>OY282477.1:3036302-8106710 GCA_958295575.1 Leucania comma
GCCGAAATTACTGGGACCAAGAACCGAGCTCTAAGAAGAGTTTTTTGGAAATTGTTAAGAGGATAAAAAGGGGAATGTAAATCTCATTAGTTGTGCCACAACCTAAGTAAATAATAAAGTTGATATCATTCGTTTTTCAAAATTACCCTCAAAATACTCAAGGCTTATGTATGGACGTCCACTGTTAAATATAGGCCTCCCCTAAGTGTCGCCATAACAACCGGTCTTGTGCGTCTCGCATCCATCAGAGTCCCGCATCCATCAGAGTCCCGCATCCATCAGAGTCCCGCATCCATCAGAGTCCCGCATCCATCAGAGTCCCGCATCCATCAGAGTCCCGCATCCATCAGAGTCCCGCATCCATCAGAGTCCCGCATCCATCAGAGTCCCGCATCCATCAGATTCCCGCTTCCATCAGATTCCCGCTTCCATCAGATTCCCGTTTCCATCAGATTCCCGTTTCCATCAGATTCCCGCTTCCATCAGATTCCCGCATCCATCAGATTCCCGCATCCATCAGATTCCCGCATCCATCAGATTCCCGCATCCATCAGATTCCCGCATCCATCAGATTCCCGCATCCATCAGATTCCCGCATCCATCAGATTCCCGCATCCATCAGATTCCCGCATCCATCAGATTCCCGCATCCATCAGATTCCCGCATCCATCAGATTCCCGCATCCATCAGATTCCCGCATCCATCAGATTCCCGCATCCATCAGATTCCCGCATCCATCAGATTCCCGCATCCATCAGATTCCCGCATCCATCAGATTCCCGCATCCATCAGATTCCCGCATCATCAGATTCCCGCATCCATCAGATTCCCGCATCCATCAGATTCCCGCATCCATCAGATTCCCGCATCCATCAGATTCCCGCATCCATCAGATTCCCGCGACCCTCACCAGGGTATCGGTCTACCTTGTAGGAGGCTTTTTTATGGTAGGTAAAATCCCTAGAGCCCCAGACTAGGCCTCGTCCCTACTGGGCCCCTACGGTTTGCTGACATCTCCTTGAGGCGCACGAGAACAGTGCGCGCTAAAAAACACGTATATCCTGGAACAAGTTTTGTGCAATAATTGCATAAAACTTGTTCCAGGAAATACGTGTTTTTTTACTTGAGTAAATCACGGAATTACAGAGTTTTCAGGCATTCTCTCTTTTTTCGTGTTGCCTTTTCATCAAACATTGCGTTGGATTGTGTTCGACGTTGAAGATAAGCGAGTGGGAAAGGCCGCTCTTAAATCCAACCGCTCTCTATAGGCGGGTTTCTGAATTAAGTATTTTGAGTTAAGAACGTGTCAAACCATACTTAAATGCCAAATTTCGACAGGTTTACAGGCTAAAGTAGAGTTTGAGTTATTCTCAACTTCAAATGCTTAAATCAGAAATTGGGGGTATAACGTCTATTATTAAATCACACAGAATAACTGCGTACAAGTTATATTTACCACTATTAATTAAACCTCAAACATATCACCTCATCCATAATTGAAACAAACAAAACGGATTATTATTAAACTACGTAAAAACTAATTAGTCGGCACGCATTCACACCGTAATTAATTTATCGCAGCGCCACAATATACGATGAATTTGTATCACAAATCACGCGCGGACGACCATTATGTGCGGTGTTAGTGGCGGTCGCGAAACAGAGATAAGATACATACAAAGCTTCGGTCCGGCCTCACGATGTCATTTAGGTACACCCCCACATTACGTTTGGGTGTACCTCACACTGACATGTAACATTTTTATTTCATGTACCATTTTTATTTTGCTTTATTTATTTTTTTCTTAAACTTAGATATTTTTGGGATTATTCAATTTATTGATGATGAATATTATTAAAAAAGAAAAATAAGCCTATGAAATCATTACCGTTATTTACTTGTCTGACTACGAATCGGATCTGACGCAAACTATCGCTGGACGACTCTCAACCCCCGTAGATAAATAACATCAATTGAAAATTCCTGTATGCCGTTATTTTTTTAGTCACAATTAAATGGAAGGTTTACACATTTCTTTACTAGATTCTCCAACCGGATTTTTTTTTTATTTTAGACCCTGTTACATCCAGGGGTGAGTTCAGGCATTCTATACAATACAGTACAAAAAGACGAGAGCAGCAGGGAAGGTGATGTAATTTTAGGGCACTCCGACACGGACAGGTTAGATTAGTTATTTTTTTTATCTAAACGGTGTTCTATACATTGTTGCCTAGGTTATTGTATAGAATACCGGATTATATATGTAGATTGCCGGTAACATAATATACACAGTGTCTCAAGACGAAAGTCTATGACCAGTGCGTGTTGCCAATGATGACATATGACTCTGAAACGTGGTCGCTTACAATGGGCCTCATAAGAAGACTTAAGTCACCCAAAGAGCAATGGAAAGGGTTATGCTCGGAGTTTCCTTGCGTGATCGAATCAGGAATGGCAAGAGAACCAGGGTTGCCGACATAGCACGTAGAATCGCCAAACTTAAGTGGCAATGGGCTGGGCACATTGCACGTAGAACAGATGGTTGGGGCCGAAAGGTTCTGGAGTGGCGGCCGCGTACCAGAAGACGCAGCGTTGGAAGGCCTCCCACAGGGTGGACCGAAGACCAGGGTCGCTGGAGTCCGATGGATGCGAGATGCACAGGACCGGCTATTGTTGCGACGCTTGGGGGAATAGGCCTCCCCTACAGTGGACGTCTTTTGGCTGAAATGATGATGATGATGATGATGATGATGAACAAAGTATATACATCAGTAGTAGTAGTTAGTAGTAATGAGTCGGAACTTTGAAATACGCTGTTAATGCCTATTTCTATTCTTGCAAGTCCAACCTTTGTCAGAATATACACGTAGGTTTCACCCACTTTCAAAATGTAAACCTACTTAAAAGTATTAGTTTAAAACTACTGAAGTTTCTTTGAAAAGTTCATAAATTGCGTCATACTCGTATTTTCTTCTGGAATCGTAAAGTTTATTTCGTGTTTTCTTACGCGGAATACTTAAGTTTTACTACTGCCAGCGTCTTTCAATTTTAAGAGTATAAGGTATTATTGGAAAACTTTGGTGCAGAAATAAGTTACGGAATAGCGTTTCCAGGTGATTGTGATTCGATGAAATTGGAATACGAGTATTTTTGTTGTTTTAACACTCTGAATACTTTCAAATTTATCTGTTTATCAAAAATAAGTCTTCTTCCCGATTACCGATTGAGCTGAAATTTTGCTTCTTCTTCTTCTTCTTGAGGTCGGCGCAACACGTTCTCTTTCTTCCACTCTATCCTGTCAGTGGTCACACTATCACTAACTTCCTTTTTTCTTTCATATCACTCCTCACACAATCCATCCATCTCTTCTTCGGCCTCCCTCTTCCTCTCCATCCATCTACTTGTAAACTCAGAACTCTTTTAGTATGTGTTTCATCCCTCCTCTTCACATGACCATACCAAGACCGATTTCCTTTCAACTTTTCAGTCACTGGTGCCACTTTCAAACTTCCTCTAATATACTCATGAGCTGAAATTTTGCATGCATGTGTAAATTTGATGCAAAATTATTAACATAGAGCTGATTTGATGATGGGACCTGAAAGGTGAACTCGGTAGTTAAACGACACAACCCCATCGAGTTTGTGCTAGCATGATTCGTTTTGACGAGACGGTCTGACAACGGAACTGGAAAATGGTCATAGGAACTCGGTAATAAGAGCAAAAAGCTCTCTTTATACCACATGATAAGTATTAATTATATATAAGACTATTCCCAAAAGCTACCATATAAAAGCTTGCTATGAAAATAATTTTCATTCGAGAACTTTCGCACCCTTTATAACAACGGATATTTGTCCAATTAACCCGCATGCTTACAAGACAAAGTAGATTTCTCAAACGACCTCGATATCACAGTATGTTTCCGCCATTTAGGCGAAACATTCCGAATTATTTAAAATTTGACGCGACACGAACAGAATCAGTCAAATGACGCCATAAAAAATGCACGTGTCGACGAAACTTCATTCCATATTACAGTAAGCGTTTCAAAATTGGTCCTATAGTAAAAATTGTTTGATACCATGACTACAATCACGTGTTTAAGTACCGGGTTCCTTTAAAATATTGTTTTTATACTACTACTAGGTTTTAGTTGCGTCGTTCCGTGCAAAATAAACTGGTTTTTCTTTTCTTTTTTTCTAATAATATAGTTTTTGTATGCACTTGCCATGTTTTCTCTTCACCACCCTTGGTTGACTGGTAGAGAATGTCTAAGGCATTAAGTTCACCTTTGTACATTTGTGTTCATGAACTTTTAATAAATAAATTGTTGATGGTAAGGCGCAGTTTTTTAGAAGGCTTTTCACTCTAGCCTTAAAGATACCTAATTTACAAACGAAAAAACTTCAGCACGCAAATTATTTCAGTCCTTCGATGCGGCATTTTGTAGAATGTTTGTTTGTTAGACTATGTTTATCTTAACATTACAAAGACCAAAGACTGAGACTGTTCTTAAAACAACAAAAGCTTATGTTCACAAAAAAATAATCTCGTCTCATCGATCATAATTTCTAAAGTTTGATACGCTTCGGTGTAACATGAGGCCAACGGATCTACTATAAAAGTATCCAGCCCTCGATTACGGGATGCGGCGATGACATCATTACCGTTGAAAATGCCACCGAGCAATTTACCTTTTGTATACACGCAAAGATTACAAATTCGGGGATCGGGTAGCCACAGCCTCGACTATGTGATCACGAAAATGGTTAGGATTTTTCGTCTCAATTGCCGGTTTTTCGGCATTATGCGTGGCTTCATGTAAGGTAAGTATGACTCGGTTATTTAATGTCTGTACTTTTGAAGGATTTTTTTTCAGTCACCGGTGTGTAGTTAAAGTTCTTGAGAACAAAATAGCCATCATGACTGGACGTAACTGTTATTTTTTTTAAAGAAAGAATTCATCCAATGCTAAGTATTATTATGATTTCTATGCTACTGAAATTTTTAGCTTAATTAGCAATACAATATAAAAAATATATACTACACGTGTTTACAAATTACCGTAAACGTAGGCTTAGGACGACGACCAATATTATTTATTTATTTATTTATTTAATTTAAACAGAACGGCCGAAGCCAATTACACCATTTAAACACAAAGAAATCAAAACAATAAAATATAAAAAAACAAAAGTTAAAAAAAAAAGAAAATAACAGACAATTCACAAGTCAGTTACTTAACAAATATAATACACAGTCATACATTCACCTCACAAAATTTCACACATTCCGATAGTATCGTCTTCCATTCTTCCCCAAACATATCAAAATCTGTGTTCTGGTCTAGGAGAGCATTAAGCGCAGAGAGTGTCCGCGGTATGGGTGATTTGGAGTGCGCAACTGTACGACACGTCGGAACTGCCAGGAGCCGATGTTTCCTGCCACGGCTGTAGTTATTTGGCACATACAAGCTACAGATAAGGTTTTGTAGGTCAGGAGCATCGATCATTCCCCTAAGTATTTTGAATGCCACAATCATCTGGTCACGTGACCGTCTCGTTTCTAAGGAATTGAAACCCAAGCAACCCAGCAAGAATTTCGTAGGATACAAAAAAGGATAATAGCCATAAAGACGTTTATAAAGATTCCTAAGGAATGCTTTTTGCACTTTTTCTAAAGTTAACGTGTATTGTTTTTCAAAAGGATTCCAAACGCACGCACTTGACTCAAGCTTGCTGCGGACTAATGCACCGAAAATTAGTTTGATGACATGGGGACTGTGAAAATCGCGACAGTTTCTTAAGACAAAACCAAGACGCCTAAAGGACTCCTTGGCGGTAGATATTATGTGGTTTTGAAATGTGAGTTTTTGGTCAAATGTTACGCCAAGGTCTTTCATGGCATCTGTTCGTGCGATGGGATCGTTGTCAAGCTTGTATCCGAAATATAATGGGCGCCGCATTCGACCAAAAGTCATTACATAACACTTTGAGGTATTAAAATCCATTTGGTTGTCCAAACTCCACTTATACACTGAGTCTATATCAGCTTGCAATCAAACTCAGATTTTATTTCGTAGAAAAGTTTTAAGTCATCGGCATACAAGAGGCATTTGGCATTTTTAATAACGTCAGGTAGGTCATTGACCATCAAAATGAAGAGGAGAGGACCGAGCACCGAACCTTGACTTACTCCTGAGCGAGTGTGATACGGAAGTGACTCGTATAGTCCTAGTCTCACAAATTGCTGTCGATCTCGTAAATAGTCTGCAAGAAGCCGGAGAAGTCCTGGAGCAACACCTATCGCACTGAGCTTTGATAGCAGGACGTCATTGTTGACTCTATCAAACGCCTTTCGAAAGTCGAAGTAGAGGACATCGACCTGACGTCCGCGATCAAGACTGGTGGAAATAGAATCAACAAGTGTCAGCAGATTAGAGTTGACTGACCTTTTAGTGCGAAAGCCATGCTGCTCATTACAAAGATGCTGTTTTACCTGGCTGTAAATACCATCGTGGAGGATATTCTCGAAAACTTTCGCTGCCGAAGATAGTATCGCAATAGGGCGATACTCGTCAACAGATGATTTATTTAAAGATTTTGGTATAGGAGTAACGCGCGACAACTTCCACTGGGATGGATAAATTCCAGTTTTTAATGCTAAATTGAAGATGTGACTAAGGGGCAAAGTAAGAGACTTCTTGCCCTGTTTTAAGAACCATGGGGGAATATTATCAGGACCAATTGAACTATTAGATTTTAGTTTATCTATCCCTTTGCTTATATCATTCTCAGTGAAATTGAGTATATTAATATAATTACTGACATTACATTTACTTGGATGGGTTACATTATCCGGATCTAATTGTGGTACTCTGGTTTGGAAAACACTCGCAAAGTATTCTGCGAAAGCTTCAGCGGCCGCAACCCCACTGCAAGTTTTCCCATTATGAATTATATTAGGTTCAAATCCCCCTTTCGACCGAAGGTTAGATATGTGCCGCCAAAATTCTTTGGGATTTTTTTTAATGTTACCTTCAATGCACCTAATGTAAGAGTCATAAGCGGTGGCAATACGAGATTTTAGGCTAGTCCTTAATTCTGAAAATTCTTTATATGTTAAAACGCATTTGCTTCGTTTCCAGGCTGAATGCAGTTTAACTTTTGTTTGTATATCTCTGATAATATCATATGTAAACCATGTGGGATACCTTTTAGTTGCTCTACTGCTTCGAGTTTTTTTAGGGATACAAGTATCAAAAAGATTGTAAATAATATTGTAAAAACTTTGAGTGCATGTGCGTACGTCACTAGATGAGGTAACAGCATCCCAAGAAACCTCAGATAGTAGATCAAAGAGTAGGTTATAGTTACATTTTTTAAAGTTCCAGTCCTTTTTACGATCAATATTACTGGGCTCAATTCTGTGACACTGATCAGATGACTGTAGCGTTACCTGGATGTCCAATGGTGGATGATATGCATCAGGGGTCACCAAACCCTCAGTCGCTGTCACAGAAACCTCGTGCACGTTTGCACTCTCCTTTACCAAAACAACATCTAACATACTCCCATGCAAGTTTTGAACGATGTTCCTTTCACACATATTAGAAAAAGTTAAAAAATAGCAATAGTAACTGTTAATATTCAAAGAAGCACTATTTAAGTTAAGGTCACCAAAGATTAAAACTGTACCTTTTAAGTCATTGACAAAACTTTCCACTTTAGTGAACCATTTCATATAGACATCGTCCGTCGCACTTGGTTTTATATACACAACACATACGTACACAGGGCGGCCATGCCACGTAAAACTCGCCCAAAGGTCTTCACCATTGTCAGTTTCAAGTTCAGGTCGTCGGTGCAGAACGACCGGTGCGCGCGCCATGAGCAGCACACCACCACAAGGCGTACCTCTGTCACGCCGTAACACATTCCAATCGCTGTTCAGTAGCTCAGAGTCTTCAACAGACGTATCCAGGAACGTTTCGGTAGCAGCTATCAGATCTTGTTCAGTCATATGTAGATTATTGCGCCATTGACAGAGCTTAGTTTTAATTCCTCGAACGTTCTGGTATATACAGTTAATTTGAGTTGTTTTATTGTTTGCCTTGTGTGTTACGAAAGGACTGGGTGTCAGTAGTAAGAGTCGGGTCAGCAGCACGGTTTGGAACGCCAAGTTTTCCAATATGTAGCTCGCCATCTGACCGTTAATGTCCGTCCGAACTGAGCCCGTCGTCGACGGCATGTAGTGTGTACCACGCGCGGAGAGATGTGACGAGATGTCAAAGAAACCGCAAACCCAGCACGACCAGAGCCTACTGAAATCATCTGGTTCAACACCTGAAAGAGGAGACCATTAAGCAACTGAAGAAACATACATAGGTGTGGTTTTTAGACCGTCAAAATCTGACTAGCCCTTCCGCTCCGCCCTAGAGTTCTCTCTCACGCGGGAGGGCGTAATAGGAAAAATCACGAAAAAAATCAAAAACAAGGCCAAGTCTAAATAAATGTCATTTTAAAATGAATCATGCTGTTTCGGGTAATGCCCGGAAGATGGAGTTATCCTTTGACAGTTCATAGCATAGCTAAAAGGTATTCATTGACTATTAGCCGATAAAAAGTTAATCAAGTCAGCTAGTAAATAAATAAAAGAAACAATAAACAGAATACAGCCAGTCGTCAATCAAATAACAATAGAAAAAATGGACAGATTACATTTCGCTTAATATACTTGCCGTTTCTTGAATCACCCACAATCTTTAAACAACTTTCCCACCAAAAATAACATAAAACCATTGTTGTCCTACATAAAACGCGTAAAAAGCAGTGTAAAAAGAATTAATACCAACGTTAAAATAAGGGATGGCGTTATGGTCTGACTGAATGGGTTTTTTTACGCTTGATGAGGAATCGTGTCGAGGAGCGTTTAGATTGGGCGAGTGGCAAGTTCAATCTAATAGAGCGCTGCAGGAAAGGATAGAGTAGAAAATAGTACATTTTAATATAAGTGGCGAAAATTTGTCGACCGAGGCAGAATTTGGAGTTTTAATAGTATAGAGCCGAGTGTTGTAGCGTGTGTATGTATACAGGGCGTGCATCTCGTGGGGGTCGCTTAGCGCCCAGCCCGATACGAATAGATTGTGGCAGGACGAGGTTACGCACTTTTCCATACTAGTGCGAAAAACAGTCAATCGTGAGCCTAAAAAGGATTTTTAGAGTAAGTGTATTGAAACAAACATTGTAATTTTTTGGACAGATATGAATGTTTGTATTTCTACTATCCAGCGAAACTTTATTTTAAAAAAAAAAAAAACTATGCTCCAAGCGATTCCAATACTTCTCATATATTTTCATGTCAGCCTATTTTGTTTCAAAATTCAATAAGGAGGTGAGCTGGACTGGCCAACAATGACCGAGGACAGACGTGTGTGGAAAAGGAAAAGGGAGGCCTTCGCCCAGCAGTGGGACATAATAGATAGGCTACACTAACTAACTATCACACAACGCCATCTATTCCTTGTTCTGCATACTAGACAAATGAACATACTTTTTCTAAATACAGAACAAATGATCATACTCGTCACACAAACATTTGTCTGTCTTTGTGGAACGATATTCTGGTTGATTACTGTGGAAAAAACGATTAACGACTAAATGCTGTATTATTATAGTTTAACTTGTACGCGAGTGCGTATTCAAATATTGATTCGTTGTGAACGCAGCATAGTGGGTCTATAGAGCATATTCTATTTGTCTAGGAAACAGGGGTCGCCGTCATGACGTCATATTGATTGGAAAAGAATTAATGTGTGGGTGCGATGTTTGCAGATAGGTTTCACTCAAGGTATTATTAGCTGCGATCTTAACGAGGTATTGTCTTCCTTTGGTAACGACGATGTTGATATACTTACTATTGTTGGAATCTTATTGTTTGGATAAGGTTTTCAAATGACAATGACACTTGTTGTCGTGTGTGACAGCTGATATTTTAAAGTTAGAAATAACTGTCGTCTAGATGGCGTTAGTTTTGATATTTGTTTTGTCAAATGACGATTTTACATTTAAAGTGGTGCATTAAATAATTCTTGAACTTTATGTGACATTAAATCAAATGTTTCAGACATTTATATTTTTGTAAGGATTTTTCTGGTTGTTTTTATACATACACTGACTTGAATAAATAGTTAACTGTTTCTGCCAAGATGGCGGTAGATCCGGTCCTCATTTTTATTAATAGCGGGTGTTCGCACCCACGAGAGCAGTCGGTTGTCGATTTTAGAAAGGGCAAGTCAAGGAAATAAAAGTGCTGTGTGGATAAAGTCAGTAATGTTGAATTAGTGATCCAACAATTCAGAAGTGGGATATTAATAGTTGGTCGGTTATACCAGCCAATTATATCCAGGCCCACATACGTAAGTTTGGTTGTTCTGATTTGACGCTGTCATAGGGTAAGAAAACTAATTTTATTTTCTACCTGTTTTTTTTTTTTTTCTCTTCCTTTTTGTAATGTTCCTGTATTTAAAAGATGCAGTATTAAATATTGTGATGGTAGCATTTGTGAACGCAAATAGGTTTGTTTATCTTTAAACCGACACAATTGTTTGGTACATATTCAAAGAAAAACTGAGTTTGATTATAATTTCCTCATCATTGAGGAGATTCACTGATCCAGTAAGGTCAATATCGATTTTTTTAAGAAACCAATGGGTGCCTATTTATATTTTTCTGATAAGTTTTTATTTCGAGCTGTGGGTTTACAAGTTACCCTCATTGTATTTTAGTTGAAATGAATTTAAATGTAGTGTTTTTTGTTTTAAACCAACGGCTATTACCCTTATTTTTACTGGTGTTTTATTGATATAAATTTAACATGGACGGCAATATCGTTTGTGGATTTATTTTAAATACCGTAATTAGACAGAATAGAAAGACAATAGGTGTGCGAACGCCGGCGTTCGCTTGGGGCTTGAGTAATTAACAAATGATCTTGTATCAGACTAATCATAACTTTAATTTGAGACAAGTAGGTACAACTTTGAAATATGTTGCTGATGTGTTGTGTTGCTTAACCTACAATAATTATATGAATGTTCGGGTTCATCATATTGTTTTCAACTATTTGGTTCTATTTGAAAACAGTTAGTAGTCTAGTTGAATTTGAATTTTTACAGCCACTAAGCAGTCATTGTTAGTGATTACATTAGTATTAAAAGGCTTGATAATCCAACCTTAAATCCGATTGTTCTATAAATTCGTTTTCCAAACAAGGCCGAGACTAACAGCTAGCACTTTTTATAACATTTGTTGTGTGCAATTATTGTTCTAAAAGCAGTATGTAAGGTGAGCGCACTGTGGTGCGCCAAGCGGCCGCGGCGTGGTGCGCCAAGCAACCGCAGCATGGTGCGCGAAAAGAACGCTGCATGATGCGTAAGGCGAGCGCAGCGTGGTACGCCATGCGAGCGCAGCGTGGTACGCCATGCGAGCGCAGCGTGGTACGCCATGCGAGCGCAGCGTGGTACGCCATGCGAGCGCAGCGTGGTACGCCATGCAAGCGCAGCGTGGTACGCCATGCGAGCGCAGCGTGGTACGCCATGCGAGCGCAGCGTGGTACGCCAGGCGAGCGTATTGTGGTGCGCATGGCGAGCGCAGCGCGGTGCGCATGGCGAGCGCAGTGTGGTACGCCATGCGAATGCATTGTGGTGTGCGTGCAGTGCGCATGGTGGGCACCGCGCAGTGCATAAGGCAGGCGCCGCGCAATGTGCAAAGTAGGCGCCGCGCAATGTGCAAAGTAGGCGTCGCGCAGTGCGCAAAGTAGGCGTCGCGCAGTGCGCAAGCCGAGCGCAGCGCGGTGCGCAAGTCGAGCGCAGCGCGGTGCGCAAGCCGAGCGCAGCGCGGTGCCCAAGCCGAGCGCAGCGCGGTGCCCAAGCCGAGCGCGGCGCGGTGCGCAAGCCGAGCGCAGCGCGGTGCGCAAGCCGAGCGCAGCGCGGTGCGCAAGCCGAGCGCAGCGCGGTGCGCAAGCCGAGCGCAGCGCGGTGCGCAAGGCAAGTGCAGCGCACAAGGCATAGTTGTTTGATTGCACAAGCTGTGCGAAGTATAGTTGTCAGAGTGCACAATATGTGCAAATCATAATTGTTAGAATCCACAAAATGAGCAAAGCATAGTAATTAATATGCACAAGGTGTGTAAAGCATAGTTGTTAGAGTATACAAGGTTTTTAAAGCATAGTTAGATTGCACAAGGTGTGCAAAGCATAATTATTGGAGCAAATATATAGGTTTGATTTATTTGAAAAAAAAATTAAGGAATATGAATCTGAATTGGAACGCACAAAGTGTGCAAAGCTTAGAGCCAAATTCACCAATAAACTATTTGCGATTAATTAAAACAAATACAGTTAGAGCGTCTAATCGAGATTATAGCTTCATTTGCATTTCACCGATATGAATTGAAAATAGTTTAGGCTAACTCAGTTTCAATTCTTTTGTTGTCGCCCATGTTAACTAAGTTTTTATATTGAATGATGAAATCAGCCCTTAGTTGTTAGAATACACAAAGTGTGCACAGCATATTTGTTAGATTGCACAAGGTGTGCAAAACATAATAATATGTAGTTGTTGGGTGCACAAGATGTACAAAGCATAGTAGTTAGAATGCACAAGAAAGCATAGTTAGTAGGCACAAGGTGTGCAAAGCATAGTTGTTAGATTGTAAAAGGTGTGCAAAGTATAATTATTGGAGCAAATATTTGTTTTTGATTTGTTTGAGCAAATAAACAAATATGAATCTGTATTAGAATGCATAAGGTGTGCAAAGCATACTTGTTAGATTGCACAAGGTATGCAAAGCATAGTTGTTAGAATGCACAAGCCGTGCAAAACGTAGTTGTTGGAATGCACAAGCTGTGCAAAGCATAGTTGTTTGAGTGCACAGCGCAATTATGCATAAGGTGTGCAAAGCATAATTATTAGAACATACAAGTTCTGACGGTTTCAAGGTAGTAGCGACTTGTACCACCCTAGTGGTTTCTAGGTAGTAGCGACTAGTACCACTAGTAATACAGTATATAGCGTACAGTTTTATTTTGGCGGCTTCAAGGTAGAAGCGACTTGTACCGCCCCAGTGGTTTCAAGGTAGTAGCGACTTGTACTGCTCCAGTGGTATGGTAGTAGCGACTTGTGCCACTAGTAACGTAATTAGTCAGGATCAGAATCAGAATTTCAATTTTTTTAAACATAGGTTTGAAGGCGTATGAATAGTTAAAGACAAAAAAAAAAAATAAGCAAAGAAAATAATAATATAAAAAAAAAATTAAACTCTTACAATGGACTAAAAGAACTATTTTATGTTTAGCTATTTTTATAAAATGTACTATTGAAAACGAACTTAAAAGAAATCTCAAAACAGTCAATATGTAAACCATGTGTTTGCATAATAAGAAATATTACAAATTTTCATAAAAAAAAAAGTATAGTAACATTTATCCATTAATAGCGAGATAGACTTTTCTTAAATTTTAATATGGGTAAATTTTTGAATTATTGGGTTTTCGATGCCAAAAAAAAAAATCTTATTTTCACACTTTTTGTCCATACATTGAGGACGCACTGTAGTCTTTTTTAAAAAAAAATCTGATAGCTTTTGAAACAGATATAAATTGATTCTAACAAACAAAGCAGTTTCGTAAATGTACATAGCTGGTATAGTCATAAATTTTAAGGATAGTTTTTGAGCCACATATTGACCGAATACATGGTTTATAACATACAGTTGTATGTTGGCGGCTTCAAGGTAGAAGCGACTTGCACCGCTCTTTAAGTTTCAAGATAGTAACGCCTTGTTCCACAACTAAAGTATTTAGTATATATTATACCATATTATATGTACACACAGTTGTATGTACCTGATTGTTATCGATTAATGGTAGTGTTCCTTTTATGCAATTGTAATTTACAGGTATGGGGACAGGGTGTGAGGTCCCCGTAAACCTTCATCAAAAACCAAGCATCCTTCGAACAGATGGGTGTTGTTGTCTCATCCGGGCAGCTGTCTGGTGGTTGATGTCAGATTCTTATGTGGTTAGATCGCACGGAGAACTCTGAACTGCAATGCAGGATTTATAATTTTTGGTCGTTAATTTGTTATGTGGCAACATAAATGATTGATAAGAGTCTTTCAGGCATCGTGATGCACGCCAAGTCAGTAGAAGTTTGGTTCCAGTGAGTCAGAACCGGATACCGCATAGATCTCGGTGATTCTGAGCTGTCTGTGGTGATGTTCCAGTGAGTCAGGGTGGTACTGTCCCAATGATTCGGGATGATGCCCCAGTGAGATAGTGGTGATGTTCCATGAGTCGAGATAATTCTGCAGGTTCCAGTTGGTCGGAAAAGTGCTGCAAGTACCAGAGGGTCGGAGCGATGATGTGTAACTCAATGTAAGCCATTACGTCTGATTGCTGTCGTCAACCAGGAAAGTCTCTTCACATGATGGCCAAAAGTACAGTCTGCTTAGTCAAGGTCACTGATGGGGCTAAGATGGTGATCAGGTTAGCGTGCTTGTGGTGAGGTTACCTTTTAAAGCCGTAGGTGCTGGCTGCATGGCTCAAGAGTTTTAGGAAGTGATATATGACATCACGATGTGGTAGCTCCATGAAGGCTGCGTTAATGTTCGTAGTCGAGGTTTGCCAGAGGTTGGTTAGAGGTATGCGAAACAGTGAACAAGAACGAAGTCCCGCAAACTACCATTACCTTCATTTCTTTAAAATTTGATCGTTAAAGTAAAAGACACTCTCGCAATTACGCAGGGACGCGTAAGTTATGCGGATGGCCGAATGTTGGAATCTTATTGTTTGGATAAGGTTTTCAAATGACAATGACACTTGTTGTCGTGTGTGACAGCTGATATTTTAAAGTTAGAAATAACTGTCGTCTAGATGGCGTTAGTTTTGATATTTGTTTTGTCAAATGACGATTTTACATTTAAAGTGGTGCATTAAATAATTCTTGAACTTTATGTGACATTAAATCAAATGTTTCAGACATTTATATTTTTGTAAGGATTTTTCTGGTTGTTTTTATACATACACTGACTTGAATAAATAGTTAACTGTTTCTGCCAAGATGGCGGTAGATCCGGTCCTCATTTTTATTAATAGCGGGTGTTCGCACCCACGAGAGCAGTCGGTTGTCGATTTTAGAAAGGGCAAGTCAAGGAAATAAAAGTGCTGTGTGGATAAAATCAGTAATGTTGAATTAGTGATCCAACACTATAAGATTCCCTAACTCCCAAATTTTTGATGATACGGCAATCGTGGATCGGGAGCGGTTACATCATTGAGAAACTGCAAGTTAAATTGGAATCACTCCAATAACAATAGAGTTCCTGGTTATTTAGTTTTTAAGATATGTCCAAAACTAATCTCTCTATATCTATTTTAATAGATTTCAAGTAATCCAAAGAAGCGCTTCACTACCAAACATAGACAATACTCCTAAATATTTCATTACTATTAAAATTTCATTAAACAGAGTACAATTCTCAAACAAAACAAATGGAAATCAGGTTCAGATGTCTAATTGAATTTTAAATCAGTCTAACCTTATTGATTGGAGCTATTTTGAACAGAATATGCAACTAAGTGTTGTAAAATATAGTTGTTAGTTGTTTTGTAATTTATTGGTTTTAGATGTTTTACTAGACTAGACCATAAATTTATTAAGAGTAGCACAGACTAGAGTCCAAAACATTTTAACTTACAGCTGGTTCCTGAATTATTATTATTACGAGTAAATTTCCTTACCTTTAGGCATTTGACATCGAGTATTTTGTCGCACGTTTGCCAGGACTGTGAGGAACATCTGGCATTTAGTCAGTGGGCCCACATTCAATTAAGAAACCAGCCCACAGACATTCTAGCATTGCAAAGGCTTAGTTGTTCACACTGTACCAGATGAAGCATTCTATGAAACATTCTTAACAATATCGTTTCGTTACATTTTTGTATACATGCACGCAATTATTTTTGATATAAATAGTTAATACGGTTTTGTTATTTCACGGTGGAGACCTCGCTAGGTTTCTATCAAGAATGATAACAATCTGGCACAACAGTTTCCATGCAATTTCCAACCATAGAACAATTTATTTTTTCCTGTAAAAAGGAACATCCATTAGAACCATATTGTTCTAGCCCTTCTCCAGTACAAAGGCACCAATTTCAGTACCATTGTTTCATGCTAGTCTCATTGCGAAGTAAGAAAAGCTTTCTCTTCGGTAGTAGTTTCGTGGGCTATGTTTTGGATAGTGGTGCTCTATATATTAGATCATGGTATTTGAACATTTAAAGAAGGAAAACATCGTGAGAAAACCGGCATGTCCTAGAACCAAAAATTCGAAGACATGTGTGACATCCACCAAACCGCACTGGGCCCGCGTGGTGGATTACGGCCTATTCCCTCTCTTAGAGAGGAGGCCTGTGTCCCAGCAGTGGGAACATTAAAAGGCTGATGATGATAATGTTCACGATGATGAACATTTAAAAAATATCTGTACAATAAGTACTCATTATAGTTTACTAGTTTCTACCAAAGATTTTGTCCGCATAAAAGTAGAAAATTATCCCAAAAACTCTGTATTAGTCCTGACTGATTGACTCACTCACTGACTTATCAGCGTCGAGCCCCAAACCCTTGAAACTAGGACGTTGAAATTTTGCACAGAGGTGAAGTTCCTTTTATGATGCCCAAAGTTTCCAATAATAAAAACAGTACTACATAGATATTATGCAGGAGTTACTACACCTACCGCATAGACAGGCCCCCCCGGCTTGCCCTTGCTGGAAATTGTGACTTGATTTGACTTCTATTTATTTCCTTTCTTTTTATATGATATATACAAAGAATAAAAAAGAATTCTCCAAAATTCACCCCCCAAAGAGGATGAAACGAGAACCAACAATTTTAATGGAGAAACCTAAAGTACATAGGTTTCTCCACTATACAAACTTTGAAACGTGGTCACTAGGGAGCTAAGTAGTCAAATATTATGAGTTTTCTTTCACGAAACTTCATTAGGTACTGTTTTTTTTTCGGAAGCCTTCTTACGATTTTAATTTTTTTTTTTTGTTATGAATTTGACCGTAAAATGCACCTAAAAATGTTCTAATAGTGTTTTACGTTCGAATATTCTACGTAAATACTACATATAATCTATAGACATGACTGGTTAACATATTTAGTACACACGTACACCCACATACGTAGGTAAACACGGCGGCATGACAATTTCCATGTTACGACACCCATTCTATTCGCAACCAAACATTTAATTTGCAAAATGAGCTTTCATTCCGAACCAAATGACAGTAGACAGTTGTTTAGTGGAGGTAACAAATTTGAGAGAACATGTTTAATAATGAGCTCATGTTTCGATATATTTGGGATACTGCAATTGTGTTTTGGGGTATTGGAGCAGGTGAGACAAAAGGACTCCTATAGTAACATGTCGTAGAACAATTATTACATTATTACATAAAATATTAAACTTTAAATTAAAAAAAAACGACCCAAATTTTTAAATACGAATCTGTGACCTATCGCCCAAGTTTTTTTTCTCATTCATCACACAATTTTGTAATGTGGTTATGATAAAACGAATATAAGACATATCGCCTACAAAATTTGATTTCAAATAAAAAATAGGATCCAAATTAGTTCACCCTTTTAGGAGCTACGGTGCTACGGTGCCACAAACGAACATACAGAGAAATATACCTATAAAAACTTACAAACGACAACTGATTGCATAATTTTTCCTTTTTGTTGATAGGTTTGCCATACTTAACCGCTAACCGCTATCTTACCTAATGGAAAGCGACGATGCGGTCGACGAATGGAACTTACGCTATCTAAATATTTTTATATCAGCAGAAATCTTTAAAAATCACTCGTGCTTTCATTTCTAGATAATATATATTATATTCAATATTCATTTTATTAACACGCTAATCACGTGAAGAACTGCGATGCAGGATTTTGAATTTGGTAGTCACTATGTGGCGTCATAGATGTTACTATAAGTTTGTAATTATTTTTCCCGCTCCTTACATTTTAAAATATAGGGTGACTGGTAATTAGTGAACGATACTTTTAAACACGTGATTGTAGTCATGACTACAAGCAACTTTTACTATCAAATAATTCAAATATTTTTTTTCGCGATTTCATGTTTGGTCCCATAGTAAAAGTTGTTTGTTATCATGACTACAATCACGTGAATATGTATCGTTCACTAATACCCTATATATTGAAATCGTTGATACAACGTAGCGATGACAAAAAACCGCTACTTTTTCGTACATATTCGTTAACGTGTCATTTCGTTATCATTCTTGCTTGGGTCTAGACGGGGCTTACGCGGCCGCTATGTTTAAGTGATTGACATTTCTCGCAATGTTTCAAGTTTTTCGTTAACGACAAAAAATTGGTCTGGAACAGCTTTTGCGTATTTTCGTTGAATTTGATATGGCAATTATTATGTTTTGACTGGCTAGGAGTGGTAGTGTCACTTTTGTAACTAAAATCTTCGTTGGTTTTCAGATGTATTTGTAACGTTTTTTTGCTCAGCATTTATGCTCCAAATTAGGACCTCCTGATTATTCTTGTTTCTCTATACGAACAATAGTGGACCATTATTCTTGTTTCTCTATACGAACAATAGTGGACTATTTTTTAGAATTGATATTCACCTGTTCTTGGGCACTGTTATAAAAAAACAAAAGCGACTTAGATTTTTACGGTGTTTTATCTCTATCGGTGTCTATGTGAAAAATTTCATCGGAATTTGTTCAGCCTTTCATCCTGAAGAAGGAACAAACAAAACGTATAACATATACTTATCTATAAACAATCTTTAGCCTAAATAATATTAGTATCAAGCAGTAAATATCTTAATGAACCATCCGTTTCCCGTAATAAAACTAAAAGCGCATTAAAACAATTGTTTTAATATCTTTGTTCTTGTAAAGAATTTTTCTATAAGCCATATTACAGCAATGTATTTCTTCTCATGTCTAGCCCCTGGCAGTGTTTATAACAACAATTTTAACTAGATATTCCATTGTTGTTGTTTTCTTTGCAGTAAACCTGGGGCAAAATAAAAAAAAATATAAAGAGAAATGGAACTGTATTATATCAGTAAAATGATGGACGGGCTATCAGTGCCTGAGGCGTTGAAATCATTCAACTCTAAGCTACCACGCGGTCGCCAGCAGTTTACCTACGTCGGTTACTACTCCTAGCATCTTATGTTATACAGCTAAATAGTCTTTCTCGACAAATGTGCTATACAACACTAATAAAACAACCTGTGATGTTACACAGCTAAATAGTCTTTCTTGACAAATGGGCTATACAACACTAATAAAACAAGTAGGTTTGACCAAGAGACAGTTATTGTATAGGATTCGTCGACGGCGCGTAGGCCACGGTGCTGTCAGCCAAAACCGTAGAGGCCCAGCAGGGCGGGCCCATAGCAGGATCCAATCAATCAATCAATCAATCAATCAAATCATTTATTTGCTTGAGTATGGGTTAAGAACTCGAATATAAACATGTTTTCTTATAGGGCTAATAAAGAAACAGTTCTTTGATAAACTTTTTAATATAAATAGGTATGTTCTTATTATTTTTTCACACACGACTTTGTTTTACTACAAAGAATTTTAACCCGTTGATCCCCAAGCGAACTAAACTAAATATATAATATTATAAATTTATATACTATAGACCGAGTGCGGCTACTGCTTCGGTTTAGTTTATTGGTTCAGGAATCAATTTTATTGTTTTGTTATTTTTGTTTGTATTTTTTTTAGGCTTATAGACGTCACTGGACAGAGGGACATTTTTAGTATCTTGCTCAGTTTTTCAGAAGAATGTCAAGTTCCAATAAGATAGTTTTAAAAAGATTGTTTATCATTAAATCGAACAGTGACATTTTTCTCATTAAATAGAACAGTGACATTTTTCTCATTAAATATTTATATAGGCCGTATAACCACAAATGAAGTTATAAAAAAATGCTGTCAATTAACCTATGAAAGTTAATTGACAAGCATTTTTTTGTACAATATCTAGAGCAATTCTCATCGATGAACTAGGCAGTTGTACAATTTATTGGAGTGATTATTCTCTTAATTGTAGCATGACCTTCACAAATATAATTACAAGGGTGGCGCTAACTCATAATTGGATTTACGAAACTTCGATGCTTCGAATTTGTCGTAGAGGAACGGGAAGGCGGTGACGCATTCCATTCATCGTGAGACCCAGTCGACGGTGAAAAACCAATTTGCAGGGACGACCAGATCCATCCTGCATATCGGGCATGAATTTAGGGATTTCTCCTTGCATTTGATCTGTACTATGGGTTTTATTTTATATTTTTTTCTGATTTCAAATATCCAGTATTTATTTATTGTGCGGACCACTACTGTGTTGTCTTTTTTTAACCCAAAGGTTGACTTGTAGAGAATGTCAGGCTCTGTTATAGGTCCACACTTGACACCTTACGTTTTCGCAAAGCCTGACTCACCAAAAACGGTAATCTCATGGTTCTGTGCCTTGTTTTCTTCCCGAACCACAGAGTCTTTTCTTTACTGAATTGATCTCTTGATATCGTTGCTCAATTTTATGAATAGTTGAATGACTAGCTAAAATAAAGCTATTATAATTATAACCCTACTTAAAGGAAGTAGGTTGTTCAGCTTTTTCTTTCAAGAAGATATATTAAATGTTAAAAAGATCAAATTGTAATTTGCAGAAAATACCCAGAAAGTTGTAAAAATTTTAGTGATCAACAAAAAACGCGCCTTTAGTAATTTTACAAGATAATTATTTTTCTTTTGTTAGACAAATGAGTTTTCAGCCACTGGCGCCACTTTCAAACTCCCTATATCCTCATAGCTCAATACATTCACTTGTCACACGCATCTATTTTGACATTCTCATCTACGCTACATGCAATCTGTTTACAAAGTCTCCACCAGTACATACCCGTTCCGTATTTCGTTACCCTGTTCCACAAAATGCACACAAATAATTCCAGAACAAGTCTGCACTACATCCAAGTGCTATTGATCACTAGCTTTCCGCATTTTCACCCCAACTATCGAATCCAATTTAAAGTTTACACTGGAACCTAAACAAGAAGAATACCGAACAAGCGGCCCAAGCCGTGCTAATAAAGTTATGTTAACTAGATCGCTCGCTGAACACTACGCGATTCGAATCGATATGTACAGAAACTGCAATGTATGCCAAACTCGTAATGTAATTTGGTTTATTACTGTTTAAAATTTTTATTGGAAACTGCAGCTTTCGAAGTGGAAGTGAAATTGGAACAGTAGTAGGTGATACTGAGATTCTTTACGCTTTTTTCTACTAGATATACCTACTGTCTTCATATGTAAATTATGGGACGACAATTCAACATGATCGGGAAAGATCGGGCGCAAAACTAACAGCTTTGCGTGCTTTCAAAGGCATTGAGGTGAAAATATAAGTTATTACTTACAACAAGTAACTATGTTCAACAATCGGTACATGTAGAAACATGTACAGCTTCTTTGAACAGAGTTTCTGTGTAACAGGTTTTGTGTAATGAAATCGATACTATTACTACAATTTTAGTTAAAAATGAGATAAACAAGATCAACAATGAAAATCTATTTCAAACAAGATCAACAATGAAAATCTATTTCAAACAAGATCAACAATGAAAATCTATTTCAAACAAGATCAACAATGAAAATCTATTTCAAACAAGATCAACAATGAAAATCTATTTCAAACAAGATCAACAATAAAAATCTATTTCAATATTACTACTAGTACCTAAATGTTTGCAAAAAAAAATTGCAAAGGAATCTTAGTATATAAAAAAACAAATTTCAACTTCCCGGCAAACATTTTTATTGATGTAGTTATCCTAATTTATATACTAGCTTTTACGTGCGGCTTAGCCCGCGTGTATAAAATTAAAATATAGCATGTCACTAAGGAATGAGGTAGCCTTTTCTCGTTAAACAATTTTAGCTATCGGACCTACAAAAAAATTTACTTTACCACTTTATCTATACTTATAATAAATCTGTAGAAGTAAAAATTCTGTACATTGAAAATATTAAAAAAATAAATGGCAGGGGGTGTTACTAGACCGAAACCGAACCCAAAAATGGGATTAAAAAAAATTTTGTCTGTCTGTCTGTTTGTCTGTTTGTTCAGGCATCACGCAAAAACTACCGGTTCGATTGCGATGAAACTTGGTATAATTATTATTTAACAATCTGGGCACCACAGTGATTACTTTTTATTCCAGAAAAGTATATACAACAAAAAACAAACTTAATTTTGCGGTTCGATCCCTAGACCCGATTACAGTACCAACCGCAAATAATAAGTTTGTCGTAGGTTACGTTACCCGTTTCTATTGTAATTAGTCACAAAGGGCCCGCGCCGGGGCAGAAGTATTAATACCGGTATGCTCGATAGATAACGTTCAAAACAAATATCACTACACAAAAAACTCATTAATAAGTTTCGTCGATCACGCGAACGAAGTTTTTTTTTTTTTTTTTTTTTTTGGTGGTGGGTAAAATCATCCAATGACATCTCCCGCCCTTGGGCGGAGCGGGAGATAGTGTCAGACTCTTACTGACTAAAAACCCACCCCGTTCCTTCGTAGCCTTAGATACCAGGGCCGGGCCTTTCGGAAGCAAACCCTTGGCCCCAGTAGGCTTCGACCCTGCCTGCCTGCAGCTAGCAGGCTGGGTCTCTACGGTTTGCTGACAACTCCTTGAGACGCACGGGAACAGTGCGCGCCGTTGACGACCTGGGCTTGGTCCGGATGTTTACCGGACGGTAGGACAGCGAGCTACCTATAGCTCGCCGTCCGCAAGCCCGCATCTACGTTGGCTGGAAATCAGGATCGGAATCGGAATCCCCGCGGCGGCTGGGCCTTGTGGGCCGTTGCCTCTCGCGTGCGACCTCCTCCTTTGCTAGCATTACTGCTTCGCAGAAGGAGGCGACCGCCTGCCATCCCTCCTCGCTTCGGACCATGGCCCGTACCAGGGCCTGGCGCGAGAGATCGCCGCTGCCGATCGCACTCACGAGAACACGGCGATGCTCTGCCCAAGCGGGGCACACTTTGACCGTGTGCTCCACCGTGTCCTCCGGGCAGTCCACGCAGTGGTGGCACCCGGGCGTCGGTTCCGCACGAATCCGGAACAGGAACCTCCCGAACTTACCGTGTCCGGTGAGAACCTGGGTCATGCGGAAGGTTAGGACGCCGTGAGGTCTTTCCAGCCACGCCTCAAAGAGGGGCCTTACCGCCATAATTAAGGCGTGCCCAGCACTGGGTTGCGACAGTCGCAGTCGCCATTTCACCATGAGATCCCGCCGGAAATCTTTCCGCCATACCTCGACTTGTCGTGGCAGGGGACTTTCGCCCCGGCGTTGCATCTCCACGCGCTTATCGTGCATGTGTGCAAGGACTGTTGCCTCCAGATCCCATGGTGACGCGAACGAAGTTGCGGGCACAGCTAGTAAATAATATAATTAATTTATTATTTATTTTTTAATTTTTTTTTATAATTTATTTCATCAATATATCACAAAAACTAATACTGTAAAATCTTAACGTGTGGGGATAAGCACACTATTGCTTTTTTGACATGACAACACGGGTTAAAGGGTTTGCAAAGTTGGAAGCAAGCAAGTAAACGCGATAAAACACATTGAGGTATTCGCAGGTGAACCCCAAAAAAAGCTCAGTCTGCACCTTTGAACTTGATAACCTGGGGTTACTTTGAAGCTGTTACAATGTGACATGGGTTTAAGTTACATCATTGGCAGACGTGGGTTACTAATATTCTGTTTTTTTTTTTTAGCAAAGGTTTGCCAAGTCGTGTTCGATTCTTATATAGATTTGCCATAAATAAAAATTGTTATTTGATTTTACCATAAAATAATTTGCCTGTAGCGAGCTTCCCGTCCGATTATACGAGTAATTTAGGTGTCTTCAAGGCCAGAGTGAATAGGCTCTTAATAAACTAATGTATATGACCATCAATGATTGCAGACCATCAACGATCGCATAAGTGTTTACGATCAGGTGGGATCGCAGAATATATGTGACCATCAATGATTGCAGAACATCAACGATGGCATCAGTATTTACGATCAGGTGGAATCGCAGTTAAGTACTTAATATATCTTTCAAAAAAAACCGCTGTTTATTTCCAGCAAATACATTTTCAAATTCATCCACAATTTCCTAGTATCAAATATCCTACACAAACCTTACACATAAACTCACTCCCGAAACCTACTTCACCGACCTACATCGAACCCGACTTGAACCGTATAAACATCTCAAGAGGTGGGTAAGCAGAGTTTCAGGTCGTCAGCGAAACGTGAGCTTCAGGCGAAACGTGCCGTCCGCCCGGACATCGCGCACTTGTTGGCAATGCACTTTCGATGCAGCGTTGTAGACGGAAAAATTGAATCCTTCTACGCCTTATCGAGTTTGGATAGGTGTCAATTATGATTTGCTGAAGAACTCCTACCTTTAAGGTGTGTCAGCTAGAATGTGTTTCTAAAGGAACACTATATCGAAGCATGTGTGCTGGTGTACTGTTCTTAGTAAGTGTAGTCTCCAATTCAATAGCGGTAATACAACAAACAATGATAAAACGTTATATAGATTCACACCATGTAACTTATAATCATATGCCGCTGTGTTGTAATATGCGAACTCTTTATAATAGCATATTATTTTTAATCTAAATTCAAACGTTGCTATAGTTCCTTACTTCATCAATAAAATAACAGTTTGATTACACAATTTTTTTATTTAATTAATTTTCCTTCTTTTAAACAAATTACAATACGCTGTCTGCAAAAATAATACAAAATAGTTTTGGCTCGTTTAGATCGTAATACTGACCGCGTGTGAGTGACTAGGCATGATTGGCGACGCATAAATTGTACACTTGTCGTGCCAAATGTTGATATGTCGACGCTAAGCCGATACGCGTCGTATCGACGTTAATGCCGATTTGGATTCAATGCTGACGTAATTTTGAAATGGGTCAGCGTTCAATTCGACGCTATTCTATTGTTGATAGGCAACGGAAATATTATTTTATTTTTGTTCATTATGTGGTAGTAGAGGATGCTTCTTTTAAGAGTAGGATCAAAATAGATTTGATAAAACGTACCTTTTTACCTGCCGATTACATACCAAAACATGCAATGCGGACAATTTCAAAATTGTCAGTTCTGTAATAAAAATAGTAGGAAAACACAGCCAGGCCTCACGTACGAGCATAAAAATAACGAAACATCAATTAAAATGAAACAATCAATCCTGGAAGTTTTACGTTACACTGAGCTGGATACAAAATATTATATTTTGAGGCACGTTTCTATTAAAAACTGGGAACGACAGAATAACATTAAATTCGTGTAATTTTTTAGACTCCAGCGACCCTGACCAGGTCATCGGTCCACCTTGTGGGAGGCCTTCCACCCCTTGCCTCGCCATTGCAGGGTCGCTGGAGTCCGATGGATGCGAGACGCACAGGACTGGCCATTGTGGAGACGCTTGGGGAAGGCCTATGTCCAACAGTGGACGTCTTTTGGCTGAAATGATGATGATGATAATGATGAATTTTTTAGAGGTTTTGTTTAGAAAATGCACACAACCGGGATCAGATCCGGGTACTGAAATATTCATTTGTGTAAATAAGTTGTCGGCGATCACTTTACTAAAGTTCGTTTATTATATTCCGTTTGAGATCAAATCTTTTCTGTTTTTGTTTTTCGAGTACATACGATTTTGTATTTGTCATATTTTGTGAGTTTGTACCAAAAAAGATTTATTATTAGAATTCATTATTATTTTCAAAAGCAGTTCAATAGCAAAGTGGTCAATACTTTACGGTACTAAGTTGAGACGTCGATAAAATATAATTATTTTTATTTTTGCAATTTTTGGGTTTTCGTCTATAAACTCGACGATTGCATCACTACTTAACAACACGTAGTATAACAGTCAAGAGCACTAGTTCCTTAAAAAAGAACTATGTCAAAATTATCATGCATGTTTACTCTATTTTTTTTTTTAAATGAACGTCATTCAACCTCACGAGCGTGACTGTACATGACGCGTTGTTCAAATAACGAGGCACCGATCAACATGTAAGGAATTTACTAGACTTTCTAGAAAATTCTTCCAAGCTAGTCGGATATTTAATAGGATCGCTTGAAACTCCGTTATGCGGAAAGACAATTTAATTAATATTTTAATTACTTGAGCAAGTAATAGGAAAGTTGAATTAATTTTGCTCAATCTGCGTATTAGTGTTTCGGTTGCTGCCATAATAAAGCAGCTGGTCTGCATATTCGGTCCAAAACGACAAGATATAATCAAAAATTGTTGGTTCGGCGTTGTTCTAAGTGCAGCTGTCTGTGTATATGTATTTTTGGAAAATGGTAAATTACCTAATAATAGGATGAGACTGAGTCTCTTTTCGAGACAATCGTCATTAAAACCAGTCGTTCTCTTTTGTTTTGACTTTTATAAATTTTTACTAGCTTTTACCTGTGACTTTGTCCGTGCCTGTTATTGCGGACACAAAGTAGAAGCAAAAAAGCGGTTCAGTAGCCTGAGCCCTTGGTGCTTTTATAGGCTCCCGTTGGTAAGCAATCGTGTGGTCAAAAGTCCTTCCTTAAAGTTCAAACTTTCTCTTCGTACCGAATTTCAAAATTTGACCGTGAAAGCGTAATAGATAGACACACTTGCTTTCACATTTATAATAATAGTATGGATTTTTCTTTTCTTCTCTGTATTGTGCAGATTTGTGATATCTTTGATAAATCAACTGTATAATTATAACCATCGATGGTGTCTCAACTATTTTGAATACATAGCGCGCAGGATATATTTGTGGATAATTTAGTGCAATACTCTAATCGATTTCATAACAACCGACATTATTTAAAAACATTAACGTTTTGTTTCAAAAACATCTGGCATCTGTAATGTTGTTTTCAGCACATTTTAGTATCCAATTCAAAAGGACAATTACAACAAAACAACTCAAAACCTACGTTCAGAGACAGAAATGGAAATAAATTGAACACCAGCAAAAATGAACTGGCCATCAAAATTAACGACCTACAGAGAGATACTAGCGATCAATTTGCTGAACGACGAGAATCCTGCCAGTAAAACAGAATTAAATTTGAGGTTTTAATTAAATTTAAAGTGGAATAAAGGGGCCGTCTTCGGACCAAGGATTGGATAGGATCATCTGGTGTCGTTAATATTAATTTGCGTATCGACTTCTAGAACTGAAATTGGGATAGGGTTTCTTGAGATTTGGTATAAATGTATCGTTTATCTTCCAAGTTTTGGGTTCGCTTTCATCTTGGTTTTTAGCTTATTTGGAGTTGTATCGGTTTGTAAGTTTAGTAGACAGAAAGGTATCCGATGATAAATAGAACATCATTTATTTAAATTCATGTTTTTCTGCCTCATCATCATCATTATCATTTTAGCCGAAAGACGTGCACTGCTTTAAATGTAGCCATAGTGACCGGCTATGTGCGTCCCATCATCGGATTCCCACGACCCTCACCAGTTCATCGGTCGTCCACCTTGTGATAGGCCTTCCAACGCTGCGTCTTCCAGTACGTGGCCGCCCTTCCAGAACCATTTGTCCCCATCGTCCATCTGTTCACTGCCACTGTTTTTCCATCTTTGTATAAAATATTTTTTATTGCAATTCTCTAGACTTTTCCCAAACTTGTATTACCAGTGACACAATATTAAGCATCATAATTAGTTCTCTCGACAATCCTCTATCTAATGTCTCTAACTTCGGTAACTTTCAAAAACTTCGCAATAAGTCGTAAAGGATTTTGTTGTGAAGAAAGCAAAAGCCATCCGAGACAGATGATCAAATTCTTTTGATAACAATACGTTGGCGTACAAAGGGGTCGAGATAGAAAATTATTTCTGAACAAGCTTCGACGTAAATTTGTATCTAAAGGTTCAGGAATAAAAATCAAATTGGCTTGAGTGTTGCTGTGTTGACAGAGATAATGCCTTATCGACAGAACAGAGTTTAAGTGCATTGTCTGTGTATTGTCTCCGGAAGGATTACTGCTTGTATGGAGAAAGGAGAGCTGAATCTTATTTGTGAGTACAGTAACAGGAAAGTGTATGGAATGGGTAGCAGTAAAGATGACGTCAGCCGTTGAGGATATTTATTGGGTGCTGTAATTGTCTCGAGGCCGGGATATGAATTTGTTTATGTAGCTTATTTTTTGTTTATGATAATTTGTATACAATACTTTTGGTGTTGTTATCTGTTGTACGGGGTTACAAAATTAAGATCGGCCGACCCGAGATACATTTCTATACAAAATATTTTGGAATCCAGATATCTTGTGGATATTATCTAGGTTTTTATTGAAATCAAAACATAAATTTGTGTAAAATTTTCCCAGTAAAAACTTTCAGAAAACAGTATGCTGTTTTATATAAATTTTGCGGTTCTTAATCTATTTCTATAGAATCCTGGCGCATTTAAACGAGATTCTGAATGACAAAATTTTTATCCAAAAACTAAGGTTTAAAAAAAACAAGTGGAGGGGAAGGTGGAATAAGTTTTGTAAAATATTTTTTTATTTTCTAGCGAAAAAGCTCTATAAAGTGTTATGAAGTAATCGAATAAATTTACGAAATTACCGAGTGCCAACAGAGTTTTCAGGTGTTATTTGCATTGCCTCTTCATCAAAAATTCTAGCTGGATTGCTTCAAATAAAGCAACAAGCTTCATGCTTACGTTGATGATAGATAAGGCCCGATCTCAAAAACTAAAAATGCCATTCATAATGTAACCACTTGGTATGCCAAGAATCTCTGCTAACAAGCAATAAGATGCATTCTGCCAATCAAGAAACAAATTGAGATTGAATTGATTGAACAAATTTTCGAAAAAAAATTCGTACATTATTTCTTGAATGTCAAAAGTTTATACACGACAAAATATATTTTATAGGCAGGTCATAGGTCTACCTTGTGGGGGAGACCTTCCAATGCTGCGTCTTTCTAGAATCTTTCGAACCTTCTGTTCTGCGACTAATGTGTTATTCCCCAGCAAGATATCTTCACTCCGTCATAACTTCATTTTACAAATCTAAATTTTATTTAGATTGAATAGTATATTGCACTCAATTCAACATCCCCAAAAATTTCAATAAATGACTCAATAATAAAACTCATACGTTCTCCCATCAAAACACGCACGATTGGCAGACGGATTGATTAAACTTTTTCAATCATAACTGTCGATTTCTGACGGCGGAACAACGGACGCGTTGTACCGTCGATCAACGAGTATTATCTCCAGTTTTTGTTTGTTTTCCGTATTTATTTGTTTTTTTTTTTTTTATTTGGCAGTTTGTGGTCTACATTTTGGTGCTGGTTTTTTTTTTATTGTAGGTAAAATCAGCAACTGACAAATCCCGCCCTTGGGTGGGGCGGAAGATAGTGTCAGACTCTTACTGACTAAAAACCTACCCTGCTCCTTTCATTGCCTTCGTCCCAGGACCTCGGGGTTCATTTTCACCTAACCCTTGGCTCCAGTAGGCTTCGGCCCTGCTGGGCCCCTACAGTTTACTGACAACTCCTTGAGGCGCGCGGAAACAGAGCGCGCCGTAAAATACTTGGGCTCGGACCGGTCTGTTACCGGACGGACGGACGGACAGTGAGCTACCCATTGCCCGTCGTCCGTTGGTGCTGGTATAGTATTTTCTAAAAGTTATAATAGTAGGTTTTATGCCATTTTAAATTTCTCTTCTTGTAGAAACAAATCCAAGTACAGAACAGCTTCTTTATTTAACAATTGTTACATAATATATTGAATATTATATATTGTAGCACAAATAAATACAAAATCACTTTAACGCCACTATCACGTTATTTATTTTTTGTTAAATATATGAAAAAAAGGGACACAAAACAAAAGGAACCGTAGAAATAAAAGTAGAAGAATGCCCGTCTGCCAAATTTATATGACAAAAAATGTCTACGCTAGTGCTAGCAGAATTTAGAATTTTTAGAGTTAAAAAATAAACCCATGCAATTGCAATTACTTTTGGGCACAAATAGTTACTTTTGGGTACAAATACAGTTAAAATTAATCCTAATAACGTATAAAAATAGTGATTATAAAAGAAAAACGGTAACAGTGACGGATATATAAAAAAAAGGAAAGTTTGATGTGGAATGATGCAAAGTTGACGCATTATTTAAAAGGTTTGGTGGATGTAGTTAGGAAAACGCTATAATTCCACTTGAAGTTGTGGCAATGGGTTGGCGATCCCTTCGTTGGACTGCTGGCCGCTTCCAAGTGAAGGCAGCTCGATAGTGAATCGATCGTCGTATTTGAAATCCTGGGAGCACAACCCAAAAATCTTTCCCAAAAAACTGGTTTCTACACCTTATTAACAATGAAAGTATTGTCAGCAGATGACCAATTAAGTTAAAAATGAAAAAAAAAATATGAAGACGATATTACGGAAAAATTGGAATCATATTACAGCCTTAATATTTACCAGCAATAAAAAGGAATCACACGTTGCTATACTAGTCAACGTATACTTCAACTTCAACTTTTGATTAAGTGCCGGCTATCATCTTTTTCATGGACAAAAAGCTTGTCTTCTAAAATTAAAATACAATGAATTTCACAAAAAAGAAAACAGACTAATCAAAAGAGTTTTTAACAAAGAAGACTTTTGCAGCAATACTGCAATATGTACTTAGTTTACAACAAAACAAAAAAAAAAATGAATCCTTCTCATTGAAATTAACTGACGAAGAAAGAAGCTATTGTGAACAATTTTCCAGAGCCTGCGGCTTTAAAATCATCAAAGCCTAAAACTCTTTTTACGGTGGATGAAATTTAAAAAGAAAATATGATGTGTTGTAGCTAACAATTATGTAGAAAGAAATTGTGGTATTGATTTAAAAATATAAAATGAGAATTACAATAGTTCAACTAATATTTCAGGACCTACTACTAGTTCGAATAAAAAAATCTTTCAATGTTGGATCAATATCTGCCATTAGGCTGCAAGTCGCCTTAGGCCAAGGTCAGTTTGGTGGATGTCATAGTTTTTGGGTCTAATATAGGCAGCTTTTCTCAAGAAGTGAAGGAAATCTTTCACTGTTTAGAGAGCATTGGTGATTATAAATTTCACAAGTTTGTACCCACAACGTGCTACTCAGTAGCATCGACCGCCAACGTCGAGCGTCGTAGGTACGAAAAGTGAAGTAAATACGTGAGAAGATTGACTTAAAGGACATTTACCATTCTACAGTGACTGTATTCTGGTTTTCATACCTACGAGGTTGTGATGTGTACGTTTACTTTTTCCAACTAATAATAACACAAAGACCCGTAAATTATAAAGAAAACTCTTGCACATGTTGCAACAAGCAAGTATTACACCCTGATACCACACGACGTTCCCGGAGCAGTTAGCAAACTTTGTATCATAGAAAGCCACACGGCCTTCTCTCACAGTAAACTCTAAATTAACTTAGTGTGCTGCGAAATATCCAAGGGAGCTCAGGTGCTTCTCTCTTAACATTTATTATGATAAACTTACACTTTTACCGCCACCCATTAGCCTCTTGCTGTGCGCGACGAAATTTTGGAATTGCCCATTTTTTATACGACTTTTAAGGAGTGCAGTAAAATGGTTTATTTTCGCTAAAAATAATTACCGTAAATCATAAGCTAGCCTTCCCTTATAATTAAAGACAAACTGAAAATATTTTTTTAAAGTAAGGGTTAAAGTCATCAGTTTTAACTTATGCTTCATTGCTAATAGTATTTCTCATGCAGCCTATATTTGATTCTTTATAACGGATTCGCTGCAAGGTTTATGGTTTTTATCTTAATACAAAAGGTTTAAACGAAATTCCGTTCTGTGACATCCGGCTCGAAGGACTACATCTTAAAAAAAGTATTATCAATAATATCGATAAATATACCTAAAAGCGTTCAAATATTTTCTATGAATTAATTGTAAGATTTCCCAAAATTCGATTTTACGAAATCTGTCTGGAAAGAAAACCACTAGACCAACTTAACAACTTAACCTTTTTGACTTAACGAAAGTGAGAAGTTTACATTGTTCTATGGGCAAAGATAAATAAAACCCCATGTTGGTTTTTCCAAAGTAAAAAGTTTTGGGATAACTGCTTTTTGATGCAACCACGAATATTTTTAAGACTCATTCCTTTTTTGCTAAATGAAAAAATACTTTTTAATGGTAACGTTATTTTTGGGTTGAACGACATTGCTCAAGTCTGATATTTGCCAAATCGACAGTCCGTTAAATTTGATGTTGGCCAAAGCTGTAGTTCGTCAAATCGTCTATTTGTGTAATAATCAAATTTACAAAATACGCTATTATTGGTCAAGTAATTTAAACAACCAGCCACAAAAATGAAAGTACCGATGTAATTTTTATTATTTATTCAATTCATATTTATTTACAGAATTCATCACAATTCATACACAACTGTTTTAAACACTCTAATTTTCAACGCGTCTTTTCTCTTTTAATTTGCAACGCGTCTTTTCTCTTTTAATTTGCAACGCGTCTTTTCTCTTTTAATTTGCAACGCGTCTAATTTTCTACTCAATAACTTTCCTATATTTTTTTCTATTTTGGTATATTTTATGTTGTTGAATGTTTTCCTCTACTTCTCATCTTTTTATTTAATAATATTTCGCTTGTTTTTTTAAACTACTTAATTACACATGAAAATATGATATTTTTATTGTACTTTAATCCCTAATCTCCGATGCCAAGCCTCGACTGCATTGTTGGTACGATGGTGTTAATTTGCACAGCACCACATGTCCTGAGAAAATCTCTTTTCTGGCATCATCTAGAGTATTGCTAACCGCTAAGCTATAGTAACGCTAGATTTGTGCTTGGACTTGACTTGACAAATAGCATATTTGGCAAATTTCATAATTGGACAAACAAACGATTTGGTAAACTACAGCTTTGACCATTGTCGCATTGGACAAAATGCCGATTTGACGAATAACAGACTTGACCAATGTCGTTCAACCCTTATTTTCAACTAAAACCATTCCACATAGCAAAACACACACGTTACGTATACATACGTTTATGCTTCATAATCATCATTAACATTTCTGCCCAAAGACTGTTGGACAGGAACAGTCCTGTGTTTCCGCAGCCGCAGCCTTTACCAGGTCATCGGTCCACCTTGTAGGAAGCCTTCCAATGCTGCGTCTTCAGGTGCGTGGTCATCACTCCAGAACCTTTCGGCCCCAACGGCCATCCGTTCTGCGAGCAATGTGCCTTACCCACTGCCACTTTTAGTTTGGCGATTCTTCGTGCTATGTCGACGACCTTGGTTCTTCTGCGGATATCGTCATTCCTGATTCGATCACAAAAGGAAACTCCGAGTATAGCCCTTTTCATTGCCCTTTGGGTGACTTTAAGCCATAAGATGAGGCCCATGGTAAGCGACAGCGTTTCTATGACATCACTGGCAACACGCACTGGTAGACTTTCGTCGTTTTAAGACATTGTGGTATATGTTGGATAAGAAGATTCCGTACAGCATCCCGAACGCTGTCAAGTGTAGCGTTATCATTTCCATTACTCATTGTTTTCATTCCTTTTAAACTATTGTACTCGTATTAACTTTTATAAGTTTCACTGTTTAAGTTTTGACGCGTGACATTACTTATCTAATTTTATTTACCATCTATTAGCTATGGTTACTAAAGAACCTCGATTTTTTTGTAACAACCAAAAAAAATGTTGGACTAGGTAAGGAGAACTGTTATGTAGTGTTATTTAATACTCGCATCACTTTTCGTTTTCAAGCCTTTTTTATTGTAATAATGCCTTCTGTTAGTTTATAATTTTAATTTGTTATAACTTTTGTATTTCATGTTTGTTGATTTTCTATGTTAGATGCCGTTGTCATTAATTGAGCTTCTTTCTCACTGAATGTTAGATTGAGTGATTAATCTGGTGAAGGTCTAAGGTAGCAGATTATATGGCAACTCGCCAACGAATTTGAAATGAAAATTGTATGCCTTTGTTTCAAATGAGAAGGAATTTCGAAAAATTTAGGATTCTGCTTGCTTAACTTAACATTTTTAAAACAAAATTGGACATCTGAATGAAGTGTGGAGGTAAATTTTATTTAAAGTTCAATTTATTTGGTCCACATTAGATTATATATTTTTTTTTAATTTTTTACTTTTCGGTTAGGTTACTGTACCATAGTGCGTGTGCTGCAAATTGAAACCAAAAGCAAGCAATGTTTGAAGTAAAACCTTCTTCAGGTGCTATAAAAACTATTTAATGAGTATTAATGCGGTGAGGTGAAAACTATTTAATGAGTGTATAATTAACTAGATTAACAAGCTTCTGTCAGCGGCTTCGCCCGCGCGAAAGTAAATTTTTCCACACAAACTTTGTACCCCTGTTTCATCCCTTTAGGGGGTGAATTTTGGGAAATCCTCCAAGCCAACGATAGGCGAAAAAGTATTTCGCTTTGGAAAAAGTTTTAAATGTGCCTATATCTGAGAGATTCTGTAATTATTTGAACTAGTATTTGATCTTAGTGCTCGACGACGTCGTACAAGAAAACGTTGTTTAAAATTTGACGCTCGTAGTCCTCGTAGTTATAATTATATATCTGTTGATTTCCACGAAGACACAAAAAAATTACTGTAAAACAAAGATTAATTGTTGCTGCATATTTAACGAATTTTGGCGCAATTAACAAAAGTTAATTCGAAGTCGCAGCATGGGGGATGGATCCCAAGGGAAATGTAGCTATGTAGCAGATTAAGTGAGTGATTGATCTGCCGAGGTCCAGCTTAGTGAGACGGGAAAACTGTGTGGCAACCGGCCAAACGCTGTTGGATCTGAAGTTGTATTCTTGCAAATATTTTCAGTCAGAATAGGTAAAAGCGATTTACTAGTTGGAGTTGCCGATAGTTTGAAAACTGTGTTATCTTCTCAATCTGGTTATACAAAATTTTTAGATGTGGTTGGTTTTTCAAAGTGACAACATAAGAGTTATATGATGAGTTAAAACAATCAATATAAAAGTATATACGAGTACAAAAGGTATATAAAACAAGTCAGCTGAGCAGGGTAGACAAAACCCGGAGAGGTAATAAAGTTGAGAGCACTAAAATCGCACATGGCCTGTAATGTGGTACACTACAGATATAAGCAAAATTAAAGCTAACAAAGTTAGCTTTACCAAAACACATAATTAAAAATCATTGACTAAGGATCAACTCACAAAACATCCCCAATTCTCTAAGTTCACCCATTTGCATATCACTTCTTGCACCTTTACCCGGAGATACAGAAAGACGATTTTTTTTTTTTATTTTTGATTAGTTTCCGTCAACGTAACAACATCTTTACTGGAAGCAGACAAATTCACTTAATAAGGATACAACGCCCACACAAGCCGTTCAAGTTATTACCTTGCCCAAAGCAGACCATAATCAATAGAATGTTGCTCGATAGCAAAATTTAAGCCACTTTCCTGTTTGTGCTGGGATATAGCAGAGATTTCATGAGATTCGTGGGTTTATATCGCGACCAGGACATGACCGGTGGCGCATAGGATCAAGACATGACCGGTGGCGCATAGGATCAAGACATGACCGGTGGCGCATAGGATCAAGACATGACCGGTGGCGCATAGGATCAAGACATGATGGTCGTTTTCTTGTAACAAGTACTGAGACATCAGCTACTAAACGCAGTTGAACTACGATAAAAACGGTAAAGAGTATTGTAGGTCAAACGATGAAAAAAGGAGACGGAGATAATAAGATACTTAATGGATGCTAGTCATTTTGACGAGCGTTGCCTTTCTAGGGTTAAATACATTGGACACAGAATATAATTTTAAAAATTATTATTTTGTGCATTATTTAAATTTCATGAGACTCAACATTCATTGTGATTAAGTTTGTAGCTAAGACATTAGTATATATTTTGCAATATGTTAGGAGCTTAGAACCGTACGGGTTCAAGCCGAACCGTAGGCATCTAGTTCATTATTACACTTCCTCACATTGTTCACTTAACATTGCAACATTACATTACAACTTTTTTTTTATATTCCATAATTTTCACACAATGCCATCTAGTCCCAATTTAAGCAGAACTTGTGTACATATTATAAATAAATTATAACCCAGACACAGAAAAAATGATCGCGCTCATCACACAAACACGACCTCACAACGACCTATATTAGTCAGGGTCACTAGACCTGTAAATATATAGATAGTGACACTTTACATTTCAGGATCGAGCAACTCATGACACTTTACATTTCAGGATCGAGCAACTCCTGCTGCGACATCTCACCCCGCACATCGCTCCGCGACCGGAACAATTCGGGTTTCGAGCGGAACATAGCACGACGCTTCAGTTGTCGAGGGTACTGCACCTCCTGTCGACAGCAATGAACAAAAAGGAGTACGGGGTAGCAGTATTCCTCGACATGGAGAAAGCCTTCGATCGCGTGTGGCACGAGGGGCTAGTTTACAAACTAGCCACCTCTAGCGCGCCCCGTCGCGTCGTCAAAGTGGTCCAAGCTTTCCTGTCTAACAGGTGTTTCAGAGTGATGGTCGACGGGGCGCTATCCGCCCCCCGGCCCGTCCAAGCGGGCGTGCCTCAAGGCAGCTGCGTCTCGCCTGCGTGTTACTCACGTTACACCGACGACATCCCCACAACCGAGGATGCCACGCTCGCGCTGTATGCCGACGACGCCGCGTACATTACTACGTCACTCAACGCAAAGTACGCGGCGACGAAGATGCAACGCGCGCCTAGACTTGATTCCGGACTGGCTCGCCAAGTGGCGACTGTCGGTCAACGTGGGTAAGACGCAGGTGCTGATTATGGGTATGGCGCCCCTCCCACCTCGTCTGAAACTCAGCGGAGCCGAGGTCAAGTGGACTCCCCAGGCCAAGTACCTGGGGGTGACAATCGATCGACGGCTCACAATGGGACCGCACGCACGCAATGTCGCCGCGCAGGGTAGAGTCGTCCGCAATCAGCTCAAACCAGTGCTCTCGTCCCGACTCCCGGCGCGCTTCAAACTGGGCCTGGGCAAATACAAAGCCTACATCCGCCCAATATTGACGTACGCCGCACCGGCATGGTTCGCCTTCACTAGTGAGGCGAGCCGAGAAGGACTCCGCACGCAACAACATCTTGCGTTGCGTAGAGTCGTCGACGCCCCTCGCTACGTGAGGAACGACGTTATTCAACGCGACCTCGGGATTGAGAGACTGGATGAGTTTGTGCGGCGCCTCGCGAAAGGGATGTTCGCGCGTGCCTATGCCTCAGCTTGGCCGCACATCAAGCACCTGGCACCCTGGCACGCGCGCCCACCTGACGCGAGACGACTCCCCCGCGACCTGATTGCGGGCAGCGAGTCCCCAACACCCCCGGATTGACGCCTGAGTAGGTCGTACCAGTCTACACGCGACCTACTCAAACACACACACGCACCCCGACAAACACCGTGTTCTAAGTTAATATAGGCACGGTGCGAGTCGACCATACATTCGCCACTACTCACTCGCTATATTCACGCACCGAGTAGATAGCGCAAGCTTACTATTCGGTGCACGTGCACTGAGTAACGTCACACATAATGTTGCTGACACTCACAATGTAGTGACTCTGCGGTCTAACGCGTGACCGGCTCGCTCTGGAAGCGGGTTAGACGAGAGTCTCACTGCCTACTGTAGGTACGTACCAAGCCGACACACCTGTCGCAGGTCGTCTCCCGCCGGGCTTCTTCTAGGTAACTAGGGGTCCCACCTGGCGGCGACTGACCGCCGGTGTGTCGTGAAGAGTCGGCGCTATATCAACATAGCGCCGTAACGAGCCTACAGTACACACATACATACAGTAACACATAGAGCCCTGTCGCTCTACACGGTCAGGCCTATCCTAGGCCACCAAATGACGGGTCCGTTTTAACGGGCCCCGGCAGGACTCCGCGGACTGGGGGCGAAGCCCCGAAACCGCTCGCCACGCCCCCTCGCGGGGGCGTAGCGATTGCTACTTACTGTTAGGATCGCGGCGACTCGTATCAAATATTCCCGCACCCTTGGTAGGCTTTGACTTTACTTAGCAGGCCCAGTGTAGAGCATGATAATCCTATTTCAGAAGAACATACGTGTATTTTGCTGTAGATATTCTAAATGGTTTCTTGAATATCAGCGCCTACTGCCGCTACTACCAGTGCTACTTTGAGATCAGCGCCTACTGCCACTACCAGTGCTACTTTGAGATCAGCGCCTACTGCCACTACCAGTGCTACTTTGAGATCAACGCCTACTGCCACTACCAGTGCTACTTTGAGCTTCCCTGATATACGACTTAAGTTTATTTATATATTTTATGACAGGTACTCTCTCTAGTCGAAACTAACAGTGGTGTGTATGAGTAGTGATTGTAGCGTAGTCGAGCTCACGGTACATTTCAAATGTTTAAATGTTTAAAGACTTCACCGAAGTTGTGTGTACCGCAAAATGTCATTGCTTCTTTAATTAAAAAAAAAAATCTCTAATACTAAGCACCACAAAATCAACCGTCTTCACTTCAGTTCAGTTCAGTCCAGTCCGTTTCGTCGGCAGTTCTTTTCTACTGCAGCAAGAACAAGGCAATTCAAACACAAGTAGGTAGGGGGGCATCCTCAAGCAATTCAACAAAAATACTCTCTTACCGCCGTAACAAATTTCCGTAAAAAATTGCCCAATTATGAGGGCCCCGTTCGTGAAGGCTTATGAATCTCGTCTTATAAATTCCGTTAATGTTTTTGTACTTAACTTATTATCTGAACATTAATTACCTCCTCGAGAGAGACGGGATGAGCCGGATATTAACATTTTAAATTGTTCATTCGACTAAAAGAGAGAATTATTTATTTTTGGGATGAGGATGTGTTTCGCATAGCAATTATTTTATATGTACATAAACTGTTGGTAACTAATTAAATATAAAACACCACCTATTTTTTTTAGGGTGAAAAATCAAATTAGGTCTGGTCTTTCGCTCTAGGTTGGCGCGAGAGTGTCAGATTTTTGTTAACTAAAAATCCATTCCATCCGTATTATTCCTTCACTCGGGTTTTTGACTATTGAAAGAGTAATCGTGGCCCTAAAACGCAAAAAGCTTCTGAAAGGTTCTGGTTTTTATTCATTAAATAAATTGTTAATAACTTTATTTCTATCACTGTAATGTTGACACTTAACCGTACTTGCGACCAGAAATTATTGCAAAATTCTAGTAGTAACAGTATTTTACGAAGATCCATGAACCACTCAGTTTGGAAGCGAAACTTTTTCATTACATAGTATTACGTATTACACTATATCACATATGTAAGTGCTCACAAGAGTTTAAAACCAACAAGTTCTACTTAAACAACTTTGGGCACCATTTTGTCTCGTTTAAAAGCATTTTGAATTCCTAGCTGTAGAAACATTCATTTATGGTTTGGAAAAGTGAGACGTATTAATTTATGGTTTGAAGCTTTCACCTTCCGGCCGTCCGGTAACTAACCGGATCGAACCCGAGTCGTCGACGCCGACGGCGCGTTGTGTAACTGAAGAGGTCTAGCGAATGAAGGGGTCTAGCGAATGAAGGGGTCTAGCGAATGAAGGGGTCTAGCGAATGAAGGGGTCTAGCGAATGAAGGGGTCTAGCGAATGAAGGGGTCTAGCGAATGAAGGGGTCTAGCGAATGAAGGGGTCTAGCGAATGAAGGGGTCTAGCGAATGAAGGGGTCTATCAAATGAAGGGGTGTAGAAAATGAAGGTTGTAGTATTATTTATACTCACATATTTTACTTATTGGATCTTTCTCATTCCTTAGTATTGCGGGACCGTTCATATGAGTGACCGTAACCCTAAAACGCAAAGGGCAACTGAAAGACATAGGTATGATTTTAGTTAGTAAAAGACCCCCACGCTCCACCTTAGTATAGAGCGGAAAGTTTAAAGTCCACTTAGACTACTTCATCAAACGTCGACAACATCACCGCTTACAATTATGTGAGATAGCGGTCAAGCGCGATCTTAATACAATTATAGTCTAATCAAAATATTTAGACAAAACAAAATATTTCGACACTAATATCGGCCATTCTGTTCGTGTCCTATCAGACCATTTATCTGACAAAGGACAATTCTACTTACCGGCTGTTGTTCAGAATAGACATTTCTATTAGTTTACCCGTCAATTTCGTGAGCAATAGTAACGTGAAATTTCCAAAGTCACTGTAAACGGATTCATAAATAAATTCCATTTCAGTTAACCTTTGACAGTATTGTAATAACATTTCCGCGAAATAATGTCAAAATCGAGTGAAGTATGTTAGTTCCGAATTAAGCTAAAATGAGTAAACAAAGATCCTGAAAACAACTAGCCCCTTTTTTGGTTCTGGAAATTATCTTATCTCTACTGGGCGATCGACGTGCGAGCCTATACCGTGGTTTTAAAGAACGTCGGTTTTGCTCGCGGCTCGTCCGTTCTGATCGACTAGCGAGTAAAAAAAATTTGAACAACGAGCCAAGTAGAAAATAAAGCAAACACGACGAGCTGCGAGCTAGGCTCGTCGTTCGTATTGCAATTATACACCGGCGAACATACCAACGAGCCATAAGACCGCGGTTTTACTCGCCCGTCGATCAGGCCTTCCGGGTGGAAAGAATGTCAGATTTTTACTGATGCAAAGGACAACAGATGTCCCTTTGGGTTCTAGTACCACGATAATAATTTCGCAGCCCTTAGGCCCCTAGTACCATGACGTGTCAACATTTCAAGTGTGCAAGAACGAAAGGATGGAGCTAGCTATACACCGTTAGCTCCATCCCTTTTCAGTTTAGGTCGTAAAACAGAGCTCGTGGTAACACCTCTGGTTTTAACTCCAAGCAGTAGCGTTCCCGTTCCATTTTAATTTTACTCGATTTAAAATGTCAGGCATGCGAGCAAGAAAGAGGAATGGAGCTATACACCTGATACAGATCCATCCCTTCAACTTACACTTCAGATTCGGATTAACCTACATATCAGATTTAGATCAGATTTATTTTTAGCCTCTGAGCAGTATGGGCGATTTGATCATTTCAGTTCCTCTTCGGCGAACCCATGGCCTCAGTCAGTAGGCTTCGGCCCTGCTGACCCCCCCTACTACGGTTTTACTGAGATCTCTTTGAAGCGCGCGTCCAAACAGTTACCGAACAGCCGGACGGGGCCAGGATGGATCCTGGAGGCTGAGGCGTGAGGAAATCCATTCCTTCACGCGGCGTCTTGACCCTGTGTACCGCTGGCGCTGCTAGTTAAAGCAAATAATTCACAAAAGGTACACATAAAAACTTAAATACTTAGTTGAAAGGAAAGGGTTTATAACTCTCAACAATACGTAGTGACGTGACTCGAATGAATTTTCGATTTACGAGTCCGATTATTCGTATCAATTGAATCGAATAAAATTTATTATGAGAAGGATTTTACTCAGCGTTCACGCTCGAAGGTCACAGTTTATTTCCAGGATGTTTTCGATTATTGAAATATAATTATTGTAAGCAGATTTTTTTACATGCGAATGATAATTATTTATTATTGTATGTGGGTCGTTATCGCGGGCCTGGAACGCAAGGAAGGACAAGTGAAAGACACAAGAAAAGTTAATAGTACGAGATCCGGCTGCAGAATTAGTGCGCTCCTCGAGTATTTGCTAAAAACCAAATGTTTACGCATATTTGAACACCCGTATTTATAAAGAAGTGATTACTCGTTGCTAAGTAATTTCTTAATCAAGTCATTATTTAAGGTTAGAATTCTTAGTTGTTTCTAAGCAAATTCTTACTTGTTTCTGTGTGGCAAAACTTCGTTCCTAGTTTCGTTTCATGAAAAAGCACACGTAAGATCTAGCTTAATTTTACAAAATCTTGCATTAATATCTTTGAAATAACAGTAACGTTATATAAAGAAGTTTAAATGATTAAAAGTATATTATTGTCATTTAATTTTGACGCCACAAAAGAATATGGTTGTTGTAAATAAAGTCATCTACTTGTAAACCACGCCACCAACAACAGTTATCTCCCGCTCCGCTCCAGGGCGGGGGATGCTTTTACCTACCATAAAAATATTGTCATCAAGTTCAAAAATATCGTTTACCACTACTGCTATGTTGTGGAGCACTGCCCAAGCTATTATGATATTGGGCGTTGTTGAAAGTGTAAGCATGGTGAACATCTTTTCCATACCCAAAATAGACGTTCCACTGAATTTTTTGATTTATATCTCTCGTCTTGTATGCATTTCTGGGATTTGAAACCAGAGTCAATAAATTAATTGTCTGAAATAAATAATTCTTTATTGTTAGCATGTTTAAACTATATTAGTGTGGTATTTATAAGAATGAGAGAATTAAAGAGAGAATTAAATGGCTCATAGCTTCCAGTGGACGAACGATTGGACGGCGAGCTACCCATTGCTTGCTGTCCGCAAACCCGCGCCTATGGTGGCTGGAAATCGGCATCGGAATTCCAACTGGAGCGTGAGAGCAACGGCTCAACGGCGGCAAAGGGAACGCCCTTGCGCGTGAAGCCGCCACTTTTGAAAATTCTAACTACGAGCAATTTCTTCAACTGTAGTATACAAATTTTACTCACGTACTCACTTTTACTTATTTATAAATACGGGACGTTACAAATATCAGAATCGTCGTCATTATCGAAAGATTTGTTTAAGGAATCACAGCATACTCTGAACTTGCGTAGGAGTTGTCTCCCAGGAACCATGTAAGCTTTAGAAAACCATCTAAAATAGCAGCCAGCCATTATTTTCCGGTGAACTTGATACGATTCGGCTCAGTGGCATTTAACCACTTTGAATTAACATAGATTATCCGCAACAAGTAAAGTCAGATTTTTTTTCATAAATTTTCATTCTATTTAGTTTTGAAGCGTACAATCTTGCGGCAATTACACTGGACAAACTATTGAACTGCATCAATTTTGGTTTCATTAAAAATGTCATTAAGATTCGTCAAAGACTCAAAAACTTGAATTTGTGGTGCTTAATAAAAATGTGTTTAAAACATTTTAGAGCCGAAATTTCTCTTTGTTGAGAAAAGCAGCCGTGTAGTCGCAACCCGTGTAGTCGCAACCCGTGTAGTGTATGCGTGAAAAGTGGGAATAGCAAACAAAGTTGCACTTAATTTTATTGATAAGTCAACATCGGGAACCGATCACTTTTCCGATTTTTTTTATGTTCAAATTTTACGTGACCGAAAACTATTGACCAAAGTCTTTTTTGCTATATGCATTATTTGACATATTTTAATATCATCTCATGTGTCATAGGTATAATTTTACCGAATCGCTATTGGCCGAAGCCTCTTTTGAACTTTTGTCATTTGCCAAATGATTCATTTGCCAAATGATTTATTTGCCATATTTTCATTATACCGAAACAACAGTTTACAGAATTTTGGTCACAAATATAAAGACGGTTATAGTACGCGTTAAATAACTTAACCATTTGCTATGCTTGCGCGCAACCCTCCACTTTGATCGGGACCCGAAAATCGGTTACTGTGCATTCAAGGTCGACCGCCATGATGGTTCAACTTGTGTGACAAGGAATATAACCGATTTTGGGTCTCAGTCGAGGGAGGAAGCTGCGCGTAGCCGTGGCGGATGGTTCAACTTATTTGCCGCGTACTATAAAGGAGCATTTTCAATATTAAATTAAAATTGTCATAAAAGTCAATATTTTGTGCTACAAAATTTAGTGACAGAAACGACTCGCTGCGAATTCGACTTCTACCCTACCCCTAGAGTGTAATTTAAACCCGCGTAGGCGCGGAGGGGTAAGGTGGCCAGTGAACTGAGGAGCAGGTGATTTGAAGGCCCGCCACCGCGGCTGAGGCTTTTTTTTTCTTTTTTTTTTTACGGTAGGTAAAATCATCCAATGACAAATCCCGCCCTTGGGCGGAGCGGGAAATAGTGTCAGACTCTTACTGACTAAAACCTACCCTGTTCCTTCCCTGCCTTGGTTCCAGGGCCCTGGTATGCATTTTCATACCTTCCCATGCAGAGCCCCAGACTAAGCCTCGACCCTACTGGGCCCCTACGGTTTGCTGACAACTCCTTGAGGCGCACGGGAACAGTGCGCGCCGTAAACGACTTGGGCTCGGTCCGGTCTGTTACCGGACAAACGGACAGCGAGCTACCCATTGCCCGCCGTCCGCAAGACCGCGGCTGAGGCTGGCCGGCGAAGCCGGTCAGCAAGCGGAAGCTGCGGTGGTGAGCGTTGAAACCATCTGCGACGATAAGAACGCGTGGGACCGCCCAAACCCCGCAGCGCCGGAGCAGAGACAAAAATCCTTTCATGGTGGTATAATGAAGGTTCGGAAAAATAATACTTCGAAGAATTGATAGTTCCGCTAAGTGTAACATCAAATTCAAATTGAGAATAGGTCAACTGATGCAGTGGCAGACGTGACTTCGATGAAATAAAAAAAAACGAAACGAAACATTGAAAAGTCAAACGTTTTTCGAACTTATGATTTCACATCCCTTCTTATTTGTGGCCAAATTTAGCTATATATATATAGCTAGAAGTTTTAATTTGATATATAAATAATAAATGTACGTTATGAACGTATAAATATGTCAAATTGAAAAAGTGTGCAACGGCAACTGTGATTTTTCAGGATCTTTATGTTATACCATTTATAAAATCAAATGAATGACATTTTTCAGAAAAATATTTTTTTTAAAATAATTAAAAATACTAGACAAATTAGTAAGTCAGATACGACTCCTCATTCTTATATAGCGAGAGAAGACGTTTGATGACACTTATGTTCCTTCTTTGCCTAACGTTCCAGGAAGCGCCCGACTTTCTCTTTCGGAAGTCAATCCATGGCTCCAGTTACCTTTACAAGCCTTAAAACCTAATGCAACAGTGCAGCTGACAATTATTATCATTCTTAAAACCAAAGACACATTTACGATAGAATCTAAAAAAAAAAATATTTATTAGAATGTGTAGTTTAATTTATACTCACATATTTTTCTCAGTCATATTCATTTTTACTCATTGGATCTTTGTTCTCATTCCTTTTAAATTGTATTATTCACTTTTATAATTTTTCATGGCTTGTTTACGTTTTGACATGTCACTGTCAGTTCATTATTATTCTTTTTCATCTATCATCTAATAGCTATGGGTACTAAGGAGGTTTTGTACTAGTATTTATTTAAAGGTCAGGTTTACGCTTACTAATTCTTCTTAAATGACTCCTTTTTTGTAAGGCAGCCATGCAGGCTGGCGTCTTTCGTTCGACCTTGATTTGAAACTTTAAATCATGAAACAGAAAAAGTATAGAACAGATCACCCAGTATTACTGTCACAACCGACTATAAATACCGCTCCATTTTCCTATTTTGGTCAGTTCTTGAAGAGTCAGTTCAGGAGCTCAAACTGAAGAAGTACTGAAGAAATCAGCAAGCCCGGCAGGGCGTGCCCCCCACCTCCGCCACTCGTCCTCTGGTTGGGCGCCACTGTACCTTTGAGACGTTAATAAGATAGTGAGAGGGTGTATGAATGCAAAGGAGTGATAAATAATAAGAAATGTTCCTTGAGTTTTTTTTTTCCTTGTGGGGTACAGTATAATATATACTATAAAAATAAATACTAATATATCTTTCTATACATAAACTAGCTACTGTCAGCGGCTTCATCCTTGTAAAAGAAGGTTTCTACATTGGATCCCAGTTACATCTCATTAGGGAGAGAATTTTGTAAAATCCTCTACTAAGAGAGGATTTTTTACGCCATAAAAGGAAACCCTTGTACAAGATTTCACGCTCCTAGTTCCAGTATTTTCAGTTGTGCGTTGATATGTCAGTCAGTCAGTTTCTCTTTTAATACATATAGATTTAATTAAAATTCATCAGAAACCCCCTTTCCTCCCACTTATAACTTACGACTTACAAACCGACAAGGCAGCCGTGTCATCACCCTATAATTTTCTGTACTCCTTTATTAACATAGGAATTGGTTGAAAGTTGAGTGTTGAGTCGAAATTAACTGAGTGAATGCGTCCCCTGTGGTTTTAAATGAAGTGGGAAGTTCAACACATTGTTTCTGCTTTGGTTGAAAAGGCGCTCTTTTCTTTTTATTAAACTTTGTACAATTTTAGACTTTTGTATCTTTAGATGATCTTTTTCTGAAAGTATATTGTTTATTAAGAAAAACGTACAAATTTACAATAAGTGCGGCATTAAACTAGAACAGAAATAGTATTATTAGATCTAACCTGAACTAGGTAGGATAAAACAGGATATGCATGCGCTACCTCCTTTCCTGCCCAGCATGCACACTACCTGCACTTTCCAAGACATGACCGACGACAGAGATTTCCAGGTGGCTAAATATTAGTTGAACCATATTTGAGTCAGATCGACACAAAAAAAAAAGATAAAACCAGCCACAAGATCGACACGAAAAAAAAAAAGAATCAGCAACAAGATCGACACGAAAAAAAAAAGATAAAACCAGCCACAGGTGGTCAATGGTCTAAAGCTAATTCTTCTTCTTTCTTCTCGTATATCTTTATGGAAAAAAACGTGCATCTCTATGGAAAAAAACGTTCATCTCAATGGAAGAAAGAAAGGAGGACGTGTAAGAAGTTCCTCTATTACTCTACAAAATTATGGTCACATCGTACCTACATACATAATATGCGAAAGATATAGAAAGCCGTGTACGTTATAAAACGTTGTATTTCCACTGATAACAAAATAATAAAGGTATCTATTACCATGTTCGTTTTACTTCTAGCGATTTATCTGGTCTATTAATCATTACACAAAAGAGCCAATAATGTCTTCCTGACCTTTCCTCTCTTTTGGCCTTAAAGGGCGAAGTACAAGTTCTTATAGATAGGCCGGAACGACTTCAATATGTCTGTACTGCTAACGTGAAGAAACATTTTTCCAATAATACTCCAAATAATTTCCATAGGTACGTGCGGATATTATACAGTTCACATTTTCATCATAATCAACGAAGCAAACAATCTCATACAAATAAGATTGCGGAACAAAAGAAAACAAACAAAAATTTCAAAAGAAAATGGCGAGAAATGCTCGAAAAATACACGAAGTCAACTTTTTTGTAATAAAACTTTGTGATGAGGTCGTATTAATTTGAATGAAATATAGCCATAGTCAATGGTCAAGGATCCTGACCGTCCTATACATTTCGTAAAGATGGTTTTTATTTTTAGGCAAACGCTTCTCGCTACTCCTTCCACGTTTTGATTGCATCTATCCTATCCTATATTATAAGGTCGTCTGGTAGATATTGCTGCCAGCGATAAGACCGCCATCGGACCCATTGTACCAGTTTATAATTTGTTACTTTTTTGGTGTACAATAAAAGTTTAGTATTCTTTTTTATCCAGTTTGTCACGTCATTATTGTAATGTTTGTAATGAAAGATTTGATGTGGTAAATGCTTGGTTTATTACACTCGGTACAAAAAAGTACGTGGAATTATACTATAAAGACGATGTTCTTCAGTCCGTCACACCTACAACGAAATTGAACCACAGAACCAGGAACTAGGGTTGTGATAATTAGTAATTAGTAACATGTTACAACAATTATGAAAGTCTGCCAACTGACTAACTGGCACACGTACAATCTGGCCCCTATGTTTCCAGTAGCAAGTTTTAATAATTTTCAAATAATATTTTTTTGATTGTTCTGTTTGTCTAGTGGTCAGTTGTACTGGAGTTTTATGGGTTCGATTCCCACCCAAGAAAAATGTTTGTGTGATGAGCACAAGCATCTATAATATGTATATTTTTAGAAAAGTATGCATATAGGTACTCTTAGTTTGGGACTAGGGCGTTGTGTGAAAGTTGTGGACAGGACTGTTATTGCTGCCAGTGGTTCCCCAATGAAAACCCATGTGATGGTAAAAATATATCTTAAAGTGGGAATCCGCGAGTATGTTCTCTTATGTCGAAGCATTCTCTGTCCATTCTAGGTTATCTGGAAGAGATCGCAGATTGTGATAAGGTCGCCCATTGCATGTTTTTAATTTTAAGGTTCAAATTTGTCAACATTTTTTTTTATCTTGGTGTACAATAAAGTATCTCCAACATTCACATGCATTCAGCCGTTCAAACATGAAGAAGTAATACACTTTCGCCTTTATAATATAAGTGTGATATACAATTTCGCCGGTAGATAGTAAAATATAAACCACGCCAAAAAAAATGGAGAAGAGGCAACAAAAAACATATAAACCAGCATCCTCCTGACACGAACCGACATTCTTCACGGGCACGAATAAATTAAATAAGAAATCCCTAGCGTGCCCTAATTTTGAGCAGGCAACGCAAATATGTCCCGGCTTAATCCCCCGGTTGTAATTAAGCTTAGCCCGGGTCGTTGTGGCTGCTCGCCTGTTTGGGTTTTCATCGCCATTGTGGTAGACTGACTTGTTGGTTCGTCATCCTTGGCTTTCAATGAGTCTTGGGTTACCAGTTATAACGGGTGCAATGTGTCAAATTCATGCAACGCAACGGGTTTATTTATGCCTTGTACGACCAGAAATGCACTGACAGAAATTTTTCTATTTTTATTTTATTTTATTTTTTGGGGCAATAAACAGCTACAATATACATGATTATGCACTAAAAGAATTGAAAGATATCTGCCGCAGTAGATCCTCAATAATTATAGTACTCCTGCATATTATGTGGGCGTGCACATGTCGGCGCTAGCCGCTCTAGCTAGATCAAAAACCAGGAAACAGTGAATTTCTAAGCTTTGGAATGTTCTCCAATCAATTTTATAAAGATAGCGCTTAGTAAAATGATAGAGAAAAAATCGTAATATATTAAAAGATGAACGTCCTATACAAGGGAAGTGCCACAGCGTCTTAGCATAATATCTTACTTTAGGCTAATAGATCCCTGTGGTCTTCTGACTTGTGCCCTGCTGGTGAAAGTAACTTCCCAATGTCTCACATGTGTACCACGTAGAGACATCAGTAATCCGGGACAATATTGATAAGTCCTCTTTAGTTCCAAAAATGCTCATCATCATCAGCCTTTTTAATGTTCCCACTGCTGGGACACAGGCCTCCTCTCTAGGAGAGAGAATGGACCGTAAATGGTCGTGACTGGTTGGTGGATGTCACGTTTTCGTATTTTTGGTTGCTGTGTTTTTGCCTCTCAAGTGGGTATTTGTTTGACGAACTATAAAAACTGCTTGATGTTTAGTGATGGTTCGTTTTGAGAAGTACAAAAATATTTAAAGAAATTTGAAACAAATATTGGTTACTTATTTGATTATCAGAAAACGTGCCAATAAAAGTCATACTTCTGCCAACAGAAAATGATCCAAGGGAACATATTCCGCGGGACCAAACGTCGTATGTCCTCTTCCTTATTTTCATTTCTCGAGATATTCCTCTTGAAAATTTATTTTAAGAATTTTATCAGCTTACGAGAACGCAACGATCTGATAAGGCATTTCTTTCATTCTTATTAAAATGATCCCCGTTATAATTTATTTAAATATACTTCACAGTTACATCCAGGGTTCCCAAACTTTTCGATTGAGCTCCTTTTCTTAATTAACTTCCTTAATGACGTAAGTTTGAGGAGTGATTCCGTTTTTCCCTCCGTCATGGTCTATTACGCGTTTTTGTGCTTTTCTTTCACAGAAAACAATCGGGCTTTTGTTTAGTGTTTGCGTTATTGGCTGTTTTGTAGACTAAATGGCGTCAGGGTTTGAAACTCAGAGATGGAATGAATTGCTCTAGAAATAAATTTATGGAAAAAAATATTAGAACAGCAAAATTTTTTCACGGCTAAGCAAGCGTATTTTTTGAATTTTGTGGGGAACTAAGATTTACAATAACTCTAGGAAATAGGCACGCAAAATCTAGCTGTGGGCAAAAGGCATCCACCGTAGTCCTTCATCGCAATCGATAGAGCTTTACGCTTCAATCGCAATCGATAGAGCTTTACGCTTCAATCGCAATCGATAGAGCTTTACGCTTCAATCGCAATCGATAGAGCTTTACGCTTCAATCGCAATCGATAGAGCTTTACGCTTCAATCGCAATCGATAGAGCTTTACGCTTCAATCGCAATCGATAGAGCTTTACGCTTCAATCGCAATCGATAGAGCTTTACGCTTCAATCGCAATCGATAGAGCTTTACGCTTCAATCGCAATCGATAGAGCTTTACGCTTCAATCGCAATCGATAGAGCTTTACGCTTCAATCGCAATCGATAGAGCTTTACGCTTCAATCGCAATCGATAGAGCTTTACGCTTCAATCGCAATCGATAGAGCTTTACGCTTCAATCGCAATCGATAGAGCTTTACGCTTCAATCGCAATCGATAGAGCTTTACGCTTCACATTATTTTTCCTGTCGCTTCTGCCAACAACCTCGTGCCGATAAAGTAAATCAAACATGCCAATGCACCCGTCACCTTTGCTGGGGATCCATCGCCTGTTTAGGTATGTGCCCGGAATCCCTCCGAAACGTTATGGTGACCAATCCGCCTTTACTTTGTGATGGTCGATCAGGCTTTCGTGGCATTTCTTTAACAAGGCTAGGTACGTTAGAGATGGTGTCAGACCATAAAATTCCGAGGATGCGACGAAGTCTTCAAGTTTACGAAGAACGATATCGACGGTGTTTTTTTTAAGGTGGGATCATCCTATTATTCCCTTTCGCACTTTGAGCTCAACCGGAGGGCGTCTCGGATGTTTACTGACTAAAATCATACCTATGTCCTTCAGTTGCCCATTGTGTCTTAGGACTACGAGTTTACTTTTCAGAAAATCTCCGCGGTCCTAGCGGGCATCGGCCCTGCTAGGCCTCTACGGTTTGCTGAAATCTCATTGAAGAGCGCGTGGATCACTACCCGTTCTTGACGACCGGGCTTGGTCCGGTCGATTACTGGACGGCTGGACGGCCGGACGGCGGGACGGCCGGACGGCGAGCTACCCATTGCTCGATAATTCGCATAATCGTTATAATTATTTACCACTTATTTACCACTGGGAATATAAAAGCGATTTTTTTTTTAAAAGGCGTTTGTAAAATCTCTGAAGTAAATTTTTAGTTGAAACTGCATTAAATCAAGGAAATTCCTACCTCCCAACTAAATCGACGTGTCTATTTCATGGTTACTTCCTAAATGTCAGAATACTAAAACACTATTGTAAAATATATTAACAATGAAATCAGAAGATATTATTATTCCCAATAAATCAATTAAATTACACATTTTTTACAATTTCATTAGTTATTCACTTCACCGTCGAAATTCAGGTATTTTCCAATTTCGATTTGTCTAACTTTCTTCGTTTCCCATCCGCAAAGCACGACGTTAATTTTAAAATTTAAAAAATAATCATTTTAACTACCTGATGACCTAATGTTACCTATTCTACAATAACAGAGCTTAAAAGCTGCATTATTATCCATACTACCGCTGCCGCTTTGTACTGTTACTAAAACCTTTCACTCTAGTTTCTTTCATGTCAAAAGAAAAACATCGTAAACCGTACGTACGATGTTAAGGCCCTAGCTCCCGAGCAGTGCCATAAAACAGCGATTTTCTGAAGCGTACTCCTCGGTAACGGCTTGGTCAATTATAGATTCATAATTAATGTTATTATCAACATAGGATTTTTTTGTATGACTAATACTAACTAAATTAGCATGAAATTTTTCCTACTCTTTTCAAATGTCTTTGATCTTTAGAAAAATGTTTACATAAAGAAAAATTGCCGGTTAAGTGTTCTTCAAAATGAATATAGCATATAAGTAAATCAATTTTGCAATGCTCTATGCGGGGGCGCAAGCGGTAGTACGAGTATGTGTGCATTTAACTCTGACCAGCAGGCCCTAACCAAGTTTTAGTCAAGTGTTAGCTCTCTACGATCAGCCCCCCAGCCAACAAGTTACGATTGTTTCATACGCTTTCCAATTCCTTTGTTTTGACGTCATCTCAACGCTCAGTCACGTGGTCAGAACAAAGGAATTAGAGGCGTGGCCAATTCCAAGCGTTCGACGTTAACGAAACGATCGTAACTTGGCTAGGGGGGCAGTACGGGCTAGGGGGGTAGTAACAGCGCGTAAGCAATTTTATAAAACTATAAGTTGGTAGCCATGTAGACACGCCTGAGCCGATCGCTCGTTCTATAATTTTGAACGTTGTGATCTTGGCTACGAATTTTCTTGTTCTGACCACGTGACCTTACGTTGAGATGATGTCATTCCTATACATTTGATTAGTTTTCTACTAGCGGTAACGAGTTTAGATTATCAACTTGGCTAAACCTGCAAATGTTTAAGGGACTATACGTCTTAACTGGATATTGTGAAACGCAGCACGATTTGCAGGCGCTGATCGATTTCTGACCTGTTTCCTGTATAGTCTATTTAGTCGTGTGCCTCGGTAAACTATGGCTTCATACGTCACGCGATTCAGTTTAGTTTTGTGCCAGGGAAATGTACTAGTGCTTTGAATGGTTGTGATTCGTTTGATTTTATTTTGTCGGCATTTATTGTTTTTTTTTCTTTCAAGTCATTTTTTTTCACATTACCAATTGAATAAACTCAGTGATTGAATTAAAAAAATATAATGAAACGTCACAAAATGTATTAAATTGATCTCTAATAAAACAAAAATTAACTGTCATATTTGGTTGGCCTGTTGGTCTAAAGGCTATCATGTCGGAGGTCGTGAATTCCATTCCCATACAGTACAAATGTTTGTGTGATAGCACGATTATTTATGTCTGGGTGTAATTTATTCTACAATATGTTATTAGAAATAAAATAAAGTATGGTTTATCAGTTTTCTAATAATTATAGCACAAGATTTGCTTTGTTTGGGACTAGGTAGCGTTGTGGAATATTATTATATTATCATTGACTGCTTTTGCGGCGTTGTATTTGAATAAGCAGTAGAATTTATATACAGGAAAAATTTTTAACCACTGCGTAAATTTTTTTTGGTGGCTCAGTGTAAGCAATAGAACACATTTCCATTTTTAGTTTATGACTTTTTTTTTCTCATTTTTCCACTTTGTCCCAATTTGAAATAAGCAAGACATGGATATAATTTAATAGTAATACTATGAATGAGCGTGAATGAAAACGCGAAGGCCGCCGGCCGCTGGACCACGCCCAGCGCACGAGACGGGGGTGCGGGGGCATGCGGCGCCGGCGTTTGATAAACAAAACGCATGCACATGCAGTACGTCACTTACGGAAGCGGAGGTCGGACGTTCGCGCTCTTCGCCGTCCCTGCGCGTGTGCCGCGTACTAGACTAGCGAAGTGACAATGTCTCATTTTACTCACCGCGAGTATTATGAAATGGTGCGAGTGTATTTGTTAAGCAATGAAAATTTACGAGCAGCAAGAAGAAGATATGAAAGGGAGAGCGTACCTCGTATGCTAGCCCAAGGGATCCTCAATCCTACGGTCCCTAATGAGAGGACAATTTTAGCAGCTAACCAAAGGCTGCTTGATCACGGCCAGTTCAGAACACCGAGCCACGCACAAGGGTCTGGCAGACCTCGACTGGCAGTCGAAGCCGATTTTTTTGAACGCAATCCAAGAGCCAGTACCTACGACGCAGAACGACGTTTTGGTGTTAGCCAAAGCGCAGTATGGAAGCTGCTAAATACAGCCGGACTCCATCCATACCACTTTCAGCCGGTACAATAACTCCATGACCTAGACCCAGCACCACGTCGACCCTTTTAAATCACACCACAATTTTTTAAATACGCCAAAATGCAATTGTTTCAATCTAAATTGTACCATGTCTAAATACCTATCATACCTAAATGTTTTATTTTGAATGGATTAAAACGTATTAAGTACCTACTTTCTTACTTATTAATTTATTATGATTTATTTTCTGCATTTTGATGGTCCTAAGCCCATGACAGTATGAAGGATAAATTGGAATTACGTTTACAAATAACTTTACACAGTCTAAACTTAAAAAATTGTATCGCTAAACTGGGGTCAATAATCGCACCGCGTTAGTAGGTACCGTCGCATAGAGCGAGCGCGCGTGAGTACTTCTGATACCAGCTGGCGCGTCAGGCGAGCGGTCGACGCGCGGCGTGAATCGGGCGACCAGTCGACGGACTGGCAAGCGACGTCCATAAAATAAATTTCTGAGTAAACAAGTCTCGTAAGCGTTAACTTAATTTTTTACTATTGAAACATATCAAAATAAAAAATACGTGTTTATTAAAATAATTCAAGTTTATTATGTCAAAATTTGCGCACTGGTTAAAAACTTTTCCTGTATACTCGTACCATACCTCTTTTGAACATTTTGTCTTTGACGTGCTACGCAGGCTGCACCGAATGTGGGATACTCCACCACTTCATCCACTGTGCTTAGGAACGCAAATGACGTTGGGCTTCATAATTTGTGAAGCAATAATCGCAAACACACAATTATTCTTCTTCTTCTTTGCGTTTCGATGAACTCAAACTAAATTATATCCGACCAGTATTTGGCCACCTGTAAGCTCTGTCATTGGCTCGTCATTAATCAGATGAACAGTTTTAACCCTTTCCAAGACGGTGTTAATGCGGTGTCAATGCGGTGTCAATGCGGTGTCAATGCGGTGTCAATGCGGTGTCAATGCGGTGTCAATGCGGTGTCAATGCGGTGTCAATGCGGTGTCAATGCGGTGTCAATGCGGTGTCAATGCGGTGTCAATGCGGTGTCAATGCGGTGTCAATGCGGTGTCAATGCGGTGTCAATGCGGTGTCAATGCGGTGTCAATGCGGTTTCTTTAAAGATTCCCAAAAATCGTTCCACAGCACGTCTACGTCAAAGTCGATTTCGTACTTTTACTTTGCTTATTATACGTATAGTATGACGGCACTTCGTTATACGTAAGGAACGGAACTTCTATCTTCCTCACACAGTCGCGTGGTGTCTGGCGCAGATTTTCCAAACGCTCCGTGACATTTTCAGGATTGAAAAATATGCGTTGGCCGTTCTCTAAGTGGTCATGTATAGAAGGCCAGTATCCTCCAAATTGCTTAGTAAGTGCTGATACAGCGACCAGACTAGTACCTTGGTCACTACGTTTTGATCAGAATTCTGCAAAGCAAATGTAGCCTGATCATATGTATTTTATCATATTATGACCACCAACCGCTGGAGACCGGTGCCTATACGTTGGGTATCCATCCTCATTCGTTACAGTTAAGGTGGCAAAGCGTTTGGGGAATCTTTTTGTTATAGTATTACCTTTCAAAAATAAATCTTTGTAGTTTTGACTTGGTACATTTTTATTTATTATATCATATTTTATCCGAAGTCAAAAGTTGTAAAACAAAAATAAGTAAGCAGTAAAAAAAAAGCGCAAATCCCGTTGCAAAACCAAAGTTCTTACAGAAAGTAGCGTGATGATTTTCGTTTCTGCCCTTAAAGTATGCGAATTTAAAAGAGAAGTGATTTTTATTACTGAAACAAAAATATTTAGTAGTATTTGCGCCAACAGTAGTAAGCATAGGAATGTTTTATTATATTTATTTGTTTATCCTCGCATCGGAGCACCTTATAACAATTACACCAATAGAGCACAATTAGTTCAGAATCTGCTAATTTTTAACGTCATGGGCGCGGTGGAGTGGTAGTCATCAAAGGAGCGACCCGGGTGCTGTGTTGCGTCATGTAAGCTCGCTTACGCAGCAATCAGGCCAGCAGCACACACCTCCAGGATTCCACTTATACCAAATCCCATAGCGAACAGTTTTTAAATCTTTTTGAATGAGTTTTTCAAAGGAAAATTATAACTTTTAACCATCGCAGACATACAAGTATAGATATAGCTTAAAGTTATACACTTAAAAATCAATTTGTCAAACAAACAATAAGGAAAGACCAACTAATACAGTTTCAGTACTTAAACCTAGGCTTTGACTTCGCCGAAACTAAACAGGACTCAATCAATATTGAAACTACAATTTCCTTACTAACTTTACCAGTGTATACTGTTTGCAACCGAAGTTTCTATCGCTTGTAACAAGTTTTGAAATTTTCAGTTGAAAATACGGAAATAAATTGGCTAGCGGTTTGGTACTCTCGACTCGTATTGTTCGATCATAGACAGGTTCAGATTGAACCAATGTGGAAGTCACGACGTTTACACCACCTTTTATCCACAACTAGCTGACCCAGCCAACTTCGTACCGCCTAAGTGCTTGTGTTTACGGAGACGCGGCGCGTTGTGCGTTCGTCGTACATTGCAGCAGCGGGCCGCGTCATCGCACGCGCAAATACAAACATATGGCAATGTACGACGACCGCCCAACGCGACTTGTCTCTGTAAACAAGCCCTTACAGTGTGAATGAAATGATACACCTTTTAACTAAACTTATCGACCGAAATAATAATGTACAATTTTATACGTTGTTTCGTGAGCAAGTCAGTTTAATTGAAACAATTGCTTTGAATCGGAGTTGTCATAAATAATTTTAATTTTGCAGTTATGTGAACTCACCCCAAATTGGCGTAAGCCTTTCAATATGGGTTGCTGGCGTAATAATCACGTGTTACGCAATGTGTTAGTTGAAAAATGATTTTTATTTTTTTCCGTATTCTATCACTAAATGCAGAATTTTCTAGGAATCCTGCTGTGCAATAGACGCACTGTTCACCAAATTAAAAAAAAAAACAAAATTTTATTTGAAACACATACAATTGCAGTTTTTACCTAGATATCGTTAACTATGACGCTTAAAATCGGATCATTTGCCTTAAACTAGTTAAGAGTCGCCAACACCAGATACATCTACACATTTTTCTCTAAATATTTTGGAATTTTGTTTTCCCAGATATCTTGAGGATATTATCCAGATTTCTATAGAAATCAAAACATAACATCTGTGTAAAACTATTTCAATACACTAAAAAATCTCAAATCTACTACTTTGCGTGAACTTGGCTCGTCACAATGTACTTATTACTGGAACAAGTTTTGTGACATATTCGATTGATTGACGGAGTTACCGAATGCCAATAAAGCGTTCTGGCTTCACATTTTTCACGTTGCCTCTTTATCAAACATTGCGTTAGATGAAACTACAAACTTTCAAACTATGCTCGTGTTGAGGACCGAAGGATCAAGAGCCCTCCTAGAATCAAATCTACGAGTAAACTACTGTTCCGAAAAAGACTACGATTTACTCCGAAGTCTCCACTACAATATTCATAAGCCCATTGCTCGAACTTCAAACAGAACTTGAAACTTACGGAACCCCATAAAAGTCCCAAAATAACTTTCACTTACAATGTTTACAAATAAAAGCTTCGTTAGTATACATGAAGGGGTATCGTAATGTTTGGACGACACCTGGTACGCGCATGCGCTTTACGGCCAGTTCAAAGTAACGCAAATGACTACTATAAGGGCAGTCACATACATTTGTTAATAGAAGAAATATTTTGAATTGGATGAAAGTGTTGCGCCACCGGTAGGTACCTACCGGTACCGGTACATGGAGGACAGCTCACGCTTTCGTAAAAAGCGTTTAGAGAACATATTTTTTTTGCGTAAGGTGTGAAATTCCCTAAAAATGTCTGTTTCCTAATAGCTACTTACTACTTAAGGGGTCTGAGTGAACAGGTTACATTTAGGCAAGCACGCTCCACCATGGGCCACATCATCGCTTAGCATCAGGTGAGATAGCAGTCAAACGTGAACTTAAAAATGTTTGTTTTTGCATTCCCTCCAAATTTTTCACCCAAAATTTAATTTAATTATCATTTTTTTTTTTCGCAGAAATTTGTTTTTGGAGATGTTGGCATGTTTTTTGATAGCGCGAAATCACGCAATACGTCAAACTGAAGTACTTACTAGTTAACATCCCTGCCAGTTCTATTGTTTTCTATTAATTGGTCCTGTCTATCGAAATTGGAAAGGATAGTGTTTCCATGAAATCTGGTCGCACCTTGCAAAAATAGGTGTGTGTTATCGTTGGATAAGTAATTTCGAGTTGAATAAAAATTACTATGGCGCCAAGTTCCAAATCTTAGTCCGTTAAAAGCTATTCTTTATTTAATATGTTAGTTTTACCAACAACCAAGTAGTGCTATTTGTGATATATTTTTCAAATCTTTGTTTTATGCACGTAATGTGTAAATACTAACCTACGAGTTATCTTTTGCGTCGTTGAGTCACAAAGTTTGCGTAAATATCTAAATTGAAAACCACGTTAGGTTTTACGATTGAATTGATTGTAGCTCTTTTTTTGGCGTTTTGAATCATGAAATGAAGCGAGAGGATGCGTTGCTGTCAGCGACAAGACCGCCATAATTGTACCCACAGATTTAAGTTCCTGTGAATTGTTACTACAGATTTTAGTGTACAATAAAGTTTATTCTATTCTATTCTATTCTGTAAGACTTTTACTTAATAAAACAACTATTTTACAAATAGCTGCGGCGAGCTACCCTTTGCTCGTCGACCGCCATCCTGCGCCTAGACCTAGGCCGCAGATCTATGGGAGTAGGTTGGTTGTAGTCAGTAAAAGTTTTACATGACTGCAAGATCTCAGTACTAAAGAAAACCTACTTGTAGCTATCGCCGGAGCAGTATATACCGGCCCTAACGTAATTTATCTCGCCTCCCTCATCAACGCACGTTGTAAGCAGCATTTAATTTTAGAAGCTCGCCGGTATATTCCGACGTGAAAGCTTTGCCAACCGTTGTACTCTTATGGTAAGCCAGCAAGAAAGATGGGCTTTCTTTTTTGACTGTACTGTAAAATACTGTAAAATAACCTGCTATTTATTTGGATTAAGAAAATAAAAAAGTCGGTTTTTTCTTATTCTGCACAGGCTCGCGTTTGACTACAATCTCAACCCGGTGGTAAGCGATGATGTTGCTGACGATGGGGTACTCTAGTCTAGAAGAAACCCCTCTACTACTGGGGCCATGAGTAATGTGAAAGTGAACCCCGGGGCCCTGAAACGGAGGGCAGAGAAGGATCAAGATTGGGTTTTTAGTCAGTAAAAGTTTGACACTATCTCCCGACCCGTCCAAGGGCGAGAGATGTCCATTGGATAATTTTCCCACCTAAAAGAACCCTAGTTTTTATAGCTATCACAAAACACACGACTCCGGCAGTAAATTCCACTCTTTAGCTGTACGCACAATGCATGTGTTCCCATAACGCTTTGTACGTATAAGTGGGAAGCCAGCCCACCATGTTTTCCAATTTTAATACTAAGAACAGTATGTCAGCTGTAGGTACTCTAAGGTTCGTAAGTTCCGTTGTCAAAATGCTCATATGACCGATGTCATGATTGGAGATTGTGTAGATTTTGGTTCAGTTTTAGACATCTTTATATCGGTTCTTTTCTGCGAGTTTTATCGCAACTCAGTAGTTTTTTTGTGGAATTATTATGCTGCGTATTTGGTGTCACTAAGTTACTTATTACTTATTTCTGAATTGAGTATTTTAAGTTAAGAATGTCTCAAACTTTTCTTAAATTTTAACAGGTTTTCAGGCTAGAGTCCTGCGAGTCTAAAAATGTTTTTCGAGTAGGTGTTTACATATACATATGTGCCAAAGAAATTACATACATAATTATGTATGTATGAATATTTCTTTGGCACGCCGCCCTAGAGCGTAAGCGGTTTGTTGCATTTTAGTTTAAGTGGTGTAGTTGCGAGAGTGCCACTGGATAAAAAATAAAATGGCGAATTTTTGGCGTCAAATGATTTTTTCATTTTGTTGTGACATTCTTGTATGGTATCAAAATAAAGAACTCGAATAGACAATTTCAAAAGTATTGCTGACTAAGACGTTGGATATACCGAAAAAATTCTACTAAAAAGTTCAAAACAATCATTTGAAGCAGTCTGAAGCAGTTGGTGGCATCAAATCAATGATTGAACTGAAATAAATTCCTAATAACTGCATCAGATTCAAGTGACTTGTTTCGATTTTTTTTAGTCACTGTTTGCGTTTGGTCTTTTTTACAAATGCTACCTTTTGAGAATCTTTCTACTATAGAGAAATCTTATTTTCACGCGGCAAACCCACAGTCACAAGCTACTGCACAATAAAATTAAAGATCGTTTAGCTTAATTCAACAAGCACTAATGTATAATAACTCCTTTAATTCTAAGGACAGACGTGGTCTCACTAAAATGTAATTAAGCTGTAGTTGTAAAGGTACACATAGTTTAGTAGGTAGGTGCTAAGACTTAACAATTTTGAAGCTCAATTTGTTAAGGCTCATTCAGATGTAATCCAAAGTTGATGTGAGATGAAGTAATATTGTGAATAATGTAGTGACATCTAAATTTCAAATTATTATGAGCTGTCGTGCCTCGGTCAGATCAGGCAATGAAATTCTATATCTATCGGTCTAGAGGAAAAAAATGTCCAATTGTATTTTTAAACCATCCAGGGACATACTCAAATAAACACAGCAAAGGACTCACACAGAACTCTGCAATAACAAAACAATGTTTCTTATGACGTTCTTGAAGGCGTTATAAAACTCTTTAAAAGCTCAGGCCTAAGAATTATCTTTACCTATAATAGGTACAGTGTCTTAGTCCGCCCAGCGGCAGCGGCAGATGGACGCGGGTGCGCGACCGGAGCAGTCGCATGGCGACGCGAACGCCTACGAATATTGTCATAGTGGTTACGCTGTGTAGTGTCATGTGCGTTTTGCTATTGTGATTCTTGCAGGCGTATGTGAAAGTGAGTATAATTTTTTGTACAATTTGTGATAGTTTTATGTTTATTGTTTACATTAAATTGATGCTGTAATATAAATTGGAAATCATATAAAATTATATGCCTACTGCCGCATCAAGATTTATTGTCAGACTGCGTGACTGGCCCCGATCATAATGAATAAAATATTATAGCTGTCTGGATTTTTTAAATTCCAATAATATAAAAATATCAACATTTTGTATGCCCAATTTTGTTAAATATGAATGTAGGACTTAAGTATTACATAAAAAATCATACCGGTAACAAAAGGTTTAGCTGTAAAGGAATTAAATTTTACCGGGACAATGGGAGCATTATAATATTTGTGTTGACAGCATTTTCTCTAAGAATTATTATACGAAGAACAAAACTTGATTATTTAATTGTAGTTGTACTTGATTTGTTGTATTTAGCATTCTATTAGTTATTTAATTATTTCCATAGTAATTTATTCAATTAAACTTGAGGTTTTTGAATATAATTTCTTTGCGCTGCTTTTAGATTGCTTTCTTTTAATTATTTGTTGATAAATTTGCATTTGTGTAAGTTTATTGTAATTGTATTGTGTGTTGATTTGTTTTACGGTCTCGCTGGTCTGGAAAATATTATTATGTCAGTATATTATTAATAATTAATGACGATCTCACCTGATGGTAAGCAATTATGTGGTTGACGATGGGGAGCATGCTTGTCTTGTACATCATTCAGTATTGACATAAGACCCTCAAGTTGTGGTAGCAATTAGGAAACAGACTCCGGCAGGGAATTTTACTCCTTCTCGCGCGCACAATGATCAATAATAAATTAATGATAAGGTAATTTTATATTGTAGTATATTATATAACATACCAGCGACCCGGCCCAGCTTCGCACGTGTGCAATGATGATATTAAATATATTATGCATGTACTCGTATTATACATATAAACCTTCCTCTTGAATCACTCTATCTACTAAAAAACCGCATCAAAATCCGTTGCGTAGTTTTAAAGATCTAAACATACATATGGACAAACAGCGGGAAGCGACTTTGTTTTATACTATGTAGTGATAATATACGAGTACACACGTATAGCCTTTCATCATGTAAAGGAATATGTTCAATTCGTAAGGGGCTGTGATTATTTTCTTCCGGAAGCCTTGTTTGAAGTTTGCTTCCCCTTTCATAGCTGAAGACCATTCAAACGGGGGTGCCTTAAAACGAAAGGATCTAGGATAATCAGATACGTAGATAGCTATGTAGGGCACAATAGATCATTGTTTTATATGATATAATCTTGTGCTGACTGCGATCCCTATTGCAGATGGTAAGTAGTAATGCAATCGTTGATGAAGCGCGCTAGTTTATTAAGAACCTATTCTTTGTACCCCTGAAGACACACATAATACAGATCGTGTATTCTTGTTTTTGGGGGTGGATAGTTTTAGGGTGACAGCTTTAGCTTTTCCCCACACAGATAGCTAAATAATCGTGATAGCCCTTTTTCCCGGGTAGATCCACTTTGCTCCAAAATCCATTGTTCTCATAATTTTTATATTCATACTAGTTTCACCGCGTTGATTGATTGATTCCACTGCGCTTCAAGAAAATTAATTAAATTGAATATCATAAAGACACTTGCATTAGATTTTTGTTTTAAACTAGAATACAGATATTAATACTAGAATAAAGATATTAAATTATATTAAACTTATTTACTTTTATGTTGACTATTTCATTTGGGCACGCAATGGAATACTTTTTGAGTGTATGAAGACGGGGGTAGAAGTTGATCTCCAATGCTCTCAAACATTCAAATATTTTACTTTGTAAGTTAAAATGCATTTACAGCGCTACCTAAAAATTACTTTTCTTTTTCCCCTACAAAGAAAAGACGTCACGTATAATTTCAGTTCTCAATATCCAAATGACCAGGGCCCTCTGAACGGAAGGCTGGGCTGGGGTTCAAATCCGCTGCCATTGAATTATTATGACAGTTATTCAGGATTCTATTCTAAATCCACTCGCAAAAGCACATTGGGATTAGCCCGAGGGGCTGAAGGAAGTATTATAAATGTATTATGACTAGGATTATTATTTGTTTGTTACCTATATCTATTTTGTAATGTTGCTCGAAAATACCCGCAAGGATATTTTTATGGTAAGAATTCACACAAACGTCCAGTGCTAAGAATATACATATTTGTGATGTGCTCTTATAAATTCATCATCAAAAATCGATTTTATCGGTAAAAAGTGACCGTGTAAGTTTTTAATATCAATACTTGATATATTTTTACTAGTAAAATAAAATAATATTTTCTCGTTCAAGGTTAGAACCATATTGTCACGTTATTGTTTTTGAGTAGCTTATTTAATACATATCAAAGAAATTACTAACGAAATGTTTTGGGCGGCTTTCTGAAAAGTTGAGAACGTGTCAAAACTTGTTATTTATTTAAAAATCTCCAACAAGTGTTACAAAATAATAAATTTAAAGAAATATACATTGGTACACCCAACCTACAATGTATATTCAATTACAAGGCAACAAACGGCATGCATGATAGTAATACAATAATAAAATATTACTCGTAAATAAAATGAAAAAGTACAAAATATTTAAAGCAAATAATAATTTAAAAGTAATGTGTTTAAAAATAATGAAATAAACGTCAAACAAATTATACTAGAATCAGACTACGAATTAATTTAATTAAATTTAGAATTGGATTTTTAATATCAAAGTGGTTTCCAAGCTACCACTTTTTTTTCAAATACTCAATTAAAATCATGATTTAGAAATTAAGTTTTTGATCTGACTCGAACGAGTAGATATTAATTACAGGCGTTAAATCAAATTAATCTTACTTAAAGTATTTAAGTAAATGGCGCAGCGTCCGTTTTCAAAGTCAAGGGTACAATTACCGCATCAGAACAAATATTTGTATGGTCTACTGATGTTTGCTCGGCGTCTGGATGTTTGTGATCTGTGTATAAATGAAACCCAGACTTAATGATTTTATGTAAGGCTTGGTTTTTAGTGCTGTGTGTAGCTCTGTAGGTATAGTGCGTATGTCTACATGTTACTCCTTCATGCTAACCTATTGGAAAGTCAACGAAAAGTGGCATGTGTTCCTTTCGGATTATTTTTGACTTTCATGGAGCTAATATTAGAGCCTTCTTTTTTTCTTCCATGTTTTTTGGCCTAAAAACTAGCTTCTACCAGCAGTTTTTTCCACGGTTAAGGTGGATTCTTCCACCCGTTTCTCACCCCTTTTGTTGCAGAATTAAAAAAAAAATCATTTGCAAGCATCCGATAAATGCTTACGTCCTGCAAAACATAGAGTTTAAGTTAGCATGTCGTTACCCGAGATCTAGTCCCGGTAAGTTTCAGGTCTTAACGATCAACGATTTAGACTGTGCGTTGATCCGTCAGTCAGTACAAAGCAATTTTATAAGTATAAATGTGCCTAAATCATTCCGCCGTCAAAAGCGCGAGTACGTTTGCTGTTTTAATTTGAATAAGATGTTGAGCGTTGCCCGGTTTTTTTGTCAGAAAATTTACTTTCTTCGATGAACCTCGGCTTTTAGGGATTTTGAGGTATACATACTGAAGTAAACCGTAGACAGTTATTTTAAAGTATATTGCGATAGTGAAGGCGATATACGATCATACATTATGTAAATACATTGTTTAAATAAAAAAAAGGAATAGAAATATACAACAACAAATGTGACAAGGCCCAAAATAAAAAGTAATCAACTACCTATTTTGTTTACTGACAGTACAAAGTACCTTCGCCTACCACAGACAAAATTCAAGTACCTAGTTTGCTCAATAAATATGTATATTTTCAGTGAAGTCTTCTCATGATCATGTAGATTCAATATAAAATCGAGGAAGTTTTCCAGGAAGTCTGCCTGATTATGTTGTCTTTACTAACTTTATTTGCTACGGTATACTGTTTTGTGTAGTTATACGATCTTTATTAAAAATTAAAACTGATATACCTACTGAAGTAGGGCTTTTATTTATTGAGGTGGGTAATCATCTAATAATTTCTGGAAAAGATGTTCGTTCCCTCACGCGTGTGACCGTCAACTTCGCTAGCATTACTGCTTCGCAGAAAAAGATTACCACCGCCCATTCCCCCTCGCTCTCAGGGCCTGAACCAGGGCCCGGTGCGAGAGGTCGCATCCACGAGGCGGTGCTCCAATGAACGGTCCGCATGTGTCTCACATTCATCGGATTCCCACAACCCTCACCAGGTCGTCCGGTCCATCGAGGTCGTCCGATCCATCGAGGTCTTCCAATGCTTCGTCTTCTGGCACGCGGTGGCTATTCTAGAACCTTTTGGCCGCAACGGCCATCTGTTCTGCAAGCACTATGCTCTGCACACTGCCACTAAATTTTTTGCTATTCCACGGGCTATATCAGCAACCTTGGTTCTCCTGCTGAGGAGGGTACTAATGCAATTACCTAAGCAAGCTATACGAGTAGCTCTTTCTAATTGCTCTTTGAGTGACTTTAACCTTGTGATCACAGTAAGAGCTGATATTCAGAGCAGATGTTCCAGTACAGAAAATTCTACACAATATTTTTACACGTAGGCTATAGTGGTGTATGCAAAAGAATTACTAAGTGAACACTGACTATTTATCGGCTTCAGAAAATAATCTAAATTTTTAATTTTATACCTGAGCCAAATATTTTAACGGTTCGTGGTGGTCTTGGGGGAGTTGGCAGAGAGCCCGGTTGCCTGGTCAATGCCTCCGTTGTATGTGCCTACACATGTCTTTACGTGCTGCAGTGGTCAGATAAACAGCTGTTCTATTGCTTAAGTATATAGTACATTTACTGTTGCAATTAGGAATTCTGAAGTTTATTTTGAGTTAAAAACGTTTCAAACCGAATAAGTTGAGCGTGTTTTTCGTCGTGCGTACATGCCTGCAGCGTCCGATTATAAAATAGTTGTATTCAAGGCTAGAGTGAATAGGTTCTTAATAAATTAGTGCAATCCATCACTAACGATTGCAACACGGCTTACCATCAGGTGGAATTACAATCAAGTACTTGTTCGTATCACATTTTTTTTACAAGTTTTCAGGCCAACTCGGCTTTACATGTTTAAACCAGAACTCGGAAATATATCATTGTTATTGCATACGTGTGATATTCCCATTCATAATTAGACTCGCTTGACTTGTATTACATTTGCACTGAAACCTGTTACGAAATTTAGGTGAATCCAATATTATGTCTTAGTAAAAAGACTTTCCTGACTTTTGTTTTTACAAAATGGAAGCATTACTCTCCATTTCTGTTTTGTCTGAGGACGCCGGAAACTTGCCCAAAATTGACTGGCAGCATTAATAGATGAAGTGCTATAAATTTTTGTGTCTAAGGAGGTAACATCGAGACTATTATTACTTAAGGCTTTTGTAACTATTAGCTAAGATTGGTGCTACCATTATGCGATTAAAAATGTCATACCAACCTGTCTCTTGCACCAGTGACACAGTTTCGTCAATCTTTTATCTATGTAAATAAAATCAACAACGGTGTGTAACCTATATGGGTTAATCAGACGAAGTAATAAACAATAAACCTTTTTAATAATGAGACAACAACCATATTTATATGTTACCGGAATCCAATGACATTGTTCGAACCATAAACTAACTTCATTCCTAAAGAAGACCCTGCTCACGCAGTTCGTAATACCATAACATGGTGGAACGAGTGTTATCGATATACCTGATTTTTTGATTTTGTTTGTGTCTTATTAGGATAAGGATGTAAGATTTTTTTTTTTTTAATCCTTTGGGAAACCAGGGTGAAGAGCACTTAATCTATGTGAACAGAGTCCAAGCTTAGTGGCGGTCAGAGCTCTAGTGAAATGAAACTCCTACAAGCTATGTCCAGAAGTTTTTTTTGTCTATTACCAAACCTAGAGCCCATGTACTAGCAGGAAGAAATTATTGAAATAAAAAAAGCCCAATAAATTATTTTGACCAAACAATTGAAGCAATCCCTTCCCTCTCCAAACAATTATTCTGACGATGAAAAGACTAATAATCGTAATAATAGAAACCCCAAGAGCTTATGTTCTGAATGTGTTAATATCAATTTGTTTCGGGGGCCACATCTGTCCCTTCGGGCTAAACATTTGAGCAAAGTTTTGTTTAATTAAAATCATCGGACTGTCCTCTGTATAAGTTAGAACTATCAAAATTACGTTGAAGTTAGACAAGTGTACTGTGTTTTATGAGGGTTACAAGAGGCACAGGGAGGGCTAGTCAGATTGTTTAGACGAACTATGTTATTAGATTTAGCTGAGAGATCTAAGGGATTCTAAATCCTGAGGCTTGAGACATCACATCACGTAGTTTCTAATAGGATTATGTCAGGTGGATTGGCAGAAGTTCTTGCAATTTAGTCATGTGTTCTGCTGTTCATCATAATCAATCGCCGTCGCGTGGTTGAGGGGTCTTCCTCACTCACCTACGTCTTGCATGGTTTTAAAGCTTGTTGTTTCATCTAACGCAATCCAACGTGATGTTTGATAAAAAAGAAATTCGAAATAAACCCTAAAACCCAGAAAATCGTTGTACCTGATTGCACTAAACTATATACGTGCTCATCACACAAACATTGTGTTGGGTGGGAATCGAACCCACGACCTCCACAGCATAGCAGTCAGGGCCACTAACCACTAAACCAACAGGACACTTCGAAGTTATTTTTTTAGAGTTCATTTTTCTGTACCTTTCTATAAGTGTTACATACCTAACTTTATGGACACAGTAAGGCCTCCTGAAAGACCAATCAAGGATAGTCTACGGACAGTTGACAATTTAATGCACGACAGATTTACGGACAGTTGACAATTTAACGCACGACAGATTGTGATTTTTATTTCGATAGATTATATTCTAACAAAAACAAATGCGTTAAATTCTAAACAGTTCTAGTTCTACATCTAAGTGATAAGTATGGTTGAAGCACAGAGAGGCTGAAATGCGGTGGATGGGCTTTCTGTGGGGTAGGGGGATGTTATTGGCGGATCCATTGGTCCCGTCTGTCCGGGATGTTTCCAAACATGGATTTTAGCAGTCTCCCACTCTCTTAACCTTCTCGGTCTCCCGATTGAAACCAGCAATAAAGTCCGGATGAACCGAGATACGGGAGAATAAGAGGATATGGTCTTGGTTCAGAATGTTCATCAAAGTCTTAGTGGATACCTGAAGGGTACCTACTTCGGCTAGCGACTTGGACTTGGGCGGAAGTCGGAGTAAGTATGATGTCTCCTACATGGTTTATTTTCGCAATCAATAGAGCGGACTTGTAGACAGACTTTGGGGAGAGTTCTATTATTCCGGGGATTTTATCTTGTGGCACGCTCGCTGATCAGCGGTTGGTGGGGTGGCCGTTGGGGATGGACGGGAAAGCTCCAAGGTCGGACTCCAGTTTCTCTGATAGTCCGGCCATACACTTGGTGAATGAATTTATTTGGATGATCAAGTTTTCTTGAAACTCCCGGTCTACTTCCATTTGCTTCTTCTGCTGCCCTGAAGTGAGTTTTAATTAATCTATCAGTTGCCCTTGACTTACTTAAGTTCCTGTGTCACTTAAGTTCCTGTGTCCCCTAGATGGGGCAGAGGGCGTCCACAGTGCGCCGCCATCCCGTTCGGTCTTGAGCTTTGCGTTTTATTTCGCTCCTGGTCTTCCCTATGTTCTTCGCCTCTGCGATGACCGTTCGTCGCCAGGTCAGCTTAGGGCGACCATGTTTTCGCTTTCCTTGGGAATTCCAGTCTAGGGCTTGCCATGGTATATGCTCAGGATCCCTTCGGAGCATGTGGCCGATCCAGTTCCATTTGCGGCGTTTGATTTGTTGGTCGATCGAAGTTTCACCTATTGGAGATTTTTTCGGGCCAGTAAATATTGAGAATGCAGTGGTTGATAACGACCTGGAGTTTATGCGAGATGTCTTTTGTAACCTTCCACGTCTCACACCCATACAGCAATACGTCTCACACCCATACAGCAATACGTCTCACACCCATACAGCAATACGTCTCACATTGGACCGGAATATTTTGAGCTTAACTCTTTTCGCGATTGCCACACGGGACGGAACTGTGCGAAGGTTGCTCTTGCCTTGGCGATCCTCGAAGCGATGTCCTCTTCGATCCCTCCAGTTGTAACGTTATTTACACGTTAACAAGATAGAGATAGAGGTGTGAGAATAGTGAGAGGATAAGTTGTAAGAGTGATGTGTTATGGGAGGAAAGAATCAAGTATGTTAAGAGAGGAAAGAGTGACAAATTAGAGGGAGAGGGAAGAGGGAATCAAAAAACTGTTTCCTTGTGAGGTAAAGGTATAATATATAAAAGGATAAATACCATACAAAAAACAAAAGATAGTATAAAAACTGGTGGTCAGTCCGGTCCAAAAGGTCGAGAGCGCATAGAGAAGCAGCTGCAGCAGCGGCAGCTGCAACAGCGGCAGCTGCAACAGCGGCAGCTGCAACAGCGGCAGCTGCAACAGCGGCAGCTGCAACAGCAGGGAACAGGTGTCCAGACCAGCCTTCCAGGGCTGGCAGGTTGGGAGCCCGCAGAGGTGCAGCAGCAGCAGCGACAGCGGCAAAGCAGGTACCAGGTGTCCAGACCAGCTTTCCAGGGCTGGCAGGTCGGGAGCCCCGCAGAGAGAGGTCGGGAGCCCCGCAGAGAGAGGTCGGGAGTCCGCAGAGGAGCAGCAGCAGCAGCGGTAGAGGCTCTCCGCCATCAGCGCACGAGTGACGGAAGAACTTGGGCTTGCTGTCTTCTTCAAGAACTACCCGGGATATCAGGCTGACCAAAAACTTGCTACCAAACTCCTCAAAGACTTCCAAAAGACTCCAATATCAAAAACAGACTGGTCTTTGACAGTCATGCTGGGTGATCGATTCCATAATTTAAATGTTTTAAATCAGGAACGAAAGGAAGCCGCCAGCCAGCATGGCTGTCTCACAATAAGGTATAGGTTACAATAACTTAGAATTAGAAAGTGTAAACCTAGCTTATAAATAAATACTGGTATAAAACTCCTTAGAAATAACCAGAGCTATTAGGAGATAGATGAAAAGGAAAATAATAAACTGACAGAGTGACAGTTGCCAAATCAAAATGTAAACAGAAAAATTATATAAATAAATATTATCATTTTAAGAGGAAATGAGAAGGAAACCTATAAGTAACAATGAATATGTGAGATATTTATGTGAGTATAAATAATACTACACAGTCTCTAACACTACACTGCCGAAGTAAGTGAATTTGTGGACCCTCTCCACAGCCTCTGTGCCGATGAGCAATGGCTTGTCGCCCCGCATCTCATTTCCTGGGTCTTCCTGGTGTTGACTTTTAGTCCCGTCTCTTTTACCTCTCGTCGTAGGTCGTCCAGCTTGGCGGCTTGCATGTCGGCGCGTGTGCGGCTTAGCAAACATAGGTCATCGGCTTAATCCAGATCTTCTAAGATGTTGGATAGTCCCCACTCTATGCCGCGGCACTTGTTGTTTAACACATTCCTCATGATACCATCCAAAACAACAAGAAAGAGTAGAGGTGACAGAAGGCACCTCTGTCGTACTCCTGCATGCACCGGTATGTCCTCCGATACAAGGCCATCGTATGTCTACAAGAGTAATTCCTGTAGATTGCCTTAATTAGATTCGTGATTTTCTCGGAGACTCCCAATTTCACGCAGTCGGTCCCAAATGGAACTCCACCTCCAGCGTATCGAAGGCTTTTTCAAAGACCAAAAATGTCAAATACATTTACTCTTGCGCCATTCTGATGTCTGTTCGAGAATAATACGTAAAGTAAGCCGGAAGCTAGCCTGCTCTTCGCGAAGGAGAAGTTCAACGGCCCCCTACAGCCTGTCTAGGATGATCTTGCTTCCTTAGAAGGGAAGTAACGTTTTAAACGTTAACAAGATAGAAATAGAGTGGAGGAGTTTATGAGAATGTAAGGGAGTGATAAATAATAAAATATGTTTCTTGTGAGGTACACGTATAATATATAAAAGTTTATTTAGTATCAGCGGAGGAACACTGGAGGAGTTTATGAAAATTTAAGGGAGTGATAAATAATAAAATATATTCCTTGTGAGGTACACGTATAATATATAAAAGTTTATTTAGTATCAGTGGAGGAACACTGGGAGGGCTGTCGACTCTTAGTAGCCCCGTGACGGCCTTCCAAGGCCGGCAGAGCGAGGTAAATCAGCGATAGGCCGAAGAAGCGAGGCCCTCAAAGGCCAGGAGTTGTCAAGTGGATCCTGCTTGTCGCCAGCAGGTGTAGGATCCTCAGCCGGTGGCAGTTCAGCAGCAGACAGTAGAGTGTAGTTCTCAGAGGTCAGGACTAGCAGACCCTGCTTGTCAGTAGCAGGCGCAGGTTCCCCCAGGTTCCCCTTTGTCACTAGCAGGTGCAGGTTCTTAAAGTACTACTAGCAGGTGCAGGTTCTTCAAGTACTAGCAGTTCAGTCCAATACAAGTAAAAGGAGATGAAAGCAACCACAAGACGCACTATAAATAACTCGTAGAAAACAATGTGCCAAGATTGACCTCACTTCGCGCCACTTAGCTTTCCCATCCCCCACCACACGATTTTGCTCAAGATTGGTTCTCAAGTTTAAAATTTCAAAATAAAGTAATACTTTTTATCTAGTAATAATATCATCAATAATAAGCAGTTTGGGTTTCAGAAAGGTCGTAACACGACGCAGCTACTGTCGGCCTTTTCTGATGAGGTGAATAAGTATCTGGGCTCTTGCGAACAAGTACTTATTGCCCTCATCGATTTTAGCAAAGCATTTGATACTCTACGGCATAAAAAATTATTTAGTAGACTTGAACAATCAGGTATACGGGGTCCTCTGTTGAAATGGTTCAAAAATTATCATGAAAATCGATATACCGACGGGTCCTACGTATACTGGTGTAACCCGCAAAACAGCGAAATACGTTTTTTTGCACCAAAAGCCTTAAAATTACCTTAACTTTATATCCTGTAAAAATTATATTAATTTGTGAAGTAATTTCAAAGATACAAACTTGTAAACTAATATAAGTGACATCATTTTCAGCCATACGACCATCTATACTGATGTAAGTCACTTGCACCAGTGTAGGTAGTCGCGTGCGACGCGACACGTCAGCGCAAGTGCCATTTACTCTAGTATACGCGCGGCGACACAGTCGGGAGCACGTTAAACACTGGTATAACTGCGATGCGTTTTAGTTTACTTATTGGGTAAACAGCCCCCCTAGCCAAGTTACAATCGTTTCGTTTTGCGTCAACGCTTGTAGTAAGCCACGCCCCCAACTCCTTTGTTCGAACAATCGAATTGGGGGCGCGGCCAACGCCAAGCGTTAACGCAAAACGAAACGATTGTAACTTGGCTAGGGGGGCAGGTGTCATTCGAAGCGTCTAGTTGAATAGAGTCTAGTTGAGTTATAAGTATAGCAAGTTGAATAGAGTTTTTTATATTATGGCAGCATACTTGAAAAGTTTGGGGTTTAGATTTTATAAGACATTATATTTTAACCTAACCCAAGTGTTCAAATACCTTAAATATACTCATAACATAGTACTGTCATACATTTTTAAATTTAGCTTGTCATGCTCTTTACGATTCTACATAAACACTTGACAAAGGCCTTTGCGTAAAACTCTTCCCAAAAATTAAACACTTGGGTTAGGTTAGGTTAAAACATAATGTCGTATAAAATCTAAACCCCATATTTTTCAGGTATGTCGTCATAATAAAAAAAACTATTCAACCAGACGCTTCGAATGACGATTTTTGGGGACAGTTTTACGCGATAGCTAATGCAAAACCGTATATTGTTCGAGAAAAAAGTCAAACATTCGTCTTTGATTTTAAGTCTTGCCTTCCCTTTTTGGACAACTGCAAAAAGAATTCCGTGGGGGAACTTGTTGTGTGGAATAAGGTTTGCGAAATTAATGTTTAAGCCAAAGATTTATTTATGCTTAATTTTGTAATTATATTATGTACTTTAATTAAATGGTTTTCCTTTATTTTATTTTAATATGTTCGTACAATAAAGTGTATAATAAATAAATAAATAAGTATGCGTTTGAAGAAGGGGCTTACAAAACTATTCAATGTTTGAGAAAACACGTGCCAGTATACAAAATGTTTCAAAAAGATATAGACCGATAACAATCAAGCTGTCTCTGACTAGGTTATATTTTTAAAAAGCCTAGTTGTCTTTTCTAACTTGTTGTTTCTCTTTTTACCTGACTGCGCCAGAAGGAGGGTTATTTATTGGGTTTTCTATTCCTTTCTATTATCTACTGTGTTTATTGTTACATTAAATAACAATGTGACAATGTCTGAAAGACTGATTAACTAGTACGTAAGACTGATTAGGAAGTACTAATAAAAATATAAATAATAGTATAATAATATAATTAACGAAAGTTCCTGCTTTAGTTAAGAAGATTAAATTTTTTAGTTTTATTATTTTTAAGATAGCAAGGCCATTGATTTTATTTTTCATTAAGAGTGCCATAAAATATTAACATCAAAATAATAACACCTATGAAGTATAGGTATGGAAAATTCATTTATTTGAAAAAAAAAAAAATAATGTGTATTTTTAATGTTTTTATTTCATTTCCTTAAATATTTGAATGGGTGTGGCAACCCATTCAAATGTTTAAGGTTAATAACAATGCAGAAAACTGTTGCAAGTAGTTTTCCAGTACTGAGTAAACTGTTGTAAGTGTTTAAAAATCGATAAAAGAAGATGTTATTGTTAATATTATAACCTCATATTAATAAATAGATTAGAAATAGCATGTTAAAAGAGTAAAATCCTTCAATTTTCCTTTATTATAAGTATAAGCAAGTACACTATATACTGGTATAAGTGGCCACTTGTATCAGTTTACCGGTTCTACCATAGTAAAGAAAACAAGCTACATCAATGCATGTGATGCTATTTTCCAAAGTATAAAAAAATAAGAAAAACCAATAATGCAGTCTTTTTCCTTAGATATTCAAATATAACATATCAAAATTTCAAGTATTTCCATTGATGCATGACAAAATTACAAGCTTTGGAACCTTTAAACCGCTCTCCTGAACAGTTTTGTTTTTGCACTTGTACTAGTATACGTAGGACCCGTCGATACGATAGTTCGTTTAGGTACTTGTCATAGTGAAAAAATACCTACTAAAATGGGCACGGCCCAAGGTTCAATAATTGGCCCAACTGAGTACCTGATATATGTAAATGACATGTGTGACGTTATTCCGGAGGACTCTGTGTATCAGTTTGCTGATGACACAGGCCTGGTAACCCACCATAAAAATGTGATTGAGGCTCAAATAGCTATGCAACGTTTTTTTGATGACCTGTGTAATGACGAATGACGTGTGGGTACACGATGCGGGTCTGGTTATCAACGCTAGTAAAACAAAAATTACCCATATTCACTCTCCTTACATGAAGATTAAACAGGTACCTAAGATAATTGCGCATGATCACCAGTGCCTGCACCGCGGGAACACTGCAAGTGTATGTGCGTCTCCTGCGCTAGAGGCTGTCGACCAGCACACGTATCTTGGCCTAATTATAGACAAGCATTTCATTTCCCCTCCCGATTGTCACATTCACTGAGGTCTCCCTTCTTGGAAAAGGTGATGAGTAGGCCTTTATTCCAATTGTCGGGTAACTCTCCGGCTAACCAGATGTTCCAAGAAGTGTTAGCATGTTTGAGGTGGATGGCACGTCATCTTTTAGCATCTCCGCCATTATGAGGTCGACTCTTGGAGCTTTGCCATTCTTGAGTGAGTGGATGGCTTTTATTACTTCCTCTTGCATGGGGGGTGACACGTCAATGTCCAGTACCCCGATTCACGTAAAATCAAACAATCCAAATGTCGTTGAAGTTCTATTGTCGTTCGATTGTCGTTCGATTGTAGTCCTATCCAAAATCCGTATTCACGTATTCCTTGATCGAGCTTCGATAGAACGACATTTCAACTGGGTCGGAACGTAATCGGAACTAAACGACCTGTCAACGTCTTATTGCCAGTAACATTATTATGTATTCTACCAGCAAAATGAAATACAGAATTTAATTTTTTTAAATCTTATTTACGGTGTAATCAATTATTAAATAGAATTATAAACGATACTAATAACCATTTAATGAAAATTGTTATTTAAAATACACATTTCACATATAAACTTTTTAAATTACGGTTTAAAACGTAAAGTCTATATTTTGTCTCTGCATTATCTATCAAAATAATATGACACATCAAATTGTCATTTCAAAACCTACTAGGGAGCACTTTTTAAAGAAATCGTTTTATTACATATTCTTGTTAACCTGATAAGTCCCTACCAAATACAAAAACACCAGTGGTTTTAAGTTTCGTTAAAGCAAATAGTATTTAATTATCGATACCTATTAAACCTTGTAAGTATCGATAAATCGAGACATTTACTCCTTGAGAGCGCCCTGATTGTAATTGCTAAGGGCTACTACCCCTTATTACCCTTAGCAGTGGTGGCCGAGTGGTAAAGGCCCCGACTTACGAGTTTTAGGTCACGGGTACAAATCCGGCTGACTCACTTTGCGGCCTGGCTAGGCGCGTTACTTTGCGTAATTTATTTCATCCCACTGCTCTCAAAACGGTAAAGGAAAACATCGTGAGGAAACCGGCATGTCCTAGAACCAAAACCTCGAAGACATGTGTCATACACCAACCCGTACTGGGCCCGCGTGGTGGATTGCGACCCATTCCTCCTCCGAGAGAGGATGCTTGAGTCCCAGCTGTGGGAACATTATAGGCCTGATGCTATGCTATGGTGGAGAAGAATAACTAAGAGCACCGTGGAAAATTGCAGAAGAGCAGTTGCTCTTCAATTGTCTTCAAATGTGGGAAGTTTTACACGTTGGAACTGCGCTTCAATCGCCTGCAGATTCTTAATAAAGTAACTTACTTAGGCCGGAGCTGTTGATAGATCTAGACAATTAGAAAGTCATAATCACAAGAACTTAAATAATTTTTTTCAGATTTGATGAACCCCTCCAGCAATTGATTGTACTGTCAATCCTAAAACTATTGTTATGCACGAGACAAGAAAGGCATTTTGCATAATTTATTCGTCAATATCTCGTCTGTTGATTTGGCAAATGATGGGCAGTCTGCAGCCGAATAGCTTTAGCAACAGACATAAACCCATAATTTATTTTATTTGTTTTTAAAATAATAAACTGATTTATTCAATTGATCATTATTTTATTTACACACCCTATACAGTTACTTACTAGAATTTAGTCAATGAATGAAGTGCTTTGCATAAACTATAACAATAACTAGCAAGTGCTCTATGTTTTGAAGCTAATAGCAATATGAATCTCAATCAAATTATCTCGTGTAAATTATTTTACGGTGGAGGAGTGCCCCACATGGGCGAAGCACCGCCGTGTGCTCGAGGCGATCGGTTGCATCGACCTTTCGCGCTGGTCTCTATTACAGCCATGATCCGGAGCGAGGAGGAATGGCAGGCGGTCGCCTCCTTCTGTGAAACAGCACGCGTGAAGAAACGGACTTCCTCACACCCTAGCGGCTAGGATCCCGAACCCGATATCCAGCCACCGTACGCGTGAGCGTGCGTTGCGGACGGTGAACAATGAGTAGTTAACCATCTGGTAACTGTCCGGACCGAGTCCGAGTCGTCGACGGCGTGTAGTGTTCCACGCATACCTAAAGGAGATTTCAGCAAAACCCTGGAACCCTGCAACGCAAGTCAAAGGTTTTAGTCAGTAAAAATCTGACACGCCCTCTCACTCCGCTTAAGAGCGGGAGAAGTCAGTGGATGATTTCCGACCTAAAAAAAAGTTGTGTCTCATTGCTCGTTACAATTACGATAACTTTACGTATGCATTGTTCTCATAAATAAGATTTACACAATACGCCCTGTAGTTAAAACTAACTTCTGTTCAACGACATTTCAACCGTAATATTTGACGTGTAGTCGCTGGCGTCCTATCCGATCAAACAACGTTTGTCTACCAGAATACCATTGAGCCAACGATTGAATGACGATTGAAACACGATTGAACTAGCTGAATACGGTTCAACGACTTTTCGATCGAACGAGTTCTAAATCGGAGTTGTTTGAAGGATGAGAATACGAAAATGTCAGAAACGACCAAGTCGCTACGATATCGCTACGGTTTTGATTACGTGAATCGGGCTACTGGCTTTGTGGGGGCAGACTGGCAGTAGGTGTGGTCGTGGTAACGGGGTCTCTGGTTTCTGTTCCCGGCCAAGGTCTTCGTCGCCTTGTACATCTCCCTGAGATTGCCGGAGTCAGCAGCACGTTGAGCGCATTCAGTTGCTTTGGCATGCTGCAGTTGGTAAACAGTGGTCATACCCTTGAGAGTAAAATATAGAGGGAAATACCCCACCCTACAGGCCTCAATGATCATTGGCTTAACCAAACCCCAGTCTAGACCCGCTATTCTAGTGAGCAGTTGAAACTGATGGGACAGGCTTTCTCTATCCATCAGATTCAGATTACTCACTTGTTTGACAAGCTCAATAATATCTGTTGTGGTCGGGTCCTGGGCTGTACTAATCTTGTCTGCCAATGCGAGATTCACCTCCATGGGACACGCACCAAAGAATCGCAACTTTTGAGTTGACCGTGATTCTCTGGATCGTAACCCTCAGCCTAGAAATCCTCACCCCTTATGGATGGCAGATGAGAGGGTTGCAATAGGAGATATATGGGGGTCTGCCTCCGGATCATATCCCTCAACTTCATAATTGATCTCGGACTTCTGAGCCTTTGCGATCGGATTGTCCTGTGAGGTGTTTGAATACAGTAGGTCATGTGGATTGCCTCTCGCATACACTGCCTTCGCATCTTGACCAATCATGATAGGGTCTATTCCATCTATGTCTGGCATCCCCTGAATAAGTTCATTAAAGGGGGTTTCCTCCTGCTGGGGAGAAGATCCACTGATCCCTGACATAATTAGAATGCAACCTACGGTTATAAGAATGAATGTCTGAGATGTCGTATGTCTAAGCTCGTTTAGGTACTCACGAGCGTCTTGGTCTCCCGTGTCGGGTGCTTTAGGTTGTACGGACATTACTGTTCCCTCTATGTGGTCATGAAGTCCATGGTTGTTCTTCCACCAGCCATTATAAAGACTAGTCCTAATCCGAAGAGTTGAAGTTCCAGGGGAATACGGATGTGGAATTTCAATAAGCTCAGTGGAGTTTGGTCCGGAGGTGGGGGAATGTATAAAGTAGGATAGAAATGTGTATATACCTACTATTAATCTTGAAGGGGCATCGATAAGACAGTCAATGTATTATTTTTAGTTGGTTACAAATTTTTTGTTTTTCTAGTGGCATGACGGTTGGGGGGGGTGTGAGGGTCTTCTGCCTATGCGTCATCGTATCTGTGATCTAAGAATGAGTGATCGGGGCCATTAGGATCCTCTGTCTTCTGTGCCGCTTTGTTTAGGGAGACTGCTAGAACCCTGGCCTCCTTAGATCCCGCTTGGACTTTCATGTTCTGTCTGTTGAGCTGGCCTAAAAGGAGTTCAAAAGCGTCCTGGCAGTACTCTACCAGTCTATGGTGTCGCATGGCCCAAATCCTTCATCCCCTTGAGCATACTCTAGACTCCTCTTCAACAAGGCGGCTAGCATGGGCTGATCCTGGGGTCCTAGTTTGGTGAAATAGGCATCATGGATTACCCTAGCCCACAGCACCGTTTTATCGGTGTTGTCCAACGCCTGGTATTCCCTGAGGAACTTCATCATAACTTTCCATGTGTGAGCGGTACTGTTAACAAGGTAAAGTGGTAGATCTCGACCCAGGAGCGTCTAAAAAATTCACAGATTTCGAAGATGATACGAAGCATACCTAGTCCATTCCAGGATGTGTGGGTTAACACAAAAGCATCAAGATAAAACCTTTACATCTGGGGCCCTGTGACACTCAAATGGACTATGTTGATATGCACGCTCACTTGTTCCAGACACTTGGGTTACGGTTCACAATCTCGCGGGATAGATCGGTATTTACAATTTTACGGTGTTTTGTACTACACACAGAAATCACAAACTTGTCTTTACAATATTAGTATGATGTGAGTTCACCGTTCCTACAAAGGCTTCAAAACATTACTGATTCTCAGTAAATTACATTGTACGAGTACCAAGTCAATTGCTTGAAATCACGTTAATTTTCGGTTCTGATTTCAGTAACATTTTGTTCTGTGAAATAGAATTTTGTCACTAGGTATATTTAATTAGTGTCACTAGAGACGAACCCTCTTAATGTACTTGAAATACGGTAAGAGCACCTCATTTATTGTAGGTGGACCCGGCGAATGGTTTTATTTATGTCCCTTACGTAGGAACGGTATTGTTTTCGAACCTCTTCTAAGGGCGAGAACCTTTCAAGGCTGGTTCTTATTTCTAAACAAAATTTTTGTATGTACATGTTTTACTCTTCCTTTTTTTTTGAAAGCACAACGTGAAAATAATCGTAATTATCTTGATATTTGTTATTGTTTAAAAAATTGGTTTTGTTTGCTTTTTCTTTTTTCTTTTTATGGATTGTGCTTCGGTGTGTGTTTCGTGTTGTAATCAATAAATGTTTTATCTATCTATCAGGGTATATTACATATTATTTATCGTTCATGTTGATTTATCTATTTATAATTTATATATTAATAAATAATCTAATATGTGTCGAATATACCTTATCGTGTGTAAATATTGAATACGATAAGGTATATCTCGTGTACATATTATTTGGCATAAAATAATAATACTGGTGAAATTAAATTCAAGCCACTTCCTCAAACCATCGAACTGTCAACATGATCAAAAAAAAAAGGTTTGCACTTGGAACTAAAGTATGGAAATAGTTAGTACACACCCTATATTCGTAATTATGGCCATGTTGCCACCGCGATACTATTGTGACGTTCCGGTAACTCAGTTCCTTATCTTTGCCTCGTTTGAAGGGATGAAAGAAGTAGTAATGTATCTTCCAATCGAATAAACCCAATTACACACCGTTATTCAATGAGAGCACATCCGGAAAGTGCATTTCACGTAACAAATAGATAAATAATAGATTCCTCGGAGCGTGCACTCCGCTTCTAAGACCGCAGTCAATTTATCTCAGTGCCGGACACTAACTCACCGTGTCCGACTTGTGCGTCCCCCGGCTTTGGACATTACGTATAGTATTTACTCGTACTGAGCTTTAGGCTGGTTAAGATCCCGCTATAGCGGTGTTGCCTGTTTGCGCAGTCAAGAAAATTAATGCAATTCTATGGTGTATGTACCTCATCTCGCTACTGTAGTTAGTCAAACAGTCAACCATACATTTTTTGATCATGACCTAGCTACGCCGTGGCACCTCAGTGAGGTACCTACGACCCTAAGGCTAGATAGGCGAAAAACAGCGAAAATAACGGAAACTTAATTTTGCCGTTTTTTTGTTTTTTAACGTAAATGCTAATGTAGTTCTTAATTGCAAGGCACTTTATCATCGACATAAGCTCTTAGTATTTTGTAGTAACGTTTATGGAAAAATCAGGTTTTTGATCAGAAACCTAAGTTTGACAATTTTTTTTTTTAATTTATAAGAGGTAAACTTTAAACAATATAAGAAATTTAATGATCACTATTCTAACGTACCCTAACCCTAACCCAAATAAACCTGGATTTTGATAACATAAAGTACTTAATAATTTTATCTTTCTTAAAATTCTTGGTGAAAAGCCTAGGTTTTTGATTAATAGCCGAATTTGATCATAAACCTGCGACACATAAGATAATGTAAAATGATTCCCAACATTATCAAAGTCCAGGTAACTCCTGCTTTCATCTGACTTTTATCTCCAAAATGTTTGCGATATCCATTACGTTTTATTCTCACATCTGCAAGGAAATTGCGTTGCACAGAAATTTAGTAAACAATTCACTCGTCTCACGGTTTGACGGCGTTATTAGTTTTGTTTAGTATCGTGGAATATGCTAAAATATACTAAAGTTGAGAGACTTGATGGTTTCGGCGAGGCAACTGACCTACGAAATGTCTGTGAAAAGTGGAAAGTTAGAACTATTCGGTTATTTCGTAGAGTTTAATATTTTACTCGTTGTTTTCGTATTCATTCTAGTTTTATTGATAAAGTCTGCTCGAGAGAATACTTGCACTTATGCTATTTTAAAGCTAGGGAGGACTGTGCGCATCTATCCTATATTATACGATAAGCGAAGTGTATATTTTTCCTTATAGCATAGACGCGCATAGTGAACAACCAAAATATTAATACTCACATAAGTTTATTGAGAACAGCTCATTGAGATTCAAAATGAATATGATTCATGGAGCGCTTGTTTCAGGAATATAACAGGTAAAAACCAGCAGGCACTGGACTAATTGAAAACACGGCTAAAATTTACAAAAAAGGTGAAATACTCTGGGAAATAATTGCTTTAACTTCCTATAATATACCTATGCATTTAAAAATAGTCAAAAACAAATTATTTAATTTGAGTGTGTTGATCGGCGAAAAATGCCTCTTGCCAACCCTTGTTCTATATATATTTTTGAAATAACTGTTACTCTTCTCTCAACAGGAGTTTAATTTATTCATTGTTTTATACAAGATGGTTTGGAGGATCACGTTATGTAACATGATGCAAGATCCCAATGCCATAAATGTTAAACATGTTTGTTATAAGACTATTTTAACATAACTTTCGCACAGATAACTTTTTATTTCCCTGTATTACTCGGTACACAGTTGACAACAGAACAGAGCCACTTGCGTGCCACACAAAATAGTGTGGGGACCGGATTCAGCTCACCACTTCGGCAGAAACAATAAGGGAATATTCATTGAAGAGTTAATATTTGACAAATATAAAGAAATCGTAAATATAACGAAACTAATGCCATGAAGTAATAAAATACGACAGTCATTTCTAACCTCAAAATAACATCTGTCATACACGGCAACAAATGACAGTTCAATTGAGAATCTCATCTAAACAAATTAGATTCCAACATGTTGGATGCATTCTACCTGCGTTCCTTCCATTTGAGACACAATAACGATGAATATTGTCAGTATTAAATGATATTTCCTCGCGACCGGTCCGTTCAAGTGGTTATTAGGCGGTCCTAATGGTCACTTGAATAAACAACCTATACCGATACCTGATATAGATATGTGGTGGATTACGGCCCATTCCCTCTCTTAGAGAGGAGGCCTGTGCCCCAGCAGTGGGAAAATTAAAAGGCTGACGATGACGATGATGATGATGATGATAGATATGATATAGATAATGATATAATCGTAGATATGATATAGATATGATGTAGATATGATATAGATATGATGAAGATATGTGGTGGATTACGGCCCATTCCCTCTCTTAGAGAGGAGGCCTGTGTCCCAGCAGTGGGAACATTAAAAGGCTGATGGTGATGATAGATATGATATAGATAAGATTTATATATGATAATTATCAATTACGACGGCGACATAATAGGCGCAGTAGTTTAGCAATTGGTACTGCGTGTTGTGGGTTCGTTTCCCGCACGGAAGAAATATTTGTATGGCCTACAGATAGTTGTTAGTTTGAGTGGCTTGTGTATGTATGTTCACATGTTTGGAAGTGCAATTACGATACAGATATCGTAATTCCACTTGTGGAAGCAACAAGATCAATATTATTTATGATGTTTGTACACTGATCGCCAAATCTATCTGCTTTCGTTAAATCCGTCCTAAAGTTGTCTGTGTAGGAGATTGCCCTGTACAAATAATACCATCCATTGGACACAACGTAGCTTTTTTAAATGTTTATCCTGTCTAAAATATGAGGTATACAATAAAGTATATAAATAAATCATTACTTATCTAATAAACGACGTAAAGCTGGGTTCTTTCTTACGTAGTTTGTGTTACGATAAGTTTGTATCGTGAATCTAGTTCAGAATTGAATTTTGAAGCACCGTAAAGCAAGCTGGAATTTATAGCTTCAATTTAAAACACTGACAGAACGCAGTACCCGGACATTTTCCTCAGTTTTATTACCAGGTGACTAGGAGCACTGAGAAGGTTATTCTTCAGTGAAAATAATAGCTAGTAATACTGGTAGTTGTTGTTCAACCCACCTCCAGTTACCTCTAGTAACCTTATCTTACTGTCCTTTTAAAAGAAAATGAGGACTCTTCGGTAGCCGATAGTGTGTACGTGTGCACATTGTTCTCGCATTACCATTCTTGGGACATCGTCTTAGTAGCTTAGATAAAAGGGCTTTGAAAGTTCTTTTGCTTCTTTTTGCTTTTTATTCGCGTTGTTCAACCATATTCACACGTAAGTAAAAAAATCCGACAGAAGTATTGAATTTCCGATCATCAGTGATCGGAATAGGAGTATGTTACTTCTTTGAACTTTAATACTCCTATTCCGATCAAATTGCAATAAGTAATTTTCAGTTTTTTAAGTCTTGGTCGTTATGCTTATGATTCCGGAATTTTAAATCAGATAATAACAACTCAATGTTACTTCCTCAAACTTCAGTTTTTTTTTTTATTGTTTATAGGCTCGCGTTTGAACAGTACCGCACTATTCTCACCCGTTTCGCTAAGCATGAACACTTAAAGTTACTTAGGTACAATAAAAAAAATATGTAATTGCTATTGACTTGCCTCTAAGACACGATACGTAATGAGTTCAGTAATATAACAAATATGTACTGTTTTTTACTGTTACTCGCAAATTGTAAAAAAAATCTGTTTAGCTACTATAGTTATTTCAGTACCTACTTTTCTCATGTATTTAGTATCTAAGAATAACTTGTATTTCTCATTCTAAGTGAATTTTTTTTTTTTTTTTGTAATAATTCTCTTAAACCGAAAGTTGATGACCACGCCCCCAATTTCTTTGTTTGTTCTGACGTCATCTCAACGCTCATTCACGTGGTCAAAATAAACATCCAAATACGTATGCAAGACTATTATACTGTGTGAAAATCATCACAAAAAGTATCGTCTTTTTAGGATGATCTTCGTAAGCGATTGTATTTTTTGTCATATTTTTAATTAGGAAACGATTCTTAATTCAAAATATGACTTGTAACATACAACTACTGATCTATAAGAATAGTAGTATTAACCAATAAGAATAGTACTACTGATGAATAAGAATAGTTGAACTGATCAATATGAATAGGTTATGAATGAAAAGAAAATAGTGTGCATAGTACGTGGCAAATAAGTTTATTTCGTTGCTATGGTTAAGCGCAGCCCCTCACTTTGATTGAGACCCAGAATTCGGTTACTGCGCATTCAAAGGCGACCACCATGATGGTTCAACTTGTGTGCTAAGAATTATAACAGAGGCAACGATAAAACCGCACATTGATCACACTTCAGCTCCTAATTGTCTACTATTGCTATGGTGTACAATGAAGAAAATCCAACCATCTATCTATCAAGATATGATGGAATCTCAAACCCAAAACTAGAAACAATCTTACACCACTGAAGCGTACCAACAAAAACAGAGCATTGAGTGAACCTGCGGGCGTTTAATTCAATATTACCGTCTGCTTCCATCAGTAGCTTGAAATTAAATCATGGCGATGCGCCTCTGGCACCTGGCCAGGGGACGCCCCCATTAATATTGTGTTAGGACGAACGACTGCACTGCACCGGGGAAAGCGTGATAAGAATGCTGTTTCGGACATTTTTTTTCACGAGCTTCGTACTTAATTTTTAGTTCGTAATCTTTTTCTGTTGTTTCGTGAGTTGGGTTTTTAAGTATTTCCTGTGTTGTTGTTACGTTTCTGGTGAAGCAGGTTTTTTCTCCGGTTTCTGAATTCTTTGAAATGGCCTTTTAAACTATACTTGCTTTTTAGTTTTAGCATCACAATGAGGGTCATACAAGCTTTAAATTCTTAGTTCAGTTTTTTGCAATGGCCGATATAAAGAAAGAAAGAAATAATCTTATATATAAAAATGAATAGCTGTTCGTTAGTCTCACTAAAACTCAAGAACGGCTGAACCAATTTGGTTCATTTTGGACTAGAAATATTCGTAATAGTTCAGGGAAGGTTTAAAAGGTGAGAAAAAAAAAAGTATTCATTGACTATTAGGCGGGACGAAGTTTGCCAGGTCAGCTAGTAATAAATATAAATAAAACGTTATCAAAAATCAGTTCTGAAGCAAACAAGGACAATTGTAAATAATATCGCTACTGACGTATGAAATTGCGCTAAAGTAACATTAAACATAATAATAAAAAAATTGTTACCTATTAGTATTAAACACATCACAACCTTGTGATGACTGGCCTATTGGTCTAGTGGTTAGTGGCCCTGAATGCCATGCAGGAGGTCGTGGGTTCAATTTAAACCCAAGACAAATGTTTGTTAGATGTGTATGATCATTTGATCTTTGTCTGGGTGTAATTTATTTATAATATATATGTAAGAGTATTATTAATTTTGTCAAGTATTTTACACCGGCAGTCTGTGGGCTAATCATACCCAAAAAGCAGGCAGCGCACTGCGCATCCAATATACGCAACGCCTTCAGAGCGCTGTTGAGGCTGCCGCGTTGGTGTAGTGCGTCAGGTATGTTTGCTGATGCCCACACTGACGATTATTTCGCGATCATGCGCAAGAAGGTGGCATCAACCTTGCGCAGATTGAAGGGGAGCAGCAACGGCGTCCTGAAGGTATTTTCAGAAAGATTGGACGGACCTACAATGGATAGGTTTATCAAGCTGCATGTCAGACAGGCAGCTTGATGAACCTTCCTCATTGAATGCTATCTTTTGTTTTTTTTTTATGTTGTACTCGTATTTATGTGTGCTTAATGTATTACATACTAACATAGTTTTTAAGTTGTTTTGTTACTAACACCATTATGGGCCTATGATGCCTGAGAATAAAAGTATTTTTTTATTTTTTATTAAAGTATGTTTAGTAGTTGCCTAGTACTCATAGCACAAGCTCAAGTTAGCTTGGGATTAGACGGCGTTGTGTGAAAGTTGTGGAACATTATTATGTAGATAATTATAGGTTATTATATTATATTACATTCAATTATTACAATTATTTTCCAATGATTTCTTTTTATTTATGATTTGATTTCGCATTTGAGTGGTGCATTCACAAATGTAATTTTATTAATGAAATCTATTAAAGTTTACTGATATCAATCCTCTCGATTATATAACCGGTTTTTTCAATCATGAATACGATCCAATATTTTTCAGGCTTTAGGTATGTTGAGACTCTTTCGTCGCAGCCTTTTAAAATAAATGCTTAACAATAAAAATACAAAAATACTAATACGATTTTAAAAATAAAAATATTACCAGAGAGAATTGCGACGGCTCGGCTGTCAGACATTATTTTTTGGATAATAATGTAAAGGAATAATTTCATAGAAATAAATCTGACACTAATATAATACCTATGCAAATAAACCTACTTATAGTATTCAAATATGTCGGCGAAGTTCAAGCTTGTGCTTGACAAGGTTACGAAGCGTTGTGTGGTGAGTTCGGAAATAAAAGAAATGGTCATGACCATAAGAGCTCTCTTTGGGTTTCACCATTATGCGAATCACCCGGAGGACACGGTGGAGCATACGATGCAGGTGTGCCCCGCTTGGGCGGAGCACTGCTGTGTCTTTGTAGGTGCGACCGGTCGCGGTGGCAAAACCGTATTACCGGGCTTAGTAGGGCTAAAACCTACTGATGTTACCTGTGGTGCCGGAACACAAAGGGCAAAAGAACATAGGTGAGGTTTTAGTCAGTAAAAGTCTGTCACACCTTCTCGCTCCGCCCTAGAGCGCAAGAAGTCATTATATGATTTCTCACCTTAAGGCCGGCCAACCCGAGGTACATTTTCATACAACCGCTCTTGCGCAATTATGATGTTATTAAACATCTTTCTCTAGATATTTTGCATTCACAGATATCCTGTGGATATTATCTAGGATTCTATAGAAATAAAAACATAAATTTGTGTAAAAATAATCCTGTGAAGACCTCGGTAAAACACGAAATAGTCTGGACCGATTTGGCTAATTTTAGGCTTGAAATATTCGTAAGAGTCTAGGAAAGGTGTTGAGAAAATATTGGAAGATTCACGAAAAAAAAACCTCGACTATTAGGGCGGTACGAAGTTGGCCGAGCCAGCAGTTACTCGTATAAATAAATCAATAAAAAAACACATCATTATCTATATCATATTCACCAGTGGCCATATTGTGCAAAGCAAAGTAAAAAAAAAACACGAAGCTACCTAACATAAATCGTTGTTCGCTGGGTGTCATAATAAAACCCTTATAAACGCTATACGTAGGATGCCACGGTAATGTCATTAGGGCTGAAATTAACGACGTCGCCAATCCTGTTAGCCGCGTCGCCTTTATAATTACCTATCTGTCGGTGTAATTACGTAAGAGGGCCATGTGCTTCGCCACTTATTCTCTGAGATACAAATAGGAAATAACAAAAGAAAAGGCAAAATATAAGTTACTGGTTTCTGCCCAGTGGCTTCGCCTACGTAAAAATCGAAAATTATTATCAAGTAATTACGTGCTTTTTAGAAAATCATAAAAAAAAGAAAAAATAACTTTTTCTGAAAAAGAAACAAAACTTTTTCTGAAAAAGAAACCGCAATTTTCGGCCGAATGAATTGTGTCAGCCATGTTAGTACGTAATAGCCCTAATGAGAAGTAGCCCAAGTGAGAAGTAGCCCGAGTGAGAAGTAGCCCGAGTGAAAAGTAGCCCAAGTGAGAAGTCGCCCTAATCAGAAGTAGCCAAAATGAGAAGTGTCCATAATGAGAAGTAGTCCATTAGCGAGTCGGTTGCCAAAATGAGAATTAGCCCTAATGCGCCTAAACCGTTTTGACTAGTTAGCTGAACATAAAATGTACTGACCAGCAGGTGAACATAAAATGTACTGATCAGCAGATTTTTTTCGCGATTTCAGGTTTGGTCCAATAGTAAAATAAAGTGGTATGTTATCATGACTATAATCACGTGTTAACCTATCGGTCACTAATTACCAGTCAACCTTTATAAGTCTTACTTCTTTTTCTTCTTAGGAGCTTTGAAATTCTTTCGTGTTTAATGGCAGTTGAAAAAGTAGCATACACGATTCCCTATCAATTGGTTTTTGGATTGTCCAATTTATGGCCACATGAAATTGATTGCCCTAAACTGTTGAGCAGTTGTAGGTTCTTTATCATTATCATTTATCATCATTTCAGCCGAAGGACGTCCACTGTTGGACATAGGCTTCCCCCAAGTAACGCCACAACGAACGGTCCTGTGCATCTCGTCCACCTTGTGGGAGGCCTTCCAATCAGTAGGTTAGGAACAGAGTCTACAATAAAAACCAAGGAATGATTCCCCAGTCCGATGGTCATCGTTTTTTAAATAATCTTATTTTCGAAATAATCTTATTTTCGTTTGATTCATATCTTATAGTTAATCAATAATCTTAATTTTTGTATGTAAAACAAATGTAAAACATAAAAAATGCTTTTAAACTATTTGTAAAGTTTATTAAAGTTTCGTTCGTTATCGTTTACCATCAGATGAGATTATTTACTCCTGGTGGTGGGCATTAAACTCCTCCAGTAACACCAATTGTGCGGAACCACCTCTGCTGAGCCGCATCTGCCGCCTTCATTTTTATTTTAACTTGACCCGCCCCAGCTTCACACGGGTGCAGTGGTGGTGGTCAAACGCAAGTCTATCAATAATTATTTATTTATTTAAACTTCATGTACAGTAGTGGTACATAGGCGGACTTAATGCAACAAGGCATTCTCTACCAGTCAACCTAGGGTGGTGGAGAGACAATATGGCAGGTGCATAAAAAAAATATATTATATTAATATGAAAACAAGTATTACACAAATCATATATCAAGCTAAAACTAAACATACATATTTAATAATATATATATATATATACAATACATATATAAATATAAACAGTAAAGGAGTTTTTGAGATGATTCTGCTATTGGTGTAGAAAGTAATTCCGTAACTTCCGCTTAAATGCATACCGACTCGTAGCCGTCCTGATATCGAGAGGTAGCGAATACCACAGAAGAATGGACTGTATATAGAAGGAAGAATGAACAAAATCATAAGTATGGGAAGGACAAAGCAGTAGGAGATTGTTGGAAGAACGCAGATTTTTAGCGTGTGTAGAACAGAGATATTGAAAGTGAGATATAAGATAAGAAGGAGGGGTAGGAGAGTAATACCTAGTTGTTTTTACAGAACTATAAAATCTTTCTATTTTTACTTTTATATATTTTCGATTTCGATGGGTATTATTGATTTCAAATTCGTGATATTTGAATACACTTTTAATCGTCTAGCAGTCTTAGGCCCGTATTACAGAACCTTACTCAAGTACTACTTAAACTGCGTTCAACCGATTACTGCTTGAGCGAAGAATCTCGACTTAAGCGTTCAGTTTATTTTAGAACTATCCTCAAACTCAAATCAAACTAAACTACGCTTGAGTAGAGATTTTGATCTCTGATTACGTGAGTAAGCTATCATTGTGGTAACCCTGAATAATAGTTTGTTTTCTATTGCAAATCTTTTTTTTTCGCAGATCGTCCGCCTCGTCATCCGGTTTTGATCCAGTTTAATGATCAAAACCGGATGACGAGGCGGACGATCTCAAGTGTCTGCACAACTGGACAATATGTGGGTGGAATCATTGAAACAGGCGCGGTACTACTCCTTAAAATTTTCAAAATTGTAAGGGTCCTGCGTATCTCGTAAATATCTCAGAGGAACATTTAAGTTAAAAGTTTGATTTGTATTATCCACTTCTGCAAATATATATCCATTTTGATTAGGTAGGTACCCGATTCACTCCAAATCCAAAAAAAAATTCATGAGAATCTTTGCTCAAACGTGGTCTCGACTACACTTGCGAAAACAAAGATCAAATCTCACCTCAAGCAGTGATTCTGAGCTGATTGTAATTTTAAAATAAGGACACATTGAGTGCAGCTCAGTCAAGCCTCAAGCACTGTTCTATAATACGTAAAAAATGACATTTTAAAGTGACATTGCTCAGGTGATTATTGATTGTAGTTTATCTGCTCAAGTTAAGTTCTAAAATTAAAACTCCAACTGAGACTAGTTTTAAGTAATGCTTGAGTCTTGATTTTAGTTCTGTAATACGGGCCTTACAGTGAATACTTTGAACTCAGTCACGTTCATGTCTCGTCGGTACATTGTCAGGCGGTGTGACTGCGATCGCATGCATGGCTGTGCTATCTATCGATATTCTGAAGACATTACGCACGTCTGACTTTATTGTGAACGTGTGGATTTCAACACGTTTGCCTACGTTTTATTGGTTTATAGTCTGTGAGTTGTGCTGGAGTAGAATTAGAGAGTAATTTCGAAAAATATCCTAGCAAAATATCCTAGCAAAATATTCTTAAACGCTTAGGCTTCAATAAACTTGACCCTATGCTTTTTGTACGTAGGAAAATCATAAAACTATATTCTTTCGTTTTGAGTAAAGTAGAAACGTCAGGCTTTTACTGACTAAACCCCACAGTGTTCCTTCAGTTGTTCTTTTTGCGAGGGCTGTGGTAACTGCTTCGAACAATCCGCAGCCTTGGCAGGCGTTGGTTCCTAACTGGCCTCATCAATTTTGTAGTAGTATAGTATAGTCCTCACCGCACGACCGGACGGCGAGTTACCCATAGCTCGCACTACGTAAACCTGTGCTGACGGTTTTTTTTTTTTTGGGTAGGTAAAATCATCCAATGACAAATCCCGCCCTTGGGTGGGGCGGGAAATAGTGTCAGACTTTTACTGACTAAAAACCTACCTTTCCGTTCCTTGCCTTTGTCCCGGGGCCCGTGGTGACACTCTCGCATAACCTTTGGCCCCAGTAGGCTTCGGCCCTGCTGGACCCCTACAGTTTGCTGACAACTCCTTGAGGCGCGCGGGAACAGTGCGCGCCGTAGACGACCTGAGCTCCGACCGGTCTGTTACCGGACGGACGGACAGCGAGCTACCCATTGCCCACCGTCCGCGAGCCCGCGCCTACGGTGGCCGGAAATCGGGATCAGAAACCCGGCGGCGGCGGCGGCGGCGGCGGCGGCGGCGGCGGCGGCGGCGGCGGCGGCGGCGGCGGCGGCGGCGGCGGCGTGTGCGCCTTTACCTAATGCGGTCGGCCTCCTCCTTTGCTAGCGGTGCTTATGGTGGCTGGTAGTCGTCCTAGGTTAGGACCTAGGACGAGCTAGGGCGGCCAAAACCATGAGGTGGAGACAAGTCGTAGGCGACTTGTCTCCACCACATGGTTTTGGCCGCCTCCTTTGCTTGTACTTTTCAGATAGTATTAAGCTTATCTTTCGTATAGTTAACAATTTTTCGAGCGTACATTGTCAAGTAATACTTAGTAAGAATTTAACACATGAATTTACCCTGTTTCATAATTTCATTTTAATTAACAACCTAAAAATTTGACAACATCCTGAATATTTATGAGCTTAATTTCATTTAAGAGCTAAATATATTCAGGTAATAATGTCTGATAAACAGTTAAGATTAAATATTCATAGTGTGTCTAGACAAAACAATAATTAGTTTTAGTTTTTAGCCGCTAGAGTAGAGTTCATGCTTCATCATTAAGTTAAATTCAGTTTTAGCTTAATTTCTAGTTTCACGCTAGCTCTAACTAAATTTGTTTAGGGAGTGGTCGCAACATAGCCCTATAATTTAAGCATAGTTAGTGTTTACAGTAAGTTTTGACCTAAGGTGGTTTTAGCTTGAAACAAAAATCTTATGGTAATGTTATGAGGACAGAAAGGGGGAAACTTTGCCGTACTTAGCCTGCTGGCATATATTTTTTTTCTTTTCGTCAAAAGGGAGACCAAGGCCATATCTTAAATCTGTATGAAAAATCAATAGCAAAAAGAATTATATCTACTAAACGTATTATATTCCATTTTATTGTTATATAAGAATAATTGGTAACGCCTGGCATAAAGATATTAGCAATCTTCGTTTAGTTATGGTTTAAAGACCTTGTTCTTTCTATTATCAACTGTTCACTAGGTTCGTGTATTCTCTTTATTCTTTTTTTTTTTTTCTTGTTTGAGTACATAATTTTAGATATAGTATTTATAGTATATAATCATATATTTGTTTAAAATATAGTGTTTAAATAATATATAATGTTCAACATTGCACCTATCGTAATTTGTCTCTGCATCACCCAAAGGTAGAAAATGCCTTAAGGCATTAAGTCCGCCTCTGTACTTTTGTGTGCATAAAGAATAAATTAAATAAATAAATATAACCTAAGTTTCACTTCTGGCGAAAAGAAAAAGAAAATCATGCCAATAGTTGTTTGCATTGGCTTTTATGTAGTTTTCATGGAATACTAGGATGTCAAAGGCCACACAGCGTGCATCGCACTCTTTATGACAGTCTTCTAACGGATCGATCATTGCAGTAATGTTAAAGTACTGGCCATTAAATTTAATATAAATTCGATGTCCGAGATTCAATGCGCTATTATGGCCGAGTTGGAGGTTGAAAATAGGTCAGGAAATAGTATGATCTAAGCTTCCAGTTATTGGCTTAGTGATATGACACTCAAGCGTAGAAGGTCTATGCTGAAGTTTTGCTTTTTAATTGGCTGGCTGATAAAGATCGTACTGTACTTAAACGAAACGTCAAGTAATTGTTTGTTGGATTTTGTACCTCGGCAAATACAGAACACACATAGGATTCTTGTCATTCTGTCAAGATCTTTTTTCACAGGAACTCATTGAGGCATCAAATTGACATTAATATATCAAATAGAGGGCTAATATATTAAAAAATGAAAGTACATCACCCAAAAGTTGACCAGTAGAAAATGCCTATTAGCATTAAATCCGTCTCTGTATATTTATATGCAAAAAGTATTAAATAAATAAACTGCTAATATAAGGTCGTTTATACACCGTCTCTTATAGGAAGTTCCCAAAGTACGATTATAGGAAGTTCCCAAAGTACGATTATAGGAAGTTCCCAAAGTACAATTATAGGAAGTTCCCAAAGTACAATTATAGGAAGTTCCCAAAGTACAATTATAGGAAGTTCCCAAAGTACAATTATAGGAAGTTCCCAAAGTACAATTATAGGAAAAAGTCTGAAAAATGTAAATTTGTAGTTACGTCACAAAATAGTGGTAATACCTTTGTGCGATTCGGAAAAATCTTATCTTCCGAGGCCCGATTCGGGAATCCGAACTATTTACATACATAAATAAGTTTGTACGGAACCCTCGGTACGCGATTCCGACTCGCAGTTGACCGGTGGGATTAGCTGCATGATTGAGAGAAGCAAACTGTTTCTGTTTATTACGGGCTCTTAACGGTTTTCATATACCTACATACATTTTACATTTATGTATTAAGTGTAATGTTCAGTAATTATAACTTTTCAATGAGGCAAGTGGGAATTAACCGTCTGATGTGTTGCTCGCTCCAACTTGGAAACGGCAGTTAATGTTGAGAATTACACTTTATAAAATAAGTTACTGTATTTTTTATGTTTTAATCTCAATGAAAAACTAAAATATTTTAGGGGGGGGGGAGGGAATACATAGACATTCTTATCTACCAAAGAGGCTATGTGTTCGCTATCGAAACGGAAACCCGGAGTCCTGGAAGTCAACGCAAAGAAGGAACATATAACAGTGGGCTTTAGTCAGTAATTCTGATACATCCACCCGCTTCGCCCTAGAGCTGGAGAAGTCAATCGATGATTTCCCACCCAAAAGAAAAAAAAATGACCAAAAGTAATTTTAGTTTTTCGAATAAATCCTAAATCGACTCCAAAGCGTAAAATATAAATGCCTGCTGCAGCCAGATTTTTATTTTAATTTGATTTTTTTTATTTGTTTTATATATATATATATATATATATATATATATATTTTATTTGTTTTTCATACAAACAAGTACATAATTAACTTTATCTAGAGTCGGCAAACCCAAACGAAGTCGCTGGACAAGAGTTAATATCTCGGAATACATTATGAGTGCCGGTTCAAAGTCCCAATTAACTCCCTATCCCCAACGTCGGCACTCCACCACCGCAAAACTCAGCTTATTCGAACTACGGTTACGGTGCTGCCACATTTAAGCCGTGTTGCCTCGGCTAGAACGTCATTTTCCGAGAATACTGTAGGCTTGGAGATTTTCTTAATTACTGCAAGGAGGATGAACAGCAATACAGACTGAATTGCAATTTGCAATTCAGTTGAATCATCAAGCGTCCAATTTGAATTCGAAAGTTGTTTTTATGAAATAAACATAACAATAAAAACTCAGCTTAGCGTAACTGGCAAAGCTAAATGAACTTTTTGCTAGTTTAAAATCGTACAGAACTTAGAACTTCTAACTTTTAATTAGATGGTTATTTTAAATAGACTCAATAACGAAGTTACTAATCGTGTGAGAATTAAAACTAATCTCTTAAGACACGATGTGAAGAGTTGACTAAATTAAGTGTCGTTTCTTTATATTTAATTTTTTGAGATGCTTGTTGTTCCTCACAGAGCTTCACATAGCTCTGGGGGGAACGAAGAGCATCTAACGAGAGGGACTGTCACGAATCTGTCAAACGTTTGTGAACTAAATAAAACCTAGTGTTCCTTCAGTTGCTCTTTGGGGGCACGGTAATCCTTTCGGACAATCCGCAACCTTGGTTAGGCATCGGCCCTAACTGGCCCCGTCAATACCATTACACTATACGCTCTACCCTAAAACAATTAATTAACTACGGGTACTTCTATAATTAGTGCTAAACTGACTAATATCATTTATCGAATAGGGTATGTGTTAGTTCTAGTATTCTAATAATGAATTCATATGGAAAAATCGTAATCTATGCATGGGTCTAATAATTGGTTTCGTATGGAAAAAAACCCGTAAAGAAATCCACGGTTACTTGGTTACTCTTTAAAAAATGAGCTTTTCAACTAAGAGAATGGTGTAGACCAGTCAACATAGTAATTTAGTAATCTTCGATTGTTTTTTGTAGGTAGCAATTTAATTCTACTAATTAAAACTATACCTATATACATACATAGTAACTAAAGAAGTAAAATAAAAAATCCATCACACGCTCATCATCGCTCACGCACATCGCGCTCATCGTCGCTTTCCATCAGGTGAGATAGCGGTCAAGCGCGAACCTATCAATAATAAAAATAAAATAAAATTTAAGTCTGTCTAGGCTACAATGTTCTCACATTCACATTATAAAAATAAACTAAATATAGATTCAGATTCAAGATTCTCATGACATAATAATTATCATGACATAATAATTATCATGACATAATAATTATCATGACATAATAATTATCATGACGTAATAATTATCATGACATAATAATTATCATGACAGAATTTGTATTACCATTCTACTCTTACACGAAGAAAGCAAGTAATTCTAAATCAGCAAAAGTCGAAACCAAATGGCATGTAAAATAATAAAAGAACATAATCTTTTACTATTTTACATGCCATTTGGTTTCGAATTTTGCTGATTTGCTCAAATTGCTCGTCTCCAAATTGCTCAAAAAAATTAAATGTATTTATCTCTTATTGTTAGTTGTAAATGTAGAGTTAAATCCGTATCTGAAACACAATTGCATATACTACATTACCAAACATTTCCTTTAACCCCGTTTAATTAACAAAACTCTTCATTAGCCACGTACAGTGCAGATAGGCGCCGATACTGAGGTTAAGTGCTCAATATTAATTAGTACAACCGTTTGTTACCCTTTGTTGATATGTTGGGAGGAGTTTCGGACGGAATAATTGGAGTAGGGTAAAGGCCTCTACGTGTGACTAGATGAAGTAGTGTCACCTGTCATAACATCATCCAGATAGACAAAGAAAATATATTATTATTTCAAGTAAGATTAGGTCCTATGTAGGTAGGCCCTGCCTCTCTTAGAGAGGAGGCCTGTGTCCCAGCAGTGGGAACATTAAAAGGCTGATGATGAAGTTTAGGTAAACGACGGAATGTTTAGATTGTTTCATTGCAATGTGTAAAAAAGGAAGAATATTGTGTTTTTGATTTGATGATGCTCTCCAATTTAGGATTTCGTCTCACCATTACGTGATTGTTTTTTGACAAAAGCTTGGAACCAAGTCGATGTCATTGTAAAATGGAGGCGTATTATTTACTTCGGTTTTTTTTAAATATATTTCTGAAATATCCTTGCAACTAGCTGCTGCCAGCAGCTTAACTCGCATGTTACATACAAACTTTGAACCCCGTTTTATCCTAAATTTAAAAAAAGAAATACGTTGTTTGTGCTTGCATGACAGAAAAGAAAACCTTCCTTGTGCAAAATTTCATGCTCCTAGGCCTTGTAGGGTTGATATGTCAGTCAATTTCTCCTTTTATATAATTATAAATTTATGATCCAGTTTTATAATGAATGTGTTCCCAAAACGCTTTATACGTACGGCGTTGCGCCACCGGTACATGGACCACCGGTACATCCGGTTTGACGTCTCCGCCCAGACCTCGACCGTGCCGGTCCGACAGACCCCGTGTGGTCCGCGTTGGGCGCTGAGGCAGCTGGACAGGGACCTGCTCCAGGAAGCCGCGATAGTACAGGCCTGGGTGCAAGCACCGGACAGGCCTGTCGACATCGACGTCGAGGCGGACTGGTTCCAGGTGGCCATGTCGCAAATCTGCGACGCGGCCATGCCCCGAGTCCGGCCAGGACGTGCCCGGCGCCAAGTACACTGGTGGTCGCCAGAGATTGCGGCACTGCGCGATGCGTGCAATGCTGCGCGACGCCGGTATACTAGACACCGCAGGCGCCGCACCCGTCCACCGGGTGCGGAGGCCATAGAGGCGGAGCTGTATGAGGGATACAGGGCGGCAAAGCGCACCCTCCGAGCGGAGATAAAGCGGGCCAAACTCGAGGCCCGCAACGTGTGGCTGGAGTCTCTGAACGTCGATCCGTGGGGACGCCCATACAAAATGGTCATGGAGAAACTCCGGCCATGGGCTCCCCCGCTGACTCAGAGTCTCCGGCCCCAGCTCGTGGAGGGTGTGGTGAGCGCTCTGTTCCCTACGCGAGGGGAGCATACTCCCCCGCCTATGGCTCCGCCACCAGCGGCGGTGTCCGATGCGGACCACGACGGCAACGACGGCAACAATGCTCCAGAGGTGACCGAGGTGGAGATGAGAGTGGCGGTGCGAAGGCTGAGTGCCAAGAACACCGCCCCAGGACCCGATGGCTTGCCTGGAAAAGCCTGGGTCCTGGCCATGGAGGAACTCGGGTCTCGACTGAGAGGGCTCTTCAGCGCATGCATGGAGAGGGGCCAGTTCCCGCTTCGCTGGAAGACGGGGAAACTGGTCCTTATCGCGAAGCCGGGGCGCCCCGCGGACTCTCCGTCCGCGTATCGGCCCATTGTGCTGCTCGACGAGGTGGGCAAGCTCTTTGAAAGAGTAATTGCAGACCGCCTCGTCGTGCATCTGGCACGGAAGGGGCCGGATCTTGCGGACGGCCAGTTCGGATTTCGCAGGAGGCGCTCCACTGTGGACGCCATCATGCGCGTGCGAGCCCTCACGACGGGGGATGCGGTGTCCCGGGGCAGGTGTGTCTTGGCGGTGTCTCTGGACATCGCCAACGCCTTCAACTCCCTGCCCTGGAGTTGCATTGGTAGGGCACTCCGGTACCACCGGGTGCCCGACTACCTCTGTCGGGTGATCGAGGCCTACCTGTCGGACAGGTTCATCATCTACCCCGGTCATCAGGGGGAGTTGAAACGGCGAGAGATGTCGTGCGGTGTTCCGCAGGGATCGGTACTAGGGCCGCCCTTGTGGAACATCGGGTACGACTACGTGCTGCGCGCCGACCTCCCCGACGGGGTCAGCGTGGTCTGTTACGCAGACGACACGCTGGTCCTGGCGCGGGGACGGTCGTACCAGGCGGCGGTCGAACTAGCGACGCGCGGGGTTGCGACAGTCGTGGAGAGGATACAGCAGTTGGGACTCGAGGTGGCATTGCACAAGTCCGAGGCCATGTGTTTTCACGGCCCTCGGAGCGCGCCACCTCCGGGCTCCCAATTAACGGTAGGAGGAGTTCACATCGGCGTCGGGTCGACGATGAAGTACCTGGGACTCGTCCTCGACAGCCGGTGGAACTTCAAGGAGCACTTCCGACGTCTGGCTCCCAGGTTGAATGCGACTGGGGCTGCGCTCAAGCGGCTCCTGCCGAACCTAGGGGGTCCAGACGCCTCCTGCCGGAGGCTCTACGCAGGCATCGTTCGGTCCATGGCCCTTTACGGTGCGCCGGTGTGGGCGCCATCGCTACGGAAGCGAGTGGCGGCCCGGCTAACCGCCTGCCAGAGGGTCATGGCCATCCGGATGATCCGCGGATACCGTACGGTGTCCTGCGAAGCGGCGAGCCTCCTTGCTGGCCTACCACCATGGGATTTGGAGGCAACAGTCCTTGCACACATGCATGACCTACGCGTGGAGATGCAACGTCGGGGCGAAACTCCGCTGCCGCGACAAGTCGCGGCATGGCGGACAGAGCTCCGGCGGGATCTCATGGTGAAATGGCGAGAGCGATTGTCGCAACCTCGTGCTGGGCACGCCACGATCGAGGCGGTAAGGCCCCTCTTTGAGGCGTGGCTGGAAAGGCCCCACGGCGTCGTCACCTTCCGTTTGGCGCAGGTGCTGACCGAGCACGGCAAGTTCGGTCCGTACCTGTACAAGATTCGTGCGGAGACGACGCCCGGGTGTCGCCACTGTGCGGACCGCCCGGTGGACACGGTGGAGCACACAGTCGAGGTGTGCCCCGCTTGGGAAGAGCAGCGCCGTGTCCTCGTGGGGGCGATCGGCGGCGATCTCTCGCGCCGGGGCTTGGTTCAAGCCATGCTCCGGAGCGAGGAGGAATGGCAGGCGGTCGCCTCCTTCTGCGAAGCAGTAATGCTAGTAAAGGAGGAGGCCGACCGCCTTAGGCAAAGGCGGACACGCCGCCGCCGCCGCCGGGTTTCCGATCCCAATTTCCGGCCACCGTAGGCGCGGGCTCGCGGACGGTGGGCAATGGGTAGCTCGCTGTCCGTCCGTCCGGTAACAGACCGGTCCGAGCTCAGGTCGTCTACGGCGCGCACCGTTCCCGCGCGCCTCAAGGAGTTGTCAGCATACTGTAGGGGTCCAGCAGGGCCGAAGCCTACTGGGGCCAAAGGTTATGTGAGACTGTCACCAAAGGCCCCAGGATAAAGGCAAGGAATGGAAAGGTAGGTTTTTTAGTCAGTAAAAGTCTGACACTGTTTCCCGCCCCACCCAAGGGCGGGATTCGTCATTGGATGATTTTTACCTACCACAAAAAAAAAAAAAAAAAAAAACCGGTACATGGTGGAGATTCCTCCCATACGTACAAAGCGTTTTGGGAACACATTCATTATGTGTACAGCTAAGGAGTGGAATTCCCTGCCTGAGTCTGTGTTTCTTGATAGCTACAACCTAGGGGTCTTGAAGTCAAGAGTGAATAGGTTACTTCTAGGCAAACGTGCTCCATCGTCGGTCACATCTTTGCTTTCCATCGGGTGAGGTAGTGGTCAAACGCGAGCCTATCAACAATAAAAAAAAACCAATGATTTTTTTATTCTCGATTTATTAATGAATTAGTTTCTATGGACACTTTCAGTTAATTTTAGAAACACGCTTAGGATTTTAAATGAAGATAGGTCAGTCACAGTTTATGATTGAAAGGTTAAAGTTGTCGTTTGAATACAGTAGTGTTTCAGTCCCTTCCGGCCCTTCTTTTGTTACACAAATAGTGCCTGGAATTATAAATTAGGTTGTTTTCTGTAATGTGTCGGGTACATAATCGTTTTGTTACTTTTTATAAATGAATGAGTTACGTTTTTATAGTTGGATAGGATTTGGAATAGACGTTTTATTTTCGTGACTAATGAATATATTTATACACTCAGTAGCAAATAATATTTGGCAGTTTTGAAAACGTGTACCAATATTTACTTTTTAGGTTTCCGTACCCAAAGGGTAAAAACGGGACCCTATTACTAAGACTTCGCTGTCTATCCGTCGGTCTGTCCATCAGTCTGTCACCAGGTTGTATGTCAAGAACTGCGATAGCTAGGCAGTTGAAATTTTCACAAATTTTGTATTTCTGTTGCCGCTATAATAGAAAACTAAAAACAAATTAAAATAAATATTTAAGGGTTTCTTTTTTTTTTTAGGGGTGCTCCCATACAACAAACATGGTTTTTTTTTTCAGTTTTTCCCAACGGACCGTACGGAATACTGCGCGAGTCCGACTCGAACTTGCCGGTTTTTTGTCGTTTTTAACAGACAATATCATTTTTGTATGTTATCAAACGATCAATATAATAAATGTTAAATACAACTAAACTGTATGACAGTGCCATTCATTAACTTTACGTTACATATAGAACAGTAAAACTCGCATTTTTTCCAATACGCGTAAACTCAAATCGATCTTTAGAATAAATATGTCTAATTTGCGTGCAAGTTACCATATTCTCTGATCCTGAAGCTTTGGCTTTACTATTTTGTAAGCGCCCGCATTGAATAGCCCGCCTGCCTAATCTAACTTTGCGAAGTTCCAATCTGAAGTCAAAATGGAAAAGGATATTCCCACATCTGATACCGGAATGTTTTAACGTCATGATTAATGTGATACGGGTTTTGGGGGGGTTTATTTTGTTATGTTTGTCTTCAATTGTCTCAACTGCAGTATTAAAAACCATTCTGTGTATTTTCATGTTTTTTTTTTTTATCGTCTATTAATATAAATTCTCTTCGTTTCAGGTAAACTGAAGCCAGACTGATATGATTCGAGCATGGAGTGGATACCTGTCATTCATTCTCGTCCTCGCACAGGCCGGCAGTGACTGGCTCAACTGCGCTGACATAACAGAATGCCACTGCAAATGGTCCTCGGGAAAGAAATCTGCTTTGTGTGTTTCAGCAGGCTTAAAACAACTCCCAAACTTAGCCGCAGACATACAAGTTTTAGACTTACACGGAAATCCTTTAAAGAAGCTAGAAGAAGACGCCTTCGTGAACATAGGCTTGTTAAATCTTCAACGCTTGAACCTCAGTTTGACAAGTTTGCAATCGTTACATGCAAATGCGTTCCGAGACCTACGAATATTGATAGAACTGGATCTTTCTCAAAACCAACTTCTGCGGTTATCACCTGATACATTTAAGGGCCTCGAACGCCTAAGGTTGTTGATACTTAATGATAATCCTATGAGCATTTTAGTCGCAGAACAATTCCCTCCGTTGAAACATTTAAAGAAACTGGAAATATCACGGTGTAAACTCCGGACAGTGCATCCATTTGCATTTGTTAATCTTCAAGCGCTAGAAACCGTGAACATTCATCAAAACTTACTATCATATCTCCATCAAGACACTTTCAATCTCCCGGTACTAAAAACTCTAACACTATCAGACAATCCTTGGTACTGTGACTGTCGATTACGGGAGTTCCATGACTGGTTCTTAAATAGTAATTTAGGAAATGAAGAGGTCTCTTGCGGAGGACCAAAAAAGAAAGCAGAAATGTCATGGAGAGTATTAAAGAGAGATGATTTCATTTGCCCTCCTTCTGCAACATCATCACCAACCGTTATAAGGACAGAACCTGGAGCTGAAATTTCCTTTGGATGCTTTGTTCGAGGGGATCCAAAACCTACCGTGTCGTGGTCGTTTCATCAAATAGAAATAAACAACAGTACGGACAAACAAAGTGATATTATGGTCAATAAGTATCAGTTAGATAATTTTGATGAATATAACGATGATTTCTTAAATAAAAGTGCGCAGTGGGTCAATTTAACTATTACGAATGTGACAAGTGACTTATCGGGAGAGTGGAAATGTAGTGCTAAAAGTCCTGTAGGAGAGGCAAACGCTTATCTTACTCTGTTTCTGCCTAAAGCAAGAACAGCTACAGCAAGAGTTGCGCCAGATTATTCAACTTTTTTTTTAATAGGTGGCTCACTGCTAGCCATGACTACAGCAGGTTTTATATCAGCTTGTGTTTGTTGGAAAACCAAGCGTCGAAGAGTGCCACCAAGTAGAAGCTTCACAGATCAAGAAAAGAAACTATTGGATACATCTTTAGCTGTTAGCTGTGACAGGACAAGTGGAGATTTAGGATCTGCTTACGGGTTTGAAATGCTGGATAGATCCATTTCTATGGAGTCTGACGATGCACGATGCTTAGAACCTGTACAGATTACGATAGAAGGGCCACCTGGTTCTTTTCCCCCGCCTCCTGCAGAGTTTGCTTTACCAGCTCCGTATGGTAACATATTTATTTCTGTTCAAGTGGCCGGGCATGGTGATGAGTACCCGGACCTTTTGGGTGGTGGTGCCACATTGCCAAGACGAAGCAGAACGTGTTTCCTAAAATCTGCTTATGATAATATGGGTCCCAGAATCACAGCTGCTGGTAGTTCAACCTGGTCACTTCCGGGTGCTAATGCGGATAAAAACGTAGATAAGGATCCACTGACTGTTCCATTATCAACATTTTCTACAGAATTTACCGCTTTGTAATTCGAGATTTTTACAGGTATGATAAATAGGTCGTCAGGTATCATATCGTATAGCCGCAGTCTACCAATTTTAGTGTCTAAAATTTATTTGCTGAAGGCTAATTTAATGTTATCATAGAATTTAAATGGGCTACCTTTCTTCTACAAAAAATTCACGACTATGTGTAGATTTGGTTTATCAAAATACCTACATCATAATTATGATACTAAAATTTATTCTGTATTAAATTTTCAGTGATAAATTGATGTACTTCTGTGTATTTACATTTTAAACGTAGGTAATGTTGTTCCTTTTCTGTAGATCTACCAACTTCAAGCACTTTTGGTTACAATGTGTTTCTTGTACTTAATTGTAAACTAATAGCTAAAAATCTATTAACTTAGTAAGAATTATTGCTTATGTTCTGGAATAGACTCAATTTTTAGCATTTACAAAAAAGACGTCGAACATATCAATTTTATAGCTGTAAATACAATAAGTTTGACATACTATCCCCATATTTGCATTGAAATCCTGTATATAATATAGTATACGAAGAAAAATTTGATACAAACGAAAAAAGAAAACTAAAATTGTAGTAAAAATACAATTTGTACTGAAAATTTTCTGACCAAAGTTTGTATTTTAAAAATCAATGATATCGAACATTGTGATTCTGCGCACTATTTTGAAGTAAACACGTTGTGATGTGAAAGGTGATGCTATAACTGGCATAGTTAGGCGATTAACACACGGCACCGCGCACCGCCGCGGAAAGTGGTGACTGTAAAGCAGATTTCGTCCGCCAGACCGCGCGGGCGGGCGGTGTGCGTGTGTTAGGCACCAACTGATTTTTATTAGAAGCCAATGCGATATTAGATTTACTTCACCACACACCGCGGTGGTGCACGTTGCCGTGTGTTAATCGCCTTGTATCCTTTCTTTCTCGCAAAGTGTGTTACTGCTCAATTATCATAATTAGGTTCCATCATAGTGTTGGGACTTTCTTTAAACTCAATTCTAGAAACAAGACTAATTTAACCAATAACAATAAACATCACCATAGCTATAAAGGATTCAATTTGATTCAGAATGGATGGATCAACTTCACAAAAACTAAACTAAGAATGTAAACTAGACATAACTATGTACAAATATAATACAAAAACACCAAATACATTCAGGCGTCGAAGTACTCCTCCACATCGCTGTCATCCGGAAACGTACCCAGAAGACTGGCAGCATTGCCACGTTGAATGGCAATGCTGATTCTTTGGGCAAAAAATAAGCCAGCCCTCTGGTCACGCAAAGTGTCGATCAAGCGACGTGAAATTTCCTTAACTAATAAGTACCTATATTCATTATCAAAAATTAAATACAACTTTTATGTATTGTCAATATCAATCTATCTTTCTATTTGTAAGTTTTTTTACGATAGGATAATCGTAGATTCTATGAAAATATTATAATTATATCATTTGGTTGAAGCGGCAATGCATAAAAGTCTGAAGATTGCAAAACTGTACAGTTACCTCCTTAGTTTATATACTTAAATATAATTTGTATTTGTAAGACTTTGATCGTGGATCATTGCTTTAAATCAAGTGATGAGATATTAAACGGAGTGCAAACATTACAGTCGTTCTTTATTTCTTTTTTTTTTCTGGTTTTATACCCAGTGTCTTTTTCTTTGTTACATCGCTTTGGAAAATACGCTTTCTTGTATTTTTAGTTTTTACCGATTATAATCGCAATTTCAATGTGTTCAAATATTTTTTACTACGAGTATGATAACATTATTTGCTACATGTCGTTGTATTTTCTTTCCAATGGTATGGTTAGCTCTCTTGGATTAAAAAAATATATATAATTACGCCATCTAAAGAAAATTACAATATTAAATACAACAAGCCATCTTAAGACAATTACAATATTATTTAAAATAGGAAAGCACAGTTAAATCATAAATAATATTTATTTTGCAAATAGGTTTTAAAACACTTTTACACGTTAATAGTTTTTTTTCGTCAGTTTAAACTAGATGAGGCCGGTGTTTCCTAGCTGACTACTCTGAGAAAAAACACCGAAACAAACTCAGGGGTCACAGTATCACAGTAAATTTGTATTGGTAAAATCACATGAGCACTATGCAGATTTGTCTGAGATGGTCATTTGAAGAAAGAACTATACAGATTTGAGTAGGTCAGTCCAGTAAGTGCAAGCATTTGTTAGTATTCTTATAGCTCATCTCAGGACTACTAGAAGCTCACAGTTGACCAGTATGTAGGAGCAAACATTTCATAAAGAGGAAAAAGCAAAAAGGCCAATCATATTTCCGCCTCCATTTCTTACCTTAAAATATATCGAGCCTGTCCAATTCGGCGGAACTATAAAATCACAGTTATCTACGACTTTCAATCTGTAAAATGGATGAGAAAACCTGTAGACGGGAAATAAGATGGCAATAATTCATTTTGGAGTAGCGAAGAGGTGGAATTAAACTGTTTCTTTAGTAATTTGATAGATTTTCGGTAATGGACTGAATTATTATTTGAAGTAGCTTGCTAGATGTCTGAAGTTGGTATTCGATTGTAAATGTAGAAGTGATAGATCTAAACTTTGATCGCGGACATTGCTATGATTTCTTTTTGAAGAATTCACGGACTTGAATGCTTGTAGGAAATGTAGGCAAAAACCTTTGACGAAAAATGTACAATAAAAAAATGATTTTGTGTCGATGGTACGGGTGGGGTTCATATTAGAATGTGGAACATTAAATATATTTCCAAATTTGTGAAATATATATTTTTTTTTCGGTGGGAAAATCATCCAAATGACGCCCGCGGGTGGGGCGGGACTGCGGGAGAAAGTGTCAGAATTTAGTTGACTTGAGTCAGAATTAGTAATTTAGTACCTATACATAGCAAATGAGAAATTTATTATATTATTATACACATTTTTTTGAATTTATTTATCTCAGGACCCTGAGGTCTTGGACCTTTGGAAGGCATACGAGGAGCCGAAACCAACTCGAAGAGGCCCTTTAGATACTTTTAATGGAACGTGATGCCAACCGACGATTGTCCCTGTACGCGCAATGCTAGTGCATCCAAGGGCAACCCCCGGTTGGTGAAAACTATTGTGACATATGGAAAATAAAGACAATAGGGCTATGGTTTTTGGAGTCTTAAGTGGAGTGGTATCCAAGAACTATGTGAAAACTATGGCCCCTGCCTAAACAATGTTATTAATATCCATCGGTAAACAGGCAGGGGGTGACTTGCACACTCAATAAATGGGCCCCCAAAAACGGCCGCTAGTACGACGTGACGTAGCAACAAGAGGGCAACATATCCTGAGGTGCTTGAGGAGTGGAAAGGTTATACCACGGCTATCAGGATAATCCCGGAAGTGCGGTCAAGATCCCAACCAGCACCTTACTGGATTATACATCCTTCTCCCAAGCACGATTGCTCTTGAAAATCTCCACTCAAACCAGCCAATAAAGGCAAGAAAGAGGTGGGAGCTCTGTTCCTCGTCAGTTTATACACATTATTATTACATTACATTATAATACACATTATTATTGCATCCGCATTTAAGCCGTTGAGGGTCCGCTAAAATTCTTGCGGGTCAATACCAAGCCAAAGGAGCGTGATGACGTGTGCAAGCACTCCAGCAAACCGGTTAAAGGTAGCTACAGAACACGCTCGTGGTTTTAATTATGAGTCTGATCCACTCCTGGACACGTCCCAGGGCGGAAAACGTGTGCTTGAGGGTTCAGGCATCTGGAACGCAGATAAAACATAATATAATAATAATAACTGACAGATTTCGTGGTGACGCTGTACATACACGTGTAGCCTCTAGACCGCTGAAAATTAAGCAAGAAAAACTTTGTCTAAACCATTAAGTATTTACGCCTTAAAAGGCTGTTATGGATAAAGTTAAGACAAACGAGAGAACTTTAGTGTTATAAAATAAAATGTCACGTAACGTTGTAGTTGTGAAGCATCGTTGGTATTAAATAATAAAAATACGTTGTCGGTACAGGATAAAATATAGATGATTGTTAATAGGTTACTTCTTGGCAAGCATGCTCCATCATTGACCACATCGTCGCTTTCTATCAGGCGAGATAGTGGGCAAACGCGAGCCTATATCAACTAAAATAAAACATGGAATCCAAAAGAAGGGACTTTCCAGTGGGGCAAGATAATGGGCCATCTCCATTGTCCGCTGGATTTCGCAGGCTTGAGACATTGCAATAATGCATAGACCTCTAGAGATGATAGATGGTCTTATGAAGTCTATGTTTAAGTCTATCATGCCCTCCTTGCTAAAAAAGTTGCCATCTAACTAACAAAATGTTTTAGATAACATCTTCAACGTTTTTTGAGGTTTGAAACATTTTATGTCTTCTCCCGCTCTAAGTTGGGAGTTGTGGAACGGGTCAGATTTTTACTGACTAAACCACATCATCATTCAGCAGCCCCTTTCGTTCTAAAACCACGGGTTTCCTTTTCAGAAAGTCCCCGAAGCCCTAGCAGGTCGAATCTACGTACGGTGGAGGTTCGACAAATAAATTAACTTGACAAACACTCCAACACTTCACACATAACACTCGTCAAAAATGTCGGCAGTCCTTTAAGAAGGAAAACGGACCTAACAACTGAAAATCACGATAGTCAAATCAGCCCGCTGACATTTCAATTTGTATAAAATAATGGATACGATTTTGTAAGTCCTAGGGCGTCCGAGAACCGTTTCTTGCATACGAATGTACCCGAATGCTTTCTATAATCATGGGATTTGACGACTGGATGTGGCTCTTGAATAGGGTATTCAGATTGTAGAATATACGTATTGGTAAATATGATTTTTTTTTTGCGGCATCTTTACGATAATTTTTCTGCTGGGCTCCTGAGGTTTTGCCGATATCGGGTTTGGTCTGGACGGCGGGCTACTTATTGCTCGTCGTCCGCATACCTACGCCTATGGTGGCTGGAAATCAAGGTCGGGATTCTGGTAGCTGAGGAGTAAGAATACCTATCTGTTCCTTCACGCCTGCGATCGCCTCCCTAGCTAGCATTATTGCTTTGCAGAAGGAGGCGAACTCCTTCGGTCAATCCTATGTGGCATGTGTGGGAAGTGGATATGAAACTATATTAGCCGTCAGCTCTGTAATTTTCACAATTATGTTCCTATTTTCCTAGTTCCTATTTTTTAGTTTTGCGAGCTGGTTAATCTGAACTCAACAATGAAAAATTATATTGAGTAGATAGCGTCAATAAAATTACTGCTCACTTAAATTGTAATAATTTTAATTGATTTTTCAATTAACATGTATAAAGAAAAAAATATACGGACTATATTATAGTACGAGTATTATAGCTATATCAGGATTGAAGTAGTTTCACTTAATACAAGAACATCTGAAAACTTCGTTAAATTCGCAAGATGTCTCTTCCATGAATACTTTAGCACAAAATATCCAAGTTACCGAATATTCGTTTTCACCAAGCGATACGACAGGTGGAGACTGTATTAAATAAATTATGTTTTACGTGAATTTAATTTGAATACGTTAAGTTTCCTTTATTGGATTTTTTGCGGAGTATTTTTTTGTAGTAAGCTCGTCTTTATGTGCGTACATACATCCAATGACTGCTGCAGTCTTCCCGTGCGATTGTATTTGGGTGTCTTTAAGGTTAGAATGAACATATCATCAGGTGCGATCTCAGTCAAGCACTAGTTTATACTATTAAAAAAAAATCCATCATCGATGACTAGACATACAGCGGCACCGGTACATGGTGATCATCCCATCCATACATCCATTTACATCCATTTTGGGAACACATTTATTATACTTATAGCCAAGGAGTGGAATACCTTGCTTGAGTCTGTGTTTCTTGATATCTACATCTTAGCATAGCATCAGCTTTATAATGTTTCCACTGCCTGGGACTCAGGCCTTCTCTCTAGGAGAGGCAATGGGCCGTAATTCACCACGCAGACCCAGTGCGCGTTAGTGGATGTCACATATCTTCGAATTTTTGTTCTAAGCCGTGCCGTTTCCTCACGATATTTTCCTTCATCGTTTTGGAAAGCAGTGGTGATAAAATAAATTACACAAAATAATGCGCCTAGCTGGGTTTAAACCTGCGATCTACCACTCGTGTCGGGGTCGTTACTACTCGGGCCACCACTGCTCTCCATCTACATCGTAGGGGTCCTTAAATCAATAGTAAATAGGTTACTTCCAGGCAAGCGTGTTCCATCGTCGACCACATCATCGCGTGCCTATCAATAATAAAAAAGAATTAATATTAAAAATCCAAAAACAACTACGACTGCGTTTGCTCCTAATAAATTCTTAATTTTATTCCAAAATTTGAATAAAACCAACACATGACAAGCAGGTGTTAACGCAGCCCGATGAGGCATTTTATAATACAAATTAAATTTTGCCCAACCTGAATTACCTGACCTCAAAATTGTATATGCGTCCATAGAGCCTTCTCAAGGTCTGGCAGAGTTTATATTATCATTTATTAAAACCCTAACGTTTGCTCGGGAAGGTACCTGAAAGATGAAATTTTATAAGATTGGAAAATTCTAAGGTAAACGAGTATTTAAATCTGCCTTTGTGGAAGTCCTAAAACTGTATTGTACTGTAGTTATACTTTCAAACGTTGCCGAATTGTTATTGAATTCGACTACAAAAGGAAGAGAATAATTTTCTGTTTTCGCCACTTAGGCTGAATTATCCTTGTTCTGATTTGAAAGGCAAATTCGTATTAGATGAGTAGTTGTTATATTTATGGTCAGAAGTGTTGTTAGTACTTTTATCTTCTTGGTATCATCAAATAAGTTCTTACTTCCTCAAATAACTCGCCTTCATGTAAAATAACTCCCCTTCATCTGAAATAACTCCCCTCCTTCAAAAATAACTCCCCTTCAAAAATTCTCTACAGTTAAGCGTAATTTAGACGGTACGAGTTTCTCGAACGTTTTGTTCGAGAAAATCGTACGCAATAATCGTAAGCAATAATCGCCATGACATTATCGTATCAAAGTGTTTAGACACAGGTAAGAAATAAATTCGAGTCGAGAAACTCGAACCGTCTAGGTATGAATGTTTAGACGGAGATGCTTTTTTGTTCTTACGATTATCGTACGTTCGAGACGAGAAACTCGCACCACCTGGGTATGTGTTTAGACGATGACATTTTTTCTATGCTCTTACGATTCTCGTATGTTCGAGGCGAGAAACTCGTACCGTCTAAATTGCGCTTTATAGCAGAATTGTTTGAAAAACCTTTTTTCTTCATATATTTTTTTATTCATAGGCGGACTTAATGCAACAAGGTGCGCCATCTAGTGGCAACAAGAAGAACTAGGTTTGACGCGCTTTTGACAGTCAGGCGTTTTTGTTTGGATACGAACGAGTGTGAGGAAATCCCGACAGGACGGTGGACACTTCTAACCAGGCCATCTCAGCGTGAAGAAGATATTAGAACTGTCCTATGTGTTGCCGTTTATTTCTACCTAATAATAATACCAGTAATAACAGTACGCTATACCGAATAGTATTAAGAAGTAAACTGATTCCATTTCCTGGCCGTTTTTTATTCATTGCTCGATACCCACGTAGACCCATCTTGAGGCTGATCCTAGCTCTAACCATCCCGACGAGCCATATCTATATATACGAGTATACATAATTATATTATGTAAATATTTATTCTAGCTCTCCACCACCCTACGTTGACTTAGGGTCGAAACATCCTCCCCAGGTTGTAATTTACAGGAAACAGACACCGGCAGGTAATTCCATTACTTAGCTGTAAGCACAATGATGCATGTATAATATATTATTATGATGTTCAGCATAGTTTCAATGTTACATGCTAACGATCTAAGCTAGAGCATAACCCCGCACGCTTTCCGCAGCACTGAGCATTTATAAGTAACTTAATCACTTCGCCAGCCAAGTATGAAGATACGACGAACCCATACGGACTTCAAAGGCATACACAGTTAATAGTTAAGTAGTTTCGACTAAGTTTAACCACAAGAGGTCCACTTTTTTCCGTCCAACAGTCGTTAAGTAACGCTAAACACCGAGTAAGTATGTTTAAGTAGTTTACTAAGCACAACTGGCGGTTGGACTTCCATTTGTAGGCAGGCCTTCTTTTTTGTGAGTCTGCTTTATTTAGTGCCTGATTTCTCACTTTGGTTTCTTTGTTGTTAGCTCTTGCTAATAACAAAGAAACCAAAGTGGTTTGTGGTGACCAGAAGTCCACAAGAATAAAGCTATTCTAATAAATAAAAACCTTTATAATCAATTCGAAACTTACAGCACTCAGATTCTTTAAAATCAGAACTAACGAGCATTGTTCTTAGAAAAACAATTTTATTATTTGTGACAGAAACGTATGATCTGTTACCTACTTTTCTGTTGGAAACAACTCCCGGACCATATTTTAGCTCCTACAAACCACGAGTGGTCCGCAGACCACAGGTTTTTTAGTCATTGAAAAACTGACATTATCTTCCGCTCCGCCCAAGGGCGAAGGATGTCTTTGGATGATATTACCCACCGACAAAAAACCACAGGTTAAAAACACACTCTAAAGGCACGCATAGTATGACTTCTGTAAACACGAGAAAATGACAAGATAGCAAGGGTTGACAGTTATGTGAAGCAACAAAACATGGTTTTTGGCTTTGCTACAATTTTATTGGAGTGAAAAAAAAATAATTTGTCAAATGCATAAGTTTATCCGAAGACACCAAGGTTAGGCGACCATTGCCTCAGGATTTGGCTGTCCACTCTGTTATCCGACACCACAGGGAGTTCGTTCTTTTCCGAAGCATTACTTCTTCATCGGACATCGTGTTACCCATTGCATGCCGTCCGCGGAGTAGAGTAGATGAGGTTAGTCCCCCTTGCCTAACTCCACACTCCATCTTATATTCATCCGAGCATTTGCCCATCCATCTAACAAAATTTCTTTGGATATCATACCAATATCTAAACACATAATAATCAGCACGATTTAAAAAGGCAATTGAAATATTCAACAAGGAAAAAATAAGAAAAAGAAGCAACTCCCACGCAGCTGATTACCACTTAATTCCCCCACGATACACGCTTAATAGGTTCCAATGACCATGATTTATGCGGTAAGCTAATAAAAACGGTCTGATTTCCCCGGACAGTTTGCTTCGTTAGCGGCCTGTGTTGCGGTCGGCTTTCGTTTACGACCCATTGTCACCATAAATATACCGAGTTTCCTCTTAAAGAGGTCGTGTGAGGGTTACTGGGATCGTGATAACCGAACGTGCTTGAAAACTGGGTAGTTTTCGAAACTTGCATGAGATGTGAATGTAAATTTGTAATGTGTGAAAACAACGAATCTCCTATGTATAAAAATGAATAGCTGTTCGTTAGTCTTGCTAAAACTCGAGATCGGCTGGACCGATTTGGTTATTTTTGGTCTTGAAATATTCCAAGTTTAAGATTAAAGGTTAAGATTCCAAGGAAAAGATTATTTCTCATCTCATCAGGCGGTACAAAGTTCGCCGGGTCAGCTAGTTCAAGAAAATCTTTTTTCGGCATGTAGATTGAGCGGTGCGCGACATATTTGTTCCCTAATGTATTTGAGCCATTATCATAAACACTTGCCTGCGTTTAACTTTCTCTGGTTGATTTTATTCTTTCCTTTTCCTCGAATCTAAATAAAAAGTTTTCTTATTAATTTGACCATGTTATTATGTAACGTTTAGTACTGTTGTGGACAAACTACAATCACTTTGTATAAAACATAATTTTGTTTTGAGTACCTACTCCGTTCTCTGCTCTCAAAGAAATTATATTAAAGTCGCCATAAAAATGAAAAATGAAAAGAACAAACATCTAATTTAAATAATAGCCTAAGTAATTTTATTTTCAAAACAATTTATAGCCAGTTTCAAGGTATGAAAACTCATTAGTTTATTACAAGGCCACAAAATTCGGACCTCTGGTTTTCCAGCGAAGCTAGTCCCAAGTGGGCCATAACGGCTTAATGTACAATACAGACGAATTTGGCTCTAAATATATTTTTCGCCGGGAAAATATTTAGTAGTCCTAAGTTTAATTTCAGAATATTTTCAGGGTAGAGAGGTATATCTATGGGTAAATTTTATTGATAAATAAAACTCCTTTTTATATAAACACCAGTTATATGGGACCCCTTATAGGAAAACGTCGGGTCATGGGTCAGCTTCCGAAAGGAATACCCGGCCCCGGCACGATAGGCTACGAAAAACGGGGCAGGTTTTTAGTCAGTAAGAGTCTGACACTACTTCCCGCTCCGCCCAAGGGCGGGATTTGTCATTGATGATTTTACCTAGCGTTTTTTTGCACCTCTCGTAATTTCCCCTTTTCTGCAAAAGCTGTCGCTTTTTTCCCCGAATAGGTTCGATATACTATGTATATCTTGGGCGCAAAAATTGGACTTCTGTGAATACCGCCCATGTTCCTGGAAATATTCGATGGATTAAACCCTTGATTTCTGGCTGAAATTAGACTATAGATTTGGAGAACCCGTGGAGTGAGTTTAATTGTTAATATGGGCGCGTTTGAATACTACCACACCTGTAAGCTTGGATAAGTAACTTTTTTTGTTATCGTGGCAAAATCAGTTACCTATGGAGAAACCACCTAAAATGTGGCGTAATAAGTAATGTCGTTGCTTTATATTGTACCTAAAGTGCGTTTGGTGAGAACGCTAACACCCGTATTTATAAAGAAGTAATTAATTATTTATTAAGTCCTAACTTGAGGTTATACTTGAGGTTATGTTAACTATAAAATCCAAATGTTTACTGAAGTAGTTACTTTTACTCAGGTAATTAGATTTATTTGTTTATAAATACGGGTATTAGAAAATTAAAGCCTGCTGATGGCAAGAAATGATGCATTCGACGAAAGAGCACGCTTGCTTTAGAAGTAACCTATGCACTCTGGTCTTAAAAGACTCCCAAGTTATAACTATCAGAAAACGGACAAAAAAGAAATGTATTCTGCAAATATTTCGAAGCCTCGAGATGTTTTGAATAAATGATTTGTAGTACGTACGTTTTAGGGTTACAATGTTTTCAGCTGCGTAAACCTAAGAGCTGTGAAAGTCATTATTTTTCAGTTGTTAAGTACATACACGTGAAAAGGGGTATGCTGGGTTCATTATAATTCTCTTTCAGACCGTACCTTTAATGTCGCGTGCTCTGAATAACGTTATTTCAGTGATTTTAGCACGGAAACTTAGTTTTTGAAGATTTTTGTGTTTTTAAGTTTGAAACATCCTGAATTAAATTGAGAATTTCAAGTTTAGGCACGTCGTTTTTAACATACTTTTTTTTCCTAAAAAAGAGTTCAAGTTCTTAATTTTAATTAAAAAACGAAGGAAAGATAGAGATATATTCTTTATTGTACACCATTAATAAAAATACAATCTCTAAAAGCGATTTTTTACAGACATCTTGTTGGATTTGACAGAGAAGGAGAAAAAGAAACGCAGGTAATTCGTGGTATACTATATATATATACAATGTGGTTGCGCAAATAAGCTTGATGTTTTAATGGACTGTATGTTTGAAAAAGCGATCTAAGGTTTGTTAACAATATGCAGATACTGTGCCTGGATGGGACGAAAACTAGGAAGGAACACTGACCTTTTGACCTCGAAGGTTCCACGTGGCGCCGGCCGGCGAACCCCGACTTCGTACTTTCAAATCACTGCCAGGTCCTGAATTGCACTACACTGCACTATTGTTGAGTCTTTGAATGGTTGGATCACGAAATAGTCAATTTTCTTGTAATTTCGAGCGGGCGTTGTTAGCGGAGCGGTCACATTCACAATCGATGCACAAACGTCAATGTCATTTCATTTCTAGAGGTCGTGCGGGGCAAGAAACGGAAGGGATAGGATTGCTAGGCCAAAAAAATAAATTACAAAAAACAAAATCGCGGATCATAGCAAATTGGCGCAACCACAATGCATAACTAACAAAATACAAAATCTTCGAATTCTACAGCCGCACTACTTGAACTGCAAATGACTTGCCATAAATATTAGTGGAATGGCTTGGCATTATCAGTCCCAAATTTTCCGATGACCAAAGATACTATGTGTGTCATGAAGGATATTGAAACGTTCTGTAAGATAAGCAGGGTTGTTAGAATTGAACAGAACACTGAAGCAGAGACAAGATGTGTACGTTCCAGCGAAGACGTATTGGAACCCACTTGAGTTTGGTACGAAAATCCGATATTGTGATCATACTTGCGCAAGCCAAATATAAATCGTATGCAAACATTTTGAAGTTGCTCAAGTTTATAAAGTTGTGTCAAAGTGAGATCAACTGACATCAGCGTAGTCAAGGATGGGGAGTAAAAGGGACTGAGCAAGAGCAATGTTAGTAGCAGTTGGCAGAAAGTTACGCAACCGTCTCAAGGAGATTAGTTGAATAAGTAACTTACAAAAAAAAACCGCTTTTTGTGATGTAGGTAGTCATTAGCTTGTACTGAACTGCCAACATATTTTTTTGAAAAGGAAGCTCTAGAACGCAAAGGGTAACTGAAGGACACAAGTGTGGTTTTAGTCAGTAAAATATCTGACACACTTTCCCACTCCACCTTAGAGCGCGAGATGTCATAAGTACTCCCAAGTCCTCCCAAGTCGTTTACGGCGCGCACTGTTCCCGCGCGCCTCAAGGAGTTGTCAGCAAAATGTAGGGGCCCAGCAGGGCCAAAGCCTACTGGGGCCAAGGGTTATGTGACAATGAACCCCGGGGTCCTGGAATGAAGGCAATGAAAGGAGCAGGGTAGGTTTTTAGCCAGTAAGAGTCTGACACTATCGAGCCCAAGGGCGGGATTTGTCATTTGATGATTTTACCTACCATAAAAAAAACCCCATAAGTACTATTTTGAGCATACATAAACCTAATGGCGGTGACGTCACATTTCAGTATGTGCCTCCTTATACTGTTATTTGACAGTTAAATATTTGTACGGCTGAAATGCCGAATATAGTGAAACCCCATATATCCTAAGAACTTGTTAGCTACCTATATTCTTGCAAATAAATATATCATTCATTCATTCATTCATTCATTCCCCTTCACTAGATTTAAAAGATTTCTGACTTGATTAATATTGAAGGAATTTCAAATTTTCTTTTTTCGTTTTTAAATACCAACAATAAAGTCAAGTGCCCAATTAAGTCTGAAACTCGATGATTATCACAAAAATACTGTATATAAAGTATCCAACTAGAAGTAAAAAGACATACTAGTAGAGCAACGTTTTATAACGCCTTCTCAAATAATAAATCAAACTGAAACCTTCAGAATTCCAAAGATTTTTATACCGCGATCAAAAGATGTTTGCCAACAAACAGTGTGGCTGACGAGGTCTGTCCCGAGGAATCCAATAAAGGAGTTTCTACGATTGGCTGACTCCACAAATTGGATTAATGGATTCTCTTCAAATGCAGCTAGTGACAACTGAATCGTTCTTGCTTTGGGGAAAGTTTTCAACTCAGTTTCGTTAGTTAGGATTGCTATTTAATTTGGATCGCGATTCCGTGTGTGCGTTTTTGTTTGAAAGAGTTCTTTGTTAGCAGAAAGTTTGCCGTGGAAGTGTGACTCTGTTCGAAAGTTTAGATGATTTATTTTTATTAGGTTTATTGAGATAGATTCGAACGAGTTGGCTGGATTTGTGCAAGGTGGGTGGGAATAGCCCCGCTCTCTGTAACACATTCGCCAGTGTCAGTTCTTTGTGCTCCTTCAAGGGATTTCATTGGAGAAGTGCTGTCATTGATTAATTGTCTAACCTTGACAAAATTTAAGTCTTGCAAAACTACGGCGGAATTCCACCCTTAAGCTATTGAATTGCCATCTCTGCGGTCTCGACTAAGCGTTTCGTCTCATCGTATATACCGCGTACATCAAAGGATTGTAACAATTTTCCTACTGCGATCTTCACGTCCGATCATAATGGCTAAAGTGAATAGGATCTAAATTCTTAAAACTCGTGCCCTTCTCCATCAACGATTCCATCACTGCTTACCATCAGGTGGGATTTTAGTAAAGCACTAGTTTATATCAGCAATTTTAGTTTAGGCATAAGCAGCCATATAAAATATTTCTACTGGTTGGTTCCTGCTGTTCCCGTTTGTGTATGTGCTTTTAACGGGAATGGGCCGTAATCCACTACGCATACTCGTGCGGGTTGCCGGATGTCTCATTGTCTTCAATTTTCACGATACTTTTTCTTCATCGTTTTGAGTCAAAAAAATTGAGTCAATAAAATTGTCTGTCTTGGTTTGAACCCGTGACGTATGACTTGTAAAATCGGAGTCACAGTAACTTTGACTTGAAACATGTGAACAACACAGCAGTGATGTGATCAACACAAAGTGAAAAAAAATTGTTTGAATTATAATCAATCTGCTTTTCTGATTGAGAAAATGGGTCAAATATCAAAGGCCAAATATTATTACAATCCTGCGTCCAATAATGGGTTGACCTAGGCGGATGAAGTAGACAGCTAGGCATAAACAAAGGGTTTCATTAAAATTGGTCCCCGGATTGGGGCTAAGTGTCTAATAAATAAAATTGTACTAAAATTGGTTGGGTCATAAATACTTGACGTTTGTTTAGGAAATTTACTCGTAAGAGTTATTGTATAATGTATATGAAATCTCTTGCATTTTTAAACTCATACTACAAGAAAAAATTAAAACTGAAGCCCCAAGACGACACCGGTGTCCGCCACCTATTGTCTTTCTATTGTGTCTCTAATTACGGTATTCAAAAGGGATTTTTTTAGGTATTACCTAAAAAAAAATATTTACTTTGAACCGTTATCTATAATTTATTATACGTTAAATAATAATAACGAACTTTGTCTGGGCCTTGACAGGCAGACAGACAGACTCATACACACGCAGTCACACACACACGCAGTCAAACACTAGTTTATATAAATAAAAAAATAAGACGGACAACAAAAAGATCCTATAACTGTTCCGTTTTTGAGGTAAGAAAACCCTAAAAACAATGAAATTATAATACCCTTATCTACTATCACCTGCAAAATTAACCAGCAGATGTGAATTTTATTAGGTTCCTCGATTACATCTACAAATTGAAACTCATTATAAAACCGTAAAATTTAAAGGGTTCTTCCATAAAGCAACAAATTCAGCTTTATCTGTATTTAATGTATGGTGTTCAATTTACGACTTCATACATTTTATCAGCCGCCGTATATATTAAGGATTACGCAATATTTTAATTATATATGGTCATTCCACACTATTTTTTTATGTTTTATTTTGATAAGGACGGCAAAATGCTCAAAATGCGCGAGGGCGGCATAATGCTCAAAGCGCGCGAGGGCGGCATAATACTCAAAGCGCGCGAGGGCGGCATAATGCTCAAAGCGCGCGAGGGCGGCATAATGCTCAAAGCGCGCGAGGGCGGCATAATGCTCAAAGCGCGCGAGGGCGGCATAATGCTTAAAGCGCGCGATGGCGTTTTTCGTTGTACACCTTGAAAAGTTCCAAAATATATAATTGTGGATTCCAGATACCAGATTTCATGTACATAGGCGAGTTTAACTCAAATAGTTTCCTTCCAGCAGACCATTGAGTGATAGAGAGAAATCACAATAGAGGGACAACAAATTCATTCTTGTCTTTATTCAATGTCCATACAGTACCATATCGAATACTGTATAAAATTTTAGGAACTTCTAGGGAATTTTGGAAATTAAAAAATCAGGATCGTAGCTTGCTGTGGACTCGTATAATTGTCAGACATGACATTTAAAAAATCATGGAGGTCATAAAATAATTAACGCCTGCTAAAATTCTTATAGCTAAACTTATACTCTAACAATTATTGCTAACTTAAATGACTAGTGGCGCAGGTGATGACAAATTGACGTTAACGTCAACAAATACCATTACGACTTGATGCATTTTATCAACCGTCGAACAAATTAAGAATTACTCCATTTTTCAGGAATTATTAACATTGGTGAAGGCGGCAAAATGCTCACAGCGGGCCCGCTCTAGGGTTCATGTGTATACTTCAGTTTACGACTTGATCCATTTTATCAGCCGCCGAACATATTAAGTATTACACCGTATTTTAATTACATGGTCATTGCACACTATCGTAAATTACTTGCGTATGCAAATAATATCTGTAATTAATGTTTACGGACATTGTTTACCGTTTTTCCAGGTGAATACTGATGAGATTGTGTTTGTTTCAGCCAATTAAAAAACTCTTGACCGTCTCTCTTGAGTGAATGGTGGTTAGTAAAAACTTAACCTACTGCCGCACCAGCAACCACAATTCAGTGATTGATCCCTGGCGCATCACGCTTATCGGTTAAGATCCGAAAAATGCCATTGGAACTGGTTCTAGATCTGCCTAGCAATGAGGCCGCCTTTTTCCTCATTGCAGCGTAGAAATCATCCACCCGCGCTAAAGAGAACATGCCCGATGCACTGCAGTATCTAGGCAGCCCCAACGGTACCCTAAACCCACTGGATCTGCACAGACAGCCCGTGTATAGCGGTAAAGAAAAATTATAGAATTGTGTGCGTGTAAAAAAAATAAAAATAAATATTTTCAGGCCCTATTCAATTACCAAGAAATCGTTCAGTCGGAAAGATGGGAACTCCATGTATACTTTTTCTAATAATTTTACAAATCGCAAATATCATGTTTATAATATTTTTTGTGGTCTGCAGAAAAGAAAGAGAGAATAACATTTTATCTGGCGGAAAAGACGCAATCTTGTCCTAACTTTTTTGTTTTGCATGTGAGAATAATGTAAACTCTAAATAATAAAATCAAAATATTGATTATTTAAATATTGATTGTTTAAACTGTTCTTTTGTCCATATCCCAACGAATCTTAGGTCAGTAATTAACATTCCTTCTCTCCCCATACTTTTGTGTACTAGTGGTCATCTCAGACACCTTCTTACGACATTGGTTTTTTGCTCCTTAACGATCAACACAGTTCAAATAAAACTTATATCTAAATTGAAATCGCAAAGGTTACCACTATAAAATGGACGAGCTAAAATATCCACAATCGGGTTCGGATTTAAATTTTCTCGAAAATATTCCTCCTTTGAGGGGAAAGTTTCTGGGGCGGCAAAAGTGGCGTTTTATCATACAACTTATGAATGGCACCGCGAGGAGCGTTTAGCGCTGATCTATAGCAACATTATAGCACGGCCCGATGGCTCGCGCGATTTCATATGCCAAGAACACGGTATGTGGCGGCTGCGAAAGATTGTCCATTTGGTACAGCTATATTTTAAACGGGTGCAAGATAGTGGTTTGTCGTAAAATTGGTAATAGTTTCACAATCCCTGAAGTATAAGCAAAAGAACGGTGTATAACTTAGTGTATAGTATAAAACAAAGTCGCTTTCCACGCATCGGATTTTTTATGCGGCTTTGACTGATGGAAAGAATAATAAAAGAGTTACGTAGATTTATGTTACATATGTATATGATAAAGTGATAATGACGGGGGTATGCGGAACAGTGAGTAAAGTCCCATAAACCTCCATTGAAAAGGGAGGATCCTCCGACCAGACAGGTGTTAGGTCTGGTGGGCTACTGCCCGATAGATGATTTCGGGCTGTTCTATATGTTCGAATCGCGCGGATAAGCTTACTAGCGCGATGCAGGATTAGTATTAGTTCTTAGTGACACCATAGATGTCGCTACAATGTGGTCGACGATGGAACACGCTAACCTAGAAGTAACCTACCTAGTATTCAAAGAGATCCTTATTAGTAAATCATGATACTTAAATACACATAAACATCTTAACAGTTACTGTTAAGTAATTAATACAGATATCGTCTCATTAGGAGTTACCTTGTTATCGAGAATATTGCTTAATTAACGGATTTTGTTATTGATTCGGAAGATAATATACAACGCCTTAATAAGATAATTAATTATCTTCATACAATCTTTTCACGTTTATAAAATATATGGAAAGAGTATTTTCTATCATCCCCTTTAAAAACACATTTCTTTACAAATTCAAATACTTTTCATGGCGTCTAGAATAAAAAGGTTACATTTTAAGTAGCAAAACCAACATTTGTCGTTATTCGTAGCCAGATACCGGGTTCTGATTCACGTGTAACCGAGTGTTCCGTTTCGCCCTGTTGACTCTGCAGTTAAATGAATAGCGCTGTTTGAACTACGGACATAAAATATTTAAAAAATGCCCAGCTCAAACTGGTTTGAATCAGTTGAAATCGGTTTGAACCAGCCTGAACAGCTTTCGTGAGGCTAAATTTATCCTTATAAGAATTTTATGGAGGTAAAATACGAACGGGTTAGTTATTGTTTGGAGTTTTTTAGGGTTAATGTTGAACTGTTTACTTTGTTGAACAAGTTTCCAGTTAAAATAGAAGTGGGACATGGCATTCCGCAATTTGAAAAAGATGATTTGTTTTTATGGAATGGATTTGTGTTGGTATCATAGGAAATAATTTAGTTTGTTTGCCTAAAATGCTTGCTAAGTAAAAAAGCAAAAGCAGGGAAAACTTAGGCTAGTTAACTATCCAGGTGTAAAATTTCCGTATTGTTTTTTTTTTTTGACTAAACAGTTCGTAGGACGGCTTAATTGATTGAACAACGCATTTTGCTGACATTTAACATTCTTTTTAAAATTTTTGAGTTGCCTGTTCCACCTTTTTTCTTTCACTTGCTTTTTACGTTGTAGGGCTGCAGTGAGTCTGGACTCTTTAATCAATCTTGTAGCCCTGGTAGGCCTAAAAACACGCCCTTATTCATTCGAAGCTTGTCTTACTCACAATTATTATGCAAATACAAACTTATTACTTTATAATCAAGGAAGTCTTGGAAGTCTCTATACTGTATGGTATTGTTCATGGTACTCATGGCTTTGACTCTATTAATCATAAGTAGGTTATACTATGCAGTCTCTCGCACTGTTAACAAGCGTAGCGTTCGTACAGGTTAACCTATTCTTTGTAAATAGTTGTCGAACTAACTCTGGTTTGCGCTGCCCACATTCCTTGAACTTTTAGTCCACAGAGCCTGTGTCATTTTCGTGACATATTTAATAAAGGTTTGAATGTCACTATTTGGACCATATATCTTTGTATGAATACTTGAACATTCAATCCCTGAACTTTTTATTCCACAGCGCCTGACATTTCGTGACATATTTAAATCCTAAAGATTTGAATGTCACTGTTTGGAGTATACATAAATACTTGAACATCCCAGTCCGAAATCTTGCCTGAATCCAATGTTAAACTTTTGTGTTGATCTCGCAGTAATCGATATATGGATATCATCTAATTCTTTTAATATGCCAGCAACATTTCCAGGGTTTCTAGCCTCCTTCAGACAGCTGACGATTTCACTGCTTCTAGGAAGCATCTGAAGACACGAATTTGTAGTTGTTATCTTCCATAAATAGCATTATAGCTTGAGCCATTGGACCTAAACTTTTAATTACTCCTGTTGTTCTTTCTGGAGCGAATGTTATGCCTTGGAGAAGAGGAACATGATGTTTATTTAGCCCATATTGTGTAATATTTTGTGTCATCTCCTTACTCTTCTAAGCTCATACAATGGCAGAGGTAAAGTACAGCCCTGAATCCTTATTGTGGTGTATTGACCCATGAGAGGGTGTCAGCTGGCATGCCGCCTCAGAATGGGGAGTAAGGTATTATAGTGATAGAACGAGAAAATTTGTAAAGGAGTCGAAGAAGCAGCTGCGGTGATACCGCGCACATATTTATACGGGTAGGCTATGTCCGCAGCCGTCTTCTTGCGGTTCGGCCCATATGACATGTGGGGGTGGGGTCATGGGCAGTTAAAGGGAGGACGTGCAACATTCTTTCTTACTTTGAATGTAATAACACCCGTTCGCACCTCATCGAAGCAAGCCTTAACACGTCATAGCTCAACGATAGGTGTCAAGAAAACTATTTCGATTCTGTGCTTCTTAATTTCTTCTACAATACTATTGATTTTAATTTCTGGCCTTGTCTAGTTAGCGCCGTCTAGTCCCAAGCTAAGCAGGGTTTATGTTATGGGTACTAGACAACTGATAAACATACTCATATATTTTTAAATACATACATATTATAGATAAATTACACCCAGACACAGAACAAATGATCGTGCTCATCACACAAACATTTGTCCTGGGTGAGAATTAAACCCACGACCTCCGACATAGCAGTCAGTATCACTAACCACAAGACCAACAGGCCAGTCAAAGTTGTTAGTGGCCCTACTGCCCTGAGTTTGTGAGTTCGATTCCCACCCAAGACAAATGTTTGTGTGACGAGCAGGATCATTTATTCTGTGTATTTTATTACAAGTATATTTATTAGTTGTCTCGTATTTTCGTCGTTTGGAGCATATATCTTTGTATAAATACTTGAACATCCTCCGTCCTTGCCTTAATCCAATGTTATTCGCTCATAAATGTCGGTTATCCAAGTAGTTAAGTTTGGCACTTGGCTACTACATAGAGTGAAGAAGCCTAGATAATATCCACAAAGTATTCAAATTGTCTGGAGAAAGATGTGTAATAAAATCATAATCACCTAAGTAAAGAGCGGTTGTATGAAAATGTACCTCGAGTTGGCCGCTCTTAAATAGGAATTTTGCTACCATACCTTCAGACTGACGTCAGACCGGCGTTTTTATTTCACAAACATGGAAATGTATGGGATTCCCCACGAGGTTTTGGACAAGGTACTGCCGACACAATCAAGCGTAGTTGATAGTTACACTTGCCAAAGTGCGCGTGCGTCGAACGGTTTTAGACAAAGTGATTGTTTCTATAAGAGTTTCAGTCAATATGACCACTTTATCATATGAAAAGTAAGTTTGATGCAATATTTTTTTATGATCGAAACTAACTTTTGCACGATTGTTTCACATAAAATAAATATACATAGCCGAACATGTAACCTCGATTATTAACTCGGGTAAAATATGTAGACTGACTCCTTCAGCTTTCAAAAGTGCATGTAAATGGTTAATTTGAAATAAATGCTTTTGAATCTTTGAAACTTGAAATCTTGAATTCAAAGGAAGGGTTGTGATTTTAATAATTTCCTCGTGGTGTAGTTGAACTGATTTTGATGTAGGAAGTCGGTTGTATTATTTTTAGTTTTTTATTACACACGTTCCAGTTGTGACACTTTTCAGCTAAACCTTAACAGTAGGCAAGTTCTATAAGTAAGAAACCTGGAGAACACTAGCTGCTAGCGACTTCAACCGTGTGATGATAAAAAGTATCCTATGTACTATTCCAGGACATGGTCTCTCCGTGTGCCAAGTTTCTTCGAAATCCATTCAGAAGTTTTTGCCCGAAAGCCTTATACACATAGACATTCAAACTTTCGCGTTTGTAATATTACGTGTAATAACCATTAAAACCAGAGTAATCTACATCTGATGATAATTTCAATAAGCCCAAACACTGCTAGAATACACGTACAAAAACATAAAAAAGTAGGATACGTAAAATGTTGCAGTTCCCTAGCAGAGGGTTCTTCATGTCCGAAACTTAATGATGTAACAAGACCTTGTAAACGACATGAATGCAAATAAATAAATAAATAAACTGGGGAAGTGCTTGTTGGACTCGCGCACTGAGAGTTTCGTACAAACTTATCTACGTAAATATTTCAATTCCCGAATGGAATCTCGAAGATTTTAGTGTTGCAAAAAAAAAATTTGACGTAACAATATTTTTTTTACCTTCCCGCGTTCCCAAGATAAAGGGTCTTGACAGACAGACGGACAATCCTATAAGAGTTCCGTTATTTTCTTTAAAGATACAGAACCCTAAAAACTAAAACAATTGAATTGAGAACCTCGAGAACGTCTTTTTTTCTTCGGAAGCTGGTTAAAATGGGTTGTTATGTAATTAGTCCCCACATATGTCGCTTACATGCCTTATTTACAAAGAAACATCCAGGCAGCGTCAGGCATCGACGACATTTTTGAAACACGATTTGTTTGTTCGTAACAAAACCATATTTTTAATAGCTCCTGAAATCGAGTAGTTTTCACAACTCAAGTCCAGTTTGTAGCTGGAATTTTAGAATTTTTTCTGCGTACTGCCGTACATGCTTTTTCCGGCGGTATTCGATCATCAGAATTATTGATTTAAAGCGTAACTTTTTACTTGAAATTAGAGCTATCCAGGCAGTAGCGTCGAACAAGATTTGAGTCAGATCAATACCAAAGAAGACACGAAAGTTTCTTGATAATTACAGAGCTCTTTAAGACGATTGTTAAGTCAAGAGTGAATAGATTACTTCTAGGCAAGCATGCTCCATCGTTGAACACATTGTCGTGTTTCATAAAGTGAGAAAGTGGTCAAGTGCGAGCCTTTTAACAATAAAAAAAATATGTAATTCTGACGTTGTTTTTTTTTTTATTAAATTGAAAATCTATCTGGCCTCTTGAAGTATTCTGCTTTGGAATCTTATCTGGAAGTTTAGGGGTATGCGGCACAGGGCACATTACTTTTTTAGATATTCAGGTGACTGAGTGGCTGACTTTTGCTAACTAAAAACCCATCCGTGGACCTCTACTTTTCAGAGCACCGCTAATTCTTTAGAACGATTCCGTAGCCCAAGTGCGAGAAGGTCTCAGCAATCAATTTATTACTTCTCTTTTAATGTCCCTCTCGTCTCTCGGTCTCTCTAGTCTCGGTTTTTAACGCATTTCTGAGATTGATTGGAGCGTAAACATTTTCAATTTTATAACTATATAAAAAACTGTAATAGCTGTGAGTTATTTTATGTGTTTCTGGATAGTTAGGATAAATTGGAAAAAATACTGCAGGAGATAAGTAATAAGTATGTCGAGATTTTGCCTTTTGCAAACTATATGGGGGGGGGGGGGGGTAATTGCATAACTGACCTCCACAACCCAGTAACTGGGTAACGCGATAACCCTTGGCAAGACTGGTGTCTAATTTCCTTCTGACTATTTGTAACGACTGTAATATTCACTTTTATGCTAATAGAAAAATAATTGCTTTTATTAGTACGGTGACATCGCTAGCACCAAAAAAAAATTGCCAGACTATAAATTAGCATATTGGCAGAAGTAGCTTTTGTGTTAGTATTACTTTTTCTTACAGTATGTACATTTTTTTTATAAAATATATATATATTTACAATAACTCTAAACATGTCAGTGAATAGGTTTTTAATAAATTAGTGCTCGTCACCATCAACGATTGCATCACTGCTTACCATCAGGTGGGATTGCACTCAAGCACTAGTTTACATCAATAAAAAAATAAATTCAGTACAGAAATAATTTTTTCCATTTTTCAAGTCCATTTTTTAATTTCGTTACAGCATCTACCCAAAAGAAAATGAGGGTTGCTTTCTTTTCTCAAAATGCTGCTTCTGCATACCCTTGAAGACTGGTTGCTTTGTTCTCGGATATATCAGTGTGGTATGTACATTTTAGAGCTGTTTGCAAAATAAAGGTTATATCGCTATATGTACTTCTGGCCAACTTTCTATATCCTTTGGTACCGTCGTGAGACCTAACAGACCGCTTCAGAATTTTTAAATCTTAATTACTCACCAAATTCGAGCGTGAGAACACCACTTTCTGCATCAACATCCATTACGGGCACTGTTCTTGCAGTTATTTAAGAGCGGGGGGTAAGTCAAGTGCCTGGCAGGGCCTCTAAGACCGCAAGTCTGTACTTAAAGGCTAAAACGAAAATGACTTGTTTTTGTCGTATTGAGAAAGTAGAGATCTCTTCTTCTTCTTCCTGCCCTTGTCCCATATTACTTGGGGTCGGCGCAACACGTACGAAACGTGAGAAAGTAGAGATCAATTCTTAAATATATCATTTAACTTCTTTGTAATAAAAAAGGCAGTTATTCTGCAGTAGGAGAGTAATATACTAGCATCATTTATGAATTGTTTGTTTTGCACAGCAATTTTTTTTAATAATGCTACTGTTTAGCTATTTGTATTGTTACTATTTATAAATTTGCATTGTTACTATTTATAAATTTGCATTGTTACTATTTATAAATTTGCATTGTTACCATTTATCAATTTGTATTATTACTATACATCAATTTGTAATATTACTACAATTATATCAATTTGTAACGTTACTATTTATTTCTTTTGTTTTATATTTCAGACTCTAAACTTCTTTATAATGTTATTTTACATCGGGACTTTAAGCTTTCTAGCTTTTTACACCCACGGATTCCGTTACATCCGTCTCAAAGAAAACGAAGATGGTGAAATGGTCCCCGATTTAGAATCCATGGACAAATCAAAACTAGGCGAGACTGTCGCAATCCTTTTTCTTGTCGGATTCTTAAACATCGCCTGGTTTTTGATGAATATCGTTCTCCTTGTTGGTCTACATAGGGTATGTATATTTTTAAATCAATTAAATAGGCTATTTTATTGAAAATTATAAATTTTTAATATTAAAGAATATCGTTCTTCTTGTTGGTCTACATAGGGGATGTATATTTTTAAATCAAATAAATAGGCTATTTTTATTAAAAATTCAAATTTTTAATATTAAAATACATTCTTTTTTAATTTTGTCTAGTCGTATTGGTGTGACTTTTCCTCAAATTACATGTCTAGTAAGTACTCTTGTCTCGGTGCGCCATTACATGTTTGGTATATGGACTAACCTGGCCTTTTATTGATGAAAAAATTGACGTACTAAAGTGTTTTTAAAACCTATTTGCAAAATAAAGTATAATTAATTGTTTAGCGACGCCCCGTATTTTTAAGAGCCAGTGTTTACATTTAAGACAGAAACAAAAACAGTAGCGCCACTTAAGGCTTAGTTCAGTTAATAATAGGACCAACATTCCGGACCCGTCGCACGACGCAGTGTGTTCAACATTATCTACGGCCACAATAAATGTACGTTCTATTTGAGTTACTTGGTTGGCAAAACGCCAGTTTGTACCAAATTACAGATAGGTATTGCCAACTTGTTCCATGATTTTTGGACAGTGCCTCCTTTAAAAATTTTTGGAAGAGTTCACAAAGATTTTAGACTTGTATACAGCTTGGAATGTATTGAATGTTTTGCTGTTGTTTGGAACTGCACGTCCAGACACGGCACATTGTTTTTTGTGACGACCAAACAGACCTATTATCTTTATTTTGAAAAAAAAGAAGCATTTAAAAAGTAATAGCAATTTAAAAAAAAAACCGTCAACTGTGAGCTGGACTTGTGCACCGAGGGTTCCGTATAAACTTACGTAAATTAGTTCGATTACCGAATCGAGTCAAGATTTCCGAAGCGAGTCAAGATTTCCGAAGCGAGTCAAGATTTCCGAAGCGAGTCAAGATTTCCGAAGCGAGTCAAGATTTTCGAAGCGAGTCAAAATTTGCGAAGCGAGTTTTTCCTGATCGCAAACATTTTTCCGGATCGCAAACACTTTTCCGGATCGCAAACACTTTTCCGGATCGCAAACACTTTTCCGGATCGCAAACACTTTTCCGGATCGCAAACACTTTTCCGGATCGCAAACACTTTTCCGGATCGCAAACACTTTTCCGGATCGCAAACATTTTTCCGGATCGCAAACATTTTTCCGGATCGCAAACATTTTTCCGAATTGCAAAATCCCTGCTTCTTTCCAAATTCCAGGATTCTATATATAATAGGTCAACAGGAACTACCAATATCCTTACGAAACTCAAAATATACGCCAAAAACGGCTTTACTTCTAACAAAAACATATGGATTTACCTGCAGTAGTAGTCTTCTAGTCCGATTATAATTTAGGTGTCTTCATGGAGAGCCTATTTACTCTAGTGAATGGGCGCTGAATAAGCTATGCGATTCACCATTAACGATTGCATCACTGCAGGTGGGATCGCAGTCAAGCACTAGTTCGTTTAAAAAATTTCATTCAGTGAGTACATATTTGGACTTAAAAAAAAACTATTCTTAAATGGTCCTTAAAACAAACGCATTTAATTTATCTTGTTTCAAAACCAAGACGGTGAGCCTGGAATAACAAAATTGAAATACATTAACAAAATGAGTTCAAAGTTTGCAGTTGGCAACATCTTTACGAACACAGCAGTTTGTACTTAGTTCGTAACCCCCCTCCCCACTGGCCTACAAGATCGGCGATTAGTAATTTTATGGGCCTGCCTTTAAGCAGTTAATAATGGGGTACAAACATTTATAATGTTGTTAGGTAACGAATAAACAATTTCATGTTTGGTACTACATAAGCTAAGTTTACGCTGATGATCTTTTAGGGATGTAAACAGAGTATGAACTAAGGCAAAGGGTACTAATAAAATAGGGGTCAGTAAAGGACTACGTGTAAGCAAAGACAGATATTTTATTTGCAAATTGACATTATAAAGGACAGTCTTTCTTTTCTATCAACAATAGATCAGTACAAAAAATATGACGGAGGCACTCTGTCACGCAAATTAAAACAGGTGGCAAAATTCCTTAATTTCCGTGACTTTGTTCGTGCAAAACTCGTTAAAATAGTATATTGCCATTGGTTTCTTTATGCGCGGAACCCTAATTCTTTTTCTGAAGTAAAAATAGTGTCAGCTTTGTAACTGAAAGTTTGGCCAAGCCGTTTTAGATATTAGACGGGACACACCGATCAACTTAAGACAATTTAACTATCGAATATATGTACTTTCATATGCATTTAATAAAAAATTACCAGTGGTCACAGGTAATTCAGACAGTAAAGTCTGACCTTCAGTCGAGTATCGTGTTACCCAGTAACTGGGTTGTTGAGGTTTCATAGGCAGGGTTGTTGAGGTTTGATAGGCAGGGTCGTTGAGGTTTGATAGGCAGGGTCGTTGAGGTTTGATAGGCAGGGTCAACCTTGAATGCGCAGTAACCGTATTACAACGATTTTTTTTTTTGTAACGGGTTCAACTTGTTTGCCGCGTACTATATTTAGCCGCATCTGGTTAGTTAGTTGCGAAAAGGCTAAGGAGGGATAATAAAAACGCAAATAGTAAAAAAAAAGTTATTTTGATATTACAAGCTACTTCTATGAAAGATATAACTTAAAGTAGAAAAGTGAAGCGTATATAAACAATAGTTGCAATGTTTTTTGAGGGGACAAGTAATCATTAGTAGAAAAAAGAAACAACCTATAAATAAACTTTAGCTTAATTTAATGATGTTTAGAGAAATCTTGACGCACAGTTCCTATAATTTTCAGAAACGGCCTGGACATATTAAGTTACATGTATCTGTTGCTACCCTTCGTCTTGTTCTCTCAATCGTCGGTGTGGTGATGTACGGCCCTCATCACACCGCTCACTCCATGTTTGTTTGCTGCGGGGAGATTGGTAAGAATAGAAAAATTATCTTATAATTTCAGGCCCGAATTGCCATGTTTTTTAAGGTCTCTAAGTGCTCGGTCACAGTGGAAGCGCGGGTGCGGGGCGGGTGTGGCGCGGCAATTTTCTCTTTTTTTTTCTTTCTTTCTTTCTTTCTTTCTTTCTTTAATGGACAACGCGGGACGCACGCGTGTCACGCCATACAGAGTTCATACAAGTTGCCACAATAAGTGCGGGTGGTTAGCGGCAACACGTGCGGGAGCGCGGATCTGTCTGATTTTAACTGTATTCACAGTTTTTACAGTTAATCGGACATCATTGACAGTGGATCAAAAAAATAACTTGCTTTATTTCTAGATTTAGATTTATTTTGAAACAGGTTATGGCCAGGTTATGGCTGACGACACTCCCCGCACCGCGCTGCCAGTGTGGCCAAGCAAAACGCGCCCGCTACCGCGCCCGCACCGCGCTGCCCCTGTGGCCGAGCACTAAGGCGAAGCGGAGGACATGTCAAACTTTTACTGACTAAAACCACACCTGTGATTTGACAAAGGCAAAGCCTTGCGTTCCAGGACCTCAGGTTTTCCGAAAGCAACGCATGGACCCAGTAAGCCTCAGCCCAAATTTTTAATCCCCACGGTTTTGTTGATATCTCGTGGAACACTACGCACCGTCGTTGTTCTTGCCTTCCCCTTTCATCTGCCACAATGGTGCTATTCTCTAAGAAACGCAGCGCTGCCACAATAATGAACATCCAAATAGGATACATTCAATTACCATTCCTACACATAGGAATGGTAATTCAATGTATCCTATTTGCATTAGGTTGACAATCCAATGTATCCTATTTGGGTGTTCGTCGTTGAGGGGGCAGCCCTGCGTTTTCTTAGAGAATAGCACCAAAGGTCCCAATTCCGTTCGGCTTTAGTCTAAAATTCCAGATTTTTGTATTTATACTCACACTTGTTTTTGCATTACTTCATAATCATTACATGATCCTCGTTCTTATTTCTTTTATACTCGTTCTTATTTCTTTTTATACTCGTACTAATTCTTAGAATTTTCAGTTTGTTTTTGACATGACGCTGTCATAAAATTACTCACTCGTATAACATCTCATAAGTTACAGTATTGTGTCTGGCGTCTGGCTAGTAGTAGTAATAACATAACACGTCTTAGTTGATTAACAGAAGTTAGAAGAAGAAAGAAGAAAACAGAGTAGGAAGTCAGAAGTTTTACAATACGTCAAAATGTTAGAGCATTTTAATAAATCAGTTTGGTAAAATTGGCTCTAAGTAAGGTTATAATATCCAAAACGCTTGTTTCCCATTCTCAACGAAACATAATGAACAGGAAGGTAATTAAGCTGCTTTCGTCTGAGCTCAAATAAGAAGGAAACTTTGCCTCTTTGCCTCTCTAACGAGCGAACTTGTAATGATTCGTGCATCGTTCTATTTATAAACAGGAATAGTATCAATAATGTATGAATTACAGCGACGGATTTTGTTTTTGTGGTGGCATACTAGCTTCTTCCAGTGGCTTGGCCCGCGGCAACCCTTTTTTAATATTTTTTCGTAAAATCCGTTCTTGAGTGGATGTCTACACCCTATAAAGAACCTACCTGCCAAATTGGTGTTATACGTTTCTGAAATTTCGTAATTAATCAGTAAGTGTTTTTCCCTTATATATCTAATTATCATAATTCTCCCGACCGGATTTCGATCACGGTGGTGGTCAATTCAAACTGAGATTAGCCAAATATTCAGGATAGTGCACAGCACAAGTATGGTGCTTTAACACAGGTGCACTCTCTGTTTCTTCTCTCATAGTCCGATAAGAAGGCCATTCGAAACGACCGGTAAAAGTTCAGGGGTACCATACCACCAACTTCTCCAAAATTCGACAGAGTAATTCTTAATGGAAAACCTCAATAGCATCGAACGCAGAGGACCCCACGCTCAGCCAGTCTCGTTGCGACCATAATACCAACGAGACAGACATAACGTCAAGATATAGACTGTAAGGTTCGTTTAGTAGTAGTTTGTGTTTACACTGTATAAATTGTGAACAACACGAGCAAGCCCTTTTTCGCTACTCTAATAATAAACTATGTGTGTGTCTGAGAAGGTCCAAAATTGATGAAGTCTCTCAACCTACCGAGGGTTTTGAGATTCTTTGAAAAAGTTACCGTGGCCCTGGATGCAAATGGCAACTGAAGAAACACTGTCGGGTTTAAGATAGTAAAAGTTTGATACCTCCTCTCACTTCAGCTAGAAGATTATAGATATTTAATTATTTCCTAACCAAAATAAAAAGCCGCCAATTTTTAGGTTGTTTTTAATATCGTGTGGAATTCATCACGCATGCGGGATTACACCGTATGCGGGTTGCTGCCTGCTTTTACATGTTTTTTTTTTTTTTCATTTTACGTGTCTGTGAGTTAGAAAGAAATATCTTCACAAAATTCGCCCATAGTTCTTCCTATTCTTATAGTCATATAAGTTTATACTCAAAACTTTACACACAATTTCCATGAAACGATTCTGACCAATTAAGGTACGTGTATTAATTTCAGCTCTGACGGCGTACTTCATTCTTATCTACTACATATACGCCGTGCAACTGGAACGAGCTCTGAGACCTAACGAACCAAGAGAAGTATCAGACATTGTGGCCGATGTGCTCTACAGCTACCCACAAAACATTGACAAGATTAACTTGACTGAGAAAATGGATAAGTCTTATATCACCGCCTAAATAGATTTTGAAATTGAGAATTTGGAGTTATTTTGTTAAACTCTGCAAGTTACACTAAAAATCTATCAGTCTGACATGACATCAACTCTTTAACCACAGGCTTCGGATTGGTCCAAAGAATGTTTTGGTCCAAATAATGTTTTCACGTTTTATTCGCCAGGGTCGTGTGTTTGCGACTGGGTACTCCATCTCGTTTAGCTCCTCAATCTCCCTTAGGTGACAGAAGACCTGAAGAAATGGATAATTTGGACGTGACTGTGCTACCATGGCAGAATAAACGCGTGAGTGTATACTACATCCGCTGCAGGCGATTTAAGAACGAGTTTCACCTCTTAATTCTCCATTGAGAAACATTTATTTATATTGTTTTTGTGATGCCAGTTTGTGATATTCCAAAATGTTCCAATAAATTTAAAATACATATTAAAAATATTGAAACCGATAATATGTGTAAAATTATTTAGAAAAAATTAAATTCAAATAATGACTGTCCCAAAAACTTAGGGAATTTCCAATAGTGAAGATGAACATGAAAAACCAGGTCCTTAAGGCCCAGTTCTACTCATTTTAACCTTTTTTAAACCTATAGAAATCCACAAATATAAAAGAGAACACCATGAAAATTTATTTTATTAAAATTGACTATATGGCCAAGGGCTTGGCAAAAATGAAAACACGATTAAAGCGCAATTTAGACGGTACGAGTTTCTCGCCTCGAACATACGAGAATCGTAAGAGCATAGAAAAAATGTCATCGTCTAAACACATACATAGGCGGTGCGAGTTTCTCGTCTCGAACGTACGATAATCGTAAGAACAAAAAAGTTTCTTCGTCTAAACATTCATACCTAGACGGTTCGAGTTTCTCGACTCGAACATACGATTCTCGCCATTCGATTCTCGCTAGAGTGGACGAGCGAGAGGTATGACTTACCTCTCGCTCGTCCACTCTGGCGAGAACAAGGATCATATAATATCCTAGGGACAAACTGGATTGATTCCGGAGCAAAATTACACACTCTAAAGTGTACTATATTTTCATGTGCATTAGGTTCATGTGTTTCATTGACAAGTAAAAGAAGAAAAAACGTTTAGAGCAAGACAACGAGAAAGAGATGGTGTGTCCCTTTCTAACCTTTATTTATAACTAGGGTAACCATAAATTTACTATATATATATAGTAAATTTATGGTTACCCTATACTATATAACACTTTAGAGTGTGTATTATTGCTCCGTAATCAATCCAGATTGTCCCCAAAATATATAAGATCTTTGGTAGGTATAGACAAGTCGAGATTCTCGAAAGCAAGAATCTTCTCATTATATTTTTGCCGTCTAAACAGACGCAGGACATTATCGCGATTATTGCTTACGAGTCTCGTATGACATAATCGTAGCTGAGAATTTGTTTCTTACCTGTGTGTAAACACTTTGATACGATAATGTCATGGCGATTATTGCTTACGATTGTTGCGTACGATTTTCTCGAACACAACTTTCGAGAAACTCGTACCGTCTAAATTACGCTATAGATTAGTTGGCTTGATAAAAAAAAATCGCAAATCTGACCCTAATTTACGATTTCAAACGTATTCATCTACGAGATTACGTTACGGAACTATTTGAAAGTTACAAAAAAAAATAAAGATTGTTATTTAAAAGCGCTTCGCAAGAACAAACATCTTGAATAGATGTTGTTTTTTTTTTTATATAAAAATAAAACCGCTGTTTTAAGGCCGCGAAGACGACATAATCCCGAGCGAAGTTCATACAAAAAAAACAGTGACTACAACCGGCCCTTAAAGTAATTTATAGCAATCAAAATACTTAAATAATAGAAAAAATGTCTCCCTGCCTCACACTTTGCAAGAGGATAGGATAGGTTTCGAGGTGTGGTCCTGAAGTCGGACTGACATGGTGGCGTTTTTGTACAAACGCTTCAGCACGTCGATGTACCGATAGTCAATCTGGCACCTTTGGAAAGACTGCAGTACAGCCCAGGTCTCGATCGAATCAAAGGCTTTCTCTTAATCCACAAACGCTAAGCAGAGAGGCTAATTATACTCCTCAGTCTTCTGTATTGTATAACTTGCCGCAGTTTATGTATGTGGTCTACGGTACTAAAGCCTTTTCATAATCCGGCTTGTTCGGGAGGCTGGAAGTCATCGAACCTGCGCCAACGTGCTGCTTGCCCATGTGCGATGGTTGATCATCAACAACAATCCGCCGCCATTTGATTAGATGAGTCACCTTGCAACTCTGGTCGGACCTTTAGTTTAACTTCTTACCCTGAGTTTCTTTGATGTTTGTTTATCCTGATGTTTATCCGGATCGAAGGACCATCCAACCACCATCCATCAAGGGTCCTAAAAACTTAGGGAATTTCCAATAGTGAAAATGAAAATAAAAAAAAAACCACCCCCATTTTACTAAGATGACAGCTTTATTATTTTGGTAACCATAGCAACAATTTGTAGAGCTAAGGCTCTAGCGCCACCTATTCAGCTATGGTGAAATAAGTTGAAATATTGTGCTTTAACAATGACACGATCTATACTATAGGGTATTCTATAGGGACCATTTAAAATTGTTGTACATTTTTTACTGTAATTAATTTTTTTGTGAACGATAGGAACTGCCCATGGTGGTAGCAGGATACAGGGCTAAGTGATTCAATATCCCAGATACTCTTCGTGGGATAGTCAGTAACATCAGGGCGATGCTGGCCTACGCTTCTCTACTAGCTGAGTTGGATCAAATGGCCCTCGTACGCATAATGCGCGTGTTATATTATATTATTATTTGAATCTAACACGCGCTTTGGATAAAGAGTTGCGATGTACAATACAATAATGAAATCACTTGACAAGCTTGTTTTGGACCTGACTGCGATGCCAGAGTTCGTGGGTTCGATTCCCATAAGACAAATGTTTGTGTGATGAGCATGATCATTTTCTCTATGTCTAAGTGTAATTTATAAATATATCGGTACGTTTATCAGTTGTCTAGTACCCGTAGCATAAGCTTTGCTTAGTTTGGGACATGATGGCGTTGTGATATTTGTGGAAAACTACTTGTATTATTTCCTTTATTTCATTAATATATACATTTGTTACATTTTTAAATATTAAAAAAGAAATAGTTTCCCATCGGTATAGGGAACAGGGTCCAAGCTACCGGCGGTCAGGGCTCCAGAGAAAAGAATCTCCTGATTGATACGAGCCGTGTCCAAGCCGTTTTCTATATTATTATTTTTTTATGTAGGCATAGTATATCTTTGAACCCTGAGGTCCTGGACCTTTGGAAGGCGTACGAAGAGCCGAAACCAACTCGCAGAGGCCCTTTGGATACTTTTAATGGAACGTGATGCCAGCCGATGATTATCCCTGTACGCGCAATGCTATAGTGCATCCAAGGACAGCCCCGGTTGGTGAAAACTATTGTGACATTATGGAAAACAATGAAAAATAGGGCTATGGTTTTTGGAGTTTTATGTGGACTAGTTACTAAGAACTATGTGAAAACTATGGCCCCTGCCTAAACAATGTTATTAATATCCATCGGTAAACAGGCAGGGGGTGACTTGCACACTCAACAAATGGGCCCCCAAAAATGACCCCTAGCACGAAGTGACGTAGAAACAAGAGGGCAAAATATCCTGAGCTGCTTGAGGAGTGGAGAGGTATACCACGGCTATCAGAACAATCCCGGAAGTACGGTCAAGATCCCTACCAGCACCTTACTGGATTATACATCCTCCCGAGCACGTTCGCTCTTGCGAATCTCCACTTATTATTATTTCCTTTTCTATACATATTTTTGATATTTTTAAATATTTCTTAATACATATATATATACATATAAAAAAAATATTTAAAAATATAAAAACAGTAGTCCGCCGGTGTCGGGAGCAGGGTCCAAGCTACCGGTGGTTAGGGCTCCAGAGAAAGGAACCTCCTCACAATGCGAGCCGTAACGAGGAGTACGTACTGCCTTCTGTATCAGGCCCTTGATCCAACCGCGCAACGACAGCTTCGACAGATGGTCGTCGAAGCTTTTGGCCGTTGGCAGTCACGACAATCGGCACAATGACAGCCGAGTCCACATTCCACATGTCGACAACCTCGTGTGCTAAGTCAGCTCAGCTTTCACGAGATTATTGTCATGTGGGATGGTGACATCGACTATCATTGCGCGGCGCGCTAAACGATCTATCACCACTGTATCCGGCTTATTGGCTACAATAGTCCGGTGAGTTATTATTATTATTATACACTGAATCTACTTTGCTACTCAACTTGTGCAAAGAAGGGAAGCTATGTTCTTTCAAGCTGTCGCAGTTAACAAACTGGTATCCCCAAACGGGTTACTGCGATGTTTTACAAAATTGCATACACAAGAGAATGCCTTGAACCGGATGAAACCAGATGAAACCGCCTCGAAGGAGGCAACAAAACTGATTTAACTTTTGCCGTAATAGTTTCTGCGGCAGGCTCAGGTCGCCAGGAAGATTATTAGGATGGACGAGATTATTGCGATATTTACAAGTAATGTTAGTGTATTGTTTTCATAGTATCTGATATTCAAGTGTTTTTCAATAACTCTGTTGACCCCTTTTTAAAATAGACAAAATAGTGGTGATCCCTTAGGATCGTAACATTATGATGACCAGACTGGGCGCACTGCGCTGTTTGACTGATTTTGAGAATTTAAACGTCAGTCGAATGTTTCGTTTCACACACAATGTGTTTGTCAAAAATGGAACCAAGATCAGAAAAAGTATTGAAGTATTGAAGAATAAGCAAAACTTTGCGACCCACCGGGGGGGGTCGCGGCCCATCGACCTTTCGACCTACATTTATAATAATTAATAAAAACTAGCTGACATTGTCCCGTAATTTTCTATATTTTCTTAATTTACCTTACCGTAAGAACTTACTCTTCACAAACAATAAAAAGAGAATTAGCGAAATTGGTCCAGCCACGATGACGGTACACGTGATGATGTGACCATCGGAAATAGGTATTCATTATTAAATATTAAAAACATTTAATTCCAAGGTTAGACATGTGTTATATGGTTTAAAATCTAGAATATCTAGGTAGCGGCTCAGTCTAAATTTTGTTGACCCATGAAATTTGATGGAAATAGTGTTACCCCTGCGCATAGTTTTCTGTTTTGGTTGCCAATCCCTATGTTGCCGTGACGCACTCATCATTAAGATTTAATCACAGATAGGACTACTACCATCTGCCCAGCTCGCTACCAGATGACCAAAGCTATGTTTTATAAAATAAGTAATGTCTACGAATAGCGGCATACCTGGTTTTCGTTACTGATACGAGTATAAGCCTATAATGTCAATGAGGTTCATTTACATACATTTAACGTTATAGTTTTCCTTATCGCCTTAACTTTTTCCTTTTAGATCTCTACAGGGAAAAATGCCGAAGAAACAAGATTCAATTGCTGATAAGTCTCGATTCAATATCGTGACGTCGGCATATTCCCGAGGTGCATTCTCTTTGGAATATAGACTTGCAACAAAGATTGTTACAACTTCCTACAACTTTACAACTTAATCTGTCTTAAGTGACTTTGATCAATGACATAGTCCGTACAACATTAACATAAATACTAAACTTCGTTGTTTTACTCGTCTTTAGGCGGTTTGCTCCAGTTGATTCTGTGTAAAATGCTATCTGAACAATTTTTGTGTCATTGTTTTTTTTTTAATCCGTCAGTTTTTTCTTTTTTGTCAGATACTTGCTTAGACCACAAAAGACGTAATGTTTTGTTTGCTAAACAAGTATTTTATTTTATGTTGTATTTGTGTTTTTTTGTGGTAAGAGATTTTTTTTAAATTTATTATACTGGTTTTTTTGTCCTTAAATTTGCTCACGCGAATGAACATACGAGATGAGTAATGAACATACGTATATATTTCTCTGCGCCCTTGGGCGGTTCGGGAGATAGTGTCAGACTTTTACTGAATAAAAAACCCTCCTGTTCCTTCGTTGCCGGGACCGAACCTTCCTTTCAGAAATTGATCCTTGGCCCCAGTACGCTTCGATCCTGCTGGGCCCCTACGTATTTGTGTACCACCCGTGTTTCTTCAGTTCCTTTTTGCGTTCAAGGGTAACAATATTATAAATACGCAAACAAACTTATCACTGACGAGCAACGAATAATTATTTACACAAATTGCTTAATTGGCTTTAGTGGAGCAAATAACTAAGTTTGTGAGAGCCTGATGTATGTGATTATGTCTCTATAAAACCTAACCTAACCAAATCCGCAAGGCCCAGAAAAAGAATACAAAATAGTGGAAAAAACCAACACTATTTAAAAAGTACCTCTATACTTTACAATTTTTTTCACATGTATCGTTATTAGCCTGAAACAAAAATTATGGAGACAAAAAAAAACAGGTGGCATAAGTTTAGATAAACACAACAGCACATCTCAGTGATACATTATTAAGCCCCGTTCTGACATATTTGTAATAAAACCGCCTTTATGATACCCCGATAATCCCGCTGTATAAGTTGACGAAGGACGATGTTAAGCCGAGCGTGAGATTGCACGTTTAAACCTGGCCAAACTGTGCACATGGGTCATGGTTGACGTGAGTAGTCCAACTGCTAGTTATTTTTGTACGTAGGGCGTCCCTGAACCATCATCATCATCATAATCATCCTCATCTCTTCAGTCAAAAGATGTCCACTTTTCAACGAACTGTCTTGTGCGTCTCGCATCCATCGAATTCCTGCGATTGCGACTCTCATCAGATCATTTTTCCACCTTGTGGGAAGCTTTCCAATGCTGCGTCTTTCGGTAAGCATCATCAAAGTTGTGACAGTCACAGGAGTCTTACCACTCGACTTACGAAGTCCAGGATCGCCTGTCGATTGAATTTGTATCGTGACTTACTTGCTGGAATGTCATTTTTGTAAAGTACCTCTGGTCTGATATCCGAAAAATATATAAAAAACACTGCATTGATTCACACGCGAGTTATTTATTAAAAACCTACTAGAAAATATAAAATAAGTAAAACGCAGCAACATAATTAATTACTAAGAAATGCTCCCTGAGAGCATATATATTATAAGGTATAATGAAAAAGAAAGTATATGTACTCGTACATTGTTGTTTTAGATGTTAAATGAACTTACATTTTAGTTCGCAAAACCTTCATGCAAGGCTTGTGACTGTTGTTGCGGTATTTCTTTGACGGACATTGTTTTGGTGAAAATTGGGATATCATTCAATAACTTCTTAACTTCTCCAAGCTCGGCTGAGTGGGTAACTGATTAAATTCCACTCCACGCATATGTTCCTTTTTTACCTTGCATTTCAACATCCAGGGGTTCTCTTTTGGATAACAACAGTGACGCGTGCCGCCACCTTCTTAGCTAGTATTACTACTTCGTCTAACTCCAGACCATGGCTTGTACTAGGGCCGGCGCAAGAGTTCATTGCAACCGGTTGGTAACCTGACTTGGAAGCGCTTTGATCGAGAAAAAATTTCTGATGTCCTGCCATTGCGTCGTGCAGAGTTCTAGTGCCAATACCAAACTCTGTGTGAATATTCACAACATCAACATTTTGTTGTTATTATTTCATGCGCACACGAAGACATACTTCGTCTTTGTTTTTTTTTTAAATATCGCCGAACGCACGAACGCAATTTTTCTTTCTCATTCTTGTGTTGTGTGCCAAACATTTTTACAAAAGGGCATTCGTGTTTTAGGTTTTAATCCTTCATTTCTTAAGTGTTTTTTCGGGATAATCACAGAAACAAGGGTACTTCGTATAAGAAACTCTTACAATGTTTTTTCTTTGGTAATGGTGACTAAGAAGTGGTTTATAAGCGTCAAAACATCGGCTTTTATAGCTTACACGAATACATTAAATAGAATGAAGGTTGGAACTAGTCCCTAGTTTGTTAGTTAGAGATATTGGTTTGCTTTTCAAAAACAATAAACCGAGAGCATCCGTACATAAATTTATGGCCACGATATTAACAGGATTACAAAGCAGTGTCACTTCAAAGCCATTAAAATAAGGTTATTAGATAAAGTCTTGTAATAACAATTATTATTATTCTCTTTATTTAACTTTCATAAAACTTCTTTTACATTTTTAAATATTATTTTCTTAAAAACAAAAACAAGGCGTACGAGGAGTTAACCAAATCGCAGAGGCACTTTAGATACTTTTAATGGAACGTGATGCTAACCAACGATATTCAATGTACGCGCAATGCTAGTGCATACAAGGACAATCCCCGGTTGGTGAAAACTATTGTGACATATGAAAAAAAAAAGACATTAGGACTATGGTTTTTGGAGTCTTTAGTGGAGTGGTTACTAGGAACTAGGTTAAAACTATAGAACCCTTCCCAAACAATGTTATTAATATCCATCGGTAAAAAGGCACACTCAATAAATGAGCCCCCAAAAACGGCCGCTAGCAATAAGTGATGTGAAGAGGGCAATATATCCTGAGGTGCTTGAGGAGTGGAGAGGTATACCACGGCTATCAGGACAATTCCGAAAGTACGGTTAAGATCCTTACTTAGCACCTTACGGGATTATACATCCTTCTCTCGAGCACGTTTGTTGTACTTGTAAATCTTAGATCGTTAGCGAGTTTTACCAAGTAAGTGTTGATCTGACCGACTCATTTAAGATTCAAATCAGGCGTTGCTTAGAGACATTTTTTTTTTGGTTGGGAAATCATTCAATGACATTTCTTGTTTTTAGGCGGAGCGGGATATAGTGGCAGACTTTTACTGACTGAAAACCCACTCCTGTTTCTTCTCTGCTTTCGTTCCAGGGCTCTGGGGTTCACTTTCACATAATCCATGGCCTCAGTAGGCTTCGACCCTGCTGGGCCCTCGCGTAGAGACATAGGTCCGTCCCTATGATAAAAAATTGTGTATTTCCCTGGTAATACACAAATTTTATGTTATTTATGTATTTCCCTGGAAATATACAAATTTTATGTTATTTATAAGCTCATAAGTTTAATAAGCTTTTTAAGGTTTCCACTGCTGAGATTCGGACCTTCTCTCTAGGAGAGGGAATGGGCCTTAATCCCCTCCATGCGGGGCCAGTGTGGGTTGGTGAATGTCACATGTCTTCGAATTTTTGTATCTAGGATATGGCCGGTTTCCTCACGATGTTTTCTTTGACCGTTTTCAGAGCAGTGGCGATGCAATAAATTACACTAAGTAATGCGAATAAATTACACAAAGTAATGCGAATAAATTACACAAAGTAATGCTCCTGGCTGGGTTTAAACCTTCACTCGTAAGCCGGGACTGTTAACCATTCGGTCGCCACTACTCTCATTATTTTGTAAAGGTCATTTCTTCATACTATTTTTTATTTATTTATTAGATACTTTATTGTAGACTTAAAAGGAACATAACAAAGAAAAACTTATCGGCCTTATCACATTCCGCGCTCTGTTCTAGGCAACCTATATTACCTAACGTAAAATCTGAATGCCTTTTTCAATAAGTACTATTGCTTTTTTTGCATACATAGTGGCCGTATACACCAAAAATAGTGAAAAACTACATATTGCATTGAAAAACCTCGGAGCAACCAGCCACCATGTTTCGCAGTAAAATGAAAAGTTTTACAAATGATCTATTGTTTCATGGTACGTATGCTCATATTGTTTCAATGTAATTGAGTAGGCAAGGCAAAGTTCCCCGAGCTCATTTTGTGGCCCCATTGTTAAGGCTGCGGTCAGATCGCCGAGCTATTGTTAAAAATGCGCCCCCTTTTTCGCTTAAACCGGCGCACGCTGTCGCCTAGAATAACTAAAGGAATGCGATCATTAACGCTGCTTTTTTCGCTTTGAGTAAACTTCCACGCTGAGTGCAAATGTAAATACTAAATCGGTTATTTCTTTTTTTACTAGTTTGTAATAAAAAGCGTTACTAAACAGTCTGTAATAAAGGCTTGTTTCATTTTTCATTTCAGTTGTCTTTTTCTTAAGAGGCTCTCTCATGTCGTGTCGTGTCTTGAATAATAACATATGCACAGGTATTCATTTATTCATTGTAAAACATTCTTATTTAATACAGGTGCTATGTTTTGCCTCTAGGAACTAAAACATATGAACACTTAATACAAGTCACTACAGTAAGGAAGCCCCCATGATCATAAGGAATGCAGTAGGGGTCTCCTGTAATGCAGCTAGAAACTGGAAACACAAATCAACGAGTTCGAAATGAATTGACGTTAAAAATTGATAATCAAATCATCACAGATAAGACAAAAGTAGCAGCGACGTTTAATCCTCTCAGGTAGATGTAAGCTCAGCTGCGTATGCAGTAAGAAAATTAAGGCAATTGACAGATGTAGTCACGGCTAGTTTAGTTTATTATGCCTATTTTCACAGTATTATGTATTATGGCATTTTGATCTGCAGCTGATGTAGAATCGTTTTCATTTTGCAAAAGAGAGCGATCCGGGCTATTTACAAAATGGATCCTCGCGAGTCTCTTAGAAATATATTCAAAGAAAACAACATACTGACTCTGCCTTCACTTTATATTACACGTAATTGTAGTACCCAAATGGAGAGCCGCCGCCGCCGATCGCTCCCACAGGGCCACGGTGATGCTCTTCCCAAGCAGGGCACACTTCAACCGTGTACTCCACCGTGTACTCCACCGTATACTCCACCGTGTACTCCACCGTATACTCCACCGTGTACTCCACCGTGTACTCCACCGTGTACTCCACCGTGTACTCCACCGTGTACTCCACCGTGTCTTCCACCGTGTCTTCCGGGTCCGCACAGTGACGACACCCGGGCCATTTTAGAATAAGTACAATGGTCACAACCATGGGTAAAATCATAATTCAATAGAAATATTCTATAGATATTTATTCTATAGTTTACTGAGAGTACAACATCAATCAGTTGAAAAGGTTTGCAACATAGTTTACAAACCAAAGTTTAACGATGAACATACTCGTAAACATTCTATTTTAACAGCACATAAAAGGAACCATGACAATTGTCGTATGAAGCAATGAAATGAAACGCTCCTAGTATTCTTCTACCAATGTTATGTTCATTGTGTGCTTACTTAGTTTAAAAGGATCGCATAGTGAAAGATAAACAGTGGAAACGGGTTTTCTCAGTTGAGACATTGACAGCGGCATTCATTTCCATTTCAGCGGTAGAGGGCGTTTAAGACCTCGTTTGAAAACTCATGATGATAAGGGGCTATTTAGTCCCCGCAACGGTTTAAGAAACAAGTTTTTTTCCTAAGTATGGTACGATGACCCCGTATTTAAGTAAATAACCACTACCAGAAAAACACACATGAGGCGCATTAGACCTCGTTCCTTACTAAATGTGTTAAATTAGCTTTGACCTGTCACTTTTGGGTGCATGTATAAGGTAGTTTTTATGTATTACTAGTACTTAAGTTTTTACTTTAATTAGGTACATAGTTTTAAAATAACTTTTTTAACTCCAAAAACCATAATACACAACGGTACTGTAGGGATACGTGATAAAAAAAAAATTCGTGCCTTAGTATTCCTATGAATATTCTGTTTAAAAAAAAAACCATAGATCGCTCGCACCTTTTGGCTGAGAGCCTTCCGAAATCTCTTCAATATTTTTAATTATAAATGAGAAATAATTAACTTTTACCATTGACTTAAGCCGTGTGAAAGTAGGTCTCTCTATACACTCTCGTTTCACCCCTTTAAGTTGAATTTTCAAAAACCCCTTTTTAGTGCTTGCCTACGTTATAAAAGAAAGCCATTTCGATTGTGCGTCTATATGTCAGTCAGTCAATTTCTCTTTTTCTCTTTTTGTAAATAAATCAGGATGGTTTAGAACTCATGTAGATCACATTAGTTCTAAACCATTCTGATGAGATTATCTACAATACCAAAATACTTACCCGTATCCTCCATTACTTAACTTAAATCTTTCATAATTTTTCTGATAGGTACGTTTTGTACGCAGCCCTAGCACTTATTCTCGTCTAAAAGCAAAAATAGCAAGTTAACAAGTACTTAGGATGCCTGGAGCAGTGAATGTTGAACGCAAGCAATGACTCAGCAAATCTCTTCCAACACCTCCGTGACTAGCGGTTTTAAGATTCAAGTTCTTACTAGTTCGGGAGCGTCCTACAACTTGGAAGATTTATCCGTTCCTGTAGTTTTCTTATTTTTGTATTTCAATGATTCGCTGTCGTGTTTTGAGTCAAAAATGTGTGTTTCATCTGCAGTCGGGTTAGTTTTACTATGTTGTCCGTAATTGAGGCATAATTTTCGAAGACGTGTCCAAGCATTTCGAGTGGTAATAAGTAAGTAACGTGAGTAATGTTATCTTCCAGTTGTGCAATCGTATTTGATCTATACAGATTTTGGACTTGGACGATGTAATTCTCGTGACAGATTAACTAGTACGGTCCCATCATAATATTTTCCTTCATTCCTTGATAGTTAGAGTTATTTAACTTCATTTAACGTAGTATCGAATCACATGATTCAAACCATTATTCAAATGAATCATCGTGATTTCAGAAGAAAAAGTCTTGGGTAGTTATATAACAGGATCTAGGCGGGGCCAACTCATTGGTCTGAAACGCAAAATTGACTCATTACATTAATAATCATAATTAGGCGCCATCGTGTTGGTATCAATGTTCTGGAGATTGTTCTGGAGATTCTCTAAGGATAATACCGTCTCTACTCCTTCTGTCAATAAATCCAAAAACAAAAAACTGTGAGAGGTTGTTTTTTTTTTATCGTCAGGCTCATTAATTACCAAAATATAATAATATATTGACTCAAAAACTTCAAATATTTTTCTAGTTTATGTGTTTGTTGGAATCTTATTTTTTGAATAGGGTTTTCAATTGATCTGACACTAGTTGCCGTGTGTGACAGCTAATATTTTTAGGTTAGAAATAACTGTCGTCTAGATGGCCTTAGTTTTGGTATACTTCTATTTGATTAGTAAAATAACGATTTTACATTTAAAGTGGTGCATTAAATAATTCTTGAACTACATGTGCCATTAAATCAATTTATTTATTTATTTAATTTAAACAGAACGGGCGAAGCCAATTAATTACACCATTTAAACACAAAGAAATCAAAACAAATATTAAAAAAAAAAACAAAAATTAAAAACAATCAATTCACAAGTCAGTTCGTTATTTTTCATAAATTCTGACAGTATCGTCTTCCATTCTTTCTCTAACATATCAAAATCTGTGTTTTGGTCTAGGAGAGCATTAAGCGCAGATAGAGAATGTTTCAGATATTTATATTTTTGCAAGGATTGTTCTGATTGTCTTTATACCGAGGTGGCACTATATCCGGTCCTCTCACTATATTCGGTCCTCTCGCTTGCTTGTGCTACGCTACTCGGGTAGTCGGTTATCAACGCTAGAACGAGCAAGCCAGGGAAATAAAAAAAATATTTGTGTGAACGAATTCAGTACTGTTAAAGTATATAGTCCTCCAATACGTTAAAAATATCACAAAGGTTAAAAAAGCGTAAACGTTTGCAAAGAATATTTAAAAAGTTCGACTTATTACGTTGTAACAATATCATACAAGCAATAATTTGTGGTCCTGGTCTTTTAAAACCTTAATCTTCATGAAAAAAAGTTAGTCGTAAAATATTCAATAGATTTTGTTATCAAAATGTTCCCCAGCTACCAGCCTATATGAGTTACGACTTGCTCACCACGATCTCAACAACTGTAACACGTGGCTACGTGCCTTCACGTCACTTTTGAGAACGGCTTTACTCACTCTTATACATGACGCATCGTTCAATCATTTACTTGTGAATTTATGTACAAATACACACCGTATGTGAGGTTAACTTAATGGAACGGTATCTATTGTTCTTGAAATTGTACCATGTGCTATGATTGGTTGCCGAAAACCAGCTATGTGTGTATATATATCTAGATCATGCCACCAAACTGAGCCTGGAAGGGTAGCCTTGTAAGAAAACCAATATTAAGTACGAATCATAGTTGGCTTACAACTACCGCTTGAGATTCATCTTTCTCAAACTTACAATTTGCCTGTTACGATCTTCCCGTCCGATTATAAATTAGTTATCTTCAAGGCTAGAGTAATGAGCTCTTATCAAACTACGCCTCACTATCAACGATTGCATCACTGCTTACCATCAGGTGAGATCGTAGTCAAGCACTAGTTTATATCAAAACAATAGAAATTGACTGCTGATAAAAACCAAAAAATACGTTTTTTATTGATATAATCAGCAGTATGTACTCGTACTTCCCAACAAAACGATTTTTATCATTGACTTGTAAAAAAGTCTTATTGTACCGCACAGATCCGATTCGATTTCTCGGTCTGCCGAAGCAAGATATTTAATTTATTCCCTTCAAACTGTCCGTGTCTGTGCTTACAGGTCTGTTGTTCGGAAAATAACGCAGTATTTTGTTTACTAGAAATCTGATAAATTGCTCTGTTACGTGATTTGGAATAACAGAGGTATTGATATCAAATTGTTTATATTTGGAACCTTGAAGAGAAGTGTTTTTTGGCCTTTTATTTTATCAATCAGTGTGCTGCTACTTCGTTTACATACATCTTCTAAGCTGTCCTGTAATTGTATTTAAATTTATACGTTTTTGTGAATGCAAACTCCGCTGCCAAACAAGTGGTGATTCTCGTATTGTAAGAAGAATTTCGCAGCTTCTTTTCAAACTCTGTCATTTTAAGACTGAACAGATTGGTCTTATCAATGATACAGGGTTGATTACCTTCATGGTGCAGTGAGCAGTAAGGTTATTTATAGTTTTATAAATGAAGAAAACAAAATTGAATTGTTTCACTTTCACTCCGATTTTATTGTATAATTTAGTGTTCATAAAGTCTTCGTGCTTGAGGCAACCAATTTTAATTGCATATCGTCATAATATAATAATCCCTTAGTGTCCTGTCCTATGGTGTGGATTAAGCGTTTCGCTATTTATACCGCGTACATCGAATGACTGAAATTATAATTAGGTGTCTTCAAGGCTAAAGGGAATAGGATAAACTAGTGCGCTTAACCATCAACAATTTAATTACTGCTTATCATTTGGTGGGATCACAGTCAAGCACTAGTTTATATACAATTAAATAAAATCATTGTGATCTTCAATATTAAATCACATAATATAGTACTTCCAACTCAAAACAAACCCTCAATTATTACGATCAAAAGGCCCTTAGAAAACTTTTACACATAAAGCAAAAAAATTAACGACACCACAAATCATGGTCAGTCTTACATAATAAAACAAACCTATTTATCTGGAAAACCTCTGTACCTCAAATAAGAGTGGCCATAATAAAAATTTATAGGCAATTTGTGGGGTGAAATACAGCTACCTTACTCCCGTCTTTGTTTGGATAATGAAAGTTTTCGGAGCCAAGTACAAAGACAGAATAAGGTACGCGTGGGTTGCTAAAATAGCTGGAGCTCCTTCACTCTTGTTTTCAATTTTCTGAGAATAGAAACGCTAAGTTAAATTGGGAGGGGCATTACATAAAGAATATAAAAATACAAGTTGTGGCGGTCATTCTTTCATTATTCTAGTGTATTTAGTTATTAGTTAGTGTAGTGGGTAGTGTACATCAGTAATCTTAAGGCAATATATATGTAATCGCTTATATAGGGTGACTGGCAATTAGTAAACAATACTTAAACACGTGATTGTACTCATGATAACAAACAACTTTTACTATGGGACGAAACCTGAAATCGCGAACAAGCATCTGCGGTCTGTACATTTGTGTTCGCCTAACTGGTCAAAATGTACTGAACTTTTTTTCTAAAAAAAAAACATGCATGCATTTAGTAAATTCATTACTCTCTTTTCGCTTAAAATACTCGTACCATTCGCTCTTATATTTGCAAAGGCAAAATCTTAAGGTTTATTTTTAATGTTTTTGCGTATGGGTTCTGTTTCGGAAAAATCAAGAGTATTTAAATAAAATGATTTGTGTCCGGTTAACAATGTAATATCGAATGCAAAAAAAAGAACAAATAACACAGCCAAAACTATAAAAAAAAAATTGGTCTTGACGGTGGTCGCAAAATGATTATATTATGATGATTATATTTAAATTAATATTGCGTTTGCTTTCTTGACAGACGTTTGCAAATTTGAAAAGGCTTTATAAAGTTATACATTAACCAAAAGACGGAATATTAGCTAAATGCCCCAAGCGAAAGACTGGCGTTACCCTAACAATCTACAACTAAATAAAGCTTAGCCCTAAGCTCCCAGCCACAGCCGTTTCCTTATCTCTTAACTTCAGAATAAAACTCTTGCAGCTGTTCAAATAAGCTCTCAAAGCTGTACAATGGTGGCCTCTATGTCTAGCAGTTGCGTCGGCTGAAATGATGATGGTGGCCTATGTCTAACAGTTGCGTCGGCTGAAATGATGATGGTGGCCTATGTCCAACAGTTGGTCGGCTGAAATGATGATGGTATCCTATGTCCAACAGTTGGTCGGCTGAAATGATGATGGTGGCCTATGTCCAACAGTTGGTCGCCTGAAATGATGATGGTGGCCTATGTCCAACAGTTGGTCGCCTGAAATGATGATGGTGGCCTCTGTGTCTAACAGTTGCGTCGGCTGAAATGATGATGGTGGCCTATGTCCAACAGTTGGTCGGCTGAAATGATGATGGTGGCCTATGTCCAACAGTTGGTCGCCTGAAATGATGATGGTGGCCTATGTCCAACAGTTGGTCGGCTGAAATGATGATGGTGGCCTATGTCCAACAGTTGGTCGCCTGAAATGATGATGGTGGCCTATGTCCAACAGTTGGTCGCCTGAAATGATGACGGTGGCCTATGTCCAACAGTTGGTCGCCTGAAATGATGATGGTGGTGGTGAATGGTGATGGTGGTGGCGTTTTGAAATACTTGATGATTTATTAAATCATCAAGTATTTCAAAACGTAATTTGTTATGGAAGATGCCACGAAATGGTAACACTGGCTATCCTGTTAAAGAAAGATGGTTTTTCAGCTGTATTTCCTTCAAGTTTTCCCATGGTTCAAAATAAGAATTGTTATTAAAAATATGTGAAGAGTTTGAAAACAACACATCCTAACTTTTGTTTTACTTTTGTTTGTTTGTTACGCTTTCACGCGTTGACAACTGAACGAATTTAAATGAAACTTGGCACAATTTTCGATTTCACGCAAGATAGTACTGCCAGCAGCAAGTCTATAAAAAAAAGTTCTTTGCATATTTTTTCAATTTGAATCTTTGCTTTTGTTAACTCTGATCCCCGTTTTAAGTGAGTTTCTATCTGAGTGAAAGAAAAAAATGCAATATTTTAGTTGGCACACATAGATACACACTTTGTAGAAACGAATATCTCACGGCTGCCTCAAATAGATCCAGTTCAACAAAAATGCCTGACAGCTTCGTTGGTAGTCAGTGGTAGTTGCTTAACGTTGGTTTTCGGAGAGTGCGTCGTCAATTTTCACCATGAAACCCGGACTATTCTCCCCACTCACAAAATTATGTAAACAGCTTAATATGGACCTTCTTTTCAGAAAAGAATTTATTATCACTGTCGTTGCCATGACAACCTTTTTTTTTCCTGTTCTTTCGGGATTATTTCATTTAGTCCCCCATGTTCAGCTATTTTAATCTATTAAGGGGTAGCTTCCGGGCTCCAAGGGGTTGTTTGCTGATCCTTTGCGGCTTTTCGGGAAGTTTGCTGAATTAAAATTATGGTTTTTGTGATTGTTTTGAGTCTTGTTGGTGTTTGGTAGCCACTGCCAATGTCCAAAATTGATATGGTTTTTTAATGTTGAGTTTGCTTAATATTTTTTTATTTATTTATTAAATAACTAGAGTTATCTCATTCATTTTCATTTAAACTCACATTGTATTCAAACTTACATGATTCAAACTCACATTGGAATCAAAATGATATAGTTATAGTTTAAGATTATTTTTACGTATTTTATAACTGGTTAATTTATAATTTACTACATATGAACTTGGCATCTTAAAAATTGATGAAGTGTATTACATTGTAGCACTCAATTTAATTCAAAAATAATTATACTTAGCACATGCCTGTGTACCATTTATAAACTCGCACTTAATTCTCATATTTTATAAGATTTTGCTCAATAACTTCGTCTTAAAAGATTATTTAGGAGTATATTTTATCTGAAATAAATGATTTATTTATTTATTTAAGAACAACCAACAAAGCATACACCATTATACATACCAAAGATTCAGTATTTTTAAATTTTATCGTATAGCCTTAATTAAAGGGTGCCACGGCATGCATTAAATATGAACTAACGTATCTATAAATTTTCAAATATACTAAAACTAATGTTGTATATAAAAAAAACTATTCATTAACATTTTGATTGACAATAAGCCAACTTATAAAAATACTAGCTTCCGCCAGTATACAGTATACAAAAGACCTCTGTTTCATCCCCTTATGGAGTGAATTTTGAAGAATCCTCTTAGTGCTCGCTCGCCTGCATCATGAAAGGGCTCGCTCGCCTGCATCATGAAAGGGCTCGCTCGCCTGCATCATGAAAGGGCTCGCTCGCATGCATCATGAAAGGGCTCGCTCGCCTGCATCATGAAAGGGCTCGCTCGCCTGCATCATGAAAGGGCTCGCTCGCCTGCATCATGAAAGGGCTCGCTCGCCTGCATCATGAAAGGGCTCGCTCGCCTGCATCATGAAAGGGCTCGCTCGCCTGCATCATGAAAGGGCTCGCTCGCCTGCATCATGAAAGGGCTCGCTGGCCTGCATCATGAAAGGGCTCGCTCGCCTGCATCATGAAAGGGCTCGCTCGCCTGCATCATGAAAGGGCTCGCTCGCCTGCATCATGAAAGGGCTCGCTCGCCTGCATCATGAAAGGAAACTGTGCGAAATTGCACGCTCCTAGACCCAGTAGTTGATACATCAGTGTGCAGCTGTGCATTGATATGGCACTCAGTCAGTTTCTCCTTTTCCTTTTAGATATCTATAAATGACAAGAAAAACAAATTCTAAGTTTAATGATAATGATGTCCAATTCGAGCACAAAAAGTTTAAAGAGAGAAATTCTAAACTACTACACCCGATCTCGAGTGTTGTAAAGAATTAATGTCTGTGATAGAATTTGGTAGGTACCGTTTCAAATATATTTTTATGTGTAACTTAACTTGTAGATTTAGAATAAGGTTTCTTTAATCGACAATTTTAAAATGATCCTAAGTTTATTTGTTCTTCATTCTGTTACATATTTGTTCTGTTTTCAGTAACACAGATGGTGTTTCTGTTTTCAGTGTTTTCAGAGCATCGAACAAGTTTTAGATCTAATTATGTCGCGCCATTGAGCCCGATCTTCGGCTTTGCACGTTCAATTTCTGTCTCAACTCTATACCGCACTATCGAGATAAGTGAGTCTGGTTTATGTAGGTTTATGAATGAGTAAATAGGTCCGGCATTCTCCTGATTTTCTCCACCTCATTTGATTCGAGTTACATTTTCTCCACATTTATTTTCTTTCTGCTCTTACTATCTCGCTGGCAGTAAACTGCAGTTTTATTTCTTATCACTTTACACAAAATCCATCCCTTTTTTCTTTGGCTTTCTCCCTCTCCATCTGTCCATATTCATAGTCATAACTCTTATAGTAATATGCGTTTTATTCCTTCTTTTCACATGAACAAACAACAAACGATGCTATAACAACCATTGTCACTGGCGCCTCTTCAAACTTCCTGTAATATACTCATTTCTCTTTGTACTAAATTTCTCCACATTATATCATTGAAATGGGAAAAATGAATTGCATAACATCACTCTCGTATATCTTTCGTTCTACGGTTTTAATGCTTCAATTCAGTTTAAAAGTTCTTCTCTATAGAGATCTACACTTTGAAATGTGCAATTTACCTTCACTTTTTTTAACCGACCGATATTTTGACTATTCAAAATCTATTCTCTATCTAAGTCTATCTCTCTACTCTCGGTTTATTTGAAATAAATAAGTTTAATTTGATTTGATTTGAGTGTAGGAATAAATCTATAAATTGTAAATTTGGAGCTACGTCACAAAAAAGAACTTTTTTTCTATTCGAAAAAATCTTCGAGATTCGATTCATGAATTATTATTATGAACAATATTATATACATTATTATATTATTATGAACTATTTGCATAAGTTTAGTTTGTACGGAACCCTCAGTGTGCGAGTCCGACTCGCACTTGCCCAGTTGTGTTTTTCAACGTACGCCATAAACGGTGAAACACAAACGAAAGTTCCTTGTTTATCATTAATTTGTTTTTGAAAATTTGCCATTGTAGGATAAAATAAACAATACGCAAAACAAAAAACCGACGTCAGAAGTTTAACGAGTCTTACTTAATTTTTTTTTAAATAAAACATTAGTATTCCTATTTCGTCATATTACTTACTTTATCCTATTTACTTTTTTGCTCCATTTATGACTTAATCTGCTTTTTACTGCTTAACCACTGCAGTATATCATAATGTCAATGTCACATAATAGTATGAAATTGTCAAATAATGGTATGAAACTAATAATTAAATAGCTGACCTTGTTTTCAAGTAATAAAATACAGTTTTCAAGTAATAACAGTAATAACAGTAATATACTTATTTTCTGTAGGTACAAAAGCCGTGTGTCCTAGAAGGAAATAATATGTAAATTGATTTCTTTGCCTATGCTAATTTGTTCTATAAACTTTGTCAGATTTTGAAACTAATCGACGAGTCCCTCTGCATCAATTGGGTACCACCCCCCCCCCCCCCCCTATCATATTAAAACACATCCTTAAAAAGGAAGGAGATCAGTCAATGAAGCTGTCCATACTTACCGATGTGAGGTTCTTTTTTTGTTACAGGTAATTAACAAACTTTTCCTGCTCTGGTTGGAGCGAAAAGGAGTGTGAATAAAACACGCCAAACTTAGAATTTTTTAGTCCCATTGACCATCAGTTTTGCGACTAATATAATAAAACAATATAAAATAGAAATAAGGAAGAAATTAAATGAAACCTGTAAGACTCTGAGCAGTCAAAACGCTCCTCTACAGTCGGCTTCGAAGAATTAATGCAATTCGTTTACCAGTTCAACTGTCTTTCTCTAAGGCAGTCGAAAGCCAAATATTAATTCACCTATGCATTTCTGTTTTAAAATTAAATACGTTACTGTGCCTAACAGTAACACAGTAACAGTTATTACAGGATTATCACCCTGAGGGTATAGTCTTTAATGTACACGATATCATCTGATAGTAGCTTTACTACTGAAATATTTACAAAATATCAAATATCACAGAATGAAGTTACAATTATGATATTCACAAGACGCATTTAATCTAACAAGATGAGACGGTACAGTTCTAGCTTAAACATCGCTTTTTGTAATTTATTTCATTTTCACAGATCTCAAATCAGTCAAGGAAAACTTTTTGTTTGTTCCATTCACGACATAATCTGCTTTACTGTTTTACTGGTCATGATAAATGAAAAGGTACAATCACAATAAAGATAATTATGTTCGTCACCCTAAGTTTGTTAAATGCCAGTCGAACTTCTATGAGTTCTGGATTGATACTTGACGCTTCGCAAAAATTGGATGGTGATAAAAAGACCACTGGGTAATACGTAATACAAGTTGTCTTTGAATATGTGATAGTCCAAGTTTCTTGAAATTACTATTTTATTAAAAATATAAATATGTAAGACAAATATACAACAAACTATTTGTATGTGTACATGTCTAAAGAATTCAGTCTTTGAATATGTGATAGTCAAGTTTCTTGAAATTATTGTTTTATTAAAATATAAATATGTATGATAAATACGAGTAAAATATAAATATGTATGATAAAACTTTTTGTATGTGGACACGTCTAAAGAATTGTTTCACGCCAATGAGTGGATCGACGTAGTTGATACTTTATAATTAATAAGGGAACAAAAATTGTTTGGCAATATTGATTTCAGGATTGGTTTTAAATTTGGTTGCTCTGTTCACGATATAATCTGCTTTACTGTTTTACTGACGCAGTATCATAATGTCAATGCTACATAATGATATCAAATAACCAAGTACTAGTGTAAGAGCCAATAATGCTCGTACAGTAAAATACGTTTTGCATAATAAACGCAACAATATTAATTAGTCGTAACTACACCTCCGTCACGCGGTAATGTGTATGTAATAAATAAGTGCGGCTCAGATAACTAAACATAACTTTTCTATATTGACTAATAAACATTTAAAGTGTTACTTAGTGGTTTCGTGTTAATCCTTTACAACCTACAACAACTACTGGAGGATCGTCAACGGCGAAATACTCCAACAACTAGGATGAAACTAACAATTAAATAGCTGACCTTGTTTTCAGGTAATAAAATACAGTTTTCAATGCAGTATTGTGCTTATTTACTGTTGCTACCAAATAAGATTAAACTACTTCAAGTCAAACCGGACACAGCTAGATTTTTACATGGAGCAACTGCCTAACTTAACAAACCAGTAACTAAGTAATAACCCCCTGACCTGGACTGATGTATTTTGTTTGCTCTGTTCACGATATAATCTGCTTTACTGCTTTACCAACGCTGTGTCATAATGTCAATGCCACATAATAATAAACAAATAGCCAATTACCGAAATGAAACTAAACAAATACGAGTATAGCTGACCTTAATTTGAAGTAGGTAATAAAATACAGTTTTCAATGCAGTAATGTGCTCCTTTTTTGTAGCAACTAAATAAAATTAAACTGTTCCAAGTCGAATTGGACGCAACATGAAGCAATTGCCTAACTAACCTCTACAAACCTGTAATTAAATAACACTATATCTTTTACCAAGACTGATGTATATTGTTTGCTCTGTTCACGATATCATCTGCTTTACCATAAATTGCATAATCTAAAAATTAGAGCCTTTGTACTTTTATGTTTGTATTCGCTTGGCTTTCACAGTGGTTGAACGATTAGTTGTTGTGTTGCGGGTCGCGAATTCGATCCCCGCTCGGAACAAATATTTCTATAGTCTGGGTGTCTTGGTGTATGTGAGTTTACTTGTTTGGTAGTGCACCCAAGATACAGGAGTAATTCCTAGTGAGGGCATCGATTTTTTAAAAAAAAAGGTTGCAATTCAATATAATTGAAGTAACAGAATATTTAATTTCATTTTAGCTATTTGACCGTTGTTTTCAAAAAACTAAATACAGTTTTCTATGCATTAGTATTTTCCATATAGTTGAATTTAATTATTTTTTATCACATCTTCATCATCATTTCAGCCAAAAGTCGTCCACTGTTGGACATAGGCCTCCCCCAAGTGTCACCACAATGAACGGTTCTGCGCGTCTCGCATCCATTATGCAGTATTTTTTACACCTGTCCTAATTAAAAGATAAATTTACAGCAAACTTGATATTTTACCTAATAACGTAGAAACATAATATATATTTGTAATTACAAAATAAAATGGAAAATGATGAAAACTAAACGGAGACACTTTTTTTTTTTGAGGTCATTTACTGATTTCTCCCGTCGAAATGCGACTTACTTATTGCTCGTCGTCTGCAGGGCCGCGCTTACGTTTGTTGAGGATAACTCTGCGACTTTGAAGTGTCTTCTGTCGTGTGGCGATTTTCCATGGCTGGACAGGATTTGTTGCACGGAAGGTGAGGACACCGTGACGCCACTCCTCATAGAGGGGACTTAACTGCCGTAGTTGTAGCGTGCCCAAACTCGGAACATACTCCTCCATATCGATGTCATTCGGAAATGCCCTTAAGAAAGGTAAAAATTGGTGATGAGTAACTATGAGTTAATACAAAAATTGCAATTTGCTATTAGCTATAACCATGTCTGACGCAAATAAACCATGTCTGACGCAAGTAAACCATGTCTGAGGCAAGTAAACCATGTCTGACGCAAGTTAACCATGTCTGACGCAAGTTAACCATGTCTGACGCAAGTAAACCATGTCTGACGCAAGTAAACCATGTCTGATGCAAATAAACCAATGTTTGAAGCAAATAAACCAATGTCTGAAACAAATAAACCAATGTCTGAAACAAATAAACCAATGTCTGAAACAAATAAACCAATGTCTGAAACAAATAAACCAATGTCTGAAACAAATAAACCAATGTCTGAAACAAATAACAAACTCTGACTCTGACAATAAACTCTGTGCTGTATAAAATGTCCCAGAAGACTAAAAAATCAATTCAACATCATCTAAGAGCTTTTTGTCCTGTCCTTAAACAGCAAATCGTTCGCCGATATTTTAGAGGATAGTACTTGTACTCTTTAAACATATTAAGTAATAATACGTACCAATTATGTCATTACTTTAATTTTCTAAATATAAGTTTTTAAATATTAGAAAAAGAAAAAAAAAAAAAATATAAATAATACAATAATAATAAATAAATATAGTAATAACACAAACCTGACCATACGTGGTCGCTTTACAATGGGCTTCACCAGAAGGCTTAAGTCACCCAAAGGGCAATGAAAAGGGCTTTGCTCGGAGTTTCCTTGCGTGATCGAATCAGGAATGAGGATATCCGCAGGAGAACCAAAGTTACCGACATAGCACGAAGAATCGCAAAGAATCGCTAAGCTTAACTGGCAATGGGCAGGGTACATTGCTCGCAGAACGGATGCCCGTTGGGGTTGAAAGTGTATGTTTTTCGGCTAAAAGGATGATGATAAACATAAACAAAGGTGGACTTAACGCTTTAGACATTTTGTGCCAAATAACCAACGGTGATGAAGAAAAAACAGGTGGATGCATATAAATATCAATAAAATATATAGGCACAAGAGGCATATGCCTCTTGTGCCTATATAAAATTTAAATGTATTCAATTACGTTTGTATTAACTCGCACTCACAAGGCCCATTTGTTAAGCTCTCCTTATTTGATATAGTTCTCCTTCAATAGCAGTCGAAATTGTCAAAAATAAGTCCCATGATCCAACAATTGTAGCTTAGATCGTGTTTCGTAGTTGGAAATATTACAAGACGCAGTTACAGTAACATAGAATCGCTACCTTAAGGCCGGCCTCGGGGCGAAACTCCGCTGCCGCGACAAGTCGCGGCATGGCGGACAGAGCTCCGGCGGGATCTCATGGTGAAATGGCGAGAGCGACTGTCGCAACCTCGTGCTGGGCACGCCACGATCGAGGCGGTAAGGCCCCTCTTTGAGGCTTGGCTGGAAAGGCCCCACGGCGTCGTCACCTTCCGTTTGGCGCAGGTGCTGACCGAACACGGCAAGTTCGGTCCGTACCTGTACAAGATTCGTGCGGAGACGACGCCCGGGTGTCGCCACTGTGCGGACCGCCCGGTGGACACGGTGGAGCACACAGTCGAGGTGTGCCCCGCTTGGGAAGAGCATCGCCGTGTCCTCGTGGGGGCGATCGGCGGCGATCTCTCGCGCCGGGGCTTGGTTCAAGCCATGCTCCGGAGCGAGGAGGAGTGGCAGGCGGTCGCCTCCTTTTGCGAAGCAGTAATGCTAGTAAAGGAGGAGGCCGACCGCATTAGGCAAAGGCGCACACGCCGCCGCCGCCGCCGGGTTTCTGATCCCAATTTCCGGCCACCGTAGGCGCGGGCTCGCGGACGGTGGGCAATGGGTAGCTCGCTGTCCGTCCGTCCGGTAACAGACCGGTCCGAGCTCAGGTCGTCTACGGCGCGCACCGTTCCCGCGCGCCTCAAGGAGTTGTCAGCAAACTGTAGGGGTCCAGCAGGGCCGAAGCCTACTGGGGCCAAAGGTTATGTGAGACTGTCACCAAAGGCCCCAGGATAAAGGCAAGAAATGGAAAGGTAGGTTTTTAGTCAGTAAAAGTCTGACACTATTTCCCGCCCCACCCAAGGGCGGGATTTGTCATTGGATGATTTTACATACGTTAAAAAAAAAAAAAAAACCTTAAGGCCGGCCCATACCAGGGCCGTGGCAACCAAGGCACGGAAGGAACAAAAGGGTAGGTTGTAACACTCTGACACTATTTCCCGTGACACCCCGCTCCGTCCAAGAGCGGGATCTGTCACTGGATGATTTTACCTGCCATAAAAAAAACCTTAAGGCCGTCCAACCCGCAGTACATTTTCATGCAATAGCTCTTACGCGATTATAATGTTATTGCACATCTTTCTCCAAATCTTTTGGATACACAGATGTCTTATGAATGAATATATCTAGGCTTCTATAGAAAGCAAAGCATAAATTTGTGTAAAACTAACCCTATAAAGACCTTAAAAAATCTGCTATTTTACGTGAATTTTGGCCCTCCATAATGTACTGATATATAAAAATATAAAAAGTACTTCTATCTAGAAACCTTGCACATTTAATCGAGATTGAGAGACGACAATTTTTCTCAAAACCTATTACGGAGTTTAAAAACACATTTTCTGGAACAAGTTTTATGAAATATTCGTGTAAATCACGGAATTACTGGGTGCCAACAGAGTTATTAGGCATTATGTCTCTTTTTTCGTGTTTTATATTCATCAAACATTGCATCGGATTGCGTCGGATTGCGTTAGATGAAGCAACAAGCTTTTAAACCATGCTTGACGTTGACGACAGGTGAGTCGGGAAGACCCACATTAAGATCAGTTTTAATTGTTAGAGTCAAAGCTAATTTGCTGTTTTTTTTAATACAGTGTTGTCATTGTCACAGAATGTCATTGTCACAGAATGTCATTTTCACAGAATGTCATTGTCACAGAATGTCATTGTCACAGAATGTCATTGTCACAGAATGTCATCATCACAGACTGTCATCATCACAGACTGTCATCATCACAGACTGTCATCATCACAGACTGTCATCGTCACAGAATGTCATCGTCACAATGTCATCGTCACAGAATGTCATCGTCACAGAATGTCATCGTCACAGAATGTCATCGTCACAGAATGTCATCGTCACAGAATGTCATCGTCACAGAATGTCATCGTCACAGAATGTCATCGTCACAGAATGTCATCGTCACAGAATGTCATCGTCACAGAATGTCATCGTCACAGAATGTCATCGTCACAGAATGTCATCGTCACAGAATGTCATCGTCACAGAATGTCATCGTCACAGAATGTCATCGTCACAGAATGTCATCGTCACAGAATGTCATCGTCACAGAATGTCATCGTCACAGAATGTCATCGTCTCAGAATGTCATCGTCACAGAATGTCATCGTCACAGAATGTCATCGTCACAGAATGTCATCGTCACAGAATGTCATCGTCACAGAATGTCATCGTCACAGAATGTCATCGTCACAGAATGTCATCGTCACAGAATGTCATCGTCACAGAATGTCATCGTCACAGAATGTCATCGTCACAGAATGTCATCGTCACAGAATGTCATCGTCACAGAATGTCATCGTCACAGAATGTCATCGTCACAGAATGTCATCGTCACAGAATGTCATCGTCACAGAATGTCATCGTCACAGAATGTCATCGTCACAGAATGTCATCGTCACAGAATGTCATCGTCACAGAATGTCATCGTCACAGAATGTCATCGTCACAGAATGTCATCGTCACAGAATGTCATCGTCACAGAATGTCATCGTCACAGAATGTCATCGTCACAGAATGTCATCGTCACAGAATGTCATCGTATCAATAAAAATGTAACAAGAAAAAACTGATAGCTATATACGATTTAGATAATTATTTAGTAATTGATGTAGCTTCAAAATCTATATACGTATTATTTATGTATTATATCCTTTATTGTACAGCATTACACATAAAAAATAAAACTAAATCACGTATATATAATGGGCAATGAGCTATTTATTTTTTATTTGTTCCGTGTGCGATAGAATCAGCTTTTCTTTGTCGATATAATTTTATCGTAGTAGAAATTTAACTGAATGACAATATGTTATAATGAATGTAATTAGGGCTGATTTCATCATTCACTATAAAACTTGTTCAACTAAACTGAGCTCAGCGTAATAAGTAAGTAAGAATTGAAACTGAGTTTCGCGTCAAATAGATTTAAATCATAGCTGTGAAACGCAAAATGAAGCTGTAATCTCGATTAGACGCTCAAACTGTGGTTTTCAATAATCGCGATTACAATTTTTGGCTCTTGATGTTAACATATAAATCGGTTACATGCCAGTCGAACTTTTATGAGTTTTAGGTAATTGATACTTAAAGATTGGTGAAAATTGGATGGTAATAAAAAAAACACTCTGTACTCGTAGTAGTTACACGTGGCCTCAGCCAGAGTGAGGAGCTGTATGTAAGATGAAAATATACATTACATGCCAGCCGAACTTCTATGATTTTTGATTGATACTTGATGCTTGGTAAAAATTAGATCGTACTAAAAAAACACTGGGCACTCGTAGTAGTTACAAGCGGCGTCAGCCAGAGTGAGGAGCTATATGTAAGATGAATATACATTACATGCCAGCCGAACTTCTATGACTTTTGATTGATACTTGATGCTTGGTAAAAATTGAATCGTACTAAAAAAAACACTGGGGACTCGTAGTAGTTACACTCGGCCTCAGCCAGAGTGAGGAGCTGTATGTAAGATGAATATACATTACATGCCAGCCGAACTTCTATGGCTTTTGATTGATACTTGATGCTTAGTAAAAATTGAATCGTACTAAAAAAACACTGGGTACTCGTAGTAGTTACACTCGGCCTCAGCCAGAGTGAGGAGCTGTATGTAAGATGAATATACATTACATGCCAGCCGAACTTCTATGACTTTTGGTTGATACTTGATTCTTGGTAAAAATTGGATCGTAATAAAAATACACTGGGTATTAGCAGTAGTTACAAGCAGCCTCAGCCAGAGTGAGGAGCTATATGCAAGATGAATATACAATATGTAGACGTGTCTAAAGAATTATTTTTACGACGACAGATGATATTGAGACCTAAATATGTCGTAATATTACATTTATATTACATTTAATCAAATTATATACGCCATAAAATTTAAAAAAAAATATTATAAGTAGAGTGTTCTTGTTGTTCTCTTTGTTGTCGTGATCGACTATACATTTAAATTAAATTATTTATATGTTAAAACTTTACGCAACATAAACGAACAAAGATGGACTTAATACCTTAAGCATTCTCTACCAGTACAATAAAAAAAATAGTATAGTGTTTAAAACTACTCTAAATAAAAGAAATCAGAAACCTTCTAAATAGAAGAAAAAGGAAATTGTATTTTGTTTCACATATATGTGAAACAAAATACACAGTAGACAGTTAATACAAACTGTGTACACAAACACAAAATAAAATAGAAAAGGAAGAAAACTAAATGGAACCCTAAAATATGGAGTCACACCTGACGCAAATAAACTCTTTTTCTTTCTTTCTTTTAAGGTACTCTTCCACATTATGTAGGTCCTTCAAAATGGCACGGAAGACAGTAAAACAATCTAAAGTCATAATGTAATTTTTGAGCCTGCTGCTTGGTCCTTGAACAATGTATATTTCACTTATTCTAATTATATTTATTCAAATTATACAAGTTTTAAAATATTAGAATGTAAAAATATAAAAACATTTAAAAATATAAATAATAGAGAGAGACTTTTTATTTATTTATTAAAACTTCATGCAACACAAACTTACAAAGACTGACTAAATACTTTGGGTAGAAACACAAAATATTATATTTCATAATGTTAACATAAAGGTTGTTATATGCCAGTCGAATTTCTATGACTTCTGAATTGATACTTGATGTTTCGTAAAAGACACTGGGTACTACCAGTGGTCTTTGAATATGTGATAGTTCAAGTTTCTTCAAATTATTATTTTATTAAAATATAAATAAATAAGATAAATATACAACAAACTAATTGTATGTGGACGCATATAAAGAAGTCTTAGTTAATAAGGGAACAAAGTGGTTGACGATATTGATTTCACGATTTTGTTTTGACGACATTTGTTTGCTCTGTTCACAATATAATCTGCTTTACTGTTTTACTGACAAACTATTTGCTGTTGACGACATGCAAATATCATCCGAAAACATGCCTGAGTAGTAAAAAAAGTTGTCACCGCAAGGTCTATTTTATTTGTTTCGTTCACGATTGAATCTGTTTTATTGATTTATCAAAATAGTTTTGTGTCATTAAAAGATTTTTTATCGATAACATCTTTCAAAATATTAAGAAATACAAGATAAATGTTAACGTATCTTGATTGCACACCAGTCAAATGGAGTGAAAAAAAAAACCATAATTCAATCGTCAACATGCATGCCTTGCCTAACTTACATTATTTCTATTACATTATGAAAACTATTGAATTATGAAGTTATTTTTATTTTATCACAAGATTTACACCTTTTAGAACGTGACAATTTTGCTGCTTGGCAAAAATTTGATGATAATAAAAACACTGGGTATTAGTAGTAGTTACAAGTGGCTTCAGACAGAGTGAGGAGCTCTATGTAAGATGAATATACAATATATAGACGTTTCTAAAGAATTCGTTTTACGACGACAGATGATATTGAAACCTAAATATATCGTAATATTACATTTAATCAAATTATATACGCTATAAAATTAAAAAAAAAATTGTATGAGTAGAGTGGGACCTCTTTCTTATCGTGGTCGACTATACGTTTAAATTAAATTATTTACATGTTAAAACTTCACGCAAAACAAATGTACAAAGATGGACTTAATACCTTAAGCATTCTCTACCAGTACAATAAAAAAAAAGTATATTTATACAAAGTAAGGAAAAACTACTCTTAAATATTATCTGGAATGTATCTAGTTGTTTGTATTAACTCGCATTCGCGAGGCCGTATATTTAACGCTCTTTATTTGATATGATTCTTTGACAATAGCAATCAACAAGGATTTTAGGTGAATAAAACAGCCTTTCAAATTGTTAATATTAATAATATAAATATACACAACAAAATACACAGTAAATGGTTTACAAGATCAATATACATACAAAGTAGAAAAGGAGAAGAATTAAATATAACCCGAAGACGCTAGCTAAGGAGTCATAGTTAACGCAAATAAACTCTTATACTTTTAAACTACACTATCCACAACGCTATCATCTAGAACGTTTCAGATAACTAAATCAATCTTACTTCATCTATGATCATGTTGCGAACTGGGTGCTAGTAGTAGTTACAAGCAACCTCAGCCAGAGTGAGAAGTTATATGTAAAGTGAATATACGTTATATGCCAGTCGAACTTCAATGAGTTTTGATTGATACTTGATGCTTGGTAAAAATTGGATGGTAATAAAAAAACACTGGGTACTAGTATAAATTAAACAGTATGACAACATGCTATACTATAATATGAAATAAATTAAAACTTTGTTACACGCCAGTCAAATGGAGTGAAAAAAAAATTATACCATATTGCAACAAACGAAAACATGCATTCCTTGCCTAACTAACTTAAAACTATTGAATTATTAAGTTATTTTTATTTTATCACAAGATTTCCAATTTTTAGAACGTGACGTGTTTTGATGGCGGTGTCGTGACGTATTCTGATGGCGGCGTATTCTGATGGTGTACGTATTCTTGTATCGTTGTCGTTGATGGTGGACGTATTCTTGTATCGTTGTCGTTGATGGTGGACGTATTCTGATGGTGGCGTTGTCGTGACGTTCCACGGTGGCGTTGTCGTGACGTTCCACGGTGGCGTTGTCGTGACGTTCCACGGTGGCGTTGTCGTGACGTTCCACGGTGGCGTTGTCGTGACGTTCCACGGTGGCGTTGTCGTGACGTTCCACGGTGGCGTTGTCGTGACGTTCCACGGTGGCGGAGTCGTGACGTTCCACGGTGGCGGAGTCGTGACGTTTCACAGTAGTCGTAGCATTGTATCTACGCCCTAAGGTCCATTTTGTTTGTTTCGTTCACGATAGAATCTCGTTTCACAGTAGTCGTAGCATTGTATCTACGCCCTAAGGTCCATTTTGTTTGTTTCGTTCACGATAGAATCTGCTTTATTGTTTTGTGATAATAGAATGTCAAAATCGAACAATATTATAAAAAAACAACATTTCAGTTGGTTACTTGCCAGTCCAACTTAATTGATACTTATACTTCGTAAAAATTGGATGGTGATACAAAAAATTTGGTATTTTATGTAATTTACAGCAACTGCTGGTCCGTCATCTATATTTTAGGTCCCCTGATCGTACACTATAATATGAAATAAATTAAAACTTGGTTATACGCCGGTCAAATGGAGTGAAAAAAAAAATTATACATTGCTTGTTAAAAATTGGATGGTGATTAAAAAAGTTGGGCGGTTTATAATAAACAGTCTTCTCTGATCTATAGACAATAGTTAAAGCAAACTGACCTTTGTTTTAAACTATCCCGCTATGGAGTTGTCTAAGAAGGTACCTTTTCCTTAAAACTATTGAATTATTAAGTTATTTTTATTTTATCACAAGATTTACAATTTTTAGAACGTGACGTGTTTTTAGAACGTGACGTGTTTTTAGAACGTGACGTCCCAAGGTGGTGGCATCGTGACGTTCCAAGGTGGTGGCATCGTGACGTTCCAAGGTGGTGGCATCGTGACGTTCCAAGGTGGCGGCATCGTGACGTTCCAAGGTGGTGGCATCGTGACGTTCCAAGGTGGTGGCATCGTGACGTTCCAAGGTGGTGGCATCGTGACGTTCCAAGGTGGCGGCTTCGTGACGTTCCAAGGTGGCGGCGTCGTGACGTTCCAAGGTGGCGGCGTCGTGACGTTCCACGGTGGCGGCGTCGTGACGTTCCACGGTGGCGGCGTCGTGACGTTCCACGGTGGCGGCGTCGTGACGTTCCACGGTGGCGGCGTCGTGACGTTCCACGGTGGCGGCGTCGTGACGTTCCACGGTGGCGGCGTCGTGACGTTCCACGGTGGCGGCGTCGTGACGTTCCACGGTGGCGGCGTCGTGACGTTCCACGGTGGCGGCGTCGTGACGTTCCACGGTGGCGGCGTCGTGACGTTCCACGGTGGCGGCGTCGTGACGTTCCACGGTGGCGGCGTCGTGACGTTCCACGGTGGCGGCGTCGTGACGTTCCACGGTGGCGGCGTCGTGACGTTCCACGGTGGCGGCGTCGTGACGTTCCACGGTGGCGGCGTCGTGACGTTCCACGGTGGCGGCGTCGTGACGTTCCACGGTGGCGGCGTCGTGACGTTCCACGGTGGCGGCGTCGTGACGTTCCACGGTGGCGGCGTCGTGACGTTCCACGGTGGCGGCGTCGTGACGTTCCACGGTGGCGGCGTCGTGACGTTCCACGGTGGCGGCGTCGTGACGTTCCACGGTGGCGGCGTCGTGACGTTCCACGGTGGCGGCGTCGTGACGTTCCACGGTGGCGGCGTCGTGACGTTCCACGGTGGCGGCGTCGTGACGTTCCACGGTGGCGGCGTCGTAACATTGCACGGTAGTCGTACACTTGTATCTACGCCCTAAGCTCCATTTTGTTTGTTTCGTTCACGATAGAATCTGCTTTACTGCTTTGTACATCATAGTTTTGTCGTAAATTTATAAATTAAACAGTATGACAACATGATACACATATGTGTATCATGTTGTAATATATCGTGACGTTCCAAGGTGGCGGCATCGTGACGTTCCAAGGTGATTTAAAAATGCTTTAAATCACCTCACTGGCCACTTAAAGCAATTTTCCTACAAAATTCACACAAACGAAGATCAAAATATAACACTTTTGGTTTTGTAGGTTTGAGGTTAAAATTCCGAATAATCCACCATTCATCGGTTGCTTGTCTACATTAAACGTTCTTCACGTGGAGCTGCTTTTATTAAGAGCATTCTAGAGGTCATTTTAAGGAATTTTCACACAAAATCCACAAAAACGAAAATCTTTTGGTTTTGGTTTCGTCAATTTGACGTTAAAATTTCGAAACATTCGTGTGTCATAATCATTTTTTTTTTCGAAACATTACCAATTAGAGAATCGAATCGTCAAACTATTTTGCGTTCGTATGAAATTTCGGGAACGAAATGAACTGTGGCAGGAAACACGCGAATTTTCTTCCGAAACTTCGTTTTTCGGAGAAAGGGAGTAGACCCCCTGATCTACGAGTATATGCTAGGTCCCTGATTTATGCAGAAAAGTTAGTTCAAAACTAGGAGTTGTCTAGGATTTTCGATAAATCGATGAACAAGCCTATCCAACTTTTCTCAGAATAATATGAAAATGCAAAATAAAATAAACAGTGTTAACACGAACTGTGTACACAAATACAAAATAAAATAAATAGAAAAGGAGGAAAACTAAATAGAACCCAAAATATGGAGTTACACCTGACGCAAATACACTCTTTTTCTTTCTTTCTTTTAAAGTACTCTTCCACAGTGCAGGTCCTTCAAAATGGCACGGAAAACAATAGATCAATCTAATGTCAATGTTATCTTTGAGGCTGTTGCCTAGTCCTGGAACAACAACAGTAAGTAAAGTTCTTAAACAGTAAAACTATTTTTTTATCGACATGTTGGTTGATAGTACTTAATTCGACAATTGCCTTCCATGGCAGAACAAGATTTCAGAAGAAATCGCAAATATTTCATTTCATCACTCGATGCACTCAAGTGCCCATTTTGTCACATTTATATTACATTTATTCAATTTATACAAGTTTTAAATATTAGAATGTAAAAATATAAAAACATTTAAAAATATAAAAACATTTAAAAATATAAATTAAAGTTTACAGTGTATTAAAACTTGATACAGTGTAAGTTAATTTGCTTCTTTTGCAATGCAGTGTAGTCTTAATGTCAATGTCGTGTTAATGTCAATGTCGCAGAATGTCAATGTCATAGAATGTCAACGTCTCAGAATGTCAACGTCTCAGAATGTCAACGTCTCAGAATGTCAACGTCTCAGAATGTCAACGTCTCAGAATGTCAACGTCTCAGAATGTCAACGTCTCAGAATGTCAACGTCTCAGAATGTCAACGTCTCAGAATGTCAACGTCTCAGAATGTCAACGTCTCAGAATGTCAACGTCTCAGAATGTCAACGTCTCAGAATGTCAACGTCTCAGAATGTCAACGTCTCAGAATGTCAACGTCTCAGAATGTCAACGTCTCAGAATGTCAACGTCTCAGAATGTCAACGTCTCAGAATGTCAACGTCTCAGAATGTCAACGTCTCAGAATGTCAACGTCTCAGAATGTCAACGTCTCAGAATGTCAACTTCTCATTAAGGATGTGGCACGAGAAAACTGATTGATATTATATACAATTTTAATTCATCACTCTTCTGATTACCGTAGCTTGAGACCGTAGTTTTTACTAAACGATATGAGATGAAAATTTGCACTGAAAATATGCTACAAGTAGTTTGATGAGCCTTAAAAAACACTAAAATACACAAAAAAAAACAAAACTTCTATGATTTCCGATTGATACTTGAAACATAAAACAATTATTGGATGGTAATAAAAAGATGTATGGTTTCTAGTAGTAGTTTCATACAAGCTGCCTTAGAGTGCGGAGCTAGTGTGCTGAGAAGCTGGATATGAGCTACTCGAAGTTCTATTTGTATGTTATCAAGTCTAAAGAATTGGCTTTACGAATATGAATTTACGTAGAACGAATCTATTATAGAACAAATCTGATTTTCTTTCAACCAGAAACTTGCCTTCAAGCCTAAGAAGCAGTAAAAATAAGTCCATCGCCATTTGTTTTGGTCCATTTTATTTGTTTCGTTCACGATAGAATCTGCTTTACTACTTTGTCCATATACATAGTTTTGTCATAAATATATAAATTAAACAGTATGACAACATGTTACACTGTAATATGAAATAAATTAAAATTTGATACACGCCAGTCAAATGGAGTGAAAAAAAAAATACCGTAATGCAATAAACGGAAACATGCATGCCTTGCCTTACTCACATTATTTCTATTACCTTTTCCTTAAAACTGTTGAATTATGAAACTATAATTTAAATTATTAAACTATAATTAAACTAATTAATTTAAATTTGACATTGACAAGACTAAAATAATAACATTTGAGCAAAGGACAAATCATATAAAACCTGACATTAAATATAAAAATAAGATAATTTCAGAAACGACAAATACAAAATTTTTAGGACTTCAATTGGATAGAGACATGTCTTGGAAGACTCACAGTGATAGTGTATGTAAACGCCTGAGTCAACATTCGTATGCTCTACGTAATCTTGCAAAGGAGGTAAATCTAAAAGCTTTGGTTACGGCGTATCATGCACATGTCACATCAACATTACGCTATGGGATCATAATATATTGGGGAAACTCCACAAATATGGACTTAGTATTTAAAAAAAGTTGTGTTAGGGCAATATGTGGTATTCAAAGCACGGAAAGCTACAAACCGTTCTTTGTGAATCTTCGCATATTAACAGTACCATGTTTGTATATACACCACTATTTTTTAATTAGTGCAAATACTTAAAGGGCTTATTAGAAAATTTCTTGTTATTATTTAAGTAAAGTCTCAATAAATAATATTCATAAACAACAAAGTTATGAGCGTTTGTTTATATCCCAAAATCACAGTCAATTTATGAAAACATTGTACAGGTTATTGTTTATGAATGAAAAAAAGTCAATAAAAATGCGCTTAATATTTTCTAATAGTAGTTATATATGATGATTCAATTATGAATTTACCAATAATGACAAATTTTTGTGGACAATTTTGGGATTTCGTTTTTTTTACTTTTGACTACACAAATATGATCAGTAACAGATACTGATTGAGCCCCATTCTTTTGTGCACTAATTAAAAAATAGGGGTGTATATGAGGTGGCTATATTTGTAAAAAATAACCTTCATCTGTTTGGAACTCACAACAGCGCGCGAAATAGACATAAGATAAGCGGTAGACCACATAAAAAAGCCATATTTCATAAGTTTCTTGGGGATGGCTCCACAGATATATAATAAACTGCCTAAATCTTACATAAACGTATAGAAAAATACCTCAATAGCATCAACTTTTTTTTTGAACGCCAGTACGGTTTTCGACCTAGAAGTAACAACCTTGCAGCTACTATAGATTTGGTCACGAAAATAAAATCAAACATAGATAAAAAAATATTGTGCTCGGCGTTTTCATCGATTTAAAAAAAGCTTTTGACACAAATTGCAACAGTTAGTCACAAATTGCTAATCAAAAAATTAGAAAGCACCAATATCAAAGGTGCGGCACTGGAGATGATCCGATCATATCTGTCAAACAGACTCCAAGTAGTTAAACTAGGAAACGTTTCAAAGTAAACTGTTACCAATCCAATGTGGTGTACCACAGGGTTCATTATTAGTCTCGTTACTTTTCGCAATTTATATTAATAATATACACGAACTAGACTTACATGGTCATGTAGCTCTATACGCAGACGATACATGTCTTTTTTACTTCGGCTCATCTATACAAGACTTAATTATAAAAGCCCAGGAAGATCTCAACAAGCTATTCTCCTGGTTCCAATACAATCTTTTGACAATTAATATCTCCAAAACCTGCTATGTCATTTTTAAAGCTAAAAATAAAACATATCCCACCCCATCAACCATTGCAAATAAATAATTTACCCCATCAAAAAAAAAATTGCGAAAAGTATCTTTGCTTACGAATGGATGGCGCCCTGACCTGGGGGTACAAATCGAACACATCAGAACCAAATTATCTGCACTTTTAGGTTCACTTCTACGTATCGTCCGGTGCATGCCGCGTCAGGTCAGCTACTCCATAATATATATAACTCCTTACTGAAACCACACCTGCTGTACCTAATCGAAATCTGGGGCCTCTAAAACTAATCTAGCAGAACTTCAAACCATGCAAAATAAAATACTAAAAATACTTTTTCATTACCAATTTTTAACACCGACTCACAAAATTTATAAAGAAACCAAACTAATGAACATAAAACAATTATATATTTACCATACTTGCATGCTTGTCCGAAAAATATTACATAAATCTCTCCATGCTAACTTATCCTTTGTACGGTTGAGACAACAAACAGCGAAGTTCACGCCGAGCAAGTTATTTAGTTCTACCCAAGACAAGAACGAAGATCGGCAAATCAATGTTTACCTAAGCAGGCGCAGATATTTTTAACAAATTACCGTCGACGATTAAAACATGTAAGCTCCTATAATGCATTCAAATCACAACACTGTTTTTGTTTCATATTTCTCATGTAAGTGACTGTAGTCTTTTATGAGAATAAATTTCTTTAAACGTAAATCTAACATAATAGACATAACAAACATAACAGACATAACAGACATAACAGACATAACAGACATAACAGACATAACAGACATAACAGACATAACAGACATAACAGACATAACAGACATAACAGACATAACAGACATAACAGACATAACAGACATAACAGACATAACAGACATAACAGACATAGCAGACATAGCAGACATAACAGACATAACAGACATAACAGACATAACAGACATAACAGACATAACAGACATAACAGACATAACAGACATAACAGACATAACAGACATAACAGACATAACAGACATAACAGACATAACAGACATAACAGACATAACAGACATAACAGACATAACAGACATAACAGACATAACAGACATAACAGACATAACAGACATAACAGACATAACAGACATAACAGACATAACAGACATAACAGACATAACAGACATAACAGACATAACAGACATAACAGACATAACAGACATAACAGACATAACAGACATAACAGACATAACAGACAACAGACATAACAGACATAACAGACATAACAGACATAACAGACATAACAGACATAACAGACATAACAGACATAACAGACATAACAGACATAACAGACATAACAGACATAACAGACATAACAGACATAACAGACATAACAGACATAACAGACATAGCAGACATAACAGACATAACAGACATAACAGACATAACAGACATAACAGACATAACAGACATAACAGACATAACAGACATAACAGACATAACAGACATAACAGACATAACAGACATAACAGACATAACAGACATAACAGACATAATAGACGTCACTACAAACTGCTATGGCAGCGAAAAGGTTTGGTTGATTCACTTTCATTTTTTTTTTATCATTACCTTTTTCATTACCTTTTTTCATTACCTTTTTCATTACCTTTTTTCATTACCTTTTTTCATTACCTTTTTTCATTACCTTTTTTCATTACCTTTTTTCATTACCTTTTTTCATTACCTTTTTTCATTACCTTTTTTCATTACCTTTTTTCATTATCTTTTTTCATTACCTTTTTTCATTACCTTTTTTCATTACCTTTTTTCATTACCTTTTTTCATTACCTTTTTTCATTACCTTTTTTCATTACCTTTTTTCATTACCTTTTTTCATTACCTTTTTTCATTACCTTTTTTCATTACCTTTTTTCATTACCTTTTTTCATTACCTTTTTTCATTATTTATCTATAAATCGCAGTCGTAAAAGAGATTTATGTAAGTTCTATGGAATTTCTTGCACGTGCTTCTCCATAGAGATCTCCGCTTTCGTGCAGTCTAGTATCACTTTTTTTGATTGACCAGAATTTTAACAATTCAAAAGTGCATGTAAAAAGTCTGAAGCAGTTATCAGAAACAGTGTAGCATAAAATCGTAAAGCATTGAATAAACTAGTTTTGAACCATTGAAATTCTACTAAAAAGAAATAGACACTTTTAGAAATAGAAACACAACTGTACGTTGCAACTATATAATAACTGAGACAGATACCTGGCAGGAGCACTCTCAACTATTTAATTATCCACCCAAGATGCGAATGTTCAATCAAAACTTTATCTTGGCGCAGGTGTCATAAGTTGGGCAGTTAGTAACTTTGCTCGTTTGGTTACTCTATGGTCATCATGACACTGTGTGGGGACTTGTAATCTTGTTATGGCACTTAATTACTGTTTTGGGATCTTTGGTGGGATAGTTCTAAGTAATAATGGCTAAGGTAACGTTTTAGACGGGTTAGGCACAGATAAAGTTGAAGCATGGGCCACACGGATGTAATCCAGTGTACCAACAAAGGTCACCTTGGTGGTTGCTTTGCCTCCAAATTGATCTAATGCACGAGCTAACACGTTCGCAAATCAAGCGCTGCTGTCGAGACTGCGGTTGAAAAAATGTGCCCGCTTATCTGTTATACAATATATAGCATAATCAGCCTTTTAATTTTCACCGATCGCCGCCACCGATCGCCGCCACCGATCGCCGCCACCGATCGCCGCCACCGATCGCCGCCACCGATCGCCGCCACCGATCGCCGCCACCGATCGCCGCCACCGATCGCCGCCACCGATCGCCGCCACCGATCGCCGCCACCGATCGCCGCCACCGGTCGCCGCCACCGATCGCCGCCACCGATCGCCGCCACCGATCGCCGCCACCGATCGCCGCCACCGATCGCCGCCACCGATCGCCGCCACCGATCGCCGCCACCGATCGCCGCCACCGATCGCCGCCACCGATCGCCGCCACCGATCGCCGCCACCGATCGCCGCCACCGATCGCCGCCACCGATCGCCGCCACCGATCGCCGCCACCGATCGCCGCCACCGATCGCCGCCACCGATCGCCGCCACCGATCGCCGCCACCGATCGCCGCCACCGATCGCCGCCACCGATCGCCGCCACCGATCGCCGCCACCGATCGCCCTCACGAGGACACGGCGATGCTCTTCTCTAGCGAGGCACAGCTCTACGGTGTGCTCCACCGTGTCCACCGAGCGTTTCGCACAGTGGTGACAGCCGGGCGTCACCTCCGCACGGATGTCACCTATATTTGGATGCAAAATTTCGTCCGTGTGGTCCTTGCTTGAGCACTGCCCGGTTAGGAGCATAATGATTAAATCAACAAAAACTTGGGTGAACAATAAAAATATATTTTCATAGCTAACTTTATAACCCGGAACGTCTATGAAATGTATTCATTTTATTCACACACTTGCACGTTGCCGCTTGTTTTGGCAAATAACAAAAAATATCATTCTTTTTTTCAATTGTTTTGTTAAAAATCAGTGCTGTTTGTTTTAACGTGATCATGTTTGGAGTCAATTCCAAAAGTATTTCAATTAGAATACACATCTTTATGATATTACATTCTCAGTAAAGACTGTCGCTCAAATAGATATCGGCAAAATTTATGATATTACATTCTCAGTAAAGACTGTCGCTCAAATAGATATCGGCAAAATTTATGATATTACATTCTCAGTAAAGACTGTCGCTCAAATAGATATCGGCAAAATTTATGATATTACATTCTCAGTAAAGACTGTCGCTCAAATAGATATCGGCAAAATTTATGATATTACATTCTCAGTAAAGACTGTCGCTCAAATAGATATCGGCAAAATTTATGATATTACATTCTCAGTAAAGACTGTCGCTCAAATAGATACCAGCAAAACCGTACGGGTCCAGCAAGGCCGATGCCTATGATATAAACAACCATAAAAAAGGCCGATGCTTATGATATAACCAACCATAAAAAAGGCCGATGCCTATGATATAACCAACCATAAAAAAGGCCGATGCCTATGATATAACCAACCATAAAAAAGGCCGATGCCTATGATATAACCAACCATAAAAAAGGCCGATGCCTCCGCTTTTTGGACTCGGAGAAAAGTTTTTGAAAAGAAAACCCATGGTCTTAAAACGCAAAATGCAACTGAAGAAAGGTGTGTTTTTAGTCAGAAAACGTCTATCAGGCCCTCTCGCTCCACCCTACAGCGAGAGATGTAAAAAAAAAAATTATAAAATCGAATAAACGAAAATCTCGGTCCGCGAAATATAAGTCACAAACACCATTTCAGATTCGGCACCCCTTTGCCCGAGGGGTAACTAAGCATTATCACACACAACTACACGACACTGCACTTATCTTCATCATTCCATTTTCTCGTAGGATAATATTAAAATATATTACGTAAAATGTATTGCTCCAGCGTCAGGCTTGAGCTTGCTTTCGGTTCGGTGCATTGAAAGTGATGGGTTGGTTGGATCTGAAATGCATTATTCTTGATTGTATTGTTTTCTCACGTGTTGTTTAACTTATTTTATTTATAAAATGTTTATATTTTAAGGCTGTAATATTTGTACACCTCTAATTGTAGGGTATGGTCCAAAGAAAGACTATTTTATTTCACCATCTCATGTTTTACCCATACTCAAGCAAATAAATGATTTGATTTGATTTGAACTCATACATCGTGTGAGGAGTGATATGAAAGAAAAGGAAGTCAGTATCACTTTTTCTACATTAATATGTATATATATAGATATATTTTACTTCAATGAATATAATGTGCTACAAAACTTTAGCACTTCAATGAATATAATGTGAATATAATGTGCTAAAGTTTTGTAGCGACATCTATGTCGTCACCAATGAACTAATCCTGCATCGTGCAAGTAAAATTCTCCGCGCGATTTGAACATAGAACCGCCCAAAATCATCTATGGGACAGTAGCCCACCAGAAATAACACCTGTCTGGTCGGAGGATACTCCCTTTTCAAAGAAGGTTTGCGGGACTTCACTTTCTGTTCCGCTTACCTATAAAATTTATTCTATTCTATTCTAAACCATTTTGTGCTCCACTGTATGTCCGGGCTGTCTCCACAGTAGTGACACCCGGGTGTCGCTCCCGCACTAATTCGGTGCAGGTACTTCCCAAACTGACCGTGTTCGGTGAGAATCTGCATCATGCGGAAGATGAGAACGCCGTGAGGTTTTCCAGCCACTCTTCATAGAGGGGACTAACTGCCACAATTATGGCGTACCCACTTAGAATAAAACTAAATAAATTCGTTGTTTTTTTAATTAATATAATAGTAAATTCTGTTCTCATTTATGGATTCTCACCCTCACGCTAATATTAGGCAGAAAACAGTCGTCTAAAACTTTATCACGTTTCGTTTAAAATAGACTTACCATCTCGATGACAAAAGAAAAATGGTCTTGTTTTGTAGATTTAAATATTTGTTGTTGAAATTTCTGGCATCGTCGCTTTAAAGACAGAAGAAATACAAAAGTATTGCCTCAGGCGGTTGTCAAAAGTCGTTGCGACTGCACTGCGCTACACAATCTGACATCGAAGGCTCGCTTGCCGCCACAACGAAATACAAGCTTAACTTACTCGACTTCAAAAGTAAGAGGAGCTTCGGTTTTTATTTTATTTTTTGGTTACCTCACAACTCCGTCGTTTATAATCGCTATGGAAACGTCTTTTACATTTGAAAGGATCTTTTTTCCACTTTAAAACTGACCAGTTCGTCCCGCCATCATTTTCATGGTCAGCCGCGACCCTGTCTTACTGTGTCAGAGGAACCAATTATACGTTACTTCGGCCCACGTGGGCAAGCAGATTTTACCGAGTGATTTAGCGGGCATATGTAAGGAAGAAATATTTTGACTAGCCTGTTTGTCTGACCTGTTTGTCTAGTGGTCAGTGACCCTGACAGCTATGCTGGAGATCGTGGGTTCTATTCCCAACCTGGACAAATGTTTGTGTGATGAGCACGATCATTGTTCTGTGTCTGGGTATAATTTATCTATAATATGTATGTATTTAAAAAAATAATATGTTTATCAGTTGTATAGTACTCATGACACAAGCTATACTTAGCTTAAAAAATCTACGCTTTACGATACTCAGCGGGCATGTGGCAGACATATCCTGCTTAGTCTCATTTAACTTAGGCAGCCTTTTCAGCTATAATAATACTTTCTACATCGAAATAAAGATTTTTCTAATATGAAACAACAGACTAAATACAAACGTTCAAAAACACAGACGTTCTACAAAAAAATACCAATTTGTTGTTGTGAAAATATTTAAAAGGGTGTTTAATAAAATCGTAGCAGAAAAACAACGCCTTGCAATGTTACAGGTTCGTGGGAACAATATTTTCTAAACATACAACCAGTATACAGATTTTAACGAGAAGTTTGAGAAATTAAAAGGATGGTAAGAAAGGTGAAAGTCGTTAGCCTTGGGAAATAGGACCAATCTGGAAGCAAATCCGTAAAAATAAAAAAAAAATTTGCAAATCAGTACATAAACAACTGACTTCTGAGGTAACAAACATATAAATACATACTCGTACAACCGAATTAAGAACCTCCTCGTTTTTTGAAGTCTGTTAAAAGGAAGGCTAGAAAGGCAAAATTCTGCCTTGTTTGGGCGGAGCACCGCATCCTGAGCCCGAGGTGATCGGTCCTCTGCTATCGAGTTGCTTACCGTGGGCTTGCGGACGGTGAGCAATGGGTAGCTCGCCGCCCGGTTGTTCGGTAATCTTCCGGTCCGAGCCCAAATCATCGACAGTGTACGCGTAATGATCCACGCGCGCTTCGAAAAAATGTCAGCAAAGTCGTAGGGGCCCAGCAGTGTCGAAGCCTACTGAGCCATGGGTTGTACAAAAGAGAACCACGGGGCTCTGGCACGAAGGCAAAGCGGGAGCAGGAGTGGGCTTAAGTCAATAAAAGTCTGACAAGCTCTCCCATCCCACCAAAGAGCGAATAGATGTTTTTTTTAGGTGGTATGATTTCCCATCTAATAAAAAACATTGTATTAAATGTTTTGTTTTGAATGACACTTCTTCAATTCACCTGAGTTATGCTACTGCATCACACCAGGTCGCCAACCCGTGAATATCTGCATTTACACTGAGTAGCGAAACAGTGTTTCGAATAAAAACTTGTACACCTCTCATTTTATTCCAAGCGCTTCGAATAAAAACGTGTACACTTCTCATTTTATTAAGTCGTCGCTATTCGAATTCAGTACGTTTTTACTGAGCAAACGAATTTCTTATATGCCCGCAATTGTTTTTGCAGCTAGAAAGAGGTTTTAGTAGTTTTGTATGCTTAATAACGAAATGAAAATAGTTTAAACAGTTGTTGCTATTTAACCTGGTTTTTGATTGTTAATAGATTTTTATGTTTTCTTTTTCTATCCTTTCCTGAAAAATAGTGTGTAGTAGATATTGTGTCATTCAGTATACATATTTTTTTTTATTTTGGAAAATAAACACTTAAATTACAATAACTCATATACTGTATACTTCCGGCATAGTGGTATTAGGAGTCGAGGGATGCCTTTATCCAGGACTGGAGTAGAACGGTATAGAAAAAAAATCTTTTTCCTAATATTAGAGGATTTTTCAATATCAATATAGTGTTTGTATTTACATAATTCTTTTTACTAGCAAAAAAAAATTACATTTTGGGAAAACATTGTAGAATTCCCAGCTAGAATCCTGTAGTTCCTGGTAGAGTTACAACCTGGTGAAGTGTACTCCAACCTCGATCACATTTTGCTTACCATCAAGTGAGATAGCGATCAAAAGTAAACCTATCAATAATAACATGCCTATATTATATTCGAGTTTTGTCAATAACACGTTGTGGTCTACCCTGTCGTTATACATTACTCGATAAGCTACGAGTATTTACAAAAACGTCTTATCGAGCTAGCTTTTTATTCTTTTGACGAATTTAAGATTTAATTGACTGCACGTAAATATTAATTGGACTAAAAATTATTGTAACTTCTTTCATTATCTTGAAGGAAGGAAGGTGGCAATAGGAACGTAAACGAAACAAAGCCTTCTAGTTTGAGCTCGTTAGACTTGTATGGACGAGTATTTAGGTGCTAGGTGGTAACCAGGGTCCGATGATGGAACTGGAAGATGGCTATAGAAACTCCGTAATAAGCGCAATAAGATAAACATATCCTGTTTGAACTTTTTGGAGTGGTTTTGATGAGTATTAACTATATAAAAAAAAAATATATATATACCGCGCTATAAAAGCTTGCTATGAAAATAATATTTTCATTGAAAACTTGTTTAATGGGACAGTTTTCATTTTGACTTCAATGCAAAATAATACCTTAATATTCTTTGTTGGAATATACTTACTTGCGCGGTGGCTTACAATAAAACTATTTAATTTAAACCGAGCAGTTAAACCACCGTGTGTTACGGTCGGCAATCCGATTAGCAGTTCTGCATAGTTGAACTTTATGACCGACACTTTACGTCTTTTGTACAGCTTCACGGAATCACTCATATTTGTACACAAGTACTTGAGATAAATGTTGCAGAGTTTTAAACATTTATAAATTGGTACAACGATCGATGTAATTTACTTAATATTAATTTACATTAGTCTTGTAAAAATGGAAAAACACTGCGCTTAGTATTTTCTAGTAGTAGTTAAAAATAATAATATGTACAAACGGGTAGAAAAAGAACTTATTGGGCATCAAAAAATTCTTCAGTACTTGTATTTGGAGTATTTGTAGTTTGAGGTTTCTTAAAAAATCTCTTCATAGTATTGTAATTAGGTAGTTGATAAGGTTCATTATAGTCCTCTTAACTGATTTTGGCAAACATTTGCACAGACATTTGCAAAAGTGTCCAAAAATCAATCAATCTTTTTTTGTGTTCTTTTATTTAGTGTTTTTTTATGTGTAAAAACTAGTTATAGTTTTTGTATTGTTGTTATATATATTTTTTGTCCTGTGCGAGTCTCAAATAAATGTCTTTCTTTTCTTTTTTAAGTAGAATAGAGTATCGAATAAAATGTATTTATTTATAGCCTGCGTCAAATAAATACGAGCTCTCTTAAAATAACAACTTTACAAAAATTCCCCAGTTCCCAAAAATGGCAGCAGCAGGGTCGTCGAGGACTGCGAGTATCTTGAAAAAGGGAAGGGGCTGTGTGGTATCCTGTGCAGCGGCGTGCCCGGCGTACCGTAACAGTACTGCGACTGCTGTGAGAGGCTCGAGGATGGCCGGCCTGAGAGGGAGAAGACGAGAGCCCAAAGGCGTGTGCCGCCTAGCTACGGGATGTTTTTCGCCGTTTGTCGCCGAACATCCGGGTTTGTCCCAATGGCGTTTGTCGCCCAACATACGGGTTTGTCCCAATAGGTGTCGCCGAACATCCGGGTTTGTCCCAATGGGTGTCGCCGAACATCCGGGTTTGTCCCAATGGGTGTCGCCGAACATCCGGGTTTGTCCCAATGGGTGTCGCCGAACATCCGGGTTTGTCCCAATGGGTGTCGCCGAACATCCGGGTTTCAGAAATCAGAAATCAGAAGCGTTTATTTCAAATAGACCAATTACAGGCACTTTTGAATTGTCAAAATGTCGGTCAGTCCAAAAAAAAAAAGTGAAGCTAAATTGCACGTTCCAAAGCGTAGATCTCTATGGAGAAGAACGTGCAAGAAACTCCATGGACACTCTTTTAAATCATATTATTAGTTACATAATTCTTGGTTACATAATTCATGTTGCTTCTACTATGTGAGCACAATGTAGATAAATAATGAAAGAAAATACTAAATGCAAATATTTTAACAGAAATTGAAATAACAGAAATTGAAATAAGCCACTGGCAGCTAAGAGATGACCAGTCTCAAATGACGGCGCCCGTTCACGAGCATGACGCGTGCACCAGCCCCACTCAGCTCAACCATAATGAAGGGAACCGAATGACCCAATTACACGTGCCACCATCAGCGAGACATTTAAGTGAGCATGACAAACTCTCAACTGCCATACTTGTAAATTCAAATATATTTGTAACCAATTAAAAATAAAAATGCTCCATGGTACTTCACATTCACAAAATTTGAAAAAGTGCTTCTACATTATACAATGCTATTGGTTCCAAATACAATAAGTAATCAATTGTCAAAAGCTTCATTAAAATAAATAAATTAAAAAAAAAACATCTCGAAAATAACAATACAAAAAGGGTCATCTCATCTTGTATATTTATATATTTAAAAAAACTAATTAGGCAAAAATGGCTGTGCACGTGGAGCCGGACAGGCATTTAGCCAAGCATTTTTATCTAGGAGATAATCTTCCAATTTATAATATGCTTGTCTACATAGTGTGCGTTTAATGCATGTTTTAAATTTTGACTCATTGAGATTGAGAATCTCAAGTGGTATTTTATTATAAAATTTTACACAGTACCCCATAAAAGAACTATGTACTTTAGCCAATCTGAATCGTGGTTGATCTAATTTGTCCCTATTTCTAGTATTAAAATTGTGCCTGTCACTTATCTTAGTAAAAAGATGAATATTTTTCCGAACATACAAAATATTCTCATAGATATATTGACAAGGGACCGTCATAATGTTTATTTCCTTAAATAGTTCCCTAAGAGAATCGCGTCTGCGAAGTCTATATATGGCTCTGATGGCTCTCTTCTGCAGAACAAAAATAGACTCTATGTCTGCAGCCCTTCCCCATAGCAAAATACCGTAAGACATGACACTATGAAAGTAACTAAAATAGACTACCCTCGCAGTATCTACATCAGTAAATTGACGGATTTTTCTAACAGCATATGCTGCAGAACTAAGCCGACCTGCTAGAGATGTTAAATGAGGACCCCATTGTAGCCTCGAGTCAAGCGTGATTCCCAAGAAAACCGTGTTCTCGACGAATTCGAGTTTTTCTTTGTTTAATACTATTTCGGAGCTATTGCTTTTAACATTCGGTAACGCAAATCTCATGCACATGGTTTTTTTTCCATTTAATACTAAATTATTAACAGTAAACCAATTATGGACCTGTTGCAAAGCGTTGTTTACATCATCAAGGTTTGTGGAACGTCTATTGATCTTAAAGATTAATGAAGTATCATCAGCAAACAAAACAATATGTGGTTGTTTTTTTAATAGATGCGGCAAATCATTTATATATACCAAAAAGAGAAAAGGACCCAATATTGAGCCTTGTGGTACACCCATTTTGACTTTCAAACCCTGGGAATTGACACCGTTTATTTGAACATGTTGTTGTCTGTCATTTAAATAAGATTTCACTAAGCTCAGTGCAAGTTTACCTAGCCCATAATGTTCCAGCTTTAAAAGCAAGGTTTCGTGATTAACGCAATCAAAAGCCTTTGAGAGATCACAAAAAATACCTATCGCATCTTGGGCTTCTTCCCACGCTGCAAATATGTGTTTTAATAACGTGACACCAGCGTCAGTCGTACAACGTCCTTTGGTGAAACCATACTGTTGATCATTTAAGATTTTATTGGTGTTAAAATGGTAAAGCATTTGATTAAGCATAACTTTTTCAAACACCTTACTGAAAACTGGCAACACTGATACAGGTCTGTAATTATTAGTTTCACTATGGTCGCCAGACTTAAAAAGTGGTATAACCTTACTGTATTTCATTAAATCGGGAAAAACTCCTTGGTCTACACACAAATTAAATATTAAAGCCAAATATGGTGCTATGGTCTCGATTATGGACGTGCATACTTTAATAGACATACCCCATAGATCTTCGGTTAATTTTATTTTGATTTGCCGGAAAGCCTTTATGACTGTCATAGGGTTTATATGTTTGAATTGAAACTCAACCGGACAGTCTGGCAAATTTGATTTCAATAGAGCAATTGAGGCTGCAGGGGAGGAATTTAAAGCTTCCGTTGTCCTAAGAGGTATATCGGTGAAATAATTAACAAACTCTTGGGCTACTTCTGAATTAGAGCTTATGGGACCATGTGAAGTCTCCAATAAAAAATCCGTGTTGCGTACTTTATTTCTACCAGTTTCACTGTTAATAACTTTCCATACAGTCTTTATTTTATTATCTGCCGATTTTATTTTTTTGCTAATATAAAGGGCCTTTGCTGCCTTGCAAATCTTTCTGAATAATTTGGAATATTTATTTACATACTTATTAAAGGCTTCGGTGTTGAAGAATGGCTTAAGGCCGTATAACTCATATAGTCTTTCCCTACTTATCCTAATACCATTAGTCGCCCAATCACTAAATACAAACTTAGGGAAAATAGTTTTCGATTTCTTTTCAAAGACAGTATTAAATTCATTGAGTACCAATGAAAAGAAATTATCATAAAATTTATTAGAATCTTCAATATTATGGCCCAGAACATTTAACTTATTTTGTATATTGCAATTAAATTCTGTTAATTTGCCACTCGTAATTGACCTAAATTGAATTTGAGTTTTTTCCAATATTGCTTGAGACTTAAAAGTTACCGTTTGTCCACTATGATCAGATGGTAGATAATTTACTATAGTTTTATCTAAATAATCACAATTGCAGAAAACATTATCAATACAAGTTGCAGAGGTTGGAGTTATTCTAGTTGGTTCTGTGAAAACATTAAACAAATTAAAGGATTTAAAAAGGCTTAAAAATCTACTGCTATTTGAATTATTTTCCAAAATATTTATATTAAAATCTCCACAAATAATTAAGGATTTATTACTATCTGCAAGTCTTGCTACAATATCTTCCATTGTTGATTCAAATAGACTAAAGTTTTGAGGGTTCGGGGGTCTGTACACACACACTATAATATGCTTATCTAGCTCTACACATGACAGTTCAATGCAATGTTCAATAGACAAGTTAACTATGTCTTTACGTTGCTTAAATTTTAAGCATTTTTTTACTAAAATTAAGGACCCACCACGCAACATAGATTTACGGTTAAAACAACTACCCACACTATAATTTTCATAACTGAGTAGAACCTGGTAATCCTTCAACCAATGTTCACTAAAACATACAACATCAAACATTGTTTTCTCTAGAAACATTTCAATTTCCAATAATTTAGAAGATATACCTTGAATATTTTGATGAAATAGTTTCAAGGCGTGCTGCTTAGACCCTTTTTGTTGTTTAATTACTTGAGAGCAAGAAGATACCCTGTTGTTGGTTGGTATAACAATGGTATTACTGGTACCCTCCATTGTCTTATGAATTAGTTTAAATGACTATCCGGAGTTTGTCCCAAATCTATAATATTATCACCTGGCAGCGAGTTACAACTAGATTTGGCCTCAACATTTGCAAAAGAACTTTCCAAAGTGATACATGGAACCTCCTTCGTACAATTTATAAAAGCAGTCATAGCAATTTTGCTACGGTCAACTTGACCCACTACATGATTATTAGTACTGTTACTAAACATAGTGGTATTAATTATACATGACTTCGACATACTACTTATGTCTGAGTTAATATAATAACCTAATAGCCTAAATTGTTGAGTTTGTCCCAATGGGTGTCACCGAACATCCGGGTTTGTCCCAATGGCGTTTGTCGCCCAACATCCGAGTTCGTCCCAATGGCGTTTGTCGCCCAACATCCGAGTTCGTCCCAATGGCGTTTGTCGCCCAACATCCGAGTTCGTCCCAATGGCGTTTGTCGCCCAACATCCGAGTTTGTCCCAATGGCGTTTGTCGCCCAACATCCGAGTTTGTCCCAATGGCGTTTGTCGCCCAACATCCGAGTTTGTCCCAATGGCGTTTGTCGCCCAACATCCGAGTTTGTCCCAGTGGCGTTTGTCGCCCAACATCCGAGTTTGTCCCAGTGGCGTTTGTCGCCCAACATACGGGTTTGTCCCAATAGGTGTCGCCGAACATCCGGGTTTGTCCCAATGGGTGTCGCCGAACATCCGGTTTTGTCCCAATGGGTGTAGCCGAACATCCGGGTTTGTCCCAATGGTGCCCTTTCGTAGTCACATTTATAAGACTGTATGCGAACTTGTGATTTTTTCTTTTAATAAAGTAAAGAAATATTATATGTTTCCTCACTCTTCGATGGTAGTAAGCTGTAAATTATCGGAAAAACATTTATGTAATTTTCTGACGATTTCACATCCAAGTGAATAGTAAACAATTGGTAAAATGGCTTTGGACACGCTTTAAATGTTCCATCACCATAAAAGGAGTTATTGTTTTTGTTTTTATAATATTACGACTAGTAATTGCGGAAATTATTAAGATTTTGTTTGTTGAGCCATCATCGCAAACTAAAAATTTTTTTGCAAAATTTTTTGATTTTTCCACGTCTTGTAAATGTTTGAAACATAGTTTACTTGTTTCACAAAATCGTTTGAAGTCTGTACAGTGTATTTTTCACTGAATAGAATGGTGGTATTTCTCTTATGTAATTGTTGCCCTTCTGCTTCAATGGTTCAAAGACATCTTCAAATATTTTTTGGATGGGATCTAAGCTTTGACACACCATTTTTTTGCATAGTGATAAAACCTTAACCACTTCACATTTTGACCATGTCGGCACGACAGCCATGAGTTTTCACCCTCATTTTTCTGGCGTCAAGTGTTATAGTGGCTGAACATGTATCTCTATTTACACACCGCCACAATGACGAACAGTCGCGATTTTTTTTATGTAAGTTGTACTGAAACCCGCAACGAACAAGCGTTTCACCCCCTTTTTGGTTTTTAATCATTTTAAAACTCTAATATCGAAATAATATTTTATTGAAATAGAAACGCAAAATATTTTAATCTAATATAATGACATTCACGTTATGTCACAATTATGATTTATGCTCTATGCACACATTTATTACTTGCTAACTATCAAGAATCAAAATAAGGTTTATTAACTATGACAATGTGAATTTAAGGACAAATATATGTAAAGATCTATGTTTTTCAGGGTTCCGTACCACAAAAAGAAAAAAATGGAAACTACTCGTACGATGCCGCCGCCACGCCGACACCGCGCCGCCGCTACCGCGCCTATATGCTGTGTACAGGATCGCGACCGCACCACCACCGCGTCCGCGCCGTTTGATTGTTAACACTGGCGAATGGCGCAGTGGTAGCGGTGCGGCGGCGGCGCGGTGCTGGCGCGGTGGCGGCGCAGTGCTGGCGCGGTGGCGGCACGGCGGCAACATCGCGCACAGGAGCCCGAGCCCCCAGGTGTAATTATGGTCATTGACCTTGTGGTCAAGGTCACATGCAGTTTCCCTCAATGTTTCTCCACCCCTGCTCCTACATTGCACTGGATCCCGAAGGGTTTTAATTAGGCGTTGTTTTTGGGTGAATTTTTTCTGTCTTTTTTGTAGCAAAATTTTCCAAGTCTTTTTTCCTTAGTGATAGTGGACATTTTGATATAGTGGACATTTTGAAACAGTGAATATTCTGATACATGATACAGTGTACATTTTGATACTGTGTACATTTTGATACAGTGGACATTTTGATACAGTGGACATTTTGATACAGTGGACATTTTGATACAGTGGACATTCTGATACAGTGGACATTCTGATACAGTGGACATTCTGATACAGTGGACATTCTGATACAGTGGACATTCTGATACAGTGGACATTCTGATACAGTGGACATTCTGATACAGTGGACATTCTGATACAGTGGACATTCTGATACAGTGGACATTCTGATACAGTGGACATTCTGATACAGTGGACATTCTGATACAGTGGACATTCTGATACAGTGGACATTCTGATACAGTGGACATTCTGATACAGTGGACATTCTGATACAGTGGACATTCTGATACAGTGGACATTCTGATACAGTGAACATTCTGATACAGTAAACATTCTGATACAGTAAACATTTTGATACAGTGGACATTCTGATACAGTGAACATTCTGATACAGTAAACATTCTGATACAGTAAACATTTTGATACAGTGGACATTTTGATACAGTGGAGATCTTGATACAGTGGACATTATGCGACTAAAGGATATTATAAATGTGAAAGTAACTCTGTTTGTTACGCTTTCAAAGTTAAACTATTTCACTAATTTTGATGAAATTTTCTACGGAGTAAGCCGAACTCCGAGGTTAATTTAACAAACTAGTCCATCAGCTATTTACAAATGCATCCCTATGTTGTTGGTTACGCTTTGATCTTGCTTACCCTTATTCAACCAAACTTGATGTAAATGCCTTTTCTATCTGCATCTACCACAGATAAATCATCCGTATCTATATTGTACACTCTGGTGCTCGATAGCTTTGCTAGCATTGTTCTTCAAATCACCACCGCTAGCTTTTTCAGCGCTATCCGCTGACAACCTACAAAGGCCACCACGGCTACAATGGTTCCGGATACTTCTCGTTGGCGTAGCCACCGCGTGACGTCCCTGTTGTCACCAGCCTCAGCCGTTGTTCCCGAAGTTCTGTTCCACTGCCAATGTCGAAGGTTCACCCCAAGGAAAGACAAGGTTAATTTTCGTTTAACTTCAACTTCGCGTCCGCAATTTGCACAGAAGTCACAGCCAAAAGCTAGTAAAACATAATTGACTGTACCCAAACACCTTAATACGGCTAGTAAATACTTTACAACATTGAACAGCCCCATTCGTGTAATAAAGCTATTACTATGCATTTCCAGGATACCATACAATGGATACAACGGCTGATGGGGTTGTGAAGAGAAACCGTTTTTATTTTATAGCTATCGAAAAACCATAGAACATAACGACGTATACGAACGATTGTGCTAACCTAATCGGTTTTATGAAGCGTTACAAGATTTTTTCTATTTTTTTGGTAAAAACAACGGAGGTATTGAAGACGATTTTGTGTCTGTAAACCGCCTTGACTATGTCGTAACTTATGTAGGTAAATGAATTTAAAAACAGTTATTTATTTAGTTTATTTTGACATTATAATTGGTACCAAGGTAACTAGGTAGATGTAGAACCGCCCACTATAGTTCCACTAACTGAAGCTTGAATAAAACAACTTTCCCAATACCACTGATGTATTGCCTGAAATTCCACGTCGACAATAGATATTCGCGGAGAATCTAACACCGATTTTGTAAAAATAAATTCGCAATTTACATTTTGTAAAACCAAAATAGACGTCGAGAACCTACTATTTATTTATTTAAACCAGAACAACAAAATGCCAATTACACTGACTAATTACCAGAAAATCAGCCAATATGGCTGAAGTTTCATGCATGTGAAAATAAGTAATGTCAGACAGCTCTGGGATCTATTATCAACATGTTACGCGAGACAGTAAAATCAAAACAGGTATTTATTTTAGTAATAATTGTAATACACATTTAAAAACGTGCAAGTGTTAACTCATTAATTCTAATTTATGCAATATTAATTTCTATTTCTTGTTGTTTTAAATAAATTCTTTTATTTTGTTGTACCAAAATTGGCTTCCTTTTTTCAATCTGGAGACAAACATGTATTTTTTTGGAAATCGTCACGTATTTTTTGGAAATCGTCACGTATTTTTTGGAAATCGTCACGTATTTTTTGGAAATCGTCACGTATTTTTTGGAAATTGTCATGTATTTTTTGGAAATAGTCATGTATATTTTGGAAATCGTCATGTATTTTTTTTTTTAATCGTCCTGTATTAATACGATGATGGCAACCTTCTTGTGCATTTGTGGTTTGGTGGCGCTGTCCTACCCAGCGCCAACTCAAAGAATTGATGCTGACATTTTTGGATACCACTGCTTTTCGTAATAACATCGAAAGCTATTTATTTCTGGGCTGTCTGGTGCTTGACTTAAAATATAACACAACGTTGCAGGAATTTGATTAGCTGGTACGAGCGGTATAATAGCTGCAATTTTAGGATTATTTCGCCCTTTCCTTGTTTGTAAGCAACCGCTTATGCTTGCACCTGGGTATACTAAATGATAATATCATAATATAATAATGATAATTCATTATATGAGCAAAAAATTCATAAATACTGTTACACGCCTAATTTATTTCACACGCCTAATTTATTTCACACCTAATTTATATATTAAATTAGGTGTGAAAAATACTTTCAATTATGGTAAGCCTTTTTGTTTCACTTCTTTAAAAACGCATGGTCTATATTCTTCCACATAAAGAATAAAAAAACTATTTGACTAAGGAAATGAATGAAGTTTTTCTTCGTATTATTTTCTCCGTGGAAAAGGTGTGAGCTGAAGATATAAATCACACTAGCTACAAAAAATTTCCCATCATTATCCTTTTAGTCCCGTTTTACCTCTTTTGTAACATAAGTGTGATGACTTCCTTTTTCTACACAAACGGTGCATCTACCTGAGTAAACCATAAAACACATTCAATCATTGGGTAGCTTTTTCCAGGAAGAATTATTCCACCTCTTTCCTGTATCCTTTGCACTTATGTAATGTGACAAGAAAAGCAGTAGATCAAGATTCTCAAACTAATTTTATATCTGATAATGAAACGGTTCATCGAATAATTTCTTTACCTACTCATTATACAACATTCTTTTTTATTATACACTTGCACTGTTAAGATTACTATAAAATCAAACTGAGTTTATTTTCAACCGATTTTCAACCGACAACTTCATTACCATTCTATACAATTTTTACTTTTCAGTAGGCACTTACAAAAACTACAGAGGTATATATGTATGTATCAGAATTAAACCTTTATTAATGTCCTGCTTTTTTATAAAGCATATGAAAAATTAAATACTTGTAAAAAGATAATAGTTTATCTTTTTACAAGTATTTAATTTTTACCCGATAGGATTTAAGCACTGTACTTAAATCCTATCGGGTCCAGGATTGATTGCATCGATGACCTGCTTAGAGGCTTCATAAGCAGATGACACTCTGTAGGTTGGCTCCTACGTGCTTTACATTGAGCTTCCCATCTGCAATGAGTTCTCGGACATAAAAATGTCAGACAGCAATAGCTTTTCTTGCATAGGATGACAAAAGTCAAAAGTATGTGGATCTTAAAGAAGGTTGTAATTCTAAGACGTATTAAACGTTAAACCTCTGTAGTTTTTCTAAGTGCGTACTGAAAAATAAAAATTGTGTAGAATGCACATGTCAAAATGTCAAATAACTAATGAAAAGAAAATAAAATAAAACACGAAAGTTGTCGGTTAAAAATAGCGATAGGCGAGGTATGTCACCTCGGGATCATTGACGGGACCTCGTGAAGATTCCCGAAGCTGTACGAGCGGGCAATCGGGTGTTTTGGCGACTAGCGGTGAACAGCGGTCGGCTACATTCGCTATTTATCCCGATCGCTACAATATTAACAGAACTAAACGTACTCCAATAGAAAAAAAGGGGACCCTTTTCGAAGAAGCTCGAGTATCTTTAGGCACGAGGGAGCTACCAACCGCCTGTTGGGCAGAGCTCATAAGTACCATGTACTTAACATGAACTATGGAGGATTTAATGAGTGCCACCGATGTTGCAGTTAACGTACTCGTAGTCACCTATTCCGTGTTTCCGTTTTGTAATGCAAATAAATGAATTTTTCTTTCTTCTTCTATTGGGCCCAAATTGGGCACTCGGACCCCACGATCAGAGTTTCAACCCCAAACGTTTTTATTTTGTATTGTTGGATCCCACGATTGATCGGCTGAATACCAATTAGTACTTCTGTTTACACTTCCACGTGTCATTCTCCTTAAAAGAGATAGCTCGGTAATGTATCAAGCGCCTTACCCGCCGGTGGGTGCCTAATGATGTGTGAATTGTAATCAATCGCTCCGGCTTCGAACCCCGCTCGACATTGTTAATCTTAAAGTTCGTTTAAGATACTCTTTTGTGCGTCTTATTGATGGTCTTAGAATAAGGGTCGGTTTTCACTTTTTTTTGACGAGTACACTCCTCTTTGCTTTGACTTGGAATAATGATGTTAAGTCTCATGTTCGAGGTATCCCTGTGTTTTTTGTTACAAGTTTTTATTTGTGACTTGAAAAGATAAATTATGTTTTTTTTTTAACATGGGTGAAACAGTATCTGGGTTTCAGACTTTTCATGTTTAGATCTCGAGATAACTCAGCATTTCTAACAAGTATACTCGCATTTTCGACAGTGCTATTTTTGAAATATCGTAATAAGATTATGAAGTTTTGGTATAAGAGATGTCTGTATATATTCAAAAATAACTGATATTTGAATCTTTTTTTGATTATCAATAATATCATAAATTTAAACAAAAAAGGTAGATTCTACGTAGTGAAAAACTTATAACAAGAACAAATGTAAACAGTCCTACGGTATTTTTTCTTCCAAAAGCAGTTTCATGGATGTTTTGATTTCCTTATCAATTTCCATATAGTTTTTTCTTCTGTTATTGTTTTTTTTTACTTATTTGTTCTTCATTTTTTAAAACATCAGATAATTATATGCTAGTGTGAACTGTCGACGGCCAACGTACCTATTTATTATTTAATGTCATCCTGCAAGATAGTTTGTTGGTGGTCTTGATTTGTTCATTGCTGCAGCAACAAACTCATGAAAAAGCAACCTGGTCAGACTATTGTACCTTAAACCTATTAAATTTTCATTTCAATTGACGATTTTCTCCATAGAATATTTAAATCTCTTGTTTAGAGGTAAGCGAGCGAGACCTGCAAAGCGTACCACGTGTTTTTTGACAGGCAAACTGAATTTTTAGCCTGTCTTATTAGTAATTGCCTCTTATTGCCACCCTCTCAAAATCTGTGCGCGCGGGCTTGCGGACGGCGAGCAATAGGTAGCTCGCTGTCGAAGTCTTGTGTGACTTTTTCGGGTGTCAAAGATGGAAACTGAGGTTTAATCATACTGAAAAGTAATTCATACGTTTCCTTCTTTTTATTTTCTAGCACGGCAAAAATTAAGGGTATAACCGACTGTGTTTTTTCGTCATAAACGTGTATAGAATACAGTTGTTCAAAAGTTTGCGGGCAAGACTTGCAGAAAAACTGTTTATAAATCATATGCCGTGCATTTTTAGAACGAAATAATAAAAATCGAATGTTAAAACTTTTAAGGTACAACTACATCACTTGGCAATTTAAATCTTAATTTTGCTGCACCCAATACCTTACTGCGTTCATTATACAGGCCGCTTTTTAACCGACTTCGAATAGGTGGAGGTTCTATGTTCGGCTGTATGTATTTCTTTTTTTACGTTCTCAAGTCTTGGTAGATTTTTCATATTGTTTTTTTACTCAATCGTACTAACTGTGGCTTGGGGTTTATCCAATTGTTTCATTAATATAGTTTTTCCATTTGTTTCATTAATATAGTTTTTCTAATATTCGCTTTACAGAAAGAAACGTGGTTGTTTTGTTTGATTATCTCATTTTTATTATTCAAAGTGAAATTTGAAATTTCCTTTGTAGGCTAATTATGTATTTGTCACGGTGCCAAAATGAATTAATTACCTGTAGTGTATATTCGTAGATTCGCCCGGGTGTCGCCATTGCGCGGAACACCCGGAGGACACGGTAGAGCATACTGTAGAGGTGTGCCCCGCCTGGGCGGAGCATCGCCGTGTCCTCGTGGTCGTGGGGGCGATCGGCAGCAGCAATCTCTCGCCGGGCCTTGGTTCAGGCCATGGTCCGGAGTGAGGAGGGATGGCAGGCGGTCGCCTCCTTCTGCGAAGCAGTAATGCTGGCAAAGGAGGAGGCCGACCGCAGCAGGCAGAGGCAACGGGGCGCTCGCCCCAGCCGCCGCCGGGATTCCGATCCCGATTTCCGGCCACCGCAGGCGGTCCGCTTGCGGACGGCGTGTAGTGGGTAGCACGCTGTCCGATCGTCCGGTAACATACCGGACCGAGCCCAAGTCGTCGACGGCGCGTTCTGTTCCCGCGCGCCTCAAGGAGCTGTCAGCAAACCGTAGAGGCCCAGCCTGCTAGCTGCAGGCAGGCAGGGTCAAAGCCTGCTGGGGTTAAGGGCCGTTTTCTGAGAGGAAGGCTCAGCCCCGGCATGATAGGCAACGAAGGAACGGGGTAGGTTTTTAGTCAGTAAGAGTCTGACACTACTTCCCGCTCCATCCAAGGGCGAGACTTGTCATTGGATGATTTTACCTACCATAAAAAAAAACCCCGTTCCTTCATTGCCTTCATACCAGGGCCCTGGTGTACACTTTCACATTTACCTAAGGCCCCAAAGTAAGCTTTGAAAAAAAAGGCCTTTAAAAAAGTGCTGTTTTAGTTTTACTGGCAATTCTGAGCATTTCTTGCGTCTGCGACGACCGATTGATTTGTTTACTTCAAATTGTCTTATTCATGAAACTTGATGCAAGATTCCTATGCGCATTGAAATAAGAACAATTTATTATCCCGCGTATGACAAAATTGAAATTGGACGACAATCTTTTGAGTTTGTTTACCTATTTTGGCAGGTTTGCGCACGTGATAGCTTGACAATAGACACGGTAATATTTTTAATGAAGACTTTTCGAAAAATGTGACCTATATTAAAAAGTGGTTCAATTGATTCTGCTTGTGTGACGTTAAATGCGCAAAACCCGAAAATACTTTGCTCAGAATTATCTGAGCAAAATATTTTCGGGTTTTGCGTATTTAACGTCACACGTTGTATATTGTGTGTTCTTGGTGCGAGTCCCGAACATTTTTCTGTCTGATGTGTGTGTTTTGTGATGTTGAAGGAAGACTGGGGCCACAAGGTGTGGGGTTCTGTCACTTTCGCGGACAGGTGCCACAGAACACCACAATGTGAACACAATGTAATGTGAAGTGTTACTGACATATTAACTAGTTATATTTATGTTAGTCTGTAAGATATGTATCTATGGGCTAAGATGCCTGATATAACTTATTTTTATTGGTGCATTATTCTTGCGTTATGACATGTAATAAAACTGCTCACTTCAGTATAAAATAATATATTTATTACTCAAGAAACTCCATGGAGACTCTTTTTAAATTATCTTGTTTGTTACATCGTTTTCTTAACACTATAATAAATGCAAGAGACTAAATGGGCGTCCTGCCTCAACGGCTGCCGAACTCAGACTGTCCCCGCCATCGCGCTACGTCCCCCAATTTTTCACAAATACGTTTCGGTGTTGCCAGCGCAATAAGTCGATTGCAATGAATAATCAAATAAAGTATAACCGATTAATATTTGTAATTATAAAAAACAGACTCAATCATCTGATTACGTATCAATACCTAAGACACAGTAGGTACCAAATTCTGATTAAAATCACAAATACGGTCTTTCTATGTCGTTCTTTCTTAGCGCAAAATTCCTTACGTTAAATAAATAATATCTAACAATGACGTCCCCTATTGTTACAACAAATCCTTCAGACCCAACCCTCATGAGACACCCCTTACTACGTTATTTCTGGACCAAAATCTTCTCGATCCCTAAAATTCCTTAACAGACATAAACTTTAATAAACCTGTATCCAAATCTCGGGAATTGTTTTGAAGCGGTGACGTCCCTTTAAGGGAACTACATAAATCGCTTTGCCTTAACACCCTAAGTCCCTCCAGGGGGTGGTAGTCTACTTATAATACAGGGAAACGTAGAGCAGGTAAATACGACAATGTCGCCCGCAGATAAAATTATTTATTGGGTATGTCAAGTAAAGATTTTTTGGAACGAACGAATTCGGGCAAAAAAAAATGGTGAAAGGTATTTGTTGAATCTTACCTTTGTTTTGGTAATGCATAAATGATCTAAGCTATTTTTTGTACGCGTTGCCTTGCTCTAGAAATTACTCCAGTATCGTAGGTACGTTCACAAATATGTAAACTCACAAATACAAGACACCGAGACTCGGAATAACTACAATAATATTTCCACAATATTATTTCCACAATATTATTTCCACAATATTATTTCCACAATTATCACACACCACCATTTTAGTTTCTAACTAAGCAGAGCTTGTGCTATGAGTACTAGACAACTAAAAACATAACATACATATTATAGATAAATTACACCCAGATAACAGAACAAATGATTATGCTCATCACAAAAACATTTGTCCTGGGAGGGAATCGAACCAACGACCTCCGGCATAGCAGTCAGGGCCACTGACCAGAACACCAACATGCTTAGTATCATATTATCTGAACAACCCGCAACTAACCTGCTTTGATCGGTTTTTGTAGGTGAGAATTATAATTTCTCTCGTTCTAGGGCGAAGCGGGATGGCCTGTCAGACTTTTACTAATCTCAAGCCTATGTTCCGTTCCCGGAGTTCCTTTTTGGAGTTCCTTTTTGGAGTTCCTTTTTGGACGACCCATGGACGACCCATGGACGACCCATGGACGACCCCATTCATTGCATCTCAAATAAATGTTTTTCTTTCTTTCTTTCTTTCTTTCTTTCTTTCTTTCTTTCTTTCATTGCCCCAGGAGGTTTCGGCCGTGCTGAGCCCCTACGGTTTTGCTAAAATTTCTTTGAGGCACATGTGGAACATGACGCGCTATTGACGATTCGGGTTCAGTCCGGTTGATTCCGAATCTCCGGACGGCGAGCTACCCATTGCTCGTCGTCCGCAAGCCCAAAAATGTTAACCGTGCCGTCCTAACGAGGTACGAGGTTTTTTTTAACTTGCATGGTCGATCTGCTCATTTTTTCCCCAACTGTGTTGGGATTGCCTACGTTGTTACGGTTTGTAATTCAGCACTAAGTATAAGAATATTTTTACTAACCTAATAATAGATCTTTATTGTCTGCTGATAGAAATAAAAGGTTATTTCTGTATTGGTCATTTTAATTTATTTTTAAATATGCCTTAAAAAAAATATATATAAAAAAATATATCCCACCGGTATCGGGAACAGGGTCCAAGCTACTAGCGGTCAGAGCTCTAGAGAAATTAACTTCCTAACTATACGAGCCATGTCTAGGAGGACCGCTTTCAGAAACAAACCCTTGATCCAGCTGCCTAACGAGAGCCTCCTCAGCTTTTGGTCGAGGCTCGTGGCTATAGCCATTGGCTGACACGACTATCAGTATAATGGTAGCCGAGTCCACATCTCACATGTTGACAAACTCGCGAGTCAATTCAATATCTAAGGTACTTGATTTGCCTATGTTTCTCTATTTACACGAGGATAAAAAATTTAAAACAACAACAAATAATAATAAATAATATCTGGAAAGACCTCACGGCGTTCTCAACTTCCGCACGACGCAGGTGCTTACCGAACACGGAAAGTTCACTAAGTACCTGTTCCGGATTCGTGCGGAGGATTCGCCCGGGTGTCGCCACTGTGCGGAACATCCGGAGGACACGGTGGAGCACACTGTAGAGGTGTGCCCCGCCTGGGCGGAGCATCGCCGTGTCCTCGTGGGGGCGATCGGCGGCAGCGATCTCTCTCGCCGGGCCTTGGTTCAGGCCATGGTCCGTAGTGAGGAGGGATGGCAGGCGGTCGCCTCCTTCTGCGAAGCAGTAATGCTAGCAAAGGAGGAGGCCGACCGCATCAGGCAGAGGCAACGGGGCGCTCGCCCCAGCCGCCGCCGGGATTCCGATCCCGATTTCCGGCCACCGTAGGCGCGGGCTTGCGGACGGCGTGCAATGGGTAGCACGCTGTCCGATCGTCCGGTAACCGACCGGACCGAGCCCAAGTCGTCGACGGCGCGTTCTGTTCCCGTGCGCCTCAAGGAGCTGTCAGCACACCGAAGAGGCCCAGCCTGCTAACTGCAGGCAGGCAGGGTCGAAGCCTACTGGGGTCATGGGTTAGTTCCGAAAGGAATGCTCGACCCCGGCACGATAGGCTACGAAGGAACGGGGTAGGTTTTTAGTCAGTAAGAGTCTGACACTACTTCCCGCTCCGCCCAAGGGCGGGATTTGTCATTGGATGATTTTAAATACCATAAAAAAAAAATAATAATAATAAATAATATAAAGCTGATCAGTTTTCAAATTCACATCTTATTTCATACGAAAAATACTGCCAGCGTTTTTTTTCCTCTAAATAACACGATACTGTCTCTGAATATTTAGAGGCATTTGGTGTAAGCTTGAATATTTGAGAAGATTTGGATAATCCTAGGTATGAAATACATTGCATAAATTGTCCCTTAAAAGTCTATCGGAGATATTTCGTCTTTTTATGTGAAGAAGTAAAATATCTCTATAAAAATATCTTCTGAACTGTTTATGCGTGTGAGATATTTTCGGAGCTAATATTTTAAGCGCCAATATTGTTTAAATATTTTTTCAGTATTTATTTATTTATATTTATAATAATTCGTTCCAAGGCAAAGAAATAGTTTAAGTGTGTCGTACTTATCAATTTTTTTTATCAATTTGGCAGTTTTTGGCGTTGAAGTTGTATCTATATGTTATGTATGTATCATATATTTTGAATGTAAAATGTTTTGTTTCATTAATATTTATTAGCAGTATGTGTCCATCCTAAGGTTGTCTTGTAGATATCGCTGTCAGCGATAAGACCGCCATTGTTGTACCCATAGATTTTAGTTTCTGTAAATTATTACTATTTTGGTGTAGAATAAAGTGGATAAATCATGTCGATAGGAATTGAGGCAGTGACTCCAGCTATTCCTAAAAAAACATGTTCATTTTCTCTATTCTAATATTTTCATTCAGCTATACGAAAACAAAAAAAAAAAAACAAACCATTTCACAATCTCCGTAAAAGAAAAAAGGCCATTCGATTATATGAAATATTATTAAAAAGAGAGGTACCTACCCATCGGAAACCATTAATTCTTTTCTATCATAGCTCTGGCTAATGACGCGTTAAAGTTCTAAACTTCAACCAAGCGTTAAGAATGTGACAAGTGATAAGAGGCGAGCGGTTCACAGTTTAATGTCTCAATTCCTTCAGCCGTGATTATTGGAGATTCTGATTTGTGCTTTGACTTTTCCGTCGATTTGTTTATGAGGTTGATGTACTTTAAGAGACGGTAATAACAGCCCGATACTCTGCCCTATCTAGATACAATTGAGAGGTACCTACTTGACTTGAACATCAGACGAACGAAATGTCTCAACACAGAAGCACGCAGAAAATATCAGTTATTGGAGGGGGATGTTGAAAACTATCATTTAAATGTCGAAATTATTTTATTTCACATAAGCCCACCATCCCGCTCTGGGCTCGCGTGGTGGATTACGGCCCATTCCCTCACCTTTAGAGGAGGTCAGTGTCCCAGCAGTGGGAACGTTAAAAGTCTGATGATGATGATTATGATAAACCTACATGAGCACTTACAAAATGTTAGTTCCGTAGATGAACCGGCAAGAATCTTCATTTTTACTCTTTAAAATTAAATATGTTTTAAGTTTTTCTTCACGTCGGAGTTTCCTTCACTTCAAATCAATCATTTCGGGCACGTTATACCACGGAACGCATCCTCTAAAGCGCTTCTCAATCATGCATTGCGTTGGGTACTTACGTATATATCCACGTCATCTTCACCAAGGTGGTCGGGTTTGCGGTGAATTAAATTCACATTAAGTAATAATTACTCTATATTGTTTCGTTTAATATGTATTAAACGAAAAAATATAATAATTTATATATTTAATATTTTTTATATAAATAGACCGTCCGGTAACCGTCCGGACCGAGCCCAAGTCGTCGACGGCGCGTATCGTTCTATGCGCGCCTTAAGGAGTAGTCAGCAAACCATAGAGCCCTAGCAGGGTCGAAGCATACTGGGGCCAGGGTCGGTTTCTGAAAGGAATATTGGCCCCGGTATGAATGGCAACGAAGAAGGAACAGGGGTGAGTTTTAGGTCATTAAAAGTCTTCTCCGGCCCTCCGGTCTTCAAGGGCGCGGAGATGTCATCGAATGATTTTCCCACCGAAAAAAAAAAAATCGTAGAACTTGGAATAAGTAATACAGGTGATAGTCAGCGGTGTACTGTTAACAATTTTCAAAACATTGAATGATAATTATATACACCGTTAAATTTTCAAGAGAATTTTCGAGTCAATGACACTGTAGTAGAACTTGGAATAAGTAATACAGGTGATAGTCAGCGGTGTACTGTTAACAATTTTCAAAACATTGAATGATAATTATATACACCGTTAAATTTTCAAGAGAATTTTCGAGTCAATGACACTGTAGTTGTCGGTCGTTGCGTACTAACTACCTACAGTTTATTGGCCTCGCTCAGCTGACGTTTAAGAAAAAAGAAATTAATTTCGTACATGCGTAAATTAGAGTTTAAAAAAAGTACTTTATTTTATTTTATTTTTCTTTACAAATCGATAGTATTTCATGTACTGAATCGACCCTTCGCGGGATTAAAACGATCAAAATTTAACGGTGTATATAATTATCATTCCTTGTTTGAAAAAGAAAGGTGAAAGAAATTAAGTAAACCTAGGATAGCATTTGAGAGAAAAGTAATAGTCTTTAACTAGATTTTTGAAAAAAAAAACAAGTTGACTGGGTTTGCCTAATTGCTAACGTTCCACAAACGCACCACCTAGATCATTAATGACTGTCACAAAACTTGATAGATTGCGAGGGCATCAAGTCTCAAATAGTGAAATAAAAAGTTTTCTCATAATAGGTATCTATTGTTTACACTCCCCTAAGATTCTTTCTAACGCTATAATTGAAAATGGTCGTAAAACTACCCTTCTCGCCTTCAACTTAAACCCCCTATTATTTCCCCCAGTTACTTTAACCATCTTTAACAAAGTTTTGAGCAAAACTGTGGAACTTTAAACTCGTTCGCAATCGTATAAGTCTGGCTTCGGAGCTAAAATTGTCGGATAATCTCAAACATAATTATTGGAGCTAGCGTTCTATTAAGTTAATTTCGTTTTAGAATTTAGAAACAAGATTACAAGGAAAATATTAAGTCTTCACCTATGAAGTTACCCTTTTATAAAGCCAGTAACTTTGAGAAACGATAATTTTGAATTGGATTAGACTTATAAGTTCAAATAAACCACATTTTTAGAAGAAAATTCCTACTTTTCTTCCTTTTTAACCTTTTTAATCGGCACAACCATGTAAAATTTGTCCAATAAGCCACAGTCATGATTACATGACAAATCCTTATTAATGTGGTTAAGGATTGATGTTTAACTTGAGCAAATTTGCACTATCTTTGCACAAAGAGATTGATCTCGCATTTTTTTCTTTTCTTACTAACACTGCCATAGAAAAAAAAATATTTACTCATTCCAACAAAAGTGATTTCTTTTGAAACACCGTAGCAAGGTTCCCAATGGCAACAGAAACTCAAAATCAAACTCACTTATTCAAACAGACCATTTACAGGCACTTTTGAATAGTCAAAATATAGGTCAGTCAAAAAAAAAAACTGAAACTAAAAACAGAGTTCTGAAAATCGTGACAATTAAATTAAAAAATAAGATATTTCTAATTCTTCTATCACGTTCTCGTCCTTTTTAATGAACAGTAGACAAAACAAGATAATATCCTAACGTTTTATTAATTTTGCAAAATAGTAAATGAAGCGGTGTATTGCTTAGGCAAGCAGGTTTTTTCGAAGGAGGAGAAAACGAGATACCGCAGCTTTGTAATACAAAATTTCCATTTCTATACAACAGCTCTTACGTGATTTTGACGTTATAATATTTATGAAACACGGATGTCTTATGGATATTATTTAGGTTTGTATTGAAATCAAGTTATAAGCAGTACCTGAAAAGAACTTTGGCCCTTCATAATGTACTGTAAAATTGAAAAAGTAAAATAAATATAGATTTATAGAAACCTGTCATATGCGAGTGATTCAGAATGTCAACTTTTTTTTTTTAAACATTTACAAATCACATATTCTAGAATATTTTTTGTGCCAACGACAACGACGATCATGGAATTACCGTTAACTTAAATAAATACACTTAAACATTGCGTCAGACTGCTTTGGATGAACCAACAAGTTTTTGAACCATACTCAGATTAACGATAAACGCATCTAGAAGGGCCCTCTTCAAAGGTGAACTCAAATCAAGCCACCACAGAAAGATTAAGCAGATTATGATAAGGTCAAGCAAAAATCAGCTTCAAAATAAGATAACTTTCATAAAGTACCAATCTGCGTTATCTACTTAACCAACTATCAAGAACACTGAAGTTTAAACACTTTTCAAGGAAGGGTTAATTTTTCAGAAACATCTTCATTAAACTTCAGGTTAGTTAAACGACGAAATTAAAGGATTGAATTATGTAGAAGCATTTGAGGGAATTGGAAACGTCGCCTCCTTCTACCAAGCAGTGATGCTAAAGAAGGAGATGGCTGCAAACATGAGGGGACGGACATCCTCATCTTTAATGTGGTAAATGTTCAATGACTTCTCCCACACCAGGGTGAAGCAGGAGGGCGTGTCAGAGTGTGACGACTAAGGGCTAAGAATTGACGAAGCTGTTTTCAACCGCGCCCGCCGCCGTAGATTGCGGTTTTCGAACACAAACCTGGCAGGTGATTATCGCTAGACATCCGCTTATAAGACGGCCGGCTGGTGCAATGGGAGCCACGAATATCGTGAAGTGTGCTTTAATTTTTTGGAAACCGCGTCGTGAATTCTTAACCCAAAAGCACACCTGTGTCTTTCAGTTGCCCTTTGCGTCTTAAGACCACGGTTTTCCTTATAGGTATTCTCCGTCGTAGCAAGCATTGGCCCTGCTGGGATCCTACGAGGCCCCCTTAAGATGCCCTTGGAACACTACAACACACTACGTGTCAGGGCTCGTCCTTACCAGTCTTCCTAACGACGAGCTACCCATTGTTCTTTGTTCTTCAGTTATGACTGCTGGGACGTGAGGATATCCGATTGTCAGTTCCCTTATGGCTGCAGCCATCTCTTTTCTTTCTTTTCTCGTTAGCATTACTGCTTCACAGAAAGAGGCGACCGCATATTCCCTCTCGCTTCTGACCATAGCCTAAACAGAGACCACAGAGGTCACCTCCGTCGATCGCTACGAAGGCAATAAACGCTAGCCTGGGCTTGAAATCTCGACGTACTAGTCAAGGCCGTTACCATTAACATTGCCCTATAGGATAGCACAAGCATAATAGCATAATCATAATAGCATAATCAGCCTCATAATGTTCGCTTTGCTAGGACTCAGGCCTCCTCTCTAGAAAAGAGGAATGGGCCGTAATCCACTACGCGGGCCTAGTGCGGATTGTGGATGTCTTCAAATTTTTTCTTCTAGGTCATGTCGGTTTCCTCATAATGAGAATTGGCCCACTGGTAACGATCCTGTGAGTTGTAGGTCGATAGTTGAAACCTAAACAAACAGTCACTTTGTATCCATTGTAGCATTGATCAGTGTAAATTCCAGTTAACTTTAAGTAATTAACCGATTGTGGTTTCTTCAGACACAAATGGCTTTAGGTCTAGACATCCATAAATCATTATAACAGGCACTAAACCACAAATCTCCAAACCACTATATATTTACTTGGATGCGTTGGCTCTACAAAGGACGTGACCGTGAAGACGTCGGCTAGATTATGGTATTGACAGGTCTTGATATTGTTTATAAGCTACAGTACTCGATTCCGAATCGATTTGTGTTCAATCGAGTATCGATATAAGGCTTGCATATGACTTATGTGTATATCGTATGTCGGGAATGGTAAGCCAACACGCATGCCAATGATGGTATTTCTACCACATGCATTCCAAAGATGCCATCAAAATAATTCAGGTACCTTAGAATAACGATTTTCAGGTGATGTCGTTTATTGAGAAGAGTCAGATCTAATTCTAGAATTGTTTTATTTTTAATTGTTTATATTATTCTCATATGTTTAATACAAGAAATTCAGCGTTCAGGCGTTCTCTCTTTTTTCGAATTGTTTCTTTAACCAACATTGCGTTAGATGAACCAAAAATCTTTTAAACTATGCTTAGGTTGACGATATAGACGTGTCGGTACGCCCTCTTAAGATTCTTTGATAATAAATAGTCCATGGCCGCCAATAACTATAACACGACTTTTTCATGGTTCCGAACTTTCAAAGGAAAAAACAGACACCTTATAGGATCATTTTTTTGTGCCTTCTGTCTGTCTGTCTGTCAAGACCCTTTTTCTGCGGAACGCGAAAACGTATAGAGTTGAAATTAAAACTACTCGTACATACTCAATCTGCGATTCCTTGAAGCTGTGAAAAAATCAAATTTTTAAGTTAAAAATGATACGGCCGTTTATGTCGCAAAAAAACTCTCAAGGTAATCAAAATTCGAATCATACTTCCTGTAAACCCAGAATCCTGAAATTTGGCATAATGCAAGGTCTTACGACACTCTCGAGCGAATTAAAATTCGAATCATACTTCCTGTAAACCCAGAATCCTGAAATTTGGCATAATGCAAGGTCTTACGACACTCTCGAGCGAATTAAAATTCGAATCATAGGGTACTTCCCGTTGAATCTGAATCCTAAAATTTGGCGGAAAGTAAGGTCTCGTATATTGCTTTTTTTGCTATTCGGAAAAATCTTCGAGACTCCATTCGGAAATTGAACTATTTATTACATTATATAGGTTTTTTTTTTGTGGTAGGTAAAATCATCCAATGACAAATCCCGCCCTTGGGCGGAGCGGGAAGTAGTGTCAGACTCTTACTGACTAAAAACCTACCCCGTTCCTTCGTAGCCTATCGTGCCGGGGCCGAGCATTCCTTTCGGAAATAAACCCATGACCCCAGTATACATTATGTAGATGAGTTTGTAGGGAACCCTCAGTGCGCGATTCCGACTCGCACTTGTTTTATTTTTTTAATCACTCGTTGACTAAAAAATCAAAGAGTAAAACTAATTACTTGAGTAAAAGTAACTACTTAAGTAACAATCTGTATTCTTTAGTTACTGCTTTATAAATACGGGTGTGAGACAAGTTTTACGTTCCAAAATACCAACGATTTGTGCTCAGCCGAACACACATGCGGAAACCAAATTTGATCATGTAATGTGATCAGATATTATTGTTGCCATGAACAAAATTGGAAATCGATTTAGTTTTCAATAGGAAACGATTGGAAATGCACATGACTCATTTGAATACTGAGTTTAACTAAGCGATTTGCTGTAACAAACGATTGAATTAGAAATTGGATTGCACTGAACAATTATTGAATGCGACCAATTATTTCGTTGGTTGGGGCTTTTATGTTGAGAAATTATCTGATAACTTCTTTCGCTCTAAGTAGAGCAAGAGAGAATGTCAGATTTGTGTTTCGGTAAAAGCCATCCGTCTGATACTCGGCAGTTACTCTTTTGTTCTAGGGCTGCTATAACTCTTTCGAACATCTCAGCTGGCGGTAGGCTGAACGCCAAAAATATCGGCTTAACACCAAAAATATCAGCTTTGGAGACTCGACTAAGATGGCTCTTTAGCGCAGGTATAAAAAAGGGCTAATTCCCACTTCGTTGGAAAACGGGTAAACTGGTCCTCATTGGGAAGCGCTTTGCAGACTCTTCGTCCGCCCTCCAGCCCATCGTGATGGTCGACGAGGTGGGCAAGGTCTTTGAAAGTGTAATTCCAGGCCTCGTCGTATAGCTAGTACTTTAGGGCCGGATCTTGCGAGCAGCGAGTTCGGCTTTCGCAGGGGGTGCTCTACAGTGGACGCCATCATGTGCGTGCGAGACCTGACGACGGGGGTTGCGGTCTCCTGGCGCAGAGTCATCTTGGCAGTGTCTTTAGACTTCGCCAACGCCTTCAAGGGCTGAAATTCCTACGGTTGCATTCATTTCCGTTTTGTAATTGAGGCTGACCTGACGGATAAATTCATCATATACTCCGGCTACCAGAGAAAGTTGAAAAGGCGAGAGACGTCTGTACTAATACCACTCTATCTTGTGAAAATGATGATGGAAATCGGGAAGTTTCTGCACTTGATTCAGGCGGAAGAAACGCCCGGGTGTCACCGTTGTGCGCACCGCCTGGAGGACACGGTACAGCGGGCGATCACTCGCGCCCAGCGCTGGTACTAGTCATGGTCCAGAGCGACAATCGCCTCATTCTGCGAAGCATTAATGCTAGCAAAGAAAGAAAATCTGTAACTGGATCGATTCCAATAATGTTTACACAATGTTATATTTTTTCCTAAAAAATATTTAAAGAAGGTCACAAGTTGGACACCACCGACATTAAATACAACACAGGTCACAACAGGTCATTGCGGGCACCAGGTGACAGCGCACAGCTGGGTGCGGGAGCAAAAAAATCCCTCGGTTTCCTGGATGGCCTGGTGACCAGGTATTTGTGTGAAAACCAGGTAGCATAACAAGCAAGTAACTTGTGATTTTTCATGTAACAGTTATGAAATTTTTTGCATAGATTCTTTACATAAAATTACTAGACACGTGTTTCGGGTTTCGCATGTACTAAAAATAGGGTTGTATTATAAAGGGCTATCGTTTGTGTGTTGTAAGGGATTTGGGTGAAAATTACAACTACGAAAACTGCATTATCCAACAATCTCACTGTATGCCTCCAGAATTCCCCTTCCCCCTAAATTAAATCCTCCTAAGTCTCATTTCGTATTCCTTGCACTCTAGTTAAATCAACAACGCGTATAAAGTAAAACACATTAGCTGCCAATTCTGCTTGGATGTAAGATTCACAGTCGGGTTAAGCTTTCTAATTTAAGTTGGTGTTCGTTGTGAAAACAGATTCTACTGTTAGGAGAACTCGATGTCGAATGCGATGTGTGCAAGTTGATAAGAGGTAGCGGTTTTTTTGGTTCAGTGTTGTAACGTAATTAAGATTTAACTTAAAATTTTATTTAAAAAATTTGATTGAAATAGCACTTTTCATCTACTAGTAATTTGTAGGTTATACTGGTTTTCTAGCCGCGGGAAGGGACTTGTTAATCGAAATACAGTTTCTTATGGAAAACTAATTCAGGCACGTCTCTCATTTTTAGTTGGTGTGTAAACTGTGGGTAAGAAGGCTCAGACTCGTTGAGATCACATCAACCGCAAGTTCTGTGACCGTTGCGCAAAAATCTCTACATCAGTATACCAAAATAGAAGCGCCTCAGAAAGGGGTGGTAGACGTTCTGAACGCATAATATAAGAGCTCATTCGAGGTGGCGCAAGAAAAAGATTCGACGAAGGATAGGTGGGAGACCTTTGCCCGACAGTAGGTCTAGGTGTTTAATTATTGCAAATAGGTCACTTACTCACGTCCTGCCGGAAATCGTGCTGAGATTCTAGAAGCCCGGGACGTCTACTATTGCGGTGGGGGGGCGTGCGGATATCAATTTCCTCACGATTACGGCCATCTCCTTCTTTAGCATTACTGTACTGCTTTGGTGAAGGATGCGAAAGCTCCCCATTCTCTTTCGCTCCAGAGCATGGCCTTAACCAGGGTCGGGTGCGAAATGTAGCCACTACCGATCACCTTTACGAGAACACGGCAGTGCTCCGCCCAAACGGGGCGCTTTTCACCGTATGCTCCCAATTTTAGTACCGCTAGGCGTCTCTCAGACAGAGTCTGAAAAATAGTACCCTGTAGAGTAAAAATAGCAAAAAGGCATTTCACATTGATCAGTGCCAAGATTTACAGCAAAATAAACAAACTTGTTAATATCTATCACCTGAAACGAAATTACCTTAAAAAGAATTTGACTGAATGGTTAAAAACACTCTCGTATAGTGATTCTGAGCCATAGCAAGTATTAATACATACGAACACACACACACACACAAAACACATATATACACACTACATATTTATCAATCATTGATATAATGAGTGATAACTAGTTATACTTACACCGTAACACTTACGCACACGCCTCTCACACACACTCACACACTTTCACACCACCCACACACACATACATACACACCACCCACACACACTCACACCATCGGCACACCTTTAATTCTCACATCCTACATATCTTACACAATTCACGAACGAGCGAGCGTGTCTGTATTTTTAATAAAGTCATCATTATTACTCGTATAATTAACAATAAAGCATGCAACACGCGGTCGATAAAAGTGTATTAGTGTAGATGTAACGTAACACATATGTAAAAAAAAACTACTTTGTTATGTATTAAGTATTATGTAATAAGTAATATATTTTTAAATTTTTGCAAACAGCCAAAGCTTAGGAGGAGCGGAGTCTCCTAATACAGGCATCATCATGCTTAAAAGGGGACTCCAATCATAAACTAATATTGTACGATTGGTTAAAGCAATAAAATATTTGTATTTGTACATATTATACACTACATACTAAACACTTACTGTTAAGTCTGGGACATTGTTTTTTCTTAATATTAAGATGGGCGTTGGGATTGTGATTGTGAGCTCGTAAGCTGAAGACGCGATCTTTAACTTTACTGTATAATAGTCGATAAAAAATAGAGCCGGGACACTATCCACTGTTAATTTTTGACAACGAAGTTTAGTGTATATCAAATGCCAGTTGTCAACTGTTTTGATCTGCCTCTGGCGGAAAGTGTGGCGCCTCTCTAGTATGTCCTTGAAGCCCCTTATTTACTGCCGCAATTATTATTTTCTCAATAAAATAATATACCATGAAAAAGTAACTATTATTATTAAGCTTTGTTATAATTATTTTTCTTTATTTCTTTCTATTCGGCATTAATTAGTCGCTACCGCTTATAACTCAAAAAACATGTAAAAGCGGACCCCTCACCAACTCAAAACTCGCTTATTTTAACTTAACTTTTGACTTTAGGTAGTAGTCTTGGAATCCCTCACTTTTCACTAAGTTAATTCTTAATGAAGAGCTTGAATTTCGGTACATGAGGTTTTGTCTCTTTTAATATTAATGAGATACTTCAACGGTTCTTCAATTTGATAATTTTGAGGCGGCTTTTTAGGGTTTCATAGCCAAATGGAAGAAAACGGAACCCTTATGTGTATTAGTCATGTCTGTCTGTCTGTCTGTCAAATTCTTTTTTTCATCAAACAAAACACGTGTGGGGTATCCATGGATAGCTCTTCATCCATGAATAGGTCTTCATCCATGGATAGGTCTTCATCCATGGATAGGTCTTCATGCATGGATAGGTCTTCATCCATGGATAGGTCTTCATCCATGGATAGGTCTTCATGCATGGATAGGTCTTCATCCATGGATGGGTCTTAAAAATTATATTGAGATTTCTAATATCTTAAAAAAAAAATATATGATGTACATTACCATGCGAACTTCCACCTAAAATTGGTTTGAACGAGATCTAGTAAGTAGTTTTTTTTTTAATACGTCATACATCGTAAACCAAAATTTACCAAGTTTGTACGCAACGGAACCCTCAGTGCGGGAGTCCGACTCGCACTTGCCCGGTTTTTTTTTGTAATATAATTCAGAATATTTCCGAGTACCATGCTTGGGAAAGCCGGGAACTGTACTTTTGTTAATATAGGCTTGACCATATTTTAATTAAAATTTTGCGAGGTTTTCAAGCTTATAAAATAAATCAAGTAATTTTTAAAGCTTAAATACCTCCATAAGATGACTGAGATGATATAAGATTTTTTTTATAATGTTTTGCACTTTCTTATGTGATATAAAAAAAATCGGTATCTGCAAGAGGACGCAGAGACAGACGTATGCAAATATATGTAATCTTACTTTCTACTGCCTATCCTCTGCTACTAATATTGTAACCTAGTAGATAATTATCCCAAGTGAATATATCCACGGCCTAAAAAGGATCATACATGTGCTATTCCATAACATGTCGCATCAGTGTGCCAGATTTCATCCAATCCAAATCCTTTTTTTTTCAACTGTTGATTGGTTCACGCTTGACCAATATCTCAGATGATGAGCGACGATGCCATGACGATGGGGTCGACAATAGAGGACCACTATCTCAGATGATGAGCGACGATGCCATGATGATGGGGTCGACAATAGAGTGCGCTTACCTAGAAGTAACCTATTCACTCTTGACTTAAAGGTTCTGTTATTTGAGCGTCATAGGTGTCTTAGCTAAAATATTGTAAGGATGGCTGTATGGATAGAATTATTGTGTACTCTTTTACGCAAAAACTACTGAAAGGAATTTGATGCATTCGAACATTCACACGCTCGGGCGAAGTCGCAAATATTTTACGTTTAGAAAAACGAAAAATTCTTTCTAAAGTTTTTCTCATAGTGCTACTGCAGTAGTTTGAGTGTCGATTTTGTAATCCGACAACACAACAAAAAAGTTGCAAGCTTTTGATACAAACGAACGAAACGCCGGCCACCGCAGACCTTATCAAAAGAAACAAAAAAACTCAACATTTCACAAAACGAGTGTCGCTTGTCGGCTTGCGACGATTTCTTTCGGTTCCGGTCCCCTTTTTATTGCACCAGGTGAACGTAAAATATAAAATATATGCTCCTATAAACTAAGTCGTAACGTTGAAAATGTTTGAAACAAGCTTTTTCTGGACAATGAAATGTTTGAGAGACTTCGCTGATGCTGTTTTTCCTTATCGAAATCCTTATAGTGAAACAAAGTCCCTCACCGCTTGATATGTGACTGTCATGAACCACGATATACTCAAAATCTACCGAAAAGATATTATTGATTCACCTTGTCTGACGCCTTCCAACGCTACGTCTTACGTGGTCGCTACTCCAGAACTTTTTGGTCTTATCGACTGTCTTACGATGCTGTCGCGGTCTGCGTAGGCCTTACCTTTAACAACTGTCAAAGATCTAAGAATAAGAATAATTTATTTCAGAAAAATTACATTCAGATGAGTTGGTTTCCTGGAACTCACACTAGGATTCCCTGTGACGTGAGATCCAGAATGACTGGTATCTTCTACGTCTGGTGTTTGATACCAACGGTTTTATGTTCTTTTTGAAGCACGAGATGCCAGTTATTAATAGAGAAACTTAGAAAAAAGTACATGTATTGAAGAATTCAAATTAGTACTTGTCCGGTTTGGCAATTTTGCAAGTCTGTTGTCGGGTCAAACTAGGGGAATGTTAGACTTTTACTGACTAACTAAAACGTCCCAACGCTCCTTCTGCTACCCTTTGTGTTACAGCGCCGCGGTAACTTTAGAACAACACCGCAAACTCAAAGAACCTTCGTGAATCAAAAGTTACAAATTCGAACAAAAAGCATTTAACCTGACAAACGCATTAATTATTATTAAACAAATAAAATAGACCTTATCATTAGGAATTATTTACATAATTAAAATTTATACAAACTAAACAGATTATCACGGGTCGTCACACCAAAACTAACGTTTATTACTTATTTCCAACGAATGGAACGAGATGTTGAAGGTCATATTTACATATACTTAATATTCATCCCTGTCAGGCCTAAATCAACGGGCCCAGATTATAAGGCGAATGTTTTAGCTGAAATAACAAGTTTACCTAAAATAATATTTTGTTTCATAAGTAATAAATCGAACGTGACTTGCAAATGTATTCTTTTGTTAGTGACAATCACTGTCACAGACCTAGGTTTAGCCCTTTCTCGACGGCGCGCAGTGTTTCTACGCACGTGTTAGATTCTTATTATTTACGACATAATTAAATTATGAATTTTCATTTTTTACGAATATTTTTAGTTGTATTTTATACATTGGTAACATTTATGTAGCTTAAATCTAATGTTGAAATACCTTATTCACCAGCGCCTTATTCTTATTACGCATGGGCAAACGAGCTAAGCGCGGCCTAAGTTCGAGCAGCATTTTTCGATATTCCCGAATTTCAAAGAATTCCCGCACACTGCAAAGAACTCCTCAATTCGTTACTGCACTGGGTACTTACTTGTGTAACCATGTCAGTACTCTCCTCGTCAGCGTGGCTAATAAGATGGTTGGACGGTGGTACCATCACTAGTACCACAGTCTGTGACGAAGAGGCAATTGGCACGGCTACCCGTTTCCATTCGGAGGCGATCAAGTACAGTGTCGTTCATGATTATGCTGTTATGACCCGCTCTTGATCCGAGAGTCGTTAAGCCGAAACGTTGACGGCTGGTTCAAGCACCTGAAACAAGGAGAGCATCTGGACACGGTACGCGGTCAGGTTGTTTCTTCCCTCTGTAGCCCCCGTAGTATAAGCGCTTGACGCTCTCGTTGATAGATTGCGTCCTTCGCATGCACTGCACACTGCCGCCGAGAGCTGGGACCCTATCAGAGACCGGCACTCGACGGCTGGCGTCCTCTCCATCGACGCGCAGGTGATAGTAACGTGGATGGAGAGAAGTACTCATCGCTGGAGCTCTACGCAGCTGCCACGGCCGGTGTCACAGCACTCACGGTGGGGCTGGATTCCGGCGGCGGCAGATGGATTTGTTTGTTATTTCTTTCGATTTTTTTTCTTGTCACTTTGTTGACAGCCGAACCACAGATTTTTATTATTATAGTAAAAATTATAGTTATTATTATTCCTATTAATTTTTTGTACATATTTTTAAATATTTCTTAAAGCACACGTAAAAAAAAAAAGAAAATAATAATATTGTCAGGAAAATGAGAGCATGATGGAAATTTAATAATAAGGTGGATTTGATCAAAATAATAATAATATTTTTAAAACATATTTTGTAATATTTTTTAAAATTTCTTTAAAAAAACATTTAAAAAAAACTGTAATTTAAAAAAATAAAAAACCCGACAGCTTTTCTGAGCATTCATGAAAAAGCCCTAAAACAAGAAAGTCGTTGTAACCGATTGCATTTGTGGCAGGCGGTCGCCTCCTTTTGCGAAGCAGTAATGCTAGCAAAGGAGGAGGTTAACAGACCGGTCCGAGCTCAGGTCGTCTACGGCGCGCACTGTTCCCGCGCGCCTCAAGGAGTTGTCAGCAAACTGTAGGGGTCCAGCAGGGCCGAAGCCTACTGGGGCCAAAGGTTATGTGAGACTGTCACCACGGGCCCCGAGATAAAGGCAAGGAACGGAAAGGTAGGTTTTTAGTCAGTAAAAGTCTGACACTATTTCCCGCCCCACCCAAGGGCGGGATTTGTCATTGGATGATTTTACCAACCCAAAAAAAAAAAAAGAAAACTAAGGAGGAGGTCGACCGCATTAGGCAAAGGCGCACACGCCGCCGCCGCCGCCGGCGACCATGGCCATGACCATTATCAAGAACTGGGTCGGGCTCATACCTGTAGTACGGCACTTCCGATCCTACAAAAGAGTATTTCAAAGCAAGTTGCTGATGGATAATCTTGGCTACAAGGTTGTGCCTATGCAAATACTCGCCGTTAGCCAGACGAGAACAACCGGAGGTAATGTGACGAATTGATTCTCCCGGACGGTGACATGCCCGACAGATGTCAACCGTGCCGTCCTTCACAATAAATCTCCGGTAGTTATTCGTCATGATAACCGTCCATAATTGCACAGATAAAACCTTCGGTTTTCCCAAAGAGGTCACCGAAACGCAGCCAAGCTACGGACTTTACATCGGGCCTGTGACGGGCCCGGAAAAAGCGTCCGTGAAGTTCCTTGCTCTGCTATATTTCCCTGCGATCGTCAGTGTCAAGCACTACCGGTTTGCGCCAGTTCTCGTTAGCCAAGGAGAGCGGGGTGAGTCCCTTGTCCACTGCCACTACATCTCGATGCATAACCACGTCGGCAGCTAGGAAATATTCCCTGAGACTGCATACCTCGCGGTTGTGTCGGGTCTTAGCATTTAAAAAACCTCGACCGCCACACTTCCGCGGGATATATAGTCTCATCACCGACGATCGTGGGTGATGCATTCGGTATGCAGTCAGCAGTTTTCGGACCCGCCTATCCAGGGCGTCAAGTTCTGTTTGAGTCCATTTGAGTACGCCGAAAGAGTACATCAAAACCGGCATGACCCAACCATTGAAGGCGCGCACCTTGTTTCCGCCTGAAAGAAGGCTATTGAAAACTTTCTTCAGGCGTCCAAAGAAACGCTCCTTCAACGATTGCTTCATGTCAGTGATACTGATGCCTAGGGCTTCCGACAAATACTTATAGCTTTTCATTCTGAGAAGGTGACATTATCAAATTTTTGTCAATATGGCTGTTAATTTTGCTTCTCAGTATGGATGTAATGGATGGTCTATAAAGTGGTGCCACAAGTGGTACCACAGACAGAGCGACAGAGGGGCAATGGCACGGTTACTCGTTTCCGTTCGGAGGCGATCAAGTACAGTATCATCCAACATGTGATTACGCAGGATGACCCGCACCTGATCCGACAGTCGTTGGGTTGACAGTTGACGGCTGGCTCAAGCACCTGAAACAGAGAGAGAGCATCCGAACACGGTACGCGGTCAGGTTGTTTCCTCCCTCTGTAGCCCCATAGTAAGAGCGCATGACGTTCTCGTTGATGGATTGCGTCCATCGCATGCGCTGCACACTTCAGCCGGGAGCTGGGACCCTATCAGAGACCGGTGGGCCTCGAGGTCCTAAGCCGTTCGGCGGCCAGCGTCCTCTTCGTCGACGTGCAGGTGGTGGAGTCGTCGGCGGAGAGTAGAACTCGTTACTGGAGCTCAACGCAACTGCCGCGGCCGGTGTCACAGCGCTCACAGTGGGGCTGGGTTCCGGCGGCGACGAGGCGGAGCTGAGCGACGAGGCCGGAGGTGATGGGCGTGCACGGCGTGCTGCGGCTCTCGTCAACATGGTTGTATTTTCATTCCATCTATTAATTTGATAATTATTATTATTATTCCATTAATTCTAAATACATACATATTCAATACATTTTTAAATATTTTTTTACAAAAACATATTACAAAAAATATATATATAAAAAATAGTAGCCCACCGGCATCGGGAACAGGGTCCAAGCTACCGGTGGTCAGGGCTCCTGAGAGAAGAATCGCCTAACAATGCGCGCCGTGTCCATAAGTACTGCTTTCTGGATCAAGCCCTTGATCAAACTGCCTAATAAGAGCCTCCTCAGATGTTGGTCGAGGCTCTTGGCTATTAAGCGATTGACCTTTACGACAATCGGCACAATGATTGCTGTATCCACTTCTCACATGTCCAAACCTATGTTTGTTCTTTGTGTCCCAACTCCCAGGATCACAAGTCATTGTCTTCCATCTTTATTATTATCGATTATTGCTATGATTTCTGTATATGTGTCATACTGTGACTTTTCTTTCTAATTGTGTTACTGTGACAAACTATAATTAATGATATTGTAAAAGGTGTCTAAAAAACACCATAATTGAGGCTAACATGGGTTTTCTTGCTTGTCCTTTCCCATGACGACCTAGATTTGGAACAAGCAACTAGTCATTCGATTAATTGACAAGTCCATTTGAAAAAATACTTTGTCTTGTCTTTCTGTGCTTATCTTCATAAATTCCTTTCCTTACACACCACAGTTGTAGGAACTTTGATACACAGTCAGTAACCGTTATCTATCTTGATTTTTAGTAGTTACCTCTATACTTCTAACGCGCCTGAAAGAAAGGTTAACAAAACGGCAGGGGTCCAGCAGGGCCGAATAGCCATGAGTCAACTTCTGAAATGAGGATTTGTGATCCTGGCAGTTGAAACACAAAGGCGTGTTTATAACGCCTACGTTATAAACATAATTTGGTTTTTAGTCAGTATATAAAAGTCTGTAAACTCGCGCTTCGCCGAAAATTAATTTGATGATATCACAACTTTAAAAAGTATATTCCTTTCTAATATTTCTATTATGGGAAATCAAATGATTTTCTGGCTCTTTATGATGAAATGACACTCCTTTCTTCATAAATGATTTTTTCGCTCCGTATGTGTTCCTTCAAAATTGCCTTTTACGGTCCAAGGCCACGGTAGCTCTTTCGCACAATTCCTCAGCCTTGGGAGGCATCGGCCCTAATGGACCACGGACCCTGACTTACCGAGCCAGACACATAGAGTAATTTATTTCATCACCCACCTTCATCGTTTTGAGAACAGTGGTTGCTCTCAAAACGATGAATGTGGGTATTAGGTGTACAGTATATAATAAATAATAGGAAAACATCGTGAGGAGAAACTGGCATGTTCTAGAACCAAAAATTCGAAGACGTGTGACATTCACCAACATACACTGGGCCTGCGTGGTGTATAACGGCCCATTCTTAATTCATTCCTCCTGGAAAGGAGGCCTGAGTCCCAGCAGTGGGAAAATTAAAAGGGTTTTTATGTTGTCTCATAGTCGCAAACACTGGAAGGAATGGATGGAGGCCTTTGCCCAGCTGTGGGACAGTATAGGCTAGACATAATAATGGTACAATAATAATGCTACTTAATATTTTCTTAAATTTAAGCGTTTTTATTACTCTTCAGTTCTAAAGCGAAAATGTTTCTTAACAAAGTTATTTTTTGATATCTCGTCGAAAAGTCCCTGAAACGTTTTTCCCATCAAATTGTGTCAATACAAGTCTCAACTTCCAAGCGTGTCTCCCTTTTAATGGAAGTTCTTTTAGCAGATGATACACTTTTGCAAAAGAGAATCACACGATTAAACTTTCTGTTGACTAAGAAAGCCATTTCCACTTTCTAGCACTATTTAGTTGGTTTCTTTAAATAACGTCTTTCTACGGTCCAGACTAAGCGTTTCACCTGGTCGTTTAAACTGCTTACTTGAATTGGAACAAATTGCCTGCTGTGGTATTCCCGCACGATTATAATTGAGGTGTCTTCAAGGCTGAAGTATATAGGCCTATAGGTTCTTAATCTAGTTGGCCTTATCGTCAATCAACGATTGCATCACTGCTTATTATTAGGTGGGATCGCAGTCAAGCACTAGTTTATATCAAGAAAAAATCTAAAAAATTGTAGAGACTCTATGATGCCACCATAAGAACTAAAATTAGAAATTCAATCGCAGTATTAGTTTTTCTTTTTTTAATTCATTTTAGGGTTCCGTAGCCAAATGGCAAAAAAACGGAACCCATGGATTTGTCAGGTCTGTGTCTGTCTGTCTGTTCGTCCGTATGTCACAGCTATTATTATTATTATTCTGTGAACCGAATTATAGATTTTGATCCTTTTATTACTTGTTTTTTTAGTGAAGTCGGTATTTTTTGTAAACAGATTTTTTTTTACTTTTACTGTATGCTTCGAAAGTACTCCTTATGGTTTTTTTTTACGGTAGGTAAAATCATCCAATGACAAATCCCGCCCTTGGGCAGAGCGGGAAATAGTGTCAGACTCTTACTGACTAAAAACCTACCCTGTTCCTTCCCTGCCTTGGTTCCAGGGCCCTGGTATGCATTTTCATACCTTCCCAGAGCCCCAGACTAGGCCTCGACCCTACTGGGCCCCTACGGTTTGCTGACAACTCCTTGAGGCGCACGGGAACAGTGCGCGCCGTACTCCTTATGGTAAGTCGTTCTGCCGCGGGAAAACAACCATTAATATTTCACGGTGTATTTAAATATTTCTAACATGTTACGATTACATATTTTACTCCTACGAGTATGTCACTTATATTTTCTTTCTAGGTCATGCTTGTTATGAATAAAAAAATCATTTGAGCTATAATCCTATTACTGTTGTTGAGTCACTTTATCGGGTTGTAAATCAAAGATGTTAAAGTTCCACTAAGAGTTATACCTTAGTAAAACTTAAGCTAAAACACATGCGACCGGCTAGCAACCCGACAAGCCTGTGACTGTCTAACGTTGCACAAATGCAACGTTGGAAAACCTACAACAAGGTGCGTTGTCGTCGCTACACTGTCTACCTACTGCTTATTTAGTTTATCTTCTTAAAATGTATGCACTATATAGGGTGAGTGGTAATTAGTGAACGATACTTAAACACGTGATTGTGGTCAAGATAGCAAACAACTTTTACTATGGGACCAAACCCTAAATCGCGATAAAAAATCTGTTGGTCAGTACATTTGTGTTCGCCTAACTGGTTAAAATGTACTGAATTTGACTGATTTTTTTCGTGATTTCTGGTTTGGTCCCATAGTAAAAGTTCTTTGTGATCATGACTGCAATCACGTGTTTAAGTATCGTTCACTAATTACCAGTCACCCTATATTTACCTCGTACGCCTCGCGTTACCAAAATGTCCAATACAAACAAGAGGAATACTGGTTGAAAAGCTAAACTTTCAATTCGATTACCAAAGTTGGCTGCCTTGATGACCGATGCAACGGGCGTTTGGCTCTGACATCACATACCATCCTGAGATTAGATTCCGTGTCGCTCTCACACCAATACCTATCAGATCGCTTTTACCCGTGCAACGCTTTTATACGAACATGGCACGGATCGAACGTTTTTTTTTGTTTTCAGTGCGGATTTGAAAGGAGTGTAAGGATATTTGGATCGTTTTGCCACGGTCTGAGTGCTGTGATGGAAAGTTAAAAGTGTCGTCCTTGGCTCTTTGAGACTGGTTGTAAATTTTAGCTCTGTAATAAAAAAATTCATAGATTGGCTTACGCATAATGACTGGTCTACGCTGCGCTCTCTATACATCAATCAATATGACAAGATCTTTGAAGACACTGACTTCTTTTAGTCTCATGTCAAAAATATTGAAGTTTTATCTACAAAACAACTGACTACAAACAACTTTTTGTTTAAGTTTACTCGTATGAGCTACTTCCTGTTGTAACAAATATCTTAGAATAGTGCACTATTCAAAATATAACTTTTCTATGTTTATAACTTAGTAGGTTTATGAAAGATCTTGTACTAAATTAGAATAAAACTGCTTATTTTCCGAAAAAATAAAATACTTATAATGTAACATGGAAACATTGTAAAATCAATCATATTTTAATTCATTATTTCCCAAGAGGACGCCGGCGTCCGCACACCTATTGTCTTTCTATTGTGTCTCTAATTACGATAGTCAACAGGTTAAATCAAAACAGCTCCGTCCGGTAACAGACCGGTCCGAGCTCAAATCGTTTACGGCGCGCACCGTTCCCACGCACCTCAAGGAGTGGTCAGCAAACTGTAGGGGCCCAGCAGGGCCGAAGCCTACTGGGGCCAAAGGTTAAAGGGCTAATCGTGGCAGTTTCTAGCTGGTTCTTTTCCATAGGAAAAGACCAATAAATTGGAACAATGCACTGGCTTCGGATGTTGTAGAAATGTCCATGACTCCATTAAATTCTTTCCATTAAAATAAATTGATTTATTTGTTACATTAGTTGGAAACTGCCTGCTCAGTATAAAGTCTATCTATGCGTTAACAAAGTGCCTTATTTACCTTGTATAACTTCACGAAACAAAGTTGCCAATATATTTCTGATTGAAACTACACGGCACAGCTCATGCGGAATACCAAACTATGAAAAACTTCACCTGTCAAGGAACATTTGATACAGTCAGGAGTTCCTGAAAAATTGCTAAGCAGTTTCTCATCGATTGAACGACATTGAATGAACTTCGGTGTCATAAATAACTGTATTCACGACTCCTTTTACCGCGTATAGGTAAAAAGCTTGCCAAATATAAATCAGTGTTGCCAGATTATTGATTTACCCTTAAGTACGCCAGCGGAAAATCCATTTTGGATGTTATATTTCAAAATGATTTGTATCGCACGAATCATTAGCTATTTCGAATGAGTAAGCAAGCACGGTCATTATTCCCCTGGAATTTATTTATAATGTTGTGATTATTAAACCATAATTACGTATTGTACTTGCATTATTTGTTTAAATCCAAAGTTTATTTTTAATAGATTGTATCCGAGAACAGACGAAAGTTCTTGAGTCAAATTATTATAACCTGTTTGCTTAATGTCATCATTATCATTATTATTGCATATATGCTTCCTTCACGTGTCACCACATCGACCGGTTCTGTTCGGCTCGCATCTCGAGCTCCAGCCACAGGACACGCCCCAGGCATAAGGCCGATGTCAGCTATGTATACGAATTTTTTTTAAAGCAAATCTCGGTTTCCTAGAATGCAGAAGACAACTGAAGGACAAAAAAGTCGTGACAACTCTTTCGTTCCACACTAAAGCCCACTTTAAATCATCAAAAATTAATAAAAAAAACACTTTGTAGTTGACACAAAACTGATCAAAAGACTAAATAGCTTGATAATGACCTGCTTTCTGTCCTCTCTCTAATCTTACAGAATCCAATTTAACAAAAAGTGCGGTTTCACATTTCCAAACTGAATCTAGGAAGTTTTAAACTAATATCGGGCAAGTTGAAGCCAACGTTTCCGTGCAGTATGCCCGTGACATAGATTTATACGTGAAAAGTCTGTCATTGTGAGAAATGACTGGAGTTTCCACCCACCGAAGAGTTCACAATCGGAGGTGGCAACCTGGTCGCGACATGTGATTGATGATGAAAAAATAATATTTTTTATATTTTTTTGGCTAACGTTTGATAATGTTTGCACGTTGCTTATTCGGTGAGGATTAGTATGTGTATTTTTGCTTTTTATATCGTTTTTCTACTACTTGTAGAAGTACCTTTTAATGTTGTAATGAATGTACGGGATAGTTTGAAAGAGATATCTACCGAAGCCTTGGGTACGCCCGGGAGCACGTTGTAATTGTGGCGGTAAGTCCACACCTTCTGCATGACGCAGGTTCTCACCGGACATGGTAAGTTTGGGAGGTTCCTGTACCGGATTCGTGCGGAAGTGACGCCCAGGTGTCACCACTGTGTGGCCCGCCCAGGTGTCACCACTGTGTGGCCCGCCCAGAGGACACGGTGGAGCACACGGTAGAGGTGTGCCCCGCTTGGGCAGAGCATCGCCGTGTTCTTATGAGGGTGATCGGCAGCGGTGATTTTCTGGAGCAAGAAAGAGTGGCAGGCGGTCGCCTCCTTATGCGAAGCAGTAATGCTAACAAAGGAGGAGGCCGACCGCATGAGGCAGCGGCACTTACGCCGCAGCCGCCGCCGGGATTCTGATCTTGATTTTTCCGGCCACCGTAGACACGGGCTTGTGGACGGGGAGCATTGAGTAGCTTGCTGTTCGACCCTTCAATAACTGTCCGGACCAAGCCCAAGTCGTCGATAGAGCGTACTGTTCCCACGCGCCTCAAGGAGTTGTCAGCAAAACCGGAGTACTTAGAGGCCAAAACTAAATTAAAGAAATGGTTGTTGAATCGGTCTTATGAGTGTTATGAGGAAACTGAAAGCTTGCTTCGTTGGCCACATTATTACCTACCTATACACACCCGAATAACACACACATCTTCACACCTCCACTTAACACTACACACCAACTCGCCTTTTGATAACTGGTCTTAATTAATATATTTCTTTATAATCTTAATTTTGCTGCTTACGTGTACTATTATTTTGATTTTAACTGGACGGATTATTTGTATGCCTATTTTAAATTGCCACGTTGCGCTAGCAAGCCATAATCATAACTGTCATGCACTTGGTGTTATGTTTGGGTCACCAAGATACAGGCTGCGCCTAGTTTGGGATACTGCTAACTTTATACGGTCAAAGAAGTAAACGTCGATGACGATGACAACAAAAAGTGTACGAATGACTAGAAAACCAATTTCTCGTTGAAGGCCGTGAATAAATGATGTCATTGTTGTTTACACAGACCTAATTTGTATTTGATACTTTTGTGGATAACGGTAAAAAATTAATATCGACTCTTCAATAGTCTCGAATATAGATAAATATTTTATTAAGAATAATTATAGCAACGAACATTTATGTGATTCTTTATCAAGTTAAGTGTTTTTTGTCCGGTAACATTGTAAAAGACGTAGACGATATATATTTTATTAAAGATGAGAAGAACAATTGTGAAGAAATTCTATTAATGTTAAAAGTTGACCATTTTATAATAAAACATCCATAACCTGAAGAAAAAGCACACAGTTTCATATGCCTATTCATATGCCTATTTCTAATGCAGAAAAATTTCTTAGCGGATATGTCAAAAAAGATGTAGTGAAGAATTGAAAGCAATAATGATCAGGTTAGGGACCAAAATATCATTGATATCTAATGTAGACGCGTTATTAAACGACTTTGCTCAAGAAATTCTACACCGAAGATATTAAGCGTTACCGAAAATATTGGCGTGAACATCAATGATGTGAATACATGTTTGAGTTTAGAGGACTTTGATCTCTCTGAGTTGGTTTTTAATAGCCCGTGATTTAAAGTGACGAAATACCACAAACAATAAGTGATGAAGACATAATGAATAAACAAAATAAAACCATTAAACCCTCAAACGCTTATTGCAAATACGTATAAACAACTTGAATGACCTTGAAAAAACGCTAATTGTCGTATTGCAAACACGGGTGGGTGTATGAAATTCATTCTGCCAAAAATTTTGGTTACTATATCTTCATTTTTTTTTCTATAAATATACAGAAAGTTTTTTTTAATTATAAAAAAGTTAGTATCTTTGTGGTGGGAATGGTTTGGCGATTCTTCGGGGTATGTCAATAAATTTCGTTCACCTCACTCTCTCACTATAAATCAATGAAGTCTGTTAATATAAAACTATCCTGCAATAAACACTTAAGACTATAAATTCAATTCACAAATTCAAACCTTCAACGCTGTTTGACAGAAAAAGTTACATTTATTTTGTTTGCACCATTTGTGGCAACCATTATTGTAATCTAGGAGATAAATCGTTCATTTGTTACTCGTATAGAATAAATCTTTGTGCTACTACTAGCAAGATTGCTAGGATAAACAGATTTATGGATTGTTAATGTCTCTTCTACGTTTTTCTTGTGAAACGTTGCATGTTTAATGTATTTGTTCTCAGTTGTTTTTTTGTATCACAGCGACTTGCAGGTAAAATTAGAATTGGGTTTTTTTTTTCGGAGTTTCAAGAAGTATTCATTTATGAGGGCCATCCCCAATTCATTTATTGTCAAAATGAGCTTGGTTGAAAAGATGGTTTGTTTCATCCATCGCAATTTTTGATGAAGAGGCAATGCAAAAAAACGGCCCTCTTTAAGATGTTGAAAGGTAAAAAAACCGACAGGCTTACTTTTCTATGTATAATAATGAATTATGGAAATACACCGGACAAGTGCGGGTCAGATTTGCTCTCGAAAAGCTCTGTAGCAAAAAATCACGTGTATTGTATGGAAAACCCAATTAAATATTTATGTTGAACATTTGTTTAATGAACTCGCGCTGTTACTGCTGCACTCGCGACCATGACGAGGGTGAGGATAAGACGATAAAACACTTCACATTTTATTTCACTGTATATTCAGAACTAATTTTAATTTGAAAACATCGAGAGGCGTTGTCACAGCGCGGAAAATCTTAATAACGCGATCTAGAAATTGGCGCTCACTTAACAACGCCATCTATTGTCAGAAAAGTAAACCATATTTCCAACACTGTTTTTTAGTATTAAACACATCATCTGTCTATCTATCACGGTTTATGAGGTTCAGCATGGTGACAGACAGTCGGACAGTCGAGTCTTAGTAATAGGGGTCCATTTTTACTCTTTGGCTACGGAATCCTAAAAAGGCTAATGTAATAAGGGCCACGTACAAAAATACGGTGTTGTGTAGTGTCGATCGTTTATGTGTGGCTATTAACTCAAGGGCCATAACGTTATGTCCTCCTAACGCTTATAATAAAAGGCATTTTCTAGAAGGCTTATTGTGTTTCAGCAATCGGTAGAGGTTTTTAACTGACTTCGAAAAGGAGGTTCTATGTTCGGCTGTATGTTTTTTTTTTTTTGGGGATTGGTTGTAATATTAGCGATGTGTGCGATGAAAGTGAACTGTGTATTTTTTAAGGTGGGAATTCCACCGCTCTTCGTGACAGACACTGCCTAAACCACACCTTTGTTGCTTCGGCCCTGCTAGGCCCCTACCGACGGTTTTCCTGAAATGTCTTGGCGCACGTGGAACACTATGCGCCGTCTACGATTCGGGCTCGGTCCGGGCTCGGTCCGGACGGCTACGGCGAGCTACCCATTGCTCCTATTGCTCACGCGTGCGGCCGTCTCCTTCGCCGGCGTAATGCCGGCTGTGCAAAAAGAGGTGACTTCCTGCAACTACTCCTCGCTCCGGACCATGGTCCGGCTCCTGGTCCATGGTAAGGCCCCTGGACTATGGTCCGGCCCCATAGCCTATACCAGGGGCCTGGAAGAGAGAGAGGTCCATACCGCCAATCGCCCCTACAAAGTTATGCTCCACCCATGCGGGACACATCTCTACCGTAGAACTTTGTGTTTATGCTGGTTTGCGGGATGAAGGACTAAAGCTCGGTAAGTAATGGAATGAGTTAATGGGAAATATTTGTGTGTGAATAAACCAAATTATCATCATCATCACCATTATCATCATTTCTATCTTTGTCCCGTGTTATTTGGGGTATGCGCTACACGTTTTTTTTTATTCTAAAAAGTACAAAATAGCAACACTGACAATTCCTGTGGAAAACAAAAAGGCAATTTCAGATAAAAATAAATAAATAAAGAACTAACAAATATTTTGACACAGTGTTTGCAATAAGCTACTTGTTGCACATTCGATCTAAAGCCCATATTTAGAGTCAATTTGACTGAAAATCCTCCACTAGACTTAGTAGTAGTAGCCAGGACTACGCAAAATCCTTTTTTTTTATTAGGTGGAATTTGTATGTATGTGTGCGAGTATATTTATTACTTATTTACGCTAAAACTGGTGAATTGATTTGGATGAAACTTGCGTAGACCATGATTTGGAATGCACTACACATATGATAGTTTTTTTAGGCCAGGAGTATGATTTCTTGGGTATGTTGTTTATTTTTTACACGGTTGAAGCCGCCAGTAGAAGCGAATAAAACACACTTTCTTGAATCTTCGAATTGACAGTTATATATAACTAGCTGACCCGGTGAACTTTGTTCCTCGCTCGCTGCGCTCCGTTTCTATTTTGACGTAAATATCGACGCAAAAAATAAGTAAAAAGTATCCTATGTCCTTCTCCTGGTTTCTTTAATCGATGGGGAAGTAGCTTAGAAGCTACATTCCCACCAATTTTCAGCCAAATCGGTTCAGCCGTCCTTGAGCTTATATATATAAGATTCCATATGGAGTCGAGTTGAAGGACTTGAAATATAAGGATTTATCTTATGTTTTAATATTTTGTTTTAAGTAATTCAACTATTTACTTTATTACTTTCTAGAATGCTGTTATTTGCTCATATATATATCTATTTCTCTCTTTTTTACAGTAAACAACGAAGCCGCAACTGCCAGCAGTTGTTAAACACATCATAACCCAAAACAGCGACACCCACATAAAATATAATTGTTCCACTTTCCCGAAGGCAAACCATTAAGCCGGAAGTAATAATGGCCTGATGAAACCATAATGCTGGTAATTTGCGTAACCACCGCCTTTTAATTAGTCGGCAAAGAAACCACGAACATAGCGAGTGAAGAGCTAAAGCCTCTAGATTTAGTAGGGCTATGTCTGCACGACGGGGAATGGGAGTTGGGTTATGTAAGAATACTATCAATAATTTTGAGTCATAATAAAAAACAACGTTTACAAATCATTTGATTATCATCATTAATCATTTTTTGTAACGTCTGTTCCTTGTGAGGTAAAAGGTGTAATATCATAGAATCAACTAGAAGCAGCGGAGAAACACTGGGAGGTCGGGAGCAGCAGCTACAGCAGCAAAGCAGGTTAGAGGCTCTCCGCCATCATAGGACGAGTGGCGGAAGAGCTATGGCTTGCTGACTTCTGCAAAAATTAGTTGGGACACTAGGCTGACCAAAGCTCACTACCAAATTTAAAGACTTCCGTAGGACTCCAGTATCAAAAACAGACTGCCATTGACAGTCATGTCTGTTCCATAATTTAAAGTTTTAAATCGGGAAGAAAGGAAGACGCCAGCCAGCATGGCTGGCTCACAATAAGGTATAGGTTACAATAATTTAGAATTAGAAAGTGTGTAAACCTAGCTTTATAAATAGATGCTGGTATAAAACTCCTTAGAAATAACAATAGCTATTAGGTGATGGATGAAAAGGAAAAGTAATGAACTGACAGAGTGACAGTATCACGTCGAAACGAAACAAACTGAAAAATTATAAAGTAAATAATACAATGGAATACAGGAATGAGAAAGATCCAATAATTAAAATAGTCTATTCCGAAAAGCTTCACCAAAACGACTGGTCCTCGTGCGTCTCTCATCCATCAATTTCCCGCGACCTTCACCTAGTTGGCCGGTCTACCTATGGTGGCCGGTCTATCATAAGGTGGCTCTTTCCTACTCGCCTATCATCAATGTCGAGCATGGTGTAAAGCTTTTTGCTTTCATCTAAAGCAATCCAACGCGTTGATGAAGAGGCAACGCGAAAAAAGAGAGATAACGTCTGAAAACTCTGTTGGCATTCGGTTGGCATTAGGATGATTTACTCGAATATTTCACAAAACTTGTTCCAGAAAATGCGTGTTTTTTTTTTAAACCATAATTGATTGATGATTTTTGACCATAATTGTCATCATTTACAATCTTGAATAAATGCGTAAGGCTTCATAGAAGTACTGCGGCGACTACATTTCAAGCGGGCGATAGCGGCCAACGCGATTCTACAAGTTGTCTGCCGGTGTAGCAAGGGCCGCGAACAACCGCGCACACCGCGGCCGTAAAACGTGTTGTGAATTAATGTGCTTTGATTTTTTACACACATTTCTGCATTCTATAGTAGCTACGGGACCGCAACCGCGACGTCCGCGGGAGAAAACCGCTTCATGATTTCTTAGCCTAACGCAGATGAAACCGCTAGCAGCAACTATTGGTTTTATGTTCACAAAGAAAAGTAAACTTCTAGATTTCCGATATTTTTTTCGGTAGATGGTGCAGTGCGAGCGAGCTCAAAGCTGCTCGAATATTATATTCTTGAGTAAGAATAAGTCTTGCTAAGCAAGTATCCCTAAGATTGAAGCAGTTGAGCTAATTAGGGTTTTATTTGCACAATTAGAGATTCAATAGTCGCTTGTTCAGCGATCTCACTAGCCCGGCTTGAACAAGAATATTGCAAAAATGGGAATATTATGCAGTAGCAGGGTAACAGCTCTCCATGAACTATTTTAGTAATGACCTAAATTAACGAGCAGAAAGTTATACAAATTGTGGGTACTTTGTTGGACTATAAAATAGAAAATTAAGCTAGATACCCAGGACACACTGTACGTAGTAGTATGATATACACCGTTAAATTTTGATCGTTTTAATCCCGTCGATCTGGTACATGAAACCCTCGAATTGTAAAGATAAAATTAAAAATAAAGTACTTTTTTTCTAAATCTCGAATTAATATACGCATGTACGAAATTAATGTCTTTCCGAATCGGCTCTCCACACGATTAAAATTTAACGCTGTATAGGTAAGAAAAGTGATATTTTGACTGGCCAGTTGGTCTAATGGTTAGTGACCCTGACTCTCATGCCGAAAATCGTGGGTTCAATTCCTACCCAAGACAAACGTTTGTATGATGAACACGATCATTTGTTCTGTATAATTTATATATTTATTTTTAGAAATATATACTCATAAGTATGTTTATCAGTTGTCTTTTTCTCATCACATAAACACTGACTGTTTGGGACTTTGTTTGAAAGTTGTGGAATATTAGTTTTGAATATCAATTTTAGGGTTCCGTACCTCAAAAGGAACACCGTAGGCGCAGGCTTGCGGACGGCGTACAATGGGTAGCACGCTGTTCGATCGTCCGGTAACCGACCGGACCGAGCCCAAGTCGTTCCCGCGCGCCTCAAGGTGCTGTCAGCAAACCGTAGAGGCCCAGCCTGCTAGCTGCAGGCAGGCAGAGTCGAAGCCTGCTTGGGTCATGGGTCAGTTTCTGAAAGGAAGCTACGGTACGGTAGGCCCGGCCCCGGCACGACAGGCAACGAAGGAGCGGGGCAGGTTTTTAGTCATTAAGAGTCTGACACTATTTCCTGCTCCTCCAAAGGGCGGGATTTGACATTGGATGATTTTAACTATAAAAAAAAAACCTTAAAAGGAAAAAACGGAACCCTTATTGACCACTCTGTTGTCGATCTGTCTGTCTGTCTGTCAAGACCATTTATCTCTGGAACGCAAGGAGTTATCGAGCTTGAATTAAAACCATATACTCTAGTCTGTGGTCAGCTAGCACCGGTTTCTTGTAACTATAATCCTCCTTATATGGGTCGTAGGGGCCCAGCAGGGCTGAAAGCCGTGCTTCTGGAACGCAAAGGGCAAAGAAAGAATAAATAATAAAATAATAATAGAATTGTTATATATTGTCATGTTTTGGTGTACAATAGAGTTTACTCTATTCTATTCTATTCTATAGGTGTGGCTTTAGTCAGTAAAAGTCTGTCAAGTCATTGGATGATTATTTTCTCACCCATAAAAGATAGATAGATAGAACGTTTATTCGATGCAACAGAGAAAATGAACAGACCATGAACAAAAGAACAATAATATTACAAAACTAGCACATAAATTACCAATAATAAAATTGACATTGCTTCGAAAAACATTGCAATTTATCGGTAATTTAATCAAATGTCTACAATAAACTTGCAGTACACAACGTTAAGCTTCGGTCTATATGCTTGTTTAATTGAGAGTATTAATTTATATTTCCTCCTCAAGTAAAAACTGATTGCGGTCTGTGTGAACTTAATTGCGTTTCTTATAACTTTAGCAATATTTTCGGGATAATTGCAAATATTTTACCATAAAGCCCGATAATGCTAGTTTAAACATATGGCTTGATTTGCCAAGCGTCATGGTATAAGCTGATTAACGACCTATTTTTGCTTAAATGCGACGCTCAACTTGGTTTATATTTTATATTGTATCTACTTTCTTTTAGTAAATAATTGTCTATATTTTTACATGCTTTTTTATTTTGGTTCTGTCGCCATGTCGGTCCCAGCCAGATGCAATAGACAATTAACAACCTTGAACCTAGACCAAGATAACTGTGTTCTTCCTAGTGTCTATGGTGCAACACAGTAATAATGATCACACATAATACACACAGGTTCAATAAATACGAAATTTTTGGTTGAAAATAAGTTGTGCAGTAAAAATACATGGTATGATAGATTAACGCGGATGCAAGTCCATATATTTTATTTTTCTTGCTTACTCGTGTGGGTGGGTTGCACCAAAGTTAAATTTACAGTTCTTGACGGCGGAGGTAGAAATTTTCTTGCAAACAAAATATCTAAATGATTTTGAGCGCTTGCTGTTTGAGCGCGTTTTTTTAATTGAGATAGAATTCGCATTTTTTACAATTGGACCCCGAACGTGTTATCGATTTTGCAAATGCGCCCCCTAATAACATGCCTCAACTGGTGGATATTGATATCCATAATCTCAACAATATTGCGGTACAATGCTTTTACTTGCATCCTAGTATCGTTACATATCTTCGGAGGCTTCAAGTTCCTAAGCAACGCTGTGACCACACGCAATGCAAGTTTATGGTATGGAAAGCCAGCTGGATTAATAGTGTTGTGGGCAACAATAGGCACAACACAACTTGTTCTACCCATTAACATTTTTTGTTTCTACATATTTTTAAGTGAAAAAACAATACGAATGACTTTTTTACAATGACTCAATTTAAAAAGCAAATTAATAAGAACTTAAAATACTAAACAACGATAATGAGAACTATTAACAGTCGAGTATAATATACTTTCAAGTGGAACAACCATAAACTTGTTTATATTTTGTATCGATACGAGAGGATCAACCCAAAGAAACAAACAAATCAAGAAAACAACACTAGAACCTTTTTCAGAACTAACAACGACGTTTTTTATTGACAACTCACCTATAATTATCTAACTACGAACTGTTCATTTTATTGAACGAAAGTCATTATTCTCTGCAAAATCTTAACACCGCGATTCAGAACAATGACGTATTTATTATTTATTTATTTATTTATTCTTCATGCAACCAAAGGTACAAAGGCGGACTTAATGCCTTATGCATTCTCTACCAGTCAACCTAGGGTGGTGTAGAGACAATATGGCAGGTGCATCTATGGACTTGTCAAAATTAGCTTGTATACAAACATGCGATGACTTATGTGTAATTCTAAAAATAAACGCATAAATAAAGGCATTAAGTCAATGTACATTGTTATATGCATGAAGTCTTTATAAATAAATAAATAAAGTTCTTGACAAACTTATTACTAGTTACTGAACTAATCAATCAACCTTTTGAAACATTAAATTAGCACATCTTCTATTGAAGATAACGCTAACTTTGACACAGCAACTAAATCTTACGTTTAGTTACTTATCTTAATTTTATTATTATTCAATATGTTACTTATGACGTTACTTATGACTGTTATTTTGTTATTATTTTGTAATTAATTTTGTGATTAAAAAATCAAAAAACCACTACACGCCTTACACAGTACCAAGTCCCAAGTACCTACTCATTGACTGTATAATAAGTAAGAGCCCCCTTTAAAATGTTGTATGCTGTATGGTCTTTTGATGTCCCTATTTTTTTTTAACTGGAGCGCTTTCAAAATGTTTACATACGATTTATGGCCTGCGCAAGTATGATCACATATCCGATTTTCGTACGAAACTCAAGTGGCTTCCAATACGTCTTCGCCAGAATGCACACACATCTTGTCTCTGCTCTACAGTATTCTGTTCAATCCTAAAACCCCCGCTAATCTTAAAGAACGATTCAAGTTCCTTCATGACACACATACTAGATATCTTAGGTCAACGGAAAATTTGGGACTGCAGATGCCATGCCACTCCACTAATTTTTGTGGCAAGTCGTTTGCAGTTCAAGCAGTGCGGCTGTGGAATGATTTGCCTGTGTCAGTAATGCAACCTCAAACACAAACGATTTTTAAAAATATGGTTAAGGAACTAATACTACCAGTTTCTACTACTACCTACCATCAGTTTCTACTCTCTGAAGAACTAACATATAAACTGCAGCCATAAATCCAAAACAAATTTTAAAAACACTTAAACGAATTTTAAACCAGCAAAATTTTCAAATATCTCCGTTAAGATAAACGGTGGAACTCACCTCGTATTAACTGACACCCAATAAATATACGTCGTGAAAATAGATATAAAGTGCTAAAAGAATTTTGTTCGCGTCCCGTTCACTTGATGTATGATCATTGATCACCCTTGCACTCTGCACCGGGGAAATTGATCTACCTACTTTCTACACTAGTAACTGTAGTAAATGTTTGCGGATCAAGATGTGACCCACCACATTTTTATACAACATATAACTGGAATAATGTACCTTATATAACCTTAATTTGATTTTAAAAATTAATATAAACTAGTGCTTGAATGTGATCCTACTTGCTGGTTGATGGTGGGGCGCACAAATTTTTTAAGAACCCATTCACTCTAGCCTGGAAAACACCTAAATTATAACCGGACAGAAAGACCGCAGCAGGTAAATTGTTGGTTCTTCGATGTACGTTTTACGACGGCATTTTTATTTTAATTTAAATGTTAAGAAATTAGACACATCCTAATATGTAGTAGGAAAATAATATGGGCATCAGCACACTACATTGCTATCTACGAATGTACACATATACTTCCTAGTGACGCAATCAAGTTTTATCAAATTAGGTTTAGTCAAACTTCGCTCAAAAACATCATTAAGAGCACGTTGTAGTCACAGGGTTTTGTTTGCCCACAAATATAAAATATAAAAGAACCTGGCCTTAATTTTGCCAATGAACATTTTTGACTTCCAGTTTCCTTCTTTATCGTCATCATCTTCCTGCCTTTGCCCCATATTACTTCGAGTGGACTAAACACGTTTTTTTCTTCCATTATTCACCAGTCACGTTATCGCTAACTCATCACTTCTCGCACATTCTATCCATCTTTTCTTTGACCTCCCTCTCCCTCTCTATCCAAACAATTTTTAGGGTACCGTACCTCAAAAGGAAAAAACGGATCCCTTATAGGACTACTTTATTCGTTGACCCCTAAGTTCGGGTACGCATGGAGCTAACGAGTTAAAATTCAAAGCTCAAAGCTGTGAAAAAATCGAAGATCTAAATAAACGAAAAAAAAAAATATACTCAATACTTTATTGCATTCCATAGTACTGTCGAACCCTGGGTGCTTAGGGCTCGACTACCGGGATCAATTATCTATACTTTGAATAAAATAACTTGGGGGTTTTACTGATGATATATTAAAAAAATACTTCTTTCGACTTTGAGCGACTACATGGAACTGGATCAAACAACAAAACAATCTACTCTTACAAATATTCAAACTAATTCTAGAATACTAACAGCCTTCGAACAATTATACAGCCAGTATGCTAACTTATGAGGATTCGCATGAGTTTGCATATAATCTTATGCAAACTCATTACGCAGACGTAACAGTACATATAGGTGGTAAAAATATTGCCACGATCAATATGGACCCTGTCGGGCACAGCAAAGTTAGGAGAGAGGACGAAGACTATAACAATTCATGGAATTAATTAATTATTATTGTAGGTAATTAGATGTATAAAAGGTTAATAGATGTATATGTATAATATTATGTGGTGAATTATGTATGCATGTCATTATGTTATTATACTTCATTATGTTACGTTACGGCCTTCTTATGTCCCAAAAAACTTATGTTTCGTCATCGTCAAGGAAATCAAAATAGGTATTTGCCGTTGACCCACAATCCAGAAATTGCAAGCGTTTCATCCCTCCTCTTCTCATGGCTAGACCAAGACAAACGATTTCCTTTGATCTTTTCAGTCACTGGCACTACTTTCGATCAAATGACGTTAAAAACGACCTTCAAAAAGATGGTACAAAGGAAAAAAACACGGTAACTAAGTACGGTCTCATCTGGCACAGGTCGGCAACGGGCAGAAGTGACACCGCTTGATACATATCGATGCATATTCATGGCGACGCGACAATCAAACGCTCTTTTTTATGTTTTGTTTTGTGAACACCCTGTGTTTGTTACACATGGCGTGCATGGATGAAGGATTTTTTGAGGTTCTTTTTTTTTTCAGCACTGACGCCTAGGCTTTTGGCTAAAGGCTGAAGCCCAGATTTTTTTTTAACCTGGAATAAATCACTGTCAATTTCAGTTCCTTTCCTGGATTTTCAATGTCTTTTCCATACATATAAAACTGACTGATATCAACGCACAGCCGAAACTACTGGGAGTAGGAGCGTGAAATTTTGCACAAAGTTTCCTTTTATAACTAACGAGAGGATTTTCCAAAATTCACCAGGAATGAAATTGCCCCGCTTAGGAAGAGCATCCGTGTCCTCGTGGGGGCGACCGGTAGCGATGATCTCTCGCTTGGTTCAGGCCATGGTCCGGAGCGAGGAGGAGTGGAGTGGTCGCCTCCTTCTGCGAAGCAGTCATGCTAGCAAAGGAGGAGTCCGAACGCATCAAGCATCGGCATTTCCGGCAATGGATAGCTCGCTGTCCGTCTGTCCGGTAACAGAATGCTTCGTCACGTCAACTTCAAGATCTAATCCAATTTTTTTTTTTCTAATTCATGATGACCAAACCATTCAACGGTGGATATTATTTATAATTATATTATTAATAATTACCCTTCCTATTATTATTATTATTATTTTTATGAATTTATTTACGTCATGCGCGCATATTACGGTGCTACAGAGGGGGGAACTAACCTCACTGCGTACCGTGTAATAAGCGTGTAATAAGAAATATTTAGAAATATAAAAAATATGTATAAATAACAAATAAAGAAAATAATAATAACCCCATCGCTGTATCTCTACGTTGACGTCGTGATGGGGCTTGCGTGCTCCAATAAACCCTAGGTTGTAACTTGCCTAGGGTGAGGGGCCAGACTAAGAGAGATACAATCCGCAGGGCAGTTTTGTGGCGAACTGTTGGGAATTAGCGACCCACGGACCCGATCTCCCGGGAGAATTCTCTTTCTTCATCTCCGGCTTGCCTTTAGATATTTAGTTTGTTTATCCTTCTCAGCTTTCACGAGGTTCTCATCATGAGGGACCGCTATATCAACAATCATTTATGGACTGAGTCCATCTCATGCGCTGGCACCGGCAGCGGGGACCCGGCTCGGGGCCGGTTGGCCCCTAGATCCCAAGCCGATCGGTGGCCGGCTTCTCCCCGGCCGACATACAGGTGTTGGCGACATCGGCGGAGAAAAATACTCGTCGCTCGAGCTCGACGCAACTGCAGCCGCCGGTGACACTGGTGATCCGAGGTCCGGCGGCGGCGGGGCGGAGCTGAGCGACGGGCCCGGAGGTGAAAGGCGTGCGCGACGGGAAGCTGCTCTTGTAATCATTGTATTTTCCTTTGTATTTTCATTTCATCGTTTGTGGTTTTATTTCATGAGTGACATACGTCACCTGTCCAGTCATGGTACATATTTTTTTCTTTTCACCATTTTATTGCTTGTAGTATGATTGTGGTTTTGTCGAGTATTTATTTTGATCTTAGGGGCTTCTATTGTTGTAAAATGCTTGAGTAATCAGACCCAAAAATCGTTAAACAATTTAAAAATTACGTAGACAGAAAATACGACGTGTTGAGAGCGAGTGTTGCCAGTTATTATTATTATTATTATTTCCTTTATTCACTTATATTACATATTTTTAATATTTTTTAATATTTTTAACAGACATATAAAAAAAAAAAAACATTTAAAAATATAAAAAATAGTAGCCCACCGGCATCGGGAACAGGGTCCAAGCTACCGGTGGTCAGGGTTCCTAAGAGAGGAACCTCCGGACAATACGCGCCGTGTCCAAGAGTACTGCCTTCTGAATCAGGCCCTTGATCCAACTGCCTAACGAGAGCCTCCTCAGATGTTGGTCGAGGCTCTTGGCTATTAAGCCATTGGCCATCACGACTATCGGCACAATGACTGCTGTGTCCACTTCCCACATGTCGACAACCTCGCGAGCCAAGTCAAGATATTTAGTTTGTTTATCCTTCTCAGCTTTCACGAGGTTCTCATCATGAGGGACCGCTATATCAACAATCATTGTGATCCCAATACAATGTGATATTGCCATTGTCGAGAACTGGGTCGGGCACATACCTATAGTACGGTACTTCTGATTCCACAAGATTATATTTAAGAGCAAGTTGCTTTTGGATAATCCTGGCTACGAGGTTGTATCTATACAAATAGTCTCCGTTAGCTAGATGAGAACATCCAGAAATAATGTGTCGGATTGATTCTCCGGGCCGGTGGCATGCCCGACAGATGTCAACCGTACCGTCCTTTACAATATATTTCCGGTAGTTGTTCGTCAATATAACTTCGTCCATTATCGCACAGACAAAACCTTCGGTTTCCCCGAAGAGGTCACCAAAACGTAGCCAGGATACGGACGCGGTCGATACGCTCTGTGACGCGGGGCAGATAATCTCGAGGACTAATATCAGTCCCCGAGAACGCCCGCCTCACAAAGCGCATCACCCTAGGACGAGTGTTGCCCTCCCTGAAGCAGATAAGTTTGCCGATGAGTGCTCTAGCCTCACCGATACGGCGCTTTATCCTGCACTGCCATGCTGGTGCGGCTGGTCGTGTAGCTCTGTCATAATTAGGGAACTTAACGTAAGCTACACGACATGCCGCTGCAGCCGCACAGTACAAGATCGAGTGGGTATCAGTGAGGTCTTCGCTGCTATTGAAAAAATCTGATAGTTGCGAATCTAGAGCACACACCAGCGCCCTATTTCTCTTGTGCATGGGCAAACGAGGTAGACGGGGTCTAAGCTCCGGCGGTGTGGAGCGGTACTCTCGAAATGCGTCCTCCAAAGCACTCCTTAATCGTACATTCCATTGGGTACTCACAGATATAGCCGCGTCATCAAAGACGTCACTAACGTAGTCGGGTCGCGGTGAAGCACTGGGTTGAAGATGCACCGCGGCCGGTGGTGTAGCAGATGAAACACGGCTACTCTATGATTCCAGGCGCAATCTATCAAGCACGGCATCATCCATCATACGATTACGCTGGATGACCCGCACCTGATCTGACAGTCGTTGGGCCGAAACGTTGACAGCTGGTTCAAGTACCTGAAACAGAGAGAGCATCCGACCACGGTACGCAGTCAGGTTACTTCCCCCCTCTGTAGCCTCAAAGTATGAGCGTATGACGTTTTCATTAATGGATTGTGTCCATCGCATGCGCTGCACACTTCCACCGGCAGCGGGGACCCTATCAGAAGCTGGAGGGCCTCGAGGTCCCAAGCTGGCCGGAGGTCGGCCTCTTCCCCGTCAACGCGCAGGTGGTGGTGTCGTCGGCGGCGAGAAGTATTCATCGCTCGAACTCGACGCAAATGCAGCAACCGGAATCTCTTGACTCACGGTTGGCGTTGGTCCCGGCGGCTGCGAGGCGGAGCTGAGCGACGAATCCGATGGTGTTTGGTGTGTGTCTATGTTTCTTGCCCGGCTTCTTGTCAGCATTTCGGTTCCATTGGGAGTATTATGCCATGTTGTTTGGTAAAATCATTTCGATACTATTGCATTTATTTTTATTGTAATTCTTGTTTTTTTTCTTGTCAATTTCAGGTGAATAGACATTATTTATGTGTATTTTATAAATTAATTTGCTGTAAAATTAGTACGTGAAAAAATTCTAAACTGTCAATTCGACAGCCGGGCCACAGATTCAAATTATTATTATTATTTCATTTATTTACTTTATATACTTACTAATTACATTTTTAAATATTTTAAAAAACTTACAAAAAAAAAACATTTAAAAATATAAAAAATAGTAGCCCACCGGCATCGGGAACAGGGTCCAAGCTGCCGGTGGTCAGGGTTCCTGAGAGAGGAACCTGCGGACAATGCGCGCCGTGTCCAAGAGTACTGCTTTCTGAATCAGGCCCTTGATCCAACTGCCTAACGAGAGCTTCCTGAGATGTTGGTCGAAGCTCTTGGCTAATAAGCCATTGGCCGTCACGACTATCGGCACAATGACTGCTGTGTCCATTTCCCACATGTCAACAACCTCGCGAGCCAAGTCAAGATATTTAGTAGTTTATCTTTCTCGGCTTTCACAAGGTTCTCGTCATGCAGAACGGATATGTCAACAATCATTGCACGCCTCTCGTTTCGGTCCACCACCACTATATCAGGCTTATTGGCTACAATAATCCTGTCAGTGATGATGGACCGGTCCCAGTACAAAGTGATATGACCATTATCAAGAACTGGGTCGGGCTCATACCTGTAGTACGCCACTTCCGATCCTACAAGAGAGTATTTTAAAGCAAGTTGCTGATGGATAATCTTGGCTACAAGGTTGTGCCTATGCAAATACTCGCCGTTAGCCAGACGAGAACAACCGGAGATAATGTGACGAATTGATTCTCCCGGACGGTAACATGCCCGACAGATGTCAACCGTGCCGTCCTTCACAATAAATCTCCAGTAGTTATTCGTCATGATAACTTCGTCTATAATTGCACAGATAAAACCTTCGGTTTCCCCAAAGAGGTCACCGAAACGCAGCCAAGCTACGGACGCCCATTGGTCTACATCGGGCCTGTGAAGGGCCCGGAAAAAGCGTCCGTGAAGTTCCTTGCTCTGCCATACTTCCCTACGATCGCCGGTGTCAAGCACTACCGGTTTGTGCCAGTTCTCGTTGGCCAAGGAGAGCGGGCTGAGTCCCTTGTCCACTGCCACTACATTTCGATGCATACCCACGTCGGCAGCTAGGAAATATTCCCTGAGACTGCATACCTCGCGGTTGTGTAGGGTCTTAGCATTTAAAAAACCTCGACCGCCACACTTCCGCGGGATATACAGTCTCATCACCGACGATCGTGGGTGATGCATTCGGTATGCAGTTATTATTATTCCATTTATTCATTTTACAAACTTACTTATTACATTTTTAAATATTTTTTAAAAAACTTACAAACAGAAAAAAAAACATTTAAAAATATAAAAAAAATAATAATAATTATTATTATTATATTTTAATTAATTTATCTCAGGACCCTGAGGCCCTGGACCTTTGGAAGGCGTACAAGGAGCCGAAATCAACTCGCAAAGGCCCATTAGGTACTTTTAATGGAACGTGATGCCAACCGACGATTGTCCCTGTACGCGCAATGCTAGTGCATCTAAGGACAACCCCCGGTTGGTGAAAACTATTGTGACATATGGAAAATAAAGACAATACGGCTATGGTTTTTGGAGTCTTAAGTGGACTGGTTACCAAGAACTATGTGAAAACTATGGCCCCTACCTAAACAATGTTATTAATATCCATCGGTAAACAGGCAGGGGGTTTTTTTTTTTTGCACCTTTCCATGAATTTATCAGCCGTTTCTTTGTGCTCTGTCTTAATAATGGTATCCTCCACCTCAAAACACCCATCATACATTTGGTTTTGATTCTCTTGGTCTGAGTCTCCAGACTCTGAACATGAAGACGCAGATGATGAAGGAGACCTTTTTGGTGTCTCTGGATAAGTATCGATTGGAACTACTTTTGAGTTATTAGCCTTATGAATTTCGGATTGGAGATCAGTAACTCCTTCCTTAAGTGTAATTTTATTATTATTCTTCATCCATTTGATACGAACCCATTCTTTAATCATTCCTGTAATTGTGGGCTCTAGTGACTTGTCATCTGTTGTTAATAATGTCTTACTGATGTTATGATCTTTAATTAAAGACTCCAAAGTACATGTTTAGATCATAGTTTGTTCCATATCAACCTCAGAGTCATTGATGAGGCATTCCTTGATACATTCAAAAGTTCCTTTAATCCATTGAGCATTGGAGCATTGAGATCTTTCTCAGTTTTCTTCCCCCCAGAACCTCCTGCTTTGGGCTTTATATCACTCATAATACTTTAATGGTCCTTTCTCTGCTCCTGGGACTATTATTATGGTCACTATTATTCTTATTATTATCGTTACTATGTGTACTCTCTTAAAACAGTTATCAACATCCTCTTGAAGGGTTAGTGGAATTATTACTATTGTGCATTCTAGATAAAATTATTACTATCTCGACCTCAGGTAGAATTATAAATTAACGTCTTTATATTTCTATATAATATATCTCTCTCTGTCTGAATAGATATTCCAAAATATATCTATCTATACTTAATTATCTTACCTTATTTATATCCAAATTCAACCTATCTGTGTATGTCCTTTGGTGATTTAAATTATTCCAGTCCAAGCGTTACAATCTTTTTCTCTGCTATTTAAGCGCGGATGTGCTCCACGAGAGTAGTGTTAGGTTAAGTGACCGAGCCCCAAGTCGCTTACGGCGCGCACTGCACTATTCCCGTGCGTCTCAAGGAGTCGTCAGCAAACTGTAGGCCCAGTAGGGTCAAAGCCTAATCTGGGGCTCTGGGGAAGTATAAAAATGCATACCAGGGCTCTGGAACCAAGGCAAAGGAAAACGGGGTAGTTATTTAAATATGCTTGTAAGTACTCGTAACTTTCGAGTAATTAGAAATTATAGCGAAGGCTGCTTGCTGTGGTGGCGTGGTGTTAGCATATATATCTTTGTGCAAATAGTCTTTTCCCCGATTATTGTTGTGTTATCGCAGCCACCGCTACCAAACACTTCCTAGGAATACTTGTCTTGAAGTTAATCTTCATCATTCGAGGGTTCTTTTCAGTATCTACTACTGATTCTTAACTATCGACTACGTATATTCTGTTTAGAAAGTTTTCTAGACAATTATTAACACTCCTGCAATTTGTTAGTACTTCCCGTAGGTTCCATTTACCATTATTCTAATTATACTCCATCGCTACTTGATCTCATATTGTTTATTTTAATAACAGAAGACACTGAGTTATAAAAACAAAAATAAACACGCAATATCAATAAAGTAGCAACCACTTCCTTCTATCAAACAAACTGTGTGTTATTGGTTTAACTGCTTTCATTTTGTCAATTTTATCTTATAACCACCGCCCGTAGAAGAAAGCTTTTTGTGGCGTTAAATTTACTAAACAAAAACGAATAAAGAATTTCATATACGAAATAATATTGGGTTTCGTTTTGAGCTTCATTGTTAACAGACTATCCATAGTAACATGAATTTTCTTGAACTGAGAAGGTTCCTTCTTTACCTTGCGTTTCAAGAAGATTCCTTCTTTACCTTGCGTTTAAAGAAGGTTCCTTCTTTACTTTACCTTGCGTTTCAAGAAGGTTCCTTCTTTACTTTACCTTGCGTTTCAAGAAGGTTCCTTCTTTACTTTACCTTGCGTTTCAAGAAGGTTCCTTCTTTACTTTACCTTGCGTTTCAAGAAGGTTCCTTCTTTACTTTACCTTGCGTTTCAAGAAGGTTCCTTCTTTACTTTACCTTGCGTTTCAAGAAGGTTCCTTCTTTACTTTACCTTGCGTTTCAAGAAGGTTCCTTCTTTACCTTGCGTTTCAAGAAGGTTCCTTCTTTACTTTACCTTGCGTTTCAAGAAGGTTCTTTCTTTACTTTACCTTGCGTTTCAAGAAGGTTCCTTCTTTACCTTGCGTTTCAAGAAGGTTCCTTCTTTACTTTACCTTGCGTTTCAAGAAGGTTCTTTCTTTACTTTACCTTGCGTTTCAAGAAGGTTCCTTCTTTACTTTGCATTTCAAGAAGGTTCCTTCTTTACTTTGCATTTCAAGAAGGTTCCTTCTTTACTTTACCTCCTTGCGTTTCAAGAAGGTTCTTTCTTTACTTTACCTTGCGTTTCAAGAAGGTTCTTTCTTTACTTTACCTTGCGTTTCAAGAAGGTTCCTTCTTTACCTTGCGTTTCAAGAAGGTTCCTTCTTTACTTTACCTTGCGTTTCAAGAAGGTTCCTTCTTTACTTTACCTTGCGTTTCAAGAAGGTTCTTTCTTTACTTTACCTTGCGTTTCAAGAAGGTTCCTTCTTTACCTTGCGTTTCAAGAAGGTTCCTTCTTTACTTTACCTTGCGTTTCAAGAAGGTTCTTTCTTTACTTTACCTTGCGTTTCAAGAAGGTCCCTTCTTTACTTTGCATTTCAAGAAGGTTCCTTCTTTACTTTGCATTTCAAGAAGGTTCCTTCTTTACTTTACCTCCTTGCGTTTCAAGAAGGTTCTTTCTTTACTTTACCTTGCGTTTCAAGAAGGTTCTTTCTTTACTTTACCTTGCGTTTCAAGAAGGTTCCTTCTTTACCTTGCGTTTCAAGAAGGTTCCTTCTTTACTTTACCTTGCGTTTCAAGAAGGTTCCTTCTTTACTTTACCTTGCGTTTCAAGAAGGTTCTTTCTTTACTTTACCTTGCGTTTCAAGAAGGTTCCTTCTTTACCTTGCGTTTCAAGAAGATTCCTTCTTTAACTTGCGTTTCAGGATCCCGCAAAGAAGGAAAATAAGAGTGGGTTTTAGTCAGTAAAAGTCTGGCACGTCCTCTCGCTCAGCCCTAGAGCGGGATAAAACATTGGATTTTCTACCTAAAAAAAATCCTTTAAATCATAGTTCTGTCACAGCTCGATTAATACGTTTTAAAAACATATTTCGAATTACTTATACTTACGGGTAGTAAAGTTATCGTTTTGTAAAAGGTATGTGGTAGGATAAAGGTTAGGTGTTTATGTAAGGGTTTTTTTTAATATCGTGCGTTTTTCATCACGCATGCGAATTTGCTCCGCATGCGTAACCTCCGCAAATATCGTTTTTGTACAAGTATTTATTATAATGCGTACAATTCGTACCCGGGAAGCGATTTTTTGCCTTTTGAAATTTTCTGCATGCGGAGCAAATCCACATGCGTGACATAAAACACACCCTAAGCACTATGTTTTAAGTTAAGTTAATCTATTCAAGCAACTGTTTTTAGTATACGTTCTTCAAGTAACAATTAAAATAATTGTTAATATCGAGACCCAGTATATTTCGGACTAACGTGTCACCCGATCTTGCTTGCAATGTATCAGAAACGACACGCCGCGCAAAAAACAAGACAAATTGCGCTATTTGTTCGCGATTGTCCTCCCGATACCCTGCCCAGTTAGCTGATATGAACAATGGATGAAATATACCTACGCTAATAAATTATTTATTATTATTGTAGTATCAGTGTTGTGTACTCATTATTTTAATATGTTATATTTGAGAAATTAGTATAAAAGAGGAAGTTTGAAAGTGGTGCCAGTCTCTATTTTCAAGATTGGTACACTGAATGAGAAGGCATACAAACATCGAGAATTTTCGAAAAGGAAATCCGTAGTCCTAGAGCGCAACTGAAAGTAGATACTGTACATAGGTGGATTTTAGCCAATAAAAGTCTGACACGGCCTCTTGCTCCACTCCAGAGTAGGAAGAAGGATGATTTCCCACCTCCTAGAAAATGAAAGAGTGAATTAATTAATTTATCTTCTTCTCATAAATATATAAAAATGAATAGCTGTTCGTTAGTCTTACTAAGGACCGATTTGGCTAATTTTAGTCTTGAACTATTCGCGATACCTACTCCAGGGAAGGTTTAAACGGTGACAAAATATGGAAAAATTCACGGAAAAAACATCTGACTATAGACAGTACGAAGTTTGCAGCTAGTCTTATATATAAAAATGAATAGCTGTTCGTTAGTCACGCTAAAAGTTGAGAACGTATAGACTGATTTTGCTAATTTTGGTCTTAAAATATTTGCGATAGTCCAGGGAAGGTGTCTCACTATGTAGAAAATATGGAAAAATTCACGGAAAAATCAAATACAACGCGGTCTCTAATTAAAATGTTATTTTGAAATGAATGAATGTAAAAATACACATTGAAAAAGGCGCCTAACTCAGCATAAGCTGCGTTATTAATATCGCAGCGGTATTCTGTTAGGGCCCGCTGTGTTGCCACGAATTAAATTACTGACAGACGTTAAATTAAGACTATCGAAATAAAATTTCGTAAATTTATGTCTGTAATGTAGGTGATAATCAGTATTTAAACTTTGTCCGCCTTATTCCAAAACGCGATCTAAAATAGTTCCGGGACTATTACTGGGTTTAATGCCGGTTTAATGCCGATTGAACTACGAATCTGAAGAACGAATCTAAATACAGTTTTCGGGATTGTTACTAAATTTAATACCAATTAAAAGCGATCTAAATGTATTTCCGGGACTATTATTAGGTTTAATGCCAATTAAATCTAATAATAGTCCCGGAATTACTTTAGATCGCGTTTTGGAATAAGGCGGTGTTAGTTTAGCTGAAAGGACTATTTAGGCAGTACACAGTTTGCTGGGTTAGCTAGTATTAAATAAATACCGACACATATCGAGAATTAAACCAAATGATGCACCTGAAAATTTTTCTTTAAAATGATTAAATGGAAGAGCATACTTCAACTCAACCCATACAAACTGAACAGTTTAACACAGCGAGGAGTTTAACCAGAATAAATGTAATTACACTAAATAGTTTCCTGAAAAAGCAACAAGTTGCTAATGTATAACAATTAAGTTTAAATTTAGGACCACTTGTCGTGAGCAGGCTTGGACGGATTTTTATTTTTGTGCATATATTTCACTTAGCTCAGCTCAGCTCAGATTTATTCCAATATTTTTACCTCGTAAAACTGTGACATAGTATTTATGAGCGCACCATCTCCTCTGCCGCGGGGAAACAGTTAATACATTTATTTAACGTCCATGGACCTAAAACTGTTTTGGGAAACTTTGCCACCCTCCAAAGACTGCAAGCGATACAACGATTTTTCAAAGCGAAACTTGGATATATACACCGTTAAATTTTGGTCGTTTTAATCCCGTGGAGGATCGATTCGGTACAGGAAACACTGTCGATTTATGAAGATAAAATTAAAAAATAAAGTACTTTTTTTTCTAAAACTCGAATTAATATACACATATACGAAATTAATTTCTTTAAGTAAACGAGTCAACGACCTTGTAGAGAGTTGTCGGTCATTTTGTACTAACTACTGTAATGTCGGAGTAATGAGTTTGCATGACATTATATGCAAACTCATGCTTATGCGCTATCATACTGGTTCGTTAGTTTAAACTTAGTATTCTAGAAAGTATTTCAATATTTATAAGAAAAGAATATTTTATTGTTTTAGAGTCAGTGCTGCGTGAACTAATTTTTAATATATCATTGACTAAAAGTCTAAAGTCGTTTTTATATAATTATCGATCCCGGAAGTCGAGCCCTCAACAGCAAGGGTTCGACAGTTTGGTCTAGGCGCCGGGTATAAATTGCATGTACGGAGCCGATAGTAATCGCATGTACGAAGCTGACAGTTTGGGAAAGACGATTAGTACAGCCCCATGTTGAGTATCTCTCGCAGCAAAGCAAATAAAAAGCTAAGTGATTTTTATATTATTTAATTAGTTGTAAAGGAGATATGATGACTGTATTTCTCGGGCATTGATGAAATCTGCCTAGAGGAGTTTACCACCAAGTTCAGGCGGATTGCCAGAAGCAATGAATGGTTTGAGAGAGATTATGCTCTCATATTAGGCGGGTACGGGTACCTTCAGGGTCCAGCCTCACATTTTTATAATAATAAAATAATAAATAAATAGAGTTTGCAACGTTGTGCGAGAAATTGAAGAACGAGTCCCTTGTCAATGTTATGTCTGTTAACAACGTGCAGCAACTGCAGCAATGGAAGCATGTGTTGCTAAAGAAGAAACTGCAGATGAATATGAAAAAAAATGGATCGCCAGATGACATGAACCAAGATGATAATATTAATTTATGTTCTAGCATGATAGTGGACGACCCACAAATTAAAGAGATAAATGACCCGAGCTGCGACGTAAGCAGCTAGAACGATGACGAGTCAGAAGTTGAATGTACTGCTGAAGATAAAAACCCGGGTGTGTCCAATCCAGTTATTATTTCATCCATTTTGATTTCAGAAAACCAAAGATGTGTTTTTTATAGAATCTCAATGTGATCACGATGAAAAGGCGTATAAATACCACATCGCTGGTGATCACACTTTTGAAAATAAAGATGATGAAAATGAAGCAAAGAAGATGGGCCAATCTGGTGTTGGGGATGACGTCCATACTTCGTTGGTAATAATAAAAAGTAATAGGTTTGGTTTTCTTAATTTCCATATTGAATTTTCTCATTGAGCCTCATCTCAAGCTAAAATAGGTATGGCATCAAGGAAGTCCTTCCGTATTAAGTTGAGTCGTATTCATGCCCAAATCAAAAATAAAAGATGCATGGCACGAAAATTTATGACAATAAGAAAAGTCCCCCCATTACCTTCATTTAAATAAAATAAAATCATATTCATCAAAGTTTTCTTCGTTAGACTTCCATTCATATATCTGCTGTAATTGTTGTAAATATTCTTTCGTCCAACTATTCTAAAAGTCTTTTTTCATCTTTTGTATATGCTTCCAGCGGTTTATGAGGTCCGTATTAATGTTATCTACATTATCCTCTATCTATAAATGTTGTGATATGTAATTTTTTTAAAAGAGTAACCATGGATTATCTTGCTGGTTCCTCTCCATAGGAAACGACCAATTGGAACCGTGCGCTAGCATCTGACGTTTTATAAGTACCTATGTACGCCTATGTGAAATAAATGCTTTATTTAATTCTAAATGCACACAAAAGTACAGAGGTAGACTTAATACCTTCAGGCATTTTCTACCAGTAAATCTTTTGAGTTTTTTTGAATTTTGTTTTTTATTCCTTTGTTACTCCTTCACGCCCTTTGTCACACGGATAGACCATGTCCTGAAATAGAGCAAATAAGGGAGGGGGGGGGGGGGGGGTAAGAAAAAATTCTTATCCGGGGCAGGCCTGGCGCACTGTCGGTGAAAATATAAATTTATACCTACGGCGGCCGGCCCCTGTAGAGGGGTTTGTACGATAGTGTCGCGCGTGTTCGACCTGCCGCTTGACCCGTACCGCGCGCCGCACTAACAAAAATTATTTTTAAATTCTTTATCGAACATTGTGTGTAGTTTTTATTTTCAATATTAATATGAACATTAGAAGCGTTGTTAGTAAGTTTAAATTCGCATGTTTGCTTTCGCGGAGTGAAATTTCTGTACCCTGTACTATTTCTTATTCTGTGTCCGGGGGTAGGTACGTTTCTTGGAGATAACATAACTTTTAGTTCTACGCGAGTGAAATTGCTGGCAGAAACGAGTAAATAAAAAAATATAACCATTTTTCAAACAGTTTATTTTTTCAATAAATAAACCATTAAAGAAATAAACAGTATATACTAAGAACGCTCTCATTATGCAAAACAAGCTTTACAAAGTAAGAAAATTCTTTCAATATGACACGACGAGCACACTCGTAAAAGCGTAGAAATAAGAGGTTTACCCTTATTAGTGTAAAAACATGGCGTCGTAGAAACGGTAGCAGTATCATTTCTATTGATGTTATCAAAGAAAGAAAAAAAAAACATTTTAATTGGCAGAAAAGACGCAATCAAATAATTCATAAATCCAACAAAAAAAAAACAATCAATCATTTTTATTAGGGTTCTGTACCCACAGGGCAAAAACGGGACCCTATTACTAAGACTTCGCCGTGTGTCCGTCCGTCTGTCCGTCTGTCTGTCACCAGGCTGTATCTCAAAAACCGAGATAGCTAAACAGTTGAAATTTTCACAGATGATGTACTTCTGTTGCCGGTATAACGACAAATACTAAAAACAGAAAACAAAGATTAATTGGGGCTCCCCTACAACAAACGTGATTTTTTGCCGTTTTTGCTTCGGATGGTACGGAACTCTTCGTGCGGTTTGCTGACAACTCCTTGAGGACCGTAGACGTAGACGACTTGAGAATGTTGTGTAAATAAATGCTACAGAACTCTTCGTGTACGAGTCCGACTCGCACTTGGCCGGATTTTTATTGATTTTGTCATGTTTATTTTTATGGTTTTATTTTAGGGTCTTGTTTAGGCATGGTTTTCAGTCGTAAAATCTGAGATAACTGTCACCATCTGCATGCGAACGCTTTTAAAGTTAAGTATCTTGTTTGGAACTTTTCATTGCCGGTAATATATTTTTTTTATATTTTTGATTTTTTTGACTTAAAATTTCTCTAAAAATGCATCGATTTTTGACCGGGTTCCTTCTTCTCTATGCACATTGTCTTATAGCTACAATCATCACATTTCCATACCATTTTTTTGAGATGCGATATCAAAGAAGAATCAATGTAGTGTCTTCTGTCGCAGAGACTGGACCATGGGGATGTCCATTCCCTCACGCATGTGGCCGCCTTCTTCGCTAGCGAGAAGTTTCGCAGAAGAAGGCGACCGTTTTAATCCCATTCCCTCTCGCTTCGGACCATGCCCTAAACCAGGACCCAGCGTGAAAAGTCACCGCCTCCGATTGCCTCAAGCGGATCACATCTCCACCATATGCTCCACCGTGTCCTTCGGCTAGTCTGCACAATGGTGACACCCGGCTTTTCTTCTGCCTCATTCGGGAACAGAAACCTAAACCTCCCGAACTTACCATGTCCGGTTAGGAGACCTATGATTCCCTTTCAACTTTCTATTACTGGCGCCATATTTTGCAAAATTCTCTAATATAAAGTTTATTTTTTACCGTCCATAGCTTCATAACGAGGTCTATCTTATATATAAAAATGAATAGCTGTTCGTTAGTCTCGCTAAAACTCGAAAATTTCTGGACTGATTTGGTTCATTTTGGTCTTGAAATATTCGTAATAGTCCAGGGGAGGTTTAAAAGGTGAGAAAAAAAAGTATTCATTGACTATTAGGCGGTACGAAGTCCGCCGGGACAGCTAGTCTTAGTTAACAATAACAATAGTAATAGTTACAATAGATCGCACCATATAGCACTGCTGGGTGCAAGCACCGGACAGGCCTGTCGACATCGACGTCGAGGCGGACTGGTTTCAGGTGGCCATGTCGCAAATATGCGACGCGGCCATGCCCCGAGTCCGGCCAGGACGTGCCCGGCGCCAAGTACACTGGTGGTCGCCAGAGATTGCGGCACTGCGCGATGCGTGCAATGCTGCGCGACGCCGGTATACTAGACACCGCAGGCGCCGCACCCGTCCACCGGGTGCGGAGGCCATAGAGGCGGAGCTATATGAGGGATACAGAGCTGCAAAGCGCACCCTCCGAGCGGAGATAAAGCGGGCCAAACTCGAGGCCCGCAACGTGTGGCTGGAGTCTCTGAACGTCGATCCGTGGGGACGCCCATACAAAATGGTGATGGAGAAACTCCGCCCATGGGCTCCCCCGCTGACTCAGAGTCTCCGGCCCCAGCTCGTGGAGGGTGTGGTGAGCGCTCTGTTCCCTACGCGAGGGGAGCATACTCCCCCGCCTATGGCTCCGCCACCAGCAGCGGTGTCCGATGCGGACCACGACGGCAACGACGGCAACAACGCTCCAGAGGTGACCGAGGTGGAGATGAGAGTGGCGGTGCGAAGGCTGAGTGCCAAGAACACCGCCCCAGGACCCGATGGCTTGCCTGGAAAAGCCTGGGTCCTGGCCATGGAGGAACTCGGGTCTCGACTGAGAGGGCTCTTCAGCGCATGCATGGAGAGGGGCCAGTTCCCGCTTCGCTGGAAGACGGGGAAACTGGTCCTTATCGCGAAGCCGGGGCGCCCCGCGGACTCTCCGTCCGCGTATCGGCCCATTGTGCTGCTCGACGAGGTGGGCAAGCTCTTTGAAAGAGTAATTGCAGACCGCCTCGTCGTGCATCTGGCACGGAAGGGGCCGGATCTTGCGGACGGCCAGTTCGGATTTCGCAGGAGGCGCTCCACTGTGGACGCCATCATGCGCGTGCGAGCCCTCACGACGGGGGATGCGGTGTCCCGGGGCAGGTGTGTCTTGGCGGTGTCTCTGGACATCGCCAACGCCTTCAACTCCCTGCCCTGGAGTTGCATTGGTAGGGCACTCCGGTACCACCGGGTGCCCGACTACCTCTGTCGGGTGATCGAGGCCTACCTGTCGGACAGGTTCATCATCTACCCCGGTCATCAGGGGGAGTTGAAACGGCGAGAGATGTCGTGCGGTGTTCCGCAGGGATCGGTACTAGGGCCGCCCTTGTGGAACATCGGGTACGACTACGTGCTGCGCGCCGACCTCCCCGACGGGGTCAGCGTGGTCTGTTACGCAGACGACACGCTGGTCCTGGCGCGGGGACGGTCGTACCAGGCGGCGGTCGAACTAGCGACGCGCGGGGTTGCGACAGTCGTGGAGAGGATACAGCAGTTGGGACTCGAGGTGGCATTGCACAAGTCCGAGGCCATGTGTTTTCACGGCCCTCGGAGCGCGCCACCTCCGGGCTCCCAATTAACGGTAGGAGGAGTTCACATCGGCGTCGGGTCGACGATGAAGTACCTGGGACTCGTCCTCGACAGCCGGTGGAACTTCAAGGAGCACTTCCGACGTCTGGCTCCCAGGTTGAATGCGACTGGGGCTGCGCTCAAGCGGCTCCTGCCGAACCTAGGGGGTCCAGACGCCTCCTGCCGGAGGCTCTACGCAGGCATCGTTCGGTCCATGGCCCTTTACGGTGCGCCGGTGTGGGCGCCATCGCTACGGAAGCGAGTGGCGGCCCGGCTAACCGCCTGCCAGAGGGTCATGGCCATCCGGATGATCCGCGGATACCGTACGGTGTCCTGCGAAGCGGCGAGCCTCCTTGCTGGCCTACCACCGTGGGATTTGGAGGCAACAGTCCTTGCACACATGCATGACTTACGCGTGGAGATGCAACGTCGGGGCGAAACTCCGCTGCCGCGACAAGTCGCGGCATGGCGGACAGAGCTCCGGCGGGATCTCATGGTGAAATGGCGAGAGCGATTGTCGCAACCTCGTGCTGGGCACGCCACGATCGAGGCGGTAAGGCCCCTCTTTGAGGCGTGGCTGGAAAGGCCCCACGGCGTCGTCACCTTCCGTTTGGCGCAGGTGCTGACCGAGCACGGCAAGTTCGGTCCGTACCTGTACAAGATTCGTGCGGAGACGACGCCCGGGTGTCGCCACTGTGCGGACCGCCCGGTGGACACGGTGGAGCACACAGTCGAGGTGTGCCCCGCTTGGGAAGAGCAGCGCCGTGTCCTCGTGGGGGCGATCGGCGGCGATCTCTCGCGCCGGGGCTTGGTTCAAGCCATGCTCCGGAGCGAGGAGGAGTGGCAGGCGGTCGCCTCCTTCTGCGAAGCAGTAATGCTAGTAAAGGAGGAGGCCGACCGCCTTAGGCAAAGGCGGACACGCCGCCGCCGCCGCCGGGTTTCCGATCCCAATTTCCGGCCACCGTAGGCGCGGGCTCGCGGACGGTGGGCAATGGGTAGCTCGCTGTCCGTCCGTCCGGTAACAGACCGGTCCGAGCTCAGGTCGTCTACGGCGCGCACCGTTCCCGCGCGCCTCAAGGAGTTGTCAGCATACTGTAGGGGTCCAGCAGGGCCGAAGCCTACTGGGGCCAAAGGTTATGTGAGACTGTCACCAAAGGCCCCAGGATAAAGGCAAGGAATGGAAAGGTAGGTTTTTTAGTCAGTAAAAGTCTGACACTGTTTCCCGCCCCACCCAAGGGCGGGATTCGTCATTGGATGATTTTTACCTACCACAAAAAAAAAAAAAAAAAAAAAAAAAAAAAAAAAAAAAAACCATATAGCACTGACCGACCACGTATCACAAACATACGGGCTATGAGCGGCTATACTATCAATTATTCCCGTTTCTAATAGCAACGATATGAGCTGACGTCAACTCAAGTTAAGGGAGAAAGCGTATGACTAAGAATATTGTGGAAGTAGTTGCTCAAGTATGTTTACTTGGATATAAAGTTCTGTACAAATGCGGACTGAATTACTTCAGGCATTTTCTACCAGTCGACCAAGTTGCACCTACTTGTTGTTCTTTTTTTATTAATGATAGGTTCGCGCTTGACCGCTATCTCACCTGATGGAAAGCGAGGCTACGGTCGACGATGGAGCGCGCTTACCTAGAAGAAACCTATTCACTCTTGACTTAAAGATTCCCGGGTTGTAGCCATCAGGAAACACAAGGGAATTCCACTCCTTAGCTGAGCTTTTTTTTTATAATTGTTTTTTTTTATAATTATGATTCTTTTTATAATTATGAATGGGCTCGCGTTAGACCACTATGAGACCACTATCTCATCTGATGGTAAGTGATGATGTGGCCGACGATGGGGCACGCTTGCCTAGAAGTATCGTGTATAGGTTGCTAAATCAAGAGTGTATACACTTGACTTAAAGACCCCTAGGTTATAGTTGTCAGGAAACACCGACTCCGGCAGGGAATCGGTCAGGGGTTTTCGTGCAGAAGAAATACCCGGGCGTAACCATTGTACGGACCGCCCTGAGGAGGTACGTCGGAGGAGGCACGTCGGAGGAGGCACGTCGGAGGAGGCACGTCGGAGGAGGCACGTCGGAGGAGGCACGTCGGAGGAGGCACGTCGGAGGAGGCACGTCGGAGGAAGCACGTCGGAGGAAGCACGTCGGAGGAAGCACGTCGGAGGAAGCACGTCGGAGGAAGCATGTCGGAGGAAGCATGTCGGAGGAAGCATGTCGGAGGAAGCATGTCGGAGGAAGCATGTCGGAGGAAGCATGTCGGAGGAAGCATGTCGGAGGAAGCATGTCGGAGGAAGCATGTCGGAGGAAGCATGTCGGAGGAAGCATGTCGGAGGAAGCATGTCGGAGGAAGCATGTCGAAGGAAGCATGTCGGAGGAGGCATGTCGAAGGATGTGACCTTTCACGCTGGGCCCTGGTTCAGGACATAGTTCGTTCATAGGAGGGAATGGGATACGGTCGCCTCCTTCCGCGAGGCTTCTCGTTTGCGAAGGAGGGCGGCCACACGCGTAAGGGAATGAACATCCTTATCCCAAAATAAAACCATAAAAATAAATTATGATAACATCAATAAAAATCCGGCCAAGTGCGAGTCGGATTGTACAACATTAGACACTAAATATAGGCAAAGAATCACGTTTGTTGTATGCCCCCTTCCTTAATTTAATTATTTATTTTTAAATTGAATTTATAATAATACATAAAAAAGTGATTGAGCAGTTAATAAAGGTTAAAATGCCACTTTAAAAACATATACATTTTTCCATAAAACTCCAACCACTTTTGCTCTCAACACTTTATTATATCAATATTTATCCCCACTTCCATACACACTACATTTAACGGCGTCTTACCACTTAACTTTTATGTCTTGTACCAACTTATAATGGTAATTTCGATTTACGATAATAGCGTCGCCATAATGGTTTCATCGTCAATGTCCCGTGGCATTCGAATGTGACGCACATTACTAATGTAATGATGGATTCTTACATATTTTTACGTCATCATATCACTTGGTATAAATGTCCTCTGAAACATTTTAGTTACCTACCAAAAAAGATTGGTCCGATTTTTCATAATTTTGTGTTTTATTATTTCTCAAAATTATGAGTATTTTTATTATAAGTATCTATTAAAAGCCTATATTTATTTTTAGAAAAAAATATACACGTTATTATAAAAAAAAAACTATATTATTATACATTTTTATTTAATGTCTATACATACATAATAATAAAATTGAAGTGTCTGTTTGCAACATATAACGTTTCTTTACTAAATGCATATTAAAATCAATTTGATATATTAGATTCTATATCACAAAAGTGCAATTTTTCAAACTGTCTATTCCGGCCACTCTCAAAACGGTTGGACCGACTTTGAAACTGGTAAATAACTGATATTATAAGGAATACTTTGGCTAAGGAAAAATTTTAGGGTTGCGCTCAAAAAAATACTATGCGTGTATGTGTCAGTGTCTATGTGCTCTTTCGCTACTTTGACGCAGACAAGTTGCGGGCTTGGCACTCACAACTAGTCTTAAAATATAGCGTCGAAAAATTTCTCTGCATCGTTGTCAAGAAGAAGAAAGCCCAAAAGACTGACGGTATAGCCATATCGTATGGCGTTTCAAAACCGAATTTTATATTGCCTTTGTCGCTCCCTCAGCAAACGGATTAGTAACTCGAACACCTTCTGTATGCATCGTCTTGTTCAACTTGTTTCTCTCTAGAAGAACTTTTTATCTTTGAGATACATTGCTAAATAAAAATCAACCATTCAACAGTAATTGAAATTGGATCACCAGTACCATTATTTGCCTCTTTAGCTCTCGAGGGTTTGTTTCTGGTAAATCTAGACAGAGATGCGAGCTCTAGCAATAAGTTCAAATTGCTCTAAGAAAATTCACTAGATATTACTCGACTAGTAATTTATCTGAAGTACAGAATTAGAGTCGTTGGAGTGGACCTCATATTGGATTCTGTAGCTAACAAATCTTCTCTCGTCTGAATCCTGCATTGAAATGATCATATTCCAGCTTTCGTTCATTCTCAAAAAAATAGTCGTTTGTAATTTTATATATTTCTATTATTTGTTTGTTGTTTATGGTTACTTAATACATTATGTACGATTTAAGTTACTACAGTCTATTTTGAGTTTCCTAACAGTGTGCTACTCACTCAAGTCCCCTGTTGCGGGCTTGTTGAAAAAACGTAGAAAACATCTTATTTTAGTTTTAGTGCGGTTTGGTGGATGTTACACGTCTTCGAAACGTGAGAGCAAAGACATTATTTTTTCCTCCAAACTCAAAATCCAACCGGGCTACCACTGATCTGTAGTTTTCTCTAAATCTCAAGTAAGATAGTCGTCTAGTTTTCTACACTAGAGTCATTCCGATAATAATGCATCATCCGCCATTACAATCCCGTAATTGATTCTCGCAATAACCGAATCAATCGGCTATGAAATCAATCAAACGTTGTAATGTATGGTTAATAACGGTCCATGCTCATCTGATTCGGGGCATTGATAAACACGATTGATGGTCGAATCATTGCAGTGTATTGTAACTAATCTGGCTGTTATTTGGGTTATTAGTTTTACACGTAAATAAAAGCGAAATACCACTCACTGATTAATCTCGAAACATGAATTTATACAATAATTATGATAAAGAATACTTAATTAAAACATATGTTTTTTTTTTATCAAATCATGTGAGTTAATTAAATCCTATGAGTTATTCTTATTAAATCATATATTCACTTATAAATACAAAAATAGCTATAATCTTTTTCTCTCTGATGTCCCTAACTAACATTCAGAGAGAAAGAAGCTTAAGTAATGACAACGTCGTCTCACATAGAAAATCAACAAACATGAAATTCAAAAATTATAAGCAATTACAATTATAAACTAACAGAATGCGTTATTAAAATAAAAAGGCATGAAAACAGAGAACAAGTAGCAAGAAGTGAGTATAATTAATACTACACCCTCCGACTGTCCGGTAATCATCCGGACCAAGCTCAAGTTGTCGACGGTGCGTATTGTTCCACGCGCGCCTCAAGGAGATGTCAGCAAACCGTGGGGGCCCAGCAGGGTCGAAGCCTACTGGTGCTATGGGTTCGCTTCTGAAAGGAAAACTATAGGCAAAGAAAGAATAGGAGTAGGTTTTTAGTCAATAAGAATTTGACACTATCTTCCGCTCCGCCCAAGGGCGGGGATGTCATTTGTTGATTTTCTCACCTAAAAAAAAGGTGAGTTTGTCAGTAAAAGTCTTAAATTCTCCCTTAATTCACTCAATTGATTTGAGTTACAACCTAAGAGTTAAGCCAAGAGTGAATGAATAGGGTACTTCTAGGCAAGCGTGCTCCATTTTCGGCCACCTCATTGCTAAGGTAAGGTAGTGATCAAACGCAAGCCTGTCCATAGTAAAAAACCCAGAGTGGACTTCTCCCACTCTATATTTATATTTGATAATATTTAGCAGTATATTTAGCAGTTTATATAGCAGTGGTGGCCGAGTGGTAAAGGCCCCGACATACGAATTGTAGGTTGCGGGTTTAAACCCAGCCAGCCGCATTACTTTGTGCAATTTAATTTATCACCACTGCTCTCAAAAAGGTGAAGAAAAACATTGTGAGGAAACCGACAAGTCCTAGAATCAAAAATTCGAAGACATGTGACATCCACCAATCCGCACTGGGCACGTGTGGTGGATTACGGCCCATTCCCTCTCCTACAGAAGAGGCCTGAGTCCCTGCAGTGGGAACATTAAAAGGCTGATGATGATGATGATGATAATATTTCACTAAAAACAAAATGCAAACTATCGTAGAAATTATATTTTTCACGTATAATTTATGCGAAGGCAACATAAAAATGAGTACCATGAAATGAGGAGCGTATAAAACTTATTTCGTTATAAACAGTTAAAAACCTCGTATCTGACCTGCAGGTGAAAGTTTCAGCTAGCTTTTGTAAGGATGATAAAAATATGTCAGGTTAAGTGCAGAAAATATTTAGTTTAACCATAAAATGTGGTACCAAAATGCTTAGTTCTGGTAATATAAACAAGGGAAAATAGGTACATCAATTGAAGAAGGAACAGTCATGACAAAAAAAATATTCATCATTATCATCATTTCAGCCGAAGGACGTCCACTGTTGGACATAGGCCTTCCCCAAGTGTCGCTACAATGAACGGTCTTATGCGTCTCGCATCCATCGCATTCCCGCGACTCTCACCAGGTCATCGGCATAATAAGTAATATCACAAACTATTTGAAATTTGGCTTTTTGCACAGGTATTGACGTGTCAGTCTCTTAAAAGGAAAGTTGCACAGTACCCGGTCACATCACTATTTTCAGGGCACAAATACCAAATTTCACTTGATTTCCGAATTTTGAATGCGGCCGCAACCGCAACACAAACAGGATCAGTCAAGGACGCCATTGAATTTGAGGCCGTATAGACAGAAATGTCATTCCATAATCGGCTGGCCTGTTGGTCTAGTGGTAAGTGACTTTGACTGCTACGAGTATAGGTCTAAATAATAAGTGGCCCTGACTGCTATGCCGGAGGTCGTCAGTTCACCCAGTGCAAATATTTGTGTGATGAGCACGATCGTTTGTTCTGTCTGGATGTAATTTATCTATAATACTCGTTTGTATGTATTCAGAACTATATAAATATGTTTATCAGTTGTCTAGTACTCCTCTGTTTAGCTTGGGACAAGACGGCGTTGTGTGTGATAGTTTTGGAATATATTATATTACTCGTATATAATAAATCGCATGTAGTCCAGTCCTTCTCCCTCTTGACAGACAAGTCTAGGAAAGGGATGTACTAGCAATTGCATAATCCAGCTAAAAAAAAAGAACTTATTACGATACAGAATGAAAGTTATACTAATGGCAAAATGAATAACTGAAACAAATATTCCCTTTGTCAATTTTCACCCCGCAATATTAGAGCTTCGAAACTAACGCCCATTTCTTTCAATACATTACATAAAGTACCATAAAAGACGATGTGTGACCGCACCTGTAAATCTCGACCCCTCAAATAACAATACTTTCATACGAGGTTTTTTCTCACAATAACCGCTAGAGTGGAAAATCCCTTCTCTAGAGGTAACAAGTACCAGCGTGGGACAACTCAATAAATCTGTTTGGCCTATAATAGAGCTGGGACACTGAAATTTTCTTCACCGCTTACTCGAGTTAGTCGAGTAACTATAACTACTAAGAAAATGAGTCCAATAAGCAATAAATTTGAATACTAGTGACTGGGGGTTTTTGCATAGGATTACTGTTATTATTTACGGTAAAATATAAAGTAAAAATTGTTATCTTGATTATATCTTCGGTTCGAATTATAAAAATATATTACTGTTGCGTTGCATAGCCTAATAACGAGAATCATATTTTTGAATAGGTAAAGCTTTTATACATACACGTATCAGTTATGTAATCCGAGTTTATTATGATTATTAGTGCCCCAGACACTGAACTATACATTACGATTTGAAGTATTTTCGCGTAACAAAATCAAATTAGTTACAAACTTACTAACTTTTTTACTTTACTTTTTTATCTTAGCAAAGGTGAAACTGCAACAGCTGCTCCACCTTTATCGTGCGCAAGTTCGATCGTGTATGGATTACTGCTCTCATCTTTGGGATGGGTCTTGATTCTCTGGAATCAATTAAAAATCGAGCCAAGTAGATCATCAGCATATTAACCCAGCAGCAGCATTGCATTCATTTCTGAGTCAGCATTGTTTTAGCGATAAGACCACCATTGTTTCTATACATTTAAGTTCCAGTGAGTGATGCTTTTATCGAGTCAATACTACAAAATCATGAGCCTGTCGGTTTTTTTTTTTAGTTTTCAAGGAGTGTGCTTTGAAATTGCAAAATTTAATTCCGCCAATATCGTTCCAACATCGGACCACTAAACGTATGGCGTTGCGACACATGGTGAACATTCTACCCATACGTACAAAGCTTTATGGGAACATGAATACATTCATACAGTGGAATTATCTGCCGGCGTTTGTGTTTCCTGATAGCTGCAACCGAGGGCTCTGAACTCAATAGGTTACTTCTAGATATGCGTGCTCCATTGTCGGCCACATCATCGCTTACCACCAGGTAAGATAGTAACCACACGCAAGCTTATCGTTAATAAAAAATACGACGGTTTTGGTTGATATTAAAACTTTCCAGATGTGACACACAACCACAATGGTACATTACAGCCAAAGTGCATCTCATGACAATTCTAATTTGCCTAAACACGGCTAGGATCTATTGATTTATTATTTATGAGTTCCGGTGCCTACTTTCGAACCTCAACCTCATGATATTTCTTTTTCTGATTTTGATTCACCTGAGCTGTGTTAGTTTCCTTTATCCTATCATAATAACATCTCTGCTCGTAGTAATCTTTCTAGTTATTGGGTTATACAATCTATTACCTTTCACGTTAGCTGGATAACTAAAACTAATTAGTCGACCTTCAAAGTCAAATCTTTATTGCTGAACACAATAATATAAATCAATACATTTCTGGATGTCATGTGAATGCGCAGTTCATTGTGTTCTGCCAACTTAGGCATGCAATTTTGTAGTACAAATTTAAATACATTGTTATAGTTGATAATGAGTAAGATGTCGGAAATAAATACAGTCAAAAGATACAATATCAAAACAAAACAAAATAAAACATAATTAAAATAAATGTTGAAATTAATATTGTCAAATGATACAATGTCAACACAAAACAAAAACATAATTAAAAATAGATACAATAAATAAATTCAGTAAAATAAATCGGACTTAGAAAGAAATGACATCATTGTATAGATAAATTTCTGTCCGACAGGTACTCATTCACTGTATAGTACGTCTTATTTATAAGTAAATTGTATAGTCTTTTTTTAAATACATTAAAGTCGTTACATTCTAACAAAGATTTAGGCAGTTTATTATATATCTGTGGAGCCATTCCCAACATTCTTCTTATCCCATTTTTGTCTTGAACATGCACCATTACTTTACTCCCGAATATTCTGCCATGGCTCAAGTCTGGCTTCCTGCCTGTCCACTTTTCGAATGGTGTCGTTATATCTAAACTGGAGGCTGGCGTTCTGTTCATGAGATATAACTGCAGTATTTACTGGTTCACTCGAAAAGATCTGCCTCAAACAGTAAACATCTAGCACGTTCAACTACAGTTCATCATACATAGTACATTTTTCCGAGAGACCATTTTGTTCTGGGGTATGAGGATATCTTCTGATAGACGATTCCTGTTTATAATATTTTTAACTTATTTCCTGTTTGATTCTCAAGCAAAACTCGAAATTCTTCGAAATGCTGGAATACCTGGTTCTCCTCCTTTAAGAAATAGACACCTTCTGGCATCATCCACGGAGAGTAGAAACCTTTGTTTGACCAACCGATTTGAACTCCAACGGCCTATATAAATCTGACTGAATCACCTCCATTAATATATCACATCTATGATTGGCACATGGGAAGGAAAAACGTGCCTATTTTCGCTCACAGCACACTTCTCAGTTTTTTCGAATGTCAGCTTTTTTGAATGTCAGCTTTTTTGTCAAAAGTAACCTCTTCCACAGCACCGTCTTTCATTTGAATCTGAAACCAACTAAGCAGGGACTTCTTGTACTTAAGCACATCAGACAGCTCACCGGTGTCTAGATAGGCTGTCTTGATAGGCTGTCTTGATAGGCTGTCTTGATAGGCTGTCTTGATAGGCTGTCTTGATAGGCTGTCTTGATCTCACCGCTATTCCAGTGAGCATAGAATTGTGCTAGCATGAACTTATGAGTCTCATACAGAGTCATATGTTATGAAGTCTGCATTGACATGTTTCCCTCGCAGATACAGTTTAGGCGAATGCAAGTGGAATTGCAGCAGCAGATCGGCGTCGGCGGCCCACAGCAGCGTTACGACCAGGCGCACGCGCAGCTTGCAGCCCACCTCACTTGCGGCGCGAGCAGCGTCGTTGAGCGGCAGCATGGAAGCGCGTTCAGCAGCGAACGCCCACCCGCCAGCGCGTATAATGCGCTCAGCGCCAGCATCAGCCTCAAACCTCGCACCGGTCTATGACTGGTTACGTTATGTACCTAATACGTTAATATTGCAGACGGGACACTGGCGGTTAACTACAAGAGTACAGAATGTCAATAGTTCTTCACTCTATAGAACGCTTTGAAATGTGTAATTAGTTTTGCATTTCATCATCAAAAGTCTCCAAATCGTTTATTTGAAATAAATACTGTTAGTTTGAATATACCTACTTTACTCTGCGGCTATCGTGTATTCTTTTCACATTTTTATGTAAAATATTGTGCAAGTTCTATAGTAAGGTCAAAAAGGTTACCTACAATGTTACCACCACGTATAATAAAATTTGGCTCTTGATTTCTCTAGGACACCCCATCATCAGATTCTAACAACAATAAGAATCAAATCATTCTAGGCGTCTTTCATTATCTCGAAAACAAAAAATAAAATTCCGACGAGCTGAGAACCTCTTTGTTTTTTGAAGTCGGTCAAAATGAATTCTAAAGTGACGAAAGTTGAAATACTTGTCATAGTTTTCAGTATGATGTTGTCTCTGCATTTTAACTTTATACATATATAAACTAAGTAATTCATTATGTTGGTTGTACTAAGGTTTATTTTCTTAAAAAATTACATTGCTTAACTAACCAAAATCGCGTGTTTGAAGAAACTTCATAAATCTTGTACGTTCTGTCAAGAATTTCGTTATTAACGTTGACATATTTGAAGACAATAATTTGTTACTTGTCATAACTTTTATAACAGTTTTTCGGTATTATTTTAAACAAAAACACCAAAGTATTTTTGCCGCAAACCTTGTTTATGTTGACAGCAATTTGGAACTTCGGATTTAAATAAAAATATTTGAACTTTTACCAAAATAATGTACAATTTTTTTTCGGTAGGAAAATCATCCAATGGTATCTCCCAACCTTAGGCGAAACGGGAGATAGTGTCAGACTTTTACTGTATAAAACCACTCCTGTTCTTTCGTTCCAGGTTCCTGGGGTTCACTTTCACGTATGCCATGGCCTCAGTGCTGTAGGCTTCGACCCTGCTGAGCCCCTACGATTTGCTGACATGAGGCCCGCGTGGAACACGACGACTTGGCTCGGTCTGGACGATTACCGGTCGGTCAGACGGCGAGCTACACATTGTTCGCGTCCGCAAGCCCGCGCCTACCGTGGCTAGGAATAGTGATCGGAATCCCGATTCCGGGTGGGGCGTGAGGCTCGTTCTCTCGCGCGTGCGGCCTTCTAAGCTAACATTTCTGCGCAGAAGGAGGCGACAGCCTGCCATTTCTCCTCGCTCTATGAATTACAAAAAACACTGTCAACCTTTCAGGTATGCAGTCTAACCAGATTCATATATATTTTAGATGTACGAGTATTTTACATGAACCTTCTGCCCATCAAACCTTCATAACCCAGTACTTGGGTAACATATATGGATACCTGGTGTGATCCTAGTTTCTGGTTATCAAACGAACAGAGTAACAACACTCACTAATAACAGTTGGGATCAACTTTTTAACTTTCCCGCTATATTGAAAAGCATAAGGGTTGACCAGACTTTTACTGACTAAAATGTGTATGTTTCCTTCAGTTGCACTTTGCGTTTCAGGACCACAGGATCCCTTTTCAAGAATTCCCGTGACCCTAGCGGGCATCGGCCCTACTGGGCCCTTACAGTTTTGAACACGTCTTTGAGACGAGCATGGAATACTATACGCCGTCAACGACTTGGGCTCGGGTCCTTACTGGATTACCGGACGGTGAGATACCCATTACTCGTCGTCCGCAAGCCCGTGCCTACGGAAGCCGGAGATCGTTATATCAACCCGTACGGCTAACAATATTTTACAACAAGATTTTCTAGTATTATAAAATATAGTTGATAATATAATAACTTATTCGATTACTTCCTAGTCACTCGCCATCACTATACTTGTTCTTTTCAAGAGACTGTTGTAATTTCCGTCGAATTTTCGGTGAAACATGTTCAAGGGTCGTTGTACGTCACTAGCAATAATGCCCCACATTATTGCTAGTGACGTACAACGACCCTTCGGCCTATTGTTCAGGGGAATGCTGGTAGATACGTGCAAGCTGTGACAGCAAGTTTTAATAAGTACACAAGCATCAATATTTAGTTTAATTACCTTCGTCCATGCGACACTCTAAGGCCAGCTGAAAATCAGCGTACGGTGTCTGATGCTCAGCGAAATTTTATTGTATTACCCAATGGTATATTATAAGGGATGATACGTTACGCGTTAACTTCCCAAACGGAAAACCTGGACTCGCAACTTACAATCTATGATCAGTGTAATCACAGTTGCAAACCTATAGTCACTGATAAACAAGGACAGAGATAAGAGCCGGTGCTGTCGTACGAGCGAAATAGCTTTAGCCGCGAAATATATGTGTGAATCACGACCGATATGAAATCGTGCCATAAAGGCACCATTTCAAAGCGCTGAAATACAGCAGTCCACGCGCTAGAGGTAAGTCTCCTATCTTCCACTGTTTTGATTTAGTCTAAGGTATTACCTAAGTTCAACGCTTGCCGAGGTTAGACCTTGAATGGGTGACCATTCATTACATACCATACTACTTTTTATGCCTTCACTTAGCTGTTGGTAGCAATGTTGTTACGGTAGTCTGAAACCAGAAAATCTGACATCAGTCTGGACAAGGGGTATCCTGTTGGGGGTAATCAAGGGGTATCTTATTGATAGCTTACGTTTCTATAATAAGTTGCCTAAGTCGGTTACCGTACTTCGGCAACCGACCGAACCGAGGGAAAGTTCAAGACCCATATTAAGCGTGTCCTTGTCAAGAAGGCGTATTACAAGGTTAAAGACTATGTTGAAGACACGCTGGTTTGGCAATTACTACTTCTGCGCGTGTCTTGCCTGGCAGCTCTTTAATTGCATTATTGTATACTTTTCTATTAACTGCTCCATCTTTGTTTTAACTTCATAATGTATATTGATACTTTTTTTCCTCTTCTTCTCCTGTGACATTGTTTTTGCAATGTTTTTTATATTATTATAAAACATAGCCTACCAATTTTACTAATAATTTATTATTGTATACATCTTAAATTTATTGATAGGTTTATTTTTATTTTTGTATAGCTTCTTTTATATTATGAATGTAAAAACACCGTAGACTCCGTAGATTCAAGGATTACAATTTTTATCGTGCTTTTGGGTACAAAGCTGACCGGTCTATATTGTCCTCTCATATCTATTAATAATGTAGTATGAAAATATTGAAGAAACAATCACTTTTTTAAAAGAGTAACCATGGAGTTTCCTTTTGGTTCTTCTCCATAGGAAATGACCAATTGGAACCGTGCGATGGCTTCTGACGTTTTACAAGTGCCCATGCAGATCTATGTAAAATAAACGATTTTGAGTTTGAGTTTGTTACCCAGGTACTGGGTTATGGAGGCTAGACGGTTGCTGTACTGGTACACAGTTGCATCCGTTTAGCCAAAATAGTGAGTCAAGGCTAGGCAGATTTTGATCAAACAAGACCAAAATAGTCTACAATGTTTTAAACATATGTATGTTTCAATTTCCATTGCAATACGAGGAGTGAAATCTCCTGCCGGAGTTTGTTTCCTAATAGCTACAACCTGGGGGTCTACAAGTCAAGAGTGAATAGGTTACTTTTAAATAAGCATTCATCATCAGTTCAACCGAAAGACGTCCACTGTTGGACATAGGCCTCCCCCGAGCGTCGCCACAATGACTGTGCGTCTCGCATCCATCGGACTTCAGCGACCCTGACCAGGTGTAGTATTATTTATACTCGCATAATTTACTCACATATCCATTTGCACTCATTGGTTCTTAATTCTCATTTCTTAATTATTGTATTATTCAACTTTATAATTTTTCAGTTTGTTTACGTTTTGACGTGACACTGTCACTCTGTCAGTTCATTATTTTTCTTTTTCATTTATCACCTAGTAGCTATGGTTAGTTGCACTCCTTTAACTTAACCTTGCATTCTCTTGCGCTCCTTCACCCTATTTCTATCTTGTAAACGTCTAAAAGGTTACACAAGTTATCGGTCCCCCTTGTGGGAGACCTTCCGGTACCGTACCGATAGCAGTGATGGGCGTAACTAGTTATTTATGTAATCTAATTAATAATTGAATTACATAATAATTTGATTAAAATGTAATTTAATTACATATTATTTCAATTAAATTGTAATTAGATTACTTTGGATGTGCTATGAAATTAATTACAATGTATTTAATTACGAAATAATTTGATTACAATGTAACCTAATTACATAGTATTTAATTATATTATAATTGTTTTGAATATGAAATGTTAAAATTTACTGAAATAGTTCTAGAAAAATCTCTTAGCGTCGACGTTTTCGAATATAATTTTACCCGACAGCAAAATTACAATGGCAATATACAATTATTTATGTTCGTAGAGCTCAGTATTAGTATATTTTAATAAACATTGACTTCTAAAGATCTTTTGATCGCTATAACATTATTTTTTGTAGTTTTTATATCATTTTGTGAACAATCCACCATCTATTGTCAAAAAACATAACAAAAATACAGGACCGTAATTAGGAGCCAATTATTTCACCGAATGTCTCGCGCGCGGCTATAGATTTTATGAGAGTAACCATGGAGTTACATGCAGGTTCTTCTCCATAGGAAACGACCAATTTCGAACCGCTAAAAAGGCTAATAATGATAGAATTAAAAACATGTTACAATAAAATGACTATTTTAAAATAGATTCAAGTTCGGATTCAGACAACCAGAGCAGTGAACCAAGATCCAAAGCTGAACTTATAGTCACTCATTTTTTGGCTGAAGATAGCAGAGAACTTCAAATATTAAATAACCATAAGGAAATTAAAGATTTATTTTTAAAATTTAATACCCCGCTACCTTCTTCTGCACCTATGGAACGTATGTTTTCGTACGCGACAATGATCAATTGTCCGAAAGCAAACCGTTTGTCAGACGAAATGTTTGAAAAAAGAGTCATATTAAAGGTTAATTTAAATTATAAATCAGTAAACTATTTTTTATTACCAGCCAATGGTGAAAATTATAACTAATAAAAGATTTAAAACTAAACAATGATTGACAGATAATTACATTTTTTTTTTATAATTATGTGTTTTATTTTCGTATTTGTCAAAACTGTGTTAAATAGGGCATTTTGATAATAGGTATCCCAATACTTATATAAATGTATAATTACATTTTATCAGATTACTTATATAACCTATTATAATGTAATTAGATTAACTTGTAATTCAATTACTTTGTATTTAATTACAGAATGTACTCATTGTAATTAGTTACCTAAGTAATCTGTTACGAAGTATTTCAATTACTAATTACAAATGTAACTGTAATTTGTAATTATTAATCTAAATACTTTTTGCCCATCACTGACCGATAGTCAATCTGGTAACATTGGAGAGACTGCAGTGCAGCCCAGGTCTCGATCGAATCAAAGGCTTTCTTGTGATCCACAAACGCTAAGTAGAGAGGCTAATCATACACCTATACTAAGCATTCAAGTAAGCATTCTTTATCGACAACTGCATCATCGCGTAACATGAGGTGAGATAGTAGTCGGAAACCTATCAATGAAAAAAAAAAAACAAATCTAGTTCAACACTTTGAACTAAACTTCAATATTCATATTCAAGGGCCAGCCAATTCATACAGATAGAAAAAAGAGGAAAAACTCTACAATACACACGACAAAAACACAAAACAATTGGAAAATTCCACGATATATTTCAATTTTTATTCTCCCGAATAAAGGTCAACAATCGGTATCCTATTTCGTTCCCAAAACCTCACAATCCTTATGTCAATACCGATACTTCAATGACAATAAGCGAGATTATTGACAGAAGTCCTCAACTTATCGAAGGACCAAGACTAAGTCCTCCGAAAATCGTTGGGCCCCAAATCTTGGCTCGCGTTGCGTAGACACGAAACAAAATTTGTCTTTTACCAGAAAATTGTCATTTATCACCAATACGTCATGGTGTGTGCTACTAACAGGCAAAAACTATAATGAACCTTAAACAAAAGATGTAAAGTCTGCAATCCATTGTATTGTGTTGGAATATGCACAAAAAAAACTTAAGTAGGGCACAGTTGATGCGTTAAGAATGATATTGTGTGTAAAACAAATATGCCATGGAATATCTTTAGGGCTATTTTAGATAACATTTTATGAGGGATATGTTATGAAATCTTCCTGCTTTGCATTCCCATTTGACTTTAGAGGAAAACTGGTATTTTTCATCTCAAGCATGATGGATGCAATGCTCTATAAATTGCTCGATGAGGTTATACGAACAGGAAAAATAAGTTTTCCATTTAAAAGCGGCCAACCCGACGTACATTTTCGTAACCGCTCTTACGTGATTATGATGTTATTACACATCTTTCTTCAGATATTTTGGATATATACACATCTTGTGGATATTATCTAGGCTTCTATAGAAATCAAAACTTAAATTTGTGTAAAACTTGTCCAGTAAAGATCTCTGAAAATGTGCTATTTTACGTGAACTTTGGCCCTCCATAATGTACTCATATGTTCACAATATAAAAATGTATGTACATATATGAAGCCTTGCACATTTAATCGAGATTCTGTATGTTGACAATGTATGTTGACAATGTATGTTGACAATGTATGTTGACAATGTATGTTGACAATGTATGTTGACAATGTATGTTGACAATGTATGTTGACAATGTATGTTGACAATGTATGTTGACAATGTATGTTGACAAATAGTCTCAAAAACTTTTAAAGGTTTAAAAATCACGTATTTTCTGAAAAAAGTTTTGTTAAATATTCGAGTAAATCACGGAATTACCGAATGTCAACAGAGTTTTCAGCGTTAAATTTCTATTTTTGCGTTGGCTTTTCAGCAAACTTCGCGTTGGATCGGATCGCGTAAGATAAAGCAACAAGCTTTTAAACCATGCATGACTTTGACGATACGCGAGTGGGGAAGGCTCCTCTTAAGGGTGCTCTTGTAATGGTCGGAGCTCGCTGGGATAGACGGAATCAAAAATTACAGACATGTGACACCTACCAACACGCACTAGGGCGCCCGTGGAGGATTAATATGGCTTAAGTCTTTAGAAGGGGTCTTAAATTGATAGAAATAATTTTGGCGATAAATTTAAGCAACATCATATTATGACGAAAAACTACCTATACATGTTTTCAACCTATTTTTTTTTTGTATTTGATTCTTTGTTAACTTTTAATTTATTTAAATTTCCGATCTGCGAATAATTATCAACTACGCGGTCTTCTTTGTACAGGCGATCTCTCTTTAGAATGCACTCCCGTTGAAAATCAAGATGGCATCCAGTCGGTTCTTTTCTCCTAATATAATGGCACGTGAACATGTACACAAAAAATAATAGAATCATCACAGCGTTGATTTATTGTTTTTTTTTTTCACAAAACAATATTGGCTGTTTGTATATGTTAACGAGTATTATTGCATTAGTATTCTGTTTGCCATTAATGTAACTTTGTTTCTGCACCACATTAACTGCTAGAAAATGCCTGAATCATTAAGTTCGTCTTTGCAGTGTTTAATTGTGTAAAAGTATAATAAATAAATAAATATTTAAGAATAATGATAGATACTATAATCTAGTGCCAAAAGCACATCAATGTTCTAAATCATTACAGAGAATCTCTCATGGCGAACAGCCGTATAAAGCTTAGAGATAATCAAGACATCGATCTGTCAGTCTCTTTGGGACCCAATTTTATTGCCGGCAATAAAACACGCGGTGTGCAGACCAAGTTTATCTGAATCACTTGCCTATCAGTAGTACATCAGTACTAAAATGAGGGTTTTCAAACTTTTCTCAAGCCAAATGATGATCAGTTTTACGAGTATATACTAGTACCTGCGTGAAAGGGTTTAAGGGCTGGTCATACTTGTACTTTATATTATGTAAGTTTTAATCGCTTTAGAAATTTTGTAATGGATTTTACTGATTTATTAGCCTGTCCCACTTCTTCTATCTTTCACGGGCTCGCGCTTTTTCTTGTCAGTTCTGGTAGAACATGTCTACTTTGTCTATCTAAATTTCTCTCTCATCTCAACTTAATCTCTGACCGAGGTAAAAGCCAGCCCTTGGGTCACGCGAAGTGTCAACTAAGCGTTATAGTTCGCGCGTCGATAGTTGTTTAAAAAGCGTATGAGCACTCCAAACATAAATTGCCCTACGACCTTATGAGTTTGAACTCCTGTTTTGGCATCAAGTGCTCCGCAGTCGCCGCGGCAGCTCCAGCACAGCACGATGAGCTAGGACGATGGGATAGCACAAGAGTATCGACACAGCATCCCACTCTATAGGCCTACCCATCTTTCAAGGAAATAAAGATATACCGTCCGATCTCTTACCATCGTCGCGAGCCAGACCATGAGGTTCCAAAGCTAGAACGCCAACAGTGAGAATTTAAGGGCTCGTCGGATGATGTCGTTAATATTCGCGTGCCGCGCTATGCGTCCCGCACTTCGACTCCATGACAGGCCGTGGTGACCGATACTGTTGACAACTTCGCCACAGTGGCAGCAATGACGTGAACAGCAAGGAGAACCTAGACGTAGGGCAACAGCTAAGCAGAAAGTAGTATCGTCAAACAAGGTGCCAATATTCGACGACGACAGTGCGTGAAGTCAAATATCTGACTCCAGGCGCGCACGCTCCGCTGCAGTAGTAAATGTTACGATTTGGTTTTCTGGGACTACTTTGCAGAGCGGCTCATCCCACTGTCTTTGGGAAGTTGGGTTATTAAACGGATTAGTATTCAAGCAAACAAGTCTTCAGAGTAACACTTCTAATGAATCAGTCAGGGAGACGAGGATACAAAAACTGGTAAACTACGAGTAGTAGCAGTAATTTTGCGGATTTCGAGGCCTTCCCATCCTTATGGGAGGGACCATAAGGATGGGAAGGGTATCTTGAGCCCAAGCTCGGTCATTCATAGCCACGTTTAAAATTGACGTAAGGGTATGCTAGATAATTTGGTCCATTTCTTCCGAAAATGCAGGTGTTTCCATAAACGAGAAGTGTGGAGTAAATATGTTAATTTAGGGCTGAAACAGCAAAAACGAATTAAGGTGATGGCCGAATGCATGTTAATTTCTAGCAATCTTTCTGACATTTCATTAAAATTTTGAATTTTTTCCTTAACAACATTGGGAAAGGAATCCACGAAAATAGGAGACTGAAGGAGACAAAGAGAGCTTCTTTCAATAATTTTGATTTCTGGGGCTATTGCGTTAAATTTGGAAAGAGTCAGTGGTCTACTTCTTTCTATAATTTTGATTTCTGGGGCTATTGTGTTAAATTTAGAAAGAGTTGAGGTGTCTGTCAGTACTGTCAGATAAGAATAACTGACATTAAGAAAAGTTGAGGTCCAAGTCCTATTGAGTGGAGTTGATTTTTTAGGAAATGTAAATCATTTAAAACTGTGTCTGCATCGTCTCATATGGTTCTGTCGTCGAGATACCAAACGTTGAATATGGAATTTACCTGCCAAATAATAGGGTGAATGGCTAAACTGAAGATCACTGGTCCGAGGGGATCACCTTTTTGACAGCCAACAGCGGATTCTAAAAGGTTGTCCTGATATAGTAATTTATATGGTTGCCTATAACATTGCCAAAGAAAACTAAAAATTTGGGGTACTTCATTTTTAGATTCTGCCTGCAAGGTGTCCCTATAAACTGAAGGCATTTTAATGTCAACCCTCCTAAGTGAGAATTTAAGTAAGTCAACAAGACGTATACGGCAGCCTCTCAGCCCCCTTTGGAGCCGAAACCTAGCTGAAGGGGCTTATTATTTTTCAAAACGGCCAGACCATAAAATTTACAGCAATTTTTGGCTACCATACGACGATAGGTAATGCCCACGGGAATGGGCGACGCCTGAGCAAAGGAGGTCCTTCAGGTGTCGGACTAGGACTTAGGCCGTCGAGGCCGCCGGCAAAGCCACTCTGGAAAGAGCAAACGGCTGAGACTTCCTCTCGACCTGTAACGGGTAAGGTATAAATGTCCGAATCAGGAAGATCAGGGAAAGAAAAGCCATTCGCTAGGGCAGGGTGTTTGCTCTCCAGAGCTACTAGAGTATCTAGAGAACATGGAGCCATCACATCGCTACTGAAAAGAATTCTGGCTGCTCCACTAATTTCACCCATTTCTACCAGATGGGAAATACTCTAGAAGAGGTAACCCTCTGTATCGATAATTTTGAGCCTAAATTATGGACCGAAATGTTACAGTTTTCATTATGTAGTTAAAGATTTTTTGGTTGCCAAACCCTTTCGAATAGGGAAGGTGAGAAGTTGTTCCCAAGTACTTAGCGAGTTCTCCCGGGCGGAAAGGTGGACAGAAGTAATGACAGGGTCTGAAATAAGTGCATTTTGGGGTTTTTTTGCCTTCCCAATCTGCACATTTAGACCCCGCTTACCTTTTAAAAACCGTGCTTCTATGCAGAGTGGGCACCTCTTCAGAGTATTCAGTGAAGTTGAAGGTTGATGTCTTCCACCACATCACTGCTACCACATAAAATTTATGTTCAACCTTATAGTTAAATAATTCACTTATTCAATTGTAATCAGTAAAATTTGCTTATTTGTTGTGCAAATATTTTTCATTGGGCGCTGCAATGCATGCACAGGTGTAGGGTAACTAGCCTTTTGGTATTCTATAGGATGCATTTTGGATAGGGTGCACGGGAATTACATGATTTGATTTTACCTTCGCCTTTCTACCATCAGTCAATCTGACGTACGGCGAGTGTCCATCCTTACATTGTTGACAGCTAAGACTAAGCATCCTCGTCGTTAATCCTCGTTCATTGAAGAACTGGGACAATTTGCCTGCTGCGTTTCCTGTTATTTTGGTAAATAATTTTGATGTCTTCTACATACCACAGTGTCGTGCCAGTGATGACATATGGATCTGAAACGTGGTCGCTCACAATAGGCCTCATCAGAAGGCATTAAAGTCACCCAAAGGGCAATGGACAGGGCTTTAAAGTCACCCAAAGGGCAATGGACAGGGCTTTACTCGAAGTTTCCTTGCGTTATCGAATCAGAAATTATATGGTTTGACACATTGCTCGCAGAACAGGTGGCCGTTGGGGCCGAGAGGTTCTGGAGTGGCGACCGCGTACCGGAAGACGCAGTGTTGGAACGCCTCCTACAAGGTGGACTTATGACCTGGCTAGAGTTGCGGGAATTCGATGGATGCGAGATGCACAGGACCGTTCATTGTAGCAACATTTGGGGAGACCTATGTCCAACAGTGGACGTCTATCGGCTGATATGATGAGGTCTTCAAGCCTAAGGTGAATAACCACTAATGCTTACCGTCAGGTGTGATCGCAATCAAGCACTAGTATATATTAATTAGAAAAACATTAAGCCCCTGGCTTAAGGTTTTATAATATAATAAAATTTAACACAGAATTATAAAGGCTAATCCAATGACACTACCTACTCAATAATAAGGGATCCGGAGGCAGGCGACTAAAAGTAAGCCTTAATCTAAATGTAAGTATTTGTAGGGTTGACGCCATGAGGACAGCGGAAAATGTCACTGTTTTCACAGTGCCTGCTAACTGCAGGCAGGCAGGGTCGAAGCCTACTGGGCTCATGGGTTTATTTCCGAAAGGAGTGCTCGGCCCCGGCACGATAGGCTACGAAGGAACGGGGTAGGTTTTTAGTCAGTAAGAGTCTGACACTACTTCCCGCTCCGCCCAAGGGCGGGATTTGTCATTGGATGATTTTACCTACCATAAAAAAAAAACTATTCACAGTGATTTTGTTTTATTCTGTTTTGGGTATGAAGTTATGAGTACAAGTCAATAATAGCTACGTATAAAGACATAGGAGGCGGGTTACGGGCACACGAAGAGTTGGTAGATCGTTAAAAATCGAGATCGGCTGTACCGATTTGGCTAATTTTAGTCTTAAAATATTCGTGATAGGAAGGTTTAAGCGGTGCGAAATCCAAAAAAGGTTTAAACGGTGTCAGAAAACGAGGCAACGCTCTATCAATTCAAGCTGAAGTAATAATTCAAATTTTGAATACCGTAATTAGAGACACAATAGAAAGACAATAGGTGTGCGGACACCGGTGTCCTCTTGGGCCTACTATGTAGCGTTTGTGGGTTAACTTATCTAACAAAGAGATGAATAACACACAGCACTATCTACTTAAAATTTATTAGAAATAGGATCGCAGGTACAAAAAGCCGTTTCTATTTTATTTACCTTTGGAGGTAGGCGCTATCCTGGCCTGGCAGCAGCTAAGCAGTCACGATGACGTGGAAGGCCGAGGACTTGGCTCCAGCGGGAATACGTCCCGCAGAGTTGATGAAGGTTCGGAGTTTGACGTCGGGTTCCTCCGATGAAGGTCCATTCGCATGAGTTTCCTTGTCTCCCAGCTTATTCTTGTCTGATTGTGACCGCAACAGCGTAAGCGCAGGGCAGGGGATGTACCACGGCGCTTAAGGCGAATGTGAGCTTGTCACAATCAAAACAGAAGCTAGGAGGTTTTTTTTTTAATTTCTAACGGTGAACAATTGGTACTTTTTTTGTGTCTGTATTTCTTGTTGGCGATACCAATAAATAGTATCAATAATGTAGAATTCAATTTGAATGAACTTGACATAACAACCATATGTATTTCCGTCTGTGTTTCTAACTAGTACTATTACCAGTATTTTCACATGTTCAAAGGCCTCGTTATCCCACGCACATCCCTGAGGCAACTTCTAAGTAGTGCCTATGCTCTTGATCTTAATCTCCAAAGCCCAAAATACGTCAAGCTGCCACTTGTCACTCACCCGCCCGTTCCATAGCCACAAAGGCTCCTTGAAATTTCAATCCAATAAAGCACTTTTTCTTTGCTACTTTTTAGGGTTCTGTACCCAAAAGAAAAAATGGGACCCTATTACTCGGTCCGTCTGTCTGTGACCATGAACCGTGATAACTAGACAGTTGACATTTTGCCGTTATTATTAGAAACTGAATAAAATAAAATGGCTATTTGACTGGCCTGTTGGTCTAGTGTCAGTGGTCCTGATTGCTATGCTGGAGGTCATAGCTTTAATTCCCACCCAAGACAAATTAATGTTAGTGTGATGAGTACAATCATTTGTTCTCCGTCTGGGTATAATTTATCTCCAATATGTACGTATTAAGAAATACATAGCTCATAGCACAAGCTCTGCGTAGTTTGAGACTAGATGGCGTTGTGTGATAGTTGTGGAATATTAATTTAATATTATTATATTAATATTTAAGTGGCGCACACACACTGACAAACAAACGTGATTTTTTGCCGTTGTTTGCTACGGAACCCTTCGTGCGCGAGTCTAACTCGTACTTGACCGGTTTTTATAAAAGGCCATGTAGTAGCTTGTTTGAACAAGGAAGGGGACTCAAATTCATGTTCTATTGACCAAGAACGATGAAGGTTCAGCTTTGAAATTTTTGTTAAGGTTTTTGTAGTAGGTACTGCTGCGGGTATTTGTGCGTGGGTGGAGGTCAAAGGCCGTTCCCATCGGTTCAGAGTATTTTTAGGGTTTTATATTAACGATATAATAATCTATTTACCACAACACATTATAATCGTTATTATAATGTGTTGTAATCGTTATTATAATCGTAAACTGTGACCGCGAGTTTAACTACAAAGAAGATTTTGAATCGATTTTTCATTTAGAGAATTCAATTTTATTTTTCTTATTATCTTTAAGATTATAATAAAAAAAAAAACAATTTAAATATTGCACTTAAGTATAGATTGAATTAAAATTTCGTGTTTTTTTTTATTTTTCAAAAATAGGTCTATTATACACAACATGTCTGAATCCAGTCTGACACCTCCTGCGCCGCCCAGAGCGAGAAAAGTTATTGGATCATTTCCAACCTTAACAAAAATGCCTGAATCTATCAGATACTATTATACGTAAGTTAACATGAAATGCTTTGTTAGTGATCACAAAAATTTTGAAAATATAGTTTCGCTTTTGCTAGGATTGCAAGAACTTTTGAAAGATTGCTCGTGGCCCTAGAATGCAAAAAGCAACTGAAGGACACAGGTAGATTTGAGTCAGTAAAAGTCTGACACGCCTCTCGTTCCACCTAAGAGCGGGAGACCTCGTTAGATGATATGAAAGGCGTTGACTCGCCGCGACGATCGCTGCTGCCGCGACGATCGCTGCTGCCGCGACGATCGCTGCTGCCGCGACGATCGCTGCTGCCGCGACGATCGCTGCTACCGCGACGATCGCTGCTGCCGCGACGATCGCTGCTGCCGCGACGATCGCTGCTGCCGCGACGATCGCTGCTGCCGCGACGATCGCTGCTGCCGCGACGATCGCTGCTGCCGCGACGATCGCTGCTGCCGCGACGATCGCTGCTGCCGCGACGATCGCTGCTGCCGCGACGATCGCTGCTGCCGCAATGATCGCTGCTGCCGCAATGATCGCTGCTGCCGCGACGATCGCTGCTGCGCGATGATCGCTGCTGCGCGACGATCGCTGCTGCCGCGACGATCGCTGCTGCGCGATGATCGCTGCTGCCGCAATGATCGCTGCTGCCGCGATGATCGCTGCTGCCGCGATGATCGCTGCTGCTGCGATGATCGCTGCTGCCGCGATAAACGCTGCTGCCGCGATAAATTCCGGGCGTGGTTCACTCCAGTCTCCTGACCATGTCTTGAACTGATAACCGATAATCATCCGAACCAAACTCGAGTCGTCGACGGTGCGTAGTGTTCCATACGCGCCTCCAGATGTTGACAAAACCGTAGGAGCCTAAAAGGGTCGAAGCATATAAGGGTCGAAGCCTGTAACATTTTAGACATTAACAAGATAGAAATAGGTGAAGGAGTGCAAGAGAACGCAAAGTTAAAGTGTAGAGTTAAAGATGAGCAATGTAAGAGAGTGTTAGTGAAGAGTGAAAGAGGTAGAGGAGTGACAATTGTAAGAGGGAAAGTGAATCTAAGATATGTTTCCTTGTGAGGTAATATATATAAAAATATTATAAAAAAAAAACAAAAGTAAGTATAGATGGTCAGTCGGTGAGTCAGGGAGATTGAGCAGCAGGCGTCAAGCAACAAGCAGCACCAGCAGCAGGGAGCAGGTTAGCTAGCAGCAGGTCAGCCCTCCAGTGCCGGCAGGGGCCAGGAGACGGAGGCATTGCAGAAGTGAGGCCCTCTGCCATCAGAGCCGGCAGAGGACGAATGGCGGAGGGGCAGCAGTAGTGAGGCCCTCTGCCAGAAAACTTCGCACTTGCTGATTTCTTGAGTAGGTACTTCTTTGGCTTGCTGACTTCTTCAGTAACTTTTTCAAGAACTCGACCAAAAAAAACTGACTGAGATAGAAAAATGGACAGGTATTTATAGTGGGTTTTGACAGTCATGCTGGGTGATCTGTTTCATAATTTGCATGTACTTACTTAGTGTATTTTCCAACGCACAGAAAAGAAATATATTTGGTAAATAATCGTCTAGTTTTCCAATAATTATTTAGAACAAAAGATGTACCGCTGTAAGCCCGCCAGAATGGTACGACCCGTCAAATCAGGATCAAAAAAAAATACGCCAGCCAGCATAACTGTCTCACAATAAGATAAAGGTTACAATAATTCAGGAAGAATTAGTAAAAAAGTATAGACCTGGTTTATAAATAAATACTAGTATAAAAACTCCTTAGTAACTAACCATAGCTAAATGATAGATGAAAATAAAATGATGTGACAGAGTGACAGTGTCACGCCAAAACGTAAACAAACTGAAATATTGTAAAGATGAATAATACAATACTTAAGAAATGAGAATTAAGAACCAATGAGTGCAAATATATATATGAGTAAATTATGGGAGTATAAATAGTACTACAAGCCTACTGGGGCCATGAGTTGTGCGAAAGAGAACCCCGGGACCCTAGAACGAAGGCAAAGAAGGAACTTAAGAGTGGGTTTTAGTCAATAAAAATCTGACATGCTCTCCTACTCCGCCCAAAAGCGAGAGTCATTGGATGATTTCTTACCTAAGAAAAAATAAGATATTTTTATAACTAAATGACCGGCATAAACAGCAAAACATTGAAAAGGAAAAGAAAATCTTAATTCCGATCTCCACATTAAGTGCTTATTAAAAATCTGCCGAACTGTTGTTTACGCCGTCATCCATCAAGTGAGAATGATTAATTGAGAACACATTATCGGCAGCTGCGAGCTCGCTATTCAAAACGCCATTAGACTTTAAGAACGCCTTGATACGATCTTTTGTTTTTAATCTTCCCTAGTAATCAAAGTTGGGCGTAAGTATTGATTGGCTGTGAAATGGCCGGGAATTAAGTTTATAGAAATACTTCGTTTTATCAAGGAATAAAAAGCAAGTGGTTGTTAGTGCTCGATTACGGAGACGGGGTGCGTTGGGCGTCCGTCGTACATTGCCATATATTTGTGTTTGCGCGAGCGATGACGCGGCCCGCTGCTGCAATGTACGACGAACGCGCAACGCGCCGCGTCTCCGTAAACAAGCCCTTAGTATCAATAACAAGGTATGACAATAGCCAGTCGATTTTCTATCGATTGCCTTTCGGAGAGTGCGCCGGAATTGCATAAATTAATTTCACCAAGCCACTAGACGTACGGCAATCCAGCACCACTCGGATGGACATCCCACCCACACGCACAAAATCATTTGTAAACGCTATGTGCGTGTATCCTAATACAACTTGAGGAACTGCTTTCTTTGGTGTGACTGACGTGACGGTTAAGCCGAATATCTGAAGGTTTTGCCATATCGTCGAAAAAAACTACCTAAACAATGGAGGCAACTGGGAGTCGACACCTTGCCCATTCGGCATAGATACTATTTAATGGGACTAAATACCATGAACCACATGAAACGCCACGGGATCTAACGATGTACCTTGCGTCTGACCCAGCTTCAGACTATGGTCTAGAGTGAGAAGAAAAGGCAGGCGGTTGCCCTCTTCTGCGAAGTAGTAATACTAGCGAAGGAGATGGCCGTAACCGTCAGGGAATGGACTTCCTTACGCCTCAGCCGCGGCCACAGGAAAGGCCCCGACCCCGAGTGTCGGGTATCGGAGGGCGATCACCCAGGCACCTGAGGTCGACGAGCAAGGAATAGCTCGCCGCCGGACTGTCCGGTAAGGACCGAGCCCAAGTCGTTGACGACGCGTAGTGTTACACGTGCGAAATCAAAAGAAATGTCAACAAAACTAGTGGGGCCCAGTAGTGCCACGGGGTATTTCAGAATGGGATAATGTAGTCCTGGAAAGTAAAAGGTAACTGAAGGACACTGGTGGGTTTTAGTCAGTAAAAGTTAGACACGTTCTGGTTCCCTAGAGAAGAGAAGTCATTGGCTCAAAACACGGGATCTACCCATGAGCTAAAATCTTTTAACGAGCGATTTACAACGAAGATAAATCGTCCCCTGTTTCTTTAATTATCTCATTTATTCAAAACGGGTATAGCAGCTTTAGTTAATCAGTGTGCTTCCAATACATTCGCTATCAAGAATTCACGAGCTCGTCGTTGATCCCCGGCAACAGACATCAAGTATTCACACGGACTGTTGGCGATGCAGCCACTCCGCTCACATATGCATGCACGATTCACGCGCTATTCATGAACAGTTTTAAACTTTAAACATTTTATATTTTTGTTTGTTTTTGGGGTTCCGTTCGGTACCTCAAAAGGAGGAAGACGGAACCCGTATAGGACCACTTTGTTGTCCGTCTGTCAGTCTGTCTGTCAAGAGCCTTTATCTCTGGAACGCGTGGAGGTATCGAGTTAAAATTAAAGTTATACACTCAAGTCTACGGTCTCTTGAAGCTGTGAATATATCAAACTTCTAAGATAACAATAAAAAGATACGGCCACAAGTGGTGGTGTTGATGTAGTGGCCTGCCATTTAATTCTGAACTGGACCTATTTCTATTTGTCGCAGCCGTGAGACACACAATGATGATGTATTTAGGTTTCAGTAGTTCGTGATTTCTTTCTTTTTTCTTTCTTTCAAAAAACGTATATGTCGAAACTCTCAAGAGAATCAAAATTCATAGGGTACTTCCCGTTGACCTTAGAATCTTGAAATTTGGCATGAAGCAAGGTCTGTTTTAATAAATTTGTTGCTACGATACAAAAAAAAACTTTTTGCAAAAATCTTCATAACTCATAACTCAATTCGGAAATTGAACTGTTTTCATAGGTACATTTGTACGGAACCTCAGTGCGCGAGTCCGACTCGTACTTGCCTGGCTTTTTACTGTCCGTTCCAATCGATTTTGACTTTAATTGCGGTCAACTTTACAGTCGGGCAACACTGCTACTAGCCATAAAGAGACAAGAAGCAAAGATATCATCACAAATGAGAGAATCTTCCAAAAGTCTTAAGACTTAAAGTAACAAACAAGACTAGTGGCGAGCGATTAAAACCCGCGTTCGAAGGAAACTTGACTGTGCCAACTTTGCAGAGTGAAGTTATGACAAAAAGCTTGCATTTAATCTAGATAACAATGGCAGTTGCAAGTTGGAGCGTGAGTAAGTAAATCTGTAGCGGAATATATCCGTTTGTTAAATGCATTTTGACAGGTATATTCTTGTTGCGATGTTTTGCACAGACGCTTGATATACTGTCAGGCCTGTTAGTCAAGTGGTTAGTGGCCCTGACTGCTATGCCGGAGCTCGTGGGTTCAATTCCCACCCAGGACAAATGTTTGTGTGATGAGCACGACCATTTCTTCTGTAATTTATCCATAATATGTATGTATTTAAATAGAAATATTTAAGTATGTTTACCCGTTGTCTAATACTCATAACACAAGCTCTGCTTGGCTTGGGACTGGACGGCGCTGTGTGATAGTTGTGGAATATATTATATATTATATTATATATATTATACATGGTGAAATTTTGATGGTTTTTATCCCGTGGAGGGGCGATCCCATACATGAAACACTGTCGATTTGTAATCATCATCATCATCAGCCTTTTAATGTTCCCAATGCTGGGACACAGGCCTCCTCTCTAAGAGAGAGAAAGGGCCGTAATCCACCACGCGGGCCCAGTGCGGGTTGGTGAATATCACATGTCGTCGAATTTTTTGGTCTAGGACTTGCCGGTTTCCTCACGATGTTTTCCTTGACCGTTTTGAGAGCAGTGGTGATGAAATAAATTACTCAAGGTAATGTAATAAAGTAGTGCGCCTCGCCATCAACGATTGCATCACTGCTTACCATCAGGTGGGATTGCAGTCAAGCACTAAATAAAAAAATAAAAATAAATAAATAGCACATATCGTTAATTTCGCGTCTTTGCTCGAGTGGTAGAAAGTGATACCTTTTGCATCTGTGAATATAATCTAAAGATACTTGTTTTGCTCTATAATCCAGGTAACTCAGAAATCTTTTCTGGATGCTTTCAATACGAGACTTGTATATCCCGTATGGAAGAAGGTGAGGGATCCTGACCTGTGATGCATATTCGATGCAGATGCATATTCAATGTAGACATATTGCTTGGAGCTATTATCATTGCTAGACATAGTGAAAGCTATCAAACGAGAATAGCAACTCGCATCAATGAATTGGTATCGAAACTAGTAGGCACAGGAAAAGTGACACACTTCCAACTAGAACGGCACAGTGTACAATTGAAGACACTTCTGCCTGATTACCGCTAAGTTCATTTTCGCTTGCACTCTAAACGAAAATATCAAAGGGTTTGGATTGGCGCCACGCCGCAGAATTCAAGCGATTTTTATTTTAAGTAACCAGGCAGAAATTACCGCGATGGTAAGGTACTAGGGATGGGTGGTGGTAGGTGGTAGGCTTACTGCGTGGTTTGGTCTAACCAAGATATGAACGGATCTCACGAAAACCCTTCTGCAAATAAAACACCAAACGTGACACCACAACTGAATGATTTATGGCGTCCAACACAAATCGCCAAGTTACAGAATACATTTAAAAAAAACCTGGGAAAGTGCTAGTCGGACTCGCACACCGAGGGTTCCTTACAAATTAACTTAAGTAAATAGTTCAATTCCCGAATTGAATCAGATTTTTCCAAATACCAATATTTTTTTTTTTGTTACTTAAATACAAATGTACAGTTCACAGATTTAATCGGACTACTTTCTCACCTGATGGTAAGCGATGATGTGGTCAAACGCTGAGTTACGACAGCTGTGGCTGTATTGTTTTTGAATTTATGAAAGAAAAAGGCTTCGCTGATGCGCCTTCGCCCATGTCTAAACTAATCTACGCTACGACTCTGCTTGAGATTAATCATTTTGACGTTTCCTAAAATCTAACATAAACCCGGTAACTACAAAGCACCTATTCAAGGATATGAGGCGTTTAAAGAGATTTGTGGTGAGAATCAACCGAATGTAGCCATTAACACTACGGTGCTAATTTAATCTAGCTACAAAGGTTTTAGCCGCCTGTTTTCACAGTACGGTACACAATACATTGCTAGTGTAAGTTTACTGATGGGCTAAGTTCAAAATTGTATCCTAAAAGGATTTTTTTTTACTTATTGATAGCGATGGAAAGAAATGGACTGTAGAATAATGAATGATATTGATAAAAACGCGCAAGAGCCAATTAAAATATTTGTTAAATAGAACAAAGCAGACAACCAAAAACGTGAACCAAAAGACAAACAAGCTAAATGACAGTCATTTTGTCGTAAAATTAAAAAAAGTATAGAGTAAAAGGAACGCATTGCCAGCCAGCCGCCACCACTTATTTTAAGCTATCATTATCACCATTCTTTTCATACAAAATGTACCCACGTCTGTATGTCTGTATGAACGTGATTAACTTAAAATATACTGGACGAATTTTCATACTGTTTATAAAACGCTACATATAATTGAACCTTCAATGTGCAGTAACAAATTTTCGGGTCTCAATTGACGTGCGGCACAGCGGGGAGCTGCGCGTAACCATAGCAACGACGGTCATTTTAGTCCAATTTGTTTGCCGCGCTATACATTATTAGATAGAACGATTCATGGGGAAGGTTTTGATGTATAATACATGCATATTATATGAGAGAATAGCCGAGAATTTCAAAGATTTCTAACACCGTACCAAACTGAAGCAGGTAATATTAGAAAAGCGAAAGTTTGCATTTGTGAGAGTGTGTTTGTACCTTTAACGCTTGGACGGCTGGACGGATTTAGATGAATTTGACACAGTGGTAGACCATGTCTTGATAGAGCACATAGGATACGTTTTATTCCGAGAACATGTTCCCTTGCAATTTATATTTACGCGGATATGCAATTTTTGTGGAAAACATAAACCTTCATCTGGCAAAGTTGGGTAAAAACGAGAGAGTTAGTTCATAATTTTAGCATAACTATATATGCTTTTTTTTAGTTATAAGCCACTTAATTTAATGATTCTTTATTCTATTTATAATGTTTATTATTTATTTGCTGTACCTACCACAGTGTTGTCTCTTTTAACCCAAGGGAACGGTAGAGAATGTCTTGTTGCGTTAAATACGCTTATGTACCACTACTGTATATGAAGTATACATACCTAGGTATTAAATGAATAACCTGTTCACTCTATACTTGTCATGTTGTAACTATCAAGGAATAACAAAAAAACCGGCCAAGTAAGAGTTTTTTTTTTTTTTTTTTTTTTTTATTTTTTTTTTTATTTTTTTTTTTTTTACGGTAGGTAAAATCATCCAATGACAAATCCCGCCCTTGGGCGGAGCGGGAAATAGTGTCAGACTTTTACTGACTAAAATCCTACCCTGTTCCTTCCCTGCCTTGGTTCCAGGGCCCTGGTATGCATTTTCATACCTTCCCAGAGCCCCAGACTAGGCCTCGACCCTACTGGGCCCCTACGGTTTGCTGACAACTCCTTGAGGCGCACGGGAACAGTGCGCGCCGTAAACGACTTGGGCTCGGTCCGGTCTGTTACCGGACAAACGGACAGCGAGCTACCCATTGCCCGCCGTCCGCAAGCCCGCGTCTACGGTGGCCGGAAATTTGGATCGGAGTTACGGCGGCGGCTGCGGCGTGAGCGCCGTTGCCTGATACGGTCAGCCTCCTCCTTTGCTAGCATTACTGCTTCGCAGAAGGAGGCGACCGCCTGCCACTCCTCCTCGCTCCGGAGCATGGCTTGAACCAAGCCCCGGCGCGAGAGATCGCCTCCGATTGCCCCCACGAGGACACGGCGATGCTCTTCCCAAGCGGGGCACACCTCTACCGTGTGCTCCACCGTGTCCACCGGGCGTTCCGCACAGTGACGACACCCGGGCGTCACCTCCGCACGGATCTTGTACAGGTACGGCCCGAACTTGCCATGTTCGGTTAGTACCTGCGCCATGCGGAAGGTTATGACGCCGTGAGGCCTTTCCAGCCACGCCTCAAAGAGGGGCCTTACCGCCTCAATCGTGGCGTGCCCAGCACAGGGTTGCGACAGTCGTTCTCGCCATTTCACCATGAGATCTCGCCGGAACTCTGTCCGCCAAGCCGCGACTTGTCGCGGCAGCGGGGATTCGCCCCGGCGTTGCATCTCCACGCGCAGATCGTGCATGCGTGCAAGGACTGTTGCCTCCAGATCCCATGGTGGCAGGCCAGCAAGGAGGCTCGCCGCTTCGCGGGATACCGTGCGGTATCCCCGGATCATCCGTATGGCCATGACCCTCTGGCAGGCGTTCAGCAGGGCCGCCGGTCGCCTTCGCAGCGTCGGCGCCCACACAGGCGCCCCGTAAAGGGCCATGGACCGAACGATGCCAGCGTAGAGCCTCCGGCAGGAGGCGTCTGGACCCCCCAGGTTCGGCAGGAGCCGCTTGAGTGCAGCCGAAGTCCGATTAAGTTGGGGAGCCAAACGTCGGAAGTGCGCCTCGAAGTTCCACCGGCTGTCGAGGACGAGTCCCAGGTACTTCATCGTCGACCCGACGCCGATGTGAACTCCTCCTACCGTTAATTGGGAACCCGGTGGTGGCGCGTACCGAGGGCCGTGAAAGCACATGGCCTCGGACTTGTGCAATGCCACCTCGAGTCCCAACTGCTGGATCCTCTCCACGACTGTCGCAACCCCGCGCGTCGCTAGTTCGACCGCCGCCTGGTACGACCGTCCCCGCGCCAGGACCAGCGTGTCGTCCGCGTAGCAGACCACGCTGACCCCGTCGGGGAGGTCGGCGCGCAGCACGTAGTCGTACCCGATGTTCCACAAGGGCGGCCCTAGTACCGATCCCTGTGGGACACCGCACGACATCTCTCGCCGATTCCATTCTCCCTGATGACCGGGGTAGATAATGTACCTGCTCGACAGGTAGGCCTCGATCACACGACAGAGGTAGTCGGGCACCCGGTGGTACCGGAGTGCGCTCCTAATGCTACTCCAGGGCAGGGAGTTGAAGGCGTTGGCGATATCCAAAGACACCGCCAAGACACACCTGCCCCGGGACACTGCATTCCCCGTCGTGAGGGCTCGCACGCGCATGATGGCGTCCACCGTTGAGCGCATCCTGCGGAAGCCGAACTGGTCATCCGACAGGTTCGGCCCGACCCGTGCTAGGTGCGCGACGAGGCGGTTTGCAACTACTCTTTCAAAGAGCTTGCCCACCTCGTCGAGCAGCACAATGGGCCGATACGCGGACGGAGAGTCCGCAGGTCGCCCTGGCTTCGCGATTAGGACCAGTTTCCCCGTCTTCCAACGAAGCGGGAACTGGCCCCTCTCAATACATGCGCTGAGGAGCCCTCTGAGTCGAGGCCCGAGAGCCTCCATGGCCAGGACCCAGGCTTTTCCAGGCAAGCCGTCGGGTCCCGGGGCGGTATTTTTGGCATTCAGCCTTTGTACCGCCACTCTCATCTCTACCTCGGTCACCTCAGGAGCAATATGGTCACCGTCGTCGCCATTGTGGTCCGCGTCGGACACCGCAGGTGGCGGAGCCATGGGCGGGGGGGTGTGTTCCCCCCGCGCAGGGAACAGAGAGTTCACTACACCCTCCACAAGCTGGGGCCGGAGACTCTGCGTCAGCGGGGGAGCCCAGGGGCGGAGTTTATCCCGCACCGCCTTGTACGGGCGACCCCACGGGTCCACGTTGAGAGTCCCCAGCCACACGTTGCGGGCCTCGAGTTTGGCCCGCTTTATCTCCGCTCGGAGGGTGCGCTTTGCTGCTCTGTATCCCTCATACAGCTCCGCCTCTATGGCCTCTGCATCCGGTGGACGGATGCGGCGTCTGCGGTGTCTGGAGTACCGGCGTCGCGCGGCAGTGCATGCGTCACGCAGTGCCGCAATCTCCGGCGACCACCAGTGCACCTGGCGCTGGGCACGTCCTGGTCGGACTCGGGGCATAGCCGCGTCGCAAATTTGCGACAAGGCCTCCCCGAACCAGTCCGCCTCGGCGTCAATGTCGACAGGCCTGTCCGGTGCTTGCACCCAGGCCTGTACCGCCGCGGCCTGCCGGAAGAGATCCCGGTCCAGCTGCCTCAGCGCCCAACGCGGACCACACGGGGTCCGTTGAACCGGCGCGGTCGAGGACTGGGCGGAGACGTCGAACCGGATGTACCGGTGGTCCGAATACGTCTCCACCCCCTCTATGACGCGCCAGTCGACGACACGCGGTGACAGAGCAGGGCTGGCGAACGTTATGTCCACGACAGACTCACCCTGCATCCGCACACACGTGGGAACAGAACCCCGGTTTATGACGTCCAGGCCCAACTCCAGGGCCCAGGCCTCCACCCTCCGACCCCGCTCGTTCGTGAACCGGGAACCCCAAGCCTCGTTCCAGGCGTTGAAGTCCCCGCACACGACCACAGGGAGGGAGGAGTGAAACCTAGCGACGACGGCATTCAGCTCCATAAGGGAGTTGTCTAGATCGGCGAGAGATCTGTTCGGGGACAGGTAGACTCCCACCACCACAATGTCCCCGAACCGTGCCGCCACGCAACCCCGCCCCCTCGTGACGGCCTCGAGGGACGGGGTACCGGCGGCGGCCGACGAAATTAAGGTCACCGAGCCGCTCAGGTCCTGAACCCAGTCGGCTCTGGGCAGGACAAAGTGCGGCTCGGAGACCACGGCGATATTGATCGACCACTGCGCCATGCTCTGGAGCAACAGATCCTGAGCGGGGGCGCAGTGGTTGATATTCGCCTGGAGGAGACGTAGTGGTGCCGTTATTGACAGTCCATTGTCTCCTCCCGAGCCCCCTGTGAGGGCATTGCCGCGGTGGTTGCGGCGGCGACAGCAGCCACGGCAGCGGCTGCGGCGGTGGGCCTACGGACCTTGCCCTTGGCCATGGCGGGGGGGTCGCAGGGCCTGCTCCCAGCCCGGTGATCGGCCTGCTTGCCAGCCGCCGCACATGCATAACAATGCGGCGACTCACGGCATTCTGCAGCCTTGTGACCGGGCTTGCCACACTGGAAGCAGTGGTCACTGCGATCCACCTCCGCAGCGCAACAGGCCCCCACGTGGTGCCCCACATGGCAGCGGTAGCACCGCAGAGGTCTGGGCTCCAGCAGTTTCACCTGCGCGGAGACCCAGCCCACCAGAAGCCGTCGGCCCACCTCGGAGATGGTTTTGGCCGCCGACACGGGGCAGCTTACCGTTACGGCTCGCATCCCCGTGCTGTCAGCGCGGATTGTGCCCGCCCGAACCTGATCGGCCGTGCACCCTCCAGCCCTGACGATGGCGGCCACCACCTCGTCCACCTTGACTGAGTCATCCAGGCCCATTATGCGCATGTCTATGCACCTGGATGGCCTGGACACTCGTGCCTCTTCGGCGTCTAGAGACGCCCTGATCTTGACGGCCAGGGCGTCCGCTGCAGCGCTGTTGTCAGTGCCAGGGACCTCCAGTATGCGGGCTCCGGTTGCAGTGCGTCGCATACGGAAGCCCCCAGAGGCTCCGAGCTCGTCAAGGTGGGGCAACACCCAGCCCCGGATCTTCAATTTTTTTTAGGCGGGGCAAAAACTGAAAAATGCCGCCCCCGCCCACTTATATTTATTTTTACCTTTATCATCCATATAATTTTAGCTATCAGATGTCCACTAATTGATTGAAATTTGGACATAGCCTACATAGGCCTTCCGGAAATAATGCATCCATCGCTGTTTTTTTTGTGTTAAGCCTATTTATTTACAAATATATAATAATAATAATAATTCATTTATTTAAAAGACAACTTTTGGTCCACATTATAATGTTAGTATCACTTATTTCTATGTTAGAATAAAAAATTCAATTTTATTACACTCATTATACAGTATTACATAATTATTAAATTCAACTACAATTGCCACAAATTAAATGTCATAGAATACAAATAAATAAAAATAAAAATGTCAGCAAATAATTTCATTGATTAAGAATTTTCCAAAAGACAATAAATTAAATTTCATGGAAATAAAAATAAAATTTCATGGAATAATAATAAAAATGTCACAAAATTAAACGTCGTGGAATAAAATAAATAAGATAAAATGTCATGGAATTAAACACTGTATACGTAACAAATCTCTTGCCCCATGTCAGTACTTAATAACTAATAACGACCTGGTCCGATCGACCAATGTATGTATCAGCGGGGTATCTACCCGGGCGGCTATCGAGTGCAGCATACTGTTAGGACTGTCACGCAGCCTGCGAAGAATCGAGGCGGACTTTTTACGCCATACTGCGTCAAAGTTGTCAGTGCGCGCGTCGGCAAACATTCCCGACGCGCTGCAAAAGCGTGGCAGTCAGACATGAACGTGTAGGATAATTATATATTTTATACACCGCACAGGATAGGATTTAAAATAAAAATATGTATAATAAAAATAAAAATCATATGTATAATAATTATTGCATTTGTGAATTGAAATTACAATTTTACTCTTCGAGCTTTTTGTTCAGCAAATAAATCTATGGCCTTGTCATAATTTAACTCGTGTGCAATTCGATTTTCTATCGCTAAGATTGCAAGACTCGATAAGCGTTCCTGGCTCATAGAAGATCGCAAATAATTTTTAATTAGTTTTAGCTTGCTAAAACTTCGCTCGCAGCTTGCAGATGTAGTAGGAAGCGTAGAATAAATTCGCAGGGCAATACAAATATTAGGAAAAGCATCCTGCAAATCATGCGCATAGATCTGTTGCAAAAGATAGAAACCGTTAGCCTTTTCTATATCACCAAATAAAAGCGGAGCTTGCTCTTTAAAATCGTAAAGTTCCTGGCAGAATTCAGCGGCACTTAAATCTCGCTCGTATTTTCGAGCCAGATCTGCTCCATACTTTTGCAGTTCTTCAATTGACATTTTCAAAATATTAGTACCATTAAGAAAAGCAAAATTCAAATTCAGCATGGTAGTACAATCAAACCTCTTTTTAATTTCTGATATGATTCGATCAAATACCATCATTATTTCTTTAGAAAATAGTTGAACAGTTTGGAGTGTTTGTAATTCGTCTTCACACATCTCATCGAAATGTTTTTTACGTTTCGGAATTCGTTTGTTTTGCAAAATAGGGTCAACACCACTTTTTTCAGCAACTTCTCTAGCCTCTTTTATCCAATATTCCATTGGATTTTGTCTCATTTTTTGCAAAGTTTTGAGCAGACCATCGATTAGTGCAACGGAACGGGCAAGGATAATATCTTCTTTCTGAATTTCTATATTTACTCGATTGATTTCGCGGAGAATATTCACCCAAATAGTTAAATTAAGAATAAATTTGAAATCCTTTATAGCAGTTAAGAGATGACCTGCCTCGTACTTAGCTTCTGGAGCACGAGAAGTTTGCTTAACTTCTTCTAAGGCTTCCGCTATTTCTGGCAAATTATTTAATAGGGCATTCACAGCAACATGTTTCGCCGACCATCTCGTCTGACTACTTCCTTTTAAATTTGATGGAGTAATTTTTACTCCACCGCCTGGTAGCCTAACTTTATTATTGTTTTATATACATAAAAATGTAAGTCATATTCGATTGTTTCGGATAGCCGAGCGGGCTAAAGCGTCGGTTTAGTTGCGTGCGTTAAGCGATCATACGTTCGAATCTCCCCAATAGAAGAATATTCTTTAGGTCTAAATCAGCGTTTCCCGCAATCTTTAAACTGCGTACACGTAAAATTGGTGTTTAACATATATAAAATCTAATAAAAATATTTTTTTAATTATTCAAATTATTTTTATTAATTAGTTTTTAGCCATTACTGTTTTTTCTGTCTACCCATCGAAAGACCCGCTAAACCCTACACATCTTATCTATGGAATTAATGCTATTATATGTATATATATATATATATATATGTATATAATAATTAAATAATTAATTTGGAGTGAATTCTACTTGCTCTAGAAGTAAAATTAGTTAAAATTTGGAGTAAATACTACTTCTTGAGAAGTAAAAATTACTCCATACTCTAGTATAGTTTATCTCCCAGACTAGTATTATTGTTACCACGGAACAGTAGTAGCTTTTACTCCTAAGAATAGTCATCCATATATTGACCAGGCACTGGAGTAGAAGCTGCCACGCTAGAAGTAGAATTTACTCCTCATTTTTCTCCGTGCAAGCGGGCGCGTATTTTGAACTATGCCTATGCGCCTGGCGAGTAATAAATGTTCGTGCAGCACGTCTCACTCCGCGCTCTGAGTATCGGTCGAGTTGATATGGCCATGAAATTTCTGTACTTGTACTATTATTTATTCCGTGGTCAAAGTTAAGTAAATGATGAGTTGTCCATTCGTCTGTAAAGTATGAATTTGGCCGCCCTCTGAACTTGCCGCCCGGGGCATAGGCCCCGACTTGCCCCCCCCTAGATCCGGGGCTGGCAACACCGCCCGCCTTGCCTTCTCCATGACGTCGTCGTACGTCACGCCCCTCTTTTCCGCTTCTGGCTGCAGCGTAATGACTACAGCCGCGGAGTTCGGGGCGTGAAGTCTGGCCGCCATGGCCCGCTTCCGGCGCTCCTGTCGCTTCGCCCGTTTCTTGGCCGCCCTTGCGGTCTTGCCCGCCTTCCTTTTGGCGCCGACAACAGTCCATTCGGCGCCAGCCGAGGGTTCTTCCGACGGAGGAGGCCGTCGGCGCGGCCCAGTCACCGTCGCGGCAGATGGTCCCACCGGTGCCGTCGAAGGAGCGGTCTTCCCCTGCCGCTGCCGTTGCGTAGCAGCTGGGGCTGACTTTGCGCTAGGCGTCGACGCCGTGGCCCCGCGCCTGGCTTGGCCGGGTGGGCCCGCCCTGGGCGCAGCAGCCGTGGCCGCGGCGGCGGCGGCATAAGACGCCGCGTTGCGTTGGCCGGTGGCCGCGAGCGGGGGGCGTAATACAATGCCCTCCAGCAGGGACAGCTGCTGCTGTATTCGCAGCTGGAACTGCTGCTGCTGTTCCTGCAGCTGTTTTTGCAGCTGCTGCTGGAAAGCAGCCAGCTCCCGCTGCACCAGCGTCAGCAGCTGGCTTCCCGACTCGGCCTGGGGCTGGGGCTGGGGCTGGGGCCGAGGCTGGGGCTGAGGCTGGGGCTGGGGCCGACTTTGCCCCTGCCCTTGCCCGCACCCCCCCTCCACAGGCTTCCGGCTGCCGGCTCCATGGACCCCCGCGAGCTCGGCCTGAAGCTCGGCTCGGAGCCCGGTTCGAAGCTCGGCCCGGAGCTTCGCCACGCTCTTTCGCAGGGCGACGTCGAACGCCTCCTGCATAGAGGCGGCATGACGGAGGACCGTCCTCTCCTTCGAGGTCCGTTCGCGCTTACGGCCCATATCCCGCAGCGCGGCGACTACGAGCTCACCGAAGGTCCTGCGCGACTCCTCGGCGGAGTCTTCGCGTTCACTGCCAGATGGTCCCGAGGGGACCATCGCAGCGCTGGCCGCAGCGGGGTGGCGCCCTTCCGCGGCGAGCCTCTCGGCTCGCTCAGCCGCTTCCCGGGAGGTGACTCCCCGTCCTTTTCCCGGTGTTCGGCCTGCTCCCCGCCCACTGGTAGGGATTTTTCGGGCCGAGCCCTTTTCACCATCGGAGGACGACTTGTCTCTCGACAGGGAGCGTTTCCGGAAGAAACTTGCGTTTCTTCCGGAGTCGCCTCCCGACTGCACCTCCTCTTCCATCTCCGAGCCTGAGCTCCTTCCGGATGCCGCGTCGGACTCCGACCGCGCATCACTCTCCGTTGTGGTTGCTTTTTTAAAAAATTTTGACTTTTCCATAAGATTCCCACGAGTAAAAACTTCGGGTACTTGCTCAAAAACGTGGTCCGCACTAGGGACTAATTTAGCTACCCATTAGTCAAGCTAACAACCTCCCTCACGGTGCGCCGCCGCTTGGAGGTTTGGGGTAATTGTTTTATAGAGGTTGTCTTCCTCGCGGCCCGGGCGGTTAAGCCAAGACCCTCGACCCCCATCAAAAGTCAGAAACATGACCTTGGACAATCTCTGGGGCTACGAGAACAACGGTGGCAGAAGGAGGAGAAAGCCTTCCTCCTGCCTGCCCGGTGGCAGGGTGAGTGCACGCCGAGCCCGCTCTTGCTTCGCCACTGTGCCCTCTGCTAGAGCAGAGGGACACGCGTTGAAGCGCTCCTTCAGACAGAACATTCGCAGACGGCCATCGAGGCCCCTTAGGCAAGAGTGCCCAAGGGGGGTGTTGGCCGCCTCCCAGGGTGCACCGTCCCGCAGACTAGCCTTCGCTCCGGACGTATCCGCAAGGGAACTATAGCCTGCGGGCACTCGTGGAGGTTTTCTGTCGTGGCACCCCAAGTAAGAGTTGGCCTTGCGCACGAAGGGTTGCACGCACTGAAGAAACTCGGGTGAGTTCTAGTCAGTAATAATCTGACACGCCCTTTCGCTCTATTTAGAACGAGAAATGTTAAAAAAGTGTGGTGATAAAGCAGATTGATTATACACAACATTAACTAGTCACTTATTAACGGAAAATTATATGATAACGCAAACCATATTCATAGTAAAATAACTGACACGTTGAACCCGTATTCTCTTCAATTACACGCAAATATTTTAATTAGAATGTTGGTAAACCAAAATATGTGTCATGGCGTCATGTGACGTAACACGAAATGAACACGAAATGAACAATATTATGTACAATGTTAGTATTTTATTGAGCTATATAATAATTATATATTATATCTGTCAGTCGATATTTGTTTCTATCACCATCAATTCAATTGGAATAGATATGTGTGCTTGACTATGATCCCTCCTGATGGTAAGCAGTAATGTAATCGTTGATGGAGAATCCTGTTAATTTTTAATAAAATAAAATCCAATGCCTATTCACATTCATTGATTCATTTTTTATTATTCTATTCCTTGAAGAGACCTAAATTATAAGGGGCCGGAAATACCGATGCAGTTTATTTTATATAGGGCTACATGAGCACTTATAAAATATCTGAAACTATATAAAATATCTGAAACTAATGCACGGTTCCAATTGGTCAATCATTATGGAAAAGAACCGGCAAGAAACTCCATCGTTACTCTTCTTCCCTTTTTCCCCTATTCATTGCCATCCACTCCCCGGCTTAGCCTACTACTGCCAATTCTCATGCAGCTCTTGTACCAACTTTATCAAGGTTACCCTCACGTTTCTGTGTTAATCTTATCCAGGTTCTCCCCGCGTTATATCAGTATCGTTTACCCATCTTCGCTGGATGTCAAAACATTGTTTAGGTCGCGGATATTCCGTTCTCCACTCATGGTGAAGAAATGAACACTGGAGTTTCAGTCACCAAACATTTCGTCCTCCTCTTGAAGAGATGGGCTTTGGAAGTTGCACCTAATTCTTTTTTATTTAAACGTTTAATTAGTGCGGGATGGAATGATTCCAGCACATTGTTTATACGATGACGTAGAACAAAGAAGCTAATATTGTCAAGAGGCTTTTTAAGTAACCGCCCAACATATGCTTTAAATTTAGGCATTTTGAGGTCAAAACTTTCTTATACTGAAGTTATGTATTCCCACCCTTTCAATATGTATTCTTTGGGTAAAAGAGGTAAAACTGAACAAAGACCCACAATATTTTTTTCGTCTTTTCGCTTATATTCCAATCTTTTGCCCATATGCCACACGATTCGGTTCCAGTGGTAATAACAACCTTTTGTTTCAGTATTTGGGTACACTTTAACTATAGCGTTCCAAAGGATAATCTCAAAATCACAATGAATTGGTCATTGGGCATTTTGTTCGGACATTTGACCCCCGGCGTACACAAACGAAATAGGGCAAGGTATAAAGATAAATGTATGTCCAACCCAGCGGTATGGGTCGGATTCTTGTGAGCCATGGGAGAATTGAGAAAAAAATATTTTATTTATTATCCTCTTTATTCCACTTACAAACAACTTATCAATTAAATTTTTAAATATTTCTTAAAAAAAGGACAATAAAAAAAGACATTTAAAAATATAAAAGAGTAGCCCACCGGTATCGGGAATAGGGTCCAAGCTACGTCAGGGCTCGAGGCTGTTTTATTTATTATTATTAAGGTATTTTTAAAAAGAAAACTACTGGACCGATTTCAAAACATACTTATAGCAGTCGAAAGCTTGTCATCCCTAAGTGGCATAAGATATTTTCCCATGGAAAATTCCGACGGGAAAGAAAATAGAATGTGCTAGTTTTATCAAAAGCAGTTCTTTTAAACTGCAGAGTCCAGTGTTTCATATAAATAATGTTAGACTATACTTAGAACAATAAAGTTTTATTATTATTATGATCTTTATTCCATATAAATACATATTTGCTATATTTTTAAATATAAAAAAAAAAACATTTAAAAATATAAAAAAATAGTGTCCCACCGGTATCAGGAACAGGGTCCAAGCTACCGGCAGTCAGGGCTCTAGAGAAAGGAACCTCCTGACTATACGAGCCTTGTCTAGAAGTACCGCTTTCTTAATCAAGCCCTTGATCCAGCCACCTAACAAGAGCCTCCTAAGGTGTTGATCGAGGCTCTTGGCTATTAAGCCATTGGCTGAAACGACTATCGGTACAATGATCGCCGAATCCACTTCCCACATGTCGACAACCTCGCGAGCCAAGTCAATGTACTTAATTTGTTTATCTTTCTCGGCTTTCACGAGGTTCTCGTCATGTGGAACAGATATGTCCACAATCATTGCACGCCTCTCGCTTCGGTCCACCACCACTATATCAGGCTTATTAGCTAAAATAGTCCTATCAGTGATGATGGACCGATCCCAGAACAATATGATATGACCATTATCAAGAACTGGGTCGGGCTCATACCTGTAGTACGGCACTTCCAATCGAGAGTATTTCAGAGCAAGTTGCTGATGGATAATCCTGGCTACAAGGTTATGTCTATGCAAGTACTCTCCATTAGCAAGACGAGAACAACCAGAGATAACGTGACGAATTGATTCTCCCGGACGGTGTCATGCCCGACAGATGTCAACCGTGCCGTTCTTCACAATAAATCTCCGGTAGTTATTCGTCATGATAACTTCATCCATAATTGCACAGACAAAACCTTCGGTTTCCCCAAAAAGGTCACCGAATCTCAGCCAGCCTACGGATGCCATTTGGTCTACATCGGGCCCGTGAAGGGCCCGGAAAAAGCGTCCGTGAAGTTCCTTGCTCTGCCATATTCCCCTGCAATCGTTAGTGTCTAGCACTACCGGTTTGCGCCAGTTCTCGTTAGCCAGGGAGAGCGGGGTGTGTCCCTTGTCCACTGCCACTACATCTTGATGCATACCCACGTCGGCAGCTAGGAAATATTCCCTGAGACTGCATACCTCGCGTAGGGTCTTACATTTAAAAAACCTCGACCCCCACACTTCCGCGGGATATACAGTAATTATTCCCTTTATTTGTTGTATCACATATTTTTTTTCATTTTTAAATATTTTTAACATACATATATATAAAAAAAAAAATATTATTATTAAACTATTTAAGGGACAAAAATAAAATCCAGTTCTACTTAAATAATATTTTTTATTTGATCAAAAACTATTGTTATTTCATCTAAAAAGACTACAGGTGCTTCTATTACATCTTGATGCTTGGCCCATGCACAGCTTTCAAAAGTGCGGCGGCCGTGTATACATGACCAGTAATACTGTTCAATGCCATTTCTTCCAATTCGTGTAGGATCTACTAAAATATACGTACAATATTGTTTGCTAACGACGTGTCGCGACTGAATTCGGCCTCTTATTAGTATCTTGTTTTCGATAATTTCTTGGTGTCGGTATATTTCGATGTGGTACACTCACACACACATTCAAAAGCATGTGGTCGTGGCAATATGACCTCGCGATCCTCAAGTGGTACGATCCCAACGTCAATAATATTAATTCTTCAAATTATGTAAGCCGCGGAAAGTCTTCAAAATCCGGATCGTTACTGTCAAGTCGCCACTCTCTGCCTGTTTAAATTATGTCTTATCACATAATCTGCTAGCTCATTGCGCTGATTCATCAGCTTATTTATTATAGATATGAACTGATCCGCATACATATGGTCTTCATATGGATTTCGAGTGGCATTATTTATTGCCGCAGTTATTCTAAAGTCGACTATCATAATAATATGTATCATCTTCTTCTTTTTTGTCGGTATCACTTTTTAACAGAGTGGTCGTAGTCATCACTTCGGGTGTTGGTAGCAAGCTTCACAACACGCCGCCATTCTTCTCTGATGGCCGCCTTCTTCGTATATTCATGCAGTGATGATAAGCCATTTACTGCCGCTCTTATCTGGTTACTCCACCTTATAGGCGGCCTTCCTCGTGGCCTGGTCTGACCCTCAACCTTTCCCTGGAACATAAGTCGCTCAATAACAAACATTCATGCTGAAATATTTTAAAGTCTTTTTTAAAATCTGCTGTTAATACACTATCCAACAGATCATGGTTAATAACCTAGATTTATTGGCATCTAAAGTCGTCAGTTGTTCTCTTCTTGCTCTCGTTGGCGGCATGTGAGGATTATATCCGCATTCTTCAACATTATTGGTCGAATCTCAAAATCCACGATCCAATATAAAAATATCATCAGTTCTCAAGGACCCATGAATCGAAGAATCTTCTCGCATCAGGTTGAGCATAATTCTTTTGTCTGAAGTATTTGCTGCATTAGGCCCATAGCATCTAGTATGTAACCATCGGTACATACGAGTACTAATAAAAAGGCTTTTACCAAATTCCGAAACTTATGGAGACTGTAAGTTTTCCGTTGAGGGGAAAGTTTGTCACTGCAGCACTCGGCTCCATAACACCCTCGCCTAAAATGGCACGGGATAGAAAGGTTTCTGGCTACCACATCTTCTTCTCTTTTAATATGGTTTAAGCCTAAATGCTGTGGCACAAAATAATTAATTAAGCATTCCCTTGCTATCGCTAATTTCCTTTCTAATGTTCTCCTCGACATTGAATTTTGTAGCTAAGCGCTCATCTGGTTCACCGGTTTTTGTTTTAGTTAGATAAATTCCAAGAACCGTGGTAGGGGCGTTCTGATCTATCACACAGAGAAGGCGTTTGATTTAAAATTACATTAAATTGATATTTCGTAAGGCCGGTCCAAAAGTGTCATCTTTCTCCGTTCGAAACCCCATTCGTACAGATTCATCATGCCAACAACATGAGCACTATTAAAGTTTTCGAGTGAATGGGTATTAATTAAGTCTTCCCAATTATTTCTAATAAAATAAGGATTGCAAACCCGAGCTAATTCCGGTATTTTTATCTATCTGCCAATTGTGCGAGCGAGTGAGATATTTTGTAGAGCTGTACAAACATTAATTTTGCTTGTACCACACGTTTCCACAACGCTAAAACTAAAAACTTAATATGTTTTATTAACAAAATTTAATGTTAAATAACTTTTTTCTCCCTTGGATACATAAAAAAAATACATATTTTGAGAAATGGGATTGAATTCTTCAATTTAAAACTAATTCGGTCGGTGTACGCGAACTTTAATAAAGTGGGTCAGAAGTAAATGCCTCATGACCTTTATTTCTAATTGTGGTAATTGCGCTTTTAAAATTTCGAAAACTATGTCGTAACTAATTTTTTTCTTAATCGGCATCACGAGTATAAATTAAGGGTTTGATATTTGTCAATAATTCGGTGCTGCCAAAATCGCAGTGAATGCTTAAAATTGGTAAAACGGTATCGGGCAACTACGAAAAGTGGCATCAACAAAAAACTCTATTGTTTGACTTATTTGTATTCTCGACGTTTCTGAACAAAATAAGATTACACATGTTTACCCATTATTGTAATCGCCTAATATTAAGTCATGAAATTTATTAGGTACTTCAACATCCTTTAAATATTTAAAAACTGTTTTTTTGGTACACACTGATTTATTCCTGGCATTGTAAAGTGTATTTTTTAGATTTGCAAACCTCGGTATTTCTAATAAATTGAGGCCTTGTTCTTTCATATCTAGATGGGTAAATCTGTATGTACGGCCTTTTTTAAGAGGCTTTTTTTCTTTTAATAAAATATTATATGACACATTATTTAAAAAAGACACTGATTTTTTTTAAATTAGGGGTAGCTGACAAAACGTTCCACCACTGGGGTGTCCTGCAGTGCTATTCTGTAAATGGTAAATCACTTCGAAAGTCATCTCGCAAATCATCTCGAAAGTCACACTCACTTCGCTTCTCATCTCGCCTGTACAAGTTTCGGTATTCACATGTCAAGATCAAGGCTAAGTGAAGTGAAGTGACTTCCGAGAACCTAAGTGATATTGCTCTATGGTAGTAGGGTAGGGACGTTGAATTGTGTCGTGTTATAACTTATATCGACTCGCTAAATTTAGCTGAATTTGCGCTCTACAATAATAGTTTATAGTTAATTTCAGCCATAAATGCAATATAAATGCATAATTTTGTACGTTTTAATATTTACAAGTTTTATTTAAGATGAGAATGAAAAAACTAGACTGAATGCAGGTCGCCTTTGCCTCACATCCGTGTATTGAAAAAAAGTCACTCGCGTCGCGTCGCTTGTACCTCTTAAGTCAAACAAAGTCGCCAATCGTCTTTTTTGTTTACAAACAAGCAGTTTAGATTTCACAGTGAGAGGGATCATTTGCTTGTGGAGGCTACTAAAGCCGTGGGAGAAGGCTTAAAAGCTCTGGCAGAAGCAATTAAGCGGTAATATGGCATAGCTTCTGCCGTTTTATAAATGTGTGTGAAATAAAAATATTTTAAATGTAATGTATTTATTTCAATTCAAATTTAATTACTATTCTAATATAAAAATTGTAACACTTGCTAACTCGCTCAGTGAAATTAGGCCACTCTTGACTACCATAATCTATTAAGTCTGTCCACGCAATTCTTCCCATTTCCAATTCCGTTGGTCCTACATCATAATCATGCTGAATCCTTGATAGTAGTCTCCCTTCATTCAGCATTTCTTCAGGGGATAGCACAGGTGCTGGTACTCCTGCCCGATTACATATGTTGTGCAGTAGCGTGAAGCTTAGTGTAATATGCCTCTGGAGAATTTTCTTCTGCATTTACAACCGGTGTCATTAAATATGGACGCTGTGCATATCCCGTATCTCCTGAAGAGAATAAAAGCATTCATTAAGGTAAAGCAATCAGACAACTGGAGCCCTGAGACAGCTACAACTGAACAATTTGAATTATACCTACCTGAGCAACAATTTGAATTACAACATGGTACAAGGGTTCAAAAGATTGTTTACCTATTACTAGTTACTAAAACACTAAGAGTTCTGGCTAGATGATGTTAGACTGTTCTACAATGACAGTGGATTTGACAAAATGTATTTCATTGGTTGTGTCTAACCCTGTTTTGAGCCAGTATTCTTCGAGCCAACAATCTTAAGAAGTATACAAAATCAATAACAATGCCCAATATATTTACCTAATAAATATACAACTTCACCTGCATTAGACACTTCTTCTAAATGGTATTTAATTTGGGAATGGTTGAAAACGAAACTATCATGAGATGCTCCACCATACGAAGCATCCACATGTATTATATTTAAATCTGCATCTGTAATCTGCAATCACAGTAAAGACAATACAATAGTTAGTTACGGATTATACTTACATTTAAAGTAAAATCACAAATTGGTATTTGGTGCTGGTATCAAAATATTAATAACAAAGATAATATATTTTTTAAATGTACCAATTTGTTATACCTACTGTTTAATAACAAAATAAAAAAAAAAACAAGTATTCATTTCTTTGACAGAACTTACCAATAGAACATTTCTTGCATGATACCCTTTGCGACAGAAATATCTTTCTTCATTCTCCTTAGGTCTCCTTAATTCTATTGGTCAGACCTCTTTTTTTTGTGCGGTCACTGGTAATAGAGGTTTAAGCTCTCGTTCTAAATTTCTAATAAGCTCCTCTGTCAGTCTGTACACATGCACATAGTCTTGACCACGGCTCAATAAATTTAGATATCTAATATTCCGGGCTTGACGACGACTTGCAGCAGCGTCTAGGGTATCAGCTTCTTTCAGTAAGCTCAATATCAAAAAAGAATGAGACATCTACAAAAGTTAGAAATAGATGAAAACACAACAAGTTCACAAGTGCTTAGAGTTTTTTATGGTCGGTATATTAGTTAGTTCATACTAACCGTTTCAAGTTTTCTGCAAAAAAGTCACAAATAGGTATATATTTGCGAATAAATAATTTTTCTTTTTGTTTATTTCTAGAATTCACTCAAGAAATAGTAACTTTTGATTTGACAGATGAATTCGTGTGTGACATGCGAGATGACTTTCGAAATGACAAGCGAATTGTATTTCAGAATTCAAAATCAGAACACAAACGTCAAAATACTCACCCGTTTTAGTTCCTCTCACTTTGATCATCACTTGGTGGCGCTAGTGTCGAATACACTCCATTTAAGAATACGAAACTTTAATTTCACATTATTTCACTGCGGATTCAGAAGTGAGTTCGCAAATCAACTTTTCAGAATAGCAATGCAGAATCACGTACTTTATCCTTTGTAATCGTTTGTGGTACGATGTCAGATACACGGTGTATTTTTCACTCTTTCTCACTTTACTTAATCCTAACAAAAAAAAAACCAGCTTTCCAGCAAGGCGGCACCGACAATCCTTTTCTGTCATTTCATGAACCCCAGCTTATAATGTCACATCCTCCCGTGACGTCACAGAATACGTTCCAACGACTTAATGTAAGCAGGTGGAGCGGTCAATGTGAGATTTACGTTTTTGTTTTGTGTTTCATGCTGACTGTCACACCGTACTGTAACTTGAAAAATACTAGTATTTGTTTATTGTGTGACATTAAACTTTCTAGTAAACATTTTAGCTGAAACGCTGATGATAATAGTAAACTTCAAATTGATAATTTAAGGTCCCTTTCCCACTCACCTGTCGTCAGTGTCAACCATGGTTTAAAAGCTTGTTGCTTTATCTAACGCAATTCAACGCGATGTTTGATGAAATGGCAACGCGAAAACAGAGAGAATGCCTGAAAACTTTGTTAGTATTTGGTAATTCTGTGAACTCGAATGTTTCACCAAACTTGTTCCAGGAAATTGTTTTTTTTAAACCATTTTTTTGAGAAAAAATTGTCATATCATTTAGAATGTCGATTAAATGCTAAAGGCTTCCATTTAAATACTTTTTCATATCTTCAATATATGAGTACATTATGGAGGGCCTTTCACATAAAATAGCTGATTTTCACTGGTTTAGTTTTATGCAAATTTATGTTTTGATTTCTTTAGAAGCCTAGATAATGTCCACAGATTTTTTTATGTATTCAAAGATTCAAAGCATTTTATTTCAAATAAACCATTTACAGGCACTTTTAAAAAGTCAAAAAGTCGGTCTGTCAGAAAAAAAAATGATGCTAATTTCACATTCCAAAGCGTAAATATCTATGGTGAAGAATGTGCAAGAAACTCCATGGACACTCTTTTTAAACAAGTTATGTATTACAAATATTTCGATTACATGTTTCTTGTCGCTGCTATTGCTGCTGTATCTAAAATATTTGAATAAAGATGTGTAATAACATCATAATCACGTAAAAGTGGTTGTATGAAAATATACCTCGGGTTGGCAGCTCTTAATGTTGATATTTAGCTGAGATAATAATGTTAAGATGGATTTGTGGTATGACGAGAATGGATGAAGTGAGAAATAAGCATTGTAAGTGACGCCAGTGACCGAAAGTTTAAGGAAAATCTATTGTCTTGGTATGATCATGTGAACAAGGCGGGTGAAACGCATGTTACTAAAAAGAGTAATAAGTATACTAATATTTTTTTATTTTATCTATGTAGGCTCAAAATCGCTGTTTAAGTTACATTTTTTTTGTTACTGTTCCAGTTGTCTGTTGCCAGCCTGCTAGCTGCAGGCAGGCAGGGTCGAAGCCTGCTGGGGTCATAAGTCAGCTTCCGAAAGGAATACCCGGCCCCGGCACGATAGGCAACGAAGGAACGGGGTAGGTTTTAAGTCTGTAAGAGTCTGACACTACTACTCGCTCCGCCCAAGGGTGGGATTTGTCATTGGATTTTTTTACCCACCATAAAAAAAAAACTACAAACCACAAAAGCCTTTAACAGCTTATACAACATTACTTTAGTATATGCGAAATTTGTTCAGAATCAGTGTAAAAATTATTGGAATCGATTCAGTTAGATCCGACACTAAACACAACACAGGTAACAGCAAGTTATAGCGGGCATTTTAGCGCTCAGCTGGGTGTAGGAGCAAAACATCCATTCAGACAGCCGGATGGCCCGGTGACCACGATTTTGTGTGGACCACTAGGTAAAATACTAGATACGTGTTTCGGTTACACTAAAAATAATGTTGTATGGCTTGTGATTTATAAATAGATTAGATAGTAAGTGAATTTGTAGATGTTATACTCCAAATACGATCAAACTTGAGCTTGACAAAGACCAGATATAGCTTACCTTGTTTTAATCCAGTTGGAGGTCGGTGTAACCGCCGCCTCCGCTGGTTATATTCGCGTGCGTTCGTAATGGCTCACATTTATTTCGGGTTCGCGATACAGCACATGATTTGTGGTTTAAACACGCACGTGCGGCCATTCATACGCGGATATACGCAGCCTCTGCGGATAAGTGCGGTATGTACCGTATATGTACTGAGAAACAACGGGTCAATTTTTGTAGAGATAACACACGCTTTTTAAAGAATTAATTTACATGTGCTCATCGCAATGCATTTTTTTTATTCTGTTGAATAAGCAAACAATAGAACTATAGGACTTTGCTTTGTGTCAGTAAAACAAGCATAAAATTTACCATCTTTAGAGTAAAACCAGGATAGTTGCCCCGCTTTTTAAAATTCCTATTTATCTTTTTGTAAGATTCATGAGAGCAAAAAGCAAGATTCATGATTTGTAAAATGGGTAAGTACTTTGGTTTATTATCTCCATATTTATGAAAGGAATAAACATTATCTTTGATATTTCCAGAGTATTGGCGATTTTTGCGGACCTCTAAATTTTGGGACAACTATCCCATATGAGGGATTGTTGCCTAATCCATGTAAATTACATTTAGGATAGATGCCCCGTCGAGGAAGAGGACATTTATCCCGCAAAAACTTAGATCGCACCTAGCCATCCCATCAAAGTATCGCCGTGTCGTTGTGGGGGCGATCGGTAGCGGCGACTTCTCGCACCGGGCCTTGGTACAGGCCATGGTGCGAAGTGAGGAGGAGTGGCAGGCGGTCGCCTCCTTCTGCGAAGCAGTAATGCTAGCCGTCCGTCCGGTGACAGTCCGGACCGAACCCGAGTCGTTGACAGTCCGGACCGAGCCCGAGTCGTTGACAGTCCGGACCGAGCCCGAGTCGTTGACAGTCCGGACCGAGCCCGAGTCGTTGACAGTCCGGACCGAGCCCGAGTCGTTGACAGCGCGCACTGTTCCCGTGCGCCTCAAGGACTTGTCAGCAAACTGTAGGGGCCCAGCAGGGCCGAAGCAAACAGGGTAGATTTTTGTCAGTAAGAGTCTGACACTATCTCCCGCCCCGCCCAAGGGCAGGATTTGTCATTGGATAATTTTACCTACCATAAAAAAAACCATCTTTAGTAAAAATATAGTCAAAGATCACCTCCTCCTGTTTTCATAAATAATATACTTAATTATATAACAACTTTATTATACGCCGTTAAATTTTGATCGTTTTAATCCCGTGGAGGGTCGACCCGGTACATGAAACACTATAGATTCATAAAGTTAAAATTAACTCGTACTTTATCGGAATGATAGTAGTTATTTGATGACGCACCCACCACAAAAAAGGGGGGAAATCCGCTAGCCTACACACAGTGGAGTCCACCAAGGACTAAGTGCGGAAACCAGACCACAAAGGGGGAAATCCAAAGAGAAAATTTGATTTTCCCTTGATATATTTACGAGTACATGGAATACAAAAAATTTATATTTCATATCTCTAGGCTTTACTGAGATAAAAAATTGTCAAGTTTCAACTAAAATTGTTATTAATTATGTCCTTGTAACTTTTCAAATGAATGGCATAAAAGTTTGAACATTCTGGTCCTCGCTCAGAATACGATTTTACGAGCGTCGGCTGACTGTAATTTATTTTCTAGTTTTTCATGAGTCATTGGTCTTTTGACGTTTGGTTGAAATCGATAAAGTTTTAGACAAAATTTTTCATATTTTTAGTTTATAACCACGGTTGTTTCAATATCAAATAAAATCTTTGTTTCAATATCAAATTAAATCTCTCATCTTTATTACCTTTACATGGTCCTTCGAGCCGGATCTACGAACACCTACTATTCACGGACGCGTAGCTTCATAGATGCGTATTCGTCATTATGCGTTTGGTATATGCTTGCTTATAAAACTTATTATTTAGGGTGACTGGTAATTAGTGACCGATACTTAAACACGTGATTGTAGTCATGATAACAAACAACTTTTACTATGGGACCAAACTTGAAATCGCGAATAAAAGCCTGCTGGTTAGTACATTTATGTTCGCCTAACTGGTCAAAATGTACTGAACTTATTTTTTTCACGATTTCAAGTTTATACGATCAACCTCAGAATATGTTTAATCTGAAAAATGGAAACGTGTACAATACGTATATAAGTTGAACCAAAATGGTGATCGTCCTTGAATACACAGTAACTTTGTCTTAATAAACTAGTGCGTCTCACCGTGTACGATTGCATCACTACTTACCATCAGGTGGGATCCCAGTCATTGCCGCGTACTATATCTGTTATAACTTTCCCAAACTTCTCAAGTCAATTAAATTGACGAAAGCTGTAATTGTAAAGTCACAAACCCGACACGCTCGAAGCGGTACAATTAACGCAATTATGGAGAGCTACCCGCTTAGTTAAATGTACATTGAACATCACGTATTCAGATTGTTAATATTTGCATGACGGTTGTATGGTATTCTGTGTCTGTTTATCAATTGCGTGTATCTACCGCAAAAATCGTGGCATGGCAGACAGAGTTCTGGCGATATCTCTTGGCGATATGGCGACAACGATTGTTGCAACCCAGCGCTGGGCACACCACAATCATCGGGGTGGTAAGTGGAGCCTCTGGTTCTTCAAAGACCCTTCTTAGAAGAGTGGCTGGAGAGATGCCTTAACCATGAACATGAAGATGAGCGTGGCCCGTCGTTATCCTTTCAGTAAGGAAGTGAAATTAACCCCGGGGCCCTGGAACGAGGGCAAAGAAGGAAGAGGAGTGGGTTTTTAGTCAGTAAAAGTCTGACACTAACTCCCGCTTCGCCCAAGGGCGGGAGATGTTATTGGAAGATTTTCCCACAGAAAAAAAAACCGATACCTACTTACTCGTAGAAGTAACGCGCTTTAGTCGTGGAGTTGCGGATACCAGCCCGAAATACAATACAATACAATACAATACTCGTAGAAGTAGGGTAAGGGTGTATCTCTAAACTAACTAAACTACAGTTCTTAATCAAACAATTACGTCTTGATATGTACTGATCAATCCAAAGTTATACACGAACCAGTTATTACATGCGGTTACCGTTCACATTAACTTGGTGATTCACATATACAGGGTGTAATCAAAAGGGTGTATATATCAAAGAGCGCTGAAGATTACAGGTGGTATAGAAACTCTACACAAAGTTTCAGCTCAAAATAAATTACTCAAAGAATTGATACCAAATTCTTAGTATCGTATGATCCTTGAATTCAAATCATAACAAACGTGTCACGCCACTACGAGGTTTCATTACATTCCACATATTACACAACATTGTAGTGTTATTTATACTCACACGTATTTCTACATCACTTCATAATCATTTCCATTCCTTTTTTATACTATTGTATTGTTTCTCGTTAGCTTTTACAATATTTTATAATTTTCACTGTTTTGTTTACGTCTTGACGTATGACGCTGTCAGAATATTACTTTTTCTTTGTCATTTATTTTCTTCGCTATAATTATTGAGTTTCATACAAGTATTTATTTATAGGTCAGTTTCTCACTTATTCACTTTTTTTTTCCGATTGAATGAGCTACGCGCTAACGGACACGTCCATACGCGGCTTTTAAGATTTCCTTCACAGATGTCTGGCACACGCACTCGCTCTAGTTTTTGGCTTGGTTTTTATTTTTGTTAAATCATATGTACTTTTAAATACGACCATAGCAATAATACTCCTTGATGTCCCTAACTAACATAGAAGACAACAACAGAAGCTTAGATAATAACAACGTCATATCACACAAAAAGTAATAATAAAAAAAAGTAAAAGAAATCATAAAAATTAAAGTTATAATCTAACAGAAGACATTAAAGTAATTTAAGAAAAGTGTGAGTATTAAATAACACTACAGGGTTCGTTTTAATTCATGAATAGTTCACTGCCACCGATCAGCTGACTTTTTGCTAGTGATGTATTGATTTTTTTTGGAAATGTTCGGTTTCTGATATCATTTGTATTAGAATAATTCATAACTTCCTACCATAAAAAGTTAGAAAACCCTTCCCGTATCGTTTGTTATCTTATCAAGAAGTCGTGCGCTTGATATGTATATGGGGTTTTTGTGTCACTTTGTATACGAACACTTAATATTATATTAGTATTCTATACTACTGTTTGATTCTTAGAAAGTGAAATCGAAGCTTAAACACATTAAGGTAAACATTCATGTCAAGTGAAAAAGACTTTTTTTTTAATAAAAGAAATTTAAATAAAATTACAAGAAAAGCTTATCTTTCTTTGAATTTGGTAAAAAAAAGTAATAATTTATTATTTTATCATTTTTGCGTAAAGATTCTTTCGATTCAGTCTTCTGACATATGTAGGTATCTTCCAACTGTCACCATTTACGTAAGTCTACAATATATTTTTTTAAGGACTCCATACGCTTACTAAAGTTGTATAGTACTTCAAATTTGTGCAAATAATATGTCAATTACAGGTCTACATAGCTTAAATGTTTGACACCATTATTATTTTTTATTATTTTCATCACCATGACGACGGAGTAGGTGGCGTGTTACTGCGGACACACTCATAAGCGGCAGCGTGTTGCTACGGACACACTCATAAGCGGCAGCGGGTGTCGCAGCGGTTTTGGTCGCTACAGCTTGTTCAGTTTGACATTATTAATATTAGATATAATTCATTAAAAAAAATAACAAATAAAGATTATAGAGTAACTATATATTATTCTGTAATAAAACTAACAATGCAATATAATATGGCTAGATATATGTATTTTAAATCACAAAATAGCCTTCAATCCAGGGCCCGGGGGTTCATTTTCACCTAACCCTTGGCCCCAGTATGCTTCTGTCCTACTGGGCCCCTACAAATTGGAGGTGCATACAAATTAATTTGAAAGATGTTTTTCTGAGTTTATTTTTATTTACGTACGTACATATTTCAAAAACAACAGTACTTTAAAAGAAAGTTCACTTAATTTTCGATACACACCCCCTCCACGGATATCGGTTTACATTAAATATAACTATACACCTAAATAACCTATACACCTAGCAAAATCTGTCCCGCAAAGCCTTTCATATGGATCTCCTTAAAAAAAGGCTATAATGCTACCCTGTATGATACGAGCATTTTATAAATAGCCCTGTTCCGGCCAAATATGGCCGTACACGCGTCGATACGGCCATGTAACGGCCACTTATTTTTTATACCGCTCCTTAGGTGCCCAATACGTAAATGCTTGACTAACTTTTATTCATGACCGATATATTTTTGGGTTAAGAAAAAATTAAGGTTTATTTTAGGCGTAGCTAACTTACAGGGCTTAGATTTAGTTATATAATATTCAACATGTTATGTGTTTCTTCAAACACACACTTGCAAGACAGGTGAGGTCCAAAGGCCGTGGTCACAGGGGATATAACCCCCCCCCCCCCCCCCGAATTTGTACACGTCAAATTGAAAAATGTCAAAATTTACCGAATATAAAAAGCAATTTGTGCAAAGAAAATACTGATACTAAACTTCCTAAGCGACACGACAGTGTCTACAATCAAAGTTTGCGACGATAATCTCTAACCAACTGCTGAAAATTCTGGCAACTCTTCCTACAAGCGGTGCGACATCAGAGAGATAATTTTCTATGCTTAAAGCATATAAAAACTTGATTGAGAGCAAATATGTTGAAAAAAAAGCTGACACATTTAGCACTTCTAGATATTCATCCAGATACAGCCCCAGACGCTTCAAATATTATTATCAATCCATTTGCCAATAAAAATAGAAAACTTTCATTATTATGCATTGTGCATATTAAGATATTTCAGGTACTTGTACATCTTCAGATGTTTTATAAACTGTTTTTTTTTTACCGCTGATGTTTTGTAAAGAGAATGTTGCATTTTTATAAATGACGTAAATTCCTAGCCAAGTTATTACCCTCTTCGTGTATGAACCTCTTCAATGTTTGGTTACACAATTTCGTTATTTCTTTATCACTTTTAGTAACTTTAACCTTCAATCCCGCTACAGATTTACTCAACATATTTTATTAGTAACCGCCTCAAAAATTTCAGGCGGCGACAGCGCCTGCTGTTTAAGATTGTGGTAAGAGGTAAGTATCTCGTTCCTCTCTATCTCGTTTCTCCCCACCCTAAAAAAATATTTATTGTTAACTAAAACAAAAGTTTTTGCATTTTAAAAAAAGAATATTCTTTTTTCAACATGTATTTAATTTTGTATCCACCGAATCAATATAATATATATACTTTATATTTTTGACTACTTTATTCAATGAAAGTTGGGACAAACCACTGTTTTATTATTTAATATCTTGTGATTAAATTGAGCCAAATTCTTCGAGAGAGTCTACTCAGTTTTCACAATTCATTGATAATAAAAAAATATTTCTTGAATCAGGCCTTGGCATCGTGGTGAACCTTTTGAGTCAATCAGAGGCCAGCTAGATTCTAATTTAATTTTCCCAAAAATTTTATATCATTTTCTGATCTTCCCACTTGGCTGATCTTCTCTTTAATTGGTCTTAGAATGATTCTTAGAAAAATAAGATTCTCGTCAGGAATAATTCGAATCGCCACGCATATCACAGTTAGACTATGATTAGTAAACGTCGAATCATTTTTTACTTTACGGTAAAAAGTGGTTATATTACATACCTCAAAAAACACGTAAAAGCCGCTGGTCTTGCACCTGATCTCTCCTCGGTCGTGTCGGATTGCCGACAGAGAGTGCACCTGGGTTTAAACCTGCATAGCATCAGCCTTATAATTTTCTCACTGTTGGGGCTCAGGCCTCCTCTCTAGGAGAGGGAATGGGCCGTAATTCACCACGCTGGCCCAGTGCGGATTGGTGGATGTCACATCTCTTCGAACTTTTAGTTCTAGGACATGCCGGTTTCCTCACGATGTTTTCCTTCACCGTTTTGAGAGCAATGGTGATGAAATTAAAGACACTAAGTAATGCGCCTGGCTGGATTTGAACCCGCGACCTACAACTCGTAAGTCGGGGCCGAGCCACCACTGCTCTCAACTCTTACACTTGTGCACTATAATATCTTTTGCGTACCTGACTAATCTCTGTTTAGTTTGGCCACTGCGACAGAAATTCGTAATTATTATGTAAAAAAATTCAACTTTATTTTATCCAGTTACTATAGATAGAGTATTTATTTGTTAATAAAATATGTCTTCTGAAGTATTATATTGCAAAGCTTTTTCACGGTTAAAAACGTTCGCTTTATTCGCTAAAGAGATACATAGTATTTTATTACGAAACGTTGTTGGAGCTTTTCCAAAAAACTTAACTTTGCGCTCGGCTAGTAAAGGAGGACTGATTCTTGAATTATTTAATTTAAAGGCTATATTTTATGCATTCATGTTTATTTTTAAATTTCGAGCAAAATAAATAAATTTAAGAGATCTTTAGGATTATTTCTAAAGTTTCAGTAAAAATATTAGACTACAACTAACGTAATTTCCATTACATTTTATTAAAATATGAAAAAAAAAAAAACAACGAGAGTATTCCATCACTGGCTGACATGATAGCGTTACATTTAAAATAAACCAGTGCTTGACTGCAATCCCATCTGATCGTAAGCAGTATGCAATAAAAATAATGTTACTGACCACTATTGTATGAGATGATATCTGCTTATCATAAATACTTTTTAATTATTGGAGGGAAACAACTCCTGTAAAAAAAACGCAAATTGTCGCTTACGTTATTCTTCCAAATAACGGTCGAAATTATTTTATGCAGCGTGGACAGGTCGTTTACATGGTACTATCAACAGCTTTTTTTATGGTATCTGATCATTTTGCCGTAGAAACTTAAAAAAGAGCTTTCTTTTCTCCCGACTTCGTGTTTTGAGCCGTCTTCAGACAAGTTTAAGTCAGCAGAAAAAGTAGAGAGTACGGTCCTGTCAGGTAGCAGCAGGAGAATCAAGGTTGCCGATATAGCCTGTTGAATCACCAAACTTAAGTGGCAGTGGCTTTTATTAACGGAAACTTTTTTAATCTCCATCGCACTGAAATATAATTGGTTTAAATTGAGGCAGCTGCGATTTTATCATATCATACATATTTTCGTAAGCTAACTAGGTCTTGTTGCTTAATAAAGCATATATAATGGGTACTATTTTAGTTTTAAAGACAGTACTTCTAATATCACCATGAATGCTAGCGAGTTCTTAAAATGGTACTGGGCGTGCTTTGAATGTCGCGTCTACAAAAAATTCTGTTGTGGTATATACGATTTCTCTTGCCTCTGGGATACAAAACAAAATTATACGATCTCATTTAAAGAAGTAATCAGCAAGAACCACTATAAAATCTTGCAGGTACTTGTACTTCTTCAGATTTTTTAAAAACTGTTTTTTTTTTAATTTTTACTGCTGATGTTTTGTAACGAATATCGTAAAGGGAATGTTGCATGTTTTTAAATTACGGAAAATTCCTAGCCGAGGTATTACTCTCTTCGTTTATTAACCTCTTCATTGTTTGGTTATACAATTTCGTTATTGGTTTAACACTTAACTTTATCCTTCAATCCCGCTACAGATATTGCAATTTTGTTCTTCTCGAAATCAGGTTTTCGTCAACGCCACATTTATTGTGGGGTTTTTCGAATGATGGTGTTGCCCTGTAATAAATTGCCACCAAGTGAGTGAAAAACAAAACTATTTCTCAAGAAAAAATGTTTTTAATATTTAAGCGCAATTATTTAGCTTTTTTGTAGCTACTTGTAGCATTAAACTTTCAGAGCATTTATGTTGCGTGAAATATTTAGCACATCAACAGTTTTTGTACAATTTTAATTTGTAGTACATCCAGCCCATCACAATTAATATTATTTCTCCTTTTCTTTGTATAAATTTATTATCAGAATTGCTTTTTGCACTCAGTATAATGTTATTGACTATATTTTACTAATAATGTTTCACACAAATTTTTGACATATTATGTATGTCGTTTTCTTCATTTGATGGTGCAAACCAAGAAAAATGAATCATATTCAATAAAAAAGTGTTTAAATTTGAAAGAACATTATAAATAATAGGCATATCGAATATATTTCTGATTGAATGACAGTCGTCACAATCTGCATATGATTAAGAATGAAAGATGTTAACAGTCCCCCCCCCCTCAATTTCCCTAGGCCGGACTATCCCCAGCTCTCACAATGGTGGGAAGCAACTGGTCCATATGACGTCTCCAGGTTTCTTCAGTACCATCCTCACAGATATCATAATGCAATATTCCTACGCGTGTGGTAACTGTGCCAAATTGCCACTCATTGTTTCCGGAGTAACCGCGGGTTTGAACTCTATCTCCTACCTTGAACTCTAACTAAGTTTTCATAAGTCCTCCTTGGAGGTTGTTGATGGAAGTCAGTTCACAAGGTGGCATGAAGTATGTTTCGTACTTGCCGACCAAACATGAGTTCATAAGGGCTCCCTGTGAAGTAAGGTGTCCTTAGTAAGAGCCCTTTAATCTTCTGTAATTTTTCCTGTATGACACCCCTCGCTATCCTCATCGTACAGAAGCTTTTCTTTACAGTTTGCACGTATCGCTCTGCTTGGCCATTCGTAGCTGGATGGTCTGGAGCTGATCTTTTGTTAATGATACTATTCTGTTGTAAAAATTCTTCGAACTCTCGTGACACAAACGGCCTACCGATACAAGAATATATGGTAAACCGAATGGCGTAAAGGGTTCTTCTAACTTTTTTTATGCACCATTAACTAGTTGTTTTAGTTGGTATTATTTCAACCCATTTTGTAAAAGCATTAACTACGAGTATAATTAGCAGGTAATATCCATCGGTAAAACCAGCAAAATCAATGTGTATTCTTTGCCAAGGTGAAAATGGCTATTCCCAGTGGCGAGATAAACTTTAGCTGGCTCATTTTGTTTCATCCTGAATTCTCTACATTTTTTTATAAAATCTTGTATATCTTTATCTATGTTCTTCCAACAAACGAAACTGCTAGCCAAAAATTTGTTGGACAGTATTGACGTCCGCAAGAATCAATTTTATTTAACGAATCCATACCCTGCTGAATATGGAATCAACATCTTGTTTTATTATGTACAGTTTTCCATGAAACTTTTGCTCTTGGTAAGAACAGGTGACAAGCGTAATCCCCAGGGGTTTTATGATCTCCCATGTGTACGTTTCTAAACATATTTCAGTTTTGTAAGTCTTCTTATTTAAATTTAGACGCTTGAAATTCTTATACGAAAATGAAGATAAGGCTGCACGAGTATCTAACTCATGCGTACTAATTCAGTTTCAATCTGAACAGCTAGCACAAATTTGTGAATTCGAATGCAAGAACAGCCTAAAATCTATAAGAGAAAATTTTCTTATATTGCAATTTATAAGAGGAATACGAGATTCTGAAATACGTACAAAGCTGTTACAGCGAGGTAGCACAATGAACTTCACGGAACTAATACAGTTAGCATCTATAGTGAAAATTGTAAAGATTGATATGTATGACCACAGAATTTCAAAATACTTTTGAAAAAATTGGAAAATCCTCATAGTGCTCGCTTACGTCATCACGCTCCTAGTCGCAATGGTTTTGGCTGTGCGTTGATATGTAGGTATCTTTAAATACTTTTTATCATTATAAAGAACTTTCACTTGAACCAACTAATACTTTATAACAATTAATCCAGCTTCACCATTCTCTATATTTATACGGCCATAAATCGAATTCCCGGAGAATAGCACAAAAACATCGTTCAATTATTCCACTAGGGACGGCAATCCACTTAAACCGTACAGTTGTTAGTGATGGGAATTGAAGCGACTTCGTCTTGCGACTTCAATCGCTTAGAGAGGAACGTACTTGTAGATAGTGACTGTCTAGGTTTTGTATGTGGCGCACGGAAAGTATGTGATCAGTTAATAATTGAAAACTTATTTTGTATTAAATAAAACTGAGCTATCACAGCTATGTACCTGTCTGTTATATAGGTTTCCTTTCGGGCACCCACGAGCTCGGTCTGGAGCTAGACCCCAAGCCACCAAGATAGAGGTCGCGAACTGGGTGATGCCCTTCGTGATTTTCCCGCTTCCGAGACACAGCCGTCAGGGCTTTAACCACCAGCTTCCCGAGCAACCTGCGCAATTCCTCGGCGGAGTCTTTCCCGGCGTCTGGCTCCATGCCAGACGGCCCTGAGGGGTCAGCCCTAACGCTGGTCGCTACATGGTGGCGCCGCTCCGTGGCAAGCTTCTCGGCTCACTCAGCAGCGTCCTGAGAGGTAAACCCCTCCGGCTTGCACCCGACTGCTGGTGAGGATCTTGCGAGGCGACGCATTCTTTCCTTTCAAGGATGATCTGTCCCCCGAAGTACCACATATCCGGTAAAAACGGGAGTTTACACCAAAAACCATGATACCTCCCACTTTGAGCTCTTTAGGCTCCCTTTTGATGCGGCGTCGGACTTCGCCTATCTCTCTCCCTCCATTCGTATTTATTTTTTATGTTTCCATTGCTGTTCCGACGAGTAAAAACTTTGTGTACTGGCTCAAGATCATGGTTCGCACTAGAGACTAATTTAGCTACCCATTAGTCAATCTAACAACCTCCCTCACGGTGCGCCGCCGCTTGCAGGTTTGCGGTAAGTTTTTATAGAGGTTATCTTCCTCGCGGCCCGGGAGGTTAAGACAAGACCCTGGACCCCCATCAAAAATCAGAAACATGACTTTGGAAAATCTCTGGGGCTACGACACTAACGGTGGCAGAAGGAGGAGAAAGTTTTCCTCCTGCCTGTCCGGTGGTAGTGTAGATGTACACCGAGCCACTTCTTCTTCTTCACTTCTTCTTCACTTCTTATTCTTACTTGGCCACTGTGCCTTCTGCTATAGCAGAGGGACACGTGTTGAAGCGTTCCTTCGAACAGAATATTCACATAGGGGACATCGAGACCCCTTAGGCAAAAGTACCCAAGGGAAGTGGTTGGTCACCTCCCAAGGTGCACCGTCCCACAGACTGGCCTTCACTCCGGACGTAAGACGCAAGGGAACTACAGCCTGCGAGCACTCGTGGAGGTTAAATGTCGTAGCACCCCAAAAAATATATTATTTAAGACAGCAAAAATCGTTACACAATTTACTCACGGGAATATTATAAAACTGATGCTATGTTATGCTATCATCAAATGAATCTGGCCACTCTTACCACTTACCGACTAAAACTAACAGCGATCTTGCTGAACCATGGTAACTCTCACATATCAAATTAATTACACGTTTTTTACTAACGTGTAACTAATTACAAACGCATTCTATATCCAAATAACATTTGCGATGCAGTGTTCAAATTTTAAACAAATTCAGGATAAAATTCAGTCATCCGATTTTAACTAAATAGTGAGGGTTTTTTTGAAATACAGTGAATAATATTTAAATGCCATCGGCTACCATTTCGGACACAAGACCGCTCTACTAACAAACGAGAACATTTATAGCTGTATGCAAATCAAATTGCATCGTTTTGGAGCCAATGTGTGGTAGCTCATTTGTTGGTCTGTTTAAATAGTGATTTGGGGTTCAAATTCACCTTCAAATTGTTTATTTTTAGGGTTCCGCACCAAAAGGTTAAAACGGGACACAATTACTAAGAATCCGCTGTCCGCCGTCTGTCTGTTTGTCTGGCCGTCTGTCACTAGGCTGTATCTCGTAAACCATTGTAGCTAAACAGTTGAAATTTTCACAGATGATGTATTCATGTTGCCACTATAACAGCAAATACCAAAAACAGAATAAAATAATTATTTAAATGGGGCTCCCATATAACAAATGTGACTTTTCTTACCGTTTTTTGCTTACGGCGGTACGGGATCCTTCTTGCGCGAGTCTGTTTCGCCCTTGGCCGGTTTTTTTTCATCTAAATGTATGTTACACAACGTTGGAAAGGTCTCCACAAGGTGGATAGATTATCTGACCTAGTGAGGGTCATGGCAATCCGATGAATGTGAGACGCGCAGAATCAGTTGTTCTGGCGACACTTGGGGGAGCCAATGTCCAACAGTGGACGTCTTTCGGTTGAAATGATGATTATGATGGTGATAATAATATATACATATGGCGCCAAAAATACAAATGTTAATAAATATAGTTTCATAAGATACATTCAACTTATAGCAACTTTAGTAACAAGTGACTAAATTGTGTTGTTCATAAAACTAAATAAAAAGAACAATCGCATCAAATATTAACCACCATACTAGACGAACTTCTTAACTATGTCGCATGTGCTACATGGCTACGAGCGCTACGAGGCTACGCGGCTACGAGTGCTACGGCGTAGACTCAACTTTCTTTAGTTCGTTTGAGGGATTTTTCTTTGCGACTTTATGAAAAGTTTTATGAAGTAAAACCAAATAAGAAAGTAGGCAGTGCCGGCTTGTTAGTGTTACAGGCTTTTAACTGAAAGTTTGGTTAGTTATTTTATTACGAAAAAATGGGAAAAGGTATTTGCAAAATAAAAACTTAACTGTTTTATGGGTGCCAAAGTCTGAGACCGGAAGCCAAAAACAAATTACAAAACCTCTGCTGGTTGTTTATCCACCCGTCTATCGCAGGCTATATCGTAGTGTAATAGGCAGCTACTTTTTTTTATTATTAACCAAAACAAATTAATAAAACAAGCTAATAGAGAAAAAAAAATAAAACTAAAATTAACTCCATTAAGGAAAATTTTATACTTTGCCTTGCGTTTTAGGACCCCGGGTTTCCCTTTCGGATGCGAAGCCATGGCGTAGGCTTCGGTCCTGCTGGGCTCTTATGGTTTGCTGACATCTCTTTGAGGCGCGGGTGGGACAATAGGCGGCGCCGTCGACGACTCGGGTTTGGTCTCGGTCTAGACGCTTACAGGACTGCTGGACGGCGAGCTACCCATCCTGTAAAAATTTCAACTCTATCACGGTTCATGAGATAAATCCTGGTGACGGACAAATTAACAGTGGAGTATTAAGGTCACATTTTTACCCTTTGAGTACGAAACCCCCAAAACAATTAATATTTATTTTTTATATTTTCCACAACTATCACTTTATCGTTTTCCCTCCCGAACGCCATAGAACTGCTTTTGCCAAACGCCAATATTATGTTATAAGCACTAAAATGTACAACTGCTTAAACAAAAATCTAAAAATATATTCTTGCCTTAAATATCAGTGCAAAACCTTACTCAGAGATTATCTTCAGACTCTGAATTATGAAAAGACTGAGGATCTACTGCTGGGTATCTCACGGTGTTGATGCTCTTAGTCAAATTGTTCCATAGATTGACTTACCTACATTTATTCACTACAAACTCACACACACTACACTTACACCTACACGCTACACTTACACCTACACACTACACTTGCACACACTCACCACATACATGGTTTAATTTTAATTTAGTTTAATTTTTCTCATTTTGTTTCTTTCATAGTATTTAGTTTCTATTTTCTTTACCACCATTTGCTAAATGTTGGATTGTCCTTTTTTAGTATATGGCTTTGTTTTGTAACGGAGAATCACTGACTCCTAAGTTACAGGCCCATGCCTAGTTTAGGAGTCAGAGTACCTACCTATTATAGTTATGACTTTATAATTCTTAAGCCTAAATGTTCATAGTGTTATGGTGTAATTGCTGTTTTTCTGTGTTAAATAAAAAAAAAAAAAAAAAAAAAAAAAAACAGATTATCAAAAATAAAATTTCACAAAACCGTCACACAAAAATCAAACAACACAGTCTAGTCCCAAGCTAAGCAGAGCTTGTGTTATGGGTACCAGACAGCTGATAAACATACTTATATATTTCTAAATACATACATATTATAGATAAATAAGACCCAGATACAGAACAAATGATCGTGCTCATCACACAAACATTTGTCCTGGGTGGGAATCGAACTCACGACCTCCGGCATAGCAATCAGGCCAATAAACACTAGAGCAACAGACACATCAATTAGCTTGTAAACCATTTTATAATTAAAATCGAGTTTAGAGATCAATCGTTTATGACATAAATTCTAAAGAAGTTACAAATTGAACGTTTACATAACATCCACAATCCGGGATTCCTGTAAAATTCAAACATACTTTGATCCAAGCATTTGAATGAAAAGTTGGTAACAAAAGGCAAACATTAACAAATTACTTCGGAACAATTCGGTCGAGGGAAACGTTCGATTAAAACGATCCGAAGCTATTTAGAATTAGTATCGATTAAAATCGAGATTCTTTAGCAAACAATGTTTTATGTTTATAGACTTCAAACAGTCAACTTGCTTTGGAAACACTAATTGCTGCTATGTTAAAACACTTTGTTCTATTAAAATTATTTATTTTTTAAACTTTGTGTAGTAGCGATGACATAGGCGGACTTAAGAGCGTTCTTCCTGGAATACATTTTCATACAACTGCTCTTAAATTATAACAACATTCTTTATTCTTTCTTTATTCTTTATTGTACATACATAGTTTCAACAAAACAATAAAAGGTTAGTGGATGTACAAAGGCGAGCTTAACCCATAATTGGGTTTTCTACCAGCAAACCGAATACATAAAAGAAAATGAGAAATAAACGTTACATTTGAGGATATACAATCATGCACAACAAAACTTAATTACATAAAAGATTACTCTATTTAACTTAAAACTAAAAGTATACTAAATAGATATGTGTACAGCATACTATACATAAACATAATATATAAAACATATATATAAATATATAAATAATAATAAAACATATACATACATATTTACGGGTCATGTTGATAGGAAATGTTCCTTAATTCTTCGCCTGAAAACCTCTAACGAAGGGCTAGCCCTCAATGTGTGAGGAAGAGAATTCCAGAGGCGCACTGCACGAACGGTAAAAGAGCCACTGTAGCGACTTGAAGTGTGGGCAGGAAAACGAAGGAGAAGAGAGGATGATGAGCGACAAGGCTTTCCTCTTGGGACAAGATACTCAAAGCGTTCCCGAAGATACAAGGGGGAGTTGGGATTATGAAGAACAGAGAATAGAAAAGAAAGAGTGTGACAATCCCGACGTTGCCGAATAGGCAGCCACTTCAATCGCCTTCGAAATTCCGACACATGGTCATACTTTCGAAGGCCAAAAATGAAACGGATACACAAATTCTGCAAACGCTCCAGTTTATCAAGAAGTTCCTCAGTCGCATCAAGGAAGCAGACATCAGCGTAGTCAAGAAGAGGTAAAAGAAGAGACTGAGCAAGAGTAACTTTAGTTGAGAAAGGCAGGAACTTCTGAAGACGTTTCAGTGACCGAAACGAGCAAAATACCCTCCTGCTTACTTCTGCAATGTGGACATTCCATGACAGGTTACCGTCTAGAAAAACACCTAAGTTTTTAACTTTTTTCGAATAGGCTATAGCGACAGCATCGTACAAAACAGGTGAGACAGACTGGTTATTCAGCAAGTTTATGAAATATCTGCCACCAATAATGATAGCTTGTGATTTTGTTGGATTCACTAAAAGTCCGAAACTTTTAGCCCATTGACAGATATTTTTAAGATCATTATTGATGGCATTGATAGCGTCATTGAGCTCCTCAAACTTAAAGTGGCGATAAAGCTGCAAGTCGTCTGCATAGAGATGAAAATGTGACGATAAGACCTTAGTGAGTGCATTAATAAAAACAGAGAAAAGAAGAGGAGAAAGAACGCCACCCTGAGGAACACCCACAGCGAGATCGCACCAGTCAGAGGAAGCCTCTCCTGAGCGAACCGACTGCGAGCGACCCCGAAGATAAGAATTAAACCATGCAATCGCGGAAGGAGACATATTGAGAGAGGAAAGGATACCTAAGAGGATGTCAAAATCAACTGAATTAAAAGCACTGCTGAAATCCAGTAGAACCAATATTGTAAGAAGCCTGTTTTCCATGGCCAGTCGGATGTCGTCAGTTATCTTAACAAGTGCCGATACAGTACTGTGACCAGGACGGAATCCAGATTGATAAGGACTCAGCAGGCTATTAGAGGAAAGGAAATGAGACAGTTGATTATTAACAACACTCTCAAGAACTTTGGATAGGATTGGAAGTATGGAAATTGGACGGAACTGGGAAACTGACGAAGGATTAGGGATCTTGGGTAGAGGTAGGACATATGCTTTCTTCCATGCAGAAGGAAAGCAGCCAGTAAAGAGTGAATAGTTGATAATGTGGAGGATGACAGGAGCGAGTTCATTCAGGATAGGAAGAAGCATTTGGAGTTGAAGACCATCATCACCCACCGCTTTAGTAGATATAGATGTGATGGCTCGTTTAATATCTCCTTCCGTAACTGGGTGAAAAGAAAACGAAGCACAAGTTGGCAGTGGAAGTTTAGAGAGATAACTAAGAGTGGAAGCCTTGACGTTGTCGTCCAGAACAACAGGGGGTTTGGAAAAATGAAAATTGATGGTGTTAAGGTCAATGTTAAGTGAGCTGTCATCAACAGCTTTACCGATACCCAAAGTTTTGAGAAACTGCCATACTTGTGCTGTGTTGGAGTTTTGAACTGAGTTGTGGATATGGCGCCTTTTAGCATCCCTACATATACGACCGCAGCGATTTCGAAGTCTCTTGTATAGAGACCAGTTCTCATCAGTAGGATTTCTTTTGTACCGTCTTTTAGCCTTATCCCGTTTTGACATCGCGCTTCTAACACTGTCAGATAACCAAGGAGCCGGAAGATGCTTCACTCTGACTTGTTTGAGTGGGGCATGCATATCAAAGAGATTCAATAGTAATGTGTTAAATTCAGTTACCTTAGTATCCACGTCATTGCTATCATAAACAGGAGACCAGTTAATATTGCCCGCCTCTTCCCTCAAACGATCCAGATCAATGCTCTTGAAACTGCGAAGGAAGAGAAGTTTAGGTTTACGTTTAGGAGGGCGAATTTTATAAGAGAGAAATATAAGGTCATGATAAGAGAAGGATGCAGTAAGCTGTCCATGCGTGGCTACTTTACTTTGATCGGAAACCAGAATAAGGTCAAGAAGTGAGGGGTTACAATGGGGAGCATGATGGGTAGCGCTAAGCTGAAGGATATGCATGTTGACAGAAGAGACAAGATACTGCAGTTTACGGCTGCGCACATCATCCTTTATCATACAGGTGTTGAAGTCTCCGAGTATTACAGTGTGAACATATAAAGAAGAAAAATACTCAAGTTTCGATTCAAAAGAAGAGAAGTAATCAATATGACAGGACGGACTGTAGTAAACACCTAAAAGTAGTTTAGTGTGGTTAAAAATAAGTTCAATGAAGAGGTGCTCAGCTGATTTAGAATAATTACTCGGAGACTGATCAACGACTTTGTATGCTATATCCCCACGGAGATAGATGGCCACCCCTCCACCGCCCTTGCCAGTTCTGTCATTACGCACGAGCTTAAAACCAGGCAAAGAGTATTGCGTTGAAGGAAGCGTAGGCTTGAGAAATGTTTCAGAGACAAGGACAGCATGAATAATGTCTGAGTCGAAAGAAGATATTAGGTCGGAGTGATGAGCAGGAACACTTTGAGCATTTATATGGACAACATTAAAAAATTTACCATAGCATGAAAAAGTAGACAAGAGTTGGTCACGTAGATGTACAGAATCATTACTGAACGCACTAGAATAGCTGCTCTCATCAGAGGAATCAGCAGAAGAACAGGAAACAAAACTGCCATCATCGTTATCAAGCATGACTCAAATATAATAATATAATATAATATATACAATATAATATAACAAATATTACTATGTTTAATATACAGATACAAAAATAACAGTAACCTAACTGTTATTCCAAAGACCCTCGATGCACCCGACATTTAAAGATAGATTAAAAGACTAGTATCCAAAATAGCTTAACAATATAAAACTGTGAAAGGTTTCCGAACGAACAATGACAGACTTACATCAGACTTGTCAATGTCAAAGATCATAAAAATCTAAAAATCACAATTACGTCATGTCATGATGAATATTGTCGAAGCAAAAACCGTTTACAAACATAATATTCAGTGACCGACAACGTAGAAAATAAATAAAGTTAAATCTAACAATGTTAAATCAAAAAATTGCGGGTCAATCATTTCTTTGAACGTGACGTCTTATTTGATGACGTATTTGAAGACGTAGCCACTGGAAAGACCGCAACAAGTTGTCGAAGTTCAGCCGCAGACTCGATCTTTCGGCGCGACTTGTCCGGGAGTAGAACGATGATCTTGCCTTCAGACGTCCAACACTGCTTTACCCCAAAGTGCTTACGGGCATTCACAAACACGTCGTGTCTAGGCTTAGTGAGGAACTCCGAGACCACCAGCCCGGAACCCTTTAAAATAGTTTTATTACGCCATACCTCACTCCGCATATTGTAGCCGCTGAACCGAATGAGAAGTGGACGCGGCTTACTTGAGTCAGCTCCCAGGCGATGGCAGGATAAGATGTCCGAAGAAGTGATGTTAGAAATCTTCATTTTCTCCTTCAATACCAACATAGCCTGTGAGGTGTGATCCTCATCCTTATGCTCAGAGAGGCCATGTATGAGCAAAACTTGCCTGCGAGACGCCATTTCGTGTCGATCCAAGCCAACAGTCAGCAGCTCCATTTGACTCTTCAATGCACCCATGGTTTTCCAAATAAGGCACTTGAACTCCACGAAGTCCCGAGACAGGCTGGCAATTGTCTTATGAGTGACATCATTGCTGCTTACGTTCTTCAGTTCCTTCTCATAAGTGTCCATTCGTGAGGAGAAAGTGGCAGACAGATCTTCAATACAGCTTGACAGCTTAGCATAAAGGTCCATGGTGATGTTGTTATTGTGCAGGTCAGGTGAAAATGAGAGGAGAATTTATTAGTGCAGTGAGTGCATCGGAGGTTAAATAAAACTTTAGTGCATAAGTAACACACTAAATATATTTAAACTATTTTTAAATTAAATTTAAATTAGAGCAAACAAAAAGTTGTGTTTACTTGGAGGTACCCTCAAATCTCATTTACATTATTATATGCATTTCTCTAACTATTTAAGCAGTCCTGTTTTTTTTCTTTTTTTTTTTACAACTATCACACAACGCCGTCTAGTCTCAATCTAAGCAGAGCTTGTGTTATGAGTACTAGATAGGACTAGACAACTGATAAACATACTTATACTCGTATATTTCTAAATAAATACATATTATAGATAAATTACACCCAGACACAGAACAAATGATCGTGCTTATCACACAAACATTTGTCCTGGGTGGGAATCGAACCCACGATCTCCGGCATAGCAGTTAGGGTCACTTACCACTAGACCAACAGGCCAGTCAATTTGATGTTAATTTTGACTTGTTGTGATGGGTATCGCAAATATCCACATTGACTGTCCTGAACTCGTTGCAAAATTAGCATTACGCACAAACCCACTCATACATCGTCAACTTGAACTCGGTTTAAAAGCTTGTTGATTCCAACGAAATATTTACTTAAAAAACAACGTGAAAACAGAGAAAAACACTGAAATGCTCTGCTGGCACTCTGTAATAATCACTCGAATATTTCACAAAACTTCCAGGAAATACATGTTTTTTTTTTAAACCTGTTAAAGCTTTTGGAATTAATTGACTTGTGTGTACTTTCTTTTTATCGATATTTTTCTTTTCATTTATATGTGGAGGCCTGTATTAGGCTTGTAATTAGCGGTTTGATATTATCAAATCCCTATTGCTCAATGGGTTATGTCCAAGTGAACCCAGGACCCTAAAACGAAAGTAAAGAGAGAACAGGAGTGGGTTTTAGTCAGTGAAAGTCTGACAAGCCCTATCGCTCTACCCAGAGGGGGAGAAGGCATTGGATGATTTCCCACCTGTAACGGTTCCGTTTTTACCAATTGAGATTTAGGATTCTCAATTGGTCAAAACAAAATCGTAACTAACACTTTTCCAATTTAGCTTCACTTTTTTAAGGACCGACATTTTGACAAATAAAAAGTGCCTGTAAATGATCTATTTGAAATAAACGTCTATGATGTCTGTCACCACGTTCATCCTAATATTCCACGAAATCGTTTGACCACCGTAATACGTAATTTCCTTAGTTCCTTGTCACTTCAAAACTTTACTGATTCGCCAACACAATCAGCATACACATTTAGACCAGTTTATGCAATGTTTATCGGAATTTGCCCTCGGCAATGGCTTGTTATAATGTCGGCCAGTTCCGTCGCTCACAAACAAATAATTCACACGATTTTATGGTCAGTATTTTGCGCGTAAAGGGAAATGCCCCAAATGCCCGTTTCGATGCTCTAAAAACGGGCATTAGTCGGATTGCGAGTGGGCAATCGATTTTGTGAATCGTTCACCATTTGCTAGATTTTTGGACACGTTTCAACTAATCGACGCTTCTAACATTTTATTTGGAAACGTTTTTCCATCACCGATTTCTATTATTTTCCTCTTTGAAGAGTTTTTCTACTGAAACAGATTGCTTAAATCCTATTGGCATGTATGCAATCACAGATTTTCTGATCGCATCATGAGATCTCTCTCTAACTATTATATCTATCTTCTTCTAACAATTATAAATATAATAAAGATATAATAGAAGCTGACTTATTATCATATTATTATCGATGCACAGCCAAAACTATTGAATCTGGAAGCGTAAAATATAGCACAAGTCTTCCTTTTATGATGTAGGCAAGTACTAAGAAATGATTTTTGAAAATTCAACTTGTGTGTGCAAGATTTTATTACTTGAGTTTTATTATTTGAAACTTAACTATTCATATATTTCAACTTCCCCTACGTATATATTGATGTAAGGGGTGTTTAGGTGAATCTTATTCCTTGGAATTCACGTAAGGAATAAGATTTACTCATCCTAACTAATATTATAAATGCGAAAGTTTGTGTGGATGGATGTATGGGTGTTTGTTCCACTTTCACGCAAAAACCACTGAACCGATTTCAATGAAACTTGGTACACAGGTAAACTATATCATAGAATAACGCATAGGGTACTTTTTATCTTAGGAATATGTTCCCTTGGGATAATTTTCGAATCCACAGATAAATGACAGCAGCTGTCAAATACATGACAGCAACTGTCAAATATATTTGTCCCAATCATTTTTTCATTCGGTCAATCATTCAATCATTCGGTCAAACATTCAATCATTCGGTCAGCCATTTCACGATTGACAACCAAGAATAAATGCAATTTTTTTATAAATAAAACAAAGTCGTGTTACACTATTTATAATAAATACGAGTACAAACTGTGTTTGGAGGAGTTTATCCATTTACGTGATATAATTAGCACTGCATCACAAATAAAACGTAGAAAAGAGTCCGATACAATTAGCACTGAAACACAAATATAACGTAGAAAAGATTTAGTAGATGCGAAGTCGGCGAGTTTCTCCCAGCAGCTGACTACATCACATGCGGCACTCAGAAGCTCAGGGGTGCGGCGGACAGGTCTCGCACGATCAGTAGAGGCTTCCAGAGACCAAAGGAACTGAAAAAAGGTCCACATGGCGGGGCGGACAGGTTTTAAAAGGCCAGTAGTGGCCTGTAGTGGCCTGCAGAGACCGGAGCAGTAGGAAAGATTCACATGGCTTGGCGGATAGATCTTGCATGGCTGGTCGAGGCCTGCAGAAACAGTAGCAGCAAAAAAGGCCCTTCTCACAGCCGTCAAAGTCCGGGAGGGCTACGAGCTTATTTTCCATTCTATTATTAACATTTTACTTCAAAGACATTAAATATATCTTTAAATCTCTTTGTTTTACTTCAACTGTAACTCACTGACGTTCTTTAAAAAATTCAGCTGACAACCAGACTGACACTGGATTCAATTTTTTTTTGTTTTAATCCATAGACTATAAATGATTAGCCAGTGTCATATTAAAACACTGACTCCTACCACACAGGTCAGTGTATTAAAATAATAGAAACAAGGATCTTTGGCCACCAAATCTGAATTGCTATTCAGCATGGTAATAAAACCTTGGAGAAGAAAATACGGACAGCGCAAACGGAAGTCGCGGGCACCAACTAGAAGTGTGTGGGCAGTGAGGTTATTTAAACGACCAGTTACTAAACTTTGTGTACTACCTACCTGTCGCTCAATAAAGTTATCTATATCTATTTAAATAAAAGAAAGTCGTGTTAGTTACACTATTTATAACTCAAGATCGGCTGAATCGATTTGGCTAAAAATTGGCGGGAAGGTAGAGTAGGAAGAGTAGGGTAGACTATAAGGGTAAAGCGGGAGCGAAGCCGCGGGCAAAAGCTAGTACTAAATAATGGACTGAAACACAGGTTTTCTTTAACCTAGATCAGGTAGTTCTACATTACAGTTAGAATTAAATATTTATTGATTGTAATTAATGTAAATCATAATTTTAAATATTTTATACTTGAATAAAATTGTATTTGTAATTTTTATTTTGATGGGAAAATTGTCCAATTATATTCCTCACCCTTGGGCGGAGCGGGACACAGTGTCAGACATTTATTGACTAAAAACCCACTCCTGTTCCTTCTTTGCCTCCGTTCCACTTTTACTTTCAAATAACTCATGGCCCCAGTAGTATCGATTGTTGTATTGTTGTTATAATTAATATATTTTCATTCCCTAATACCTGCATGTATAAATTATATTTTTAAATATTTCAATAAAAATAAACTGGTCCTTATAAGATTATTATTATATAGGTATCTACTCATAAGGACCCAAACACAAAACTGCGATGCAACATCACATCTTGAAATCTCCAAACTCGGATGCCGCATTGCAAGTCTTATTACATGTGTGCAACCATTACTCTGATAGTTATTGTTTGCTTAAAGCATCCAACTTACATAAATATGAATAATATCATCTACAGTCGTCATGGAAATTATGTCAAACAAGTATTCGCCAAAGTAGCGCAGTGGCAGCTAAATATCTTGCAACATCGGTCAGCTGTTGCTAGTTCTCCCTAACTAGTCCACAAACTTCGGGGAATTTGTAATGCGCTCCTGAGATATTTACCATGCAAATTGGTGAGCATGAATGGTTTATGTACCTTGCGGTACTAGTAGAAATACTCTTAGGTATCTATAACCGGATAATTGTAAACGCCGTAATATTGATAAATATTGCAGGAAATTCTAAACTATTTTTTCTACGAGTAAATACTTTATTTCATAAAAATCCTTACAAACTAATGAAGCCCTGACTCCAGAGCTAGGTATGAATACCTCTATTTCAGGAGTCAGTTTCTTCTCCCTAAAAACATGGTGCGATATAGTAATTAAAACAGTAAGATTATTGGAATAAAATAAATTGACAATTGAAATTAAAATGATTAAATAATGAGATATAGTTTCTCGAATTAAAATGAGTAAGTATGTCAATTTTAAATTTCTATTTTAAATACTAAATTAATTAATTAAATATTATAAAATTAAATCTGAATTTATTTACAAAAATAACTGAGAATATTGCATAAAATACGACACGGTTACTCGTATGTTAGAAACTTATGAATGTTGATGTGATTGTTTGTATGCAAAATATTTTTTATTTTATTTTATATCAAAGCAATTTTCCAGGGACATACAACATCGTCTTTAGTATATGCGATACCTGAATATAGTTTGTTCAGAATCTGTAACTCAATCGATTTCAATAATTTTTACACCATTGTATATGTCATATTTTATCCCAAAAATATTTAAAAAAAGGTCACAATTTGGACAACACCGATACCAAGAACAAAACTGGTCAGGGCAGGCCATTGCTGGCATTAGACGCCACCACGCAGCTGGGTGCGGGAGTATAACAACCCTTCAGTCACCCGGATGTTCGGGTGATCATGTGTTTCTTTCAACAACCAGGTAACACAACAAGCCTATAACTTCGTGATTTTTCATAATACAATTATGAATTTTTTATTTCATAACAGACTGTATTATTATGAAATTTTGTACATAGATTCTTTACATAAGACATGTGTTTCAGGTTTCACATGTACTAAAAATAAGGTTGCATACTTGTACACATATGTAAAAGGAGAAACTCCTTACCTGTGTAATCCATCCAAAGGTTATCTGTAGGAGATCGCTTTCAGCGATAAGACCGCCTATTGTGACCCTATTAATTTTAAGTTCTTTATGTAATTTTATTTTTTGGTGTAAAATAAAGAATACATCTATCTATCTATCTGAGTGACTGAAACTGCTGGGAGTAAGAACATGAAATTTTGCACAAGGCTTGCTTTTATGACGTAGGCCAGGACTATATAAAGGGATTTTTGGAAATTCAACCATCATCAGAGGCAACCGGGCGCTCGCCCCAGCCGCCGCCGGGATTCCGATCCCGATTTCCGCCCACCGTAGGCGCGGGCTTGCGGACGGCGTGGAATGGGTAGCACGCTGTCCGATCGTCCGGTAACCGACCGGACCAAGCCCAAGTCGTTGACGGCGCGTACTGTTCCCGCGCGCCTCAAGGATCTGTCAGCAAACCGTAGAGGCCCAGCCTGCTAGCTGCAGGCAGGCATGGCCGAAGCCTGCTTGGGTCATGGGTCAGCTTCCGAAAGGAATACCCGGCCCCGGCACTATAGGCAACGAAGGAACGGGGTAGGTTTTTAGTCAGTAAGAGTCTGACACTACTTCCCGCTCCGCCCAAGGGCAAGATTTGTTATTGAACGATTTAACCTAACATAAAAAAAAATATTCGTTCCAGGGCCCCGAGGTTCATTTTCACATCACCCTGTGAAGGAGAAATGTCGTTTGTATACATCTCATTCCATGTGCCAATATACTTGAAAGTTCCCCCAAATAGGGATCTAAGTAAATAATTATTTTATCATTATTTGTTTTCGAATATTTGATATTTCACAAAAGTTGTTCCAGGAAATACGGGCTTTTATATAACCCTTAAAAGATTTCGAGTAAAATTCGTAAAACACAAATTTATGTTTTGATTCCCATAGAAGCCTAGAACATGTCCACAAAATATCTGGAGAAAGATGTGTACATTATAATCACATAAGAATGTTATTATGAAAATGTACCTCGGGTTGGCCGCTCTTAAAAGGTTTTAAAAATTGTACGAATTTTTATTTCTTGACCTTACAAACTTGAAACTTGTAACTAAAATGAATAATAAATATTGTCGTTATTAGTTTTCTTTTTAATTTCCCTCTAAATTTAAGCTTTAAACATTTTGTCGAACGAAGTTGCCGACAATACGCTAGCTTATTTATTAAATAGCTTTTCCTGGATACTTCCGTCGAGTGTATTTATAATGTAGACTTGCCTGCTAATTAACTAATTTCTTGATTGGTTGATGCCAAAACGATATTAACTATTCACAGTCATGGAAATACGCTACCTCCAACTGCACCAGACGGGTTTAATACCATTTTAGAGAATGAATGGAGTAATTGCATCGAAGCATACAAAACTGATCAAATTATTTGCCCCTGTTTTCGAAATCACTAAACAGCTTTTGAAACAAAAAGATATTGTTTCTTAAAGAAGGTAGGGACTCAGAGTCTCCCTCTGCATACCGTCCCATTTGCTTGCTCGATGAGGTCTCCAAATTATTCGAAAGAATAATTGCCGAGAGGCTCATCGAGCACCTTTCGCGTGTTGGTCCTGACCTTGCCGATAGCCAGTATGGCTTCCGACAGCAGCGCTCTACCGTCGATGCGATCTTACGCGTTCGCTCACTGTCGGAGCAGGTAGTGTCCCAGGGTGGGGTAGCGTTGGCGGTAAGCTTAGATATCGTCAATGCCTTCAACTCCCTGCCCTGGAGTACGATTAGGGCGGCACTAGTATACCATAGAGTACCGCCTTACTTGCAGCGCCTCATCTGGGATTACCTACGCGATCGGCACATTCGCTATGTGAGTCGGGATGGTAGCGTTCATCGGAGGGAGATAACGTGTGGGGTTCCGCAGGGGTCGGTTTTAGGCCCTCTCTTGTGGGATCTTGCATATGATGTAGTCCTGCGCATCGACCTCCCCATAGGTGTAAATATCATCTGTTATGCAGATGATACCCTGGTATTGGCTGGCGGGAACACCTTCGACGAGACCATCCAGCTTTCTGAGCTTGGTGTGGCAAGAGTCGTGGCTTCGATCCGTGAGCTGGGTTTGGAGATAGCGCCTCATAAGACTGAGGCGATCTGGTTCCACAAACTGCCGAGGACCAAAGAGCCACCCAGCTCATCAGTGACAGTTGGAGATGCGCAAGTTCCGGTGGGTCGATACATAAAGTATCTTGGCCTAACCCTGGACGGTCGGTGGGGCTTCGAAGAGCACTTCGAGCGTCTAGTCCCACGCGTTGGTAAAGCAGTGGGTGCTTTGCACAGACTGCTACCCAACCTCGGGGGTCCTCGGGAAGAAGTTCGCCGCCTCTACGCGGGTGTCGTGCGGTCGATGGCCCTTTATGGGGCACCTGTGTGGTCAAACAGACTGTCAGGTGTCCGTCGCTGCAGGACTAAAATTAATAGTTTGCAGCGGAAAATGGCCATTCGCATCGCACGTGGATACCGAACGGTATCCTTCGAGGCGGCAACTCTCTTGGCACGCTTTCCACCACTGGACATCCTGGCGGATATGGACGCAAGAGTCTACTACCAGATTCGAGATATACGCCAAAGTGGCAATAGCGTGCCGGGAATCGCTGTAGTAAGGCTGAGGCGGCAGGAACGGCGACACGCGCTCGAGAGGTGGCGCGAGCGGCTACAGCAGCCGCAATTCTCGGGCAAGCGCGTTGTCGAAGCCGTCCTGCCGCACTTCAAAGCCTGGCTGACAAGAAAGGAGCGCATCTCCTACAGACTCACTCAGGTGCTGACCGGGCACGGTTGCTTCGGTGAGTACCTGAACAGAATTGGGCGCGAAGCCATGGCAAATTGTCACCATTGTGGCAGTGACTTGGATTCTGCACAGCACACGCTGGAAGAATGTCCAGCGTGGGCCAATGAGCGACGAGACTTAGTCGCCAAAATTGGGCAAGATCTGTCTCTGCCAGCAGTAGTGAGGGCTATGCTGGCGGAGCCAGAAAACTGGAGGGAAGTTACTTCTTTCTGTGAGACCGTGATGGTCCAGAAGGAGGCCGCCGAGCGAGATCGTGAAAGAGCCGATCCCACTCGAAGAAGAAGGCGTCGGGGAGGCAACCGCCTCGATGCCTAACACGCCGAAACCCCGCTTGCATCATCCAATACAAGTGGGACTTTGGAACCACGGGCGCTCAGAGTGGGGACTCTGCCCGCCCATCGAGTGATTCCAGGGAAGACGGTGGCACAGTGATCACGTGCTGCCGTGCTCAGAAAGGTTTAGGGGAGACCGATATTTAGTCTCTTCAGGGATGTGCCGTAACAGGCGTTGCACTGAGGGGGTTCCGGAATGGTCTTTTGAGAGGTAACGGGGCCCCTTCTATGTGCTGATGGTGATCACCGGGGTGGTTTTAGTGAGGTAAAAATCCCACACTCCCCGGACTTATCCCCAAAGTCCGGGCGCCTTTTGAAGGTTTCCCCTCGAAAACAAAAAAAAAAAAAAAAAAAAAAAGGTATCTAGAAAAGCGAGTTTTCTAATAAAAACGCAATTCCGGCAGAAATGAGATATATCTCAAATTATCAATAATAATAAGTAATACTCGTAACAACAATATAAAAAATACAACCGAATTGAGAATCTCGTCCATTTTTACAAGCTTTCTATTAGCTTGCACTGTATGTAACTATGTATGTTCGGCTCAAATCTTGCAACTCTATTTTGAAGCAGATATCTTCAACCGATTGAGCTGAAATTTTACATGCATGTGTAAATCGGGTGACAATGCAACATTATGATAACATGGAGCTGATCTGATGATGGAGCTGGAAGGTAGCCATAGGAACTTAGCAATAAAACAATACAACCCCATCGAGTTTGGGCTCGCTTGATTAGTATTGACGAGTACTTTCATCCTATATGGTAACCAAGGTCTGATGATGGAGGTGGAAGGTGGTCACAGGAACTCCGCACTTAAATGACAAAACCCATCGAATTTGTGCTCGTTTAGTTTGTATTGACGAGTACTTTCATCCTATATAGTAGCCAGGGTCTGATGATGGAGCTGAAAGGTGTTCATAGGAACTCCGCAGTTAAACGATACGACCCCATCGAGTTTGAGCTCGTTTGATTCGTATTGACGAGTACTTGGATCCTATATGGTAACCAGGGTCTGATGATGGAGCTGGAAGGTTGCCATAGGAACTATGCAATTAAAAGATATAACCCCGTCGACTTTAGGCTCATTTGATTTGTAATGACGAGTACTTTGATCATGAATGGTAGCCAGGGTCTGATGATGGAATCGGAAGGTGGTCATAGGAACTCCGCAGTTAAACGACGCAACCCCATCGAATTTGGGCTCGTTTGATTCGTATTGACGAGTACTTGGATCCTAAATGGTAACCAGATTTTGATGATGGAGCTGGAAGGTTACCATAGGAACTTCGTAAGAAATCGACACAATCCCATCGAGTTTGGGATCATTTGATTTTTATTGATGAGTACTTGGATCTTATATGGTAACCAGGGTCTGATGATGGAGCTGGAAGGTTGCTATAAGAACTCCGCAATTAAACGATATAACCCCATCGACTTTAGGCTCATTTGATTTTTAATGACGAATACTTGAATCTTATATTGTAACCAGGGTATGATGATGGAGTTGGATCGTGGTCATTGGAACTCCGCAGTTAAACGACACAACCCCATCGAATTTGAGCTCGTTTGATTTGTATTGACGAGTGCTTGGATCCTATATCGTAACCAGGTTCTGATGATGGAGCTGGAAGGTTACCATAGGAACTTAAGTTACTAACCGAACACGGCAAGTTCGCGAAGTACCTGTACAAGATTCGTGTGGAGATGACGCCCGGGTGTCGCCACTGTGCGGAGCGCCCGGAAGACACGGTGGAGCACACAGTCGAGGTGTGCCCCGCTTGGGAAGAGCATCGCCGTGTACTTGTGGGGGCGATAGGTTACGGCGATCTCTCGCGCCGGGGCTTGGTTCAGGCCATGCTCCGGAGCGAGGAGGAGTGGCAGGTGGTCGCCTCCTTCTGCGAAGCAGTAATGCTAGCAAACGAGGAGGCCGACCACATTAGGCAACGGCGCACACGCCGCCGCCACCGCTTGGATTCCGATCCCAATTTCCGGCCACAGTAGGCGCGGGCTCGCGGACGGCGGGCAATGGGTAGCTCGCTGTCCGTCCATCCGGTAACGGCGCAAGTCGTTTACGGCGTGCACTGTTCCCACGCGCCTCAAGGAGTTGTCAGCAAACTGTAGGGGCCCAGCAGGGCCGAAGCCTACTGGGCCAAAAGTTATGTGAAAATGTCACCCGGGGCCCTGGGACGAAGGCAATGAATGGAACAGGGTAGATTTTTAGTCAGTAAGAGTCTGACACTATTTCCCGCCCCACCCAAGGGCGGGATTTGTCATTGGATGATTTTACCTACTATAAAAAAACCATAGGAATTTTGTAAGAAATCGACACAATCCCGAGTTCGGGCTCGGGCTCTTTTGATTTGTATTGATGAGTACTTGAATCCTATATGGTAACCAGGGTCTGATGATGGAGCTGGAAGGTGGCTACAAGAACTCCGTAATTAAACTACACAGCCCTCTCGTCTTTGGTCTCGTTAGATTTGTAATGACGAGTGCTTTGATCAATATGGCAGTCGGGATCTGATGATGGAGCTGGAAGGTGGCCATAGGAGTTTCGCAATAAAACGACACAATCCTATCGAGTTTCGGATCGAATAAAGTTCTAACCGGTCATAAGCGACTTGGACTCGCGCACGGAGGATTCCGTACAAATTTACATAAGTAAATAGCTAGTTAGTTTTAATACACTCCTACAAAATACCAATTGAAAGGGCTTGCAGAGAGTAACTTGAAAAATAAAGTGACATAACTCTAAATCCAATATTCTCCTTTTTCTCAGTCATACTCTTGGTGGAGTGGTAGTGGTCTTCTGGTAGGTTGGTTGCGGCTTTTGCGAGACTTCTCTATCTCTCTCTATTCATGGCACTTCGTGTACATTCAATGAGGGAACACTCTGAAGATGATTTAGTGAGGTCTGTCCATCTGGTAGGCGATTGGCCGCGAGAACGTAGGCCATCTACTCTTTTCTGTACCACTAAACGTTCCAAAGAGCATTCATTGCGTATGATATATCCAAACAGCTTAAAAATTCGCTGTTGCACAATCGACGAAAGTTTTTGTTTTGATGCAAAGCTCTTTTGGAATGGAACCGTTAGTGCGTTGAGCAGTTTGTTTTATCCTCAGTAAACGCCTCCAGCGTCACATTTCAAGAGCGTCAATCGTTTTACGGTGCTTGAATCTCTTCCGCATTTCCTAGGATTTGTGATTGTGGATCCCAGGTAGATAAACTCTGGACAACTTCGCAATTGGCTATTTCATGTAAGTTAGGTTGATTGTTAGTCTTACGATCCACCACCATCATTTTGGTTTCATAAATCCAACCTAGTAGACTTTTCACGTGGTCGCCTCCTTTTGCGAAGCAGTAATGCTAGCCAAGGAGGAGGCCAACCGCATCAGGCAACAGCGCTTACGCCGCAGCCGCCGCCGTAATTCCGATCCCGATTTCCTGCCACCGTAGGCGCGGGCTTACGGACGGCGGGCAATGGGTAGCTCGCTGTCCGTCCGGTAACAGACCGAACCAAGCCGAAGGGCGGGGGATGTCATTGGATGATTTTACCCAACATAAAAAAAAACCTGGCAGACTTCTAAAGATAGCAGACTAAGTTTCTTATGCTTTCCTATGATATGGGTAGCAAATGTGAGCATTTGCTGAGAATACAAATGTGATTTAAATAAGGTATAACTAAAAAGTAAAAAATAAATTACAAATAAAAAAACTTTTTTAAAAACAAGCTTTCAATTAAATGGGCTAAAAAGAAGAAAATAAACTTTTCCTTTATAACTTTTACTATCAATTTATAACGACATTACACAATTTATATGATAAAAAAGCTTGTCGCGAGATTTCACTGTGTAAATACCTACACACTACATAGCTAAATAACTTCATTAATTAAATAAGTTAAATAACTTTATCTATTGATTTTAATATTTTCAAAATCTCGCGACAAGCTTTTGTATCATATAAATTGTGTAATGTCGTTATAAATTGATAGTAAAAGTTATAAAGGAAAAGTTTATTTTCTTCTTTTTAGCCCATTTAATTGAAAGCTTGTTTTTAAAAAAGTTTTTTTATTTGTAATTTATTTAAAGTTAAACCTACCTAACTGGATTCTCTGTCCCAGGTAAATGTCTACAACTTGAATGTAGAGTCTCCGATCTTGCTCGGAGTGGGTGCTACATGTGTTATGTTCCATGACTTTGGTTTTGTACATGTTCATTTTAAGACCCACTCTTTCGGAAGCTCTACTGAGGTCACCGAGCATTGTGCTGAGCTCCTCCGTAGTCTCAGCCAAACTATTATGTCGTCGGCAAACCGAAGGTGAGTAATCTACTTGCCATTGATATTAATGGACTAGTCCACTCCAGTCCAGAGGGATGGAGGATGTCTTCAAACGAGCCAATGAGCTTGTAGGTAGTTGTCGGTCATTGCGTACTAACTACCTACAGTTCATTGATCTGGCTCAGTTGACGTTTACTTAAAGAAATTAATTTTGTACATGCGTAAATTAATTCGAGTTTAAAAAAAGTACTTTATTTCTAAAACTCGAATTAATATTCGCATATAGTATATTAATTTCTTTAAGTAAACGAGTCATTGACCTTGTAGGAAGCTGTCGTTCGGTGCGTACTAACTACCTTCAGTTCATTGGCCTTGCTCAGCTGACATTTATCTAAAGAAATTTATTTTGTACATTCGTGAATTAATTCGATTTTGAAAAAAAAGTACTTTATTTTTCATTTCTATCTTTACAAATCGATAGGGTTTCATGTACCTACCGAATCGACCCTCCGCGGGATTAAAACGACCAAAATTTAACGGTTTATTTTTTTACCAAATAATATTAAAAAAATACATTAAAGAAAAACAATGAAAAAAAAATATTTAACAAAAAAACATTGGTTTTTATCATTTTATATGCATAATTAATTATATCTCAGAACCATGAGATTTTTTTCGGTGGGAAAATCATCTAGTGATATCTCCGCGCCCTTGGGCAGAGCGGTAGATAGTTTCAGATTTTTACTGACTAAAAACCCACAAACCCACTCCTATTCCTTCTTTGCCTTTGTTCCAGGGCTCCGGGTTTAATTTTCACATTCCCCATGGCCCCAGTAGGCTTCAACCTTGTTTGGCCCCTGCGGTTCGCTGACATCTCCTTGAGGCACGCGTGGAACGATACGTGCCGTCGACGACTTGGGCCCGGTCTGGACGGTTACCGGGCGGTCGGACGGCGAGCTACTCATTGCTCGCCGTCCGTAAGCCCGCACCTACGGTGGGTGGAAATCGGGATTGGAGTCCCTGCGACGGCTGGGGCATGAGCGTCGTTGCTTTACGCGTGCTGCCTCCTCCTTTGCTAGCATTACTGCTTCGCAAAAGGAGGCGACCGCCTGTGACTCGTCCTCGCTTCGGACCATGGCCGTACCAAAGCTCGGCACGGGAGATCGATATTGCCGCCGATCGCCCTTTAAGAGAACACGGTGGTGCTCTGCCCACGTGGGGCACACCTCTACTGTTTGCTCTACGGTATCCTCCGGGCGTTCCACGCAGTGATGATTCGCGGGCGTTTTTTCGGCACGAATCCGGTGCAAGAACCTCCCGGACTTACCATGTCTCGCATGTCCGGTGAGGACCTGCGTCATGTAGAAGGTGAGGACGCTGTGAAGCCTTTCCAGCCACTCCTCTCCTCATATACACTGATAATATTACCTAATAAAAGTAAAATGCTGTTTTTTATTGAGGTTTGATAATTTCATGCGTTGTATCGCTATATAATTGTAAATACTCTGCTGAAGCGTTTCGCATCCAAAATGAGCTGATTGTAGCTTTTTTTAGGGGTCCTAAGTTGCAAATTTTGTTACATAGCACAGACAAGGTTTTTGTGCAGTCATTTTGTTCTCTCTTAAAAATTTGAGAGAATTACCGGTTTTAATTTGCCCACACCTGAAATCAATCATATAATGCAATTTAAAGTTCCAAATTTAAAAACTATGCATTTCAAAAGTGATGGGCCCAGTGATGGTGATGGCATGGGTGAGTGGGTATCTGTGAGTCTCTTGACGACATTGTCATCCAATACGTAAAAAGAATAGCAATTGCATTTACAACGACTGGTGGAGATATTAACGTATATTGGTGAATTATTTATTAGAAAAAAGTCACCTCTGTAGAAAGTTATTGTTTATTTTTCAGAGTATATGTTTACTTAATTTGATTATTTGTTCTAGCCGTATTTAGAAATTATTATCAAAAGCAGTTGATACTGATGATTAATTTTAATTTACTATTAAAATTTAATAGTTTTATAAATAATTCTGTCACTTATGTAGAAATTAGAATCACTCCTGTCGACGTGATAAAACTAAAATGTGCAATTATTTCTCATAATTCTAATGATTGATCTCTGATTTTATTTTTACAAGCTTTCTATTAGCTTGCACTGTATGTAACTATGTATGTTCGGCTCAAATCTTGCAACTCTATTTTGAAGCAGATATCTTCAACCGATTGAGCTGAAATTTTACATGCATGTGTAAATCGGGTGACAATGCAACATTATGATAACATGGAGCTGATCTGATGATGGAGCTGGAAGGTAGCCATAGGAACTTAGCAATAAAACAATACAACCCCATCGAGTTTGGGCTCGCTTGATTAGTATTGACGAGTACTTTCATCCTATATGGTAACCAAGGTCTGATGATGGAGGTGGAAGGTGGTCACAGGAACTCCGCACTTAAATGACAAAACCCATCGAATTTGTGCTCGTTTAGTTTGTATTGACGAGTACTTTCATCCTATATAGTAGCCAGGGTCTGATGATGGAGCTGAAAGGTGTTCATAGGAACTCCGCAGTTAAACGATACGACCCCATCGAGTTTGAGCTCGTTTGATTCGTATTGACGAGTACTTGGATCCTATATGGTAACCAGGGTCTGATGATGGAGCTGGAAGGTTGCCATAGGAACTATGCAATTAAAAGATATAACCCCGTCGACTTTAGGCTCATTTGATTTGTAATGACGAGTACTTTGATCATGAATGGTAGCCAGGGTCTGATGATGGAATCGGAAGGTGGTCATAGGAACTCCGCAGTTAAACGACGCAACCCCATCGAATTTGGGCTCGTTTGATTCGTATTGACGAGTACTTGGATCCTAAATGGTAACCAGATTTTGATGATGGAGCTGGAAGGTTACCATAGGAACTTCGTAAGAAATCGACACAATCCCATCGAGTTTGGGATCATTTGATTTTTATTGATGAGTACTTGGATCTTATATGGTAACCAGGGTCTGATGATGGAGCTGGAAGGTTGCTATAAGAACTCCGCAATTAAACGATATAACCCCATCGACTTTAGGCTCATTTGATTTTTAATGACGAATACTTGAATCTTATATTGTAACCAGGGTATGATGATGGAGTTGGATCGTGGTCATTGGAACTCCGCAGTTAAACGACACAACCCCATCGAATTTGAGCTCGTTTGATTTGTATTGACGAGTGCTTGGATCCTATATCGTAACCAGGTTCTGATGATGGAGCTGGAAGGTTACCATAGGAACTTAAGTTACTAACCGAACACGGCAAGTTCGCGAAGTACCTGTACAAGATTCGTGTGGAGATGACGCCCGGGTGTCGCCACTGTGCGGAGCGCCCGGAAGACACGGTGGAGCACACAGTCGAGGTGTGCCCCGCTTGGGAAGAGCATCGCCGTGTACTTGTGGGGGCGATAGGTTACGGCGATCTCTCGCGCCGGGGCTTGGTTCAGGCCATGCTCCGGAGCGAGGAGGAGTGGCAGGTGGTCGCCTCCTTCTGCGAAGCAGTAATGCTAGCAAACGAGGAGGCCGACCACATTAGGCAACGGCGCACACGCCGCCGCCACCGCTTGGATTCCGATCCCAATTTCCGGCCACAGTAGGCGCGGGCTCGCGGACGGCGGGCAATGGGTAGCTCGCTGTCCGTCCATCCGGTAACGGCGCAAGTCGTTTACGGCGTGCACTGTTCCCACGCGCCTCAAGGAGTTGTCAGCAAACTGTAGGGGCCCAGCAGGGCCGAAGCCTACTGGGCCAAAAGTTATGTGAAAATGTCACCCGGGGCCCTGGGACGAAGGCAATGAATGGAACAGGGTAGATTTTTAGTCAGTAAGAGTCTGACACTATTTCCCGCCCCACCCAAGGGCGGGATTTGTCATTGGATGATTTTACCTACTATAAAAAAACCATAGGAATTTTGTAAGAAATCGACACAATCCCGAGTTCGGGCTCGGGCTCTTTTGATTTGTATTGATGAGTACTTGAATCCTATATGGTAACCAGGGTCTGATGATGGAGCTGGAAGGTGGCTACAAGAACTCCGTAATTAAACTACACAGCCCTCTCGTCTTTGGTCTCGTTAGATTTGTAATGACGAGTGCTTTGATCAATATGGCAGTCGGGATCTGATGATGGAGCTGGAAGGTGGCCATAGGAGTTTCGCAATAAAACGACACAATCCTATCGAGTTTCGGATCGAATAAAGTTCTAACCGGTCATAAGCGACTTGGACTCGCGCACGGAGGATTCCGTACAAATTTACATAAGTAAATAGCTAGTTAGTTTTAATACACTCCTACAAAATACCAATTGAAAGGGCTTGCAGAGAGTAACTTGAAAAATAAAGTGACATAACTCTAAATCCAATATTCTCCTTTTTCTCAGTCATACTCTTGGTGGAGTGGTAGTGGTCTTCTGGTAGGTTGGTTGCGGCTTTTGCGAGACTTCTCTATCTCTCTCTATTCATGGCACTTCGTGTACATTCAATGAGGGAACACTCTGAAGATGATTTAGTGAGGTCTGTCCATCTGGTAGGCGATTGGCCGCGAGAACGTAGGCCATCTACTCTTTTCTGTACCACTAAACGTTCCAAAGAGCATTCATTGCGTATGATATATCCAAACAGCTTAAAAATTCGCTGTTGCACAATCGACGAAAGTTTTTGTTTTGATGCAAAGCTCTTTTGGAATGGAACCGTTAGTGCGTTGAGCAGTTTGTTTTATCCTCAGTAAACGCCTCCAGCGTCACATTTCAAGAGCGTCAATCGTTTTACGGTGCTTGAATCTCTTCCGCATTTCCTAGGATTTGTGATTGTGGATCCCAGGTAGATAAACTCTGGACAACTTCGCAATTGGCTATTTCATGTAAGTTAGGTTGATTGTTAGTCTTACGATCCACCACCATCATTTTGGTTTCATAAATCCAACCTAGTAGACTTTTCACGTGGTCGCCTCCTTTTGCGAAGCAGTAATGCTAGCCAAGGAGGAGGCCAACCGCATCAGGCAACAGCGCTTACGCCGCAGCCGCCGCCGTAATTCCGATCCCGATTTCCTGCCACCGTAGGCGCGGGCTTACGGACGGCGGGCAATGGGTAGCTCGCTGTCCGTCCGGTAACAGACCGAACCAAGCCGAAGGGCGGGGGATGTCATTGGATGATTTTACCCAACATAAAAAAAAACCTGGCAGACTTCTAAAGATAGCAGACTAAGTTTCTTATGCTTTCCTATGATATGGGTAGCAAATGTGAGCATTTGCTGAGAATACAAATGTGATTTAAATAAGGTATAACTAAAAAGTAAAAAATAAATTACAAATAAAAAAACTTTTTTAAAAACAAGCTTTCAATTAAATGGGCTAAAAAGAAGAAAATAAACTTTTCCTTTATAACTTTTACTATCAATTTATAACGACATTACACAATTTATATGATAAAAAAGCTTGTCGCGAGATTTCACTGTGTAAATACCTACACACTACATAGCTAAATAACTTCATTAATTAAATAAGTTAAATAACTTTATCTATTGATTTTAATATTTTCAAAATCTCGCGACAAGCTTTTGTATCATATAAATTGTGTAATGTCGTTATAAATTGATAGTAAAAGTTATAAAGGAAAAGTTTATTTTCTTCTTTTTAGCCCATTTAATTGCAAGCTTGTTTTTAAAAAAGTTTTTTTATTTGTAATTTATTTTTAAGTCAGTTAAAAATAATTAATTATAAATTAAGCAATTTTTAAAACCGACACCTGATAAAAAAATCTAGTAATTTTTATAATTATGTTTGCAAATAAAAAAAAATGTTTATTTTGCCCAAATAGACGCACAAAATATAACAAACTACCAGCCATGTGTGAACCGAGCATTACTGTGTTGCACCATAGACAATAGGCAGAAACAGTTGCCTTGGTCTGAGTTGAAAGTTATTTCTTGTCTATGGCACCTGGCTTGGACTGACACAACATGGCGACATGCGATAAACAAATCGGCGATAGCAACAAAAAAATAAAAAATAGTACTATTATATTACGATAGTAGCTAGTTATTGTCTTTCTTATTTTTCGTTCATCTTGTTTCTGCCGGAGCTGGTTTTTTTTTTTCTATGGAGCCAGAGCATTCGCCTTTGCGTGATGTGCCTGTCGATTTTCTATAGGTTGCATTTCGGGGACTGTGCGTCGGAATTGTATAGCCTAATTCAGCCAAACCCATTCCTTCATCGGACCACTAGGCGTACGGCGATGCGCCACCGGCACAAAATTGACATCCCGCATAGGTGGCATACGTATAGACGTACAAAAAGTTTTGGGACAGCTAAGGAGTATATTTCCCTGCCCCAGTCTATATTTCTTGATAAATACAACCTGGGGATATTTAATTCAAGAGTGAATAGGTTACTTCTAGGTAAGCGCTCCGTTGTCCACCGCATCGTTGCTTTTTTCAGGCGAGTATCGTTCAAGCGCTAACCTATCAACAATAAAAAAAAAAAAAAAGCATTATCTTTGATATTTCCGGAGTCTTAGAAAATTTTGCGGACCTCTACAGTGTAGGGTATCTATTCCGTATAGGGGATAGTTGCCAAATCCATATGAATTGCATTTGGAATCAATGACCTACCGAGAAGTAGAACAACTATTTCGAAAACAATGAATGCATTTTGCTTTCTCATGCAATCGCTCGGATACATGCAAGGTCGCCTTCAAATTAGCTGCAAAGTGCCGCGCGCCGGCAGCGTGGTTGCAGCGCTGCCTTCGCGCTGTTTTGTTATTCCATATAAATAATAACGTGCGACTGCCGCGCTACAACCGCGCTGCGGCCACGCGTCATTTATTTATACGAAATAACAAAGCACCACGGCGGTAGTGTACATATTATATAGTATGCGATTACACTACAATTATTATAGGATGGTGCGGGTGACAGCTATCAGATTCATACAATATAACTACGTAACCTTTCTTCTCATCTTAAAGATGCATATTTTCGTCTTACCCATGCTATATAAATAAAAAACTTATTTTGTAAGTTATGTAAGTGTTTCTATAATAGTTTGGTCTCTTTGTTATTAAACATCGACTTCCGAAATTAAAGTTAACACTTCTTTCTGTTTTTTAAAGTTGTTTTTTTTTAAGTTTTTTATTCACACCAGGCCTGTCTCACTTCCATACAAGCGGCGCAAAATCGTCGAGATATTTACCTACTGTTCTGGAAAACAACCTAATTTCAACCTTTTGCATTGCACATAGCGTTCATAGTACAATAACTGTGTGCCGTCTCGCTTCAATCTGCCAGGGCTGTCAGAGGTACTACTTTATCTGTGAAAGTAATACACGCGAAGCGAGACAGATGGCGACACATGTTGATACGATTTCCAAACGGGCAATAGTCTAGGAGCTAGACAACCGAGATTGGTACTTAAATAATATGAAATGCCTACCTGTAAAATAATAATAAAAATAGGGATATAATGATAAACAAAGACCAAATTATGCAGTAATTATATTTAATTAAGTAGGTAGGTACTAAAATATATAACAACAGACAATACGTTTTCTTATTTTTTTAATTTTATAGTTGTTTTACTTTTAAATACTGTTTTATTGATTTTCTTCCTGATTTAAAGCAACGATTGTTAAATTTTAATGTAGCATAAATGCGTAATCAAGCGAGCGCGCGAGTCGCTTAGCCATTGACATATGATAGGTTCGTTCAGTATAAACAGACACTCACCGCCATATTACAACCAATGCAGTTAGAGACCAATTTATGATGGATTGTTTATTTTTTCATTCACGATAATTTTGTTTATATCATAGCGTTTACTTAAGTAAGTGTATGACCTGTTATATAAATGACGTACCTTTCAGGGTCCTTGGGAAGAGCAAACAGTGACAAACTGGGTATTTTAATTGTGGAGTTCAAACATCCATTTGCAATACAATATCTTTTTGTCTTTTTTGTTTTATGTGCCTCCATCACTCACGACACAGAACTGATTAGATTTCCAACAGAATATACAATACCTAGTACCTTACGGTATTAACAGTTTACTTTAAAATTTGTTTCGCGGATGCGTGCGCTGCGTGTGCGACAAGTCGAGCGAGTGCCAGCCTATTGAGACTAGTCCGGTGACCCGACGCTTGCGTTTATCATACCTAAACTCGGGAGTGAAATTTCTGTACCGGTAAGGTACTATTATATATTCTGTGTTCACACTTTTTAGCTGTAGTACCTCTTAGCCAAAATTAAATAGATATCATCCGACATTCGGTTCCATTCCAAATCATCATGACAATTCTAAAAACTGACAACTACCATTTTTTTAAACTGGTTAGAATACCAAAACCTTCTCTAAAATGTGACAAATATTCTTCTGAAAACCGCATCAAAACGAAACGCGAGAAAATCGCGGAAATCATACATTCATACAGGTCAAAACTTAGAACCTCCTTTTTTTCGAAGTCGGTTAAAAATGACCTTAATTCACGAAACTAAAGTAATTACAATCGAGGTACCTATCTATACCCATAGAATACTAGTAAAAGTCTAGAAAAAGTCATTTCTTTTTCAAACACTCACTTTAAAGACGCGAGCTTGAACTCACTGATGGGCGCGGTCAAACAGCTCGCTGTCTCATCTTACATCATGTTCGACAGAGATATTATCACTGATGACCAATTAGATGCTAGTATAGATGCACATCGTGTTGTTTGCATGCGCACAAACACCGTTTTAAACTAAAACAAAATTAGATGGTGCGTATAAAATTACAATTAATGCTTTGGAAGATCGTGTTTTATGAAAAAAATACTGCATAAATCGATTATAAATAAATTTTATAGAACTCTTCGGTAATTTAGCTTTGTCACTACTGACTTCGTTTCGGAGACTTTACATGATTTTTGTTACTTTTTTACACTCAAAGTTACGTTAAAATCATAAAAAAAAACTTTGTTCGCTTATAACTTTTTAATGGCATTTTTTCCCTTTTCCGTTTCCGTACAGACAAAATTATTAATGAGTAAAAACGATACCAAGTTTAATTTTGGATATACAATGACAAACTGTGGAGTAATGCCCTCCTGAAATTCATATAGAAAAAATATCGACTAGTAAAACCTTAAAGTCGAAAATCGATTAAAATAACTTCGCTCACTTCTCGATCTATTCTATAAACCCTATACACATATTCGCAATTCCATAGATTCACATACGAGAAGAACTAAACAAATAAAGAGTGTATAAATATGAAAATATTCATCCGGCTTGCGCAAATATAACGCAGTCCCGGCGAACAAACAAACGTGTCTGTACCTACGCATAGCATGTGACTCTCAAACTTTAATCTCGTAGGTTTTATAAAATATTTTTTTTTAAGGTTCTTCATATATGACCGAGCTTTATGTGACCTTGGCAAGGTTGCTGATGAGAGCCAGATCAGCATCTTCAATGCTGACCGACCTGGGGCCTAAGTCTGCTATTTTTTATAAATTCGTCATTCCAACACGATTCCGTTGCTATTTTGCTAAAAGTTCGTAATCTGCAAATCCGATCATTGGTCGGTTTGTGGTTGTTTAGTTTGTCAAAGTCAAAGTGACATTACTGCTTACTGTTTATTTAGAGCGGCCGCCGGCCGGCGTTTTCAGTGTTTTGTTGTTGTTATTGTATCAGTGTTTGGTTTTTGTTATGTTTTTGTTACGATATAAGGCAGACATTCATTTGTCATTATGTAGGTAGGTACGAGATTACCATTCTATGCTATTTCTCTCCAATGGAGTGTCGGTGGTTGATCATTGGAGTCGCCATTATATTAGTAGATTACCAAACTTGTCAAAATCAACAATTATGAAATCAATGATAGACCTTTCTGACACTATTGTAATAGCAAACTTAAAGCCCAGGAAAGCGTGTTCACTGAGTAGTCAATCCTGACCCGTAGAAACCGTGCGTTGGCTATATATAGGTCATTGCAGGAAGGCCGCACTGATGTTCATAATCAAGTATTAACCTTAGGTTAAATCAAAACAGCACAAGGTAGGTGACTCGCCTCGCCTCTAGCGCGTGGACCATTGAAATTGTGCCAATTGGCATGATTTCACATCGGTCGCGAGGATCACACACATTCGGCGACTAACGCTATTTCGCTCGCACGACAGCGCCAGCTCTTCTCGTCCTTGTCTGTCGGTGACTACAGGTAGTGTGGATGTGTGAGTTTCGAGTCTAGGCTTTCTGATTGCAATGGGGTCACCTGTATTTTTTTATGTATTTGTAACAGGGTGTAAAATTCTGTAACCTCTGTTTAGAAGGGAGAATCCACCGACCAGACAGGTGTTTTCTAGTCTGGGCAATTGCCCGATGGATTTATATGTTTAAATCTCGTAGAGAACTTAATTCCGCGATGTAGGATTTCTGTAAATAAGTTAATTTGTAAAAAATAATGTTACTCATAATTTACAAGCTCACTAAACTTTGTACTTATTGAGAAAGGTCACAGATAGTATAATAGACTACTTCTGCCCGCGGCTTAGCTCGCGTGAAAGTAAGTTTCTCCATACTAACTTTAGACCCCCGTTTTTTCCTTTAGGGGGTGAATTTTGGAAAATCCTTTCTTAGCGCTCGCCTACGTCATACAAGGAAGCCTAGTACATAATTTCACGCTTTTTTTCCCAGTAGTTTCGGCTGTGCGTTAATATGTCAGTCAGTTTCTCCTTTTAAATATACACCGTTGAATGGTGATCATGAAACACTATCGATTTGTAAAGATAGAATTAAAAAATAAAATACTTTTTTTAAACTCGAAATTTAAAATAAATACGCAAGTCCGAAATTAATTTCTTTAAGTAAACGTCAGCTGGGCGCGAGTTCGATGACCTGTAGGTAGGTAGTACGTAACGACTAACCTACAAGGTCATTGACTTGTTTGCTTAAAGAAATTAATTTGTGTATATTAATTCGAGTTTTAGAAAAAAAGTACTTATTTTATCTTTACAAATCAATAGTGTTTCATGATCCGATCCACCCTCCACGGGATTAAAAAGATCAAAATTTTACGGTGTACAGTTGAATGTATTTATTAACTGATTTAATATAAAAAAGGGGAGAAACAAAAAGTTTGACAAGCCATGTGTAGCATTATAATCTTGTAACCGCGGGTCGTAGTCGCCACACGTCATTGTGCCAGTTGTGGCGGTAAGGCCTTGCCACTCGCTACTTGCTCCCGAGGGAACCGATGTGAACGCGGTACAAGGTATAAGATGAGTACAAAACTTATATAATATTTATTATTATTATTTATTACACATACATACAGCTAACATCACAAAAATCTATACGATAATGTAGACAAAAAATAAACTACATTGTCAAGTATACCATTCAATTTTATTGTATTCTGTTTATTAATGTATGGATCAACAGAATACAATTAAATTAATAGAAATCAATCAACCAACGCAATGAATACAAAACGATTATTTCATTTAATCAATTATTATTACAATTAGATTATAGACGTCTTTTATAGAACCTCTTCGATTTTGTTTTATTGATAGACTAGTGCTTGACTTGAATGCGATCCTATCTGGTAAGCAGTGATGCAATCGTTGATGGTGAAGCGCACTAGTTTTCCTAGTCTATAGTCTTGAAGGTAACTAAATTATAAAACGGACGGAAAGAAAAAAATAAACATCGGGTTGTCCGATGGTAGAAAGGCGATGGTGGAATCAACTCATGCAATTCCCGTGAACACTCTTCAAAATGCATCAAATTTACAAAAAAAAATATTTAATTAAACATAAACCTGTATCCAAATAAAAATAAAAAGAATGTGAAATAGGCATTGACATATATATTACTTTGGAAATAGGGCTTCAAAAATTTCTTTTGGATCTCTGTCTACTATTAATATTTCCGAATGACTGGCGGTTTCGCTGTATGGTAATGTTTATTGTTTTCCATATACAGAGATTTTTCTCATACACACGTCTGACCAACTCCCAGCATCCAAGTCACACTTTGATGTTAGAGTCAGAAGAGCATTTAGCATAGAAAGTGCAAGAACGAGCAGCGAGTTAGCTCATGACACTGTCCGTAATGAAGGATTAACTAACAAACTGTACTTTTCTTTTGAGTTGTGAAGTCATCTAATGACTTTCCCGTTCTAGGATGGAGCGAGGGGAGAGTCAAACTTTTAGTCGATAAATCCACATATATTGAGTTTCCTTATTCGGACAAGCTTCTTTTTAGAAAAATCCCCCTGGCCTTTGCCCTTCTGGGCCCCTACGGTTTCGCAGACATATTTTTCAGATGCGTGAGGAACACTACGCGTCGTCGACTACCCTGGCTCGATCCGGAGGGCACAACAGAAACATAAGTGTTACAGTAAGTTTTAGGCGCATAGTACTTTATGTTATGCCAATATTAGCATACAAACTTACAGCCCGTCAAATCACAGAAAATCATAACATCTTTAATATTAAAAAAAATGAAATTAATGTCTACAAAAATATTAAATAATAATATCATAAATTAATAAAATGTTAATCCAAATTAAAATCAAATAATAATCAAAAATAAATCATATAACAGTTTTGGTTCGATTTCAGTTCTGCTGCGTGTTAGGAGACTGAAGGTTGCTTGGAAATTTGGAATAATAGGTGACACCAGAAATTACTTTTAATATATATTGCGAATATTACATGAAATTGGATGAAAATGGTATTTAATGGTATAGTGCGTGCGGTGTAATTGTGGATCGAAAAAGAATAGATTTTGGAAAAAAAACTTGATGCGCAGCTCGGTGGTGATTGGTCGATGGCATGTGTGGGCGACCAATCGCTGTGAGGTATATGGTAGCTCCAGTCGTTAAGGCGAAGTCTTTGTGTTAAGGTGAAGTCTGAACACAGTTTTTTTTTATCTATATTTATAGATTTTTTCGCCAGTGCGAATATGACACTCTGAAGGTAAACATATTAAATCAAATTATAGTTAGTTTAAAAAAAAATACGTCCCAGAACTTAGTTATAAGTTTTTGTTTTTCTAACTCAACTTCTAACAATACAGCAACATGTATCTTTTCTTAAAAGAGAAGGGGTTCCATTTCATTTATAAACAATTTCATTAAATGATTTTAAATTTATATTTACTTTTATGAGCCATTTGTTGGACTAAATTGAAAACCAGGCAAAAATGTAATAATCAATTGTATGAACCACTTGAACAGTATTTGAAAACAAGTTTTGGTTTTGTTCGATAACGAATTTTTCCTCTTTAAAATAACTGCCTTTACTATTAACTTCCTGACTTTGTTAGTTGTTGTGCTTTTTTATACTCGTATCATTGACTTTCTGACTATGTTCTCTATTACTTTTTTTTTGGTTTATTAGATCGTGAAGTAGCTGGGACTACCGGTAACAGTTAAAATCTGAAATCAAATCAGTTTTAAAAACAAACAATCAGTAATATATGTGCTGAACAAGTCGAAACAATTTTATTATTTAGAAATTCGGTGACACTGTAATATGCTTTTTGAGCTAGAAATATCATGAACTTAGTTTTCAACGCATAATTTCTCAACAGTTTCCACTCTTTCGGCAATTTATTAACAAGAATAATTTGGTTAACAAGAACAACTAAATTATGGCAAAAAAACTCTTCCTACATTGCTGCCGACCGGTAATGTGCCCAAAAAACTGGTGGCATTGCCACGCTGTATGGCAATGCTTATCCTCTGTACGAGGTAAAAGCCTGACCTTGGATCACGCGAAGTGTCAACTAGACGTTTCAACAGAATAATTTATTAATGGAGTCGTATAAATAATACAAGAGCATAAGAGCAGTTTTTGCAATATTATTATTTATGATTTCTTAATTTTCATTTCTTTATCATTTTCCGTACACTATTGCTGTTTTATTCATTGAAGCCAAAAAAAATCACACTTTTCACTATTACAGATCAATTTTTTTTTTTTTTTCGTTTTCCGCTTGTGACTTGCACCACACGTACAAAGCCTCAACGGACTACGCTCGGCACGTCGTCGCTCATTTAAGTTTTTATTCCGCCAGGAATCTAGGCTTTAAGTTCTAAATGAGTGTTATTTTAAACTCGGCTAAAAGCTGTAGACTTAATTTACATTTTCACGGCTCTTCTCCTATATAATTATTGCGTTCGCAACAGTTATTGTTAGAAGTTTCTTTTGAAAAAGAGGAGTTTAATTATTGCTGTGTATTTTTATTGTGAGAAGTGGTGGCCGAGTGGTAACGGCCCCGACTTAAAAGTTGTAAGTCGCGGGTTCAAACCCAGCCAGGCGGCTACTATGTGTAATTTATTTCATCACCACTGCTCTCAAGACTGTGAAGGAAAACATCGTGAGGAAACCAGCATGTCTTAGAACCAAAAATTCGAAGACATGTGACATCCACCAACACGCACTCCGCGACAAGTCGCGGCATGGCGGACAGAGCTCCGGCGGGATCTCATGGTGAAATGGCGAGAGCGATTGTCGCAACCTCGTGCTGGGCACGCCACGATCGAGGCGGTAAGGCCCCTCTTTGAGGCGTGGCTGGAAAGGCCCCACGGCGTCGTCACCTTCCGTTTGGCGCAGGTGCTGACCGAGCACGGCAAGTTCGGTCCGTACCTGTACAAGATTCGAGCGGAGACGACGCCCGGGTGTCGCCACTGTGCGGACCGCCCGGTGGACACGGTGGAGCACACAGTCGAGGTGTGCCCCGCTTGGGAAGAGCAGCGCCGTGTCCTCGTGGGGGCGATCGGCGGCGATCTCTCGCGCCGGGGCTTGGTTCAAGCCATGCTCCGGAGCGAGGAGGAATGGCAGGCGGTCGCCTCCTTCTGCGAAGCAGTAATGCTAGTAAAGGAGGAGGCCGACCGCCTTAGGCAAAGGCGGACACGCCGCCGCCGCCGCCGGGTTTCCGATCCCAATTTCCGGCCACCGTAGGCGCGGGCTCGCGGACGGTGGGCAATGGGTAGCTCGCTGTCCGTCCGTCCGGTAACAGACCGGTCCGAGCTCAGGTCGTCTACGGCGCGCACCGTTCCCGCGCGCCTCAAGGAGTTGTCAGCAAACTGTAGGGGTCCAGCAGGGCCGAAGCCTACTGGGGCCAAAGGTTATGTGAGACTGTCACCAAAGGCCCCAGGATAAAGGCAAGGAATGGAAAGGTAGGTTTTTAGTCAGTAAAAGTCTGACACTGTTTCCCGCCCCACCCAAGGGCGGGATTCGTCATTGGATGATTTTACCTACCACAAAAAAAAAAAAAAAAAACCAACACGCACTGGGCCCGCGTGGTGGATTACGGCCCATTCCCTCTCCTGGAGAGGAGGCCTGAGTCCCAGCAGTGGAAACATTAAAAAAGGCTGATGATGATGAGGATGTGTAGTATTATTTATACTCACATAATTATCTCACAAACTCATTGTTACTTATAGGTTTCCTTCTCATTTCTTCTTAAAATGGTAATATTTATTTATATAATTTTTGTTTACATTTTGACTTGGCAACTGTCACTCTGTCAGTTTATTATTTTCCTTTTCATCCATCACCTAATAGCTATGGTTATTTCTAAGGAGTTTTATATCAGTATCTATTTATAAAGCTAGGTTTACACACTTTCTAACTAATTCTAAATTATTGTAACCTTTACCTTATTGTGAGACAGCCATGCTGGCTGGCGTCTTTCTTTGGATTCTGTTTCAGATGATGATGATGATTTTTATTGTGTAGCTTAATGGCAAATAAATTCTTTTGCTAAGAAATTTCTGTTAGCGATGGTGCACAGACGAGGCGGTGCAATAATAGTAATATAATTTATATCTACTAATTTTACCAATGGTTTTGCTATTTTTATTAAACTGCAAGAAGAATCAAAGCATTTATTACAAATATACCATTTAAAAGCTCTTGAATTGTCAAGTGTTAGTTTCACATTCCAAAGCGTAGATCTCAATTATGTCGTAGAGGTGGAAACTTACTAGGGCCAAGGGTCTGCTACTGAAAAGAAGATTCGGCCCATGTATGAAAGGCAACGATTAACAAGAGTGGGTTTTCAGTCAGTAAAAGTCTGACATACTTTCCCGTTCCACCCAAGAGCGGGAGATGTCATAGGATGATTTTCCCACCTAAAAAAAACCTACAACCTTACTAAAAATTTAATTACCAAGTTTATATTCCACAGTTTCATAACTCCAGCTCACTGCGGTCGTTAAAAACTCAAAAACTCAATAGTAAGTGCTACCGATGTGATTTATGTGTTCCCTGAACTAAAATCGTTCCGGGTATTATTCAGTTTAAAAAGTGTTTTAGAACGTAACTGCGATTTCATCGTGCTGTAGCGATTTTGTTCCGATACTGAGTTTTATGTCACTTTTCAAACTTTCCTTTTTGGTTTTTATTTTTTATCGATATGAAACTACTCGTAGATTTCGGAATTTTAAAATGTGAATAAAATTCACTGGTCGCTGGATGTTTACTCCTAGTTTTTATTTTATTACACACTCCATAGGCACGTGCCTCACTGTTGTTGTCATTTACTGACGTTTCCATGACCTTTCTTATGTCATAGTTAAATTGTGCTACAAACATTTGAATCTCTTCAAATGATTGTAGCACGAGTAGTTTTAGCACAAAGGCAGCTGAAGAGAGAAGTCATTAGACGACTTTCCATCTTAAACAATAGGCTTATTAACAACCGTAAGGCTGCCTGTCCAGTGAAGCGGTGCGAGGCTGCGGGCCGGAGAAATGGAGAAATATTAACCAATAGGAATGCAGAAAATCTCTGCTCCTTTTCATTGAACAGGTGCAAACTAGTTTAAAATTTTAAATTCATACGGAAAAACGAGTGCGGGCGCTATAACTATAACTAAAACAGGCTGCAACTCCGCTTCGCATTACTTTCTCAGTCCGCTCCGCAGCCTCACTCCGCTCTGGTGGACAGACACAGTCCTCAACTCCGCTCTGCATTACTCCTTTGCTAAGGTCCACAGTCTCGCTCCGCTCTGGTGGACAGGCAGACTAAGTCTCTATAAAAAGTTGTACCTAATTTACCTTTGAAACTTCAGTTTAAATGTTCAGATACTATCCAAATGGCTTCACAACAAGCAAAATCCAATACCAGAACTTGCAAATTAATTCCCATTCAACATTTTAACTAAATAAAACTAGATTCGAATAGAAAGGACGAAGTTTCTTGAATGGCGCAACTTTGAACTTTGCGTGTTTTCGCGGCTCTGTTTAAAACTGTTATCATCTCGAGTTCAAAACGCTTTGACTTTTATTCTTTCTTTAAATGAAGGTATAGTACGCGTCAAATAAGTTGAACTATCAACTACTACTACCCGTTGTTGTTGCTGTATCTACTATCTGTTTATAGCTAGAGTGAATAGGCTCTTGATAAACTAGTGCGCCTCAACATAAACGATTGCATCACTGCTTACCAACAGGTGGGATCGCAGTCAAGCAGTAGTTTACATCAAATAAAAAAAAACCATTGGCTGTGGTTACGCGCAGCCCCCTGATACCCGAAAATCGGTTACAGCGCATTCACACAAATAGCACTATAAACAAAAAACTCATTGATAAGTTTCGTCGTTCACGCGAACGAAGTTGCGGGCACAGCCAGTTATAAATAAAATACACACAGAACAAATGATCATGCTCATCACACATACATTTGCCCTGGGTGGGAATCGAACCCACGACCTCCAGGACCGCATGGCAGTCAGGGCCACTGACAACTGTTTTTTTTATATGTTTCTTCTTTCCCCTACGATCAAACCTTTAGCTGGTTTCTTGTGTAATCCCAAACGCTGAACTGTATTTTCGGTAACGAAGGAAGCCTCACGTAACCGTCCGGACCAAGCCCAAGCTGTCGACGGCGCGTATCGTTGCTCGCGCGCCTCAAGGAGATGTCAGCAAACCAGCAGGGTCGAAGCCTACTGAAGCCAAGGATCTGCTTCTGAAAGGAAGATTCGGCCCTGGAATGAAAGGCAGCGAAGGAAAGGAACAGGAGTAGGTTTTTAGTCAGTAAAAGTCTGACACATCCTCCCGCTCCGTCCAAGGGTGGGAAATGTCATTAGATGATTTTCCTACAAAAAAAATAGGCTCTAACATAGGTCTGTTCAAGTGTCACCTCAACGAATAGTCCTGTGCGCCTCGCATCCTTCTTATTCCCGCGTCCCTTACGAGGATGTTAGTCCACCTTGTGGAAGGTGTTCCAATGCTGCGTTTTCGGTGTACCACCACTCTAGAACTATACAACCTACTGTACAGTACACTGTGTACTGTTGTTATTAACAAACCTATTTTGATCGGTTTTGCACTACGTCCGATCCGAATCCGATCTGTCAAAAACCCGCTCTTCCCACCGCCTTTCCCAAGGGTTAGGTGAAAATGAACCCCGGGGCCCCAGATCAAAGGCAATGAATGGAACAGGGTAGGTTTTTAGTCAGTAAGAGTCTGACATTATCACCCGCTCCACCCAAGGGCGGGATTTGTCTTTTGATGATTTTACATACCATAAAAAAAAAACTCACCGCTTTTAGGCAGTTGACAGTTTTCCGCACTAATGCAGTAAAGCGCGCGTGCTCGCCCCTTCCACAATTTTTGTGTAATGAAATAATTCTACGGCTACAAAAGTATGGTCTGTACCATACTTTCACGGGTTCAGATCGCATTCAGATTGGATGTAGTGCGAAACCGCTCTTACTATTTCATAAAACTTACAACACAACGAGTTTCATGACACAAACATAGTAAAAATAACAGCACACAAATTGTTAACAAGGACAAAACAAAAAAAAAACATATTCGAAACGACGAGACTAACGTATATACCATACAAGAGTATTGTGCAACACGTTTGCATTCTCATAGTCTTGCAAAAGTAAAGCAAGAAACGAAAACAAAGACACAAGAGGAAAAGCAAGACCCCGATCCATTTCCGAGACAAACGAACGACACCGTGCTCAAACGAATCATTAGCTTTACACTTATTCTTGCTTTGCTGTTATCACTGTGAAGTTAAAACAGAAGGTAAAGTAAATAAGTGATGAGACTTACTTGCGTATTGAGAATTAATTTCTACGAAATTACTCTTCTTTCTTTACACTACTTGCTTTGCTATAATCGCCCCTGTCTTTTTTATCAATGTATATTAATAGAAACTAAACATTATTTGAGCAGGGACGAACTCGAACGCCTTCGAGTTGATTTCGGTACCTCGTACGCCTTCCAAAGGTCCAAGACCTCAGGATCCTTAGTTATATAAACAAATAAAAATGTTGTAGGTTTTTTGAACGGATTTGGATTTTTGGAAACATTTTTCTGTGTCTCTTTTTAGTCCTAGCTGTTGCCTCCGGCAGCGACTGCCCAAGAACGCGCCTTGAGTTTTGTGTATTCGCTTTTAACTTTTTTGTAAAAGTTATTTGCATTAGGTAGTGTTTTGTTGTTTAAAAAGCACAGCAAGGCCTGCTTTTGTAACTACATTCGTTTTACATTTTATTTCTTTCCTGCTTTAGTTAAATTCAAGTAAATCTTAATAATAATTCGGAAGACGTCAAAAATCAGCCTTTAGAAAATATTTGCAGGTTTTTGTCTTTTTAAGAGCGGAAAGTTTTTTTTTAATGACATTAAATAAATATTTGAAATAAAGAAGAAAAAAATGTTTAATTCTTTCTCCTTATATAACATTGAAAAATATTTTTAAAATTCATAAATCTTAAAAACGCAAATGTGAGATGCAAAAAAAAATATTAAGAAAAAAATGGAAAGACTATAGAAATATTTATTTATTTATTCTTTACGCACACTAACATTACTGTACTTTGTACACAAATATACCTAGATTGAAAGAGATTTATTGAATACAACATGAAGAAAACGTTAATAAAGCTAGCTACCTTAAACTAAAAGAAACACAGAACAACCAAATATATGAAAATAAAATTAAACTCAAAAAGCTAGAAGCAAAGGTAAATAATGACGTCATTAAAAATAATGTAATGTCTGCCGCAACATTAAAGCTGAAACTACAAGTACCTGGCATACTATGGATACAAGTATCTGTATTTAAACAACTTCATGTTCGTGGAGCGTTCGTTGTGGTGATACTTGGGGAAGGTATATGTCTAGCTGCTAACAGTGGACGTTCTTTCGTCTGAAATGATGATGATGATGCATATTCGTTTATCCGGTCAGGGTGGAACGGGATCTCTCCCGCTTCTGCGGTATCAGTGACGCTTGGCTTCGGTAACTCCTTCGAATAATCCGCAGCCCTCGCAAAAAAGGACAACTAAAAGAATACAGTAGGTTTTAGTCAGCAAAAGTCTAACATCCTCTTGCTCCACCCTAAAGCGGGACAAGTCGTTAAATGATTTCATACCCAAAAAAAAAGTAACTGAGTCTCATATACAACAAAATCGATTGCTTATAGTCGAGACAATAACGCAGCGGGATGCGTCTAGTCGCCATAAATGTTATCTTATAAATCAGATTCAGATACCTACTGTAGATATCAGAGGTGGTGAGTACTGATTAAGTAACTTTCTTGGTGTACAATAAAGTTTTATTTTATTCTATTCTATTCTAAAGCCCCCCGCAACCCGTCGGTCTGTTTGCAACCAACTCAAAAACTACTAAACGTATTTATGCAGTATGAAAAAGGTTTCAGTGCATAATAGATGTGTATTATAGTACAGAAAAGCTTAGAATTTCAGATTCGTGCGAAGGTGAGGCGGGTTATTATAAAAAAAACTGGGCAAGTTCGAGTTGCACTCACGTACCGAGGGTTCGGTATAAACTACCTATGAAAATAGTTCAATTCCCGTATTGAGTCATAAAAAAAGTTTCTTTCTTGTAAAGTATCTACAAATTTAGAGTTTTAATTTTTTTTCCTATACTTGTGCTATGAGACTCTATTATTATATAAGACTATTACTGCTGGGCGAAAGGTCCCTCTTTTTTTCCCATACACGCCTGTTCTCAGCCAATTCTGCCCTATTCTAGTTTAAACTGACGAAAAAATTGATGTGTAAAAGCGTTTTTTAAAACCTATTTGCAAATAAATATCACTTAATGCGGGTCAGTCCCTCCGGTAGTTGTCATGGTCATCTCTCCACCTTCACCTTTGTGTGCCTTGCATTTAATGGGACCCAACAAGTGGCTCTTTCAGCCTACAGCTCATCTGACATGCGGCAAACAGACAACCTTACATTAAGCCGCCCATAAAATGACTAAAGAAATTCATTTAATCCTTTTCGTATGGTCACCACCGCACAGCATTTATCGTTTATTTTTTACACTTGCACCTCGTTAAAACGACTAAACTGAGAAAACTAATTTAGATAGCGCTCTCACTGCCGTTGCGAATCTAAAAATAAACATATAAATCTACGTGTATGTACCATCTTGATAACAGCACACAGGAAATTGAGAAATAGGGGAAAAAGAAAGGCCTGCCGTACACGGACGCGTAGCTTCATAGACGCGCCCTCCTGCTCCTCCTTAGGCCACCCTTGGCAGAGTAGTCGTGGTTGACAATGTTGCATTTTCGTTGGCGACTGAGACTCCCTTGATGCGTCTCCACTTGCCCCGGTTTATGGCATCTCGGGAACTCTGGACTGAGGTCTGTGAAGGACCGATCACTTGGATGGTTCTTCGTACTGGGTTAAATTTTGAATTAAAATCAACCTTTTACTTTTTACTGATGTATTGAAAAATTCATCCCAGAGGATGACTCTTGACACGATTTTTTACTTATAATTTTTACAAGAAGTTTGTTAGGACATAAGAAGGAGTTCCGCTAAACAGTCTATGTTGCAGCTCTGATGAGGCCTGTCCAACGCGTAGGTGAGCGCCCGCGTGACCGCTCTCATCCACTTGTCCCTGGACAACGAGACGCTCCATGGAGTGTTCGTTGCGAACAACGTGACCGAAATATTTGAGGATTCGTATTTGCACAGTCGACGATAACCTTTGTTTGATTTTTAGTTCCTCCAGGATCGAGACGTTAGTCCTAAGTGCATAGATGCGTAGTCGATACGCTTGGTGTACGCCTGCTTGCATACAAAACTTTCGACCTCTATCGACGAATTGGCATTGTCCGTAGTGTCGTTGCCGCTTATTTATTTATTTATTTTATCAATTGCTTGCTATACTTACAGTATTCACCAAAGCGTATAGCAAGCCAACAATCTACAAACTAAAATATTTTATACCAATATTTATCATTTCATTACCTAATGCGATAGAAAAAAAATGTAGAATTCAGGTTCCTGAGCAATCAAGGCGTTCAGTAGATTGAGCGCCTGGGCTGTAGGAGCATATCGAGCAGTTAGAAGTGACAAGAAAAAGTTATGAGTATACATGTGGATGGAGAGAGAGAGGCCAAAAAAAAGGTAACTCCCTATAAGGTAAAGCACCTTTCATGGCTCTGGAACATGCGATTCTGCGAGTATCGACCAGCCTGCTGCTTATACCACCGGATACGGCTGGCCCATGCACAAACTTTCTGTTCAGAAATTTGATGCGCTCCGTGACACGGGGCATGTATTCTCAGGGAGTCATTCCAGTTCCGGAGAATGCCCACCTCACGAATAGCATCACACGTGGTCGTGTAATACCCTCCCTGAAGCAGTATAGTTTGCCAATGATTGCGCTGGCCTCATCAATACGCCTCTCAATCCTGCATTGCCAGGCTGGTGCAGTTGGCTTTGGTCGATTGGTTCCATGTATATTTGGAAACTTGATGTTGGCTAATCGACATGCCGCAACTGCCCCACAATACAGGATTGAGTTCACCATTTTGTATGGGCGTCCCCACGGATCGACGTTCAGAAACTCCAGCCACACGTTGCGGGCCTCGAGTTTGGCCCGCTTTATCTGCGCTCGGAGGGTGCACTTTGCCGCTCTGTATCCCTCATACAGCTCCGCCTCTATGGCCTCCGCACCCGGTGGACGGGTGCGGCGCCTGCAGTGTCTAGTATACCGGCGTCGCGCAGTAGTGCACGCATCGCGCAGTGATACAGGATTGAGTGCGTATCAACGAGAGGTAATCGCTACTCTCAAAGATGTTCTTAAGAAACGAGTCCAAAGCACACACCAGCGCCATATTTTTTTGTGCATGGGTAATCGTTGCTGCTTTAGTTATTATCGTATTTTCATCGTTTATAATTTGGTTTTATTTCATAAGAGACATACGTCACCTGTTTAGTCTGGGTACATGTTTTCTTTTCTTAATTTTCTTGCTTTAGGTATATTGTGGTTTTCATGAGTATTTATTTTATATCTTGGGGGCTTCTACTATTGTAAAATGCGTGTGTAATCAGACCAAAAACTGTCATTTAATTAAAAAAACCGGTCAAGTGCGAGTCGGACTCGCGCACGAAAGGTTCCGTACCATTGACTAGGTGAACAATAGAACAACAACAAAAAAGGGCAAAAAAAAAATCGCGTTTGTTGTATGGAAGCCTTAAATATTTATTTTATTTTGTTTTTAGTATTTGTTGTTATAACGGTAACAGAAATACATAATTTGTGAAAATTTCAACTGCCTATCTATCGTGGTTCTTGAAATACAGCCTGGTGACAGACAGGCAGACACGAAATCTTCGTAATAGGGTTCCGTTTTTACGCTTTGGGTATGGAACCCTAAAAATTACGTGAACGGAAAATACGAAGTCCCGACAGCGAGTATCCCTTTTATTTAAGTGGGATATCATCCAATGTCTTCTCATGATCTAGAACGGAGCGGGAGGGCATGTCAGACTTTAACTGATTAAAACTACCCCTATGTTCTTTTTTTCCCTTGTGTTCCAGGACCACGAGTTTCCCTTTTGGAAGTCAATGAAGCCTTTAGAAGCAGCTAGTTACTTAATTTTTTTTTTTTTTTTCACAACTATAACACCGCCGTCTAGTCCCAAGCTAAGCAAAGCTTGTGTTATGAGTACTTGACAACTGATAAACATACTTATATATTTCTAAATACATACATTATTATAGATAAATTACACCCAGACACAGAACAAATGATCGTGCTCCTCACACAAACATTTGTTCTGGGTTGGAATCGAACCCACGACCTCCGGCATAGCAGTCAGGGCCACTAACTACTAGACCAACAAGCCAGTCAAGAATAAAAGATAGAATAATAAATCTTGCTAAAAAAATACAAGTAGGTAAGTAATTACGCCAAAAATGCTAACAATACTAAAATAGAAAAGGAAAAAACGGTATCTTTCGGAAACATGCTCGAATATCTGTAGACGAATGAAGTGCCAAAAGCAAATTACTGAAGCGCAACTCCTGAAGGAGACATTCAATTAGTTTGGCAGACGAGGTCAGGGACTTGATCGAGACTTGTTCTATTTATTTAGGTTCAGAATTAGATACCACTCTAATTTAGAAGACTCCTTAAAACCTATTGTGTATACAAACGCTCTTATAAAAGCGGTAAACTAGCTAGTAGAAGCATAATTTTAACGCCTTCTCACTGTCTTTCGCGGTTTTTTTTTTACTATGTACAGTCAAGGGTCAAAAGTGCAGTTGCACTCTACCAATATTAAAGTGGCTAGAATTTTTTATAGAAGAGGACCAATGGATCATCACTCAGTTCAGTTCGTTTGTTTCATAGAAGGAACTTTAAGAATTAAATAACGAGTTGTGGCCCATTGGCCCTATTTTATAAATAAATTTCATTCACTTAAGCATCGGTAGAGTGCAACTGCACTTTTGACCCCTGACTGTACATACTCGCGTTTGAACACTATCTTGCCTGAAGGTAAGCGATGATGTGGCCGACGATGGAACACGCTTGCCTAGAAGTATCCTATTCCTATTCAGTCTTGACTTAAAGACCCCTTGGTTATAGCTATCCGGAAACACAGACTCTGGCAGAGAATTCCAATCCTCAGCTGTACGCATAATGAATGTGTTCCCTATTATGTATTTATTGTGTTTCTAATAAATAGTCGTATAATTTGCGTAACATCATTTCTAATACAAAGAGTGACATGACAAATGACATATAAAAACATAATGAAATGGAAAGAGGAATGGGGTTGTATATCCAACATTCCCAAAACGCTTTGTACATATATGTGTACGTATGTGATCTCCACCATGTACCGGTGGCGCATCGTCTTACGTCTTGTGGTCCGATGATACAACGGCATTGGCGGAATCAAATTGTGCAATTCCAATGCACACTCCCTGTATGTAACCGATAGAAAACTGACAGGCCAGCAACTCGGCGTCGATGCTCAAGACATTGGAGTATCGACTTGACAAGCTTGTGCATCATTGCCGATGATGGTTGAACAAGTTTGAACCGCATCTTTAGTTACTGCACCGTGGGAACGTCGACATCATCATTATCATCATCATTTCAGCCAAAAGACGTCACAATAACCGGTCCTGTACATCTTGTAACCTTTGGATTCCTGTGACCCTCACCAGGTCGTCAATCCATTTTGTGGGAAGCCTTCCAACGCTTTCTTTTCGGGAGTCATGGTCATTGTGGACAAGGGTTGCAGCGTGATATAGCCTTCCTCGATAAGTGGGCTATTCAAACTTTTAAATTCAAACTAGTTCTTGAGATTTGCACGTTTAAATATCGAAGTCATGCATTCGTTTTTAAAATGAAATGATTACTTAGAATAAATAGTACATTTTGATACAAGTGGAGTAAATTTGTCATTTTACCGAGACGGTATTCACCCGAGCCTTGGTGAGGGTGTTATGGACCCGAGGGCTGCAGTGATAAATTCCACGTGTACACGATGTGTTTACAAAGACATAAATAAAAAGGTGCTAACGCGCCACTGGTGGGGCTGGTGGGGCGGGGACAAACTCATGCATTTTTCCACACTAGTGCGAAAAACAGTCAATTGCGTGCCTAAAAGTGGTGGGATAAGAGCAGGTTTTCGAGTGAGTGTATTGAAAAGTAGGTATATACACAAGCGTGACAAAAAAGAAAATAGGCAACAAAAAGTAAATAGGCGTAGGATAATAAATAAACCTTCAAAAAAGTTCTAAGAGCATAAACTTTAACATCCTCCATTTTTTAATGTTTCTTTTCTAATCCGATATGCTTTACCATAAAAAAAAATAGGCTGGTGTAAAGGTTTTTTCAAGGCAAGTCCGCTAACTGAAGCTCTGTTGCAGATTTAGAATCTGTGAAAGTATTGCAATACTTGTTATTGCTATTTTGTGTAGCAAAAGCTTCAATAGATCCAGCCTGATTATGTTGACTTGCAAGAGACTGTTGTATAATTGTATTGTTAAATTTTCAATATTGCAATTAGCTTTTGACAATAGTAGCCAGCTTGTCTTAAATGGGAAGAGTGCTTCGGGTAACGTGTCTACAATTTTACAGATGTGTACTCCTTCACAAGGTCGATTGTAAGCCGTTTCGACGTCTTAGTGTCGACACCGCCACCGACTCACGCTGAAAATCAGCGCTATGGTTTCATTATACTATGCTGGGGCCACAGCTTTATGCGGAGTATTTGAATCAGAATATTTTATTTGTAAACATAGGTCAGATTACAGCTTTGCCCAGAGACCTAGAAATATATATAAGTAACATTTTCAGTTTTCATTCGGCTGTTTTAAGCGGGGGGTGTGACTCATATTTTGCTTACATAATGATTATGATTGTAAGCTTGTCTTATGGCCTGATTATTTCTACTCATTTTGAACTTGTTTAATTAAACCTCTGGAAATCCACAAATATAAAATAGAACACTATGAAAATTTATTTTATTAAAATTGAATTTAAATGACCAACAGCCGGGTAAAAATCATGATATAAATTTGTTGGCTCGATAAAAAGAATCGCGAATCTGACCCTAACTTACGATTTCAAACGTGTCTACGAGGTTACGTCATGGCAATGTTAAAAAAATTACAAAAAAATAGTAATGCTTAATTTTAAAAAAAGCCTCGCAGAAACAAAAATCTTGAATAGTTATTTCTTTTTTATAAAAATAAAACCACTGTTACGGGGCTGCGACGACGACGTACACCCGGGTAGAGTTCATACAACATACACAGTGATTACAACCGGCTCATAAGATTGATTCAATCTTTCTTCATCTCTGTCTTTCGTTCTGTCGTCATGCCATAAATTCTTTATTTTAGAATTATTTGTTACCATAATATCATGTTGTGGATCTTTGCAATAGTGGAAGATTAGAGAGAGTAGGTAAAGTTTTATCATCTGTAGAACGATCAAACAAACGGTGTAACTCAACCCATACTTCTTTGAATGTATCCCTAGTCTCATAACCTTTTGGAGGATTATGTCTGACATGTTTACTGTGGTAACCACGCTCTGCTACCATATTGAATACATAAAATTAAAAACTGACTGACTGACATATCAAAGCATAGCCGAAACTACTGGAATACAATTTTAACATGTTTTGCAACAGGAAAACAGTTGAATGGAACAAAATAGACATAAGGAGTTTCTTGCACATTCTTCTCCATAGTGGAGTTTCTTGCACGCTCTTCTCCATAGAGATTACGCTTTGGAACGTGCAATTTAGCTTCGCTTTTGACAGACGGTCATTTTGACGATTCAAGAACTAGAACTACATTAGACCGACGCACACGTGTGCCACGCCTGATAAGTACTGTTAAACCCTTGCTGCTGCAGGCTCGACTTCCGGGATCAATGAATATAGAACAACGACTTTTGTACTGTTTCGGACTGATATAATAAAATTACTTCTTTACACTTCAAAGAATCACGTAGCACTGCCTATAAAATATTCTTTTCCTATAAATATTCAAATGTATTCTAGAAATACCAACATCCTTCGAAATACTAATAAACCAGTATGATAACTCATAAGCATGAGTTTGCAAATAATGTCATGCAAACTCATTACTCCGACATCACAGTACATAGAACGACATCGCGTAGCGTGGATCTAATGTAGCTCTACAAATCAAGTTGCCATATAAAATGTATGGAGACCGACGCGCCCAAATCGGCGTACGTGGCCCACGTGTGCGCAATATTGTTCTACCTATAATTGTCTATTTGAAGTAAACATTTCTGATTTCACAAAAACTCTTTAGCTTTGTGATATTATTAGAATATTTTCAGTTTGTTTTCGAAATATACCTGTAAGTTTTTATGATGTGACTATTTTGAAACAACTGTTGTCGCGGAAATCTTAGCAGACCTCGTAAGAAATGGCAGGGGTTTGAAAAATGTCGGATCTAAATAAACACTGCAAAGAAAGCAATGCCCCCGGCTCGGGTTCCGTACAACTTGCTGTAAGCACGAAACTTGCAAATTGTGACGCGGTGCAAGTTGTGAGCGATTTACATTTAGTTTTATTAAGTTTTGTTTTTAGGATTTTTATATTTATTTATTTAAACTTTATGTACAGTAGTGGTACATAGGCGGACTTAATGCAACAAGGTATTCTCCACTGAGTACTAGACCAACTGATAAACATACTTCAAATAATCGTGCTCATCACACAAATATTTGTCTCGGGTGGGAATGGAACCCATGACCTCAGAGCAGTCAGAGCCACAACCACCACCAACCAACCACTAGACCAACTGGCCAGTCAAGAAGATCATGCTTGTTTATTAGTATGGAAGTTGAAGGAAATCCACTGCAGGAAATAGGCCTCCCTCAAGTATCGCCACAACAATTAGTCCTATACGTCCCGCATCCATCGGATTGCCACACCAGGTCATCGGTCAACTTTGTGGGAGCCTATCAACGCTGCGCTTTCCGGCACGCGGTTGCCACTCCAGCCCCTCTAGCCAAATTAAAATCGTTTCGTTTAGCGTGAACACTTGGAGTTGGCCACGCCCCTAATTCCTTTGTTAGTACAACAGTAAGTAGTATATTATCTTGATACCACCACATTTTTTTATCAACATATTTTTTTTTTTTAATTGGGTTATCATTCAAACATTTCATTTTTGAAATAAAAAAAACCTTTTACAAAAAAAAATTGACTGACTTCACTGAAGAAAGTCAGTCAAAAAAACACTAAAAGGATCAAAATAATTTTTATTCTGGAATTCGGTGTTAAATAAGAAACAAACAATACGAAGAAACAGTTTTTTTTTAACCGACGATTTTTCTTTTTTGTAAAAAGTCTTTTTTTCTTAAATTGAATTTTTGAATGTCACCCAATTCTCAAAAAAAAATGGATGGTGATAAAAAAATCAGGCGGTATAGTAGTAGTAGTACATATACCTACAAGTAGCCAGCTTGGTAATCAACAGTCGTTAACGCTACTAGAAAACTAATCAAATGTTTGGACTGACATCATCTCAACAAAATTCGTAGCCAAGTTCACATCGTTCAAAATGACAGAATTAAACATAATCGTTTCTACAATTCCTTCAATACTAGCGGCATATCCGGCGTAGTATAGTTTTTTTTTTATTTGGTATAAACTAGTACTTGACTGCTGATCCCACCTGATGGTAAGCAGTGATGCAATCGTTGATAGTGACGCCCTCCTCCCCCTCCCTCTCCTCCTTTCTCTCTCTCACTTTTTCTCTTTATTTAAAGACGTTTACGGAGTAAAATTGTGCCTTCCCACGTGTTGATTTCTTGGCCACCTAAGGGAAGTACATTGCGCACTCTGTTCCTGAATTGTTCTGTTCTGTTCTTCTATCTATATCGCAGCGGCATTATATAACACGCCGTTTTACAAGTTGGCGCGTTGGATTGAAAAACGTCGCCTTTTTTGTAATGCAGTTACCTCATGGACAGCCAGACTGTGATGACGATAAGTTTTACAAAACGGCGTCCAATGTTTAGCTGTATTCTCATTGTAGGGTGACTATAAATGCAGTCAGTAAAACAAAAAAAAAAGCAAGCAAATTTTTAAAGACACGCGAAAGTCCTATTTATTCAATTCTTGAGTTGGCTGTGCGCATTACTTTTTCCTTTTGATGTTCGCTCATGTCTGAAGGCAATAAAATTTTGTTTATTTCCATTTAGATTGGGCGGTTTTGGTTCGATTTGACATATTATACTCTTTTCTTACAATCTTCTTTTAAACTATGGCATATACACGCTATTTTAGCGCAAAAATTGGACCACACAACAATTTGCGACACCGGCAAAGCGTGGCCGAGGGTACGAATCGATTCTGATATTAATTTTCGAAAAACTTTGAATTCACCAGCGTTGTTTATAAGTTCTTTTGTATTCAGTATGGTAATGCAGAATCAAAAAAAATCTATAATCTAATATAGTACATGAATACTTAGCCTTATAATTTTCCGACTGCCGAGCCTCAGGTCACCTCTCTAAGACGGGGATTAGATTGTAAATCACCACACGGACCCAGTTCCGGTTGGTGGATGTCATATCTTCGATTTTTTTTTAATCTAAGACATGCCGTTTTCCTCACGATGTTCTCCTTTACCATTATCTATTAAGAGCAGTGGTGATGACATAAATTATACAAAAAAGGTACCTAATGCTTGGTTTGAGCCTACGTCTTGTAAGTTGGTTACTACCATAATCTAAATTGAGCGATATTTACTATCATAGATATCCGGAGATATGCCTTCATTGCAAAGTAATAAGAAATCCTTGCGCAACCGCTTATCTCCCACCAAAATAATTACAACATTCACAAATAGTGTATTTACGACACACACTCAAAATTTGTACACGCACACTAAGAAGAAAGCAGCTACACTAAATCAATTTCTAATAGCACACATAAATAGAATGGGCGGGGCATTCGCTTGTAAGCACGGAAACATTCAATGCACACGCATAAAATTAGAGCATCGAACCGATTGTCGATAATTGTTATCGATATTTAATTTCAGCATATTCTTGTAATATAATTACTTCGTCTAATTTTCTTTAAATAATTTCTTTTTTATATACTTATCCGAAAAGTGAGTAATGATTATAAAATAAAATAGGAATTAGTTTTTTTATATCGTATTACCGGTTCAAGGGAACGTTCTCTGTTAAATATCATGCTGTTATTATTAAACAATATATTACTTAATCTTAACTATATGATTTTAATCTTATGTGACTACCTACATTCAGAGTTGGTTTAAACATTTAGGTAAATTTTATACACGTATTCAAACTCGTTTTCATTTTAAACAAATTGTAGGTAGTTGATGCTGACAGGATCGAATTCGTTATGATGAAATAACTCACACTAACTACTCAAAATAAATACATCTAACAAAAAAATACTGGTCAAGTGTGAATCCGACTCGCGCACCAAGGATTCCGTATAAATTTCCCTATGTAAATGGTTCAATTCCAAAATTTCTCAAAGACTTTTCCGAATCGCAAAAAAAGATATTTTTTTCATCACAAATCTTTGCTGGAAGTGAGTTACACAGTCGTACTGCATGAAAACAGAAGGAGTTGGAATAGAAATTACATTATTTTAAGTTGGAGAATTATATCAAGATAAAAATGCTTGGATCAATGCTGGTCCAGCTCCACTACAACTAGGGCGTACGAAAACACCAAATACCCAGATTTAAAAAATAATGATTTAATAGTTTTGCATAGCGAACCTAAAATATTGTAACTTTTGACCAAAAATAAATAACTGTATAAAATTATACTTATTTATCGTGCTACTTATCATATTGTACTATAATTTTTGATCATCTCAATCTTTAGATATAATGTCAATTTAAGTTCACGGGTATTGAAATAACAATACCTTAGTTTCGTTCAAACAACATTCATTCAATAACTAATTTAACTCTTACTATACATGTAATACGACAATATTCATAGAAATGTATAAAAAAATATTGAACTGCGAATAATACGCATATCGATAAAATCAGCCTCACGCACTCGATTGCACCTCTCTAAATCTTGAACGGTCATTGCGGTCATTGCGTTCGGGAAGATTCGGGCTAGTTCGGTCTAGTTCGTGTCGTTCCGAACTTGAGTTCGTGAAATATTTAAAAATTGATTTAAAATATAAAACAGTGACTTAATTGTTTAATTACCGTTGGCAGGATACGCCATTTGTCTTCAGGTTGATGATATGTGACCTATTTTTGCATATAATTACTGCACAACTCGGCATTTTGTTTTTTTACGCATCAGTAGTACCCTGTACGCAATTGCAAAGCGAATGAATGAAGCGTACAGCCGTTGTTCGATTATATGGGTCGTTTGCCCAGATCGAGGCGCCACGTGCCACGCCCCCAAGGCATATCCCTCGATATCCGTGTTTACTATACACCCCTATTGTTTAACTAGTCCAAAAAAATAGGACTCTATTTGTTCCTATTACTAATCACAAATGTGTAGTCAAAAGTAATTGGTAAATTCATAATTGAACCAAACATTTATAACAATTGCTACTAGAAAATACTAACCGCAGTGTTGCTCCATTTTTGTCGCCATCCAAAATGAGAAAATGTCACTCAATTTATGGTAATATTGTATGGTCTGGATAATATTACCATAAATTGAGTGACATTTTGGGATATAAACAAACGCTCATAACTTTGCTGTTTATGTGTATTATTTATTGTTATTTTACTTAAATAATAACAAGACCTTTTCTAATAAGCCTTGTATGTGTACTAATTAAAAATAGCAGTGTATAAACCACAGGTCATTGGCATTGCTCAGAAAGCTGCCCAGTTTAACTGGGAATGGGCAAAACGTAGGACAGTTCCAGTGCGTCTCCACGATTCGACAGCTTGATTGAAAGTTTCCGCTTTCCTAGTGGGATCTTCTCAACCTTGTAGCCAAACGGAAACGCCTTAATCTGCCAAAAACGCGCCAACTCTAGTTCATCTAGTTGCCACTAGATGGCATGCCTTGTTTTATTGACAAAAAATCAACTGCCGGATACGATATGTATGTATATAATATATTATATATATGTGTATTGAAACATCACAAATGTGACGTAACATAATTTCCCTAAGGGTGTGAACTAACCACTGCATTACCTTCAATAGAGGTAAACGCTACACGATGTATCAATCCGCCACATTGATTGAATTAGTGTCGTGGTAACCTCCTCTGCCCCTAGGGGGGGATGCCAATGTGTTCAGTAATTGATACTTCGATAGCAAACAAGACGATGGACCAATGATGACAAGAATGAAGTACCTAGTGACATATCCGTCGGGAAATGATAAATAATATTAATTTTTCAAATAGATTTTTGTACGTCAATTTTTCCGTAAATTTTTCCGTTAATTTAAACTAGATATAAATATATCCTATTTAACCTGGTCAGGGTCACTGGATTCCGATGGATGCGAGACACACAGAACCCACCATTGTGGCGACACTTGGGGGAGGCCTATATCCAACAGTGCACGTCTTTTGGCTGAAATGATGAATGATGAAATATATGACCTGTGATTCTTAGCTACCCTGAGAAGAAACACCGAATCAAACTCAGGAGTCGAAATCTTTTATAAAGTCCATACAGCAAACATGTAATGGTCAAATCATATGAGAACCACGCAAACTAGAAAGGTTGTGAATTTGGTCTAATTCGCAAATGTCAGTTCTATACAGAACGCAAAGACATTTTTGTCATCCAAAAATTAATCTTTGAAACATGCAGAATTGTTTGAAACGGTTTTTTTTAAGGTGGAATATCATCCGATGATTTCTTCCGGTCTAGGTGGAGTGGGTGTCAGACTTTTACTGACTAAAACCACACCTCTGTCCTTCAGTTGCATTTGCGTTCTAGAACCACGGGTTTCGTTTTAAGAAAATCCCTGCGGTCCTAGAGGGTATCGGCCCTGCTGAACACCTACAGTTGGTTGACATCTCTTTGAGAAGCGCGTGGATCATGACACGCTATCGAGATTTGAAACAGTTACCACGGCCCTCCTGCTCCACTTTAGAGCGGGAGAAGTCATTGAATTTTTCCCCATCCCAAAAAAAGGATATAACAAAAGATCTTTTCAAAATACTTTTAAGTCTTTAAAGTAATGGAAGACGAAAACCAAGTCCCTAGATATAGGTGCGCTATCGCTGTAGTGAATAACCGCTTACTAGAACCGCAGTGACCTACTTCCTACAATTGATTCTCAGTTCTCTGCTACCTTGGGATGTCGATACCTATACTTTGTAGCCGCTGAACTTTAACAGAAATGGTTTCTTTAAAAAATTCTTTCATAATAGCGTTTTGCAAAAGGTTGCACTTTTGCAGAGGTATCAGAGAATTTTACCTTCGATTATGTAGTACTAAAAATTATTTATCAGTACTAATATTACAAAATGAAATGAAGATATCCGCAAGAGAACCAAGGTTACCGACATAGACCGAAGAATCGCCAAACTTAAGTGGCAGTGGGCAGGGCATAGTGCTCGCAGAACAGATGGTCGAAGAATCAGAGTGGCAACCACGTACCGTAAGACGCAGCGTTGGAAGGCCTGCCAAAAGACAGATCGATGACCTGGTGAGCGTCGCAGTATTCTGATGGATGCGAAACGCACAGGACCGTTCGTTATGGCGACACTTGGGAGAGGCTTATGTCCAACAGTGGACATCTTTCGGCTGAAATGATGATGATAAAAAATATTTCAATGAGAATTTTTTATTTTATTTAGAATGAATATACTCAAAAACTACTTGTGTGTAGATGATGCTTGTCCGTAAAGTTAATTAATTCAAATTAATGTCAAGTTCTATGTTGATATAATCATAAAAAAGAATATAAATATAATTCTCTCAGCTAACCTAACCCTATTGAATGACTTTTTCATGAAATAATAGCAAATCAACAGAGTATTTTGTAGGGGGTTTTTCCCGGGAAGTATTCCTGTTTCGGCACCAATTTTTTCGGCACCAAAAGTTTCGAAATCCAAGCTATTCCTCTTTCAGCACCAATAGGTATTTTTGGTATGTTGTTTCCTGATTTGGCACCAAGCTAACATTGGTGCGGAAAGAGGAATAGCTTGGATGCCGAAACTTTTGGTGTTCTTGCCCGGATCTATGTCAACTTGGCGGCCCCATAACAGTGATTTTATTTCTATAAAAAAAACCCTAGTAAATATTCAAGATTTTTATGTTTGCTAGACCCTTTTAAATATCAAAGTTACATAAAATAATAAATATTTTATGTAACTTTCAAACTTTTACGACGTAATCTTGTAGATATACTCATACAAATTTGAAATCGTAAGTTAGGGTCAGATTCCTGATTTTTTTTTTATCGAGTCAACTAATAATTTTTATTATGTTTTGGTTTTTACTCAGCGGTTAGTCATATGGTCAATTTTAATAAAGTAATTATTCGTGGTGTTTTCTTTTATATTTGCGGATTTTCAGTGGTTCAAAAAAGTACAAAATTAGTAGAACCTCTGTAAAACTTTCAAAAGCTTACTTCAGGTCACCATTTTATCTGTGTGTAAATTAAAATTTGGTTCAGAGAAAAATTAAAAATGCATTAATGATTAAAATTGGTGAATGGTAGTCAAAATTCTGGTAAATTTAGATATCTGTTAAATCATGCGGATTTCATTAACCTCTTCATTATTCTGGTCTCCTGGTAGGTCAATATTACGATCATAATATTATTTTTCCATTTTCGTCACCCCGGAAGTATTAAATCAATTTTAAAATCCTCTCCAAAAATAGCCGTTCAAATGTTTTCGTTTCAAAAATTTGCATAAAATTCAATTAATATACAAAATTGTGTAACCTAATTCTCCTACCCACATATTTAAATGTGAACAAATTAATTTTGACACCATTCGGCGTTCAAAGGGTTTCGGTTCATCGCGATACCCCTGTACATTTCACTACAGGGGGATACGGAAACGGGTAAGCAATATTTTAGATGCTACTTCTGACTATTAAAATTGGCAACTTTTTTCAGTTAAGTCATATTCAATCCCTATAAAAACCCATGTACTTATACATTACCTCAAAAACCCGCTTTTAGGTACGCAATTTACTGTTTTCCGCACTAGTGTAGAAAAGTGCGTGAACTCGCCCCTGCTACACGCTAAGCGACCCCCACGAGTCGCCAGTCAACCCCCGTTTATTATTTCTTCCCGTATTGAAAAACATCGTTTGATTCACATGGAAATTTTCACTGCAGTACTCCACTCCAATACCGTCACCTGTGACAAGGGCAATTTTAGCCTCGATCGCAATACAAACTTTCTCCACTTGTATTAAAATGTATTATTTCCGTGATGAAGGAAGGTTTCATCCGCTCATAATTAGTCTGGGAGGTGAAATATTTTTTTTTTATTTCTTTTACTTTTCGTTAATTTTCATAAGCAGAATATTATTATATTCAAAATATGACCACCAATTTCCGTTACATCCTGTATATTGACATGTGTCACTAGTGATGGGACACGAATAAAAACAATTTTTTTTTATTTTTTTTATTCGATTATGAGACTGCGTGACTTGGAAAGAGTAATGTATTTATATTATATATACGAAATCAACATCGGGAGTAAATCGCTAATTATACCTAAGTATTATTCGAATCACATCGTTATTAGCTGAACAAAATTTTCTGTTAGTTATTATATTTCTTAAAGGTTTTGCGAATAAAGACCGGTTAACTCTCATTTAGAATCTAGACAGCGAAACCCAGTAGACTGATTTATTACTCACATTATTAATGAGCCTGGCTAATTCTTTGGTTCATTTATTTCTAACTACATAGTTCTAACTCGCTTCGACTGTGTGGAAATCCCAAAGGAACGCACTCCCATTCCAGGACATGATCTACGCTTGTGCCAAACTTCATCCAAATTCGTTAAACCATTCAAGAGTGAAGAAGCAACAAACATACAAATATTTCACTGTTATACCATGACTGTGATGTGTTGCCCATTGAATTGATATTCTCGCTCAGATGCTGCGTAAAAATGCCCATCTTTAGAATGTGTTAAGCCTTGATTTGAAATTAAAAATAAACGTTCAAATTCGTTTTTCCCAATGAATATATATGTAATACTTGATTATGTTCTTTTATCTTATTATTATACTATTATACGAAATTAAATTTAAAAAAGATACATAAATAATCGAATAATAAAATTGATGAATGTAATTCGAATAACCATGAACATGACATCCCTACCCACGAATCTAATAAGGTATATTTGTATATTTGACACGCCGTCACAGGGGAAATCCACGAACCGCGATACATATTAATTTTGTTACGTCTGTCACTGGATCCTCCCTGATTAGTATTCACAGATTATTATGTAATACAGATGATGATTTGCCGCTGTTACATCCAGAGGCTGAACGGCATAACTTCGTTTGATGAGTGTGTGGTATGAATATCTTAAGTGAATTTATTTAGCGTCAATTCTGACTTAATCATGCATTTGTATAGCTTCGCAAAGAGAGCGCATGCCATAAGTGCATGTTTATTTTATATTTTATGTACTGCCGAGTGTATTGTTACCTTTCGTTTCTTTTTTTAAACCATGCTCACAATAGGAAAGGAATTATTTTGACTGAGATAACCCGAATTGGGTGCCCTGGTAAGGGTGGAGGAAATCGGATGGATGCGAGAAGCACACGACTGGTCGTTGTGGCGACGCTTGGGGGAGACCTATGTCCAGCAGAGGACGTCTTTTGGCTGAAATGATGGTGATGATTATCTTCAATTGCCAGAATTAACACTAATATACAAAATATAGATTTTATATTATCTATACTAAAATGAATATATACATCTAAACTAATAAATGTTAACTTAACAGTTATACAAACTAAAAATAATAATATGTACAAACGGGTAGAAAAAGAACTCATTGAACATCAAAAAATTGATCCACATCGATGTCAATCGGAAAAGTGCCCAGAACGCTGGCAGCATTGCCACGTTGGATAGGTAGCAATGCTAATTCTATATACTAATATTAAACTAATTAAAACTTTGAGTTAATTCAATATAAATAAAAATACAAAAACTACTGGAACGACTTTAAAAATTCTTTTACCAGTTGAATTTTGCTTTATCATTTAATAATATATTCATATTTTAAATGCTTATCTTGTTCACATTATGAGGTAAACAATGAAATAACAAAAACAATAGTTTTTTTTTTATTTTATGTAGAAGCTAGGAAGACGTTTAAATGATACTGCTGCATAAGATAGAGTAAAATAAGTTATAAAGGGTGACTGGTAATTAGTGACCGATACTTAAACACGTGATTGTAGTCGTACTCAGAAGTCGAACTCAGAATCAGCAAGGTCAGTACATTTTGACCAGTTTGGCGAACATAAAATGCATTGACCAGAAGATTTTTTTCGCGATTTCAGGTTTTGTCCCATAGTAATGGTTATTTGTTATTATGATTACGGTCACGGGTTTTTTTTTATGGTAGGTGAAATCATCCAATGACAAATCCCGCCCTTGGGCGGAGCGGGAAGTAGTGTCAGACTCTTATTGACTAAAAACCTACCCCGTTCCTTCGTTGCCTATAGTGCCGGGGCTGCGCCTTCCTCTCAGAAAACGGCCCTTGCCTTCGACCCTGCCTGCCTGCAGCTAGCAGGCTGGGCCTCTACGGTTTGCTGACAGCTCCTTGAGGCGCGCGGGAACAGAACGCGCCGTCGACGACTTGGGCTCGGTCCGGTCGGTTACCGGACGATCGGACAGCATGCTACCCATTGCACGCCGTCCGCAAGCCCGCGCCTACGGTGGCCGGAAATCGGGATCAGAATCCCGGCGGCGGCTGGGGCGAGCGCCCCGTTGCCTCTGCCTGATGCGGTCGGCCTCCTCCTTTGCTAGCATTACTGCTTCGCAGAAGGATGCGACTACGGTCACGGGTTCAAACCCAGCCATTCGCATTACTTTGTGTAATTTATTTCATCACCACTGCTCTCAAAAAGGTGAAGGAAAATATCGTGAGGAAACCGGCATGTCCAAGAACCAAAAATTCGAAAACATGTGACATCCACCAATCCGCACTGGGCCCGCGTGGTGGAATACGGCCCATTCCCTCTCTTAGAGAGGAGGCCTGTGTCCCAGCAGTGGGAACATTAGAAGGCTGATGAGGATGATGATGTTGATGACTACAATCATGTGTTTAAGTATCGTTCACTAATTACCAGTCACCCTACATATAAATCGGACCAAAAGTTTGGAAATACAAAGGAGCGAGGGAGCACACGCCATGACCTCTAATCGTGTACTGAATGCTCGACTAATATCAATTAGTGAAAAGAGGTAAAAATGTACGAATAAGCATTAGTGTATTATTAGTGTATGGTTTCAACATACATTGTATTTGATACAATTGTATCTCACGCCCAATAAATTCATTTAAAAACAAATTACGTAGACTTTCTTAGGGACATTTAAATATTTAAGAATGCATTTCAAATATGTATCTCGCATAATAAAATGCTATGCTTTGTAAGATAAGCTTGCAAACATAAATCTTTTAAAACGTTTCAAAGAATAATGGAAACTTTTTTGAAATAAACATTTTGGCTCTTACGAAAAGAAAATTAACTGTGGTTGAATGGCATTTGAAAAGAAACGAAAGGTTATCACGCGGTTGAATGTTTTAGACGTAAATACTTTAGTGTTTTTTGACTGTAATTGAAATTAATAGCGGTCTTCTTTTTATTAATTGTGGGTTGTTTTAAATAAATTGATAATGCACTGAAATGTCATATAGTTACTATCATCATTCATCATTATTTCAGTTTATAGACGTCCATCTCCATTGCTGAACATACAAGTAGTAAGTATAGTAAATTTTATTTAATTACAATTTCGCGTTGGGGTTCGCCAGAAAGCTATGTCAATTTTTTTGCAAGATTTTAGGTGTAGATAGAGCAGACCGAGTTCCGAATAACACATTTTTTTAGGTTGTGCCCGCCTTTGGGCGGAGCGGGAGATAGTGACAGAGCTTTTACTGACTAAAAAACCACACATGTTTCTTCTTTGCCTTCATTCCAGGGCCCCGGGGTTCACTTTTACATAATCCACAGCCTTAACGGAATCACATGCTGCGCTCCAAAACGGGCGTAATAGACGTAGGCAAAAAGGTTGCCAGGCTGAAATAGAATTGGGCGGATCACGTCAGCCGCATGCGCAGTGATCGCTCGCCAAGTGTCGCCACGCAGTAGATTCCTGCAGAGAGAAAGCATCGTCGAGACCGGTCTAGAAAGATGTGGCAATCTGGACACGTACCACGAGGATTGGTTCGAGATAGCCTGCGAGAACTGAAGGAAGAAAGAACTGTTACAGGAGCTATCAGAAAGAACTTAGGAGAGGTCTTTGCCCAGCAAAGGGACAGTAATGGCTAGTAAAAAAAAACACTTCGGAATTCGGAATCTTTGACTGAAAAACGTCATCGTCACGTATGAGCGGTTGAATGGAAATTTATCTGGGTTTGCCCGCTCTTATGGACTGGAGCCGACGTTACTCGAAAGAGCGTTACAAAACCGAGCATTACAGCTAAATCTCATACAATACCCACAAAATAGTGCTTAGCGCGACTAAAGAATATTTCAGTTGAAAAAAACACATCACAAAATGTAACACCAAATTCAAGCAAAATTTAAACAAAATAAAAAAAAACCTAAACGCATAAGAAAACCGGACCTATTGTGATTATTCAAAACGTTTGTAAAACGGGCTTCTGTGTACATTAGAGGGCCCGTATAACACTCGTTATCAGGCCCGTTTTTATCTGGAAACATTATTGTCCGGAAGATTTAGGTGTTTCGTCCCTTTGTGAAGAGGTCAAAGTTATAGGAGAAGGCGCAGGGATGAACAGACATTACAGCTGATAAAAAACTTCGATTCGCTTTCGCAAGCTTTTCTTTTAGAAAGATTAATCATCATCATCATCATTTCAGCCAAAAGACGCCTACTGTTGAACATATATCTCCCCTCCCGTAATCGCGTCTCGCAAAAAGGCCTCGTAATCGCATCAGGAATAAAGTTATCCGCAGAAGAACTAAAGCTACCGAGATAACCCAAAGAATCGCCAAATTTAAGTAGCAATGGGCAGGGTACTTTGCTCGCAAAACAGATGACCGTTGAGGACGGAAGCTTTTGGAGTGGCGACCGCGTACAGGAAGATACAGCGTTGGAAAGATGGCCCTTTGCTCGCATTACTGCATGCATGGACGAGGATGCGGTGGTGCTCCGCCCAAGCGGGACACACCTCCAGCATATCCTCCGGGCGGTTTATACAATGGTGACACCCTGAATCCAATGCTGGAACTTCCCAACTTACCATATCCGGCAAGGACCAGCGTCATGCGGAAGTTGAAGACACCGTGACGCCTCTCCTCCTCGAAGAGATGACTTACCACCATGATTGTGGCATAAACATTTAAGGGTGCTTTTTGACCTTGCCATAAACATTATGGAGGTACTTGCCTACTACGCTCACGTTTATAACTTGGACCCCACACTTCCTGAAGCGTCCTTTAAATATAAATAATGTGTTTGATTTACAACTGCGGCATCGCAACACAGATGACGCTGTTTTGTTGCCAAATTGATATCGAATATGCTCCCATACATGGAAACAATGCATCATATGGAAAATATATGAAATAGTAAAGTATCTTATGGTTTATTCTTACAAGTTGTCTTTCTCTGGGGCAATGGAGAAATATTGAGTGGGTAAACCATACCCGATGTTTCTTCGCAAGTTCGAAACATTCTGCAACATGAATTGAATTTGTGTGAAGTTAGGAAGAAGGTTATATGTTACGAGTATTATGCTAATAATAATTCGCTTGGCCTTACTGGTCTGTTGGTCTTGTGATTAGTGGCCCTGACTGCTATGCCGGTGGTCGTTGGTTCGATTTCCGTGTGATTGCGGACCAGTGTATTTTAATAGTAGATATATAACCTTATTTCTAGTATATTCGAAACCCGAAACACGGGTCTAGTATTTTTATGCAAAGAATCTATGTACTAAATTTCATGACTGTATCATGAAAAATCACAAAGTTATAGCTCGTTATGTTACCTGGTCGTCCACACAAACACATTGCTCCCGCATCCAGCTGTGCGCTGGCGCCTCATGCCCGCTATGACCTGCTGTGACCTGTGTTATACTTAGTGTCGGTGGTATCCAACGTGTAACCTTTTTTAAATATTTAAAAAAGAAAAATTAACATGGTGAAATAAAATTTTGCAATCGATTCAGTTTTTGAACAGAATATAATCAGATTTCGCATATAAAAAATAATGTTAAAAATAATGTTAATCATGCTTAGTTATAATTTAGCTTCACTTTTTTTTATGGACTGACGGACATTTTGACAATTCTAAAGTACCTGTAAATGGTCTATTTGAAATAAACTATTCTGATTCTGATTCTGTTTATCAATCTAAAGAAAAAAGTATTTTAGAACATGCAATCGTGATTCAAAAACTGGCTGATACTCAGTTTATTTGTTTGAAAAGATAAAAGTAAAATAACACCTACTCAATATTAATTATATTGATATTGTGTCGAGCTTAATCGACGTCAATTGGCCAGTTTCATTAGCTCGGATTAACCCTTTCACCGCTACTTAGTAAACCGCGATGCCACGACTGTGTGACCGTGCTCGAAATATACATTGCTGACTGCTGTTGGTGGTTTCACCCGCATGAAAGCAGAAAATTATCCCACTGGAATATAGTCCCGGGAAAAAAGTATCCTATTTCATCTAAATCTGTTCTGCCTGTTTACACTCTCATACAAACACGCGAGAAGGAATGGGTTGCGGTGGCCTCCTTCTGCTAAGCCGTAATGCTGCCAGCAAAAGATAGCAGACGCCCCGTGTTCGGGCGAACCCCAGTCACTATGGGCGCTGGCTTTCGGGCGACGAGCAACGGGTAGCTCGCCGTCTAACCCGTCCAGTAAAAACCGAGCCCAAGTCATCTACGGTGCGTTGCGTCTCACACGCGACTCAAGGATAGGTTAGCAAAATCGCTATGGCCTAACCCTTGGTCCTAGAATGCAAAGAGCTACTAAGATATACACCCCCCCCCTAGCCAAGTTACAATCATTTCGTTAAGCGAAACGCTTGGAGTTGGCCACGCCCCCAATCCCTTTGTTCTGACGTCATCTCAACGCTCAGTCACGAGATCAAAATAAAGGAATAAGGGCGTGACTAGCTCCAAGCGTTCACGCTTAGTGAAACGATCGTAACTTGACTAGGAGGGAAGCCCCCCTAGCCAAGTTACAATCGTTTCGTTTTGGCGTTGGCCGATTGGATTCGAGTTGGCCACGCCCCCAATTCGTTTGTTCGTACAAAGAAGTTGGGGGCGTGGCCAACTCCAAGCGTTAACGCAAAACGAATCGATTGTAATTTGGTTAGGGGGGAAGGTGTGGTTTGGATCTGTAAAAAGCTCTCTCCCTCCACCCAGATCAAGAGAAATCAATGAATGAATTTCCAACTCAAAAAAAAAAATGGGCAAGTGCGAGTCGGACTCACGTACTAAGGTTTCCGTACAAACTTACATATGAAAACAGTTTAATTCCGAATCGAGTTTCGATGATTTTTCCTAATAACAATTTTTTTTTACAGATTTGAAGTTTTCTGATTTTTTCCTATATTTGTGCAATAAGACCTTGCATCATGCTAAATTTCAGGATTCTAGATCAACGAGAAGTACCCTATGAATTTTGATCCTTTGAGAGTGTCGAAATATACGTTTTTTGCGACATAAACGGCAGTGTCTTTTTTATTCGTTAACTGAGAAGTTTGACTTTTTCACAGCTTTAAGGAACCGCAGACTTGAGTACCTATATGATTTAAATTTCATCTTAATATCTCCACGCGTTCCCAATAGAAAGGGTCTTGACAGATAAACAACAAAGTGATCCTATAAGGGTTCCGTTTTTTCCTTTTGAGGTAAGGAACCCTAAAAAAATATAAAACAAACTTTTGCTTTTATAATATTTGTGTCATACAATATACATATACGTATTTATTATCTTAGTTTAGGCTTTGACGATACCAGGACACAGGAATAATCGCTCGATCATCTAACTATAATCCAATAATTTCTTATTGTATAGTTTGAAAACGCATTATATCACTGACAAATAAAAACATCAAAAGACATCATAAAAAAGAGAAAAGTTTTTAAAAACATTTTACACGTCAATTTATCCTCAATTTATGAAGATGAAGCCTGTATTTCCTAGCTGACTACCCTGAGAAGAAACACTAATAGAAAACGTAATATTTTTCTTAAAAATATTTAAGTTCATTTTGAAGAGTTTTGTTAACTTTTAGCACTTTTTATAATATTTGCATGGTGAAATGTCTCTTTGAACTAAAAAACTATATGGTTTTTTTGTACCATATTTATACCAAATAAATAGCATAGACTTTGAATTCCCGAAAAACATATCTGAAAAGGTTCGGGAAAATCGAACATTGATGATTTTTATTTACGATCGAATATTCGAAACCTAGTTACTACTACTGTGATGGTAGATTTACCCATCAATAGAAAGAACTAACAAAGTTATTGATCCACCAATTACAATAGCCGGTTCAACAAACAATTGAAGTCTGCCAGATACATTCGTCACTCCTCCCTAAGGAGTATCCAGGGCGATCGGAGGGTCAAAGCATAAATCTTGGTGGCCCTCCCTACCACTAAGGGAAACCTGCACGTTGATATTTTTGACACTCTCTCTGATGAATGGCGGTCTCCAGATCCCAGTTTTATCATATTTTTTTTTTCTATTATTTCTGTCGAAGTAACAGGTTGGTGGTTCGAGCTGATTGGGATTATTGATTGCGGGTTGTCTTTATTGCTTTTATGGTTTGTTCAGGAGTTTTCATTACGGTTTTTTTTTAACGGGAAACTATGATTTTCTTTTTCAACTGGAAAATCATCAAATGATTTCTCCTGCTTTTGAGTAAAGTGAAGCGTGTCAGAATTTGATTGACTAAAACCCTACTATATGTTACTTTATTTATTTATATGTTTTATTCTTATATAGGTTTATACACACACATACATAAATAGTATCCAATATTTATTGATAATAATTTTGTACGAGTTCACCGATCATTATTCAAGACTTTATATTAATGTAATGAGATAATTACTATTTAAAAGGCGGAGTCCTGGTGTCCTGAAATACAGGTTTGCAGCCTAGTTTAGGCACCAGTCTCCCACAATAATAAAACAGTTGTCACAAAATTTAAAAAAAACGATATATTGTATGTATAATATTGGGTTAGAAATAAACATATTTTATTATTATTTTCTTTATTCATAGTATAAACATATAAATTACATTTTTAAATTTTTTCAAAAAAAAGTTCGAAAAAACATTTAAAAATATAAAAAATAGTGTCCCACCTATATCGGGAACAGGGTCCAAGCTACCGGCGGTCAGGGCTCCAGAGAAAGAAACCTCCTGTCTATACGAGCCGTGTCCAGAAGTACCGCTTTCTATATCAAACCCTTGATCCAGCCACCTAACGAGAGCCTCCTAAGGTGTTGGTCGAGGCTCTTCGCAATTAAGTCATTGGCTGAAACGACTATCGGTACAATGATCGCCGAATCCACTTCCCACATGTCGACAACCTCGCGAGCCAAGTCAATGTACTTAAGTTGTTTGTCTTTCTCGGCTTTCACGAGGTTCTCGTCATGTGAAACAGATATGTCCACTCATTGCACGCCTCTCGCTTCGGTCCACCACCACTATATCAGGCTTATTAGCTACAATAGTCCTGTCAGTGATGATGGACCGATCCCAGTACAATGTGATATGAACTTCTTCAACCGGTAGCCTAGACCTGAATTCTCCAGCAGTCTGCTTAGAGGATTCAAGGCTAGGCAAAACCAAAGCGGACTCAAATTGTCACCTTGGAAAATACCTCGCTCGATCCTTACCGGTTCGCTGTTCCTTCGAATATGTCAACATCCTGGATAGCGAAAGACCGCCCTCCATTGCCTCATACATGACATCAGGAAGGTGCGTAGCGTTGCATCAATTTTGTACAACTCTAGCACCCTCAAGAGCCATGTATGAGGAACCGAGTCATAAAGATTCAAAGATTCAAAGCATTTTATTTCAAATAAACCATTTACAGGCATTTTTGAAAAGTCAAGAAGTCGGTCTGTCAGAAAAAATGATGCTAATTGCACATTCCAAAGCGTAGATCTCTATGGAGAAGAATGTGCAAGAAACTCCATGGACACTCTTTTCAAACTTGTTTTGTATTACAAATATCTCGGTTACATTTTTTGTTGCTGCTATTATATGAGAACAATATAAACAAGATAAAGAGAAAGAGAAAAAATAGGCCTTCTTATAGTCTTTCCAAAATGTCGACAGATTCTTTCGGGAACGCTGAACCTTTTGGCTAATGGCCATATCGATGAGGAGTAGCTCCTTAGTACCGCGGGACCCATTCCTACATCCATTTTGAGAGGCAGACATAATAACTTTGATCTTGCCTCTCAAAATGGATGTAAGAATAAACAGTCGGTAAACACGTAATTGGCCGATAGTTTTTGGCTTCCGCGGTGCTACCAGATTTGTGGAGCAAGTGGGTAACTCCTATTGTAAAAAACTCGGGTAGCAAACCAGACTCCAAGGCGGTCTGATACTGAGATGCCAAACGAGCGTGCGACCTTGTGAGCCAAAAGTTGTGCAAGTTGTGCAGTCCGTCCGGCCCTGCAGACTTCCAATTAGGCAACGGACGGACTGCACGGGCAACATCTTGGGGACTGATTGTGACTGCCCCCATTTCTGGTATTGATTCACTCGCTCGCTCGACCTCTCGAATCCAACCACCTTCAGTATGACTGACAGGCACTGACCAGATGTTTCGCCAAAACGAAGACGTGGCGTCATTTGGGAGGCGCGCATCAGTCACACTTTGGTCCGGTCGCTCCCAAGTCCTATATACCCACTTTTCGTTACTCCGAAATGTGCGATTCTGAGTGTATCGCCCCACCCGCCGCTTATACCTACGGATACGGTTTGCTCATCCATACACCTTCTGCTTCAGGAAGTCGATGCGCTCTGTGACTAGGAACATATAGTCTCGGGGGCTGATGTCTGTCCCCGAAAATTCCCGTCTCACAAAGCGCATCACTCTTGGGCGAGTGTTGCCCTCCCTGAAGCAGATTAATTTGCCTATGAGTGCTCTGGCCCCAGCGATACGACGCTCGATCCTGCACTGCCAGGCCGGCACAGCTGGTTTCGGTCGTATAGCTACGTCACTGGAATTCAACGTGAACTACATTTAGAGGTAGTGAAACAGAGAGTAAAGTCCCACGTACCTCCGTTGAAAAGGGAGGATCCTCCATCCAGACAGGTGTTATATCTGGCGGACTACTACCCGATAGATGATTTCGGGTTTGTTCTTTACGTTCCAATCGCGCCGCGAATCTTACTTGCGTGATGCAGGATTAGTTCATTTGTGACGACATAGATGTCGCTACATCACTCCCCTCCGGAGATCGGAGATCGATGGTTCTTGATGCGTCTTGTGATGCTTGCCAAGCCAATGGAGGTTGGTTCCAGTGAGTCGGAACCGGATTCCGCATAGTTCGCGCCGCGAATCTTACTTGCGTGAGGCAGGATTAGTTCATTTGTGACGACATAGATGTCGCTACATACACGACATGCCGCTACGGCCGCGAAGTACATTATCGAGTGTGAATCGGTGAGATCTTCGTAGTCATCAAAGTAGTCAGATAACTGCGAATCCAGAGCAACCAGCGCCCTATTCTTGTTATGCATGGGCAAACGAGGTAAGTGAGGCCTAAGTTCGGGTGACATGTTGCGATATTCCCGAATTGCACACTCCAAAGCACTCCTCAGTTCGCTATTGCACTGGGTACTTACGTTAGCAACCGTGTCAGTACTCCCTTCGTCAGCGTGGCTGGGAATTTGGTTGGACGGTGGTACCTCATCTGGTACCACAGACTGCGACGGAGGAGCAATGACACGGCTACTCATTTCCATTCGGAGGCGATCAAGCACAGGATCATCCAACATATGATTACGCTGGATAACCCGTACCTGATCCGACAGTCGTTGGGTTGACACGTTGACGGTTGGCTCAAGCACCTGAAACAGAGAAAAGCATCCGAACACGGTACGCGGTCAGGTTGTTTCCTCCCTCTGTAGCCCCATAGTATGAGCGCATGACGTTCTCGTTGATGGATTGCGTCCATCGCATGCGCTGCACACTTCCACCGGGAGCTGGGACCCTATCAGAGACCGGTGGGCCTCGAGGTCCTAAGCCGCTCGGCGGCCGGCGTCCTCTTCGTCGACGCGCAGGTGGTGGTGTCGTCGGCGGAGAATAGAACTCGTCGCTGGAGCTCGACGCAACTGCAGAGGCCGGTGTCACAGCACTCACAGTGGGGCTGGGTTCCGGCGGCGGCGAGGCGGAGCTGAGCGACGAGGCCGGAGATGATGGGCGTGCACGGCGTGCTGCAGTTCTCGTCAACATCGTTGTATTTACATTCCGTCTATTGATTTTGTATTATTCATAGTGGTGACATATGTCATCTGTCTGCTGTGTTCATTTTTTCCCTTATATTATCAGTTATTCCCTTTAGCGAGAAAGTTAAAGACTTGGGGATAGTCATTGACAAGACCTTCGATTGGTCTGCCCAGCTACAAGAAGTTAGCCGAAAGCTTTTTGCTTTTGCTGGATCCTTAAGGAGACTGCGTAATTTTCTTCCTACTGCCACCAAGATTGCACTTGCACAATCACTTCTTCTGCCCATCCTTGATTATGCTGATGCCAGCTATCTTGACCTTACACAAGAACAACTTGATAAACTTGAGCGGCTTCAAAACTTTTGCATAAGGTTCATATTCGGTTTGCGGAAATATGACCATGTCTCTGAATATCGTGTGAAGCTCAAGTGGTTGCCAATTCGCCTTCGCCAGAATGCTCATATTCTTTCCATTTTATATAATGTACTCTTTTCTCCTTGCACCCCCCTTTACCTCAAGAATCGTTTTCAGTTTCTTTGCGACTCCCATTCGAAATCTCTTAGGTCTTCAAATAGCTTACGACTTAAAATGCCAGTGCATTCCACAACTTTCTTTGATAAATCTTTTACTGTCCAGGCTTCTCGTCTGTGGAATGCATTGCCAGATGCTGTAAAACGTGCTCAATCGTTGCTTACATTCAAGAAACTTGTTAAAGATCACTACCTGTCTTTGTGATTATCGAAAGTTCCTATTTCTTTTTATTGTATATTTTTTGTTATGTATGTATTTATGTATCTATTATATAGCGTATGTATGTATCTGTTTTTCTATTATTGTACTTTGTAATAAGTGTTGGTGCTTATTGTGACAGCCCCATATCATGTCCCGAAAATTACTTTCCATTCCTGGTTGCCTGTAAGAAATCGCAGAATGCGATAAGGCCGCCCATTGTATGTGCTTTAATTAAATGTTTTCCTTTGTTTATTTTAATAAGTATGTACAATGAAGTGTATAATAAATAAATAAATAAATAAATATGGTATTCTCTTGGTTGATTTTGGATTTTATAGGTTTTATTATGTTGTAAATATTTTTATTATAGAATTTGGGTTGATATGGGTCCAGAAATCAGTATTTTAAAACTTAAATCTTGAAATGAAAAAAAAAACACTGGTTGCGCGAATAAGCTTAATGGACTGTATGTTTGAAAAAGCGAACTAAGGTTTGTTAACAATATGCAGGTACTGTGCCTGGCCTTTATTGACGGATGGATGGATTGATTTAGGGAGGAACACTGACCTTTTGACCTCGAAGGTTCCACGTGGCGCCGGCCGGCGAACCCTGACTTCGTACCTTTAATCACTGCCAGGTCCTGTATTGCACTACACTGCACTATTGTTGAGTCTTTAAATGGTTGGATCCCGAAAAATAGTCAATTTTCTTGTAATTTCGAGCGGGCGATGTTAGCGGAGCGGTCACATTCACAATCGATGCACAAGCACGTCATGTCATCCATTTCTTGAGGTCGTGCGCGGAAGGGAAACGGAAGGGATTGGATTGCTAGGCCAAAAAAATAAATTACAAAAAACAAAATCGCGGATCATAGCAAATTGGCGCAACCATTCCCCCCGGGTTTGAAGGGTTACCTTCAAAGAAAAGGAGAAAACAAAGCGAAACTAAACCCTATTACTATATCTAGACTATCAATACTAGGTAGCGAAACAACTTATAACTAACTATGCCACTACTGCTGATTAGGCAGAGGGCAGAGGCGAATAACCGGACGCAGGTACGATCCAGTTGCGGTTTTAACCTTTACGACTCGCGTTATTCCGTTCGAACCCGGAAAAACTTCTTCCACTACACCAAGAGGCCAGTGCAGAGGAGGCGCACTCTCAGTCTTCAGTATCACCACAGTACCGACTGTGACTGGATCTGAAGGAGTGTTCCACTTTTGACGCGACTGCAGCGTATGCAGATAATCTGTCCTCCATCGCTTCCAAAAGGACTGAACTAAGCTATCCAGCAGAGCGTGACGCGGGTGAAGCTGCAGTTTGTCAGTCTCGACATCTAAAGCGGGCAAATATTTAAGAGGAGTCGTCGTCAAGAAGTGAGCCGGCGTCAACGCTAGTGGCTCCGATAGATCACTAGACAAAGTCCGACACAACGGACGCGTATTCATCAACGCCTCTACCTGAGCGAGTACGGTGCTCAACTCCTCGTACGAGAGAATCTGTTCGCCTATGACCCGAAACAGGTGCGACTTAAGGCTTTTAATATTCGCCTCCCAATTGCCACCAAAATGACTAGCCGCTGGCGTATTAAAACACCAATCAATGCGATTCTCAGCTAAGACATGGGCGAATTCACTTTGGTAGTACTTGGAGCGTAAGAATGTATGTAATTCCGAAATATTGCGTCGCGCTCCAACATAATTTGTGCCGTTGTCAGAGTATAAGCGCTTAACGGGACCACGGCGAGATAAAAATCGTTTAAATGCAGACATAAAACCCTGCGTACTCAAATCACTGGTTAACTCTATGTGAACTGCACGAGTTGTCATACAAACGAATAGGCAAATGTATGCCTTTGTGGAACGTATACCACGACCACGGGCAATAGTGACTTTAAACGGTCCAGCATAGTCCGTCCCAGTATGTATGAAAGGTTTCACCGTCTGTACAACACGACAAGAACGATGGTCGGCCATTTCCGGCGCGTTGAAACGCGGGCGGAGCTTAAAGCAGGGCACACATCTGTGCACTCTAGCGCGTATCAAATTGCGAGCGGAAAGTATCCAGTACTTCTGTCGAAGAATGGACATTAATAAATCGGGACCAGCGTGACAATTCACCTTATGGTGATAATCCACCAACAAATCCAAAACGTGATCCTTGCGTGGTAGAACTACTGGATGCATTTGTTCAATCTCTAACTTAGCATTTCGCAGACGGCCACCGACACGAATGAGTCCGTCTTGCAAAAATGGTTTCAAATGTTGAAGTGCGCGACTACAAGGTTTATGTGATTCTAAACTACGAAATTCTATTGAAAAATAAAATTTCTGCAACTCTCGAAGTACAACTGATTCAGCTCTATCCAAATCAGCTGCGATTATAGAACCACGCGATGGTAATAATCTCAAAAATCTTAGGACGTAAACTACACAGCGTAATAGTCTCGACCAAGACGAGACTCGATTAGACAACAACAAAACAACTGACTCTTCACGCGGAACTGATACTACAAGCGTATGTTTCTTCTCCTCGGGTGGCTCTGAAACAGTAGCGGGGTTAAACGGAGCACTTGGCCACTCGTTAGGAGTGGTATGAAGCCAGGGAGGGCCACAAAACCAAAGCGGATGATTTAAAATTTGCGCAGGAAGCAAACCACGTGAGAGACAATCAGCTGGGTTTTCTGTTCCAGCGACATGGAATATATTTTCCGGTGACAATTCAGCTTGAATCTTAGCCACCCTATTTGCGACAAACGTGCCCCATCGATGGGGTGAAGAGTGGGCCCAACATAGAGCAACGGTTGAGTCTGAAAACGCTACAATTCTCTCTATATTAATGCGAGGACGACAAGTTTTGACTATAGATGTAATCAATTGAACCAACATAAGAATAGCGCAGAGTTCGAGACGAGCAAGAGAGACAACCTTACGAGGAGATACCTTTGATTTTGCGCTAATGAGGGAAACTGAAATGTTATCGCCATTTTGGACCTGAAAGTAAACCACTCCCCCGTAAGCCCTCTCACTGGCGTCTGCGAAACCTACCACATTAACAACAGTGTCTGGTACTATACCAACATGGCGAGGAATCTGTATCTGATCGAGCATTGGAAGCTCTTTCCTATAGCGAGCCCACAACTTAGCAACACTGTCAGGAGCGGTGTCGTCCCAATCACAGTTGGAAAGCCAAAGCTCTTTTATAAGCAGCTTTGCATACAAAACGACAGGAGCTACAAAACCCATTATATCCCATATCCGAGCTACACATGCTAGGATAACGCGTTTGGTACAAGTTGGCGGAGTCGAGCTAATTTTAAGACTGAACATATCAGTTGCGGGTGACCAACTTAAACCAAGGATCTTATGCGAATCACTATCATCGAATTCCTTTACCGAAGTCAACCGGTGTGACGGTGGAATCGACTCTAATGTAGCTTGCGAGTTGCTTGTCCATTTCACCAGATCAAATTGACCGGACTTCATGAGGCTGATTACTTGAGCAGCGGTCTCTATAGCCTCTGCTTCACTAGGTACACTGTACACAAAATCGTCCATGTACAATCCGGTTTCAATAGTGGCCCTTGCTTTCGGGTATGTATCACCCTCGTCAGCGGCCAACTGCTTGATAGTGCGAAGAGCGTGAAAGGGACTAGACTTAAGCCCAAAACAAACACGATTGAATTCGTAAACCTTCAAAGGTTCCTGCGGAGAAAATCTATACAAGAAGCGTTGGAATCTACGGTCACATTCTCTGATTCCAATACTAAGAAACATTTGCCGAATATCAGCAGAGAGCGCAATAGCAAACAAGCGAAAATTTACTATTATTTCAAATAAGTTACCCTGGAGGTTCTGACCACAACACAAGATATCGTTAAGCGATATGCCAGTACTAGTTTTAGCGCTACCATCCATAACCACACGCAGTTTAGTTGTAAGCTTGTCTTCTCTAACAACTCCATGGTGCGGGATGATGTAAAACGGGTAATCACGTGTCTCCTCAGTCTCGGCAGGCGCTGATGAGATATAACCTTTATCTAAATATTCGATCAGCACATCATCATAGGCTTGCTTCAACTTAGGAGACGCCTGCATCTTACGTTCCAAGCATAGAAAGCGTTTTTCTGCGGAGGCACGGGAGCCACCGAGCGAAAAAATATCACCCTTGAAAGGGAGCGCGACAACATAACGACCATCTTTATCACGAGTAGTCGTGCGGGTATAAATCTCCTCAGTGACCTGATCCTCAGGGCTGAGAATAGGCGGGACATTGACCTCTTCAATCTCCCAGAACTTGCGGATGGTAGACTCAAGCGGCGGCTCGACGGTGCAACAGTGCGACACAGTCGAGTAACTATCTAAACAAGCGGGTGCGGAACCAACTATAACAAACCCGAGAACTGTTTCCAGTGCGTGCGGAGCGGGGTACATCGGAAGACCTTGAATTTTACGTGATAACTGGAGATGCGGGAGAATCGAAGCACCGATCAATAGATCGATATCTCCAGGGAAAGCGTAATTTCCGTCGGCTAACTGCAAGTTCTTAAACTCCGTCAGCATGGACGTGTCAACCGGTACCGTGGGCAACCGTTCCGTAATCTTATCTGCGACTAGCGAATCCATTTCAAACGAAATATTACGATTAAAACGTGAACTAAATATTATTTTAATGGAACCGTGAATGGTTGCCTTTAAACCTCCTGTTTGTGGTGTTGAATGGAACCGTAGCGCGATCTAATAAGTCAATGAGTGAAAGTTGAACCCTTACTTCCCTAGATGGCGTTGGGATCGAAATAGATCGCGCTATGGTTTCGTTACAACCGATAGTATAGGTGAAATTATATTTTTTTGTATTTTTGAGAATAAGATTGTCGGCACGGTAACTATCTTGTAATTATAGTAATTCAATACAGTTATTCGGGAGCGCGAAACAGTCTTTCATTAACTCCAAGTAGACCACCGTCGTACATGTTTTTTTTTTTTTTTTTTTTTTTTTTTTTTCTAATTCTAGGTTTAAAGATATTTGAAAGACATACATTTGGAATCTGAGTGATGTTTTTGTTTCGGTCGATGCCTGAATCTGTCAGTCTAGTCGTGACTGCCTTGCCACGATCTTCATAACTTGCTCTGCATCTTTGATCATATCATCTATGGATCCTCCATAATGTTCTTTCAGCTCTTCTTTTGTCTTGTCGTCGAGAGAGCAGCTCAGAGTGCTCGTCTGGGCATTGAGGAACGCTCTGACCTGTTTTATATTCACTGTCACACTCTCCGTCTTAGCCTTGTACCTTTCTAGAGATTTGTTCTTAGGATCAAGGTGCTCTTCAATGACAAATGCGGTCTGGACGAGGTCCGCATAATCGGCTGCTCTAAAACACTGGAAGTGCGGCCTAAAGAGATGAATGTATATGATCTCTTCTCGCTTGAACCCATCCTCCTCAAGAGACTCTTCAACTGCTCTCTTCTCCTTGAGGAACTTGATCACCTGACTAGTGAGAGGTTTTAGGAGAATCACATTGCCTCCTGTCGCTAGAACTCGGTTGACGAGCGCATATGTCGTCATTTCCGACAACGCAGTTAGCATTTTTACGTGGGTCTTAACAGCTGCGGTTCTTATGTCGTCATACTCGCCCTTTACAATGGCATACACTGCCTTCCGGAGGGTGGGACGGGAGACCGCCAACTGATTTACTCGTGAACCGCCAATTTGGAGATCCAAATACTTGGAGTTCTCTGATGCTTGTTGGATTGACGAGATAAAAGCACTGTATCGCTTCGTGATCCACAGACGGAACTCAGCCTTGTTAGCAACCGGGCGGCATAGCACGTATGCTCCATAAACAGCATGAAACGCCAATATACCCTGTGGAATCGGGATGTTTGTATCTTTTAACCTTTCATACTTAGACTGGAGGATTGTTGGGATGCAGCTCTGGTCGTCAAGCATATAAGCAATGTGCTCCTCCTGACCATCGGATACTATCGGGTCAAAATCAACATTGGTTATTTACTTGAGACAGCAAAGATAGTAAGTCGTCATCAATCTGTTAACCTCATCAGCTGCTTCACCAGAACCTGACCCATAAATGGAGAGTACCTTCTCTACCGGGTCCCGATCTCCATTAAAGAAGGCCAACACCACACCAGCTGCTACGGACTTATTCATGGGGACAAACAGAGTCCTCCTCGACTCAGAAGTGAACGGAAGTTCTATGGGGATCCCCTTCTGTTCTCGGATAAAGGCGAACAGGGTTGGGATCTTGTCCAGTGTTAGAGCAGTGAATGACGAATCTGACAGATGGCGGATCTGGTCACTATTGATATAGGCGACCTTCTTTATTTATCATATTTATCAAATTAACGATTTTGACGCCAGGTCATTTTCTGGTGGGCGAAGCCCTAGTTTTGCCGCCTGATTACAACTATGAATCATGCAACGTTAATAGTTTACAAAGATGGCAGCTGCACCAGAGAATGGTCCAGGATTTCTGGCGTCGTTGGTCACATGACTACCTCCATCAATTTTTACAACGTCGAAAATGGAACCACGTGAACCCTGAACCATCAGTAGGTGACGTAGTCTTGGTAAAGGAGGACGATTTACCCCCGGGTAAGTGGTTACTCGGTAGGGTAGAGCAGAAACATCCGGGTGCAGATGGCATTACTCGGGTTGTGACCCTGCGCGTTAAATCATCCTCTATAAAACGACCTACATCTAAATTATGTATCCTACCCATAACTTAATTTTAAGATTAAGCTTGTAAACTTCTCACCAATAACATGCACCTCAGCACTGTTTTCTCATGGTGGGCGGTACTGAAGGACATTTAGTAGTATGTCCTTGGTGGGCGGTATGTTTGTGGTGTTGAATGGAACCGTAGCGCGATCTAATAAGTCAATGAGTGAAAGTTGAACCCTTACTTCCCTAGATGGCGTTGGGATCGAAGTAGATCGCGCTATGGTTTCGTTACAACCGATAGTATAGGTGAAATTATATTTTTTTGTATTTTTGAGAATAAGATTGTCGGCACGGTAACTATCTTGTAATTATAGTAATTCAATACAGTTATTCGGGAGCGCGAAACAGTCTTTCATTAACTCCAAGTAGACCACCGTCGTACACCTCCAAAACCTTTCACTTCTGAGCGGGATGACCAATTATTAAAACTAAAACCAAGGCGTTGACAACAATCCCGAGTAATAAAATTACTCTGGGAAGCGCCATCTAGTAGCGCTCGAACGGTGTGCGGTTTGCCAAAGGCATCTACAATGACAACTTGCGCGGTCGCAAGTAAAACGGTAGTGATTTGAGTACCAGCGGCGGAAAGCGAACACAATGTTACGTCGTTTGCACTTGCAGCAGGCCGCGCGTCACAAGCGTCGCGCGTCTGCGCAGGCTGCGGCTGCGATGGCAGCTTACTACTCTCAAAATGTAAGAAGGTATGATGTCTAGCTAGACATTTACGACAGCTAACACCACTGTTACATGACGTAACCAGATGTTTGTCACTTAGACAATTAAAACACAAATTATTTAGTGCGGACAAACTTGTAACGATCACTAGGCGATAATCTCTGAAATTCCGAACACTTGTACAGCTGTGTATGGCTACCCTTACACAGAGAACAGTCAGGTGTTGAGGCGGTATTAACTAGCGTATGTGCAGTCTTGACTGACTTCGATGACGCGTCTATACGGCGATCGGAACCTGTCCTATTCGTGACTTCATGACGTGCCGACGTGCGCTGCAATACCTTAATATGGTCGCGAATAAAAGATTCTAAATCTTCGAACTTAGGTATTTCGTTACCGCGCTGAGCCGTTTCAAACAGACGAACAGTTTCAGGATCTAATTTCTTTAAGCCGATATACAAAAACAAAAAGTCACAGAGGTCATTGACCTTTAGGTTCTTTACTGCACGAACAGATGATGCGAAAATATTTAAAAACTTCTCTAAATTATGATCGTTACAAACGGAAAAACTTTTCAAATCGAATAATTGATCTAAATATGCGGTGGCTACTAATCGCTTATCTTCGTATTTTGTTTTTAAAGTGTTCAAAACTAAAGTGTAATTTTCAGCGCTAAACGTAATTCCAGCACAGACAGCCTTTGCCTTACCGGTCAATTTTTCTACGAGATAATGCAATCTCTCGTGATCTGTCAGCGATGTGTTCCTATGTATTATATTTTCGAAACTATCTATAAATAAATTCCAATTTCGAATGTCACCATTAAATTCAGGTATTTGAATTGGCGGCAATCGTGGGCGTTCGCGAGGAGGGTTGGATAAACCACTCGCGGGGGGGGGAGTCTCTAAACTCCTAGCAATACGTTTGATACGACAATACAAGTCATCAAAGGACGACAATGCCTGATAACTCACACAGTAATCAGGATTTAACTCCAACTCTAAAATGTTTATATTATTAATTGTAGATTCAAAATCCGCGCGCAAACTATCTAAAGTTTCCAACGAACACAAGAAAGCATCTCTAATCGCCAGATCCGAGGTTTGCAAAGATTTATCACAAATTGATTGAACACGTGAAAACTGTGAGTCCCTTTTAGCGTATAAAAGCTTTAACTGAACCTTTAAATCAGTACTAACCTTATTGCCCTTAAGAGACATCTTGTTTTGATATATTCACACTATACACTCAAACAAACACTTAACGAATTATTAAGTAAGCGATAATTATCAGATAACAATATGGTAATATTGTAAACAACAAAGTGAACGGCGAACGAACGGAATAACCTGAATCAATGAGTGAATATTACCCAATTTCTCGATTAAATCATTCACGTCGTTCATATGCGTATATAATCTATGGTTTTTCCGTTTCCTACAAATATTCACTCAACAATGAACGGGTATTTTTGAAATGCGTCTACCTACATGCAATTTGTAGGACTTCCGAATGAATTTTGTCAAGAAAAAGAATGCGATCGATTTATATCTACGCTGATATTTACGTAGCTAACTATAATTATGCGGTGCGGTTGACGGCGTAGGTACCGTAATTATCAATGGCTCTTTAACTATACGAGCGAAATAACGTTTAGTTGCCTAAATGCCTAGATGCGGGTTTTCTACTATTATATCTAGGTAAACAGGCGCGTTGCGTTTATTCCCTATGGAACAAATACTATATTGCGAAATTACAAGAAAATGATTCACGATCCTGCTCGTAGGACCAAAAAGTAATGGTTGCGCGAATAAGCTTAATGGACTGTATGTTTGAAAAAGCGAACTAAGGTTTGTTAACAATATGCAGGTACTGTGCCTGGCCTTTATTGACGGATGGATGGATTGATTTAGGGAGGAACACTGACCTTTTGACCTCGAAGGTTCCACGTGGTGCCGGCCGGCGAACCCTGACTTCGTACCTTTAATCACTGCCAGGTCCTGTATTGCACTACACTGCACTATTGTTGAGTCTTTAAATGGTTGGATCCCGAAAAATAGTCAATTTTCTTGTAATTTCGAGCGGGCGATGTTAGCGGAGCGGTCACATTCACAATCGATGCACAAGCACGTCATGTCATCCATTTCTTGAGGTCGTGCGGGGAAGGGAAACGGAAGGGATTGGATTGCTAGGCCAAAAAAATAAATTACAAAAAACAAAATCGCGGATCATAGCAAATTGGCGCAACCAAACACCTTTTGTTGACATCGAGTGTTGCCAGTTATTTATTATTATTATATCATTTATTTACATTACACATCATATTTTATACACTTTTAAATATTTCTTTATAAAAACATTATAAAAAAAAACATTTAAAAATATAAAAAATAGTAGCCCACCGGCATCGGGAACAGGGTCCAAGCTGCCGATGGTCAGGGCTCCTGAGAGAGAAACCTCCGGACAATACGCGCCGTGTCCAAGAGTACTGCCTTCTGAATCAGACCCCTGATCCAACTGCCTAGCGAGAGCCTCCTCAGATGTTGGTCGAGGCTCTTGGCTATTAAGCCGTTGGCCGTCACGACTATCGGCACAATGATTGCTGTGTCCACTTCCCACATGTCGACAACCTCGCGAGCCAAGTCAAGATATTTAGTTTGTTTATCCTTCTCAGCTTTCACGAGGTTCTCGTCATGAGGGACCGCTATATCAACAATCGATTGTGCGACGCTCTAGTCGATCTATCACTACTATGTCAGGCTTATTGGCAACAATAGTCCTGTCAGTGATGATAGATCGATCCCAATACAATGTGATATTGCCATTTTCGAGAACTGGGTCGGGCACATACCTATAGTATGGTACTTCTGACTCCACAAGATTGTATTTAAGAGCTGTATTGTTTATTATTATTATTATTATATACTTTATTGTACACCTCATAATGAACACAGGATAAATATAACAAAAACTAAGTGTACAATGGGCGGTCTTATCGCACAGGGTAATCTCTTACAGACAGCCTTAGGGTGAACTGAAACAAAAGGAGATTGATTTGGGGCGATCAGTGTACAAAAATCATAAATAATACTACTCGCTACTACTTCCTACTTTTATGACCAAAACATACAATTCCTATGGGAATGACGGCAGGAAAAAGCTAATTAAGCATGTTTTAATATTCTATATTAAAAACAACTCCCTTTATGTAAAAAGCAAAATATTAATATCTAACAAAGCCCCATTGTGTACAAGAACAAAAACGAAACATCGCACAGACTCGAATTTTTGGGTTAGGATGTCAAATAGCCTCCTGATTTTTTTCATCTCGATAAATATTATCGATTTTCCAAAACCCTGGTGGCTCCAGAACAAAGGTTCACATATTTTATTTGACAGAAAAATCATTTAACCCTCAAAAGGCTATACAAATTCTAGTCGGCTTTTTGTAGCCGAGGGTCGAATCCACCGGAGGTCATTGAAGCGACAAATCCGCGTAGCTTGAGCAAGTTAAATCGTCTATGCCAATTCAATTCACACGAAATAATGGCGCCTCATTGTTAACCCTTCGAGAAGGCGACCTTTCACCCGGGACAATTTGTACCCCATCGATGGAAAGTGCTTCGATTTATTTTAATGGAGAGTGTAGTGTAAAAACATTTTACTGCTGCTTTTTCGCACTAGTAGGAAATTTAATTAGGTACGCAAGTAATGGTTGAGCTGAGTGGTGTTGCTATATGCATCATGTTCGTGAACAGCTCTGTCATTTGAGACTGAACATGGCTTGATTGCCAGGGACTTATTTTAATTTCTATATTTTGAATTGTTTTCTTTTTAATTTATTTTTATTGTTCTCACTTAAAGGGGTGACAAGAAATATGTAACGGAGATAATTTGAGCAAGATGATTTAAAAGTGTCCATAAAGTTTTTTGCACATTCTTCTCCATAGAGAATGCACTTTGGAATGTGCAATTAGCATCATTTTTCTCACTTCTTAAGAATCCAAAAGTCTGTAAATAGTTTATTTGAAATAAATGCTTAAATAGATTCTTGGTTTGTCCTCGTAAGAGGTCAAAGTGTATTTAAGTAGTCGTAAATAAAATGTAGTACCGCTTTCTATTTTGTTTTATCGCTTTCGGTAACTTAAGTGTGTTGTACATTACTTATTTTATAGTTACTAACGGCAATGATTTTAAACATAAACAACAAACAGGTATTTATTTAAAACAGACCCAAAGGAAAAACTTTTCAGCTTTACTGCACAGTAACTATCCGACCACGCATGCGTCTCACTCACATACGATTAGACCTATCTTACCGTTTTATAACTTTACCGATTTATACCTAATTATACCTTTTCTTTTTTGAAGTACGGATTCATCAAATGCCTTCTCCCGCTCTTGGGTGCAGCGAGAGGACGTGTTAGACTTTTACTGATTTTCAAGCTGTATCCCTCAATTGCCTTTTGCGTTCCAGGGCCACTTTACCCAACTTTATTGCATTATGTGCTTACATTGGGCTTACTTTCTGCTTCTGGTGCTGCAAAATGCCATCTTACGGCTTTGAACTCAGTGAAAAGGCATACGAAGAGACTGATTGGCAATCCAGTTTTGATTACCGTCAATCTACAAAGCCTGGAGCACAGGCGAAGGGTGACCAGCTTTTCCGTATTTTACAAGATACATTTCAGAGAATGTACGCAGGAATGACATGACTTAATTTTGCCATCACGTTTCTACCATCGGGTAACCCGACATACGGCGAATGTACCTTTACGTTACTGATACCTCTACGGTCCGGACTAAACGTTTTGCTATGTCGTTTATAAACGGCGTACATATAAGAACTGGAGCAATTTACCTGCTGCAGTCTTTCAGACTAATTAAAATTTAGGTGTCATCACGGCAAGTATAATAAACTCTTAATAAACTAGTGCGATATTATTATAGAGTACAGATGGATAAGGCTCAATAATACCCAGCAAAAACAATAGTCTTTCGACTCAGCAATGCTCATTTTTACTGGTGACTAGTAGATGGTTTACTATTAAACAATCCAGTGTTACGTCCCTTACTTTCGAGCTCCATCATCAGACCAGCTCTATAGCATCAGCATTTACAAGAGTAATTTATTCAAATATTAGATCACCCATTTATTTAAGATCCCTACCGCAACTAACAAACAAGCTGATGACTAACAAACACCTGGACTGATCTGTATAAACTGTGACTGCAAACCGTCTCAATCTTTCAAACAAAACAAATCGTATCAAAATCGGTCTATACGTTTAGAAAGAAAGAAAGAAAGAAAAATATTTTATTGGGCATAGAAACACACAATGCTGAAACAACATAATTGTAGACACTTCTACGATGCCATAAATATACACAAAGATACACAGACACACATATACATAGATACACAAACAGGTCAAACTTTATAACACCCCTCTTTTCCGTCGGGGGTTAAAAAGCAGCAAAGCGAACGAAATTAAAACAAACATCATTAAAATATTTAAAGCATTATGGCAACACGGCCACATAATTTTCCCTTCATTCGTGTTATTATTCACTGGCGGGCTGCAACATGTCACTGCGATCGGGTAGCAGGAAATTAATATGGCCAGGTATATGCGCACTGGCGTAGCTACCGAAAGGCTAGGCGGGGTCCCGGGGCCTTCAGGCTAAAACAGGATTAACATTGGTAAATCTGGTTTTTTGACAGACAGACAAACTTAGGGTTCTGTCCGTCTTTCTGTCTGTCAAGACCCTTTATCTTGGGAATGCGAGGAGGAATCGAGTTGAAATTAAAACCATATACTCAGGTCCGCAGTTTCCTTTGAAAAATCTGAGCTTACGAAAAAAATGTACGACCGTTTATGTCCCAAAAAACATATATTTCGACAGTCTCAAGGGATTCAATATTCATAGGCTATTCCGTTGACCTAGAATCCTAATATTTGGCATGAAGCTATGTCTCATAGCACAAATATGTCAGTGTATAATAGGTCAGTGTCAATGTGACAGCTGTCCTCTGTCAGATGTCAGTGTTGACGTCGCTCTAATAATGTCAATTAGCGTTTAGTTCTACCTATGACGTACGTTTTTGTTTTGTGTACTATTTCATGCAGACCTTTCTGGGCGCTCGTGTAATGTTAGATTATTATTTATTTTTTTCTTCTATGTCAATTTACTTCATTTTAGTGTACGAATTGTAAAATTTCTGCCAATATACCAGCGAAGTGGGGTGGTTTTATATTTTTATATTTTATATTTGATAGAAACCTTTATTAGTGTTTTTATTATAACTTTTTTTATTATTATTTCATATTTTAGTTTATTTATTAATATATATTTTCCATTATTATTATATATTATAGATAATGAATGATGGAAATGATTTTGACGACAGTTTTTTTTCATGCTCTTCCTCTGATAGTTTTGCTAGTGTGGAGAGTGACACTTCTCTTCCTTTTACTTTACATGACAAAATCTCTTCGCTTTTCTCTAACGATCCTAAAAACCTTCATATAGCTCACATAAACGCTCAGAGTGTTCCTGGTCACTATTCCGATCTTCTGGCATCCTTTAGCAGTGCACACCTTGATGCCCTATTGATATCGGAATCATTTCTGAAGCCTTCTCTTCTTTCTACACAATATTCTTTACCTGGCTTCGTCTTGATCCGTAACGATAGGACAGGCAAGGGTGGGGGAGGTGTAGCTATGTACCTACGCGCTGATCTACCCCACAAGGTGGTTAGCTCATCCCCTTCTCTATACTCTGAGTCGGCTGAATACTTATTTGTAGAAATTTCTCTCCATCACACAAAAGTCTTACTTGCTGTGCTCTACAGCCCTAACCTTCGCATTGACTATTTTGATGCACTTGACTGCACTCTAAGTAATCTTTGCCCCATGTATGAGCACGTTATCTTAATGGGTGACTTTAACACTTGTCTGATTAAAAATGACTATCGCTCCCATAAACTCCTTTCATTACTTTCTTCTTTCAATCTTCAAGTCTTGCCCCTTTCTGCCACTCACTTTTCTCCAAACTGTACACCCTCTTTATTAGATCTTATGATTGTATCCTCTCCCAACAATGTGTCTAACCACGGTCAGCTTACAGCTTCCTTTTCTTACCATGATCTAATTTATCTGTCTTATCGCATCCGTGTTCCCAAGCGTAAGCCCCAGCTCTTACATCTACGTAACTTCAAGGGCATCGACCTGGAGGCACTGCAGTGCGATGCTGGCGGTATCGACTGGTCCCCTCTAGTTGAAATCGATAGCATCGATGATAAGGTGAATTATTTTAACTCAACTATCCTCGACTTGTTTGACAAACATGCCCCTTTACGACGTGTCAAGGTTAAGTATAATCCAGCACCTTGGGTAACTGTTGAAATTAAAGAGCTTATGGCTCGCAGAGATAGAGCTAGGAGCAGGTATAAGCGTAGACCTTCTGAACTTAATCTTTCTTACTTCGTTTCATTGCGTAACAGCTGCAGGCGTCTGTGTCAAGTTGCTAAGAGACGCTATTTCCATGAACATCTCCATAACCGTAGTTCTTCCGACGTATGGAAATTCCTTAAGTCAGTTGGCATAGGCAAATCACCAACCAACCAGTGCAAAACTGTAGATCTCAATGATCTTAACAACCATTTCTCCCTCCTTCCCTTTTCTCTTGATCCAGGTGTCAAGGCCGCAACACTGGATGGTCTTGCTGGTTTGCCTCTGCCACAGTATCCACAATTCAACTTTAGCGATGTTACTGAGAATGACGTTAAGAAATCTGTTCTCGCGATTACTTCTTCTGCGGTTGGCTCTGATAAGTTATGCTCTAGAATGATTACTCTCATCCTTCCCTCATTACTTCCTGTTCTCAAGCATATCTTCAATCTTTCCTTTACCTCATGCTCCTTTCCGTCAGTCTGGAAACAGGCTTATATCATTCCCTTACCTAAAATTAACAATCCCACTTCATTAACTCATTTTAGACCTATTTCTATTCTCCCATTTCTTTCTAAAGTTTTTGAGCACTTGGTTCATAGACAATTATCTCTTTTCTTGGCGTCAAACTCAATAATATCTCCTTTCCAATCAGGTTTTCGCGCAGGTCACAGTACTGTTACTGCGCTTTTAAAAGTTACTGACGATATCCGCTGGGCTATGGAGAATAAGTCCCTTACTGTTCTTGTGTTGCTTGATTTTAGTAGCGCCTTCAACTCAGTGGATTTCGACATCTTACTCGGCATCCTTAAATCTATTAATTTCTCTTCTTCCGCCATTTCCTGGTTTGATTCATATCTTCGGGGTCGCTCTCAGTGTATCCGCCTTGAAGAGTTGTTCTCTGACTGGTGTAGTCTCACTGAGGGTGTTCCTCAGGGTAGCGTTCTCTCTCCTCTTCTTTTTTCTATCTTCATTAATTTTGTTACCAGAGTAATCTCTTCCAACTTCCATCTTTACGCAGATGACTTGCAGCTTTACCGACATTTTACTGTAGTTGATGCGGATTCCGCTATTGCTGCCATGAATCATGACCTGGCTTGTGTCAGCGCTTGGGCTAAGTCATTTGGCCTGCAGATCAACCCAACTAAATCACAGGCCTTGATCATTGGCAGTAGATTCGTTCGCAATACGGCTGTAGTCTCTTCTCTGCAGCCTTTAGTTCTCGATGTTGTCCGTATTGACTACACCGAAACTGCTAAAGATCTGGGTGTTATTATTGACTCCAATCTTTCGTGGCGTGCGCAGGTCAATGAAGTCAGTCGGAAGGTTAATTTTTCCTTTCATTCGCTCAAATGCCTCCAGGGTCTTTTGCCTTTGAAAACGAAAATCTCTTTGACCCAAACACTTATTCAGCCGATTATAGATTATGCCGACGCCTGCTACCTGGATGCTACTGAGGAGCTATTAAACAAGCTTGAGAGACTGCAAAACTTATGCATTCGGTTTGTCTTTGGTCTACGTAAGTATGATCACGTCTCTCATCTTCGCAAGGAACTCAAGTGGCTCCCTATCCGTCTTCGCAGGAACACTCGGATTTTATGTCTCCTTTTTAACATCCTTCACAACCCATCCTATCCCTCCTACTTACGCGACCGTTTTTCTTACTCTCGTCCTAGCGGCGCACCGTGCAGATCACACCTAAGATCCCTTCTTAGGGAGGGGACTCCTCATAAATCTACCTACTACTCCTACTCTTTCTCTGTCCACGCTGTAAGATTGTGGAACTCTCTTCCGCCTAGCATTAGAGATCTGAAAACTGTTTCACTTTTTAAGGCTAAAGTCAAAGAGCACTATCTTTCCTCTCTAGTCTGATAAATATATATTTTATATTTATATATTATCTATTTCTATATTTATATATACTATATACACATTATATTTATATTATTTTATGTATTTGTTAATGTAGTTATATATGTATTTATTAATTTGACCTAAGTTTTCACAATCTCTTCTTCTCTTATTTCAACACACTATTGTCTACATTTCTTCCAATGTCTCCTTTCGCAGGTCTGCTGGAAGAAATTTCTTTCAGAAATAAGCAGTACCTTTGTACAATTTTTATTGTTTAATGTATCCTCTGCTGTATTTGTGTGTACATAAATAATAAAATAAATAAATAAATAAATAAATAAATATAGAAATAAAGCTGAAAACTGTAAATTTGCAGTTACGTCACAAAAAGAAACTTTATCCGATTCGGAAAAATCTTCGAGACTCGATTCGGGAACTGAATTACTTTCATAGGTAGGTTTGGACGGAACCCTCAGTGCGCGAGTCCGACTCGCACTTGCCCGGTTTTTTTATTATTGATAGACTCGCGTTTGACCACCATCTCGCTTGGTAAGCAATGATGTGACCAACGATGGAGCACGCTTGCTTAGAAGTAACCTATTCACTCTTGACTTAAAGACCCCTAGCTATCAGGAAACACAGTTTTTGAAAAAACTTCTTTTCTACTTTAATCATGGCAACTAGTTTTATTCAGTAAAAGTCTGACACACCTGCCCACTCCACTCAGAGCAGAAGTTGATTGATAATTTCCCACGTAAAATAAGGGGCCCCCCCAGTGTTTAGTTACACAGCTACGCCACTGTATATACGAGTACCTCGGTGACGTAATACGACATATTGCGCTATGACACTAAGTGTAATGAAGATAGAAAACTAGATTAGCTTACAGGATAAACCTGAGCTTAGTAGAAAAATATGGAGCCAGTAAGCAGGAAAGGTACAACTAAGAAGTGTTATTCCCTGCCGGAGTCTTGTTTCCTGAAAGCTACAACCTTACGGCTGGACGGTGAGCTATCATCATCATCCTATTTAATGTTCCCCGTGCTGGGACACAGGCCTCCTCTCTAAGAGAGGGAATGGGCCGTAATCCACCACGCAGGCCCAGTGCGGGTTGGTGGATGTCACATGTCTTCGAATTTTTGGTTCTAGGACATGCCGGTTTCCTCACGATGAGCTATAGATTGCTAGTATCCACAAGCCCACGCCTACCGAGGCTGGTAATCGGGGTCACGCGTGGGACTGTCTCCTGTGTTAGCATTACTATTTCGCAGAAGTAGACGACCGCATGCCATTCTTCCTCGGTACGAACCAAAGTATTAGGCCGGTTTCGCACTATGTCCGATCCGTCAAAAAACCCGCTCTTATCCCACCGCTTTTAGGCACGCAAATGACAGTTTTCCGCACTAGTGCAGAAAAGTGCGCGTGCTCGCCCACGCCACAAGTTTATTATAATGAAATAGTTCTAGAAAGTATGGTCCGAAACCATATTTTCACGGGTTCGGATCGGAGTAGTGCGAAACCGGTCTAAATATGGAGCTAGTAAGTTTCCTCTCAGGATATAGAAAACTTCTGCAGTTTGCTTCTTTGAGCAAAAGAAAGGCATGGTTAACGTAGTGGCTGAGCAATTGGATGCTGCGCTGCTGTTGCAGGTTGGATTCCCGCACAGAACAAATATACACACTTATCGTTATAAAAATTTGTACAACCTGCTTATTTAAAACTTGCTTATTTATCTTCTAGCGTACCTGCCAAAGGAGAGATTAAATGAAATGTAGCCAATAGTGAGTAGAGACAAGGTAAGAAGAGTTTATAAAATCTTAAATGAAAGCAATAAATAACACATACAAAAGAAGAAACTGACTGACCGACATATCAACGCACAGCCGAAACTACTGGGAGTAGGAACGTGAAACTTAGCCCTAGACTTTCTTTTATGACGTACATAGGCGAGCACAAATAGAGGAATTTATAAAATTCACCCCCCAAGGGGATGAAACGGCGGTCCTAAATTTATATAGAGAAACCTACATTTACGCGGGCGAAGCTGCTGGCAGAAGAAGGTACTATTATATATTCTGTGGCAGAAGCTAGTTACACATATACACCGTTAAATTTTGGCCGTTTTAATCCCGCGGAGGGTCGATTCGGTACATGAAACCATATCGATTTATAAATATTTTTTTAAACTTGAATGAATTTACGCATGTACGAAATTGATTACTTTAAGTAAACGTCAGCTGATCGAGGCTAATGAACTGTAGGTAGTTAGTGACCGACAACTCCCTACAAGGTCATTGACTCGTTTACTTAAAGAAGTTAATTTCGTACATGCGAGTTTTAGAAAAAAAGTACTTTATTTTTTAATTTTATCTTTTAATAATAATAATAATAATAATTCGTTTATTTTTCATAAAAGCCAGATACAATTTGTCCATCTCAGTCGAATATAGAATAAATGAGTACAATACAACGCTATACATTACTTGAGACGGAGTGAACGTCTGTGTCCGTGCTAGTGTAAACTGTGTTACAGACACAGGCGCCTTCCCCCTACAGTTCATTTACAAAGCTGCACTTGGTGGGAATTTTTATGTTCTCAAAACATAGCATAAAATCGACTTAACATAAACTCTTACTAAAAAAAAAAAGAAAAAAACTTATATAATCATGAAATGGACGTGTGTGGAAGTGTGTGGTGTGGTGGTGTGTGGTGTATGTGTGTGTGTGTTGTGTGTTGTGTGTGTATCTCTTTTTAGATGCGGCGTTCGTGAGATTTTCCTGCGAAGAGTTTTTCAGTCTCATCGTACGTTAACTTTTGAAGAAAACTACTAACTACAATTTTGCATTTAAATTTAGGTAAAGGATACACGTTGCAGGTTTCGTTTATAGTGTTATAAAGGTGGGTGCTAAGACTCAGATAGCTTCGCCTCGCCAGGGCAGTTTTGGTGATGACATGTTGACATACAGGATCTTTACGTCTCTTATTTTGCTCTAGTAACCTCGGATCATAAGCTAGTGATGAGTGAACACGTATCGTTATGTTAAGTACACAGAGCTGTCGGACAGTCAGAACAGTTATGTCTTTATAGAGTTGGGTAGTCGGGTACAGATAAGGTTTCTGAAGCATGACTTTTAAGACAGCTCTTTGTGCCCTCTCAAGGCGAAGTAAATACGTTTTAAATGTACCACCCCAGACAGATATGCAATAAGTAAGAAGTGACTGAGCTAGTGCAAAATAAATAGTTCTTAATAATCGGTCAGCAACTACTTTTCTTAGTTTTTTCATGGGAAACATCAGCTTACGAACTCGCATAACCGTCACACTGATGTGCTCTTTCCAACTCAATTTGTTATCGATGTGTATCCCCAAGTATTTAACACAAGAGCTTTTATGTATAGTAGGGCAACTGCAGCTGGTCAGTTCGGGGTGACAGCTATGCGCTCTAACGTCCGACATTCCAGGCTGCGTATTAGAAGTCGCCGAGAAAGGAACATAGTGGGTTTTAGAGACATTTAGCGTCAGCAAATTTAATGAAAGCCAATCCGTCACTATACGAAGAGCATTTTCAGCTGCTTTGTGAGCAGATTCCCATGTTTCCCCACTAATGATAAGTGCAGTGTCGTCTGCGTATACAAGAATTTTACAGTTTGGGATTGACAGCTGATACAATCTATTTACAAATATAAGAAAGAGGGTGGGACCTAGCACGCTGCCCTGCGGTACGCCAAACGTTATATTCACATCGTCACTGATGTAGTTGTCTACCTTAACTCTTTGGTTACGGTTTGAGAGATAGTCACGGAACAGGTTTAAGGGTATGTCTCTTATTCCTAAGCTTTCTAAGTCACGCAGAAGGATGGGAGTAGAGACCGTATCGAAAGCTTTGGCTAAATCAAGAAATATACCTATAGTTTTAGTCCTAGAGTCAAGATTCTTCACAATTTGGTTTGTCAGCTCAAGAACAGCATCCTCTGTTGATACGCCTCTCCTAAAACCATACTGGTTTGGCGCAATTATGTTGTTGGAATCGAGATAGCTAAGCAGTCTTTTGTTCAGAACCTTCTCCATAATTTTGGACAGTGTAGTGAGTACAGATATAGGTCTATAGTTCTCGACACGGTCACCATCCCCACCCTTAAATATTGGTGTGACTAATGCCTTCTTAAAAGTGTTAGGAAAAATACCTTTTGAGATACATAAGTTACAAACATGCGTTATTGCTGGAACAAGCACATGTTTGGCAGACTTAATGACTGAAGCTGGTATTCCATCGTGACCTACTGCGCAATTATGTTTCAATCCAACTATTATATTATCTATTTCGGAGAAATTTGTTTCAAGTAATACGAGTGAGTTACCTTGAGGATTCACTAAACTGTCAAATTCAAAGTTTGGATGAATTATACGCTGACTCTGCGCAACCCGTCCAGCAAGTTCTGCTCCAACGTTTACAAAATACCTATTTATAGCATTGACAGAGGAGTTTGGATCGCTACACATATTGAGGAGTTCTCCTGTCTTACTTACGGGTGAGCTGTTCTTGTAGCTGATAGTTTTTATGATGTCCCAAGTTGCTTTGGGGTTGCCATTGGCTTTTAGGAGTTCTTTTTGGTCAAAATTACGTTTAATCGTCTTCAGTAAATTGTTACAGTAATTTCGGTATCTAGAGTATATTAGCTTAGAAGTTTGGTCTTCAGGATTTTGCATTGCTTTTTTGTGGAGTTGGTCTCGATTTCGCACGCACCTCAAGAGGCCAGTGGTCATCCATGGTTTAATAGTCTGCTTTCTATTAGAGACTTTTTTTAGCGTACTGTGTTGGTTTATGGCGTCTGATATAATGGAGATGAGTTGTTCAGCAGCTTGATTGGGATCAGTGCTAGTTAAAACACTTGAGAAATCTGAACTTTCTAAAAAGCCAGTGATACCTTGAAAGTTTAAGTGCCTTTTCATAGTTTTAGATTTTGTAGCATTAATAGGGTTTCGTTCAATGCAAAAAAGGATAGGTGCATGATCAGTAAAGAATGAGTCCAGAACCAAAGTGGTGGAGGGTCTATCTGTTTTTAAAAAGACATGATCCAAGCAATTTTCAATGCGGGTGGGGAGAACGTGAGCAGGTAGGAGCCCATGAAAAGCCATTGTATTCAAATATTCTTCAGACTTTGGGTCATTATTATCCGGTCTAATATTTATGTTTAAATCTCCAATCACTACTACAGTTGTTATTGTCACCAGAGATTCTAGAATATTGTTTAAAGAGTTAAGAAAATTTTCTGTATTTCTAACTGAGGGTGAACGATATATTGCAACAATAGCTATATCTAGACCTAGCTTCAAAATAAGACAGTTAGCGTCCTGGAAAACCGGCTCAAGTAACTTATGAGTTACGTCGGAGCTTACATAAACTACCACCCCATCATTTTGATTGCTAAACGATGATCTAGCTGAACTAAAGCCAGTTAATACAGGAATGTCTGTCACTTTACTCAGCCAGCACTCAGAGAGGATAACAATATCACACTTAACATCCATGGAATGCAACAGCACATTGAGGCCCTCAAAGTTACGATTTAGACTTCGGATGTTAACATGTAGAATGTTCAAAGTCGGTTGGTTAGTGTTTATACACTTCAAACATTGGTCCGGAAAAGTCACATAGGACCGTGAGATATTAAATGATTCTACAGAATCAATAAATTTATTTAAGTTATTCTTATCGAATTTATACTTTTAAATTTTAGTGACCAGTATAATATGCTGTTGCAGTAAAGTATAATTTGTGTAAGTACTGTAGAGTGTAATTTGTAATATTGTGTGTTTAGTTTAAGGAGTTTATAATAATATTTGGTGTGAATGTTTTGTTTGTGTAACTGCAGTTGTGTTGCGTTCTGATTAATAACAAATTTTGTTTCAAACGAAGAATTTAGTAAATTACGGTTGTTTACAAGGTGAACTATATCATAACGTAGTGAAATACTGAGTAAGATGGCGTCCACAAGTATATACTTTTGATTTAAAAAACAAATGATTATCAAATAGTAATTAACTATAACATTTAAACGAAAAGTTAACAGCGAACCAAAAAAACTATTTACTTTAATACTAAACTTAAAATAAAAATCATGTATAATAAATAAGCCGTGGGAGATGACATTGAGACTAGAACAGGATAGTCATTTTTTAGCTAAGAGTTTTAGATTTGTTGAGGATTCGATTCGAATTTGAGGCTCGCCTTCAATTTTACGCAGGAATACGGAACCACGTGAAGTCCAGCAGAAACTGTAATCATTTTCTTTTGCAAACTGTCGAGCTGCGTAGAATAGTTTTTGCGTGTTAGGTGTTAGGGCTTCTGATATAAATACGGGTTTAATAGGTCCAGGTATATTGAGGTGTCCAGTATTTAGTTTTTCTTCATTTGATTTCTTCTTGTTGAAATTCCTGATCCCCTGCATTATTTTGTCCTTTTTTAGGACACTGTTTAGCTCAACTATGATAGGTTTACTGCCTTCTTTGTGGGTTTGGATTCTGTGTATGTCTTTTATATCACAGTCTTGAATATCTATCTCGACAAATTTCGACAAAGTCTTCACTATCAAACTGGCGTCTTCTTTCGACTCAAATTTCCTGCCGTCTCGCACGCAAATGGGTACATTTCGTATTTCCAAGCTTGCCAACCTATTTTTACGCTCGAGACCTTCAATCTTTTCTTCCAATTTCTGAATGATCTTCTTATCTTCTACTCTATCTTCTTGTAGGTTTTGAAGCGTTTTAAAAATCAAATCATATTTATCGGACATAAATTGCAAACTTTCTTTAAGCTCTTCATTTTTCTGCTTGAGTTCAAGGAAGCTCTGGTCTACCTTAGATGATAAGGTCGAGATTAACCCTTTGAGTTCTTTAATATCATCATCCCCATGACCACGTTTGTATCTCACGCTGACATTTCTGCGACTGCTTCTCTCAGACGCAGTATCCGATTCATACGTCTCAGGCGCACATACCTCAGAGAGTTTGGAGCCAAGAACAGGTGCGGTCGCGGGAGCGGTTGCGGTTGACGTAGGGGACCGCTGAAGAGGCATGTTGGTCGGCTCGATACTAGGTGTCAGAAGGTGTCGAACTACACCCTAGCTCGTGGTGCAGGTGTGATGAAGTATCGTGGGGCTCGAACTCGAGGCGCCTGGACGGCACGCTCATATATGTCGGCACTACAGCCACTCGGCCATCCGTGTCAGTACTGCGATGCGTGAAATAGGCAAACGGTTGGTAGATGTTGGCTGTCGACGTGCGAAGTGCGTAACCTTGACCCTGTCACAGTTCCTTTCACTTTTGCAAGTCACAAGTCATTCGGCAAAACACACCACTTTTGTTTTAAAACTTTTTGATTAAATTACACATGAACTCCTTACTTCGAGATTGGTCTTCACACAGTTTTATTGTTCACACAATTGTCCACGCACTTTCGTATGTTTTGAGCTTATAAATCCATTCTATACTTGCTTTAAAAATAAAAATTTAGGGAGCACATAAAGACACGACTGCTCGCGGCGACGGTCGGGCGGGGGGGGAAATTTTATAACACAAACTTTATAAATCGATAGTATTTCATGTACCGAATCCATCATCCAAAGGGATTTAAATGACCAAAATTTAAGGGTGTATATTAAATAGCTATTAATAAATACGTATGTCAGAACATATGCCACACATTAGAGTGCTCCAAGTTCCCATAAAACTGCACTATGGATGATTTAATGAGTGCCACCAATGCTGCAGTTAACGTAGCCAGCTTACTGGGCTCAAACCGTTTAACGTATTTACCATCGATTCGGAAAGAAGATCATCATCATCATCATCATCATTTCAGCCGAAAGACATGTCGCAATAATGACCGATCATGTACGTCTCGTATCCAACAGATTCCACTAAAAACAGAAAACAGAAAACACTAAATGTAAATTCATGATATTGGATGATTCTTTGAAACTGAGGGTGTCTTATTCGTCTGGCCTAGATTTTTCTTTACGATTTGATATTACTTTTCCCCGATCACTAAGGGCCAAATTCACCAATAAACTAATCGTGATTATATAAAACAAAACGCAGTTTGAGCGCCTAATCGAGATTATAGCTTCATTTTGCGTTTCACCGCGATGAATTGAACCTAGTTTACGTTAAACTCAAGTTTCAATTATTTTGTTGTCGCCCATGTTTACGACACGGGTCTATAAACTAGATTACACTGAGCTCAGTTTACTTGAACTAAGTTTTTATATTGAATGATGAAATCAGCTCTAAATGTATTAAAGGCACTTATTAGCACCCAGTGACTTAATAGATATAATACTAAATAGATATTAACGAAATGTAGGCAAGATGAATGAGACATTCACTCTATTCCAAAGAATTACATATACAATTATTACACAGAGAAGAAAGATAGACTTCTGTGTTATTTAAGTCATACCTTCCACTTCTAAGTTAAAATAGCAATTTTTGGTTCCACTTAATCATCAAAAATAGCCCGTGCTTAATTCCTAGAACTCAAAATTCTAATTTAGCAAGCATTTTCATTTAGCAAGGAAACATGACCTATCCGGCATCTCGACAACTAATTAAATGCGACGGTGTGCGAGCGAAAAGTGGACAAACAACTTATTTGCATGCAAATGTTGAACACGCGTTAGAATTACATGCATTACGCCTGGTACGACTACACTGCTGCATTTATGAACGTGACGGAGGTAAAGATATGGAAATGGCTTTGATATTTTTTTTTTTTGAGGGAGTCGACGTACGAGCCTATACCGCGGTATTAAAAAAACGTCGGTTTTACTCGCGGCTCGTTGCTGCTGATCGACTAGCGAGTAAAACAGTTTTGAACGACGAGCCGAATAGGAAATGAAGCAAACACGACGAGCCGCAGGCCAAGCTCGTCATTCGTATTGCAATGATACAACGGCGAGCTTTACCGACGAGCCATAAGACCGGGGTTTTACTCGCCCGTTGATCAGGGCCTTAAGTGTTTCGCCTCGTCGTTTATACCGCATACATCGAAGGACTGGAACAATTTGCCTGCTGCGGTCTTCCCGTCCCGTTATAATTTAGGTGTTGTCTTCAAGGCTAGAGTGAATAGGCTCTTAATAAACTAGTACGCCATCAACCATTGCTAACATATTATTAGGTGGGATCGCAGGCAAGTTTATATCGATTAAAAAAAAACTAGTTTTTTCCCTGGGGTGGGAAATCATCAAATAACTTCCTCCCACTCTGGGTAAAGCGCGAGAGAGTGAATCATAAATAAATTATATTTATTTCGCAAATAGGTTTTGAAAAACTCTTCTTCGCAAATTTGTGTTGCATCAGTGTTCAACTAGACGAAACCGGTATGTCATTAGACCATATTTTTTTGAATTTAGAATTTTAAGTAACACTAAACTTCTTTTAAACAATACTGAACACGCAAAAACTAAACTTTTTCTAAAACACTAAGTACAACATAAGTCACGGCAGGTCATTGCGGGCATTAGGTGGCAGCGCACAGCTGGGTACGGGAGCAAAACAACCCCTCAGTCACCCGTATGGCCCGGTGACCATGTGTTTGTGTGAACAACCAGGTAACATAACAAGCTTATAATTTTCTGATTTTTCATGATACAGTTATGACTTTTTTTATATAGATTCTTTACACAAAAATACTACTCGTAGACACGTGTTTTGGGCTTCGCATACACTAAAAATAACAACAATAATAACACTAATAATAACTTGTTTTTCCTAATAATCTTTTGTTTTTTTTTTTATGCACCTGCCATGTTTTCTCTTCACCACCCTTGGTTGACTGGTAGAGGATACCTAAGGCATTAAGTGTACCTTTACGCCTGTGTACCTTTGTGTTGCATAAAGTTAAAATAAATAAATAAAAATAAAGCTAAGGCGTTTCACACACAAGAAATCAATTTAGTTGCACCGTGAATATAACGACACAAAATAAATCCAAAATGCAACCCATCCAGTACAACATTTAGAATTCTTCGTTTATTCGCAGTGCAGAGAAATAATAATTATTTCATGTGCCGACTCGAGGGGACATCGTCAACAGAATGGACTGCGCGCTAACTTGTAGTGCACGCCAACGCTAGGCTAAGATAACGCGCACATTGCTTGCTTAGCACCGGCTAATTCGTAAATTAGCTGGAGGATTATTTGTTCGAGCATTATGTGGACATTTAGTTCAGGAATTGCGCGGTTCTTAAGAATAGAATAGAAAAATACTTCCACGCGGCCCAGCAGGATCGAAGCCTATTGGGGCCTTGCTTAAATTTGAAAGTACCAGGGCCCGAACGGGACCCGACGGTACGAAGGCAATGAAGAAACGGGGTTATTTTTTTATGGTAGGTAAAATCATCCAATGACAAGTCCCGCCCTTGGGTGGAGCGGGAAGTAGTGTCAAACTCTTACTGACTAAAAACCTACCCCGTTCCTTCGTTGCCTATCATGCCGGGGCTGAGCCTTCCTCTCAGAAAACGGCCCTTAACCCCAGCCAGCAGGCTTCGACCCTGCCTGCCTGCAGCTAGCAGGCTGGGCCTCTACAGTTTGCTGACAGCTCCTTGAGGCGCGCGGGAACAGAACGCGCCGTCGACGACTTGGGCTCGGTCCGGTATGTTACCGGACGATCGGACAGCGTGCTACCCATTGCACGCCGTCCGCAAGCCCGCGCCTACGGTGGCCGGAAATCGGGATCGGAATCCCGGCGGCGGCTGGGGCGAGCGCCCCGTTGCCTCTGCCTGATGCGGTCGGCCTCGTCTTTTGCTAGCATTACTGCTTCGCAGAAGGAGGCGACCACCTGCCATCCCTCCTCACTCCGGACCATGGCCTGAACTAAGGCCCGGCGAGAGAGATCGCGGCCGCCGATTGCCCCCACGAGGACACGGCGATGCTCCGCCCAGGCGGGGCACACCTCTACGGTATGCTCCACCGTGTCCTCCGGGTGTTCCGCACAGTGGCGACACCCGGGAGAATCCTCCGCACGAATCCGGAACAGGAACTTGGCAAACTTTCCGTGTTCCGTTAGGACCTGCGTCGTGCGGAAGTTAAGAGTGCCGTGAGGTCTTTCCAGCCACGCCTCAAGGATGGGCCTTATCGCCTCGATTGTGGCGCGCCCCAAGAAACGGGGTGGGTTTTTAGTTAGTAAGAGTCTGACACTATCTCCCGCTCCGCCCAAGGGCTGAAGATGTCATACCGACTTTCACCCGAGCGAAGCCGCTGGCAGAAAATAGTAAGTTATGTTACTCTTACAGAAATACAAACTTTCATCTTTTTAATCTTATTGTGAAGTGTGATATCTATCGTGTTACTATTTTAAATAATAAATTCGCTCACAAGTTGATATGGCTTCGTACAAAGTATTGTACCGTAAGGTCCGTGGGTACCGCACTTATCGCTGCGGTTACTTTTTATTGCCACATGACCGTCCTTTGATAGCCAGAAGAAACACACGTATGCATATTTTGAACTGATCTGCTGAAATTCATTTTTAATTTATTTATTTAAATTTAGTACCTACAAACACATCTCATCAATGCAGATCTACAGCACGATCTTAAGAGCGTCGAACCTCAGATTCTTTTTCATTATTTTTCATAAAACCGCTCATCCGTGATTACCGCTTTTACATATGTAATTATAATGTTTTTCTCTAAATGAAATTGGAAACACAGATATTTTGTAGATATTATCTAGGTTCCTCTTGAAATAAAAAATAATTTTGATTAAAACTAATTCAGTAAAGACCTTTGAAAATCAACTAATTTGCGTTAACTTTGACCCTTCATGGTGTAATACATATTACATTTGTTTTACCTGGAACAATGTTTGTGAAACATTCGACTAACGAATGCCAAAAGAGCTTTCAGGCGTTATCTCTCTTTTTTCGCGTTGTCTTTTCTCAAGCATTGCGTTGAGTTGCGTTGGATGGAAGAACAAGCTTTTAAGCCATGTTCACGCTGACTATAGACGGCTCGGGAAGAGCCCTCTTAAGACAAAGCCTTATAGTTTACATTAAAACTAACATGAGCATGTGATACCAGCATGACATCCAGCAAGGAGTTGACCACGACCCCAATTCCTTTATTTTAATGTCATCTCAATACTCAGTCACGTGGTAAGAACAAAGAAATTGAGGACGCCACCAATTCCTTTGTTCTGACCACTTGCCCAACTCCAAGCGTTCACGATGAACGAAACGATCATAACTTGGCTAGGGGAGCTAACGTGTCCGTACGGTCCGTACTTTCCGAATGTTTCCTTCACAACGGTCGCGCAGTTATCACAATATTTAGCAGTAACAGCCCATAACACAAGTACTCGGCGATTTGAATTTAAATAGATACACTTTGTAGCGTGTCTAGACTTTTTGTGAGAACAGCGGTGTCTTTAAAGTTAAAAAGTTGCAAGTGCTAAACGGATACGGAAATGGCTTTTTCATTTACGTCAGAAACTTCTCATGCCATAATATGAATACTATATTTTTATTAAAGATAAAGCAATACTACAGTAAATCTACGGTTTGCTGACAACTCCTTGAGGCGCGCGTGGAACAATACGCGCCGTCGCCTACTTGAGTACGGTCCGGTCGGACGGCGAGCTACCCATTGCTGGCTGTCCGCAAGCCCACGCCTATGGTGGCCGGAAATCGGGATCGGAATTTCAACGGCGGCTGGGGCATGAGGGCCGTTGCCTCGCGCGTGCGGCCGCCTCCTTTGCTAGCATTACTGCTCCGCAGAAGAATACATACATTGCCCTTCTTCTGGCGCAGTTGGGTAAAAAAACTTAAAATTTCTTCCCTCGCCATCATCGAAAGAATTCAATATTTTGTAAAGTCCGCCACACTTCGGCTAGTTCCGTCGCTCTCGTTAACATCTCCGAGACTTTTCCAAGTATTCCGAGTCCTTCTGGAATCCAATTTATTCAAATATCGCAAGTGCAATGTGACGTACCTTTCTAACCGATTGCACAGTCACCTGGTGACTACTCTGACGCAATTGTTTTCTGTAACTTGTTCTGGGTGATAAAACTGATGTATCTATTACTTGTTTTGTGACTATTGGGTATTTCACTTAAAGTGGACAAAGAAAAAAAGTGAAGTTCTGAAATTCGTCCATTTTTTTTTTGTGTAAACTAGTGTTTGACTGCGATTCTATTCCGTCAATCAGGTGAATTCTATAGTCTTATATCTTAACAGCAGAATCTCAAATAAAATATTAAAATAGTGCATTTCAATACAAGTGTAGAAAGTTTGTCAATGCGACCGAGGTGGAATTTGCACGAGCCGTAGGCGAGTGTGTTATGGAGCCGAGAGATGTAGTGACAAATTTGCACGTGTATCAAATGACGTTTTTCATGTCAATATACTTACGACACGTGGGGACCACCAACCCATCATGATACGATAAATAATTTTATTACTATAAAATTGTGGCGGGGTGAGCACACGCACTTTTCTGCACTAGTGCGGAAAACAGTCCATTGCATGCCTAAAAGCGGTCAGATAAGAGCGGGTTTTCGAGTAAGTAAGTATAATAACCCCTAGGGGTACAAATATGCCCAATAGGCTAAACGTTTCGCGTCGTCGTTTATACCGCCAACATCGCAAGACTCGCACATCGAATTTGCCTTCTGCTGTCTGTCCGTCAGATTATAATTTGAGTATCTTCAAGGCTAGAGTGAATAGGCTCTTAATAAATTAGTGCGCTTCACTATCAACGATTGCATCACTGCTTACCATCAGGTTTTTTTCGGTGGGAAATCATCTAATGACTTCTCCCGCTCTTGGGCGGAGCTGGAAATTTTTAGTGACTAAAACCCACTCCTATGTTCCTTCGTTGCCTTGCGTTCCAGGGTCCTGGGTTTTCCTTTTAGCAGCGAAAATATATGGACCCAGTAGGCTTCGACCCTGCCAGGCCCCTACGGCTTTGCTGATATCTCCTTGAGGCGCGCGTGGCACTCTCCGTCGTTGACGACTTGGGCTCAGTGCGGACGGCCTGAAGCTACCAATTGCTCGCCGTCCGCTAGCCCGCGCCTACGATAAGAGACTAATATTGGGAATGAGTTTTTCTTTAATTTTGGATTTTCGAAAATGATAGCTTTTTGGTGGTTGATTGTATTTTTTCTTTATACTGTAACCTTATTGGTAATTACAGTTTTGAGCCGTTTGGGGTTGAAACGCTTGGGTCATGGGGTCCGAGTGCGCGTCTCCTTTTTAAGGAAATTTCACGCCGTCTGATCGACACTTTGCGTGACCAGAGGGCTGGCTCGTTCTTCGCCCAAAGAATTAGCATTGCCTTTCAACGTGGCAATGCTGCCAGTCTCCTGGGTACATTTCCGGATGACAGCGATGTGGAGGAGTACTTCGACGCCTGAGTGTACACTGTGTTTTTGTATTATATGTACATAGGTAGATTTTAGTATAATTAGTTTAGTTAATATTTAAGGTTTTGTACATGTGTAGATATAATTTAATTAGTTATTTATGTATTTTTAAACTTAAATTAAAATAGTACTTTTTTTCTTTTAACGTTTTTTTTTATACAATCCCTCTGTTGTACAAAGCCTATAATAAAACAATAACCATATCACCTATTTATCAATATACCTAACACTAAAACATTCGCTATATTATAATAAATCGGAGAACCTAATTTACACTACAATTGCGTAATCCAAACATCTCAATAACAAGTTTGTTTATCACAATAGACCGGCCATTTTGCCGGAAGTGCGGCTAGGACCGGACCACTTCCGTTCCGCCTTTGTTTCGGGTAAGACTGGGCTTAAGATTGGCTTATGTAAGAGCTAACTCCGTCTTGGGCAAACATTGTTAGACGCCTCTATTCTTAACGCTGTTATGCATGAAGGCACAATTTTGTCTTCCAGAAAACATAACGCGATTATCTTTTGGCACTATTTTTAAGGTTTCATACTTTAAAAGGAAAAAATCAGATCCCTTATAGGATCGCTTTGTTGTCCATCTGTCTGTCAAGACCCTTTATCTCGGGAACGCGTGGAGGTATCGATTTGAAATTAAAACCATATACTCTCATAGGTCTCGGGCAAGAGCGAGTCAGACTCTTACACTGAGGGTTCCGTACAAACTAACGTCGTAAATAGTTCAATTCCCAAATGGTCTCGGAAGATTTTGCGAATCGAAAAAAGTATTTTTTTTTTTTTTGTGACTTAACACAAATTTGCAGTTTTCTGATTTATTCCTGTACCTGTGCTATATGACCTTTCTTCATACCGAATTTCAGGGTTCTAGATCAAGGGGATGTACCCTATGAATTTTGATTCCTTTGAGAATGTCGAAAAATACGTTTTTTACAACATAAACGGTCGTATCTTTATTTTTCGTTAACTTAGAAGTTTGATTTTTTTACAACTTCAAGGGAACGTAGACTTGAATATATACCGTATGCGTTCCCGAGATAAAAGGTCTTCTTGACAGGCACACAGACGGACAGCAAAGTGATCCTATAAGAGATCCGTTTTTTTTTCTTTTGAGTTACGGAACCCTAAAAATACACAAACACACAGAAACATCCGCTGTTAAAATATTAGTGTGATATATGACTAGTTATACACCGTTAAATTTTCATCTTTTTAATCCTGTGGAGGGTCGATCAGGTACATGAAACACTATCGATTTGTTAAGAGAAAATTAAAAAATAAAGTATTTTTTTAAACTCGAATTAATTTACGCATGTACGAAATTAATTTCTTTAAGTAAAGAAGCTGAGCGAGGCCAATGACCTGTAGGGAGTTAGTACGCAACGATTGACAACTACCTACAAGGTTATTGGCTCGTTTACTTAAAGAAATTTATTTCATTCATGCGTATATTTTTATATATATTCATTCATGTATCGAATCGACCCTCCACGGGATTAAAACGATCAAAATTTAACGGTGTATATAGCTATACAATAATAACCAGATCGAGGTGCTATCAACAAGAACGTAAGTCACTATCGTTGTTAACAAATAAGTTAGATTACGTTAGCCTAGCCTGATGCCCTAGTTTTACGCAGGTCCTTCGAACTTCAGAACTAAAACCATTAATTTTCCTTTAATCTATAATCTTTACGTTATAGGCATTGGCAAATGGCTACCACGGCTCTTGTAAAGCGATCCATTTGACGACCTAAAATGAACTGTTAAAGCGATGGAGCTACATAAGGCGTATCAAAGTTCCATTCCACTTTTCATTCGTTCTCTTGACATTTTAACAAGTCCACTTTCCGGCTCCATCATTAGATCAGTTCGATAGTACCTTATAGCCCAAGTGAATCTCATGACAATTCTAATAAGCGTAAACACGGCTAGGATACATTAATTAATTACGGAGTTCCGGTGCCTAATCTATATCAGGGCCCTGGAAACTAGGCAAAGAAGGAACGGGAAAGGTTTTTAGTCAATAAGAGTCTGACACTATCTCCCGCTCCACCCTAGGGCGGAGGATGTCATGGGATGATCTTAATTTTTCTGATCACGTGAGTGAATGTTGAAATGACGTCAGAACAAAGGAATCGGAGGCGTGGCCAACTCGAGGCGTTCGACACAAGAAAATCATAACTTGGCTAGGCCTGCTGTAAAAAGGAAACAAGTCATCGCCACCGCATTTTGCTAGACTTACCGACCGTGGGCTAAGAACGCAAAAGGCAACTGAAGAACACAGGTGGGTTTCAATCACATTTAGCCTAAACAAATGTCGCGTGCTTTAAAAAAATATTTCAGGACCCATTAAACATAACAATGATACCTATGAAAATTACCCACAACAAAAAAACTTAGCATATTCGGGGCCAAAACTTCAAAAACCTCAGATGCAACGGCCATACCAAAATCCGTCTTAAATCACCCTACCAAGTTATGGCAGAACACATACCCCGGAATTATGTCCACACGTCTACGCAACCCCTTAGGACCGTGTCCGACACAGCGGGTATTGGCATACGTAAATCAAATCTATTCGGTGTATTGAACCGAGATCCATTGACGGTTGGGCAGGGAACACAAAGCAACGCTCAGTGGACAACCATCCATGAATATTGTACATATTTGTATGACATGATTGCTTTGAATTGAATTTCCTATGTTGTTTTAGTGTTGTCAAAAAATTGTTTGGTTCAACGAATCATGTATAGTTTTTTTTACCAAACCAGTAGCTAACTGACTTAGCTGTTGATAAAATAAAAATATCAAAACTGCTGTTTTGTAAGCTATACCTTTATGACACGCGTGTCAGTTGTATGAATTTGTTATTGTTCGCTTTTATTTATTTTTTATAAACGTTTTTTTAGTGTTATTTATAGGCTCGCGTTTGATCAATATCCCACCTGATGGATAGCGATGATGTGGTCGATGGTGGGCACGCTTGTCGAGAAGTAACCTATTCACTCTTGACTTAAAGATCCAACCCAAGTTGTAGCTATTAGGCTGAAGACTTCTCCCGCTGTAGAATGGAGCTGATAATAATTGCATTACCAAAATACTTATATCAAATCGAACTTAACGTGTAATAAATCGCGGGTCATGGTGACGATATAAAAGGCCACATTCATACGCTGTCGATAGGAACTAAAGCACCGACATTTCCACGCCCTTATAGTGTGGCCCCAAATATCTGCAATCATTCACAGAAATTGGCCTCGGCGCTTTTTTTCCGCCGCGACCCGCATACTTAGGGGCAAAATTGGAAAATACAAAGATGTAAAACTTACTGATTCTACGCGAAAAGAACCAGTATTTTTCCTTAGAACAAAATGGACCATATTGTTGACTTTAAAAAAATATGATGCTAATTGCACTTTCCAAAGCGTAATCTTTATAGAGAAGAATGTGCAAGAAACTGCATAGACACTTTTCGTATTACAAATCTCTCGATAATTATGTATTATGTCTTGTCGCTACAATAATGCAAGGAAATTAATGGTGCGACCGACCTCAACGATCACCAATTGAACAAGAAAACTGTCAGCCCCGTTTTTGTGCTACAGCGACAGCTTAACCACAGATGACGCAATTACTTTTTTTTTTAACGAATTGATATAAACTAGTGCTTGACAGCGATCCCAATGGTCGCAAGGAGTCGCCGCGCCCTTTTCGCTTCGCGTAATATATTAAATTCTTCATCGGCACGGCTACATGCACACCGTTTAGGTTGAACAAGAGACACTTCGTAGGTAATAATTCGGTTTCCACGACGGGTAGTTTCAGCCCTAAGACCAGCTGTGTACGTAGCTTCAACCAGCAATCTCTAAATTTATAACTCACTCTCTGAAATTTGCTTTGTCTCTTCTAGAAATCCAGATCTTGGTCCTCGTCAAACGGTACGAACGAGTTGGTAAGAAGCAAAAATCTATTTATCAAAGTATCGGCCTGCATCTTCGGGCTCATTTCTCAAACAAGATTAATTACAATACGACAAAACTGAAGGGACCATATTTATGGTTTCCCCCAATCTTGAGGTCGCTTTAAAAATTGATATGCGTACTCGCTTCTGTGGTGAATTTGGTATTTTAGCGTAGAGAAGTGCTAACTGAATTTTGAAACGATTGCTTCAATACTTAGTTTCTTAGTACCTGAATTATTATTTTGATTTGGAAGGCCTCCCACAAGGTGAACCGGTGACTTGGTGAGGGTCACGGGAATCTGATGGATGCGAAACGCACAGAAATGGCCATTATGGCGACCCTTGGGGGAGGCATAGGCCTTCCAAGTGCCCAAGTGTGATGGCGAACATAGGTCTAACAGTGGACGGTCATCGGCTGAAATGATGATGAAATATTATATTACAGTAAACCTGGTTATGTTAATGGAGAATATACAGGTGAGAAACTTAAACAACTGATAATCACAATGAGGTTAAGGGCCGGTTCTAGTCACTGTTTTTTTTGTATGAACTTCGCTCGGGATTATGTCGACTTCGCGGCCCCAAAACAGCGGTTTTATTTTCATTAAAAAAAAACAATTCAAATTCAAGATTTTTGTTTTTGCGAAGCGCTTTTAAATAACAAGCTTATTTTTTTTTTCATTATAACTTTCAAATATTTCCGTAATGTAATCTCGTAGATAAATACGTTTGAAATCGTAAATTAGGGCCAGATTTACGATTTTTTTTATCGAGCCAACTAATTTATATCATGTTTTCATTTCTACCAAGCGCTTGGTCATATAGTCTATTTTAATAAAATAAATATTTTTTGTGTTCTCTTCTAAATTTGTGGATTTCCAGAGGTTTCAAAAAGTTCAAAATTAGTAGAATCTGGCCTTAAGACACTTTTGCAGTGAAATCCATAAGGCAACCGCAAGCTGAGAGAGAAAATGAGCCTCATTTTAACCGACTTCAAAAAAGGAAGAAGTTTTAAATTCGATTTTTTATGTTTGTTAACTCAGAAATTAATACCGAGTTGGTTTGTTGTGTTTGAAAGGATATACTATCAGAATGATCTCATTTTTATCAAAATATAATATTAACACAAATTCTTAATATTAAACCACCAACATTAACATACCATTGAACAGAGAGCCATTCAAACAACTCACAAAGAATTTCTTGAACACCTGGAGAAAACCGCACGGGCATAATTGGCATTAATTAAAAATAACAATTGAGGAGCAAAAGCAAATTGGATTTGGTGTCTAATGAAGAAAAACTAAACAAAGCCAAGCTGTACCTTAATCGTTTTACAGCTGGCAACACTGTTCTTTTGTGTTTAAAAGAGAATTCTTACGTGGTTTTGAACACAACGAGTGATTTTGTGGCAAAATAGATAGTAGGCGTTATTAGCCTAAAGGCTTTATAGAAAAAAGGTCTATTAGTAAAAAAAATCCAAGTTAAAAGTCTAAAGAGAGGCCTCTCCACTCGCTTATCGTCAACGTTGAGCATGGTTTAAAATCTTATTGCTTCATCTAAAGCAATCCAACGCGATGTTTGATGAAGAGGCAACGCGAAAAAAGATAGATAGATATATTCTTTATTGTACACCAAAGATAAAATTACAATAGCAACTTAATAATCGCTAATAGCAATTTTTTACAGACAACCTTTAAAAAGAAAGTAAATGTAAAACTCTGTTGGCATCCGGTAATTCCGTGATTTACTCGAATTTTTCACAATACTTGTTCTAGGAAATACGTGTTCTTTTTACCTCTTAAAAGTTTTTGGGAAAAATTGTGCAAGGCTTCTATAGACGAACTTTTTTTATATATTTTAAATATATGAGTACAACAAGACAGACCAAAGTCCACATAAAATAACAGGTTTTCAGAGGTCTTTGCCGGATTGGTTTTACACGAAGTTGTTTTAATTTCTATAGAAGCCTAGATAATATCCACAAGATATCTGTGTACCCAAAATATCTGGAGAAAGATGTGTAATAACATTATAATCACGCAAAAGTGGTTGTATAAAAGTGTACCTCGGGTTGGCCGTCCCTAAAGAGAAAATTTCTAAACACGCAAAAAAAAAATCGTAAAATATTGAATTGAATATCTTACTGTCTGTTCCAAAAATTAAAATAGCTGAATTTACGTAATACGTCCGTGTCTGTCAGTCTCAAATAGGTAATTTCCTCTGAGACTACTCCATGAGGAGAGTAAATATTAAGTAAAATTTGTGGGTTGTGAGAAATAATACTAGTAAAATCATTGTGCTAAATTTTATTTACGATCTTTTTGTTTTTTCTTGAAATAAACCCTGAGATCCCATCGGATGGTAAGCAGTGATGCAATCGTTGATAGTGAAGGAGTCTATTCACTCTAGCCTTGAAGACTCCTAAATTATAATCGGACGAAGACTGCGATGTACCCAGAAAAAACAAAGAGGCGAAACACACAAAAAAAAATGTCGTTATTCAAATACCATATTTAAAGATGAGGTTTCTCACTGTCTGAGCAGGAAACAATATCATAGCGCCTATCATAGCCTTAAAATAATGTATTTGTGTAATTTAGTACCGCTTGTCTCCCATCTACGTTACCATCTACGTCATCCAACGCCATCTACGTTAGGATCGAGCTAGATCGCGCTATGGTTTCGTTACCGCTGTTTACCTAGGCCTAGTAGTTTTTTTTTTTTTGTAGAATTGAGCAGCGCACTCATCGAGAAACATTGTAAAAATACTATATAGTGAATATACGGGATGTTACCATGTTACGTAATCCGATACTAGGTAGTGACTAGTGTATTATTTCATATCCCACCAAGACGAATCTCAGATTTCGTTCACTAACAGACCACAAAGGAGATGGCGAGATACACTGGATAGATTTTGTCAGAACTAGAAAGTAAAGCGTAGAATCGAGAATGATGAAAGGAGAGGAGGAAGAAGACTTGCCCAGGAGTGAGACAGAAAAGCTAGTTATAAAAAAAGTATTCAAAGTTTTACGTTTAGTTGCTAATTTTATTTAGTACCTGGAGCCAAAAATAACAACAACATAATCAACATATTTTAGTTTCAATATTTTTACACTGACGATTTGGACACCACCAAATTTATTGAAGCTGTTTAGTAAAGTCAAATAATAAAAAGTTTTAAAATACAATATAGAATAAAATATTACCCAAAGCTGCCGACTTAAATCCTGCCTAAAATAATTTTGGTAACGCTTATTTCCGTCAGTGAAAAATATTAAAATAAAAATGTATCAATTAGAACACTGTGTGCAAATGTATTGTGTGCGAATCGTCAGCAAAACAAAAAGAGAAGACTTCCAACCAGGCGGGTGTTATGTCTGGTGTAAGCAACTGCCCGATAGATGATGTCTACCAAACTACTACTGAAACTAAATACTATCTCTCTGCGGTTAGATATTTTTTCTTGCACATTGGCGGAATTCGAGAGGGTGACACTAAGTGTGTTGTCATCTATGTAATCTGTGTCGGTCCTCCAAGGCACTACCAACAATGATCTGTTCAGTTTGTCGGTGGCGTCTCTGAGTGCGGCTATATTGCGACTACATTTGTTACATTGGGTACGCCTGTTAACACAATTGTTTGTGGTAATAGATAAATAAATAAAATAAATAAATTTCGGGCTGTTGTGTATGCTGAAATTTCGAAGTATAGTTCCAGTGTGACACTATAATAGTCGCTACAAATTTGTAACAAGCAAACAGGTCCGAAATACCAGCCATTTACGGTGCAGTGATCGGAAAATGTTTATGCATATTATTAATAATATAAAATTAAACCTATAAAATTAATGACGTTGTAACCTTATCACATATTTATGAACTAATCCTTTCAATTACCAATGTTTTGTTTGTGTTAAAATATTCAGCCTTGTAATCAGACGCGAACGGCATTAAAATTTCATCGTTCCAGCACCGTTTTGCAGCTGCGGGTAGAACGGTGGAATGTGACGTCAGAATACTAGTTTAGTTATTTAAACTTTATGTAAAATAGTTTTTTAAGATGGGAAATCATCCAAAACTTCTCCTTCTCAGGGTGGAGCGGGAAGGCGTGTCAGACTTTGACTGACTAAAACCACAGCTGTCTCCTTAACTCGGCCTTTGTGTTTTAGACTACGGGTTTCTTTTTTTTAGTAAAATATCGTGAGGAAACCGGCATGACCTAGAACCAAAAATTCGAAGACATGTGACATCTACCAACCGGCACTAGGCCCGCGTGGTGGATTACGCCCTCTTAGAGAGCAGTGGGAACATTGAAAGGCTGATGATGATGATGAATGTAAATAAAAAAACAAACAAAATAAATACAATTATAAATGTATAAGCATTCGCTTTATTAGATTGTGTTTCATCCCTCTAGTTCCAACAGCATTCCGAAGTACTTCACACCGTTTCAAACGAACTTACTCAGTGAAAAGAGCATCCGATACATAACTGCTGGATAAACTAGTTACCAGTAGCCGTTCCCAGAAATAGGAGTCCCCTAAAGCGAGCTTCCGTAACTTTGTTAATCAATTAACTACTAAATTTAGGGGCAGCATAATTCCGGAACGGCTATAGATATATACGCAAATTGGATGTATTAAGTGCTAAGGAACACTTTAATCATTTTAGGAGATCCGTTTGCCGTAAATATTGAATTTAGTTGTTTTGTGATCACATCAGAAATGAAGATATCCGCAGGAATCAAGGATACCGACATAGCACGAAGACTCGCTTAACTTAAGTGGCAGTGAAAGTGGAGTCGGAAGTATTTTTTTTATTTTTATACATACATTTATTTAATACCTGTAATAACTTATGTTTGAAACCGCTTGATCCGTCACTCATCACTGAAGGTTCATTGGAAGACCAGCGTCAGACAGTATTTTTCTGTTTGGCAACATTGCTGAAATGAATCTTTTTTGGCGCAACCGTGAGGCACACACAGTGTTGCAGTTTTTATTTATTTATCTTACGAGTATTTAAGTGTGTTATCCTGGTGACTGTCGCCAAATAAATATTTTTTCTTTCTTTCTTTCAGTGGGCAGGGCATGGCGAGCAGTGGTAGCTCGCCGTCCGACCGTCCGGTAACCATCCAGACCGGGCCCAAATCGTCGACGGCACATATGGTTCCACGCGAGTTCAAGGAGAGTCAGCAAATCGTAGGGGGCCAGCTGGGTCGAAGCCTACTGGGGCCATGGGTAATGTGAAAGTGAAGCCCTGGAAAGAAGGCAAAAAAAAAAAACAGAAGTGGGTTTTTAGCCAGAAAAAGTCTGACACTGTCTCCCGCTCCGCACAAGGTTTAGGAGATATAATGGATGATTTCACATTGCTCGCAGAATGGTTGATTCATGGGAATGGAAGGTTCTGGAGTGGTGACCACGTACTGAAAGAAGCAGCATACGAAGGTTTTGTACTAGGTGGACTGATGACCTGGTGAGGGTCGCAGGAATCCGATGGATGACAGCCGCACAGGACCGGCCGTTATGGCGACACTTGCGGGAGGGCTATGTCCAACAGTGGACGTCTTCCGTCTGAAATGATGATGAGTTGTTTTGTTACAGATCGAATGTAATCTACAGTCTTTCTCTCAGATCGTGGGGTCTGAGTGTCCACAATTTGTTTAATGAGCTTTCCAAAAAGCTTGTTGACATTTCGCGTGACCCAAGGACTGGCCTTTACCTTGGAGTTGGGCAGAGAATAAGCATTACCATACAGCGTGGCAATGCATATTCGGATGTCTTTTGGGTACTTAGCCAGTCGACAGCGGTTCGGAAGACTTTTTTGACTTTAGATTACTTACGTCTACATTTTATATATCCTGATTTAAAAGATTTGTCCATGGAGTTTCTTGCACATTCTTCTCCTTACAGATGTACGTTTTGGAATGTGCAATTAGCATTAATTTTCTGTCCAACTGACTGACGTCTTGACAATTTAAAAGTGTCATTAAATGGTTTATTGGAAATAAATGCTTTGATTTTTCTTGTCTACTACAGAACACAGGCTTTCCCCAAGCATCGCCAGAAAATACTCCAGTCCTGTCTCCCGCCCACGCCATAAACAAGAAACTTACGATAAAGTAAATCCTCTTTGAGTATGGATTCAAGACGACGCAGATAAGCATTTACAGGGTTTAATTTACGCACTTGTTGCTCACCCGGCTTCACTCGTTTCAATTAACTATATTGCCACGTGGCTTGAATTCGTTAGCGGGGACCCTATTCAAGACTTTGAGACGATGTCGAATGGGTTTGGGATATAAAAGGTGGAATTAAAAACGTGTCGCATGTCGTGCGGTTTTTTGGGATAATAACAATGAAGCTAAGTATTTTTATTTTCTTGATTTATTGGTAAGGTGCACAGCAAACTTAAAATTTACCTCACCCTGATGACAATCTTCGCTAGGGCCACGATTAATTTTTGAAAGGGAGGTTTAATTCAGGAAAAATCTAACTCGCCCTCTCATTTCACGCTCCCCACACACACACAAATGCTCACAAACTTTCTCCTTTAAAATAATAGGTACCTATGAAATTGCCGTTTTATAAAACGGGTTGCATTGAAGTTTTATAAGAATTATAAGTTCAAATAAACTATATGAAAGGTACGTTATTAGTTCTTTGAAATTAGGTGTCTAGTGGTCTCTTTGTGTTTTGTATTTTATGTAATTGCGCAGTACATGAAAGTTACTAAAAAATTTCATTTTTTCATAATAAGAGTTCCAATGTAGAAACTATGCATTTCTCAGGACAAGCAATATCAATGACGTATACATACCTACGACTTTCTTCTAACAAAAAAAGTCTGTGTTCTTGTTCAATTTCTTAGGTAAAAAACCTATTATTAATGTTATTTTTAATATTCTCATATAACTAAGTGAATAATTTCATTCTTATGAGAAGAAACATTATCTCAAACCTCAAAGTCTCTCGACATTCTCCTCTTTTAAATACCTTCAGAGCTAGAACATCAAAATTTCCCTTTCCCAAATACTTATTCAACCCATTATAAACTACGTCGTCTATTTAGATGTCACCGAAGAGCTTTAAGCAAACTTGAGCGATTACAAAATATTTGCATTCATTTCTGTTCAACCTTCAAAATTCTGATTATATTTCAGGTTTTCACAAAATGTTTAAGTGGCTCCCTATTCGACTTCGTATGAACTCTCAAATATTGTGTCAACTATGTCCATCAACATCTTTTACAATACCGAAACGATAATTGTAGGTATATATTATTGTGATATTTGTTTAATTGGAGAATTGCACTGCCAGAGATATGAAGCTGTACAACCGTAAACCAAAACTATCGGATAACCGAAATAAGAAGGGAGAAGAAGGTTTGGAAGGACTTGGGGGAGGCCTTTGCCCAGCAGTGGGACAGTAAGGGCTAACAAAAAAAAACCGAAATAAAAAAATATCCGTACCAATATAAAAGTTTCAGATAACTTCGGATAAAGATGGAGTCTAAATTACAGGGTACGACAGGCCTTTTTTTTGTTTTTCCTCCACGATCTATCACCATGTCTAGGCTTTTAAAATTAAAAGGAGGTAAAAATTTAAAAATGCAATGACCTCAAAGACCACCACCAGTCCACCAAGCAAAGGCCGACCGCATCAGGCAACAGCGCTCACGCCGCAGCCGCCGCCGTAATTCCGATCCCAATTTTCGGCCACCGTAGGCGCGGGCTTGCGGACGGCGCGGGCGGGCAATGGGTAGCTCGCTGTCCATTCATCGTTTACGACGCGCATTGTTCCCGCGCGCCTCAAGGAGTCGTCAGCATAGGGGCCTAGTAAGGTCGAAGCCTAATCTGGGGCCCTGAGGAGGTTCCCGCTCCGTTAGATAATTTTACTTACTTTAAAAAAAAATACAATCAGTCCATAATTAATTATTGTCTCGTTAAAGGTGTTCAGTGTTCCCCTCTTATTTTGTCTCAGTCTCCTTTCACGAAAAGAGATTTCTCTAAAATAAGCCTAATCTTTGTAACTATTTTTCAGTTCCATTATGTTTGTGACTGGACTGTTATTAATTGTTAAATAAATAAATATTCTTATTTCATAGCTAAAAATCACAATTTTTATTAAAACCTTTGTCTTTGTTAATCGTATTGGGAATCGACTAAAAAATGTTAACATTCACTCGTGCCTTTCCAATATTATGAAAAAGGTTTATCATAACATTCCATCTATTTCGACGAAGTTGTTAGGTATTATTTTGATTACACAAACACATGGTACGGTAGCGTATTTGAAAGCTTTTTGAGTTTTGTTTGTTAAATGCCAAACTAATCGGATTTAGATTCCTGTTATCAAGCAATATAAGCAAATAATTCACATAATTTTCGTTCGAGGAAGTTTTTTATCGTCACATCACCCACAACCATAGATATCCACAACCCATATTTGCCCACTTTTTAACCGACTTCAAAAAGGGAGGGGTTATATTAAATTATTGAGTGACTGAATCGCGATGATGATGAGGTATACTCGTATAAGCCTATAAAAAACAAAATTAGTCCTCGAAGTACTTTTCTACCACGCTGTCCTCTGGACATGCTGGAAAAGCGCTCAGAAGACAGCTTGCCACGTTGAATGACAATGAATTCTCTGGGCAAAGAACGAGCAAAGTATCGACCAGTCGGTGAGAAATATCTTTGAAAGGATGACGTGCACGCGGATCCCACGACCAAACCGTTTCAATTTCAAACAGCTCAAATTATAATTAAGTTTCCTTATGTACTTTTCATATCTTGTCTTTGTCGATAAAATGCGTCATTCTCTGATTAAAATATCGAGTGATTTCATAATAGCACGTTTCAGAATTACGGGACCATCAAGTTAGGGGGCAAGTTTAATGGGCGACTGCACTAGGAGAATTAAACTGATCTTGACACTTGACACGTCGTAAATCTTTATTTAAGTCACTTGTGACTTTCATTGTGTTGTAGTCATTGCTTGGATTCACTGCTTTATTTTTTCCCTTTATCTATAGATATTGATTTAAATGCCTTCCTTAGGAATTGGCAAGAAGTGGCTTAGAGCCAAAAACAGTGGAAGTATTATTTTTTTTTGGTGGGACTGTAGCGACGTCTATGTCGTCACAAATGAACTAATCCTGCATCGCGCAAGTAAGATTCGCGGCGCGATTGGAACATAAAGAACAAACCCGAAATCATCTATCGGGCAGTAGCCCACCAGATATAACACCTGTCTGGTCGAAGGATCCTCCCTTTTCAACGGCGGTATGTGGGACTTTACTCTCTGTTCCACTACCCCCAAAGGACCATCATTCAATGATATCTCCCACCATTGGGTGGAATGAGAGATGGTGTCAGACTTTTACTGACTAAAAATCTACTCCTGTTCCTTCGTTGCCTTTCATACCAGAGCGGAATCTTCCTTTTAAAAGCAGACAAATTTAGACGCTTGATGTTGTACTGCTAACGTACTGCAACCAGCTGGCTGCGGCACGGTAAACATGCGGCAGCGATCCGACATAAAACGTCTAAGAAGAGCGGTTAAACATAGTGCTATACTTAAGGCCAGGTTTTACTCTTTTTGAACCTTTTAAACTTCTGGAAATCCATAAATATAAAAAAGAACACCATAAAAAATTAATTAATTAAAATTGACTACATGACCAAGCGCCGGGCAAAAATCTAAACATGATATAAATTAGATGGCTTGATAAAAAAAAATCGCGAATCTCACCCTAATTTACGTTTTCAAACGTGTATATCTACGAGATTACGTCACAAAAATATTTAAAAGTTATTAAAAAAATGCTTGTTTTTTAAAAGCCCCTCGCAAAAAAAAACTTGTATAGTTATTGTTTTTTGTTTTATAAAAATAAAACCGTTGTATTGGGGCCATGAAGTCGACATAGACCCGGGCGGAGTTCATACTAAATACTCAGTGACTCCAACCGGCCCTTAAGCACATTTTGAAGTCCTTCGCTTTCATCTTAATAGCCAAAAATGAGTGGTATATTTGGAAGTAACCAAGACTTGAATAATAATAACAGGTCAATATCCAGTGCCCAACGGACACTTAAGATTTTAGCTTGAATATAATCACGACCATTACCGTAAAGCTATCTTAGAATGAGCCCAAAAATGTATAAATTAGGGAGTCTAGCACCAATCCCGCACATTACGAAGCGTTAATCCCATTTTAAAAGCTTTACGTTTAAATCTTTCGTTTGAACGTTTACCGCGAAACTTTGCATAAATAAAATTAACCTTAATATTTTGTTTTTTATACATTAACGAGCAGTTGTGGTAACGGCCTCGATTTAAGAGTTTTAGGTCGTAGGTTCAAAAACAGCCAGAAACATGACTTTGTGTTGTTTATTTCATCACCACTGCTCTCAAAAAGGTAAAGGAAAACGTCGTTACGAAACCGGCATGTCCTAGAACCAAGTTCGAAGACATGTGACATCTACCAAACCACACTAAGCACGCTTGGCGGATTACAAGTGGGACACAGGCTCCCTGGCCTGGTCCCAGCAAGGGGAACACACTATATTGCTAACGTTAACGCACACATGATTTCGTTTCCTATCACACTCAACTCGTTTTGTAACACAAATTTCATATTACGTCAAAAAACGAAAATTATGTTTGTATTGGATTTGTATCAAATTAATCGCCGATAATTAAAACCTGCATTGACATCGACATTATGATACCTTTTAAAAACAGGGTGAAATTTTTTTATTAGGTGAGAATACATCCAATGACTTCTCCCGGTTTAAGATGGAGCAGGAGGACGTATCAGAGTTTTACGGACTGAAACCACACCTGTATCCTTCAGTTTCCTTTTGCGTTCTAGCATTTCCTTTTCAGAAATTCCTCTTGGCCCTAGCTGGCATTGGCTCAGCTGGGCCCCTAAAAGAAACTAAGATATTGAACTTGTGTACAGTACGACAATCAGCGTTTTTTCAAGGTCATTCAAGTTGTACAAACGTATATACAATCGGCTCGTGAGGGGTATCATATCCTATATCAACCAGAGTACGCACAACGTAGTCTTCAAACACTATGCGCCGATCGCTGCCACGCAGGCGCACTCAATTATTCTCTGAAAACCTCTATTCAACATTACCGTCCACTCCAAATTAACACAATAACTGTTCATCAAACTATTGTGAACTACCCCTTACCTTACCTACGAACGTCAAGAAATACACTGACAAGGGTACGCGCAATCCGGCCAACAAAAACAATGCAGAGCGTTAGAATCTCAAAACCACGGCCATTTTAGACCGGCAATTTATAATTTGGCACATGACCCTTTCCATCTCGTTGCAGTGTGCTTTTAATCTACGAACATGCCATTCGGGACTGCTCAGCCACGGTCAGACGTTTTTTTACGATGGGAAGTCATCTGATGACTTGTCCCGCTCTAGGGCGGAGCAGAGCGGCGTGTCAGATGATTTACTGTCTAAAACTACACCTACGTTCCTTCTGAACAGGATTCAGGGTCCGTAGGTGAGAACACCTAATCAAACGACACAAACTTGCACTATGTATTTAAAGTTCACTCACAAGGAATCAAAGCAACTGCCATGACAAAATATTCAAACCTATATACTTTGCTAGGTAACGAAACCATAGCGACTTTTAAATCGAAGCCAACGCCATCTATCGATTTCGTGGGTACTAATTTCCCAGTATCTAATTAAGCTATGATCCCGCCCCTTTTGCGTAATCTAAAGATCTTCTGTTGCCCTTTGCGACCCAGGACCACGGGTCTCTTTCAGTAGTCGAACCATGGTCCTGCTGGGTTTCGGCCCTGCTGGGCGCCTACGGTTTTGCTAACATCTAAGACGCGCGTAAAGACTGCGCGCCTATTACGCGATACTAAAGTGAATATTGTTCTAAACCTCAACTTTATTCTCTTAATTTCAGCATTTTTAAGGCTCTGTACCTCAAAAGGAAAAAAACGGTACCCTTATAGGATTACTTTGTTATCCGTCTGTCTGTTTGTCTGTCTATCTGTCAAGACCAGTAGAGGTATCAAGTTGAAATTTAAACCATATACTCAAGACTGCGGTCCCTTGCAGCTCTGAAAAAACAAACGAAAAAGATACAGCCATCTATGTTTCAAAAAACGTACATTTCGACACTCTCAAGGGAATCAAAATTCATAGGGTACTTCCCGTTGACCTAGAATCCTGAAATTTGGCATGAAGCAAGGTCTTATAGCAGAAGTGTAAGAAAAAATCTGAAATCTGTAAATTTGTAGTTAGTCACAAAAAAAAGTGCGATTGTACAGAACCCTCAGTGCGCGAGTCCAACTCGCAGCTGACCGCTTTTTCTTTCTTTCAATTGGCATGGCAAACAAGTTTCATTTGAACACCTTCATTGTTTAAAAACTCCAAAGATTTTAAAGATGTTGTGTAAATAGGTCTTGACATTAATCATCCACTCTAAAATCCTCCTGGTTTCCTTTAGTTGCTTTTGCGTTCCACTATCGCGGACTCGAGGTATAATCCTCGACACACAAGTTGAACCATCATGGCAGTCGACCTTGAATGCGCAGGTTATGAGCAATCCCATATAGCAACGGGTTCAACTTATTTGATGCTTACTATAACCCCCTTGAACATAACTGAAGCATACCTTCGGTCCTCTGCTATGTAACAGTAGTAAGCATGGTGGGCTATCCACTCGAATATTCTACAAAGTTTAGGAACTCGCCAGGATGAATGGAGAATTAATTAAATAATTTATGTTTGATAGGTACCTAAAACTTTAATTGCAGGGCTAGAAATGCTAAGTCATGCTCTAATGAGTCTGCATAGTTTTCATCTACTTAGATATTCGTAAAACATTTGTTGCAACGTAATACTTACACACATTTGGCGTGTGTACTATAAGATCTTAAAAAAAAACTAGGCAATTACACATTAACAACCAAAAAATAGGTAAAGGAACCAAAAAAAAATAATGACAAGAAATAAACAACAAAAAAATTAACATAATAATAATAACTTCTAAACGGTGAAAGAAAACATTGTGAGGAAATCGGCATGTCCCAGAACCAAAAATTCGAAGGCATGTGACATTCACGAATCCGCGCTGGGTCCGCGTGGTATATTACGGCCCATTTCCTCTCTTACAGAGGAGGCCTGTGTCCCGACAGTGGGAATATTAATAGGCTGATAATGAAAATAATATAGTGGTTGCGTCAAAATAGATAGTAACATCGCAAAAAAAGAAAAAAAAAGAATACCTAATGATAAAACACGCATCATAGCGTTTAAAAAAAGGTATCGCAACAGGCCACACTTCTCTGCTTTCACAAAAATATCATAATTCCATCCCACACACGTCTATAGCCAACTCATTGATCACCATGAAAAGGACGAGTGTCCATTTCTTTTCAAAAAACGTGACTCTTTCAACCCCTAAAAAGGCAAAAAGGGACGCATGAACAATATTTTAAGCCGGGTACAGATTATTCTAACGCAACATACAAGGTAACATGAAAAGAACATTTTATAAGTGTGGACGCAGCGCGCGCAGAAATCGAGCAGGCGAGCATGTACCTACTGATATATTATGTAGTTGAAATACTGTTTTTGCGTCAGTGTGCAACATTCGCGAGCGCAAATCGTCCACATTGTGGGAACTCTGTTTCATTGCATGATACATTGCGACGATGTCGACGGCAAATTTTTTAACCAGTCACTCTGTTCGTCAAACATGTTTGCGGCGATCCTGTTAGTATGTTCTGTATGAACGGTGTTCTTCGTGTATCACTGCGAACACCAAAAATCTTTCCGCTACTTCACAATCGACTCGGCTATGGCTATTAAGATAGAGTTCACGACTGTTGTACGCGAACTCGATTCGAACTACGTTCGCGTTCGTGTTCGAATATACGAACAAGCCTAATGTTCAAGTTTAATGATTGTGTTTGTGATGTTCGTGTGCGTACGTGCGTACACGACTTTTCATTGCGTGTTATATTGCATATTATTATTGTATTACGTTACAGCAGTCGGTACCTGGCTTTATATTTCCTTCTAAAGTACAGTTTATCAGCTACGTATATCCTTTCAATGATGGTGACCGTTTGGACTCCTCATTTGAACTGTATTTAATATTTATTCGTCCGTGGGGTTGCCAGTGGAATTGGATTTTTGCCTAAATTAACCTATAAAGCACTGTGTATGAGTGAATCGGGGATTATTGTTTTTTACAACCTAAATGGGGAATTTGTCGCTTGTGGCATGACATATTTTTTTGTTTGTTCTGTCTGGTGACAATATTGGTAAACGATTTGTACTTACGCATATTCATTGTAATTTAACTACTAACTAAATGCATGATTATATTATTAGTGAGCATGTTAAATACAAGATGACTTTAAATACAGATTATCTCAATTTATTTATTGGCAACATTTTTGGAACTGTCAATATTATAAAAAAACTGGACAAGTGCGAGTCGAACTCGTACATTAAGGGTTCCGTACAAACTAACTTATGTAAGTAGACCAATTACCGAATCGAGTCTTGAAGATTTTTCGAATTGAAAAAAAAAATTTATGACTTAACTACAAATTTTCGGTTTTCAGATTTATTCCTGTATTTGTGCTATAAGACCTAGCTTTATGCTAAATTTCAGGGTTCTAGATCAATGGGCACTAAACCTATGAATTTTGATTCCCTATAAACAGCCGTATCTTATTTTTGTTAACTTAGAAGTTTGATTTTTCACAGCTTCAAGGGACCGCAGACCTTAGTATATGGTTTTAATTTCAACTCGATACCTCCACGGGTTCCCGAGATAAAGAGTCTTGATAGACAGACAGACGGACAACAAAGTGATACTATAAAAGTTCCGTTTTTCCTTTTGGGGTACGAAACCCTAAAAAAGTTCATTAAACAATTCCTATACTATTATCAGGATATGATGGTGCGGGTGACAGCTGTCAGATTGATACAATGTAGCTACCTATCCTTTTCTCTTATCTTAAAGATGCATAGTTATTTTCGTCCTGCTCTCATGCTACCCATGCTATGGAAAAAAGACTTTACAAATATTGACGATTTGTAAAGAGAAAATTTCAAAAACTCGAATTATTATACGAATGTACGAAATTAATTTCTATATGTAAATGAGTCAATGACCTTGTAGGTAGTTGTCGGTCGTTGCGTACTAACTACCTACAGTTCATTGGCCTCGCTCAGCTGACGTTTACTTAAAGAAATTGATTTCGTACATGCGTAAATTAATTCGTGTTTAAAAAAAAGTACCTTACTTATTGACTAATCGATAGTGTTTCATGTACCGAATCGATCCTCCACGGGATTAAAACCATCAAAATTTAACGATGTATTTACACTAAAATAAAATTATTTATGGTTAAGTTATAAAAGGCAGTTTTAGTATAAAAAATAACAAAATAATGCCATTGAAAATTCCATTAACCTTCCACTAAACCCAAAGGTACCGCTAAAAAATATAATGGCGGGCTACTAATTTTTGCGGCAATTTATCAAAAGCCGGCAACAAGCGGCCTTTGCTCGCCAATAGGACCCCTTGTAGAACCCTTTTACAAAATTTATTGTACAACCTCCTTAAGGAGTTCCTTCGAGTTATAAATAAAAAAAATTAGGCCGCCATATTCTATTTTGCATACGTTAAATTGTAATATAGAAATATTTGTACCGAAATTGCTGCGGGGATGTCCGCAGGCATATTCGTTTTATTTATTTTGTGTTTCGTTGTGCAAAATACACATTACGTAGATATATATCTGCGTTATATTTTTAAAAGTATAATTTTGCCCTCGCGGTAGAAAATTTTGTTATTTTATTTTCATGTGTAATGCAGATTTTCTTTTCAAAAGTTGTCAGATCTGATTTACTATAGAGAATTCGGTTAGTTGCATGATTTAAACTAAATATAGACATAAAATGTATTTATATTTAATTTTATTACATTTATTGATATATGACAAAAAAAGAACCCATGGATTTGACGAATACAGATGCAACTTAAATGTGATTAGGCAGTTCACGACAGTCGCATGCACAGGGACCGCTGGGTAAGCGTCACCACACAGTGGGTTCCTGCAGGAAGAAAGCTTCGCGTCGTCGGGGAACGACTAAAAAGAGGTTGCGCGATGATCTGGACGCGTAATGCCAGGACTGGTTCGAATCGGCGCGAGAGAAGAATGTGTGGAAAGATTTGGGGAGGCCTTTGCCCAGCAGTGGGAAGTGGTAAGAGCTAAAAAAAAGAAGCAACTATATTGGACGATCCAGCTGAAGCGGGTATTGCATTAGATATGGGAGAAAAATTAATACGAAATTAAAATAGAAACCCGTAATATACTTGAAGGTGAAAATTTACAAGGGAAGTGACATGACATATGATACAATGTTTTTTATTAACACTACTCTAAGGAATTTCAATTATGGACTAAAAGAAGTTCCGCTACATCACCCACTCTTGAGACCGTCAAGGGCGATAGTAGTCAGGGAACTGTACCCAGCGACCTGACCGTGTCCTTTTGATATTGTCGGCTTCGGTCGCCGGCGTTGGGTTGGTGACTGGTGTACCTTGTGTAGTCTGTTTATGTCCATATTCACTATGGATATGTGCGTTGATGTGTGCTATTGTGGTGTGCTAGTCTTGAAGTAGGTAGGCTGGTTTAAGTCGGTCTACCGATACTGTGTCTATTTTTCCGTTAGAGAGTAGTTTGTCGTAGTTTACCTTATGTGGTCCTGTGTACGCTGGCTTGAATGAACCAGATAACGCGTTATCCCTTAAGAATACGTGCGATGTGGTAGGAAGGTCCTTAAATATAAATATGGACCGATTGTTAGAGTGTCGCGATGCGGTTGACGGCTGTAGCTTTCTAGCAAACATGCGTAATCTGGAAATGTAGTCTGTAACGTCTGTATCGTCTGTATTATTGACCGTTTCTGGTTGGAAGAAATCACCTGGGAGGCGTTATGTTTCTCCGTACACCAACTCGGCAGGTATTGCCTGTATATCATCCTTGTATGCACACCGGATGCCTAACAGGACTAGCGGTAGCAATTCTACCCAGTTCTGGTTCCCATGACAGGTAATAGCTGTTTTTAGCTGTCTGTGGAACCGCTCAATTATACCATTACAGGCAGGGTGGTAAGCAGTTGTCTTTCGATGCTTGAATCCAGCTATGTCTGACAGGTGGGTACACTACATAAATACGAAAAACTTTATTTCGTCAGTCACAAATACGAATTTCAAAATACCGATTTTCATAATTCCGAATGGTTCAAAATTCCGAATATAACAGCTCCGACTTATCATTACTCCTATTTTTATAATTCCTAAATTTTCATATTCCTAACGTTTATAATTACTATTCTCAAAATCCCGAGTTTCAATACATCGAATAACAAAAAGTCTGACTTAATGATAATTCGAAACATCAAAAATACGAATTCCGATTATTAAAATACCGATTAATACAATTCCGAAATAAAAACGCCTTGTAAAACTAAATAGCCCGCCTTCGCACTTCAATAGTCACAATTCTAACCTAACGTAACCGAAGTGATTAATTAATAATACAGGGGTTTGCAGCAAGCAAGCAATCATGCAACATGCAAGCAGGCATGCAACATGCAAGCAGGCATGCAGCATGCAAACAGGCATGCAGCATGCAAGCAGGCATGCAATATGCAGCAAGCATTGTTTCTGTCACGGCTCCGGCGCTGCGGGGTTTGTACGGCCCCATGCGAGCTTGTCGTCGAGCTGAGGAGCAGGTGGTTTGAAGGTCCACCGCCGCAGCTGAGCCGAAGCTGCGGTGGTGAAATTTATGTTTTGATTTCTACAGAAGCACAGATAATATCCACAAGATATCTGTGTACCCAAAATATCTGAAGATAAGTAAGAGCGGTTGTATGAAAATGTAGCTCGGGTTGGCTGCTCTTAATTATAATTTGTTACCGTACAATAAAGAGTAATTTATGTTAAAAACATTTTTGAGTTAACCCTAATGCGACTTCGGAATAATCATAATAAATGTCCGTCGTACTCGTAGCGTGAATGGGGCGCCGAATCTTATCGAGTCACTTAGTCGCGGCTACAAACGCGATTGTAAATGTGAAAACTGAAAATTACGAGAACCGTGAACTTGCGATAAAGCTTTCCCTTCAACTGACAATAACCATTTATAACTTCAAGTCTTTTAAGGACTTCGCCATTTTGTGACCTTTAAACTCAATAAGTAAAAAATGCAGTTGGTAGGTACCTATAATTTGATGTAGTAGTTTTTTTTAAGATATAAACAAGTGCTTGACTGCGATCCCACCTGATGTTAAGCAATAATGCAAACGTTGATGGTGAAGTGCACTTTTTTGCAATTCGGGAAAATCTTCGTAACTCAATTCGGTAACTGAACTGTATTCATATAATACAGTTCAATAGTTTCAATTTTGGTTGGTTTGTATGCGAATCCGACTCGCATTTGCCCGATATTAATTACAAGATTTATGTAAAAAACTTCCTTAAGAATTGGAACGAGAAAGCAAGTAACCGTGATACTTGGAAATAATGGAGGGAGGCCTTTGCCCAGCAGTGGGACAGTGCAGGCTAAATATAATAATAATAATAATCTAAACAACTAGTAGACGAAAAATTGTTGGCGCCGAGTATGACGCCTTGGTATCTTCCTGCCCTTATTCCGTGTTACTTAGGGTCAGCTAAACATGTTTTTCCTTCCATTCTGTCCTGTTAATCATCACATTATCGCTCACTACCCTTTCTTTCATATCACTCCTCACACAATGCCTTCATCATTCCTTTGTCCTATCCTTCTCCATCCATTCATCTACATTTATACTTATAGCTCTTTTTCTAATATGCATTTCATCCCTCCTCTTCACATGAACATACCAAGACACGCGATTCCCCTTTTAACTTTTCAGTCACTGGCACTACTTTCTTATTTCTTCTAATGTATTCATTACTCGGAACTGAAGACAGACTCGAAGATGACATTAGAAGAAACGTATTTATTTCAGGAAGTTCGCAGGAGAATTGGCATGGCTAAGAGCACCATGTCCGTAAAGACCAAAAGCAAACTTGTGCCGACTCTAGTCTTCTCGATCTATTCGTATGGCGCTGAGACTTGGTCGCTGAAAGCTGCAGACCGCAAACGCATTGACGTCTTTGAGATGTGGTGCTGGAGAAAGATGCTCCGTATTCCTTGGACAGCATTTTGGACCAACATATCCATTTTGCAAGAACTAAAAATCTCCTCACGGCTGTCGTCTGAGTGTCTTTGCAGAGTTCTATTATACTTTGATCACAATGCTAGGAAAGACGGTAGCGACCTTCAAAGGCTTTTGGGGGTGGTGGAACAGAGAGTAAAGTCCCACAAACCTCCGTTGAAAAGGGAGGATCCTCCGACCAGACAGGTGTTATATCTGGCGGGCTACTGCCCGATAGCTGATTTCGGGTTTGTTCTATATGTTCCAATCGCGCCGCGAATCTTACTTGCGCGATGCAGTATTAGTTCTTTTTGTGACGACATGGATGTCGCTACATCACTCCCCTCCGGAGATCGGAGATCAATGGTTCTTGATGCTTCTTGAGGCGTCGTGATGCGTGCCAGGCCAATGGAGGTTGGTTCCAGTGAGTCGGAACCGGATTCCGCATAGTTCTCGGTGAGTCGGAACTGTCTGCGGTGATGCCCCAGTGAGTCGGGGTGGTGCTATCCCAGTGAGTCGGGATATGATGCTGCAGGCTCCAGTGCGTCGGAGTATTGCGGCTAGCTCCAGTGAGTCGGAGCGGTGCTGTGCGACGTAGGGCTTGACTGCTGTCGTCGACCAGGAGAGGTTCTTCAAGGCTCTTCATGTGACTGGCCGAAGGTACAGGTGCTTAGCCAAGGTCGCTGATGAGGCTGAGGGTGATGACCAGGTATGACCAAGTAGGCATGCTGGTGGTCAGGATACCCATATAGCCGTGGGTGCTGGCTGTATGGCTCGCTGCTCGAAAGCTTGAGGAAGTGATGATGGCGTCACGAAGTAGTTGCTGCACGAAGGCTGCGCTGACGTTCTTTGTCTAGGGTCACCAGTTTGGTGGTAGGGGAACAGAGAGTAAAGTCCCACATACCTCCGTTGAAAAGGGAGGATCCTCCGACCAGACAGGTGTTAGATCTGGCGGGCTACTGCCCGATAGATGATTTCGGGTTTGTTCTATATGTTCCAATCGCGCCGCGAATCTTACTTGCGCGATGCAGTATTAGTTCTTTTTGTGACGACATGGATGTCGCTACATCACTCCCCTCCTATTGTGACCGTAAAAGTAGACGGGAAAAGACCTCGCGGGTGCTGCCCAATACATTGGTCCGATCAGATCCGCACCACTCCTGAATCTACGATATACAATGCCCTTCACACCGCCAAAGACAGGAACAGATAGAGGAACATAATCCAGGGAAAAGTGATGAAACAGAGTGGTCACGACCCTCAGCATTGAGGAATATGAGGCAGGGAGGAGGATTCATTTCTCTTTTCATCAATTCGCATTGCATCCACCTCGACCTTATTATCTCCGCTACATGCAGTTTTTATGACGCTTTGGTACTAATAAATACAACAGAAAAAAGGAAAGTTTTAAGATTTAGTGGGATTATAATGCAAAAAATTGGGCGGTTATTTCAATTACGTATACGCAAACGAATTTGACCAAATTAACACTGAAATCAAACCAATGTAATGTACAATTGATTTGGCTATTGGTATCTGAACAATATCTCAAATATCTACGCAATTGACAATATAATGTTAAATGCATCAATATATTTTTGATGTCCTATGAATTCTTTTTCTATCTTTTTTCACATATTATTATATTTAGCTTTTTTATATACCTGTTAAGCTTTAATATTTACTAGTTTAGATATTGTATACACCGTTAAATTTGGTCGTTTTAATCCCGTGGAGGGTCGATCCGGTGAAACACTATCGATTTGTAAAGATAAAATAAAAAAATAAAGTACTTTTTTTATACACATGTATGTAAAACTCGAATTAATATACACATGTACGAAATTAATTAATTTAAGTAAACGAGTCAATGACCTTGTAGGTAGTTGTCGGTCGTTTCATACTAACTACCTACGGGTCATTGGACTCGCTCAGCTGACGTTTACTTAATTTCGTACATGCGTAATTTAATTCAACTTTAAAACAAGTACCTTATTTTTTAATTTTGACTTTACAAACCGATAGTTTTTCATGTACAGTATCGACACTCCACGGGATTAAAACGGCCAAAATTTAACGGTGTATATTTGTATTGACATTAAATTTAATATTGGATCATTTGAACAGCCACAATCTCTGTAAAATGAAGCTGAGAACTTCATTTTTGCACTAGCTAATCGCCCGCGTGATGACAGACAATTATCCCAAAGGACCATACTCCCAGCATTAAAAGTATTGTATGTACCGTTCCAGGATGTGATCCACCCATGTACCAAGTTTCATCGAAATCCGAAATCATTCGAGCGTGAAGAAGTAACAAGCATAATTATAGACGCTGACCAACTTTCGCTTTTACTTTATTAATAACAGTATGGCTATAGAGAAATCGGTTCTTTATCAATACAATAACAATGTGTCACCAGTAACCCAGTGATAAATAATGAATACTCTCGAATATAATATCTCCAAAATACATTCTATAAAAATCCTGCCAAAGAAGAATATCCGTGACAACAAAAACCCTGCATCGTTATTATTTACTGCCAGATTAGCAACAAACGCATTGTATATTTTATCTCGCGATGAGCGATGAAGAAACCACGCTCGCCATCGTCATTATGAATTTTACATTGTACATTCATAACTCAATCGATATCCAGCGAACAACAGGCGGGAACCAAGTGCTTTCTCCTGTCGCTCTTTACAAAAAGTAGCTTTCAATAACTTGGATACAATACCCCCATTCAATACTTGGCCAAGTTTTTTTAACGGCTCAATTAATAGCCTGTATTGTTTATATCTTTTGTTATGTCCAAAGTTCTGGTAATGGTGGAGGCGAATACAAAAATTAATCATAATGCGCAAATTAATTGTTAAAGTTTTTATCGTTGGTTCTTGAACACTTGGCTCATTTTTCGCTGCTTGATCTACTATAAATGTATTTTTAGTTATAACTAGTTGGATGTCTTACTTAATATTTTAAGGTTTTTGGTGGTATTTTTTTGAGTTCAGTGATTGTTTTAATTAACAGAACTTAACAATAAGTTTAGTTGATTCAATTTTTCGAATCTCTTTCAACTTTTCAGGCACTGCCGACACCTTCAAACTTGCTGCAAAATATAGGTACTGTGTTTGTGTGAGTGGGGTACTTTCAGTAGATTTGGGAAAATTTTTACTTAATCAGTCCACCTCCCAATTTGTATCTTTAAGGGAGAGATTCCACTAAAGTGGAGCTGGGCAGAGTATAGCGGAGAAGAGCAAGTAAAAAATGGCAAGTGCTTTCTTTAAAGTGGAGCGGGACGGAGTGAATCTGATATTTGAAGCGGACGGTAGCTTCGTGCTTTCCGCTCAGCACCTGACTCAGTCCTGTCCTCTGTTTATAATTATGAAAGTCTGCTCCACTTCACTTACAAAGTTCTCACTGATACGGAGTGTAGATTTCGAGCATTGCGATTGGCTAATTTACGGCCCACTCCTGTCCATTCTGCTCAGCTCGTTAATTTAGATTATTATTTATATTTAGTTTATTTTGTATTCCATAATTTTTTATTCCTAACTTGATACACAGACAGATTTAAAAAAATAATGATGATATTCATCAGAAAAAACTAGATTTAATTCTATGCAATTTTTTATGACACATAATACCTGCAGCATATCGAATTGTTAAAAAAAAAAGTTATTTTCAAAGTTGCTGTTCTGCAAAGTTGGCTTTTTGAGAAGTTGTCAATATACGAAGTTGACATTACGCGAAGCTGGCGTTTTGCGTTGTGTTGACTTTCTGCGTCAGAACTGTGCATACGCACCCTATATCTTTAAGTAATCATTTGCTTCCAGTTATGTGCTAACGTTGACAACATGGCGGACATTAATTGTACGAGTATTCAGATGACAGATAGCTAATGCTTGCACTATACAGTGTTTATTTACTCGGTTAAATCAACTAACGACGCTATATCTTGTAATAATGGAAGATTTGCTTAGCAAATAAACAAACACCGTTTTCAGGATGAGACAGTCGTAAGCCAGCGGAATTTACGCCGCCGAAAATGTGTCAAGGAAATGTGTCTGTACTTTAATTTATAATTCGGTAAAATTTCGATCTAACGCCATCAAGTATTGTACCTTAGCGTTGTGTATTTTAAGATGTTTATTTACCATTTAGATGACCATTTTCATTAAACAGGCTTTTAAAAATAGATATCTCTGTTTAATGGGCACGCCACAATTATGGCGGTAAATACCTTCTTTGAGGAGTGGCTGGAAATACCACATGGCGACCTCACATTTGTCACCATTGTGTGGACCACCCGGAGGACACGTTGGAGCATAATTACAGTGGAGGTGTGCCCCGCTCGGGCGTAGAACCGCCGTGTCCTTGATGTGGCGATCGGCGGCAATGACCTTTCGGGCCGGGCTCTGGTACAGGTCATGGTCCGCAGCAAGGAGGAATGGCAGGCGGTCACCTCCTTTACGAAGCGGTAATGCTAACAAAGGAGGAGGTGGCCGCATGCGTTAGGGAACGGACTTCCTCACGCCCCAGCCACAGGGATCCCGACCCCCATTTCTAGCCACCGTAGGTGTGGGCTTGTTGACGGCAAGCAATGGGCAGCTCGCCGTCCGGCCATCCAATAGCCATCCGGACCGAGCCCGTGTCGTCGAAGCGCGTAGTGTACCACTTGCGGCGGGTCGAAGTATACAGGAGAAATGAGTTGTATAAAAGATTCTCACAACTCATGTTCCGGTCTCAATCGAAGGGCTCAACTTATTTGCCGCGCACCACACTTAGAGTTGCCGAAATTATTCCTTATGAGAAAAACAGCAAAAAAAACTTTTTTTTTATTAAACCTTTAACAAAACACTGAAATACTCGTAGTATTATTATGAGCTGAAAAAATCGGATCATAACGTAAATCCTGAAATATATGCAGAGCCAATGGAGTTGCTTTTATTAAAGCATATCTGCACGAACATAAATTGCTTATAAATACATATGTGTTTCAGGATAGTGATGGGACACGAAATAACGGTAATTAAATTTATAATTCTTTATCATCATTCTGGATAAATAGCAGCGGTGGCAGTAACAGACTCTAAGGCCCCTCGCCCACGGTGACTTTTTTTGCGATGCTGTCGCTTGTTTCGTAAGCGCGCGACAGCATCGCTACTAAAGCGCTTTAGTCGCATTTGCAAGAGCTATAGAACAGATGCCAACGCGCTACTAACGCGCTACAACAACGCGACTGTATCGATGCGAATACACTACAACATCGTTACAAAAAGTCGCCGTGGGCGAGGGGCCTTAAAGTTGGATGTCATAAGTTCAAAGTTAGGCAGGCGCGCTTTACTTCGTGTAATTTATTTCATCACCATTCATTACTCTAAAATCGGTCAAAAAAATGTAATGAGGAAACTGGCATGTCTAAGAACCAAAAATATACTTATCCATTAACCCGTACTGGGCCTGCGTGTTAAGGCTCATTCCTTTTCCTAAAGAAAAGGTTTGAGTCTCGGCAATGGGATAAATATTAACTATATTTATTTTACAAATAGGTTTTTAAAAATTCTTTAACACGTAAATTTTTTCTTCAGTATAAGCTAGATGAGAAGCTAGAAGAGAAGAAAAACCGAAACAAACTCGGGGGTCAAAGTTTATTTTAAGTTAGTAGTAGTTAAGGTTTTTTTTTTATTGACAGCAAACACCGTTACCTTATTTACCCAGGGAACACTATTACCTTGATTATATTAATACTTTTGCTCTCAATTTGATATAAACTCAATTATGCTTTGCTTTTATATTTTATTACAGAATAACTGATAACGATTTAGAGGATCTATCTTTTTAATGTATTTTCTTTTTAATTTATTACATTAATTTTAAAATTATTATTTTTCCAAAATCAGCCCTTAGTATCCCAATTAAGCCTTCTTTAAAATTTATCGACATTACGAAATCGATAGTAGTCGCAGCACTACAGCATGTAACAGCCGAACGGCCGAAGGAAGGGGCAAACATTAAAATGGCACATCGCGCGTTTTTATTCGCGCGCGATAAGGACGCGCGGCCGCGTGCATCCACTTTGTCCGTCTGAAGTCTTCTTTATTACGGCTATATTCTATTCTACGTACGTTTTAGGGTGATTCGCGATTTCGTTCTTTGAGTTTTACTTGAAGATGGTTTGTTATTTTCTTTTCTTTTTATATTTTTGATGGAAGAAGTGTTTTTTGACGTATTTTTTTTTTTTTTTGTCAAATTCAAAATCCAATGACTTTTTCCGACTTCTTTCTTGGTCCGCACAATTGTGATTGATGATTGATGTGACACAGGCATTTCTTCCAACTGAATCTGAAACAGAAACCTCCTAAACTTACCTTCTCCGGTGAGGAACTGTATCATGCGGGCAGTGATGACACCACTGTGGTGCCTTTCCAACAACTTCTCAAAGAAGAGACAAATCGCCGCCATGACTTAAACTAACTAAAACTTTAACTAATATCAGAAAATACTTATAATTTGAAGATGTCTGGATCTGCCAACATCATTTGGTGAAGCAAGAGGACACGTCAGACTTACTAAAACCCACTAATGCTGCTTCATTTACCATTTGCGTTCTAAGACCATGGTAAATCTCTCTAATATTCCTCCAAACCCCAGTGTGTATCAGCCCTACTGGGTCTCTTTAGCTTTGCTGATATCTCTGAGGCGTGCGTGGAACATTATGCGCCGTTGACTTGGATTTGATCCGAATGGCCGGACAGCGAGCTACCCATTGCATGTCGTCTGCAAACCCACGCCTACGGTGGCTGGGAATAACTCGGACAGCTGGGGCGTCTTCCACGGAGGCGGTAAGAGGTAATAGGACAGTAAGAGGCAAATCAGTGCTGCTACATGGTCAACATTATTACAGAAACCCCTTAGTTTGATGGTACAGTCTGTCAAATGCTCATATATCGTCTATGGAATTAGTAAATATTCATGACATCCAATCGAACCGACTAATTCCATGGTTTAAGTGGGGTATAAATCTGTATTCCCCAATTATTTTGTGCTTGTTTTTTTTCATACACAAGGAATTTTTTTTTGTCATATTCATTACTCGTCTATGCTCTATTATCATCACTAGAGAAACTGGGTATGCCGTAATGAAATACAATATTATACACTTTATTTATGTACCAACATTCTAGGAAAGTCCGCGTACAAGCGAGAGGCGGTCAAAATTGTTTTATTAAAGCATTCCCTTGACCTGAAAATGTAAATTAACTTTTATTAATTGCAACCCTGTTGGCTAAACAGTGTTTCTTTTTAATTAAAAAATACGCATGTAGTGCTCCGGCGCTTTTTACATTCCTAGTTTTTTTTTTTGTTTTGCCAGTTATTTTTGAAAGTCTTGCTGTAAAGTATTTAAAATTTAAGGTGAGAACACTGTAGATTCTGTAGGCTCATAATTTGTTTTCTATTACGATCCAGTTTTTTTTTTTACGTACTCGCAGAATAGATGATAGATGTGACCAAAGGTTCTGGAGTGGCGACCACGTACCGCAAGACGCAGTTTTGGAAGGCCTCCCACAAGGTGGACTAAAGACCTGGTGAGGGTCGCAGTAAATCAATGGACACTTTTTTTTAGGTAGGAAAACCATCCAGTATTTGTTGTTGTTATTGTATCAGTTTCTTTTTTGTTATGATATAAGGCAGACATTCATTTGTCATTATGTAGGTAAGTACGAGATTATCATTCTATGCCATTTCTATGGAGTGTCGGTGGTTGATCATTGGAGTCGCTATTATACTAGTAGATTACCAAACTTGTCAAAATCAACAATTATGAAATCAATGATAGACCTTTCTGATACTATTGTAATAGCAGACTTGAGGCCCAGGTCATATGCCGGGGTAACGTGTAAACTGGCACGTAGTATTAACTTTAAAGATTTAAGTTAAAAAGAATAGTACCAACAACCAACAGAGAGAACAGAGAGTTTTGTAATAGACTGTCAATGAATGAAAAATAACAAACTAATTTAATATTTTTTATATTAATAATTGAGCTTCTATTAGCAATATAATAGTAAATAGCATTGAATCCTTTGATTACGCCTCCACCCACAGTACACAAGAGTTCCACTAAAGTAGAAGGAGTGGTAGAAATAAGAAGATGACAGAAGACAGAGAAAGAACGTAGAAGTATAATAAATTAGTGCGGCGAATCATCCCACAGATAGATATGCGTTTTATATCACTACATAGTATAAAACAAAGTCGCTTCCCGCTGTCTGTCTTTATGTATGCTTAGATCGTTAAAACTACGCAACGGATTATGATACGATTTTTTTTTAATATATAAAGTGATTCAATAGAAAGGTTTATATGTATAATACATGCATAAATTTAATATCAACACTGCACCCGCGCGAAGCTCGGGCGGGTCGCTAGTTTCTAATATTAATTAACTGTTGGAAATTGAGAATTATTTGACAGCATGTCGTTAGTTCTTGAATGCGTTTATTTTGCAATGTTTTCTTTATAATAAATAGGAATAAATTTCTACAATATCTACCAATCCCCACTAGGCCCGCATGGTGTATTACGGCACATTCTCTCTCCTTGAGATGTGGCCTCATTCCCAGCAATTGAAATATTATAAGGCTGAATATGCTATACTTATAATTAAAATCTAAGAAATTTTCCGCCACGCCAATCAATTTTTCACCGATAGACTATAAGCGTTAAGTTTTCCCAAATTATGCATGCTGTAAAAACAATTTCAATAAACAGTCATGAGCTCCGAATACATATGTTTGCCTAGTACATAAGACAAAAGGATATAGCGCGAAGGCGGGAATCGCTCGCGATCTTTACGCGCCATTACATCCGCACGTGATCAATATGTCAGTAGAACTATGTGATAGAGCTATTAAGTTTTATGTTAGCCTAGTACTCGCGATTCGATTCTGTTATTCGGTTTATTTTTAAATGTACGCTATTTTATATCTAATGGTTACTTTGCTTAGGTTTAGATTTGCTTAAATATAAACTTTGAATTAAGCTCGCCTATGAACATGAATTTTATTATACACTTATAATACAAATTGTAATGGTGTACATTTTAGAATCAAAGAATTTTTGATAGCACGTTTGGCGCAATGGTTGAGCAATTGGCTGCTGTGCAGCGTGTCGCGGGTTCGATTCCAGCGGAACAAATATTTGTATGACCTACAGATCTGATAGTTGTTTCGGGCCTGGGTGTATTGCGTATACTGAGTTTACATGTTTGTGAATACACCCACGGTACAGGAGTAATTCCTTGTGTTGGGCAACGTTAAAAAATAAAACAGGGCAAGTGCGACTCGGACTCGCACACTGAGAGTTCCGTACAAACTAACTCACATATACACCGTTAAATTTTGGTCAATGACCTTGTAGGGAGTTGTCGGTCGTTGCGTACTAACAACCTACAGTTCATTGACCTCGATCAGCAGACGTTAACTTAAAGAAATTAATTTCGTACATGCGGATATTAATTCGAGTTTTAGAAAAAAATTACTTTATTTTTTAATTTTATCTTTATAAATCGATAGTGTTTCATGTACCGAATCGATCCTCCATGGGATTAAAACGACCAAAATTTAACAGTGTATGTAAATAGTTCAATATCCGAATCGAGTCTCGATGATTTTTCCGAATCCAAAAAAGTATGTTTTTGTGACGTAACTACAAATTTACAGTTTTCATATTTATTCCCACACTTATGCTATAAAAAATGTTTCGAATACTCAAAAATGTAAAATGGGTTAGTAACAAATAATTAACGATCTCATCATATTTATCCCACTTTTCAATAATTTCATGTGTACATTAGGCCTTGATTGAATATTATGGTTTAATTGCTTTGATTGAAAGTTTTCGTCGGTCGCTTTGATCGTAGCATCAAAGCGACCGTCGCCAAACTTTCATCTGATCACCCGAAATCCGATTCGTTGATTAAAGAGAGCAAAAAATGCCGCGTTTAAAAAAATCTTCGTTAATTACTAAGGATTACACGACCTCGCTGAACCTTAATTCAATAATAAGGGATGTTAGTAAAAATGAACGAAGAATAGAGCCTGGCTCTGACTGTAAGCGACAGTTTTTTTTTATTATTTTGATTGGTAATTAGCTGTCTGACATTTCACCCATACTTATAAAACGTTTTGAGAATTATACCTCTACTAGCTTCTGCCAGCAGCTTCACCATGACAGTAGAAAATTATTCATACTAATAATAATAATAATAAGCATTTATTTCAGGTAAGATACCCATATGTTAACACAAATACACAGAAACACACAAAGCATAAACACCTGCATAAGCACTTGTTACTATTTTTTCATTCCATTCCGTTCCCTTCCGTTCCCTTCCGTTCCCTTCTGTTCCGTTCCGTTCCCTTCCGTTACCTTCTGTTCCGTTCCGTTCCCTTCCCTTCCGTTACATTCCGTTCCATACCATTTTATTCTAACTTATCCTATGTCTTATTACAGGACATAATCTGCCCTTGTGCTAAATTTCATCCTAAATCGTTCGGCTGTTTGAGTGTTAAAGAAATACACAATTAAAAACTGGGCAGAAGCAAGTCGGATTCGCACACTGAGGGTCCGTATAAACACTTACGTAAATAGTTGCGGTTCCCAAATGGAGTCTCAGAAAATGTTTCCTAATAAAAAAAGTATTTTTTTTTGTAAAGTAGACAGACAGTTTTCAGATTTATTTCTATACTTGTGCTTCATGCCCAATTTCAGGGTTCTAGGTCAATGGGAAGTACCCTATGAATTTTGATTCCCTTGAGAGAAATATACGTTTTTTTGTTACGACATAAACGGCCGTATCTTTTTTTCACTAACTTAGAAGTTTGATTTTTCACAGCTTTAAGGGACCGCAAACCTGATTTTAATTTCAATTCGATAGCTCTACGCGTTCCCGAGATAAAGGGTCTTGATGACAGACAGACAGACGGACTGCAAAGTGATTGTTTTTTCTTTTTAGGTACGGAACCCTAGAAACAGATGAATAGAGATTTTTTTTTCTTAAATTAGATAAAAAATATACTCCAATGAAGGCGCGAGAAGGCGTTAGTTGACATTAAAATTCACTTAACATTAAACAAAGTTTCCAGAAAAAGTTATCATACAGTTTACTTCCATTTGTTTATACTTCTGGCCGACTTTCATTTCTGAAGTCGTTAGGCACGAAACGAAGACAAATGACGTATCGTAAGCGTATGTACGTGATCAATCATCACTTGTGACGTAATTACATGATCTTGTGCGCCTCGAGCGGTATTTGTTGTATTACAAAAGTTATGCTCAAGCCGTGAGCGTTCAAGTAGGTGCTTAAAGAAATTAATTCCTCTTTGTTTCTTTTATAGAAGGCTTTTTGATCTCAAAACACTGTCTACAGACGTCTGCCAGCGGTTTCTTTATCATCATTTCAGCCGAAAGACGCTCACTATTGGAGATGGACCTCCCCAAGCATCGCCACAACGATCGGCCCTGTGCTTCTCGCATCCATTAGAATTCCGCAGCTCTCATCAGGTTATTGACAAGTGGCTTTACCTAAATTATCCGAAACATATGGGCATAAGCCTCCCTCAAGTGTCAACACGAAATATCAAACCTGAATGACATTTTGCGCGCACTTTGTTTGGAAGTCAATTTTCACATTCCCGTTCACGAATGTGAGAAATCTGACATACGTTTCATCACTAGTATGTGAGTCTACATGTTTGTGAACGCACCCGCAATACAGGAGTTATTCCTAGTGTGGGGCAAAGTTAATATTCCTAGTGTGGGGCAAAATTAAAAAAATAATCAAATATTTTTTGTATATTTCCGCTTACCGCTTGCACACAAACCTGGGTTCTATGCGGAAGTCCTTAAAGTCGTTAATGAAGAGAATTCTCAAAGAATTTGGTTTTGTAAGGATTACTTTGGTGACATCTCAATTTGAAGATAATATTATACTAGCTGACTCGATAAATGTTATTTTGCTTTATAACTATTATCAAAGAAAAAGATTGGGGCGGGGCAGAGGGGTAAAAACCTATGAGCTATTCTCAAACCAACCAAACACACATAAAAAAATCATAATAATCGGTGAACAGGTTTACCGATCGAAGGAGTTCTTTTATTTATCGATATATAGTGCTTAACTGCGATCCCACCTAATGGTTTCGCCCTTGGGTGGGGCGGGAAATAGTGTCAGACTTTTACTGACTAAAAACCTACCTTTCCGTTCCTTGCCTTTGTCCCGGGGCCCGTGGTGACACTCTCGCATAACCTTTATCCCACCTAATGGTAGCGATGCAATTGTTGATGGTGAAGCACACTAATTTATTAAGAGCTTATTCACTCTAGCCTTATTATAATCGGACGGGAAAAACGCAGCAGACAAATTGTTTTAGTCCTTCGATGTACGCGGTATAAAAGACGAGGCGAAATTAATGCGTCTCAAAACCCCTCTTCTTTACTTTACATAAACAAATATAAAAATGTTTTATTTAAAAAAAAAATATGCATATTTATTTTACTTTATATATATGTATAAATTTGTTTTCTTGCTTTCTTATTAATATTTCTATTATTTTTATGCACCTGCCTTGTCTCTCCACCAACCTTGGTTTTTAAATATATAATGCATAAAGCATTAATCTTTTGAATACTGTAATTAGAGACATAATAGAAAGACAATAGGTGTGCGAACGCCGGAGTTCGCTGGGGCTTGATTAATTAAGTCCGCCTTTTTTTTTTTTTTTTTTTTATGGTAGGTAAAATCATCCAATGACAAATCCCGCCCTTGGGCGGAGCGGGAAGTAGTGTCAGACTCTTACTGACTAAAAACCTACCCCGTTCCTTCGTAGCCTATCGTGCCGGGGTCGAGCATTCCTTTCGGAACTAACCCATGACCCCAGTAGGCTTCGACCCTGCCTGCCTGCAGTTAGCAGGCTGGGCCTCTTCGGTGTGCTGACAGCTCCTTGAAGCGCGCGGGAACAGAACGCGCCGTCGACGACTTGGGCTCGGTCCGGTCGGTTACCGGACGATCGGACAGCGTGCTACCCATTGCACGCCGTCCGCAAGCCCGCGCCTACGGTGGCCGGAAATCGGGATCGGAATCCCGGCGGCGGCTGGGGCGAGCGCCCCGTTGCCTCTGCCTGATGCGGTCGGCCTCCTCCTTTGCTAGCATTACTGCTTCGCAGAAGGAGGCGACCGCCTGCCATCCCTCCTCACTACGGACCATGGCCTGAACCAAGGCCCGGCGAGAGAGATCGCTGCCGCCGATCGCCCCCACGAGGACACGGCGATGCTCCGCCCAGGCGGGGCACACCTCTACAGTGTGCTCCACCGTGTCCTCCGGATGTTCCGCACAGTGGCGACACCCGGGCGAATCCTCCGCACGAATCCGGAACAGGTACTTAGCGAACTTTCCGTGTTCGGTAAGCACCTGCGTCGTGCGGAAGTTGAGAACGCCGTGAGGTCTTTCCAGCCACGCCCCAAGGATGGGCCTTATCGCCCCAATTGTGGCGCGCCCCGAACGAGGTTGCGATAGTCGTTGACGCCATTTCGCCATGAGATCCCGCCGGAGCTCTGTCCGCCATGCCTCGACTTGTCGTGGCAGCGGAATTTCGCCCCGGCGTTGCATCTCCATGCGCTTGTCGTGCATGTGTGCAAGGACTGTTGCCTCCAGATCCCACGGCGGTTGGCCAGCAAGGAGGGTCGCCGCCTCGCGGGAGATCGTTCGGTACCCTCGCACCATGCGTATTGCCATGACCCTCTGGCACGCATTCAGCTGGGTCCTCGGTTGCTGTTGCAACGTCGGTGCCCACACCGGAGCCCCGTAGAGAGCCATGGACCGAACGATTCCCGCGTAGAGCTTCCGGCAGGAGGCGTCTGGTCCCCTGAGGTTGGGCAGGAGCCGCCCGAGAGCAGCCCCAGTCCGATTCAGTTTGGGAGCCAGACGTCGGAAGTGCTCCCTGAAGTTCCACCAGCTGTCGAGGACGAGTCCCAGGTACTTCATCGTCGACCCGACGCTGATGTGAACCCCTCCTACCGTTAGCTGGGAACGAGGTGGTGGCGCACCCCGAGGGCCGTGGAAGCACATGGCCTCGGACTTGTGCAGTGCCACCTCGAGTCCCAACTGCTGGATCCTGTCAACGACCATCGCAACCCCGCGTGTCGCTAATTCGACCGCCGTCCGGTACGACTCTCCCCGCGCTAGGACCAACGTGTCGTCCGCGTAGCAGACCACGCTGACCCCGTCGGGGAAGTCGCCGCGCAGCACGTAGTCGTACCCGATGTTCCACAAGGGTGGTCCTAGTACCGATCCCTGCGGAACACCGCACGACATCTCTCGACGTTTCCACTCTCCCTGGTGACCGGGGTAGATGATATACCTCTCCGATAGGTAGGCCTCGATCACACGACAGAGGTAGTCGGGCACCCGGTGGTACCGGAGTGCCGTTCCAATGCAACTCCAGGGCAGGGAGTTGAAGGCGTTGGCAATGTCCAAGGACACTGCCACGACACACCTGCCCTGGGACACCGCATCCCCCGTCGTGAGGGCTCGCACGCGCATGATGGCGTCCACCGTGGAGCGCATCCTGCGAAAACCGAACTGTCCGTCCGACAGGTCCGGCCCCACCCTTGCAAGGCGCGCGACGAGGCGGTTTGCAATGACTCTTTCAAAGAGCTTGCCCACCTCGTCGAGCAGCACAATGGGCCGGTACGCGGACGGAGAGTCCGCAGGGTGCCCAGGCTTCGCTATGAGATTAAGTCCGCCTTTGTAATTTGTGTTACATGAACTTTTAAATCTATACTTATAATAAATCTGTAGAAGTAAAAATTCTGTACATTGAAAATATTAAAAAAATAAATGGCATAATGGTGTTACTAGACCGACAGCGAACACAAAAATGCGATTAAAAAAATTTTTGTCTGTCTGTCTGTATATCTGTTAGTTCAGGCATCATTCAAAAACTACCGGTTCGATTACGATGAAACTTGGTGTAATTATTCTTTAATATCCTGGGCACCACACTGGGTACTTTTTATCCCGAAAAAGTATATACAATAAAAAAACAAACTTAATTCCCTAACCTAAGATCCCTAGGCCCGATTACTGTACCAACCGCAAATAATAAGTTTGTCGTAGGTTACTTCACCCGTTTCTATTGTAATTAGCCACAAAGGGCCCGCGCCGGGACAGAAGTATTAATAGTAAGTATGCTCGATAGATAACGTTCTACACATATAGCACTTTACACAAAAAACTCATTGATAAGTTTCGTCGTTCACGCGAACGAAGTTGCGGGCACAGCTAGTACTTACATAAATCAATATTTTACTTAAAAAGGGCACCAAAAAGAAACTGTAACACAAAAGTGTTTTTAGATTAATTATGATCTAAATCTAAAAAATGGAGCACCCAAAGGCGGCTACGATCCTCTTTTTCCCGTGAAAAATGAAGCTGGGACAAAAAATAGTGCTCTTGATAAATTGAATAAAAAGCGTATGACAGGACCGCCCCTCCCTGGGCAGGTGACACGACGGTAGAACGGTTAATTACTATGAAAATTATCTATCCACCCTTAGAGGAGGAGGGAAGAGGGACAAAGTGCCTTTACGTTTAAATTTTAGGACTTGAGAGGTGTTAAGTTTAAAAGTGCTTACGCTTGCTCGTTTGTAAGCACTTGGCGTTTAGAAAGTAGCGTGAAATAGCAGATAAAATTCTTCTGATTCGGAGCTAGGAACAAAAATATCATGATATTGAACCAACATTGAATTATATTTGGTAGGATTAATAATAATGAAAGGAGATGATTCTGCATAAATTTTTGCCTGATCTGAAAGTTAGTTTTAGCAATACATATTTATATTTATTTTATCTCTTTCAGCTCTTTCAGAAATCAAAGAACTCCGACTCTGGGTTTACAAACCGAACTAATGATCTTTGGCACTAAATGTAATTATCAGTCGCAAATCCAAGTTTAATTTTCTATTGTTAGTAATTTTTTTTTTTTTTTTTGTTAATTGTCTTGTATACAAAAAATAAAAACTCCCAGTTCTCGAGTGATAAAAGGTTAACCACCACGCTTCAAAAGACCGCAACTGCCCGTCTCCTTACGATAGGGATTTTAAACTTACAGTCAGGACCAGTCGATATGGTGGAAATGTATCCTAAATAAACTTATTTCCCATAAAAATAAAACATTTTCTTTTTTTTATGCAACTGACATTATTATCTCTCAACCACCCTACATTGACTCGTAATGAATGCCTAAGGCATTAAAACCTCCTTTGAGCCTTTATGCTGCGTGCAGATTAAATAAATAAACAGTCTTTGTAGAATCTGATAATAGGAGAATCTTGGGTCTAAACACATACAGCAGCACAGGTTGTTTAAGGTTTTTTTTGAGGTGGAAGCCATCATATTACTTCTCTTGCTTAAAGCGGAGCGGAAGAGCGTGTCAGACTTTTACTAACTAAAACTACACCTATGTTCCTTCAGTTGCCTTTTGCATATCAGGACCATTGGCCATGGCCAATCAATCCCTGGGCTCATATAGTTTGCTGACACCTGCGCGGAATACAACGCACCTTTTACGATCTGGGCTCAGTCTTTATACGGTGGGCGAACGAGAAAACCTATGCTCGTCGTCTGCTAGCCCGCGCCTACGGTGGCCAGAGGACACTGTGATTCCTGAGGCTCGGAGCGTCTCCTGTCGCGGCGGTGTGGGTGTGAGGATGTAGGTTCTCTCACACTTGCAGCCACATCCTTCATTACTGTTTACTGCTAGCATTACTGTTTCGTAGAAGAATGTGACCGCATTCTATTTATTCTCCTTCCAGTTCAAGGTCTAAATCAGGGTCCGGCGCGAGAGATCGCCGCCGCCGACCACTAAGGATTATTTTGCTACCCATTATCGGGTTACGGAGTTCAGAGAGGCTGTCGCTACATGGAACATCAGTATGTTTCATGGAGCGACTGCCTCAACCTCCTCCTTCTATTAGATACAGCTGAATACCAGTGTATTTTTCTATATCTAGTTAGACTAGAAGTCGACCCCAACAGAGACATAAAACAGACGCAAAAACAAGAATCAAAGCATTTATTTCAAATAAACTATTTACAGGCACTTTTGAATTGTCAAAAACTTAGTCAGAAAAAAAAAGTCGATTCCTGTCTTACAATCGGTTCGACGAACCATTAGCAGATTTTTGTGAGAATTGGTAGATATTAAGGGTCATTCTTCCAGCAAAGAATCTACCTTCTCAAAAAAAGAGGTATAATTAGCTTAATCTTTCACACACTACAAAGCTTCAAAGTGTGCAGGAAACTCCGTGGACATTCTTTTAAATATTTACTAGAAGGCACTTCATACATTAAAAAAATCCCAATTGTTTAATTTAAAGAGCATTCAATTAAAAACGTCTCGATCTTATAATTGAACTATAAAACAGTAAGCCTCCATTAAAAGTGAACGGCTATAAAATTTGACTGATCCTGTCGAGATTGACGCGGTGTACGATGTACTTACTACCGCGGTCGTATTATATAAACTTCAATTTTTTAACAAAAAAATTGAAAAAGAACGTACAACATTTATTTAATCAGTATAAATAAAATATTAATAATAATAATCCACAACTATCACACAATGCCGTCTAATCCCAAGCTAAGCAGAGCTTGTGTTATGGGTACCAGACAGCTGATAAACATACTTATACAATTCTAAATACATACATATTTATAGATAAATTACACCCAAACATAGAACAAATGATCCTGCTCATCACACAAACATTTAACCTTGGTGGGAATCGCACCCACATATAGCGAGATTCGTCTTCTAAGACAAGATGTAAAAGATGTAAAGTCTCAATTGTCTACCGTGTCGAGTACACTCACCGAGAAAATTGAAGAATATGAAAAACGACTCGAGGAAAAAGATCGGGACATTAAACGCTTATCTGATTCTGTTGCAGAACTTCAATTTTACATAGGGACCCAAGAACAACTCCAGATGAGGAATGAGATGGAAATAATTGGGCTACCCGAACAGCCAAATGAAAATCTCACTCACTTGGTTTTGGTAACTTCTAAAAAGCTGGGGGTTGAATTACAAGAAAGTGACATTGACCAGGTTCAGAGAGTTGGTGCCAAACGAACCGACTCTCCCTCCATATCACCAATCACGAGGCCTGTCGTGGTTAAATTACTTCGAAAAACAAAACGTGATGAACTTCTATCAGCGGCGAAGTCAAGGCGCAAACTTACATCTTCCGACATTGTCAACGGAACATCGGCTACTGTCTACCTTAATGAACGTCTCTCCCATGCTAACAGGAAATTATTTGGCGAAGCGAGAAAACGGGCCACTCAACACAATTTTCGTTACTGCTGGATACGTAATGGATGCATCTATGCAAGGAAAGCAGCAAATACTTCGGAAAAAAAGTTTCGTGCCTTCGCTATACGCTCGCACGATGATATCGACAAACTTATTGGCCCGGCAGAAGGTACTACCGCCAATCAGCATGATCTGTTGTTTGGCACTCCTATTAGCTCTAATTAAGGAAACAAGATGTAAGACACACATATTCTGTGTATGTAAGTCAAAAAGAACAATTTTATTTTTTACGATATTTTACTTTACTTATAATTTCTTTATTTTCTTCACGTTTTTAAATATTTTTTACACAAGGTTACAATTAATGTCCAGTTTTAAAAAGATAACTAAACGCAACCACATTAATGTTATTAAAATTAGACCTCTGCAATGTAAGATAGTAAACGGATTAAAAAGTAAATGCAACCATAGTTTATCGATATTTTACGTTAGTTATAATTTCTTTGTATGCTTCACGATTTTGAATACTCTTTACACAAGGTTACAATTAATTTCCAGATTAAAAACGAAAACTAAACGCAACCACATTGTTATTGATATTAGATCTCTACAATGTAAGTTAGTAAACGAATTAAAAAGTAAATGCGACCATATATTTAATAACTACACCGATAAATCTTGGCAATCTATTGTTATGTCCGGCAATCTCTACCCAGTGGCAAAAAATAATATATTTCTATACTCACCTCCAAGGTGGAATATTTTTAAATCGCTCACTAATGGCTACCACGGAATATTTCGATAATATTGATAATTCCTTAAAAGTAATGTGCCACACTGTAGAAACCGCCGAACACTGTAAAAAACCTAATGTGCAATTATGACATCAAAATTGTAACGTTTAATATTCGAAGCCTTCGTCGCAACCTGAACAGTTTTCTAGTGTCATTAAAAAGACTGAATCTCGATTTCGACGTAATAGTCCTTACCGAATGCTGGTTGAATGATAATGCAGCAATAGGTCAAATCGATGACTATACTTCATATGCGTCAAGTAAACGCACAAACCAAGCTAGTGGTGTAGTAATATATGTCAAAAACTGCTGGACTCCAGTAGTTACGGAACCTAATCTACTTGATGCAGATTGCTTGCAAATTCATATTCCCAACGTCTTATCAATTCTCGGAATTTACAGATCTCCCTCAATTAAAAACACAGATAATTTTATTTATTCACTAGAAGCGGTTATCTTGAACATGCCTAATAGCCCCTGTCAGGTTATAGCTGGAGACATTAACATAAACATCCAACGAGTGGAGTCTTGCTTCGATTATGTTTGCCTATTGGCACAACTAGGTTTCAGAGCTGCTATTAACAAACCAACCCGCAATGAAGCATGTCTTGACCACATCTTTATTAAGACTAAGGGAAAATTAGAGTCCATTGTATGCCCCTCCGCAGTTACTGATCACGACCTGGCTATGACCGGAATAAGCACAAATGTCCCCAAACCCCCGCGAGAAAAAAGATATCAAGTGAAATATGACTTTGAATCTATTAAGTTGGAACTACAAGATGCAGACTGGATAAATGTAACAGGTGAATCTTGCCCGAACGCTGCAGCTATCGCGTTCATTTCTAACTTATCTTGTATTATTGGCCGTAATTCTAAAACTGTACAAATAAACAAACGTAAGTTGACTCTCAAACCCTGGATGACACCTGGTTTGATCAAATGTTCTATGCACAAAGACAGGCTACACATGCAAGCAAAAAACAATCCCAATGACCCTATTAAAAGTCGAATTTACAAGCGATACAGAAACTTTTATCAAGATCTCCTACGTAAATTGAAAAACCAACATGATAGAGAAGAATTAGAAAACAACAAAGACCATCCTAACAAACTATGGAATACGATCAAACGAATTTCTAACCAAGCTGCTACTACAAGCAAGTCGCATAACCTTTGCCTAATTAAAGATAATGAAATCGACTCACTAGATTTTTGCAATAAATTCTTCTCTAAAGTAGGACAACGTCATGCAGACCAAATTTTAATGAAACTTAACGAAACACAGAACTCACTAGCATCTAAAATTAAAATTCCTGATTCTCCCCTAAACTCATTCTTTCTGCATCCGACTAATACTAATGAAGTCGAAAATCTTATTCTTCAACTTAAAGACAGCAGTGCCCCAGGCCTAGACGGAATAACAAACCGAATGGTAAAACATATAAAAAATCTTATCGTTGAACCGTTAACACACATCTACAACCTAAGCTTATCTACTGGAACTTTTCCTGAGATCTGGAAAGTTGCAGCTGTAACTCCCATACATAAAGGTGGTACTACTGACGATCCCAACAATTTCAGACCCATCTCTCTCTTAAGTACATTCTCTAAGATGCTTGAGAAAATTATTAATAAACAATTTGTTCGCTTTCTGGAATCAAATAAGATCTTATCAAACCAACAGTTTGGCTTTCGTCAGGGCAGGTCAACCGAGCACGCAGTATCACTTTTGACGAAAATCGTTTCTGATCATCTTGACAAAGGATTATCATGCATCGGAGCCTTTCTTGACCTGGCGAAAGCCTTTGATACGGTGTCAATTCCAATTCTCCTAAGAAAACTGGAGGCAATTGGAGTAAGAGGGATTTGCCTTGAATGGTTTCGAAGCTATCTTACCGGTAGAAAACAATGCACAAAAACAAACTCCTATGCAAGTAACACGCATGAAATTGCTTTTGGTGTACCACAAGGCAGTATCCTCGGGCCCACGCTCTTTTTAGTTTATTTAAACGATATGTCCTCAATCAACATTGAAAATGCAGACATCATAAACTACGCAGATGATACAGTAGTAATCTTTCACGGTAAAACATGGAATACAGTAAAATCCTCATCACAAACTGGACTCCAATGTCTTGTTGAATGGCTGAATAACAACCTATTAACCCTAAACACCTCAAAGACAAACTTTATTTGTTTTCATAAAACGGCCGTCTCAGCACCTCCACCTGACTTAATGTTAATAGTGCATACTTGCCAAACATCTGCCGACCTTTATCTCAATCCAAACTTTCCAACATGCGAATGCAAACAAATAAATAAAGTAACACGCACGAAATATCTAGGAGTAATCATAGACGAAAAACTTAATTTCAGTGAGCATATTGCGTCAACATCTGCAAGGGTAAGAAAAATTATATACGTAATGAAAGAACTAAGAGAGGTGGCTCCACTTAAACTCCTTAGAAAAATTTATACCACACTGTGTCAATCAATCCTATCTTATTGTATCCTGGCTTGGGGTGGTACTGCTTCTTCTCATCTCATAGGCTTAGAAAGATCTCAACGTGCAGTCCTTAAGACAATGATAAAAAAACCTTTCCGTTTCCCTACCGTTCTGCTTTACAAAGAAACACAGGTACTTAGTGTCAGAAAGTTATACCTACTAAAAATCGCTCTTCTTACTCATAAAGAAGTACTGAAATTACCAGACTACGAGGAAATGGTAGAGAAGCGTGTGTTCAAGCTACCTATCATTCCCGTCAGAACAGAATTTGCCAAAAGGTTCAGTACTTACATAAAAACCCTTGTTTATAATAACTTCACCAAAATTCTTAGCCTAAGTAAGTTATCGCTTCGTGACGTAAAAATAAAAATAACCAAAGAATTAATGTGTTGGACGTATGATAGCACAGAACTTTTTTTAAAACAGTTGTTATGATAAGAAAAGATCTCATAGTTTTTAAATAGATAGTAGGCATCTAATGCACTTAGTTCTAAGTTTTCGACATCTGTACTCTATAATAATAGTAATTTGTAATGTATAAAGTCCTCATAAGCTTATATTTTAACAATTTAACTAAGACCTTAAATAGTTTATTTGCAATGTTAGATATGTATAATAGACATATTCCTTTATTATTATGCGCATACTTAAAATTTGTAACTCCAAAGACCACTTGTAAGCTTCCTGCGGGACAGGCCTCGCCTAGTGCAGGAAGTCTTCGGAAACGTTTTATGTTAAAAACTTTGAAAACTAAATGTTTTAGCAATACTCACACCCCTGTAACCCTATTTTCTTTCTTTAATAAACTTATTATTATTATTACAACCTATGGCGTAGCAGTCAGGGTCACTAACCACTAGACGAACAGGCCAGTCGAAATATAAAACACGCATGATTACATATACACAGAAATGAAATGAACGATGGTATGTTAAAATAGAAGTACGAATATGTGCAATTGTGCATCATAACTGTACTAAAAAAGTTCGTTTCACCAAAATAATACAGTGTTAGATGTTTGGGCACATTGCAATAGCGGTGGTAAGTCCCATCTTTGAAGAATGACGCAGTTTTCTATTTCGGCCGTCCGTCACCATTGTGAGGCTTTGATTGGAAGACACGGTGGAACATACGGTGGAAAGCTACCCCGCTTGGATGGAGCATCGCGTGTCCTCGTGAAGGTGAGTCCGTAGAGAGGGAGAAGTCATTAAAATTTGATGATTTCTAACCTCAACCACAAAAATATGAAGTTATTTGCATATTTTAAGCCATCTCTATGGAGAAGAACGTACAAGAAACTCTAAGGGCTTGTTTACGGAAAACGGCGCGTTGCGCGGCGCGTTGGGCGGTCGTCGTACATTGCCATATGTTTGTGTTGGCTCGGGGGATGACGCGGCCCGCTGCTGCAATGTACGACGAACGCCCAACGCGCTGCGCAACGCGCCGCTTCAAGCCTCAGGGCTTGATTCAGAATTCATTAGGACGTACTCTTGGTTTAGAGGCCTAGTTTGGACCCTGTCTCCGATGCAGGTGGGCGACTTTTTAAAATTACTTTTGTATGGTAAAATTTAAAAATGTTAGCAAAGTAAATAATTACTAGAAATGTAACAAAACCACATCTGTCCGTTGTACCACATGTCCGTGCTTGACAGGAATGTAATTAAAAATAAACATTTATAATACGCGGCCCATTCGTTTCTCTGTTATTCGACCGCGAACACGACAGCATGGAATTAAATACCACTCCGTTTTAGATATTACTGAGCAGTTTATATTATAATGTGTTACTGGCTACTACGAGCGGCTTCGCCCGCGTAATACTAGAAATTTATCCCTAGGCAACATACTCTTGGGATAAAATAGTAGATTATGTGATTAAAGGATAAAGCAGTGTCTTTAAGGTGCGGGTGGCATATTGAATCCGAACAAAATCAAGGTGCTAAGTTTTCCAGAACGCAGTGAGGGATTTATATAATTAACTCCCGAGCACTGTGAGGGAGAAACACAAACATGCACCATCATTCACAATTATTATTATATATTTTGTGAGTAATTTCTTCTTTTTTTTATATAAATAAACTAGTGCTTGACTACGATCCCTCCTGATGGTAAGCAGTAATTTCGTAATCACACTAATGTGATTACATGTTAGCTTGTGTATGTGACTATGTGTGGATGTTTGATCGTAGCTCAAAAAGTACTGATCGGATTTTGACGGATGAGAAGTCGATTTATTTGTCTTTACAGTGAGTGGTATAAGCTATGTATGACATGGACAATGAATTGTGAAAATAGGGATTAACAGACCACTATTATCGTATCGTATTTAGTAGAAACCCTAAAATGTGGAAATAACGAAGATGCTAAGTTTTAATCCAGAACGCTGTGGGAGATTTATATAATTAACTCCCGAGCACTGCGAGGGAAAAACACAACATGCAATTATTATTATTGCTATATTTGTCAGTTAAATATTTTATATTAGGAATAGTCCGATTCCGATGGACGTAAGACACACTGAACCGGTCATTGTGGCGACACTTGGGGCAGTCTAAACCCAGCAGTCGAGGTCTTTTGGCTGAAACGATAATGATGAAATGTGGTAAAAGGATTTTTATTAGCCAGCCAGTACCTTCAAGGTTAAAAAAAATGAAGAAAACTTTTTGTTATTTGTCTTAGTAAAATTTGAAACAAAAATCTCCTTTGTAGTCTGTTCAAAAGTATCTTGGTACTAAGAAAATCTACGTACAAGTACTTCTCATACCGGAAAATTAAAATACAAATCCGAGCGTTGCCGTAAGGCATTGCTGGTGCTAAAATGTTTAAATTAGATAAACCGTTCATGCGGAAAAACCCTTAAAAAACAAACAAAGAGAGTACCCTCATTTGCTTCACCCTGGTAACGCCCATGAGGGTAAATAATGTGCTAAAACTGACTTAACAGGAGGAACATTAAAATTCATGCAGTTAATTTTAATAAAAGGCTGAAAAATCACATTTACCCGAAACCCCGTGGAAGCGGGTTTCCTGGCAGTTTTTAGGCATACAATGTAGAGTATTTCTCACTAGTGTGGAAAAACCAGCACAAACATTTTTTCGGAGAAGCTATTTTATTTTTTTGTATCCCCAAATAATGTTAAATAATAATATACAAATATCATGTCACAGTCTCTGTAAAAGTAAATTCTTTGTGTATATTTGGCAGGTGTGAGAATAGGTCATAGGCTATTTTTTATCCTCCTACCCCAACCCCTACTTTTAATCATTTATTTTTCAGAAAAACGTTAGTCGAGTCATCATCATCATTTCAACCGAAAGACGTCTAAAGTTAGACATAATCCTCCCCCAAGTGTCGCCATAACGACCGGCCTTGTGCGTCTCGCTTCCATCGGATGCCCGCTACTTTCACCAGGTCATCGGTCCACCTTGTGGGAGGTTTTCCAATGCTGCGTCTTCCGGTACGTGGTCGCCACTCCAGAACCTTTCGATCATCAGTTCTGCGAGCAATGAGCTATGTCGGTTACTTTGATTCTTCTGCAGATATCTTCCTTCCTGATGTGATCACGTGAGAAAACTTCAAGCATAGCCCTTTCCATTGCCCTTTTGGTAACATCCTGATGAGAAACATTGTTGGCCTTCACGTTTCAAAGCAATACGCACTGGTAATAATAGACTTTTGTCTTGAGACACTGTGGTTGCCGAACGCTGCCCAGCCGAATTGTAACCAGCCCTATTGGACCGTATGTCTCAGGTAAAGGTAATTGTCCACAACTTCGAGTATAGAGGTTCTGATCTTGAAGAATGGGTGCTACATGGATGTTTACCAGGCCTTTGTCGGATCAGCTAGTACTAATATAAAATTTGACAGGGTTCCAGGCTGGCAATTTTTGTTAAGGTGAGATATCAGCCAATGCTTCTCCTGCTCCAGGGTGGACGGCGTGTCAGACTTTTATTGACTAAAAACCACTCCTATGTTCCTTCTTTGCCTTCGTTACACGTCCGAGGGGTTCTTTTTCGCACAACCCAAGGCCCCAGCAGATTTCGACCCTGCTGGGCCCCTACGGTTTTGCTGACATCTCCTTGATCCCGTGGAACACTACGCGCCTTCGATGACTCGGGTTCGGTCCGGACGGCGAGCTATCCATTGCACGCCGTCCGCGAGCCCACGCCAACAGTACAAGTGGTTGGAAATCGGGATCTTGGAGCATAAGGAAGACTGTTCCCTCACGCATGCGGAAGTTACAAGACCTGATATCTAGCTTCTAAAGTCATTATAATCTGTGACGTCATTCCGCGCTCTACAGAATACAGCCGCGCTTCGTATCCCGCAATAAAACGCGTATTAATGATTGTTTTAGAGTTGGTCGTAAATTTTACTGTTGTACAGAAATGTCTACTGTATCCTACATACGCGTATAGAGACATTTTACGGAGTTAGGTTACCTTCCCACTGCAAAATATTTTTTTACATGGGACGACGCGGAGTTGCTAGCCTGTCGGTTTTCTATCGTTTAAATTTCGAAGAGTGTGCACTAAAAAAGAAAGAAAAATGTTTATTCGGACCTCATATGTACAGTAAAATAAAAAATAAAATGATAAAGATGAATAACACTAAAATTTTTGCACAGCCAAAAACGCGTAACTCAGCATATGCTACGACATTAAAAAAAAAAATCTGGAACTGCACAATCTGATTCCACCTAATCCGTTCTATCATCAAACCACTAGACGTATGGCGTTGCGCCTCCGGTACATTGTAAACATTCCACACATACATACAAAACGTTTTGGGAAACATTTAATTTGCATACAGCGAAGGAGTGTAATTCCCTGCCGGAGTCTTTAAGTAAAAAGTGAGTAGGCTACTTCACGGCAAACGTGCTCCATCGTCAACCACATCATCGCTTACCGTCAGGTGAGATAGTGGTCAAACGCGAGCCTATCCATAATAATAAAAAACAGGGCATGTGCGGGTGGGACTCGCACTCTGAGGGTTTCGTAAAACTTCAATTACCTATGTAAATAGTTCAGTTCCCAAATGGAGTTTTTAAGATTTTTCCGAATCACAATAAAAGTTTTTTTTTTTGTAACAACAAAATTACTGTTTTCAGATTCATGTCTATATCTGTGCTACAAGACCTAACTTTATGCCAATTTTCAGGATTCTGGATCATTGGGAAGTACACTATGAATTTTGATTCCCTTAAGAGTGTCGAAATATACGTTTTTTGTGACATAAACGACCATATCTTTTTTCGTTAACTTAGAAGTTTGATATTTCACAGCTTCAAGGGACCGCAGACATGTGTATGTGTTATAAATTTCAACTCGATGCCTCCACGTGTTCTCGATATACAACGGTCTTGACTGATAGAAAGACAGATGGAAAACAGTGTTCGGTTTTTGTTCCTTTCAAAACAATCGGATCGTTTTATTTGTCACAATGCAGGTACAAAGTTAACAATAGGTACGGAGCCCTAAAAAAACTTAAAAAATAGCATTTATATCAATCAAACCAGTTACAAATTATCACAGCGTACCGAAAAACGCAGCGTTGGAAGGCCTCCCAAAAGTTGGATTACTGACCTGGTCATCTTCATCTATGTAGTCCGATTTCCGCACTTAGTCCTTAGTGGACATTGTGCGTGGGCCAAGGTTGCCTCCATTCCAACCAGCCCACCTCACCAACCAGAAGCAGTTAAGTCATTTCAATGCGCTCAGGACGTTTATGAGTGAATTCGGTGCTCTGCTGACTTGGCAAGCGTTATAGGAATCCGATGGATTCGAGAAGCACACGAGCGGTCGTTGTGGCAACACTTGGGGGAGACCTATGTCCAATAGTGGACGTCTTTCGACTGAAATAATGAGTTACTGGCACTTTTAAACTATCAAGAAGTCGGTCAGTCAAATTATATGAACTACTTAAATCTTAATTCTCTAACAAAGTCCGCTACTATGGGCAGCAGCAAAGCCGCTGTCAAAAGTTAGTATTAATATATTAGATAACAAAATATTAACACCAAAAACCCTTACGAAAATTCCAAAGAACATAAGACGTGAATTGAAAATTAATCGGCATTTTCACAAAAAGGCTTATTCCCGTATAAAACGAGAAACGTTTTCCCCTCAGCGCTTAAATATATCTTCGAGGGATGTATTATACGGGGTGCTTTATCTGCCGAATAGAGGATGGGTTAATTTATAACCTCACAGGCTACGAGTGCTACGCCGTAGCTCGTAGACGTAGCAGCGCGTAGATGCTCTTCGAAGCTACGATGCGTATAACTTTGTGTAGGTATGTTATACTTTATGAATTCATTGTGTATAAAAGGTTATCTCTTTGATTTAGTTACTTAGATTGCTTGAGATTATTTTTCCTGAGCCTATTTTGGCCCACTGCTGGGCAAAAGTTTCTCATATATATCTTTCTAGCTATCTTTATGTCGGGATTTCTCTGGACAACCTATTAAAAATGAGGCCAGAAAAAAAAAACAAACGTCCAAGAAATTATATATTAACAAGCGGTCTGAACAGGACGTCTTGTCCGTAAGCCAGATTTTAGTCAGAATTTCCCGATTGTAGCGCCACCTGCTGGGTCCAATTATATTTTCAAACCATCCAGGTATCCATTTAAATATACACACAATATAGTATTCAAATGGGCCAAGCCGTTAAGGAAGAGCTATGTGACAAACACACATACGGAAGAATTATATATAAACTGTTAAATTTTGATCGTTTTAATCCCGTGAAGGCTCGACCTGGTACATGAAACACTATCGATTTGTAAAAATAAAATTAAAAAAAAAAAACTAAAACTCGAATTAAATATGCATGTACGAAATTAATTTCTTTAATTAAACGAGTCAATGAACTTGTAGGTAGTTGTCGGTCGTTGCGTACAGTTCATTGGCCTCGCTCAACTGACGTTTACATAACTTAATAAACACACACAGCTCAGGACCTTTTGATGTGGCAACACTTGGGCAAGGCCTATATCTACCAGTGGACGGCTTTCAGCTGAAACGATGATGATGAAATAAAATCAAATGCCCAATTATACTTACATGTTACTCATCCAAAATGAATGGTATTATGAAATACAAGCGAAGAATTTATTTAAGGCGAGGTAATTTGACGCAGTGTTCAATATCCGTCAGAAACGAGACGTCGTCGGCACGTACTCCTATCTATCATACTTTAATACTTTCAACACTCATCTGAGAGAAAATGGTAGCGAACGTGTAGGTAGATAGAAAAAATTTTGAAGTATTTATCTAAGACAGGGTTGGCGAACCTTTATTGAAAGATGTGCCAATTGATACAAAAAAGAAAATGGCTATGACGCGCTGCGCCAAAAGAATTTTGATTTTGTTATTTAATGGATATATTTTTTTTTAATTATTGATATGTTCGCGCTTGATCGCTATCTCAACTGATGGAAAGCGACGATACCGTCGACGATGGAGCGCGCTTCCCTAGAAGAAACCTATTCACTCTTGACTTAAAGATTCCCGGGTTGTAACCAACAGGAAACACAGACAAACGAAAATTGCCGTTTTTTAAAACAGGCTGCTTTGAAGTTAATTAGTTTCTTTTTTTGCAGTTTTTTGTTACTCAAATTAAAACGTAATTAGTAAAATATGTACTTAAAATTATTCTTAAGCCAAAATGCTATTAAACAAAACTTTTAGCTAATATGACGCGACGTAATGGATCACGATTCATAAAAGTCAGTGCTCGTATCGGTGTCTTTTGAGCCAATGTTCTAAATTATATTTTACATCATCTAAAATTTCTGTTTCAGTGTGACTATGACGCGACGTAACAGATCTCGATTGATAAGATTCGGTGTCTGTATTTGTATATTTAGAGCCGATGTTCCAAATGATACATGTCAGTGTTCCAGAACATTTCAGTGACTCAGATGTAAATGTTCCAATCGCAAAGACGATACACTTTGTCCACGCCTACAACTTCTCCTGCGTTAGGTTGTGCAAGAGGGTGTGTGAAACTTTTTCTGACTAAAACTACACCATTGTTCCTTCAGATTTGCATCTCAGAACCACAAGTAATCCTTTCAGAAGTCCAGCCATAGCTCCGGTAGGCTTTGATCCCTGGCTGGGCCCCTACGTTTTTACTGACATTTCTTTGAAGCGCCCGTGGAACACGACGTCCATGACTCAGGTTTGGTTCGAACAGCTGCTCGATGACCGGACAGCGAACTACCCATTACTCGTCGTCAGCAAACCCACGCCTACGGTGGCTGGTGATCGGGGTCGCGTTATTGTCCTTTCCCTCACGCGTGCGGCCGTCTCCTTCCCTAGCATTACTGCTTCGCAGAAGGATGCGACCGCCGCCCATTCCCCCCGCTCCGTATCATGGCCCGTTATAGGGATCCGTGTGAGAAGTGACCACCTACACGTGTTGTGTTAATGAAAAACACACTAGAACGAGAGGAACGCAAAGGACAACTATCTTTGTTTTCCAGGGTCAAAAGTAAAGCTCGCCATCCGACCGTCCAGTAACCGTCCGGACCGAGCCCAAGTCGACAACAGCGCGTATTGTTCCACGCGCGCCTTAAGGAGATGTCAGCAAACTATAGTGGCCCAGCAGGTTCGAAGCCTTTTGGGGCCACAGGTTGTGCGAAAGTGAACCTTGGGGCCCTAGAACGAAGGCAAAGAAGGAACAGGAGTGGTTTTTTAGTCAGTAAAAGTCTGACACACTCTACCGCTCCGCCCAAGGGGAGAGATGTCACTAGCTTATTTAAAAAAAAGGGTCAAAAGTGACATCACGATCCCGAAGGGCAACTGAAAGTATATTGTGAAAGTAACAAGGTGATGGAGCGCAAAAAGTTATTTCCAAATCCAAAAAAAAGATAGGGTTACAATAAATTTCGACAAAAATTTTACTTTTTTTCCACGGAGTCTAGCAAACTGCCTATAAAAACTGGTGGCAGAATTCACGTTCGACTAGATAGAATTTTATTTGATATACGTGCCTACGCCCCTTGCGCATGGAATAACGCCAAACAAAACGTTTTGGATCTCACTTTTATATAGATTGTAATATCAAAACCCGACAGATCAAAAACCAATAACAGTAAGTACCGGGTGGGATAAGACCCAAAATGTTTTTTATTCTAACTCTGTCAATGGTATGTCGTGCTTAAGCTGACTACTAAAATCTTTTCTCTTTTTTTTGAGGTAGGAAATAATCATAAGACTTCTCCCTCTCCAGGATAGAGTAAAAGGTATATAAGTATTTGCGTTCTAGAGCCACGTTAACTCTCACAATTAGGTAAACCAAATAAAAAAGCAGCGCTAGAGCAGTGGTACCCGAGTGATAGGTCACGAGTTCAAACCCAGTCAGGCGCACGACTTTGTGTAGAATAGAATAGAATAAACTCCAAAATATGTAGTAACAATTCACATGAACTTAAATCTATGGGTACAATAGCGGTCTTATCGCTGACAGCGATATCTACCAGACAACCTTAGGATGGATTATAAGAACTTTAAAAATAGGGGTAGTCTGCGGTGTACTACTAGCAAATATAACGTAAATAAAAATACGACAAATGGATAAAATATACCTATACAAAAGATTATACATAAGCTTAATATATATATATATATATATATATATATATATGACGGCGCGTGACATTATTAAATAATGAAAATCGGTTAATTTGGAGAATCGTAATTGGTTTTGTTACTATTTTAATCATTGGTCATTATTTTGTTATTTTTAGCGATTAGTCGATTTGATTTTGAGATACTGGTAATTTTAACTAAGAGCGGGTAACACCGAATGGAGTTGCGTCTGTCATGACGGGCGAACGTGATGTCAATTTTACGTAGGGTAGTTGACAACCGTTGCATGTTTTGAGCACTCGCAAACCCATTGGCTCTAAATCGCTAATTATTGTTGTAATCGTCTATTGTTTACGTAATTTAGGTGTCTGTATACTTAAAGTAGTGAACAGTCATCGCTACAGTGCATTAATTTCAAAGTTTCCTGAAGTTCAACGCCCAATATGATTACCGTGCTGACGAAGTCACGAATCAGCAATCAGATGCAACAGCCCGGTCTCCCGATATCCCGTTATCAGAAGTGGGATTACCAGGGACTTCCCAGGAACGTGAAACAGGTCAGAGTATTGATTTTAACCTAAATAGTGAATCTGACCGTTAGAAAATATTGTTTGAAATTCAACAACGTAGGATGATGGAATTAAATCATGCTATAAAGGACACAAATACAGTTAATACAAAGCTAACGTTCCCCAAATTCAATCCTGATTCTCGAGATGTCGATGCCAGGTCATGGTACAATACTGTAGACTTATGCATGCAAGAAAAACTATTATCTAATGGTACTCTGATTATCGCCATGAGCAAAGCACGTAGTTACTCAAGCCCCCAAGCGGACACCGGTGTCCGCACACCTTTTGTCTTTCTATTGTGTCTCTAATTACGGTATTCAAATGATCAGAGGACCCGTGGCGCGGCAGCCACGTGATTGGCTCAAAATAGTTTCGCTGGTGTAACCTGGCCTCAGTTAAGGGATTGGTTTCTTGCTCGGGTAACTACTTCGAGACTCCAGCTGCTACCTTGTATAGACTCTTTAATGAAAGCCCAAAAGACGGAGAGTGCATGTCAGCTCATACTACTCGATTTCTGAGTACATTAATGAATCAATGGCATTCTTTTTCGATTGAACAAATTGCAATTGCTGTAACTCTGGCTCACGCAGTGAAAATTGAACATCGCCGGCAAAGACTAGGATTAACTGAAAAAAAATTGATACTAGAATAAAATTGCAACAAGAGCTAATGGCATGCGATGCCAGAAAAGTCTAATACTTGCAGTGACGCTAAGAAACCGCGAAATGAACCGAAGAAGTGTTATAATTATGGCAGACTAGGCCACATGGCAAACGAATGCCTCTTCAAAGACTCGCGCAATACCAGCACTAATCTCAAACCTCTGTTTTCAGCAACCAATAAACAGCAAGAGAATCAAGGCAGCAGGGTACCAAGCAAAACATCTTCGCCTACGTGCTATCACTGCAGCGAACCAGGTCACATTGCCACTCGCTGCCCGAAAAAGGACACCAGATTAGTAGCGGCACTGGTTGAATGCCTGCCTTATGAAGCCAGCCACTGATCACCTAGCAGTTGAATCCGGTGAGAAGTTTTTATTTTGTTTTGATTCCGACGCCTAGTGCTCTCTAGTCTAAGAAAGTTTAGCAAATAGACTCTCAGGCAAGCGTCATCATACCTCGGTAACATTGAAAGGTACCAATAAAACGTTAAGTGCAATGTTCAAATATTGACAACTGTACTACTATTACTGTAATGCTATTCAGGGATACTCAATGTAGTTATTATTACATGTCGTGCCAGACTATTTTATTTCTGATTCCATTTTTATTGGAAGGGAATTACTATAGTCAATGGGATTTTCGGTTGAAGTTTGTGAAAACCAAAATATTTTGAGGAAAATTAGAACAGTTTTAGCGTATGATATAGGCGAAAAAAAAAATTAGTAATTTTTACAATATCAATACTGATATACCCACTGATTATAAACATCTTAGTTTCATTGCTTGAACGTAGCTCGGATTATTTTGTAGAAGGTACACCTACGGGTAGAGTAACGATAGGGCAATTTGAGATTCGATTAGCTGAGTTTATGACTATGTGTTATTAGAAAATCATGAACGCAATAAAACAAAGCCCCCAATACCCAAAATTTAAGGGACCTTATCAGGTGGCTGAGGTGCTTGATAGTGACAGGTATTAACTAAAAGCATTGAACTCTAATCGGACGTATAAGTATACACATGATCGCATACGACCTATGCCATGTGAGTGCTGTGTTCCATTGGATTTGAATGTAGGTTTGGAGGCACCTACTAATAGTGTAGAATCAGAATGTACCGATAACGGCGCAGGTGAGTTGTACATCTGGATTTACTTGTTTACTGTGAAGGACTTTGCTAATATTAACAATTGTTGACAATAGCCTGTGTGGCAATAGCCTGTGTGGCACTAGCCTGTGTGGCAATAGCCTGTGTGGCACTAGCCTGTGTGGCATCAGCCTGTGTGGCACTAGCCTGTGTGGCAATAGCCTGTGTGGCAGTAGCCTGTGGCACTAACCTGTGTGGCAATAGCCTATGTAGTCCCAGCCTGTATGGCAATCTGGTGTTGTCTGGGTGTTTGGAGTTTTTCGTTAACTGTGATTTGAGGTCTCGCTCTTTGTGATATTGAGGTGTTTAATTCAAACGGTCAGAATGACCGAACGTTAAGTTGTTTACTTGATCTCTTTTATGATTGTCCACAAATACTGCAGAAATAAACTATTCACCCGAGGACGTGTGAAGACGCAGGACGGCCGTGACGGCGCGTGACATTATTAAATAATGAAAATCGGTTAATTTGGAGAATCGTAATTGGTTTTGTTACTATTTTAATCATTGGTCATTATTTTGTTATTTTTAGCGATTAGTCGATTTGATTTTGAGATACTGGTAATTTTAACTAAGAGCGGGTAACACCGAATGGAGTTGCGTCTGTCATGACGGGCGAACGTGATGTCAATTTTACGTAGGGTAGTTGACAACCGTTGCATGTTTTGAGCACTCGCAAACCCATTGGCTCTAAATCGCTAATTATTGTTGTAATCGTCTATTGTTTACGTAATTTAGGTGTCTGTATACTTAAAGTAGTGAACAGTCATCGCTACAGTGCATTAATTTCAAAGTTTCCTGAAGTTCAACGCCCAATATGATTACCGTGCTGACGAAGTCACGAATCAGCAATCAGATGCAACAGCCCGGTCTCCCGATATCCCGTTATATATATATATATATATATATATCAGTATACTTATATAATATAAATATATATAATATGTGTGTTAGTAATTGTGTGTATTTATTTCATTACCACTGCTTTCAAACGGTGAAGGAAAACATCGTGAGGAAACCGGCGTGTACTAGGACCAAAAATTCGAAGACATGTGACGCTCACCAACCTGCACTGGACCCCCGTCGTGGATTACGGCCTATTCCTTCTCCTAGACAGGAGGCCTGAGTTTTAACATTAAAAGGCTGATTATGCTATTATTTTATAATTAATAAAAAATCCGTCCCTTTCTATCCTCTATAACTATTCCGTAAGGCCAGGTCCGCACCTCACAGGGGATTCTCTGCGAAGGTCTGCCTTAAGGTTTTGAATTTATTAAGGTCGCATGGCAAGTCAGGTTAAGCAAACGAAAACCTCTAGGTTAACCTGCGGGGGCCACTCGTAAAAAAAGCATTTAATTCCTTAGTATGTTCGAAATATATTTATTCTACAAATACGTAAGTATTTATACCAGTCTATATATATCTAAATGCTTAGACGTAAAAAGGGACTTCAATTTTAAGAAAAGCCTATTGAAATTTCACCAAATGGTACATCACTAATCAAGCTAAAATCTAATAGGAATGGAGATTCTTCGTAAAGTTGAAACTATTTGCACGGACAATGTTCGAGCTCTATGCATGTGATACCGATCCTATAGGGACACGGAGTATGATAAAAATGGAAGATCAATACTCACGCTGTTTTTTTATTTTGTTAATAAAGTAATAATCCCGCGCATCGGACGACGCAGACAAACCTGGTGAGAGTCACGGGAATCCAATGGACGCGAGACATATAATACCGGTCATTATGGTGACACTTGGAGAAGGCCTATATCCAGTAGTAGACATCTTTTGGCTAAAATAAATATTGGTGATAATAAAAGTAAAAATATGCTTCTAAGTTGTTTTACATAAATCGAAGACAGCTAGCCTAGTTAGCTTTTCAATTAATGACTGCTATTTCGGGCCGCTGCGCTAGACTAATGGCGTCAATTAATCGAAGGCAATAGTTAATTAAAAGTCTAATAAGATAGTTGAGCTCATAAACCTTTGAATCAATTAATGCCAGCGACATTTGGTCAAGAACTCTTCGCATTTGCACCACGTTACCTATTTCTCCACCATGACCTCATATTTTTTAGTCCACCGATGTTACGAGAATTTATTAATTATTTTAGGAGTCAAGCCTTGCCAGAAATAATCCATACACCGGTTTTTGCTACGTGGCCTAATAATGGTGTATGATCAAACTGTTCGTTCGGTGCACGATCACTCCATTTTATTTATACTCAGTGTAACAAAGTTCGCTCTCCATACATTTGAATGTTTTATCCATACGAACGGCTTCGAGTGCATCGCTCGTGCAACCAATACGTAGGGTGACCATAATTTAATGGATTCCGAGGACAGAACTCAAGAATATACGTGTGTAAGAGTGTACGTGTAGATAAGGTTAAAATTTAAATTACGTGCAGTTCACAATTATTTTTGACGCTTGAGTTGTGGTATTTTCAGTATATTGACAACCAAACAAATCGTAAAGGTATGCGCAGGTGTTCATGTTAGTAAGTCCCCCTCTTTGCGGAGTTGCTGGCGAGGCGTCACGGTGTCCTCAGCTTTCACATGACGCACGTCCTCACCGGATATGGTAAGTTCGGGAAGTTCCTGCATTGGATTCAGGCGGAAGAAACGCCCGGGGTGTCACCAATGTTTGAATCGCCCGGAGGACACTAAAGCATACAGTAGAGCTGTGCCCCGCTTGGGCGGGACACTGCCGTGTCTTCGAGGAGGTGATCGGCGGCAGCGACCTCTCTCGCCGGACCTTGGTTCAAGCTATAGTCCGGAGCGAGGAGAAATGGCAGGTAGTCGCCTTCTTTAACGAAGCAGTAATGCTAGCGAAGGAGACAGACATCCTCACGTCCTAGCCGCTGCAACTTTAACCCTGACTATCAGCTACAGTAGGAGCGAGCTTGCGGATGACCAGCAAAAGATAGCTCGCGGTCCGGCCGTCTGGTAATCGTCCAGAATGAGCTCAAGTCGTGGACAATGCGTAGTGTTCCTCAAAAACAAAAAAAAAAAAAAACATACATTTTTCACCATAATAATTTTAGGGTGATAACTCAAGGCGGTTATCCCAAATATCCCCTAGATCATCGCCCATCGCGTGCTCACAATGGTGATAGCTGGAATAAAGCGTACACCATCGAGCCCCGCGAGAACCGACCGGCTCATCGCCAATCGGCGATCGTCCGCATTCAACTAATGTTACGTAGAATTACACTTTGAACGCTCATTAGTTCTACTACCTGAACTATTGTTTCCCTACAGACTGCCGAGTTAACGTTCCTTGATACATTAATATGCATGACTAGACTCGCGTTTTTCTTACACACTTAAAATACCTGATTTAGTTTTAGTAGGTAGGTCCATGTATATTCTGGGATTTTAGAGGGGGTTATTATCAACTTTATGTTACATACAACTACAAACTATCGGTAAACATAGAATACCTTTTTTTTAGGTGTGAATACCATCCAAGGACAACTCCCGCCCTTCGGCGGAGCGAGAGATAGTGCCAGACTTTTACTGACTAAAAACTCACTCCTGTTCCTTCTTTGCCTTCGTTCCAGGGCCCTGGGGTTCACTTTCATATTACCCATAGCCTCAGTAGGCTTCGACCCCACAGGGTTCCTACGGTTTGCTGATATCACCTTGAGGCACGGCCGCGACTTAGGTCAGTCTGGACGGTTACTGGATGGTGAGCTATCCGTTGGTCGCCGTCCGCAAGCTGTCGCCTACGGTGATAGAGTACCTATATGTATCTATTCCGATCTCTGATTTTCATACTCAATATGAAAGTTTGTAAGTATGCGTGTTTGTTACCTTTATATTTTGTTAAAAGTTTAACGATTTCGATTTCTTTTTTTAAGTCACTTGTTCCAAGAATGTAAATTATGAAATCAAAATCCTTACAAATAAATAAAATTCTAATGTATCTTCCTATCAAGCTCGGAGACTCTACTCGAAGTTGTGGACGACTACGTTTACCTGGGACGACGGTCCAGTTGGGTAGGTCTAACTTCGAAAAAGAGATCAGTCGTCGAATCCGACTCGACTGGGCAGCATTCAAGAAGCTGCGCGGTATCTTCTCGTCCTATTGGACGTATATTTACCACAGTGTCTCAAGATGAAAGTCTATGACCAGTGCGTGTTGCCAGTGATGACTTAAGGTTCCGAAACGTGGTCGCTTACATGGGCCTCATCAGAAGACTTAAAGTCACCCAAAGGGCAATGGAAAGGGCTATGCTCGGAGTTTGGTGCCGGAGAACCAACGTTACCGACAAATCACAAAGAATCGCCAAACTAAAGTGGCAATGGGCACTGGGCAGGGCACATTGCTCGCAGAACGGATGGACGGTGGGGCCAAATGCATAGCGTTGGAAGGCCTCCTGTGTTTGTGGAAACCAGTAATTGAGCATGAAATTAAATTGCATGTAGACGTGAAACCAGTATAAAATACAAATTTTATATACAATAGTTATGAATTTCCAAAAAAAAGACCTAACATCAAAATAGTTTTTCACACATGAAGAACAGACATTTAGTATGGATTATAGCACGCTGTATATCACCGGTGGGCATTTGTTTCGTGCCCATTCTTAGTTTTATTCCCTCTCGACACCTCCGCTGAATTTAGTGGAGATATAACGAGTGATATATGGCCATAAGGGCAGGCCGCAAAGGTAGCTAATTATACCCTTTTGTACAAATATGTCTTACGAACTTTTCCCCACGGTATCAAACTCTCTATCTTGCGCGGCCTTGAAACGCAAATAACAAAAGGACATAGGTCGGTTTTTACACACACATACACACTCTTGCTCCACTTTAAAATGGTAGCTGATGACATTTGATGACTTTGTATCTCAAACGTACTTAAAAATAAACATATCTATTACATAAAAAAAACTGACTAAATGACATATAGATGGGGCTGTGTCAGCGAGCATTTCTCCAGGTACCTTCAACAATTACATTTTTAAAAGTAAATCTTTGTGTACCTTATTTATGCAAATAAATGATTTATTATAAATGATTTATTATTTAAAAACACTAATTTATAGGCGTAATGCATATTTTCTGAAAATAAGTGGTAATTTTAACAAAAATTCTTGTCAATTGAACCTTTTGCATCAATGCGAGCACAGTCAGAAAGCGTTTAGCAAAGTCATTCTTTGTACTAAAAGTACCTATCTTACACTAGATCCGTGTATTGTTAATGTTATTTAATATTATTAACAGTTTAAGGCATTTTTCCAACTTCGAGCCTAGTAGTATACACTGGGAGCAACAATTTTGTCACTTATGCAAGCTTATTAGCAATTTAGTAAAATTTGTGTAGTTATGTTATTAGTCTGTAAACTTTCTTAAAATGAAAAAAATAAACAAAAAAATATCGATGCACAGCTGAAACTACTGAGCCTAGAAGCGGAAAGGTTTGCACAAGGTTTCATTTTTGACGTAGGCGAGCATTAAAGGTGTGTCAAAACCCGTCGAACGCGCCGCTCGCGAATCGTTCACGAACTACGCGCGTCTTGTTCGTGTGCGGTTGCAGCCTAAGTTTAGCAGGCGGTCGCCTCATTCTGCGAAGCAGTAATACTAAAAGGGGAGGCCACACGCCCCAGCCACTGCAGGGATTCCGATCGATTTCCAGCCACCGATAGCGCGGGCTTGCGGACGGCGAGCAATGGGTAGCTCGCCGTCTGGTAACCATCCGGACTGGGCCAAAGTCGTCGACGGCGCGTAACGTTCCACGGGCGTCAAGGAGATTTTAGCAAACCGTAGGAGCCCAGCAGGGTTTTGTTCAACCCAGCCGGGTCAATTGATTGGGTGTTGCTTACAGATATTTTTTATTCACAGATTATGAATAAAACATAGTAATATATTTTATTCATGTTCTATCCGACTATAATTATATCTGTAGTGTTTGTGTACTTGTGTCGGAGTCACAGGCGATGGGCGACCGGCGGCAGGCTACTAAAACTTTCGCCAACAGCAGATTCGCCAATAGTTGCAGTAGAAATAAACGACATTTTCGCAGTTGAATCGTGCTGGGCCCATAACCTAATTATATTATTGGATAAACTTTCCTTTATGGGCCGTCGAGTTGAAAGTTCATTTTTTTTTTTGTAGATAGTACTTATAAACATAAGGCTTTTTACAAAATTTTAAGTTGCGGAGACTTACGGTTTACGAGATATAATTTTTTAAAGTTTCCATACAAATTGAAAAATAACACGCCATTTAGGTTGGATAAATTGTCATGGTAGATGTCAAATTTTTCGTTTCACGATTCCCCTCGTTCCGAATTGCGTTATAAGTGATTATATCGCGAATCCAACCAACGTGTTACGTCACAATTATAACTATAAAGCCCTTATATTTTGTGACTATTAAATTTGGTCGGATTCGCGATATAATGGCTTTTAACGTAATTCGGAACGCGGGGTCCTCCGTTGACAGTAGAGGAGGTATGTTTCATTCAATTTTGTCACTTATGTCTGTAAATATAATTATAGTTTCACATAGTAAATTTGGTATGTAAAAAAAAAAACCGCGAGCCTTCGGAATTTTAGGGCACGGCCCGACACGGATAGATTTAGGTTAGAAGGAGGTGGCGGGGTCGTAGTGAGCGAGCGAAGCGAGCAAACACAGTCCCCGCCACCTCCATCGAAGTTATTTTTTTTTAAACCACCTAGAAGTAGGAGCCCCGTGGAGCGGGGCTCCCTCGAGCTATCTTGGCAGGTAAAAAATACCCTAACCTAACCTCAAAATTTTAACCATGAATATCGCTGTAACCATGGGATTCCGTAGAGTGGGGATGGTACAGGGGGGTTCAAATTGATGGAAATAGTGTAAAACACTATTAACCTAACCTAACCTATCCTAACTTCAAAACTTTAACCATAGATATCTCCATAAACATGAGGCTCCGCAGGGTGGGATGACACAGGGGGTAGCCCTCCCTCTCCCCCCCCCCCCCTTAAATACCGGTTTACTAGTATCTAATTTTATTTACTTCAAACAAAAACAGTTTTTCCCTCACAACAATAACTAATTACTATGTACAGCACATGAATCCGCTCAACTGTCGCAAAGTTCGTTAGGAAATATCGCTTTGGAGGTAGGTGGGACAGTCAAAAATACCCTTCACAGCCGTGGATGCTGGCTGTATGGCTCGCAGCTCGAAAGCTCGAGGAAGTGATGATGATGACGTCACGAAGAAGTAGCAGCACAAAGGCTGCGCTGACGTTCTTTTGTCGAGGGTCACCAGTTTGGAGCTATGCGGAACAGAGAGTAAAGTCCCACATACCTCCGTTGAAACGGGAGGATCCTCCGACCAGACGGGTGTTAAGTCTGGTGGGCTACTTCCCCATAGATGATTTCGGGCTGTTATATATTTTCAAATCGCGCGGAGAACTTTACTTGCGTAATGCAGGATTAGTTCTTATGTGACGCCATAGATGTCGCTACATCGTTTATCAGTTTGCACTTGTATCACAAGCTTGGTACAGACTTCGATTTTTAGAACTTTCACTTAGCAATGCGTTTTAACTATTTGACGCTACTGTTGATTTCGGCAGAGATATGACTTGATAAAGTTTTTTGTACTGTCAATGTCGTAACAATATTTTATTTATTTTCATTGAAAAACAGGGTTTCATACCACTTGTCATTACTACTTACATTCCGCCGCTATATTCTCCCATGACTGCTTCTGTTTCAAAGCACTCATGGTGTTTGTTTGCTACTAAGGATACTATCAAATTTTTGTGTGATATTTAAAAATAAATGCTTTTCTAAACTCGAGAACGATTTCTTCGTTTCAATTTCTTGAGCCATGTTTTAAATTAACGGAAAAATGTTCAAAGATAAATACAACTTGTCGACCTGACTGACAAAACAATATTTTTGACAGTTTATGTACAATCTTTCTAAGTGAGAGTCGGCCATAATCTATGTGTAAAAGCAAACGTATTAATTTAAAAGGGTTAGGTGTTTCCTTTCTGCATGCATGCATCCGTTGTTTAAAAAAATGTAAGAGCTGTCAATTACATAAATATAGCGATGTCGATCGATGTCGATGATGAACGTGGAACTAATTTTAATAACATAAAGATCTTATTTCACTTTTGACAGGGTTAGTTTAGACTTAATGGGCCCTTTAGAATTATATAACTATAATAAATAAGTAGGAATTGTCGAGACTCCGCTCTGGCTGGCCTTGGGATCGTTATATGAAATAAAAACAATTCAGGCGAGGAGAACTCTTAAACACTTCATTACGCTTTAGCTTCGCTGCTCAGGAGAGTGAGAGATAGTCGGAACAGCATCCTGAGAGCTTTTCTGCGAGCTCTCCGATTATAAAATGTCTTGTTCAAAGGGTAATGGGTACTAACGCTAGATAATAAAATTATTTATTAAGCTACTACCACTATTATATAAAAATAATAGTAATTATAAATATTGTTTAAAAAATACTCCATGACTTATTACTGTTCTTTTTTTCTCCCTGACTGTGAAGGGGGTAGTCGATTCTTTTCGGGGGAGATTTAAGGACATGCCTTGTTGATCCACATTAAGACAGTCGTCCATGCAATAACATATGTCACGTTTCGCAAGCAAAGCGTTAATATTTTAGTAACTAAGTAATTTAAGTTAGTAGTATGATCGGTTCATTTTAATTGCGGACTAATAAAATGAACTTTTTTTTTTAATCTTAAGTAGGGAGCTTTGTAACTAAATTAACTATGTCGCTCCATCGTAAACAAATTTTGAATTTTAACTTATATTAAAATTATTATAATCTATTTTATATAAAATTCTTGCCTCGTCTAACATCGATTTAGCTAATAATGCTGTTGCAGATGCCGATTTTAAAAAAAATGTAGAGTGCTAAACAAATTTCTCCTAAGGCGTTAGCCCCGCTTACACTCCACCAAAACATGATGTACGTTCTCGATTATTCCGCATTTTTTGAAGTTAGGCGGAGATGTGATGCCCTTAAGGAACGTAAGTTTCTTCGACGGAATGTGACCAGAGCGAAGCCTTATAGCAGTAACAATTTATCTTTTCTATTGTGGGTATAATTTTCTATCCAGGGAATTATTAATGGTTCGGGTTGAATGGTGTTGCACCAGATACCTTTCCCTCTTGATTTCTCATCATGATATTATTTCCACAATCTATGAAAATAAATTGTAACTACATTTAATGGAATATCTTTAACACAAGCTCGCTTTCCACCATTCATTTGCAGGCACCATTTCATTGCCATGAAGCCCGATGTGTGACGGAATTCACTACAGTATTACTGATTTAAAATTTTGTTCAAATTCCACAATCTGGTTAATTGTTGTGTATGCTGTCGGTGTTCCTCAAACTATCGAGGTACAATGAGTCACATGTTGTAAAGCACTCTTCGAGTCGGATTGGACGTTGCAACGAACACGTCGGAAGAGCTTTCTTCGCTGCTCACAGGCTATTCGGGACCGAACATCCACGGTTAGATGTAAGTTGTGGGAGGAACACCACTCACCACCGCCCGACTTCGTTCAACACCTGGAACATCTGCCGCCCGTATGCGATCTAAAGTGGCCTATATGGAAAACAATCAATAGACTGCGCACCCAAGTAGGCCGTTGCAAACACAACCTGGCAAAATGGGAAACAGACCCCTCCGACATCTAGTGCGAGTGCGGTGCTCCTGACCAAACAATGACATTCTTATTGGAGTGTCCAAAATGTCCCTACAAATGCACCCTGGAGGACCTAAAAACGCCATTGACGCAGCTATAAACGTGGCAACCTACTGGGCACAAACTTTGAGGGAAATGGAAACTATCGATTCGAGAAGAAGAAGAACGAACAATTATTTCCATTTGCCAACTAATATCATGCCTACATTTTACTATCTAACACTTAAATATGTTTTCAATTTATTTATTGAGTGCTTCATGCACTCTGAAGTACAGAGCTGGACTATCAAGTCGTTAGGCACTCAATCTGAACCAGCAGTTCCTGAGATTAGCGCGTACAAACAAACAAACAAACAAACCTAAATATATATAAGTATAAGATGTATCGCATATACGCATTTGACATACGAGTATTATTATACATTTTGGAACTAGCAAAGCAATAACTTTGCAGTATGACCGAAAAACAAATTACTTGAGCAATATGTTTTGTTATGAAGCTCTGCGATTTAAGTTTAAAAATAAAATGGCTTGATTCATAAAGAAGAACTGCCATTTTATTACCTCGGAGCTTGCAAATGTAGTTTTATGTTGTATGTTGCTGTAATATATTGTGAAAGTAGGAAATAAAAACAAAGATATAAGTCAAGACTATTTATTTTATTTTACATAAATAAATGAAGTTACAACACTATAGAAATTGAACTCTATTAACAAAATATTACCTTCAGTATAGATACACTATCACATCATAATGCTAAAAACCTTATTTGTTTTTTATATAACTTTTGAAATGAGAGTACACACACATTTTATATTATTTACATAAACTGAATTACTGATATATCATACACATAACCGAAACTGCTGGTGCTAGGAATATGAAATCGTGTACACGGAACAACACTAAGAAGGGTTTTTTGGAAATTCAAATCTCAAAGGCATAAAAATGATTTGAACGGTTTGTATGAAAGTCGATGATTTTTTAATAAAAGTAAATATGTTACCCCAAATTTAACGCGATCGAAGCCGCAGACGAAAGCTAGTTTTTTTATATAACTGTAGATTCTTATGGTATTTTCTGCCGTCAGGATTTTCTGGTTTACTCTGACTGCTGTCAGATGCTAGTGGAGACTCTAAGTTTCCATTCTGACTTGATGAAGCTGCACTTCCACTTGGCTCGTTGATTGGCGGAACATCTGAATTGAACTGATCACTGATTGTCCTCGAAGGTCCAGAATAAAGTTCCCTTTGTCCTTCCTTTATCATTAATCCGTCCATCACTTCCTTAAGATCTTGTTCACTAAACACAGTACTCCAATCAATCCACTGACCAGCCATGTCTGAACTCTGACTATCTGTACGATCCATTCTATAATTGGCAAAATGCGGAGCGGTAGGTATCACTCAAAAGCTCACTTAGAACTGACTTGTGATTCTGAAGGGGTCGGCTTATATACGACATACATGCTGCTCATTAGATAATGTATGGTTAGAAAACACATTAATAGTTTTAATGAGTTCTTAATTGTTTTCAATTATGTCAATACTTAACTGTCTAATTTAGGGAGTTATGACAATGATTTAATAAGTATTTATTTATTTTATTAGGAACACCAACAAATGAAAGGACAAAAATTCTTTTTACCAGTATAAAACTACATCCCTGAGTGACATACCCCCGATTTCTGATTTAAGCATTTGAAGTTGAGAATTACTCAAACTCTACTTTAGCCTGCAAATCTGTCAAAATTTGGCATTTAAGTATGGTTTGAGTCGTTCTTAACTCAAAATACTCGATTCAGAAACCCGCCATTAGGATATATTTAATTTTAATTAATAATATTTTTACCGGAAAAACTATTTCACTCCAGGCGAAGCGCGCAGGGGTCAGCTAGTTATTTATATATCTAATATTTCATCATCATCATCATTTCAGCCCAAAAACTTACACAGTTGAACATAGGCCTCCCCCAAATGTCGCCACAATGAACGGTCCCGGTTGGATTCCCGCAGCCTTTACCAGGCTCACCGTGTAGGAGGCCTTCCAACGCTGCGTCTTCCGATATGCGGCCGAGAACTTTTCGGCCCAACGGCTATCTGTTCTACGAGCAATGTGCCCTGCCCATTGCCACTTTAATTTGGCGATTCTTCGTGCTATGTCGGCAACCTTGGTTCTTCTGCGGATATCTAATCCTGATTTGATCACGCAAGGAAACTCCGAGGAATAGCCCTTTCCATTGCCCTTTGGGTGAATTTAAGCCTTCTGATGAAGTCCATGGTGAGCGGCCACGTCTCAAAGCCATAGGTCATCACTGGCAACACGCACTGGTCATAGACTTTCGGCTTCAGACACTGTGCTACGATGGATGAGAAGATACCGCGCAGCTTCCCGAACGCTGCCCAGCCGAGTCAGATTCGACGATTGGCCTCTTTCTTGAAATTAGACCTACCCAACTGCACTGTCTATCCGAGGTAGACGTAATCGTCCACAACTTCGAGTGTAGAGTCTCCGATCTTGATAGGAGTGGGTGCTACATGGCTGTTTATCATGACTTTGTTTTTGTCCATGTTCATTTTAAGACCCACTTTTTCAAAAGGTCTATTGAGGTCATTGAGCTACAATGCCGAGCACCTCCGTAGTCTCAGCCATATATGTATATGCATATATCTATTTCATTAAACACCGTTAAATTTTGGTTGTTTTAATCCTGCGGAGGGTCGATTCGGTACATGAAACACTATCGATTTGTAAAGAGAAAGTTAAAAAGTAGAGTACTTTTTTAAACTCGAATTAATTTACGCATATACGAAATTATATTTTTTTTAAGTAAACGTCAGCTGAGCAAGGTCAATGAACTGTAGGTAGTTAGTACGCACCGACCGACAACTACCTACAAAGTCATTGACTTGAAATTTCTTTAAGTAATCGTACTTAAAGAAATTAATTTCGTACATGCGTATATTAATTCGAGTTTTAGAAAGAAAGTACATTATTTTTTAATTTTATCTATACAAATCGATAGTGTTTCATGTACCTGATCGACTCTCCACGGGATTAAAACGATCAAAATTTAACGGTGTATATGATGCATAATGTGCTATTTGTTACTTTAGATTATGATTTCTCGCACTCTTTTTTTCTTGTCCCCAGACACTATTGTCTATATTTCTTTGGATCTCTCCTTTCGCAGGTCTGCTGGAAGAAATTTCTTTAGAAATAAGCCGTGCTTTTGTACTAATAATATATATTCCTTTTATTAAGTAAATGGTTGTGTAAATATAATATACATTTCGTTACCATAGATATTCCTTTTTATTATTGATAGGCTCACGTTTAAGCACTATCTCACCTGAAGGTAAGCGCTGATGTGGCCGACGATGGAGCACGCTTACCTAGAAGTAAACTTTCTTGGCTAAAAGACCCCCAGGTTGTTACATAATTTTTGTTATTATATCAGTATGTGTGTGGTTGAGCTGCAAATTACAAAAATTCTAATTTCGCGGTTCACTTTGAGGTATTGACCTTAATTTTAAACATGTTTTACCTTCATTTCAAACAACAGAGAATTCAACCTAGATCTTTGTGGCTTACTATTGTACTTTGTATATAAATTGTATGTGCAGTGACTTAAACCGTAGCTCGGTATTTCCATTAGTGACCGCTGCAGATCCTGGCTTACTGCAGTACTAGTAGCTAGAATATATAAACCAACTAAATAAGTCGACCTATTACACCGTACCGTACCATGATCGTACCATGACGGTGCTTTACAGTAGGCGCGGGCTTGTGGACGGCGAGCAAAGAGTAACTCACTGTCTAAAAAGTAACAAACATACACAAACTTTCGGCTATATTTAGATTAGTTGCTGCCAGCGGTTACGCCCCGAGAAAATTTATTTTTTTCCCAAGGGAACATACTCCTAGCATAAAAAATATCATATGTGCTATTCCAGGACATATTCTACCCGTGCTTCAAACATCCAAATCAACCGTTCGAGAGTGAAGAACTACCAAACATACGCACACACACAAACATTCGCCTTTATTACATTAGTGTAATTAGAGTGATGTGATTTTAAACACTAATGACGTCTTAATGAATGAAGTTTAATTTTTTTTTTAACTTATGAGGTACTTATATCTTTTAACATAACATAGCATCAGGCATAAAATGTTCCCACTAATGGGACTCAGGCCTCCTCTCTAGGAAAGGGAATGGACCGTAATCCACCACGCGGGCCCAGTGTGGGTTGGTATATCTTTTAAACTTGTAGAAAAACAAAAAAAAAACATATGTAATATCGAGGGCATTTCTGCCTGATCACTGGCGTCAAATCCCACGCCCTTTAGAAGTTTTCGCTTCGAGTGCAAGCAAAAGTGAACTTAGCGGTGATCAGGCAAAAGTGTCTTTGATAGTACAAAAGCCCATAGGTAAAGAAAACAGAAAGAATATATAAATATTTCATCAAGCCGAGGTCAATAAAGGACTACGCAAAACCGGGACGGCTTGGCAAAGGTTTTAAAATTTTACCAATGAGACAAAACACAATGAACACTATCAAAGGCTACTTATGACTGAAATGTGTATCAGGCAGTAGAAGCGGTTCGACGAGGCTCGGTACGCCGCTGTAAGGCGCTAGAATGCCGCAATATCTAAGCGGTTAGAGCGGTTTCACACTACGTCCGATTCCGAATCGGATCCGAACCCGTTCTATGGTTACGAACTATGCTTTCGTAGCCATAGAACTATTTCATAACAATAAAATTGCGGCGGGGGCGAGCACGCGCGCTTTACTACACTAGTGCGGAAAAAGCGGTGGGATAAGAGGGGGTTTTTGACGGTCGGATTGGGATCGAACGTAGTGCAAAACCGCTCTAACCGCTTAGATATTGCGGCATTCTAGTGCCTTACCGCGGCATACCGAACCTCGTGACGCAGACTAACCGCTCTTAGTGGCAGCAAAATCCTTAGCCATACTAGCCAGCCTTAAGGTGGCTCTTTTCCACTCGTCTATCATCAACGTCGAGCATGGTTTAAAAGCGTGTTGCTTTATCTAAAGCAATCCAACGCGATGTTTGATTAAAAGGCAACGCGAAAAAAGAGAGAGAACCAAGAATAATCTGTTGGCAATCGGTCATTTCATGATTTACTCGGATATTTCACAAAACTTGTTCCAGGAAATAGTTATTTTTTTAAAACCCTTAAAAGTTTTTGAGATTTAATTTCATCACTTACAATCTCGATTAAATGTGCAAGGCTTCTATTGAATTACTTTTTTATATTTTTAATATACAAGCACATTATAGAGGGTCAAAGTTAACGTAAAATAGCAGATTTTCAGAGGTCTTTACTGGATTAGTTTTACACAAATTTTATGTTTTGATTTCTATAGCAGCCTAGAATAATATCCACAAGATATCTGTGTATCGATGTGTAATAACATCTTAATTACGTAAGAGCGGTTATATGAAAATGTACCTCGGGTTGGCGGCTCTTAATACAAATACTCGTTCGGGTATATTCGGCTCGAGTCGGTTTACTATATACCCAAATGAGCGTTACAAAACCGAGCGCGACGGCTCAGTCGCATTCAATACCCACAAAATAAATTGATCAGTGCGCCTTAGGAAGTTTTGACTTCAAAAAAGTTGCAAGTATTTTAATACTAGCTGTTACCAGCGGCTTCGCCGACGTGAATATAAAAAGTTGTCCCAAGTGACCAATGCGCTATTTCAGAACATAGCCTACCCGTGTACCAAGTTACATCGAAATCCCCTCAGTCGTTCGAGTGTAAAGAAGTAACAATCATACACACACACTAACAAACCTTTATAAGATGAATGTTATTTATTTTAAAAATTGACACACCAACGACTCATTCACTAATTAATACAAAAAAAAAGTAATTTACAAATAACAAAAAATATCATGATGAATTCGTCACTTATAGGCATGCACAGCACTTATACAATAAATTATGCCAAAAGAAAGTTGTAGTCACATAAATAATAAATTAAATTACAATAAAACTAATTAAAAATAGAATTGTAATAAATTATAATAAATTGTAATAAATTAAACTGAGAATTCGATGTCAGAAATATTATAAATATAGAGTAAATTGAGACATAACATTTTAAACAGAAATTACAAGAATATAAATTTACAAATTAAATTAAAACAAACAACAAATAAATCAGGTCAGACAGCATTAATTACACATGGAACAAATGAGATTTAATTGTAAAATATTTGTAAAATGTACATTATTTAATACATTAAATGGAGTCACAGAGCGAAAGCAAGAATAATACATATTAGTCGTCAAATCGAAAAATGCAGTATTTGAAAAGTGGCAATTTACGAGTCTAACAAAAGTAATGAAATTTATCAAGAACTATCGCTATTGGCTTGGATATATCGCTTAAATTCATTCAGACTGTTCGAAAATATGTCAAAGTTATTAATGTTATTAGTGGATGGAAGAACATCTCCCACCTGGACACAGTGGTCTTTATGGAAAGCACTAAATCGGTTGCGCACCCATGTAGGCCGCTGTAAATACAACTTGGCGAAATGGGGTTTTAAACACCCGTCGGAAATTCAATGTGAGTGCGGTGCCCCTGTTCAAAACATGAGCCACATGTTGGAGTGCCCTAAGTGCCCATACACCTGCACTATGGAGGATTTAATGAGAGCCACCGATGCTGCAGTTAACGTAGCCACCTACTGGCCCCAACAGTTTAGCAAGTTTGCCATCGACTCGAAAAGAAGAAGAAGAAGATGGGATAAGTGTGATTTTAACCTGTAATGAAGTCTTATTTATTCCTATTTAACTAAATTAAGTATAGCCACATCACTTACATTTCACACCCAAAGAACGATCTTTAAACAAAAAGACTAATAATGCACATGATACTTAAGGTGTGCATAGCGCTTACTTTAAAAATCTTGCTGGCTTGAAAAATATAATCTTAGATTTAACATAAACTAACAGTACAATGAGATAAAACAAAACAACAATAAAATAAAATCAAACAAGTCAACACTACTATTAAAATAAATTGAAGACATTAAAACATTAAGAATTAATTAGATGAAAACAATAAATTATATATATATTAAACTAGAATAAATTAAATTAAATTAAAATTAAAAACATTTAAAATTCACGAATTATAAAAGTCGCGAACACTTAAAAACATTTCTTATTTATACGATCACGCAAGGAAACTCCGATTATACATTAGATACATTTCACTGTAATATATTTAACATAAAACTCAAGAATAAAAATAAACCAGCTTGATCAGCCGAAACCACATTAAAACCTAACTAAGGTAGTTGCCAATTCGAAATAGGTACGTCCTTACATAAGGCTGGCGGCTAACGGTCGACTTCGGAATACTTTGGCCCAGTTGCGTTGCAACGAAGTCGGCAAGTTTTATTGCACTGATTTTTATGGCTGAATACCCTTCTATGGCCACATAATGTTTTGAACGATCAGCGATGTTTTATGCACATCTGCTGGCGTGAGAAATTTCATAAGTTGAGTTTTATATGGTAGACTATTTGGACTTCGTAGTTTATTCAACGAATAAATACCATGATAATGATAACGGCAGGACAAAGGTTAGAGTGAACAGGTTGTACAAATTTCGCTAAAACTATGAGGAGCCTGCAAGGCAGTTACGATGTGAATCAAACGCCAAGCTCAGAACGAGTGGTTTTATTTACAATACACAGGCAAGGTCATGAAGCTGTGGAAAATCTTAACACCGCGATTCAGCGGACGGTACAACACCATCTATCGAGTTGATGCGAACAAAAATGCATAAAACAAAATTAAATGACAGTTCGACTTTTGAATCTTAACATTCCGCCCACCATGGACAGAGTGTCCATAAAATAACACAACATGTACAAAATAAAACAGTTAATTCGCCCACCAAGACAACAATACAGCTACTAACAAAAACAATAAAATATAAAAACTTAAATGAACACTTCACTTCACTTGTGTGTGGCAGGTAGCCTTTGAATATACCGCAAAAATAAATAAAAACTTAAATCTAGGTTGGTAACAGGTAAAATAATGAGCTTGGACACTGGTCTCTTTATGATAGAATCCTTATATTTAAAAAACGGTAATTTAAAAAACTAAAAAACCCGACTGCTTTTCTGAGTATTCATGAAAAAGCCCTAAAACAAGAAATTCGTTGTACCCGATTGCACTTAACTATATAATATTTTAAATACAAGATAAATTGTAGCAGTCGGGACCCATTTTAGAAATGGAGGCTTAGTGAATTGAGGGCCATACCATACCATACCTGTATTACATTGCAGATTACTCCAATCTACTGACTAGACGGCTGACTTTCTAGAATGGGTCCCGACTGCTACAATTTATCTTGTATTTAAAATATTATATAGTTAAGTGCAATCGGGTACAACGAATTTCTTGTTTTAGGGCTTTTTCATGAATACTCAGAAAAGCAGTCGGGTTTTTTAGTTTTTTAAATTACCGTTTTTTATTTTTATTTTTTTAGTTTTGTTTTATTACGATATCACTTTCACAGTAATTACAAATCTAACGACACCTCGCAAACTAAAATCCATCGAGCCATTCAGGCCGCAGAGCGTGCCAAACATTTAAATTTCGCGCCAAAAATCCGCCATTTTGTTTTTTTTTTATTTTGATATACCCAGTGTCACTCTCACAGTAAATACGAATCTAACGACACCTCTCAAGCAAAAATCCATCGAGCCGTTCAGGCTGCAGAGCGTGCCAAACAATTATACATACATACATACATACATACATACATACATACATACATACTCTCGAAAAACATAACCCTCCTTCTGGCGCAGTCGGGTAAAAAAAACAACGCTTAAGACAAGACCTGTGTCTTAATAAACTAGTGCGATTCACCAACAACTATAGCCACCATGAGGAGGGATCGCAGTCAAGCACTAGCTTATATTCTTATATCATTAAAAAAAAAAACATAACCCTCCTTCTGGCGCAGTCGGGTAAAGACACGGTACGCGCAGTGCTTGACCTGCTGGCTACTACGCTGTGTGTCGTGGGCTCGATTCTCATATTGACCAAACATTCGTGTGTTGTGTCCCACAGATATTTGTTCCGGGTCTTGGTATGTAAGTTAACATGTTTCAAAGATTCAAAAATTCAAAAGATTCAAAAGATTCAAAAGCATTTTTTAAAAATAAACCATTTACAGGCACTTTTGAAAGGTCAAGGAGTCAGTCTGTCAGAAAAAAATGATGCTAATTGCACATTCCAAAGCGTAGATCTCTATGGAGAAGATTGTGCAAGAAACTTCATGGACACTCTTTTCAATCATTTTATGTATAACAAATATATCGGTTACATGTTTTTTGTCGCTGCTATTATGTGAGAACAATGTCAATAAAATAAAGACAAAAAAAAGACATTCTAAATATAGATATTAAAATAAACCACTGCAGCAGCTAAGAGATGACCAGTCTCAACTGACAGCGCCCGTTCACGGACATGACGCGTATATCAGCACCACTCATCTCAACCATTTTGAAGGGAACCGAATGATCCAGCACACGCGCCACCATCAGTGAGACATTTGAGTGAGCATGACAAACTCTCAACCACCATGCTCATTTATGTCAAACAAGTCCAATATTAACCAAAAACCATAAATTGCTCCATGGTACTCACATTTACAAGCTTTGAAAATAAATGCTTCAACATTATACAATAATTATTTAATATTAAATAAAAAGATAAAAAAGTATTTTCCAAACTAATCAATTTGTACGCCCTGCTGGTAGTGGAGCTGGACCAGCATTAATCCAAGCATTTTTATCTTGAATATAATCCTCCAAGCTATATGTTTTTAAAAGCACACACGATACAAGAGTAATTTCTAGTGTGAGGTAACGTTTTTTTTTTTTTAATTGTTGACAGGTTCGCGCTTGATCGCTGTCTCACCTGATGGAAAGCGACGATGCGGTCGAAGATGGACCGCGCTTACCTAGAAGTAACCTATTTACTCTTGACTTATAAATTCCCGGGTTGTAGCCGTCAGTAAACACGTTTTTATTAAAACAAAGTTCTTTTTTTAATTTTTCCGATTTTAATTTGGCGATTCTTGGAGCTTTGTCGGTAACCTCGGTTCTCCTGCGGATATACCTATTTATTTCCTTTCTATGAATATCAATAACGCATACCTATACCGCATACTATATAAGTGGGAGAAAACTCATTGTTGAGGTAAACTCACCTAAGTACATAAATTGACAAATTACCGTGCAAAAAGTTAGTAGCAAAATAGAAATGATAAACAATTAAAAGACTTAGCTTATTATTGCATCGGCTTGCGGACGGCGAACAATGTGTAGCTCGCCGTTTGGCCGTCCGGTAGCCGTCCTGATCGAGCCTGAGTCGTCGACGGTGAGTAGTGTTCCACGTGCACCTCAATGAGATATCAGCAAAACCGTAGGGGCCCTGCAGGGCCGAAGCCTACTAGGGCTGGGGCTGAAAGGGAAACCTGGGGTCTTGGAACGCAAGGTAAATAAGGAACAAAGGTATGGTTTTAGTCCATAGAAGTCACACGCCCTCCCGCTCTGGGGCGGAGCGGGAGGGCGTGTGACTTCTATTAAGAGGCCATTGGATGATTTCCTAACTTAAAAAAGGCTCATTATATTATATTTTACGTGACGTCATCTGCCAACCTACCTTTAAACACGCTTTATCAATACATTTTAATTTTCAAGTCCATTTCAAGAAAAATCACGTTAGAAACAACACCGATTGGAACTAATATTTTTCTCCGAACGGCTTTTACTACGAAACCTAAAATCGGTACTAAGTTAAGATTTATAACCTGCCGAGGTTAGTCGTAAATGTATCGGCGGCCTTAGCTTTAGACTCGACCCACATACAGGTGTAAGGATGCCGTTGCACAGAAAGCAGAGCTGAAATGTTGCTATACTTATTTAGAGGTAGAATGTGCAGTCCCGCAAACCTCCGTTGAAAAGGGCGGATCCTCCAACAAGACGGGTATTAAACTGTGAAGCCCCAAGAGGACACCGGTGTCCGCCACCTATTTCTTTCTATTGTGTCTCTAATTACGGTATTCAAAGGGTTAAAACGACCGTCCTGACCGAGCCCAAATCGTTGACGGCACGTATTGTTCCACACGCGCCTCAAGGTGTTAGCAAACCGTAAGGGCCCAGCAGGGTCGAAGCCTACTGGGGCCAAGGATCGGTTTCCGAAAGGAGGTTTCGGCCCCGGTATGATAGGCAACGAAGAAACAGGTCTATCTCCCGTTCCGCCCAAGGATGCAGAGATGTCGTTGGATAATTTTCCCACCGAAAAAAAAATATATGTTCAAATCGTGAGGAGAGCTCTAATTGCGTGATGCAGGATTTCGCATTTTCTTCAGCTGAGCGAGTCAGTGACCTGTAGGTAGTTAGTACACAACGACCGACAACTACCTACAGGTCATTGACTCGCTCAGCTGACGTTTACTTAAAGAAATTAATTTCATAAATGCGTTAATTAATTCGAGTTAAAAAAAAGTCTTTTATTTTTTAATTTTATCTTTATAGATCGATAGTGTTTCATGTACCGGATCGACCCTCCACGGGATTAAAACGAACAAAATTTAGCCGTGTCTATATATAAATTACAATTATATTGTTTTATTTATTTTTGTATTTTTATTTTCTTGCTTTTGTTAATTATTATTTTTATTTATAAACTTAATTGACAACAAAATACTGTTGGAATCTTATTGTTTGGATAAGGTGTTCAAATGACAATGACACTTGTTGTCGTGTGTGACAGCTAATATTTTAAAGTTAGAAATAACTGTCGTCTAGATGGCGTTAGTTTTGATATTTGTTTTGTCAAATGACGATTTTACATCTAATGTGGCGCATTAAATAATTCTTGAACTTTATGTGACATTAAATCAAATGTTTCAGACATTTATATTTTTGTAAGGATTTTTCTGGTTGTTTTTATACATACACTGACTTGAATAAATAGTTAACTGTTTCTGCCAAGATGGCGGTAGATCCGGTCCTCACTTTTATTAATAGCGGGTGTTCGAACCCACGAGAGTAGTCGGTTGTCGATTTTAGAAAGGGCAAGTCAAGGAAATAAAAGTGCTGTGTGGATAAAGTGAGTAATGTTGAATTAGTGATCCAACAATTCAGAAGTGGGATATTAATAGTTGGTCGGTTATACCAGCCAATTATATCCAGGCCCACATACGTAAGTTTGGTTGTTCTGATTTGACGCTGTCATAGGGTAAGAAAACTAATTTTATTTTATACCTGTTTTTTTTTTTCTTCCTTTTTGTAATGTTCCTGTATTTAAAATATAACTGTCTTTGTTGTAACGGATTGTGTTGGTTCAGTACCTTACACTGTATTGTAGTATTAAATATTGTGCTAGTAGCATTTGTGAACGCAAATAGGTTTGTTTATCTTTAAACTGACACAATTGTTTGGTACATATTCAAAGAAAAACTGAGTTTGATTATAATTTCCTCATCATTGAGGAGATTCACTGATCCAGTAAGGTCAATATCGATTTTTTTAAGAAACCAATGGGTACCTATTTATATTTTTCTGATAAGTTTTTTATTTCGAGCTGTGGGTTTACAAGTTACTCTCATTGTATTTTAATTGAAATGAATATAAATGTAGTGGTTTTTGTTTTAAACCAACGGCTATTACCCTTATTTTTACTGGTATTTTATTGATATAAATTTAACATGGACGGCAATATCGTTTGTGGATTTATTTTAATCATTTGAATACCGTAATTAGACAGAATAGAAAGACAATAGGTGTGCGGCGTTCGCTTGGGGCTTGAGTAATTGACAAATGATCTTGTATCAGACTAATCATAACTTTAATCTGAGACAAGTAGGTAAAACTTTGAAATATGTTGCTGATGTGTTGTGTTGCTTACCTACAATAATTATAAGAATGTACGGGTTCATCATATTGTTTTCAACTATTTGGTTCTATTTGAAAACAGTTAGTGGTCTGGTTAAATTTGAATTTTTACGGCCACTAAGCAGTCATTGTTAGTGATTACATTAGTATTAAAAGGCTTGATAATCCAACCTTAAATCCGATTGAACTATAAAGTCGTTTTCCAAACAAGGCCGAGACTAACAGCTAGCACTTTTTATAACATTTGTTGTGTGCAATTATTGTTCTAAAAGCAGTAGCAATGGGTGCAGCGTGATGCGTGAGGCAAGCGCAGCGTGGTGCGCCAGACGAGCGCAGTGTAGTACACCAAGAGACCGCAGCGTGGTGCGTGAAGCAAGTGCTGCGTATTATGTAAGGTGAGCGCACTGAGGTGCGCCAAGCCGCCGCAGCGTGGTGCGCCAAGCGGCCGCAGCGTGGTGCGCCAAGCAGCCGCAGCGTGGTGCGCCAACTGGCCGCGGCGTGGTGCGCCAAGCGGCCGCGGCGTGGTGTGCCAAGCAACTGCAGCATGGTGCGTAAGGCGAGCGCAGCGTGGTACGCCATGCGAGCGCAGCGTGGTACGCCATGCGAGCGCAGCGTGGTACGCCATGCGAGCGCAGCGTGGTACGCCATGCGAGCGCAGCGTGGTACGCCATGCGAACGCAGCGTGGTACGCCATGCGAGCGCAGCGTGGTACGCCATGCGAGCGCAGCGTGGTACGCCATGCGAGCGCAGCGTGGTGCGCCATGCAAGCGCAGCGTGGTGCGCCATGCGAGCGCAGCGTGGTACGCCATGCGAGCGCAGCGTGGTACGCCAGGCGAGCGTATTGTGGTGCGCATGGCGAGCGCAGCGCGGTGCGCATGGCGAGCGCAGTGTGGTACGCCATGCGAATGCATTGTGGTGTACGTGCAGTGCGCACGGTGGGCACCGCGCAGTGCATAAGGCAGGCGCCGCGTAGTGTGCAAAGTAGGCGTCGCGCAGTACGCAAAGTAGGCGTCGCGCAGTGCGCAAAGTAGGCGTCGCGCAGTGCGCAAAGTAGGCGTCGCGCAGTGCGCAAAGCTGGCGTCGCGCAGTGCGCAAAGCAGGCATCGCGCAGTGCGCAAAGCTGGCGTCGCGCAGTGCGCAGAGCAGGCGTCGCGCGGTGCGCAAAGCAGGCGTCGCGCAGTGCGCAAAGCAGGCGTCGCGCAGTGCGCAAAGCAGGCGTCGCGCAATGCGCAAAGCATGCGCGGCGCAGTGCACAAGGCGAGCGCGTTGCAGTGTGCAAGGCGGGCGCCGCGCAGTGTGCAAGCCGAGCGCAGCGCGGTGCGCAAGGTGGGCGCCGCGCAGTGCCTTAGGCAGACGCCGCGCAAGGCAAGGTGAGCGCAGTCGAGTGGGAATGTAATCAATGCACAAGGGGTGCAATGCGTAGTTGTTTGATTGCACAATATGTGCAAGGCATAGTTGTTTGATTGCACAATATGTGCAAGGCATAGTTGTTTGATTGCACAATATGTGCAAGGCATAGTTGTTTGATTGCACAATATGTGCAAGGCATAGTTGTTTGATTGCACAATATGTGCAAGGCATAGTTGTTTGATTGCACAATATGTGCAAGGCATAGTTGTTTGATTGCACAATATGTGCAAGGCATAGTTGTTTGATTGCACAATATGTGCAAGGCATAGTTGTTTGATTGCACAATATGTGCAAGGCATAGTTGTTTGATTGCACAATATATGCAAGGCATAGTTGTTTGATTGCACAATATATGCAAGGCATAGTTGTTTGATTGCACAATATGTGCAAGGCATAGTTGTTTGATTGCACAATATGTGCAAGTCATAGTTGTTTGATTGCACAATATGTGCAAGGCATAGTTGTTTGATTGCACAATATGTGTAAGGCATAGTTGTTTGATTGCACAATATGTGCAAGGCATAGTTGTTTGATTGCACAATATGTGCAAAGCATAGTTGTCAGAGTGCACAATATGTGCAAGTCATAGTTGTTAGAATCCACAAAATGAGCAAAAGATTATAAAAAAAAAATGCACAAGGTGTGTAAAGCATAGTTGTTAGAGTATACAAGGTTTTTAAAGCATAGTTAGATTGCACAAGGTGTGCAAAGCATAATTATTGGAGCAAATATATAGTTTTGATTTATTTGAAAAAAAAATTAAGGAATATGAATCTGAATTCGAACGCACAAAGTGTGCAAAGCTTAGAGCCAAATTCCCCAATAAACTAATTGCGATTAATTAAAACAAATACAGTTAGAGCGTCTAATCGAGATTATAGCCTCATTTGCATTTCACCGATATGAATTGAATCTAGTTTGGGCTAACTCAGTTTTAATTCTTTTGTTGTCGCCCATGTTTATGATACGGGTCTAAACTAGATTACGCTGAGCTCAGTTTGGTTGAACTAAGTTTTTATATTGAATAATGAAATCAGCCCTTAGTTGTTAGAATACACAAAGTGTGCACAGCATATTTGTTAGATTGCACAAGGTGTGCAAAACATAATAATATGTAGTTGTTGAGTGCACAAGATGTGCGAAGCATAGTAGTTAGAATGCACAACAAAGCATAGTTAGTAGGCACAAGGTGTGCAAAGCATAGTTGTTAGATTGTAAAAGGTGTGCAAAGTATAATTATTAGAGCAAATATTTCTTTTTTGATTTGTTTGAGCAAATAAACAAATATGAATCTGTATTAGCATGTATAAGGTATGCAAAGCATACTTGTTAGATTGCACAAGGTATGCAAAGCATAGTTGTTAGAATGCACAAGCCGTGCAAAACGTAGTTGTTGGAATGCACAAGCTGTGCAAAGCATAGTTGTTTGAGTGCACAGCGCAATTATGCATAAGGTGTGCAAAGCATAATTATTAGAACAAGTTCTGACGGTTTCAAGGTAGTAGCGACTTGTACCAACCTAGTGGTTTCAAGGTAGTAGCGACTTGTACCACCCTAGTAAGGTTTCAAGGTAGTAGCGACTTGTACCACCCTAGTGGTTTCTAGGTAGTAGCGACTAGTACCACTAGTAATACAGTATATAACGTACAGTTTTATTTTGGCGGTTTCGAGGTAGAAGCGACTTGTACCGCCCCAGTGGTGTTAAGGTAGTAGCGACTTGTACAGCTCCAGTGGTATGGTAGTAGCGACTTGTGCCACTAGTAACGTAATTAGTCAGGATCAGAATCAGAATTTCAATTTGTTAAACATAGGTTTGAAGGCGTATGAATAGTTAAGGACAAAAAACAAAAGCATAGAAAATAATAATATAAAAAAAAAATTATACTCATACAAGAGACTAAAATAACTATTTTATATTTAGTTATTTTTATAAAATGTACTATTGAAAACGAACTTAAAAGAAATCTCAAAACAGTCAATATGTAAACCATGTGGTTGCATAATGAGAAATATAACAAATTGTCATAAAAAAAAAGTATAGTAACATTTATCCATTAATAGCGAGATAGACTTTTCTTAAATTTTAATAAGGGTAAATTTTTGAATTATTGGGTTTTCGATGCCAAAAAAAAAAAGCTTATTTTCACACGATTTATTCATACATTGAGGACGCACTGCAGTCTCTTTTTTAAAAAAAAAAAAATCTGATAGCTTTTGAAACAGATATAAATTGATTCTAACAAACAAAGCAGTTTCGTAAATGTACATAGCTGGTACAGTCATAAATTTTAAGGATAGTTTTTGAGCCACATATTGACCGAATACATGGTTTATAACGTACAGTTGTATGTTGGCGGCTTCAAGGTAGAAGCGACTTGCACCGCTCTTTAAGTTTCAAGATAGTAACGCCTTGTTCTACAAGTAATGTATGTAGTATATATTATACCATACTATATGTACATACAGTTGTATGTAACTGATTGTTATCGATTAATGGTAGTGTTTCTTTTATGCAATTGTAATTTACAGGTACGGGGACAGGGTGTGAAGTCCCCGTGAACCTTCATCAAAAACCAAGCATCCTCCCAACAGATGGATGTTGTTGTCTCATCCGGGCAGCTGTCTGGTGGTTGATGTCAGATTTTTATGTGGTTAGATCGCACGGAGAACTCTGAACTGCAATGCAGGATTTATAATTTTTTGTCGTTAATTTGTTATGTGGCAACATAAATGATTAATAAGAGTCTTTCAGGCGTCGTGATGCACGCCAGGTCAGTGGAAGTTTGGTTCCAGTGAGTCAGAACCGGATACCGCATAGATCTCGGTGATTCTGAGCTGTGTGTGGTGATGTTCCAGTGAGTCAGGGTGGTACTGTCCCAATGATTCGGGGATGCCCCAGTGAGATAGTGGTGATGTTCCATGAGTCGAGATAATTCTGCAGATTCCAGTTGGTCGGAGAAGTGCTGCAAGTACCAGAGGGTTGGAGCGATGATGTGTAACTCAATGCAAGCATTACGTCTGACTGCTGTCGTCAACCAGAAAAGTCTCTTCACATGATGGCCAAAAGTACAGTCTGCTTAGTCAAGGTCACTGATGGGGCTAAGATCAGATTAGCATGCTTGTGGTGAGGTTACCTTTTAAAGCCGTAGGTGCTGGCTGCAGTGCTGGCTCAAGAGTTTTAGGAAGTGACATATGACATCACGATGTGGTAGCTGCATGAAGGCTGCGTTAATGTCGAGTCGAGTCGAGGTTCACCAGAGGTTGGTTTGAGGTATGCGGAACAGTGAACAAGAACGAAGTCCCGCAAACTACCATTACCTTCATTTCTTTAAAATTTGATCGTTAAAGTAAAAGACACTCTCGCAATTACGCAGGGACGCGTAAGTTATGCGGATGGCCGAATGTTGGAATCTTATTGTTTGGATAAGGTGTTCAAATGACAATGACACTTGTTGTCGTGTGTGACAGCTAATATTTTAAAGTTAGAAATAACTGTCGTCTAGATGGCGTTAGTTTTGATATTTGTTTTGTCAAATGACGATTTTACATCTAATGTGGCGCATTAAATAATTCTTGAACTTTATGTGACATTAAATCAAATGTTTCAGACATTTATATTTTTGTAAGGATTTTTCTGGTTGTTTTTATACATACACTGACTTGAATAAATAGTTAACTGTTTCTGCCAAGATGGCGGTAGATCCGGTCCTCACTTTTATTAATAGCGGGTGTTCGAACCCACGAGAGTAGTCGGTTGTCGATTTTAGAAAGGGCAAGTCAAGGAAATAAAAGTGCTGTGTGGATAAAGTGAGTAATGTTGAATTAGTGATCCAACAATACTTAGAGATACTTTAAAAGAGCGAACTGCCAGATTGTAAGTTACGAGTATATCTGTCACTGGACTCCAAGCCTGAACTGCAAGCTGGATTCAGATCCAAACTCGTGTCGATAAATTGGGTCCCGTAAGCGAGAAGGATAATCCGGATGTACGGGCCCGTTTTATTAATTGCAGCAAATGTTTCGTCTCTGCACTGCAGGCACATCGGGTTAAGATACTCGTAGTTAGGCCTATGTGAGTTAAGATAGTTAACATTAAGGCGAAAGCGGGTTCACTGCGTTTAATAAATGTGTTCCACTGCGCTCCAATGAAATAAGTAGTCATAAGTCATTTGTTGTAGGTAAATAGAAATATCGGTAGAATTTTTTTACCGTGGTTTTATCTCTTGTTTCAAATTTTACTTGTTACAACAGTTCGACTATGAGTTTTAGCTTATGAGGAGTTCCGATCTATATCTTCGAAATCCATCATCAGATGACAACAATAGTTTTATGGAATCAACTCGAGAGAACAATCATTCAATCAAAAAACAGCTGTAATATTTGTATTATTACATATAATGTATAAATGAAAGATGAAGAAAAAAAACAAAAAGCAATCAAACATTTTGATACCAGTGCAGAAAGTTTGTCTTGTTTGAGCTTTATTTGGGCTCCAATGACTTTGCACGTGTGTCAAACGACGTTTTTTCACTTACGAGTTGAGGGGGTTGACCCGCGCCTCGTGGGGGTCGGCGCGCGCCTCATACGATAAACAATTTTATTACAGTATAATTGTGGCTAGGGTGGGCACGTGTGTTTTTCTGCACTAGTGTGGAAAACAGTCTATTGCGTGCCTAAACACAGTGGAATAGTAGCGGGTTTTCGAGTAAGTGTATTGAATTTTGTTTTGAGATCAGCGCCCTACCCAGGAAATGGCCAGCCTGTACAGGCAAACAAGAGCAATCGAAAACTGTATGTGTGTAGATAAAGGATTTTCGGAATCCATTCAGTATAATCGTATCCAGCAACCGGACCCCGTAAATCTCGAGACTCAAAACATCTCACTTAATTGGCAGAATATGCGCAACAAGATACAAAAAGGAACAATCCGCAACTCTGTAGGCTAACTCTGGTTGGGCCTGCAATATTCCTATTTGGTGCAACCGTGAGACACACAATGTTAGTTTTATCTTTTTTTTTAATCATGTTGTTTCTGCATTGTGTGTGTGTCTATATGTGTCAAATAAAATATGTTTCTTTCTTTTATTTATGTTAGTTTAGATGAAGCTTATATGGTTGTTTACAAACAGTCCACGAGTCCATTGTTCTTGAAAATGAAAGTTCGAACATTAGTTCCTAATAAGTACATGTCATTTTAAAATATTAAATATTTTCTTTTCCTACGAGTCCATGAGAATATTTGGTATAGTCAGCAGTAAAAGCGTTCTTATTTTATTTTATTTTTTTATAATTGATATAAACTAGTGCTTGACTGCAATCACACCTGATGTTAAGCAGTGATGCAATCGTTGATGGTGAGGCGCACTAGTTTATTAAGAGCCTATTCACTCTAGCCTTGAAGACACCTAAATTATAATCGGACGGGAAGACCGCAGCAGGCAAACTGTTCCAGTCTCTCGATGTACGCGATATAAACGACGAGGCAAAACGCTTAGTCCGTACCGTAGAAGTTTCAACAACATAAGGTGGATATTCGCCGTACGCCACGCCGTGGTTGTCCGATGGCGGAATTGAGATGGCGGACTTATGTCATGTTATTTCCGCGCACTCTCTCCGAAATGCATCCTGTAAAACACCGAAAGGCTGGCTACTCCCGCCTGTGCTCGAGGCTTTGTAGATTGGACTTCTTTGCGTGTCGATGAACTAAGGTTAAATATTTTCTGACCGATATTTGGCGACCTGTAGGTACTGCTGCGTCATTGGCCTCGTATAAATCCTGTAAAGTACAGGCTGTTGTGCAGTAAAAGCTTTGATAAGGGATAGATGTTTATTATTTCTATTTCTATGAAATAAAAGACCGTGAATATTTTATTTCATATGCAGTACTTATGAAACGGTACACATTACTCTACATGCATGTCTCCAAAGAGGTGAATAAATAAAACAGTTTTATAACAATTATAGTAAATAATTTAATCTTACACTAAAATAGACTTAAAATTATAAATCACAGTTTCAGAACTATCAAAAATTTAGTTTGAGTTTATCGACACGCAAAGAAGAAGAAGAGCTATTAAAGTAAATCAAAATAATCGTAGCCTAGTATTTCTTTTTCCTAAGACTTACAAACTGATTAAGACAAACAAGAAATTGTTTTTACTGGCTCTAATTTGGACAAATCTCGTGGACCAGTTGGGACTATATGTATGAACATTTAAAACATGGTTTTTTTTCATGGACTCGGTGGGAAATGAAGAACAATAGAATCATTGACCTCTGGGAAGAACCCCTTAAGAATAGGCAACGGGGCGCTTGCGCCAGCCGCCGCCGGGATTCCGATCCCGATTTCCGGCCACCGTAAGCGCGGGCTTGCGGACGGCGTGCAATGGGTAGCACGCTGTCCGATCGTCCGGTAACCGACCGGACCGAGCCCAAGTCGTCGACGGAGCGTACTGTTCCCGCGCACCTCAAGGAGCTGTCAGCAAACCGTCGAGGCCCAGCCTGCTAACTGCAGGCAGGTAGGGTCGAAGCCTGCTTGGGTCATGGGTCAGCTTCCGAAAGGAATACCCGGCCCCGGCACGATAGGCAACGAAGGAACGGGGTAGGTTTTTAGTCAATAAGAGTCTGACCCTACTTCCCACTCCGCCCAAGGGCGGGATTTGTCATTGGATGATTTTACCTACCATAAAAAACCCCCTTAAGAATAATGCATTTTAATTCAAGTGTACTTTATCATTGCAATGCCAACGAGGTGAAATTCGATCGAGCCGCAGGTTTTTTTTTTTTTTTTATGGTAGGTAAAATCATCCAATGACAGATCCCGCCCTTGGGCGGAGCGGGAAATAGTGTCAGACTCGTACTGACTAAAAACCTACCCCGTTCCTTCGTTGCCTATAGTGCCGGGGCTGAGCCTTCCTCTCAGAAAACGGCCCTTGACCCCAGCAGGCTTCGACCCTGCCTGCCTGCAGTTAGCAGGCTGGGCCTCTACGGTTTGCTGACAGCTCCTTGAGGCGCGCGGGAACAGAACGCGCCGTCGACGACTTGGGCTTGGTCCGGCCGGTTACCGGACGATCGGACAGCGTGCTACCCATTGCACGCCGTCCGCAAGCCCGCGTCTACGGTGGCCGGAAATCGGGATCGGAATCCCGGCGGCGGCTGGGGCGAGCGCCCCGTTGCCTCTGCCTGATGCGGTCGGCCTCCTCCTTTGCTAGCATTACTGCTTCGCAGAAGGAGGCGACCGCCTGCCATCCCTCCTCACTACGGACCATGGCCTGAACCAAGGCCCGGCGAGAGAGATCGCTGCCGCCGATCACCCCCACGAGGACACGGCGATGCTCCGCCCAGGCGGGGCACACCTCTACAGTGTGCTCCACCGTGTCCTCCGGGTGTTCCGCACAGTGGCGACACCCGGGCGAATCCTCCGCACGAATCCGGAACAGGTACTTAGCGAACTTTCCGTGTTCTGTAAGTACCTGCGTCGTGCGGAAGCTGAGAGCACCGTGAGGTCTTTCCAGCCACGCCTCAAAGATGGGCCTTATTGCCCCAATTGTGGCGCGCCCCGAACGAGGTTGCGATAGTCGCTGACGCCATTTTGCCATGAGATCCCGCCGGAGCTCTGTCCGCCATGCCTCGACTTGTCGTGGCAGCGGAATTTCGCCCCGACGTTGCATCTCCATGCGCTTGTCGTGCATGTGTGCAAGGACTGTTGCCTCCAGATCCCATGGCGGTTGGCCAGCAAGGAGGGTCGCCGCCTCGCGGGAAATCGTTCGGTACCCTCGCACCATGCGTATTGCCAAGACCCTCTGGCACGCATTCAGCTGGGCCCTCGGTTGCTGTTGCAACGTCGGTGCCCACACCGGAGCCCCGTAGAGGGCCATGGACCGAACGATTCCCGCGTAGAGCTTCCGGCAGGAGGCGTCTGGTCCCCTGAGGTTGGGCAGGAGCCGCCCGAGAGCAGCCCCAGTCCGATTCAGTTTGGGAGCCAGACGTCGGAAGTGCTCCTTGAAGTTCCACCAGCTGTCGAGGACGAGTCCCAGGTACTTCATCGTCGACCCGACGCTGATGTGAACCCCTCCTACCGTTAGCTGGGAACCCGGTGGTGGCGCACCCCGAGGGCCGTGAAAGCACATGGCCTCGGACTTGTGCAGTGCCACCTCGAGTCCCAACTGCTGGATCCTTTCAACCACTATCGCAACCCCGCGTGTCGCTAGCTCGACCGCCGTCCGGTACGACTCTCCCCGCGCTAGGACCAACGTGTCGTCCGCGTAGCAGACCACGCTGACCCCGTCGGGGAAGTCGCCGCGCAGCACGTAGTCGTACCCGATGTTCCACAAGGGTGGTCCTAGTACCGATCCCGGCGGAACACCGCACGACATCTCTCGACGTTTCCACTCTCCCTGGTGACCGGGGTAGATAATATACCTCTCCGAAAGGTAGGCCTCGATCACACGACAGAGGTAGTCGGGCACCCGGTGGTACCGGAGTGCCGTTCCAATGCTACTCCAGGGCAGGGAATTAAAAGCGTTGGCAATGTCCAAGGACACTGCCACGACACACCTGCCCCGGGACACCGCATCCCCCGTCGTGAGGGCTCGCACGCGCATGATGGCGTCCACCGTGGAGCGCATCCTGCGAAAGCCGAACTGTCCGTCCGAAAGGTGCGGCCCCACCCGTGAATCGAGCCGCAGGTGAGGGTGTTACATAGTCGAGCGCAGAAAAAAAAAACCTGTTACGAAATTAGAAAGAGAAGAAAACCCTTGTTGCGGTAAAGAAAAACCACTGTGGTGATATATATACATGGTATGTTGAACCTAATCGAAGTGCGACAAAAGGCAGTTTTCAGATAAGTAAATGACAAAATACATTAAGTCATTGGTCAGTAATATTCCCACTGCTGGGACTCAGGTCTCCTCTCAAGGAGAGGGAATTAAACCACCACATGAGCCCAGAGCGTGATGGTGGATGTCACATATCCTCGCATTTTTAGTTCTAGTAAATACCGGTTTCTTCAAGATGTTTTCCTTCACCGTTTTGTGAGCAGTGGTGATGAAGTAAATTACACAAAGTAATGCGCCTGGATGGGATTGAGTTCGCGACCTATAACTCGTAAGTACGAGCCGTTACCATTGGGTTTCCACTGACCTCAAAAAAGTAAGTAGTTGCACGAAAATATCAATACTCAGCAGCTTCCTGTATGGGAAATGAGGGTAGATTGATTTTGGTCAACTTCCAGTAACGCTTAAAACAAATTAAATAGATATACACCACAGACTGTTCCCGCGCGCTTCAAGGAGTTGTTAGCAAACTGTAGGGGCCCAGCAGGTTCGAAGCCTACTCTGGGGCTCTGGTGAGGTATGAAAATCCATACCAGGGCCCTGGAACCCAGGCAATGAAGGAACGGGGTAAGTCTTTAGTCAGTAAGAGTCTAACACTATCTCCCGCTCCGCCCAAGTGCGGGGCTATCATTGGATGATTCTACCTACCATAAAAAAAACCATAGACTAAAACAGGAGCTATACTAGTATTAATCTCGACAACTGAAGAGCACACAAATTGTTTCACAGAGAGATTTATGCATAATTAAACATGGTTTGTAAAATTGTTAGGCAACCAAAAATGAAAAAGGTCCGTATTTTTCCCAAGGATTATGAAAGTAAAAATAGGGAAATTGCATGATGCTTGGCAACGGCTTTAAAAATATAGAAAGAGAGAAACATTTTATTCGGCGAAAAAAGGCACATTAGGACTAACAAATTATAATTATACTTGTGAAAAATATTCGACGCTCAGCATAATGCGGTGATCACACGCAAAATACGATGAGTCTACGGCGCTGGTTTTCAGCGCGGACCGGTGACGGTGTCGACATATACACGTCGGTACGGTATTGTGTGCACCTAAATTTGAAAAAGATAGATAAAAAAGACATTAATAGAAAATACGCGTCATAAACATTCCTGTAGTTGTAAATTTAATCCAAAAACAAAACGTTTTTATTGTTTTTGATACATTTAAATTAACGGAATAAACTTAAACGAAGCAAACCCAAAGAAGGACATGTACTACTCGTCGACGGCGCGCACTGTTCCCGCGCGCCACAAGGAGTTATCAGCAAACCATATAGGCCCAGTATGCTAGCTGCAGGCAGGCAGGGTCGAAGCCTACTGGGGCCAAGGGTCTGCTTCTGAAAGGAAGGCTCGGCCCCGGTATAAAAGGTAAGAGTAAGAGTCACTATCTCCCGCTCCGCCCAAGGGCGAGAAATGCCATTGAATGATTTTACCCACCACCAAAAAAATAATAATAAGGACATATGCTACTTTTTATCTGCCTTGCTTAAGCTGCCGTGGCGATGTAGTGCGACTGGCATGTTCGCTGAGAACAGAGTTAGTGATTTTCATGGGCTCTTGAGAAGACTCAAGGCATCTTTCCTGTCTCGACTGACGCGATGTAGTAATAAGGTTGTGTCTGAAGTGTTCCAGGGTGTGTACCTGCTGAGACGTTGTCAATTATGAATTTTGATTTTTTTATTATCTTATCTTAGTTTTTTATGTTACTCAATAATTTATCAATAATTTTAATTTAGTTTATTATGATTCCAATGTATTTATTTTAATCTGTGTATTATAATATGATGTAAGAGTAATACTATTTGTTACTATGGGTTTAATGCCTGAAATAAACGATTATTATTTTTATTAATAACCGGCATTCTCCCGGACGGATTCCCGGGTAACAGCTAGTTTTAAGGTGGCCCTTTCCACTCGCCCTTCGTCAACGTCGTGTTTGGTTTAAAAGCTTGTTGCTTCATCTAAATCAATCCAACGCGATGATTGATAGAGAGGCAACGTGAAAAAAGAGAGAACGCCTGAAAACTCTGTTAGCATTCGATAATTCCGTAATTTACTCGAATATTTCACAAAACTTGTTCCAGGAAATACGGGTTTTTTTTTTCAAACCCTTAAAGTTTTTGAGAAAAATTGTCACCATTTAAAATCTCGATTAAATGTGCAAGGCTCATATAGAAGTATTTTTACATATTTTTAATATATGAGTACATTATAGAGGGCCAAAGTTCACGTAAAATAGCAGATTTTCAGAGGTCTTTACTTTTTTTTTTTTTTTGGTAGGTAAAATCATCCAATGACAAATCCCGCCCTTGGGTGGGGCGGGAAATAGTGTCAGACTTTTACTGACTAAAAACCTACCTTTCCATTCCTCGCCTTTGTCCCGGGGCCCGTGGTGACACTCTCGCATAACCTTTGGCCCCAGTAGGCTTCGGCCCTGCTGGACCCCTACAGTTTGCTGACAACTCCTTGAGGCGCGCGGGAACGGTGCGCGCCGTAGACGACCTGAGCTCGGACCGGTCTGTTACCGGACGGACGGACAGCGAGCTACCCATTGCCCACCGTCCGCGAGCCCGCGCCTACGGTGGCCGGAAATTGGGATCGGAAACCCGGCGGCGGCGGCGGCGTGTCCGCCTTTGCCTAATGCGGTCGGCCTCCTCCTTTACTAGCATTACTGCTTCGCAAAAGGAGGCGACCGCCTGCCACTCCTCCTCACTCCGGAGCATGGCTTGAACCAAGCCCCGGCGCGAGAGATCGCCGCCGACCGCCCCCACGAGGACACGGCGCTGCTCTTCCCAAGCGGGGCACACCTCGACTGTGTGCTCCACCGTGTCCACCGGGCGGTCCGCACAGTGGCGACACCCGGGCGTCGTCTCCGCACGAATCTTGTACAGGTACGGACCGAACTTGCCGTGTTCAGTCAGCACCTGCGCCAAACGGAAGGTGACGACGCCGTGGAGAGGTCTTTACTGGATTAGTTTCACACAAATTTATGTTTTGATTTCTATAGAAGCTTATTTCTATAGTTTTGATTTCTATATTCAGCTTAGCCATTCACCCTATTATTCGTCAATTAAATTGCAAATTTAACGTTTGGTATCTCGATGATGGTACCCTGGGAGGCGATGCTGACACAGTTTTGAATGATTTACATCTTTTAAAAAATGAACTTCACTCAATAGGACTTGAACTCAATTTTTCTAAATGTGAGTTATTCTTTTCTGACAGTACTGACAGACAACTGACTCTTTCCAAATTTAACTTAATAGCCCCTGATATTAAAATTATAGAAAGAAGCTCACTTCGTCTCCTTGGGTCTCCTATTTTCGAAGATTCCTTTCCCAATTTTGTTGAGGAAAAAATTCAAAATTTTAATGATATTTCGGAAAGATTGTTGGAAATTAACATGCATTCGGCCATCACCATAATTCGGTACTGCTGTTTCGGCCCTAAATTAGCATATTTTCTCCGCGCTTCTCATTTATGGAAACACCCCGATCTTCTGGAAAAAATGGACCAAATTATCAGGCTTACCCTTACATCAATTTTAAACGTAGCCATGGATGACCGAGCTTGGGCTCAAGCTACCCTTCCCATCCGTATGGGAGGCCTCGGCGTCCGCAAAATTTCTAGGATTAGTTTACCAGCTTTTATATCCTCGGTTCACGGCACTGAGAAATTAATCAGGAATATCCTATCATCCTCACTGATTAATTTCAATGTGCCGTGCTTCATCGAGGCTATAGATGCTTGGAAAATCGCTTGCCCGAATATAAATCCGCCCGACAACCCGGCTTCCCAGAGACGGTGGGATGAGCCACTCTGCAAAGTAGTCCAGGAACACCTAATAGTAACATCTGCTACTACTGCGGAGCGTGCGCGCCTGCTGGCTGTGGGAAATTGGGAGTCAGGTCTTTGGCTTCACGCACTGCCGTCGTCGAATATTGGCACCTTGTTCGACGATACTACTTTCCGCCTAGCTGTTGCCCTACGCCTTGGCGCTCCTTGCTGTTCTCCTCATCGCTGCCACTGTGGCGAAGTTGTCAACAGCCTCGGTCACCACGGCCTGTCATGCTGTCGAAGCGCGGGACGCATACCGCGGCACGCGAATATTAACGACATTATCCGACGAGCCCTTGTCACCGCCGGCGTCCCGGCTGTTTTGGAACCTCATGGCCTGGCACGCGACGATGGTAAGAGACCGGACTGTATGTCTTTATTTCCGTGGAAGATGGGTAGACCTTTAGTGTGGGACGCTACCTGTGTCGACACTCTTGCGCCATCCCATCTTCCTAGCTCATCGTGCTGTGCTGGTGCTGCCGCTGCGGCAGCGGAGAACCTCAAGCGGCGGAAATATAACAACCTTGTCGGCAGTTATATTTTTGAGCCGTTTGGGGTTGAAACTCTTGGGCCGTGGGGTCCGAGTGCACATTCACTTTTTAAAGAACTTTCCAAACGATTAGTTGACACTTCGCGTGACCCAAGGGCTGACTTTTACCTCGGTCAGAGATTAAGCATTGCCATACAACGTGGCAATGCCGCCAGCCTTTTGGGCACACTTCCAGTCGACAGCGATGCGGAGGAGTTTTTTGACGCTATATTCTAGTTAGGAGTAGCCTTTAGTGTATATATTTATGTTTTTGTGTAATGTTTGTAGGTTTAAGTGTATATATAGTTTTAATAAATTTATATTCTTAGAAGCTTAAATAATATCTACAACATATCTACATATGTATCCAAAATATCAGAAGAAACATGTGCAATAACATCATAACCGCGTAAGAGCGGTTGTATGAAACTGTACCTCGGGTTGGCTGCTCTTAAATAAATCTATCAGTGTAAACGTCGACGTCATCATCTGTGCTTTTATGTTTCTTTTTTTAAACATATTCGTCCGCTCTAACTGTTTCCAAATACAAAATCACCCATCATCAGGATGGCATCCAGTCCGTTCTCATTTAAGGTAATGGCACATCAACACATTCGCAAGAAGCTGCTAGATTCATCGCAGCGTTGATTTGGTGGATTCGTTTCTCAAAATAATTTTGGTTATTTGTAGGTATGTATTTATATAAGTATGTATTTATATTTATTAGGTATTGTATTAGTTTTATATTTGTTTTGTTTGTTTACCATTAAGTGGCACCTACTACGAGTATGTTATGTCTCTGCACCACCCTAAGGTTGACTGGTAGAAAATGCCTACGGCATTAAGAGCCAATAAACTAATCGCCATTCGTTCAAACAAAACGCAGTTTGAGTGACTAATCGAGATTATAGCTTCATTTTGCATTTCACCGCGATGAATTGAACCTAGTTTACGCTAAACTCAGTTTCAATTCTTTTGTGGTCGCCATGTAACGACTCTTTACCTACCCAAATAAAAAAAAAAAAAAAATGTTACGACTCGGGTCTTTAAACTGGATTACGCTGAGCTCAGTTTAGTTGAACTAAGTTTTTATATTGAATGATGAAATCAGCCCTAAGTCCGCCTTTGTACACTAGTGCATAAAGCATTAGTAAATAAATAAATAAAATCACATTGGAATCAAACTTGAACAAGTTCCAGCACTTCCTCGACACCTCGCCTCGCTGCTTACACCAAACACAATCGGAACCCGTTAACAAAGAAACCATTTCAACAAATGCTCTCGCGATTTCCAAGACTCCTAATTGTGATGAACGGCCCACCTCGCCAGTATTACAGATTTCTTGCGTAATTTATGTTGCAATTTACTGCCTTTTTTTACTTGCCTTGAGATTTTTACTTGGCAACATTTTTTATTCGCGCACCCAAATTTTAGCTTTAGCGCGTGGTTTATTTTTTAAGGCTGACAACTTTGAATAGCTTTATGTTATTTGGTTTTGTATTTTCTTTTTGTATTTTTCATAGAAGTAACTGGTTCGGTAACGTATTTTAATGGTCATATTTGAGCTCCTTTTTGAAATAATTCTCCTGCTCTAGAGTGGAGCACCATTCACAATCATGGTTGGTTTGGCCTTCAGTGAATCAACTTTAGGAAAACGGGGGTTTTTTAGACAGAATAAATCTGACATTCACTTTCGCTGTACCCAGTGAAAACGAAGAGAAAAGTAAGTCATTTGACATTTTCTAACCCTCAAAAAAATAAAGAGGGGTTGCGTCTGAAGTTCAAATAACGATGCAAATTTTCCTCAAAAAGTTAAGTCAAAGACATCCAAATGCTCTTCGCAGAACTAAATAACCGCAGCACAATTACTTAGAATCAAAAAATATATTTTGGTTCTTGCTCTTGATGATTATAATTAAGATTGTACAATTTATTATTCCCACCAAGAATCATCAAACTTAGTGGCAATGGGTAGGGTACATTATTCGCAAAACTGATGGCGGTTGGAGCCGAAAGTTTCTCGAATGGCGGCCGCATTCCGAAAGACGCAGCGTCGGAAGGCCTCATACAAGGTGGACCGATGACCTGGCAAAGGTTGCGGGAATCTGATGGCTGCGAAACGCACAGGACCGTTCTTTGTGGCAACACTTTGGGGAGGCCTATATTCAACAGTGGATGTCTTTCGACTGAGATGATGATGATGATGATGAATTAATTATTTTATTCCTGTATGTTTGCACTTAAACTCCTCAACGGATTTGGAACTTGAAAGTCAGTTACGACTAGACTATCACTGCTTTTCACAATCACAACGTACATCTATTTAATTTCTACATCTGTTTATTTAGGCATGGTGGGATATAATGAACTTACAGTAAGAAGGGAATTTGCTCTTGTACTTTATATTTTTAAAGTACTAAGAGGAAAACTGGATAATGCAGCTTTGTCGGAGTTGTTGTGTCTATGTGTCCCTGACAGATATGTTTGGCGACGGCGTCGGCCTTCACTGCTGGTGGTGCCTCGAGCAAGAACAAACCTGCACAAAGAGTCGCCTCTGACGCGCGCACTTCGCACTCTCAATCTCATACACGACAAGTCAGACCTATTCATTTGTACTTTGAGTGAATTCAACACAGTTGCACTAGCGGTTATATGCTTTGGTTAAAAATAATAATTAATTTACGTGGGTTTAGTTATAAATTATATTATTATGTATGTAGTTATTTATATTGGTTGTACTGCCGCATTAGGCTTTCCTGTAAAGATAGTATAAGTTTGATAAATAAATAAAATATATTTCAGTTTTGTGTTTTTAGGGTTCTGTACCTCAAAAGGAAGAAACGGAACCCTTATAGGATCACTTTGTTGTCTGTCTGTCTGTCTGTCAAGACCCTTTATCTCGAGAACGCGTAGAGGTATTGAGTTGAAATCAAAACCCAATACTCAAGTCTGCGGTCCCTCGAAGCTGTGAAATCAATCTTCTAAGATAATAACAGATGCGGCCGTTTAAGTCGCAAAAAACGTATTTTTCGACACTCTCAAGGGAATCAAAATTCAAAGGTTACTTTCCGTGGACCTAGAATCTTCAAATTTGGCTTGATTCAAAGTCTTATAGCACAGTTATAGGAATAAATCTGACAACTGAAAATATCATTTAATGAAATACAATTTATTATTGTATCTTTATGAATCTTTAATAGAACGTTTAAACAGCTACGGTCCGGACCAGGCGTTTCGCCTCGTCGTTCAAACCGCGCACATCGAAGGACTGGAACAATTTGCCTGCTGCGGTCTTCCCATCCATTTATAATTTGGGTGTCTTCAAGGCTAAAGTGAATAGGCTCTTAGTTTACTAGTACGCCTTACCATCAACGATTGCATCACTGCTTACCATCAAGTAGGATTGCAGTCAAGCACACTTACAGTTGAGAAGAGGACAAAACGAGAACACATTAGAAGTACCACAGTGTTGTCTTTCTTAACCCAAAGGTTGACTGGTAGAGAATGCCTCGTTATATTAAGTCAGCCTATGTACCACTACTGTACATGAAGTTTAAATAAATAAATAAAAAATCTGAATCAGAATTTTGGAGGAGGCCTTTACTCAGCAATGGAACAGTAATTGCAAGAAAAAAAAATACCAAGTTAAAAACAACCCACAGAAGTGTGAATTATTAAAAGACTTTATAATTACTTCAAATTGAACTTTTAATTGTTTCTCCAACTTCCGAGTACGAAACATACGTAAGGAGGAATAATAATTTTATTACGGAATAATTTATGACTTTAAAACGAATGTCGTACGTAATTGGGTATTTCTTCGAGTCATAATTTACGAGCTGTCAGCGGCCTTTCCTGCACCGGAATTGTGTGGAAGAAACGCCCGGGTCTCACCATTGGGTGGACTGCCCGGGGAATACGGTAGAGGTTTGCCCCGCTTAAGTCACCGTGTTTTCGTCGGGGCCATCGGCGGCAACAACTTTTCTCACCGGGTCCTAGTACAAGACAAAGTCCGGAATGAGGAGGAATGGCAGGCGGTCGCCTACTTCTGCGAAGCAGTACTGCTAGCGAAGAAGGCGACATCACACGAGACGGTCCCCACGCCCCAGCCACCGTGACCCCGACTACAATTTCCAGCCACCGTAGGTGTAGTTGCGGACGGCGGGTAGCTGGCCGTCCGGCCGTCCGGTAACCGTCCGAACCGAGCCCGAGTCGTTAAGGTCGCGTAGTAGGTCAACAAAACCCTAGGGGCCCAGTTGGGCCGGGCCGAAGCCTTCTAGAGCCATCAAACAGGAAAGAAGCAAGATCAAGAGGAAATCCGGGGTCCTGATACGCAAAAAGGGAAAATGGGAGTTGGTTTTAGTCAGTAAAAGTCTGACGCACCCTTCTGCTCAGCCCTAAAGCGGGAGAATTCATTGGATGATATATCCCACCTAAAAAATACAACAGATATATTTATACATATATATTTTCGCCTTTATAATAATAATTGTGATAAATAAGAATTACAACATGAAGCAATATTTTTGAAACGTTTTTTCCTATCAATATTGCTTCCAAGCTGTCATTGTACTTGGAAATCTATTGAAAGCGTTGATTTATTGGTACGTGACTTGAATACCTATTAAATAAATATTATAAGACAATTTTACACGTTTCACTTTTTCTGAAAAACACAGATTTTTCTCGAAACAAACAGGAATATGTTATTTTAAGTTATATTAATTTTAATATATACTCACCATTTTCTTAATAAATATACAAAGATAGAATACTAAAACAGAATCAAGATTAAACGAAAAGCAAACGAGCTTTTATCTCTTTCGTAAAAACGCCAATTTTAATGATTTTAACCGACTTCAAAAAAGGAGGAGGTTTCTCAATTCGACCGTATATAATTTTTCTTTTTTATGTTTGTTCGCTGATAATTCCGTCGTTTATGGACCGATTTGTAATTTTTTTTTTTTCAAAAACAATAACAATACTGTTGAAGTATGTTTACTTATTAAATATTGGTGCAATACGCGATGATAAAAAAGGAAAAAGATTAGCGATATTTTACTAATAGGTACCAATGCAAAAAACACATAAATTGAAGCTTCAACTAACAAACAACTATTGAAAATCGTAATTAGAGACACAATAGAAAGACAATAGGTGTGCGGACACCGATGTCCTCTTGGGGCTTCACAGTTAAAAAAAAAACTGGCCAAGTGCGAATCGACTCGCGCTCAAACGGTTCCGTACCGTCCGTAGTAAAAAAACGAAAAAAAAACACATTTATTGTAAGGGAGTCTTATAATAATAATAATAACACTGGAAAACAGCATGTCTGTTGCATGAGATTTTTTACATGAATCTGAATAATTTTTCCACACTGATTTCAAAAATATATGCTGTTTTTATGTAGCAGCTCTAGTTTTGGAGTTATGAAGTGACAGGCTTTTTCATCGAAAATGCACATAGCTTAAGTTTAAAAAAATTATTAAAAATATTTATTCTGAATAAAATTTCCTTTTTTTGGATTTTCTAGAGTGAGATGAATTATAAGTAATATTTTGAATGCTTCAACAATAATCAGCCATCATATGTTCATTCCAGTACCCCTGATACCTCTCCTCCATAGTGCGAATATCCTGGTGAAAGCGCTCTCCTTGTTCCTCACTTAGGTCACCGATATTTTCAGGAAAATAATCTAGATGGCTGTGAAGGTAGTGAAGCTTAATACTCATGTTGCATCCAAGCCGCTGCAAGTGTATCAGCAACTGTTCAACGTGCTGAATGTAGCCGTCAAACTTCCTATTGCCCAAAAAATTCTTCACTACCCAAACAAACTCAGCCCATGCACATTTTTCGACAGCTGTCATATGGTTGATGAAATTTTTATCATCTGTCAACTTCCTGATTTGTGGGCCATCGAAAATACCACCTTTGATTTTTTCACTACTCAATTTTGGAAACACTTTTACCATGTATTAGAAACATTTGTTTGTCCGCTGTACTGGTCTGGATTTTCCGAAGATGTACATGGCTGCTGTGGTGTTAATGTGTCATTAATACTCAAGACTGGTCTTGTGGCAAATTTTAAGTTTGGATATATCCACTTAGAGCAATTTTTATGGTTTATTCCTATGATTTTCGTTACACAGAAATAACAGTCGTCATGATGGTTGGATGGTTCACGCCAAATCATAGGAGCTTTGTTTTGAGTTTGTTTGTCTTAAAAGTGGGTCTTTTTTTGTTTGCCCACAGTCGCAAAGATTCAACACAACTTTTACATACCAAACTTGGTATCCAAGGTTTAACGTTTGAAGGCAACGGAATCCCAAAGTAGTCCAAGTATGCTTTTTTCACAAAGTCCGACACATTTAAACGAAATTTTTGGAACATAATTCTCCACAAATAACACAAAAACAATCAGGATTATTTAAACACGTCCTTCTTGAGGAAGACATAATGAAATTTATAAAGGAACTAGTTAAGTTACACCGTTATTGATAGAAACTATCGACTACTCATGTAAATTCAAGACGGTACCTGTATCTCACTAACTAGAGCTGCTAAGAAAATCTGAGGGTAGATTTTAAATCAGCGCACCCAAATTAGTAAACAACAGTAGAAAAACTTCATGCAACAAAAAAAAAGTTTTATTTTGTTTTTCTGTGTAATTAGAGCCAGTGCACTCATCGGCAAACTAATTTGCTTCAGGGAGGGCAACACTCGCCCTAGAGTGATGCGCTTTGTGAGACGGGCATTTTCGGGGACAGACATCAGCCCCCGAGACTACATGTCCCGAGTCACAGAGCGCATCGACTTGCTGAAGCAAAAAGTGTATGCATGGGCAAACCGTATCCGCAGGTATAAGCGCCGGGTGGAGCGATACACCCAGAATCGCACATTCCGAAGCAACGAAAGGTGGGTATATAGGGCTTGGGAGCGACCGGACCAAGGTGTGACTGACGCACGCCTCCCGGATGATGACGCCATGAGTTCATTCTGGCGCAGCATCTGGTCGGTGCCTGTCAGTCACACCGAGGGTGATTGGATTCGGGAGGTGGAGCGCGCGTGCGATCCAATACCACAAATGGGGGCAATTTACATCAGCCCCCAAGATGTAGCTCGTGCAGTCCGTCCGTTGCCTAACTGGAAATCTCCAGGGCCGGATGGACTGCACAATTTCTGGATAAAGTGGTTCACAAGATCGCACGCTCGTTTGGCGTCTCAATTCCAATCTGCCCTAGAGTTAGGGTCGCTGCCCGAGTTTTTTACGACAGGAATAACCCACCTGCTCCATAAATCAGGCAGTACTGCGGAACCTAAAAATTATAGACCGATCACGTGTTTGCCGACGGTCTATAAAGTTCTTACATCCATACTGAGAAGCAAAATTAACAACCATATTGACAAAAATTTGATAATGTCACCTTCTCAGAATGGATGTAGGAATGGGTCCCGCGGTACTAAGGAGCTGCTCCTCATTGATATGACCATTAGCCAACAGGTTCGACGTTCCCGAAAGGATCTGTCGACATGTAGCGACATCTATGTCGTCACAAATGAACTAATCCTGCATCGCGCAAGTAAGATTCGCGGCGCGATTGGAACATAAAGAACAAACCCGAAATCATCTATCGGGCAGTAGCCCACCAGATATAACACCTGTCTGGTCGGAGGATCCTCCCTTTTCAAAGTAGGGGTGCGGGACTTTACTCTCTGTTCCATTAACTCCAAACTGGTGACCCTCGACAAAGAACGTCAGCGCAGCCTTCGTGCAGCTACTACTTCGTGACGTCATCATCACTTCCTCAAGCTTTCGAGCAGCGAGCCATACAGCCAGCACCCACGGCTATATGGGTATCCTGACCACCAGCATGCCTACTTGGTCATACCTGGTCATCACCCTCAGCCTCATCAACGACCTTGGCTAAGCACCTGCACCTTCGGCCAGTCACAAGAAGAGCCTTGAAGAACCTCTCCTGGTCGACGACAGCAGTCAAGCCCTACGTCGCACAGCACCGCTCCGACTCACTGGAGCCAGCCGCACTACTCCGACTCATTGGAGCCTGCAGCATCGTATCCCGACTCACTGGGATAGCACCACCCCGACTCACTGGGCATCACCGCAGACAGTTCCGACTCACCGAGAACTATGCGGAATCCGGTTCCGACTCACTGGAACCAACCTCCATTGGCTTGGCACGCATCACGACGCATCAAGAAGCATCAAGAACCATCGATCTCCGATCTCCGGAGGGGAGTGATGTAGCGACATCTATGTCGTCACAAATGAACTAATCCTGCATCGCGCAAGTAAGATTCGCGGCGCGATTGGAACATAAAGAACAAACCCGAAATCATCTATCGGGCAATAGCCCACCAGATATAACACCTGTCTGGTCTGAGGATCCTCCCTCTTTAACGGAGGTATGTGGGACCTTACTCTCTGTTCCACTACCCCCAAAGACATGTTGGATAGATTATAAGAAGGCCTATGACTCCGTTCCTCATACATGGCTCATGAGGGTGCTAGAGTTGTATAAAATTGATACAACACTACGCACCTTCCTGATGTCGTGTATGGGGAAATGGAGTACGGTCCTTCGCTATCCAGGATGTCGACATATCCAGAGGAATAGCGAACCTGTAAGAATAGAGCGAGGTATATTCCAGGGTGATAGTTTGTCCAGGGTGATAGTTTGAGTCCGCTTTGGTTTTGCCTAGCCTTGAATCCTGTAAGCACACTGCTGGAGAATTCAGGTCTAGGCTATCGGTTGAAGAGAGGTGGTCAGGTTATATCTCACCTTCTTTACATGGATGACTTGAAGCTTTTTGCCCCCAACAACCTGCAACTGATGGAGCTACTGAAGGTAACTGAAACCTTCAGTAGTGCCATCAGGATGGAGTTTGGTGTGGACAAATGTGCGGTCATGCATGTAAAGCGAGGGGAGGTTGTGGAATCTGTGGGCACTCAACTCACGGATTCCATAAACCTGAGATCTCTCTCTTCAACCGAAACCTATAAGTATTTGGGTATGTCGGAAGCCCTAGGCATCAATATCAGTGACATGAAGCAATCGTTGAAGGAGCGTTTCTTTGGACGCCTGAAGAAGGTTTTCAATAGCCTTCTTTCAGGCGGAAACAAGGTGCGCGCCTTCAATGGTTGGGTCATGCCGGTATTGATGTACTCTTTCGGCGTACTCAAATGGACTCAAACGGAACTTGACGCCCTAGATAGGCGAGTCCGAACACTGCTGACTGCATACCGAATGCATCACCCACGATCGTCGGTGATGAGACTGTATATCCCGCGGAAGTGTGGCGGTCGAGGTTTTTTAAATGCTAAGACCCTACACAACCGCGAGGTATGCAGTCTCAGGGAATATTTCCTAGCTGCCGACGTGGGTATGCATCGAAATGTAGTGGCAGTGGACAAGGGACTCACCCCGCTCTCCTTGGCTAACGAGAACTGGCGCAAACCGGTAGTGCTTGACACTGACGATCGCAGGGAAGTATGGCAGAGCAAGGAACTTCACGGACGCTTTTTGCGGGCCCTTCACAGGCCCGATGTAGACCAATTGGCGTCCGTAGCTTGGCTGCGTTTCGGTGACCTCTTTGGGGAAACCGAAGGTTTTATCTGTGCAATTATGGACGAAGTTATCATGACGAATAACTACCGGAGATTTATTGTGAAGGACGGCACGGTTGACATCTGTCGGGCATGTCACCGGCCGGGTGAATCAATTCGTCACATTATCTCCGGTTGTTCTCGTCTGGCTAACGGCGAGTATTTGCATAGGCACAACCTTGTAGCCAAGATTATCCATCAGCAACTTGCTTTGAAATACTCTCTTGTAGGATCGGAAGTGGCGTACTACAGGTATGAGCCCGACCCAGTTCTTGATAATGGTCATATCACTTTGTACTGGGACCGGTCCATCATCACTGACAGGACTATTGTATCCAATAAGCCTGATATAGTGGTGGTGGACCGAAACGAGAGGCGTGCAATGATTGTTGACATAACCGTTCCGCATGACGAGAACCTTGTGAAAGCCGAGAAAGATAAACAAATTAAGTATATTGACTTGGCTCGCGAGGTTGTCGACATGTGGGAAGTGGATTCGGCGATCATTGTACCGATAGTCGTGTCGGGTAATGGCTTAATAGCCAAGAGCCTCGACCAACACCTGAGGAGGCTCTCGTTAGGCGGCTGGATCAAGGGCTTGATTCAGAAAGCGGTACTCCTGGACACGGCTCGTATTGTTAGGAGGTTCCTTTCTCTGGAGCCCTGACCGCCGGTAGCTTGGACCCTGTTCCCGATACCGGTGGGACACTATTTTTTATATTTTTAAATGTTTTTTTAATGTGTTTTTTTTTTTAAGAAATATTTAAAAATATATTTAATATGTAAATTGAGTTAATAAAGAGAATAATAATTAAAGCCACTGACCATATTATTCACTGACCATATTACAGTTTTGATTAAAGTACTAATTACATTAAAAAAACCAAATTCTTAAGCTAACTTTTTAAATAAGTCTAATTTTTGCAACCACTTAGTCAGGTTGTCTATTGACATAGGCCTCCCCCATTTCCTTCCAGTTATCTCTGTCACGAGCTATCCTCCTCCATCCTTTCGGCAGATCATCCTCCCATCTTTTTATTTGACGTCCTTTCTGTTTTTTCCCACTTCTAGGGTACCAGGAAGGGAGTCTTACTAAACAATTATTTTAATTTGGTTTTGTAGTATTTGTTGTTATAGCAGCAACTGAAATACATCATTCGTGGAAATTCCAACACATAGCTATCATGGTTCATGAGATAAAGCCAAGTGACAGACAGACAGAAGAGTCATACCAATGGAGTCCTATTTTTACGCTTTTGTTTTTTTTTATGGTAGATAAAATCATCCAATGATATCTCTCGCCCTTGGACGGACCGGGACATAGTGTCAGACTCTTACTGACTAAAAACCTACCCCGTTCCTTCATTGCCTGGGTTCCATGGTATGCATTTTCATACTTTCCTAATGTAAGTCGATGGTCGCTTCCCGCTGTCTGTCTCTAGATATGTTTAGCTCTTTAAAACTACGCAACGGATTTTGATGCAGTTTTTTTAATAGAAACGAGTGATTCAAGAGCAAGATTTATATGTTATAATACATGTATAATATATTTAATATAACGATGAGTCGCTAGTTATAAGTAAAAAATATGCCACACACATTTCCTATTTCATTCTTCTCTTTCAAAGACGACATAATCCATTCAAAATTAACAACATATTAAGTACGTCACCTCGGATTTGTTGTTCTACAATCCCCGAAAAGCGAGGATTTGGAATCGCGGCAAATCCCGTATCAAGCATAATGGGTGCAAATTTGTGGGGATTCGCGGTGCCACCCGGCGGAGCGGTACTAAGCTCAGATTTGTTGCTTACCTACCGTATTTTAAGCCCCAATAATGGCATAAGGCATATACTCGAATTACATGATACACCCGCTAGTTATGCCTATGATAAGCTCCGAATGACAGTTATCTTCTTGTTTTATGCATTGTAAAATAGTTGAAGGGTGAAATCTACAAGTCCGTGATAATGCCTGTCATACTGTATGAATCAGAATGTTGGGCTGTGAAAAAACGGATGAAAAAAGATTGCACGTATCAGAGATGAGAGTGTTGAGATGGATGTGTGAATTGACGAGAATGGATAAAGTGAGAAATGAGTATGTTATGGGAAGTTTTAAAGTGGCGCCAGTGACTGAAAAGCTGAAAGGAAATCATTTGTCTTTGTATGATCATTTGAAGAGGAGGAATGAAATGCATGTTACTAAAAGAGTTATGTGTTTACATGTGGATGGGTGGAGAGGAAGGCCAAAGAAGAGATGGATGGATTGTGTGACGAGTGATATAAAAGAAAAGTGAGTTATTGTTAGCGTGACAAGTGACAGGACAGAATGGAAGAAAAAAACGTGTTGCGCGGACCCCAAATAAAACGGGACAAGGGCAGGAAGTTGATGATAATAATGGAATAGAGTAATAGACTGTATGAAAATTTAGCTGGTTGTACCAACTAAATTTTGACGATTTCCATGCAGAAAATCCTTGTTCAGCATGGAACTCGATATCATAAATTCAAGATAAGCTCTTGAAGAAACTATGCTATCAATAAATTGCAGAACGAACCCACGGACCTAAGTATATTTAAAATTCATTTTAAAATAAAATGACAGAAAAGAATCATTTAACATTATTCCAAATCTCTTTGGAGCGAATTTCAATTCAAATTCGAATTTAGGTAAAAAAACGTAAGTAAATTAGATTCATTGGTTGTTTTTGATTTCTCGTTTAGAATTTATGAATAATTCAATGCACCCTTCATCTCTCCTTGTTTTCATGGAATTGTAATATTTCCGTGTCGTATTTTTTTTTTTCCTAAATCAGTTCATTTCCTTAGCTCAAATCAAATCAAACTGTTTATTTGCAAGAAATACAGTGTTTATAAAGAAAGATTTTATAGTCACTCTATTCTATCTACAACTAAGCATACATACAGAACTCTCAATGCGCGAGTCCGACTCACACTCGCGCTTGACCACTCTCTTACCTGATGGAAAGCGACGGTTTGGTCGACGATAGAACACGCTAAAATTAACCTATTCACTCTTGACTTGAAGATTCCCAAGTTGTAGCTATCAGGAAACAAACACCCACAAGGGATTCCACTCCTTACGCGTAACGTACGTACGTTCGTTGCCTTCGTACCAGGGCCCTGGTTATACACTTTCACATTTACCCAAGGCCCTAGAGTAGGCTTCGACCCTGCTGGGCCCCTACAGTTTGCTTACTACTCTTACTGATTAAAAACCTACCCTGCCCCTTCATTGCCTTCGGCCCAGAGCCCCGGGGTTCACTTTCGCCTAAACCCTTGGCTCACTGGAGCCAAGGGTTTAGGCGAAAGTCAGGGTCGAAGCCTACTGAGGCTTCGACCCTGCTGGGCCCCTACAGTTTGCCGACAACTCCTTGAGGCGCACGGGAACAGTACGCGCCGTCGACTTGGGCTCGGTCCGGATAGTTACCGGATGTTCGGACAGCGAGCTACCTACCCATTGCTAGCCATCCGCAGGCCCTACAGTGGATTTCACTTAAAGTGGCCCTTCCCCACTCGCCTATCGTCAATGTCAAGCTTAGTTTAAAAACTTGTTGCTTCATCTAAAACAATCCAACGTGATGTTTGATGGAGACGCTACGCAAAACGAAAATAATCAGAGATGACGCCTGAAAACTCTGTTGGCATTCGGTAATTCCGTGATTTATTCAAATATTTCACAAAACTCGTTCCAGGAAATACGTGACATTTTTTAAAACCCTTAAAATTTAGGCTTATTCCACTTTTCCCCGTTGGATGATCCCCATTGATGGGGATTAGTGAACTTTTTGTTCACTATTCCCCGTTGACCCAAAATTTTTATTTAATGGGGATAAGTGAACTAAAAAGTTCAATAATCCCCATTAGGTAGGTACGTTAAAAAAATAAAATATATGAATCATGTTACATTTATTAATTAAAAATATAACTTTCTTATACCTAATAAAATCACAGATTGTACAATTATTAATTTAAAAAAAAAATATAACTCTTATACCTAGTAAAATCACAGATTGTACAATTATTAATTTAAAATAAAAAATATAACTTTCTTATACCTAATAAAGTCACAGATTGTTACAATCATTAATTTAAAATTGTAGCATGAAAATATTTCTTTCTTATACCTTGTAAAATCAAAGATTACAATCACTTAAGTTTTTCTAATTAGGTGCGTTAAATAAAAACAATATAAAAATAAAATATATGAGTCATGTACTTTTATTTTTATAAGGTAAGAACAAAATTTTAAATTACCTACATACCTACTTTACGATTTATTAGAACGAAAAACAGATTGTTGCCCCAACGAAATTGTTCTAACGATGTTTGGGAATAAGACCTTATATCTATCTATCTAATAAGATACACAATACTGTAAAAGATGCTCATTTTCTAGAGGCGCGCGCGCAAGGCGGTGGCGGAGCGGGGTGCGAGTTAGCTCGTATGTGATTGGTCGACCCATCTTTTGTTTTTGTTTCGTAGTCGTTAAGGGTTAGTAGTGTGTAGTGTAGTTCAAGCGTGCAGTTCTTATCAGTTCGCAGTTATTAGTTTAATATAGGAATAAATAAAGGAAATGGCTGGTAGTTCAACTGACGTTTGTTTAGAGTACGTTAAAAAAGGTAAAGCTACCATACTTCTCCGGGCCGGACATCAATACAGTAAAAAATGCAAATATAAAAATGGTGGAGTTTTTTGGGAGTGTACCACAAGAAAACAAAGTAAATGTGCCGGATCCATCACTGTCATGGTAAGTTACTTATTATATTTTGTGATTAATAATGACAATAATAACTCAGGTTATGTGTGTTATCAATATCACGTTTATCAATATCAAAATTTAAAAATCAACGTTAAAGTTTAAACACTGTTTCTGTCATGGCGGCACGTGTGACGTCATTCTTTTGTCAAACAAGTCTATTACACCTAGTGTAAAAGAGTGTAGCTGAAGTGAATTGTATATATTTAATTATTATTACATATTTTAGTTAAGCATAAAGTGAAATATGTTTTGTTGAACTATTCTGATAGGATAACAACAATTTGTTATAAGTTTTAAAGGTTGTTAAATAGCCTATTTAATTTTGTATTCTATCAAAAAAAAAAAAAAAATCAAAAATCAAAAAACGTTTATTTATCTCCACAAATTACATTTCAAACTATCAAATAAGTTATTTGGACGGAATAACGAAAGGAAATCATACAATTTTGTAATTTGTGGGAGATCTGGAGTCTAAACTAGACCTAAGTCTGTATCTTAGAACTCCAGGCCCCCCATCACCAAAAATTCAAGACTATTTGTCCATGCTGTCTACATTAGAGCATAAGGACGTATATACATGGTATATATGAAAGTGGAGGTGTGTAGATATATAATATACATATATATATGTAGATAAATATTATAGATATAATCGATTATATACATTTATAACGTTAACATTTATGCTTGGATTTGTGTATATATGCGTATGAATTTTGTGTGTAGTAAGTATTTTATAGGTATAAATATTAGAAAATTACTTTAGCACGTCAAGGAATTTTTCTGTTTCCGAGTAGTTCAAGGTAAGCAACCACTTTATAACCTTACTTTTGCATTCTTTTTTACAACAATTTGCTATAGAAATCAATTTATTTATTTTGTTGTATAGCATGCTTCCTCTAAATCGGATTAGTCTCTGCGCAAAAACGGTATTCACAGGGATCGACTCACACACTGCATAGTTTCTTCTAGCGGTAGCAACTCGTTTTCTACTATCCTCGGGTAGACCAGAGTGTGTATGAAGTACAGTGTGTAGTATGTACAGCTGGCGAACAGTCAGAAATTGAGTTTCCTCATAAAGTTTTGACGTGGGGAACAAACGCGGTTTGGACAAGCTTACCTTTAGTATTATTCTTTGCGCTCTTTCAAGTGTTATAATTTTAGTCTTACTTGCTCCGCCCCAAGTAGTGATACAGTAACTTAAGATAGATTGCACTAAAGCCTCATAAACCATCCTAACTGTTTGTTTATCTGCAACATCACGAAGGTTTTTAAATATATATGTTAGTTTGCGAATTTTTTGAGACAGAGATTGTATGTGATTTTCGAAAGTTAAATTTGCATCAATCTCAATTCCTAGGTATTTAATACTTTTACATAAACTAATTTTAGGGCAATTACAATTTGAAGTTGGCGGAAAGTTGCATTTGTGGGCATAGATATTATTACTAAGATTTGTAACGTCCAATCGATTTTGTATTGTGAAGACAATATATTTAGTTTTATCCTCGTTTAACGTAAGAAAGCTGGATGACAGCCAATGACACACAGCATTAAAACCATCTTGTGCTATATTAAATAGTTCATCAAACGAGTCTGCATAAAAACACAGTGCCGTATCATCTGCATATGCAAAGATATGACAGTTTTGAATTTTATGTAAGCAGAGCTCGTTAATGTAGCAGAGAAAAAGTGTTGGGCCAAGTATACTGCCTTGTGGTACCCCGAAATCAACCGACAATTCGTCACTTATATGTTCTCCAATTTTTACACATTGAGTTCTATTTTTTAGGTAATCTGACAACAACATTAGTGGGATACCTCTAATTCCAAGATCTTCAAGTTTTTGTATAAGGCGGGGCACAGAGACAGTGTCAAATGCCTTTGCAAGGTCAAGAAATATTGTTAAACATTTATTTTTCTTATCTAGTTTATCTCCTATAAGACTGACCAGATCAAGAACTGCATGTGTTGTTGAGCGACCAGATCTAAAACCATATTGAGTATTAGCTAGTAAATTGTATTTTTCTAGGTATTTAATTAATCTATTGTTTATTAAACGCTCGTAAAGTTTCGAAAGTGAGGTTAAAATGGCGATAGGTCTATAATTGCAGACACTGCCTCTATCTCCCGCCTTATATATCGGGTGTACTACAGATCTTTTCAATGCATCTGGAAACACTCCAGAATCAAAACAACGATTTATCAAGTTAGTGAGAATGGGAGTTATTGATTTGGAAATGTATTTTAGAACATAAGCACTAATTTGGTCCCAACCCGGTGAACAGTCACTTTTTAATAAATTAATCTCTCTTTCAACTTCTTCATTATCAGTTGGCAGGAGAGTGAAAGAATTTACAATTGGCTGAGTAACTCTTTGCAGACTTGGAAAACGGGAGGGAATTGCGTCAGATAACCGCTTACCAATAGTAGAAAAATATTCATTAATTTTATTGATTGCGTCTTTAGGAGTTTTATAATTTGGCAGTAATTGTAACGGTAATTGATTTTTATTATTATTGGTATTAGTGATATTTTTAATGGTGGACCATAGCTTTTTTGAATTTTGTTTAGACATTGCCAATTGCTCTCTCTCATATTCTTTTTTAAGTTTTTTAAGTAACTTGTTACAGTGGTTTCTGTATCTTAAGTACGACACTTTCAATATGGCGTCGTTTTCATTTGATTTTAATTTTTTATGCATTCGGTCTCTAGTACGAATGCAACGTAGTAACCCATTAGTCATCCAAGGCTTCAATACTATTTTGTTTCTGGGAATAGATCGTTTGATTGAGTTTTTTGCAATAAGTTGTTGAATAATGTCAATGAAGTTGTACATAGCGGTATTTAAATTTGTATCCTGATAAATAGGGTCAAAATTATACTTATCACAATCAGATATTAATTTTTCTTTGTCGATTTTAAAACTTATTTTTGATTTTTGTAGAACGATATTGTATTTTATAAATGTATAAATGTGTTGTTTTATGTAATATATAGTAAAGTAATTATAATATAACAAAAATAAATAGTTATTATTAATTTGTGTTTTTATAAATATTGTCAGTTGTGATTTAGTAGTAAACAAAGTGCAAGTATTATATAAAAAAAGAAAGTTTATTTTTATGTTGGGTATAGTGTAGTAGTGGTAACAATAAGTTTTTCCCCATAAATCGAAACAATAATCCGAGATAAGCTCAACAAAAATAATAGTAGGGTATAACGAAAACAATATAAATAGTAGTCATTGTGGTTTTAACTTAGTAAGATCTTCTTCATGTGAGATTACTCTGGACGGCTCACCTTCATTCAGTCGTATGTACACTTTTCCGTACGAAGTCCAGCAACTTGCATGCTTATGTTTTTTTACGAATTCACGGGCTAAATAAAATAGACGTCTTCCATAGGTGGTAAGGGACTCTGAGATGAAAATTGGTTTTGGTGCACAGGTTAACTTCAAATGTGTTGAGTTTAGTTTTTCTTTATTATTTTTATCCTTGTTAAATATTTTTGCGGATTTGATTATATTTTCTTTAGTTGCGGATGAAGAAAATTCCACTATTATAGGGGCAGCCCTATTCGGAGATTTTTTAGGCCTATATATATTTCGTATGTTGGCGGCCTGCACATCAACATTCAGAACATTCCCGATGTTTTGTACCATTGTGATTAGTCCTGATTTATTTTCGGTTTCATTTTCTGGTACATTTCTAACCTCCAGGCAAGACGCTTTAGAGTTTCGCTCAAGTTGCTCAATTTTTAGTTCCAGCGACTTAATTTGACTTTTAAAAACAGTATTTTCTGATTTCGTTTGCCGAAGCTGGCACAGAATTTCGTCATATTTATCCGACATGAGTTGAATGGATTGCTTGATATCATTATTTTGATTGATCATCTTCTTCATTTCTTCTTCAAATTTCAATGATTGCGTTTTTTGTTCAAGTTGTAAATCAGCCAAAATGTCTTTTATTTCACTCAAAGCAGCCTCTTCATATTTACGCTTATAATACCTACGTGTGATATTTTTTTGACCCTCACAGTCAGGATCCGAAGCCATACAATCCGATGCTGTATCAGATTCATGCATTAAAGTACTCGGCTTTAGTAATTTTTGAGTAGTATTTTCGGGCGGAGTTCGTTGAGTTGACATAGTGTTAAAAGAGTTTTGCGAGTTTTTATATGATTGAAATAAAATCCAAAATTTCGAAAAGTTAAATTCGAAGTTAGATTTGAACTTGCGACACTCTGTGCACACACACGGCGCCTTACGCCGCTGGGCCAAGTTGATACTTAACAGTGAAGTTGAAATTGGTAGGCGCTAACGTCTTGAGCGAGCTTGTAGGTGATTAGCGTTTGAGCAGTTTCTTTTGTTCGCTAATGAGACCAAAGTTCAAAAACGATATTTTTATTTTAGATTTGGCAGTCCGTTTATATGTTAATTTTGATTTTTAAAGATGATGCACTTTATATTTCACAATATTTTTTTCACAGATTATCACTGGTGCACTGAAGTTTAATATTGTAGGTTTATATTATATTAAAAAACACTTTTATGACAGATTATGAATTAAAAGTTCGGAGAGTTCAGATAGCACGTCCGTTCACAACAACGTCAAGACGGGGGGGAAATCTATGTAAGTGCAATATTGTTTACTTAAAAAATAATGTAAAGTAATTAATTATTATTACTTAATTTTACAGGACAATCAAGTTGTAGCTGAGAAACGACACAATGTTTGTGAACCTGATTTTGCGCGGAATGAAGTTACCTTGAGGTTATTCAAACTAAAAACTACACTTGCGGATCCAGAAGCACCTGCTATTCCCACTGCTTACAACGCGGCTGTGAGCTCACTAAAAGATACCGGAATTGACAAAATAAAAGAATTCCCTGCCCTGAAGTCTATCAAAACAACATTATATAAACACAGAAATGCAGCATTTGAAGTAAGTAAAATTGAGTTCAAAAATGTTGAAGAAGTTAAAGTACCTCCAGCTCATCAGGAATTTATTTTAGCAGACTACAATGACAGTGGTATCCGTGTAATAGCTTTTTGCTCTGAATTTGCCCGACATCAAATGAAAAATTTGAAGATGTTCTTGGGTGATGGAACGTTTTGGATCTGTCCATCTCCCTTTTACCAACTCTACACCATTCATGGGGATTTGGGCAGTACAGAAAAACACATAAACATTGTGCCACTTGTTTATGCCCTCATGAGCCATAAAAATCAACAAACATATGAAATTTTATTTAGTATGCTAAAATCTGCATTACCTGATTGGAATCCAGAAATATTTAAATGTGACTATGAAGTGGCTCCGATGAACGCAATGCGAAATGTTTTTGTAAATATATCTATTAGCGGCTGTTATTTCCATTTCACCCAGGCAATATGGAAGAAAGGAAAACAACTCAAACTAACAAAAGATAAATTAACCAGAAGACAAGTTGCACTTAGCACTGCTTTGGCTTTGTTACCATCAGATAAAATCATTGCGGGTTGGTTTTATGTTGCCTCTCAAAGCCCTGATGATGATAATAGCAAGGAGTTTAGAAATTACATGCTCAGACAATGGCTACAAGATGATTTTATTAAAACGTGGTGTGTATTTGGACAGACTCATCGCACTACGAATTTAGTCGAAGCATGGAATAATAAAATAAAAAAGCGTGTGAAAATAAAGAAACCCAACATTATGAAGCTCCTCACAGCGTTGGCTGAAGATGCATCGTATTACGAAGTTCTTGCATTGGGGGTTTCTGAAAATAAAGGTATAGCGGAAAAAACAAAAAAAAGCATCAATCGCGATAATTATATACAGGAGGTCCAAATGGAACTCATTAATAATGAAATTACGATTGGGCACTGTTTAGAAAAACTTAAGTGAGTGTAATCTTTGATTTTACAAGGTATAAGAAAGAAATATTTTCATGCTACAATTTTAAATTAATGATTGTAACAATCTGTGACTTTATTAGGTATAAGAAAGTTATATTTTTTATTTTAAATTAATAATTGTACAATCTGTGATTTTACTAGGTATAAGAGTTATATTTTTTTTTTAAATTAATAATTGTACAATCTGTGATTTTACTAGGTATAAGAAAGTTACATTTTTTTATTTTAAATTAATAATTGTACAATCTGTGATTTTACAAGGTATAAGAAAGAAATATTTTCATTCTACAATTTTAAATTAATGATTGTAACAATCTGTGACTTTATTAGGTATAAGAAAGTTATATTTTTTATTTTAAATTAATAATTGTACAATCTGTGATTTTACTAGGTATAAGATAGTTGTATTTTTTATTTTAAATTAATAATTGTACAATCTGTGATTTTACTAGGTATAAGAAAGTTACATTTTTTTATTTTAAATTAATAATTGTACAATCTGTGATTTTACAAGGTATAAGAAAGAAATATTTTCATGCTACAATTTTAAATTAATGATTGTAACAATCTGTGACTTTATTAGGTATAAGAAAGTTATATTTTTTATTTTAAATTAATAATTGTACAATCTGTGATTTTACTAGGTATAAGAGTTATATTTTTTTTTTTAAATTAATAATTGTACAATCTGTGATTTTATTAGGTATAAGAAAGTTATATTTTTAATTAATAAATGTAACATGATTCATATATTTTATTTTTTTAACGTACCTACCTAATGGGGATTATTGAACTTTTTAGTTCACTTATCCCCATTAAATAAAAATTTTGGGTCAACGGGGAATAGTGAACAAAAAGTTCACTAATCCCCATCAATGGGGATCATCCAACGGGGAAAAGTGGAATAAGCCAAAATTTATTGAGAAAAATTGACATCATTTAGAATTTCGGTTAAATGCACTAGGCTTCTATAATACTTTTTATATTTTCAATATATGAGTACCTGATATTGTAGTGAGTACGTATTAAGGAGCCTAAGTTAAAATAGCCGATTTCCAGAGATCAATACTGGATTACGTTTACACAAATTTATGTTTTGATTTCTATAGAAGCCGTTTTAATATCTACAAGATATCTGTGGAACTAAAATATTACGTAAGAGCGGTTGTATGAAAATGTACCTCGGGTTGGTCGCTCTTAACAATACGACGCATATTTTTACAAATGTACTGTAAAATAAAGTTAGTTTTTACAACCGCGCACCGCTGCAGTCGAATGCCAATTTGCTATAAAAGTAAAAATATATTGGAATCAAATGAACATATTCGTACTGTCGTGCCAGTGCTGTAACAAATATCGATATAAACTATCGACATCGTAATGCGATTTTAATGCAGCACTACGGGCTGGTTTGCGGGCGAACTGTGTTTGTGGGATACTATATGTTCGAGCTTATTAACTTGGATGTGGCTGTATACTGTAAATATAAAGTGTGGGAGCTGGTAAAGCGCCCGCTTGCTACAATGTAGGCAATGGTAATACCAGGCTTAGCCAACTTGATAATCTACAATCGTTAGTGCTAATAGAAAACTAATCAAATGTATGAGAATGACATCATCTCAACGTTAAAAGTCACGTGGTCAGAAAAATCGAATATAAAATTCGTAGCCAAGTTCGCATCGTGAAATGATAGAATTAAATATAATCGTTTCTACAATGTCCATCGCTACATCCTGTAGTTTTATGGTATAAATGGTAGCAAAGTTACAATTGTTGTAGAACGAGCGATCGACATGGCTACCAAATTGTCGTTTTCTAAAATCGCTTACGCGCCAAGGCGTTTCCGATTCTAGAAAGAGATTCGACACGCAACGGTCGTAATTTGGCTAGGCCCTCTGATGTATAGTCGAGATCAATAGTACTTTTTTTTATGGTAGGTAAAATCATCCAATGACAAATCCCGCTCTTGGGCGGAGCGGGAAGTAGTGTCAGACTCTTACTGACTAAAAACCTACCCCGTTCCTTCGTTGTCTATCGTGCCGAGGCCGGGTATTCCTTTCGGAAGCTGACCCATGACCCCAGCAGGCTTCGACCCTGCCTGCCTGCAGCTAGCAGGCTGGGCCTCCACGGTTTGCTGACAGGTCCTTGAGGCGCGCGGGAACAGTACGCGCCGTCGACGACTTGAGCTGAGTCCGGTCGATTACCGGACGATCGGACAGCGTGCTACCAATTGCACGCCATCCGCAAGCCCGCGCCTACGGTGGCCGGAAATAGGGATCGGAATCCCGGTGGCGGCTGGGGCGAGCGCCCCGTTGCCTCTGCCTGATGCGGTCGGCCTCCTCCTTTGCTAGCATTACTGTTTCGCAGAAGGAGGCGACCGCCTGCCATCCCTCCTCACTCCGGACCATGGCCTGAACCAAGGCCCGGCGAGAGAGATTGCTGCCACCGATCGCGCCCACGAGGACACGGCGATGCTCCGCCCAGGTGGGGCACACCTCCACAGTATGCTCCACCGTGTCCTCCGGGTGTTCCGCACATTGGCGACACCCGGGCGAATCCTCCGCACGAATCCGGAACAGGAACTTAGCGAACGCTAATCAAACGCCGATCATGTCCTGGAATAGCGCATACGATACTTTCTATCCCAGGAGTATAATGCCTTTTCATAATTTTCTACTTTCACTCGGGTGAAACCACTGACAGCAACTCATCATCATCATCATTATTTCAGCCCAATGACGTCCACTGTTGACCATAGGCCTCCCCCAAATGTCGCCACAATTAACGGCCCTGTGCGTCTCGCATCTATCGGATTCCCGCAACCTTTACCAGGTCATCGGTCCACATTGTAGGCGGCCTTCCAACGCTGCATCTTCCGGTACGCGGCCGCCATTCCAGAACCATTTGGCCCCAATGGCCATCTGGTTTGCGAGCAATGTGCCCTGCCCATTGCCCCTTTAGTTTGACAGCAACTGATAAAGTATAAATCGATGCATCTAACGCATAAAGTTGAAACATATATAAATAGTTTTTGTACTAAGAAAATCTGTGACATTTATTTCAAAAATACATAATTGTATACATTATATAAAACACTAATTAAAACTATGTATACACTTAAACCTACTCCTGACTAAAAAATGGCGTCATAAAACTCGTCCGCATCGCTGTCGACTGGAAGTGTGCCCAAAAGGCTGGTGGCATTGCAACGTTGAATGGCAATGCTTAATCTCTGACCGAGGTAAAAGCCAGCCCTTGGGTCACGCGAAGTGTCAACTAAATGTTTGGAGAGATCTTTAAAAAGCGCATGAGTTGAATAAGAAAATATAAAATAAATATCATTATTTCTTATTTCATGCAGCGTCTGGTACTATGATCTTAAAATGATTATTTATTGATTACGAAATGCAAATACATCAGTTAAAAGAATTTTTACAAATTATTTATGTAATTAACAATAATTACAAAAACGCTTCTCCTGAAATCACTTTTTTTCCATCGACCTGATGCGTGTGTGGTGTCGAAATACATATTAAAAAAATTGGCACGTTTTTAAATTTCGTATTAGAAGTGCGGCCCTCGAAGCTGTGTAAGCAATACTGCCCCTTGCTTACAGGTTACCAGCCCTTTTATACGAGTCTGTCCAAGCGACACCATAATAAGTGACGTCACGGCGCGCGGCTTTATACCCCGTGATACCATAATAATAACAAAACAAAGACTCTATAATTAAATCTTGATCTCCACGACATATTTATCAATTCACTAACCCTAGCAAATATAGACAGACGTTGATCTACAAAAAGAAGCCTGTGCTTCTCGCTCACACTTCTATGAAAACGGCGACCAAGAGTAGGGCGCTTGGCTTCACAATAAAGCGAAATAATCACCGACCCACGCATAGTGTTATGCCAGTAATGAATGAAGTTATTGTTTTGTTGATACCATTATAGACCTTCGGATAGCCGGACCGAGCCTGCCCTCAATAGCCTCAGTGAATTGTGGCCGGACCCATAACCAGTGCCGGATCAGTCACGTAGTGAAAGTAGCAAATACTGCGGGCCCCGCGCCTTTAAATGGGCCCCGTCTTGACGTATAAAACAAGTCGGGACCTAGGGACTTGCTATTACGTGTTAAAATGTTAGTTGTAGGAACGAGAATGAGTGATGAAGCTATACATCTTTTATAGCTCCTTCCCTTTAACAGTTCAGTTTAGATTGTAAAATAAATCGCTTTAAGAGCTCGTGGTACTGCTGTACCATATATATATACATATGTACCATATAAAATGTAATTTCGGATTTTCCTTAAAGACAATGTGGCTCCTGGATATAGTTTCATCTTTACCTAAGGATCTCGCAGCCTGTTTGAAAAATAAATTTTAATTCATTATGTTTAATAAACATCTACCGATTTACGCTTTGAACTGATTTTTCTTTTATTGGAACGCTTTTTACGTGTACGTCTTTCTACATCGTCCTCACATATAAGTTTCAACATTAGCGATGTCATCATAATTGTGTAATTATTTAATGATTTAAAAAAGTTTCTATGGAGTTTCTTGCACGTTCTACTCCATAGAGATCTACGTTTTAGAACGTGCAAATAACTTCATCTATTTTTTGTGAACCGACTTTGATAATTCAAAAGTGTTTAAGGTTGAACATATAGGGGGCCCCTTGGTAAGCCAATTTGGGGCCTGTAGCACACTGCAGGCTGGGCCCTGTTTTAATCCGGCCCTGCCCATAACGTTTGGGAACTTCCTCTTTGTGCTTTACTTTCGCCAAAGAAATATTTTATGGCGAATTTGAGGTCCAATAAAGGCAGAAGAAGTGCTCGTGATAAATCTTAGTGTTTCGGATTCTTGTGATAGTTCCCAGGTGCGACGGTAACGAGCCGCCATTGTTTGCCACTTTCAAGTTGAAGTTGTGAATTATAGTTTGTGTTTCGGTGTTGAGAAAAGTTCGGCGTTTTTTTTCTTTTCGATTCGCAAGGTTTGTGCAGTTAGCCAATGTTAAGTTTAGAAAGTTTTTCGTTTTTGAAACAGCATACAGTCGCTCTGTTTTTCATTAAAATGTAGACTTAACGCATTTTAATTTATTCTTGTTTATATAAAAGTACTCTTTATTATAAACCACGATACACAATTGGAGGCTTAAAAAAATATACAATTGATGGCCTTATCGTATTCCGTGATCGCTTCCAGGCATGAATATAAATTGCCAGGACACAAGAAGCTTGCTGCATTACAAAACAAGCTAAACAATTATTTTTTTTGTAGTACCCATTTTGCTGCAAATGTTTCGAATTACCCTTATCGTCAAGCTTCGCTGAGGTATTCAATACATACTACAATAAAATGCTCAGCGGGCCTAAAAAGGTAACATGAGCAATTCATCTAAAGCAAATCATATTCCGAGTTCCTAGCAATTCTTCTAATGTTCGTAAAATAGTTGCACAAATTAGTCGAATCATACTCAATTCACTACTTATCAGAATCATATTCCTTGTAAATATTGCCATATTAAAAAAGTATGATTCATATAATTCTACAAAAGTGGTCTTTTTAGATCTGCACCTCCAAAGAGACCGCGTCTGTTTCATTGATTCCACGTATTGATCAGTTTTGAAGACACCTAAAATACAAACTACAACAATCTATATCACAACATCGAGTAAAAAACCATTTTCGAATTGAACTTGCTGTGGCTACCCACAGAACACACCCAAAACTACTGGGCCTTAGAACATGATTTTTGGTTGCGCGAATTTGCTATGGTGGACTGTAGGTTTAAAAAGCGATCTAAGGTTTGTTAACAATATGCAGGTACTGCGTCTAGCGTTTATTAATGGGATAAATGTATTAGGAAAGGAACACTGACCTTTTAACCTCGAAGGTTCCACATGGCGCCGCCGGCGGACCTCGACTTCGTACATTTAACCACTGCCAGGTCCTGTATTGCACTAACACTACACTATTGTTGAGTCTCTGAATGATTGGATCACGAAAATAGTCAATTTTCTTGTAATTTCGAGCGGGCGCGGTTAGCGGTGCGGTCACATTCACAATCGATGCACAAACGTCAAATGTCAAATCATTTCTCTTGAGGTCGTGCGGGAAGCGGAAACGGTAGGGATAGGATTGCTAGGCCAAAAAAATAAATTACAAAAAACAAAGTCGCGGATCATAGCAAATTGGCGCAACCATTCCCCCCGGGTTTGAAGGGTTACCTTCAAAGAAAAGAAAAAAAACAAAAGCGAAACTAAACCCTATTACTAATCCAAACTATCAATACTAGGTAGCGAAACAACTTATAACTAACTATGCCACTACTACTGATTAGGCAGAGGGCAGAGGCGAATAACCGGACGCAGGTACGATCCAGTTGCGGTTTTAACTTTTACGACTCGCGTTATTCCGTTCGAACCCGGAAAAACTTCTTCCACTACACCAAGAGGCCAGTGCAGAGGAGGCGCACTCTCAGTCCTCAGTATCACCACAGTACCGACCGTGACTGGATCTGAAGGAGTGTTCCACTTTTGACGCGACTGCAGCGTATGCAGATAATCTGTCCTCCATCGCTTCCAAAAGGACTGAACTAAGCTATCTAGCAGAGCGTGACGCGGGTGGAGCTGCAGTTTGTCAGTCTCGACATCTAAAGCGGGCAAATATTTAAGAGGAGTCGTCGTCAAGAAGTGAGCCGGCGTCAACGCTAGTGGCTCCGATGGATCACTAGACAAAGTCCGACACAACGGACGCGTATTCATCAACGCCTCTACCTGAGCGAGTACGGTGCTCAACTCCTCGTACGAGAGAATCTGTTCGCCTATGACCCGAAACAGGTGCGACTTAAGGCTTTTAATATTCGCCTCCCAATTGCCACCAAAATGACTAGCCGCTGGCGTATTAAAACACCAATCAATGCGATTCTCAGCTAAGACATGGGCGAATTCACTTTGGTAGTACTTGGAGCGTAAGAATGTATGTAATTCCGAAATATTGCGTCGCGCTCCAACATAATTTGTGCCGTTGTCAGAGTATAAGCGCTTAACGGGACCACGGCGAGATAAAAATCGTTTAAATGCAGACATAAAACCCTGCGTACTCAAATCACTGGTTAACTCTATGTGAACCGCACGAGTTGTCATACAAACGAATAGGCAAATGTATGCCTTTGTGGAACGTATACCACGACCACGGGCAATAGTGACTTTAAACGGTCCAGCATAGTCCGTCCCAGTATGTATGAAAGGTTTCACCGTCTGTACAACACGACAAGAACGATGGTCGGCCATTTCCGGCGCGTTGAAACGCGGGCGGAGCTTAAAGCAGGGCACACATCTGTGCACTCTAGCGCGTATCAAATTGCGAGCGGAAAGTATCCAGTACTTCTGTCGAAGAATGGACATTAATAAATCGGGACCAGCGCGACAATTCACCTTATGGTGATAGTCCACCAACAAATCCAAAACGCGATCCTTGCGTGGTAGAACTACTGGATGCATTTGTTCAAACTCTAACTTAGCATTTCGCAGACGGCCACCGACACGAATGAGTCCGTCTTGCAAAAATGGTTTCAAATGTTGAAGTGCGGGACTACAAGGTTTATGTGATTCTAAACTACGAAATTCTATTGAAAAATAAAATTTCTGCAACTCTCGAAGTACAACTGATTCAGCTCTATCCAAATCAGCTGCGATTATAGAACCACGCGATGGTAATAATCTCAAAAATCTTAGGACGTAAACTACACAGCGTAATAGTCTCGACCAAGACGAGACTCGATTAGACAACAACAAAACAACTGACTCTTCACGCGGAACTGATACTACAAGCGTATGTTTCTTCTCCTCGGGTGGCTCTGAAACAGTAGCGGGGTTAAACGGAGCATTTGGCCACTCGTTAGGAGTGGTATGAAGCCAGGGAGGGCCACAAAACCAAAGCGGATGATTTAAAATTTGCGCAGGAAGCAAACCACGTGAGAGACAATCAGCTGGGTTTTCTGTTCCAGCGACATGGAATATATTTTCCGGTGACAATTCAGCTTGAATCTTAGCCACCCTATTTGCGACAAACGTGCCCCATCGATGGGGTGACGATTGAATTCGACGATTGAATTCGTAAACCTTCAAAGGTTCCTGCGGAGAAAATCTATACAAGAAGCGTTTTTCTGCGGAGGCACGGGAGCCACCGAGCGAAAAAATATCACCCTTGAAAGGGAGCGCGACAACATAACGACCATCTTTATCACGAGTAGTCGTGCGGGTATAAATCTCCTCAGTGACCTGATCCTCAGGGCTGAGAATAGGCGGGACATTGACCTCTTCAATCTCCCAGAACTTGCGGATGGTAGACTCAAGCGGCGGCTCGACGGTGCAACAGTGCGACACAGTCGAGTAACTATTTAAATAAGCGGGTGCGGAACCAACTATAACAAACCCGAGAACTGTTTCCAGTGCGTGCGGAGCGGGGTACATCGGAAGACCTTGAATTTTACGTGATAACTGGAGATGCGGGAGAATCGAAGCACCGATCAATAGATCGATATCTCCAGGGAAAGCGTAATTTCCGTCGGCTAACTGCAAGTTCTTAAACTCCGTCAGCATGGACGTGTCAACCGGTACCGTGGGCAACCGTTCCGTAATCTTATCTGCGACTAGCGAATCCATTTCAAACGAAATATTACGATTAAAACGTGAACTAAATATTATTTTAATGGAACCGTGAATGGTTGCCTTTAAACCTCCAAAACCTTTCACTTCTGAGCGGGATGACCAATTATTAAAACTAAAACCAAGGCGTTGACAACAATCCCGAGTAATAAAATTACTCTGGGAAGCGCCATCTAGTAGCGCTCGAACGGTGAGCGGTTTGCCAAAGGCATCTACAATGACAACTTGCGCGGTCGCAAGTAAAACGGTAGTGATTTGAGTACCAGCGGCGGAAAGCGAACACAATGTTACGTCGTTTGCACTTGCAGCAGGCCGCGCGTCACAAGCGTCGCGCGTCTGCGCAGGCTGCGGCTGCGATGGCAGCTTACTACTCTCAAAATGTAAGAAGGTATGATGTCTAGCTAGACATTTACGACAGCTAACACCACTGTTACATGACGTAACCAGATGTTTGTCACTTAGACAATTAAAACACAAATTATTAGTGCGGACAAACTTGTAACGATCACTAGGCGATAATCTCTGAAATCCCGAACACTTGTACAGCTGTGTATGGCTACCCTTACACAGAGAACAGTCAGGTGTCGAGGCGGTATTGACCAGCGTATGTGCAGTCTTGACTGACTTCGATGACGCGTCTATACGGCGATCGGAACCTGTCCTATTCGTGACTTCATGACGTGCCGACGTGCGCTGCAATACCTTAATATGGTCGCGAATAAAAGATTCTAAATCTTCGAACTTAGGTATTTCTTTACCGCGCTGAGTCGTTTCAAACAGACGAACAGTTTCAGGATCTAATTTCTTTAAACCGATATACAAAAACAAAAAGTCACAGAGGTCATTGACCTTTAGGTTCTTTACTGCACGAACAGATGATGCGAAAATATTTAAAAACTTCTCTAAATTATGATCGTTACAAACGGAAGAACCTTTCAAATCGAATAATTGATCTAAATATGCGGTGGCTACTAATCGCTTATCTTCGTATTTTGTTTTTAAAGTGTTCAAAACTAAATTGTAATTTTCAGCGCTAAACGTAATTCCAGCACAGACAGCCTTTGCCTTACCGGTCAATTTTTCTACGAGATAATGCAATCTCTCGTGATCTGTCAGCGATGTGTTCCTATGTATTATATTTTCGAAACTATCTATAAATAAATTCCAATTTCGAATGTCACCATCAAATTCAGGTATTTGAATTGGCGGCAATCGTGGGCGTTCGCGAGGAGGGTTGGATAAACCACTCGCGGGGGGGGGAGTCTCTAAACTCCTAGCAATACGTTTGATACGACAATACAAGTCATCAAAGGACGACAATGCCTGATAACTCACACAGTAATCAGGATTTAACTCCAACTCTAAAATGTTTATATCCTTAATTGTAGATTTAAAATCCGCGCGCAAACTATCTAAAGTTTCCAACGAACACAAGAAAGCATCTCTAATCGCCAGATCCGAGGTTTGCAAAGATTTATCACAAATTGATTGAACACGTGAAAACTGTGAGTCCCTTTCAGCGTATAAAAGCTTTAACTGAACCTTTAAATCAGTACTAACCTTGGTTCCCTTAAGAGACATCTTGTCTTGATATATTCACACTATACACTCAAACAAACACTTAACGAATTATTAAGTAAGCGATAATTATCAGATAACAATATGGTAGTATTGTAAACAACAAAGCGAACGGCGAACGAACGGAATAACCTGTCTATATAATCTATGGTTTATCCGTTTCCTACAAATATTCACTCAACAATGAACGGGTATTTTTGAAATGCGTCTACCTACATGCAATTTGTAGGATGGTCGAATGAATTTTGTCAAGAAAAAGAATGCGAACGTTTTATATCTACGCTGATATTTACGTAGCTAACTATAATTATGCGGTGCGGTTGACGGCGTAGGTACCGTAATTATCAATGACTCTTTAACTATACGAGCGAAATAACGTATAGTTGCCTAAATGCCTAGATGCGGGTTTTCTACTATTATATCTAGGTAAACAGGCGCGTTGCGTTTATTCCCTATGGAACAAATACTATATTGCGAAATTACAAGAAAATGATTCACGATCCTGCTCGTAGGACCAAAAAGTAATGGTTGCGCGAATTTGCTATGGTGGACTGTAGGTTTAAAAAGCGATCTAAGGTTTGTTAACAATATGCAGGTACTGCGTCTAGCGTTTATTAATGGGATAAATGTATTAGGAAAGGAACACTGACCTTTTAACCTCGAAGGTTCCACATGGCGCCGCCGGCGGACCTCGACTTCGTACATTTAACCACTGCCAGGTCCTGTATTGCACTAACACTGCACTATTGTTGAGTCTCTGAATGATTGGATCACGAAAATAGTCAATTTTCTTGTAATTTCGAGCGGGCGCGGTTAGCGGTGCGGTCACATTCACAATCGATGCACAAACGTCAAATGTCAAATCATTTCTCTTGAGGTCGTGCGGGAAGCGGAAACGGTAGGGATAGGATTGCTAGGCCAAAAAAATAAATTACAAAAAACAAAGTCGCGGATCATAGCAAATTGGCGCAACCAATTTTTTTCACAAGAATTCCTTTTAAGACTTGAATAAGTGAGAGCTTACTGCAAAAAGTTGATTTTCCAAAAGCTCCTTCTTAGTATTAAGAAGGAGTTTTTGAAAATTCTACTTTCAAAGGGGTGAAAAGAGGAAATTTCGTTGGTACGCAAAATTTTGTTCCTTGAGCTAATATACTGGAAACTTTTAAGAGTCAGTGAGAGCTTACTGCAAAAAGTTGATTTTCCAAAAGCTCCTTCTTAGTACTAAGAAGGAGTTTTTGAAAATTCCACTTTCAAAGGGGTGAAAAGAGGAAATTTCGTTGGTACGCAAAATTTTGTTCCTTGAGCTAATATACTGGAAACTTTTAAGAGTCAGTGAGAGCTTACTGCAAAAAGTTGATTTTCCAAAAGCTCCTTCTTAGTACTAAGAAGGAGTTTTTGAAAATTCTACTTTCAAAGGGGTGAAAAGAGGAAATTTCGTTGGTACGCAAAATTTTGTTCCTTGAGCTAATATACTGGAAACTTAGCACAAATTTTAATCTAATTAAAAACAGTTTTCATTATTCGGTATTCGAAACTATCCCTGCATAACGATTATTTCTTAAGTTAATAAACTTGAAACTCGTTTTGCCTCGTCGTTTATATCGCGTACATAGAAGACTGGAACAGTTTGCCACCTGCGATCTTCCCGTCCGATTATAATTAGGTGTCTTCAAGGCTAGAGTGAATAGGCGAGGATAGGGAGTAATAAACTAGTGCGTTTCACCATCAACGATTAGATCACTGCTAACCATCAGGTGGGATTGCAGTCAAGCACTAGTATATCAATTTAAAAAAAACTTGGCTTTGTGCCAAGTTTTTTAACTAATGAGTACTATCATTATTGTTGTTGTCTGTTTAATTTTGTCCAAGGGGATGGTGAGGTAGACCGAGACGTAACACATCGGATCAACACAGGATGGATGAAATGGTGACAGGTCAGGGGAACAACTTGTGACCCACGGATGCCCCTCAAGTTGAAGGGTAAAATTTATAAGTCAAGGAAGGAGTTGAAGGATAAAAAAAGACTGCATGTAGCGGTGATGAGAATGTTGAGATAGATGTGTGGTGTGACGAAAATGGATAAAGTGAGAAATGAGTATGTTAGAGGAAGTTTGAAAGTGGCGCCAGTGACTGAAAAGTTAAAAGGAAATCGTTTGTCTTGGTATGGTCATGTGAAGAGGAGGGATGAAACGCATGCTACTAAAAGAGTTCTGAGTTTACACGTAGATGGATGGAGAGGAAGAGGGAGGCCGAAGAGGAGATGGATGGATTGTGTGAGGGGTGATATAAAAGAATAGGGAGTTAGTGATAATGCGATGGGTGACAGGACAGAGTGGAAGACATAAACGAGTTGCGCCGACCCCAAGTAATATGGGATAAGGGCAGGAAGAAGAAGAAAAGAGGACTGTCATTATTAGTTTTTCAAAACTACCCTCAAAATACGGTTTAAGGGACGTTAAAGTTTTATAAAAATATTCTAACGAAAGAAGTCGCTGGCAAAGTGCTAGTCTACTTCTAAAGGGCATACATTCAAAATAATATTGCGAATGAATAAATAAATAATTTAACCGTAATAAGTTAGCACAGGGGCGGCGCTGAATAAATCAAGCAGAGTGAAAAGACCGCAACGACCCCAAATCCAGCCCTGTGCTAATGGCGGTTTAAATAACAAACACGAACATTGCAATACGCCCATTTTTTCTTAAAAAAAGAAATGTGAACTACCAAATTCGACGGCACTGTTGGCGCAGAGGTTTAGCGATTGGCTGCTGTGCAGCGAGTCGTGGGTTCGATTCCCGCACGGAACAAATTTTAATATGAGTATGGCTTACAAATAGGTGTTCCGGGTCTAGGTGTCTTGCGCAAAACGCAGCAAATAAGTTGAACCATTTTCTATGATTACACGCAGCCCCCCCACATCATTTAAGACCCGGAAATTGGTTACTGCGCATTCAAGGGCGAACTACCCTGTTCCTTCGTAGCCTATCGTGCCGGGGCCGGGCATTCCTTTCGGAAGTTAACCCATGACCCCAGTAGGCTTTGACCCTGCCTGCCTGCAGTTAGCAAGCTGGGCCTCTTCGGTGTGCTGACAGCTCCTTGAGGCGCGCGGGAACAGAACGCGCCGTCGACGACTTGAGCTCGGTCCGATCGGTTACCGGACGATCGGACAGCGTGCTACCCATTGCACGCCGTCCGCAAGCCCGCGCCTACGGAGGTCAGGTGGGTTGGTTGGAATAAGCCCACCTAAGATTATGGCCGCCCTGGCCCACGTACAATGGTCCGCAGAGGACTGAGTGCGGAAACCATACTCAGAAGATAAGATAAGATAAGAAGATGTGTGACGAGGATTATAACCGATTTTCGGGTCTCAATCCAAGTGAGGAGCTGCGCGTCACTATTTCAAATGGTTCAACTTATTTGCCGCGCACTATAGCTCAAACGTACTCACACAACACGCCAGAACAAATTAATTTAAACAAAAGCAATTACCGCTTCATCTAACAACATGTTCCCCATTAAAAATAATTCAAAGGGACCTCTCATTTTGCTCACCCCTTTAGGGATTACGCGTGACAAATTAACGGGACATTCGATGATACACGAATTGAAACGACGGATCGTATATGACAGTGAGCTTCAGTTTCACAGGATTACGGTTTGCATTTCAACTTCAATTAATTATCTTTTCAATTTAACTTTTTAAATGCTTCCGCGTTTTGTTGTGTAAGGGAGTTTTCCAGAAGTTGTAATAAGATTAAATCCCTTATTTATGCCTCTAGATTTGTTTTTAATACTAGCTCCTGTTAACGGCTTCGCTCGTGTGAAAGAAGTATATAAGTACATTATTATCTCAAAGGAACATACTACCGTGATAAAAAGTATCGTATACGCCATTTCAAGACGTGGACTCCTTGTGTGCCAGTTTTCAACCGAATTCGTTCAGCCGTTTCGAGTGTGAAAGAGTAACATACATACATACATACACATTGAATTATAAAAATAGCATAGCTTTTGCCAGCGGCTTCGCCCGCGTGAAAGTCGCTTTCTCCATACAAACTTCCAAACCCCGCTTTACCATAAAAAAAAAAACCCCCTTAAGGCTGGAGTTTCGTAAAATCCGTTTAAGAACGGATTTTACGAAACTCCGCGGATGTCTACACCCTATAAGGAATCTACTTGCCAAATTTTAAGTTTGTAGGTTTTTTTTATGGTAGGTAAAATCATCCAATGACAAATCCCGCCCTTGGGTGGAACGGGAATTAATGTCAGACTCTTACTGACTAAAAACCTACCCCGTTCCTTCGTTGCCTATAGTGCCGGGGCTGAGCCTTCCTCTCAGAAAACGGCCCTTGAGCCGCTTGCCTCGGCCCGCAGCCCCCCCACATCATTTAAGACCCGGAAATTGGTTACTGCGCATTCAAGGGCGAACTACCCTGTTCCTTCGTAGCCTATCGTGCCGGGGCCGGCCATTCCTTTCGGAAGTTAACCCATGACCCCAGCAGGCTTCGACCCTGCCTGCCTGCAGTTAGCAGGCTGGGCCTCTTCGGTGTGCTGACAGCTCCTTGAGGCGCGCGGGAACTGAACGCGCCGTCGACGACTTGGGCTCGGTCCGGTCGGTTACCAGACAATCGGACAGCGTGCTACCCATTGCACGCCGTCCGCAAGCCCGCGCCTACGGTGGCCGGAAATCGGGATCGGAATCCCGGCGGCGGCTGGGGCGAGCGCCCTGTAGCCTCTGCCTGATGCGGTCGGCCTCCTCCTTTAAGTTTGTAGGTGTTATATTTTCTGAGATTTCGTGATTAATCAGTGAGTGGTATTTCGCATATAAATTCATATTTATAATATTAATTCTAACAATTATTATCGTAAAGGCGAAAGACAAATTACACGTAATTGTATTTAATTATTATTGTAATTTAACCAAAAATGTAGAAAGTAACTTAACAAATTAATGCAATCTGGGCAAATGCGAATCGAGCTCGCGCTCTGAGCGTTCCGTCCAAAATTACCTATGTAGATAGTTTAAATCCCGAAGTCGAAATAGAGTCTTGAAGATTTTTCCGAATCGCAGTTTTTTTTTTTTAATATCAACCCTTAGATACTATTTTAAAAAACTCATTATTATTTAAGTACTCCTCGCCTGCTCGAATTGGCAAAAAGCGTGAGTGTATGCGTATTCCCAAACGTGAACATGCCAGAAATGATCCAGACCAACAAACGGCATCAAAAAAAAATTGCCCTATCAAGGCTTCATTCATTCCACCATCTTCCCACGCCTTCATTATTATCTTAGTACACTCTCACTGGTACCGCTGCCTACCCTTCGTACTCTACGTGATATTACACCGCAACCGCAATATTCGGGCACTTTCAACGACCTCTGATTTATAACCCACACGCCACGAGTAACTACCAGGAACTACTAAGATTACAAGATATTTCAGCATTAATATATTTGAATTAATGTAATAATTACACAAACGAGAATAGGATAAACTTTTACCTTTTTTTTTAGGTTGTAAGTAACATTCATTTAATAACTAATTTAAATCTTACTATACATGTAATACGACAATATATGTAAGTAACTATTTTTTATTTCAATTAATTCTTAGATTATATACATTACACATAAACATAAATATATACACTAAAGGCTACTCCTAACTAAAATATAGCGTCAAAAAACTCCTCCGCATCGCTGTCGACTGGAAGTGTGCCCAAAAGGCTGGCGGCATTGCCACGTTGTATGGTAATGCTTATTCTCTGACCGAGGGAAAAGCCAGCCCTTGGGTCACGCGAAGTGTCAACTAAACGTTTGGAAAGTTCTTTAAAAAGCGTATGAGCACTCGGACCCCACGGCCCAAGAGTTTCAACCCCAAACGGTTCGACTTTACCTTAATCATATTTTATTTTAACTATTTTCCTTTTTTTTTTTTTGGTGGTTGGTAAAATCATCCAATGACATCTCCCGCCCTTGGGCGGAGCGGGAGATAGTGTCAGACTCTTACTGACTAAAAACCCACCCCGTTCCTTCGTGGCCTTAGATACCAGGGCCGGGCTTTCCTTTCGGAAGCAAACCCTTGGCCCCAGTAGGCTTCGACCCTGCCTGCCTGCAGCTAGCAGGCTGGGTCTCTACGGTTTGCTGACAACTCCTTGAGGCGCGCGGGAACAGTGCGCGCCGTTGACGACCTGGGCTTGGTCCGGATGTTTACCGGACGGTCGGACAGCGAGCTACCCATAGCTCGCCGTCCGCAGCCCGCGTCTACGTTGACTGGAAATCAGGATCGGAATCGGAATCCCCGCGGCGGCTGGGCCTTGTGGGCCGTTGCCTCTCGCGTGCGGCCTCCTCCTTTGCTAGCATTACTGCTTCGCAGAAGGAGGCGACCGCCTGCCATCCCACCTCGCTTCGGACCATGGCCCGTACCAGGGCCTGGCGCGAGAGATCGCCGCTGCCGATCGCACTCACGAGAACACGGCGATGCTCTGCCCAAGCGGGGCACACTTCGACCGTGTGCTCCACCGTGTCCTCCGGGCAGTCCACGCAGTGGTGGCACCCGGGCGTCGGTTCCGCACGAATCCGGAACAGGAACCTCCCGAACTTACCGTGTCCGGTGAGAACCTGGGTCATGCGGAAGGTTAGGACGCCGTGAGGTCTTTCCAGCCACGCCTCAAAGAGGAACTATTTTCCTTTTAAGCTACTAAAAAAACAGCATAACAGTTTCGTTAAGTTGTATATAAGCGTCAGTAACCTACACAGTACTGACACTAATATATTATTGACGCGTGGGTTTCCTTGTTTACTTTCCACATCTGTGGGTTGCGATAAATCCTATACACACACACGTATTTGATATATTGGGGAACAGGGATCCATTCCATGGCAACATAGTTAGGAACAAAGTTACGTTCAAATCAAACACTTAAATATACACAAACTAATACAAATTACGTTTCTTTAAAGTTTTTTTTTTTTTCAACATATTCTGCGAGTTATTTGAAAAACAATTCAGTACCTACAACTAACGAAACATTAACCAAATATTGAATAAAAATGAGAGAAAAGCGGTTAATATCGTTATACAGGATACAAGAAAAGTATAATAGAATAGAATAAACTTTATTGTACTACACACCCAAAAAGTAAGAAAGAAGAAAGAAAAACAATTTATTTACGCGAAATGACGCAAAACTTAAAACTAACTAACAAATATAAATACTTTAGAAGGAAGTTATGCGTCACATCCGCGCAAAACGGTCGAACGCTCAGCATAAAGCTGTGGCCTCATGCATAGAGCGATAAGCTCACAGCGCTGATTTTCAGCGAAAGCTGGTGGCGGTGTCAACATAAAGACGCCGAACGGTGCAGAATGCCCTAAGATTTAAATAAAATAAATAAATAAAAAAGTAGAACAACACAAATTATATTTAAACTTAAATCTATCGGTACAATATCGGTCTTATCGCTGACAGCGATATCTACCAGAAAACTTTAGAAAACGACGTAATAACATTATATTATGATATTTTTAACTATAGTACTTTGTTTGTATTTGTACCTAAGCATATGATTCTGAATTTTACCGAAATTTACTGCTTCGATTGTGGTAAACAGCCCCCCTAGCCAAGTTACAATCGTTTCGTTTAGCGTGAACGTTTGGAGTCGGCTACGCCCTCAATTCCTTTGTTCTGACCACGGGACTAAGCGAGTCATCTCAACGCTCAGTCCCGTGGTCGTGGATAATCGTAACTTGGCTAATAAAACGGTTCACGATGGAATTTTTCCGATGCGCTGACAAAAGGACTAGCCTAAGAGTGTTTTGCAGATAAAACTATGCAATGGCTATCGATTCGACGAAGTTCATCAGAATATGGTTTTTTTTATGGTAGGTAAAATCATCCAATGACAAATCCCGCCCTTGGGTGGCGCGGAATTTTTAATAAATATTAAAAATTATTTTTTAATAAATATTAAGAATTATTTTTTAATAAATATTAAATATTATTTTTTAATATATATTAAATATTTATTATTGAATATTGTGAAAATAAACATGAATTCCAATGAATAAATAGCATTTTCATTGTGCATATTTCGCCCTTTTTAGTGAATATTTGGAGTCTTGCAGCCACATATGGGCTGGTGCTGTAAAATACCATCTAGCAAGAATCAGTGGAAAGGCGTGCGAAAAGATTAATTGGTGATCCAGATTCGGTTAACTCCAATCTACAAAGCCTGGAGCACAGACGTATGGTAGCCAGCCTTTCGGTATTTTACAGGATGCATTTTGGAGAGTGTGCTCGGGAATTGCATGACTTGATTAAGCCATTACCTTTCTACCTTCGGAAAACCCGACTAACGGCATGTGTCCACCCTTAAGTTGTTAACACCGCTATGGTCCGGATCAAGCGTTTTGCCTCGTCGTTTATACCGCGTAAATCGAAGGACAGGAACAATTCGCCTGCTGCAGTCTTCCTGTCGGATTATCATTTAGGTATCTTGAAGGCTAGAGTGAAAATAAACTAGTGGCTCTTAATAAAGGCTCTTAATAAACTAGTGCGCCTCATCATCAACGATTGCATCACTGCTTACCATCAGGTGGGATAGCAGTCCAGCACTAAATTATTTTGATATTTTTATAATATCAGAAGTCTAATCATCGATTAAAAGCATTAGAAGCGAATATTGTTGAAATATTCCAGCTCCTCTAGCCAAGTTACGATCGTTTCATTTAGCGTGAACGCTTGGAGTTGACCACGCCCCCAATTCATTTGTTCTAACGTCATCTCAACGCTCAGTCACGTGGTCAACAAAGAAATTGGGGGCGTGATGAAATAACTTGGCTAGGAGGACAGTATTGTATCTGTAATGATTAATCAAATGTTAATTAGATTATTTTACTGTTTCAGAATAATGCTCGTCCAAGATTTCGCAGCTCCACGTAAATGAAGTAAGTGGCTGAACTTGCTAACTTCGTATATAATGGAATGAGATAATTTAATGCCGTACCACTGGCCTCTGATACTGCTATTATGTACTTAGTATTCACACTTATATGCTTTTGTGAGTTGTGATATATTATATTTAGTTGAATGCAGTAGATTATAGGGATAAGTTCTATAAAACTAATAGCAGTAACTTGACTAAGAGAAGCATGCGATTTGACGAAAACGGAAAGTTTCGGTGCGGCGTGACAGTAGCTCGCGCTCCTGGACTAATCGCGAGCCACTACTGAGCATCGCGGGTACGAAGACTTCCGAAGAAAAACGAAAACTATTGAGAATTTGTTTTCGCTTCCACGGCGTATTGAATTAAATTAAATGTATAATAAATAAAAATAAAAGTAGATAAATTTTATGATTCAACCGTTTACATTGGTGACACCGACGTGATTGATGCCTTCGTCGCCTTTGAAAAGCGTGCGCACGCGTGATGGCGGTCATTGTGCTATCAATTTAAGAAGAAAGGAAAGAGTACTGCTTCCTGCCTGTCCTTGACTGACGATCTGCCTTACCTGCTCACTACCGTGCTGGTCTCTTTCTGCATCGGCAATTCGGCGAAGATTCTATTGAAAAGTGACTTATCCCCAATCTTGTGTGCACATATTTACGACTGGAGGACAGTTGGAGACTTGAGCATCATGTGGAGCATGATATCTTATTAACCCGACCGCACTCGAAGAAGAGTCATGTTTTTCGAATGTGTTTATTTTCTTGGCACGTCGTTCGTTGGTCTAGACGACCTTTTGTTGTATTTTAAATTGAGAGGTGTCGTTTGATTCTTTCTTAGTTGTGAATGTGACACAGATTCGAGTACATCAACAGTGTAATTTAATAACGGATTATATAGAGTATTAAAATTTTAATCCTCGGTCGGCCCCTACTTTTTGCAGTTACATTTTTGATTCATCGATCATTCTCCAACAACACTTTAACCTGCCCTCCTAGCCAAGTTACAATCGTTTCATTTAGCGTAAATGCTTGGAGTTAGTTACGCCCCCAATTCCTTCGCTCCGACGTCATGTCAACGCTCACTCACGTGGTCAGAATAAAGGAATTGAGGTCGTCCAACCGTTCACGCTAAACGAAACGATTGTAAATTGGCTAGAGGGGCAGATTCTTTTAATCGCACCTCTTAAACTTTTGTTGTACAGTTTTTCTCTCTGTTTTATCCCCATTATGTTTTATTTTATTTTTTTCATAACCGGCCATAGTAACACATGGTATTTACTGAAGTATTCATCGCATCCACCTATCAATGGTAAACAGACCTGTCGGCCATTCAACCGTCGATCGTCCAGATTTATTCGCACGACGCTGAAAACGAACCAGGCATAAATCTAGATCTCTGGAGAGTTGTGACTGAAAAACTTGGTAAGAGTTATAGCATCAGTTTTGCATCAGTCACCTGAGGGAAAACTTTTAACTGCAACTTGAGACTCTGTGAGACAGACGAAAATTGCATTCTGCGTATGCCTTTTAATATACCGACGGTACAAAATGAAAAAAAAAACCGGACATGTTCGAATCGGACTCGCGCACTGAAGGTTCTGTACAAACTTAGGGTCACACAAATCAACTCAGGAGCAGATCGTCACCTCCTTGCCTTTCCCCTTGGCGTCAAACAGGCGTCCACAAACGTATCCACGTAATGTAAGTGAATCAGATGCTCCGGCAACGCCGCTCTTACGGCTCGCCGACCGCTGGTTGACAGCACTAGTTGAATCATTTTGAAGCTAAGGTAAGGTACCCTAGTACGGAGAGCCCTAAGCCCTAGCTTAGGGCTCTCCGTACTGCACCCTAGTGCGGAGAGCCGTAAGCTAGGGTACGGAGTACCGTAAGCAGGAACTGTAAGTCGACCACGCACTGCACCGCAATTCGTGAGCTTGTCCCGAGGCGAGGTGATTACGTTACGATTCCGATTAGTGTGCGTTGCAGTAGGGATTTTCATACAAATAATACTGAACGGCTCGAGTTGGTACCGTGACGATCCCTTTTTGATACGTGTGGACCGAATCGAGTCTTAAAGATTTTTCTGAATCGAAAAAGCTATATTTTGTGACATAAGTACAAATTTTCAGTTTTCAGATTTTTTCCTATACTTGTGCTATAAGACCTTGCTTCATGCCAAATTTCAGGGTTCTAGGTCAACGGGAAGAACCCTATGAATTTTAATTCCCTTGAGAGTGTCAGAATGTACAATTTTTGCGACATAAACGGCTGTATCTTTTTGGACAGCTTCAAGGGACTTCGGTTTTTCTTTAATTCATTTAAACTAGTGCTTGACTGTAATCCTATCTGATGGTAAGCAGTGATGCAAGTTATTCTTTATTTTCATTATATATTCAATAAATTTCATTCAAGCACTTTTACCAATATCAATGAGATACCATACCAATGCGATACAATTCGTAAGTAAAGTTTTCAGTATGAATATGGTTTGTTACAGAAGTAAAAAGCCTATTGAAGTCGGTTTTCTGACAGCTACCTACAACCTGAAAATATTTGATTCAAGAGTAAGTTGCTTCTAGGTAAGCGTGCTCCATCGTCGACCTCTCTTACCAAAGTGGACAAACACGAGCCTATCAATTGGTGTCTAATATATTCGAATAAAGGTCGAAATACAACAATTACTCTTTTTAGTGCCACCTCGAACGATTACACCGCAAGACTCGCGGCTTTAGCAATGTAACTGGCCGTCCGACAACCATCCGGACTGAACTCAAGTCGTTGACAGCGTGTTTGTCGATGTCAACAAAACCGTAGGGGCCCAGCAGGGTCGAAGCCTACTGAGGCCATGGGTTGTGCGAAAGTGTACCCCGGAGCCCTGGAAGGAAGGCAAAGAAGGAACAGGAGTGAATTTTAGTCAGTAAAGGTCTGACACGCCCTCTCGCTCCACCCAAGAGCGAGAGAAGTCATTGCATGATTTCCCACCTAAAAAACCCCCAAGGCTCGCAACGTGATTTAATGTAATGATTTCCTGTATCGAATGTTTGGTATTAACCGAAGTTTGATTGACGTGCAATCCAACGGCGTGTCAGATGCACGCCGCTTATAATATTACTGACATAATGACTTGCAGGCTTACAAGTTGATACTCAATTTTGATGTCCTACTATAATAATAAATATAATAATAAGATACAGAAGGCAGTACTCCTCGGTACGGCTCGCATTGTGAGGAGGTTCCTGTCTCTGGAGCCCTAACCACCGGTAGCTTGGATCCTGCTCCTAACACCGGCGCACTACTGTTTTTTTTTTATATTTTTAAATGTTTTTTATATGTATTAAAAATATGTATAACAAATGAATTAAGGGAATAATAATAAATATATTATATACCTTAAGTAGGAAAAGCTCGTGTCAAGATAATGGCGCCCCACAGCACGATATGTTGCGAGTATTTGATGCACCACTTACCTCAAAATAAAAGTAAGATTTGATCAAAAAGAAAAAATATCTCTTGCTCTCGAAATATTACATTTTTATTCAAGTGGAGAAAGTTTGTCATCACGACCGAGACGGAATTCGTTATGAAGCCAAGTGCTGCAGTGACTTTCCACGTGTATCAAACGACGTTATTCAATACTCTTACAAAGATATGAATAAACGGGTGCTGAGGCGCGATTCGTGAGGATCGCTTAGCGCCCAGTCTGATACTATAAATGTAATAAATTGTGGCAGGGCTAACTCTTGGACTTTTCCGCACTTGTGCGAAAAATACTAAATTGCGTGCCTAAAAACGGTAGAGATAGAAGGGGGTTTTTGATTACGTTTATTGAAAAATATTATCTTCTTTTTGGATCTGATAGGTATTTGTTCTGTGAAGGTATGTTCCAAGGAGTATTTATTTATCTTCTGAGTCTGTCAGGTAAATACTCCTTATAGGTATTCTACAAGGAATTTATATCTTCCTTTTGGATATGTGAGATAAATAGTCACGAACAACCATAGGCACCGGCCTGCGGACGGCGGGCAATAGGTAGCTCGCTATCCGTCCGTCCGGTGACAGTCCGGACTGAGCCCCAGACGTCGACGGTACACACTATTCCCGCGCGCCTCAAGGAGTTGTCAGCAAACTGTAGGGGCCCAGCAGGGTCGAAGCCTACAGGGGCCAAGGGATGGCGAAAGTGAAATGAAGTAGGTAGGTTTTTAGTCAGTAAGAGTCTGACAATATCTCCCGCTCCCACCCAAGGACGGGATTTGTCATTTGATGATTTTACCTACCATAAAAAATAAATTAAAAAAAAACTTAAATAAATATCTAAATATTCCAAAAAGAATTTGTTTACCTTTAAACTGACTTTAAGGTAAACTGAAGTTTTAAAAGCCTTTAAATTCGCAAAAACATGTTCCAAATAAGTCTATGTCATCTCAAATATTCAGAGTTCGGAAGATAAATACAACAAAACTTTTATTGGATCAAATATTTGAGGACGCGATAGCGATCTTGGATCAAATTTAAGACGAAACTTAAAATTGTTTCTATTTTCCGCGAGGTTTTGATCTTGAACTATTCAATAATTTTTAATAAGGGATTCTGTATATTATAAGAACTTAATTTACTCTTAGTGAGGTTGAGACCATTTTTTGCCGCGTACAGATTTTTGATCACTGGTTTTTTTTATTTTATTTTTATTATTACTATTTTGGAAGTATTTTATTGGGAGCAGTGGTGGCCAAGTGGTAACGGCCCCGACTTACGAATAGTAGGTCACGGGTTCAAACCCAGCCAGGCGCATTACTTTGTGTAATTTATTTCATCACCACTGCTCTCAAAATGGTGAAGGAAAACATCGTGAGGAAACCGGCATGTCCTAGAACCAAAAATTCGAAGACATGTGTCATCCACCAATTCGCACTGGGCCCGCGTGGTGGATTACGGTCTATTCCCTCTCATAGAGAGGAGGCCTGAGTTCCAGCAGTAGGAACATTAAAAGACTGATGATGATGATGAAAAACAACACCAGAGCTAAAAAGTAACAAATTTAACAAAAAAAAAAATTACATTTATGTATATTCCATGTTCCAGCAGATACTTCATGGAAAGCGTTATCCAAGAAGTGAGATGCATTTCTAGGAGCCCATGAACATCAAGCTCTGTTACAATTGAAACAATGTAAATAACTCCTATTATGTCGTATTAAGTTGCTAAACTACTATCCCACACTATTCCATCTAACTTTGTTCGTGCTAAATCCCGGAGGCAGCCAGTCCCGCGCCCCGGGGCCGGGAATTACGCTCGGATCCTGTTGTTACGTGATTCACGAATTCTTGTACAAACGTAATGAAATCTGCGGATAGTTCGGACATGTTGAAAAAAACGGGGCAAGTGTGAGTTCCGCACAAACTTACCTATGTAAATACATACCTACTTCAATACCCGTGTAAAATCTAAAAGATTTTTCTGAATTGCAAAAAAAAATTTTTTTTTGTTACCAACTTTACTGTTTTCAGATTTATTGCTATATCAGTATTCTGTAATAAAAGACCTTGCTTTATGCCAAGTTAAGGATTCTGAGTCAACGGGAAGTACTTACCCTATGAATTTTGATTTCCTTGAGAATATAAGTAAAAGTACATATAAGTTTTTTGCGACATAAACGGCCGTATCTTTTTATTTCGTTACTTAGAAGTTTGATTTTTTAACAGTTTTAAGGGATCACAGACCTGAGTATATAGTTTTAATTTCAACTTGATACCTCTACGCGTTCCCGAGATAAAGGGTGTTGACAAACAGACAGACAGACGGACTACAAAGTGATCCTATGAGGGTTTTTTTTATTGTAGGTAAAATCATCCAATGACAGATCCCGCCCTTGGGCGGAGCGGGAAATAGTGTTAGACTCTTACTGTCTAAAAACCTACACGTTCCTTCGTTGCCTATCACCGGGGCTGAGCCTTCCTCTCAAAAAACCCCAGCAGGCTTCGACCCTGCCTGCCTGCAGCTAGCAGACTGGGCCTCTACGGTTCGCTGACAGCTCCTTGAGGCGCGTGGGAACAGTACGCGCCGTCAACGACTTGGGCTCGGTCCGGTCGGTTACCGGACGATCGGATAGCGTGCTACCCATTGCACGCCGTCCGCATGTCCGCGCTTACGGTGTCCGAAAATCGGGATCGGAATCCCGGTGGTGGCTGGGGCGACCGCCTCGTTGCCTTTGCCTATTGCGGTCGGCAGAAAGTGACAACCGCCTGCATCCCTCCTCACTCCGGACCATGGCCTGGACCAAGGCCCGGCGAGAGAGATTGCTGCCACCGATCAATTCAATAACGGGGTTCTGTTTTTTCCTTTTGAAGTACGGAACCCTAAAAATACCCGAGGAAGAATGGTGAGGAAGAACAACTGAGTAGTGCCATAGTCAAGGGGTTATCGTGGTACAACGATGCCAAATAAAACGTGCCCAAAGCTGAATTTTAAATGTAAGTGTGGAAACGGAGATATCCCGATTGCCGATTGTTTTTAGAACTCTTTGCTTTTGCGAAAGAGCAAACCGTAACATTTATTTGGAATAGATTCGTTCCTATCTTTTCCAAACAACTGTGAACCGTTGCAATTGGAAATTGGAGATCTTTTCGCAGATAATGTTTTTGTGAAATCATTCTAGATTCTCTTTGCATTGAAGCTGTTTTACACCCGTATTTATAAACAAGTAAAACTAAATACTTGAGCAAAAGTAACTACTTAAGTAATAATTTCTATTCCATAGTTAAGATTTTTTTTTAATTTGTATGAAGATTTCAAACGTCAAGTAATGACTTAATAAAATTTTACTTAGTAACAAGTAATTATTTCTTTATAAATACGGGTGTTAGACTTGCATATATTTATAGCGAATTTTGTTTTGACGTCAAGTATGGAAAAAGACTTATCAATGTAAAAATGCCTTGTTGCTACTTCGCTTCAAGGGCTGGTTTTTGCCTCCGCCAAAGGGTAAGCACTGCCATACAGCGTGGCAATGCTGCCTGTCTTTTGGGCACATTTCCAGTAGACAGTGATGTGGAGGAGTTTTTTGAGGCCATATTTCAAATGTTTTTTTTTTCTGGTTTTAAGTTATAGAGTTTAGGCCGACCTGAAGCTAGTTGGGAAAAGGCGAGGGAGATGACGATGAGGCCATGGTTTAAAAGCTTATTGCTTCATCTAACGCAACCCAACGCGATGTTTGTTAAAAAAAAAAACGGCAAAACAAAAAAAAACAAAACTCCTGAACGCTCTGTTGACGTTCGGTAGTTCCGTCATTCTTTCTTATATTTCAAAAACTTGTTCCAGGAGGACGTTTTAAAAAAAAAACAATAATAAAAAAAAATATCATCCGAAAACTTGATTTAATGTGCAAGGTTTCTATGAACATAATATTTAAAAAATATATATTTATGCGTACATTATGAAGGACTAACATTCACGCAAAAATAGCAGATTATTAAAAATCTCTGCTGGATTAGTTTTACACAACATTATTTGATTTCAATAGAATCCTAGAAAATATCAAAAAAATAACTTTGTTTCCAAAATATCTAGGGAAATATGTGTAATAACGTCATAATCACATATGAGCGGTTGTATGAAAAATAGTGAAACAAATGTATTTCGGGTTGGACGCTCATAAGTGCGTTCAAATAGTAGAAGAATTTAATATTTGAATTGAAATTACACGAATAATACTCGTATTATAAATTGAGGAGCATACATCTGACAAATCCACAAGGTATTAGGCAGGTAATAAATTTGTTTTGGTAAACAATAGTGCTAATTTGTCAAGTGTGCCAGCCTTACATTATTATAAGCGTATAATGAACGTGTCTGGTGACGTCATTTGTCATTTCGTTGGTTTGAAACGCAAATTAATTTATAGGAAGTGTCTCCGCCGGTACCACAAAGAAATGTAAACTGATGGGTGACTGAGTAATACAGCTGACAAATTGCTTTAAAAAGCTATCAAAATGAAATCAAAGATGACTGAAAAGAAAATAATTTACATTTAAGTTGTCAAAAAATAAAAGGCCCGTTTTGACATTTGATGTTTTTATCATTTATTTTGTGTAATAATAATAATATAATTGTGAAGGACGGCACGGTTGACATCTGTCGGGCATGTCACCGTCCGGAAGAATCAATTCGTCACGTTATCTCTGGTTGTTCTCGTCTTGCTAACGGAGAGTACTTGCATAGACATAACCTTGTAGCCAGGATTATCCATCAGCATCTTGCTCAGAAATACTCACATCTATCTATCTATCTATCTATCTACTCTCTTGTGGAATCGAAAGTGCCGTACTACTGGGTTCGGTCCATTATCACTGACTATTGTAGCTAATAACCCAGATATAGTGGTGGTGGACCGAAGCGAGAGGCGTGCAATGATTGTGGACATATCAGTCTGTTCCATATAACGAGAACCTCGTGAAAGCCGAGAACGACAAACAAATTAAGTACATTGACTTGGCTCGCGAGGTTGTCGACATGTGGGAAGTGGATTCGGCGATCTTTGTACCGATAGTCGTTTCAGCCAATAGCTTAATAGCCAAGAGCCTCGACTAACACCTTAGGAGACTCTCGTTAGACAGCTGGATCAAGGGCTTGATTCAGAAAGCGGTACTTCTGGACACGGCTAGTATAGTTGGAAGTTCTTTTCTCTGGAGCCCTGACACCAGTAGCTTGGACCCTGTTCCCGGTACCGGTGGGCCACTACATTATTTTTATGTTTTAAAATATTTTTTTGTAATTTTTTAAAAAAAATAATTAAAAATGTAATTTATATGTTTGTACTATAAATAAAGAAAATAATAATAATATCATTATTATCAGTAGTAGTAACTTACTACTACTACAATGTTATTATTATTATATTATTCTAGGGTCTTTCGACAAATGTCAAAAGGGGCCTTTTATTTTTTAACGAGTTTAATTATGCCAACATCGCAATCTTACGAGAACTGAATATCAAACTAGACTGTATGTACTTGAGTTTTATTTTTCACATTGGCTATGTGGAAAAATGGCTACAACCTTGAACATCTCATCGTAATTGGCATAGTTGATGGCAAACGACCAAGAGGCTGGAGCTCAAAAAAATGTAGAGTAACCTTGGAGTTTCTTGCCGGGTTTTTCTGCATAGGAAACGACCAATTTGGAACCGTGCACTAGCTTCTGACGTTTTATAAGAGCCATAGGCCTATGCGAAATAAAAACCATTTGGAATTTTGAAAGGCAGATCAGGTCCGCTACACACTGGACACTCAATTGCACGTAGCACTTCAAGACGCCAAGAACCGTCACAGAAACCATCAGGTAAAAGCTAATACAGCGGGAACTTCACGACCTTCAGTAATAAGGAATACGACTGGAGGAGGAGAAGGACATTATGCACAATCCGTTTCGTCCATTCTTTTTGAAGTGGGAAATCATCAAATGACTTGTCCCACTCTAAAAGGGCGTGTCAAATTTTTGTCTGTAGCCAACCTGAGTCTTTCAGTTGACCTTTGCGATCTAGAACTAAAGTCACTCTTTCAAATGTTCCCACAGCCCTAGCAAGCAATGCAGCAAGTGATGCTAACTTCTCTGTGACCCTGGTACACTACGGGTCGTCGACTCAGTCTTAGTCAATACCAGACGGCTGGACGGCGAGTGGCCGCAATCACCCTGTGAGTCCTGGACGCTTGGGTGGTCTACTTCGGCGGCAACTGGGGCGACACTTCGAGAAAGCCTATTTCCAACAGTGGACGTCTTCTGGTGAAATGATGATGACCTGCATAATGTTTTTGACCTGTGGTGCTATTCTCTAAGAAATGCAGCGCTGCCTCAACGACGAACACCCAAATAGGATACATTGGATTGTCAACCTTATGGACCTATACATTGGATTGTTAATTCAATGAATCCTATTTGGATGTTCGTCGTTGCGGCAGCGCTGCGTTTTCTTAGAGAATAGCACCACTGATCGCAAGCTCGACTATTGAGCGTTTGTTCTATTAAATTCATCTATAGAACGCCATCTATTGGGATTTTTGTTTTATTAAGTATTAGTCTGTAGCTGCCAGGAGTTTGGAAGTTAGTAATGTGACACGCCATGCTTCGGAAAGTGGTCTTCCCTGGTTGTATAAGAATAAGGCCTACTGTACACGGATGCGTAGCTTCATAGACGCGTACTCGTCATGCATTATACGCTTGGAATACGGCGGCAACATTATGTCGTTGTGTCGTTTCCGCTTCGTCAACAGTATCATACTTTTGTACGTAAGCTGTGAGCAGGTGTACACCAAGCGTACAATAACGAATACGCGTCTATAAAGCTATGCGTCCGTGGCCAAAGGAACAGAGTGTGCATCTGTGTGTGCGTACACACTTGTGTACTATAATATCGCCAGCGTGCTTGGCTCTGTTGAGATTGGCCACCGTAATTGAAATGCAGTCGGGAGGATTATTCCGCAAAGGATATCAGACTGAGATGAACCAATAATTCGCTGGTCAGCATTGTTTATGTTGTATAAAGTCACTCACTTTATTCCATATTTGAGTTCTTTTTACGCCAGATCTAATCATTGAATTATAACAGGAAGATTTTTGTATCAAAAGTAACCTAATAAAAAAACGGTAATTTAAAAAACTAAAAAACCCGACTGCTTTTTGCGAAACAAGAAAGTCGTTGTACCCGATCGCACTTAGCTATATAATATTTTAAATACAAGATAAATTGTAGCAGTCGGGACCCATTCTAGAAATAGAGGCTTAGTGAATTGAGAGCACATATACCTATATTACATTGCAGATTACTCCAATCTACTGACTAGACGTCTGACTTTCTAGAATGGGTCCCGACTGCTACAATTTATCTTGTATTTAATATACATACTCTCGAAAAACATAACCCTCCTTCTGGCGCAGTCGGGTAAAAATACCCTTAAAGCGTTGGAAAGCACACCACACGGTCCACAAGGTGGACCGATGACCTGGTAAAGGTTGCGAGACGCACAGGACCGGTAGTTATGGCAACTCTTGGAAACAATGAAATTGGTACTTACCCGGTTTCGAACCCGCAACCTCAGGCACGAGATTGCCTTAACCACTGGGCCATCACGACATATTTCAGCATATACATATGTATATATTCTTTAACTACATAAAAATCTCGTGTCACAGTGTTCGTTATCGAACTTCAAAGTATAATTTTTAACCGACTTCGAAAAGGAGGAGATTCTAAGTTCAGCTGTATGTATTGTTTAATGTACATATATTTACCGATATCTTGGTCAATTGTGGACCGATTTTGAATTTTTTTGTTTTAAATGAAGGATTATACTCCCAAGTTGGTCCCAAATTTCAACTAATAAATTAACCATAAATTCCATCCCAAGAAATATTGTTTTGATCTCATGATGAACTTCGAAGATAGAAGTTTATTATTAGAATATTATTATTATATAAATATATAGAACGGAACTCTTACGTAACAAGTAAAATTGCTTTGTTTATAATCTTTATTTTTTAGTTTTATCTTTACAAATCGATACTGTTTCATGTACCGAATCGACCCTCCACGGGATTAAAACGATCAAAATTTAACGGTGTATATTCTAGTATTATCAATATATTTAGTTTCGTAGTAGAAGATTTAGTGATGAAGCTTTAGAATTCTAAAATTTATGTTCGCAGATTGAAAACCTCACGTAATGTAAACGAATTACTGCTTTTTCTCAAAAGAAAACGTTAAATTATTCTCAAAGAATTTAAGGTTTTAATACTATTTTAGGCTTATACATAAAAAAAGTTCACAAAAACACCACGCAATTACCTAGTTTAAACATTGATTAACAAGTATTTAGCATCAGTAGTGATCCACCCAGTCCAGGTCGCGGGTTCATACCCAACTAAGCGCGTTACTTTCTGTAATTTATTTCATCACCACTGGTCTCAAAACGGTGAAGGATAACATCATGAGGAAACCGGGATGTCCTAGGAATAAAAATTCGAGGATATGTGATGTCCACCAACGCGTACTGGGTCGATGTGGTTTATTTTTTATGGTAGGTAAAATCATCAAATGACAAATCCCGCCCTTGGGTGGGGTGGGAGACTCTTACTGACTAAAAACCTACTCCATCCATTCATTGCCTTCGATCCAGGGCCCCGGGGTTCATTTTCACTTAACAGTACAGTTGCTGACAAATCCTTGAAGCGCGCGGGAACAGTGCCCGCCGTAAACGACTTGGGCTCGTACCGGTCTGTTACCGGACGGGCGGACAGTGAGCAACCCATTGCCCGCCGTTCGCAAGCCCGCGCCTTCGGTGGCCGGAAATCGGGTTTGGAATACCGGCGGCGGCGGCGGCGTGGGTCGCTCTCCTCGAGCAGAAGCCTAGTCCTTGGCCTGAGTCCCAGCAGGGAGAATAATAATAAAGGCGCCTTTAAAGGTATGCGGAACCAGAATGTAAAGTCACATATAAGTACCTCCGTTGAAAAGAGATAATCCACCAGACCAGTGTTGTGTGAGGTCCGGGCAACTGCCCGGTGTCCATCCATCATACTAAAAGTCAAAAGGAACACACACACAAACTAACACACACATTGATATTATAAAGGCAAAAGTTTATTTGTATGTTTGTTAGTCCTTCATGCCCGAACGGCTAAACGGATGAAATTAGACACACGGATAGACCATACCATAGAATATAATATACTTATTGTCAGGGACCTATCTAAGAAAGGTAGGCCCCTAACAACAAGTATCGGTGAAGTCAATAACAGAAGTTTGCGAACGAATTAACGAATCGGGTGCTGTCGTCATACGTCACTTTGACAGAATCTGGACTGATGTTCGCGCGAGCCGAACGGATAAGTGCTTGTTTAGGGAGACGCGGCGCGTTGCGTGGCACGATGAGCGGTTCGTCGTACATTGCCATATGTTTGTGTTTGCGCGAGCGATGACGCGGCCTGCTGCTGCAATTAGGGCATGCAATATCGGAGGGTTATCAGTTCCGGAACTGGATCCGATACTGGAGAGCTAATTCCGGAATTCCGGAACTGGTTTCGGAATTGGTAATTTTTTTATTTATAATTTTCTCATTGTCTCTGTTTGATCCAGCAAAATACAAAAATAAAATGTTGTAAAGAATGGGGTGGAAATAAATGGACTGTATCTCAATAAGCGCTGGTATATTGCCGTTAGTTCAATATTTCAAATTACAACTGTCCCGGACAAACAGTAAAAAAGGGAATTCGAGAGGTCGTCCGTCGCGCAGCTGTCCGTGGAAGCGAGTGTCCGTGGTGCGCCGGACCGCCTGTGTCCGCACCCGCGTCTCCTCTCCCCCGCTGCCGATGACATAGGTGCACGCCGCCTGCGCGTGCACACCGCGTCATGGATCTGTTGGGTTGGATTCCCAACAATGTTTTATATGAAACAAAGCTTATAATAAATCAGTCTTTTAATGATTTTGAGTCAAAAATTACTTATTCTCACTATAATAAAACCGACAAGGTATATGAAACAAAATAAAATTATTAAACAGTAATAAAAACATAAAAAAAATAATCTCGAAACAGTCTCCTTCCTTTATAAAATTATTGTAAATCAGTCTTTTAAATCATTTTAAGTTACATACTAAACATATTTGGTCATGATTTTTCCTTATTACTCTAATTAGATACGAGTATACTCACTATATTCAAATCAACAACATTCATAAAATACAAAATAAAATAATTAAACAGTAAAAAAACATAAAAATAAGTCTCGAGATAGTATCCTACCTAATTAAAATTAATATAAATCAGTCAAAATCAAAAATTAATAAAATTTGGTTACCATTTACCTTAATTACTCTAAAATATTCTAACAATAATAAAATCAATAAAATGTATATAAAACCAAATAATGTAATCAAACAGTAACAAAAATAAAAAATATTCTCGAAATAGTCTCCTACCAGCTTAAAATTATTGTAAATCAGTCTTTTAATAATTTTGAGTTACATATTATACATATTTGTTTTTATAAAATCAAATAGAATAAAGTATTAAAAATATACTTACATGAGAATTATTGACAGTGATTAATTGAGATCAACTAAATTATTTTAAAGTAATATTATTTTTTTGACAAGAACCGTTGTTCTTGGTAATGAGTTCTTAAGAATAATAACGCGTCTAACATTTTATCTGATAAAGGATACAAGACAAAGACTCAGAACAAACATTTGTCCTGGGTGGGAATCGAACCCACGACCTCCGGCATAGCAGTCAGGGCCACTAACTACTAGACCAACAGGCCAGTCACACACAGAATAAAATTTCTGGAAAGGATTTTCACTGTAATATGCCTCCTGAGAAGACAAACATATCTCGGGAGAAAAAAATAAAAAAAACTTTCAACTATCACGCAGACACAGCAGCTAACAGAAGCTAGTAAGATGATAATATTTATCAAACAGTAATGATCGGCACGGTTGCGGCGCATTGGTTGAGCGATTGGCTGCTGCGCTGCGGGTCGCGGGTTCGATTCCCACACGGAACAAGTATTTGTATGGCCTACAGATAGATGTTCCGGGTCTGGGTGTCTTGTGTATGTGAGTTGGCATGTATTTGAACGCACCCACGATACAGGAGTAATTCCTGGTGTGGGGCAAAGATTTTCTTAAATAAAAAAATTAAAAAATAAATCCCTCGCTGCTCTCGACCTCACAATAGCTACAATTTATTATCCGAAACTCGACTTACGATACAATCTATTTAGTTCTTTTTATATCACAACAAAAACTATAATTCAAACAAACGACCCGTTCAAGTAGCTTGATAAATATCGCCGTTTAGAATTTTTTATCGCATTTATTTCTCACTTTCCGTCCATCTTTAATGCGTTTTTTTCTTTGGTGCTATAATTTAAATAACTTTTACTTTCAAATCAGAGTACAATTATCATTATTCCGGCCGAAAGATGTCCACTGTTGGACATAGGCCTCCTCCAAGCGTCGCCACAATGACCGATCCTGTGCGTCTCGCATCCATCGGGATATGTCAAAGGAAAGTAAAAAAAAAAATATTTTGACAGAAATCAGTGCAAGGTTCCAATTGCTCATTCCTATGGAGAAAAACCGGCAAGAAACTCCGATGTTTAATTTTACAATATTTCCATTTAATAAGTATGAGAGGACAGTGGTGTAGGTCTGTATATCTTATACCCAAAAGCACAGTAAAAATAACAATATAGAAAGTAAACAATGAATCCGCAGAATCTACAGTGTTCTCACATTTCCATTATAAAAACTGGCCAAGCGTGAGGCGGACTCGCGCACGAAGGGTTCAATACCATTGACTAGGTGTTTTTGTTTTTCTGTTGTTTAACAGAACAACAAAAAATTAGGCAAAAAATGGTGTTTTTTGTATGGAACCCCTCTTAAATATTTATTTTATTTTAATTTTATTTACAACTGAGTATTTTGTGAATATTTCAAATCCCTACCTGTTGCCATTTTTGATATCGAGCAAAAAAGGGGCAAAAAATCGCATTTATTGTATGGGAGCCCCCTTAAATATTATTTTTATTTTGTTATTAGTATTTGTTGTCATAGCGGCTACAGAAATACATAATTTGTGAAATTTTTTACTGTCTAGCTATCGCGGTACTTGAGATACAGCCTGGTGACAGACAGACGGACAGACAGCAGTCTTAGCAAGAGCGTCCCGTTTTACCCTTTGGGTAAGGAACCCTAAAACAGGCTCTTTTAAATAAAAAATAATTAAAACAATCAGTCACTCGAAATGACTTAAATGTTTACCTATTTAAAAATAGTTTTAGAAAAGTACTGTACTTTCCCTTATTGTTTTCTATTTCTAAGTGCTCTAAGCTAAAATGTCTAGTAAATTACATCCAGAAAAGGCAATTACTTAGAGGCTATTGGTATCATTTATTATTCTACATTTCTTTAGGTTGAATTTCCAGTTTATTTTAGTAATTCACTTGACTTTGGTTACTTAGTTACGTCATTAATTTGAAATACGCGGCTGAAAAGTAAATGTTTTAATGGATTCAATGATATTACAGTTTCAAAATTGGTAGTATACTTATATTCTTTTTTATGAAGAAGTGATTTTGACTTGACTTTAGTAACTACTTAAGTAATAAATAGCTTTTTGCCAGCGTTTTGCCTGCGGTTTTTGGTGTCGTGTCGTGAGTCAGGACTTTGACTTTTATACACCGTTAAATTTAGGTCGTTTTAATCCCGTGGAACGTCGTTTCGGTATATGAAACACTATCGATTTGTAAAGATAAAATTAAAAAATAAAGTCCTTTTTTAAAACTCGAATCTATTTTACGCATGTACGAAATTATTATTTTTAAGTAAACGTCAGCTGGGTGAGTTCAATGACCTGTAGATAGTTAGTACGCAACGACCAACAACTACCTACCAGGTCATTGACTCGTTGAAAGTCGGTTTCTCCATACAAACTTCCAACCCCTGTTTTACCCCCTTAGTAAAATCCGTTCTTAGCGGATGTCTACACACTTTAAGGAACCTACCTGCCAAATATTAAGTTTGAAGGTGCCTCTGAGATTTCGTGATTAATCAGTGAGTGGTATTTTAAATATAGATATTTATTAGTAAGTGTGAAGGAACGGACTACCTAGCGACCTAGCCGCCGGGATCTGGACCCCGACTTCCAGCCACCGTAGGTGATGGCTTGCGGACGGCGAACAATTGGTAGCTCACCGTCCAACCACCCGGTAACCGTCCGAACTGAGCCCGAATCGTCGATGTCGCATAGTGATTTTCCAGGTACACCTCAGAAAGTCAGACGTGTCAGTAAAGTCGTAGGGAACCAGCAGGGCCACAGCCTACTAGTGTCATGGGTCTACTTCCTAAAGAGAAATCCAGGTAACCAAACTGATTTATAATAGTATTTTATTTTAATCTTAAAGGAGCTCAGTGGTGGACCAGTGATAACGGCCCCGACTTTTGTAGTCCTGGGATCAAACCCAGGGAAGCGCTTCACTTTGTCTAATTTATTTCTGCTCTAAAAAAATGTTGAAGTAAAATACCCTGAGTAAACCGACAAATTCTTGAACCAAAAATTCGATAACTTGATACCCACACAGGGCCTGCGTGGTGGACTCAGGGCTCCTCACTTCTCTCTTCCTGGACGAGGTCTGAGTCCTAACTGTGAGAACCTTATAAATCTGCTTATGCTCTGAATTTTAATTATATGGACTAGAATGGAAATTCAGAAAAAATAAACGAGACTACAAGTCACAAATTACGTTTATTTGGCCTCACATAATACCCAGTAATATCGACGATACAATCAACAACATAAATCAAAACAAAATCATCAACTACAGTAAAATACCGCAAGCTAAATTAAAAGGAATTTCCTTTAGAAGAACCATTCAAAAACTAATTACAAAATACTGAAAGAACATGCCTAGAAACTTCAACATTCGACAAAAGCGTGCAACACTTTGAAACATTTTAAGGAGCATACACATCTACACAAGGGTCGCCATACCTCCGCGCCGAGTCGCACAATCGCAAAACTTTTTCGTTACAAATGAATTCTTTTCGCAGTTGCGCGTGACTGGCATGAACCAGCCAAATACGCTATTGTGGCGTACTTCGACAATGTGTAGTTGGACCCTTAGCACCTTATTGTGAGAACTCGAGTTTGAGACACGCGATTTTAGGCTCAAAGTCAAAAGAATAAATAGCATTTTCCAGTGAAACGATTCTGAAAAGTGAACAGAAAATTCCGTAACGTAAAGCTTTTTATTCGTTATTAGTTTGATTGCATTGACGTTGTTTAAAGTAAGTGTGTGTACCTTTTCTAATTAGCTTATTGTATTCGGGTCGTTATGTGGAAGTAGGCCCCAATAGAAAAAATACAGCCATTAGAAATCTTTGTATTTTACTTGCATCAATCATCATCATCAGAAAAATACTTATATAAAGGCCAGTCGGCGTGTTCCATTGCGTATCTCAAAGAGATGATAGCAAAATGTTTGAGGCCACCAAGGTCGGTGCCTGCAAAGGCAACGGGATTGTTCGTAACAGTTACCATAGCCAGAATACACAAGAATTGTGTAGATTAGCGAAAGATGTCATGCAGTTTTCGGCAGGGGTATCTGTCGGTAGGACCCCCCTTGTGGATACAACAACGTGCTGTACGGTGACCTCCCTGACGGGATCAGCGTGTGGTTTCGCGGATGACTCGCTGGTTCTAGTGCAGGGAGAGTCGTACTAGCGACTCGCAGGGTTGCGAAAGTCGTGGAGAGGATCCAGTAGTTGGGAGTCGAGGTGGCACTGCACAAGTCCAAGACCATACGTTTTCATAGCCTTCGGAACGCCCCTTCACCTGGTGGTAGAAGATAGGAGGAGTTCACATCGGCGTCGGGTCGTCGATGAAGTCACGGCCACTAGAATTGCGAGGAGCACTGCCGACGTCTGGTTCCCAAATACATAGGATAATTTTCTATTTCTTCTTCACCAGGTGAAGCTGCTGGCAGCAATGAGTAATTTATAAAATGATAAATTGAAAATCAAGTCAGAAGAAAAAGAAAAAAAAAACGAGTCAGACTCGCGCACTGGAGGTTGCGCATAAACTTACCTGTGTAAATAGTTCAAGTCCCGAATGGGGTTTCATAAAATTTTCCAAATCGCAAAAAATTAATAAATATGTATGTAAAAACTAAAACCCGACTACGACAAAAAACAAACTACGCTGAAAAAGTATGAAACAAGATTTTCAGGATGCTGAAATAAACAAGGTAACTGGAAAAATAAGAACAAGAACATAAAGAACAGCCGCAATCACACGTACCAACCGAAACACTTTAATAACGTGTGACTACTGCTTTTCTTTATGTTGTGTTAAAGTGACGTAGTCGGGTTTTAGTTTTTCAACTTTTTTTTATTTAAACAATTTTGGTGTTAAATCACTTTTTTTTAACACATTACTTTTTGTCAGCTAGAGGGCGTAACTTTGAATTTGAACAATATTTTAGAAATGTACAAGTGAAGCCCTTTCAAATGATACCAAACACGGCGTATTTTATCTCATTTTTATTTTTCAACACATTACTTTTTGTCCGCTAGAGGGCGCCATATCGAGTTTTGTGACACGTCACGTAGCCTATGTTTAGCGGACAATAAAGACGGTTTTAACGATACCTTATATGTCGAGTCCCGATAAGAAGATTAAGAGCTATGAGGGAACAGATGAACAAACTCACATACATAAATACATACATACATAGCCTGTCAAAATCATAACCCTCCTTTGGCTTTGTCGTAGGCTATGTCGGCAACCCTGGTTCTCTTGCGGATATCTTCATTCCTGAATCGATTACGAATCATATATCCTGAAATAAAACTAGCCTGTAGTCTAATGAATTTCCTTTGTTAGTCCTGTCAGTTTTATTTGTACATACTACTGTGTATCGACAGATTCGCTTCTACGGAAATTAATTCATACTTTGAGATGGTGTTTGCTAGCAATCGCAACGTATTGGCTTGTTTTAGGGTTCCGTACCTCAAAAGGAAAAATAGAACCCTTACGGGATCATTTTGTTCTCCGTCTGTCTGTCAAGACCCTTTATCCGGTATCGAGTTGAAATTTAAACCATATACTCAAGTCTGCGGTTCCTTGAAGCTGTGAAAAAATCAAACTTCTTAAGTTAACGAAAAAAAAGCTACGGCCATTTATGTCGCAAAAAATATTGAGAGTGTTCTCAAGGGAATAAAAATTTATAGAATATTACTTCCCGTTGACCGAGAATCCTGAAATTAGGTATAAAGCAAGCTCTTATAGCACAGAAAAATATATAAATATGAAAATAGTAAAATTGTTGTTACGTCACAATATTTTTTTGTTTGCGATTCGGAAAAATTTTGAAACCCCATTCGGGACTTCAACTATTTACACAGGTAAGTTTATGCGCAACCTCCAGTGCGCGAGTCTGACTCGTTTTTTTTTCTTATTTCTTCTGACTTGATTTTCAATTTATTATTTTATAAACTACTCACTGCTGCCAGCAGCTTTACCTGGTGAAGAAGGAATAGAAAATTATCCTATGTACTTGGGAACCAGACGTCGGGACTGCTTTTCGAAATTCTACCGGCCGTTGAAGACGAGTTCATCGTCGACCCGATGCCGATGTGAACTCCTCCAACCTCCTACCACCAGGTGAAGGCGCATTATAAAGGCTATGAAAACGTATGGTCTCGGACTTGTGCAGTGCCACCTCGACTCCAAACTCCTGGATCCTCTCCACGACTGTCGCAACCCCGCGTGTCGCTAGTACGACTCTCCCTGCGCCAGAACCAGTATGTCTTCTGCGAAACAGACCATGTTGACCCCGTCAGGGAAGTCACCGCACAGCACGTTGTCGTACCTGATTTTCCACAAGGGCGGTCCTAATACCGATCCCTTTGGAACACTGCATGACAACTCTCGCCAATCTCCACAATTCCTGTATTCCTGCAGTAATTCTTTGTGTTCCAGGGCTATGGTAACTGTTGAACACATCTAAATTATAATTGGACTGAAAGACAGCAACAGGCAAATTGTTCCAGTACTTCTGTTCTCTAATTGGTTTTCATTTCCACGTGCATTATTCAATTCCTATGAACCTACTTTTCTAAGTTTATCTAAGACATTACTGACACCCCATGCCTCGGAAAGTACGTAAAGCCGTTGGTCCTGGTTATCATTCGTAGATCTTTGAAAGTCATTACAGCCCCCCTAGCCAAGTTACGATGGTTTAGTTAAGCGTGAACGCTTGGAGTTGGCCACGCCTGCTATTCCTTTGTTCTGACGTCATGTCAACGTTCAATCACGTGGTCAAAACAAAGGAATTGGAGGCGTGGCCAACTCGAAATCGCTAGGGGGGCAGGTAGTCAGACGCCAGAGAATAACTGCGCTAGGTTTGATAGGCAGTCGCTTCTAGTAAAATACGGGTATTTCGTCGCATCCGGTTTGACTGGAAGCCGCCAAAGCTAAATGGGAATTAGGCAGAGGGCTCCTTCTATAAAACAGTAATGCTAGTGAAGGAGGCGTCCGCTCGTGTGAGGGAACGGCCTTCAAGCCCCAGCCACCGGGATCCCAACACTGACGTTAACCGTATGGGTAAAATAATTAAAAATGTAATTAATAAGTATTTAAAATGAATAAATGAAATAATAATAACATTTTATTTATTTTCTCCCACAAGATACATACAGCATAATTTCTTTAAACAATATTTTATTGGTAGGGAGACAGGAGCCCATACTAAGAAAACTTGTGTTATGGATCTCCTGGCCACCTTTACCCAGATACATCAAAGAACAGATCAAAAGAAAAGAAAGAATAAAGAATATTTTTATAAAAACTTAAACATCCCGTAAACCCTATTTTGGGAGTCGTTTAGATAATCTTATAAAAATAGTCATTTGATGTCATTCATTCATTTCATTTCGGTTATACTTTGTGCTAAGTTTCAAGTTTATAAACCCAAGGAATAATATTCTCCCTTACAACCTTTGACACCCCCTAAATATTTAACAGGGGTAATTTTTAAAAACGGATAATGAAAACCTTTTTATTTACAGTTCATAATGAAGAAATACTTATATACAATAGTTTCAGCTGTACGTTGATATGTCACTCAGTCAGTTTCTCCATTCAAAAATACATATATAGATTTTCCTTTTATGTATACACCGTTAGATTTTGGTCGTTTTGATCCCGCGGAGGGTCGATTCGGTACATGAAACACTATCGATTTGTAAAGATAAAAATGAAAAATAAAGTACATTTTTTTCAAACTCGAATTAATTCACGCGTGTACGAAATTAATTTCTTTAAGTGAACGCGTCAATCACCTTTTAGGTAGTTATCGGTCGTTGCATACTAACTACCTACAGGTCATTGGACTCGCCCAGCTGACGTTTACTTAAAGAAATTAATTTCGTATAAGCGTAAATTGAGAGAGCAGTGGTGGCCGAGTGGTAACGGCCCTGACTTACGATTTGTAGGTCGCGGGTTCAAACCCAGCCAGGCGAATTACTTTGTGTAATTTATTTCGTCACCACTGCTCTCAAAAACGATGAAAAAAAAAATTCGAAGACATGTGACATTCACCAAGCCGCACTGGGCCCGCGTGATGGATTACGGCCCATTCCCTCTCTTAGAGAGGAGGCCTGTGTTCCAGCAGTGGGAATATTAAAAGGCTGATGATGATGATGAAGCGTAAATTAATTCGATTTAAAAAAAAAACTACTTAATTTTTTAATTTTATTTTTTACAAATCGATAGTGTTTCATGTACCAGATCGACCCTCCACGGGATTAAAACGATCAAAATTTAACGGTGTATATATGTTTATATAATAATTTAAGTATTTTATTATTGTATTTAAAGATTGCATAAACTATTTACATTATATAAAATACTAATTAAAACTATATATACACTTAAACCTACTCCTAACTAAAAAATGGCGTCATAAAACTCATCCGCATCGCTGTCGACTGGAAGTGTGCCCAAAAGGCTGGCGGCATTGCCACGTTGAATGGCAATGCTTAATCTCTGACCGAGGTAAAAGCCAGCCTTTGGGTCACGCGAAGTCTCAACTAAACGTTTGGAGACATCTTTAAAAAGCGCATGAGCACTCGGTCCCCACGGCCCAAGAGTTTCAACCCCAATTTAATATTTAAGTATAGATTTCTAGTTCTTGCAATGGTCATCAATAAATTCTTATCATTACTTTTTATGAATTGATAATTTAGACGAGATATGTATTTTTAACCGTCCATGAAGTTTCGTCACCTTTTCATAAATAGGTCAAGCTCGACAGTATTCAGTGAATATGGGTGCGTGTGACACGCGAATGGTAGGCGTTTGAACGAACTAAAACCACAATGAATGGGTCATACTGTAGAAGGTCTCCACTTGATCATAAACTTGACAATAGTTTTATTAGGAGTATAAAAATCAACAAGCGTGAGCCCAAAAGATTGCCAAGAATTGTTCTATAAATCGATGATAACTAATCTAAAAATGCATCACATTTCAGCTTCGCCTATCATATCATTATTTTCTCAGAAAACTATACAAATAATTTTATTAAATCATATTGTGGACAGTCTTGCCTGGAAAGTATGAAGGACAGTTCATTAGCATAAGCTTTCGGCAATAATGCTTACAAGAAAACATTTGTTGCGCCCGTTTAGCGTAATACCGAATTAAATGTTAACATTTCCGCCTTCAGATGACTGCCGACTTCTGATAAAGCTTGCTACAATGATAGCGTATAAAATTGCGCGCTACAAAAATATATTCAATAGTCTATTGCGCGTCCATAGTTGATAGCGGCTTTGAACTTTACTAACCACATCATCGCTTACCAGCAAGTAAGATATTGGTCAAACCCGCCCGTCAGTAAACGCGGGCTTGCGGACGGCAAGCCCGCTCGCCGCAAAACTGTCCAACCGTCCGGTAACCATCCGGAACAAGTCCAGGTCGTCAACGGCGCAGACTGTTCCCGCGCGCCTCAAGGAGTTGTCAGTAAACCGTAGGGACTCAGCAGGATCGAAGCCTACTGGGCCCAAGAGTCTGCTTCTGAAAGAAAGGCTCAACCCTGGTGGGAACGAAGGAACAGGGTGTGTTTTGAGTCAATAAGAGTCTGACACTATCTCTCGCTTCGCCTAAGGGCGGGAGATGTCATTGAATGATTTTACTCACCACAAAAAAAACCAGTCAGTAACCAGTGCAGTACCGCACCAAGTGGACCAAACATGCTGCTGAGTCCTGCTCTACCTACGACGCAGTTGTACATTTCGCATCTGCATCAACTACACGAAAATTGAAGAAGTCATGGAGTAAATGAGAGTGAAGACCAACTGGAATCTGGGGGTCTACTCTCTTTCTCCGAAAAACGAAGTTTCGTAAGAAATTTCGCGTGTTTCCTACCACGGTTCATTTCGTTCCCGAAATTTCATACGAACGAAAATAGTTTGACGTTTCGATTCTCTAAACCTACTCTAATTGGCAATGTTTCGAAAAAAAAAATGAGTTTGACACACGAATGTTTCTAAATTTTAACGTCAAATTGACGAAACCAAAAACGTTACCTTTTGATTTTCGTTTTTGTGGATTTCATGTGATAATACATTACAATGGCCTCTAGAATGCTCTAAATAAAAGCAGCTCCACGTGAAGAACGTTTAAAGTACACAAGCAACCGATGAAGATGGATTATTCGGAATTTTAACCTCAAACCTACGAAACCAAAAGTGTTATATTTTGATCTTCGTTTGTGTGAATTTTGTAGGAAAATTGCTTAAAATGGCCTCAAAAATGCTTTAAATCAAAGCGGCTCTACGATATACAATGCCCTTCACACCGCCAGAGATAGAATCATATGGAGAAATATCATTCAAGGAAAAGTGATGAAGCAGGGTGGTCACGATCCTCAGCATTGAGGAAAACAACGCAAGGAGGAGTAATTACAGCAGCTCTACGTGAAGGACGTTTAGAGCGTACAAGGAACCGGCATCACTTACGCAACCAGCTTAACATTACGCAAACTCTTGTCTTAGTTTGTGGGAAAAGACAGACTCAGTCGGCAATTATTTGAGGAGTTGTGCCAGGAAATAATGCTTTTATTACCTCCAACGGCTTCTTCCCACCAAAGCACTAGAAAGTGGAGTGCTACTGTGATATGTTCAGGGTAGCAAAGCACTAGGCAGTGAAGTGCTACTGTTATATGTTCAGGGTAGCAAAACTCTAGGAAGTTGAGTGCTACTGTGATATATTCAGGGTAGCAAAGCGCTAGAAAGTGGACTGTCTTAAGTTGTTGTTGTTCAGTGAGATTTTAATAAAAGACTAAAATACATGTATAATGTTTATAAATTTTATTAACTTGAACCCTGTAAGATTTAGGAATTTTCATGACACTAGTAGTCGACTGGCTGGTTATGCCTATCTTCCTGGCTGGGTTCTAGGTTCACAGCTACCTCAGGCTGTGAAAAGTTTAGAAGTTGGCTTGATTGACAGGAGGTGAGAATGTGGATGGCATTGGTTCATTGATCTGAAAATAAAACGGATTAAATACCTAATTGTCATTGAAAAATTGTAATTATATAAGAATTGATGGAATTAAAATGGATTTTAAATTCTTATACATAAAAATTTGGTAATAAAATCAATTATTATTTTTGAAAACAAAATTCGGACACAACTAAGATTGTGAATAAAAGCATTCTAAGAAAATTGACTACCTACGACTAAATACAAATACTAGTAATATTGTAAATTTATGTTAATATTTACTTACAAATACATATTTACTTTCTTATATCCAAAACAAAGCAGCATGTGGAGGCCGAAAATGGTACGCGATATCTCGCGATATCGACAGTTTAACTTAAAACTGTTTTTACAGAATGTGTAAAACGATCACAAAGTATGTATCATAATGTATTAACACAACACTTGAGTAATAAACTCGGAATAAAAATCTTTTGAAAAAATCAAACAAAACATCCTAAGTTGACGAGTGCTGCCTACTCTATAAAACATTTTTTGCAAAATCTACATTTAAAAAATGCCAAAAATATGCTAAAATTTCTAGAAAATGTAAAAATAAAACAACGACGCGCATTTATTAAAAAATCCTAACAATAATGGCAAGGAAGCACTGAAAGAACTAATTTTGTGACACAAATAAAATATGAAGACCTTCGTTTGTATCCTCTTCATTAGATACAACCGAAGCAGAAGACCGACCGGCTCTGAAGCCACTCCTTTAAATCGGATATCAATTCCCAGTCCCAAATTATGATATTTTTATGGCATTGTCAATTAATTAACTCTATTAGTTCTATTTCTATCTCTTATTCAACGCACGTAGCCACATACGAATCAAACAAAACAAAATTGCCTTCGATGACAACGCCGACTTATACAATAAACCATTATGTAGTTCAGTTCAAGCGGGATTTCCCTGATCACTACTTCACTACGTTCGTGTTCAGAAACATCACCGCGTTATTCAGGTTTATTTTTGTTTTTGGAAATTCAAGTATCAATATCTTCCCGAATAAAATGCTAAAAAATATGCTAAACTGTGCCCATTCCCTCTCCCAAAGAGGAGTCCTGAGTCCAAGCAGTGGACACATTTCAAGGCTGATGCTATCCAATGCAATGCAATGCTAAACTGAATTTATGCATGCCAAATCACTTATAAAATTGCTAAATTTAGCCACAATAATGCTAAATTGTTAACACTGAAGTTGACAATCTTGACAAGTTACAAGATTGTTTTTCTTCATCCCATTTGGGCAGGCTAAGGTCTTAAACCTCACAACCTCGCCGCCAATAATAAGTACTTTTTTGAGTCCAATTTATATTCTATGTATAAATATTACGAAAAAATTTAATAAATCATATATTAAAATACAAATAAATATACAAAATGTGTATTGCAATTGAAAAGTAGGTAAAAAAAGCACTGGCAACATGATATATTTTTCAAAAAGTCAAACTAAAAATCAAGTTGAAGTTGACGTTTGTTATAATTGACACATTACGTGTGATTATACGGATATTTGTTATTGTCATACGTTAGTACCGATGATTGGCAAGAAATGGTGCTCTTTAAATAAGTCGGTTAGCAAAGGTCGTAAAAAAGGATGTTTTATAATGTCGTGGTGAATTTCATCAAAAATCAGTATTTAGCAATACATTTAAATTTTATTTATAAATATTACTAGTAATATTTAATAAACCACATAGTAAATGCAAAATTTTAAAATAAAGCCAGATTCAAAATTAGTTTAAAAACCGTAATTTATTTTAAATGACATATAAAAAGACCCACACAATATTGTTCATTCCATTCAATCACGAAGATTGTCTGTGGATCCGAACTTCATGTGCGTGTCCGAACATGAAACAGAGTAGGTTCACTGACGAAACTTCGTTTGAATTTCGTTCGTTTACGAAAGTTTCGTTTCGGAGAAAGAGAGTAGACCCCCTGAGGGTCGAATCGCGCCACGAAAGCAACTTCCAACCTTCTTGAAAGAGGACCTTTAACTGAAAGGTGTATTATCGACGTTTCCGAGGACGGCTACACGACACCACCCAGTGGAACACAACTCCGATATTTCAATATGTATTAGTTTATTATTTTGTAAGATTGTAATATTATGTACATATGAGCCTTAGTTGCTTGACAATAAAGAAAAAATAGTTATAAAAAAATAAAACAAAAGTTTTACTGGGTTTTCATTCCATCCACCGCACAACCCTAAAATTTCTAGCAGCTCAACAAAGTGTTCTTGACTTGTGTGGGCACAAGTTGAAACATCAAACGTCAAACCCAGTCTTTGGATCGGTCCAATACCCGCTCGGCGCTGGAAAATATTTTCGCCTATATTCCCTTGCGAAGTTGCGAGGAGAATTAGAGAAAGCAATATTGAGTCGACGAAAGAACCGACTTATCGGTCAGGTAGGATCCTCGATTTAACAGTCTGATGCTGGAGAAAGGCCTTCCCCTCCCTTCTCCAAACACGTCTGACCTCGGCCGTAGCAGGTCAGTCTCACTGGTAAGAGACACTCACGCTTATCTATCTCGCGATGTCGCCTTTTTTTAATGGTACCCAATAAGTGGCTTTTCTAGCCCACAGCTTATCTGACATGCGGCATATATGTCCAACCCAATCCCACTTCCTGCTGAGGTCATGAGTCAGTTTCTGAAAGAAAGGCCTGGTCCCGGCACGATAGGTAACGAAGGAACAGGGTAGGTTTTTAGTCAGTAAGAGTCTCACTCTATTTCCCGCTCTGCCCAAGGGCGAGATTTGTCATTGGATGATTTTACGTACCATAAAAAAAACCAATCCCACTTAAGAGTAGCTTGATCTTCGTTTGCAACAGTGGACGTCTTTCAGCTTCAATGATGATGATGTTGATTGTGTTCCTGACGCGGTCTGAAATTCGAACTCCCAGGATTGAACATGCAACAGAAGTGAACATGCTACCCGTGAATATTTTACTTCTGGGCAAGCGTGTTCCATCGTCGCCTACAGCATAGCTTGTCATCATGTATATCAATAATATAATAGACAAATAATTAAAAAAAGCTTACGAAAGTTCACTTAGGTACCAACACTTTCATGAGTGCAATCTGAAAATAAATTATATAATAAATTATTATTATATACATCTTATTTTTATTAAAGTCCCATTTACCTCACCATTATGGTTTCCGTTACCAATATTAATGCATGTTCAACTAAATTTAGTTTTGTTTTTTTTAAACAAACTGACGTCTTCAGACAGGCACCATTATTTTGATATAATATATTCTTTGCAAATACTGCGTGTGTCATAAAATATTGATAAATCTGAAAACATTTCGTGCATGGTTATTTTTCTTTCTAACGATTTTACGTCGAGTCAGTTAATAATCGGACACCGATCCAAATCGGTGTAGTCTGTGGTAGGTCTTATATGTCAAATGTCGTACAGAGAGGTAAGCCAAGTGAAGAGAATCGAGTCGGTGACAAGGAGCTCACCAAACGATTTGATAGGATTGCGTCGCGTCGGACTCTAGGACATTCATTGATAACCCGAACTGAGCTTGGATTTCAAAGCAGATTATTGGATGCAAGTTTAATCGCTGAACTGATCAAACATGTCACTGTGATGTGAACCTTCTTTTTGTGCGTTCTTAAATGGAAGATGATGTGTTTTCAATAGTAGTTTTTGGTCTCTAAACTTACTGTTTTTTTTTTTGGTCAAGATTGTTTTTTTTTTATTAAGTTGTATTTTAGACATAAGAAGATTTATTTACAGTATTTATTTTACATTTATACGTAAAGTCTCGCATTTTTGTGTTTGTTATTACTGTTTTTTTTTTTTTTATTGTCTTTGGTTTGGAGTGAGTCTGTATCATCATGGAACATACCAGAATTTCAGGGCTGCATTATTAAGTTCCGTACCTCAAAAGAAAACATGAAACCCTTATAGGATCACTGTGTTGTCCGTCTGTCTGTCTGTCTGTCAAGACCCTTTCTCGGGAACGCGTGGAGGTATCGAGTTTAAATTAAAATTATATACACAGGTCTGCAGTCCCTTGAAGCTGTAAAAAAATAAAACTTGCAAGTTAATGACAAAAAATATACGTCCGTTTATGTCGCGCAAAAAACGCATGTTTCGACACTCAAAGGAATGAAAATTCATAAGGTACTTCCTATTGACACAGAATCCTAAAATTTGACATAAAGCAAGGTCTTATAGCAAAAGTATCATAATAAATCTGTAAACTATAAATTTGTACTATTGTCATAAATAATGCTTTTTTCGATTTGGAAAAATCTTTGAGTCTCGATTCGGGGATTGAATTATTTTCATAAGTTTGTACGGAACCCTCTGTGTATAAGTCCGACTCGTACTTGCCCAGTTTTTTTTTTAATATTTTGGATTGTAAAGGTATTATTTATTTTGTTATTTTAATGCAGTCGACTAGTATAATTAGGTTGTTTATAATTTACTTTATTTTATTGTGTGTCCTTTACAAGTCACAATTTTTTTATTCTTTCTTTTCCGTCTCTTTTTTTTTTGAAGAATTTTTGTTGCCAACCACTTGGTCCCAAAACAAATTAATAAGTGCCATTGAAAGTCCAAAAATACATTAGAACTTATTAGGGTCTCAGAAAACGCTAGCAATATTAATGGAGCTTACTTTAAAAAGCCGATCGGAGCCAAACTAACAAGCCTTCAATTTAATTGGACTTTTACGAAATATCTTATTCCATCAAAATAATTTTCAGTAAACTTTCTTAAAGCTGTTACCCAAAAGACTTAGGAAGTTCGTAAGTGCTTAAGAAAGAATAAACAAGATGTTTAACTAATAAACTCCGTTATTTATTACAGGGAGAAGGAAATTGATAGTGAATCGAATTTAACTTTCTTTGACCAATCGAAACATTTAATTACTTTTGTTGCTGTTCCGTGTTTAAAACGTTTGGGCACAAAATGGAGGTTAATACAGTCGAAAGCTATCACAAAAAAATATTTAGGGAATGGGAGGATTTAAGGAGGTATTTATGAGGACTATGCAGTGGCCCATGGTCTCAGGTATAATCCAACCAATAGAAAACTTTTCCGAAAAAAAAATGTATTCATTCGTTTCGCTTGCTAACTAGACCCCGCCGTCCACTTCTTACCTAACCTGTCCGAGTCGGAGTGCCCCAAGTCCCTTTATAATTATAAACAGTCCAATAATATTTGGTGTACAACTAGTATTTTTAGTGACTAATAAGATTTTTAATAGACAGTTAAAAATATCTCTTCACAAAATAAGTATATAATACATATATAGGGTGACAGGTAATTAGTGAACGATACTTAAACACGTGATTGTACACATGGTAAAAAACAACTTTTACAATGGGACCAAACCTGAAATCACGAAAAAAAATCTGCTGGTCAGTACATTTGTGTTCACCTATATATAGGGTGACTGGTAATTAGTGAACGATACTTAAACAAGTGATTGTACTCATGATAACAAACAACTTTTACTATGGGACCAAAACTGAAATTGCGAATAAAATCAGCCAAGTTCAGTACACTTTCACCAGTTAGGCGAACATAAATGTGATGACCAGCAGATTTTTTTCGCGATTTCAGGTTTGACCCCATAGTAAAAGTAGTTTGTTATCATGACTACAATCATGTGTTTAAGTATCGTTCACTAATCACCTGTCACCCTATATATCTATATCATTTAACGGATACGGGTAGTCAGACTGCAAAAGATCAGTAAATAGCTGCCCGGATCAAATCCGAGATCAGTCTTTAGCATTCCCATGAGTATAAATGTCTTAGATGCCTATATCTCACACACGTTCAGGAGTCAGCCAGGGATCAATATTAGGACCTCTATTATTTCTTATAATGATAAATGACATTCCACAAGTTCTAAAGCACTCCAAATGTTTACTATATGCTGACGATTTAAAATTATACTCTGAGGTTCAAACTCCAGGAGATTGTGTAGCTCTTCAAAAAGATATTGATGCTATAAGTGAGTGGTCAGTGATTAACAAAATGAATTTTAACCTATCCAAATGTTGCATAATGACTTTTAGCCGTTCACGAAACCCAATGCAATTCACCTATACTATAAATAATTTAGAAATAACAAGAGTGCTGGCGACTAAAGATCTTGGTGTTATTTTCGATGCTAAGTTTACTTTTCATGATCACATTGTTTCTCTAGCCAAAGAGTCGTTTCGGAGGTTAGGGTTCCTTCTTAGAAATTGTCGTGAATTTTCAAACCATCAAGTTATCCGACTTCTATATAACACACTTGTTAGAAGTAAACTTGACTCAAGCTCTTGTGTTTGGAATCCGTACGAGAAATCCTATTCTCTTATGATAGAAAAAGTCCAAAAAGCATTTTTAAGGTATTTCTACAAACGCAAGTTTGGCTACTATCCGTATTTGTACCCAACCAAGTTTCTATTAGGTTGCTTGGGCTTTACTTCACTCCAGGTTAGACGAGCTTTCGATCAACTTGTAATTGCTTGCAAGATCATACATGGAACCATCGACTCGCCTGGTTTGCATGGGGAGCTGTGCAAAATTTTTGTTCCCAATAACTATTGCCGGGCAAGACGGCATAAACTATTTGTGGTGCCTCGCTGTCGTACGGTTGCGCGACATATGTCACCCATTCCGCGAATGTTAATTGCACTCAACGCTCTCCTTGAATCCAGTCCTGGACTAGACCTGTTCGCTGATGAATGGAAGGAGATACTGACAGAATGTCTGGTGATTTGCGAGAAGATTGAATAAGAGGCTTAGTTTATACATTTGTGTTATATTTTATTAAATGTGTTACTACATTTTGTATCTGATATATGTAAGTGTAATCAGTGTAATTGGCATTTTTGTCGTTCTGATTGAAATAAATAAATAAATAAATAAATAAATCTCTTCTATTTATTACATCGTTTTATCTCAACGAGCGCACGTTAATTACTTTGCTCTCATAGAAACGTTGTTGTTTCTATTTTTAACTATTTTTCTCAATTGGTTGATAGGAGGTGTTATTAACAATGGGTCAGTTATCTCGTATGTCTTTATCAGATGAACTAGGACAGGGATCGCGAACCCATGGCATGCGGAAAAATAATTCGGGCACTACAATGCAACATGTACATTCTGTACAACGTCTAGGTCAGGGATGATGAACCTTTATCATAGAACATGCCACACACACACATTTATAAAAAATTTGATCATGACGAGCCGCCAAAAAACCTTGATTTAGTCATTTAGTGAACAAAAAAAAATAGTAGGAAACTAGATGCTAAAAACATTCTTTATTTGTAACCCGTAATTCATATATCGTAATGTTTACGTTCTTTTATTTAATCAAATAACAGACTAACTTGTTATGATTACTGCTGTTTCAAATGGTCTAATTTTTTTTAATAATTATAACGCTACCTAACCTCATTATAAATGATATGGTCGACGGAGCACGTTTGCTTAGATGTAACATAACAAATAAGTGAGAGACTCTTGACTTATTTAATCCTAGGTTGTAGTTATCAGGAAACCAAACTATGACAGTGAATTTTACTGCTTAGCTGTACGATGATGGAACGGGCTTGGCCAGAAAAATGTTAAACATCTTTTTAATTGCAGGCGTGCCCGAATTATTAAGACACAGCAGTAAACACAGTAACTTTTCCCGCGCTCCTCAAGGAGTCGTCAGCAAAATATAGGGGCCAGCAGGGTCGAAGCCTACTCTGGGGCCTTGGACAAATATGAAAGTATACACCAGGGCCCTGGTACGAGGCAATGAAGCAACGGGTTGGATTTTTAGTCAGTTACGAGTCTGACACTATATCCCGCTCCGCCAAAGGGTGGGAAATGTCATTGGATGATTTTACACACCTAAAAAACAGTAACTCCCTGTTTTATTTAATTAAATAAATAAATATCTGTAAACATTAAGCTATACGAATTTCGGGTTACAAAGATTTTTTTTTTTATAATTAGTGTCACGTTTCCAATAAGGGTTTGCCATCCCTGGACTAGGATGTCAAAGTATTCATAAACACTCAATATCAAATCAAGATAGTCTTCAGCGCGCAGTTCCACCTGCGTATATAGTATTTAATTCACCCAAGTAAGGATGAAAGTATCCTCGCGCTAATCCATATCCTATCCGTGTGCCTAGTTTAATCAAAAATCGTACAACGATTTTGACGTGACAACGTTACAGAAAAACCGCAGTCATTTATTAATATGTAATGCAGTCTGTACCTGATGACAAATAGGAGTGTACAGGGTAGTATTGATAAGCTCTTAAACACGGTGAACAAAAATATCGTGGCGAAACTAGACCTATACCAAGACTGGCCTGTTGGTCTAGTGATTAGTGGCCCTGACTGCTATACCGGAAGTCGTAGGTTCGATCCCCACCCAGGACAAATATTTGTGTGATGAGCACGATCATTTCTTCCGTGTCTGGGTGTAATAATTTCTATAATACGTATGTATTTAATAATATATACGCATTTTTATCAGTTGCCTAGTTCTCATAACACAAGCTCTGCTTAGCTTGGGACTAGACGGCGTTGTGTGATAGTTGTGGAATATTATTTTAAAAAAACCTATTCTAGAGTAAAAAAAAACGCGAACCCTCCTGTCCTATACGACCCGATCCCTCTCCTAAATAGGATACCTGAATCTCACCATTTCCTAGAGGCGTAACGTGGACTACTTTAGACGCGGGCGAAGGCGCATTAGCAAATTACTCTGTCATAAATTAAAAAACGTGACAGCTACTGTTGCAACCCACCGTTACATTACAGCCTATCTATTGTAAACAAAAACCCTCGTTCTTAAAGATTCGGGAGATTGCGTCAGGCCGTTTTGGGTGCGAGGCCGTGGGCGTGGGCCCACGTCGCCCATGCCTTGCTACGCTGTAGCGTAGCATGGCAGTTCCTACTGGAGAGACTCCAACATAATCAAATCATCCTTATAATGTTCCTACATTATGCCACAATATTTGTTCCACATTTTTATACGGAGGAGAGAGCAGTGGTGGCCAAGTGCTAACGGCGCCAACTTACGCGTTGTAAGTTGCGGGTTCAAACTCAGTCAGGCACATTACTTTGTGTAATTTATTTCATCACCACTGCTCTCAAAACGGTTGAGGAAACCGGCATGCCCTAGAACCAAAAATTTGAAGACATGTGACATACACCAACCCGCACTGGTCCAGCGTGGTGGGTTACGGCCCATTTCCTCTCCTAGAGAGTAGGCCTGAATCCTAGCAGTGGAAACAATATAACCCTGATGCTATGCTATACTTATAAGGACGCTACACAGTGATACATTTTATTTGAATTATTGATTTGTGAATTAAGTGCTATTCTGTTACCTACTACATGATATATCGATTCAATCCACTCAAGGACGTACCGACTCGTCAGAAACACTGCACCTGCTGTTCTAGTAAAATAAGTGTTTCTATGAAAATTGCAACCACGCAACACCAAAACAAAAGGGGTGACTCAAGCGTATCATCAGTACATAGTATAAAACAAAGTCGCTTCCCGCTGTCTGCCCCTATATATGCTTAGGTCTTTAAAACTACGCAACGGATTTTGATGCAACTTTTTTTAATAGATAGAGTGATTCAAGAGAAAGGTTTAAATGTATAAATGTATGCATAATATATTTAATATCACCATTGCACCTGTGCGAAGCTGGGACGGGTCGAGTCTACTTTAATGTAGACTTCACACTCCTAAGTCAATAAATGATAAATGATATTTGTTAATATTTCAACAGAAAAAAAAACATTTCACAATATTAAAAAATAGTATTCCTCCGATATAGGGAACAGGTTCCAAGCTACCGGTGGTTAGGGCTCCAGCGAAATGAACTTCTTAACTATATGAGCCTTGTTCAACATTTCAAACCAAGCCGTTAATCCAACCTTCTAAGGAGAGCCATCGAAGGTCGTGGCTAAGAAGCTTGGTTGAAATATTATCATTATTACTAGTCCAGTGCTGGACAAAAGCCTCCCACTATTCGCTACTTTCATCAGTCACGGTTTTTCGATTCTTCAATCCAACTCTTAAGGAACACGTCCAAGTCATCCCGTCATCAATTTCGTGGTCTGTCACAGCCTCATATGGCTGTGTCAGTGCACCAATCCTCTGCGAGATAAAGTAAAGGGCAACTGGTGCATAGTGAAGAGGAACCGTAAGGGCCCAGCAGGGCCAAAGACTACTAGGGCCATTGGTCGACTTGTGAATGCGCTAACCGTGGTCCTGGGACGAAAAAGGGCCACTGGAGGTATAGTACGCGGTTGCTATGGTCACGCGCAATCGGTTACAATCCTCGTCACTCAAGTTGAACCATCATGACCGTCGACCTTGAATGCGCAGTAACCGATATTCGGGTCTCAATCGAAGTGGGGGGCTACGCGTAACCTTAGCAAATGGTTCAACTTATTTGCCGCGTACTATACATAGCTATGGTTTTAGTGGAGTAAAAGTTTGATACGCCGTCTCGCTCCGCCCTAGAGCGCGAGAAGTTATTAGACGATTTCCTGGCTTAAGTGCTTGTTTATGGAGACGCGGCGCGTTGGGCGGTCGTCGTACATATGTTTATGTTTACGCGTGCAATGACGCGGCCCGCTGCTGCAATGTACGACAAATGCCCAACGCGTCGCATCTTGTAAACAAGCACTTGATTCAGAGCGGAAGTCATTAGATGATGTCCCACCTAAAAGAAAGAGCACCAATCATGTGTTTTACCGTCGGCCCACAGCTTGTCAGGTATGCGACAAACACATCTATCACAAACCATTACTATGCTACGATTGCTATAGAATGGTTCGGGTGACAGCTGTCAGATTCATACAATCTAGCTACCTATCCTTTTCTCTCGTCTTAAAGATGCATATTTTCGTTCTGCTGTCATTCTACCCTTTATATAGCGCTATCCACACATTTCCAGGTCAGGGATATCCGTGTTCCGAGTTGTTCGTTTCAGTGTTCCCGTCAGGGACGTGCCATCCGTCACCCGTGTTCATACATATCAGGGAAACCGGTATCAGTGTAAAAATGTTTAAACTTACCATCACACTTTAATTCTTTTCCTATTTTATGACATATTATATTTTTCTTCTTAGAATTCAAATAATGTGGATTAGAAAGATTGTAAAGTATATTATTCTGTCGTATAAGTTCTATCAACCTTTTTATTTTCATGTTTATGTCAACATACCTAGATAAAAATCGGATAACACGGTCAGTGCGTCCATGCGTCCAAGCGTGCTCAAGGACACTGACGATCCGGATACCCCTGACACGGAGCTATGTGAACATGTTCGTACAAATAATGTAGGTAACCGATTTCTTCCCCGTCCCTGACGGAACACGGTAGAGGGTACCCGGAAATGTGTGGATAGCGCTTATAGCATATAAAAAGACCTTATCATTGTTTTTGACAAGAGTTTAGGCTTGGCCTACGCCACACTGACCTACTTCGCCTACACCAAGATGATTCTACTGATAATCTATAAGGATTCTTTCATTCATAGACGCTGTGACGTAATCCTTAGGGCATGTTACTACCGCCGCCCACTAAGGTCCTCAACAACATGTTTCCGCCAGTTGATTCATAGTACTCAAATGGACTAGCTACTGATACAATATATTGTTATGTTATTCCGTCTTGCTAGGATATCTAGAATAAATCTCGAATTGAGTTTCAAGATTTTTCCGAATCTCAAAAATAGTTTCTTTTTGTGACGTAACTACAAATGAATTGTTTTCAGATTTTTTCCTATACTTGTGTTTTAAGAGCTTATTTCATGCCAAATTTCAGGATTCTAGGTCAACGGGAAGTAACCTATGAATTCCTTTGAGAGTTTCGAAATATACGTTTTTTGCGATATAAACGGCCGTTTTTTGCGATTACCGAATTTGAGAGCTATATTATAGTTCTCGACTACAATTCCCAGGATACTGTTTCGACTATAGGGTGTTTTAATATCGTGCGGATTTTGTCACGCATTCGAAATTGTCAGCAGCGAAGCACCTTTATTGCGACTAAAATGATCAAATTCTGACTGCTAGACAAGTAGGCTTAATTTTAGAGCTTTATTTAAGTCATAGTTACCCATGGGAAAACTAAATCTTTACTTTAGACGTAGTTTCCCCAAGGGTAATGACCGGATCTATTCAATATCAGATCTCTTGATCTATTTATAAACATGTTTATAATAGCCGCAACTGTCAATTAATCTTTCAGGCATTCCATACAGCTCACATTGGAGTAAGATCGGGTATAAGATGGCTTGACCTTCGCTCAATGAACCTTAATTGTTTAGCTAGAAATATTGACGGCATAGTTCTTATTTTAGTATCTTACCGTAACCAGTCGGTGGCTGGCAGCGCTCACCCTGACCTCGGTAATTGTAGGAAAATTACTCGGGAATGTGTGTGTAAGGACGGCACCGTGTGAGTAACGGAAACTCCGTCTGCTCTGATGAGAAAGAATTAAAGTATTATGATAAATGTATTAATCCCACTAGCCTTTTTTTATCCCGCCCTTGGGTGGAGCGGGAAGTAGTGTCAGACTCTTACTGACTAAAAACCTACCCCGTTCCTTCGTTGCCTATAGTGCCGAGGCTGAGCCTTCCTCTCAGAAAACGGCCCTTGACCCCAGCAGGCTTCGACCCTGCCTGCCTGCAGTTAGCAGGCTGGGCCTCTTCGGTGTGCTGACAGCTCCTTGAGGCGGGCGGGAACAGAACGCGCCGTCGACGACTTGGGCTCGGTCCGGTCCCACTAGCCTTTGGGCTAGTGCTAATGCTAATTGAGGGTAATGCTTTTCGAGATTTTTTGGATGATTCGCGTACATACATCAAAAAGCCGGTGGGAGCCGGACTCACGCACCTTGGGTTCCGTACAAATTTACCTATGAAAACTGTTCAATTCCCGAACCGAGTCTCGAGATTTTTCGAATCGTATTTTTTTTTGTGACGAAAATACAAATTTGCCGTTTTCAGATGTTTTCCTATGCGTGTGCTATGAGGCTTTACTTCATGCCAAATTTCAGGGTTCTATGTCAACGGGAGGTACCCTATGAATTTTGATTGAATTATATGTATTTTCGTTAACTTTTAAGTTTGATTTTTTCACAGCTTCAAGGGACCGCAGACTTGAGAATATGGTTTTAATTTCAATTCGATACCTCAACGCATTCTCGAGATAAAGGGTCTTGAAAGAGGCACAGACGGACAACAAAGTGGGCTATCCAATTTTTTCTTTTAAGGTACGGAACTCTAGAAAAATTAACGGCAAAGACGGCGACAAATGACAAATTTCACCATCGAAGGGGCCAGAAACATGTACGCAAAAGTGTACCGTTTATCCAGTCCACGGTATACTTTTGTGCCTAATGTCTGAGAATTGTTGAATATTTTTATGCCCCACAGATAGTTATTCTGTGTCTACTCGTAGGTGTCTTGTCTATACAACATTAATTTTAGTATAATATGCGATACCCGAAACACGTGTCTACTATTTTTATGTAAAGAATCTACATATGTACAAAATTTCATAGCTGTATCATGTAAAATCAAAAAGTTATGTTACCTGATTGTCCACACAAATACTTGGTCACCAGGTCATCCGGGTGACTAAGGGGTTGTTTTGCTCCCGCACCCAACTGTGCGCTGACTCCTAATGCCCGCTATGACCTGCCATAACCTGTATTGTGTGTCGGTGGTGTCCAACTTGAGACCTTTTTTAAATATTTTTGGGAATAAATATACATGATGTAAAAATGATTGGAATCGATTCAGTTACTGATTCTGAACAAACTATATTCAGATTTCGCATATAATAAAAATAATGTTATGTTTCTGAACATATCCACGATACAGGAGGAATGCTTAATGTGAGGCGACATTAAAATAAATGTAAGTTTTATAAATAAATAAGTATATTTTTATATAACACACAAATGAATACATTATACTACATTATTATTTGATATTTAATAAATATAGTCATTAACAACATATATTATTTTATTACTTACTTAATGCGTTATTACATGCTGAATTATACGAATATCTACAGTGAGTTATTTTTAAAATCTACCTTTTACAGTATTAAATTATGTCAATTACAAATTTTAAAACAATTTAAATATAATATCAGTAAATAATATTTTAAAGTTGCTTAAAGAATTATCCTTAAGATTATTACGTATTTTTATGATGCTCACAATTTTAAATATCTGGCCCATAATTTTATGTTCGGACTAACCTGGGTCGTGGGGCTTTCTGGATCGGGACCGCGGTCCCAACTTCCACCTATATTTTTTAAGTAGTATTTTGGGAGTACAAGGAAAAAAGCATTAAAGTACATTTCCTAAAAAAAATGTATTCATTTTATTGGGGTTCCAAAATACTACTCAAAAAAAAATATTTTTTATAGGTGGAATTTGGGTCTTGAACCGCGGTCTCGGTTTATCAAAAATCCCGGTCTATAAAAAGCCCCACGACCCAAAAAATACCATCACACTAAACCAGGAGTTACATGTTTTTCCCGCCGCTAAGTTATTCTTTCCATCTTACTTTTCATTCCTTTTCTACAATTGTTTTACTAAGAGTAATATAGGATTGTAAATATAGGCGGGTTTCTCGAATGCGTATATTTCGGTTTGGTGATAGTACTTCTTCGATCTTATAGATAAATGACAAACTTTTCAATGACAATCTGAAAAATAATCTTTTTACTTCTCAGATGACTTGTGGAATGTTACTTCAGCCATGCCTTATTCAGTGATATTTCTACATCATTTAACAAAACAAAATTAGCGCTAAGAAGTCAACCTCAAAGCATTGGAATAATTTGCCTGCTGCAGTCCCGTCCGATTACAATTTAGGTGTCTTTAAGGCTAGCGTGAAAAGGCCCTTAATAAACCAGTGCTATTCACCATTAACTATTGCATCACTATCAAAAGGATCTTTGAAAGGGATCGCAGTCAAGCACTATTTTATATCAATTAAAAAAAACTGGTTTACAATAGAGCCAGTGATGTCATTTTATACAAAGAAGTGAAACTACTTGAAGAATTCTTCCTCAAACTACTAACAAAATCACAGGTACTTTGTCTTAGATTCTTACATATCTAAATAACTTTAATTAAGATTCAAGTAAACCTAATTAAATAAAGTTTTTGGTAAAGCACAGAAATAGCATCTAATTAGAAATTAATTACTAAAGAATGTAAGTAATTTAAAAGCAGGCAATTCACCATATTATGTAACATACAAGGTGTAGTTTTGAATCCGCAAAATGATCATATAAAAATTCAATACCTGAATCAATGATTATAATAGGTACCTGTTATTTTAGTTCTTTTTTAGTGTTATTCAGAATAAACCGCTTCAAGAAACGAATCACCCATTGTGATTTATCGCACGTCATGTCATTGTGTGCATGAGTGCGACAGCCAGTATGAGGCGAAACACTTTTACGGAACTATTTTATTGTTGTGCTCGAGAATCACTAACACAATTGCCTCCTCAAAATTTTTTGCAGATTCAAAACTGCATTTTGAATAACACAACATATTTATCACTACGCTCTCACTACTTCTTCTTTATTCACTACACCACAACTGTGTGCCGTCTTCTCCATTCTATATAAAGATTTATCAGAAGTGAAAAGAATATTGTTATCATTATCAAAAGTCATAGCACCGATAGACGGCAGCGTCGCTACTCTAAATATTTGAGAGTAAATGATATTCTTTGAAAAAATAATTTTGTATATACCATCTATCCACCATGCGTACACCTCCCCATCTAAATCAATGGTTAAACCTCTAAAGTAAGCATTCTTGGAAAGACGATGTACAACATTACCTTTGCTTACAAATAAACCTAAATTGGTCAAGAAAACAACAACATTCACGGTATCTTTCTCAGCTACCACAAACTTCCGTATCGGCCAATACTCAAGTATAGTTTCGAAATAATCACCTTTCTTTACAATAATACCCTTGTCCTCGTATTTAGAAAAATAAAGTTGATTTTTGTAAAACACATTGGTAATAGTATCCCCTCGACTACTGTAAAATAACATTGCATTAGCATTCGTGTCTAAAACAAATACACCATCACTGCCTCCAAAGTAAATCAACCCGTTTGCCTGATCTATATCGAAAGTACCCAAATTAAGTATTTGACCGCCGGTAATTATTCCAACTTTACTGGTATCCTCTAAGTTTACAAATCCAGTCTTGTAATATTCTTCATCTTCAAACGTTGGTTCGAAACTGAAGAATAAGATGTCCTTGGATCTTAGGAGGTCCATCTTGTGAATGACGATTTGTTTTCTGAAAGGAGCGTCGAGATCGAAGAGGTAGGAGATATTGTAGCATGTGGTATTCACTAAGATACAGGAGGGGCATGGTGGTTCAACTTCTACCTCCACAACCGCTGCTGCAGTTACCGCCAGAAGAAAAACGAAGAGAATCATGGTTTTATCTGCAACAGAGAAAAAAAATCATAAGTTATTTGCGTATCAATTTGGTTGGTTAATTAGGGAAAGGCTAAATTAACGATAAAAGATGTCATATCTAGAAAAGGGTTTGAAACTAATGAAATAACAGTCTATAGAGATGAAGAGGAAGAACACGCTACATTGATTGTATATAAATTGGGATAAGAGATAATGGACGATGTTCAATAGACACCAGTGCACCTTAATATTGTAAGCATTTCACTTCAACTACTTCAGTATAACAAAACCACCCTTATGTTATGCTAACGAAGTAAACAGTTATGAATAGGTAAAGTTGGTGCCAAAACACTACAAAAGTTCAAACTACGTGACAATGCATTGTTAATTTGTATTCGCGTTGACCTAGATATGAGTATTATTTTTGTAGTCATAGGATAGTACTGTACAATAATAACAATGTGACTTTCTTGTTTCGCGACAAATGCGTCAGAAAATTTAAAATATAAACGACCTGAGAGCTTTCTCAGGAAGCGTATAAGATTTTATTATTTTATTGTTGTAAACTAATGCTTGACTGCGATCCTACTGCACGATGGTAAGCAGTAATGCAATAGTAAGTGGTGAGGCGCACTAACCCATTAAGAGCCAATCCACACTAGTTTTGAAGACACCTAAATTATAACCGGAAGGGAAGACCGCAGAAGGGAAATTGATCCAGTCCTTCGATGTACGCAGAATAAACGACGAGGCGAAACGGTTAGTCCGAACCGTAAAGGTTTCAACAACGTAAAGGTCGCAGAAATATGATCAAAAGACATTATTTCTAAAGAAATAATTTTCAATATTCCACTTCACTTCAGTAAGTCCATGCATATTACAGTGAACGCGGAAAACACAAAAGGCAACATTTTGGACTAACCAACAGCCTAACACAGAAATAATTATATTTCTCATTCGATGTATACCTGTACACTTCACCAATCGTTATTCAAAATTGGAACAAATCGAATACATCTGTATCCACTTTTTTCATTTCACAAAACGTTCACATCACAGCGTTCGCAATTTAAAATAAAGTTACGAATGAAAAAAAAGTTGTGAGTAAATACGGGCCAAGGCTCGACTAGCGGAAAGCTTATGAACGAATCTAGGGCGCGTTTGTGTTAAGATCGATAATGTCACGCGATGTACGCTCATTAAATATTAAACGCTATCAGCGGAATTAGAACTGCACTTAGCGCATTGAAAACTGTGTCATTGAATTGAACACGGGATCGATTTATTGCTTTTTCTGCTATAGGATAGTGTAGGTTTTGCGTCAGGTCGACTGTAACTATTTTTATGTTACATTGTTTCATTGTGATGTGTCTCAAAAGCTTTATAACTACTGGGGCATATTGACTGAAGTAATCTTACTATATTTAATATCCGTAATTGAACACACTTATCTATACTAATATTATAAAGAAATTCTTTCACTAGTAGAAAGTTACTTTATCAGTAAGTGATATAGGTTGTATATTTTCTACTTTCATCATCAGCCTTTTAATGTTCCCACTGCTGGGACACAGGCCTCCTCTCAAAGGGCCGTAATCTACCACACGGGCCCAGTGCGGGTTGGTGAATGTCACATGTCTTCGAATTTTTTGTTCTACAATATGCCGGTTTCCTCACGATGTATTCCTTCACCGTTTTGAGAGCAGTGGTGATGGAATAAATTACACAAAATAATGCGCCTGGCTGGGTTTGAACTCGTAAGTCAGGGCCGTTACCACTCGGCCACCACTGCTCTTTTAGTTAGTCTATTTCTATTTTCTACTTTATTTAGTCTTTTCTAATATTATAAAGAGCAAAAAAATTTATTTTTGTTTGTCATTACAAACGATTTAAAAAATACTTTTAAGTAGTAAGGCATATGTTTGGGTATTTTCGGGAGAAAAAACTAGTGAACTATAAAGAGATACCACTATACCAGGCAGGTAAGGTTTAGTAATGAACGTGACCCGCCAAATGAGGTATGAAACGTCAATCAAGTCTGGGACAGAATTACGGGCCGCAAATCGCCATCAGCCATGCGTAAATCATTAAGGCCCTAACTCCCGACCAGTGATATGAAACACTAACTTTCTGAAACCTACTTCCTCGGTAACGGCTTGGTTAAGAGATTAGAAAAAAAAAATATTAGATTCATATCTGTTTTTTTTATTAATATTTATAACACTATCAAAATATGTTTTTTTTTTCGTAAAAAAAAAATCGTTTTTGCAAAAAAAAAATAACATGATATTTTTTCGATTATTTTTCCTACTCCTTTTAAACGGCTTTGATATTTAGAAATATGTGTACTTATACAAAAAAAATTTTTAGTTAAGTGTTCTTCAGAATGTACACAGCATTGTGTAAATCGATTAATATTTCGCAAAGAAAATGGATTTAAAGGACGAGTAAGTGTGCATTTAGCTCCGGTCAGATGTGCAAGGGACTTTACGCCTTAAATTCTTCCATTATGCGATCAGCAAGGATATTACACAGTAAATCTCTAGTACACAATCTTGCGGAACAATCCCTGTACAACTTTGTTGATAATAGTTTTTCTTTTCTCTCTATGATTTATTTGTATTGTTAGTTTTCTTTTCTTTGTTTCTCTCCGCGCCGTTATGGCATGAATTAAAAAGTTTCATGTTATTTAATGTAATTGAGTTTTATATATTTGGTTTTGAGCAAACTATGACCGAATGTTTTAGCAATCTGTAAACAGTTAAATTTTGGCCGTTTTAATCCCGCGGAGGGTCGATTCGGTAAATGAAACACTATCTATTTGTAAAGATAAAAATGAAAAATAAAGTACTTTTTTTTTAAACTCGAATTAATTCATGCATGTACGAAATTAGTTTCTTTATGTAAACGAGTTAATGACTTTGTAGGTAGATGTCGGTCGTTGCGTATTAACTACCTACAGTTCATTGGCCTCGCTCAGCTGGCGTTTACTTAAAGAAACTTTTTATCTTTACAAATCGATAGTGTTTCATGTACCGAATCGACCCTTCACGGGATTAAAAGAAACAAAATTTAACGGTGTACATGTTTAGAATAGGAGAAAGTAACTGACTGACATATCAACGCGTAGCTGAAACTATGTGACCAGGAACGTGTGCGAGCAAAGTGCTATGGACCGCAGTATACTAGGTATTAAAACAACGGATCGCGTTCGAAAAACTGTACTGCGCTCCAAAACGCAGATTATTGACGTGTCTCAGAAGGCTACCCAGCTAAAGTGGGACTGGGCTGGACATGTCTACCGCATGCCGAACGAGCCGTGGGCCCGTAAAACACAAAGTTGGTGCCCTGAAATCGCACCACGGGGTCGCGGCAGACCAAGAAGGAGATGGCTGGGACGTCTTAGATTTGCCTTCCTGGCCTTCCTTAGGAATTGGCAAGAAGTGACTCAAAGCCGAGTACACTGGAAAGAATGGAGGGAGGCATTTGCCCAGCAGGGGGACAGTATAGGCTAGATATAATAATAATAATGCGAGCAAAACCGCTGGCAGAAGGTAGTGTATTATAAGGTATACCAGTTTATATCCCTGAAATGCAGTTTTGAAATAATGTCAAAGCCATTTTACTGTGCTCTTACATTTCAAGCAAAAAGGAAATACTCTTGTCCTGAGCAAGTTTCCGGCTTACGGAAGCGACAGCTTTGAACAAATATATTATTTACGATAAAATAACCTTTTAAATTTCATATTTAATCTTTGTAGAAAAACCTTCTTGTTTTTATTAAACATCTTGGTATATTAACCAGAGACTCTCTAACCAAGATAGTATAAATTATAATAGACTCTTATGTTGTACACCATAAAAAAACCGGGCAAGTGCGAGAGTCTACTAACTTGCCTATGAAAATAGTTCAAACCCCGAATTTAATTTCGAAGATTTTTCCGAATCGCAAAAAAAAGCTTTTTTGTGACGTTTACAACTTTTACAAGAGACGTACAAGATTTTGCCGATAACTGTGCTATGAGACCTTACTTCATGCTAAATTTCAGGATTCAAAAGATTCAAGATTCAAAACATTCAAGATTCAAGATTCAAAAGATTCAAGATTCAAAAGATGCAAGATTCAAAAGATTCAAGATTCATAAGATTCAAGATTCAAAAGATCCAAGATTCAAAATTCAAAAGATTCAAGATTCAAAAGATTTTTCACAGCTTCAAGGGACCGCAGACTTAAGTATACGGTTTTAATTTCAACTCAATACCTCCACGCGTTCCCGAGATTAAAAGGCCTTGACAGACAGACAGACGGACATCAAATTAATCCTATAAGGGTTACGTATTTTTCCTTTTTACGGAACCCTAAACAAAAGTAGGACCTTAAAATTGTAACAATAGACGGTCTTATCGCTAAAAGCAATTTTTTACAGACAATCTTTGAAAGGATTTGACAGAGAAGGAGAAAAGATACGAGCCAAGTTCACTTCTGAAGCCGAACTGCAAAGCTGTAATACTAGAGAAGGAAAGGATCGCAACTGTGAGGGAACGAACAACCTCACGCCCCAGCCGCCACCACAGGAGACGCTCCGGGTGTAGGGAGTTACGTAGCGATCCCGGGCTACCATAGACGCGGGCTCGCGGACGACGAGCAATGCGGAGTTCACCATCCGCCCGTCCATTGGGAGAAGCTAGTTATAATACATATAACCATAGACTCTGCACATGTTGGTTTAAGCGGTTAGTGTACAGAATAATTTTAATAAATAAATCATATCAACTACTGTTTTTTTTTCAAGGTGGGTAATCATCTAATCACTGCTCTCGCTCTAGGGCAGATCGGGAGGACGTATCAGACTTGTACTGACTAAAAACACCTCCTACAATTGCCCTTAGCGTTTTAGGACCACGGGTATCATTTTCGTACCTTTCCCCGAGGTCCAAGCAGACATCGGCAATGTTGGGCCCCTACGGTTTGCTGATATCACTTTGAGGTGCCCGTGGAACACTACGTTCCGTCGACGACTCGGGCTCGGTCCTTACAGGATGAGCGGACGGCGCGCTACCCATTGCTCGTCGTCGGCAAGCCCGCGCCTACGGTGGCCGGAGATCGCTCTGCGATTCCCGACGCCCGGAGCGTCTTTCGTGGCGGCTGCACGTTCCCTCAATCTCGCGGCAGAAAGTCGCAACCGCATACCTTTCCCTCTTGATCGGAGCCATTGCCTGAACCAGGACCCGAAGCGATAGGTCACCGCCACCAAAATTATACAGGTGTGTGAAAAAACTCATAGTAAATTTGATGCGTATGACACATCCTACGTCCACATACCTACATCCACATGTTAACACATTGGAAAATGTAAATGTGTCAATGAAAGCACCGTTCAGCGGCGGTCCCTTTGTTGTTAGTCCGTGAACCATAGCGTGCGACGTGTGATCGCCATTTTATTTTTTTAAAACACCGACTAATTGTCTGTGCTTTAAAATTGTAGCAGAATTTGGTATTTTGTTAAAAAGAAAAATAATTCTGACGAATTGAAAATCTCCTCCATTTATAAAGTCGGTTAGGAATGAGTTTAATTAAAGTATAGGTTTTAAAAAGTTTTTATAATAATCATATCAAATTATGTACCGCCAGAGACACTTCCGCCTGACCACCGCTAAGTACATTTTTGCTTGCACTCAAAACAAAAACTTTAAAGGGTTTTTTTTTAGTGATCAGGCAGAAATTACCGCGATGATACCTATCAAAATCCTTAAGTCTTCTTCCTTCAATTTTCGTTTTTAAATGAACACATAATATAAAATAAAGTAGATTTTGGTCTGTCTGTTTATCGACTAACTCCTAAACGGCTCAACATATTTTGATATAGTTTGCACTAATAGAAAGAGCGATAAATAGGAAAGATTCATTTCTGTTATTTGCCCCCGTACAAAACTAGTAAAAAATAAATTCATCATCATCATCATCAGCCTTTTTAATGTTCGCACTGCTGGGACACAGGCCTCCTCTCCAAGAGAGGGAATGGGCCGTAATCCACCACGCGGGCCCAGTGCTGGTTGGTGAATGTCACATGTCTTCGAATTTTTAGTTCTAGGACATGCCGGTTTCCTCACGATGTTTTCCTTCACCGTTTTGAGAGCAGTGGTGAAGAAATAAATTACACAAAGTAATGCGCCTGACTGGGTTTGAACCCGCGACTTACAACTCGTAAGTCGGTGCCGTTACCACTCGGCAACCACTGATCTCAAAAAAAAAAAAAAATTGCAGGCAAGTAATAAAAGACAAAAAAAAATGGGTGGATTCACAAGAAAAGTCTTTCGATCCTTTACGATATTGGATTGTGAAATATCTTAGAATTAAACCTTAAACTTTAACGAACAATATTAATTGAAGGAGCTCACCTTTTATTTCAAAATGTAAAATCCAAAATCCAGTATCACATTTTCACTTTGCCGTAGAAAAAAAAAACAAATGCAACTAGACAATAAAAAAGCGCGCGTCCGCGATACAATCAAAAGTCACAATGTGGATCGCTACCAACACGTTACCTTTTAAATACCGAATTACCACAAATAGTAGACACAAACAAAAGTATATTAAAGAAGGTTAACTACGTTCAACACGCCAATTGACAGATGTCAGTGTGTCAAAAAAATCATGTTCCTATTATTTTAGTTAGACAAGAAGCTAAGAACGCGTGTGATATGCGACGATAGTAATTCTATACTGTTTCACGATGTTACTACCTACACATTTAGTTGACCTAATAGGGAGATCTTTTTCAAGGCAAATTGGGTTCATATTTTATTAGTTTAAGCCGAGTAAGTGTGCGTTATTTTTTTTGGTCAACCTGTGTCTATTTTTTTATTTTGTTGTTTTTTAGATCTTGGTATGGTCATGTGAAGAGGAGCATGTTACTATATAATATATATATAATATAATATATTCCACAACTATCACACAACGCCGTCTAGTCCCAAGCTAAGCAGCGCTTGTGTTATGAGTACTAGACAACTGATATACATACTTATATATTTCTAAATACATACATATTATAGATAAATTACACCTAGACACAGAACAAATGATCGTGCACATCACACAAACATTTGTCCTAGGTGGGAATCGAACCCACGCCCTCCGGCATAGCAGTCAGGGCCACTAACTACTAGACCAACGGTCCTGTCCCTGTTTACTAAAAGAGTTCTGAGTTTACACGTAGATGGATGGTGAGAATAGAGATGGGTTTCTACCCGGTAAATACCGGGTAAATACCCAAAATACCCAAATGCAGGGTTTTTACCCGGGTAAATACCCAAATGGTGGGTATTTTCCTTTTCATTATTGTTTTAAGTCTTTTATACACTTTAAGCAATAAAAAATGTTTATCAAATGTGTTTTATGCATGAAGTGTAAATGGTGTCAGCAAATAATTGTTTTCTACTAACAAATCATATAAAAATTGTACGTCTGTATTTTTACGTATTATATTAGGTGGTTTATATTACATTTGATTATAGTAGTTTTAAATTAAAAACTATTTGAATATCACAGCATGTCGTAACAAATATTTATTGATAAAATACATTAAATAAACGTGAAACATCAAACTCTTGAGTATGTAAGATTAATAACTAAAATCTGGCAAACTCGCGTATATTCTCAGAACTAGTGACGATGAAGATACTTTGTTATTAACTAAAAATCTACTACATTAGCGTATGAGATTAAAATTAATATTAAAAAAATGCTGACGTGGTACAGCTCACGGCGTTTCAACCTTACGTTAAAGTTTCTAAAGTTGACTTTCAATTGATAAAATAAGTCCGTCAGTAGGCGCATTTAGCTGGCCAGCGGTTCCTCAATCCTTACAAATATGCACATCAACCGTTCCCGCTTCTTCGCCTTCTCTCCGCGTATACGTATTATGCTTACTACTTCCACTTGTTTTTGAATTACTAAAGAGTGCGCACGTAGAAGTGATATCTCATACTGTTTCATTTTGGATCAGGATTCAAAATTTTGCTGGTGCTAACGACTAAAACTGGTTTTGGAAATATTAATATATTGTATTCATATATGTATATTTAATTGAATGCAATACAATTTACGTTAAACCTTAGAAAATATACTCGTACTAAACTACAGTAGATATACCAAAGAAAGTAATTTAAGTATTTTGTAATAGAAGTACGTCATTAACACTTTGAAGCTTTTTTTTCTCAGGGTCTCATTCTGTATATAGAAATATATATTTTATGTCATATAAAACAATAAAAACACTGAATATTTCTTAAATGTATCTAATCAAGACAAAAAAAATATAGAACCGTGTAAATTAAGCAAAAAAAAAATCAAATAGCCAGCGATAAAAATCATCTTCGTTAAGTAGTGTTAAAAAATTAAGCAAATTCATATTATTCATTTTTGATTATTAAAATGCGTGTTTATAAATTGATATAACTACATTGATTACTATGATACCTATTTACCTGTTATTTTTTAAACCATAAAAAAAAAATTAAACTGAAGTTCTAAGTATGAGGAACCCCCAAAATTTATTGTTTTTTTTTTTCTATTTTTGTGTGAAAATCCTAATGTTATTTACAGAATACATCTACTTACCAAGTTTCAACAGTATAGTTCTTATAGTTTCGGAAAAAACTGGCTGTGACATACGGACGAACGGACAGACAGACATGACGAATCCATAAGGGTTCCGTTTTTTGGCCATTTTGCTATGGAACCCTAAAAAGGGAGTTCCGATTCCAAATTAAATGAAAGGACATTATATAAGGAGTAAAATCAGCCAAGTTTAGTACATTTTGACCAGTTACGCGAACACAAATGTACTGACCAGCAGATTTTTTTTTCGCGATTTCAGGTTTGTTCCCATAGTAAAAGTTGTGTGCTTTTCATGACGACAATCACGTGTTTAAGTGTCGTTCACAAATTACCAGTCACCCTATATTATGTCATTTACTATATAGAAACTTCATCAAATCAGTTAAGAAATTTTACATTTATGCTAAAATTACAGTTATTATCAGTTAATAAAGCAATTTAATCAGGCTATGAAACAAAAAACATATGAAAGTAGCCGAACTTATAACATGGATGTGTTAAAAATATCTAAACGGGCTAAAATTCACCTAAACTTTATAAATAAAACGTTCCATAAAGTGTTTATAGTTTATACCCATGCTTTTGGGTATTTACCGGGTAAAAACCCTGTTTATACCCAAATTGGGTATTTACCCGGTAAATACCCGATGGGTATTTACCCACCGCCCATCTCTAGGTGAGAATGAGGAAGGCCGAAGAAGAAATAGATGCATTGTGTGAGGAGTGATATGATAATAAAGGGAGTTAGTGATAGTGTAACGGGTTTTTTTTTTTTTTTTTTTTTATGGTAGGTAAAATCATCCAATGACAAATCCCGCCCTTGGGCGGAGCGGGAAGTAGTGTCAGACTCTTACTGACTAAAAACCTACCCCGTTCCTTCGTAGCCTATAGTGCCGGGGTCGAGCACTCCTTTCGGAACTAACCCATGACCCCAGTAGGCTTCGACCCTGCCTGCCTGCAGTTAGCAGGCTGGGCCTCTTCGGTGTGCTGACAGCTCCTTGAGGCGCGCGGGAACAGAACGCGCCGTCGACGACTTGGGCTCGGTCCGTTCGGTTACCGGACGATCGGACAGCGTGCTACCCATTGCACGCCGTCCGCAAGCCCGCGCCTACGGTGGCCGGAAATCGGGATCGGAATCCCGGCGGCGGCTGGGGCGAGCGCCCCGTTGCCTCTGCCTGATGCGGTCGGCCTCCTCCTTTGCTAGCATTACTGCTTCGCAGAAGGAGGCGACCGCCTGCCATCCCTCCTCACTACGGACCATGGCCTGAACCAAGGCCCGGCGAGAGAGATCGCTGCCGCCGATCGCCCCCACGAGGACACGGCGATGCTCCGCCCAGGCGGGGCACACCTCTACAGTGTGCTCCACCGTGTCCTCCGGATGTTCCGCACAGTGGCGACACCCGGGCGAATCCTCCGCACGAATCCGGAACAGGTACTTAGCGAACTTTCCGTGTTCGGTAAGCACCTGCGTCGTGCGGAAGTTGAGAACGCCGTGAGGTCTTTCCAGCCACGCCCCAAGGATGGGCCTTATCGCCCCAATTGTGGCGCGCCCCGAACGAGGTTGCGATAGTCGTTGACGCCATTTCGCCATGAGATCCCGCCGGAGCTCTGTCCGCCATGCCTCGACTTGTCGTGGCAGCGGAATTTCGCCCCGGCGTTGCATCTCCATGCGCTTGTCGTGCATGTGTGCAAGGACTGTTGCCTCCAGATCCCACGGCGGTTGGCCAGCAAGGAGGGTCGCCGCCTCGCGGGAGATCGTTCGGTACCCTCGCACCATGCGTATTGCCATGACCCTCTGGCACGCATTCAGCTGGGTCCTCGGTTGCTGTTGCAACGTCGGTGCCCACACCGGAGCCCCGTAGAGAGCCATGGACCGAACGATTCCCGCGTAGAGCTTCCGGCAGGATAGTGTAACGGGTGACAGGACAGAGTCGAAGAAAATAACATGTTGCGCCGACCTCAAGTATGTAATATGGGATAACAAGAAGTTGGTTTTTAGATCATTGAATAACACCCTGGCCCCAGTGATCTTCGACCCTGCTGGAACCCTACGGTTTGCTGATAACTCCTTGAGGCATGCGTGGAACGATACACGCCGTCAACGACTTGGGCTCGGTCCGGGCGGTTACCAGACGGTCGGACGGCGAGCTACCCTTTGCTCGCTGTCCGCAAGCCCGCGCCTACGGTACCTGGAAATCGGGTTCGGAATTCCGGTGGCAGCTGGGGCGTGAGCGCCGTTGCCTCACGCATGCGGCCTCCTCCATTGGCAAGCATTACTGCTTCGCTGAAGGAGGCGACCGCCTGCCACTCCTCCTGGCCTCGGACCATGGCCTGTACCAAGGCCTGGAGCGAGAGAACGCTGTCGCCGATCGCCCCCACGAGAACACGTCGATGCTCTGCCCAAGCCGGGCACACTTCTACCAAGTGCTCCACCGTGTCCACCGGGCGGTCCACGCAGTGGTGACACCGCGCATGAAATGCTCCCTCCGTTGCCCTTTTCGCTCCAGCTCCGCGGTTATATTTTCGAACAACCCCGCATAAGGTGGGAAATTCTCGAGATTTGCCTGCCCTAGGTTGAACTAGAAGTAGTGTCAGGCTTTTATCGACTAAAACCCACCTATATATATATCCGTAGCTGTATATATATGCCTGCTAACTGCAGGCAGGCAGGGTCGAAGCCTGCTGGGGTCAAGGGCCGTTTTCTGAGAGTTTTCAACCCCGGCACTATAGGCAACGAAGGAACGGGGTAGGTTTTTAGTCAGTAAGAGTCTGACACTACTTCCCGCTCCGCCCAAGGGCGGGATTTGTCATTGGATGATTTTACCTACCATAAAAAAACCTGTATATATATAAACTAATTTTAGTAATTCTTCCTTTTGCTAGTTTATACTTGAAATAATATTTCAAGATAATTCCAATATATTCGCCACCAATTCAAGTATAGACTTTAGCATGTGTATGTTAGGTTTTTTTTTTTATGGTAGGTAAAATCATCCAATGACAAATCCCGCCCTTGGGCGGAGCGGGAAGTAGTGTCAGACTCTTACTGACTAAAAACCTACCCCGTTCCTTCGTAGCCTATAGTGCCGGGGCCGAGCATTCCTTTCGGAACTAACCCATGACCCCAGTAGGCTTCGACCCTGCCTGCCTGCAGTTAGCAGGCTGGGCCTCTTCGGTGTGCTGACAGCTCCTTGAGGCGCGCGGGAACAGAACGCGCCGTCGACGACTTGGGCTCGGTCCGGTCGGTTACCGGACGATCGGACAGCGTGCTACCCATTGCACGCCGTCCGCAAGCCCGCGCATGTGTATGTTAGGTTCATTTTTGAGTGAAGTTAAAAAAGACCCTAATTATGGTTCAAATTGGAATTTCAACTTTGTCATGTGTGACGCCGTCGTTCCAAAATGTAATAATTGTCTGGAATTCTAAATTCAAACATACATAAATACTGGGAAAACGTGGTACATGCTCTTTTAATTACACATTTTGATACAACTGCAGAAAGTTTGTCATTGCGTAGGCGAGTATGTTATGGAGCCGAGGGCTGCAGTGGCGAATTTGCACGCGTATTAAACGACGTTTTTCAATACACTTACTACTAGTGGGGGTTGACCCGCGCCTCGTGGGGGTCGACGCGCGTCTAATACGGTGAACAATTTTATTACAATAAACTTACTACTTTACTTTTTTCCACACTAGTGCGAAAAACAGTCTATTGAGTGCCTAAAAGCGGTGGGATAAGAGCGAGTTTTCGAGTTAGTGTATTAAAAAATATATATACTGATTGAATCACACGCAACAACATGACATGATATGGACTTTCCTACACTTATGGAAGTTAATTGATGGTTTTTTTTGAACTTCAGAATAAGGTCAATTCATACAATAAAGTTGTTTACTAAAATAATAATAAATAAGTCAAAAACACATCGCATCGCAACATGGGAAGAGAGTGGAGAGAGAGGAATGGGATTCCGATGGATGCATTATTTTTTTATTTGTAACACTTTTTTACCATTTTTGAATTAAAGGTAAACATCTGATGGGCAGGTTTGAGCAGTGGTGGCCGAGTGGTAACGGCCCCGGCTTACGAGTTGTTGATCGCGGATTCAAACCCAGGCTCATTACTTTGTGTAATTTATTTCATCACCACTGCTCTCAAAACGGTAAAGGGAACCATCGTGAGGGAACCGACATGTCCTAAACCCAAAAATTCCAAGACATGTAAGGTACATTCGCACACCCGCACTGGTCCCGCGTCGTGGATTACGGCCCATGCCCTCTCTTAGAGAGGAGGCCTGTGTCCCAGCAGTGGGAACATTAAAAGGATCAGCCTTTTAATTTCCCACTGCTGGGACACAGGCTATGCTTATGCTAAACATCACTTCTCGTATGCATCAGAATTGATACGAGACGCACAGGACTGTTCGTTGTGGCGACACTTGGTGGAGGCCTTCTAACAATGGACGTTTTTCAGCTGAAATGATGACACTGAAGCAAAGCTTTTGCTTACAAGCAAATCAAAGTCAAGTGGTCAAAAAGATAATGGCCCGTTTTGACATTTGTATTTTGACTATCTAGTGGCTGAGACGGTGTAGTGTAGCTTCTAATAAAATAATTTCGACTGGCCTGTTAGTCTAGTAGTTAGTGGCTCTGACTGCTATGGCGGAGGTCGTGGGTTCGATTCCCACCCAGGACAAATGTTTGTGTGATGAGCACGATCATTTGTTCTGTGTCTGGGTGTAATTTATCTATAATATGTATGTATTTAGAAATATATAAGTATGTTTATCAGTTGTCTAGAACCCATAACAAAAGCTCTGCTTAGCTTGGGACTAGACGACGCTGTGTGATGTTGTGGAATATTAAAAAAAATAAATAATAATAATTAGGGGTATGGTGTAGTCAGAAATCAGAAATCAGAATATCAACAGTTGTGTCAATAGTATAAATAGAATAAAAAAACCGGCAAAGTGCGAGTCGAACTCGCGCACGAAGGGTTCCGTAACATTGACTAGAAAAAATCACTTTTTTGCATGAGAGCCCCCTAATAAGTTTTTTTAATTTTAATTTTATTGTTTATTATTAAAGTAAAAATACAATTGAATATTTTGTGAATATTTCAAATGACTACCTTTTGCCATTATTGATATCGAGCAAAAGGGGCAACAAAATCGCGTTTGTTGTATGGGACCCCCCCCTTAAATATTTATTTTATTTTGTTTTTAGTATTTGATGTTATAGTGGCAACAGAAATACATAATTTGTAAAAATTTCAACTGTCTTGCTATCGCGGTTCTTGAGATACAACCTGGTGACTGACAGACGGACAGCGGAGTTTTAGCAGTAGGCTCCCATTTTTTTTTTATGGTAGGTAAATTCATCCAATGACAAATCCCGCCCTTGGGCGGAGCGGGAAGTAGTGTCAGACTGTTACTGACTAAAAACCTACCCCGTTCCTTCGTAGCCTACCGTGCCGGGACCGGGTATTCCTTTCGGAAGTTAACCCATGACCCCAGTAGGCTTCGACCCTACCTGCCTGCAGTTAGCAGGCTGGGCCAAACTAGATTCGTGTATTCTCTTCTTTTTTTGCCTATCCTTTTTTTTCTCTCTTCTTCATTATAGTTTGAGTACATATAGATATATTAATTATTATGTAGGTATATTGTATTTATAGGATATAGGTATATATTTATATAAGATAATAATATGTAATGCTTAATTTTGCACCTACCACAATTTGTCTCTGCATCACCCAAAGGTTGACTGGTAGAAAATGCCTTAAGGCATTAAGTCCGCCTCTGTACTGTTTGTGTGCATAAAGAATGAATAAATAAATAAATAAACTGGTGGTGGGAATTTTCCTAAAAACCGTCATTGGGGAAACCTACTAAAACACTTGGGAATTGCCTTTAAAAGTGGGAAGTACTAATTGCACGGGGACAAACCCGTGGGTGACATTTAAATTATAAATAAACTTTTTGCTGTTAAATGATAGTCTAGACTTGAATTAAGCTACTTTAAAAGAGACCATGCAATTCAATTATATGGCAATAGAACTAATAAAATTGTATCCAAACAGCCTGAAAGAGCATATGAAGGTTATACTCGTATAAATATTGAGTGCAACGTGTTTGAGTATAAACCTCGACACACAAGTTGAACCATCATGGCGGTTGACCTTGAATGCGCAGTAACCGATTTTCGTGTCTAAATCGAGGTGACTAATATGCGCGTAACTATAGCAATGAGTTCAACTTATTTGCCGCGTAATATATCTTGCTGTGTTTTCCATCGGTAAATTTTTAGTTACAGCCCGTTTTCCGTGCTTTTTTTGAGGTTAGAAATCACCAAATAACCTCTCTGTGGGTGGAGCGAGAGGTTAACATAAGGCAGACTTTGGTTGACAAAAACCCACTTATGTTCTTTTATTTTCTTTTGCGAAGAGTCATCAAATGAATACTCTCCAGAGCGAGAGTGTCAGACTTTTACTGACTAAAATCCCGCATTGTTTCTTCAATTGTCCTTTGCGAGGACCACGGCTAGTCTTTCGAACGATCGGCAGCCATGGCAGGCATCTGACCTAACTGCATTAACATCGCATAATCAGCCTTTTAATGTTCCCACTGCTGGGACTCAGGCCTCCTCTCTAGGAGAGGGAATGGTCTGTAATCCATCACATGTCTTCGAATTTTTGGTTCTAGGACATGACGGTTTTCCTTCACCGTTTTGAGAGCAGTGGTTATGAAATAAATTACACTAAATAATACGCCTGGCCGAGTTTGAACCCGCGACCAAGTCGTAAGTCGGGACCGTTACCACTCGGCCACCACTCCTTTCGCATCAGCTTTGGCGCTAACTGGCCGCGTCAATTTTGCTGCCATGTCTATAATGCGCGCGTGAAACACAACGCAATGGAGACTGTTAGGATAGTTCCAGGAATACCCCGATCTCCGAGGCATCCGTCCCTGAGTACCCCGAATACGAAACGAATATTTCTATACCTACTTAAAAGAAGACCTATATTTTGATTCTGTGTACTATACACCGTTAAATTTTGGTCGTTTTAATCCCGTGGAAGATCGAGTCGGTAAATGAAACCCTATCGATTAGTAAAGATAAAAAGAAAAATAAAGTACTTTTTTAAAAACTCGAATTAATTTAGGCATGTACGAAATTGATTTCTTTAAGTAAACGTCAGCTGAGCGAGGCTAATGACCTGTAGGTAGTTAGTACGCAACTACCGACAACTCCCTATAAGGTCATTGACTCGTTTACTTAAAGAAATTAATTTTGTACATGCGTATATTAATTCGAGTTTTAGAAAAAAAGTGCTTTATTTTTTAATTTTATCTTTATAAATCGATAGTGTTTCATGTACCGAATCGATCCTCCACGGGATTAAAACAAACAAAATTTAACAGTGTATATCTGCACATTTTTTGATAGCTTAGTTTGAAAAATACTATATTTCGTCGAAGAAATGTTGGCAACCCTACCTATAACCCCCTGTTCTAACAGCTGGCACCACAAGAACACACAAGTCACTAACATAAAATATAATTTTAAAGTTTTATCGGAACTCCATGCCAGTCTTGTTCTCACCCTCGGACGCAGAGCATAGCCACGAATAATAGAACGACACGCTACCTGATCATGTTGTAAACAAAGACGAGCTTGGCTGGAGAGAGTCAAATCGGTATTAATTATTGTGAGGTCAACTGCTGGCCATGGATGAATTTACCGTCACACTGCGTCACAAAATAGATAAATACAGAAGTCAATATCATGTACAGTACGGCTGACGGATCTTGGCGCGCCTGCAGTTAGGCTCTGTGAACTTTAGCTCTCAAAATAAGCGCCCGAAAGAAATCGTTTATAAAAATAAATACCAATAACTGTTGTTAACAGCAATAACAACCGCTACTGGCTTTTATGTTTTCAAACCATTTATTTTTTTACGAGTGCACAAGCGCTAAAGTTCGCAGAGCCTAACTTCAGACGCGTTAAGATTCGTCGCCCGTGCTGTATGTACTTCACTTTTCTTTTCGCTCTTTGGCCGAACTAGGGTCGCCGCCAGCGCCTCCCCCGGTCGCGAAAATATACCTACCTGAACTAAATTATAAATACAGGAAAATTTTTTAACCACTGCGTAAATTTTTTTTGGTGGCTCAGTGTAAGCAATAGAACACATTTCCATTTTTAGTTTATGACTTTTTTTTTTCTCATTTTTCCACTTTGTCCCAATTTGAAATAAGCAAGACATGGATATAATTTAATAGTAATACTATGAATGAGCATGAATGAAAACGCGAAGGCCGCCGGCCGCTTGACCACGCCCAGCGCACGAGACGGGGGTGCAGGGGCATGCGGCGCCGGCGTTTGATAAACAAAACGCATGCACATGCAGTACGTCACTTACAGAAGCGGAGATCGGACGATCGCGCCCTTCGCCGTCCCTGCGCGTGTGCCGCGTACTAGACTAGCGTAGTGACAATGTCTCATTTTACTCACCGCGAGTATTATGAAATGGTGCGAGTGTATTTGTTAAGCAATGAAAATTTACGAGCAGCACAAAGAAGATACGAAAGGGAGAGCGTACCTCGTATGCGAGCCCAAGGGATCCTCAATCCTACGGTCCCTAATGAGAGGACAATTTTAGCAGCTAACCAAAGGCTGCTTGATCACGGCCAGTTCAGAACACCGAGCCACGCACAAGGGTCTGGCAGACCTAGACTGGCAGTCGAAGCCGATTGTTTTGAACGCAATCCAAGAGCCAGTACCTACGACGCAGAACGACGTTTTGGTGTTAGCCAAAGCGCAGTATGGAAGCTGCTAAATACAGCCGGACTCCATCCATACCACTTTCAGCCGGTACAACAACTCCATGACCCAGACCCAGCACCACGTCGAGCCTTTTAAATCACACCACAATTTTTTAAATACCTACGCCAAAATGCAATTGTTTCAATCTAAATTGTACCATGTCTAAATACCTATCATACCTAAATGTTTTATTTTGAATGGATTAAAACGTATTACCTACTTTCTTACTTATTTATTTTCTGCATTTTGATGGTCCTAAGCCCATGAAAGTATGAAGGATAAATTGGAATTACGTTTACAAATAACTTTACACAGTCTAAACTTAAAAAATTGTATCGCTAAACTGGGGTCAATAATCGCACCGCGTTAGTAGGTACCGTCGCATAGAGCGAGCGCGCGTGAGTACTTCTACCAGCTGGCGCGTCAGGCGAGCGGTCGACGCGCGGCGTGAATCGGGCGACCAGTCGACGGACTGGCAAGCGACGTCCATAAAATAAATTTCTGAGTAAACAAGTCTCGTAAGCGTTAACTTAATTTTTTACTATTGAAACATATCAAAATAAAAAATACGTGTTTATTAAAATATATTCAAGTTTATTATGTCAAAATTTGCGCACTGGTTAAAAACTTTTCCTGTATATTAAATGGCCCCAGTCATATTCGCTTTCTCATAGGCCACCGGGATACTTACCTACCTAACTGTTCTGCTGTTACGTTAAAACCAACCATCAAAATACAAGCAAATTGTACCCAACCCATTTATAATATTTTGGTAGCTTAAAAAAACGATCATTTTCCATTTAATGTGGAATTTAAACAACCGTCTACTGAATAGTTAATAACTTTTTTTTCATTGCTCCATTATTGCACAAAAAAATTCACAGACGCGTGTCTCAAACGCGTAGCATTCGAGCTCGCACTGGTTTGAGCGCGCGTAGGATATCGTGTCCGTGATCTTTTTGTACGTTCCTCGAGCGCGCTTTGTATGTAGATTATCTTCTGTACTATCTCTCTATTGTGACCGTGTGCCCTGAATGTGACACAATGAGAGATCATTATGGAAGGAATACTGTGTGTTAATGTTATTTCAAACAGCAAAACAGTGAACTTGTAATGACAAGCTCGCTGTTTTGCCGTTTGAGGGCCCCACGAGTCGTCTATCGTAAACCTTTGCTTACAAGTTAATCCAAAGCAATCCAACGCAATGTTTGGTAAAGAGGCAACGCAAAAAAGAGAAATAACACCTGAACGCTCTGATGGCATTCTGTAATTCCATAATTTACTCGAATATTTTACAAAACTGTTCCAAGAAATATGTTTTTATTTTAACTTTAGTGTTTATAATTCTTTTTTCATTTACAATCTTGAATCCAATTCGGCTGGGCAGCGTTCGGGAAGCTGCGCGGTATCTTCTCGTCCAACGTACCACAGTGTTTCAAGACGAAAGCCTATGACCAGTCCGTGTTGCCAACCGCAGCCCTTGCCAGGCCATCGGTCCAACTTTTGGAGGCCTTCCAATCCAACACTGCGTCTTCCGGTACGCGGCCGTTACTCCAGAACCTTTCGGTCCCAACACCCCAACAGCCATCTGTTCTATGTGCAATGTGCCCTACCCATTGCGATTCTTCATGCTATATTGGCAACCTTGGTTCTCCTGCGAATATCTTCATTTCTACATTAAAAATATAGCCAAACTGTAAGGCACAGGTGTTGTTTTAGTCAGTAAAAATCTAACACTCCCACTCTACCCCGAGCGAGAGAAAACATTCGATGATTTCCCACCTTACAAAAAACTGACACAAACAAACATTTTTATTTCAATAAAAACAAATAAAACAGTTACTGTTTCATAATTACGCCAAATACCGCAACAGAAATGTTCTTAATATTCTAATTGTTGAACACGGCCGTAACACACCAAAACACTTAGCGAATTGGCGAAAAGCAAATACAATTATCTTAAATTAAGCGCGGTTTTAATCTCAATATCTTGTTTGAAGAAAACACGCGCCGAACGAATTCCAGCCTGGATTGTAGTTACTGAATTCTCGAAGAAACTTATGTTTTTAGCTTAATTTATTTCACTGGTTCGACCGTAATAGCACATTTTGATACAAGTGCAGAAAGTTTGTCATTGGGATTGAGGCGGAATTCGCTCGAGCCGTCGGCGAGTGTGTTATAGAGACGAGGCCAGGGATGCAGTGACAAATTTGCACGTCTATCAAACGACGCTTATCAATCAATACACTTACAGCTCGTGAGGGTTGACCCGCGCCTCGTGGGGGTCGACACGCGCCTCATATATACGATATACAATTTTATTACACAAAAATTGTGGCGGGAGCAAGCACGGGCACTTTTCTGCACTAGTGCGAAAAACAGTCTGTTATGTGCCTACAAGTGGTGGGATAAGAGCGGGTTTTCGAGTACGAATTGAAAAAGTATTTTTGTTTTGAGGCTACAAAAACATCTAATAACTTTTCTCGGTCTAAGTGCTCGATTATGGAGACGCGGCGCGTTGCGCGGCGCGTCGGGCGGTCCGTCGTACATTGCCATATATGTTTGTTTGCGCGAGCGATGACGCGGCCCGCTGCTGCAATTTACGACGAAACGCCCAACGCGCCGCGCAACGCGCCGCGTCTCCGTAAACACGGCCTAAGGTAGAGATGACACCGTAGGCGTAGGCTTGTGGATGGCGAGCAATGGGTAGCTCACCGGCCGGTCGTCCGGCAACGCGTAGTGTTCCACGCGCGCCTCAAAGTGATGTCAGTAAATCGTAAGGGCCCAGCAGGGTTGAAGCCTACTGGGGCCAAGGGTTAAGTGAAAATTAACCCTGGGGCCCTCGAAGAAAGGCAAAGAAGGAACAGGAGTGGGTTTTAGTCAGTAAAACTGACACGCCCTCGCACTCCACCCAAGAACGGGAGAAGTCATTGGTTGATTTCCCACCACAAAAAAAAGGTAGAGAGGACGGTTCGACTTTTACTGACTAAAATCCAGCCCCCCTCCCCCCCCCCCTTTAGTTGCCCTTTGCGTTCAGGACCACGAGTCACCTTTTCCATATTCAATCCATAGCCCTAGTAGGCATCCGCCTTGCTGGGTCCCTACGGTTTTGCTCACGTCTCTGTGAGGCGCGCGTGAAACACTTCACGCCGTCGACGACTCGGGCTCGCTCCGGACGTTTACCAGAAGGCTGGACGGCGAGCTAATATTGCACACCGTACCCGAGCCTACGCCTACGGTAGCTGAAATTCGGGGCCGAGGTCTCCGTGGGTGAGGCATGAGGCATGAGGATGTCAATTCCCTTACGCGTGCGATCGTCTCCTTAGCCTTAGCATTACTGGTTTCGCAGAAGGACGCGATTGCCGCCTATGACTTCTCCCGTTCTAGGCGAAGCGAGAGAGAGTGCTAAACTTTTGCTAACTAAAAACCATTAGTCCTTCAATTATCCTTTGCTTTCTTTCTAGGGGCGCAGTAACTTGTACGAACAATCGTTACTCTGTTGGCTGATTTGCGAGTCGATAACTATAAAAGATCAGTTCACCAAAAATTTATTTACAAGTTTTCATTTGACAACCGACGATTGGCAAAAACATGGTCATCATTTTACAACAAGTTTTACAAACAAATCACCAAATAAACATTTTTTTAATAACGTGCCATTTGACAAACGATTCATTTTTTATTCATTTTATCTCATAAAACAACGTTTGGAATATATAACTATTCGTACATTTTTAGTAGGCTACCTGGAACCCAATGTTTTTTTTGGGAATCGATCACTATAACAAAAGATCAACAAGTTCAGTATATTTTGACCAGTTATGCAAACAGAAATGTACTGACCAGCAGATTATTTTTCGCGATTTCAGGTTTGGTCCCATTGAAAACGTTGTTTGTTATCATGACTACAATCACGTGTTTAAGTGTTGTAATTTTTTTTTCCTGTTTTGTTTTCGTTTCTTTATATAGCTTTTCTTTACAATGTGAATGTGAGAACACTGTAGACTTCGAATTCCTATTAAGAGTCACTTTATCTTTATTATTATGATTATTTTTATTGTGCTTTTGGGCACAATACTGACTGGTCTACACTGTCCTTATATAATTATTAATACTGTAATTTGGAAATATTGTACAACAAACCATTTTTTTTTTTTTTAAAGAATAACCATGGAGTTTCTTGACGGTTCTTCTCCATAGGAAACAGCCCAATTTGGAACCGTGCACTAGCTTCTGACGTTTTATAAGTGCCCATGTAGGCCTATATCAAATAAAAACATTTTGATTTGACTTTGACTTAATTTTTTTATTATCTTTTTTTTATGATTTTATTTATCTCAGGACCCTGAGGTCCTGGACCTTTGGAAGGCGTACGAGGAGCCGAAACCAACTCGCAGAGGCCCTTTAGGTACTTTTAATGGAACGTGATACCAACCGACGATTGTCCTTGTACGCACAACGCTAGTGCATCCAAGGACAACCCCCGGTTGGTGAAAACTATTGTGACATATGGAAAATAAAGACAATAGGGCTATGGTTTTTGGAGTCTTAAGTGGACTGGTTACCAAGAACTATGTGAAAACTATGGCCCCTGCCTAAACAATGTTATTAATTATTATTATTATATTATTTAGGGAGTTTTGGTCACAGTAAGACCATACCAGCCCCATCGTAACCTAATACAAGTAAAGCTACACACCTTATCAACTATTAAGACTCTAAATCCTTACCTACTCACTATTTTATAAACAGCGATAGCTGTGTTAGAAAGGATTTGGAGAGGGTTACCAGATGATAAAATCAAAAGTCCGGAGAAAAGGTCTGATTGACATTGAAAAATCCTGAGATTTTTACAGTTTGAGAATTTTCTCTCAAACATACCAATTTAAAAAAGTCGCAATATTATTTTTTTATACACTGAAGATCTCGCTCATACGCGTTGCGCGTCGCACTAAAAGTGGGGGATTTACTAAATAAAGATAATTTTTAGTTTGTTTAACTTTTAATTGCAGGCTTTATTTTATATAAATTCTAAAAATCCTGAGATTTCATGAGATTTGCAAAATCCGGCCACAATTCTGAAAAGAGTCCAAAAGTCTAGTCTTAAAACAAATCCTGAGATATGGGAACCGTAGATTCGGACAATGTACTTTGAATAAAACCAAAATCAATCAATTTAATTTTGAAAGTATTTATCAGCACTTCTCTAGCAGCTCGTGTAACGAATCATTTTCAAACAAGTTTCGCCACATTCCCTTCACAAGACTTAAGACATGAAAACAACAGTCAAAAATCCTAATAGCTACCGCATCGCATTTCTCATAAAACAACCGGAACAGTGTCGCCATCTTATAGGTCATTTAAGAACCTTTGATGCTCGACCCAGATCCAAGATTTTTACATTTTTCATCGCACAACGCTACTTTATGAAACATTTTCATAGTAGCACATATTTCTCAGCTTCTCCATTTTGATTAGAAACATAATATGTCATTCCTAAAAGGACGTCTAAATTATTCATATTCGAGTTTATTGTCAATTTAGAAACTGTTCAAATTGTTTCTGTCTATCTATCAGTGTATGGTTTTCTTATTTCAACCAGCCCACCTGTCGTCAAAAATATATTAGGCCTTCCAGGTTTTTTATCTGTAAGTTCAGAAATCTAAAAAGTGTGAAATAAAAAACTTTTTACATAAAAAAATAAAAATGTGCAAAATAACTTTAATTTCAGAAGTCTGTGTTAGACAACAAAGAGACCAAACTAATATAGAAACCCACTTCCGAAATAAAAACTATTTTGCACTTTTTTTTTAAGTTTTTGTATTTTTTTGTAAAAAAAAAAAACTATAAGTAGATAACCTATTTACTCTTGCATTTTTGTCTATGTATTTGTTTTATTGAATAAATCTTTGTTTTGCTGCTTCCTTATATTGCGATAATCATGAAACTACCGAATAAACCTGAGCCTTACATTGCCACAAAGTTTTAAACCCAGGATCCCATACCAAAGTCGGTCAAGGACAAGATATATCATAGACAAAAGGTATATCCGAATTCGCCGCACAACTTCTGCCCCCGATCATCACGAACCGAGTATTTCGACAAACCTTTACCTGTTCTCTGTAAGGTTGCTCACGTACACCGTTACAAATAAGTTGGCCCCAAAAGTTACGGCGTACGTTACTTAGATTAAATAACTTAGATACTAAAGGAGGCAATATCTGTCCCGTAAAGGAGGAGAATCGCAATTAATGACGTTTGTTCCACTAAAATTTTGACTCTGTGACATTGTAGAGCGTTTTTAGTGGAAGGTTCGTCGGGGTAATGTTACGAGAATATGGGCCTACAAAGAAAATAAGTCGAGTCATAGTTTCTTTACTACTGTACTTACTCAGTACTACGAGGTATGAGATCTTCGAGATAGGATTTAATTAAAAGAAAATGTTTAGAAAAGAATTAGAGAATTTGCGTTCCGGGAGTGTATCCGTAGCCCATCACAGCTATTAGAATACCGCGCTGCGTATTTTTTTTTTATATGGTAGCTTATGCTGAGACAAGAGTCTTTTGGCCTTTTTTATGTCGTTAGTTTATTTTTCTATTAATTATTAGCTACAGCCAGCGGCTTCGCCCATGTGATAGTAGACTTATCACATAGGGGGGTACAAACAATTGCTAACAAAATATTATCAGGCCTCTCAAATATGACTGGCCTCTTGGTCTAGTAGTTAGTGGCCCTGACTGCTATGCCGGAGGTCATGGGTTCGATCCCACCCAGGACAAATGTTTGTGTGACGAGCACGAACATTTGTTCTGTGTCTGGGTGTAATTTATCTATAATATGTATGTATTCAGTTACAGTTCTAATTTATATCATGTTTTGATTTCTGCCAAGCGCTTGGTCATATAGTCAATTTTAATAAAATAAATGTTCATGGTGTTCTCTTCTATATTTGTGGATTTCCAGTGGTTTAAAAAAAGTTCAAAATGAGTAGAACCTGGCCTTAATCAATGAGTGGTATTTCGCTTGTATGTATATAGATTTAGATATATTTGTTTATCCTTTGCGATTCATTTACTTCTTTCTTTCAGAATCAAGCAATAGTACATTTTGATACAAGTGACAAATCTCCACGTGTATCAAACGACGTTTTTCAATACACTTACGAAGAAATACGATGAAAAATCCACCAATAATCTATCTTCTATTTGAAAATTACGACGCATTGTTGTTCATTTTGTACTGAAGAAAATTTTCCAAAGTTACCTAATAATTTAGTTTTGATTTGATGGCAGCAGGCTTTTTTACCTCAATCACATAATCTGGTAGCGTAGCATCTAAAGGATTCTCTTCAAATCTTCTTTTTCACAACTATCACAAATGAATAAGTTAGTTAATATTAAGGTGTACTTTTTTCCGCGCATAACCTTTGCAGATTGAAGAAGAAGCAAAGGTATCAAACCGTATACATCCTAATATTAAAAATATAAAAATTCAAATATTTTTGAATTTAGAACACAGATAATTGTTAATTTGTTGGTATTAACAAATCATTGCTTACGTAATCATATCTATTTATTTTATTCTGTTCAAAAACACAATTTCAATTTTCATTAAATATTAAAACCTTAAAAATATCCGCCTCTTTGCTTTAAAAAAAAATAATAATCACTCTTGACCATGATGAAAATAATAGGAATGAAAAAAGCCCTTGTTTTGATAAATTGAAAAAAAGCACGCGGGTGATAAACATACCATATCGAACCTAATCGTAGTGCGATAAAAGGCAGTTTTCGAGTAAGTGTATTGAAAAACAACAACTAGTAGAACTTTGCACCGCCACGCAACGATACCGCCTGTCCTATTCACCCTCGCCGGAATAGCTTGAAGATAAGTAAGGCTGAAAAATCGTGTCGCGATCAACCAGCACTCAAGTCGGGCCAACAGATTGCCAACATCGATCAACTAATAGTTCTTTGAAAACCTTTTTACGAGACCTTTTTCAACGCAGTCTTAAGATAAGTTACCTTTGAATTACATCGGTGTGAAGAGACTCTTTGCTTGATTTTGTTTGCAGGAGTGCTGGGTTTTTCAATCGTTTTAGTTTTTGACCCTTTTTTGAGTTAAGGAATCATCAAATATCCTATTTTGATGGTGTTTTCACATGTTGTGACGTCATAGCTGTCAAATCGAAAAATATGGGTAGGGTGAGCAAAACAAGAATTTTTTAAATTAAATTTACATATTTACAAATCTTCTTATTTATAAAAATGAATAGCTGCTCGTTAATCTCTCTAAAACTCGAGAACGCCTGAACCGATTTAGCCAATTATGGTCTTCAAATATTCGTAATACTCAAGGGAGAAATTCACTAAAAAATTTGATTAGTAGGCGGTACGAAGTTTGCAGGATCAGCTAGCCATTAATGAAAATAGTTTTATCAGAATCCAGTTCTTCAATTCTGCTCATCTCTGCGTCACTGTGTGAAGTGTCTGAGTAACGGCAAATGAAAGCAAAAGGCGAATTCTTTCTATGAATGAAAATAAGTACTAAAATAGGTTTTTTTTGCCGTGACTTCAACAACAGGTATATTTAGCTAATTTAGATTAAACAATAACGTTTTTACTTCACGCAATGAAGTTTTCTTTGCAAACCGTACTTTTCAATTAACATTAATTTTGTTAGGTCAAGGTCATTGACTTTCCTATTCTAATTTGAAACGCGTTGTAGACTTTTTTTTGCCCTCCAACTTTCGGATGTGGTAGCACACTACAATTGCTATAAGATGGTGCAGGTGATGCTATCGTTGAATCTGATAGCTTTCTGTCAGATTCAACGATAGCATCACTGCTTACCATCAAACACTAGTTTATATGAAATTAAAAAAAAACAATGGCTACCTATCTTTTCTTCTCAACTTAAAGATGCATATTTTCGTCCTGCTGTCATCCTACCCAATGCTATGTAAAAAAGGCCTTACAATACGCAAAACATAAGTTGAACCAATATGGCGATCAACTTTGAATGAACAGTCTCAGGTTTCAATCGAGGTGGGGGCTGCGCGTAACCATAGCAATGGGTTCAACTTATTTGCCGCGTACTGTACGTAATATGTTCTACCGCCGTGATTCCCATCCCGATTTTCGACCACTGTAGGCGCGGGCTTCTCGATGGCGAGCAATTGCTTGGCTGGCGAGCAATGGCTTGCCGTCCGACCGTCCGGTAACCGTCAGGTAACCGTCCGGACCGAGTCCAAGTCGTCGACGGTGCGTATAGTTCCACGCGCGCCTCAAGGTATTGTCAGCTACATTTTGTAGCGGTCCAGCAGGTTTGAAGCCTACTGGGGCCAAGGATCGGTTTTTGAGAGGAAGATTCGGGCCCCGGTTTGAAAGGCAGGAATGAACAGAAGTGGGTTTTTAGTCAGTAAAAGTCTGACACTATCTCCCGCTACAAAAAATTACCTGATATTATGTTCTTCTGTTCCACGTCAATAAGACAACTCATTAACGTTGCACCTCCGTCACCGCGCACATGTTCATTAGATTGAGTGACAAGGCTGGACTGATTGGTGCTGACCCCTCACCGGCGGATTAGCGCGGCCCATCAATCCACGCGGCAAGACACGGGTTGACAATACAGTTTCATTATAGTTTTATCTATAGCTTCGTGACTAAGGTACTTGTTGCGTGACTTGGGAGTTCCGGTTATAATTTTAAAAGAAGAACCGTACTGGCGCATATGCAGGGTGACTGGTAATTAGTGACCGATACTTAAAACACGTGATTGTACTCATGATAACAAACAACTTTTAATATGGAACCAAACCTGAAATCGCGACAAAAATCTACTGGACAGTACGCTGATGCTGTTATATTCGCCCAACTAGTCAAAATGTACTGAACTTGGCTGATATTTTTCGCGATTTCAGGTTTGGTCCCATAGTCAAAGTTGTTTAAATACTTACAATAATAATACATATAATGAGAGGAAAATATAAACCGGTCAGCTTTGGAGCCAAAAGCACAATCAAAATTGTAATCTATGAATCCGCGGAGTCTACAGTGTTCTCACATTCACATTATAAAAAGCAATGCATAGTCCTTTTCATTGCCCTTTGGATGACTTTAAGTCTTCTGATGAGGCCCATTGTAAGCAACCACCTTTCGGAGTCATATGTCATCACTGGCAACACGCACTGCTCATGGAGTTTCGTCTTGAGACACTGTGGGTATTTTGGACGAGAAGATACCGTGCAGCTTCCCCAAAGCTGCCCAGCCGAGTCGGATTCGACGATTGATCTCTTTCTCTAAGTTAGACCTATACCCACCTAGACCTACTATCCCTGGTAAACGTAGTCGTCCAGAACTTTAAGTGTAGAGGCACAAATCAATGATATAAACACATGACTTCACTAAAGTGATGTGTCAGTTATCGGTACCATTACATTTAGGTATGTTTATTTGGTCAATTCCCAAAACTAAATAGCGTGTTGTTTTTTATTAGTTGTTCGTATCTTTAATTGGTAAATGTCACTATCATCACAATGAGTTTGTCCGTTTGTCCAGAGGATTTTTTGTCGAGGTAATTGAAGTAACGGTCACCTTCTAGTGAAATGATGTAGTAGCGTGTTCTGTTGTGAAATATAACAAGAATATATATAGATATATATAATATATATATATCCATTTTTTTTTATAATTTATTCTAATGCTTAACTGCGATCTCACCTGTGATGGTAAGCAGTGAAGCAATCGTTGATGGTGAACCGCACTTCTTTATTAACCGATGATGGTGGAATCTGGTCATGCATTTCCCGCACACACTCTCCAAAATATAATATATTATTATAATGTATACACCGTTAAATTTTGGTCGTTTTAATCCCGTGGAGGGCCAATTCGGTACATGAAACGCTATCGATTTGTAAAGATAAAACTCGAATGAATTTACGCATGTATGAAATTGATTTCTTTAAGTAAACGTCAGCTGATCGAGGCCAATGAACTGTAGGTAATAAGTACGCAACGACCGATAACTCCCTACGAGGCCATTGACGCGTTAACTTAAAAAAAAAAATCGTACATGCGTTTATTATTTCGAGTTTTAGATAAAAAGCACTTTATTTTTTAATTTTGTCTTTATAAATCGATAGTGTTTCATGTACTGAATCGTTCCTCCACGGGATTAAAACGACTAACTAAATTTAACGGTGTACAATATATCTTTAGGTATTTTACAGGATGTTAATCAGCCTGTAAAATATAATACCTGGCAGGATGAGTTGAGTTAACAAATAAAACACTCAATAATTTAGCAAGAGTTTAATAAAAAAATGCAAAATAATAAAAATATCTCCAAATATTGAGCCTTAACGCTAGGATATCTGTAGGTTTACAACATCCAAAAATACAAAAATTACACGCACTCACACAATGAGGGTATCGTCTGTGGTCATATACATGTCCCTCCTTTGATAAAATTGACAGAAGTTTTGGCGCCAATTCTCAATGACAGCTGTCAGAACAAAGTTGAATCACTTCGACACACATTTTTGATACTCGATCAATTTTATCAAAGAAGTATTAGGGAAAAGGTGTAGGACTTCTAACGCCGATTTCATAATAATCAAACAAAGGAGGAAACATTGGCACTGGATTTCCAATTTTGTAGCAATTCTTATACGTATTAAATACATTCATGTTTTGGACGAAACAATTTCAAAAGTGACAAGGAAGGTTATGGTTAGAAAATAATTTATTGTCATGTCACAACTTTGGTAAAGGAATTAATTAGAGAGCTAATTAATGCTGGTAAAATTTTGTGCATCCAAGAAATAATTTATTTGACGATTTCTTTACTAAGTTGCTGTAATGGATACAACTTATCGACGGTGGAAAGGTAAAACCGCCACTTTGGTAGAAAATGAGTTATATAACTTATTTTAAGTGAAATAAGTTGTAAAACTTTTCACTGTCGTAATATACTTATTTGCGAGCCCATAAATATGAACGAGAAAACAAATCAAATGATATTTTCTAAACATTAATATCACGCTATTGTCTGAAAATTTTATTATTAAATTATACTCATTTATCTATCTTGATAACGAAGTTGAGTATAAAAGTTTACAAATATTTTAAGCTCAACTTACCAAATTAATATTGCTGACTAAGCAAAAACTTGAATAAGAAGAAACCGTCAAATAAATGTTACTTTTAGTTTGAATCTTTCAAATAATGTAGAATGAATAAAATTGTTCGAAAATAGGTGGTGGTACTTTGCAATAACGGGTTTCAAACACAAATTATTTTTGGTAGGTATTTCAATAATGCACATATTAGTGTTTAAAATCAATATGAAGAATAGGGTGAATAATAATTGTTTAGGTCAATAAAAGAATTTACTCACCAATTATGCAATATCGAATATTTTTATGCGTCCAAAGATTTACTAAACAGCCAATTTTCTTTTTTCGAAGTTGTCTTTTGGCGTACATCGTATATTTAATTAATACTAAACGCCAAGAAAAAAATTGTATGTTTATTAAAAAACACACGCCGTATATTCTATACTGCCTGATTGCATTTCGTCGGTAGCAGCATAGAAATGTGTTTCACATAAAATTTTAAAAAAGAACTTAGAATGTATGATTTTTACATAATAAAAAACAATGTCCCTCACAGCGTCTATCTTTTTGTTCGCTTAATTAAGTGTTACTTAATTTATTTTATTGAACGAACTTTCATGTGGTTTTTACCAATAGACAGATTGATTCATGAGAAAGGTTTAGATGTAGATAAAAATCCGAGAATTTCAAAGATTTGTAAAACCCGTTCGAAACTCTCGCCCTATCTTCACAGTAAAATAATACGATTTTAATGTACATTTTTGTAAGTCGATTAAGGTGAGCCTACGCTAAAAGAGCCGAGTACGAGCGAAGCACTAGCAGAGCTCAAATTCTTGTTGTTCGTGCTTACCTCCTCTCGAGTCGGTCCACACTATAGATCGCGGCAAATAAGTTGAACTAAAATGGCTGTCGTTGCTACAGTTACACGCAGCCCTCCGCTGTGCCGCACGTCGATTGAGACTCGAAAATCTGTTACTATTTTGGTTCATATTACATGCCGCATATTGTACACGAATTTGAGCTCGGCTCGTGCTCCGTTCATGCTCGGCTGCTCTTCCGTAGACATACCTTTAGAATACCCGCTCAGTTTATGCGCCCGCTGTTACTAAGTCCACAACCCATTATATAAGACCTCTCTTGCCATAATGTTCTATGTTTAATACTTGTTTTACCAAAGGTGCGTTCTTACAAACAAACAATATAATATGGTGATTTATTTTATTTGATATGAATACAATGTGCAATAGTATGTAGCGTATGTTTATTGTCGATGATATTCTGGTATTTCTTCTATACTTAGACCAACTTGGGTAGTTTTATCAGTGATAGCGGTAATCAACCTATATAGTTATTCTCGACTCCTTAAGTTCTGGTCCATTAGGTGGCTACGTGTTTATGCATGTCAAAAGATTATTGGACCGTATTCTCTTTTTCGAGTTAAGGCGTTGTCAGTTCAAATTACACTGGACTGGTAGACGATTTCGATGTGATTCCAGGACAGCTCGCCGTCTGGCTATCCGGTAATCGTCCAGACCAAGCCCAAGTCGTCGACAGCGCGTAGTGTAATAATAGTCTTGATTTTTAAAGTGTAAACCTATAGAGCAATCCATAACACCTTCAGTCTCCTAAAGCTATAGGATGCTATAGTTATAAGTGTATATAGCTATAGTTTATACTCTTGTATATCTCTTCTAGTTTTTATTTAAAGTTTAATATGAGAACATACTACTTCTATCAGAATCTCACCGACAATAAACCGCTTAAAATCTAAACTAAAAATATACATAGAAATCTTAATCATAAATTAACCATAAAGTAATACATTTTGAATATATTTTTAAGAATCTTCCCATTTAAAGTATATATTTTTTGACTAGTGAATAAAATTACACCTATTCGTAAATATTTAAGTAAAATACGAAAGCTTGAGTACGTCATTCTTGACTTTTGTCTCGCTCAGACGCGGTGCGTGCGAGCGAGAGAATGCTTCCTCATACTCGCTCTTGTAGGCCTATTGATGCGCTTTTAACTTTTTACTTCGTGACTTTAAAGTTCAATTTTGAATGGGAATATTAATTACATGATTAAAAAAATGAGATTCATTTAATACTAGGTATAAAATCTAGCTATCTAGAATTGTCTGTCGGTTACAGGTAGGACAGACTTCTTGCAATATTAGAGGAATAATGGTGAGACGTGTTTTACAGAGCGACCTTTAGGTCTATCGTACGCGGAGGCATAGCTTCATGACGCGTATTCGTCATTATACGCTCCTTATACGCCTGTGTGACACGACGACAAAAGTTCAGTTTTCGTACGTGAGCTTCAAGCAGGCGTACACCAAGCATATAATGACATATAAGCGTCTATGAAGCTACGCGTGCGTGGACAGTATACCTTACAGAATTTCGCCAACAGTCTGATTTTGACATTCAAATAAATACTTTTTGACTGATGACGACTTGAGTTTCGCTGTATCAGTTACTGTAACATCTCATATAAGTTTTCAAATAAAAATATACACTAATACAATTTCAACACATTGACAAGAAAAACATAGTCTTTGGCGTTTTGAGCAAAACGTGATGAGTTTATGGCATCAACTAGCGGTACTAAGTCGCGCTTCATTTATTACAGATATATATTTTTTTCATATACAAAGACTAAGATAGGGACGCATCGAAGACGAGGCATTTAGTTTTAAGATTCTTGAGCACGGTTTTTCGATTGAGTGTAATTTGACATTCAAATTACACTCGATCGAAAAACCGTGCATTTATCAAAAGAACAATCTAGAACTCTATATAGCTAAGGGACAATCTAGACCCCTTTATTTATTAAAGGGGCAAGTTAGAACCCATTATTTCGTATGAAAGGTACAATCCAGAATTCTTGATTCATCAAAGGGTCAAACTAGAACCCTTTAATAATCAAAAGAACTATCTAGAACCCTTTTTTACCAATGGGGTAAGTTGGAACCCATAATTTATTGAAGTTACAATTTTGTAACTTTTCATTTTTGAAAGGTACAATCCGAATATTGTTATTTATCAAAGGGTCAATATAGAAACCCTTTATCAATCAAAGAGACTGTTTAGACCTCTTTTGTTTGTGAAAGGGACACTTCAGAACTCTCTCTTTATCAAAGGGACAATCCAGAACCCTTTATTTATGAAAGGAGCAGTCTAGAACCTTTTTTGTCTATAGAAGTCGCAAGTGATTTCGTCAGCACTAACTAACCCCGACTTCGATGTGTTGCCAGACTAACCTGGTAATCATTGCAAATCTTAGTATTAAGTGAAAAAGTTTTTTAGTACGTCACCTATGTATATTACATTATGAAAACATAAACATAGTGATTGTAGTTAGGAAGATACGTATATTCTGTTGTCGAATTAAGATTTACAATAACTACAAGTCAGTAAAAGTTTCTAGCAATATTAATGGTGACTATAGAATAATATCGGTTACATTGTAAAATGTCAATTCCCTAATAAGTAAGAATACCCTACACATCCTTACATACAAGTATTACATACAAATCATACGTATAATCAATATTTTTTTGTTTAATTCATAAATAAAGTAAATTCGCGTTATAAATAAATGCATTTTTTTATGGCAAAATGTAGGAATGTTGCGCTGACACCTGTTTGTTTAATAAAAACTTTATGCAATAGTTGATTTAAATCGACACAGTTTATCGATACTAAGAGTATCGATATAATTAGTTTATAGACAAAAGTCGACTAATGATTTCGAACCCTTACCACCTCTTTACCGTAAGCGACATTTTATCGAAAAGGCGTTTTTTATCTTACTCGTATCGCCCAAGGTGTAAATTGCTTTGTCGAAAAATTGTCACTTACGACAAAATCTGCTGTAAGCGCTCGACGTGTGTCAATTTAAACTGGAATTTTGAGCATTCTAGAACTTTTTCTATCTATACGAAGTCCTTATTACAACAATGTAGGGTCAATAAGAAACGCGTTATAATGAGCATACTATGAGCTTGGTAGGCTAAGTTTTGGTCGAAAATCTATGAGATCACGAGTTAGCGTTAAACAGCAAATTATTTATTCAGCAGTGCGGCAATGAAAATGCGACTGGCCGTGAGCATTGAATTTGATATTGTGAATAGTGAGTATTTGGAAATAAAAGCCATTTTGGAAGGGACACCAACTTGTCCCTTTCGTTACTATGCCTATCAACGCTTATTTTATTTCAATTCATATTTCGCTACGCCAAAGTACAATTCAATATTGGGGCATCTCTCATTTTATGTCAGTTCATTTTAAATAAATTAAACAACGATGTGGCTTCTGACGCCTTAGTATATCTTGGTTTAGTTTTGTATATTATGTAGGTACACAGTTTAGTACAAATAGTTCTAAATACACAAATGTGTACAAATACTGTGACATAACCAGATTTTTGAAGACATTAATAACATTATTTTAAATCCTTGATCAACGCATCGCTCTTATTTCCAAATCCCACGATATTCTGACATATGACTTAAACTATAATCAGTACATATTATTGGACTTATGTGCCGACGTATTATTATTCTAGTACTCTACATTACCACGACTATTTGATATCTAAGATTAAAATGTAAAAATGGGATCGACGGGAAAAATTTCTATAAAATATTTAGAAATCCCAAGTTATTGTTAGGTATAAAAAGTTAGTTTTATTCTGCGAGGAGGCTTGTTTTGCTATGGCGGTACAAATAAAGTTGTTGAAATGCTTTTAAATACATACTTAAGTAATAACAGACTCCTTTTTACCGGCTTATTCACTTGCATTGTATGTTTGTTAAAGACAAATTTTGAAAATGAATTTTAAAATAGTCTCCCCAATGGTTGAGCTCAAATTTTACAGATATCATGTTCAGTTTGAATGTCAATACATGGTTTACTAAGTGACGTCATTCTAAATCCAATATGGCGGACTCCGGAAAATAGCGGACTAGTTATTTTTTTATGTACCACCATGATAAGGGTTTATTGGAATTTCATACAAAAATAATACGTCACAATGAACACAATATTACGTTAAATTTTTTAATGGTTTGTTTCAAAAAAATATTTTAATTATAACATTAATATCATTGCAGAACAGTCATTCTAAGAGATCAGGGAAATCAATAAACATATATATTTTTTTTGTTTTATTTTAAAGTTCTCAATTTTCTGAAACTGCCACTAACTATAAATTCGTTACTTTAAATGATTATTACAACAACAACTGTAAACTTTATTAATGTCACTTGACTTTGTATTCTTTGTCCAAATGTTTAACCACAAGACAAAGTATACCTTAACTCATTCCAATTAAGTTCATTTTACATTAAGTAAAACAACGCGACTATATTTATACACACTAATTGTAGTGCAAACACAAACAAAAAGATCTTCATAACATTTTATTTCATATGCAACTTTATTTGTGCCGTCAAAGCCTGTCTACGGGCGGTCAGTCGACGATACATATAACGCGACCGAGTACGGGAGCCTCTAAATAACACTACAAGCTAGGGTTGTTCAATTGCACTTGATTTAGTCGGGTTACCTCTCACTGCTCCCATTCGGCTTCGTCCACTCCTTCCATGCTATCTTGTTCGAGTTTCAAGTTGATCTGCACTTTGGCGCTTATGGATTTCATTATCTGCGGAATATTGAATTGGTTAGTGGAATTGGTATGGGGAAGAATGGAAATTGCAATTGATAATTCTGTCGTACAATTTATAAAGGCAGTAAAGAATATGTGAAAGGTGTTGTCTTTACTGCGTTTGTAAATTGTGCGGCAGAATTAGCTTGAATAATACTAGTAATAGCAGTACACATCTTATAATATATACACCGTTAAATTTTGGTCGTTTTAATCCCGCGTAGGGTCGATTCGGTACATGATACACTATCGATTTGTAAAGATAAAAATGAAAAATAAAGTACTTTTTTTTAAACTCGAATGAATTTACGCATGTACGTAATAGATTTCTTTAAGTAAACGTCAACTGATCGAGGCCAATGAACTGTAGGTACTTAGTACGCAACGACCGACAACTCCCTACGAGGCCATTAACTCGTTAACTTAAAACAAATAATTTCGTACATACGTAAATTCATTCGAGTTTAAAAAAAAAGTACTCTATTTCGAGTTTTAGATAAAAAGAACTTTTTTTTATTGTATCTTTATAAATCGATAGTGTTCCATGTACCGAATCGACCCTCCACGGGATTAAAAAGACCAAAATTTAACGGTATATTCTAATAAAAAAAAAACACATAAGTTGCACTTATAATTTAAGGCACACACACACATTTTGCATAAATTCACTTAGAATAGTAAGCAAATACTACATTGGCAGCACATCGGTATTTATGCACGTAAACTCAAATACGCTAGCGATGGGTTTATCAAAATTGGTATTTTTTTTTATTGAAAAGTAATTATTGTTGATGTATAAAATAATAATTCTAAAATTACCTATTACAAAAATACCTGAAATCAATTTAATAGCCGATTTCGAATATACTACTTTCAGGATCTTGCGGAGTTTACAATAATCCGGTGATACCAAACATAAGTCAGCTTATAATGTTTCCACTGCTGGAACTCAGGCCGCTTCTTAAGAAGAGGGAATATGACCGTAATCCATTACGTGGGCCCAGTGTAGATTGATGGATTTCACATGCCTTGATTTTTTGGTTATAGGACGATGCCGATTTCCTCACAACGTTTACCTTCACCGTTTCGAAAGCAGTGGTGATGAAATAAATTATACAAAGTAAAGCGTCTGAGTTTGAATCCGCGACCAATTTGTGACTGATCTCATCCGGTGATGGGTGATTCTTTGAAACCGAGAAAATGTCTCTCGTCTGGCGTAGTTTTTTTTTCTTTACAATCTGATATTTTTATTTGCATATTAGTTTTCCTCGATCACTAAATGTATTAAAAACACTCGTTAGCGCCCAGTGGCTTACGACACCAAATTGATAGGTACGAAAACTAGGCCAGATGAATGAGATATCCTGTAATAATATATGGTACTCACACTGTCTTCTTTAGCTTTAGCGTCGTGCGGCACGTGCGACTTGATGAGGTCCGGCTTGGGCTTGTGCGCCGCCGCGCCGCGCGCCCCCGCCGCCCCCGCACCCGCCGCCCCCGCCCCCGCACCCGCCGCCCCCGCCCCCGCACCCGCCGTGTGCGCCGACACTAGTGCCCAAAACTTTCATTAATGTTTATTCTAGCATACAACAGGTAGCATACACAGCTGCCAGAGCTGTGGCATTGTTCGAAAGAGGTACCGTGGCCCTGTAACGGGCAACAAAAGGAACAAGTGTACCCACTCGTGTAACTTTTGTTGCCCTTTGCATTAGTCTATGAGACAGTACCCGTATCATAAATACCTCATATTTAATCTGAAATAAAAATGATTATTTAGATTACCGATGCGCCCGCGAGCCAGTCGGCGCCGCTGAGCCACGGCTGCCACGTCACCAGCGTCGGGGGGAACAGGTCGTCTTGTACTTACGAGGTTCCATGCCAGGCGGCTGCAGGCTCACAATCTGGGGCACTACCGATGCGCCCGCGAGCCAGTCGGCGCCGCTGAGCCACGGCTGCCACGTCACCAGCGTCGGGGGGAACAGGTCGTCTTGGAACAACTCGCTCTGTGCAAATAATTATAAAGCATTAGGGTCAAACATCGTCTTAACACACGCGAATATGTGATCATCGCAATCTTTAGTATCAGAAACGCGTTAAGTATCATCACGTAGACAAAACCAAAAAGCGCCCTGCCCAGTTTTTTCGGATAAATAATGCACTGATCGCTTTGTATTAGAATGGTGCATCATATCTTAGGATTAGAGAGGTTTTGTTCTCTTCACAGATATACGACGCAACGTGACAGTTCTTGAAAAGGCCCAATATTTCGTGTTGAGCATCGCGGCGCTGTGAAATGACTTAGGACGCCGCGTCGTGAAACAATAGGCCTTACTCGCAGTGCCTACCAGCGTACTATCGCGACGGAGAGTATTTGAATTCTTTCGATTCTGATTGCTTTGTATGTGCTCCCAGTGTGAGCTGACTTAATAAATGATTTCAGCCAACGCTTTAAAATACGCCAGGAAGCTTGAGCAGCACAGCGTACTGAAACCTGTCCACGAGGCGTATTACACGCGTACATTTTCAATCACTTGTGACAATACCGTCAGACGACGACGACGACGCTTCAAAAACTTCAAAATCATCGAATTTGAACCTCGTTGCGCGTCCGCAACAAATTCGCGGCGTATTCGTTGCGCGCCCGTAACGTATACGGTGCGCACTCGCTCCGCTTTGAGAACGCCCGCAATTCGCTAGTATGATAAGGCCCTTAGTAATATTGTCGGCATAGAAGATGAAATGATGCACTCGTCGAGTCAAAACTTCAAAAATCTTGAGCATCGACACCGAATTGCTAACCTATCGGTTTTCTATAGTTCACATTCTGCGAGTGTGCATTGGAATTACACAATTTGATTCCGCCCAACCCTTTCCATCATCGGACCACTATGTAAAAAACAATTTGAGATACGTTTTAATGTGCGTACAGCTAAGGAGTGGAATTTCCTTCCAGAGACTATATTTCCTGATAGCTACAACCTGGGCGTCTAAATTCAAGAGTGCATAGGTTATTTCTAGGCAAGCGTGCTACGCCGCCGACCACATCACTGCATATTAATCAGTTCAGCTAGAGGTCAAGCATGAGTATATCAACAATAAAACAAAAACTTACCTTTATTCTGGGTACGGTGAATGAAAGGGGTTCAATAGTTCCATTGGTGAGTCGTAGAGCTCGCGCGAACTCAACCTGAAACATATTCATACGTTAATTTCGTTTACGTTAGTTTCTGTAATGACAAATGGATAGAACACACGTATTTTACTGTCCGATCAACCGATTTTGACTTTTATTGCGTTGGTAACATGATAAATGGCGGCTGCAGTAAATAGTTGGTATTGTAAACACTTTTATGCTTTTAATACCATCCCTATGTCTACGGAATAGAAGTCAAAGTCTATTGAACGGATAGTAAAAAAAAAGGTTTGTTTAAATGGCTGATCTCATTGCGAATGGAGTATAGTTCGTCTTTAGTTTTTAGCCTACCCAATGGGAAAAAGATTATTTTATTTATGTCACACTATAGTCTGTTCGCGTATTTTTTTTTTTTTTTAATGTTTATTATTTTTTGGATTATTTAATACAATTTTTAATGGATTATTTAATACAATTTTACACTATTTATTATTTAATTCAAGCATCAATTATAAATTATTATTTATTTTAATGTAAAATTAATGATTTTTTTATTATTCGTCGATGTTTTACTATTTCTTTTTTATTATATAATTTTGATTATTTGAAATGTAGCACGAATTAACTATGTTAAGTGAGATAATTTGTATAGTTTAAATAATTATTGTAAAACTGCGATATTACCTACAGCAGAGATTTTACTTGACTATAGACTAAATCAATTTTGAAATGACGAATTTGAAGATGAAAAAATTTTACAATTATTTTACTTTTATTATCGCATGAATTTAAAGGCTTTTTTATTTTTTATTTATTTTATTTATAGTCTGTTCGCGTTAAGAAAATAGTAAGTCGCGTCAAAATTCCTTTACATTTAGCGACTTTGTTATATTACGCCTAAGCGGTCCCATTATGACAGTTAGGCCTTTTTTGCCTAAACCCTTCAAGTAGAGCGTACCTTCTCAACGGCGACTAGATTCTTCTGCAAGTAGGCGATGCCTTGATGCAGCGTGGGCGAGCGGTGGTGCGACAGCGCACACAAGTGCGGCGCCTCGCTCGTCACCTCGTAGCAGTAGATCGTTGAGTCGCCCTGCATCACGACGTTTTTTTTAGTACTTATTCGAAAAGTAGGACGGATCCTAAGGAAAATATGCGTTAACAAGACAACTTTCACCCATATTCTAACCTCCACTTGACTCAGATGACAACAAAAAAAAACAATAGATAATTCGGCGTGGACTGGAGGATATGACTAGAGATCAGTATGCATGTTCTTAAGGCACTACACGTCATTCGCCTCCATAAGACCCTCGCCTGCGGCTCGAGCGAATTCTGTTTCGGTTACAATGACAAATTTACAAATATCAATATCAAAATGTACTATTTCCTAACCTCCACTCAGTCAGATATTGCCGGCAGAAAAAAAGACTTTCTAGTCTAGGAACTAACGTCAGTAAATTATAAGTAATTTAATTGTCAATTTCATAGCGTCTGAGTCGAGGGAAATCACATAGAATATGGGTGGCCCTACGTTCGAGCTATTTCGGAAACACGAAGATTGTCGAAGCGCATACCTTCCATGTAAGTACTCACCCGGCCCGTCAGGAACAATGTGCCCGAGTCGTGGTCAATGTGCGTCTGCAGTATAGCGGGCGACACGTCCAGCCCCACCGTGCACACGGGCGCGGACAGGTCGCTCGCCTTGTATAGCAGGATCTGACGCTCTGATACTCTGTCAATAATATTGACTTCATTACTGAAAAGCTGTTTCCACTAAAATTAAGTAGGGAAACTCTAAAAACTCTTGATAGGCTTAATATAAAAATATTTACAAAAAAAAAAAATTAAAAATAAAAGCTAAAAAGTTTTACACAGATCACTTTTCAAGCAGTTTGACTACTAAATTAAAAAAACTTTTTTTTTAACTAGGAAAAAGCCGACGAAAATTTCCACCACTACAGTCCAGAATCATGTACTGGATCAATGGTATTCATTTGTGCGTCGATGTCTGAAACAGCCTATAAAGCTTACTTGTCAAAGCCGGTGACGACGAGATGCGTGCCGTTGAGCGCCCACACGACGCGCGCGCCGCGGGCGCCCGCCGGGCCCGGCCCGCTGTGCGCCGCCACGCACGACGAGCGGGGCTTGTACACCTGCGATCAATGCGCTTATTATTGGTTACGCTTATTATAGTGTAACTTAAGTAGTAATGGGCATGGCACATTACTCGCAGAACAGATAGTCGTTGGTGCTGAAAGGCTCTGGAGTGGCGGCCACGTACCAGAAGACGCAGCGTTAGAAGGCCTCCTACAAGGTGGACCGATGACCTGCTAAAAACAGCGGGAATCCGATGGATGCCAGACACACAGGACAGTTCATTGTGGCAACATTTGAGGGAATCCTATATCCAACAGTGGACGTCTTTGCGCTGAATTGATGATAACGGGCTACAAAGTGAGGAATGCGCTTCGTCCGTCCGATATTGAGAGGTCACCAATATGTACGCATTTAAGCGGAAGTTGTGAATATTCTAATCAACTCCGATAATATTTTTAGAGAAAAATAATATCACTAAAAATTTTAGACTATTTTATACAGTGTGATTTCTATAGAAGCCTAGATAATGTCCACAAGATATCTGTGTATCCAAAATATCTGGAGAGAGATAAGTCAGTGTTGTATGAAAATATATCTCAGGTTGGCCGCTCTTAAATGCACTTATGTAATTTTCATAAGAAATTAGCTTTCCAAATTATGGACAAAAAAAACCGATGCACTATACAAGTAGCGTATCGGTATTGATTTTTACGCACGCACACACAAACACTAGTGACGTAATCAAGATTTAACATCAATTTTTCAAAATATATTATTTTACTTTAAAATATTCAAGAATTATTCACTACTCTCTTAAAGCGCTTACACTACAATAGAAAGAGCGGTAAACGAGGAAGGTTTATGTATATAAATTTGCACTCGTGCAAAACCGGGGTAAGAGACTAATGCTATATAAAATAACTCACTCTAATAAGTCCATCTTTACAGACAGTCGCGAGGTACTCCCCGCACGGCGACCAATCCAGCGCGAAGATCTGATCAGTATGGCCAGTCAGTACAATGGAAGCCACCGGGCTCTCCGGACTGAGGTCCCATATCTTGACGGTGAGGTCGTGAGCCGCCGTCGTCAGCACGTCGGAGGCCGTCGGGTGGAATCTGATGATGTATATCTTGTCGGGGTGCGCAGAGAATGTGCGGGTAGGCTCGTTCGTCGATTCTTGTAGGCCTGGTGAAAGAATGTCCAATAATTGTGATAGAGATTACCGGCTGCGTTACAAAGCTGTTTCTTTCAAAAGTAAGATTCGGGTGGGGTTTGGATTATCCTATTGGATCCCTCCAAGAGCGATAAAACAATGTAGCTTTAGTTTAGAAGGTAAATACAGAGTTTTTAATTGACTCAGGGTCGGTTTCAAAAGATAAAGAATATGTCAAATCCTAATTTAATGCGAAATTTGAACAGTTCTTCAGGCGAGAGTTGTGTATGACAAATATTTCAAATTCTTCATTAAGTAATCAGGGACTAGGGTTTTTTTAGCACATTTAAGAAGCCATTAACTGACACTTAGAATAAGGTTATGTTATTGTGTGCGGTGAATATATGTGAAGATAATGCTTATTGTGGACCACCTATTAAAAATATTGACGGTTTTGTTCGATAAACAAAATTAAAAGCGAGTACTCAACTGACCTCCTTCGGGTATGATCCACTCGCGCACCTCGCCGTCGTCGCAGGCCACGAGCAGGCGGTCGGGGCGGAAGGGGTCCCACGCCCAGTCCTGCAGCGGCGCCGGGTGCAGCAGCGCGTGCACGCGCGTGCACGACGGGTGGCCCGGGGGGGCGGCCGCCACGCTCGTGGCGCCCACGGGCAGCTCCACGATGCCCACGCGCCCGCCGCCGCCCGACAGCGGCACGGCGCAGCGGTAGCCGTTGGCTGAGGGGTAGCATCTTACTCTTACACTCTAAATAGACGATGTTTTGAATCTCCGTGTAACCGAAACTAAAAAATATCCAAAATAAAAAAAAATATCCGTAACCGAAACCTATATACCGTTAAATTTTGGTTGTTTTAATCCCGCGGAGGGTCGATTCGGTACATGAAACAATAACGATTCGTAAAAATAAAAATGAAAAATAAAGTACTTTTTTTCAAACTCGAATTAATTCACATATGTACGAAATTAATTTCTTTAAGTAAACGTCAGCTAAACGCGGCCAATGAACTGTAGGTAGTTAGTACGCAACGACCGACAACTACCTACAAGGGAAACGTTTACTTAAAGAAATTAAATTCGTACATGCGTATATTAATTTTAGTTTTAGAAAAAAAGAACTTTATTTTTTAATTTTATCTTTACAAATCGATAGTGTTTCATGTACCGAATCGACCCTCCACGAGATTAAAACGACCAATGTTTACCGGTGTTTAAACGAATAAAAGCTAAGTCTAAATGACTGGTTACGACAAGTTTTTGTTTGTAATGCCCGACTAAACTAATAAAAAACAAAACTTGCTATTTGTATTTTACTTTTATTACTTTAAAATTCTAATATCCGTATCTGAAACTAGCGCATAATGCGAAATGAAAATAAAATAGAACAGCTGAGCGGATTTTGATGAAACTTGGTACACAGGTAGACCATATCCTAGAATAACACATACAATACGTTGCATCCCGAGTGTATATTTCCTTGGGGTTATTTTCTACTACAACGCGAGCAAAGCCACAAGCAGCAGCTAGTAAAATAATAAATAAGAGGCTATGGGTCTTGGATAAAAACTAGTTTTTATGTTACGCCAGACTGGCTTGCGTGCAATCATATTATGTGAACGCGGCCATCGCATCGATCATGTATACAAAATAAAAATATAATTTGCAACTCACCATAGAAGCCGTTGCATTCGCCAGAGATCTGTCTGCTAATATTCTTGATATTTTCCACTTGGGTCGACTTGTGACCGGGCGTTCCCTTTAGATGACGGAATTTGGACACCTTGCCTGTACAAACATATATTAATTTAACTTTAGAATAATAATACTCATCAATGTGGAGCAGGGGTTACAGCCCCGACATAGATTTGAGGACCGTTAAACATTCTTTTCATGTTATTTTAAGGTCGGCCCAACACTTCTTTTTCTTCCCTTCTGTCTATCACAAACTTCCTTTTCTGTTATATTTTTTTTATTTATTTTTTTCACACGTTATAGGCCCCAATATTTATAATAAACTACCGTCGTCACTAACCTCGGCCACGACGAGATCTAGCTTTAAGAACAAACTTAAATGCTGACTTACTCAGAAAGCGTTTTATTCTATTGAGAAGATGTTAGATAATAAATTATTAACTAATAATAATGAATGATCAATTTTAACGAATTGATTTCAATTTTAATTTAATAATATGACAATCGATTTCTATTTCTTTAAGATCTATTTATTATTGTTTATATTTTAGTATTACTTAATTAATTTTAATGAAATAATGAATTTCGAAAACTCAATTGTTGTAATTTTTTATTATTGATAAATTATTTTATTTATTTAATGAATTAATTGTAGAAATAGTATACACAACTCAGACTTCATTTAATTAAAAAATATTGTGACTTGTAAATGTAATTTTTACCAATAAATATGTTATCTGTTTATCACTCACACAATCCATCCATCTTTTCTTTGGCCTCCCTCTCACTCTCCATCCATCCACATCCACTTATAACTTTTTAGTAACATGCGTTTCATCCCTCCTCTTTCAGTCACTTATCCTTATCCCATAAATATTAAATAAACTCCCAAAATATACTTTTTTTTTCTTTTTCCACAATATACGACTACTTTTAACCACAGTAATTTACTTACCAAATACAGTGGAGGTCCTCTTAGTAGTGACATTCGGTACTGAAGCCCTCTTATCTTCGCGATCCGGACTTTTACGAGATTTCAATGAATCTCTTCGTCTGAAACAAAGGTAGCAATATTCCTATCACTCTAAAACTACAGCAGTTCATAACTGTAATAATACACTTAATTGAATAATACACGGCAAATAAGTTGAACCATTTGCTATGGTTACGCGCAGCCACTTCGATTGAGATCCGAAAATCGGTAATAATAATCCTCGTCACACAAGTTGAACCATCTTGGCATAACCAATCAACCTATTTGTCGCGTACTATACCACTTTTTGGCTTCCAAGAGCAGTATAGAAGTCTTTTATATGATTATATAACCGGCAGTTATCATCTCATACCACAATAGTGCGTTCTGGTCAAAGAGGTACTTTAACCCTTTTTTAGAGGGAAATTATGGAATAACTCCTCCTCTAGGTGGTAAGGACGGGAGTGTCAGACCTTGACTGACTAAAGTCCACCCGTATTCCTTCAATTCCCTACGGGGACCGCGGTAACGGTTTTTCGAACAATCCTGGATAACAGACGTTAGTCTCAAATGTGTACCAGACGGTTCTAATCCCGCTTTCCAACTGGGGTGACCTTGCAAATGTCAATCCGTGTAGACAGCAGTTGTAATCCATGACCTTCAACGCCCTTGGTTGGGAGGCGCGACTTCCTACCCGCAGTGACTGTTTTGCGAACGTGTTGCCGCATGGTTTTCATCCATGTAGCCGCAACACATACCAAGCCCCAACCAAGGTGATCTAGGTTGGAGCTAGGGTTGCCAACCGTACTATAATATATAGTATTGTACTATATTTTGAGTCTGTGTACTATATACTGTTGAAGAAATATATAGTACGCAAAAATACTATATTTTCAACATTTGACTGATGCGGTAGCGAGTACCCGAACGTATCTTACTGCGTTTGGTATTACTTTTTAATGTCAAACGAATGTTTAATCATTAGTCTGCTGTTTCCGTTCTTTGATTTTAGTAATTACTTTCAATTAAATATTGCTCTTCCTTTTAGAAAGTTAAAGTCCTAAATAAATTAATTATAGAAAATAGTAGCGCTGGCGAAACTGTGTCGCTACCACCGATAAAAAAAGAAAACTACAACTTTAAAAAATTTAACCTTTTAACAAAAATATAGAGTTTTTGATTGATATTAATTAAAAAATTGAATATGTTATAGGATAAAATACTATATTAACACCCATTTTAGATAAAAAATGCAAGATGTGTAGACAAATATAGTTTTTATAAAAATAAATAAGAAGATAACAAATATATTTTTTATAGCATAGTTTGAAAAATACTATATTTCGTCCAATAAATGTTGGCAACCCTAGTTGGAGCGCTAGTTTACAACCCCGGGTCCACCTTTTACTGCATAAAATACCTGAGTGGTGCAGGGGAAGGCGGCGTGTCGGACTCGACGGCGACGCTCACGGAGCGCGACTCGTACGCGCGGCGACGGTCCGCTATCGACTGCGCGCCGCTGCAAACATACTCATTTTATTAGTCATCATTAACACTATATTTTGTTTTTTTTTCGAGGTGAGAAAGCATCATATCATCATCATTTAGAATACTGCACACCCTTATTATTATTATAATACACACCCTGGCAAGAAATGGCTCAAACCAGAAACAATGGAATTAATGGAGGGAGGGCTGTGCCCTGCAGTAGGTCAGTATACGCTAGAAAGGCATAACCTTAAACACCTCAACCCCCCCCCCCCTAGCCAAGTTACGATAGTTTCGTTAAGCGTGAACGCTTGGAGTTGACCACGCCTCCAAATCCTTTGTTCTGACCAGGTGTCAGAGCGTTGAGATTACGTCAGAACAAAGAAATTGGAGGCGTGGCCAACTCCAAGCGTTCACGCTTAACGAAACTATCGTAACGCCTCCAAAACCTTTGTTCTGACCACGTGTCAGAGCGTTGAGATTACGTCAGAACAAAGAAATTGGAGGCGTGGCCAACTCCAAGCGTTCACGCTTAACGAAACTATCGTAACTTGGCTAGGGGGGCTGGAAAATCAGTTACAATCAAAATTCAAGCAGTGAAATTTTATTTAAACCTACTTAAGCAATGGGAATCGTTACACTACACTGGAAGCGCATCGAAATTGGTATTTATGCACGCACACGAATACTCTAGAGATTCAATCAAGATTTATCGAAAATTTATCAAAATAAGGTAATTTTTAAAAATTGTTGTTGTTTTTTTTGTAATTTTAAGAATAGCTAAAACTGATTCAGCAGTCGATTCTGAACATACTACCTCCGCGATGTGCGATTATGTTAGCAATATTTTCTTTTAATTTCCTTGTTATGATTATCTACAAAGCTTCATTAAATTCCTCATTTCTTAACTATTGCTCATAAATGGTAATTTAAATGGTAACGTAAACATAACACCCCACCACTCGGTGGGGTGGTTAGAACTTTGCCTACTGCTGCAAGAGGGAGAACTTTTTTTACTTTAGTCTCTCCTTTTACTTGATAAATTGGTTTGACTGATGTCCCCGACATTAAGGGGATTACATCGCCTAAACCCAAAAAAACACCTAGGTTATTTGAAGTTTCCTTATGTACGATTACCATATAAAAAATGAAGGGGATACTTAAGGACATTACTAATAAATTGTATTAATTACGTTTCTCAAAAAAATACCCTAACTCTAGAAAAAAAATCTGGTAAATAGGCCTTTTTTGAACATTAATTCCATATTTTCTCGAAAACGGCTCTATATTTATACATTGAATTTATACGAAAATATATGTTACGATAAATTGAATAACTTGTATTGTTTTTTTTTTCGAATTTCATTGAATATCGATAAGTAATCAAGAAAAAACTCGAATCAGTACTAACACCCCGCGCGCAGCACCCCCTGCAATGCCTGTTTAGAGGTCAATTCTTCTCTACTAATGTAGAGGTAAATTCTTGAAGGTGATTGAGCGATGTAATACCCTTAAATGTTTAACTCATTGTTATTGCTGAGAGACTAAACTGTTAGCATACTTACGTAAATTCTTTCTATTTATTTTATTATTTTTACATAGGTTTCATTGTTTTTAATTTGTAAAAACTGTAATTCTTATTAAACGATAATTTCTAATGTAAAATTTCCTTCTTGAAAACTTACTCAATTTTAGGCACCTTACATTAATTAGCAACACTGAATCGACGGTGCCGTTCTCTTTCAGTTCACAGATAAGTTGGTAGGACTGCAAAAGCGCCTCCGTACATTAATGTGCGTGAAATGTCAAAAAAATATTGAAACTCACTCTGTATTCTCGAACATCTTCCTGCGTTCCGCCGTGCTGGGCGTCTTGGGACGATAACCGGAGTCGGAAGAATTCACCTCCTCTTCCAAACTCGTGTCGGATTTGCCGTTCGTGTACTCTTCTAAACAGAGGAAAAAACAACAAATACATTGCTGATAATCAGAAAAATTAAAGGTTTTTCCAAAAATGTCCTATACACCGTTAAATTTTGGTCGTTTTAATCCCGCGGAGATTCTATTAGATACATGAAACTCCATCGATTTGTAAAGAGAAAATTAATCATTGACTCGTTTACTTAAAAAAATAATTTCGTACATGCATATATTACCTCGACTTTTAGAAAAAAACTACTTTATTTTTTAATTTTATCTTTACAAATCGATAGTGTTCCATGTACCAAATCGACGCTCCACGGGATTAAAACGACCAAAACTTAACGGTGTATAAATGACTGACGATTTGAACGTGACCAAGAGTCATGATGGATTTTTGAAAATGTAAAGAAAATGTGACCTGGACAGACTCAAGCGCGTCAGATTTTTATACAAAAGGATCTAGTACTTGAACACTTTTCTGCATGTACTCAACTTACCTTGTCTTAATCTGCCGCACTTGAGTTTTTCTGAGGATCGATTTCTTTTTCACTAATCTGACGGACTGCCCTTCGCGTACCCCACTATATTAAGGTTTTATATGTGGTAAGGGTTCATTACAGGGTGCAAGGTTTCTCCCCATATAATTTTCTGACGCGCTCGAGTATCGCGCAAAATCTCCACTTTGGCGCCCCTACTAAACTGATCACGGCCGCGTAGCTTCATAGACGCGTATTGGTCATTATACGCTTGGTATACACCTGCTCACAGCTTACATACAAAACTATGAAACTCGACGAAGTGGCAACGACAAGAAAGCACGATGAAGCTACGCGTCTGTGGACAGTCTTCTTCTTCTTTGTGGTCTGGTTTCCGCACTTAATCCTGAACGGACCATTTTACGTAGGCCATGGCGGCCAACTTTACTCCAACCAGCCCTCACTTCATGGGTGAACTCGGTGCTCGCAAGGTTCGTGTTTTTATCTCGCTGACGGCTGTGTACTCGAGGAGCACATGCGCGAAAGTTTCTTCTGACTTCATACATCCTCTGTACAAAGGACTATCTGTGATATTCAATGTAAAGAAGTGTTTGTTCAGGGAGCAGTATCAGGGATGGTCCCTGCCACTAGACGCAGGCTGCCTCTGTCTAGTCGCAGAAGGTTGCTGGTCCGTGGACAGTAGGCCTAAGGCATTTTGTTCGAATTTGATCGTTTGTTTTGCATATTTCAATAAATAAATTACTGTCCTGTGACATACCTTTGTTAGGCACTATTTCGACATCGCTGGTTGGCGACAGTGACTTGTCCTTCTCTTCGCTGCCATCTTTAGCAATAGGAGTTGAATTCGCGATGGGAGAGGTGGCCTGTCCAGATACGGGCGAGGTTGCTAAAAATCAAATAAATTACATGAATACTAGAATGTAGCAGTGGATTTGCTTAGCCTAAACTCGAAAATTACTCAGCGAGAACATTGTACTGGAAAATCGCGTACTGTATTCTAATCTGGGTCATAGTGTATACCTTTATTAAAAATTTCTTCAGGCATGATTGATTAAGAGGACATCTGGACTTACACATTTATAGTAGTAGTAGGATAACACCAGACTTTGCTGATCTTTCTTGTTAAACGCGGCAAATAAGTTGAGCCATTAGTTAGGCGCAGTTTCTCATTTCGATCCAGACCCGAAAATCGGTTATAATCCTTGTCCCACAGTTGAACCATCATGGCGGTCGACCTTGAATGCGCAGTAACCGATTTTGGAGCTGCGCGTAATCATAGCAAATGGTTCAACTTATTTGCCGCGTACTTTACTTATTTGATTCCACAGGGATGTGCCCTAAGGAACGTTGTATAACCCTCAGACGTCCAGTGAGTGAAAATCTTTGCCCATATCTGCAGATGCATTTGAACGACTTGACCAGCCCACTCCCATTTTAGCCTGGCTGATTTTTCTCAACATCTGCTACTTAAGCTCTAGGGTAGAGCGAAAGGGCTTTTAAGACTTTTACGAAAACGTCGACGACTTGAAATGAAACTTAGGGTAGTGTTTCTACTGCGAAACACCACCCTCAGCTAAAACTACAAAAAATTAAGCAGTCACCGTGACCTCACCTGAATCAGATTTAGGCAGACCGGGCACGGCTGGCACTGAGAAAACTTTGTCGAATGAGAAGTCTTCGTTGCCCGTCGCTGCTGAGAATGGCTTTGGTCCCAGACGAGGCTGTTGAACGTAATATTGTGTTCTTGTAATGGCAACAAGTCATAAACAGGGAGAATGGACTGATCATTCCCTAGCCAGGTATAAAGAGAATCAATCAATACGCCTAAACTTTTCGCGGTAAATCGTCGTTGCGACTTTAAGACCTCTTATGTGTAATTTTTGGCCAAACCGCTTTAGAACCCTGCCTTTTAGACATTTTGAAGTTCTATGGAATACAAAAAATCTCATGTGTAGTAATTAATCGTCATCATTCTATACATATTATTGACTGGCCTGTTGGTCTAGTGGTTAGTGACCCTGACTGCTATGCCGGAGGTCGTGGGTTCGATTCCCACCCAGGACAAATATTTGTGTGATGAGCACGATCATTTATCCTGTGTCTGGGTGTTATTTATCTGTAATATGTATGTATTTAGAAATATATAAGTATGTTTATCTTATTATTATATGAGAGTTTTTGCTTTAAAACTCTCATGTGTATAATTGTTTTGGGGGTAAAATAGTGGTGTCGCCAATAGTGACACATAAGAGGTCTTACAGTCGCAACAACGAAATAACGCTTTTCAATGGGGTCGACCAGTATTTTACAAGGACAGTACTACCCATTTTAAAGTATTTTACAAGTAGAATTGGTTTTTTGAAAGGGTATCGCTCAGTCTACTCTCTATGTCTACGGTGAAAGCTATGCCATGTGCTCGCTAGATGGCGCGAAACTCGATATTTTTAGTTTATTTTGCTTTTAGTGTAATTGGAGCTTTATGATGTCAAGGAAATGGTTTTTGCTATAATTGAAGTTTACACTTTATTGAACTTAGTTAATAATTTAGTTAAGTTCACTATAGCAAAGCGTTTTCGATATAAGGATCATGTTCATAATATAAATTATTATTGAATTAAACTAAATTTGTATAATGATTTTCTTTTGTTTACGAAACATGGACTGAAGTTAAAAATAGAGCAACATAGAAACGACGTAAAAATTAAATGAAACAAAAATAAACACTGCAAAATAATAAAACAGAAAAAATTGCAACAAAATAGCAATACAAGAAAAGACAATAAAATAGAGTAACTAGTAAATAACAAACAAAAAAATAAATATATAATATATTTAGCATATAATCCTTAGTTATCTACTATCTTTACTAAAGATAACCAATAATTTATGTTTTCGCCTGATCATAGAAATTGATCACTTCATGATATGGCGAACTAAAATCGGCCAGATCCTGTTAACACTTGATGATATTTCAATGCTCGTTTGGCCATATCATTGATGTAGGATTTCTATGGTAATAAAAGGTCTAAAGAAAGCAGGCCAACGGGGATTGAAATATCATCAAACTTTAACGTTTAAAATTATCTGGCCAGTTTTATTTGGCCATAACATGAAATGATTAATTTCTATGATATGGCCACGACATAATAGAAAAATAGAATAAAAATTTTGGAAATAACAACAAAATTGGTAGAAAAGTAAATCAGATATAACAATTTTAAACATATATATTTGTGCTTTCTCGCCAAGACAGCGTTTTCTACGGGTGTCATCCCCTTTACGTCAGAAACCATGTTGAAAGTCTCTTTCATAATAGCAGCTTTGAAACTTTATAAATTCAACAACAATTTCATTTATATTTTTATTGCTTTAATTTTTTTATCTTAGTATTTTATTTAGAAAAAAAAAAAAAAACATGCATATTCCATATTGATATGTGATACTATAACTGCTTGTACTAAGCCAAATTAATGCTAAAGCAACACCATACTGTAGTAAAGCCAGAAAAAGACATAGTGGCCATTTGTCACCTACATTTATTGACATTTCTAATGTAAAAAACAGAAATAATTTTTACTTCTGTATTTCGGTCGTTAATCGACATTTATCGTGATCGTTTACACGTTCTATTAATAATTAAAAACACTTCATTGTTCGTTTTTCGGGGAAATACTAGAAAAAAATCTATGTACAGTAAGGGGTCAAAAGTGCAGTTGCACTCTAACAATGCTAAACTGTCTAAAATTTCTTTGTAGTAGAAGTTCAGTGTTCTACAACTAGTTCATTCAATATATGCTACAAACTAAATCGGTCATGATCCATTGTCCTCTTTTACAAAGAAATTTTACATACTTTAGTATCGGTAGAGTGCAACTGCACTTTTGAGCCCTGACTGTACTTTACGGCAAATTTATCTGGCGCCTACCATATTCGATCGACGTCGATTAATGCCATCGATCTACGATTGATCGATTGATGCGCACATTGCTCTTTAATAAAAATATAAAACGTACAATCGACCGCACATCACTAGTAGCAAGTTTTGATGGTGACCTAGTGCAATATGACGTTTCTATACTATAGACTACGAAGCCAGTTTATACTGGTTTCGATGCCATTGACGTGCAGTTTATAGTACTCGACGTTTGATCCTTTGGAACAATTTATAAATAATAATTAAAGCACAATGTAGGACCCGAACTAACAAAAATCGTTGCAGAAACCGATAACTCATAATCAGTAACACTATGACGTGTTAAAATGTCAAGCGTACGAGCGCGAAAGCAGTGCAGTTTAGATGATCAAATGGATCGCGTTAAGAGTTCGTGGTAGGGCCGCAGAGCCATTAAAATATGCACAGCTTGTAAAACTAAACTCACATTCACTCAAAAACATTATTATCAACTCTACATATCTACACTTCAAACCACAAACCTCATGTACCTTGTAACCCGACCCGGGAACAACCGTCGTGGTCCTGGGCTTAGGTTTAGGGGCTTCCGAAGGTTCATCCAGAGACCCTGGCTCCGAGATGGAAGACCTAGGCATTGGTTTCGGTACCTGAACTGGTAGCCCGTTGATTAAACTATTGCTTCTTGACAGAGAAGATTCTGAGGACTCAGTACTATCAGTTTTCTCAATGGTCTTTTCGGTCTTTTCAGTCTTTTCCGCGGTCTTCTCAGTCTTCTGCGGAATAACGTCCGGTTCGATCTTCTCTGGTTCAGAATCGCTCTTCTTCTCATTACAGTCGTGACCATTATCAGTAATCTTCTTGTGGAAACCGTTCGTTTCTTTCTGGTCTTTCTGGTAATCAACTTTGCTTGGTTTCTTTTTTTCCATGCCTTTGATGAGGTCTTTTACATTCACGAAGTCAATTCGGTCTTCGTCTTTCGGTTCAGGTTGCGCCTGGGGTTTTATTATAGTTTTCACTGGTTCTTCAACTTGTGCAGGGGTAGTTGCTTTTTTCGAATCTGTTTTTTTCGGTTGAGGCATTGCTAGTATAGCCTTCGCCATTTCTTCTAAATTACCACGATGAATCTAAAAGGAGAATCGCTAATCAATTTACTTATAAGTAGTAAGTAAAGGAGAAAAAAAAACAGTTGCGGTACTTACATTACCCTTTCAGACCCCACAAAGTTAAAATATACAAGCACCACACAATAACAGCTAAATAAACGGAAAATAACACCAATTCACTGAATAACAAGCGTCTAAACTCACCTTAATCTACGGAAATACTAATAAATAAACTTCTAAACCACTCATTCACAACACTATAAACCAAAAAAAAATGCTAAAAAAATATACCATGGGTTAATTTCCATGTACACCATAAAATAAAATACGCAAAACACAGTAGCTTTTACGAAAGTAAAGAAAAAAAAACGTAACCAAAGATAACATGCAGCAAAACAAAATAAATCTACAACAACCAATTTAGTTATTTCATTATATTCATTTTTGTTCAGTTGGGTTACTTCTGACATTTTTGAAGATTAGTCATTAATATATACAGAAGGTCGATTCTGAACTAGAAAATGTCAGGAGTAACCCCGCTGAAGTTTCAACGCATCATCCCTGCTAGATGTTGTTAGTTTCCCCCTCAAATATTTTTAAATTACCTACATAGGTACATTGTAAAACTAGCCAAATTTAAACAAAATGCCAACAGGGCAATGCTTCATATGATAAAAACAATATTTTTGATCTTAAATATCAATTTTATGGGATTGAGTATTTTATATAAAGTCCGATATCTGGTTGTTACATGTTACTTTATCACTGACTGAGTTTCACGCGGGTGAAGCCGGTAGCAGAAGATAGTTTCTCTATAAACTACTCTTTTTTAAATAATCACTAGATTTTTGTTACAGTTTTATGTATTTTGTACATTGATCAACTATCTATCTATTTTTTCAATTTTTATCATTTATTAACACATGTATATAATTTATTTACTTTACACCTAAAACTACCGACTAAATAAATAAAGTTTTTTTACCAGACACTCTAAATAAGGTTCAGTTGAAAACCAGCGTCAGGCAACTACCACGTAGCTGTCTGGCATTTTTGCTGAACTGGACCTATTTGGCGCAACCGTGAGACACACAATGTTAGTTTTATCCTTTTTTTTATCTTAAGTGTCTCTACATGTTGTTGTTGTACAATGTTTCTGCATTGTGTGTGTCTATATGTGTCTAATAAAAACACTTTCTTTCTTTCTTTCTTACAAATTTATTCCATGCATATTAAGTTTAATTAAAATATAGTAGTAGGATAGTTCGAAAGAGTTACTGCGACCCTGAAGGGTGGGTGTAGTGACATCTATGTCGTCACAAAGGAACTATCCTGCATCGCCCAATTAAGTTCTCCGCGCGATTTGAATAGACACAACTTCTTAAAATCATCTATCGGGCAGTAGGCCATCAGACATAATACCCGTCTGGTCGGCCACCATACGCGCGGGCTTGCGGACGGCGTGCAATGGGTAGCACGCTGTCCGTTCGTCCGGTAATCGACCGGACCAAGCCAAAGTCGTCGACGGCGCGCACTGTTCCCGCGCGCCTCATGGAGCTGTCAGCAGACCGTAGAGGCCCAGCCTGCTAGCTGCAGGCAGGCAGGGCCGAAGCCTGCTGGGGTCATGGGTCAGTTTCTGAAAGGAAGGCCCGGCCCCGGCACGATAGGCAACGAAGGAACGGGGTAGGTTTTTAGTCAGTAAGAGTCTGACACTATTTCCCACTCCGCCCAAGGGCGGGATCTGTCATCGTATAATTTTAAATACCATAAAAAAAAACATCCGTCTGGTCGGAGGATCCTCCTCCCTTTTTAACGGAGGTTTGCGGGACATTACTCTCTGTTCCACATACCTCCAAATGGGTTTTAATCAGTACCAATCTGACACTCCTTCTAGAAAATATATTTGATCTGTCCTTTAATTTCCAAAGATGGACGGTAAAGTATGAAATACAGTGCCTAGTAAACCTCATTCTGTAGTTGAAACTAACAATGCCCAATCAAGACTTGTACTAACCAGCTAAAGACACCGCAGTAACCATAATACCTGACCTTCAATACAATTTAACAGTCATATGACACAATAGCTAATTCTAAAAGTAACCGAACACCTAACTGCAAATCGTTTACGATCTAGCAATTCATGAAAGACTATCAAGTATCGAGTCCTGTCAGTACAAACATGACTGGTATTTAGGCGTGGACAGATGTGTTCATGTGTTCGATAAAAAAAGAGAACACAAGAGAAAAGGAAAGAATAGAATAATTTTATTCGAGGCAGACAACACAACGGTTATAAACACTAAATAAAAATAACAAAAGTACGCTGAGTGTGCCCACACCGAAAGGGTGGCCCACCTCAGCATTTGTTGGACAAGCCGTAGTCCTAGCACGCAAAGGGCAACTGAAGCACACAGGTATGGTTTTAGTCAGTAAACGTAAAGTTCTCCCGCTCGGAGCGCGAGGGCGTATCAGACTTTTACTGACTAAAACCCACTCCAGTTCCTTCTTTGCCTTTGTTCTAGGGTCCCGGTGTTCAATTTCATTTAACCCTTGGCCTCAGTAAGCTTCGACCCAGCTGGGCCCATACAATTTGCTATCATATCCTTACAATATGGTTAACACTTAACAAAACTTTTAGTGGTTTACCCAGGCGCTTAGTACTTTATTAACCTGTCCTAGCTCGAGCGGACACCGGTGAACTCTCACATACACTCCACTATAGGCCATAATTCCGATGTTTAGAGTCTACTTTTGTATGAACAAGTTTGGTAGTAATGGTACTCAAATATAAACTAGCTTCTGCCAGCAAGTTCACCCGCATGAAAATAGATTTCTCTATACAAACTTTGGACCCGCGTTTCATCCCCTTAGGGGGTGAATTTCGGGAAATCCTTTCTTAGGGCTCGCCTATGTCATAAAAGGAACCCTTGTACAAATTTTCACGGCCCTGAGCCCTATAGTTTTGGTTGTGCATTGATACGTCAGTCCGTCAGTTTCACCTTTTATATACACCACTATTTTTTAATTAGTGCAAATACTTTAAGGGCTTATTAGAAAAGATCTTGTTATTATTTAAGTAAAGTCTCAATAAATAATATTCATAAACAGCAAAGTTATAAGTTTATATCCCAAAATCTGACTCAATTTCTGGAAACATTGTACAGGTTATTGTTTATGAACGAAAGAAGGTCAATAAAACTGGAAAAACACTTCGCTTATTATTTTCTAGTAGTAGTTGTTATTAATGATGATTCAATTATGAATTTACCAATATTGACAAATTTTCATGGTCAATTTTGAGTTTTCGTTTTTTGTACTTTTGACTACACAAATAATATGATCAGTAACAGGTACTGATTAAGCCCCATTTTTTTGTGCACTAATTAAGAAATATGGGTGTATACTAGACACGGCTAAATTATGATCGTTTTAATTCCGTGGAAGGTCGATCCGGTACATGAAACACTATCGATTTGTAAAGATAAAATTAAAAAATAAAGTACTTTTTTCTACAACTCGAATTAATATACGCATGTACTAAATTAATTTCTTTAAGTAAACATCAGCTGAGCGAGTCCAATAACCTGTAGGTAATTGTCGGTCGTTGCGTACTAACTACCTAGGTCATTGGACTCGCTCAAAATTCAAAATGCAGTTAAGTGAATGTCTACCAAAATGCATTTTCAATGACCTGCATAAACGTTCAAGCAATTATGATGGCGTACCTGTGTGCCGTTGTTGGCGTCGGGGTGTAAGGAGATGTTGGGCACGGGGTGATCCTGGTTGTCGAGCCACATGGGCGCGCTCAGGTACGTCACGGAGCCCGTCGTGTCCGGGTAAAGGTCTGCGTGGTAGTCGCGATAACTCTGTTGGACAAATGTTTTATTTTTAGGTTAGTTTTTAGGGTTACGTACCTCGAAAGGAAAAAACAGAACCCTTATAGGATCATTTTTTGTCAGTCTGTCTGTCTTCCAAGACCCTTTATCTCGGGAACGCGTCGAGATATCGATTTGAAATTAAAACCATATATTCAGGTCTATTGCCCCTTGAAGCTGTCAAAAAATCAAACTTCTAAGTTAACGAAAAAAAAGGTAAGTTATGTCGTAAAAAAGACACGGTCACGTTCGTTCGTTTTTCGTTGACACTCTCAAGGGAATCAAAATTCATAAGTACTTTCCGTTGACCTAGAACCCTGAAATTTGGCATGAAGCAAGGTCTTTTACCAATGAGCTGTGACCTTAATTGTAATCTGTGTAAAAAAAAAAAAGATTAACGATTCTAATTTTTCTCTCAGAGACTGCTAAAAATCTTGCTGATAACTTACCTTTCTAGGAACCTGGTACATGATGGGCACGACTGAGGAGCCAGCCAGTTGGAGTACTCTGTTCACTTCGCCCTCCATCACGCGGAGGGCTCGCTTCGGGACCAGGCAAGCGCCCTTCGTCTGCTCACCTACAACGAAGCATTGCTATTAGAAGTCTTTTAGTTTTAGCCAGTAATAGTCTGAAACTCTCTGTAGCTCCACTCAAAAGAAGAAATAAAGATGAATCAGTTAGTGTCAGGTTTTATGTTCATTAAAGTATGATTAGGAAACCAGCATGTCCTAGAACCAAAAATTCGAAGACATGTGACATCCACCAATCCGCACTGGGCCCGCATGGTTAATTACGACCCATTCTCTCTCCTAGAGAGGAGGTCTGAGTCCCAGCAGTGGGAACATTATAAGGCTGATGCAATGCAATGCAAAGTATGATTTGCAACATAGCCCTTACTGTCCCGCTGCTGAGCAACTTGGTACAATCACACGGGCGAAAGGTAAGTAGTGGAAGTAGTAAGGAAGGTAGTGTTTGATATATTTCGCGGCCGTTGTCACTAAAGCGCCAGCCTCCACGTTCTAATAAAGGCCTAAAAACTGTTCAATGTAATCGCCAAAGACAATGAAGTTTGAAAGCAGAAAAGCCTCTAAATCAAAAGCCTGGCTTTGATTTGAAAAGATTGTCCATGGAGTTTCTTGCACATTGTGCAATTAGCATATTTTTTGACTGACAGATTTTTTGACAATTCAAGTGCCTGTTATCTAATAAAATAAAAAACTAACTGACTGACAGATCACACGGCTGAAACTACTAGGACAAAGAGTGTGAAATTTACACAACTTTTCATAGATTTTTCAAAATTCACCCCCAGAGGGGATGAAACGGGCTTCCAAGGTTTATATGGTGAATCCTATTTCCACGCGGACGAAGCCACAGGCAGAAGCTAGTTTGAAAAAAATACTTTGATTCTTCTTTTACCAAGCAATGGGACACAATAAAGGCTAATGAAAATAAACTATTCAATGAAAATGAACTCACCAGAATGTCTCAAACCCTCAATCAGATAGGGTTCTCTATCTGTCAACTCCATGTACAAAATGGTTGTGTCTCCCTTCCCAGCCAGGAACAGCATGTTGGTGTCAGGATCGAAGAGTGGCATGAGGATGCCGGTGGAACAGTCTAACTCCAACGTCTTCTGCGTTTGAGACAGGTTGCGGATGTCACGGATCATTATTTGACGGAGACGGGCTGAGTCAAAACCTAAGAACAGTTTATGACATAAGTGTTATGTTTCAGTTTTTCTTTTTTCATTAATGGTGTGATGTGGTTAAGTGTCTTTAAGGCTAGAGGGAATAGTCTCTTAACAAACTGTGCGCCTCATCATCAACAATTTTATCACTGGTTCAAGTATCAGTTAAGAAAAAAGAAAACAAAATCCAGACATCAAATTCAGATATCAAAAAATGGTTATTTTTACCGGATCGTGATGTAATACGATTCTTTTTTATTTTGTGTACAGCCGCTCATGAACCGTGAAAAATCGCGAAACTATTCCTTACCAGTAGTCAAAATCCTATCCTGATCGCCAAGCCAGACGATTCTGCTGTCCTTAATGTTCTGGTGACTGTTGGCGATGTCCACAACCGCGGTGGCCGCCCTCGGATCGATGATTCGAACCTTCTTGTCCTTGCAAGACGTCGCCAGGAGCTTACCATCCTTCTTCCACGACGTCGATTGTATCACCTCGGCGTGATCTCTATTTACTGTTGGAGGAAAATCACGCTAATATTATAAAGGTGAAGAGTCTTTATGTATGTGTGTGAGTTTGTTACTCATTCACGCTCTAACGGCTAGTCCAGAAGCACACAGATAGACAATGACCTGGAATAACATATATTTTATCGGAGATTTCTTTCTAAATCTTTCTCACAATAATAATTATAAACGACAAAATTTTGATCGTTTTAATCCTGTGTAGGGTCGATCCGGTACATGAAACACTATCGATTTGTAAAGCTAAAATTCAAAAATAAATTACTTTTTTTCTAAAACTTAAATTAATTAATACGAAATTAATTTGTTTAAGTACAGCTGAGCGAGTCAATAACCTGTAGGCAGTTACTATGCAACGACCGAAAACTACCTACAGGTTATTGACTCGCTCAGCTGATGTTTACTTAAACAAATTAATTTCGTACGAGCGTAAATTAATTCGACTTTAAAAAAAAGTACTTTATTTTTTTGATGACCCCCATCGACGAATGTCCGATAATTTTGCCAATGTCAGGGTATGTTGTGGTCGAAATGGTCGGTACTTTGTCAAGAATACTATATTGGTTAGTTTTTGCAGTAATAGCATCGATTGGTCATCATGCTAAAATATGGAAATTGCTTTATATTTTTCGTTCTGTAAATAAGGTTTAGCTAAAATAAATGCTTTGACTTGCCAAAAGCTTCCTTCTGCTTCGTAAGGTCCCACAGCGCCAGCTCATGGCCTGACGCGACATGGATCAGGCCGTCAGCCACCGGATGGAAGCCAACGTTCTCCACGCGGCGCTGCTTCTGAGAGAGAGTGCATTCGGGAGTGGAGAGCGACTCCTTCAGACCTTCAGGCGGGATGTGCCATATCTTCACCTAGAACATGAGATGTGGGCTTTGATTTATACCTTTCACATACAAAAGGTCAACGTGAACCGAGAGATACAATAAAATACATCATCTTTATCATTATCATCATGATTTTAGCTAAAAGATGTTCACTGCTGTACCTCTACCATGAGTTTTAAGCAATAGTATTCGTCGCTACTCGATATCGACGCCGTATATTTTGTATGGCAAATTTTGGTTCTGCAAGTGATCGCTAGAGGCGCTGCAAAATTTGCCATACAAAATATTTACGGCGTCGATATCGAGTAGCGACGAATACTATTGCTTAAAACTCATGGTAGAGGTACTGGACCTGGCTTCCCTGAGTGTCACCACAACCTATTACGGCGATCCTCATCAGATCATCGGTCCATCGTGTAGGAGGGCTTCCAACGCTGCCTCTTTCGATACGCGGTCGCCACACTACAACCTTTTGACCTTTTTTGCAAAGTAGTCGCCCATAATGGGTATCAGAAATATTAAAGTTACCTAAAGGGCACTAGTAAGGGCTATCCACGGAATTTCTTTACGAGATCGAATCAGGAATGAAGATATACGTAGGACAACGAAAGTAACCGACATAGCCCGAAGAATCACCAAACTTATGGAGCAGGCATATGATTTTTGATGATTTTAAACCCAACATCACGTCTAAACGGCTAGTCCGTATGTTTTGAGAAAAATATATGTTAAACTAGACTATTTGCCTAATAATTTAATGTACTACAAAACTTTGACAAACTAAAAGATAATTACCAATCTTATGATTTACGGTTTTCATATACACAATATGATTGTGTTTAATAGATGAAGGACATATTATTATTCGAATAATTTTTCTCTTTTGTTTGCTCAAGGACGCTAGCCATTAGTATCGCCTTAGTGGGCAGTGGGCAGGGCACATTGCTCGCAGAACAGATAGACAATACAACTAAAACTAAATAACAAACAATTTTGACTCAATCTACAATTTTACACATTAATTTGGAGCAATGTGTAATGTTATTTATTAATTGTTATGTACCCTATGACGACACGATTGGCCTAATGGCTGAGCGATCGACTGCTGCGCAGCGTGTCGCAGGTTCGATCCTCGCACGGAACAAATATTTGTACAATCTACAAGTAGTTGTTCCAAGTCTGGGTGTTTGTGTTTGTGAGTTTGTATGTTTGTAAAAGCAACCATGATACAGGAAGAAATTCCTAGTGTGGCACAACATTTAAAAAAATAAAATATAATCATATTTCCCTGGGTCACATCACTCCGAAGACGGTTGGTACTTAGCAGACAAAGTCCGCACTGAGCCAAATTATGAAAACGAGGTTTTGCGAGCGGCATCGACCTCCACTCAGCGATCTCTTTCAGGACGAACAGGATCTCACAAAAGGAAGATTTCCATTCAGTTATTGATCTCTACCAGTGCAGCCCTTACTACTGCTGGCAGAGTCAGGTCTCGCACGAAATAGGCGACCAAGATCTGACACCCATACACCCATACATCCACACAGCACATTCCTCAATAATGCTGTGCATAGTTATCACACCTACCATATAACATGTCATATCCTTATATTCAAACTATACCCGATGGCGTACAAATATTGAAAATTTTCCTGAACATAAAGTACCATGGCTAAAAATAGATTTAAGTGACTTATAATAACCGTATTAATTTGTTTGTACACAACACAAGTAGTGACTTAATTTAAAAGTTCACTTTTCTTTCCTTCTACTATCTATGACCTAATACTGACTCCCTTAACATGATATACCATTGTGTAATTCATAAAAAGTAAAACAGGATTATTTACTTTCCTATACAATGCAGTGATAGTCCAATCAAGACAAGTTGTAGGTCGTGGATTCAAACCCATGCAGGCGACTTACTTTGTGTAATTTATTTTATCACTTCTTTTCTAAAAAAGGTGAAGGAAAACATTGTGAGGAAACCGGTATGTCCTAGAACCAAAAATTCGAAGACGTATGACATCCACCAACGATAGATATGTTGAAAGCGTATAAGCAATCATACACCGTTAAATTTTGGTGGTTTTAATCCCGCGGAGGATCGATTCGGTACATAAAATACTATCGATTTGAAAAGAGAAAATTAAAAAATAAAGTACTTTTTTATACTCGAATAATATACGAAATTAATTTCTGAAAATCTAAATAAAATCTAAATCTAATATACGAAATTTAGTAAAATATGTCAAATATATCATTTACCAACGCGCACTGGGACCGCGTGGTAGTTTATAGCCCATTCCATCTCTTAGAGTATAGTGGGAACATTACGAGGCCGATTGTACTTTTATTATCCAATCTTCTATATATATACTTTTTATTCCTTGGCAGTCATGTATATAACCAAGTTAACAAAATATTAAATATTTATCATATGCGCAAATCAAATTTTAAGAAAGTCATTACGAACTGACTCTTTCAGTTAGATTATGATGGTACTGAAAAAATTATTTCAGTTTCTAATTAATTAGCGAAATATATCACATCTACCCATAGACAGCGTCTCCCTTTAATTCACATATTAACTCAAATACACATATACACACATACGGACACACACATACGGACATACACACATGCGCATACACATACACGCATCCACTCTCGAATAAGTAGTTACTCTGCTCTCGTCCTTTTTTCGGACGTTGGGGCGTGAGTTTTTATACTGCACTCACGGACACAACGCCCTTCTATTTAATATTTGTTTTAGGATTATTATTTTTATATTTTTGTCTTCTTTCGACACATAAACTACTTCAATGTCAATAGTACGTAAGTGCAATTATAATTGTAATCTTGAAGGTGTGAGCCTGGAGTTCTGTCACACAGGTCTTGTACCCAGTATAGACTCCAGCTCTCACAAAGGATTGACTTTTACAAATGTATTAGTATGTTATCAACCTTTGTACCTTTATGAGAGAAACAAATAAATATATTATATTATATTATTATATTATATTATATATATATAAAAGCGAAATACCACACACTGATTAATCATGAAATCTCAGAAACTATAAAACGTACAAACTTAGGATCCTTAAAGGGTGTAGACATCCGCAAAGTTCGAATTTTACGAAATTACCTCCCTTTGAATACCGTTATTAAACACAATAAAAAGACAATAGGTCCGCGGTGACGCAGGTTCTCACCGAACACGGTCAGGTCGGGAAGTTCCTGCACCAGATTCGTGCGGAAGCGTCACCACTGTGTGGACCACCCCGAGGACACGGTTGAGATGTGCCCCGCTTGGGCAAAGTACCGCCGTGTCCTTGTGGGGGCGATCGACAGCAGCGATCTCTAGCGCCGGGCCTTGGTACTGGCCATGCGAAGCAATAATGCTAGCAAACGACGCCACCCACGCGTGAGGCAACGGCCCTCACGCCCCAGCAGCCACCGGGATTCCGATCCCGATTTCCGGCCACCGTAGGCGCGGACTTGCGGACGGCAATCAATGAGTAGCTCGCGTACTGACCGTCCAGTAACCGTCCAGACCGAGCCCAAGTCGTCGATGGCGCGTATTGTTCCACGCGCGCCTCAAGGTGTTGTCAGCAAACCGTAGCGGCCCGGCAGGGTCGAAGCCTACTGGGGTCATGGACCGGCTTCTGAAAGGAAGTTCCGGCCCTGGTATGAAGGGGAAAGAAGGAACGGGGTGCATTTTTAGTCAGTAAAAGTCTGACATTATCCCTCGCTCCGCCCAAGGGCGAGAGATGTCATTAGATGATTTTTCCCACCAATACTTTGTGTGGCTACAGGCGTATGGAGTAGTATTTTGACCTATAATCGCAAAGTGATTCGCAGGTTTCAGGTTGCGGGATTGTTTCAGGACGGTCGGTGTCCATCCAGTGGTTTAGCTAGGTAATCAAAGGCCCTGAGGCAAAAAACTAAGACTTCGTTTTTACATGGGAAATAATTTCTCCTGTTCTGGATAGCGGGAGGGAGTGTCAAACTTATTGACTAAAATAAGCTGCCATGATTAGTGTTGCACCAATCAATTTATTTAAATTTCGAAGGTTGGAGTATTTTTTACACTGAGTACACCGTTAAATTTTGATCGTTTTAATCCCGTGGAGGGTCGATTCGGTACATGAAACACTGATTTATGAAGATAAAATTAAAAAATAAATTACTTTTTTTTAAACTCGATTTAATTTACACATGTACGAAATTAATTTCTTTAAATAAACGTCAGCTGGGCTAGTTCAATGACCTGTAGGTAGTTAGTACGCAACGACCGACAACTACCTACAAGGTCATTGACTCGTTTACTTAAAGAAATTCATTTCGTATATGCGTATATTACTTCGAGTTTTTGGAAAAAGTACTATGTTTTTTATTTTTTTTCTTTACAAATCGATAGTATTTCATTTCATGTATCTTACGCCATTTAAGGATAGAAGCACTTCTATCACACTAATATTATAAAGCCGAAGGTATGTTTGTTACTTCTTCGCGACTCAGTCGAAACTCTATAGCACCACTAGCTTCTGACAACGCCTTCGCCCGCGTGAAAATCGAAATTTATCCCAATGGAACATACTCCTAGGCTAAAAAGTAACGTATCCTCTATTTCAAGATATGATTTACCCGTGTGCGAAATTTCATTGAAATAGGTCCAACCATTTCAGCGTGAAGGAGTAACAAATTATCATCGGATCAGAAGCTATCCCCCTTTCTAGACATTCCAAAGAAATTCTCTTTGGACAGCCTCCTATAGTCTTACAATCAACCAGAAATATGCATTGACCAAATAAAATAACATGACAGCTATTTTATCTATAGTACAAGTTCCATGAGATAGGTTCCTACCTACTTTATCTGTTTGCATTCGTATTTATCAATTTTTATTACTTTCATTGTGTACAGACATATCACTATTACTAGTAGCAATGATTTTACTGGACTTGTCAACTAATAGCTTTATCTAGCCCTGCCTCAAAGAGATGTCAGCAGTACTGAAAGGACCCTGTAGTAGGGCCGATGGGGCGATGGCCACACACACATACAAAGTTCCTTCTTGGTCCTTTGCTTTCAGGGAACAGGAGAATTAAAGCCATGACCCTAGTAGGCTTCGGCCCTGCTGAGCCCTTACGGTTTAACTGACATCTCTTTGACGCGCGCATGGTACAATACGCGCCGTCGATAGCTTGGTTAACTTTCTAAATTAATATTAGTAGGGAAGAGTATAATACAGTAGGAGTAGTCAGTTGACGGGAGCGAAGCCGCGGGCAAAAGCTAGTATACGTTTGGACCGCGTCGTGCTGTCATGTGGATGCACGGTACGGTGCCGTGTAACACCATATATTATAAGAGCAGCGTCGTCAAAAATTTCGCCAATTTTCAACCAAAGGGTTTTCCGTCGTTTCCTTGTCGCCTCATATACATTGTTAAATTTTAGTAGTTTTAATCCCGCGGAGGGTCGATCCGGTACATGAAACACGATCGATTTGTAAAGATAAAATTAAAAAATAAAGTACTATTTTCCTAAAACTCGAGTTAATATACACATGTACGAAATTAATTTATTCAAGTAAACGAGTCAATGACCTTGTAGGTAGTAGTCAGTCGTTGCGTAATAACTACCTACAGTTCCTTGGCCTCGCTCAGCTGACGTTTACTTGAAGAAATTACTTTCGTACATGCGTAAATTAATTTGAGTTTTAAAAAAATATACTTCATTTTTTAATTTTCATTTTGCAAATCACTGTACCGAATCGACCCTCCGCGGGATTAAAACGACTAAAAAGAAAAGAAGGTTAGCGTCCACTGAGGCGGGAGCCGCGGGAAAGCGATCCGATAACGATCTCCTGTTTGTAATCGCGCCCGTTTTCTATGTCAGACATTGCATACAATCTCGAACATTACAAAAACATCCCATCCTGGATTACAACCACTTCCCGTGTCTATGGGCACTAAGCTTTAATTGCACCTAAACTGAAGGGAATAAAAGTATCCAGCATTAAGATTACATGTCAACAGAATCAGTGATTCTTTTCAGCTAGCTAGGAGGAAACATCGGCCTCGTCTTATTTAAATTGACAAATTTAAAAAAAATGATGTTTTGAGAACCTCTTTTTTCAGAAATTGGTTAAAAAATGATAAAATTCAAGACCATTGTAAGTAAATGCCCAAATAACAACAAACACCGAGTTCATTTCACATCATTCATCAAATAACATTAACAGAAGATAAAATTCAATTCTCTTGGAAAATCTTGTTTTAAACTCTGCTTACTCCCATTTAGACAAGTGTGAACATTATAAATTTAATCTACTTCAAGTTTAAACACATTAATAGAAATCTTCAAGTCATATTAGCTAAAATATTGCCGTTGGAAAGTCAAAATCTAGTTTCCACACTCGAGTGAACAAAGAGGTCTATGTTAATGTCTGATCTTAGACAGTGCAAATATATCATGTACAGTCAAAAAAAAACTAAATTGTTGCTGGTTATGGCCATAGACAGGTAGCAGGTACTTTATAGATGGACCTCTCTGGAATGAAGTCCTTTTTATTATCAAATTAAAAAAAAAAGAATTGTTTTTTGTTTTATTTCATAATTAGGGAATATTTTATTTTTAATGCTTTTGATAATATCTGACTCCTCTCTACTAAACAAAATTCACTATGCAAAATTTAAAATTGGCTGTAATTTTTTTTTTCAATATTTTTTATGCTCATTGATAGGCTCATATTTGATAACTTACTGTACTGTCCCTTCTAGGTAAGCATGATGTGATCAAAAACGCTCAGTAATTCACTCTTAAAGACCCCTAGGTAATGACTATCAGGAAACATGGACTCTTCCAGGGTACTATCTGACATAAATGTTATAAGAAGTTTATAGCAATGCTTGATATTTGCTCTGCGTTTATTCAATTCTTGCTCCTGGCAATTGAAATATTTGTCTCACAAATACATTTTATCAGGGGTTTTACTATTTAGTATAAAAGCAACTTTGAGATAAGATCAGTCAGCTAAGGATTTGATATACACTGGTGATATAGGTACCATGTACTTCAAGTTTTTTTTTTCCTTATTATTAGCTTTAATATTTTTCAAACAAATACTGTACAATCTAAACTTAAATATAGTTTCATTAGAAAGAGGACATTATTGTACAGATTGACTTAATAAAGAAGCCATTCGTAATGATATTGTATATCAAGGTTTTCATAATAATAAAAAAACTTACCAAGGAATCCTGTGATCCAGTCACTAGCAATCCATCATGAAACGGCGAGAACTCCATGTCCGTTATAGTGTCAGAGTGCGCATGAAGCAGAGGCATAGTCTTGCTCTTCCTGCCACAGTCGTCCAGAGGCAACACGGCCATGCTGGACCCAACATGCTCCCAGTTAAACGCCATGAAGGCGGCAGATGCACAAATGTTGTTCCCATAGGTCTGATATGATCCCACACAAATATCTCTGATACATGCCTCCGGTTTAGGCACAATCGGTGCCGCATTTTTATACTTAGAGGCTTTGAAACGCCAAGCCATGTTTATCCACTTTTTAAAAAAAGTTTCTCAGTCTTTAAATTTGGAATGTATGTGGAGGTGTCCCAAGTCTGAAACAATTTTTTAAACTTTAAAAAAAAAATACTCTTGACACTGCATTACGGTATTTTTAACCAACAATAAACTCCACACTGTACACTAATTGCATTTCTAATTAGAAAAAACCAGGCTACAGGCTACACATACATAGACACAGTATCTCTTTGTACCATGATCGCACAGAAGATTTGTAACAGAAAAATAGTATTATATTTAGAACACATATTGTTTGTTTTACTGTATCACAAAGTTGTAACGGAACACCATAAATACCTTGATGGAGAACTACAAAATACCGTAAATACACCTTTTGTTTTGAATAACTTGGCCGGCTGTCGCACCGGAAATGCTTTCAACTGATTTTACGCCTGAATTATGGGATTCACTTATGATTCATATTGTTTTGGTTATCATTATAATTATAATTTACGGTCAACTACTCACCTTATCTGGTAAAAATTACTCAGAAATACGATTTCCGCTAGACACTCCCCCTAAACGTCGGCCATTTCAAAGCGACATTAGAGCGGATCGATAAATAATATAAACATGATAGTCGATGCCACACGATGACAGGTAAGAAAATCGATTTTATAATTCGTACTAAAATCCATCTATACTCTCACTACATTTTCATATATTTCTGTTTCACAATTTTGTATAATAATGTGTTTATTGGGAAAACTTTTTTTTTTATTGGGTGATTTGATGAAATTTAGTCGAATCAAAGTCGAATCTGAAGTTTTTAGTTTCAGTATACAACACTACAATTGTGCATTCCAATCTAAGCAGAAAATTTACTACTGTATAAATAATAAAATAATTTATTTTGCTCTAATGACTCATCTACACAAGTGTAATATAGTAATAAAAATATTACATATTTACAGAGTTTTATGGCCATCACTGATGCCAGTTAACATCACGATACGTATGCGGTATCTATTTCTATTTGAAATTTCTGAAAAGCCTACTAATGCTTTACATTTATCACATAGGTTGAGGAATAAATCCAGTATTGAATAAAAAAATAAGAATATCAACTTGTGATTTTCAAAATATAATAAAATCTTTCTATTTCGTCATAAATAAAGATGGTAAGTATATTAACTATCATAAAATATAATAATATTTGATACGTATTAATGTAATATTTATTTTACTACTATCATTTCCCATCAAATACTTATTTTGAGGGTAGAATAATGGTAGTGTTTATTATTATTAATTTTCATTAAAATTGATGCCACGTTTCAAGTTTATTAACTGAAAAAAAATAAGAATCCTCCATACAATCTGACTGGCCTGTTGTTTTAGCGGTTAATGGCCTGACTGCTATTCCGTAGGTCGTGGGTTCGATTCCCACCCAGGACAAATGTTTGTGTGATGAGCACAATCATGTGTTGTGTCTGGGTGTAATTTATCTTTATTATGTTATGTATTTAGAAATGTATAACTATGTTTATCAGTCAGTTGTCTAGTACCCGGCGTTGTGACAGTTGTGGAATTTAAAAAAATCTTTACAACCTCCGAAATTGATCTATTGGGGGTAGTTCTGAAAACACATAATGACCTCCTTTATTGTTTACTTTGATTACTATGTTGCGCTAACTAATTGTTACCTACCCTAAATAAGATTTTGCTTAAAAATGAAATTCCCTTTTTACCACTTACAGTTTGACCTGAGTTTGACTTTCCCAAAAAACCCTTAGTTAACCCTAAAACCATAAAACCGCCTACGTTATAATAGGAAGCTATATGTAAATTTCATGTTTCTACATAGTCTTAGTAGTGTCGATTGTGCGCTAATATATCAGTCAGTCAGTTTTGTTTTTCTTTCTTTATTTAATATGTGTGAATAGTATAGTTTTAAATTATATGTTTTATTTCAAATTGAATCGGTTTTTTGTACTTTTTTCTTACTATTCTTACACACGGTGTCTACATATCTGATTTTACAATAAAATTCTCTTGGAGGTTTGCTAAAAGAAATCTATTCAGAAATTAGCATCACCTTTGTACTATTTATCCCTCTAGTCTATTTACATTTAAATAAATAAATAAACTTTAGCCAATTATAACGGCAGTTATATAATGATGAGTGACTTATATGTTAACATCTATTTAAAGCAAATAAAACAACAGCAAGTTATATCCAAAGTGATCATTTATTATAATCCGAGTATTACAATAATTCAATTTCTTTGGTGAGGATTAATTTCAATATAATTATAATCAATGTAATATGGAGAAACATTTATCCATTAGATACTTCAGATCCAATAATAGTGCAACCAGCCACGAACCAACTTTATATTGTATCTGACAAATTCAACATTACAAAAAAGCATAAAAAGTACGCAATTTATAACATGATTTAAAATATACTATACATTGATAAAACTTAGCGCTGTCAACTAGGCAAGTGTGGCCGACAAAAATAAACTTTATATTGCACAAAATTACGAACAACATGAAATATTCAACTATAATAAAAATCATTTAAAACAATTCACATTTAAGTGCATTATACAGTTAGTGTGATGTTTAGTATAAAATAACATATAAAATTCCAAAATAGGCACCTACAACAAGAAAATAATAAATATTATTTAACGCTAAGTTAAAATTAACAATTTACTAAAACACTATTATGTAGCTTAATTAAGTAGTAGCAAAATAATAAAAATATTATGATAACTGGGTTTACAGTAAATCACTTCTTTAAATCGAAATTATTATTACGATTCAGTAAGAGAGATCACATCATCATATTTCTCATCATTCATAAAATATGAGTTATAACAATTTATTTCCACTTATTCCAGAGGCCCTACCATGAGTTCCTAACGTGTTCCATTTTACAACCTAAACTACACCGTTAAAGTGATGGAGCTTTAAAGGATATATATTTCCATCCCTTTTTTCTTGCTCGCATAACCGACATTTTAAAATGTCATGGTAAGACCCCTGAACTTCCTAAGTTTAGCTATGAGGAATGTAACAAAAAATGCCCTTACTTCTATCAACATGTACAATATTCTCGTCAATGCTTTGCTTTGATTCAAGTTACATTATATCGTTCTATGAATGAAATTATATCTATGACACAAGGTGCTTAGAATCTTTTGGAGCTTCTGCAAAAAGACACCATTGGACGCACAGGCAGATTTGTTTTCATATTTTCCCATTCGTTTTGGAGGTTTTTAGAAGTCATCAAATAACTTCTTCCGCTCTGAATGGAGCGAGGCAGTTCTTAGTACCTACAGTTGCCCTTTGCATTCTAAAGTCGCGGTGACTCTTTCGGACAATCCGGTAGCCCATTTAGTTATTTAGTTGAATCCTTACCTTTAATTTCATTCAAAACATGCGTATTGTCCTGTAGCAAAACAGTCTCTGATTCTGTAATTCCTGTGATTACTTTCAGTTCTAACTTTTAGTATTAGTGTACCTAACATTAAATTCTAGTCAACTGTCTACAAAATAGTATTTCAGTAAGATTAACCTACATTATCTAGTTAACCATTCCGAGAGACGATCTAATAAATCCTCTAAATTGTGTGAAAATGTTTCAAATTATTATTAGTATTCTTATTATACTTCAAAATAATAATAAGTACAAATTAAATACTGATTCAACATTGTCAAAAAGTTTGTTCAGTAATTCGATCAAAAAAGCTGCCTTTGTTAACAACCAACCTTCATTCAATAATATCTATTCAGGAACTAAAGGCGTCTTACATTATAATTTAAAAAACATTTTCACAAACAATCAGGATGTACACTTAATTTTATAATAATAACAAAAGTTGCAAACAGCAAAATTGTATAACTTGATTACATTGAGACAATGTCATGACTGTTTTGACGTTACTCGCGAAGAATAGCAAAAATCTTGACAGATAATTGATTTATAACGTGCAATTACTACTAATTACCCTTTAACATGATCACGTTCTGCAATATAATCCAATTAACATCACGCTACCTTTCTTCACACGAAGATACATTATTAATTACTTGAACCTATTAGTATTCAAAAGATATAAATCGATGTCTCATAATATAAATAATCAATGGTATCGATTAGAATCGCCTAACATACTTCACAGTCGATAATTATGGAACATCTCTATAATGAACGCATATATTTTGTAATAGTTAAAATTTTAGTTGTATTTGCGTAAATCAATTATTCGAATAAGTTGAATGTTTTATTTGAACAAAATTAATTTAAAAGACGTTTATGCGGTAGGCCGTATGAAACAAATAAATCAATGATGTCTCATTAGTTACCTACACGAAAGGATAGTCGCTCTTAAAATTATTAGAGAAGTGTTCATTCACATGAGAATGATTCGTTTTTTTTTTTTTTTGACAATTCGTCTTTTTACGAATCTTTTTTTTTTCGTGGCGTCTATACATTTTAAATGCCCGTGTTAACACGCATAACGAATTATGAAAAAAATCAGATACGTCGTAAACATTGATCGTCTTATAGAAAACACGTTCGTCAAAAAATACGAATCGTAAATTTTTCGTGAACGATTCGCATCAACGACAGAACTCAAAATCACGAAACGAATATGACCATCAATTCTGGTATTTTGACGTATCGTGGATAAAATACGATTCCGCAATGTGAACATTTATTTGCATAGCGTATCGTGTTTTTTGACGAATCGTCAATTATTATGGATCTCGAGTAAATGAGCTCGAAGTTGTCATTCAACATAAAAAAGGCACTAAATACTGTTATTAAATTAAACACAGGGCCGAAGTTACTTCGTTATATCATTAAATATACAAATTGTATGGAAGGAAACAAAATATGTAATAACATATTATTATTGAACATTTTGAAACGGTTCTTCAAGTTTTGCTAAAAGATTTCACTATTCTTCACTCACGTCTTTTGAACGTTATGTATTTATGCATGTATGTACATTGAATCGTGTAAAACTATGTTTGGTCTCAATTTTCACTATAAATAGAATTAACACTTGATATGCAATATAATGGTACCGACACACTACATCTACGAATTGACACGAATTACTGACTGAAAAATGACAATATGACAACAGTGTCATGACATTGTGACAACGGCACAGCACTTAAAAGCGAGTGGAATGATCTCCGTTCTACGAAATATACGATACGTTCGATGCGGTGTTAATGAAAAGATTAAATCAATTATAAACAAAAATATACAAATTAAAAATCTCATCAGTCCTTCTTTCGTTGGCAAGAATAAAAAAAAAACTTAAAAAAAAATAGTACAAAAAGTACAAATACGCTACAAAAAACCAATTTAAATATAAAATTAATTCGTTAACAAGGTAATCTCAATTCCTTTATTGTTAATATCATAATTTAATGAATGGTAACTCGGTTATCCTATATTAGTCCATCATTATTTACTACTAGAACAGTAAAGCATTTACCAGGAAAATCATCAAAATTATAATTTATGTAAGTATTAGTTGCTTCTAGATTCTAAGAGAATGAGAATATGTTTAGACCATCCCTAACGATGACCAAAATGCGTCATAAAGTTAACATCGTTCAATGTCAACCTAATTTCAAAATACACGTAAATACAGTAATCGCTTTCATTGTCACGATGACCATCCGCAACGGATATTTTAAGGTGACTACATTACGAGAAATATAACTTAAACCAAATCGTTCGCGGGATTGCTCCGCATGCGTAGCCCCCGCAAATGTTCTTTTCATACAAGTATTTATTGTAATGCGTGCAATACGCACGCGTGATGAAATCCGCACGATATTAAAAACACCTTAAAGAAATCGATTTGCAAGCATTGTGTCTTTGCACATCTCTTTAGTATGCAATCCGAATGTGACCATGATTTAGGGGCTGTAGTCCTGTTAACCATCAAAAAGATAGTGATGGTAATTATGCGCACTTCACAATTAGGCTGATAGCTTTCGTCTCTGAAGCCAACTACTTAATGGTAGTAAAAAAAGGCTCTTTTCAAAAACACCGCAACACGCTAAGTTATTAATACCAATGAGATAAATTCGATAAGTCTACGAGCGTAGACAACATGAACCGTCACCTACCGACGTAGTCTTCCCATTGATTGGTCCTAAACTGCCATCGTATTTCGGCAGCTCCTTGCATTTTGCTTGCTGGAATATAAAAATTATAAGTTTATTTATTTATATACCAGGTTCACTATCGATTGTACACACTAAATACATTGCACATTTCTTTTAAATTAGACTTCAGCGCAATAATACAAAAAAAAAGAAATAATAATAATATCACTGACAGCTAAACAAAACAAGAACAAAATAATAAATAAGAAAAAAAAGTTAACACAAAAATTGACAAAAAAAAAACAATAATTCATTAAAATTCATACAAAATTCATAACAATTCATAAAAAATATCAAAATTCATAAAAAAATCGTTAAAATTCACTGGATAAAATTGATAACATTGATAAATTGGTGAATTGTCCCGTACGCAAAATACGCGCTTTAGTCGTGGAGTTGCGGACACCAGCTCGAAATACAAACAAAATACAAAATTGTCACACGTAAAACAATAATGATAGGAAGATCAAAAACAATACACTCATAAATCTCTTAACCTTTGATCCTTTATTTACGTGGTTAATCAAAACATGAAATGACTCTTTTCGTTTCAGATGGAGCGAGACGGGGACTAAAAGCCACCTGTGTTCCTTCAGTTACCTTTTGCGCTCCAAAGCCGTGGTAACTCCTTTTTTTATTTATATAAACCAGTACTTGACTGTGATCCCACCTGATAGTAAGCAGTGATGCAATCGTTGTTGGTGAGGTGCACTAGTTTATGTGCCTATTCAATCTAGCCTAGAAGACACCCAAATTATAATCGGACGGCCCCATCCCTCTTTCAAAGCATCTCGCAGCCTTACTTGTCATACAAATCACAAGAATAGGTCAAATGTATTTGCAATTTTGAGTTTTGTTTTCACTTGAGAATGTAATCATGAATTCTGCCTGAGTCCCACGGGATGTAGCCATATCGACCTGTGGCCTAGTGGCCTAATTGATTCAAGCGTGTGAACCACAAAGTGGTCTGTCGGTTTTGCGGTTCCCATATGAGAAAACCATTACTCATTATTCTACGCAATAGTTCTTTGTTTTTGAAAATTGAACAGCTTGCATTATAATAGGAAACGGTTTTATAAATAACTAACTTGAAAGTTAGAAATTATCCCTAGGGAACTTACCCACGCACGAGATAAAAAATATTGTCTTATGATAATAATATTTATCAATCAATCTTTCTTCAGACTACAATTAATCCGAATTAGATTAGCGGTTTAGGCATGACAACGTTAATAAAAAACAGTAATTTAAAAAACTAAAAAACCCGACTGCTTTTCTGAGTATACATGAAAAAGCCCTAAAACAAGAAAGTCGTTGTACCCGATTGCACTTATCTACTCGTATGTAATATTTTAAATACTGGAAGTCGGGACCCATTCTAGAATTGAGAGCACATACCTAACCTATATTACATTGCAGATTACTCCAATCTATTGACTAGACGGCTGACTTTCTAGAATGGGTCCCGACTGCCAGTATTTAAAATATTATAAAGATAAGTGCAATCGGGTACAACGACTTTCTTGTTTTAGGGCTTTTTCATGTATACTCAGAAAAGCAGTCGGGTTTTTTAGTTTTTTAAATTACTGTTTTTTATTTTTTATTTTTTTAGTTTTATTTTATTACGATATGACTTTCAAAGTAATTACGAATCTAAAGACACCTCTCAAACTAAAATCCATCGAGCCGTTCAGGTCGCGGAGCGTGCCAAACATTTGAATTTGGCGCTAAAAATCCGCCATTTTGTTTTTTTTTTATTTTGATATACCCAGTGTCACTCTCACAGTAAATACGAATCTAACGACACCTCTCAAGCTGAAATCCATCGAGCCGTTCAGGCTGCAGAGCGTGCCAAACAATTATACATACATACATACATACATACATACTCTCGAAAAACATAACCCTCCTTCTGGCGCAGTCGGGTAAAAATAGACAGACATTTTAATGACATCACTTTCACATTTATAATATTTTTAACTGAAATTACTGTACGAGTGATGTTGTTTTTTCATATCTTTATAAATTACATGTGTTATTTAGGATATAAGCTATCCTGGTACCACATTTGTTCAGCCGTTTGATCGTGATAGAGTAACCGATATAGAGACATACGCACCACACACTCACTCTATCTATTAAAAAAAATAGATCTAAGCATATATAGGGACAGTCTGCGGGAAAAGACTTTGTTTTATACTATGTAGTGAAGTGTGATATTATATGGATTGCGAAATAATTTCAGCTGTTTAACACCTTTTTTTCTGTGTAAATAGTGTTGAAAGCCATTATTTTATCAGTACCTTTTATTTGAGTAAACAATTTTGACATTTCGATGTCCATTAGAGATAATAGAATTAAAATCCATTGTCAGCAGTAATTTTCCACGGCCACTTTTAGTATTTAGCGTAGCCGGAAATAATTGTGGGAAGTGCCAAGGATTTTATTTACACAGCAATACCTAGTATAATAGATATATCTTGCCTTAACCACCTTAACTAAAACCTTAACTAATATTATTAACCACTAAAATTGTATCCTTACATAATTATAAAACAAACTCTCCCACCGCGTCTGTTTTATCTATCTGTTCACGATAAAATCAAAAAATACTGAACGGATTTTCACGCCGTTTTCGCCAATACTCAGAGTAATTCACGAGGAAGATTCAGGCATATAATATATGCATATTATAGTAGAGGAAAATCGTGTATTTTAATGATTTATAACACCCGTGCGAAGCTGAGTCAGGTTTGTTAATTGCATGATAAATCCAGCACTGAGTCATTCTTCTATTTTATGGTACGATGACGTAAACAATAAAATAATAACTGCACCTTGCAATCAGAACGTAAAGATAAGGATAAAAGATTTTCTCCAATTTCTAGCCATCGAAATTCCACTTCGTCACGACGAGATAGCTAAAGCTGCTTTTAATGTTTTAACTTGCGGTTTCATAAAACTGCCAAGCATTGCGGTTTTACCAGGAAAATTTGGCGAAAGGTATTCTTTGATATCTCACTTGCCAGTCCCGCGTCGCCTCGCTCTCCATGCCATAGATGTACAGAAACATAATTTGACCTATTACTCCTTTGACGTGATGGGAGACGCCCGTCCCGACGAGGCAATCAGGGCATGAGGATGTCCGTTCCCGCGATTGTCTCCTTCACGGGACACCGCGCGACATCTCCGTGCCATCCGGATGCCCATGACTCTCTGGAACGCATTTAATTTGGCCGCGCCAGTCGCTTCTGCAGCGACAGTGCCCTGCCCACACTGACGCCCCTAAAGGATCACTGAACCACATAGATTGGGCAGGAGCCGCTTGAGAGCAGCCCCGACCCACTCCAGTTTGGGAGCCATACGTCGAAATTATTACTCGAAATCCCACCAGCAGTTGAAGACGAGACGACGATGAAGTATCTACCTACTTCATCGTCGACACAAAAAACGGTAGAGGCTAGTTAGATTACGAGATGAGAAGAATCTTACCTCCATAAGTTCAACAGCTATCTCCATGAACAATCGCTCAACATTCTCGGCTTCTTTGGCCGATGTCTCTAGGAAGTACATGCCATGGCGCTGTGCGAAATCCTCACCAATGTGTCTAGGGATCTCCCTGTCTTCTCTATCAGTTTTGTTACCTGTAATTTTACCGTGTCTTGTGAGTTTTACATATTATTTATTTTATGGCATAGTCAATATTGGCCTTAAGGGCGACTACAGGGCGGTCGCATCATTAATGGACTTGTAAAATATTGTTCACGGTTCTTTTCCTTTGTAGATATGAGTGTAAGTTTATAGTTTTCGAGATTTATTGTAAAATAATGGATTCTCCAATGCTGCGGGACCCTAGATCGTGATGGCCGTGGTAGTGAGGTGGGTTTTAGTCGGTAAGGCTGCTTTTACACACACGTTTTTTGACGTAAAAAGCCACTGTTGTTCAGTAGGTACGATCGTCAGTGTTGTATAGATCACTGTGAAAGCTTGTTGGCAAAAAAGTGCATAAATCGTGGCGGAGTTATCGTAACGGAGACAAAACGAGCGTGAACAACTACGCACGGGTAATAAACCGTAGATTTTTACGGCGAAAAACGTGAGTCTACGAGCGGTCTAAAAGTCGGACACGCACTCTCGCTCGACCCTAAAGTGGGCGAAGACATTAATTTGATGATGAACTTAAAAAAAATAATTTTTGAGTCGTTGGGCCTCAACCATCCATCCATCCATCCATCAGGGGCCATCTTAAGGTGATCCATTGGACGACCTAAACTAAACTCTTCCTCGCCCGCACGCCTGACATTTTTAACCGACTTCGTAAAGGAGGAGGTTCTATGTTCGGCTGTATGTATTTTTTTTTATGTATGTTCATCGATATCTCGGTCAATTGTGGACCGATTTCGAAAATTTTTGTTTTGAAAGATTAAATACATTTCTAAGCTTGTATTCTACGAGTATATGTAATGAAGGCGAATTCTGGGAATGGTGGATTCAGGGGCCTTACCATGGTAGGTAAAATCATCAAATAACAAGTCCCGGATTTTTTGAAGAATTCCGTTCTATAACTTCGAAGTTCATCATCAAAACAAGATCAAAACAAAATTTCTATGAAACCAACTCGGGAGTTTAAATCATAGCCTAAGTGCCATCACTGCTATTGAATGAAAACTATAACATTGAAGTCTAATAATTTAATTTATGATAGCCAAATTTGTCGAACTACCGATATTAAACAATCACCATCAGTTAATGTTCGAAAGTAACACCTTAAATGTCATGTCCTTAACCTTAATGGGTTCTTTATCATTAATCAGTTCCAGCTTTGGTCTGGAATTAGGGTCAAATGAATCAATGACTGCTTTGACAAGATCCTGCATAAGGTCATGTCCCCAATATAAATTGTAGTGTTATACAAGGCCTGGCAAGGCAATGTACTTTCTCTTTTCAATCATTATGATAATTATGTCAGTTGTACATTACACTTTCTTTCCTTACGAAGTTAACATTCATATTATTGTCATAATTACATAAAAGATATAGTGCAAAAAACCACAATATAAGAGTTAAATGTTTCTTTAGTATTGACTAGCTGCTGCCAGCGGCTACGCCCGTGTAAATGTAGAAAATTATCCCAAGGGAATATATTCTTGGAATAAAAAATATCCAACGTGCTACTGAAAGACATGGTCTACCCATGTGCAAAATCCGTTCAGACATTTGAGCATTAAGAAGTAACTCATATACACATACAATTATAAAAATAGCCTTTATAATATTAGGGTAATATTGTACGCTTGACCACTACATCATCTGGTGGTACACAATGATTATGGTCAAAGGTGAAGCATATTATATTGGTTGTACCTAAGTATCAGGACAAACAGACTCGAGCAGGGAATTAATAATCACTCAGAGTTTTTTACTTACCAACTAATATCCTAAGCACCTTATTGTTGGCATATTCTTCAATTTCCCTGAGCCAGTCCGGCAGACAGTCAAATGTTGGCTGGCAAGATATGTCGTACACCAGTATAAGAGCATGGGCTGACCTATAGTAACTCTGCGTAATTGAACGGAATCTCTCTTGACCAGCTGTGTCCCATATTTGCAACTAAAAAAAAATGTAATATGATAGAAATAGTGATTCTCTGGTGGAAATTGTATTGAAAAATAGAATAGATTAAACTTTATTGTGCATTGAAGTAGTAACAAAATTTTACAAAAACTGAAACCCATGAGTTCAAGTATGGTTAGTATCCGTGAAAGCAATATCTACCAGACAACCTCGGGATGGAATATAAGAACTTAAATAAAAAGGGTGTAGTCTACAGTGTACTGGTAGTAAGTTAATTAAGCATAAAGCCCAAGGCAACACATTTCGGGGATGTAAAGTCTTATGTCCGAATCCAAGTTATGGTCTACCTGTGCGCTAAATTTCATGCAAAACCCATCAACCATTAAGACATAAAGATTTAACAGATAGACAGATTTATTTTCTCATTTATAATATTAATAACCGTTAAGACGTGAAGCAGAAATAAACAAATAAATTATCAATTTTGCATTTATAATAATACATAAAGTTAGGAAAAGCTGTTAAGAGTGTATCTTTATCAGGATATTAATGATAAAATATAATTAAAAATTAAATTACTAAAACTATAAAGCTTTATTAACGTGTTATCATAATACATGTGTATTATTATCTTAAGATAAAATTAATTTGAATAAAAGTTAGTAACAATTTATTTAAAACATTTGTTATACTTTAGGCACTGAAGACAAAAATATATAACCATATTGTCTATTAGCATTAATAGCTATGATATAATCCATTCAGATTTTATTTACACAGGTAGTCTAGAAAAATTATAGTAACTTTCACCTTTGCTTTATGTTCTCAAAATATTAATACTCATGATAAAACATAATCACAAAAGCTGTGAAAATCCTACTGTTTATATTGCATGTTATTAATTCTGTACAAGGGCACCTGATCAAGTACAGAAGGTCATTTTTAACTACAAAAACATGTACACCATAATTAAAAAGCTACAATTTCGGTGTTAAAAATGATGCAATACCGATGCTAAATATGTACAAGCGTTAAAGGAACTCACCTTCACTTTCTCACCGTCAACTTCTACAGTTTTAATCATAAAATCAACTCCAATTGTAGCACCTTGCCCAGGTGGGAAGAGGCCTTGGGTAAAGCGACGCACCAAACATGTTTTCCCAACCCCCGCATTACCAACTAGCACTACTTTAAATAGAAACTTATAATCCTCCATAATGAGCACCAAATAACATTTGTCGCAAGAAAAAAACAAGAATTTTTTATTTAGTAATCTTCACCTCTCACTGTTACGCTTTGATGAATCGAACTTTTATTCCATTACGATAAATCACTGATATTTTATCAACAAGATTATTTTACGATCACACGTTCATTATAGATTAGATAGCGAAATCGTAGTGTCAAATCAGTTCTTTATCCAAAACAATGGGAAAGAAAACTCCAAGAGCGAAAATATCGACGTCGGTCGAGAAAAAAATATTGGATGCTTTTACAAAGACTGTTATAAGCATGCCTAATTTTTGGTGTATTATCCAAATAATGTTATGAAGTTCTTTCACAAATATAGAAATCCGTGATTACTTAAAGTTTAAGAAAAAAGTTAATAAATATTTTAATTCAATGTGATTCACTATCATGACAGGCTGTAAGCATTTATTATTATTTTGCTGTGTGTGTTTTAAAAGTAGTATTAACATTTAATATAAAACTAGCTTTGTTAACTGTAGCAAAACGTCAACTTTTAGTCGATTAAAGTATGATGCATATAAATACAACACTATTACATTGTTTTCATTGGTGGCTTGAACCATACATATCTTTTTTTTTGACGTTTGTGTGCTTTATTGACATTTGGCATAAGTAAAGTTTATTGTTGATATATTGAATTCGTGCGTGGGTCAATAACAAATCATTCGTAAACGTTAAAGATTCCTCCCAAGTTTCAATCTCTTACCATAATAATGTCCAGTATAAATTATACAACCCGCACTGAAGGACAAACTAAAATAAACACCATAATATGGACTGTGCCGAATTTTATCATCCTACTAGAAAATAAATCTAACAGAGAGTTTCGCACAGAGAAATCGAAGGATCCGGCTGATTTATCTGAATCACGATTCCAATTAAAAATGCAATTTTTGGGGAGGGATAATGACATTATTGAAATCTACTACCTGTCTCCTACTCCAGTTTTTCTGAAGTCAATTTTGACCATATGTCTAAAACGTTTCGAAGAGCGATCTATAGTAATAAAAGAGTATCATACTGTTCAGGCGAATAAGTGGCAGTACTTAGCTACATTGTTCAAGCGAGATATAGCCAGTTATGATGGCAGAGACATATTCCTGCTCAGTGATGGTAGTTTAAGGCTAAAATTCCAGTTTATGGTGACTAATGATATAAAAGTAGATCGCTGTAACATTCCTGAGGCGCAACTGAGTAATGACTTCGAAAATTTGCTTAACAATGGTATGTTTTCTGATGTGACTATGAAATCTGCAGAGCAGTCAGAGTATAAAGTGCACAAGGCAGTTCTAGCCAGCCGGAGCGCTGTGCTGAAGGCTCATTTTGAGCATAACACAACTGAATGTTATACTAATATTGTTGAGTCACCGCTGGAGTCTGAAGTGCTCAGAGAAGTTCTGACTTTTATATACAGTGACAAAGCTCCAAGAGTTGATGAAATACCAGAGAAGTTGCTAGCTGCAGCAGACTACTATCAACTCAGTAGGCTTAAGAGCCTCTGTGAGGAAGCATTGCATAAGAAGTTGACCGTTGAGAATGCAATAGAAACATTACAACTCGCTGACTTACACTCTGCCAATGCCTTAAAACAATTAACTCTAGAGTTTATCAAAGATGGTCAGGCAAAATTGATCACAAAAACTGATGGATGGTCAAAAGTGAAATCTGTAGAACTTATCAAAAGAATTTATGAGCACATAATGAATGATGATACTGATGCAGATATAAAATGAATTGATTAAGGTCCTAGACAAAAAAAATTATGATTAGAATTTATTTTCCTCTAAAATCTTGCATTTAAATAAAGTTAAGGAATTATTATAAAATTTTTACATAAAATTACCAATGTTTTTGCTAGAAACATGTATTTCTAATTTATTACCATTTCAGCTACCTAGAAACCACATAACAAGCAAGCATTTCATATTTATATTTCGTTGTCTGTAATTTTTTTTTATACGAGTATTTTTGTTCATCATTATGAGTGGAGGAACGAAAACATTGTGAAAAACCGCAATTTTTGGAGCCACTGCCTTAACTCGCACCAGCACCCATATTTAAGCGACCTCATTTGCACTTGTTGTACCAGCTCTGGAGCTTCCATTTAAGCCAGCTTTCAAGCGCACGTAATAGTCACCTACAGGCTGTAGGTGACTTTGTACACGCTTTTGTGACACCTTTTTAGCACTTGATATAAGTCACCTCCTGAGTCAAAACAGAACTCTTTGAATCATTTCTAGAACGTCTATTTATGGTAGCTATGAACCATACGCAAAATAAGCGCTTTATTTGTGTAGTTACGGACACCAGCCCAGAATAGTATCAGCATTATAATTTTCCCACTAATGGGACTTAGACCTCCTCTCTAGGAGAGGGAATGGGCCGTAATCCACCACGCGGGCCTAATGTGGATTGGTGAACGTCACATGTCTTCGAATTATATTGGTTCTAGGACATGCCGGTTTCCTCATGATGTTTTCCTTCACCGTTTTTAGAGCAGTGGTGATGAAATAAATTACACAAAGTAATGCGCCTGGCTGGGAACCGGCAACATACAACTCTGTAGTCGGGGCCGTTACCACTCGGCCACCACTGCTCCTACCAACACCAAATACCAAGGCAGCTATGAAGCGTTCTTAGCACCTTCGGGAGCGTCCATGACGCCAGCTCTTACGCGCTTTTTGGACTACCTCACTAGCATCCATAAGTCACCTATATGCTTTTTGGGCCACCTTCTGATCGGCCAATTAAGCCACCAACGCGCTCATCGGACTGCCGGAACGCCCATTAAGTCACCCCTATGCACTCTTTGGCCCACTTGCGGTGCGTCCGTTGAGCTACCTACGCGTTCTTTGGACTACTTCCGGAGCGTCCATTAAGCCAACCCCTACGCGCTCTTTGGATCACTTCTAGAGCGTCTCATTAACCACCTACTCACCCTTTCGATCACTTCTGGACCAACCATTTAAGCCACCTACGCGCTCTTTGGGCCATCTCTGTAGTGTCCATCCAAGAGTTCGCGCAATCAATCTACCTACCTACTAAAGGCAAGCCAAGCCGATCTCGAGCCCCAACCAGCAATGACAAATATTAAGATTAGCTTTGGAAGCGATTGGCGATGCTGGTCCCGCAATACTCACGGTCACGGACTTTCACCAGCGTGGTCAACCTTCTTGGCGTCCGCAACGATAGTTCTGGCGCAAAACTCAAAATTAGCCAGTATCTTCCGGGATAACTGTCATTAGTTCCCGACTCCTAAAGGATTTTTTTACAACCAATGTTAGAATTTTATTTGTGCACGAGAGTAAAAAATTTGCAATTCACTTCCCAGATATTAAGAATATAGCTTTGTTTTACTTACAAATATCGCTCCGTGCGGGAATCGAACCTGCGACATGCACTCGAAGTCAATCCATCGCTCAACCACTACACCAACCATGCCGTCGAAATATAAGTTTACATTACAACAGGCCTATAGTATCAACTAGATTCCGATATATCCAGATTTGAGCAAGGTCTTGTAGATAAAGGGAATCTTGTATAGTAATAGCTATAATTTGTTTACGAATAATTTGCGAGTCGCTAGCGAGTAATCGGCGAAGTTCTCAGTACTTTAGGTTTATTTCATCCCTTTTTCTCTCTTCCATGTTTCCTAGCCTAAGCGCATTCCCAGATATTTGACTCAATCGTTTTGTAGAAGCTAATTATGTTTCGGGATAGGTGAGCAGTTTCGCCTGCATCAGGCGATTGATACATGAACAGGTTTTATGGCATTAGATCTTATTCTCCATTTGGACAACTGCTAGATACATGCAAAACGTTCCTAAGGCTACCTTCCAGCTCCATGTCATCATAATGTTGCATTGTAACCCGATTTACATATGCATGTAAAATTTCAGCTCAATCGGTTGAAGATTGAGGTGCAAGATTTGAGCCGAACATACATAGTTACATAAAGTGCGAGCTAATAGAAAGCTTGTAAAAATAAGACAGTTTCATTGCAATATCATTATATTATTTTATACAATACTGCTTTCTTAATGCATTTCCACATTGCATTTTACTATAATCATAATGTAAACCCAGAGGCATGTGATAATTTAGATTGTACTATGGCTCTGTAAATCCATGACTATACCAAGGCTAAATGTTAGAAGGCCAGTTTTATTGTTCTCGAATAAATTACTGTTAAAATGTTCATACCAGTTCTGTAAGAAAAAAATGTGTGAAAGGACTTAAGGAAGACCTTTCCCCAGAAGTTAGGCAGTAATGCCTAAAGAAAAAAAATTGATGTTATTTGTATTGTTTTATTAAACTATAAACAGATACCTACCAGACATTTTTATTTAAGCGGGAAACATCCTCAACAATTTGGAATAGGCTCAATAACTATAGTAAAGCTGCACTGATATTACAGTACACATTTAATGAACAGTTTACATTATTTAATGAACTTCTCAAATAAATGAAATTAATTGACTAGCAGTCAGATTACATACAATTGTATATTATAATCTTACTATATTAGGTATTGCTTGTTCTGGAATTCTGTTATCTTAGAGTAAAACTCAAATAAGGCACTGTAAAACAGTGTTGATAGAAATATGGGAGGAATCAAAACAAAACTACATATTAAATACTAGTCCATCCTAAGGTTGTCTAGAAGATATCACTATCAGCAATAACACTGCAATTGTACCCATAGATTCCTGTGAAATTGTTACTATTTTGATGTACAATAATTTATCCTATTCTATAGTACTAGCTGCTGCCAGCGTCTTCACCTGCATGATAGTAGAAAATTATCCCAGGGGAACATACTTTCGGTAAGTGTCCTGTGTGCTATTCCAGGACATGCTTTTCCCATGCTAAAATTCATCCAAAGCCAATATTCATTCATTTGCCAACTGAGCATCAAGAAGTAACAAACACTCACAAACTTTTTCTACCATAAATATGTGATGCTTAAAAACTATGAGATGGTTGAACAAAACATCCTATTCAAAGTTTTGTTTTGATTCACTCCTGCATTTCTATTTAAACCCCTTTACGTGGTATATGTTTTTATCAATAAATATTGAAGATGATAGAAGCAGAATGAACCATTTTCTTTTAGTGTTTTGGCATAAAGAATCTAGAATTATCATTTATTTACTTATTAGGCTCATGAGCTCATCAATCAACACATGGACAGGTGCAAAGTGATAAAAGTTATCTGCAATTTGAAAATTTACTGATAATGGCATTTGTGCTTTCCAATACTGTGAAATATGGTATTTTTTTTATAAGTTATCTATATGATCACAATATTGCAAAATTTTAACCCGTGGAAATGTTACACTGATCTAAATAACAAAAAGACAAGTTTTTTTCTGAGCAAGTAACAAACTTTTACCTTTGGTTTTTTTCCAAAACCATCAGTTACTTGGTCAGTCTGGTTCTACCATTTTCAAATAAGTGATCACAAAAAAGGTTTATGTACAAAATTATCAATAAAATATAGCCAAAAAAGCCTATTTTTTATTGCTATCCTCGTCACTTTCACTATCACTATTTGAGTCACTATCATCATCAGATTCACTTTCACTATAAGTTATCACAGGTTTCCTGTTTGTGTTCACAAATAGTTCATCATCACCGTCAGCATCAATTTCTTTTTCGTCCTCAAACTCTTTGGGCCACACATTACTTTCTTTATAATGTTTAATGGAGTCTTTGTTCATTATTTTTACTATTTCTCCCTTCACTTTATCTCCCTCTGGTATTGGTTCCACTACAATGTAAACACCTCTTTTCACCCATATATTTTTCCTGAATTTTGTTGGCATTGACACCAAGTATTCTTCACCGGTTGGTGTTGTAATCTGCAAAATAACATAACATAAACCCTTGGTTGACCGGTAGGGAATATCAAAGGCATTAAATCCACCCTTGTTTGTGTTTCTGTGTTGCATGAAGTTTTAATAAATAAATAAACATTATCAGTCATATAATGTTTACACAGCTGGCTAGTCAGGCCTCTTCTCTAGGAGAGAGAATAAGGCATAATCTACCACATGGGCACTGGGCCCATGTGGTAGATTATGCCCTATTCTCTCTCGAAGATTGGTGGATGTCACATGTCTTCGAATTTTTGGTTCTAGAACATGCCGGTTTCCTCACGATGTTTTCCTTCACCATTTCGAGAGTGGTGATGATGGAATAAATTGCACAAAGTAATGTGGCCGGCTAGGAATGAACCTGCGACGTACCACTCGTAAGTCGAGCCCTTTACGACTGGCCCACCAATGTTCGTGAAAAATAACACGAGTTTCAAAGTTTCTAAGTTTATTTTGAATGTTTTTTTTTTTAATAATGCTGATACAGATTTGCCTCCTGCGCGCTGACGCGTGACTTAAGCTCCACACTTTGCTACAGAGTTACTAATTAAAATGTCTTACCTCGTGTAAGTTATTGCCTTTACTTCTCAAAACTTTTACAATACTTTGATTTTCTTTCGGCAACTGGTAGTCGTCCCAAAAAGCTTCGTTCATCACATGTTTCCTTTTGTTAACTTTAGACATGGTTGCTTATTGTAAACATTAATTTAGAAACTTCAATAAAGAATATAAAGATCTTGTTGTTTTAATCACACGTTCACACAAAATAGGTTAGGAACTCAAAAGCAGACTGACACTGACTGACACGACAGACACTGACCAAAGAGAATATAAGCACTACGTTTAACACTGACTGACTGATTGATGTTTGATGTTGACGTACAAGACAACAGGAGCCCCACTCCAGTGTTGCCAGACGCCCGTCACGGATTCCCCCCAAACCTTGCCCAAAATCCCCCCAAAATTGAAGTTTTGAAGAAAAAATCCTCCACAAATATTTTATCGTAACTATGAATTTCATAAATAAATTATAAATAAAACCGACTAAAAAAAAAATAGCAAAATAACTTTAATTTCAGAAGTCGGTGTTTCAATAGTTTGATCTCTTCGTTATTAAGCACCGGCTTCCAAAATTAAAGTTATTTTGCAATTTTGTCCTTTTTTTAAATAAAATTTATTTCACACTTTTTTGGTTGTAGTACCTCTCAACCAAACGTAAATAGATACCTTCCGCCATTCGGTTCCATTATCAAATCATAATGACAATCCTAAAAACAGAACTTCTTTTTTTGATGTCGGTTAGATTACCAAAAGCTTCTCCTAAATGTGAAAAATATTATTCTGAAAACCGCATCAAAATCGGTTCAGCCGAAAGCGAAATAAATGCGGACAATCATGCATACATACATACAGGTCAAACTCAGAACCTCCTTTTTTTTCAAGTCGTGGAGGATTTTTTGATGTCTGCTAAAAATAAGTATATTATACTACAATTTATGAGACAAGACAAACACGGATGTGAAGTTTGGAACCTTTGCGAACTTGCGAACGTTGAACCAAAAAATATAATACGACTACTTTCTGACGAGAACACAGAGTACTTTGGACAAGAACGTTGAACGATGCACGTTGTGGGGTGAGGGGGTGCGGTATGGTAACTTCGGAGATACTCGGATATCATCGTGCGCAGGATTGTTTTTTTGTTATGTTTTTGGCTAAAATTCATGAATATTTATATCAAACATGAAAAAATATGGAACCCCATGAATACCTCCAATCCCAGATTTTTACCTCCACTAATCCCCCCAATCTGGCATCACTGCGGCTCACTCATCGCACCCCGCCCTGCGTTCAAAAATAACCAGAGTAGGGTAGAGTTGCAACCCAGGGTTTATAACACTAGTAGCTACCCTAGAATTAAACCAACTCATTGTAACTCCGAGCCAAGGATTCTTTATTCAGTCCGTTTGGCCGTAGGATAATAATTTTAGGGGAGGCGTGCTTAATGTTGCCAGCGTTGCCAGCCTAACTAATATTTTCCCTCGTGTATATATAAAAAATCTTTCGTAACTTAAATAGTAATTTAAAGAATTTATTAAATAAAATGCATTTGTTTACGTACTTATAGGAAAATTGTATAAAATTGTGGGAACTTTTAGGGAATTTTGGAAATTAAAAAATCAGGATCGTAGCTTGCAGTGGACTCGTATAATTGACAGACATGACATTTAAAAAAACATGGAGGTTAATATAAAATAATTAACGCCTGCTAAAATTCTTATAGCTAAACTTATAATCTAACAATTATTGCTAACTTAAAGACTAGTGGCGCAGGTGATGACAAATTGACGTGAGCGTCAACATGCCGCCGGCCGTTGAAAGCTTGCCTTTCAACAGCTGTCTTCCAACAACGGACAGATCTTGGAGAATGCTCTTCTGACAGTTCCAGTTGAGGTCCTGATATCGGCAACTCTGCTTATGCCGTCTGTGCCAGGATGAATAGCAACAACGCGGCCCAACTTCCACTTCAAGGGTGGCTGGTTGTCCTCCTTGATGACAACGAGGGAATCCAGGTTCAGGCTGTCTTTGCTGGTCCGCCATTTTACACGCTGTTGAAGTTCAGAGACGTACTCCTTGCTCCATCTCGTCCAAAAATGCTGCCGCAACTGCTCGATGCGTTGATGGCGCGTTAAGTAAGGAGTGGAGTAGTCCCGGACATCCTTAACAGGCAGAGACGTGATAGGATGTCCGATCAAAAAATGACCAGGAGTGAGAGGCAACAGGTCTTCTGGGTTCGACGATAGCGGTGTGAGCGGTCGAGAATTTAAAATACCCTCGATTTGCACTAAGACGGAGTTAAGCTCCTCGTATGTTAAATTACAATTGCCCAACACTTGGAACAAATGAAATTTGGTCGATTTGACACCCGCCTCCCAAAGACCACCAAAATGTGGAGCGTAAGCAGGTATAAAATGGAAGTTAATACCATCTTGAGCTGCAGTATCAGATAAGGAGTCACAGCTGCGTTTCAAGAAATCAGATATCTCGTTGTAGGCTCCTACAAATGAAGTTCCGTTATCGGAGTAAATGTTGAGAGGTTTTCCTCTCCGAGAAATGAACCTCCGCAAAGCCTGTAAATAATTGCTGCTCTTCAAGTCACCAACCAACTCTAAATGAATGGCCTTGGTGGTGAAGCACACGAAAATAACGATGTATACCTTCACCAATCTACATCCGCGGCCTTGGCGACTAGCCGCGGTTATAGGGCCCGCGTAGTCAACTCCTACGTTTTGAAAGGGGAAGTCAGCTGGCGAGAGTCTGCTCAGTGGGAGATTACCCATTTGAGGAGTAATTGTCTGCGGCTTTAGTCGCTGACACCGAACGCATTGACGATAACAGGCTCTGGCTAAGTTACGACCGCCGAGTGGCCAGTAGGTCTCTCTTATTGTACTCAACAATAGTTGAGGACCTGCATGCATTAACCTTATATGCTCAGATTGAAATAAAAGTTTAACAAAGTGATGAGTGGACTGTAATAATATGGGGTGTTTCTTGGTGTATGAGTATTCAGAATTGTGTAATCTACCCCCTACACGAATAATTTTATTGTCATCGAGAAACACATTTAAACTTAATAATCTATTTTTATGAGGTAACTTTGTTTTATTAATTAATAAATTATATTCAGGGAAAGACTCCTTTTGCGACTGAATAATAATAACATTCAGCGCATCTTGTAATTCCTGAGTATTAAAACATGACTTATTTTTTGTTGAGCGTCCTTTGCAAGTACTAATGAAACGGAGAACATAACAAATGGAACGCTGTAATCGATTAAAATTGGAAAATCGATTAAACTCGATTATTCCTTTAAATAAATCTTTAGTAGCATGATGATCTTGGGCTAGATTAACTAAAATAGTAGATTTAATTTCTGGTAAGGTGTCTGTATTGATAGCAGTGGGTGGCCATGTAGTACGAGCGTGTTTTAAGAAACATGGGCCGAACCACCACAAATCCAGTGATTGCATAGCGGTAGGTTCCACTCCGCGAGTTATTAAATCGGCTGGATTGTCGTGGGTCGGTACATATCTCCAGGTACATGCACCGGAGGTTTCTAACACTTCGGCAACACGGTTACGAACGAAAGTATTTAATTTAATTGGCAACATTTTTAACCAACCCAACACTATCATGGAGTCAGTCCAAAAAACAATACTAGACGGTTTAATGTGAAAGGAACTAGCAACCTTTTGATATAGACGTACGCCAAGTACAGCGGCACAGAGCTCCAGTCGCGGTATAGTTAGTGGTTTTATAGGAGCGACGCGACTTTTGGCTGTTAATAATCGAACGTCGACGTCACCCTGCTCATTGGTACTACGAATATACAAACAAGCGCCATATGCTTGCTCCGAAGCGTCGGCAAAAATATGAAATTCGAAGTGTTTGTATGAGTCACAGAGAACGCGACGTGATACCCGTAAATTGTGAATGCATGGTAATGTTTTAATTATGTTCGCCCATATTGTTGCAACGTCAGGTGATAACGGATCATCCCATTTTAGCTTGTCTAGCCAAAGTTTTTGAAGCAACATCTTCATGCTCACGACACACGGTGCTAATAACCCTAAAGGATCGAATATTCGTGCAATTACTGCTAACATGCCACGCTTAGTATTTTCTATGCAGTCAGGAACTTGTATGGGGAAAATGAGATCATCTGTGTCAGTTCGCCAACTGAGACCTAGCGTTTTACTACAGACATCACCTTCCTTGTGGAACTCGAAACAAGACTCGGCAGATGGATCTGAAATTAAAGTGGGCTCGTTCGATTTCCACTTCCTTAACGGCATGCAAGCAGAAGCAAGAGCATCAGTCACCTTATGACGCAACATGAGAGCTTCCTCATACACGTCTTCACCGGTCAACAGGTCATCGACATAAAAATCATGGAGAATGACTTCAGCGACCCGTTGATCATGGCATTCCAGACCTATTTGTTTGATGCACCTAGTCGCGAGAAAAGGTGCACTAGCCGTACCGTACGTTACCGTATTTAATTGATACGTTTTAAGAGTGCTAGTAGTATCATCACGCCAAATTATTTGCTGCAGGTGCCTATCTGAAGGGTGTACAGACACCTGCCTGTACATTTTCTCTACGTCAGCAGAGAGGACGTACTTATGAGTTCTAAATCTAAGAAGGATTGCAGTCAAATCATCCTGAACGGTAGGCCCCACCATCTGTATTGCATTTAAAGAAAGTCCAGAGGTAGTGGGTGCACTAGCATTAAATACAACCCGTAATTTTGTTGTGCTACTACTTTCGCGTAGGATTCCGTGATGAGGAATAAAATATGACCGCAAATCTTCATTGATGTGACACTCCGACATATGGCCTAAAGAAATGTACTCGGTCATGAAGTCTTTGTACATTTTGTCAAGTGGAGGTTGGCTGAGGTTTCTGCGCTCTATTGACAGGAAACATCGTTTTGCACGATGATATGAATCGCCTAAACTCTCCGGAGATTCCTTCAACGGGATCTTAACACTAAAACGGCCATCTGACAAGCGCGTCGTGTTTTTTGTGAAGTGTTCTTCACACATGTTCTCCTCAGCTGAATAAGTTGATGCATCATGGCTAACTTCCTCGAGCTGCCAGAAACGCGTCAATTGGTTTCGGATGTCATCTAACTCATTGGAGCTGGAAGAACTTTCGTAATAATCATTTACGAAATTACATTTTATTGAAGAATGTTGAGAAGAATTAATATTATAATTACAGCCGCCGTTAATTGGGCCACAAACTAGCCAACCTAACCTAGTTTGATGAAGTGTTGGTTTCCCATCACCTAATAAAATCTTATCAGATCCTAATAAAGTCCAAAATACGTCAGCTCCTATAATCATATCGATAGTAGCTGGTGTGTGGAAATATGGATCAGCTAAGTGAATATTTGAAGGTATATTTACATGAACCTGTTTAGCGGGAACATTATCTGTAATTGAGGGTAAGACAAAACAAGTTAGATCATTTGAGTATGATTCGTGCAACGATCTAATACGTACACGGCACATTTTATTAACATGAGACAGAGAATTGTTTATGCCTTGGATCGATCTATCTGTGTTTATGAAAGGCAAATTTAACTTATTATATAATTTCTCCGTCATTAGACAAGCCGAACTACCTGAGTCGAGAAGCGCTCGAGCGATGTGTTCCTTGTTATTTACATCATAACATTTAATTAGTGCAGTCGACAAAAGAATGTTACCTGAGCCAGTCGTATGCGAATGTGCGGATATATTGGCTGAGAGCGCAACGTGATTGTTTGTGTCGGTGGTGGAGGATGACTCACTGTTACTCTTATCAGTTGTACCAGCTGATTTGCAAGAAACGGATTTTCGTTTGTATTCGGGGTTATGAATAAGCGTGTGGTGTTTGCGCTTACATATTTTGCAACCTTGTTTCTTACAATTACTGGGATAGTGACCGTGACGCAAACAGTTATAGCATACTTTAAAACTAGGTAGCAACGACATTCTATCGTTGACATTTAGTGATAGAAATTGTGGGCATGAATTGAGGTTATGATCGCCTTTACACTTAGGACAGTTTTGTGATGAGAAACTACTGGTGTTGTCTGTCGTTACAAAGGATTTTATTTTTGTGTTGTGTTTTAAATTAGTTGTGGAATGACGTGACTTTTCCAGAGTTTCTATCAAATCGGCGCGATTACGCATGAATTCCATGAAGTAATCAAAAGTGATTCTTTTTGTTTTATCAATACGCCTTTTATATTCCTCCCATTCTCGAAATGTTTTTGTGTCTAACTTTTGTTTAATAATGTAAATAAGTAATGTGTCCCAATTGTGTACAGGTTCACCCAATGTCTTCAACGCTCTGATATTTTTGTTAATATTGTCTACGATGCCTTTTAATGCAGTTGAGGACTCCCTTGTGATTGATTCGATATTGAACAACGCTGAAACGTGATTGTCAATCAATATTCTTTCGTTATCGAATCGCTCACAAAGAAGTTCCCACGCCATATTGTAGTTTTGAGCAGAAAACTCAATAGACTGAATAACGATAGCAGCAGATTCTGTTAATGATGACCTCAAGTAATGGAATTTATTGACCTCATCTATATCGTCATTGCCGTGAATGAGACTAGTGAAAGTATCTCGAAATTCGAGCCAGTTATCGTACGAGCCTGTAAATTTAGGTAACTGTATGGTGGGCAACTTGACGAACTGACGCTTACTACTGGTGGTAGACTTTACTTCCTCTTGCTCAGATTTTGAAAATTTATTTAATAGCACCTTTGCTTGAGCCATCAACCCATAATATTGCGATTCAATTGTAGTTCTTTCAAGTAGCTCAGAGTCAACGTCACACATACATTCTAATTTTAATTGAACTTCATTGAATTCGTCATAAAAATCATCTAATTTGTTGACTCGCAACTGTAACTCCATTACCTGAGACGGGTTTACCCAAGATTCTTGAAATTTGTTTAAATAGGTTTCAAATACGGTTAATCTTCCCTTATAACTGCTACGCTTCTTTTTAAGATCTTTAATATCAGTCATTTTGAAAGAAGGGTGTCGTAGACCTGAAATTATACAGTTATAATGTTAAATAACGAAACTATATAACAAAAATACCTAGCGTAATGAATAATAAGACTAAACAACAATTGGTCTGAGTTATTAACTAATTTTACAATTTTGACCTTTGACCACTGCAAATTATAATGAACTACCGTAGTTAAGTAGGTAGGTAAGGTTTGCTATTCTGATGGAATAATGTAACAAAGAAATTAATTACTTATCTTTATTTTAAAGGTTTACAAAGCAACAATTAATAATTGGAAAGGTTAAATTGAAGAAATAATATTTGTAAATTGAAAAATAAATAGTTAACTAATGTAGGTTATAACTAACACTACTGTACTGTATTTTAAGCACCGGTTAACTATATTTTACAAATATAATTCAACCTAATACTCTGTAAATAATACCTTGTAAATAAATTGTGTAAAATATGTTACTAACCTTATTTAAGTTCTTATAATCGCTACTTAATACCTAGATTTTTTATATTACCTGTTTTAATTTAATGAGTGTTGGGTGAATTTAATTAATATTACAATGCTTTGGCTTTAACATTTCTAGTTTTATTTGACTTGATCTTCACTTCACTTTTCTTCCAAAACGTGTACGTCACCTCGTCACTCTGGTAATTTTCGATATAATTTCCAAAATATCCAATATTCAGCTTATTCCACTTTGCTAGTTGTAGATAATATAATATCCGGTTCGTATGGACCATGTATAAAATTGTGGGAACTTTTAGGGAATTTTGGAAATTAAAAAATCAGGATCGTAGCTTGCAGTGGACTCGTATAATTGACAGACATGACATTTAAAAAAACATGGAGGTTAATATAAAATAATTAACGCCTGCTAAAATTCTTATAGCTAAACTTATAATCTAACAATTATTGCTAACTTAAAGACTAGTGGCGCAGGTGATGACAAATTGACGTGAGCGTCAACAAAAATAAACAAACGAATTGCATTATAAGTCATTTTCATTAGCATAATTATTATAAATAGTTCATGAGAACTTTGTAATTTTTTAAAACCTTTACATGAACCTATATAGCATCATAATACATTCTAGTCTTCTATCCTATTTTTTATTAATGGCAATGGCAAGTAGAGCCAAGGATCTTATATATTCCAGGGATAAATAACAGAGAGATAGTTTATAAAATCTTTAAGTGGAGCCGATATCGACTATTCTACGCAATTCTACCAATGTCTCAAGGTTTACATATTCTGTGGTATCAAGTAAATTGGAAAAGGAAGTTTGTAATAAATAATTATAATTTCAGAAAATGGAAAGGGACGATAACTAAAACAAAAATACATAAATGTTTTGATGAAACATTGAACACAGTATTGCCGAAATATGTTGTTTTAATTTTGGCTTACGTTATGAGTTCGTGATATAGAAAAAAGAGGGCATTGATGGGGGCAACAAGAATGTCTTATTTTGTTCGGATAGGTACTAATTGAGTATCTTAAAATTGCTCCCAGGGGCGCCGACTTTTAGTAAACCTCATGGGTGCTATGCTCATTTGATGCCTTGAAAAAGTGGCGAATTGGGAAATGCACAGTGATCGATCGAAAAATAAAACTTTGCTTGATAAAAATATAATTAAATTTGTGTTGGTGCGGGAATCGAACCCGCGACCCTTGCGTCTCAAACAGCGCTCTAAACCACTGCGCTAAACGGGTCGTATGGTAATGAAAAAACGCCCATCTCTAGCAGGCGATTAGTGATCTATTTCTTGACGTCTATTCTCAGGAGCGCTCGCGGCGGTGCCCACTGTATATTTATCATGGGTGCTCGAGCCTCCGAGCACCCAAGGAGTCGGCGCTTCTGCTCCAATTGCATCGAACACATGTTTAACAAAATTACTAGTTTATTAACGATAATTCACGCTCAATAAAAACCACTACATGTTAATCAACAGATTTATTCAATTTACATTTTTCTAACACTTCAAATATATTTAGAGATTCTCCATTCGGGATTCCGTAGCCATTTTCCAAGCCGTGAGGATTGGATGGTGTCGTGCAGTCGAGGTTAGACTCTTTTCTTAATACTTGGTCCACTTCTACCGCCGTAAAGAACGCTACTGAAAGTGGTAGATCGTTTATTCCGACTCTGAAATGGAACATACGTTGATTTAATCCACAACAAGGGACAAAATGTCGCTACCACGTTGCCCAGTGCCCCGCAACTTGTCCCCAAAATTTTCCAGAGCATTCACATGAATGTATAGTGTATTTGAGGCTTTATACATTTCTATGCAATATGACTGGTGAAGATTACCATAAGGTTAATTTCTAGAAGCTTAGCCCCGAGAGAGCACCGAGTACAGTATGCGGTAAATAAGTCCATCCGCTATGGTTGCGAGCGGCCCCCCACTTCAATTGGGACCCGAAAATCGGTTAATGCGCATTCACTGATGATGCGAAGTGCGTGCATGCATGTGACGAGGATTACAACTGTTTTTCGGGTCTCATTCGAGGTGGGGGGCTGCGCGTAGAGGTGAGGGATGGTTCAACTTATTCGCCGCGTACTATAAATGATTTTGATGAGTGACAAAAACATGACGTACGTAAAAAAAGGCGTGTACTTAAAAACAGTGAATTTTTTTATCAAGGCGAGGCGGCGACGGGAATAATAGTCAGTGTGTCAGCGACTGACGTGACCGTCACCCAATCCCATTTTAGTCTGGCAGCCTATTTTCCTACGTCTATGATCCGTGGTGTTTCTTATTTTGTCGGCTTTCCTTATTTTTTCCGACACTCAAAATGCTGATTGCTGCGCTCTACAGAGGCAGCCTGCATTTAGTGGCGCGGACCATCGCCGGACACTGCTCACTGAAGGCAGCTTAGCTTAGGCACTTTAGAATAAATATCACGGATAGTCCTCTATGCAGAGCATGTAAGGAAACTGTCATGTACTACTACTAATTATTATTTTAGTAATAGCCACACTACACCGGACAAGTCGTTAGATAGTCAAAATACAAATGTCAAAACGGGGCTTTATTTTTTGACAACTTTATTGGCAGTCTGGTGCAACTCCCTAAGAAAAAAATGAACCATCTCAAATGTATGGCGTTTGCGCTAATTAAGATGGCGGCCAAAATGGTGGCTATCGCTGTCTTGCTCTAACATCTATTCGACTCTGTCGCAGCTTTAAGCCCGCCAACCGCCATATTCATTCTTTGCTTGTCAAGAAGTGAATGAAAACAAATTTTGATTTTTGTGTTTTACAACTGTTTCGTGAATTTCAAGCGGAAATTTGTATTATTTATTAGTTACTTTCATCTATTATTGGTATTTATACGTGTACCCGTGTGAATTAATATGTAAATATGCATTAAAAAACTTGTGAAATATGTGGTCTAAAAGCCGGCCGCTCGGATGGTCAACAGCGAATATTTATGGCCAAATATCCATTAAATGAAGAGAGGTAAGCCTAAATAAACATTAATTTTCAGTTACAGAAAAAGATCTGGTGATAAATACAAATTTCTGATAATAATCGGTCGAAAATCTAGAAAATAAGCTATCAATAGTGCCGTGTAGTGGAATTTTTATCGATTATATCGATACTTTTATATTTAATCTTATTTACAGACAGGTTTAATTTTGTTTCAAATTTTATTTAGTTTTATTCAAATAGAACTGTCATACTTTTCGAACAACAAAGGTTATGCTTAAATCTTAAAAAGTTTTTTTTTTTATAGAAAAGCTTCGTCAGACTCCGTACTTCTATTCGTAGGGAGATTTGGCGCAGATATCGAGAGATTTTAGACCCACTATTGCCCTTAATAACTCACTAACTAGCAAGATAATACTTTTTAAGGTTTATGCATTATATAGAATAGGCGAATAGGTTATAGGTACTGTATTTCTTTAACATTATTAAAGAATAAACTGTTATTATTAAAATCCTTAAAAAGGCGTTTTCTTTACCCACACCACCCACCTCCACCTTTGGAACCTAAAAATTTACCTGCGAACTTACGTTAACGCAAATGCGCCAACGTAAATTCGCAGGTTATACTTGGTTTAATTTTTTCATTTGAAATATTCCACTTATTCCTAGTTTAACTGGTGAATAACGTTGGCGTAAATAGATCTTAATTTAGACCCAAAAAAAGGAACCAAATTTTTTATATATATATATATATATATCGACTATCGATAAAAAATTACCATGAGCACCTAGTAACACCATTATTTCGGTTGTTATGTTGGCAGCCCTCATGCGTCAAGTCTTTGGTTATGTATGTCAAAGTTGGTATTGAAGCGTAGCGCAAACGCCATACTGAGCCATTTTTTTGTATGGGAGTCCCGTCTCTTAAACGTAGTGCTTATATTCTCTTTGTTTATTGGTAATAGGCGTGTTCGAAATTGTCAGAGAGTTGTGAATACGAGGTTTGTGTGAAAGAATACCTTTTGTAGATAGCACTAGCTGTTGCCAGCGGCTTCGCTCGCGTGATAATAGAAAACTGTCCCAGAGGATCATAATAAAAAAAAAACCCTGTTAAAAAGTACCCTATGTGCTATTCCAGGACATGTTCTACTCCTGTACAAGGTTTCATCCATATCCGTGCAGCCGTTCGAGCCTGCAGAATTAACAAACATACGCACACACAAACAAACTTTTGCCTCTATAATAGTAATGTGATTTACCTTTGTGAACAAAACGCTCTTGTCAGTAAGTTCGTTATTTGCAGCGCTAGCGCAGTTTCATATTTGCAGTCGTCTGATGCTAGATATCTGACTTCGTCGTGGAAACTGAGGCAAAACCTGCAGAGAAGAAAGAGAAAAAAAGTTTTAAGATGTAAGCTGGCGCACTCCAGGCCAAGCAATTCTCGACATTGTGCTCTTTAAAATGAAGTCTAGAATGAACAAGCATCGAATCCCAAAGAGATTGGAGTTTATTCATTTGGCGCTAGCTTTTTTTGTGCGGAAAATTAATTCTTTTTCTAAAATAAAAGTAGCTTAAGTTACTCATTATAACATTAGTTATTTCCCAGTGAAAGTACAATCAACTTAGGTTCAGCCGTTTCGGATTATCGGTCTCGGGCAGAAATTTTTAAGCAGTGAGCAAACAACGTGGCAATGCCGCCAGCCTTTTGGGCACACTTCCAGTCGACAGCGGTGCGGAGGAGTTTTATGAAGCCATAGTTAGGAGTAATTCTTCTTCTTCTCTGCGTGTCGATAAACTCAAAATAAATTAATTAGGAGTAATTGCCTTGTGTGTATATGTAGTTTTAATTAGTTAAGTGTTTTCGGTATCGGAAAGAAGTTAGTAAAAAAAAATATATTTTGATATTATAAACAGAAACTTCAAGTTTTTATATAAATATAAATGTATCAGGGAAAATCACAAAGTCATAAGTTTTTTGTAACCTGGTTGTTCACACAAACACATGGTCACCGGGCCATCCGGGTGACTGAGGGGTTATTTTACTCCCAGCTGAATGCTAGTGCTTAATGCCTGCAATGGCTTGCCGTGACCTGGGGGGCTTACTCTCAAGTTTAAGTCCCGTCGGTCGACATTGGTATTGTGTCGTTAGGTACTCTTGAATTCGATGCTTTGTACTTAGTAACGGTGGTGTCCAAATTGTGACCTTTTTTAAATATTTTTGGGAAAAAATGTAACATGGTGTAAAAAATTATTGGAATCGATTCAGTTACTGAATCTGAACAAACCATATTCAGGTTTCGCATGTACTAAAAATAATGTTGTATATACAGTATAGATACAGTGTAACGACTAAAGTACATGTTCCCATAACGCATTTATTTCATCAGTTAATTACAGAGTGTATGCATTACAAGAGAACAACGACCTTACAGCCACTAGACGTGTAATAACAGGTGATGTATGTCTGTCAACACATCTGACTAATAGATCTGATGTGTGTAGTGATGTACCAATTCTTATGACCGCCTTTGTTATCGATAAAGCAAAATACCTATTTACTATTTATACGATCATTTTATACTTACTACAATAAAATTGAATTAATCGGTTATTGATTTTAGATTCCCGAAAGATTCTGATTTTTAAAATTAATGGATAATTGCAAACAAACGAGATAAATGGTTCCTTGGATACTATTTTTTATCGTTATAATAATTAAAAGTACCTATGTTATGTTTTTATAAATAGAGAGGATTTTTTAGCTTTTTGTTGTTTTAATTTTACGTTACCAATCAAAATTTGTTAACAACATAAAGTATGTACATTTTATGTCAAAATAATATCAAGAATTTGGAAGGTAAAAAATACAATTAATAATAATTGTACCAAATATTAAAAAAAAAAATATCGATACTTTCGTGATTTATTTAATTCTATCCCATCTTTAGAGTGTCGTAATGACCTTGGTCGGACCAATCAGAACGCAGTTCCCCGCTTCCCGCACCTCACCTAGTTGACAGAATTTTTTTGGTGCATTAGAACAAGCATGCAGCGTCTAGAGACTATATAGTCGATGCAAGAGAAGAAATACGGTGGGGACTTCGATGAAGGTTCAGCGTGATCGGTAAAATAGATGGGAAAGGCCTCATAGGCGTAGCCCAATACGTTGGTCCCACCAGATCCGCACTGCTCTTGAAGTCCTTTACACCACCAGAGACAGAAACAGATGAAGAAATACGAATTAAGTGAAAATGATGAAGCAGGGAGGTCAGGACCCTCAGGATTGAGAAATATGACGCAATAAGGAGGGTGCTTTACAGGATACATACCTGGCTTTAGGCGCGAGATGAGCCATGCTAGCCAACATGAGATGCAAGAAGTCGGCCGCAGCGCTTTGCACGGCCCAATTAAGTCTTGTGCCTCCCCAGCGCCCCTGTGCGTGCTCCAGTGCACGGGACAAGCGGCCGGACAGGAATGCTGTGGACGGGGCTTCAGAGTCTGGGGAAGAGGTGGAAAGTTCAGGAGGCTCTCGGAGGAAAAATACTCTCTAAATATGTGACGTCACCAATTACTACTAAAAGAAAACATAAACGTTTAAAAAAATGTGCTACTTTATTTATTTTTTTTGTAAGTTTGAAACCACGAATTCGAAGGAATAAAAAAAAAAAACAGGGAAAATGCGAGTCGGACTCGCAAACCGAGGGTTCCGTACAAACTAACTTATGTAAATAATGTAAATAGTTCAATTACCGAAACGAATCCCAAGATTTTTTTAAATCGAAAAAAGTATTTTTTTTGTGACGTAACTATAAATTTACAATTTTCAGATTTATTGCTATACATGTGCTATGAGACGTGTGCTATGTGCTTTGCGTCTCGCATCCATCAGATTCACCCTTGCCAGGTCATCGGTCCAGTCACTCAGTCGGTCAGGTCTTGAAAGCATAATTTTCGTTAAATCAGGTCTTTTGTAGTTTGTCTCTGGCGAAATAGATGTCACTATAGATTATGTTTGACGGTGGGAAATCTTTAAATAACTCCTCTCGCTCTAGTTGGAGCAAGTGAAAGTGTCAGACTTTTACTTTATAATCCCCACCCGTGTTCCTTAATCGAAGGTAATGAATGGAACAGGGTAGGTTTTTAGTCAGTAAGAGTTTGACACTATCTCCCGCCCCACCCAAGGGGATTTGTCATTTGATGATTTTACCTACCATAAAAAAACTCGTGTTCCTTCATTCACCCTTTCTACTCCTAGGTAACGGTGACTCTTTCAAACGAACCCGCAGCCCTACAGGGGGCTTACTCTCGAGTTTAATTCCGATCGGTAGACATTGAAATTGTGACATTAGGTATTCTTGAATTCGATTCTAGCGTCAAATTGGTTTAAAATTGCGTGACTACATGCCAAGCCCAATCCCCATTGGTCATGCAATTTGGCCCTAGCAAAAAGGTCACGCAATTTGGCCCTAGCATCGAATTCAAGAGTACCTAATGTCACAATTCCAATGTCTACCGATCGGAATTAAAGTTGAGAGTAAGCCCCTTGATCTTTAAGCCCACAGACTAACCTGCGATTTCCTCCAGCTTGTTGAACATATCAGACTCGGTGCCTCCGACCCACTTGGGCCTCTCAAACATATCCTCAACCTTCTTGCCGCTCATCTTCGCTAGACGCATCGCTTGGTAACTCGTCATCTCTACCACCTGGAATTTTGATTTCTAGATGTAAATGGCGTAAGAATGAACTTTTCTAAACTGGATGATCGACGTACGAGCCTATACCGCGGTTTTAAAGAACGTTGGTTTTACTCGCGGCTCGTCGCTGCTGATTGACTAGCGAGTAAAACAGTTTTGAAAGATGAGCCGAGTAGAAAATTAAATAAACACGACGAGCCGTGAGCCAGGCTCGTCGTTCGTATTGGAATGATACACCGGGGAGCTTTACCGAAGAGCCATAAGACCGCAGTTTTACTCGCTCGTCGATCAGGACCTTAAGTTTGTCTATGAAATAAAACAATTTGAAACAAACCTTTTTTACTGTCCGATGAACCTATTTTGACTACTATTTCATAGGCATAAGGATGGCCTTAAAAGTAAAAAGTGGTTACAATACCAAAAATTTACTACAGCCGCCATTTATCATGCCATTAACGTAATTAAAATAAAAAGATCGGTTGAACGGACAGTAAAAAAAAAAGTTTTGTTCAAAAATGTCTAATCATATTTCGAATGGAGTGTTGGACATTATTGTGATACCTCTTGCCTTGAAAAGCAAGTGCAATACGCGGCATATAAGTTGAACCAAAATGGCGATCGTCTAATCGAATTGCAGCATAGCGAGGGCGGCGCGTAACCATAGCAATAACGGCCATTTTGGTAATTTGGTTCAACTTATTTGCCGCGTACTATAAACCTGTTGGTCCTGGTTGTCATTCGTAGGTCTTCTATAATTTTTATTGGAAGTCACACGCCAGTGATTCTGACCATAAGTCTATTTGCCCAGTCACTGGGTTGTAGAGGTCTCATAAGCAGTCGCTCCATGTATAACACGGGTACAATACGCAGCAATCGGAGTGGCGCATAATCATAGCAACGGGTTTAACTCATTTACCGCGTTCTATATTCAGCTGAATCCTAATGGAAGTTGACCTCAAGCTAGTTGAGAAAAGCTGCAAATCGCATTCCGGTCGGTCATTAGTTTACACTACAGTTTGTAGCACCTGATTGGTCAGACATTAGTTCACACTACAGTTCTTAGTACCTGATTGGCCGGTCATTAGTTCATACTTTCATAGTACCTGATCGGTCTGCCATTAGTTTACACTACAGTTCTTAGCACCTGATTGGTCGGTCTTTAGTTTACACTACAGTTCTTGGTATCTGATTGGCCGGTCATTAGTTCACACTATAGTTCATACTTTCATAGTACCTGATCGGTCTGCCATTAGTTTACACTACAGTTCTTAGCACCTGATTGGTCGGTCTTTAGTTTACACTACAGTTCTTGGTATCTGATTGGCCGGTCATTAGTTCACACTATAGTTCATACTTTCATAGTACCTGATCGGTCTGCCATTAGTTTACACTACAGTTCTTAGTACCTGATTGGTCGGTCTTTAGTTTACACTACAGTTCTTGGTATCTGATTGGCCGGTCATTAGTTTACATTACAGTTCTAAGTACCTGATCGGTCTGCTTAATGGCTAAACTTATGTTTAACCTAGTAAACAATAGACCAAAACAATTACGTGATCTTGATTATCTGCCAACATATAAACTACCTACGGCTGTAAATGTGTATGGCATGAGAACTTGGGAATATATATTACCTGATAACTTGAATAAAATTCCGAAAACCGTGCAATCAGATATTGTCAACAGTACCTATAAAAAATGTAAATTTATAGATACTGAAAAAACATTATATTACGATGTGATGTCACCAACATGATTGTCATGCGGACTTCGTCCCGCGTGCGGATTTGTTCCGCATGCTTATGTCTTTTTTATTTAAGTATTTATTGCAATGCGGGGAATAAGCTCCCGAGATGCGTGCGGGCGGGACGGTTCCGCATGCGTGATGGAGTCCGCGTGTTAATAAGCCATTTATTTAAATTTTAATGTAACATGATGTGTGCGAGCTTGCTATCTCCACTTTGTCACATAAACCTTTTAAGGTTTTGGACAAGTGTTTTTTGTTATAACGAGTGCAAATTATAAATGTATTGAACAATAAATTAAAAAAAAAGTACTTAGTACTTGATTAATCGGCCATTAGTTTACACTACAGTAATGACCAACCAATCAGGTAATAAGAAATTATCTGATTGGTTGGTCATTAGTTTACACTACACTTCTTAGTACCTGCTCTTCCAAATCTTCCTCCATAAACCCTTCCATGTACTGCCTCTTTAGTTGATAAACGCGCCTGCCTTTAGTGGAGGTGAACATTTTGGCAGCCTTGCTCTTCGCTTCGGATATCGTCATGGTAGGATTGAACTGCTTCAGCAGTCTCTCTGCAAAGTTCTGTCCGGCACCTGTAGATTTAAAAGCTTGAATATGAAACTTGATTTCAAGCCAACTTTAGAGGTATGCTAGAAAGGGTGTGAAGTCCCGTATACCTCCGTTGAATAGGTGGGATCTACTGGCCAGACAGGTGTTTTGTCTGGTCTGGGCGACTGCCTGATATTTGATTTTGGGCTGCTGCAAATGTTCTAATTGCGTACAGAACTCCAATACAACGATGCAGGTATATGGATTATTTAGTTCCTTTGTTGTGAAATAGATGTTGCTACAAATCTAGCAGCCTTTTAGTAACAGTGGTCGGCCTGATGGCAGCGTGGTGTGGGAACACTCATGCAGGTGCATATTGCGCGCAGCCAGTGCGGGCGACGAGCGGCGGCCCGCACAGGAGCGGGGAACTAGTTCGAGGTAACCGCAATACGCGACATATAAGTTGAATCAAAATAGTAACAGAATTTCGGGTCTCAATCGAAGTGCGGCACAGCGGGGGCCTGCACGTAACCATAGCAACGGTGGTCATTTTAGTTCAAAATCAAAATCAACTCTTTTATTTCAAATAGACCATTTACAGGCACTTTTGAATAGTCAAAATGTCGGTCAGTCAAAAAAAAAGTGAAGCTAAATTGCACGTTCCAAAACTCAATTTATTTGCCATGTGAACAGATTTTCAGGTCTCATCCGAAGCGGGGGGCTACGTATCATAGCAACGGGTTCAACTTATTTGCTGTGGACTATACGCTCGACTTTTTTTTCTTTTTTCAAAAATGAATACCTATAAGAAAAAGTATAAAAAAAGCAAAACCAGACAAATGAAAAACAATTAAAATCCCAAAAAAGGATATTTTTAAAGTAGTATATGTATATCATATTGTCGAGTCTATTTTACTTATATGATTTAATGTAAAGTATCTTCAGTAAATAAAGGCTATTTTATATACGCTCGACTGCGGACAAGTACAACGCGTGAGTTTAGTGTAGTAATCCTTCTACAACCAGCTTTGACAGCAGCGTAGTTTCTTCCAAATCCAGCGAATAAGAAATTATAATGTAAAACTTTTTTGTCATACCACAATTGTTATCTTAGCATAAATTAGCTATACGTACCTTGTATCTTCAGAATTAAGACATTATTATCTTTACTGTCAGAGTGGCAGCTGTCGGTTAAATAAAGTTATTTTTATGAAGTTATCGAGTATAGTTAACTTAATTTACGCGTGTCCGCCACGTGCTGCCAGTTTGGCCTAGTATTGTTTCAACATTATCATCATCAGCCTTTTTTAATGTTCCCACTGCTGGGACTCAGGCCTCCTCTCTAGGAGAGAGAATGGGCCGTAATCCACCACGCGGGCCCAGTGCGGGTTGATGTCACATATCTTCGAATTTTTGGTTCTAGGACATGCCGGTTTCCTCACGATATTTTCCTTCACCGTTTTGAGAGCAGTGGTGATAAATTAAATTACACAAAGTAATGCCTGGCTGGGTTTGAACCCGCGACCTACAATTCGTAAGTCGGGGCCATTACCACTCGGCCACCACTGCTTTATTAGTATTAGCAGTATTGTTTTATGTATTTAAATAAGAGATATCTCACCATAAATCCTAGCATAGTTAATGACTTTGGCGTGGTCTCTGGACACATTAGCGGCCCCCGCCGTGAGCGAGTGCAGGTCCGTGCGGCGCGCCTTGTCGCCCGCCAGCACGGCCCAGCCGAACGCCGACCCGCCGCACAGCCCCCGGGTGCTGTCGCCCAGCAGCGCTGCGATCCACAGCTCCTGACAGGGGGAACGTCCATTCTAACTAGTCAATATTATAATTCCCGAATATAAATACTAACCATCAAAGGGGCCGTTCAAGTATTACGTAAGATTTTTTTGGAAATATTAACTCTCCCCTCCCCCTCGTCAGCAAAAGTAAGCAAAGCTCTCTACCCCCCTCCTCATGCTTACATAAACATTGGTACATGCCATTTTCAATGTGTTACGGTTTCGTTATTATTTGTATGAGGATCGGTTATACTCGTAAGTCTAGAAATAGAGGCTAACTCTAAGTCTTCGAAAACATTAGATGTTTGTTGCTTTCGTATGATTTTGGAACATCGATATCGTTCTTTTAAAAATAAACAAAATATACTGCTAACGTAATCGCCATCCAGATTCCCCGTCCCCGATGTTGAAATGTATAAAAATAAGCAAAGCAAAAACCCCCTCCACCCCGTAGTGCTTACGTAATACTTGAATGGCCCCAAATATGTAACATGACATGGTACCTCTACGGATAGAACTAAGCATTTCGTTTATACCGCATACATCGAGAGACTAAAACAATTCGCCGTCCGCAAACCCATGCCTACAGTAGCCGATAGTAGTCCTCCAACTCCCGATGCCAGGGAGTCCACTGGAGAAGCAGAGCGTAAGGTTTGTCTTCACGCTATGATATCTGCCACCTCCTTTGCTTGCATTACTGACCAGTTCTGAACTAAGCTGTTGGAAGTCAGGGGCGAAAAAACTAAATGGCCCAGTCGAAGACGGGGAGAAAAATATAATTATAATGACCTGTGAGTCGACGTCTGCGCCCACAAACGAATGCCCCGGCGGCGCCTGCACCATGGCGCGCAGCTCGGAGCCCACGCGCTCCTTGTGCGCGTTACTAGCCGTCATCCAGGTCGGCTCGCTGGCACTGACAAACAAACAAATATATTTAAAAAAACCTGTAATATAGGTTTTTTTAATGTTTGTGGCATGTATACTAAGCCCTTTAAGCCATGTCTTCGTATGAATAGTTAATTAGTTAACTATTAGAACGTGTGTGCAACACATTCAAATGTTTTTGTAGTATTTGACAGCAAATGTATTGAGTCAACCTTTTCGTTAAACTTTGCTGAGGTAGCCAAAACTACAATAAAATTCTCAGCTCCATTTTACCGAGATTATGCCTGTTTCAATGATTCCGCATATTGTCCAGCTGCGCAGGCACTTGAGATACAAAACTACACCAATTTTACATCACAATATCCACTAGGAATCAATTTGCGAATAATTAAAACAGATACTCTTTCTTCAGAGATAGCGAAGTCGTCTCATAAACCCCTTTCTTGCACTTCATATAAATGTATGTATATGTAGGTATATATTATATTAAATATATATGTATGTGTATTTTATTCATATAGATATTTGTACCCTTGCTTTCTTAATAATCTTTTGTTTTTTTTGTCAACCAAGGGTTAACTGGCATTCTCTACCAGTTAACCCTTGGTTGACTGGTAGAGAATGCCTAAGGCATTAAGTCCGCCTGTGTGTACTCTTGTGTTGCATAAAGTTCTTATATATAAATAAATAATATTAAGTCGAAGAAACCCCACCAAAAACTCCTGTAATACAGGTTTTTGTACATACCTACATATATCAAGCATGTCCAGGTCCTTACACAGTTAGATCTTAACAAATACTAGCGACCTGCCCCAGCTTGATACGGGTGCACTGGTGATATTAAATATATTACGTACATATTATACAAATAAACCTTCCTCTTGAATCACTCTATCTATTAAAAAAACCGCATCAAAATCCGTTGCGTAGTTTTAAAGACCTAAACATATATAGGGACAGACAGCGGGAAGTGACTTTGTTTTATACTATGTAGTGATTTAGCTTATTGTTTAAATAAGAAAACTTTTGTAAAAATAAATAAAACATTAACACTAAGAATGAAAACAGTAAATTTGGCTACCAATAGCGGTAGCAATATTCACTAGGCAAAGACTATTAGGATAGTTATATATTCTTTTGTTTTATTCATAGCTGTTAGGACAGGTTTTGTTGGAAATAAAACTGCAAGATACCGAAAAAAGAATTGCACCCAGGTGGTTAACATTTGTTTTTAATTTTTCAGGTTTAAAAAGCACCTTATAATGCTAGTTTCTGGTTTAAATTTTTTTTTTACATATCTTTTGTGGTATCACGTGACTAAATTGAGCAATATACTCACCGTCTGGTCAACGTCCCGCAGACTACAACCTGTGGTATGATGGCGCCGTACTTCTTCAATCCGCCGCGCAACGCCAGCGGCAGCAGCTCGTCCGGCAGCCATACTACTTGCTGGCTCATAATACGCTCCCTGTTGTTACGCCAGTACGACATCATGCGACCGAAAGTTAGCACCTGTGCGCAGATAAAAGAAGAGGTCAATCAAAAATACACTGTTGGACGTGGACCACCCACGACTCCCAAGAGTTGCCACATAAATCGGTCTTGTGTCTCGTATCTCGGGTGGGGACTAATTAATTAGGCATCGAAAAATACTTCAACATCGCTGTAATTGGAAAAAAAATTAGAATACTCGTACATAGTTGTATCGAACTAGTACATTTTGATACAAGTGCGGAAAGTTTGTCATCGAGGCGGAATTCGTGTTATGGAGCCGAGTGCTGCAGTGACAAATTTGCATGTGTATCAAACTACGTTTTTCAATACACGCGCGACTCGTGGGAGTCGACGCGCGCCTTATGCCATAAACAATTTCATTAGAATAAAATTTGTGGCGGGGGCGAGCACACACACTTTTCTGCACTAGTGTGGAAAACAGTCCATTGCGTGACTAAATACAGTGAGATAAGAACGGGTTTTCGAATAAGTGTCTTGAAAAAGACTTTTTTTTTAAACTGGTAAATCATCTAATAACTTCTCTCTCTCTAGACTATACATCCCATTCTCTCTCGCTCCTGACCATGGCCTGAACCAAGGCACGGCGCGAGAGGTCACTGCGCATCGGAAAGGTTTCTAGTTCTTATTTCTAATTCTGACCTTTTCGGCGTCATTCCCCTGAGCGGACAGCACGTTCTGACTGAACATTTCCAAGAAGTCCTTAGCCAAAGGATTGCCCACTTTGTACTTCGGCCCATCCTTATGTGGCAGCCGGAGGAAATGACAGCAGCCTGAAAATAGGGATTGAACAGCTAAACGAGATGGAATACCGTAGTCAAAGGGTTGAAAGCAGGCTGGTTATGTTGTGTTATGTATTGATATTTTTACACCGATGACAGCCACATTTTGTGTCCAGGTAATTACTGTCCAGGAGCCATTTAAGTATTACGTAAGCACTACAGGAGGGTGGGGTTCTTTACTTTGCTTTTTTTAATGAGATGGGGGATGGGGTATGTGGATGGTGATTACGGCAAAAATTTATATTTAATTTCAATTACTTGATATGCCAAAATAAATGAACTTTGGTTTCTACGAGTATTTCAAGCTTATTTCTAGACATATAACTACTGTTTATAAATAAATAACGAAACCGGAGTCCCGAACACATTGAAAAATGCATGTACCAATATTTACTTAAGCATGGGGGGGGAAGAGAGTTTTGCTTACTTTTGCTAACGAGGGGGAGGGGGCTTCATATCTGCGAATGAATAGAATGTGCTTACGTAATACTTGAACGGCCCACCATTTCAGGCTTGGAAACGCCCGCGGAGTGAAATAAGGCCGCTCAATTGACTTACCTTGAACGTCTATCCCGCACCACACGCCGAGGCCGTGGTACTGGTTGGCGGCTGCCTGTTCGTCCCTCTTCTTTCTGGCGTAGTACGCTCGCCTGCCTAAATCTTCCTGTTAAACACATTGAAGGTCGTGGCTAAACTAATAACAGCCCTACGATGTGTGATTTATAAAAGGAAAGAAAGACAAGACTGATGTCAGTTTTTGTTCGAAAACAGAGCAAACTAGTGGTTAGGTGCGGCTTCACTATCGGTGGGCATCGGAGCGGCTCGGACTTACGGACCTTACGGAGCTGCCTCAGCAATCGTAAGCATATCTAAGGACGCCGAGCCTGGTTTCGTAGCTTCGATAAAACTGAGAATAGTTCGAATGGCAGACTCGCCGCAGAGCAGTCGTACCGTTACGTAAAATAGTTGAGCGTATGTATTTATAATGGTGTACTGAGACTTAGTTCTCGTTGGACACGTACAGTAGTATACTTACTACTATTTACATGTCTGTATGATGTAATTTAGCAATCTTTAGAATCGCGGTGTAATGACACACAAACATTCGTGAGCTGGCACAAGAATAATCAACTTTTCTTCTGTCATGTGGCCTTTTATTTTTCTCTCTGTTTTCCCAAGCTAATGGAGGCGTGCGCGGAGAACTTTATGCCTGTTCTGCGACGTGTTTGCCACGAAAATGCTACCCGAAGACAGCCTCGGCTTCCTTAGGTATGCTCACAACTGCCGCGGCAGCCTGAATCCACCCAAAGCAGCTCTTTTTTTTTTATTATTGATAGGTTCGCGCTTGACCGCTATCTCAGGCACCCGAAGCCGCCCGGACTGTACCGAGCCATACCGATGCTCACAGATAATGGGCGCCGCACTTTAGCTCTCAATGAGATAGCGTCTTTTAAAGTAACGGGCGTATTTGTGTAAATTACTACGTTATTTCGCCAACACAATCTGATCTTTATTCACATACATTTACGGGAGTTTTAAATTGGCAAAATAACGCCTACTTAAAAAAAATAAGCTCACCTCAACGTCCCTAGGCAGCATAGTTATATCAGGTTGGAACTCTGAATCCTTGCAGAAGGTCAGAGGGCATTTTTGCAGGAGTTCGTCTAGAGGCACCAGGGGTTCCTCTGCGTCCTCGCTACGATGCCGGCTGTACGGAACTAAGAAACCCCAGCCCTCTGACTTGATGTAGTGGAGGGGGTACCCTTCCCAGGATAGGCGGAGGAGCTTTGGTGTTATCTGGAGAATTAATATTTATTGTTTACATGCTGGTGCCCGCGACTTTGTCCACATTATTTAAGTGATATCTATTATTAGTTTAATAAAAAACTGTTTTCTTATTTTCTTTGTGTGCAACAAGTCGCCTTCTTCCATTTACCACTATTCAGACTCTATATGACTACACACAGTGATGCATAGATAAGCGGTATTGAAGAACTAGATTCAGATTACATTTTTTTCGTTCATGACTGGTAAATAAATCTATATTTTTGTTATGTAAAAATGAAAAATGAATGAATTTTTGTTATGAGAATGAATCTCCATTTCCCTTGGTCATGCCATCGCGCGTGAAGGGCTGGACCGATTACGCTAATTCTTTTTTTGTGTATTTATTATTGTCAGGAGAAGGTTTTTATGAAAGAAAAAAATAGGGTAGATTAAAGTAGAGCGGGGTAGAGTAGAATAGAGTAGTCAGTTGACGGGAGCGGAGCTAGTTTAATATAAAAAATATCTTGTTTCGCTCACACTTGATTGATTCGTTTTGACAGCTACGACGTCACAGCATGGCGCTACGTCGATCCTATTCATATATGAAACACATAGTAAATACAGGAGCTCAAACTCGTGAAAGATGGAAAGATTGGAGGGCGGCCTTTGCCCTGGAGTGGAACAGAACAGACAAGCAAAAAAAAAAGTACAAAACACACTTACTTGCATACTAGTAGTAATATTATTGGCTCCAGGTGTCCAATCCGGATCTTTTCCGGGTTTACTACACAGTTTCCTGTACCACGCCGGGTACCCAGCTAAATACGGTCTTTTTACCGGTAAGAGTTCGCCTAATTCAAATAGATGTTCAAACTCTTTGCTCAATTCTTCGACTTTTTTTATATTCTCTTCAGTGTTGCAATTTCTTTTATCATCTTCAAAATGTTTAATGTATTCTTCATTTAAAATTTCGAACTTTTTTAAGTCCGGTTTTTTATTTTGTTTTAGTTTTGATTCGGTTTGAGTTACAGACGTTCCATTTTCAAAATTCTCCATTTCAACCTCTTTTTCAGTTATTTTTTTTGTTTTCTTAGTTTGTTTTTTCAATTTTAAGGTCTGTACCGACCAGTCTTGGTCCCACATCCACAAATCTTTCTTGTAGGAGTTGTCCGCCATCATCCTGCAAGCCTCATCAGCTTTCAGTGACAGCAACTGTCTAGATTCCAGTTTCAAGTCCTCGAATACTGTTTCTGCTGAGTCTACGTATTGTATCCAGTTTGAGTTCACTGGTAAATATGCTGATCCTGTTAAGTGAAAGTGAGTTTTATTTTTTTAGTTTTAAGATTTGAATTTGCTCGGCAGCTACAGCACTTCGTGGGTCTGCCATTATGGTTAACAATGAAAGCCGATTTCATGAGCTCTTAAAACACAAGATGCTGTAAAACTGTTTATCAAATAAAATTGTGTTCATTCAGATTTTATGTAAAAGTATAGTCGACTACTGTTGCTAACGACGTAATAAGGGTTATAACAGGAAGTATAATACGCGGCAAATAAGTTGAGCTATCTGCCACGGCTACGCGCAGCCCCCGAACTCGACTGAGACCCGAATATCGGTTATTATCCACGCCTTACAAATTGAACAATCATGACAGTCGACTTTGAATGTGTAGTAACCGATTTACTTGTCCCAATTGAAGTGGGGGCGGCACGCAACCACAGCAAATGGTTCAACTTATTTGTCACGTACATATAGTAGCTCGGTACCCTTTAACAGCAAAGGGTTAAGGAGCTCAACAGAAGAACTTACCTAACTCCAGCATGCCCGCCAAGGTGACCGGGTGTGGGAACCTCTGCAAGAACAGTGGCAGCAGTTCCTTCAACACATCATAAGTGGCCACCACGTCATTTGCACAGTAATGCATCAACGCTTGGAAGTGTTCGTGGACATCCTCCATGGTGCCTTCGACGAATATGTCTCTGGTTTGCTTGTCTATCGCAGTGCCGCAGTATAGCTTGTGGACCTGGATTGATTTTTTTAATAATTAAGATGATAGTGCTATAAAAAATGACGACAGGCACTGGGCAGTACGACATCCGACTGTGCAGTAAGGATCAAGCCAAGTCTTTGACTGCGCGGAGTGTTCCAAGCACGTCGCAGAGATTATGGAAGCAAAACCGTAGGAAGTCCACTGGGAATTTCTGAAAGAAAAGCCCAGAACTCAAAGCGCAACTGAAGGACACAGATATGGTTTTAGTCAGTAAAAGTATTTATATACCCCCTCTCGTTCTATCCTAGAGTGGGAGCAGTCATTGGATGATTTCTGCCTATTGGAAAAAGGGTGGCAGATTGATATAAGGGTGATTCTTTGAAAAAGAGAGAATATCTCATTTGTCGGGCCTAGTTTTTCTTTACTATTTGATATTTTTATTTGCATGTTAGTTTTTTCCGATCACTAAATGTATTAAAGGCACTCATTGGCACCCAGTGGCTTACGGCACAAAATAGATAGGAACGAAAACTAGGCCAGATGAATGAGACATCCTGTCGTTTTTAAAGAATCGCCCATAAGTGGAATTAGCATAGACACAATACCTCACTGAGGTTGTTGAGCGAGCTGATCTCGATCCAGTCGTCATCTGACGGATGAGGCTCCTTATTCTTGGCCTTCAGCACTGTCCGCTGGTAGCTGGTGACGCCGCTCACACATGTGTGCATCGACATCGTGTCCATGAAACGTACACCTGATAATAAAAATAGAGATTTAGAGAAAACTAATTTCTGCTAGCGGCTTCGTCCGATGAATGATTAATCCCCCACCGCGTCTTTCTGTATGTTCGCGACAAACTCAAAACGCTCGGGACCACAGATATAGATATACCTAGATAACGCAAGAGCAACTACTTCGCGTGCCTAGCTTACGTACAAAAATCGTAAGTGGTCACTTTCGCGCTCAGTCTGCATCGGAGTACAGCGCTAGTCGGGTGCAGTTAAAAATATAAAAATGGTTAATTGTGCTGTTGGTGTGGGGGTGGAGCGAGGGGGACGCCGTACGCGGCGGCGTCTTCACTAAATAGTGCTTGTGATATATAATAGGTAGTCAAAAAATGGCACGCTTGGTTTTCATACAGATCGTGATGCTTGCGTTATCTATATCTATCTATATCTGTGCTCGGGACGTCTCCCGTGGCAGCAATTGGGGCATGAGGATGTCCGTTCCTTCACGTTAGCGACTATCTCTTTCACTAGCATTACTGCTTCGCAGAAGGAGGCGACCGCCTGCCACGTCCTTTCGCTCCGGACCATGGCCCGACGCGAGAGATCGCTGCCACCGATCGTTTTCAAAAGACACGGCGGTGCTCCACCCAAGCGGGGCATACCTCGCCCGCAATCAGTGCAGGGGGCTTACTCTCGAGTTCAATTCCGATCGGTCGACATTGGAATTGTGACGTTAGATACTCTTGAATTCGATGCTAGCGCCAAATTGGTTTAAAATTGCGTGACCACACGCCAAGCCCAATCCCCATTTTATTTAGTTTCTCAAAAAGGTCACGCAATTTAATCCTAGCATCTAATTCAAGAGTACCTAACGTCACAATTCCAATGTCGATCGATCTGATTTAAACTCGAGAGTAAGCCCCGTGGTCCACCGCGGCAATCTGGCGGTCCGCATTATATGATGTTTGTGTGATGAGAACGGCCATGTTTTGTTCTGTATGTAATTTATATATATGTATTTATAAATATATAACTATGTTTATCAGGTGTCTAGAACTCATAGCACAAGCGCTGCTTAGTTTGAGACTAGATGGCGTTGTGTGAAAGTTATGGAATATTATTATTATTTTAACCTGTCTTTTCCAGCCAATACTGTTCTTTGATCTTGGCTCTGTCAAAGGACACATTATGGCCGACAATGATCCTGCGCCTATCAAGGTCTCCGACCGGCTTGCTGCCATCAGTCTCCAAGGGTATCAGATCATCATAGTTTATGTTATCAAACACTTTGTGAGCGTCGCCATTTGCGAGAGGCTTGCTTATCCAGCCATACCTGTAAAAAATTAAGATTAACTTGAGGTATCTCAATTGAGGTCGCACGCAGCTGTCCCCAACAAAATGGTGTGTGTTTGTGTGTGTGTGTGGTGACACACCAGGGACGACTATCTGTAGGCCATACAAATGTTTATGTTCCGTGCAGGAGTCGAACCCGAGACACGCAGCTTATCAATCAATCGATCAACCACTGGAGTAACCGTGCCGTCGTACGACTTTTACGATAGGACCAAACAGAAATCTTTAGTAAAATTAGAAAGCTTTTTTTTTGTATTTTAATTTCAATGAATAAGCTCAACAACTACTGGATTGATTTTAAAAATTCTTTCACTAGTAGGTTGTTTTTCACATTATCACTGAGTGACAAAACGACTTTGCACAATAAAAACGGCTATCTTCTTCTCTTCTCTTCTTCTTCTTTCTTTTATCCGATGGCAGAAGCCAGTGTTAGAAATAATTAGCTATATCTTACATTTTGTTTATCTAAGCAAGTCAACACAACTATAGCACAGATTACTAAATAGTTACTACGTAACAGATACTTCACTCAATAGAAAATTTCCAATACCTACTGCTATAATAGCCTACTTCGTCGCGTCAGCAACTACTGCATGCCAAAATGTGCCTTAACATTTAAGCGAACAGTTGTGATTGCTTCGTACCGCGCGATCAATCGCAGCTCACCGAGCAATCGCAGGGCTATAGTACGAAGTAAATAAGTTCAACCATTTGCCATGGTTATGCGTAGTCCCCCAATTCGATTGAAACCAGAAAATCGGTTACAGCGCATTCAAGGTCGACCGTCATGAATTCGTGATGATGCAACTTGTGTGTCGAGGATTATAACCGATTTTCAGGTCTTAATCAAAGTGGTCTGTGCGTAAGAATAGGAAATGGTTTAACTTATTTGCCTCATACTTAAGCTTGTTTATTATTTATTTTTTCTTTTCAGTATACACCGTTAAATTTTGGCCGATTTAATCCCGCGGAGGATCGATTCGGTACACGAAATACTATCGATTTGTAAAGAGAAAATTAAAAAATTCAATACTTTTTTTTTAAACTCGCATTAATTTACGCATATACGAAATTGATTTCTTTAAGTAAACGTCAGCTGATCGAGGCCAATGAACTGTAGGAAGTTAATACGCAACGACCGGCAACTCCCTAAAAGGTCATTGACTCTTTAACTTAAAGAAATTAATTCCGTATAAGCGTATATTAATTCGAGTTTTAGAAAAAAAGTACTTTATTTTTTAATTTTATCTTTATAAATCTACAGTGTTTCATGTACCTAATCGATCCTCCTCGGGATTAAAACGACCAAAATTTAACAGTGCATACTCATATAAACATACAAATCATTTTCTTTTTTTCAGAATACTCACCATGCTTCTGTGGACACCGCACAAGCCAAAGTGGGCCTTTTGCCAGCAGACATAAGAACTTCCACGTCGAAGATCAGCGCATCATCGGGAGGACAGGGCACTTGCTCTTGTGTGTCGCCTGAGTACTTCGTCCAGCCTGGAACTTTGGACCATTCCTAAGAAATTAAATTCATGAATGTTCCGATTTTCAGCCACATCCAGTTAGTTTAGAAGCTGCCAAAACAGTAGGAAAAACACTAGGGAAATGACACAGAAACACAAACATACATGCAATCTTTCACTTTTATATCAATACTCAATACTTATACAGTTAAGAGCTCATACATACAAGCGGTATGTAGCCAACGGCAGAAAATACTGAACCCGTCAACACTTCGATGGCAGCTGTTGATGTGTCTACGGCCAGCGTCAATATTCTGAACAATTTGCCTGCTGCGGTCTTCCCATTTGATTATAATTTGGGTGTCATCAAATCTAGAGTGAATAGAGTCTAAATAAACTAGTGTGCCTCACTATCAACAATTGCATCACTGCTTACCATCAGGTGGGACAGCAGTCAAGCAGTAGTTTATATTAAATAAAAAAAAATCCAACAAATGAAGATCAGTGGCTGCCATCAGTGTCAACGGCTGCAGCTACCTCTGCCATTGGCAACATGCCGCTCCTGTGTAATGAGCTCAAAGAAGTACCTTTGGCATTGCTGGTAACTCACAGCTAGCCAGTTTCTTCAATAAGTCTCTGTATGGTGCACTTTGTTTCTCTCCAATATTATAAAAATGTTCCACAACATCACTGCCTTCTAGTTCAGGCAGTTTTAGCTCTACGTCTGGCAGGTGGCTGCATTTTTTGTAATCTATACCATGCTTTAGAAGATTATCTTGACAACTGAAATATTGAGTAAGTATTTCGGTTAATAAATAAACAAGATAAGTTTTAGGGACATTCTGTTATACTTATATACATCTACACACAGTCTAAAGAGGTTCTTAGAGAGACAGGCACTTACACTTTTAACGTAAAAAAAAAGTAAAAAAACAGATAGTGTTTGTTTACCTTTTTATCACATGAGGATCAACGCTCTGACTTGGGTATTTGAACAGCTGCTCAAAGATGTTCTTTGAAATCATCTGTATATTGACCTCATTGACTCTAAATTCCTTAGAATTATTAGTAATATTAGTTTCTTCTTTAACTTTTTCTGTTTTGAGGTTATCATCTTTATTTTCGGCAGAGTTACTTTTGATTATTACTATTTCACTGGATGGCAGTATATCACTATAAAATCTATGACTATAGCTTCGTAATTTATCAATATTTTTACGAAAAAGTTGGTTTGATTTTCTCATTTTATTTTTGATAACAAATAAAAACAAACATTCGCGGCCTTCGCGGGTTCTCTGCGTGTGATATTCCCCTTGTTCCGAATTGCGTTAAAAGCAACTAAAGCGCAAATCCGACCGAATTCAATAGCAACAAAATATAAGGGCTACTAGAAGTGATAATTGTGACGTTGCGCGTTGGTTGGATTCGCTCAATAATCACTTTTGACGCAATTCGGAACGAAGAGACTGACAAGTGGAGTCGGTTGACATAAGAATTTCTGTTCAAAAACACTAATTGAATTATTATGTTTCTTATCGTTCGGAAAAAAGATAAAATCTAAAAAGGTGTCGACTATTCTATGAATCATTTTAATCAAGATTGGGCATGATTACAACATTCATCACATTATTATAGACAGTAAACACATCTTAGTAAAAATATTAGCGGTTCCAAGTATTACCATTATCTACAAATTGAAATCAATTTTAACTATATATGTGAATGCACTCTCATACACAAATGATTGATTTCATGATTGGAATAGAAGAGTAGTAATCAAAGCTTCTTCATTCCCTTGCCAGTCATGAAAGTTCTTGTACTCATTAGGGGTACAAAAAAGGCTAGTGAACTTTTGGATAAATCTAAATTAACAATGGCCAGTTTCTTACAATAAAAATGAAATTAAAAGGAAAAGACACATTTACTTTGAAGAATATTAATTTATTGTATGTAATCAAACAAATACATAATACTACATATTTACTTTTTAATACCTATGATTATTAATAATGCAAAATAGACAACTTGTAAATAACATAATATGGTGCTTCTTATATCTATGGAATGTATTATAAATGATTAGTTAGTTCTTAGTTGGTAGTCTCCATTCTGTGTGATATACCGCACCCAGGGCAAAGCTTGATATCCACTCTTTTCAATAATCTTTAAGTATCTTACTTGAATACCAGAAGTGGTGAAGTAAGGGATTTCAAATTTGACTTGAATTGGTGGTTTGCCATCGACTTCTTCACACTCAACAGATGGTAAACCAAAGTGAGCCCTCATTAAGTACTCTTTGCCTCCAGGGAAGGACTTGATAGACCAGGTAATGGCATTTTGCTCAGGGGTGTACTTCACACTGCCAATTGTAGTCTTGAACTTTGGAGAATCAGCATCAGCTGGGACGGGAATAATAATCTCAACATTGTTGGCAGTTGAACGCCTCTTAAACTGTGACTTTGCTTTGATCATGTATTCAACGCGAGAATGTGCATGGCGTTCAATAACAGACTCAATCCAAATCAACGGTTTAACATGAGTGTTCAATCTGTACGACATCAATTCAAACTCTCCATCAGGAGGAATAAAAGAAATTGTCCTATCGTTTTCGAATCTAGACAATCGGACACACTGATGGAATTTCACGTCTTCTAGTTCAACAGACTTTGACTTTCCCCTGCCCGTGCTCTCAAACAAAACCTTATCATTTAACCCAAGACGTAATTCAGGCATGCCAGACAAGTAGACCCTCATTTTGATTGCTCCTACAATCTCGCTTCTCAAAACATTGCCATTACAATTAGCCAAAAGGTTTACAGACTCAATAACATCTAAGAAAACTTCGTTCTTCCTATATTTGATGCCCTCAGACCTCCAAGACACTGCATTTGTCACTGCCATTGGTATGCGTGGTTGCATTTCAAGTTTATGGCCTTCCTGTGTTATGTACTCTTGTAGTATCTTGCTGTCAGTTGTTTGAGGATATCCAAAGTCAATCAGCTCATCCAGCAACTCGTAAATGACCACGAAGTTATCCCGAATACTTTCCTCCTCCAATTCTTTGAAGTATTCCGTCATGACTTCAACAATTTTGTACAGGAACACAAACACAAGTGCTATATTAGCATTTTTCTTTGTAGTAGACACTATGTACAGGTTGTTGGTCTTGATATAAGCGAAGGTACATTCGCTAGTCTGCAAAAGTGGTGTTAGCATACCTTCTTCCTCTTTCTCCATGAGCAATGGCATAAATTTATCTATTATGCCTAGGTCGACATCGCCGCGGTAATTCCTCGAAATGAGGACTTTACCTTTCACATCCAAGATGTATATTGCGGAAGAAGACATATTGTAGCTGAAACAGGACAATCATTAAGTTACTCGTAGCCAAATATGAGTTGTACTAAACCTGTTTTAATTGTCACGAAAACTTTTAAATAAACCTTTTTTCACTAATGTTTGCAATGAATATACTAGAGCAGATAATGTTGAATCGAAATAAACAACTACTTACGAGAATTTCACAACTTTTTGATTAAAATATCTACATTATCTCCCGCAAACATACGTGTGAAATAATCTTTTGCGAAACAAGTTAAAAATGTATAGATATCTTTAGCATCATATTGACAGCAGGGCACTAGGGTTGTGAGGAAAAGAGAAAACAGTACATATGCATGCTTTACATATTATTTGTTTATTTTGTATGACAACTAGTGTTGCTAAAAATAAAAAATAGCCTTCCAAAATAAGTCCCAAAGCAATAAGTTCCAACGAACTTAAAGCCATATCAGTAATCTGTGGCCGACCTTTAAGGGCCTATTATACCACTCGATATTCAGACTATTCTTAGTCGACGTCGAGTAGTGTATTAAAAACTAGTGAGCCTCACTATCAACTATTGTGGCTGGAAGTCGGGGACGTGGTCCCAACGGCTTGAGTGAAGAGTCCGTTCGGTTCCCTTACGTATGTAGCCATTTCACGGTCCCCCTCGCTGTGGACGATGGCCTATACCGAGGCCCGGCGCGAGAGGCCACCACCACCGAACATCTCTATGGGGTTACGGTGGTGCTCCGCGAGCATCACAATGGTGGTTTCAGCAATGAGTGATAAACACCGTTAAATTTTGATCGTTTTTATCCCGTGGAGGGTCAAGTCGATACATGAAACACTAACAATTTGTAAAGATATATGTAATTATTTGAAGCACTTTCTTTTAAAATTTAAATTAATTTAAGCATGTATGTACAAAAGTAATTTCTGTAGGTAAACGTCAGCTGGGCGAGTTTAATGACCTGTAGGTAGTTAGTGCGCACGGATCGACAACTACCTACAAGGTCATTGACTCGTTTACTCGTTTACAAGAAATTAATTTCGTACATGCGTAAATCAATTCGAGTTTAAAAAAAAAGTAATATTTTAATTTTATATTAATTACAAATCGATAGTGTTTCATGTACCAAATCGACTCTCCACGGGGCTACAACGATCAAAATTTGACGGTGTATACATAAATATCTTTTTTTTGGTACAAGATCTTACTCAATATAATAGATCATGGCTAACAGGAATGTCCTGAATTAAAAAAAAAAAATCTTCATTTCTAAGCAGCAGCGTGCAGCGCCCTCTGTGAGTAAGGATCGGACAAGGTGGAGAATTTTAATGAAGAGCTGGCAACATTTTTGAACAGTCGTAAACGAAAATGACGGCTGGTTAATCTGTGGTTGATTAGGCTGTGGACTGATGGCTGACGCTTCCTTTTTCGACTTTCGTTGGACTGTTATTGGACAGACGTCATTTTTATTTGTTGAGTTTGTTTGTGGCAGTTTGTGGCAAAATGGAATTAATAATTTAATCATGTTCAATTTATAATAAGCACTTGTGTGCGTTACTTTCATGAAGTTTGTTGATCATTTTGTTTAACTAAAATAATATTAGTGTTGCTGGTTCAATTTAAAATTGCGCTCAATGTTGATCAATAATATGAATCCCGTTTCCCTGACACAAAGAAATCCGCTAGTTTATTTGGATATTTCGATTGATGGGGAACAAGGTATGTATTTTTTTCCTTATCCTAATGATCTGTGCCCTCTTGAATAATACATTTGTTGCACTACATTTATGACTATAATTTACCTATTCTCTTTGTGGAGACAAAGTTAGTGGTATCTATATGTATGTAGGTTCTAGGGCTGAGAAATTGGCAGATGCCTTCATTGTCAATCTATGTATTTAGATTCTAGGTATGGACTTATGGGCCTTCCTTTATACTAGCTTAATTTGTGTTGTATTCATTGTTTATGCTTGAACTCGAGTCTAGCTGGCTGTCTACTTCACACACTGCTCATGTATAAACTTGGGAAATGGCCCTGTAATGTTGTGATACTCTAGCCTCTTGAGCATATCAAAGGCAATCTTAGATGGTGCCAGTAGTGGTGTAGCTAGTCCTAAAGGAGCCTCAGTATCAACATAAATATTTTTAAGGGTTTTCTTTTGTACAAAGAATTTTAGGTTGTGGATAACATTAAAGATTGACTGGTATAGAATGCCTTATTGCATTAAGTCTGCCTATGTAGGTACCACTATTGTACATGATGTTTAAATAAATAACATGCTACAAATTTTTGGATATGTAGCTGCACCCCTGGGTACCAGATTTCCTATGACATTCATCTTCATATTATATATGTTGTGGCCAGATCATAGAAATTGATCACTTTATGATATGGCCAACTGAAACTGGCCACTTCATTTAACCTTTCGTATGTCACTCAGAGACACAATTAAAAAAGGAATGTGTCTCGTGTAGTTCTACGTTCCCGGAATTCAACGGGTTAAAAATAAACATTTGATGATATGTCAATCCTCGTTTGACCATACCATTGATTTAGGATTTCTATGATAGTGAAAAGCCTGAAGAAAGTAGGCCAAATGAGGATTAACATATTATCAAAGTTTTAACATTTAAAATGATCTCGCCAGTTTAACTTGGCCATATAATGAAGCGATCAACATCTATGATCTGGCCATGACATGTATATATTTGTTATTGTTATCTCTTTTTCAAAACAATTTTAACAACAGTTTTATAAATCTCTTAGTTATACAAATAAGTGATTATCGTCTTCCTCAATAAAGGAAGACGATAAATGCTCATATCTCTTTATTCATTTTTCTGTAGAAAATAACTAAAAAAAAATTATGTTGTTAAGATAACATTAGTCACCATTAAAAAAAGTAATTATTGTCTGTCATGAAAAAAAAAATATATGCATTGCTGAACAAAATCATAAAAGAAAATATATTATTAATAACGGAATAAGTGGGCTAAAAAAAACACTTATTGGGTTCTATTAAACACAAGGTATCATTACAATTTACCAATATGAACAGTACCTCTACCATGAGTTTTAAGCAATAGTATTCGTCGCTACTCAATATCGACGCCGTAAATATTTTGTATGGCAAATTTTGCAGCGCCTCTAGCGGTCACTTGCAGAACCAAAATTTGTCATACAAAATATTTACGGCGTCAATATCGAGTAGCGACGAATACTATTGCTTAAAAATCATGGTAGAGGTACTGGAGAGGTGAACTTGACTGTTACCGGAGGGATGGCCCTACAATGGCAGAGGACAAACTCTTCTTCTTCATGCCCCTGTCCTGAGTTATTTGGGGTCTGTGCCACACATTTTTTTCTTCCATTCTATCCATATATCATATTCCATCTTGCTCTCACTAACTTCCAATATCACTCTTCTGCAATCCATCCATGTTCTCTTCAACTGTTTTTCCTTTTTTTGGATGATTTTATTTCTTTTAATGGCAGAAGACGACTTATATCTACCTCGCAGACTTAGTGCGGATTGGTAAAAATCAAACAAGCTTCTATGTATCAATAATAGACTTTTAAATAGTTTAGTAATTATTACTCCAAAGATGTAGATAATAAGGGCCAAATTCACCAATAAACTAATCGCGATTATACAAGACAAAACGCAGTTTGAACGCCTAATCGAGATTATAGCTTCATTTTCCGTTTTACCGCTGTGAATTGAACCTAGTTTACGCTAAACTCAGTTTCAATTCTTTTGTTGTCGCCCATGTTTACGACACGGGTCTTTAAACTAGATTACGCTGAGCTCAGTTTAGTTGAACTAAGTTTTTATATTGAATGATGAAATCAGTCCTAAATGTAGTGTTATAAAACTGGTTTATGTGTAGTTACTAAGGTTACAAAGGTGCATCGTAAGACATACATCAACCGATAAAAACAAAGAAGACAATAGCAGTAAAAAATAATTATATGTATAGATATATTTGAAGAAGTGACAATTACTACTACAATATGTATTTACAAAGTTAAAAATTTATGCTATCGTTTTTAACTTGCGCAGAAGTGAAATATCGGGTGTGTTTAGTGGTATGAAGTGAAGTGTGGGGGCGGAAAGAGCACTCCTAGAACAGTGATTCGCTCGCCGTAGTGTTTTTTTTTAATTCATTAATTCCCAAGAGGACGCCGGCGTCCGCACAGCTATTGTCTTTCTATTGTGTCTCTAATTACGGTATTCAAAAGGGTGTCGTCTAATGAGTTCTCCCGCTCTAGGCGGAGCGCGAGGCCGTGTCAGACTTTTACTGACTAAAACCACAATTGTGTCCTTGAGTTGCCCTTTGCGTTCTAGTACAGTACGTTCGACGGTTCTTGGTGCGCCTGAAGTTAGGCTCTGCGAACTTTAGCGCTCATAATAAGCGCGTCAAATAAATGATTTATAAAAATAAATGCCAATAACTGTTGTTAACAGCAATAACAACTGCTATTGGCATTTATTTTATCAAATCATTTATTTTTTTACGAGTGAACAAGCGCTAAAGTTCGCAGAGCCTAACTTCAGGCGCGCCAAGAACCGTCGAACGAACTGTACTACGGGTTTCCTTTTCAGAAATTCCCCGAGGTCCTAGCTAGCGGGTATCGGCCCTGCTGGGCCCCTACGGTTTACTAACATCTCTTTGAGGAGTGCGTGGTTCTCTACGCGCTGTCGACGACTTGAGCTCGTACCGGTCGATTACCGGACTGCAAGCTTCCCATTGCTCGGCATCCGCAACAAGCCCGCGTCTACCGTGGCTGATAGTCGGGTCGGAATCTCCGCGGCTGGGGCGTGAGGACGTTCGTTCCCTCACGCGTGCGGCCTCCTCTTTCGCTATCATTACTGCTCGTAGAAGGAGGCGACCGCCTGCCGTGAGAGGTTGCTGCTGCATATTGCCTCCGCGAGCACGTGTGGTGCTGCGCCCAAGTGGGGCACACCTCCACCGTATGCTCCACCGTGTCGTCTGGGCGGTCATCACAATGGTGACACCCGGGCGATTTTTCCGCTTGAATCCGATGCAGGAACCTCCCAAACTTGCCATGTCCGGTGAGGACCTGCGTCATGCGGAAGGTGAGGATACCGTGTTGCCGCTCCAGCCACTCCTCAAAGAGGGGACTTGCCAGATTGCCTTAACTAATAGCTTAAAAATTAATAAGGTAATAAAATCGAGATAATTCTTACGCCGGCGCAGTAACCAAAGCTCACAAAAAAAAATGATTTACTGATATGAACAATTTTGCTATTAAACAATGTTTTGACAAGCAGAATGAAAGAGTTTTTGCCCAAAGCTTAATAATAATAATATTAAATGTTTTTTTATATTTTTTTTTATGTTTAAAAAAATATAAAAAAATGTAATTTATAAGTTTATACAATAAATAAAGGTAATAATAATAGCCGTTATGTAATGCACTGTTTAATTAATAAAAAAATGTAAATAAAATATTTTCTGACATCGATGTTAGAAGATTGTTTAGCTTTAGCATAGGCCTCCCCCATATTCTTGCATAGCTTTCGGTCATGGGTTTTTCTTATCCACATTGGTGCTGCTTCTTTCTCTTCCTTTTGCCTTCTATGGGGCACTATTCGGCTACTAATTTAACCCATTTTTCCTATTGGTTTCTGAATAGGTGACCCGCCCATTTCAAATTTAGTTTTTGCTAGATTCATCTGCAGGATTACTTTTCAACTTTACAAGTTGTTTGAGCAAAGCTCTATAGAAGCTTCAAAATTAGTCACCAGTGCTGACAAGGACGTTATCCGACTTTAGTGATCGTTTGTTGAGGTGTTAAATATCAAGGACTAAGTGAGCGCTATATTTTTGTGAAAAAGGTGTCAAAACATCGAACATAAAATTTTGAGGTGGTAAAGCCTTAACAACATCATGTTATATAGAACATGGTGCAAGAATAGTCCTCCACTCAATCCACCCAACCGTGGTTGAAAACGAACGTCTAGGACTTCATCAGAGCTGAAATCGTCATCTAGTCCCGATCTTAATTCGTCCGTCATCCGCTAGAGGAGCCCAGTATGAGCGGAGCACGAGCCGAGCTCAAATTCGTGTAGTGTCGCTCGTACACGGGTCCTCTAGAGTCGGTCCACACTACACGAATTTAATCTTGGCTCGTGCTCGGCCCCTCTAGCGTAAACCAACCCTGAGAGAGTAAGGCATGCTCTGCGCCATGATAATTTAGAGTCCCTAAAAAAATCCATATCATTGATACTGAAGAATTTTCCCATAGAGAGATTGCGTGTTTCTATTGACAATTTAATTGGCCACGATGTTTAAACGTCCATTAAAGATAATGGAAATAATGTGATCGCGGCGTGATAATGTGGCTAAGCTCATACACAAGCCTTCACACAGCATACTTACAACAACAATCCTCTAAAATTAACTCTTTAAATATTGTTATATTGTTAAAAAATAAACACAAGAAAAGTTTTTGCGGCACGCAACACCAGTCATTTTATATTTTAATATGTAGCGGGATCAACGTCATCTAAAAAAAAAATTGAACCATTTTATATGGTACTAACCTAACCAGATTAATCATCTTTTTATTATAATTGAATAGAAAACCCTTTATTCGCAACAGACACAGCACAACGGTTACAAACAAAAGGCAGAATGCGTCGAGTGTACCCATACCGAAAAGGTTTCCATTTGCCAATTAGCTGGGCGTCCACCAGCCAACCACCGCTGATTTTCTGTTCGAACCCCACATTGTTGCATGGACGAGGTATATAAAACATAGATTATGTTATGTCCTGCAAACCCAACTTTTCTGCTAGTTTAAGGCAGTACTCTAGGGAGTTAAGCTCGTTTCGCTGTCTTCGTCTTGACCGAACCGAACGAAAAAAATCTGATGTAATCATTATGATATATTATTATGACTGTGTTATTTAGATGCAGTTGTAACGTTAATGGTTTAGTTATACCTAATTAACTGTTTTATTGTTTCTTACTGAAGTGTTCTTAAACACTCCATTACCAAGGTAGGTGGATTATGTCGAATAGGGGACGTCTTTCATCTGAAATGATGATGCCATATGCATCCCTAAGATGCGTGCAGTTATCTAATATACCTACCACACGTGCAAGTACAAGCTTCACCACAGTTTTGCCTGCGCAGGCCGTTAACGTGTAAAACTTTGAGTTTTTTTGTTCCGTGCAGAAACCGTCCAGCGCAGGCAAAACTGTGGTAAAGCTGGTGCGTGTGGTAAGCAGCATAATTTACTTACAACTGTGTCTCCGCTTTTGGCATAATGTATGTGATAAACTCTTGCAAAACGGCCGTTATATTGCTGGAAGGAGGAGTATTTCCGTGGCAAATATATCGCTTATTATAGCTTTTTAAAGAAAGCTTAGTTAGTTTCTTTCGAAAAAAGGCAGGAAAAGGAGATCGATCGGCGTATCCAGCAGGTCTGGAAAAGCTACTGATCCGTGAAGACTCTAATGAAGGGTGATCTGCCGATCTTCCTGAAGCGTAAACTCATCGACATATGTATCCTGTCCATCCTAACCTACAGTGCTCACCGAACTACTAAAGTTTCGTCTTGTGGTTTGTCAGAGAGCTTTGGACCGCAGCATATTCTACATGTAAAAAGAACAGACCGAATACGGAATGACACGCTGCACTCCACAACGGGCATAATAGACGTGGGCAAAAAAGATAAAAAGAGATGGCGGGATGATCTGGACGCGTACCGCGAGGCCAGTCCTTTGAGACGGCGTAGGAGAAGCTAGTCTGGACTCTGGAAGGATTTGAGGAGAGGCCTTTGCCCAGCAGTGGAACAGTTAGGGCTAGATAGAAAAAAAGAGAGGTTGAAGAGTAATAAAAAATATTTTATTTACCTAGGTAGGGAAAATTGCTAATGTAATATACAGCTTCCACATTTTATCTTTTAAATACCATAATTACAGACACAATAGAAAGACATTATGTGTGCGAACGCCGGCGTCCGCTTGGGGCTTGAGTAATTAAAATACAAACATGAAACATCTACTTGTATTTTCCATTGACTATAAAAATAAAACTTCATATTTTTTTTTTCTCGTTATCTATAGATAGAATCAACCATTTCCAAGAAAATGCAAGGTTGTAGCAGTTTAATGCAATGACACAGAATTCTTCGCCATGCAATGATAAGAATGATAAAAAACGGTCTTTAAATAAAATTATCAAAAAGGAGTGCATTTTTTGTGCAAATAATAAAATGATTGAACATAGTTTATATGATAAGTAATGGTATATTTTGATTAGTAACCATGGAGTAGCTTTTCAGTTTTTCTCCATTGAAAACGTCCAATTTCAACCGCGTACTAGCTTCTGACGATTTATAACTGCAGAGTTTTTCACAACCGTGCTAAAGAACGAGGTCGTTTTTGAGTAGTGAAATGTAATATAAAAAGACAGTTTTCAACACGCTATCTCGAAAATGATAATAGAAACTTCTTAAACATAATGTTTATCAACAAACTATTGTGAGGAATGGATCAGAATGTTTTTCATGCGCCCTGGTTGGGGCTATCACTCGCACCAGCTTTATACAGAAGGAGCATTGCAAACCTAAAAGAGATAGGGGTAAGTGCGTGTCCGTACGCGAAGTTTTCCATGCTACTGCGAGATTTCCTCGTCGCTAGGAGTTACTCAGTCTATCTAAGGGTAGCTGGTAATCATTTTCCATATTATTAAAATGACAAAAGTCCTAAATGATTTGGCATAGGTCCAGCCAGTCATAAAGAGTTAAAGGAGACACAAATTTACCAACAAGTGCTAGTTTTTAATCAAATAGAAGCATTGTTTATTGTTTTTCAATTATTCTAATTCAACTGTTCTGCTGAGAAATTTCTCTTGATCGGTTGTTTGTATCAGCAAGCGTAGCGTGGGACCTCTCCCAGCTGTTTGAACGGAGGATTATTTAAAAGTGGATGAAAAGATTGGGTACGGAACCGGAGGAGAACATGTGTTATGGGAGAGGCTTATGTCCAGAAGACGTAGTCTCGATTGCCTTAAATTCCTTTTCGACACCTAGAGTGTATATGTGTTACCGGCCAAACCCTATTTTAGGATGAACTAGTTTCGCCTAGGTCAAACCAGTTCTCCTTGCACGCGCGCTCCTTAACTACCCTATTTTTCGGTGGTTATATAAAAAATAACATTAAGGCTAAGGCGGGAGCTCCGCTTCGCTCGTCTTGGACTAATATCGTAGGTTTGACCTAGGCGGAACTAGTTCTTTCTGAAATCGTGTTTGGCCATTAACATATAAGTATTAAAATGGAGTATAGACTAACCTAAACCTGATCGGTGTAACTCCATTAACGTTTATAAAGTTTATAAGGTTGTCTGAAAACCAGAGCTAATAAGTTTTGACGAAGAAATAGGTCAAGGGTAGAATAAAATCTCGAACAAATACGCAACTATATAAGTGTGAATGCAGGACATGGCTTGATTTATTCACCTACGGGTTATTCAGTGTTACAAGGTCGGATTGCAGGCGAGGCGCGACGCAATTGCCATTGTGGAGCATAATCATGAATATCTTGCATAACATAACATCCATTTGTAACTGTCCACCTTGTTTTTATAGTTCCATTCATGGAGCATATGGGAATTTCTAGTGCGACACTGTATTTTAGTAGGGTTGTAAAATCGCTGAAACCATTTTTTTTTACTTGCCACTTATACTCGTATATTCAGTTATAGATGACTGCCATATCAGCCTTTACCTACATTTCTGTAAATGTTTTTACGAATTAACCATCGTGTATCATAACAAGAGGCCTTTCCTTGGGATCTTGGGAAAACTGTTTGAAAAGGAATATTGTGTTTTTGTCAGTAAAAGTCTCACAAACTCCCCGCTCCACCCTAGGGCAGAAGTCATAAAATGATTTCCAATCTCGAAAAAAGCAGCACCTGACAGTGTAAATGTCTTTTTTGGAAAAAGTATTGTTTAGCTTTTTGCTTTCCTTTATTACTTGAAACGAAACATTTGACAGTTCTATCTTTTAACTTTAGATGTCATAATAGACGTATGGCGATGCGCCTCTGGTACATGGTTGACATCCCACCCATACGTAGAAAGTGTTTTGGGAACATTATGGAGTTTCTTGCCGGTTCTTCTCCATAGGAAACGACCCATTTGGAACCGTACACTAGCCTCTGATTTATAAGTGCCCATGTAGGCCTAGGTGAAATAAAAACTATTTTGATTTGATTTGATTTAAACACATTTATTGTGCGTACAGCTAAGGAGTTGAATTCCCTTCCGGCGTCTGTGTTTCCTGAGCTATAACTTAGGGATCTTTTAGTCAAGAATGAATAGGTTACTTCTAGGGAAGCGTGCTCCACCGTCGGCCATGTTATCGCTTATAATAAAAAAAAATCTTATCAATTATTTTTCTCTCCCATAAATTTATCATTATTGTCTCACGAGTTTCATGGGCGAAATGAGTTATTATATATACCGTCATTGACTAAGATGTACTCTATTGTTTCAGCTGGCCGCATTGTTATAAAGTTAAGAAGTGATGTGGTGCCAAAGACAGCGGAAAATTTCCGAGCGCTTTGTACGGGCGAAAAAGGAGTCGGCGGTAATGGGAAACCATTACACTTTAAAAGCACGCGGTTTCATAAAGGTAAATAGGAATAAAGACTCCTTGATTATCACTTTATTACTCGAGCCGATGGTACGTCTAAATGTTCTAAGTATTCCAAATATTTTACCACTTTCATGGCCTTTTCGATGGTAAGTAAGTGGCAGCGCATTTGCCACTTGGCATCATGAATTACATTTAAATTCACATTCCGACATAATTATCATTTAAAAAGAATATTAAACTGACAAGGTTTAAATTCAATTGCAATTCGTAGATTTTTTAAGTACTTTTTTTTTAAACAACACGCTTATAATTCCTTTTAAAATATAATAATCTAAAAGTCGATTCTTGAACTGATGGCGATGAAACAAAATTATCTGTCATTATTACATAATACAAAACAAAGTCACCTTCCGCGTCAGTTTGTTTATCTTCTATCTTCTCCCCCTTGTATTTTATGTTCTGTTTTGACAAATATTTTGCTTTGTCACTTATATTTGCTAATAGAGCGCAAGTCTTGGATGTCCTGAGCACTCCGAAGTATAGTCATGACAGACACAAATCTTCCCTAAAAATTCTTTATTTAAAATAATAAAAACAATGTTTCCATCCTTATTTTCAGCCGTCAGTCAGTTTATGATCCAAGGAGGTGATATAATTAATGGCGATGGAAGTGGCGGCGAAAGCATATATGGACCCATATTTGAAGATGAAAACTTCAGATTGAAGGTACCTATCCCTGTTAATATTAATCTATATTACTAATATAATAAAACGGCAGAGCACGCCTTCCGGTCATCCGGTAATCGTCCGAACTGAACCAAAGCCGTCGACGACGTGTAGTATTCCACGCGTTTCTCAAAGAGATGTCAGCAAACAGGAACCCAGCAGGGCTGATGCACACTAGGGCTGCGGGATTACGGCATACGGCAATATCCATCCTTATGTTGTTGAAACATCTACGGTACGGACTAAGCGTTTTGCCTCGTCGTTTATACCGCGTACATCGAGAAACTGGAACAGTTTGCCTGCTGCGGTCTTCCCGTCCGATTATAATTTAGGTGTCTTCAATGCTAGAGTGAATAGGCTCTTAATAAACTAGTGCGCCTCACCATCAACGATTGCATCACTGCTTAACATCAGGTGGGATTGCAGTCAAGCACTAGTTTATATAAATAAAAAAAAAAAATATCTGAAAGGGAAACTCGTGGTCTTAGAACTCGAAAGGGCAACAAAGATTCTAAATATTTTATTTCAATTATACCATTTACAGGCACTTTTGAATGTGATAAATGTGCAAGAAACTATACAACACAGGTGTGGTTTTAGTCAGTAATAGTCTAACATCAACCCGAGTTGCCATTGATGATATCCACTATAAAAAAAAAAAACAAGATTCAAAGATTCAAAAGCATTTATTTCAAATAAGCCATTTACTAAAAGGTCAAGGAGTCAGTCTGTCAGAAAAAAATGATGCTAATTGCACAGTCCCAAGGCGTAGATCTCTATGGAGAAGAATGTGCAAGAAACTCCATGGATACTCTTTTCAATCGTTTTATGGATAACAAATATCTCGGTTACATGTTTCTTGACGCTGCTACTATGTGAGAACAATGTAATTATACATAAAAAGGAAAAAAAACTTCTTACTTCCAAGTAAAATTAACATGAAAACTATGTCTTATATTTTTGTTTGTAGCACGATCCAGGAGTCTTAAGTATGGCCAACAGTGGAAGGCCCAACACCAACGGATCCCAGTTCTGCATCACAACTGTTCCGTGCACCCACTTAGACGGGACCAACGTTGTATTTGGAGAGGTGCTAGCGGGTATCGGTATCGTGAAAGAGATACAGAAATTCGGCGACGGAGAACTTTGCCGCCCCACGGTGGTATGTTGGTAATCGATGCTTTTTTTAAATGTTTTTTTTTGCTGTTTGACGTAGCAAGAAGGAAATTTAAAAGGAGGTTGTAACTCGTGAAAATCGTGTTGTTGATCAAAAATTCAATTCAAAATATTTTTTATTTTACATAGGCCTACTGGCGTATGTACAATGAATGTTACCAAAATTTTTTTGTGTATATAACCAGGAGTGTGTGATCGAGGACTGTGGTGAGATCATCACAAGTGATTGGGACGTCTGCTGTCGTGATGGCACCGCTGACAAACTGCCTGAGTACCCCGAAGACTATAGGGATGAAAACATTACGGTGGGTATCTAAAACTAATACAAAAGCATTAACATTAGCATGAGTTTAAATAAATAATTTTGTTTAACTGGATATAATAGTCATACAATCATACCCTGTCTGTCACTTACTATGTAAATTACACTGAACGGCACACGTTAGGATGCATCGCTTAGTGTTTCAAAGGCGGCAATTTAAATTTGTGGTATAGTAAGCGGCAAATAAGTTGAAACATTTGCTATGATTACGCGCAGCTCCCCGCTTCGATTGCGGCATTAAAGGTCGCCCGCCATAATAGTTCAGCTCGTGTGACGAGGATTATAACCGATTTTTGGGTCTCAATCGAAGTGGGAGGCTGCGCGTAACCATAGCAAATGATTCAACTTATTTGCCGCGTACTATAAACGTTTACGACAGTTTGCGAATTGGTTTATTTGAAATTTGAGGTCTACGCATCAATTCCCTTCAATAAATTCCAAAATGCTCTCCGACGTACTTAGGTAGTTGCAGGCTGGTTGGTGGAAATCGCACATTAGTAACTATAACGCAAAGCGATGCGGCGTGAATTAAACATACAAATAATACTGCGGTGGCCTACGTCACCTACCACATGTGGCTATGAGCGAAGTGAAGAGTTTGAAATCATTTGGTAGGACAAAGCTGTCGCGTTACGTTGATTTCATGTGCGCCCCATCGGATTCCAATCGCGTTGAATCGCCCACGTAGGACATCATTATCATCATATCAGCCGAAAGACGTCCACTGTTGGACATAGGCCTCCCTCAAGTGTCGCCACAATGAACGGTCCTGTGCATCTTGCATCCATCTGATTCCCGCAACTCTTGCCAGGTCATCGGCCACCTTGTAGGAGGCCTTCCAACGCTGCGTCTTCCGGTACGCGGTCGCCAATCCAAAACCTTACGGCCCCAACGGCCATCTGTTCTGCGAGCAAAAGCGTAGGACATCGCGTAAAAATAAATCATTGAAACGTGTAAAATTCCAGGTGGAACAGTTAATGTCGTCCATAAGAGATGTGAAGAGCGTCGGCAACTGCTACTTCGGCGAGAGTAGATATAAGGCAGCAGTTCGGAAGTACCGCAAGTGCCTCAGATATTTGGACCACGCGTTTTATAGGATAGAGGAAGTCAAGGACGTCGATACGAAGGAACAGAGTGAGTAACTTTTGAGATTCTGGTGTTACGACGTAGTGGCGATTGAAGACGAGTTTTTTATGGTTCCGTAGCCTTTGTACCGACCAGATACAACATCCATATGGTAGGAGGATCCTCCCTTTTCAATAGACCTTTACAACCTGTTCCGTTTTACCCCTAAAAGTAAAGTAGGTCAGGTCAGTAACTGACCTTAGTGTAATAGTGAAAATCCTATCTAAATCCGTTGCCCAGTTGGTAACAATGCGGCCATAAACACGAAAATTCACCTACCTTACTCTACCTACCTACCATACGCTACCTACCTACTTATCCTACCCTACACATTACCTTACCTTTTTTTTTTTGCTTTTAACTTTTCCTATGCTATGTATGCTGGTGAAAAATAAAAATAAAGAATTAAAATCGGTCCAGCAGTTCTTGAGTTTTAGCGTAACTAACGACCTGTGGTGCTATTCTCTAAGAAAACGCAGCGCTGCCGCAACGACGAACATCTAAATAGGTTTCATTGAATTAACAATCCAATGTATAGGTACATTAGGTTGACAATCCAATGTATCCTATTTGGGTGTTCGTCGTTAAGACAGCGCTACATTTCGTAGAGAATAGCACCACTGCAATTGATTTTTATGTATAAGAAGATTGGAAGCTTCGCACTGGTACGGATTATTTTTATGTTTGAGTATGGTTTCCGCACTTAGGGTGTTTTTATTATCATGCGGATTTCAACACGTATGCGATATTGCCCCGCCTGCACGCGTCCCGCGTGCTTATTCCCCATTCCCCGCATTACAATAAATATTTGTATGAAAAGGACATACGCATGCGAAGCAAATCTGCATGCGTGATGAAATCCACATGATAATAAAAACATGCTTAGTCCTATGCGGACCATTGTGCCAAACCTTTGGTGGGCTTATTCCTACCAGCCTATTTCCCTCCAAAAACTGATTGGGCCTATAAAAATTACGTTTCAGTGTGATATTAATCTATTTTTAGCCCATGAACAGCTGATCCCACATAATAAAACTCAGTAACAGTAAAATATAAAAAATATATTTTTTTATTCTCTTATATTCTCTTATTAGGCCAATCAGCCTCTTTTGTGGTCGAAAGGTTAAAGCTACAATAATATCAAATGACATAAAGGAACAGAAATAACTTTTAGCAACAAAATTGGATTACTAAACCGTTTTCATCACATTTGCCCTAGATTTTAGTACATAGTAGTTAATGGTGCTTATTAACGTTGATTCTGTCTAGACATGCTATGTATTATGTTTCGTAGTATTCATGTCGAATAATATACGATGAATAAAGATAGTAGGTTAGCAACCTAGCTAGCCTACATATTTAGGGATTTTCTTTTGAAGTGGTATGTCATATGACTTCTGTCGCTTTAGGGCGGAGGAAGAGGGTGTGTCAGACTTTTACTGACTGAACTGTGTTTCTTCAGTTGCCTTTCGCGTCCCAGGTACAGTACTATACAGGTAGTCAGTGAATGGGTTGTGGAGTATTATTATATTATTATTTCCGTTTTTCATTTGTAGTCATATTTTTTACAATTTTTAAATATTTCCTAAAATACATATAAAAAACATTTAAAAAAATAAATAAAAAATAAACAGTAGTCCGCCGGTGTCGGGAGCAGGGTCCAAGCTACCAGTGGTTAGGGCTCCAGAGACAGGAACCTCCTCACAATGCGAGCCGTAATTATTATTATTAATACATTTGCTCAAGAACCCGCTCTTATCCCAGCACTTATAAGCACGCCATAGACTGTTTTTCGCACTAGTGCACAAAAAAGCGCGTGCTCGCCCCCGTCACAATTTGATTACATTGAAAGCGCGTGTCGACCCTACGCGAAGCGTTATTTCAATACACCTACTTGAAAAACCGCTTCTACCCCTACCGCCCTTAGGCAAGCAATTTACTGTTTTCCGCACTAGTGCGGTGTCGCGATGACAAAATAACTTTCTTCACTTGTACGTGGAATGTAATGGATGGACAACTATCCAAGTGTTGACCTTGACGGGCATTACTTAACCTCGAAAATCAACCTGTGGGCCTGTTACTATTATTTATACACACACCCACCATTGTATGCTAAAATAAATCTTTTCCAAATTTTCTCTACCGATGACCGAAAATTTATTTATTTAATAAAATTTTATGCTCTATAATCCATTTGTTTAGGTACTTAACTAAATGTAAACAATCTTGCTATGTATTTTTATTTATAAAAATCGTATAGAAGATATACAAAGAGTATTTAAATATAGTTAATTACCTAACATCGGTTTAGGTAAATAGCTTAAATAGCTACATTTTTTCATAATATTTTTAGACTATTTTTAGATAAAAGACATGTGAAGATTGTTTACATTTAGTTAAGTACATAACCCTCATTATTTGTCCACAGTTCAAGAAATAAGAACAACTTACGTATCACAGTGCCACCTGAACATGGCGGCGTGCTACGTGAAGCTAGAAGATTTTAGGTCTACTATTCAATATAGTACGGCGGTAAGTCTTTTATTTTATTACTTTTTCTATTTTTTGGGGTGGAATTCCTCATGGGTATCCTCCGTCTTAGAATGCGTAGAGGGGTCTTTAGAGGGAAAAGGGTATAGACTCACAAACCTCTCTTGAAAAGAGAGGATCAGACAGATGTTTGATCCGGGGAGCAACCCAATAGATGAATTTGGGCTGTTGTGTATGTTCAAATCGTGTGGGGCAGGATTTCGTAGTTTTTAGTTTTTATGTGGAGCCATAGATGTCGCTACAGGTCTGTTAGACTCGTACTTACTACCTTTGTGTTGCATGAACTTTTAATTAATAAATAAACGAATACATAATAAAAAACATAACTGACCTATGAATATATGAAGTGATAGCGTCGTGTTTCGCTCCGAGGTCGGTATTCTTCTTCTAAATCGTCGATACACGACATCCTTCGTCCAAAACTCACCTTTGACGAATTTCTCGGCCCCCGTACCACAAACGACTTAAACTTGACTTTATTTCTGATCTCTTTAGAAGTCACGTGACAAATAGCGTGACAGGTAATGTCATTGCCATAAATTTTTGATTTAGTGTTAGGCGGAAACGCTAGCATAAAAGTAAATGTCTAAGACCATGGACGCTTAGATTCATAACGCGTATTTGTCATTATACGCTTGGTGTACAAGCCTGCTAACAGCTTACATACAAAACTATGAAACTCTATCGATGAAGCGGCAACGTGCACGACGTTGCCGCTTCGTCGACAGTCTTCGTCGTCATGTCGTTAAACAAAATAACCGTTACATAAAACTGTTGTAAACCTAATCGCTTAACTAGACGTAAGTCAAACGAATCATAATTTTTTATTGATTTCTAATAAGGATTACTTCTTTTCAGGTACTAGAAATAGACCCAAGGAATGAAAAGGCGCTATACAGGCGCGGGCAAGCGAATTACGCCCTTAAGAACTACGACGACGCTCTCATGGACCTGAAACAAGCGGACAAAGTGTCGCCGAACAATAAGGCTGTGCAAAAACTCTTAGACGAAGTAAGGTTGACAAATAAAAGTTATAATGATATTCAAAAACAACGGCTGTCAAAATTTTTTCGTGAGCAAAAAGAGAACGAGGCGTTTATCGAGATCGCATGTGAGATCACCAATGAGGTCGCCGCCGATAAGATCGCAAATCACTGAACTAAGACTGACAGTAGTTATACGTAGGATTATGTAGACAATACGCTTTTGTTGCCGTTCTGAACCGGTCTCGGTCTTTAATGCTAATTTTTGGTTTTTGTATTTTGTATACGGCGTTTTAGGGTATTTTGTAAATTATAATTGTGTGGTACTAAATGCGAATTGCAACTCCTTTATTGTTGTGATTTGTTTTTTTTAGTGATTAATATTAATAAACCTGGCAACATCGGATGTCTTTGCCATTTTCACGCGGGCCGCTGATCAGAATGTTTCGTAATGGTACTAACTACTAACTTGGAATAACGGTCATTGACCCTCCTACATTTATTGACATTCTTAACTTCAAAAACGGAAATAAGGTCCACGTTATTATATAATCGACATCAACCGCGTTTTTTTAAATTTTCTAGTAGTGAAAAACATTTTATTTTTTGTTTTTTGAACACCTACGCAGAGATATTAGGAAAAGGTCAATGTACTTTATTCTAAGCTTATCTGGCGCCTAGTATAGTGTTGTACAAGGCATTTGAAGGAATTGACAAAAAAATGCCTAAATTGTTATGTTTTTCTAGACCACTATTATTCCATTAATGGCAGTGATTTTGTTATGTAATAGGGACTGAAATTATATCCAATTATTGATAGCTGTGTGTGAATTACTGTGAGCGATTAGAAGCAGCTTATTATTATTAATTTAATATACGATTAAAACCGTATTATTCTGGTCTCATGGATGGTTTTATGGAATTGAGAAAAATCACAAATGACACGAGTTTTTGTCTCATTGTAATTATTACGTAGTTGCTAATTAATATGCTAATGTTTAAGTTAAGTGATGCTGCGTTATTAGAAGATGCGCACATTCTGTGTAATGAAGGCGACGGTTATCTAAAAAAATCTCTCAATTTTATTTATTTATATAGGGTGACTGGTAATTAGTGACCGATACTTAAACACGTGACATGATTGTAGTCATAATAACAATCATCGTTTGCCAAACCCGAAATCGCGAAAACTGATCTGTTGGTCAGTACATTTATGTTCACCTAACTGGTCAAAATGTACTGAACTTGCTGACTTTTTTCGCGATTTCAGGTTTGGTCCCGTAGTAAAAGTTGTTTGTTATCATGACTACAATCACGTGTTTAAGTATCTGTTACTAATTACCAGTCACCCTATATATGAGACAATAATCAGCTACAATATACATTTACACAAACAAACGGTATAAACGAGCGTTTACAATATTGCTGATATCACACTAGTATTTTAAAGGCGAAAGTTTTTATGTTTGCTACAACACTCGAACGACTGAACGGATTTCGATGAAACTTGGTACACTGGTGGACCATATCTTGGAATCTGTGATATGAAACATACATAGTTATGATCCCAGGAGTATGTTCTTTTAAATGATAAATTAATGAATGAATTTTCATTGAACAAAATGTTCCAAGACTGAAAAGATGGATGGATTGTGTGAAGAGAAGAAATATGAAAGAAAAGGAAGACAATTCAAAAGTGCCTGTAATTGGTCTATTTGAAATAAACTATTCTGATTCTGAAGTTAGAGATAGCATGAGGGGTGACAGGGCAGAATGGAAGAAGAAAACGTGTTGCGCCGACCCCAAATAACATGGGAAAAGGGCAGGAAGATGATGATGATTATAAAAATGTTCCAAGATTATTTTCGAAATTCAAATTGTACATTTCTGATGTTTTTGAAGGAACCCACCTGCCAAATTTTAAGTTTGTAGGTGTTATAGTTTGAGATTTTGAGTGAGTGGTATTTCGCTTTTATATACACAGTTAAATTTTGATCAAGTAAGTACATTTTCATGTACTTACTTGATCAAAATTTGTAAATTTTAAATTGAAAAATAAAGTACTTTTATTATGAAATTCGAATTAATATACGCATGTACGAAATTAATTTCTTCAATTAAGTAAAGATCAGCTGAGCGAGTTCAATGATCTGTAGGTAGTTTTAGGTCGTTGCCTACTAACTACCTACAGGTCATTGGACTCGCTCAGCTGACGTTTTGTTACGTATTAATACATTAAGTTCAAGCTGAACTAGCAACACTAATAATCCGGTTTCCTTGATGGGGACCGTCCGCGTCACGAGCTTTACGTAGTTTCAGTTTACTCAGATAATGTGAGAAATGAGTATAATTATTAGAGAAAGTTTGAAAGTAGTGACAGTAACTAAATATTTGTAAGGGAATGGTTTGAAATTTTCGTGATACTCCAGGGAAGGTTTAAATGGTGAGAAAATTTCGAACAATTCACGAAGAAAAATATCCTATGCAACGCTATCTCTGATTAAATTGTCATTTTAAAATGAATTATGCTGGTTCTGGTATTGCCCTTAGATGGCGTTAATCGACTTATTTTCCGTGGATGTCGGCATTTTCTTACTGCGTTTATAAATTGTGCGGCAGTATTATTGGGCCCATTCTGCACCATCTTTATTTGGAAGGGCCAAATAATTGATTTGTTCTGTCAAAAGAAGATGGCGCAGTTCTTGAGTAGTCAATACACAGACTGTGAAGCCTCAGTTACGTAAAGAAGTCGAATCAAATAAGTTATGAGAATTGATATTAATTATTAAACAAGATTTTTTTTTAAAACAGGGTGAAATTAATAACTTGCTTTATTATTTTCTATACACCGTTAAATTTTGGTCGTTTTAATCCCACGGAGGGTCGATTCGGTACATACGAAACCCTATCGATTTGTAAAGATAAAAATGAAAAATTAAGTACTTTTTTAAACTCGAATTAATTTATGCATGTACGAAATTAATTTCTTTAAGTAAACATTAGCCAGAGATAGCCCTAGACAGAGAAGTTTGGAAGGAGAAAGGGGAGGCCATTGCTCAGCAGTGGGACACATAACAGGCTAAAAAAAACATTAGCTGAGCGAGGTCAATAAACTGTAGGTAGTTTTTACGCAACGACCGACAACTACCTACAAGGTCATTGACTCATTTACTTAAAGAAATTAATTTCGTACATGCGTACATTAATGCGAGTTTTAGAAAAAAAGTACTTTTTTTTTTTTTTTTACAAATGGATAGTGTTTCATGTACCGGATCGAGTCACCACGGGATTAAAATGATCAAAATTTAACGGTGTATAATATAATCGCTCATATTGAGATTTGTATGTAACTGTTCTATAACTGTATTTAATATTGAAATTAATTGAATTCCTTATTTATTTTAATCACCGTAATCATTGCAACATTATTTGTTTCGTCTTTATATAATTTTATTAAATAAGTATACTATTTTATGTAAATAACGATAGTCAAAAAGGGTCTAACCGTACTTATATAGCAAAGTTGTCTCCGATGGGAACTTATATCGTAACCTTAGATGTTATATTGCAGAGGGTACTGATAGTAGATCAGCTCTATATCTCAGTTAATTGAAGAGCTTTAAAAATAATAAACACGTTGAAAAAAAGTCGACTGTAGACACTTTTAACTAAGATATACAGCTCATATCTACTCGATTAATTACTATTTGTAACCTCTACAATATAACATAGGTTACGATATAGGTACCCATTGGGGCAGTGTTGCATTTTTATAAAGTGGGAAATCACCCAATGACTTCTCTCATTTTGGGCGGAGCGGGAGGGTATGTCAAACTTTTACTGAATAAAACCACACCTGTGTACAGTTGGCAGTTTTGCTGTGGAAGTACGACTAGATGCTTTGGTGGCGACATTTCATAGACATGACATAACCAGAGATAGGTATAGGTAGAGTAATATTTAACTTAAGGTCATGGAAGTAAATAATATTATATATATTAGAGTTGATAATACTTCCTCTGATTTTTGTTTAATTTGTATAAACCAGTGCTTGATTGCGATCCCACCTGATGGTAAGCAGTGATGCAATCGTTGATGGTGAGGCGCAATAGTTTATTAAGAGCCTATTTACTCTAGCATTGAAGACACCTAAATTATAATCGGACGGGAAGACTGCAACAGGCAAACTGTTCCAGTCCTTCTATGTACGCGGTATAAACGACTAATCTCTCCGGATTTTAGAGGAGCTGTACCTTAGTTAATTATAGTACGCGACAAACAATTTGAATCAAAATGGCCATTGTTGCTATGGTTACGCGCAACTCCCCGCTTCTGAAAATCTGTTACTACGCGTTGAAGGTCGATCGCCATTTTGGTTCAACTTATATTCCGCGTACTGTACTGCCATAAACTTTATATAAATATACTCTACCTATTCCAATCTCTGAACATGACAAACATAAAAAAAAAACACTTTTATCACAATTTGGCTACAAAAAGTATAATTCCAAAGTTCACATTCTTAAATAGATATTTTTCAAAGGTCGCCAGCAATTTAACTAAAATCAAAATCATAACCCTCCTTTGGCTTTGCAGTAGTCGGGTAATTATCAACTTAATTATATATTTTTGACATTCATCCGAACACTTCGGCCCGTTATTTCCATATTCATTATTAAAATGATATTATGTATAACACGCGAAGTAACTACACATTTATGTGTTACTTCGCGTGTGTGTAACTACAATAATGTAGTTAAAGATGTTATACACCTTATGAACTTTCACAAATATCTGTACGCAATTAATGAAATTAATCAACGATTTACTAATAAATTGTTGATTGAAATAGCGATCTCTAGTTTTGTTACTATTTTGATGTTCAATAAAGTTTATTCTACTATTTCAGAATGGTTCAACATAAATTATGATAACTTGATTTACATTTTCTCAACAGATTTTTAGAAAATTGTGTTTGGACTTTTTTTTCGCAAAAAGTGCACTTTTTATTTATGACTACCTAATACCTATTTTTAGATTTTTACTACATAGACTGATTTCAAATTCTAGTATTACATATAATCTGTAATATAAATGACATAATTATAGATTATATGTAATACTAGACCAAAAACGCGACGACCTCAGCTAGACCACCAGCAATTATAATTTATAATATCGTTAATGGTGATGTCCGCTCTGTGCTCGGAGTTTTTCGGCCAAAGTTGGATATGAAAGTCACATGAGGGCACATGACAGAGCAGCACATCTGAGCTCACAGCCACCATTTAGAGCCAAGGAATGCGGTCGCTGTGGCCGAAATCAACTAGATGGCATCATCAGAATATGGATATTATGCTTTTTATATATACGAGTAATTATAGTTACAAGACGTAACGGACGGTGGTGTCCCTTTTGCACTGCAGATTTAATGTTCCACGTTCAAATTTATGTGAATTTGAAAATAGAACACTAAAGCTATAGAACTGAGATCTATTCTCTAATACTGAGGTCACCTTCTGGGTTTCAATGTCAATTTTTCCTGTTTTTAAATTATATAAGTTCTGATCAAAACTTTAACTAAATATTTTAATTAATTTATACTCAATGAACAAAATTTGGTAGCGATGAGTAACATTTTTGAATGATAATCAATATTTTTTTAATTTCGCTCTGTATAATTTTAAGAATGACAATTGGCTGTACTTAGATTTTAAGTTGTGAACACTGCCCTGTGAATGTGTTGTATTCGGTTCATAGATGTATTTTGACAATACACTACTACTAATTATTATGTTCGCGCGTCCAGTAATATTTGCCTAGATTTTGTAAAATTATCTCATTTTGTAAATAAACATTTTCTTTTTAAATAATTTCATTTATGTGAATTGAGTTCCTAGAAGGCCTGTGGAAGGTTTTTGCTCAGCAGTGGTATAGTACAGGTTAAGCAAAAAGTGAAACATCTAATCTGAAAAAGAAGTTTTTCGTATGTAAATCATCAAATAATCCCTCTCGCTCCGTTCAGAGCGGACCCGGAGATTTTTTTAAATTGATATAAACTAGTCCTTGACTACAATCCCACCTGATGGTAAGCAGTGATGCTATCGTAGATGTTGAGGCGCACTACTGTATTAAAAGCCAATTCACTCTAGCCGTGAAGACACCTAAATTATTATCGGACGGGAAGACCGGAGTTGGCAAACTGTTCCAGTCCTTCGATGTACGCGGGAAAAACGACGAGGCAAAACACTTAATCCGGACCGTAGTTTCAACTACGTAAGGGTGGATATTCGCTGTACGGTTCCATCGGAAGATGGTAGAAATGAGACGGCGTAATTAAGTCATGCAATTTTCAAACGATTTCGTAGCCGTTGCTAATAACATGTTATCTTAGTAGTTGCGATGATGACAAGTGTCCATCGAGTTGCTTGCACATTCTTCGAAAAGCTTCGCTAATTTGACAATTCAAGAGTTTTTTTTTTTGACAATTCAAGAGTGCTTGTTAATGGTTTTTTTTTAAATGTCTTGTTTTGGTTTGTAAAATACCAACATCAAATCTGTATACTTCTAAAGGATTCGCCGTCGTGGTTCTATATATTTTTTTTTAAATTTACCTGGCAAAATGACTATAATATTGTGGCTTGGAGTAATGAATTCAGATTTTAAGTTTTTGTTTTCGATCTTCGTCTTCACATTTTGTTATTTGTTGGTTTGATTTTTTATAGAGCAGTTGTTTAGTTTGTATACTTACATGTTGTTTTTTGATGTCATGCAAAATTAAAATAAAATTGAAGGTTGTAATTTTTTTTTAGGTTCGTATTTTGAGATAAGAAAATAAAAGGTAAAATTGGTTTTCCGTCTTCGTCTCCACGTTTTGTTAGTCGCTGGTTTGATATTTTTGTAGAGAAGTTGTTTAGTTTGTATGTTGTTTTTTTTAAGATGACATGCAAAATTACAATAAATAATAATAATGAGGCTTGTTATTTTGGAATAAGGAATGTGTATTTTAAGATATAAATAAAAGGTAAAATTTGTTTTCGATTTTCATCTCCACCTTTTTTTAATAAAATTTTTTTTTTTTTTTTTTTTTTTTTCCCTTGTTCTAGAGTACATCCAAAGGATGAACCCTAATTTTATTACAATCTAGCCTTATATACAGACTAATAAGTAATTTAATTATATCCTAAACTAATAAATTGTCTTTACTAAGAATGTGTCCAATAGCACTTTTCTTATTGTCTCTATTAAGGCGAATACACTTCGTTCTTGTATTTATAAGGTAGCAATAATGCTACATATCACTATTCACTATCACTAAACACTAACTCGAACGGTTTTGTTCTTTTTAGTCTTCTCACTATATTCGTGTGGTCGAGAAGCTGGATTGCCTCGATGTTCACATGCTGATGAAGTCGCCTTTCGTGAGCTTCTGCAGATTTTTTTATCCGTTTCTCGATGAACTCAACTTTTAGGTCCCGATGGAGGTCATCATTTCGTATGTACCAAGGTGCATTTACAATTTCCCTTAGTACCTTGTTCTGAAATCGTTGTATGATATTTATATTTGTCTGTTTGGTGCAGCCCCACAGCTGAATACCATAAGTCCAAACTGGCATCAGGACTTGTTTGTATAATAACAATTTGTTTTGTACAGACAACGTGGAATTTCTCCCAAGCAGCCAATACATTCTTTTGAATCGTAAGTCGAGTTCATCTCTTTTCTTCTTGACGTGGGCTTTCCAGCGTAACTTAGCGTCAAGAGTCATACCCAAATATTTGGCTGTATTTTCGTATGGGACTTGTTTATTATTTATATAAACTGGAAAATACTGGTGTTTCTTGTTACAAAAGTCTATGTGTACAGATTTGGATTCATTCAATTTAATCCTCCATTTTTTGGTCCAGTCATAGACTTGGTTAACAGCCATTTGAACCTTTTCAACTGCTTCTTCGTGGCTGTTTCCAACAGCCATGAGGGCTGTGTCGTCAGCGAAAGTCCCAATGGTATTATGCTCTGGTTCTGGAATATCGCAAGTGTATATTAGGTACAGGACCGGACCTAAAACACTACCTTGCGGTACGCCGGCTTTTATTTGTTTCAATTCTGAGTAGGCATCTTCTTGCCTTATTCTAAAGACTCTGTTTAGGATGTAGGATTCCAGGATATCTGCAAACTGCTTCGGCAACAGGCTCTTCAGTTTATATATTAGACCTTCATGCCATACTTTGTCGAAAGCTTGTGCCACGTCTAGGAACACAGTAGAACAAACCTTCTTGTTTTCAAGGGCGTGTTCTATTACGTTTGTGATCCTATGCACTTGATCTATAGTTGAGTGCTTTTCTCGAAAACCAAACTGGTGCTCTGGTATTATTTTCTTGCTATGTATTATTGGTTTGAGTCGTTTAAGTAACAGCTTTTCAAATAGTTTTGATATTATAGGCAGCAAGGAGATAGGTCTGTATGATGTTGTTTCATGTGCAGGTTTCCCAGGCTTTGCTATCATGATCACTTCAGCAACTTTCCATAAGTCTGGTACATATTTAAGTCTAAATGCAGCATTTATAAGGGTTGTCAACTTAACCAGACCCTTTCTTGGTAGGTTATGAAGTATTTCCCCAGTTATTAAGTCGTAACCTGGTGATTTTCGACAGCTTATATTTTGTTTTATTTCTCGTGCGACTTCTCTTGGCGTTACTAGTTTAATATCTTCATATTCTGGTGTCATGTTAACCGAAGTGCGGTATTCAATGGTTTCCCCCTCGTTTGGTTGAAATATGTTTTCTAGGTGCTCTGCAAATCTCTTTGCTTTTTGACTATTTGTGACTGCCCATTGTCCGTTTTCACACTTAATGGGAGGAATTTGTGTGATCGGCCTTTTAAGATGCTTGGTAGCCTTCCAAAGTGAATAATCTGTATTTTGGTCGTTACTTAATTCCTGAAGATAAGTTTTTGTTGAGTCGTCTTTAAAGTTCTGAATTAGTCTTCTTACTTTTTTCGTCAGCTTGTTTAGTTTTTGTTTGTCAGCAGGGCACCTAGATTGATGCCACGTTTTTCTCTGTCTTCTTTTCTCCATAATGAGCTCCTTGATTCTTAAGGGATAAGTATTTCCCTTTGTTCTCTTGTTGATATCGGGTGTATTTTCCCACACTGCTTGCTGGATGTGCATTATAAAGTTTTCCGATTCGATATTTAAATGTTCGGGTGTTTTTAATGGAACTTTAAGATCCATTAGATCATTCAATTTGATCTTAAAACTCTCCCAATCGGTGTGTTTATTGACAAGAGTGAGCCTGTTTTGTTTGTACAAAATGTTTTCACTAATTTCCAAATAGATTGCAGAGTGATCTGAGTTCATATCATAGCTTTGTTCTATTTTTATGTAACTAGTTGATAGATTCTTGGTTATGAAAAAATCTATTAGGTCCGGAATTTTATTTTGATCGGTTGGCCAATAGGTGGGCTTTCCAGTTGACAAAGCTTCACATTGCATCTCTTTTATGGCACTCAGTAGTTCTTTACCTTTGGTAGTTGTTAGTCTGGAGCCCCAGTAGGTATTTTTAGCATTAAAGTCACCGCCTAAAATAAATCTATTGCCAAGACTGGTTAGAAAACGGATATAGTGATCCTTTTTTATCATATACCGAGGTGGACAATAGATGGCAGACACTGTTAGTGGATATTTTTTGGTTTGGAGACATATTGCCACTGCTTGGATATCCTTCTCTTCGTATTTGAGCTCTTCATAGTGCTGTAAGTTTTCTTTTACAATAACTGCACTACCGCCTCTTGCAGAATTGTCTGGGTGAAGTGCATGATAGACTTTGTACCCTTTAAACTTAATATGAGATTGTTTTGTGAAGTGTGTTTCTGATATCAGGCACACATCAATATTTTCTATATCTAATACTACTTGTAACTCGCTGTGGTGTTTCAATAACCCATTTGAGTTCCACGTCATAAACTTTAAAGTAGTATTCATTTTTTAGTCTTAAGAGTAGCAGCTTTGTTGCTATTTTCAATTTTTTTCAATCTCTCGTCGAACGATGACATTAACTTTAATATTTCATCCAACTTTTTGTCGCTGTTCAAGTCAACTAAAGGCACCTTTGCTATGCCTTTTGCCGCTGCTTGGGCGTATGAGGTGCTTTTAGTGGTGATTTTCTTCGTCATTTCACTTGGTTTGTTCAGGTAAGGGCCATCACCTCTTCCAGTAGGTACATTTTGTTGGGGTATAATATTATGACTTTTAGATTTATTGTTTCGAATCTGCTGAATCTCTTTAGCTACCATACATCCCCTGTAGTTTGCTGGATGTGGAGCTCCACAGTGGACGCATTTTGGCTTCTCTTCTTTCGGTTTTCTGCAATCCTTGGTAAGATGTTTACCTGTGCATTTTACGCACCTCGGTTCTTTAGAACAATACTTTTGCGTATGACCGTACGCCTGGCATCTTTTGCACTGAGGTACCAGTTTTGTAGATTTTAGGGGTTGAATTTCTACGTTACACCCCAATATACATTTTATGTTATATATTTTGCTGGTTTCCTCATCGTTTGAGAATGTCAGCATGAACATATTGAGTGGTTCTTTAGTTTTCCAGCTCAATTTATTAATTGCTTCTAAAATCTTGTAGCCTTTGCTACGCAAATCTTCAACTATTCTTTCAGGAATGCATGAAAAATGCAATTTTTTTGCCATAACTCTTATTGGCCTTTCTTGCTTATTTTCATAAGAGTGCCAGAGGCAATTGTTGTTTGAAAGAGCTTTAGTGATTGCTCTGTAAGATTCTTCGCTTTTAGCATTTACTTTAACGGATTCGCCATGCATCATTTTAATGCTGAACGCGTCAGCTGATTGGCTCTCGCATAGAAAATCAAAGAATTTCTGGTAGTTCTGAATACCGTCTACAACAATAGGTGGCGGCATAGGAGTTCTGATGTGTTTTTCCTTACCTTTGGTCTCTTTCCTTTCCTGTTCGTTCTGAGTGGGTTGGGCGGGGGAGGTGTTCAATTTCCTTTTCTTCCTGCTTTTTTGCCGTATCCAACCTGTTTCTCGAGCGAGCTCTTCTTCATCTGTGCTGTATTCAACAGGCGGTGGAGAAGTCTCGTTGGCAGTTGATGCTGATATCGGTGGGTTTCCCGCTTGAAGTTTCAGCTGCTGCTGGAGGATTTCTATTTGACTTTTCAGGTCATTTAGGTCTTCTTCTAATTTGTTACGTTGTTTCCGTTCTTCACAAAAATATTTATATAACAGATGTTCAGTTTCTGTATTCAAGGTCACTCTGGCATCACCCAGAGTTTCTTTTTTCGAACTCATTTTTAAATGTAAGTGAGCATTAATTAACTTCGCCTTAACAATAATATTTGCCGTCGGTCGTCAGCATTGCGCAATAACTAGGTCATTGCAATGCATCGGACGTGACGGCGTTATTTTGATGCGTTAGCACTTTACACTTTGGTACGCGCGCGATCGCATGCAACACAACTGCTCTCAGCGAAAATCGAACAAGTATGAAATGAAATAAAATTTGATATTCTTTTGAAAATCGTTTGTTTTGAAAAATTGTATAGATATCGTTACAAAGGGATTTTTTCTTGAGTCCTTTAAAAAAAAACTTGATTTGGATAAATTAAATAGAACAGATTATTTTCTGTGTGTGTGTGTGTCTTAGAAAATGCGTCATGTAAATAGTTTTTATGTATAACTTCCAATAAAGAACGAGGTTGTAGTTCTGATATATTCGCACAAAAATGTGGTCCTTGTTCTTTGAAAACTTTCGAAATGAGTTCCGCTGAATCCGAAAATATTTAAGAGCTAAATTGAAACCATATTTTGTTTTTGAATCTCATGAGAGTTTCATTAATGCTTCGCCTGTTAAAAATGCGAAATCTGAATTCAATTTTCTTTCACTCTCAAACCTGTGATTAATTTCCATTATCGTACAATTCAATATAAGGTTTGTCGGTTTTGGTCGGTCTTTGGCTTGGAGTAAATGTCTGCAACTCGTGTATGCACACTAACTTCTTAATTTTCTTTAGACTATCGACAGGACAGGCCGGGCCAAAAATGCCGAATTTGACAAATTCTTATATGATTCCGATAAAATAAATACTATGTTTGAAAGTAGTGGTTCATCCTAAGCCAAATTTAGTCTTAAATTTTACTTGATTTTGCACATTTTTGATAGTTTTTAAGAAGTGATTTTTTATAGGGGAAGCCCGGCAAGACGCATATGTTAAAGGGATTACCGTCAAATGCCCTAACATTTCACGGATTTTGATATAACTGGCCTTTATCGTACAATAAAAATAGAAAAAATGCACAATTTGTATGTTGTGAAGACATATTATCATAAATAAAACCCAACAATTACATAATTTTAATTTTCTGTAACTAATTTGTGTAACTACATGAATTTTTTTAAGGTATTTCAGAAATTAGGCAAATTTATATCCTAAACTCCAAACATTGCCTGATACATTTACTTCTAAAGACATATATTAATTTTTGTCGTTGTTCAATTTAAAACCGAACTGAATTTCCAGACAATACAAATCAGTTTCGAATAACAAGTTTTGAGAGTATTTTGGTACGTAAAATGCTCAAGGCAAAGTTTGGACACCATTTTGTACAATCTCCATACATTAGCAAAGAATAGATAGGGTTGTCTTTTTTTAATAAAAATGAAAATATACCTATATATTTAATAATTTTATTTCTAATTACTCATATTTTAAACTTAATTATATAGTCACTTCTGTGGTTAAACACTTAATCGAATCAGTCATTGCGAGTAAGAGTGAGTAATCTTTGGATAACAATCAGTCATATGAAAACAAGAACACTGCCGTCATAAGGAAAAAAGACGTATCTAACATTTTTGTCGAAATTGAGTTACATACAAGTTACAGACAAAATTTACATATTATTCCTAATAGATCAAAATTCTTTTACAGACTTTTGCGTCACAAAATTATTATTTTGTTTATTTTCTTTTGCACAGCGCATTTTTTAGTTTTTTAAATATATATTTATTTTTTTCTGTTTCGTAGTTCATGTAGAAACGTCCTTTTTCCTTATGGCGGCAGAACATTTGGTAGGTAATCTTTAAACATTATAGCATTACAACATTTACGTTTTTTGCATTTTGAAGGTCAGTGTCAGATTCTATGTTTATTAAAATATGATTAACGACAGTAACAAAGTATGGCTAAACTGAGTTATAATCACCAAAATCATAAACAAATTCCTCGTGGTTCGAATATTTCTATTGAATGACAATTTCTTGAAATGGTGAATGGCCATTTCAAGAAATTGTCATTCAATAGGGTTGGACGAACTGCGAGGGTTGTATTAAAGATTTTAATGATTATATTCCGTAAATAAATACTTTTAAGGTGGCAAATAATATTTAAATTAGACACTGGTCTGTAATATGCAAAAAATAAATAAATAAGAAAAATTGAATTCTGTGCGCTACCATAGTGCTTTTAATAATACCACTTACGGTAATCCTTAAGCAGTATTGGTATAATTTAAAATGATCTTTTTATCAATTGAAAAAACAAAAGAATATTACAATAATACTGTTTTACGAGATGGAAGTAAGTATTAAAGTAATACTGTTTTACGGAATATGTTTGTTTGAGGTCTTACCTCAAACAAACATATTATTTCAGAAAAAAAATCTTCAAAATATCGTTTAAAGTAACATAACTAAGAATCAAATCTAATATAGGTAAATTGTGATTCAATAAATTTTTGACAAATCAACACTAAAATTATCTAAGTCAAACTTCAATGTTCCTCGACGACCAACTTGTGGATTTGGCAACATTTTTTCTACATCTAACAGAGTTATTTCTGAGACATCGTCTACTGCTGGCCAGTAGAATGTACCCTTTGGTTTTTTTCTTAAGTATTTTATAGTATAAACATGTTCCAAATCGTACTTGGTCACTAGACCAATATAATATTTGTCCAACTTTGAAGTAGAAAATTTTACAAGAACATATTTACCAACACCAATTTCACAGTCATCGTGTTCTTTTTCTGTATCATGTTTTATTTCTTCATTCATGTCTTCCAAGTAAGTTTCTGTGTCGCTTATAGATGGAAGAAAATATTCATCATACGACGAATCGTGAACAGTATACATTCCTGAGCTTTCTGAATTCGATCCCCTTTTCTTCCTACTTTTTGATATGATATTTTCTTGTTTAATATGGCTCTCTGAAGAGCTAACTTCAAATGAAATTCTATCTGGGGATTTTATAGTTATATCGGGCAAAATTCGGCTTTTCGCCTTTACTTCATTTGGCATAATGAAATAAAAATATGTAACAACTTGTTGAAATTTGATTTAAATAACAACAACTTCTAACAGCAACTAAAAAGTAAACTTAATTAATGGGCGCATTACAATTTCTCTTTCTCGGATTCCTTTCTTAACAGAAAAATAATAAAAACCCAAAACACATAGTACAAAAATTGCCAATTAATTAAATGGGACTAGGCCTGAATTATGGTGGCCAGGTGACCTGGCTTTGATCTTGCTGACTGGCAAAATTAACGATAACTCTTTAAAAAAAGGTATTTAAGAATCATGAATGAAATTGTAGATAATCATGCGCAATAAAATACATAAGAAATACATAAAATAATATATAAGAATCTATAGGAAACACATTATTTTCTACCAAACACTGGCAGTACTTATTACAAAAACATTAATTTTAAAACATCTAAGTTATTTTACAATTTGAAGCTTGATCATTTAACTAATCACCATTATCTATTACAATCGCTGTTGAGTCGAAGTTATCGTTGGGTTCATTGAAGTACAATCGCAAAGAATTCACAGCATTTTGTGTCTCTGCTATGTCCTGTTTTTCGAGTTTCTCAGCGGTGACACCGGTATAAAAAGGTCTGGACATCGAACAGATTGGTGCCGAGTTAGAAATCAGTGTGACATCATTATCACCCACTCCCATAGAAAGTTTTAGCACTCCCATTTGGTGCATCTTCGCTCGATTTGTAATTTCAGTTATAAAGTTGCCCCCTTTCTATGACCCGCTTCACCCCTCAGGTGACCCTGATAACCCCAAAAATCTAAGTAATTGCCTTAAATAAGTTTTTCTCCAATTATGCAGGAAAATAATACACAAATTCACTCACCTATGCGTTTTTACAATAACCCAAGAGACAAGGTTTGCTTAGAACCGGGTTGTATCGCCGAAAAATCACAGAAACCAAAAAAAAATACGAAATTACGCGGAACCAAAATACGAGTCGCAGATTACAGAGAGATACTACGTATATACGAGTGTTTTGAAGTGGGTTTTTTTTCGATTCTACTTTGTCTATGAATCGTGTGTTGCCATTTCATAAAAATTCAAAACCTTCTTTGCTCAAGTCAGTTACCTGACCACAGATAAACTAAGTTTTAAAGCCAGAAAATGAACGTGAACAAAATTAGACTACATGATTCTGTTCCCCCCTAGGACCCGCTTCACCCCATTTTACGGTAAGTAAAAAGCTCAATTTCTTTATTTAGTATCCACACTTTATTACTAATACTTATGTTTTATTATGTCAGAAAAATTATATGAGATCTTGTATATCCCAATCACTACCACTCGGACTGTTTTCCGCCTGAGTCGGAGTGGTATTTTGTTGACATACGAATGGCGGAGAAGGCACATTTATTGATGTAGATGACGACGGCGATGTGTAGTATCCATATTGTGACTGACTATAGTAACCGTAATCGGCTTTAAAAAAAATATCGCATATTGCCTGTTGCACGGCATTCTTAGTATGTGTGTCATACTTTCTCATTTTATTGGCTGCAAATTTGAAAAATGTAATTATCTCGTCATTATCATCGTTAGACTTTGATGCAGATGTTTTTAAAATTCCAAAAGCGTCTTTTAATATTGCCAACTTAGGATCCACTTTCTTTTTTTTGGGAGGAGGGGGAACTTGTGGTTGAAGAGAGTTTGATGTTGCTGTGTCAACTGGTTCCTCATCAGTACCCGTATCACCAGTATTGGCATCAATAGCGATGTCTTCATTATCAATAATCTGAAAATAAATTAATATATACAATTACATTACAGTTACCAGATAATGCTGAAGACTGGAAAAAGATTGCAAAAGACTTCCAAGACCAGTGGGATTTTCCGCATTGTATTTCAGCGCTAGATGGAAAACATATATTTATAGAGGCACCAATCAATACTGGCACAGATTTTTTCAATTACAAAGGAAGTTTTAGTATTGTACTATTTGCTGTAGCAGATGCAAATTACTTTTTAAAAGGACATCACCCACGGTCCATACATTTTTGGTCCAAATTTAAAAGTGCCGGCCAAAGAAAAAAAATACAATATTCTGTTAGAACTTGTTCTTACAAACATTTTTTATTATGGCAAGAATGCTGTGGGAGCATTAGCCTCGGTATTATTTAAGTTTAAAAATGATTGGTTTTCAAAGAAAATTGCTCTCAAAAAATGAAATATCCTATACATAACTACTTACTTACTATACATACTTTAAAAAAAATGCAACAAAAAAAAACAGCCAGTCTGTAGCTGTCTTTATTGCGTTATATAAAAAAAAAATATTGTATTTGTTAAGATTTTCGAAGAATAAAAATACCGGTATATGTAATGCTCAATGCTTTAATTGTTTAGAAAAGTCATAACAAGTACCCATCTTTTAGAACCACATAAAAAAAAGCATATGACGGTGAATTTCAAAAAGCACTCATTTTAGACGGTCAATATCAGAAGGTGGGGTTGCGGTGTCTAATAGTAGTGTTAAGAAAACGTTGGAAAGCGTTTCATGAAATGCTGGATGATGGAGATTTTATGATCTCCCCTAAAAATCCCCTTTTGTGGTCAAAAAGAACTCTCATTTTAGACATGATAGGCTCCGCGGATTTTTAGGGATCGCTTTTGAAGTATTTGCCTTATATGGAAATGGCGGGGCTTTGCATGTGCAAAGACGGAGTAAGCGTATTAAAAATGCGACCATACCTACAGGTTGGCAGAATTTAGTGGAGCCTTCTTTGTGCGAAAGCGGCACGCATACGTACAAGTTTGCTTTATGTACTCAGCTAAGGTCAAATGCTGATCTAGGATCACACCGAGCGTGCTTCTCCCAAGGGATCGGATTGGTATAGGTATGTGGTGATCAGAGGGAGACCCTTGAAGAACTCCTGCTCGTATGGGAGGTGAGGAGATCTCCCCACTATCGCATATATTTAAGGATTCGTACTTGCACAGTCGACGATAATCTCTGCTTGATTTTTAACTCCTCCAGGATCGAGACGTTAGTCCTCCGCGTTGTCCAAGGGATCCGCAGCAGTCGCCGCCAACACCACATCTCGAGTGCATCGATTTTACGTCGGTCTTTGAGGCGAACCGTCCACGTTTCTGCGCCATAAAGAAATATTGGGAAGACCAAGCTTCTCATGAGGCGGACTTTCGTGGCTTTAGTGATGTTACGGTTGCACCAGATCCTTTTCAGCCTGTCAACAGCAGATCGTGTGATAGCACATCTCCTTCGAATCTCATCTTCACATCCTCCAGTGTTCGTGACGATAGAACCAAGATATACATACGATTGAACAACTTCACAGTTGGCAATCACAGTGATATCAGGATGATTCAGTACAGCTCGATCCACTATCATCATCTTGGTTTTGTCTCTGTTGAGCGTATGACCGAAGGAGAGGCTTGTTGTCTCTAAAAGTGTCAGCAGGTGTTCCATATCTTCCTTCGATTGTGCTAGAAGGGTTGTGTCATCGGCATATCTCAAGTTAGACACCTTTCTACCTCCCACTGAGATCCCTTTGTCCCACTGTTCCAACACGATTCTCATTATATACTCTGTATAAATGTTGAACAGGAGTGGAGACAATATACAACCCTGTCGTACGCCAGCGTGGGTGTAAAAGCTTTTTGAGTCAACGTCGTCTATACGAACAGTCGCAGTTCTGTCCTCATAAAGTCGGCGTATGAGACTAACTAGGTGGAGCGGTACTCCCATTTGAATTAGCACGTCCTATAGAATATGCCATTTCACGGTATCGAAGGCCTTACGGAAGTCGACGAAGCAGATATAGAGTGGGATGTTAAACTCTCTAGACTTTTCGATTATTTGTCGAAGAATTAGTATCTGCTCTCTTGTTTCTCTACCCTTGACAAATCCCGCTTGCTCAATAGCTATAGTGGAAGGTACGATTCAATAAAAAGTTCCGCAAGATGAGTACTAGACAATCTGGCACACCGAGTTGATATAGCTTAAATGATAAACCATTATGTTACACTTTGTCAAAAGCTTTCGTTGAGTCAAAAAACTAGACGTCCATCATCGCGTTCTGATGGAAACCAGCGCATTGGTGTTCAACGAATCGCTGGACTTGTTCGATTCGTAAACCAAACTACCATTGGGAATAACACTCTTAACTTCAGCATAATCTCTGCGCTGCTTGTAAATAAGCCTTTCGTAGATTTTATCGAGGACATTGAATGGACTGATTAAAAGGTAGCTGGAGGGGCAAACTTGACTTGGACTTGCATAGTTTAGGAATACCGATATTAGTGACCTTTTTCCACGCTTGGGGGAACATGTTATTCCTTAATGCACCATTGAAGACGACGCTCATTATTATTATGAGTTGGGATGGGAAGAGTTTAAACACCTTGTTGATGACACCGTCAGAGCCGAGGTCTTTCCGGGGCTAAAGCTTTTTGATGATATTCCTCACCTCCTCTGAGATAAAGAGGGACAAAGGATCATTAGGATCTTCGATGAGTGCTAGGGTTGCTCTACGTTCAACTTTAGCGTCTCTCATATCAAGGTGAGTTTTTTCTATTGTTTGAGGGCTAGAGAAACAATGGAACTGTAGGCTGTAATTGTAACTGTAGAAAATACAGCATTTCGCTTTGTCACAGTTATCGAAATCGATGCTCTTATCGGGGCGAATAAGAACAAACATAGAAGCCTCTACTTCCTCTGAAGGTGCTAGAAGGCGAGGTGAGCGGGTTCTAGCTCATATTTTATCCCAGCGCGCGGCACGCTGCTCTGTTGCTTGAGTTTTGCTGAGCTGCATTCTTTTCGGTTTTCAGACCACACACATCGCCCAGGAGTTTCAAGCGATGGTCATCAGTCACTATGATCGCCCCTGAAAAATCATTCAGGACGGATCGTTCGTGGTCCATATGTGAATTGAACGCTGCTGCCGTGTCAGCGACTGAGACTCAAGAAATCGGGGATAGAATCTAACTGATTCGATATGGTAGATCCATGATCAATTGGGACGGGAGTGATACAATATCATACGCGTTGCTTCAGGTACCTACTAAAGTAACAGATAAGATATTCGAGGTGGGGCGAGCGTTCAATAGCTCGGGGAGGGGAAGTCACCACATTGTGTGATGGTAGACGGCAGCTACAACAACGGCTATGTACAATAAAGAATAAGAAGAACTTTCTATTCAAGCTCTAACTCTTTGTTTTTACAATTCATGTTACCAAAAATGTACGGAAAATGATTTTTTAAAACTTAAATAAAACCCAGGGCAACGGTCCTACAGTTTTGGTGCTGTAATAAAAAATGCTCAAGGGGTCAAGCTCTAACAGATTGCTATATTTTTTTTTCTTGGCCGGCACTTTCGAATTTGGACCAAAATAAATGATCTCCTTTAGTGATGTTGGTTGTCAAGCCAGGATTTCGGACAGTGGAGTATTTCAAAACACTCAACTAGATACAAAGATAATTAATCAGGAGCTGAATTTGCCTGCCTCAGAACCTTTACCAGAACGAAATAAAGCATTGCCTTATTTCTTCCTTGGTGATTCTGCTTTTGCCTATTAGCATCTTACCATGTCTGTCTAAGGTGCTGGAGAGGGTCGTGTGTGACCAATTAACACATTTTTTGGAGCAGAACAGCATATTACCAGACTTACAATCAGGTTTCAGAAAGCAACGAAGTACCGCTACTGCTTTACTGGATGTTACTGATAATGTGTTGTCTGCCCAAGATAAGGGAATGTGTACGTGTCTGGTTCTGCTTGATTTTTCCCGTGCATTTGACGCAATTAATATACCGTTATTATTGTCGAAGCTAAGATATTATGGTTTTGACCCTGGAGCTGTGGAATGGTTCCGGAGCTACCTCAGTGATAGGAAGCAATTTGTAGATTTGCGTTTGGGGGATGGCACCAATTTAAAATCGGCACTTAGTGCCATAGAGAGAGGAGTGCCACAAGGGTCTATCTTAGGTCCAATACTCTTTATCTTGTATTGCGCGGATATCATCAATTGCCTCCAGAAGTGCAAGTACCATATATACGCTGATGATGTCCAACTTTATATTTCTTTTTATCCTGACGAGTATGAAAATGCCATTAAAGACCTAAATGACGATCTTAGTAGAATTGCTGTCTGGTCTGAAGATAATTGTTTGTCGCTAAACCCAAACAAAACCAAATTCTTGGTACTTGGCTCTAAACAACAACTAGCTAAACTACCCGCTATATTTTCGCTTCAACTAATGGGCAAACCGATAGACAGAGTCTATGAAGCAAGGAACCTTGGTCTTATTTTAGACAAAGAACTACGGTTTGAAAAGCATGTCGCAGACTCAGTAAAAAACTGTTTTTATCGCCTGAAAATTCTATATAAGATGAGGCCTTATCTATCAGAATCACTTCGGGAACAACTTGTGGAAAGTCTTGTTTTGTCTAGATTGAACTATGCAGATACGCTGTACGGCCCACGCCTACTGGCTCGTACCGATCGGCTCATTCAAAGGGTTCAAAACGCGTGTGCTCGCTTTTGTTATAAAATACCTCCCAGAAGTCACGTAACACCATACCTTAATAAGCATTTTACCCTCAAAATGAAATCGAGACGCAAGCTACACTTGGCATGCCTGCTATTTGGTGTAATTAAATTAAAAAAACCAGAGTACCTATACAACAAATTGAGTTGGATCACTGGCAAACGAGAATGCGGAAGAAGGCAATGTTCACAGCAACTCTCATCACAGCCCCATAGTACAGCGGCGTTCAGAGGCACTTTCCGTTACTCATCATCTAAGGTATGGAACAATATTCCACCCCCCATTAGAGCAATAAACACAATAAGTACTTTTAGAAGACGTTTACGGCAGTATTTGATTGATGCGCAGCGAAAACTGGACCTGACTAATATAAATTTTTCTATAATATGATATGTGAGCCAATTTTTCAATTATTATCGTCGTTTTGTGTGTGCATGGGTCATGTTGCAATATTGTAAGAGTGTATACATAGCTACAATATTTTGGGTGATGGAGGTTCCTTGGGCACCGGTGTCTCTAACAGCTGCCTCGTTTTCTTTTGTTCGCGACTCAGTGGTCGTACTCGCAGTTCGTGTTTGCAACTTGCAAGGCAATTTTATTGACTATGGCATTATTTGTTTTATTTACATACTTACACAGCTAAAACACACATATTCGTCTTCAAAATTATTTGTTTTTTTAAATTATTTTATGTATCATTTTATTAAATCACATTATACTCGTATTTTAAACTTATTCTCATCCGTGATTGCACCCAAGGTTCAGTTGAAAACCAGCGTCAGGCAACTGCTACGAAGTTGTCTGGCATCATGCTGAACTGAACCTATTTGGCGCAGCCGTGAGGCATATTCCTGTTGCTGTTGATTTCTTTTTTATTGTTTTTATTTTTAATTATTTTATTTTATTTAAGTTTAAGTTTTAAAACTTGTATTGTGCTTCATTGCAAGCCAAATAAACGTGTTTTCTTTCTTTCTTTCTTTCATTTAGAGTCTGTCTAACGAAAGCGCGACTTGTAGTTTTTAAAAAAAATTAAATTGGCAACTTATGTTTCCGTCAAAAGCACGTCAAAGATTGTCAGTATTTTGTAACAAAGATTGATTTTAAAAATATAATTACTTATCATGGATAAAACAATAAAAAGTTATTTAGGAAAGCTGTGAAATACTATGATCAGTAAGTTTAAAGAAAAACAAGAAGAGAAAGTAGTTGTTTTTGATCTCGGGTTTTTAAGTTAGTATGACATTATTATCTTGATCATTGTTGACTGACTATTAGATATATTTTACGATATGATAATAATTTTTCTTATGTTTATAGATAATCTTGAAGATATTCAAGGACTGCGCGAAATAAATAAAAAAAACATTGAATCGTTAAGGAATTTGGGAGAAAAAAACCTTTACACTTAAAACTAAGCTTTAAGAAGAAATATCTTCACTACCGCACTTTATACGTTCAAAAGCGGTCGAATTGATGTGATGAAATAGCATACTTTGAGGATGATAAAATTCAACATTTTGTGTTATTCACCTTTCCCGTGACTTTCTTGATATAATAGTAATATACCAATAAATAAATCTTTACTCGTTTTTGTATTGTATTGGTTATTATAGCTATCCAGTATTGTTCTACTGCTGTGCAAAAGCCATACACTCTTTCTAATGGTCTCAGTCCCTTACTCACAAGACATCCAGGTCGGTTGGCAAACCTTGAGTTTAGACTTTTGGATGTTAGTCAAAGACCAAGTCTGTATACACCATAGGTCAAATGAGGAGATTACACATGTCCATAAGCTTACGCTTTAGTGATATCACTAAAGCGTGCCCATATGGGCAAAGTGCCCTTAAATAGTTCCTTGTTGGACCAGTAACTTTTTCAGGTATTTTCTGTTCGACACGTTATTTCTTTGTCTTATCTGGCCCAGAAAGACACTACTTGGCCCAAGTAGACAATAATATATTTTAAGACGTATTGTATATTCTGTCCGCCTATGTGTACGTTCCTTTGGAGCTGCTGGTTATGATTTTGGTCTTCAACATTTTTATATGTAGAGCAACCAGCATTTGCTCTAGTCCTGTGGCTGTAGGAGAGAACAGGACAATATCATCAGAGAAACGCAAATTACTTAGCTTCGCCGATGAAAATGCCCTTCTCTTCCCATTCGACTGCGAATGTCTGAAAGAAGTGGAGAATATCTTTGGGGACAACGGGACGCCCTGTTTGACTCATTCTGTTTGAAACATAGGATCTAATCTCTCTAACTTGCTGGAAGAAGTATGTGTGGATTCTATTTTTTGTTTTGTAAGGGAATTGAATATTTCTGAGTGTGTGATGCTGTTAAAAGCGTATTGGTTGAGTATATTTATTTCTAAACATTTTGTGTTCCTCATATTAGGAATATAGTTCGTCAAAAAGAATTATACGATTGTCGCAAATACAAAAAAATACTCAAGTATCAAAAATTTTTTCTCCTAGTATGACAGTAATACCATATTCAATATTTTTTGATTTGACCTCATTTTCTCAGGTCGCGCTTTCGTTAGACAGACTCTATAGACGACTTTACTGACATTTATGCGTCGGTTTTGCACCAAAATATAAGGTTTCATAACTTATACAGCTATAGTACTAAATAGTACCATAGCGACTCCAGGCGCAGTTGTTAAATATCTTAAATTCTAAATAACTCTATAAATGAGTTTGTGCTACTGGTACGAGACTAAAGTGTGACATAAAAGCACTAAGCATTAATGGACTAATTTAATCTGTATTAGATTTTCAGTGTCAATCATATCATTAGTCTCATATATGGTGGCACACTGTCGATTGTTTACAAATCTGCTTAAGTAGTTAAAGGTTTAACTATGGATTTAAGAGCTCAGCGTCGGTATAAAGTGAGTGGTAGTCTGTACCAATAATAATGTTTTTTTTTCTCAAGCCAGTAATACGGATGAAGAATATGAGAGTGAAAGCACCTCTGTTCAAAGTTCCACAACATCTGAATTTTCAGATGAGCAGTGTAATAAAGATGAACAATTACGCAGTAATTAAGCAGCAGTAAGAAGATGGTGCGTCACTTATAATATAGGTATATGCTTGATGAGGTCATCACGCAGTTAAAAGTTTGATAGAAATAATAAATAAGTGCATTCCTAATGTGTTATAAAAAGATCGCGTTTGAACAAGAAACTTCATCACTGGTTGTCGCAGTCACATATCACGTCGGGGTCACCAGTTTGGGGACGCGGATGGGAGATACTGCGCCCGTCCCCTTTTATGTATTTGCGATGAGGTGATGATTGGTATCAGAAGTGATACCAATCATCACCTCATCGCAAATCCAACTTGCAGTGTTAATGTGTATTTTGAAACACTGGTAGATACAAAATATAGTAAGGCTATTTAACTAATTGTAAAGTCAGGTATAAAGGATCGGACTAATGATAACAAATAATCTAGTCCTTGTTTCGTGACGGTTGACCGGCAAGAGAGCGAGAGACGCTAAGGGTAGCGCCCCACCTTCTCGGCTCGTGTTGCCACTTAACTAACTTAACAATATTGACTTAAATATTAACATGCAACACTAAATCTAAGGTGCGTTCACATATGCAATATGTGACGCCACAAGTAAAAATAAGGCTGTCCAATTTGTTTGTGATATCATTCTTAGTCTTTGTTGTAATATTTGTTTCATGTGAGGGCATTAAAATATACTCAACACGCTGGTCAGAAATTGTAGTTCCAGCGACTTCTATGAATATATTTTCTTTTTCAGTCTGTAGGGAATAAAGTGCTTTAAAGGAAAACATTTGATTGGGGGACTCTAGAGTTTACCTCTAGAGTCCCCCAATCAAATGTTATTAATAGTGGACTCAGTATGTACGGTTATTACTGATGTTTCTGTTTCTGGTGGTTGCAACAGTTGATTCGTGATGGATTCCATGGCTGCTTTTTCCTGGGAACACAAAAAAGGAAACCCAAATTAACTTATCTTAATCTAAATCTCTTGCTGAATTAATTTAATTTGGGGGTCTTTTACCACGAAATTTTTAACCCTCAATTTCAATCAGTGTCTCCTAATTTTTTTTTCTGATTTTAGCTCGGCGTACGTAGTGGATATTTTTAAAATTATAATTTAGATTTTATTTTTCAATTAAAATAAAATGAAAATCAAAGTTTTGCAATAGAGATTTAAAATATAATCTTGTTTTATCGAATGGTGTTTTAAAAGGGTTTATACGAAAAAAAAATACATTAAAAAACACTTATTCAGATAACTTACCAAACAACGCTCCAGTATGTCATTGTGAGATTTGACTTAGCTTACTTTTCCTTCTTCTTTGATCTTTTGGAAGTTTCGTCTTCTTCAGTGTCAGTTACTTCAGTCATAATCGATATTGTCAGCTGTTCCTCTCATCGTAGGTTAAGCCTGACCTTTTAACTCTGCATGGCATTAAAAACCAATCAGCATCAGGAAGCGAATTTTCTACTCTCGTTAGTTTGTCAGCTTTTTTTCTAGGTCATGCTAAGCAATTATTTCTCACCCAACCTTCAAGGACGCAGCTAGGCACCTTTTTTCCATCTTCCAGTTTTTGCACAATCGTAAATGGCATTATCTGTAATGTAATAATAAATTGTAAAGCCTTGTCAAAGAAAATATTACAGGCGTAAAGAATGTATGCGATTGGTTGGTATTCGCAATATTTTTCTGGCACTTATTACCTGACTTGCATACCGTTAAATTTTGATCGTTTTAATCCCGTGGAGGGTCGATCCGGACATCGATCTTTATCCGGTCGATAAAAAAATTAATTTCGAGTTTAAAAAAGTACTTTATTTTTTAATTTTATCTTTACAAATCGATAGTGTTTCATGTACCGAATCGCCCGTCCAAGGGATTTAAACGATAAAAAATTAACGATGTATATAGGTGAGTGGAAAATACCTAAAGTTGTGTATTATCTGATCTAATTCTAACCATAAAAAATACAAACTGTAGGTTGAAACTGAAAATTATAATACTCCTTATAATAATAAATAATATAAGTTTATGTAATTATACCTACTTTCGTTTCCTAGGTAGCTAGGCAGTGTGCATTTAATGCATATACTCCATATAATTAAATTTATTTTGATTACACTATTTTATATTTGGACAACGAACCCTAATCTATTGCGATGAAAATATGGCTGTTGTTTTCTGCCATGATAGCACATTAGCAGCACAGTTGGAGCCAATGTGTACTATGGCAGCCATAATCGGGACAAGCCCTTATTTTATTAATTAAAATTTTATTAAAACACGAAAATTATGAGGGCGCATAGTCAAATTTGAAATCAGCGTAATGATTTTACCAATACAATTATTTTCGCAAGTGCAAGTAATGGTAAAGTTACGGTTCATGAATGTTTTGTAATAATTATATCCTTTTTATTAGGTACATGTTACGTAAAGCAACAATGGCACATGACATAACTTATCAATCGAATATTTTATTTTCATGAGGAACACTCACGATGGCACGATCACAACACAAACAAAATGGCAAACTAGTGTGATAAAAAAGATCACTGGAATCTTTACGGTGCAAAATCGCACTATAAACATGTTTTGGTTACTTTTATAGTGCTGTCTGTAACATAGACAGCACTATTTAAGTACTAAAAAGCGTTTCTCGACACTTTTACATTTCAACTTAGCTGATGTATCACCGTGAGAGCCTTTATGTAATGTTTATAGAAAAATCTGTGATAAAACTAGCGCTTTTTTGGGGTTCGGTAAATGTTTACAATACCATTATAGTTCTAATAATGAGTACTAATTAGCATGTTCTAAATCGTTCTCGGAGCTTTTATATTACCATATATTGTTACTTGGGTATGTTTGACGACGGACGCCTGAACGTCGATTAATAATGAGAGCTTTGTTGCTGTAAAGGCACATTATATTAATGAAAATTCCAAACTGTGCACCAGTTTATTATTTTGTATTGAGTATGAAGAGATGCATACTAGCGAGAATCTTGCTGTTGTTTTTAAAAGCCGTAATGGACACATGGTGTCATGTACATAAAAAAATAACAGCAATTGTTAGCGACAACGCGGCTAATATTACAGCAGCTATCCGAAATTCAAAAACAGATGAATTTGCCCACGCTTAAATTAAAACAAGATGTTGTGACCAGGTAGAATTCCACATACGATAACATATCGTATGTGATAATCGTATGATAACCTGTAAAGAGGCTGTGACAGCAACTTTGGCGATCATGCAGGAGGTGGTACCCATTTTGAAAATATTTTATAAAGTAACCACAGAAATTTCCACTGATAAGTATTATTTATTTATTTATTTCTTTATTGTACACCTCACCTTATTAAAGGACAAACATTTATAAAAAATTAGTGTACAATAGGCGGTCTTATTGCACAGGGCAATTTCTACCAGACAACCTTTGGATGGATTGGAAGAAAGAAAAAGAGTTGGGGTTGTCAGTGTACAACAATAAAAATAATAGAAATTTTTATATATATTATACAATAGGAAATATTTATATATATATATAATACATAAATAAGTTATCAAATAATAAACTAATAAATATTAAAATATACAAAAGAGATAGGAGAAGAAAAATTAAAGTGATAGGTAGTGCTCCTTCACCATTTTTTTGAACGCTGGTAGCGTTTGGGCACGCCTCACTTCTATGGGTAATGCATTCCACAAACGAGCTGCTTGTACCGTGAAAGATTTATTGAAGAACGAAGTAGAATGCATATGAATACTAAGTTTCAGATTCTCCGGTGACCTCAAGGACCTAAAATGTGTGTAACAGAGGAACTGAAAGCGTTCTTTGAGATAAAAAGGAGTCAGAGGATTAAAGAGCACATTGTAAAGCAACGAAAGTATATGAGCATTCCGGCTAAGGCGAATAGGAAGCCATTTGAGCTGAGTGCGAAATTCAGAAACGTGGTCATACTTGCGCAAGCCAAATATAAACCTGATACAAAGATTTTGAAGCCGTTCAAGCTTATCCAATTGGTCTTGGTTAAGATCAAGATAGCTGGCATCAGCATAGTCCAAGATTGGGAGAAGAAGAGATTGTGCTAACGCAATTTTCGTAATGATGGGAAGAAAATTGCGAAGGCGTCTCAAAGAGCCCGCCGAGGCAAACAGTTTACGACTGACCTCTTGCAACTGTTTAGTCCAGGAAAGAGTGCTGTCGATATAAATCCCCAAATTCTTCACAGTGTGAGTTACGGGAATCACAGTGTTATCGAAAAAAACCTGGGGAAGTGTCGACCAAACAATCTTACAGACAGTCCGTGAACTACCAACAACAATTACGCCCAAACTCAGCACTCCAGTCACCTATTCGAGTCAAGTCTATATTAATAGTTTTGATGGCACACAGCTTCTCAAGAGGGGCTTGGGTATATATTTGAAGATCATCAGCATACTAGGTGGTAGAAAGAAGAAAGCCGTTGAGTGATAGCATTAATAAAAAGTGCGAAAAGTAGAGGAGATAAAACGCCACCCTGCGGGGCACACCGGCCGAAGTATTACACCAAGAAGACAAATATTCCTCAAAGCAAACACGTTGCCGGCGACCAAACAGGTAACTTGAACCAGTCAATTACCGAAGGAGATATGTTAAAAGAGCAAAGGATGCCAAGCAAAATGTCGAAATCAACAGTATTAAAAGCATTGCTAAAGTCTAGCAGAGCAAGTACTGTTAACTTCCCCATCTCCATGCCTGACCTGATATCATCTGTGATATGCACTAGTGCTGGGGTAGTGCTGTGTCCAGGTCGAAAACCAGATTGGAAGGAATTATGTAGGTTGTGCTTGGAAAGGAACTTGCTAAGTTGCTGGTGGACAAGTTTTTCAAGGACTTTTGATAGGAATGGAAGAATAGAAATTGGACGATAGTCAGTAAAAGAAGCAGGATGAGATTTTTTTGGCAAAAGTATAAGTTGAGCATCTTTCCAAACTTTTGGGAAGATACTACTAGAAATAGAGAAGTTCAGGATGTAAAGGATGACAGGTATAATATTATCAAGAATGGGGATGATCATCTTTCGGCTGATACAGTCACTACCAACAGCGTTAGATGTAATCAATAAAATAATCTTTTTAACATCACAAGCAGTGAATTGACTTATGACAAAAGGAGAATAATCAGGTATCGGAAGCTTTGAAAGATGACTTAGTGTAGTTGCTTTGGTGGTCCTATCTAATAAGGGCGAAGTAGAGAGATGACTATTAAGTAAGTTGAAGTCTAAATCTTTGGGAATTGTGTCATGTGACTTTTTTCCGATACCTATGATTTAAGAAAACTCCAGACCTTAGCTGGATCACCATTTTGAACTGAAGAATGAATGTGTTGGCATTTTGCGTTTCTACACACCTTGTTGCAGTGGTTTCTAATGAAGACATATTTTTCTCTATTGCTGTCACTTGGCCGAATTTTTAACTTAAACTTAGCAGCTGCTTTTTTATTAAGTAAAAGCTTAATTTCGTCAGTCAGCCACGGCGCTGGAAGATGCTTAACTCTCACAGCTCGAATAGGTGCATGCGTGTCATATAGCTGAATCAGGGTAAAAGTCAAGATATCAACTTGTTCATCAACGGATGTGGATGAAATCAGAGGCGTCCAGTCAATGCTGCCAGCATCTTCACGAAGACGATCAATGTTCATCCCATCAAAATTGCGAAGCAGAAGAGTTTTGGACTTATGCTTAGGAGGACGGATTTTATAGGAAGTGAAAATTAGATCATGATAGGAAAAAGCGTTAGCTGAACATTGACCATGTTTAGCGACGTGATCGAGAGAAGAGACAAAAATAAGATCGAGAAGTGAAGGAACAGAGTTAGGAAAATGGTGAGTGGCACCAAGATCGAGAATAGAAAGGTTAGTAGATTCAATAATGTGACGAAAAGAAGTAGAACGGGAGTCTTTTTTAAGGAGACATGTATTAAAGTCGCCCATTATAATGCTTTGACTGTAAGAAGGAATTAAAGTTTCTAAAATGCGTTCAAAGGAAGAAAAAAAATTGATCCGAAGAGAAGGGCAATAGTAGACCCCAAGGAGAATCTTGGTATGGTTAAGTTCAACTTCCAGGAACAGATGTTCACCGGCATTAGGTGGGGGCGGCTGTGTGGACATGCTAACAATGGAAAAGGGAATGTAATTACGAATATAAATAGCCACACCTCCACCACCATCGACGGCGCGATCATTCCTGATGAGCTGAAAACCTGGAAGAGAGTAGGCTGAAGAGGGAAGACAAGGTTTTAGCCATGACTCAGAAATAAGAATTGCGTGAATATACTTAGTCAAAACTGGCCAGCATATCGGGGAAATGTGTCGGAATACTCTGGGCATTTATGTGGACTACATTAAAGTTCTCAGAGACATCGGAAAATAATGAAACCAGAGTGTCGGCTAAAAAAGGAACACTCACAAAGCTTTCATCATCACTTTTTGTAGAGTAAAAACTGTCAGTATCACTGCCACAGCCAGAGCTGGGCATTAATATGAAAACAAAAATATAAATAAAATACGCAGTTGACTAAGCAATTAAAGTTAAAGTCCACCTGCCAGTTTTGCTTTACATGAAATTAAATGTGAAAAAAGAAAAAAACTATTGATTTTGTGGTCCAGGAATAACTAAATTGAAATTAACAAAAATGTAGGATCGTGTAACGAAGCGAAATTAAAACAAATTATTTTATACAAGATCGTCAGTGCAGTGTTACGGAACGTAGGCAAGGATTGACATGACAGTGACTGATAGTCACAGTGATATTTCATTTATCGGTAAATTGACTTGACAAGTTTGACAACCAAAACAATTATAAATAAAAGATAATAATAAGATACGAAATAGGTAATAGGAAAAGAAAATGTACCTATTACATTCACCTACAAAGTAAATGAACTACCTGGACCAACTGGAACTAAAAACTAATGAAGCCATCACTTCCTGGCCACAGCGCGCTTGGTTTTAGTGACAGCGACCTTTCCCACGGCGACCGACTGGACGACGCTGGCCTCCGGCTGTCCTGAGACCTGCTCCGACTGGGTGACCTGCTCCGACTGCTGCGCTATCTTATTGAGATCGGCAAAGCAAGTCACTCGATGCTGCGTTCCTTTTGGATCAAGGACAAACACTGTACCTTCTGTAGTCCAGCACTGTGTCACGCCAAATCTGTCCCGCGCCGCCATAAAGACGTTGTGCCTGGCTTTCGTGAGGAATTCCGAAATCGTGATACCAGACCCCTTCAGCTTGGTTTTACCAAACCAGATCTTATCTCGAAGAGCCACATCATGTAGTTTGAAGAGGATTGGTCTGGGCTTGTGTGTTGTGCTTCGCCCCATTCTGTGACACCGCTTAATACCAGATGTAGCCAAATCCAGCTTGAGACGCTGATTGACAACTTGTGTCACCACTTGTGCTGTGTCCTCATCTTGCTCCTCAGACACTCCGTGTAACAGCAGGATTTTTCGCCTCCCACGCATCTCCATATTATCCAAGCTTTGTGCTAATAAACCAACTTGCTGTTGGAGAGTAGCGAGTGCCTGGACAATAAATGCCCGGAAGGATCCAAACTCCGCTGCCAAACCGGAGGTGGTGATTGCCATAGTGCTGGGGGACTTCTGCAACTCCTTTTCGAAGTCTGCCATTCTTTGAACGAAGAGGTTGGCCATATCAGCAATAGATTTATTGATTGCCTCCATAGTGTAGTGAGCAGCTAGGTAATGTAAATAATCTTGTGTTGTTTGGTGCTGAAAAAGCTTTACTGGCAGGTAGAAAAGTTTAACTAACAATAACTAACATTAATAAACAAAACTAATTATTATTACTATTTTTAATATAAATTATAATTAAGAGCAAAAAAATTTTGTTGTTTCACTTGTGACTCAGCCGCAAGTATGTACCTGTCGAAGGTAATTGTGTATTGTCGGCTCCTTAGGCAACATATCAACAACTACCGTTCCAATACCTATTTAACACAGTCAGAAACACGGAAATTTATTGAAACTGAATGACCAGATAAACAAAAGGTTTTATGATAAAAACCTTATTTAGATAAAAAAAAAATAATTTTTATGAACTAGCACTTGACTGCAATTCTACCTGATGGTAAGCAGTGATGCAATCGTTGATGGTAAAGCGCACTAGTTTATTAAGAGCCTATTCACTCTAGCCTTGAAGACGCCTAAATTATAATTGGACGGGAAAACCACAGCAGGCAAATTGTTCCAGTCCCTCGATGTACGCGGTATAAACGATGAGGTTTTGCCTCGCCTCGAGTTTCAACATCGTAAGGGTTGATATTCGCCGTACGCCGGGTTGTTCGATGGTAGAAAGGAGATGGCGGTATCAAGTCATGCAATTCCCGCGCACACTCTCCAAAATGCACGCTACGCCTATGCTCAAGGCCTTGTAGATTGGACTCCACTTAATCTGAATCACCAATTAGCCTCTTCGCACGCCTTTCCGCCGAGTCCAAAGCTGCTAGGTGGCATTTTGCAGCACCAGCCCATATGTGGCTGCAGTACTCCACAAACGAACGGACTTGTGCTTTGTATAAGATTAGAAGCTGTTCCGGTGTGAAGTAGCGCCGGACTTTTGCTAGAACGCCGAGTTTCCTAGCAGCTACCTTGGCTTTGGACTCAATGAACCGCCCAAAGTTGTAATACATCGAAGCTACCATATTGAAACCAAGATTTAAAGAGAAAGGGTTTGTGAGCGTTACTAAATATGATAAAGCACTGTCAACACTTAAGAAAAAGGTCAGGCTTGACAGCGAATCATTGCTTTAGGTCCAGGGCCCTGGTATGCATTTTCATACCTTCTCAGAGCTCCCGAGTAGGCCTAAACTCTGCTGGACCCCTACAGTTTGCTGATAACTCCTTGAGGCACGCGGGAACAGTGCGCGCCGTCAACGACTTGGGCTCGGTGTTACTGGAAGTACGGACAGCGAGCTAGCCATTGCCCCCCGTCCGCAAACCGAATTACGGCGGCGGCTGCGGCGTGAGCGCCTTTGCCTGATGCGCTCGGCCTCCTCCTTTGCTAGCATTGCGGATCGCCGCCCACGTGGATATGATGGATTATTGTTAGAATTATTATCTTTTCTCCGTCTACAAAAATAAATTTAAAAAAATCAATAAATTACTAATAAAAAAATCTAAGATTTCGATTTTGCTATCAAAATACATTTCTAAAAGATAGAATATATGGTAAATACTAACATGGAAACTACGTACGTAGAGTCCATCTCATACTCAAAACGATCGGATAAATAATTACACAGAAACTCGTTTTATATTAATTTTATAAGTTGCAATCATCTTTTTCAATAATTTTATAAGTTTTAGCAATAATGCTTTTAATTGTGATTTAGTTTTATAAAGAAAATTAAAATAAAATTCTAAACAAAAATCGTACTCATGACACCAAAACCGACCATCGTGTATTATGAACACTGTCGTCAGTATTCAGAGTAAAATGAGGTGATGCATTCCACTGTCGTCAGTATTCAGAGTAAAATGAGGTGGTGCATTCACTTTAGGCTTTATGTTGCATGCGAAACATTTATTTTGCTTGATATAATGAGCTTCATGGCCATTTGCAATCACACGAGTATATGCATAACGTGTACAGATGCTAATCAACATTCATTTTAAATACCATGTTCCTATAATAAAAACAAAGCCAATCATGTTTCAGTTACGAATGCAAGTCAGTATAATTATGTACATTTTTATAAATGTTTACTACCACCTTAGTTGAAAAACATTGTTAACATAAGTGACCAATTCAAACACGTCATTTCAAGTTACGTTGCGGACAACATCTTCATTCAACATCAATTATTCTCTTTCATTCTTGGGCCATCTAACTAATAAATGCCATTCATGAGGGGTAAAGACAGTTTTGGTTTGAGAAGCTCTCTCGTTGACAGAGTGGACTCTGTCCCCCTCATTTTGGGTGTGTCCCTTCTGTAAAAACCGATGTGCTATGCATATGTTGAACTTTCTTGCAGCGCAAACGTACAATGAAAATAAAAAGCGGATAGGTTTTTAGCCGGCAGTTGTCTGACCAAAAGCGAAACTTTTTGACCCCTTAGTCAACATTAGTCTGCATAAAATCTAAGAGGCAACTTTTAACCTTATTTGCACCACGTTTTGCCACTGATTTTTCCCATATATAGCAAACGACCTTTCTTTTATTCTTTCTTTTATCCTTGTCAAAATCCGTAAAGTTAAAAGAAGATAGCTTTCTTATTATCTATAGTAAAATATGTTTATATTGCCATGAAGACACTGTAATACTTTTTCAAAATCATACCCAGCAATACCTATGTTTCCATTTGACACGACAGCTTCTTTTTTATCTTGGCTTTTGAAATTTCTTGCGAATTTCTTATTAGTCTGGTGTTGGTGAAGACTTTCTTTTTTTGGTCCGTTGGGTTTAAATCGGAAAACATGACATTTGACGCACTGATCCTTTTTGGGAATATGGAAGGCTAGATTGAAATTTAAGTTGTCAATGTTAATTTGAGTTGTCAACTGGCATTCTTTTGTAGCCTTACAGGTGTATTTTTGGGTACAAACTATTCAAGATACAATTTGAACATTTTGGCTATTTTTGTGTATATAATGCGATTCAACAGGGACAAATGCCCGAACATGGTCAATTGACAAATAAACACTTCGTTGAATTGCGTCATCTATAACGATCTTGTTACAGTCACGCCGACCCCGTATGTCCTCCTCTAAAATGGTCCTCCATTTGCAGACGGGGCAATTTGGCAGACGGGGTTGGTATACGACATATGGGGATGGCAGTGGCCATCACTTCTTCCACGCAGTTTTTGAGATACGAGTTGAAACGGAAAGAGTATTAATAAACATACTTCAGTTTTCTCGTAGTGATATTCACTAGAACTTGTGATTAGTAGCGGATAATACTTAAAAGTATATTTTCTGTGATATGAAACTCACTATATCGTGGAATAAAAGGACAAATCCCATCCTTAATTTCCTATCTGAACCAAGCCCCGTTAATAAACCCTAAGAACTGTTTTCTGCACTGAGCTGCTGATTTGAAAATTACCAAATTTTGCGACTCATCATGCTCATAATTATTGTCGTTGAGTTTTTTTTAATAATACGTTTGGTCCTAAAGAAATAAAATTATATTTAATTCTACAAAAAAAAAACCATACTCGTATTGGTGGCTTTTACAGGCCTGTGGTACCTTTTTATTTCTTGGGAAGCTTGTTTCTTATGAAATTCATCATTACGTATCAGATTATCAACTGCTCCAACCAGAGCGTAATCTGAAGCTTTTAGCACAAACTTTGTTTCAATAATTTGGAAAATATTATTTGATTTGTTCATGGCCCCGCATCGTGTTGACTATTATTATATAAATCAGTCTATGCATTCATACATTGACCGTCGTATTTATTCTTGAATTGATAATTCAGCATCACGAGCTAATTCACGCGGCATCAATGTTTTAAAGTTTTAAAATGATCCTCTGATCCACTTGACGAAGGATTTTTATCATCTGACTTATATAATACAATTTTCGCAATAGTCGTTTTTTTGTCGTTAATAAGGGCGGATAATAAAAATCATTTAAACGGCCAGTTACTTCAAGTTTTTTTTATGATGTGACACAGTTTCCTCAAACCACTTTGCGAAATTCAGCTCACTAAACGTCTCATCATCATGACAGTCATCATGAAAACGGTCGTTACTACACAAAGAGTCATGTTCAGTTACATTATTACGTATTTCGTTAACATTTACATTTTGAAGTACGCTTTTCAGGTAATATTGAGCTTCAGTACAAGCTTTGGAATTATATTTAGTCAGGATTACTGTCAGCAGTGTATCGATGATATTTTTGATATTATTAATATTTTCTGTCTGTTTAATGAAAATAACACACTGAACAAATAGGAAATTAATTTTTTTAGGTGCGTTTTCTAGAGAAATTTTACGAATCGATTTAATAAAATGACTCGTATCAATTCTCATGTATAAATTAGGTAAACTATTAATATATTACCTTATTATTTAATTACCTTCTAATGCTTTAAAAAAAGCTTCTAAATAATCTTTGGTTGTGTCAAATTTAGTGAAACAATTAATTACAGCCGCAATCAAAGCCGATGAGTCGTCAGTGATAACTTCTGCGGGCGAAGTGATGTTTTTTGCCCATTTAGATAACCAATCCGCAATGGTTTCTTTTGTATGGAAATCGCTTATCATTTGTGCGACGGGTGCAGATTTGTAGTTTTTACTAGCAGTTAACAACACTACGTACACAAATATTTTTTTGGTTAGGTTGTTAGGTTTACAAATAGAACCAGTCGCATCTAGAGAAATAGTTACTCTATCAACTACTTTAAAATACTCTCTATAATAATTTTGTTGTTATTCTAACCAATAGTGTACATGAAATGTTGGTTTTATCAGTATTTCATGTATTATTTTAGAGTACTCGACGGACTCAGCCAGAGTTATTAAAGACATAATTTCATTTTTGTCATGCCAATTCTGACTATTCGATTCATGACGGATTATTCTGAGTGCTCCAAGAGAGGGCAAAGTGGATGGTTCTATGTCTCCAAATGTCATTGTACGACGTGCCAGATCTTTATGAACAATCATTGCCGCCTTTTCGTTTAAATCTTTAGATAATTTTTGCCTCAATTGCCTCAATTCGACAATCTTGTCTGTTTTCTCTGTGTCATTAATTCGCACTGTTGCGTTACATTGTACATTTTCCATGGAAGGTAATTCCATTGCTATTTAGGTTATATTTTTTAAAAGATATCGTACATGGCAATTTAAAATATTTCCGAAGCTTTTGCCTCAAAAGGCAGGGCCATTTGTATTTAGGGATAGTTTTGTACGTTTTGTATCCTAAACATGGCTTTTTTTTATCATTTCGTCGAAAAGTGCTGCGTATCGGCTGTATTTTTTTCCATTCGTGGATGGCCACGGGAAATGTAAAAATAATTCTATTACTACCAATTTTGTTATAATGTTCGGGTGATCCAAAAGGTGTCGACGCCGTAGACGAATTCGAAGGAGTAGTTGCAATACTTGATATTTCCAATTTCCTATCAATTTTAGTCGACTTCGATATAAGGTCGTTAGTGCCCAGAAAGTTTCTTTTATAGCTTAGGTACAATGCTTTCGGGGACATAGCAAAGTTCACCTCTTCGGCTAGTTTCTGGTAAACATTTTTATCGTATGTTGGCCCCTTGAGCTGATATTGTTTTTTAATAAACAGTTGTTTCTGCACATCTAAATCTACACCACTTCTTGCCCATCTTCACCATTAATTGTATTAATCTGAAGAAAAGCAAAATCTGTATAAATATATTTTGTAGTAAACTAAATAACTTCTGCTTGGATTAATATTTTTTCAAGTAACAGTTTACATTATTATATTATTATATATAAGAAAATTGAATTTTAACTTCAAGTAATCAATACATTACTTGAAGTTAGAATTCAATTTTTTTTAGTTGAGCAATGACTTAGTAAGAGATGAAACCGAAATACTCTTATTAAAAGAGATGGCTAAATGGCTGCCCCCAAAACGGTTAACATGTATAAGAACTTCACACTAACCCGTATTATTTAAATATTCATTCATGAATTATTTAGTATTTAATCATTTCATAGAACTTTCGTGAACTAATAAAAATAAAAAAGTATCTGAATTGTTTTTATGCTTTGTTTTGGTTTGACTTGACAAGATTATAGATAATCAAGGAGTACTTCAAGCTAAGGAGGAGACATATCGCATTTCCAAAATGTCAAATCGAGTTATTGAACTAACATCGATTTATAATAAGGGTTATCAAAACGATTTATTTTCTGAAACAAAATAATTGTAACTGGATAAGTGTATTACTAACACTTTGGGCACACAATCTTACTACATATTTTGTGTCTGTCGTGGTCAATATATTCATTTTTTTTCTTTTATCCCATTCGATTATTTTATCGATTTTGTTACATTACAAACAATTCCATCTCTACTCTATGAAAAAAAAACAAACGTCAGACGTCGTTGCAACGCTCTGCCGTTTATTTGTTTCTTGTGCTTTTTGGATTTAGTTAGACTTTGGATTTTCATTGAACTTCGCTTGTTTATTGGACTTACTGATTGCTCGCCTAACTACTGACCTCTCGCTACTCGACACGGACTTGAATTGCAATCATGCGGTGCATAAACTGTGGTGTACACACGCAGACTGCGGCGGCATTTCACCTCTTCTTTGCCTGCACTTTTACTCATGAACCTAGCACGATGGTTAACAATAGAGGTAAGTCATCTGAGAATAATTTTAAAACTAATAAATATAAGAAACAATGATTGGTACTATGGTAATTCAGTTTTGTTTTTTTAGGTTCCAAGGGATGCCAACATTTGTCATCCTTGTTATGAAATGCTGAATTCAGAAGCTAATGATGATCGTTTATTTGGCCATACAATGGTGTGCATAACTTGTGGTCGTTCTGCCAGAAGCGTACATCACGAAGTGGAAAGAAACAATTTGATGATGCAGGATTTATCAATATCACATCTAGCTTTCCATCAGGTAATTAAAGTGATGTTTATACACAATGCATTGTTTTATTTATTTATTTGATACCTAGATACTCTCTGCACTAACAGCCAAAACCAACACATGCAGAGAGTCATTATTATATTACAATATAAAAAAATAACATAAATCACCTAAAATACAAATCATTATCAATATCATTATCCAAATATTTAGTTCCTCAGCCTACAAACAGTTAATAATCATCATTTCTTTCTCTATAACGATGACATCATACCAATAACCTAAATTACCTTTTTTTTAGACCACCAACTATGTGTGTCATCCCTGTTGGATGCGGCATCAAAGGCAGACAAATCAGGACCAAAATCGGTCAACTCTGCCGAGACCTGAACCTGTGCCACAAGCTGGCGGTTCAGATGAACCTGAGCCATTAACTGAGTCTGTACCTGAACTACAAGCTGAACCTGAACCAATAATTGAAACTGAACCAGTACCGAGACCTGTTCCAGAGCCAGAATTAAACCTGCCAAACTATAAACGGACTGCAAATACCTCTAGACACTGTGTGTTTAATGCTTGTGTTATTGAACAAAAGTTACATGTTATTCCAGCATTTATAAAAAAAATGCTTATTGAAAATTATAATTTTTATATTCCCCACGATACATTTGAACTTGTAACACGTATGTGATGTACATTTGAACTTGAATGTTTGGCACTTGCTACTTGAAAATAATAATATATACTCAAGTTTTACAGCAAACCAAATTGAAAAAAAACTACCAACATTTAATTTAGAGAGTGACATGTTTTATGGATCAGCTTAACCGTTTAGGAACCTTTGTAAGGGAAAACAATTTGAATAGGCAACAAACAAAGTTTTTAAGAGTGGATGGTAACCTGTCCCAATTGGAGAGTTTTCCAATATTGGGGCATAGTGACTTAATATTGATGGCATTAGGACCATATCAAGCCAAACAAGCTCGGTCATACTACGGAGAGCATATAAGAGCAAATGGTGTTAACAATATTGAAGTGTGCCCAGATCTTGAAAGAGTAAATCATTTAGCTCAACTTCTAATAGGTCGAATAAAGTCGAGACATATTGGTCATAAAATATACTATGTGTATATTTTGTATGAAACTGAACCCACAAACAATCATTTAGATGATATACTGTCATATTACTGCAGCCGTATTGTGGGTAACAGAACTCTGGGCTGTTGTCATGTTATGACAGTGGTCTGGTATCTTGGGTGGGCGAGACATTAGAACACATTATCATCTCCGGCTTCATTTTTAGATAATGTCATAATAAGACTTACCAAATAAATAAATCACATTTTTATTGTTTTATTATATATTTTTTATGTCCCTGGTTACTCAGTGCGTTAATTATCTAGTTTATGCAGAATTGTTTACAAAACTACCTCAATACAGAAATTACAAATATTTGGCTTAGTTAATTTAATATCTTTTTCAAATACGTTCATCATTTCAATCTTAGTGTTATTTACATTGTCTGTGAAAACTGTCTTTATTTCAACTTATTAGGATAAGTAGTTTAGGTTTTACAACAGAATACACTTTTAATATTATGATTTTTGTGGAAATTATTTATCATAAGCCCGTTGAATCAAGTTTTTTTTAGTGCATTTACCCATTTGTAGATTTGTCTTCACAAATCATCAATAAAAATCGTCGCAGCCACATTAAAGCGCCTAGTTAAAAGTTCATAGCAATGTCATTGTTTGAAGTTTTTATACCTTTGCCGTAGGAGTTACGCGACTTATTTTCAGGATTATGCAAATCTGAAAAGTTCCTGAACCTTTTTAATTATAAAATACTATTTTTCAGCTATTCAGCATTATATATTGCTAGGTGCCATGTTTATACATGCAATTTCATTGTGGGGCAGTCGTCCATACTTCAATTTAGCCATGTCCTTTATGGTAATAATGGTAGGGCAAGAAACAACCGCAGAGCGTGCGGGTGCTGACCGCCGAGGCGGCAGCGGGCGACCGCGGCACCGGTGAACGGCAGCCGCGAACGACCGCTGACACCGCGGCCGTAAACCGCGTCGTGAAAATTACTTTAATTTTTTACATATATATTTGCATTCTACAGAAACTGCGGGCCGGGAAAAAACCGCTTCGTGAGTTCTCTCCCTGAGGAGTGATACCACAAGACGACATGGTTGAGGTTTTTACTTTGCTACGCGTGTTCATTTTGTGAAGAAAGATACAGTGCTAAATAAATATATAATGAATATGATGCAATTTTGCCACCGAGGGACCAAATGTATCTATTAGTTTTAAGGTGATTAGCATAATGGAAAACTAAAGCTCAGCAGAGGACTATAATATATAAAATGGAAAATATTACAATCATACGTACCAAATCAACGTAAAATTAACAGAAGTGACAACTCGTGGTAAAAATTAAATAGACAACTTTCAAATACAAGATATAAAAACTCGAAAGAGTTTGCAACATAATATACAAAAACTTACCCGAAAATCTGTTACTGCACATTGAAGGTTGATCACCATTTTGATTCCACTTATATGCCGCGTATTGTACGAGCTGTTACGTTAAGGCCCCTGTACACGATGCCGTCGCCGCGCCGACACCGCTTCGCCACCGCGCCTCTATGTATGCTGTGTATAAGTTCGCCACCGCGCCGTCGCCGCACCGCCACCGCTCCCCCATTCGCGAGTGTTAGAGCCGGGGCACATGATGCTTTGCGGCGCCGCACAGCAAATATTTCGACAAATCGGCGGGCACACAAGCGACGCCGTCGCCCCTCTCATACGAAACGCAAAAAGCTCAAATGTGCTTTAACTTTTTTTATATATATCTACATTCTACAGAAGCTGGAAGCTGCAACCGTGCGGCATTTCTATGTAATGTAACGTTCTAACGAATCGTAGGTACAATACAGGTAAATGCTCAGTTTCAAAAGCATTTCCTTGTAATGTAACATTCCTGCGAATGCTCGGCGCTCTGTTCGGCGTACCTAAAGCTCACAATGAGTGTGCAAGTTACCCGTTAACATTTTTTTGTAATCTAAACGACCACTTGCATCGTTCATCCCTCTCCCCTGCATCGCCCGCGCACGCCAAGGCGATTATCACACTGCCACGCAACCGCTGCAAGTTGCGTGTTAACGCAGCTACGCGCGTACTTGTGGGAGTGCAGATCTGCACCATCGTGCGAGTTTTTTACGCATTCACGCGCGTAGTTGCGTTTTGTGGATTCATGGTGGCTCTGAATCATTTCATTCTAAGCCGCACGAAATAACGCACGGCACTGCGAGACTCGGCGTGCCATACCTTGCGTCTTGCCCCGCAACCCCGCGCGGTTGCGCATATTTCTCCGCTTGTAGGCGCATTTATTCGAGCATTTTTATATTATGTAACGTCCTAACGATTGGTACAATACAGATAAATGCTCAGTTTCAAAAGCATTTCCATGTAATGTAATGTTCCTGCGAATGCTCTGCGATCTGTTCGTCGTAATGCTCAAAGGGAGTGTGCAAGTTACTCGTTAACATTTCGTTGTAAACTAAAGGATCTATTACACCACCCGATATTCAGACCGGTTTTGTCGACGTCACGTAGTGTAATAAGGGTCAAACTGTCTTACTCGGAAGTAAACTTTAAAAGCCAAATTCACCAATAAACTAATCGCGATTCGTTCAAACAAAACGCAGTTTGTACGGTGCAACCGCACATTGCGTAATTGCTCACTCATCATAATCGAATTGTAATTAATATTCACACATTTACATCAACTTCAGTTCACATTCGGACCGCGTCATAGCAACACCTCAATCATCGTTAGTTAAGGTCGTGGACTCAATATACGTATTTCTAGTGAATTTCATAGTTTTACTCAATATCAATCAGCATCCCTATCAAACAATATCAATTAGCAAAAGACGTACGGTATCACCCCCTTACATCTTTTTGGTCCTTCGAGCATTAACTATCAGTGACTATCAAAAACTATTAGTGACAATCAAAATTTCTATCAGTGTTACTTTATCAATAAAACTTTTAACTCAAAAACGACAAGTGCCGTGTAAAAACGACAAGTGCCGTGTTCAATAACTCTAAAACCGTGCAGTGCTACTAGCAAGAAAGGAGCACCATCCGGGGAGTCGAGGATTCGAGAGTTAAGCAGCAAATACAAGTAAGATCGTTTCAGTTATCACTTCGTGAATAAACTTCATCATGGAAGCTATTCACGCGAACCAAGCTGAGATCTACGAGGCTATGAGCAAGCTAGCCTCCAACATCAAGAAAGATAGTTCGACCCGTAAGGTAGGTGATTACTTTAAAAGGCGTTTGGAAACATTGGAAGCCTATTGGGCTGACTTCCAATATAATCATGATCGACTTTGTACTGAGGAAAGCAGGTCTCACTCGTACTTTATACAGAAGGAATACGAGCGGGCAGCAGAACTGTACAATTCGGTCAAAGCATTAATTAATCAACAACAAGTACTGATGAAAGCAGGACAGTCAGTATTTCCAGAGCTGGAGACAAAACCTCAACAGCAAGCAGGTCAACCATCAGCATCAGGTACGTCTCTAACAAGCAAGCGAGCTGAAGAACAAGCTGACTATTCATCTCCTGAATCAAGAGGAACATCCAGCAAGACGGATGATATGTTCAAAAAACAATCAAGCAACATCAAAGCATTACAGCGTACCATACGAAGTCTGAATATAGACGAAATGTCCGAGAAGTGGGAAATGGAAGATGCACTAAAGACTTTGCACTCGAGATGGTCTGTAATAGATACATTACATTGGGAACTAGATGGAGAACTGGAAAGCATGGACGAAGATTACGAACAAGCGTATTCCAAACAGGAAAAAATCTATAACAACATAAAAAGGGCCATAAATAGTAAGTTATGGTCTGTGGCCCACAAGGCACAGTCAACTCCGAAATTAGATATTCCAATTTTTAGCGGATCCTATCAACAATGGACATCCTTCAAGGACTTATTTACTGAATCAATCCATGGTAACTATTCTTTGTCTAACGCTCAAAAACTGCAGTACCTCAAAAGCAAGTTGAGGGGAGAACCTGAAAAACTAATTCAACATTTACAAATATCATCAGATAATTACAACATTAGTTGGGAGATTCTGAATCATCGCTACAATAATCTCAACTTAATTTGTAGTTCTCATTTAGCCACATTAACAAACATTCCAGCAGCGCAGCAAGCAACTATCAGTCACATCAAAAGTCTGCATGACACCACAGTCGAGAGTTTGAACGCTATCAAGAACTTAGGGGTTGAAGTTAGTTCCTGGGACCCGTTACTCATACATCTATTGTCAGCAAAATTAGATTCAGAAACCTATGAGGACTACGTGGCATCCATCAAAGATCCCAGGGCAATACCTAAGCTTCAAGAATTCCTTTCGTTCTTAGAAGGCAAGTTTACAGCAATGGAGTCTGCAAGCAGGAAACAAGACAGTCAATTATACAGATCAAACAAGCAATTTTCAGGAAAAACACCAAGATCAAATTACAACTTTCAAAAAACATCCGCTGCGAATGATGAAATCGTTTCGCAATCGACAAAAAGCAAAAACACCAATACGACGAAAATAATTTATAAGTGCCCGATTTGCAAGACAAATGACCATGGCATTTTTTATTGTCAGCAATTCCTCGAAATGACGCCACAAAACAGGCGAAAAACTCTGTCAAAACTCGATATATGCAAAAATTGCCTTTATTGGCATAACGGTAAGGCTTGCATTTCAAGTAAGCGGTGTCGCGAATGCAACGGAAGTCACAACACACTTCTACATGAAGCATTTACACAATCAAATCGAACATCAGTTGCTAGCACAGCAAAAGCAAGCGACAGCACGACACGCGCCGCGAAACCCGAAACGCCACAGCTGTCACGCGGAAACTCACATGCGTCACTACAGCAAGACAAGCCGGACGTACTTTTACCGACAGCACTGATCAAGGTTCAAGATGAGAATGGATCATTTCAGATATTACGAGCACTACTAGACCAAGGCTCACAAATGTCCCTCATTAGTGAAAACGCAGCACAAATTTTAGGCGTAGCACGTAGGAAAAGTTCAGGCGTTATCTGGGGAATAGGAGAAAAGGAATCAAACTGTAAAGGAGTAATAAATATCAAGTGCGCATCAGTTCACAACAACTTTGAGTTTGAAGTAGAGGCTTATATCATGAACAAGTTAATAAAAAAGCTATCTAATCTCACATTCGAAAAACCAACATGGTCATTTTTGGACAACATTACTTTAGCAGACCAAGATTTCAACATAAGTCGATCAGTTGACTTACTTCTAGGCAGCAGTGTGTACTCAAAATTATTACTAGAAGGGATTTGCAGAGAGTCAGAAGAGTCTGCATCAGCACAAAACACACGACTCGGCTGGATATTAAGCGGAGATATCATACAAACGTTTCAGTGTAATGTCGTCTTACATAACCTGGACGATATTCAGCAATCCTGGGAAATAGAAGACATCTCAGACAACACCACACTATCATCAGGAGATCAGCAAACAATCGATTATTATCAGGAAACTACAACACGACAAGAGGATGGTCGGTATCAAGTGAGATTACCTCTAAAGCAAAATTTTGCCGAGATGCTGGGACCTTCGAAACCAAAAGCTGTAGCGCAGTTCAAATCGCTAGAGAGGAAGCATACACAGCGTCCCAACATCCAAGAAGAGTATCAAAAATTCATGGCTGAATATCAAGAATTAGGTCACATGAAGATTGCAAGAAACAATTTAAAGCCCGAATGTTTTTTGACCCATCATAGCGTACTGCGTCCCGATTCAACCACTACAAAATTGAGGGTGGTATTCAACGCATCGGCTAAGACATCAACAGGTAACAGCCTAAATGAAGTCATGGAAGCTGGACCAAACTTACAGCAAGACCTTCTATCGCTGATTCTTAAATGGAGACAGTACAAATTCGCATACACAGCAGACATAGAAAAAATGTTTCGTCAAATTAAGATACATGAAGATGATCAAGCATTGCAGAAGATTGTTTGGCGTAACTCAACAACAGAGCCTATACAGGAATATCAATTAACTACAGTAACCTATGGCACCAAGGCTGCACCATATTTATCATTAATGACATTAAAACAGCTTGCACGTGACGAAAAACTCAACTACACGAACAGTCTAGCGACAGATGTTCTAGAAAATTCATTCAATGTCGACGACTTGTTGTTGTTGTTGTGTGTAATATATGTTCGGATCAAGGGGTGTGAGCAGTCAAAACCAACACTGCTAGTTGGAAAGGCTAGACTTGTACCTGCGAGCAAATCAGTATCATTGCCAAGATTAGAGCTGTCTGCAGCTCTCTTACTAGCAAAACTAATGACAAAGGAACAGCAGTGTCTATCAAATTACAACCTCAACATTTACGGATGGACAGACTCCATGATTGTGTTAGGCTGGCTGAATGGTGAACCAACAAGATGGAAAACATTTGTAGCCAATCGAGTACGTCAGATAACCAATATCATGCCTGCTCATTGCTGGCACTACGTTAAATCAGCAGACAATCCAGCGGATTGTGCCAGTCGAGGCTTGAACGTAAATCAGCTTGAGGAGCATACCCTGTGGTGGAAGGGCCCTTCGTGGCTTCCTAGTATCATCGCAGAGAAAGAACCATTATCAAAATTCACAACAGATGAAGAAATCAAAAAGAATAAAAACAACGTGTTACAAGTGAATGTAATTCATCAAAGCAGCCGACAGCAGCAGTGTATTACGTCACCTGATATCGAAGTACAGTTCATTCACACAACTTATACATGTTTACGCTATGCTCTTACGATTGTATAGGCGTTTGCGATTTAAAGAAATAGCACAAACAAAACATTTATCTCTTCAAGAAATAAGAGTTGCCAAAATAAAGCTAATCAAATACGTTCAAGAAAACGATTTTCCTGAGGAAATACGTAAATTGCAACAGAGCAAACCAATATCAAGCAAGAGCAAAATATTAAACTTAAATCCATTTTTTGATCAAGACGGCGTTCTTCGTGTCGGCGGGAGGCTCAAACATGCTAACATAAATAATCAAATGAAACATCCAATAATCCTATCAAAAAGCAGTCGTGTAACGGAAGTCCTGATTGACGAGGCTCACGTTCTAGCATTTCATGGCGGACCTCAGCCAACTCCATTACTAGATTGCGAAGACCAAAAACACCACAAACAAGTGTCAGCTCCTGTCCAACAGGATACCAAACCATCACCACAAGTAAACCAAAACCGACAGAGAAAAGGGCTAAGTTACACTTTCTCTACAATATTGTCCTTACTATTCCTGATACTAACATTAACATGCAACGCACAGGCTGCATACAACATAACACAATTACAAGGGAAACAAGCAATTTACTTTGACAAACAAAATATCAGAAATGAATCTAATACAAGATCAATGGAAAATAGTAGTATATTACGACATGCAACCATATTGGCACGGGTGTAAAATATTTAATATCTATATCAAACACCTTGAAAGTTTATGCACACAAGCAAAAAGCAAATCCCATTGTGACGTAATCATGTTACAACTACGTCACGGATTCATGGAACTGGAGTACTACGACCGTATGTTACTCAGTCAGCATTTCGAAACACAGCCACGCAAGCGTCGAGGTCTTATCAACGGGATCGGATACGTAGCAAACAGTCTCTTCGGAGTACTAGACGAAAATTTCGCCGAACAATACCAACGAGATATTACCTTAGTCAGAGAAAACCAAAAACATCTTGCTCATCTTTGGCGCAACCAAACATCTATCATTGAAGCTGAGAACAACTTACTCAAAAGAGTTGAACAAACAATGGAAAAACAGCATAAAATATTTAATCAGCACTTAATAAACATAGATCAAGCAATCATCACATTGAAGAATGAGGCGGAGAAAGTAGCAAACACCGAAGACTTCGTTTTATCTACTTTAATAGCAAACAATATTCTAAGGTGTTTAAAGAACATTCAAGATTCTTTGCTGGACATGATCACTAACGTCCAACATTTCAATGTTCATATCATAACACCAGCTCAATTACAATATGAGCTAAATATCATTTCAAACCAGATGTCAAAAGACTTATCATTGCCCATCAACAGTATTGTATCAGATTTGTACAAGATCTATCAAATTATGCAAGTAAGAGCACGCATGACACGTAAATACTTCATATTTGAAATAAAAATCCCATTAGTAAACAGAGAGAGTTACGATATATATCATATGATACCTATTCAGCACCAAGATAGTAGTCGTATGATTAATGTAGTACTAATTTCAGAGTTCATAGCTATAAACATCAAAAGGGATACATACTTGCCCATATCTGCAAATGAACTTCAAAAATGCATACGGTTAAATACAAATACAAACCTATGCCAACTACAAAAACCAATCTATCAACGAGACTCAGATAACAACTTTTGCGTCAAAAATCCAGAAGAAGATACCTGCACAACCATAAGCGCAACGTGCAAAACAACATGGACAGAACTAAATATAATAAATACATTCATAATTACATGTTGCGGACAATGCACTCTGAGAATCATATGTGCGGATCAAATAACAACTGAACAGGTGAGCGGAGTCAATGTTATCGCGCTAGGAAACAACTGTGTCATCAAGGGCGAGACCTTTATTATTACGGCACATAAACAACAAACGTTGGACATGACAGTTAAACCCGATATTATTGCCGTAGAGATCGCTCCTGTCAATAACATCATCAATTTATCAGTACCACACTATGATTACAAAGAAGAAAACTATCAATCTTCGCTACATAGTATCTCCAAGCAAATAGAACAGATGAAAGCAGCCTCGGAACAAGTGACCATCGCTGACGGGATGTCGATTCATGATATTCACCAGTACGTGGCCATCTACGTTGTGGGGGCGGCAGGGCTAGCCTTCTCTACGTTCGCATGCATACGCTGGCGAAGGCGCCGCACCGTGCACCTGGAGCCTGAACCTGAGCAACCCTCCGTGCACTACCGAGCCAGTACCAGTGACCTTAGTGCAAGTAGTGTTCTAAATCAAAGTGTATAGTGCGCGAGTGAAGTGTCTCCCCAAGCAGCACAAAAGGCTGTACAAGGGCTGTATATAGGTTCAGGTTTACACTCTAAGCTGTATAGTAAGCTGTATATAGGCTGTATAAGCCTATATACAGCCCTTGTAACTCCAAAAAGGGCCCACATATACAGCCTATATACAGCGTTAAGTGTAAGTGGAGAATAAAAGCTGTATATTGGCTGCGTGTTGGCTGTATATCGGCTGTATAAAGGCGTTTTTGTACACCCTAAGCTGTATATCGGTGTACAATTACACTTTAACTCTACAGATATTCAATTATAACTATCATATACAGCAAAAAGCTGTTAATTGGTGTAAGAATACGAAAGAATCCAAACTTAAAGATTATTTTTTATAATATTTTACTAATGGCGACTACGCCATATACATTTAATTTTAAATATAATATGTTAAATTGGACTTGTTGACCTTAGTAATATGGTGAATTTATAGTGCCGATTTAATTTCATCGTAAAAGTGTGTATATTTTCGGTGAAAATATTAACGCGCCAGCGAAATAATCAATTTTAACATCAAGGAAAATAGTAAATACGGTAAGTAATGTTATTATTTTTTTAGGTTATATTAAAAAAATATGTTGAAATAATAGGTATAAATACAAATCAACCGTAATTCAAACTGATAATCATGATATGACTTTAGGCTTTTGCCAAATAAGCCTTTTATTATGTTTATAAAATCATTATGTACATTGCAAAATGGCGACAGCTTGCATAATAGAGTATTTTTACGACCTAGGCTGTATAATAGAGTATTTTTACGACTTAGGCTGTATAATAGAGTATTTTTACGACTTAGGCTGTATAATAGAGTATTTTTACTCCATAATCTGTGTAATTGTTCATAACAAGTACGTACATTTCTAACCATCTTTAGAGATACGTATAAGGAATAAAAAAACCTCAGCTACCTACGACTAAATCTCATATGTCCGAATACAATTTAACAATTTATATACTTATTGTGAAGTAGTGAGTAAGATTTGTAACCGATCTTTCATCTATTTTTCAGAAAAGGTACAATAAGGCCTTTGACTTGGTCTAATATCAAGGTCACGAGAATCAGAAGGCGATCTAAAATTACTAAGCGAGTGATTAGACGTCGGACGCATTGGTGAAGGATGACAGTTCTAACCCTCCAGATCATCGTGGGATTACATCAAAATGCTGCGTATAAAGTCTATTGTTATCATCATTGAAGAAGCAGATTGTGATCTATTACTTTATCTTCTCCAATAAATTATACTTTACTATCTCTACTGTCTGTTGTATTTAAATAAATTATCTGTATTTGTAATATTTAAATATTTCCTTTTAACCTTCCTCTTAATTCAATGTTTTCTTTTCACCACCCTTAGTTGATTGGTACAGAATACCTACAGCATTTTGTTTTTTGTAGTTTTGGGTTAACCTCAACCATAGAAACTATTTAGGTTCCAAGTTTCATGGCCTTATGAGTTATGTGCCTTTAGTTTTATTTTATATTAAAATATTCACCAATTGCTCGGATATTTTTTTTTTCTGGAATGAATTCTTGCAATGATTCGATCACGAAAAAAAAATTTTTTTTTTTTACGTTTTTGTATTCTATTGGTACTTGCACGGGGGTCTCACAGGGGGGTTAAAATTTTGGTTATTTTTGACCTAGGACGCACCGTTTTCGAGATAATTGAATTTCTTTTTTTTAATCATTGGGCCCATAGAACGGACACGGTGCGAGTAAGTTTTTACGGAATCCTTGATGCGCGAGTCCAACTCGCACTTGACCGGTCTTTTCCTCCATATTGATGTTCACAAAAACACAATCCGAGTGATTCCATTAGTAATACAGCCTAACGCTGTACTATAGCGTTCATTTACTCTTATAGCTGTATATCACCCTTGTAGGCAGTAGTTATAACACCACAATAGTTATAAGAGTGTACAATTACACCAAACGAATAAGAGGTATAATGGAGTTCGTTTACACCAATATACAGCAATAAGTATCATTTTACACTAATATAACACTTAGACCTGTATAAAGGAAGTGGTGACGTGCAATATACAGCCTATATACAGCTTTAAGTGTAAAACGCAGCCTTAAGTGTCAAAAAACTCTTAAAGCTGTTTAATTGAGTAAAAATACTCTGATATAGAACCATAAGCGTACGCGGATACCTTTATGCAGCCTAAAGCTGTGTTTTACACCCTTGTACAGCCCTTATACAGCTCTAAGCTGTATATCGGCTGCTTTATTGATGTTTGATACGCTTGCGTGCTGCTTGGGTCGTAACGATCAGTGCGCGATAGTCGAAACTAATTCAAGTACTTTCGTAACTGATAGAGCAACTTCACCTGTTACCAAAAAATGTAGTTTTAAAAATATCGACTAACAATTTAGCAACATAAGTAAGAATTGTTCTATCACCATGTATCATCAGATCACACTAACACACCATATTTAAACATCATCAGCATCAGTCATCTCGCGCCCGGGAGTATGTACGGTGCAACCGCACATTGCGTAATTGCTCACTCATCATAATCGAATTGTAATTAATATTCACACATTTACGAGTACATCAACTTCAGTTCACATTCGGACCGCGTCATAGCAACACCTCAATCATCGTTAGTTAAGGTCGTGGACTCAATATACGTATTTCTAGTGAATTTCATAGTTTTACTCAATATCAATCAGCATCCCTATCAAACAATATCAATTAGCAAAAGACGTACGGTATCAAACCGTACACAGTTTGAGCAACTAATCGAGATTATAGCTTCATTTTGCGTTTCACCGCGATGACTTGAACCTAGTTTACGCTAAATTCAGTTTCAATTCTTTTGTTGTCGCCCATGTTTACGACACGGGTCTTTAAACTAGATTACGCTGAGCTCAGTTTAATTGAACTAAATTTTTATTTTGAATGATGATGAAATCAGCCCTAAGACAGTCTGTGTAACTTGTGTGGAATATCGAGTGATGAAATAGACGTTTAAATGACTGCGTGCGTCGTTCATCCCACTCCACTGCATCGCCCGCACTCGCGCTAAGGCCCGAAGAAATTACGCTCATTGGTTTGTACAATTTAGTTTGTAACAAAACGGCGAGCGTGCTCGACGTCTGGTTCGTGAGGTGATACACTAAAATATATCATAGAGCGGCTCGTTGTTCTTTTAGTAATTGCTCTAGTCTATACTCACCTTTGGCCTAATGTAGCAGTTTTTTTGATCCGTTTTCACTTGGAATCATGGCCACCCTATCAGTTGTAATATATGAGATTTTAGATCGAATTTATCTTTTAAAGTACTAATATAGCAGAATCGCAATTTATTGGGAACGAATGTACACACACACATAATTCAGGTAGCCGAATTTCGTAAAGAAGCATAACTGAATTAAAAAGATATAGGCAACTTCAGAGGGCCGTGCTGAACGAACTGAAATTGGTCATATTTAAAAATTTAGCAACTTATATGAGAATTTAAAGCGGTACATATGTTATTTACCAAACATCAATTAGTTTTTTTGTAGTTATTGGATAAGGCTGTTTTGTATTTTTTAGATATTTTCATAAAAATGATTTTTTCAGCACGGCCCCCTATGCACACCTATATATTATTTATTATTACGAATTCATAATATCTATTGTGGTACATGTAACGTGTTAATAGAGTACATTCCTTGAGTTTAAGATTTTTTTTTAATACGCTTTATATTTTTCAAGTAACACGGGGGCCGTGCTGAAAATGTTTGGCTGGCACGGCCCCCTTTTTTTGCATTTTTCTTCAAAAGTACAGAGGTTCATTGAAAAAGAAAGCGGTACATATGATCCTTCGAGCGAGTACATTCGATTGGTGAACATCTAAAATGCAGATTCTGGTGCGCCTTACTGGGCAAACGCACGTAATTTGAAGAGAACTGAATGACACACGCGCCAGTGAGACATTCGAGTGAGCATTACAAACTCTCAATTGCCATGCTTATTTTTATGTCAAACAAGTCCAATAGTAACCTAAAACCATAAATTGCTCCATAGTGGCATTGGCATTTACACATTAATTTCCTTGAAATAAATTTAATTTATTGTAGAGTTGTCTTTTTGAATTTGATTTTAGATTTTCTGTTGTTTTCTTTGCAATAATTATATGTAATGTAACCGAACATCTAAAAATTTTTCTATTATAGCTTTTATGAGACTAATTTTGTGATTAAATCGAGCAGGTTTTTTTTTTATGGTAGGTAAAATCATCCAATGACAAATCCAGCCCTTGGGTGGGGTGGGAAATAGTGCCAGACTCTTACTGACTAAAAACCTACCCTTCCATTCATTGCCTTTGGCCCCAGTAGGCTTCGGCCCTGCTGGGCCCCTACAGTTTGCTGACAACTCCTTGAGGCGCACGGGAACTGTGCGCGCCGTAGACGACCCGAGCTCGGACCGGTCTGTTACCGGACGGACGGACAGCGAGCTACCCATTGTCCACCGTCCGAAATAGAGCAGGTTGTTGAAGTGGATATGAGTCAATACAAGAAAATATATTTAAATGCAAGGTATATTTCAAAACTAAGGAACACAAATAGACCTTGGTTGTATTATTTTTTTTCATTTATGCGCTGTTCTCGTCTTATAATCTCCTCTGTTTTACTACTTACGGTGTAAACATCTTCACTAGCGTAGCACAGACCACCAAAATCCTTTAAATTCATTAGTTTATGAAACCATAATTTTTTACGTGCCGGTGTAGAATCTTTGCATATGTCACAATTTTTTTTTTTTTATTAGATTTAGATGTCACAAATCCCGCAATGTAACCCACAATTTGACAAACATATTCAGAGCTGGAATTGTTATACACACGATACCACAATTATTTTGATATGTTTCATAACTTCTATCTTCACTTATCATACATTCGTTTTCTATATCAAAACGATATCCAACACTGGTGTGATTAATGTTTGATATAGTTGTCCCATAATTTAAAATAGGCACATTTTCTAAAGGAACAGAATTACCTGTAAATTTGGAACAGATTTCAAGATGCATTAAAAGCTTTTTATATGCTGATTTAAATTGGCCTGAATTTGGATTATTTTTGAACCCTCCTTGACTCCTAATGTTGTCGAAAAAGAGCTCAACATGATCTTGGCTAAACTTATAGGTTAATATGTATTTTAAATAACCTGTTTCTACATAACTAGTGTAAAAAGTTGTACACTTTCAATACAAACAAATAGCCCGACAATTCCTGTATTGGCTTGGCAATTGTATACATGTACTTTATCTTGCGAAAAGATTATTCTTGTTTCCCCTTCTTTTTTTTAGTGCGTTTTCTTTGAATAATTATATAAAGTGACGATAAATACGATTTTGATGTTTGGAAAAACCTAAAAACATCGTTATAATTCATTTTACTTGGTTCTTTTGAAACCACCGCAGTTGAAAGTCCTTGAATTTAAAATATCAAATAAATCATTTAATACTAGTATGAACTCAGTAGTTGGACCCGAATCAATGAAATTTGGAATCTTTAAATCGTTATCACAGAAAGTAATTGTGTTTGCCACACTGCGACTTAAAAGTTGAGTTGCTAGCTTAAATTTCACTATGGAACTTTTAAACCAAATGTGTTTTTGAGTTAATTCATTAGCTAAGTGGGGGGGGGGGGGGGGGTGTTTAAAAATAGGCTTCAAATTGTGAGCATCATCCATTTTGCAGCCTAAAAGTTTCTTGGTAGATATGTTTGTTTTACAACCATCAAATTTTAATGATACTACTTTTATTCCCACGGTGTGGCATTTTCTGAGCGTAATTTTAATTACATTTTTTTTTTGGCGGTAAAACTACAGATGAAAAAGTAAGCTAAAGGAATTTTCCATGATTCATTAAGACACTAATAAAAACACGTGCGCCTGAGTGGCTATTTGATTTGAGTCGTTACTATCTATACGTATGTCAACTAAGCCCTCATATTTCTCTCATATTGCCCTCACTTTCCTGTCTAAATTTTTTGCTGTCGAATTGACATCTCATCAACCACTAAAGAACATAGCAACATTTTATTTGAGTTTTTAACTTTTTCGGAAAGTCTATCTAGTGCTTCTTGTGTAAAACCTGGTTTTGCTTGAACAATTTTGTACCAATCATGCAACGTGTTTGTATGAGGTAAGCAGGTGTTATACATTTGTCGAATATATTTATAAGCTGCTGGTGAATAGAAATGTAATGTAAACGGGAATTTTCTGACCGCCGGAGAATACTTCAAACAACTCTTTTTTTTACACTGTTTAAAAATGTATAATTAAAAAAATCAGTTGAGTTTATATGTGTGGTAAGGTCTTGACATAAATTTGAGTCTAATTTGAACCATTTCTTTAAAACTTTTAACTTTTAAAAGACCATTTCACTAAAGAATTTAGTGAAATGGTCTTTTTAACAAGTCTAGCATTTTTTTTCCTCAGGCTATCAATCACTTTATCTTTGCTAATTAACCTATTGCGGCATTTTTGAAGTTCACTTTTTATAATAACTTTTCGAGGTGTATCCAAAATTGAGCCTATACGTAGAAAATTAGTAGGAGATTCTTTTTTACTCTCCAGGTCAAACATTGAACTTGTACGACAGATTTCAGTATTAGCGCCATCATCTGGTATTTCAATCTGTAAGCAACATCAAAATGATAAATATTTATCAGAATACCAAATAATATTTTATTATACAGCGGCACTAAGGTGCCGTCCGTTCTTCATCATAGTAACTTACAATATTAAGGTCCTGTGGTGTCATATCCTGTAAAAAAAATAATATATTATTACATAAACGAAGCTAGTTAGAATGGCTAACGAAGGTAGTTAGAATTATACTAGGAACAGCCGTTTTAAGAAGACGTTTCAGGCGGCCTTTTGCAGTGACATATATATCGTTGTCCAAGAAATGCTCAGAACAAACGACATTTGACTTATTCGGCTTAAAAAAATCTTCACGTCGTTGTCGGCTGACATTGACGTCCATTCTCCGCATCGTATTGAGTCACGAGGAAAACTAAAATATAAAATATGTTTCTAAATAAAACAACTCGTCTTGTACAATAGTCGCCCTTAATTTACTCGAGATATGTTAATGGTCTACAAAAATCAAAAAAACGTTATACCAAATTAAAAAAAAAGTTTCATTAAAGAACCCATGACTTGTCGCTTCATTAAATGATTGAACTTTTACGAACATAAAAAGAATCATCAAATTAATGACCTTTTTAACCGACTTCAAGAAGGAGGAGGTTAGACTCAGAACTGGGTGGTTCTTTCTTCAAAAGACCATATCAGACTCCAATCTGCATGGTTCTCATATGATTTGACCATTACATGTTTGTGTATGGACTTTAAAAGAGACTTTGACCCCTGGGTTTGTTTCGGTGTTTCTTCTCAGGGCAGTTAGCTAGGAATCACCGGCCTCATCTAGTATAAACTGACGAGAAAAAACATTGACGTGTAAAAGTGTTTTTAAAAACCTACTTACAAAATAAATATATGTTCGGCTGTATGTATTTTTTTATGTGTGTTTACATGTATGATATCTCGGCTAAAAAATCTTTAATTATAGAACCACTGATTTCCGAAGTAAAGTTACTTTGCATTTTTTACATTGAAGACGGTTGTATTTTTTCTACTTATAGGATTCCATTAAAAACTATGCAATAATATTTAACGTATAAATATTTGTTAAAAACTTTACAAATAAGTTCAAACTTATTACTTAATAAAAAAAAATAAGCACAATAAAAAAATAGACTCTATTGACTAAGAACAGGGTCATTTGTATTATGCGACTAAAATAAAAGTAGGCAGTTATGCATGGTTCTTACACTGACAATGAGGCCATTGAAATTTGCCGTGTTATACATGGACCGTTGAGAGAAATTTTGTGACAAATTAAATAAATATCACATATTGCACTGTATATTAAGTCATAAAAACAACAAAGATAAATCAATAAACACTTTTACTTACCGAAAATACGATATCCCATCTTTTTTTAACGTTTTTGACGTAATATTTTTACAATTTATCAACGAACACTTCGGAATTTTTCGCGACCTTACGGGCCACGCGAGACTACTTGAGAAGTGCGCACTTTTTCTAATGATGCGCTCTTTTTTTGCGGACGTTTTTGAGACGCTGAGATTGAATCTTGGGTTTTTTTCTTTATATCAATGTCTGTGTTGGACATTTTCTAGTAATACAGATTTTACGACGGTGCAATCGAATCGAATGGGCACGCCACTTCGTTTTGCGGTACCTCAATCAAAATTTATGGGAGAAATACGCCGATGCCAGTTAATGATTTTTCAGCAACCATGCTCTGCTACCATGATGATATTTTAGGTTATATATCAATAAATCTGTAGAATATATTTAACGAACTTATAATAAAGAACCTTAACATTTTGCACAGAAAAAACAAGACAAAAAGAAAAAAATATTATAACATGAAAAATACATATAATGACTGCGTTCTCATTTACTAATAGGTATGAGCATCTACCGCTACCAAATAAACGCATCCTTTGATCGGGCATAGGAACTCTATGTGTATTCTGGTGAAGGGATAATGTGGAAATTCCCAGTGAGCCTGTGGCACGCGCGCGGCGGTGAGAGGTGCAACTGGAAACACACATCGCATGAACCTATTATTGTTTCTATGGCCTGGTCAATTCCCGAAAACCAAAACCTTGATCGCGATTCGGCCTTAGTTTTTACTACGCCTAAATGAGAAGTATGTAATTCTGTGAGAACGATTTGGTATAAGCTCGGAGGAATAACCACTTTGTGGCCCCTCATGACACAACCACTCTTGTAGGAGAATTGTGATTTGCATAAATAGTATGGTTTTACCCTTACATTGCTTATCTTTGGTGGCCATCCATTCAAAATAAAGTCTTTTACTATTCTTTATATTGCGTCATTACTTGTGTCCTCGCGCAACTTATCCAACGTTACCGTGGCCCGGTATGTGACCCGGCTCCTGGGCTCTGAGGGAAACCTTAGCCTTGCCGCAGTACCTAAATATATATAGGTTAAAATGAGTAGAGGGAATTATAAAATGAAACCAGTACACTGGAGTACATGACAAAATTTATTATTATGTAGTAGTTAAAATCCATGGTTAACATTCTAAAATGTTTTTTGTTCGAGGACCCCATTCCGGATACAATTTGATTTCCATTTCGCCAAAAACAAGGGTGCAGTTTTTGTTATTGCCTGTACACACCTGGTTTAATGCATAAAAGGTGGTGTTGGGGTAGATAAGGGAAACGGACGCGAATATGACCTAATAAGTTTAATTATAAAAAACTTTAACACGTGAGCTGCGGAAAATACACACACGCGACCAGAGCGGTCCTCGTCGTCCGAAATGGCGGCCGTCCCCGCGCTCGCGGCGCTTGGCCGGCCAATGCTCCCCGCTGCCCGTGCATCTGTCGTGGCGCCCGGTACACCCATGCGCGTATACATCTTCCCAGCCTTGAAAGAGTTAGCTTTCAACCGGATCAGATTCTTCTTCACCCGGCAGCCTGATGATGTAATTGATAGCTCTCCGGATTGTTATTTTTGCTGTAGACATCTACCACACGGCAGGTGTTGTCTGCGCCCATGTTTAGTCTTGTAATGCGGCCATGCCGCCAACGCTGTGGAGACAGATTTGGGTCCTTTATCAACACCATGTCTCCAATTCTAGGCCCGACAGGTCCAGACTTTCATTTGGATCGCGGCTGGAGCTCTGCTATAAATTCTCGAAACCATCACTTCCAGAAGTCGAGGCATAGTTTTCAGATGAGGCCACTGACCGACGTCAGTGGCCGTCCGATTAGGAAGTGCCCGGGGGTTAAAGGGTTTAAGTCCAGGAGTTCAGAAGACAGAGGGGAGAGAGGGTGAGAATTGAGGATTGTCTCTATTTGTGTGAAAAGAGTCGACAACTCTTCAAATGTGAGAGAGACATTGGCTGCAGTCCTTTTCAAATGATATTTGGCTGCCTTCACGCCCGTCTCCCAGAGCTCACCAAAACGCGGCGAATAAGCCGGAAAAAATTTAAATAAAATGCCTTCATTGGCGGTATAGTCTATGACTGAGTCACAACTGGAGCAAAACACCTTACCCAGTTCATTGTTCGCCCCTAAGAAGTGAGTGCGTGACACGAATCGTCGTAAAGCTAAAATAAATGCTGATGTAGTAAGATCACTCAACAGCTCTAGGTGGACAGCTCTGTACTTAAACAAACAAACAGACTGAGATTTTTTTTTTAATAGTAGGTAAAATCATCCAATGACAATTTAGCATTTACTTATTCTATTACCTCGTCCCCTTTTACTAGAGATTTGGAACGGCCCTGCAAAGTCAGTACCAGTCGAGTGGAAAGGGAAAGTAGGTCTTATCCTAGCCGATGGTTTTTTTTTATGGTAGGTAAAATCATCAAATGACAAATCCTGCCCGTGGTTGGGGCGGGAGATAGTGTCAGACTCTTACTGACTAAAACCTACCATGCTCCTTTTATTGCCTTCGTCCCAGGGCCCCAGGTTTCATTTTCACATAACCTTTGGCCCCAGCAGGCTTCGGCCCTGCTGGGCCCCTACAGTTTGCTGACAACTCCTTGAGGTGCGCGGGAACAGCGCACACCTCGACTGTGTGCTCCACCGTGTCCTCCGGGCGGTCCACACAGTAGCGATACCCGGGCGTAGTCTCCGCACGAATCTTGTACAGGTAATCCTAGCCGACGGTAAGTTGCCCATTATAGGCTGTACAGTCTGACCACGAAATCTAGTGCATACGATGCATTGTTTATTAACCATGCGAGATAAGGCCCTTCAACCTACAGGCAAGTACCTTTCTCTCACAGAAGATAATAATAATTGCGGACTTGCATGAAATAAACGTTGGTGCTCGTTTTGCATTAATAAAAGGGTAAGTCTATGTTTACAATCTAATTAAAACTTGAATTGTCAAGACGACCACCTACTCTTAACAAGCCTTTAGAATCAAGAAACGGATTTAAACTAAATAGGATATATTCCTAAACCTTTATTTAGAGATTTTAACTCTACATCATACCACCTCATATTGAGCAACAGTGGTATCCTTTGTGAAACCAGATTTTTGCTTATACCACTTAAATAAAGTCTTTGGATAAGGAAAATAAGTCTAAAATAGCTTGGGTATATACGAGTAGTAATGCAGTGTGAGTGGTTTTTCGAAATCCGTCCACAATTGACCGAGATATCGGTTAATATATATAAAGAAAAATACATACAGCCGAACATAGAACCTCCCTCTTTTCGAAGTCGGTTAAAAATCTATGACAGTTTGCAGAAGAGCGCGATGTCGGCGGCCGCGCTTGGACATTTGGGTTTAAAATGGTTGTGTTTATTGTTTTTTTACACGTTATTTTTAATTTTATTGTGTATCTAGTGTATTGTGAAGGTGAAACTGTGTATAAAATTACGTACAACGTAAACAAAAGTGACATGGTAACTTCGCGGGAGTTTGATGGTTGTTTGTCGTAATAAAAGTATATAGAGCATTTGTTTTGGTTAATTCTATCTAAAATACGGTAGTTTAGTTGAATACCTCGTCAATGGCTTCTACAAGTTAATTTATTTTTTTAAGGTTGTTAAAATCATTAAATGACAATTTCCGCCCTTGGGTGGGGCAGGAGATAGTTTCAGACTCTTACTGACTAAAAACCTACCCTGCTCCTTTTATTGCCTTCATCCCGGGGAAGTGAAATATAGTGAGAAGTGTCCACAAATGATGAATTGCCGAGCTGAAGCCCGAAAAAAAGAGAAAAATGGAGATCACGAGAGAGGTTTGTGATTTTTTCTCAATATATCCTTTCTAATAAGAATCCTATTAGAATAAAAATAATACGTTTTCTTGCATTTTCCCGACTACGCCTTACTTGCACCATTTATCATTTATTTGAACAATTTAAATTTAAATTAACTAAATTCTTTATTCTTTAAGCTTTCCGTAAGTATTTGGACGGGAGTCGCGAATATCTGGGGGGGGGAGGGGTGAACGGTAAAGTGGATACCTATGCTGCAATACAAAAAGTATATCAATTTCAATGGTTACTAATGATCGAGATAAGGGCAGCGTGATTTCTAAAATATTAGAGAGGATTTTTATTACCAAACTTATGAGAAATTAATCAGCCATTTTTTACAATTTTTCTGGAAAATACGGAAGTCCAAAAATGTCAAGATATGTTTTAGATTATATGCCTTTGCATGTTTGCATATGCAAATAATTCTATTTTGATATTTTATTGTTATTGCATATTTTGGTACTTTTCATTGATCGTGCTTATTTCAATAGTTAGGAATACGTGTTTGGCATGTTGTATTATGTAGTTAACACGTCCGCCTCGCACACTTTTTTTTTATTGTATTTCTGTGTTGACATTATCATTAGTATTAATCTTTGACATATATTATGTAACTTAATCACAAAATGTTTTTTGACCTTACCACAAATTTGCATGCCTAATTTGGTAAAACACAATTAACCGAGCATTTACATGACATCCACAAATGTATAATTTATTGTATTGTGTTCTGCAATAAAGATTTGACTTTGACTTTGACTTTGACACACTCGGCGAGCGCACTGAATCCGACCGATCGCGACTGGCTCGAAGTGGTCGACGCTCGGTAGGCGTTGGCGGGGTACGGTGTGCGTGCGATAGAGGAGCATACTACACAAGAAACTCTATAGGTATCAATTTTGAATTAAGGACTTTTCATTACTACGCTATGTCAATATATCGTATTTTTTCGAAAGCGTACAGTTTTTATTGGCTTTTTGTTCGTGTACAAAATATAATCACCATCAGGGTTATGGGCTACTAATATCAACCCGTAGACGACATTGAAGAATGTCTTGTGACAACAATTGCAATCGGAGAATAGTTGCTGATAGAGGAGATTGGGGTCAATATTTGAGTGAATCTTGTAGTGGAACAAAGAGTAGTACATCCGCTATAGAAAAATTTGACGATAATTTGAACTATTCAACATGGAAGTTTCAAATGAAGATGTATCTCATAGATGTATGATCTAACGCGAAAAACATTTGTATATTTTTTGAAACATAAAATTGATGATTTTCGGAACTTTCAAGAATTTAAAGCACTTGTAGAGACGCAAATAATTACGAGTAAGGGAATAAAGACTGATAATGGAACAGAATTTGTTAACAGAGAAATGAACGAATTTCTTAAGATTATAGGAATACAACACCAACTTACGGTTGAGTATACTCCAGAATAAAACGGTGTCGCTGAACGAGCCAATCGTACAATATGTGAGAAGGCTAGGACGATTCTTCAAAGTCATTTAGCCTGTTGAGTTTTTCCAAAGATGTATGTACCGGCAGGCTTTCGTTGTTTCGAGAGAAGTTCGTAGTAAACCATAATTCTAAATATTTTTAGTGAGTCAGAAACTTTATTATACCGAGCACAATCTTTTCTATACATGATCCTTGCATTATTTATATCTAAGATTTGAGAGAACAAAGCCATATACTTACCACCTTTTCGTTTTATAATTAGTGCGGTAAAGGGAGATCAGTATTTCACACAAACCAACACCTCCAATCATCATCATCAGCCTTTTAATGTTCCCACTGCTGGGACACAGGCCTCCTCTCTAAGAGAGGAACACCTCCCATATGGGAGTTATAATGTTTCACTATTTGAGGGCATGGTATATCAATCGTGGACTTATTTTCTTAGATAATCGCCTTATGATCTCCATTGGAAACAAATCCACATAACATGCCATTTTACGCCACTCAATTTATTTTTATTGCAAACTACTTGTTTACTGGAACCTCTACCATTTTTAACAAGCCTTTATAGCTAGGTAGTTTTTCCTGATACCCTCTTAAACGATTTGATCTGATTGTGCCCAAGGAAATGATACCATACTCACTGCGTAATAGATGAATCAGCTTTCGAGAGATGTGTATAGAAACCACTTAGAATAGTGAGAAGGGTTTATTAATAAAATAATTCTTACAGTAATTGTCTCATTTTTTACAAGATACCTAAGTGCTATATGACCACATGACACAGATAATCTAGAGTTACACAATACGTTCGGATAGTCGTTATAAGTTCGGAAACATCCCCTTTTCAATCAAGCTGTATAATCCCTCAAATAGCAGGGCGTTGCTCTTACACGCTCACTACGTCGTGGACCTTCATTGCAATCTACAGAGCTTCGCGAGTCTAAAGAGGAGATATACTGAAAAGGATATTTAGGAACTTCATGATTTATGAGTGGTAAGCTTTGTTGTGATGGGGCATGTACTGCACAAAAAAAAACATTTCTTCAAATAGCTTTTAAGATCCATAGACATACCGAGCCAAAACATATTTTCTCTGGCCAGTCTTAAAGTGCTAGCAAAACCATTGTGACTGACATGTACTTTTTTTAGCATTTCACTTCTTAAACTTTCCGGTATCAATACCTGGTTATTCCTGCATATTAATCCATCTGTTGTGGATAATTCTCTCAATAAGTTTATCTGATATTTTTAAATACCTTACCGCAGAAACCTTGTTTATTAGCTTGTAAACTTTTTTTTCTGATAGTTTGCTTCCTAAATTATAAGTTTCTGTACTTTCAGTAACAGGAGCTCTTGATAAAGTGTCAGCCACATGGTTATTTTTTCCTTGTATGAACTCTAGCTGAATGTTGTTCAGCTAGAGTTCATACAAGGAAAAAATTGAAACTGAAATTCTTCTTCAACTTTCTTGGTCGATAAATTCTACATCAAGTTGTTATTAGTCTAAGATTAGCAGCTTTAACACTAAGATTATCAATAAATTTGCTCAGATAGTCAACCATGCCCAAAAAACCAAGTACTTATTTGCTGCAAGTTGGAGTAGGCATATTTTTTATAGCTTCAACCTTTGAATGATCTACTTTTAAACCTTCATTGGTTAGGATATGACCATAAAATTTTGCAGAAGTTTGTAGCAGATTTACTTTATCTTTATTCAACTTACTGTTTACTTCACGGAGCCTCAGAAGAAGTTTCTCGAATCTTTTGTTATGATCTAAAACAGCTACTTCAATAGTATCCCCAATTCCATAAATCAAAATGTCATCAGCTATGACTTCTATACCTTTTAAATCCTTAATGAGACTAGTGAGTCTTTGTTGAAAAATTTCCGGAGAAGAACTCAGCCCAAACGGGAGACGCAGCCATCTGTGACGACCAAAAGGTGTCCAAAATGTAGTAAGCTTAGTCCTTTTCTCAGAAAGGCGACATTGCCAGAACCCTTTCTTTGCATCCACAGTACTAAATACTTTAGCTTTACTTAGCTCGAGTAACATCTCATCTAATGTTGTAAACTGAAAATTTGGTCTTTTAAGAGCTTTGTTCAAGGGAATGGGATCTAAACAAATTCTAAATTTATGATCACGCACGGCTCACTATTAAAACATTATTTACCCAATCTGTGTGCTGGGTCTCTTTTGCAACAATTTCATCCTGTTCTAAAATGTCAAGTTCCTTGCGCAGCCTCTCTCTTAGACATACTGGAATGCGACGTGCCGGCTGGATACGTGCTGGAACTGTCTCATCTATTTCTTAATTAACCTCTCCTGGCAAGCTTCCATATCCCTCAAACACATCACTGTATTTCTGCATTATATTTAATGCCTCTGTACGGTCAAGCTGGTTTGAAACAGTGACTTTTTCGCAGTACTTCTAAGTTGAATATCGCATCATGCGCGTAACAATCCTGCACTTTAGAGAACATTTGATTTTACTCGGCTTATAAAACTTTATTAAGCTTTTGACATTTTACGTAAATGTGTAAAACAAAATGAAAATATCTTATAATTTGCTTATATCTGCAAATCTAGTGTAAAATAAATGACACCACGGAATACATATATAAGAATGAGTTTAAAATATGTAATTTCGTGTACCTAACCTAATTTATTTAATTTCAAGATGCCTGGCCGAAAAAGGGTTCCCGGAAGGCAGTTGAAACTGCTAGTAGAGTTTGTGGAGACCTATTTGTGGATTCCCATTCCAAAGTAGCAATAGGACGCCCTCCGGTAATGCTACAGGCCGTTCGAATCGGAAAGCGTGGAACTCCGTAGCATTCCAACTAAATTCATTTGCAGAAGGAACACCCAAAACCTCAGATATCCGACCAATGTTGAAGGGTAAGTCGAGTTTACACATCTTACTTTCTATCAACTTCAAATTATTCACTTCTTTACTAGAATGAATGTATTCACGATTCCCTACATCATCCCAGTGCCCACAGAGGGTATATCTCTCAGCAACAATAAAAACTACCAGTATATCACGAACTGGCGTGCATGCCACACGGCAGGAGGAGAGACAACTGCTGCAGGAGTTAAATACAAGGACGAGATAGTGTTGTCTCTGGTCCTCTCCTACCTGGCTCCTTTCAAGACCAATAGCATCGATAACTCACGTACCGCTGCTTTTGAGAAGAGATCAACTGAAAAGTCCGTAGAGCAGACATGTCAAGAGATATTAGCCATAACACTGGCCTCTTACATGACCCTAGCGAAGCCCCTTTACCCCTCAGAACGTCCCAGCCTTTACAAAAAGATGGCAGGCTGCGCTGGCCTCACAAGGGATTGTTGACCTGATACCAGCACCCTCATGGACAACCATACCCTCACTTGCAAGTGTATTTACTAAGATGGTATCAGGTAAGCCAGAACTGAGGATAGAGATAGTGGACGGGATGCTGGCAATAACGAAAACAGGGGCTGAGGGAGCAGTACTCACCCAGATCCTACTGGTCTGGGAGTACTCCTCTCTCAAAGCGGTTCAATATATGGACCTCTTCATAAAGTCGCATTGTAGAGCGTTAGAGATCCCGGTGGTTCTGGATCAGGCTATCACATTACACGAGAAATGGGAGGCGGCCAAGGCTCTGGACAGCGGCCTGGCATACAGCAGGGTTCGAGACCCGAATAGCCATCCAAGTCTGAATCAGGCGCACTTCCCTGATTTGTACTACGCCGCCATCAGCTATGCTAAGGCAAATAAGTTATTGGGAGAGAACTTCCAGATGTCCAGCTCGCATGCATCCACGCACACCATATTTATCCTGTGTTCATTATGAGGTGTACAATAAAGTATATAATAAATAAAGTCTCAATACTTCGACCACTTACAAATATTCATCACTCTAAAAATAGCATGCATTTTAATTGAATTATGTATTTAATATTCTAAGTAGTTTTACAGTGTTTTACATAGGATAGTATTTAATCTGGATGTTAGTAGCCGTTGGATGAAAGTATATTTTCAGTTACAAAATGTTTATTTTTTCTTCTTTCTAGTACACGGGAGTTTATGACTGAAACAAAAGACAAAACTGTAGACTCGCAGGGGAGCGCAGCCTTAAGGGTATTACATCGCTCAATGACCTTCAAGAATTTACCTCTACATTAGTAGAGAAGAATTGACCTCTAAACAGGCATTGCAGGGGGTGCTGCGCGCGGGGTGTTAGTACTGATTCGAGTTTTTTCTTGATTACTTATCGATATTCAATGAAATTCGAAAAACAATCAATACAAGTTATTCAATTTATCGTAACATATATTTTGGTATAAATTCGATGTATAAATATAGAGCCGTTTTCGAGAAAATATGGAATTAATGTTCAAAAAAGGCCTATTTACTAGATTTTTTTTCTAGAGTTAGGGTATTTTTTTGAGAAACGTAATCAATACAATTTATTTGTAATGTCCTTAAGTATCCCCTTCATTTTTTATATGGTAATCGTACATAAGGAAACTTCAAACAACCTAGGTGTTTTTTTGGATTTGGGCGATGTAATCCCCTTAACTGATGGAGAGTGTACCAAGCTCTCCTCTGAACGAGTTGGAGAACAAAGTGCTGGCAATTATTAGATCGAGCAGCAGAGTAGCGGTGGAGGAATTGCCTGGAGTGCGCCTACCAAATAATGTTAGTTCAATACTTGTTCATCATTATTAAAATAAAATAAAATATGAGTAGAAATTTTACACACATTAGTTATTAAATTATCATTACTAAATTCTTTCACATGGAGGTATATCTAACAAAGACTATTTTTGGTGTGTGGTGTTGTATTTAGGATATTTTTTAATGTTACAGGTATCATCAGTAGATGAGGTTGCATACCCTGTTGATTCTGAAAATGCAGCACTCGATCCTCCAGTACATCAACACTCGTCCCTCAGTCCTGTGCTCCTTTATTTGTGTCTTTAGATCCCATAATGAATGTGGAATGGCTTGATGACTGACGTGTTTACATTTATTGATTTATGTAACTAAATCATACCTAAATTCTCTGTAGAAAAGATGTGTTGGTGATGTTCTATCCCCTCAAGTTCTAAGTTTCTCAAAACTTGTTTTATTGATGTGTTGTATAAGTGTGAAACTAGACATTTAATAGTTTTAAGATTAATTACTATAATTTTATTGACCGTTAAAGCTGTGATTTTCAAAGATAATTTAGTATGTGTTTCAAGTACTGTGATTGTTATCATATCCCGAAGCACTGATTCATTTTATGTTTGTATAATAAAAATGTGATAAATAGTCTATATGATGTGTTTATTTACAATTTTTCTGAGCTAAAGAATTACTTGCTGGATGCCTCCTACACTGCCAAAGATCATTCTAATTAACTCTTTCTTTCTCCTACAACATTTTTCCCCAGAACTACCTGTTAACTTATTATTTATCCACAACCTAACACAAGTTATAAAGTAGGTACATAATATAAAAAAGCAAGTAAAAAAACCATGGATACTTTATCATAAGTTTATTATATCTTTAACAAAAACTATTTCTAGAAAATATTTTAATTATAACTTAGTTGCTGCTAGCAACTTCACCCATGTGATAGTAGAAAATTATTCCAAGGGAACATACTTACTATATATTTATTTTCTTTACTCTTCAAATAAAAAGTATTGGTTGTGCAATTCCAGAACATGGTTTATACATGTACCACGTTTCATCAAAATCCGTCCAGTCATATATTATGACTGTGTAGAAATAATCAACATACAAACTTTTGGCTTTATGAAAGCAGTGTGATTTATAAAATGATTTAAGACTAAAGTCGTAAATAAAATAAACATTGTAAAAAAGTTGTCGGCTATCGGTCATGCTTACCACCTCTCTTGAAATTTGGTTCTGTTGGTCCGATTGCCCACATCAGCACTCGAATCTGGCATTGGAGTGTTTAAGTGTCATTGATTCCATATATAGAAATCAATTGAAGCATCAGTATGCACTTTATTTAGATTGACATCACAAATCTGAAACAAAAGTTTTGTTTTGGGTTTTTGTATAATTTTATTTACAGACTGAAAAATCCTACTACTTTTAGTCAACTATTTCGCCAATGTCATTCTACTACTTATGACTTTTAGGGAATCATAATTGCTCCTATTAAATTATACTTTAGCATATTCGATTATGTAGCCCAATTATTCCAGGTTCCAGCCATAAAAACTTTTTAAAAAGTAAAATTTAATTTAAACTTTTTATTAAAAAGTTTTAATTAAATTTTACTTTTTAAGAATACCTATTGGTTTATTAAAACACATTCAAAACTTACTCTCTCATAGTATTTTCCCTGCCTTTCCGAGACGAAGGGTACTTTATGTACTTAAGGGTCACTTCCCAGACATTGAGTGACATTGTAAAGACACTTTCTAAATGTAGGCTGGCACATATGTATTACACAAGAAGCTTCTACGTTGTGTTGATATGACCCATTCCCAAAGAAATTTAAAGCAGCCAAAATCTGTAACAGACAATGAAATAAGTATCAAGTAAGATGCTCAGGCATACAAGTTGGTACTGAATACAGTTATATTTTTATAACGAAACAAGAAGGATTTGACTAAGGGTACTTAAGTACTTTAACTGTTGGAATCTATCCATAAATAAAGGAAATTTTACAATGAGTTCCCTGTCTAGCAACTACAAAGGATTATGAAGTACTAGCGTCCCGGCCGTCGTCTCTGAATTCGCAAATTCTTTTGTATTCGCCGTTCTTCAGCAGATGCAAACAATGTTAGGCGTGAACTTCTTCACAAACAATACAAATACCACCACATAAATAAGTCAACATTGGGTCAAACTAAACTCAGGCACCGGTGTCTATCACAAGAATTCATAAAAAACACTACCCGAGAGCAGGGTCTAACAAGTTTTATAATGGATATTAATTTGATGTACACTAGAAACTTCAAAAGCTTACACAATCTCAATTTTAAAAGTATCGATACAATAACATCTCTCAAAACGTGTTACGGTGGATATCAAAGACACCGGTGGATAATGACGTCATATCAGTTGGTCACTAAAGATAGGCAATACGAAACTAGCTGTTTGACAGTTGTTTATGTACACTATTAGCAAGTGATCTTCACTTGAACTGTCAATAGGGTTCCGCAATAGCCCCGCAGGGGCGCTTCTTTATGGCCACGTGAGTTAGTACGAATTTCTGATATTACAATGTTGTCACTATCTGAGTCATTTTCTACATCAACTGTTTTTACTGACTTCTCTTTCTTTTTACATACTTTCTTAACGTGATTTCTTCCACCACATTCCTCACATCTCTTGCTCCAAGCCGGATAGAGCTTTTTATCAAATAAGTGTGTCTCCGCACAAAACTTGCATAATTTCTTGACTTCCTTAGACTTTGCACCTTTAACATATATCTTATTAACATGCTCTTCTCTTTGCACACTTGAAATCTGCATTGATGCTCTTTCCGCAGATCTGCATAAAGTTATGGCTGAATCTAAGGTTAAACTCTCTTGGCGAAGTAGTTCCTTCGTAATGTTTTTATCTCTAATCCCAACTACAACTCTGTCTCATAACAATTCGTCACAACTCGATTCTGGATAATTGCAGGCTTTGATTAATTTCCGTAAAATTAAAAGGTACTCATCAAACGACTCGTAATCGTAACGACTGATAATGCTCGAAGAAAATTTATTATTTTCATCACTTCTTGCATTACTCTCTCGAGATTAAGATGAAGTTTGCAGCAAAGCACAGTTTGATGAATGATACAATGGTAGGAAATAAAATTTTCATTACATAGATAGATAGATAGATAGATATATTCTTTATTGTACACCAAAAAGTAAAATTACATTAACAACTTAAAATTAATAGGGTGTCACAATGGGCGGTCTTATCGCTAAAAGCGATCTCTTACAGACAATCTTTGGATGGATTTGACAGAGAAGAAGAAAAAGATACGCAGGTAGTTTATGGTGCACTATTTACATATATACAATACATAACTAATAAAATACATATAATACAAGCAATAAATAATATATATATTTAAATATATATATATATAAGAAAGCAGAGAAATAATATACATAATGACGTTCAAGAGGAAAGGTAGTGATCCTTAACCATATTTTTAAAGATTGTTTGTGTTTGTGCTTGCCTTACCGACACGGGCAAAGCATTCCAGAGCCGCACTGCTTGAACTGTAAACGACTTGTCATAAAAATTTGTGGAGTGGCTTGGCATAAGAAAGCAGAGAAATAATATACATAATGACGTTCAAGAGGAAAGGTAGTGATCCTTAACCATATTTTTAAAGATTGTTTGTGTTTGTGCTTGCCTTACCGACACGGGCAAAGCATTCCAGAGCCGCACTGCTTGAACTGTAAACGACTTGTCATAAAAATTTGTGGAGTGGCTTGGCATCTCCAGCCTCAAGTTTTCCGATGACCTAAGATATCTAGTATGTGTGTCATGAAGGAACTTGAAACGTTCTTTAAGATAAGCGGGGGTTTTAGGATTGAACAGAATACTGTAGAGCAGGGACAAGATGTGTGCATTCCGGCGAAGACGTATTGGAAGCCACTTGAGTTTCGTACGAAAATCTGATATGTGATCATATTTGCGCAAGCCAAATATAAATCGTATGCAAACATTTTGAAGGCGCTCAAGTTTATCTAGCTGTGCCTCAGTGAGATCGAGATAACTGACATCAGCGTAATCAAGGATGGGGAGTAAAAGGGACTGAGCAAGTGCAATTTTAGTGGCAGTTGGCAGAAAGTTACGCAACCGTCTCAGGGACTTTGAAGAAGCAAATATTTTGCGACTTACCTCTTGTAGTTGGGGACCCCAAGAAAGATGTTTGTCTATCCAAACCCCTAAGTTCTTAACCTTCTCACTTATTGGAATAACAGTGCCGTTGAATAGAACCTGAGGAAGCTGGGACCAGTTTACCTTGGGCATCAACATAGAACTGCCAACAACAATGACTTGAGTCTTCGATGGATTAACCTGCAGACCGTGCGCCTCACTCCACTCACAGATTGAAGCCAAGTCCTGGTTAATTATGTTAATAGCGGCATCCAAATTCGTGTGAGGAGATTGACTATAAACTTGCAAATCATCAGCATAGAGGTGGTAGGAAGAAAGAAGATTTTTGGAGATAGAATTTATGAATATTGCGAAGAGTAAAGGAGATAAGACACCACCCTGAGGTACACCGGCAGACGTATAACACCAAGAAGAACAAGACTCATCTATGGAAATACGTTGCCGGCGGCCATACAGGTAACCACAAAACCAGTCAATCACCGTTGGAGATATGTTAAGAGAGCGAAGTATGGCGAGCAGGATGTCGAAATCGACGGTATTGAAAGCGTTGCTAAAATCTAGCAAACAGAGAACCGTCATATTTCCACAATCCATACCTAGCCGTATGTCATCAGAGACGTTTATTAGGGCTGTAGTGGTACTATGACCTGGACGAAAACCAGATTGGAATGGATTCAGCAAACTATTCTTGCAAAGAAAAGCACTAAGCTGATTGTGGACAAGGCGTTCTAGGACTTTAGAGAGGAAAGGCAGGATGGAGATTGGTCGATATTCTGAAAAGGAAGTAGGATTTGATTTTTTGGGAAAAGGAATAATTTTGGCCTCTTTCCATATTGATGGAAAGACACCTTTGGAAATGGAATAGTTAAGGATATGACACAGGATAGGAAGGATCTCGTCGAGGACAGGGAGTATCATTATCGGTGTCACAGGATGGGGCGAGCCGCGGCCAGTAAAACCAGGCCTATCCTATTTAAGGTTAGCAGTCTTGCATTGCGAGATAAGATTTGGTTTTCCAAAACCAAATTAAGGTCTTCAGGCATCACCTTGTCCGAGTTCCTTACAAAAGGGCGGCATGACGTTTTCTTGGCTGCGAGGGAGAGATGCGGAGTCACCAAGAGTTGGACTAAGGCGGGCTGCGTTTACGTTCTTGGTCCCAATGACACGCGGCACCGCGTCGAGTCCCTCGCTGAGTTGGACAAAATTGTGCCGATACCATCGTTGGAGCCCTGTGAGCCCGAGCCGAGTGATCCTAAAGCGACTGTGCCGCCTGCTGCTGTGAAAACCGCAAGACTGAAACGCACTGTTGCCTTAAAGAAATGATATTTCAGTGTTGTTGTTCCTATTCTGTGTTCGGGTAATATTGTGTATTTGTTATTTTTTTTAATTTTGATGTTACCTTCTCTGTATCTTGTGATAGTTTTGTTGATATGACTCAGTGAATTTGATTAGGTATTCTATTTTGTTGTCATTGTCATCAATGTCAATGTCAGTACTGTCAATCAAATTCTAACACCTAGTTACGTTCCGTTTTAGTTAACGGTAACGTTATATCGATTTATTGGTAAAGTTATGATTTCTCGTTTTAAGTTTTATTTTTTATTTTTTCGGTTTTTATTTTGCTACCCGGATTGCACATAATGTCTTGTGATATACTTTTACAATTTAATAGCGCAACCGGCAGGTAAACCTTATATTTCGTGTTTGTTTTAGTTTAGGATTTTGTATTTTTATTTTATTATATATATATATTATTTGTTTTAATATTTATGTCGTTCGATAGTAGCAGTGACAGTTTTTTCTCTCTTACTAGTAACGATGAAAGTTTCACGACTATTCCGTCTCTCGCAGACAGTCTTACAGCACATTTTTCTGGTGTTCCTAAGAATTTTAACGTGATTCATATCAACGCCCAAAGTATTCCGGCTCATTTCCACGATATGCTGGCAAACTTTGACTGTAAAGATATTCATGCTATTCTTGTGTCCGAGTCATGGCTTAAACCATGTCTCCCTTCCACCAGTTACTCTCTTCCTGGCTTTGTTCTTATTAGAAACGACCGAACGCTTGGTGGTGGTGGTGGTGTTGCCATATACTTGCGTGCGCATATTCCTTTCTCTGTTGTAAGTATGTCGGCACAGCCACCGCCATCAAACGCCGGTGAACACCTATTTGTTGAAGTCGAACTTCATCATTCAAAAATACTTCTTGGCGTCTACTACTGCCCTTCTCTACGTATCAATTTCTTTTCTTCTTTTGAAAAACTCTTAGAGAACCTGATCCCTTCTTACAGTCATAGTATAATCATGGGTGATTTTAATACTTGTCTCCTAAAAAAAGATCATCGCTCTTCTTCTTTGTCTAATATTTCAGCTTCCATTACTCTTTCTATTCTCCCCTTAAGTGCCACCCATCATTTTCCAAATTCTACTCCTTCGCTTCTTGACCTGATTTTTGTCTCCTCTCCTGATCACGTCGCTAAGCATGGTCAATGCTCAGCCGATGCCTTTTCCTATCACGACTTGATTTTTCTTTCTTACAAAATTCGCCCACCTAAGGCTAAAGCCAGACTTCTCTTGCAACGCAATTTTGGTGGTATGAACGTTGAGAGTCTTTGCGAGGATGCCAAGAACATAGATTGGTCTTCTCTGTTGGTCTCTGCGTCAGTCGACGAAAAAGTTAATATTTTTACTGAAAAAATCGTCGAGCTTTATGATCAACACGCACCGGTTCGAGCAGTTAAAGTTAGACATCTGCCGGCGCCGTGGCTGACGGACGAGATTAAGAAATTAATGCACAAAAAAGCGACGGCAAAGTCAAAATTTAAGCGACGGCCTACGGATGCTAACAGGGACAGATATATTTCAATCCGCAATCAGTGCAATAAGGTGTGTAGGAACGCTAATCGCCAACACATTCATAATTCTGTCCAAAATGGGGACGTATCCAAAGTTTGGAATTTTCTTAAATCATTGGGGGTCGGTAAAGTGCGACAAGAGTTAATTACCAAAGATTTAAACATCGATGAAATGAACAATCACTTTACAGCTTCGTCCAATTTTGATAGGATATTAAAATTAAATACACTGGATTATCTTTCATCTCTTCCGACTCCCAGTTACTCTCCATTTGTTTTTAGTCAATTCACCGTTTGTGATGTTAAGAAGAGCATTCTATCGATTACTTCTAATGCAGTTGGAAGCGACTGTATCAGCCGTAAAATGATACTCCCAGTGCTGGACGTAATCCTTCCTGTCATTTGCCACATCCTCAACGTTTCTACTTCTAGCGGTGTCTTTCCATATTCATGGAAAGATGCTCAAATTATCCCTTTGCCGAAAAAGTCTAATCCCACATTTTTTTCTGATTACCGTCCCATATCCATTTTACCCTTTTTGTCCAAAGTCCTAGAACGATTAATTTACAACCAAATTAGTACTTTCCTAATCAAAAATAATCTCCTCAATCCCTTCCAGTCCGGTTTCCGTCCTGGTCATAGCACCACCACAGCCCTTCTCAATATTACTGATGATATAAGGTCAGCCATGGAAAGCAGTAATCTCACTATCTTAGCATTGCTCGATTTCAGTAATGCGTTTAATACTGTAGATTTTGACGTTTTGCTTGGCATATTATGCTCTCTTAATGTATCTCCATCGGTGATTGACTGGTTTCGTAGTTACTTGTTTGGTCGCCGGCAACGTATTCGCATCGGAGAGACCTTGTCCTCTTGGTGTAGTACTTCTGTCGGGGTACCTCAGGGTGGCGTTTTATCTCCTTTACTTTTCGCAGTTTTTATTAACTCAATCTCCAATAACTTAATTTCATCCTACCACCTTTATGCTGACGATCTCCAAATTTACTCACAAGCTCCTCTTGCTAATCTGTCTGAGGCTATTGTAACCATCAATCAAGATCTGGCCCGTATATGCGAGTGGAGCAAACGATACGGACTTTTGGTAAATCCGAATAAGATGCAGGTTGTAGTGGTGGGCAGTTCTAGGTTGGTTTCAAGGATCGACTGGACTACTCTTCCTCAAGTTTTTTTCGATAATTCAGTTATTCCCTTTAGCGAGAAAGTTAAAGACTTGGGGATAGTCATTGACAAGAACTTCAATTGGTCTGCCCAGCTACAAGAAGTTAGCCGCAAGCTTTTTGCTTCTGCTGGATCCTTAAGGAGACTGCGTAATTTTCTTCCTACTGCCACCAAGATTGCACTTGCACAATCACTTCTTCTGCCCATCCTTGATTATGCTGATGCCAGCTATCTTGACCTTACACAAGAACAACTTGATAAACTTGAGCGGCTTCAAAACTTTTGCATAAGGTTCATATTCGGTTTGCGGAAATATGACCATGTCTCTGAATTTCGTGTGAAGCTCAAGTGGTTGCCAATTCGCCTTCGCCGGAATGCTCATATTCTTTCCATTTTATATAATGTACTCTTTTCTCCTTGCACCCCCCTTTACCTCAAGAATCGTTTTCAGTTTCTTTGCGACTCCCATTCGAAATCTCTTAGGTCTTCAAATAGCTTACGACTTAAAATGCCAGTGCATTCCACAACTTTCTTTGATAAATCTTTTACTGTCCAGGCTGCTCGTCTGTGGAATACATTGCCAGATGCTGTAAAACGTGCTCAATCGTTGCTTACTTTCAAGAAACTTGTTAAAGATCACTACCTGTCTCTGTGATTATCGAAAGTTTTCATTTCTTTTTATTGTATATATTTTTGTATGTATCTATTATATAGCATATGTATGTATCTGTTTTTCTATTATTGTATATTTTGTTAAAAGTGTTGGTGCTTATTGTGACAGCCCCATATCATGTCCCGAAAATTACTTTCCATTCCTGGTTGCCTGTAAGAAATCGCGGAATGCGATAAGGCCGCCCATTGTATGTGCTTAGATTAAATGTTTTTTTTTTTTCTTTTTATTTATTTCAATATGTATATACAATAAAGTGTATAAATAAATAAATAAATCATTTTCCGACTGACACAATCACTACCAACTGCGTTAGACGCGATTGAATCTATGCTTTTCTTAACATCACAATCAGATAATTGACTAAAATTAAATGGCGAATGATCCGGAGTTGGAAAGTTTGAAAGATGGTTTAATGTTGCTGCCTTTGTGGTCCCATTATAGAAGGACGAAGATGAGAAGTGTTGATTAAGTAGATCTAAGTCTAAGTCTTTAGGAATCGAGTCTTGGCGTGATTTTCCAACTCCCATAGATTTAAGAAATTTCCAGACTTTAGCTGGATCACCGTTTTCAACAGAATCATGAACATGGTGGCGCAGTGCATCCCTACAAACCCTATTGCTGTGATTGCGTGCTTTGATGTAAAGGTCACGGTTTGATGATGTGGGCTGGCATTTAAATTTGGTTTTAGAAATTGCCTCCTTGTGCATGACAGCCCTTACGTCATCTGTAAGCCAAGGCGCGGGAAGGTGTCTGAGCTTTACTGCACGCATGGGAGCATGGACGTCGTAAAGTTGTACCAGTTTGTCCGTAAGTATGTTTACCTTTTCATCGATCGACTCAGTAGTAATAAGAGGACTCCAATCAATGCTGCTGGCATCCCTACGGAGATTGTCAATATTCATACCACTAAAATTGCGAAGCAGTAGAGTTTTAGGCTTGAGTTTAGGTGGACGAATTTTGTAAGACAGGAATATTAAGTCATGGTAGGAAAACATGTCAGCTACACATTGGCCATGCTTGCTGACATGTTGGGGAGAGGAGATAATGGCTAGGTCCAAAAGTGAGGGATTACAGTTAGGGAAGTGGTGTGTGGCACTTGATGGAAGAATGGACAAGTTTGACGACTGAACTATTGATAGAAGTAAGGAGGAGCGAGAATCATTTTTCAGTAAACAAGTATTGAAATCCTCCATGATGATCGTATGACTGTAAGAAGGTGTTAGATTTTCTAGGATCTTATCAAAGGAAGAAAAGAAATTTACCCGTGACGAAGGGCTGTAATAAACACCTAGAAGTACTTTCACATGGTTCAGGTTTACTTCTGCAAAGAGATGCTCGCCTGCGTTTTGCGGGGGAGGCTGTGCTGACATATCAACAATTGAAAATGGAATTTGCGGACGGAGGTATATGGCAACACAGATGAAAACCTGGTAAGGAATAGGAAGTTGAAGGGAGACATGGTTTTAGCCAAGATTCTGAAACAAGGATGGCATGGATGTTCTTACAGTCAAAGTTAGCTAGCAAGTCAGAATAATGAGCCGGAACGCTTTGGGCATTTATATGGACTACATTAAAATTCTTAGGCACATCAGAAAAATGAGACTCAAGAGTGTCGGCAAGGGACGGGTAACTAATAAAACTGTCATTACTAGAAGCTGAAAAACTTTCGGTGTCGCTGTCATCGTTTACAGGCATCGACTATAAATAAAAAATAAATATAATGATAAACAATAAACTATACTAAAAGTAATAATAGACTATAAAAATGTAATTAATCAAATCCACCCGCCGGTTGAGTGCTACAATCTTTAACGGGCTTAAAACAACATTATACACATAAAATAAAATACAAGGTTGACTTTGGTCGTCTGGGCAACAGAGAGAGAAAATTAGTGAAATACAATTAAAAAAGAAAAACATACTGGGCACACAGTGAATATTGATTTCTGAACGTAACCGAAATAATGATTGACATTTGACATGACAAAAATAAGTTTGACAGTTAATAACAGCTGACAGACAGAAAACTACAGAAATATTTTTAGCATTTAATTGCCTAATCATGAAGGGTAGAGAATTTAAATATTACAGTGAATTTAGAGGGTATCGAGTTGTGCAGAAAATAAATAAAATAGTTACCCGGACGGTGAAAGTGACTAAAACGACTACTTCCTCGCAGTAGCACGACGGGCCTTCTTCGGTGCTGGCGATGCTGGCGATGGGGACGGCGACGACGACGGCGCTGACGCAACGGGTGACATGGGCTTATTGCTGACCTGATCGATGTTGTTGAGATCGCTAAGTGAATTAAGTCGATGCCGGGAGCCGTCGGAGCCGAGTACATAGACAAAGCCTTGTTTAGTCCAGCAATTGCTTACACCAAGCTTCTCACGCGCAGACATAAACAATTGGTGCCGCGATCTTGTCAAAAACTCTGACACAGTAATGCCAGTGCCCTTCAACTTTGTCTTTGCAAACCAGACACTGTCCCTGAGATTAACATCCCGCATCTTGCAAAGTATTGGCCTGGGCTTGCTGGTACCTGCCTGTCTCCCCATCCGATGGCACCGCCTGATGTCTTCGATAGTGAAGTCTGTCAGCTTGAGATGACACCGCACAACCTCAGCAACCACCTGCGCTGTGTCTTCTTTGGCCTGCTCTGTGACACCATGAAGCAACACCATTTTCCGCCGGCCACGCATCTCCAGGTTGTCCAGTCCTTGTCCCAGCAAATCCATTTGCTTGTGAAGGCAGTTCAGTGCCTCAAGAATAAACTTCTTGAAGGAAGTGAAGTCGGATGCCAAACTGTCAGTACTGGTTGAAGATCCTGATGACAAAATCAGATAATAGGTCCCATTTTTATCGATGGCGCCTTGACCGGGACACGTTATTTAGAAATGCTGGCCACCACCATCGAAGATTTAATCGATGAAGTCCCATTGAGCTACATCAATAATTATTATTACCAGCACGACGAAGCTCCACCAAATTACGCAATAGCGGTGCGAAATTTTTTAAACGAAAAATACGGGGAAAATTGGATTGGTCGGGGTGGCCCCATACCATGGCCAGCAAGGTCTCCAGACCTCACACCCTGTGGTTTTTTTCTCTGGGAAGAAGTGAAACGCCGGGTGAATGTAAAAGAGGCTCAGAGCCTAAATGACTTGAAAGAAAAAATAATTAACGCTTTCAATGAAGTAAAAAGTGATGTTAGTGTCCTAAACAAACTAAATGCTAACTTATTTAAATGTGCACGTTTATGCCTTGAAAAAGGAGGAGGTCACTTCGAACAATACCTAAAACATTGTGATTAATAAAATGTCCTCTACATTTTATTAATCACAATATTTTAGGTAGAAATTATAAACAATCTTAGTGTGTTAGGTTCTCTTTGATTAGACATTGTTGTAAATGCAATACGCCTAAATGCAATTGTTTCAATCTAAATTGTATCATGTCTAAGTACCTGTCATACCTAAATGTTTTATTTTGAATGGAATAAAACGTATTACTTTCTTACTTATTATGATCTATTTTCTGCATTTTGATGGTCCTAAGTCCATGAAAGTATGAAGGATAAATTGGAATTACGTTTACAAATAACTTTACACAGTCAAAACTTAAAAAATTGTAGCGCTAAACTGGGGTCAATAATCGCACCGCGTAAGTAAGGTACCTACTCCGCCGCCGTCGCGTGAGAGCGAGCGCGCGTGATTACTTCTGATAGCAGCTGGCGCGTCAGGCGACAGGTTGACGCGCGGCGTGAATCGGGCGACCAGTGGACGGACTGGCAAGCGACGTCCATAAAATAAATTTCTGAGTAAACAAGTCTCGTAAGCGTTAACTTAATTTTTTACTATTGAAACATATCAAAATAAAAAATAAGTGTTTATGTTTTAATTATGTAAGTACCTCGATAACCGCGCATTACCAGAGCGTAATAATGACAAATAAACTTACAATGTAACTTGCCTAGTCAACCAAAAGGATGGTATTAAAGTTATTTAATACCATTTTAAAAGTAGCAGCTGTGCTAACGCACAGCTGCTACTTTTGCGTAGGGATTGTTATTGTTAGTTAGTTAATGATGTTATGGGTAAAACATAAACAGAAATTAAGTTTAAACGTATAACGCTACGCGCGTAGGTATTTTGACAGTAAGAAGTAGTGCGATTGCGAAATATCGTTGTAAACAAAGCCGCATTTTGATATTTATGACTACTTGTATGTAACATGTAGGCTTGCCAGATGGCCGGGAGGTCCGGGATTGCTCCGGAATTTCGCCTCTTATCCCGTGTCTTGTAATTAGACCTTGTTGTCCCGGATTCCGAAATTATTTACTACTAAGGTTTTGGTCTGGGCTTCATCTTAAAATTATAACTGGCGTTAATTACCTACTGCGAATATACATAACTATCTAATAAAAGTATGTGTTTAAAAATAAATGTAAATTTCCTCTTTAAGTACAAATATAAATACTAAAAAAAAAGAAAAAAATTTTTTACTATGGCCACGGCCCGACACTGTTGTCCTGGAGTTGTCCCGGATTTGATAGGGTTCTATCTGGTAACCGTAGTAACAAGGCATTAAATTGCGAATAATAGTGTTGTGGCATTAAATTGCGATGACATAATAAGACTATGCATTTGATTGCGTTAATAGTATTAATAATAGTGCATTCGACTGCGATGTAAAGAATTAAGCATTAAATTGCGGGCCATTGAGCTAGTAATAAACACGGGAATTTATGAAATGCATTAAATTGCGTAATACTATATCCCATTGTCTACAGGTAAACCACAATGACTCAGGCGGTATTCACACTTGACAAATTTGAATGCGAAGGTGATATAGGGTCAGTCGCGGTCCGATAGAAGCGATGGAAACGCGGGTTGTACATCTACTCTGAAGCAGCGGGAATAGATACGGAAGCAAAGAAGAAAGCATGTTTACTTCATTTCGGTGGAGCTGACTTACAAGAGGTGTTCTACATTATACCCGGAGGGGACGCAAAGCCAAACGACGAATACTTTGCTCCCAAGCAGAGTAAGGGTTTGAGCAACACCTGTTCCGTCTTATACGTCAAGAACCACAAGAGAAATTCGACAAGTTTTTAGTAAGGTTAAGACATCAAGCTTCAAAATGCCAGTTCACAAATACAGATGAACATATTATTGAGCAAATAACCGAAAAATGCTCGTCGGATGACTTAAGGAAAAAAATATAGAAAAACGGTGGCAAAATGACCCTTGACGACATTATTTCCGAGACCAATGTACTGGTAGGAGGTTGTAGAGAGTTGGGTGATTTTGAAAGCAAGAAAATTGAAAATCACGGTGTCAACAAGATAACTACGAAGCCGGACAAGTACAAGAGTACAGGAGATAGACAAGACAGAGGTTGTGGCAGATGTGGTAGCAAGAATCATTTCGCTCGAGATCCAAAATGCCCTGCAAAAACTAGAAAATGTAATAAGTGTAGAATTGTACGCCAATTTCAAATACGATGTCGAACAAGGGAAATACAGAAAAGAAAACTAGAACAAGATGAAGCAGCACTGAACAATAATTCAAAAAGAACCAGAGGACCGCAGGATACCTATTCCTCTGGAAGCCAAAGTCGAACAAAAGATTAACGAATTATTGCAAGCTGATATAATTGAGGAGGTAAAGGGCCCCTCTAGTTGGGTCTCGCCGATCGTGCCGGTGCTGAAGGATAATGGAGATGTCCGCTTATGCGTAGATATGCGACGCGCGAATATGGCCATCAAACGGGAAAACCATCCACTCCCGACCATGGACCAACTACTTCCTAAAATGAGGGAAGCTAAACTCTTCACAAAATTAGACATCAAGGACGCCTTTCATCATATTGAGCTTCACCCTGATACAAGGCCAATAACTACATTTATAACGAGCAAGGGACTTTTCCGCTATAAAAGGATGATGTTTGGCATCAGCTGTGCGCCAGAAATCTTCCAAAAGACTTTGGAGAGGATACTTTTGGGCTGTGAAGGAGTAATTAACTTTATAGATGATATCCTGGTGTATAGAAAAGATCAGGCAGAACATGACGAACGGTTGAAGAAAGTCTTGGATATCCTAAATACACACAATGTGCTCCTAAGGGAAGATATATGCATTTATCGAGTAAAAAGTGTTCAGTTTTTAGGACAAGAGCTCTCCGAAAACGGAATTAAACCGCTGCACAAATATTTGTCGGCAATCAAGAACTTTAGAGCACCTACCACCATTGCAGAACTACAAAGCTTTCTGGGGCTAGTGAACTTCGTCAGAAAATGGATCCCCCACTTATCTACGACCACAGAGCCCCTAAAGGAGTTACTCCGGCAGAAGGCGGGAAGAAACTCAGACATCACTGACTCCTGGAATGACATTCGCCAAGCAGCTTTTAATAAATTAAAAGCTTCACTTGCTGATATACCGCGTCTGGGCTATTATAACCCAAATGACAAGACGACAGTGATTGCAGATACGAGTCCTGTGGGCTTGGTGGCAGTACTGGTCAAAACAAATAATGAAGGTTCTAGGATCATAGCATATGGGAACAAGACACTTACCGACTGCGAACGTAGATACTGCCAGACCGAGAAGGAGGCCCTCGCATTGGTCTGGGCCATTGAACATTTTAATATGTTCCTATATGGAAAAGAATTTGACTTAGTAACGGACCACAAACCACTAGATATTTGGCCCCAAATCCAAGCCGTGCGCCCGCATTGAGAGATGGGTCTTGAGACTTCAGTCTTATAAATTAAACATCAAATATAGCCCTGGTAAGAATAACATAGCAGACTCGCTGTCGAGGCTCCGCAAGCTCTCTACAAACCCACCACAAGTTGGAGTAGATTACGTGCAAAACGTGATAGAACAAGTAAGACCGACAGCTATACCATTGCAAGATATTATGGCACATTCTCGCCAAGATGCAGAGATACAAGCAGTCAAGAATGGCCTTTACAACAACCAGTGGAGTGATCTCACCAAAGGCTATAATCTATTCCAAGATGAGTTGTGTTTTTATGAAGACATCCTGCTAAGGGGAACTAAGATCGTAATGCCACAAAAACTTCGAGATCCGATATTGCGTATTGCACATGAAGGCCACCCAGGCATATGTGCCATGAAAACCAGACTGAGGACTAAAGTCTGGTGGCCAAAATGCGATAGAGACGCCGAGAACTTTTGCAAGGCGTGCAAAGGTTGTGTTTTAGTCTGGACTGCTAATCCTCCCAACCCCATAAAAAGGAGAGAGCTATCTTCGAAACCATGGGTGGACACCGCAGTGGACCTGATGGGTCCATTACCTAGTAATGATTACATCTTCATGATCGTGGACTATTACTCCCGATACAAGGAAGTGAACGTCTGTCGAACAATTACGAGCTCAGAAATTGTCAACCAACTCTGAAAGACATTTTCAGTAGATTAGGTAATCCAGTGTCGATCATGGCTGACAACGGCCGTCAATTTACCAGCGAGGACTTCAAACTATTTTGTTCCGAAAGAAACGTCAAGCTTTACAACACCATACCCTACTGGCCCCAACAAAACGGCGAAGTGGAGAGACAAAATAGGGACATCTTAAAACGCCTAAAGATCGCTCAGGCCGAGAAAAAAAAATTGGAAGGAGTCTCTCCGGGAGTATATGGTTATGTACAATAGCACTCCCCACTCGGTTACCGGTAAAACTCCCTCGGAGTTATTCTTTAGGCGACAATTCAGAGATAAATTACCGATGATACAAGATATGGCGTTTAGCTCGGAAGATTCGGAGATGAAAGATAGAGACAAAGAATTAAAGGAGAAAGGAAAGGAGTACGCAGATAAATAAAGGCGAGCAGCGGATAGTGAATAGAACATTAGGGAGAAGGTCTACGTAAAGAATATGCATAAAACCAACAAATTGAGCCTCAATTATGATTGAGCCAACATCACATACTGTTGAGTCCAACAAAAATGGAGATGTAAAATTGCGCAATGATAACACAGGCCAAGTGGTTAGACGAAACATTCTGCACCTTAAACGAGTAGAAGGACTGTGGAAGGTAGATAACGAGACTGGAGATACTCGTATAGACGGAGACGATTCTAGGAGGCGTGAAACAGATTTTGATTAATTAATATTATACACAGAAAATTAGATGTAACATACAGTGATGATGATGATTTACATAAATATAAATAATTAATATTATATACAGGAATTACAACTAATACTAATGATTTGAAAATATATAAATAAAGTTGATTACAAATACATAAATGAGTATAATTAACTCCAAAAAAATAAAATAAGGGGAGATAGCATACACGATCATAACGAACATACAAACAGACACACGCACAACCATACAACCACACACACACTGTCAAACATCTGTCGTCTAGCATTAACTGTATTTAAATTAGACTGAATTTTGTGAGCCTTTGTGCAGCGTTTTTAAAGAATGGAGAAAATTGAGCAACGTGCAGTCATCAAATACCTGTTTAAAAAAAAACTAACTCCAAAAGAGATTCACGAAGATATGTCAACAACATTGGGGGAATCTGCTCCGTCGTATACGACTGTGAAAAAGTGGGTTGCTGTATTTAAACGCGGACGAGAGAGTATTGAAGATGACCCTCGCTCTGGCCGGCCTATGACGTCTACGACTGAAGAAAACATCGGGAAAATGTGTGTGCTGTGATCTGATATTGACAGATCGAAGATTGACCATCAGGGAGATTGCAGACACTATTGAAATCTCGTATGAACGAACACAAAACATCATAGTCAATGAACTTGGATTTTCTAAGGTTTCTGCGCGGTGGGCACCCAGATTGCTTTCAGTCGAACAAAACGAATACGCCTCACGATTTCTCGCGACTGTTTCGAAATGTTTGAGGCTGATCTACAAGATTTTTTGGCCAGTTTTGTAACAATGGATGAAACTTGGGTACCCAACTACACCCCAGAGTCAAAACAGCAATCCAAGCAGTGGAAAAAACTGTTGTGTATCTAATATTACAATAAGTGGGTAGAAGAATATATGCGCGTGTCGCGCTGGTTAATCTTTCCAACGGTGTCAGTTCAATATATGCTTGAGTTGAATACACGTCTTTTATTTAACAGTGGCGACGAGGATAATGGACTATATATTCTGGAGTGCCAAGTATTAAGAACATATAGAAACAGTGTGTAGTGTGTCTAAAAAAAAAAATGTCAGTGGGCAAAGTGCGCGACTTTGACATTAAAAACGGCAATTGGTCAGCGTATGTCGACCGGATTGAAATGTATTTCGTTGCGAACAAAATAACGGAAGAATTGAAATTGCCTACACTCATAGCATTGATCGGTGAGCAAGCTTACGAACTTTTGGCAACTTTGGCGAGTCCAAAAAAGCCATCAAGCCTCTCGTACAAGGATGCAGTAGATCTACTACAAGCACATTTGCAGCCGAAACCGTCTATTCTAGCGGAGAGGTACAGATTTCGTCAAAGACGCAAATAAAAGACGTGTATTCAACTCAAGCATATATTGAACTGACACCGTTGGAAAGATTAACCAGCGCGACACGCGCATATATTCTTCTACCCACTTATTGTAATATTAGATACACAACACCTTCACCTTTAAATTACAACATTATAAATTGATACGCTTATTCACAAAGTTACTTTGAGTAAAACAGAATAGGTACAAATAAGAAAATCTAACTACACTCAGTTACATTTAACAATTAATAAGTTTAACCATCATCGATGCTGTATCTTTTTACCGGCCTGCGTATACGCTTTACCTTACCAGGAGATATATTAATGTTTGGGACAGCAGGACCCTGACTAACTATCTCCGGCACATCGGGCACATCACAAGTGATAACGGGTGCTAATGACACTTTTTGTTTTGGTTCTGTTTGCGTGCGGGATGTGTCTGATGTCCCCAGACTCGATGCGCTCTCCTCAACCGACTCCGAACTGTCCTCCGGTTCCTTGGCACTTGTTGGGAAAACCAACGAAGGGCGAAACCGCTTAACAGGCTGAACTGGTCGACGGTCAACACATTCAATTATATTCCGTGTACTTTTAGTCTCTTCAGTTACCTCAGTCAATAATCTTAACTTTAATTGGTCAATGTGTCTATGTACCACAGTTCCATTGGTCGATTTAACATTATAATCCGTACTACCCCTTCTGCCTATAATTGTTCCTGCCAACCATTTATCTTCGCTACGGTAATCTCTGTACCATACACTGTCCCCGGAATTGAAATGCCTAACAGCACCCCCAGCTTTCGCTTCTACCTGCTTCTGTCGAGCTGTAACTAATTCCTTCTGGTCTGGTTTCAAGCAATCCAGACGCATGCGCAAGTTACGCCCCAGTAACATCTTAGCTGGGCTTTCCCCAGTTGCGTAGTGTTGTGTGTTTCTATACGCTAATAGAAATCGACACATCGCAGAATGAATGTCAGTTTTAGATTTTATCGCCTTTTTAATAATCCGTTTGCATAATTTTACGGCATTTTCAGCTGCTCCATTTGAAGCTGGATGGTATGGGGCAGAAAAAACTTGCTCGATGCCATTGTTATTTAAAAAACGTTTAAATTCCGCGCTAAAAAATGGAGGCCCATTGTCACTAACTACTTGTTTTGGTAAGCCAAATCTCGCCCACATATCCCGTAATTCTTTTATTACTGCTTGTGCTGTGGTGCTCTTCATTTTAATGGCCTCAATCCACTTTGAATGTGCGTCCACTACTATAAGGTAAGTGTTGCCAGCAAACGGCCCTAAAAAATCTAAGTGAATCCTGGCCCATGGGCGGTCAGGCCACGGCCATGCGCAGGGCGCGTGCGCGGGCCGCGCGTCCGCCACCGCGGCACACACAGCGCACGTGCGGCACGCTGCCTCCACAGCCTCGTCCACGCCGGGCCACCACACATAGCTACGCGCCAGCTACTTTGTTTTTACTATCCCCATGTGACTTTCGTGAAGTTCTGCTATTACTTTACTTCTACATGAACTAGGGATAACTACCCGATGTCCCCACATTATACATCCTAATTCAATATAAAGATCTTTTTTTCTATTAAAATATGGTTTTTATTCTTTTATTTCTACATCGACTGGCCAACCGTCATTAATGTATCTAGTTACCCTGTTTAGTATATTATCGTTTGCTGTTTCTTTTTTTAGTTTTTGATAATCTAGCAACAACGCTTCCGCCGAAAATGTAAGTACGTTTGTTCCGGTGTGCTTAATTCTTCGTTTATAGACGCTTCTTTATGTTTACTAATAAGCCTCGACAAAACGTCCGCCGTATTTTTATCCGTACGAATATACTCGATATTAAAATCGTAGGCTGATAACTTGATAGCCCACCGCTGTAAACGGCTAGCTGCTGTGTTAGGAATACCTACATTTGGCCCAAAAATTGTGACGAGCGGCTTATGATCGGTCCGCAAAGTAAACTTCCTACCATACAAATATTGATGAAACTTGTCTACTGCAAAAATGATAGCGAGTGCTTCTTTATGAATTTGGCTATAGTGCAGCTCCGCACACGTTAACGCTCGAGACGCGTACGCCACCACGCGCTCGCAGCCGTCGCGCGCGCGCTGCGCCAGCACCGCGCCCAGTCCGCGCGAGCTGGCGTCGCATGTTACTATGCTCTCTAGAGACATGTCAAAATGCGTCAGTACCGAGGTACTGCATAAAAGATTTTTAATTTTATTAAATACCGATCTATGTGTGTTAGTCCATGTCCAATGTTTACCTTTTTTGAGCAATTCATAAAATGGTGCGATATGTGTACTCAGGTTTTTAATAAATTTCCCATAAAAAATAACCATGCCCAGGAACGATTTTAGCTCCGAGACGTTGGTTGGATGAGGCATAGATAATATTGGTTTGACTTTGTCTGGATTAACACGTACCCCATCTTTATCTACTATGAACCCTAAATATTTTACTTGCCCTGCCATAAACTCGCACTTTTCTTTTCTAATTTTTAATCCATTTCTCTCTAAAATATTAAAAACGTTTTCTACACTTTTTAAATGTGATTCTACTGACTTGCTTTTTATTAAAATATCATCATAGAAAATGACTACGTCCGGGACATTCTTAAAGAGATTCATCATAAACTTCTGAAAAATTCCTGGACTGGAAGAAAGACCGTACACGAGACGGTTATATTTAAATAGTCCCTTATGCGTATTAATTACTGTGTAATTCCTTGAAGTTTCATTTAAAACCAATTGATTATATGCATTTGACAAGTCTAATTTCGTGAAGTAATGGTTACCGCACAAGTTACTGAATAAATCTTCAACTTTTGGTACTGGGTACCTATCACCTACCTATACTGTTTATTTTTTGTTTTAATTACATCGACTTGCACTCATACACGTCGATCAAAAAGGCCGCCAAAGTATCATAAAAGACCTATAGGTTTAAACACCTCGTCTTCGCCGGCACCAGATTTAAGAGAGGCGACAACTTTTTTATGATTGAGCCGGAAAGCTGCTAGCAAAGTTTCCTTTTTCCTTTTAAGTTCGGAAACTGGTACAAGCATTTCATCAGCAATGCGAGCCCATGCATCATTCACCTGTAAAAACATAATGGATTTCATGATTTATATTAATTAAACCCTGGTAGGTACGTCGCGAAAGCACTAGAAGTCACTGGCAATAAATTGTACTATATTGTAAACTTCATAATAACGATAAATAAATATCTAAGTACCGACCTTATTTTTATCTTTGTGATATTTATGTTTAAGATTCCATATTAGTGGGTGGTTCCGATACAGTTCTATGAACTTGAATGTCTCTTCATTTGACCACCCAGTAGCCATTGTTTTGCACTCGCACTAACTTTTATTTAAAAACAAAACGACGCGACGTACGCATGGCTCGCTGTCCTCCGGTGAATGAATGATCGGCGATCGTGTGGGCACGCGCATCCAACTACAAGCGATTCCCTTTGATGCGTGCCCGAAAAACCGACAAGTCACCGATCGCCGCGATCATGACGACGATTAAGGACGTTGATGGGCGACTACAGGCAAGTAGCCCTTCTACACGATCGTGCTCGCGTGTAATCGCCCATCATGGCCCATTGTGTAGAGGAGGCTTTACACCAATACACTCGACGAAATGTTACACCAATATGCTCGTTGGTTTGTAACAAAGAGGCGAGCGTGCTCGACGTTTAGTTCGTAAAAGGATGATACACTAGAACATATCATAGAGCGGCTCGTTGTTCTGTTACAAGTAAATGTTGTAGTCTACACCTTTCGTCATGATAGGTACCCGTACCGTACTGGGTACCTATCATGACGGTGCCTTGTCAATACATCTATGAAAACATCATGTACGTTAGAAAAAATCTTCATCTTTTTAGCAAAAGAGGCGATAGACATAATTATGTTACAAGGCATAAAGACCAATTAGTTCAACCAGGTTTCAGACTGGCTAAAGTGGCCTCTTCTTTCATGGGGTACTGTTTAAAATGTTATAATAAAATACCTCCCCACATATTAGAACTCAATGAAACCAAATTTAAATCTTGTGTTAAACGCACACTATGTAGACAAGCGTATTATAAGTTGGAGGATTATATTCAAGATAAGAATGCTTGGCTAAATGCTGGTCCAGCTCCACTACCACTAGGGCGTACAGATTGATTAGTTTGAACAACACCACTTTTTTTTTTTAAATTTGATATTTTTATAGTATTGTATAATGTAGAAAAATATTATTTATTAATCTCAATACAATTCGTACCTACATTGTTTATTTGAAATATTTATAAGTATATACCTATAAGTTATAAAAGTTTTCCGAAGTAAAGCGAAAACTTTTAAGTAGTAGAATTATTAAAAAAAGTCATGAAGCATTCTCTTATGTTGATAGCATTATTTGTAGCTCTTCGAGGTGTTGATTGTAGCGATGTGAATACGCTACCATTATTTTGTCTCCAAGAACCTGGAGAGACATGCTGACCATTTATGTACGAATCAGTGGTACCTGGAGGACTGTACCGTTCCCTAGACGTTGCACTTTTTCTTAAGAAATTATGCAATACAACGCATGTCATGGTAATAATAGAAGCTTAACATCACACTATTGCATAGGTTTTTTAGGGTCAATTCCCACTGAAAGAGCAGCGGCCGGCAGCGTCTTTTTGAGGCAAAATATTACAAACTATTTTGAATCTTATCTACGTGATTAAAAAGTTCATAGTCATTTGAAGGCAAAGGAGGGGTAGCGTGGCGTCGCGAGGCTGCACGAGCCTTCTACCGCCTAGTGAAAAGAGGCGCCGCGCGGCGATCGCGGCGCAGCTAGATGACGTGCGGCCGACCGCGGTGCAGCTGACAGACTCGCGGCTGCGCGCGAGCGACCATTTCCTACCCGCCCGCCCTGCCGCTTGCGCATTTCGCGTCATTTTATTAGAGGGTATCAAGTTAGAACGTGCTACGCTCCGTGAGAAAAAAGAAAACAATGAATATTGAAGAGAATTTAATTTGTAATGTACAAAAATACGAGTGTTTGTACAACATGAAATCCAAATATTACAGTGACCAACACGTAGTAAATAATGCTTGGACAAAAGTGAGCGCAGACTTGAATATGTCTGGTGAGTATATTTATTCCACAATGTATCGAATTTGCATTAAGTATGTACCTATACATTAACTTCGGCTCGTTACCTAACAAAATCCAACCTTTCGTTTTGCCACGTTATCGCCCCATTTGGAGAATTGAAAAAAGACTTGAATTTGTTTCTAACGATTATACCACTATTATTATTTTGTAGGTCATCATTGTCCTGTTCATCTACAATTTGTAAAATACTATTTGTTGCAGCAGATACATTTTCCAACTGATCCCCAAAATCATTTTCAATTTCATGATTTCTTATGTAATTATGTAAACATGTGCATGCAAGAATCATAATGTCGACATATCTCGGTTGCATTCGTATTCTTTTTGGAACACTTCAAACTTTTGTTGTAGAATGCTGAAACTGCTTTCTACAATACGCCTTGCGCGGCTTAACCGATGATTAAATTTTTTTTTTCGTTATCGCCTGTTAGTTGGTTGCTAGGATAGGGTCTCATCAAGTGTTCAGACAGGGGAAAACCTTCATCCCCAACAAAAACATGAGGCAATTCCTCTCTCGTACCTGGCAAACATTTATTAGGTGGTATACCAAGTGTTTTATTTTGAAGTTTTCTCCCAAGTTTGGAACTGCTCAAGATGCCACTGCGTCCATACGATCCGAAATCCACTACAATAAATCTGTATTTTGCGTCAGTGATGGCTAGCAAAACAGTACTGAAAACCTTTTTGTAGTTATAGAAGAGGCTACCGCTATTCCAAGGTGCCCGAATATTCACATGCTCGCCATCTATCGCACCAATACAATTAGGAAAGTTTCATATAGTTCTAAATTCTTCTTCTATTCGGGTCCATAACTGTGGTGTCTGTTTTGGCATAACATGTGGTTGTAAATATTTCCAAATAGCTCCGCAAGTTTCATGAACAATAGTGTGTACAGTACTGTGTCCCAATCTATAACTATGAGATAGTGCCTGAAAACTGATGGCGGTAGTTAAAAATCTGAAACAAAAATATGTCACCGGCTAAAACTCCGAAAGGTTGTATAGTGATACACACATATATTTACAAAGGCTGCATGTTCTCCGAACGTTCGTCAACCGAACGCTGTCTTGGACAGGCGTACACCACATATCGTTGTGTTGTTGTTATTGTTATTATAATATTTTCTTTTTTTTTTTAGTGGTAGAATGCAAAAAACTTTGGAAAAAATTGCGAGACAGCTACAGAAAAAGTCTTCGTTTACGAGAATCTAAAAGTGGTTCTGCAAGGTCGAATGATCGCGCTATAAAGTATGAAAACGAGCTACAATTCATTAAGCCTTTTATCCAGAACAAGAAACAAACTACAAATTTGGATAGTTCGCCAGAAGTTACAGACATTGAATCTTAGTCTGTTCCGTCTCCACGACCTTCAATATCAAGACCGCCATCACAATCATCATGGACACCTACTCCTCAAAATGAACAACCAAAACTGTCAACAATGTTATATAAACAGTATATGGAGTCAAAGCTAAAGGAAGATGACCCCACTATCAGCTTTTTTCTCACCATGGGCCGTACTGTAAAGAGAATGCCAGCAAAAGTGCAAGCTGAACTAAAGAAAGAAATTTTCCGCCTTGTCAATAATGAAGAGATTAAACTGGCGTCATTTGAAAGTAATGAAGCTCATAAGTCATCAACTGATTTGTATACTGGTGCCACAGAAATTAACACAACCGACTCACCGCCATCACCTTATATACCACAACCAATATCTAGAACACCACAAACGCCTTCAACTTACACACCATACCCAATACCTAGGACACCACAGCATACGCCTTCAACTTACACACCGCATAAAATTTCTAGGACACCACAACAACCATCTTCAACTTACACACCACAACAGATCAGTAATTTTTCATTGATTGACAATACAACAGAAACAAACTACTCAAATCCTTTGAACGACATGGTCAACGAAATGTAATCAAAACAAGTAATATAATTAGGCAGAATATTAATTAATATTATTATGAAAAATAATTGATTAAAACGACGAATATAAAATAACCTTCTTTTATTTAAAATGTTTTGAGTTTATATCTAATATCTATATGTTTTTTTAAACAGTCTAGTTAATTAACTGAAGACCGTCTGGGTCAGTGGTAGTGTGCTTGACTTCCGATCCAATGGTCGCGGTAGTTAAATTATACAAAACAATATAATTATACAAAATAATACTTACCTGAGGCATATAGACAATCGTTCTTCAACAGATACAGGTATTCGAAAATTTGTTTCGTGTCTCTTGAGGTGTGGCTTTAAGATATTCACTAAGGTTTCAAATTGAATATAGGTCATTTTATAATAATCGTAGTACAAATCTGGGTATTGATTTAAATTTTTACGAAATGTTTCAAATTCACCAACTTCTCTTCTTTTCTTCCATAAATCATGTACCCAAAATTTTCTTTTCCTTTTTCTTTCCGTTTTGTTTGTTACTTCTTGTTCTTCTTCTACAGCCAGTGCTATGATACATAAATCCAAATCCACCATATTTATTGCCACACAACTTTTCTTGAGTGAATTAGATCGCACACTAGTTTTCAAAGCTACCACGCGGAGGCTCATTGCGGCGCCTCGGGATGCCGCGCTGCCTCTCGCGGCGCCGCACTGCCCCGCGCGGCGCCACACTGCCCCTTGCGGCGCCGCGCTCCGTCACTTGCTCTTACGGCCGCTGCGCGCCGCTGCTCTTTTAGTGGGGATTGGCCTAAGTGAGTGGAAATTAAAGTGGAAGTGTCCAGGCAGTAATATTGATATCCCCTAAGTGAGGGGAAATTAATAGTGCCATTCGTCATTTTTTCCAATAAAACACTGCTATTAAATACCCCGCCATCACTGATCCTTCCTTTGGCGCCTACTTCAGCAAACATGAAACAGTAATCGTCGTCTACTGCTAGGAGAACAATGCTGAAACCACCTTTGTAATTAAAATAGTCAGATGCGCTGTGAGCAGGTAGTATTATATTTATGTGTTTTCCGTCTAGAGCCCCTAGGCAGTGAGGGAATCTGAATTTGTTTGCCTTGTCAAGCCATTCTTCTGCAGTACTTGGTAACTAAAACAAATAAAAAACTGAATCAGATAAGTATTTTAATGCTATATTTTATTGGTTTTCAGATAGACGAAGAAGGTGCTGATGAAATTCCGGATATGCAGCGGTCACCACAGAGGCAGGACTCAAATACTGTATCTATCCCAGTTCAAAAACGGCGCAGTAAAAAACTACCGGAACTCGCGGAAACCAATGCACAAATTAAATCAACGCTATCTACCCTTAATGACGTATTAACAGTCAAAAAGAATAGAAATGTGAAAGTTGAAGAGGACGATTGTGATCTCTATGGTAGACTTCTGGCCAAAGCACTGAGAGAATTTAGCGACATCGACAGATTAGAACTTAGGCATGAAATAGATGGTTTAATAATAAAGAAAAAGCTCTCATTGACTAGACATCGTTATGTTAGCTTACCATCACAAATTATTATAAGCACTAATCGCCCTTCAACTTCACAGAAGTTGTATTTTGCACAGCTGATGGATAGCAATCCATCATCTGTCCAAAGCAATAGTAGTAATTCTTCGTTTATCCCAGAAAATGCCATATATCGGCCCTGCTCGTAGGCGAGCATGTTCACTTCTCCTTCACATGAATCTCCCCAACGGATGCAGGATCAGGGAAAAATGTTACAACACGTTTATTCGGTTGTCTCTTCACTTCCAGACAATGGGAATATGTCGACACAAAATGCTCAGTCGCAGGATATTTTATGTAAAGCATTTTTGGATGCTAATATAAACAAACAATTTGATTAATTAAAAATAAATGAATAATAAATGTTATTTGTGTTTTACTTACCTTAACCATATTCTTCAAAATTTTGATCAGTACTTGGCATACTTCAGGAATTATTCGAGATATAATTTGGCTTGAAACTTTAAACGTGTAATGCAAGCTTCTATAACTATCCCCAGTAGCCAAAAATCTCAATGTTATAGCAAGACGGATTTTAACTGGTATAGAATCCCTCCAAGTAGTATCTTGTTTTGCAACTAATGGGGATATTTTTTTCAACTAAATAATTGAAATCGCTTAGCGACATGCGAAGAAAGTTTTCAAATTCCCCAGAAAGTCCGCCAATAGCTCAGCGAGCTGATTATCCATTGCATGTCTGAAAAAAAAAATTTAAAGTGAGTAAATACCTAGATACCTATAGCTAGACAATAAGATCACCTATTAAATTGTATAGGTATTTACTTTGTTCTATTACGATGAATGCTCAAACACCACCATCTTCTCTTTTTCCATTTTTTTTTCACAACTTTTCGTTCAACTACATTGATAAAGTGATTGTATACGGAAATTAAATTAATGGTAGCTGCAGCTATAACTTCCACATCTTGAAGGCTTGCCGCTCAATAAATGATCACGGACGATCGTGTGGATGCTTGCACAATGATCGTGACGATTACCTTGCCGATCACAGACGATCAACGAGTGTCGATCATGGCCGATTGTGTAGAGGAGGCATAACATTTCGTCGAGCCACGAGTGCGGGCGTTGCGCGGTTGCGGGGTGACGCGGAGGGAGGGGGACGAAAAACGCACGCGGTCCGCGCGGTCGTTTAGTTCACAGAGTACTATAATATAAAAAGGAAGAGTGCCCTCTCTCAGGACTTTTAGCCATGACATGTTTGAAGCGCCATCTCCATTTCTGAACTAGAACTACCGAACTACTAGAACTACTACCTATACACACACACATCCACACACGCACACGTATACCTACGCACACTAATGTAATTGATATTAGATTTTTATGAGGCCACCACACATCAGAGAAAATTGCCGCAGAAATAAGTGCATGAGTTGAAAAATATTTAAAACAAAGTAAACTTCATGATAACCGACAATGCTTCTAATATTGTGAAGGCCGTAAAAGAATTCATCATCATCATCATCAGCCTTTTAATGTTCCCACTGCTGGGACACAGGCCTCCTCTCTAAGAGAGGGAATGGGCCGTAATCCACCACGCCGGCACAGTGCGGGTTGGTGGATGTCACATGTCTTCGAATTTTTGGTTTGAGGACATGCCGGTTTCCTCACGATGTTTTCCTTCACCATTTTGAAAGCAGTGGTGATGAAATAAATTACACAAAGTAATGCGCCTGGCCGGGCTTGAACCAGCGACCTAATTGTAAGTCGGGGCCGTTACCACTCGGCCACCACTGCTCAGTAAAAGAATTGTTCGGGTGGAAACATTTTGGTTGTTATACACACAGCCTCAACCTAATAGTCGAACACGCGCTTCAGTTAACAAAACCCTAAATAGATAAAGTAAAACAGTAGCACACGTAAAAAAAAGTACAGTTTCGTTCGAACGACTATAAAAATAAATTTATTTATTTCTATAATAGTTTAGTCTCTTCGTTATCAAACACCGACTTTCGAAATTAAAGTTATGCTGGACTTTTTTGTGTTTGTTTTTTGCATTGAAGTCGATTGTATTATTTTTTTTTGTAAAAGGTTTATTATTTCACACTTTTTAATTGCAGGACGCCCTCAGCCACACTTAAACAGATAGATACCTTCCGTCATTCGGTTCCATCATCAAATAATTATGACAATTCTAATAATAGCAAACACGGCTAGGATACAGTGATTATTACAGAATTCCGGTTCTTACCTACCTTCTGGCTTCATCATCGGATCAGTTATGTGTATTCCCTTCCCTTTTTCCTTCAGTCTGTCACCGACTGCATGTATAAACAAAGCAATTTTACTTATTACGACAGTTCTGCTATGATATTTTGAGGAGTTTCGTTCTATATCTTTGAAGTTCATCATCAGATCAAAAAGGTATTTTTATGGGACCAATTCTGAAGTATAATCTTTCAATTAAAACAAAAAATTTCGAAATCGGTCCACAATGACCGAGATATCGGTGAACACACATAAAAAAAAATACATACAGCCGACCATAGAACCTCCTCCTTTTCGAAATCGGTTAAAAATAAAAAAAGTTAATGTTTTTGAGTGTTAAATCAAATCAGGAAAGGTTTAAAGGTTTTAACTGCAGCCATGTATATGTGTACATATTTAAAAAACAAATATAAATGTAAATAATGTACATAAAATCAGTTGCTCTTCTAAATACGCCTGAAATACAACTTTTCAATTTTTGTAATTATTATTTCCATAACTAATATAAATATACTAGAACACGAGAAATTATTTCTAAACAATGCCCTACCGTAATTTTTCCATCCGAGAGCAATTTTATGGATGTCTTGATATCGTTATCAATTTTCATGTAGTTTTTGCTTCTCTTATTGTTTAGTTTACTTATCTGTACCATTTTTTTTTTAAACATCCAATACCTGTGCTAGTGCAGGCTGTCGACAACCAATATGCTCCTGTTTTTTAATGCAATCCGTCAAGATAATTTGTGGTGCTGATTTGTTCATGCTGTTATTACTGCATGAACAAATCAGGACCTTTGAAAAATCAATAAGGTTAAACCATTATTTTGTTGAAGTAAGTTATAGAACAATTCAATAACACTTCCGATTTACTGGAGATCCCTAACATAGTAAATCCAGTTATCGACAGTATTTCCTTAGCCAATTCTTCACAAATACACATAGACTTTGAAGAAATTTTACAATTCACGCTAGAAAGTAATTCAGGAAGGTTAAAACCAAGTGAGATATCATCAACAACCGATGCCTCACTAATTCAGCCTACAGATTTAGGATTTGATTAGTCTTCTAATTCCCGTACAGATAGAGTTTATAGACCAATTCAACAACACTAATTCATATTCACAGGAGATCCCTAATATACTCGTAGACAATCCAATATTCCTTTAGCTAATTCTTCATAAATACTCGTAAACTTTGAAAAAAATCACGCTAGAAAGAACAAATTAATAAATTCTGGAAATTTAAATCCTAGTGAAGTGTTATCAACAATCGATGCCTCATTAATTAAGCCATGACTCTTCTACAGATTTAAAGTATGATGACTCTTCACAGTCATCATTGCTGCGAAGAGCCGACGAACTGATGTCGATATGTCAGCTAGGAAAGACAACGAATACTCGGCTTTCGATTCTAAAAGTTCCTCTGACAATACGAGTGATGTAGAGAATACAGTACCAGAGCTGCAAAATATCTCAGAAGTATTCTATGGTGATATGTCTGACGAAGAAAGAGAAAGAAGGCTGATCCTGAATAATGAAAAAAAACTTCAACAAGACTCTTTGGATGGACGGTAAGAGTTATTTAGACCATGATGCTCCAAGAGGTAAAAGGGTTCAGTATAATAACAACAGACCTGAAAGACCAATGGAACCTCCATGCACATCTAATATCTGTAAAAAATCTACAGTACGCCGTTGTAATGAATTTACAGAAGACCACCGCAATTCTCTTGAGACAATCTTTAATTTTTTTTTGGAGATTTATGGATTGGTTACAAAATAAGCAAAAAACGAGTAATCACTTCAGGCACGTCGCGTCATGGAGGCACGTTAAACTATTATTTGCCTCTTACTAAAGACATTAAATTGACGGAAAAAATTCTGGTATGCAGAAAAATGTTCACAAACACCCTTTGTCTTGGTACTTTTACAATTGGACTGTAGGCAAAGACGAGTCGATCTGAACTGACTTGATACGGGGTCCTTCGAAGACTACTTCAAAACAATAGTGGTCGAATGGGCGAAACAAAATCCTGACCCAAAAAAAGACAGCTCAATTGGTGATAATTTGTCTTCTCATATAAATTTTGAAGATGTGGCGTTGGGTTAAAAACACACTGAAACACACTAGAATTTTTACCAACCAACTCCTCTCACCTAACACAACCACTGGACATAGCGTACTTTGGCTCACTAAAAAGAAAATGGAAAAAGATCCTGTTAGATCACAAATTGAAGAATCCAGGACCTTGAATAAAAAACACTTTTTCGAAACTGTTAGGTCAATTACTTGATAATATGAAGTAATAAGTGGCTTCAGAGCTCAAACAAAAAAACTCCGTCTGTAAAAGAATCCGTAAAGATCAAAATACTGGAAGATTGTAGAAATTTTTAAAGATCACTACTACTTAATATTTTTGTCACAATTGCTGTATTACTTATTTCCTCGCCAGTCTCTTAATTGTTAAGCTAAATTCTCGACTTTAAAAAATATGCTAAGCAATATTATCGGTAGATGACATTTTATATTGATATTATTTCTCGTGCACCATAATTTTGTTCAGCTCTAAATTTTTGTTCGTAAATTAGTGATTCCAACTTTGTCATCACTACGTAAGCTGTTTCTTAATTTTCAATTTATGATGTTTGGTTTAGTTCCATAGACGAAATTAATGGAAACGACCATGCGATGCAATTTAGTAAAATGACCGACATACAGCTAAATGAAACATGTATCGAAGATATCATATTTAAAATACAGCAAAGGTATTTGTTGTCCATGTAAATAAAAATTTATTATTATTACAACATTTTTGCTCCCTGAAATTGAAACATGAATTGGCGTAACTTCCGTAAATACACAAACTTTACGATATTAAGAAAAGCCTATCTGATAGGCTTTCGATTAATATAAACACGTATCAATTTTCAACTTGTATTCTCAATAAATGTATGAGTTATGAATTTTTTAAATAGTTTTTTGGCTCAGGTGTAAAATTGGGTTTTTCAAGTTACGACAATTTCGCTTTCTTCCGTCGATATACATACTTTATTGCCTTTAATAATTCCTCAAATGGATCCTTAAGATTTATACGACCGTTTCTTTTCCAGGAGTATTCCGCCAACCAGTCTATAAAGTATGACTTGTAATATTGGTGGAATACTTTTAGTAGGGGTCGCCAATAGGCTTTCTATTCTTTGGGGGTGAGTCCCATCTGGTGCTACAAATTTATTCACAGGATCAGAAAGAAAGCAACAAGAAAGAAAAATATTTTATTTGGCACATATACACACAATGTAGAAACAACAACACAAGACATGTAGACACTTAAGATTAAAAAAATAAAAACAAATACAAATATTCCAGACAACTATGCCTGACGCTCGTTTTCAACTTAACCTTATTGAGAGTGTAAAGTTGAAAATTAGCTTAATTATTTAGTTATTAGTGTTAGGTGTAACGTAAATAATCATCACTGTGAATCAATGATCATCGTGTATGTAGTGGCAAACAAAGACTTGCATGAACTGTATGAGAGTCTGACTGATAAACCGGTAAGTTTTTTCCTGGACTTATATTCACTTCCATCTTCGATCACTCCTATCACCCAATGTCCTTCAATGTTTTCCTCTGTTGTACTTTTTTCTCCCAAACTTAGATTCATCAATTTGTACAATTTTATTCGGTTCTCCAATTTTAGTATCAGTAGTGACGTGTTCAAGTATGGCTCATTTTCAACTGGTAGTTGCTTTTGCCCATTCATGCAACTGGCCCTCATTTTAAAAGCATATATTTATAAGATAAAATGATGTTTTGAGGGACAAATGTGCATTTTGAAACCAGGTTCCAGCCGCTCGACTAAATACAGTAGATCGGCAATTACTTTTTCTCCATCAAATTCAGCCAAAATGTCCAATATCCGTGATGACTGCCATTGGCCGACGATGAATGGAGCATTCTTTCCGTTGGAATCAAACCCTTTTCCTCAGTAAATTACACACATTGCTCATGGGAGCCCAGGCGGGGAGGTTTTTTCCATGTCCACATGGATAATAAACAAATAGAAAAACGAATTTAAAAATAATCTATACTCTTTTAATATGTCAGCTAAAGCGTTAGCTTTAGGCACTCTTTGATTTCAGTCATCAGGCAATCGCGTCAGTCATCGCGGAAGTCGGACGAGCTCCCTACGCGACGCTCCCTGTATCTGTGTGTAATTTATCTTGAATATGTATGTATTTAGAAATATATAATCATGTTTATTAGTTGTTTAGTACTCATAACACAAGTTCTGCTTAGCTTGGGACTAGACGACGTTGTGTGATAGTTGTGGAATATTATTATTATTATGGTTGCTTCCTTTAATTTTTCTCAGGTTAGTACCTGGTATTCTTTTAGAATCTCACGGGTGTGAACCAAGGTGGGATCCTAGTTATTCCTTTCAAATAGTATAAGACTTTGTACTGGATTTAGATTGTTATCTAAGTCCAGTTGTAAAAAAATTCTAACTATACGGCAAGTGTTCAAAATGGCCGCTTTTTGTAGTGTTAGATAAGTGTATTTTGATAAATTAAGAACACGAAAGCTATTGAATATTTGTTTTGGAATAACACCTGTTGCTGATATTACTATTGGGACTATTGTGACTCTATTCATTTTCCAAACTCTGATGATTTCCTCTTTTAATTCTGCGTACTTCCTAATATTTTATGTGATAGTTTTTGTATGTTATTAGTGTTTGGCACTGCTATATCAATTATGTATGCATGTTTGTTTTCTTTATCAACAAGTGTTATATTTTTTATATATAGTGTGATCTGTAATTATAGTGCGGTCGAAATATATTTTCTATAATTGATTTTCTAAAACCTTGAATGGGTCCCGTATGAGTTTAAGTTTTTTAATGTTAACGAGTTGGTTACGTCGGTAAGTATAATCATTCTGTGTCAATTTCATACAAGCACTTGTGATATGTTGTATTGTTTCAGGTTTGCTGTGACATTTTCTGCATAAATCATTCCTTATTATTATTATCAAGCGTATTTGAGATCGGACAGCGATCGGTCAGTAAAAAATATTTTTGGAACAATGAACTTGTTATTACATTAACGTATTATTACACAATAACACGTTCGTTGTTTCAGACATAGCGTATGGCGATCGTGCCAGACCGTAAAATCTGAAAAAGGATTTCCAAAGTACAAGGTCTATATGGATGGGCACGCTATGTTGAGTGACAAGTAAAAGTTTCAAAGAAAATTATTCGTGTATCAATAGAAGGTTTTTTTTTGTTTATATATTAGTTAAATCTAGGACAAGTACTTCTCCTAAATAAAGCTAAATATATTGTTTCAAGTCTTTAAGTAATTAGTTAGAAAAAAATTTTTTCCTTCTTATTTTCTTTGTTAAGAATAATTAGCCTTCTTCTTCCTGTTGCCACTACACAGACAGAGCAAAATTTAAGACCTGGATTCTGATTAAACTTTTTTCTTTCACGATTCGTAAATAAATAAATAAAAAAAAAACTTGATTTGCTCACCCAAATTCTTCGATTTGACAGTATGCATGACCTGACGTCTCAATATGGCAGTCGAAACTATTGTTATTTGGAACGCAAACAATGTTTACCTACACAACTTTTGTTTTTTTTTTCTTCTTTTGACATTCGATACGTACGCTCGCGTTGCCCCGTTTGTTCGTTATTATATTCTTGTATGCACTATTTCTTAATATTGTTTATCATCAACATCACAGACATAAATTCAATTTTATCTATTTCTTCAATATTTATAATTTTAATTCGATAGTCTTTTAATTTAACGTCTGTAACTGAGTACGTGGCATCACAGCGGGCGGGACTATAACTATCTATGTGTAAGATTCTAGAAAATACTCCGGGAGGCTTTGTCATGATCATTTATGTGTTTTCTACTTTCTTTTGCAATGCATACCCAATTCTAGAGTTCAAAACGTGAGTTATTATCATGAATATATTAAGAACATTCAGTGTTTGCTTTCCAGGAGCTCCACATGAAAGTAACATCTCTTCGGATTCAATTACACAGCTAAAGCAATGGGATTAAATGATGACTACACCAACAGAGACCATAGATTCTGCCGTAGATTGTGCGTGTACAGCATAAATAACAATTGCGGATGTATCACCATTAGTATATACATCTATAGAGTATTTAAAGAGTATCGAAAATCTGGAGCCAGATATTTTGAAACTACTTGGAGAAGAGTGCTTTGGGCAGAACATCCACAAAGTCATTAGTAACAGATGGTCTGATATACTGGTAAACGGGCTGAAGGATGAAACAAAGTCAGAAATATCACAGACTTACAGCGTACCAGCAAATTTAAAATAAGCCCTGGTTCCTATACTGAACCCAGAATTAGGGCCGCAGTAAATGAAAGAGCCTTAAAAAGGGACAATATATTGACTGACAAACAAAAGATATTGTCTACCGTTATAACCTGTGTAGCAAACAGAATGTCTTAAATAACGCAGCATATGCTGAGTTAGGCGCCTTTTTGGCCTCGCACTGATTTCGTGCTTTTTCATTGTGTTTTTTTCATTGTGTATTTTTAGTTTATACGATTGTGTGAGGTAGGAATAAACGTCTTTTTTTTTCTTTCTTTCAATACTTACTTTCCATATACCCCATGGGAGTCATATACACAACGCGCAGCGGCGCATGCGTGGACAGTGCCGTTGCCTAGCTACTGATTTTGATGTGTACAAAATGATGTAAGGTGCAATTTTTTGTTAATAAATACGAAACTTATTCCCTGAGCATCGCGACTTTGATTAAACTGGTAAACCCAACAATTGGTGACCCCGCGCTTGTAAAAAAATCGGAACGTTCACGAGGAGACGGCAGACAAGATGGTGGAGTACGCGGAGAGTCCCAGTGTCACTGCAGTCACAGCACCATCATCATCTTCATCATCTGCGGTACCCATGACACAGCTAGAAACGCTGGCAAAACAGGTGGAGCAACTCACGCTAGAGATCGCCGAACTACGTCATGGACGACAAATATTCTGGTTTTTCTAATCTACATTCTCAACCATGCTCTGCTGATACTTTAAATCGATTACCGTTATAGTTTGAAGTTTTTTTGTTTGATTATCATCTGACCTTTAGATCATACATAGAATTATTTGTGAAAATGGTCGGATTGCGTAATTATCGTCAGTTTTATGAACATTATTTGGTTATTTCTGATATCAGTTTAATATGTTTTTTTTTGGTACTCTAATGGACAGAATTATTACTAAAAGTATTTAGGAACTATAGAATTCGCCTTTGTGCACCTAAAGCACTTTTAAAATTTCGCTTTTGGAAAAAATGATCTGCTACCGGAATTTAGCAGATCATATTTTTTCATTTGACATTTTTTCCAGGAAAAACAGCAGAACTGTTCCTAAAAAGTATCAGGAACTCCAGAACTATGCTACATGCGATTAGACCTCTAATTTTTTCATGCTCTGCCGGAAAATGATCTGCTAAGTTTACGGCCATGCTACCTTGAAACCTAAAGTTTTTTTTCCGAGCAAGACTTCTCCAGTGGCTTATTTTTCAAGATATTTTTCTGAAGAAGCATTTGATCACATAGTTGAGCAAACTAATTTGTATGCCTCTCAAAAACAGGCCCAAAAATACCTGTTAGAAAATCGGATATTATTTAAAAAAAAAAAAAATTCCGGTAAAAATGACAATAATACAACGGAGTTAGACTTGGGCGCCAATGTTCTCAAAGCCCTGACAAAATCTCTAATTGACGAGAAAGTATAAGCTCATCTTGCTTTCGACAATTTTTTTTCCTCATATCCTTTGATGGATTACCTTTATGGACATGGCATTTACTCCATTGCCACCGTAAATGTAAATAGAGCAGACTTACCGAAATTCGTAAAAGGGAAAAAAGGGAAAGTAAAGCTTGACCGAGGAAACTACAAATGGAGAGTGAAGATATGGAAAAAAACTTTTTGTCAAAGAACGATGTGGGGAGCAGAACTATCGGTTGCTGCGCCCATGTTATGACTATTATTTAGTACTTTAGTTAAGCGAGGTATCAAAATAATATCAACCCCTCGGCACAGTTTTTAGACAATATTTTAATTGCCTATGTAGATGAACAAAAATAAACATGAAATTAAAATCTGTGTTTTATTTCTTATTCAAACATAACAACTTCTTATCACCTAAATGGTAAGGCTGGTATTATAGGCACACCGTTCAAGCGTACGCTGTTTCTATGCATTTTAATTTTGCACTTACATCCAATTTGACTTTAGGAAAATAAACTCTATAGGTACCTAATTATCTAGGTAGGTACTAAAAATAGCTCTTATGATATTAATTTTCAGTTTCTTAAAAATTACTCAGAGCTATGAAAAATCGTTTTTTCCTGAACAGTATATTATGATAATAAAATAAATTAATGATCAAATCAAGCAAAGAGTCTGCAGTACAGTTGGAATATGACTGTCGAAATTTCACATACATTTCATATAATGTATTGTATTTGTTCTCGGAAAAATTTAAGCATAGTGGCTTGTAAAAATAATATTGTGAATTCAAAAAAATAGGGTTACGTTTGTAACTCCACAGTAATGAAACAGAGAACTGTCTTTAGTTTTATTATTTTTTCTATTAGTTTGAAAGCAAAAAAATACATATCGAGGTTTCTCTAATTGTGATGCCTTAATTGACGAAGAATGCTTAGTACTTTTAAGGAGCAAAGGATACTCATATAAATTCCCAATTTCGAAACGCTATCTGAATAGGTTTATCTCTTTCCAAGTGTTTTAGCAGAGTCAGTCCTTCGCGGTCTGATACTTTTACATGCGGTACTCGCCATTATAATCTTTGTATTTCTATTTCAAAACGCACATCATCAGTCACTATGATACTGTTTATGTTAGAATTACTTCTATTCAGAATTAACTCATGTTAACAATTTATCACGATTTTGTTATAATCCTCCGCAAATTCTAAAATCTTATTAAGAGGTAAAATAGCACTAAAATGACCATCATTTTTAAATCCATTTATTTTCCAGCCCCATAAGGCAGCAATTTTATTTTCTCCATCATTCATTGAAATGTATGATTTTATTGTCGACGTTAATAATAATATTGTTTGCTTTGCCATAACAGGCCCTAGGGTGAGGGACCGGACTAAGAGAAATTCAATCCGAAGGGCAGCTTTGTAGCGAACTATTGGGCATTACCCACGGACCCAATCTCCCGGGAGAATTTTTGTTCTTCATCTCCGGCTTGCCTTCATTGGCCGGCCGTAGTGAACACTGAAGAGGAACTGAGCTCCCACCTCTTTCTTGCCTTTATTGGCTGGTCTGAGTGGAGATTCGCAAGAGCAAACGTGCTCGGGAGAAGGATGTCTAATCTAGTAAGGTGCTGGTAGGAATCTTGACCGTACTACGGGATTGTCCGTAAGCTCGGTCATCTGTTTGTTCATGGTAAGTGGCCGCAACTTCATGACCTCTCATCGGCACGACATCGCGAATCCTGTCGGCGAGATCATCTAAAACTTCGAGAGGCGAGGATAATTGTGACACAATTATAGATTGGATGTTACTAGGCAAACGGCTGGACCATAAAGTTCTTAAAAACTCGTCGGGTACTTTAGGACCAGCAAGGTGCTGCAGGTGTCGCAGGAATTACGACGGTTTCCGGTGGCCTAACTCCTCGTGGGTCAGGAGTTGGTGCAACTTCTTTTCATCGGATTCGGACAGCCGCTTTATTAGCTCCGTCTTCAATTTGCCGTATTTGTCGGCCGCTGGTGGATTTACTATGATGTCTTCCACCTCCGTATCTAGGATCGAAATGGCTTACGAAGTAGTAAAATTTTGTTGTGTCCACCGTAATACTTGAAATCGCGAACTGGCCTTCTATCTGCGCAAACTATTGCGCGGGCTTCTCGGACCAAAATAGCGACACGTGCAAGCCTACACGGAAAACATCCTGTGATGCCGCTTAATCGGTTTTCGCATCGTTCAATACCTGCTCTGATTCATTCATTTTGTGCGGCACTTAGGGTTTATTGAGTCACGTTCTCCACACAAAGTACCTAGGTAGCACTATATAGCACGTGTTAAGTCTTCGGGGTCACCACAGTCTACGGTCAAAAACTTAATGGAGAAATGGAGGTAAACAGTATGGGAATACGCGGAGATCTACTCAGATGGTTTTCTTCTTATCTTGTGAACAGGTCCCAAGCAGTGGTACTTAACAATTATATTTCGAGCTGGGTACCTGTTCCTAGTGGTGTGCCGCAGGGATCAGTGCTTGGTCCTTTGCTATTTATTATCTATATTAACGACATCGACTCTTGCTTGACTTCATCAAAACTACTGTGTTTTGCTGATGATATGAAGATATATGCCACAATATCATCGCAGATGGATGTAACAGCACTCCAAGATGACCTGCGCCGTCTTAAGGACTATTGTCTACGAAGCAAACTGGATCTCAATCCCGCAAAATGTTCGGTTATTACGTATTCTCGGAAGCGTTCAATTATTGCCGCATCATATACCTTATGTGATCAAGTTCTACCCAAATCAAATTCCATTCGTGATCTGGGAGTTTACCACGATTCCAAGCTCAGTTTTGAGACGCACGTTGACACAATAGTTGCGAAGGCATCTAAATCATTGGGTTTCATAATGGGGTTATCCAAGTGCTTCTCTCAAATCAAAACTTTAAAAATTCTATACTGTACTTTTGTAAGAAGCCACTTAGAATACGCGTCTGAAATATGGAACCCGTGTTACCATAAATATATTAACCGCATAGAGAGCATTCAAAAAAGATTTATTAAATACTTATGCTATCATCAAAAAGTACCGTATCAGTCTGAAAATTACCTTAACCTCTGCAAAAAAATATCACATATTACCCTTGGTTGATCGTCGCGAGATTTCTGATTGCATTTGTTTATAAAAAAATTTCAATGGTAGTATAAACTGCCCCGACATTCTGTCCAAATTTTATTTTAACACTCCTAGGAAGTCGAAAAGCTTTAATCCACCTTTGCGTGTGCCATTATCCTCAACAAATTATCGACAGAATTCGTACATTGTGCGTGCAAGCCGAAATTTAAATAAGTTGTGTAAACAGCATGATATTGATCCATTCCTAACTAGTGTGTCCTCGGTCAGAAAGTGCCGAAAAGCCGAATTTTTTTTTATTTAATTTCTTATAATATTGAGGTTGTTATGTAATGCGAGCTTAAACTATTATGATACTGTAGTGTATTCATTCGTTCATAGAATTTGATATTTATTGTTCTGTTATTTATAAGTGAGGACTTGTTATTGGCTGATTTTTTTTATTTAATTTCTTATAATATTGAGGTTGTTATGTAATGCGAGCTTAAACTATTATGATACTGTAGTGTATTCATTCGTTCATAGAATTTGATATGTATTGTTCTGTTATTTATAAGTGAGGACTTGTTATTGGCTGTCAGTCTGTTTTACTCATAGATATCCGTGGTTTTACTGCTCCCACGGATATCGAGGGATATGCCTTGGGGGCGTGGCACGTGGCGCCTCGATCTGGGCAAACGACCCATATAATCGAACAACGGCTGTACGCTTCATTCATTCGCTTTGCAATTGCGTACAGGGTACTACTGATGCGTAAAAAAACAAAATGCCGAGTTGTGCAGTAATTATATGCAAAAATAGGTCACATATCATCAACCTGAAGACAAATGGCGTATCCTGCCAACGGTAATTAAACAATTAAGTCACTGTTTTATATTTTAAATCAATTTTTAAATATTTCACGAACTCAAGTTCGGAACGACACGAACTAGACCGAACTAGCCCGAATCTTCCCGAACGCAATGACCGCAATGACCGTTCAAGATTTAGAGAGGTGCAATCGAGTGCGTGAGGCTGATTTTATCGATATGCGTATTATTCGCAGTTCAATATTTTTTTATACATTTCTATGAATATTGTCGTATTACATGTATAGTAAGAGTTAAATTAGTTATTGAATGAATGTTGTTTGAACGAAACTAAGGTATTGTTATTTCAATACCCGTGAACTTAAATTGACATTATATCTAAAGATTGAGATGATCAAAAATTATAGTACAATATGATAAGTAGCACGATAAATAAGTATAATTTTATACAGTTATTTATTTTTGGTCAAAAGTTACAATATTTTAGGTTCGCTATGCAAAACTATTAAATCATTATTTTTTAAATCTGGGTATTTGGTGTTTTCGTACGCCCTAGTTGTAGTGGAGCTGGACCAGCATTGATCCAAGCATTTTTATCTTGATATAATTCTCCAACTTAAAATAATGTAATTTCTATTCCAACTCCTTCTGTTTTCATGCAGTACGACTGTGTAACTCACTTCCAGCAAAGATTTGTGATGAAAAAAATATCTTTTTTTGCGATTCGGAAAAGTCTTTGAGAAATTTTGGAATTGAACCATTTACATAGGGAAATTTATACGGAATCCTTGGTGCGCGAGTCGGATTCACACTTGACCAGTATTTTTTTGTTAGATGTATTTATTTTGAGTAGTTAGTGTGAGTTATTTCATCATAACGAATTCGATCCTGTCAGCATCAACTACCTACAATTTGTTTAAAATGAAAACGAGTTTGAATACGTGTATAAAATTTACCTAAATGTTTAAACCAACTCTGAATGTAGGTAGTCACATAAGATTAAAATCATATAGTTAAGATTAAGTAATATATTGTTTAATAATAACAGCATGATATTTAACAGAGAACGTTCCCTTGAACCGGTAATACGATATAAAAAAACTAATTCCTATTTTATTTTATAATCATTACTCACTTTTCGGATAAGTATATAAAAAAGAAATTATTTAAAGAAAATTAGACGAAGTAATTATATTACAAGAATATGCTGAAATTAAATATCGATAACAATTATCGACAATCGGTTCGATGCTCTAATTTTATGCGTGTGCATTGAATGTTTCCGTGCTTACAAGCGAATGCCCCGCCCATTCTATTTATGTGTGCTATTAGAAATTGATTTAGTGTAGCTGCTTTCTTCTTAGTGTGCGTGTACAAATTTTGAGTGTGTGTCGTAAATACACTATTTGTGAATGTTGTAATTATTTTGGTGGGAGATAAGCGGTTGCGCAAGGATTTCTTATTACTTTGCAATGAAGGCATATCTCCGGATATCTATGACTGCTCCTTATCTGTATTTTTCTACCTGTAAGTCTTCCATAGTACTTAAATAAATAAATAAAATAAACGAGAAATTGCAGAACTGCCTTTTCACTGCTCGGCGCGGGAGAGATCACACGCAGACTTCTGGAGGTATCGCTTTCTTGAAGGACCCCAGCGTGCGCGCCAAAATCCCTCTGGGATACAATTTAACATCTAAGTGGTGTTTTGCCTAAAATCCCTGTGAGTATAATTTTCAAATGATAATTATGTATTTCCCCTCGAAGTTTTGAGTTCTGGTTTTTGACTGGGGTGGAATCGTTCCAGGCTTGGCTCAGTTTGCTGGCCTAAGATCAGGAAAGCCGTTGAAACGTGACGCCCTAGTATGTGAGGAGTCGACCTGGGTCAAGGTTAGACCAGGCGTGTGACGCGATAGTATGCCTGTCCATATAAAGGTACGCCATACAGATTTGATCGTCTTTGGTGAAGTCGCACTAGGTATCTGACGTCGTACGTTCCTTTTCTGCTTCCCGAGAGGAAATCTACCCCGCAGGGCGCGTGCATCGTATGGTGACCTGACCTGACCTGATTTCGTCACCAATCCCAAGGGGCTCTGTTCCGCTAACCAGAACTTGTAACTAGAAAGCTAACTTCAGATTTATGCTATCTAGGACCTTAACTAGAATAATTAATTATTTAGGCTCTACTGGTCGTACTTGTGACGGTATTTAGTAAACCAACGTACATAATATTGTTGGGTATACCCAATGAGAGAGGGTAGGTTTAGATTAAGTTAGTGTCTCTGGAGTTGGATCAATAATGGTCTATGGATTATACAGAGTCAATAATTAATTAATTTTATAAAGCCTCTCTACTGGTACGAGCTTATAAAAGTGGGTGTACAATTTTTAAATTCCTTCCTCGTCTCCTTTTGTATGATAACGTACTTAACATTTAAATGCTTCCAGGATTCGGTATCCAAATTAGTTTTATTTTTAATAGTCAGTAAAAAGTGTTTCCATCGATTAACCGGTGGTATCTGTTCGATCTCCTCACAATTATAAAATTTTAACTCGGTATAGAAATTACCGGTTTTTTCTTCATTCATCTGTCTAGAGAAACCGTTGGCTAATCTGCGCGTCACATAGGAGTAGATAGGTTCGTCGTCGCTGCTATCAGTTCCAAAGAGATCAATCAAGCATCGTAGCTCTCGACTTAGCCTGTTCACTGGATGTAGGCTGACTACCCGGTTCTTTATTTGCAACCTTCTGCGTCTTTTTACTAGTCTTGGCTGGAACGTCAACTACCGACTCGTCTGGAGATGGGAACAACTGCTCAGCCATTTGCTTGGACCTGAAATTGAAGTGAATTCTTTATTAATAAAACCAAATTATTACCATGATTTAAACATTACTGAGTTATGTGAGAGTACCTACTATGGGTACCTACTCTTCGAGAAAACAAGACGCGATGTTATATAATTAGTATCAGTATTGAATAATTGCCCTTTGGGTGACTTTAAGCCTTCTGATGAGGCCCATTGTGAGTGACCACGTTTTAGAGCTATATATCATTACTGGCAACATGTGCTGGTTATAGACTTTCTTCTTGAGACACTATGGTATGTTGGACGGGAAGATACCGCGCAGCTTCCTAAACGCCGCCCAGGCGAGACGGATTCGATGGTCGACCTCTTTTTCGAAATTAGATCTACACAACTGGACTGTTTGTCCGAGGTAAACGTAATGTTCCACAACTTTGAGTGTAGAGTTACCGATCTTGATAGAAGTGAGTGCTACAAGGCTGTTTTAACCATGACTTTGGTTTTGTCTATGTTAATTTTAAGCCCCACTCTTTCGGAAGCTCCACCGAGGTCATTGAGCATTGTGCTGAACTCCTCCATAGTCTCAGCCATGACTACTATGTCGTCGGCAAACCAAAGTGGCGAGTACATCACTCACGTGATGTACTCGCCATTGACATTAATGCCCAGTCGATTCCAGTCCAGAACCTTGAAGACATCCTCTATTGCAGCCGTTAACAGTTTCGGAGAAATGACGTCTCTCTGCCTCACACCCCGCTGCAGGAGGATAAGGTTAATTCTTGAAGTCGGACTGACATTGTGGCGTTTTTGTACAAAACACTTTAGCACTTCAATGCACCGATAGTCTATCTGGCAGCGTTGGAGAGACTGCAGCAGAGCCCAAGTCAAAATACACTGTAAAATATTTTTGAACACCTAAATTCCTAAAATCGACTATGTGCGCCGTGCCAATATTTGCAAACGCCTCGGTGGAGGTTACTTCGAGGCGTATCTCATACCATCGGAACGATTCTAAGGTAGGATAATTTTTTTTAAGGTAGTGACCGTGTTGTGATTCATTCTGACGTTTCTTTTAAATATTTCAGCACCCGTTTAGCACAAGTGAATATGGTCATAGCACGAATTAATATAGGAGTATAAGACAAGACACACAGGACCGTTCATTGTGGCGACACTTGGGGGAGGCCTATCTCTAACAGTGGATGTCTTTCGGCTGAAATGATTATGATGATGAAAAGACAAAAAAAAAACTAATCTTGTCTATGCCCTACTCTATGGATTGGTCTTTGAAAAAATGGTATGGCAGCCATGGTAGATTTATTGCGAGTGGATTGTGAAGAAAACTTAAATAAAATAGGTAGTGTGTGTACTTGGCGGCTTTCATTTGCCCTCTCACCCTACAAATTTTGAGGGGCTCGTCCGGGATGAAAGTGGACAAATCTAATTTGCCAAAAATCAACTCGTGCCAATGGCGGTGGTGAAAATTTTCCATGAGGCGTGCGTAAAGATGAGCTTTACTGAGGTACAAGGCGAAAAATTTAGGTGTAGAGGTGTAATACTACGGTGTAGAGGTGTAAACGGAGGTGCAGAAGCAAAGCTAGGCTCGGGGAAGAAAAGAAATAATTTGTAAAAAGAATTATGGCGAAATCGGCAGAGATAACGCCGTGGTACGATGGTTTGGTCCTGAAAGATGGCGTGCACAAGGCGTACACATCTAGCAAGTGGGTGCATGATGTCGAAGATCACGCGGAGATTATGCAATGGACTCCAGCGCAGACATCGATTGTGGCAAGACGGTCACGCATGCACGTAATCGAAGTAAACCTCATGAAAATTATTATTATTATTTTATGAGATTTATTTTGATTACGACAACTCTTCTGCATTAATACGGGCTAATGGCGAAATTGGCAGAGATAACGCCGTGGTACGATGGTTTGGTCCTGAAAGATGGCGTGGACAAGGCGTACACATCTAGCAAGTGGGTGCATGATGTCGAAGATCACGCAGAGATTATGCAATGGACTCCAGCGCAGACATCGATTGTGGCAAGACGGTCACACATGCACGTAATCGAAGTAAACCTCATGAAAATTATTATTATTATTTTATGAGATTTATTTTGATTACGACAACTCTTCTAAATTAATACGGGCTATACGCCGTAGTTTCTTAATAAATACAGATTCCAAAGGATATTTATCACAGTGTTTTTCGCTTCTAGAAGGCCAGATTGATTCTATATCAATATTCTATATTCGATCGGACAAATTAATCTCATTTTTCAAAAGTTACTAACTTTTGCTACGAGGAAGTAAAATCTATAGTCAAAGATCTTGTAATAATATCGTTACATGAATATGTAAGCCTTGATTTGGACTGTCAATCGTCTAATATATATGAGCACGACATTTAGGTCAATCAAAAATAGACAACATGGATGACTTGGGGCGTGCCACAGCTGGTTCAACGAAGTAGGGTCGTGTATAATATTCCGTGGACTGTATAAATTGATAAAATGTATTGTACGAAGTACTGAGATTGCACAATAGAAACAGTTGCGTCTACGGAATAAAACAGGTAGGTAAATTTAGGATGCGCAAGTGTGGTCGTTCGTCTACGCTTGAGACAATTGAATGCTCGATGTGCGGTACGGGGCGCGCGACGAGCCGGGCTTCGACTGCACCTGCTACTGGATTAGACCAGTATCAGCTATACGCTAATTATTTGGCAGGCAAATTTAGGGGTTATCCCAAGCAAACCTACATGACTGTGGAACATTAAAATGAACAACATCCTATATAACGCTGATTGTGGACAATATGAATATCAGCGCGGGTACTCCACTCCGGCATCTACATATCCCATGGCTGAGACTACAACTCCACAAATGTCTGTAAATTCTTCTTATTCAAACAGAGCACAAAGTTTAGCCCCGTACATGACTGAAAATCAAGCACATTCTCCAGTGACTCAAGTGGATGATTCGTCGATGGATTCCGAAGATTCTTTTCGTGATTTGATTCATGACATCAATTATTAGTAATAAACAATAATTGTTTATAAACTTATAAATAATTGATGACATGGATCAATAATTATTTCTATAATAAAAAATATCCTACCTTGATGTTGTCTTTTAATGCCTCCACGATAGCTTGATAGGTCTCTGGCACTATAACACTTATCGATTGTTTCGAAACTCTGAATAAATATTGTAGGCTTGTATAGGAATCTCCGCTGGCTAAAAATCTCTAAGTGATACTTAATCTTTCTTCAACAAAAATTGGACCGATTTATGCAAAAATGATCCAACCCACAATCTCGACAATTTCGAGTTTTTGTGACTTATGTACTCTAAATAAGGTATATTTTAACATATCAAAGACTCGGAACTCTATGTTAATAATTGACGAAAATCCGTATGGTCCAAACCACAACTGTCATAGCGAACATCATTTTTTCATAATGCATAAATGTTTCAAGCTATTAGAATCATTTTTGCATTTTCTTGGTTGCCCTGATATAGGTTTTTTGTTTTTTGCTATAATGATTCAAACTACTTGGAACAATAATGCTTTTTATACAATATGGAAAATATTATAAAAATCATTCTGCTTAAATGTTCCAATAACCTTGAATCATTTTAACTCAATTCCAAATAACATTCGACTACAGAAGTATACTGATTCAGACCACATGACTATTCTATTTAATTAAAGAAAAACGAAAAATTCAATTCTTAAAAAACGATTCACGGTTAAATATAAAATTATCATTAATATCTCGGCTAAAAAGTAAACAAAATATTATTTTTATACCGAAAACTTTAATGAAATACGTATATAACTATTTAAACCTTCTATCTTTTATTGCATTTTTTTGTACCTGCAATAAAATTGTATGTTTTGCATGAAATTTATTCTATTTTTTTAGAATAATGTGGTCATGTAGACAAACTTATTGAAGATCATTTTTGCATATTTCTAAACCAACCATTTCAAATGCGCTAAAGTTTTGCAAAAAAGATTCAAGTGAGGTGGATCGTTTTTGTAAAACTTTAAGCGCAGTGAAAAATTACTGTTAAAGTTTTACAAAAACGATCCACCTCACTTGAATCTTTTTTGCAAATAATGCTGCTGCGTGTTTTCTTCATTTAAATTTTAACACAAAATGAACTTCAGAGCTTGAAACGTTTTTGCAATTTTGAAATGAAAACTATATTATACTTTAATTGAATAAACAAAAAGGATCCACTTCGCAATTTATGGCAAATTTGTTTATTAAGTAATTGTTGAGTAAATACTATTGTGTCATTAAATATTTTTCAAAACAAAAAACTGCACTCATTGCAAACATTATTACTTTATTAGGTTGTGGGTAGGTACTTTAAATAAACTTACCTACTCGCGCCGCTGCAAACGCGTAATATGTGCGGCTGCAGCGGGCGGAGTGGGGAGCGGGCGTCGTCATTTCGTACTGATCTCGTCTATTGAAACGTTGTGTGAAATTTATTGCTGCGTAGTAAAAATAAAGAAAAGTGCATGAGTAACATCTCATTGTAATTGAATTTGTTAAATTGTGTTTTGTAAAGTTGGTGATTCGAGTTTTTATCAAAAGTTTAGTCTTAAACCTAGAAATGAATAGAAAAGATTCAATATTAAAAAGTGTACGTAAAAGAACAGATGCAGGGCAAAAAGATGATGGTAAGTAATTTTATTATTGTAGATAGCTACTGGTAATAATTATTAATATGTCTCGTAGATATTTTACGATCGCGTTGTGTTTATGTACCTACTCATATTCTTTTAAATTGTTTTCATTGCAGTAACTTCTGTGGTTTATGTATTTTATAATCATATTTTGTTACAATAATTACTATTACGTGCAGGTGACATTATCTACTTAATCTACGGATGAACTTTTAGGTATATTTAGCCGCTAAATAACCTTTATGCCCGGCTTGCTACCTATACATTTTACTCAGAATAAGTTGGTAGGTACCTAGAAACACAGCTATAGGTGAGCTCCAAATTATTTGGAACTAACCTACCTACTATCTAACTACAGCCGACCGTACGTACCTACTTACTTATTATTTACCTATTTGCATTTTTTTTGTTTTGCCGTAGAAGGTGGCGGTTCGCTTCTTAATTATTCACATCTCTCAAAGAAATGTAAGAGGAGTGATAACATTATAAGGATGGTTCAGAAAGACTATTGCAATAAAAACTCTCGTCAAACCGCTCAAAGTAAGCTAGGTAAGAACACATAATACTAGGTATCTACTTATTTCCACATTGTTTTTAAAGTGTTTTTTAGAAAAAAAACAGCTGTTTTATACAAAATGTTTATACCTACTTAACCAAAATGTGTGAAACAGCTGATTTGCTTTTTCGCGCTTTGTTTGAGACCCTATATTGAACGTGGCCCGACGTAATTTTAAATAGGTGGAACGTAAAGAGTTAAAGTACTTATCAGGGATACAAAAATATACACGACGGCTCCATATTGTTTCAGATGACGAAAATCAACAATCTTGTACGTCATCGCCAATCAGAGAAATGTCTCCAGAAACGGAAAAAATTTTCAACATTTTGACAAATGAGATGCTTGAAGAACCTTGTGAAGACTCTTTTGTTGAACGGTGCTCTGAAAATCCACTTCAGGGGATTGTTAGTATTAAAGATAGTTCACATTTTAATGAAAGGCAAACATATGTAGAAGCAAGCGACAGTAATGATGAGGAAACGGTATGCCCTTTTAAGCCAAAAGATGTCATAAACTCTATGTCGGGGTCAGAATGCACAGTAGTTCAGCGCATTGACAATACTCAAAGTCGACAAGAAACATATATCGAGGCAAGTGATGACGAGGAATTAGCCTCTTGTTTACAGCGAGATTGCACGAATGAAGTACGTAACTTGAAAGATCGGGAAAGATCTTTTATTTTAGAGAATGCTATTGAAGAAACCGAAGTTAACAAATCGCCAATCAATGTTAGCCAAATGGCTTCTGGTGAAGTTTTCCAAAAACGAATATCTGAAGGTAAGGTACTATTTAATACCAGGACAGTAAAATGTTCGTTAGACTAAAGTTCAAAATACAATAATCAACATCTTAATTTTATTGCAATTAATCTTTCAGATGATGATGATGTCAGTAGTCCAACGCTACTATCCAATTTGTCAATTCCTCTGCCGTCATATTCACCTCTGACTCCACATATAACAAAGAGTGTTCCTAATGATGCGCACATTGCATTTGACCAAATAGTTGAAGAACCAACATCACCGAGATTAGAAGGTACTATTATTTACATTAAAATTCCTAAATGATGACTGTTTTATGTATGTATGTATGTATGTAAAATTATTATTATAAAAACAAAAAACCCGACTGCTTAAAAATAATGAACTGAAAAGGGAAAAACAAGTCTCACAATGTATATTCAAATTAGTTAAACTAAATACTTTAAGGCGCTGCAGGCGGGGACAAACAATACTTTGTTACCTACTGGCACAGAAGGATCTAGCAAAACTACGTTTAAAGCAATCCCGATTAATATCATATTATTGTTAAGAAAATTAAATTGGATTGTCAGAACCACTTATTTTTCATGTTTCAGATAATGATGGCGTTACTAGTCCAACGCTACTTTCCAATTTGTCAATTCCTCCGCCGTCATATTCACCTCTGACTCCTTATATAATGAAGAGTGTTCCTAATGATACGCACATTGCATTAGACCAAATAGTTGAAGAACCAACATCACTAAGATTAGAAGATAATGATAACCTAACATATAACAGTGACGATAGCGTAAGAGATCCAGATTTTATAGCACAAGATACCACAGATTCAGAAAGTGACACTGATTGTGATGAAGTAAGAATCAAAACCACACAGGCATTAATCCATTCTCCGAGTACGGCAACTGAAAAAAGAAAATCAACGGAGAGACTTAATGTTGAAGATGTTATGGAAGAAATAGAACGTGAAACAGAAAATAACACCGAAGGAAGTGAAGAAGCGGAAAAACAAATTAATTACCGACAAGAAATTGCTAACGATATCGTATGCAGTTTAGAGAATGCACCAGAAAACGAAAATGAAGGTCGTAAAAAAAGAGGAAGGAAACTCAAACAAAAATACAGTCGTCAGGAAATTAAAGAAAGGAAATACAAAAATTTACCTTACCAAACTAAAAAGAAGGAAGTATCATCTAAAAAATTCATAGATTTTAAATGTTCATGCAAAAAAGATTGTGCTAATTTAGTTTCAAAAGAAGATAGGGAACGAGAATTTCATAGATTCGTACATCTTGAATCGTACGCAGCTCAAGTTTTGTACATAACATCTAACATTACAGAAAGCAAAAAGAAACGAAGTTACGTTACATTATGCTCCCCGTCGAAGAGGAAACCTCGCGAATTTATTCGCACGTATACACTTGGCAATATACGAGGGTCATTCAATAAATACTTAGCCTACAAAAAGTAAACGAAAATTTTGGAAAAGTGGCAATTTATTTTTCAACATAGTCTCCTTTTAGTTCGATACACTTAGCCCAGCGATGCTCCAACTTTTTTAACCCGTCCGAAAAATAGTTTTTGTCAAACTCTGCAAAATAGGCCTCCGTGGCGGCGATGACCTCCTCATTTGATCCATATCTATTCCCGGCGAGTGATTTTTCAGATTAGGAAACAGAAAGAAGTCACAAGGGGCCAAATCTGGAGAATACGGTGGATGGGGCAGCAATTCGTAGCGTAATTCGACCAATTTGGCCATGGCAACGGCAGACGTGTGAACCGGTGCGTTGTCGTGGTGAAACAGCACTTTTTTCTTCGCCAGATGGGGTCGTTTTTTCTTTAATTCGGCGTCGAATCGGCCCAATAAATCGGCATAGTAAAGCCCTGTAATTGTTTTACCCTTCTCGAGGTAATCGATGTAGATCACACCTTGTGAATCCCAGAAAACGGTGGCCATAACTTTTCCGGCAGATTTTACAGTTTTCGCCTTCTTTGGAGCACGTTCCCCGGTCTGGATCCATTGTTTTGATTGCTCCTTGGTCTCTGGTGTGTACCAGTGGATCCAAGTTTCATCGACGGTCACAAAACGACGCAAAAACTCCGCTGGATTCCGCTTAAACAGAGCCAAACACGTCTCCGATGTGGTCTCACGGTTGCGCTTGTTTTCCGGTGTGAGTAAACGTGGCACCCATCGCGCCGACAGCTTTCTCATGCCGAGTTCCTCGTGAAGAATATGATGCACTGTTCCTTCTGAAATGCCTACAGTCTCAGCTAGCTCCCGAACCTTCAATCGGCGATCTGCCAATACGAGATCATGGATTTTTTTAATGTTTTCCTCCGTAGCAGCTGTTTTCGGTGCACCTGGACGTGGTTCATCAAAAACCGACGTACGGCCACGTGCAAACTCGTTGAACCAATTCTTGACGGTGGCCATCGATGGAGAAGAGTCACCGTACACAGCATCCAAGCGCTCTTTGATTTCGATGCGCGTTTTCCCTTCCAAAAATAGAAATCGAATTACCGAACGATATTGCTCTTTTTCCATTTTTGTAAAACCGATCGACACGTTCGCTTCCTTAAGTTGTCAAATTAAAACAAATGAAGGGATTGGAATGAAAATTTGAAAAAAGAATTAAAAAAGAATGTGCTACACTGTGGTAAAACTCTTTTGAAACTACAGCGCCCTCTGGCGATGAGGCTAGGTACTTATTGAATGCCCCTCGTACCTGTTTGTCGAGACATGTTTTGTAGAACTCTGCAAATAACACCTCAAAAAGTTACTGTCAGTCTTCGAAAAAAACGCAATGACAGAGAAATAAAAGATAAAAGAGGAGAAACAGCAGGCGGATGGAATAAAACGCCACAAAGACATATTGAGCTTATTATCGATGTTATCAAAAGGTTGCCAAAATACGAGTCACATTATCGTAGAGAAAAGAACAGCGATGCTTTATATCTGCAGCCAGGAATGACGGTACCAAAAATCTACGAATTGTTCAAAATAGAATTCGAAAAAGAATTTGGAAAAGATGAAAAATGTCCATCCTTCAATGTTGTTAGACATATTTTTGTACAAAAATTCAATTTGAGGTGCAAGAGCCTTAAGAAAGACACGTGTAACAAATGTGATCTTTATGAAATGACATTGAAAAATTCTACTACCTCAGCTGAAAGAGCAAATGCCCAAAGAGAAAAAGAAGAACACCAAAAAATTGCCGAAGATTTAAGGAAGAAGCTGAAGGAAGATTTTGAACAGGCTAAAACTTGTGAAGAAACTGAATGTCTGACTTACGATTTGGAGAAAAACTTGCCTTTACCTAGAATACCGACCAATATAGTTTTCTACAAAAGGCAGTTATGGGTATACAACTGCGGTATACACTCGGCTTCCAACGGTGTTGGGAATTGTTTTGTTTGGGCTGAAGGCGAGGCAGGCAGAGGGGCCCAAGAAGTGGGTTCATGTTTGAGGAAATATATTAAGTGCGTGCTACCTCCTACAGTAAAAAAATTGATTTTGTGGAGTGACTGTTGCGGAGGGCAAAACAGGAATATCAAAATCGTTTTGATTTTAAAGGCTTTATTAAATAGACACCCCACTCTCGAGACAATCAGCTTCCGTTACCTAGAATCAGGACACACTTTCCTACCAAATGACAACGACTTCGCTAAAATTGAGACTCGACTCAAGCAATATGAAAGGATATACTCCGTGGATGATTATATTGCCATTATGAAACAATGCAAAAACAAAAATCCTTTACAGGTCCATAAAATGGAAAGTTGTGATTTTGTTGGATCTCAAATTCTAGAAAAGAAAATAGTTAATAGAAAAATATTTAATGATAAGAGCAAAGTAAACTGGCTCAAAACAAAAGAAATTTTAATCACAAAAAAGACTCAACATTCTTTGTTCATGAGAACTTCCTTTAATGAGGACTACAAAGAACTGAATATTAAAAAGAAATTAAAAGGTGTTGATTTGGGTGTCATAGAAGAAGATTTGCAAGAATTATGGCCTTCAGGAAAACTGATTAACAAAAAGAAGTTAAACGATTTGAAATCGTTATTCCATCTCATACCAAATGATTGCATTGGTTATTATAAAAAACTGAAGGGAGACGATGCAATAATAGACGATATAGATGGTTATTGTGATGAACCCGACTTTGATTTGGATGAGGAGTAGGGTAACATTTGTGTTTTTTTAAATAAAATAAAAGCTTAAAAAATTTTTAAGCTTTTATTTTTGTCATAGTTTGGAACATTTTTGCATTTTTCTTTCCGCAGCCTACACAGCTAATTCCATACAAAATGTATTATGTAATAATGATCCACGCGCAAGTTTTCTTGAATATCTACGAAACTATTAAAATTTATTTACTAAATACATGCATGTAAATTAGTTTAGAACACTTAGAATAACATAAAATTAAAAACATAACATTTAGAACTACAAAGCCAGAGAAATACCGAAATAAACTTTAAACTCTATTATCTCGAAATGAGGTTAGTGTGGACTGAATCATTTTTGCTTAAATCGGTCCAATTGCTTTCCTGTATGTAGTATCCGTTTTTTTAATTTTGTGGCCAATCAAAGAAGATTGGCAAAACCCCATGCACTTTGAGTGTCGCCTTTATACTTCGCGTAAATTAGTAAAAACACCCGAAAGAGATAGATCTAAGGCCTACTAACATAAAGTGTAATCATAGTATATTTTTTTGTAATGGGATTTTGACAGAAAATCGTTTAAAAGATTTACCATTTAAGTGAGGTTATGTGGTTGTGAAATATGTATAATATGATTGATTTTTGAGCAGATTAATTCATTTTGCATTAAAACGTATATGTCTTAAACGAAAGCGTTTTTCCTTTTAGGCGAAACGGATAGGATGTATCTACATGTAACCTAAACCAAAAGATTCTGCCTTGATTTTGCTGGAAAATCATGCGAACTGTAGGTACTTACCTATACTTGTTTGCAATCTCTGTATATTATATATATATGAATGAATGAATGCCAAGCTTTAGGAGAAGCCTAGGTCAGGTAATAAGATAGGCAGGTAGGTAGGTAGGTAAATAATAAAGGATGTTATTTTATGAAATGAAACAAACACTTTTTCCAAATAAGTATTTAATATGTTCATTTTCTGAAGCTAGAATATGCCTATTTTCAGCAGACAGCTGTGTGTCACAGTTCACACAGCAATCTTCAATTTCCTCATGTTCAAGGCTTTGCTGTGGGGATATAACCATATCCTCTGTAACACTACTGTTAAATTGAGCGTTCTGAGTGTTAGTGCTGCAATGTAATATTCTTTGGGCACATAGCCAACACGATATAAATATTGCCCTTTCAAAAATAGTACACTGGTTTAATGTTAATAACTTACTTCTTAATGAAAAAAAAACTAAATTTGTAAAGTTTACGATGCCTAATGTTAGGCAAGTGGAAACTAGTGTGCTAATAAAAGGTAAAGAATTGAGTCCTGAAGGTACTACAGTGTTCTTGGGCTTAACTCTTGATGCTAAGCTTCAGTGGGGCCCACACATTGATAAGTTGTCAAAAAAACTTGGTTCTGCAGCATATGCTGTTAGACAAATCCGAAATCTAACTGATTTAGAGACAGCCCGCTTAGTTTATTTCAGTTATTTCCACAGCGTAATGTCGTACGGTATTTTATTGTGGGGAAATGCCGCTGATATTCAGACGATTTTTGTTTTACAGAAAAGGGCTATTCGTTCAATTTATAAATTAAGTCCCAGATGCTCCCTTAGAGATACATTTAAAACTATTAATATTTTGACTGTGCCATCTCAGTATATCTATGAAAATATTTTGTATGTTCACAAAAATAGAAATTTGTTTAAAAAGTACAGTGATATTCACAACGTGAATACTAGGAACAAACACAAATTAGTGGTTCCTGCGACTAGACTCAGAAAAATAGGAGGCTCATTTAGATGCCAATGTATACACTTTTATAATAAGATTCCCAGTCCTATTCAGGAACTTAGCCTTAATAAATTCAAAAATCTTGTAAAACGGAAACTTTGCCAGAAGGCTTTTTATACTGTAAAAGAGTATCTCGAGGACAAAACGGCTTGGGATTGACCTGCTCCAGTACTCACTATATTTGTTGTTATTTCATTTACTTTTTTTTTTTTTTTTTTAAATTGCCCTTCTTTATTATTTGTTTATTTAATTTGACGATTATTGTCATTTTACAATTTGACATTAACAATTACTTTTATAATTTTTATTTTTTTATTTTAGCAATATTAACGCTGTAAAATTACATTTTTGTATATTTTATTATTGTGAATTTGGGGACTATGTGGATTTTTTTTTTCTCGTTTTTCTCTAATTTTAATTAATGTCTGACAGTTATGAGTACTTTTTGCGGCCTACCCAAATGTCCTTTCTTTGGTATTGTTCGTCAAGTCGTTGAGCTCCTTAGTAGTCCTGAGTTGAGCTTTACGAATACTGACAAATGCTTGCACTGACTGGACAGGTCCACTCAGAACTGTGTGGTTCTTTCTTCAAAAGACCATCCCAGACACTAATCTGCATGGTTCTCATATGTTTTGACCATTACTTGTTTGCTGTATGGACTTTAAAAGAGACTTTGACCCCTGAGTTTGTTTCGGTGTTTCTTCTCAGGGTAGTCAGCTAGGAAACACCGGCCTCATCTAGTTAAAATTGACGAAAAAAAAAAATTGACGTGTAAAAGTGTTTTTGAGAACCTATTTGCAAAAATAAAATATCATTTATCATATCATTTATCATTTATCAGTCCACATGCTTCATCAGTAGAAGTAAGCTAAAACAATAATTAATCAGTATTTATAATAACAGAAATAAAAAGAAAATATTTTTATAAAGACTAGAAAATATATTTACTTGACGGCGCTGTATCCACTGTGAAATGATTGCAGCAAGTTGTCGTTCTTCATGAGTACAGTTTTCTCTTAGTACTAATCAACTTCTGCTTCTTAAAATGGAACGGCCACATCCAACGCCACAAACATTTTGATGTCCGAATTGTCTTTCAGGTGCAACTTGGTTAGTTGCATGACTTGCTAATTCCCAACAAGCTTGGCATACGAAGTCAGCATCAGTTGTCTGCGAGTAACATAAATAATAAAAAAAACTGTTAGCCTCTGTAACACTAAAAACCCCATCAACAACAAAACACATAGAGGTTATACATATCACTGTCTTTGTGTTACTCATTTAGGTATTTTCAATAACAGAATTGTCCAATTATAATGACAGTGAAACATCAAAAAGAAAAAATACTTATCATACTAAGTGGAAGTCATGTAAAGTGCTCTTATAAATAAATAAATAAACATTTAAGTATACATATTAGGCATAGTTTATTATTGAAAAACTAGTCTTCGAAAAATAGATCATAATACATGTCCTGTCAATATCAATAGCAGATTAATAAATGGATTTCACTATATTTATCATTTGCTAATAGGGAAATCTAGTGAAAATCTTGGGACCCCATGGGTGACAAGGTTTATTTATTATTTAGTTTCATCACTGTTACTAAGTAGTATACAGATTTTAATTAGATAGACTTTTGTAGTTTTTTTTCACTTGCGTTTACTAACTTAGAGAGAGTTAAGACTGGTGTAAAACGTGTAAAACCAATACTGCCTTATCAACTGTTATAAATCTTCAGTAACTGTAGAAACTTATTTAAAAAATAATGACCTGAATATTTTTACTTACCTCCATTGGATAAGTCCATGACCTTATGACATTAACAAGGTCTTCATTTTCGTTTGAAAGACAATGTCGTGGTCTCGTCAACCGAAGTTCGCACACCGAACGTTAGAACGAGACATGTTTATAATAACAAGTAGAGTCCTATCTCAAAAAAAGTGTTCACGATCACAAGTACTCAACCTTGTTCTTGTTTGTTTGGAAGGTAATCTCGAAGTACTCAACCTGAACGCGGAATAAGCAATGCAAGAAAACACTAATGAGTTGAAAAGTAAACAAACAACAAACAGACGCCAAACGACGACTGTGACATTACTGATGACAGTTGTCAGAAATACGGAATTGATTAATGTTGCCAGATAATAACTGTAAAAACTAACAAATAGTTTGTCTTCTTTAATTACTTAAAAATACGGTTTACAGTTAATATTGGAATATTGCAATCTCATTTATTTCCATTAATGTAAAAAGAAAAACTGTTTTCATAATGTAAAAAAAAAGTTTTTTTGTTTTTAACCACCCAGCCAACATTCAAATTCTACTAATATGTATTATTCTACTGAAAATAGCAATGACTACTCCAACAACGCTGTTTTACGTTTAGTAATTGCTACTTTTACTTCTGATTTAACAAAATAACTATTTATAATTTTTTTCTCTTTTCCCACAAAATAAAAAAAGATTTTTATCAGGAAAATAAACTACTGAACTTGATCTATAAAATGCATGTAATTTAGTTTAGCCTCCTTTCTGAAATATAGCGACACTGACAGTGCCGTTCTTCTTTATCAAATATTCGAAGGCAATAGGTGCCATACGGGTGATGTTTTCGTATTTACCACTTATGTGTTGAAATCTTAGGTCTCTCATCAAACCTCTTCCTCCAAGTCTGTTTCTGTTTCTAAATAATTCCGTTTGCCACCATCGTCTCTGTTTTGGTTTTGAGGTTAGAATGTTGTGAATGACAATAAAACAGGCACATGAAATTGCTAAATTCGCGTACATTTCAACCAACTGCGACGAAATGTTTGTTCGAGAGCAGAAACTGAACTGGGCAATTTGATACGCAATCATGACTATTGTGAAGATACGGATACGGAGCAAATCGGAGGCGTCCACAACTTGATACGGGGCTTGATACTGTAGGGTTAGAGGCGACACTACATTGTAATATTTCGACTCAGACATTTTATACGTAACTCGGTAGCGTCATCAGTCGCTCCGATACTCGCTAGCTGGCCACACGCCGATGTTCTTTTAGTCTAAATTATCGTGTAACAGTGTATGTGAGTAAAATAAACTGTCAATACCGAAACCAGTGTTTCTTTGAACATTCCTTCAAGATAGTAGTGACTTACCCCCGATTTCTGATTTAAGCATTTGAGGTTGAGAATTACTCAAACTCTACTTTACCCTCCAAACCTGTCAAAATTTGGCATATAAGCATGGTTTGAGACGCTCTTAACTCAAAATACTCAATTCAGAAACCCGCTCTTAGGCACCATTCGCGGTACGCACCCCGAACTAAAACCTACATTGGTGACACCCTGTGAATAAACACTTTTCGGTAACGTAAAACTGCACAGCACGGAGCGACTCACCGCGTGGCTAGCGAGGAGCATCAAGTTAGTGACCTATATACGTAGGCACTGATTTCTTCATACATCGCGCTCCAAGGACCGCGATTTCTTTCATCCGCCATGTCTAACGAGAAACGTGAGCAGCAAGAAGAAGACGTCAAACCCGATGTCATGCTCATATCTTCACGCATCCCGGATTTCTGGACGGACCAGCCAAGCCTGTGGTTCGTGCAATTCGAGTCCGCCGTGGCCCCTCAAAAGGCCAGCGACAACTCGAAGTTCCAACTACTCGTCGCGAAACTCGGCAAGCAGGTGATCGTACAGGTCGCAGATATCTTGACCAACCTACCGGCGGAGGACAAATACGAGGCACTCAAACAACGTCTCCTATACGTTTACGAGGAGTCAGAAAACCAACGGATACAGAAGCTGATCGGAGACATGCAGCTTGGCGACCAGAAGCCGTCTCAACTTCTTCGCCGGATGCAGACCCTTGCGGGAAAGAGAGTGACGTCGGAAACTTTGCTATTGATGTGGCAAAACCATCTACCATCGACCGTCAGAACGGTCCTGGCAGCGACAGCTATCACGGATCCGAAGAAGTTGGCAGCCGTGGCTGACAAGATCCAGGAGACCAGCAGGCCCAGTGTAGTGGCATCGGTTTCCGGAGGCGGTGCTGATTCTTTGGCAGAAGCTCAGTGTCGAGGTCGCGGAGCTGCGGAAGTCCAGAGGTTTCGAGCGAGTTGGTAGACAACAAAGCCGCGCCGACCGCGCTCCGTCAGGATCGCGTGGGCGTAGTTCCAGTCGAAAGCGATCCCGATCCCGACAGCCAGGGTTATGTTTCTACCATGACCGTTTCGGCGTTAAGGCTGTCAAATGCCGAACACCGTGCAACTGGAAAGGCAATAACTCAGAAAAGTAACCACCTTGCAGACGACGACGGAATCTTGCATCGGAGGTATCGTTAACCGTCGATTATGTATATTTGATCGGAATAATAATTTAAATTTTCTAGTAGACACTGGTGCGAATGTTTCTGTACTTCCTTTCGCTATATTTAAGCGTAGAAATAAGTATTTGCAGGAAGATTTTGCTTTATTTGCGGCCAATGGCACTAAAATTGAAACGTACGGAACGCATTCCTTGTCAGTAGATCTTAGATTGAGGCGTGATTTTAAATGGACTTTCATTGTTGCTAATGTCAAACAACCCATCTTAGGAGCAGACTTTATAAGCCATTATGGATTGTTAGTCGACTTAAGAACAAAAAAGTTAATTGACACCATGACAAATTTAGAAGTAGTAGGAAGTATCGAAATTTGTGAATCGTCAGTCAAAACCATCTGTGAAAGTCATCCGTATTTCGACATATTGAATTCTTTCCCAGATCTTACTAGACCGACCTCTTTTAAGGACCCTCCTCAGCATTCGACAGTTCATCACATCGAGACCAGTGGTCCGCCTGTCCATGCTAGACCAAGACCGCTACCACCAGACCGTTTCAAAAAGGTAAAGGCCGAATTTCAGAAAATGATAGATGCAGGAATCTGTAGGCCATCCAAGAGTCCTTGGGCCAGCGCGTTACATGTGGTGCCGAAGAAGGACGGGGATATACGTCCCTGCGGTGACTACAGGCAGTTAAACGCCATCACCAAACCAGACAGATATCCGATTCCGCGCCTACACGACTTCACCTATTTCCTTGCCGGTAAGAAAGTATTTTCAAGTATTGACGTCAATCGAGCGTACCATTTCATACCTGTACATCCAGCGGACATTGAAAAAACAGCTATTATTACCCCGTTTGGATTATTCGAATTCCCCAGAATGACATTCGGACTCAAAAATGCAGCACAGTCCTTTCAAAGGTTCATGCATCATACCGTTCTGGAAGGTTTGAATTTTCTTTTCTGTTATATAGATGACATTATCATCGCGAGCGACGCCGAGAAAGAGCACCTTAAGCTTCTTTTCGAACGACTTAACAGGTACGGTTTAACTATAAAATTAGCGAAATGCAGTTTTGGTGTATCAGAACTCGATTTCGTTGATTTTCACGAGTCGGCAGGAATTCGACCTTTGGATGACAAAGTTAAGGCGATCAGCGATTACCCTAAGCCTAAAACCGTCAACGAACTTCGGCGATTTTTAGGTATGGTAAATTTTTATCGTAAACATATTCCTCATGCTGTAAAAAGCCAAGCTAGTCTTTCTAAGTATTTACACAACGCAAAAAAGAACGACAAAACACCCGTTGTTTGGTCACCGGATACAGAGTCAGCTTTTCGAGAATGTAAGTCGCAACTCGAGAACGCGGTCACGTTGTCCTACCCGTGTGCGGACTCGACGCTCGCGCTCAACACGGACGCAAGTGATACCTGTGTGGGGGGTGTACTTCAACAACTAGACAAAGGTATGTTGAAACCCCTTGGTTATTTCTCAAAACGCTTGTCCGAAACACAGCAACGTTACAGTACGTATGATCGCGAGTTGCTCGCCATCTACATGTCGATTTAAGCATTTTCGTAAATTGTTCGAAGGCAGACCATTAATCGTCTATACCGATCACAGACCATTGGTACATGCGTTTACAAAGCTCAGTACCGATTCTGAAACACCTCGTAGGACTCGCCAATTGCTGTTTATCAGTGAGTTCACTACCGATATAAGGCATTTCAGCGGCGAAAACAATGTTGTAGCAGACACGCTATCACGCGTCGCGACTATTTCCTGCCCAACAGGTCTTGACTACGAACAATTTGCTGAAGCGCAAAGTAACGATGACTCAATCAAACAATACCTTCAGTCAAGAGATAATGGGAATAATAAAATTAAAATAATAAGTGTTAAGTTCCCGTTTTGCAACTCTAATATTTATTGCGAAATCTCAACTAATAAAGCCAGACCTTACGTCCCTAAAAATTTTAGGCGAATAATATTTGATATGTTACATAACATCAGCCATCCTGGCATTAAGTCAATGCGCAAAATTATATTAGATAGATTTTTTTGGCCTAGTATGAACGTAGATGTAGGTCAATGGGCGAAAACGTGTATCCCGTGTCAGAAGAGTAAGGTAAGTAAACACAACATCTCAAGCTACGAGGAATTCCAGGAAGCAGGCCGTTTCGAGCACGTTCACGTGGATATCATCGGGGCCCTCCCAACATCTGAAGATGGTTTCAGGTATTGCGTTACGTTAATAGATCGAAGAAACCGATGGCCAGAGGCGTTTCCCATACGTGACAACACGGCGGAAACAGTGGCAAAGGTGATTTACGACGGTTGGATCACGCGTTATGGTTGTCCAGTCAGGCTAACGTCAGATCAAGGTCGACAATTCGAAAGCCAACTTTTCACCGAGCTACTAAGGTATTTGGGCGTAAAGAAAATTCGTACTACCAGTTACCATCCACAGGCAAACGGCGTAATTGAACGTTGGCATCGCTCGCTGAAGGCAGCATTGACAGCCCGTTTAGACACCAGCACATGGGTAAACGAGTTGTCAACTGTCATGTTAGGTTTGCGTGCAGCAGGACGCAGTAAAAACGGCGTAAGTCCAGCTGAGTATACTTTCGGGAAAACTCTACATTTACCAGGAGAATTTTTCGATAGGGGAGGACGGGGCTGAAAGTTCCCGGGGTAAGTTGTTCCGACCGCAATAACTTTGTAAGGGAAAGAGATAGCAATACATGTGAAGTGTGCCGCTAAAGCATCAGGTGACGCGCCGCGCCGGCAGGCATTTTAGTTACTCTGGCGTCGCCGGTTGAGTGGCTGTGTGCATGTAGCTGTCAAAACGTCACGTAAGTAAATTTTTTCGTGTTTAAACTATTTGGTCTATATCTGTTTATTATGGATTGATTCATACGTAACTTTCTTGAATTGTAGTGACATTAGTAAGGAATGCTATAGCATAAGTATTTTTATAATTGATTTTATTAGTTTGCCGGAATGTCAGTCTACATACATAAACATAATTTGGGGTTACAAGTTCCTTCCTGATGGGGCTGGTTGTTCCCCGGAACAACTTACCCCAATTAACCTTCAATCGTATACCTACAATTTTTAAGATCATTTTTTATTATTTTCAGGATGCGAAACTACAAACGTTAGACGGAAAGAGGTAAAACCTCCGAGACATTGTTGCGTCAAGCTGCAGATGCTGTCATCATGGAGGGAAAACCTGTTAAAACTGTGGCAAGAGATCTTGAAATTTGCCACATGACGTTACATCGATTTGTTGCAAAATTGAAAGCTGGCAAGGTTCCTACCACAGGTTATAAACCCAGGCTAGTGTTTACAGTGGAACAGGAAAAAGAGTTAGTGAAATATATTTTAAAATGTTCCTCAATATACTTCGGTCTTCTGCCCGAACAGGTACGAAAACTCGCGTATGAATGTGCTGTAAAATTTTCTTTTGAAAACATTCCCCCTTCATGGCACAAGAATCGAGAAACTGGAACTGACTGGTTCACTGGCTTTATGAAGAGAAACCCCGTTTTATCGATAAGAACTCCAGAAGCAACTAGTGCAGGACGCGCGTCTGCATTTAACAAACAAAATGTGGGTGAATTTTTCAATAAGCTCGGTGAAATTCTACTAAAACATAAACTGACACCATCAAGAATCTGGAACCTGGACGAAACAGGAGTTACAACCGTATTGAAACCAAAGATCGTGGCCAAAAAAGGGACATAACAGGTTGGTGCTATAGTGTCTGCTGAGCGCGGCACTTTGGTGACTGTGGAGCTAGCAGCCAGTGCCGCGGGAAACACGATACCGCCAATGTTTGTGTTTCCACGTTTAAAATATAAAGACTTGTTCTTACGTGCTGGCCCCCCTGAGTCGATCGGAGCTGGGAATAGCTCAGGATGGATGACTTCCACTGAATTCCTCGCGTACATGGATCATTTTATCAAATTTACCAAACCCACCCCAGAAGAACCGGTGTTGTTATTAATTTTAAGCTAATTTTAGCTTTAGATTTATATTTTGGATGTTTTATATTTATTTCTGGTAATGTGAAAACTAGTAGTAACGTTTAAAAAAATGCATGCATATTCCCTTTTGCGGGATCAAGGGTCAATTTTTCCGCATCTTCTGAACAGCTTGAACAATAACGCGCCCATTTTTCGAACCAGGTCGGACAAACGTTTTTGTGGCACTCCCCATAAAATAAGATCATGTTGGAATGCTCCGAAGCTATGTAAATTGTAACGAGGAATGTTTATGGTGTTGAATATGATTTTTTCTCAGTTTCCAAATATTTTTTTTATCGTGATCCATCATGTAGAAATGAAAATAATGTTCTGGGACTTAATTAATGAATACAATTGAATAATTTTTGATATGCAGACAAGAACATCATGAGGTGTATGCAGTTTAATTTAAAATCGTATTAACGATGCCATTTCGTATAAAGTATTATCGTACAACAGGATCATAATAATAACTACACATTAGAGACTCGTCATGGTCTTATTAGAGATAACACAGTAGTTGCGGAAGAATTTGTAAATTTCTTTATCAGTGTACAGAAAAATGCAAAAGTGCATGGATAGTACAGAAAAAAAATCGTGTGAAGCGAGAATTGAGGCCATCTAGCGTAAAATCAGATTGAAATGTTGTTATTGACCACATTTCATTATATTGTTACTAGATGGCGTTTCTGTGCTCCAAATGTTTATGCTAATGTTTATTTTTGTAGTTACTTTTTGTGTCTTCAAACATTGAAAAAAATTATAGTTTTTTTTAAATCGATGGAGATATTAAAATTAAATATCAATTTATAACTATCTGTTTATCTATGTGTTAGTTTTCAAACTTGAGAGGGTTAGGTTGAATATGGATTTATAAATAATAATTAGTAGGTAGTATAAATAACACTTAGATCGAAGACTTGTGACTAAGCTCAATTGATTGTTCGCTAAGTTCATTTCGATTACCTCGTTCGAGTTCCTTTTGTTAAATTTTATTTTTAATCAGCTTAATTTATTAACTTATTTTTTCAAAATGAGTATGAATTGCAATATAGATATAGTAACAAGAGCTCAAATAATTGCTTTGCGGTAAAAACTTGACAGAAATAGCCAGAGAGACCGTTGTAAACGTAAGTAGTTTTATTTTTACTTTTTTATATAACGAAATCTCTTATATATGTTTTAATCATTATTGGGTATTATATATTTCTGTTTTATTGTTGCAGAGAAAAACAGTTGTTCTATGGGCACGACGATTTGAAGAAGTGGGTTCTTTGAAACACCATCAAAGAACTAGTAGACCAAAACTAATCAACACGTTGCAGCGTCAAACCATGGTAAGGGAGTACGAAGAAAATGGATTTCTGCCGACGAAACACTTGCTGGTTTATTTGACACCGTCCGTCGTGCTCTTCATAGTGAAGGGCTGAATCATCGGAGGCATGCTGTGAAACCCTTGCTTACGGAAAACCATAAAAGAGCAAGATTGCAGTTTCCTATGGATCATGTTAACTTTGATTGGAGTAATGTCATCTTTACTGATGAAAAAACTTTTGAGTTCAGTGAACATGGACGTTTATGTTTGTGGCGTCGAAATAATACGCGATACACAAATGGTAACGTAGTGCCCAATGTGCAATCTGGTCATATAACAGTGAACATGTGGGGATGGATGAGTGCAGCCGATCCGGGGGAACTAGTCAGAATACCAAGTCGAGCAAATAGTGCAAATTATATAGAAGTGCTGGAGGAAACTATGTTGCCCACAGTTCGAACTGTGTATCCTAGTGAAGAACTAGCGCAGATAAAATTTGTGCAGGATAATTGTCCGATACACCGTTCGCACAGTGTGCAGGCTTGGTTTCGTCAGCATAATGACATTTGCGCTATTCCTTGGCCTGTTAGATCACCGGATTTAAATCCAATTGAAAATTTATGGGGTGTTATTGTTCAACGGTGGAATAATCAAAATGAGCGTACTCCAGATGCTTTAGAGGCTCATTGTTTACAAATATGGGAGAGTATTCGTGGTTCAGATTTATGTAAAAATTTTATTGATTCAATGCGTTCCCGAATGCAAGCTGTTATTGACCAAAATGGTGGCTACACGAGCTATTAATAAATAATTATACTTAATCAATATTGTTTACTCAGTACTTATTCTCTGTTAACATTTAAAATAACTTAAAAAAGTTATGAACACTTCAAGTTAAAAGACAACATAGCACCCACTTTTGACTCTTTATGTCGCGCAATTTTGTAGATTTTAGGCTAAATTTAATCCTTTTGACCTTTATGATAAAATTATCTGGTCTCTTGTTTGTTTTTGTTAAGGTTGCATAAGCTTCAATCCTCTTTCCATTGGAAACGAATATTTAAGCTTTCACCTCAATAAGAAATGTATAATATTATAATGTTATTCGATGATTAATAAACTGACTGTTAAATTTGAATCATAAACTGTAATAAATAAACATCTAAATTTTTTTAATAGTGCCTTTTTGTTTGGTGAACCTGTTCACCTGCTCTTTCTCTCTGTTTAACTACCAACTTATATATTATTTTATAAATAAATATTTGTTTACTTGATCTAATCCAACCGATTTTTTTTGTTTGTTATTCTTAACATAACTTACAAAAAGTCTCAAGCGCTCCGTGAGATTTGAACTCACGGCTCCCTGATTCACGCATCTATCAGCACATGCTAAACCGTTAGGCCATCATGACTCTATATAGTGTTGAAACTATGAACTACAATCAGCTGTTGACGACCATGATGGCGCAAGTATCTATTTTTCGTCAAACTGAACATCAAGTTTATAATTTGTGAGATTACCTCAGGTCGCTACTTAGCTGTGAAGATACCAACGCCATCTAGTTTCATTTTAGAAAACTTGAACCCTAACATGCAAAGGAAAATAAGCACTGAGGTATCCAGGCAATTTTGCTCGTGACCGTACCAATCAAAACTACCGAAGCCCTAAATTCATCGCCATCTCATGCTTTTGGTTTATTACAGGCTAATGTTGCACCCTGCCCCATTGAATTTAACTTTAAGCATATAAACCCCATAACAGTGATAAAAGCTTTTAAACAAATCAAGTTTAAATTAACCGAAGATCTTTGGGGTATGTCTATCAAAGTTTGTACTTCAATTATTTATTGAGACTATAGCACCGTACTTTGCTTTAATATTTAATTTGTGTATAGATCAAGGTGTCTTTCCGGATCTAATGAAATATAGTAAAGTTATACCACTTTTTATATCCGGGGACAGTAAAGACTAATAATTATAGGCCAGTGTCCGTGTTGCCAGTTTTTAGCAAAATATTTGAAAAGATGATGTTAGATCAAATGCTTTATCATTTTAACACGAATAACATCTCACACGATAATCAGTATGGTTTCACCAAAGGACGATGTACAACTGACGCTGGTGTTTCCTTACTAAAACCACATTTTTAATGCGTGAGAAGAGGCACAAGACGATATAGGCATCTTCTGCAACCTGTCAAAGGCGTTTAATTGTGTAGTTCATGAAACATTACTCCTGAAAGTTGAGCATTACAGACTAGGCAAAACAGCGTTAAACTTATTGAAATCTTATTGGAATGAAATACAGCAATTAGTTCAGATAAACAGTGTCAATTCGTTGGGGTTAAAAGTTAAAATGGGAGTACCCCAAGGTACGATTTTAGATCCTTTTTTATTTTTAGTTTACATTAATGATTTACCCCATTTATTGCAAAACAAACTTAATATGGTGTTTTTTACCTATGACACTTCTTTGATTTTTAAGATAAATAGAAGGACTAATAATCTTGACGATGAAAATAACGCTCTACTGCAGGTCTAAAACCGGTTCACTCCTAATAATCTAGTTTTAAATGAGAAAAAACTAAATGCATAACATTTTCCATACCGAATGTCAAAAGTACTGAATGTGACATAGTATTGAACAAAGACAAACTAGAATTCGTCGATAAAACGGTTTTCCTGGGAATTACGCTTGACTCAAGGCTACAGTGGGGTCCTCATTTAACATCTCTTGCAGGACGGCTTAGCTCAGCTGCATAAGCTGTTAGAAAAATCCGCCAATTTACGGATGTTGATACTGCTAGGACTCGTCTATTTTAGTTATTTTCATAGTATCATGTCACACGGTATCTTACTATGGGGACGGGCTGCAGACATCCTCTCTATTTTTATATTACAGAAAAGAGCCATCAGAGCCATCTACAATCTGCGCCAGTGCGATTCTCTAAGGGAACTGTTTAATGATATTAATATCATGACGATGCCTTGTCAATATATCTATGAAAACATCATGTACATGATATATTGACAAGGCATCGTATGTTAGAAAAAATCTTCATCTTTTTAGTAAAAGAGGCGATAGATATAATTATGTTGCAAGGAATAGGGTTAGTCCATTAGTTAACCAGGTTTCAGACTGACTAAAGTGGAGTCTTCTTTCAGGGGGTACTGTTTAAAATGTTACAATAAAATACCTCCTCACATATTAAAATTCAATGAAACGAAATTTAAAACTTGCATTAAACGCACACTATGTAGACAGGCATATAAGTATGTTTATCAGCTGTCTAGTACCCATAACACAAGCTCTGCTTAGTTTGGGACTAGACAACGTTGTGTGATAGTTGTGGAATATTAAGTCCGCCTATGTACCACTATTGTACATGAAGATTAAATAAATAAATAAATATTATTATTATTATTACATTATAACTTGGAGGATTATATTCAAGATAAAAATGCTTGGGGTCAATGCTGGTCCAGCTCCACTACCAGCAGGGCGTACAAATTGATTAGTTGGGAAAATACTTTTTGATCTTTTTATTTAATATTAAATTATTTTTGTATAATGTAGAAGGATTTATTTTGAAAGTTTGTAAATGTGAGTACCATGAAGCAATTTATGATTTTTGGTTAATATTGGACTTGTTTGACATAAATGAGCATGGCAGTTGAGAGTTTGTCATGCTCACTCAAATGTCTCACTGATGGTGGCACGTGTGTTGGTTCATTCGGTTCCCTTCAAAATGGTTGAGCTGAGTGGTGCTGATATAGGGAGAGTTTGGTGTATCGTACCGATGGATCAATCGTACCACCCTCAGATTTCCCACTAAACAATATTATTTTTCTGCACATTGAAATACGCGCTAGTAGCGCCACAAATCACATGTCATTTAGTAATGGCGTCCACCTGATATTTCTTGCTTCATCGAAAAAAAATCTATTTTGGTAGTTATTGATCCAAATTTTGGTGTGTCAATGTAAGAACCTTCTCTTCATAAATGGTGAGTGAAAATTATCATTTTTTTTTATACGTGTCAGCCTTTTAATTTGCTATAAATATCTGTGTTTATGTTGTGAATACATTTTGAGGTTAATTTTCTAGTCCATTTTTTCTAATAAGTTGCCTAGTTTGTTGAATCATACCACCGTAAGTTTTTTGTATCGTACTGGTACGATTCAACCAACTAATTGTTTCAATTCTTACTAATTAAATAGCTAAACTAAAATATTGTTATCGATAGATGGCTGATAAAAGAAAATATTATAAATGGACTAAAGAGGACCTAGAGAGAGCGTTATTAGCCCTAGAGAGGAAAGATATGAGTCTAAATAAAATCTGTGAAACGTATGGTGTACCAAAACCTACAATAATGCGCCACGTTAAAAAAATGAATAAGTTTGCGAATGATTCAAATATTCAACAAGGATATTCTTTCATTTGAGTCAAAAGTAGTAGGGCCCTACTTTTGACTCAAATGAAAGAATATTAGTAGAACATATTTTAATGTTAGAAAACCACATGTTCGGGCTCACAATAACAGACGTTAGAAGGCTAGCTTTTGACGTTGCTGAAAGTCATAATATTACACATAGATTCAATGAAGAGCGAAAAATGGCTGGTAAATCTTGGTTTTATTCCTTTAAAAAACGTCACCCGGAGCTGAGTGTAAGACAACCAGAGAGTACCTCCTTAAACCGAGTAAGAGGGTTTAGTAGAGAAAACGTCAATGGTTTTTATGACTTGCTGGAAAAAATAGTCGATGAAAATAACTTGACACCTACTAAAATATTCAATGTGGATGAAAGTGGATTTTCCACTGTCCAAAGAAACCGCAAAAAGTCGTAGGATTGAAAGGGAAGAAACAAGTAGGTGCTATCACAAGTGGAGAAAGAGGTGTCAATACGACTGCTGTCTGTTGTGCCAGTGTAGCTGGACAGTTTGTGCCACCAATGCTTATATTCAAAAGAATGCAGCAGAATCCTGAATTAGCGAATGGCGCACCTTTTGGGAGTCTTGTAACTGTTTCAGATAGTGGTTATATTAATTTTTCTATTTTAATACCAATTTATTTAGAAGATTTTTTTTTGTATGACTTTCAGAATATTTTTCTTTTTTTAAATTTCCTTGATTTCTAAACTTAATTATGATAAAACTAAATGAAACTATAAAAAGACTGAATTGCTTTTCTGTTTTGACATTTAAGAAGATTTGTTGTTTAAGTTGAATTTTAATGTTTGTTAATTTTTGTTTAATAAAATGGAAAATATTTGTTTTATGACTGTAATACCTACCTCAGTAAATTTTCTAACTTAAGATGGTTTTTTGTTCATTTAATGATTACTTTATTATAAATGGTGATAATTAATGTTTTTTTTTTCAATTAATGAATAAATGTCAACTCAATAAATAAAATCATTGTTGTAAATTTACATTTTGATTATAATTTCTTTAGATCCACCTACCTCAGTAAGCTCAAACATAGTTTTTGGTCCAATTTACCATACCTATGGTACAATATATCCAACTAGTTCGATGAATTGTAATATTAGACGGCCTGTAGAAAAACGCATGTTTTGAGCGAATATGTCAGTACCGGGGAATAAATAACACTGATTATAATTAAGGATATACAGATCGCGCGGCGAGAGTTTGGCTTTGACCGTTATTGCGCAGAAATCAGAAATTGGGTATCAACGGGCAATTAGCGAGGTGCGGGGCGGTTGTGTTAGCGCACGCGGTGCTCTGATTGGCGCTCCAGTCGTTCCCTGCCTCTCGCATCGATACGACGTACCGCGTACTCCTGTTGTACAATCACGTTCACAAGTGAATTGCTATTTTCGTTAATTGTTTATTGTTGTCGATTGTTATTATTTGTTGAGGTTTTTTTGTTAAATATTAAAAAGTGATTTGAAAATGCGTAAAAAAATCATTGTTTTAAAAAGGCAAGCACGGAAAATGATATATGACGTGAATTGCTTTTTAAAGAAAGAAGCTGACGAATGTATCGATTCATTGAAGTAAATTCGAAGTCAGATTGAGGAAGTTGCTTCTTTACTCAGTCAGTCGGAGAATAACCAAACTATACAGACTATGCAGGTAATGAAAACGGAAACTGTTTCTAAATTAAATTGTGTAGTCAGTAAATTAGCTAAAATTCAAAAACGGACATCGGAGGCCACTAAGACTTCAATTGGCACTGTAAAAAATATCGCAAATCAAGCCAAGAGTTCCGATTTGCTAATTACTTTCAGAACACCTGGAAAAAAGCGTCCCAGAGCTAAACCAGTTACCAATATTGATAATTTTGACCAAGGTGTTATAAAAAGATGTATACACAATTTTCACAAGACGAATAATGAACTTCCCACCATTGGGAAACTAAAAAAGAAACTTGAGGAAGATATAAACTTTAAAGGGTCAGACACAACAAGTCTTCGTGTAATTGTAAAGAAGTTAGGATTTCGCTGGAAAAAAACAGAAAATAACCGTAAATTACTAATAGAAACATCGAATATCCGATTACAACGCATTGAATATTTAAGAAAAATAAGAAAATATCGACAAGAAGGAAGACCCATTGTTTACACAGATGAATCCTACGTAGATTCATCGCACTCAACAACCAAAGCCTGGAGCGATGGCCCTACGGAAGGACTAAAAAAACCCATTTCTAAAGGACAACGAGTCGTGATAGTCCACGCAGGATCTGAAGCTGGATTTATACCAAATGCTTTATTAACTTTTAAAGCCGGCACCAAAACAGGGGACTATCACGACAACATGAATTACGAGAATTATGAAAAATGGCTTAGGACACAATTAATTCCCAACCTACCACCCAATTCTGTAGTGGTTGTCGACAACGCCTCATACCACAATAAACAATGGGATTTAGCACCGTCCTCCAATACCAAAAAAGCCGATATGCAGAATTGGCTAACTGATAAAGGCATACAATATGATTCAACAACGCTCAAGCCACAATTGTACAACTTGATAAAAGCTAATAAAGAAAGATTTAAAACTTTTTCAATAGATCAAATTTTAGCAGAAGCAAACCATAGCATATTGAGATTACCGCCTTACCATCCAGACCTCAACCCTATAGAAATGGCATAGGCTACTATTAAACAATATGTAGCTAGCAAAAATGTTAAATGGAATTTACAAGAATGTACCAAACTTATCAAAGAAAAAGTATCCTTAATGGGTGCCCAGGATTGGGAAAAAAATATGTAAAAAGGTAAAAGATATAGAAGAAGAGTACGCCAAGAGTGACCATGTAGTTGATTTACTTACCGAGCAATTTATAATTCGCGTCGATGATAGTTCCGAAGACGATGATTCTGATGATGGTTATGAAGATGATGATGATGATGACAACTGCGACCGAGGAAGCCCTGAACCCGGACCCTCAACAAGCAAAAGACGTTGCACAATTTCGTGTCGCGGCAGCACCACTGGACCATGCGGTGATTTCATAGAAAGCGTTAAACCTTTAACTGATTCAGAATCTGAATAGCACTGCTGCTAAGACTTTTTTTTTAATGTTAACTTTTTTTAAATTACGTTTTGGTGTAGTTTCACCCCCTTTTGGGGTTGCAGATTATCCAGGGACACACTGTATTTAATAATTATTTTAAGTTTTCTTCTTGGAATAAATAATTTTTATTAAAAAACAATTACTTAGAATTTTCATCGCTGTCTCTGTAAACTTTAAAAGGAAATAAACATTTTATATAAGTAAAATAACTATCAATAGTTTTAATAAATGAAGAAGTTTATCTATTTCGTATTATTTTCTAGCATTATTACCACTGTACATGAATTTTGACCCACTCAAATATCCAACCTGGTACATAAAAAAGGAAAAGTATTGTGTGCGTGACAGTACCCATGCGCAGTAATCCCTTCCACCCGAAGGTCAAAGCCAAACTCTCGCCGCGCGATCTGTACCTACTTACTTAACATATAAAACTGTACTTTTGTAAGTATATGTATTTAAAAAAAAAGTTAATCCATAAAACATTAAAACTGGTACGATACATCCGACTCTCCCTACACGTCATGTCCGTGAACGGGCGCTGTCAGTTGAGACTGGTCATCTCTTAGTTGCCAGTGTTTATTTTAATATCTATATTTAGAATGTCTTTTTTTTCCTCTTTATTTTGTTGACATTGTTCTCACATAATAGCAGCGACAAGAAAAATGTAACCGAGAAATTTATTATACATAAAATGATTGAAAAGAGTGTCCATGGAGTTTCTTGCACACTCTTCTCCATAGAGATCTACGATTTGGAATATGCAATTAGCATATTTTTTTTCTGACAGACTGACTCGTTGACCTTTCAAAAGTGCCTGTTAATGGTTTATTTGAAATAAATGCTTTTGAATCTTTTAGAGTCTTTGAATCATACAACACGGATTTTTGGTTTTAGCAAAATTAATGAATCAAACGTGTTATTACACCTTATATCTAAATTTAGTGTCTTCGTTTTATTGAGCATCATTCTTCAGTTTCTCCAACGTAGACACTACATATGTTTAGCGGAGAACGTTCGCATGTATGTAGTGGTAATCAAAGACTTGCATGAACTGTATGAGAGAATGACTACTAATCGGGTAAGATAGATAGATAGATAGATGTATTCTTTATTGTACACCAAAAAATAAAATTACTTGGTAGGTAAAATCATCCAATGACAAATCCCGCCCTTGGATGGAGCGGGAAGTAGTGTCAGACTCTTACTGACTAAAAACCTACCCCGTTCCTTTGTTGCCTATAGTGCCGGGGCTGAGCCTTCCTCTCAGAAAACGGCCTTTGGCCCTTGCCATTTACAACAGATTACTTTAAGTACTTATTATAACTTATTTTCGTACGATGGGCAAATCATACAGCAAATCAGAGGAAATAATTATAGCCCAAAATGGCGCGAATAACGCGAGCCAAAGTTCGGTGGAGCAAAAGTTGGAACTACATATATTAATTATATTGTCATTGGTATTGTCAGAATAGCTGAAAAGTTAGCGTGCTACAAAAAACAAAAATTAAAGTAAAGAAGCAACACTGCAATAACAAAATGATAATAATGTATTTATTGTCATTAGTGGAAAAGTATCCAATTATAGAAAATAAAAACAAACGGGGTAACTACAAAAGACAAAAACAGACGCATTGAAGAATTTAGCTTTCGAATATATTCCGGGCACATCTTGTATTGTCAGATCGGCTGAAAATTTGATGCCCTGTTACAAAAATCTAAAAAATTGAAGTAAAAAGTAGCACTCCAATAATAAAATGATAATAAAAGGTATGTTTGCTCTAAACAACATAATGGTAATTATTTTGGGTCATTTTAAGTAGGCACTATTTTTTAAAATGTAATATTAGAATTTAATATAACCATCTCGCTAATCTAACAATTCTGTTCTATCTAGCATCTCATATTGTGAATAAACATGAATCGCTTCAGCAAAATCAAGATGACCATGAAATATTAGATGCAGTGCAAGTTAATGGACCGAACTGGAATTTGGTATCCCAGTCAACAAATATTCCAAGTATAGAATGCAAAGTAATATTTAATACATTGGCTAATAATGCAAAAAAAGAACAGGTAAATTATGTGAAGGAAGTCAACCGCACAGGTAACTTTAATTCTTTTCACTTTGTACACAGGAAAGACCTAAATAGGGGCCGATATTTTGTAAAACTATTTTATTACAAGTGTTTATGGAGTCACTTGCCCTTTCTTCTCTAGATACTAATTATGCTTTGGAATGGGCTAACTAGCTTCATAGTTCTAACTGCCCAATGACTCCTTGACAATTCAAAGGTAAGGTCTAATTAAAATAAATAAATTAAGACTAAAAAGAAGTTCAATTGTAAAAACTTTTTTAATAAGGAATGTTTAATACGTGGCAATCCACACACCCTCCAAATGATGTTGTACATGAAAAAGTAAGATCATTAATTGGACCCGGTTTGGAGGGATTATGTACTACATATGGTAGAGACTACGAGTTTATGGTCTTATAAAATAAATAAATTAAGACTATGTGAAAAGAAGTTTAATTGTAAGAACTTTTTTAATAAGGAATTTTTAATAGGTGGCGGTCCACCGCCACAACCTCCAAATGATGCTGTCCATGACAAGGTAAAATCATTAATTGGACCCAGTTTGGAGGGATTATATACTACATATGGTGGAAACTACGAGTTTATGCAACAACAGGAATTCACCTATTGATAAGAAAATAGATTTGCTTAAACGAGTAAAATCACCAGATCAAACAATACAAGATACATTAATGGTAATGTACATTCAGTTTATCATTTAAATGTTTTTATTAGTGTTTTTATTGTTCCAGATCCATTTTCCCCTACTTGCAGCAAAGTAAACAATAGAGCTAATAGAAATATTTATCCAAAGCGACTAAATCTTTTAAAAAGTAAAACTTTATTCAAGCCCAGCAGTTGGAAATAGTAAGTTAAGCTTTATTTAGTATAAAAAGTCCTCCATCGCATCTATCTGTATGTGTGAATGCAATAAACTGTTTTGGTAATCGTTGATTTAATTCTTCAATGAACCCCTACCCCCCCCCTCCCTCTTCCTACGGCCTCGTTCATTTAAAATATACCAAGAATTGAAAATTGATGACAGATTTGGATTTTTTTTTATTGTTCAGAAAGTGATTGTGCAGAGCTTCTATCATTAATTTTATCAGACATACAAAGGAAAACAGCGGGGCGGAGTGATGTTATTCCACCTAACATGAGACTAGGTACGACTTTACGATTTTTGGCAAAGCTTTTAGTAACCCGGCCGGCATCATGGGGTTGGGTCTGTGAGAACCGCCACATTTTGTATCGCTCACTCGCGCGTTTTTAACTAGAATTAATTTACGCCTGTACGAAATTATATTTTTTAAAGAGTTATGATTCAAAAACAAAACCATATGTCATTTTGTACGTACTTCCCTTATATGTATATTTATCAGTTATCTGATGCTTATAATATATATATGCTCTGTTAGTTTGAGAATAGATGATGTTGCATGAAATATATTTATTATATTATGTATCTTATCATTTTTACAAGAGAATATACTTTTCGTTTTATTTGATACAGGAGTCTTACCATGTTATTTTAAAATAACAAGCATGTGAGCCATAAAGAGGAATGAAGCTATATACCATATGTAGCTTCAACCCTTTAACAGTTCGGTTTAGTTTGTTAAATTGATTACATTAAGAGCCTGTTGTTGGGTCTCTGAACATGATAGTGATTCTGTCTTGGAAGCTATTTATTTCATTTATCCTAAGTACTAAATGTTACTAGTAATTGCCTTGAAAGGAAGCTGGACCGTTGGTTGTTATTGTCACATTACCCCTTATTCCAAATCGCGATCTAGTTGTAATTCCAGGACTATTACTAGGTTTAATAACATGAATAAAGAAAACGCTTTTATAAAACGACACTAGTTCCTGAACTGTCTATAGTTCTACAGTTTGTCCGCCGAAACCCCTAGTTTATGGCCTGAACTGAACTAATCAATCACAGTAATCAATTTGAGGTTAGTTTTGCTCAATACCATACTGTAACGCGCAGATCGGTGTTAGGTAAGTAGGCAGTTTGGTACCCACGCATCCGCGTCCGGTGCCCGGCCGCCCGAGCATACGCGAACCGCCCCGAGGTTATACGAAGTCACCGCTCGGTCCGCGGCGCGCGGGGAAAGCTCTCTCCGCGCGCTCTCTCATTGCGTATTGTCATTGCATAACCGACGCACGCACAGCGTCTCTGATGATCCGCGTCTGCGCAGTTGTATTTTCCGCATAATGTTTTATTGTAGTTATTGTCGTGTTATGGCTGATTTACATTAGTCGGTTAGACCGTATTCGGCTGCAGGCCGTATTCGGTCACCGACTAATATAAACAGGTATTCGTTTGGCCGTATTCGGTTTGGCCGTATTCGGTCGAGCCCGTTGTCGGTGTCGAGTGCGCCGTGCCCCGCCCGTCGCCCGCCGCCCGCAGCCCGCAGCTCAGTTCGAAGAGCGCGAGCCAGTCCGCCGCATGCGCACGATTGTGCATATTAAAATGGCCTCTCGAAAATTAAGTGACTCGGAAATGACGCACTTGGTAGAACTGTATCGGGAAAACGAAGTTCTATGGAAAGTTACACATAAGTCGTACAGAAGTCGAGAAGCAAGAGATAACGCCTATGCAAGAATCAGAGACTCGTTGAATACGCCATCACTTTCATTGCAAGACATAAGCAAAAAATAAAAAAAATACGGTCTACCTACATAAAAGAAAGAAAAAAAATTGACGCTAGCTTCCGATCCGGTGCCAGTACACAATCTGTTTATAAACCAAAGATGCCGTGGTTTGAAATAGCTGATGGATTTTTGAGGACATATACAAATAAAAGACATACAAATACAAATATGGTAAGCAAGTTTATTAACTTAAATTAACACAGTAATTAGATATTATTTATTTATTTATTGAAGACAATTTGTTTGCCAAGAAACAGCGCCAGTATCACTGTTAAAATAATCAAGTAAAGCATTTCGTTTTTGTCTTGCTTCACTACAGTCCATATTGTTTTCATCAACAAATGATAGAAAATTAGATCTCCAGGTATTTGAATATGCAAAGTGTGCATGTGCAGGGGATGTTTTACGTAGCCAATTATGAAGACGGCAGCATGTTTTCACGACTTTCTCCGTATTTTTAATATTTAAATTGATATGTTTTCCAAATATTTGAAATCGCGAAGCCAATATGACAAAGGCGTTTTCGACAATCCTCCGAGCCCTCGATAGTCGATAGTTGTATATTTTTCAGCAACAGTAAGACCATTACCCGGGTAAGGTTCTCGTTAATGAGATCACAAAACTCGCTAGAAATACTACGTATCTACTTATGGTTCTGGTGTGGGTGGTGCAAGTGACTGCACGGCTGCAATTTCCGTTGTTGCGGTCTGCTCTATCCAGTTGAACGACTCACTGACTGCAAGGACTGACCGCTCGTGTGTCGGTAGGTGATTTTTCCACATGAGACGCAACGTGGAGTCGGGGACAACGGTTCCCTATCCATTTGCATAAAATTTTAAGACCTAATATAACTTAGCATAATTTTGTTTGGCATAATTATATTTACGCATAACAGCTTACGCATAATTTTTTTAAGCATAATTTCTCTTACCATAATAATGATTAAGCATAATATTCTAAAGCATAAATTTATTAAGTATAAAGTTCTAAAGCATAACTTTTTTAAGCATAATATCCTAAAGCATAAATTTATTTACGCATAATGATAATAAAACATATTTTTATAGGTATAACAATGAAATAATTATTACTTGCTTCATCCTAGCATCAAGCAAGCAAGCATACAGCATGCAAGCAAGCATGCAAGCAGGCATGCAGCATTCAAGCAAGCATGCAACATGCAGCAGGCAGGGTTTCCGCCACGGCTCCGGCGCTGCGGGCCTCCGGCGGTCCCGCGCGTGCTAATTAATCGTCGCAGACGGCTTTCGCTCACCACCGCAGCTTCGGCTTGTTGGCCGGCTTAGCCGGCCAGCCTCAGCCGCAGCGGCTCGCTCGCAGCCGCCTGCTCCTCAGCCCGCGGGCCGCCTCGCCCCTACGCGTCTACGCGATTTTAACCCTTAACCACCTACCACCGGTCTCTGAGACCGCAACGTATTTTTAAATTCAAATATTTTGATCTGTGTGTGTCGTTGGACACTGCGCGTCCATATACCTTTTCTACACATAAATCAGTACCGCGCTTGCGCTCGGCGAGTGTACACGTGCGCGCGTTTAGCCAGGGTAAGTAAAAATCTTTCGTCACCGGTCTGTGTGACCACGGAACACAGAAAGAACCTGGAAATAGTAAGTAGGCGTGGCACTGTCGCCGCTAGTGAGTACTGCAATACGCACTTGCTGTTCAAGCGCTCTCATTCGCAAACTAGACTACGTCAACATACAATTTACATAAAATAATATTAAAATGCCTTATTGTGCCATTCTGGACTGTAAAAACCATAGTCGGACTAAAAATCTAACTCATGGAGGTGTATCATACCACCGGTAAGTATTATTTTCGAATTTATTTTAATAAAATGAAAAAATAAAATGTCGTCAAACATTGCACAAGACATACAAACAAAAATTGTCCTTAACTTCATGCAAACAAAGTTGATTTTCTTTTCCCGGTTATTAGCCTTTCTGGAATATTCGCATCTCTACCTATACTTTTGACGCTATCCAAATAGTGCGTGACTTTATCGATAAAATCAATCGACATGTATTGCATTGCCTTTTGAAAATAAAAGTATTTATACTTGAGAGTATGAGTATTAAAATACAGATAATTATTAAATTACGCAAAATACGCGCTTTAGTCGTGGAGTTGCGGATACCAGCCCGAAATACAATACAATACAATACAATTATTAAATTAATAAAGTTAATAAAATAAATATTGTAGGACGATATTCGTGATGCAATTTTAAATAAATCTAGCTAAAGAGCTTGGAACAACATAGGGCGTTTGAATTATGCCGGCTTCGTCCGATCACACTTTTCTTAACGAATGCATAATAACTTTAATTTCGGAAGTCAATGTCAAAAAATGAAGAAACCAAACCGTAAACACCGACTTCCGCAATCAAAGTTATTTAACATTATTTAGTTTTTTTGAAGTCAGTTGTACTTTTTTGGAAAAGAGTTTATTTTTGTATTTTCAATATTAAACACACAATGAAAATAAATTGCCTTTTTCACTACGTATTTATACTAAGTTCTTATTTGTGAAATTGCAATACTTGTTACATTGGTACACCTATATGTCCGTAGTATTCAACATAAATAACATAACCTAAATTTTAAAAGTGTTCATCTTCTTAGAACGGGCAACTAACTTGATCATTTAAAAGTGCCCGTTAATATTTTAACTAAATTTTTTAATCAAAATCAAACAATATAAAACAGTGAAAAGATTATTATACAAATATAATAATCTTTTCACTGTTTTATATTTTCTTAAACTCAAATAGCAATGTGATAATAAAACATTGCGAGGTTTTCAGCATTTTTTTTTTCATTTACTCAGTATAAAATTAACAAATACAAACAAAAAGGTATTTGATTTACATGCAAATAAATACCCTTTTTACTATGTTTAGAAATTACCCTACTACATATTAATTTCATTATTTTAATACTATCGCATACGATATTTTTGCGCATTATATTTTATGTTTGTTTTCATACTATCGATATTATTGCGATCGAATTAGGGTACGTCACTATTTGAGTAGCGACCTGCATTTGTGTCAGTGATACGCCATTCAAATACCACCCTTATTTTTATAATGTTACAGTTCATACTGAACAACGCCATCTAGTGACGAGTGGCGGTACTTGGTAGTCCAAGATGTATTTCTTTCTTGTTTTTGTCAATTTGATTTATAGATCGTTGACATTAAAGTTGCATTTCGTAAAATTTTTTTTTTTGAAATTTGTTTACGCCCAATTTTTGTTTTAGCCAATCGTATCTTCCGGTTTGCAGTAGAGTGAATCGTAAATGTGTGAGTTTGGCGACACCGGTTCTGGTACAAACATTTTCTCAAGCTACTTCTAGTGTCTTTCTGTGTTCTGTGTGTGTGACCGCACGTAGGTGGTTACGTGATTTTTTTCATTTACCCGATTTTTTTTTGTTTTAGTGAAAAATGAATAAAAACGACGAAAACATAAAAAGATGGTTGCTACAAGAGGTGTCAGACGAGGAGTTTATGCCAGACGAGGATTGTAGTGACGTGGAACCCGATGTGGCTGAGGATGTTGTACAGGATGAAGACTGTGAATCCGAGTCTGAGATCGAGGGTGATGATGATGCGATTTCAGTGCAAGGCAGTTCATCTCAGCCTGAACCAACAGGTACAGTCTCTCCAAGATCAAGATCTCCATCAAGGGCGTCGAATGAAACTGATTCTTCAGATGATGATGTTCCGCTGTCCCGCTTGCAATCTAGACGTAGGTCCAGAAAACAAAATTATTTTGGTGCTAATCGTTTTCGTTGGGCATCTGTGCCAAACACCGCTCGTGCAAGAACACCACGGCATAATATCATACAGCAAACGCCGGGGCTAAGACCAGCTTGTCGAGTTATGCTCAATAATTCTACGCCATTGGATATTTGGACACTATTGTTTACAGATGACATGTTACAAAAAATAGTTCTACACACGAATGAAAAAATAAGGAAAATTAGACCAAACTACAAAAAACAAACTTGTGTTCAAGATTTAGACATAACAGAGTTAAAAGCTTTCATTGGATTTTTGATATTATACAGCAATATTCAAAGAAAATCACGAACACTACACATCGTGGTACAGTACTGATGGTACCGGGCGTGAAATTTATCGATGCATCATGAGTAAAAATAGGCTAGAGGTTCTAATGAACACCATACGATTTGATGATGCCGAAACTAGAGAACAACGTCGTGAATTTGATTTGGCAGCTCCGATCTCAGAACTGTTTCAGTCTTTTATACAAAACTGTCAAGAAGTTTACTCGATTGGAACCTGTGCCTGTGTTGATGAAATGCTGGTGCCTTTTCGTGGTCGGTGTAAATTTAAAATGTACATGCCAAAGAAACCAGCAAAATACGGCATAAAAATCATGTGTATTACAGATGCTAGGAATGGCTATCTACTAAATGCCTATATTTATCTCGGAAAAGATTCAGATGGAAAAAATTTGACTCAAGAACAAAAGCGCTTATCAAAACCAACTCAAGCAGTGCTGCGCCTTGTTCCCCCTATAGAGGGTTCTAATAGAAATGTGACCGCTGATAATTGGTTTTCTTCAATAGAACTCGTCAATATTTTGAAAGAGAAGCGTCTGACTTTTGTGGGTACATTGAAAAAAAATAAGCGTGAAATCCCGCCTGAGTTCAAACCATCAAGACATCGACCAACTGAGTCATCGCTCTTTGGTTTTACTAAAGATATCACCTTGTCCTCTTATGTACCAAAAAAAAATAAGGCTGTGGTAATGGTTTCAAGCATGCACCACATTGCAAGTGTTGACCAAAATACTAAAAAGCCAGAAATGATCTTGTATTACAATGAAACAAAAATAGGAGTCGATCTACTTGATCAAAGGTGCTCAAATTACTCAACTTCTCGTCGAACGCAAAGATAGCCTTTGCCTATATTTTATAGAATGTTAGATATATCTGCGTCAAATGCGTATATCATTAGTTTGAGTAATATCTCTCAAAAGACTGAAAGCCGATTTAAATTCTTAAAAAAGTTGGCAGAACAGCTTACAAAACCGCATATGGAACGTCGCTTAAAAAATTATCACATTCAGCGAGACATCAAGAGCTCTATTCGTGGTATTCTGAAGATAAGTGAAGATTCACCAAGCACATCTGAAGTGGAAAAACTTGAAGTTCGCAAAACGTGTTTCACGTGTGATCCAAAAAAGAAACGCAAGACTGCTTACTTATGTTTTATGTGCAAGGTTCCAATTTGTTTGGAGTGTGCCAAAAAAATATGCTGCAATTGCCGCGAAAAATTATGAATGTTTGGGGGTTGCAATTTTGTTGAAGTTTTTGTTTAATGATAAGTTTTTTTTTTTTAATTTGATAGTTAGTATCCTAAATTTAAAGAAATTAATCCAAAGAAGTTGAAATTTTAAGTTCCTTATCTATCACATCTCATTATTTTAGAAGAGTGTCTTTTTGTCTTAAAATTACTATTTTTGAAAGATTATAACAAATATCGAGATCTTATTATAGTTTCTGTTATTTGAAGTTCTAAAATAAATTTCTAAACATATAAACAAGTATTTTACTCATTTGAATCCTTTGTTAGTACTGTAGATCCTGAATTTAAGGTGGTTTTCAATGAGCGGTCTCCACGACCGCACGTAGGTGGTTAAGTTACAAAAATAGGTGGTAGGTAGTTAAGGGTTAAATTACACTCTAGGGGTAGGACAAACAAGACTACGTGGAGTCGGTTTTGCAGCAATTCGGTTCTGTCACTAACTTTTGTTGCACAGCATATTAAATTTTTAACCAACAATATTATTTAATTGTTACAGAAACTATAGCAAATTGGTTTAATCAGAATTATGTATGGGGCACTACAAGTTCACCACCATCATTTCCACCCAAAGTCTGGAGTACGTATCTACTAGAAAAGGAAAATATACCTAGGACACAAAATCATGCAGAGGCATGGCACAATAGATTTGCACATTTTGTGGGAAAACACCATCCTGGATTTTATTTTCTGGCAAAAAAGATCGTTCAAGAAATAAAACATCAAACCATTGAAATAGATAAACTGGATGTAGGAACATTACTTATACAAAAAAAAAAAAACCAGGAAAAAACCAAAAGAATTGAAAAAAATATTAGTAAAAAAGACAATTGCTTGTAAATATGCTAGTTTAGAAGTATACTCAATACATCTAAATTAAATAATTATACATAATTAAGGACCACTGTTTCAATCAGTTAACTTCTATCTGAGGAATAACCGCCATATTTATTTCTCATAATAGAAGTTTGACATATTTCTTATACAAAAACTGTCAAAACATCTAATATATTCTTGAGATAAAAGTTATCTCGCGATTGAAAAATCGTTTAAGTTACATAATGTTACGTATAATAAATCATTTGAATGAAAATTGTTTTTGTTAAATTAATTGTATGCCTAAATATTATTATGCTAGTAGTCATTAGGCCTACTAACGTTATGCTATTAGTCATTAGCCCTACTAACGTTATGCGAATCTTTATGACAAAACAAATTAGTCTTTAAGATGATTATGCCAACACAAAAATATGCCTAAAAAAAATTATGCCGAAGTATTATTATGCCAAAACAAATTGTGCCAAAATCGTTATGCCGAAGTATATTAGGACAAAGAACTTTATCCAAAAAGAAGGGATCCCGTCCGATACAAGTCACGGTCACGAACTCGTGAAACTTAAAATCGAGAACAATCGCAGTCGCCATGCTGTTATTATCACCGACGTTTTAAGGAGCAAGCAAGACGCTACAAGTCACCCTGCTCATTTAAAAAACAGGGTACGTTAAACGATGCGTTAAACTAGAGAGAAAGTTGGCAGAGGCGGACACCGGTGTTCACGAAAAATCTCACCGCCTATACATTACCGATAGAATCTCCAACTTATCATTCTTGGTCGACACGGGAGCAAACATATCCGTGCTACTGAGAACAAAAGGACAAAAGGAAACGCCGCTACCATTTAAACTCTACGCAGCAAATGATACCCACGACAGCTAAGTACGGAGAAAGAATACTATGTCTCAATCTCAATTTACGACGCCCTTACAAATGGAGATTCTTTGTGGCCGACGTCTAAACGTCCGAGTATTGGTTTGAAACCAATACTCGGAGCCGATTTCCTTAAGCATCACCAGCTCATCGTCCATTTAAAGAATCAAAGATCTATCAAAGATAATCACTATCCCCAAAGGTATATTCTGTTTTGGAGTCACAAGATCATTTTCCTCAACATACTGGTACCACTATCCCCAAAGGTATATTCTGTTTTGGAGTCACAAGATCATTTTCCTCAGCATACTACCTCGGGATACCGCAGGACATGTCCGCTAAACCCCACTTTATTAGGCTAGGCATCCTTACGTTACCTGCTATACTTATATATCAGGTCGCATTGTACGTGAGGATTAACCTGGACCTTTACCCAAAAGTAGGCAGCCGTCATTTATATTGTACCAGAAGCAGGGGTCAATTATCGACGGTCTCGAGAACGCTTGCCAAATCCTCCAAGACGACTCATGTTATGTGCCCGACCGTGTATAATAAACTACCTGAGGCTATCTCTGGTGCCCCGACTATAGGCAGCTTCAAAGCTCGTCTGAAAAAATGGCTTATCGAGCAAGCTTTTTATTCTTTTGACGAATTTATGATTTAATTTAATTTGACTTTGAATATTAATTTGGACTTATTTTATTGTAACTTGACTTTTTATTTATTTGTTTTCTTGTATTTTCTTTTTTGTTTGACATTGTATTTTTTTATTAATTGACATTGTAATGGAACTTAATTGTATTCATTTGTTGACATAAATGTAAAATTCTGTATATGACGTGTAAGAATCCCTTACCAATAAAGTACTATGACTACACGTACCACTATCCCCTAAGGTATATTCTGTTTTGGAGTCACAAGATCATTTTCCTCAACATACTCGTACCACTATCCCCAAAGGTATATTCTGTTTTGGAGTCACAAGATCATTTTCCTCAGCATACTACCTCGGGATACCGCAGGACATGTCCGCTAAACCCCAATTTATTAGGCTAGGCATCCTTACGTTACCTGCTATACTTATATATCAGGTCGCATTGTACGTGAGGATTAACCTGGACCTTTACCCAAAAGTAGGCAGCCGTCATTTATATTGTACCAGAAGCAGGGGTCAATTATCGACGGTCTCGAGAACGCTTGCCAAATCCTCCAAGACGACTCATGTTATGTGCCCGACCGTGTATAATAAACTACCTGAGGCTATCTCTGGTGCCCCGACTATAGGCAGCTTCAAAGCTCGTCTGAAAAAATGGCTTATCGAGCAAGCTTTTTATTCTTTTGACGAATTTATGATTTAATTTAATTTGACTTTGAATATTAATTTGGACTTATTTTATTGTAACTTGACTTTTTATTTATTTGTTTTCTTGTATTTTCTTTTTTGTTTGACATTGTATTTTTTTATTAATTGACATTGTAATGGAACTTAATTGTATTCATTTGTTGACATAAATGTAAAATTCTGTATATGACGTGTAAGAATCCCTTACCAATAAAGTACTATGACTACACGTACCACTATCCCCAAAGGTATATTCTGTTTTGGAGTCACAAGATCATTTTCCTCAACATACTCGTACCACTATCCCCAAAGGTATATTCTGCTTTGGAGTCACAAGATCATTTTCCTCAACATATTCGTACCACTAACCCCAAAGGTATATTCTGTTTTGGAGTCACAAGATCATTTTTCTCAACATACTGGTACCACTATCCCCAAAGGTATATTCTGTTTTGGAGTCACAAGATCATTTTCCTCAACATACCACTATCACCAAAGGTATATATATATTATGTGCTTTTCTAAGACACACAGCGTTGAGATGAAGAAAGCTGATGTAAATTCGCCCTAAATTATATATCTATGGTTAACCCATTTAGACCTACCGTACTGTATGTGGTACACCTGTTAGAAAAAAATATTTCAAGATACCCACATGTTTATTATTTTTCGGTTTGATGTCAATGCAAAGTAGATGAGTTGTGATAATAGAAAAAAAATACTACAGTGCAGTTACTAGATAATAATAGTGCATTTTGATTGAATAATTTTAGTGAATTATTATTTCCTGTTGCGACATGACTTCTAAAGGGTAAATATACTACAAATATATATATTTTTCAAATAATTTACGACCAAATATAATAATAAAATACTACTTTGTAAAATTCATTGGTTACATAACCTAAATATTTTTTTTTTTTTATTTAGACGTTAATTATGGCGTACCCTATTTGGTACAGTAGGACTAAACACGTTATTTTATTGCATTTTTTTTTTTATTTCCGACCTTTATCATTGAATGACATCATATCATTATTTGATGGAGATATTGAAACTTCGGAGGCGGAACATGAAGTGTTTTTGCTTCCACCAGAAAATGCGAACGCTGATTTGACTGATGAGGACTCTGTAGATGAAGACCAGGTGAATGTTAGCAACTTGCCTCCCACTTTACTTAGAACAGAACCGGGTCTTCGTCAACCTGTAGACAGTGGACATCGTGGAAGATGAGCTAGAATCGGATGAGTCTCTTCATAAAGTTGTAAAAAAATATAATTGGAGGAAACATGAGTATAAAGATGCAGAATTATTATGGCTAGCAAATTACCACGTTCCTCAAGAAAAATCGCCAATAGAATGGTTTTCTTTATTTTTTCCGAGGAAATTTTGGAGCTATTGACCACTGAAACTAATAAATACTCGAGAAGAAAAAATTTTTGATGCTGATATAAAAATAGAAGAGATAAAGTGTATGATTGGTATTTTGTTAGTGAGTGGGTATTTTTCGGTAAATAAAAGACGAACGTATTGGAACTGGCCTGACGTGCTGAAAACCTGGACCTATCTGGCAATCTAATATGACAATGAATTCACGATATGATGACAAAGGTCATTTTATCATAAAACAGCCTGATAATAAAAGGACAAGATGTGGACATTGCCCAGCAAGATGCATCGAATGTATCGTTGGATTACATGTTAAATGTTTCCTAACTTACCATACAAAATTTTAGCTTTCACAGTTTATGAACATGTATAATGATTATGTAGCTTTTGTGGCGCTTTTTTCTCATTTTTCACTAGATATTTAGATAATAATTAGAATAAAGCACTTATTTGTCAAAATAACGGTATTTTGCTTCCTCTTTGTCCTACTGTACTATATGTGGTACAGGTATTTTCCAGCCCCCTGTTACTCTAGGATTTTTTTTTTTGCAAAAATGTGTTATTTGTTCATATAACATCCCATACTAACAACAAAAAACAAACATTTCGGAAAAAAATAGATCCAGATCTAAATGGGTTAAAAACTTACCAAATTGTCCATGGTTTTATACCTGTCTCTCTCTTTTACCAGCGTGCGTCCTTTTCTTCTAGAGAAGGATGCTTGACACGGAGCTGTCAATGTCATAGCGTTTGTAAATTTTGCCGCGAGAAAATCGCAAAATTTTCCAAAGTGTTAAAATACAATAATTTATTGTATTCGATTATCACAAAGCGTTTATTTAAGCCGTGATAGTGTTTATTGTAAGTGATTTGTGTTTTCATGATGAATCCGGACGAAATAGGGCAGGTAAGTGCTGGAGGTGAAGAAAAGTTTAAATGTTGATACTCCGGACGGAAATCAGCATTCGAGTAGAATGAGGCCTGTAGACTCGGCATCGTCGTTATTATCTTCTTCATTCTCGGAGGATGGAAAGGGCATAGCTTCACCTCCACGCAACAAAAAAAGTTTCACGTAAATACAGACAAGTTCAGAGAAATTCGGACCCGCGTTGAAATTGCGAAGTTGAGACACTTATTCAACTAGTGGGATTTATATCTAATTCTCTCTAGATCTAGTCTCTTCTACTAAAACGATCCGGCTTCATCCACATCTAATTTTTTGAGAAATCTTACAACTTCATCGGCTCTCTTGAAGTGAACTTGGTACAAAGAACGTTTATAAGAATTACAATCTTGCATTGCTAGTCCTGGGTTTGTAAGTAATTAAGTTAACGAAGAGTTGTGTCACTCTAACAAGACAAGAATTTTTCTTTTAGCTCATTCTGAACAAGTATTACCTAGGTGGTGTAACAATATTTCGGAACAAAGACAACTTTTAGAAGATTACAGAATTTCCTTAACTTGGCACTGGTATATATGGGACAGAGATGCAGATTGTGTGTAAGTTCAAGTTCTGATTTAGCTTCATCTTTAGAATTTCTCTCTAAGCTGAATATCAGTGTTGACGACGTAAAATTGTTTGACGAATACGAAGTTCTAAAAGAATATTGTAGAAGTTCAAATACCATTTCTTTTCTGAAAGCTTAACTACACAGTGGTGCAATTTTCTCAAAAGTAGGGAAGTGAATGGTGACATTACAGAATTCATGCAAAATCTGCCAGTTTGTGTTCTCTACTTTTGCACACAATGCGAACGTAGAACGTACGTTTTCTCTCGTCAACGCCCAGTGGAGTAAAGAAAGAAATCGGCTGACAATTGAATCAGTAAAAGCAATATTGATTACACAGGAAAATTACAAAACTGTATCTTGCGAAGATTTTTACGTTTATATATTAGAAAAGAAAGAACTATTAAAAAAATAATGTCCTCTGACAAATATCAGTAATAAATATCCTTCTTCATTATTATCTGTTGGCTTTTACTTATTTCCTACAGCGTTTTGCTTTAGACAAGCATTTTTCTGAAAATTCAGGCATTTTAGATACCATAGACAGGCATCCCTCTATTTACATATGGTAACCCAAGGCAGAACCAACTTCGACAACACACACCTTTGAAAAACACTACTTCGACAGAACCCTTCTTCGATGTGTATTTTAGTTCGACGGAACTCTATTTCGACGGAAAATACGTTTGACATAAGTAATATAGGATAAAAACAAAATTCTGTACCTATGTACCTTAGACCATAAAACAGAATTCAATTATTTACCGTCATATTTCAGAGTCGTGCGTCATTATCTTAGAAACGCTAGCCTCCAATTGTTGCAAAACTGCCACAAGACATGTCTTTATACCATACTACAATACTGTTGTACGTCATCCTATTAGGTGAAACTTGTCTATTGTACTCGTAAGATATTTACTGAAACGGAAAACCACAGAAACACTTACGACAAAACCAAGATACGTCCGCAAATATTCATCATTATTTTCGACCAGTCTTCAAATAATTGCTAAACTATGGCGGGAGGTTATACACGGTTACCCCAATTTCACCTAACAACGAATTGCATCAGCTACAAATCACGAGGCAATGGACACGAGCTGCTGACACCGCGGCTGGCGCCATCACTCCACTGCATCGACCCGGAAAGTCCACTTTCGTATCGATCGTCGAACGTAGTCAATATACTTAACATAACTTTTTAGTGTAATATTTTGATAAACATTTAAGTAACTTGTTTTTTTTTAAGTCCTCCGTCTGCAGCTTTCGTAATTAGGGTCACAACACTTAATAACAAATAACGTACACAAACACAGCGTATTCATCGAGTAAACTCGGACGAATGATACATACAACCGTTCAGATTTGATCGTGACCGGCACGCTGCAGGTAGCCGGGCCCTTTTTCTATTGTACGGGGGACAATAGAAAAAAGGTTGGAGGGTCCGAACTTCTTGGAAAAAATACTTTATATCTTTGTAATATGGTTCATTTATCGTTCATTTTACACAAACTATGACGTGGTGTGCGTATTTTGAATATTGTCTACCTGCAAATGAGGGGTCTAAATGCAAATCCTACTCTATCCAAAAAAAAAACAAAAATAGTTTTTTTTGTCTGGCAACACCTTTAACTTATTCTCTATATTTCTGTATAATCAGTTAGTGACAAAACCGCCTATATCCTATATTAAAGTGAGTTCTAAAGTCAGAGTGAGATTCAAAAACAACACTATCCACATGCTTGAGATTCAAAAACTACACTATCCACTTGCTTGAGTGCAGAACCGCCATTGTCAAATTTTGACCAATCAGCGAGCAGGAGCCACAATGGCTGCCGGTACTGTTTTGTCGTAGAGTTGTTGAGTGATTTTAATTGATTTCGTGACGTTTTATTGCAAAAAATGGAGGTAAATATCGCTCCAGTCACAGGAAACAAAGCAAGGAAGAGATCCCGCAATGAACAGGAGTGGAAACGTAACAAGAAAAAGCAAGAAAGGTAACTTTTCTAAGGTGCTAAACTGGTTGATCATTTGAATGGTTCATGCAACAACATACAATTCAACCCCAATTAGGAGGGTTCTATGGTTATACGCAAAACTTGTACGATCGATAGTTCGAAAACGAAAGTTAACTGACGCCTATGACTTCCGACAATTTCAAGACCAATATCCAAGTACCTATTTATTGTACCTATTTTTCAATGCAGATTAAAATAACAGGCTCAATTCAAAATTTATCGATAATGGCTACCTAAAATTATTAACTATGAATTTTTAATTTTTATCTATATTAAAGTATATTTTTCTAACTCCATTTAACTACAGTCTAATATTTTTTGTAGGTATGCACCAAAGACATTACCCGATTTTAAACAATTGGGAGCAAAATGTAAGCACAGAAAAGGAAACTACAAATGCCATGAATTACATCCCCAGGATGTCAGAAAGTTTCATGCGTCTTTTTTCGCAAAAAAAGAGAAACGTCACCAAGATAATTTCATTTTAAAATACATGAAAACTAAAATTCCAGCTCGCCGTAGACGCAAAGTCGGGCAACGTAAAGAATCTCAAACATACACTGCCTTATATGTGAAGACGTTCACTAAGCCATATAAGTTACTCAGGGTGTGTCAAAGAGTATTTTTACTGATACTTAATATTGGCGTTCATAGACTTAGATCAATTTCAAAAAATTTTTTACATTCCGGACAGCTACCTGATGACCGACGAGGTGGAGATAGGGTCTCCCAAAAAAATTTCGAGAAGAAGCGCAGTGTAATGCAGTTTATAGAAACATTTAAATGTATCGAATCGCATTATTGCCGTTCTTCAACATCTGAACGAAAATACGTAACTTCCGACCTCAATATTAAAAAAATGTGGCGCATGTACCAAGAGCAACAGAGCAACGACGCTTTAAAAGTTAAAGAATGCTTTTTCCGAAATATCTTTAATCGACATTATAACATAGGTTTTGATTCTCCACGCGTTGATGTGTGCAGTAAATGCACTGAACTTACTGAGAAAATAAAAAAGGCAAAAAAAGACAAAGATGAGGCCACAAAAGCCAATTTGATGTGCTATTTGCGTATTCATAAACTTAAAGCAAAATGCTTTTATGAATATTTACGAGAGCGTGATGGAACTATGTTAACCATGTCATTTGATTGTCAAAAAAACCAGGTGCTTCCTAAAGTTCCGGACCAAATTGCCTATTACAGTCGTCAATTATATCAATATAATTTTACGATAGTTGTGGGAACTAGCACCAATAAAATTTCCAAAGAAAATGTATACTGTTACGCCTGGACCGAGGATACACATGCTAAGTCTTCAAATGAAATAGCTTCGGCAGTATTTCATCAGCTTACAACACAAGTGGACTTTACCAATATAAAGAAAGTCAGACTAATGGCCGACGGCTGTGGGTCACAAAATAAAAATAGTACTCTAATTGCAATGTGTGCTCACTGTCTTACAATTTGTGCACCTCCAACTGTAAAAACAGTTGAACTAATTTTTCCTGTCCCAGGCCATTCATTTATGATAGAGTGTTTGGACTCATCGAAAAAGAAATAAAAGCCAAGGAAGTAATAGTGCAGCCATCAGAGTATATTGCTATCTATGAAAAATTTGGCAAGGTAATAAAGTTAGGATATGACTGCCCTGTCAAAGACTGGAAATCATATGGACTTAACTCTTTGAAGCTCCCTGGACAATACCACTTTAAATTTTCTGAATGTAAAAGATATTACTTGAGAAGAGTAAAAAATAGTCCGCAAAGATTTATGTTGCGAGGTGAAGTTAATTATAAAGTAGATTGTGGTACCTATAAAAGTGTAATCAAACACAACGTTCTGTCAATGGCAGAATTTGGTGTGAGAGAAATCCCGCGAGATGAAGTCAATGTAGCCACATTGAAACTAGAAGATGTGGACAAACTATTACGTAAACATTATGGGGACAATTGGAAAATTGATCATGGTAATGATATGCTTTACTATTACAAAAATGTCTGTGAAAAAAATACAGATAATGCAGAGAACAATGTGGAAGAAGAAATAGAATTTTGCGAGTATTTAGAAGAAGTAGGTTGTAGAATATAAGATTATAAAGCTCTGAGAGGAAGAGTGATGTAAAGCCAATTTTTTTTGCTACAACTGATAATTATAAAGAAGGACCATAATTTACGATTTAAAAAATTTCTAAATAATTTCTAATTTTTTTAAATCGAGCCTATTTAGGCTCGATTTAAAAAAAGGGTCACGTCCATATTTTCGTACAAAAAAGGTTACTTTGAAGTTTTGGTTCGCCAGTAATTTGGGTCACCAGTGATTGATCTTAGTGTAATATGATGACGCCCATCCAGAGACAATATGGAGGAGGATCAGATCGCTGTAGATACCAAAATCAGATAGGCCGTTTACGTATCTTTAACGTTCACAAAAAGACAACTAAAAATAACATCGAAATGGGTAGACCACGCAGTCTGGTCTGGGGTGTCTACGGTGGCGTTTGTTGTTTACAGTGGTGTCTGGTTCATCTCCGTGCTTTCTCTGTATGTCAACATCATATTCCCAGATCAGATTGGCGGGGAACCAAGGCTACTACGAGTAAGTAAGCTCATTTGTATGGAAATTTGCCTGTTGCTCGATTTTTTTGCACAAAAGTGTACTTTGTAACATTAAATGCTAAAAATGTGATTTTTCAGAACAATTTATATTTCTATAATAAAATACTAGAAAAAATGAGTAGATATTTATTTCATTTTTAAGATCAGTTTTAAAAGTATCCATTAATTAGCGGTCAAAAATTAGTAGTTCATACCTCATACCACCGTCGACTGATACTGTGTTCATAGCTTCATACTACATAAACCGATCCTTGTGGAAAGTGAAGGACAAAATCGCCTCTATCCGTATGAATGAAGTGCAATACCGCCTTCATCCTAGGCTTAAGTGCAAAACCGCCTCTATCCATATTTCATTGTTAAATTATGCTAGAAAATAATGTAATATTTTAACTACACTTAAACTGAAGCGAGAAAACATTATATGTCTTGTGAAATTTCTTATTTTGATAAAGTATTTTGCGATTGGATATCCCTAAAAAAGTTTTTCGCCTTTGGTGTAAAGTTTAAAAAGCTGGATAGAGTAGGATTTGCATTTAGACCCCTCAAATACAACACTGCAGGATTCCAACAGATTTATATTAGAGATTTTCACAGTAAACATCTCAGTGTTTACATGTATATGGTGAAGATAGCGGTTAATGACATCCTAGAGTTGATGCGAGATATCCTTTTGACCATCCATGTCTCACACCCATACTATCTTGAGCTTAACTCTTTGTAGTGTATGAATGTATGTGCACTTATACACGTGTACGTGTTGCATCTATATCGGACGGTCAGTCCACAATAAACGGTTGAAATAACTCTACATGTCTCATTCCCATAAACATTATAGTAGCTAACGAGGATTGGATAGCGTGCGGAATCGAACTTTGTACATTTTCAGCCACCCAACACGATGATAGGGAAGTTAATGGAATGTAGTGTGCGTTCTGGGAACTAGACATTATACTCGTATGTGAGAGAGAAACATATTTTTAAGTAAACGATATATTTAAATGAAGAACTATTACTACAATTAATGGCGACAACGGACGATGAAACCTTGAGTTCAGCGAAACCCAGTGAAAAACGTATACTACGGTTATACAAGTGATGAAAACTATTTACAATCTAAATCTACGTTTAATGTGGAACAATATCGCTTTAGATAAAAGAGGCAGATAACAAACGGGCGAGACCATACCGCAATATATTTCAGAATTTAAAAAAGAAAATCTACGTGATCAGCTGGAGTTTGGACGCCTATAATGAAGAAAAGAAGCCCTTACAAATACTGCGTGTGTAAGTACTTTTGCCCAGCACGGTCTGTGTGGTCGCTGAACTTGAGTTTAAGTTAGCTAGTAGGCCGGTTCGTGACTTGCATCCGAATATGTAACAATTTAAAACGTTGGAGGCGGCAATGGTAGTGGTGTAAAAAAGGTGCATCCTTGTAATCCTTCTGGAGATTTCGACTATGGAGGATAAGTTAAGGTATGCATTAAAGTTTATAATAATAATGGAGTTGATGATTGTCAATACATTCGTTACATCTGTGGTAAATATAGACTACGCAACCTACGCAAATAAAGCCTAGCGCGAGGCCGCGTGGCGTTCTCAAAAGGTTACCCTTTTTTTTGCAGGCTCAAAGATGATGTGGTTGATATTATGTCAATTCGATAAAGTTTTTATTTTGGATATTTTAAGCAAAATATAAATAAAAAAATATTTATGACACCAAGAAATTAGAAAAGGGTCTGAAGGAAGCGGAGAGAAGATGCTTAAAAATCCCACCAACGCAAAAAGGAACAAAAAGCAAAAATACAACGCTTTATTGAATGTGTTATATATTAGTATGTATGACTAATTAAATTACGAATTTTAACTGTTTCGCTATTGTTGTTTGTTGTGTTTTATACATTGGTAACATTTGTGAAGTTCAAATCAAATATAAAAGTACTGTCGAACCCTGGGTGCTTAGGGCTCGACTACCGGGATCTGTACTTGTATAAAATTAAACTTCTTGAAAGTTTTCACGATGATATATTTTAAAAATACTTCTTCTCACTTTGAGCGACTACATGGAACTCGATCAAACAACAAAACAATCTACTCTTACAAATATTCAAACTAATTCTAGAATACTAACAGCCTTCGAACAATTATACAGCCAGTATGCTAACTTATGAGGATACGCATGAGTTTTCATATAATCTTATGTAAACTCATTACGCAGACGTAACATCAGCTACGCCCCAAAGAATATAAATGTGTATATAACACAGTTATATTCCAAAAACTTTCGAAGGGTATTAGTATGACCTACCTAATCCTAACACCGAGATCCCTACCTTTATATGGAATAAACTTCATTTTTGGCCTACGGCTTTGTAAAGCGAGCTTAAGTCAGAGTCAACGATCAATACTGAATCACATAAAATTCATATATTATTACTGTGCGTCAATCCACGCTCATCAAACAACGTTGCTCTGCTTAAACCCCACTGCAGCAAAACCATATTAAAAGCCACAGCGCACAGCCCTAATTGAACCTAGGATGCCCAAGTGACATCCACCCAGACTGGGAATACATGCTAAGATTCAACACCTTTATGACTGTAATTCCTTCAGACGCTTATCGGGTCAGAGGTCAGAGAGCCATAATTGCCTTGGACCACCTATAACTTCTCATTGCCTGTATCTACTCCAGAGAGATAAATAAAAAAATAAGAAGAATTACTCATCTAATAACTCTTAACCATTGAAGAGCTTCAATTATCATAGCTAAATCAACAGAGTCAACCTGACTCCCTTTGCGAAGACTATGCTCCATATAGCAAAGTTGATATTAGCTCAAATTGAACACTAAGTGGCCCTCTCATGACTCTATGGGAGGTCCGGAGGAGAATCTAATATTATACTCTGGAGCAAAAACACGTCTACCACTACATCTTATACATAAACGCTTTTCCGGTTTGTATGGCTCTGTCCTCTGAAACACCCGGCTGCGTCTGCATTCAGCTCATGGGGCGCGTTCCGCCCGGCAGCATTTTATGAAACAAAAATCTCAAATTAATTACAATTTCCATCACAATAATAATCATAACAACCATAATGATTGACAATGACATAATGACATGACAGACTCTACAGATATTTTTTCTAATTTTATTCTACCCTGGATACTAAGCTTTTGAGCCTACACCTATTTACACTCTCATATGAAAAGGTTTTAGTCTATTTACATGAACAATATCCCTAAAACGCCTATTATTTAATTTTTTAATTAACTTTAACAATTCCTAAAAATTTATTTTTATAAAATTTCCAAAATTTATATTTAAATGAAAATGTCTGTTTTATAAAATTGTTATAACAATGGTAAGAATCTAATAAATATGATTTAATTTTATTTTTATGAAGGTAATGGGGGGACTTTCTCAGAGCCATACGTTTTCGTGCCATGCATCTTTTATTTTTAATTTGGGCATAAATACGACTCAACTTAACATGGTAGGACTTCCTTGATGCCATACTAATTTCAGCTTGACATGAGGCTCGATGAGAAAATTCAATACGCAAACTCATTACGCAGACGTAACATCAGCTACGCCCCAAAGAATATAAATGTGTATATAACACAGTTATATTCCAAAAACTTTCGAAGGGTATTAGTATGACCTACCTAATCCTAACACCGAGATCCCTACCTTTATATGGAATAAACTTCATTTTTGGCCTACGGCTTTGTAAAGCGAGCTTAAGTCAGAGTCAACGATCAATGCTGAATCACATAAAATTCATATATTATTACTGTGGGATTGGGAGAGAGTTGTCATCGAAAGGCATCTATTTTCTATACTTCACTACAGGCAGTGGCATGTTGGTTGCTCAGCTGGTAGATGAGTCTTGGACACCAAATTGTTAAAGCTCTAGGAGCATCTGCCAATTGTACTTGTGTATCCTCTGAGGCACTCCTGTTCCATCCTAAACAAACAGACAGAGACGATAGTAGTATCAAGAGACAGAGAGAAGTTATTCAAGCTAGAGGCGAGGTGATTTCTGTTGAGTTCAAACATCATAAAGATTTTGACAGCATCTGTAATCTGTTGACAAGCAGGCTCTGGAAAGTGAAGGCAGGTAGTGTTGTTTGGGAATTGCAAGAGATAATTCCAAGATCAGATCCTCTAGGGCTTTCTGCAGTTTATCTGATCTACAAAGAGAAGTGACTGATACAATGGACACTAGCTCAAGCACCCACGAGCACAACTGGGCTCTTTTCCAGAAGGCAACAGCAATAGCTGACACTAGCAGAGGGATCTATGAGCAAGTAAAGTCACTACTAGGAGGCTTGAAGGACAAAAAGGATTGGCTCATATCTAGCTTTGGATACGCTGGATTCGATGTTCTGAAGCTTAGAAGTGATCTGAAGGAGTCAGCTAATGGTATTGAGGATATAGCCTTCATGGTTATGATCTTCTTGATGAGAGGAAACAATTTAACTAGAATCAAGGAATCTACCACGTCAGAGGATGTGGTGAAGAAGCTGGCAGCCTTGGAGAGAAGACACAATCTCAAGTCAAAGGCAGTTGGAAGGACCACAAATGTCACTCTATCCAGAGTGGCAATCTCTTACCCAGAAATTGTGGGAATTATCCTAATGACAACACCTGACTTGCCGGGAGCTGTTAGACTGGAGGAGATTCAGCGAGCCTCTGATTACTCTGAGTTCCCTGCCATTGCGAGGCAGCCTTCTCTTGCATGCATGCTTCCTAGAAACATTCCTGGATCCTCAGATTATCTGAATGTTTTCCTGTTCGCAAACATGATGACTTCTGAAACCATTAATATCAAGAATGAGAAATGGCAAAAGCTGGATGGTGTGGCCAAAGTTCAAGAGACTAAAGTATATCAGCTGAATGCTTACAATTCAATTTTATATGACGAGAAAGAAAGAATTGTCTGGAGCAAGGAGTTTGGCATTCTAACTAAAACGGGTGACTTCTCCACCATCTGGCAGACAGCAAAAGATAAATGCAAGACTGCATTAGTGGCGACTTACGGTGTTCACATGTAAGTTCAGTTAGCAGTTAGTTTTAATGACCTCACATATGTATAATAGGCTTAGTTGTGTTTAGATTTACTTTAGATTGTAAGATAATAATCTTTATAATGCATGAATTTATCCTATATAATCAATTAGTTTTAGTTCAATGTATTCCCTATATCACACATTTCTTATAGAACATTTAGATACCCATAAATACGACTCAACTTAACATGGTAGGACTTCCTTGATGCCATACTAATTTCAGCTTGACATGAGGCTCGATGAGAAAAATCAATATGGAACTTAATAAAATCAAACCTATTATTTTTTATTGTTACCAACGAAGAATGGCCGTCGTCTCCAACATCAGATTGGACCATGTTCTTTTCAAAATTGTAATCACCAGCGATGTGGTGTCTATCCGTATTTTCATCGTGACCACATTCTTTAAAAAACACATTTTTGTTTTCTGAAATTAAAACGGATGAAATAATAACTGGATTGGACACACCCGGGTTTTTCTCTTCATCCGTACATTCAACTTCGGACTCGTCATCGTTCTGACTGCTTACGTCGCAGCTCTGGTCATCATCGATATCATTTATCTCCTTAATATGTGGGTCGTCCATCATCATGCTAGAACATAAAACAATATTATCATCTTGGTTCATGTCATCCGGCGATCCATTTTCTTCATATACATCTGCCGTTTCTTCTTCATCAACACATGCTTCCATTGCTGCAATTGCTGCACGTTGTTTACAGACATAACATTGACAAGGGAACTCGTTCCTCAATTCCTCGCACAACGTTGCAAACTCCATATCATCACGGTAAATATAATTATAAAAATACAAGGCTGGACCCTGAAGATATGCGCCTAATATGAGAGCATAATCTTTCTCAAACCACTCATAGCTTCTGGCGATTCGCCTGAACTCGGTGATAAACTCCTCTAGGCAGACCTCATCAATGCCCGAGAAATACATCATCTCTCCTTTAATACCAATTAAATAATATAAAAACCACTTAGCTTTTCTATTTTCTTCGCTGCGAGAGCACACAACACAACATGGGGCTGTACTAGTCGTCTTTCTCTTTCTCTTTATCGCATGCAATTTTATACCATTCTTCTATTTATACCATACTTATACTTTTACTACTTTTACTACCCGGCGCCTCCACCACTATGTCGAACCCTGGGTGCTTAGGGCTCGACTACCGGGATCTATTCTTTGAACAAAAACAACTTGGGGGTTTTACTGATGATATATTAAAAAAAAATACTTCTTCTCACTTTGAGCGACTACATGGAACTCGATCAAACAACAAAACAATCTACTCTTACAAATATTCAAACTAATTCTAGAATACTAACAGCCTTCGAACAATTATACAGCCAGTATGCTAACTTATGAGGATACGCATGAGTTTTCATATAATCTTATGCAAACTCATTACGCAGACGTAACAGTACCTACCAAGACAAATATTGATGTGTGTACAAATACAAAACTCGAAACTTCTAAAAAGACGTGTTGATGATAATCCCCTAAATTATTACGTATTTTTTAATGACCCTTAAGCTTTATCTTGCCATTTATATTGCTACTCTGTTGTAATAAGTTGTTATGACGATTAATACAGAACTGTCAGTTGGTATTATATTCTTTCAAATAAGACGAGCTCAGGTCGTCTACGGCGCGCACCGTTCCCGCGCGCCTCAAGGAGTTGTCAGCAAACTGTAGGGGTCCAGCAGGGCCGAAGCCTACTGGGGCCAAAGGTTATGTGAGACTGTCACCACGGGCCCCAGGATAAAGGCAAGGAATGGAAAGGTAGGTTTTTAGTCAGTAAAAGTCTGACACTATTTCCCGCCCCACCCAAGGGCGGGATTTGTCATTGGATGATTTTACCTACGTTAAAAAAAAAAAAAAAAATAACCATACTGCGATATTAAAAATATCAATAAACATTTATCACGTGCTTGGTTGCCATTTCAAAGAACCAGCAAGAGGGGGACACGGTAATTCTAGGTGTAAGATATTCACTAGGTCAAAAGAAGTTAGTCCTGCAATTTCACAAGAATCTTCAGTAAGTTTTGGAATCGTATCACTTAATACCCAACGCTTAGTGAGAAAGCGCGCTATAAAAAGACTAGGAAATAGCATCCTTACGATTTAAATTACAATCAGTTATCAAATTAAACGATTCTGAAACAAAAATTATTTCAAGATTCTTCATTAATACATAGGTGGTCTGAAAACTTTCGGACCTCAATGTGAAGATAACAGCACTTGTCTATGAAAGCTAGTAAATATACTCGTACATCTTTTGATAGTTACTCACCAAAGTTTCAGACATTTTGGACCCGGAGTTGTTATTTGACAGTCGTTTGAGTGAGTCGATGTGAGATGCAGAAAATGATGCTTTTTTTACCAAGACAACGCACCGTCTGACATTTTAAGCTGTTGCCAAGGCGATTTACGAATTACGGTTTGAACTGCTTGATCATTCGTCTTGCTCTCTAGATCTAGCCCCAAGCTTCTTTTTGTCTACTTATCTAATAATTGCGTTCGGATGTTAGAGATTATCGTCAAATGGGGAGGCAATCATCTTCGTGAACAATTCTTTTTGTACGAGTTCAATCTACGACATCTGTTATTCGAGTAGCATAGATGATATAGAAACCTTTTTTGAACTCGCTCTATCCGATCTGAGTGTACCTGATAAAACGGGTTATCACACAAAGAGGATATGTCAGTTATAATACAAGGATCCGCTATCTTGTGGCTTAATTATCCTGACATGTTTTCCATCAATCGAACCTAGGCATTTCGGAAAGTTTGCGTGTTCTTGAAATCCTTGGCTTTTCCATTTCATCCTTTCTCAGTTGACGGTGGCATGCAGATGTCTTTTAATTTGCGATAAATTATTTTACATTATTTTACATCTGTATACAATATTTTTTTTTGATTTACACATATTTCTAAAACGCTGATTTTGCTCTAATTAATAATAATATAGTCTTAACATAGTTACAAATTACTTTGCTTATACATGTAGTCGGTGACTGAGTGAAGGAAGAAGGAGAGAGGATAGATAGAACTGATCTGATGATGAAGCCAGAAGATAGGTACTAGAATTCTGTAATAAATCAGTGTATCCTAGCCATGTTTGGTAAATACCTATTATTAGAATTGTCTTGATGATTTGATGATGGAGCCGAATGGCGGAAAATTCAATTTAAGTTTGGCTGAGGGGTACTCCCAACTAAAATGTGTGAAATAGGGTGGGTCGACGTTTGACGTCTGTGACGGTGTAGCATCGTATTGTTTGTGTCTGAACAAATAAATAAAAGGACTCGTTTTACTGCTATAAAAAGTGTATAAAAATAAATACAGTTTTAAGTTAAGTGACATTTATTGGAGTGAACTATATACAGTGAGTTTAAGGGACATAAAACCATCGAAAAACGTAATAGAATTTGGCCTAAGAATTCGGTACCCTCTATTTTAATTGATAGAGTGAGCTGCCTAATTTGCTGCAGAGCCATCTACTTGCTGGATTATTGATCCTCCGATACGTATTGGGTCTCCACTGGCGCCATCTAGACCGTTGACCTTGTACCAAGTTGGCATCTGGTTAGTCTTGGCACTATCACCATGCCTGGTCTCAAATGCGGTGGTTGCGGTCGCTTCACTTCGACGCAAGAGGGCGTTAAATGTGGGAAATGTCAAGCTCACTACCATCGAGCTTGCGTAGGCATTTCCTCTAAGGCGACTTTATCCACTAGCTGGCGCTGCCTTGAATGCACAAAGGGTGTTGTGCGTGACAACAGAGCTGATACCCCCGTCAGAGGCGCGTCGGAGAGTACCTTGAAGAAATCGGCGGAGCAAGTCTGCATTCCAGTCATCACTTCAGTCCGCTCCAAACCTGTCAGCCCTGTCAGGTATGACACTCCGCCGCGTGATACCTCCTCTTCCGATATCAGCTGCAAAAACATTCCCATATTCACCGCCCCCGATGCAAGCTCGATCATGGAGGAATTGCGAGCAATGCGAGCGGACATTCAGATGTTTAGGAAGGGGATGGAGCTCGAAATGGCGGGACTAAAAGCCTCTATGAGCACCTGCAGCGCGCGGATCGACCACTTAGAGGCGCGACTGGCGGCTGTGGAGCGGCGGGCCTCTGACCCTCCTAAGACCGGGGAGGTTGATGGGAATATTATTGAGGACTTAAAGCGACAGTTGACTTGTTAAAATACAGAGACAATTACAAGAAAATATGTCAAAGCAAGATGATGATAAGCTTATTTGTATGTCATTGTATAAAGAGTTAAAAAAAATCCCAGAAAATAAGCGTTTGGCTACTAAAATTGAATTACTCCAGGTAATAAAGAAAGGGCAGAAATTACCAGCGCCTATTCATATCACGAGCCAACAGAACACGCCTAATGCAGTATTTTGGCAAAACAAACAATATTCAAACCCACAAGGATATTTTACTGGATATTCTACAATTGTACCACGAGAGTCTCCATCGCCTTTATCATGCAATAGCACTGACGACTCACAGTCTTTTATAGTACAAAATATATATTCTGATGTATAAAATAAATATCTTACCTTAATGTAATCACGAGTTTTTCTTCTGGGGCCACGCTTGACCTCATATGTCATTAGATGCAATTTGTTCACTGATCATTTCTAATAATTCATCAAATGAATTTATCGACATTCTCTAATAAATAATTGAAGAATTTTGGTTCAAAACTTTAAAATGTTGGATATAAAGTCTGAAACTGAACATGGGTGAGCCGATCAAGTAATATTGGATGCACCCAATACTGCCGTTTCTACTTTCTTTTTTTTTTACGGAGCAACAAGTACACACGTATTGCTTCTTCGACTTCCATGATTGGACTGGAACGACTGTCACTCTATGCGGATTACGGCACTCCTCATTTACATCCGCGCCTGTCTGAACACTTGCGTTTAGAAACGCGCGTTTTCCATCCGCACGGATTCCGCCATGTCTGAACTAGCTCTTATTTATTACAGAATTATAAAAATATATATTTGATAAGATAGCAACGTGGTAGAAAGATTTCATAGTGTGGTGTCTAAGTTGGTCGGTGGCAAAAGAATATTTTTTTATTATAAAAATGTTATCAAACTAGATGTCATGCCGATGTCGTAGCTTTTAATGAAAAGAAAACCATTTCACGGCTATACAAATCGATTAATAAAGGCGACAGCTCAAAAGGCTCAAAATGAAACGGCTAGAAAGCAAAAGAAATTATAAAAATGCAAAAGAAATAACAAGGAAAATAGGACCCAAACCGAGGCCTTCAACTAGAAAATTTAAAACCGGACCACAGTTATGGTCAAGACTGCACTACGCCAGATATGTCAATAGACGTTTTTAAGCAAATTAAAAAAAAACTGATGAGAAAAGAAATGTAATCGAACGGACAACCGTTTTACAGAGTGAATGTGGTGAGTGGATATAGTTGCGTAGGTCATTATTAACTGCTTCTAACTTTGGAAAAATTTGCACGCGGTGAAATGACGCAAGTTGTCATAATTTTGTTCAGGACTTGTTATACAAAGCTAACATTGACCATGTTTCGTCAATAAAACATGTCAAGGACAATGAAAAAATTGCCATCAAGGAAACGGAAAAACAAGAACATATTAAAATTGAACCTTGTGATTTAGTCTCACTGGCCTGTTTTTCTAGTGGTTAGGGGCCCTGACTGCTATGCCGGAGGTTGTGGGTTCAAATGTTTGTGTGATGAGCACGATCATTTGTTCTGTGTCTGGGTGTAATGTATCTATAATATGTATGTATTTAGCAATATATAATTATATTTATCAGTTATCTAGGTCCCATAGCAAAAACTCTGCTTAGCTTGGGACTAGACGACGTTATGCGATAGTTATGGAATATTATAATATATTTATTGACGAAGAATTGTCATTTTTAGGAGCAACTCCAGATGGTTTATGTAACGACGACACAATCGTTGAAGTTAAATGCCCAATAATGGCATTCAAACTAGGGTTAGAAGAAGCCATAAAAAAAAGGAAAGACACGTTTTAGAAGAAAGAGAAAAAAGGGCTGAAAATTAATAAAGACCATCAATGGTACTATCAGGTGCAGGGGAAACTACACGTTACTAAAAGATCAGTGTTTATTTGCAGTCTGATCAAACGTGAACTCTCCACTAAAAACAGAATACATCGATAGAGATGATACTTTCTAGAAGTATAAGCTAAACTTTCATAATTTTATGTAGATTGTATATTGCCAGAATTAGTGGACCGCTATACTCGAGGTATAACTATAGGAAATCTTTCATACTTAGAAGAGGCACTGATCAGCAAAAAAAGAAGTAAAGAAAATGTAGACCCTAAATTAAATGAAGAGATTGAGTTATCAGCCGATATAGGTAAGTGAAGGTGATGAACATTCTGATGTAAATATGCCTACATGTAGTCGATATTAAGATTTTTATGAAATGTAAACTAGAAACAGTACACAGAATGTGTAGAAATTAATATCGATGATCGAAAATGACGAGTATCATTAAACAAAAACGATAAAAAAACTCAATTTTTCTCAATTCATTAACAACAGCACTAGTGGTAATATCACGTCTGCAGAGTTTCGCTATAAACTCGTAATTTTATTTGACCCTACTAGCTATACCTGTTATAGCTACCTACTAAAAAATAATAAATGATGACAAAATTGACTTTGTTATTTAATTTTTCTGCTTTTATCAATCACCCACCGTCTGAATAACAGGTAACTAACCTTTAATCTAAAAAATAAACACCGCACAATGTTTATTATAGAACACCGTTATTACTTTTATATGAATAAATGTTAGAAGTATTCATGAACGTAAGTGTATTCAATTAGTCACTAAATTCATCATGACTAAAATTATTTTAGCGCACTAATAAACATTTCATAAAAATACAGGGTGTCTCACGGCAGAGTTAGGATTTTAAATTTGAATATTTAAAAAAACCGTTGCAAGTAAGCGCGGGGGGAGGAGCGCAGTAGCTTTGTCGATCGTGCGGATTCGTTAGTCACGATGTCGCAGTGGTCGGGTGAGCACCGCGCGTTCGCTATCGAAGCGTTTTTGAAAGGTGGAGAATCGTACGTTGTGGCCCGGAGACAGTTTTGTTCTCACTACAATATCAGACGTTTACGCGATGGACCAAGCGAAAATTTGATTCGTAAATGGATTATTAAGTTTCGAGCTACCGGTTCCGCTTTAAATCAACCGCGTCCGGGCCCAAGCAGAACTTCAAGGACGGAAGAAACAATAAACGAAGTGGCATCTAGCGTTCGTCGCAATCCACGCTTGTCAATACGCAAAAGAGCGGCGGCTTTAAACGTCACCAAATCAACCGTAGAGCGGGTTTTAAAACGTGATTTAAAATTCCATCCCTATAAAATACAGATAGTGCAGGAAATAAATGAAAATGACTACAATTTACGTAAAAGTTTTTGCCAGACAATCATTGAGAGATTTCGCACTTTGAATACTGTATTTTGGAGTGACGAAGCACATTTCCATTTAAATGGATATGTTAACAAACAAAACTTTCGCTTTTAGTCAGCTGTCAATCCCAGACAAAAACATCAAAGACCGCTGCATAGCCCGAAAGTGACAATGTGGTGTGCTCTTTCAGTCAATGGAATAATCGGGCCGTATTTTTTTGAAAATGCGCCAGGTGCTACGATAACTGTTTCTGGTGAGGTGTATCGGCAAATGATATCCAATTATTTTATACCCCAACTTCAAGAGCATCCAGCCTACAGCTCAAGAACGTGGTTTCAGCAGGATGGAGCCACTTGCCACACTGCAAGAGCCACTATGGACCAACTTCGTGAATTGTTTCCTCAAAAATTGATATCCCGCTTTGGTGATATCGCGTGGCCTCCGCGATCACCAGATTTGACACCCATGGACTTTTTCCTATGGGGGGTACCCCCATAGGAAAAAGTCAAAGAGCAAAGTTTACGTCAATACTCCGAGGAATATCGCTGAGCTAAAACAAAATATCCAACGAGAAATACGCGACATCGAGCTGGTTATGCTTCGGTGCGTTATGCAAAATGCGATGAATCGATTCCGTGAGTGCGTGCTACGAAATGGAAGACATCTGGAAGATGTAATTTTTAAAAAATAAGATCCGCATTATAGTTCAATAATTTTCAATAAAAACGTTTTCACAAAAATATGCAAATTGACTTTTATTTCATTTCAAAATCCTAACTCTGCCGTGAGACACCCTGTATATTTTTTATTGAATGTCTGTGAATTCTTAGGTCTGCGATTTTTACTTGTTTTCGTAAGATGATCGCTAGATGGCGCTAGTACTGCTTTACGAAGTATTATAGAGATGGGGTGCGGCGAAGGGGGAACGAATGCTCAAGATTATTTGGTCAGGGTAAAGCCTAAACCGAAATAGTCTTAGACTCAGCGCAGACAGAACGGAGCTCAGCGGAGAGGATTTTATTAACGCACTTGAAAATAAACTTTAAAATTGTTAGATTAAAGCGGATAAATGCTTGAACCTGACAATAGCGCCTTAACCGAAATAGTAGGCTCAGTGCAAACAGAACGGAGCTCAGCGGGGCGGATTTTACTAACGCACTTGAAAATAAACTTTAAGATTATTACAATAAAGTGCATAAATGCTTGAACCTGACAAAAAATGTTCGCGCGTTCTGGAAGATACGCACGGCGTCGAGTAGGCGCCCGCGTCGTACGCGTACTTTCAGTGTTGTCACTGAGTTTAAAGAGGGGGACTTCATTTTTTTAGATTTTTAATCCAAAGTACCTACATAACGAACAGTAAAATGGGCAAAGAAAAATTAATATGTTTAGTATCACCTCATAAATGTTTATTTAATGTATCAAGCAGAGCATATAGTGGCAAATTAGTAAAGATGAACGCGTGGAAAAGAATTTCCGAAGACATGATAAAACCAGGTAACTTTGTAAAATTAAATCGAGGCATATTTCAAGAAAACAATATTACATCTATATTTTCATAGAAAATAATGTATCTGGCAGAGCTGGTATAGTCGAATATTGTTGAAATTGTTTGGTCGGTCGACGAATCAATGGAAGTTTCGCTCACGTAATAACATTAGTGTGGTAGAGATCGTCTGAGCTGTAAAGACGCGGGTCACCTCCGTATTTACGCACAGAAAGCTTCAAATATTGACGTAATACACACAAACACGCAATTGTAATTGGTCGTTCAGTTGCCGGTTAGATTCAAACGTGGGAGCACGCATCGTTCGATCTCACAAGTACTGTCAACATGTCAACAAAAAAGCATATTCGGAGCCAGGTAAATAAAATATTTCTTATAAAAAACAACTTTTTTCTGTCCGCTTCTACTTAATGCGGACATGTCTTTTACTGTGAAAATGCAGTTAGTCTTTTACTGTGAAAATGCAATAGTCTTTTACTGTGGATCTATGATATGTAGAATTTATTTTACATTTTATGTATAAAGCTTTTACTTCCCATACAAATCCGATAATCCGGCAGTTCTGTTAATCCGGCATCGGCGAAAAAATATGGGTGCCGGATTACCAAGCGCCTACTAATATGTTAAATTTGACTTGTTGACCTGAGTAATATGGTGAATTTATAGTGCCGATTTAATTTCATTGTAAAAGTGTGTATATTTTCGGTGGAAATATTAACGCGCTAGTGAAATAATCTAATTTAACATCAAGGAAAATAGTAAATACGGTAAGTAATGTTATTATTTTTTAAGGTTATGTTTAAAAAAAAAATATGTTGAAATAATACGCATAAATGCAAATCAATCGTAATCTAAGCTGATAATCATGATACGACTTTAAGCTTTTGCCAAATAATCCTTTTATTATGTTTATAAAATCATTATACATCGGAAAATGGCGACAATTTGATAAAGCAGCCTAAATTCTTTTAAAAAGGTGATATAACACTTTTATTTGTATATCAGCTGCATAATAGAGTATTTTTACGACCTAGGCTGTATAATAGAGTATTTTTACTACTTAGGCTGTATAATAGAGTATTTTTACTCCTTAATCTGTGTGTGTGTGTTCATAACAAGTACCTGCCTTTCTAGCCATCTTTAGAGAAACGTATAAGGAATAAAAAATCCTGAGCTACCTACGACTAAATCGCAAATGTCCGAATACAATTTATATACTTATTGTGAAGTAGTAAGTAAGATTTGTAACTGATCTTTAATTTATTTTTTAGAAAAAGTACAATAAGGGCTTTGGCTTGTCCCAATATCAAGGTCACGAGAATCAAAAGGCGATCTAAACATGGCTAAGCAAGTGATTAGACGTCGGACGCATTAGTGAAGGATGACAGTTCTAACCCTCCAGATCATCATGGGGTTACATCAAAATGCTGCGTATAAAAGCTATTATTATCATCATTGAAGAAGCAGATTGTGATCAGTATCTGTGTATAGTGCCTTCGTTTTTATTTTATATAAAAATATTCCCCAATTGCTCGGGTATTTTTTTTGGAACGAATTCTTACTCTGGTCGAAAGCCACGAAAAAATATTAGCGAAACAAATTTTTTTTTCATTTGTTTTTGTTTTTTTGGTGCTTTCACGGGGTTCTCACAGGGGGGGTTAAAATTTTGGTTATTTTTTACCTAGGACGCACCGTTTTCGAGATAATTGAATTTCATTTTTTTTATTATAAGGCCCATAGCACGGACGCGGTGCGAGCAAGTTTTTACGGAATCCTTGGTGCGCGAGTTCAACTCGTACTTGACCGGTCTTTTCCCTCCATATTCATGTTCACAAAAACACAATCCGAGTGACTCCATTAGTAATACAGCCTAACGCTGTACTATATCGTTCATTTACTCTTATAGCTGTATATCACCGTTGTAGTTATAACACCACAATGGTTATAAGCGTGTACAATTACACCAAACGAATAAGAGGTATAATGGAGTTCGCTTACACCAATATAAAGCAATAAGTATCATTTTACACTAATATAACACTTAGACTTGTATAAAGAACGTGGTGACGTGCAATATACAGTCTATATACAGCTTTAAGCGTAAAACGCAGCTTTAAGCTGCGTTTTACGTGTCAAAAAACTCTTAAAGCTGTTTAATTGAGTTATAATACTCTGATATATAACCATAAGCGTACGTGGATACCTTTATGCAGCCTAAAGTTGTGTTTTACACCCTTGTACAGCCCTTATACAGCTCTAAGCTGTAAATCGGCTGTTTTATTGATGTTTGATACGCTTGCGTGCTGCTTGGGAGAGCGCGTCCTAAAGCCGGGTATCCACTTAGGTTCGCCGTGGTTTGCGAACGCGCCCGCTCCGCAAACCAAACATTATGGATACGTCGTGATCGCGGAGCGCGACTGGAGCACGATCGGAGCACGGCGGAGCGCTCGGGAAGCGGTTTTTGCGCGATCTCAAAGGGGAGCGCAGTTTGTTCGTGGACGCGAGCGTGTCACGACGTGTTTGTTAAGTTCACGAACATGGAGTGGTCCGATGAAAAATGTCTACAGCTCATAGAAGAATACCGTAAACATAATGTTTTATGGGACCCACGAGATGAAAACTACAAGAAAAAGAATTTAAAAGGAGACGCCTGGAAGATAATTGGCGAAGCATTAAACACTGAACCCGACTTATGTAAAAGTAAAATATCTATACTGTTATCTGGCTTTAGACGTGAGAAAACCAAAGTTAATAAAAGCAAAGGAACGGGAAAAGGTAAAAATCAAGACCACTTTTTATTTTATTTATTTATTTAAGTAGGTACTTATAACAAAATAATTTACGAATTTATATTTTTTCAGGTGCAACGCAGATATATCAAAGTTCGTGGTTTGCATATGAAGCATTTTCTTTTTTACTAGATCGCGACAAACCTAGGGAATCGCTTAATACTGTAAGTACCTACAAAGTTTTAATTTCTTTAAACTTTCACGATTATTATTCATATTAATATATTACTTAACGGGTCTAAATCGTGTATATTTTTTTATTAAAAAAGGTCGCATACCTTTCTTAATAAAAAATTATACACGATTTAGACCCATTAAATGATATACACTTAGCGGCACGGAATGTGGCCCAAACATAAACAGACCGATAACAGGCGATTTTGGTATCGCGTATGAGAATTTCAAGTGGCAGTTTGTCAGGACATTAATGCTATTGTTAATTTAAGAGGGTAAGCACAAAAAAGTTCATTTGTTTATTTTCTGTGACGCTTAACGTTAGTTTGTTACTGGAACGCAAAGAACACGGGTAAGTTAAACTTTGATATTCAAATGATCTTGCTTTTAATCTTTATTGTTTTATTTTTTAATTAATCTGTAGTAATTAATGCTTCCAGAACTGGAACATAATGCCCCTAACTTCAGCTCAAGTTGCTCAAGCTGTGTTGCTTCGGAGCCAGGGGCGAACGCAGCGAGAGATTGCTGAAACTTTAAATGTACCGCGTACAACACTAAGGTATGCCTTAAAAAGGTACGATCAGACCGGCCTATACACAAGGAGACCAGGAAGTGGCGGTATTAGGTTTACATCAGCACGAGACGACCGATTTATCGTTCTCGCAATTTTGAGAAATCGGTTCCTTACTGCGGTTGAAATACGGCAGCGACTACAAACGGCAAGAGGGGTCAACGTAAGTGAGCGGACAATAAGAAGGAGAATGGAGGAACAGAATCTGCGTGCTCGAAGACCAGCTCGAGGTCCAGAACTGCTCCGGCACCATCGTGTAGCTCGACTTCGATTTGCTCGCGAACACGCCAATTGGACTCACGAGCAGTGGAGCAAAGTTCTGTGGACAGATGAATGTAGAGTGGCCTTAAGAGCTCCAGATAGCCGCGAACGTGTGTGGAGAAGGCATGGGGAGAGGTTTCTGCCAATTACGACCACACAAACTGTTAGTTTCCATGGTGGATCAGTTATGGTTTGGGGAAGGATCTGTTCAGAGGCACGCACAGAGTTGGTAGTCGTACCAGGTCGTCTAACAGCAGTACGATACATTCAAGAGATCCTCCAAGAACGCGTTTTACCATTCGTGGCATTCCTCGGTAGCCAAGATTTAATTTTAATGCAAGACAATGCCCGACCTCATACAGCTCGTTGCGTGGATGATTACCTATCTGAGGTGAGAATCACGAAACTGGAGTGGCCAGCACGAAGCCCAGACCTGAATCCCATAGAACATGTCTGGGACATGCTTAAAAGACGCATCCGATGCAGTCCCAACCCTTCAGAGACTATCGGTCAATTGAAAACCGCTCTGGTGGTCGCCTGGGACGAATTACCCCAAGTGGACATTAAAAACATAATCCACAGCATGCCTGACCGCATGCAGGCGGTCATCAGGGCCAGAGGTGGAAATACCCGCTATTAATTTTAAGTACCATAGCTTTAATTTGTACATTTAATTTTAAAACATTTTTTTGAAAACTTCAAGTTTTATGCCTTTTCTGGTTTTGTAAAATTTTATCAAATTTAACTCACTTTTTTGTGAAATAATCGTTAGCATATAAGATCTGAATAAACATTTAAGTTTTACAACAACAAAAAAACCCTGTTTCGCCTTTCATTTTGATAATAAACAACATAACGCACTTGGGCCACATTCCGTGCCGCTGAGTGTATTAGTACCATAGATATATTACTACCAGATGGATAGTGATTACGTCACGATATTTAGGGTAAGATTTTTATGGTAGGAACACTGCAGGGTTGAAGCGATAAAGACGAAGTGGTCAGGCTTTGACACCATCTGATAGTAAAATATCTTTAATTAGTACATTTTTTTTGACACTTACACTACACTTAAGAATATTGGTTCTGCCACGGAATCGAACCTTCATTCATGAAGTAATCGGCCAGTTCGTCTCTTATTTCTTTTATTTGTTTGGCGGAACGGCGACCTGTGTTTACTATAGGTCGAAATGAAGTCATTTCTGAGTCATGCCTCCAGGACCCTTCCCGTAATTGTCCATAAACTTCCGTATCTATCTCATTTGAAGTTATATAATTACTGGAATTCTCTCTTAAAAAATTGTGTAAATGACATATTGTCATTACGATAATGGCAGCTTTATCTGGCTCAACGAGTAGGGGTTTTCTTAGTACTCGAAATACTGATGCCATTATTCCAAACACATTTTCGATGACACGACGCGCTCTACTTAAGCGATAATTGAAAATTCTTTCTCTTGAGCCCGCAGAGAGTGTTTTACCAGGATATGGTTTCATCATACTTTCAGATAGAGCAAAAGCAGAATCACCAAGGAAGAAAGAAGGCAATGCTTTATTTCGTTCTGGTAAAGGTTCTGAGGCAGGCAAATTCAGCTCCTGATTAATTATCTTTGTATATAGTTGAGTGTTTTGAAATACTCCACTGTCCGAAATCCTGCCTTGACAACCAACATCAATAAATTTTAAAAAGTAATTTGCATCTGCTACAGCAAATAGTACAATACTAAAACTTCCTTTGTAATTGAAAAAATCTGTGCCAGTATTGATTGGTGCCTCTATAAGTATATGTTTTCCATCTAGCGCTGAAATACAATGCGGAAAATCCCACTGGTCTTGGAAGTCTTTTGCAATCTTTTTCCAGTCTTCAGCATTATCTGGTAACTGTAATGTAATTGTATATATTAATTTATTTTCAGATTATTGATAATGAAGACATCGCAACAAAGGTTGTCTGTAAGAGATCGCTTTTAGTGATAAGACCGCCCATTGTGACACCCTATTAATTTTAAGTTCTTTATGTAATTTTATTTTTGGTGTACAATAAAGAATACATCCATCTATCTATCTATCTATCGCTATTGATGCCAATACTGGTGATACGGGTACTGATGAGGAACCAGTTGACACAGCAACATCAAACTCTCTTCAACCACAAGTTCTCCCTCCTCCCAAAAAAAAAGAAAGTGGATCCTAAGTTGGCAATATTAAAAGACGCTTTTGGAATTTTAAAAACATCTGCATCAAAGTCTAACGATGATAATGACGAGATAATTACATTTTTCAAATTTGCAGCCAATAAAATGAGAAAGTATGACACACATACTAAGAATGCCGTGCAACAGGCAATATGCGATATTCTTTTTAAAGCCGATTACGGTTACTATAGTCAGTCACAATATGGATACTACACATCGCCGTCGTCATCTACATCAACAAATGTGCCTTTTCCGCCATTCGTATGTCAACAAAATACCACTCCGACTCAGGCGGAAAACAGTCCGAGTGGTAGTGATTGGGATATACAAGATCTCATATAATTTTTCTGACATAATAAAACATAAGTATTAGTAATAAAGTGTGGATACTAAATAAAGAAATTGAGCTTTTTACTTACCGTAAAATGGGGTGAAGCGGGTCCTAGGGGGGAACAGAATCATGTAGTCTAATTTTGTTCACGTTCATTTTCTGGCTTTAAAACTTAGTTTATCTGTGGTCAGGTAACTGACTTGAGCAAAGAAGGTTTTGAATTTTTATGAAATGGCAACACACGATTCATAGACAAAGTAGAATGGAAGAAAAAACGGTTTAAAAAAACCCACTTCAAAACACTCGTATTTTGGTTCCGCGTAATTTCGTTTTTTTTTTTTGGTTTCTGTGATTTTTCGGCGATATAACCCGGTTCTAAGCAAACCTTGTCTTTTGGGTTATTGTAAAAACGCATAGGTGAGTGAATTTGTGTATTATTTTCCTGCATAATTGGAGAAAAACTTATTTATGGCAATTACTTAGATTTTTGGGGTTATCAGGGTCACCTGAGTGGTGAAGCGGGTCATAGAAAGGGGCAACTTTATAACTGAAATTACAAATCGAGCGAAGACGCACCAAATGGGAGTGCTAAAACTTTCTATGGGAGTGGGTGATAATGATGTCACACTGATTTCTAACTCGGCACCAATCTGTTCGATGTCCAGACCTTTTTATACCGGTGTCACAGAAATCAGAAATCAGAAATCAGAAGCGTTTATTTCAAATAGACCAATTACAGGCACTTTTGAATTGTCAAAATGTCGGTCAGTCCAAAAAAAAAAAAAAGTGAAGCTAAATTGCACGTTCCAAAGCGTAGATCTCTATGGAGAAGAACGTGCAAGAAACTCCATGGACACTCTTTTAAATCATATTATTAGTTACATAATTCTTGGTTACATAATTCATGTTGCTTCTACTATGTGAGCACAATGTAGATAAATAATGAAAGAAAATACTAAATGAAAGACCGCTGAGAAACTCGAAAAACAGGACATAGCAGAGACACAAAATGCTGTGAATTCTTTGCGATTGTACTTCAATGAACCCAACGATAACTTCGACTCAACAGCGATTGTAATAGATAATGGTGATTAGTTAAATGATCAAGCTTCAAATTGTAAAATAACTTAGATGTTTTAAAATTAATGTTTTTGTAATAAGTACTGCCAGTGTTTGGTAGAAAATAATGTGTTTCCTATAGATTCTTATATATTATTTTATGTATTTCTTATGTACTTTATTGCGCATGATTATCTACAATTTCATTCATGATTCTTAAATACCTTTTTTTAAAGAGTTATCGTTAATTTTGCCAGTCAGCAAGATCAAAGCCAGGTTACCTGGCCACCATAATTCAGGCCTAGTCCCGTTTAATTAATTGGCAATTTTTGTACTATGTGTTTTGGGTTTTTATTATTTTTCTGTTAAGAAAGGAATCCGAGAAAGAGAAATTGTAATGCGCCCATTAATTAAGTTTACTTTTTAGTTGCTGTTAGAAGTTGTTGTTTAAATAACATGAATGCCTTCTCCGCCATTCGTATGTTAACAAAATACCACTCCGACTCAGGCGGAAAACAGTCCGAGTGGTAGTGATTGGGATATACAAGATCTCATATAATTTTTCTGACATAATAAAACATAAGTATTAGTAATAAATTGTGGATACTAAATAAAGAAATTGAGCTTTTTACTTACCGTAAAATGGGGTGAAGCGGGTCCTAGGGGGGAACAGAATCATGTAGTCTAATTTTGTTCACGTTCATTTTCTGGCTTTAAAACTTAGTTTATCTGTGGTCAGGTAACTGACTTGAGCAAAGAAGGTTTTGAATTTTTATGAAATGGCAACACACGATTCATAGACAAAGTAGAATTAAAAAAAAACCCACTTCAAAACACTCGTATTTTGGTTCCGCGTAATTTCGTTTTTTTTTTGGTTTCTGTGATTTTTCGGCGATATAACCCGGTTCTAAGCAAACCTTGTCTCTTGGGTTATTGTAAAAACGCATAGGTAAGTGAATTTGTGTATTATTTTCCTGCATTATTGGAGAAAAACTTATTTAAGGCAATTACTTAGATTTTTGGGGTTATCAGGGTCACCTGAGGGGTGAAGCGGGTCATAGAAAGGGGGCAACTTTATAACTGAAATTACAAATCGAGCGAAAATGCACCAAATGGGAGTGCTAAAACTTTCTATGGGAGTGGGTGATAATGATGTCACACTGATTTCTAACTCGGCACCAATCTGTTCGATGTCCAGACCTTTTTATACCGGTGTCACCGCTGAGAAACTCGAAAAACAGGACATAGCAGAGACACAAAATGCTGTGAATTCTTTGCGATTGTACTTCAATGAACCCAACGATAACTTCGACTCAACAGCGATCGTAATATATAATGGTGATTAGTTAAATGATCAAGCTTCAAATTGTAAAATAACTTAGATGTTTTAAAATTAATTTTTCACTTTATACGTTCAAAAGCGGTCGAATTGATGTGATGAAATAGCATACTTTGAGGATGATAAAATTCAACATTTTGTGTTATTCACCTTTCCCGTGACTTTCTTGATATAATAGTAATATACCAATAAATAAATCTTTACTCGTTTTTGTATTGTATTGGTTATTATAGCTATCCAGTATTGTTCTACTGCTGTGCAAAAGCCATCCACTCTTTCTAATGGTCTCAGTCCCTTACTCACAAGACATCCAGGTCGGTTGGCAAACCTTGAGTTTAGACTTTTGGATGTTAGTCAAAGACCAAGTCTGTATACACCATAGGTCAAATGAGGAGATTACACATGTCCATAAGCTTACGCTTTAGTGATATCACTAAAGTGTGCCCATATGGGCAAAGTGCCCTTAAATAGTTCCTTGATGGACCAGTAACTTTTTCAGGTATTTTCTGTTCGACACGTTATTTCTTTGTCTTATCTGGCCCAGAAAGACACTGCTTGGCCCAAGTAGACAATAATATATTTTAAGACGTATTGTATATTCTGTCCGCCTACGTGTACGTTACTTTGGAGCTGCTGGTTATGATTTTGGTCTTCAACATTTTTATATGTAGAGCAACCAGCATTTGCTCTAGTCCTGTGGCTGTAGGAGAGAACAGGACAATATCATCAGAGAAACGCAAATTACTTAACTTAGCTTCGCTGATGACAATGCCCTTCTCTTCCCATTCGACTGCGAATGTCTGAAAGAAGTGGAGAATATCTTTGGGGACAACGGGACGCCCTGTTTGACTCATTCTGTTTGAAACATAGGATCTAATCTCTCTAACTTGCTGGAAGAAGTATGTGTGGATTCTATTTTTTGTTTTGTAAGGGAATTGAATATTTCTGAGTGTGTGATGCTGTTAAAAGCGTATTGGTTGAGTATATTTATTTCTAAACATTTTGTGTTCCTCATATTAGGAATATAGTTCGTCAAAAAGAATTATACGATTGTCGCAAATACAAAAAAATACTCAAGTATCAAAATTTTTTTCTCCTAGTATGACAGTAACACCATATTCAATATTTTTTGATTTGACCTCATTTTCTCAGGTCGCGCTTTCGTTAGACAGACTCTATGTGTTTTGGGTTTTTATTATTTTTCTGTTAAGAAAGGAATCCGAGAAAGAGAAATTGTAATGCGCCCATTAATTAAGTTTACTTTTTAGTTGCTGTTAGAAGTTGTTGTTATTTAAATCAAATTTCATCTCAACAGTCTGCCCTGGGGTCCTAGACCTTTGCAGCGAAGCAAAGCGAATCTTTTAAAAGAAGCCACAACAAGTTGTTACATATTTTTATTTCATTAAGCGAATTAGGCTTTTTAGCGTAATAATTAAAAAACGTAAAAAAAACAAGATGTATACTTACTATCTATTAATGTATTAATATAGAATTAAATCAGTGTTATCTTTAAGTACTAAGTACATACATAGGTTTATGCATATAATTCCTGGTGTATCTATATATTATTTATGTTTTAATAAGTGTTTTAGGTATCTATTGAGTTTGGAATTGTTTGCTGCCTCCTTAATTACTCAAGATTCATTGGAAAACCAGCAAAAACATCTGTCTGGCAATATTGGTAGCGTGAACCTATTTGACGTAGTGGTGAGGTACACATAATGTGATTTTCTTTAAGATTATATTTTTTTACTTTAGTGACTATTTGTACCTTGTGTATTTGATGAACTGTCGTCAAACGAATGTTTTTCTAAGTGAACAGGTTTTTTTTTCAAATCAAATCAAAATGTATTTTGCAAAAAATGTTTTACATTGTGTATAAGGAAATAGGTATCTATAAGATACCTATTTATGGTTATTCAAACACTGCTGTGCAGTATATTTATGTATTTTTCTTTAATTGAATTACTAGTATCATATAAGTAGATATAGTTTTCATTCATTCAACTAATATTATTATTAGGTATATTTTGTCGTCACACATTCGTTTAAATCCGTGGCCTGCTACTGGCAAAAGTTTCACTCATGTTCCAAGGGACTGCCTGCACAAACCTTAGTACCAACCGTATGGATAATAATTACCAACTACATTATATTACATATCTGCCATGATAATGCTATAAGATAATAGTACATTTTGGCACAAATACAGAAAGTTTGTCATTGCGACCGAGGCGGAATTCGTACGAGCCGTAGGCGAATACAAAGCAAATTATTATCTAAGAGCTTGTTCATGGAGCCGCGGCGCGTTGGGCGGTTCGTTGTACATTGCCATATGTATGTGTTTACACGATCGATGACGTGGCCCGCTGCTGCAATGTACGACGAGCGCCAAACGCGACGTATATTGTGATACATTTAGTGATCGGGAAAAATTAATATGAAAATTATAACATCAATTTATCAAAATGTAAAGAAAAAAGTGCGAGTCGGACTCGCGCACTGAGGGTTCCGTACAAACTTACCTATGAAAACAGTTCAATTCACGAATCGAGTCTCGAAAATTTTTCCAGATCGTAAAAAAAAATTTTTCTTGTGCTATGAGACCTTGCTTCATGTGGAACCCTAAAAACTAAGCCAGTCAAGTGGATACCCTCTCGGTTTCAAACAACCACCCTACTAATAAACTATTCTGTGACCACAAAAATAATTATGTATCCATATATATCATCAAAAGTAGGGCGGCGCTATTTGCCTATAAATATTTCCTGAGTTTCTTTACGAGTAGCACAGTTTATATAAATTCATGTGTAACTGTACTTTTTTGTCAGTCACTCATCATTCTTAATTTGCTATCATATCATTTAAATTATATAAGCTTCTTTAAAAAATAAATTACCAATAAAAAAACTTTTTTAAAAACAAGCTTTCAATTAAATGGGCTAAAAAAGAAGAAAATAAACTTTTCCTCTATAACTTTTATTATCAATTTATAACGGCATTACACAATTTATATGATACAAAAGCTTGTCGCGAGATTTTGAAAATATTAAAATCAATAGATGAAGTTACTTAACTTATTTAATTAATAAAGTTATTTAGCTGTGTATTTACACAGTTAAATCTCGCGACAAGCTTTTATATCATATAAAAGAATCACTAACAGACTCAAGAATGGGGTATACAGGGTCAAGAAAGGGGCGAAGGGTTTTTTTTTATTAGGGACTAGGTCTATTTAAATACAACAATAAAATAAAATAGTTTATTAACACTTTTTGAGTCCTTTCCTAGGTCATCATTACTAAATAATAATGATTTTTTATTTTTACCTACTTTATTTTTAAATTTAAGCCATTACAGATTGCAAATCAAATTATAAAAAATATACCTATGTATATTATATATATATATATTACAATATTATCCTGGTGAGTTAGTACGCGTGCTCAAATAGGTACCTATATTTACGAAATATATTTTATTTGTCTACAGATATGCCTAGAAATTATCGACCCAAACCGGGAGCGAAATCTCTTAAAAAAAATGACGTAGCCATAATTAATCAAGCTTTACTAGACATATCAGCTGGAAACACATCGATACGACGTATTGCTGAGAAATATGGAATTTCATATTCAGTTTTACAGAGACGCAATAACAAATCAGTGAAACCCCATGGTGGCCAAACGGCAATGACGCCAGAGGCCGAAGCTTTTATTGTAAAAAATTTAAATATTTGTGCGGATTGGGGTTATCCGCTGGACCAAAACGATTTAAGATATATTGTTAAAATGTATCTTGATACATCAAACATTACTGTAAGAAGGTTTAAAAACAACTATCCAGGGCCTGATTTTGTTGAGAGCTTTCTGAAACGACATAGTGACAAAATATCAAAGCGGATATCTCAAAACATCAAACGTTCGAGAGCAGAAGTGTCACCTGAAATGATGAAAACCTACTTTGCAGAACTAGAAAAGTCACTTGAAGGCGTACCTCACTCTAACATAGTCAACTACGACGAAACAAATGTATCAGGTGACCCTGGGCGACCAAAAGTCATCGTTCGGCGTGGATGTAAGTATCCAGAAAGGGTCCGGAATTTTTCAAAAGGGTGTACGTCTTTGATGGTTGCAGCAAACGCTGAAGGAGAACTATTGGTGCCTTATGTAGTGTATAAGTCAACCTACCTTTACGATACTTGGATACAAAATGGCCCAAAAGGAACCTGCTATAACAGGTCGAAATCTGGCTGGTTTGATGGAGAAATCTTTAGTGATTGGATCACAAATGTCATTATTCCATATTTTGACAAAAAAAACCGGTAAAAAACTTCTTATAGGTGACAACTTATCGTCTCATCTTTCAGCGCATTTAATAGATCTGTGTAAAGAAAAGGACATACACTTTGTGTTTTTGCCACCAAATTCCACTCATTTGACCCAACCACTAGATGTGGCTTTCTTCCGACCTATGAAACAGGCATGGCGGAGTATTTTGCAGAAGTGGAAAGAAACTGATGGACGGAATTTAAGCTCCATTCCAAAGGGATGTTTTCCTCGCCTTTTGAAGCTATTGATCAATCAGCTTAATATTAACGCTAAATCCAATATACGTTCTGGTTTTAAAAAAACTGGTATTGTTCCTTTAAATAGTGAAGAAGTCATATCTCGCCTTCCAAATGCCGAAATTGATGAGACTGCACAAGATGCTGTGAACGAGTCATTTGTGAAGTATTTAAAAGAAATGCGTTATGGAACTTTGGATATTACTGAACCAAAGAAGAAAAAGAAATTAAATGTTGTAGCTGGTAGAAGTGTGTGTCCGGATGAATTAAATAGTGAAAATAGACCCGAAGAAGATGAGCAACAAACTACAAGCAATATTGTACTACAGAAAAAAAAAAGGATTAGGAAAAAAAGTCCAAACCGCAATCTTCAAACAGTCGCGTTATTGAAAAATTTATTCCTTTGTCCCTAAATACACAAATACCTCTAAATCCAAAAATCAGTAGTGCTAGCACTTCCACTATGAATGAGATTCTTGACATGGATATAGAATCGATGCCTATTGTTTTAGAGGATGATCTATTAGTTGGATGAGAAGAAATTTTGATAGAACAGACAGAAACGGAACAAGACACAAATGTAGACAAAGATGTCAGCATTCAACAAGTAAACAAAAAAGAGGCTATAAAGGAGTTTAAGGTCAAAATATTATCTAACGAAATAGTTACATCGAATCGTACACACACAAAGAAAAATAAGACAGAACATAAAAATATGGTGTGCACAACAAAAAAACCCAAACTGTTTTTTACTCCAAATGCAGCTCCGATCCCAAGCCGAAGAGGTTCGGAAATGAGATTAAATTACTTTAATAATGCTGAAGAAATTATGAAGATTTTAGAAGATGAGTAGGTCTGGCGATGTTGGTGCAAGGGTATAATATCTATATTATGGATCTATGTACTAAGCGAGAAGTCTTCGTTTTCACTGTAAGGATATTTCTAGAATGATTATTTCCGATTAAATAGAATAAGAGATTTTTATGGAGCTGTGTATAAGAGACTGATCTTAAAATAGGTACTTAAATGTTAGGTTAATATTATGGACCTACTAACTAAGCGAGAAGATTTTTTTTGTTTGTTTTATATTGTAAGAATATGTTTTATAAAAAACGTTATTTTCCTATTTATAAGAGCAAGAGATTTTTCACTAAGCGAGAAGTCAATTTTGTTTTTGTTTGTTTTAAAAATTGTAAGGATTTATTTTATAAAAAACGTTATTTTCCCATTTATAAGAGTGAAAGATTTTTTATGGAGCTGTTTTATATGAGACTGATTTTAAAATAAGTACTTAATTGTTAGGTATTTATTTAGTGGTTTGATTTTTTATTTCTGTGTAAAAAATTGTTACCTACCTAACTGCAAAGATTAAAGACTGGTTGAATATGGAACAATGTTTTTTTTGACAACCCTAGCCTAAAACCCTCATCACCCCAGTTCTGAGTCTGTTCACCCCGAGCACGGGGTGAACCGGGTTTGACCAGTTTTTTACGATTTTCTCTGATTTTTGTTAATAAAACATTATAACTATGTATTTTTTAATAAACTTTAGAGTCTCGGAACATTAATAAAAACCTTTAATCTTATTTTGTCAAGTTCTCATATATTAAAATTGTAAACAAAGTTCAAAAGTGACCCGCTTCACCCCATTTTACGGTACCTTAATGTTTTCCCTTAATACTTGAATTAATGCACGACATACATCTGGAATGAATTTGCTGATTGCTTGTTTAGATATTTTAAACAAATATTGCATACTTGTAAAGCTATCGCCGGTAGCTAAAAATCTTAACGTCAGTGCTAATTTATCCTGGGATGTTAAGGCTTTTCGAAGTCTTGTATCTTTTTTTTAAATTATTGGCGACACCAAATTCAATAAATATTCGAATTCGACTGAAGACATTCGAGTAAAATTTTTATAATGGCCACTTTTGGGATTTTAATATATGCATTATTTCATTATTTTTTCTTCCCTTATACATATTAGCTTGCCAAAATCGAGGAGGTCGTTTGTATTCCATCACAATATAATGTATCAAAATATAAGCTGCACTTCCTACTAATTCTGGAGGCGGCATGTTTGCACCGACCGTCTGTCGTGTGTCGACTGGAGACCGGAGCGCGGAATGTTAGTGCTCCGACAGGAGCACTGATGTTGCAGCCTAAGTGTGTACACTGTACACGTTCACGTTCGCGGAGCACACAGTTTTCGCAAACCACGGCGAACCTAAGTGGATACCCGGCTTAAGAGCAACCTCGAAGATTTTGATATGGGTCTGCTTCGAAGAACGATAGCTTCATTCCATACAGAATTTAATGAAGTACCAACATTGAGAAAGCATAAACAGATATTGGTAGAAAGAATTAGTTTTACTGGCTGTATAGAAACATTGTGTACTATTCTAACTGAATCAGGCTACGAGTGGTCAAAACTAGATGCCAACCGTAAAGCTCTAGTTGAAAAGCACGGCATACAAATAATGCGCTTCTAATATTTGAGTTAATTAAAAAAATACTGTGATGAAGGCCGCTATATCGTTTTCTCAGATGGAAGTTACGTTCACATAACACATATTCAAAACATGTGCTGGAAACTAGCAAAAGGAGTATCACCAGTACAAAAGAAAATATTCAAAGGTATGCGGGTCATTATTGTTCACGCTAGTGGGTGTGAAGGATTTGTTCCAAATACTAGCTTAGTGTATAAAGCAGGTGATTATCACGATAATACGAGTATGAATCTTAGTCAATTTTAAAGCTAAAAATAACTGTCGTCTAGATGGCGATAGTTTTGATATACTTACAATCTATTTGTATTGTCAAATAACGATTTTACATTTAAAGTGTAGCATTAAATCATTCTTGAACTTTATGTGAAATTAAATCAAATTTTTCAGATATTTTAACTTTGAAAAGAAAACCATTTTGCTATGAATCGTGTTCTCATATTTTGACTGCCAAAGCCAATTGCATCTTTATCCGGTGATGTTGATGATCAGTATGTTTTTTTATAATTATTTGAATCAGGGTTCACGTTCGCATTCGCATCATTTCAAACACTCGCAGTCGCATCAAACAATGCGAATGTCTGCCAACGTATCACTCCTCTGACTTGTCACGGTATAACAGCAACAACGATATAACTGTGATCGTTTAAGCGCTGTTTTAAAATGTGAGGAATTTAATTAACGACACACGGGAGATGTAAATGCCAATTATATGGTACGGAATAAAGATAAATGTATACACTAAATTTATTTGTAGATGTTTCACGACACGACGACGACTCAACACCCTACAAAGGATCGAGCAATGGCATCCGAGGTATCTATGCCTCGTCTTTTTCGCACTAAAAACAGTTGTGTCTGTCCCACTCTAACCCAAAGTGGCCCACAGAGCCAGTTCTAATAATAGCCATCATGGATTTAAATTATCAAAATTAGAGATCACTACCAAAAAGTAGGTGGTCCCACTTGAGGTCTTTTACGTTTTCCTTTATTTCTTTGTTCAGACAGGACAACAATAATAAATAACAATTTTTTTTTGTTGTGTTTGTGTCTCATATTGTGTTAAACATAGGAATCTGGCGGCATCACTGAGAGGTTTATCGTCAGACATCTAATCTCTTCATTGGGAGGGGAGGTTTTTAAGACGGTTGTGATTGTGTTTGCTACATAGGTTATAACTAGACAATATCTTTTTTTTCTTGTGGCAACACTATAGCCAACAGCTGATTTAAATTGGTCCCTTGTAATTTTAATTTTAAATATTAATTTTCTATATTTTAAAAGCCTATTTCCAATTGCTCATCAAGTAAATACGGTATTGAACTGTATTCCGTGCAATTAAATGCAAAAAGTTCAATAAAACTTTGTGAAAGTTAAAGGTTACCAGTACGAGTATGTTTGCATTGTCATCTTGATATCAGGCACATTTGTGCATTTACTTTATATTTGATTGCCATTTTATAGTTAGCATTTTGTTAATTTAACTCAACTTACAATTCTAGTTCTATTATGCAGCTGCATATTGTTGTAAATGACAATTGAAACATAAATATAACCTTAGTTAGTCGGTGACAGAATCAAGTTTATTTTCATTTAACTATCTTTACTGCTATCTCAAACTTCCTAGTCTATTCTATTTTCTTTTCAATTCCTTATAATCATGCCTATGAATCGTAGCGCCTATGCTCACCAGGAGGAGTCCAAACTCAGTCAGGCTTTGAGCGAATTAAAGGCTTCAAAAGAGTACTGTGACCACCTAAATAAGGAAATAGATGGCAATGAGAAGGTATTCTTTAGGAAGTTGAAACATTAAATGGCTCAGTTAACATTCAATTCACTGAGGCCATAGAAGACCGGTATAGGCTCCAACTTGTTGTGGACGGATTCAGCCAATGTAGCACAGAGTATTAGTATGCTCTGAGTCACACATACTTATTGCAACAACAACTGCAAGAGGCTAAATTTCAAATTTCACAACTAGAGACAACTAATCTTATCATCATCGCCCCATTGAACCTAAGTCTATTCAGCGAGTTGGTGCCTATAGCCCCATCAATGGTTTCACAAATTAACCCCTCTTTTACTGTAGATTTGACTAGTGATTATGACTCTAAATCAAGTAAAACTGTGAGGGTAGTCACTAGTAAAAATAAACTCAAAAAATATATTAAAATCAACAAATAAATAGTTAAAATCAAGAAAATTGTCAAAAAACAAAAGTTCTTTATTAAAAATGACAAATTAAATAGGGTAAGGTTACACCTACTAAAAGAATTAGATGTTTATTCTTCAAACCTAGAAAAAAGTATTAGGAAATATCAAACTGACACTGAAGATTTGCAATGTGAACTAAACCGCCTACAACACAAACTAAGTTCAATGATCATCAAATATACAGCCTCTGAAAATTAAATGAGGGAAAATATGTATTGGCTATTGGCAGTGAATGAGCTAGTCAGCTTACAAAAAACACCTGTGAGCATTGTCAATCTATTGCTTCTGCGCCGGACCATTCATTGTCAATATTGGATATAATGACGTCATATCAGTTGGTCACTAAAGATGGGCAATACGAAACTAGCTGTTTGACAGTTATACGATGTACATTTTAGCAAGTGATCTTCACTTGAGCTGTCAACAGAGTTACGCAATAGCCCGCAGGTCTCACTAGCAATAAGCTACACCCACTGGCCCGAGCCACACCCACTCGCCCCTGCGCGTCCGCCGCTGCTTCCGAATTTTTCCGATCTTTTATGAAATTAAACAAAAGCCACTCATCACATCGTTCGTTCGTTTATCCATTTTATTTCAGTTGGATCATTTGAAAGCGTACTGTGTGCTGTGTTTTATTTATAGCGCTTCGGTTGACGCAAATTGAAAGGCAGCGCATCATAGCGCTTTGATTGAGTGGATAGATATTTGTCGGCAGACGGGCATAACGGTGAGTTACATTTTTGTATGATACACTCTGTTTATATATATTTAATTACCTCACACCTAACCAAACTGGTTTATATGCGTGCACTCAAAAGAAGGTTTAGTTGAAAACCAGCGCCAGGCAACTGTATTATGCTAAACTGAACCTTTTTTAGCGCAACCGTGAGACACATAATATTGTTTTTATTTTTATTATTTTTCTTAATTCTTTATTGTACACCAAAACAACATAAAACACAGTGGATTACAAAATGTAGGTACAAAGGCGAGCTTAACTCAAAGTTGAGTTTTTCTTACGTTTGTATATAAAGACTGTTTCAGAAAGAGTGCACTTTTTATTTTAAAATAAAAGCAAGTATTTTATGGCAGAGTTATGATATTTTTATTGTATTATAAAAAAGACATGTTCTGATTAAATATGGAATAAAATATCCGGCAAATGAGGGTCCACGGCTCCGAAGACAGGCCATTACTCTTTTCATGACTTTTGCACAGAGATGTGGCTGTATCTCACCGATGACGCGTTGGATTTCCGATTTGAGCTCAGGAATTGTTTCGCATAAACCCAAGATTTCATATAACCTCGAAGACAAAAATCGCACGATCTTGGTGGCCAGTTGACATCAGAATTTCGTGACATCAGAAGTTCTGGAAATCGTTGCTGCAATAATTCGATTGTTTCATGCGCGGTGTGGCAGGTTGCGCCGTCCTACTGAAACCTCATGTGTGTCCAGATTTATGCCGTCCAGTTGAGGCCACAAGAAGTCCGTTATCATATTCCTGTAACGAATTTCGTTCACAGTCACTGCAATTTGGGCCTCATTTTCAAAAAAGTAAGGTCCTCTCACGCCGCCTTACCAAAATCCGCACCAGACAAGTTTCTAAGTCCCAAATTCGACAATTTTGTGTATTCACGAAGCCATTTATATGGAAATGCGCTTCATCGGACAAAATGACTTTTTCTGAAAAATTGGCATCGACTTTACTTTGCTTCATTACCCATTGAACAAATTGCGGGCGCTTTCCGTGGTCTGCTGGTTTGAGCTCCTGAGTTAACTGAACCTTGTACGCATGAAGGTTGAGATCTTTAGTTAAAATTCGCTGCGTAGTGCTTCGTGAAATTTAAAGTTGTTGAGAACGATGTCGAATTGATGTTTTCGGTTTTTCGGTGACACTCTCGTTTACAGCAGCAATGTTTTCTAGAGATCGACCGGTACGCTGACGCAAAGGATTTTTATTATCCATAATTGACGCAGTTTCTTCAATTTTTTTGACCACTTTTCGTATGGTTGACACATTAGGTGCACTTTCTCGGCTGAAAATTTGGCGAAGTTTGCGAGCGGTTTCAGCGTAACTTTCCCCATTTTTGTAATGAGTTTTCACAATTATAACGCGTTGTTCTTTCAAATCGCTCTCCATTTTTTATAATTGGAATAAACAAATGTGACAGCTGTCAAATTTCAGAGTTGCCACTTGCATGAAAAAAAAAATATTCCAATCTTAAAAACTGCACTCTATCTGAGAGACAGCCTATACTTGTTTAAGTTTTTTATGTAATTGTTTGTTCATTGTGTGTGTCTGAGTGCTAAATTAAAAGTGTTTTCTTTCATGGTATGGTGTGGTTTTCTTAAAAAGCGAATAACAAAGACTAAAATAATACTAGAGTAGGTATGTAGTTGGAAGAGCGCTCAGCGCTCACGCAAACCGGTTTTACGCGCGCCGCGCAGCCAGACTCATTGGTTGTTATCTCTCTATACTAATATAAATCTATACTAATTATAAAGCTGAAAAGTTTATTTGTTTGTTTGAACGCGCTAATCTCAGAAACCACTGCTTCGAATTGAAAAAATATTTTAGTGTTTGATAGCCCATTTATCGAGGAAGGCTATAGGCTACATAATATCACGCTACGATCAATAGGAGCGGAGCAGTAGCCTAAGACGCGGATGAAACAGCGGGGACAGCTAGTAATATTATAAAGCTGAAGTTTGTTTGTTTGTTTCAAACACGTTCATATCAGGGGCTAATGGTTCGTATTGAAGTTCTTCTAGTGTTCGATAGCTTATTTATCGAGGAAAGCTATAGGCTATATAACATCAGGCCACGACACACGGGAGCGAAGCAGTAACCAAAGACGCGGGTAAAACCGCGCGGGACTGCTAATATTACTATTTGATAAATCTTTAGTTCTTTACAACCCACCGCTACAAAGGTTCGAAAGTCAACGAAGTTATCAATTCGACAAAGTTAGACAAACATCAACTTTATTTAAACTGAAATTAGGTTGATTTCAGAATGAGTAGGACTACTAGACTAGCAGTTATAAAAATGTTTAAAGCTGTAGCGTAAACTGAACTTTATTGTGTAGGAATATTAAAGTTATTTTTCCGTAAACTCATATTTGTTTACATTTTGGAGAATAATATTTGTCAAGGCGTAGTATTTGTCATAATAAAGAATCTTAGTTATTGACAACATTTTCATTGTTTTTGATTTCAATTGACAGTCAGGAGTCGCTTGAAGACTAAAATGCTAAGATACTAATGACCCAGACCCATATGGAGGCAAGAGTAAGTTTTTGTCTAGAACATTATACGTTTGACTGGGCAAACAATCAGAGGTCATCTTTGTTGATGAAAAAAAATTCCGGTCGGATATGGACGAAAGAAAAATATGCGCGGAATACGCGGAATGAGCGCTATGTGGAGATGAATACTTTGCCAAATCGGACAAGTTCAAGTAAAGATATTTCTCTCAATTTTTGGGGAGGGATGAGTTCGATGGGACAGGGTGAACTGGTAGAGGTTAGCGGGCGCATGACTGGGTAACAGTACGTTGAAATGTTAAGCGGCGTAATGATCCTGCGCCTGCACTACCCAGAGGGTATTATTTACTTGTGCCAAGATAACTGCTGCGTGCACACCTGCAGAGTGGTGCAGGAGTGGTTCGCGGCACAGGATGACGTCATCCGCCTGCCATGGCCTGAAAAGAGCCCCAACTTAAATCCAATCGAGAATCTATGGGGTCTCATGGTTCTCGATTAGGATGCTTCTGAAATTAGCAACAATGAAAACTTGCGGCTAGAAGCTCATACTACATGGGAGCAATTTAGGGGCAAGAACACCTGCTGGAACATAGTGGCTGAAATGAAGGATAGGCTGCATGCTGTCTTAGACGCTCAAGGTGGTCCGACCAGATATTAAACTAATATTTTTTTTCCACAAATTCAGTTTCCTTTAAAAGGGACTTATCGAAGGCGACCTGCAATGTTTGTAATAGATCTTTCAGTGCCGAAATAAGTGTAATAAAACGCCACAAAGAAGGAACTAAACATGTGAATAATTTAAAAAGGTGTAGTGCTTCAACGTCCAAAAAACAACAGCCTATAGTAAGTGCTTTTAAATCTATGCCAACTAATGAAAAGCAATTGTTAAAGATTACAGAAATAAAATTAGCTGCTTTTGTTCCTGAGCATAAGATATCACATAATGTCATGAATCACTTAGCGGATTTGTTACCAAAGTTGTTCCCAGATTCTCAGATAGCCAAAGATATTAAAATAAAAAGAACTAACCTTCAAGCTGTGATAAATAACTGTATTGGGGAAACTGAAAAAGAAAATTTGATCAGTGACTTGAAGTCGCAAATGTTTTCGATTTTAATAGACGAAAGTACAGATATTGCTGTAGTGGTCAGGTACTTTGACCCAATAATTGGTAAAGTAGTCACTCGGTTTTGGGATTTGATTCATTTATTCGATGAAAAAACTACTGATCAACATACGTATAAATAAAAAAATATTCAACCTAGTACATCTCCTTGGAGTAGCCCTATTTGGGTAGTCCCTAAGAAACTGGACGCATCAGGGAAGCAAAAATGGCGTATAGTCATCGACTATCGCAAGCTTAACTATATTACAATAGGAGATAGTTACCCCTTACCCAACATACCTGACGTGGACCACGACGACAACGTTCCAGAGGTGACCGAGGTAGAGATGAGAGTGGCGGTACAAAGGCTAAGTGCCAAGAATACCGCCCCAGGACCCGACGGCTTGCCTGGGAGGGCCTGGGTCCTGGCCATGGAGGCTCTCGGGCCTCGATTGAGGGGGCTCTTCAGCGCATGTTTGGAGAGAGGCCAGTTCCCACTTCGCTGGAAGACGGGAAAACTGGTCCTCATAGCGAAGCCGGGGCGCCCTGCGGACTCTCCGTCCGCGTACCGGCCCATTGTGCTGCTCGACGAGGTGGGCAAGCTCTTTGAAAGAGTAATTGCAAACCGCCTCGTCGCGCGCCTTGCATGAGTGGGGCCGGACCTTTCGGACGGACAGTTCGGCTTTCGCAGAATGCGCTCCACGGTGGACGCCATCATGCACGTGCGATACAAATCTGAGGCCATGTGCTTTCATGGCCCTAGGGGTGCGCCACCACCGGGTTCCCAGCTAACGGTAGGAGGAGTTCACATCAGCGTCGGGTCGACGATGAAGTACCTGGGACTCGTCCTCGACAGCTGGTGGAACTTCAAGGACCACTTCCGACGTCTGGCTCCCAAACTGAACCGGACTGGGGCTGCTCTCGGGCGGCTCCTGCCCAACCTCAGGGGACCAGACGCCTCCTGCCGGAAGCTGTACGCGGGAATCGTTCGGTTCATGGCCCTCTACGGGGCTCCAGTATGGGCAACGTCGCTGCAACAGCAGCCGAGGGCCCAGCTGAATGCGTGCCAGAGGGTCATGGCAATACGTATGGTGCGAGGGTACCGAACGATTTCCCGCGAGGCGGCGACCCTCCTTGCTGGCCAACCGCCATGGGATCTGGAGGCAACAGTCCTTGCACACATGCACGACAAGCGCATGGAGATGCAACGCCGGGGCGAAATTCCACTGCCACGACAAGTCGAGGCATGGCGGACAGAGCTCCGGCGGGATCTCATGGCGAAATGGCGTCAGCGACTATCGCAACCTCGTTCGGGGCGCGCCACAATCGAGGCGATAAGGCCCATCCTTGAGGCGTGGCTGGAAAGACCTCACGGCACTCTTAACTTCCGCACGACGCAGGTCCTAACGGAACACGGAAAGTTTGCCAAGTTCCTGTTCCGGATTCGTGCGGAGGATTCGCCCGGGTGTCGCCACTGTGCGGAACACCCGGAGGACACGGTGGAGCATACTGTAGAGGTGTGTCCCGCCTGGGCGGAGCATCGCCGTGTCCTCGTGGGGGCAATCGGCGGCAGCGATCTCTCTCGCCGGGCCTTGGTTCAGGCCATGGTCCGGAGGGAGGAGGGATGGCAGGCGGTCGCCTCCTTCTGCGAAGCAGTAATGCTAGCAAAGGAGGAGGCCGACCGCATCAGGCAGAGGCAACGGGGCGCTCGCCCCAGCCGCCGCCGGGATTCCGATCCCGATTTCCGGCCACCGTAGGCGCGGACTTGCGGACGGCGTGCAATGGGTAGCACGCTGTCCGATCGTCCGGTAACATACCGGATCGAGCCCAAGTCGTCGACGGCGCGTTCTGTTCCCGCGCGCCTCAAGGAGCTGTCAGCAAACCGTAGAGGCCCAGCCTGCTAGCTGCAGGCAGGCAGCGTCGAAGCCTGCTGGGGTTAAGGGCCGTTTTCTGAGAGGAAGGCTCAGCCCCGGCATGATAGGCATGAAGGAACGGGGTAGGTTTTTAGTCAGTAAGAGTCTGACACTACTTCCCGCTCCACCCAAGGGCGGGACTTGTCGTTGGATGATTTTACCTACCGTAAAAAAAAAACCCTTACCCAACATAACGGATATTCTAGACAAGCGGGGCCATTCAATATATTTCACCACCTTAGATCTTGCCTCTGGGTTTCACCAAATTGAAATGGATTCTAAAGACATCCCAAAAACGGCGTTTAATACACCATACGGGCACTACGAGTTTCTTAGAATGCCCTTTGGTCTAAAAAATGCACCGGCTACATTCCAGCGTGCTATGGACAGTGTCCTCCAAGGTTTACAAGGTGAACGTTGTTTTGTTTATCTGGACGACATTGTAGTGTTTGCATCCAGTCTCCAGGAACACGAACAAAAACTTATTGAAGTCTTCAGCCGACTTAGAAAACATGGACTAAAAGTCCAACCCGATAAATGTTTTTTTAGGCTCTACACATGGTCCCCGGGTGGTGCTAATCAGGTGACACTAACTGGTGGTAGGTTTCGACCGTTGGCTTGTGACCACCCACTGGGCAAAGGCGTACCGCCAAGCGGCCTAACCGTGTTCCGGTACGATGCCCAGTGTAGCCAATTCAGAGGAGTTGGGTCGAAGTGGCGGTTCCATTGCATGTAGACCAGCCTGCCTCGCGTTGGTATTGACGTATCGGGAGACTAGTCGCGGAGGGTAGCGGGATCCGAGGCACGGTGCACCGCTGGCCGACCGCAGTTAGTAGGGGGCCCAAGTAATGTGCTAGCCACACATGAAAGGCTGCCCCGCCAACTGACGAAAAATCCCGGAATGCACCATCGTGCTGGTTGGCGACCAGATGAGAGGGCCCGATGGTCATTTCCGGGGGGGCTCGGGCGTCCCCGCAGTCTCCAGACTAGTACCCCAATGATGCTGTCCTGCCAGTGCGTGGCTGAAGGTTAGCAGCATGGGATTCCATCTCACTTCCTTCTCCTCTTACCTTCACTCTCAATATGCCAAGGTACAAAAAGAGGAACGGTAAACAGCGGCTGCACTCCCTCTCACTTAAAGTGCACCTCAGCAATATTCGAGGTCTGCACTCCAATCTCGCAGCAGTCCATCATCACCTGGAGACTGAGAAACCATCCCTCTTTGTTCTTTCGGAGACGCAAATTAAAAGTCCGTCAGATGTTTCGTACCTGTCTTACCCAGGGTTTATCCTGGAGCACAATTTTAAACCACACGCTGGTTTCCAGGTTCTCAACGCTTTGGGCGCTGGTGGACACAGGCATGGATAAAATTATCTATGCTTGTGTCTACCGTTCGCACAGCGGAGATCAGGAGACGACCAGGCTCACACAGTACCTCAGTGAGGCGGCGGATGCGGCTCAGCAGAGGTACCCATCCGCACAATTGGTGTTACTGGGGGATTTTAATGCCCACCACCAGGAGTGGCTCTTCCCATACCAGTGCACAGACCATGCTGGTCGTGAGATGCGAAAGCTTGCGCTAACGTTAAATCACACTCAGCTGGTCCAGGGTGCTACGAGGGTACCAGATGTTGATTCGCACACGGCCAATTGCTTGGACCTTCTGCTGACAACAGATCCAGACCGCTACTCAGTGTCGATATCATCACCGTTAGGGAGTTCCGACCACTGTCTGGTGAAATCTGTATCAGTCTATTCTCCGCCCGATCCCTGCCCTAGAGGCACCAGGCGGGTTCGGCGATATAGGTCAGCAGATTGGGATGGCATGCGATCTTTTTTCGCATGTTATCCTTGGCAGCCTACTTGCTTTTCTTCGGATGATCCATCGTCGTGCGCAGATGCTGTGGCAGATGTGCTGCGGCGGGGGATGGAGTACTACATTCCATTCTCCGACGTCACAATGTCTAGCCTGGCTCGCCCTTGGTTTGGTGCGGATTGTGATCGCGCTAACGCGCTTAAACACGCGGCATACCAGGCTTGGGCCGACGCTCGTATGCACAAGGCGAGTGACGTGAGTCAGAAGAAGAGAGCCTTCAACAGGGCTGCCAAGTCTTGCAAGAAGGTGATGCGGAGGTCTCGGTTCGACCACATTAGCCGCATTGGGAACAAACTCGCTTCATACCCTGCTGGTAGTAAAGCGTTTTGGTCCCTGGCTAAGTCGGTTGAATCGAACTTCTGCCGTCCCTCACTACCGCCACTGCTGAAACCCGACGGGTCGCTGGCCCACACTGCTGAGGAGAAAGCGAATTTGTTTGCCTCTCTCTTCGCGGAATCTTCGCGTCTAGATCCTGGTGATGCGCGGCCCTCTGCTTATCCTGATAGTTGCGAGACGAGTATGTCCGATATTCGCATCCATCAGAAGGAAGTCCGTAGGGTGCTACGTAATCTTGACGTGAACAAGGCTACTGGTCCTGACGGGATACCGGCAGTTGTGTTGAAAACGTGTGCGCCTGAACTGTCTCCAATCCTGACACGCCTATTTAGGCTCTCATTTGAGACCGGAAAAGTGCCGACTGCATGGAAGAAAGCTAATGTACAGCCCGTGCCCAAAAAGGGTAGTCGTGCTGACCCAGCTAACTATAGGCCAATCTCAGTAACGTCCATTCTCTGCAAGACAATGGAACGTGTACTCAACAGTAAGCTCCTGGCATACCTAGAAGCCAATGATATCCTAAGTGACCGACAATACGGATTTCGCCGAAATCGGTCAACTGGTGATCTTCTAGCGTATGCCATCCACACCTGGAGTGAGGCCATCGAGAGGCACGAGGAAGCGCTTGCCGTCTCCCTCGACATCTCGAAGGCTTTCGATAGGGTCTGGCATGAAAGCCTGATTAGTAAGCTTCCTTCTTTCGGTATACCTGCTGGATTGTGTGCTTGGATCGCAGACTTCCTGAGGGACCGGTCCATCCGAGTGGTCATCGATGGTTGCTCGTCTGGTCAAATGACCATTAATGCCGGGGTCCCTCAGGGGTCAGTGCTCTCGGCAACTTTGTTCTTGCTGCATATTAACGATCTGCTTAAACCCGGTACTTTTGGGTATGCAGACGGTATGGATAGCACTGTTGCTGAGAGTTACATATCCAGTGCACGAGCTAGTGGGTCCCAGATCCGGTCTCTTCGAGAGGCTATGGTTGAGGGCTTGAGCTTGTCCTTGGAGGCTGTCTCGGAATGGGGCGATGCCAATTTGGTCAGGTTCAACGCTGCTAAAACCCAGGCGTGTCTATTTTCCGCTAAAAGGAGTCAATTCAGCCCTGCTCCAACTTTCCGGGGTGTAACCGTGCCGATATCCGACCATCTTGATCTTCTTGGTGTAACGTTGACATCTACTTTCAACTTTGGGCCATACATCGAAGCAAAGGCTCAACTGGCTGCAAAAAAGCTTGGAATCCTCGCAAAGGTCAGACGGTACTTCACGCCGGATCAGCTGCTCAAACTTTATCAAGCGCAAGTGCGATCGTGTATGGAGTACTGCTCTCATCTTTGGGATGGATCTGCCCGATACCAGCTTGTTGCGCTTGAGACTATTGAGAGGCGAGCCAAGAGGATCATTGGCAATGATGCACTCGTCGAGTCGAGGCTTCAAAGTCTTGAGCATCGACGCCGAGTTGCTAGCCTGTCGGTTTTCTACCGGTTACATTTCGGGGAGTGTGCGTCGGAATTGCATAGCCTAATTCCGCCTAGCCCGTTCCATCATCAGACTACCAGACGTACGGCGTTGCGCCACCGGTACATGGTGGACATCCCACCTATACGCACAAAGCGTTTTGGGAACACTTTTATTATGCGTACAGCTAAGGAGTGGAATTCCCTGCCGGAGTCTGTGTTTCCTGATGGCTACAACCCGGGAATCTTTAAGTCAAGAGTGAATAGGTTTCTTCTAGGTAAGCGCGATCCATCGTCGACCGTATCGTCACTTTCCATCAGGTGAGATAGCGGTCAAGCGCGAACCTATCAATAATAAAAAAATAAAAATAAAAAATGTGAGAAGTAGCTTATTTAGGACACATTATTTCTAGTGAAGGTGTGAAACCAAATCCGGACAAAGTCAAAGCAGTTCGCGAATTTCCAACCCCTAAATCTTGCAAAGATATTAAATCATTTTTAGGTTTGGCTGGGTATTACCGAAGGTTTATCCCAAATTTCAGTAAAATCACGAAACCACTAACAGGACTCCTAAAAAAGGATGTTCCATTCATATGGGGGAGTAATCAACAGCAGGCTTTTGATACCTGCAAGGACATCCTCACGACGACACCCCTCTTACAATACCCTGACTTCAGCAAAGAATTCATTCTAACCACCGATGCTTCTATTCACGCAATAGGAGCAATCCTCTCCCAAGGTCCGATCGGTAAAGATTTGCCAATAGCTTATGCCTCGCGAACTCTAAATAAAGCAGAATCTTATTATTCCACCATAGAACGCGAATTATTGGCCATTGTATGGGCAGTGAAACATTTCCGACCATATCTATTTGGACGGAAATTCAAGATTGTTACTGATCATAAACCTTTAACATGGTTATTTTCCATTAAAGATCCTGGCAGTCGCCTAGTACGTTGGAGATTAAAATTAGAAGAATACGACTACGACATCGTTTACAAAGCAGGCAAAGCTAACACTAATGCGGACGCTCTTTCTCGTCCACTTATAATGAACTCTAATGTAATCGATCTGACACAAGACGACTCTACCGCTATGGATTCCGACGATTATCTTCAATTAAATTATGAACATTACTCATCCTTAAAATCAACTGAACAACTATGCATAAATAATTCCCTTGTAAAAATCTCGGCTGATCAACTATTAGATCATCGACATAAAAATATATATATTCCAACATCTTGCAATCATTATGATCACAATGATTTTTTTAATGAAGCATTATCATCATGCTCTCAAGTAGAATCCTATTTAATAAGAACAAGGTCACTCTACGACGTAGACAAATTAATTCCAGACAAAAAATAAAACCTATATTTTTGTTATACCAGACCTAATCATTTTGATCCATGGGACAGTGAAAGTTATCTTAAATCTCTCTTATCTTGCCTTCAGAAACATAACTTAACTATACTCTATGTCCCCGACCTTAAAAATTACCATACTTGTAAATTGTTACCCAACGAACAACAACGTATTACAGCATACCTAGCTGAAAATTATAATTGCAAAATTCATATTTGCGAGAATAAAGTAAAATACCCTACTGCAGAAGAAATACCAAATATATTAAAAACGCGACGAACCGCTTTCCGGACATCGTGGTATTGTTGAAACACATAGGAAAATCCGAGACGAATTCTTTTGGAAGGGAATGACTAATGATATTAAAAATTACGTTGACTCCTGTCTTATATGTCAACGTAGTAAAATTCAGCGAAAGAATTTTCAAGCCCCTATGGTTATAACCTCTCAGTCAACCGAACCTTTTGAACGTGTTTCAATTGATTTAGTTTCCTATTCAGAAGTTAGCAACAACAACAATAAGTACGTCCGAACGGTACAAGACGAACTGACTAGGTACGTCCAAGCGTACGCCATCCCTGACAAAGAAGCAGTGACAGTTGCATCACGACTAATTCAATTTTGCCAACATTTTGGTGTACCTAAAAGGTTTCACTCTGATCAAGGTGGAGAATTTATGAATAGTGTTATGAAACAATTAATGAAATTTTTAGGTTCTAGTCAGACATTTAACACGGCATATCATCCACAAACGAACGGTGCTCTCGAACGGTTCCACGCTACTCTTTGTGACCACATACTTATGTACCGGAGTCGTAATCCAAAAAATTGGGATCAAATAATTCCATTCGCGATTATGTGTCATAATACATCTGTTAATAATTCCACAGGATACACACCCCACGAACTACTTTTCGATTTTAAGCCACGCCCATTTTACTCATTAAAGATCATTCCTGACTACACGGCATCAGATTATTTAAAGGACCTAAACGAACGCCTTAGAGTTGCTAGAGACTCTGCTTTACGAAACGTCGAAGTTATGAAAGAAAAAGCGAAAGATTGTTATGACGCTCAAATAAAGAACATAGCAGATTTCACTTTAGGTGATAAAGTTATGCTTCGAGTTCCTACTCCTAATAATTTAGACGCTAAGTGGGACGGTCCATACGAGATAGTTAGAGTTGGTTTTAATGAGAACTATCAATTAAAAATCAATTAGTACATGCAAATCGTTTAAGACCTTTTAATGTAGACTAATAGTGTAAATTTACTATATTATATTAAAATAATTAGTACTTTATTTTTATATTTACCTCTTATATTTACAGGGTCTGTCGTTATACAGCAGCCCAAAATGCAACCTTATCCTTTACTCAAATATTTAGTGATCCTAACTATATTTATAACTATATAATTTGTTCCATAATAGTTTTATGCATATTTCTATATAAAATATATGTCCTTGTTAGAAATTATATGAAAAACAGATTCCTTAATAGAAATATTCCCCTTGTTGCAGGGCAACCACAGGAGCCCTAGAAAATTACAAAATTACCAAACTGTTAACATCACACGCAGGTATCTTCTTTAAAGAAGAAGGCGAAATCTTTGTTTCCGATGACTCTTGGAAACTTATTATCTATAAAGAGTTACGACCACTTTTCATTTCTCATGAATCATTTCTTAGATTATCAGACAAATTCCAATCAATATCTTCTCAATCTATAAAACTCCCGATTACACAACCAAATCTTTCCTCAAAATAAATCTTCAAAAAATCGAAAATCGATTAGCTGAGCTAAGGTTATATTTAGGTAAAAACTCTCGTTCTAAAAGGGAATTATTAGATGGTCTTGGTTCTGTATTGAAATGGCTGATTAGAACTCCAGACGCAAAACGCTACGACGAATGCATCGACAAACTTGAAAGGCAGGAGATAGCTTTAACTGATCTCATGCAGCAATGCTATTCTGTAAATGGTAAATCACTTCGAAAGTCATCTCGCAAATCATCTCGAAAGTCACACTCACTTCGCTTCTCATCTCGCCTGTACAAGTTTCGGTATTCACATGTCAAGATCAAGGCTAAGTGAAGTGAAGTGACTTCCGAGAACCCAAGTGATATTGCTCTATGGTAGTAGGGTAGGGACGCTGAATTGTATCTACTTATAATTTATATCGACTCGCTAAATTTAGCTGAATTTGCGCTCTACAATAATAGTTTATAGTTCATTTCAGCCATAAATGCAATATAAATGCATAATTTTGTACGTTTTAATATTTACAAGTTTTATTTAAGATGAGAATGGAAAAAAAGACTGAATGCAGGTCGCCTTTGCCTGATATCCGTGTATTGAAAAAAAGTCACTCGCGTTGCGTCGCAACAAAGTCAAATGCCAATCGTCTTTTTTGTTTACAAACAAGCAGTTTAATTTCTCTTATTTCGCCGCGATTTTTCAGTGAAGTGTGTAACAAAATGAAGTAAGTACGATTTTTGTGGTAATTAGTTACTGCCGGTATTGATATATTCATAATTGATTGTTAATTCTCTACTTCAGTGCCGAGCGTACATCCCATCCATCTGCGGCCCAAGTGGAGACGCATATAGATATTTTAGAGAGGAAGCTAAAGGGTTCTCGAAAAATCAAAGCGCCAAATAGGCAGCTAATAAGGAGTGGGATCGTATTACTCTAAAACTAAATAGTATGGGTGGTACTCTGAAGACAGCAAAAAAATGGATTAAGGTAAGTTGGCCATTTCAGTTAACGTATATACAAAGTATACTTAGTTTATTTTAATGAGCGTATGTTATTTGCTACTTTGCAGTGTGAAATAATAATTATTTTTGTATTTCCCATTATAGTATTGGTCTGACAAAAAAAGTGCAGTAAAAAAGAAAGCTGCTGCACGCGCCGCTTTTAGAAGTACCACAGGCTTAGGGATGGTAGAAGGTGGCATGCCAGAGCTTTCAAATATAGAAGAGCGGATAGTAGCGTTAATGGGTGGTGAAGGTTTTGCTACAGGCGACACACATTTACAGATACAACCATTTAATGTATGTTAATTTTTTTACTTAGGTTTCATAACTTACTCATATAAAGTTATATAATTTATAAAATTGATTTCATAGGAACCTTCACAAGAAAGTCCCTCTATACTGGCACCAGTGGCACAATCCGGTACTACCTGCACAAATATGCCAGTAAGTGATTTGAATATTAGTGATATAAAAATATTCTTCTTAATTCCACTGTCAAGATCTGATCTCAATGAAAACTGGCAACTGGCATATTCAATTAAAATGAGTAAATAATGCAACATTAGTGACTCATATTTTTTTATAACTAAGTTTTGTTTGTTGTCATATTTTTTTACATTAAAAATGTATTGTTTCAGGATATTGATGCATGTCTATTTGCTGTACCAGGCACATCAGCGCTTGTTGATCCAGTTATTGTATGAAATATTCTATATTTGGCCACTTTTCCTTATTTAACATAATTTGTAATATAAGTATTAATAGTTATACTTATTTAACAGAACACAGCTGACGTGGACTTCAGTTTGGGTCCGAGAGCCCAATCAGAATTAATGGTGTGTTTTTATCATTATTATTCATTAATATTCTTATTTATTACATGTAAACCATTTAAAAATGGAATAAAATAATTAAAAATATTTTCTAGGACAATCTTCTGAGTCCAGAAACGGAAGTTGCCACCACCAGCAGTCCCACCAGGCCTAATGAAAGCCACTTGCCTCCTACTACAAGACCTTCTTCATCTAGACTTACAAGTAAATTATTTAATTATTATCCACTCAGAGCAATATTTACAAACGCAACAAACAACGCAAACAAGTACAGGTTCAACTGATGTAAAACTGCTGCAAGAGTTTGCTAATTGGTAGGGTGCACCACATGCAAGCTGCTTTCTTTTGTGTACCTTACTAGCGACTCGCCCCAGCTTCGCACGGGTGCAATGGTGATATTAAATGTATTATACATGGGCATGGGTGCACCACGTATAGGTTTGGTGATGTCTTAGATAACGGTAAACCATTTACATGCTGAAACTTGTTTTGTTTTAGGTCCAAGACGACCGCGTCGCAGGATTTTGCAGGCCACAAGAAGAAGTGCCCAAGCGTCACCACCATCTCAGCGACGCAGCAACTTAATGGGCATAGCTGATAAATTTTTGCAGATAGAGCAGCATCGTTTGGATTTAGATAGCCGAATGCTTGCTCTCATGGAACGCAACAGTGAGAGGGATCATTTGCTTCTGGAGGCTACTAAAGCTGTGGGAGAAGGCTTAAAAGCTCTGGCAGAAGCAATCAAGCGGTAATATGGCCTAGCTTCTGCCGATTTATAAATGTGTGTGTGTGCTGTAATCGATCAAAATGGTGGATACACGAGTTATTAAAAAAAAATATAAGGTGTTGACTATTGGATTGACTAATAACATAGACCGGGGTAGCTATAATTTATTTGATAAATTACAGTGTTCAAACTTAGTGTAGTGGGATAAATTTATTCACTAATTTACGAGTATAACAACAAAATGTTATCACACTAATGATTTTAATTTCTTATATAATATTTTGAGGTATAGCTTCAATTTCTTCCTCGTTCTGGAACGAATACTTAAGCTATAAACCTTAGTCATAACATAATGCACAAATCAATCATTATAGTCAATACCCACTAACCATAATTATGCAAAACGTAACATTTTTATAATTTATGATTAAGTAAAATATTTACAGAACTAAGGTTGCATATATAGTGAAAGGTAATACAACATTGTGTAAATAAAACTAAATAATAGAAGAATAGCACAACACAGTTTTGGTTTAGAATGCTTATTAATATCTATTAAACAGTTTTACTTTGTTAATGTTTTCCATTTTGTAATGTTTAAGTTATAAATTTTATTTGTATTTCTCATAACAAGTGAATTAAATAATTGTCAATTGGGTGTAAAGCTGTTAGATTAGGTCATACACTGTATAAGAAAGAAATAAATTGTATTCTTTGAGAATTAAATGTCTTAAACTATAATATCACTAAAATAGTTTTATTTCTTATCCTTTACGAGAAACAAACTTAGTAAATCTTAATCTGTAAGAAAAATATATCTAGATCTTCTTACATGAATGTTTCGTTTACCTAATACTTACCACCAATTATGAAAGTATATATATATATAGAAATTATATATATAACATTATATATAGTTATATATATATATAATTTTATTTATAGTAGTATAAATATGTCTTTTTTGTGCGGTCACTAGTAATAGAGGTCTAAGCTCTCGTTCTAAATTTCTAATAAGCTCCTCTGTCAGTCTGTACACATGCACATAGTCTTGACCACGGCTCAATAAATTTAGATTTCTAATATTCCGGGCTTGACGACGGCTTGCAGCAGCGTCTAGGGTATCAGCTTCTTTCAGTAAGCTCAATATCAAAAAGAATGAGACATCTACAAAAGATAGAAATAGATGAAAACACAACAAGTTCACAAGTGCTTAGAGTTTTTTATGGTCGGTATATTAGTTAGTTCATACTAACCGTTTCAAGTTTTCTGCAAAAAGTCACAAATAGGTATATATTTGCGAATATATAATTTTTCTTTTTGTTTATTTCTAGAATTCACTCAAGAAATAGTAACTTTTTATTTGACAGATGAATTCGTGTGTGAGATGCGAGATGACTTTCGAAATGACAAGTGAATTGTATTTCAGAATGCAAAATCAGAATACAAACGTCAAAATACTCACCCGTTTTAGTTCCTCTCACTTTGATCATCACTTGGTGGCGCTAGTGTCGAATTCACTCCATTTAAGAATACGAAACTTTAATTTCACATTATTTCACTGCGGATTCAGAAGTGAGTTCGCAAATCAACTTGTCAGAATAGCACTGCAGAAACAGATACAAATAACATCTTCAACTTTGAAGAATTTTAATGAAACTATTTTCAAAATTTCTTTCGATGAACAGGTGATCAATGAAAACATAGATCGTCGCAATAATTTCATGAATAAAACAAATAATCTCATTTTTGATTTAAAAATTAGTGAAGAAATCTCCTCTCTCTCCCTTCAAATTTTAGAACTCGTTACAAACCTAGAAAATGAAATCAATGATTGCTTAACGAGTATTCTATTCGCTAAATCTAACATTGTACATCCCTCGATTATAACTCTTAATAGACTTTACGAACAATTGTTGAAATCCAACAAAATTAGGACTAACAAGCAACTAGTCACTCCTGTATCCATAGATAATATTCATACTTTATTAGAGTCTTCTGTCTCAGCATACGTTTATTCTAATCGATTAATATATATATTAGAATTCCCCTTAGTCCAAAATAATCCCTTAACCTTGTATCATTTATACTCGATACCTATCCAACATCCCAATTCCTCTATCCATACTACTATCCTCCCAGAGCATACTTACTTGGCCACCGATCATAGTGGGCAATATTATGCGTCGACGAGCTTGCTGGACAAATGCAACGTTTTTACATCAAGAAAAAGCGTCTGCAAAGACCTCGTGATCTACGATTTTTCAGCACGACCTATTTGTGAGATGGATCTACTGTTCAGCAAGTCAACGAAGATCCCGGCGACCTGTACAACAACGACGTTTCCAGCTGAAATCAACACATTCCAGCCTCAAGATTTATTGGAAGAAGTGCCACTGAACATTTACGGCAGTATGTGGTACCAACGAAAGATTGCTGCCCAGCGCATTATGCTCGCACAGTACGAGAGTTTCTCGACCGAGAATACCCCGATAGGTGGATTGGACGAGATGGTCCAATTTCGTAGCCTGCCCGTTCACCCGATTTAAACCCCATAGATTTCTTTTACTGGGGAACGATAAAGGAAAAATTGTACTCTAAACTCATTCAAGATTTAGCCGAGCTGCACGAAAGAATTACAGAAGCCGCTGAATACATTAACTCGAGAAGATACAACCGTCTTATTACGCGATAATTTTTAAGGAGATGTAGAGCTTACATTGCAGCTGAAGGCAAACTGTTCGAACATTTGCTGTTATTCCTTATTTAATTAAAATTAATCATGAAGAAGAAATCCATTGACTGAATTTTATTTTAAACTTGCACCTAAAACTAACCAATTACTTGATAACCCGTGGTACTCTTTGGACAAGGTGGTGTCTCTATCTGTTTCACTCACATTGTCGAAATGCTACTAGTACCTGTCTTATAAATGCCCAGGCTGCATTACCAACATTTTAAACAATAAAACAAAATTGGCCTGAAATCCGGTTCAACTAAAAAAATAGTTTTTTCCTAAACAAAGAAGTAAGTCTAGCAAGTATACCATTTTAATCTAGCAAGAAAAATAGTGTAGTACATTTTTTTTACAGTAAAGTTTAAAGTCAGGTGTAATATTTTCAATTTAATGTTGGGTAAAAATCCAACATTTTATTTGAAACTGAGGAAGTTATGTTTTAATTTTAAACTGTAATTAAATACAGAATGGTTATTCATGATTACATAACCGAAAAAAGATTGACGAAAAATTAATATTTGTAGTCACAGGACTTGATAGATCCAATTTATTTTTTCATACATGAATTTGAAAACTGTCACGTCCTGGCATATCGCCCATTTCCGGCTTAACCATGATTTCTGGGTCACCCTGTATAAAATAAACAAATTCTGTAGTAACAGAACATTACTTGATAGCTTCCCTTCCTCAGACCTCTAGGGCGATACGGCCATAATTATTTTTACTGATCTTTAATATTCACAGTGTATGTTTGTCAAAATAAAAAGATAAAATACGAAATGTTTTTTAATTTTAACAAATTGACTTGAAAGAATGAAAAAAATAAATTAACTAAAAAAAATTGCAATAAGAATTAAAAAAAATACGGACGCATATATGGCTTGTGCAATGGAATAAATCAAATACGATATTGAATAGAAAATATGAAATTGATGCACTAAGAACTTGCCACCAAACGAGAAACTGAAGGTACCTGAAGTGTCCAGTACTAAAAGCATCCGAAATTTTCAATAAAATCATCAGTATTGATATGAACAAATCAACAAAGTACAGTACGTTCGACGGTTCTTGGTGCGCCTGAAGGTAGGCTCAGCGAACTTTAGCGCTCAAAATAAGCGCGTCAAATAAATGATTCATAAAAATAAATGCCCATAACAGTTCTTAACAGCAATAACAACTGCTATTGGCATTTATTTTTCAAACCATTTATTTTTTTACGAGTGCACAAGCGCTAAATTTCGCAGAGCCTAACTTCAGATGCGCCAATAACCGTCGAACGTACTGTAACTCATTCTAATTCGTAATAAATAATTTACCAGGGAATGAAAGATAAATGTAACAGACAAACATCAACATCACTATAAAGAAACTAGCTGACCCAAAAAACTTCGTACCGCCGTAATAGTCGATTTTTTTTTTTTGTAATATTTCCATATTTTCTTACCATTTAAACCTTCCCCCTGGAGTATCACGAATAATTGAAGACGAAAATTATCCAAATCAGTCCAGCCATTCTTGAATGAATAGCTGTCTGTTAGTCTCGCTAAAACTAACGAACAGCTATTCATTTTAATATATAAAAAGATTACTCACAAAAAACTAGTCAACAAGTCAGTGAGAGGTGCCCTACCAAAAGCTCCCCCTAGCTGGCTCTAACACAATCCATTTGTCGACCTAACTGGAACTGTAAATCGTCCTTCTCTCCTCTTTATCGCTTGTATGCTTGACATATGAACACAATCATAATGGTAAGGCCCCTGGCTACACATCTCCATCAACAAAACTACACTATACATACATTGACCAAAAATTCCTTAACAACGATATATATATAATAATGGTAGCTCCATGAATGCAAGTATTTTTTTTTTGTATGAACTGAAGAATTCCTAAACTTAGCTTGAAGGGTTTCTGGAAGTATTCAGGATCCCAACTTTGTGCGAACAGGTGCCAACTTTCTGCTTGCTCTAATTATTTTGTTGGTAGGTTGGTTTGAGCTTGTCTATACTATATACAAACTCTGCCATGTGATAATTAAAATTCCGTCTCAAAAACTTTACACCATTAGACTAATATTATAGGAGTCTCATTCTTCCCCTTCCACTGTATCATGCCCATTTTAACCCCATTGAAATTGAGTGGGTGGATATTTATAAAGAACAATTCAGCTTCATATTATATAAATTCTTCATTGGACGACCAAATCCTAGTCTTCACAAAAATGTTTTCTGGATTCACCACGGAAAGATGGCAGACATGATGACCACATACAAAAAGTTGGGAACTGATATTGAAACGACATAAGGTATGACAATGTGATGTGACAGACCATTAAACCTGAGAAACAATTTCATTTCTGAGCAGAATATGGATACTACAATATAATACTAGTAATGAGAAAGAAGATAATTAAGGATTCATTTTACACTATAATGGTGATAATGAAACTAATATTTTATTTTACTTAGCAAGAAATGTTAAAAAAAAATCTTTACAAAATTGTTTCGTACCAAAGATCGGTCTGCTTAGGACTAAGTGCGGAAACCATACTTAAAGATAGATAGATTGTTTTGTATCACAAAATATCTTGTGTGTGTCTTGTACATAATGCTTTAACTTGTTGTTCATCATGCTTTAGCTTGTCGCACTACTGTACGTCATACCTCAGACTGGTCACTAGCACTTCTGCACAGATACCGTAAAACCGGCCATCATTGCCCTTAGCGGATATGTTTGCCCGAACACGAAAAATAACTAAAATAATGATTTGTAAATAATTGTACTTAGCTGACAACATTATCTAATTTTTAGGGTAAATTTAAACATTTTTCTGGCAACATTAAATATTAGCAACGATGCTAACTTCACTCAGTTGTCAGCGAGACATGTTGAAAGGAGGACTAGTGTGAGGTGGTGCCAAAATCTTGTGTTATGTTTTTACTTACTGTCAGCGTACTACATCTCTCAGGTAAGTTATTTTAATATCAGAGTAATTATAAATATCGCGCTTCATTTTAATGCTACTTTGAGACCTTTACAACATAAAATCTTGAAGATAATGGAGTGGGCAATGATCTCGGACCAAGAATCGGAATGGACAAGACAAGATAATAACAATAATTATACGAAAAGGACGTATGTTTTTACTTACTGTCAGCGTACTACATCTCTCAGGTAAGTTATTTTAATATCAGAGTAATTATAAATATCGCGCTTCATTTTAATGCTACTTTGAGACCTTTACAACATAAAATCTTGAAGATAATGGAGTGGGCAATGATCTCGGACCAAGAATCGGAATGGACAAGACAAAATAATAACAATAATTATACGAAAAGGACGTATGTTTTTACTTACTGTCAGCGTACTACATCTCTCAGGTAAGTTATTTTAATATCAGAGTAATTATAAATATCGCGCTTCATTTTAATGCTACTTTGAGACCTTTACAACATAAAATCTTGAAGATAATGGAGTGGGCAATGATCTCGGACCAAGAATCGGAATGGACAAGACAAGATAATAACAATAATTATACGAAAAGGACGTGTATATTCAAAAACATATTAGAGTAAAAAGGACAGAACTATTTTTTTTGTCTTTGTCAGCGTATCGCTTTTTTTTGTTGGGCACATTCTGAGTTTGTGCCCAACAAAGTGCTGTTGTATTCGTTTGTGATCGTGTTTTGTTAAAAATCCTCGTTAATTCTTTTGTTAAATGGTGTGTCCGTAGTTTTGTTATTAAGGAAAAGACATTTATCATGGTGCATTGCTGCGTTATCGGCTGTAATAGCCGTAGTGAACGAAAATCTGAGAATGTAACCTTTCATACGTAAGTATGATATATTTACATTTTTAAAGCATAAAAGTATAAAAATAGAACTAAATATTTAGCTTAATAAACAAACCACTAGAAAATAAGCGTTAAAAAAGCTTGAAATACGTGATAAAATTTTCATTTAAGGTTAGTATTACACGTCCAAATCCTATAGAACTTGCTATTCTAACGAGAATAGGTAATTTCTTGACATTTAATTTTAGTAAAGTTATACGCATTTTAGGGATACCAGATGACAAGCATTAAAATTACCCATAATTGAGGGAAATTAAAATTTTGGACATGTCTGCTGTTTTAAAAAAAAATATAGTCGAAATTGATAGTATAATATGCAATCGAACCGCATACATAAATGATTTAATATTTTAGATTCCCAAAGGACACCAGATTGCGTTCATGGATTGATTCAACTGGTCGAAATAATTGGACGCCTGGAAAAAATACACGCATATGTTCAAAACATTTTAACGAAAACTCTTTTAGAAAGACAGAAAACAAGACGTATTTAAATACATCTGCAATTCCAACGTTGCATTTACCTGTGAGTGATCGATTTATATGTTTATATTGTGTTGATTAAAATAAAATAAAGAAGTCTCTGATTTACTACATTTCTCGATACATTATGTTTCAGAGATTATCGGCAACAAACAAATGTGGCTCTGGAGATGTAACTTCTGGTTCCTCAACGTCTAGTTTTGTGTCAACTAAAGACGAAGGCGAAGTAAGTCTTAAGAAATATAGTAATTTTAAAGATAATTTAGTTAATAATTCACTTACTTAATTGACTCCCTTAATTTTTATTTCAGAGTTTCGCTAAAAAGCGTAGAATGAAATCTAAGGAGATTTCGATCTCTATTCCATCCACGACGAAAATTGGTCCTAAAATCCAAGTAATCATTTAATTTATTATTTTATTAAATTTGGATAAATAGTTAAGTATGGAATACTATAAATCATTGTTTTTTTTTAGTTGTCATCACAGGAAGCCATAGTTTCTGGTTCATCCATGGTGCATGAAGCCAAAAAATCCTCGGAAACGATCCAAGTATAAAAATTATTAAATTGACATCATGTCATCATGTTTTCAAATCAATTCTTTACCTTATTCCTATTACAAGTTTAAATGTAATTTAATTTTAATTCTTTACTTAACATCGTTTTATTATTTTAGATTAAACCTCTCACCGAAGAAGTATTCGCGACTCCTACTACGACACCTCGAAAAAGGAAATTGATTCGAAAATTAAACCAGAAAACAATTTTGGCAGAGAGTAGGAAGAAGAAATTAGCTGCATTAAGATCCAAATGTAGGCGAGTAGAGAAAAAAAATGCTGACCTTACCGCTATTATATGTAGAAAGACTACAAAACAAAAATTACATATTTACATTAATCAGGAAGCAACTGATTTATTATCCTCCATCAATGCACATGAAACCGGTTTTTTAAAGTCAAGGAATTCTAAATTCTCACCCGAGGTTCGCAAGTTTGCATTGAATCTGCATTTCATAAGTCCACGTGCTTATAATTTTGTAAGAAAAACCTACAACACGTGCCTTCCACACGTTAGGACACTGTCCCGCTGGTATCAAGGGATTGAGGGTGAACCTGGGTTTTCTTCAGAATCGCTTGAAGCACTTAAACTGCTTGTAAAAAACTCGAAGTCAGAACGAAAATACATATGTGCCTTAAGTTTTGATGAAATGGCCATTCGAAAAGCTGTTGAATGGAATGGAAAGAATTATGTAGGTTTTGTAAACTGCGGGTATCAGGTAGATAGTGATGTTCTTCCGGTCGCTAAAGATGCGCTTGTGTTTATGCTAACTTACCTCAATGGAAGCTGGAAAATTCCCTTGGGTTACTTTCTTATACATGGAATATCAGCCGAGCAGAAAGCTTCTTTAGTTAAAACTTGCATAGATCTAGTGAGTGATTGTGGCCTTGACATTGCGTCATTAACATTTGACGGGTGCGCAGCAAATTTAGCGATGGCCAGATTGTTGGGGTGCAACATTAACGATGAAAATATCAACCCGGTGTTTACGTACAAAGACAAATAGCCATCTTTCCTGATCCGTCGCACATGCTAAAATTAGTACGGAACACTTTGGGTGACAAAACTTACCTTCGCAACGGAAAAGATGAAGTCATAAGCTGGAATTACATCCAGTTCTTGTTCGAGCTACAAGAAGAAGAGGGCTTTCACATAGCGAATAAACTTCGAACTGCTCATATAAATTACAGGAAGCAAGTGATGAAGGTCAAGTTGGCAACGCAACTGTTCAGCGAATCTGTAGCTGATGCAATCGAAAGCTGTCGCCAGGATCTCTGCCTTGAACAGTTCTACAATAGTGAGGCAACAGTTGAATTTATAAGGAAATTCAATACATTATTTGACATTCTGAATTCCAGGAATTTAAAGGCCTATGGATACAAAAAACCAATTTCAGCCAAAAACATTGAAGGTGTAAAAGATTTTTTGGAAAATACTTTTCAATACATTAAATCTTTAAAGCTTGGATCCGATGATATATTGAAGACCAATAGAAGGACTGGTTTTTTGGGCTTCATGATTTGCATTAAAAGTATTTTATTTCTGTACAACGAACTTGTACAAACTGAAAAAATTGATTTTCTATCGAGCTACAAACTCAGTCAGGACCACCTGGAAATATTTTTCAGTGCTATCAGAGCAAAGGGGGGCTTTAACAATAATCCAACCGCGACGCAGTTCAAGTCGGCTTTCAAAAGATTACACTAGTTTACAAAATTGAACTTTTTTTTTATACCCCAAAAAAAATTTATATAAATATGTTAATCTAGCTTCCTTAAACCTAAAAGTGTTAGCAGAAATATTTTATCACGTCATCACAATATTTTCCTGCAGTCATTTGTTTTTTTTTTTTCAACTACCTACCGTGGTAACGACAGTTTATTGTTCATTCGTTCGCTCCAAACGACAATTATCTTGTTTCGAATTGATTTAAAATGTCAAGAAGAAAGTGTAAACAAAATTCTGATCGTTTTTGTTATGTTTGTGGGCAGTTTATATTTTCAAAGAAGAGAAGACCCATTGTTGATTCGTAAAAAAGTGCATATCTTCATTATTTTGGATTTCCTGTTGCAAATCAGGATAAAAAGTGGGTGCCTCATGTGTTTTGCGAAAGGTGTAGAATCGTCTTACTCCAATGGTCATCAGGAGAAAACGTTCACCTCCCATTTGGTTCACCAATGCTATGGAGAGAACCTAGTAATCATGAAAATGATTGTTACTTTTGTGTTACGAAGACATTGGAATATAATAAAAAAAATAAGGCAAGTATTATACAGCGTGGCGATTAGGTTATCACATTAATTGAAACCACGTACTCAGAATTAGGTATTTTATCATATACGGTTAAAATAATTTAATAATAAACAATATTATAGCCGTGGGTTTTTTTTTTCATTTTATTATTTCGCAACATCATGTATTGCACAAACTTAATCAGCTGGCCAATAAAAGTAGGTCAAAGACCCGTGGTTGGTGAAGATACCTATTTTACAACTTCAAACGTTGCCATTCGTATTACCTACAAGTACTAGACTATCATTTTACAAACTGTTTACGTTTGAATTGTTTATGTTTTTCGTAATAAGAAACGTAAACGATTCAAGACAAAAATGTCCTTACAGCTAATAGTTGAATGCGTCTTTGGAGAGGTATGAAAAAATATGCAACAATATTCTTACGGTTGACGACTTAAGGTATAAATTTCTAATACTCGAAATGCTACGGGGTACGGGAGTGGTTATAGGCATAATTCGAATTTGTTTGGTGCGTTCGATGAATGAATCTAGTCCGCCGCCAAAATACTTGAGGGATAGTTGACGAGATTACTATCTGCGCGCGCGCCCTTCGTACTTATTGTTCTTATTGTTTTTTTTTTTTTTGTGGATATTGATTTGTGTTAGTTTTATTTTTTTAATAGGAATTAGATAGTTTAATAATACTGTTTGTATTATTAGTTGTACATTAGTGAAAGTGGTGTGTGACAGTTTGTGCGTAACCAGACGCTTAAACACCAGTCGCTTTTTTTATGGGGACATTTAAAGAATGAGGTTTACGCTACTAAAGTGACGACTGTGGATGATTAAAAAAATCGAATAATTCGTGCTTTTGACAATTTAAAAAATTTAGCCGCGAATGATGACCTACTTAGAAAAGTTCGAAACAATATCATAAGAAGATATCGTTTGGTGTGTACAGAAGCATGGTGGACATTTTGAAAATGTGAAAATTTAAAATTTAAGTGGAGATTTTTAAAGTTAATTTGTGACGATTTCTTAAAACAACAACATAAAGTACCTATGTTGCACACTTACACCACGCGTGCGTGCCTACACCCACAAGTAGGTATTCGTATCTCGCGTAGGTACGGCGCGTACGTACTCGCCGGCGCAGGTCAGTGAACTAATATTATAAAGGATGATTTATTTTTTACCAATTTTATACGCTATTTATTTTGTTTGAAAAATGCATTTTCTTAATTTTAGTAAAATTATTTATTTTACTATTTTAAAGGACTGATAACCACTTGTAATACATGCTGCATAATTTAATGTGATAACCTAATCGCCACGCTGTATATGCCGAAGTCCCGTCTGTTACTAAGCCCATATTACATTCGAAAGATCTACCATATCCAGTTTGTCTTGGTAATTCGAGTGCAAATATTCTAGATGACAAGGAATGTGATGTTGAATTCAAATCGATTTCTAGTGATTCTGAAGAGTTCTCACTTCAAGAAAACATTCCACATTTAATTAACCAAGCCGAATTAAATGATCTTATAAGAGATTTACAATTTTCAAGATCTAAAGCAGAGCTTCTTGGTTCCCGCTTACAACAATGGAACTTATTACAACCAGGCACAAAAGTTACGTTTTTCAGAAACAGAAGCAAAGTTTACTCAGAATTTTTCAAAAGAGAAGGTGAATATTGTTATTGTACTGATATCCCGGGACTTTTTAAAGCAATGAATCAAAACTATGACAAAACAGAGGGGCGCTTATTCATAGACTCTTCGAAATATAGTCTAAAAGCTGTTTTATTACACAATGGTAATGAGAAACCGTCCATACCAATAGGACACGCAGGGAATTGTAAAGAGAGCTATGAAACGATGCGTATTTTGATCAATTTAATAAAGTATAAAGAACACCAATGGAAAGTGTGCGGCGACCTCAAGGTCATTGGTATGTTATTAGGATTGCAGGGTGGTTACACAAAATACTGTTGTTTCCTTTGTTTGTGGGACAGTAGAGCAAAACAAGAATGGCCTATTAGGAATGAGTATATTCCGGGCAAAATGAACATTAAACAGGAGCTGTTGGTAGATCCCAATAACATCATCTTACCCCCCTTTACACATCAAATTGGGGCTTATGAAAAATTTTGTAAAAGCGCTTGACAAAAACAGTGATGCTTTCCGGTATTTACAAAAATTCTTTCCAAATATTACAGAGGGAAAACTGAAAGAGGGTATATTTGTTGGCCCACAAATCCGTAAAATTATGAAAGATTCTCAGTTTGAAAGCCTTTTATCTGTTAACGAAAAATCTGCTTGGAAGTCATTCAAAATTGTTGTAGAGAATTTTTTGGGAAATAAAAAAAGTGAAAATTACAAAGAAATTATTACCGATTTATTGAAAAATTTTCAAAAGATAGGAGTAAACATGTCATTAAAGATTCATTTTCTGCACTCGCATCTGAGCTTTTTCCCTGAAAACTTAGGAAGTATGAGTGACGAACAAGGGGAACGATTTCACCAAGATTTAAAGGTTTTTGAAGAACGACATCAAGGATTTTGGGATGAAAACATGTTAGGGGATTACTGTTGGTCCATTATAAGAGAAACTGATTCAAAAAACTATAAGAAGAAAGCAAAAATTAGCCATTTTTAATTAAAAAAAATTTTTTTTTAGTATTAATACCAAACCAATGTATTTCAGTTGAATTAATAAATATTTCTTAAACCAGATGTGACAGAATTTTTTTATTATTTTTTCTGGATAATTCTACCAAAATGAATAATAAAATAACAATTTTCAGCTGGGGTATGAAAACCGTGTAAACTAGTGTTATTAGTCCATGGTGATTTGAAACACATCACTACAGAGAATTGCGTACCTTTGTCCGATATAAACATTTTGACGTTCACTAGACCAGAAGTAGCAATCAATAGCACCACCGACCGCAACAGACTGATTGAAAATGAAGATATTTTAGAATCATTAGATAACGAAGTCGTTGTATAGATCACGATTACTTGGCTGACCCAACAAGACTTACGGAATTCGCCAGGCAAGTTATAATTTATATAGCGGGTTTCGTCATTAAAAATTTAGAACAACAAATCAAATGTGAACAGTGTCTATCTTCATTACGGTCCGCCGAAAAACTCAGAGACACCTTCTTGATTAGGAAAGACAAAGGTGGATTGTGTCATCCGTCCAAGCATGTCATAAAATTATGTGAAATAGCGGAAGAAGTCTATAGGAAAAATAAAACACTTACTAAAAAAGGATCTCCTGCACCACCTTCTACAAAAATGTCTAAAAGAATGTATCGGACTGAGACTGTTTTCAGATAATAACCATTTTTCAGACCTAAACCATTACTCTTTGCTGATCAAAGCTATATGCAAAAAATATTTAAATGTGAGGATCCATTACGCCACAAGATCCATGAACAGTAAGGAGGATTATGTGAGGAACATGTACAATAAACTTGTTTTGTTTAAAGGCCAATAATATCAATTAATATTGTTGATTGAAAACTCCGTTTTTAATGAATCGCGGACAACAGGTGAAACTTTACTTTAAAATATCTTGTGTATGAGTTAACCGATTGCAATGAATCAAAGCTTAAATGTTGAAAGATAGTAAGCCAAATATATGGTTGAAAGTTCCCTTTAAATCAGTTTAGTAGTCTGTGAGTGAATCGCAGACGACAGTTTCAAATTTTGATTTATATAGAAATACCTTGTGTTTATATATAAAAAAAATATACCTGTTTATTACGGTTTTTGTTTCCATAAGTAAGTAGTAATTTTACACAAGCGCTTAACTTTGAGCGGAACAATGGTTTTTAATAATCTTAACTGTAAATGGTGAATATTTTCTAAATAGGTTTTATATGTATAGACGTATAAAATAAAACATTATAATTTATTAGTACTGAAAACCTTTTATTTAACATACAAATCATACCAATCCAATCCACATTGTTTATTTATCTTAACATGAAAATATCTCTATTATTATTTTTTTACGAGCCCACAATCATGGGGTAATATTTTAAACAGTCTGGTAACCCTTGATTTCGAAGTACTCTATGTCTATCCCTTTCGGGTATACGCTATTGTCTTGTCCATTCCGATTCTTGGTCCGAGGCAATGATTCCCGAATTTGCGCGAACATAAGAGTGACAACATTGCCCACTACAAAAATAATGTTAGGGTTGGCACCCATCAGCACTCAGTTGACAAATATAAACTAGGTACCTACATTTAGTTTGTTTGGTTGCAGTATGGGAAAGCCTACGAAAAGAAATCGCAGAGTCCTCGGGTCTCGGCCCTATAAAAATGATTCAGAAGAGATGTTACTGCTCGCGGTTGAAAATGTAAAAAAAAATAGGATGTCCTCGAGATCAGCAGAAAAAACTTTTGGTATACCTAGGCGAACGATCCTAAATAAGGTGAAAGAGTACCATTACAAAAATGTTGGAACTCCTACCCGGCTCTCTTCAGAAGAGGAAAAAAGCATTGTTCAAGCATTGATTGCAGCCGGTGAATATGGTTGCCCACTAACGAAACTTGACTTACGTTTGACTGTTTTTGATTACCTAAAGAAAAATAATCGTGAAAATTTATTTAATGGAAAACCACCTGGCAAGGACTGGGTTACAAGTTTTCTCAACCGACATGCAGATGAACTTTCTGTTAGAAGTACACAAAATATCAAAACAGCACGAGCCCAAAAAAGTGCAAATGATTTTTTAGAATATTTTCAGAACTTAGAAGAAACTGTAAGAGATGTTCCTCCATCTAACATTTTAAACCTAGATGAAACTAATCTAAGTGATGACCCAGGTAATTCCAAGTGTATATTTCGCAGGGGTGTGAAATATCCTGAACGGGTCCTTAATTCGAGTCGGTAAAGAGGACAAGAATTTAGATATAGCCTGGCAAAAAAGTCTAGAAACGGAACTAATTTTTTGCCGGTTGGCAAACAAAGTTCGCGATTTATGTAAAAAAAATTATTTTGACCACTAAACAGTGTTTAATATAGGTAAAAAGTGAATAATAATGAATAAAACAATTCGAAGTGCTGCCAGGGAGGTTATTTATAAAGTGTGCAGGCGATGTCTGGCGGAATATGAGGCCCAAACAATTCTTTCCGACCTTAACAATGTTTTCCAAAAAACCGCTGAAATGACAGGTATGTAAGAGTTTGTTTTGGTCTTTTCAGTTTAATCAAGTGTTAATTGATGAATCCAAAGCTGCTTTAATTTGCTTGCATACGGAATAAGTAGAATTTGAAGTAATAAACATCGAGCTCAGAGGTTATGTTTACATTTAGTTTTCATGACTCAGATATACCGCGCCTAGATTAATTGATCCTTTAGTGCAGTGTTTTTCAACCTTTTTCATGACGCGACCCCCTTAGCATGAAGAAATATTTCGCGACCCCCCTACCCGTTGCTTTTTTTTCATGTATTTTATTTTGTGACAAATCTTCAATCCATACAACATTTATATTCATGTGCGTAATTAGGATTCAGAAGAATATATAAGTACGTAAACACCCATTTTTTTACATCGATTATGTCGACAATTAACAACGCCATTTACGAGCATTTTATGCGAAAGCATATTGACGGCATTGCGCGACTTTATACTACTACGGCCGCACTGCGACTGTGAGTTGAGTGAATGTGCGAGCGAGATACAACGAGCGACGGGGCGACGCGGGGTAGGTATGAAGGGAAGTACGTCAGTCGGCTACTGGCTGTCGAGCGCCAGCCATTGTTTTTACGTCGTTTGTAATTTCGTCAATTGAAAATGGATAAATTTCTAAAAAGAACAACAGAACCGTCGACTTCTAGCGGGAGTGCCGAAAGTAAAACCAAGAAAAAACGTCTTTATGACGTCAATTATTTAAAATTCGGATTTACTGTGATTGAGAGTAAACCACAGTGCGTTATTTGCTTTGAAACTTTATCAGAAGAAAGCATGAAGCCATCGAAGTTATTACGCCACCTCAATACAAAACATCCAAATGAAAAAAATAAACCCGTGGATTTTTTTGAGAGAAAATTAAAAGCTCTTCAACATCAAAAAACTGCTATAGTACAAATGTCCGACGTAAATCAGAAAGCGTTGCTGGCTAGTTATAGAGTAGCTCTTCGTGTGGCTAAAGCAGGAAAACCTCACACTATCGCCGAAAACTTGATTTTACCAGCGGCTTTAGATATGGCAGAAATTATGTTTGGCAAACAAGAGGTCGAAAAACTCAAACGTATACCTCTTTCTGACAATACCATTCAACGCAGGATAAGCGATATGGCGACTGATGTTCGTGAACAAGTCATAGAAAAAATAAAAGAAAGTACTTTTGTGTCCTTGCAATTTGATGAATCTACGGATATTGCGGATTGTGCGCAGTTTGTGGCTTTTGTGCGTTTTGAATCCAATGAAAAATTAATGGAAGAAATACTATTTTGTAAAGCGCTTCCCACGAATACTACAGGCCAGTGCTTGCATAACAAGTTCCTTGAAGCTACGCAAAATATGAATGTCGATTGGGAAAATAAATGCATTTCTCTTTGTAGTGACGGAGCAAAAGCCATGACAGGTGCGAACAGTGGATTTATTGCTAGACTAAAAGAACAGATGCCAAACGCTTGTTGGACGCATTGCTTTCTCCATCGCCAAGCTCTTGCGGCCAAAACCTTGCCACAGGAATACAGTCAAGTTCTAAATATTATGATCAAAATTGTAAATTCTATTAAAGGAAAAGCATTGCAGACACGATTGTTTCGAAAAATTTGTGAAGATATAGGAGCACTCCACCAAAATTTACTTTATCATACAGAGGTTAGGTGGTTGTCAAGAGGCAAAGTACTGGCCAGAGTTTTGGAACTTCGCGCTGAACTTTTAATGTATTTACAAGAAGCCAAGTCAGAATACTCCAAATTTATTTGTGATCCGGAATTCCTTTTGAAATTGGCTTTTCTTTCTGACTTATTTAAACATTTAAATACATTGAATAAACATCTCCAAGGGCGGGATGAAAATGTCATCACGGCTAAAGACAAAATCCACGGCTTTACAAACAAAATTGACTTCTGGTCATCGTCTCTAAATCAAAACAACTTTGATTCATTTTCTTCGACACAGTCTTTTATTGAAGAAGTCGGATGTGAGATAAACATCAAAGATTTTATACCTGGTATGAAAATGGTGATAGAAAATTTGAAAGCAGAACTGTGTCGTTACTTCTCAGTACAAGAAATATCGAAGAACACTGGGCAAAGGTGGATCTTGAATCTCTTTTTAAATGCAGCTATAAATGATGCAAATTTGACAGCTAAACTAAAAGAAAATCTGCTGGAATTATCTGCCGATGGGATGCTGCAATTGGAATTTAAGTCTGACAATTTGGATACCTTTTGGTTAAAAAGGAAATCAGAATACCCAGAATTAACAACAGAGGCTTTGAAGTGTTTGATTCCGTTTGCAACCTCGTACTTGTGCGAGTTGACATTTTCATCAATGGCCCTAATAAAAAGTAAGGAAAGAAATCGTTTAAATTTAGAAAATGACTTAATTGTCAATGTAGCAAAAACGGATCCACGATGGGAGAAATTGATTAATGAAAAACAAGCGCAACCTTCGCATTAAGCGTAGGTTTTTTTTTTAACTGTTTGTTAATTCATTACAAATATTTAAGAATCTTAAATTAAGATGGAAGATCTCATAAGTTACGAGTATTTTTGTTTTGAAACAAATGATTGTCCTTTTGTTAACATTTTCTTAATAAATATTTCTAAACGTATTGTTTTTTTACTGAAGTAGTTTTTCCAGCAACTAATAGGTGCTTCGCGACCCCCCTACAGAGGCTTCGCAACCCTCCCTGGGGTCGCGACCCACAGGTTGAAAAACACTGCTTTAGTGAATTAAACTTTAAGTAAATGAAAACTCTAATTTCTATTTAACTTATGTATACTGTGAATGTGACTACAAGATAATGATGTATTGGTTATAGCATTTGTATTTGAAATATAGAAGAAATTATCGTGTCATAGATTAAATAACAAAATTTATTTATTATAATCAGGTAAATCTGTTAGCACTGTAAGAAGAGTCGTGCTGGAAGATTGCCGCCCAAAATGTAGGATCGATCGACATAAAGGTATCGATTCAGCCGATCTTGAGTTGTAAATAGTGTAACTAACACGACTTTCTTTTATATATGTATATAGATAGATATGATAAAAATGTTTTACTTTTAATATTGATAGAGGTACCTATATGACATATTTCGTCTTTACAGAAAGCAGCTGAACGTGCATTCCAAGCTATTACTGAGGAGGATTGGAAGAACTCGTGCCAGCACGTTATAAAAATAGAAAAAGGAGCATTGTGAAAGGGAATTAACCCTCTACGAGAATATAGAACGTTTAGTCATAAACCTGGAAGATGATAGCAGCAGCACCTCTGAATCGGAACACGATTCAGATGAGTTTGCGGCTAGCTCTAGCCAAGATATGGATATGGTGGGGGTTGAATATTTAGATGAAGATATGTTGGAATAAAATAGAATGATGTTTTACAATGTAATCTTTTTTTCTATAATTCCTAAAAAATGTTGTGGTCTCAGGAGTTTTTCCCTAAATATATATTTTTAGGTAATAAGTAATCAGTTGCTTAACGAGAACACGTCAAATAATATTTACTGATTTGAAAAAATAATAATGCTTAAAAAAATATCAGCTAAGTATCAAGATTAGGTCGGTACGCTATTCGGTTGCAGCGGGTTGCCATACGAACAGCACAGTGGCGCCTCCATTATTTTCTACTCTTATTTGCCAGGCTATAATTTTGAAAACGAACTCGACTTTTCTGATAATTTCTCCTTATCATTATTGGCAGACAGAAATAGCGTCGACGAAAATTATGGAATTGAGGATATGACCGAAATTAATGAAGAATACGATATGAACACATATGAAACAGAAGATGAAGTTATACCAGCTTTGATTAAAATGGACCAAATCGACATATTAGATGAAAAAAACTGGAACTTTTCTCTCACCGATTAAACCTACACCACGTGAAATAAATGGTTCGAGTGGTAATATCATTCGTGAATCCGCTCGGACAAATATTATTTTAAAGTCTAACAGTTATAATTGTAATGAAAACACTTACACATTGAAAGAAAAACCAAAGATTTTGTCTTGTGTTCATATACCGGCCACAAGTTCTTCAAAACATATTATTTACGACAGCGATTATAATAAAGAAAACACGATGTTACCTGAAACTAGACATACGAAAGAGAAACAAAATGATTATGAATTATCAACAAAAGGGGGTAAAATTAAAGAACCAAAAGCATCTAATGTTAAGCAAAAAGCGAAAAAAATAAATAGTAATAATGAAAAAAATATAAAAGGACTTAAAACTAAAGCCTTAAAGAAGAGGTTGAGACGAAAATACAGTGAATCAAGCAACAGTGATGTCAACATGAGTATCCACAGTGATTCAGATATATGCGGCATTACTTCCGATCAAGATGAGTCAGGTTTTTTTATAGGAGCTGACGAGTCTAAACTATCTGAAGGCAGCAAAAACCAAGTAACACTTGGAAAGGTGGAGACTATCACAAAAACAGACCCTAAGTTATGTTTAAATAAACCACTAGCAGTGGATCATTGTTCATTGTTCACCTGGGCCCTCGACTAATTTGAAATACGAAGAAGTTTCCGAAGACTACAAAGTGGGCCAATATGTTTTGGTCAGGTACTTTTTTACTAAAAAAGTTGATTATTACGTGGGGCTCATTTTGGAAAAGCCAAGAAATAGCAAGGTGAAAATATCTTTTTTAAGAAAAGTTGGCAGAAATGACAACTCAAAATTTATAAAAGTAAAATCTCAAGATATTGAACTAATAGACTGTAAGAATATTATCAAGATTGTTGAATTAATAACAATGAATGAAGCCGAAACCGATTTTGTACTTGCTGATGACGACGACTACATTTATTTTGATTATTAATAGTAATTACCTACTTATAGAAGTGGTACAGTCAGCGACAAAAGTAGATTAACACTATCCAAAGTTTCAGAATAGGTTTATAAATGAAAACTTGGTCGTTATTACTCGTGTCTAACAAATTATTTAAGAGCAGGGAATACGTCCAAACGTTAAAGACTAATATTATGATATATTTAAAACAAGAAATAGAATTTGTGATAGGTATTAAAACAATTTTAATTCCCAAGCTCACCGACTTCTGTCGTTGGCCGTACCTATTGAAAGTTCCTACTTATTACCTAAGTTCCTATTGTTTGTGTACAGATCGCGCGGCGAGAGTTTGGCTTTGACCGTTATTGCGCAGAAATCAGAAATTGGGTATCAACGGGCAATTAGCGGGGTGCGGGGCGGTTGTGTTAGCGCACGCGGTGCTCTGATTGGCGCTTCAGTCGTTCCCTGCCTCTCGCATCGATACGACGTACCGCGTACTCCTGTTGTACAATCACGTTCACAAGTGAATTGCTATTTTCGTTAATTGTTTATTGTTGTCGATTGTTATTATTTGTTGAGGTTTTTTTGTTAAATATTAAAAAGTGATTTGAAAATGCGTAAAAAAAACATTGTTTTAAAAAGGCAAGCACGGAAAATGATATATGACGTGAATTGCTTTTTAACCCTTTAACCGCTTGCATCGAAATGGTCCGACGAGTGTTTTCATGTCCTATTCGCCAGCGTCGTATGTTCGCGACTTGACTCGCATCTCATTTAGCTCTTCAAACCCTATAGGCGACAGAAAAGCTAACGAGATGGAGTACTTGTTCGTGGATGTGCGGCCCTGGCGGAATATACGCTAGAGTATTGGTCGGATATATCCGACCTAGGCGGTTAAAGGGTTAAAGAAAGAAGCTGACGAATGTATCGATTCATTGAAGCAAATTCGAAGTCAGATTGAGGAAGTTGCTTCTTTACTCAGTCAGTCGGAGAATAACCAAACTATACAGACTATGCAGGTAATGAAAACGGAAACTGTTTCTAAATTAAATTGTGTAGTCAGTAAATTAGCTAAAATTCAAAAACGGACATCGGAGGCCACTAAGACTTCAATTGGCACTGTAAAAAATATCGCAAATCAAGCCAAGAGTTCCGATTTGCTAATTACTTTCAGAACACCTGGAAAAAAACGTCCCAGAGCTAAACCAGTTACCAATATTGATAATTTTGACCAAGGTGTTATAAAAAGATGTATACACAATTTTCACAAGACGAATAATGAACTTCCCACCATTGGGAAACTAAAAAAGAAACTTGAGGAAGATATAAACTTTAAAGGGTCAGAAACAAGTCTTCGTGTAATTGTAAAGGAGTTAGGATTTCGCTGGAAAAAAACAGAAAATAACCGTAAATTACTAATAGAAACATCGAATATCCGATTACAACGCATTGAATATTTAAGAAAAATAAGAAAATATCGACAAGAAGGAAGACCCATTGTTTACACAGATGAATCCTACGTAGATTCATCGCACTCAACAACCAAAGCCTGGAGCGATGGCCCTACGGAAGGACTAAAAAAACCCATTTCTAAAGGACAACGAGTCGTGATAGTCCACGCAGGATCTGAAGCTGGATTTATACCAAATGCTTTATTAACTTTTAAAGCCGGCACCAAAACAGGGGACTATCACGACAACATGAATTACGAGAATTATGAAAAATGGCTTAGGACACAATTAATTCCCAACCTACCACCCAATTCTGTAGTGGTTGTCGACAACGCCTCATACCACAATAAACAATGGGATTTAGCACCGTCCTCCAATACCAAAAAAGCCGATATGCAGAATTGGCTAACTGATAAAGGCATACAATATGATTCAACAATGCTCAAGCCACAATTGTACAACTTGATAAAAGCTAATAAAGAAAGATTTAAAACTTTTTCAATAGATCAAATTTTAGCAGAAGCAAACCATAGCATATTGAGATTACCGCCTTACCATCCAGACCTCAACCCTATAGAAATGGCATGGGCTACTATTAAACAATATGTAGCTAGCAAAAATGTTAAATGGAATTTACAAGAATGTACCAAACTTATCAAAGAAAAAGTATCCTTAATGGGTGCCCAGGAATGGGAAAAAATATGTAAAAAGGTAAAAGATATAGAAGAAGAGTACGCCAAGAGTGACCATGTAGTTGATTTACTTACCGAGCAATTTATAATTCGCGTCGATGATAGTTCCGAAGACGATGATTCTGATGATGGTTATGAAGATGATGATGATGATGACAACTGCGACCGAGGAAGCCCTGAACCCGGACCCTCAACAAGCAAAAGACGTTGCACAATTTCGTGTCGCGGCAGCACCACTGGACCATGCGGTGATTTCATAGAAGGCGTTAAACCTTTAACTGATTCAGAATCTGAATAGCACTGCTGCTAAGACTTTTTTTTTAATGTTAACTTTTTTTAAATTACGTTTTGGTGTAGTTTCACCCCCTTTTGGGGTTGCAGATTATCCAGGGACACACTGTATTTAATAATTATTTTAAGTTTTCTTCTTGGAATAAATAATTTTATTAAAAAACAATTACTTAGAATTTTCATCGCTGTCTCTGTAAACTTTAAAAGGAAATAAACATTTTATATAAGTAAAATAACTATCAATAGTTTTAATAAATGAAGAAGTTTATCTATTTCGTATTATTTTCTAGCATTATTACCACTGTCCATGAATTTTGACCCACTCAAATATCCAACCTGGTACATAAAAAAGGAAAAGTATTGTGTGCGTGACAGTACCCATGCGCAGTAATCCCTTCCACCCGAAGGTCAAAGCCAAACTCTCGCCGCGCGATCTGTACCTAGTCAATGTGCAGTTTAGTAGTAGTGTAACAATTTAAGTACATAATAAGAGTAAACTGATTTTTAAAATAATTGTTTTACGAACAACCCAAGTATTTATTTATAGTTCCTACATTAAGACTGTTGTTAAAAGTAAATATTATTGATATGTTACAAGATGTGCCTGACATGCATTGCAATCATGTTGCAATGTTTATTTTTCTTTTTAAGGATTGTTTTACCATTTTTGTATGTTTTTTTTGTAAGATTTGATTTAAAGCCCTTTATAAAGCTCATAATAGGTAGGTACTCATAGTTTTATACCTGCAATTTACAATGATTGTACTTGACTGATTATTGATAATAAAAGAGTTTATATTTGAACAGATTATTATTTATCACATTAATATGTATCAACCCTAATCCACTGTTTTACTATGTATGAAAAAGTCCCTGGTGTGTAGTGTAACATTGCCCACCTCAGTAAAATAAAAAGTAATATGTTTTTGACATATTGAACACGAAGGATGGCAACTTTGCATAATTCACTAAAACATACCCTATTACCCAAGCTTTAGAACTGATAATTTTAGAGAAATTAAGGTTGAGCAATGTTGGACGGTTGTGCGTATAATTTTGCCCGGCTATTTAGGCGCCTTTTTCTTGGATTCTGTTAAAGTTAGAAACACTTTATTTTGTGATTTTAGGCCTTTAACAGTAATTGCTACCATGGTCGACTTTATTACGAGTTCTGGTGAATATTTTTTGCAAAATCTCAAAAATATGTGGAAATGCGGGCAATGATGGCCGGTTTCACGGTAACAAAATACTTGAGTTCAGACCTAATTACCACAATACCTAAAAAAAAAACAAATTTAAGGCAACACCAAATTACAAATAATTTCAGGACACAAAGAAGTCTTGACTATGGTTATATGGACTTGGATAGTCAACTTGCTGGACCCAAAGACGAACCTTGAGAAGCATAGCTGAACCTGCTAGTAGACTGCAATAATCACCGTGACTACCCAAGCATTGATAGTAATATTTAACAACCTAATTACATGTGGGCTCCGAAAGCCCTTAAATATAATTGAGTAAAAAAACCAATTTTTTTTTGAACCAAGATAAATACAAATCTGCCTTTATATAACAGCTACTTATATGGCAACATGAAACTGACACGCGTGTATCAATTCGGTATACTGGTCAGAAGGTGATTTTAGATTTAATCTTCGAATAAACAAGAACACATAACCATGACAAACCATTGATAATTCACTTGACTTGATTTCCAACACAACATACTAAATACGCAACCACAGCGAATACTGATAAATAATGATCCAATAAAATTGACTTGCACAGGAAAAGCATTATGAATACATGTCCCTCAAGTATTCAATGTCTTTTTCTGTTTCTGGTAATGCTTAATTTTAGAAAGCCCAGCTATACAAAACACAGTATAACCTAACTGTTGAATACACCACATAACACAACGAAGTTTTAAAACACTTTATTTTATGATTTCAACAATGACCTTCTAATTCAATTAATCAAAAACTCGATGGAATATACAAAACACAAATAAAATATGCAGGTGGCTTGGCTTGCATTGGCGCTATCCAGCTAGGTGCGTGAGCTGCGTCAACCTTTCAGCCAAAGAGAATATAAGCACTACGTTTCTTTCAGCGAAGTAAAAGTAAAAAAATGCAAATGACCACAGAACATGTCAACATTTTAAAATGACATCAACAAAATGACAAGGCTTATTGTCACTGTCAGTTCGCTGTCAGCATGAAAATCAAAGAGTAGGTTGTTTTTTTATTTTATTTACCCTATTCATTTAGTTTTTTGAGTATATGGCCTTGACTTTCGTCCATTTTATCTTGTGTGTCGCTATTAGAATACGGATGTAAGTCATTCTATGGTATATATATTGGAGTTTTTGGCAGCAAAAGTCAGCCTGCTCGGCTAACTCCGATGAAGTTGCTGAGAAGTTGAACATTTTATTGCATTGTTGACTATGCTGCAACAGTTTTTAGCATCAGTATCTCTACCATGAGTTTTAAGCAATAGTATTCGTCGCTACTCGCTACTCGATATCGACGCCGTAAATATTTTGTATGGCAAATTTTGCAGCGCCTCTAACGGTCACTTGCAGAACCAAAATTTGCCATACAAAATATTTACGGCGTCAATATCGAGTAGCGACGAATACTATTGCTTAAAACTCATGGTAGAGGTGCAGGTAGGAAAAGGAATATGGCGTGACCAGCGGCTATTAAAAAGTAAGAACAATCATATAATTGACAGGAGACGAAAACCAGAAAATTGTAATCGCACACTAGCTAGGATTCCGTACAAACTAACTGGGAATTTAATCATTTTCATGTAATAGTTCAATTTGAATTTTTTTGAATATAAAAATGTTTATTTTTCACGTAACTTCAAATTTACAGTTTCAGATTTATTCCTAATCCTGTGCTATAAGACCTTTCATAGTGCCAATGATCAACGGCGAAAATATTGTTGAAGAAAATAATATCTCTTATGTGAAATAAATTCATGAGTTAGACTTAGATTGTGCTAGGTAAGATATTTTACATACGATTTTTAATAGTTAAACTCATTAAGCAGCAAATTTTACCTACATACTAACTGTACCTGGTCATCTTTCAGAAATAGCACTGTTTTCCCAATGAATCAGCTGCTATGCACCTTTAGATACATTTTGCAACAGGAAGCCAATTAACTGCTTGTGGCGATGTTATTAGTATTCATGAGTCTAATACATGTAGATTCTCCATCGTGTCACACTCAACCGCCTGTCTGTACTCTAAAAATATTATAATGCGTACAACGATCGCTGAGCAGAACAGTGTTGCTGTAAAATTTTATGATATACCGAGATTTCTTAGAGTAATTGGTGTTATAGACTGTACACATATCAAAATTTTATCTCCAGAGAGAGATAATGCAGAAATCTATAGAAAACGAAAAGTATACTTTTCAATGAACACCCAATGTATTTTGTCAGTAAATCATCTTTTTCAAGATGTAGTTGCTAGATAGCATGGCTCAGTGCATTACCTATGCAAATATTTGGAATAATTGTGCTTAAAAGCGAAACTTTGTTCAAGACTGAAGTTGTAAAAATACCGTATAATACCAAAAGGCTATGTATTAAAACGGTATTTTATTATAACTTACGGTATTATTGGTATTTTATGTATTTTATATTTTGATTCACTTTTTAAGATCCTGCAATATTACGAAGAGTTCTAGGTTAATAAATAAAATGTATTTTAACTTTCGATTGTATTCTATATTTTAGAATGACTAATTCTAATTTAATGACTACATAACAATTAAACTTCACAAATATTATTACAATATAACATTTCCGTCTAATTTTCATTATTGTGTTTGTTAAAAATATTTAAATGTACCGCACAGTAGGTACAGTTTACCGCGTGATCAGCCCACCCGCGGCTCAACGTTGCATTCGTCGCCCTCGACACGTTAAGACATGTTCTACCGCGCTGTTTTCGCGCCGTGTAGTGTCGTCTCAATCTCGCCTGCGCATTGACGTCATACTTTTTTGTAGTACTGGGTCGTTTCGGGTTTTTCGTAAAACGAAACCTTACAGTTATTTAAAAAAAAAGACCAGTTCTATGATATAGTTGCACAAATAAAACGAACGCTTGACCTTCATCTGTCAACTAAAGCGAACAAAACCAGACCTTATTGATCTATTACCATTAGAATATCTTAATTGATTTCTACACAGCTGAAAATAAGTCATTTTAACTTACCTACACATAATTCAAACACGAAAACCTAAAAACTTTCAATTCATATAAATTTAGGTCTTATCACAATTTCAATATGGAATATACTTCCTATCACATCCGAAAAAACGAGCGAATGGCTCATTTCGTTTAGTCGTTCAGCATTTGTGGTAGATTCAAGTGTTTTTAACAACGTAATGTTGGCTAATTGCAAAACTTCGTTCGTTTTTCATAGAAGGACCGTCCCTGAATGAAACGCCTAGAACTACTTTTATGTAATATATAAATAATACAAATTTAAAATACCATTTCATGTTTTATTTCTGTGCATTTCCACCGTATTCAGTATTTTAATGATTACTCAGATAATTTACTTAAAAAATATAAACACAATCGATTTATACATAAAATACCGTAGTAAATGGTAAAATACCGTATTATACGGTATTTCTCGTTTTATTCCTTGTGTTGGAAATGGTATAATACAGCACTTACATCTCTATCAAGACATGTATAGAAACAAATTTTTGTCGACAGATGGTGGTTACGCCCTAACAAAATATATATAACACCATTGCCTGAAACTATTAATTTAAACTTTATCAAGAATCACAAATCAGGACAAGGAATATAATAGAGAGGGCTTTTGAAGTTTGGAAAAGGAGAATTCCTATTTTATCAAAAGGAATAAATATTCAATTGTGTAGGGTGCCAGATACAATAATTGCTACTCGTCCCTTAGCTTACAACACCGCTCAAGTCGAAAATGGCGGTTTTTACATTTGAATGCCATTGGATGTAGCTGCGTAATACGCGTCGAACCATTGGTCACTTGATAGAGATTTCAGCCAATCAGAAGCCGTAATTTAAAAAATAGTGACACAGTGTTGTTATTGATACGGCAATTGCCGTAATATACGGTAACTGGCTGTAAGTGAAACGAAACGTATTTTAATTAGCGATAGCGCAGCGAACGAAACGTACCACTCACAGCCGGGGAGATCCCGACCAACGACTAAAAACAGAGTCCATATCGCCACATCGTGCCATCTCTTTCGTCTTAGGTTAAAATGACTGAGACAAAGTACTGAACTAAAGTAAATTGGGTTTGTCTATCTAGACTCAATCTAGAGTCGAATTATCGAATAGCTCATTCACATTCGCAAGGTACACAATACTCGAGCGCATTCGTTCGTTGGTTACGGTTTCGTTAAGAAATAAATTCTAACTAGTGTTTATTTGTGTTTGAATTGGCAAAATGAGTGATTCTGAAGGACCATCTACGCCAAAAAAGACTAAAAAAGGTAAACACATAAAACAAAAATATCGACAACAATGGGAGAGTGAAGATTTTTTCAAAGACTGGATTGCTCCTGTTGATGGTGATCTATATAGAGCAAAGTGCACCGTATGTGACGTTAAATTATCGTGTGAACTTTCAACTTTGCGACGACATGTGGCAAATAATCAACATAAAAAAAAGACACTCGCTTCGTCATCTACAAAATCTGTAAGTGCTTATTTTAAACCGCGTGAAAAGGACACCAACACCCTTGTTGTGGAAGCCGAAATAAAACTCGTTGCATTTGTGGCCGAGCACAACATTTCTTTCCTGGCAATAGATCATTTAACAGAGGTACTAAAATCTTGTTTCCCAGACTCTAAAATAGCAGCTGATTTGGCGATAAAAAGAGGCAAATGTACAGCAACTGTAAAAAATGTCATAGGAGAAAGCCAGAAAGAAATACTAGAAAATATTTTAAAACAGCAAAAATTCAGCGTACTTGCCGATGAATCCACAGACATTTCCACTACTAAGACAATATGCATCCTTGTCAGATATTACGACAAAGATTGCAAAAAAGTTATTGCTTGCTTATGGCAATTGGAGCCTTTGCATGACAAAAAAACAACTGATGGGGCGTCATCTTTACGAGGATGTACAGCTGAAGCGCTATATACAACAATCATAGAAACGTTTACTCAACGTGGTGTGCCATTAGATAATATAATCGGCTTTGCATCGGATGGCTGCAATGTCATGATGGGTCCTCACAACTCAGTTGCCAGTCGTTTACGTGCCGAATTGCCAGGAATACAAATATTTAAGTGCATATGTTACTCTATGCATTTATGCGCCAATGAAGCTTGCAAAAAACTTCCAAGACGTTGTGAGGATTTAGCAAGAAATGTGTACGCATTTTTCAAACATAGTGCCAAAAGACAATCGGAATACATTGAATTTCAAGAATTTATGAATACAAAAATCCATAAATTACTACACCCGTCGCAAACCAGATGGCTATCACTGTTATCAGTAATAAATAGGCTGCTAGAGCAATGGGAGAGCCTGAAATTATTTTTTAGCTACCAGTGGCTAGAAGAACGCACCGTCGCTGCTGAGCTGATCCATCGTGAGTTAAACGACGACTTTGTAAAACTCTACATCCTATTTCTACAATGGATATTACCCAAATTTGTGAAGATGAACGAGTATTTCCAAGGAACAGATTCTAGATTAATAGAACTGGACGATAGTATGAAACTGCTTTACAAAGATCTATTGCAGTGTTACATGACTAGAGACCACGTTAATCAAACTGAAATATGCTTGATTGACCCAGAAAATACACGATTTTTACTACCTCAAATGTATTTAGGTGTTAAAATCATGCAAGAAGTTCAAAAAACCAATATCGTGCAGCAAAAAGTGCTCCTGGCTGAATTTTATTCTCGTTGCTGCGACTTCCTAGTAACAGGCTGCAAGGAAATTTGGAAGCGTTATGATTTTTCCAATGAAATACTTCCACTCCTCAAACATCTGTCACCTGAAAGGGCTGTGCGCCACAGTAATAGAGAGTTTTCCGTCAATGTTGCCACTAACCCAGAAACTACCACGTATAGTCAAAAATGAAAATGACCTACAAAAAATCGATGACGAGTGGAGACTTTTACCTGATGTCAACAAATTTTCGACCTTGGACATCGGCACCTGGAAAGCACACGAGTTTTGGGAAAAGATCCATAGCACAACCGACTGCAAAACTCTAGCGAAGTTTGCTTTAGATGTTCTATGCCTTCCTCACAGTAACGCAGATTGTGAAAGAATATTTAGTCAAGTCAACAATATGAAGACCAAGATGCGAAATAAGCTAATAACATCGACTGTAAATAAAACTCTATTAGCAAGACAACTCATTCAAAACCAAGGGAACTGTACTAAGTTTAAGGTGTCGCGCGACATGTGTGAAAAAATGCGTAGCAAAGACAAGTACACACTGGACAAACATGAAACTGATGTAATAGATACCATAAGAAACTTATACGGCGAAGTAGAAATAAATGAGGAATAAATAAATAATATATACGGCATTTTAGTATTTTTTCCCCTAAAATACGGCAAATCAGAATGTGACATACGGCAACCCAGATTTTTAAGATAACAACACTGTAGTGACCAGTGTTACCAACTTAGTGGATTTTCCACTAAAACTGGTGGTTTTGACCCCCCTTTTAGTGGCAAAATATTGCTTTTAGTGGCTGGTGGATTTTTCTAGTGGTTTAGTAGAATTCAGTTTCAATTACTGAAAATGCGATTTCTCAACCCCTGAACCACTTACATGTTTCAAAATATTTTATTTCTACTTATAATATTGTGTTCAGGAGTATTTATTTACCTTAACTGTTCAGGCAACACTGATGCTGATCCGTCAAAATGACGGGGATTTCCCGTAGAATATTTTTACGAGGGGTGTGATCGCGCTAATTTTGAACGTAAATACCAAAACCAAATCGTTAACGTTTTATCATTCTATCTCTATCCCAGAGTATCGATATGAAGGGGACAACATGACCGAACGGAAACGTTTTGGTTTTGGTTTTACCGTTCAAAATTACCGCGATGGTCAACTTCGACTGCTCGTTCTGTCTCGTATTATTTTCAATTATTTATTATATCTTATTATTATTTCGCGAGTTCAATTATTATGTATGATGCCGAAACCACAATATACGCAAAAGTTCCGGGACTCTTGGCTTCAAGACCCAGATTTGAAAGATTGGCTGCAAGCTTTTGAAAGTACTACTGGTCAAGTAGCGAAATGCAAATTTTGTGGAACTATTTTAAGGAGTCACTACGGTGATTTAAAGTCTCATGGGATGTCAAAGAAGCATCAACAAAATAAAAAGGTAAACGATTGTTTCTTTTATTGGTTAGTCATTTATTGGTCAGTTTTACCCAGGAGATGGAATTCGGTATAACATTCTGTTTTATTTACGTATGAGTTTACATCTTTGACTGAGTTAATTGTTACAGGTTATAACTGCGCAGCCTAAGATTCCGTTTAAGCCGGAGCCCATTAGAGGCAAAAAAAAGGAAGAAGCCAGGCTTGCATTGTTCACAGCCATGCATACCAGTATACGTACAGTTGACCACTTGGGAGAAGTAATTAATCATAGTCATGAAAAAGATATCGAAAAAGTTCAACTACACCGAACCAAGTGTTCGTCGGTTATAAAAAATGTTTTAGCTCCACATTTCACACAGGTTTTAAAACAAGATTTAAAGGACCAACCATTTAGTATATTAATTGATGAATCAACAGATATTGCTGTACATAAATACTTGGGTTTGATTATAATTTACTACAGTAAATTTTACAAAAAAAATGTATCAACATATCTAGACCTGACTGAATTGCACGAGTGTAATGCTGGAGGTATTGTCTCTGCTATAAAGAATACACTTATACGATTCGATTTGCGACTTGAAAATTTAATGGGCATTGGCACAGACAATGCTTCTGTGATGGTTGGAGTAAATAACGGAGTTTTTGCCAAATTGAAAGAAGAGGTACCACACCTGATTTTAGTGCGTTGCTTGTGCCATTCTTTGCAACTGGCTGTTTCAGATGCTGCAAAGGATTTTTTACCAAGAACTTTGGAATTTTTAATTAGAGAAACATATGATTGGTTTAGTCGCTCCTCTTCCAGACAAACTCTTTATATCGAGTTATACAAAACCATCAATGATGGACAGAAACCGCTAAAAATAGTTCAAGCATGCCAGACAAGGTGGTTGTCAATAGAGTCCGCTGTTTCGAGAATATATACGCAATGGCTAGAGTTAAAAACACATTTTTCCATAGCTAAGGTGCATGAAAGGTGTCACACGGCAGAGTTATTGCACTCTATGTATGCGAATGAGATGAATTACGCATATATTTCATTTTTATATCCAATATTAATTGAAATAAACAGAGTCAATAAAATGTTCGAGTCAAAAGATACAGACCACACAAAATTGTGTGGTGAGTTGACCAACCTGATAGATATGCTTGTCAGTAAAGTTACGTTACCTACAAATAAACTTGATATTTTTACCCAAAACATTCGCGACTTCTTGGATCAAAGATGTTATCTGGGATTCCGATTTGAAAAGCAAATACTGGAAATGAGAGAAAAAGGATTACCACGGCAAGACGAAGAAACGATGCGGAATCGGTGCATACATTTTGTAGTACGACTGATTGAAGAAATAAAAAACAGGCTACCGGAAAATTTGTCATTGATGAAAAAAAGTTCCCGAATAAGTGTTGAACAAGCACTTAATCACAATAAAGAAAATCTAATTGACATAATGGCTCAGTTCAACAAAAGTGCAGAATTTATAGCAAGAGTCGATGATCAATGGCGACAAATTCATTTATTGAAATGGAATGAGACCAAAGATACAAAAAAGTTTTGGAATGAAGTATTGCATTTCAAAGACGCTCAAGGGGAATCTAGATTTGAGGAACTGGCGAATTTTGCGATCACTCTCCTAATTCTGCCCCATTCCAATGCCGATGTTGAGAGACTATTCAGCAGTATGAATCTAATAAAAAACAAGCAGAGAAATAGAATGAAGTTAAAACTTTTAACTGCTTTATTAAGAATACGCTGTGGTTTGAGGTTGGAAGGCAAATGTTGCAACGACTATGAGATTCCAATGAACGTTTTAAAACAAATCGGTACCAAAGAATCGTATCAAGAAACCGACGACGATGATGCGGGCCACAATGATTCATCTGAAGAAGACGAATTAATTTAGATAGCAGTTGTTAACATTAAAATGAACATTAAAATTGAATTGTTGATTTTACTGATTGTTATTATTTTATTACGTATTAATAAAGGAAACTACTAAGGTTTTCTTTCGTAAAAACTAAACATCATATTTAGTGGAAAATTTAGCGGTTTTGAGAGTAGGGCCGTTTTCTGTTAGTGGTTTCCTGGTGGTTTTAGAAGTTGAATCTGGTGGAGAGCTCGTGTAACTGTTGGCAACACTGGTAGTGACAGCGCTCAAGTCGGTTGGCCTCGCAACACCGCACAAGTCGTTAGTCTGTCAAACTTTGCGCGCGTAAGTTCTTGACGCTCCGTGATTATTCAATTTTTATGTGAATTTTATCGCTGAAAGGTCCATGCAAGAAGTTTTAATGGAAGATTAAGAGGTAAGCTATAGAATAAAGTAATGTTTATTGATTTACGCTTATTAATATAGAAACAAAATGATAATAGAATATGTTCACTACTTACGCGGTGTTTACTTACAATTTTTTCTTAACTTAGGCGGTGTTTCAAAATGTATTTTATTTCTTTTAGGATACTCAATAATTAAAAATACACTATGGATGAAGAAGAAATTGATTCCTGGAGTAATCTGAGTTCAGGTGATGAATTGTTATGTGCCCAATTACATTTACAATTACAAGAATCAGGACTGATGTCAAAACATAAACGGCGTAAACTAAGTTGCCAAGAAGATAAAAAAAGAATTAAACTAGGTTAGTATTGAAGGTTTGTTTTGAGGTCCGCATTTATTTCTTGTTATTTACATTTTTAGTGCAATAATTCCTATTATTTGTTTTAGATTTGAAGCAAAAAGATAACACTAGTTCTTCTGATACCAAAACATGCAATTCTCCTACTAAATACGAAATTATTGCAACACCAATAAATGATCAAAACTTCGGGGAGTCCATAAAAAGTATTTTAAGTAGCCAGGACAATGTAATCTCAATATTAGATCAAAACATGGACTTGGATATTGAAAACATTGACATTAACAATCTACAAGTTATAGAAAAAGTTGGTAATGATTTCATTGATCTGCAACAGGAACCACCCGAATTTGCTACGGTGGCCATCGAGTATCTTGAGTCTTCTGTATTGGATGTAGCCAATATCACGGTAGAAAATGAGAACGTTGTACAAGAACTAGGAAATGCTGTCGTTAATATAAATTCTGTTAAATCTTTCCCTACTTCAAACCAAGATATTCTCGTATCTACGAATACTCAAGACCCAGTTTCTGATATAGTCACAAACAATACTCAATGTACAGATAAAAATAATACAACCCAAAACAATATGCAGCAATCCAATGTCTCTGCTACTCCATCGTGTTCTTCAAAAGTGGTCATACTCAGTGATGTTCCCTATCACGGTGATTTGTTAAGTCATACAAAACGACAGAACAAGGCGTCAAAAGACCCAAAGAAATATAAACGCAATATTAATAAAGAATTACGGATGAAAGGTGAAAATTATTTGGGATACAGAAGAGACAGAAAAGCAAAGATTAATAAAACATTTAAAGTGAAACAAGACGTATATAAGCCTGCAAGATCCATGAAACCACCGTGCACTTCTGCGTTTTGCAAGAAATCTAAACTCAGGTCATGTGACAAAATAAATGAAGAACAGCGGAAACATTTGTTTGAAAATTTCTGGCAGAATATGAACTGAGAGCAGCGAAGATCATTTATAACTTCACACGTTAACAAAATACCAAAGAAAATTACTAAAAATCCAGAATCATCCAAAAGAACTGATAGTCGAACTTACGTTTTGACGATTGATAACGTACGTCACCAAGTCTGCAAAAAAATGTTCTTGGCCACTCTTGGAATTAAAGATTGGTTTATCAGATATTGGTTGACAAAAACCGATTGTGCTATGCCTCCCGATTCATCTACTTCAACCAGTAATCGCAGAAATCCAGAGAAAATTGAAGACCACAAATATATTGAAAAGTTTTTAGCAGATCTTCCAAAGATGCCGTCGCATTACTGTCGTGCTAAAACATAACGAGAATATTTAGAACCAGTTTTCACGAACATGACACAGCTTTATAAGACATATAAAGAGAATTGTGAATTAGAGGGTAGAGAATGCCCTGGCCGTAAATTATTTGACAAAATATTTTTGAAACTCAATCTGAGCCTATTCCACCCAAAGAAAGATCAATGCGATGTTTGTTGCAGTCATAAAACTGGAAACATTACGGATGAAGAACACGCTGAACATGTTCTGAAGAAAGATCGAGCTAGGAAAGAGAAAGATACTGACAAAGGAATTGCACAATCCGGAGCTTGTCACGTGTTCACACAGGATGTTGAATCGGTAAAATTGGCCCCGTATCTTCAAGCTAGTGCAGTTTACTATAAAACTAAATTATGCGTCCATAATTTTACACTATACAATATAGCAACTAAAGAAGTAATGTGTTATTGGTTCGATGAGTCAAATAGCACGCTTGAAGCCTCTGTGTTTGCTTCATGCTTAGTAGACCATTTAGAGAAGGTTTTGAGTCAGAAATTATTGGCTGTGATTTTATATTCCGATGGCTGTTGCGCTCAAAATCGCAATGCTACCTTAAGTAATGCTTTATTACGTTTAGCGATTGAAAAAAATATTGTGATTACTCAAAAGTACCTGGAAAAAGGCCATACTCACATGGAATGTGACTCGGTACACAGTGCAATAGAGTGCAAATTAAAAGGTAAAGAAATTTTCCTTCCACAACAATACATGGCAATAAGTAAAATTGCTAGGAGTGATCCTATGCCTTACGAAGCTCGTTATTTGGACTATAACTTTTTCACAGACTTTTCGAAAAATTTATAAATCTATACGTCCTGGTAAAAAAACAGGTGACCCAGTCGTCACAGATATACATATGCTAGAATACAGACCAAATGGCAAAATTTGGTACAAAGTTGATTTTGATAACGAGCTACAGCCGTTACCACATCGTCCCACGCCAATTAACAACATTAAACAAATAAATGGCCTGCAGAAATTGTACGCAGCTAGAATACCAATTACAAAGCGGAAGTATCAAGATTTGCAAGACCTAAAAAGTGTATTACCACCTAGTTGCCATTCTTTTTATGATGACCTTCCGCACAGCAATCGCTAAAGACTGAAACTTAGATTAGACTAGAGATTTCGAGTTATTCTTTATTATTTTTATAATTTTATTAATACTATTTATATCTGGTTTCTTTGGAGTTTATTAAAGACTAAAACTAATAATTCAAAATATTTACCTATAATAATAAAAAAATATAATTGCATTTTCGCACTAACTAGAAGTTCCTATGTTACCAAACAACTTTAAGTAATTTATATCAACAATGTGATTCTTAAGGTTTAAGTTATAGATACCTAATGTTATAAAGATTTGTTAATTTTCTTGAAATATTTCCTAATAAAAGCTTTTCTTTGGAAATCATCTTTTATTTAATATCTTAATCCCTAACATTTCCGCAAACAACACCGCCTAAATCTAATAAAATATTAGTCAACACAGCTCAAGTCATAAAAAACAAGTTAAAATAAAGTAAATTGTCAAAATAAGTATAAATAATTATTTCTTAACCGCTAACTAGAGTATGTATTAAGTTATGACAGGAATAATCCCCAGATTTTTTAAAATAGACATTTTTTTACTCTCTCTCCTGTAAAGTTGGTAAAAATGACTTAGGCGGTGTTGTAAGCTAAGGGACGTACTGCAGTTTTACACAATATTGCTTTCTTGCAAAATGGTGAATTACTTTTAATTAATTATAACACCTGGTGACCTGTAACACAGGTTTTTTATTTCCCAAATATCTATATTAAGTACCAGTCTCTCACACAGGTAGAACACAGCTGAGACATTGTCTTGTAGACATAAACCTTAGTCAGCTTTGTGAAAAAAGAATAAATAGCAATTATTATTGCCTTTTTATTAGTGAAAAATCATCATATGATACTGCACAATCAGAAGTTCTGCACAACTTATTACTTAGAATTGACCATTCTGCTAACTTAGAATGATTATTAGGTACTTATTAATAATCATTTTGCTGAATTATAATAAGTGAAATATTATTTAAATACTGCTGATGTACATAATTTTAAAAATAAAAACATAAATATGTAATTATAATAATTTATGTTTATTTTGTCATTTAAATACTAGTACCTAAATACCCGAAGTAGGCACCCTAAAATGCAATACAGTTAAAACCGTTTACGACGACATCGTTTAAAACAACATACCGGTTATATTGACCAAAATGAAAGGTCCCGACTGAATGCCATATGATCACCTTATAAAAAATACTGCTTTTTACGACATTGCTTATTACGACATATCTCATTTAGCGACCTTATTTAACCAATATTTTCGGAGAATTGTATCTGTTAGAACGACCAGTTTTATTGTAAACAATTTGAATAGGCAACGGTGTCCACATCTGGTCAGTGGCTATTAAGATCCTAAAAGTAAACAAAAACATGTCGAGTTTAGGGTCTTTTGTAATTCTCAGAAACAAAATATGTACACGTGCAAGCAATAAAATCAAAGTCCGCTTTCTCATATCTGTTCAGTCAGTTTGTTACTTATCTGTACACAAGACGCACCAAAGCATATTTTTGAGTTAATTGTGAATCTTTTAACATGTCGAAAAGAAAAAGAAAACAAATCGATATCGAAGAAAAATCGCGTATTATATCAAAGCTAAAGAGCGGAATTTCAAACAAAGACTTGGCCAAGGAATATGGTGTATCACACTCGACAATTTCAACCATTTGGAAAGAGAGAGAAAAAATTGAAACACTTTTTGAATGCAATTTTTTGAAAATGAAACGAGCAAGAACAACAAAACATACGAAGATTGAGGAAGCTTTGTTAAAGTGGTTTAAATATCAAAGGACAAATAATGTGCCAATCAGTGGACCAATACTTCAGCAAAAAGCAAACGATTTTGCTCAGCGTTTTGGTGAAGATTTCGTTTGCTCGTCTAGTTGGATTCAACGTTTCCGGGCTCGGCACGGTATCGTCGGCGGAAAAATGAGTGGTGAAGCTGCCAGTGTTGATAATGGTGTTGTAGAAGAATGGATATCGCAAAAGTGGCCTACGTTATACGAAGGCTACGGACCAGATGACATTTTTAACGCAGACGAAACCGGACTTTTTTATAATATGACACCAGACAGGACATTAAAGTTCAAAGGAGAAAATTGTTCTGGTGGAAAAATGTCTAAGACGAGACTAACGATCATGGTTGCAGCAAATATGACAGGATCCTGTAAAAGGAAGCTTTTAGTTATCGGCAAATCTAAGAAACCAAGATGCTTTAAAAACATACGCTCACTGCCGGTAGCGTATGAAAACAATGTGAAGTCATGGATGACATCGGATATATTTGAAAGATGGTTACGAAACTGGGACGCTGAATTAAAAGCAAACAATCAGAAAATTTTACTTTTGGTTGATAATTGTCCTGCTCATCCGGCTGTTACAAATCTAAAGTGCATTAAACTTGTGTTCTTACCACCAAATGTTACATCTGTACTGCAACCTATGGACCAAGGTGTAATAAGAAGTTTAAAATCTCATTATAGAAGACTGCAAGTGTTAAAGTTAATACAAAACCTTGACAATAATGACCAGAAAAGCTTTACGGTTCTTGATGCCATCTTGATGATATCAGAAGCATGGAAAAAAGTTTCACAAAAAACTATAGCTAACTTCTTTAGACATGCAGGTTTTAAAGACTTCTTGACAATATCCCCAGATGACGTGACTGATGATGAAGAAGAGGACAATATTCCTTTGGTTCAATTAGCACAAAATTTACGACCTGCTTTATCTACTACTGAAGCAGAGGAGTTTATTGATGTAGATAATTCTATTGAAATTTGTGCACCAGCTACGGAAGAAGATATTGTACAAGAAGTTGAAGAGGAAAATGACGAGGAACAGGAAGAAACTGAAGAAGAATTTACAGTGCCGACTTTGAATGATGGTCTCAATGCTGTTAGTGTATTACGAAAGATTGTTCTTTTCAATGAACAGTTTCACATCCAGGGAAATTATGACAATACACTAATTAAAATTCAACGTGAACTACAAAATTCATACGCACGACAAAAGTGTTTCAAACAGACTAAAATTACATATTTTATGATACATAAAAATGATTAATATTCTCTCATATCTTCTATGTGAATTTTTGTATGTACCTACACATTCAATTATACTACCTAATCAATAAAAAAAATACTTTTTCTTGTACCTCAAAAATATCACCGGTTGTTTTTACGGCCAAATATGAGTAGTCCCTTCGATGTCGCTATAACAGATTTTGACTGTAGTTATCATGTGTTATACATGACAATTATTGCAATAGTTGTCATGTGACAAAATGCAACAGTTGTCATGTGACAAAATGCAACAGTTGTCATGTGTTATACATGACAATTATTGCATTTTCATTTTGGCTAATTCCAATTCATGCTTTTCTTTTAGGAATCTTAATTCCAATTCATTTTTCTTTCGTATAAATTTTAAGTTTTCCTTAGCTATTTCCATATTAATATCATGTAATTGCTGCTGATGGGACAGTTGGTTTTCGGCTAATTGCTTCTTTAACTTCATAAGTTCTTTTTTATCCTCTGCCAATTCCATAAATGTACATGATGCAGCCTCTTTAGTTTCTGTAATAGAGGAATTAAATTAAAATACACATTAATAATGAATAATAATAATAATAATCTGTGGCCCGGCTGTCAAGTCGACTGACAAGAAATTTTTTCTCCGAAATATTTTTCGATAAATTTATTCTAAACACCTAATTACAATGTCCACCCACCCAAAAACATTAAGAAAAAAAAAAAGAATAATAGTGAAATTACCGGACACCTACCATATTATAAATGAAAAACATGGCAACGCAATAAAAACAAACTTATATGCTGAGAGAATGCTGACTAGAAGCCGGGCGAAACAACCATTCACACACCCAACATCTTCGGGTTCGTCGCTCAGCTCCGCCTCGCAGCCGCCGGGACCAGCGCCAGCCGTGAGTCCAGTGATTCCGGTAGCTGCAGTTGCGTCGAGCTCGAGCGACGAATATTTCTCGCCGCCGACGACACCACCACCAGCGCGTCGACGGGGAAGAGGCCGACCTCCGGCCAGCTTGGGACCTCGAGGCCCTCCGGCCTTTGATAGGGTCCCCGCTGCCGGTGGAAGTGTGCAGCGCATGAGATGGACACAATCCATTAATGAAAATGTCATGCGCTCATACTTTGGGGCTACAGAGGGGGGAACTAACCTGACTGCGTACCGTGGTCGGATGCTCTCTCTGTTTCAGGTGCTTGAGCCAGCTGTCAACGTCACAGCCCAACGACTGTCGGATCAGGTACGGGTCATCCAGCGTAGCCGTATGTTGGATGATGCTGTGCTTGATAGACTGCGCCTGGAATCGCAGAGTAGCCGTGTTTCACCTGCTACACCACCGGTCGCGGAGCAACTTCAACCCAGTGCTTCACCGCGACCCGACCACGTTGGTGACGCCGATGATGACGCGGCTATATCTGTGAGTACCCAGTGCAATGAACGATTGAGGAGCGCTTTGGAGGACGCTTTTCGGGAGTACCGCTCCACTCCGCCGGGGCTTAGACCTCGACTACCTCGTTTGCCCATGCACAAGAGAAATAGGGCGCTGGTGTGTGCTTTAGATTCGGAGCTATCAAATTGTTTTGATAGCAGCGAAGACCTCACTGATACCCACTCAATCTTGTACTGTGGGGCTGTAGCGGCATGTCGCGTAGCTCACTGTAAATTTCCTAATTTTGACAGAGCTACACGACCAACCGTGCCGGCCTGGCAGTGCAGGATTGAGCGCCGTATCGGTGAGGCTAGAGCACTCATCGGCAAGCTTATCTGCTTCAGGGAGGGCAATACTCGCCCTAGAGTGATGCGCTTTGTGAGGCGGGCATTCTCGGGAACTGATATTAGTCCTCGAGATTATCTGCCCTGCGTCACAGAGCGTATCGACTTCCTGAAGCAGAAGATCTATGCATGGGCAAGCCGTATTCGTCGGTATAAGCGCCGAGTGGAGCGGTACACTCAGAATCGCACATTCCAAAGTAATGAAAGGTGGGTTTACAGGGCTTGGGAGCGACCGGACCAAGGTGTGACTGATACACGCCTGCCGGATGATAACGCCATGTGTTCATTTTGGCGCAGCATCTGGTCGGCGCCTGTCAGTCACATCGAGGGTGATTGGATCCGAGAGGTCGAGCGCACATGTGATCTTTTACCAGAAATGGGGGCAATTACCATCAGCCCCCAAGATGTAGCCCGTGCAGTCCGTCCGTTGCCTAACTGGAAATCTCCTGGGCCGGATGGGCTGCACAATTTCTGGATAAAATGGTTCCAAAGGTCACATGCTCGCTTGGCATCTCAGTTCCAGTCTGTCTTAGAGTCAGGGTCGCTACCCCCCTTCCTAACAACAGGAATAACCCACCTGCTCCACAAATCAGGTAGTACTGCGGATCCTAAAAATTATAGACCGATCACGTGTTTACCGACGGTCTATAAAGTTCTTACATCCATTCTGAGAGCTAAAATCAATAGTCATATTGAGACAAATTCTATCATGTCAGCCTCTCAGAATGGATGTAGGAACGGGTCCCGCGGTACTAAGGAGCTGCTCCTCATCGATATGCTGGAGGGTACTGGCTTAGGCTTCCGGTTGAAAAGAGGTGGTCAGGTCATATCTCACCTTCTTTACATGGATGATCTGAAACTCTTTGCCCCCAACGACTTGCAACTGATGGAGCTACTAAAGGTAACTGAAACCTTTAGTAGTGCCATCAGGATGGAATTTGGTGTGGACAAATGTGCAGTCATGCATGTAAAGCGAGGAGAGATTATGGAATCCGTGGGAATTCAACTTACGGATTCCATACACCTTAGATCCCTCTGCTCAACTAAAACTTACAAGTATTTGGGTATGTCGGAAGCGTTAGGCATCAATGCTGATGACGTGAAACGGTCGTTGAAGGAGCGCTTCTTCGGCCGCCTGAATAAAGTTCTGAATAGTCTTTTATCAGGCGGGAACAAGGTGCGCGCTTTCAACGGTTGGGTCATGCCGGTGTTGATGTACTCTTTCGGCATACTCAAATGGACTCAGACAGAACTTGACGCCTTGGATAGGAACCCCCGCACACTGCTTACCGCAAATCGGATGCATCACCCACGGTCTTCGGTGATGAGACTGTACATCCCGCGGAAGTGCGGGGGTCGCGGCTTCTTAAATGCTAAGACCCTACACAACCGCGAGGTGTGCAGTCTCAGGGAATACTTCCTGGAAACCGACGTGGGCATGCACCGAGATGTGGTAGCGGTGGACAAGGGCCTCACTCCGCTCTCCTTGGCTAACGAGAACTGGCGCAAACCTATAATACTGGACACTAATGACCGCAGGGAAGTATGGCAGAGCAAGGAGCTTCACGGACGCTTTTACCGGGCCTTACATGGGCCCTCTGTAGACCTATTAGCGTCCGTATCTTGGCTCCGTTTTGGTGACCTCTTCGGGGAAACCGAAGGTTTTGTCTGTGCGATAATGGACGAAGTTATGATGACGAACAACTACCGGAAATATATTGTGAAGGACGGTACGGTTGACATCTGTCGGGCATGCCACCGGCCCGGGGAATCAATCCGACACATTATTTCTGGATGTTCTCATCTAGCTAACGGAGACTATTTGCATAGGCACAACCTCGTAGCCAGGATTATCCACCAGCAACTTGCTCTTAAATACAATCTTGTGGAAACAGAAGTACCGTACTATAGGTATGTGCCCGACCCAGTTCTCGACAATGGCAATATCTCATTGTATTGGGATCGATCTATAATCACTGACAGGACTATTGTTGCCAATAAGCCTGATATAGTGGTCATAGATCGACTAGAGCGTCGCACAATGATTATTGATATAGCGGTCCCTCATGACGAGAACCTCGTGAAAGCTGAGAAGGAAAAACAAACTAAGTATCTTGACTTGGCTCGCGAGGTTGTCGACATGTGGGAAGTGGACACAGCAGTCATTGTGCCGATAGTCGTTACGGCCAATGGCTTAATAGCCAAGAGCCTCGACCAACATCTGCGGAGGCTCTCGTTAGGCAGTTGGATCAAGGGTCTGATTCAGAAGGCAGTACTCCTGGACACGGCGCGTATTGTCCGGAGGTTTCTCTCTCAGGAGCCCTGACCACCGGTAGCTTGGACCCTGTTCCCGATGCCGGTGGGCTACTATTTTTTATATTTTTAAATGTTTTTTTTTTTGTATAACCTTCTATAGAAAATATTTAAAAATGTAATTTATATGTATATACAAATAATAAAAGGAAATAATAATAATATACTTAATAATATATACGCACGAGCTTCGCATGGATATCAGAAATCTCTGAAATTCTCGTCTTTTTCCTACTATAATATTCATGCATTATACACCCGAGGATCAGGTGTATCATCACGAATCACTCTGTCAGTTGGTAAAAACCACATGAAAATCCATTTTCAAGTGTATTCCATTCATACATATACATAGTAAATATAGCAAGTGCCTACATAAAGTGACACAAAATAATTACTAGTCTAGACAACATGTGGTAATTATTTTGTCAAACATACCTTTAATTAACATTTTGTCATTGGAGTGCTGCTTCTTTACTTTAATTTTTGATTTTTATAGCACTCTATCAAATTTTTAGCAGTTCTGACAACACCACATTACTAGTACTCGAATTAATTTCGATAGCCAGATTCTTCCATCCGTTTGTTTTTTCTTTTGCAATTGCCCCGTCGGTATTTTTATTTTCTATAATTTGTAATTTTCCACTTATAAACAACGTATGCAAAATTTCTCTGTTATTAAAATTAGGCGCTCAAAGAGTATGTAAGCACTACGTTTATAGGCGCTCTTGAAAACAAATAAACTATGAATTCAATTATAAATTTATAATACAAAAAAATGTACTGACCAAAGAGAAAGCAAACGTCACTTTACGCAGTGTTGCCAACTCTATACCACCAGTGAGTGCTAAAAAACTTCCCAAAAAGTACCAGATTGCTATGGATTTCCAAAAATAGTGCTATATGAAATAAAATAATAAAATTATATAAGTAAAATTGTTTAACTTTTCTTTGACATACTTAAAAACTGTTACAACTATTATTTTAATACTATAATCACTCATATTTACTGTCAATGTCATTATCTATTTCTGCAGTTGTTTTTATCGTTTTCTCCTTGTACCTACTACCGTCGCCGTTGATGTGGATGGTTGTAAAATTTCAGCCGCCTTTTTCAACATAATATGTTGAAAAAGGCGGCTGAAATTTTACAACATCATTAAAAAAGGAAGATAGGGTCAAGAAAGATAATATCTTTCTTGAATATGTTTTTAATAATGTCTTAGGGAATTTCATACGTGTGGCAAGTTTTGTTAACATTTTTAAGTCCTGTTCGAATATAAATAATTGATATACGTAATTAATTTATATACTTATATTTATATTTATTTATTCCAATTTATTGCTATGTGAAACTACACTAATTTTACATCACAATATCCGCTAGGAATCAATTTGCAAAGAATTAAAACACCCACTGAACATCACTCGAAGTTATCCCGCTAAAAACTCATAAACTTATTAATTATCTATGTGTAATTCCAAAGGTAATTAATCTATGTGAAATACGAATGCATATATATACATGGCGTGTCTTCGATTTATTATCTGGAATTATAAAATTTCGCTTGACTATTAAATAGTGCTACATTCAGTGCTAGGTGCTGTATGTTAGATTTCAGTGCTGGCTTTGTGAAAATAGTGCCAAATCTAGCACTGAAAGTGCTAAGTTGGCACCACTGACTTTACGTCAGATTTTATATTTGACACGTTCCTTTCCACACAAAAAGTTTAAAAATGCATAAAATATCGAGCAGAATTATGAACAACGGAATGTAACTGAACGAACGAAGAGAATGGAACGTATTAAGCCAGGTTTAGTTAAAGGGGCTATTACACCTTTCCTAATTCAGGTTCCGATATTTAGGCACGCCTAAATTCAGGGAAGTATAATTGCATTTAGGTAGGAAGAATCCTACTTAGGCTCAGATTTAGGAAAAAAAGTGGATTCCGGCGTCCTGAATCCTATCTAGGAAACGTGTAATCGCATTTTGGACGCTCAGTCGCCGCTCGCCTACTGACGCGAGCGCACGTGTTTTCTTCGATTGTGTGGATGCACGCAAAACAAAATGACAAAAATAAAATATGTTGGTACCTATTATAAAAGAACATGTCTTATCTTTGAAACAAAAGCGATTCAAACTATTTATTAGTGACAAAAAACTGTTACATATCAAAGTGACACAAAGAATTATTAGAGTAATAGGTGAACATAATATGTTTACTTATTATTAATTCTATGATAATAAATAAACGGAATACCAAATAATATTCCACAACAATCTAACAACGCCCCGTCTAAACATACTTACTTATATATTCCTAAATACATACATAATTACACTAGTTTACATGACTTTTGTTCATGAAATGGAATACATACGGTTACATTACTTTGGGTATCTACATCTCGGAAAAAATATTAAAAAAAATCCAGCACGTCAGGTTTTTGAAATATTTATTAAGAAGATTTTTACAAAAAACACATCTAAATAAACGATAGACAGTTAAAAATGGGTAATTTTTGCTCTTTTTTTATAAATATTTTCATCTGTATCTCTCACAACAGACCAACAATAGTCCCCTAGCATGTTTTCGTCCCAAAAACCTTGATAATTTTGCTCAAATAATTTTAAATCTTGGTGAAATCGCTCACCGTGTTCATCACTCACACTACCAAGATTTTCTGGAAAAAAATCTAAGTGGGAATGCAAAAAATGAATTTTTAGTGACATATTTACACCCATACGCTCATAATTATGCAATAAATTTTCAACGATCTCTTTGTAATTATCACTTTTTTTATTGCCTAAAAAATTTTTAACGACACTTTTGAAAGAGTTCCAGGCTGCTTTTTCTACATCGGTTAAAAGGCTCTCGAATTTTGTATCGTCCAATATTCTCCTGATTTGAGGACCCACAAATATTCCTTCCTTTAATTTAGTCGCAGAAAGATTCGTAAATACAGAGCAGAGATATTGAAATGCAGGCTTGGACTTATCCAAAGCTTTGGTAAAATTTTTCATCAAGCCCAACTTAATGTGAAGCGGAGGTAATATTATTTTTTTTGGGTCAACTAAACATGTATTTTTTACGTTCATCTTGCCTGGAACATATTCATTTCGTACAGGCCAAATTTTTCTTTTATAGTGATCCTGTTTTGCTCTGGAGTCCCATAGGCATAAGAAACAACAGTACTTAGTGTATCCACTTTGTAAGCCCAAAAGCATACTTATAACTTTTAGATCGCCACAAATATACCAATTGTGACATTTATATTTGATCAGTTCAATCAATTTGGCCATTGTATCATAGGTTTCTTTACAATTAACAGCATGACCTATAGGAATAGACGGCTTTGCATTTCCAATATGCAAAAGAACAGCTTTAAGACTTTCCTTCGACGAATCTATAAAAAGGCGCCATTATTTTTCGTCATACGGTTGTTTCATTTCTTCAAAAAGTCCCTTGACGTCATGACAATAACAAAACTCATTTTCTTTTGTAAAAAAACCAGCATACGTCTTGCTTCTAGAGCGATAAATACTAACTTTTGTACTGGGATCAAGCAATTTCCACTGTTGCAGCCTGGAGCCAAGTAATTCCGCTTTTGACTTAGACAACTGCAAATCTCTTATAAGATCGTTGAGTTCAGATTGGGTTATCAAATGTGGACTATCCTCATCAACGCAAAAGTTATCGGAGCTTGATTGTTCACTGTCACTAGGCTCGTGCATTCTAATACTACTTGTTGGATCTATGTGAATTTGGTCACTTATGCCGGGTGGTGTGGGAACTGGTAAATCCTCTGAATGAAGGACCGGCTTGGTCACTGATGGAACGTCTGCATATTTTATACTATCTTTATTTTTTGAGTTAAAACCAAAAGTTTTTGTTAAACAAAAGTAACAATCGGTTACGTGGTTAGTTGGCTCTCTCCAGATCATTGGTTTACCAAATTTCAGTGATCTATTTTTACCTGAATACCAGGAGCTGAGGACCAATCTGCAATTAGTGCAAATCACATGAGGAACCCAATTTTTATCTTGATTTGACACCGGAAATCCAAAATATTGTAAATAGGCTTCTTGCAATGGTTTTGTTAAAGGGAAACCACGATTTAACTGAACAATTTTCCCACAAACATAACAAAATCGATCTGGATGTAGTTTACACACTCTAGATGACATTTTTATATAAAAATGAGACTTTTGATTCACACAGTTGTTTACAAAACAGAACGATAAACGCATTTAAACAATTGCGGGTAGATAAAAAAAAAGTCATCGATATCTCCGAATTGTGACGTGCTACGAAAAATAAAAAAATATTTTTTTAGTAACCGTCCATAGCCTACTTAAATAATATAGGTTTCATTTCATGAACAAAAAAAAAATTATTTTTTTGTAAACTAGTGTTATTAAAGACAAATTACCAGACACTGAAAAAATAATCGTGCTCATCACAAAAACATTTGTCCTAGGTGGGAATCGAACCCACGACCTCCGGTATAGCAGTTAGGGGGCCACTAACCACTAAATCAACAATCCCATCTGAAAAAGAATATCTCTTTTTTTTATTCAATAAAAATATCTCGTAATTTCTCTTGGGCCAACCGCTAAGGTTATGACATTTTTTTTTGTTTTACTATAGTTAATATTGGGGCCATTTTGTCATAGTTCTTTTCACTCGACACGTCCGTCACGAGTCGCTCGCCCTTGGCGACTGACATATTATTACAAAGCACTCTGTGGCGACTGATTCAGTAACCTGAATCAGTGAATGTGTAATCAAGAGCTCCGGCGACTGACTTTCTTTTTCTAAATCGGCCCCTGAATATCGGAACCTGAATTAGGAAAGGTGTAATAGCCCCTTAAGACAAATGGATTCCAATACTTGCAAGACGCTTTTAGGTTTTAGGCTTCTATGATAAAAAAATAATAATAATAATATAATATAATAATAATTAAATTTGAAAATGTATGGACCAAATAATGTCTGAAATAAAAAGATTTTATTTATTTTTTATTTTTTCGGGCGACTTGCACGAACACGAACATGATACAACACACACAACACCACCACCACCAACAACAACAACATGTTTTCTTTTTTTTTCTTTCTTATTACACTTTCCGATTTGTAGGAAAACAATTTAGGAATAGTTAGGAAGCAAAATTGATAGCGAGTGATCACACTATCCTACATTGAATCCTAAATCGTAGCCAATCGTAGCGACGACTAGACATGGGCGGTTTTGGTTTTAAACACAAACGAATGTATATCCGATTTCGGATTTTGAAATTGATACCAATATCTGATTTCTGTAGCCCTTAGCTTCATCGATTTGTTCCTTACAACACGCGGCATATAAGTTAAACCACAATGGCGATCAACCTTGAATACGCAGTAAGAAACCGATTTTTGGGTCTAAATGGCCGTCGTTGCTGGGATTACGCGCATCCCCCGATGCGCGTAATCCCAGCAACGACGGCCATTTTCCAGTTCAACTTATTTGCCGCATTTTTTGGTGTGGGTGGTTCAACCAAAATCTATTGCACATTATGCGATCAATGTCACTCTTATTTTTAGGAAATGTAAAAATTAGTTTTCAGTGATTATGCGTTGATTTATTTTCGTTTTAATCTAGTGTATAATATCAAATTTTTTCGTTCAGAGATGCAAACTTGAACTTGGTGACAAGTGCGGCCGTCTTCGTATCACCATATCAGTGAAAAGAATTTCCCGACTTTTTTATGTGTTAGTTTAGAGTGGATTAATTAAAGATAATTAATAAATGTAAATAGTTAAGTACCTATTAAGATTTTTTGTTTCAGACTTTATTTTAATTGATTTTAATGAAATTCAAACAACGGGGTAAATCAAAAATGTATAACAACTACGCGGTAAATAAGTTGAACCAAAATGGCCGTCGTTGCTATGCTAACGCGCAGCTGTCCACTTCGATTTTGGTTCAGACTTTATTCTAATTGATTTGTAATGAAATTCAAACAACGGGGTAAATCAAAAATGTATAACTACTACGCGGTAAATAAGTTGAACCAAAATGGCCGTCGTTGCTATGGTTACGCGCAGCAGTCTACTTCGATTTAGTCCCGAAAATCGGTTACTTAGAGACCATTCAAGGTCGATCGCCATTTTCGTTAAACTTATATGCCGAGTATTGTAAGGAACGAATTGGTGAAGTTGAGTGCCATGAGAATAGGATATCTAAAATCGGATATTGAAATCGATTTCAAAATCAGAAATCGGATATTTATCCATTTGCATTCAATACCAAAAATGCCCATGTCTACTAAATCGTAACATATTGTACACAATTTGAGAAGTAGAGTAATCGGATCTCCAACTTTACACTAAATTGGATCCAATCTCTCCTAACAGCGATTACATCTTCCGACTTCCTAAATAGGGTAGTTGACAGTAAGAAAATATTTTTAAGATTTCCATTTTTTATGGTATAAATGTGAAATATTTATATAAATGTGAAAAATCGATGACATTGGTTAAATAAATGATGATTATTTAATATTTTTGAGAAATAAAATTCCGAAAATACAGTCACTAGTCACATATCAACAAACGCCATTCACGACGCGTGACATAATAACTTGCATCACAAAACCAACTTGACATCTCGAGGTCGTATTGTTATTGTGTTTTAATTTGTTTTGCCTTAAATCTAACTTAATTTAACGTAATTCCGAAAAGTTCATACTAGAAAAAAGTTTGGTACAGTGGAAGCAGGTTTTATAAAAGCGAATAATAGTAATTTGCACTAGATCGATGTTGTTAAGTTGGGTGCATTTTTCGCAACTAACACCAATTTTTGCTCTGCAGAATTCCAAAATATAAAAACTTCAGTGTAAGTATACAACAGTACATTAATATAATGATAAAACTAATTAGCCTACCTGATAACCGTTCAGCAAAAGTATCTAATACCGATCAGATAATTTCATAATATTTTTAGGTTGTTGATGTTTATTTTCATTCAACACAATATTTCTTTTTCAGATCATCTCGTGCATCGTTAAAACGTCTTAGTTTAGATTAAAATATAAGGTTTGGTTACAATAAGGATTCTAACCGAATAAAAATCTAGTCTCAGTATCAGAAACCGTATTTTTTAATTATTACGTTAATATATTTAACGACCATAATTTATAGCATAAAAGTTGAAACTTACATCGTAATGATCCTCACAAAAATATATTTTGGAATCCGAAGCTATATTTACGTCCCATCTTGCAAGTTAAAACCTCTTTTTACGCATTTGTTCCTTTCGAGGCACATGTACAAATAGTTTCTTTGGTTGATTGTTGAACTTTCACACTGATACCTCAGTGTTTATAAAACTTGAGATCTACTTTATCAGATAATTTGTAGAAACTTGTTAACCACTCAACCGAACAGCTGTTTGTTTAGTAACCTATGACGTAACACGAGTCACCATGATAGTTTAACGCGTTTTGTTGGAGTTATGTCAAATAGTTCATAAAAAAATAAAATAAAATATGTTACAGTTTGTATTTTACTGAAATATTAATATTTCAGTTAAATTAGGCCATAAGGCACACTATGAGTTACGTTTTTCAAAATTAGTCAATTACCCTATTGGTGATGCACCGAATATTCGGTTACTATCCGGTATCCGGCTTATCCGGCCCTTTTTTACCACCCGGCCGGATACCGGATGGTAATGTACTATCCGGCCGGATACCGGATAATAAACTTGGTAGATTTTATAAATGGAATCTAAATAAAGACACAGTTGTAAGTGAAGCTTTTATTATTTTAAACAACTTTAACTTTTTATAATAAATCAATTATTTAAAGTAACTTGGTGATAATACTGATGGTTAAAAATTTACTTATTTGTAACTAGTAATAATAGTTTAATATTGGAAATCCACCAAAGGTAAATTATGATGTATAAAAACAAGATTTTCAGCATTTTTAGGAAGCAAACGATTCCTCGTCGACTGGCGCGTCATAGAGGGGGTGGAGACGTATTCGGACCACCGGTACATCCGGTTCGACGTCTCCGCCCAGTCCTCGACCGCGCCGGTCCAACGGACCCCGTGTGGTCCGCGTTGGGCGCTGAGGCAGCTGGACCGGGATCTCTTCCGGCAAGCCGCGGCGGTACAGGCCTGGGTGCAAGCACCGGACAGGCCTGTCGACATTGACGCCGAGGCGGACTGGTTCGGGGAGGCCTTGTCGCAAATTTGCGACGCGGCTATGCCCCGAGTCCGACCAAGACGTGCCCAGCGCCAGGTGCACTGGTGGTCGCCGGAGATTGCAGCACTGCGTGACGCATGCACTGCCGCGCGACGCCGGTACTCCAGACACCGCAGACGCCGCATCCGTCCACCGGATGCAGAGGCCATAGAGGCGGAGCTGTATGAGGGATACAGAGCAGCAAAGCGCACCCTCCGAGCGGAGATAAAGCGGGCCAAACTCGAGGCCCGCAACGTGTGGCTGGGGACTCTCAACGTGGACCCATGGGGTCGCCCGTACAAGGCGGTGCGGGATAAACTCCGCCCCTGGGCTCCCCCGCTGACGCAGAGTCTCCGGCCCCAGCTTGTGGAGGGTGTAGTGAACTCTCTGTTCCCTGCGCGGGGGGAACACACCCCCCCGCCCATGGCTCCGCCACCTGCGGTGTCCGACGCGGACCACAATGGCGACGACGGTGACCATATTGCTCCAGAGGTGACCGAGGTAGAGATGAGAGTGGCGGTACAAAGGCTGAATGCCAAAAATACCGCCCCGGGACCCGACGGCTTGCCTGGAAAAGCCTGGGTCCTGGCCATGGAGGCTCTCGGGCCTCGACTCAGAGGGCTCCTCAGCGCATGTATGGAGAGGGGCCAGTTCCCGCTTCGTTGGAAGACGGGGAAACTGGTCCTAATCGCGAAGCCAGGGCGACCTGCGGACTCTCCGTCCGCGTATCGGCCCATTGTGCTGCTCGACGAGGTGGGTAAGCTCTTTGAAAGAGTAGTTGCAAACCGCCTCGTCGCGCACCTAGCACGGGTCGGGCCGAACCTGTCGGATGACCAGTTCGGCTTCCGCAGGATGCGCTCAACGGTGGACGCTATCATGCGCGTGCGAGCCCTCACGACGGGGAATGCAGTGTCCTGGGGCAGGTGTGTCTTGGCGGTGTCTTTGGATATCGCCAACGCCTTCAACTCCCTGCCCTGGAGTAGCATTAGGAGCGCACTCCGGTACCACCGGGTGCCCGACTACCTCTGTCGTGTGATCGAGGCCTACCTGTCGAGCAGGTACATTATCTACCCCGGTCATCAGGGAGAATGGAATCGGCGAGAGATGTCGTGCGGTGTCCCACAGGGATCGGTACTAGGGCCGCCCTTGTGGAACATCGGGTACGACTACGTGCTGCGCGCCGGCCTCCCCGACGGGGTCAGCGTGGTCTGCTACGCGGACGACACGCTGGTCCTGGCGCGGGGACAGTCGTACCAGGCGGCGGTCGAACTAGCGACGCGCGGGGTTGCGACAGTCGTGGAGAGGATCCAGCAGTTGGGACTCGAGGTGGCATTGCACAAGTCCGAGGCCATATGCTTTCACGGCCCTTGGTACGCGCCACCACCGGGTTCCCAATTAACGGTAGGAGGAGTTCACATCGGCGTCGGGTCGACGATGAAGTACCTGGGACTCGTCCTCGACAGCCGGTGGAACTTCGAGGCGCACTTCCGACGTTTGGCTCCCCAACTTAATCGGACTTCGGCTGCACTCAAGCGGCTCCTGCCGAACCTGGGGGGTCCAGACGCCTCCTGCCGGAGGCTCTACGCTGGCATCGTTCGGTCCATGGCCCTTTACGGGGCGCCTGTGTGGGCGCCGACGCTGCGAAGGCGACCGGCGGCCCTGCTGAACGCCTGCCAGAGGGTCATGGCCATACGGATGATTCGGGGATACCGCACGGTATCCCGCGAAGCGGCGAGCCTCCTTGCTGGCCTGCCACCATGGGATCTGGAGGCAACAGTCCTTGCACGCATGCACGATCTGCGCGTGGAGATGCAACGCCGGGGCGAATCCCCGCTGCCGCGACAAGTCGCGGCTTGGCGGACAGAGTTCCGGCGAGATCTCATGGTGAAATGGCGAGAACGACTGTCGCAACCCTGTGCTGGGCACGCCACGATTGAGGCGGTAAGGCCCCTCTTTGAGGCGTGGCTGGAAAGGCCTCACGGCGTCATAACCTTCCGCATGGCGCAGGTACTAACCGAACATGGCAAGTTCGGGCCGTACCTGTACAAGATCCGTGCGGAGGTGACGCCCGGGTGTCGTCACTGTGCGGAACGCCCGGTGGACACGGTGGAGCACACGGTAGAGGTGTGCCCCGCTTGGGAAGAGCATCGCCGTGTCCTCGTGGGGGCAATCGGAGGCGATCTCTCGCGCCGGGGCTTGGTTCAAGCCATGCTCCGGAGCGAGGAGGAGTGGCAGGCGGTCGCCTCCTTCTGCGAAGCAGTAATGCTAGCAAAGGAGGAGGCTGACCGTATCAGGCAACGGCGCTCACGCCGCAGCCGCCGCCGTAACTCCGATCCAAATTTCCGGCCACCGTAGACGCGGGCTTGCGGACGGCGGGCAATGGGTAGCTCGCTGTCCGTTTGTCCGGTAACAGACCGGACCGAGCCCAAGTCGTTTACGGCGCGCACTGTTCCCGTGCGCCTCAAGGAGTTGTCAGGAAACCGTAGGGGCCCAGTAGGGTCGAGGCCTAGTCTCGGGCTCTGGGAAGGTATGAAAATGCATACCAGGGCCTTGGAACCAAGGCAGGGAAGGAACAGGGTAGGTTTTTAGTCAGTAAAAGTCTGACACTATTTCCCGCTCCGCCCAAGGGCGGGATTTGTCATTGGATGATTTTACCTACCGTAAAAAAAAAAAAAAAAAAAAGCCTCTTAAAACAGTCTCTCGCTGTACACACTGCTACATGAGGCAGAGAGATATATTTGGGCAAATTTAGCCAAAATCGGGAATTGTTTGGCGTTTGCTGCCCACTATGCGTAAGGGTCACTTTGTCGATCAAGACGAACCATTTTTAAGTAAAAGTCAAGTTCATTGGCTATAGCACTATTATCAGAGTCTTCAGTTTGATTGTTATCTTTGGCAACTTCATTAAAACGGTCCCATGGTGTATCATGAACACTCATGCCACTGCCTACTCTTTTCTTCAATGGAGGTGAATCGCCTCCACTGCTGGATTCATCCTCTTCACTGCAACTCAGTTTTAGACCCTCCAATAAGAGGCTTTGGCGAGCCTTTGCTGCTGCTGAAAAAGTTGGTCTTGAACCTGGGATCCAATAATGTAGCCAGGAAATACTTTGAATTTTCATCAAGATGTTCGAAGCGTTGTTGCAATTGAGTTTTCAGGGACGATAGAAATTGCAATAAATTAGGGACTTTGCGTGAAGTTTCTTCCTTTTGAATGTACCTTTTCAAAACCTCTACATGCGGTATAACTTCTGAAATGCACGACAAACCTGAGCTCGTGATCTTCGTTATTTCCTCGAACGGTTTGAGGAGAATGATGCATTGCTCCATTAAACTCCATTGCTGAGGAGTCAAGTTGCTGAGTTTATTGTGGTCGGCTATATATAAAGAAACAGCGCGTCTCTGTTCTAGCAGCCGCTCTTGTAAATAGTACGTCGAGTTCCAACGTGTACTGATATCTTGTACCAACTGATGTTCCGGTAACTTTAACTCTTTTTGAATTGCCTTCAGTTTCTCTTGTGCTAATTCTGAATGATTAAAATGAGTTACGATGCGTCTTGCGGCATTCAGCATCTCTACTAAATCAGGTTCAGTTTTAAAGGATTCAGTAATGACCCGCTGGAGAGAGTGAATAAAACACCTAGCTGAATCGTATTCAGCCACTTGAACACCTTTTACCATATTCGCCCCACTATCATGAACAATAATATGTATTTTATTTAACGGAATATTCCACTGTGCAGCAATAATGTTAAGCTCGTTTGCTATGTTCTCTCCGGTGTGAGACCCTAAAAAGGGCTTCATTGCCAAAACGCCGTGTTCCAGTTTGAAATCTGGAGATATCCAATGGGCGGTGAAGCTCAGTAAACTTTCATTGTTGTGGTCACAAGTCCATATATCTGAGGTAATGGAAACAGCTGCAGCGTTTAAACTAGAGATGAAACGGATATCCGGCAACTATCCGTTATCCGGCCTATCCGGCGTAAAAACACTATCCGGCCGGATGCCGGATAGTAACCAACATCCGGCCAGATACCGGATACAATAAAAGACTAAAATATTAGGACATTATTTAATTATTACACCGAAACAAAACATAAATTTAGCACCAAAACAATGTATGCGTGAAAATTATTCAAATAAGATTTAGTATTCATAGTGCACTAGAGGCAGATTATGGTGAATGAACACCAACTTCTCTGCGTTAACAGGCAACAAACGGTTTCGCTTCTCCTCATAAATAAGTCCAGCTTCGGAAAAAAGTCTTTCGCTGTAAACACTGCTACATGGTGCTGAAAGATAAATTCTGACAAATTTGCTCAAGACTGGATACTGCCTCTTATTAGCTGACCACCACTTGTATGGATCTTGATTGCGATCAATGCGCACCGATTTTAAGTAAAAGTCAATCTCATTTGCTATTGAATTCTTTTTTTCTTGATCTTTTAACTGACTGCCGCTATTCTCATATGCGACCTCGTCAAAGCAATCCCAGAAAGTGTCGTGAGCTTCACGAGACACAGCTGACCCTGCATTTTCTTCTTCTCTACTTCTTTTAGCTGGTGTCGATGACGAGTCGCTACTGAGGGAAGACTCGTCACAAGACATTTTTATATATTCCAATAAAATCTTTTGGCGTGCTCTTTCAGCTTCAATCACCCCCAAGTAGTTTGTCTTAAATCGGGGATCTAAGAAAGTTGCGATCAAATAATTAGGATCTTGATTTAAAGAGCTGAAACGACTTTCTAATTCGGCTTTCAAGGTGGCTCTCATGTGTGGCAAATCAGGAGTTCTTTGCTTAGTTTCATTTTTATCTAAATATTTCTTTAAAGCAGCAACGTGTGGTATTACTTCCGATACGCAGGATAAACCAGAACTTGTTATTTTGGTTATTTCTTCGAAAGGCTTCAATAGTTTAACGCATTGTTCCATTAAACACCATTCTTGAGGCGTCAAACTGGCGAGTGTAACGTTATCCGCAACATATAATGACAAGGCTCGCTTCTGTTCTAGCAGGCGCTCTATCATATAATAAGTTGAGTTCCACCTGGTGCTAATGTCCTGCACCAATTGATGTTCGGGCAAATTAAATTCTTTTTGAATTTTGAGGAGCTTTTCTTGAGCTAAGCCTGAGTGGTTGAAGTGCGTTACAAGTCTTCTACCAGTAGCGATCATTGTTGTTACATCAGGCTGTGATTTGAGCGACTCACTTATAGCTCTCTGAAGAGTATGTATAAAACAGCGAGCAGAATCATACTCGGCTACTCGAACACCTTTGACCATGTTAGCACCACTATCATGAACAAGTAAATGTATTTTACTGTGGTCAATATCCCATCGGCCCGCGATAGCGTTAAGTTCCTTTGCTATATTTTCTCCGGTATGAGAACCAGAAAAAGGCAACATCGCAAGAACCCCGTGTTCCAAGTCAAAATCAGGAGACAGCCAATGAGCTGTGAAGCTCAAAAAGCTGGCATTGTTGTGTAAACAAGTCCAAATATCTGAAGTTACAGAAATACCAACAGCACTTGAAATATTCTCTTTAATTTTGTCATGTATTCTGTCATATATGTCAGGGATGATTTTCTGTGCAATGTATGTGCGGCTTGGCATTTTGTATCGGGGTAAAGCTTGTTGTAGGAGTCGGGTGAATCCTGTTCTTTCTACAACAGATAGCGGCTCATTGTCAAGAGCAATCATTTCTGCTATCAAATAGTGGTATTTCTTCGCTTTTGCGTCGTTTACGTCCCAAAGTAATTTCTTCTCGAATGATTCTGGCACAGTTAATTGCTTTGTAGTCGTAGCTGAAGATGAACTGGTTCCAGGAATGGGTACTATCTTTGACGGTGTAGCAGTTACATTAATATCTGCCTGGCCTTTGCTTATTGCTTTATATTCGTTTGGATGTTTTGATTTTAGGTGATTTTTCATAGCAGAAGTACCTAGAAAAAATAGAATGGCAATAAATAAAAATGGCAGCAGCGTTGTCTTTCATATAAATTTATTCACGACATCAATACGCGCATTCTTATCAGAATCAAACAAACAAGTACAAAATTGCAATTTACAATTAACAAACACTTGGGTTAACGAGTAATTGAAAACAAAAGTTGAGTTTTATTCGGTAATACATACCTGCCTTTTTACCTTCCCCACCACGAGAAATGTTAACATTACACAACGTACACACGGCAAACTTACTATTATCAGCATTTATTTCAAAATATTCCCATAACGGGGATCTTTTTTGTGACAAAGCCATTTTCGTATTTATGTGTCATACATAACCTCAAACAATACACTCGCTAGCTACACTCCACAAGAGATAACTCGACCATTTCAAATTGAACATCATACTCTATTGATCCGCTATCGAATTTGACACCTTTAAACAAAATTGTGTTATACTTGTTTAACAATACCACAGGAATCGATCTAGATGGCGCTGTTTACTTACCAACACACTCGGATCGGACCGAGCCAACACAATTACTTGCAACGAGAATGACCAGGTGTGTCAAAAAGTACACTATAGGTGCACAAGATGGCTCTGCTGAAACAATATCGAACGGCCGGATATCCGGCGGCCGGTTATCCGGCCATCCGGCCAGAAGGGCAGCCGGATAACCGGCATCCGGTATCCGGCCAAACAGCTATCCGTTTCATCTCTAGTTTAAACTTTTTTCCATAATTTTCTTAGTAATTCGGTCGTATATGTCCGTTATTATTTTTTCAGTCATATAAGTGCGACTGGGCAACTTGTACCTCGGCACCGCTTTTTGCATGAGCCTATTAAATCTAACTCGGTCAACAATGGATAGTGGTTCGTTATCCAACGCGATCATTTCGCCAATCAAATAGTGAAATTCCTGCGATTTCGAATCATTTATCCCCCAATATTGTTTTCGCTCAACAGTTTCAGCTAAAGTCAATTGCTTTTGCAAGGACGGTTGAGAGGCCGTGGAACAAGTAATTGCAGTTGAGCTCGTAGAAATAGCAGGTCCAACACATGAGGACGAACCACCATAAATATTGCTAAACTCATCAGGATGCTTGGCTTTCAAGTGGTTTTTCATGCACGAGGTTCCAGCTTTCTTTCCCTCTCCGCCACGTGAAACTTTTAGTTTGCAGATTAAGCAAATAGCGTATTTAGCTTCTTCTTTGTCTATCTCAAAGTAATTCCAAAGCGGAGACCTTCTTGTTGCCATTTTTTAACACACTAATGACACAGTAGGTAAATGTTAATGAATAGGTACAAAACCACTAAGTATCACACGATAATACCACCAACTTATTTTATTATCTAAAAATACGCGAGCGTACAGACGAAATTGTTTCGTGCTGACTGACACGATAAAACTGTTCACTACGAAACAATTCAAAAACTGCACGGCGCGCGGGCGGCGCGGCGGTACGCGACACGCACCTACAAAACTCAAAATGTAGGTATCACGCCGCGCCGGCCGAATATTCGGCGGCCAGATACCGAATATTCGGCTGGTGGTCAGGCCGAATATCCGGTAACCGGTATCCGGCCAAACAACTATTCTTTGCATCTCTAATTTGGTATCCTTAAAATCGGATAGTGTAATAAGGCTTTAACTCGCTGAATCAAAAATTCGGCATGATCGTGAATGGGCTGTTGCAACGTAGTCTTTTAGAGTATACAATATACTTAATCTACATCTATGATGCATTTTATCAATATTATCACGCAAGAAAACATGAACATAAGACTAGACAATATGTTCTAAAGATATAAGCCTTACATAAGGCGTTAACAAAAAAATTGCAGTGTCAATGAACGAAAGCCTAGGCGATATGGTCGTACGACTATAGCCTAACCTAAAGGGGGAAAAAAAATCATAATGTGTCAATGTCAAAATTAATTTTATTTTTTAGCTAGCAAAACGAGAACGTGAACGACTGTGTTTTTAGTCTCTCTCTTCCACAAAGGCTATTAATCTAAAGTTGAAGTTGACCGCTTTTAACATCTTTAGTTTTTGCAATTAGGATTGATGTTTCAAGACTACTACTTCGCAATTTTGTAGGTCAAAGGTCACATAAAATCAAATAATTATAGTTGTTTGTGTTAAATAATGCATATTTGGGCTGTCACAAATTCTCAACTTTTAGTAATTGTATGTTCTTATTCTACTCGTTAGTGGGATACCAACTAAAATATTTTGACGATTTCTATTGGTTTGGTTTTGGTTTTTCTAAGTCTTGGTCAGGTTATCTGCTATTCTACGGGGCCAGTGTGTCATATTATGGGCGGATAGGCATCTTTAGTCCACATATTCAAATATGTATTGATATTTTTACAACCACCAACACATTACTGGTTAACAATTTTTTAAATGAAAGTAGGTATGTTCTTTAAACTGAACTTACCCACTTTCATTAAAAAAAATTGTTACCCTGTATTACTGGCAATTATAATCATAAGGAACTATTACAAAATACTTAAAGACAAACTTAATTCACAGTAGGATGTAGTTTATATGTTTAAGCTGTCCGAGGAACTTTACACAACAGTTTCTGCTTGTAAATTTAAATAAAATACAAAAATCCGCCCCTAAGGCTACTCACTGACCCAAAACAGTTCAAGCTAAATTTATTTATTTGATTAATGTATAATTCCTTAGGCCTTTATTAAATATTGGTATACTTGCCCATCATTCAGAATTACGAAGACAATCACCATGAGTACTCACAGCGCCAACAGCCATTCTAATTTAGTGTTCATGCTCACAGCTTTGAATTTGATGATTGACATTTGAGTACGGAATGACCTGTTGTCACATTAAAAGTGATTTTAATGTGATTCTGAAAGCGGCAAATTCAAAATCATGTCACATTTACAGTTCTGTAAAAAATGTCCTGGGTGTTTTTGGTCAATTTATCGTTCACAGTTCTTTTCTGTTTTAGTCATAGAATTTATACATTGGGTTTACAAGTTCCTTGATTTTCATGTATTACAAAAGTAATATTTGTTTAAAAAATAAGATTTCTCTATTTTCCTTTGAACTCTGATTATGGAATGAGACAATGAGGTTGTTGAATCTTAAATGGTGGAGATGAAGGAATTTATATATGAGAATCTTCTTGACAATAATTTGGTTATTTGCTACAAATGAAGATCACATTGAACCACAACAATTTATGGGTACTGATATTATAATGAGGTATTTGCAAGTACTTTTCCCAGAAAAGTTTCTATACCAATGAGTCACAATCTACTTGATTGTATTTCTTAAGGGATATGTTGGTCACCCCACACATCCATCTCAACATTCTCATCATTGCTACAAGCAATCACTTTTTAAGCAGAATAAACGTATTTTCTTTCTTCTTTCATTTAGCTTTTCTTAAATCCAACATTCTTATGAAAAGGGAAAAATATCTAGTCCGTGCTCAGACGAGCACGGACTAGATATTTTTCCCTTTTCAACTTGAAGGTTATCCGTGGGTCACAAGTTATTCTGTTGACCTGCCAGTCTTTTAAACATTCTAAGTTGTTTCAGTGTTTAATGTCTTGGTCTACTTTACCATTCTTCGGGCAAGAAACCTGTGGTATTGAATTTTCATGTCATAAAGTCTGTGCGAAATTTATGTTGTTGAAGTCGTTAACAGAAGCTAGAAAACAATATTTTGAAATTAGAGCTTTTTTCTTATCATATTAAATTACACACAAATTGACATTGTTTAAATATGTATCTAAATAGTATGTAGCAATTATTAAATAAATTATATTTTCAGCCTAAAACCTTACATTAATGTTTAGAAGAAAATGGTTGCAGTAATTCACTCAATATTCTACAGAATTATCTAGTCCCAAACTAAACAAAGCTTGTGCTAAAGGCACTAAACAACTGAAAAACCTATGTGTGTATATACAACATGTTATAGATAAATTACACACAAGACACAAGACAAATATTTGTGTGATGAGTACAACTCATCAGACAAATATTTGTCTTGGGTTGGACTCGAACACACAACTTCTCATATAGCAGTCAGAGCCTCTAACCGCTAGACCAACATGCCAGTCGAATACCATAAGTAAAAATTCATAATCCAAGGTTTGACTCTCATCTATTTCCACATCCATAATCGGATCAATTAAAAAAATATATATATATTTCATACACTGATTAAGGACATAATATTATACTGATTAAGGCAATTTGTTGGTTTTTTTTTTTTGCAATATCTTCAGTTATTTTTTTAACTCTTGGATGCAAAATCTTCATGTAAAAAAAGTAGTAGTTAAATGCAAGAATCACTCCATCAGGTGAGATAGCGGTCAAGCGCGAACCTATCAATTATATATATTTATTTTTAGGAACCAGAAGCGGATTTTAAATAAAGAAGATAACTCTAGCCTACCTTACATTTTATTTACAAACTCATTAATTACAGCAATAATGACGCACTATTTTATTGGAAACATTCGACTACGACAACACACAATAATTAAAGGAAATTAATCAGACGAACTCAATAACTTAGCTGTGATCCGTGACGAAATCCAACGACCTTACTGCGCGGGCGCTGACTGATGAAAAAAGGGGGTGCGGACCGATTGACAACCGCTTTTATAGGTGTTGTGTGAAACGTCAGGGATGACAGCTGTACAATCATTCGAAATATCGATTATAACCTAATACGGCCTCTCCTGACTGTGCGCCATCCTCGGACACGTCTGCTTGGGGCAGTATCTTGAACTGGACCCTAGTCCGGGCTCGTTGTAGTACTCGTCTTGACACTGCTGATTTTTAGCAAGCAGCTCAGGAGACCTCGGTCTTTTCAGCGTAAAAAGAGCTCGGTTGGGCTGCGATTCGTCAGAGCAACGTCCCGCACGAGGGACCTCAGGACTGGAATAGTTACCTTCAACGCTAGTCAGCAGTAGCAGGTCGTTGCTTGCCTAGTTATATTCAGGGTGAACTGAAAATCCTGCATGTAAACCTACCAACAGGCCACTTTGCGCTCAGTGAACTTTAGTGAGTTACAATCCGGTACTATTTTAAACTTTACACAAATTACGTAGTGCCGAAAATGTAAAGCGCGAACGATTACCAAGATCTCGAGTTCGTAACTGTGGTAACGGAACTCGGCGCCCTGTGTGGATTACTAAAATAGCCGACAACTCTTCCGTCTACCCTTATGTTCCTGCATTAGATAGTTTCGGCGACAAAGCTTTAGTCTTACTTAGGCTCGGCCGTACCTGACAATGCTAAGTTTGCACAGTATTCTAACTCAGCGTATAGAAACGTAAATTTGAGTCATTTGTTCGAATGTAGGTATGGGACTCCGCTAACAATTAGAACATCAGTAGGTACCAATCAGAATTGGGGACTGAATACAATCCGAGGGTAGTTCGGAAAAATCAATGACGGTGGTTACATAATATGAAGTAGACTGTCTTGACTAGCAAAACCTAAACGCGGCGGTATGTAGGAATTCTGTTTAAACTAAAATGCTTTAACTCGGAATCAGAGATAAGTGAAATATCTGAACCGGAATCTATTAGAACATCAACAGGCACATTCTAAATAACGCCTTGATCTTACGTGAATCATTTATTCACGTAAGAAAGCGCACCCACAATTCTGTCCATAGCGTCAACCTCTCGCGAAACCTCAGGGGTCGCGGTCCTAGTAGTCTGTCTCCAAGACAGGAGTTTCAGGTGCCTCGGTAACACTGCAGTTCAAAACGTGAGCGTAGTTCAAGCGTAAAAGTGTGGAATGTCTTAATTTCAGTTTAGCAGATATTTAGTGTATGACGTCCTGTAAATGTGTATGGTAAGTTCAGATTTGTGCATCCAGCCATTCAGCAGATATTCAACAAAAACTGTTTCCGCCAGGACTACGTATTCTGAGCGTAACTTTTTTTTTTCTATGGACATACAAGAAAACAAATACATACAATAATTAGTGTGTAACGAGATGTAAATGTGTATGTATAAATGAAAAGAGATGGCTAAACGGCTGCCCCCAAAACGGTTAACATGTATAAGAACTTCACACTAACCCGTATTATTTAAATATTCATTCATGAATTATTTAGTGTTTAATAATTTCATAGAACTTTCGTGAACTAATGAAAATAAAAAAGTATCTGAATTGTTTTTATACTTTGTTTTGGTTTGACTTGACAAGATTATTGATAATCAAGGAGTACTTCAAGCTAAGGAGGAGACATTTCGCATTTCCAAAATGTCAAATCGAGTTATTGAACTAACATCGATTTATAATAAGGGTTATCAAAACGATTTATTTTCTGAAACAAAATTATTGTAACTGGATAAGTGTATTACTAACACTTTGGACAAACAATCTTACTACATATTTTGTGTCTGTCGTGGTCAATATATTCATTTTTTTTCTTTTATCCCATTCGATTATTTTATCGATTTTGTTACATTAAAAACAATTCCATCTCTACTCTATGAAAAAAAACAAACGTCAGACGTCGTTTCAACGCTCTGCCGTTTATTTGTTTCTTGTGCTTTTTGGATTTAGTTAGATTTTGGATTTTCATTGAACTTCGCTTGTTTATTGGACTTACTGATTGTTCGCCTAACTACTGACCTCTCGCTACTCGACACGGACTTGAATTGCAATCATGCGGTGCATAAACTGTGGTGTACACACGCAGACTGCGGCGGCATTTCACCTCTTCTTTGCCTGCTCTTTTACTCATGAACCTAGCACGATGGTTAACAATAGAGGTAAGTCATCTGCGAATAATTTTAAAACTAATAAATATAAGAAACAATGATTGGTACTATGGTAATTCAGTTTTGTTTTTTTAGGTTCCAAGGGATGCCAATATTTGTCATCCTTGTTATGAAATGCTGAATTCAGAAGCTAATGATGATCGTTTATTTGGCCATACAATGGTGTGCATAACTTGTGGTCGTTCTGTCAGAAGCGTACATCATGAAGTGGAAAGAAACAATTTGATGATGAAGGATTTACCAATATCACATCCAGCTTTCCATCAGGTAATTAAAGTGATGTTTATATACAATGCATTGTTTTATTTATTTGATACCTAGATACTCTCTGCACTAACAGCCAAAACCAACACATGCAGAGAGTCATTATTATATTACAATATAAAAAAAATAACATAAATCACCTAAAATACAAATCCAAATATTTAGTTCCTCAGCCTACAAACAGTTAATAATCATCATTTCTTTCTCTATAACGATGACATCATACCAATAACCTAAATCACCTTTTTTTTAGACCATCAACTATGTGTGTCATTCCTGTTGGATGCGGCATCAAAGGCAGACAAATCAGGACCAAAATCGGTCAACTCTGCCGAGACCTGAACCTGTGCCACAATCTGGCGGTTCAGTTGAACCTGAGCCACTAACTGAGTCTGTACCTGAACTACAACCTGAACCTGAACCAATAATTGAAACTGAACCAGTACCGAGACCTTTTCCAGAGCCAGAATTAAATCTGCCAAATTATAAACGGGCTGCAAATACCTCTAGACACTGTGTGTTTAATGCTTGTGTTATTGAACAAAAGTTACATGTTATTCCAGCATTTATAAAAAAAAAATGCTTATTGAAAATTATAATAATATTTTATATTCCCCACGATACTAGGGTATGTGATGTACATTTGAACTTTAATGTTTGGCACTTGCTACTTGAAAATAATAATATATACTCAAGTGTTACAGCAAACCAAATTGAAAAAAAACTACCAACATTTAATTTAGAGAGTGACATGTTTTATGGATCCGCTTAACCGTTTAGGAACCTTTGTAAGGGAAAACAATTTGAATATATAGGTTCAACAAACAAAGTTTTTAAGAGTGGATGGTAACCTGCCCCAATTGGAGAGTTTTCCAATATTGGGGCATAGTGACTTAATATTGATGGCATTAGGACCATATCAAGCCAAACAAGCTCGGTCATACTACGGAGAGCATATTAGAGCAAATGGTGTTTACAATATTGAAGTGTGCCCAGATCTTGAAAGAGTAAATCATTTAGGTGCATCAAGACCTCAACTTCTAATAGGCCAAATAAATTCGAGGCATATTGGTCATAAAATATACTATGTGTATATTTTGTATGAAACTGAACCCACAAACAATCATTTAGATGATATACTGTCATATTACTGCAGCCGTATTGTGGGTAACAGAACTCTGGGCTGTTGTCATGTCATGACAGTGGTCTGGTATCTCGGGGGGGGGGGGGGGGCGGCGAGACATTAGAAAACATTATCATCTCCGGCTTCATTTTTAGATAATTTCATAATAAGACTTACCAAATAAATAAATCGCATTTTTATTGTTTTATTATATATTTGTTATGTCCCTGGTTACTCAGTGCGTTAATTATCTAGTTTATGCAGAATTGTTTACAAAACTACCTCAATACAGAAATTACAAATATTTGGCTTAGTTAATTCATTATTCCCCGAGAGGACGCCGGCGTCCGCACATCTATTGTCTTTCTATTGTGTCTCTAATTACGGTATTCAACAGGTATTTAATATCTTTTTCAAATAGATACGTTCATCATTTCAATCTTAGTGTTATTTACATTGTCTGTGAAAACTGTCTTTATTTCAACTCATTTGGATGAGTAGTTTAGGTTTTACAACAGAATACACTTTTAATATTATGATTTTTGTGGAGATTATTTATCATAAGTCCGTTGAATCAAGTTTTTTTAGTGCATTTACCCATTTGTAGATTTGTACTTTAAGTACCATAGTGAAAAATCGTCAGTGAAAAACACAATCATCAGTAAAAATCGTCGCAGCAACAATAAAGCGCCTAGTTAAAAGTTCATAGCAATGTCATTATTTGAAGTTTTTATACCTTTGCCGTAGGAGTTACGCGATTTATTTTCAGGATTGTGCAGATCTGAAAAGTTCCTGAACCTTTTTGATTATAAAATACTATTTTACAGCTATTCAGCATTATATATTGCTAGGTGCCATGTTTATACATGCATTTTCATTGTGGGGCAGTCGTCCATACTTCAATTTAGCCATGTCCTTTGTGTGTCTTATAATTACGAAGATATCCGAGTTTCCGCTGCGGTGACGTTTGCCAATTTGATGAAAATCATATAAAACGGTTTAGTAGAAAGTTATAATTTTTTATGCACGTTACTTTGGATTTGTGTATAATGTGTGTAAAAGCAGAATTTGAAAAAAACATACCGTTCAGAAGATATAAAAGTAAACGTAAAATAAGGTTATTAGGTCAAAGCTCTTAAAATAGGAACTCTAGAGTCTAACTTTTTACATGTATCTATAACTTGTAAGGCTCTACAATGTCCTGCAAAGTTTTAATTAATGAGCAATCGCATAATTACTACGACTGGACCACTATATTTTATGACATCCGATTATAGGACTTTTTAATGGAAAAAGCAAAATAAAATATATACCAATCATTAGTGTATTAATGCAACTAATCCTATTTGAAATTTCAGCTCATTACACTAAATAATTAAAGAGATATAATAAAAAGACCAGAACAACTACAAAACATGGGTAAACCGACCAAGTTTGAATGGGTACGAAAAAGCGGCCGTGCAGTACTTAGACCTAACGTTCTAAAATTTCCAGTGTAATATAGTGTAATAGCTTCCTACAGATGCGTACACAATTCTTGACGAATTTGTGATAAAAAATAGTACCTACAAATTTGTAGTAGTGATTACGCGATTGTTTACTGACGACGTTTACTTACGAAATTATTACAATTTAATAAATGCATCTGTACCTATTAACAAATGTGCCTCGCTTGGGAAGAGCATCGCCTGTCCTTGTGGGGGCGATCGGCGGCAGCGATCTCTCGCGCCGGGGTTTGGTCGTCGAAGTGCTCCTCAAAATTCCACAGGCAAGCAATCAACTCAAATACAAAAATAGACAAAAACTGGGCAAGTGCGAGTCGGGCTCACACATTTACGTATGTTTGTTTTGTGCGGAACCCTCAGTGTGCGAGTCCGACACGCACTTGCTCAGTTTTTTATGCTTAACATTTTCTAGACTTCATTGTAGACTTTACTACTTCTTATTTACGTTATTGGATAGGTAGGTACCCTACAAATAGAACACTCAATATTTTATAATCTACGCGGATCCCGCAATTCTAGCATTCGCTTGGAGTTTGACAGACAGAATGGCGGGAATCCTGCGCAAACGCATGCGGCATTCGCTTCGACTTCATGTTTGAATAGTAGGCAAGTATCTTCTGAGCGCGCGCTTCCTGTTCCGTTTTGTTTAGTAACAGTCACAAATGTGCAGTCAAGGACAACGTGCGTATGCACTGTTTATTTTGCCATCAACGTAATATTATGTAGGTACTTACTGGATTCGGATATTGACGTAGCTAGTGTAAGTGACTGTGAACCATACATATTGATACTTATTGAGCCAGTAGTGAGAATGATTGGAAGATAAACAAGGTAAGATCTTAAATCACGTACTTAGATACTTACTGTTAGTTCCTATTTTATTATTTTTTATTAATGTCGTTTATTTGTTTTAGTTAAATCGTTACCTAATAAATACTTTTATTAATAGAAAGTTATTTTATTTCCTGCAAAACAATTGTGTACGCACCTGTACGAAATCATTCAACACAATAACAACATTATACTGGAAATTTTAGAACGTTAGGTCTAAGTACTGCACGGCCGCTTTTTCGTACCCATTCAAACTTGGTCGGTTTACCCATGTTTTGTAGTTGTTCTGGTCTTTTTATTATATCTCTTTAATTATTTAGTGTAATGAGCTGAAATTTCAAATAGGATTAGTTGCATTAATACACTAATGATTGGTATATATTTTATTTTGCTTTTTCCATTAAAAAGTCCTATAATCGGATGTCATAAAATATAGTGGTCCAGTCGTAGTAATTATGCGATTGCTCATTAATTACTTAGCGCACATACATGAAAACTTTGCAGGACATTGTAGAGCCTTACAAGTTATAGATACATGTAAAAAGTTAGACTCTAGAGTTCCTATTTTAAGAGCTTTGACCTAATAACCTTATTTTACGTTTACTTTTATATCTTCTGAACGGTATGTTTTTTTTCAAATTCTGCTTTTACACACATTACACACAAATCCAAAGTAACGTGCATAAAAAATTATAACTTTCTACTAAACCGTTTTATATGATTTTCATCAAATTGGCAAACGTCACCGCAGCGGAAACTCGGATATCTTCGTAATTATAAGACACACAAATTTCATTTATACATACACATTTACATCTCGTTACACACTAATTATTGTATGTATTTGTTTTCTTGTATGTCCATAGAAAAAAAAAAGTTACGCTCAGAATGCGTAGTCCTGGCGGAAACAGTTTTTGTTGAATATCTGCTGAATGGCTGGATGCACAAATCTGAACTTACCATACACATTTACAGGACGTCATACACTAAATATCTGCTAAACTGAAATTAAGACATTCCACACTTTTACGCTTGAACTACGCTCACGTTCAAAACGACGGCGTGTAGCACGGATGCAACGTCATGGGAGTAGCGTTTACAGGCAAACATTCCTGTTACGCATTTAATCGAACCAGTATTTCATTTAAAGCGTCACGACGAGAGCTATCCCGGCGGCCATAAGAAATATCACGGCACGTAGGCGGTCTTTCAGACTCCTCTAATCTCTAATTACGCGACGGCTAGAAGATCTACTGCGTGACACACTAACAGTCTCGACGCCAACTATGAACATCCCGACGGTTACGCGAATCGTCACGGTGATTACTCCTAGGTACACGCCACAGGTACACGCGGTGCACCTTCAAAACTCGACATAGCTATAACTGCAAGCTACGTAAATTACTTTACTACTAATGAGGACAACACAAATTAAGCTTGAGAACAAAGACAACAATCAACACGTAGCGTACTATTTTTAAAATTACACAATGAGGATTGAAAAGATGGCAAACGAGCAGCTAAATCGCGTGAATTTAAACGAATCCCACTTCTGATTTTAGGAACCAGAAGCGGATTTTAAATAAAGAAGACAACTGTCAGTCTAGCCTACCTTACATTTTATTTACAAACTTATTAATTACAGCAATAATGACGCACTATTTTATTGGAAACATTCGACTACGACAACACACAATAATTAAAGGAAATTAATCAGACGAACTCAATAACTTAGCTGTGATCCGTGACGAAATCCAACGACCTTACTGCGCGGGCGCTGACTGATGAAAAAAGGGGGTGCGGACCGATTGACAACCGCTTTTATAGGTGTTGTGTGAAACGTCAGGGATGACAGCTGTACAATCATTCGAAATATCGATTATAACCTAATATTATGGAATAGCTGCCGACGTGGGTATGCATCGTGATGTAGTGGCAGTGGACAAGGGACTCGCCCCACTCTCCCTGGCTAACAAGAACTGGCGCAAACCTGTAGTGCTAGACACTAACGATTGTAGAGGAGTATGGCAGAGCAAGGAACTTCACGGACGCTTTTTCCGGGCCCTTCACGGGCCCGATGTAGACCAATTGGCGTCCGTAGCTTGGCTGCGTTTCGGTGACCTCTTTGGAGAAACCGAAGGTTTTGCCTGTGCAATTATGGACGAAGTTATCATGACTAATAACTACCGGAGATTTATTGTGAAGGACGGCACGTTTGACATCTGTCGGGCATGTCACCGTCCGGGAGAATCAATTCGACACATTATCTCTGGTTGTTCACGTCTTGCTAACGGAGAGTACTTGCATAGACACAACCTTGTAGCCAGGATTATCTATCAGCAACTTGCTCTGAAATACTTTTTTGTGGAATTGGAAGTGTCGTACTACAGGTATGAGCCCGACCCAGTTCTTGATAATGGTCATATCACATTGTACTGGGATCGGTCCATCATCACTGACAGGACTATAGTAGCCAATAAGCCTGATATAGTGGTGGTGGACCGAAGCGAGAGGCGTGCAATGATTGTTGACATATCCGTCCCGCATGAGGAGAACCTCGTGAAAGCCGAGAAAGACAAACAAATTAAGTACATTGACTTGGCTCGCGAGGTTGTCGACATGTGGGAAGTGGATTCGGCGATCATTGTACCGATAGTCGTTTCAGCCAATGGCTTAATAGCCAAGAGCCTCGATCAACACCTTAGGAGGCTCTCGTTAGGCGACTGGATCAAGGGCTTGATTCAGAAAGCGGTACTCCTGGACACGGCTCGGCTGGAGCTCTGACCGCCGGTAACTTGTACCCTGTTCCCGATACCGGTGGGACACTATTTTTTATATTTTTGAATGTTTTTTTTTTAATGTGTTTGCTTTAAACAAATATTTAAAAATATAATTTATATGTATATTAATGAACTAGCTGTGACCGCGACTTCGTTCGCGTGGACGACGTAACTTATCAATGAGTTTTTTGTGTAAAGTGCTATTTGTGTAGAACGTTATCTATCGAGCATACCGGTATTAATACTTCTGTCCCGGTGCGGGCCCTTTGTGGCTAATTACAATAGAAAACCAATAGCTATATAAAGTTAAAGTAAAAAAATAAAAATAAAAACTCAATAACAGAAAATAAAATACCTACCAACCTAAATAAACCTATTTCTGATGATAATTAATCTAAACTCAATAAATAAGCAAAATCCCTAGAAACTCTTCGTAGTGTGTGATAGTCCATTGAATTGTATGGCGAGCGATATTGTATCATAAGATAAAATATTATAGCATCTTAGCCGTGTGCAGCGCCCCTTAGTGAACTCCACTGCGGGTGACGTAACTTTCGACAAACTTATTATTTGCGGTTGGTACAGTAATCGGGTCTAGGGATCGAACCGCAAAATTAAGTTTTTTTTTTATTGTTTATATTTTTCCGTGATAATAAAAAACTTTTTACAAAAAAAAAATTCAACCGACTTCAAAAAAACACCAAAAAGTGCCAATTATCTTTAATTTCGGAAGTCGGTTTTTCTATAATAGTTTGGTTTCTTCGTTATTTAACACCGACTTCCGAAATTAAAGATAATTTGCACTTTTTGGTGTTTTTTTGAAGTCGGTTGTATTTTTTTTTTGTAAAAAGTTTTTTATTTCACACTTTTTAGTTGTAGTACCTCTCAGCGAAACTTAAATAGACAGGTACCTTCCGCCATTCGGTTCCGTCATCAAATCATCATGACGCTTCTAATAATACATATATATTGATGGCTAGGATACACTGATTTATTACAAAGTTTCGGCTCTTACCTACCTTCTGTCTTCATCATCAGATCAGTTCTATGTATCCCTTCCCCTTCTTCCTTTAGTCAGGCACCGACTATATGTATGTAATAATTTTAAAATAAAATGTTCATAAATCGTTTGACTTATGTCTAAAAGCGATAGATGGCGCTAGTTGTTACACGAACACATTTAGTAATAATATTTTAGTATTAGAATTTATGTATTTGTTAACTATAAATGTATCATAATTATTTAAATTAAATATTTACTTGCAGTTAATAATAGATAAACCTTAATGTATATTAGTTATTCAAAGTCAATTGATGTTACGTACTATTTACTTTGCCCTGATTGGTCGGTTAGTTGACCGAGTGTTTGTGAAAGTTTGTGGTCGGGAAACATTGAGTTTGTAACTGTCATTTTAGACAGAGGCAGTCTGCTTTGAGTTGTTGACAAGTGAACATGTCTTACTAAACGATGTATGTGTGTGTGTGATTGTTAATAGAATAATAAATATGAAACTATGTTGATCAAAGTGAATAAAATATTTATATAAATGAAGCTGAAGTGTTTGATTTCATGATAAATCAGAAGTGGGATGTGCCTACAAAACGCCTACAAAGACGTGCAGAGATGACATGATTGTTAGGTTATGTATGCCTAAATTGAAGCTAAATGTGGTCGAGATATTTAATCCAAGTGTGCTAGTGTAATTTTAGACAGGTGTCACACTCGCTCAAATGCCTTACTGATGGTGGCGAGTGTGTCGGCTCATTTAGTTACCTTCAAATGCGTGAACTAAAGTGGTACTAATATGCGCGTCACGCTTGTAAACGAATGCTGACAGTTGAGACTGGTCATCTCTTAACAGCTTATTTATTTTGGTTTCTATATTTTAAATTGATTTTTTTCCCTCTCTTTATATATTTTCATTGATCTCGCATAATGCTAAATTATGACAAAAAAGGATTGATAAGTGTAATTGTTTAGCATAGCGGTAAATATATCTTGCTTTGGATTATATTGTGTCCTACAATGATTTCTTTTTTCTTTCGACACAATAAATGATAATTTAAATATTGAATTACAGTGATACTTGTAACAAAAATAATTTTATGAACTAAATTCCCACCTACAACAAACAATAAATGAATTTGAATTTAGAAGCAAAAACAAAATTGACAAAACCGAGATTGTATATAAAATTATTTCAAACGTGAAAATGGATTTTCTTGCACATTTTTCTCCATAGAAATCTACAGTTTAGAATATGCAATTAGCATCGATTTGTTGACTGACTGACTTTCTGACAATTCAAGAGTATAAGTGTGTAAGTGGTTTATTTAAATGTTTTGATTTGATTTCAGAGTATTTGATGAAGCTTTAATGATCACTCGTACGTGGATGAGAACGTAGGGCTGTGAAAAAGATGGATGAAAAAAAATGATTACATGTAGCAGACATGAAAATGTTAAAATGGATGTGCGGTGTAACGAGAATAGATAAAGTGAGAAATAAGTATATTATAGAAAGTTTAAAAGCTGCGCCAGTGACTGAAAAGTTGAAAGCAAATCGTTTGTCTTTGTATGGTCATGTGAAGAGGAGGGATGTTACGCATTTTCTAAAAGAGTTCAGAGTTTTCATGTAGATGGATGGAGAGGAAGAGGGAGGCCAAGTGTGCCATTTGAGGCCGAGTGTGCCATTTGAGGCCGAGTGTGCCATTTGAGGCCGAGTGTGCCATTTGAGGCCGAGTGTGCCATTTGAGGCCGAGTGTGCCATTTGAGGCCGAGTGTGCCATTTGAGGCCGAGTGTGCCATTTGAGGCCGAGTGTGCCATTTGAGGCCGAGTGTGCCATTTGAGGCCGAGTGTGCCATTTGAAGCCGAGTGTGCCGTTTGAAGCCGAGTGTGCCGTTTGAAGCCGAGTGTGCCATTTGAGGTCAAGAGTGCCATTTGAGGTCAAGTGTGCCATTTGAGGTCAAGTGTGCCATTTGAGGTCACGTGTGCCATTTGAGGTCACGTGTGCCATTTGAGGTCAAGTGTGCCATTTGAGGTCAAGTGTGCCCTTTGAGGTCAAGTGTGCCCTTTGAGGTCAAGTGTGCCCTTTGAGGTCAAGTGTGCCATTTGAGGTCGAGTGTACCAATTGAAGCCAAGTGTGCCATCTGACGCCAGGTGTGCCATTTGACGCCGGGTGTGCCATTTGACGCCAAGTATGCCATTTGATGCCAAGTATGCCATTTGATGCCAAGTGTGCCATTGGAAGCAAAGTGTGAATTGAATAAGGCCATGTGTGCCGTTTTATTTTGCCAAGTGAGCTAATAAAGATTCGGGTTAAGTGTGCCCGATCCAGATGAAACTATCGTCAAGAGCGTAAGTAACGTATGAATTTACCTACTAATGTGATTTTAGTATGGCTACGTTGGCTTAATAGAGATGTTAATGAATTGAATAGTTTATTAGGTTTAATTTCAATTTAATTTTCAATTATTGCTTCATATTATTTTGACCTGTTTATTTGACAAGTTTCTTTTAATTGGATTTTTATAGTTTATGAAGATATTATAAGATGGATAAAATGAGTTGAAAGCATCTTTTTACATTGATATATTATTCTTGAAAAAGTGAGTTCCTAATGAATAAAATAAGTTACTGTTTCATATAAATGTTTTAACCACTGATTTATTTTTGAGGCTTTGGATTCCGATCGTGTCAGAACCACAGACAAAGAACCGCCAGAAACAGATAGTTCCTGCAATGCTATTCTGTAAATGGTAAATCACTTCGAAAGTCATCTCGCAAATCATCTCGAAAGTCACACTCACTTCGCTTCTCATCTCGCCTGTACAAGTTTCGGTATTCATATGTCAAGATCAAGGCTAAGTGAAGTGAAGTGACTTCCGAGAACCCAAGTGATATTGCTCTATGGTAGTAGGGTAGGGACGCTGAATTGTATCTTGTTATAATTTATATCGACTCGCTAAATTTAGCTGAATTTGCGCTCTACAATAATAGTTTATAGTTCATTTCAGCCATAAATGCAATATAAATGCATAATTTTGTACGTTTTAATATTTACAAGTTTTATTTAAGACGAGAATGGAAAAAAAAGACTAAATGCAGGTCGCCTTTGCCTGATATCCGTGTATTGAAAAAAAGTCACTCGCGTTGCGTCGCAACAAAGTCAAATGCCAATCGTCTTTTTTGTTTACAAACAAGCAGTTTAGATTTTTCTTATTTCGCCGCGATTTTTCAGTGAAGTGTGTAACAAAATGAAGTAAGTACGATTGCTGTGGTAATTAGTTACTGCCGGTATTGATATATTCATAATTGATTGTTAATTCTCTACTTCAGTGCCGAGCGTACATCCCATCCATCTGCGGCCCAAGTGGAGACGCATATAGATATTTTAGAGAGGAAGCTAAAGGGTTCTCGAAAAATCAAAGCGCCAAATAGGCAGCTAATAAGGAGTGGGATCGTATTACTCTAAAACTAAATAGTATGGGTGGTACTCTGAAGACAGCAAAAAAATGGATTAAGGTAAGTTGGCCATTTCAGTTAACGTATATACAAAGTATACTTAGTTTATTTTAATGAGCGTATGTTATTTGCTACTTTGCAGTATAAAATAATAATTATTTTTGTATTTCCCATTATAGTATTGGTCTGACAAAAAAAGTGCAGTAAAAAAGAAAGCTGCTGCACGCGCCGCTTTTAGAAGTAGGGCAAAACTTGGCTATTTCGTGATATGCAGCTATTCGGTGATAGATAATATGTGTTTTATTAGTTACCAAGTTACGACGTAGAGATGGAGTTTAAGGTTAATACCAGTCGATGGCGCTGTTCTTAAACTCTTTAATCCATTGGAGTGTGTATCCGAACATTTTTTCAGAAATTAAAAAAGTTGATGTCAATGTCTGTCACTACTGTCAACCTCACTTTCCATACGAAAAAAAAAAAACGCGGGAACCTTGAAACGAACAAGGCGCCAAATCTCGTAAAATTTAAAATTAATTTGCTATATATTGTTCAAATACCTCAAAATTTGTTGTAATTAGAAAATAATAATATAATATATGTAAATACAATGGGAGGAAGTGGGAAGAAGAGGAAAAAAGCGGAGGCTCCTGATGGTCGAGTACGGGACACCACGGAGACTTCTTCCGACTCCGATGATCCAGCAGACAACAGCAGGAAGTACCAAGTATATTAAGTCCCCGGATACTCAAGGAAGTATCCTGAAAATAGCAAAAAAACAGAATACATTGTATTTCTATCCCATCAGATTGAACGCCAATTTTCTGACAAAGACAGATTGGCTATCTCGCATGCTATACGCAAATATTGTGTTACTGGCATATTTATTATAAATAAGTACAAAATAGGTATAACATTTGACCTATCTAACAATGCCAACGTATTCTTACAAAATAAGAAACTTCTAGATGAAATGGGCTTAAATGCAAAAATACCTGCTGTCGACACCGAGGTGACCGGGGTTCTTACTTCAGTCCCTACCGATTTGTCTAATGAAAGAATATCTGTGTATTGATTGGAAGTTCCAGAAATGTCATCCAGGTGAGGCGCTTCATGCGCCGCGTACAAAGAGAGGATGGCGTGGTCACGTATGATCCCACTCAAACTGTTGCGGTTACTTTCGCCTCTACTGAGTTACCGCAATACGTGTACCTTGACTCCTGGAGGCACGAGGTAAGCTGTTACGTTCCTCCTGTCAAACAGTGTTTGCAATGTATGAAGTTTGGACATATTGCAAAATATTGTAAGAATGAAGTTGTATGCTCCATATGCACAGAAAAGCATAGTTTTAATACTTGTAAAGAAGATCCTAAAAATGCTAAATGTGTCAATTGTGGTGGTAACCATGTTTCCATCTCAAACACTTGCCCACAGAAAAAAATGAAAATACAAGAAAATAAAGTCAAGTCCAGAGCCACTAAATATTCCGATTTATTTAATGAACATTCTTTTCCAAAAATAACACAGAAGAACATTGAAACACAGATTATTAATTTGACTAAATCAGATTTTTTTATGAATACTTTAACTAACGCTATAACTAAAATTATATTGAATCAAAAAGATAATCCCATAAATTCAATCTCCATAAAAGAAATTCTGCAACAAACTTTCCGTACCAGTACTTCCACATCTAATAATGGATCTTAATATAATGCAGTGGAACGCACAAAGTATTTTAAGTAATAAACTGTTATTAACCCAATTTCTTTATGAGCATAACATACATGTTGCAATCATATCAGAAACCTGGTTAACAATCAAACATTTTAACTCAATACTCAAATACTCAAATACTCAATACTTTATTGCATTCCATATTATGTACATAGATGGTATGAAATATTGCAAGATCAATATGGACCCTGTCGGGCACAGCAAAGTTAGGAGAGAGGATGAAGGCTAAGTAACAATTCATGCAATTAATTATTGTGCGTAGAATCTAATAGATGTATAGGTATGATGTATTGGTAAATTAGGTCAAATATTTTAATTTATTTTTGTCATCATTATTATTGAATTATATATATAGATTTGAATTAAATTGTGAATACGTGTCATTATTTTATTATGTCAAAGTATTAGTAAATTATGTCCAATATTATATTTATTATTTTTTGTCGCCATTTTTATTAAATTATGTTATTATTTAAATTAATTTATATACGTATATTATTATCATGTCTATGTATAAGTAAATTATGTCAGACATTTCAATTTTAGATATTTAAAGTAAATTGTGAATACATGTCATTATTTTATTATGTCAAATTATAAGTATTGGTAAATTATGTCAGATTACGTTCATTATTATTAAATTATGTATATATATATTTAAATTAAATTGTGTATGCATATTATTATTTTATTATGTCAAAGTATAAGTACTGGTAATTTATGTCAGATTATAATTTATTTTTGTCATCGTTATTATTGAAATTAATTTATGAATTTGTATGTTATTGTTATTATGTCTACGTAAAAGTGAATTATGTCAGGAATTCTTATTTTTTATCGTCATTATTATTAAATTATGTCATGATTTATATGGGAATTCATATTGTAGTCAAAATTCTATATTTCATACTAAATTATATTAAGTATATTTAATAAATATCTTAGTAGAATCTTTGGGGAATAAGACAGAGAACAATTCATTTTGCTATCGATTTATCTTCTAAAAATTCATTTACCGAGTAGTATGCCTTAGATTCCAAAAATTGTTTTAATTTATTAATAAATACATTTGTTTTCTTTACTTCTCTAATACCATTCGGCAGTTTGTTATAAATTTTAGCGGACATTACTAAAGGGCTGGTTGAGTGCATTTTGAGTCGGGATTGAGGTATGTTTATTTTGTTTCTATTGTGTCGAGATGTGTATTTTATTTGCGTGTCCTCGCAATTTGTGTAAAAATCAGGGTGTTTTCTGACAAATTTACATAATTCTAAGATGTACAAACAGGGAAGTGTGAGTATTTTGTGTTTTAGGAAAAATGGTTTGCAACTCTCTGTTTGTTCTATATTGGTCATTATACGAATTAACTTTTTTTGCAAAATAAATATAGTCTGTGAATCAGTACTGTTTCCCCACAACATGACCCCATAGCTAAGCCATGCCTGGGCATATGCATAGTAAGTAGCCAGTGCAGTTTTTAGGTTGGTAGATTTTTTAATTTCGCGAAGGGCGTATGAAAATTTTGATAACTTTGCTCTTATTTTTTGTATATGGGATTTCCAGTTTACATGGGTATCTATTGACAAACCGAGGAGAGTAAATTCGTTTACTTGTTCTAGTTTAGCATTATTATATATAAAATTAAGTTTTAATTGGGGTTTTTGATGGGGATGAAAAGTAATTAATTTTGTTTTGGTGAAGTTTATTTCAAGACTATGGTCATTCATCCAGTTTACAGCTGTAGAAAGAAGGGAATTCAATTTGGAGTTTATGTTGTCATCATTCTGGCATGCGGTGAGTACAGAGATATCGTCAGCGAATAGGACACATGGGCTTTTTATAATTTTAGGAAGGTCATTAATATAGATAAGAAACAATAAACAACCTATAACACTTCCTTGGGGGATAGATGCATTAACTGATTTTCTATCAGATCTTACTTTAATTATTTCATTTGTGTTTTTATCGAAATATTCAATTTCTACTAACTGTACCCTATCCTTTAGGTATGATGCAAACCATTCATGAGCTTTTCCTCGTATTCCTATCCCATATAGTTTATCTAATAATATTTTATATTGTACTTTATCATAAGCTTTAGTCATATCGAGGAGCATACCTATGGCATATTTTTTGTCATTAATAATAGATAGAGCCTCTTGTATGTATTTGTAGACTGCTAACGTTGTAGATCTATTTTTACGGAAGCCGTTCTGGCAATCGTCAAATATTTTGTTTTTTTCACAGAATGAGTATACGCGGTTACACATAGCCTTTTCAAAAATTTTAGACGCAGTTGGTAGCAACGCGATGGGGCGATAGTTACTGGGGTCAGTTTTAGAATTTTTTTTGTGTATGGGTTTTATAAGTGAGTTTTTGAGTTGATTTGGAAAAGTTCCCTCTTCAAACGATTGGTTAATTAATTTATAAAATGGTAGAGTTAATTCATCTGCACATTGCTTTAGTAGAAATGGGGGAAGTTCGTCTACTCCAAAGCTCTTTTTATTTTTTAGATTTTTTATTATTTTATTTACTTCACTAGGATCAACAGGGCTGAGAAACATGGAGTTTTCTGTGGGATACATTACAGGGGCGCCTTTTGCTGGTGAGGTATTTTTTCCAATAGAAGCAAAAAAGTCATTAAAAATATTAGCAATTTGCTTAGGTTCAGTTACCAAGTTATTATTTTTATGTAATTTAATGTTATTCTTTTCTCTTTTCATTGATTTATTTGTTCTTTCGTTTATTATATTCCACATAGTTTTTACTTTATTAGTTGACTTTTTCATTTTATTTATATAATGTAGTCTTTTTGCTGTCATTACAGATTGTTTTAGAGTTTTTTCGTATTTTTTATAATATTTTGTTAATACGGGATTTTTTGTTTTAGTGGTAAGTATTTTAAGTAGTCTTTTATTTTTGCAAGATAATTTGATACCCTTAGTTAGCCAATACTTTTTAAATGCTGTTTTTATTTTTATCTTTTGAAGTGGGATACACAATTTTAAAATTTTATTTAAGACATTATTAAATGCAATGTAGTTTTCATTTATATTTTTATTAGATTGTATTATTTCGTTCCAATTTTGTTTTTTTAATTCTGATTTAAACTTTTCTACATTTTGGGTATTATATAATCTTTTTCTCGCAAACCAGTGTGATTTTTTATTGCTGTTGCCAGGTAATTTCGTGTGAAAGATGGTTGCACAGTGGTCTGAAAAACCTAATTCTTCTACGGTGGTATAATTATATATGTTATTGAAGTTTGTAAAAATTAAGTCTAAGCATGTCGAGGTAGTGTGTGAGATACGTGTGGGGACTTTTATATGCTGTATGAATTTATGTTCCAACATTAGATCCAAGAACAAGTTAGTTTTTAAACAGCTATCTAAGATATTTATATTTAAATCTCCTCCCAATATTACGTTATGTTTTGAATATTTTTTATTGATATAATTCAACATTTGTTTTAATTGGCGAGTAAATACTTCTTCCTCTCTTCTATTCCAATAAATTGTAACTATAACTAGATTCTCGTTAGATAGTTCTACTGCACATAATTCTATACAATACTCAACAGACATTTTACTAATATCACAAATTTCTTTATACTCGAAATGGTTCTGTAACAAGATACATACACCGCCGCCTCCTCGAGTACGGCGACAGTAAGATGCAGCAATTTCGTAACCACTAAACTGTAAGTTACTTAATTTTTCTGGTGATAGCCAAGTTTCACATAGACATATAGCGTTATACATTGTTTTTTCATGGATGAAGGTCTCAAGTAGATGTTGTTTATTAAAGATGCTTTGTATGTTTTGATATAAAATTTTAAAATGTTGTTCTTTGGTTTCGAAAAGTATTATTTTTAGTATTAATATATTCGCTATTATTAAGTTTGTGGTGTAGTGTATTTGAGGATTTTTTGTCGTAGTTCTTATCGTCAGGTTTTTCTCCATTGCTGTATGTTGTTACTCTGGTCACCTCTTCTCCAGTTGATATCCGTTTTCCATCTATATATAGGTTCTTATTTCGTATTATTGCATACTGTCCATTTTTCCGTGCTCTTAGCATTTCTTCACGTTTTAATCTTCTTTCTTTTCGTGCATTTTCATTTAAATATTCGGATACGTATATATTGGTTCCTTGGAAATTAAAGCTATTCTCAATTATGTATCTAGCCATTTTCTTACTTAGGAGCTCTATAACTAGGGGTCTGGTTTTTGTGGTATATCTTCCTATACGATTAGTTTCTTCTATGTATCCGGTTAGATCCACATGCAGAATTTCATAAAACATTTCAATCAATCTCTCGTGTAGTTCGTAGTCAGACTCATTGTAATATTCAGAGAACAACATTAGAGGATACAAAATAGAAAGACATGATATTGGAAATAAACACAATGGTGTAGCTATTTTAATTCGCAATAACATAAATTACAGAAAATTAATAATTCTGATAATTCTCTACAAAATATTTGTGTAAGAATTACTGTAAATAATACAGAAATAAGTATTGTAAGTTTCTACTGTCCAACAAATTGCACTCCATCTTTTGACAAACATAAATTTGAATCTTTAATAAAATCTGTGCCTCAACCAATGATATTTGCTGGTGATTTCAATGCCCATCACACCTCATGGGGATGTAATTCTACAAATCCAAGAGGTAGGGATATTTTAGAGATTGTTGATGATAATAATTTGGTGTTAATGAATAATGGTGAAGTGACAGCAGTTGGATCTTTAACATGGCGTCCAAATGCCTTAGATTTGTCCATAGTTTCCCCATCATTGGCTCTTTCTTGTGATTGGTCTGTCCATTGTGATCCTCTTGGCAGCTACCACCTGCCTGTAATTATGAAGGTTTTTATCAATAATATAGAAAACACTAGTAATAACACAAATTTGCCTACCTATCCTAACTTTAAAATGGTAGATTGGAAGATGTACGAACAAAATGTAGATTCACAAATATCTACTATTCAGGATCAACATGATGCTCCACTGGAAAGTTATACAGAGTTTTGTCAAATTTTGCATTCTGCAATTAATAAGTCCCTTCCTTATCATAATACGTCAGCTTCTTCCTCGGCTGATTATTCTATTCGTAACTCAAATAGGAAGTCGGTAAAAACCCCTCTTCCTTGGTGGAATAAAAAATGTTCAGAAGCAGTTCAAAAGTCTAAGTCTGCATATATAAATTTTAAAAGCAATCCATCTGATGTAACATTTATCGAGTTTAAAAGATTACAAGCCCTGAAAAAAATTACTTTGAAAACAGAAAGATCAAATAGTTGGGTTGAACTTTGCAGCTCCTTTAATCGATGTACGCCTCTGTCCAGAATCTGGAAATATATGCGGAAATTTAATAAAACATATTCTTGCAGCAATAGTGATGTCAATTGGATTCAGTATTTTCTGGAAAAATTTACCCCAGATTATGTTAATAATAAGTCAAATTTCCCCATTGCCAGCGAGTCAAACTCTGAAAATATCTTCTAGTAAAATCTTTTTCGATACAAGAATTTAAATCTGCTGTTAATTCTTGAAAAGATAGTGCTTTTGGACTGGATGGTATTCCATACATTATGATAAAAAAGCTTAGTGCCAAGGGTTTGCACACTTTTCTCAAAATATTAAATAATTTGTGGTTAAAAAATTATATACCTCATTCTCGGAAGTCTGATTGTTTGGTACCCATTTTGAAGCCAGATAAGCCTTTGTTTAATCCAGATTCCTATCGCCCTATTGCTCTAACATCTTGTGTTGGTAAAATTTTTGAACAATTAATAAAACAAAGGTTGGAATTTTACATAGAACAAAACAATATTTTACCTGCTAATCAATTTGGTTTTCTCAAGTTTAGGTGGTACGACTTCACTGCAGCAACGGAAGAAGGCGAGTTCTCCGACTTGACGCTGGTGTCCAGATTTTTGAATACAGAAGCGGACAAATGTGGAGCCTTCGCGACTTCTGAAGAGAAGACATGGACCAAGAGGACTCATCGACAGGCGACGCATTCAACGAAGGAAAAGGAAGAGAACTTCAGGGAAAAGGAAGCAAGGATCAGCGAGAAGACTTGCCCCATGTGTGAGGGCGAACACCTCCTCCTGAATTGTCAGAAGTTCCAGAAGGCGTCGGTACAAGATCGGTGGGCATTGGTCAAGAAGAGTCGCGTCTGCTTCAAGTGTCTACAAGGAAAACACCGCAAGGAGAACTGCAAGAAGCCGCCGTGTAAGGAATGCAAGAGGTGGCATCATCATCTGCTGCACGTCAACATGGAAGAGAAGACCTCAGAGGGAAACAAAGACACACAACAAGAAGTAGCAAGTGTCATGGCATCGGTGAATGCAGCCAACAACGCAAGGGCGTACCTGAAGATAATACCAGTTGAAGTCTTCGGGTCGCATGGATCAAAAAGAATATTGGCTCTAATGGATGAAGGGTCAACAGTGTCACTACTGGACGAGAAGGTGGCACAGGAAATCGGCGCTCAAGGGAAAACAGAAGAACTGATAATAGAAACAGTTGGAGGTCAGCTTATAAAGAAGATGGACTCCCAGACATTGGACCTGGAGGTGAAGGGGCTTCGTCAAGGAAGAAAAAAGACCCTCAAGAGAGTTCGAACCGTAGACAACCTGAAGCTGACACCTCAGTTCTTGGACAAGAAGAGATTGAAAGACTGTCCACACTTAAAGAAGATCGCCGACTCCTTGTACTACGAAGGAGAGTCACCACAGCTGCTCATTGGTCAAGATAACTGGGAGCTCATCGTGACTCAAACATTAAGAAAAGGAAGACCAGGTCAACCGGTTGCTTCACGAACGGGACTTGGTTGGGTGCTGCATGGATTCGACATGGGAGCATCAAGACCAGTGCACTTCGCCGATAGGTGTCTTCACACCAGCACAGCAGAAGAGGAGATGCATCAAGCCATCAAAGAACACTTCGCCATAGAAGCGCTGGGCGTGCAGCCGAAAAGACCCTCGACAGATGCAGAAGGAAGAGCACTGGCTATTCTCGAGAAGACCTGCAGAAGACTGGAAGATGGTCGTTTTGAAGCTGGACTGCTATGGAAACAAGGAGAAGAAGTCATGCCTGAGAGCTACACTTCAGCGAAGAATCGACTCTTCAACATTGAGAAGAAGATGGATAAGGATCCTCAGTTGAAGACAGAATACTGCAAGCAAATCCAGCACCTACTCGACAACCAGTATGCAGAAGAAGCACCTGCCGAGCTAGAAGAAAATAAGAAGACCTGGTACTTACCTCACTTCTCCGTGATTCATCCGCTCAAGAAGAAGATTCGGATCGTGTTCGATGCTGCAGCGAAGTGCAAAGGAAGAAGCCTCAACGACGCTCTGCTGCCAGGACCAGATCTGCTACAGTCGCTCTTCGGTGTGCTGCTGAGGTTCCGACAAGGACCGTACGCAGTAGCAGCCGACATCAAAGAAATGTTTCTGCAAGTTCGCATCCGACCTGAAGATAGAGACAGTCTACGGTTCCTGTGGAGAGGTGATCGACGAGACGTGGCGCCGAAAGAATATCGGATGACTTCAGTGGTCTTCGGTGCAACATCATCTCCCTGCACGGCCATATATGTCAAGAATCGGAACGCAGCAGACTTCAAGGAGCAGTATCCAGAAGCAGTAAGGGCAGTAGAGCTGAACCACTACATGGATGACTACCTGCACAGCTTCCATACAGAAGAAGAATTCAGAAGAATAACGGCGCAGGTAGACTTCATACACAAGAAGGCGGGCTTCGAACTCAGGGGATGGGCATCAAATCAACCTGAGCTACTGCAAGGCACGAACAGCGAAGCAACGGAGAAGACAGAAGTGAACCTTGGCGAGAAAGAAGAGAAGACACTTGGACTGCGCTGGTTCACAGAAAGGGACTCCATCGGATTCAGGGCGAATCTTCGAAACACACCAGAAGAGATAGCAAGGGGCTTCAAGATTCCGACCAAGAGGGAAGTCACCAGCGCCGTCATGTCAACCTTCGATCCATTGGGGTTGGCATCACCAGTTCTCGTCCAAGGCAAGAAGCTACTTCAAAGCATATGGAGAAGTGGCATCGGTTGGGATCAAGAAATAGAAGAAAAGGAATATGAGGCATGGAAGACTTACCAGGAGAAGATGAAGCTGCTCCAAGATCTTCAGATTCCGAGGTGTCTAGCGCCACATCGCACCGAGGGGGAGCTGCACACATTTACGGACGCGAGCGAGACAGCGTATGCAGCCACCGTGTATTGGAGAACAGAAGATCAAGATGGCACATACCACGTAAGCTTGGTGGCGGCAAAAGTACGAGTGACGCCATTGAAGCCGGTATCCATACCAAGACTTGAGCTGCAGGCAGCCCTCCTAGGAAGCAGACTAGCACACTCAGTGGAAGAGGAAATGGATCTGAAGGTGCAGAAGAAGACCTTTTGGACAGACTCCAGCATAGTCCTTTCATGGATCAAGACGGACCCAAGAACTTTCAAGACCTTCGTAGCTCATCGCTTAGCAGAAATAGAAGATCTCACGAAACCACAGGAATGGAGATGGGTACCTACGGCTCAGAATCCTGCAGACGATGCGACGCGCAACGTGCCGGAAGATTTCGACTGCGATCACCGTTGGTTTACTGGACCTGACTTCTTGAAGAAAGAAGAAACGCACTGGCCTGCACCAAGAACTTTCAAGAAGGAAACCACCGGTGAAGAGAAGATAATAGACGTCGCGGCAGCAGCGAGCATCAGCCACTCATCACCTGATCCAGAGAGGTTCTCATCATGGAAGAGAATCTGGCGAGCTACAGCAAGAGTACTGCAGTTCATACGACGCTGCAAAAGGAAGGAGAAGGTCCACGTCAGCAAAGAAGACCCAACCTGGAAAACGACGCAAGGAAAGAAGGCAAAGATTAGCGAGAAGAACATTCGACCTTCGAAGAAACCTGAAAGATGTTACATTCCATTAGACGCAGACCTACTAGAGCAAGCTGAAACTCTCCTGTTGAAAGGAAGCCAAGAAAGAAGCTTCAAAGAAGACATCAAGTGTCTACAGCAAGGAAAACCACTTGAGTATAGCAGCAAGTTGAAGAGGCTCGACGTAGTGTTGGAAGATGGACTCCTGCGCCTAAAGGGAAGGATCGACGCGATACAGGGTGTGTCAAGGGAATACAAACGACCCATCGTGCTCGACAGCAAGGACAAGACGACAAGACTCATCATCGAAGATTTTCACCGTCGCTTCAATCACGGGAATCATGCGACAGTGATGAACGAGATAAGACAACGCTTCTGGGTATTGGGATTGAGGTCAGCAATCAAGGCAGTTCAGCATCAGTGTCAGTGGTGCAAAATGAAGAAGGCAAAACCGCAAGAACTACCGACGGGAACTTACCAGCTGAGCGGCTGATGCACGCATCTCCTTTTACGTGCACCGGCATAGATTACTTCGGCCCAATGACGATTACCGTGGCAAGAAGACACGAGAAGCGATGGGGAGCGCTTTTCACCTGCCTAACCACCAGGGCGGTGCATATCGAACTCGCTCCATCGCTCTCCACCGACTCCATGATCATGGCTCTACGGCGGTTCGCTGCAAGAAGGGGGATGCCGAAAATAATATATTCAGACAACGGAACAAACTTTGTCGGCGCCAGCAAAGAATTGAAGGAAGCGCTCGACACCTTGAAGAAGGAAGACCTCATCTCAGAAGCAGAGAAGATCGGCGTGCAATGGAAATTCATCCAGCCTGGTGCACCTAACATGGGCGGTGCATGGGAGCGTCTGGTGCGATCCATCAAAACCGCACTAGACGCCACGCTCAAGGAACGACATCCTCGAGAGGAGGTACTCCACACCCTCCTCCTAGAGGCCGAGCACATAGTCAACTCTCGGCCTCTCACCCACATCTCCGAGAACCCTGAAGAAGAAGCGCTCACACCAAACCACTTCCTCATCGGGCGATCATGCGGCGCTACGAGAATCGGCAGCTTCGAAGATCATGTGCTCGTGGGCAGGGACACCTGGAAAGCTACGCAGCGACTTGCCGACCACTTTTGGCAACGTTGGCTACGTGAATACCTGCCCACCCTGCTGCCAAGGAAAACGACGGGAAGAACCAGCTCCACGGACCTGCGAGTTGGCGACATCGTGTTCATCGTCGACCACAGCCTGCCGAGATGCACCTGGCCACGCGGCAGAATTCTGCGGGTGTATCCTGGACCAGACGGGCGGATCCGGATCGTCGACGTCGAGACAAGAGGCGGTGTGCTGCGACGGCCGAGCTCGCGGGTGGTGTTGTTGGTGCCGGGAGTATCGCCGAGGCTGGAGGATGGTGCGACGCACGAGGGGGAGACTGTCGGCGACGAGGGTCCCTTGCCGGCACCAGGGCGCAAGTAGTGGGCGGTGCCACCTAGCACGTAAGATATTTTATATTATGTTTAAGTTTAAAAGTAGGATGTTTTTACTTATTAAGTTGTTGTTTCATGTAATTATAGGTTTAGGAAACTTAGGTCTCGATAGGTTTAAACATAAAGACTAAGTTTTACTAAGATTAGCCTGTATATAACTTATTAAAGATTTTATGTTTTGCTTTGAATGACAAGATATTATAAAGGGTCTCTGTTTTAACGGTAATTAAGGATATATGTTAATGATAAGGTCTAAAAACAAGGATACATGTAAGATTCCTATAAGATTTTTTAAGAAAATTCGGTTTTGTAAAAGAATTCGATAAGTCTATGTTTACGTTAGTGATAAGGTTTTATCTTGTGATATTATTTGTAGATAAGATTCTAGCTATGTTAATTAGTGTTTTTTAGCCTAATAGAGACTAATAATAATGATAGAATTCACTTGGAAAGGATTTGTATAAAGTCAAGAATCTTAAATGTTCGTAAGTTAGTTTACGTAATTGTATTTTGAAAATGAAACTTTTTATTTAAGGTGTAATTAGCACGAACACTATCTAATTAGTCGAGATCTTATAAGAAAATGATGTTATGATAATTAGAATCCCAATTGGAATCTTGTTGGAAAGGATATGACGTGTTTTGTGTTTATGAATATGGTCAGAATTGAATCTTGTGCAATCAATGTTCTAGAAAGTTTTTTATGTGTGAACTTATGTAAAATATGATTAAGTAATGTTAAAGTAGAGTTCATTACGAACATTTTGATGTGTATATTGTCATGATTTGTAAAAGAAAGTAAATAAAAACGTTGTCTGAAAGGGTTCGGCTGAGGTAAAAGATAGAATTAAAAGTGTCGCAAAACGCGCGGTCGCCGCTAAGGGAACTTAGCCGAGTATATAAGGCGGGCCGTTTCTCGGTCCAAGTCAGTCGTAAACGTGCCACCGAAGAGGCAACATCTAATAGGAAAAGGCTTCTAGCCGAACCCTTAGGGACTTTATGTCGTAAACGTTGTCTTATTTCTTTGGTCTTCTGTCCTGAAGTCGTCGGCAAGTACTCCGTCGTCCACGAGCTATCGAAGATACGCATTCAGGGGTGCGTGGTGGCGTACGTGAACCAGCGGATCTGTCAGGCAGCGTACGTCAACATTGGGTTGAACTGTCCCAGGGCTCGGTAGCTTAGCAGGGTACGACCCGCTACCGCGTAACACCTCCTAACGGGGGTCAGTCCGCCACACTAACACAAACTATTTTATATCAATAATAAAAGAATCTTGGTTGCACTTGTCTCGTCATAACATTAAGGTTTTGTTCATGTGGGTTCCATCGCATGTTGGTGTGATGGGCAACGAAAGGGTTGATTTTTTAGCTAGAGCTATAACAAATTCTGATGATGTCCCAGATTCAAGGAGTTTCCTCAACATATCTGTTCCTTGTACAGACATAGTTCCTCTGTTGAAAAAAAGGTCCACTGATATATGGAAAAGGCACTGGAATCACACAGTTCAAATTTTAAAATAAAGGTATGTGGTATGCAGTATACAATATTCCCATAGGAACCATGCCTTGGTTCTGTAAAACCAACACTTACATGAACAGGAAGTTTTACTCCACCATACTCAGACTTCGTTTTGGGCACTGTCGGCTAAATTATCATTTGTCTCGTCTGAAAATTGTACACAGTCCTCTCTGTGATCATTGTAATTCTCAAGCAGACCAATCTCTTCCTCACATCTTCTTTGAGTGCTCATCTTTTGGCATCCAGCTTCTTGTGCTGATGGATGAGCTAATTGAAATTTATGGTAGCCCTGATTTGGTACCGCGCTCCATTCAGGCTCTTCTTGTAAATAGCTCGACTTATTTACCTTTGTTTAATTTTATTAATAGTACAGTTGGACAAATTTAACTCATGTTGTCTATATAAATAACTGTCATGTATATATTTCTAAATATCTTTTCATTGACTTTCATTTAGATAATTTGTATGCTAAGAGTTGATTAATCTATGTTCTAAGAAAGAGCAAAAACTACTTAGAAACTACAATGTTTAAAAATGTACAGTATATGTATATGTATGTGTTAGCAATGTATGAAAATGTACTGTGTGATGTACTGGTATTGGTATATGTTATCGTTGTCAGTTGCTTCCAAAAAATTCAGTGATTTGGGATTACAAAAAAAAAAAAAACTATGGACTTGATACTCGGAAACATTGAATGAAAATTACTTGGACTTGATCGAAGATTTTGTGGAATAACAAATCTTAACATGGATTTTATTGAAACAAACTGAAGACTTTAAACGGAATAACGTTACATGGAAAATAAGAAACTGATGAATTTACCTGGAATTGATTACCTATGGATTTTATACTAATGACTTCAACTGGAATTACTTACCTATGGATTAATTAAAACTAATGAATTTTATTGGACTTCCCTATATTACGGAGTTACATACTGAAGAATTGAACTGGATCTACTTAACCAAGAAAAAATGTTAACTGTTGACTAGGCAGCATGGTCTCAGACCTTAGCCTGTTCCGTAAGGAAAGGAACTAATTAAAAAAAAAAAAAACACTTTCCATACATTCGGTGGGAGAGGTAAAAGTTTAAATTAATTTTAATTTAAAATACATAAAAAATGGCCAAAACAAATAAAGATACCAAAAAGGTGAGTTTCAAAATTATTATTGTTGCATTTGTGATTATGTGCGTGTACATTTCAGTAAATAAAATCCTTAATTTGGCGCGGGAAAAATTTAAGTTTTTTTCGCAATGTCAGTCATTTGCTATCACAGAATAACCAAATTCATTTCATTTTGTAAAGTAGATTAAACTTCAACGTAATAATTATTCTATTTTGTTCAATGAACAGTGATTTAAACTTTCATTTTCCTTTGCAGAACAAAACCAAGAAGAATTCTTTGCGAACAATTGATAACTCTGCCAAAAAAGAAAAGGCTTACAACTCATCCAGTTTAAGAGCAGCTGTGATAGAAGTAAAAAATGGAAGCACTGTCTACAAGGCAGCAAAAAAATTTTGTGTCCCTTGGAGCACTTTAAAAGCATATTGCAGTCGCTATCATCAAGATCCTACATCTACATCTGAACTGAAACGTGGTAAACCGTTTATATTACCAGCTAAATTGGAGGTTGATCTTTTGAACTACATAAATGCAGGAACTAGGTTTTGGTTTAACTGTAAAGCAGATTCGTCTTGTGGCATATCGTTTAGCCGAACAGAGCCAAATAAAACACCCATTTTCTAAAATCAAGCAATGTGCAGGTTGGTATTGGTGGTCTTCCTTCAAGAAGCGCTATAATTTAAGTTTGAGAACACCAGAGAGTTTGTCCATGAATCGAGCCCAATCTGCTACTAGGGAGGCACTGAATAACTTCTATAAAATGGTTGAAGATTTAAATACAAAGCTGGAAATACAAAATTATCCACAAAGAATTTGGAATTTAGATGAGAGTGGGTTTATGTTTGTTATGAAATCTGGGAAACAAAAATAGTTACATTGACTGGAAAGTCACATGTTTACAAACAAACTTTTGGGGAAAAAGGAACAACAACTACGGTATTGCCCTGTGTGAATGTTGCTGGTGATGCAATACCACCAATGATTATATTTAAAGGGAAACGATGGGATGACAGATTGAAAAGTTCTGATTTCCCTTGTCTTATTAAACTGAGTGATAAGGGCTGGATTAACAATGACTTGTTTTTGGAATTTTATAGGTAGTATTCCCTTGGCTAGACAAGTTGTGCTTTTCATGGATTCTCACAAATCTCATTTGACTCCAGAAGTGTTGGTACAAACAAACTTTTGGGGAAAAAGGAACAACAACTACGGTATTGCCCTGTGTGAATGTTGCTGGTGATGCAATACCACCAATGATTATATTTAAAGGGAAACGATGGGATGACAGATTGAAAAGTTCTGATTTCCCTTGTCTTATTAAACTGAGTGATAAGGGCTGGATTAACAATGACTTGTTTTTGGAATTTTATAGGTAGTATTCCCTTGGCTAGACAAGTTGTGCTTTTCATGGATTCTCACAAATCTCATTTGACTCCAGAAGTGTTGGATCTTGCAAGTAAGGAGCAAATATATATTGTTACATATCCTCCACATATCAATCATCTGTTGCAGCCTCTTGATGTGGACATATTTAGCCCAATGAAAGCCAAATGGAGAAATCATTTAGATAAGTTTCAGCTGGAAAAACCTGGAGAAAAACCGACTCGATATGATTTTTTGAAAATGTTTTCTGCAGCATATCAAGAAACCATTGATAAAAGGTCATTAATAGCCAAAGCTTTTTCAAAAGCAGGTATTTACCCTGTTAATTACAATGCCATTCCTGACCATGCAGTGGCACCATCTTTGGTTACATGTGATGCAGAGAAGGAAAACCAACCGGAAACTCTAGAAAATCAACAGCCAGGGTGTTCAAAAGACCAAGAGATATTGAAGATTCCTCAATCCCAAAAGAAAAAATCAGCCAAGAAATCTCAGCCTAAAAAAAGTGAGAAAAAAGGGAAAGTATATGAACCCCTGCCCTCTTTTTCCAAGAGAGTATCTGACCTAAATCTAGACCTATGTGGCACTTGCAGAGGAAATTTTGCAGATGATGTGAAGTTAAAATACGGTGCAGAGTGGATAGAATGTCAATTCTGCCGCACATGGTACCATGTGCTATGCCAAAATGTAATAAATCCTACATTTTTCCTTTGTTCTAACTGTGAATTATCTGATTAGGTCCTATTTTATTTTTGCTTAAACTGATCTCAGAAATTACTTCATAAAAAGATAACCAAAGTACACATGCCAATTATATGCATAAAATTTTTTCATGATTAAGAATTATTAAAGTACCTATGATTAAGATATACTTGTTTTATTTACTAATTCTATTACTATCACATATTAACCCAACTGATATCACAACTTAACCAAGTCTATACCACACAATAACTTCAGTATCACGAAATTAACTGATATGAGGAACTGACTTGATAAATGTGTATTTTTCAATCATTTATAGTATTTGCCACATTTTTAGATATGAGTTACCAAAGCTTCTTATGTCTACTCTAGCATAGTAAACTTAAAAATAATCTGATCATTGAAAAGAATTTTACAAGTGAAAAACAAAACTATCACCAATTACCCAAGTTTTGCCCTACCACAGGCTTAGGGATGGTAGAAGGTGGCATGCCAGAGTTTTCAAATATAGAAGAGCGTATAGTAGCGTTAATGGGTGGTGAAGGTTTTGCTACAGGCGACACACATTTACAGATACAACCATTTAATGTATGTTAATTTTTTTACTTAGGTTTCATAGCTTACTCATATAAAGTTATATAATTTATAAAATTGATTTCATAGGAACCTTCACAAGAAAGTCCTTCTATACTAGCACCAGTGGCACAATCCAGTACTACCTGCACAAATATGCCAGTAAGTGATTTGAATATTACTGATATAAAAATATTCTTCTTCATTCCACTGTCAAGATCTGATCTCAATGAAAATGTCTTTGAGCTTACTTCACAGTACTGCCTCACTGTCGCTAGGCAGAGGCCAGTGGTTTCAAGCCGGCTAGAGGCCACTGATTTGGTTAAATTACTCTCATTGTAAAACAGCCGAGATCAAAGATATATGTAGATACACTCCCATGCATGAAGTAGCTTCAGAGTTTCAATGTAGGTGATGATGGGCTGTCAAGTTTTTTAAACTGGCATATTCAATTAAAATGAGTAAATGCAACATTAGTGACTCATATTTTTTTATAACTAAGTTTTGTTTGTTGTCATATTTTTTTACAATAAAAATGTATTGTTTCAGGATATTGAGTCCAGAAACGGAAGTTGCCACCACCAGCAGTCCCACCCCGCAGAAGCAATCAAGCGGTAATATGGCCTAGCTTCTGCCGTTTTATAAATGTGTGTGTAATAAAAATATTTTAAATGTAATGTTTATTTTTATTCATTTAAGTTTTTTATGTGGAAGGAAAGTGGAAGGAATGGGGCGGCCTTTGCCCAGGAGTGGATAAGATCAGGTTAACAAAAAAGAAGACACTACAACTGAACAATTTGAATTATTCCATGATTCATCTTAAATCTTACCAAGCCTTTCAAGTAATATCTGAGTATGTAACAACATGGTACAAGGGTTCAAAAGATTGTTTACCTATAGGGTGGTAGTTACTAAAACATAACATAACAGGAAAGTAAGTAAAACGTGACACATACATATGTTGATAGTAAACATCTGCATAACAATCTAAAGTATATACCAAATCTCTACCTTAATTCTATTGGTCAGACCTCTTCTTTTTTGTACGGTCACTGGTAATAGAGGTCTAAGCTCTCGTTCTAAATTTCTAATAAGCTCCTCTGTCAGTCTGTAAACGTGCACATAGTCTTGACCACGGCTCAATAAATTTAGATTTCTAATATTCCGGGCTTGACGACGGCTTGCAGCAGCGTCTAGGGTATCAGCTTCTTTCAGTAAGCTCAATATCAAAAAAGAATGAGACATCTACAAAAGTTAGAAATAGATGAAAACACAACAAGTTCACAAGTGCTTAGAGTTTTTTATGGTCGGTATATAATTAGTTAGTTCATACTAACCGTTTCAAGTTTTCTGCAAAAAAGTCACAAATAGGTATATATTTGCGATTATTAATTTTTCTTTTTGTTTATTTCTAGAATTCACTCAAGAAATAATAGCTTTTTATTTGACAGATGAATTCGTGTGTGAGATGCGAGATGACTTTCGAAATGACAAGCGAATTGTATTTCAGAATGCAAAATCAGAATACAAACGTCAAAATACTCACCCGTTTTAGTTCCTCTCACTTTGATCATCACTTGGTGACGCTAGTGTCGAATTCACTCCATTTAAGAATACGAAACTTTAATTTCACATTATTTCACTGCGGATTCAGAAGTGAGTTCGCAAATCAACTTTTCAGAATAGCAATGCTGTTTCCAACAGTACAGACTCGAAGAGGAATGGTGCAAAGAGACGATCTGGAAGGAAGTGCAGGAGGTCTAATTCAACCTTTAAGCACGTCAACTGTTACTACGACTACACCATGACACAAGAAGCAAAGAAGTATCTCATGTTGGTCTAGGAAAGTGGTTGAATGAGTTTCCAAAGGGGTAATCATTACAAGTATCGTAGTTTGAACATAAACCATTTGAATATTGTGAATTGCGATATGGAAGTTACATCACTCCAGTACAATTTGAGGGTACTGTTTAGATTAGAATGTTGCGATTAGAAAGAGTAATTATTTTAATTGATTTGTAATATGCAAATGGAATCAGAAGCTAACTATACATTTTGTTTCAAAAACATGCTTATCAAGAGAAAATAGAAATGTTACGAAACCTTACCAAGTAAAATAGTAACTGAACTAAAAGGAATTTTTCGAATGGACAAGATTATGGTCAGCTTCAAACAGAAACGTTAGCTGGTAAGACTTAAGGTGAAACTTATGTGAATATTTTTACGATAAATAAATACTCATAATTATACGATATATATCATATCAGTTAAAGAGCTGTAGATACAAATTTAAACACATGTTATTTATGATAAATCTATTAGAAACTTGAGCCGAAGCATTGAATTTTAGAGAGGAAATGTGTTTATTCATTACAAATAACAATTTGCAGTGCAAATTTTGCACTGTTTGAATTTTGTCGTACATTAATTAATTTATATCATCTAAAACTAATACATAAGTAGTAAACTTCAATCAGTAAATTAACACTAAGTAAATCAAGAGTAATGAACACAAAAAAAAGCAACTAATAATAATCAATATTCAATAAACAATTTATTAATATAATTAAAACCATTTTTAACCATTCGGTTATAAATCTCAAGAAATCAAGTAATGCGTTGGAATATCACATATCTTCAATACCTAGCGTACTGTAGCAGCCACTGATCCCATAAATAGAGAGCGCAATGATCATGTCATTTTACTTAAATTTCAAGCGTTTTAGTGTCACAGAGTATGACAAGGTCTGGAAATGTACACCACTTTCCTGCTCTGCGAATAGAACCTAAGCCAAAAGATAACGTGGAACGTAAATCCTAAGAATTCCTACATGTAATATTGACTATCAAACGCTTTACAAACAAGTAGAATAAAATTATTAATTTTTATTGGGTATAATATAGGTTTTAACAACGATGTAACCTTTTGCGTGAATCTGATGTAGAAGTACCAGTTGTCAGTGAAGAGATAATGTTGACTCATCTACAAATTGGGTAGAATTTGGTGGATTGGGCAGTTTTGGGTAAAATCGAAATTGGTCCATAAGTTAATGATACAGCGAAAGATTTAATTTGAGCTAGATATTATATTGTTATAATTCGGTTAACAGGAAGATAGATTTAAAATGAATACACTAGCAACGCGAACTCGAAACTAGAGTGGAGGGTCAATTTCAATTTTCCAAACTGAAATAAAATTTGATAAACAGAGCGATTCAAGCGTCATTATTATTTCCTTAATTTGATACGAATTTGTACACAGATGCTGGTGCCTTAGATTTAGGAGATATAATAATTAGTACAAATAAGCTCTTGGGCTCTCTGCCTTGTTGTTTGCTTTAATAGACAGACAACGCCTGAAGAGAGGCACTTTTATTCAAAACGCTAAGTTTATGGTTTCAAATATTGAATGAAATAAACCCTGGCTAAACGAGACGCCACATAACGTATAGCAACATGGTGGCTATACACATTAATGAGTTTATTCAATAATTGAGAATGTAAGATCTAGGACGCGTATTTTGATACCTTAAGCCGTAATACTATGTTAACTACAGGCATGAAGATGAATCCTCTGTTTCTATTTATAGTATTGAGACTAAGAATTTATTATCAGCATTATACATATTAGAATTAGATTAAAAATTCAAAAATAAGGCTGAACATTATGAAACATCTAATGACAAAAAAAAAAAAAATGACAAAATATATACACAAATTATCTTAAGTAATTCATTGTGCGATACTTTCAGTCTCTCTTATATTATTATACAGAAAGTTCCTCATAGTTAACATTGACCAATTGTTTCGACTAATTAAGTGTTGATTATAAAATATGTTGAACATTGGTTTACTGTCTCGAATAATAGTGTTTTCATGGATTTCTTTTAGATATTGTACTTTATCTACTCCTCAAGAACTTTTGCGATAGTCATGGTATTGATCTTGTTCTTTAACGCTGTATCTTGTCCTAGGTTGAAAGTGGTTTTGTTAAAATGTTTATCCACTATTTTAAATATCCTAGCAAAATAAAATGACTTCTGGCGTGTTATTAATTATGTCAATTCTTTCACTAAAATGATTGCCACAAAGCCACTAGGATCAAAGATAATTTAATTGATAAACTACGACGACATTACGAAGTACGAAACACGTTACAAAGCTTAAGAGATCAGGTGAGCTCCAATATCCGAGTTCGGCAAGCAAAGAGATACTTACGTTGCCAGTTAAATCCTTGCTACTCACTACTTACAGTATAGGTGATCAGATTTAAGATTAGATCTGCAGGTTTAAAGAGTTCACTTTTGTAGAATCATAATGTGAATTGAGTATGATTCGACTAATTTGTACAACCATTTTACGAACATTAAAAGATTTGCTTATGATCTGCTAGGAATTCGGAATATGATTTGCTCTAGATGAATTTCTCATATGATTTTTTTTAGGCCCGCTGATGGCAATTATGAAGGTAAAATTGCGTTTACACTATTTTAAAAAGGTTTTAAGTATAAAATTATTGTAATTCGCGGTGTTGGAAACTGAGGAATACATTTAAAAGCATACTTTCCTCCGACCTTATATGATCTGGAATATATAGGAAAACCATTGACAAAAAAAAACTTACCACCCTATTCTTCTAGTAATCAACGTTCTGGAAGCAAATCTAAAATCAACATTAAGCCGAATGTAATGATTTTGAATGTAAGGTCCATTTTCTTGTAGAACTGGAATGAAGTTTCATAATTTTAATGAATATATTCTATCACTGTAATAATTACAATTATTGTAATCGTGCGTCAGGAGATCGATCGATCGATTCTAAGAGAACGATGTGGTCGATGACCTGGTAAGGATTGCAGGAGGCCTATGTTTATTATTATTCCAAGAGAACGATGTGGTCGACGAACTGGTAAGAAATCTTTTCGCTTACAAGACGCGAGACCTAGTAGACGTGTACTTTGCATTTAATAATTATGTATTATTTGAAAACAACTTAAGTAGAACAATTAATACTATTAAATTATTTGCGGTGTCAGTTCAAAAGTAAAGTGTGTCGCGTGTGTGATTGTACTAGATTGTGCATGATGATCTAATTATTTTATAGTCGTAGTATATCTGTGTTAGTTATGTCTAACCAAGGAGCTAGCCCATTCGGGCGAAGCCAACTATTACGTCGAAGCCCTCCGCCGACTCCAACCCAACCAGAACCAGTTCAACCCCGGGTGCAAACACCACCTCGAGCTCCTTCCATGTCGGCTGGCGAGCTACCAGAAGAAGTAATTTCAACGTCAGAGGTCCAGAAATGGTTGGAGTCAACAAACACCATTCTCAAGGAGGTTTGCACCATAATTTCAGACGGGAAAATGAACAACGAGCAAAAGTTCCGTGTCAACGCTCTTTGTCACAAAGTTTCCAGTGGGTCATCTCAGATGGCCGTCCTCTACCAGGCGCTTAAGCAAAAAACTATACAAGCGCACAGCACAATACTGCACTTAAGGGAACAAATGGACCTCACGGAAACTGTGAAGGTGATCAAAGAGGCGGTAATTAATAAATTAACACCTTCTGACATTACCTCCTGTTCCTACGCTAGCATGGTGAAAAAGAGTTCCGAAACTTTCATCCGTCCAGCAAATTTGAGTTCTGTGACCATCTATCCCTGCGACAAGAATAAAACTAGCGAGGACACGAAGTCACTTGTGCAGCAAATAATATCCCCGGAAGAACTGAAACTTCATGTCCGTAGCCTAAAGAAAGTTAAAAACGGGGGTGTTCTTATTACCACTGAAAGCAAAGGCGATATCGATAAGCTTAAGAATTCCACAAAGCTGGTATCGTCAGGCCTTACAGTAGAAGAAGCCCCTAAACGTCGACCTAGGATTGCTGTCGTTGGAGTTCCAGTAGCACTGACTGAAAAGGAAGTATTTGACTGCATTTATGAGCAGAACCTTGCAGATAAATTGGCGAACACTACTAGCGAGTCCTTCCTTGCTACTGTCAAATTGAGCCATAAGTCGGGTAAGAAGGGTCTTCCTACCTGCAATTATATTTTGGAACTACCCGCTACCGTTAGGAAAGTCCTAATTAACCAAGGCCGGATTTTTATAAATTGGACATCATGCCCCGTGAAAGATTTCACAATCGTTACAAGATGTTTCAATTGCCAGCAGTTCGGTCACGCAGCCAAGTTTTGCCGAGAAACCAATCCTACTTGCAACCACTGTGGAGAGACTGGGCATTCCCACAAGGAGTGCAGCAGTAAATCTTCTCCGCCTCAATGTGCGACGTGTAAGCGTTTCAAGAGGAAGTGTGACCATCAGACTGGTGATGTAGACTGTCTGGCACGTAAATACGCCGAGGTTAATTATATAAATTCAATAGACTATGAAGGCGCCTGAGAGCGCCCACAAATAGTTTATTTACTAGCACATAGCACTTAGTTGTACTTACTTAGATTTAGTTTATCTTTTGTTACTTAAATTACTTGTTGTAATCGGAATACCACAAGGTAGTATTTTTGGGACCCACATTATTTTTAATTTCTATTAATGACCTTTGAAGTTCTCCGTAATAGCGCGTATGACACGGCTTTATTGTTTTCCGCTGAATCCCGGGTTGAAGCTTATGTACATGCCCAAAACGGCATTAATATCGTGTCAAATTGGCTTCATCAAAATCTTCTATCATTAAACATAGATAAAACTAAATACATTCTATTCTCAATGAGAAACGTTAATCCACCGCTTACTAACATAAACATATGTGCACATAATTGCAAGCATGCTGTCTTTGCTTGTAGTTGCCCTACTTTAATTAAAGCTGATCACATAAAATACCTAGGTGTTACGATTGACACAAATCTAAATTTCCGTAAACATATCGAGTTACTGTGCACAAGAGTGCGTAAATTAATTTATATTTTTAAGAACTTACTTCACATAGCCGATTATAAGTTAATTAAACAGGTTTATTGGGCTCTGTGTCAATCTGTACTAACCTACTGTATTACTTCATGGGGTGGTACCGCAAAGACTATCTTACTTCCTCTAGAACGTGCTCAAAGAGCAATTCTAAAGGTGGCAACCTTCCGACCTTTTAGATTTCCCACACACCAGCTATACACTCCATGTAAAATACTAACAGTACGTCAACTATATATATTGCACATCATACTTTATCAGCACTCTGAGTTTCCTTTTGACCCTGTACCTTCAACCAGAAGGAGGAAAGATTTGGTTTGCAGAAAACCACAGACGAGACATGCATTTGCGCATAGATTTTAAACTATTTTTAGGACCTTTTTTGTACAACTATCTCAACAAATTATTAGATATATATAGCTTATGTTACATTAAATGTAGCACATTGGTATCAGAGTATTTATTGAAACTCAATTACACAGACACAGAGAACCTTTTGGAAGTTTTAGTATGATTAAGGTTTAGTTCGTAAAGCCGGGTCCAGACGAGTGTAACGTGTAATGTAATCCACCGTGTAATGTAACACGAATTCTACGTGTGGACGGCACTACGAGCATTACATGTAACGCTCGCGCGGCGCTCGGGGTTGATCCATCGGCTGTCGGTTTTTCGCGCGAACACAAAGACGCTCGCAGTGCTCGTTTGGACGGCGTTCGTGACGGTTGTGTCGTATGTACGTTCATGATGTGGAGTGACGAACAATCGCTTGAACTTATTAGTTTGTATCAAGAAAAACCTGTTATTTGGGATCCAAAAAACCCGCAATACTATAAAAAAAATCTGAAACACGATGCTTGGAGTGATATTGCTCATTCATTGGAAAGAGATGTAGAAGAATGCAAAAACAAAATGATTAGTTTGCTTGCTTCACATCGAAGAGAAAAAGGAAAAGTAAAGAAGAGCCATAGTTCCGGAAAAGGTATGTTTTATTATAAATTTCTGTTGCTTTACATATTACACACTTTTATTTATTAATTTAGTTTTTACTTAGGTATTATCACTTACTTGCTATTAGTACAATTATTACTTCTATTGTATACCCACTATATTACTATATTCTACTATATTTTACTATACATATATGTACTATATTCTATTGTATTGTTTATTTATTGTAATTTATTTTACAGGTGGGGATGAAACGTACAAAAGTACATGGTTTGCTTACGAGGCGCTGGCATTTTTAAGAGATCGAAATAATCCAAGGAAACGACGCAACACAGAGGTAACTGCATTGAACTAGTTTCCTTCGACTTGATAAAAAAAACTTAACAATATGTATTCTGCCAAGAAACTGTACCCTCGTTCATAAAATAGTCATTAAACTCATCCCTAATTTGTTTTGCCGTTGAGGCAGCTCTTCTAGGTACATTATTCAATGGAAGTAAAGATGACATTTCACAATCTCTCCGCCAACTACCTTCACATAATCTTCCGTTTTGGTCGCTGTCAAGTGAGCCAGGGGGTGCATACAAGTTTTTAGATGAATCCGTGTTTCTCAAAAAATTATGCAAGTGTGCAATAGCCATGACTATAGTCTCCACGGTTTTGGGCTGAAGGAGCATAGGTTTTCGTAGAACTCTGAACACAGATGCTGTGATACCAAATACATTTTCTACAATCCTGCGAGCTCTGCTTAACCGGTAATTAAAAATTCTTCGCGGCGATCCCTTGGGGTATTCTCCTGGATAGGGTTTCATTATATTGTTTTGTAAAGGGAAGGCAGAGTCTCCTACAAAAAAAATATGGTACTACTTTATTTCTACCTTGCAGTGCTTCAGGTGCAGGCAATCTTAACGAATTATTTTCTAGTTTTTTATATAATTCAGTTTCTTTAAAAATTCCACCATCTGAAATGCGGCCTTGACATCCGACATCAGAAATTTATAATTATATTCCGCGTCTACTAAAGCAAACATCACTATACTGAAATTCGATTTGTAGTTACGATATTCTGTGCCACTATGTACCGGAGCCTCGAGAATGACATGTTTACCGTCCATGGCTCCGGCACAATGGGGAAAATTCCACAATTCATCAAATCTGTTTGAGATCTGGATCCATTCTGACTCTGTTTTTGGCAGCTGAAACAATGAATTTCTTTTTAATTACAGATTACAAATGAACCGGAACAGAGTGCATCTACAAGTGTAGAAAATGATAACAGTTCAGAATTTATATCACCAACTGGTCAGGCCCCCAAAAAAAAGAAATCAGACGAAAATAAAAAAATGGGTATGCTTTCGGAGGCTCTTGGCCTGCTTAAGAGTGCTGCTTCTAGTCCTACTCCTGAACCCCGAAACAATAATCCAAACAATTTTGACAGTGAAACCCTTTTCTTTTCAAATTTTATATGCAGCAAGATGCAACAATATAACAGAAGTACTAAAATTGCCGTGCAGCGAGCAATAATGGACGTAATATTCAAAGCCGATGAAGGATGCACTAACTTTTCTCAACATTATTATCCATCGGCATTCAATTACAGTGGGTATACAACAGGCTCGGTTCCTTCATCAAGATACTGCAATGAACCACCTTCTTTGTCTAATCGCTCAGAACTTACTTCAGGGTATTCAACAGGTCAGAATCAGACAAGTTGCCCTACTGCTCCATATGCTTCACCTGTTCCCTCAGAATTATCTCAAACTTCATATGAAGATGTAGATTTTGTGAATGACCTGATTTGAAAAGAATAAATTTTGTACTACATGATTTGAAGATACAATTTGATTTAACTTTCTAATTTTAATTTTGGAATAATTTTAATTTTGCTTACCCTACTTAATACAATAGCTTAATTTGTTATTTTAATAAATAAATAAAAATATGTAAAACTCACCTTAATGTTTTCTTTCAATGATTTTATAATCGCTTCACAAACTTCTGGTACAATGCAAGACATTGACTGTTTTGAAATTCTGAAGGTGTATTGAAGGCTTGTAAATGAATCTCCTGTTGCCAAAAATCTTAGTGTTAGAGCCAATCTATCTTGCGGCGAAATTGCAGATCTCATTATAGTGTCTTGTCTTGAGATTTTAGGCGCAATGATTGTTAACAAATATTCGAAGTCAGTAGGCGACATCCGGGTAAAGTTTTTATATTGACCGCTTATATGTTGAGATTTTAGTTCCACAAGTAAAGATCTTTTTTTATACAAATTAGTTTTCCACCATCGACGCTTCCGACTTTTGCGGTCTTCAGTTAGTAAATACATGAAAATAAAAGCCGCACCAGCTATCACGACCTTCCTATTCGGCATGTTCGTAGCAACTGAGTGGAAACAGCTTTTGCAACATTTTCGCGTTCACAATTCGCTTTGAGTTCGTGTGCCGTTCACACTGTTGATGCTAAATTACACGTAATCTTACATTACACGTTACACTCGTCTGGACCCGGCTTTATTTGTTATTCTATAGTTCTGTATACATGCACCCATTATGATTAGTCTTGTTTAAGTGATGACCTGAAACACAGTTTTTTGTAAACCTAGCTCAGGAAAGTCGCTAATTATACATAACGTACGTTTACGCAAGCTTTGAAGTCTTGATCATTTAGATAAACACAAAGTTATTTCTAGGGCATTAGCATAATTATTTATATAAGATTTATTTGTGGCTATTTTATGTAACTATGTGTAAAACAGATTAAATAAAGATTATTATTATTATTATTAATTACGGGAATCCGGTGGATGCGAGACACAAGAACGTTTATTGTGGCGACACTTGGGGGAGGCCTATGTTTATTAATATTCTAAGAGAACGATGTGGTCGACGAACTGGTAAGGATTGCGGGAATCCGGTGGATGCGAGACACACATGACCGTTTATTGTGGCGACACTTGGGGGAGGCCTATGTTTATTATTATTCTACGAGAATGATGTGGTCGATGACCTGGTAAGGATTGCGGGAATACGGTGGATGCATGACTCACAGTCCAGTCAGTCAGTCACGGTTGTCCTTGCTTGTGAAAGTCTCGGAAGCAGTTTTCCATACATAGACTCACGTTACATTGACGATCTGGAGTATTTTCTGAGCTGTGCACACATCCTGCAAAATGGTCATGGGCCACGTTTATGGGGTAGTTGGTGCGTGTCGTCAACTGTCCTTGTCCTTGTTGTCCAGTCCTGTGTGTGTAAAGGCGAGGTTCTCTTGTCAAGTCGATTTTTCGATGTCGCATAAGAAGGCTTTCCGTTAAATTTATTCGGAACTGCCTATGTGACATATTCGGGTACGCCGATGAAAATATCACATAGGCATTAAATATGGCTGTGTTAAATAACCTGCAAAAAGTCTTCTTGTACCACACCTTATTTCTCACTCGTTCCAAGGGCTGAGCAGATAGAAATTGGTCTTTCTATCTACTCCGGCCATAGACTTAGAACGCTTCTTTTCTGACTGCTGTTTTACCGACGTTTTGCTGGCTGTCGGATTTCCGCTGCTTCCTGCGCTCGGATTGGTGCATTTTGTGCTAATATGTTCGAATTCGTTACATCAAAACACTTCAACCCATGCTTTTACTCAATGATTTTTTTCCCCACAATTATAGCAATGATGAGGAGTTTCTGATACATTTTCTTTGCCTGACAACTCCGCAGCCCGCCTAACTGGTCGCTCAGCGTTCTGCCTTGCCACCTTTTTCTTGATAGTTTCATACACCGCCAGCTTTTCTTTCAGCACCGGGTAGGTTGCCGCGCCGTACAATACAGTTTTATTGGTTTCTAGGTCTTTGGTGCCGTCTATGATGTACTGGATAGCGATGTAGTCGGGAAACTTGGCGCGTTTTCCCATCTCCTTCATGATCAACATATAATGATAACAGGACTCGTCTTTGCGCTTCTTGCGCGCCGCCATTATTTCATTCATCTCTTTGCTGTTCGCCGCATCAGGAAACTCTTTGAGGGCGGCTGCCTTTAGTTCCTCGTCTGTCTTGTGAACAGTCAAAGTGAGTGTATCGCGCATTGTTGTACTCTGTGAAAAAATATTTTTAACATCATGAGGGTAAGTATTTATGTGAATCCGATTTTCTTTTTATTAGTTATAAACTAGTGCTTGATTGCAATCCCGCCTGATGGTAAGCAGTGATGCAATCGTTGATGGTGAGTCGCACTAGTTTATTAAGAGCCTATTCACTCTAGCCTTGAAGACACTTAAATTATAATCGGATGGGAAGACCGTAGCAGGCAAGAAGAACTTCTTGTAAGAACGCCAAGTTTCTTAGCAGCTAACTTGGCTTTGGACTCAATGAACCATGTCAACCATAGTAGGAAAATAAAATCTTATTTTTTTTATTCTTATAGATAAAGATTTTCAAGGTACTTACCTAATATTTATGATAACTCATCATGTCATTTATGTTTATCATTAAAAAAAAACTCCCTTTATAGGTAACGTTTTTAAAGTTTTGTAACGTTTCACTGCGTTGTGGACAGATGGCGTTGAAAATGTTATTATTTATGAAAATTAAAGTGTTTATACTTTTCTTTTTTCCTATTACTCTTAGTCTTACCCACAGTGTCTTCATCTCGTTTATTTTCCAACTCTCCTTTCGCAGGTATACTGTAAGATATTTCTTTAGAAATAAGCATTACCTATGTACCTATTTTTCTGTTTCCTTCTTCTTTTCTTTTCTGTTTCCTTCTTCTTTTCTTAATATTTGTGTGTATATGAAATGTTAAATAAAAAAAAATATCTACAGAACCGATTTCCATAAAATTTTGCACGCGTATTAAGATCACGTGCATCTCAATACAAATATGTATGTAAAAGATTTAAAATTCGGGTTATGAATGAGGGTCTGATAAGAAAGCGGAAGTAAAACTCCTCAATGATGGCTGGGATACGCTCCGATCTGCACCACTGCTGCAGTCTACTCTTGTCTAAGTTGTTAAAAAAGCGAAAAAAGAGTAAGTACATGTTTTAAGCAATATATGTATAGAGGAAGGACCAGCATCAAAAACGATAAAACTGCAAGAAAATGTCACAAAGGAAATAAGCACCACGGTAAGTGTTTGTACGCAAACAGTATCTACTGCAACTCCTGCCACACCACGTACTCGTAAAAAGAAATTACGTCGAGATGTCAAAGTCTTACAACAACGCCTGAAAAGACGTAATACAACTATAGGTAACCTACTCGTAAAATGTTTGTTAAAAATTATAAAAAAAAAAATGAGATAACTATTTTGAAGTCGAACAGATGGTCCAACATAATTTCGAAAACATTCACACAAGACTAAATACGACAAAATCCAACACGTCCAACAAATATTCAGATGAAATGAAATCCTTTGTTTTATCATTATATTATTATTCTGGTAAAGCTTATTTATTTTTGAGGAATCGTATTCCTTTACCCCACCCTGCAACTCTGTGAAGAATATTGGCGACGCATAAATGCAACGTGGGTTTTATGACAGACAGAAGTGATGGAATTCCTAAAGGTTAAGTCTGAAAAGGATGAAATGAACATCGCTTTAATTTTTGATGCAATGGCTATCAAAGCTGGCAAACAATATGATAAAGGGTCAAACAAGTATTGGGGTTGTGTTGACTTAGGCGGAATATTAACAAGCGATTCTGAAACATTTGCTACAGAAGCCTTAGTGTTTCAAATAGTCTCTCTAAAGGAAAAATTTGTCTGCCCAATCGCTTATTTTTTTATAGATAAGATTTTTGTGCACGTACAATCTCAGCTCGTCCTGACAGCGATTCGAATGCTGGCCTGGCTGGATGCAATTGACTATCTGAGGTCAATCGGTCATCCTAGCTTTACTGGAAGTGAAGCCAGTGAATACCTACGGTACTTGGACAGGCTCTTTGACATTCTTAACGCCAAAAACCCGGTAGGAACTGGTTTCAAATCCCCTTTGCGGCTTAACAATAAATATGTCTGGACTCAAAGTCGACGGGAAAAATATAATGACCCATAGAAGGAAAACGGTTTTTGGTCTGATAATAGACATGGTTTTTTGTTTCTTCATGTGTGAGGGCAAAAGGAGGGGCAATCGACAACCCTACTGCTCTTCAGTTTATGTTTATTATGCGAAAGTTGCTATTTCGTAACAGCGTCAGACCAAGCATTAATGCAAACTGTACAAATTCTGATTATGAAAATTCTGCAATACTTGAGTTCCGAAGTGCCAAAAGATCGATCGTGGAAGACGATAACTCTACAAAAGAAAATGAGACAGATAAGAGTGATGTTCTTATGCACTTAGTGGACAGAACCGATTTATCAGACTATAAAAAACAATATATTGTACTACATATCTGGCTACATTGTAATGAAAATAGTAGACAAACTAACATGTCAACATTGCCATCAAGATCATGACTACTTGATTGACATTTGTGAATTTTCTTCTTTCACAGCCTTTATAGACAGAGGGCTAAAATGTGCTTCAATATTTGTGTTCAATGTAGTAAAGTATATAGAAAAACTTTTTTTGGTAATGTCTCCTGATTTACCGAGTTTGAATATGAAAAAAAGGCTTAATATGACAGTACATCAATTCTCCCCTAAAATTAAGCACATTTTGCCTGCCTATCCAACGTCTGACGAATCTCACGAATTGGAACTGATTAAATGTATTGGTCAAAATTACTTAAATTTAAGACTTAAAAGCTACGGGAAGACTTTAAGCCTCAAGCACGTAGGAAATAAGGCTACATTATGACAACAATTGCGTAAAACTGTATTGTTCAGCAATGTATAAAAATAAATCAATATTAAAAGAAAAGTCTATTTTTTCCGTCCACAATACTGCATCAGGTTCATTTGACCTAGCACTCATTTAATAATAATCCTCCTCCTCATCTTAGCAAATATTATCCCGGTTACATGCGCTAAGCTTTCACTGAGGAGCTTGCCAAGGTTCGCCGAATATGATCCTGGAGTGGCGAGTCTATTAATTACTGTAAAGCGATTGCCATCTGACTTTCATAGCCACAAGGGGAATCAGAGTCATTTTTCGGATAATGGTTACACATTCAGAAATCTAAATGTGCAAGTTTCCTCACGGTGTATTTTCTCAGCGAAATCATCATTCTCCTTTAGTAATAAAAACATGTGAGAATATCTCACTTTTGAGAAACATACCTGCCTTTTTACATGCAGCGAAAGGTATAATAGGTTGTTGTGAAATTAACGTTAAGTCAGATGATACCTAAAAGGAGGAAAAAAGTACTTTCAACCCTAAGGTTCTGTAGATTTAAAAAAATATACTTTCAGATTGTTAACATCAAAATGCCCCTTATAGTAGTGTAGACATGGAAAACGGTAGATTAAGATTGACGGCTGTATCAGATCAATGAGAACAGATTGGTACTTTGTTCTGGCCCAAAAATAAACAGGAAAACTGAGAAGACAAGAAAACTGTCATCCAGACCAATCTTGGACAACTATTGATTGTATAGTGAAAAGGACCAATTTAAGAACTTCCTTTTCGCCGCCAACGTACACAAAACGCAATGCCTCGCCGAGCGCCAAGCTATAAATGTATAACTAAATATACAGTAAACAGTACTGATGGGGATATCGTCATATCGATGAATAAGATTTGTACGCGTAATGTTAAGATTTAAAGATGATTTTACGAATATAAATAAAAACTGATTAAATATTTCCAGATTTGTTTTATTTCACAGTATCCTTAATAAGAAAAAACAGTATAAATTATGAGTATCAAAGAAACTAATACATAACTCAATTAGAAAAAAATATCTCCGAAAATAAAATATTAAGTTCAGCTACCGACATCTTTATTGGTGATGCACTTCACTGGTACCGTAATATCAGGGGTATAGTAAACAGTTGGTCTGAAGTACTGGACTATTTAAAGGACGATTTCGATGTTCCCGACTACGATTATCGTATGGCTTCAGAAATACGTCAGCGTACGCAGGGTGAGGAAGAGAGCATCACTATATATTTATCAATAATGCAAGGCATGTTTTCTAGACTTAGTAAACTCTTAGAGGAAGATGTAAAGTTAGAAATAATTTTGCACAATATTCGTCCTTGTTATTCAACCATTATAGCTGCTAGTCCTAATATTAAATCCCTCGAAGACTTAAAAATAATATGTAAAAATTATGAACGAATAAAGGTTCGTTCAGAATTATTTAAGGAACCGCCTTCGGTTTCGGCTAATACCTTGGCTCCAGAGTTTGGTTATCAGTCTTCGAAGCGTAAGTCGACGACTAATCACCAAAGTAATTTTTACGGCCGTAGTAGGTACGAAGGTGCTCACTCTCAAGAGTTGCACAAAGTCTCCGAAATTCAGGCTTCTGAAGCCGAAGTATCGGCAATTTCTAAAGTTCCCTACTGTCATCGTTGCCGTGTTAATACGCATTCCATGAAAGATTGCACGGCTGAACGAAAGATTTTCTGCTTTAAGTGCGGCATGAAAGAAGTACGTACACCAGAATGCCCAAACTGCAAGCAAAAAAACTAGTATCTGAAAATTGTAGAAAGCATGCGTTTGGTCATACAGATCGCTCGAACTGGAATGATTGGCTCATGTTTGTAAAAAACTTCTTTTCTCGGAAATGTGTTTCTACAGTTTTCAAGGCCAAACCGAGCAATGACCCTAGGCCTTATGCAAAGGTAAAAATCAATAGTGATATATTCTTGTATGGTTTATTAGATTCTGGTTCCGCCGTCACTATCTTAGGCAAGAACTCTCATAAAATTTTATTAAAATTAGGTCTAATTTTATGTAATGATGAAAAAATAACTGTTACAGCAGCAGGTGGCCAGAAGATAACGTCCCTTGGTTATGTTCTTCTACCAGTGACCTTTGATGATGTATCTTCTATTATCAAGGCGCACGTTATACCAGCGATTGAAACCGTTCTAATATTAGGAATCGATTTTTGGAATACTTTCAACTTGTGCCCCAAGTATCTTTCACGGAAGGAAAACTTATTCCTTGATGACCCCGGGCTCTTAGAAATTTCATCCACAACAGTTCACCAAGTGTGTGGTTATGACGCCTTGAACTCTTCTCAAAAGCTCAAAGCTGACAATATCGTAAAACATTTTAAGGACATTTCGTACGCAGAGAGAGGTTTAGGTCGCACGCATGCCATTAAACACAGTATAGATACTGGCAATGCAGAACCAATCCGCCAACGATATTACCGCATGTCACCAGAAAAGCAACGTATTGTTGTGGAGCAGGTTGATGAGATGTTAGCTCTAGATGTCATTGAGCCATGTGAAAGTCCGTGGTCATCCCCTGTATTAGTGGTAGGCAAGAAAGACGGAAAGCCACGCTTCTGTTTAGATAGCCAGTAGTGTTTCGACCTACCTCAACAGTAGTGAAGGTGAGGTCATTCTTAAGGTTGACATCAAAAATGCCTTCAATTCCGTAAACAGCGATACCATGTCGACAGAAGTTCAAAATGAAATTCCCAAAATTTACAGTTTTCTCTACAAATGTTACAGGCACCCCTCTAAATTACTTTATAAGGAAAAGCTTTTGGAATCAACCGTCGGTTGCCAACAGGGTGACACTCTTGGGCCAATCATTTTCAGTTTAGCAATAAATCCAATCATTCGGCAGGTAAATTCTAAATTTAATGTTTGGTATTTGGATGACGGCACCCTAGGAGGTGATGTGGAAACAGTCTTAAAAGATTTAACTTTTTTGAAAAAAAAAAAAAAACTAATTTATTTCTATTGGTTTACCGCTTAACCTCTCAAAATGCGAAATTTACCTTCCCCAAACGACTGATAGACAGACGACTTTAGCAAAATTTAACAATAGCACCAAATATCCAAATCACTGAAAGAAATTCTCTTCACCTCCTGGGCTCCCCAAATTTCGATGAATCCTTTCCAAAATTCATTGAGCAATACAAAATTTTAATGACATCTCGGAAAGAATTTTCAAAATTAACATGCATTCGGCTTTTACACTCATTTGGTAGTTGTTTTGGGTTAAAATTTACACATGTCCTTCGCTCCTCCCATCTGTGGAAACACCCACAACTTTTGGAAAAAGTCGATCAAATTATTAGAAACACATTATCCTCAATCTTAAATGTGGCCTTGGACGACCGAGCATGGCAGCAAGCCACGCTTCCCATCCGGCTGGGTGGCCTCGGAGTCCGCAAAATTTCTAGTATAAGTTTACCAGCTTTCCTCTCCTCGGTCCACAGTACTAATACATTAACCAGGAATATTTTATCTTCCTCACTGGTTGATGTTGAGGTACCGTGTTTGTCCGATGCGTTGAATGCTTGGAAGATGGCTTGTCCCAACACGGATTTGCCCGACAACCTTGTAACACTTAAAAAACTTAGTCACGGTTTGAGGTATGTAGCGACCTCTAGTTGAGCATAATGTCACTGAATGCAATGTCATAAACAGTTCTGACTGAGGCCCGTCAGATGGCGCCACGATTTAATCGATATGTTTAGTTTTTATTTTGTTTCGATTATTGGGTTATAATATTTAAATAAATTAATTATAACCTTATTAATTACTTTTTACTAAATTTAATATAACTAAATAGTAGCAATCGAATAGGCAATATCGATTGAAGCTGTAGTCTAAAAAAAAAAATGACAGGTGACAGGATGGGTGTGGCATCGAGCCTTTCTGTTTTGGTTTGGTCCATAGATAATACATATAATAAGGGTATAGATGAGCCACTGACAGATCAGTTTTATTTTTAACTACTCGCCCTTCCCGCTAGTTGGCGCTAGTGTCTGCGAAAGCATGATATGTATAGATATAGCTATGTAGGCGCCATCTACGTACACACCTATAGGTATATTGGTGATCTTGCATAGAACGAATTTTTTACACGGATATGATAAGGATATATCAATATAAAGGGAAATAAAACAACGGAAATTGAAATAGATTATTTTGTTAATTACAGCTCTTGACAATTTATACAGATAATTATTTAACGTCTCTAATGTATTGAAATTAAACCACTTTTATGCTTTTTATTGTGATATATTTTCACTATTACAATTTTCAAATAAAATCTCTTACAATCTCCATAATAATGGCTACTGAAAAGCAGCCGAAACGTAGGAGAAAGTGTTAAATATTGTGATAATTTGATGGGGAACTACTTTGTAAATTGTATTAGTGAAAAAATAAATCGCTTATTAAACGGTAATATGGTTTAACTTCAAAGACTAACATTCGCAATACATTATTGTCATATTATAATCACCACAAGAAATAACATAAATTATTTTAAGAAGACAACAGTTGAATTGAGAACCTCCTTGTTTTGTTGTCAGTTACACACACGTCGAAGTCCATAAAACGATGCCAGGGTCAAGCGAAATAAGTGTATTCGTCGGTATCAGTTTACGAAAAGCCAAGTAACTATGTAAGAAGCACTCTCGGGGTCCAGGAAACACGCAATGGTCAATAAAAGACAGATAAATCGAACAGAAAACTCGGAAAACTCACGGCACACACAACGAACGTCCTCGAAATAATTCAAAATAAATTGAATGAAAACTTTGAAAAGTTTTACCTACCCGTATTATCTATTATCAGTGTTGCCATTGGAAAAATAAGTATTAAGTATTTATATAAAATATGTTATAGACTTTTAAAGACCGAGGACGAATCGAAGAAAATGTAAAATTAATTTTTACTTTCTATTATTAATTTACATTTCACAAATTATTAAAAAAATAAAATTTTAAGACAGAGGTCATATATGGCGACATCTAGTAATACAAATGGAATATTTTTGCCTTAGTTGGCACGTCTTCCCCGCTAGATAGCACCACTTTCCATACATTTTCTTTTCTTGACTTCAAAGTACTGTACTGTCATCCCCATGGTTTGGTCGCTGATCAGAAGCATACTTAACATAAGAGTTTTATTAATTTAAATCACGGATTGATGTCGAGAACCAGACGTGGAAACAGCGTTAAACTTAAGATGATACTCCCCCGATTGTGGTAAGCATTTTTAGACGAAATTGATGAATATTATCTTAGCGTTATACATGGGCGTATTCTCAACATGTGAATTCTCTTTGACAGGGTTCAAGATTTCATTTTATTATAATAGTCTACCATATCCCATGGATATGTATTAAGAAGAGAAATAGTCTCCCAATATAATACCAATAAGATATGTATAAAATATGAAGCTACATCTTTGCACATGACTCGTTGACGAACAATCTCACATGGACGGCTAAGCGACAGTTTCCGAATACAGCGTATGGCTCTGGATTTTGGATGGACTGCATTGGATGACGGTACTGGCTGTGAGGACTACACTGTATGGTCATAATTGAGGTTAATGTATTACCACTCCATGTAAGTTACTTTATTCTAACCTTACCATATATGTTCCTGTCACGGGCTGTAACTAGTGTAGCTGTTTAATTACTAAATATATATTGTGGAGACAAGTTATATCTTTTATTCCAGTCAACACCTCATGCAAAACACACCCTTTAGTCTCATGCAAACTACCGCTGGGTAAGTCGGTGGTAAGGTCAAAAACCCAACCTTACAAGTTGGCGTCCCATGTAGGACAACCTTACAACCTGTCCTCGCAAAGACGGTGAGACGAGCCGCTCTGCAGTACCATACGTAATAATCTAGTTAACACGTCTTCAAGTACTGCTGAGCGTGCGCGTCTGCTGGCTGTGGGAGAATAGGAGTCGGGTTTATGGCTTCAGGCAATCCCATCATCCACCATAGGTACTATAATGAATGACGCTTCGTTTCGGCTAGCAACTTGCTTACGCTTAGGCGCAGCCTGTGTTGCTCCACATCGGTGCCACTGCGGCGAAGCCGTCGACAGTCTCGGACACCATGGCCTGTCCTGCTGCAGGAGCGCAGGCCGCATAGCACAGCACGCTAGCATCAACGATATTATTCGTCGAGCTCATGTCACCGCCGGTGTACCTGCCGTAGGGTACACCGAGGCGAATCGAATCACAGGGCGAATCGCATCAAAATAAGAAATCTGTTGATAATTCAAATATCGCAGTCACATAGAACGCACTCAACCAGCGTGTTGCGTCTCTCCTCTCACCCCGCACCTCCCGACATAGGCAGCATTGCGATGGCGCTTGTGAATCAGTGTCGACGCCGCTCGTTAGCGACTCGGTCGTTTGTGCGTGACGCAATTTTGGCGCTCATCTAAGGTTCGTACTTACGATTTCTTTGTGTGATATTACGTATTTGTGTTAAAACTCAACTACATTGGTTTATATTGTTCAGCAAAGTGTCTATATTAGAGAACCAATTCGCTTTTAAGTATGATCTTAGGGGTTAACGTATAAAATATTCATTTCAAAAGTCTTGATTATGGGGCTAATCGGATCATATCGTAAGGGGCGAATTGGATCACACTTTTAAACTGATTTATTACATGTTTGAGGTTATTGATTCATATTTATTTCATTGTAGATGGTTCGCACGTACAAAAGGAAGACTGATGCCGGAGAATGGTCTCAAGAAAAAATGAAAGAGGCTGTAAATAAAGTCCAGAACAAAGAGTTGACCTTACGTAAGGCTGCTGAGATTTTTGCAGTACCGTTCACGAGCTTACAGAGAAGAGTAACTTTGTCCAAGGGTGTTATTAAGCGTCGAGGTGGACAGCCAGCTTTAGGTGAGAACGCAGAAAAGGAGTTAGCTGACCGGCTATTGCACTTGGCAAGTCGTGGCTTCGGAATTACACCCAAAGCGGTACGTAAGTACGCGTTTGAATTTGCAGAACGTCTAAACATAAAACACAAATTTAAAAGAAGTGACGGTATGGCTGGCCAGGACTGGTTTCATCGATTTATGGAAAGAAATAAAAAATTAACTATTCGGAAGCCGGAGGGTCTGTCAAGAGCAAGGATTGATGGTATGAAGAAGGAAAAAGTGGCAGAATTCTTTAATACTTTGGAAACAGTAGTAGATATCAACAATTTAAGAGGAAGACCTGAATGTGTATATAATGTTGATGAAACGGGGATGCCGCTTAGTAACCGCCCACCCAACAACCAAAAAACAACAACCCACCCAAAAAGGTGCTAAAGATGTTGTCAGCATGACCAGTGTTGAACGAGGTGAAAATGTAACCGTTCTAGCCTGTATGAATGCAGCAGGACAGTACATACCTCCATTTGTTCTATTCAAAGGTGTGCGTAAACGTAACGATTTTCTCCTAGGAATGCCACCTGGTACTGAAGTTGCCATGACAGAAAAGGGCTGGGTCACCGAAGAAGCTTTTAAGTTGTGGCTGCAACATTTCAATCGCTACCGGACCCCAGGAAAAGTAGTTCTAATTTTGGATGGGCACGCGTCTCACGTCAGCTACTCAGTGGTAGACATGTGCGACTCTTTGGAAATTGAACTTGTACTTCTTCCTCCACACACATCACATGCCCTGCAACCGCTCGATGTATCGTTTTTCAAACCGCTCAAATCCTATTATCACCAACAGGCTACAGCATGGCAACATTCACATCCGAATCAAGGAATCACAAAAGTCGCTTTTGGAGCACTTTTCCAACGGGCTTGGAATCAGGCTGCCACTGTTGGGAATGCTACAAAAGGCTTCGAAAAGACTGGAATATTTCCACTAAATGCCAATGCAATACCTGACCACAAGTTCATCGGTGATCAAGAGTCCGACATTGTAGAGTCCCAAGTCCAGTCCCCAAGTTCCCAACAAATGCAGCTACAAGGGCAAGCCACAAATACACAACCAGTAGCTGATACAGTGTCATCTGCAAGTTCACGACAGTCTGACAAAGCCCAGTCTTCCACCTGTGCAGATGAAGAAAGAAAGAAGATAAAGAATAAAGCAACGCCTGGGCTAAAAATTAAGAGTTCATCAGCAAACCAGAGAGAGTGTTAAGTGCCCCAAGTCCAATCCACGAGTTCTCAACAGGTGCAGCCACAAGACCAATCCTCAAGTGCAGCACAGGTGCAGTCAAAAATAAAGGTACAAGTCCAAGCCACAAATAAAAAACCACTTGATAATATGGTGCCATCCACAAGTTCGCAAAAATTTGACGAAGCCCAGCCTCCCACCTGTGCAGAAATAATTAAAGAAATTCTTCCATCACCTTCGAAGTCAGCAATTGCTTCAAAAAGAATTCGTAAAGTTTTAAAACCGGTCTTGCATTTAACATCACCTCAGAGTAAGACTACTCTTCTCGAAAAAGAAACCAAGAAGAAATTTAAGGTAGACAATAAAACCAAGGAAAATAAGAAAAAGGCTGTGGGCAAAGAAAATACTATGAAGAAGATGAAGAAGAAAGCAAAGCCTGCGATAAAAATTAAGAGTTTATCTGCAAAAAAGAGAGAGTGGCACTGCATTTACTGTTCCGAAATATTCGTTCATCCACCATCAGAGGACTGGATTCAGTGCAATGTCTGCGAAGAATGGTGTCACGAAAAATGTGCTGATATGGGGGGAAAAAAGGACCATATGTATGTGAATTATGTGCCGGTAATCAAAATTGATCTCAATATTAATTTTTTACTGATTCCAAAGCTTTAGTGTTAAAAAACTTAAAATTTTGTAACATGTTGTGTATGATCCAATTCGCCCCGAAAATTGGGGCGATTCGGATATTTTTCTTTTTTCAGTATTTAATAGATAATTAAGAGAATATATGTATGATTTAAGTTTTCAAATGTTTATTTCATAGTTGATTGTTACTTCTTGCATTTTTATCAATAAAAATAACATTATATAAACACTTTAGTATGATTTTTTCAACCTCAAAGAAAAAGTGATCCGATTCGCCTCGGTGTACCCTATTAGAACCTAATGGCTTGGTACGTGACGATGAATAGAGACCAGATGGTATGACGTTGGTGCCGTGGAAGGTGGGTAGGCCTTTGGTGTGGGACGCAACCTGTGTCGACACCCTTGCGCCATCACATATTCCAAGTTCGGCAGGCTGTGCCGGCGCTGCTGCTGCGGCTGCTGAGACCCTTAAACGGCGCAAATACTGAATCTTATTGGTAATTATAGTTTTGAGCCGTTTGGGGTTGAAACGCTTAGGTCATGGGGTCCGAGTGCGCGTCTCCTTTTTAAGGAAATTTCACGCCTTCTGATCGATACTGCGTGACCAGAGAGCTGGCTCGTTCTTCGCCCAAAGAATTAGCATTGCCATTCAACGTGGCAATGCTGCCAGTCTTCTGGGTATATTTCCGGATGACAGCGATGTGGAGGAGTACTTCGACGCCTGAGTGTACTGTGTTTTTGTATTATATGTACATAGGTAGGTTTTAGTACGAGTATAAATAGTTTAGTTAATATTTAAGGTTTTGTACATGTATCTTTTCAATAAAACAAGAATAAATTTTGAAAAAAATCTTTCCGACGCAATGTTAAAAGAGGAATATCGAAAAAAATTACATGTCTGTGTAGCAAAGGTTCTGGAAAGGGCACTACAAATGCGTACTACTTAATTGATCATTTATTTGGCAGATCATTTATTTGGCAGAGAGACTTTGTTCCCATTGTATAAACTTTTTTAAATATTTTGAATAAACTTGTAACTATTAATGAAAATACGAGTATTTACAGGAAAAATGTACAAAATGGAAAAAATAAATATTTTTGTTTGAAAAAAACGCGCCTTTGCTCTTACACTTTTCCAGCCTTTTTTCCACCACGCAACAAACAAAAAGCGTCTTGTTTGCGATGTCACGCTTATGTTAGGGTGACAGTTTTGTCATTAATTTCTTTTTCGATTACATTCAATAATTCACTTTTTACTTTTAAAACAAGTGTGTTGCCAGAACATTCGTAATAACTCCGGTGTAGGAATGTATTGTTAATCCGAGGTTACTCTATATTAATAATGTTTAATTTACAAAGATAATACTTTGTTACTCTCGGAGTAACAATTACAAATGTAACGTAAGATTACTTTTGGAATAGGCAATTTTTATTAGTAAGACCGGTAGCGTTTAACACTGCAAAGCGCAATACAGTTTCTATAAAACAAACTTTGAAAAAAGTTCCAAGTTGGGGTTGAGACGCTGCAAGATTAATTACTGCAGTCGTAGTTACCAATCAGCCTGTAACCATCTAATATGGCGCCAGACCAATATAATATTGCAAAAGGTTTGTTCTTAAAGAATAAGAGGCCTGGTAGCAGAGCGACGAAGTTCAACGGGACGCAATTTGTCTTTTATGAAATACCTTTGGATTGTGATGTATTTATGATATTTATTATTGTTTTTTATGTACCTAGATAAAAAAGTTCTCGGAAATCTGTGGCACCAGTGGAATCGCATAAATTTCCAAAGTTCGATTACCTTTAATGAAACGTATAATTAAAGACGAACTACTGATTTACTGAATCAGTTCACATGGAATACCATAAAGGGTAGCCTGGAAATAGCATTTCTTACCAAGAACAATGAGTTCTAAGCGAAGAGAGAGGAACCAGAAACGTCTTGACGCATACAGAATGCGTTCACAAGACAAGATTGAAGAACGAGTGCGGTTATACCATGAAATGATATTTGACTGTTTTGACCCAAAATGCACTATTGTAGATGCATCCACAAACACTGAAGCTTTTGCTGCAGAGTACGCTAGATATTGTTTAACTTTGATTCCGAGTGTTATTTCTGCTGACACCGCTTTAGATCAAGAGCTCATCCCACCCGAGATAATCGACGGTAGTCCCGACGTCGAAGTTGATGAGTTTGTAAATTTAGAAGAAGAAACAGCATTACCGCTCGTTCAGTCAGTAGTCGTCCTGGCTAATGTCCAGTCTGATGACAATGCCGATCACGAGAATAGTGATCTGGATGTTCCCCCCGCTACCGTCATAGGCATGATTAAGCCCACTGAAGAAGACGGAATTTGTGACCCTATTGTAAATAATAAGAGTTACGACAACGTGTTTAGAATGGCACGTATTTACGAAGAGCGCCACGATTTAATTACTATAGATAATTCTTTGGTCGCCGAATTGGTCTACCCCTATGCTGACTGCCGTACTAGATTAGCAATGAAGATAGCTTATCCTCCTTTGAATGTACGGAAGTATAAATGTTCAGAAACTACCGATAAAGTCCATATTATGATGGATCCATACGATCTAACATTGGCTACAGTGCCTGGATACGTAATGGAGAAGAGACGAGGTAATAATAAGGCTTTTGCTGCTGATGCAGTTAAGAAAGGACCTCCTCCTTGTGTTTGTACAACTAGACTCTATGATGCAGTGTTTTCCGGACACTTTAATACTTTGATCCTAGCGCGTTTGTTGCGCCGACGTCTTGTACAATTACTTTTAATTTCACAAGATAGAATCAACCTCGTAGGTCGAGGTTTTGAAGATTGCCCACTCTTTATACTGTTTGGGAAGTTAATAATTGAATACCAATCAGCCTGTAACCATCTAATATGGCGCCAGACCAATATAATATTGCAAAAGGTTTGTTCTTAAAGAATAAGAGGCCTGGTAGCAGAGCGACGAAGTTCAACGGGATTACTTTTAATTTCACAAGATAGAATCAACCTCGTAGGTCGAGGTTTTGAAGATTGCCCACTCTTTATACTGTTTGGGAAGTTAATAATTGAATACCAATCAGCCTGTAACCATCTAATATGGCGCCAGACCAATATAATATTGCAAAAGGTTTGTTCTTAAAGAATAAGAGGCCTGGTAGCAGAGCGACGAAGTTCAACGGGACGCAATTTGTCTTTTATGAAATACCTTTGGATTGTGATGTATTTATGATATTTATTATTGTTTTTTATGTACCTAGATAAAAAAGTTCTCGGAAATCTGTGGCACCAGTGGAATCGCATAAATTTCCAAAGTTCGATTACCTTTAATGAAACGTATAATTAAAGACGAACTACTGATTTACTGAATCAGTTCACATGGAATACCATAAAGGGTAGCCTGGAAATAGCATTTCTTCAATATATGAAAATAAGAGTGCCATTTTATAAGATCGCACATCTTGCTGACAACTCATGTACCTTCAGTGACTTTGATTTATTCATACAGCATAGTGCTATTAAACACAGTGGTCATCGAATCAAAAGGCAAGCTTTGCGAATATAATATAATAATAAATAATCGCTTGCAATTAACTTTCGCATTCTAATTTCAGATCTTCTGAAAACAAAATTAATGAGAAGAGAACGAACAAATAAATGGATTTAATTGAAAAAGATAGCAGTCAAAATATTATCTCAGATGCAGATATAATTGAAAATTTAATAACTGCGGAAAAAACCAAAGAAAGCATTGACGAATTGTCATTAAACAATAATATAAATGAAGTAAATTTTTATATTACTGAGATTAATCATAGCTTAATGAAAAAGTACGTATGGCGACAACAGAGACACTGATGAGTTTGATACGGGCGAAGAAAAGTCTGATAGTGAAATACATTGTAAATCTAAATATGACAAAGAAACTTATAGCGACCCAAACAGTGAGAACATAGATAGTTCAAACACTGAAACACTGCAAGGATCAAGTAAAATAAAGGGAGCAGATATAATGCCAAGTACCTAGTTAATACAGTACGATTCCCTATGGAACCCATGTTAAAATGTACAAGGAAAATATACACTAATCATACTACTGACCTGATCAACTGATTAATTTGTATGTGAAGTACATAAATTAGATGATTCATCAATGCCTTAAACATGGATGTTAACAAATGTGTGGGACAGGGCTACGACGAATGTACTACGATGGCAGGAAAAAGACGGCGGTGTCCAAAAAATATTGAGAGAAACGTTTAAAAAGGGATTATATTTTCACTGCGCCAGCCATAAGCTAAACCTAAGTAAACGACTTAAATAATGTTCCTGAGATCCGAAACTGCATCGGAACTGTAAAAGATACGATACATTTTTTTCAGGGAATCAGTTTTGCGTCAAAAATATGCACCGAAAATACCATTGCTGTGTAAAACAAGGTGGTCGCATAAATACACAAGTATTTCGATGTTTAAAAACCATTTTGTGGAAATTGAAGGACTGGGAAAAGAAAAGTAGCTTTCCAATTGTTATCCTCAGTTGGCCAAACCACATTCATATTATCATTATGTATTATAGACAAATTCAATTCGCTGCTGCAACCCGTCGCAAACACATTGCAGTCTAAAACCTCAGACGTAATTGAGTGTGCAGAGCACATTCAAACCATAAAAACAGCAATTACTGAACATAGGCTTTCTGCCGAAGAAGGTACTGAAGAATTATTGAAATCAGCTAATGAAATTGCTAAGGTTTGTGGGTCGTGTTTTATTGCTTCATCGGAATGAATAATGTTCGTTACACAAAGTATTCAGGGAAAAATTGTGCTAACAACAGTTCCGAAACTCTAAATTGGCGCTCTGTTTGGCGGTTTCGTAAAATCTCAACGCTGATTCGTTTAAAACATTTCAACAACTAGTTTTTTTTTTTATAAAAATGCTAAGTTTATGTTGTGTTTGTATTCTGCTGGTATCCAGGCGAATTGCTTTGGTTTATGCTCGTATCTCAGCTCAAAGAAGCATGCCAGTCGGTTCTGTTAGTTTGCGGCTTTCGACTGCAAGTTGAGCATACGTTTTTATCAAGGCGTAACAATTTAGGATAGAAACCACAATTTAGGATTATCAAGCTGATTTTCAATAGTATTATCTTTATCCGATGTGGTGTTGGTTTTAAAGACTGCTATGTAAAACATCTCAACAAGATTTTGTCAAAGGAGTTGACAAAAACCCTACTTATTTGGCTTACCTAGTACCTATACGTAGGAAAGTTAATGAAACGTTGTCATGTTTTAAAGTACTTAAGTCGTAGACTAACGTACTCAAGTACCTTGTTATTTTGAAGTCTGACTTCATTGACTAAAAATCGAATAATAACCTTCTACAAGTTTTTAGGTACATAAATCTGGGTGATATATTACCAAAACATAATTTTCTTGATACAATTGTATTAGCAGTTCTATTATAGAAGCAATATGCGTATCCAATTCCGTTGAATGGTGCCCGTCAGCCGCCGGGCGCGAGCCTATCACCTGTCATGATCCCGAGATCGACGGCTGCTTTGCCTGCTACCCTAATCCACTAAACATGGCCTACATAATATCACTTAGTTACAATCGAATAAATAGGGCAGAAAACAAATGATTTCAAGTAGAGGATATTGTGGGAACCGGATTCAGGCATATTTTATAACAAGCAGGAAAGTACGTAATCGTTTATACAACTTATCATAAATAAAACAAAAATAAACCGACATACAAAATCGCTAATAAGTTAAAATGATAGTCGATAGATATTGATATAGGAGTCGGTGGGATTGAGGGGAGTGTTTTATCGCATACCACTCGCCTTTCATTTACCAAAGCCTCTATACGCAGCCCCTAAATAAGTAGTAGTAATATTTTAACCCAAGTTTCATCGAATTACCAACCCGTACTAGGGCCCGCGTGGTGGATTACGGCCCATTCCCCCTCCTGGAGAGGAGGCCTGAGTCCCAGCAGTGGGAACACTATAAGTCAGATGCTATGCTATGCTACTAGAACTAATTTTGTACAGGATTAACCTCGAAACCAGAAAAAAATCCATTCTGCTAATTTTATCATGCAAAGACGTTGTGGCGTCTTACGAAATAAATGAATTTAATAAAACCAATATTTCCTCAGTTGTTCAATAAAATAAAGTTAGTACTCGGTACCTTAGTGAGATACGAACTTGCGACCTCACGTCCACACTTGAGTGTTCCACCTCCTTAACCAAGGTTAATTGATTTGAAAACAAGAGTTGAAAGTTTACATAAAATTTGAACAGAGTTCAAGCGAAAGGCAATAGGGGTTCCACGACTTGTATGTACCCGGTAAACTGTAATTATTTTTAATTAAATGATTGTTTGAATGGTTTCTAGATGGTATTATATTCCAGTTGCATTGTTCTTAGACCAAACAGAGCTTCGACCCGAGAAATATCAAAACAATAAATAGAACAGTTTATTTTAATATATCTCAATAGCATTACTGAGTTTTACTTCGCCCACTAACTTACGTCCGTTTGATCGATTCTGCAATTTTAGTCAATAGAAGTAGACTTTTGATCTGAACCCGATCCAAAACTATATAATGAACGCCTCCAAGTGCGTTATGTTGAAAAGTCGCTGAGTTTCGGATTAATCGATTATAATGCGGGTTAGATTGGGCAAGTTTAACAGGTGTTAGGACAGGCCAAGTTAACCCATTTGTCTGAAACATGCCTTTGCCCTTGACAATAAAGATTTGACGGGTTCTTCACGACTTTTGTGATGTACCAGACAGTAGACGGGCATCGGTATTAGTTTACGCTTCCAAGGGTTATATGTCATGCAAAGTTTCTTAACTGTATTTGGTAGGACACGTATTGTACGTAAATAACAAGGACAACAATGTTGCGAAATGAGACACGAACGTGATACTGGTGAACTGCTTTAACAAAAGAGACTGTGTTTGACACTTCAATGTGGACGAATATAATATTCATCTTTTGTTGTTATTCAAGTTGTTATTGTTATTGTAACCAGTGGTACACATGAGCGTTCCGCACCTCCGTCGTCTATATTATTGAAATTAACTCGTCGCTGTTTGTCTAATGTATATTTGTATAAATCTATCTCGTTTCTTCGTAAAATTTTCTATCAAAAAACCATGAAAAAAAAATCATTCATCAGTCATTTTTTTGCAACTGTCAGTCGCGGCTACGGGTGTGAGAGTGTTTGCAAACAAGTTTTTTCTAAAATAGTTACAGTTGTTATATTTACTTGGTGTTTGTTTTATTTTCAAGGTAAGTAAACAACTAATACATGGAAATAGAGTTTTTAGCATGAAACACGAACAACAACGTGAACAAAAACAACACGGCAAACAAAAATGCCAACAATGCGAACTGTTGCACTAATTTTATATTTCTCAGTAATGGTAAATGATTGACGCTATGATTTTTGTTTATTTTGTGAGAATATGAGACTACCTAAATTGTATTACTGTTATTTTAGGTCTAAATGTGTTAATTTATGCATGTAAAGTCAACTAGAAATACAGCCCGCGCCGTCAGATTTTTATGCAAAATGAAAGGGCTGTAAAAAAAATATTTTGTATGGACAGGTATTATTTATTTTCCTAATCTTTATATTCCTAAATATAGTAATTAAAATTAAAAAAAAAAAACACTACTTCATCGCTTTAGTTTTTGAGGTATGAGTCGATGAGAAATGTTTCTAGTCTCGATATATTCATAGATTCAGATCGCATTATTAGAGTGGGAGGTAGATTAGTAAATTCAGACACCTTTTCTTATAATAAAAAAAAACGGTAATTTAAAAAACTAAAAAACCCGACTGCTTTTCTGAGCATTCATGAAAAAGCCCTAAAACAAGAAAATCTGGCAGTCGGGACCTATTCTAGAATTGAGAGCACATACCTATATTACATTGCAGATTACTCCAATCTATTGACTAGACGGCTGACTTTCTAGAATGTGTCCCGACTGCCAGATTTTCTTGTTTTAGGGCTTTTTCATGAATGCTCAGAAAAGCAGTCGGGTTTTTTAGTTTTTTAAATTACCGTTTTTTATTTTTTATTTTTTTAGTTTTATTTTATTACGATATCACTTTCAAAGTAATTACGAATCTAAAGACACCTCTCAAACTAAAATCCATCGAGCCGTTCAGGTCGCAGAGCGTGCCAAACATTTGAATTTGGAGCTACAAATCCGCCATTTTGTTTTTTATTTTATTTTGATATACCCAGTGTCACTCTCACAGTAAATACGAATCTAATGACACCTCTCAAGCTAAAATCCATCGAGCCGTTCAGGCTGCAGAGCGTGCCAAACAATTATACATACATACATACATACATACTTACATACATACATACATACTCTCGAAAAACATAACCCTCCTTCTGGCGCAGTCGGGTAAAAACATCCCATAGTGTTGTTTCAAACACACGTTTACGCGACTTCTTTTTCAATTTGAACATAAACGCTTACTCCATGCTGGTCCGCAATTGCTCTTGGCCACTATCAGGGAAGGTTGGTGGCTACTCAAGGGTCGTGACTTGGCTAGGCAGACAGTACATAAGTGCGTTACATGTACTCGCCAGAAAGGGAAGGTACTATCAGTTAAAATGGGTAACTTACCTCTTGAAACACTGGAACCGGGGTATCCTTTCTTGCGCTGCGGTGTGGATTACGCTGGACCTATGTTCATATTGAATCGCAAGGGAAGGGGTGCAAAACTTGAAAAGTGTTATGTTTGTTTATTTATGTTTTGCTACTCGTGCGATACACTTAGAATTAGTCACAAGTCTAACTTCTGAGGCATACTTAATGGCTTTGAAAAGGTTCTTAGCTCGTCGTGGAAAACCTGCACAAATATTTTCCGACAGCGGAAAAACGTTTGTAGGCGCACTAAAGAAATTTCCTCAATTTTTTAATTCCAATGAAAATGATATTTTAAATTTTACCGCAGGCGAAAATATCAAGTTTAATTTTATCCCTCCCTATTCACCACATTTTGGAGGTTTGTGGGAGGCAGGAGTTAAATCTTTCAAATTTCATCTCCGACGCGTAGGAAACGTAAACCTCACGTATGAGGAATTTTCCACACTATTGGCACAAATGGGACGACCTACTCCCTCTAACTCCAGCTCACTTCCTGATTGGCCGGCCGCTCGTTGCTCCTGCCTATGAAGACCTCACAGCTGCAAACACGTCACGCTTGGTACGCTACGAGCGCATCGAACAAACCAGACAGAATTTCTGGAAACGCTGGTTGCAGGAGTACATTTCGGAGCTGCAGACAAGGAGCAAGTGGCAATCGGACTCAGACACAATAACACCCAATACCTTGGTGCTCATCAAAGGAGACGATTTGCCACCCTTGAAATGGCGTCTCGGACGAGTCATGAGCACTTCACCTGGAAAGGATGGACTAGCACGTGTAGCTGACATCAAAACAGCTAACGGAGTAATACGAAGATCATACCCTAAATTGTGCCCACTACTAAAGGAGGAAAAACCCTAACTGTTTTCAACATCTACACTCTTCTGGTTCCACCTCAAGAATGCAGGAATTTGATTCCAATAGTATTAGAAGAAGAAGAAGAAGAAGAAAAACATTTATTTGAGACTCGCACAGGACAAAAAATATATATACAACAGCAATACAATGTATTAATGTTACACAAATTATTTGCGGAGAGGTAACGACCCCGACTTACGAGTTGTAGGTCGCTTGTTCAAACCCAACATGCGTATTACTTTGTGTAATTTATTTCATCACCACTGCTCTCCAAACGGTGAAGGAAAACATCGGGAGGAAACCGGCATGTCCTAGAACCGAAAATTCGAAGACATGTGACATTCACCAATCCGCATTGGTCCCGCGCGGTGGATTACGGCCCAATCCCTCCCTTAGAGAAGAAGCCTGAGTCCCAGCAGTGGGAACATTAAAAGGCTCATAATGCTAATGCATTACTAAAACTAAACGGAAACATTTTCCATATCCCTAATGAAAAAATATTTAAAGTTCCTGTCAAAAGATCTTCCCTTCATCATATGCGCTGGCAAAATGCTATAAAAACAATATGTATATATTTGTCAATAAAAAAAAAATGTCAACCGGAACGTCTATAAGTTCAGTAAATTTTTTTGTAAAAACAATCGAAGGTATGCTATTGCTCTGGAAAGTTTTATCCGAAAAGTATTTTTTTGACATGTCAACTAGTTTTAATCAGGACCCAGTCGATAACGTTTTTGCGAATATTAGGAGTTTTGGAACAAGAAATGTGTCACCAAATTGTCAGGCTCTCGAAGGTGCATTTAAGGTCTTACTTCTAAATAATCACAATTCGCCCCACTCTGTACACGCAAAAATGATTGTTTATAAAACTTAGATTTTTTTATTAAAGAAAAGTTTAGTCTTCCTATATCTGACACCCAAGGACAGCAATTGATTCCTTTAAGAGAAAATTACCGTAACGAATTAACTCCCTTTTCAAGTTTTATGCCACATTGTAAGGGTGTATTAACAAGCTTACAGTCTACCATACTAAATTGCTAAAATACCTTTTGTATATAATTTTCTGGTCAAGAGTATTTTTATTTTGTTCTTGTCTCAATCTCATTCCCAGTACATGTGTGGCTCGGCCAAGGTTTTCAAATTTCAAATTTTTTCAGTAGTTCCTCCTTCAAATTTTCTTCTCTCATTGACGTATAGTGAAAACGACAATGACGGCTGCACCATCAGATATGTCTTTGCAAGTACCCGCAGTTGTTTGCGACCATCACTGACCTTTGGAACACCTGACGCAGATTCCTCGATGCAGTCCCACAAATCTTCGTGAATCAAGTACATTCGCATTAAAAATTTCCAATTTCCATAATTTGAAATACCACTAAGATTTTCAAAATTAACAGCTATACCAGAACTCGTGACCGTAGGCGCCGGCAATGGCGGCGATGGGACTTCGTTTTTCTGCATCTCGTATTTTAATATTTATGCTTTTTATTGCTATACGTATAGTTATTTATTGCGTATCCTGGGTCCATAACCTGATTGGATAGGGCAAAAATAACTCAGAATTGAATTTAAATTAATACAATACATTTAGTAAAAGAAAATTCAACGTTTGACAAACAAGATGAAAAAGGAGGTGACATATTATACGATTATGAGTAATGTCACCAACTTAAACGTATCTATGTACTAAATAAGCTTATATAGTTTGGTTTACCTATATTATTCTAACACTAGTATTTTATCAAATTCCACTGTTAAGTCATACGATACTTATTTGCTAGGAGACGTAAAGTTAGTAGCATGTCCGAGTGTGGTCTAACGAGCTCTATATCGCTTCACAAGAATTGAAAAACGCAGAAATAGGGCTGCCAGGTCCAAAAAAGGTGTGATCGTACAACTAAGAAGTACAAAGCTTTTTTAGTATATTTTATTAAAAATAACTAAAATTCGTTTAATATTAGAAAAAAAAAGCAATAAAACTATTTATTACGCTATACATTTTTTTTTTGTAGTCAAATTGTTTAACATTTTGTTTTGTTGGCTCAAACTTCGTGCAATTTTCGTTTTTTCTGTTGTTTGGTTAATAAGTTCACTTCAGTGTTTCATTTGATAAACTGTTTCCAAGTTCTGTTTTGATAAAATTTATTTAAAGATAAGAGACAAGACTGACGAAAAAACAGATTTTTGACAAGTCACAAGTTACCTGTATCTGATAGGATAGCGAGTACCTTCATACGGTTTCATAGTATATTCGTTCATTTGGAAAGCTTTATCAGCCAGCAATTCGACGTCGTTGCTGCACGTGTGACTCCATAGCAAACGAAAGTTCAACTGTGCTACGGTTCAGTGTGTATCGGTCGGAGCGTGTCGGTGCGACGCGGCGGGATCGCAAGAAAAGTTAAGTTCGTCAGACGACACGATCCATCCATGCATCATGCTCCCGAAACGCGGATCGCAGGAATTGGCGATCCATTTTGGATCGTCTGGTGTGGATCCGGCTAATGAAACACAGGATCGGAAAGGATTTTTTAGGTTAAAACATTTAGTTTTTACGCACTCCACTATTGCCGCCAGATGATGACTCCCCAGCCTTCTTAGGATACCTAATCAACACAGGATTAAGTTCCTCTATAGTCGATATCTTGTGCCGTGTTCCATCACGGGTTCTGATAATAATTACTCCGTCCTGGGTCCAGCATCCCAAAATGCAGGCGCGCCTTGCTGAATACTGCTTGTCTAACTCGAGCCAGGAACTCTTTGACCGTCACAGTGGAGCCCTTCAATGCAGACTTCGCCTTACGAACAGCAACTTTATGTTCAACATTTGAAAATCTTACCTAAATTGGTCGGCTACGTGTGGGTCTGCTCAATGTACCCAACCTATGACACCTTGATGGATTATGCAGAGATGTCGGGCAGGGCCAGTTTAGTGTGTAGAATATCTAACACTGAAGCTCTGCAATCTTGTTCGTCCGCCTCAGCAAATCCAGTGAAGATGAAGGCCTTCCGTTGAGTACGTGTCTCCAACCCATCAACGAGTCTGGAGCACTCCGTGATTTGCTTACGATGAAGACCCAGTATTCTGGTCTCGGATTTTGGCCACGATGTCCTTGGCAGGCCCCGCACATTGGATTTGTGCCTCCAGCTCATCCATCTTCTTAAGGAAGCACTCCTCCAGGTTCTTCTGAGCCTAAACATGGTTGGTTATTAATAACCTATTATCATCGAACCTATTAGTCAACAGATCCCATGCAACTTTATAGTTGTCAGAAGTAAATTCTAAAGATTTTATTACCCGTAGCGCCTTTTAATGTTGAACGCAGATAATGGAATTGCTGAATTGGATTAATATCTGGTGCGTTGTGGATTAACGACATGTCTGTTTCGCGATGCTCTAGCGAGCTCTCATATGATCCATCAAAAGAAGGTAACATAATAGTAGATAAATTTACTGTATTATTATTTGCATTGCTACTACGAGCACAAGATTCTTTAGTCACGATTTTCTCATAGGCACGTCGCATTGTGGAAGCTACATTCGGTGTATTGGCACGAAAGTGGTGTATGTATCTTAAAGACTTTGAATGCATTCAAAGTCGTAAAACCCCCTAAAAGATATGCAATACAGCATATTTTTTTATTGAAAGGAAAACGGTTTGGATACCTTTGATAAAACAAATAACTCTTGTATCCGTTTCTAGCATATCCGCCGTCGAGTCAAGAGATGGTTATGAAGTAAGAGAGAAATACTGCTCTTATTTCAATAATCAAGAAAAAATGTTATGGCAGGATACTTGTATTTCGTCACGAATTCATCGCATACAATCCCAAATATCGACATGAAATACCTGATTTTAATTTTGAGGCGTGGCTGGAAAGACCTCACGGCGTTCTCACCTTAAGTACCTGCACCGGATTCGTGCGGTAGAGACTCCCGGGTGTCGCCACTGTGTGGACCGCGCGGAGAGCACGCCTGAGCTCACGGTAGAGGTGTGCCCCGCCTGGGCAGAACATTTTCGCGGCGATCTTTCGCGCCGGGCCTTTGTGCAGGCCATGGTCCGGAGCGAGGAGGGATGGCAGGGGGTCGCGAGCGCTGTGTCACTTTACAGATACGAGTATAAACAGTAGTACCAGTAATATATGAATATGAATTTATATCATATCTTATTAATTTAATTGATATTTACTTAAGAAAACAAAGTTTTGTAAGCGATTTATTGTATTTATATTTTGTATTCCACAACTATTACACAACGCCATCTAGTCTCAAACTAAGCTGAGCTTGTGCTATGAGTACTAAACAACTAGTAAACATACTTAAATATTTCTAAATACATACATATTTTAGATAAAATACACTCAGACACAGAACAAATGATATCGTACTTATCACACAAACATTTGTGCTGGGTGGGAATCGATCCGGCTTAGCAGTTAGGGCTTCTAACCACTTGACTAACAGGCCAGTCAATTTTATTTAAACATCGCTCTCTGGTTTCAAAAACTACTTTAATAATTTTTTTGGTATTTCATGTCAATTTCATGTCATAGTAGAAAATAGTTTTGCAAATGTTGTAAAGCTGCCCGATGCATTTCGATCGACAATTAATCAGGCTACAACTACAATTCTGAAGCAAAGTCTAGATAGTATAGGACTTCATGATGCCTACGCGAAAAACATTTTTTTTTCTTCTTCATCGAATATTTAGCTCATCAAATGAAGAATATAATCCATTACTTCATATATTTCCTTAAGCTATATAAGATTATTATTTGATATTAAGTAGCGAATACCTGAAAATTCATCAAATCTTCAAAGCCTCGTAACTCGTTAATCATAAGAAACACGATAAACATATTATGTACTTATATCGAGAACATAGACATGTATAACATACTCAAATAATACTAAAATCGAAAACATCGAAATTTTTTAGTTGTCCGCTTCACGTGAAATAGCCCTGCTACTAAAATGCGTGCTAGGAAAGAAGTGTTAGAATCCACATTGCAAAAAAAAAAAACATATCAAAGTACTAAATCTCACCAAGATAAAATATACTTAAAAAATTAGTGGGCGATTCTAGAAACAAAACGTTGGTAACTAAAACGCTGGGATTGATTGGCAAAGCAGAAGAAAATAAGACAAATAAATATCGATGAAATAACACAATTTTATCTACGAGATGACGTAAGTCGGATCACATCAGGACGAAAGGAAATAAGAACACAAAATAAGGAGAAAAAGCACATAAGGTATCTGATAGATAAGCTGGTCGAAAGCTACAAAAATTATAGAGATGGGGTGGGCGATATGGTTTGAAAATTTTCTTCAATATTAAACCGTTTTATGTGTTATCGCCTCACCTTAATGCAAATGACACATGTATATACATCAAACCTTGAATTCCATCATGATGCCTTAAGACGATGTTGAGCGCTGAAAATGGGAATGACAGAGACCTTAAGTAACGTAGCTAATGACGCAAAAAACTATACTTACATGTATGACAAATGCGAATTATACAAAGATAATAAAATGGATTTTGAGAGTTCTGAAAACAGGAAAACGGACGATTCCAATGTATCCTGGCTTCACCGGGAACGCGAAGATCACACCTAATCAAAAAAAGAAAGAACTGAAACCAAAGAAGTTAGAACAAGAAGGACTAAAGAGATTACTAAATCGGGGACATTGCAAAATCTGAAAAATATATTTAATGAAGAACTGCATCATTGTAATATGCAACAACAGCAAAGCCAATATCAAAAAGCCATCTCACAATTAAAGGACAGCGAAGTAGTTTTGGTCTGCGATTTCTCCGAAAGTTACGAAGCGAAATTGGCCAGTGAAATATAAGCGATGCACTTTGGGAAGTCAAAAAACCTGATAACATGCCATGGTGGCGAAGGGTCCATATAACACGATTCCCACCAGCTTTCCGCATGAAAATATAATTTAAAGGTCAACGACCTTTTAAGTTCGTTCCATTGTTCACTCACTTCGAATTTTTTAAACTTCTACAACATTTAACTAACATTGCCAAAATCATAAGCCGAAAAATACCGAGTTCTCACTTCGAACAACAAAATCCCATACTACGCAACTATCTCTTTTTTTCGTATGAACTAACTCCTATTACTCCAACTCGTTCCGTCTCGCTCTAGCACGCAGAAAATTTTACCAAAATAACTCGCTCTCTACCGGCTTATGATGGATATATGAGCAGTGCGCTGGTGCAAGCGCGACAGAAAAAATCATTCATTGTTATGATCCCAAAATAAGAATGGATTTAGCTGCATAAAACTCACACTGACAAGAAAAACACTTTATTTGGCAGGATTTTTTATAAGATAAAATTGACATGGCGGCCGGCGGCGTATGTGGCGCGAATTTTTTGTTATTTGATATTGTTTACTTGTCGTATTTTATTTGTTTTTATGTTTTAGTGTGGTGACATTGTTATAATGTACAGTTCAACATTTATGTTGTGTGTTGGGTCGCGGACGTCATGAATAGATAATAGATTAGATTGTTTGTAGACAGTGCAATGAAATTTCGTTATGAAAGTTAAGTTTTGAGAATTAAAATAAAAATGTGCAAATAGGCCGTGACTCTCCAAATATGACCATTATTTATTAAAGCAGGGATGGAATTGGGGCTATTTTCGGCATCACTGAGCTGGCGGTACCTATTTGGTGGTTTATGGCTTCAGGCACTCCCGTCATCTACCATAGGCACTATGATGGATGACGCTTCGTTTCGGCTAGCAACTTGCTTACGCTTAGGCGCACCCTGTGTTGCTCCACATCGGTGCCACTGCGGCGAAGCCGTCGACAGTCTCGGACACCATGGCCTGTCCTGCTGCAGGAGCGCAGGCCGCATAGCACGGCATGCTAGCATCAACGATATTATCCGTCGAGCTCTTGTCACCGCCGGTGTACCTGCCGTATTAGAACCTAATGGCTTGGTACGTGACGATGGAAAGAGACCAGATGGTATGACGTTGGTGCCGTGGAAGGTGGGTAGGCCTTTGGTGTGGGACGCAACCAGTGTCGACACCCTTGCGCCATCACATATTCCAAGTTCAGCAGGTTATGCCGGCGCTGGCGCTGCGGCTGCTGAGACCCTTAAACGGCGCAAATACTGTAACCTTATTGGTAAATTACAGTTTTGAGCCGTTTGGGGTTGAAACGCTTGGGTCATGGGGTCCGAGTGCGCGTCTCCTTTTTAAGGAAATTTCACGCCGTGTGATCGACACTTTGCGTGACCAGAGGGCTGGCTCGTTCTTCACCCAAAGAATTAGCATTGCCATTCAACGTGGCAATGCTGCCAGTCTTCTGGGTACATTTCCGGATGACAGCGATGTGGAGGAGTACTTCGACGCCTGAGTGTACTGTGTTTTTGTATTATATGTACATAGGTAGGTTTTAGTATAATTAGTTTAGTTAATATTTAAGGTTTTCTACATGTGTAGATATAATTTTATTAGTTATTTATGTATTTTTAAACTTAATAAAATTTGGTGAGTGAAATTTTAATAATTCGGCTTCCCTTCTGATAATATCCACGCTTCGCCACTGCATGGTATATTGGCGTAACAAATCACAATCATTTTGAACAATTGCTGACAGTAATAATCTTCAACCTCCAGCTATCATCTGGGCTCATTTGACTCCAATTATCCAACTAATATAAAGAAGAAACTCCAAATGTAGATGTCATACATTTTCTTAGTGATGGTCCGTGTTCCCAATATAGACAAAAGCCCGGTGGACACGGTGGAGCACACATTCGAGGTGTGCCCCGCTTGGGAAGAGCATCGCCGTGTCCTCGTGGGGGCGATCGGCGGCGATCTCTCGCGCCGGGGCTTGGTTCAAGCCATGCTCCGGAGCGAGGAGGAGTGGCAGGCGGTCGCCTCCTTTTGCGAAGCAGTAATGCTAGCAAAGGAGGAGGCCGACCGCATTAGGCAAAGGCCCACACGCCGCCGCCGCCGCCGCCGCCGGGTTTCCGATCCCGATTTCCGGCCACCGTAGGCGCGGGCTCGCGGACGGTGGGCAATGGGTAGCTCGCTGTCCGTCCGTCCGGTAACAGACCGGTCCGAGCTCAGGTCGTCTACGGCGCGCACTGTTCCCGCGCGCCTCAAGGGGTTGTCAGCAAACTGTAGGGATCCAGCAGGGCCGAAGCCTACTGGGGCCAAAGGTTATGTGAGAATGTCACCACAGGCCCCGGGACAAAGGCAAGGAACGGAAAGGTAGGTTTTTAGTCAGTAAAAGTCTGACACTATTTCCCGCCCCACCCAAGGGCGGGATTTGTCATTGGATGATTTTACCTACCAAAAAAAAAAAAAAAAATATAGATAAAAAATAACTTTTTCTTGTTGACCCACTTTACAAAAGAACTGCAATTCAGTTTTGCTATATGGTCTTTTTTTGATTTAGGGCATGGTGAAAGTATGGCTGTCGGAATTGGGGGCAGTGTAAAGCGCGCTTTGGACAGAAAGGAATCTATTTCCTTAATAAGGTTATTAATATGTCCCGGAGCAGTAGGATGAGTTTTTCGCACTAACGTTAAATCGCACCAATAAAGCATCGATGGAATAAAACATCGTACAACTGAATTTATCTACACACCGTCTTCGATATAATAAAAATCGAATCATTAAGTTTCGCAGACAAATAGGAAACTCGCTTGATATGCTGGCGGCATCTGTACAATTCATATCGATATAAGCTAACCTAACCTTTGAACAACAAGAGAGAAGTTGGTGTTACTACCTACATACATTATAATTGGGTTTGAGGTTTCTTTTGTAATTTCATAATATCGCCACCCCCGGAGAACAAAATGATAACCGTCATTACCATAGTTTTAGTGTTATGTCATATTTGAGGTCTACGGTGCCTAATACATCTACACAATTTTTTTCGTGAATGTCCTGCCTGTATTTAAAAAGTTATAAAATATTGCAATAATATTCATCATCAATTTTCTACCCGAAAAATAATGTATCATAGTATTGGTAAAAAAGTTTCTTCATAAAATATATGCCAAATACTTTTACAATAGGATTCTCGGAAAATAAATAGATAAAATAAATTGTTAACGCTATTACCATTTTGTTCTCGTAATAATACATTTAGGCTCGGTGACTAACATGTCCTTAGTAAAAAGTACTGAGAAAAGTAAACACGGAAACATCTTGCCATTCTTTTCGGTCATAGGTGCATTAGAGAGTGATAGCACGATAATTCATTGCGTGCGGCGCTCGGCACGTGGCAATGTTTGTTTACCTACTCGACCTTCTCTAGTGCACTTGTAACCGTCATTGCGTGAGCGTAATTTCTTTTTAGCTGCGGTTGTTTCTATTATTTTTGTGTAAATTCAGTGTTTTTTTAAAGTGAAAAGTGGTAAACCTAATTGCAATAATAAAATGAATAAACGGAATCCTCGTTTAGACGTTATTATGAGTATGGTGTCTAAAATAAGTGACGATTCCAAACATCTTACTAATGATGGTGAGTACCGACTGTGCCTTTTACACAGTATCATTGTCTTTTAATTAGTGATAGGTAGATAGAATGGCCATAGAATCTTATTTAAGTAAGTAGGTACTCGATCTGTGACCCGATGTTGATAGCTGCAAATTCGACACACCTACCTACCTAGATACCAACTTGCTTATTTTTAAATAGGTACCTACTTCGAGTGAAACAGTTGATCTTCCTTGGAACCTACCTAATGCTCATTACCTACAATGAAGTTTCTTTGCGTTAACTAATCTATATGCATGTCAATTTGTCATCACTGTTTGTTATTATCTAGGTATTAATTCAATGTCATTAAATCGTATCGTTTAAATGTTTTAGATCACAACCCACCCCAAAATGGTACTACAGATCAAGACAAAATAACGAAACATGAATATAATTTACGCGGTAAGTGTTAAATATTATTTTATGTTTTTGGTAGGTAGGTAAGTAGTAATTTTTGCCTGTATTTAAAATAATTATACTAAAAATAAACTCCTGCCTCGATGGTCGAGTGGCCGCAAGCGCGGGTCCTAACCTCGAGGTCCTGGGTTCGATTCCCGGGTCGGGCAAAGTGTTATTGGGTTTTTCCATTAAGTTGGAACTTCTCAGTAGCAGCACGGAGTCTGGATTTGTGCCCGGTAGATGACAATAGGCTCGCCCCCTATTACATGGGACTTAAAACATAACTGGCGAAACGTGGGTGTATTACACACCTCTGCCTAACCCTTCGGGGAATACAGGTGTGATTGTTATGTCATGTTATGGTTATGTTAAAATAAACAAAAAGCTATCGTATTATGGGTACCTACCTACCTCATTTTTTCTAGCTTAACCTAGCTTCTTATATTTTTTGCTTTTTTATTTAATGTAAGTATAAAAAAGCAAAAAATATAAGAAGCTAGGTTCACCAAACTAATCTATATTTCTATATTAATATTATAAAGCAAAATAGTTTGGTTGGTTGAACGTGGTAATCTCAGGAACCACTGGTTTGAGTTGAAAAAATATTTTTGTGTTAGATAGTTACTTAGTTCATTTATTGAGGAAGGCTATATCTATATTATATAATATTATAAAGAGGTAATATTTTTGTTTGTAAGTTTGTATGTAAGGGCTAATCTCAGAAACTACTGGTTCGAATTAAAAACTCTTTTGTTCTGGTCTGCAGAATTAACAAAGAAAACGTACTACAATCCAAATGATAAACAAGGGAATGAAGACTTCTCTCCGAGTTCATCCGGTGAATATCTGCCAAGTCCAGAGAGACTCCAAATTCTAAGACAGCGGAGTCAAAGCTCATTAAGTTTTGGAGGAGATTCGGACTATTTAACATCAGCTGCTAATAATATTACAAAATCACCATCGAGCATATCAAACATATCTTCCATTTTTAATGAAGTAGATTTTGTAGCATCACCTTTGATAGTGTATGAAAATAGACCATTGTCAGATACAAAAAAAATGCTCGGTAATGAAAATATTAATAGAAAAACTTTATCAAGACGTAGTTTAAACTTTTCTGCTATCGCTGAGGAAGACAATAATATGGTCGACGCATCTTCCAGTTTTGCAAGCATTATCTACCCAGGGGAAGTTGAACAGAAAGACTTAAATATTTCTATGGGCAGTGAACTTACTGTAAATAAGGAAAATTTTATTTCTATTACTTTTGAATTAGAAGAGACTTTGCAACCATGTGACTCTTCCAACGGTAAATTGACTGAGTGCACCTTAGTTAGTTACCAAAATGTGCCATCAAGCTCAAAAGATTTCGATTTGACAAATGTTTCTCAGTCAGAGGTAGAGGTTAACCATTCAGCAATTAATTATAATATTATTAGTTTTAATGAAGATGATTACCAAAGAAATAACATAGACAGTTCCGGTGAAGTGATAACTCAAGCTGAAACTGCTGCTGCAAGCTTAGAACAGGTATTGTGTGCTACTAACGCGAAAAAATTGACAAGAAAACGGGTTCGAAATGAAAGAGAAAAACAAGACAATAAGAGTAAAAGGTTAAAGAATTCAGGAGAAGCTTACGTAGGTTGCAGGTCAAAGAAAGAGTTTAAGAAAAAAACGATAAAGGCTGAATGCAAGTGTCAAAAAAAATGTGGAGACAAGATCAACCAACAGCAAAGAGAAACTATAATGCAGCAATACTATCAACTCGCTGATCATGAGTTACAATGGCAATTCATCGCTAAGCATATAATAGCTGAAGACATAAAAAAAGTGACAATAAACCGAAAGAACAACCGCACTCAGACTATTAAATACTATTTTTATTTAGACACAGAAAAAGTGCAAGTATGTAAAACATTCTTCATTAATACTCTATCTATATCACATCAAACAGTTTATACAGCCTTAGAAAAGGTAAAATCTGATAAAGGTTTGAGTGACAATAGAGGTTGTCATGATAATAGACCTCGCAAAATGTCACTTGAAACCGAAGACAATATTAAAGAGCACATTCAATTATTTCCTACTGTGGAGAGTCATTATACTCGGAAGAAATCGGCCAGACAATATCTGTCCGAATTACTTAATATATCTAAAATGTACCGGTTGTACGAGGCTTGGTATACTCAAGGGCACTATTCTTGCCGCATGGCATCTAAAAGACAGTACGAAACTATTTTTAACACCAGATTTAATTACTCCTTTCATCGCCCCAAAAAAGACCAATGTGGTCAATGTGCACTTTACCGACAAGCTGATCCTCGTACAGAAGAAACTCTGCGAGAGAAATTTAACCAGCACCAGAAGAATAAAGAACGCGTGCGTCAAATAAAAAACGAAGAAAAACAATCAGCTGACCTTTCAGATACAACTGTTGCAATCTTTGATTTAGAGAAGGTGTTGAATATTCCTCAATCTCAAGTGGGAATATTTCACTATAAGAGGAAATACCCTGTGTATAACTTCACAATATTTGACAGTACTCGACTGAAAGGTTACTGCTATGTTTGGCACTACGCAATCGCAAAAAGAGGAGCAATAGAAATTGGTAGCTGTTTATGGCAATTTCTCATGGGTGAAGCAGGAAGAGGTATCAAAAACATCTCATTTTACTCTGACGGTTGCGGAGGTCAAAATAAAAATAGATTTATCTTTGCATTCTATATTTTTGCCGCTCAGAAACTGAAAATCAATATCACACACCGATTTTTCGAAACGGGGCATGGTCAAAGCTAAGGTGACTCAATGCACTCTAATATAGAACGAGAGCTAAAACATCAAGTTGTTTATACACCTGAACAGATTTACGCAATTATTTTGAATGCAAAAGTTAATGGTGAGAAGTACACTGTGAAGGAAATGACACAAAATGAGTTTAAAGACATAAAAGAATTAATCAAGAATAAGAACTGGGCCAAAGATGAAGAGGGACATAAAGTAGCATGGTCTAAAATAATGGAAGTAAGTGTCTTGCATTCACAGCCTACAGTTCTACGTTTCAAGTATGATTATGATGCAGATTATTCTCGGTTGAATGTCGAACCGCTTCCAAGAATTGCGCCAAGAAACAAGCGGGGTAAACATAATGCTTCAACCTCTCTTACAGAGATACAATTATTGAAACCAGCTTACAACAAACCCCTTTCAATAAGTAAGGCTTTACACGGCGACCTTATGAGTCTCTGTAGGGCAGAAGCAATCCCTAGCTACTACCATGCCTTTTATAACTCCCTCACATTTGCTAATTGCTCTGAAGAACTTAATCATGAGGATTCCGATGAAGTTCACGAAGACTGATTTTTTTCTTATGGTTTTTTTCTATACTTATTAATTAAAATAATAGTTTATTAGAATAACGTTGTTTCATTTTAAACCCTAGAATAAAAGTTTAAGTTTCTGTTACCTAATTATGCAAATTGAAAATTAACTAGAATAAAATTGCAAATGATCTTGTTTTCCATTAATCTGGCATCCATTTTTCAATGAATATTATTGTAATGTAATATTGCAATATTCATAGGTTCTGGTAATTGCCGCGATTAAAATTGTAAGTGTATATTAATAAACTAAAACAGTACAAGAATTTTAGTATCTTTTTAAATTCGAAATATCTTTAGTTCAAATAACCTTAGTAAAACTTCTTTAAAAGCATTACAAAGCATAAAAAATTAGCTACCATTGTCCTATTTCTCGTTTCTCTACACAAATTAGTTGGCAAGATATAGTCGAAAATCAGTTTTTTATTTTTCCTGAAAAGTAGTGATTTTGCTATTACCATTTTATTCTCCGGGGGTGGCGATATATTAAAGTAAAAATATAAGAATATTTAAAATGATTGTTTTATTTCTTACCTACTCTCTGTTCTTCGATTTTTTCCGTAATTAGTTTTTTAAAGCATAAAATTAGTTCCTAACAACTTTAAATTATCAATTTATGTCAAAATTTATTAACATAGTTTCATGTACTACGGTACTTACTTATTATTTAGGATAGTTATAAATCATGTGAACATAGCCTTATGATTTTAAGACTTCCATTTTGTGACTGAGTGACTGTCCCTTCAAACTGATGGCGTTAAATCTATGAAATCAGTTGAATTTTTACCTTTTGAATCTGTGCAGTCACAAATATGTCTACAGTTAGTGTATTACTTAGCTAAAAAAGTAAATATAAGAAATAAAATATTTTTGGAGTAAAACTTTAAAAATAACAAAGTAAAAAGCGATAGACTCACAAAACAAAACCGAATAAAGAAAAAATATTTTTGTGTTAATACATATTTAAATAAATTTAAAAAAGGCTTATTAATTTCATAGTTATCTACAATTTTGCTTTTAAATGTGGTCATATAACGGAACTAGTTCTGCCACAAAGTCCATTTCGTTTTAATATTATCGAGAAAATGCTTCGAATTCCGGGGTTTTTTTTTGGTTTTTCTGTGTAATAAATTATATTTCCTATTATATTATGGAAAATTAAAAAATCAAAAATTAAAATCTAATTTTGCAGCAGGGTCCAGTTTATTTTGAAATAGCTTAGTTAGTTTTTCCCTATAGCAGCCGAACTGCTGCAATAAAATGTTTGCTTTAATGATACAGAAACAAACTGGCCCTTTGGGATCCAATACTTCACAAGTGGTAATAATAATATATTTGTGTAGGAATAATTTCGCGCCATAGCGTAGTAGTACTTTCGGGTGACCGCGCTCCGTTTATTCTAGTTTATTCTAGATGTCGCATAACGACATGTTCTGTAAATTCCCGTTTTGCACTAGAAAGTGTTGTATTCCTGTACTCTGCCCACCTGTGTGCCTGATAAACTCATATTTAAAGTGCAGCATATTGTTTTCCTTTGTAGACAGCCGTACCAGTGCGTAGTTAGTCCCCTACTCGACTAAAATTATTTTTTTTGTTTTGGTGGGGTAAATCATCCAATGACAATAATCGTTTGTTTGGTAACCTTTGAAATGCACTCAATTCCATTCAGAAAACACAATTCATCATCACAACACACCACCTTTGGTGACCATTTCAATCATTTCTAAAACATTAGCGTCATCAAGAAATGAGACAATCAGATGATTTGCCACCAATATTATGAGAGTTTGTGCGAATTTTTCGTAATGGAAAACAATCATATTATTATTTAGGTGTCTTCAAAGCTAGAATAAATAGGTTCTTAACCTTTTGAACGCCAATGTCGGCTATAGCCGACATGAGCAAGCGTGCCCTGTGCGCCAACGACGGCTATACTCGACAAAAAACAGGTCGCAGAAAAATACAAAATAAACCTATTAAATCATTACTTTTATGTATTTTATTGATACACCTTGAAAGCTGAATGTCTAAACATTATTTAGTTGCATACAGTAAACAAAAATGCATATTCCTCATTTAAATATTTGATGATAAAAAGTAAAATAATTTATGGTTAAAAAAGTAAGTCCCATGACGCCAATGTCGTGCAGAGCCGACTGCTAGTGATGTAGTATCATGTTGACGTATATTATATTCTTAAATTAATTTAGGTAACTTAAGGTATTGTAATATTTGTCATTACAGTTTTTATTGTTCTAACAAAATATAAACGATTGTAAGCACTGAGAAAAAAGTAGTTTTACTATATTAAAAACTGAAACATAGTTGCGTAAATACATTTTCGATATTCCCTTATCGCCAATCATGCGCATCCCTAGCAAGCTCTCGATAAGCAGTCCCCTCTGCGCCATTGTCGGCAGAAGTCGACTGACTCGTGACGTCGTAAGCGTATAAAGTGAATTTTAGTGCGGGAAATATGGAACAACAAGAAGTATATACCACTGAACAATTATTACGTATCTTGGAAGGTACTGAAGACGATGAGTTTTCTGAATCTTTAGATGAAGATGATTTAGAGGTAAGTTAATTTTAATTTAAAGTTATGTTTTGCTTTACATGTAAGTATGTACATACTTAATTGGTTATTATATTCTAAAGAGTGCTCTCTTATTTCGCCTACTCGCTTACATTTTGTAAGGGTACCTATATAATCATATTCAACTGAGCTTGAGAAATTACGAAAACAATTTTTACCCACAATCAATTTTTACCCACAAATTAAAATTAGCTTATGGCACAATTCAAACCAAACGGCCGGCACTGTTACTAGCAAACGATTTTAAGCTTTACCTCAACTGCAAAATGCGCAGTATCGCCTGTGAACTCTCAAGGTCTCGCGGAGCCGCATGCCTTTTTGAATTTTCAAGCGATACTGCGCATTTCCTAGTCGAGATAAAGCTTAAAATCGTTTAACAGTAAAAGTGCCGGCCGCTGCGCTGCCACTTCGGTGTGAATCTACCGTGTTTCATAAATCAGAAACAATTATGAATAGTTTACATAAATATGCATTTGTAGTTACTAACAAATGAAATGAAACACCATAGATGTCTACAATTTATTTAATTTAACAAACTTTTACAAAATGAGCATACCTAATAATAATATTTTATGTTGACTTACAATATTACCTACAATAACAAGTAATAAATCCCTATTGTATCACGCATGAGCTTCGACGCGAGTTTGCCGGCAAACATGTTCCTACTTGTCGAACCTAACTTAAAAAAAATTGAAAATTGTTTATTTGCATTATGCTAATCAGTCTTGTAAGAATCAAATAGTAACAATACAAAATTATTTGGGAACTTAATCATGAAATAATAATTAAAAACAAATAATCAAACCTTTTGATTGATTGATTGATTGAATCAAACCTTAATTAACCTTAATCAAAATTTAATCAATTTTCTTGTACCGTATATTTAATGGTAAAGGATTTTCATCTTCGTCAGAAGGACATTCTGGTATGAAATCAACACTTTCGGATAAATCGGAATCACCCCGGTATATTCTGATTAAATTAATTATTTGCGCGTACAAATTAGTACGCCTATCTTCTGGTACTCTTTCCATTTCAAATGCGATTAATCTGGAGAAATTTTCGTTCCTCTCATCTGAAGGGCGTTGATTATAGAAGTCCACTCTGGACAATGCGCCTGGTTCAAATAATATATTGTTTTTGTTACGAGCCACGTAAGGCTCATTGACTGTTTGTGTGGCTACTTCTTTTTTTATTGTATCTTCTTTGCAACGAAGCTTTATATACCCAGATAGTATCGACGGAGATCCTGGTCGTTTTTGTGACATTGTTTTAATCCTGAAATTAAACAAATGATTCAGATAATAAATGATTATAATAAGTAAATAAATGATAATAGTACTTGATTATACTTACCTACTTGTTATATTTATTGTCAGTGTGAAATCAAACTAATATAAGTACAATATATTTATTTTGCCAAATTATTTAACTGCGACACACAAATATAACTTCACGCAGACGAAATTTTATAAATAATATTCGGCGAATTGTCATTAGCTGGTTTCAGTATTACCAGATTAGATTTTTAATTTACCATCAATTCATATAAAATACAGTATACAAAAATATACAATTAAATACAGTAGACTATAGAAAAATTACTATCAGGATTTTTTGAAATACTTTTTTAGATATTTAGGTGAATTTTTATTTATTATAAATGTTTCATTTTAAACGATTAAACAAACAAACTTCCTAAATTTATATGGTTGTGTTATTTGATCACAAATATTTAATTAGTGGTTTATGCGTTACAGCCGACGATTGCTGGTCACCAAGAACTGTCTGATGAAACGCCCTCAACTTCTGGACATGATCGTCATTACAGAAATCGTGAGACAGAACAGTTTAAGTGGACTACAGAAGGACGGCCACCAGAAGTTGCCGCTTTTGATGACTTTTCATCTGGATTGCATTTTACTCCCTCTGAAAATTTTACTGAACTCGACGTGTTTCAACATTTTATGGACAATGATTTTATGTCATTCATTGTCGAAATGACAAATAAATTTCACAACAATTTTCTGTTGAAAGTAGACTTACGAATGCATTCACGCCTGCATAGATGGTATGATGTTACAGTCCCAGAAATGCAATGTTTTTTAACAATTATGATGCTGATGACCCGAAATCGTCATTTGACTATTGAAGAACATTGGTCGACAGATATTTTATTAAATGCCCCCATTTTTTCTAAATTAATGTCACGAAATAGATTTTGCATGATTTTAGGCATGCTACATTTTTCCCGGCCAAGTGAAGAAAATTCAATTCTTTCTAAAATAGAAGCATGTGTCGCTCACGCGAGAGGAAAATTTAAAAGTATCATTACGCCGTATAGAGATGTGTGTATAGATGAAAGTATTGTTCCTTTCAAGGGCCGTTTAACAATTAAACAATACTTACCAAAAAAAAGAAATAGATTTGGGGTAAAATTATTTGTTTTATGCGATGTACATTCCGGTTTAATAATAGACTTTATAGTTTACTGTGGTGCAGCTACAGATATTGACGATCCAGCAAATTTAGGCGTTGGGGGAGCCGTTGTATCGTCTTTACTGAAAGACTTTTTTGGCTCAAACCGTCATTTGTATGTAGATAATTGGTACACAAGTCCACTATTATTTAAATATTTATATGATAACAACATTTATGCTTGCGGTACTGTAAAACAAAATAGAAAGTGTATGGCTAAATTAAGCAGAAAACTAAATCTACATGAAATGGAAACGCAGTATTCTGGATCCCTTATGGCATGTAAATGGAGGGACAAAAAATATATATACATGTTATCAACCATTCATGATAATTCCATGGAACCATCAGCTAGAATAAATAGAGAAACGGGTTTACCAGTCATCAAACCTAAAGCTGTTTTAGACTACTCTAAAAATATGGGTAGTGTTGATACTGCAGACATGTTGTTATCGTCACTTCAGTGCATACGAAAAACAGTAAAATGGTACAAAAAACTATTCTTTCATATATTTGATATGCACCTTTTAAATGCATTTTTTTGTTTTAAAATGATAAAAGGTATACCGAATTTAGCATTTGCCGACTTCCAACTGAGCCTAATTCGGCAAATGATAGATTGTTACAACACTGGTAACGTTTTAGAAAGACCCATAAGAACTGGACGAGGTTTTAACAATCCCCTTAGCATATTACCCGGCAATGCAAAAGACCACATGCCTACTCGCATAGCAAAACATCAAAGATGTAAGTTCTGTGCAATAAAAAAAAAACGAAAGGAGACTCGCTACTGGTGTAAAATATGTAACGTTTATCTTTGTGCTGCACCATGTTTCGAAAAATATCACAATAAATAGATATTTTATTGTTGTATAACATGTTGATTTTTAACAAAATATGTGATTTTAATGTTGATCTGTGATATTTAAAATTATCTATATACAATTGTTGATTATTATAAGAATATTATTATTTTTCTGTGTCATTTTATCGTTACAAGACTGACTATTGAGTACCTATGATAATTAATATAACTGACATTTGTATGTTTTGAATTTTTATAGATTTTTACGAGATTTAGGACTAATTTAAAAAATGGTTTAGTAAATTTTATTTTCAGTATTTCATTTTAAGAGATATTTCTATTATTGCAACACTATTACACTATACCTAATTATCCGCTTAACCGTCAGAAGAGCTGGTTCAGCTTTTTAACAATTAAAAAACTATTGTGTCTAATTAGTGTCAGTTCATAGGTTATGTACTATTGTTGATATTTTATAAGTATTTTTAGTGAGTTTTGTAGTTTTTGAACACTGATCAGTGAGCATTTATAATTGTTGATTGTTGATCCTTTAATGTTTAATTAGGTTAGATACGAGAAACTAAATAATGTATCTATTTTAAGAATATAAATATCGTTATACTTAAAAATCGTTACGTATATACTACGCAATTTCATACGAAAATTTTGATTTATTTTATACATATAATTAATCTGATTAGTGAGAATATTAGAAAGTTCCTGTTATAAAAATTGTTGCTATGTAATAATATCACGTGATAATATTATTCATAAGTGACATGTAAGTAATATGATCTCAAAGTAATTATTAATAATATAACTCAATAATTAAACTAAATGATTGGTAAATAAATAGTTTTATTTGCATTCAATCCATTAACAACCCAAATTGTTGCAATAAGTGTAAATTTCAAGAATAATAAAAACAAACTACTGTGGCCTTTGAATTTAATTAGATACTAACATCGATAAACTGTATGACACTATGGTACAACTCTAATGTACATGCAACGATGTCTTATAAAAGACTCGTCGACGGCGCCAATGTCGGCTATTCCCGACAGTGAGGTACATCAGTACTGAGAATAGTGCTGTACCTAGAGTTATTTTCATTTTAACTGTTGTGTGTCTTAATCATTGTTTTTATGTTATTAACAACTTCGGAACTACTTGAGTGGAACGTTGTAAAATATTTAATATTGGAATGTTCTTTTTAACATATTAATGATCGACCATTTATCTGGCAAGTATTGATAAAAAAAATAATAATAATGGGTATCGATATAATGTTGAAATCCCTATTTTTTTGTAGGTATTTAATTAAGATTTTCGGGCTTGGCGTACAGGGCATAGGAATACCGATATGGCGTGGCGGTGAAAAGGTTAATAAACTAGTGCGCCTTACCATCTACGATTGCATCACTGCTTACCATCAGGTGGGATCTCAGTCAAGCACTAGATTATATCAAATAAAAAAAAACTAGTTGGAGCGCCACTGTAAGCTTGTTAAAACTTTTATTAGCTCAAAAAACAGTTTAAACAGTTACATTCGTAAGAATGCCAACCACAGAAATCTAAAAACGCCAACACAAATATAACCCATGCGAGAGAAAACATTTGCACGGACGCGAGTACTTACTACTACTAAAACTTCGGGAATGGTTCGCGTATGCTCGGGAGGCCGAGCGACGCGCCGGTCGCGAATAACGTTTTAATAACTAATAAATAAAATAATTGTATAAATGGTTTAACACCTATAGTGAAATATCGTAAGTATAACTTATACTTTACTATTGAAAATCGTGTTCTGTATTTGTACTTAGATACTTACGTATACGTTTTTACTTACGTATACGTTTTTTATCCTACGTCGCCATGAAGAAGCAACCAGTGGGGTCCGCGTCTGGGACTACTGCGGTTGCCAAGCGCTTGTCTAGCGCTTATTTGGTATATGCGGCGAAATTTTGGGTCAATCGCAGTTAATGCAAGTTTACGGAAGAATGTCACGCGCTCCCGTTTCTTAAGCTAATAAAACGGAAAATAATGCCCAATAGTGCAATTAAATGATGTGAAGAGTGTTCTACTAATCTCTACAATTTGATTGAAAAATAAATTCAAATAATTTCATTTTTTTTTTTTTTATGGTAGGTAAAACCATCCAATGACAAATCCCGCCCTTGAGTGGAGCTGGAAGTAGTGTCAGACTCTTACTGACTAAAAACCTACCACGTTCCTTCGTTGCCTATAGTGCCAGGGCTGAGCTTTCCTCTCAGAAAACGGCCCTTGACCCCAGCAGGCTTCGACCCTGCCTGCTTGCAGTTAGCAGGCTGGGCCTCTTCGGTGTGCTGACAGCTCCTTGAGGCGCGCGGGAACAGAACGCGCCGTCGACGACTTGGGCTCGGTCCGGTCGGTTACCAGACAATCGGACAGCATGCTACCCATTGCACGCCGTCCGCAAGCCCGCGCCTACGGTGGCCGGAAATCGGGATCGGAATCCCGGCGGCGGCTGGGGCGAGCGCCCCGTTGCCTCTGCCTGATGCGGTCGGCCTCCTCCTTTGCTAGCATTACTGCTTCGCAGAAGGAGGCGACCGCCTGCCATCCCTCCTCACTACGGACCATGGCCTGAACCAAGGCCCGGCGAGAGAGATCGCTGCCGCCGATCACCTCCACGAGGACACGGCGATGCTCCGCCCAGGCGGGGCACACCTCTACAGTGTGCTCCACCGTGTCCTCCGGGAAATAATTTTATATTTGGAATTTACCACTGCTGTCCCTTTCTCGCACACTCAGTTCCCTATTTGTAGCTGTTTCTTTTTTTTCCTCGATAGTGCCGTTTACAGCATCGTGACGCCTATAACGATATTATAATTTAAAATACTTACTTACCGTACTTTATATTTTGGAACGAAGTTCTTTTATTATTTTATATAAAAGTAATTGCCATGTCACATAAATCCGTTATGTATATTATAGATAGGTATAAAGAAAAAATCAAAGTCATCTTATTTATGTAATAGAAAGAAAAGGAGAGAGAGCCAAATAAAAAGATGATACTCTTTACAGTTTTCGAAGTTACTGAAGTCAAAATGAAAATCTAAGATGCGATTACAAAATCAATTCTTTGTCATGGGTGTCGTTTTTATGGTTTTCTAGGGTCTTGTAGCCGACAGTTTGATCAAAATAATTAAAAATGGTGATGGCTGCAAAAACGCACAAGATTGCGTAATTTTTAAATTATAGTTTCTGCGTAAATTTACATAATTTACAGGCAGAGGAACATTTCCATTTAGAGAACCGGTTGAAAGCTATTCACATATTTTTCAAATGTAAAATAATGAAACTGAGTCTAACAACTCAGCTGATTTTGGTTACTACAGGTACAATAGATTTGTTTTATTAATGACTTCTTCAATATTCTAGACACGCATATGCATGGTTACAACTTCACGAGAGCGATAAATGACGAAAATGCTACATGAGTAACCTATAAATTTGATTTGATGAAATGTTAGATTTCAAATCTTTCAGCTGAATTGGTAAAAGCAAATGATAAAAAAACTGAAAACTTATTGTTTCTTCACGACACACCGGATTTCTGGGATTTTGCATCTCATTGAAAGTGCCAAACGTTTGATTCAGGAATTGGTTCTTAATAAGGAATGCCCAATTTAGTATTTGCTACTACACAAAATAAGTCAAGACCACCTTTAACACTATTTTGGCAGTGTCAGAAGTTATGGCGGTACCTAATTGCCGTCAAATTTTCTAAATTAGTGACTACGTAAATATACAGGGTGGGTAAATATACAGGGTGGGCCAAGAATTCGTTAACATTTAAATGTAACTTACCGCGCAAACTATTGCCGCGCGGGGCGCGGGCGCGGGCGGGGGCACTAGCTCGCTTCTTGGAAATTTAGTCGCAATGGATCGCTTCACGGGGCCGCAACGCGCTTACTGCGTGAAACAGTTTTATTTAAACAACTTTTCGCTCATTACTGCGAGACGCGTATTTCGCGTTGAATATGGTTTACACGACTTAAGTCAGTGTCCAAGTGCTCCTTTAATAAAGAAATGGGTGAAGAAGTTCGAAGAGACGGGATCTACACTAAATGTGAAACAAACCGGCGGCCCGCGGACTTCTCGGAGCGAAGAGAACGTGCAGCAAGTTTCCGCTTCTGTTCGCCGTGATCCAGATTTATAGACACGCAAACGTTCGGCTGAATTAGGATTATCCCGCACATCATTACGCCGTATTTTGAAATTAGATTTGAAATTACATCCATATAAGATCCAGCTAGTGCAAGAACTAAACCCTAATGATTTAAATTTGCGTAAGTCATATGCCGAAACAATGTTAACTCGATTCAGTAATTTTCACAACATCTTATTCTCTGACGAAGCCCATTTCCACTAAACATGAGAGGCCACTTCACTCTCCCAAGGTAACTGTATGGGCTGCAATTTCAGCAAAAGGAATCATCGGACCTTACTTTTTTGAAGATTCTCGAGGCCGTTCAGTTACTGTTAATTCTGCCGAGTATGTGAAAATGTTACGGGAGTTCTTAGCACCGATGCTACTGGAATTTGCTGGCTATAATCGTAACACATGGTTTCAACAAGATGGAGCCACGTGTCACACATCGAACGAGTCCTTGCCGGTGGTCAAAGACATGTTTCCGGAAAAGCTGATATCTAGACGGGGTGACATCCCATGGCCACCCAGAAGTCCAGATCTATCACCAGCAGACTTCTTTTTATGGGGTTATTTAAAGAGTCGTGTCTACATTGATAAACCGAATACACTGCGTCAACTTAAAGAAAAAATCATCGAAGAGATGTCGGCGATCTCGCGGCCTCTTTGCAGAAGAGTATTCGAAAACTTTAGGACTCGCTTAGATGAGTGCAAAAACCGAAACGGTGGTCATTTAGACGAAATAATTTTAAAAAAATAAATTACAACTAATTAGCTTTCTCGTAAATAAACGATTTCTAAAATATGTTAAATGGTTTTTTTTATACGATTTTTTCAAATGTTAACTAATTCATGGCCCACCCTGTACATTACAATCATAAATTTATTTTTTTGTTGTTCACAGCAGTTGTCGCTATAAAATACAGCTTCAAAATCATCCTTAACACTTTCTTGTAGGCTTCTTAAATAACTCAAAACGCAGGATCCTATTTCATTGACTCCTCTTCCGCCTTCACCTTCATGCCAAACGTAACAGTTTACGTCCTTCCATCCAAGTTCGTAAATAGTAAAGTTCAAAACATTTAGTTTTGAAATATAATAAAAATTTGAAACATCACCTCGTGGACACGGCATCACGGCTTGCAAAAGTCTTAGTTTCTTTTCTTACTAAATCTTTTTCTTCTAGACGAGAATCGTATTTGGTTTTCAATGGCTCTTTATCTTCTGCATTATTATAAGCTGCGCAATCCTCACATTGATCCTTCTTTGGAGATCAAAATTGAATATTGAACTCTTTGGTAAATATGTTGTAGTATATTTGATAATCAGCATGAGGAACATTTTCTGTACGACTATTTGTAACATAGTCTCTATGTAATTGTGCAATAGAGAAACCTACGACAGTAATGACTATCAAATCTAGCTATAGAATTTATATGTTCTTTAATCCCATCCATAAATTGCAGTATCAAGCTTATTGTGTTTACCATGCTTCCCTCTTTTGTCATCTTTCAGAAAACCCCCAACTATAGAGATTTGCATTGAAATTACTGTCCTTATCGGTCTGTCGGATATACCCAGAGTATTTAAAAAAAAGTCTTATACACTCGAATTATCTCTCTGTCAACTTCAAAATTAAATGCATGGTTGTAATCATGCATTTAATCATGCATATTTTCTTGTACTTCCTTCGCGAATATATCTGTACTTCGGTTTAATTGCAGTTACATGTTTATTGATAAATTGACGTTGCTTATCTAAATCGCCCATTGCCCAAAAATTCATACAAATAAGTTGCCTCTTCTCCTCACTAATCTTGTTATAACATATCAGTTTACATTTTTCAGTACATGTTGTTTTCATTTGTCTTTCTGGCATTGGTTTTTGTGACATCGTTGTCGATATATACGCCTTTCCACAATTTCTTAATAGCTTTTCTTTTTGTGCCCTTCTTCGCTTTCTCATTTCCGTCTTGAACTGTATTTTCTTGATATCAATAATTGTAGCGGTTTCATCCTCCGAAGATGATGACACTGCAAGAACTTCGCGTAGTAAAAAATCCGGATCATTGTCTGTATCGTCAGGCGAGCCGGCCAAGTGCGAGTCGAACTCACCCATGAAGGCTTTTAAGAACCTCCATGTAATTTTTAAAGACCTATCCGACACCCGCATGGGTAGGTTTACAGAATACATCTACCTACAAAGTTTCAATCAAAATTTCTGTGTAATCCTTATAGTCTCGGAATAAAATGGCTGTGACATACGAGACAGACAGACAATCATGACGAATCTATAAGGGTTCCGTTTTTTGCCATTCGGCTACGGAACCCTAAAAAGTAATAAATTTAAAATGAAATTAAAAATATAAAATAAAAGAATCAATCAATAGTATAATAATTATTATTAACTTGTACTTTAAACGCTAAGATCTCATTAAAATGCGTTTATTTTTACAAGATAATACGTCATTACTTTACAAAATCCATACAAAAAGTGTTTTTCATAAACAAACACAGTCATATTAAAAATTATGACATTTTTCTGATAAACTTCAATGTCATTTGTCCAAATATGTCATGTTTCATTAACTCCATTTCACAAAACGTAGTCAAATTAAAAAAAAAATCCTTTTTCTATTAAAGATATAGTCATAGATAGAGTCAAATTTTAGAGGAATAAGGTAACCTTTACGAAAATGTCCAAAGTGCCAGGAAACGGCTTTTTCAAACCTAATTCCTACCATCCGGGCATTACCCCCCCCTCCCCTAATCTTTTATATATCCCGCCTTCATTCCCCTGTTATGATAGGGGAATGAATGCGGATATGCCTCTCCTACAATCTGTAGCAACCTGCATCCTTATCGTAGGAAGCCACTCCGCACAGTTCCCCCGAATTCCGTATGTGTACCAGTGGAACTCTAAATTGTTTACCACGTGTAGGCCTATTTTAGAAGTCACTACCCGCTTCATAATGAAATGTTGTCGTAACATAAAAAAATCATCACGTTGTTGGAGAATACCCCAAACAACACGTGTAAACACGGACTACTGCTAATAAGCATTACTCCTTGGTTAGAAAACTGAGAGCAATGATTGACATCAAAGGATTACTTTAATATATTTTAATATCCTTTATCTGCCATGAACCTAATAGTTTGACATTTAACCCTACCAGCTCATAAACTAAAGGTAAAAGCACTTTCTTCACTATGCACTGCTCGTATTTAGGAGCCAATTTAGACGCTTTAAACTTATCTACGTCACTTTCTTTACGCCATACTTGCTGTCCTTCGCGTAAGGTTACGTGGCGTCTACGCAAGTTCAATAATGTTTCGCGTTGGTGGCATGAGCTTTGACAATATTAGAACGCACCTTTTCGAAAATATCCCTAAGGACTCCTAATTCCCCTGCGTACTTTTTACGAGGCATAGCTACTTCATAATCACAGTCGTCTGCGTTTTTATAAAACGTGCCGTTCGTAATGGGTTCACGACCATGCACTAAGAAAAACGGTGTAAAACCGGTAGTTTCATTCACTGCGCTATTTAAAGCAAATTGGATTTTAGGTAAATTTAGATCCCATGTCCTATGATCTTCTTTAACATAAGACGAAATCATTTCATTATTTAGTCATTACCGTTTAATTGTACCTTTCTATCATGTTGATCTGTGGAGCGTACCTAGGTCCATAGTGTACTCGAGGTATGTTATATTTCTTTAGTAGGCTACGAAATTCTGATCCCATGAATTGAACCCCACTATCGGTAATTACGGTTTCTGGAATGCCGTGAGCGAGAAGTAAAGAATTCTCAAAATTCTTAGCTACTAGGGCGCTAGTTTCTCGGCGTAGTGGAAACAATAATATTAACTACTAATGATTTTGGTAGCGGACTAACTAAATCTATTGATACTGCTTGAAATGGTCTATAACATTGCTTAGGTTGGCCCATGAGTCCTGGTGTGAGAGTAGTTTTATGTTTGTAGGCTATACAAACACTATAACTTTTAATAAAATCTATTACGTCATTATACATCCCCAGCTAAAAATACCTCCTCCTTCGGTGCGTCTTAAAAACTCCCATGTGACCTCAAGTTAAGGTATCCCTTTTAAGTAAAGGTGGAAGATTCGAGTGAACATGATTTCGCTAAAGAGTGCAGAAGAATATCCGCAGGAATTTCGTAACCCAGGAGTCGACGAGTTTGCCGAGCGTTTCGCGTGTAGGTACTTCGGAACAGCCAAAGTAGATTCGATTACAGAAACATTACATAGATCACACATTTCAAGGGAAGCATTGGAGGCTGACTTATTCGAGTATAATCGACGTTACGTTCCGAGGTTAAACGATCCTGTTTATGAACTGGCTTTTAAGTCAGTAATACGGGAGCTCACACCAGAGACACCTCACACTCCACTCACACTTGGCGGAGTTGAATATCATCCAGATCTACCGAGGAATAGATCACCAGGTATACCCTGGAAGCAGATGGGTACAAAACAAAAGGCGATGTTCTTGCTCGCGATGCGGTCTCAACGTGGCACAGGAAGTGGGACAACATTGGACGTGATCGTGGCAACATCCACTTACCCGACACTGCGCTATTTCTGAGGGCACAGATTGCTAAACAGGGAAGGGAGAGCAGATAAGAGCTGTTTGGGGTTTTCCCCTTGAAGTTATCGTCGAAGAGGGGCGTACGTTCTAGCCCTATCTAGAATGGCTCAAGAATGAGACAATACCAATAGCATATGGCATAGAAGTCGCCACTGGAGGCATGGGTTATATTAATGACATGCTAAACGACTTTCCAGAGTCGCAATATATTATAAGCGATTGGTCGAAGTTTGATAAAACAGTACCAGCGTGGCTCATTAAAGACGCTATCTCAATAATAGTCAATAGCTTTGACTTTACCAAGGTCAGGCACTCGACAGGCTTAGTTTAGCCCGTGAATAAGAAGCAGAGCATTCGCAGGATGAGACGAATTATCTCGCCCTTCATAACCACTCCGATCAGATTATGCGACGGACGTAGATTACGTAAAACTGGAGGCGTCACGAGATACACCCTCTACCAGACTACAGGAAGCGTGCCACAAGCCGAGATATATCTCGGAGATGACTCAGTCATCATCGCCAATGGCGTGATAAACTTGGACGATATGGCCGAAACGGTTTCAAACGCTTTCGGAATGACACTAAATTGGCAGAAGAGCTATGTGACTACCGAGAAGCATAACGTCCACTTTATTGGTTAAGTAGGAAGTTCATGGTTGTCAGAGATGATCTTCGAATCTTGTGTCAGCGCATATTTACCTGGGGGCTTACCATGACCTGTTATAGCAGGCCTGAAGTTGAACAGCCCGGCGTTTTTGTACTATGACTTCATTATAGCAGGCCTGCGACTGGCCTGCCAAGTGACGTTTACGAAATCCGCTCAAGATTCGTTCACCTTCTTTTTTGAATAGACTTTTCGTACTGTAGCGTGCTCTTTGACGTGTATTTGACAGCAGATGGTCGTCTGTAATGTCAAATAAGCGATCTTTAAAAAGTTACTATTTAGAAGCCTATCACAGAGTATTTTTAGTAAATAAACCCTATTCAACCACATATTCAACATTGTTTTGTGGACGTAGATTGGTATTCGAATGTGTTAAGAGGTAAGTTCAAAGAGTATAATAATAATGGGTAAGTTATTGCGAGGTTGCACTTATAATTTGTTAACCACACTTAACCCACTTGAACCACAACATTTTTTGTTTTAAGGATGTGTGACGAGTACGAAATATTTGAATATTTGGAGACGGAATATCGGATGGAGAAAAAAACCGACGGCGTCGCATTAGGGAATTAAATAACCCTTTTGAAATGAATGACAGGCAATTCATAAATCAATATAGGTAGGTACATATAACCTAAGGGTACAAGTCCATTAAATGTAAGAAAGAAAACACCCAAAAAAATCTATTGTCAAATACTTTATTTTAATTTAACAGACTGTCAAAAGATTTAATCTTAAGTTTGTGTGAAGATTTGGAACCCATAATGAAAACGAATCCACAAAGGTCTACCGATTTAAGCATAGAGACAAAGGTGAGTTCTTAGATCATAAAAATTTTTGACTAAAAACCTTTCATAGGTAATTTTGAATCATAGTGGGAAGTGTACTGTTGTAGAACACAGTGTAGTCACACAGTTTTCTTTAATAAGATATATCCCGCCTTTTAAACATCAATGATTTCCCACAATTGTGTTACTTATTTGCATTTGATAGTTCACATAAATTAGAAACAATACTCCCAACATAGGCATTATTACTCTGCTTAAAAATAAACTTTATGTCTTTAATTATGTTTGCAGGTTTTAACCACAGAACAGAAGAATGTAGTTAGAAGTGTAAGTAGGCGGGCCGCGCGTACACCGAGCTTTGCGATATCCCGCGTATGCTGCTACGTGCTTGCTACGCGCATGCGCCGCGCACGTCAGTCTTTTTAAGGTCGCCACGATGATAGTAACTAGATAAAAAAATATAAAAATGCCCTACTGTGTTGTTTTAGAGTGCAAACAAGATAGCAGAACCAAGAATTTATCAAATGGTGGTATATCCTATCATAGTTTAGTGTGTTAGTAGTGCTCAACAAGTTGCTTAGCAGACAGTGTCTGCAGTGTTGGCAGAGGTTACTACAGCTATAAACCACATTGAAATTAGAAATAAATATTTTTTTTTTCCACAATTTGCATCCGAACGGAATACAAATAAGTTAAGGGGATTACATCGCCCAAATCCAAAAAAACACCTAGGTTGATTGAAGTTTTTAGATTATTCCTTATGTACGATTACCCTATATAAAAAATGAAGGGGATACTTAAGGACCTTACTAATAAATTCTATTGATTAAGTTTCTCAAAAAAATACCCTAACTCTAGAAAAAAAATCTAGTAAATAAGCCTTTTTTGAACATTAATTCTATTTTTTCTCGAAAACGGCTCCATATTTATACATTAAATTTGCTACATTACCAACCACAAGTAGCTGGCTATATTACAAATGCATGTGTGATTCTGCACAACATTTTTAACACAGCAAATATAGCTGTACCAGAACTAACTGAAGATGAGGTGCAACAAGAAGCCTTCATGCAATCTACAAATTTGCATGTTGAATCAGCTGGCCCACAGAACCGAGAACTGCAGATTGGCATAATTACTAGGCAGGATCTTGTTGCTCGCCTCTGGCAGCCGCGCCCGGGAGACTGAAAAACATATAAAGTTAATTAGTTAATTAAAAATCATTCTTAAAATCAGTTTCCGTTATTCATGTATTTGATTAATCCGTGGACAATAGTGTGGGTTACATGTTTATCTATTTATCTAATAATTCTATCTTTGTTTCTGTTTCTTTGTTCCTAATAAATAAAATAAGTTAAAGTATAAGTTTATAGGTTTTAAATATAATCGAGGTTGGTTAGTGAAAAATGCAGGTATAACAACAACCATGAAATCACTAATTTCAATGAATGAAAGTGAATCTAAAATGTCTAATGCCTGGGGATGGAATATTGAGGGTGTAAAAAATATCGATGGAGGAAGATTTTCTGCTTCTATACCACTTCGTAACATTCTCGGCTTTGCTGAAGATTTTAATAAAATCGTGATAAATAGTAGACATGAACTGATATTATTAAGAAGTAGCACTAATTTGAACTCAGTTAAACTTAATACTGGCGAAGTAGTAGATGATGTTCAGATTAATAAAATCATATGGCGCGTACCTCATGTTAAAGTATCTGACAAAGAAAAAATTGGATTGTTAAAATTATTAGAAAAAGATCGTCCACTTCAAATGATATACAGAAATTGGGATCTGTACGAATACCCCACTTTACCTAAAACTACAAAACATACCTGGTCTATCAAAACTTCATCTCAGATAGAAAAACCGAGATACGTTATTATTGGTCTACAGACAAGAAAAAACAATGTAAGTTCTGACATGTCTCAATTCGATCACTGCTATCTTCGAGACGTTAGAGTTTATTTAAATTCAACTTATTTTCCTTACGAAAACTTAAATGTAAGTTTTTCTAATAACAGAATTGCTTTATTATACGAACAATACATCAGATTTCAACAGTCGTATTACGGACGTCGCTCGGAGCCCATACTCAGTGAAAAACAATTTAGAGATATAGCGCCGCTGTTTGTAGTCGATTGCTCTAGACAAGCGGATAACTTAAAGACAGGTCCGGTCGTGGATGTGAGAGTAGAAATTGAGAGTGATTCAGAGATACCAGACCAAACTTCAGCATACTGTCTCATTCTGAACGACTGCATTGTTGAATATAGACCCCTAAGTAACATCGTTAAGAAGATATCATGAAGCCGGATACCCTTATAGTAGAGCTGCAAGGATTTAAAGATAATATAAATAATTTCATCGTCAAAGAATTAGCCATTGTGGGTCAGGATCATACACAGACGTTCTTGTTAAAGCCACCATATTCATTCCATTACCTAACACCAGAAGAAAAAAAGCATGTGAGGTGGTTAGAAAGAAATCGAGGAATTTACTGGAGTGAAGGCTACATAGACTACAAAGAGTTTCATCGTGTTATTATACCCTATTTAGAAAACAAAAAAATTATTACAAAAGGCTTGGAAAAGATAAAATGGATTAAAGAGTTATGTGCAAACTGTGAAGTGATCGATATAGGGGACAAAGGTTGTCCTAATTTTATGAAATTAAAACAAAAGTACTGTAAAATTAAAGCTGATTTTAATTGTGTAAACCATAAAAAGAACTGTGCATTAAATAATGCAGTATGTATTAGGAAATGGTATGATGATAATAATATGTCTGTGTTTAATATGTTTTAATTTTATTATGTACAGTTAATAAAAATCTAAATATACTTTTTGTTTTATTTATATGTGTTTAGGGTAACTCAAACAACAACTTTATATTAGCTCTAATTAGGCGAATTGCGAAGAGTATATATTTTTATTTAAATATATGAGACAAAATCTTGATGATCTAAGTAGATACATTTTAATACACTAGCAGATTAGCAAAGTACAATAATTAAATACAAGTAATAATAATAATAATACAGCCACAATCTTGCTAACACTAGATTAACTGAGCAAATCACAATCTAACACAATAAGTTAAGAGTAGACATAATTATATAGAAACTACTCACTAATAACAATCGTCAGCACAAAGTTTTTTCGAAATTTTGTTTATTAATGATTGTGTCTCTTCCATAACATAGTCCACCGGTTCACTAACTACATATTGTGCACTTAACACTACCACATCGTCATTTTCACTTGTATTAACCACGTTTTCTTGTCGCTCACTAATGTCCAACACTTGTATCTGGATCAGTCGTAAACCTTTTTTCTTTTCGTTATTTAATACGTATGATTGACATAAAGGATGCTCTTCCGATGCTTTGCGTTTTAAGCCCTCCCGTCTTGTTCTAGATTTTTTAATGGCTGGTTCAGGTCTGCGTTGCTCTGGAATATGCCAGCTTAAACTTGGAGTCGGGAAGCCTTGGCCATATTGGGAGAACATGATGTCAGGAGAATCACACATTATTGATGCTCTGAAAGAAAATATTATGATTAATACCAGTTACAACACTCTTAAGAAATATCACATTATTAACTTAAGCTCTAAACGATAAATACTTACATTTCGTTTTATTTAACGTAATGTGACCGCTTGAGCTGGCTGCCTAACGTTGTATGTACATATTTTAATCTTATTATTGTAGCAAACTGAGGATGTTTTGGTAATCTGACTCCATAAGTAATGAACTGTGAATCAAATTCGACTTCAAACAAGTCGAGACATGATTTTGTAGCAAGTTGGTGCTGTTTTGATAATCTGACTCCTTAAGTAATAAACTGTGAATCATTTTCGATTTCAAACAAATCGAAACATGATTTTGCCAGTGCGTGGTATTAGGCTCCACCTAGTTAGTCTCATACGCCGACTTTATGAGGACGGAACTGCGACGGTTCGTATAGACGACGTTGACTCAAAAAGCTTTTACACCCGCGCTGGCGTTCGACAGGGTTGTATATTGTCTCCACTCCTGTTCAACATTTATACGGAGTATATAATGAGAATCGTGTTGGAACAGTGGGACAAAGGGATCTCAGTGGGAGGTAGAAAGGTGTCTAACTTGAGATATGCCGATGACACTACCCTTCTATCACAATCGAAGGAAGATATGGAACACCTGCTGACACTTCTAGAGACAACAAGCCTCTCCTTCGGTCTTACGCTCAATAGAGACAAAACCAAGATGATGATAGTGGACCGAGCTGTACTGAATCATCCTGATATCACTGTGATTGCCAATTGTGAAGTTGTTCAATCATATGTATATCTTGGTTCCACCGTCACCAACACTGGAGGATGTGAAGATGAGATTCGAAGGAGATGTGCTATCACACGATCTGCTGTTGACAGGCTGAAAAGGATCTGGTGCAACCGTAACATCACTAAAGCCACGAAAGTCCGCCTCATGAGAAGCTTGGTCTTCCCAATATTTCTATATGGCGCAGAAACGTGGACGGTTCGCCTCAAAGACCGACGCAAAATCGATGCACTCGAGATGTGGTGCTGGCGGCGACTGCTGCGGATCCCTTGGACAGCGCGGAGGACTAACGTCTCGATCCTGGAGGAGTTAAAAATCAAACAGAGATTATCGTCGACTGTGCAAGTACGAATCCTTAAATATTTTGGTCACATTGTTCGCAACGAAGATTCCATGGAGCGACTCGTTGTCCAGGGACAAGTGGAAGGGAAGCGGTCACGCGGGCGCTCACCTACGCGTTGGACAGACCTCATCAGAGCTGCAACACAGACTTCCATAGTCCAGTGTTCCCGAGACGCCGTTAGCCGGGAAAAGTGGAGACGCATCGCGGGAGCCTCACTCGCCAACGAAAACGCAACATCGTCAACCACGACCACTCTGTCAAGAGTGAACGACTAAGGAGGAGGTATTAGGCATAACACCTGGAATAAGATTAAAACTATCTTACTTTGCATATCATGATAGAGGTACCAGATAGCGCAATGCGCTTTGTCAACAAAAATGTAAATGAAACATATTTATTATTGAAAATAAAATATTATTTATTTCTTAGGTAGTACCTAAATACATTGCTTATTTTCATTGTATGCTTATCGTTGGTATTTAATCTATATCGAGCAGTAATTACTTACATAATATACAATTTATTTCGTAAGTAGTAACTAAAATACAATTCTTATTTTAGTAAGCATTTAATCTATATAAAACAGTAATTACTTACATAACACACAATTTATTTCGTAACTGCATAAAAATATTTATTTAATGCACTACTTAAATATATTTGTATTACCCCACGCTAAAGTAGATACTTTATCATATAATAACAACCGTTTATCATCATTGCTTGAAAGTGCTATTTTATTTACATCTTGAGTAAATATATCAAGTTTTATTGACTTAAATAATATATATTTTTTTTTTTCAAATGTAACGTATTGATCGAAATGGATTGGTTTTTATTCATAAAAAATACCATATCAGCAGTATTTGTGTCATTACAAAATTCAACCTTAATTACAGCTCTACAAAGTTGCATGATTAAAACTGTTAGAAAAATCCGTCAATTTACAGATGTCGATACCGCGAGACTAGTCTATTTTAGTTACTTCCATAGCATAATGTCTTACGGTATTTTACTATGGGGACGGGCTGCAGATATTGAGTCTATTTTTATTCTGCAGAAAAGAGCTATCAGAGCCATATATAATCTTCGCAGGCGCGATTCTCTTAGGGAACTATTTAAGGAAATAAACATCATGACGGTCCCTTGTCAATACATTTATGAAAACATTACGAGTATGTATGTTCGGAAAAATATTCATCTTTTTACTAAGATAAGTGACAGGCACAATTTTAATACTAGGAATAGGAACCAATTAGATCAACCTCGATTCAGATTGGCTAAAGTACATAGTTCTTTTATGGGTTACGGTGTAAAATTTTATAATAAAATCCTACTTGGAATTCAAAATCTAAATAAAATGAATAATAATAATAATATAAATAAATAAATGAGTCGAAATTTAAAACATGCATTAAACGCACACTATGTAGACAAGCATATAATAAATTGGAAGATTACATCCTTGATAAAAATGCTTGGCTAAATGCCGGTCCTGCTCCACAGCCACAGCCACATTTGCCTACAAATTAGTTTGGAAGAAATGCGGGGGCCCCTTTTTGTATTGTTGTTTTCGAAATGTGTTTTTTTTTTTAATATATACTATTTTTCATTATTTTATTGGTTTATTGTAATGGAACTTGTGATCAATTACTTATTACTTTTTGTAATTGGAAACAATAAGATTGTATAATGTAGAAGCACTTTTTTTTATTTGTGAATGTGAAGTACCATGGAGCATTTTTATTTTAATTGGTTACAACTTGTTTGACATTAAAAGCATGGCAGTTGAGAGTTTGTCATGCTCACTCAAATGTCTCGCTGATGGTGGCACGTGTTATTGGGTCATTCGGTTCCCTTCAAAATGATTGAGCTGAGTGGGGCTGAGGCACGCGTCATGCTCGTGAACGGGCGCCGTCAGTAGGGACTGGTCATCTCTTAGCTGCCAGTAGCTCAATTCAATTTCTGTTTTTTTAATTAGTTCATTTTATTTTTTTATTACTTATCTGCATTGTGCTCACATAAAAGCGACAAGAAAAATGTAACCAAGATTTATGTAACTCATAATATGATTTTAAAAGAGTGTCCATGGAGTTTCTTGCACGTTCTTCTCCATAGAGATCTACGCTTTGGACCGTGCAATTTAGCTTTACTTTTTTTTGGACTGACCGACATTTTGACAATTCAAAAGTGCCTGTAATTGGTCTATTTGAAATAAACTATTCTGATTCTGATGTATAATCCAGTAAGGTGCTGGTAGGGATCTTGACCGCACTTCCGGGATTGTCCTGATAGCCGTGGTATACCTCTCCACTCCTCAAGCACCTCAGGATATGTTGCCCTCTTGTTGCTACGTCACTTCGTGCTAGCGGCCGTTTTAGGGGACCCATTTATTGAGTGTGTCTTTAGGGCTTGCAGAACATGACTTTGAAACTGCTCTTTGAGCTCTTTCTAATTTCAGAAGGTATATTTTGCAGGCGCCACCCCAAGCAGGCAAACAGTACAAAAGAGACTGACAGAGTGAGTAATAGACCGTCATAAGTGTATCTGAGTCCGCCGACCCGCGGAGTTTCTTAAAGATGGAAATGAGTTTGCGCGTTCGATTGGCTAGATTGTCTAAATGGTTATACCAGTTCAGGTGTTAATCAATTTGCACTCCCAAGTATTTTACAGAAGATATGGGTGTCAGAGAGGGACAGGTACAGCAGGAGTTTCGGGAACAGATATGAGCTTTAATGGTAGGTGTTGTATTTGGTTAAGTCTTATTACTCAAAGAAAATGAAATAAACTTAGTTTTATCTGCATTAAACGTCAACAAATTTTTTCCAAACCATCGCATAGCAATGTCCAGCACCATCTGATTATTCTTTTCGGTTTCAGTCCAATCATCGCCATGAACTAGTAAGGCTGTATCGTCAGCGTATGTAAATATGGAGCAATTAGTTAGTGGGAGTGAACATAAGTCATTAATGTAGATGAGAAATAAGGTTGGCCTAAGAATACTACCTGGTGAGACACCGTAATCTATTCTAGCTTTATCGCTTATCACCTCATCCTGTTGAACATGTTGGAAACGATTCTGCAGATAGCTCGAAAAAATCTCTAGTACCAGACCACGAATCCCAATGCTTTATAACTTCGACAGAAGTGTGGGCGCAGAGACAGTGTCAAAATATTTCGAAATATCCAGAAATATACCAAGACATCGCTGCTTCTTATCCATTAGGTGAGTCACCCTTTCAGAGAGTGCAATAACCGCATCTTCTGTTGACATTCCGGCTCTGAAACCATATTGATTTACAGAGAGAATTTTGTGACTGTTAAGGAATTTAAGCAAACGGTTGTTCAAAACCTTCTCTAGAATCTTCGAGATGGTTGGTAAAATAGATATGGTTCTATAATTTTTGACACTGCCTCTGTCCCCTCCCTTATGAACAGGGTGAACTAAAGCTAAACTTCTAAATTTTCTGTCTCCTGTACACACATCGAGTCACTCGTTGATACTAAACTAGAAGGAAGAGCTGGGTCATACTGTTCCTGTCGTATTTCAGTAGCCAGGTCTTAACCCAGACTAACAAAGTAGTTGTTGACCTTATTTGCTGAAGCAAGCTTGTCAGGTTCAAGGTTCAGCAGTTCTTTTGGTGGAGAGGGTACGGATTTTGAATGTGTTATGGTCTTAATGAGGTCCCATGTTGCTTTAGAATTATTTTTTCTTTTAATAAATTCTGTCTTTTTTTCGTAATTTAGTTTAAGTTTCTGTAGTAAAGTGTTACAGAAGATGCGATAGCGAGAATACGTTAATTTGAGGATAGGGTTGTCCGGTTGTGATTTCAAACTGAGATGCATTTTATCCCTATTTCTAATACATCGGTGTAAGCCGGGAGTAATCCAAGGCTTGATATTACGGTTCTTTCGTGAGACGTTGATGATGCAGGTATGTTTGTCAATAATTTGTGTCAGTAAGGTTGTTAAGATGTTCGCTGCTTTATTCGCGTCATTAGAAAAAAGGATTGGGGAGAAATCAGCACTCTCAATGTCTTTCTCAATATTTGAAAAGTCAACCATTTTAGCAGAGCAGTTTGGATTAGGCTTAAGGGCTTCCAAGTTGACACTCAAGAATACTGGCAAATGGTCAGTAATAGGAGAGTATCACAATGGATGTTCCCGGTTGTTTGGTTTTCAGAAGTGTATGATCCAAACAATTATTTACTCTGGTTGGATATAAAAGCGCCGGTAATAAGCCATGTGAAGTTGTAAAGGTAAGGTACTCGCATGAATGTCTGTCATTATTGTTAGGTTTTATATCTATGTTAATATCACCGACTAAAGCAACATGTTGATATTTTGCAAGGGGTGTCAAAATGGGGTCTAAACTGTTAAAAAAAATATCAATGTGTGTGTAAGCACGCTCTGCAGCCTAAACGGCTCGATGGATTTTAGCTTGAGAGGTGTCGTTAGATTCGTATTTACTGTGAGAGTGACACTGGGTATATCAAAATAAATAAAAAACAAAATGGCGGCTTTTTGGCGCCAAATTCAAATATTTGGCACGCGCTGCGCCCTGAACGGCTCGATGGATTTTAGTTTGCGAGGTGTCGTTAGATTCGTAATTACTGTGACAGTGATATAGTAATAAAATAAAACTAAAAAACATAAAAAATAAAAACCGGTAATTTAAAAAACTAAAAAACCCGACTGCTTTTCTGAGTATTCATGAAAAAGCTCTAAAACAAGAAAGTCGTTGTACCCGATTGTACTTAGCTATATAATATTTTAAATACAAGATAAATTGTAGCAGTGGGGACCCATTCTAGAAAGTCAGACGTCTAGTCAGTAGATTGGAGTAATCTTTAATGTAATATAGGTATGTGCTCTCAATTCACTAAGCCTCCATTTCTAGAATGGGGTGGTGATCATTCATATAAGGAATTACAGCAGATCTTAGCCAGCACTCTGTCAAAATGATGATGTCGCAATCTGTTTTAAGAAGATGTAAGAAAGCTATAAAATTATCAAAATTTTTGTTTAAACTGCGAATGTTGAGTTGAAGTATAGATAAGTGCCTTTGTGACTTAGGTATTTTAGTTATACATTCGCTTCGCAGTTCGCATTTGCAATTATCAATTACTAATTACTACTCCCCTGTAACTCTGTTTTAGGTTTAGTTTAAATTTGAACGACAGGATTTTTTTACTAGGAACATAACTACAGGTTTTAACAAAAGGAAAGCTTCTGCTGATGCCCGAAGGTTGGCTTCAGAGACTGGAGGTGGGCCATCAATGGCACCCCCACTCTCCCATTGGCAGTTAAAGGTCCTGTCTATTATGGGAGATGGTTTTGGTGAACGCCAAACTGGAGCCAGAGTGCCAGCCTTCAGTGAGGTTTTATTCTTGTATTAATTAATTCACAATCTTAGTTGTGTTTGAACATTTAAAGTTAATACTTGTTTAATTTCAATATTTTATAAGTCTGTGAAGTCCAACAGAATTGAAATATATCTCAAATTAAAGCTTATAATTAGTACTCTATTTCATACTATGGCAGCAAGTAGCAAAGTCGCCGGAGAACAGAGATAGAGCCAATTGAAAAAAACATTTTTTACTGCATAAATACTGAATATTTGACTACATCTAACACGTTTTAAAAAAAAGGTTGTGTTAAAAACATATGCGGTTTTGCAGGTAAAGATATTTCCTCGAATTCACCACCACTACTTTGCGCAGCAAGCCGCCTCTGATGGTATCACGCGCCGGTGTCGCGGTTCAGTCGATGTTTTCTTGCACCAGATTCGTGCGCAAGAAAGCCCGGGTGTCACCATTGTGTGGATCGCCCGGACGACACGGTGGATCATACGGTAGAGTTGTGCCCCACTTGGGCAGTGCACCACCGTGTCCTCATGGGGGCGATCGATGGCAGTGATCTCTCACTCCGGGCCTTGGTACAGGCTATGGTCCGGAGTGAGGAGGAGTGGCAGGGATGCGCAGTAACATATATTCGGGTCTCTATCGAAGTGCGGCTGCGCGTAACCATAGCAACAACGGCCATTTTAATTCAACTTATATGTCACTTACGATACTATCTGGACCTCCGCTATCGTTATTGGACTTGTTAAAGGCTTTTAATCGTGTCCATTATAATCTTCTGTGGGACAAGCTAGGTAGCGCGGGCGTGCCTGGAGAGTGTATCTCTCTCCTGAGATATTGGTATGCACACCAGAAAAATTATGTGAGGTGGGCGGGGGCGCTGTCGGATGAGTATAAATTGGATTGTGGCGTTAGGCAAGGTCGTTTAAGCTCACCTCTATTGTTTAACATTTATGTTAACCAGCTTGTCGAGCGGCTCAGTAGCACACATGTCGGCTACCATATTGATGAAACTTGTTATTGTCATTTAAATACCTGGGTCATATTGTGGCTAGTGACCTCACGGACGATCAGGATGTTGAGCGGGAGCGCAGGGCTCTAGCGGTGAGAGCTAATATGCTCACCCGCAGGTTCGCGCGATGCACGAGAGAAGTGAAAATTACTCTATTTAAATCTTTTTGGCAATCCTTCTACTCAAGCGGCCTATGGGTGAGACATACGCAGCGAGCCTACAGAGCCTTGCGCACTCAGTACAATTATGCGTTTAGGATGTTGTTGGATCTGCCGTGGCGGTGCAGTACCTCTGGGATGTTTGCTGAAGCGCGCACTGATGGTTTCCAGGCTATCATGTGCAAAAAAGCAGCTTCCCTGCTGGCACGTACGCGGGGTAGCAACAACAAAATTCTTAGCGCAATAGCGGAACGTTTTGACTGTCCCTTTCAAAATCAGTGGGTCATGTCTTGTGTAGGTGTGGCCAGTCATGCCAAATAAGTGGGATAAATAAAATAAAAATTGTTCTAGGTTAAGGTTTCCATGGGTCTATGCCACCCGAAATAAAGATATTATTATTATCTATTATTAGTGGATTTGGCTTCTGTTTGTTTTTTAATTGTTACAGTGTTGATGTTAAGTCATTTGTGATGGCAGAACGTCGTTGTGTTCTGTGTCCACGATCTGTCTATCGACAAAGACAACATGTATTGGGAGAAAACATTCGCGATCTTCAACCTGAATTGGCAGTATACATATAGGAGAATGGTTTGGGACACGTAAATGTACTAATCACTTTTTTGTATTATTAAGGATGTATTGTTTTATTGGTAGTCGTCTTTGCGATACATGTCACGATGCCTGTTGTTTCCTTACAGCCCTAGTCAAGTTTTGAAAAAATATGAGAAATAAACAAAACGTGTTATGAGTATGAAACAGCAATAGGACTGTTATCACTGTCTCTGTCTCGATCACACGGACTGTTTAACACTGTATTTAACGTTTTTTCAGGTTGAGTTTGATAATGTGCATTCGGTATGCCACAGATGTTGGCAGCGAGCTATCAACGCTGTAAGAAGAGATGATGTAGTACCGGCCCAGGAAGAAGAACAGCCCCAAGAACAACAGCCCCAAGAATAACAGGGCCGGGAACTAAAATCAATACATGTTCAAGAATACATGAAAGCTCCAAATAGGGCAGATCGCTGCATCTTTAACAACTGTCACAATCTGACCCGTTGCAGGATTCCTCGAACAATTATAATACACATGTTATGTGAATACCATTTGTATATCCCCGGGGAAGCAAGAGCGTGTCGGGAACATTTGGAAGGTAATGAATGGAATGCATTAATTTATCACTGTAACGTGTCGCACGAGTTTAATGCAGTCCAGTTTACTGATGTCTGCAATATCGACGGGTGCAAAGTAAAAAAAGTTAACTGCAATTGTGATATTTTTTTATTATTGCAGTAATTAACTAAAAATATCATATTCTATGCAGCAATTTTTTGTACTTTTGTCACGTAGAAGAAGACAACTACTCCTATTTTGTAAAATTGCACGACGTAGATGCGTTTAACTACCGCTGACCGTTCTTACTCAGGGCGCGGGGGACGCGAGGTCATTCATACTGAGACATCAGTCAGGTGACACGCGCTTCGCCTGCAGGCAAAAATATTTGTTTTTTTTAGTTTAAAAGCGTTAACATAATAGTAAACAATTTGAGTACATCACTATAGACATGGAACGACGTAAATTATTAGTTAATTTGGGCAAATCGAGACGAGAATGTGCTATTATGAATCGAGAAGAACTATTAAAACTTATTGATAACAACCGTGACACTGGTTCTGGTACGTAATTTTTACTGCAATAGCATAATAATATAGTTATTTTGAAGCTAAGTTATGTAAGCTAAGGTCTGAAAAAAGGAATATGTTACATGTGGCCTGAAACTATAGTTAAGCGAGGTTCGAATGAAGTAGCTAGTTGCCTTTATAATTTTATTCAACAGTCAATTAAAAGAGGCAGCAAAAACTTCCGCCTGTGGTCTGATAACTGTGGAGGTCAAAACCGGAACCGCATTGTATTTCTGATGTATGTATTGTATACTGTTCGCAGAAGTATAAAATTGATATTCATCACAGATTTTTGGAGAAAGGTTACACACAACAGGAAGGCGACAGTGTGCACGCATTAATTGAAAAATCGTCGAAGAGAAATTTCATTTACTGTCCTCAGGAATGGTATACACTAGTTCGATGGTGTAAAACGTCCGGCTATTCTTATGAGGTAATAGAAATAACACAAAACGAAGTTTTTGATTTCAAAACGTGTTTAAATGATTTTAAATTGAAAAACAATACCGACAATGAAAATGTTAAGTGGAATCAAATACGAGAAATAGTTGTTAAAGCAGAGAATCCCAACACAATATTTTATAAATATGATTTACATGAAGTAGATCCCAAACGGATTGACTTGGTAAAAAAAAGAAATATTCGTTCTCGTCGTGGCTTTACAATTAATGATCCCATGAAATGTTACAATGAACCCATTATGATTACAAGTGCCAAGTACAAAGACTTATTAAGCCTCTGCCAGCAAAATTTAATACCTCCTAGGTATCATAGCTTTTATAAAAAACTTGAAACATGGTTCCTATACAGACGGTAATGAGACTGAATAATTAATTTTAAAGGTCATTGGGCATTTTGTTCGGACATTTGACCCACGGCGTACACAAACGAAATAGGGCAAGGTATAAAGATAAATGTATCTGCAACCTAGTGGTATGGGTCGCATTCTTGTGGGCCATGGGAGAATTGAGAAAAAAAAATATTATTAAGGTATTTTTAAAGCACTTTAGTAATTGACTAACTGAAGACTACTCGACCGATTTCAAAAATACTGATAGCAGTCGAAAGCTTGTCACCCCTAAGTGGCATAAGATGTTTTCCCATGGGAAATTCCGACGGGAAAGAAAGTAGAATGTGCTAGTTTTATCAAAAGCAGTTCTTTTAAACTATCTATTGGACAAAAAAAATCCATTTTATTTTATTTTTATTTTATTCTGCTTGATCAAAATCTATTGTTATTTCATCTAAAAAAGCTACAAGTCCTTCTATTACATCTTGATGCCACATCCATGCATTAATAATAATAATAATATCCCCATCGCTGTATCTCTACGTTAACGTCGTGATGGGGCTTGCGTGCTCCAATAAACCCTAGGTTGTAACTTGCCTAGGGTGAGGGGCCAGACTAAGAGAGATACAATCCGCAGGGCAGTTTTGTGGCGAACTGTTGGGCATTAGCGACCCCAAGGACCCGATCTCCCGGGAGAATTCTCATTCTTCATCTCCGGCTTGCCTTTATTGGCCGGCCGTAGTGAACTCTGACGAGGAACAGAGCTCCCACCTCTCTCTTGCCTTTATTGGCTGGTTTGAGTGGAGATTCGCAAGAGCAATCGTGCTCGGGAGAAGGATGTATAATCCAGTAAGGTGCTGGTAGGGATCTTGACCGCACTTCCGGGATTGTCCTGATAGCCGTGGTATACCTCTCCACTCCTCAAGCACCTCAGGATATGTTGCCCTCTTGTTGCTACGTCACTTCGTGCTAGCGGCTGTTTTTGGGGGCCCATTTATTGAGTGTGCAAGTCACCCCCTGCCTGTTTACCGATGGATATTAATAACATTGTTTAGGCAGGGGCCATAGTTTTCACATAGTTCTTGGTAACCAGTCCACTTAAGACTCCAAAAACCATAGCCCTATTGTCTTTATTTTCCATGTCACTATAGTTTTCACCAACCGGGGGTTGTCCTTGGATGCACTAGCATTGCGCGTACAAGGACAATCGTCGGTTGGCTTCACGTTCCATTAAAAGTACGTAAAGGGCCTCTGCGAGTTGGTTTCGGCTCCTCGTACGCCTTCCAAAGGTCCAGGACCCCAGAGTTCTGAGATATATAAACGCATAATAATATATTCCACAACTATCACACAACACCGTCTAGTCCCAAGCTAAGCAGAGCTTGTGTTATGGGTACCAGACAGCTGATAAACATACTTATATATTTCTAAATACATACATATTATAGATAAATAACACCCAGACACAGAACAAATGATCGTGCTCATCACATAAACATTTGTCCTGGGTGGAAGTCGACCATCATATGTGTCACCTTCTTCTTCTTTGTCGGTATCACTCTAGACAGAGTGGTCGACAGTTGACCAAATTCCGAAAATAAGGAGACTGTAAGTTTTCCGTTGAAAAAGGAATTCGCACTCTTCTGCAGGTAAAATAAGTTCCATCACATACGACAGTGCCTGCGGGATCATTTTAGCTATCAACGAAAAAATGGCTTAGGATAGAAAGGTATCTGGCTACCACATCTTCTCTTGTAACATGATTTAAGCCTAAATGCTGTGGCATGAAATCATTAATTAAGAATTCCCTTGCTATTGCCAATTTCCTTTCTTATGTTCTCCTCGACATATTGTTTTTTTTTTATCTAAGCGTCATCTAGTTCACCGGTTTATTATTTTAGTTAAGTAAATTACAAGAACTGAGGCGTTCTGATCTATGAAACAGAGAAAGCGTTTGATTTAAAATTACATTAAATTGGTATTTCGTAAGACCGGTCCGAAAGTGTCATCTCATTGTTCGACATTTTCATAATCAAATTGATTTCTTCGTTCGAAACCCCATTTGTACAGATTCATCATGCCAACAACATGAGCACCATTAAAGCTTTCGAGTGAAGGGGTATTAATTAAGTCTAAGAAATTATTTCTAATAAAATGAGGATTGCAAACCCGAGCTAATTCCGGTATTTTTATCTATCTGCCAAATGTGCGGGCGAGTGAGATATTTCGTAGAGCTCAACAAACATTATTGTACTTGTACCACACGTTTCCACGACGCTAAAAGTAAAAACTTATGTTTTATTAACAAAAGTTAATGTTAAATAACTTTTTTCTCCCATTGGATACATTAAAAAAAATTACATATTTTGAAAAGTGGGATTGAATTCTTCAATTTAAAACTAATTCGGTTTGTGTACGCGAACTTTCATAAAGTGGGTCACAAATGCCCCATGACCACATGTTTTAAAATAATTAAAATTACTTTATTTATTTATTTATACTTTATTGTACATGAAGATTACAATATAAAAAGGAAACCTTATAAAAAAAAAACATACAATCGGCGGCCTTATCGCACTCGGCGATTTCTTCCAGGCAACCTAGATTATTTACCTACTTTATTTTCTTTAGTACACTTAAAATTTTTGTTTCTGATCTTTTTTTAAAATATTAAGTTGATGTTGGTTTTTTATTTACTTTTATCATAAGAGATATGCCAATTTTAAAAAAAAAAACTTACGAGTAAAACATACATAAGAGGATTTATATTTATTGTTAATTATACATAATAATTACTATTTTGATTGTGATCATAACTAAGTCATGAAAACGACTATAACATTAATTATTACTCATATTAATTAGTTTTAAGTGTGAAAATTTTATTCTAGATTTAATTTGAGTTGTTTTTTATGTGAAGTTAATATTTTTAACTGTTTAACCAACCAAAATACCTGCAAATACCTGATGAATATTTAAAGATTTTTATGCAGAAAAAAAAACCGTGGTAAGATTACTTTTGTACTAAAATAAATAATAATTTCTAGATAATAATTCATATAAAAGGACATTTGTGCAATTATGCTCTAAACTTGGTGTATTTACGATTTATTACAGTCTTGAACTAATTTTAATACTATAAAATGTTGCATTATTTGTTTTTACTGAAATATATTAAGTATACTTAAGAAAATCTACATTTTTTAATTTCCCTGTAGAAACGACCAAGAGGTAGTTGACATAGTTGTCATATTTTTAAGCACAATGTAGATGTAGACAAGTGCAATATCTCGTAAATAAAATATAATTAGAAGAAAAAATAATGGAGAAGCAATGAAAATTTCAACAAATTTGGATTAAAGAAAACAAAATGGGAGCATTTTTTCTTATTATGCGCTCTCCTGAAAACTAGCTGTTTTGCATAGAACTCATTTTACTTTGCACCCGTCGATATTTTTCATTAGCGACGTTATTTGTTGTCTCGTCGTACACGTGGAAAGAAAATTGGCGATAGCATGGGAATGCTTACAGGCTGATTTTGTCAGCAGACATTTAGGATTAAACCACATTACAAGAAATGAAGTTCTTGAAAGGAATCTTATGATACCAAAAGTGATTTTTGGTGATAAAAATAACACCAAGACAATAATCATCTGCGATGGTACATATATTTTTATAGAAAAAAGCAGCAACTTTCTATTTCAATGGATATGAAGTGCATATACCCCCAACCAAAGACAGGAATGAAACACAATTAACAACCGAACAGGCAAATGAGTCTCGTTTAATAACCATTTGTCGATGGGTAGTGGAGGCTATGAACGGCAAAATAAAGCAATGCTTCAAGCTCCTACGTCAAACATATATAAACCGTGCCTTGACTCACATGTTTAGTGATTATAAAATAGCTGCAAGTCTTTTAAATGCATTCCATCCTGTTTATAGAGATAATACAGGGTGTCTCACGGCAGTTAGGATTTTGAAATGAAATAAAAGTCAATTTGCATATTTTTGTGAAAACATTTTTATTGAAAATTATTGAACTATAATGCGGATCTTATTTTTTAAAGATTACATCTTCCAGATGTCTTCCATTTCGTAGCGTAGCACGCACTCACGGAATCGATTCATCGCATTTTGCATAACGCGCCTAAGCATAGCCAGCTCGATGTCGCGTATTTCTCGTTGGATATTTTGTTTTAGCTCAGCGATATTCCTCGGATTATTGACGTAAACTTTGCTCTTAAGGTACCCCTATAGGAAAAAGTCCATGGGGGTCAAATCTGGTGATCGCAGAAACCACGTGATATCACCAAAGCGGGATATCAATTTTTGAGGAAACGATTCACGAAGTTGGTCCATAGTGGCTCTTGCAGTGTGGCAAGTGGCTCCATCCTGCTGAAACCACGTTCTTGAGCTGTAGGCTGGATGCTCTTGAAGTTGGGGTATAAAATAATTGGATATCATTTGCCGATACACCTCACCAGAAACAGTTATCGTAGCACCTGTCGCATTTAGCTGTACGAGGGTTACAGAGTGGCGAAGCGCACCCTCCGAGCAGAGATTAAGCGGGCCAAGTTGGAGGCCCGCAACGTGTGGCTGGGGACTCTGAACAGGGACCCATGGGGACGCCCCTACAAGGTGGTTCGGGAGAAATTGCGTCCCTGGGCTCCCCCGCTGACCCAGAGTCTCCGGCCCCAGGTTGTGGAGGGTGTGGTGAACACTCTGTTCCCTGCGCGAGGGGAACACTCCCCCCCGCTCATGGCTCCGCCACCAGCAGTTTCTGACGCGGACCACAACGGTGACGACGACGACAATACCCCGGAGGTGACCGAGGTAGAGTTGAGAATGGCGGTACGATGGCTGAGTGCCAAAAATACCGCCCCAGGACCCGAAGGCCTGCCTGGGAAGGCTTGGGTCCTGCACTCCCGGAAACGAGTGCCTGCACCACTAACACGATGCCATATCGCGTAGTGCCAATTGAGATGTCCCCTATTCCAAGGAAGCGATCTCGGCCATTATTCGATGGGTATTCTCCGAGGTTCGTAGATTTTATGGTTCGTGATGCCCAAATGCAGCTTCACGGTGCTCCGTGTGAACTATCCCCACACTCCAAGGCACTCTCTCCTAGCGACAATAGCAATAGCAACAATGATATCGAAATTGGATCTTTGGAAGTGAAAAAGGTCCCATCGGATACTCTTAACGCAACTCAGAAGTCACAGTTGATGGAAGTGCTATGGGAGTATCAAGAAGTCTTCAGTGGAGGTGGAGGGCCAACTACCCTCGCTGAACATTGCATCGAAACAGGTGAGCATAACCTTATATCTGTATATCCGTACCGCCTCTCACGCCAAGCATGGCCGTGTTAAAGAAAGAGGTAGAAAAGATTCTTGGAGCAGCGAGAAGCCACGGGTGCCACAACACTAATCCGACCTGTGACCAATTTGAGTCGGCATTCGCCACATTATTAATAAATAATATAAGCAGTGTCCACACCCGCGGTAACTGCGAAAAAGACTTTTTTGATGCATTATACTCTCTCATCATCAACGAAAATGCGAAAGTATCGTCGACCTGCTCGTTTGATTTTGCTGAAATTTTTAATTTTAATTTTACACCTTTAGAGGTAAAAGAAAAGGATCTCCCACATTATTGCGCCTTTAAGCCGTTATAAAAAAAATCAAATCTAAAATTTTCAAAGCTTGCACTGATTGCTGCAATGATTTTATGTCAAAAAATGAAATCGAATACATAAAATATAGTGAATTCGCAGTTGGACGATGGCTTTGCACTCCCAGCAAGAAGTTAATAGAGCTGATTTCAAATATACAAGATTTAATCAACGAAATAACAAAAAATCTAATTTAAAACTAATCATTAATACAGCTATTAGTATTGAAATGTGAAATACATAAAGAAAACATAGTTTATTTTCTAATTAACAGTATTATTAGGTGTATGATTTATAATTATCGTAAAAATATTAGAAGGGAGAAAAGAGTACTGCCATCTAATATTTAAAAAATATTAGATGGGAGAATTTCATGTACCGAATCGACCCTCCGCGGGATTAAAACGACCAAAATTTAACGATGTTTATACTATGAATAAATATTTTTTTTTTTTTTTTATAATCACAACATCTTTTTTTTGTGGATCTCATTTATGTCTATGGATACACAAACATCATTTGTATAAGAGTTCCTATGGCATACAATGAAGTAGATGCAACAAATGCTCGCGAAAGAATCGCAACAATATTGGCAGAAACAAAAGCTTGGAAACCGCGAATTAATCACTAAAGGATAACAGAAAAAATGCTTGAAGAAATAATTTATAAAAAAAATACATATAGAATGAATTAGTAAAGAGTTACAACCCGCCAGAAGAGTTAGCAAGTGCACTGGACTATTGTTCTAAAATAGGCAAAAAGGTTGGACCAAAGAACTAATTCGCGTTTTTAAAACTAAGAGTAATTAAAATACATATTTTTTTTATTTATGTATTTATTTATTTTCAGTTTAACTACAGAGCAAACTCTCCATTCTCTCTATAAAAGTATCGAACGTGAACTCAACACTAAGCTCCTGGCATACCTACATAGAAGCTAATGGCATTCTTAATGACTGTCAATACAGCTTTCGCCAATATCGGTTAACTGGCGTTTGCCATTTTCTAGCGTTTGCCATCCACATCTGGAGTGAGGCCATTGAGAAGCACGGAGAAGCACTTGCCGTTTCCCTTCACAACTAAAAGGCTTTTCCATAGGATCTAGCACAAAAACCATATTACTGAGGTTCCTTCTTTCGATTTAACTGCTGGATTGTGTGCTGAGATCGCAGACTTCCTGAGTGACCACTCCATCCGAGTGGTTATCTGTAGCTGCTCGTCCGGTCAAATGGCAATCAATGCCGGGGACCCTCAGGGGTCCGTCCTCTCGGCAACATTGTTCTTGCTACACCTTTCGGCATGCAGACGACAGCACTGTTGCTGAGTTACATGTCCAGCTCGCAAGCAAGTGGGTCACACATCCAGGCTCTCCGAGAGGCTATGTTTGAGCGCTTGAATTTGTCTTTGGAGGCAGTTACTGAATGGGGCGATACCAATTTGTTAAGGTTCAATGCTGCTGAAACAGGCGTGTCTATTTACTGCTAAAAGGAGTCAATTCAGCACTGCTCAGACTTTCCGGGGTGTAACTGTGCCGATATCCGACCATCTTGATCTTTTTGTTGTTACGTTGATATCAATTCTCAACTTTGGGCCATACACCGAAGTAAAGGCTCTACTGGCTGCAAAAAAGCTGGGATTTCTCGCATAGTTCACGCCAGAAAAGCTGTTTAAACTTTACAAACGCAGGTACGATTGTGTATGAAGTACTGCTCTCATCTTCGAGAACGATCTGCCAGATCCCAGTTTGATGCACTTGAGTCAATTAAGAGACGAGCCAAAAGAATTACTGGCAATGAAGCACTCATCGAGTCGAGGCTTCAAAGTCTTGAGCATCGATGCCGAGTTGCTAACCTATCGGTTTTCTACAGGTTGCATATCGGGGAGTGTACGTCGGAATCGCATGAACCTGTCAACAATAAAGAAAAAATCTCTTGTTTGTTGACTTGATCTTTCAAATGTTTTTCGTATGTTCTCCAGTTGTTCTGTGGTATGTGGTCTTGGTGTCTTCGATGCGCCTCCCTCCAAATTTCTTATTTGATTTTGAAATCCCAAACGTAATCGGGAATATATCGGACTCGTACTTTTTCAACGTCGGCTTCAAAGTGTTGCTAACCTATCGGTTTTCAACCGGTTGCATTTCGGGGAGTGTACGTCGGAATTGCATGAAACTGTCAACATTAAAAAAAATATCTCTTGTTTATTGACTTGATCTTTCAAATGTTTTTCGTATGTTCTCCAGTTGTTCTGTGGTATGTGGTCTTGGTGTCTTCGATGCGCCTCCCTCCAAATTTCTTATTTGATTTTGAAATCCCAAACGTAATCGGGAATATATCGGACTCGTACTTTTTCAAAGTCTGCTTTTGATATCTTGCGTGTGAAGACAGGTGTAAAAACAACATCGTATTCTTCGTCTGGGATTGTCGCCACGATATTGTATGCCGGTAACTCCAAAAGTGCTATTACCAAGTATAGTTTTACTCATGCTAAGGCTCAGTTAACTTTGACTGTCAAAGCGATGCGACGTGAACATTTTAAAGATTAACATAAGACTGCATAAAATAACAAGAATGGTCACGCTTATTTTTTAAGGAAATGGTGCTATACCTCCAGCATAGTTCTACCCTCTTCTCGCTATAGAACAAAAATTTTGAGAATTAACGCGGGCCGCAGGTAAATAATCATTTCGTTGTTGTCGGAACTGAAGATACCCAGTGCCTTGAAACTATGGAGTAGTCTTTAAAAAATCTACTGTTTTAAATTTCAATTAAAAACGCTACATTTTTAAGTTTTAAAAACCATTTTACTGAACACATTCTAATGTTTTTATAGTATGCCTTTTCGGTAAATACAACAAGACTGTAATCAACACTAATTCTCAGTTTAATTTTACCGATAACGCCCATGTTTCAATTATTTTAAACATGAGACAAGAATAATAATACATATATTATTGCATTAAAATTGCGATTGCTCTTATTTTTTCAATCACTGACATAGACACAAATATTCGCACAACTGTTAAGGCACGAACAATTCCTTCTGTTGCCAATTGGGCGTGGACACTAAATGGAATTAAAAAGCTTTTAAAAAACTTCAAAATGATTTTAACGTGTCGTCAGTATGGTTGCGGCATCTGAATCAGGTCCCACTGGAAAACTTTTTTGGAGCAGCGAGAAGCCACGGGTGCCACAACACTAATCCGACCTGTGACCAATTTGAGTCAGCATTCGCCACATGATTAATAAATAATATAAGCAGTGTCCACACCCGGGGTAACTGCGAAAAAGACTTGTGATGCATTATACTCTGTCATCATCAACGAAAATGCAAAAACATCGTCGACCTGCTCGTTTGATTTTGCTGAAATTTTTTATTTTTATTTTACACCTTTAGAGGTAAAAGAAAAGGATCCCACACATTATTGCGCCTTTAAGCCGTTATAAAAAAAAATCAAATCTAAAATTTTCAAAGCTTGCACTGATTGCTGCAATGATTTTATGTCAAAAAATGAAATCGAATATATAAAATATAGGGAATTCGCAGGTGGACGATGGCTTTGCACTCCCAGCAAGAAGTTAATAGAGCTGATTTCAAATATACAAGATTTAATCAACGAAATAACATAGTTGATTTTCTAATTAACAGTGTTATTAGGCATATGATTTTTAATTATTGTAAAAATATTTAAAAAATATTAGATGGCAGAAAAGAGGTTGATGATGAGGACAATTTGCAAATAAACGCTAAGTTGAATGAGTGCTATAAAAAACACAAATAAACTAGATTTTCATGCAATATTTTGTTTTATTTATATGTATTATACCTTTAGTTCTATAAATATGTCACGTAATGGAGGAATGCTGTAAATCGTCCAACAATCTATGGATACACAGTATAGCTATATATGATGAAAAAGTTGGGAGGACAGATGGCGCTGTAAGTGGTTACTCATTTTGACATTGAAGATTGGTCTCTATTTCTATACATTAAAATGTACTCTGTGTCATAAAATAAATTGTTAAAACTAGTGCACCTCACCATCAACGATTGCATTACTGCTTATCCCAACATTCCTAATTAGCATTAGCTACAATAATGCCACTTCACCCATCCGTACACAATTTGACTATGTTTAATTAAATAAAAGGAGAAAGTGACTGACTGACACATCAACGCAAAGCTGATACTACTGGGCCTAGGAACTTGAAATTTTGCACAAGGTTCCTTTTTATGACGTAGGCGAGCACTAGTTAAAGGATTTTCCAAAATTCACCCGTTATCCATACAAAATTTGGACCACTGTTTTATCCCCCAAAAGAGGGGTCCATATTTTGTATGGAGTAATCCATTTTCATGCAGGCGAAGCCGCTGGCAGAAGCAAGTATAATATATCGCACACCTAGATGAAGGGTAGCACAACTCAAAATAATCCAAAATTGAGTTATTGCAATTATCGGAATCAGCGCCGAAAACTACATAAACTCCAAAGACACCTGTGTACAAACTTCATTCCTAAAAAACTAGATGGCGCTGTAAGTCAGTCTTTCTGAGTAGCTCCACGGTCACCCCCCACCAACAACAGTAACGCATCACCAGTTACGACATGTCAGCCGCAGGGGAATATGCTGTCAACTCGCACAAAGACTAAATTATTTCGACTTAGTTTTGTATTCGTGGCAAACCGCAGTAATAAAGCGTGAATTATTTTGAGTTGATTTTGTATTCGTGATTGAATCGGTCTTGTTTCTTGGGTGTTCTTCAAACTATTTCCACTTATACCAGTATTGTTGACGAATGTAAGTAATTTTTGTTTTACTAACTAATAATAGTTTAGTGTTGGTGAAATTATTTGGAACTATTTGAGTTGGTCTGTTATTGCTGGTTAAATTTAAATTCGCTCTTATTCTAAAACAATAAATGCTATTGTTTAAAAAATGGAATATTTAGAGTTGCCTTTGTATTTTTGAAACTGATTTAATAAATTTTAATTCTTTAATAAAATACTGCAATTTATAAACTTTTTTGAGTTAATTTGGTATTCGTGAATTTTATTAACTTCGTATTTTTTTGCTACAGATGATGAGGGGCCGTGGCCTTTTACTTCTACAGAAGGTGATGGAGACCAGTTCAAATGAGCCTGAACGCAGTCATGTGGAGAAACAACTCCAAGAGAATTCCACAACACCTTCAAATACCACCATGGTGATGGAAGAAATCTCTGAAAATGGCACCATGGAGTCACAAAAGAATCCAGCAACGTTAGCACCACCATCAGCCAGCACCCAGGTGAAACCATCGTACTATATTTCTCCGGTTAACAGCGAATGTAGCGATTTAGACGATTCAGATGCGGATCCGCCCTTCAACCCACCTCCCAAAGAGAGTTACCGTCCATCACTCGTCGTTCCAAGAAAGAGGTATCGATCCTCCAGTACTACCTCGTCTTCCAGTTCTAATAGTCCCAACAAGACTACACCACCAACTCAACTCTGCAACTCCGTGCCATCTACCATGCCGGATTCTGCCAATCTTTTAAACGACAATCCGGTTACTGAACCATCCACCTCTCAACCGATCATAGACCAGTCTGCTGATCCTGAAAGCCTACAAAGAGGTAAAAAAAAGACAAGAAAAAGATCTCGTTCCTCCAGCTCCTCCTCTAGTTCTAGCTCATCCTCTAGTAGTTCCAGCAGCTGTTCAAGCAGCAGTAATACAGAAATAGGTAGTAACTCTGTGCCGTCTGCCATGCCGGATTCTCCCAATCTTTTAAACGAAAATCCACCTGTTGAAGCTTCTACTTCTCAACCGATCATAGACCAGTCTGTTGATCCTGACAGCCTTCAAAGGGGTAGGAAAAGAACAAGAAAACCAGCTGGTTGGCTCACAAATCTTAAGAAATCTCGTCGAAATACCGGAAAGGCTTATGTAAGTTCAACTAATAAGAGAGTCCCTGAAAGAGCGGTTAAGCCTCCATGCCACGATAATTGCAAATTGAAATGCAAATCTAAAATAAGTGAAGTATTACGCAAATCTTTGTTCGACAAATTTTGGGGACTAGGCGAACTTCAACGGCAAAGAGAGTTCATTGTAAGGCACACACAAGAGATTAAGCCTAAATATAGATACAGCAGTACCCAAAATTTTAGGGCACTAAATTCTGCATTTATTTTTGAAGTTGAAGACACTCGTATTAGAGTCTGCAAGACTTTTTTTAAAGCTACACTAAACATAAGCGACCAATGCATTAGGACAGCTCTTTCAAAACGACAGGAGGGCGGTTTCATAGAAGATGACCGGAGGGGTAAGCACGGACAGCATTCCACCATAGATAATGAAATAAAAGAAAGTGTCGTCACTTTCATTAAGTCTATCCCCAGAATAGAATCTCATTACCTTCGAGCACAAACAACGAGAGAATTCATTCCAAGCGAAAGATCACTTGCGGATCTATACCGAGATTATAAAGATCTACGCGAAAATGAATGTTTACCATTTGCTTCGTCATCAACTTTTAATCGTATTTTTAATACACAGTTTAATATTTCGTTTCACATCCCCAAAAAAGATGCGTGTGATCTTTGTGAAACATTCAAAAATGCTATCGGAGAAGAACAACCCTTACTGCAACGTTTGCGCAACACTCGTAACAGCATCCTGAAAATGATTGCTGACAGGCCGGATTGCCCCATCCAGAGACACTGGGTGGAATTAGCTATAGGTTACTAATAACACTAATATAGTATATAAGCACTTTCTGTTACTAACACACTAACAATGTATCTATGGACTATATTGGGTCTGAAATAAAGAAATTTTAATTTTAATTTTAATTTAATTTAATTTTATGACCAACATTTGAAAGAGAAAGTGTTGTCCAGATCAGAAAAGGAAGCTGACAAGAAAAGGACAGATGTAGTTGTTGCAGTTTACGATCTCCAAGCCGTGATGCAATTGCCAAAAGGGCAAGTATCCTTGTTTTTTTATAAATCTAGAATTAATTGCCTAAATTTCACGATTAGTGACTTGTATGCAAAAGATGTAATATGCTTCTTTTGGGACGAAATCGAAGGCAAACGTGGTGCTGTGGAAATTGGATCCTGTGTACTGCAATATATACAAATGGTTGTTGAGAAAAGTACATCGGGTACCGAACTGGACCTTATATTTTATAGTGACAACTGCTGTGGTCAGCAAAAAAATAAATATCTGCTGTCTGCCTACGCATTTGCTGTTGCAACCATGAGAGTAAACTCAATTACTCATAAATTTTTGATTCGTGGTCATTCGCAAAATGAAGGCGATAATGTGCATAGCGTTATCGAAAAACAAGTTAAACGATACACTAAATCAGGCCCGATATACTGTCCACAACAATACGCGACTTTAATAAGAACAGCTAAAAAGACTGGGTGTTGAGTAAGAATCGTATGTATGTGTGAAAGTGTTAAGTAAGTACGAATGCATGTGTGTGTCGCCCCAATATCAATATGAATCTATAATTTAAAGTTAGTCGCAAATAAATCAGCATAAAGAAACCACGTATTTCTGTTACCCAGAACTCTCACAAGCAAACTTGAACCTTAAATCTATAACATTTTGGTCGACATCGAGCCGGATATCTGTTCGACTTACGACGTTTTATGCACTGAGCGCAATACAAAAGGAAGGATCGAGCGGCGAGCGAGGAACAATAGAAAGAATTTCTTAGAAAAAATATACGTGCAAAACAAACTCATTAGTGAATAGTAAATGTGATTATAACAAGATTTTGAACTACGAAGAAACTAAGAAACGTTCGTTTTATAACGAAAAGAAGGTTTATTTCATCAAATATGGCAAATACAGTGGAACAATTGTTAAATGTGTTAGAAGATACAGCTACGTTGTTAGGAAAAACCCAATTAAATCTCAAGAAATGTCCGAAACAACGCTTAACAAAAGGATATATAGAAACCCGCATTAAGAACATTGAAGATTATTGGTCTACGTATAAGAGTGCACATATAGAACTTGTGAAATGTGTTCCGAAAGCAAATCGACAAGACATACCATATTTTGTTAATGAAGATTACTTTGTGCAGGAAGACTTATATACTTGTTTACTAGCTGATCTTAGTGATTTATTGAGTTCATACAACAAATCGTCGCCCGTTCCTATGCAAGCTGACCTTAACAACAGTGGTTCTATGGAAGTACAAGTCAAGTTACCGAGGATTCAACTACCAACTTTCTCAGGTATTTACGATGAGTGGCCCGCTTATCAAGATTTATATACATCATTAGTGCACGACAATCCAACATTGAGTAAAGTACAAAAGTTGCATTACTTAAAAAGTAGTCTAACGGGAGAAGCTCTGTCGCTATTGAAGCACGTGCAAGTTACAGAGGTTAATTACGACGACGCGTTTAGTATGCTCAAGTCACGTTTTGGTAACAAGCGCATTATTGCCAACTCCATATTGAAACGATTGTTTACCCAAAAGAAGATAACTTCACAAACTGCAAATAATATCAAATCAATATTGGATACGACTACTGAATGTCTGAACGCACTGACGAACCTGAAACTGGCAACCAGCCCCTGGGATCCACTCACCCACTCACTCATTGTATTTTTAGTCGTACATAAATTAGACCCCGAGACGCATCGTGAATGGGAAGAAGTTGCTTACAATGACAATGACGACGAGTTACCTAAATGGGATGCATTGAGTAAGTTTCTACAGTCAAAGTTCCGCACGCTCGAGCTTATCACGCCTTCGACTAAAGAAAAGCTTACACCTAGAGGAAAAGAATACGCTGTTCATGTGTCTACGTCAAATACTACCCCTTCAAAACCGAGATGCTGCGCTATGTGCGAAAAGGATCATACATTATGCCATTGTGAAGAGTTCATAAAACTGAATCCAGCTGAGAGGTGTGAGTACATAAAAAAACACAAATTATGCTACAATTGCCTGGCCCCAGGACACTCCGCTTATAAATGTCGCCTGAAGATGTCCTGCCGAATATGTCACAAACGTCATCACACGCTCACGCATCAATCTACGCCGATGACGTCACCAAATCAACCAGACAACAAGAACCAACAAGACAAGGCTGAAATACATCAAGATTCTGCAAAACAAGCCGAAACCAATGTTACACTTTCATCGCACGTCGCTGCTAATTTGTCCACTGCACTACTGGCCACAGCCCTCGTACCAGTTAGGAAACCTGAATCGGGACAAGTAACAGTGCTCCGTGCTTTGATTGACCACGGCTCTCAAGCAACGTTTATGAGTGAAAGAGCGGCCCAGATGTTACGAGTGAGAAGAACGCCTGTCAATGGCACCATCACTGGCGTCGGCTCAACAAAAACAAACGTCAAATATGCTGCAGAAATCGAACTACTATCCAGACACGACGCTAGTTTCAACCTGAAGGTCAAAACGTACATCATGTCTACGCGACTCACTACCGAATTACCGTCACAAACCATCTCCACCAACACCTGGCCTCATCTACAAGGACTCGCTTTGGCGGATCCAAGCTTCAGTAAATCAGGACGAGTAGATTTACTTCTGGGTGTTGACGTGTGTGCCCAAATCATGAAAGGTGAAGTTATCAAAGGTCCCCCAGGAACACCGTGCGCTCAAAACACCACCCTGGGTTGGATTCTATTTGGGAACGTGGAACACAACTCACCAGAAAGGGAGATTATCGTCATGCACCTCAATCTTGATCTGAATGATATGCTGAAACGAATGTGGGAACAAGATCCATATGACCAAAGACAACCCACTGCTGAAGAACGAAGGTGTGAGGAAATCTATGAAACCACAACCATGAGAAATAAAGAGGGACGGTATATAGTAACCTTACCAAAGAAATCAAACATGTTATTATCTAAAGAAGGAAATACAAGACCAATAGCTTTAAAGAGATTATACCAATTAGAACAGAGATTCAAAAATAATCCAAAACTGAAAAGCGACTATATTAAAGTCATGAAAGAATACGAATCAAATTACATGGCAGAAGTACCAGAGCACGAAATTACCAATCCCTCTGTGTATCTACCTCATCACGCTGTAATTAAAGAAGAGAAAGAGACAACCAAATTGAGAACTGTTTTTAACGCATCACAAAGGGGAACCAATAATGTATCACTCAATGATGAACTGATGGTTGGACCACAGTTACAAGACGACATGAGAAGTCTGATCATGCGATGGCGGATGAAGAAAGTTTGTTTCGTGGCAGATATTCAAAAAATGTACCTGCAAATCCTTGTCAAAGAAGAAGACCGAGATCTGCAGCGAATACTGTGGAGAAACGATGATCAAGAACCTGTCAAAGACTACCGTCTTACCAGAGTCACGTTCGGAACTGCTTCTGCTCCTTATTTGGCAGTAAGGACTTTGCACCAAGTAGCCAAGGATGAAGGACGTAACTATCCTGAAGCTGCGGAAATAATAAGACGCGACTACTTCATGGATGACATGATGTCGGGTAAAGACAATGTAAGAGATGCATTGAAGGTGGCCAAGGAAATAGACGCCATACTCAAGAAAGGCGGGTTCCAACTAAAAAAGTGGTGTTCCAATGACGTTGACTTTCTCAAAGAATTCGAAGAATCGGAAAGAAGTTCGCATGTAAAGTTGAACCTAACCTTAGATGGTATAACACGAGCTTTGGGATTACACTGGAACATGGGTAATGATCGTTTTCAATACAACCCAAACTTACCTGATACGTTAAAACCCATTACGAAGAGAACGATTCTGGCCGATCTACAAAGATTATTTGATCCATTAGGCTGGCTGGCTCCATCTATCTTACCTGCTAAACTTCTCATTCAAAGATTATGGCTCCAAGGAGTACCATGGGATGAAGAAGTAGAGGAAACAATAGCCACAGAGTGGAATAATTTATTAGAATCATTTTATCAGTACTTACCTTGTATCAAGATAGACAGATGGCTACACACTACGGAAGCCACCATGAACAACACCAGTATTCACGGTTTCTGTGATGCGTCCACGAAAGCTTACGCTGCAGTAGCCTATCTAAGAGTACGGACATCCATAGGTACCGTAAGGACCTCAATCATCGCTGCTAAAACGAGGGTAGCTCCGACTAAACCCCAATCCTTACCTCGTCTAGAACTCAGTGGAGCTGTAATGCTTGCTGGATTCTTGAAACAGATAAAGGAAGCTATGAATATACCAACCTGTCAGATATTTGCATGGACTGACTCCACTATTGTACTTTCCTGGCTATTCGGTGATCCTGCTAGATGGAACACGTACGTTAGAAACAGAGTAATTGAAATACTAGACAACATTGGAAATCATAATTGGTATCATGTCAAATCACCGGAAAACCCAGCTGACACTGCTTCACGAGGACAATCCTTGCTAGACCTGAAGGATGACAAACTATGGTGGAGAGGCCCAGATTGGCTAAGAGAAGGAGAAATCCAATACAGCAGACCAAGCGCGATGATGACAGACCTAGAAAGAAAGGAAACAATACAAGTTAACTTAAAAATTGATAGTGACAAAGGTATAACTACAAAATTTGAAGAATGTGATACATTACAAGAACTACTGAAGGTTATAGTGTACTGCAAAAGATTCTTAAAGGGAAGAAAATTAGAAAACAAAGACTTACCAGTTAACACGGAGGAATTAGATGACGCGTTGAAAACTTGCTTAAAATTAGTACAGAAGAACGACTTCGAAGAAGAAATTCAGCACCTGAAATCAAACTTACAAATTAAAAGAAAGAGTAAACTAAACAATTTAAACCCTTACCTTGATGATAATGGCCTCCTCAGGGTGGGCGGAAGGCTGCGCCACTCTGACCTAAATGAAGATTGCAAACATCCGATTATTCTTGATCGTGACAACCATCTTACCACTCTCCTTGTCACCGATGCACACCGGCAAACGCTGCACGGTGGAGTCCAAGTAATGCTCTGCTTTCTACGAAGTAGATACTGGATCCTGAAGGCAAGGACAATAGTCAAAGCAAAGATCAGAAAATGTCTCATTTGTGCTAAATTAAACGCTACAGCAAGGTCACAGCTAATGGGAGACTTACCGAGAGTTAGAGTAACGCCGGCGAAGCCTTTCTGGAACGCAGGCATAGACTTTGCAGGCCCATATCAGATCTTGATGTCTAGAGGCAGAGGAGCAAAAACACACAAGGCATACATAGCTGTCTTTGTATGTATGTCGACAAAGGCAATTCATTTAGAATTGGTGGGAGATCTCACGTCAGAAGCCTTCATCGCAGCTTTCCGAAGATTTGTTGCAAGACGTGGAAGATGCGCTCAGATATGGAGCGACCAAGGACGCAACTTTGTTGGTGCAAACCGGCAGCTGGTCGCAGATTGGACTGAAGCTAAACTACAATTCGAGGGTCCAATCGCTGAGAAGTTAGCAGTGGATGGAACCAAATGGCACTTTATTCCAGCCTATAGCCCACACATGGGCGGATTATGGGAAGCTGGTGTGAAAGCGATGAAACATCACCTAAAACGAATTATGACTGCTCACATGACATACGAAGAGATGAGCACATTGTTATGTCAAATTGAGGCTTGCCTAAACTCACGGCCGCTAACTATAATAGATGACACCGACCGAGACCATCTACAACCACTAACCCCCGGTCACTTCCTTGTTGGTGAAACACCCATCACTGTGCCGACACCAGACCTCCAAGATGTCCCAATGAGTCATATATCAAGATGGCAGCATCAGCAAAGGTTACTGACTGATTTCTGGCACAGATGGCAACAAGACTACCTGTCAAGAATGCAACAACGTTCGAAATGGCACAACAAGGTCAAAGAGCTCGACCTAGGACACATTGTTCTAATAAAATCAGATAATTTACCCCCGGGTAAATGGATGATGGGACGTATTGTTGAGAAACACCCGGGTGCTGACGGTGTCACGCGTGTATATTCTGTGAAAACTGGTGATAGTGTAGTGCAAGGGTCATTTAATAAGTTATGTTATTTACCAATAGACATTGATTCTTGATTTTGTTTGCAACCTTATAATGTAACTAACTGTTAAATTCAACTGCATATGTTTTGTATTAGGAGTAATTTGTAATTACCATTTAATTTATTATCTATCTAAAACATTGTGAAAGGGCAAACAGACCCTTTGGTGGGCGGTATGTTGAGTAAGAATCGTATGTATGTGTGAAAGTGTTAAGTAAGTACGAATGCATGTGTGTGTCGCCCCAATATCAATATGAATCTATAATTTAAAGTTAGTCGCAAATAAATCAGCATAAAGAAACCACGTATTTCTGTTACCCAGAACTCTCACAAGCAAACTTGAACCTTAAATCTATAACACTGGGAAACCTTATCATGTGGAAGAACTTACACATGACAAGTTCTATGATCTGAAAGCCCTTCAAGAAGAATGGGGAAACAATTTCACTGTTAATGTTGACAGAGAACAAATAAAATGGCACGATATCAAACAACTTCGCGTTGAAAAGCAACAACCAATGTCATTTTTTTATAAAACTTCTTATGAAGAGACAGTTTTTAAAAAAGCGTTTGTAAGAAATCAAAGACGCACACAAGATCACCAATTTTCTCCAACTTTGACACAAGCGTATTTGCAAAAAATACCATTGGGTGCCAATAAAAAGCGGGACATTACGGAACTAATTGATAAGAATATTATTCCACAGAGTTACGTCAATTCTTATTACAAAAATGCACTAGATTTATAGAATAAAAATTACGCGAAGAAATTTCTTCCAAACAATACCCTACATACATAGGTGTATGTCGGTATTGTTTGGAAGAAAATCTGAATACTTATGTTTTTATGTTTTTTGATAACTATAGATAATACTAAAAAGTCTGATTTAATTAAGTAAAACAGTTTACAATTCTGTCGGTGAGCCTGTAACAATACTATTATAGTTTTAGATGCCTATAATAGATATTAGGTAAAGGTTGAAAATAAAAGTCTGATTTAACTAATAAGTTTAATCCTCTCGATGAGACTGATAATAATAGAATAGTTAAGTGTTTTAGATGCCTTTATTAATGTTACCTTTTTGTTGTAGTTTTTTTTGGTTATTTAAGTTAAGTGAAAACAGATAATTGTTGGTACCTAGTACCCACATTTCTCATGCCTGTTATGTTGAGTAATAAGTACGTGTTTTTGTAACTAAGTCATTCTTAAAATATCTTCCAAAGACTGTGCTATTTATAAAAAAATATACTACTTTTCCTGTAGTTTATAGACTTAATGGTCTAGTACTGATTAAAGAGAACTTAATACCTAAATTATAAGAAAAATGTCTACTTTGTTAAACGTTTTACTAACCTGTTCAAAGTTTAATGGATCTCAAATTAGAATAATGTAAGGTGTTCATTCTATTTTCCGAACAAGTGATGTGTTTTTGATTATCTTTATTTGTTTGTTACCTTAATACAAAATAAAGATGTGTCTTAATTAAATATAATGTTTTACTTCATTATTATAATAATTATATAAATAATAATTTAGATACACTACTCTTTATGTAAAGATTTTAAAAAAATATATTCACATTAAGACAGGATTAATTTAAAAAAAATCACTAATATGAAATCAATTTGAGTTGATAAAAATATTGAACAATGATTTAGTCACGATTACTAATATAACACGAAAAAAAATAATTAAAAATGTATACGTGTATTTGAAGGTAAGTAATTGATCAAATTAATATCTTAGTAAAATAATATACAACCTCATCCAACAATCATTTAAATCGGTCAAATAGAAAACGAGTAAAACGTTTTTTGCTGTTCCTGAAAAAAGAGGTATTTTGAGTTGTGCTACTCTTTATCTAGGTGTGCGATATGAAGCTTCTCGTGAGATTTAATAACTTCTATGTAAGTGGTGTTTTTTTGGGTGTTTCGGGTGTTTTTTTTTCGAGGTATAGAACTTTATGTTGGCATTACTTTTCAAGATGGCGACCCATTTTACAGCTGTCAAGTGATTTATTCTCAGTTTGGTTTGGCAATTCATCATGAATAGACTCACGCCTGAGCAACGGTTACAAATTGTGCAATTTTATTTCGAAAATAATGGTTCTGTGCGGAATACGTATCGCGCACTATGTCCATTTTATCGTCTACAAAATCGTCCATCAGAGCAGTTAATTCGATTAACCATAGAAAGTTTTCGCACCACGTTTACTCTAATTGATAACTCGCATCCCCAGAGACGCCGTACGGTGCGTACAGAAGAAGCTGTTTCGAGGAAGACCCGAATGAGTCCATCCGCCATCGAGCACAGGAATTGGATCTGTGTCCATCCACTTTATGGAAAATTTTGCGGAAGGATCTTGGTTTGCGTGCTTATAAAATCCAACTCGTGCAAGAATTGAAGCCAAACGATCATCAAGCAAGGCGTAGATTCGTCGAATGGGCCCAAAACGAGATTGCCGTTGTTCCCGATTTTCATAAGCGAATTTTGTTTAGCGATGAAGCGCACTTCTGGTTGAATGGCTACGTCAACAAACAAAACTGCCGCATTTGGAGTGAAGCTAATCCTCAAGTGTATGTCAAATCACCGTTACATCCAGAAAAACTGTCAGTTTGGTGCGCTTTATGGGCTGGTGGAATCATTGGTCCGTACTTCTTCAAAAAGATGATGGCCAGAACGTCACAGTCAATAGTGATCGGTATAGAGCCATAATTACTAACTTTTTCATTCCTGAATTGAACAATCATGATGTCCAGGACAGGAGCTGTGGTTCCAACAAGACGGCGCAACATGTCACACAGCTCGTGCCATAATCGATTTATTGAAAGACACGTTTGGTGACCGCCTAATTTCACGTTTTGGACCTGTGAATTGGCCTTGTGATTTAACACCGCTAGACAATTTTCTGTGGGGCTATGTAAAGTCATTGGTCTATGCGAATAAGCCACAAACGCTTGACCACTTGGAAGACAACATTCGCCGTGTTATTGCCGATATGTTGGACATACATACGACAAATGTTGGAAAAAGTCATCGAAAATTAGACGTCCAGATCGGACTAAATCCGAGCCAGCCGTGGCAGTCATATACCAGAAATCATATTTAAAATTTAATGCCACAAGATTATCTTTCGAATAAAAAAAAATTCATGACAATCGAATAATTCATCGTTGTTTTATTGCAATTTAAAGTTCTATACCTCTAAAAAAAAACACCCATTACTAAGTTTGAAAATTTAGTTAAATCTCGCAACAAGGTTATATTATAGCACATCAATTTTCAAAGAACTTTATAATTAAAAAAAGTTAAAGGTTAAAATCACTCATTTATCCAAACATGCGTAAGTAACAACTTAACCTAATTAAAACTAACTTAAAAATATATTAATTTTAGAAAGATACAAGGAGAAAAATAAAAAATAAATGAAATAAAATTGGGGAAAATTGTCAATCCACGTTCGCACTTACGCACCTCTATTAGGGGCGAAATATATTATCCGGCGCCGCGCCGCTAAAATCGGCAGTGGCGCCCGCCGCTCTTTTTCGCGTTGTCGCAACACAACTTCGTTTATTTTCGTTTCCTTCAGGGATAACCAAATTCTCGAAACTTTTGAGTGTGAATAGACGTTATTCTGCCATGGATCGTAATAAACTTATGCTTATTTGTTAGTAAGAAGACATTATTCTATTTTAAATAAACGACAAAGAACATATTGGTTATATCCATTTAATAAAGTTATCGTATTCGCGGCGGGGGCGACACCGCAAAATTCTGCGTTGCGGTGGGCGACACTGCCTATATTAGCGGCGCCGCAACGCGGTTATGTGTTTCGGCCCTTAGGACATGACGGCCTTATTCTAAATTTTCAATGCAACGACACTGTTTCGTATCGTTAAGAATATTATCCCAAACGTAATCGGGAATATATCGGACTCGTACTTTTTAAACGTCTGCTTTTGATATCATGATAAAAATTATCTGGCTTTTTATCAGGCGAATAAATACTTTCAGTTTTTCAATCGTATATTAACTGTGCCCGATACAATAATTACGATCGAACACGTTTTGCTGATCTAGCAACCCAATTACGCCACGCTAAGTGCGGCGCGGCTTCAGTACATATTCGGACAGCAAACCGAGTGCATTCGTACTCATTAGCATATCGTTTAGCGTAACTTATCAATAAATCTTTAAAGTTATTAAAGTATTTAATTTAACAGCATATCATTCCATACCTCTTCGGCCGCGACTCCTACAACTAGAGAATAGCTATCTGGGGTTTATGCTAGTTAACAATTTCACACTATTTATGTGCAAGCGAGTTGCACAGACAGTATTCAACGTGTTAGATAAGAATAGCAACGGAACGTCTTTTTGACATTAAACATTTATTGAAATACCAAATATAACCTCTAATTTGTCGCTTGCTCACAGTTCGTATCGTATTAGTTTGATTTATCCTAAATTAAACTGAACTTTGTTTTTATTTTAGTTGGCATAAAAATGGAACAAATTAAGAAACGCGAGCGTACTGTAAACTCTAATAATGCGGAATTGCGATTATTAAAGGAATTAGTGATGAAATATCGCTTGGTAATTGAAAATAAAAAAAAAACCGACGCTGTGACAAACAAGGAAAAAGATGATGCATTGAACAAAATTGCTACCATGTTTAATGCTGCAACGAGTGGAGGTGCAGTACGCACGGCTAAGACAAAGAAAAAGATGACTCTCCACAGACAGAAGCTGTATTGACACAAGCGGCGGGAATTCTGCTGCTCCTGACATCAACGATGTGAAAGAGAAAGTGCTGGCAATATGGTCTAATATATCTGGATTAGATGCACGTAAAGACAGTGACAATATTACAGGTAAGTATTTTAATATAATGTAACTTTCTATCTCAATTCTTCACGTTTAAGTTCCTGAATTTAATCAAATGTCTTTTTTCTAGATTTAGTACTGCCAACTGTTGTGGAATGTGAACCCGTTCAGATAGTCAATATAATACATATTGAAGATGGAATGGTGGGCGAAACAACCGGTATATTTGTAATATATAATGATACAATACGTCCAATCCCATACTACACTGAGCTTTGCACAAGTTTTATTGCTTCTGTAATTATATCCTTCTGGAATAGCATAGTTTCTATGTACAGAGGGAATGATTTGCCCGGGTTTCCTACAATTCCGGAGGCCGCTGGGGCGTGCGCCCCGTTGCCTTTGCCTGATGCGGTCGGCCTCCTGCTTTGGAGGTACAAGGGTCCTCAAATTTGATTTAAATGGGACAGCTACCGGATACTACCGCAAAATAACGAACAATATGAAAAATGGCCTACAGAGTAGGTATCCTCCTATGTACGATTTTGATAATGGGTACCTTCTGGAATTTACAATGCTCATAGAACCTCATTACGAAAAATCAAATCAAAATCCCGGAGATGTGTTGATAACATACATAGGTCTTTACCTATGAAATTGCCGTTTCGGATTGCTTTGAAGTTTTTATATTTTTGGATTGACTAGGAATTATAATTTCAAATAAACTTTATTATAAAGGTGCGTTATTCTTTTTCTAAATTAGGTATTTAATGGTTATTTTATGTTTTGTATTTGATGAAGGGGATGAAGTTTTGTTACGTCAATATAGAGGACAGGATAAATGGGTATCTAGAAAGGTAACAGGAAAGATGTAACAACCACGGATATCGAGGTGTGTTTATTTTTGTTAAATAAGTGCTAAATCTAAGTATTTGTGTTCATAAGTACCTCGTCAATAGCTTTTACAAGAAAAATATGTAGTGTTGTGTCTACAAATGATGAATCGCTGAGCCGGCGCCCGAAAAACAACAGAAAAAAATAGGTTGACAAGTAAGTTTATATATTATTTTCTTCTAATTAGATTCATTCTGTTTCTATTAAGATATAGAGTCAACCACAATTAGTTTACCAAAAGTCATCGCCGAAATTCGAAAATCTAACTCAAAGCGACTTTTCGGAGGTGCCTGTATGACTATATGTTTGCCGTCTATTGCGCCAATGCAATGGGGCAAATGCCATTTATCTTCGAATTCTTTACTCACTTTTAGCCATATATCTGGTCTCCTTGGCACCTGAAAAATAATAATACATTATTACAAGCAAATAATATACTTACCTATAATAAGTATATAATAATAATAAGTATAAGTATGTAAGTAGTATAATAAGTATATATAATAAGTATAGTATTCTGAGCAAATAAATTATATACCTATTCTATTCTATTCTAAAGGAACAAGCAGATATAGAACAAGAGTAGTATATTATTGGGCATTCTATTCCACTATCGGCAAGTGCTCGGGCGAGTGCGCCTCGCTGCCGATAGTGGTATAGAATGCCCAATAATCGACAATCGACTCGACTCTCCACTCGAACGAGACAGTTTGATGGACCGTGTATTAGGAACGATTAACTCGACCAATAACTAGTTACCTGCTTCTTAACACTATCTTCCGTACGGCTGGCTAGTATGCCGCGTTTAGGAGCACGATGAAAAATCAACCATCAACTCGATTCTCCGTTTACTTACTCTCTAGTGCATTACTGTACACGACCAATGATCTTGCGAGCTCGCTATCGCTCTGAAGGGTGTTACAGAATGCTCAATAATGAACAATCGACTCGATCAATGACCAGGAACCCAAAAGAGGTAAGTTTATAAATTTAATGTTAACGTTCTATATACATTCACTCATTTTCAATCGGTTCATTTCCGACAGTAATCATGAAATTTGTAAAACAACCGCAATCGCTGCATGTTAATACAGTCTGCGATGATATTTGTAAGACTAGTTTTCGTCATGGAGAATTATTGCCTAACACAGTACGATGTATCATTTGCGGTCCGTCCAACTGCGGAAAAACCAATTTATTAATTGGTCTTCTTATACACGAAAACGGATTAAGATTTGAAAATGTTTATATTTATTCAAAAACTCTGCACCAACCCAAGTACATTTTTTTAGAAAGAGTTTTGCAACGGGTGCCTGGTATTTCCCTCCAGAAATATCAGGGAAATGAGGAGGTACTAAGCGTTCAGGACGCAAAACCCAACTCCGTGATTATTTTTGATGATGTTGCTTGTGAAAATCAAAGTAACATGCGTGATTATTTTGCGATGGGAAGACACAAATGCATTGATTGTTTTTATCTAAACCAAACATACAGTAAAATCCCTAAGCAGTTAGTAAGAGACAATGCGAACTTAATCATACTTTTTAAACAAGATGAAATTAATTTACGACATATTTATGAAGAACATGTCAACACTGATATGTCATGGATTGAATTTCGTGAAATGTGTTCAAAAATATGGAGTGAACCCTTCAATTATGTAGTAATTAATAAGGATTGCTCCAAAAATAAAGGATGTTACAGAAATAAATTTGACACTTTTGTTGTCTTTGATTAAAAATATTAATATTTAAGACCTGTACCCTCGCTATATTATTATTCTTCTTCAGACAACGCATAATCAATCACGAACTTTTTTTGTTATTATGGAAACATCACTGAAAAGACAAATAGTTGAGGCTGCAGAAGCTGTTAAGAAGAAAGTACGAAAGATGAGAGATGTTGAGATTAACAATCAGCAAGTGCTGGAATCAGTTTTCAAGCCGGTAACAGAACCACTCAACCTAATTGCTAATGTCAGTAAGCAGGCTCCTCTCCTGCATAATATAGAAAATGAAGAAACCGAAGTTCCATTTATCGATAAAACTTTACAAAAAGAAGTTCCAATTAGTAAAGGAAACAATGAAGACGATTTTGAATCTGATATCGAAAGTGACTTTTCGTATAAATCATTAGTTGAAAACAAGCAGGGATGTGATACGTCGTCCTGGTCAGTGTCCTCAGAAGCACTGTCAGATATTCCATTTGGTGTTAGAGTAGAAGGCGGCAAATTGATGTTAGGTTCTGCTCGTATAACGATCAGCGATGAGTATATCATCGTGGCTGGACGCAAATACCGAAATACGCCTGGTTTAAAACAGTTGCTGTTGAAAAAGAACGTAGATTTAAGCTTGGTTACAGAGAGTGATATGAAGCATTATAAGTCGATGCTACTAGACACAAATGCACATCGACGAGACTATGAGCCTGGTAAACCAATAAAAAGTAATAAAGGACAAAAATATTTGCAAATTATTAAGCCTCTATTCCAACTACGAAGTACAATTCAAGAGCACCAATCGCAGGGAAAAGGACTACCCTTAACAAAAATGTGGAAGAAAAACGTAGATTTTGTATATTGGGACGATCCCAATGAACTGGTGGATAGATTAAAATTATTGATTGCATCTCGAGATGCTGGTAACACAGGATTAGATAATGAAGTTATATCTATCATTGAAGAATTGCGTGAAAGTAAAGTTATAAATAAATAAATATTTTAAAATGTGTTTATTTTATTAACAGCTTCTCGATACAATACACCTAGACATGAACGTAGACAAATTCGGACACTACATTCACAAAAGAATGCGTTTTTCGGAGTTATTTGAGTTTAATGAGAATGCATTGTTAAAATTAGAAAACGGAGATTTTGATTTAAAAACATCAAGACTGAGAGGAATTCGGTATCCGGTAGAATCAGACGATGCTGTGAACAAGGATTATGTGGATCATTTAAATGCTAACATGTTAAAAGAATTTAATAATATGATTGGTTTATTGCGTTCTCAAATCATGAAAGACGCTAAGGGTACAGTTCAGGCTACTTTAAAAGCAAAGATACCTGAGATTTTAACTCATTTGCAAGATAAGTTTTATACTAAGGCAGAGGTAGATAAATTACTTCAAAAACCTTCGTAATGGCAAAGCAGCAAATTGTAAATGAAATACACAAAGCAGCACGAAGAAATTTTCTTAGGCGTCCTGTCATTCTAAAGGGAGTCGATGACTTATGGCAAGCTGATCTGATGGACATGCAAAACCTAAAGAAATATAATAAAGGTTACAATTACATTTTAGTAGTGATTGACTGCTTCTCAAAGTATGCTTGGACGGAGCCATTAAAAACAAAAAATAAACTTGATGTTACTCATGCATTCAAAAAAATATTAATTAATAGCAAACGCAAACCTGATAATTTACAAACAGATATGGGAACAGAGTTTTATAACAACTCATTTCAGATGCTTATGAAGTCATACAATATTAACCATTACTCATCATTTTCTACCAAAAAAGCTTCTATTGTTGAGCGACTAATTAAAACTATTAAAAATAAATTATATAAATATTTTAGTCTGAACGGAAACTATAAATGGTTAGATTTACCGTTACAAGATATATTAAAGACATATAACAATACAAAACATCGAACAATTAGAGTTAAGCCGATCGAAGTGAATAAAGCTAATATGTCCATTATAGCAGAAAATATAAGAAAATCATTCAAACATTCCTCTATTTGTAGAAAACCTAAGTTCAAAGTGGGTGATTTTGTTCGGATCAGTAAATACAAACACCAGTTTGAGAAAGGTTATACACCTAATTGGTCAACTGAAATATTTACCATAAAAAAGATTAATTTTACCATACCTGTTACATATCATTTAGAAGATCAGCGAAAGCAAGCTATATTGGGAACTTTTTACGAGCAAGAACTTCAAAAATCCAACTTTCCTGGTGTTTATTTGATAGAAAGAGTTTTAAAAAGAAAAGGATCAAAAATTTTCGTAAAATGGTTGGGTCTTAACAATGAAGAAAACAGTTGGATTGACAAAACTGCAATCGTAGGATAAAATAATATTAATATAAACATTATTTTTGCACTGTTTTCATCATTACAATTCGGACAATGCAAGGAGGTGAACTAGTTAATACATTAATTAATAATTTACCGTTTGAACTTCATTTGCCTGGTTACAATTATTGCGGACCAGGAACCAAACTCCAGAAACGATTACAACGAGGTGATCGAGGTGTAAATAAGCTAGACGAAGCTTGTATGCATCACGACATTGCTTATGCAAACCATACAGACTTAACCAATCGCCACAAAGCCGATTTACAACTATTAAATATGGCTAAACAAAGACTTAAGTCCAAAGATGCTGGAAAAGGAGAAAAACTGAGTTCATGGATAGTAAGCAAAGTTATGAAAGCCAAATTGAAATCTGGTGCCGGCGTTAAAACGTTTAAGAACTTCGTGTCAAAAATAAAATCAACGATCAAGAAACTGAATCCAAAGGATAGCAAAACATTAATCAACGTTGCTTACGCAGCGGCAAAAAAAATATTTCCAAAAATGTCAAAGATTCGAATACCGCGAGTGATACCGTTACCAAAAACTGGAGGAATTCTACCTTTGATTCCAATTTTTGCTGGTTTATCGGCTTTAGGTACTTTAGCTGGTGGTGCGGCGGGTATTGCAAAAACTGTTAACGATTACAAAGCTAGTCAGCAAAATTTGCAAGAAACAGTAAGACACAATAAGGCTATGGAGTCTTTAAAGTTAGGCAAGGGTTTATACATTAAGTCACATAAAAATGGTAAAGGTTTATTTATAAAATGTTCAAAAAACTAAGAAATAAGCTACCTAATCGTCCTCTAACTAATGTAGATATACAAAAGTATGCACGTGACATCCCCTACTTTCGAGGAGTTTACATGAAGGATCAATTACCAAGGGTGCCAAAACGGATTGAATGCGGTGTCGTTAACTTGGATAATTATAAGAATGTTGGGACACATTGGGTAGCTTATGTTAAAATTAACCACTATTGTGAATATTTTGATAGCTTTGGGGATTTGAAACCTCCATTGGAACTAATGCGATATTTTAAGAAATGTAATGTTTTTTATAACTATACTAGATATCAGAAATTTAACACAGAAAACTGTGGGCACTTATGTTTAGAATATCTAAGGACTTTTTGGAATAAAAACGTATAAAAATTATAATTTTCTTTTATTTCAATAATTTGCAAGATGTCATTCACATTGTCAATAACTGGAAACTCGTCAACTTTATCTACGTACTATCCTAACACATTGCAACTAAATGAACAGTATGAGTGTGCCTTATTGCATTTCTCAACATTTAATTCTATTCCAAACATCGACAAAACGAATAATAAGTTTTATTATGACTCTAACAAAGTTATTGAAATACCAGAAGGCACCTACGAATTGCAAGATATTAATGATTACTTAAAATCTAAAATTAAAGATGCATCAATCAAACTGCAGTGCAATAACAATACGTTAAAAACTACTGTATTCTGTACAAAAAACATAAATTTTAATAAAGAGAATACTATCAGAAATTTATTAGGTTTTGATAAGCAGATCTTGGAACCAAATAAATGGCACGTGTCACAGTTTCCAGTCAACATTTTACCTACGACAGTGATCAGGATCGAATGTGATATTGTAAGCGGCTCGTACACAAACGGAAAACCGAGTCACATAATTCACGAATTTGCACTTAACGTACCTCCTGGTTATAGAATTATAGAAATTCCAAAAAACGCAATATACTTTCCAGTCAACCAAAACAACATAAGCTGCATACATATCCGATTGATTGATATAAATAACCGCTTAATAAATTTACAGGGTGAAGAAGTGCAACTGTATTTGCACCTGAGAAGCAAAAAATTATTGACTACAATAAATATGTGCATCAACAAATTCAAAATATCAGTCCCCCTCAAGCATCCAGTCCCAAATAAGAGCTCGCTGTAAGAAAATAAAATTAACTAAAGACAACAAAGCATTTCTCAAAGTGATTGGTTTGCTAAAATGAATATCTTAGACGTTTTATCCGCTCCGACTTCTGATAATACGGTTGAAGGAATTGAATTTCATTCTTACAAGCCCTATGTAACTAGTTTTAATAGAAATGACGAAATTCGTATACCTATTAACCAACAGGACTTGTACATTCTTCCATCAGCGAGTACCTTGTATTTAGAAGGAACCATTATCGTAAGCAAAAAGGATATGAAAGATAAAGTCACAAGTGTTCATTTCACGAATAATGCTCTACTCTACTTGTTTCAAGATATAAGGTACGAGCTGAATGGAGTAGAAATTGATAGAATAAAAAATGCTGGCGTAACTACCACCATGAAATCGTTGATATCAATGAATGAGAACGAATCAAAGACATCTAATTCATGGGGCTGGAATATTGATGGTACAAAAAACATTAATGGTGGTAATTTTTCTGCTTCTATACCACTCTGTAACATCATCGGTTTCGCAGAGGATTTCAAGAAAGTCGTGATCAATTGTAGGCACGAACTGATATTGCTACGAAGCAACACTAACCTGAATGCTGTAAAACTTAACACCGGTGAAATTGTTGAAGACGTTCAGATAAATAAAATCATTTGGCGCGTACCGCACGTTAAAGTGTCTGACAAAGAAAAAATAAGTTTGCTGAAACTATTAGAAAAAGATCGACCACTCCAGATGATATTCAGAAATTGGGATCTGTACGAATATCCGGCTTTACCTAAAACTACTAAACATACCTGGTCAATCAAAACATCCTCGCAAATAGAGAAACCAAGATACATTATTATGGGACTACAGACAAATAGAAAAAACAATAGCAGTTCTGATATGTCTCAGTTCGATCATTGTCACGTTCGTGATGTAAAAGTGTACCTTAATTCTACTTACTTTCCATATGAAAACCTAAATGTGAGTTTCGCAAATAACAGAATCGCTTTATTATACGAGCAATACGTCAGATTTCAGCAGTCTTATTATGGGCGTCGACGGGAGCCTTTACTAAGTGAAAAACAATTTAAAGATTTGGCGCCACTATTTGTCATCGATTGCTCTAGACAAGCTGATAATATAAAGTCAGGCCCTGTTGTAGACGTAAGAGTGGAAATTGAGAGTGATTGGGAAATACCAGATCAGACTTCAGCGTATTGTCTTATATTGAACGACTGTATTATTGAATATAAACCTTTAAGTAATACAGTCAGGAAAATATCATGAATCCGAATACTGTCATATTAGATGTTCAAGGGTTTAAAGACCTGTACAATAATTTTATAATAAAAGAGTTAGCTTTTGCTACTCGTGATTATACCCAAACATTTTTAATAAAACCACCATATTTGTTTAAATACTTAACAAGTGACGAAAAACGGCAAGTTAAGTGGCTAGAAAGAAACAGAGGTATTTATTGGAACGAAGGGTATATCGACTATAAAGAATTTCGTCGTATAATCGTTCCCTATCTAGAAAATAAGGAAATCGTTGTTAATGGTTTGGAGAAAGTTAAGTGGGTTAAGGAACTTTGTGAGAACTGTAAAGTATCAGACCTTGGTACTGAAGGATGTCCTAATTTCTTTATTTTACATAAAAAATACTGTGAAGGAAGAACTAATTTAAATTGTGTAAAACATTTAAAGCATTGTGCTCTTAAAAATGTGTTATGTATAAGAAAGTGGTTAGAGTTATAAATGTGTACCTACTTAGGTTATTGTTTTCTTAAATAAAAAACCATTTGTATTGTAAAACTTCTTTTATTTTGATAAACACCCAACACTTCTTTATATAAAATAATCTACGAGTACTTTAAAATTAAATAAAACAAATTTATAAGGACTAAATATTTGCCTAATCAACTTAATACGCAAACAGATAAGTACTAAAAATCACTATCTATTAAAGATTTAGAAATTTTTTTAACTAGAGATTCAGTTTCGTCCATAACATTGTCGATAGCGTCTTTAACAATGTATTGCGCACTTATAATGACGTTCTCACTGTCACTGTCACTGTCACTGGTTTGCGGATTGTTATTGCTTAAATCTATGACTGATATTTTAATTAGTTTGATGCCTCGTCGCTGTAGTCGACTCATTACAAAAGATTTAGTTGAATTGTGCTTCTTCGACTTGTCCCTGCAACGTTGTTTTGATTTCTTTTCTTTCATCACTTTTTTGCTGTACTCGGGTTCGTTGTGAAGCGTTTCGGAGAATACTTCATAAGGATTTTGAGCATACTGGCTAAACATAATTTCTGATTCTGTATTCTGGAATAAAAATAGACATTCATTAAGTTTAAACTAAAACATAGACGTTGATATAGCGATGCATAAACGAACTGTCAGCGGGTTACAACATTCATAGCAGATCCACTAGTTACTAAACAATATAAAAATAAATTGAGAAACTTACCGATGACATGTTCGAGGTAAGCACAGCGCTGCTTAGTACAAGTACTAAAGACGAGTTTTATTTCGCAAATGGTCAAAAAAAGAAAAAAATACTATCGAAACAATTCCTAATTGAGATTAAAGTGTTAACTATGCATTTATGAGGGTAATGCACTGTTACGTATTGTATGATCAGCGTTATGATTGAATTGACGCAAACATGGCTCTTCGAAATTTGTATAATCAGTCTTATTGTAATACGTACAAAATTCATTTTACATCTGAAAAATGAACGATTCAAGTTTCGACATGCACTTCATGTTTGCAAATTGAATCTTAGTCAGGTTTCATTTTATTTAACCAACTACAAAAAAGGAAGATGATGTTTCAAAACATAAATTAAACAAGTAGTCATAATAAATCACATTTTATTTATATATTCATATTAACTTAGGTTTTTACAACTAAGAATTATTATTTATCATACATTAAACAGTTACCTAGGTATATTTTTAAGAACTAATATTAAGATTATATTACACTGGTTACATAAATCAAATTCGAACTCTATTACTAATTAGCTTAATCTTGAAATACATTTTCGCTCTTTAAAATAAGTGAGTGACCCCAGGCTCGCGTTGATATTCCATCTACAGATATTGAGCGTTTATCGTCATTTCGAGATAAGGCAATTTTGTTGACACTCTTAGTAAATATTTCGTGCTTTATAGATTTAAACATAATATTTTTTCTACGAATTATTCCACCATTTAATAAAATATTTTCATAATCTGTTATAGTTAAGTCTCTTATTTTACTCCTTTTGCTTTTTTAATGACTTTATCGACTGTTTTTATTGAGTAAAGCTTCGATCTCAAACCAACAAAATCTGAGATATATTTTCCTCCCATTTCGTCTTTGAACAAACCTGGAACTTTTTTGTTTATAATTGGTATGTCAAAATCATTTTTATCATTATAGTTACTGGTGTCGAAATATTGCAAAAAATTATACTTCAAGTCCTGATAAAAGTCAAACGTGAATATTTTATAAACAAACGAATCGGTATCTGTGTAACACAACTGCACTCGATCTTCATAAAAAGGTTTTACAATATTATAATGAAAGTCATACATATGTGTCTTAGAAAGTTCTAATACAGTGAACCCAATATAAATAGGTTTATCTAAAATAATTTGGTCAGGTTTCATTTGTATTGCAACTAAGTTTTCAGTTAGAATAGAAGCGCTATGGAAGTAGGGATTGGCTACAAGTCTCTCGGAGGATATAAATTTCTTAGTTCGATTAGATTGATCGCACCATTGATTAACTAAATGAACGGTTACTCTATTTTCAGTATTTTCTAATGTTTTGCCAAAAACACTATTGTTTAACAACTTAAAAAAGTCTTGTTCAAAAGAACTTTTTGCCTTTTGTCTTAATCGAGTGTTTAATTCTATGTACTGTTTTAAATAAGAACTTTGTCTAAAAGTAATAGCTTTATGAACTTTACGTAATATTAAACCATGTTCTAAACACTTTTTTAAATGAACATAATGTATTACGTAGTTGTATTTATTATGCAAATTTGCAACTAATTTCTTCGTTTTACCTCCTGGAGGTATACATTTCTCAGGGCAAAATGGTAAATCATTGTGGTGTTTGTGTAAATGTTCAGGATAAAAAAGATCGACTTCTAATATAAAGCCCCACTCAGAGTTATTCTCGATATTTTCTACCCGAAAATTAGTTAATTCGTTTTCATCAAGAAATCTAAAACTAGAATACGGTAAATACTGACACATGCTAAAGCCGTATAGGTTATTACAGTCTAGATATACTATAAAACTCTGAGGCTGTGATGCATCATGTTCTGGCATGTATTTGTGATTTGCTTTTGCATACCGATGGGAACACATGCACAAGCCCCCTCGTATACCGCTTTGAATCATTCTGACGATAGCTAAATCCGAAATCAGTTCTAACTGAACACCTGTTTTTAGTAACATTGCATCGAAAGATAAACTGGGTGCAGTTATATAAAAGGCAGGATCGAGTTTGTAATATTGTTTACATGTTTTCCGAAAATTTTGAAATATGTCTGTCAACAAAAGCACATCTGTTTTTAAGTATAGATCTGTATACTCGCCTAGGTCAGAAATATTGAAAACAGCCCAAACATTCTGAGCATGATTATAATCTTCATCGCTAATACCTTCGTTAGTCAAATAATTATGGAAATAATATTTAGATGGTAATGACTTTTGTTCGTGACATTTCCAGTCTTTCATATAGTCATACGGGTACACACCTTTACGAATCAGCAAACTAAATTGCGCTTCATCGGGAAAAATTGATTTAAGGTTAACAAAATCGTCAACTTGCAAAGTTTTAGCAAGTTTGTCTAAACTAGTTCCTAGAAAGTTGAAGGAATCTAAAAACCTTATTTGTATAAACTCATTATCAGCAAGAGGAATAAACTTTGTAAACGATATATATTTTTCCTTAGTCTTGGGTATTATTTTAATTTGGCCTGGAATTTCACCTAACTTTTTAATAAATAAATGACAATCGTACCCGGACAGGTTATGAAAAAATATTGGGATGAATTTTGGTACTTTATTTTGTAGGTTGCAGTGTCGGTGTGCTGCACCTCGGTACCGGCCTGTAATATGACAGTGATCCCTTACTCTATCTGTCAACAGTAAATTATCACAAAGGTAGCACTTAACAGCGCGTTTGAAATCTAGAGCATCTATTTCTGTGAATATCATAGGCTCGCTTTTAGTTAGAATTCTGTGTATTGCTTTAGCATCTTCAGTCAGTAAATGTATAAATTTTGAAACACAATCTTTTCCACGATAACTTCTATAGCCGCCAACCCTATCGTTAAATGATGACACTACATTATACGCGAATGCGGCCGGAATGTGTCGATGTGAGTATGACGTTTTAGCGGTGTTGAAATCATCGCCGGAAATCGGTTCGAGTATCGTTTCGAAATCAGCATATATGACGAAAGGAATGTTTTGTTTTCTATCATAATTTTTAAATTTAAAAAATGTTCCTTTTTCTGGTAATACCGTAGCAATTCCTCCACACAGGTGTGATTCAATTTGGATGCGTGTCGGAAAAAACAATAAGCACGTTTCGCAGAAGTACAGTTTACCATGATGTTTAGTTATCTGATTTCTGACTAGACGAGATAAATCATTGATAAGACAATAATGAGTATTAGTATTATTTTCTAAAAACAATAGATGGATGCTCTTATATTTTTGATTAGATGTTGAATACAAAGGTCCAACGATAGTCTTATTATTTTTTAAACCATACACGTAAATATTCAAAAACGGATTATTTTTCTCAAATACAGCTATATCCGAAAATGTTATCGGAAATGTTAAACCATCAACATTCAAAACATCCCGGAAGTAGGGATAAGATGAAACTCTGTCGGGATGTTTGTTAGCGGGGTACAGAGCTGCCACTACGCACCATAAAAAGCAAAACTCATCATTGTTACGAATATTCAAACAAGCTTTTTTATTTTTTATACATTTTGGTAAAATTATAAATTTAGATCCACTGAGAGGCTGATATTTATTAATATTTAATTCTACATGGGAATTGCTCAAAAATGACCAACCACTATCTCTCTCCTGAAACTCTTCAATTTTCTTTAACAGTAAATCAACCGTTGCTTTATAAATTGAATCAAAATCGTAATTAAAATTAATAATAATGTTTTTTGTGGCGAACGATTTCATTTCCTTTTGATCATTTTTAAACATAAGAAAAAAAGAAAAAAGTTCAAAATTTATTTTCAGAGCTGTATGTTTCAATAATGATCGGTTTATTAGAGTTTTAACTTGTTCACTAATATTATTAAGAAAAATTTCAGGAAAATTATTTATTTGTTCGCCAGTTGCGATGATCTTGTAACTAACGATTCGTTTTTTAAACGCAGAATTAATAATTGCGACATTGTCAAAAACAGTGGTCGCACCATTACTTTTATGAATATTACTACGTAAATGACCAGACCATCGACGATTATCTACAAATAAATTGCAAACCAAACAGTGGGGCATTATTTTACTATTTGATATTAACTATTATCCCATTTAAACTCGAAACGATCTTACCCACGTATAACGACTAATAAACAATCGAAGTTAGTGTAGTGTGACAGAATTATTAAATTTTTGAATCTGGAGCAAGTCTGCATACGCCTTTTGGTTTGATGATCACTAATTGTTCTTCAAGCAGTGCATCTGATTAGGTATCAAGGTATTTCTGAAAAAAATAAAGATCGGTTAGTACCTATTTTTAGTAAAAAATAACATCATTTTAAACAAAAATACGAAACATATTCTTTAATTACCTTTTTGCATTACTTTATTGATTTTTTTAATCTGGAGCAAGTCTGCATACGCCTATTGGTTTGATGATCACTTATTCTTCAGGCAGTGCATCTGATTAGGTATCAACGTATTTCTGAAAAAAAGAAAGATCGGTTAGTGCCTATTTTTAGTAAAAAATAACACAATTTTAAATAAAAATACGAAACGTATTCAATAATTACCTTTTTTGAAAATTATTTAATGTTGTACATAAATGTTCCAATTTTATGTACGTGTGTGTGTTTTCAGATCGCAATATTAAACGTCAGGTACAGCTTCGCGAGATTATAAAACTAGTTATTTCGACATTCGCTGTAAATCTATATATTTTTTAAATGATTAAACGATTTACACCGGGTCGTCACGCGTCGTAGCTTTGAGATAATGTCAAATTATTTTTCGACATTACTAATTAACGGAGTATTCGTTACTGATTACCTAGTCAATAACGAATACTCCATTAATTAGTAAATTTATAAAATATTTGATTGAAATAATTGTTATTGCGTAAAACATTACACGTGTAACCTTGTTTCTTTCTTTTCGTCAGCTTAGTTGCATTCGCAACAGTAAGCTGTTTTAGTCAAGGTTGGCACGCATACATATTAAAGTATGGATAAGTATCAGAAACTACATAGGAACACTATCACAAAATACAAGTAGAATAAAATGTCGAATACCAGGTCAGAAACCTATAGGTTTCTAACCGAAGAGAAAATTCATTTAAAATTTGTTACTGTTACAAGTCAACTTATTTCCTGTACTTACTTTACTCAAGCATAAAAGTATCACAAGTAAAACTTGGATATATAACATGATAAATACTAATCTTATGATTGTCTCTAGATTGATATTGAAATAATTAAATTACTTGCTAGAATATTCCTTAATACCGTTGTTGCTATTCTATCTACTGGTAAACGTTTTGACAGCCCTAAGCCGTTTCCCTGTCTTGTCATTCGGTGCTAGCTAAAAGAACCTTAGTGTTCACTTTTTGAACAAGTATAATACGTCTAAGACGAATGTTGTTTTACGCAACATTATAATGAACAGTTGCAGTCATTTTTAATATAGCGAATTATCGTTCGTTTTCCGATTTATAAGCTACATGTTTTCGAAGTACTCGGTACAAACCAACTGAAGTCTACAAGTGTGGAAGTAATCTTCAAGAAGTGCTCTGCGATCTTGCTGAGTTATCCTATCAATGTTGATATCTAACCGCTGCCTGCTGCCAACAGTCACTACGCCTGCTATCATCAGCCTGGTATATCAAACGGACATAAGTGGAAAATGTAAGTATAAAATATTTCCGATCAGGTCATAGCTTAGAGATCTGACCCATTGTAGGTGATTGTAATAATTTGATTTGTGTTTGATTATTATTTTGTTTTATCTTTATTTCAGGTCTGACTCTGAGTGCGAGTACCTTCAACAAGCTCCGATCCCAGACCAGAGAACGACTCCCAGCCGCAAGCTGTCTGCAGATAATAGGAAACGCAAGTCGCACCCATCATCAACGAATTTAATTCGTAAGAGGTAAACAAACTATTCAATAATTTAGTTCACCATACCAATTAAAAACTAAGTGTGTATTTTTTTTTCTGCCTGTATCTAAACGTTAAATGTACCCTGTAAGTGTATGATAAACTAATAAAACTTTCGTCGTTGTTTCAGTAAAAAAACCAATACAGATAATGATGTATTCGGTATCAGTAACAACTACGGGACTGACACCGTGCCAAAAGACGATTCATCGAGTACATGTCTATCATCATTCTTCGTTAACCGAGTCGCCAAAGGCTGCGAGCGGCGAGCAGCGAGCATCAACGGAGAGTACTACGTCGACTGCAAGGTGTACAAGGCTGACGACGCGCGCCACACCGACTCCCAGGAGCTGTGGAAGAAGGCGCTTGTGCGACTCAAGTTCCAGACCGACGCGAATTCATCTCAGTGGCAGAAACTACAAGAGTTCGTGCGTTCGGTAGATAAAATTTTCCGAGAAAAACCAATGTTTTACGAAAAATAAACCTAATAAATAATTTGTACCTTGTTTATTATGCAGATCCAGAAAGCAGTGCGTTAACAAGTCGTTTCTAATATTGAAACGCATTTCACAAAGACCAAGTCGTTTCGACCCACGAAACGCATTACAAAAACCAACAAGTCGTTTCTAATATTGAAGCGCATATCACAAACACCAAGTCGTTTCGACCCCACGAAACGCATTACAAAAACCAACAAGTCGTTTCTAATATTGAAGCGCATTTCACAAACACCAAGTCGTTTCGACCCACGAAACGCATTACAAAAACCAACAAGTCGTTTCTAATATTGAAGCGCATTTCACAAACACCAAGTCGTTTCGACCCACGAAATGCATTACAAAAACCAACAAGTCGTTTCTAATACTGAAATGCATGACCAAATCACTAGTCGTTTCCACCTTTGAAGCGCATTCTAAAAACCAACAAGTCGTTTCTAACCACGAAACGCATGTCAAAATGAATAAGTTAAAGGAGAGTGGGACTTCTGGGCCAAAAATGTAAATGATTGAGATATGCTTTTAAAAACTAGTTACATAATTCTATTTCAAAATAGAAAAAATCTAGCCCTAGTTGAAGTGAGGAAAATGAGATATCTAAAAAATAAGTTTTAGTCATGAGTAACCTATTTTAGGTTAGGTATACAATCGAAAAATAGTTTATTCCAAGGACTAACTCCTTGGAATAAACTATTTATCGATTGTATGATGTATTGTTTTTTAATTTTTGTTGACAAGACTTATATTCTACTCCTTTCTACTTTTCTACTCTATGTATGATTAGTCGTAGACATGGGCATTTTTGGCTTTGAGTACATACGGATATTAAATTATTATTCCCCGAGAGGACGCCGGCGTCCGCATACCTATTGTCTTTCTATTGTGTCTCTAATTACGGTATTCAACGGGTTAATCCGATATCAGACTTCAAAATAGACTTTCTGTTTTTAGATATTCGGTTTTAGTAACGCCTATCCTAACAATAAACCATAAAATAAAATATAGCAGTGTTCTCGTAAATATTCTTAAGCACTAAAAATAAGATGATATTGTTTGCTTATTTCAATGTGCAATAGATTTTCATAAAAATCTAAATTGTGCGATTCGCACTGTGTTTTTTATTCCGCGTTTATATAAAGAGAAAAAGCGAATTTTTACGCATTGGTCAGTTTGAGTTTGGCTATACACAAAACTCATTTGACCTTTCTCAGCTCCAGCTACATCTACGTATCCAGTGCTATTATTCGTCGATTGTGATTAGTTTGGTTGTTTATATCGTTTAGCTTGGCTAGGCCGGTTTTATAAATCTGATTTTCTAGACCGAGAAAACGATAAAAATGTGTTTGAAATTGACTTTTAAATTCGTTTTTATATATCGAACACATTGCTAGTCACTCGTCTCGTATTCTTCGGTTACTTGCGGTATAATGACTAGTAGTTGCAACCTCTTCCGTCACGGCATAGGACGGAAGAGGTTGCAGCTAAACGGCATAGAGTTATTATGTCGATGAGATATACTGACATAATATAGAAACGTCACTAATAAAAAGCTATTTTAAAATTCCTGTTTTCCATAAAGGCCATTAATGAAAAGTTGAAGTTGAAATATAATATTGTTGTTATTGTACTGCATCTAGAGTGTAGAGTATTTTCTACACACCATCTAAGCACTCCAGATTAAATGCTGAAATGCACTATGTCGACGACCTATGTATGTTGAAATGATATTGTCAGTGATTTCTCTTAATGGCGCCACAACCTGTAAGTATAATCACCCCACATTTTATTATTAACCAGCATCTACTACGATGCACCGTTTTCTTTCTCCACGATATTAACAAATAAAAATATATTTTTAGAGAACATTGATATTATTTACATTTTACAAAAGCATTTATTTCAAAATACATAAATAACTAATTAAATTATATCTACACATGTAAAAAACCTTAAATATTAACTAAACTAATTATACTAAAACCTACCTATGTACATATAATACAAAAACACAGTACACTCAGGCGTCGAAGTACTCCTCCACATCGCTGTCATCCGGAAATGTACCCAGAAGACTGGCAGCATTGCCACGTTGAATGGCAATGCTAATTCTTTGGGCGAAGAACGAGCCAGCCCTCTGGTCACGCAAACATTACATTTTACTAAATTATTTTTTGAATAAACTATTATTCCCATGTTTCAGGTAATCGATAGTGACTACATTTATCAACCTAACTGGGACTTTGCTCAAAGGTCGTCTGTTGATGAAACAATACAAACCGGCCACAGTTGTATTGGTCTCCACTGTGGTCGTTCTCTTGCATCACGAATCACTACTTCATGCAACTCGTGAATCGAGAATTTATAATTTTATTCAATTGTTGATTATGCCTCGAAACGGAAATGCTTGGTTTGCATGGTGTTTATGAAAAAAAAAATTATATGTAAATTGTTTTATTATAAATTAAATATGACCCTTTGCTTTACCATTGCCATTTGGGAACGCGATAATCAAGGTGGTATGTCCCTTCTTTGAGGAATGGCTGGAGAGGCGTCACGACGTCGAACCTTCCACGTGCCATAGGTCCTCCCCAGATATGGTAAATTCGAGAGGTACCTGTACCAAATTCAGATGGAAGAAACGCCCGGGTCATCATTGTGCGGACCACCCGAAAAACAGGACAGAGGGGACAAGCAGTGGTCGCCTCCTTCTGCGCAGCAGTAATAATAGCGAAGGAGACTGCGGCAGCCTGAGGAAATAGAGACTCTCACACCCCAGCCACTGAGACCCTGACCCCGACTACCAGCCAGGAGGATGATGAGTAATGGGTAATTCGCTTTCCGGCCGTCTACTAACCGTCCAGACCGAGTCCGAGACGCCGACGACCGTAGTATTTCACACGCGCGCCTCATAGAGATGTTAGCAACCGTAGAAGCCCAACAAGCCCGATGTCCGCTGGGGTAGCGGATAGTTTCTGAAAACGGTTCCAGAAATAAGTGTAAGTGAAGGACAGAGACGTGGTTTTAGAAAGTATGTCTGACTCGCCACTTTACTCTACTCTAGAGCTTTTTCTTTGTGGTAGGTAAAATCATTCAAAGACATCTCCCCCCTTGGGCGGAGCAGGAGATAGCGTCAGACTCTTACTGACTAAAAACCTACCCCGTTCCTTCATTGCCTTAGTTCTGGGGCCCTGGTATGCATTTTCGTACTTCCCCAAGGCTCTGCTGGGCCCCTACAGTTTGCTGACAACTCCTTGAGGCGCGCGAGATCAGTACGCGCCATCAACGACTTGTCCTCGGTTCAGACTGTTACCGGACGGAAAGACAGCGAGCTACCCATTGCTCGCCGTCCTCAAGCCTGCGCTAACGGTGGCCAGAAATTGGGTTCAGAATCCCAGCGGTGGCGGCAGTGTGTGCGCCGTTGCTTGATGCGGTCGGCCTCCTCCTCTACCCTAGAGCTGGAGAAGTCTTTTGATAATTTTCCACCTCAATAAAAATACAACCTTACCCTAAATATATGAATGATGGGTTGTTTAATATTTTTTCATTCTGCAAAACTCTCAATTATAAATAAATACTGTCAATCAAAACTTAATATCTTACATAACCTCACTTTTACTAAATCTCTGATAACTCTTCTCTCTGACTGATAAATTCCGCAGAATTTTCAGCAAATGGTTGAAAATATATTAGCTACTAACTGACATCACTTTCATTTCTTTACTACCCAGGCCCAATATTGTATGAAAGCGTATCTGTCTCCTTTTAATCATTGATCATGTCGATATTTGTCACTACTGTCCGAAGCGAAGCAAACTCGCCTAGCTACTGGCAGGCAGTCGTATAACTCGCACGATCTTTGTATGAGTAGAATGATACCAATCGATTCTAATACTGAAATAAGTACCAAATTCATCAAGTCGTTTCCATGCTGAAGCGCATTACAAAACCCAACAAGTCGTTTCCACCATATGAAGCGCATATCAAAATCATCAAGTAGTTTCTAAAAACGAAACGCATGCCAATATGATCCATACCATCGTCCGCAGCACGGAGAACTCGCCTAGCTACTGGCGGCCAGTGGTACAACTCATATAATCTTCAGGCGAGTACAGTAATATAATCTTCAGGCGAGTACAGTAATATACTACACAGTCGAGTCGATCGTTCATTATTGGGCATTCTATACCACTATCGGCAGCGAGGCGCACTCGCCCGAGCACTAGTGGTATAGAATGCCCAAGAATATACTACTAACAAGATAAAGTGGACGAGCGACAGGTACAAGATGATGGAATAAATACTGACAGTGAAATCGACCTGTCTTTTATTGAACCTCCGCCGTCCAAAAAGAAAAAATCGACGGATGATAAAATCGTAACTGAAGCCCTACAAGTTTCAAAGACTGCTACAGAAAAATTAACCGATACTTCCAAGTTGTCACAAGAAGTACATTCATTTATAAATTTTATTGGAGCCAAAATGGAATCTTATTCACGTTCAACAAAAAATATGGTTCAACAGGCAATATTTGATGTCATAATGAAAGCCGATTCTGGCCACTATGATTATCAATCAAATATGCAAGTGTCGACGCAAGGTTATACAACTTATTCTCAAAGTGCTTCTACGTCCAGACCGCACAGTCAGGAAAGTAATTATTCGGTAGAAGATACGAATGACAACTACAGTGATTTGTTTCAATAATAACTACTTTCTTTTCGTAACTTATATGTTGCTTATAAAAAAGGCTATGTGATTATTAAATAAAGATAGTTAGAAAAATACTCACACGTACGTTTTCCTTTAAACACTTGATAATCGCTAAACACACTTCAGGAATAATAATACTTATACTTTGCTTAGAAATTCTAAAAAGGTACTGCAAGCTTGTGTAGGAATCTCCAGTGGCCAAGAATCGTAATGTCAAACTTAATTTATTTTCAACTGAAATTGGTAGCCTAAAATGCGTTTCCTTTTTAGCAATCTTAAAACTAACCATCTGTCGTAGATTTTCATATAATTCTGGTGACAATTTTAAAAAATTTGCATTGTGTCCGCTTAATTGATGGCTTTTCAACTCCGCTACTATATTGTTTTCTTTTAAAAATAGGATTTTGCCACCAACGCCGTTGTCTCTTATTTTTCCTTTTTATCAGTAATATAATAGCTAATGATGCAGCAATTATATTAAAAAGACTAGTGTCGTCTGACATCTTCGATAGTACTGAGCCAGTAAACGGAACTGTAAGGGCGAGAACTGAGTGCGCGCAGATCGCGCGCCTCTCGCGCACTCTATACGAGCCTTGTATGAGTTGCGCTAAAGAGGCGCACCAAACCTTTGCAGTGACTGCACGCGCGCAGCTCGCGGGCAGCTCGCAATCGGCTCGCGTGCTGCACATTTGCGGCACATTCGCCAGATGTGGACGCACCCTTAGAAGAGGAAAATGATGACCCCGATCATTATGGATCATTATCCATTCATGGCAGGAGACCCGCCATTGATAAATGAAGCTACAGCAAATGATCAAGTGCCACAGGTTCCATTCCCCTCGACAAATCAAGCTAGTCGCCGAGCAACTATGAGAGGACTCGTATGGAAGGTAAAAAAATTTGTTTTAAATTCTGACCAGACAGCTTTTCATGGAGACACTACATACCCACCAGAACTGAAGGATGAGGCTACTACTGGTACTCCCTATAGTATTTTTTCACATTTTATTACATCAGAAATAGTTCAAAGGATTGTGGAAGAGTCTAATTTGTATTCCGTTCAAAAAAATGTGACTAAACCATTAAATTTGTCTGAAACTGAGCTAAGAAAGTTTATGGCGATACTGATATAAATGTCCGTTATAAAATATCCCAATGTACGGCTATACTGGTCAAATACTGTAGGTTTTCAACCAATCAAGGACATAATGACTGTCAACAGATTTGAGACTATTCGTAGATTTCTACATTTCAACAATAACGAGAAACATTTACCCAAGGAACACCCACAACATGATAGGATCCATAAGATAAGGCCTATAATTAGCCATCTAAATGAAAAATTTGCCTTAGTTCCTATGGAACAAAGACTCTCAATTGATGAACAGATGTGTGCCACGAAAGTGGCACACTTCATGAAGCAGTATTTACCTAATAAGCCCCATAAGTGGGGGTTTAAATTATATGTGATGTGCAGCGTGAAAGGTTATGCTCATAAATTTGAAATATATACTGGCCAAGAGAATGAACGGCTTCCAGATGAACCAGATTTTGGGCCAGTGGGAAATGTTGTAGTCCGGCTTGCTAGAGGTGTCCCAAGGCATATAAATCATATTACTTATTTTGATAATTTTTACACCTCTGTACCTTTAGTTACCTATCTTGCCAAACAAGGAATCTATAGCCTAGGTACTGTCCAATCTAACAGGCTAGTGAACTGCAAACTGCCGGACAAAAAAACAATGATGAAGAAATCTGTTCCTCGTGGAACTTATGAAGAGCAGATAACTGAATTTGACGGTATTAATTTGACAGCAGTTACTTGGAAGGACAATAAAGTTGTAACTTTTCTATCTTCGTATGTTGGAGCTGAACCTGTGGGCCAAGTAGAAAGATTTGACAAGGCAAATAAGACTAGAATTAAAATTTCATGCCCACATATAATAAAGGAATATAGTGCCCACATGGGCGGAGTGGACCTAATGGATAGCTTTATTGGGAGGTACCGAATTGCAATGAGAAGCCGAAAGTGGTATCTTCGTATCTTTTACCACTTATTGGACATGACGGTAATAAATTCTTGGCTTGTGTATAAAGATTTAAAAACAACTGAAGCCAATTCATCAGTTCTAAACTTATGTCACTATAGACTGGAACTAGCTGAGGTATTAGCCAAAGTAAATAACTCATTTGAACTCTGCAAGAAAAGAGGAAGGCCAAGTACCAGCAACAGTGTTGAAATGGAAATACAAGCAAAGAAAAGGAGAGGACCAGCTCAACATATTCCTCCTAAGGACATAAGGACTGATAATGTTGGTCACTGGCCTGGTAATTGTGTTTGCAGCAGATGCAAAATTCCTGGATGCAAGGGATACACGCAAACAAGGTGTGAGAAGTGTGGAGTAGCTCTTTGTCTTACCACGACCAAAAATTGTTTTGAAAATTTTCATATGTAGTTATTGTCTAGTGAGCGCATGGTGTTGTAGTTCTGCAACATATGGTTTTTAATAAAAATAGCTATGAAAAAATATTTACGATTTTTTTTATTATTTTTCCCTGAATCAGCATATTCATGGCTCCAAAATATTTTTTTTCTCGGTCTAAAAATAAAATCATGCATTTAAGGGCCACCAGTATTGTCATATTGTGACAGTGAAATTTTTATTTATTAATACGATATTTAAATTAATACAATATTTTAACTAATACATAAATTATTATTTAAGACCAATAAATTACAATTATTTGATTTTATGTGACATATACAAGTAGCGAATGGATGTCATCATTGCGAAGAAAGATGTTATAAAACACACACAGACAATTATAATCACCGCCTGCTTCATTCAAGAAAACACACCATAAAAAAAAAGTTTTATGATGATTTGTGTTAATCAACATGAATACTACACAGAGCCATGCTCCTCGATTTCATGAGACAATGCAAAAGTACATGAGTATCTGATTCAACAAGCAGCTTTTCAGTGACAGTGACGAACGTCAAGGGGACTGGTTTGAAGCGTATACAAAAAAATATTACCAAGGAACTAGATAAGTACTCCAGAACTCAACTTAAGACGCCTGTGATGCTCCATATTTTCCAATTTAATAACTTCAACTCTTCATTAATGGCATTTGTTGTAGAACCATCACATTTTTGCCAGTAACATGTGCTTATTAATAAACCATCAAGCGCTGGATAATATTTAGCAAGTTTTAACAGTAATTTAAAAAAAATGTTGTAAATAAGTGAAGCAACAGAAGTGAAAAAAAGAAAAACAAAACCCAGTTTAAACAGGTAATTTCTACGAATTCACGTAGTTTTAAGATGAAATATAAAACGTGTAAAAAAAAAGAAAAGAGGTATTTGACACAGGTGGAAGAGGTGTTATGAGGAGGAACGTTTCATGAAAAGAGAACTGCAATTTGGCACAGGTCAAAAAAATGGTCCACATTTCCTTCATCCAAACCATATTCAATAATAGAGTTACCCTAATCCTAATTGTGCAAAGTTTCAATGTTAGGAAACATATAATTCTTAAGAAAAAAAAAAATTAACATCGTTAATTTTTCGTATTATTTGACGCCATTTTTACAAGTTCCGTTCACTTTTTACTTTATTTGGTTTTAAATAATAAAGCAAAAATACAACTGAGTATTTTGTGAATATTTTAAGTACCTACCACTTGACATTTTTTATGTCGAGCAAAACAGGGCAAAAAATATCGTGTTTGTTGTATGGGAGCCTATTTACTATTTACTAATAACTATCTATTTTGTTTTCAGTATTTTTAGTTAAAGCGGCAACAGAATAATAATAATAATAATAAACATTTATTTTGCAAACATGGGTATAGTACAAAGATGTTATTTTTATATTATAGAGTCCTCCATATTTTGCCATCACATGGGCATGAGAAATACATAATTTTTGAAAATTTCAACTGTCTAGCTATCGCGGTTCTTGAGATACAGCCGACAGTCGACAGACGGACAGATAGCGAAGTCTTAGTAATAGAATCCCGTTTTTACCCTTCGGGTACGGAACACTAAAAAGTAATTGCCGAGCTAGAGCAATTAGTCGAGCAGCTGAGACCTGGTTCGAAAATGCGCATTTGGCCCTCACAACAATATTTCATCTGATGTATGCTTTTAGAGATGGCCAAAAGCAGCTATCTAAGGAGAATGAGCCAGTATTATAATTCACGACAAATGCAGATTAGTACAGCTACTGCAGGGAAGTGGTAGAGATATATATGCTTGAACATGTCACTCCTGATATAAAAATAGGAAATCGAGCAAAATTGTACAAATTGATGAATCTAAGTTTGAGAGAAGAAAGTACAACAGTGGAAGACATATCGAAGGACATTGGATGATAGGAATAATTGAAGATGGGAGCGATGACCTATGGCTTGAAGTGTGTCCTGATAATGAGCGTAGTTCAGAAGTATTGGTGCCAGTAATCATTTTGGAGAGCATAACAATGCCTTCCTGAACAATGTACATGGATATATTCACAAAAGGATCGATCACAGTGATCTTGTAAATAAATTTGTGGCACCAGATGAGACACAGACCCAAAGAATAGAAAGCCAATGGCGACCCCTAAAAAAAGTATTCCGCCAGCAACATAATAACTTTACAGACTGGCTTGCGGAATACTTCTGAAAAAAAAAAAAAAACAAGAATAAACCTTCAAGAGCCTTTTGAAGAACTATTAAACACAATAAATTATGTATACGTTACAACTAATTAATAATGGTTCATTATTATTTTAGTGTTTCATTTACCAACCTTTTATTATCTAGTTTTTAGTAAGATGAGACAATTTGTTTGCATACCGAATATAGGGCACCCCGATTTGGATAGATTTAGGTCAAAAGGAGATGGCTGGGTCTAGTGAGAGAGGGAACAGATCACCTTCATGGTTATTTTTTTTATAAACCATAAAGAAAACTATATTTTAGTGCTCAAATATTTTTAAACAATGGTAAAGCGCTCACTAACAACGATTTGCTTTTTTTGGTCATAGTTAAAAACTTAAAAGTATACATTTGCGCCTGTGGGGGGATGGCCTGATGGGTTAAGGGTGACCCCCTCCCCTAAACCTCCAAATATGACCCAAAAATGCATATATTGTGTGATTTTTTTTATTCCTAACCTCAAAATTTTCAAATGCATGTGTTTTCTAGATTCGAGAGGGCGTTTCAGTAGGACAGGTCCCCGACTTTCAAACTTTTACCAAAATAAGGAGTGCAACATCATAAATGACAAACTTGTTGTTTAACCTAAGCTAACTGTTATGTTATATAAATAAATGACGAAGGCTTGTGGAGAATGTTGGGTTAGATATCTCCATAAAATTTACCATTTATGTGCTTAAAGGAAATCCATGCAGGAAATCCATGCATGGAACAAAACCTAAAAAAGTTGAGGAAAGCATTTTTCTCACAAAAATCGGCTGACCAATCAACTAGAATGCCAACATGACCTAAGACAACATTGATTACTAAGTTTATGATTATTAGAATGAAATATGATTTTAAATAAATCACATTTTGGCGATGATTGGAGAAACCGAGAAGGCATCGACTTGACATTTTACTCTCAAATTTTGGATAGTCAAGCTGACGAGAATATTCAAAGGAACGAACCTGAAGAGGAAACGTGCGAGCTACAGGAGGAGTCACCATTTTCTTTCAAATAAAAATTGTGATTAATTTCTAATAACTGACTTTCATTACCTTCACCCATCTAAAAGATGATTGCCAAGATGAATTGATGCCTTTTTTGTATCTAAAAGGTAAATGACTGAATCCATCCCTGTCCAGAGAGTTGGCAACAAATATCGGAAAGTCCTAAACATTCAGTTACAAACTTAGTAAAGTCCAAGACTTGGTAACAAAACTGGAAAAGTCCATCTTAAATTTAAGGTTTTACTCAAAAATATTGAACTGAGCGTGACAAACATCTTATAATTCCATAATGTATTATATTCTGCATGTGTAAATGATTAACGTAAGAATAGTTACTGTTTTTATCATTTTCTGAAAATTTTAGCACTATGGACGTAACCATCTTTGATTCTAAGTTCACCTGATATCAGATATATATATCAGAGAAAATAATTGAGTCATCTCAAATGGTTTGAAATATAGTAATTGATTCACCAGTAAAATGAATGTAACCGAAGGGCACTTATAGTTTAAAATAATTTTTGTATGAGGAATCCAAACTACTTATAACTAAACGTGAATATATAAATACAATAATAAATAATTATAATCAGACGAAACTTTTTCGACTTAAAGGTTGGAATACCAGCGCATTCAAAAACAAGATGACACAGATTTCAAAAAGAAGGTTTTGAAAAGTGGGCAAGAAAGATGACAGAATTGAAGGTCAGAACGAAGAAAACGACGAAGACAATATTAGAACATCGATTACAAGAGTACATAGAAGATTTTCGAATCTAGGGGAGAAGTATACCACGCTCAACTTCCATTGCACAGAGTTTTGAAGACCACATTTATCACAAGGATCTAATAATGTGGGCACCCCAACAATATTATCTTTTGCACCCACATTACTTTCCTACATGATCCATTGTGTGATTAAGACGTAACGTATTATTTACGCTTTGATCAACTGTCTTTTTCTTATTTTTGGCTTTGCACCGTCTGAACTCTGACTTTGAATTTTTGACGGAGTGACCAAAGAGAATATAAGCACTACGTGAAGTGACTGACATTGACAGTCATTTTTTTGTTCTTTGCCCCATTTAGGCAGGCTAAGGTCTTAACCACACCGTCTCGTCATCAATACCTGATAAATATATTATCATTTCTTAGGTACTTATGTTACTTAAAAAAGAAATAGGTCGGACCGTACTTCACACCGGGACAGCTTCTAATGCAGTATTTCTTATAACATTTTTCTGTATGCAAAAAAAAAACAACTTTTGACAATAAGCTATATTTTCCAGACTGGAAACTTTCCTGTGACAAAAAGCAATCATTCTAAAATTAAAATAAACTTATATCATGAAAAAGAGATCAAGACTAATCGAAAGAATTCTTTTAACTTATAGGACTTAAGTTGTAACACTGTAACGTGTACGATCGGCCAAAGTTCTGCAAGGTCACCTTAAGGACGTTAATTGCATAACAAGGCTCATGGCTCGACCTCTTGAATCGTGTTTTAGCGACTGTAAAGGAATATTTTCCTGAACATTTTTTCCAAAATTTTTTAGCAAAATTTTTCCTGAGCATGCGTAATTTTTCGACTTTACATGAAAGACTTAATTAGTATTTTTTTCATTATTTATCTACATTGTGCTCACATAAAAGATGTCATGAAAATATGTTACCAAAATTTATGTTACTCATAATATGATTTAAAAAAATGTCATGGAGTTTCTTGCACGTTCATCTCCTTAAAGATCAAAGAAACGTGCAATTTAGCTTTACATTTTTTTAGACTAAGCCACAGATTACAGAGAGATACTGGACTAAGCGACAATTTTCACGACCCAAGCGATTCGACCCCGAACGGTGGTAAAGGTCAATATTAAAAACTTGAAATATATTCAATTGTGAATTTAGTACTGACATAACTTGACGAATCACAAGTTAGGCTCTGCGAACTTTAGCGCTTATGCACTTTTAAAGAAATAAATGATTTAAAAATAATAATGGCCAATAACAGTTGTTATTGCTGTTATCAACCGCTATTGGCATTTATTGTATGTTTTGTAGAAAAAAAACTAAAACAGTTGGTACTTATCTACTCATCATCATCTTGCCTTGTCCCATTTTATTTGGGGTAGGCGCGACACGTTTTTTTCTTCCATGCTGTCCTGTCACTTGTCACACTACCACTAACTCCCTTTTCTTTTTTAACACTCATCGCACAATCCATCTCTTCCTTGGCCTCACTCTCCCTCTCCATCCATCCATATGTAAAGTCATAACTCTTCGTGAAGAGGAGGGATGAAACGCATGTCACTAATGACATGCATTTCATCACTCCTCTTCACATGACTATACTAAGACAAACATTTTCCTTTAAACTTTTCGGTCAATGGTAATCCTATGGTAATCAATTAAATGAAGTATAAATAAAAAAATCTTAGAAAGTACTTAAATAATTAACTTAAATATATTATCTTTAATGTGCCGATTTTTTGTGTGTAACTAACACACAAAAAATCGGCAAATATAATTCGCTGATAAGGTGATAGAAATACGAAGACGCGCGCACTTGTCACCAAGGTCAAGTTTGCATCTTAAGGAAAACACTAGATATTAAACACTAGACCAAAAGCAAAATAAATCAACGTTTAATCACGGAAATATAATTTTTACGAACCTCAAAATAAAGGTACAATGTGTGTGATCTTGATAGAATTTCGGTAACGGACCAACCGATAACCAAACGAATCCGAAACTCTAAATTTCTAAACCGACTAGATATCACGAAACGATTTTTGTAGATATCCAAACGCAATTAAAAAAAAAACGAAAGTAAACTCTAACGATTTGTATCACAAAACGAATCTAAATCGATCCATATATTAAGTTTCATATTCCTATAACTGGATGCATCTTCATATTCATTTATAGTTGAAGGTGTTTAAAGATTGAATGTATGTTACACTATAATGTTTATAGTTCATAAATTATCTCGCTACTTAGTAGTCGTAAATTGGAAATGACATGTCCATCACTGGGTGCGATCCGAGCCGAACCGTATTTAGGTTTTTTTTTATATTTTTTATTTCAGAATTTTGGTACCGCACTTGCACATGTTATAACACTTCACAAACACTAGAACACATTGGGTTGGACCCGTAGCATATTATTCTCGGACTGGAACCGTAGCGTAGTTAGACTTCTTCCTCATTCACGGCCGATTTTGGAAATCTGCGCAGGAACGAACGCCGAAGTGTATGGTGGTGTATCTGCTGCTCAATCCATTGAAGATGGCATCTCCGTTAAATTATGTATAATTATGCCATAGTCTAGCGACAACGCCATCAAAGTAAGAATTAATAGTAAAATAATATTTGTAGCTCCCAAGTGAGTTCTGATCTCCTCTACTGAGGCCTGCTTGCTGCCTCCAGCAGCGTTTTGTGCTAGGATTACTTCCTCCATAGACGTAGTGGTACCCATCTTCTTCACAATATACGACCTTGGATGTAATAAAACTGCAGGACACCCACCGCGCGCAAGCCAGCGTGAATAAATGGACCAACATTTTAAAGCAAAGTCCGATTTCGTACCAATATGGTTATGGAATTTTAAACAAACCGAGCCACTGCCTCGCGCGATCCTGGCAGGGTCGCCATGTAAGGCGGGATGGGAGAGACAAATAAACACTGTGTGAGTTGGATTAATACTTACTGTTTATTAGAAACAATAAATATTTAATACCTTTATAATATGCACAATAAGGCTGGTTACATAGTTGTAGGTTGTCTACATACTACATCGTATCTTATTATTACATAACTATTTATCTATTTATGTGGATATCAATTAGCCTTCTCTCTTTCCAACTAAGCGGAACATAGTGGAATAAAAAGGACATGGAGAATATACCGCGATTTCAGCCTTATTTTAGTCTTGGCGGCGCGAGCGTAAGATCAAATGTATGAAAATATTTAAAGCACGCCACGAGACGCTTCTCATAGCGCCGCCGTACGCCCGCTTACCGATACCACTTCGCCCACAGCGCCATTTGTTGGTACGACCGAAGTCATAAACGGGCCGTTAGCATTAAGTTTGGCTTTCGTTTCTTTAAATCGATTTTTCTAGTTTGAGACATCGATTCTTATCGGTTTGTGGTCGATAAAGGATTTTGAAATCGTTTTGATACATGTCAACGTCATTGTCTTTCATAGAAAGATTTACCCCGCGTTCCGAAATGCGTCAAAAACTAGCGAATCCGACCAATAGTAATAGGGTAATGATTGTAACGTGGCGCGTTGGTTGGATTCGCGCTATAATCGCTTTTGACGCAATACGTAACGAGAGGTTAGTCATTAGTTACAGTTATTAATACCAGATTGGGGGGGGGGGGGGATCGCCTCAAATGTGAAGGGAGAATTGGAGGTACAGTATTTTTGGGGGGATACGTGGAGGTAAAAAACAATTTGGAGGGAATCGGAAGATTTTTTGAACAAAACTATTTTGTTCTGATCATAACAAAATAATATTTGATTAAAAATATAATAAATTGAACGCAATGAAACTACTAATTAATGTGCAAAAGCCAGCACACACACGAATGCGCAATGCGACGATGATATCCGAGTGTCTTCGAAATTGTCGCCCAATTTGCCCTGCCTCGCGCATTGTTCGCCTCTGTGTCTCTGTACTCTCGCTTACTTGTTAAGAAAAGCAGGTTTTACCGTCACTCACTATTATTTTCTCTACTGGGTCCATGGGGCAGTGTGAAAACGTAACCTGGGGCCCTGGATCGAACGGCAAAGAAGGAAAAGGAGTGGGTTATTAATCAGTAAAAGTCTGACACTATCTCCCGTCCTGCCCAAAGGAAATGTAATTAGATGGATTTCGGGGAAGGTTTGGAGGGAACTCGAGACGGTGGTCTAGCAACACTGACTAGTTACACAGTCCAGTGTTTCTATAATGAGAGCAAATTTCCCCTATGAGGGGAAATTAGGGTCTAAAGGGGAAGAAAAGGGGAAAAGAGATGAGAAGGGCAAATCGACGGAAATCATGAATAAAGCTTAGCTTAAATTAGAGCGGATTTCGGAGCTAATTTTTGTGTGGACTATACTAGTGTTACCGTATAAAAGAAACACTGGCGACACCAGTGTAGGTTTTATATATTTCTCGTCAAGCTTTATATAAGTATAGAATAAATAATATAGTTTATTTCTCACCATTAAAAATATTTTTCTCTTTTTAGAAGGTACAAGAAAAGAAAGAAAAAAATAATAAAAGTGGAATAAGAATACGAATGTTGAAATTATACTTTATTCATGCTTAGTCTAATTTTTTTGGATTTGCTTGCGGTTGCATTGGCCTGTACAAACTTGAGGTGGGGCATTTCAAACTGATATTTCATCAGCTGTACAGAGGTAGTTTCTGGCCTTTACAAGCCAGATTTGACGCACAAGATTGATCCAACTGTTTCACTATTGAGCCTTTTGCTTTCCTCTCTATCACCGTTGAGCAGACTTTTACTTCCAGTTAATAAACTACATCAGAACAATCTTTGAGGGTAAAAAGTTCCTGAGAAGGGGAAATTTCTATTGAGGCGATGGGAAAGGAAACTCATTAAAGTGGAAACACAGACACAGTCTTCTAATCTGTAGATCAACTCATTTGAGTAGACTCAACATAATTGAAGATGCAACATGCACTGCTTGTAGAAAGTTTCCTAGAACAGCAGAGGATATTTTATTCAGCTCTGAAGAATATAACCTCCAATGCTTAATTCTTGCGAATGCAATTAGTGACATATCCGAAAAAAATACTACAATTAATGAATCCCGCTGCCTTATCGTTATGCTGCAAAGTAAAGACTGCTTTTTGCCATTATGTAAATATATTAAAAATACAATCGAAAAAATATAGAGAGAGATATTAAGATAAAATAAAAATCCTAAGTTATCAAGATATTTAAATAAAAATGAAGAAATGGCACAAAGGCCAAAAGCCATGCTACAAACGTTATAAAAAAAAACAATTCTGTAGTGGTCACAGATTACTGATATGTAGCAAGCTTGTAGTCACTTGTAGTGGTTAAACGTAGTGCTTATATTCTCTTTGGTAGTGGTCACTAAACGTAGTGCTTATATTCTCTTTGGTGGTCACAGATTCTCTATGGCTTTAATATACGTAGTATCTCTCTGTAATCTGTGGCTTTAATTTCTCATTTTCTCCGCACATATTCTCTTCTTTGACAAATTAATATTGAGTAATAATTCCAATATTTGTAGTTAATTAATAGGCTGTTTTAATTGTAATTTATGTAAAGATTATTGTGAAAATCATTTATTTAGAGTGTTATTAGATTTGTCTTTGTCGTTGCGTGTGGTCAAGTCAACAGTTTGGTTTTTTTTTTTTCGTAAGGTGGGCGTATGTCAGGTTTAGAAAGTATGTTTTCACAGATATTTTGAGTTCTTCTAAAATGCCGATGTAACACACTCTAACGTTTTTGCTAGCAAATGTATCTAGTCAGCCTATTCGTCATGTTTCGCTGAGGAAGTCAATACTATAGACAGTACACTAACATTGTCAGAACTATGTTACTAGCTATCGGACCCGTTTCATTGTTCCCACTTATTGTGCAGCTGTGATATGAAACTATTACAATTTTCCATCAAAATATTCACAAGAAATCAATTTGCGAAAAATTAAAATGGCTGCTGAACTTTACTTATTTCTTTGTATTGAGGTTTTGTATGGTCAATCAGATAATAGTTCAAAGGCTGGACTTTACATTGAACTGGAAAAATACGTTAGTTATGTAGGGGACACATTCAAGACTCCTGTGCCTGATAATTTTATGGGATCATAATATATGTAATATTCTGCGGTGGTGTGCTTCGTCAGAGCAGAGTCGGTTTGTCAAATGTTTGGTATTAGTTATGTTGTACTGGCCATTTTTTACCCGACTGCGCCAGAAGGAGGGTTATGTTTTTTATCTTGGTATTCTTGTAGCTGCTTTAAAAAGGCAAAATTATATCTTGGTAAAGTAAAAAGAACAGTAACATTTGATTCCATAATTTACAACACAATGTTTTCGCATGTTTTACCTCCACTGTGGTGTTGTCGTAAACAATTATGTTTTGGTTACAATGTTGCAATGAAAGTTTCTATTCAAAACATATGCAATATCAATTCTTTTACAATAACATAATATGTTTTCTCTCTGTAGATCTTGTATTCTCGTATGAAAACTATGTTTTTCCATTGACATTTAAAAAATAAATAGTTATATATTATTGGGTCAACTTTTTTAGAATTATTAACTAAAATGTTTATTATTTAGTGTTTGACTGACCTGTTGGTCTAGTGTTTAGTGGCCCTGACTGCTATAACCGATGTTGTGGATTCTGTTGCCACCTACAACAAATGTTTGTGTGATGAGATATTAATTTTAAATACTGGACAGCGAAATAAGGGTTTTTTGGGGAGGGGGGCGGGGGGGAGGCCTCACCCTCCCAAACCCCCTCCTGAATCTAGGAAACGCTTACTTTTGGAGATATTCAAGATTGAAAATTTTGAGGTTAGGCATCAAAAAATCGTACATTTTATGCATTTTTGGATCTAACTTGGGGATTTTAGGGGAGGGGGTCACCCTCTACCCCTCGGACCCCACAGTAGCAAATGTATACTATCAGGTATTTAAAAATGAAAAAAAAATTTTTTTTGTCCGGGAGCGCTCTACCACTAAATTAAAATATTTGAGTACTAAAATATAGTTTTCTGGGTGGTATAAAAAAAAATAACCACGAAGGTGATGGCAGGGTTTGTTCGCTTGTTGTGCTCGCTCACTAGACCCTGCCATCCCCTTCTAAACTAAATCTATTCGAGTTGGGGTGCCCTATATTCGGTATGCTAACAAATTGTCTCATCTCACTTTTATTATTTCTTACTATAAACTAGATATTAAGAAGTTGGTAAATAACCCTTAATAGGGCATGGGCAAACTGTGGGTGTTTGAAAAAAAAACGCAGTCAATTTGGCATTATGGGTGTATAGTGTTGTCGGATAGTAAATCATTTGCTCCCCAAGTGTTTTCAGTTTTTCAGGAAAATGTGTGGGAAAATAATTCCTCTTGCCCATTTAGATCAACACATGTAAGTGCTATGTGGGAAATTATTTCCCTACTTATGAGAAATATATTACATACACATCCAATAGTAGGGGCAAGAAACTAATATATTGTGATTATTTTTATTACAGGATAATTATTTTATGTAAATAAAACACAAATAAATGTAATAAAATAATGTTTATTTATTGGTGGAACATTTCAAAGCAAGGAGCAGCGCACAAAGAGACCTTACAAATTTTGCAAATGTATTTGCTGCGCTGTTCCTTTGCACGTGTACTGCACATCCTACACCTCCGAAATTTAGATAGCTCTGGCATGTGTGTTCCAACATCCGCTTTTCTTAGTTCCTCAGGTACTGCAGTGGCACCTCCTTTTTTGGTTTTGAATACTGGAGCAATTTTTTTTCGTGACGTAAAATTATTTATTAGGCCCCGGCCTAATCGCAGACGAAATTCTTTATGAGTATTTCGCCGTTCCGAATGAGTTGTCATATAAACAATGTATGCATTGATCACAGCTGCCTCCAGCAAAAACCAAAAAAGTCGATGCCAATTCTTTCGAGATTTGCGCCCAAGTGGGTATGAAGCTCTAAAGTGATCAAAATGATCAACTCCTCCCATAAACTCAGTGTACTTCTTGATTGAAAGAGGGCAAAACATTTTTTTTTTGGTACCATCTTTTTGTTTCCGCTCAATCATTTCCACAGCTCGAGGATTGAATGCAGTAGTTGCAACAAAAACATCTTTTGTATCTTTCCATTTGATAACAGTTATTGGTCCATCACACTGGTATATAAATTCTCCCGGTTTCAGGACTGTTTCCTTTCTCTCTTCACTGTTTAGATTTTTTCCTGTCAATAAATCTGGTAAACCCTTGCGGTTTATTCTTACGGTTCCAACACTATAAATATGTTTCTCAAATAAAATCTCTAATAATGGAAGGCTGGTAAAAAAATTGTCAAATGCTACCAATGTGTTGCTTGGCAAAGATTCACATAAATCTAATATTACTCTAGCGCCTAAGTTCTCTTCTGTTCCACTATCGACTTTCCCAGAATAAAATTGGAATTCATATAAGTACCCTGTTTTTGAATCAGCCCTTGCCCAACATTTATATCCTCTCTTTATAGGTTTCTTGGGCATATATTGTTTCATGTGGCTGCGCCCCTTGAATCTTATCATACTCTCATCTATTGAATTGAATGCAGAAACTTGTACATTATCTTTGAATGTTTTGTTCAGTATTTCAATAGCAGGTTTAATTTTTCCTAATTTATCATAATCAGGAGAGTTTCTTGGTGCCTCTGTTGTAATGTTTGATATGTGTAGATTTTGAGATATTTTTTTAAACCTTTTTGATGGCATCACTTTACAAATGACTGGGTTTCTGAAAAACTCATCCGTTGACCAATATGTATTTATATCGGCTAACGGATTTATACTCATAAGTATAATCAAACCAAAGTATGCTTTCATTTCTTGTTTTGTGACATCTGTCCAAGCTTTAGAATGTGTGTAATTTGCATACAAATTTGTGTTTTGAACAATAATATCAATTAGTTCTTCTGGAAAATAATCAATGAAATATTCAAGTGGTTGAGTTCTGTTAGTGTACCTCTTTTTTACTTGCATTTCTCTGTCAAAACTAGGCCAAGTACCATTTTCATGTATAAAGGACCAATTCCTTGATTTATCTTGCAATGGTCTAAATGTATCTCGAGAGAAAGACAATGTAGTTTGTGCATTATTTTGTTCATCAGACACAGTCACTTCAGGTAGTGGAAGAGAAGTTGATGTTGAAGCAGCAACAGAAATTTCAGGGATTGAACATATAGCTTCCTCATGGACTTCAGCCATAGTGACATCTTGTGAAGTAGTAGTATCTTGAATAAGTGATAAATCTGGCTCACCCTCCAATAAACTGTGCAATGCTTCTGTAGAAAGATTTTGTACTTCATCCAAACGCTGATCAAAATCGATATTGTAGGAGTCAGAGACAAAATAACCAACTGCTTCATCATCAAATTCCTCATCCTCTGACGAACATAACAGCGCGGACAGTTGGGCTTCAATATCTGAATCGCGAAGATGTTTCTGAAAGAAAAAAACACTACCATCAGTCTGATTGTGAAACATAAACATTCCTTGCAGGAAAACCTTTCCCACAATATAATAAATATTGTTTACCTACCTAAACGGGCAACAAGCTAATATTTCCCACATAGTTTTGAGTGCTAAATTTCAGTCACTCATTGTTTTTCATAATAATGAACTACATAAACAAGTAACGTGACCCTTTATCTAATAAAATAAATCAATAGTCAACACTTACCGGATTTTTTTTCGGCATTATCACAATTTTTATCCGAAATCACACGAAAATCTGTTATCCGTTTGAAAAAATATTGAAAGTAAAACTTTGACAGCACCTTTTTTTTACTTCGTTCGTTTTGGAAACGTGTCTTTTGGCTCATGTTGTAGGTTACCTCATAAATAAGAAAATGACAGTGACATTTTGTGGGAACAGTGACACATTTGACCGTTTACGACAACAAAATGATGTGGGAATAATGTTCATCTGGCCCTATTAAGGGATAAAACACTGAAAAACTAATGAACCATATATTAAGTAGTAACATATAATTACATACTTTATGGCGTTTAACAATTCTTCAAAGGGATCTTAAAGATTTTTTCTGTTATTTCTTCTCCAGGAGTATTTCGCCAGCTAATCTGTAAAGTCTGACTTGTTATGTTGCTGGCGGAATACTTTTTTTAGGGGTCGCCATTGGCTTTCTATTCTCTGGGTATGTGTCCCATCTGGTGCCACAAATTTATTTACAGGATCACTGTGATTGACTCTTTTATGAATATATCCATGTTCAGGAAGGCATTGATATGCTCTCCAAAGATCTGTGTGGATAATGGAGCCCTCCTGAACATGTTTTTTAATTAGTGGCACCAATACATCTGAAGTACGCTCATTATCGGGACACACTTCAAGCCATAGGTCATCGCTCCCATCTTCAATCATTCCTATCATCCAATGTCCTTCGATATGTCTTCCTCTGTTGTATTTCTTCTTCCAAACTTAGATTCATCAATTTGTACAATTTTATTTGGTCCTCCTATTTTTGTATCAGAAGTGACATGTTCAAGCATGTATATCACTACAGCTTCCCTGCAGTAGCTGTACCAATCTGCAATCTTCTTAAATGATAATACTGGCTCATTCTCCTCAGATAGCTGCTTTTGCACCCATTCATATGATTGACCCTCACTAAAAGCAGACATCAAATGAAATATTGTTGTGAGGGCCAAATGTGCATTTTCAAACCAGGTCCCAATTGCTCGGCTAATTGCTCTAGCTCGGCAACTACTTTTTTACATCTAAATCTGCTAAAATGTCCAGTATCTGTGGTGACTGCCATTGGCCGACGGTGAATGGTGCAAAGCCTTTCTCTTGGAACGAACCCCCCTTTCTTCAGAAAATTGCACGCATTTCTCATGGGAGCCCAGGCGGGAAAAGACTTTTCCATGTCCACATGGATCTAAAACAAATAAAAAAAACAAATTATAAAGTAATCTATACACTTTTCAGTACCTAATGTACCTAGACAATTAACAAAGATTAAAAAGTGCGGGCTGCTCTCCTTCCAAACCAAAGTTCCCGCAGAGACTGATTTAGTTCTGTCATTAATACCAACCTAATTTACACTGTTTATTTATTTACTATACTGACATAATATTCATTATTATATTTTAATTTCTACTCACCTGATTTCATCCCAGTTAAGGTGAACTCGTCTCCTGGATGACCCAGATGGTAGATGTACCTTTACACCATCAGCAAAGTTGACGGAGGAGGCTGGCATAACAAGGTTAGCCGTCCTAGAGCCTTCATTGGATGTGGAAGCTAATCCACTAGGACCAGCTGGGTTGTTCTTCAAAATTAATTAATTTTATCAAGTTTTTTGTATTTTTTTGAAACCTTCATGTAAACTACAAGGTGTCTCAAAAGAAAGTTCACATTTAAATCTTTTTTTAAAAGAAAAGTCTTAGCTTTATTGAAAAAATGTTTATTTTATATTGAAGTACACTGTTTGGGAATTTATTTTTTAAAAATAACATCGTCCAAATGTAAACCGTTGCGCTCTCGGCATTCATTTAGTCGGGCACTAAAATTGCCTATGACAGCTCGGCACTCCGTGATGGCTGCCATTTCATGACGGATATTTTCTTTTAATTGTGCCAGGGAAGTCGGTTTATTAGCGTAAACTTTTGATTTGACATAACCCCACAGGAAAAAATCCATAGGCGTTAAATCGGGACTCCGTGGAGGCCAATTTATGTCACCTCGCCTGGAGAGTAATTTGTTCGGAAAAATTTCTCGAACTCGAGGCAGAGATCTGTTGGACGTGTGTGAAGTTGCTCCATCCTGCTGGAACCATGTTCTTTGGTTGTAACCAGGAAAGTTTTGCAGTTGGGGTACGAAAAACTCGTCTAACATCTCCACATAACGCTCTGAATTCACTGTGAGTGTGCGTCCCCTTCCATCTTCAAAAAAGTAAGGGCCGATAATTCCTCGCGCCGACATCGCTGCCCATACGGTGACTTTGGGTGAATGTAGCGGTTTTTGATGTTTTTGTTTTGGGTTGGTTGCACTCCAGTAACGACAATTTTGCTTGTTTACATGCCCATTCAGGTGAAAATGGGCTTCATCGGAAAACAAGATGTTGGTGAACGTTGGAAAGCGCTCAATCATCTGATTTACAAAGGCAAGCCTCTGACCAGCATCTTGAGGCTTCAGTTCTTGCACTAACTGAATTTTGTACGGGTGCAGCTTTAAATCTTTGTGTAAAATGCGGCATAATGAAGATCTGTGCACATTTAAAGCAACAGCACGCTTCCGAATCGAGAGGTTTGGATCATCTCGAATAGACTGAGTAACACTGTCCACGTTTTCGGCTGTTCTTGATGTTCTTGGTCGCCCAGATTTTGGTTTCTCCAGAGTTGACCCAGTCTCTTCAAACTTCTCAACCCATTTTGCAATGAGACGAGTGCTAGGCGCATCATTTAAGTGACGAATATGTCGAATACTGCAGAATTTTCTACGCGCTACAGTCGCCGAATTACCGTTTTTGTAAAACTCACGTACGCACAACGCACGGTCCGCACCAGAGAAACGCTCCATAGCGATTAAATTCCCAAGAGCCAGACTACCGACTGACATACCCCCCGCGCCCCTCAGAATAGTTGCTTTCGCGTAATAAGATAAGCAAATGTGAACTTACTTTTGAGACACCTTGTATTTTTAATAAGATATATGCGATCTACGCATAATGGAGTAGATTTTGATGAGAAAGGCACTTGAAAATTTTCTATATTAAACGCAATATTTGTAAATTTCAAAATATTCATGTTGCGACTAATGACACCACATGTTGAGAATGACTTCACGCTCGGAACATAATGACGCACAGTTGCAGAGAATGATTAAAAACGTTTTTAATTTGGGTATTTTACAAAAAAACACACATATAATCAGTTAATAAATCAATCATTTATTCATAAAACTTAATCAAACAAATAATTTATTTTAAGTAGGTACGTACCTACTTCAATTAAAAACTTCAAAATTATCATAGCCTATAGTTACCAACTGTGGCTCAAATCTTGGGGTGATTATCACAATCATCTAAATAACAACAAACTTAATCATCTAATCTTCTTAGCGTAATTCTTTGGCAATTATTTAAAAGGTACGTACTTGGAACTTTTCATCCGATCATTTATTACTATGCAATAATCATCAAATCAATACTATGCAATATCACAATGATTATTTAAATGTATTAGTGACATCAATGAGAACATTAGAAATAATCTTAACTTTATTTTGATTAGTAGAATTGCGCGTAGTTGCCAAGGGAACTACAGAATCAGCATCAGAATTATTCTGGTTACTGGACTTAATATTACTATTCATGATATACCCCAAATGCTTACCATGGGAGCAAATGTCGCCAACGTCACATAGGAAGCAACTTAAATTCCTCATGGTAGTTTTAGGTTTAAATTTGTCCCAGAGAACTTGGTGTACGAAAAGGGTGCCTCTGAATGGCTTTAGCTGCTTAGGAATCAATTTTTCTCTCTGAATGATATCTTCTTCGAAAACTCTATTGATTATCACATTTTCTAATCTTGATTCCATGATTTCGTAAAACTGATCAAAATTTCCAACATCTGAACCAAAATGAACCATCTGATCTGCTACTCTTTTTACTGCAGCGCCTACACCGTCAGGAGCACCCTTTCCATGCCCTGCTTCGGAATAATTCCAGGTAATCCTGGTTACATTTGAGTGTTCAGACGACAACTGACTGATAATATAAAACATATATTTGTTACGATATTGCGACGATGGCGAATCTGAAAGGAAATGAATAGTATCCACAAACGGATTAAGTTCTATAACTTTGTCAAGAACAGGTAGTAAATGCGCCCAAATTGAAGCAGCGTCATGTCGAAGGCAGGAACTAAGAGTACACATGGATGTCGGGCTTACTTGACCAGTTATAAAACTGTGAGTGTAAATCACAACTGTGTGAAGCGATACTTGTTTCCGACTACCCCCAAAGTGGAAAGACTGAACTTCTTCGGCATATTTTAAATTATAATTTTCGGAAAAATCAACATGTACTAAAGCTTCATGTATATTCATATTATTTTTTAAGGACGTGATTGCTTTGTATTGCTTAACAATTTTGTATATGTGGTCCAAGTACTTGGGTAGGTCTTCTTCCAGTTTGGAAATAGCTTGTAAGGGTTTCATTATTATTTTCTGTTTTTCTGTTAAATTTTGATATTTTTTAGTTCCATTTTCTAAAACAACTTCTTTTTTAACTTTCTTCCATTGAAAAATCGTTACATCAATATCATTATTGATTTTATTATACACAAGGTGACGTGTTGCACAAATTTGGCAAATTCTTTCCAAGCATTCTGTGTTAAATGGATCGCAACACAACGTGGTTAATACTTTTTCTGGTTTCTTTTCATTTATTAGAGATGCTTTATTTAAACCGCTCACCAACAACTCCATATTCACGTGAGTAGCACATAGGCACGTCTCTCGATTAGACGACTTAGGATGCAGAACCCAGAAAGGTCGGTTTTTGCAAAAAAATGAATAATGAATGTTATTATTAGTTTCGTTTTTAAATTTTTTATATAAATCGATCAATGGGGCTGTCAGGTATCGCTTTTGCATTCTTTTCTTATTCCTTGTAATGAATTCTTTTTTGCCTGCAACAACAGTACTGTTAGCATCGTCACAATAAAATGAAATGACTGACTTTCTTATTTCAGATATGCTAGTTTTATAATTTGTCCTTTTAAGTGAATGATTTTGTCCCTTAGAACTTGATTTGTTGTTATTTTTTTTATTTGTGTCTTCACCTGGTAACTTTTGAATGTGCTCAATTTTTTGTTGTAGATTGGATATACTTTTACGTTGTGATTCATTTTTCTTCTTCAAAGACGTTATTATAGAAATCAATACCTTCCTTTTTTTATATTCTCTGTATCTAATTTTTCTAACTGCACGTTTAACTGCAGGGCACTCATGGTCATGTTGCAAAGGATCCTCTTTTTCGAGACTATTCTCAACCTCGTTAGGCACATTTGCCACCGGGGCTGCTTCAACTTGAACAGTTTCTAATCTAACTTCTTTATTAAGATTTTCCTTTATTTTCTCTCGGTACCTTCTAGAATTTTCTTTCCATCTTTTTCTTTGTTCTCTTTGAGACCGAGCCGACCTATCTTTGATCTGTACAATCTTTTTCTCTTCTTTTCTTTTAAGATATTGATTTCTTCGTCTTTCTTTTTCAATCGCAAGAAGCTCTGGATCATTTTTTATTTCGTTATAGCGTTTTCTTTTACATAGACGCTGTTTTGCTAATCGTTGTTCTTTAGTCTGTGGCATTTTCCTTGCTATAAAGAAAAAAAGTATGTTTGAAACAGCCAGCGATTATTCTTTTTTAAGTGTTAAAAGGCATAGGCCTACATCTCGAAACATAGGCCCACATCTCGAAGTAAAGTGCCAAAATGTTATGAATATTATAACAAAAAATGTATGATAACTCGATAATTAATATGATGATATTGAAATGACTCAATGTATTTGTTCTATCGTCCGGAATTGTCCACTTCTCAAAATGTCAACCAGTCGCAAAACGTCACTTACGCCTAACGTAACTTAAATAATGTTTTTTTTTAATTTTTTTTATTTTGTTGTAAAGTGGAGTTGTCATTTTGCGAATGCGTAAAAAACATATTAAGAAGTTGACATTGTGAGAAGTTGACGTTATGCGAAGTTATCATTGTGAGAAATGGTCATTTTTAAGAAATTGACATTATAAGAAGTGGACATTCTGAGAAGTTGACATTGTGAGAATTTGACATTCTGAGAAGTTGACATTGTAAGAAGTGGACATTCTGAGAAGTTGACATTGTAAGAAGTGGACATTCTGAGAAGTTGACATACTGAGAAGTGGACATTATGCGACCGGTTGACATTTTGAGAAGTGGACAATCCCGGACGATACGAATTTTTTTTTTTCATTAGGTTGTAAAGAAGAAACTATGGACTTGTCATTTTGCGCATTCGTCATTTTAAGAAGTGGACAAAAAGCGAAGTTATCATTTTGTGAAATGGACATTTTGAGAAGTTGACATTATCAGAAGTTGACATTCTGAGAAGTTGACATAGTGAGAAGTTGACATTCTGAGAAGTTGACATAGTGAGAAGTGGACATTATGAGACCGGTTTACATTTTGAGAAGTGGACAATCCCGGACGATACGCTTAAATTAAATTCTAGCAATACTTAGTGGTAGCATACACACATACATACATAAACTCACGCCTTTTTCCTACGGGGGTAGGCAGAAACCACAGAACGCTACTTGCTACGATCCTTACATACTCCTTTCGCATCCGCCATGTTCAGTGGTAGCAATAGCAGTTTTTACGCGCGAGCAAATTTATGAGAAAAACAGGACAACACAAAAGTAGAAGATTATGCATGATACTAGCATTTAAATAAAAACCTAAATTCCTTAAATCATCAAGAAAAAAACCTGTAAATCACCGAAAATCATTGTACGTAACAACTCGTCATTAAAGTAAAGGTGAAAATCATTATGCGAAACATAGTGTCATTCTTCACAACACAACGTTGCCTAAAATGATGTAGCATAGAATGACCGATTGAGAATAAAACAGGTATAGACTTGTCTGTGAGCCTAAAACCTCCGTAAATGATTAGACTACATGAAGTCATTTACGACTGGCTATTATATAAAAACAAACGAAAATATAACGTATAGTACATTTATGGAATTTAGGTTGAAATACAAATGACATTTTTGGTAACAAAATGCAAATAATTAGAAAAAAATACTTACAGTTCTCCAGCGCGCACGTGTTTACGCACCGAGGCGTTGCCGTTGACTGAGGGGCCCCTCCCGCTCACCCAGGACGGTGTTTTAAAGTTTCGTTCGGAATTGGATTATTTTTAGGAAATTTTACCAATGTTACTGCGACGAATGACGTTTTTCTTGTAACAATATTTGATAATATGTTTAAGCTAACTATCGCTAAGTGTTTGAAGAGTATTTTGATTTTAAAGGGAGGCCAAATTATTAGATTTTAATATGCTGATATAATTAGAATTATAAAGTACGTATTAAATAACTTGCAAACAAATATTGCGACAAGAGATGTAATCGGAATACGAGTATAATGATTTTTGGCGTTGTTTTCGAAACTTTGTTTGATAAAAAAGCTAAATAATTTTTATTTTAACTTGGTAACATATAAAATAATGCTAATAATAAATAAAAAGCTTATCAATTGTTTCAAAAAAAATGAGCGTAATAAAATACTCCGTCGGAAGAAAAGTTTGGCACTTTTTGAAGAACAACCCAGCTATGTTGCTGGGACCAGCTATGTTGCTGGGAACAGCAACAGGTTCTTCCAATGAAGACGTAGACAGGAGCACAAGTGGCTCAATAGAGTCCAACACTTCCACTTGTGTAGAAGTAGACACAAGCGGCTCACTAGTCTGTCACTTGGGTACTACTGGGCACTGAAGAAGAGGCCGTAACAAGCGGCTCATTTGAATCCAAAACTTCCACTACACTCGATTCTTCAGGCAGGTTTCACGTAACAATAAAAAAGCTTTTTATAATTTTAATAATTTTTTTTCATATATCATTATTTTAGCATTGGACAAACAAAAGGTCAGGGCAAATAGTATGAGAGAAAAACCCACGGCGGAGAGAAATGCAATTGTGAAGATATATAGATAAAATGTATCTAGTTATCATGGTAAGGGTCGCATTCTTGTGGGATGTGGGAGTAAAGAGAAAAAAAAAACTTTTACATTTTCAAATTATTTATTCAGCGTGATCAATATCTACTGTTATATCATCTAAAAATACCGCAGGGGCTTCAATTTGTTGTTGGTGCCTAGCCCAGGATAAAAAATAAACTATACTGGCTATATGCGCGCAGCTTCCGACGGTGCGGCGACCGTGTATACACGAGCAGTAGTAGTCTTCAACACTTTGTCTTCCTTGTGTCGCTGGGTTAATTAAAATGTATGTGTAATATTGTCGCGCTCTGACATGTCGCGACTGAATTCGTCCCCTTATCAATATTTTATTATTTATTAATTCTTGATGACGATAGAGTTCTATCATGTAGACACCATTAGGTCTTACGAGTATGTGTTCATGGCAGTACGACCTAGCAAGTCTTAAATGATAACTGCCCAATGTAAACAGTATAAGTTCTTCAAATGTTAACTGTGGGAAGTCCCTAAAATCTGGATTGTTTCCATCTAATGGCATGAAAGCAACTCTTTGTCTATTCATATTGTTTTCAATTACGTGTTGCGCCAGTTCGTTCTCTCTATTCATTCTACCATTTATAATGTTAATAAAATGGTCGACATATACACTATCGTCATAAGGACGCCTGGTAGCATTGATGATAGCCGCTGTTATTTTGAAGTCCGTCATCATATTTCGCATAGCAACATTGAAATATGTGTGTCGAAATATTTTGAAATCTTTCTTAAAACGACCATTTATGGCCTCGATTACCCATCGACACATTGTTATCAACCTTGACTTATTGGCATCTAGCGTCGTCAATTGTTCTCCTCTTCCTCTGGATGGCGGCATATGTGGAACATAGCCACATTCTTCAATTATAGGAATTGAATCGAAATCCGCGATCAAATATAAAAATATCATTAGGTCTTAAAAACCAATACCACGGAGATTCTATATTTTCTAAAAGATAACGCAGGATTGAGGCATCTGACGTTGTGGCTGGATATGCTCCCACAACGTCTATTATATAACCATCGGTGCAAACAACCAGAAAAGGCTTTACCAAGTTTCTGAATTTGTGAAGGCTATAAGATTTTCTTTGGAATAAAAAGTTCGAACTTTTTTGGACATACAAGTACGTTCCGTCCATGACAAAAATTCCATTTTCGTTTTCGTCACCACCAAAAATATGACTCGGGATCGAAAGATTTCTGGATACAACATTATCTCTTGTTAAATGATCCAAGCCCAAATATAGCGGCATAAAATCTTCAGTTAAGCACTGTCTAGCTATTTGTAATTTTCTCTCAAATGTTCTTCTGGACATGTTGAATTTTGATGCTAAGCGCTCATCTGATTCGCCGGTTCTTATTTTTACCAAAAAACTCCTAAAACGGTGGCAGGACAATCAGATCTCACACGAAGAGGAGTTTGTCGTAAAATGGAGTTAAATTGAGATTTACTTAAAGACGTCCAAAAGTGCAGCTTGTCATCATCAAATTCTTCAATATTTTCAAAATTCATTTGATTTCGACGCTCATATCCCCATCTGTATAGATTTATTAGGTCTAGCACGTGTGCACTATTAAAGTTTTCAAGTATTATCTGACCATTCGCAAGTATGTCCCAATCATTTGTCATTATTATGAGGCTGACAAGCTCGTGCTAGATTGGGTACATATAAATTGTGATTATGTAATAAATAAAATCTGGCATATAATGGCACACATCGCGTAACAATGTTTCTGCAGTTTTGAAAAATGCAGCGTCGTGCTGTATTTGATGGTCGTAAATATCCAGGAATAGTAAGTATACCTTCCCTCCGGCTATTTCTGCCTTCACCCTCGACAGCTATTTCTTGATCAACTTGAATATTTGGGGCATGCTGATTATGCACAGCGCGATCAAATTTTTGCCAGCAAGGATGACAAATTGATCTTGTACCATCAAAAGGAATCTAGAAGAAATAAAATACAACAGTTAATGTTTGTAGTCTACGAGACAATGATTTTCGCAATATCCGCTGACTAACGATAACGATAGATAACTTAATCAACGTTATTTATATTAGATAAGCAAGGTTTTCATATTATTATTTGAAAACATAACAAAGTAGAAATATTTACAGAAGCGCACATTGTAATGCAAAAAAAATACTTCAATATGTCAGTACCTATATAAGGTGTTTTCTAAATATCTGCCATCCTCTTAAGGGGTCATTGTACTCATCATTATAAACATCTTTTACTATGGGACAAACTCCAAAATTGCGAAAATAAAATCAGCTGTTCCCTACATTTTTGGTCACGTGACTCGTCGAAATGTAGGGAACAGCTGATTTTTATATAAAAGAAGAGACAATACTCTGATACATACATAAAACTGAGAGATACAGAAAACACAGCTGCCTCGTTCTTATGTGTGTACTTAAAAAGAAAACGTTAGACCACACATATGTATTTTGCGTGTTGCCTCTACTTTTATCTACAACCTTCTTGGGTGTATAGCTGACAAAGGAATTGGTATCTTGACCGGTTAAATGGTGAATATAGTCTCACGTGATTGAATAAAATAACGTCTATACTTATTTAAGTAAAATACATTTAGAGTAGACAAAACTGATAAAGCATGTTAATACAAAACTTACCTCGCGTGGTATTATTTCTTGTAACAATAACACTGTGTGACTCCGATATCTTTCTAAAAACAGTTCATTAAGTATGTCTTTTCTGCGCCGTAACACAGATCTGGCACACACTACACAATTATTTCGTCTATCCATTTCAAACAAATTCCAAATAAAGCAGCAAATAATCAGGTCCAGTAAACGTGCTTAGGTAGGTAGTTGATAAAAACAAAAGATAACAGGTAAACGCACAGATCACAACGAGAGACAACGAAAAGGACTGCGATGACACGAACGAAACAATGCGCCAACGCAACGAGCGAGACGCAACCTACTGTGTGAGAGAGAGGGAGCGAACGTATACCTGCCGTTTTCATCACACGGGATGACGGGACGCACATGCACTCGCGAAAACCTTTTAGTAGCTATTTAACAGAACGATAACTAATATTTAGTAGTAGTATTCGATTTTTTAAGTAAATGTATTTTTAGTTCAAACTTTGTTCTCCCATGGATTAAATAAAAAATAACCTTATGTAATGTTAAGTGAATTTATACTCTTTCGTTTTAAATCATTTTCATTCATGTCCGCGACCGGGTCGGATTACGCCCAATGACCTTTACTTAATTATGTATATTAAGTCATTTTGCTATATTATTGGTAATTTTTAATGAAAATTAAAGTAAATTTACTTTTTGTTAATATTTTTTGTGGCTGTATGGACTAATACCTTTGTCGTAGATACTACAGATAAAGTAAAAAGTAAACAAAACCTGTCAAAATGGCGTCAAATAAGACGGAAAATTATCGATTTTAATTAATTTTTTTTCTCAAAAACTAAGTGTTTCCTAACATTGAAACTTTGCATAATTACTTTTTAGACATAAACCTTTCCAATAAAAAATTATGAGCTCAAAACTCGCTGTCCACTGTAGTGCAGTTTAGCCATTTTATCCATAATATTTATGTATTTAGATATAACTATGTAACTTATCAGTTGTCTGGTACTCATAGCACAAGCTCTGCTTAATTTAGGACTAGATGGCACTGTATTTAAGTTGTGGAAAATTAGTATTTTAAATTTCAGTAGCTTTTTGATCCTGAAAACTATTACGGTACTTTGATGTTTTTTCTTTTTTTTACATGTGGGTTACAATATGCTCCGTAGTTCAATGTGCCTTTTGGCAAGGGCCTCCTCTAACTTCTTCCATTGCATTCTGTCCTTTGCAACTCTCCTCTTAGTTTGGACTTGCTGTGATTATTGTAGGTTTTCCTTGTGAACTTGGCCAATTTCAGCATCATTATCGTTAAAACATAACATATTGATTTATTACAAATTATACCTGAAATCAGAAATCAGAAGCGTTTATTTTAAATAGACCAATTACAGGCACTTTTGAATTGTCAAAATGTCGGTCAGTTAAAAAAAAAAGTGGAGCTAAATTGCACATTCCAAAGCGTAGATCTCTCTGGAGAAGAACTTGCAACTTGACTAGTTGGAACTGATGTCCCAACCAAAAAAAATGTGATGTTGTTAACAGACAGGATATTTGTAGATATAATTAATTAGGTTGTGAAAATGGCTGTTTTGTTGTCATTTATCTAATATTAGCTCCTGCCATTGACTTGACAATCTATTCTTCTTCTTCTTCTAAATCTATTATTTCTGTTCTATTCTATTCAGTGGCTTGACAAAATTGTTCCAAGGGAACATATTAAATGGATAAAAAGTATACATCTATGTACTAGGTTTCAACGAAATCCATTCTGCTGGTCAAGTGTATAGAAGTAAGAAACATGCAAATATGATGTGAAGTCTCAAACTTCCGCCTTTATTTTATACTAGCGTGACTATAACAGTTTTTGTTTCGTTAGGAATCAAATGGCTGTCTAATAACAGCCACTTAAGCTGATATTACCAGGTTAAGTTGAAGGTTGCTTCTCGAGGTTGACTTTGGTTCAGTGCATCAATAAGCAAGACCACATAAGCACACAAAACTTCTGTCGCTTGGAAAAATTCAAATGTTGGTCTTGTTTTCAATTAATAAATTTTTAGTTATGATGGGTACAGAGGCGTCTCCAGCCCTTGTGGCGCCTGTGTGCAACCAGTATTCTGGCGCCCTCTAGTCTAGTAGGAGCGGGGTCAAAATGGAATGGAATAAGTACTAACAGTTATACAGGCTGTTTACAAAGCTATGCACTTTTTTTAAACTGTGACACCTACCCATGATAATACTGAACAACTTTCCTCAAGGAAACCATGGTCAATTCTCAAAAAAAATTTGGACTTAGTATGGAGATCGATCAGCTGATTGACCAAGTCTCCATTCAAAGGCCAAATTTTTTTTTTGAGAATCGACCATGCATTCCTTAGGGAAAGTTGTTCAGTATCATGAGTAGAAGCCACAGTTTAAAAAAAGTGCATACCGTAGTTAAGACCCTATATTTTCAAACGGAAATTCGTATGCAAATGGTGCAATTTAAAATTATGTCGGGCAGCAAAATTTTTTTATGGAAAGGAAGGGGTTTTAAGAATGAAAATAATCACAACTTTTTAGTTCTTTCAAAAATATTTTAAAACTACTTATAGTAACATAACAGGACGCTCGTCACACAAGTATATAATATCTTAGACATATATGTATTTTCGAGCTTTTGCATTAGCAAAATCTTTAATAATGTCACTAACTTCAATTTTGATTTCGTGTTCAATACTTATTAACGATAAATTTGTCGATCTACTTTGCGACAATGTTGATCTAAGGTAGTTTATAATTATTTTCAATTTAGAAAATGACGTTTCGCTATGTGCGACCGTGACTGGAATTGTCAGGTATATCCTCAGCGCAGTGGACAGATTTGGGAACACTGTAAACAAGTAATTTAAAATGTCCAACGGCGTAGTGGAATCATCAATAAACATCGGTAATAATTCGATTTCATTATACAGGATGTCCAGTAAATAGCACGACATACTGCAGGGGATGATAGCTAGGGTCACTACCTATCAATACAACACAATATATGTTCAGCAAAATCTTACGGATTTACAGTTTTACAAAATTTTCCGAAATACCGAAAAATCTCTACCTTGAAACAGATTTTTAAGCATCTCGTAATGAAAAAATCCTTTTCTAGTACTTTTTTTTACATCAAATTATTCGTGAATAGTTCTTTACTCGTTGATAAGTCTTTTTTCTATCAAAGACAAGAATGTTTTCAAGAAATACTATTTTTTGTTTAAATTAGCACAGAACTATTTTCTTATCACTTAAGTTTAACCTACAGTGGTGAAAAAAAAATGTATGTGGCTGTTTTGTACAACAAACTTAAAAAAAAGCTTGTTTAATGGTGATTTTGGAAAGATACAATACTAGTACATTTTCATTTTTAAAAATACGAAAAATAAGCTATTTTAGTTAATAAGAGCATTTTATTTTAAATGCAAGTAATGTGACTTTGAATTAGAATCGTTGTAAGGTCGTACTACGGTTCGAATTACATAATAATTAATCTACAGCCGACCGGCCGGCCGGTCTGTAAATGACATCTTGAAGGATAAGGTGATAGTAAAAAAAACAGAGGAGTTTACTTTAATAAACATTTATTTAAATAAATTACAATAAATGCTCAAATTGCTTCCCTTGTGCCCTAATACACGCTCGGCATCTTAAAAGTGAGCTTTTGAGTCTTCTCAGGCTTATTTCCGGTATTTTTCTTGCTGCAATGTTAACCCTTGCTTTCAATTCATTGTCATTTTGGATCGGTTTTTCATAGACTTTGTCCTTCATGGCACCCCAATATAAAAAATCCAGGGGATTTAGGTCCGGAGACCTAGGTGGCCATAATATCGGTCCCAGTCGCCCAATCCACCTGCCTGGATAAGCTTCATCTAAGTAGGCTCTTACTTCCCGGCCATAATGAGCAGGGCACCCAACATTTTGAAGCCACATCACCTCTCTTAGCTCACTCGGAACATTTTCAAAGAGCGTGGGTAGGGTTTCTCGTAAAAACTCCAAGTAATTATTGGCATTTAATGTAGGTGGAAGCTCGACGGGACCCACAATCTGGCCATTAAAAATCCCACACCATAAATTTATTTTGAATTGGTACTGGGACCTGTCTTCTCTTGACACATACGGATTTTCTAATTGCCAACTATGTAAATTATGCAAATTCAAGTAGCCGTCCTTTCTGCAGGCTGACTCATCACTCCATAACACCTTATTAAAAAAGTTTGGGTCCTCCCGATGCATTTCAAGCATGCGGCGGCAGAATTGAACTCTCGGCAGGTAGTCTCTAGTTAAAAGAGTTTGCACGCGTCGTACGTGAAATGGGTGGTATCCATACCTCTTAAGTACTGAATGAACAGTGGACTTCGGTATCCCTGTGCGCCGTTGTATCGCCCTAACCGAAGTTGTCGGGTCTTGTTCTCCTTCCTGAAGCACTATGTCTTCGTCGCCGTCCACCGCCACGTTGACCAGGGAGTCTGCCTTCCATGTAGGAGTTATGCACTCTGGTAAACATTTCATGGTGTGGATGTCTCCTATCGGGAAACCTTTCCCTGTAGAGGGTGGCAGCAGCTCGGGAATTTTGGCCAGCTTCTCCGTAAATAAGATGCATCTCAGCATACTCTCGCTGCGTATAACCAGGAAAAACGCGGCAGTTGGCCATGTTATAAAACACAAAAGTCCAGGTGGTCGCCAAGTCGTCGTAGTGATCACAATAAAAAATCCAAATCGTAAGGCAAACAAAGTCCGGGGTCCAAGGCACAAAACAGTCGTTGGTACGAAACAATAATTTGTGAACACAGAGATGCGTTGCGCACGGCTTAAGGTAGCGTACTGACAATTGTCGCAAATAAGGTTGAGAGTGAGACACAAAATCACAATGCAAGAAAGAGCGGGATAGCACATGCGCTTCTTTTGTTAGACAGTAACCGGTCGGGTCGGGTCGGTCGGCGAGCAGGTAAAAACCTTTAGTTATTACGCGTGCATGTCGCATTTTACGTGTCACAACTAGTTTTATAATAATTCGCGTAAATGAGCAGCTATTACTTATTCTCATAGTGGTTTTTGTCAAAATTACGTTAATTACATTTTCAACAAAATCAGCTTCTCTGGAACTAAAATAGCATTTTTTTGTATTTTTTTAATGAAAATGCACTAGTATTGTATCTTTCCTAAATCACCATTAAACAGGCTATCTTTTAAGTTTGTTGTACAAAACTGCTACATACATTTTTTTTTCATCACTGTAGGTTAAAGTTATGCGAAAAGAAAATCGTTCTGTGAAAATTTTAACAAAAAAAACTATTTCTTCAAAACTTTCTTGTTTTTGATCAAAAAAAAACTTATAATGAGTAGAGTAACCTATTCACGAATAATTTGATGTAAAAAAAGTTCTAGAAAAGGATTTTTTCATTACGAGATGCTTAAAAATCTGTTTCAAGGTAGAGATTTTTCGATATTTCGGAAAATTTTGTAAAACTGTAAATCCGTAAGATTTTGCTGAACATATATTGTGTTGTATTGATAGGTAGTGACCCAAGCTATCACCCCCTGCAGTATGTCGTGCTATTTACTGGACACCCTGTATAGTAAACAAGGCATCATATACTTTTCCCAGTTCAAAACGTAGAGCTTTAACTGCTTCAACCCTGCTCTCCCATCCCAATTAGCAAGTATTTGCCAACGTGCTGTTGACGCAGAATAAACAACATAAATTTCCTGCACAATTAAAAAGAAATTGTCAATTTTTAATGAACTTTTAGCAGCGTCATTCACTACCAAATTAAGGCTGTGTGCAGCACAAGGTACATAAAATGCGAGCGGGTTTAAATCTAGAATTCGTATTCTTATATATTTTTCCCTTTCATGTTTGCACCATTATCATAACCTTGACCACGCATATCTTGTATGTCAATTTCGTTTGAAATTCAAAAATCTTTTAAAAATTGAATTAAGCCCCGGCCAGTACTGTCTGTAATAGGAAAAAAACCCAGAAAGTGTTCTTTTACTTCAGCCTTGTTGTTACTTGCATTTAAAAGAACGTAACGTACGACAACCGATACTTCTTCTTCGTGTGCTATATCTGAAGTGCAATCTAGAATAATGGAAAAATATTTAGATTGTTTCAATTCCAAAACAATAGTTTTTTTTTTATTCTTTCCCCCAATAATTGTATTATTTCATTCTGAATATTATGGCCAAGATAATGAATTACGCGTGACTCAGATTTTTGAATAAGGGCAGTGTGTTCCGCAAGCACATTATCAAAGTTAGAGATATTTAAGATACTTAGCGTCTTGACTTGGCGCGTAAATAAAAGGGCAGTAAGATAGTCTGATTAGATCTTTATATTTTCAAAATCAGATTCTTTTATACAATCGAATAAAATTTCTTCGCGGTAATCCACCAATAGCGACGCGCGTAGGTGGGGCGCGCGCGGGGCGCGGGCGCAGTTTTTTGCACACGGCACTAACGCTCGCGAATCTATAAATAGGAGTCGCGCGCTCGGCGCGATCCTTTTCGCCGGGCGGCCGTCGTCGTGTTAAGATCTCCGCTACGCGAGTCCTCGTGTCCCATCTGCGCCGGCTGCGAAGTTTACATGAAGATGAAGATCACGGCGTGACTGTTGATGGGGCTTCTGCTTGACTACCTGCTTCACTGTTTCTTTGACAGAGACGATCGAAAAACGTATCCTATTTCTTAACAGTAATGGTCGAAAAACGAATCCTATTTCTTAACAGTAATGGTCGAAAAGCGTTACTGGCTGCGTGGATTGGCACGAAGGCTTGCGGCTCGCTGTCTGCTCCTGCATGTACCATGCCGCTACATCACTCCCCCCTAAGCGAAGCGTACGCTCGGTTTTACTGTGCGGCCGGATCTTGTGACGTAGGTGTGATTGGTCGGTGCGTTGTTTGTTGGTGCCGCGGCTGGTATGTTTTTGTGATTTTGCGTTTGTGGACTTGAAGCTGATGGTGGAAGGCGTGACGTTGCTGTGGGTGGTGTGTCGTCTTCATTGTACAGGTGTGCTGGTTTCAATCTATCGACTGATACGACGGCGGTACGAAGAGGTAGCCGTAATGTAAACTGCTTTCCATCTTCGCTGCGGTGTAGAATCTCGTACGGGCCGTCGTAAGGGGCAACGCAAATAGAAGACGGCGAGACGAAGGTACGGTACAGACACGGCGCAGATACGGTGCAGGCGCGATATCTGCGCAAACAGACGCGGGGACGATACGGCAAGTTAAGTCATTATAGAGCGTGATATTGACGGGATAAGACATGTATTCCTCTTCAGACGAAGATGAAGATGTACTGGCTTTGCTACAGATTATTAATTTACAGCAAAGACCAAGAAGGTATTGGATACATCCAGTGTGGAGAAATGCAGAAGAGCACAGGTACTATAAAATAATGGAAACATTATATGAATATCCTGATCGTTTTCGCACAGTTTATAAAATGTCACTGGAATGTTACCATATCGTATTGTCAAAAGTAAGAGAAGGACTTCGGAAGCAAGTTACAAATTGGAGAAAACCAATCAGCCCTGAAGAAAGACTACTGATAACTTTAAGGTAAGTGAAACTATTTTTTACAGATCAAACTTTTATTGACAAATCAAAAGATAATATTCATTGAAAATGTTTTTGGTTTAGCATCTTTGCTACAATTAGTATTTATAAATTGCTCTCAGTGTTACAGCTAATTTGAGTATCTGTCAAGCTGTCATCATGTGCTGTCCTTATCTCACAATACAGAATCAGCGCATGCGGACAGGGACAGCACATGACTACTCAAGCTAGCTGTCGCACTAAGAGCCATTTATAAATAAAGTTCAAGGCATTGGATAGTTCTCATTAAAATCACTTATTTCGTCTTCATGAGATTGGATAGATGTCTCTGGATTCGGGTGAGGTGTAGCTGGAGTTATTGGTGAAAATATTGGCAAACATAATGTAGTTGGAGTTGCCGGAGGTGCTAAGGATTGTGCTCTTTCATAAGCTCCCGGTGTCCGCGTTTGCTGATATTCTGAAATGCTGAGTTGATAATAAGCTTTCTCATCATAAGTTCGGTGTCTTGAAGGCCCAGCTATTTGTTCAATTACAGCCACTGCCGCCGGTGGTGCTGGATTTATATACTCTCCGGATATCAAAGTCAGCTGAGTTTCCGGATTTTTGTTAGCTGCTGCAGTATGTTTAGCTGTCTGCTGAGTCGAGGTAAACGAAGGTGCTGGACTTGTATTAGCTCTGGATGTAAGAGTCTGCTGGGTTGCACCTTCATTAGGATCATAATCTGTCTCTCGAGAAGGTGTTCGTGGATAATACGGCTGTGTCCTAGGATAACTAGGTACTGGGTCATTTAAAATTTGCTCTGATAAATTGAGAACGCCCATTTTAAATCTTCGTTTTTGGGCTGGTGTCATTGATTTCATATCTGGAAGCATGCTTTGAAAAAAAGCTAGATCGCTGTCTGTTTCAGGCTCAGCTCTATGTATGGTCTTCATTTGTAATGCTCTTTGACTGAAATATTCATGTGCTGATTTATTAACATCTTTTAAAGAGATTGCCCTAGATTTATTTAATAGTGGTAGCAGTGGCGGTGTTGGCGTGGATTGATTGGAGATGGAATCCGAATTTGTGTTTTCAGAAGCTAGTTGACCAGTAAACAGTGTCTCATCGACTTCTTCACTATCATTACCGTCTGTGCAATCATATTTGCTTAGATTGCTTTTGGTTGGTCGGGACTTCAAGTAATTGTCTAAAAAATGTAGATGTGGTGAAAGGTAGAGGTGCCACCTTTATATTCATTTAACTTTTGAAGTATTCTAATACAAAATCCAATATCCGTTCTACAAAATTTTCTAAACTACTACTAAATAACTCCATTAGCCACTTTACGATGCGAAAAGTGGCACCTCAATCTAAACACACAAATGTTACATACTTATTGCTATTTTATTTTTGTTACAGATACTACTCAGATGGCTGTTCGTTTACATCACTTTCTGGATATGTATTGAGAGGAGGCAGTACCGTCCGGCAAATTGTGCATGAAACCTCTAGCGTTTTGTGGGAATGCCTACAGCCGGAATATATGCCTGTACCTACACGACAAAAATGGGTAGAAGTTGCTGAACGGTTTTACACTCTCTGGAATTTACCGAATTGTGTTGGGAGTTTAGATGGAAAGCATATTAGAATTACAGCGCCCATCAACTCGGGTTCGACTTTCATAAATTATAAGGGATATTTCTCTATTGTATTGTTAGCAGTTGTAGATGCAGATGGTTTCTTTTTAACTATAGATGTTGGTGAATACGGCCGAAATAGTGATGGGCGAGTATTACAAGTTAGCTCTTTTGGACAAGCTATGGATCTAGGCGATCTCGATTTACCGAACCCTACACCTTTGCCTGGAGAAACACAGAATGTGCCCTTTTATTTTGTGGCAGATGAAGCTTTTCCACTAAAAAGAAATATTATGAGACCATATGGTCGAAATCAATTGACTAATGAGAGAAGAGCTTATAATAACAGGTTGTCAAGGGCACGTAAGTCAGTAGAATGTGCCTATGGTATGTTAGCGTCAAAGTTTGGTGGACTTTACACGCCTATTTGCTGCAAACCAGAATATGTTGATAATATTATAAAAGCAATGTGTGTGTTGCATAACGTAATTCGCACATGTGATGGTAAAAAATCAAATCCACGGTTTAGAAATAATTTGATAGGAGCAAACATTAACATGCGATTAATGGGAGAAAATCCCTACCATATCAGGGAATATCTTACAACATATCTAACACAACGATCTCCGATTCCGTTTCAGACTAGACATAATGTTTAAAATTTAAATAAAATACATACCTGTTGCACCGACTTTTATTGCTATTTCTTGCCATATTTTGTCTTGCACATTTCTGTTACTGTACCCTGTCTTAGTGTAGTCATAGATATTCGGGTATTGCTCAATTAACTCGCAAAACTCAATATTAAACTCAATATCGTCACGCATCCTGTATACGAAGCGACGTGCGTCTTGCGTTATCTTTTGTTCGTGACTGAAGGCGGCAAGCGGACGGCGCAGGCACGCCGCTCCTCGCCCCCCGCCACGTCGCCAGCAGATGTAGGCGCAAGCGGCGTCTCGCATTATATACAGTATGAACAAAGATACGTAGCGATATATTTTAAACTGTTCAAATTTTCGTCCATATGGATAAATTAAAGGCTGATTTACATTGATACAGTAGCTGGCGCCAGCTACTGTATCAATGTAAATCAGCCTTAATCCATGATTTTAATGAAAATCCGATGTAATTTAACTTATTATGATTTGATTTATGTATTTCGATGTTATTCGTATTTTAAAGTAGTTAAATAGCAAACATAGCGGTTACATATTGCAAACATAAGTACAGTCGACAGCACATCAAGCTATACAGTTTGACCTTGAGCACGCCTTTATTGCACTTGTAATAGTGGCGGCTTTCGTAGCGCAATGTTACACTTGATGTGCTCTCGACTGTACATAGGAATTATAATGATACAAAAGGAGGGAATTAGTATTCGAAAAAAAACCGAAAGGAGGTGTATTAAATGTTATTTCCACTAAATAGCACCTTGTATAATAATACTCTGTGCCGTACCGTCCCCGCGTCTGTTTGCGCAGATATCGCGCCTGCACCGTATCTGCGCCGTGTCTGTACCGTACCTTCGTCTCGCCGTCTTCTATTTGCGTTGCCCCTAAGGTGGCGTGAGCGGTCTGCGTACGGTGTCGTTGCGCAGGAACACATGCGTACATGTTGCTAGGTTTTTATGTACGAACGTGCTCCTGTAGTTGACACGTGACTTGCTGTTGGGTGCGAGTGACGACATTGTTTCAGTCAGCTGACGTACGAATTCGGCGTCTTCAATGTTCGGCGTTGTTGGCACGAAGAAATCGGACGGAATGCGTAGCGTTGTACCGTACGTCATTTGGGCTGGGCTGTAGGTGGTGTTTTCACGAAGTGCAGTGCGTAGTCCCAGGAGAACTGTAGGTAGTTCCTCGCTCCAGCGTGTCGCGGCTGCTCTCGCCATCAGTGCTGACTTCAGTGTGCGGTGCCATCTCTCCACTTGGCCATTCGCCTGTGGGTGGTATGCGGTAGTACGAATGCGAGTGACACCAATTTTCTTCATCAGCGATGTGAATAATGCGGACTCGAATTGTCTTCCCTGGTCCGTTGTTATACGATAATGATAAATGATAAATGATATTTATTTTGTAAGTAGGTTTTTAAAAACACTTTTACACGTCAAAAATTTTTTTTTGTCATTTTTATCACTAGATGAGGCCGGTGTTTCCTAGCTGACTACCCTGAGAAGAAACACCGAAACAAACTCAGGGGTCAAAGTCTCTTTTAAAGTCCATACAGTAAATATGTATTGGTCAAATCACATGAGGACCATGCCGATTTGTCTGAAATGGCCTTTTGAAGAAAGAACCATACAGATTTGAGTGGACCTGTCCAGTCAGTGCAAGCATTTGTCAGTATTCGCAAAGCTCAACTCAGGACACTAAGGAGCTCAACGATTTGACGAACAATACCAAGGAAAGGACATTTGGGTAGGCCGCAGAAAATACTCAAATTGCCAGACATAATTATGCTAAAAATTACTGAAAAGAGAGAAGAGAAGAGAAAAAATAATAATAATAAAAACTAATCCACATTGTCCTCACGTTCACAATATTAAAAGAAAAAAAAAAAAATAGTTTACAAAATGTAATACTTAGCAAAGTATTTATGTCAAACATTATTTAAAACAATATATTTATATATATATACATCTAATTGTAAAATTAAAATAATCTACAATGTCAAATTGTAAAAGATGAACATAAATATCAAACGATAAAAAAAAAAATATATAATAATAATAAAAATGAAAATAATTTCACAAAAGAAAAAAACAAAAGAATTGCAGAGCGTACTGGAGCTGGTCAATCCCAAGCCTTTTCATCCTCAACGTAGTCCTTTACAGTGTAAAAAGCCTTTTCGCAAAGTTTTCGCTTTACAAATGATTTGAATTTATTTAGGCTTAGTTGTTGAATATGACTAGGAAGTTTATTATAGAAGTGTATACATTGGCATCTAAATGAGCCCCCTATTTTTTTGAGCCTGGTAGCAGGAACTACAAATTTATGTTTATTCCTAGTATTAAAATTATGAATATCACTGTATTTCTTAAACATGTTTTTATTTTTGTGGGCATACAAAATATTCTCGTAAATATACTGCGAAGGTACGGTCATTATATTGATATCTTTAAAGGAGAGTGGGACTTCTGGGCCAAAAATGTAAATGATTGAGATATGCTTTTAAAAACTAGTTACATAATTCTATTTCAAAATAGAAAAAATCTAGCCCTAGTTGAAGTGAGGAAAATGAGATATCTAAAAAATAAGTTTTAGTCATGAGTAACCTATTTTAGGTTAGGTATACAATCGAAAAATAGTTTATTCCAAGGACTAACTCCTTGGAATAAACTATTTATCGATTGTGTGATGTATTTTTTTTAATTTTTGTTGACAAGACTTATATTCTACTCCTTTCTACTTTTCTACTCTATGTATGATTAGTCGTAGACATGGGCATTTTTGGCTTTGAGTACATACGGATATTAATTTATTATTCCCCGAGAGGACGCCGGCGTCCGCACACCTATTGTCTTTCTATTGTGTCTCTACTTACGGTATTCAACAGGTTAATCCGATATCAGACTTCAAAATAGACTTTCTGTTTTTAGATATTCGGTTTTAGTAACGCCTAGCCTAACAATAAACCATAAAATAAAATATAGCAGTATTCTCGTAAATATTCTTAAGCACTAAAAATAAGATGATATTGTTTGCTTATTTCAATGTGCAATAGATTTTCATAAAAATCTAAATTGTGCGATTCGCACTGTCTTTTTTATTCCGCGTTTATATAAAGAGAAAAAGCGAATTTTTACGCATTGGTCAGTTTGAGTTTGGCTATACACAAAATTCATTTGACCTTTCTCAGCTCCAGCTACATCTACGTATCCAGTGCTATTATTCGTCGATTGTGATTAGTTTGGTTGTTCATATCGTTTAGCTTGGCTAGGCCCGTTTTATAAATCTGATTTTCTAGACCGAGAAAACGATAAAAATGTGTTTGAAATTAACTTTTAAATTCGTTTTTATATATCGAACACATGCCTAGTCACTCGTCTCGTATTCTTCGGTTCCTTGCGGTATAATGACTAGTAGTTGCAACCTCTTCCGTCACTGCATAGGACGGAAGAGGTTGCAGCTAAACGGCATAGAGTTATTATGTCAATGAGATATACTGACATAATAATATAGAAACGTCACTAATAAAAAGCTATTTTAAAATTCCATAAAGGCCATTAATGAAAAGTTGAAGTTGAAATATAATTGTTGTTATTGAACTGCATCTAGAGTGTAGAGTATTTTCTACACACCATCTAAGCACTCCAGATTAAATGCTGAAATGCACTTTGTCGACGACCTATGTATGTATGTTGAAATGATATTGTCAGTGATTTCTCTTAATGGCGCCACAACCTGTAAGTATAATCACCCCACATTTTATTATTAACCAGTATCTACTACGATGCACCGTTTTCTTTCTCCACGATATTAACAAATAAAAATATATTTTTAGAGAACATTGATATTATTTACATTTTACTAAATTATTTTTTGAATAAACTATTATTCCCATGTTTCAGGTAATCGATAGTGACTACATTTATCAACCTAACTTGGACTTTGCTCAAAGGTCGTCTGTTAATGAAACAATACAAACCGGCCACAGTTGTATTGGTCTCCACTGTTGTCGTTCTCTTGCATCACGAATCACTACTTCATGCAACTCGTGAATCGAGAATTTATAATTTTATTCAATTGTTGATTATGCCTCGAAACGGAAATTCTTGGTTTGCATGGTGTTTATGAAAAAAAAAATCATATGTAAACTGTTTTATTATAAATTAAATATGACCCTTTGCTTTACCATTGCCATTTGGGAACGCGATAATCATGGTGGTAAGTCGCTTCTTTGAGGAATGGCTGGAGAGGCGTCACGACGTCGAACCTTCCACGTGCCATAGGTCCTCCCCAGATATGGTAAATTCGAGAGGTACCTGTACCAAATTCAGATGGAAGAAACGCCCGGGTCATCATTGTGCGGACCACCCGAAAAACAGGACAGAGGGGACAAGCAGTGGTCGCCTCCTTCTACGCAGCAGTAATAATAGCGAAGGAGACTGCGGCAGCCTGAGGAAATAGAGACTCTCACACCCCAGCCACTGAGACCCTGACCCCGACTACCAGCCAGGAGGATGATGAGTAATGGGTAATTCGCTTTCCGGCCGTCTACTAACCGTCCAGACCGAGTCCGAGACGCCGACGACCGTAGTATTTCACACGCGCGCCTCATAGAGATGTTAGCAAAACCGTAGAAGCCCAACAAGCCCGATGTCCGCTGGGGCAGCGGATAGTTTCTGAAAACGGTTCCAGAAATAAGTGTAAGTGAAGGACAGAGACGTGGTTTTAGAAAGTATGTCTGACTCGCCACTTTACTCTACTCTAGAGCTTTTTCTTTGTGGTAGGTAAAATCATTCAAAGACATCTCCCGCCCTTGGGCGGAGCAGGAGATAGCGTCAGACTCTTACTGATTAAAAACCTACCCCGTTCCTTCATTGCCTTAGTTCTGGGGCCCTGGTATGCATTTTCGTACTTCCCCAAGGCTCTGCTGGGCCCCTACAGTTTGCTGACAACTCCTTGAGGCGCGCGAGATCAGTACGCGCCATCAACGACTTGTCCTTGGTTCAGACTGTTACCGGACGGAAAGACAGCGAGCTACCCATTGCTCGCCGTCCTCAAGCCTGCGCTAACGGTGGCCGGAAATTGGGTTCAGAATCCCAGCGGTGGCGGCAGTGTGTGCGCCGTTGCCTGATGCGGTCGGCCTCCTCCTCTACCCTAGAGCTGGAGAAGTCTTTTGATAATTTTCCACCTCAATAAAAATACAACCTTACCCTAAATATATGAATGATGGGTTGTTTAATATTTTTTCATTCTGCAAAACTCTCAATAATAAATAAATACTGTCAATCAAAACTTAATATCTTACATAACCTCACTTTTACTAAATCTCTGATAACTCTTCTCTCTGACTGATAAATTCCGCAGAATTTTCAGCAAATAGTTGAAAATATATTAGCTACTAACTGACATCACTTTCATTTCTTTACTACCCAGGCCCAACATTGTATGAAAGCGTATCTGTCTCCTTTATCTCTGAGGGAGTATCTAGGACTTAATTTATAAATCGACGTTAAGTACGTAACGGGCATCCGAATCGCGATATCCACCCGTCGTATACGGCTCTTGCGACTGTCTCTGCGCTGATGTCACGCGTAGGTATCGCTTCAGGCCACTTGGTGCAGCGGTCGATTATCGTGACGAGGTATCTGTAGTCATTAGAAGGGGGTAATTCTCCGACGATATCTACGTGTATGTGGTCGAAACGCGCTGATTCTTGAAATTGACCAAGTGGGCTCTTCACGTGTCGCTGAACTTTGGCGCGCTGACATCCAATGCATGACCTTGCCCATATGGCGACGTCTTTGTTCATAGAAGGCCAGAAGAATTTCTTCGCCATGAGTTTTCTCGATGTTCGTACTCCGGGGTGACTTAAATCGTGTTGTGCTTTGAAAGCAGCAAAACGGTAAGTCGGAGGTAAATATGGTCGAATATTTGATGTAGATGTTTCGCACAGTATCGGTCGTTGAACTCCAGGGATATTCAGTCGGGTGAAGTTGAGTTTGGGGTTGTTCAAGCACGATCGTAGTCCGGAGTCGTCTTCGTATTCTTGGACGAGTTGATTGTAGTCGATAGTCGAGTTCAGTAGTTCAATTTCTTCTATTCGTGATAACGCGTCGGCCGCTTCATTCTTATCACCGTGAATATATTTGATGTTTGTGCAGAATTGACTTATGTAATGAAGTTGTCGCTCTCTTCTGGGTGTGTCGCTGCTACTCGGTGTTCTTGTAAGCGCGTACGTTAGAGGTTTGTGGTCGGTGTAAATTGTAAGGTCATTGCCCTCTATTAGTCGTCGTAGATGTTGAACAGCGGTGTACATAGCTAACAGTTCGCGATCGTACACACTGTAACGTCGCTGCGTCTCGCTCATGGTTTTGGAGTAGAATGCGAGAGGTTTCCACACGTTGTCGACTTTTTGTTGCAGCACGGCGCCGATGCTAGTATTCGAGGCGTCGGTAAATAAACATAGCGGTGCGTTAGGTGTTGGGTGCGACAGCGTAGTTGCCTCGAGTATGCTTTGGCGGCAATGCTCGAAGGCTTCCTCGGCTTCAGGCGTCCAAGCGATTGGTGACTTGTCGTTCTTCTTGGAATTGTGTAGGTACGAGTACTTGTTGAGTAGGTTTTGATGTTCGGCTTGATGGGGTAGGCAGCTGCGGTAAAAGTTGATCATGCCTAAAAATCTTCGTAATTCTTGTATTGTAGTTGGTTTTGGATAGTTGACTATTGCTTGGATACGATCTTGTGTTGGTTTGATTCCTTCTTGTGTTACTACATACCCAAGAAATTGTATTTTGTTAGTGCCGAACTCGCATTTTTCGATGTTGAGTGTGACGCCATAGTTGTTCAGTCGCTCGAGTACTTGATGTAGGTGGCGCTGGTGTTCTTCTTTATTATTAGAATATACGAGTAAATCGTCGGCAAAACAGAACACGATGTCGTCGAGTCCGCGCAGTACTTCATGCATGAAACGTTGAAACGTTTGACCTGAGTTGCGTAGGCTAAACGTCATGCAGTTGAATTCGAAGAGGCCAAATGGTGTGATAATGGCGGTCTTCGCAGCGTCGTCTTCATGCATTGGGATGGAATAGTAGGCCATCTTCAAATCCAATTTCGAAAAGATTTTTTTTCCGTGTAGCTGGTAGGTAAAATCTTGCATTCTCGGAATTGGGTAGCGATCTGGTACAGTCACGGCGTTAAGTCTTCGGTAATCGCCGCATACACGTAGTGAGCCATCTTTTTTCTTGACGACGTGTAATGGGCTGGCCCATGGGCTCTTCGAAGGTTTACAGATGCCCATCTCCATCATCTTCTCGAATTCCATTTTTGCCGCGTTGTACTTGTCCGGAGGAAGGGGGCGAGGTCTTGAGTAGATGGGTTGGCCTGTTGTTTCAATGCGATGTTGGACGCTGTGTTTTGCTGGGATCTTGAGCGACATGGGTCGCAGAACATCAGGATATTTCTTCAGTATGTTGTGGTAGGCATGGTTGCGGTCGATGATGTATACGGCTTCTTCGGTTGATTGTATTTTGATGGTGTTTACGCTGAGATCGGTGACGCTATCGATGAGTTTTCTTTTATGTAAGTCGACTAGTAATTTGTGATTTACTAGAAAATCTGCGCCTAATATCGATGTTTTGACGTCGGCGACGACAAACGTCCATTTGTAGCTCCTACGTAAACCTAGGTTGAGCTCGAGTGTACGCTCTCCGTAGGTACGTATTTGGGTGCGAATAGTTTGTAGGGATTTTCTGCTGGTTTGGCATATTTCTTGTTTTTGGCTGCTAGGACCGATACGTCAGCTCCGGTGTCGACTAAAAACTTCTCTCTGTTGTTCCTGTCGATGATGCATAGGCGGTGGCTTCGTTGGTATACATCAACTCCCGCCACGGTCGATGTATTTTCTAGTTTTCCTTTTTCGTTTTTGAACAGGGAGATTCACATCTACGGGCGTCTTCACCGAATCTGTAGTGATAGTAGCACAGCCAATCAGCGTCGCCCGGCTTGCTTGACCCGCGAGAGTTTGCGCGGGAATATTGGCGTTGGCGCGAAATGCTGCGTTGCCGCGTCGACGACGAGTAGCGGGAACGGGAGCGAGCGGGGTGTGCGTGCGCCGCGCGCTGTTGCCAGCTTGTGCGTAGGTCGGCGATTTCGAGTGTTAATTTTTCGATTTGTTTTGATAGCAAATCGACTTGCAGGTTCGTGATGGCTGATATTTGATTATTTTCGCAGTTTGGTGTGGTTGTTGTGGTAGCTGTGGAGACTGAGGCGACTGATGCTGATTCGAAGTGCTCCATCATCTTGTCGGCCATGGCAGCTAGGACTTCTAGCGTAGATTCGGTGTTCACCGAGAGAACGGCGCGAAGTTGCATGGGTAGCTGATTGAGCCACATAACTTTGAGAGCTTCGTCTGTGAGCAGTTTGCCGCTCAAATCGCGCATCTTGCGAAGTAGCTGGCTCGGTTTTTGGTCGCCGAGCTCGAGGCCGCCAAGTAGTTTCTGCAGCTAGCGATGATCCGATTCCTGATATGTCGATATGAGCCTGTTCTTCAATGTGCTGTATTTTCCAGTTGGTGGTGGATTCAGTATGATATCAGCAATTTGCTCTAAATCGTTGCAGCCCAGCAGCGGAACGACGAGATTGAACTTCTGGTCTTCACCAATTTTGCTGGCAGCGACGGCGGCTTCGAACTGCGCGAACCACAGTCTCGGATTTTGGCGCCAAAATGGTGGCAAACGTGCGGGCAGCGATATGGTCGCTACGTCGCTCTTCACCGTTGCTGTCGCATCGCTGAATTCTTCATGAACTTGGTCCTTTGACATGATGACTAGGTTTTGTTCAGAAGGTTTCTTCGTTCCAGCGGGTCACCACTTTAAGATACTTAGCGTCTTGACTTGGCGCGTAAATAAAAGGGCAGTAAGATAGTCTGATTAGATCTTTATATTTTCAAAATCAGATTCTTTTATACAATCGAATAAAATTTCTTCGCGGTAATCCACCAATAGCGACGCGCGTAGGTGGGGCGCGCGCGGGGCGCGGGCGCAGTTTTTTGCACACGGCACTAACGCTCGCGAATCTATAAATAGGAGTCGCGCGCTCGGCGCGATCCTTGCACACCTGTCGCAGGTCGTCCCCCGCTGGGCTTCCTCTAGGTAACTAGGGGTTTCACCTGGCGGCGACTGACCGCCGGTGTGTCGTGAAGAGTCGGCGCTATATCAACGTAGCGCCGTAACGCGCCTACAGTACACACATACATACAGATACACATAGAGCTCTAACGCTCTAGTTAGCTAGGCCACTAGTAGGCCACCTAACGACGGGTCCGTTTTAACGGGCCGCGGTAGGACTCCGCGGTCAGGGGGCGAAGCCCCGAAACCGCTCGCCACGCCCCCTTGCGGGGGCGTCGCGATTAGCTACAGTGCGCGATCCTTTTCGCCGGGCGGCCGTCGTCGTGTTAAGATCTCCGCTACGCGAGTCCTCGTGTCCCATCTGCGCCGGCTGCGAAGTTTACATGAAGATGAAGATCACGGCGTGACTGTTGATGGGGCTTCTGCTTGACTACCTGCTTCACTGTTTCTTTGACAGAGACGATCGAAAAACGTATCCTATTTCTTAACAGTAATGGTCGAAAAACGAATCCTATTTCTTAACAGTAATGGTCGAAAAGCGTTACTGGCTGCGTGGATTGGCACGAAGGCTTGCGGCTCGCTGTCTGCTCCTGCATGTACCATGCCGCTACAGATATATTCAACCAGCTTTAAAAAATTACCATTATCAGAATCGTACATTTTTTGAGATCTTCTGCGAAAAGCCAGACATTGCCTCGCTAAAAAATAAATTATGTTGATTATTCGTTCGAGTACTGCAACCCAACGTATTTTTTCCCGATCAATTTCATTTTGGTGCAAGAAATCTACCGACTTTTCTTTTAAAATAACAGTTTTCAATGTAATTTGTTTCTTAAGACATGATAGGTGCCCTAAGCTCTTTTCATGACGTTCTAAAGCAGTAGACAAATGCTGCCAATCTTTGTAACCTATTTCACCATTAAACGGAGTCGGACTCGCATCAGCATGAAAAAGTTTACAGTAAAAACAATAGGTAAACAGAATCAGTTGACTTAGAGTAAACCAGCCAGTTTCGTAAAACGGTTTCATTATTTAACATCTTTTTAGTATAATAAGCATCTGAAAAATATCTTTTCGAACTATTCGAGGGATATGAACCCATTTTTAGCTGCACTGGCCCACGCTCCATCAAAAATATTCTCTGTTTATCGGAAATCACCTGTGGCCATAACGCGTGATCATTCATTATATCTTCTCGAAGAATATTCTCCGGGGACGATTCGGCACTAGGAGGTTCTTCGTCTTCTTTGACTACCGACGACAAAGACAGCAGCGGCGGCGGCGGCGGCGGTGACGTAGAAGTGACGAGTTCTGCTGTAGAATTATCTTGGTTTTCATAGGTCTCTGTTTCCAGGTGTTCGTCCGAGGATGGACCGGGTCGAACAAAAAACTTTTTAATAGAACTTGTATTCTTTTTCAGAGACACTTCCTTCTCCAGCTTTCTTTTTCGATTCTGTACACCAGAAAGTTTCTTTTTTCCATCGCCATCAGACATCTAAAATAAATAATAAACCAAGTATACTTAGGCACCTAAAAGAACTAAGTAGTATCTATGGAAATATTATAGGCCCAGAGAAATAGTTGCAACTTGGACTAATTATACCTAAGTATACTAGTAGGTCATATTAAAGCACTTTAACTTACCGTTGTTTGTTCTGCACTGCAGTAGGATAAACAAATGAAAAATCCTAGGTCGTACCTATAGGTACGAGTAATCTTCGATATTACTATCAATCACTCGATGTTTTGTTTTTGTATTTCACTAGCTATTTTTGATGACCTCCGACCTCGAGAATGTCGCAATAATTGTGGAAGCAAAAACCTAATCTTTCCTTTTATATATTTTCTATCAAAAGGAAAGCCGATTTACTTCACATTTACATGTTTACTCAAAAAATGATACTTAATCCAATTTCATCAAGGCTTATTTCGCAAAACTACGTTATAGCGGTAAAACAAAAGTGCGGCACGCGCACACAAGCCTTTGAAAATGACCGCCGCACGTCCCCGGGAATTTCAATTTGAACTTTATAGCATTCTAATACAGTCGAGTTAGAAATGATTGTCGGCGTGGTGTGAAACGAATCAAAACAAACGGGTGCCGATGCCGGCTCGCGCCTTTGGTAGCGATGCGACATTACGCCAATTTAATCTTTAATAATCTGTTTTAAGACTGATTTCACGTTGAAACAAAAGTTATTGTGTATAATAGAGTAGGAAAAGCAGTAAGTAGCTTTGCTTTGCTACCGTGCGCCCGACGTCGGCAAGGGCGCAGTGGTGTCAGGGCGCTCGATTCTCGGCGCCCCCTTAGACCCGGCGCCCGTGTGCGCCGCACACCCTGCACTATAGGTAAAGAGGCCTCTGGATGGGTACTGGAATGTAAAAAATATGTTATTGTGTTACCTATTTACCTACTTGATATTGGCTTTTAAAACAACTTATTGATAGATATTTGTTTGAAATATTGCAATATTCAGAGTTAGAGAAAAGGAAAAATTCAGCAACATTCTAATAATTAATTAATGCAATGCTTTCATGGTAGTAAGCCAAGTTAAATTATATTACAATAAAACGTAGTAATATCAAAAAGTCGTAAGTAATGGCGCTGAGCGCCCATAAACAAAATGGCGACGGAAATAATACTTTTTCAAATAACCCTCCTTCTGACGCAGTCGGGTAAAAAGAGAAAAACTGTAGTATAAAACTATATTTTATTATTCTGTAAACGAGATTGTACTAATAAATATTTTTCTTATTTACCAGGTATCAAAATCAAGTGATCATCGAAACAGAATATTTGCTGTACATGTTCAAAATTTAGAAACCAGGCTCTTGAGTAAATTCGATGAAATATATGAATTGATAAACAAAATCCGAGAAACAAGGGCCTGTGTTATCTAATTATGAAAACAATTTGACGAAAGAGCTTGAGATGTTTACTATAACACCACTTGAAATTCGACCCGACTAACCATAAAAACAACTAGGGATACTGCTCCTTCACTTTTTGTGACTATCGATAGTTGTTTTTTTTTTTTTGTAGAGGATTTTGGTTTAAGTGAATAAAAATACAAACTCATGAAACATTTTCCTTTATTTACAACTAGCTGCTGGCAGTAGCTTCGCTCGCGTGAAAATAATGAAAAATAGAAAATTAACCTAAGTGTATATAGACCCGGGATAAAAAAGTATCCTATGTGCTATTCCTAGTTTTTGCGTGAAAGAGTAACAAACATCCATAAAAAGCGTGGGCATCCGGGGACAGAAAAGCGCCAACGTCCACCACGACCTCGAGGAAATCCTAGATCTCAGCGTCCAGCGGTTGGCCATCCTCCCCGAAAATTCGTATCACTTGTGGCAGTGTCACAGGTGCCAGTACACTGTAAAAATAAATATTTTTACTAAATTTACTTCACATACGTCCATATCGATAAGATAAGGGAGATGACTATTCTTGAGTAATATTAGTACATAGAAACTTGCGATTGCGACGACAGATTGATGAATATCGGGGATCTTGACCTGTCGCGGGTCGCTGAGGGACGTGGCGACCAATCACCCTAAAATATTCAAACGTTAAACCATTGAAATCCAACTGTAATAAATACGAAATATTGCATATCGAACAGAACAAAGAAGTATCACCGCTTGCGGCAGCCTCCTTGTATGGCGCTCTGATGACGTGAGAGGAGAGTAGGGTGGAGCCTCCGGTGAGGGTGAACGCTCCAAGCTTCATCCTAAATATAAAAAAAAACATGGAAATACACCGCCACCCATTACCAATAAATCACCACAAACCACAATAAACGCAATACCACTCGTGGAAAGCTCCCCATGCGTACCGGTGATGAACAGCGACCATGCACAACTTCATCCTAAAATGTACAAAGAAGATATCCATGCAAAAAAAAATCCCATCCAAATGCAATAAAAAACAGTTCACAAATAATAATTGTTATTATAACAAATTATAAGGTAAACATAACAACCTCATTGCTAGAAAACACTTCGTGTTCATCACCGCACTCCTCTTCGACGTCTACACCTTCCTCGTCATACAATAGGTCGAGGAAGTCCGCGGGAGGCTGCTCATTGACGCGCCAATTCGACATGCTTGCGTACCGGCGATGAACAGCGAGCATGCACAACTTCATTCTAAAATGTACAAAGAAGATGTCCATGCAAAAAAATCCCATCCAAATGCAATAAAAAACAGTTCACAAATAATAATTATTATTATAACAAATTATAAGGCAAACATAACAACCTCATTGCCAGAAAACACTTGTGTTCATCACCGCACTCCTCTTCGACGTCTACACCTTCCTCGTCATACAATAGGTCGAGGAAGTCCGCGGGAGGCTGCTCATTGACGCGCCATTCGACATGCTTGCGTATCGGCGATGAACAGCGAGCATGCACAACTTCATTCTAAAATGTACAAAGAAGATGTCTATGCAAAAAAATCCCATCCAAATGCAATAAAAAAACGGTTCACAAATAATAATTATTATTATAACAAATTACTCGTATAAGGCAAACATAAAAGGCAAACATAACAACAGCATTGCCAGAAAACACTTCGTGTTCATCACCGCACTCCTCTTCGACGTCTACACCTTCCTCGTCATACAATAGGTCGAGGAAGTCCGCGGGAGGCTGCTCATTGACGCGCCAATTCGACATGCTTGCGTACCGGCGATGAACAGCGAGCATGCACAACTTCATTCTAAAATGTACAAAGAAGATGTCCATGCAAAAAAATCCCATCCAAATGCAATAAAAAAAAACAGTTCACAAATAACTATTATTATTAAAACAAATTTTAAGGTAAACATAACAACCTCATTGCCAGAAACCACTTCGTGTTCATCACCGCTCTCCTCTTCGACGTCTACACCTTCCTCGTCATACACAATAGGTCGAGGAAGTCCGCGGGAGGCTACTCATTGACGCGCCAATTCGACATGCTTGCGTACCGACGATGAACAGCGAGCATGCACAACTTCATCCTAAAATGTACAAAGAAGATGTCCATGCAAAAAAATCCCATCCAAATGCAATAAAAAACAGTTCACAAATAATTATTATTATTATTATTACAAATTATAAGGCAAACATAAGAACCTCATTGCCAGAAAACACTTCGTGTTCATCACCGCACTCCTCTTCGACGTTTACACCTTCCTCCTATTACCCCACCTTCCTTTATTTACTTCCGGGTCAGTCAAACCACTACTAGTAGTGTACTCTTATATTCTCACTGGCATTGGTATTAGCTTGTCGAATGGCTGCCATTGGTGTTCTAACTGCAAAAGGCGCCATGTCAGCTGGACGTAGTGGAACTGCTCCTAACAAAGTCAACGACGCATAGTAGAAATCTTGATCACTAATGCCCTGCGTAGCTGTCCAAAAATGGTCGGCATCGCCGCCGGGATTCCGATCCCGATTTCCGGCCACCGTAGGCGCGGGCATGCGGACGGCGTGCAATGGGTAGCACGCTGTCCGATTGTCTGGTAACCGACCGGACCGAGCCCAAGTCGTCGACGGCGCGTTCTGTTCCCGCGCGCCTCAAGGAGCTGTCAGCAAACCGTAGAGGCCCAGCCTGCTAGCTGCAGGCAGGCAGGGTCGAAGCCTGCTGGGCTCAAGGGCCGTTTTCTGAGAGGAAGGCTCAGCCCCGGCATTATAGGCAACGAAGGAACGGGGTAGGTTTTTAGTCAGTAAGAGTCTGACACTACTTGCCGCTCCACCCAAGGGCGGGATTTGTCATTGGATGATTTTACCTACCATAAAAAAAAACCTACCTTTATTTCTTTTTTCTGTGTACCTCAAGGTTTTCGGCTTTAAAGCATGGGCGGGATTCTCCAGCTGCGCGAGCTGCGTTGAGTCCCTCCTGTTGATTTTAGTTATAGTTGCTCGACTCATCTTTTACATTTGGTATGCTTATGGTCTCTTTCCTAAAAATTTTCTATAAATTTTATGAGTCCCTCGTTTTCCTCCTGTTTGTTTTGATAGTTTGTCGGCTCCATTACTTACTTCTTTGACGCTATTGGTCTCTCACTTATCTATTTATATTGTATCTGTAAATAACAAAATATTTGATTAACCTGTTGAATATCGTAATTAGAGACACAATAGAAAGACAATAGGTCTGCGGACGCCGGCGTCCTCTTGGGAAATAATGAAGTTATGCATTATTCTACTTTCAATTATAGTTCCCATTGTTTTAATCCCATATTTATAAGTTTAGCCCTAGCCATCCTTACCTTTAATCGTATATGAGCTGCTGATATTCCTTTTGTTGGCTTGCCGACCTCGTCTTTCCCTATTTGTCGTCTAAATGCATTCTAACAACACTCATTTAACACTTCTCAAAACTACACAATTAACAACACAATCACGTAAACAAATTGATTGCGTAGGTTGCGTAGGTCAGGAATCTGGTTTTTTGCATAATTATTACGTAATTATAATCTTTTGCCATTGTGAACCTTGTGAACCATCAACCTGCCATTTTTACCATTTTTATTTCTTACCACAGACGCAAAATATGTTTTTGTATCTCGTTTTAGTTTAAATTTATAATAATCGACTAAAACAATCGATTAGTTTATAGATTATTTGATTACTGCGTTTTGTTTTCTTTTTTTATATTTTTATTTTATATTGGTGTTATATATTTTACGTATAGGTATTCTAGTAATTTTGTAAATAATAACAGTTTACAGTCCTTTTAAACCTATTGTTTATGGTTGCGCTGATCAGCGTCTCAATGTCAACGACGGCTAGCGCTGAAAATCAGCGCTGTGGCTCTGTCCTGCACACGAGCTCCGGCATTTTGCTGAGCGCTGGCCGTTTTGTGCGGATGTGACGCATATCTTATTATTTACTTTTTTATTTTATTATATAGAGTCAGTTTGTGTAGCTGTTATTTTAAGATATGCGCCATGTTTGTAACAAATATTCTCTTTTTCTTTCTTTCTTTCCTCGTCATACAATAGGTCGAGGAAGTCCGCGGGAGGCTGCTCATTGACGCGCCAATTCGGCATGTTTGCGTACTGGCGATGAACAGCGAGCATGCACAACTTCATCCTAAAATGTACAAAGATGTCCATGCAAAAAAATCCCATCCAAATATAATAAAAAACAGTTCATAAATAATTATTATTATTATAACAAATTATAAGGCAAACATAACAACCTCATTGCCAGAAAACACTTCGTGTTCATCGCCGCTCTCCTCTTCAACGTCCACACCTTCCTCGTCATACAATAGGTCGAGGGAGTCCGCGGGAGGCTGCTCATTGACGTGCCAATTCGACATGCTTGCGTACCGGCGATGAACAGCGAGCATGCACAACTTCATCCTAAAATGTACAAAGAAGATGTCCATGCGAAAAAATCCCTCCCAAATGCAATAAAAAACAGTTCACAAATAATTATTATTATTATAACAAATTAAAAGGCAAACATAACAACCTCATTGCCAGAAAACACTTCGTGTTCATCACCGCACTCCTCTTCGACGTTTACACCTTCCTCGTCATACAATAGGTCGAGGAAGTTGTTATGAAAAATAAACGAAATTGTATTATACCGCACTTACATCTCTAATCCTGTATAATCTCAAAATACATAAAATAAAATAACTTACAGCAACTCCCATTTCTCTAGCTATTTCGGCAACAGAAAGTCCTTCTTCTCGCAATATCACTATTTTGTGACGTTCATGTGCAGTAATATGAACATTAAATGACATTATAATGTTTATTTGTTACTAAAGCGCAATTGATAACTAATACAATAAATAGATGAAAAATAATTGCAACCGCAATGGTCTACATCCGATACAAAGTGATAATTAAGTAGAAATATTCTTTTTACATTCAAGGGTAAACAATTTTTCAAATACCCACAATTATGTTTCCCTAAGAATTGAATTAAAACGGAATTTGTGTTAATTTTGAAAATGACTCTTATATGTATACAGATTAGGTTCTAATTCAATCGTAACTATAAAAATCATAAACTAAGTCGACGGTATGAATTTGAACAGAATCTGTGTGATTTTTGAAATTCAATCGAACTAAAAAAATAATTAATTACGTGATGGTATAAATTCAAGCAGAATCTGCGTGATTTTTGATAGTCAAATATGGTTACTATTCAATCGTAATACAGCAACATCGTCAACGTTTTTAGTTTGCAGTTCAGCTACTTTTGATAGTATAAGTTTACACGCTACGAATCCGAAACAAAGTAATGTTCAGTAACTTTTGCTATCAATGTAGTCATCAACTTTTGATGCTGACTGTACCATGGAGCATTTTTATTTTAATAGGTTATAACTTGTTTGACATTAAAAGCACGGCAGTTGAGAGTTTGTCATGCTCACTCAAATGTCTCGCTGATGGTGGCACGTGTTATTGGGTCATTCGGTTCCCTTCAAAATGGTTGAGCTGAGTGGGGCTGAGACACGCGTCATGCTCGTGAACGGGCGCCGTCAGTAGGGACTGGTCATCTCTTAGCTGCCAGTAGCTCAATTCAATTTCTATTTTTTTTAATTAGTTCATTTTTTTTTTACTTATCTGCATTGTGCTGTAACCAAGATTTATGTAACTCATAATATGATTTTAAAAGAGTGGCCATGGAGTTTCTTGCACGTTCTTCTCCATAGAGATCTACGCTTTGGAACGTGCAATTTAGCTTCACTTTTTTTTGGACTGACCGACATTTTGACAATTCAAAAGTGCCTGTAATTGGTCTATTTGAAATAAACTATTCTGATTCTGATTCTGATTGCAACCTCTGTACATGGCAGAAAAAAATGAAGAAGACTGGTATAAAATTGCTGACCAGTTTTACGAGCGTACTAACTTTCCTAATATTTATGGCGCCGTCGATGGTAAACATGTTAGAATAACGAATTCAAAGCACAGTGGATCTGATTATTTTAACTATAAAAAATATTTCTCTATGGTTTTGATGGCATGGGTAGACGCAGATTATAAATTCATCTACATTGATGTCGGATCACAAGGAAGAGTCTGTAGTCAACTCAGCCCGCTTGAAATCATCCCGCGGGATCAGTTGACCCTGTCCCATTTTGAACGGGTCGACTGGTCCCGCTGCTCAATTTTATTATAAGTACAGTCACGTAATAAAGTCGAATATTTTAATTTTATTTTAATAACTTTATTCTATACAATTAATAACATTATTTTTGTTACTGATTTATGTTGCTGAGAATATATATTTTTTATTTATTCAATTAGGTATGTACATTTGCATGTCACAATTTACACAACAAATACTAAAACTATGTTTTTACTGTAATACGTACCTAAATTCTTGTTACAAAAATGCTTGTCTCGATTTTATTTATATAGTAATAATAATAATTATAGTTTATTAATTATATAATAGGTTTGGTTTATCTGTACCACTTAATATAAAAATATAGTTTTTGGGTATAAACGTTTAAACCTAACTGAATTGCGTTTTATTACATATATATTTTGATTTACCACTTTTGCGCTCGACTGTATCCACCAGTAGTTTTTAACAATAGATATTTTTTTAAGTTTGAACGTGGGATAAGTTAACCACTAGAAAAGCAGATAATAAATTAGGTGGTCAAGTCAACCCGCGGGACGAGAAGCAAGCGGGATGAGTTGACCACATACTCAAGGAAGAGTCTGTAGTCAACTCAGCCCGCTTGAAATCATCCCGCGGGATCAGTTGACCCTGTCCCATTTTGAACGGGTCGACTGGTCCCGCTGCTCAATTTTATTATAAGTACAGTCACGTAATAAAGTCGAATATTTTAATTTTATTTTAATAACTTTATTCTATACAATTAATAACATTATTTTTGTTACTGATTTATGTTGCTGAGAATATATATTTTTTATTTATTCAATTAGGTATGTACATTTGCATGTCACAATTTACACAACAAATACTAAAACTATGTTTTTACTGTAATACGTACCTAAATTCTTGTTACAAAAATGCTTGTCTCGATTTTATTTATATAGTAATAATAATAATTATAGTTTATTAATTATATAATAGGTTTGGTTTATCTGTACCACTTAATATAAAAATATAGTTTTTGGGTATAAACGTTTAAACCTAACTGAATTGCGTTTTATTACATATATATTTTGATTTACCACTTTTGCGCTCGACTGTATCCACCAGTAGTTTTTAACAATAGATATTTTTTTAAGTTTGAACGTGGGATAAGTTAACCACTAGAAAAGCAGATAATAAATTAGGTGGTCAAGTCAACCCGCGGGACGAGAAGCAAGCGGGATGAGTTGACCACATACTCAAGGAAGAGTCTGTAGTCAACTCAGCCCGCTTGAAATCATCCCGCGGGATCAGTTGACCCTGTCCCATTTTGAACGGGTCGACTGGTCCCGCTGCTCAATTTTATTATAAGTACAGTCACGTAATAAAGTCGAATATTTTAATTTTATTTTAATAACTTTATTCTATACAATTAATAACATTATTTTTGTTACTGATTTATGTTGCTGAGAATATATATTTTTTATTTATTCAATTAGGTATGTACATTTGCATGTCACAATTTACACAACAAATACTAAAACTATGTTTTTACTGTAATACGTACCTAAATTCTTGTTACAAAAATGCTTGTCTCGATTTTATTTATATAGTAATAATAATAATTATAGTTTATTAATTATATAATAGGTTTGGTTTATCTGTACCACTTAATATAAAAATATAGTTTTTGGGTATAAACGTTTAAACCTAACTGAATTGCGTTTTATTACATATATATTTTGATTTACCACTTTTGCGCTCGACTGTATCCACCAGTAGTTTTTAACAATAGATATTTTTTTAAGTTTGAACGTGGGATAAGTTAACCACTAGAAAAGCAGATAATAAATTAGGTGGTCAAGTCAACCCGCGGGACGAGAAGCAAGCGGGATGAGTTGACCACATACTCAAGGAAGAGTCTGTAGTCAACTCAGCCCGCTTGAAATCATCCCGCGGGATCAGTTGACCCTGTCCCATTTTGAACGGGTCGACTGGTCCCGCTGCTCAATTTTATTATAAGTACAGTCACGTAATAAAGTCGAATATTTTAATTTTATTTTAATAACTTTATTCTATACAATTAATAACATTATTTTTGTTACTGATTTATGTTGCTGAGAATATATATTTTTTATTTATTCAATTAGGTATGTACATTTGCATGTCACAATTTACACAACAAATACTAAAACTATGTTTTTACTGTAATACGTACCTAAATTCTTGTTACAAAAATGCTTGTCTCGATTTTATTTATATAGTAATAATAATAATTATAGTTTATTAATTATATAATAGGTTTGGTTTATCTGTACCACTTAATATAAAAATATAGTTTTTGGGTATAAACGTTTAAACCTAACTGAATTGCGTTTTATTACATATATATTTTGATTTACCACTTTTGCGCTCGACTGTATCCACCAGTAGTTTTTAACAATAGATATTTTTTTAAGTTTGAACGTGGGATAAGTTAACCACTAGAAAAGCAGATAATAAATTAGGTGGTCAAGTCAACCCGCGGGACGAGAAGCAAGCGGGATGAGTTGACCACATACTCAAGGAAGAGTCTGTAGTCAACTCAGCCCGCTTGAAATCATCCCGCGGGATCAGTTGACCCTGTCCCATTTTGAACGGGTCGACTGGTCCCGCTGCTCAATTTTATTATAAGTACAGTCACGTAATAAAGTCGAATATTTTAATTTTATTTTAATAACTTTATTCTATACAATTAATAACATTATTTTTGTTACTGATTTATGTTGCTGAGAATATATATTTTTTATTTATTCAATTAGGTATGTACATTTGCATGTCACAATTTACACAACAAATACTAAAACTATGTTTTTACTGTAATACGTACCTAAATTCTTGTTACAAAAATGCTTGTCTCGATTTTATTTATATAGTAATAATAATAATTATAGTTTATTAATTATATAATAGGTTTGGTTTATCTGTACCACTTAATATAAAAATATAGTTTTTGGGTATAAACGTTTAAACCTAACTGAATTGCGTTTTATTACATATATATTTTGATTTACCACTTTTGCGCTCGACTGTATCCACCAGTAGTTTTTAACAATAGATATTTTTTTAAGTTTGAACGTGGGATAAGTTAACCACTAGAAAAGCAGATAATAAATTAGGTGGTCAAGTCAACCCGCGGGACGAGAAGCAAGCGGGATGAGTTGACCACATACTCAAGGAAGAGTCTGTAGTCAACTCAGCCCGCTTGAAATCATCCCGCGGGATCAGTTGACCCTGTCCCATTTTGAACGGGTCGACTGGTCCCGCTGCTCAATTTTATTATAAGTACAGTCACGTAATAAAGTCGAATATTTTAATTTTATTTTAATAACTTTATTCTATACAATTAATAACATTATTTTTGTTACTGATTTATGTTGCTGAGAATATATATTTTTTATTTATTCAATTAGGTATGTACATTTGCATGTCACAATTTACACAACAAATACTAAAACTATGTTTTTACTGTAATACGTACCTAAATTCTTGTTACAAAAATGCTTGTCTCGATTTTATTTATATAGTAATAATAATAATTATAGTTTATTAATTATATAATAGGTTTGGTTTATCTGTACCACTTAATATAAAAATATAGTTTTTGGGTATAAACGTTTAAACCTAACTGAATTGCGTTTTATTACATATATATTTTGATTTACCACTTTTGCGCTCGACTGTATCCACCAGTAGTTTTTAACAATAGATATTTTTTTAAGTTTGAACGTGGGATAAGTTAACCACTAGAAAAGCAGATAATAAATTAGGTGGTCAAGTCAACCCGCGGGACGAGAAGCAAGCGGGATGAGTTGACCACATACTCAAGGAAGAGTCTGTAGTCAACTCAGCCCGCTTGAAATCATCCCGCGGGATCAGTTGACCCTGTCCCATTTTGAACGGGTCGACTGGTCCCGCTGCTCAATTTTATTATAAGTACAGTCACGTAATAAAGTCGAATATTTTAATTTTATTTTAATAACTTTATTCTATACAATTAATAACATTATTTTTGTTACTGATTTATGTTGCTGAGAATATATATTTTTTATTTATTCAATTAGGTATGTACATTTGCATGTCACAATTTACACAACAAATACTAAAACTATGTTTTTACTGTAATACGTACCTAAATTCTTGTTACAAAAATGCTTGTCTCGATTTTATTTATATAGTAATAATAATAATTATAGTTTATTAATTATATAATAGGTTTGGTTTATCTGTACCACTTAATATAAAAATATAGTTTTTGGGTATAAACGTTTAAACCTAACTGAATTGCGTTTTATTACATATATATTTTGATTTACCACTTTTGCGCTCGACTGTATCCACCAGTAGTTTTTAACAATAGATATTTTTTTAAGTTTGAACGTGGGATAAGTTAACCACTAGAAAAGCAGATAATAAATTAGGTGGTCAAGTCAACCCGCGGGACGAGAAGCAAGCGGGATGAGTTGACCACATACTCAAGGAAGAGTCTGTAGTCAACTCAGCCCGCTTGAAATCATCCCGCGGGATCAGTTGACCCTGTCCCATTTTGAACGGGTCGACTGGTCCCGCTGCTCAATTTTATTATAAGTACAGTCACGTAATAAAGTCGAATATTTTAATTTTATTTTAATAACTTTATTCTATACAATTAATAACATTATTTTTGTTACTGATTTATGTTGCTGAGAATATATATTTTTTATTTATTCAATTAGGTATGTACATTTGCATGTCACAATTTACACAACAAATACTAAAACTATGTTTTTACTGTAATACGTACCTAAATTCTTGTTACAAAAATGCTTGTCTCGATTTTATTTATATAGTAATAATAATAATTATAGTTTATTAATTATATAATAGGTTTGGTTTATCTGTACCACTTAATATAAAAATATAGTTTTTGGGTATAAACGTTTAAACCTAACTGAATTGCGTTTTATTACATATATATTTTGATTTACCACTTTTGCGCTCGACTGTATCCACCAGTAGTTTTTAACAATAGATATTTTTTTAAGTTTGAACGTGGGATAAGTTAACCACTAGAAAAGCAGATAATAAATTAGGTGGTCAAGTCAACCCGCGGGACGAGAAGCAAGCGGGATGAGTTGACCACATACTCGAAGCGCAAGCGACTCGACGATTTTTGAAAATTCGAATACTGGCAGAAGACATCAAGAGAATTTATTAAATATTCCGATTGGACGAATTCTACCGATGAAAATGGAAAAATAATGCCTTTTTGCATTGGAGGTGATGCCGTTGGTCTGTCGAAAAATATCTTACGACCGTTTTCTAAGAGAGGACTTACAGTTGCCAAAAGAATCTTTAATTATCGACATACAAGCAACCCCATTTTGTGTCCTGGCAATTTCTGTCCATAGGTACTAGGTTGTCCGGAAGAAATCGCCGAGTGCGATAAGGCCGCCGATTGTATGTTTTTCTTTTTTCTATGGTTTCCCTTTGTAATAATTGTAATCTTGTTGTACAATAAAGTGTAAATAAATAAATAAATAATACAAGAGCACGTCGAAAGGGTGAATTACACATTTGGAATACTGTGTAATAAATGGAGAATTCTACACAGACCTATCGATGTTACGATCGTGTAAACACATACATATGGCAATGTACAACGAACCGCCCAACGCGCCGCGGCTCCATAAACAAGCTCTTAGATAATAATTTGCTTTGTATTCGCCTACGGCTCGTACGAATTCCGCCTCGGTCGCAATGACAAACTTTCTGTATTTGTGCCAAAATGTACTATTATCTTATAGCATTCTCATGGCAGATATGTAATATAATGTAGTTGGTAATTATTATCCATATGGTTGGTACTAAGGTTTGTCTAGGCAGTCCCTTGGAACATGAGTGAAACTTTTGCCAGTAGCAGGGCACGGATTTAAACGAATGTGTGACGACAAAATATACCTAATAATAATATTAGTTGAATGAATGAAAACTATATCTACTTATATGATACTAGTAATTCAATTAAAGAAAAATACATAAATATACTGCACAGCAGTGTTTGAATAACCATAAATAGGTATCTTATAGATACCTATTTCCTTATACACAATGTAAAACATTTTTTGCAAAATACATTTTGATTTGATTTGAAAAAAAAACCTGTTCACTTAGAAAAACATTCGTTTGACGACAGTTCATCAAATACACAAGGTACAAATAGTCACTAAAGTAAAAAAATATAATCTTAAAGAAAATCACATTATGTGTACCTCACCACTACGTCAAATAGGTTCACGCTACCAATATTGCCAGACAGATGTTTTTGCTGGTTTTCCAATGAATATTGAGTAATTAAGGAGGCAGCAAATAATTCCAAACTCAATAGATACCTAAAACACTTATTAAAACATAAATAATATATAGATACACCAGGAATTATATGCATAAACCTATGTACTTAGTACTTAAAGATAACACTGATTTAATTCTATATTAATACATTAATAGATAGTAAGTATACATCTTGTTTTTTTTACGTTTTTTAATTATTACGCTAAAAAGCCTAATTCGCTTAATGAAATAAAAATATGTAACAACTTGTTGTGGCTTCTTTTAAAAGATTCGCTTTGCTTCGTTGCAAAGGTCTAGGACCCCAGGGCAGACTGTTGAGATGAAATTTGATTTAAATAACAACAACTTCTAACAGCAACTAAAAAGTAAACTTCATTAATGGGCGCATTACAATTTCTCTTTCTCGGATTCCTTTCTTAACAGAAAAATAATAAAAACCCAAAACACATAGAGTCTGTCTAACGAAAGCGCGACCTGAGAAAATGAGGTCAAATCAAAAAATATTGAATATGGTGTTACTGTCATACTAGGAGAAAAAAATTTCGATACTTGAGTATTTTTTTTGTATTTGCGACAATCGTATAATTCTTTTTGACGAACTATATTATATATATATAAAAAAAAAAAAAAAAACTATATTCCTAATATGAGGAACACAAAATGTTTAGAAATAAATATACTCAACCAATACGCTTTTAACAGCATCACACACTCAGAAATATTCAATTCCCTTACAAAACAAAAAATAGAATCCACACATACTTCTTCCAGCAAGTTAGAGAGATTAGATCCTATGTTTCAAACAGAATGAGTCAAACAGGGCGTCCCGTTGTCCCCAAAGATATTCTCCACTTCTTTCAGACATTCGCAGTCGAATGGGAAGAGAAGGGCATTGTGATCAGCGAAGCTAAGTAAGTAATTTGCGTTTCTCTGATGATATTGTCCTGTTCTCTCCTACAGCCACAGGACTAGAGCAAATGCTGGTTGCTCTACATATAAAAATGTTGAAGACCAAAATCATAACCAGCAGCTCCAAAGTAACGTACACGTAGGCGGACAGAATATACAATACGTCTTAAAATATATTATTGTCTACTTGGGCCAAGCAGTGTCTTTCTGGGCCAGATAAGACAAAGAAATAACGTGTCGAACAGAAAATACCTGAAAAAGTTACTGGTCCATCAAGGAACTATTTAAGGGCACTTTGCCCATATGGGCACACTTTAGTGATATCACTAAAGCGTAAGCTTATGGACATGTGTAATCTCCTCATTTGACCTATGGTGTATACAGACTTGGTCTTTGACTAACATCCAAAAGTCTAAACTCAAGGTTTGCCAACCGACCTGGATGTCTTGTGAGTAAGGGACTGAGACCATTAGAAAGAGTGGATGGCTTTTGCACAGCAGTAGAACAATACTGGATAGCTATAATAACCAATACAATACAAAAACGAGTAAAGATTTATTTATTGGTATATTACTATTATATCAAGAAAGTCACGGGAAAGGTGAATAACACAAAATGTTGAATTTTATCATCCTCAAAGTATGCTATTTCATCACATCAATTCGACCGCTTTTGAACGTATAAAGTGAAAAATTAATTTTAAAACATCTAAGTTATTTTACAATTTGAAGCTTGATCATTTAACTAATCACCATTATCTATTACAATCGCTGTTGAGTCGAAGTTATCGTTGGGTTCATTGAAGTACAATCGCAAAGAATTCACAGCATTTTGTGTCTCTGCTATGTCCTGTTTTTCGGGTTTCTCAGCGGTGACACCGGTATAAAAAGGTCTGGACATCGAACAGATTGGTGCCGAGTTAGAAATCAGTGTGACATCATTATCACCCACTCCCATAGAAAGTTTTAGCACTCCCATTTGGTGCATCTTCGCTCGATTTGTAATTTCAGTTATAAAGTTGCCCCCTTTCTATGACCCGCTTCACCCCTCAGGTGACCCTGATAACCCCAAAAATCTAAGTAATTGCCATAAATAAGTTTTTCTCCAATTATGCAGGAAAATAATACACAAATTCACTCACCTATGCGTTTTTACAATAACCCAAAAGACAAGGTTTGCTTAGAACCGGGTTATATCGCCGAAAATTTTCTTCCATTCTACTTTGTCTATGAATCGTGTGTTGCCATTTCATAAAAATTCAAAACCTTCTTTGCTCAAGTCAGTTACCTGACCACAGATAAACTAAGTTTTAAAGCCAGAAAATGAACGTGAACAAAATTAGACTACATGATTCTGTTCCCCCCTAGGACCCGCTTCACCCCATTTTACGGTAAGTAAAAAGCTCAATTTCTTTATTTAGTATCCACACTTTATTACTAATACTTATGTTTTATTATGTCAGAAAAATTATATGAGATCTTGTATATCCCAATCACTACCACTCGGACTGTTTTCCGCCTGAGTCGGAGTGGTATTTTGTTGACATACGAATGGCGGAGAAGGCACATTTGTTGATGTAGATGACGACGGCGATGTGTAGTATCCATATTGTGACTGACTATAGTAACCGTAATCGGCTTTAAAAAGAATATCGCATATTGCCTGTTGCACGGCATTCTTAGTATGTGTGTCATACTTTCTCATTTTATTGGCTGCAAATTTGAAAAATGTAATTATCTCGTCATTATCATCGTTAGACTTTGATGCAGATGTTTTTAAAATTCCAAAAGCGTCTTTTAATATTGCCAACTTAGGATCAACTTTCTTTTTTTTGGGAGGAGGGGGAACTTGTGGTTGAAGAGAGTTTGATGTTGCTGTGTCAACTGGTTCCTCATCAGTACCCGTATCACCAGTATTGGCATCAATAGCGATGTCTTCATTATCAATAATCTGAAAATAAATTAATATATACAATTACATTACAGTTACCAGATAATGCTGAAGACTGGAAAAAGATTGCAAAAGACTTCCAAGACCAGTGGGATTTCCCGCATTGTATATCAGCGCTAGATGGAAAACATATACTTATAGAGGCACCAATCAATACTGGCACAGATTTTTTCAATTACAAAGGAAGTTTTAGTATTGTACTATTTGCTGTAGCAGATGCAAATTACTTTTTAAAATTTATTGATGTTGGTTGTCAAGGCAGGATTTCGGACAGTGGAGTATTTCAAAACACTCAACTATATACAAAGATAATTAATCAGGAGCTGAATTTGCCTGCCTCAGAACCTTTACCAGAACGAAATAAAGCATTGCCTTATTTCTTCCTTGGTGATTCTGCTTTTGCTCTATCTGAAAGTATGATGAAACCATATCCTGGTAAAACACTCCCTGCGGGCTCAAGAGAAAGAATTTTCAATTATCGCTTAAGTAGAGCGCGTCGTGTCATCGAAAATGTGTTTGGAATAATGGCATCAGTATTTCGAGTACTAAGAAATCCCCTACTCGTTGAGCCAGATAAAGCTGCCATTATTGTAATGACAACATGTCATTTACACAATTTTTTAAGAGAGAATTCCAGTAATTATATAACTTCAAATGAGATAGATACGGAAGTTTATGGACAATTACGGGAAGGGTCCTGGAGGAATGACTCAGAAATGACTTCATTTCGACCTATACTAAACACAGGTCGCCGTTCCGCCAAACAAATAAAAGAAATAAGAGACGAACTGGCCGATTACTTCATGAATGAAGGTTCGATTCCGTGGCAGAACCAATATTCTTAAGTGTAGTGTAAGTGTCAAAAAAAATGTACTAATCAAAGATATTTTACTACCAGATGGTGTCAAAGCCTGACCACTTCGTCTTTATCGCTTCAACCCTGCAGTGTTCCTACCATAAAAATCTTACCCTAAATATCGTGACGTAATCACTATCCATCTGGTAGTAATATATCTATGGTACTAATATATCATTTAATGGGTCTAAATCGTGTATGATTTTTTATTAAGAAAGGTATGCGACCTTTTTTAATAAAAAAATATACACGATTTAGACCCGTTAAATAATATATTAATATGAATAATAATCGTGAAAGTTTAAAGAAATTAAAACTTTGTAGGTACTTACAGTATTAAGCGATTCCCTAGGTTTGTCGCGATCTAGTAAAAAAGAAAATTCTTCATATGCAAACCACGAACTTTGATATATCTGCGTTGCACCTGAAAAAATATAAATTCGTAAATTATTTTGTTATAAGTACCTACTTAAATAAATAAATAAAATAACAAGTGGTCTTGATTTTTACCTTTTCCCGTTCCTTTGCTTTTATTAACTTTGGTTTTCTCACGTCTAAAGCCAGATAACAGTATAGATATTTTACTTTTACATAAGTCGGGTTCAGTGTTTAATGCTTCGCCAATTATCTTCCAGGCGTCTCCTTTTAAATTCTTTTTCTTGTAGTTTTCATCTCGTGGGTCCCATAAAACATTATGTTTACGGTATTCTTCTATGAGCTGTAGACATTTTTCATCGGACCACTCCATGTTCGTGAACTTAACAAACACGTCGTGACACGCTCGCGTCCACGAACAAACTGCGCTCCCCTTTGAGATCGCGCAAAAAACCGCTTCCCGAGCGCTCCGCCGTGCTCCGATCGGGCTCCAGTCGCGCTCCGCGATCACGACGTATCCGTTATGTTTGGTTTGCGGAGCGGGCGCATTCGCAAACCACGGCGAACCTAAGTGGATACCCGGCTTAAGAAATTATTTTACTTCTTATTTTATTTCAATATGAAAAAATATAACTAAACATACATGTTTAATTATATTTTTTCTTATTGCCATAAGTTACAACTTATGATAATAATAGTCACAATTCACAATTGCATACGCAATAATTCATTTAAATTTCAATCTTGTGTCAATGTGGGTAAATAATGATTCCGCAACGCTCTAGTGATACCTATACCTAACCTATGCAAGAACTGTAATTGCCTATCGCCCTAATTTAATCTAATAATTATAAATAAGTAACGTAGTAAAGTATAATAAACGCTAATACAATTACCTGTATTTTGTTTTTGTTCCTGTGATAAACTTCTTGTTGGAAACAAGTGTATTGTGTGTGTCTATTTCATCCCATAATCTTCTTTTTAAAATTACATCGGAATATTGCTTTAATTTTTTTGCATATAATGCAGGCCTCTTCTCTACCTCTTATATTAATAATTCATTGTTAATGTCTTTCTCTTGCAAAGAAGACGACATCTTTAAAAACAAAACACAGCTACATTTTAAATAGCATACGTCTGCTCCGAACGCGCGGCGCCGGCCAGCCAAGTGACAAAAAGTCACCAGTGAGCTGACTCTCATAGTAATGTACAGGGCGAGTGACAGTCACGTCACTCCGGTGTGGCCTGCCGCTGCAACTATTTGTCATCGTATTATCACGTCACCTTAATGAGCGCACTCAATATAGTTTTCATTGCACTTGACAAAAAGTCACGTCGACAAAAAATTGCAATCAGCGGCGGGCCTTACATCTCAAAACAATTGGTTTTGAAACCTTTCTTCCGGACCATTGAATCAGTTGCCTCTCTGATTTGGCAGCAGCTAGGCAGTGGGTGTGCTAATAAAAAAGAACATTACACACTGCGTGACATTGCGACTGTGTCGAAGACTTTAGTCAGATCCAATAAAAATGGCAGGTATTTTTATCTATCGTCTGGATATGATTCTTATTCTGAATTGGCACGCTATTTTTAGTGGGTCGGTATTGGTATCAGCGCATGCACACACAAACACGCTGATAACGCAGTCAAGATTATGATTTATTTCCGAATAAAAATTAACTATTTAAAAAAAATATTTGAAATTGATTCAATAGAAGGTTCTGATAAGTAGTAACAATCAATAAGTAATTATTTTTTGTTGTTGAGAACTAAGATTTTCAGCAAATAAATAAATGATTAATAAATCATTATTGTTAAAATGAATCCTTTCACTTTCGCTTTGAAACAAATGTTGTCGAAAATTACGCTTGATTTACATTTGTGTTTAAAAAATATTAACTTTCATCATAATACAGGGTGGCCCATAAGTCCTTACACATGTAAATAATTAATAAATAAAAAACTAATTACAATAAGAAATACCTTTTTATTTCGTATTAACCTTTATAAAATGGGAATTATTTTTTGAAAATAACATCATCCAAATGTAACCCGTTACGATCACGGCACTCCTGTAAGCGACGTCTAAAAATATCGACGACTGCGCGGCAAGTCAGTTCTGTGATGTTAGCCATTTCTCTTTGAATATTTTCTTTTAGGGCTTCAATTGACCGCGGGTTTGTGTCATACACTTTAGATTTCAGATAACCCCATAAGAAAAAGTCCATCGGGGTTAGATCCGGACTACGTTGGTGGCCAGGAAATGTCTCCTCTTCGAGAGATCACTTTGTTGGGGAAAAGTTCACGAATGACGGGCATAGCGGTGTTAGAGGTATGGGCCGTCGCGCCATCCTGTTGAAACCAGGTCCGCGTATTGTAGCCTGGAAAATTCTGCAACGCTGGTGTAAAAAACTCCTCGATCATTGCTACATATCGCTCTGAATTAACTGTAATCGCGCGACCTCAGCCGTCTTCAAAAAAATAAGGGCCTATGATGCCACGAGCTGACATAGCGGCCCATACCGTCACTTTAGGGCTGTGTAATGGCTTCTGATGTTTACGTTTTGGATTATCGGGGCTCCAGTAGCGGCAATTTTGTTTACTTACATGCCCATTAATGTGGAAGTGAGCTTCATCAGAGAATAACACGTTATTGAACGAAGAAAAGCGCCTAAACATTTCATTCGCGTAATTTAGTCTCTGGATGGCGTCAGTGTCTTTTAATTCCTGTACCAACTGAATTTTGTAGGGGTGCAGACGTAAATCTTTCTGTAAAATCCGCTGTAACGATGTTCTGGATACGTTTAATATTCTGGAACGCTTACGAGTAGACTGGGTAGGATTTTCACGAACAGACTGTAACACTATGTCGATGTTTTCTTCCGTCCTTGATGTCCTTGGTCGGCCCGACCGCTTTTTATCTAACGTTCGACGTTAGATAAAGTCCAGTCTCTTCAAACTTTGCAACCCAGTTGTTGATCGTTTGAACAGTTGGAGTGTCATGAAAGTTGTGTAGATTGTGATGTTCTCGAAATTTACGCCGCGCAATGGTTGCCGAAAAATTGTTCCGATAAAACTCGCGCACACAAAAAGCACGGTCCGCACCGGTGAAACGCTCCATGGCGACTGACTTCCCAGAAACCGAACGTACTGTTTTTGACCCGCCCGCGCCCCTCCCGCGCGTCTTATGCATTTTATTCGAAATTTACATTTTAAAGGACTTATGGGCCACCCTGTATATCGCTATACAACTTCAGTTTTAATACATTTATGGGAAACTTAAAACACCTGTCTAGTATTTTTAAGTAAAAAATCTGTGTACAAAATTTGAAAACCATATATGAAAAATCACAAGTTAAAAGCTTGTTATGTTACCAGACTGTCCGTAAAAAAACATAGTCACTACACGCCGCCGCCGGCGCGCCATCTAGCGCTCATTGATAATATCTTTTCAGTTCCTATTGTAATTACTATTGATAATATTTTCCGTCATACTTGCGGGGTTTGAACTATACGATGGTTAAGTTTAGGTAAATATTACGTACCTTATTTTAAATAAATAAATATTCAGGTTTTACACGTACTAAAACGAATGTTGTATAATAATTAGTATTGTATCGTATAACTATTCGCGAACTCGTTGATGTTTGGACAACTCTCTCCATACGACAGTGCTTCGAATGTTCTTCTTTCCTCATACTCATTAAAATAATTGTACAAACGAAACCGGACTAGTTATATCGTTATAGCGCCCCCAGCTCAAAAACCATACTATTATTACATGATCGCAAGACAAAGTCAAGCCCCTGATATTGAAATGGTCTTAGTGTTTATAAAGAAATAAGCATTACAGTACCGTGTAACCTTGTTACCGTGTGTGTAATAAATAGGTCCGTGTAACCATGTTACCGTGTGTGTAATAGTAGTATTGTGTAGTGTTTATAATTGTACTGTTTAAGTAAAGAAATCGGCGCACTACATCGGTATTGGTATTAACGTACGCACATGCAAATATGCTAGTGACGTACTCAAGAGATATCGAAATAAAAACAATTCGGTTATTTTGGAATTAAAAGGTAACCTAATTTAAGAGTAATTGAAATCGATTCGATCGACAATTCTGAATATGCGGTATCGGGATGTCCGCTACTAACTTCCAATAAGTACCTATATTTCGTTGTTGAGTACTTTTATTATGTTCAGGGTTGCCAAAGCGAATTCATCCAAATCCCTAAAAATCCTGATCGAATTCCCTAAATTTGGGGATAAAAATCCGCTGATTCCCCACAAATTCCCCTCAAAAGTTTTTTATGAAGTGAAACTATATTCAATTATTTAAATTTTTGTTTATTTTTTTAAAATTTTTTCCATAAATATTAGTCGAAAGCAGTTTGTTCGAAGGGTTAAACTTAACACTGCCGCCCCGTTTTTTAATCCCTTCCCTTGTTGCCATTAATGATACTACAGTATCTGTATTTAATATAGTGAGGTTTCCAGTTTTTAAATTTTTAAGGACATTAAATTTGCGCTCGAATGATGCATTTGAAAAAGGCAATAACGAAATAACAATTTTTATGTTTGAGAACAGAAATTTTCCCGCAAAACACACACATTCAGCATCAATGTTATCTCCAAGAACTTCAAGCCCGTTTTGTGACGGTCATAAGTACGTAAAATTATCGTCACGGGGTAACGTGTACATCTCTAGCCATACATAATGATTCTAAAAAATGTCGTTATCTATAATAAAAGATGAAATATTTTCCGATGAGAATAAGATGTCAAAATACCCGCATTTTCTCCACATAATGCCAATCCCCAATAAATCCCCAACCAACTTGAGATTCCCTGAAGTTTGGGGAATTCCCCACAGATTGGCAACGCTGATTATGTTTCCGAATTCCTCTATTTTTGCTTTGAAGCAAATTTCGTCGAAGATTATAATTGATCAACGATTGTATTATAAAAATTTTATATTTTCATCATGCTTTGAAATTATTAAGCTAAGTAGTTTCGTTTCATGTAGTTGTCCGCGAACCCGTGATGTTTGGACACAACACTCTCTCGATACGACAGTTTTGAATCTTCTCTTTTCTTTCCTTATACTCAATAAAATAACTGTCTAATCGAAGTCGAACCGTTATCATTATAGCGCCCCCAGCTTAAGAACCAAATTATCATCACTTCACGAGCATGTTACAAGTATGGTGGTTAACTATGTGTATACGTGTTTATATCTACCTATATATCATTCTAAAATGTCAAGATGGGTAACGGTTATTTACTGTGTGTCAAAGTTTCTATGATTTGGGTGTGTAAGGAAAGGGTTTTAAAAAGAAAATTATAGAAAGACAAGACTAAGTATTTATTTCAAATAGGCTTGTCAATTTATCGAAAAACTAGTTGCTTGTTCCAAAACTAGGTCGTCACAGGAAAAAACAAGCAAGAATACCTGTGGCAGCTTCAATTATAGTATATACAGACACATCTTACAATATCATTAATTATAGTTTGTCACAATAATATCTACAAGTAATTCTATGTTCTATGTCGTGGGCTATTTTATAATTAGTAAGGTAAATAATATGAATAAGTATTCTCTAATACCGTATAACATAATTAGAAAACATAAGCCACACTATGACACATATCATATTAAATAACTTACGTGAACTTTGATGGTCAGTAGTGGTTTATTGCGGGTTTGATACTAAAGATCAACAGCCATAATATCAGCAGTTAAAACATCAACACCGTAAGACAAACGAATCAAAATCTTAACACTTCAGAATGTCAGCAGCTTTGTTAGTCAACAGTTCACCAGACCAAAGTTTAAAATCTCGACTTGGAAAGTAAAATAAAAGATTTTTTTAAGAGGCAAACAGCTCTCTTTATAATGATCCCCATGAGATATATAGTCATATGATTTACGATTTAGTAATTCAAATGGTTTTTTATTAGGGAAATAAGATTTTAATTGATTAAAGTCTTGTTATTTCATTATGCCAAGGTTTCTAAGCTGGTCCCTAAAGATTTGAAAGAATCTACAAAGCGAACTTGTATGCTCTCTTCGGTTGAAATCGGAACAAAGTTTGTGAATAAAATATAGTTTTCTTTTGTTTTAGCTGTGACGTTAATATATCCAGGAGCTTCACCTAATTCCTTTACGAAGCGGTGTTAATCGTAGCCTGACAAATTATGAAAAAACACAGGCAAAAATTGTGGTACTTTGTACTGTAAGTTGCAAACAAATATGATACGTGATCGTGTTTTCAAAGTCGTAAACATTTCCTTCCGAGTAAATGATCGGAACATTATTTTTTTTTAAATTTCGGATATATTTTAGCCTCTTTATAAATAGAATTAACAAAATTTGATACACAATCCGAACCGCAATAAGAAATGTAACGATTGTAGCTTTCGTCTAGCGCACACGTGATATGATAAACGTAAGCTGCAGGTACATGGTGTTGTACTGTTACAGTGCTTGCCTTAGAGGGATCAGGGTTGCAAGATGTATAACGTTTTAGCATTGTTTCAAAATCTGCATATATAACAAATGGTACAATTTGTTTTTTATCATAATTTTAAAAATTATATGAAAGAACCTATTGGTGGTAGTTCAGTTGCTATACCCCCACAACTACCAAGATCGTCGCATGTATTAAAAAAATTAAGCATGCATCATAAAAGTACAATTTACCGTGGTGATTAGTTATTTGAGTCCTAAAAAGTCGGAGACAATAATGTGACAAATTACTACTTTCTAAATAAAGAAAATGAATCACTTTACCTTTCAAGGTTTTTGGTTTGTAAAGCGATCCTATGACAGTATTATTTTTTAAACCATAAATATGAATACAAATTTCCGGATTATTTGGGAAGATTTAGAGAAAACTTATGCTCAACAGCGGGACTGTACAGCAGTGTACAGACTAATATACAGTGAAAGCATAAAAATAACTTCAACTTCGCTAACTTACTTCACTACTTAATTTTTATGCTATCGCTGTAAAAGACGAGTTCCGGATTATTAAATAACTCATGAGTCCGTCTCATAAAAATCTGTTAACCATCCCCACTGCGGAGTGTTTCGATCTAATTGAACTTTTAGCGTCACCTCAGCTCTCTTCTACCGAACTTCTTTAGCGATGGATGTCACCTCAGCCTTATTGTAGATTTTCACTTCCACGCCGTCCGTCGCACTTTCCCGTTTGCGACACGGCTAACTAGCGACGAACAGAAGTCAGCACTGGAGGTCGTCCGCGGAGAAATGTCACTTTCCAACCCGAAGAGGTCTGAGCGGCTGGAACTGTGTTTTTTTACTGTAAACGATTTAATTAATTTTCAATACACTTGCTCAGAAAGTGGCTCTTATTGCACTGCACTTAGGTACATAATGGCACCTGTTACCAAACTGTGACATTTTGATTACCATTACGCACTAGTGCTATAATGTAGCTATAACCTTTTTGTTCAACCTCTTTGTTCAAATTTTGAATACGAAACAAAATCAGATTATTGCGTTCGTTCAATACTATAAGTAAATTAGTGTCTGGCTTATTTCGTGCAATTTTAGCCATTTTAACTTGTAAAAACGATTCATATGGCTCAAAATCACCAAGGTGGGAAATTCTGAATTCTGTTTTATGATGCTATAGAGTAGAAGCTAAAATATTGATTACTCTAAATCATAACTAAACTTGTGTTTAAACTATATTTACCTTGGCAGAGCATAGAATTAAGTACTTTTCTTGAAATTTCAATTTTTAAGTGTGCTATCACTAAAATTAATCATTCGGGGAACGTTATTCGGAGGTTTATAATTAAATAAAAAAAAAAAATTATATATTTCATTTCAACCCTTTACGATAGCGGAGATATGTAGCCAATAGTACGAAATTAAAAAACTTTGACAAAATTTGGAATTAAAATGTTTTTAAGGACAATGTCTCTGTAAATTAAGCTATATGACTATTTCAAGTTCTTAAATTAACTAAATAAGTGAATATCGCTCACTTGCATATAAACAAATCTGCGGTAGCTATAGGGATTCCGCCTGTTTCTAATATTATCAGGCTTTATTCCCAAAATAACTTATGTTATAATGGCATTTCTTTGATTTTAGTGGTGTTCCCCGAAATGATGAGGGCGTTCATCAAATGATGCGTGTGTTCTCCAAATGACGATATGCAGACAATTAGGGTTAAATTCACTGTTAAATTGAATAATAAGCCAAATTATAGGAAATAATTGTTATTTATTTATTTGCTATAAGGTTTATTCTTAACAAAAACTTAATTTTTACTAAATTAAATCACTTTTTTAGTCTTTTAATTAATGACACACAGCCAAGTAAAACTCTTAACAATCATATTAAACTTTGGGTATTGCTGGAGATGATCAAACCATCTAAACAAATAAATATAGTTCTTTAGTAAAATCCTATTTAAACTTTTAAACAAAAACAATCTTTCTTAATCATTATTAATTTAGGTAGCAATACCTTCTTATAAAAAAAAAAACAATTGACTTAAAAAACGAAATAATTAGAATTTTTCGAAAACATCGATATCAGTGTCAAAGTAATAATACTCTCGATTGTTTTCTTTCTTCAGTAATGGCATTGAAAGAATAGAAATTATTTGCTCAAATTCAACGTGAGATACATCTTGTGGCTCTAATTTAAATTTTTTGGCATTATTACGTACCGAACTCAAAAAAGTTACTAAAATTTCTCCGTCATCGTCATCCACACCTGTCTGACAGGTGGCAACATATCTGTAATTGACATTTTTTTGTGTAGGTACTTTAATTAATAAAAATGTTCCAGGGGATATTAAATTAGGATGTATGTTTTCCTTGTCTTGACTGTAAGATGTACTGGCTTTGACTTCAACAGTAAGTTTTCGCGCAGTACGTTGACGATCAGAAATCGTCATTAAATCGTCCTCATCAGATGATGAAGAGTCATAAATGGTTTTATAAATGCTCTGTTTCTTTAATTTCAGTACATCTTGTACCTCCTCTATGCCCATAAACTCGTTCGGTTCAGGAGATTCCCTTATGGAGATTCCCTTATATGTATATCCGTATTTATGGGTTTAACTATTGGATATAAACTACCAGATAACACTGACATTTTCAGCTCCTTTTCAAGACGTTCATATCGGTATAATTTAATTGTAATTTCTGGGCTTTTTTGCCATATAATATTTGTAATATTCATGATACCCGGTATGGCATCTAAAGTTTTCGGAACCAAGTTTTTTGCGTTAGAGATGTCATCATCAGGAATTTCTTTTACAAAGATAGTGGACTTAGTGAATAAATTAACAAAGTCCGAGGCTGTTTTAATATCTTGCCCCATTAAGACATGTGTGTCAGCAGTCCTTTTAAGAGTCCCACCTACGCCATCCATAGGTCCTTTGCCATGCCCAGGTTCACTGTACGTCCATGTAGCTTTTGTTATCTGTTTGAATTCATTTACTAATGTTTGTATCCAAAGATGTATATTTGTGCGGTTACGGTATTGGGATGTTGGACCATCAGAATATATATGAAGAGTGTGAATATTTTCTTTTGCCAGTATTATTTGCAGAATAGGTTTCATATGAATCCATACTGCATGGGCTTGATGATCCAAATTTTCACTCACGGTAGCAAATGATTTGGACTGCAAACTATTGTCAACGTTACGCATATAATATACACCTGTATGTATAGATAACTGATTTTTTGCAAAATGAGTTGACTGGATTTCGTTTGCGTATTTAGTTGTGTAATTTTCTGAAAAATCTATTTGTATCATTACTTCTTCTTCAGTTAAATTTTCTTTCAGTTCTTTTTTCAGTTTGTTGTAAATATATATACCATACAGATGTTTTTTTTAACTGGAATATCTTCAATAAAAGCCAATTTTAATTCTTTTACTGTACTTGAAATATCAACCTTTTTTGTTATCTTGAAAGTCTTCTTCTCGCATTTCACAGTTTTTTCTTCAATAACAGACTTCCATTGAGAATATGTCACAGAAGCTGTATCATTATCACCTGGCTCAAGTGTTGGATTTTTGCATTTCTCACACACACCATTCATACAGTCGTAAGAAATTACGTTGCAACTATAATCCTCAATAGTTTTCTCTATACTCCCGTGATTAACCTGTTGTAATGATTTTAATTTGTTTAATTTGAACTCGAAATTTTCATGTTTTACACATAAACAAGTTTCTCTGTCTCTTAATTTTGGAGCTACCACCCAAAACGGCTTTGCTCTTAACAATGTCGCATAAGACAAATTAATTCCAGTTTCGTTAACGAATTTTGACGTGAGTGCTTTAACTGAACATAAAAGGAGGCTTTTTAGCAAGATTTTTGTTTCTTAATCCCGTTTTTCTTTACGAAATCTCTCTTGGCTGGACACATCCTACTGACATCATCTCTTTGGAAGAACTCTTTGACTTTTTCGCGAACCTTTTTATTCAAAACAACCTCACGAATTTTGGCGTCAGATTTGAGAATAGAACTGGTTTTCTCTTTTGACAAAAAACTCTTAGCCATATGAAGCAATTTGTATTGCCTTACCATAGTCCCGCTAACACATTTTTGAAAAACTTCCCTTTCCTTGGAATTTTTTCTCAAAGTATTGGCTTTATCTTGTAATTGGGCAGTCAATACTTCTTTAAATAAAAGATTCTTGCGCACTTCAGGAGGTACGTCAACGTTTTCTAATAATGCGTTAACTTTGCTGTCGGGAGTTGTAGGGTTCTGAGACTCCATTTCTTTTCTTTTTACTTGTCTTCTTAATCTTTTCTTTAAAGTGTAATATTTACGTTTAATTTTAGCAATGGTTTTCTCTTGTTGTTTTATTTTACGATATGCTTTGGCTCTATCCTTCCGCACAATTTGTCTTCCTACTGTTTTTCTCACTGAAGCTGATGCAGCTAAATCATCATCGGAATGTGGCGGTGTATTGTGTAATATGCCAGATAATGCCTTCTTCTTTTCTCTGTATTTTTTTGAAGCTTCTTTCCACATTTTTCTTTGCTTTCGCTTTTCTCGTTCAGTCATCTCTGCTATATTCTTCACTTTCTTTTCTTGTTTTTTTTTTTTATGATAGTATTCTCTGCCCTTAGCCCTTTTAATCTCCTTCTCTTCCTCTGTCATCTTATCTAAAAATTTTCTTTTCTTGGCATTAGCTTTTTCTCTTTGGCGCAAGTAAGCTGTACTGTTTTTCTTTATTTGCTTTTTCGAACGGTTTTTATTTTTTTCAGCTTTGTGAGACTCCATATTGCTGTAAAAATGAAATAAGTATACTTATTGATAACTTTATAAGCACGACATACACAAAATTGACAGTTAGTAATAGAAAGTACCACTAAGTAACTAAATAGTCATTTGGGGAACAACAACATCATTTAGAGAACGGTCCATCAAATCGGAGAACGTTCCCCAAATGACCGTTCACCAAATGATATTTTCAAATAACCGCGCCTTTTTTAAACGGCAGCCATATTTGATAGCAATTCTCGCTTCCTTAATGTAAAATATTTGAGGTTAACATTTCTTATACAACACTATAAAAGCTATTATTGCAACATTTTGATTGAATAACGCGTTCCCCATTTGATGACCTATTGATGTACGCTCTGTAAATAATGAATTGAAAGACACCACTTATTTTAATTTCTTTTGGCGAGCTACTTTCTTCACAGCCACTTTGTTTACAACTCTCTCTACAGCTGTTCCATAGACTAAAGAGGGATGCGTTCGAAATGTTTTTTTTTCGCGCAATCAAAGCTGCGTTCACTAAAATGATGTTTACATTGGCGGACATTATGTTTTGACTTACATTTTTAAAATTCGTTTTCCTCCTTTATTAATGCTTGCAATAATTTAATATTAGATACATTTGAAGGTGAATGGGTATTAATAACCGTTAAAAATGTTTTATTTTATGACTATTTCTGGTGTTAGCTTGTAAGAATTGCTACTTAGGACGCGTTCTCCAAATGATTTTTTGTACTTATTTGTCCATATAAAATGTAATAGATAAGACTTTTTAATTATTTTGTGTGATGTGTGGTTAAAGTAAACACAGTTAAGTGTTTACTAATGCTAAAATGTAATAATAAAAACAGATTTGAGGCATTTATTTGCTGCCGAAGTGGATTTACCACCTTGGTGATTTTGAGCCATATAATAACAAAACCTATAATGTATAAATCGTTCATTCAAATAAAAATTGTTTTTCTTTATGGTCGCCATTTTAAGCGCCATTCTACGCCATTTTAAGATACGCGCGGTTTTTGGTGTGATTTTTTCGAGTGAAGTTCATTGTCTGTATTAATTAAATAAAATCAAATACTACAAAAACATTAGAAAATGTTACATCCTATTGTCACTAAAAATGACATTACCGTAAAATCTTTTCAAGCAAGAAAACAAACAACGACAAGTAGGCAATTTGATCAAAAGACCACATAGCCTTCAACTATGGGTCAATTAAAAAAAAAAATTGTTGCGTGCCTATGAATGTTACCGCCATATTATGAATTTTTTTCCTAGTTTTGATGTAATAATAGTTAGCTAAATTATTTTTCTTCACAAGTGTATTGAAAAACGTCGTATGATACACGTGAGTAATGTATTGTTACCGTTCTTGGCTCTCTTAAGACCCTCGCCACCACCTCAACGGTAACCATGTACATTACACACTTGTATAATAATGTACTATTAATAACAATACTTCGTGAACTAACGGTAAACCTGCAAAATAAATGCCTAAAAACGTGTCAGTATCTCTTAATATCTCTTAATGCAAATATGCAAGAAACCCTAACTCCTAACAATCTACATAGATACGACTGTGAGTTTATTTGTTTGTTACTCTTTCGATGCACTCAAATATATCATGACTTGAAATAGGACATGAGATAGTTATATAACAATTACCTTGGTTTTGTTGTTGGCTCGAAAACCTTGCGCTTCACTGCATTTTTTCCCTTGGATGTCTCCGCAATGGCTGCTGACTGGTACATAGTGCTGACTTCGGAATCAGACATGAAATGCACATAATTTTATTAATAACATAGTCATACAAAAGACTGTGAGAATTCTTTTTATGAAAGACAGAACCTCAATAGTTATTTAGAACAGAATTTAAATAAATGGTTATATTTAATGGAATGCAACAATTAAATACTAGCCGGCAGGCAAAAACCAGGTCCGTAGCTAGGAAATTCTGTAAACTTACTTACATTTCATGATTTTTATATGACGGTTGTAGAATTGTAGATAACGTATGGTAAATAGTGTTTACAACTAGAAAATACTGGAGCAAATGTAACGTATTGATCGAAATCGATTGGTTTTATTCATAAAAAATACCATATCAGCAGTATTTGTCTCATTACACAATTCAACCTTAATTACAGGTCTTCAAAGTTGCGTGAATAATTTGTGTTAGTTACGTCAGCTTAATGAAACCCAATTTTTCTGTCTAATTACAATTTTAGAGAGAAATGAAATATAAAACTAGCGTTTTTCGCTCGCCGACAAAGATGAACCCGACATTTGGCTGTCGCTTATGATAAATACATAAGGTAGTATAATTATACTTAAGGAGCTATCCCGGATTGATTAAAGGAGTTAGGAAAACATAAGGATAATGGAAAAATAATGAATGAAGAAAACAACAAAATTTATTTAATAAAATTTTTATTTGGTTTTAAAATTAAGATTCAATATTTTGTTCCTTCCCCTCGCCCTAATAACTGCTCGAAAACTGTTCTTCATTGACCTAACCAGCTTCTGAATCGATTCTTGCGGGATACCTTCCCACTCCTCTATTAATCCGATTTCAGCTCATTCACACTTGAAGGAGCAGGATTTCTAAAATGAACCCTCCTCTTCAGTTCATCCCACACGTGCTCAATGGGAGTTAAGTCCGGGCTGAGCGCTGGCCAGTTCAATGTGGCGATATCGACTTCTTCGATATATTCAGTTGTGAGACGGGAAGTGTGACAACGTGCGTTATCGTGCATAAGGACGAAGTCATCACCGTTATATCCCCGCATAAGGAACGACATGTTCTAGCAGAATATCTGAAATATAGCTGAAGTTAGACCGCCTTTCATTTCATTTATCTTAGCGTGGAAGTGTCTTGACAGCTTTTGAAATATTTCACTATCACTCCGATGGAATTTCAGATAGTCGACAATGATTTGAACGTGTTCCGGATCAAGCGACTACGAGAAATTGTTAGCGTCGTCGTCCGAAAGTGCCAGCGTTGCCAGACGTCCCGATTTTGGCGGGACGTCCCGATTTTTGAATCAAAATTAAATGTCCCGCGCGGGACACGCTTAGTCCCGCTTTTCGAGGATAGCTTGACCGTACATGCAGCGCGCTGAGGAGGCACTGCCTGGTTTTTTTTTTTAGACAAAAAAAAAATATTTAAAAACTTACGATAATATACGTTTTTTTACTATGTCCCGCTTTCGACGAAAAAATCCCGATTTTTTCACTAAAAAGTTTTAAAATCCCGACTTGCCAAAATAAAAAATCTGGCAACGCTGGAAAGTGCGCACGTCCGTCTCACTATGTCGGTAGTTCTTCAATATTCTCTTGTGTTTTTCGAGTTCAACTTTCAATTGTTTTTCGTATGTTCTCCAGTTCTTGTGCTTAAACCTTTTAACTGCCTCACGTGTCTAAAAGCGACATAAGTTTCTTCTTTAGGAAAAACTCCTGGATCTATTCATGACGTCTCTGTCCAGTAACTAACATATTAATATGTGCAGTAGCATATGCCGCTCTATTTTTCCATGATATGGGTCGTATTTTTTTTTTATGGGTCGTATTAAAGCGTCAAAATTGACTGTACTTTGTTAAATTTTAACACCCATATCGACTGTGTTGCTACATACTGACTTATAATCCGATTCTAAGAAAACGGCTTGTAATAATTCTCCAGGTTCTTGTTCGGTACGACGTAGCCCTGGCCATTCGAATTTTCGGACGATCCCCATAGCGCCAATTACTAAGTCTTGACCGATTTTAATGATCTTTTGTAACATGACCGTAGAGGCCTAGACTCGACGCCAATTTTCGAAAACTCAACAATACCTGTTTTATTTAAATCGGAAGGTAGACTCTGGTTTCGGCTCTGATATCGGTTTTGCGTAGGTTTTGACTTCTACTTACGTTTCCACAGTGTAAACGGATTGAAATAATTTAATTTGTTTTACTTTTATTTATAACAAATAATATTATATCAACACACCGTTTGTCGTGGAGAGAAAAAATTGTTCTATTGTTTTTCCTTCGTTTTTTATCGCAGCACTCGTTCACGCGAAGATCGACGGTGGCTCGCGATCGGCCATGAGCGCGAGCACCTGTCACGCCACATGGATAAGTTCCGTTATCTTCAGATATTTAACATAATCCCCCCCCCCCCCCCCCCCTTGGAATCCGTGACTCCAAAAAGGTCTACTGAATCTCCCGTTGGCAGGGCACAAATCTTTGTGACGGCTCTGCATATGATGCCCTTGCTTGTGGTGATTACGACCCTGCAGACGCTGTCAGCTCCGAAATATAATTTGTTGGTGCGCCACTTCAAAGGTGGTAGCTGCTCATCTTTGATGACGACCATGTCTCTAACCTTGACTCCTGGACCCTCGCTTTGACGCCACTTCACACGTTGTAGCTCGGCCAAGAATTCTTTCGTCCATCGGCTCCAGAAGTGCTGCCTTCGCTTTGTACATCTGCTATTTTTTGAAAACATCGTGGGTCATAAAGCTATAGTACTCATTGTACTCGCCATTTGTAAACGTACCAGTCACTAGAACTCCACGACCATACAATACTTCGCGTTGTTGCATAAGTAGTCGATCACTTCGTATATTAATTTAAATATCCACGAAGTGGTGTCATTCGCTTGTCTCATATTTTGCGGTAGTTCGCCAAAACAACTTCCCGAGTAGGGATTGCAAAATCCTGTTTTTTTGAATTTTTGAGTGTTTTGAGTTGATTTGATAAAACTGAAATAAAATCGTTATTTAAGTAGTCACTTTTACTCAAGTGATCACTTTTACTTGTTTATGAATACGGGTGTGAGTGTGGCCAGCTTTAATAATTGGGTTAAAACCTTAAAACCACATTTAAAGAAGCAGTATACCAAATTCAGGAACCCTTTAGAACCTATTGAAATGATTGGTATTACATTGAGGTAAGTAATTCAAATATCATAATAATGTTCAATGTATCAATTATTCATTATTATCTTTAAAAACAGTTTAAGTATTACTATTAGGCAACGAAGCAAAGTTATAATCTTCTTCTTGACTATCATCAGTAAAATTATTAATCTTAGTGTTGGCTGAGTAGGTGATGATATACTGCATGAATCTGAATATCCCTCCAGGAGGCAAGTTTTGCACGCAACTCAAACTCGTCGGCTTCTTGTTGTAAAAGCGCAAGTTGCTGTTTACGTTCACGCTCACGTTGTTACCGTACACGCTCGTTTTCTACGCGCCGTCCCTGCATTAGTACTGCTCCCACACGGCGTTGGCTGGTCACAGTCGCGGAGAGAGACCGGAGTACTTGCTTCGCGATGCGTTTCAGCAGGGCCTTGTGTCGTAGGGTTCACCACTGAAATAGTTTGGCTACGTGTAACCACCATTGTAATGACTTCATGTTAGATGGAATAGGGATGGTAAAAAGGCGGATGCAATGTTGGTGAGCGTGTGGACTGTATAATTATTATCTAATGGAATGGAAATAAAAATGGTTCAAATTCGAAAGCATTTATTTCAAATAAAACATTTACAGGCACTTTTGAAAGGTCAAGGTGTCAGTCTGTCAGAAAAAAAATGGTGCTAATTTCACATTCCAAAGCGTAGATCTCTATGGAGAAGAATGTGCAAGAAACTCCATGGACACTCTTTTCAATCATTTTATGTATAACAAATATCTCTGTTACATGTTTCTTGTCGCTGCTATTATGTGAGAACAATGTCAATAAAATAAAGTAAAGACAAAAAAAGGCATTCTAAATAAGGATATTAAAATAAACCACTGGCAGCTAAGAGATGACCAGTCTCAACTGACAGCACCCGTTCACGGACGCGCATATCAGCACCACTCAGCTCAACCATTTTGAAGGGAACCGAATGATCCAACACACGCGCCACCATTAGTGAGACATTTGAGTGAGCATGACAAACTCTCAACCACCATGCTCATTTATGTCAAACAAGTTCAATATCCAAAAACCGTAAATTGCTCCATGGTACTCACATTTACAAACTTTGAAAATAAATGCTTCTACATTTTACAATAATAATTTAATATTAAATATAAAGATAAAAAAGTATTTTCCAAACTAATCAATTTGTACGCCCTGCTGGTAGTGGAGCTGGACCAGCATAAACCCAAGCATTTTTATCTTGAATATAATCCTCCAAGCTATAATATGCCTGTGTACATAGTGTGCGTTTAATACAAGATTTTAATTTTGTTTCATTGAGTTCTAATATGTGAGGAGGAATTTTATTGTAACATTTTAAACAGTACCTCATGAAAGAAGACGCTACTTTAGCCAGTCTGAAACCTGGTTGAACCAAAAGGTCCCTATTCCTTGTGTTCGGTGCATTCACCGAACACCTTACTCAGCAGTATCGGCGTAATACGCCGTCCTATTGAATATGTTTTAAACCATATTCAGTGCACTATGGCTACCGCGATAGCTGGGTGTATTCATTACATTTAAACATTTCATTGATATTTTTAGCTTAGTTTAACATTAATAACATTTGTATAAGTCAGTAGCAATAAACAGTAATTATCGGAAACATTTCTTTCTCTACCAAACACCGACACCTAGCTACGTGCCCCGACATAATTTTGGTCCTTCGAGCCGGATTGGATCACGCGTCGCGTATTTTCAATATATACTAATTTTAAAAAGAAAAAAGATATGTATTTTTGTTCATCATCATCAGCCTTTTAATGTTCCCACTGCCGAGACTCAGGCCTCCTCTCTAGGGGAGGGAATGGGCCATATTCCACCATGCGGGCCCAGTGCGGGTTGGTGGATGTCACATGTCTTAGAATTTTTCGTTCTAGGACATGCCGGTTTCCTCACGATGTTTTCCTTCACCGTTTTGAGAGCAGTAGTGGTGAAATAAATTACACAAAGTAATGCGCCTGGCTGGGTGTGAACCCGCGACCTATAACTCGTAAGTCGGGGCTGTTACCACTGGGCCACCACTGCTCTCTGTATTTTTGTTTGTAATGAATAAACTCAAAATCTGCTGGAACGATTTTGAAAATTTTTTCACCATTTGATTTTCAAGTTTCTGGTCAGTACATTTATGTACCTACGCCTAACTGGTCAAAATGTATTGAACTTGCTAAGTTTTTTCGCGATATCAGGCTTGGTCCCATAGAACAAGATTGCAATTTGATTCTACGTGCCCTGGTCGTAAGCAATTAAGACAGACCTTTGCTTCTCTGGCCTTTTGCATACGAGCTTCAACTGACAGGGCTCTGAAAGCTTCACAGTTGAATAAGAAGTGAGTTTGATTGCACATAAGACATGTAAATATTTTTTTATTATTATTGATTTTTTTTTATTGCTATTTTCATTTGTGTTTGAATTTGATTTTGTAGTCGTAAGTAGATTTTAATTGTGTTGGTTAGGATTTGAAAGTTGTTCTTTACTATTATTTATTTTATGTTCTTGCAAAGTTTCCAATAAGTCAGCTCTGTTGCTGAGGAAGCTTATAAATGAATCTAATGAAGGTGGATTATCGAACGTGTTTCGATGTTCTTCCCAGTGTCTACGTGTGAGGTTGTCAAGTTTTTCCGACATGATATGAATTATGAGGGTATCTTGCAAACTAAATTCGGCGTCTTGACCTAACGTTAACAAGGCGCGAAGGTTTTTATTTGTAACGTCTAAAAGGTTACGAATGGAAGAACACGATTCACTCTGCATGTACTCTATGTTAAATAGTGCCTGAACATGGTTATTTACGAGCAATCTTTTGTTGTCATACCTCTTACATAACAAATTCCAAGCGGACTCATAATTCTGAGCTCTAAAATCTAAATTATCTATAAATAACAATGCACTACCTTTAAGAGAAGCACGTAGGTAATGCAATTTATTAATATTGTCGATGTCCGACCGTGAATGGATCAATGAAATATAAGTGTCCCTAAATTCAAGCCGGTGTTGATAGTGACCATGAAAAACAGGTGGATTGATTTTTGGCAACCTAACACAATTGGACTTAAAGCCACCTGCCTGCACATCCTCGTCACCCGTTACTGAACCATCCTGAAGCCCGTTAGACTGGGGGCGAGCACCGAATAAACTCCGCGCCATCGCCACCAGCTTATAGTATTGGTTCTCGAACTGCTCACGCTCCTCGCTCTCGTCAGCAGGGTTCTCCACCAACATCTCGATGTCACTCTGCAATTTGTCGAAATCCACATATAAGCTATCGAACTTATTAAATCTAGATTCTAAATCTAAAAGTTGTAAGCTACTAAGTTCGCTGCAACTTTGAATCATGAGAAGGTAGTTGCTAAAAATGGTGAGCTTAGATTTCATGCAGGTACGTCTTTTCACAAGTTTTTCAACTTTCTCTTCAGACATAGTGATAAATAACAAAGGCAAACTCACAAGCGAAGTAATGGGAGACAAAAAAAAACAAGTTTATAAAATGCAAATAAAATAGCAAGTAGCTAGCTAATGAGTTACGGATGACTCATCGGTGCGAACAAAGAAACATCTGGTGCGCAGGTACTTAACGGTATGTTACCGAGCGGTCAGCTGTTATAGATAAGAAGCGAAGGAGTTACATAAACAGATGGGCAATAAAATATGGTAGCTTTATAAGCATCGATCTACTGGGGACCTACTAGTTTATGCCACCCACTTGTGGGGCGAGGCCCTCGAGAGGAATGGGGAAGCGATTGCGGTTTCTCTAGACGTCTCGAAGGCCTTCGACAGGGTATGGCACGCTAGCCTTTTGAGTAAGCTTCCAGCGTACGGCATTTCCCCTGGCCTGATTAGTTGGGTAAAAGACTTCCTGAGTGAACGGTCTCTCCGAGTTGTTGTCAACGGATGCTCATCAGAGCCCATGACGACTAATGCCGGAGTTCCTCAGGGGTCTGTTCTCTCTGCAACTCTCTTCCTCCTGCATATCAACGATCTGCTGATGCCCGGTATCTATGGGTATGCAGATGATAGCACAGTTGTAGACAGATACCTGCCAACTCCTCGGGCTAGTAAAGAGCTGATCCAGGCTGAAAGGGAGGCTATGGTGGAGCGGACGAATGCTTCACTTCAGGCAGTCTCCAAATGGGGCGAAGCCAATATTGTGGGATTCAACGCCACCAAAACACAAGCGTGTCTGTTCACCGCCAAAAGGAGCCCGTTCACCTTGGCTCCTGCTTTCCAGAATGTATCCCTGGAGTGCACCGACCGCCTTCAGCTCTTGGGGGTAGAAATTTCCTCAGACCTCAACTTTGGGCGGTTCATTGAGTCCAAAGCTAAGGTAGCTGCTAGGAAACTCGGCGTTCTAGCAAAAGTCCGGCGGTACTTCACACCGGAACAGCTTCTAATCTTATACAAAGCACAAGTCCGTTCGTGTGTGGAGTACTGCAGCCACATATGGGCTGGTGCTGCAAAATGCCACCTGGCAGCTTTGGACTCGGTGGAAAGGCGTGCGAAGAGGCTAATTGGTGATCCAGATTTGGTTAAGTCCAATCTACAAAGCCTCGAGCACAGGCGTAGAGTAGCCAGCCTTTCGGTGTTTTACAGGATGCATTTTGGAGAGTGTGCGCAGGAATTGCATGACTTGATACCGCCATCTCCTTTCTACCATCGAACAACCCGGCGTACGGCGAATATCCACCCTTACGTTGTTGAAACTTCCACGGTCCGGACTAAGCGTTTTGCCTCGTCGTTTATACCGCGTACATCGAGGGACTGGAACAATTTGCCTGCTGCGGTTTTCCCGGCCAATTATAATTTAGGCGTCTTCAAGGCTAGAGTGAATAGGCTCTTAATAAACTAGTGCGCTTTACCATCGACGATTGCATCACTGCTTACCATCAGGTAGGATTGCAGTCAAGTGCTAGTTTATAAAATATAAAAAAAAAAAAAAGCAGAAAAAATGAATTTTAGGAAATGTAAGGCTATGAATATGATGTATTGTCTCTAATAGACTTAAATTGAAGTAAAATGAAGTACTCACTTAAATATAGCTATTTAAACAAGAAATAAGACAAGGAACAGATAAGGGAAAAATTGGAACGAACTCACAGAACGTTTATACCATCCACAGGATAACGATGATTCTGCGAGTTTGATTTTCGCTGTCCTTGCTTGACGATGACTCAATTTTTGACGGTTGCAAGGGCCGTCGCACGAAGACCTCTGGATCACTTCTTCCTCTAGGCGGGGGCGGGTGCAATGCGAAGTCAATAAGACAGGAAATTGATGACTCCTGCTGGAACTGTCGCTGCTGAAGACCGCTATGAAGAGCTTCGAGTTTGAAGTTATTTGAAGTTTCCAAGACCGTTACTTTTCGAAATTTTTGAAATGACGGCGAGATCCTTGAAGGACCAATGTAAAGAATGGGGTGGAAATAAATGGACTGTATTTCAATAATCGTTGGTATATTGCCGTTACTTCAATATTCCAAATTACAACGATCCCGGACAAACAATAAAAAAGGGAATTCGAGAGGTCGTCCGTCGCGCAGCTGTCCGTGGAAGCGAGTGCTGGCGAGTCCTGCGGTGCGCCGGACCACCTGTGTCCGCGCCCGCGTCTCCTCTCCCCCGCTGCCGATGACGTATGTGCACGCCGCCTGCGCGTGCAGACCGCGTCGCCGATGGTTGTTGGGTTTGATTCCCAACAACATTTCTATTTCATCATCTTTCATACTTCGCGACATTTTGTACCTAAAATGAATAAACTAATAAAAACAATTGTCTAAAACATCCAAACGGGCAGTGGCAAACATATTGCCACCATGATAATATGGTTCAAAGGCAGTGGCTAATATATTGCCACCACGAAATTTACGAAAAAAAAAACACAAAATATAAAAAAATCTGTCGAAATACATACGAAATAGTGAATTACTAATACATATCTATATAAAAAATAAATTACTTACGCTATTTCAGCAGTTTTTCAGAAGATGTGTTTAGATTTTTTCAAACTACCCAAAAACACAACTGACTTCAAGTAATGTCAAAATTATGCTCAAATGATTTTGACAGATGACACTTTCAATGACACGATCCGTTTTGTGCATTTATACTGACTGCTTAGACCGATATTTTAAACGTAAAAAACAATTCGTTTTTCCAGAATAAAATAAAATGCACGGTGGCAAATATTTTGCCACTACCTTATAAAGGGTTATGAGAACAATGCATACATAAAGTTATCGTAATTATAACGAACAATGAGACACGACTTTTTTTTAGGTCAGAAGTCATCCAATGACTTCACCCGCTCTTGAGCGAGAGGGTGTAAATTTAAAATCTTAGACCAGTTCCAGCGAGAGAAGAGAGAAGTTCCAGCGCCCCGGGTTTTGCTGAAATCTCCTTAGGTATGTATGGAACACTACACGCCGTCGACGACTCGGACTCGGTCCGGACAGTTACCAGATGGCTAGCTACTCATTGTTCACCGTTCGCAAGCCCACGCCAACGGTGGCTGGATATCGGGTTCAGGATCCCAGCCGCCGGGGCGTGAGGAAGTCCGTTCCTTCACGCGTGCTGTTTCGCAGAAGGAGGCGACCGCCTGCCATTCCTCCTCGCTCCGGATCATGGCTGTAATAGAGAGCAGCCGATCGCCTCTATGAGCATACGGCGGTGCTCCGCCCATGTGGGGCACTCCTCCACCGTATAGTATAGTATAATTTACACGAGATAGTTTGATTGAGACTCATATTGCTATTAGCTTCAAAACATAGAGCACTTGCTAGTTTTTGTTATAGTTTATGGATAGCACTTCATTCACTGACTAAATTCTAGTAAGTAACTGTATAGGGTGTGTAAATAGAATAATGATCAATTGAATAAATCCGTTTATTAATTAAAAAAACAAAAAAAAAATGGGTTTATGTCGGTTGCTAAATCTATTCGACGGCAGACATTTGCCCATCATTTGCCAAATCAACAGACGAGATATTGTCGTATAAATTATGCCAAAATGCCTTTCTTGTCTTGGGCATCAGGCATACCAGTTTATTAATATTTCTTATTTTTTCTATTTTGTTTAATGCCCGTTGGTGTAACAATAGTTTTAGGATTTACAGTAGAATCAATTGCTGGAGGGGTTCATCAAATCTGTTAAAATAAGTTGTAAGTTCTTGTGATTATGAGTTCCTTATTGTCTAGAGTCTAGACCTATCAACAGCTCCGGCCTAAGTAAGTTACTTTATTAAGAGGCGTTCGTTGTATGAAATAACAATTTCTTGGTTAAAATAGTTCGTTTTCTCTACCACAATTACCTCAGAACTGATTTTAGATTAATTATTTAGTAATAAGCTTTCTCCCGATACATGTTTCGGCAAAAATTCACGGAGACATCATTTCTGAGCTCTAATTTTGAGATTCTGCTAAATATCAGCCAAAATCAAAAATATTATTAGCTCTCAAATATCCTATACTTCAATTATAACAGGTAATATTTTCGTTATATGCCTTTTATGTAAAGAAAAAAAATCTACGTAATTCAATTATCTACCGAAAAGGCTTCAAAACAAGCCCCAATATCTCCAAAGTTCTACATTATTTAGACTTCAAATTTATACCAAAATAATCATCAACATTGCTTAAACTATAGTATTATTTTTATTTTTTAAATAGTTACTATTATTTTTTTAATAAAATAAATAAAAACACTTTATATTTCACAGCGCCGGTCATCTGCGATTAGTATCGCGCGAGCGCTTGTCGAGGTCGGACCTATGTCAGTTTCTTTCCCGCGCGCCTTCGTTCCGATACTACCGTGACTACCGTCGTGTGCGCCGACTGTCGCATAGACGCTGCCGCATTGCTATTTTGTGCGTGTGAACTACGAACTCAGTTTTTGATCTTTGTAAGAATTTCTTTTCGAACGGTATAATATACCGTTCATATTGAAGTTATAATAAAGTGTGAACTACTAATTGAAATAATATTTCAATTAGTATAAAGTTCACACTTTATTAGTATACCAGATAGTGAGCTTATTAAAGTTAGACAAGTTAAAGTCATGACTGGTTCTACCAAATTCAAGGACAGCTTCATATAGCCAATAAAAATGTGTGCTTACTTGCCATATGGACTGGACCAGACTTTCCTGTAAGAACTATAACAATCTACAAAGACGACGAATTTTGGTCGTTAAAAATGTTACCCAAATTAAAAGCTTTTATGAAAAATGTGTACTGCCAGAAGTTATCGACTCAAGAAAAGCTCGATCAATGCCTTGCGGGAAATATTTTTCTGATGTAAAAATATGATGTCTGACTGTACCAAATAATAAAATAAATAATACATTTTTCATTTATTCGATAAGATTTCAACCATACTACCATAAAACTAAGGCTAGAGTGAATATACACTTAATAAACTAATTATCAACGATTGCATCACTGCTTACCATCAGGTTGGATCACAGTCAAGCACTAATTTATACGAATTAAAAAAAAATATACCGACTATATAAATCTATTTTATGCTATGAATAGTATATATTATATTATAATCGATTGTTTATCGAATACTGCAGAATATTTAAAATATTTGTTTGAACATATTTGAACAGAAAAGTTTATAAAATAATGAAAAATGTAGCAAACTGATTAATAAAATTAAATTAAAACGACATTTAAAAAAAAAACCATCTTCTAACCTCTATCTGAATAGTTCAATTACGAAAGATCAAGATCGTTTAGCCGCCGTATACACAATATCATAGTGCGAGCGAGACTGCTAGAAGCATGAATGAAAATATCGCTCACGTAGTTCGCCGCCCACTCGATGCATAAAATACCTAAAGAATCATGCCCACTGTCCATACATTGATTGACCTGTCACTCGATTTTTTTTACAGGGCGCGTCTATCTACAAATAGTGTAGCATTTAAACAATTATTGTTTATAATAACTCAATAACTTAACATCTTTTCATTTAAAGGCCAGGGAAAAAAGTTATTAAGTAAATTCGTTTTTGAGGTTATAACAGCTGTCAGATAGTATTGACAGCTGTTATAACCTCAAAAACTATACGATAATTAAAATCAAATTGCTTTTTAATCGCTTAGAGTAACAATCACTAAGAAATAAATCAGTCATCACCAAATCAGATCAAACAGCAGTTAAATTCTTCTAATATCCCGCCGATGCTGAGTTTTAAATACTATTTATTTAATGAGTTGGCGAGTTCTGACTTTCATTGATTATTATATAACCCCAGATATCTTCACGTTGTTTTCCTTCATTGATATCCAAGATCAACTTACAAAGTCAGTACCTACGCATTGAAAAAGACACATTGGCCAGGATTTGAATTCACAGCATCATGCTGCATGAGAGGTGAAGTTGAGTTTGAGCCATTACCATCATCATCTGGATCCTCATAGATAACGAAAAGAGCTGCCTTCCTACCTACATGTTTTTGGCAAAAACAGGGAAATTAAATAAAAAACAGGATTTAGTTTATTATTATTTATTCAATGTCTTCTCGTACAACTACATCATCTAAAAATGCAGCTGGAGCCACAATATTGGTTTCATGCCTGGCCCAACCCAAGTACCACACCAACGTCATAACATGTGCACAACAACCTACAGTGCGACGTCCAACAATGCAGTTACAGCAATACTCAATAATGCCTTCTCGTCCATTAATACCATTTGCAATCAAAATGTATATATAGTACTGACGTCTTGATATATGTCTTGATTTTATTTTACCTTTTATAAGTGAATTTTCCCCACTGACCAACTCGGGTAGTCGATTAGTGTCTCGACAAACTTCTATTCTGTATCCGCCATGGAAACGTACATGCTCACCATAATATGAACGTGCTTGACGAATTTGGTACGTTCCCAAGGCGAATAATATTAATTCACTGAATTCTAGACGGGGAAACTCAATATTAGTATTATCAGCTGTAATGCTTTGAAAAAAGGATGCCCGGCGGTTTAAATTATATTCTGTAACTATATTAGATAAGTTATTTTCCAAGGGCATCCTTTCATTTATTATTTGAAGTATTTGAGCAGCATCAGCTCTATTGCGAAGGCGAACACCAAACTTATTTATTATACTTGCAGCAATTTGGAAATAAGCCATCATATTTGGTACCGTTTTATTAAAATGGTCAAACCTTAATAATCTAAAATCTCTTTTAAAATATCCATTTACAACCTCCACCACCCATCTGCATATAGTTACACATCTACTTCTATTTGCTTGGGTGGTGGTTAACTGGTGTTCGCCTTCCAAAAGTGACTCTGGCATATATGCCTTATAATTACAATGCTCTAATAAGCTGATGCTGTCTCTGAATCCCCTGTCTAAAATAAATATGTCATTATCTTGAAAGTACTGTCTCAGTGGGGAATTTTCATTGCCAAACAAAGAAGACATTATTTCTGCATCAGATGTGGTAGCCTTGTACGGGCCAAAACAATCTACAATGTAACCATCACAGTTTACTATTAAAAATGGCTTTAACAGATTTCTGTATTTGTGTAATGAATATGTATCTTTTTGAAACATGTAATTGCTACTTTTATTTAAAAAAATGTATGTTCCATCACACATCACAATACATTGTTCATTATTTTCATTATAAATTCCATTTGGGATCATGAGATTGTGTCCTATTAATTGTTCTCTCGACAAGTGGTTTATTCCGAGATTACATGGAACAAAATCTTGTAACAGTATTTCTCGTGCTGTTTGCATTAACCTCTCTAATGTAGTGCGAGGAACTTCTAATAATGTGGATATTCTTAAGTCTGAATCACCTGTCCGCATCTTTATCAAGACAGCAGCTAGACCTAACATACCTCTGTGTTTTTCCAACAGTCGGGGAAGTTCTTCTAATAAACTAAGAAAATTCGCTTTTGTTAAGCCCATCCAAAACCCAAATAAATGGTCATCAATATCTTGTACTGATTCTATGCTCGAAAAATCAAGAAAATGATTGTGTTTTTGAACAAACGAGAAAACGTGCTCTACTTGTTCAACAGTAAAATCGCTCATGCTGTTTTCACTGGCATAAAGGGAATCCCAACTGTTACCATGTAAATGTTCCGTGCATACTCTAGCCAGTTTGGGAATATAAAAATTGTAATTTGATAAAATGGTAGCCCGCAGTGCATCTGACACAGTATGCAGATTTTGATTCTCACACCCATAAAATGCACAATGAGATGCTGTATTGGGAGCACGTTTATAATTATGTAATGTTATGTTACTTGATTGTTGATTTCTCCCTGGTTGGGTTTGAGGCGAATGAACCTCTGGAGTTGGGCCTGATTCTACAGATGATTCCCTTTCATCTGTACTTGCAAGGAGCAGCGGAGGTTGTATTTCTGGAACATGGACCGGATCAACAGACTGTTCCACTTCTTGTCCAGTTACTTCGCCTTGAAGAGTCTCATCACCGTCTAAGCCTCTTCTCTCATCCTGTTGCTGAATTGAAAGAGCTTGTCTTTTAAATCGCAACCAACAGGCATGACATACACGATCAGATTGTGATATCTGTCAACAAAAAACAATATATTTGTAATAAAATGCAGTGACATACCTAGTAATGGCATGGATTAGAAGATATTTAAAGAGAAAATTGCATGCAATTTAAAATGAGTTTGAATACTCATATACAAACCTGACGAGGTGCTACAGTAGTTCGAATTAAGTTGATCATCCTGAGTGTGAGGCTTGATGGGTTTTCTTTGAGTATGTGGTCACTTTGACGATTGAGCAATGATCGACCACAAACTGGGCATACTTGAGTATGACCACGGCGAGATGAACCAGCAGATGGATCACACTCATTGTTTCCATGAATCTGAGCATTTATAGTCTGCGTGGATATATCAAAACACGCTTCACAAATGTAATCTTCTTCTGTTACCTGAAAAACAATCAATTATGAGATTTGAAAGCCTACAATGGAAATAATTGTATTTTTACAAATACTAAATCGTTATTTACTACGTTATATACTTACGATTACTGGAGATATCGAAGTGCTAATTAGCGAGATGACTCTACTATCAAGCTGAAGGGCCCGATAACGACGAAGCGTATTAACACATATGTTGCAGTTTATACAAAGCAATCTCGTAGAAGGCTCCATAGTGCTTTCCAACAAAATCGATAACGTGTAGATCCCAATCAAAAAGCACTAAATCGGTATCCGTGTAACAAAGCCAAAGTAATCGTGAGTAGTAGATATCGAAGTCCGTAGAAAAAGCAAAAGTTGTAAGGGTATCAGAAAATCCAAAATCGCACAGTACAATACGTAGCAAGAGCAAACGAACGACTGCAAAACGTCAAACAAAGGACAGCCTGTCATTCACTCGTTGCGCTTGCGGCTAAAGAAGTTCGTTTTACGCGACCGGCGTCATCCTTACACTTATTTTTCTTTTCAAACCTTAATATAAAATCATAAAAAATCGTAAGTAGCCATATATTAATAAGTGAAGTAAAAAATACCACTTGGTTATTTTAAACATTTATTAACCACATGACAAACGAATAAGTTTTTCGCATTATGTGAAACGGAACGTGTACAAAACACGTTCCGTTTCACTGGAACAATAGAAAACTTGTTCGTTTCGTTTCTTCTTAGTCTATTGAGAATGATACAATAATGAAAATGCTATTTTTCCTGGCCTCATTTGAAAATTCAATTAAACGATACGAAATAAGCAAAAAAAAAACCTTTTTTTTAAGATATTTTACATCACTAGACGCGTTAGAAATTTTTCAGGTCAAGATTAGACATGATTCTTTGCGTAATGCCGAAATGTGAAAGGGCTCTTAAGAATCTGCAGGCAATTGAAGAGCAGTTCCAACGTGCAAAACTGACCACATTTGAAGGCAATTGAAGAACAACTGCTCTTCTGCAATTTTGCACGGTGCTCTTAGTTACTCTTCTCCACCATAGCATAGCATCAGCCCTATAATGTTCCCACAGCTGGGACTCAAGCATCCTCTCTCTTCGAGGAGGAATGGGTCGCAATCGACCCAGTACGGGTTGGTGTATGTCACATGTCTTCGAGTTTTCGGTTCTAGAACATGCCGGTTTCCTCACGATGTTTTCCTTTACCGTTTTGAGAGCAGTGGTGATGAAACAAATTACACAAAGTAAGGCGCCTAGCCAGGCCGCACAGTTAGCCAGCCGGATTTGTACCCGTGACCTACAACTCGTAAGTCGGGGCCTTTACCACTTGGCCACCACTGCTAAGGGTAATAAGGGGTAGTTGCCCTTAGCAAGTACAATCAGGGCGCTTTCAAGGAGTAAATGTTACACTAACTAGGTTTAATAGGTATCGATAATTAAATATTATTTGCTTTAACGAAAGTTAAAACCACTGGTGTTTTTGTATTTGGTAGAGACTTATCAGGTTAACAAGAATATGTAATAAAACGATTTCTTTAAAAAGTGCCCCCTAGTAGGTTTTGAAATGACAATTTGATATTTTGATGTGTCATATTATTTTGACAGATACTGCAGAGAAAAAATATAGACTTTACCTTTTATACCGCAATTTAAAAGTTTTTATGTGGAATGTGTGTTTTAAATAACTATTTTAATTAAATGGTTATTTGTATCGTTTATAATTCTATTTAATAATTGGTTATACCGTAAATCAGATTTAAAAAAATTAAATTCTGTATTTCATTATGCTGGTAGAATACATAATAATGTAACTGGCAATAAGACGTTTACAGGTCGTTTAGTTCCGATTACGTTCCGATCCAGTTGAAGTGTCGTTCTATCGAAGCCCGATCAAGGAATACGTGAATACCGATTTTGGATAGGACTACGATCGAACGACAATTGGATTGTTTGATTTTAGGGTAGACCGGGGACAAAAGTAACACTTTTTGTTAAATGACCTATAACACAAAATCTACTCGGTTTATCCAAAGTTTGGATCATTTGGTAGTAGGTTAATTTCAATGTCTTTAAGCTTTTACTTTTGAATTACACTTAAATTGCATTTATCGTACAGAAAATCTAGTTTGAATTCGAGGGGTCTCACTGCTACTATTGACCCCTAGTATGGGTCAATTGTAAAAACATTTTAAAAGACAATAAAAGACAGAGTTGGTTAATATTACCACTTTTATTTACTTATATGTGTAGTTTAATCACTGATTTATTAGTCTCAATTATAAGGAACCTTGTTTTCATAAACTTGTTAAATAATCAACATGAAAGTTTAACAAAATTAAAATAGATTGTTCGTAGCTTTAAACAAAATAATAATTAACTTTAAGTAAACACAGGAACGCTTTGGGCCAAAAACAACTTCTGAGGATTAATATTAGTTGAATAACGACAGTAAAACGTATAAAAACACTATTTTTCTTTTTGTATGAAGTTACAATTGCCCCTGTTACAACCGTCCCTGAATTAAAAAAATACTAAATCGAAAATGGACTTATGACGAACATGATTTGTTCATTAAGCAAAGTGATCACTCTCAAAAAATATGCACCATCAGGAGAATGAAAGTCGAAAATTTGATTTTACGAATTTTGCCTTTTTTGCCTCTCTTTCTCTCTCTGTATGTATACTGGGTGTAATTGACAGGTTGGCAAAAACGAAAAGAATGAATTCAGACTGCTATTGTTAATATTTTGATAGTGAAATATTTTCCCGTAAATGATAGGTGATCGTTTTTCAATTTTCAATTTTATTTCGGCTACGCAATGTATAACGAACATTGCGATACGCGCGCGACCCTGTACTTCGCGCGTTGTCCCTTCATACTAATAGGTAGGTAGGTACTTCGGGACGTGGACCTTGTTTGGAATAAATACATAGTACACTACACACACAAACACACCTATCAAAAAATTTAAACACTAATTCAACACCTATCAAAAATTAAAATAGTCACTTACCTAAAGTCTCTCGGGTCGTTCACCTGTGAAACGAATTGGCGATTTAGCTGCTGCCGATGTATCAGCCATCTGCAGTACGCCAGTCTATGCGTTGAGTCACCAGGTACCAGAGCCTGCACTTTATGGATCCGATATGGACGTTGCTTGTCCTTTCGAAGGCCTTTGTGCACAGCCCAATGTGAAACACGGGGTCCGTTATTAGGGTCATGTATTGTACCTATGGACATTTTAGACTACCTGAACTTTCGAACAACCTCTCTCAGTATATATTCAAGGTATCTATATGAAAATGACTTTATTTTGTACGCCATACGATCTCAAGTTACTGTATTTTTTGTACTAGCTCTAATGTTAACATTTTATTTATTATAAAATTATTATTGAAATGTGTAGTTTTGTCCAATGGCACGTTACATGTTTGTACCTCTGGACAACCCTGTGTGTACCTTTGGACAACCTAAAACAGAACATTTTTAATTTAAATCAGTCTTTTAATCATCATAAAGTAACGCTTATTATTAACATAATAGAGTTAACGACCATAAAGCTCTTATTGACAAAAAAAAAATCCAAACAACACAAAATAGTTATAAAATAAACTCTTCATAAAATATAATCTTAAGTATCAAGTAGGAATATTTTATTTAAACAGGTAGGCAGGTATACCTAAATGAGATCAGTGTATTTTTTCGAGTTTTATTTGGATGCACGAACCATATCAAATAAATCTTCTGCAGAAAGGTCATTATCACTGTCATCTAATGAAAAACAGTCCAAACATATAAACGGTTCAGAATTCTCTTTGTCAGGAATATGCTCCAGAAACTTTTTGGGACAACACTTTTTGTGTTAGTAAAATTTGCATGAACTGCACTGAAGAACATTGTCTTTCAAATCGGTTCTATTACAAGATTGGCAAGTAACAAAAATTGTCTGACTGAAAACTAAAATTCGCTTTTCAGCAGGAACATCAATTGCTGGACCTTTAGGAGCATCAAAATTTAGCTTGGGCTTAGTCGCTTTCCCTTTTCCTTTTCCTTTCCCTTTCCCCTTGTTTTCCTTTTCTAACATTTGTTGCAAAAGAGCCTCCTTTTCTGGTGTATTGGTTAAAATACGGGAACTTCCTTTCTTTCTACCTCTTTTACTTTCTTTTCTAATTAATTTTGGAAATAGTCGAATCATTTCTGGAGTAATTGAGTTTTTGCATGCAATATTTTCTTCTGTATTTGATTCAAATGCTTGAGAAGTGGATGGTTGATTTTCAGGATAAATCAAAGCTTTTTGGATGAGATGAATATCAGAACTAGTTGGTTGTTTTTCTGAATTATCTGTTTTACTCAAGATTTTAATCATCTTGAATTATATTTGGTGGTTCTGTACACTCGGTGACTGACGATGGAGCAAAATCATCCTCCGAAAACAAGTCGTCGTTAATTGGATAAATCCCAGTTGATACGAATCCGTTTATAATATTTTTAGGTGTAAAGGATACTGCATACGCCTTGCTGATCAATTCCGCTGAGTCATAAATTGTTATTGGCACACCAGGATGGTTAACCATATGCAGATCTGCCGCTTTGTTATATGCAAGTTTTAAAAGGGCCAAAAACAGTCTTATCTAGTGGCTGTAATTTATGAGACGTGTGTGGAGGTAATGTTAACATATGAATCCCGTTTTCTTTGGCCTTTATGATAATTTCTCTTTACACCAGATTTACTCCTTGGCACTATGGACAATATAAACGAGATGGCATTAAGTAGTGTCCATAGGTAAAAACATTGTTTGTACCTTTGGACGCGTCCACAGGTACAAACAAAGACGTGCCCAAAGGTACAACCAATACAACATTAATAAAAAAAAATATTTTGCTTTTTAGGTCAGAAACTGTTTTCTTTTCTCTTTGATTGGTAAATAAAACTAGCTACAGATAAATGAACGATATCAAATTTTAAAATATATCCATGCATTATTAAAGTAAAAAATCAGAAAGATCCTGCAAAAACTTACTTTTTAACACAAAAATCTCCAAAATGGTCTCACACTGCACACAACACTGATAGCGTCACGCCACTAACTGGTGTTGCTAGAAAATAAAAATGCCACCACTGTGTTGCAATATTATATTTTTAATACTGCCAGTTTTTTTATTATAATCAACGTCCAAAGGTAAAAGCGTCCAAAGGTACAATACATGACCCTACCTACGCCTTACAAGTTTTGCAGCAGTACGGGTTCCCAAACGCGGATTTCGACGGACAACTTCTAAAATCGCCTGCTCAGAACGAGCACCGATTGTCCTTCCAGCACCTTCCTGATGCGGCACAATAGGTAAATTTTCTAAAACACGCTGATATGCCCGTGTGATAGTTCAGGTCGCAGAGCGTGCCAAACATTTGAATTTGGCGCTAAAAATCCACCATTTTGTTTTTTTTTTTATTTTAATATACCCAGTGTCACTCTCACAGTAAATACGAATCTAACGACACCTCTCAAGCTAAAATCCATCGAGCCGTACAAGCTGCAGAGCGTGCCAAACAATTATACATACATACATACATATATACATACATACTCTCGAAAAACATAACCCTCCTTCTGGCGCAGTCGGGTAAAAATTTTTGCTTAAGAGATTATTACGGATTCTTTTAATTAAATGCGGTAGATCATACAGTGATACTACAACTTCATCATCAACTTCAAATGTCTGAATATAATTTCTCATTCTTTCTCAAATACGTTGTTTTTCTGTCTATAATAAGCACTAGCATTTGACGTCCCTTGGTCACAGAAGATTGCGTAATCCTGTATCGTGGAGTTTTCTAATCACATCCTTGATGAGGCATGTGAGCTCTCTTGAGTTAGTAGTGCCTGAACAAAATGTGTAACAAACTGGTTGCTTATAATGCCCCTCTGCTCTTGAAGAAGTTTAAGATCAAAAAATTTATCGTGGGTCATGTCAGTAACTTTGTAGGGTTGTCCGGTCTTTTTAGCAATTTGAATTAAGGTGGCATATTGCTGCGGAACATAGATCGGTCCTGATTTAAGAAAACGCTTCACTTGTTTTTCAATAATGCTATGTACGTTATCACCCTCATTTTGAGAGTGACCTCTAATCAAAAATTTGTGGGTGATACTACTTATGTTAAATTTTTGTGTTGCATATGCGTAGGCTGATAAGAGGTACTTATTTTTTGCTGTCCACAGCAGTTGTCGGAATAGAAAATCACATCGACTGGTTCTGGTTTATTCTGTGTAATCTTTTCTAAATAATTTAAAATGCATGTTCCTATTTCAGTGGCACCTCGTTTTCCCTCGATTTCATTCCAGAAGTAACATTCAACGTCTTTAGCATGTAAGTCGCTTACAGTAAAGTTAAAACAATTAATTCTACTTTTGTAGTAAAATACTGATATTTGGCCCTTTGGTACGACTTACAGGCTGTCATGCCGGTAATGACAGCCTGTAAGTCGTACACAGCAATAATTGTATTATCGTTCCTAGTCTTGTCTTTTTCTTTCTCCCTTCTGATTAGTTCTTTTTCTTTTAAATGAATTTCATAAGCTTGAATAATTTTCTGTTTCCCTTCTTCGTCAGCATTGTTAAAACTTTCACATAGATCACACTGATCTTTCTTTGGTATGTGGAATGAAATATTGAAATCTCTATTGAAAATACGATTAAAAGTAGATTGAGATGCAAACGGTAGGCTATCATTTGTACGAATATCTTTGTAATCCCTGTATAAGTCAGCTAAAGATTTTTCACAGGAAATGTATTGTCTTGATGTCTGGGCTCTAAGGTAATGTGATTCAATTCGGGGTACGCTATTTATAAAATTTTTCACGCTATCGTAGACCTCTGGATCAACAGTGCGATGATCATTATGTTTCCCGCGTAATTCACCCTCTACAAAACCAGTCTCTGATTTTTTTGATAATGCAGTAGCAATCGGTCTGTCATTTATTGCGAGAGTATTTTTGAAAAATGTTTTGCAAACTCTAATATTAGTGTGATTTAGCTCGAAATAAAATGCAGTATTTAATTTGCGGAAATTTTGAATAGATGAGTATCTGTATTTTGGTTCTATTTGTGAAGTGTGAGCTATTATAAATTGTCTTTGTTTTTGCAAGTCTCCCAAACGCCAGTAATCATTAAAAATGTCTTGTCTCGAGGTCTCATCTATTTTTGCTCGACAATTTAATCGACATTTATCTCCACACAAAGGTCCCATCTTCCTTGCTGGGACTTGTTTTTTAACACTTGATGTGTAGTTTTTACCTGTGTTTCGAAGTGTTTTTGCAATTTTACTTTTCCAATTCTTTTCATTTCTCACCCTTTTCTTGCCTCGTACGATTTCCTGTACCTCTGAAGCATTTGCCTCTGTAGTTATTTGACCTACTGATCCACTAGTAGAAGCAATGTGGTCTGAATTATTTTCTGCTTCATCATCTGAGCTACTTGATGAAGATGATCTGGAACTACTTGCAGAAGAGCTACTTGAGGAAGAACTATTTGGAGGTCTCGTGGCTTCACCTTGAAGTAAACGGGGAACATTACCTGTTGACCCAGGAATAAAATGAGGGTCCCAGTCCGAATCGACGAAATCACTCTGCAGGGGTGAAATGTAGTATTTTCTTTGGTCAGATGCAGTGTTTTCTTCGTTAATATTATTTTCCTTGTCCGTTTCATCGATGGAGGTCGTTTTGGTCGCCATATCTACCAGAAGACGCCCACGGTTCATGCTACAAATAAACAAAAAGTAATGTACCTATTTACGTAGCGAAAATATTTTTTCGTCACCTAGGATGTGGTAACTCAAAATTATTTTGTAAATCATGGAGAAATGTTTTATTTTCACTTTAAGATAACTGATTGAACGCGATTGTTGTTTGAACAGCAATTATATTATTGAAATTATAATAATTTACCCCATAAAAGATAGTAAACAAAAAATTTTCACTTATAATACCACAAGAGCTTCAAAATTATCGGATATTTCCCGATAGGTTCGTTGCAAACAAATGAAGGAGTCAAGTTTTTCAGGTTAAAAAATCACGAGCGGCGCGAGTGATTTTTCCTGAAAAACTTGACGACTTTATTTGTTTGCAGGGAACCTTGAGGGAAATGCCAGATAATTTTGAAGCTCGTGTGGTATTCGGGGGATTATTTTTCCGTCCCAAATGTCGGCCAATAGAATTGCACCATTCGACGTCACGTGGTACAACGAGAAAATTTTCAAAAAATTATCAGTATAATACCATGTAGGTTGTACCACGTGACGTCGAATGGTGCAATTCTATTGGTCGATATTTGGGTGGGAAAAATAATCAACAAAACTGCATTAACTCTAAAACTACTAACTAAACCAACAAGAATGTCGTTATTCATAATAATTACTTCAAATCAATTCCTTGTTAACCAACAATAATGTAACAACTCGAAATACACCGACTTTATAATTAGGTTTCAATCAACAATAACGTATTAAGTCGTAAAAATACATCAATTTTTACATACCTGATTCAGTAATAACGCAGCAATTCAAAATAATGCGGTCTATTACGAAAAGCGACACGTCCTCACCACTCAAATTTTAACCGTAACTAAAGATGATGCAATGTTGCGCGGGGTCTAATAACAGCCGGTAAATCATGAAGAAAGACTTATAACGCCATCTCGTAATTGTTTCTTGCACTATTTTAGTGACGGTTTTATTGACGCGTAGAGAATTAAATTTTACATAACAAGAATCAGTTAACTTGATTTCGTCTTTTTTTGAGTTGATACAGTCTTGTGTTAGCAGTGCGACATATTGCCTTCTATAATGAGTTTTCGTCATTTACTGACGAAAACTCATTATATAAGTAAGCTTCAAGTATATCTTGTTTATTACTAAGGCTTTGAAAATTTTGGAACAGTAATTTAAATGGTAGGTCGTTGTTTATAATATACATGTTACTATCAAAGAAAAAAACCAGAGTTATTATTAGATTTATCATTTACAGTTATGTTGAATGTATTGTCAGTTCCGCTATGGTTATGGTCGCTTACTTTAGAATAATACTGATCGTAGTCAATTAATATATTTGATTTGATTTGGTCAAAAATGTGTCTCCATCCGTATTTGGTAATTTTTCCTGTATTATATGAAAACATGTCAAGGGTTAGTGTGCGATTAGTGTCAAAAAAAGTATGCATATTTGTGGTTTTTTATGTCCAAACTCAGGAGATTGTTTAATAGCTCGACTTTATAGTTATGTATTAGCGCACCTCTTATATATGTCGGTGCGCATACAACAATATTTGTGTGTTTACAGTCTCTCAGAGATTTTTTTAAGTTTTCGAGGATATCCAAATAATCGCTATGTTTTATATCGTTTTCTCCAATGAAGATAAAGCAATAATCTTGTATTGTGAAGTCTTTTAAGCTGTTTTCGACGCTGTGTAACAATTCTTTTTTATCAAATAATGGCAATAGTCAAATTTTTCGGAGAAGACTTCCTCGATTAATGGTAGCGTTCCTTTAGTACAGCTACTGCTCATTAAAGCGATTTTATTTTTGTGTTTCGGTCGAGATACGCCTACTGTTTTTTTTTTGGAGCAACGTTATCCAGGTGTGATGATGTCAGGTTTTTGTTTTGTGTCAATATATCATATTCATATATCATCTCGGAAGTCTGAGTTTCTTTGCATTGAGTGTCGACTTTTGTTTCCTTGGTGTTTAAACTGATGGAAGTATTGGGGTCATTATTTGTAGCTATTTGTTGAAGCTGTTCTCGATTGGATTTATGTTTGCTCGATGATGTTGGTGTACCATTTTTCCTACTAGGCGTTAAGCAGATCTTTTTATATGTCTCGACGGTTTTGAGGGCTTTTTGCAAATCAGATTTTAATCGGAAGTTTTCGCTATTGAGGTTTTTTTTTTTTTTTTTTTTTTATGGTAGGTAAAATCATCCAATGACAAATCCCGCCCTTGGGCGGAGCGGGAAGTAGTGTCAGACTCTTACTGACTAAAAACCTACCCCGTTCCTTCGTAGCCTATCGTGCCGGGGTCGAGCATTCCTTTCGGAACTAACCCATGACCCCAGTAGGCTTCGACCCTGCCTGCCTGCAGTTAGCAGGCTGGGCCTCTTCGGTGTGCTGACAGCTCCTTGAGGCGCGCGGGAACAGAACGCGCCGTCGACGACTTGGGCTCGGTCCGGTCGGTTACCGGACGATCGGACAGCGTGCTACCCATTGCACGCCGTCCGCAAGCCCGCGCCTACGGTGGCCGGAAATCGGGATCGGAATCCCGGCGGCGGCTGGGGCGAGCGCCCCGTTGCCTCTGTCTGATGCGGTCGGCCTCCTCCTTTGCTAGCATTACTGCTTCGCAGAAGGAGGCGACCGCCTGCCATCCCTCCTCACTACGGACCATGGCCTGAACCAAGGCCCGGCGAGAGAGATCGCTGCCGCCGATCGCCCCCACGAGGACACGGCGATGCTCCGCCCAGGCGGGGCACACCTCTACAGTGTGCTCCACCGTGTCCTCCGGATGTTCCGCACAGTGGCGACACCCGGGCGAATCCTCCGCACGAATCCGGAACAGGTACTTAGCGAACTTTCCGTGTTCGGTAAGCACCTGCGTCGTGCGGAAGTTGAGAACGCCGTGAGGTCTTTCCAGCCACGCCCCAAGGATGGGCCTTATCGCCCCAATTGTGGCGCGCCCCGAACGAGGTTGCGATAGTCGTTGACGCCATTTCGCCATGAGATCCCGCCGGAGCTCTGTCCGCCATGCCTCGACTTGTCGTGGCAGCGGAATTTCGCCCCGGCGTTGCATCTCCATGCGCTTGTCGTGCATGTGTGCAAGGACTGTTGCCTCCAGATCCCACGGCGGTTGGCCAGCAAGGAGGGTCGCCGCCTCGCGGGAGATCGTTCGGTACCCTCGCACCATGCGTATTGCCATGACCCTCTGGCACGCATTCAGCTGGGTCCTCGGTTGCTGTTGCAACGTCGGTGCCCACACCGGAGCCCCGTAGAGAGCCATGGACCGAACGATTCCCGCGTAGTTCGCTATTGAGGTCGTCTATTTCCTGATGAGCACTCAAAAGTTGCATCTTAAGTGTATTTATTTGTTCGGTCAAGTTGTTCATAGTGTCGTCATTATTATAATCATGATTCCATTGACCAAAAGAGCACACCACACTGTCACTTTCGGGCTATGCAACGGTCTTTGATGTTTTTGTCTGGGATTGACAGCTGACCAAAAGCGACAATTTTGTTTGTTAACATATCCATTTAAATGGAAATGTGCTTCGTCACTCCAAAACACAGTATTCAAAGTGCGAAATCTCTCAATGATTGTCTGGCAAAAACTTTTACGTCAATTGTAGTCATTTTCATTTATTTCCTGCACTATCTGTATTTTATAGGGATGGAATTTCAAATCACGCTCTACGGTTGATTTGGTGACGTTTAAAGCCGCCGCTCTTTTGCGTATTGACAAGCGCGGATTGCGACGAACGCTAGCTGCCACTTCGTTGTTTTTTCCGCCCTTGAAGTTCTGCTTGGTCCCGGACGCGGTTGATTTATAGCGGAACCGGTAGCTCGAAACTTGATAATCCATTTACGAATATAATACACCCTGCCCACCGCGCCCTCTTGCGAGGGACGCAGTGACTACCCGGAGAGTGAGCGATCATTCGTTCGTCGACATTCGAGTTGATAAGACGTTGTAGGAGTGTATTTTATTATTATATTACTTTGAAATAGATTTAATAACGTTTATGTTATATAATTGTCAAGTTTAATTATACAAAAGTGAGTTATAAATAAAACAATAAGTGATGAAGATGATTTTTTTATTCGTGAAGACTCTCAAGACTCCCCTCTCTTATATACAATGGATAATACAACATACAACAATAATAGCCTAGAAAGTGTGTGACGGTTTAGTGAATCAATTGTTGTTTATCTACTCAATAGATGGCGTTGCGTTAGTGACACCATTTTCTGAATCGCGATGTTAAGATTTTCGGCGAGTATAATATAACTATTAGAAACACAGAACACAGAAAGACACTAGAAATAGCTTGAGAAAATGTTTGTACCAGAACCTGTGTCGCCAAACTCACACATTTACGATTTACTCTTACTGCAAACCGGAAGATACGATTGGAAAACAAAAATTGGGCGTAAACGAATTTCAAAAAAAAATGTTATACGAAATGCAACTTTAATGTCAACGATCTGTAAATCAAATTGACAAAAACAAGAAAGAAAAATACATCTTGGACTACCAAGTACCGCCACTCGTCGCTAGATGATGGCGTTGTTCAGTATGAACTGTAACGTTATAAAAAATAAGGGTGGTATTTGAATGGCGTATCACTGACACAAATGCAGGTCGCTACTCAAATAGTGACGTACCCTAATTCATTGCAATAATATCGATAGTATGAAAACGTATTTAAAACATAAAATATAATGCGAAAAAATATCGTATGCGATAGTATTAAAATAATGAAATTAATATGTATTAGGGTAATTTCTAAACGTAGTAAGAAGGGTATTTATTTGCATGTAAATCAAATACCTTTTTGTTCGTATTTGTTCATTTTATACTAAATAAAAAAAAAATGCTGAAAACCTCGCAGTGTTTTACTATTACATTGCTATTTGAGTTTAAAACAATATAAAACAGTGAAAAGATTGTTACATTTGTATAATAATCTTTCACTGTTTTATATTGTTTGATTTTGATCAAAGAATTTAATTAAAATATTAACGGGCACTTTTAAATGATCAAGTTAGTTGCCCGTTCTAAGAAGTTGAACACTTTTAAAATCAATATATTTTTTAGGTTATTTTATTTATGTTGAATACTACGGACATATAGGTGTAATAATGTAACAAGTATTGCAATTTCACAAATAAGAACTTATAATAAATACGTAGTGAAAAAGGTAATTTATTTTTATTGTGTGTTTAATATTGAAAATACAAAAAAAAAAAGCTCTTTTACAAAAAAAATACAACTGACTTCAAAAAAACTAAATAATATAAAATAACTTTGATTGCGGAAGTCGGTGTTTACGGTTTGTTTTCTTCATTTTTTGACATTGACTTCCGAAATTAAAGTTATTATGCATTCGTTACGAAAACTGTGATCGGACGAAGCCGACGACGACTAAACATAAGGATATTAGGGTATAATTCAAACGCCCTATCTTGTTCCAAGCTCTTTGGCTAGATTTATTTAAAATTGCATCACGTCATCCTACAATACTTATTTTATTAACTTTATTAATTTAATAATTATCTGTATTTTAATACTCATACTCTCAAGTATAAATACTTTTATTTTAAAAAGGCAATGCAATACATGTCGATTGATTTTATCGATAAAGTCATGCACTATTTGGATAGCGTCAAAAGTATTGGTAGAGATGCGAATATTCCAGAAAATCAACTTTGTTTGCATGAAGTTAAGGACAATTTTTGTTTGTTTATCTTGTGCAATGTTTGACGAAATTTTATTTTTTCATTTTATTAAAATAAATTCGAAAATAATACTTACCGGTGGTATGATACACCTCCATGAGTTAGATTTTTAGTGCGACTATGGTTTTTACAGTCCAAAATGGCACAATAAGGCATTTTAATATTATTTTATGTAAATTGTATGTTGACGTAGCTAGACAACGTCTATCGTTTGCGAATGAGAGCGCTTGAACAGCAAGTGCGTAATGCAGTACTCACTAGCGGCGACAGTGCCACGCCTACTTACTATTTCCAGGTTCTTTCTGTGTTCCGTGACTAGAAATTAGATAAAATTAAAACACCAAACCAAATTTTCTGCTACAAAAAAAGTAAATTATGCCGTATTGTATACTAAATAAATCAATATTAAAATATGATAATTATGTTTTAACTAGTTAAATCGATCCAAACCCTAAAAGTAAAAATAGATTTTACTTCTGCTAAATAAACACAGACAACTTTTAAAACGAACGAACCAATCAAATTGAAAGAAATTTAAACAAAGACACACCCATAAAGCAACAATCTGTAGTAGGAATAGTGCGTTGTTTATTTAAACATCAAAAAAAATATTGATATACAAAACAATAATTTTCACCACAGTCGGGGGACCAATCTGTACTTTCTTATATAAAATTTTCGAGACTTGTTGTTCATTCAGTGAGCGAATGAGTGACTGCTTTAATTTTTATTTATACAGTTTAACTAAAATCTTGTTTTATTGCTTTTTAGTTCTCTTTTTTTGAAACGGCTGTCGTGATTTTTAATTTTTTAATTATTTATTTTTTTAGCAAGTTTTGGTACACTGTGGTGCGTAACTTTTTTATAACCTCGCGCGCATTTGTGAGCATCGTCTGAATGGATAAAGATTCACTCCCTAAAGTGTCGTGTACTGCAACGTATGTATAGCACACCTAATGGCCGCAAATGTGTAATGTTTACTTTCTAAGTAATCCTCGAGTATAAAATTTACTTCGTCACTCGTCATCTCCATTATTTCATTCTCGTCATCATCTGAATCATCCTCATTTTCTCGGATGCTAGTTTTTAAGGCTTGTTCCACTAATCTGAACATTTTAAGCATATTTGCTCCATTGTCAGTGGTTATGGAATAAATTTGGGTGATAGATAGCCTGAAACGATTCAAAACATAAACCAATTGGTCTCTTAAAAACTCGGCTGCGTCTTTGAGTGAGTTCAGTCACTCTTAATGTTTTGATAATTATCTGACCATTTTTGATAAATTGCAGGTTAATTCCTAAAAAACTTCGCAAATGGCATGATGCGATGTCTAATTTAAGAGCTATAAGTTTTTCTTAAATCTTTGAAGCAATATCATCACACAAATTGTCAGCTTTGTTTTGGGTGGCTTCACGAATTTTGTGAGAGTTTATGGGACTGTGTGAGCATCCTGCAATTGCCATATCCAATATGTTTTGGAAAGTTTGCCGTCAATCAAAGTTAGCGGTTTCCCACATGTCATCGCATTGGTGCAATCGATCTTGGTGTACTGCATTCCTATATGGGGAGGAGCAGCTAAGTCCAAATTTATTGAAGTGGAACGAGCTCAAAGAGCTCTGATCGAAACAATGCATTTTAAGAGGTGAAGGTACCCCACTTATAGGCTTTATCAAATTAGTGAACTACTCTCTGTAAGAAAATTGTATATTGTTCAAATTGTCCTAAAAAACATAAGACGCTACCTTACGAAGCTGGTCATCTAACAAAAATAAGGAACGATCTTGTGGCGCATATCCCACAGATTAAAACTAGTTTTTGTAGTATGCAATATGACAGACGTGCATCCCGCCTATACAATAAATTAAACAAAGAACTAAATTTATACTCAAAAAAATATTATGAATGCAAAAAAACTTATAACTAATTGGATTGAACTCCTTACATATGAGGACACTGAAGCTCTCTTACTATACCCAATTTGACCCTGTCACTCACACTAACACCCATTCACAAAAACATGTAGGTACACCCCACACTTATTCATACACATACATCACGCATACACCGCACACCCACTCACATACAAACTTCACGCATTCACCTCACACTCACTCACACACATACATCACGCATACACCCTACTCTCAACTGATTTACCACAAACACGTACACCATTACTAGAGTCTGTCTAACGAAAGCGCGACCTGCAGTTTTTTTTTTAAATTAAATTGGCAACATAATTTTACCATCAAAAGCACGTCAAAGTCTGTGATTGAAATTGTCAGTATTTTGCAACAAAGTTTAATTTAAAAAAAATGATTGTTTTAATATGGGTAAAACAATAAAAAGTTATGTAGGAAAGCTGCGAAATACTATGATCAGTAAGTTTAAAGAAAAACAAGAAGAGAAAGTAGTGGTTTTCGAAAAAAACAACAATTTTTATATACGATCTCGTGTTTTCAAGTTAGTATGACATTATAATCTTGATCATTTTTGACTGACTATTAGATATATTTTACGATATGATGATAATTTTTCTTATGTTTATACATAGATAATCTTGAAGACAATCACATCCGTAAGAAACATGTTGCCACCCCAGAAGGCCTAAATTTTCTCTAAAAACTTAATCGCATATGAGCCGGGTTGAGAACGATTCGATTCCAGCCTTGAAAGAGCACACTTTGAGAATGATAAAATTCAACATTTTGTGTATTATTGACCTTTTCCCGTGACTTTCTTGAAAGAATAGTAAAATACCAATAAATAAATCTTAATCTAAACAATACTGGATAGCTATAATAACCAATACAATACAAAAACGAGTAATTATAGCTAAAACAATACTGGATAGCTATAATAACCAATACAATACAAAAACGAGTAATTATAGCTACTCGTATCCAGTATTGTTCTACTGCTCTGCAAAAGCCATCCACTCTTTCCACAGAATATATAATAGTACCTTACCGGTACATCATCATCTACCCCGGTCATCAGGGGGAGTTGAAACGGCGAGAGATGTCGTGCGGTGTTCCGCAGGGATCGGTACTAGGGCCGCCCTTGTGGAACATCGGGTACGACTACGTGCTGCGCGCCGACCTCCCCGACGGGGTCAGCGTGGTCTGTTACGCAGACGACACGCTGGTCCTGGCGCGGGGACGGTCGTACCAGGCGGCGGTCGAACTAGCGACGCGCGGGGTTGCGACAGTCGTGGAGAGGATTCAGCAGTTGGGACTCGAGGTGGCATTGCACAAGTCCGAGGCCATGTGTTTTCACGGCCCTCGGAGCGCGCCACCTCCGGGCTCCCAATTAACGGTAGGAGGAGTTCACATCGGCGTCGGGTCGACGATGAAGTACCTGGGACTCGTCCTCGACAGCCGGTGGAACTTCAAGGAGCACTTCCGACGTCTGGCTCCCAGGTTGAATGCGACTGGGGCTGCGCTCAAGCGGCTCCTGCCGAACCTAGGGGGTCCAGACGCCTCCTGCCGGAGGCTCTACGCAGGCATCGTTCGGTCCATGGCCCTTTACGGTGCGCCGGTGTGGGCGCCATCGCTACGGAAGCGAGTGGCGGCCCGGCTAACCGCCTGCCAGAGGGTCATGGCCATCCGGATGATCCGCGGATACCGTACGGTATCCTGCGAAGCGGCGAGCCTCCTTGCTGGCCTACCACCATGGGATTTGGAGGCAACAGTCCTTGCACACATGCATGACTTACGCGTGGAGATGCAACGTCGGGGCGAAACTCCGCTGCCGCGACAAGTCGCGGCATGGCGGACAGAGCTCCGGCGGGATCTCATGGTGAAATGGCGAGAGCGATTGTCGCAACCTCGTGCTGGGCACGCCACGATCGAGGCGGTAAGGCCCCTCTTTGAGGCGTGGCTGGAAAGGCCCCACGGCGTCGTCACCTTCCGTTTGGCGCAGGTGCTGACCGAACACGGCAAGTTCGGTCCGTACCTGTACAATATCCGTGCGGAGACGACGCCCGGGTGTCGCCACTGTGCGGACCGCCCGGTGGACACGGTGGAGCACACAGTCGAGGTGTGCCCCGCTTGGGAAGAGCATCGCCGTGTCCTCGTGGGGGCGATCGGCGGCGACCTCTCGCGCCGGGGCTTGGTTCAAGCCATGCTCCGGAGCGAGGAGGAGTGGCAGGCGGTCGCCTCCTTCTGCGAAGCAGTAATGCTAGTAAAGGAGGAGGCCGACCGCCTTAGGCAAAGGCGGACACGCCGCCGCCGCCGCCGGGTTTCCGATCCCAATTTCCGGCCACCGTAGGCGCGGGCTCGCGGACGGTGGGCAATGGGTAGCTCGCTGTCCGTCCGTCCGGTAACATACCGGTCCGAGCTCAGGTCGTCTACGGCGCGCACCGTTCCCGCGCGCCTCAAGGAGTTGTCAGCAAACTGCAGGGGTCCAGCAGGGCCGAAGCCTACTGGGGCCAAAGGTTATGTGAGACTGTCACCAAAGGCCCCAGGATAAAGGCAAGGAATGGAAAGGTAGGTTTTTAGTCAGTAAAAGTCTGACACTGTTTCCCGCCCCACCCAAGGGCGGGATTCGTCATTGGATGATTTTACCTGCCACAAAGAAAAAAAAAAAAACCTTACCGGTACAGAAATTTCACTCCCGAGTTTAGGTATGATAAACGCAAGCGTCCGGTCACCGGACTAGTCTCAATAGGCTGACACTCGCTCGACTTGTCGCACACGCAGCGCACGCATCCGCGAAACAAATTTTAAAGTAAACTGTTAATACCGTAAGGTACTAGGTATTGTATATTCTGTTGGAAATCAATCGTTGCTTTAAATCAGGAAGAAAATCAATAAAACAGTATTTAAAAGTAAAACAACTATAAAATTAAAAAAATAAGAAAACGTATTGTCTGTTGTTATATATTTTAGTACCTACCTACTTAATTAAACATAATTACTGCATAATTTGGTCTTTGTTTATCATTATATCCCTATTTTTATTATTATTTTACAGGTAGGCATTTCATATTATTTAAGCACCAATCTCGGTTGTCTAGCTCCTAGACTATTGCCCGTTTGGAAATCGTATCAACATGTGTCGCCATCTGTCTCGCTTCGCGTGTATTACTTTCACAGATAAAGTAGTACCTCTGACAGCCCTGGCAGATTGAAGCGAGACGGCACACAGTTATTGTACTATGAACGCTATGTGCAATGCAAAAGGTTGAAATTAGGTTGTTTTCCAGAACAGTAGGTAAATATCTCGACGATTTTGCGCCACTTGTATGGAAGTGAGACAGGCCTGCTCTTTCTAATGGTCTCAGTTCCTTACTCTCATTCCATTTCTTAAGAAAGACATCCAGGTCGGTTGGCAAACCTTGAGTTTAGATTTTTGGATGTTAGTCAAAGACCAAGTCTGTATACACTATAGGTCAAATGAGTAGAATACACGTGTCCATAAGCTTACGCTTCAGTGATATGGGCAAATTGCCCTTAAATAGTTCCTTCATGTACCAGTAACTTTTTCATGTATTTTCTGTTCAACCCGCTATTTCTTTGTCTTATCTGGCCCAGAAAGAGACTACTTGGCCCAAGTAGATAATAATATATTCTGGAACGTAATGTATATTCTGTTCGCCTACGTGTACGTTCCTTTTGGAGCTGTTGGTTATGATTTTGGTACCTTCAACATGTTTATATTTAGTCCAACCAGCGTTTGCTCTAGTCCTGTGGCTGTAAGAGAGAACAGCACCATATTATTAGAGAAACGCAAATTAGTTAACTTCGCTTCGCCGATGACAATGTCCTTCTCTTCCCATTCGACTGCTAATGTATGAAAGAATTGGTGAATAACTTTGGGGACAACGGGGCACCCTGTTTGACTCCCTAAGAGTTTAAACATAGGATCTAATCTCTCTAACTTGCTGGAAGTATGTGTGGATTCTATTTTTGTTTTGTAAGGGAATTGAATATTGCTCATTAGGAATATAGTTCGTCGAAAAGAATTATACGGTTGTCGCGAATACAAAAAAATACTCAAGTATCAAAATTTTTTTCTCCTAGTATGACAGTAATACCATATTCAATATTTTTTAATTTGACCTCCTTTTCTCAGGTCGCGCTTTCGTTAGACAGACTCTATTGTAAATTATTAGTTTATTATTATAGTAAAATTTAGCTTTTGTTTTAGTTTATTTGTGTATTAGTTTATTCTTAGTATTTGTAATTTTAAAATTGCACACTGGATTCTACCCTCTATTGTAATTTCTCTCTCTATCACTCAATGGTTTGCTGGAAGAAAACTCAACTTTGAGTTAAGCTCGCCTTTGTACATGACCTTTGTAATCCATTTATTGTATTAGTTGTTATGGTGTTCAATAATGAAATAAAGAAGGCTATCCAAACCTTGGATCACTAGAGGATTGTTGAAATGTATGAGGAATAGAGATAACCTGAAAGGCTAAAAATAACCCTGATAATCAAGTTATTGCTAAAACGTATAAAAGATACAGAAATTTCTGTAATGCACTGCTAAAAAAAAATAAAAAACAAATACGAAAAAACCGAAATCGAACCGCGGCTAAACAAAGTAACAAAAAGTTATGGAGCGCCATTCAAAATGTTACACGCACCTCTAAACCAAAGAATGAGTCTGTGAAACTAATTGATTGCCGAGATCCAGTTTCCTCTACAAATGAAATTAATGCATTCTTTTCGAACGTTGGAAAGAATCTTGCTAAAGGATGCAATCCCATTGTTGAAAACTACTTTTTTCCTTTCCCTCCCTTGAAATACCATCCGCAATCTTTAGTTCTACTTCCCACTGACCCCATGGAAATTAAAAATCTTATCATTAACCTAAAAAATGACTGTATCATCGTTCGGAATGGAATCTCAACTACCTTTATACATGTTACACATGTATATATCAACTAACTTTATACATGTACATATATATATTTTTTTTTTTCAAAAACAAATTTTAATCAAACTAAAACAATTTATTTACAATTTAAAAATGTCAAAATGTTATAAAAAAATCAAATCAACTTTAATAATTTAAATATTAAAAGCTACCTGTCATAGTTATTATAAGTACCTATGTAATAACGACGTCCGATTATTAAAAAAAAAAATTAAAATATCACAGAAAATCAATGATCAAATCAGTTATCCATCACTTACAAAACAATGAATTAGACATTAGTAAATCATCAACTATAAATAAAAGTGAATTTTAATGTAACGATTATAAAATATTATAGAAAATCAACAACAAATAAATATTTACAATTCACTTTTAATAATATAACAATTATAAAATATCATAGAAAATCACAGAGTATAATCAGCTAAATGACTACATTTTGAGAATAACAAAATATTATTATTATAATAGTGTACAACTGAGACCACTATCACTACATTAGTTATTTAATGGTATAATATCTGTCGAAGGTAGAGATGATGGTCTCAACTGTGGCAACATCTCGATTAAATTGTCGACAGCACTACCCAAACGGCTTAAAATTTGATTTTTTTGTTCTTCTATTTCTATTTTTCTTGTTTCAATTTCCAATCTTTTTGCCTCTAGTCGTAGCCTTTCAACCTCCCTCTCGTGATATTTATTATCACGGTCTGCCTCTAGTTGTAGCCGGCGATGTTCAACAGCCACGAACTCGCTTGTGGCTCGTTCAAAGGGCGTTTGAATGCGGCGTGTACGCGCTTGATGAAGTCTGCGGCGCCGTGGCGTGGAAGTGGTGGGTGTCGCCGCGGGCGACGGGCTTTCACGACGCCGCCGCCGCCGCTGCGTAACACCCCGTGACGTGAACTCGGTAGGCGACGCTGCTGACGGCATCAGTGCAGACGCAGTCCTGGGTAGCGGCGTTTGGAGCGACACCGCTGATAGCATCGGTGCGGACGCAGTGCTGGGCAGCGGCGGCATTTGGATCGGCGCCGGTGATGAAATCGGTGTGGACGCAATGCTGGGCAGTGGTGTTTGGACTGGAGTTGGAATATAGTTTGGCAGTTCTTCAGAGAAAGGTGGCATTGAAGGAGCGGTGGTATATGCTGTTGTTGCTGACAAGAAATAATTATGGTCATATTATATTTAATGTCAATTAATTATTTAGTCAAAACATTGTATCTTAAAAAAAGGTACCTTGTAGAGGGTATGAAGGAATAAATTCCAACATAATTTCGTCTGTGGCAGGGGATGGACAGACTATATCTCTGGTTGGTGGTGGTAGAGAGTTTCCCTCTGATGGTGCGGCCTGAAAAATATGAAGAATATAAATTAGATAGATTACACTAGTTTGTAAAAGAAAATACAGTAATAAGCAAACACCGCAAGCAAAAGACTAAAACTTACATCAAAGCCTCTCTCCTCAATTTCAGCTTGACCAATGACAGCAGACAAGCCCATTATGCCCAATACCCTCTCTTCTGAAGCAGTGAGAGTTTGCCTGCTGCTTGGACCACCACCAGTACCAGAAGCCAGGCATTTTTTTCGTTTTGGCTTTCCAGTCTGCTCACACCTGAACAATTATTAATCTGTCTGTTAAGTTTTACCATTTAGGTTTTAATCAATCATTTTCTAGTATAAAATTAATAATCTGATTGCTTTATTTACTTCATCTTGTATACTAATAATGATGAATGATATGATTAAGTAGGGGAGGTGGGAGGGGTAGAACACTAAATGATAATATGGAAAATAATAAAATAAAATTTAACTAAGGTTTTTTTGTGAGAATCTTGCTTTTTTCCATTTGATTAGTGGCCTTACAGCATATGATTAAGTAGGGGAGGTGGGGGGGGGTAGAACACTAAATGATAATATGGAAAATAATAAAATAAAATTTAACTAAGGTTTTTTTGTGAGAATCTTGCTTTTTTCCATTTGATTAGTGGCCTTACAGCTCCTCCACCTATGGAGTTAAGTATTTACTCCAATTTCTGCCACAGTCGGTCGGCTTTCATTCTGCCTTGAGGCCCTTGCTGGGGCCTACTTATATCGCCATGCCTAGAACACAAAACTATTTTAGACAAATAAAGGTCTATCGATTAAATAAACAAACATTAGTTTTCTTTGTTTCGTAATAGCCATATTAGTTCATGTTGCGTATCACGTCTGTTTATTTTCAAGCCCCAAGCGGACGTCCGCACATCTATAGTTTTTCTATTGTGTCTCTAATAACGGTATTCAAAGGGTCGAGTATGATAGACTACAAATAACGAAACTAAATAACTAATCATTTACGTACCTTTCCATAAATTCTAATAAGGCTGCGAACTGCTCTGGGACCGCTCGGGTTCTATTTTCCATTCTATAGAAGTTATTACTTCATTTATATACGGTATCTTTCAGTCTTAAGCAGGATAATCTGGAATCATAATAATAATATGTCGTGTCACAGTGATGTTAAAAATTACATTTTAATAAACGAATTATAAGAAAATCTTGTACCTTATTTCGCTTCCTTTTTTATCACTTAAAACTTATTCACAGATTTCAGACACGAAACTTATTTCTTCTTCCTCAACCATCCAAAACAAAAGTTGTTACAAAATACTCAGTGACTAAAAGTTCCGCTCGCGTAAAAAGTACCTAGAACACATTGTCTTTGACGTAGTGTTGCCAGACAACTGTCTCAAGTTTCACCAAACCTTCCCCGAAATCCCCCCAAAATTATAAGGTTTAGAAAAAAAATCCCGCAACGAACGGCAAAATAGTTTTTAAATAAAACGAATTAAAAAAAACAGATAGCCATTACTGAATCAGTATCATCATTAGCGTCGTCTGAAGTTCCGTACATTTTTTTTTTTGTTTTGTTGGTGCACTTATGTTCTAACACATAGACCAAAAAAAAAAAAACGGTAATTTAAAAACTATAAAACAAGAAAGTCTTTGTACATGATTGCATTTAACTATATAATATCTATACTAGAGCCGTCTAGTCAGTAGATTGGAGTAATCTGCAATGTAATATATGTAGGTGTGCTCTCATATGTAGATGTGCTCTCAATTCACTAAGCCTCCATTTCTAGAATGGGTCCCGACTGCTACAATTTATCTTGTATTTATAATATTATATAGTTAAATGCAATCACGTACAACGACTTTCTTGTTTTAGGGATTTTTCATGAATACTCAGAAAAGCAGTCGGGTTTTTTAGTTTTTTAAATTACCGTTTTTTTATTTTTATTTTTTTAGTTTTTTTTTTATTGCGATATCACTTTCACAGTAATTACGAATCTAACGACACCTCGCAAACTAAAATCTATCGAGCCGTTCAGGCCGCAGTGCGTTCCAAACATTTGAATTTGGCGCCAAAAATCCGCCATATTTTTTTTTTTTTTTTTTTTTATATACCCAGTGTCACTCTCACAGTAAATACGAATCTAACGACACCTCTCAAGCTAAAATCCATCGAGCCGTTCAGGCTGCAGAGCGTGGCAAACAATTATACATACATACATACTCTCGAAAAACATAACCCTCCTTCTGGCGCAGTCGGGTAAAAATTTGATCAGTTGCGCGCGGGCGCTTGCTATCGTTAGACGCGCACTCTGGTTAAATACAAACCGGTTTTAGCGCGTTCTGTACGACGTGCGCATGATTCATAGTTTAAAAATGTGTTTCAATGGATAGCAATGAACTCGAACAATCTCAATTATCTGAGACAGTTAATGCGAATAATGAAATTGTAGATCGTAGTGAGATGAGCAGTAATAGTGAGAACATGGAGTTGACAGAAGAATATACAGAAAATAATAGAGGAATTGACGTGGTAAGATCTAGTAAAAGAAATACACAAATTGATCAAGATGAAGTATGGACAAACATTACGAGAGGAGGTAAACGATTTGCTCGGGCTAGTCATGTACATGATGAGATACGTATAGAGAAAGAATTGAAGTTAGCATAACTTTTTTAGAAAAATTACCAAAACAGTTCGGTTTAGCAAAATTGTTAAAACTAGAAAATATTCCTGATATTACAAGTATAAAATATATTAATGCGTTTAAAGTGCTAGTCCAATTTAGTAATGAAGTCAGTGCGGAGAACTTATTTGAGTCAAAATTATTGAAGGAAAAAGGATTTAAATGTCAGAAAACTCTGGAGATACGTTAAACTTATGGCGTTATTAAAGATAGACTTAGATTATTCTGAGGAAGAAATACTTGAAGGATTAAGTTGTGAAACAGATATTATTGGCATTAATAGACTAATACGCCGTAACACAAATAGTGAACAGTGGGAACCTAGAGAATCAGTCAGAGTGACCTTTATAGGATCTTCCCTTCTTGCATACGTTTACATATACGAGTCTAGGGTGAAAGTAAGTCCATACCAATACCCCGTCACGCAATGTTCACGTTTTTGGAGATTTGGGCACACAATGAGAGTATTTTCCTCAATAAAACATGTATGCCCGAAATGTAGCGGGTCCCACACGCGAATTGCGACACCACAAATTATAGATCAATTTGGCCTCTAAAGGCGGAGTGGCTAGTTTCAACCTTATGGCAAGGCCTATTATATGTTTACACACATTTATTTAAAAAAAAATGAGGGCAATTGCACATGCCTTTCTTCCATTCTGTTCTTGGCAGTACAACTTTCCAGAACGCTAAGTTTTTTTCTTTATACTCATCAAATGTATGCCAAGTTTCGTTATATGTCATATCCGTAGCCCTAGCTTTCTCACTAGGTACTATATATATATTGTTTGTATAATCCGATGCTAAAGTCTTTAATGTTCTGCTTTGCCCAACAATATCCTTCTGTCCATTCTTTGAGTTCAATGTTGTGTGTCTCTGGGAATAAGTCTTCAGAGATTTGGTTTAACCACTGGCTGACCATATTACTCGCCACAAGGAAACGTGAAAAGGGAAAACGTTCCCGCATCGTATTATGATCTTTGATGGTCTTGTTAAATTCTTCTAAAGCGTTGTTTGTGGTCAGTGAAAGGGTTGCTGCAGCCCCAAAGTATTAGTTACGGTTTTTGACTAGCCATTCCCTTTTAAAGTATTGTATGAATGCTGTCTTAGTAGCATGTTTGGCAACAAAAGCATGGGCAGCAGGATTGAAAACATCAACTGATGATGCATTATGCAAAGCATCTATATCTTGTAAAATATCTTTTCTGTATCTTTTTTCTACAAACTTTTCAACAGATTTTTGCATATTTTTTTTAGCATGCGCCCAACACATACGCACAGTAGTATCAGAACCAAAAACATGGATAAAAGCATTTTTTATTGCTTGAGCTGCGTCATACACTAATACTTTTGGTTGTAAATCATGATCAAACAGTGAATGAACTTTCTCCTTTAATCCACTAAAAATCATCTCAAAGTCTTCTTCTTGTTCATTAGTGGAAACTACTAAGCAAAGGGGATAAAATTTTCTGTCTTTATTTGTAGTTCCAACAATCAAAACAGGAAAGCCTTGCCATATCAATTTGTAGGTTGCATCAGCGTGAAAAACGTCAGAAGAACATACAAACTTTAATGATTTTCTTGTTGTCAAACAAATCTGAAGATCGGTTGGTCACTCTCTAATATCCAGTACTTCATAACAAATGGTTTATCCCTTTAACTGGTAGAGGAAACTAGCCATGCAAATGTAATGAAACTCAGATATATTATGTAATTATGTATTTACAAAGAAGAAAAAGTTTTTTTTTTTTCTTTTTTAAATATGTTGGCCATATAATTGCCACTACTGGTCAGCACACATGTGAAATTGTTTGAAACAAGGAAAAGCACAAAGATGCACTTCACATTTGCCGCATTGTATGTTGGATCTTTTATTCTTAGTTGCGCTGCTGCATACTCGGCAGCGCCTGTATGTTTCTATGCCTTCTGGTTAGTGCTCACCAACATTGGTGAAACGAATATCTTCAGGTACACCAAAAAGTTTCTTCTGGCGAGTAACTGGCTCTGCACTATTCTTCTTTTTCTTTGCTAAGAATTTGGGAGCAATTGAAAATTTTCGTTTCCGAAATGTTAAATTGTTTACAAGTTCTCTGGCAAGAGTAAGCCTGAACGTCTTTTGGCTCATGGGGTTGTGCACTCTTGAGTTCTTTGAGTACAATATATATGCATTTGTGATTGCTACATCGAACAAGAAATAAAACAACCGCTTCCACCATTTCTTGCTTCGACGAGCGACATCATAAATGGCTTTTTGCTGATCAAATCTATCGATCCCGCCCATTCGCTTCGAGGCTTTTTTACTAAAACAGGCATTCCCAATCTATCATTTCTCGCAGTTGCTGTACTATATATGCCGTGGTCATATAAATATTGAAGAAGGTCATAACTACTAAAAAAGTTGTCAAAGCTAATATGTGCTGAGCAACCTTCATCAATAAGTGGTTGAGCTAGAGTTTTTACCACACTACTTCCTAGACCAGTTTCCACATTGTCACTTTTACCAGTATAGACTTGGAAGTGAAACAAATAACCAGTCTTGCTATCTGCTCTAGCCCAAATTTTGTAATCGCGCTTGATAGGTTTCAGCGGCATATACTGTTTTAGCGCACTGCGTCCCTTGAATTTCACCATTGATTCATCAATGGACTGAGATTTTGTATTTCTGGCATTATTTTGACATCTCTGGTTTATTTGATCTAGTAGTGGGTGAATTTTATAAAGTTTGTCGAAACCTGTTTCACCTCTTCTGGGCTTCTGTTCGTTGTCATTTACATGTAGACATCTAGAAATCTTTTGAAATCTTTAGAGTGTTATGGTTTCAGCAATCTCAGGGACACATAATGCTGGATTGCTAGACCAATAATCTTCAATTGACGGTATTTTGTGTATCCCCATTTGTATTAGCATTCCAAGATATGCTTTGAGTTCGTCTTTAGTAATTTGAGTAAAATTTCTAACATTTGATTGACTAGCAAACAAGTTTGATTGAACAAGTAGGTTTTCAATCACTTCATTATCAAAAAATACATCGAAGTAAGCGATTGGTCTAGATCTACTCGGAAAATGGTTTTGCGATTGAAGTTCGTTTTCGTCGAAGGAAGGCACATTCGGATCATTTAGCCAATCAACTTTCTTCCATTCTATTTCATCTTCATCGGAATCTGATTCTTCTGAAACCAAGGAGGTGGGTGCAGTCATCTCTGCATCTCGTGTCACCACATTAGATGTAGAATTTAAGGGTCGTGCAGTGGTGGCGCTAGATGTTGAAGCACGGAGTACTCTAACGTTTCCTCCTCCTCCCACTTCATTATCACTTTCACAATCTGTTGTCCCTTCACTTGTCTCATTCCGAATGTTGTTGCTTTCTGTACCTATTTGGTCTTCACTATCAGTCCGTATATTATCATTCTCCATTCTTCTGTTGTTGCTTCCTGTACTTATTTCGTCTTCACTCTCATGGTCGTCAACTTCTTCCCATTCATCCGTTGCCTGTTCTGGCCCATGTTTTCCGTGTCTTCTACTATTTCTAGCCGTCAACAACGAGTCTGCAAAGTCTGGTTCGATGCAAGGTTGAAAAGAGGAATCGTTAGCCGAAAGCATTTGTACAAGGTCATCAGTATCGGATTCTTCCAAACTGTCTTCTGAATCTGTACCATCTGGAAGACCAAACATGGCTTCCAACTGCAGTTCAATTTCGCGATCGTTTATCGCCCGACGACGGTGCTCCATTGTTTATTCTGTAAATAAAAATAAATCTCACTGGTACTGGCATATATATTGCCAACAACGGGTAATGTACTAACTGGTAGTGGCAAATATACTGCCGACGTTCCAGATTTCGCCAATAATATTACATATTGATCTAAAATAATTGTTAGAAATGATATCAAAATAGTAAAAGGACACCTTAACACCATCAGGTAACACTAGCACTACCACTACTGCTATAATATAATCTATGTAATTTGTACTCTGTCTATGATTTTTTGAATAAACGTCACTTGTACTCTCCACTTCCCGAGTTTTAATAGGTTATGGGCCCAGAACCACATTTTTTTATAAAAAAGTAATAGTTATTGTTAGTAGATTTCGCGAAAAGTGTTTAAAAATGAGTTCTAATTATTTGGCGAATGTACCGAAGTTGAAGGGTCGTGAAAATTACGATGATTGGGCGTTCGCGTTAGAAAACTTGCTGATACTTGAAGGTGCGGACAAATATCTGAAGCAAGAAACTCCTGTTGTTGAAGCTGCGGCATCTGGAATAGCGGCTACGACAGACGCAAAAACACGGGCGAAAGTGATCTTGACGATTGACTCATCATTGTATGTGCACATAAAGAATGCAAAGACTACGAAGGAATTATGGACAAAGTTAAAGTGTTTGTTCGACGATTCAGAATTTTCGAGGAGGATTACTTTGCTTCGTCATTTAATTTCGATCAGATTAGAAAACTGTGAAAATATGAAGAATTATGTGACACAAATTGTCGAGACTTCACAGCGGCTAACGGGCACTGGTTTTACGTGTTATAAGTGCAAGGAAACGGGCCATTATCGCAATCAATGTCCTCTTTTACATGAAAAACCGGAGAAGAAGAAACGGACTAACGCTTTTAGCGTTGTTTTTCTCAGCAGGAACTTCACGAAGCGGGATTTTTACATTGACAGCGGAGCAAGTATGCACTTAATTGCGAATGAAAACTGGTTGAAAAATCCGCAATATTCACCAAAGTTGCCGGGTATTGTAGTAGCAAATGAAACTGAAGTTCCAGTTCTGTGTTCCGGAGACATAGAAATCACAACAAGTCACAACTACGAAGTTACAGTGAAGAATGTTTTGTGCGTGCCGAGTCTAGCGACTAACCTTTTATCAGTTAGTGAACTGATAAGGAATGGAAACAGTGTCAATTTTGAGCTTAATAAGTGCCTCATACGAAACAAATCAGGTTATTTAGTAGCGGAGGCTGATCTTATTGATGGAGTCTACAAGTTGAACCTGAAATCGACACAGACATGTTTGTTAACCCCTTCAGTGGTTGATGGTGACACATGGCACAGGCGACTAGGACATCTGAACAGCAACGACATGAACAAAATGAAGCGTGAATTGGTGGTAGGCATGGATTATCCAGATACATTCTCAACAAGTAAGTCGGAATGCGAGATATGCTGTGAGGGGAAGCAATCAAGGTCACCCTTCCCTACAGGCACACAAGCCACAGAGATACTTCAAGTTGTTACATCTGATATTTGCGGCCCCATGGAGCAGAAATCTATTGGTGGCGCTAGATATTTTCTACTATTTATTGATGCATTCAGTAGAATGACCTTCATCTATTTTCTAAAAGCAAAGAGTGAAGCGTTATTTCAAAGAATTCAAGTTGATGGTAGAAAATGATCAGAACAAAAAAATAAAAATCTTGCGTACTGATAACGGTCTGGAGTACTGCAGCAAAGATTTTGAAGATTTTCTGAAGAGTGAAGGTATAGTGCACCAAAAGACAAATCCTTACACGCCAGAACAGAATGGAATTAGTGAGAGATCAAATCGAACCATTGTTGAACGGGCGAGGTGTCTTCTATTTGAAGCTGATCTTGAGAAGAAGTTCTGGGCAGAAGCAGCAAACCATGCTGTCTATCTAAAGAACAGGTCAGTAGCTTCAGGTTTAGAAAAAACCCCATATGAAATTTGGACAGGCAGAAAGCCAGATCTACAGAACCTACGCATTTTTTGGCAGTCCAGTTATGCTCCATATTCCCAAAGAAAAACGAACCAAGTGGGATAGAAAGGCTAAGTAACATATACTTGTCGGATTCAGTGAAAACTTCAAGGGTTACCGGATTTATGATCCAGTGAAGAATATAGTGACTACTAGCAGAGACGTAGTCATATTAGAACAGAAGAAGAAGCAAGACACTGTTACTGTCTGCATAGAAAACACAGATTCAGTGGGGGAGTTATTGGAGGAATCTGTGGTTAAATTAGAGTCTTCAGATCAGTCGAGTTCAAGTAAATCTGAATCAGAGTACCTGGATGTTGAAGACCAGAAACAGGACTCAGAAGATGCTTCAAACAGAGCGGAAGCATTGCTCGACCAGAAATACTCAAAGAAGAGAAACAGAAACGACATAGAAAGAAGCCAGAGAGATATGGTTTTGCCAACATGTGCACAAGCTATGTAGGAGATGACTAAATGACATATGCAGAGGCTATCAGTGGACCTGAGAGACAACAGTGGTTGCAGGCGATGGCAGAGGAGCTACAGTCATTTGCAGATAACGATGTGTGGGAAGTCGTTGATACTCCAGACAATGCAAGTGTAGTCCAGTGCAGGTGGGTACTAAAAAAGAAACTAGATTGTGATAACAAAGTGCGGTATCGTGCGCGATTAGCAGCAAAAGGCTTCACGCAGAAAGCCGGTGTTGACTATCAGGAAACCTTTTCCCCTGTGATCCGTCACTCAACCTTGCGGTTGTTATTTGCCTTGAGTGTACAGCTTGATATGGACATTACTCACTTAGATGTCACAACAGCCTTTCTTAATGGTCACTTAAAAGAAAGCATTTTTATGCACTTGCCAGAAGGCTTTCCTGTTGCAGATGTAGAATCTAGCAAAGTGTTAAAGTTAAAAAAGGCTGTTTATGGTTTAAAACAGTCATCACTTGCTTGGTATCAAAGAGTAGACGAAACATTATGTATGTTGGGATTTAGCAAGAGTAAATTAGAACCTTGTGTATTTGTAAAAAATCATGAAAATGGTGAGAAAACTATTATAGGTATTTATGTTGATGATTTTTTGATATTCTCAAATTGTAAGACTGATTGGCTGATAAATGCTTTGAATCAGAAATTTAAAATAAAAAATTTAGGTCCTGTCAAAAAGTATTTAGGCATGAGAATTGAAAGAAATTGTAATGAAATTAGAATAGACCAAGAGTTATATTGAGCAACTATTGAAGAAATTTGATATGTATAACTGTAACACATCTGAAACACCTATAGAGAGTAAGTTAAATATAGAGAAATCAGAAGTTTGTGAGGAGAAATTACCATATCAAAAATTAATAGGTAGCTTAATGTACTTGGCTGTAATGACTCGACCAGATATAGCATACTCTGTCAGTTATTTGAGTCAATTTAATCATTCTTATTCGCACATTCATTGGAATTATGCAAAGAGTCTTAAAATATTTATTAAGGACAAAAGATTATTGTTTAAAGTATTCCAAAGGAAAGGCAGAGATAATCGGGTTTGTAGATGCCGATTGGGCTAGCGATACAATTGACAGACGGTCATATACTGGATTTTGCTTTATAAAATCAGGCTCTGCCATTTCTTGGGAAAGCAAGAAACAAAGAACTATAGCTTTAAGCAGTTGTGAGGCTGAATATATGGCTCTATTAGGAGCTGGTAGAGAAGCTGTTTATTTGTGAAACTTGGAGCTTGAAATATTTGGTTCTTGTAATAAAATTTTGTTATATAGTGATAGTCAGAGTGCATTAAAGTTGGCAAATAATCATTTGTCGCATAAACGTTCAAAACACATTGATGTGCGTTATAATTTCATTCCGGAAATTATAAATAATGATGTTATTGAAACTAAGTATGTGCAAACTTCAAGCATGCCTGCTGACTTGTTAACTAAAGGCTTAAATGGGATGAAACATTATAAGTTTATGAAAACACTAGGGATTGTTCAGAAATAGATTTATTTGTTGTTCATTGTAATGATGTATAATGTAGCTCCATATGATTGTTGATGTTATTTGATATTTTGATATAGTGGGGGTGTTAGAAATGATATCAAAATAGTAAAAGGACACCCTAACACCATCAGGTAACACTACCACTACTGCTATAATATAATCTATGGAATCTGTACTCTATGTCTATGATTTTTTGAATAAACGTCACTTGTACTCTCCACTTCCCGAGTTTTAATAATAATTATCTAAGATTGTCATAAAAACACAAATCTAACGATTATAAAAAAAAACTTACCAAAATAACAGTTTTTTTTTTTCGAGATTTAGCCGGATTACTCTCGAGAATAGAAAAAGCCGCAAATTCAAACTTGACATTTATTTGACACATGTCATATGAATGTTACCAATTTTTTTTTTTCGTCGTACTGGTTTGTTCTCTATTACCCGAAACGATAAAACGTTTTCTTTTTGTGGAGCAATGAAAACATGTCGGCAAATATAATGCCTTTACTAGACAAAGGGTTATTCTCATCTTCAGGAATAGCTTCATGATCATGTATCCACTTTTCTAATTCACCTAAGTGAATAGTATGGTGTCCGAATTTCACGCGCCACCTATCACTTAAATAATTATTTAGTTGAATTTTTGTTGGCAACTTTATTCCATCAATTTTTTGAAGAGAAGCCAATATAGCTTTAGGCTTCAAATGTAGGTCAAAGAGTCTGTTGATTTCTGTTTTAGTATGAGCGTCGATGCCGTAGTCACCGCGAGTGCTAATATCTTCGTGATTATGGAACCGAAAATGTTCTTGCATATCATTTATCTGTATGATATGCAAGAACATTTCCGGTTCCACTCTCAAATAACAAATAAAGTTCCGCCGCACTTTGGTCCCTTCTTCCGAACTTTATTACACCTGTAAAAACGTTTTTTTCCCTCTTCTGTCATTCGCGTAAATTTCCGAGATCAAGTATTTTTTTTAATTCACGAAATCATCCGCCTCTTTCAAGTTTGAAGATTTAGATTTAAAAACCCAAAGTTTATTTCGTCCTCGTTTGGGTTTCGTTGGTCCTTGATCCTCTGATTCCGCTCCACTTGAATAGTAATCCGGCACTCCTTCATCACAATTTATTTCATGACTTGGTCCAGCTAACTCTAACTGACTTATCTCCACATATAAATCACTAAATACTGGTATTTCACTAAAATATTACACAAAATAAACATTAACGTGTTAGTTGCACACATTACCGGCGAATAATGAAAACAATAACAATCAGAAGTTGTGTCGGCCCGCCCACGCCGCTTGCTATTGGCGGGCAGTGTACCCGCACGCACCCGCACTACACTGGTATCCAACCATCGCACCTACCGCCGTTTTCATGAAATTATGATCAAAAAATATTAATAATTAACTCTTATTCCTTTTTATTGTACTCTTTTAACATTTAGAGCTGCCCGCAAAGCGGAGCCTGAAAGTTGGTTTTTAGACGGCACGAAATAGTTGGTAATATATTATCTTTGCCACCCTACTAACATAATTAGTCGCCAAGTCATTATATATAGCTCCTCGCCTAATATTTGAATAATATTGACTGGTATAGTTTATTTGCTACCTAAACGCAGATGCTAGTTTTTAGTTTTTATAACACCCTTAATTTTGAACCTTACATAATATAATAGTCGCGAAAATATTTAATCGCTGGCAAGTTATTTTATTTGTTGCAAACATTTAGTCGACTTTTAAGTTATTAGTCACTTGGAAAATAATAAGCTATTAACAATATTTCAAGTATTTTAGTACTTAGTAAAATATACATCGACCAATGTATATTTTACTAAGTTGAATCAATGTTTTGTTGTTTTTAATGCAAAAATACGTAAATAAATAAATAACTAGATAGATAGATGTATTCTTTATTTTAAAACCAAAAATAAAATTACATAAAGAACTTAAAATTAATAGGGTCTCAGACAATGGGCGGTCTTATCGCTAAAAGCGATCTCTTACAGACAACCTTTGGATTGATTACACAGAGAAGGAGAAAAAGATACTCAGGTAGTTTATGGTGTACTTTTTACATAATAATATATAGGGTGACTGGTAATTAGTGAACGATACTTAAACACGCGATTGTAGTCATGATAACAAACAACTTTTACTATGACACCAAACCTGAACTCGCGAAAAAAATCAGCTGAGTTCAGTACATTTTGACCAGTTAGGCAAACACAAATGTACCGACCAGCAGTTTTTTTTTTGCGATTTTGGGTTTGGTCCCATAGTAAAAGTGGTTTGTTATCATGACTACAATCACGTGTTTAAGTATCGTTCACTAATTACCAGTCAGCCAAGTAGTAAAGAGAAAACATAGCTGGTGCATAAAAAATAAAAAGATTAATATTTACCCGACTGCGCCAGAAGGAGGGTTATGTTTTTCGAGAGTATGTATGTATGTATGTATGTACATATGTATTTATGTATAATTGTTTGGCACGCTCTGCAGCCTGAACGGCTCGATGGATTTTAGCTTGAGAGGTGTCGTTAGATTCGTATTTACTGTGAGAGTGACACTGGGTATATCAAAATAAAAAAAAAACAAAATGGCGGATTTGTAGCGCCAAATTCAAATGTTTGGCACGCTCTGCGACCTGAACGGCTCGATGGATTTTAGTTTGAGAGGTGTCTTTAGATTCGTAATTACTTTGAAAGTGATATCGTAATAAAATAAAACTAAAAAAATAAAAAATAAAAAACGGTAATTTAAAAAACTAAAAAACCCGACTGCTTTTCTGATCGTTCATGAAAAAGCCCTAAAACAAGAAAATCTGGCAGTCGGGACCCATTCTAGAAAGTCAGCCGTCTAGTCAATAGATTGGAGTAATCTGCAATGTAATATAGGTATGTGCTCTCAATTCTAGAATGGGTCCCAACTGCCAGATTTTCTTGTTTTAGGGCTTTTTCATGAACGATCAGAAAAGCAGTCGGGTTTTTTAGTTTTTTAAATTACCGTTTTTTTTTAGTATTTGTTTTATTTTTTCATCTAACCATGATTAGTAGATGTAGAGTGATGTCACGGACGCTTTACGGTACACATCAGCTGTTCATGTTTTCACTTAAATAAAGTAGTAAACACTGATTATACGGCGAAAAGTTTATATTTATTAGCTTCCATATTGTGCGACTGTACGATTTACGCGATAAACAATAGTGATTCGGTGTTGTGACTGCTTAATAATTAGCTGTGAAGTTTTTAACACTTTTTAATTTGAAGCTACATATACATTTTGATTTGTAACTGGTACCTTCAAAATTGTGATCGTCCAAGTGTTACTAGTGCTGTACCACAGATTGTGTATTTGGATCGATATTTTGCGCGACGTACGTGTCATCTGGCGACATCGCCTAGGAAAGTGTGAGGAAGGTGCACACGCCATCTAGTAATTTTTTAGAGTACCACGTGCACAATGGTAAAGTGTGCAGCCTGTGGTAAATTCCTATCCGCGAAAGGTGACGCTACGTGTGGCAATTTTGCTTGCCACAATAGGTATTATCTGGCTTGCTTACCCGGCGCGGCGCCAACAGGCAGCGACTGGCTGTGTCCGGAGAGCAAAACTCGAGAGGACTGTGGTACAGCTCCGACTTGATCTCTATGACCGCGAGCAGGACTTGCTAAGCTCCGACCTAGAGATAGCAAACGTTCCGGAGGTCACTGGAGTGAATGGGGTGCACACCGTCGGCCATATTGTGGCGAAACTTTGGGTGACGCTAGAGGAACGCGACATAGTGTTCGCGCAGCGTGTGGGCCTGCGAGTCGACCTTGAGGTGCATGCGACTGCTGCGGCCGCGGCGAGCCCAGCGGCAGCAGTGGCAGCGAGGGGGCGCGAGCGGCGTATCGTGGTGCGCCTGACGCGCCGCACTCTACGCGACGAGTTGCTGCGGAGCGCGCGTGTTTGCCCACGGCAGACTTCGGCCTCTCTGCGTCCCTGCGTCGCTTCTACGTGAAGGAACGGCTCACTAAAAACAATAAAAATCTTTTTGGGGGGGGGGGGGAAGGTGTAGGTCTCGGTGGGATATTCCTATGCTAATAGGTTTGGAGATATAAAAAGCCGAGTCAGAGCTGCTAGCGTATGCCCAGAAGTGCAAAACTGGGCTATCAGACGCGCACCTTAAAGTCCTATCTTACACATCCTCGCCACCGCTAAGATAAAGTAGTGGACTCACGTCTTGTGAGTCGTCCCATACCCCGGGCAATGTCCTGGCCTAATAACGATATCGGCACATTCACACCTATCTCGTGGCCTCGATAGCAAAGTCAGAACGGCAAAGGCGACTCTCGGCGCCTTAAAACGAAACATCTAGCTAAGGGAGACAACTCTAACAGAAAAACCAGCGTGCGACCCGAGAGGGTCGTTCCAGTACCGTAACCCTGTGGTATTCATACTAAGGATCGGGGGGTCTTAACTTCGCCGTTTGGACTGCGAGGAAGGTTTTTTCTTTAAAAAATCCCTACAGTGCGGGGTGCGCTAAACGGATGAATGGCTGACAGGAAAGTCAGCCGCTAGCGACAAACTCGACGTACCAGGCGGCCCGTTGTAGTAACAGCCTTCTTTTGAGGATGGGCGTCACCTCATCAGCGACCTTATATTCGACCCTACTCGTGGGAACAACATGACTGATTCTTATAATGAAAACATACTGCAGTGATGTCATATCTACCAACTTTTTGGTAGATCTACCAATTTCCACTTCAGTTTACCTATCTACCACCCTAGACCTAAAAACTACCTATTTTTTTAATTAGTTTGACATATAACCACTTAGAATTATTTTTATTTCGATGAGCGACGTTGCTATGTGTTGCGTGAGCCATGCGACGATGCGTCAACCATACATAGAGTCCAAGCCTTAGACAACAAAAAAAAAAAAGTTCGCCTTTCGCGTGATCTTGCGCTCATAGACATTATTATACTGTTCTGTGGTCCATTCCAGGTTGGTTTGTTGCGGAATCAATGTTAAATCTTTGCTCCTGTTTTGTGTTGTTTTCTTGTTAAAACTAACTACGTATTAACGGTGCTGATTGCTGTTTGTTCTGTGTTGCGTGCATTTATTTACGAGTATATAATGGATTCTGAAAGCAGCGAAAGCGATGCACAGAGTTTTAGGTTAGGAACTCCACCACGAAAAGCTAGAAAAAGGCAATATGACCAAAAATATTTGAAATCATGGGAGAAAGAATTTGCAGGTTGGCTCCAAGGGTGAAGGATATTTTTATTGCAAATTATGTAGATGTGATCTTAAGTGTGCTGGTGGAAGATTTATTCTAAAAAACATATAAATAGTTAAAAGCATGTAGCATGTGTGAAAGATGAACTTCTATTCCGTGGTTTTATGCTCAGTTTAGTTTAATTAATATTGAATAATTAATTAAAATTTTACTAACAATCAATTACTTTATCAGTCTGAGGAGAACTCTCTGGTTCTGAATCACTTAAGTCAAAATACATGGTACTTGGCACAAAAAAGCAGGTCGCTGCTATACTGTTGGCCAGGTCTGAAGTCATTATCAGAGGGGAAGAGATTCAGCGAGTTGAGCGGACATGCAGTCTTGGATTGATTCTGGATCAAGAGCTGCGATTTGAGGCCATATAAATAGTACACTGAGACACTGGTTCTACAGGCTAAAGGTAATTTATGGAATACGTGAATACCTAAGTGTCCCACTCAGTAAACAACTGGTTGACAGCCTAATCCTCTCAATTGTGAACTACTGCGATAGTGTTTATGGGCCATGCTTGCTTGCATGTTGTGTGTTCACTTCTGTGTGTATGTCCCGCGTAGTAATTCAAGTTACTTCATACAATAATCAACTTAAATTTCTGACGAATATACAAACATATATACAACTTAAATTTCTGAAAATGGATGTATTTGGCGAGTTTATTCTTTGGCATAGTAACGACCCAAAAGCCACGCTACCTATTTAACAAACTTACTTGGCAAACACACTAAGGTATGGTCTTCGCTCTGTGGTGGGTCCTCTGTTAGCGCCGCGACAAAAAACCAAGTTCCTTCAAATATTCATCAACTCACTGTTGGAATAAGTCTTCCTCCACCATTGCGAGGACTAAAATCATTACAATCGTTTAAATTTAACAATAAAAAATTACACTTACTAGCGCACCTTTGAAAACAATAAACTCCTCTCGCTTGTTCCCTGGCAATCTTCCTGGAATTTTCCCCTGAGCAATGTGAGTGAACATTAATCAACCTTACCTGTCCCCGTGTTCGCTTCTCTAGAGTCCATCTAATTGATATTTCGTCACAAATACTTAAAACATGGTCGCATAAACACAACTATCGTTCTTTACAAGAATTATTTGAATTTCCAAAACCATCATCTAACATATTGTCACATTCGATCATATCCATTTTCGTAAACAGTGTCGCGGTCGCGTCCAATCGTGTATAAACGTCTATGCCACAGAGTACTTTTATCTATGCAAATTTCCACAGACGTACGATCACGAGCAAAATTGCCTAGATACCTCAGTGCTTATTTGCATGTTAGAGTTCAAGTTTTCTAAAAATTAAAATAGATGGCGTTGGTATCTTCACAGCTAAGTAGCGACCTGAGGCAATCTCACAAATTATAAACTTGATGTTTAGTTTGACGAAAAATAGATACTTGCGCCATCATGGTCGTCAACAACTGATTTTGGTTCATAATTTCAACACTATAATTAGAGTAAACCTAACGGTTTAGCATGTGCTGATAGATGCCTGAATCAGGGAGCCGTGAGTTCAAATCTCACGTAGTGCTGAGACTTTTTGTAAGTTATGTTAAGAATAACAAACAAAAGAAATCGGTAGGATTAGATCAAATCATCGACCTATATTCTTGCGATAGACAAGCACGTTCATATAAACTCTTTGTCAAAATACTGAAAAAATCAAACAATAAATCGCTGCAGCGCTAGATTGCCATTATGTCGTCTAACAAAACTTTTAAAACTTATAGCGCTAAGATAGCTTATAGAGGATACTTTTTCACGACCAAAAGGTCTAAAACGCCATGAATATCCTAGTACTTACGCGTTACTTTCAACTTAGTGTAATGACATGACATCTATATAGATTTTTATACCGCAGACGTGACACAGTTTCTTGCCTACAATACTTCATTACAATAATACTCTATTTCAAAATGTAATAATAGTCTTCGTTGGTATAAATTCTCTTCGTTGACATTTCTTGATGAGTTTTTATTGGGTATCAAAAAATGTCGCAGTAATTTTTAAACTTTGATAAAAATATGTTAATACACCGTTAAATTATTCGAGTTTTTGAAAAAAAGTAGTTTATTTTTTATTTTTTTCTTTACAAATCGATAGTATTTCATGTACCGAAACGACCATCCGTGGGATTGAAACGACTAAAATTTAACGATGTCTAATATTAATACAAGAAAAGAAAGAACACAAAACTCGGCAAGTGAGAGTCGGACTCGCGCTCTGAGCGTTCGTACTTCAAATCCCGAATAGAGTCTTGAAGATTTTTCTGAATCGCAAAAAAAAAATTTTTATGACGTAACAACAAATTTTCAGATTTATTCCTATATCTGTACTATAAGACCTTACTTCGTGCCATATTTCAGGATTCTAGGTCAACGGGAAGTACCCTATGAATTTTGATACCCTTGAGAATTTCGAAACATGCGTTTTTAGCGACATCAAAACATCATTATCGTCATCTTTTTTTTTTTAACTTAGTAGTTTGATTTTGTGGCAGTAGAGCCGGAACAGCATTTAGCCAAGCATTTTTATAAAGTATCTAATCTTCCAATTTATATGCTTATCTAATATGCTTGTCTAATAATATTAATATAATCATCCAATTTATAACGCATACTATGCGTTTTATACATGTTTTGCAATTTGGATTCATTCAATTGGATAGATAATCTAAAGTGGTATTTTATTATAAAATTTTACCAGCACAGTTTTTTTATTGTAGGTAAAATCATCTAATGTCAAATCCCGCCCTTGAGCGGAGCGGGAAATAGTGTCAGACTCTTACTGACTAAAAACCTATCCTGTTCCTTTGTTGCCTATCGTGCCGGGGCCGGGCCTTCCTTTCAGAAGCTGACCCATGACCCAAGCAGGCTTCGACCCTGCCTGCCTGCAGCTAGCAGGCTGTACCAACACAGATTTGAGTTGCATTGCATTGCATCAGCCTTTTAATATTCCCACTGCTGGGACTCAGGCCTCCTCTCTAGGAAAAGGAATGGGCCATAATCCACCACGCGGGCCCGGTATGGATTGGTGGATGTCACATGTCTTCGAATTTTTGGTTCTAGGACATGTCGGTTTCCTCACGATGTTTTCCTTCACCGTTTTTGAGAGCAGTGGTGATAAAATAAATCGATTCGAGTATTTAGCTTCAATTCGATACCTCCACGCGTTCTCGAGATAAAGGGTCTTGACAGACGGACAGACGGACTACAAAGTTATCTTATAAAGGTTCCAATTTTTCCTTTTGAGGTACGGAGCCCTAAAAAATATTCAAAAATATCGAACTGGTTATAAAACACCGCATAAAGTCTGTGTTCTGTAAAACAGTTGTAGGTAAAAACCTACAATTCGTTTTCATAGGGGGGAGCATCTGTATGTTTTAGTCTATGATTGTAAAATGGAGGGCGCTTTTTTGGAATATTATCTTTTCTATTATATTATTACGATATTAGAAGCTATTACATCGCTTGGATAACCCGTAGCTTTATTTATTTAGCTACAGAATTATTGTTTATGTCCTAGTTTACTTTGATTCGAATTTATTAGCGGCTCTCCTACACTGCATGAACGTCAAAATTGCACTAACGTCAGCTGAGCGCGGATTGTACGGCATGCCTAACAACTAATTAGAAAAAAGTGAATGTACGGCACGCGTCATCTAGTGCGTAGTACATATATATCGATGGATCAAATAAACAAATATTTATTTATAAAATAATATATAGGTTGGTAGTTAAACACAAAGAAAGAGCAGGTGAACAGGTTCACCAGACAAAAAGGCACTATTAAAAAAAAAAATGATGTTTATTTATTACAGTTTATGATTCAAATTTAACAGTCAGTTTATTATTAATCATCGAATAACATTATAATATTATATATATATATATATATATATATTTCTTATTGAGGCGAAAGCTTAAATATTGGAAAGAGGATTGAAGCTTATGCAACCTTAACAAAAACAAACAAGAGACCAGATAATTTTATCATAAAGGTCTCTCTCTGTCTCCTTTGTCTAAAACGGTATCGCTCCGCTAATGACGACGGTTCCGGTTGAAGGTGCTGACGTAACAAGTTGACCGCTTGCTCATACGATAATGTCGACGGTTTGCTCGGACTGGCCAAATTAACTAGAAGTTCATAGGGCTCGTCCCCCATTACGGCTATCAGAGTAGGTAATTTCAAGTCATTTAACACGTCATTCGCCGTAAAATACATTTCTAAACGGTCGATGTATGATGACCACACCCCCGTTTTCATATCGAAAGCGCTCACTTTTCCGATAGACATTTTGACGTTACGATCACAGTTCCCGGACACAGTTTTTGCACTGATAACACCAATTATCGTCCACAAGTATTTTCCTTTGTTCTTCGTATTAATCCTCGTCGCCACTGTAATGTATGTAGGTACTCGTATTAAGTACTGTCCAGGTAAATGAAACGCAAACACGTCCGTTCCTTAGCACCGTATATTCGAGACTGTCTCATGTCCAATTACCCACAATACACTACAAAAAGGATTAAATGTAGGCTAAAATCTCAAAGATTCAAAGTGGGTGCTATGTTATATTCTAACTTGAAGTGTTTGTAGGGACACAATGTAAATGCGTAATCAGCAATATTATTATGACGCACGGCTGCGCCCGTGACACACAGAGGATTTTTTTCAGTCGCAAATAAACTACAGTCGTAAATGGTCGTTTCAATTAGTCTACACCCCAACACAAGCAATAGAACACATTCAAGTATCTAACCTGGTTGCGCAAATAAGCTGTGGACTGTATGTTTAAAAAGCGATCTAAGGTTTGTTAACAATATGCAGGTACTGTGCCTGGCATGGGATGAATGTATTAGGGAGGAACACTGACCTTTTGACCTCGAAGGTTCCACGTGACGCCGGCCGGCGAACCCCGACTTCGTACTTTCAATCACTGCCAGGTCCTGTATTGCACTACACTGCACTATTGTTGAGTCTTTGAATGGTTGGATCACGAAATAGTCAATTTTCTTGTAATTTCGAGCGTGCGATGTTAGCGGAGCGGTCACATTCACAATCGATGCACAAAACACGTAAATGTCATTCCAATTCTTGAGGTCGTGCGGGGGAGGGAAGCGGAAGGGATAGGATTGCTAGGCCAAAAAAATAAATTACAAAAAACAAAATCGCGGATCATAGCAAATTGGCGCAACCATTCCCCCCGGGTTTGAAGGGTTACCTTCAAAGAAAAGAAAAAAAAACAAAGCGAAACTAAACCCTATTACTATATCTAAACTATCAATACTAGGTAGCGAAACAACTTATAACTAACTATGCCACTACTACTGATTAGGCAGAGGGCAGAGGCGAATAACCGGACGCAGGTACGATCCAGTTGCGGTTTTAACCTTTACGACTCGCGTTATTCCGTTCGAACCCGGAAAAACTTCTTCCACTACACCAAGAGGCCAGTGCAGAGGAGGCGCACTCTCAGTCTTCAGTATCACCACAGTACCGACTGTGACTGGATCTGAAGGAGTGTTCCACTTTTGACGCGACTGCAGCGTATGCAGATAATCTGTTCTCCATCGCTTCCAAAAGGACTGAACTAAGCTATCCAGCAGAGCGTGACGCGGGTGAAGCTTAAAGCAGGGCACACATCTGTGCACTATAGCGCGTATCAAATTGCGAGCGGAAAGTATCCAGTACTTCTGTCGAAGAATGGACATTAATAAATCGGGACCAGCGTGACAATTCACCTTATGGTGATAATCCACCAACAAATCCAAAACGTGATCCTTGCGTGGTAGAACTACTGGATGCATTTGTTCAAACTCTAACTTAGCATTTCGCAGACGGCCACCGACACGAATGAGTCCGTCTTGCAAAAATGGTTTCAAATGTTGAAGTGCGCGACTACAAGGTTTATGTGATTCTAAACTACGAAATTCTATTGAAAAATAAAATTTCTGCAACTCTCGAAGTACAACTGATTCAGCTCTATCCAAATCAGCTGCGATTATAGAACCACGCGATGGTAATAATCTCAAAAATCTTAGGACGTAAACTACGCAGCGTAATAGTCTCGACCAAGACGAGACTCGATTAGACAACAACAAAACAACTGACTCTTCACGCGGAACTGATACTACAAGTGTATGTTTCTTCTCCTCGGGTGGCTCTAAAACAGTAGCGGGGTTAAACGGAGCACTTGGCCACTCGTTAGGAGTGGGAGGGCCACAAAACCAAAGCGGATGATTTAAAATTTGCGCAGGAAGCAAACCACGTGAGAGACAATCAGCTGGGTTTTCTGTTCCAGCGACATGGAATATATTTTCCGGTGACAATTCAGCTTGAATCTTAGCCACCCTATTTGCGACAAACGTGCCCCATCGATGGGGTGAAGAGTGGGCCCAACATAGAGCAACGGTTGAGTCTGAAAATGCTACAATTCTCTCTATATTAATGCGAGGACGACAAGTTTTGACTATAGATGTAATCAATTGAACCAACATAAGAATAGCGCAGAGTTCGAGACGAGCAAGAGAGACAACCTTACGAGGAGATACCTTTGATTTTGCGCTAATGAGGAAAACCGAAATGTTATCGCCATTTTGGATCTGAAAGTAAACCACTCCCCCGTAAGCCCTCTCACTGGCGTCTGCGAAACCTACCACATTAACAACAGTGTCTGGTACTATACCAACATGGCGAGGAATCTGTATCTGATCGAGCATTGGAAGCTCTTTCCTATAGCGAGCCCACAACTTAGCAACACTGTCAGGAGCGGTGTCGTCCCAATCACAGTTGGAAAGCCAAAGCTCTTTTATAAGCAGCTTTGCATACAAAACGACAGGAGCTACAAAACCCATTATATCCCATATCCGAGCTACACATGCTAGGATAACGCGTTTGGTACAAGTTGGCGGAGTCGAGCTAATTTTAAGACTGAACATATCAGTTGCGGGTGACCAACTTAAACCAAGGATCTTATGCGAATCACTATCATCGAATTCCTTTACCGAAGTCAACCGGTGTGACGGTGGAATCGACTCTAATGTAGCTTGCGAGTTGCTTGTCCATTTCACCAGATCGAATTGACCGGACTTCATGAGGCTGATTACTTGAGCAGCGGTCTCTATAGCCTCTGCTTCACTAGGTACACTGTACACAAAATCGTCCATGTACAATCCGGTTTCAATAGTGGCCCTTGCTTTCGGGTATGTATCACCCTCGTCAGCGGCCAACTGCTTGATAGTGCGAAGAGCGTGAAAGGGACTAGACTTAAGCCCAAAACAAACACGATTGAATTCGTAAACCTTCAAAGGTTCCTGCGGAGAAAATCTATACAAGAAGCGTTGGAATCTACGGTCACATTCTCTGATTCCAATACTAAGAAACATTTGCCGAATATCAGCAGAGAGCGCAATAGCAAACAAGCGAAAATTTACTATTATTTCAAATAAGTTACCCTGGAGGTTCTGACCACAACACAAGATATCGTTAAGCGATATGCCAGTACTAGTTTTAGCGCTACCATCCATAACCACACGCAGTTTAGTTGTAAGCTTGTCTTCTCTAACAACTCCATGGTGCGGGATGATGTAAAACGGGTAATCACGTGTCTCCTCAGTCTCGGCAGGCGCTGATGAGATATAACCTTTATCTAAATATTCGATCAGCACATCATCATAGGCTTGCTTCAACTTAGGAGACGCCTGCATCTTACGTTCCAAGCATAGAAAGCGTTTTTCTGCGGAGGCACGGGAGCCACCGAGCGAAAAAATATCACCCTCGAAAGGGAGCGCGACAACATAACGACCATCTTTATCACGAGTAGTCGTGCGGGTATAAATCTCCTCAGTGACCTGATCCTCAGGGCTGAGAATAGGCGGGACATTGACCTCTTCAATCTCCCAGAACTTGCGGATGGTAGACTCAAGCGGCGGCTCGACGGTGCAACAGTGCGACACAGTCGAGTAACTATCTAAACAAGCGGGTGCGGAACCAACTATAACAAACCCGAGAACTGTTTCCAGTGCGTGCGGAGCGGGGTACATCGGAAGACCTTGAATTTTACGTGATAACTGGAGATGCGGGAGAATCGAAGCACCGATCAATAGATCGATATCTCCAGGGAAAGCGTAATTTCCGTCGGCTAACTGCAAGTTCTTAAACTCCGTCAGCATGGACGTGTCAACCGGTACCGTGGGCAACCGTTCCGTAATCTTATCTGCGACTAGCGAATCCATTTCAAACGAAATATTACGATTAAAACGTGAACTAAATATTATTTTAATGGAACCGTGAATGGTTGCCTTTAAACCTCCAAAACCTTTCACTTCTGAGCGGGATGACCAATTATTAAAACTAAAACCAAGGCGTTGACAACAATCCCGAGTAATAAAATTACTCTGGGAAGCGCCATCTAGTAGCGCTCGAACGGTGTGCGGTTTGCCAAAGGCATCTACAATGACAACTTGCGCGGTCGCAAGTAAAACGGTAGTGATTTGAGTACCAGCGGCGGAAAGCGAACACAATGTTACGTCGTTTGCACTTGCAGCAGGCCGCGCGTCACAAGCGTCGCGCGTCTGCGCAGGCTGCGGCTGCGATGGCAGCTTACTACTCTCAAAATGTAAGAAGGTATGATGTCTAGCTAGACATTTACGACAGCTAACACCACTGTTACATGACGTAACCAGATGTTTGTCACTTAGACAATTAAAACACAAATTATTAGTGCGGACAAACTTGTAACGATCACTAGGCGATAATCTCTGAAATTCCGAACACTTGTACAGCTGTGTATGGCTACCCTTACACAGAGAACAGTCCGGTGTTGAGGCGGTATTAACTAGCGTATGTGCAGTCTTGACTGACTTCGATGACGCGTCTATACGGCGATCGGAACCTGTCCTATTCGTGACTTCATGACGTGCCGACGTGCGCTGCTATACCTTAATATGGTCGCGAATAAAAGATTCTAAATCTTTGAACTTAGGTATTTCGTTACCGCGCTGAGTCGCTTCAAACAGACGAACAGTTTCAGGATCTAATTTCTTTAAACCGATATACAAAAACAAAAAGTCACAGAGGTCATTGACCTTTAGGTTCTTTACTGCACGAACAGATGATGCGAAAATATTTAAAAACTTCTCTAAATTATGATCGTTACAAACGGAAAAACTTTTCAAATCGAATAATTGATCTAAATATGCGGTGGCTACTAATCGCTTATCTTCGTATTTTGTTTTTAAAGTGTTCAAAACTAAAGTGTAATTTTCAGCGCTAAACGTAATTCCAGCACAGACAGCCTTTGCCTTACCGGTCAATTTTTCTACGAGATAATGCAATCTCTCGTGATCTGTCAGCGATGTGTTCCTATGTATTATATTTTCGAAACTATCTATAAATAAATTCCAATTTCGAATGTCACCATTAAATTCAGGTATTTGAATTGGCGGCAATCGTGGGCGTTCGCGAGGAGGGTTGGATAAACCACTCGCGGGGGGGGAGTCTCTAAACTCCTAGCAATACGTTTGATACGACAATACAAGTCATCAAAGGACGACAATGCCTGATAACTCACACAGTAATCAGGATTTAACTCCAACTCTAAAATGTTTATATTATTAATTGTAGATTCAAAATCCGCGCGCAAACTATCTAAAGTTTCCAACGAACACAAGAAAGCATCTCTAATCGCCAGATCCGAGATTTGCAAAGATTTATCACAAATTGATTGAACACGTGAAAACTGTGAGTCCCTTTTAGCGTATAAAAGCTTTAACTGAACCTTTAAATCAGTACTAACCTTAAGAGACATCTTGTTTTGATATATTCACACTATACACTCAAACAAACACTTAACGAATTATTAAGTAAGCGATAATTATCAGATAACAATATGGTAATATTGTAAACAACAAAGTGAACGGCGAACGAACGGAATAACCTGAATCAATGAGTGAATATTACCCAATTTCTCGATTAAATCATTCACGTCGTTCATATGCGTATATAATCTATGGTTTATCCGTTTCCTACAAATATTCACTCAACAATGAACGGGTATTTTTGAAATGCGTCTACCTACATGCAATTTGTAGGACTTCCGAATGAATTTTGTCAAGAAAAAGAATGCGATCGATTTATATCTACGCTGATATTTACGTAGCTAACTATAATTATGCGGTGCGGTTGACGGCGTAGGTACCGTAATTATCAATGGCTCTTTAACTATACGAACGAAATAACGTTTAGTTGCCTAAATGCCTAGATGCGGGTTTTCTACTATTATATCTAGGTAAACAGGCGCGTTGCGTTTATTCCCTATGGAACAAATACTATATTACGAAATTACAAGAAAATGATTCACGATCCTGCTCGTAGGACCAAAAGTAATGGTTGCGCAAATAAGCTGTGGACTGTATGTTTAAAAAGCGATCTAAGGTTTGTTAACAATATGCAGGTACTGTGCCTGGCATGGGATGAATGTATTAGGGAGGAACACTGACCTTTTGACCTCGAAGGTTCCACGTGACGCCGGCCGGCGAACCCCGACTTCGTACTTTCAATCACTGCCAGGTCCTGTATTGCACTACACTGCACTATTGTTGAGTCTTTGAATGGTTGGATCACGAAATAGTCAATTTTCTTGTAATTTCGAGCGTGCGATGTTAGCGGAGCGGTCACATTCACAATCGATGCACAAAACACGTAAATGTCATTCCAATTCTTGAGGTCGTGCGGGGGAGGGAAGCGGAAGGGATAGGATTGCTAGGCCAAAAAAATAAATTACAAAAAACAAAATCGCGGATCATAGCAAATTGGCGCAACCATAACCCATCTTGATAAATTAAACCCCAAATTGGTGACCCCTGTGAACTTTAGTGTTGTTTTATTGGTGAGATTAGACTGGAACGGAAATGAATCCGCAACATAATGCTACACCACGTGCACAGGAAGTGAAGGGAGACAGGTCCGGCGACACCAGCGAAAAGGAGCTGGCAAGCATAACCATCACTTCACGAATCCCCGAGTTCTGGGCAGACCAAACGCGACTCTGGTTTGTCCGGTTCGAGGCTGCGGTGGAAAATCAGAGACTGAGCGATGCCGCCAAACAGGCTCTGGTAGTTACCAAACTGAGCAAGGCTGCTATAGAACAGGTGAGCGACTTGTTACTCGCTCCACCGGAAACTCGGAAGTACCAGACGCTGAAGGAAAGGCTACTGGAAGTGTTCGAGGAGTCGGAATCGAGGAAGCTACAAAAACTGATCAGTGAGATGGAGTTGGGAGATTAGTGACCATCACATTTGCTACGGCGTATGCGTGAGTTCGCGAGGGAGAGAGTGCCTGACGAGACTCTAAACTTGATGTGGCAATCACACCTCCCGACTTCGGTGCGAGCTGTACTGACAGTTACTGACTCAAAGAGTTTGGATGTACTCGCTACGATAGCAGACAAGGTGTTGGAAAGTACAGAAGAGAGTTCATCATCTGTATCTGAAGTCAAAACGGAAAAAGTCCAGAAAAAGGCCGCAGGGAAGATGAGTGACTTGTCATCAGATATCGGCAAAATCCGAGGGGAGTTGGCGAAGATCAACCTGGCGGCTGGCAGGTCTAGAGCGTAGCAGAGGTAGACGGGTGCGGGACTGGTTTCAAAAAGAAGCAGCCGTCGTAGCCGGGTGGAGCCCGCCAGTAGTAAAGGTACAAGCAGTGCAGCCACGGACTGTACCCCGCAACCCAGAAGCATTTTTTTTATTTTATTTTTGGTAGGTAAAATCATCCAATGACAAATCCCGCCCTTGGGTGGAGCGGGAAATAGTGTCAGACTCTTACTGACTAAAAACCTACCCCGTTCCTTCGTTGCCTATAGTGCCGGGGCTGAGCCTTCCTCTCAGAAAACGGCCCTTGACCCCAGCAGGCTTCGACCCTGCCTGCCTGCAGTTAGCAGGCTGGGCCTTTTCGGTGTGCTGACAGCTCCTTGAGGCGCGCGGGAACAGAACGCGCCGTCGGCGACTTGGGCTCGGTCCGGTCGGTTACCAGACAATCGGACAGCGTGCTAACCATTGCACGCCGTCCGCAAGCCCGCGCCTACGGTGGCCGGAAATCGGGATCGGAATCCCGGCGGCGGCTGTGGCGAGCGCCCCGTTACCTCTGCCTGATGCGGTCGGCCTTCTCCTTTGCTAGCATTACTGCTTCGCAGAAGGAGGCGACCGCCTACCCAGAGGCATATTAAGATTGAGTGTTGAGTGCTTATAGAAATAGTTCAGTGTCATATGTTTTATTGTTTACTATAGCATTAAATAGGATGTAAAGATATGAAGCTGTTTGGATTTTTGTAAAAAAAAACTGCGATTAATCAAGTATAAAATACTTTTATTTTATGTTAACATTGTATAACATTATTTTGTATGTGTATACTCAGTGTAAGTACCTTGTTTTTTTTTTTTTTTGGAAGGGGCCTACTGTAGGTACACAATGTAAATGCGTAATCAGCAATATTATTATGACGCACGGCTACGCCCGTGACACAAAGAGGATTTTGTTCAGTCGCAAATAAACTGCAGTAGTAAATGGTCGTTTCAATTAGTTTACACCCCAAGACAAGAAATAGAACACATTCAAGTATCTAACCCATCTTGATAAATTAAACCCCAAATGTTCATAACTTTTTTAAGTTATTTTAAATATGGGGGTTAACAGAGAATAAGTACTGAGTAAACATTATTGATTAAGTATAATTATTTATTAATAGCTTGCGTAACCACCATTATGGTCAATAACAGCTTGCATTCGGGAACGCATTGAATCAATCAAATTTTTACATAAATCTGAACCACGAATACTCTTCCAAATTTGTAAACAATGAGCCTCTAAAGCATCTGGAGTACGCTCATTTTGATTATTCCACCGTTGAACAATAACACTCCATAAATTTTCAATTGGATTTAAATCCGGTAATCTAGCAGGCCAAGGAATAGCGCAATAATGCTGACGAAACCAAGCCTGCACACTGTGCGAACGGTGTATCGGACAATTATCCTGCACAAATTTTATCTGCGCTAGTTCTTCACTAGGCTAGGATACACAGTTCGAACTGTAGGCAAAATAGTTTCCTCCAGCACTTCTATATAATTTGCACTATTTGCTCGACTTTTTTTTTTTTTTTTTTGGTGGTGGGTAAAATCATCCAATGACATCTCCCGCCCTTGGGCGGAGCGGGAGATAGTGTCAGACTCTTACGGACTAAAAACCCACCCCGTTCCTTCGTGGCCTTAGATACCAGGGCCGGGCTTTCCTTTCGGAAGCAAACCCTTGGCCCCAGTAGGCTTCGACCCTGCCTGCCTGCAGCTAGCAGGCTGGGTCTCTACGGTTTGCTGACAACTCCTTGAGGCGCGCGGGAACAGTGCGCGCCGTTAACGACCTGGGCTTGGTCAGGATGTTTACCAGACGGTCGGACAGCGAGCTACCCATAGCTCGCCGTCCGCAAGCCCGCGTCTACGTTGGCTGGAAATCAGGATCGGAATCGGAATCCTCGCGGCGGCTAGGCCTTGTGGGCCGTTGCCTCTCGCGTGCGGCCTCCTCCTTTGCTAGCATTACTGCTTCGCAGAAGGAGGCGACCGCCTGCCATCCCTCCTCGCTTCGGACCATGGCCCGTACCAGGGCCTGGCGCGAGAGATCGCCGCTGCCGATCGCACTCACGAGAACACGGCGATGCTCTGCCCAAGCGGGGCACACTTCGACCGTGTGCTCCACCGTGTCCTCCGGGCAGTCCACGCAGTGGTGGCACCCGGGCGTCGGTTCCGCACGAATCCGGAACAGGAACCTCCCGAACTTACCGTGTCCGGTGAGAACCTGGGTCATGCGGAAGGTTAGGACGCCGTGAGGTCTTTCCAGCCACGCCTCAAAGAGGGGCCTTACCGCCATAATTAAGGCGTGCCCAGCACTGGGTTGCGACAGTCGCAGTCGCCATTTCACCATGAGATCCCGCCGGAACTCTTTCCGCCATACCTCGACTTGTCGTGGCAGGGGACTTTCGCCCCGGCGTTGCATCTCCACGCGTTTATCGTGCATGTGTGCAAGGACTGTTGCCTCCAGATCCCATGGTGGCAGGCCAGCAAGGAGGCTTGCCGCTTCGCAGGACACCGTGCGGTATCCCCGCACCATGCGTATGGCCATGACCCTCTGGCACGCGTTCAGCTGGTTCTTTAGCCTTTTCTTCAGCGTGGGCGCCCATACCGGTGCTCCATAAAGGGCCATGGACCGAACGATGCCTGCGTAGAGCCTCCGGCAGGAGGCGTCTGGACCCCCCAGATTGATTCTGACTAGTTCCCCCGGATCGGCTGGACTCATCCAACCCCACATGTTCACTGTTATATGACCAGATTGAGTATTGGGCACTACGTGACTACTTGTGTATCGCGTATTATTTCGACGCCACAAACATAAACGTCCTTGTTCACTGGACTTAAAAGCTGTTTTCATCAGTAAAGATGACATTACTCCAATCAAAGTTAACGTGATCCATAGCAAACTGCAATCTTGCTCTTTTATGGTTTTCCGTAAGCAAGGGTTTCACAGCATGCCTCCGATAATGCAGCCCTTCACTATGAAGAGTACGACGGACGGTGTAAACACTTGTGTCAAATAAACCAGCATAGTGTTTCGTCGGCAGAAATCCATTTTTTCGTTCAAAAGAGTAAAAATAAAACTACTTACGTTTACACCGGTCTCTCTGGATATTTCTGTCAAGTTTTTACCTTGATAATGCAAAGCAATTATTTGAGCTCTTGTTACTATATCTATATTGCAATTCATACTCATTTTGAAAAAAATAAATTAATAAATTAAGCTGATTAAAAATAAAATTTAACAAAAAGGAACTCGAACGAGGTAATCGAAATGAACTTGGCGAACAATCAATTGAGCTTAGTCACAAGTCTTCGATTTACAGTAGAACTCCAATTATCCGAATTAATGGGGACCGGGACCCATTCGGATAATCAAATATTCGGATAATCGGATTTTTAAAAAAAAATTGCCATTGGAGAGAATAAAAGCTACGTTTTGATATTGCACTATTTTTTATTGAATTAAATGAAAGAAACAGGAAATTTTCACATGTTTTAAATATAAATAAAATGTACTTATGTACAAGTTTAGAAATAAAAATCATTGTTTTTTAAACATCTCCGTTAATGTAAGCTGTTTTGCGGTCTTCAACCGTTTTCGGGCAGCCAGGTCACGCATTCGCTTGACGGTGAGCAGTTGCAAGTGGTCACACTCGGGCTGACGCTCCATCCACTTCAAAGCAGTCTCGAGGCCGGCAAATGCTTCACTAGCTGATGGTCCAGCGTCTACTTCAACATCAGCAGAAAGTTCTTCTTCCACTTCCACTTCAACATCTTCTCTCACACTTGCAACAATTTCATCGTCATTGAGAATTTGAAAACCAGGGTCAGACGTGTCACAAGCCATCCACTCTCCTACATCTTCAGCACCTACTTCTGTACAACCAGGAATTTTTGCAATCATTTTTCTTATTTCCTCTAGTGACAACGCATCTTCATCATCATCATCCTCTCCATATTCTTGTTTCTCATTTTCTTCAGATTCTTTTTTTTTGTTCTTCTCAGACGGTAGGCCTTTCAGTTTATTCCACGCACGTCTTAGCGTCACTGCCGTAACCAAACTCCAAGCTTCCGCTACCATGTAACAGCAGTCCTTTAAATTTATTTTGCTATGATTGGCCAAAACCAATTCTTCATCTTCAGCACCTTCGATCAGCAGTTTTCTCAGCAGTTGCCTTCTGTAATGGCGCTTCATTGTTTCAATAACAGACTGGTCCATGGGTTGCAGCAAACTTGTAACATTGGGAGGCAAAAACATCGTTTTAAACTGCCCATTCTCTCTTTCCAACAGTTCTGCTGTAGGATGAGTGGGTGCGTTATCAACAATTAAAAGCACCTTACTGCCTTCTTTTCCCACCGATTTTTGGTGCTTTTTCACTTCAGGAATAAACACTTCATTATACCATTCGGTAAACAAAGCTGCAGTCATCCAGACCTTGGGTTGACTTTTGTAGAAGAGTGGAAGTTTGTTTACGTTTTTAAATGCTCTTGGATTTCTTGATTTTCCTATCAAAAGAAGTGGCAGTTTATGATTTCCAGTGGAGTTGGCACAGTTAAGCACTGTAACACGTTCTTTACTGACCTTATGTCCAGGGGCACTAGATTCCCTTTTACAAGCCAAAGTGGTTTTTGGTAATGCTTTCCAAACAAGGCCAGTTTCATCGGCATTATAAACAAACTCCGGATCATAGGATTCTGATGCAGTTTTAAATTTTTCAATAAAATTTTCAGCAGCTGCAGAGTCTGCTGAAAGCTTCTCACCAGCCAAATCTAACTCGCGTACACCATGCCTGAATTTAAAATTCCTTAGCCAGCCGTTACTAGCCTTAAAAGATGAATAACCAAGCTTTTCTGCTAAGATTTTGGCTTTTTCACAAAGGATTGGACCTGAAATCGGATTTCCCATAGAACGTTGCTGCAAAAACCATTTAAACACGGCATCTTCCAAATTTTTGTTGGTTGCTGTCTTCATTGTTTTCCTGGAGGAACTTCCATCTTCATTTTCAAGCACCGAAATAAAGTTTAAAAGTGTTGACTTACTGTTTTTAATGTCAGAAATTGTTGCTTGTCCAACACCATAAATCTCAGACAACTTCTTACCCGTTACACCTTTATCGAGTTGCTCTATAATTTTCAGTTTGTCCGCTAACGATAGCACAACACGTTTTCTTTTCGAAGCCATGGTATAAAAACAATACAGTATTGTACACGCACAAACAAAAGTAAGCCGTAGCGAAAGAGTAGCGTCCTCGAGCAAGGTCAATAGCACACTGGCTAATCAAAACAAACAATGACAGGTGCGCCGTGACTGCAATGCGCCGGAACTTGTCTTAACTTGTCGTTGTGCCTACACTGACTTTTGTGATTCGGATAATCGGCGATTCGGATAATTGGAGTTCTACTGTAAGTGTTATTTATACTACCTACTAATTATTATTTATAAATCCATATTCAACCTAACCCTCATAAGTTTGAAAACTAACACATAGAAAAACAGATAGTTATAAATTGATATTTAATTTTAATATCTCCATCTATTTAAAAAAAAACTAATTAATTTTTTCAATGTTTGAAGAAACAAAAAGTAACTACAAAAATAAACATTAGAAGCACAGAAACGCCATCTAATAACAATATAATGAAATGTGGTCAATAACAACATTTCAATCTGATTTTACGCTAGATGGCCTCAATTCTCGCTTCACACGATTTTTTTTCTGTACATAAACTAGCTGCACTTATTGTGCTATGGGCGTGTCATGGTGTTGCCACTTCATATAAATATATTTGTCTACTAATATAATATTTTATTTATTTATGAATTCATTTGTATTTGTATTTTTTTTTTTGTTTCCTATTTGGTATCCAAATCTGTTAGCACACTACACACACAGTTCCGGTGTCTTTACGTTGACACCGGCCAACGTTGAAAATCAGCCCTGTGAGCTCATTGCATTATGCATGATGAGGTCGCTGCTTAATGTTGAGCATTCCACCGTTTTGCGCGGATGTGACGCATATGTTTCCTATGCAATGATTATGTTTGCTAGTTTTAAGATTGCGTCATTTCGCGTAAATAATCTGTGTTTATTATCTTTTTTTTAACAGCAAAAACACGAACCTCTTTTTCAATGAGATTTCAGTTGCTTGATTTTAGAAACTGAAAAGCGCATTTGTCTGGTTTCATATTTTAATTTGAAATGCAGGACTTGTATGAAAAATTTCAAGGTGCGTACTGACGACTTGGGCAGTGTTAACAGTTTAGATATTATTAGAAAGAAAGAAAGAAAACATTGAAAGAATTGGATACTCTCGATTAGAAGAAACGATAAGTGCCATGGATTTTCCTATTTTTTGTGAAAAATAAGGAATGGGAGGCTACAGCAGTTGAGACAATGGAACGAGCAGCTGCTGTTGAACGTGAAGCAGCAATCCAAGAAGGGCGAAGGGCGAGGGTGTTAGCATAACTATGATTGACGTGTTTGCGGATGCTGCACGTTCCTATGGGAATAACTATAAAGCAATGTCTCTGGTGTTGCTGCAATAGGGAATATGCACGTGACCCCAAATTGAATAAAATATTTGTATTCGTATTCTTTACTACTCAAAAAACATACCTACACAACTATTTTTCATTTTTTTCATAATTTAATAATAAAATTTAATCATCAAAAAGTAGCCTTTTTGTAATTCCCTCGCAAATTTACAAAACGCAACGCTATTGGCAGACAAAGTCGTGACGACATCTTACACTCTGACGTCGTCTGTCAACAAATTGTTTAGATGGTTTCTGGTGAATAATTATATTGTTTCATGGTTTTTGCATATTATTCTGAGTTAAAAGTATTAAATCTTTATGAAGAAAGATTTAGCACAATGACTGAAGCCGGTTTTGTCAAAGCGCAATCAGACAATCTGCCTAGAATAGACGTGTTCATGATGTCCACGTATTTTGCAACTAATTTAGATTTTACATCTGCTGAACTCAGAGGAGTAAAAGCTTCGAGGTAAATAAGTAACTATATCACTTAATACATGATTATTTTCATAGTTTTGTAAATATAACAAACATAACCTAAAATATGCAGCTATTTTTATTGTTTTTGTCAGATCTGAACGAGAATCATATGGAGATTCAGCCATTGAATACGTGCAAGTAAAACGTATGTTTTCATCAAAGTATGTAAACAAAACAAGTACACTAAGTAAAAATGATTCTTAGAGGTACCTATATCACTTTTTTAATCTCTTTACTTACGTTAAAATGATCTTCACAACAGTATAAACGGCTCAAAGATATACATTGTTTCTTCTCATTGCCCTACACCACCTTTTCCTCATATCTTCATCTTTCGGCATAAGGAAATATATTTTTTCAGATGCCGTTTTGTTGTTATTTTCGAACATGGGTACGACACAATATTTATAGTAATCTTTCCTGTGCTTTTCCATGGTAATCGATTGATTTAAGCAGTCACTTTTTTAACTTTAAGAGCGAAACGCTTTGTTGTTGATAACAAACTCGTGTAATCTGACGTCACAGAATAAGCGCGCCAAAATGGCCACGTTTCAATCGCGCGAAAATGATAATGATTTTAATATATTTTTTCTAGCTCAATGGATTATATTTTGAATGTGTTATATTTATTTTTGGTAATGTAATAACTAGTAGTAACGTTTAAAAAAATAAAAAAAGTGCATGCATATTCCCTAGACTTTTTTTTGTTTCATTGGCGTTAAAAATAAATATTGTTTAATATGTGCAAGGGCAAATAAACGTCAGGAAACACCCAAGAATTACATATAGGGTAGGGCGGGGCTAATAGTCCCATTTTTCACTCTAAGACCCATAAGTCTTAAAATCGAGTACTTATTGTCAACAAAAAATGTTGTATGAAATCTTACACAATTCAGCCTAACGCTGAAATAGTCGGAAGTGTGAATATTTATTAATTGATTTTCGAAAACTTTGGCAATAAATGCAAAATGGAATTCTGTACTTTTTACCCCGCTCACGGGGTAAAAAGTCCCAGGTTTGGGGTAAGAAGTTCATACATACTCAATACTCAATACATCCAAATGGCTAGCTAATTAGGTATTTGTGGTCAATTATCCCTGTATGGGGCTCTGTCGATATATTCGACATACTTTTTATTGATTTATTTTTAAACTGCTAAGAGTTTGGTACTGCGATAGTCTGTATTCGATTCGGACAGGAAAAATGAGTAAAAAGGTAAGTTTTCTTTTAGAACTAAGAATTTCTGAAATTATTACGTTTTTACATACATATTCAACGAAAAATTATGACGTCGATATATTCGACTCTGCCCGCCCAGGGCTGGGCTAGTATAAATCCTAGTATAAAACCCTGGGCGGGCAGTGTCGAATATATCGACATCATAACAATTAAATTTATGTATAAATATAAGGTAGTATAATTTCATATTTGCTTATTATAGGTTATACCATTAGAGAAGTTGGAAGATGCTCTCGCAGACTTATTTGCTCTGTCAGACGGCGAAAACTCCGAAAACGGCAATGAGAGTGATGAGGACGAGAATGAAGCAGTTTTCTCATCATTTACCAGTACAGAACTTGAGGATATTTTATGTGGATCTGCTCTGAATGAATCACAGCCAACAACATCAACAGTTTCGATTCTTCCGTCATCTTCTTATATGGATATATCTGCCACACATGATAATATTGCAGGTAGTACTCAACCTACTCCCTGTAGTTCTAGAATGTCTTCAATCACAAGACCTGCACCTGTGGTTACACAAGCTGATGACACGGATAACTCGGAAGACAGTTCAGAAGATAACTCGGAAGATGATGGCGATGAAGAGTGGAAAAAAGTGCAGTTTCCACACATTCCACCAACTGAGAAATTTGATGACATTTTACTGCGACCATCACAGTTTTTTCCTAATCGAAGTTCTCCTGGGGCATATTTCAATGTTTTTTTCAATGATGAAGTCCTATTGAACATAGTTGATCAGACAAATTTATATGCAGCCCAAAACCGACAGAAAGAATGGGATATTGTAACATTACAGGAACTAAAAGCTTTTTTTGGTATTTTGATACTTATGGGCATTCACGTACTTCCAAATTTATCTCTCTACTGGTCTTCCGATCCTATGTTCCGTGTTGCAGAGATTGCTAATGTTATGACAGTAAAGAGATTTAAAAAGATATTGGCAAATTTACACCTAAACGACTACAGTGAAATGCCCAAGAGAGGTGAAGAAGGATATGATAAACTATACAAGATAAGACCTATAGCCGTGTACGCACGTACGAACAAATTTGTTGCGTTACATGATACGCAACAACTTGGTTCGCACGTGCGTACCACTATCGAACATCGAACACTCTGTTCGTCAAACATGTTCGCGGCGATCCTTGTAGTGTGTTCTGTATGGACGGTGTTCGAAGCTTTAATAAATGTTACGCAACAAAACTGTTCGTATACCTAGATCTGGGCGGGGTGCGGGCGGGCGGCAGAGGTCCTACCCGTACCTCAGTTCTCGACGAGTAGCCGTCAAGGTTATTCGCGTGCTATGTTTATTATTAAAAACATCCCTAAGTTTCCCAGTCATGGCCGACGAAGAAAATTTTCAGTGGAACGTGGAGAACACAATTTTGTTTATAGATTGTTATAAACAAAAGCCAATATTATGGGATCCGACTGATATAAATTATTATAAAAATGACTTGAAAAATGATGCCTGGTCAGAAATAGCAAAATGTTTGAACACAAATGTGGAAAGTTGCAAACATAAAATGACCTCACTTCTCAGCGCTTTTAGAAGGGAGAAAAATAAAACCAAGAAAGGCAAAGGTACTGGAAAAGGTAATTTTTTTTTGTACTTATTAGTTATCACATAAGTAGGTAGTTATATTATAATGTTACTATTAGTAGTAGGTAATTAATACACTCATTTTTGATATTTCTTTTTTAAAGGAGCATCTGAAGTTTATAAAAGTAAATGGTATGCTTATGAAGCAATGTCTTTTTTGATGGATCGTGATTGTCTAGGCTTAGACTGTTTGTGTGTCAGGGTGTATGTAGATAGGAGCTGGAAGAAAATACTCGGGACGATTTTAGACGTTTATTGTAGTACTTTACAATTTTGTATTTAAATAAAATTTACTAAGTGAACTATGCTAGGTAATGGTACCTATCAGACGTAGACGCCGAAGACCGCGGTACACGCACTATATATAGGCACGATTTGTAGGGAGTAGGGAGATGGTGGCAGTGCGTCCCGCACCCCGCACTCCTGCGCGTTAACATACTCCCCCCGTTGAAGGTCACACCTTCAACTGTCCGTCCTCAGGCTCGAACAAAGGGCACAGGCGATTGATAGCTCTCCGCACCGTGCCATTAGCCGTCCTCACATCAGCTACTCTGGATACACCATCGTTACCCATGTGTAGGTCTTGTATACGTCCGATTTTCCATTTTAAGGGCGGCAGGTTATTTTCCTTGATTATGACCATATCTCCAATACGTAATGTAACATCAGGGTTGCGCCATTTGGTACGGTGCTGAAGCTCACTTATGTACTCGTGTTGCCATCTCATCCAGAAATGCTGCCTCATCTGTTCCAATAGTTCATATCTGTGGAGTCGATTACAGTTAATGTCTGTCAACACTGGCGAGGGAAGAGCTATCAGCGGTTTGCCGACGAGAAAGTGCCCGGGAGTCAGGGGATGGAAATCGTTGGGATCGGATGACATGGGACATAAAGGTCGGGAGTTTAATATAGCTTCTACTTGGCAAAATAAAGTTGAAAGTTCCTCATATGTTAAGTGCCTGTTCCCTAATATTCTTTTTAAATGGAACTTGGCGGATTTTACACCGGCCTCCCATAACCCTCCAAAATTCGGGGCATAAGGTGGAATGAATGCAAACTTCATGCCTTCATTACAACAAAATTCCGTTAACTTATCCTTATTAACTAATAAAAATTTATTAAGTTCATTGCTAGCACCTAAAAAATTGGTCGCATTATCACAACATATCAAATAAGGTTTAGACCGCCGAGAAATAAATCTCCTGATAGACAGTAGAAATGCTTCAGTGCTTAGGTCGCTCACAACTTCTAAGTGCAGTGCCTTAGTAGCAAAACAAACAAATAAACACATATAACATTTGCTTATTTTACAACCGCGACCTTTCCTATCGGTTATGAAATAGGGACCCGCCAAATCAACTCCCGTGGTTTCGAAAGGCGTCCCGGGGTTCAGTCGCTGTTTAGGTAAGTTGCCCATAATTGGGACTATAGATTTAAATTTAAATCGCTTACATACTATACAATTCCTAACTACACTTCTAGCCACCTTTCTTGCATTAACAACCCAATAATTTTCTCTTACTGCTGATAATAATAACTGAGGACCCGCATGAAACAACTTATTATGTTCATTTTCAAAGATAAGCCTCGTTAATCTATGTTTATAATCTAAAACTAAAGGATGCTTCCTTTCATACAAAAATGATGAGTTAATAAGGCGACCTCCTACACGTATTACATTGAAGTGTGAATCCAAGTGATAAAATTCTACTCTTGTTATGTAACGGCTTATTACTCAATAATCTATTATATTCATCACTAAATGCATCTAACTGCGCAAATTTAACCAAATACATTAAGCTATCATTTAACTCATCAGCCGTTAAATAACTACAGGTAAGTCTATCTTGCATTACTTTAATTCTACAATTTTTAATAAATCTAAGTACGTAGGCCATTGTACGTTGTACCATATTAAGTTTAGAATAACGCTCAAAGTCAAATAACATATTGTTTACGTTCGCATCTTTTACTAATGAGCCTACCTGCTTCATTTCTGGTAACGTTATACTATTTAACTTATAGTTACCCACATTAGGCCAATGAAATTCAACTAATGATAAAAAGTGAGGCCCACTCCACCACAAGGTTTGTATTTTATCATTCATCTGGTCTACTCCGCGAGAAATATAATCAGCTGGATTGTGTTCGGTTGGTACGTATCGCCATTCACAATTCTTAGTCAAACTATTAATTTGATTTACTCGATTTGCAACAAATACTTTTAATTGTTTTGGGGTCGCGCGCGATGTACGCAACCAACCAAGCACTATCATCGAGTCTGTCCAGTAAACACAACGAGAAATAGTACATCGTAAGGAGTGGGTCACCTTATTCCCTAACTCGGCGGACAACAGCGCGCCGCATAACTCGAGCTTAGGAATGGTTAAACCTTTTAATGGGGCGATCCTTGATTTAGAACAAAATAACCGTACATGAATTTCACCGTTCTGGTTCACAGAACGCACATAAACACATGACCCATATGCACTGGCCGATGCATCACAAAAAATATGAATTTCGATATTCACTGCATCCTTACACATCGCCTGTCTAGGTACTTCTATGCAACTAAGGGAATTCATATTTTTTATGAAGTTATACCACCTTTTTTTTTATTTCATCGTCTACTGGATCATCCCATTCCAATTTGCATAACCATAGCTTTTGTAAGATTAATTTAGCTTTAACAATAAATATACTTAAAAGACCTAATGGGTCAAAAATTTTTGCAATAGAAGATAATATATTTCGTTTTGTGATTTTTTCATGCATATCTACTTGTACTGAAAATTTGAACAAATCAGCCTCAGGTGACCATGTCAAACCTAAAGTACTGGTAACTGTTTTAAATTCGGTAAGTTCTTGTACTTCATTTAATTTGTTTTCTACAAACAATTGATTTGCATTCGATCGGAATTTTCGCAAATTAAAACCGGCTGAACTTAACGATTTAGTAATTAATCTGCATATACGATTTAAACCTTCCTCTGTCTCATGACCCGTTAATAAATCGTCCATGAAAAAATCGTGCTTAATTATCTCCTTAACATCTGGATTCTCACACTCATATGCTAGTTGCAACAGACAACGGGTACTTAAGTACGGCGCGGACGCGGTTCCGTAGGTAATAGTATTTAATTTTAAATGTTTTACTGGGTCATGCTCGTTCTCCCTCCATAATATCATTTGCAATTGCCTTTGACTCTCAGAAATTAATATTTGTCTATACATTTTTTCAATGTCTGAAGTCAAAACATAATTATGTTGTCTAAATCTGAGCAATATACTTAATAAATCATCTTGAATTACCGGTCCCACCATTTGTATGTCATTCAACGAATACCCGGTACTGGTTTTCTCGGAGGCATTAAATACAACCCGAAGCCTTGTGGTCTCGCTCTTTTCCCTAATAATCGGGTGATGCGGTAAATAACATGCAAACGGAGGTCTGTTACTCTCAGATAAGTGATTTAATTGTTCATATTCATTGATAAAATCTACATAAGTACCTTTTACGTGAGGCTGCCTTTTAAACCTTTTCTCCAAATTTATTAAACGAGATTTGGCCTTTACAAACGAGTCTCCCAATACAGAAGGAGAAGTATGGAAAGGCATTTTTACACAAAATCTTCCATTTTCAGTTCTATACATATTTTTTACAAAGTGTTTTTCACAAAATTCTTCTTCAGTACTAATCGGTAATTGGTCTATACATATAACTTCCTCAACCTTCCAAAATTTCTCCAACTGTTCACTAACATTTCTAGCTAAGTTACATTTTGCTTCATATTTAGGTATGCATATATCCACGGGACCCGTAACCAGCCAACCTAACTTAGAACTCTGCAGTGTGGGAAGGCCCTTACCTAATTTTACTTGTTGACCTGTTACAAGTTCCCAAAACAAATCGGCTCCTATCAATATATCTACCTCAGAGGGCTCATAAAATCTGCTATCTGCCAAATCTACCAATATGTCACCCGGAATATTCAATTTATTTACATTTACCTTTACACTTGGCAACATATTAGTAATTCTTGGTAAAATCATACAATTAACTCCTACAGAAAAATTATTATGTAATGAGTTTATTACGAAGTTACTACTTTCTACTAATTGTAGTTTGGTATTTCCTATACCATTAATATTAAAGTTATGATCTATCCGTTTGCAAGGTAATCCCAGTTTGTTACAAAAACTTTCCGTTACTAATGATATTTGACTACCTGAATCTAACAATACGCGAGCTACGTAATACTTATTTTTCATTTCGCTAAAAACTTTAACAAGCGCGGTCGACAAAAGAACGTATTGAGTAGCAACTGTTGATAAGGAAACCGGTTCTGCGCCGGGCGGCACATACCGCTTAGGCACAGCGCAGCCCGCGGCGGCCGGCAGCTGAGTCGGTGGCGATTCGAATCCAGCCACAACTCCGACTGACGACGTCGAATGTGACGTAACCGTAGTGACATCTTGGGTCGGACTCACCCCTTTACTGGTGTCCTCGGATTGAGGTCTATTTCTATGCAATAATGCGTTATGTTTATATTTACAAATCTTACAACCGAATGATTTGCAGTTATAAGCCCGGTGACCCGGTTTAAAACAGTTAATACATAATTTATTCTTAGAAATAACATTGTTTCTTTCATCCAAACTCATAGAAATAAACCTCGTACATTCAAATAGGCGATGATCTTGATTACAAATGACACAGTTATTATTAAAATTACGGTTACTATTTGCTTGCGAGGATGCGACAAAACTAGCTGCCTTCTCATTTTTAATATTCGATTTACTTGGCCTCGCCGCTTCTAGTACATCCGCTCGATCGCGTAAAAACTTAAAAAACTCATCGAGGGTAGGAACCTCTCCTAATGAACTTTTATGTTCCTCCCACCTTCGACTCGTTGCATTATCCAGTTTATTTACTGTTAAATGGATAATAATAGTATCCCAATGTTCTACTGGTTGGTCTAACGTCTTTAAACCTCTTAAATTCCTAGTTATATTATCAATTATAAGACGCAATGATTTATCAGACTCCTTATTTATGCCTTCCATATTAAATAATGACTTCATGTGATTGGTTATAAGAAGGCGTCTATTGTTATACCTTTCACATAATAAGTCCCACGCTACACGATAGTTGTCAGAACTAAAGGTTAAGGATTTAATTATCAAAGCGGAGCTACCCTCTAACGACGATCGCAAGTAATGGAACTTATTTATTGTTTCAATACAATCATTTTTATGAATTAATGCCTCGAATGTGTCTCTGTACTCTAACCATTGACTATAATTACCATCGAATGTTGGTAATTTAATCGTAGGTAATTTTATTGAACCAGAAAATGAGTTCGCACTTTCGAAACTACCGGTTTGCTTTATAGTTGGATGGGCCAGACTTTTCCTTCTAATGTTATATTCTTCTATTTTCTCTAAAATACACTGACCTTGAGAAATTAATAAATAAAATTGACCTTCTATTTCAGAACGAATTTTCATTTGTTCCTCTGGATTTTCAGATTCTATTTCAATTTCAGATTGTAAGTCATCGAAAGTGGAAAAACACGCTTCTAGTTTGGATAATCTTAACCTTAACTCGGAAATTTGCTGATCAGTTAATTTATCTAAATTTGTAATGTCCTCTATGTAACCTTTAAAAATTGTCAATCTACCTTTTATATAACTTCTCTTTTTTATTGGATCTGCAAGTTTCCTGGAAGCTTGAGACATTGTTTCTAATACGACCAATCCTACGTTGTGTTAAATAAATTAATTGCAATTGGATATCAGGAACTTTACCAATAATTTGCCAAATATTTGCACACGGTTCAAATAAGTAGGTAAGAAGGAAAAAAAATGGAACGGGCTCACCTCGCCTCGTGGCGTTTGGAAATTCCTTTTTATAACTCTCTCTTCCCTTTATCCTTGGATTCCTTGACTTTGTCCTTCAATCCTTTTTATTCCTCAATATCCTGGTCACGGCACCAAAAAATGTCTAGGCTTAGACTGTTTGTGTGTCAGGGTGTATGTAGATAGGAGCTGGAAGAAAATACTCGGGACGATTTTAGACGTTTATTGTAGTACTTTACAATTTTGTATTTAAATAAAATTTACTAAGTGAACTATGCTAGGTAATGGTACCTATCAGACGTAGACGCCGAAGACCGCGGTACACGCACTATATATAGGCACGATTTGTAGGGAGTAGGGAGATGGTGGCAGTGCGTCCCGCACCCCGCACTCCTGCGCGTTAACAGTGATAAACCACGAAATCGGCGAGATTCTGCGCAATGCACACAGTTCGATTTTTTAAGTAAAATTAACAGTATTTATTTTGCCACTGAAGTTTGCCTTCTTTCATAAAAGTTGTAAGGGAGTTATAAATAAATAAATAAATAAATAAATAAATAAATAAAGTAATCGGAGAGTTCATGTCTTATTTCTTTGGGTGTTGTAATATTTCTTGTTGCCATAGGGCGAAGTGGCAACCAGGAACGAGTATACTCTTCGGTCTCGTTCGGACGTAATGTATGATACAATTCAGATTTTTCTCTCAAAAAATTATGCAAATGTGCAATGGCCATCAAAACTATTTGCGCTTTGTGTGGCTGCAACAGCATTGGTTTCTTCAAAACTCTAAAAACAGATGCCATAATACCAAATGTATGTTCGACAGTAATACGAGCCCGGCTTAAACGATAGTTGTAAATTCTTTTTTGTGAGCCCCTGGGATGTGTACCAACGTATGGCGTCATTAAATTTTCTTTTAATGGAAAGGCTTTGTCACCTACAAATAAATATGGCAAATTGACTCTTCTGCCTGGCAATGGTATCGGTGAAGGTAAATTCAAAGTACCTTCTTCCATCATAGAGTTTATTTTGCAGTCTCTGAATACTCCTGCATCTGATATTCTCCCTTGACATCCCACATCAACAAATATAAATCTTTTACTTGCATCTACGACGGCCATTAATACAATACTGTACGTTCCTTTATAGTTATAGAAATCAGATCCAGAATTAATAGGCGATTCCAATACAACATGTTTCCCATCCAGTGATCCAACACAATGAGGAAAATTCAATGATTGTTCAAATTCTTCCGATATTTTCAGCCACTCGCTTTGGGTTGATGGTATCTGGAAAAAGTCATACTTATTACATTTTTACAGGAAAACGAGGAATCGCAACAATTGGAATTGTCTGATCAAGGCAAGACATCTGCTAAACGAACCAAGAAGGAATCTCCACGTCTGGGTTTATTAAAACAAGCGTTGGGTGTATTAAAAAAATCATCTGAAAAAAATATGGAGGAGCGAAGTGGTGACCCTGAAGTACAACATTTTTGCAAATTTATCGCATCGAAGTTAGAAAAATACTCAAAAAATACCCAAAATATGCTTCAGTACGAAATTTTTGATTTATTTCGTAAAGCGGACAGTGGATATTACGAATATTATAATAATAATTATGGTCGTAGTTATGGATATAACTCAAGGAACGTAACCGATAACGTAACCGATTCACAGGCTACTGAAGAACAAAATCGAATAAGTGAAGTACAGACTGAAGTTTCGACACGAGTTGGTAGTTCAAATTATTCACCCCAACAACGTTCCGACGAGGATAGTGTTTCAACTATTCAAAATATCAACAGTGATACTGATACTAATGATTCTTTTGATGATTTATTCCCATTATAAGTTTCTCGTTTAAGAATTCTTAAATTACTCTAAGTGATAGAAATAAATGTTTGATTACCTTTATGTTGCTTTTCAATTCTGCTACCAGTGCTTCACACACCTCCGGAATAATGGAACTGAGTGCTTGTTTCGATATTTTAAATAAATATTGCAAACTAGTATACGAATCACCACTAATCAGAAAGCGCAAGGTCACTGCCAAACGAATTTGCACAGATATGGATTCTCTCATTATCGTATTCTTTTTAACGATTCTTGGCCCAACTAGGTTTAATAGACATTCAAAATCTGTACTTGACATTTTTAGCAGAGTTTTGTAGTGTCCACTTATTTCTTGTGATTTTAAGTCTAAAAGTAATGTATTTTCATTTCGTTTTTTGTACAATACTGTTTCCCACCATCTAGGATCCGCTTTAGGAAACAACATTTCGTGAATCACTGCGAACATCAAAAAATTCTCCGCTACTTCACAATCGACCACTTCCAACGGCGCCGTCATGGCTACTAAGATAGAGTTCACGACTGTTGTTCGCGAACTCGACTCGAACTATGTTTGCGTTCGTGTTCGAATATGCCGTCCATACGTACGAACCAAATGTTCGGGTCTGGTGTTTGTGTTCGCTATGTTCGTGTTCGTAAAACATAGATGAGTGCATGATTAAATTCAAAGGGCGTAGCACTCTAAAGCAGTATATGCCAGAAAAACCTGTAAAACGGGGCTTCAAAGTGTGGTCGCGCTGTAACAGTCTGACTGGATATTTATATCAATTTGAGATTTATACTGGAAAAAAATTATGTATCATTCAAAAATTTTGTATCATTGACTGTAAATTCTTGAAGAATCTCATTTCCCACAAATCCTATAAAAAAATCACCTTGGTCATCTTCTTTTTTTGTGTCTTCGATCTCCTCAGCCAAGTTTACCTTTTTGAAAGTATTTTTTCCTCTGCATCTCTTTGAGAAGTGATTTTGCTTATTACATTTATGACAGGTTTTCCTATAGGCTGGGCACTGATTCAAGTTGTGGGATAACCCACAATTCCGATAATTTTTAATCAATTTAGATTTCTGATTGACAAGCAACACATCCTGGTGGCTAATAGGATCATTGCGCTGGTTATTTAAATACCTGTTGGACGCCTCCGCGCTAAGTAAAAATTTAATAACGTAAGCAATACTAAGTCTACTTTCATCTTCCGCCATCAGTTTCGCTTTTATCGAATTATATTTCGGATCAAGGCCTGCTATAATTTTTGATACTGTCAAGCTTTCTCGTAAGTCTTGGAGCTCGCACATGTTGCGAAGATTTATTACTTTTTGAAAGTACTCCTCCAATCGTGCATTGTTTTGAGTAACTGCGAAGAACTCGCTTCTCAAAATTGTCAGATTCTTTCTAGGTGAAAAATATTCATCGAACAGTGTCAATACATGTGCTAATGTTTCACTCCCATTGCAGTTGGAGGTATTGTAGATTTTTAACCCTTCGCCTCCTATGTAATTGAGCAAAATACTCACTTTTCTTTTTTCCTTCGCTTCATCAAGCCCTGAGGCTGATAGGTAGATCTCGAGCCTATGACGAAACTCCTTGAAACTCTCCGACAGATTGCCTTCGAATACCATGCCACGGAGAGGCAGCAATGGTTCGGTCGCACCTGACACCATGTTGATTATAGTAGTGGAATTAAACAAAGTTAATTTTCTGCTTTAATTTATTCTCCATCTTGCAATTACTGTCCGTTACCATTTGTACTTAACCACAGACCAACTATAGTAACTTTCATAGACAACCACAGATAACCAGAAACAACATAGTTTCTTCTCACCCTTATTGACCTCATCTGCAGTCAATTTCATAATATGCAGCGGTGTAGTCCGTCTATCTGTCCTTCTTTTATAATTACGCATCCTTTAAAGAAAAAAAAAATACACTATTAAAATTTATAAAACATTAAAACATATGGGGTAAAAAGTCCTCTCGCGGGGCAATTAGTCCCATTTACAAGGTTTTAAAACAAAAAGGGTTAATAACAAGAACATTTCATTACCATGCATTACTTACGGATATAATAAGACTAACATGAACTTACCTTAATCTTTTTTTTTACAGTCAATGTTAATCTATGAAAGAAACGAGAACGAACACTTTTTTTATTCTTGGGCGCGAAAAAATTACGAGAGCCATATTACTCGCATGTGCGCTCCGCAACAACAGGCGGCTCGCGGCTTCGTCGTCACTCCTCACCCCGCTTCATGTCACGTAGACCGTCTGTTTCTAGCGTGGATACATACTGTGATATGTATGTTGGGACTTTTTACCCGCCGGACTTTTAGCCCCGCTCTACCCTACTATATAACAATTATGAAGGCTCTTCCAGTGGAATGGAAGTGACAATAAATTGTATGCGAAGGTTTCAAGGAATCCATCAACATGTATGTGCTCATTTATGGTAATATTGTGGTTGATGCTGATACTGCAATTTATGGCAAAATATTGGCATCAAATCCTTATTCAGGCTATGTAGTGTCGAAAATAGTATATCTAAACTAAGTTCTGCGTGTATATGTGTAACAAGCTGCGAACACTAGGCAAAGACACAAAGTACCCAAAACACAATAATATCAAACACGAAAAAGTTAAGAGCATAAGAAAAGTCGTCACAACTTCAATCAAACAAAAATCCCAGGAATACCGTTATTAAATTCTATTTTATAAAAATTGAGTTTTCAAAAATCGAAGTATAATATTCGTCGCCACGAACCTACTGTTGTAGCTTCACCGCTATTCAATAAACTAGATTTTTTTCATCAAAAATCTCTAAAATATCTTTACCTCTTGGATTAACTCAATTACATCCCCATGACTTACAACAGCGCTTAAAACTTTTGTACTTATAAAAACTTTATATTTAGGTATTTAAACCCTGTTTTTTCAAAATAAATGAAATCAAAATAAGCGTGAATTCTTCAAAATAAGTAATGAAAAAAAATCTAAGACAGGAGGAACATTAATTCTTAAAAGGAAATCTAAGTAAAATAAATCATTTATTTTACAAACCCTCATAAAATTGTCGATAATAGTTTGGAATTATATTTTTGTTAACTAAATCTACTAGTCCTCTCTTCTTATTTTCTGAGATTCCGTTCCTTTTTTTATAAGCAGATTGCAATGTGTAATTTTCGTCCATAGATTTTGATGCACGGCTAGTAACTTTCACACATTTAAATTCATTTTCACCGTAAGATGTTTTATAGAAAAAGAACCCTTTGTGGTCAGCATCTACTTTTAAAATCTTTATATCTGCCATTTTCACACTCTCATTATCAGTATTTTTATTAAAATTTCTACCCACGTCAGAAGCTAGCGACTTTAATTCGTAAAAACTTCTATGATCCATTTCTATGACTTGTAAGGAGATCCTTTCTTTTTTGCAGTGCGAATAATTGAAATGTACTGATCAGTACCTCTACCATGAGTTTTAAGCAATAGTATTCGTCGCTACTCGATATCGACGCCGTAAATATTTTGTATGGCAAATTTTGCAGCGCCTCTAGCGGTCACTTGCAGAACCAAAATTTACGGCGTCGATATCGAGTAGCGACGAATACTATTGCTTAAAACTCATGGTAGAGGTACCGGTGTATAGATAGGGCCTGATTTCAAAGTCTTTTTGATGTTTCTTTCAATGACAGAATGCACAATGTCACCTTCGTTTTGTGTGTGCCCTTTTATGAGGAATTTATGCATGATACTATTAATATGAGCAAAAGTAGAAACAGCGTACATGTACATACTAATAATAAATTTATTCTTTTGCTGTCCGCAGCAGTTATCAAAATAAAAAATTATATCCAGTTTGGCTTCAGTTGTTAGATCTCTGCCAAGACTTTTTAAATATTCTAAAACACAGGTCCCTATTTCTATAGCTCCTCTATTTGCTTCTCCTTCATGCCACACGTAGCAGAACGCATTTTTATTTTTCATCTCATAGATCCTAAAGTTTAAGTTATTCACTTCTGAAACATAGTAAAAATTAGACACATCTCCCCAAGGACATGGCATCACAGCTTGTAAGTCATAAACTGCTACATTAGGGGCATTCCACGGTGACGGTCGGGACATTTTGACTCATTTCTTTGGACTCTTTTTGAAAATACCTGGTAAATAACCTATTAATAAGTAAAAAATGTATGAGGTTTGATAGCTTATTAAATGTATAATAATAATCTCAACGAATAAATAAAAATTTCAGTTATTTTCTGTGTCAAATTGATTAGTGAATCAATGTGACGGTCGGGACACGCACAATTCCGATTACCTCGCACTAGTACATACTGTACTCTATTTCAGTTAAACCAATTGTCTTAAATATTGGCTTCTTTTATATGTGACACCTGAAGAGTGCTGTAACAATTTGTCCTAAGAAATAACTCTTAAATATCAACTATTTTTATACAATAAATTTTTTAAGCCTGTGACGGTCGGGACATGGACTTGTGACGGTCGGGACAAGTAAGAAATCCATACAATTTAGTGCACATAAATATGTTTTATTAGACCTTCATCTTATCTGCTACAATCAAATACAAATACACACACACACACACACACACACACAAACACACGACAAAGGAATACACAAAAAGAAAAAATTTGAAGGTACAGATAGGCGGTCTTATCATCTTACAGCCCATCTGTAAATTCGTAGTAAATACGATTGCCGCAAGTTTTTACAGCAGGCTCTTCAAGAATTTTTAAAATTTGGCTCGTATTTATATGAAAGCTGTCATTTTCATTCATGACGAATGTAGCCCCTTTGGCTGAGGTTTTGATAGGTTTCATAAACATGACTTCAACCTCTGAATCTTCACCGACTGCTCCTTGGCAAACGGCTATGTATTTGTACTCCTTCTTTACTTTTTTATTGGATATAAATCTCACTAATACATAAGAACCTATTCGAATGAGATTTGCTGCCTCATCTCCGGCCTTTCGACTTCCAGAAACCTCAAATTCTCCCTCATCTCCGGTCTTTCCACTTCCAGCTACTTCAAATGCTGCCTCAGCTCTGGCCTTTCCACTTCCATTTATCTTAAAATCTGTCTTATCTCCTGTCATTCCACTTCCAGCCATCTCAAAATCTGCCTCATCTTCGGCCTCTCCACTTCCAGCCTCCTCAAATTTCGAATCATGTTTTGTCTTTCCATTTCCAGCTATTTCGAATTCTGTCCCATCTCCGGTCTTTGTACTTCCAGTTATCTCAAAAACTTCCTCATCTTTTGTCTTTCCATTTCCAGCCATTTCGAATTCTGTACTATCTCCGGTCTTTGCACTTCCAGTTATCTCAACTTCCTCATCTCTTGTCTTTCCATTTTCAGCAATTTCGAATTCTATCCCATCTCCCGTCTTTGCACTTCCAGTTATCTCAAAGTCTTCCTCATCTCTGGTCTTTCCACTTCCAGACATCTCAAAATCTGTCCCATCTCCTGTCTTTGCACTTCCAGTTATCTCAAAGTCTTCCTCATCTCTGGTCTTTCCACTTCCAGACATCTCGAAATCTGTCCCATCTCCTGTCTTTGCACGTCCAATTATCTCAAAGTCTTCCTCATTTCTGGTCTTTCCACTTACAGACATCTCGAAATCTGTCTCACCTCCAGCCCTTTCACTTTCAGACATCTCAAAATGGTCATTTTGTGTAATTTGATCTGAGAAGTCCATGTCACTGTCACTGGAGTAAACATCATTGTAATTTAACTTTCCTGTCATGTTTATTAAGACTCTCTTCTTTGATGTTGTAATTGAGCTAGATGTTTTGCTGAAAGACAAACAGTTTGCACTCAAAGCTTCGAAATGGTGCTGCTTTTGTAGGTACGGTATAGGCGGTACTAGCTCCCACCTGCTTTGGAGAGTTTCACGTTCAATATCGGCTATCTCAACATAAAAAATATGCATACTTTTTATGCATTTAGATTTTAAATAATCATAGCATTCCCAGCTGTTGTTAATTGTGGCCCTCCTGCTCATAATGGCTGACCACAGCATTCGTTTTGCTGTGGCTCCCACCCCATCAACTGCGCCTTTTCCATGGCTCGAAGCGAAAAAGCTCCATTGGACATCGACACCCCAGTCAGACTTCGCGTGGCATATGTTACTAAGGGTGAATCTATTTTTAAACTGAGCAGCGCAGCCGTCAGTAAATATGCAGATTTTTTCGAGCTCAGGGTAGTGCGTTTTCAAATCATTAATGATTTTGGTTAAAAAAGTCCACACCGCAAATTTGTCGTGTGTTAGCTCATTGCTAAGAATGATATAGGAGTGTTTTTCCTCGCCTTTGCTTCCCCATGCACACCCAGTAAATAAAGTTGTTTGCGGGTGAGACCAATGCGCGCTCTGGATCTCATCTTGAGAAAGGATTGCAAAATTTTCAGCAAAGTCTACTTGAAGTACAACTGTTGTTGAAGAAGTGGCCTTCTTTGTGTCCTCAAAATGTTTGGCTTGTTGGTTTTTTACGTAAACGTGGTGTTTAAATTTTGGAGTTTGCTTTGATAACTCTGTCAAAAGTTCTTGGAGAGTTCCGCTGATCGTTGTAACTTGTAATACTTTGTCTTGTTTCACCCATTGCTTCCAGGTGAGTCTGCGTGATAAATCAATGTTTAATTTAACGATGTCGTGAACACCAAAGCATTTCAGGCAGTCTCCGGACATGCATTTTTCAGATTCAATATTGCATGTGATTTCAGATAGATATTGTTTTGAAGATGCAGGAAAGTCTGGCACGTTTTTATTCACAGCTTCAATTAAGTACTGTACATTTGCATGATACATGCACACGCACACGTTATGTGGCATTTCACTTATGGGTCTGATGTGTTTCGGCCGGAGTTCGAAGAATTTGCTCTTCCCTACTTTCAGGTTAAGGTATTCCTCTTTAAATAGTGTGTATGCTTCGGAGACGGACATCACCATATGGCGTTTTGCCACATGGTTCCGTTTCCCAGTACTTTCATCTTTGAGTGATATTGTGTCCTTCCGGCCAGGCGCAGCTCGACTGATGTCATCTCTATCGTAAAATTGCTTCACATTCTTTACGGCCTCATCAGACAATTTATCAGATCTTGGTTTTTTAACTCTGTGTATATGAGACATTTGCAGAGAAACCTTAGGCAATACATCTTTAACCAATTCTATCACAACAGCCTCTTGTTTCCTTGGACTCTCTGGCATTGACTTCTTTAATTTCAAAACAGCTTTTCGCAGTGTGTTTTTACACTTATAGGAACCCAAAGGTGATGTTTTAATGGACTCAAGTTTGGCAGCTTGGGATGCCTTTTTCTTTTCTCTTTGCTTCCTTTTTCTTAGCCTTTCTTTCTCTTTCCATAATTCTTTGGCACTGTCATCTTGACGTACTTCTTTAGCTTTTTCTCTTCTTTTACGACTTCTTTCTTTTTCCTTAGCTAATTGCTGTTCCCAAACTTCGCGGTTTTCTTTCATCTTTTCCCTAGACCGACGTTTTCTTTCGGCTGGGTCCATGCTGTAATAAAAATGGAAGCTAATAGCAAAACAAGCATAACACCATCACCAGTATAAAAGCCATAACCAAACCAGAAACATTAAATCATGGAAGGCGAGACGAGGTGAGGCGTGATGAGTCGAGGTGGCGGATTTGCCGCGGCCGCCGTCTCGCTTCACCTCTTGGCCAATACCAAAACCAAAAAAATTAAGACTAAGCAGGTCGCCTACACGAAAGAGGTGCGGCGCGACGGAGGCAAAACCACCACTGCTACTTCAACTCCACACCATAAGTTGCATCTCTAGTCTCGGGGTGTCTCGCAAAGAGTGTACAACCGGCATAAACTTTATCACAAGCAAAACCGTGACGGTCGGGACAATCTTCGAATCGTAATAAATTGAATATATATTTAGCAAGAGCAAAAATAAACTAGATAAAACTGTGTGTCCAATGCTGTGCCTTACTTTACAATAGGTTTTTGTTTACTGGCATGCACATTTTTAGGTTAGGAAAAACTTATATCTGTTTCGCGGTGACGGTCGGGACAAGCTATACGTGCCACTTCACAACACGATAAGTTTGAAATTCACTTACCTTTTTAAAGTATCTCTTCTGCAAGTAATAGATGATAGTATATTTTATTAATAATAACAGCTAGCACGGGGCAAAACGTAAACGGAATGGCAGAGAACAGTGTTGCCAACATTGAAGAATAACAACTACCTTTGGATCAAAAAGTGAGCAGTGTTTCGCCATAAAAAAAGTTAATAAATTGGTAGTTTTTATTCAAAAAAATGCTATGGTTAATAAGTGTGGAATGTTTATTACACGTTTAGCTGTAATATATGCGTTTTTATGCTAAACTGTTTTTCACATATGCGTTCACCATTAGCTTGGAATGCCCCATTAGTTGATTCTTTATCTTCTGCTTCTTTCTTGTCTTTAACCTTCTCCATTCTTGAAAGCTCTTTTTCTTTTAGATGGTTCTCATATTTAGACTTCAGTAGATTTTTATCTTCTCCAGTTGCGTTCACTGATCCTTCTTAGGTTGGTAAAATGCTATATTAAATTCTCCATTGAATATTCTTTTAAACATGTTATAATTAGCACTTTTCTCTCTTTTTTCTTCACACTGTTTCACATAATCTCTATAAATTTCTGCAATAGTCTTACTTCCATCAATATATTCTTTCTGCGTATCTGCTCGACAGTAATGGCTTTCTATTTTTGGTATCGCCTTAATGAAATTTCTCAAACTATCTTTAATATTATTATCTACGCGACTGTGATTGCCATGTTTCCCTCGAAGATCCTCCACTATAATGCCTGAAACGTCACTTCTTGATTTTTCGGTAACTGTTCGAATAAATCTATCAGATATATCCAGCGTAGACATAAAAAAACCCATACAAACTCGAAGTTTTTCGCCACCTTTGTCTTTAAAATAAAATGCGTTATTATTTCTACGTGTTCCTTTTTTATACAACGGGAAAATAGAGGACATATTAAATGCTACAAAAGTTCTTTCACTTTGCAAATCAGGTAATTTATAATATGCGTCAAAAATATGGCATCGAGTCTCACATCATCAAACTTTGTCACTTTAACTTGCATTTTTCTGTACATCCTGGTCCTAATCGTCTCTCTCGTATAACTTTGTTATTTTTGCCTACATATTCTTTCCCTGCATTTCGTAGACGTTTTGCTACATTCGATTTCCAAAGTTCTGGCTGCATTTTCCTCTTACGTGTAATATTTTGGTTTGATTCACGTGAAATATTTTCTTCTTCATTCTCTTCTACTGTTTCATCCAAATCTGATAATTAATCATTATTTTTAATGTGATAATTAGGATCTGCGATACTATCATCCGATGAAAAATCTCTTTCTTCCTTTCCTTCTTCACCTTCGGCTTTCATATTGGTCAATTCAATAGCTTTCGGTTCACTTTCTATTTGTAAATTAATTTCTACTGCAGTTTCATCTTTCATATTATCATTTACTGACTCTATACTTACCTTATTTTCTTTGGTTTTATTTTCTAAGCTATGGCCGTGGAGTCCTTTTTCATTTAAATGTATCATGTTATTGGATTTTTTATTACGTTTTTCTGTTTCTCTATTGCTGGAGAAAGATAAGCTAGAAGACGAGGAAGATGAGCTAGAAGTCGAAGAAGATGAGCTAGAAGATGATGATGACGATATGGACGATATGGATGGTGATCTTTGTCGCAATATCAATTTATTTTCTTCTAAATTATTACCTGCAATTCAATAAACATTTATTTATTAACAGAATAAATACCAAAAGCAACAGTTATTTCACGGGTTTCTTCCAGAGGAACAAGCCATTATGTAACAGAAACACTCACATTTTTGTAATTCCCGGGAATCGAACTTAGGGGGTTACGATCGATACGAGATTGCAACAGGACGAACTACACATCGGAATAAAAATAATATCGAAAAATCTTCGGACTGGTTGAATTCAAATATTTTATTTTGCTTACCTGATGTGTTATTATAATTTATATAATTTGCAATATTTTCATCGGAACTTGTTGCATTTAACGGCAAACTGCTTTTATGTTTATTGGAACCTAAAATATTTAAAATACATTGTTAAATAGTTAAAAGAATAAATAAAATTGAGACAAACAGCAAATATACGAAAATTGTAGGCTAACCTTCTTGTTCACTATTCGTTAAATCATGTTGATCCTCATTTCCTTTATTTTGACTGGCCGCTTCTTTCAACTTTCCCAAGAATAACATTCTTTCTGCCATCTTGAATAACTCTGATAAAGATAATTATCTAAAACAAATAATTTAACGTAAATAACACTAGTTTACAAAAAAAAACTTTTTGTCGAACGCAAAGATTACATTAATTGTTTTTGATACATTACTACCCTACATAAATAAATTTAGTATTCATAAATTTCTATCACGTCAAACTTTTTAGTTAAACATTAAAACATTTTACGACTACCCGCGCATAAGTTGGATTGTGTAAAAAGTGAAATAATTTGTTAAAAAGTGTCTTAATAATAATTTTGTGTTCTAAAATGTCATCGAGGGTTTGTAAAACTAATCCAGACCATTTTTGTTACATTTGTGGCAAGATTGTGTTGTCAAAAGACAGAAGAAACATCACGGACTCAGTGAAAAGAGCTTATTTTCATTATTTTGGTTTTTCGATTGGAAACCTGGACAAACCATGGGTCCCTCATGTAGTTTGTGTGAGCTGTCAAAGCATTTTAACCAACTGGGAAGCAGGCAAAAATAAATATTTGCAGTTTGGAGTACCAATGATGTGGAGAATGCCAACAAATCACCATACAGATTGCTATTTTTGTTTAACAAAATCATTTGGTTTCAACCGCAAAAACAAAAGTAAGGTTCGATATCCTGAAGTTTCTTCTGTGACAATGCCTATTTTACACACTGATGGCATTCCATTCCCATCACCACCAGGCTCATCTTCTGGTGTAACTGAAGAAAGCAGGCTAATAAGTCAGAGTGACTTGCAGATTGAAAACACCAAAGAGGAGATCAGTTCTGATGAAGACGAGACTGACAACAAGGAACCACAACTTATAACACAGTCAAGGTTGAATGACCTTGTACGAGACCTACAACTGTCAAAGAGCAAAGCAGAGTTATTAGGTTCACGATTACAGCAATGGAATTTGTTAGCATCTGAGACTAGAGTCAGTATTTATCGCAGTATGTTCGGACATTAATGGCTTATTCGTGTGTATGGAACAGGTCTATGATTCCAACGAATGGCGTTTATTTATTGATTCATCCAAAGCAAGTTTGAAAGCTGTGCTTCTACATAACGGAAATCTCAAACCGTCTATTCCTATTGGCCACGCTGTAAATACAAAGGAATCTTACGAAACGATGTCAACGTTAATCAAACTTATAAAGTATCATGAGCATAACTGGAAAGTATGTGGCGATTTAAAAGTGGTAGGCTTACTCTTAGGTATGCAAAGCGGTTACACTAAGCATTGTTGCTTTTTGTGTCTTTGGGACTCGAGAGCAAAGGATCAACATTATGTTGTGAAGGAATGGCCTAAAAGATACGAATATTTGCCAGGTACCAAGAATATAAAATACAATCCGTTAATTAATCCGAATAATGTTATTTTGCCACCCCTCCACATCAAACTAGGTTTGATAAAAAATTTCATTAAAGCCCTTGACAAGAATGGTCCTGCTTTTACATACTTAAAAGCTATTTTTCCTGCTCTTTCTGAAGCAAAATTGAAGGAAGGCATCTTCATAGGCCCTCAAATACGAAAATTGTTAAAGGACGATACATTTTCGTCACATTTGACTCAAATTGAAAATGCTGCCTGGATATCTTTTAAAACAGTGGTTCAGAAATTCCTCGGAAATAAGAAAAGTGTTAACTACGAAAGTATTGTTGCTGAATTATTACAGAATTACCAAAAAATGGGAGTAAACATGTCTTTAAAAATACATTTTCTTCACTCGCACCTAGATTTCTTCCCTGAAAACCTAGGGCAATTTAGTGATGAACATGGTGAACGTTTTCACCAGGATCTGAAAATGTTTGAAGAAAGATACCAAGGATACTGGGACCAAAACATGTTGGCAGACTATTGCTGGTCAATTATAAGGGAAACTGAGCAGTCTGATTACAAAAAAAAGGCGAAAATAAGTCACTTTTAATTTTTTTGTCGACAATTTTCTATAGAAGTGAAGTATTTTTGTAAATTTCAATTTTATTAAATATTTTTGAAACTAGACGTGCTACATTTTTTTAAGTCACAGATTCGTAACCAGCATAAAAAATTCTATTTAGGCACATGTATCTCATCTCTGCGTTTTTTTTCTTGTAAACTAGTGTAATTAATTATCAATGAATAACATGTAAAAAACTAACTCAATATTTCTACCCCAAAATTCCTTGAACATAGACGCATTTCGTAATAAGAAGCACGAAATGGAGGCTTCTACTGACTAGACGGCTGAGTTTCTAGAATGGGTCCCGACTGCAACAATTTATCTTGTATTTATAATATTATATAGACATAGTTAAGTGCAATCGGGTACAACGACTTTCTTGTTTTAGGGCTTTTTCTACTCAGAAAAGCAGTCGGGTTTTTTAGTTTTTTAAATTACCGATTTTTATTTTTTTTTTAGTTTTATTTTATTACGATATTACTTTCACAGTAATTATGAATCTAACGACACCTCGCAAACTAAAATCCATCGAGCCATTCAGGCCGCAGAGCGTGCCAAACATTTGAACTTGGCGCCAATAATCCGCCATTTTTTTGTCTTTTTTATTTTGATGTACCCAGTGTCGCTCTCACAGTAAATACGAATCTATCGACACCTCTCAAGCTAAAATCCATCAAGCCGTTCAGGCTGCAGAGCGTGCCAAACAATTATACATACATATATACATACATACATACCCTCGAAAAACATAACCCTCCTTCTGGAAAAAATTGGCATGGTTTTTTAAAAATAACGTTTCTTATTTGCGACAAAATAAAATCCGTTTACTTTTCGTGAATATAGACTCAAGTTACATAAACTCGGTATAAAATACAATATCATAAGCAATCACCCATATTTATTCAAGAATACAGGCGTAAATAGAAATGAGACATAAAAAGAAACTTACTTTTATCAGGAACAACGACGGATCACTAAATGTGTCACTATTTTTATTTTTTGTTTTCAACATTTTTAGGCTTTTGTTGTTAAGTCACTTTAATCTCCTTTTAACCCATTTAGACCTGGAACTATTACTTACTATTACTATTACTGTCGGCCTGTGCGGTGGTGCGTTGGCGAGTCAACTAGTGATTGATTGAGTGAGCATATTCTACATTGGCGCCCCAGGCCGCCAAAGCGACTGCGCCGCGCCGTTGACATTTATTCAATGTCACAGTTGACATTTTTTCAGTATTTTTGTCTGTGTTTTATTTCTAAGTCTTTGTTTACACATTATTATTTTTAGTTTAATTTATTCCATTAATGTTAAGTGGTAGCAGCGATGTGGTGGAAGACAGTGCGTGTCAACCTTCGACATCGCTTCATGATCTGGAAAGGTACCCTCTCTGCACACAAGCACGGTTTTTTAAAGGTAAGAGGGGTCTACATTCAGACCCCTATTGCATATTGGGAAGGCGCACAAACCTCAAAATGTACTCAATTCAGACCCTGTCTTTGCTCCTTCTACTCCAGTTACATCTACTTTTGACCAACTTTGGAAAACCCTTACAAAATTCAAAAACTCTGTTCCCGTTTTAAAACGAGTTCCCCGTGGCGCCAGGCCTCTAGTAGCGCAACATCTAGCAACTTGTGTGCGCCTGGCCGTCCGAGAAAACTCGCTTAGTGCTTGGGAAAAACTTCTCACCTTCCCCTACAGAATATTACATGTTCGAAAAGATTTGGCAAACAAAAAAACTTTGACTACACAAATTAAAGAAAATTGTAACATTTCGTCCCACAATTTAGGCTCTAAATTACCGTCACAGAGAAGTACCTCTTCAAGAAGTATTTCCCATCTGGTCGAAACTAAATTGGGGGAAGGTGACATTAGCGGAGCAGCCAGAATTCTTTTCAGTAGCGATGTGACGGCTCCGTGTTCTCAAGAGACTCTAGTAGCTCTGGAGAGCAAACACCCTGCCCCAGCGGATGGCCTTTCTTTCCCTGATCCTCCTGATTCGGATATTTATACCCTCACCGTTACAGGTCGAGAGGTTGTCTCAGCCGTTTGCTCTTTCCGGAGTGGCTCTGCCGGCGGCCTGGACGGCCTAAGTCCTCAGCACCTAAAGGACCTCATCTGCTCAGGCGCCGGGCAAGCTGGTGAGTTGCTTTTGAAGGAGCTTTCGGCTCTGATTAACCTAATGCTCTCAGGCAAGGTTAATGAGGCCGTCATCGACACTCTGTACGGGGCCAATCTATGTGCTCTGCGCAAGAGAGATGGCGGCATCCGTCCCATTGCCGTGGGCACTACCTATCGTCGTATGGCAGCCAAAATTTGCAGTAAATTTTATGGTGAGGCCGTCTCGAAAAAATTTCAGCCCCTGCAGCTAGGTTTCGGCTCCAAAGGGGGCTGCGAGGCTGCCGTACACGCCTTGTCGACCTACCTAAATTCTAACTTCGGAGGGGTCATCCTGAAGGTTGACATTAAAAATGCATTCAATTCGGTTAATAGGGACACCTTGCTGGCAGAATCTAAAAAAGAAGTACCCCAAATTTTTAGTTTTCTTTGGCAGTGTTACAGACAACCTTCCAAATTATTATATCGGGACAACCTATTGGAATCCGCTGTTGGCTGTCAACAAGGCGATCCCCTCGGGCCAGTGATATTCAGCTTAGCGATTCACCCTATTATTCGTCAATTAATTTCCAAATTTAACGTTTGGTATCTCGATGTTGGTACCCTGGGAGGCGATGCTGACACAGTTTTAAATGATTTACATCTCTTAAAAAATGAACTTCACTCAATAGGACTTGAACTCAACTTCTCTAAATGTTGGTCGTTGACAGGATCCAGCAGTTGGGACTCGAGGTGGCACTGCACAAGTCCGAGGCCATGTGCTTCCACGGCCCTCGGGGTGCGCCACCACCGCGTTCCCAGCTAACGGTAGGAGGGGTTCACATCAGCGTCGGGTCGACGATGAAGTACCTGGGACTCGTCCACGACAGCTGGTGGAACTTCAAGGAGCACTTCCGACGTCTGGCTCCCAAACTGAATCGGACTGGGGCTGCTCTCGGGCGGCTCCTGCCCAACCTCAGGGGACCAGACGCCTCCTGCCGGAAGCTCTACGCGGGAATCGTTCGGTCCATGGCTCTCTACGGGGCTCCGGTGTGGGCACCGACGTTGCAACAGCAACCGAGGGCCCAGCTGAATGCGTGCCAGAGGGTCATGGCAATACGCATGGTGCGAGGGTACCGAACGATCTCCCGCGAGGCGGCGACCCTCCTTGCTGGCCAACCGCCGTGGGATCTGGAGGCAACAGTCCTTGCACACATGCACGACAAGCGCATGGAGATGCAACGCCGGGGCGAAATTCCGCTGCCACGACAAGTCGAGGCATGGCGGACAGAGCTCCGGCGGGATCTCATGGCGAAATGGCGTCAACGACTATCGCAACCTCGTTCGGGGCGCGCCACAATTGGGGCGATAAGGCCCATCCTTGAGGCGTGGCTGGAAAGACCTCACGGCGTTCTCAACTTCCGCACGACGCAGGTGCTTACCGAACACGGAAAGTTCGCTAAGTACCTGTTCCGGATTCGTGCGGAGGATTCGCCCGGGTGTCGCCACTGTGCGGAACATCCGGAGGACACGGTGGAGCACACTGTAGAGGTGTGCCCCGCCTGGGCGGAGCATCGCCGTGTCCTCGTGGGGGCGATCGGCGGCGGCGATCTCTCTCGCCGGGCCTTGGTTCAGGCCATGGTCCGTAGTGAGGAGGGATGGCAGGCGGCCGCCTCCTTCTGCGAAGCAGTAATGCTAGCAAAGGAGGAGGCCGACCGCATCAGGCAGAGGCAACGGGGCGCTCGCCCCAGCCGCCGCCGGGATTCCGATCCCGATTTCCGGCCACCGTAGGCGCGGGCTTGCGGACGGCGTGCAATGGGTAGCACGCTGTCCGATCGTCCGGTAACCGACCGGACCGAGCCCAAGTCGTCGACGGCGCGTTCTGTTCCCGCGCGCCTCAAGGAGCTGTCAGCACACCGAAGAGGCCCAGCCTGCTAACTGCAGGCAGGCAGGGTCGAAGCCTACTGGGGTCATGGGTTAGTTCCGAAAGGAATGCTCGACCCCGGCACGATAGGCTACGAAGGAACGGGGTAGGTTTTTAGTCAGTAAGAGTCTGACACTACTTCCCGCTCCGCCCAAGGGCGGGATTTGTCATTGGATGATTTTACCTACCAAACTTCTCTAAATGTGAGTTATTCTTTTCTGACAGTACTGACAGACAACTGACTCTTTCCAAATTTAACTCAATAAATAGCCCCTGATATTAAAATTATAGAAAGAAGCTCTCTTCGTCTCCTTGGGTCTCCTATTTTCGTGGATTCCTTTCCCAATTTTGTTGAGGAAAAAATTCAAAATTTTTATGATATTTCGGAAAGATTGTTGGAAATTAACATGCATTCGGCCATCACCATAATTCGTTACTGCTGTTTCGGCCCTAAATTAGCATATTTTCTCCGCGCTTCTCATTTATGGAAACACCCCGATCTTCTGGAAAAAATGGACCAAATTATCAGGCGTTACATCAATTTTAAACGTAGCCATGGATGACCGAGCTTGGACTCAAGCTACCCTTCCCATTCGTATGGGAGGCCTCGGCGTCCGCAAAATTTCTGGTATTAGTTTACCAGCTTTTATATCCTCAGTTCACAGCACTGAGAAATTAATCAGGAATATCCTATCATCCTCACTGATTAATTTCAATGTGCCGTGCTTCATCGAGGCTATAGATGCTTGGAAAATCGCTTGCCCGAATATAAATCCGCCCGACAACCCGGCTTCCCAGAGACGGTGGGATGAGCCACTCTGCAAAGTAGTCCAGGAAAACCTAATATTAACATCTGCTACTACTGCGGAGCGTGCGCGCCTACTGGCTGTGGGAAATTGGGAGTCAAGTCTTTGGCTTCACGCACTGCCGTCGTCGAATATTGGCACCTTGTTCGACGATACTACTTTCCGCCTAGCTGTTGCCCTACGCCTTGGCGCTCCTTGCTGTTCTCCTCATCGCTGCCACTGTGGCGAAGTTGTCAACAGCCTCGGTCACCACGGCCTGTCATGCTGTCGAAGCGCGGGACGCATACCCCGGCACGCGAATATTAACGACATTTTCCGACGAGCCCTTGTCACCGTCGGCGTCCCGGCTGTTTTGGAACCTCATGGCCTGGCACGCGACGATGGTAAGACACCGGATGGTATGTCTTTATTTCCGTGGAAGATGGGTAGACCTTTAGTGTGGGACGCTACCTGTGTCGACACTCTTGCGCCATCCCATCTTCCTAGCTCATCGTGCTGTGCTGGTGCTGCTGCTGCGGCAGCGGAGAACCTCAAGCGGCGGAAATATCCTCGTCGGCAGTTATATTTTTGAGCCGTTTGGGGTTGAAACTCTTGGGCCGTGGGGTCTGAGTGCACATGCACTTTTTAAAGAACTTTCCAAACGTTTAGTTGACACTTCGCGTGACCCAAGGGCTGGCTTTTACCTCGGTCAGAGATTGAGCATTGCCATACAACGTGGCAATGCCGCCAGCCTTTTGGGCACACTTCCAGTCGACAGCGATGCGGAGGAGTTTTTTGACGCTATATTTTAATTAGGAGTAGCCTTTAGTGTTTTGTATTTATGTTTTTGTGTAATGTATATAATCTATTTTATTTAGTTAATTTATAATAAATTTGACCTACATAGACCAAGCAAACTTTCCAAACTGCTTATTTAATTTCCTTTTTTTCCGGAATGTATGTTTTTTTTTTTTGTTAATATCTTATTATATGAATAAATGACACATTCTTGCAATAAAAAATCCTAAAGTAACAGGGGGCTCAAAAATACCTGTACTACATATGGTACAGTAGGACAAAGAGGAAGCAAAATACCGTTATTTTGGCAAATAAGTGGTTTATTCTAATCATTATCTAAATATCTAATGAAAAGTGAGAAAAAAGGCGCCACAAAACTACATAATCATTATACATGTATAAAAACTGTGAAATAGAAAAAAAAGCTAAAATTACTGTTCAGTATGGTAAGTTAGGAAACATTCAACATGTAATCCAACGTTAAAGTATTGACGAATGTATGGTAAAGTTCAAAGGGCGCAGTACATTGAAGCAATATTTACCAAACAAGCCGATAAAAAGAGGCTTCAAGATATGGGCGAGATGTGACAGTACCACGGGTTATTTATTTGAATTTGAGGTGTATACGGGAAAAAAAGACAGTGATACTGAATTCGGTTTAGGAGCAGCTGTGCTAAATAGTCTTTGCAAAGTACTTATTGCAGAAAAGATAGAAAACGCACATGTAACATTTGACAATTTCTTTGCCTCCACCCAACTAATGCAAAGCTTGTATGAGAATAATATATATTCTACAGCAACAGTTAGATCCAATAGAACTAACTTACCCCGGACACTAAAACATCTGATGGCCAAGAAAGGTAAACCTAAACTTTCTAGGGGTCAATATAAGTGGCGGGTTAACCGAAATGTAGCATGCTTTACATGGTTGGACACAAAATTAGTCAGCATTCTTAGTACTGTTACGTCTGCGTAATGAGTTTGCATAAGATTATATGCAGACTCATGCGTATCCTCATAAGTTAGCATACTGGCTGTATAATAGTTCGAAGGCTGTTAGTATTCTAGAATTAATTTGAATATTTGTAAGAGTAGATTGTTTTGTTTTTCTATGGAGTTCCATGTAGACGTTCAAAGTGAGAAGAAGTATTTTTTTAATATATCGACATACAAAGTCTGCGTTGTTTCCTTTTACACAAGTATAGATCCCGGTAGTCGAGCCCTAAGCACCCAGGGTTCGACATAGTGGTGGAGGCGCCGGGTATTATAAGTAGAAGTATTAATATTAATAGTAAAAGTAAAAATTGAATGTACGGAGCTAATAATAATTGCATGCACGGAGCCGATTGTAATCGCATGTACGAAGCTGACAGAGAAAGACGACTAGTACAGCCCCATGTTGTGTTGTGTGCTCTCACAACAAAGAAAATAAAAAGCTAAGTGGTTTTTATATTATTTAATTAGTGTTAAAGGCTTTGATGTTAAAGGAGAGATGATGTATTTCTCGGGCATTGATGAGGTCTGCCTAGAGGAGTTTATCACCGAGTTCAGGCGAATCGCCAGAAGCTATGAGTGGTTTGAGAAAGATTATGCTCTCATATTAGGCGCATATCTTCAGGGTCCAGCCTTGTATTTTTATAATTATACTTACCGTGATGATATGAAGTTTGCAACGTTGTGCGAGGAATTGAGGAACGAGTTCCCTTGTCAATGTTATGTCTGTAAACAACGTGCAGCAATTGCAGCAATGGAAGCATGTGTTGAGGAAGAAGAAACTGCAGATGTAGATGAAGAAAATGGATCGCCGGATGACGTGAACCAAGATGATAATATTGTTTTATGTTCTAGCATGGCAATGGACGACCCACATATTAAGGAGATAAATGATATCGATGATGACCAGAGCTGCGACGTAAGCAGTCAGAACGATGACGAATCAGAAGTTGAATGTACGGATGAAGAGAAAAACCCGGGTGTGTCCAATCCAGTTATTATTTCATCCGTTTTGATTTCAGAGAATAAAAATATGTTTTTTAAAGAATCACAATGTGATCACGATGAAAATACGTTTAAATACCGCATCGCTGGTGATTACAATTTTGAAAAGAAGATGGTCCAATCTGATGTTGGAGATGACGTCCATACTTCGTTGGTAACAATAAAAAATAATAGGTTTAATTTTCTTAATTTCCATAATGAATTTTCTCATCGAGCCTCATGTCAAGCTAAAATAGGTATGGCATCAAGGAAGTCCTACCATGTTAAGTTGAGTCGTATTTATGCCCAAATTAAAAATAAAAGATGCATGGCACGAAAATGTATGGCAAAAAGAAAGTTCCCCCATTACCTTCATTTAAATAAAATAAAATCATATTCATTAAATTCTTACCATTGTTATAACATCTTTATAAAACAGACATTTTTATTTAAATATAAATTTTGGAAATTTTATAAAAAGAAATTTTTAGGAATTGTGAAAGTTAAATAAAAATTTAAATAATAGGCGTTTTAGGGATATTGTACATGTAAGACTAAAACCTTTTCATATTAGATTGTAAATAGGTGTAGGCTCAAAAGCTTAGTATCCAGGGTAGAATAAAATTAGAAAAATATATGTAGTCTGTCATGTCATTATGTCATTGTCAATCATTATGGTTGTTATGATTATTATTGTGTTGGAAATTGTAATTAATTTGTGATTTTTGTTTCATAAAATGCTGCCGGGCGGAACGCGCCCCATGAACTGAATGCAGACGCAGCCGGGTGTTTCAGAGGACAGAGCCATACAACCCAGAAAAGCGTTTATGTACAAGATGTAATGGTAGACGTGTTTTCGCTCCAGAGTATAATGTTAGATTCTCCTCCGGACCTCCCATAGAGTTATGAGAGGGCAACTTAGTGTTCAATTTGAGCTAATATCAACTTTGCTATATGGAGCATAGTCTTCGCAAAGGGAGTCAGGTTGACTCTGTTGATTTAGCTATGATAATTGAAGCTCTTCAATGGTTAAGAGTTATTAGATGAGTAATTCTTGTTATTTTTTTTATTAATTTCTCTGGAGTAGATACAGGCAATGAGAAGTTATAGGTGGTCCAAGGCAATTATGGCTCTCTGACCTCTGACCCGATAAGCGTCTGAAGGAATTACAGTCATAAAGGTGTTGAATCTTAGCATGTATTCCCAGTCTGGGTGGATGTCACTTGGGCATCCTAGGTTCAATTAGGGCTGTGCGCTGTGGCTTTTAATATGGTTTTGCTGCAGTGGGGTTTAAGCAGAGCAACGTTGTTTGATGAGCGTGGATTGACGCACAGTAATAATATATGAATTTTATGTGATTCAGTATTGATCGTTGACTCTGGCTTAAGCTCGCTTTCTAAAGACGTAACCAAAAATAAAGTTCTTCCATATAAAGGTAGGGATCTCGGTGTTAGGATTAGGTAGGTCATACTAATACCCTTCGAAAGTTTTTGGAATATAACTGTGTTATATACACATTTATATTCTTTGGGGCGTAGCTGATGTTACGTCTGCGTAATGAGTTTGCATAAGATTATATGCAGACTCATGCGTATCCTCATAAGTTAGCATACTGGCTGTATAATAGTTCGAAGGCTGTTAGTATTCTAGAATTAATTTGAATATTTGTAAGAGTAGATTGTTTTGTTTTTTTATGGAGTTCCATGTAGACGTTCAAAGTGAGAAGAAGTATTTTTTTTAATATATCGACATACAAAGTCTGCGTTGTTTCCTTTTACACAAGTATAGATCCCGGTAGTCGAGCCCTAAGCACCCAGGGTTCGACAGTACCACCTTTCATCCTTAGGAAAAAGTAACATGCATGAGAACGCAAAAAGACGGAAGGAAACAAGAAGTGCCTTGCCCTCTGGGTGTTGTGGAGTATACCAAAAGGATGGGGGGTGTCGATCGCTTTGATCAAAAGCGAGACACCTATCCTGTAGCTAGGAGGAGCAGGAGGTGGTGGACGAGACTATTTTATTTTATGGTGGATGCAGCAATTACGAATGCATACATTTTGTATGCTCAAAAAGTGCGTTACCCAATGTCTACTTTACAGTTTCGTACACTTCTTGGAAGAAACTTGATTGGCACTTTTACGAGCAGAAGGAAGAGGGTATCGAACTTGCCATCTTTTGTATGCAAAAGACCAAAAGTTGATAGCCGGCAGAAGGCAAAGTATGGTCTTCCAGATGTTGTACGGCTTTCAGACGTTGGATCCCACCTCCCCGGTCCACTAGACTCTTACAGACGATGCAGGGCTTGCAGCAGCAATGCTAACAGCAAAAAATCGAAGATACAATGCATACGATGCCAGGTAGCCCTATGTATTGTTCCATGTTTTGCTAACTTCCACACAGTACGGCTCTGTCCAAATAATGGACACCATGTACCGTTTTATTTATATATACTTTTTTTCCGAAATTTCAATAAAGTGCTCATACATGATGTATAACCACTAAGTTTTATTTCTGTACCTTCAGCCGTTTCTTCTGCCTTATAAAGGATTATTCTATAATAGAAAAGGTATCATTCATTAAATGTTCAAATGGTAGATATAATATTTATTTGTACTAAAAATAACGAAATATCGTCAGTTGTGTTTACGTGAGTGAAGTGACGTTTTCAAGGAGGTGATAAAATATGTCGTAAGTATATTATTTTACTGATTTCTGCTGATGTTTATATACTAAATTAATCTCTAACGTGTGTGTTTTTATATTAAAGTAATATTTCTAGGTACATTGTAAGACAACATTTAAAAAATCGTCATTTAAAAACATATTCGCAGTGTCGTAGTCCTAAACTTAATTTTGTACTGCTATATTATCGTAAATACGATGTTTTTCTTAAACATACAATATTATTAACATATTTTACTATATTTATTCAATTTAAGGTATTTTGTTATGTAAATTGTTCTTCAGATTGAAACAGATTGCGAAAATCAGACCGCCCGGTAAGTTTTTACCTACTCAATTTGATATTGCCGCTTTGGTTGCACGAAGCAATATGCGTGTTTTTGGCTTAGGATTGGAGGTCGGTGATTTTTGTTGGCTTATTTTTATTTTATTTATTAGTGAAAGGTGAAAAGTAATTTTTTCAAATCTAAGTTAATTATGTTTTCTTTTTTAATAATTTTTAAATAGTGCTAAGATGTAAAAATTAATTATTTGTCCTGCATAAAATTGATAGTTTAAAGTTAGGTGATGGTGATATTTGTTTTGTTTTTTCACTTTTGGTTCAATAATGTTTTTGTTGTGTTTATTTTTACATTTTTTTTTAATAGTGGAAAAGGTAAAAGTAATAATGAAAGAGGACGCGGTACGAGCCGTGCTAGAGGACGCGGCAAAGGAAAAGGCTTTGAAATAGTACAGATTTCGCAGTCGCAGGTCCAAGTTCAAGGTATTTTAATTATTTCATCAGCTGTTAATCTTTTTAATGAAAAAAACATAATATAATTGATTATATTAAAACTTTTATTTACATTTTGTAGAAGTTTTGAAGAAGAGCATGCAGCGTTAAAAAAATCTTTACTTCTGACTAAGAAAACAGTAAAACAAAATGGATCCGTCGGTAAAAGAGGAGCTGATAGCCTGCAAGCGGCTCAAGGAAATTTCGCGGACTCTCCTTCCAGATGCACTATCACGTAAAAGGGCGCGGTAAGGAAATAGATCGTCACCAAATTATCAGATGACCGATGTTCCGGTCGCTGTGTTTGCCCACCATAAAGCCAATGGTTAAACTTATAAATGAGGCAGTAAAAGGAAAAGGTTTGTATAGCTATTTTTTTCTATAGTGATCATTCATTTTGCAAGTAATGATTATTTTAGTAAAAACTTAATTATAATTATTGTTTTAGACTCCAACGAACTTGACGAGAACTTAGCTAGGTGGAAGTGCAGTCTGACGAAGAAGAGGATGTGGATTTGGACGTGCACACGGAGTTCGACGATAAATTAACTCCAGCTCACATTTCGGACGAGTGTGATGCGGGAGACACGGGCATTCGTGTCAGCCGAGGATAAAAGCTCTGACCAACTATTGGCGGAGTTACTACCAAAGGACCATTTGACGTTTGACTGGAGTCACGACCGACAGACTTTTGGGGTTATGCGGAACAGAGAGTAAAGTCCCACATACCTCCGTTGAAAAGGGAGGATCCTCCGACCATATAGGTGTTATGTCTGGTGGGCTATTGCCCGATAGATGATTTCGGGTTTGTTCTTTTATGTTCCAATCGCGCCGCGAATCTTACTCGCGCGATGCAGGATTAGTTCATTTGTGACGACAGATGTCGCTATATAACTCCCCTCCGGAGATCGGAGATCGATGGTTCTTGATGCTTCTTGATGCTTCGTGTGATGCGTGCCAGGCCAATGGAGGTTGTTGTGGTTCCAGGCGAGTCGGAACCGGATTCCGCATAGTTCTCGGTGAGTCGCAACTGTCTGCGGTGATGCCCCAGTGAGTCGGGGTGGTGCTATCCCAGTGAGTCGGGATACGATGCTGCAGGCTCCAGTGAATCGGAGTAGTGCGGCTGGCTCCAGTGAGTCGGAGCGGTGCTGTGCGACGTAGGGCTTGACTGCTGTCGTCGACCAGGAGAAAGCTCTTCATATGACTGGCCGAAGGTGCAAGTGCTTAGCCAAGGTCGCTGATGAGGCTGAGGGTGATGACCAGGTATGACCAAGTAGGCATGCTGGTGGTCAGGATACCCATATAGCCGTGGGTGCTGGCTGTATGTCTCGCTGCTCGAAAGCTTGAGGAAGTGATGATGACGTCACGAAGTAGTAGCTGCACGAAAGCTGTGCTGACGTTCTTTGTCGAGGGTCTCCAGTTTGGGGGTAGTGGAACAGAGAGTAAAGTCCCACATACCTCTGTTGAAAAGGGAGGATCCTCCGACCAGACAGGTGTTATGTCTGGTGGGCTATTGCCCGATAGATGATTTCGGGTTTGTTCTTTTATGTTCCAATCGCGCCGCGAATCTTACTTGCGCGATGCAGGATTAGTTCATTTGTGACGACATACCCGATACCCGAGAGACGTTTACAGGACAAACAGGACCAACTTTTACGGTAACTGCCGAAACAAAACCTGTAGATGTATTTTTTAAATTTTTTGATGACGAACTTTTGGACTTAATTACTAGACAGATTAAGAAATATGCCTCAGTACTGATTGACAGACACTTGACTGAACATTCACGATTGAATTTTTTCAAAAATGTTGACAGGGAAGAGATGTACATTTTCCTTGCCATATTAATTTTACAGGGCTTGGCACCTATGCCAGTTGAAAAAAATTATTGGGAGGAAAATGGCCATCTCACCTTTAAATGCTTTAAAACCATAATGACATACAATAGGTTCATTTTACTCAAAAGAGTTTTTTTTTTATTATTGATAGGTTCGGGCTTGACCGCTATTTACAGGCGAGAGGCGTGCAATGATTGTTGACATAACCGTTCCGCATGACGAGAACCTTGTGAAAGCCGAGAAAGATAAACAAATTAAGTATATTGACTTGGCTCGCGAGGTTGTCGACATGTGGGAAGTGGATTCGGCGATCATTGTACCGATAGTCGTGTCGGGTAATGGCTTAATAGCCAAGAGCCTCGACCAACACCTGAGGAGGCTCTCGTTAGGCGGCTGGATCAAGGGCTTGATTCAGAAAGCGGTACTCCTGGACACGGCTCGTATTGTTAGGAGGTTCCTTTCTCTGGAGCCCTGACCGCCGGTAGCTTGGACCCTGTTCCCGATACCGGTGGGACACTATTCTCGCCATTTGAGTTTTACATTTCACCGACTCTTTTGATTCTACAGGAAAAACACAAGACGAAATTAAGCTCAGGAAGATACAGCCTGTGCTTGATTTCTTGAAAAATAAATTTAGCACACTAAATCTTCCTGGACAAAATATCGCTATAGACGAATCTCTTCTGAAGTGGAAGGGACGGTTGTCACCATACTATTACAATTCTCCGTTACTGGCACGATATTTGAAGTCTCAACGCACAGATTGCTATGGGACTCCACGAATAATACGTGAATTTGTCCCTGAAGCTGTCAAATCAGTGTCAAAGACTGAGTTGAGGCAAGGGAAAATCGTAATGATGTGTCGTGATGCCAATGTTGTGTCCATGCTGTCTACGTACCACAAAGGTACTGTGGGCGGTAAAGAAAAATATGGGATTTTTAAATATAAGCCCCAAAAGGTCCTTGAGAGGGCGCCACCGCGTTTGTGTCAACATCGGCTCCGTAATCAAATCAATATTTAATAAAATCTAATAAGTTTTCCAAGCGAAATTTATGCAAATCAGAAACTATCTGAAGATATAAAACGGATGAGAAGAAAGAAATACCGGGAAATACTTTATAAGTGAAAAAAAAAAAGACGAAGATCAGAAGTCAGTTAAAGTGCAATTTATATTGAAAATACTGATAAATAGTGCTAACAAAAGTGCAGTGGCTGAGCTGAGAGTTAATAAGCAGATAACTGAGATACCCAAATGCTCCAAAAGGTATTAGATACATTGTATCAAATTATTATAACCTAAAAATTTTTGCAAAATCATCATTGTAAAATTACAAGTACAAGTCATTCTGACCCGCAACGCCATCTAGCGCTGAGTGGCTGTACCAGATAAAAAGCGCCATCTAGTATCTAGTGGCCATACTAATCGGTTAACGCCATCTAGCGACGAGTAGATGCACCTCTAAAATTGAATCAATAACATCTCAATATCACACGTTTGTACTTTAACTATGGATCAATTAATGGAAATGTTACATGATCTTAAGAATGAAATCGCAGATCAAAAGGAAGAAATAAAATCGAACAGTAAAAATATTGTGAACGAAATAAATGACAACATGAATCACAAGTTCCAACAACTATACCTAGAAAACGAGGAAATACAATCAAAACTCGAAAAACAAAGTTCCCGATTAGACTACATAGAAAAAGAGATGAGAAAGAAAAACATAGTAATCTTTGGAGTAGAAGAAACTGAGAAAGGTTACTTTGAACTTCAAGACAAGGTTCTGGGTATAATGTCTAATATACTGAAAATCAGCTGCACACCAAATGATATAGAGGCAGTACAAAGAAGAGGAAAAAAAGTGGAAGACAAAGTACGTCCCATTGTGATAACCTTCACCACACTAGGTATGAAAATTATGGCTTTAAAAAATAAAAATAATTTGGAAAATTGTGAGTATTATATAAAAAAAGATTACCCTAAAAATATACTTGAAAAGAGAGCTGAACTCAAGAACCAGGCGAAACTAGAAATAGAAAAGGGAAATAAAGTTATCCTTAAATATGATAAATTAATTGTCTTAGAAAATAAGTTTAACAAAATCAAATCTACGGGAAAACTTGGTTGCCCAGAGAACAACAACACACGCGGGGAAAAAAGGTCACATAACAACTCACCTACAGGAGATGACAGAAATCGCAAAAATCATAAGAAGAATAAAACTCAATCAATATTATCTTATGTAAAACACTCACCAACACCAGTACGAGTACCATCTAATACTGAAAACGAAAAATAGCAATCAAAACGTGACACCCCTTCCCTCTCTCTTTCCCTCCCACTACGGTCGGTCACCGCGGGAGAGGTAGACCATAACCCTCCAGAGAAACCATATCCACGAGAGAAAAAGCAAGTGAAAATTTGCACCTTGAATACCAAATCGTTATCCACTCCTGAAAAACTTCTTGAACTGAAAACGGCTCTACGTAAAATCAACCACGACATAGTAGGCCTGTGCGAAGTAAGGCGTCTGGGAGAAAATATTATCGAGGACGAAGACTATATAATGTATCATTTAGGGCAAACAAAAGGGCAGTACGGCGTAGGCTTTTTGGTTAAAAAAATCTATAAAGAAAACATAATGAGCTTTACTGGAATATCGGAGAGAGTCTGTCTGCTAGAAATAATATTAGAAAATTTGCATTTTGCGATTATCCAAGTATACGCACCAACTGAATCTTCCACACAAGCCGATATAGAGTTATTTTATAGAGATCTTGAAACAGCCCATAAAATTGTCTCTACACAGTATATTATATCAATGGGTGACTTCAACGCACAAATTGGAAAACCTAAAACCTACGAGCATAAAGTGTTGGGTCATTACGGTTACGGCAAGAGAAGTCAAAGAGGTGACAGACTCATACAGTATGCGTATGAACAGAATCTCAAAATTTTAAATACTGTGTTCAAAACAAACGAAGAGAACAGGTGGACATGGATATCACCAGACAAAAAGACGACAAATGAAATTGATTACATCACAACTACCAAGCCACATTTGTTTACAAAATTTGAGGTAATAAATTCTTTACATTTTGGAACAGATCATAGACTACTTAGAGCGACTCTTAACTTGAAAACCATTAAGAAGAGCAGACGAAATTTCACCGGCAGCACATCTATGCTGAAAAACCCAGAAGAGCAAGAAATATATTTAAATAGTCTAAGCAAACGCATACCTGAATTGCTAGAAATAAACGAAAAATATACAGTCAATGAATACTACAAGAGGATAGAGTCCGCAGTAAAGTCAAGCCTAAAAAATAAATCAAGTTCAAAAAAACGATCAATATTATCGAAAAAGGCTACAGATTTAATGGAGAAAAGAAGTTCCCTACAAAACAAACCCCACCTCAACAAGAAAGAAAAAGAAGACTTGAAAAGTCTATACAAACAAACAAACAAAGAAATAAAACTGTGTTATGAGAAACATAGAATGGACACATTCGAAAAGCACATTGTCACGTCAAGGTCAGCTAAAAAGGCATTCAGGGAAGTAGATAGAACTAAAACTTGGATCCCATCACTTCAACATGGCCAAACAATTAGTAAGTCTCGTGTTAATATTATAAGTATAGCCACCGATTTCTATACAAACTTATATAGTCAACACAACTCAATACAATATACAGGACTCAACCAATCAAAGAATTCGTCAACAGTAGAAATGTTTGACGAACCTGAAATTCTCAAACAAATATTAAAATTGAAAACAGAGAAAAGTCCAGGTCCAGATGGAATCGTGAGCGAATCTATCATACACGCAAAAGCTCTTCTACTATCACCTCTAACACTATTGTTCAACAAGATTTTAGACGAAGAAACAGTACCCCAGCAATGGACAGAATCTGAAATAATTTTGCTGTACAAAAAAGGTGACCCAGCAGACATAGGCAACTACCGCCCGATAAGTCTTATACCTTGTTTTTATAAGTTATTTGCATCGTGTTTACTCGAAAGAATATCTTCGGAAATCGACTCATTCCAGCCTATGGAACAGGCAGGTTTCAGAAAGGGTTATAGCACTACTGATCATATTCATGCCATAGATCAAATTATTCAAAAATACCTGGAATACCGAAAGCCACTCTATATAGCTTTTATTGATTTCAAAAAAGCTTTTGACTCTATCTCTCATAACAGCATCTGGGAGGCATTAAATAAACAAAATATCAATGCAAAATATATAAATATTATCAAAAACATCTATTCAAAAAGTACGAGTCGGGTTAGGCTGGATAGAGTTGGTGATAAAATTAATATTAACAGAGGAGTCCGGCAAGGTGATCCTATCTCTCCCAAATTATTTATTGCTGTCTTGCAAAATATTATGGCAGACCTTCCGTGGTCAAAGCGAGGCATTAATGTTAATGGAAAAATTCTTAGCCACTTACGGTTTGCCGATGACATTGTCATACTCTCAGAACATGCCAAAGAACTCAATGTTATGGTCAACGATTTACAAGCAGTGAGCGAGTATGTGGGCTTAGAAATGAATCTCAGTAAAACGAAAGTGATGACCAACAGCAAGATGACGCCTATTTTAGTTAATGAAATGCCGCTCGAATATGTCAAAGATTATGTTTATTTAGGTAAACAAATCTCATTTAAGAAAACCAGGAATATAGAAGAAATAGACCGAAGGATAGCTGTAACGTGGAAAAAATATTGGGCGCATAAAGATATCTTTAAATCAAAACTTCCTATGAAAATGAAAAAAACAGTACTAGACTCGGCAATCCTACCATGTCTTACTTATGGCTGCCAGACCTGGATATTCGATTCTAAAGCAAGAAATAAAATTCAAACAACACAAAGAGCACTGGAGAGAAGCTGCTTACATATCAAATTGAGTGATAGAGTAAGAAACACCGACATTCGTCTTAAAACTAAAGTTACTGACGCTCTCACATTCTCACAAAGCCTGAAATGGAGGTGGGCCGGACACATTGCAAGGTATACTGACGATCGTTGGACAATAAAAACAACCAAATGGAAAGGTCCACAAGGTTCCAGATGCAAAGGTCGGCCGTGCGCTCGTTGGCAAGACGAGATTGTAGACAATGCTGGTCAAGACTGGGCTGTTACCGCTTTAGATAGAGAAGCATGGAATTCTTTGGAGGAGGCTTTTACCCGAAGGGGGTCCACACTTCAAATAAATAATTTTGATAATAATTTGTAATTGCTATATTATAATTATTTTTTCTTTTTTATTAATTGATGATAATGGCACAAAATATTTTTTTTTTTATAAATTTTAATGAATTGTTTAAACTATGAATATTTTTTTAATGCTTTTGAACAATTTTAGTTATAAGTTCATTAATTAATTTTTACAATATTTTTATTTTAATCATTTCAAATATTATTATTTAACTATTCCATTTTAATCAATTGATATAGTATTAATTAAGTAATTGAATGCTATCTGTGTGACTGTGATTTAAGTTATCCTAATTGTTAATTTATTTTATTTACATTTTAAAATAGTGTGGAATTAATAAAGCTTTATTATTTATTATTATTATGGTGTCGATAAGAAAGACCAACTACTTTCGGCATTTCCCATGGAAATATTCAGACTTCTCCTTAATATAACACTTTTAAACGCTTACATTATTTATAAATGAAAACACAAACATGTGATACATCGTTGGTTCAGGGCTGACATAGCGGAAGAATTGCTGAAAATTATGAAAGTCATAGAACACCCATTAAAAGTTTCAGTTAACAAATACTTGGTTGGCCCAAAATCTAAAAACGTCAGTCCAATTATGGAAGGGAACCACTTTTTAGGTACTGGGCCATCCAAGTACTCATCATGTGTATGGTGCAAAAAAAGCCGTACAAAATATGTTTGCAAGCAATGCCAAGTCTCACTCTGCTTAGATATTTGTTTTGAGCAATATCACACATTCCCTGAGCCACGTCAGACATAATCACGCGCACATTAACCTACCACACACCCTACACACATATTACAAACAAACATAACTCATACATATAACGTGTAACAGATTAAACGCAACACCTTAAAATTTTACTAATCATTATGACAATTTTATTTTTTCTATAAATTCATAACCTTCATTTTTCGAAGTCGGTTAAAAACTATTTAAAATGTATGCAAAAATAAATAACATAAATAAAATTTGATTTTAAGAAAAAAAACATTGATATATTTATTTACACAATGTTGTTCTCTTAATTTAAGCAGTAAGTCGTAGTAGTTGACAACCCTAGCTAAGAATGGCCACCATCTTTGCGGTTCGGGCGTCAAGTGATCGTCATCTCAAATCCCAGTCAGGTTACATATGTAGCCGGTTTTATTTATTTTTTTATTAATGCTAATAATACTTTATATTTGAGATTTATGACGCTTTCGAAACGTCAGGATTTGGCCTATTTATTATATGAGTAAATATGATTGCTTGGCGGTCTATATTTACAAATTTAAAGATTTAGGTAGGCAATGCAAATTGGCAAAAATATGTGCCGCTTATTTTATTTTATAAATTTGACAAACATTTAAGAAAAACCCATTTAAACTATTATATTCATCTAAGAGTGAAGAAAATGACCTCTATAGAAAATAGTGATGGTGAAGATATGGTACTAGAACGATTAGAGAATTTGCAAATATATGGACCTGAAGAAACTATTGAAGCCATTAATGAATTCATAAATGAAAACAATTTAATGGAAAATAATTTCGCGGCGTCTTCTACTTGGAACATGAAAATACTAACTTTAGAAAGAGAATGCTTCACAGGCTATTTGAGTAAACGACAATTTCATTATTTCAATGCCGATTCCGATTTGTGGACTGTTTTTTATTTTTTCAATCTTGACAGATGATATAATCGATTTCATGATAGCGGAAATAAATACGTATACGAGTCAACTTTTGCAACAAGCAAGCATCTTCTAACTTATTCGTCCGCGGCGTCCAAGATGGACGCCGGTGACTAGGACCGAAATAAGATCATATTATATTATTAACTGGTTTGATTTTGTTCCCTACAATAGAATCATATTAGAAAAATAAAAAAATCTACTATCATCCATTATTTCACAATATCCACGTGTCTTATAATAGGTTTTGTCTAATTTTGAGATGCTGGCATTTCGTTGATAACACGATTCATAATGAAGGACGTCTTTTTAAAATACAGCCATTAATTGACAAAATCATTTCAAATTTTAAAAGGATATATACACCAGGAGTAGTAGTTGCAGTTGACGAATCTGTAGTGAAATTCAGAGGAAGACTGATTTTTAGAATATAAATTGTGTACAGACAAAGGGTACACATGGAATTATAAAGTTTTTGCAGGAGATTATGAAGTCACAGCTTGTCTTGATAAGCCTTGTTCGTTAGTAGTACAATTAGGACAGGATTTACTAAATGAAGGGAGAATTTTTATAACTGACAATTATTACACCAGTGTATCTTTAGCAAGATATCTTAAAGAGCGAATAATAATAATAATAATAATTTAATAATGGCAACACCCGGTGTCAACAAAAGGTGTATTTTTTCATTCCCAAATATTTAAGTTTTAAAACACTGATTTCTGGACCCTTTTCAACCCAAATTACATAATAAAAATAACAAGAAAGATTTGCTACATAATAAGGACCTATAAAAGCCATAGTCAACCAAGATAATACCATATATAAGAGAAAAATGAACACAGCAGACAGATGACATATGTCACTACAATGGACAATACAAACAAATTAATAAATGGAATGATAAGACAACAATGTTGACGAGAGCCGCAGCACGCCGTGCACGCCCATCACCTCCGGCCTCGTCGCTCAGCTCCGCCTCGCCGCCGCCGGAACCCAGCCCCACTGTGAGTGCTGTGACACCGGCCGCGGCAGTTGCGTCGAGCTCCAGCGACGAGTTCTTCTCTCCGCCGACGACACCACCACCTGCGCGTCGACGAAGAGGACGCCGGCCGCCGAACGGCTTAGGATCTCGAGGCCCACCGGTCTCTGATAGGGTCCCAGCTCCCGGCGGAAGTGTGCAGCGCATGCGATGGACGCAATCCATCAACGAGAACGTCATGCGCTCATACTATGGGGCTACAGAGGGAGGAAACAACCTGACCGCGTACCGTGTTCGGATGCTCTCTCTGTTTCAGGTGCTTGAGCCAGCCGTCAACGTGTCAACCCAACGACTGTCGGATCAGGTGCGGGTCATCCTGCGTAATCACATGTTGGATGATACTGTACTTGATCGCCTCCGAACGGAAACGAGTAACCGTGCCATTGTCCCTCCGTCGCAGTCTGTGGTACCACTTGTGGCACCACAGCCCAGCCATATATTCCACCAGGCTGACGAGGAGGGTACTGACACGGTTACTAACGTAAGTACCCAGTGCAATGATGAACTGAGGAGTGCTTTGGAGTGTGCGATTCGGGAATATCGCAACATATCACCCAACCTTAGGCCACGTTTACCTCGTTTGCCCATGCATAACAAGAATAGGGCGCTGGTGGCTGCTCTGGATTCGCAGTTGTCTTGCTATCTTGGTGACTGCGAAGATCTCACCGATACACACTCGATAATGTACTGCGCAGCCGTAGCGGCATGTCGTGTAGCTCACGTCAAATTCCCAACCAGTGACGTAGCTACACGACCGAAACCAGCTGTACCGGCCTGGCAGTGCAGGATCGAGCGTCGTATTGGTGGGGCTAGAGCACTCATCGGCAAACTAATTTGCTTCAGGGAGGGCAACACTCGCCCTAGAGTGATGCGCTTTGTGAGACGGGCATTCTCGGGGACAGGCATCAGCCCCCGAGACTACATGTCCCGAGTCACAGAGCGCATCGACTTCCTGAAGCAAAAAGTGTATGCATGGGCAAACCGTATCCGCAGGTATAAGCGCCGAGTGGAGCGATACACCCAGAATCACACATTCCGGAGCAACGAAAGGTGGGTGTATAGGGCTTGGGAGCGACCGGACCAAGGTGTGACTGACGCACGCCTCCCAGATGATGACGCCATGAGTTCATTCTGGCGCAGCATCTGGTCGGTGCCTGTCAGTCACACCGAGGGTGATTGGATTCGGGATGTGGAGCGCGCGTGCGATCCAATACCACAAATGGGGGCAATTTACATCAGCCCCCAAGATGTAGCTCGTGCAGTCCGTCCGTTGTCTAACTGGAAATCTCCAGGGCCGGACGGACTGCACAATTTCTGGATAAAGTGGTTCACAAGATCGCACGCTCGTTTGGCATCTCAATTCCAATCTGCTCTAGAGTCAGGGTCGCTGCCCGAGTTTTTTACGACAGGAATAACCCACCTGCTCCATAAATCAGGCAGTACTGCGGAACCTAAAAATTATAGACCGATCACGTGTTTGCCGACGGTCTATAAAGTTCTTACATCCATACTGAGAAGCAAAATTAACAACCATATTGACAAAAATTTGATAATGTCGCCTTCTCAGAATGGATGTAGGAATGGGTCCCGCGGTACTAAGGAGCTGCTCCTCATTGATATGACCATTAGCCAACAGGTTCGACGTTCCCGAAAGGATCTGTCGACATGTTGGATAGATTATAAGAAGGCCTATGACTCTGTTCCTCATACATGGCTCATGAGGGTGCTAGAGTTGTATAAAATTGATACAACACTACGCACCTTCCTGATGTCGTGTATGAGGAAATGGAGTACGGTCCTTCGCTATCCAGGATGTCGACATATCCAGAGGAATAGCGAACCTGTAAGGATAGAGCGAGGTATATTCCAGGGTGATAGTTTGAGTCCGCTTTGGTTTTGCCTAGCCTTGAATCCTCTAAGCACACTGCTGGAGAATTCAGGTCTAGGCTATCGGTTGAAGAGAGGTGGTCAGGTTATATCTCACCTTCTTTACATGGATGACTTGAAGCTTTTTGCCCCCAACAACCTGCAACTGATGGAGCTACTGAAGGTAACTGAAACCTTCAGTAGTGCCATCAGGATGGAGTTTGGTGTGGACAAATGTGCGGTCATGCATGTAAAGCGAGGGGAGGTTGTGGAATCTGTGGGCACTCAACTCACGGATTCCATAAACCTGAGATCTCTCTCTTCAACCGAAACCTATAAGTATTTGGGTATGTCGGAAGCTCTAGGCATCAATATCACTGACATGAAGCAATCGTTGAAGGAGCGTTTCTTTGGACGCCTGAAGAAGGTTTTCAATAGCCTTCTTTCAGGCGGAAACAAGGTGCGCGCCTTCAATGGTTGGGTCATGCCGGTATTGATGTACTCTTTCGGCGTACTCAAATGGACTCAAACGGAACTTGACGCCCTGGATAGGCGGGTCCGAACACTGCTGACTGCATACCGAATGCATCACCCACGATCGTCGGTGATGAGACTGTATATCCCGCGGAAGTGTGGCGGTCGAGGTTTTTTAAATGCTAAGACCCTACACAACCGCGAGGTATGCAGTCTCAGGGAATATTTCCTAGCTGCCGACGTGGGTATGCATCGAGATGTAGTGGCAGTGGACAAGGGACTCACACCGCTCTCCTTGGCTAACGAGAACTGGTGCAAACCGGTAGTACTTGACACTGACGATCGCAGGGAAGTATGGCAGAGCAAGGAACTTCACGGACGCTTTTTCCGGGCCCTTCACAGGCCCGATGTAGACCAATTGGCGTCCGTAGCTTGGCTGCGTTTCGGTGACCTCTTTGGGGAAACCGAAGGTTTTATCTGTGCAATTATGGACGAAGTTATCATGACGAATAACTACCGGAGATTTATTGTGAAGGACGGCACGGTTGACATCTGTCGGGCATGTCACCGTCCGGGAGAATCAATTCGTCACATTATCTCCGGTTGTTCTCGTCTGGCTAACGGCGAGTATTTGCATAGGCACAACCTCGTAGCCAAGATTATCCATCAGCAACTTGCTTTGAAATACTCTCTTGTGGGATCGGAAGTGCCGTACTACAGGTATGAGCCCGACCCAGTTCTTGATAATGGTCATATCACGTTGTACTGGGATCGGTCCATCATCACTGACAGGACTATTGTAGCCAATAAGCCTGATATAGTGGTGGTGGACCGAAACGAGAGGCGTGCGATGATTGTTGACATATCCGTTCCGCATGACGAGAACCTCGTGAAAGCCGAGAAAGATAAACAAATCAAGTATATTGACTTGGCTCGCGAGGTTGTCGACATGTGGGAAGTGGATTCGGCGATCATTGTACCGATAGTCGTGTCGGGTAATGGCTTAATAGCCAAGAGCCTCGACCAACACCTTAGGAGGCTCTCGTTAGGCGGCTGGATCAAGGGCTTGATTCAGAAAGCGGTACTCCTGGACACGGCTCGTATTGTTAGGAGGTTCCTTTCTCTGGAGCCCTGACCGCCGGTAGCTTGGACCCTGTTCCCGATACCGGTGGGACACTATATTTTATATTTTTAAATGTTTTTTTTTTATATATTATATGTTAAAAATATTTAAAAATGTAAAAAATATGTAAAACAAGAAATAAAGGAAATAATAATTTCTTTATTTGTATTGAATGCAGGTGTTACAATAATGGTGTTAGATCAGATGTATGTATACCCAGTACATTCTGCCGGTTAGCATACAAAAATTTAGGTTAACTTACAGCTATTTTTAGAAATACGTACTTAAGATTAAAAAGGAGACAATGAGTAAAATATTTAGATCATAATTATTTACATAGTAATTTGCAGAGATAAAGGCAATCAAATATTACAAATCATCATTTATAAAATCGGCAACAGAGTAATAACATTTCTCTATCAGCAACGATGACAAGAGTTTTTTAAATTTTATTAAGGGCTGATCCTTTATATAATTTGGCAATTTATTAAATATAATAGGTGCCATACCAATAATGTTTCTTTTAAGTAATGCAGTGTTATAACCACCAGTACATTATAAACCCTGATATTTTGATCTCATAGCAGTAGTTCGCTTCCTCGTATTATTCAATGCAGGAAATAGATGCAAGTTAGTTTTTACGAATATAGCTACTTCGAGAACGTATATACAAGGAAAAGTTAGTATTTTGTGTTTCTTAAAAATGGAAAGCAACTATCTGTAACTTTGAGATTAAAAATGGATCTTATGCACCGTTTTTGGGCTTTAAATATAGACTCCCTTTCGGAACAATTACCCCAAAACACTACACCAAACCTTAGTATAGAAACCACTAAACCGTGATATGCAACCATTAAAGTATCAATGTTAACTTTCTTGGACAGATTGTAGAGAGCATACGCAGACGTGCTTAATTTTTTGCAAACTTCTTCAGCCTGTGGTTTCCAAGCTAATTGACCATCAATCAATACACCCAAGAATCTTGCCACGTTAACACTATCAATAGTTTGTCCTTTATAGTTAATGTTTAGGTTTAAAGGAAGAATTTTTTGATAAAAATGCATTATATTGGTTTTATTGAGGTTTATGATAAGATTATTATCGTTGAGCCAGTTTATTATTAATTTTAGAGAATTGTTTATTTCCATTTCATAAAGCTCTTTGTTAAGGCACTCAATTAGAACAGTACAGTCATCGGCAAATAACACAAAAGGGTACGGGATCTGTCGGGGCAAGTCATTAATATAGAGCAAGAATAATAATGGCCCTAGTACGCTGCCCTGTGGAACTCCATATTTAATTTCCCTTGGACCAGATAAATATTTAACCTCACGTTTTGATTTTGAGCATAATCTTGAGATTTCTGTATATTGAACACGTCCACTTAGATACGACATTATCAGACGTAGAGCATTTCCTCGGATACCGTAAGTTTCAAGTTTAACCAAAAGCTTTTCATGGTTCACATAATCAAAAGCTTTGGTCATATCGGTAAATATGGCACAAATCGGTATTTTTTTATCTACATTAACCATTATTTTATTTATGAGATCATATATGGCCATATTAATATTTTTATTTTTACGAAAACCTTTTTGTTCTTCACATAATATATCATATTTTGACATAAATGAATAAAATGACTCATAAATTACTTTTTCAATGATTTTTGAAAAAACGGGGATTAAAGCTATTGGTCTATAGTTAGTCATGTCTTCTTTATTATTCTTCTTGAGGAGTGGTTTAACTATTGTGATCTTAAGACTATCGGGGAATGTTCCAGAGAATATGCTTGCATTAACAATGTGGCTTAGAGGGTTAGCTATGGTAGAACAGACAAATTTTATAACGTTTGTTGAAATACCATCATATCCAAAACTTTTTTTGTTTTTTAAATATTTAATCACCCTTGTAATGTCTTGAGGGACAACAGGGGCCATAAAAATAGAATGAGGGTTATATGCTATTCTCGCAGTATTTTTAGTTGTGTTCACCGGTGGTTCCAAGATCTGATCAATAAAGTAATCGTTGAATGATTGAGCTATTTCATTAGGGTCAGTTAATATTAAATCATGTTTTTTTTATTCTTGTTATGGGTTCACTTATAGATTTTGTACTATTTATTATTTGCCAGGATGTTTTTGATTTATTTTTAGAATTTTTAATTAGAAAGTTGTTTTGTGCCTTCTGGGTCAGTTTGATAATTTTTTTGAACCTTTTAGAGTACTTTTTAAAGGTGTTTTTATTTTCACTAGTAGGATTCAATCTTTGTTTCCAAAGTAATTGGCGTTGTTTTTTGCTGCAGATTCTGATACCTCTAGACAACCATTTGATCTTTTTTTCAGATCTTAATATTACTGTTTTAAAGGGGAAGCATAGGTTATACAGGAGTTGAAATATTTCTAAAAAGTTATCATAGGCTTCAGTTGGGTCTTCTGTGCTATATACATCTGAAAATGATAAGTTACGGAGGTGATTTCTAAAGATAATTAAATTTTCTTCAGATATGTCTCGTCTTAAGGTTTTCCATTTCTTAATTTGACGAAACTTACTAACCTTCATAGTAAATATTTGAGCCGTATGGTCGGATAAACCGAAGTCTATTATTTCACTTTGGCAGCTTTGTTTTGAATTGTGCGCAAAATTATCTAAACAAGTTTTACTCTGGGGTCTGGTCGGTTTATTTATTTCTAGCTTCAAATCGAAGTTCATCAGAAAATATTCAAAATCCATACTGATTCTGTTCTTTTTAAGAGTGTCTATATTAAAATCTCCGCACATAATAATTTTTTTGTTTGGTTTTGAGATCTTTTTAAGTATGACATCTAAGGTTTCATAAAATTGGTGTAGATTCGTTATTTTTGGTGGTCTATACACACATAGGATTGTAAGTTTTTGAGAAGGTAATTCGATTGCGCAACATTCTATAATACCAGTTATCGAATGTCTCATAATGTCAGGTAGTTCTTTAAATTCAATATTTTTTTTAACTAAGATACAGGCTCCACCGCGCTTAATGTTTTGTCTAAAATAACATGCCGCTAACTTATAATTTGGTAAATATAGAAGTTTCTCTTGGCCAGACATTATGAAATGTTCGGTTAGACATATAACATCGAGATGAATTTGTTTACTTAACAATTCCTGCACATAAATAGTCAGTAAGTCAGACTTGCTTAGAAGACCAGCAATATTTTGATGCATTATATTTACATGATTAAAGAAAAAAATCGCATCGTTGAGACGGTAAGCTTGTTTGATTGTCAACTATATTATCTTGTTGAGAAAATGAAATATAATCTGCTATAGTGACCGACAGATTATAAAACACATTTCGCATTCCACGATCATTTATTTTCCTATCGTACTTAGAAAACATTGTAAAATCGTAACATAAGTCTAAATTATAGTCTAACGCCGTTGCATAGTTGAACGTTTGCAGGTCTAAATGAAGTAGATTATTAAAAGTCTCAATGCGCCAGTTAAATAATGATGAGTGGTCACTTAATTTGAAAGTAGGGACACATATTATAACATTCGTGTGCTGTATTTTCTGCAAATTTTCTCTCATTTTTATAATGATATCTACATAGTTTTCCGTTTTACGGAAGTCTTTTTCTCCAATTAGAATAATGCAGAAATCATTCATTGTATATTCTATTAATTTCTTCTCCAGGTTTGTGATAAGCTGCACCGTGCCACATTCAGGCGAAAGATAATGACAGATCTCACAGTTTTGAAATGTATTCTTGGCTATTGATAAAATCTTGTTATTTTTATTAGCACTCACAATACATAGTTTATGATTAATGTTTTTGTTAAATTTGATAAATAGTTCCGATTTTTGAGATTGAAATGCCTCAGCCTGGCAATTTGGTACAGAGAGCTTTTCTTTGGCTGCTGGTGACTGTGAAGTAATGTCAATTTCTGGAGGATTTGTAGATACACTTGCGAATAATTTTGGCAATGTATTTTTTGGTTTTTTCTTCGGGGTAACGGTTATCTCAGATGTTAATTTAATAATAATATATAATATATATATAATATATTTCCACAACTATTACACAACACCGTCTAGTCCCAAGCTAAGCAGAGCTTGTGTTATGGGTACTAGACAGCTGATAAACATACTTATATATTTCTAAATACATACATACTATAGATAAATAACACCCAGACACAGAACAAATGATCGTGCTCTTCACACAAACATTTGTCCTGGGTGGGAATCGAACCCACGACCTCCGGCATAGCAGTCAGGACCACTAACCACTAGACAAACAGGCCAGTCGTTTCAATTTACTTGTAACTTGTTTCATTATTTTGTTCTTTGAGTTTAGATTTTTAATCTCTTGTTTTAATTTCATGTTTTCTAATGATAGATTATTAATTTCTTCATGAGCTGCGCTTAGTTGTAAATTAACTTTTTGTAGTTCATTTTTAAGCTGCAAGATTTCTTCGTCGTTTTCGTCATCGGATATGTTAGGAGGCAGGCTACTAGATGTGCCATCTAGCGGTGAATTTGCAGGATTATTTAGTGTACTTTCGTTTATTGTGTCGTTTGACAACGATGTGGCGCGATTTCTTATCCGAAATGTGATATTTTCTAAGAATTCCATTTTTATTACTGATAAACGCCTAGAAATAATAGAAAAAGAATTTTTGGTTTGGCTGGGATTTGAACTCGGACCTTGAGCGTGCACCTCGATTCAAAAGACGAAGAGTACACCTATTACCAGTTAAGCCAAACTATCATTAACTTTACTGTCGAAAATACTGTTCTGTTTTTATTTGATATTTTTGAATTTATGATTTGATCGTTTTTTTTCACTGTTGTTGTATAAGGCGCGCGATTGGAAAAAAAGTTATTTTTGTTGTTTTTTTTGTTTTGTTTATGTAGGAAGATCAAAAAGTCACCAGGTTTTAGCACAGTATGTTATTAAAATCCTTATTTATCCATGATTGTTTATGTTTTTTTAGTTTTTAAACACTTTATAAAGTTTTTCTTTAGACACTAGTATTCACTGACAGAATTGTTTGCTAACACTGTCACTTATTTATCGTGATACACTGATGTTATTTCACTACTTATTCACACTTTAAAAGCATTAAGATAATTTAAAAACAATTTTAATTACGGAGCTGAAGTTAGCATTGACAACTACCGTCAACTTCCTGCGAAGCACGGATTTTTGTGGCACCATTCGCAGGAACAGACGACATCTGCCAAAAGAGATTGCGCAAGCTAAACTGAAAACGGGTGAAATTGCCGTAATGCAAAATGACTGTATGACTGTTCTAAAGTGGCATGATAAAAGAGACGTGTTCATGCTCTCGACTTGCCATGGTAAGGAGATGGAAATGACAAAAGGACCAATTATGAAACCGCAAATGATCATGGACTATAACAAGGGAAAATTAGGAATAAACCTGTTCGACCAACTTGCTAATTATAACTCACCACTACGCAAGTCTTGCATTTGGTATAAAAAGATCGCAATAGATCTTATTTCTATTGCAGTTTTAAATTCAATAATTATAGTCAATGAAATAAATACAACAGCAATGACAATGTTGAAAGGTCAAGAAATGATTGTGGAAAAGTTGTTGAACATACGAGATCCATCACCAACACAGCCAGTACTGAATATGACACATAAATTAACGAATATACCACGAAAACCCAACGGAAGGATAGTGCAGCGACGATGTACTGTTGCTATAAAAAAATGACTAGTCAAACGACTGCTTCTAATGCCCGAAAAAGAGCGAAGCAAGTACAAACTGAATGTACAGCTTGTAATAAAGTTTATTGTCTTTCATGTTACATTGAGGTTCATTATTAACCCTAGATCACTAACCATTCGTATAATAGACGACGCGCACCTAGTGCTTTCGCCATTTCGCCAACTTCCCGTTGCCTCCCGCCCCGCACTCTTTTAGTACCTTCCTGGATAGTGAAATTAGTCACCCGCAAGGACTCATCGCGGATGCACGATAATTAGGTGAACATATATCGCGTGATCGTCGTCTCACAGACGAAAGGTTAGTTAGTAATGCTGTATAGTTTTTAGTAAAGTTGTACATACTTTTATGCTTCTGTTTATATTGTTAATTGTTTGAAAAGTTAATAACTTTTATTATTTAGGAATAATTATTTATATTATGGTTTTATGACGTGAACTCTATTTACTTATGACGTGAACTCTATTTACCTATGATGTTTTTTTTAATATTTTATACCGAGTTTTACAATATTTTTGTGTATTTTCTTGCCTTAATTTTATTTACCTATTATCATCTTTATTATTTTATTTATTATTTTCTATTTTAGATGGATTTCAGAAGCAGCTGAATCGGACACCGAATCTTTACCCAACAATGAACCTTATTCATCCGATTCTGAGGAAGAGAATAATGTTGAGACGGAAGTACATGTCCCTTCTGAGGAAAGTGAGGAAGAAGCTTCAGACTCTTCGGGGGACGAATTGTTAGTTTCACGTCGCGGGCGTAATCGAAGGTTAGTCTTAGATTCTGATGATGATACAATAAACACGCATCAGGCGGAATCCAGCAGCGATACTCAAACACAAGTACCGCAATTACATCCGACAGTTATTCAGCCGAGCCAGCGTAACTTGTACGGTAAGAACCGACACAGATGGTCAACAGATCCTCGTGATCCACGCACACGTACGGTAGTCGTAATGTGATACATATCGTGCCTGGTCCTTCTGGATTGGCTAAAGAGGTCTCAGAGCCAAAGGAACTATTTCAGCTTTTTGTGACGGAAGAAATGATCGATGCCGTCGTGCAATTTACAAATGCAGATATGGATATAAAGAATCATAAGTACAAACTTTAAAAATTCACTACTTTTCAGACGTCGGCTAATGAAGTCGAGGCTTTACTGGGTCTACTTATTCTATCTGCTGCCCTGAAAAGTAACCATTTGCCAACTCGGATGTTATTTGAAACAAAAAGAAGCGCAAACACCTATAAGGGCTGCATGAGTGCTGAAAGGTTTGATTTTTTACTAAGATGCTTGAGATTTGACGATAAAAACACAAGGCAACAAAGAAGGGTATCTGACAAACTGGCTCCCATTAGAGATTTCTGGGAAAAATTTATACAGGAAAAATTTTTAACCACAGCGTAAATTTTTTTTGGTGGCTCAGTGTAAGCAATAGAACACATTTCCATTTTTAGTTTATGACTATTTTTTCTCATTTTTCCACTTTGTCCCAATTTGAAATAAGCAAGACATGGATATAATTTAATAGTAATACTATGAATGAGTATGAATGAAAACGCGAAGGCCGCCGGCCGCTGGACCACGCCCAGCGCACGAGACGGGGGTGCGGGGGCATGCGGCGCCGGCGTTTGATAAACAAAATGCATGCACATGCAGTACGTCACTTGCGGAAGCGGTGGTCGGACGTTCGCGGCCTTTGCCGTCCCTGCGCGTGTGCCGCGTACTAGACTAGCGTAGTGACAATGTCTCATTTTACTCACCGCGAGTATTATGAAATGGTGCGAGTGTATTTGTTAAGCAATGAAAATTTAAGAACAGCACGAAGAAGATACGAAAGCAGTGTTGCTAGACGACCGTCAAGAATTCCCCCCAAATCTTTCCCAAAATCCCCCCAAAATTCAAGTTTTGAAGAAAAAATCCTCCACAAATATTTTTCGTAACTATACATAAACAAAAAATTAAAAAAAAACCGTCTAAAAAAAGACAAAAAAAAGGTGATAACTTTAATTTCGGAAGTCGGTGTTTCAATAGTTTGTTCTCTTCGTTATTTCACACTTTTTAGTTGTAGTACCTCTCAACCAAACGTAAATAGATACCTTCCGCCATTCGGTTCCATTATCAAATCATCATAACAATTACAAAAACAGAACTTCTTTTTTTGAAGTCGCTTAGAATATCAAAACCTCCGAAATGTAAAAAATATTTTTCTGAAAATCGCATCAAAATCGGTTCAGCCGAAAGCGAAATAACTGCGGACAATCATACATACATACATACAGGTCAAACTGAGAATCTCCTTTTTTTACAAGTCGTGGAGGATTTTTTTGTACTCTGCTAAAAATAAGTATATTATTATATTCTACTCGTACAATTTATGAGACAAGACAAACACGAATGCGAAGTTTCGAAGCTTTGCGAAGTTGCAAACGTTGAACCGAAGAATATAATACGACTATTTTCTGACGAGAACACAGAGTACTTTGGACGGGAACGTTGAACGATGTACGTCGTGGGGCGAGGGGGCGCGGTATGGTAACTTCGGAGATACTCAGATATCATAGTGCGCAGGATTGCTTTTTTTTGTTATGTTTTGGGCTAAAATTCATGAATATTTATATAAAACATGAAAAAATATGGAAAAAATTTGTTCATAAAACCCTCTAATTCCCTCCAATCCCAGATTTTTCCCCCCAAAAATACTGTCCCTCCAATTTTCCCTCCATAACTATAAAAAACCTCCAGTTTTGGGGGGAATCCCCCCAATCTGGCATCACTGTACGAAAGGGAGAGCGTACCTTGTATGCGAGCCCAAGGGATCCTCAATCGCACGGTCCCTAATGAGAGGACAATTTTAGCAGCTAACCAAAGGCTGCTTGATCACGGCCAGTTCAGAACACCGAGCCACGCACAAGGGTTTGGCAGACCTCGACTGGCACCGAATCCAAGAGCCAATACCTACGACGCAGAACGACGTTTTGGTGTTAGCCAAAGCGCAGTATGGAAGCTGCTAAATACAGCCGGACTCCATCCATACGACTTTCAGCCGGTACAACAACTCCATGACCCAGACCCAGCACCACGTCGAGCCTGGCTTTTAAATCACCGTGAATTAAACATTTTGTGGACGGATGAAGCGTTATTTACACGTGTGGGACTGTACAATGTCCACAACGAGCATTGGTGGTCGTTCAATAATCCCCATTTAGTGCGAGAGACGCATCACCAAATACGTTTCAGTGCAAACGTATGGGCGAGGATTTACAAAATCAGATAATAGGTCCCATTTTTATCGATGGCGCCTTGACCGGGACACGTTATTTTGAAATGCTGGTCACCACCATCGAAGATTTAATCGATGAAGTCCCATTGAGCTAAATCAATAATTATTATTACCAGCACGACGGAGCTCCACCACATTACGCCATAGCGGAGCGAAATTTTTTAAACGAAAAATACGGGGAAAATTGGATCGGTCGGGGTGGCCCCATACCATGGCCAGCAAGGTCTCCAGACCTCACACCCTGTGATTTTTTTCTCTGTGGAGAAGTGAAACGCCGGGTGTATGTAGAAGAGGCTCAGAGCCTAGACGACTTGAAAGAAAAAATAATGAACGCTTTCAATGAAGTAAAAAGTGATGTTAGTGTCCTAAACAAACTAAATGCTAGGGTTGTTCTTCAAAAAGTGCCAAACTTTTCTTCCGACGGAGTATTTTATTACGCTCATTTTTTTTGAAACAATTGATAAGCTTTTTATTTATTATTAGCATTATTTTATATGTTACCAAGTTAAAATAAAAATTGTTTAGCTTTTTTGTCAAACAAAGTTTCGAAAACAACGCCAAAAATCATTATACTCGTATTCCGATTACATCTCTTGTCGCAATATTTGTTTGCAAGTTATTTAATACGTACTTTATAATTCTAATTATGTCAGCATATTAAAATCTAATAATTTGGCCTCCCTTTAAAATCAAAATACTCTTCAAAAACTTAGCGATAGTTAGCTTAAACATATTATCAAATATTGTTACAAGAAAAACGTCATTCGTCGCAGTAACATTGGTAAAATTTCCTAAAAATAATCCAATTCCGAACGAAACTTTAAAACACCGTCCTGGGTGAGCGGGAGGGGCCCCTCAGTCAACGGCAACGCCTCGGTGCGTAAACACGTGCGCGCTGGAGAACTGTAAGTATTTTTTTCTAATTATTTGCATTTTGTTACCAAAAATGTCATTTGTATTTCAACCTAAATTCCATAAATGTACTATACGTTATATTTTCGTTTGTTTTTATATAATAGCCAGTCGTAAATGACTTCATGTAGTCTAATCATTTACGGAGGTTTTAGGCTCCCAGACAAGTCTTTACCTGTTTTATTCTCAATCGGTCATTCTATGCTACATCATTTTGGGCAACGTTGTGTTGTGAAGAATGACACTATGTTTCGCATAATGATTTTCACCTTTACTTTAATGACGAGTTGTTACGTACAATGATTTTCGGTGATTTACAGGTTTTTTTCTTGATGATTTAAGGAATTTAGGTTTTTATTTAAATGCTAGCATCATGCATAATCTTCTACTTTTGTGTTGTCCTGTTTTTCTCATAACTTTGCTCGCGCGTAAAAACTGCTATTGCTACCACTGAAGATGGCGGATGCGAAAGGAGTATGTAAGGATCGTAGCAAGTAGCATTCTGTGGTTTCTGCCTACCCCCGTGAGAAAAAGGCGTGAGTTTATGTATGTATGTGTGTATGCTACCACTAAGTATTGCTAGAATTTAATTTAAGCGTATCGTCCGGGATTGTCCACTTCTCAAAATGTAAACCGGTCTCATAATGTCCACTTCTCACTATGTCAACTTCTCAGAATGTCAACTTCTCACTATGTCAACTTCTTAGAATGTCAACTTCTCATAATGTCAACTTCTCAAAATGTCCATTTCACAAAATGACAACTTCGCTTTTTGTCCACTTTTTAAAAGGACGAATGCGCAAAATGACAAGTCTATAGTTTCTTCTTTACAACCTAATGAAAAAAAAAATTCGTATCGTCCGGGATTGTCCACTTCTCAAAATGTCAACCGGTCGCATAATGTCCACTTCTCAGTATGTCAACTTCTCAGAATGTCCACTTCTTACAATGTCAACTTCTCAGAATGTCCACTTCTTACAATGTCAACTTCTCAGAATGTCAAATTCTCACAATGTCAACTTCTCAGAATGTCCACTTCTCATAATGTCAATTTCTTAAAAATGACCATTTCTCACAATGATAACTTCGCATAACGTCAACTTCTCACAATGTCAACTTCTTAATATGACGCATTCGCAAAATGACAACTCCACTTTACAACCAAATAAAAAAAATTAAAAAAAAACATTATTTAAGTTACGTTAGGCGTAAGTGACGTTTTGCGACTGGTTGACATTTTGAGAAGTGGACAATTCCGGACGATAGAACAAATACATTGAGTCATTTCAATATCATCATATTAATTATCGAGTTATCATACATTTTTTGTTATAATATTCATAACATTTTGGCACTTTACTTCGAGATGTGGGCCTATGTTTCGAGATGTAGGCCTATGCCTTTTAACACTTAAAAAAGAATAATCGCTGGCTGTTTCAAACATACTTTTTTTCTTTATAGCAAGGAAAATGCCACAGACTAAAGAACAACGATTAGCAAAACAGCGTCTATGTAAAAGAAAACGCTATAACGAAATAAAAAATGATCCAGAGCTTCTTGCGATTGAAAAAGAAAGACGAAGAAATCAATATCTTAAAAGAAAAGAAGAGAAAAAGATTGTACAGATCAAAGATAGGTCGGCTCGGTCTCAAAGAGAACAAAGAAAAAGATGGAAAGAAAATTCTAGAAGGTACCGAGAGAAAATAAAGGAAAATCTTAATAAAGAAGTTAGATTAGAAACTGTTCAAGTTGAAGCAGCCCCGGTGGCAAATGTGCCTAACGAGGTTGAGAATATTCTCGAAAAAGAGGATCCTTTGCAACATGACCATGAGTGCCCTGCAGTTAAACGTGCAGTTAGAAAAATTAGATACAGAGAATATAAAAAAAGGAAGGTATTGATTTCTATAATAACGTCTTTGAAGAAGAAAAATGAATCACAACGTAAAAGTATATCCAATCTACAACAAAAAATTGAGCACATTCAAAAGTTACCAGCTGAAGACACAAATAAAAAAAATAACAAAAAATCAAGTTCTAAGGGACAAAATCATTCACTTAAAAGGACAAATTATAAAACTAGCATATCTGAAATAAGAAAGTCAGTCATTTCATTTTATTGTGAAGATGCTAACAGTACTGTTGTTGCAGGCAAAAAAGAATTCATTACAAGGAATAAGAAAAGAATGCAAAAGCGATACCTGACAGCCCCATTGACCGATTTATATAAAAAAATTAAAAATGAAACTAATAACTTTCGAACAACGTGAGCGGTGTGAGTGAAAGCAGCAACGTTTCTAGTCCTAGATGCGGCGGCGAGAGCGAGACGGCGCCGGGCGGTGAGGCCCAGCGAGAAGGTACTGTGGTTTCGAATGCACCGAATAGTGAACTTGAGTGCGCGCGCGCGTGTGTTAACAAATCAGTTATATTACCGAGCGTAAATTCGAAAACAACTGTCAGAACCGTGTCACCTTCTTTGTCATTAAATAAAAATGTTTGTCAGATAGCTAAGGACTGCTCGCAGGTAACTGAAGAGAAGTCTGAATGGCAAGTTGTTCAGTCTAAATCTGCCAGGCGATATAAACTTATCGGTCAAAAAGGTCGGGCTTCTATAGCGCCGGACGGCAAGTTTAAAGCTGCCGACATAAAAGTCTCTTTGTTTATTTCGAATGTCTCTAAGGATACTTGTGAGCAGGACATTGTTAGCTACATAAAAGATAAAACCGGTGAGGGCGTGTCATTAAAAATGATAAAAATGAAAACGAATCGTAAATACAACGCATATAAGTTATTTGTTTCAAAGAATAAATTGAATTTGTTTTTAAATGACGATTTTTGGCCTGACGGTATTACGTTTCGGAGGTTCGTGCATTTTAAGTATGGGCAGAAACCAGGAGATGATAATGTTAAAGTTTAATGGTATTATGTATTATGGATAGTAGTAAGGATACAACATACGATAATTGTAGATTTATTAGTTTTAACTGTAAAAATTTCAAAACTTCCATAGAAGACGTGAGAAAATTATGTAAGTCGGCGAATTTAGTCTGTCTCCAGGAGACGTGGTTACTAAATCACGACCTTCCGCTATTAGGTATTGTATCTCCTGATTTTGATTATATAGGTAAGAGTTCTGTTGACAGCGGTGAATTACTGGTCGGTAGACCTTATGGTGGTGTGGCCATACTATGGCGAAAGGGCATTTTTGATAGTGTGTCTGTAATAAATTGCAACAGTGACAGACTATTAGCTATCAAGGCTAATATAGGTGGCCGCTCCATATTAGTCTTTTGTGTTTACATGCCAGTAAAAGCGAGAGAAAACTTGCCAATTTTTACAGATATTCTTAGCGAGATAAGCTCAATTGAAGAAAGTAATGTTGTTCAAACTGTTGTAATTTTAGGAGACTTAAATGCGCAACCAGGCCAATTATTCTTTACCGAGCTTAATAGCTTTTGCACTGATAGATCGTGGGTTTGCGCAGACGTGGAAGTGTTAGGGGTTGACTCGGAAACGTTTACCTATTTTGACACTTACAATCGTAAGGGCAGTTGGTTGGATCATTGTATTGTCTCACAAGCGGCTTGGCAATCTACGGTTGCCGTCGGAATAATTGAAGATATTTTTGTTTCTGATCATTTACCTATATTTATCGAGTGCAATTTGGGTGCAATTAATCCGATAGCCGCAAGCCAAAATACATCGCGCAGTGCTGTAATTTGGGGTGAAAGGGATGAGGCTCAGGTTACTAAGTATCGGGATTTATGCAATAAAGGCTTGAGAGATATTGACTTCCCTACAGAATTTGAATCATGTAGTTTTGGGGCTTGTAGTCTATCTAATCATAAGGTGGTCTTAGATAACACATATAAGTCATTTGTTGATGTAATAAGTGATGCGGCTATTCAATCCAAAAACAATGTCAGTCGTAAACGGCGTAATATACGAGTGTGCGGCTGGAATGAACATGTGAGGGAAGCGCATCGGGAGGCTAGGCTAAAACACCAAAACTGGTTGTTCCTGGGTAGAAAAAGTAATGGTCCCGATTACGATCAGATGTGTCAGTCCCGGAAAATTTTTAAAGGGCGGCTAAAATGGTGTCAGAAACACCAGGACCAAATCAAAATGGACAAAATAGCGAAACAAAGAGCCGAAAAAGATTTCACAAAATTTTGGAAGTCCACCAGTAAACTTGATGTTAAGCCTGGCCTACCTGCAAATATTGATGGCCGAAATGACCCGGAGGATATAGCGAATATGTTCAGAGAGCACTTTAAAGTGCGTTCTCCTCTGGGTTTTTCGACTATGCCAGCTGGTGGGCCCAGCGTGGCGGGCGATGAGCCTTTACTTAAATTTACAGCAAAGCAACTTAAGAAAGTTATAAGTAGTATGCGTAGAGGTAAATCTCCTGGCCACGATGGGCTCAGTATAGAGCACCTAAAATATGCAGGCGTGCACGTGCCGAGGGTTCTGTCCATGTTCTTCAATTTGTGCATTAGTCATTCATATTTACCAGACGAACTGATGAGAACTACGGTGGTACCAATTGTAAAGAACAGGACAGGAGACACATCGGACAAAGAAAACTATCGACCGATCTCTCTCGCGACTACTGTAGCAAAGGTGTTGGATGGTGTGCTTAAGTCTTGTCTGGATAAGTATATCAACATACATGATGCTCAGTTCGGTTTTAGGCCTGGACTATCAACTGAAAGCGCAATTCTAGCACTTAAGCACACTGTCCAGTACTACACTGAAAGGAAAACTCCGGTGTACGCCTGTTTTCTGGATCTCTCTAAGGCCTTCGATCTCGTTTCGTATGAAGTGCTTTGGAGAAAGCTGGAGGACAGGGGTATACCTGCAGAACTATTGAAACTATTTCAATACTGGTACTCGAATCAGACTAATTGTGTTAGGTGGTCAAACTGTCTTTCAAAGTCGTACAGGTTGGAGTGCGGAGTGAGACAGGGGGGGTTGTCCTCTCCAACGCTGTTTAACCTGTACGTAAATGACCTCATAGTCGAGCTCAGCGGCATGCGTGTCGGTTGCCGTGTGGGGGGTGTTTGTGTGAACAACATCAGCTACGCGGACGATATGGTGCTGCTGGGCCCGACTGCGAGGTCAATTGGAGAGATGCTGAAGGTTTGCGAAGAATACGCCGCATCACACGGTCTGGTATATAATGTGAAGAAAACCGAGTTCATGGTCTTTAAGGCCGCCGGCAAGTGCCCTGACACCATTCCTTCAATTGCTTTGAACGGTATAAACATCAAGCAGGTAACGAAGTTTAAATATCTGGGCCATATACTTGTCGACGACCTTAAAGACGATGACGACGTGGAGAGGGAGCGCAGGGCGTTGGCGGTTCGCGGGAACATGTTGGCGCGCAGATTTTTTCGTTGTTCAGATCAGGTCAAAATAACCTTGTTTAAAGCGTACTGCCAAGGCCTGTACACGGGAAGTCTGTGGTTCAGCTGTTCGCGTAGGTCGCTGAGCGCCTTGCGAGTCCAATATAATAATGTTTTCAGGATGATGTTGAAACTCCCTCGTTTCTGTAGTGCCTCGGAGATGTTTGCCCAATCGCATACAGATGGTCTTCATGCGATCATCAGAAAGAAGGTGGCATCGCTTGTGGGTAGGATTCGAGGGAGTGAAAATAGCATCCTGAAAATCATTGCCGAGGATCCGAGAGCTCCTGTGCTGAGGCATCTCATAAGGAATCATTGTCCGCCTGAGATGCCCCGTAAGTACATGACTCACTAATGACCGAGGACGTATTTAAGTTTTATAAGTAGTCTTAAGTTTGTTACTAATCCTATTTTTAAGTTTTAGCATGTAAGTTTTATACTAACAAAATGGTACCTTTGTTGTCCAATTTAATAAAGATTATTATTATTTATTATTATTAATAATAACATTCATTATTCATTTTTTTGCAAAAACCGACCTTTCTGGGTTCTGCATCCTAAATCGTCTAATCGAGAGACGTGCCTATGTGCTACTCACGTGAATATGGAGTTGTTGGTGAGCGGTTTAAATAAAGCATCTCTAATAAATGAAAAGAAACCAGAAAAAGTATTAACCACGTTGTGTTGCGATCCATTTAACACAGAATGCTTGGAAAGAATTTGCCAAATTTGTGCAACACGTCACCTTGTGTATAATAAAATCAATGATGATATTGATGTAACGATTTTTCAATGGAAGAAAGTTAAAAAAGAAGTTGTTTTAGAAAATGGAACGAAAAAATATCAAAATTTAACAGAAAAACAGAAAATAATAATGAAACCCTTACAAGCTATTTCCAAACTGGAAGAAGACCTACCCAAGTACTTGGACCACATATACAAAATTGTTAAGCAATACAAAGCAATCACGTCCTTAAAAAATAATATGAATATACATGAAGCTTTAGTACATGTTGATTTTTCCGAAAATTATAATTTAAAATATGCCGAAGAAGTTCAGTCTTTCCACTTTGGGGGTAGTCGGAAACAAGTATCGTTTCACACAGTTGTGATTTACACTCACAGTTTTATAACTGGTCAAGTAAGCCCGACATCCATGTGTACTCTTAGTTCCTGCCTTCGACATGACGCTGCATCAATTTGGGCGCATTTACTACCTGTTCTTGACAAAGTTATAGAACTTAATCCGTTTGTGGATACTATTCATTTCCTTTCAGATTCGCCATCGTCGCAATATCGTAACAAATATATGTTTTATATTATCAGTCAGTTGTCGTCTGAACACTCAAATGTAACCAGGATTACCTGGAATTATTCCGAAGCAGGGCATGGAAAGGGTGCTCCTGACGGTGTAGGCGCTGCAGTAAAAAGAGTAGCAGATCAGATGGTTCATTTTGGTTCAGATGTTGGAAATTTTGATCAGTTTTACGAAATCATGGAATCAAGATTAGAAAATGTGATAATCAAAAGAGTTTCCGAAGAAGATATCATTCAGAGAGAAAAATTGATTCCTAAGCAGTTAAAGCCATTCAGAGGCACCCTTTTCGTACACCAAGTTCTCTGGGACAAATTTAAACCTAAAACTACCATGAGGAATTTAAGTTGCTTCCTATGTGACGTTGGCGACATTTGCTCCCATGGTAAGCATTTGGGGTATATCATGAATAGTAATATTAAGTCCAGTAACCAGAATAATTCTGATGCTGATTCTGTAGTTCCCTTGGCAACTACGCGCAAATCTACTAATCAAAATAAAGTTAAGATTATTTCTAATGTTCTCATTGATGTCACTAATACATTTAAATAATCATTGTGATATTGCATAGTATTGATTTGATGATTATTGCATAGTAATAAATGATCGGATGAAAAGTTCAAAGTACGTACCTTTTAAATAATTGCCAAAGAATTACGCTAAGAAGATTAGATGATTAAGTTTGTTGTTATTTAGATGATTGTGATAATCACCCCAAGATTTGAGCCACAGTTGGTAGAGTTAACTATAGGCTAAGTTAATTTTGAAGTTTTTAATTGAAGTAGGTACGTACCTACTTAAAATAAATTATTTGTTTGATTAAGTTTTATGAATAAATGATTGATTTATTAACTGATTATATGTGTGTTTTTTTGTAAAATACCCAAATTAAAAACGTTTTTAATCATTCTCTGGAACTGTGCGTCATTATGTTCCGAGCGTGAAGTCATTCTCAACATGTGGTGTCATTAGTCGCAACATGAATATTTTGAAATTTACAAATATTGCGTTTAATATAGAAAATTTTAAAGTGCCTTTCTCATCAAAATCTATTCCATTATGCGTAGATCGCATATATCTTATTAAAAATAGTTTACATGAAGGTTTCAAAAAAATACAAAAAACTTGATTTTAAACGTGCACGTTTATGCCTTGAAAAAGGGGGAGGTCACTTCGAACAATACCTAAAATATTATGGTTAATAAAATGTAGAGAAGAAATTATAAACAATCTTAGTGTGTTAGGTTCTCTTTGATTAGACATTGTTGTAAGATAGTTGATTCCAATTTTTTAAATACGCCAACATGCAATTGTTTCAATCTAAATTGTATCATGTCTAAGTACCTATCATACCTAAATGTTTTATTTTGAATGGACTAAAACGTATTACTTTCTTACTTATTATGATCTATTTTCTGCATTTTGATGGTCCTAAGCCCATGAAAGTATGAAGGATAAATTGGAATTACGTTTACAAATAACTTTACACAGTCTAAACTTAAAAAATTGTAGCGCTAAACTGGGGTCAATAATCGCACCGCGTAAGTAGGTACCGTCGCACAGAGCGAGCGCGCGTGAGCACTTTTGATAGCAGCTGGCGCGTCAGGCCGTGTTTACGTAGACGCGGCGCGTCGCGCGGCGCTTTGGGCGTTTCGTCGTACATTGCAGCAGCGGGCCGCGACATCGCTCGCGCAAACACACCTATTTCAATGTACGACGGACCGCCCGACGCGCCGCGCAACGCGATGCGTGTCCGTGAACGGGCACACAGGCGAGCGGTCGACGCGCGGCGTGAATCGGGCGATCAGTCGACGGACTGGCAAGCGACGTCCATAAAATAAATATCTGAGTAAACAAGTCTCGTAAGCGTTAACTTAATTTTTTACTATTTACTTACTACTTAATTTAAACATATCAAAATAAAAAATACGTGTTTATTAAAATATATTTAAGTTTAGTATGTCAAAATTTGCGCACTGGTTAAAAACTTTTCCTGTAGATAATTGACAGCAATGGTACAAGCCAGCTTCATACGTTACGATAGATAGAATAGAATAGAATAGAAATACTTTTATTCGATGATCAACTTCTTGGTTTTAGAGGACGCTGCCCTTTCAGGATGTACATCCCCAATAAACCGAACAAATATGGTTTGGAACTGATTATGATGGCGGATTGTAATACAAAATATATGTGCACCGCTATACCTTATTTAGGAAAAAACACTAACACCGGTAACGAACCATTGGCTAGTTATTTTGTAAAAGAGATAGCTAAACCCATATATGGATCAAATCGGAATATCACAATGGACAACTGGTTTACGCCAGTTACCCTGGCCACAGAATTGCTAAAAACGCCTTATAAGCTGACAGTCGTGGGTACGTTGCGAAGCAATAAACGAGAGATCCCGAAAGAAATACAGAACAACAAAAATAGACCAGTAAGCACTTCGATGTTCGGCTTTGACAGAGATATGACTTAAGTCTCATACAAACCAAAATCAAATAAAGTCGTAATACGACTCATGACCAACCTGCTATTAGCAACAGCTCCAAAAAACCGGAAATTATTGAATTTTACAATTCAACTAAAGGAGCAGTCGATACAGTGGACCAGATGTGCTCAATTATGAGCACAAGCCGTAAAACCAACTGATGGCCGTTGTGCTTGTTTTACGGTATACTAAGCATATCTATAATTAATGCTTATGTCCTGCACGTATCACAGGAGATCCGTAATAATAAAAAACCTACAAAAAGAAGGGATTGTTGTAATATCACATCACTAGTTAGTAAAACTAATGGTCACAACCCTAGTGAGATATATCGGTCATTGTCGGTATGGGTGTGGCCGCCTAAGCAGTGTCTGATTAATCTTAATATTATGTACATGTTCTAAGTCTAATAAATCTAGTATTCACTATATCAAGTGTTTCAATATAAACATTACATGGTGTCAGAAGTGAAGAATCCAAAAACACGAAGAAAATCGCGAAAAAAATGGACCACTCATCAACAGTCAAAAGCGGTAGCCATTTTGAACAAAGTCTGAACAATGCGATTAAAGCCTTGAAAATCACCTCAGATTCAACAAACAACAATGCGGAAGCATGGAAACGCTGGTGGCAGCAATTTGAGCTGTATTTGTTAGCCACAGGTCTGGACAGGGCAGGTGAAAAACGCAAGATCGCCATTTTACTCCATCTCATTGGTGAGAACGGTTTAAATATATTTAACACTTTTAACCTCAAATTAGAAGAGACCACGATACTGGATGTCAAAGAAAAATTCGACCATTATTTTGAGCCTAGGAGAAACTTGACCATGTGCCGTTATAGTTTCTTCACAAGGAGACAACAGAAATCCGAGTCCATCGAGGGATTCCTGGCAGATCTAGAAAATAAAAGTCAAGAATGCGAATTTGGAACGCTCAGGGAATCACTCATCAGGGATATTTTTATCGCAAATCTAAATCTAGATTTAGCACATGTCCGTCAGAGATTGCTGCAGGAACCTGATCTGACATACCAGAGGATGCGAGAACTAGCAAGGACACTCATCGTTGCTCAGCAGGATGCAGAAAAGATGCTCAATGGTTCTACAAAGGAAAATACGGAAAATGTCATGCATCTACGTCGGAGGAGCCGTAGTCGAGGGGAACGTCGACAGCGAGCTTCACCAGTCGGTCAGCAGGGATCTGGCGCAGGGAAGTCACCCAACAAAGGAAAACAGTCTCCCAACCCTGAAAAGCGCTCGAGGACGTGTAGCCGCTGTGGGCAGTCTCACCGCTACAAGTGCCCAGCGCAAGGAGTCAAATGCAGGTCATGTAAATCTTTTGGTCATTTTGCTAAGTACTGTTTTACAAATAAAAAAGTCAGTCATTTAGAGTCGTTTAATTCAAGTGATAACAGTAGTCAAGATAATTTTGTTGGAATTATAAGTCATAAGTCAAGTCAATCCAACAGTCATTTAAAGTCACATAAACATGTCAAGTCAATAGGCACACCGTCACACACTATACACCTACACCGACAATCACAGTCAGGGTGGTCATATAATGGCCAGTCACAGTCTAGGAATGATTCCGATGATGAGAATGGTGTCATATCTGAGAGATCTCATGTAGACTCACATTGTCATAAAAAATATTATAAGTCATGTCTCAATGATGAAAGTGGTGAAAATGTAATATCTGAGAGGTCCAAAAATAGCCTCGGTGATGAATGCAATCACCAGTCTGAGAGATTCAGTAATTATAAGTCATGTCTCAATGATGAAAGTGGTGAAAATGTAATATCTGAGAGGTCCAAAAATAGCCTCGGTGATGAATGCAATCACCAGTCTGAGAGATTCAGTGTCAAGTCAAAGAAGTCAAATAAATATAGTCAAAGTCAAAGTTCATATCTCAATGATGAACACAGACACATGTCTGAGGAATCACTCACTATCATAACAAAACCATTTCATCAAAAGTCATTTGTTACACTTAGAACAAGTACGTCAATCACATCACCACAAAGTCAACAAGTCAACACAGTAGATACAACACAAAACAAATACTATTCTAATCAGTCATGGAACATAAACATTCTAGTAGGTCATACACAAATTAGTTGTATCATTGATTCAGGAGCTGATCTTAACATAATGTCAAAACAAACTTTTCTTTGTTTAAAACGTCATTCTCAAATGACACTTGTCAAATGTCAGATAAATGTCACTGGATTTGGTGGCAAGTCAATACCCATAATTGGTAAAGTCAATGTCAGATGCAGCTTAACCTTGAATAACAGTACTATTATAGAAAATATAGCATTTATAGTCGCAGATTTAGTTTGTCCAAATGTCCTAGGTCTTCCCACTTGTGAGAAATTAGGTATAATTAAAAGAGTTTTTTCAGTGTCAAAACAAAATTTTTGTCAACAAATTCTTACACAATACAATGATGTATTCCAGGGTCTTGGATGTCTGCCTCCTGTCTGTCACCTGAAACTCAAACCTGATGCAGTGCCATGTGTGGATCCTCCCAGGAGAGTACCATTTGCGTTGCTCGATAAACTTCGCGAAGAGTTGGATCGCATGGAAAGAATGCAGGTGATTGAGAAAGTCACTAAGCCTACAGAATGGGTGAATAGCATAGTAATTACTGTCAAGAATTCAGGTCAGTTGAGAATTTGTTTAGATCCTAGAAATTTAAATAAGAATATTATAAGGGAAATCTATCCACTTAAGTCAATTGATGAGATAAGATCTCAGTTAGTTGGAGCTGAATGTTTCTCTCATTTAGATGCTTTTTCAGGATTCTGGATGTTAAGATTAGATGAATATAGTTCTGATTTATGTACCTTTCAAACACCCTTTGGTAGATATAAATATTTAAGATTGCCTTTTGGTATAAATGCATCATCAGAAATATTTCAGAGAGTTATGATGAATTTGTTTGGTGATTTAGAAGGAGTCTTAATATTCATCGATGACATTCTTGTCTATGGACCGAATGAGGCCATACATAATGAGAGATTACATAAGGTCATGCAAAGAGCACGTCAAGTCAATTTAAAGTTCAATAAGTCTAAATGTAAATTTCTAGTTTCTGAAGTCTGTTTTTTAGGTTATGTTTTTAGTAAACATGGTGCTAGGGTCGATCAAGAAAAAGTAAAAGCAATTGTCAATATGCCTACACCACAAAATGTCAAAGAATTGCAAAGAATTTTAGGTATGATCAACTATTTAGGTCCCTTTATTAGCAATTTGTCAGAAAAAACTCAAATTTTAAGAAATCTTTTGAAAAAAGATTCAGTCTGGACTTGGGATGAAAATCATAGTAAATGTCTTAAGAGTTTAATAGATGAAATCACAAAGTCACCAGTCTTAGCTCATTATAACCCCAATATTCCATTAGTCTTGTCAGTAGATTCGTCTAAGTCAGCATTGGGAGCAGTCATTTTACAAAACAATAAACCCATTGCTTATAGTTCAAAAACACTAACAGAAACTCAGTCTAGGTATGCTCAAATTGAAAAAGAATTGTTAGCAATACAATTTGGTTGTGAAAAGTTTCACCAGTATGTATATGGTCATAGGGTAACTGTCCATACTGATCACAAACCCTTAGTCTACTTATTTGATAAACCATTACATGATGTACCAGCTAGATTACAGCGAATGATGTTAACTTTACAAAAATATGATTTGAGAGTTATACATGTCCCAGGAAAGCAGATGTATATATCAGATACATTGTCCAGAGCAGCCTTAAAAGATCATTATATACCAGAGAATGAATCTGAAATGTCTTGTCATGTCAATTTAATGTATTCAAATTTAGCTGTCACAAAGGAATACAGTACAAAACTGTTGCAACATACAAATAAAGATGAAACTTTGCAATTGTTAAAGAAATATTATTATGAAGGTTGGCCAAAAAATAAAAATAAAGTCAGTCCATTGGCAAAACCATTTTGGAGTACACAAGCTGAAATTCATGTAGTCAAAGATTTGTTGTTTAAAGGTTCAAAATTAATAGTACCTCAGTCTATGTATAAAGAAATGTTGGCTAAAATCCACGAAGGTCACCAAGGTATAAATAAATGTTTAAAAGTAGCAAGAGATTCTTTGTATTGGCCAAGCATGTCAGCAGATATTAAAAATGTGGTAGAACAGTGTCTCATATGTGCAAAATATAAACCGTGTAATCAAAAGGAACCACTACAAAATTTTGAAATAAATAAGTATCCATGGCAACAAGTTGGTATTGATTTAATGTATTTTGATAACCTTACATATTTAATTGTCACAGATTATTATTCTAAATACATAGAAATAGCTTTGTTAAATAAAAACAGTACAGCCAAAAATGTAATTACACATTTAAAGTCTATTTTTGCCCGTCATGGAATACCTTTGTCATTAGTGTCAGATGGTGGACCTCCTTTTCAGTCATTAGAATTTAAAAATTTCCTACATGAATGGGACATAGAACATAATGTAACTAGTCCATATCATTCACAGTCAAATGGACAAGCAGAAAGTTCAGTCAAAATAGTCAAAAATATGTTAAAAAAATGTAGAGAAAATTCGTCTGACCCATATATAGCCTTATTACAATATAGAAATACACCTAAGAATAACTTACCATCTCCAGCACAATTGTTAATGTCTAGGAATTTAAGAGATAACATTCCAATGTCATACAAAAAATTAAAACCAAAGGTTGTAACATTTAAAAATTATAAAGAGTGTGTCAATAAGAACAATGAAAAAAAGTCTAAGTATTATAACAAGAATACTAAGTCATTGTCAATATTATATCCCAATGATCATGTCTACTTCAAAAGAAAACCAAATTATAATTGGGAACAGGCCATTGTCAAACAAAGGTTGACAGGAAATAGGTCATATATCATTGAGGATGTCAATGGAGTTAGGTATAGGAGAAACAGAATTCACCTAAGGCATAAATATTCTCCTATGTTATCCAACTCGTCGCAGGGGAGAGAGGAAGGTGATAGTCAGGAGTCAGCACCTCAAGAATCCTCATCTCAATTCATAGGTCAAAAGTCAACCCGTTATGGTAGAATTGTAAAGCCAACTAGAAGGCTAATTGATGAAATCAATTAAATGTACTAAAGTGTATTTTAGATTAAGTCATATTTAAGCCAAGATGTTTTGTATTGTAAAACTAAATAAGTACTTGTCAGATACTTTGTATTGTCAATTGAATTTAAGTCAAGTCCGTCCACAGCCTATGTTACATTGTTTGTTAAAGGTTAATTTGAACTTAACAAGGGGGATGTTGTAATATCACATCACTAGTTAGTAAAACTAATGGTCACAACCCTAGTGAGATATATCGGTCATTGTCGGTATGGGTGTGGCCGCCTAAGCAGTGTCTGATTAATCTTAATATTATGTACATGTTCTAAGTCTAATAAATCTAGTATTCACTATATCAAGTGTTTCAATATAAACATTACAGGGATTTTGAACTGGGAAGGAACTTATGGCACCTTGGCTTCGTGAGCGATATAACACTGTGACTTTGCAGCGTAATTTGTAGCAAATTATCGGCGAAATTCTAAAAATAGATGTTTCTGTCGAACAGTCAAGTCAAGAGCAAACAAGAAACCGAAAAATTTGCAGTTATTGCCCAGCGAAAAAACGTCGTATGACAAAATACTTTTGCAAGGACTGCAAGAGGGCCATTTGTGGCGAACATACAGTTTCTATGTGTAATTCCTGTACTGATTAAGATATTTCATTATTTTTTATTATTATATGATACGTTAAAAGCTTAATTACTGTAACTTTAATTTGCTTAACACGTTCTATGCCAACGCAGGTCAGTGCTGACCGACAGTGAACTTCCTCTTTAGGCCAATAAAAAATCGGAAATGTGTTAAAATTTTGCCAAACAATTTTTTTGATTAAATACTTAAATCTAATGTCAGAATGTGTGATTCTATTAACAAAGGTGAATTTTAGTCATAGTTTATAGAGATATTAGACGTCGGTCAACACTGACCGCCGCGGCCCATGGAGACGATATATCGACTTTCCGTTAGTGAGGCCGCGCGGGTCGCGGTGTCGGGTCCGTCCCACTACCCCACAGCCAGTGAACTCTCCCGCGCCTACTCAGTTATCGCCCGAATCCCGATGTGAGACGCCGTTTTATTGATTGATTTGTTACGATAGCGTATCCGTTTGTGGTCAGGTTATGAGAGTGGAGCACGTTTAAGTTATTAACATTTATTATTACTATGAACGAATTTGAAGATTTTGAGATTACGGAAGATATTTTAACACAGATCGAAAACATAGAAATTGATTTTCTCGACAAAAGTTTAAACCTAAGTTCTGATGACGAGGAAGTAAAAATTCAACCCCCCCGATCGAGGCACAGGCGTCTGCGGATCCTATCAACAAGCGAAGACAGTGATGCAGAAATTGATCGTGCTATCCAAGGTTTAGAAAATAGTACATCCTCAAAATCGACAGAGTGTAAAAGTAATCAGCGCAATATGAATGTTGTGGCATGCCAGTTTCTATTCGCACGTCAATGACTAACAAGTTTCCAGCTGATTTTTATGCACTTTTGGTGACGGATAGCTTATTACAACAAATCGTTGAAAGTACTAATGCTTTTGCAATAACTAAAATAACTCGCACCACAGAAGCTTCGAAACATGCAAGAATCCGCTCATGGTCAGAAACAAACCTTGCTGAGATAAAACATTTTTTCTGCTTAATATTGTACATGGGTTTGGTAATGCTTCCAAAAATTGCCTATTATTGGTCTACGAGTGATATTATGAGCCAAAACTTTCCACGAACTGTAATGTCTAGAAATAGGTTTGAATTGCTTTTACAAATGATAAATTTTTCTCAAGATGACGATAATAATAAGTTGGACCGACTTCACCGCGTAAAACACTTGTTAGATGTACTGAATAATAATTTCCAGAAAAATTATATTCCTGGTGAAGCCATATGCATTGATGAGAGTATGGTTCCGTTTCGAGGACGTTTGATATTTCGCCAATATAATAAACAAAAACGGCACAAGTACGGGGTCAAGCTTTTTACCCGACTGCGCCAGAAGGAGGGTTATGTTTTTCGACAGTATGTATAATAATAATAATAATAATAATAATAATAACCCCATCGCTGTATCTCTACGTTGGCGTCGTGGTGGGGCTTGCGCGCTCCAATAAACCCTAGGTCGTAACATGCCAAGGGTGAGGGGCCAGACTAAGAGAGATACAATCCGCAGGGCAGTTTTGTGGCGAACTGTTGGGCATTAGCGACCTCACGGACCCGATCTCCCGGGAGAATTCTCGTTCTTCATCTCCGGCTTGCCTTTATTGGCCGGCCGTAGTGAACACTGACGAGGAACAGTTCTCCCACCTCTCTCTTGCCTTTATTGGCTGGTTTGAGTGGAGATTCGCAAGAGCAATCGTGCTCGGGAGAAGGATGTATAATCCAGTAAGGTGCTGGTAGGGATCTTGACCGCACTTCCGGGATTGTCCTGATAGCCGTGGTATACCTCTCCACTCCTCAAGCACCTCAGGATATGTTGCCCTCTTGTTGCTATGTCACTTCGTGCTAGCGGCCGTTTTCGGGGGCCCATTTATTGAGTGTGTAAGTCACCCCTTGCCTGTTTACCGATGGATATTAATAACATTGTTTAGGCAGGGGCCATAGTTTTCACATAGTTCTTGGTAACCAGTCCACTTAAGACTCCAAAAACCATAGCCCTATTATCTTTATTTTTCATATGTCACAATAGTTTTCACCAACCGGGGGTTGTCCTTGGATGCACTAGCATTGCGCGTACAGGGACAATCGTCGGTTGGCATCACGTTACATTAAAAGTACCTAAAGGGCCTCTGCGAGTTGGTTTCGGCTCCTCGTACGCCTCCCAAAGGTCCAGGACCTCAGGGTCCTGAGATAAAAACTCATAAAAAATAATAATAATAATATATCTTTATTTGAAACTAGAAATCTATAAACAATTTATCTAAGTACGATGATAGCTGCAATAGTTTGAAACTGAGGCGCAGCTATCAACGCCCACCTCCAGAAACATAAGAACAGGAGTAGTTTCATATCTTTAGCAAACACATTATATCTACTTAACCTAGCCTAAAGTAGTGCAAGGTGTGTAGTGTGTATGTAGTGAGGGTGAGGTTGTGCAAGTGAGTATCATGTATGAAGGGGGAGTGTATGTAATATGAGTATGTGATGTTATATTTCGACAAGTTTTTCAGTTTCATCGTAAGTTTTTGATGTTAGCCATTTAGTTAGTTTCTTTTTAAGCACAAACTTTGTCAGAGGGTATATATTTGTTTCCTTATTTATTTTATTATACAGCCTAGAGCTAATGTGTCTGAAACTGTAACTCACAGCTACAGTTCTGGAGCGTTTCGTAGGACAGATTCTGTCCGCGCGACGAGAAACAGTGGCACATTTTGGATCGTAGTACAGCTGTCCATGTCTTCTGATAACTGTTTGCAGTATGAAGAGCTGTCTAACAGTAAGGACTTTGCAGAGTTGAAAGAGGTCTCGAGTTGGGAATCTAATGGGTTTATTTGCAATAACCTTTAACACTGCTCTCTGTGCCCTTTCTACTCGCAACATGGTTGTTGGTGTATGTATGTATGTATGTATGTATAATTGTTTGGCACGCTCTGCAGCCTAAACGGCTCGATGGATTTTAGCTTGAGTGGTGTCGTTAGATTCGTATTTACTGTGAGAGTGACACTGGGTATATCAAAATAAAAAAAAAACAAAATGGCGGATTTTTGGCGCCAAATTCAAATATTTTGCACGCTCTGTGGCCTGTACGGCTCGATGGATTTTAGTTTGCGAGGTGTCGTTAGATTTGTAATTACTGTGAAAGTGATATCGTAAAAAAATAAAACTAAAAAAGTAAAAAATAAAAAATGGTAATATAAAAAAATAAAAAACCCGACTGCTCTTCTGAGTATTCATGAAAAAGCCCTAAAACAAGAAAGTCGTTGTAGCAGTCGGGACCCATTCTAGAAAGTCAGTCTAGTCAGTAGATCTATGATGTAATGGGTCCCGACTGCTACAACGACTCTTGTTTTAGGGCTTTTTCATGAATACTCAGAAGAGCAGTCGGGTTTTTTATTTTTTTATATTACCATTTTTTTTAAACTGTGCACTTTACCAGGCTATACATATAAGATAAATATATATGCTGGAAAACAAAATGAACAAACTAATGTCACCCCTCATAGAGTTGTAATGAACCTGTGCCAGGACTTGCTGAATAAAGGGCACTCGTTATATACTGATAATTGGTATACAAGCGTACCCTTAGCCAGAGAACTCTTGAAATATGAAACACATTTGATTGGAACTTTAAGTAAAAACAGAAAGCATTTCCCTAAAGTAGTAGTTTCTACCAAGCTAAAAAAAGGCCATTCATAGCGAGAGAAAGTGATGATGGCATAACCGTTTTAAGATGGAAAGACAAACGAGAGGTTTTAGTACTTTCCACGAAACATTCAACACGTTTTATTCCCGTTACCAAACATAATAAAACCACAATGAAACCAGCTATTGTTTTAGATTATAACAAGGCAAAAGGACCAGTGGATTTAGCTGATCAGATGGCAGCTTACCAGACACCATTGAGAAAATCTTCAAAATGGTACAAAAAAATTGCATTTGATCTGATTTTAAACGTCGCCTTGGTGAATGCTTTAGTTTTATACAGATCCGTCACACATAAAAATATACCTATTGTAGAATTTAGAAAAGAAATACTCAAAAGTTTTTTAGCAAAATCTTCAACAACCGAAACAACTTCAGGACGGAATATGAGAAAAAACATGTGCTCCAGAAAGAAGAAGGTCCTTCTCTCAAGGTGCGTCGGATGTGCACAGTTTGTTACAAAAACAATGTGACCACTTTTGGGCGTGCACTTGCCAGAAACAAAACTAAAAAAGTGCCTACTTTCTGTGACACTTGCGAAGATAAACCTTTTCTATGTGTTGAATGTTTTGCCAACGTTCATATTAAAATTTAATTTTTAAATACTTAATGTTGTTAGTCAAGATTTATTTTTGGATAGGTATTCAAGTTGATTGTTTTTAGACTCTAAAATTGTTAAAAAATATCGTTATTACTTTGAACACATTTTTTCTTTTGTTTGTGTATAATTTTTATCCAATAAACTTTTTTTTGACGACGCAAATTTTTACTCTTTGGTAATTGTTGTTTTTTTTTCTATGTTCTTTCAATTTTTCATAAACCAACGTAATTTCGTTTAACTGGAGGGCCACGCGAGTCAATGAGTACAGGATTTAGTTTGATAGCGCTGCCCTACGGCCTGTAAGAGTTGATTGAAAACACTCATAAAACGTGGTCAGCTATGACCGACGCGGCCCAAACGAAAAGTCTAGATGTCGACCAGCACTGACCGACGTGGCTTGAATGGTAAGACGCGTTTTTTTTCCTGGCAGCCAACGTGTTAAAGAAAATTAAACAGATTTTTAAAAGTAAAGTGTTTTTTTTTTTCGTAATTCTCAGAGACGAAAGGTTAGTTACAACGTTACTCGAAAATAAGGTTAGTGAGCTAGGGTTAAATCGGAATGTCAGAATAAAAAAATAATGATTTTTGAAAAAAGAAGAAATAAATGAAAATTTTGTCTCCATTACGAAAATTGAGCCATTGTATTGTGGATTAAGATAGTTTAAAAATGGATTATAAAAAAAAATAGTGGAGTCCTTATTTCGTAAAAGAAACGACCCAAAACGCCTTTATAGTTTGTGCTTTGCGAAAGTCATCCAATTACTGAAACCGTACGTCGACGCCAGTTTGGAAAAATATGAAGTGTCATTATTGGACAATGTAAGGATTTAAGACTTTTGTGTTTGTTTATGAGTAGCTATAATACAGCTTACCAAGTTGATCAAGTATTTTTTATTCAGGTACATGATCTAAAATATGACTTAAACAATCTGGGTCTAACAAGAATTATATGGACAAAACTGTTTTTTTTTAATTTCTACCAAAACACACAATGGTGTACTTAGACGACGAGGGATTGATGTTTTCAGGCAAATGTGAGGATTGTAAAAATACATTTGTTGCCATTGACGATTTAGGTGACATAGTGCCACGATACAAAGTTAATTGTGTGGCACTTAATGCAGTATATTGTATCGACTGTGGAGGTGACTTATTATGTCTCAAGAAAAGCTTATTAGCGTAGACCCCCCAAAGAAATAAAAAAATAGTTTTATTAAAGTTGAATTTTAGTAAGAAAAACCATTTTTATTTTTGTTCGATTAAAATATAATATACCAAGTTTTACTTTTATTTTTTTTACATATTAGATATGGCAACCTAGGGAGCCAGATTACGTACTTGGCAGGTTGAAAGAATTATCTGTTTTTTTTTTTATTTGATTGATTTTTCAAGTTTCGTGAACAACACTATTTTTAGTGGTTAATAGTGTATTGTATGTCATGCACGGACGTACGGAGCTAACTCATCAGTGCATTACATGTAATGCATGGACAGTGAAAGTGTTAAAGCTACAACACTTCTTAATAATAGTTTTATTATCAGATTTGAGATTCTGATCTACGGATTATAAACGTTAATGTCAAGTTTGGTGGAGCTACTCATGACTCGCATATATGGTCTACTAGTCTTGTTGAACCACGTGTTGAACCATATATGCGAGAACTTCATCAAAATAATGAACAAGTATGGCTATTAGGTAGATATTTTTAATAGTAAAATGATCTAATGTATAGTTTGCCTGTGAATAACTAATTTAACAAAATTTTCAGGGGACGCCCTTGTCTTATGGTACCTATTCTCAATGCAGTTCAAGGTAGTAGAGGAGAACAGTACACTCAAAAGCATGTGCAAGCCCGTAACTGCATTGAGCGCTGTTTTGGACTACTTACAGCACGATCTCCACCGTGCTTAGAGACAGAGTTCTTCACTATCATCCTTATGTAGCTAGCTACGTACATTACGATGGCATGTTGAGTGTTACACGACATAGCTTTGGAAGCTGGCTTGCCGCCACCATCACTACAACTTTCTGCTACACATAATGATGGGGATGATATAATCATGCAAGACCCCACACCCACTGAGACAGGTAGCCAAAGTGAACTAATCCAAGGAAGAGCCATGCTGAGCCGTTTATTAAATAGGTTGTAGTAAGAAACATTTGTTAGAGTAATTGTTGTAGTGTTAGTTGTAATAATTTTTTTTTTTCTTGCTTTTATATATTGTAACGGGTATCCGCTACTAGGTTAGCTGTAAGCCCAAGGAGTTCCAGATCACAACCAAATCCCAACTCACTAGTTGCCACCGTCGCAGCCTCAACGAGTATATAACGCCATCTACCGGTTAATCAAAACAACTGGTTTAATAGTAACTAGACATATTTGTACAATCCTTATAAAACGGTCACTAGCGCCACCTATCAATTTATTGAGACTAATACGACAATCGTACATTGATGTTAATTATTTAAATCCTTTTACCCGCACTACGGCTGCATGACAGACCGTGATGTCCGAGGCGGTTGACGACTTCGCCACGATGGCAGCGATGAGGAGAACAACAAGGAGCGCTCAGACGTAAGCAGCGAAGCGGAAAGTAGTGTCGTCGAACAAGGTGCCTATGTTAGGCGACGGTAGTGCGTGAAGCCAGAGACCCGACTCACACTCTCCCACAACCAGCAGGCGCGCACGCTCCGCAGTAGTAGATGTTGCAAACAGGTTTTCCTGAACTACTTTGCAGAGCGGCTCGTCTTCACCTGTTGTGTATGTAGATTAGTCACAACACTAATAATAGATTTACGATTATACACTAGGGACAACACTAGTGATTAGGGTCATGGCGTCCTAACTTGTATTGCATAGAAAGCGTAATATTACTTTGTGTTACTTAAAAAGTATATAACTCAGTGAAACCTAAATAATTATGTTTTATTCTATAAACATAACTTGGTGTCAGGTGTAAAGCCAAGTAAAAAACCAAATGAAAAAGTATTTAAAACTGCGCAAACAGAAAACTAAGTATGTGAAAAATTCAAAATGGAGGGAATGAAGCTACCGCGTAATCTTATTCTCAGTGGGCGCGAATGTACTTTTGGAACGCCTTATAAAAGATATAGATTTTGTAGGGTACCTTTTGGTATATCATCAGCACCAGAGGTTATGCCAAAAATAATGACTAATATTTTCAGTGATATTCAAGGATTATATATTTACTACGATGATTTGATTATAAGTGGACAATAGAATTCTAGCTAAAGTAATAGAAAGAGGTAAGCAATATAATGTTAAATTTAATAGTGCTAAGTTACAGAATAAAAAAGAATGTTAAGTATGTAGGCTTGTATATTACAAAACAAGGCATTAAAGTGAATCAAAAACATGTCGAAGCTATTTAAACGTTAGAAGAACCGAAGAATATTAAACAATTGCAAAAATTCTTAGGTATGTGCAATTATTTGAGGAAGTTTATTCCGCAATATACTAAAACTGCTGAACCATTGAGGGATTTACAAAAAAAAAAGTTGAGTGGAACTGGGATGTAGGAAAGAAAAGGGCATTCGATGAGATAAAAAAGAAATTAAGTCGTACTCCTACATTAGCCATATTAAAGAAAACAGGGACTATAACATTACTAACTGATAGTTCTAAATCAGGTTTAGGTGCTTGTTTGTTACAAGAGGGAAAACCAATTTTCTTTTATTCTAGATGTTACACAGAAAGTCAAACTAGATGGGCGCCCATAGAAAAAGAAATATTTGCTATTTGTGCTTCCATGGAAAAATATCACCAGTTTGGGTATGATAGGGAAATTATAATTGAAATAGATCATAAGCCTTTAGTCACTATAGTTAATAAAGATTTAAGTATGATATCAGCAAGGTTGCAAACGATGGTTTTAAAACTTTTAAAATTTTCACCGTTAAATATGTGCCAGGTGAAAAGATGTTTATAGCTGATTATTTGTCAAGAAATTTTATACAAGAAAATGCTAAAGAGGAACCAACTTTAAAGGAATTAGTACATACCTACCATTGACCAAGAAGTAGTATATGGGTTAGAGTGTGATTTACCTATTTCTGTTATGAAATTGCAACAATTTCAAACTGAAACAAAGTTATATTCAGATTTGAAGCAAGTTTTAACTTTTTGTGAAGTAAGATGGCCAAATAATTATAATTTACAGTATAAACGCACACTGAAACAGTCAGTTGTCAACTTTAGAACGGGCAAGTCAGAGAAATAAAAGTGATTTGTGTGGATAAAGTCAGTAATGTTGCAGTAGTCCTCTAACATGTGGCAATGTTACACTACAGAACTACACCTGTAGCAGAATATACCCCAACTTAATTGTTAATGAATAGACTACTGAGAACTAATTTGCCATGTATTGAGATTCTTTAGTTTTAAGCCAAAAGGAAGTCATGATTCACCGTGTGCTCCACTCTCATAACCTGACCACCAGGGGCATGATAGTTCCGAACAAATCTAAGATACGAAATTGAACCATTCAGCTAGCGCCATCTATCAATCCAGGATTCCAGTTTTTAAAATGGGTTTAATTTTAATGTTACTAGATGGCATTAAAACTTAAGTCTCTTCCATGTCTCTTCATAGTTTTTCGCAAATTAAACAAATTGATATTAATAAAAAACATCAGAAGTGATATTATAATTCATTAATTTATTTGAAACATTAAACACTGTAATTAATTTAATTTGATTCATATTATGAACTTATTTTTTTAAACAGCAACGCTGTTGAAGTAGGGGATCTTTCGTTTAAATTTGATTCCATTTTAAAGTTTCTTTTCGTTGTTTGTGTGCTTTCGTGATTTTTCGCTTATTTGATAACTTTTAACGACTTGGCGCTTGTCATACGGATGTTGACGTTGTATCATATTATCTGAGACCACTTGGCTTTGTTTTTGGACACCGATTATTGCTTTTCCGATCTACTTGGCGTTATATCTGGACAACTGAGTTTTACCTTACGATTAGGATTCAAACGACAAAATGCCAAAGAAATCGCAATTACATTGTTATTTTGGATGCCAAAATGATGGTAAGTTAGTTTAAACTATACTATAGTTTAGTTTTCACAATGGAAAAACCTTTTCGATCCTTCTTACATCGTAATGAAATGGAAACTCAATCAAATGATTTGATTGATTGATTGGTTGATCAAATAATACGAAATCCTAGTCTAATACTAACGGTATTCAGCCCTAAGTTCAGTGCTTGGTTCAGCACAATTGTAGATGTACTTTTTTATTTTTTGTTTTCAACATTTTTAGGCTTTTGTTGTTAAGTCACTTTAATCTCCTTTTAACTTGTTTTAATTTTAAATTTTATTTTTTACAAGTTTTATGTCAGTTTTATGTACAGTCAGGGCTCAAAAGTGCAGTTGCACTCTACCGACACTAAAACATGTAAAATTTCTTTGTAAAAGAAGGTCAATGGATCATGACCGATTCAGTTTGTAGCATTTAATCAAAATATTTAATAAACTAGTTGCAGAACACGTAGAAGTCCAGACAGTTTAGCATTGTTAGAGTGTAACTGCACTTTTGACCCCTGACCGTACCTTTTGTTGTATTATCTCCAGTGGGTAAAAAGAGTTTTACATTTTCAAGTCTGGTCGCCAAGATATGACAAGCCACCTAGTTTGGGTACACTACATAACTGAAGCTCGCATATAGTTACAGACCTAAACTTTTTATTTATGATTATTTAAACTAATGAATGATATTTATTTTTTGTAAATAGGTTTTTTTTTACTATTTGTAACAATTGTTCAATTTTATTTATTATTTTTTTAATTAAATTTTTATTATCATTAAGAATCATGCTTCTTGTATTTTCAGGCCCACTGCACCTGTTTCCAAATCCTAATACCGGGTCATGGGAGGTTTTGGAAAAATTTTATATTTGGAAGAGTGTACTTCCTGCGTCAATACAAGAGAAAGGAAATAATTACATGTATAAAAGTATAAGATTATGCAATAATCATTTCTTGGATGTTTACTGTTTACCAAGTCGTAGATTGACAAGAAATGCTGTTCCAACTTTACGCCTAGATAATTATTATTTTATATCTCTAATTTCAATTTTATTCTTTTTTTTTGGATAATTTGAAGAACTGATACAAAAAAGCTTGGGTAGGGTCAACAGAAGCCCCATGTGGAGTCTGTCTGCGGGATTTAACGTAACCTAAGATGAAGGAGATTACAGTGGGAGAAGATTTACCCTCTCCAATATGGACCAAACCTTATAAAAAAAAAATGAGTTTAAAAAACAGTTTGTTTAACGGGCTAACCGTTTTACTTATTATAACACATATCATTACAGCACCGCAAGTTCAATCCTTGGAACAACCTGTAGTACAATCAACACAGCACAATATAGAAAATGATCGACTATCAAGTGCTCTCACAGAACCATCAACATCAGCTGCTGTCTACACATCAGAATATGCTCCTGGTTAGTTTTATAATACTTTCGTTACACGCGTGTAATTGACAGGTTGGCAAAAACTGAAACAGTAGCTTCATGACCATGATTATGACTGAAAAACGTTGGAATTTTCTTCAGGAAAATTGTCGAATTTTCCGACCGTTTTTCAACTAGATTTGTGTTTTATTCAGTTGTTACAACAAAATCCAGCCCTAAAAACACAATTTTAGTGAAAAAAGCAAAAAAACTTAAATACGGCAATGTAATCGTAAAAGAAAATTCATACACCCCGCGCGGAATCAGCTGTTAGCTGTAAAAGTTTACTGGCCTCGTAGTGCCTACGACAGACAGAGACAGCATACCACTCGCTCGCTCGCTCCTTTTGTGTGCCTTTGCTTACGCGCCGACACTCCTAGGGTTGTACCGCGTACGGAATTTAATACTTGTAATTTTATTTTCTTTATGTAAAATGCTTTAATAATAATTAGATACTCAGGAGTATGATTACTTTATTATTTCTTAATTCCAAAAACCTTATTTTAAATCGTTAATGATCTACAGTATCAATTACGAAGCTACCCGAACTGTACACACGCGTTGCATTACAGTAATGTAAATTGTTTGCTTTAGACAATTTAGTGGTACATAAAACATAAAAACATCGTGTTAATATTGCCAGATTCACATTCTTTAACCTGTCAATCCCTGAGCGAAAACCGGCGTACGCACGTGTAGTTACGAAAATCTTTGCTTATTTTCGATTTTTACATACTATAAGAAAAACTTCTTATTTACGTTCTTGAATAAATACCCTATAAAAAAAAAACTTAATTTATAATCTATGCGAACGCCGACGTTTGCTTAGTGTTTAGAAAATGGTGCAAAATCGCGCGCGTGCTGCTTGGGGATTGACAGGTACTAGGTTTAAACTTGGAAGCAGAACCATGAGTAAAAGTTACAAAAGATAGCGGTTAATAACAATGTTTATCATACGATTACGATACGATTATTTTTCAATACCTAGTTCTTCATCTTTATCTCAATCGCAGGCCGACCACTGTAACTACTGCGCCATGGGCACCTCGACTAACGTACTTACTATTACCGAAATAAAAATGTTTAATTTCATACCATGTGGGCAGCCCTAATTGCTACACGTGTCACACAACTCTCAAAGGTTTGCCGACAAACGAAACCGTCAGCCGCTGGGGCGCTGAGCCGCCATTTTAGTTTGCCGCGATTGTTGGTGCGTTCTGGACGTCTATTTCGTTTTCTTTCAACAGCCGAGAGTTCGGGACTGTGTGTTGCGTTCAGTTGAGTTGTGTGTTTTTGTGTTTTGTGGTATCGTCATGAATCGGCGTAATGAAACGTTTAGTGCTCGCGAATATGGCCAGATGTTAATTTGCTTGGGTGAAGCTAGAGGAAAGGCGTCGTTGGCAAAGGCTCTATGTGCAAAGAAACCCAAATGAACGACATCCAGCTAATAGTCGTACTATCACACGGGTATATCAGCGTGTTTTAGAAAATTTACCTATTGTGCCGCGTCAGGAAGGTGCTGGAAGGACAATCCGTGCTCGTTCTGAGCAGGCGATTGTAGATGTTGTCCGTCGAAATCCGCGTTTGGGAACCCGTACTGCTGCAAAACTTGTAAGGCGTAGGTAATAACGGACCCCGTGTTTCACATTGGGCTGTGCACAAAGGCCTTCGAAAGGACAAGCAACGTCCATATCGGATCCATAAAGTGCAGGCTCTGGTACCTGGTGACTCAACGCGTAGACTGGCGTACTGCATATGGCTGAAACATCGGCAGCAGCTAAATCGCCAATTCGTTTCACGGGTGAACGACCCGAGAGACTTTAGGTAAGTGACTATTTTAATTTTTGATAGGTGTTGAATTAGTGTTTAAATTTTTTTATAGGTGTGTTTGTGTGTGTAGTGTACTATGTATTTATTCCAAACAATGTCCACGTCCCGAAGTACCTACCTATACGAAGACCCTGTACCACGCGCGACCCTGTACCGCGCGTGGTACAGGGACGCGCGCGTATCGCACTATTCGTTATACATTGCGTAGCCGAAATAAAATTGAAAATAGAAAAACGTTCACCTATCATTTCCGGGAAAATATTTCACTATCAAAATATTAACAATACCAGTCTGAGTTCATACTTTTCGTTTTTGCCAACCTGTCAATTACACCCGGTATGTATACAACATTATTTTTAGTATAATTATGCAAAACCTGAATATAGTTTGTTGAGAAACAGTAACTGAATCAATTCTGATAATTTTTACACTATGTTATATTTTTTCCAAAAAATATTTAAAAAAGGTCACTAGTTCACACCACCGACATTTAGTACAACACAGGTCACGGTAGGTCATAACAGGCATTAGACGCCAGCGCAGAGCTGTGTGTAGGAGCAAAACAACCTCTCCGTCTCCCGGGTGGCCCAGTGACCTAGTCGCCAAACAGGTACCATAACTGGCTTATAACTTTGTGATTTTCCATAATACAGTTTTGGAATTTAGTACATAGTAGATTCTTTATATAAAAATACTAGACAGGTGTATCAGGTTTCCCATATACTAAAAACAAGGTTGTATATAGTGGTTTGGTTTTTATATGTTTCTGCAACTATAAGTTAAAGTTTTTCTTTTATTTTTATGTTTTTTATTTTTGATGTTACGATAATCACTATATCACCACAGCTTGAAAGGAACATTTATTGTCTGTCATGGCACCTAACATGTTTATAATTCCAATAAAAGTGTTATTTACAATTCCTGCACGCAGTTCAAATTTTTACGTCATTGTATCATGAATAAAAAATTTACTATGGTCTCGATGCACCCTAACTTAATAATAACGTATTTATTCTGAAAGTTAATTATGGCACCAGAAATAAGCGCAGTTAACTCTTGAAGTAATTTATCTATTATAGACAGAAGTTTTTTGGATATCTTTTCCAATTTTTTCATCAGTTTGTTGATAAGCTTTATATTTTCTGAATTGGTTTTGGAGCTTACTAGTTTCCAGGCACCTGAAATTAAATTTTATACAAATTTATTAGAAATTATTTAAATTTTAGTTATCTAATTAAATAATAATGTTACTGCTTGACATTTATTTGTAAATAGATGTAAATACAAATTACAGTTGGTCAAAAAATAAAGATGTGAATCATAATTTTGTTACGCGCGAACAATTTCGCTGTGTTTGTGTTTTTACCAGATTTTACTCAAGTAAGTATTATTTGTTATTATAGAGTTATTATTTTGCTTATATTGATTCTATTTAGAGTATAATTTGCATGAAATACATTGTTTTAACTTATAAATAAAGCCGTTATAGTTTGTGATTATGTTTTCCGATTTCCGTGTAAATTATGATGATGTTTATCAGTAAATGTAATGAAACTATTATAAAAAGTAATTAGGATCGTTTATCCAACGATATAATAACGTTTCTATTCAATTGTAGTGAAAAATAATTTTGATAAGAAAGCACGCGTAACGGCCATTTTGGGATTCAAAATCCAACAAGCCATCTTGGTCCTTATTTGTATCACCCTAAGGACAAAGTTTATTTGGAGTTTGTTTTTATCAAGTTTTTACTAGGGAAACTGCAGTGTCGATAAAATTTTGTAATCATCGATAATGATAGCGGTATTTTATAAATATTGTTTATTTATTTTTATATGATAAATTCGTTATTTCTAAAGCTCTAACATGACTTTATATATTTTTTTTTCTTCTTATTACCAAAGAAAATCAACTGAAGAGACCATAGGTTATATACTAAGGTGATATTCTTTCTCTTTTTGTTTTAAAGCATGTCGAATTGGCGCGTGAATGAGCAGCCTCCTGTGGACTTCCTCGATCTACTGTATGACGAGGAAGGTGTGGACGTTGAAGAGGAGAGCGGCGATGAACACGAAGCGTTTTCTAGCGATGAGGTTGTTATGTTTGCCTTATAATTTGTTATAATAATAATAATTTGTGAACTGTTTTTTATTGCATTTGGATGGGATTTTTTTGCATGGACATCTTCTTTGTACATTTTAGGATGAAGTTGTGCATGCTCGCTGTTCATCGCCGGTACGCATGGGGAGCCTTCCACGAGTGGTATTGCGTTTATTTTGGTTTGCGGTGATTTATTGGTTATGGGTGGCGGAGTATTTGCATGTTTTTTTTTATGTTTAGGATGAAGCATGGGAGCGTTCACCCTCACCGGAGGCTCCACCCTACTCTCCTCTTACGTCACCAGAGCGCCCTACAAGGAGGCTGACGCAAGCGGTAATACTTCTTTATTCTGTTTGATTTGCTATATTTCGTATTTATTACAGTTGGATTTCAGTGGTTTAACGTTTCAATATTTTAGGGTGATTGGTCGCCACGTCCCTCAGCGTCCCGCGACAGGTCAAGATCCCCGATATTCCTCAATCTGCCGTCGCAATCGTAAGTTTATATGTACTGATATTATTTGTGAATAGTCATCTCCCGTATCAAGTATTTATTTTTACAGTGAACTGGAACCTGAGACATTGCCGCAGGTTATACGGATTTTCGGGGAGGATGGCCAACCGCTCGACGCTGAGATCCAGGATATCGTCGAGGTCGAGGTGGACATTGGCGTTTTTCTGTCCCCGGATGCCCACGCTTTGTATGTGTCCCCTGAGGAGCGTGAAGAGAATGATAGTGAAAGAAATGAAACGGAAGCTAGTGAAAGGAGAATTAATAGGCGAAGAGGTGGACGAAGGGGTCTGCGAGGACAGAATGTGGGTGGGCGTGGGCATCCAAACCGGGGCCGCAGGGGGAAAAATCAGTGGGAGGTGGGACACCCACTGAATGAAATTTGGACGAATGACGAAGACGTTTCTCCTGAATTGGTAAGTTTGGCGACGGATGTATTACGAAGACGACAGATGAGAATGCAAGGTGCTGCCAGAGCCAAGAGAGATTATGAACGAGAGGTTGACAGCGGGAGCGAAAATGGTGATGAATTTTTCGACGCTAATGATGGAGCGGTTAAAGTCTGGCATAAATGAAACAATAATGAAGGAGTTAAGAAGTGTTGCTCAAAATTTGCCTGCAGAAAAAAAAAAACTGGTTACATTTTTATTCTATGAAATCTCTTTGGCTCCAGGAGTGGAGTACAATACAGCAACTGGCCAAATTATTGAATTTGAAGACATGGGGAACAAAAGAAATAAAACTCTGGCTGATCATGCACTAGTATTAATGATAAAAGGGCGATTCCACTATAGACGATTTTCGATAAAAAAAATTTAGCATGCTATTTAGTTGTTTTTTGGTTATTAGTGCAAAGAAGAAAGTCCAAAGTTAATAGTCAATCTATTTTTATTTAATTTTGCTTCAAATTTACTATTTTAGCGCGTTTGAAAATATTACTATCCTAAGAGTTGGTATAAACTGTAAAATGATACCTGGCAACACTGGCGCGAAACAGCTGTTTCTGTCAGTTTGAGGTTATGTTTTACGGCTAAACGTGAAGTGACAATATTCATTTATCCTCGTGTTCCAAAAAATGTAAGTATATGTTGTTATTTAGTAAGCATTATTGACTGCTAGTATACACTGTTGTCTTGTTGCACCCGCGATGTAAAAGATACAAAAGTTTACTTTGTTCACCGAAATAAAAAACTATCATTCTGAGACTTTGCAAAAGTAAGAAGAAATCAAAATTAGACATAAATTAATCGTTTTTAAGAGTGGAATGATCGTTAAGTGGAAATAAACGACAACTTAAATTAGTTGCACCCGCAATCGCGGGTGCAACATCGCGGGTGCAACTTTTTTCACTTAACGTTTTTGTGTGTGATTACACTATATTCGGTCTGTTTTACAGAATTATCGGTTAAAATTACAACAGAGCAACTCAAGGAGACTGCTTCACAGAAATATAGGCGGAAATTAAAAGAAAATCCTGAGCTGCATGCCGAACATCTCCGTCGGGAAAGAACTCGTGATTCCAAGCGGCGAGAAATACTGAAAAGGAAAATGGACACAGATGAAGATTTGAAAATAATGGCTAGAATCAGATCCAAAGAAAGAATGCAGGCAACTAGAAAGCGGCGTAAAGTAGAACAAGTCCAACAAACAAGATCTAGATACAGCAGTCCTCGCACACTAGGAAAGGCTGTAGCAAAGGTAAAACGCAATCTACCGGCCAGTCCCACCAAAGCTGCGGAAGTGGTAAAAAAAATAGCTTCTGAATTCCATATTGCTCCAATTGACGAAACTGACGCCCCCAAAGGAGCGCCTCGGAAGCTAACTGATGAAGGAAAAAAAAAGGATTGGTGAATTTTATAATAGGGATGACATTAGTCGACAAATGCCTGGCATAAAAGATGTGAAAAAAGTCAAGTCCAAAACGGGAACGAAAATGCGAATCCAGAAAAGAACAATGATTATGAACATTGGAGAAGCCTTCGAAATTTTTAAAGAAATTCATCCTGAAATATCTGTAGGCACGACTGTTTTTTATAATGAGAGACCAGCTCATATACTGCCGATTAACGATACTCCCCATAATGTTTGCGTATGTACAACTCACTCAAATTATATTAATCTTCTTCTCGCTATTTCGAAACATGCGACAGACTTTCCCAAAACTCACCAAGAGCTTCTGAAAAAGGTATCTTGTAGTGTCGACAATGAAGACTGCATGTCCAGTAGTTGCGATGCATGCAAGGAATCTAACATTTGGGATATTACTCTAGATTCCAATCCATGTGTTAATTGGAAGGCCTGGATCTTTGAGAATCAGAGACCAAAACAGATCATAATGAGTAAACCTTTCAATGAAGCACTGGACGAACTACATGACGGCACTGGCAAATTCAAGCTACATTCTTTTGTTAACCCTTTAACCGCGCGTGTCGCATATATGCGACAAATATTTCCGTGTCCCTACCGCGCGTGTCGTATTTCTGCGACAGAGAACATGCATGATTTTTTCGTTCTATTTTCGTCCTATTAATTGCGTGGTACAACTAAAACTATTATTAAATAGAGCTATTATTTACAACAATTACTTAAAATTATGTGTCATAACTCTAAGCATTCAAAAAACTTAAACAAAAAAAGTAATTGGCAGCTTGAAATTTTCTTCGGCGTCTATCGCGCGCGTCGCATAAATATGACCATAGGGATGGGATACAATGCAATGCGCATTTTAAAAACGAAATAACAAACAGTTAAATAATCAGGTATAATGCATCATTCAGCATAAAATAAACGGTGTCATACCAAATAAAGTTAAATTTAACATATTGCCTTGTGTTATTAATTCTTTTCCTTATTATTCATAAGAAAAATATCCCTCACGATCTTTGTATAATGCCAACATTTGACGTTAGTTCCCATCCCTTAACTCCTATGCTTGCAACATATTTCTCTAGTTAGTCTAGCGCGGCTGTCACATTAATACGACCACTGCCTACGTCACAAGCGGATCAAACGAATGGAAAGTTCCATTAATGTTGTTCGTTGGTATTTGTGCATTGTCGATAAAATAGTCACATTTCAATTTTCAATAATGACGACTACTGAGGAATTATTAAGAATATTAGAAGGTGACGACGACGAGTGTGACGACGAATTGGAATTATCCGATTCGATAGAATTTAGAAGTGATGGAGAGGTAAGTACCTATTTCAATTTCTTCTTAGGTTATTTGCACATTATTCAGAAGGTATAGGTATAAATAAGACTTTCGTTGGGTTTAGGTAACTCCTTGATGAATCGAAATAGTATTTTAAATATTGTGATGTAATTCTGTTATTACCTATATTACCTACTTAACTACCTACATATCCTATTGATTGTTCAAATTTGGAACCGTGTTGTATGTTGTCCTTACCATTATTAAGGTACTGTGACAGTACCTACCAAGCCGGACAGGCACTCGCACTCGCGTTTGTCTCTTTTTCTCTCTCTCTCTCTCTCTTTCATAAATCATTATTCGAGTTTGGGTGTAGCTGTTTTGTGTCCGTGACTTGTGTGTTTGTGAAGTCCCAAGCTACACAGGAATTATTCCTAGTGCATGAGTTATCTTTAAAAAAAAGATAACTTTAATAAGCGTTCTGCACACGATGCCGTCACCGCGCCGTCGTCGAAGTTACCTTGAGGTTATTCAAACTAAAAACTACACTTGCGGATCCAGAAGCACCTGCTATTCCCACTGCTTACAACGCGGCTGTGAGCTCACTAAAAGATACCGGAATTGACAAAATAAAAGAATTCCCTGCCCTGAAGTCTATCAAAACAACATTATATAAACACAGAAATGCAGCATTTGAAGTAAGTAAAATTGAGTTCAAAAATGTTGAAGAAGTTAAAGTACCTCCAGCTCATCAGGAATTTATTTTAGCAGACTACAATGACAGTGGTATCCGTGTAATAGCTTTTTGCTCTGAATTTGCCCGACATCAAATGAAAAATTTGAAGATGTTCTTGGGTGATGGAACGTTTTGGATCTGTCCATCTCCCTTTTACCAACTCTACACCATTCATGGGGATTTGGGCAGTACAGAAAAACACATAAACATTGTGCCACTTGTTTATGCCCTCATGAGCCATAAAAATCAACAAACATATGAAATTTTATTTAGTATGCTAAAATCTGCATTACCTGATTGGAATCCAGAAATATTTAAATGTGACTATGAAGTGGCTCCGATGAACGCAATGCGAAATGTTTTTGTAAATATATCTATTAGCGGCTGTTATTTCCATTTCACCCAGGCAATATGGAAGAAAGGAAAACAACTCAAACTAACAAAAGATAAATTAACCAGAAGACAAGTTGCACTTAGCACTGCTTTGGCTTTGTTACCATCAGATAAAATCATTGCGGGTTGGTTTTATGTTGCCTCTCAAAGCCCTGATGATGATAATAGCAAGGAGTTTAGAAATTACATGCTCAGACAATGGCTACAAGATGATTTTATTAAAACGTGGTGTGTATTTGGACAGACTCATCGCACTACGAATTTAGTCGAAGCATGGAATAATAAAATAATAAATTATAAATAAAAAAACATTTTTAAAAACAAGCTTTCAATTAAATGGCCTAAAAAGAAGAAAATAATATTTTCTTTTATAACTTTTACTATAAATTTAGAACGGCATTACACAATTTATATGATACAAAAGCTTGTCGCGAGATTTTGAAAATATTAAAATCAATAGATAAAGTTATTTAACTTATTTAATTAATGAAGTTATTTAGCTATGTATTTACACAGTTCAATCTCGTGACAAGCTTTTATATCATATAAATTGTGTAATGCCGTTCTAAATTTATAGTAAAAGTTATAAAAGAAAATATTATTTTCTTCTTTTTAGGCCATTTAATTGAAAGCTTGTTTTTAAAAATGTTTTTTTATTTATAATTTATTTTTTACTTTTTAGTTATACCTTATTTAAATCACATTTGTATTCTCAGCAAATTAATTTCATTGTTACCCATATTATAGGAAAGCATAAGAAACTTAGTCTTCTATCTTTAGAAGTCTGCCAGGTTTCTTTTTTACTTTTTTTATGGTAGGTAAAATCATCCAATGACATCCCCCGCCCTTGGTCTTGGTCCCGTTTGTTGCCGGACGGACGGACAGCGAGCTACCTATTGCCTGCCGTCCGCAAGCCCGCGCCTACGGTGGCCGGAAATCGGGATCGGAATTACGGTGGCGGCTGCGGCGTGAGAGCCGTTGCCTGATGCGGTCCGCCTCCTCTTTTGCTTTTTTTTTTTTTTTTTTTTTTAACGTAGGTAAAATCATCCAATGACGAATCCCGCCCTTGGGTGGGGCGGGAAACAGTGTCAGACTTTTACTGACTAAAAACCTACCTTTCCATTCCTTGCCTTTATCCTGGGGCCTTTGGTGACAGTCTCACATAACCTTTGGCCCCAGTAGGCTTCGGCCCTGCTGGACCCCTACAGTTTGCTGACAACTCCTTGAGGCGCGCGGGAACGGTGCGCGCCGTAGACGACCTGAGCTCGGACCGGTCTGTTACCGGACGGACGGACAGCGAGCTACCCATTGCCCACCGTCCGCGAGCCCGCGCCTACGGTGGCCGGAAATTGGGATCGGAAACCCGGCGGCGGCGGCGGCGTGTCCGCCTTTGCCTAAGGCGGTCGGCCTCCTCCTTTACTAGCATTACTGCTTCGCAGAAGGAGGCGACCGCCTGCCACTCCTCCTCGCTCCGGAGCATGGCTTGAACCAAGCCCCGGCGCGAGAGATCGCCGCCGATCGCCCCCACGAGGACACGGCGCTGCTCTTCCCAAGCGGGGCACACCTCGACTGTGTGCTCCACCGTGTCCACCGGGCGGTCCGCACAGTGGCGACACCCGGGCGTCGTCTCCGCACGAATCTTGTACAGGTACGGACCGAACTTGCCGTGTTCGGTCAGCACCTGCGCCAAACGGAAGGTGACGACGCCGTGGGGCCTTTCCAGCCACGCCTCCTCTTTTGCTAGCATTACTTCTGCGCAGAAGGAGGCGACCACCTGAAAAGTCTAGGTTGGATTTATGAAACAAAAATGATTGTGGAGGATTGTAAGACTAACAATCAACCTAACTTACATGAAATAGCCAATTGCAAAGTTGTCCAGAGTTTATCTACCTGGGATCCATAATCACAAATACTGAGAAATGCGGAAAAGATTCAAGCACCGTAAAAAGATTGATGCTCTTGAAATGTGACGCTGGAGGCGTCTACTGAGGATAAAACAGACTGCTCACTGCACTAACGTTTCGATTCTTAAAGAGCTTTGCATCAAACAAAAACTTTCGTCGATTGTGCAACAGCAAAATTTTAAGACGTTTGGATATTATCATACGCAATGAAAGCTCTTTGGAACGTTTAGTGGTACAGGGAAAAGTAGAGGACCTACGTTCTCGCGGCCAATCGCCTACCAGATGGACAGACCTCACTAAATCATCTTCGAAGTGTTCCCTCATTGAATGTACACGAACTGCCATGAATAGAGAGAGATTAAGAAATCTCGCAAAAGCCGCAACCAATCTGCCAGACAATTCATGACCACTACCACTTTATCAAAAGTATGACTGAGAAAAAGGAGAATATTGGATTCTAGAGTAATGCCACTTTATTTTTCAAGTTACTCTCTGCAAGCCCTTTCAATTGGTACCTATTTTTAACTTCCGGCGAAAGAGAGGGGTGTTATCAGTTTGACCTGTCTGTCCGTGGCATCGTAGCGCCCAAACGAATGGACCGATTTTGATGCGGTTTTTTGTTTGAAAGCTGGCTTAATCAAGATGGTTCTTAGCTACAAGTTATGAAGATCTGTGCAGGTGTTTAAGGTCATCAGCTCGTTTGTTAACTGTAGTAGGCATTTTAGACAGTAAATGGGTGTTTACTTTATTTTAAACATATGTGTGACCTAATATTTGAAATACTCGTGTACAATCTGGTGCCATTTAGCTGGTCTGATGATGGAGCTCGAAGATAAGAACCCTGGATTGCTTATTAACATAGTAAACTTATCTAGTTTGCGCTCATTAGATTCGCCTTTACTAGTACCATACATTTCTCATGATGACAAGGACCTGATGCTAGATCTGGAAGGTAGCTGATGGAACTTTGGAACGCCTACTAGTAAACCCATCGAGTTTGGGCTCATTACATTGCAACATTTCATACTGATGACAAGGACTGTCGGGGGTCTTTTAAATTTTTAATTTTATATTTATGTAGGAGTGTACGAGTATTAAAAATAACTAGTTCAAATTCTTAAATGTTCCGCCATATTTTATTATTTTTATAATTGATTTTGAATTTTAATTGACTTCATATAGTTAACCATGCGTTGTCATCAAAATTAAATGTGTATCACAATTTCAGCTCAAGGTTGAAGATATCTGCTTCAAAATTGAATTGCAAGATTTCACCAGAACAAACATTCATACATATATACATTGCAAGTCAAATAAAAGCTTATGAAAAATCAAACTTTTAAGAAAACGCAATCTAAAGATAAGGTCGTTTATGCTCTGCTTAGGCACATATTTTAAAACCAACAGTAACTAGGCAATCTAAACCTTATAACCAGTTGACTGAGCTCCATCATCAGACCTTGGTTACCATATAGGATCCAAGTGCTCATCAATACAAATCAAATGAGCCCGAACTCGATGGGATTGTGTCGATGTCTTACGAAGTTCCTATGGTAACCTTCCAGCTCCATTATTAGAATCTGGTTACCACAGGATCTAAGCACTCGTCAATACAAATCAAACGAGCCCAAATTCGATGGGGTTGTGTCGTTTAACTGCGGAGTTTCAATGACCACGATCCTGCTCCATCATCAGACCCTGGTTACCGTATAGGATCCAAATACTCGTCATTACAAACCAAATGGGCTTTAAGTCGATGGGGTTATATCGCTTAATTACTGACTTCATATGGCAACCTTCCAGCTCTATCATCAGACCCTGGTTACATGTAAGATCCAAGTACTTATCAATACAAATCCAATGAGCCCAAACTCGACGGGATTGTGTCGATTTCTTACGAAGTTCCTATGGTAACCTTCCAGCTCCATCATCAAAACCTGGTTACCATATAGGATCCAACTAGGTACTCATCAATACGAATCAAATGATTTCAAATTCGATGGGGTGTGTCCTTTAACTGCGGAGTTCCCATGACCACCTTCCGGCTCCATCATCAGACCTTGGCTACTACACATCATCAAAGTACTCGTCAATACTAATCAAACGAGCCCAAATTCGATGGGGTTGTGTCGTTTAACTGCGGAGTTCCTATGACCACCTTCCAGCTCCATCATCAGACCCTGGCTACCATACAGGATGAAAGTACTCGTCAATACAAACTAAACGAGCCAAAATTCGATGGGGTGTGTCCTTTAACTGCGGAGTTCCCATGACCACCTTCCGGCTCCATCATCAGACCCTGGCTACCATACATGATCAAAGTACTCGTCAATACTAATCAAAGTAGCTCAAACTTGATGGGGTTGTGTCGTTTAACTGCGGAGTTCCTATGACCACCTTCCGGCTCCATCATCAGACCCTGGCTACCATGGAGGATGAAAGTACTCGTCAATACGAATCAAACTAGCCCAAACTCGATGGGGTTGTGTCGTTTAACTGCGGAGTTCCTATGACCACCTTCCGGCTCCATCATCAGACCCTGGCTACCATACAGGATGAAAGTACTCGTCAATACTAATCAAATAGCCCAAACTCGATGGGGTTGTGTCGTTTAACTGCGGAGTTCCTATGACCACCTTCCGGCTCCATCATCAGACCCTGGCTACCATACAGGATGAAAGTACTCGTCAATACTAATCAAACTAGCCCAAACTCGATGGGGTTGTGTCGTTTAACTGCGGAGTTCCTATGACCACCTTCCGGCTCCATCATCAGACCCTGGCTACCATAGAGGATGAAAGTACTCGTCAATACAAACTAAACGAGCCTAAATTCGATGGGTTTGTATCGTATAACTGTGGAGTTCCTATGATCACCTTCCGGCTCCATCATCAGACCCTGGCTGTCATACAGGATCAAAGTACTCGTCAATAGTAATCAAGCGAGCCCAAACTCGATGGGGTTGTATTGTTTTATAGCTGAGTTCCTATGGCTACCGTCCAGCTCCATCATCAGATCAGCTCCATGTCATCATAATGTTGCATTGTCACCCGACTTACATATGCATGTAAAATTTCAGCTCAATCGGTTGAAGATATCTGCTTCAAAATTAAGTTGCAAGATTTGAGCCGAACATACATAGTTACATACAGTGCAAGCTAATAGAAAGCTTGTAAAAAAGCGTGTGAAAATAAAGAAACCCAACATTATGAAGCTCCTCACAGCGTTGGCTGAAGATGCATCGTATTACGAAGTTCTTGCATTGGGGGTTTCTGAAAATAAAGGTATAGCGGAAAAAACAAAAAAAAGCATCAATCGCGATAATTATATACAGGAGGTCCAAATGGAACTCATTAATAATGAAATTACGATTGGGCACTGTTTAGAAAAACTTAAGTGAGTGTAATCTTTGATTTTACAAGGTATAAGAAAGAAATATTTTCATGCTACAATTTTAAATTAATGATTGTAACAATCTGTGACTTTATTAGGTATAAGAAAGTTATATTTTTTATTTTAAATTAATAATTGTACAATCTGTGATTTTACTAGGTATAAGAGTTATATTTTTTTTTTAAATTAATAATTGTACAATCTGTGATTTTACTAGGTATAAGAAAGTTACATTTTTTTATTTTAAATTAATAATTGTACAATCTGTGATTTTACAAGGTATAAGAAAGAAATATTTTCATGCTACAATTTTAAATTAATGATTGTAACAATCTGTGACTTTATTAGGTATAAGAAAGTTATATTTTTTATTTTAAATTAATAATTGTACAATCTGTGATTTTACTAGGTATAAGAGTTATATTTTTTTTTTAAATTAATAATTGTACAATCTGTGATTTTATTAGGTATAAGAAAGTTATATTTTTAATTAATAAATGTAACATGATTCATATATTTTATTTTTTTAACGTACCTACCTAATGGGGATTATTGAACTTTTTAGTTCACTTATCCCCATTAAATAAAAATTTTGGGTCAACGGGGAATAGTGAACAAAAAGTTCACTAATCCCCATCAATGGGGATCATCCAACGGGGAAAAGTGGAATAAGCCGCCGCGCCGACGCCCGCCGCACAGTTACACTGTAGAATACGAGTCGCGCGAAGCCCGCCACCGCGCCGCCACCGCGCGCGTTCCCGTCCCTGTCTGTTTGATTCATTCCATTAGGTACCGGCTGCGTGCGATCTCGCGGCGTGCACGTTCGTACGCGGTCGGTAATGGAATCAATGGAATGAATCAAACGAGACAGGGACGGGAACGCGCGCGGTGGCGGCGCGGTGGCGGGCTTCGCGCGACTCGTATTCTACAGTGTAACTGTGCGGCGGGCGTCGGCGCGGCGACGGCGCGGTGACGGCATCGTGTGCAGAAACGCTAACTAGGTTCCTTTTTGTTAAAGTTATATACCTACCTAATGAATATAAAAAATAATATACTTACGTAATAAATTTTAATTTGTCATTTCAGGATCATGACGACAATGAAGGCATTAATTGGACGTTAGACATAACTGTACCTGATAAAGAAAACTTTGACGAATTTATTTCGGGGGTATCACCTTCAGTACCTTTGAGCAGCGACTCCTCGGAACTGGATATTTTTGAACATTTTTGTGGCAATGATTTAGTAGAAAAAATATGTTATTTTACTAACAAATATCACCAATTCTATGTCAGGCATACGGATCTAAGGGTGTACGCTCGTTTAAAAAGGTGGCAAGATGTGACTGTTCATGACATTTATATCTTTTTAGCCCTTACGATGCTCTTTACAAGGAATAAAAGGCTCACTATTGAAGAACATTGGTCTGTAGACCCCCTTTTAAATAGTCCCATATTTCATAGTATTATGTGTAGAGATAGATATTGCGCAATACTGGCAATGCTTTCATTTTCTGAAGTACACGATGTAAGTAATTTATCAAGATTATATAAAATTGAAATGATGATTGACCACGCACGACAAAAATTTCGACACACATTGGTCCCCGGAGGCAAACTATGCATTGATGAAAGCATTGTGCCTTTCAAAGGTCGTCTGGTAATCAAACAATATTTGCCAAAAAAGCAAAACAGATTTGGAATAAAACTTTTTGTTTTGTGTGATGTCGAATCAGGGTTTATAATTGATTTCATTGTTTACTGTGGTTCACAAACACAAATAGAGCATGTACCAAATTTAGGTATTACAGGATCAGTAGTCACTGAACTGGTACAAGGTTATTATCATAGTAATCGAGAGCTATATGTCGACAATTGGTATTCTAGTCCGCGACTTTTTCTTTATTTAAAACAAAGAGGCATTTATGCATGCGGTACGGTCAAAAGTAATAGGAAACATATGCCAAAATTCAAAAAACTTAAGCGTGGAGAAATAGAAGCATTTTCATCTCCTCCTCTTTTAGCGTTAAAATGGCAAGACAAAAAAGCTGTTACCATGCTGTCTACCATACATGATGACAAAATTGTTCCGTCAGACAATTTGGATCATTTTTCTGGTCTGCCTAAATTAAAGCCGCAATGTGTAATAGATTACAATAAAAATATGGGTTCGGTGGACATCACCGACATGATGATGAGTAGCATAGGTTGTATAAGGAAAACTAGGAAGTGGTATAAAAAATTAGGCTTCCACATCATCGATTTGTTTATGCTTAATGCTTTTTATTTGTTCAGAGTCTTAAAAAATAACAAAAAACATAGTTTTGCAGATTTTCAATTAAATGTGATACGGCAACTTTTAGAAAAAAATAAAAGATTAATTGCAAATACTAGCCCAGCGTTCACTTCTGGTACTCAGTCCAATCCTCCTCGCAGTCTACATATCGATGCTTTGGCACATTTTCCTGTACGAATTCCCAGTGGCAAAAGTCAGCGTTGTAAAGTATGCGCGACTAAGAATAAAAGATCACACACACGGTATATGTGTAAAACGTGTAATGTTTATCTTTGCGTTGACACATGTGCTGCGGAATACCATAGATAGAAGCTATCGACTAAATATCGATAGTTTAAGTAAGTAGGTAGATCATCCTGTCACTAATTTCTTTTCTTGCGTTGCTCTATTTAGTCTGTGTTCAACTTCACTTTGTCCATGTCAAACACACCGAGCCCACGTCTTTTTTTACGGTTCAGTGCAAGTGTTATGCGAATTGAACCCTAGTTATATTATACACCTTGAACGTCACAGTTTTGTTGAGCATTAAATTTAAATTTGATAGAAAACGAAATGACATCGAAAAGTAAGTAAATTGTGCCAAATTGATACTTGTAGCCTTTGATTATACACATCCTGTAGCCATTTTTATAGGTACTTATTTATATTTAATTGCTTTTAAGGAAAGTATGACGAGTCTCAGGAATGTAGTCAATCAATTTTGGATCCAACTAGCGATAGTCAAGACGAAATGAATCTTGAAGATGTAGAAGATGTATGTTTGCCTTCGTCGGTAGCACAATCCCAGTTATGTTACTATGTACCACATGACGGTGACTTACGAAGTACAGATAGTACGCCTGATTTATTTGTATCAAGAGGAACACAAACTCTAACAAAAATATCAAGTGTAGGCACACAATACGAAGCGATCAGCACTGACCTAATTTCAAAAACGGCAAAAATATTAGCCGAAAAACATTTCGGTACTAATGTGACTCGCACGAATAAATTTATAGAAACGTACACACATTTTGTGACATCTATAATACGTCTGATAAAAACAGACAACGAATAATTTTATGAATCATGTACCTACTACTTGTTACCTACTGTTTGACTGATTAATTGTCCTTTTTTTTGTTTTTAGCTTATGACTGCGTAATTCTAATTATAGTTGTTGCAATTCACGAGCGCACTCAAGCCTTTGCGTGTAGGTTTCGTGTACGTACACGTCACGTAGGTACACATTGCACTTGTGTGTGTGCCCGACGAAGCGAACAGTTGCGCGCGGACGTCATTCATAGGTAGTTACAAATAGGTAACAGTTCAACACACATCTAAATGAAAAGTGCGCTCGTGAATTGTAACAACTATAACCTACTTATTATAAATGAACGATTGCCCCTCCTTATTTATTGTAGGTATTATTTTGTCGATTTGTAGCCTCGCGCTAGGGGCACGACAATTGATATTTAGCCAAGCGGTTAAAGGGTTAAGAATGTACAGTCCGATTACTTTCAAAACGCAAAAGAAGACCTGACCAATGAAAAAGCTGTAGTACAAATAGATTTTGCCGAGAATTACGCGCTGATTAATCAAGACGAAATACAATCAGCACATTGGTCTCATGCACAAGTCACGATTTTCACGTGTTGTATTTGGACTGCCGACAAACTGCATTCATTGGTAATAGTAAGTGATGAATTGAGTCACAATAAATACACTGTGCATCTCTTTCTGCAAAAAATATTTGAGTACATCAAGTCGGTCTCTGATATCATTACATCTTTGTACATCTTCAGCGATAATTGTGCCGCTCAATTTAAGAATCGATATGTAATGGCAAGTTTGAATTCACTCAAAGCAGAATACGGATTCAATCACCTCGAATGGAACTTTTTTGCTGCTTCCCATGGAAAGGATGCTGTTGATGGAATTGGTGGATGTGTCAAAAGATCAGTGTGGATCGCGGTTAAGTCCCGGAAAGCCATCGTCAACAGTGCCGTAGAATTTTATGATTTAGCACGCAGTCTCTCCGAGAACATCGTCTTCAAATTTGTGGCAAAAGAAGAAGTTCAAGAAAAGATAGCCAGGTTGGATGAACAATGGGAAGGGCTGAAATCTATACCAGGGATTCAGTCAAAACACTTCTTCCAACCCGAAGAAACTCATAGCATTTCTGTAGCTCGCACGTCAATGTCTCATTCGAAATGCACATTGATTTTGAAATCGCAAACCACCACTAATACAGAAGATGATTTAACAGAAAGTGATTGGACCGATGACGATTTGGAACCTCTAGTAAATCACCAATTACGAAAAGAAATTTCGTGTCCTGATATATCTGTGCCTTCAGTTTCGGGTCAGGGTAAAACCAACAAATTGCGCGTTTCTGATGTTTACAGTGATTCAGACACTGAATTTAGAAGTGATGAAACTCCATCAACGTCTATTCGAGCTTCAAAATTATCACCAGAAGCATGTCCTGACTCTGAAACTGCTACTCTCCAAGCTGCTGTCTTACCGAAAGATATTTGTACTGGTTTGTATGTGCTCGTGCAACTGCTCTGCAAAACCGGCAAAACAAAGACTCAATATCGCTATGTGGGGTTGTGTCAGAGCGATATGGATGAAGATGGAGAAGTCAGAGTACAATTTATGACCACGATTGATGGCAAACGGTTCACTGAAATCGTTGGCGACATAGCAGACGTGCAGTTTGATGATATAATCGCGAAGTTGGAAGCGCCGGAAAGTAAGACTGACGGAAATAGTGTGTTCGTAGAATTTTCGACGAATATTGATGTATTTGAAAAGAAATAAGTAATATAAGTGACAGCAAAAGTATAATAATAAGAAATAAATATAGTTTGATCTCAGATTTTGTTCCTTTATAAGTTAAATTGATGTTTGTATTCACTTAAATTAGACAGGTTGCACCCGCGATAATTTGATGTTGCACCCGCGATTTGTTTAAGCGTTAATAATTCAATTATTATTTTTGTTTTGTTAAGAGTTTTCATTTTATGTTTTTTGTTGTTTAAACACCTTGCAAAATATTAAGGTATAACATATTGTATGTATCACAATTAACAGAAATGTGAGATTTTTGTATAAGATCTGTAAAGGTTGGGCCAAATTTGTTGCACCCACGATGGCGATTTGAACCTTTCTCCTGGCTTTTAAAATAATAATTATAAATCCTTGTTAACTAATTTAAAGCGAAAATATTAAAATGTAGTCTTTCTAAGACTAATTTCATTAAAAATGTTTTTTATTTAATTACATGAAACTAAAATATGCGTCTAGATGTTGCACCCGCGATAATGGAATGACCCAAAAGAAAGTAAAAGCAAACAGGCCCTTTGTTTCACATTTTGTAAAAGTAGCACAAAGGCATTTGATTTAAAAAAACATTTTAATAGAAGCTATAAAGCAATTAGAAAGTATTGGATTCAGAATTGTGGCCACTATTTGCAACCAAGCGGCATCTAACATAAAAGCTATAAAGATGCTTCAGGAGGAAAATAAACAAATTTATTTGGAACAGGGGAGAACATACGATTCAAATGCGTTTGAAATAGATGGCAAAAAAAAAATCTCCCTTATTTGATACTCCCCACTTATTGAAAGGAATTCGCAACAATTTATTGATAAAAGATGCACATTTTGTCCAAAATGGTGAAACAAAATGGGCTAAATGGGAACATTTAATGCTGTTACTAGATTTTGACGAAGGAGATGACGAAATCAGACTAGTGAATAAATTAACAGAAATGCAAGTCATAAAAGATAAAATACCGAAGATGAAAGTAAAGTACGCTGCACAAGTCTTCATTCAGCCAGAAGGTATCAAGTACGAAGAGATTTCTAGCAAGTAAGTACTTTTACTTCTGTTGTTAAAACATCTAAGATGTAGTAGTCTGTTAGTAGTGTGTATCATGTATATTTGTTTCTTACATTTATTACTAACTAATTTATTACTATAAAGATACTTTGTTTTTATGGATCTGTTTCATTACTTTAGAATGAAAGAATTTAAAAACTAAGTAATTTTACTTGTTTCGTCAGTTCTGTTATGATCTTATGAGGAGCAATTCGGGAGTAGAAACTATCAATAAAAAAAGAATATCAAAATGGCTCCATAATTAACCGAGAAATCGGTGAAAGCATACTGCCAAACACATACCCTCCTCCTTTTTGAACAAGGTTAAAAATAGGAACACTTCATAAAAAGGTGTTGCATATGACGATGTTAAAATAACAGCTGTGAAAGCAAAAATAATTATTTTTAAAGTCGCCTTGTATATTTATATATTCATTCAAATGATCGATTATAACTACGAGTAATATTCAAAATTGTCTTTTGTTTCAGGGCACAAAGTGCTTCCAGAGGAATGCAAGGGGACTGCTTAATATTTGACAAGTTGTTTGACACATTTAATGGTCATTCTTGCAAATCATCAGAGAAGCCATACAAAGAATGCTTAAAAAATAACTCACCCCTTTTCCAACTGTGGGATGATATGATTCCGATTTTAGAATCAATCAAATTCAAATCAGTAGTTAGAAAAAATGGATGTGAGTCAATCAAGTATGAATCAATTCCTTCTGTTAAAAATTGGATCCAGAATATGATTACTTTTAAAGAAATGTGGCATTATTTGATGACACAGCATGACATAAAAAATTTGATCACCCGTAGTTTCAATCAAGATCATTTGGAAAATTTCTTTAGAGGTATTAGAAGTAATGGAATTAGAAATATTAATCCCACATGTAATCAATTTTGTAATGCATTTAAAACTTAGATTATCAACAATTTTAATTCATTACATTCCCCACTAGCCAATTGTGAAAATGATGATAATAATGCATTTAAATCAATGGCGAATCTATTGAATTATAAAAAATCTACTGATTCCGATAGTGATGATTTTGTATGTGATATAGATTGTTAATTAAAAGTGATGGGTGAAATTAAAAGCAATGATAAATTGGTATATGCGGAATCGAAAAAATATGTTATTGGTTATGTGATTAAAAAGTGTAAATCAAAGATTTTTAGGAATTGTAAACATTGCATGCGTGATTTATGTAGATCTGAAGTTGACATGCAATCATTTAATTATGAAATTGATTATACAAAACGATCTCTATTTAACCCCAATAAAAGATTTTTTGATTTGATGACTGATATTTTCTATGTAATTGTAGCATGTTTACGTGACAGCCCAGAATCAAAATTTATTAATAAAAAAATTAAGCTGTTACTAAATTGTGCATGTGATAATCAAATTATTTGTTCAATACTTTTTTATTGGTTCAATACTACGTTATGGTATACTAGTATGGGGAAACTCGGTGCATCTCACTAGAGCTTTTATCGCACAAAAGAGGTGTATACGTGCGATTTGTAATGTAGACCCACTCACATCCTGTAAACCACTGTTCAAAAAACTTAAGATACTTACATTAACTGGTATTTATATTGAGGAAATATGTAAATTTACCAGATCTCATCCTGAGATGTTTGAAAAACTGGGAGATAAATGTAAGTTCAAAACGAGATTTCCTAATAGGTTGATTAATCCTAAAATTAAAACGGAACTGTATAGGCGAAGTTGTTACTCTATGTGCATTAAAATTTATAACAAGGTGCCAGATCGAATTAAGGAACTTCCGATGGTCCGTTTCAAAAGGGCTTTACGCAGGTGGTTGATTGAGAATCCCTTTTATAATATACAGGAATTCCTCCAGTTCAAATTATATAGTAATGAATTTTATCTTTAATTATTTTTTAACAAAAATTTGCATGTCATTGTAATATGATTAAATATGTTAAGCTACTAATTTATTAACTATTGTAAGATCTTTGTAACCATATTTATTTGCAAATAAATCCTTTGACTTTGACTTTGCTTTGAAATGCGATTACTTTCATTTACATCAAGAACCGTATTGAGATTGATTGTGTTATTCCAATCAGTGTTATAAAAACATATCTTAACCAAAATGAATGCACCCATTACAAATTACCTAAAATCAAGAACAGGACAGGACATTTTGGAAATAGATGGCTATATTTATTGTCAGAAGAAGCGGCGATTTATACTACTGGTCTTGCAATGAAAAAAATCGGTTGCAGTGTCATGTATATATTAGAACAATGCATAAACATGGTGTACACGAACTTTTGAGTAAATATATTAGTCAACACACCCATGAACTAGATCCAAATAAAAGTTGGTGCATTGAAGCGGAAAGCTACAGAAAGTATGGACTCTCCAGGACAAATTATTCAGGCTTGTAACACACTTGTGCTCACAGTCTTCCAAACGATAACGCCAAGCGATTAGAGTTATTCATCGAGCTAGGATGAACAATTATCAAGTTTTGCCAAAGCGATTTGCAGATGTAAATGTACTTCTCAATATACCAAATTTAATGATAAATCATTTATAATTGGACATTATATACACGATGAGACATTCTCGCATTCGCACACTCGCCTTTAAGCACTCGCATTCGCGAATGTCTAAAATATGACATTCGTAACTAGTAAAAACCTAAGTGAGAAGTTCAAGCCGCCCAAGACAAAGACAGCTTTATCCCCATCTTGCACACTACTTTTTACATCATCTGCGAGATAATTAAAAAGCAATTTTGAAAACAAATTCTATATTTTAGAGAAATACCTTTATATAATATTTACAAGCTAATCTTCTAAAACTCGACATTCAATCAATTCAGTACTATAAGATTCTATGGTTTTAATTTTCTTTAACGCTCCCTCACTTTCATTACTTTTTTTTGGCCAGTTCGATTTTTTAACAAACTTATTTGATGCACGTACAATTTTCCTTTGGTTTTTGACGTTTCAAATTCAAATCTCATTATTCCCTAGGGATCGCCCATACTATATTATCTCCCTAGGGAGATAGTGACTTGCTAAGTAATGGTTGAATGTATTATGTGAATAAAAGGGTATTATCGAGCAGGTGGTGTAAAAAATACATATATTTGATATACAACCTCCAAAGGTTAGTTTAAATTAATTCACCTTAACAATTGTCACATAATTTCTAAAATACGCAGTTTCAATAAATGAACTGTTTACTATTTATGTTCGGATACACTATTTTTTTATAATAATAATAATAATATTTATTGGAACAATAAACTGGTTTACAAAAATTTTAAGTGTTCGTTAAAAAGTACATAAGTTCAAAACTGTGATGTAGCCATTAGCGCCCACCCTCAATATTCAAATATGTAAAGTAGGGAATTCCTCGATAATAGTACATTATGATACAAGTGTGTAATGTAGGAGGTTACCGTCGAGGCGGTATTAAGATCCGAGCCTTGGCGAGGGTCTTAAGAGAGCCAAGAACGGTAACATTCATTACTCACGTGTATCATACGACGTTTTTCAATACACTTGTGAAGAAAAATAATTAAGTTAACTAATATTGCAACGGTAAAACTAGTAAAATTTTTCATAACATGGCGGTAAAAAATTTAAATCTGTTGCCTATGAGCACGCGCTAGGCTATGGCTACATGGTCTTTTGATCATATTGCCTAGACGTCGTTTGTTTTCTTGTGTGAAAAGTTTTTACGTTAATGTCATTCGTAGTGACAATAGAATATGGATATAAAATTTTAAAATGTAGTATTTGATTTTATTTTATTAATATAGACCATGAATTTCACTCGAAAAATTTACGCCAAAAACCGCGCGCATCTTTAAATGACGACCATAGAGCACAAACAATTTTTATTTTTTCGTATTCAAAATTTGTTTTGCAAACAAAGAGGTTGAACAAAAAGGTTATAGCTACATTACAGCACTAGTGCGTAATGGTAATCAAAATGTCACAGTTTGGTAACAGGTGCCATTATATACCTAAGTGTAGTGCAATAAAAGTCCCTTTCTGAGCAAGTGTATTGAAAAATTTTGTTTTCTTTCATAATCTATGTTTATGTACTCACGACTTAATTTGAGTGCGCCAAAAGTCAGTTGAAGTAGGAAATTTTTAACAATTTCCGATACTCTCGCAGTTTTAAACTCATTTATTAATATTGTTAGGGCAGTGTGGGTAGTTTAAATTTAGACAGTTTTGATATTGATGCAATAAGGAATAAAATCAACGAATTTTATGTTGTGAGAAAGGAGGTCCCGACATTGCGATTATTACCAGAATAATTACGATCTTGCATTGGCTTTCATGGATGCAGAGAAACTGCGTAAACTGTAATTACCAATGGCTATGAGTTCAAGAGGAATAAAAATGAACGAACGGTTCTTGTTGAACGTTATGATATTGCCGCTTGGAGACATCGTTATCTACGAGAAATTGCTGCTAAACGAACGGAAGGCAAACCGATGATCTATTTAGATGAAACATATGTACACAAAAATTATAAGCCCAAAATGTCATGGCAAGGCCCAACAATAAGTGATACCCCACAACCAAGCCCACTGGAACATATCTCTTCAGGGAAAAGATTTATTATAGTACAAGCTGGCTCTGAAACAGGATTTGTACCAAATGCACTGTTAGTTTTTAGTACAAAATCAAGGCTAGCGAATATCATCATGATATGAATGCCCAAAGCTTTGAGAAATGGTTAAAAGAAAAATTAATAATATCTAATTTTAATAAGCCTAGTGTCATTGTAATGGATAATGCAAGCTACCACCACTGTCCAACAAAATAAAGTTCCTACAAGACAAACGAAAAAAGCTGAAATAGAAGAGAGAGAAATCTTCATAGTTTATTCCATTAGAATGGAGCCACGATTCCAATGGAATAAACTATGAAGATTTATTTACAAAAGTCGAATTGATAAGTTTAGTTAATATGTAGCTGACGAATTTTTGAAACAATACGGCCATGAGGTATTACGACTCCCACCTTACCACTGTGATTTCAACCTGATCAAGCTGATATGGAGTTCAGCTAAACGTATGGTTGCAAAAAAAAAAACATTAATCTCTGTTATATTATATCTGTAAGAGATTTTCTCTCGACCGAAACAGCAGAAGATTAGAAAACAATAACGAACCATATAATTAATGTAGAAAATAAATATAAACAAAGAGATCACATAACAGAGGAATTGTTGGAAAAATGCATAATAAATGTTGGTGATAATGACTCCAGTGATACAGAAGAATATTTAGAAGTTGAATTTTTGGACTCAGATTTTGAGTACGATGATTAAACATCATCATCATTTCAGCCGAAGGACGTCCACTGTTGTTATTTAATATCATATCTAATAATGCTAATAGTTGTCTTGATTCTGTGTATGTTTCATACTGTGACTTTTTTTTTCTAATTATGTTATTGTGACAAACTATAATTAGTGATATTGTAAAATGAGTCTATAAAACTATAATTTAAGCTACCATAGGGTTTCTTGCTTGTTCTTCTCCATAACGACCTAGTTTTGGAACAAGCAACTAATTATTCGATTAATTGACAAGCTTTTTTGAAATAAATACTTGGTTTTGTCTTTCTGTGTTTTTCTTTATAAAACAATTTCTTTACACGCCAGAATCATAGAAACTTTGAGTATGATATGTAGGTATAATTCTAACACATGCTTAAACGCAGTGAGATAAGAGCAGGATCCCAAGTAAGTGTATTGAAAAATTTTCCTCGTTCGTGTGTTGTATTGGTTGTTATAGTTAGCCCGTATTATCCCACTGCTGGGTAAAGGATTCCCTCCACTCTTTACAACGCTCACAATTCTTTACTTTCCCTTTCCAATTCTTAACTGATTCGTTGCGGATGGCACGTTTCAGTGCCATCACTTCTTTTTAAGTGTGGCGTCAGGCACGGATATGTGTCATTTTGAAATCGATGATAACTCCTTCAATTAAGTTTTATGGAAGTTTTACCTGAAACCAAACTATCTTCATTTTTCACGTATATTAAGCTCGTAGCCTTCGTTTCTGGATACTGTAATATTTTTAAAAAAATAGGGGGCACCAACCTTTTTGGAAGTTGAAGTATTTGATATTAAATAATTTTCATAGATAGTTCTAGAATATTTCCTAATTTTGTAATAAACGCCATCTATTGCTGAGTAGCTTTACTATTGCTCCAGTAAAATGACAGCTTAAGTGTTACCACTTTTTAATGAATTTTTTGACAAAATAATCGATTCATTAAATAACTTGACCGTTAATTTGAAGCCTAATATAATATGAGAGAGAAGCCATCATTCCGTCCCTTTCTCGCGTCCGTTTCCCCCTCCCAGTGGCATACTATTGCTTTCTTTGTTTCTCCTCCCACCACCACTAGCAGCTGCAAACGTCGGTTTGCTTTTGGATTTGACTCATTGACGTCGTTGTTCCTGTCCTGACAACACCGGAGATAGCAAGGTACCAATTTACTTATAAAAGTGCTTCATTGAAATTGAGTTTATAACACTATTTTGTACAGTTTACAGTTCAGAACTAAGTTAAAGAAAAGTTTTAAAACTAAAGTTCAATTATAGTTTGAAAAGCATCTGTACTTCTTCATTCTGTAAATAATAGTGTCTAAACTCTTAACGGTGTTACCGTTCGTTTTTTAATAATTAGAATAATTTATGTACCCTCCGTTTGTAATTTCTGTGGCTTAAGGTTATTGTTGTATTTCAGTGTGAGAATAATAGAAATGAGTGATCAAAATATCTTACCGATCGAAAATATTAGCACTCAACATGAAAATAAAGATAGTAGCGTACAATCTCGAAAAAGAAAACGCCGCGTTCGTGATTCAAGTAGCTCAACATCGACCAGTTCTAGTTCATGTTCTAGTAGCTCTGACCGTTCGTCAGCACATAAGCGATCTCATCGTTCGCGAAAAAGAAACAAACGTCGCCAAAGGGCCCGTAAATTAGAAAAATTATTTGAAGAAGTAGCTGATCTAAAGAAAAATTTCACAAATCGTGCTAATAGTGAACTTGGTTTAGGTTCATTATACGAACCCGATCGGGAGGATTGTTTAGAAGATAATGTGAGTCGCGAGTTGTATATCAATGACGATAATTACTTAGTTGAACCGAATGATATTGAATTAGGACCCGAAATTTTATTGTCAATAGGGACTAAAATAAAAGATCCTGATATTTTAAAGACGCCCACTGCGTACTTAGAAGTTTTAAAAAAGATTCAATGTTTAGATGATCCCGATTGGACAAATGTTAGATACTCCGAAGTTCAAAAAAATTATAGACATACCCCCGGTTTTACGGAACTCGATGCTAACGATGAAGTGAAACGTTATGACTCTTCGCGCTCTTTGATTAATATGGAAAAAGCGTTTGGTTCTTTGACTTTCGCCCTTATCAAACAGAAAGAACAGCTTCAAACGGAGCTCCGCTCATTTTTAAGCTGGACTAGGCAAGTTGATAATTTGAACCCTGACACTATATGTGAAAAAATAACGGATATTTTTGTAAATGGTGAGTATGCTAGAATTACGAGTGATACTTTACAAATGATTTGCGGACATCGCGCAGAATGTATTCAACAGCGCAGAGAAACTATTTTGGCTGGTGTTAAAGACCCATTGCACAAAAGTTTAATAAGAAAAATCCCACCGTCTTGCCATAATCTTTTTGGTGCTGAGCAACTTACTTCTACATTAGAAAAAGCGGGAGGCGTGAATAAAGTATTTTGGCTTCGTGACAAGGATCGCTTTACTGCACCGCAGACCGATCCAAATACTTCCACGACTCAGCGAATGTTACCACTTCCGAGTCACAGAAAGGTGGCCTATAAACATATGGGGCAAACAACTTTGAGAGCAAACAACACACCTTTCCATAACAATAGTAAGCCCTTTCGAGGCCGGGGCGGTAAGCAGTCAAATTACCGCAAATCTAATGACGATTCAAATGCATACAGGCACAGAACCTCTTCCTCATCCCATCGGGATAGGAGAGGAAATTTACGCCGATTCTGACTCAAAGAGTTTGTTTCGCGCCGGTCAGCTGAGCCTTTTTCACGACCGATGGGAGAATATGGGCGCACCAAACTATATTTTAAAAATAATATCTGGCTACCGAATCCCATTTATACGAAAGCCTCCACTTCACCTGCCCAATCTACGAAGTGCAGTCCAGGCGACACCTCATTCCTTAGAAATGGACCAAATCATTCACAAAATGTTATCAGAAAAGGTACTCACAGTTGTGCCGCTGACACAAAGTTTCGTTTCGCCCATGTTTCTGGTACCCAAAGAAGACGGAAAGTTCAGACCCATTTTCAATCTCAAAGCCCTGAACCAATACGTCGACGCCGCCACGTTTCGCCTGATCAACATTTTCAGAATCCCAGACTTCCTTCAACCAAACGATTGGATGGTGAAACTGGACTTATCCCAGGCATATTTCCATTTGCCTATAATAGAGGGTCACAGAAGATTCTTACGGCTAGTTTACCAAGGTCAATTGCTTCAGATGAACTGCCTGCCCTTCGGGCTCAGTTCAGCTCCAAAAACATTTGCCTCTTTGAGCAATTGGATTGCCCAGACTCTTCGAGACCGCGGAATGCGAGTCGTAGTTTATTTAGACGACTATCTTCTAGTCAATCAAGACTACGATACACTGGTGAGCCACGTCAAGACCACAGTGGAGATCCTAAAATACCTAGGATGGATAATAAACTACGAAAAGTCTATCTTGCAACCAAGGCAAGCAATAGAGTATCTGGGAATTGTATGGGATCCGTGGAAAAATACAAAATCACTTCCAACAAAAAAGTGTCTGAAAATAAGAACCATAATTGGTCACTTGCTCAACAATCAAAAAGCTTGCCTGAAAGAACTACAAAGCACCATAGGAATGATGAACTTTTCAAGCTTTGTGGTACCCCGGGGAAGGATGAATTTTCGCCAACTTCAAAGGCTATGCATCAGCATGTTACACCAAAAACCAACCATAAAGAACTCATTGCCCAAGGCAGCTCAGAACGACCTAAAATGGTGGCTAAATCATCTCGAGACCACGTCTCCTATTCATGTTCCACACCCAACACACTATATTGTCACGGATGCATCAGACGACGCCTGGGGAGCTTACATAAACAAAACTTATATTTCCGGGACATGGAAAGCAGAAGAAAAACTTCTTCATTGCAATCAAAAGGAGATGCTTGCGATTCTAAAGACTATCCAACATTGTGGCCAAGGCCTTCACAAAGCCAGTCTATACGTTCAGTGCGACAACAAGACCGCTGTATCATATCTAAGGAACGAAGGCGGCACGAAATCTGTAGCACTGATAGATTTAGCCTACCAGATTTTACGGCTCATAGATACTTACCAGATGCACTTCATTATTTACCACATCCCAGGCATGTACAACGTGGAAGCAGACAGGTTATCCCGACTGCAAAGACTACCAGAGTGGCATTTACTCCCTCAAGTTACGAACCTGATATTTGCCAAATGGGGAACCCCGGTGATGGACCTGTTCGCATCCCAGCAAGCTCACGTAGTCCCCAAGTACTGCACTCTGGATCACCGAGATCAGAAAGCCGTATTTCAAGATGCATTCAGCCAGATCTGGGACTACCCGTTGGCATGGATTTTTCCGCCGCCATTTTTGGTACCCAAAGTTCTAACTCATCTGAACAAATGTCGAGGAATATATTTGGTAGTGGCTCCCAAATGGGACCAAGTCTTTTGGAGACCAGACCTGAAGAATCGAGCAATAGATCAGCCTTGGACGATCAGGAACCTGCACAAAGTACTAGTAGACACTTCAACAAACAGTGCCCCTCAAAAGGCCAACGAGATGACGTTAGAAGTTTGGAAAATTGGGGGTGGAGTGAAAAGCTGAGTGACTGGTCAACGGAACAAAGGAGCCTACTCATGAAAAGCTGGCGATTGTCTACTATAAGAACATATAATCCAGCCTGGGCTCGCTGGATAAAATGGGCAAAGCTTAATAACATATCTGTAAGCGAACCGAGCGGATCGGCTCTAGCTAGATTTTTATCTGATCTTCACCAAAAGGACGGGCTCTCCTATAACACCATACTTGTCCATAAAGCAGTAGTTTCCACTTTGTGTAGCCCAGAATCTACAGATCAACTAAGTGGGCATCCTTTGGTTAAGCGAATATTAAAATCCATAGCATTAGCTATTCCAAAACCCTCGAAGAGCAAGGTTTGGGATGTTAATCAAGTAGTATCTTTTCTGTGTCAACAGAATCCTGATACAGATAAACTGTATGATATTTCGAGACATACAGCTTGCCTCTTGCTACTGTGTTCTGGTCGCAGGGTCCATGACCTAACCTTATTGAGCGTAAATCCTGATCATTGTGAAGTTACGAATGATTATATTATCTTTTGGCCAATGTTCGGCTCAAAAACTGATTCCGAAAATTATCGTCAATCAGGTTGGAAGTTAATGATCAATAAAGACAATCAGTGCTTAAATCCCGTACATTGGATTTCAAAGTTGATATTAGCTGGCAAGAACAGAAGAAATGAAGCTCAATGTTATAATTTATTTATAACTGCGTGCGGTAAAGCTCGTCCTGCTTCACGCTGTGTTATAGCTAACTGGGTTAAGAAAGTACTAAAAGATGCTGGTATTGAGGCTCCAGCTGGAAGTGTACGGTCTGCTGTAGCGTCAAACAGTTGGCGTGAAAACTGCTCAGTTGATGATATTCTCTTCAGAGGCAATTGGAGATCGGAAAATACATTTAGGCGATTTTACTGTAAAGAAGTTAGAACAACAAATAGTCAAAATTCTGTCACAAGTTTATTTAATACAGTGTGATTTTCAATGCAAATCTGTTTTACTTTATTAAATGAGTAGAGTGAGTAGCTCAATTTTTATTTGGCTCGTTTACTAATCCAGTCGTTTGTTATTTCATGTTATAAAGGATATTGTTTATTTTTTATTTTTTTCTATAATAAAAACAATTTTGTTTCGTAATTACCTAATTTGTTTATTTTTTGCACCTCTGTAACATCATCAGCCTTTTTCATAGTCTTGTGATCTTTTCCATCTTATAGTCACATTGACGTCTCCACCACCACCAGGCGATATCAAACACGTCTCTCATATTATATTAGGCTTCAAATTAACGGTCAAGTTATTTAATACAAACGTTTTACCTAAAATAAAACGTAAATTAAATTACTTACCTAAATTTGAAGCCTAATAATTTAAATCCTGCCTGGTTCTACAACGACTTCAATGAGTCAAATCCAAAAGCAAACCGACGTTTGCAGCTGCTAGTGGTGGTGGGAGGAGAAACAAAGAAAGCAATAGTATGCCACTGGGAGGGGGAAACGGACGCGAGAAAGGGACGGAATGATGGCTTCTCTCTCATATTATATTAGGCTTCAAATTTAGGTAAGTAATTTAATTTACGTTTTATTTTAGGTAAAACGTTTGTATTTTAGTAACATTCAGTTCAAAATCGATCATGATTGTTAAATTGATTTTATAAAAGAGGATAATAATTATTAGAAGATTATATTTATAATGAAATGAAATACATGATTACCCTGTATTTCATTATAAGTTTACAACAAAAACATTGAGCAATGGTGTCGATTCTCTTGTCACAAATGCCTCTAAACTAGACTAAAAATCACTAAAATTTAGTTTATTCCTGTCAAACGACAATTGAGGAGCTGGGGAACAAAAGCGGACTTGTCCACTGTACTCGAATTTATTATTTTTATTTTTTTGCACTCTTTAAGCTCATATCTATCGAACCCCGGAGTATTGTGTATCAAAAGCGGTCCGATCTTAGAGAAAAAAATTGTTAAAAATGATGATTTCGTTCAAAAGCGGACTTGTCCTGTTAGAAATTTATTAAAATTCTAAGGGATTTTTTCTCCAATCAAAACCGGACAAAAACGTAAGGAGAATTGCCGTTAGTACGAAAAATGTCAAACAAAACCGGACAAGTCTAAAAAAATCATTGTTTTTTTGTTATGATATCCCTAAATCAGTTGTGGCAACACTGCTAAATTAAAAAAAAAGATAATCAGCTGTGTGACGGTCATTGCTTTCGTAATTTTGAGAAGAATTTTCCTAGAAAACCGACAAAATTATGGACGGAATCGAAGAAATAGTGGCCAATATAAATGACGGCTCACGTAAACGAAAAAAAACAGGACGGCAAGCGCAAAACAACAGGGAATCGAAGTGAGTGTAAAATTATACCTACCGGTGCGTGTTTGTTATTATTCTAACCTATGATGAATTTAAAATTGCTATTATTTTGTTTTAGGTACGCAGATAAAGACCCCCTTGCTTTGAATTTCGTGTCTGCGTGTGAACATAACAAGGGAAAATTTAAGTGCCAGACTTTGACATTAAACGAAATTGTTTACAACCGCAAACTACTATATGAAAAAATTGGCAAAAAATTACAGGATATTTACTTGTCACGGCTCATATCACCATGCCCCATAGAAAGAGAAAGATCGAGAGAGGAATCTCGCAAACCGCAGAGGAATAAGTACTTTGTGACATACTTTCTCTTCCGTGATTCAAAAAGGTTAGTAAAAGTATGCAAATCTTTTTTTTTGGCTGCTCTTGGGCTCAGTAAGCACAGGGTAAACTTAATTGCGAGCAAATTATATGAAGGCAAAACGCCACTTGACGGCAGAGGAGGAGACAGGAAAAGTTTCAAAAGTATTGATAAAAAGGAATCTGTAAGAAAATTTCTCGGTGGTTTGCCAGCAAAGGAGTCACATTACAATCGAAATAAATCAAAAAGAGTGTACCTGTCATACGAGCTAAACGTAAAAAAGTTGTGGGAGTTGTACAATAATTCAGCGACTGATGATTTGAAAGTCTCACAAACGATGTTCCGAAATGTTTTTGAGAACGATTTTAATATTGGGTTTGCGTCACCATCTTCCGACATATGTAGTACCTGCGAACTGCTGAAAAATAGGCAGAAGACTGAAAATAATCCTGAAGAACTTCAATCATTGAAACTTCAACTCCGAGTTCATAAAGCTAGAGCCAAAGCGTTCTTTTCCCTTACCAAAGAAAAACCTGAAAATTCTATGACAATATGTTTTGATCTCCAACAAATTCAATCCCTTCCTAAAACGCCAATCCAGGAATGTTTTTATTTACGACAAGTTGGACTTTATTCTTTCTGCATTACTGATATGCCTACAAAGGAGCCACATTTCTTCATATGGACAGAAAACCAAGCTAAAAAAGGCGCCACCGAAATTGCGTCTGCCCTTTTAACATACCTGATGTTTACTGATTTTTCTGAAGTGGAAGTTTTACGCCTTTTTTCGGACGGGTGTGGAGGTCAAAATAAAAATGCACATGTCGTCCACACTTTGATTTTCTGGTTGAAAAACTACGCCCCTCAAAATGTCGCCAAAATCGTACTAACCTTTCCTGTACGCGGTCACAGCTTCTTGCCGGCGGATCGAGTGTTCGGGAGGGTCGAAAAGGATTTGCGGAAGATGCTTTTCATTTTGGATCCAAAAAAATATCATGAGGTTTACGCAAAGCATGGCAAAGTTCATATTTTAGCTGAAAACTGGAACCTTTACAACGTCAAAAACCTTGAAGACTATTACAAGAAAGTGGAAAGTATTCGTGATGCAAAGAGAATAATAATAGAAAGAAAGTCAACCATCATCCAAACAGAAACTCCTAGTCAATCTCAACAATCAACACGAAGAAGTCAGGGCCGTAGTCGTGGCAGAGCACGTGGCCGAGGCACTGCAAACATACGAAGAGATCCTACTGCACGTTTAAATCACGTAAACTTTGGTGTGAAAGTCTTAAACACCTATTATGGAGATGAATCATCAGAAAATGCTGTATCATTGTTAAAAATGACAAAAAACCATCCGAGTTTACTACAAAGATTTTCAATGGTTAATGAACTAAAACCAAACAAGAAAAAAGATGTTGAAACACTCTTAAAGAAACAATTCGGAGATAATTGGATGGATAATCAAGAGCTTGATTGGTTTAAAAACAATATATTCCATACCTCACCAGTGGCAATTGCTGAAACAAGTCAAATAAATGACGAAGACGACGACCACAGTGACGATTGTGACTGTTGCGAACCAGATGTGGGAGAGTTCATATAATTTTTAAATAAAAAAATACAATAATAGAATCTAGTTTTCTTTCATAACCGGACATGTCCATAACTCTTTCAATCATAACCGGAGTTGTCCACCTTTTGTAATCAAAACCGGACTTGTCCATTACAAAAAAAACTAAAAAAAAATTGAAAACGCATAGTTTTATGACCAACAAGCAGGCTATTAGTTATGTTGTATTAAATACTAATTATACTGAAATGCACAAAATTACAGCCCATATGCATATACCTATTTCAGTTTTTTTTGCTCTAGTGTAAAATTTGATTAATTGGACAAGTCCGCTTTTGTTCCCCAGCTCCTCAATTTACCATTCTGAAACTGACTAAAGTGACACAACTTAACTATATTTTAGTTTGACAGCACTAAGATGGCACTGAGTTATTAATCTATTGAAAATGGCAATTTTGCTATTCTGAATTTCACGTATTTCGCCTAAAATTTTGGTTGTCTAACTAAATCGAACTAAATCTGACTATTTTTAATCACGATTAAAAAGGTGTGGAATAAAATTAGTTGTCATGAGTATAAATTCACACCAACATAACACCTCGACTTCGGGTGCAAAAACAGTGCTGTATCTTTTTTTTCTTTTGCTTATATCTCGAGAATGGTGTGTCCTATCGCAAAAATAATGAAAATTTCGACCCCCTTTATAAAACCCCTAAACCCCTAAAACTCAACATGTAGGTAATAATTTTTCATATTTTCCATACAAAAAGTAAAAAAATCCTTAAAAAAAAAACACGCCAAGGCCGGTTTTTTGGTTTTTTGTAAATAATCCTATAAAGTAACGTTATTCCTAATCAAAACTTTAATTTATAAAAATTGATTGCTTAGATCGATATAGTAGGAGTTTAAGAGTAAAAATTGAAACATATTTACCTTAATCCACCGATTGAAAATCGGATCTGGCAACACTGGCCACCTACCGAGCGATAGCTGAATATATTTGAATAAATGTTTGCTAGATTGTCGCTCTAATTTTGCTATTTCATACTAGATGGCGTCACTGAGACATGGGATCACAGTTGTTCTATGACATTTCTTTGCATAGCCCCTCTATGTATCTTAAATCTCTTTGCGGTCGGTCTAGGAGCGGCCGGGACCGTCCATTGTTTATTGTAACAACACGTGGTATAATTTTTTTTCTTTCGCGCATCTTGTTTTTTGAATTACTTCTGGTTTACTATCCTTAGTTATCAGACGTGCTTACTTTTCTTGTTATTTACCTTACCGATGACTTTCGCTTGTTTACTGGACTCTCGTGTTTTTATCGATTTTGGTTTTGCATTTGACTGGCCTGTTGGTCTAGTAGTTAGTGGCCCTGACTGCTATACCGGAGGTCGTTGGTTCGATTCTCACCCAGGACAAATGTTTGTGTGATGAGCACGATCATTTGTTCTGTGTCTGGGTGTTATTTATCTATAACATGTATGTATTTAAAAATATATAAGTATGTTTATCAGCTGTCTGGTACCCATAACACAAGCTCTGCTTAGCTTGGGACTAGACGGTGTTGTGTGATAGTTGTGGAAATATTAATATTATATATTATTAATATTAATATATTATTATATATATATAAATATTATATATTATTTGTGACGATTTTGGCTGTGTAAAGTGGACTCTGATTTTGCGTTGTGACAATTGTGGCTTTGAACTGGACTCCGTGCGACTTCAGCCTGTGCACACATCTCTACTTGCCGTGAACTTCAAGTAAGATTCTTTTTTATACATAAGTTATTTATCGGTTGTCTAGATCCCATAACATAAGCTTATCGTACTAGTCATAAAATGATGAGTTTTTTCAAATCAAATCATTTTATTGTAGATCTACTGATAAATATTATGTAACTAAATAAGTATTATTACTAAATATAATCTATACGTCTATTACTCTATACAAATAAATAACATTGGAGTATCTGTCTGTAATATTAAAATAACTGTTAAAACCTCCATAAACCTCTTTTGGTGTACTTTTTACAAATTAAAATAGACAACACAATGAAAAACACGACCAAAAATACGTGTCTCTTTTATTTTCGTTTCCAATAGAGTTTTCATTCTTTTGCAGTTTGAAGAAAATGGAATACCATTCTTCGAGTTCTCCGGAACCTGAACCATTATTTAGCGTAGATCCTTTTCTAAGTGCGCCAGTTCCTGGACCATCATCTGGCATGTACCATCAGAATCCATATATGGATATTCCAAGTTCGCCAATTCCGGGTACATCATCGGCCATAGATCCCGTAAGCGTGGAATTGGAACGAATGATGTCTCCTCAAGAAAGTGAGCAGTTATATGACATTCCAGGCTTACAGTTATATGAAGACGAAGAACTGTATGGAATTCTAACCGGGAATAACGAAGAACTCTTAAATGAGTTAAGCGATGCAAGTGCGAACGAGGATGCAAACATTGTCGATTCTCACGCCAATGAACAGAACGAAGATCCAGAGGAAGAGTCTTTAGAAGAAACAACTGGCTGGTTTCCGGGTAATCCCAGTCAGATGTTACAGATACCATTTACGGGGACAAGTAGTATATTGCAGCCACATGACGCAGAGGTCCAAAGTCCTTTGGATTATTTTTTTTTATTTATGAATGCCCGCTTTTTAAATTTAATATTAAAATGTACAAACAAGTACGGTAACAAATTGAAAGTAGAAGCGACAACTGCACGTTCTCGCTTTAGCAAGTGGACCGATCTAAGTGTCGCCGAATTAAAAACTTTTATTGGCATAATATTACTAATGGGCACCATAAAGCTGAACAGAATGGTGGACTATTGGTCCACTCATTATTTTTTCCGTCTTAGTCCACGCCTATTTATGTCTAGGGATAGGTTTTTTTTAATTTTAAGAGCTTTGAACGTACAAGATATCGAAAGGACGGAGAGTATATTTAAAATAAAATCTTTGATCGATTTGTTCAATGAGACAGTTGACGCCGTATATTACCCATTGAGAGAGTTGACAATTGACGAATCTCTTATTTTGTGGAAAGGGAGACTATATTTTCGTCAATATATGAAAGGCAAAGCCCATAGATACGGCATTAAGCTGTACATTTTAGCCGACGCCAACGGTATAATTTTAAAAATTCACATGTATGCAGGATCCCAAGACGTACAAGTAGGAGGTAGAAACCACGTTAAAAAAGTGGTGCATCTGCTCATGCAAAAATATTTTGACATGCTTTGTATTTGGACAATTTTTATACCAGCGTAGGGTTGGCTGATGAGTTAATAGGCAAAAACACGTATGTGACTGGTACCCTAAGACCAAACCGTATAGGAAATCCAAGAGAATTAAAAATGTGCAAATTAAAGCCTGGTGAATCGTGTATATTACAAAACAATAAAAAAATTGTCGTCACCAAATGGCAAGATAAACGGGAAGTATTATTTATAAGTACTGAACACAAAAGTAATTATAAAGAGACTACTAGTCGCCGTGTACGCACAATAAAATATAAGCCGGCCGTACAAATAAAGTATAATAAATATATGCGGGCAATAGATCGACATGATCAGATGCTAAGCTATTATTGCTGTGAGCACAAGACCCTGCGCTGGTACAAAAAAGTCATAATACACATAATCCAAATATGTTTGGTGAATGGTTATTTACTTTTCAACGCAAAAAACACTACAAATAAAACTTCATTATATAAATTTATAAAGAGTGTAATGCAAGAATTGTTACCAATGCCCAATGTATCAGAACTTTCTCGTCCTCTATCACAGTCAAAAATACATTTACCCGCCAATTTACCAAAGAGAAGTAATAATACCCTAAGAAAAAGATGCAGAGTTTGTTACACAAAAACTAAAAAAAGGGTATCTGTTATAACTGGCTGTTCCGATTGCCCTGGATTCCCAGGCCTGTGCCTTAATGATTGTTTCAGAGAATTTCACAAATATTGAAATTCTATGTTAGTTAATCGGATCTGATGTAATGATTTTTAATAAATATTATCATCTAAGTCAAAATTTGGTTAAAATTAAAATTGTAATTGAATTAAAATTTGGTTTTATTTAACTTTTGTCCGGTCTTTATTTGATATTAAAATTACTTTTTTATTATATCTAATATTTTCTGCATCTTTATATTTCTTTCATATGGTTTAAAGCGCAATAATTCATTTGAAACCAACTGGCCAAAATATTTACATCCATGGACGTCCAATATAGTCGGGCCATCATCTCTTTCTGTGCATGTTGCACTGTCCACCATTTCTTTTTTTGTGTACGTTGAAGTATCCTTACATGTTTTTTGGTTTGGTATAAATTCCTGTTCCCAGTTTTCTGAGTCTTCCCAGCGTTGTGAATTCTGTACTATCTCTTCGTCATCGTCGCATTGAGTTTCATTTTCTGTATCGGGAATGTACTTTCTTTTTCGCTGTAATTCTTAAACAATAAATAAACATTATCAGTATCTTGCCAAATATTATTTTTTTCTGACAATAATAATTTTCACATTTGTTGTGTATCCGTGAGAATGTTTGGATGTTTTTGTTTTTTCACACAAAAACTACTGAATGGATTTCAATGAAATTTAGCACAGGTGATAAGTCTTGGTCTGGAATAGCACATAGGCTACCTTTTATTCCGATTATAGGTTCCTGTGGGACAACGGGAAACAAATTCTACGCGGGTGGAACCGCGGGCATCGGCTAGTATCAAATAATCATATAAAATAATTATATATTAGTACTACTATCATTATTATTACTATTTAATCTAACTTAGCAGTTTTTATTTGCGTAGTTTAATTATAAACAATTGAAATTTGTTATGCAAAAATTTTTAGACCCAATTTAATACCTCATAATCAATCAAATTACTAGGAAATGCAAAATAAGTTGAAAAGGTTGAGCACATCTGTATTAAATAAGTCACTTACCTTCCATTTCCACAAATACACTTGTTTCGCCACTTTTTATCGCCGTATCACTTTTTAACAACGTGCCTGACCGTTCACGTTAGATTTCACATGTAAACTAAAAGTATTCGAGCTTTGAATACGTAAAAAAATGTCAAAACACTGTTTTCTTTTCCGCATGGCTGAAGACACAGATGAGTGTCATTTAATCGTATGGCGTTGGGCACTGATCAGTGTCACGTTATTTTTGTTCGACGCCACGGCTAGAAGTTAGTGAAATTAGGCATCGCAACGAATCGGTTAAGGAAGACATCTGGGTCGTCCCGCCATCTCCTTCGTGGTCTGCCGCGGCCCCACGTTGCTGTGTTAGCTCGTTATACATGCGGCAGACATCACCTGCCCAGTCCTGGGGCATATATGTCCTTAGAGCGCAGTGTAGTGTTTGTTTTTACAACTGTCACAAATACAAAAAATACTCAAGTATCTAAATCATTTTCTCCTAGTATGTCAGTAATAACACATTCAATTTTTTTCTATTTGACCTCATTTTCTCAGGTCGCGCTTTCATTAAACAGACTCTAAATATAATTTATATATGTCCTCAAATATAACCTCTAATTTAGTACAATTGACGTAATTTTGACATATGGTATTTTTTTTATGGTAGGTAAAATCGTCCAATGACAAATAGAGATGGGTAACGACCCGGGTTAAAACCCATCTGTGGGTTAAAACCTGGTTTTAACCCAGTTATCACCCGGTTTTAACCCATTGGCTTAGCTTAAAACTAAAACATGCTTTTCTTATTCTTTAAGCAAGCAAATCTTGTAGTAAACATTTGTAAAACATGAATAAAATACTTTTACCTAAATAAATAATCTGTAACAGTACTGACTGTAGTGAATAGAACAACACCAGATAAGCCGGGAGCCAGGAAATGGGACCACTATTTGCTCCAAACAAAATAATGCTTTGTTTTACACGAAGTGCTCAAAAGGTAAACGAAGTTGGAGTGCAGTGTGTGCTAGATTCCCTGCCCCGAGCGCACGCGTCCTTGCACTCGATTATCCCATTGTTTAGAGTGCGCACGTACATACTTTTTGAGATTATGATTTTGATAACGACCCGGCATTGAATAGTGACCTGATCCTGCTTACCTGAACGACCTTGGCCTACACCCTGAACACCGAATCGATTTGTGAACGGAAGTTGTCTTTTCGCAGAAGGACTTATTGTAAGTTAAATAATTTCATTTATAATGGATTGTCACTTAAATATTTTGCGCATGAAATGGTATTCATTATTTACTTTCCAGAATACGGTACATTTCGACACATTTTCGTTTCTTGATTCAAACAGAAGTAAAATGGCATTCGATTTTAGTTTAAGTAATCACGTACATGTGCTCTTGATTGACAAAATTATTACGTAGGAAACAAAAAATAAAAAATAAATCTCGTTTCTGACGGAATTGTATGAGATATATTGACAACATGTGTTGTTTTGAAAGGGCTTCATTTATTTTATGATTAAATATTATAGGTATAAGCATACAAATATACCTTAGAATAGAGAACTTTGTACAACCAAGGACGATTGTATGGTGGATGAGGGGCTCCAGCAATGTGATATTACTGAAATTACCACATGATGACTTGACAAGGCTCAAAGTCAATAGTAAAAACGCAAACATTTCAATTGAATCGGTTATTTACCAAAGGGAATAAGTCAGCATTTTTCGGATATGGCAATTTTGATGCAGTTCGAATCCTTTTAGGTAGATCTTGCATTGTAATTTAAGAAAAAAAATAAGTCAGTCGATTTGCCACTTCATTGGAGGGACCTATTTTTTCGTTAATTTACAGAAAGGAACAAGTCAATGACTTATTCCTTTTCGTTCCTTTATTTGGCATTATAAAAGTTATACATTTTTACAGATGGATGCGGCGGCCAAAACCGTAATCACATGATGATAAGTTTATGTCAGGCTCTGGTAGACACAGGGCGGTTTGAGAAAATAGTACACCGTTTCCCAATCCGAGGGCACTCATTTCTACCAAATGATCGGTCCTTTGGCACTGTTAAAAAAGTTTTAAAACAAAGAGATAGATATTATCTGCCTGAGGAGGTGTGTGAATTCATATGCAATGCCCACAAAAAATTCACAGTATCTATGGTCAATACTAATGACATTCTAGACTTTAAAAACTGGTGGGGCAAATTTTATAAGAAGGATGCAATCTCTTTGGAGAGTCAATCAAGGAGTATTCCACGGTCTGACAAGCAACATTTTTTGGTGTCTAACTTTATGGAGTTTGAGTACTCCTCAAACATGAAAGGCCTGGTGATTACCAGGCCTTTCATTGGGAATGTAGTGAAAACTAACACATTTGATTTAAGAAAGAATAAAACTCAAACGGTTACACTACCAACACAAAAAGCTTATGATGGGCCTATGCCTCTAAAAATTAATAAAATAGAATACCTCAAGCGTACCTTGCAATACATTCCAGCTGAACATAAAGCCTATTATGAAAACATTATAGAAAATTGGCCTAAATATTAATAAAACATTATTTTTCATCACTTATTTGTTTATTTTTTCCCTCAAAACTTTGTTTAGATACCAAAAGGAATAAGTCAAGCAATTTAAAAAAAGCATAATTATTTCAAAAACAGGTAAACAGCAAAAACCTCTGCATTAGTATGTTTGTAAAGGTTCTAACTACCTATTTAAATAAAAAATTAATATACTTACCTAAAGTTTTTTTTTTATAAACATATTTTTATCCCTCCTGTAAAATTAGGTATGCTTGACTTAGTCCCTTTAGTAAATAACCGATTCAATTATCTTATTAAGATAATGGCTAATTGATTGTTTTTCTCGCCGTAAACTTTTAAAACTCATTTATTTTTGTAATATTGTGGCGGTCGCTAATCGGTACCTTATTTTAAAACACAAAAGTAAAGCACTATTATGTTAACTGCAGTTTTACCAGCTTATTTTTTTTAAATTTTCATTTAGAAATAACGAATTAATAAAAATATCATGCAAGACTTGTGCACGTGCACGACGCAGTCTATGTGAATATGTGTGTGTTTTTATTTGAATTCCTTAATTTTTCCTTTAGACTGTACCTAGCTGTAACAAAATTTTAATTTCGAACTAGGGGTCGATAGTGGACGAGGTTTGCCTGTCCTCTGTATGAAAATTCAGTCTCATCCCCTAGGGTTGAGAGGACACAAATGGACAAATCTTTTTTTAGGGGTCGAGACGCCGAGAGCGAAGTAAAGCCACGTTTGCCGCATGATTTGCCGAAACCGTCGTAAGTATTAACAGAACACCACCAGAAGTAGTTTAAGATTAATCACATCGCATAATATTAATAATTACCCTATTTATCTTTTCAGGTGTTCCTCATATGAATATGTGTAATATGTGGTATTTCTATTGCACCCGTGCTGTCATTCGAATTGACCCTATTTAAAAAAAAAACTTGATTTTAGGTCAACATGGGGAGACCGAAAAATAACCTTATATGGGCACACTATCGAGAAACTGAGAACAAATCTGTTACGTGCAAATATTGTGAGAAACGATACAAAATAGCAACGTTGCAAAAAATGGCAAGACACTTACTGAAGTGCATCAACTCTCCCGAAGATTGCAAACGACAGCTGAGGACAAGTTCGACGAGATCTGAAGTTGGCGATGTGTTACCACTTAGCAACAAAGAAAATGAGATACCAGCTGAATTGAATGTATCGACTGAGAACATACCGTCTTCTTCAAAAGCACACCTGTCTGATAGGAATAAAGAAGATTTGCATAAAATATTAGCTAAGGCCATTTACGTAACCGGAACTCCTCTGTCTATGGTTGAACATCCTCTCTGGATATACTTTATTGAAAAACTTCAACCATTGTACAAATTACCATCAAGGAAAACCATTTCCACGAGCATTTTGGATAAGACGTATAGGACATGCACCGTGAGCTCAAAGACGAATTAAGATCACAAAAATGCTTACACTTACAGCTAGACGGTTGGTCTGATTGTAGAAATGAGGGTATTATCAATGTGTTAATATGCAAACCAGAACCTATTTTCGTAAAGAGTATTGCAACAGAAGACAATCGACATACGAGTGAATATATATGTGAAGTTATTTCAAATGTCTTTTCTGAATATGGACCACAGAAATTTTCTACGCTGATTGGAGATAATGCAAGCAACATGCAAAGAGCCTTTCGTCTCGTGAAAGAAATTTATCCACACGTAACAAGTCTCAATTGCGCTGCTCACACTCTCCATTTACTCTGCAAAAATATCGTTTTAGAATAAATGTATTAAACGCTTGCAAAGATATAGCCACTAACTTGATTAAAACTATCAAAAGAAGTCAAGTCAAGTTTTAACTACTTTATTTCAAAAAATTGTGAAGGAGAAAGGTGTTGGTGAAACTCTAAAGCTACCGTGCGATACCCGGTGGGGTAGTTATCATACTCGTACAAGCATTAAAAGTTTAGAGAACACAAAGATTGCTTTACAGACCTTAAGTGTTCACGAAAGGCCTACACTTTTACCAGCGGAAGAGAAATCAGCATTATTAGATGAAAGTTTTTGGGAGATGTTAAAACAGTGTATTATTATTTTGGAACCAATTTCTGATGCAATATTAAAATTGGAATCTAACGAAGAAAACATTCACAAGGTGTTTTTAACACTAAAAAACATAAAATCCAAACTGTTGTTTACATTACCTGATGTAAAAATAATTGAAGCTCTGGTGCATACCGCATGCAGGCGGTCATCAGGGCCAGAGGTGGAAATACCCGCTATTAATTTTAAGTACCATAGCTTTAATTTGTAAATTTAATTTAAAAACATTTTTTTGAAAACTTCGAGCTTAATGCCTTTTCTGGTTTTGTAAAATTTTATTAAAGTTAACTCACTTTTTTGTTAATTAATCGTTAGCATATAAGATCTGAACAAACATTTAAGTTTTACAACAACAAAAAAACCCTGTTTCGCTTCTAATTTTGATAATAAAAAACATAACGCACTTGGGCCACATTCCGTGCCGCTGAGTGTAGATGAAGGCGATCAAGACTATGAACCAAGTGGAAATTCTACGAGACGAAGAGACATTATTATTTCAAAATCAAAATTTCGGGATGGGCCGAACAACGTTACATAGATCTGCGATGAAAAAAGGATCCCACCTACCTCAAGCAATGAAGGCTGCTCAATTTACATATAAATGGCATGAGCTTGAGAAAGGCTGCAAAAGATAGCAACATACAGAATATCCAACACTAAGAAGATATGTTACAAAATATATGAAAAACAAGTCTGCTTTGATGGAACCTAACTACAGCGTAAATAAAATATTCACGGAGGAGCAAGAAACAAGTCTAAAGATGTATAGTCTTGATTGTGCCAAATTTTATGGTTTAAATAGAAAGGAATGACGACATCTCGCCTTGCAAATAGCGGAAATGCATAAACTCGAGTACCCCGCTAGCTGGAAAGAAAAGGGAATGGCGGGTAAAGACTGGTTACGTGGATTTAAAAAAGGCACCCTGATTTATCCATTAAAAAACCAGAAGCATGTAGTATTGCACGAGCCACATCTTTCAATCCTACGAATGTTAAAACATTTTTTGACAATCATCAAGAAGTGTATGGAAGATTTCTACAATTTGGTGATGGCACTAAAATTTATAATCTGGATGAGACCTCTACTACAACCGTGCAACTGCCTGGAAAATTGATAGCCCTAAGAGGTAGAAATATTGCTAAGATTACTAGTGGTGAGCATAGGATTTTAGGAACTACGTATTTCATCGTTAATGCAACAGGACACGCGCACACTCCTGTCATATTTTTCCCTCGCAAAAAATACGTAGCGCACATGATTAGGGGCGCACCTACTGGAAGGTTGGATGAATAGAAAATTCACAATGTCTTCGAAAGACAATCCATTATTATTACTCATGAATAACCATGAAAGTCATCTCTCAATCAAAGCGCTTGACATGGCTAAAAAATCGGGATTCACAGTTCTGACGCTGCATCTGCATACTACAATCAAGCTCCAACGGACCTTATAAATACTATTATAACGCTGCTATTGACTCGTGGCTATTACGAAAACCGAGGAGACCCATTTCCATATATGATGTAGCAGAATGTGTTGGAGAAGCATACTTGAAAGCGTTAACCCAAACAAACATTACAAACGCTTTCAAAAATGGGGTATCTAAACTAGTGCGCCACCATCAACGATTGCATCACTGCTTAACATCAGGTGGGATTGCAATCAAGCACTAGTTTATATCAATAAAAAAAAAATCCGTTTAATAGAGAGATTTTTTCGGAGTTACTTTTTACCGAACAACGTCACAAACAGGCCAGAACCAATACTAGATCAAACAACACTAACAAATGTAGATAACGACGACGCTACAAGCTGTGCTAAAAACTCGTCTGCTATTTCAAAACTGAATGCCGAGCAAGACCTGGCTGAACATAGAACGCATTCTACATCTCTACTTACTAACAATTTTGACCAAAAAACAGTTTAACCTAGAAACTTACTTTCACTGTCTCTTAAAGCAACATCTTTAGCAACAATGAAAGATCTATTTGAGTTAGAAAATGCTTCTTCTGCATCCGTAAACGATTTTTGTGAACCTACAAGGCCTTTTTTAACTAATGCAAACTACGCTAGTTGTAAGTTCCAACTCAAAATTAGACTCAAATGCGCCTGATAAGTCAACTATTCAATGCGATGTTGTTAGACCAAGTACCAGTAGAAAAACGCCGGACAAATCTCAACCTTGTACAAGAAATTTTGTTTCAAACATAGATTTTCGACCAATTTTAAAAGCAGGACCACGAAATTTTAGAGTAAGTGGAAGAAAAGCTAAAAAAAGAAATGGAAGAAAAGTATGATCGCAACTGACACGCCAAAAAAAATGCTCTGGCTGAAAAGAAAAACAAGAAGTCTAAAAAACAATAGAGACTGCAGTTGTAAAAAAAGTTACTCATAACTTATTCAAAAGGAAAGGAAAATACTTGTAAACGACGAAAGAGAAATGTAACCCCAATTGAAACTTTGGATAAAGATCAAGAAGAATTTCAGGCAAGTGGATCATCTTCTGGCGATGAGATGAATGAGATTTCAAGTGATTCTGATGAAGATGAGATAGTTCTCAAGGACGATTTCCCACCTCTTAAACGTCGATCGAGGCGGTAAGGCCCCTCTTTGAGGCGTGGCTGGAAAGGCCCCACGGTGTCGTCACCTTCCGTTTGGCGCAGGTGCTGACCGAACACGGCAAGTTCGGTCCGTACCTGTACAAGATTCGTGCGGAGACGACGCCCGGATGTCGCCACTGTGCGGAGCGTCCGGAGGACACGGTGGAGCACACAGTCGAGGTGTGCCCCGCTTGGGAAGAGCATCGCCGTGTCCTTGTGGGGGCGATCGGCGGCAGCGATCTCTCGCGCCGGGGTTTGGTTCAAGCCATGCTCCGGAGCGAGGAGGAGTGGCAGGCGGTCGCCTCCTTCTGCGAAGCAGTAATGCTAGCAAAGGAGGAGGCCGACCGCATCAGGCAACGGCGTACACGCCGCCGCCGCCGCCGGGTTTCCGATCCCGATTTCCGGCCACCGTAGGCGCGGGCTCGCGGACGGCGGGCAATGGGTAGCTCGCTGTCCGTCCGTCCGGTAACAGACCGGTCCGAGCTCAAGTCGTTTACGGCGCGCACTGTTCCCGCGCGCCTCAAGGAGTTGTCAGCAAACTGTAGGGGCCCGACAGGGCCGAAGCCTACTGGGGTCAAAGGGTATGTGAAAATGGCACCCGGGGCCCTGGGACCAAGGCGAAGAATGGAACGGGGTAGGTTTTTAGTCAGTAAGAGTCTGACACTACTTCCCGCTCCACCCAAGGGCGGGATTTGTCATTGGATGATTTTACCTACCAAAAAAAAAAAAAAACCTCTTAAACGTAGTCCCCATGAAAATGAGTTTGTTATAATACTTTTTAAAACGAAAAATGAAAAAAACAAGCTCCAGGCTAGAATTGAGAGCACATACCTATATTACATTGCAGATTACTCCAATCTATTGACTTGACGGCTGACTTTCTAGAATGGGTCCCGACTGCCAGTATTTAAAATATTATATAGATAAGTGCAATCGGGTACAACGACTTTCTTGTTTTAGGGCTTTTTCATGAATGCTCAGAAAAGCATTCGGGTTTTTTAGTTTTTTAAATTACCGTTTTTTATTTTTTATTTTATTACGATATCACTCTCACAATAAATACGAATCTAACGACACCTCTTAAGCTAAAATCCATCGAGCCGTTCAGGCTGCAGAGCGTGCCAAACAATTATACATACATACTCTCGAAAAACATAACCCTCCTTCTGGCGCCGTCGGGTAAATACCTCTTTGGACTGAAAATGACGCGTTTTGATTATTACTACAAATGAGTTGAGTTTAGGATGCCACCTGGCGTCTTACCCGAACCGCCAAGACCAGCTCAGCCACCAGCTCGTGCACAAGCCGATGCCCCCAGAGGACGAGGAGGAAGAGGGCGTGCCAGGCAGCGCCGAGGCGAGTTAGCTCTACTCGTAGGACAAGAGCAACAAGATGAGCCGCAACAAGCGGCCGCATTGGACGGAGTTCAGGACTCGGATAATGAGGAACCGGTAGAACCGGTTCAAGCCGCACCCGCACACCGACCTACAGCCAATCTTCTTGGTTGGCGTGTACCACAGACACTCAACAAGAACCAGCACTCAAACATGAGAAGGATTTTTGACGACTTGGGTGACATCGAGTTCACAAACCAACGTTATAGGATTCACACTCGTATGTTCGAGTTTGTCTTTAATAAACTGAGGGAGTCTAAGAGATATAAGCTCCTCCCTCTACCCCGTAGTACAACTGGTAGTGTTGCCCAACAATTGGCTTGGATGCCGGAGGAAGCCATTATTGACAAGAACAACCAGCACATCGCCGGGCAAGGAAGAGTCGTCTCTCGTACTAACGTGCCAACAAGGATAGTTACGGCAGCGAGGGTCATGTGTTATCGAGTTATTCGTAATGGCCAGGACGACAATCAAGACAGGCATACTTGGGCTTGTCTGTACTGGGACCGATATAGGAATGTCCCAGGGAATTGGACTGCCAATAGGAATGCATACCTCGTTAGAGGCAGTATGGGGTTGTTCGAATGGACGCCCTTCTCTACAGCGCTCGATGACCGTAGCGATGCGGTAACCGACTTTCTGAATAAGTTCAAAGCCAAGAGCTGAGCGCTCTAACATGTACGCTCCCACTATAAATATAAGCTGAAATAACTTTATATTAAAATAAATAGGTACTACTCGTATAAATAGATCAGTGACTATGATTTAATAACATTTATTATAATCCAAAAAATTTCAATGCTTTGATATTGGCATGGTTCATTGTTAGCACACACGGTTCACTGTATACCAGCCCCCGGATCATTGAATACCATTGAGTGTACACAGTGAATCATTTCCCAATAAAAAATACATAAATATGTAGCTATGGTAGTTTAACAAAAATAAAGTACCTACTACATAATGTAGCCAGTTATATTATCTACAATTATAAGTAAAGAGTATAAAGTTAGGGCCCCTAGGAGTAGAGTTAGCTCTTGAAAATTTAGGTGGTTCACTGTCGACTATGTTACCCTACTTTAAATAATCATTTCAGTATTAAAAAAATATAATTAATCGACGACGAAGTAAGTATTTGCTGTTTTTTTCATGAATTTGAAATTACGAAAGCACGAAATTACTTCAATATAATGTTTATGCATATTTTTAGCAAATTGATATCCCATTTTAAGACATCTATCAAAATTGTACTTTTTAAATTAAACAGCACACCTAAAAAAATCACAATTTTTTTTGTTTGGTTGAATATTCAGCCTCAGCCATGGCTTTCCATCAGGCAGGAATCAGATTAACGCCTAATGGTAAGCACTGGATGAGATCTACGAGGGAACTTGCTTGCTGAAAAGATGCCTTTTTACAAGAGAACAAAGCAGCCTTTAAAGCAGTCTTTAAATGCTGCATTTTTATAGATAGTAGGTATCTTAACCACAGAGTTTCAACGACTCATCATCTCCCTAACCTTCTGTGATAAGTCTCTAAGAAAACAACCTTGAGAGCAGCGCTGGCCCAGCGACGAAATCTAAATAGGTACATTGGTTTTGTAATAGATTAGAATTGTTGTTTTTTAAGAGTATAGCACTGCATTCCCAACTAGCTCTGGGTCGGTTTCCATAATAACCGGATGAGGCTGAACATCCGTGGTTTTTACTTTCTTGCATCTGACTACCTGCAAAGACCGCTAAAGATCCTCGAAGGACAAGCCGGGACCAGCGATTGCTTATTCCAAAAACATGATATTTATACAGTATGACAGCAGAGCCAACTAACATTTTATAGATACAAAACACCCAGAGCAGAGCCGTCATCGAAATATTTTAAGGTTTCTTCGGAGTTTCAACGACTGCTTATGCCAAAACTTGATATTTTACAATGGGGAACAAGTACCACTAAACATTATAGATACAAAACACCCGGAACAGTGCCGCCATTGAAATATTTTAAGGTTTCTTCGTAGTTTCAACGACAGCTCATGCAAAAATCTTGATATTTTTACAATGGGAAACAAGTGCCACTAAACAACAATTTATAGATTCAAAACACTCGGAGCAGTGCCGCCATTGAAATATTTTAAGGTTTCTTCGGAGCTTCAACGACTGCTCATGCCAAAATCTTGATATTTTTTCTATTGGGAACAAGAGCTTCTAAACAACATTTTATACTATACAAAACACCCGGAGCAGTCCTGTAATAGAAATATTTTAAGGTTTCTTCTTAGTTTCAACGACTGCTCTTGCCAAAATTTGATATTTTTACTATTTATTTATTTTTATGGTAGGAACAAGAGCCATTGGAGAACATTTTATAGATACAAATCACCCGAAGCAGTCCCGTCAACAAAATATTTTAAGGTTTCTTCTTAGTTTCAACGACTGCTCATGCTAAAAACCTGATATTTTTACTATTGGAAACAAGAGCCCATATACAACGTTTTATAGATACAAAACACCCGAAGCAGTCCCGTCATCGAAATATTTTAAGGTTTCTTCTTAGTTTCAACGAATGCTCATGCTAAAAACCTGATATTTTTACTATTGGAAACAAGAGCCCATATACAACGTTTTATAGATACAAAACACCCGGAGCAGTCCCGTCAACAAAATATTTTAAGGTTTCTTCTTAGTTTCAACGACTGCTCATGCTAAGAACCTGATATTTTTACTATTGGAAACAAGAGCCCATATACAACGTTTTATAGATACAAAACACCCGAAGCAGTCCCGTCATCGAAATATTTTAAGGTTTCTTCTTAGTTTCAACGAATGCTCGTGCCAAAAATTTGATATTTTTACTATTGGGAACAAGAGCCACTAAACAACATTTTATAGATACAAAACACCCGGAGCAGTCCCGTCATCAAAATATTTTAAGGTTTCTTCGGAGTTGCAACGACTGCTCGTGCCAAAAATTTATATTTTGACTACTAGGAACAAGAGCCACTAAACAACATTTTATAGATACAAAACACCCGGAGCAGTCCCGTCATCAAAATATTTTAAGGTTTCTTCGGAGTTTCAACGACTGCTCATGCTAAAAACCTGATATTTTTACTATTGGAAACAAGAGCCCATATACAACGTTTTATAGATACAAAACACCCGAAGCAGTCCCGTCATCGAAATATTTTAAGATTTATTTTTATTTCATGGTTACATAAAGACGAAATTTTATTTTTCAAGGCCCTATGAAATGTTGGTTTACCAAATGAGACATATAAAAGAAATGAGACAAAGACAACAAGACAGCGAAATGTACCGAATAATTCAATTTTTTGTTCTTTTATGCTTTAAAAGGAATATCATCAACCTAAGGCTTAAATTTTTATTCGAGTTTCTTTTCAAAGCATTCGAATACGAAAAATCAACCTTATGAAGCTGAACAAAATATATTTGACGAGACAAAATCAGAACCAATCTACAGAATAAAAACAATTTTATCATAAAAAAATACTAATCGACAACTAACTCCAAGCTGTCTACTTTTTTTTCATTTTTGCCATAACTACCATTTAAAGATACTTTTCAATATTTTACTGTCGCAAAGTAAGTAATCCTATCGCTCCTACCGCTACCTCAAAAAACGTTGCTTGACGGAAAGCAATTGACGAGTTCCACGAGTTCATTAGAGTGAACAGGCATCTTCTGGGCACGCATCAGACATCTTATAATGCAAGAGCTTTGAAAGCTGCTGTGAAATTATTAATCTATGGTTGAAGAGTTTCAAAGACATTTTACGGTACAAACTACGTGTTACAACAGTATAGGACCAAAACAACCCTAAACTATTTTATGCTATTTTATAACGAAACAAAAAAGTATGCTGATGCTTAAACAACACTATACTACTAAAGTTGCATAAAAGACAGGATATGTATTGAGAAATGTGAAACGTTAATGCAGGTAGAAAGAAATGGAAAGATAAAGTGGAGTCATCTTTTCTGCTGAAACTAATGTTCCAACACTAATCTGAAAAGTAATAGAGTTATTAGGAACAAGGGAAATAAAATACATTCAATGTTTTAAAACCGTTTTATAAAACATAATAAATACAGGCTATAACGTAATGGACAACAAATAAGGTGGGTACGTGATGAAATTGAAATTACACAGGACGGCAAGTGTCTTTGAAACCTTTGGTGACATCACAATCTTTTTAATTTTTTATTTAAAACAACTCAAGAGTTACTTTACGGCTGTTCGACAAGAAATTCAAAGTAAACGTTTATTAACTTAGATTATCATAGCATGAATTTATGTTACCTACATAAATGCATGCTATGATAATCTAAGTTAATAAGTGAACGCGATGCTTTTAGTGAATTATCACACTCACATTCAAAGGTCATTGACGCCGAGCAAATTCCTCGCCTGAGGAACTCACTATGACAATAGTTTATAATAAATTTATATTCAAAAATCAGTCAATTAGTTGTGAAGCCACCAACAGATCATAAATCGAGTTATCTTATTCATATACGGTTAACATTTCTGTTAGGCTTAATATAATGTAGGTCACATTTACTCGTAAAAAAAAAACGCAATTTACTGCACTTTGAATCTGAAGATACGTCAGTTCCCCTAACACGTTAAATATTGAAGTTCTTCATTTATGGAACGCAAAGTGAAACTAAAAATATACTTTCATTGAAATTGTTTTCATATTTCGTCAATATATTAACTTTTTTCTTGTTAGTCACTCCGTCAGTGACAAAGTACAGCAAAACACATTTATACAATCTATTCCTACTCGCACTTATAAAACTATGTATTATGAGAAAACAAGGTTGTATGAACACATTAATGTCATGTAAGGCGAAGCTAAAATTAATTGCACTGACCACTAGGTTCGAATAAAATGACAATGCGTTGTTAAAAATGACTAGTACTTAGCATATTAGAATTCCATTAAACGTTGGACTATTTGAATCTGAGTAACTCAGAGTTGTTCAATGAAATGTAAATCGCCAGACAATTCAACACTTCGTGGGAAACTCAACAAGGGATTCTTAAGAATGTGAGGATTTCATATTTGAAATATTTAAAAAGATACATTTTTTTTATTATTGATGGCTCGCACTTGACAACTATCTCGCCTGATGATACGCAATGATGTGGTCGCCGATAGAGCACGAAAAGCAATAAAATACTTCGACAAGAAAACATGAGTTTTCAACCAATACTTCAAAGTCAAAGTTTTTACAGAGTTCTCAAAATTCAAATAGTCACATTTCTATCTTAGATAAAAATTATAAAAATATATCAAAAAAAAATTTCAAGCGTAGAGATTCGTTAACTAGAAGACACACCCGATACAAGTAGAAAATTAAAAAAAAAAGTGTCGCAAAAAAATAAAGCTCAATAAGGCATCTCGTTTGTCACCTTTTAATAATAATAATTACCAATATAACTAATTCAAACCAATTAATAATACAGTGATTTTTAAAAATTGCTGTTTGTGATATATTTTATGTTAAAATAAGTGTGTCATGAAAGAGTATTACTGGTGTACAAGTTCCTTTACAGTCTCCACTAAGGTATTTTTTCACACAGCATGGGTAGGTGAGGATGACAACAGGACGAAAACATGCATCTTTAAGATGAGAGAAAAGGACATTGTGTGATCCGACAGTTGTCACCCGCACCTTCCTATAGCAATTGTAGTGTAAAGAAAGTTGTATGTACTTCTTCCACTAATATTTGTACCAAAATAAGTGTTCTATTTAATAAAGAAACTATGTGTTTTCCTGACAAATGATGTAAGGTACATTAGAAGCTTTATAAACATATTATTGGGCTTCGCACTCACGAAGGTAGATTCTTCCATTCAAAATTCAGATCCGCGTATTGTCCCCTAAGGAGATACATTTTGAAAAATCCTTTCATATTCTTTATATGTGGAGACTTTCATCCAGCGGTTAAGCGCATGCAGCTGAAGTGACCTGACCATCTCATATTTGCTTGGCAGGATTTTCTACGTCTATTATTAGCCTCGTTTCCGAACGCAGCTTTCTAAAGATTGTGTTATCTTCAGAATGTTTCTATACTAAATAAAGAACTTATTTTGGCACTTAAGTATTCTTCCTTCTAACTGTAAGTGGATCTATTTTAATTGCCATAACAGTGTAACACTGATTCTATGGTGTGAGAACACATGTTTACATAGATACATAATTATTGTTAAGGTTCTCGATTAAAATTTGTAACCGTGGTTTACGTTTTATATTGAAATATGATTAACTTATTTTCTAAATGACATTGTCTGACAGATCGTTTTAAAGCTCTAGAAATGTTCTAGAATCCTCTAGAACTCCTCATCTATTCTTTGTATAATTTTATTCTAAATAAATATTAACATTTATGTACCACTCAACTAGAAATAAATATTTTTTTTAACAATTAATACTGCCTTATCAGCCGATTTGAGTACGATTACTGTGAATATACAACAGGTATGTCGTAGAAATGTATAAATTCAAAGGGTTATTTGCAAAATGGCAGTGAAGTCGGTGCGTTAACTATGTGATTCATGAACTGTAAGTTAAGAAAATTAGTTGCTCTTTTTGACATATACATTTTATTTCTTAGTACATACATTACTACGTAAGTCGAAACACAGATATCTGTGACACTTTATTATTTTGTAGAGGCTAGCGCACACTAGGGCAGGCTGTACCGCAACATAAGACAGTACTTAAAAACCGTCCATTACTTTCGCCTGGATCGTTTCGATGGTTTAAAATATATGTGTATTAACCGTCACGAAAACCAGGCGGGTCACAGCGGGTTTTAAGCAGAAACTACATTAGACGGACGCACACGTGAGCGACGCCTGAGATGTATGTAGATTAGCGTAGCATAGCGTGGGTCCAATGTGGCTCTGCTAGTCTAGTTGCCATACAAAATGTATGGAGACCGTCGCGCCCAGATCAGCGTACATGGCCCACGTGGGCCGAACGTAGTTCTACCTTTATTGTTTTGCCATGCGATACGCTACGACCCGATGCAGTTTTAACATGCGCTGGTCTTTAATTTTTATTTTTCTTTACAATTCATAAGATACCATTTTACTAGTGCAACTTCGATAATTACAGTATGATACTCGTAATTTTTTCGTTTGAAAATCAACAACCACGTCTTTGTGAACGTTTAAACGTAATAGTTACTGAATAATAATTAAAACTACAATAATAATAATATTATGCGTCATTTACAGATCGCCACCCTAACACCAACAGAAAATTCAACAAAACGCTACTGTTATTTCTATGGGCAATTTGGTAAAAAGACTGTAGAGCTCATTTTTTTTTTAACCCTAACCGCTTGTCTCGTGTCCTATTCGCCAGGGCCGTGTGTTTGGGTCTGGGTACTCCATCTCGTTTACCTCTTCAATCCCCATAGGTGACAGAAGAGCTGAGGAGATGGAGTATAATTTTGGTCGTGGATGTGCGACCGTGGCGGAAAAACGTGAGAGTATTTTTCGGATATATCCGACGCAGACGGTTAAAAGGTGAACGAATAAAGGCTGTTGGCTTTGTCACTTGTACCTTTAGTTATTAAAAAGAGGTTCTACCACGAGCTCTTAAGGCGATCCATTTGACGACCTAAACTGAACTGTTAAAGGGACGGAGCTATACAACATTATTTCTAATATCGTTTGTTCAGAATCAGTAACTGAATCAATTTCAAACATTTTTTCCAAAAATATTTTTTCTGTAAGACACCACACAACTAAGTACGACACAGTTCACTGCAGGTATGTAATAACGGACAATAGGAATCAGAGTACAGCTGGGTAAAGGAGGAAAACAACTCCTCGCCCGGATGACCCGGTGACCATGTGTTTGTGTGGTCAACCAGGTAACATAGCACGCTTATAACTTCGTGATTTTTCATGATACAGTTTTGAAATTTTGTACATAGATTCTTTGCATAAAATAAATACTAGACTCTTGTTTAAGGTTTGCATATACTAAAAAATAAGGTTGTATAGGATGTATAGCCCCATCCTTCTTTCTCCCTCGCAAGCCTGACATTTTAAAACGTCATAGTAAAACCCCAGTAGCCACCTTCATGATAAACTTTTAATTGGTAAGTGGTTCACATGATTTCTATTCAACACAAAATAGAAATATTGAACAACTCCAGATTAAAATGAATAAACCAACCGACAATTTTCAAATGGCAAGGTTGTCAGCAAACATCAAAATAGATTAGTTTTGTCCAGTCTTGTTTCAAATTGGTCTTGTATAAAGCAAGAATAGGCATAAAAGAAATATTTAATATTTTCTTTAGCAACCTGTAATACTTTTAACTGTGCAGATTTTTAAAGTGAAAACTTCTTCAGGCGTTTTGAGCACTTTTGTGGATATTGAATGAGCCACTTTATAGTGTAATAAAACTCGCTTTGATGAAGTTTTCGCTTCTGTTGTGTCAATATCAAGCACACGCAGTTTATTTTTTTTGCAATTCGCACTTCTTATGTAATGTTAACAAATTATTTTGAAGATAACAAATTAAATTAATTGTTTTTATTTTTTATTCTTCCGAGCAGTCTAATTTTATTGAAATAGCTTTCTAGGACAAAATATTGATATTATCTTTGTATTAAAAACCACCTTTCCTGTTCATTTAATGCAGAGTTTTTGTCTTTTCTTAATGCTATCACATTCTTTGGTATGCGACAGATAATATACTTCACAGCATGCATTAGAATTAAGCAGCAAATCCATCAGTTTAAATATAAAATGTTTTATTTAATAGAATATTTAGAAAAGTGTTGTTGACAGATCATAAAATATTTATTTTGTAGTGCAGGTAGCTGCGGTAAAAGAATAAATTGCAAATATAAATTTGAAAGCTACCTTTAAAAGCATTTAAATGCTTAAAACTTAACCATGATTTTCACTTTTATACACAAATATCATGTCATACCTAATCCTTTAACAAGCCCACATTACAGACCAAGCTTTGCTTTAGCGTACCACAAATATGAACCTTAAGACTATTATGAATAGTTTCAATTTACCTTATCCCGAGACCTATGAATTCTCTTAAATTACAAGTTAAAGAAAAACAATTGAATGTCGCTATAATTTTACTTGGTATTAAAGAGATAGTATACGTCGGTTCTTCGATAATTGTCAGAAACAATATGTTTCATGCTTTTTAATTACTCAACCGCTTGCAGCCGATTGTTCCGACAAAGGTTTTCGTGTCCTATTCGCCAGGGTCGTATATTTGCGACCGATTACTCCATCTCGTCTTAGGTAACAGAAGGGCTCACGAAGGAGTATTTGGTCGCGGATATGCGACCCTGGCGGAATAAACGCGAGTGTATTTGTCTGATATATCCGATGTAAGCGGTTAAAAGTTTAAATACGTGTAGCTGCTCAGAGTCTTACAATATTAATTTATTCTTTGGTAATTTAGCTGCACACCATATATCTACGCTACCTACGTCATTATTATACACTAACATAACTTTCATAAAAAAAAATCTATGAAATGTCAAAATAACTAGGAACAAAGAGTGTGTCGATAACCTGAGGATTTAAGAAAATAATGAATCTGATGTCGAGACGCTTTGTATTTTGATTATCATTGATACAAAATTAGTTTGTAGTGTTGTGTAGTTCGCGAAAGAACTAGGTCGTTGGAGCACTCTCACGGGTGATCCTCGCAAACTGGATAATAGGCATGGTCAAAGTGTGTCATCTTTGCGATTGGAACATTTGCATCTGAATCTCTGAAATGTTCTGGAACCCGTATGCAAAATACGTTTTAGTCATGGAGTTGCGGAAACCAGCCCGAAATACAATACAATGTTTTGGAACACTGATATGTGTTATTTGGAACATTGCCTCAACGAAACATTTGGAACAACAGCTCAACGAAATATTTGGAACAGCGGTTCAACGAAATATTTGGAATGCGGGCGTGAACGGTTACATCGCGTCACACACACTAACAGTTTAGTTTCATTGAACTTAGTCGTTTTCAGAATAATTTTAAGTAGCTCTTTTCAATTCAGGTCATTAATTATACTTATACTATTTTAATTTTAATTTTTAAAAGACTGCAGGTCACTTAAACCAAAGAGTGTTTCAGTGTTCCAATTGTTCCAAATGATGCATTTACATTACTGATGTTCCAATCTTTGGGAACACTAAAATGTTTCGGAACAGTGAGTCGATTCAGTAAAGAGTTACACACGCGAACTGGATAATAGATAAATATTATAAATGTCCCTTTGCAATATCCATTGTTGTGTAATATCTTTGTATGTTTACTAAAAGTCCCGACAGACGTTGTCCTGACAAACAGCTGGTATTTCGTCAGAAAAAGATTAAGAACACGATAGCAGCTCCACAAGCCAGGTTCAATTGTATTTTCAAACTTTGGATTCACTCAAATCACTTTTACACACACAAAGTTTAATCCAATTCGGTGAAGTCGTTTAGGAGATGTTACCGGCAATCCGTATAATCCGGTATTCTATGCAATACCTAAGCAATGTATAGAATATCTAAAACGTGTAGGGATTACATGAAATATTATTTTGTTTTACACTTTGTCTAGGCCTAGGTATCTTAAACCAATGCGTTGCCGATAATGTTTGTAAAAGACGAGAACAGGGACCGAGGTAACATAATTTTAGGTCACACCTACCCGGACAGTTAAGGTTAGAAGGCTATGGCGGGATCGGAGCTCCTACCTTTGTTAACGAAATTATTTTTTTATAACCACCCAGAATTAGGAGCCTTATTTTAAACCCTGCAGACAGAAATAGGACTTCAATACTTGTACATTATAAAATTAACATCAAACTAAAAATGCTTCTGACTATAAGTTTTTTTTTTTATGGTAGGTAATATCATCCAATGACAAATCCCGCCCTTGGGCGGAGCGGGAAGTAGTGTCAGACTCTTACTGACTAAAAACCTACCCCGTTCCTTCGTAGCCTATCGTGCCGGAGCCGGGCATTCCTTTCGGAAGTTAACCTATAAGTAGCATAATGTAGTTGCCCACAAGTACTCAGGTCTTATTTATGTGTGTGAGGCTTGAAGTAAGGCTCCTATTTGTGGGTGGTTATAAAAAAATAACCACTTGACCTTCTAACCTACCTTATCCGCGTCAGGGTACCCAAAAATTACGTCACATTCTTCCCGTCTTTTACACATTGATTTAAAGTAATAAAACATGTTTCATTTGGCCATCATTTTGTGAGTAGGTCGGTTGATATTGAGAAATATATACCAAAATCTATTTATTTTACACATTGTCAGTAGGACAGCAGCTATACAATCCTTAGGAATTGTATGCATTAGGTTTACATTATATACTATATAATGTAAAACAATATTCATAATATTTTATACATTGCCTAATTATTGTATAAAATTCCTGAATTATACAGATTTCCGGTAACATATATAATGATAGAAGATATGTTTCGTATACTATCCCTTTAACCAAGTATAACAATGGTTCTGTATGTCGACATCAGGCCAGACGTTCCCGCCTTACATACCTGCTGGCGCTAGTCGGCGATGACGTCACATTCCCTAGATTCGACATCCACTTCTGTCGTTTCTTCTGCCGATCTCTCTTCTATAACGGACTCGGTCCGCTCTATGCCCAGAGCGGCCGTTTCGTTCGATTTTTCACTGCAATAATATTAACATTAGTAATTAGTAATTTCGTAGCTGTCAAATTATATATTAAATACGTTTTGGTCGACCCCAATCGCCTGCAACAGTTAAACCAGTTGGTCGCATCAGCCTTATAATGTTCCCACTGCTGGGACTCAGGCCTCCTCACTAGAAGAAGGAATGGGCCGAAATCCACCACGCGGGCCCAAGTGCGTTTTGGTGGATGTCACATGTCTTCGAATTTTTGGTTCTAAGACATGCCAGATTCCTCACGATGTTTTCCTTCACAGTTTTGAGAGCAGTGGTGATGAAATAAATTACACAAAGTAATATGCCACGCTAGGTTTAAACCCGCGACCTACGACTCGTAAGTCGATCTATTTATAGCACCTATATATTTGCAGTAATAATCAAAACGCGTCATTTTCTGTCCAAAGAGGTATTTAATATCGTAAACGTTGATGAAATTAACGCGAGTTTCTAAGATATCAACAATTAGGTTTTTACGTATAATAACCATCTGACGACAGGTTTTAACCTGCGACCTACAACTTGTAAGTCGGGGCCACTCGGCCACCACTGCTCTCACCCCCTTCCTGAGCAAAAGGTCTAAGTAGCAAAATGTCCAACAGTGCGAAACGTCTAATGAGCAGTAAGTCTAATTAGCAAATTGCCCATGTAGCAAAACGTCCAACTAGCAGATAGTCTTTATAGCAGAACGTCCATTTAGCAAATCGTCATTTTTAAAATGTGTACACTCATGATAGAAAGTAAGTCATTTGTAAATTGCATTAAATTTTTTTGATAAAAATAATAAAGGTTAAAAAGCTAGTTTTCTCTAAAATATTATTAGGACATTAGGCGCACAAATTCTCCAGCATTTATTCACCTAATATCCTTTTGATATGGCTAAATTTTATCAAAAATTCAAAGGGGCTAATTTTTCGGCCTTCGAGTTTTATAACTCTCTTTTGTATTTGGCATTAAACATTATATCGATCTTTCTTCTCTTATTACCTTAAAATAACAATTTTTTTTATTTGCGATCTTGCCAAAGCGCTTCTTTTCTAAAAGCTTTGAGGAATAGTAGGTTACCTATCATAAGTTCGAAAAACGTTTGACCGAATTTCAGTTCACCTAAAACTTTTCAACTATTATCCTTTCCTTTATTTTTTTTTTTTCATCGAAGTCGTTTAATCGTTGCTGAAGATTTGCTATTTATTGAAGAATTTCATGGTTTATCTCCGAAGTTCTTCATTGCGTCCAAGAAATTTAAATGGCACACTTTAAGGGTAAAACTATTCCAAACAATACAAAAATTATCAAAATCGGTTAATATTTGATTAAGATATCACTGAACATTATCCGGGGCGATAAAGGTTTAAACAATCAATTAGACGACTTGAGAACCTCCTCTTTTTTGGCAATCGGTTATTTTCACAAAGTAACTGTAATTAAGACGGATTCGGAAATAAAAAACACGTATTTTACTGGTTTTATTAATGTCCCAATTGAACTTGTGTTACTATTCATACTAATACCGGTATTGATACCGGTATTTGAAAGCCCTACACGCGAGCTTATCGTCGCAGATGGTTTCAACGCTCACCACCGCAGCTTCGGCTTGCTGGGCGATTTGCTGGGAAGTGAATTTTTTTTTTCACAGATAACACCACTAAATAGGTTAGATAATAGTATTTGATATACTTTTTTTCCCCGCGTTTAATCTTTGCAGGTTGAAGATGAGGCAAAGGTATCAAACCATTATACATCCTAATATTAATAAAAAAATAATAGAAATTCAAGTATTTTTGAATTTAGAACGCCGATGAATGTTAATTTGTTAGTAATGACAAATTATTGTGTAAGTTATCATGTTTATTAATTGTATTCTGTTCAAAAACACAATTTAAATTTTCATCAAATATTAAAACCTTAAAAATATCCGCCTCTTTGCTTTAAAAAAAATAATCACCCTTGACCGTGATGAAATAGGAATGAAAAAAGCCCTTGGTGTAATAAATTTAAAAAAAAGCACGCGGGTGATATACATGCCATATCGAACCTAATTGTAGTGCGATAAGAGGCAGTTTTCGAGTAAGTGTATAGAAAAAATATTTTTTATACGCTACGAGTATATAGACCACAAAGTCAGTATTTATGTTTCTTTTTTATTGATGATTATTTGTGTGTTGAATTTTGTGCCTGAGTATCCAGACATTTTGAGAATGTGACGATTTGCTAAATGGACGTTCTGCTATAAAGACCATCTGCTAGTTGGACGTTTTGCTACATGGGCAATTTGCTAATTAGTCTTACTGCTCATTAGACGTTTCGCACTGTTGGACGTTTAGATACTTAGACCTTTTGATCAGGAAGGTCTCACCCGCACCAGTTGGTGTAAGACTTACGACAAAGTACCAACTAACGTCTATGTTTTTAGTGATCCAAATAGTAGAAGTAGTAGTTCAAAAAGGTAATTATTTTTGTATTGAATGCCTAAAGAAATTTTCTAGTTAGTTTTATTTAAATAGTTAAGAATAGACTAAACAGTACTATACACCAAAAGTATGGGGGTTTAAGTTTAAATTGTTACATTAACTATTTATTATTAACTAGCTTTTGTCCGCAGGAGTGAAGTCATCAATTGACTACTCTATTCTACTCTACCCTACTCTTCCCATGTCAGCAAACCGTAGGGGCCCAACAATCTCGAAGCTTACTGAGGCGATAGATATTTTTTAGGTGGGAAAATCATTTAATGACATCTTCGCGCCCTTGGGTGGGGCGGGAGATAGTATCAGACTTTTACCAACTAAAAACCCACTGCTGTTTCTTCTTTGCTTTCGTTTTAGGGCCCAGGTTACATTTTCACACTGCCCCATGGCACCAGTAGGCTTCAACCCAGCTGGGCCCCTACGGTACTGGGGCAATAAGTTGTGGACCCGGGCCCGGGGCCGTGGAACGAAGGCAAAGAAGGAACAGGAGTGGGTTTTAGTCAGTAAAAGTCTGACACGCTCTCCCGCACCACCCAATGGCAGATGTCATTGGATGATTTCTCACCTAAAAGAAAAAACTACTCTACCCAACTCCACCCTACTCTCCCCCAGCCTACCCCTTCACCCTAATATCACGGAGCTATATATGCTGTATGACAGTTTTAACACGTCATAGTAAGGCCCGTGTTTATTTGTTCACACCTCTATGTTCACTATTCAGACCTGGTGACCTAAAGTATAGGCCCCTAAAGCCTAGCTTAGGTGCCAGTGTCCCACAATAAACTAGAATACTATAATCAATTGAATATGCGAGTCTCCAATGTTTGTAATGTTTATTATGGTGAGAAAATAAATAAATTATTATCAAATTATTACATGTCGTGTTTACTTACTTGTGTTCCCTCCGCGGAGGGTGAGGCGCGAGGGGCGCGAGGGGCGCGAGGGGCGCGAGGGCGGGCTCACGCGCGCCGCCCAGCGGTAAGGACTGCGGCCTCTTCAGCCACGTACAGCGCTCCTCCTGTCACATACCGCCTTGTAAACGAGTTGCCAAATTTTATTTTAACTGAACAGACCATTGTGTCAAATGTTTTTGCGCCACAGTTTATACAATTTTTAACTGTCAAAAACTCATTTTTTTTGTTTTTTTTTTTAAATACTTAATACTTTATTGCATTACATATTATGTACATAGATGGTATAAAATATTGCAAGAACAATATGAAAAAAAGGAAAGGGTTATATAGGGTGACTGGTAATAATTAGTGACCGATACATAAACACGTGATTGTAGTCATGAAAACCAACAACTTTTACTATGGCACGAAAAAATCGCGAAAAAAATCAGCTAAGTTCAGTACATTTTGACGTGTTGGGCGAACATAAATGTACCTACTGACCAGCAGATCTTTTTCGCGATTTCAGATTTGGAACGATAGTAAAAGTTGCTTGTTATCATGACTACAATCACGTGTTTAAGTATCAGTCACTAATTACCAGTAACCCTATTTATAAAATGTATACAACCCTTTTAGAAATCGGGTATAAATAGCCGCAATCGGACTGCACCGAAGAAAAAGCACAAATATCGAAGAAAAGTCTCAAAGTAATTCTTCATACAAAATATGTAGTTTTTGATAGTTTTGGTGGAGAGTTGAGAGATTGAGACTTTGTTATTCCGACCGTGTTATTGAGCCAAGTCCTGCAGTGACAAATTTTCACGTGTATCAAACGACGTTTTTCAAAACACTTCCCAAAAAATAAATAAACGAGGGTTGCTCGGTGACTCGTGGGAGGAACTTAGCGCTCAGCCTGAGCCCACGCACTTTTCCGCATAAGTGCAAAAAACAATAAGTCGCGTGCCTATAAGTAGTAGAGATAGGAGAGGGTTTTGAAGTGTATTGACAAAAATATTTCTTGAAGTGTATTGACAAAAATATTTCAGTTACCTGAGGTGTGATGATAGCCGTGATATCCGTCTGTGTTGCCACTGGCTCCGCGTGGTTTTTAGTCGACACTGCTTTCAGAACTTCTTGCATACAGCCTTGCAGTTCCGCTACCTACGAACAGAGGACATATATGTATCACCCCTGTCATCCGGTGTTTGGAAATGTAGCCATACACGTTTTTTGCCGTAAATATCTCGACAGGTCCCAAGAACAAAATTGTATTCATGCTGGGATAAAAGCGTTCAAATATTTATAAGTAATTATTTTAAAAATCATAATCGTCAAGTTTCACTTTTTTTACGAATAGGCGAGGCATTATTTTTTTAAATTGACAAAAGACGCGTCTGTACTGTCTGAAGAGTTTACATCAACTACTCAATGTGAACACGATTTTTAAATTTTGCTATGATCTAAGTGGTTAAGGGGCGTGGCTAAGCTGAGTGACAACGATGAGTCACTATTTTCTTAACGCGAATAGACTAGAATAAAACGCGAATAGAATAGAGATAGTTTTGCAATGCATTTTCAACTTTGCTACTTTTGATATAAGATTCAAAATTTCAGTACACATTTTGTACATACCTGGGCTTGGAGACTGAAACACGTCTCTGACAGTTGTCGTAACGCGTCTGAGCTATCATCCGATTCCGATAACCTTTGCTTCTGGTTATCTAAACAAAATGAATAATCAAAAGGTTAATTAAAACTGGAATTTTATTAACATTGGATTAAGGAGCTCATGGCTAGAATAATACATAATAGCCGCACTTGTCCACCTTCACGGTTAAGCAAAGCTTGCCGAGGTCGGTCTGGGGATGGGTGTCCAATGTGACAATCTTAACATACCGAGACTCCCCCGTGCCTCGGAAAGAACGTTGAGCCGTTGGTCCTGACTATCATTGTTATCGCTTGAGGCAAGGCCAATGTCCAGCAATGGACGTTTTACGGCTTAGATGATAATGTCAATGAAAAAAATCAGACGACTTGAAAGCTCCCTCTTTTTTGGAAGTCGGTATCAAGGTAAACTCACCAACAGCCTGTAAGGTGGACACTTTCTTCCACAACGCGTTGATAGCCTGCATCTGTAGTTGCTGTATCTTCCGTTCCGACTCCAAAGCTGCCTTCGTCGCCTCCATGTCGCACGTCAACCTTCTACGAATCAAAAACACAAACCTTAAGTTCATCAAAATTATACGTGCAATAGAACCGAAATAACGGAGTCATCATCTTCCGGCCCTTATCCTGTTTTATTTGGGGTCGGTCACATGACCATACCAAGACAAACGATTTCCTTTCAACTTTTCAGTCACTGGCGCCACTTTCAAACTTCCCCTAATATACTCATTTCTCACTTTGTCCATTCTCGTCACACCACACATCCATCTGAACATTCTCATCTCCGCTATATGCGACCTTTAACTGAAAAAAAGGGAGTATCGGATGAACAGGCATGTTTCACCCGGTCTGGCATAGTTGCAATTTAATATCAGGAGGATTTTACAAATAAACACAGTCCTGAAAATTACTAACCCAACAAAAACCAATTCTGGCAAATAGGTCAAGCCATCCTCAAGTGTCCTTACATTTTTTTTTATTGTTGTAGGGTATCGTCATATAACTTTTCCACTCTGGGTGGAGGGAAAGGGAGTGTCAGACTTATTTTAATAACACAATTCCACTGATGTTCAGTTGGCCTTTGCGATCCAAGGCTAGGGCCACTCCTTCAAACAATTCCAAAGCCTACTTTTTATACAACATTATTTTTAGTATATGCGAAACCTGCAAGTAATTTATTTAGCATCAGTAACTGAATCAATTCTAATAATTAAAACACCATGTTATAATTTTTCCTAAAGATATTTTAAAAAGGTCACAAGTTGGACACACTACCGACACTGATCATAATAGAGGTCACTGCATGTCATTGAGGGCATTCGGCGCCAACGCGCAGCTGGGTGCGGCAGCAAAACAACCCCTCAGTCGCCAGAATGGCTCGTTGACCATGTATTTGCGCGGACAGTTGTAACATAACAAACTCATAACTTTGTGATTTTTCATAATACAAGTATGTTGTTTGATTCTTTACATAAAAATAAGAATTTAATAATAATTTTAATAGATATGTGATTCGGGTTTCGTATATACTAAAACTAAAGTTGTATATGCGGCTGCAGCAGTTATTTTTATCTTTATATGGAAGCCCAAATAAACTTTATTGTAAAGCTACAGTATTGCATATGTTTAGATATAAAACTTCACGCAATGATAAAAGTCACAGGAACTTCAGAACCATTTTTCAATCGCCGAGCAACTCAAAGATAACGCCTAAAACTACAACTAGCAAAAACAATTGCGCACTAAACTTACTGTATATGTTGTCTGGCCCTCGCCGCTTGAATAGCGTGCAGTATTCTCAGAGTGTCCTTATTGAGGTTCCTACTCCTATACCCCCTCCACATCTTCTGTATTGTAACAGCAGCCATAGATTCCACACTCATCTTCTTCTGCCTTCTCTGATTCGACGCTAACTTCATGATATCTGCCCCTAGATTCTCCGAATCATTTGTGATGCCATTTATTTTTTTCTCGTCATTTTTCACTTCTATTTTCGATAAGCTGCCTTTCCGTTGTTCCATTCTCGTTTTTAGTTTAGGTGATGAAGTAGCGCTCTTTGGTAGTTTCGGGGAACCCCCTTTCATGTTTTTGGCGTGTCTTGGCTTGTCTTCGTGGATACTACTGTTGCTCGATTGTGACGAGGTGTTTGAAACACTGTGTATCGAGTTATTGGTCGGTTTTGGTATGGATCTTTGGATGTCGTATATAGGGTCTTGATAGTCGGGGCTCATTAATGATTCAGGGACGGGAACCATTTTGGATGCAGCTTCCAGTGAATGATTTACTGGCTTGGGTTGCGGTATCTCTGTTTGTGTTCTCTCTGTGAAAATAGAAAAGTTATTTAAAGCAATTACCGTCATACTCTTACAAGCTAAATTTTGCTCGTTATAATACCGTGAAGGGTCGATTCGGTACATGAAACACTATCGATTTGTAAGGATAAAATTAAAAAATAAAGTACTTTTTTTCTAAAACTCGAATTAATATACGCATGGACGAAATTAATTTCTTCACGTAAACGAGTCAATGACCTTGTAGGTAGCTGTCGGTCGTTGTGTACAACTACGAGTACCTACAGTTCATTGGCCTCGCTTAGCTGAAGTTTACTTAAAGAAATTAATTTCGTACATGCGTGAATTAATTCGAGCTTGAAAAAACGTACTTTATTTTTCATTTTTATCTTTACAAATCGATAGTGTTTCATGTACCGAATCGACCCTCCGCGGGATTAAAACGACCAAAATTTAACGGTGTATAAATAATAACAATTCCAGGAAATTTCCTGAATTTCGCTTCAACTTTGTGTCAACTAACATTTATTTATTTATTTACACTTTATTGTAAAACAAGATTACAATTATTATAAAGGGAAACCATAGAAAAAAGAAAAACATACAATTGGCGGCCTTATCGCACTTGGCGATTTCTTCCAGACAACCTAGTATGGACAGAAATTGCCAGGACACAAAATGGGGTTGCACTTGGTGCAAATATTAGTCTAACACATACCTTGTACTTTCTCTCGTTCTTTTTCTCTAGCGCTGTCTCGTTTCTCTGTAGCATACATAATTCCGGGCGAGTCGAAGCTCTGGCTCATGGCGGTGGGTATTCCAGGCAGGTCGCCACAGAGTGATGACGTCATCTGATGTGAGGGTGATGAGGACTTGGTGAACGCTGCGTGGTAGCTTGATGTGAGGCGGTCGGGCGAACGGCCCATGTGGCGCGGCGTTGATATACGTGCTGCAAGTTATTATTGGTAAAGTATCGGCAAATAATACTGAACTCTATGCTGGTTACTATTCAATGTCGTAGTAAAACGTTTAAAGGTTTACACACACAACGTCGTCAAAACGCTAATTAGTCACGACAAAAATCTAAACATTCATCTAGATTAGCCAGATTCCACAAATTCCAACTTACAATGAAGTGGCCAAACAGTCCTGATCAAAACATGAGTGCATAACATATACGTTTTGTTGATTGCTTTTAGAAATAGAACGATAATATACGAATGCTGCCTAATTTTGCAGCTATTACTTATTACCTTTTTTTTATTACTTCTAATTAAACTTTATCGATCAAAACCGATCAAGACATTTTAAATTAAAAGTAGGTAGGTTTGCCCAGCAGTAGTTCAGTAATTGCTAGCAAGGAAAAAAAAAGGTTAGATCACAAAGGAGATGGCGGGACGACTTAGTTTTCTTATTAAGATATTATTAAGAAATGGCCCCGAGTCATGAATAGCAGAAGTAATGGAGAAAGGCCTTTGTCCATAATTTAGCCAATACAGCCTAGAACACTTCACAGCTATATTACAAAGGGGAAAGTTTGTGGGCATGTATGTTTGTTACTTTCAAAACGCTTGAACGGCTGATCGGATTTGGATGAAAGTTGCCACAAGGATAGACCATTTAACTTTTAATGAATATTTGGAATTTCAATTTATCAAATTTTTGTAGGAATGTAGTTTGTTTGTTATAATTTAATGAGTAGTTTTTTTTCAATTTATTTATTTTATTCTAAATGTGAATGATGTTTATGATATGGGTTATATACTTACCTGAAATAAATGAATTTTATTTTTATTTATTTTAATAGACCCCTATTCCTCATGAATAGCAACAAACTACTTACATTGCATCCTCGGTGACTGTAACTTTGGTTTCAACGGACTGTGGTTTTGGTCTTTCAGTTGCTGCTGGTGATGTTGAGCCTGCACAATACATTTTTATTGTATGAGAACACGGCTTTGCCTAATAACAGATTGATTTAATATCGACTAATTCGCATATGTTTTTTCTTTTGGTTTCAAACAGTTATGTATTTTAGCCAGTGTCAAATTAAAAATAGTATGTATTTTTGTATGAGTATTAAGTTTTTGATACAGAATACGTTCACTTTGTTTTCTATTAGAATGCGGATGTAGCACATTGTAATATTTTGCAGTATTAGGCAGCGATTGATCAAATCGGCCTTCTCGGAACGCTTCGTTGAGGCATATTAATTTTATATAACAATAAAATTCTCAGCTCCATTTTATACTTTTGCAAAAGGCTTTTTACACTGTAAAAGACTATCTTGAGGACAAAAAGGCTTGGGATTGACCTGCTCCAGTACACTCTACAATTGTTGTATTTTTTTTCTGAGTTTTTTTTAAATATATATGTCACCGGTAAATTGCAAACTCCGTATGATTGTAAAAAATCTTCATTACATTATAATTTCTCGATATATTATGAAAAATCGTTTTGTACACAATAATCCACATTCGAATTCATTAGTTTCTAACATAACCATGTTTTATTTAGAAAAAATAGTTTACAATTTCTCACGATATTTTACAATCTTACGGTTTTTGCAATTTTCCGGTGACATATATATTTCAATTGCACTTTTTTATATTCTTTATACAATTTGACATAGATAATTGTTCTTTTTTACAATATGAATTTATTTTTTAAACTCAATTTTGACAAATATTTACTTTGTTACTTAAATATTTCTACACTTTATTTTGTATTTTCGTTTATAATTGTGAATATCAGGACTATCTGGATCATTTTTTCTTTTCTTTTCAGTTATTTTGACGTAGGTATGTCTGACAATTTGAGTATTTCTGCAGCCTACCCAAATGTCCTTTCATTGGTATTGTTCGTCAACTCGTTGAGCTCCAGTCTTATGAGCTATATGAATACTGACAAATGCTTGCACTGACTGGACAAGTCCACTCAAATCTGCGTGGTTCTTTCCTCAAAAGACCATCTCAGACACAAGTCTGCATGGTTCTCATATGATTTGACCATTACATGTTTGCTGTATGGACTTTTAAAAGAGACTTTAACTCGAATTTGTTTCGGTGTTTCTTCTCAGGGTAGTCGGCTAGGAAACACAGGCCTCCTCTAGTTTAAAGTGACGAAAAAATTGACGTGTAAAAGAGTTTTTAAAAAACCTATTTGCAAAATAAATATCATTTAGATAATGATTTAGAAGATCTTTTTCCGTTTTCTCATGAGATCATCTTAATAATTCCATATAAGAAAAACGGCGCGCATGCCCATTTATGCAGTTTTAAGTTTTAAGGAAAAAACCGGGCAAGTGCGAGTCGGGCTCGCACACTGAGGGTTCCGTACAAACTTTATGAGACCTTGCTTCAGGTTTCTAGGTCAACGGGGTAGTAACCTATGAATTTAGATTTTCTTAAAGGTGTCAAAATGTGCGTGTTTTGCGGTGTGTCGCGGCCGTATCTTTTTTTGTCATTAACTTAGAAGTTTGATTTTTTCACAGCTTCAAGGGACCGCAAAACCTGAGTCTTTTTCTTCCTGCCCTTGTCCCATATTACTTGGGGTCGGCGCACCACGTTTTTTTCTTCCACTCTATCCTGTCAGCCGTCACACTATCACTAACTTCCTTTTCTTTCATATCACTCCTCACACAATCGATCCATCTCTTCTTCGGCCTCCCTCTTCCTCTCCATCCATCTACTTGTAACCGACCGCAAACCTGAGTATATGGTTGAATTAAGTAATTTCAACTCGATACCTCCACGCGTTCCCGAGATAAAGGGTCCAGACAGACATACAGACAAACGGACAACAAAGTGATCCAATAAAAGTTCCGTTTTTTTCTTTTGAGGTACGGAGCCTTAAAAACATTGTAGTTTTATCGAACAAATGTATTACATTTCAGAACTCTTATTTATTTTCTCGGTTTAGCGTTTTGTTATCTGCGGTCTCTTCACTAATGGCGGGAATATTGTAGAACAGCTTTCCTAAACTCCGCCTTACCTTGCTAAGTATTAGGCGCAGTTTCCTCTGGTCCTCTGTCTCCAGCGCATCAGCTGTAAGGGGGCATGTAGACGCCAAGTATTCGCACAGCTCTTGATGCTGCCCCGCGTGATAATGCCGTCCTTTCCCTTGACTGTACAGCCATTCTGCTTTCAAACTGAAAAGGAAGGTAGTGTTTATAGAGGACTAAAATAGAAATATAACACTAACACTCTAACCTCTTGCCTTGTAGGACTGGCCCGACGAATATTTTCGTGTCCTTTTCGCCAAGGTCGTGTGTCAATCCACATAGGTGGAAGTAAAAGAGCAGACGAGATTTTTTTTTTATGTTAGGTAAAATCATCCAATGACAAATCCCGCCCTTGGGCGGAGCGGGAAATAGTGTCAGACTCTTACTGACTAAAAACCTACCCCGTTCCTACGTTGCCTATCGTGCCGGGGCCGGGTATTCCTTTCGGAAGCTGACCCATGACCCCAGCACGCTTCGACCCAGCCTGCCTGCAGCTAGCAGGCTGGGCCTCTACGGTTTGCTGACAAGAGCTGACGAGATGAAGTATTTGGCTGTGGTTGTGCGACCTTGACGGTTCGGCGGTTAAAATTTAAAAGAGTATGCTTAAATGGTTTAGTTTTAGCGACGTTGAGCCTGGGGTCTCAAACGCGGCCCAAATAATCAATGTTCGATCCAACTCGTCCCGTGCCGGCCTCCCCAGCGACTGTTTAACTATGACGGTTTTTTTAATTTATTTTTTATGGTAGGTAAAATCCATGATATTTATACAGCCTGGTGACAGACGGACGGGCAGGTAGACAGACTGTCGGACAGCGAAGTTTTAGTAATAGGGTCGGGACCCTTTTACTAAAACTTCGCTTCGCTTTTTTCCCCTTGAGTACTAAAATATCAAAATTAGGCAAAAAACGACCTGACTATTGGGTCGACTAATCGGTCTTAATCATTTTCAATTCTTACCTTTCTATAGCACTGACGACAAAGCCGTCAATAGATTTGACGCTCATTATCCAATTCAGTACGAACGGACGGTAATCGAATCCTCTGTTTTAAAAGTCAAGAAATTTATTTAGAAATTTTATTATGGGGTTATTGATGCTCATAACCTGCAAACTGGCAAGATAATTATACTTTTTAAGGTTTATGCTGTATATAGAATAGCTGTCATAAGATTAATATTCCACTAGTTTCGCGCAACGCCATCTAGGCCTAAACTAAACAGAGCTTGTGGTATGAGTACTAGATAACTGACAACCATACTTATACACCGTAAAATTTTGGTTGTTTTAATACCGCGGGGGGTCAATTCGGTACATGAAATACTATCGATTTGTAAAGATAAAAATGAAAAAATAAAGTACTTTTTTTAAACTCGAATTAATTCACGCATGTACGAAATTAATTTCTTTAAGTAAACGTCAGCTGAGCGAGGCCAATGAACTGCAGGTAGTTAGTACGCAACGACCGACAGCTACCTACAAGGTCATTGACCCGTTTACTTAAAGAAATTAATTTCGTACATTTGTATATTAATTCGAGTTTTAGAAAAAAACTACTTTCTTTTTTAATTTTCTCTTTACAAATAGATAGTGATTCGTGTACCCAGTCGACCCTCCACGGGATTAAAACGACCATAATTTAACCATGTATATTTCTAAATATTTAAATATTATAGGTAAAATAGACACAGAACAAATGATCATTCTCATCACACAAACATTTGTTTTGGATGGAAATCGAAGCCTTCGGCATATCAGTCAAGGCCACTAACCACTAGACCAACAGGCCAGTCAAAAGAAGTCAAAGGTCACTCGATGTTTGATTTTGATAAAAAGAAAAATGGACTGTTTTATAATGTCAAGTGATGTCAGATTTACTCTCAAGCGGCTAAGCGGAAATTATTTTATAAATAAAATGTAACAAAGTCCTTCTAAGAATATAAACTAAAAATTAACTACACAAAAGCTTTTTATTATATTTCCGCCTTGACAATATGGTACTGTGAACATGTGATCGTAACTGATAACGAAGTACCACGTTGAACAAAAGTAATAAAAACCGGCCAAGTGCGAGTCACACTCGAGCACGAAGGGATCCGTACAATATCGACCAAAAAAGGGGAAAAAATCGCGGTTGTTGTATGGGAACCCCCCTTCAACATTTATTATATTATGTTTTTAGTATTTGTTGTTATAGTGGCAACAGAAATACATAATTTGTGAAAATTTCAACTGTCTAGCTATCGCGGTTTTTTAGATACAGGCTGGTGACACACAGGCGGACAGACAGCGAAGTCTTAGTAATAGGGCCCCGTTTTTACCATTTGGGCACGGAATCTTAAAAACGTAAAATAGTTTAAATTATGCTTTTGTGAAGTTCCAGATTGTGTGGGTCTGCTTAACTTGTTATCAAGATATTTTTATACTAACAAAATAGTTTACATTGCTCGAAACAAATAAATAATTATATTTTTTCGTATTAAAAAAGAAAGCATGCAAGTATGCCTTGACTAAACAATGGTCCAATCTGGCTTATGACTGACCATAATGTAAATTTTTGTACTTACTCGATCGCGTGCATTTATGTGTAATAAATACATTTTGATACAAGTAGAGAAAGTTTGTCGTTTGAGGCGGAATTCGCCCGAGCAGCAGGCAACATAGGACAAGTGTTATTTTTTGTAACACTTGTCCTATGTTAATTTAAGGTGAATAATAAATAACTACTAGCTGCAATTAAAAAAGGATACAGTTTGTCTTTGCCAGCCATAGCAACGCACGGGTTACCCTGTATAGAGAAGCTCTCCAGTTTGTTCAGATGCACCAAGTGACTGATCTCATTCAAGTCTTGGATAGTGTTGTGTGCCAGCCCTAAGTGTTCTAAATGCGTTGGGAGGTAACGATCGCACTGCCTTAGGTCTGATATCCTGTTTCTTTCGAGGTTTAAATGCTGAAAAATAAACATGTCATAAAGATATTACGTATTTGCAGTCCAGATACATAGGGGTCGTTCAAGTATTACGTAAGCAGATTTTTCGCAACTATTAACCTCCCCCCCTTCCCCTCGTCAGCAAAAGTATGCAAAGATTGAACCCTGCCCCCACATGCTTACGTAAACATTGCTCAGTGATATTTGTCTGTCTACACATTTTCATGTAATTTTGGAACATCGACATTTATTTATTTATAAGCCTGTTCTGTCCCACTCCTGGGTCAAGGCTTCCCTCCACTCCTTCCATTTCTCGCGGGCCAGCGCTTCGATATATTTCTATAAAAAAAAAATAGCTGACGTAATCACCATCCAGACTCCCCCATCCCTCATGTCATCAAGAATAAGCTGTAGTGCTCACGTAATACTTGAATGGCCCCATACGGCTAAACTGTGAGCCGATCCTAACAGTTCTGTTTTTTTTCGGCGGAATTTTGCGTTGGGGTAAAAGGCCTATTACATCACTCGATATTCAGACCAGTCTTAGTCAGAAGTAAACTCTAAAACAGTCTGTATCGAATGCGGAGGCGAATAAAAACTAACTAAATGCGAATATTCCTCATTTGCGGTTGCGGATGCGAATAACCGTAACATCCCTTGTACACACCTAACATGAACACACAATTTGAGTTCTTTATCAAAATTTACAAGATAAATACCTACTTACCTTCAAATTCTTCAAATAAGATATATCTGCTATGAAGGAAATCTGATTGTTGGACAAGTCTAAATGCTCCAAATGCATGTTGTGGTTCAAGTGTTCTATTGATTTTATGTTGTTACCTGTAAAAGAGATCATAGAATTATGGAATGTTCCAAAACAGATCAAAGAATATCACAAGTAATTATTAAGTAATACAAACAATAAAGCATAATAATGTAATTATTAAGTTAGTAATTATTATATTAGTTAGTTAACTAATATTTCGACACTCTCAAGAGAATCAAAATTCATAAGGTTTGAAAACCTATAAATTTTGATCCCCTTTCATTTGGCATGAAGCAAGATCATATAGAAAAAATATAGGAATAAATCTGAAAACTAAAAATCTGTACTATATATATATATATATATGTGTGTACTATATATATATATATATATATATATGTACCTATATATATATATTTAAGCTTATGTATTATCTATTGTATATTTTTTATCTATGTAGTGTTTATTTTATTTATTATTTATTTTGTTTTGCTAGCAGTACACCACAGACTACCCCCTTTTTTAGTTTAGGTTCTTATAGTCCATATAAGGTTGTCTGGTAGATATCGCTGTCAGCGAAAGACCGCTATTGTACCCATAGATATGTTTCTGTGTAATTTTTTTTTATTATTTTTGATGTACAATAAAGTTTATACTATTCTATTCTATTCTATCTGTAGTTACATCACAAAAAGAAACTTTATTCTTACTACTTATACTTTTTTGACACATAAAAATCGTCAAGACTCGATTTGGGAATTGATCTATTTACATAAGTTAATTTGTACGGAACCCTCAGTGTATGAGTCTGACTCACACTTGCCCAGTTTTTAATTAATCTAACAATTGGAAAATTAGTATTTACTTACATCATTTACCATACATTACAAACAATGATATGTAAAAGAAATGACACCAAATATAAAACATTCTATATTCACTTTCCTTCATTGTGAAACTAGTCATAATTAATGTAGCATAGATAACTCCGCATTGAGTTATTTTATGCCATTAACTTGATGAATAGCAGTTACTACATAGTCATAAGTTTCATTTTACGCTTGAATCCATAAATGAAACTAACTTAATAGTAGTAACAATTCTATAACTGGGACTTTTTATACACTTACTTTTTTATTGTAATAAGCAATCATTAGATAGAAAAGTTTAATTAATTTAAAAACCTTGAGTACTTTATAACAATATTTAACTTAAATCCTCAAAACTTACAAAAAGTAAACACTAATAAAAACATACCACTCGGCAAATAATTTTATGGACAAACTCCTAAATAAAACATTGCAAAAATTAGAGAGAAGAGCATTACCGGATCTTATATCGACATATGAAGCTATTTTATATTATTATTATTTTTTAATTATATGGGTATATTGATATACCCATATAATTAAAAAATATTGTTAGATGCATGACCATATAAACTACTTCATTTCCGTTCAATGTTGAATTGACAGATGCAGGATCAAGAGATAAAAACAAATTTAAATCTCAAAATTAAAAATTGAGAAATATATAAGTTAAATGATATTTATTTTGCAACAGGTTTAAAAAAAAAATACAGAACTTTTCTAGGGGGACAAGTAATTATCGATAAAAAAGAAGATTGTCCCAACACCATTACTACCCCAGCAAATACAGAAGCAGTGGCAATTATGTTGGGCATGCTTAGCAAGACAAGTTTTAGATCAAAATAGTTTTTGTTCTTGCCCATAATCAAGATTATTATTTTCCTGTTTCGGCAATAGAAGTTCATAACTTATTTTTGAGAACAATATTTTTGGCAAAACACCAATTGCCAAATAAAGATTTTAGAACTAGTGGTTACTCCAGAATCTTTTAATAAAAGCAGTTTTTTCGGTAGGGTTTCCTCAAGTTTAGTTCAGTTAAATATTTGCAAATTGATTTCTAGTGGACCCTAACATATAATATTGGTGAAGTTATGTATCTCTGCTGGACAGCACGTGGAATTATTAAAACAGATGCAATCTCAGTAAAATGGAGCTGAGGTCTTTATTGTAGTGTTGGTTGACCTGATACAATTGCTGCCAAATACTACAAAATATAGATGTACATTCTAATATTAAACAAATCGACTAGTTAGAAACGCATAATCTCTATTATCCCAACTAAAGGATTACGTATCTGTGGTCAAGAAATAAATTACAACCTACATTTTGCTGTGTACTAATACTACCAAATAACAACAGAAAAATGTATGTTCAATCTAATTTATTTAATAATCAGTCATTTTAAAGGTGCTAACTTACCTGCTAGTTTTAATACTTTAAGATATATCAGGTCTTTCAGCCCTTCTATTTGTAGTATTCCATTGTTGCTAAGAGCCAGTATGCGGATGTTCGTTAATCTGGACACACCATGCATGCGCAGCAGGAAATTGTTGCATATTGACAACTAAACACAACCAGAAGATATATAGTTAAAATAATGCACACTATAATGTATTGAACAACTACTTAGTCATGCACATAATTAATTTGAAATGATATTTCTTCAAAGGTTTTCTTTTCTAAACGGTTCAGTTTAATGCTTCTAGAGGATTGAAATCCTTAGTAAAATAATTTTAAGACTATGACGATAGCTAAAAACTGAATGAAAATTCATAAATAATTTGAGTAAATTGATAACAATATTATCATAAAAATATATGGCTTACATTTTCAACGCGGTTGTATGTGTCGATGTTGTCGAGCCGTTGTAGTTCATTTTGGTCTAGGATTAAATTAATTATCGTCTTGGATTCCTCAGCGGGCGCTTTCTCTATTTTCTTCAACCCACGCCTCGAAAGGTCCACCGTTTCTTTTTTCGCCTCATCTAGAAACAAACGCCATGACATAATTATTGAATCCCCGTAGTTTCTTAACGTAAAAAAAATTTAAGCACTTACCCATTCTTGAGTTCTATCACCACATCCTAATTATTTATCAAAAGATTGCAAGATTATTTTCCCAACAAAATCAACATTCGTAAATTGACGTTCAAATCCTATTAATACATACACACAAGTATTTACAATGACACTCGGTCTTTACTTTTTCTCCTGAAATATCTTTCCTGTTAGCCTATCTTTTGAATAAAGCATTTTAAATTATGTCCCAAGAAATCCTAAACAATGAACAACAATATCAATTACAATGCGCCTTTTCAAATCTGCCATAATATAAGATAATAACAATAAATCTTATTAGTTTTCGAACACGCCCGAACAACGACAAAAAATAGACAAACTGCTGTACATAGCCAATAGTGAACATGGTGGACGTATATTTAGTGTTGTTATTGATTAAGTTTAATAATTTAGTCGATTTACGTACGAGCATTTAAAAGACTGAATTTGAAACAACTTTTTTTAGAATAGTCATTGTTGGCGACGAGTGCAATTAAGTGACTAAAGTGATTAGAAAGACTGAAAAGTGATTAGAGTGATTATAAAATTAAAGTGATAATTAATAGAGCTCGTAGGGACTCGGACACGCAATTAGTGTATGTGATTTACCGTAAGTACTTCGCAGGTAGCCTAAATTTGTGAATATTAGCTAATTACTTGTCTTAATTAAGTAAATACTTATATGTTTAATTAGGCTAGCTTATTAGACGCACTGACCAATAAGAATTGTAATTGAATTCTAATTAGATTCGTTCTTATAGCCTTTTCAAATATTTTTGTAACAATGACTTTGTTCATGGACAAATGTAAATTCAAACTTATCTTCTTATCTGATAACATAAGCAGTACAAATTATATATTTTAAGATAGCTCGAGACCTCTAGAAGCGATTTAAAGTAAAATCCAGGTGCAATATTGTAATTAGTGATAAGAAACATTGTAAAAACTGTGTAACCGAAAGTAAAAACTATTGTTCAAAGTCCTGTAAAAATCATGGTTCTCGTTAAGGTAAAGTTTGGTAGTACAATAGTAAACCGGTTTTTTCGGTCGTGGTCGTCTCCGGTCCTGAAAGTTTCTCCTTATTTGTGAAGCAAGAATAAACAAGACTGATCAAGATTGCTGGTTTTTATTGGAATCCCCTACAAAATATTGGTCCTTCGAGAGCCGGATTCAAGAAACCGAAGCCTGAAATCTGAAGAGGATCACAGTTCATCATAGAAAATCGTGAAGAACGCAAGGTTTATTCTACGAAAGGCGATTCACAAGCTTCGTCCGTCATATCAACGTGAAGGAACTCCGTTCAACGTGAAAAGAACTACGCGTCGAAGTACTCGAAGCTCAAGAGCAACGTCAAGAATATTTGGTTCGGTGGGTCGACCCTGCCACTACTTGCACCCACCTGAGAAGTACTTAAGCGACGTTGCACCTTGGAAGCCGGGAGCCGTCTACTTGAAGAAAGAATACTGAAGACATCTTGAAGACCCAGTAGCAGCCTAGGTTCAAGATTTGGATTCAAGTAGAAGCTTTTCGAAGACTTCGACTAGGAAGATCACTTGAAGAAGAATTCGATGCTCAAGACTAACGTCGAGAACGTTTGATTCGGTGGTTCGACCGTGTCACTACTTGCGCCCACCTGAGAAGTACTTAAGCGACGTTACATCTTGGAAGCTGGAAGTTTTCTACTTGAAGAAGGAACATTGAAGACATCTTGAAGATTCCATAGCAGACTAGGACTACGGGCATTGAACTTCAAGACTTTGGACTTCAAGTAGAGGCTTTTCGAAGACTTCAACGAAGTTTATGCTGAGAAGATAGCAAGCACTAGGAAGATTGAGTGTGTTGCCCTTCTTGAAGCCCAGATATGATGACGAGAAGCCGGAAGGGAGATAGTTCAAGATCAGTGACCGAGGAAGAGACCAGTGGTGGCGACACTACGACTACAGGAACGACATCGGGTACCACATCTGAAACAGTTACTGAAGATACCACGACTGCTGAAGAAACGACTGTAGTTGAGGAAGCTGACGTCACACTAATCGAAAGTAAAGGAAACAAGAAGAAGGCAACAAGATCCAACTCCAACAAGAACAGTAAGAAGAAAGAATTGGAAGCTAGGTTGGAACTTGAGAAGCTACAGTTGGAGGAAATCCGATTGAAGACGAAGCTGGCCAACACCAGATTGGAGCTGGCACGCGTTGAAGATGACTCGGACCACAGCGAAGAGGAAGAGGCTGAAGCTGAAGCGGCCGCAGCTAAGGCAACTGCGGCGTGGGTGTCGAAGACGAAGAGTGTGGAGCGCAACGAGGGGGAGCCAAGCAACGTCGACCTGCACACCTCGGGAACCGCACCAGCCACATCCAGTCCCACCAACCAGCTGGCTGAAGCTATCATGGAAGCAGTGAAGTCCGCAGCAGAGAACAAGGCGTCATCAATCATGCAGCGCGCACCAAAATACGTCAGCGAGTTACATCAATTCGACGGAGACCCTCGAGATTGGATGGCTTTCAAGGCTACGTATGAAGACACACAAGCTCTCTTCAGCGATATAGAAAATATGGGAAGGCTAAGAAGAGCCATCAGGGGCAAGGCCAAGGAAGCAGTCAAGTCGCTACTCTTCACTCAAGTAGATCCAAGAGAAGTTATGACAGCTTTGGAACGCCGCTTTGGAAGACCTACCTACCTGATTCGAAGCGAAATAGAAAACATAGAGAAGCTTCCCGCCATGTCTGAAGATGCAAGAGAGTTGGTGCGTTACGCCGGGGCAGTATCCAACACCGTCAGCGTGGTGAAGCAAATGAAGAAACAAAGCTACCTACACTCCAGTGACATCTCGAACAGAATTATAGAGAAGATGTGTACTCTAGTACGTTTCAAGTGGTTCGAGTACCGTGCTACCAAAGAAGATGAAGATGAACCAGTGCTACTCAGCCTCATGCACTTCTTCAACAAGATGGTGGACCAATTCGAGATGCATGAGTTCATGGGATCCAAAGTGAAGAGAGAAGGCATGAACACTAGATCAAGACCCACCGGTTCTCGAGGCGTGCATACAGCTCGGGCTACGAGGAACTCTGATGAAGAAGGATACACATCGGACGAAGAGGAAGATCGAGAGGGAGAACAGAACTTGAAATCGAAGACAGCTACGGTGTGCTCCTGCAAAGAAGATAGCAAGTCAGAACATAGTACGAAGATCACCTGCCCACAATGCAAGGGTGAACACACGCTCCTGAAATGCAAGAAGTTCAACGAAGCATCAATTCAGGAAAAATGGGAACAAGCCAAGAAGACTGGGACTTGTTTCAAATGCCTAGAAAGAAGACATCGAGGATTCAACTGCAAAGCGAAGCCATGCGGAAAGTGCAAGAAGGGACATCACCTGCTGTTGCATTATGAAGAAGCAACGAAGCCAAAGGCCCAAGAAGACTCTGCACGAACGATAGCTTCAACGATCAACGCTGCTCGTACAATTTCAAGAGCATACTTGAAGATAATTCCTGTGGAACTGATAGGACCGGAGACGAACGCCTGCGTCTATGCATTACTAGACGAAGGCTCAACAGTAACTCTAATAGAAGACGACATAGTCACGAAGATTGGAGCACAAGGGCCGGAGGAAGACTTACGAATAGAAGGCGTAGGTGGTCACCGGATGAATCAGAAGTCCAAGAAGATAGACGTGAAGATCCGCGGGATGTACGGGCGAAGCACCGAGAAGCTGACCGGCTATTCAGTGAAGAATCTGCATTTGACACCTCAAGAAGTTAACGAAAACGACCTGATGGGATGCGAGCACCTGAAGGAAATAGAAGATCAATTGAAGTATCCCAATGCAAAGCCAACGGTGCTCATAGGACAAGACAACTGGCATCTCATCGTTTCCCAAGAAGTGAAACATGGCGACCGCAGCAAACCAGTCGCATCAAGAACCCAACTAGGATGGGTACTACATGGAACCCGATCGAGCAGCAACACCCCAGTGAAGATGGTGAACCATATCGTGACACAGCCTAGAGCCAAAGACGACCACCTGGAGAAGTTGATCAAGGATCATTTCGACATTGAGGCACTAGGAATTGCAGCCAAGAAGCCATCGAATGACATCGATCAGCGAGCCCTCGAGGTCCTGGACTCCACTACGAAGAGGCTCTCCAACGGAAGGTTCAGCACGGGGCTCATCTGGAAGACAAAGAACGAGAGCTTACCTGAAAGCAAGACGGCTGCTGTTCGACGCCTGAAGAACCTGGAAAAGAAGTTCCTGAAAGACAAAGACTTAGAAAAGAAATACGAAGAACAAGTAATTAACCTTATCAAAAGTGACTACGCAGAAGAGGTAACAGAAGAAGCCACTTCCAACAGGACTTGGTACCTGCCACACTTTGCTGTCATACACCCGCAGAAAAAGAAGATGAGACTGGTCTTCGACGCCGCAGCGAAGTCAAATGGAAGATCACTCAACGACGCACTACTGGCCGGACCAGACCTGCTACAATCACTGTTTGGCGTCCTGCTCCGTTTCCGGCAAGGTGCAGTAGCAGTAGTTGCAGACATCAAGGAGATGTTCTTGCGCGTGAAGATCAATGAAGAAGACAGAGATAGCCTTCGATTTCTGTGGCGAGACAAGGAATACCGGATGACATCATTGATATTTGGAGCTGCTTGTTCCCCATGTGCAGCAATCTATGTGAAGAATAAGAATGCAGAAGACTTCGAAGAATGTCACCCGGAAGCAGTAGCAGCAATCAAGCGTAACCATTATATGGACGATTACTTGGGAAGCTATGAAGACGTGTCTACGGCTAGAAGAATTGCCAAAGAAGTCGACGAGATCCACAAGAAGGGAGGATTCTACCTAAGAGGCTGGGCAAGCAATCACCCCGAAGCTATTGAAGAATTCCACTCAGAAGACAAAAGCAACTCTGTTCGACTGGGCGAACAAAAGGATCAAGTCGAGAAGACACTGGGGTTGAACTGGAATGTGAAGAAAGACAGTCTACACTTCACGTTAACCCTAAGAAATACTCCAAAAGAAGCCATCGACGGCAGACGCGCTCCCACGAAGCGAGAGGCTACGAGTGCAGTGATGACAGTCTTCGATCCCTTAGGGCTGGCCGCTCCCATCACCATCCAAGGAAAAGTGATGCTTCAGAACCTGTGGAGATCCGGCATAGATTGGGACGAAAACTTACCACCGGCCTGCCAAGAAGAATGGATGAAGTGGCTCGAAGACTTGAAGAAGTTGGAAGGTCTGCACATCCCACGCTGCCTCACGAGAGACACCAACGAGGGGGAGCTGCATACTTTCTGCGATGCCAGCGAAAGGGCCTATGCGTGTGCAGTGTACTGGCGTTCGAAACACCCTCAAGTGGAAGTGAAGCTCCTGGCAGCGAAAGCAAGAGTGTCACCTTTGAAGCCCACCTCGATCCCGAGATTGGAGCTGCAAGCCTGTCTGCTGGGAAGTCGACTCGCAACAAGCACTGAGCAGGAGATGGATCTAAAGGCATCGAAGAGATATTTCTGGAGCGACTCAAGAACTGCGTTAGCATGGATCAGATCGGACCCGAGAAGATACAAACCCTTTGTCGCTCATAGGCTCGCCGAAATAGAAGAGCTGACGAAGCGAACGGAATGGCGATGGGTTCCGACGAAGCACAACGTCTGCGACGATGCCACGAGAGAAGCTCCGAGGGACTTCAACGAGAACCATCGATGGTTCAAAGGGCCGGAATTTCTCTATGAAGAATCCAAGAATTGGCCTGTAGAAGAAAAGAAACCTGCCACGAACACAGGCGAAGAAAAACCTTCGGCCATAACGCTCAGCGTGAGGAAAATACAGCCAATAATCGTACCAGAGCCCTCTCGATTCTCAAGATGGACCAGATTGCTCCACGCAACAGCGAGATTCCTCCAAACCGTGGACGCGTTCAAGAGAAGTTTGATCCACAAGACCAACATCACCAAGAGAATCACGAGAAAGGAGCAAGATCCGGCTCAGAAGAAGATTCAGCACCCGCTAGAGAAGAAACCTCTCAGAACGAAGGAAAAAAGAAAGGACTTGAATCTTCGTGAAAAATCAGCATTATATGTAGAAAAGGCTGAACGACTATTGGTGCAACGAGTCCAAGAGGATAGTTATCCAGAGGAACTGACAACTCTGCGAAATCAGGAAGACTCTCAAGTTTCTAAACTCAAGAACTTCACCATCAAGTTAGAAGATGGACTAATACGACTGTCGACTCGCATTGGAGCGGCAAAATATTTGACGGCTGCATACAAGAACCCCATAATTCTAGATGGACATCACTGGATTACCCAGTTGTTGGTGAAGCACGCCCACGAAAAGTTGAACCATGGGAACCATCAGACCGTGATGAACGAACTTCGGCAGAAGTACTGGATACCTGGACTTCGAAATCTTGTCAAGACCACGGCGAGAACTTGTGGATGGTGCAGAGTACGCAGAAGGACACCACAGCTGGCACCCCAAGGAGACTTGCCAGAAGAGCGGCTGTCCAGAACGAACCCTCCTTTTACGTGCGTGGGTGTCGATTACTTCGGACCACTGCTCGTGACAGTTGGACGTCGTGTGGAAAAGCGATGGGGAGTACTCTTTACTTGTATGACGACAAGAGCGATTCATCTGGAATTGGCGTCGTCACTTAACACCGACTCCATGATTCTGGCCTTAAGAAGAATGATCGCCAGAAGAGGTTCACCGAAGATAATGATGAGTGACAACGGCACCAACTTCATCGGCGCGAATCGCGAACTGCAAGAAGCGATCCAGTCAGCCACCAACCAGATCGGCATAGTGTGGAGGTTCATACCACCAGGAGCTCCCCACATGGGAGGATCTTGGGAGCGACTAGTGCGCACTGTCAAAACTGCGCTCGCAGCTACGCTCCACGAAAGAAGACCCAGAGAAGAAGTTCTGCACACCCTTCTCCTCGAGGCAGAACACATCGTGAACTCACGGCCCCTCTTTTCCGTGAGCACCGACCCACAAGAAGAAGAAGCGCTGACACCCAACCACTTTCTCATTGGGAGGTCCTGCGGAGCCAACCTTTTCGGCTCTTTCGACGACAGGGAGCTGATTGGCACCCCATCCTGGAAGACGTCTCAGCGCCTGGCCGACCACTTTTGGGCCAGATGGACGCGAGAGTACCTACCTACGCTCTCGCCCCGGTACTACCAGGGTCCCCACTACCGGGATCCCACCGTCGGCGACGTGGTCCTACTGGTGGACCATACCCTGCCACGCTGTTCCTGGCCGCGTGGTGAGATCGTGGCGACATACCCCGGACCTGACGGCAGAACGCGGATAGTCGACGTGCGGACATCAGCGGGCGTTCTACGGCGACCAGCGACGCGACTCGTCGTGATTGTTCCTGTCTCGTCACCCCGAGCGGCTGAGGTGCAACGCACCGAGGGGGAGACTGTTGGCGACGAGTGCAATTAAGTGACTAAAGTGATTAGAAAGACTGAAAAGTGATTAGAGTGATTATAAAATTAAAGTGATAATTAATAGAGCTCGTAGGGACTCGGACACGCAATTAGTGTATGTGATTTACCGTAAGTACTTCGCAGGTAGCCTAAATTTGTGAATATTAGCTAATTACTTGTCTTAATTAAGTAAATACTTATATGTTTAATTAGGCTAGCTTATTAGACGCACTGACCAATAAGAATTGTAATTGAATTCTAATTAGATTCGTTCTTATAGCCTTTTCAAATATTTTTGTAACAATGACTTTGTTCATGGACAAATGTAAATTCAAACTTATCTTCTTATCTGATAACATAAGCAGTACAAATTATATATTTTAAGATAGCTCGAGACCTCTAGAAGCGATTTAAAGTAAAATCCAGGTGCAATATTGTAATTAGTGATAAGAAACATTGTAAAAACTGTGTAACCGAAAGTAAAAACTATTGTTCAAAGTCCTGTAAAAATCATGGTTCTCGTTAAGGTAAAGTTTGGTAGTACAATAGTAAACCGGTTTTTTCGGTCGTGGTCGTCTCCGGTCCTGAAAGTTTCTCCTTATTTGTGAAGCAAGAATAAACAAGACTGATCAAGATTGCTGGTTTTTATTGGAATCCCCTACAGTCATATATAAATGAATTTCAACCATTTATGATTAAATCTTTAGTTTTGATCTATACATTAATTCGTCATCGTAATACCAGCTGAAATATGTCAACTACTGGACATAAGCCTTCTCCAAGTATCGCCATAACGATCCATCAGATTCCCGTAACTCTCACCTGTCATCATCCACCTTGCAGGAGACCTTCAAACTCTCAAAATCAACTATCAGTTCTGAAAGCGTCATGCACTATAAATATAGTCTGGCATATATATAATATAATTGAAGACTAAAAACTACGGCCGAAACTAGTTTTATTTTCCGGAACTGAAATTGATTTGGTTTCAGTCGGTTTACTATCTTGTCGAGAAGTGATAAACTTCTAACCAATGGTGAGCGTGTTTATCGGGCATTAAAATTCAGATTATTTTGCAAACATACATTATTAATAGTAACGATTAGTAGTGAACTAATAACTAAATTTGTATTATCGATATGATTACTAATAGTGTCTTATTTTGTTTTCAAAATATATGTAAAAATATGAATCAATTGAATAAAAGTACCGTTACCTTACTAACAAAAACCAATTAGTTTAGCTTAACTAAACCGATTCACACAGAGTACTGCAGAGTACAGCACTACTTCGCGGTGGCGGCGGGTTTTGTTGAGGTTAGTGAAATAATTTCGAAAAAAGTGTTTTTTTGTTTATTTTTAGATGTATCAATAGATTAAATTGCTTTGAAAACAATCATGAAAAAGTGTTACATAATTATATTGTGTTAAAGGCGTATTGTTCATTCAATTCCAGTGATAATTATAAGGACGCGTTAGTTGACATTTTTGTGAGTAAAGTTTGTTTCGTTAGCTAAAGTTATAAACACCAAGTTTTCTAATTAGAACTAAGTTTATATGTCGTTCATTGTATGAAGTGTTAATCTTAATCAAAACTTTTAGAACTGCTTTGTTAATTGAGCACATTATAGCTTTCTATTTATAGACAATTCACATGTAACCTCTTTTAATTTAGGCGGGAGAATGGTGTTGGCAAAGGGCCTGAGGCCCCTTCAGGTGGCTTCCGTGATATTGTTCGTGAGGATTTTGTCTGTATTCCTGGTGCAGACGTGGTATGTGCCTGACGAGTACTGGCAGACCTTGGAAGTTGCTCACAAGCAAGTGTTTGGGTATGGAGCCCTGACCTGGGAATGGCAGCAAGGCATCAGAAGCTATTTGTACCCGAGTGTAGTAGCTGCACTCTACAGTCTACTGAAATTTACTGGTCTTGACTACCCAGAAGCTCTGGTAAGCAAATAATTATAAATTAACACACCATAACAATGCTCAGTGACTGAGCAATTAGTTGTTGCGTTGTGTATTGTGGGTTTGATTCCTCCACGGAACAAATATGTGCATGGCCTACATATAACTATTCCAGACCTGAGTGTTTGTGTGTGTGAGTTTTTATGTTAAAGATGCGCTCATGATACAGGAGAATTCTTAGTGCGGGGCAATGTTTTTAAAATTATATATAATTGAATTTTTCTACTAGATTGAAAAAGTCACCCACCATGACCAAGCAAAATGTTTAGTTTGGTTGCTATCTTGTTACTAAATTGGTCATTTATCAAAAGCTAAGTTGTAGTGACTAAGCACAGCAAAAAATCTGTGAAAAAAAGCCATGTTTTTTTTTGTATTGTTAGAAACACAATTATTTAAATGTAGGTATCTTAAAATTTATACAGTAATATTGAAAGTAATAAAAAGTCAAGAGCAGTAGTGAGCCAGTGGTAACGGTCCGAACTTATGAGTTATAGTTTGGGAGTTCAAACCCATTAAGCACATTGCTTTCTGTAATTTATTTCATCACTACTGCTCTCGAAACCGTGAAGGAAATGAGTAAGCCATGTCCTAGAAGAGGGTCAGTGCGTCGTCTTAGGAGTGGTCTTTTTATTTTTTTTTGGTGGTGGGTAAAATCATCCAATGACATCTCCCGCCCTTGGGCGGAGCGGGAATAGTGTCAGACTCTTACTGACTAAAAACCCACCCCGTTCCTTCGTGGCCTTAGATACCAGGGCCGGGCTTTCCTTTCGGAAGCAAACCCTTGGCCCTAGTAGGCTTCGACCCTGCCTGCCTGCAGTTAGCAGGCTGCTGCCTGCAGTTAACAGGCATAGGAGTGGTCTTAGACAGGAGACCTTAGGCCAGGCAGAGGGAACATTTCAAGGCTGAGCTATGTTAAATAAAATAAAAAGTTTTAGGTTTTTATTCATATTAAAAGCATGTTCATGATAAGCAGTTGTATTACAGAACATATTATTCCAACAGTGTATAGGGTTACAAGTTTGTAACATGAGTAACTGTTATTTAATATCTGTAATGAAGTAGTTCGATTATAACTCATACATATTCTACATAATCCATACTAGTAGGCTAACCAGGTTTAAAAAACAGTTAAAGAATGACATGTATGACAAGTATCATGGACGTTGATCTACCAATGTTTTTAACCACTTCATTCAATAAATATTTTCATGTCAATTCGTCAGGGTCCACCTCATTTAACTCTTTAATTCCCAGTGTCACTTGTAGGGGACAGAACGGCTAATGACATCTCACTAACAGCTGTTGTAAGTATTTGGTGGTAAATATATGACTGGTGAATACTCTCCAGCGTTTGACGGTATATTAACAGTTCGTACGTGTTATTGGCAAAATTGTGGTGTCTCTTCCACAAAGGCAATTAATGAAGAGTTGAAGTTGACCCTGGCGAAAGAACACGAGAATATTTGTCAGATTAATCTAAGGTTAAAGGGTTAATGACATAAATAAAAAAGCTAGGATTACTTTGCCATGGTTCTTTTATAAATTACTAGCTTTTGCCCCCGGGTTTGCTCCCGTCAACTGACTACCCTATCCTACTCTACCCTACTCTGCCCTACTCTACCCTACTCTATCCTACTCTACCCCACTCTACCCTAATCTACCGTACTCTACCCTGCCCTACTCTACCCTACTCTACCCTACTCTACCGTACTCCACCCTACTCTACCCTACTCCACCCTACTCCACCCTACTCTACCCCACTCTACCCTACTCTACCCTACTCTATCCTACTCTACCATACTCTACCATACTCTACCATACTCTACCATACTCTACCCTACTCTAACCTACTCTACCCTACTCTACCAATAAATGAGCAGATTTTTTTTATTTTTTTATTATTTAACAGGATAAAAATTATCCTATGTCCTTCTCCTGGTTCCAAGCTATCTTCCCACCAATTTACAGCCAAATAGTATTAGCCGTTCTTGAGTTATAAATAGTGTAACTAACACGACTTTCTTTTAAACATATAGATTATTTACTTCTATGTGTTTACAGGTTCTCCTGCCTCGCATCTTACAAGCTATAATCAGTGCTGCTGCGGACTACAGTTTCTACAAATGGACAGGCAACCGCAAATGGGCCTTATTCCTGATCCTCACTTCATGGTTCTGGTTCTATACTTCTGGTAGAACTTTGCTGCAGACCTTGGAGACGGCACTGGTTGCTATTGCCTTGTCCTTGTTCCCATTCAAGGGAGGAAAGCTGGGTTATTACGAAAAAGGTATATTTTACAATCTTTTTAGTTTTACTATATGAATAAAAACAAACTAGATATCAATGTCACAGGATTAATGTAAACAATTGGTTTGTATTAATTCGGCATTTTTAAATTAATTAATTTATTTAAACTTTATGCAACACAAAGGTACATAGGCGGACTTAATGCCTTAGGCATTCTCTACCAGTCAACCAAGGGTGGTGAAGAGAAAACATGGCAGGTGCATAAAAAAAAAAAGATTATTAAGAAAAACAAGGATTCAAATATATATAAATAAAATATACATACATATATATTTAATATAATATATACCTACATATACAAATACATATATTTTTATGAAATAAAAGAAATTTCAATATATTGTGGACAAAGCATTCAGACAAAAATGTATGAAGACCGACGCATCCCGTTTGGCGTACATGGCTCACGTGTGCGCAGTGTATTTCTACCTTAAAGCGCGTATTTTACGTACGGATGAGACGGAGTGTCGTTCAACCCACCCCAGGTCTCAACAAGATAAACTATCTGTGACAAATGAAAATCGAACTGGACTCTTTCAAACATTCCAGCAATTTTCCATTGATGCAATAAAGTTACATAGGTAAACAAGTTTACTAATAAAATATATATTAGTTTTCCTTAAAACCCTCAGTAACGCCTGTCATATGAGGAAAAACCTATAAAAATCATTGGGGCCTGCTAGTAAAACTGATATTACTTATAATAAAAATATCCGTAAATCTGTTGAGATGCGGGCCCTCAGATTATATTAACACCTGCTCTCAGTTGTAAGAGACAGATCGGATGGAACGGCTATAGAACAAGAAGGGGGCGGTTTCCTGAAACGAAACCAACACATAAATTAGCAAACAATTATTTTAATAATTTATCAACATGGGTTTCAGTTTATCATCGTTGATTTCCACTTGAGAGTTCCAATGCCTTAGGCGTCGCCCTAAGGCCTTGTTCACGAAGACGCGACGCGTTGCGCGGCGTGTTGGGCGTTTCGTCGTACATTGCAGCAGCGGGCCGCGTCATCGCTCGCGCAAACACAAACATATGGCAAAGTACGACGGACCGCTCGACAAAAGCATGCGCGAATTAGCGATCGCCGCGTTCATTTGTACTGCAAACCTGATCGCCTCCTTGCACGTCGCGTCTGCATTGGTTTTTCGGTTTTAACGAACAAATTAACGCATCGATGGTGTATTCACGCTATGATCGATTTGTATTAGGACGACACCTTATCCTATGGTGTAGTAGTGGTGTAGACCTTTAGAGCCTGTGCACATCAAGGCTTTCATCATGCAATGACAATCCTTGGGCGGAGCGGGAAATAGTGTCAGACTCTTACTGACTAAAAACCTACCCCGTTCCTTCGTTGCCGGGGCTGAGCCTTCCTCTCAGAAAACGGCCCTTGAAGCCCGTAGGCTTTGACCCTGCCTGCCTGCAACTAGCAGGCTGGGCCTCTACGGTTTGCTGACAGCTTTTTGAGGCACGCGGAAACAATACGCGCCGTCGACGACTTGGGCTCGGTCCGGTCGGTTACCGGACGATCGGACAGCGTGCTACCCATTGTACGCCGACCGCAAGCCCGCGCCTACTGTGCCGCCTACCTTATCGCCTCAATTGTGGCGACGCGCGTTAGCATCACGTTTGTACCGATTCAAACGCGCGACACCAGCGCGTCTGTATCTGTTCACACGCGCGTTTTTGTATAATGTCCACACAATCTTCCCTCGCTTGTAAATGGACACACAAACGTCGGTAATTTTTCTTCTTCCTTTCTTAATTTTTCTTCTTTCTTCTTCCTTTAAATAATAACAAAATGCATGCAATCAAAGCTGCCTCGACCGACGCCATCTTGCTACTCTTAGCGAGGTTCTGCTTAAAAACGCACTATGTCAGCGCGTTTGTATCGATACACACACGCGTTTGCTTCGCGTCTGTATCGCTACAAACGCGCGTCTACGGCATTTTTAAAAAACGAAGTGTGAACAGGCCCTAAGATCACTTGACATGAGTTTAATTTTGGATCCTCGTAAATTTTTGGTCACGGGACCTCCTGGTAGGCATGCTTGGCAAACGAATGCAAATAAGTAAGTCTAGTGTTTGCTTGTTACAGAAAATCCGAAGTGGATATGGCTGGCAGTGCTGTGCGTATTCCTGCGCCCTACATCGGCGCCGCTGTGGCTGGTGCTCGGAGCCTACAACTTGCTAACCACCAACCAGGGACGGCTCAGGCTTGCCGTACGCACATACGTGCCGATTGCGTGAGTTACTTTTTTCTCATCCTTCAATCTTCCTATGGTAGGCGTCAGATAAAGAGCCATTTATGGGCCCGCCTTCCAATAGCTATGTATTCTATATACATAAATATATATTATTATCTCCAATAGTAACTTTTATTCAGCCTATCCAACAATATAACACTCAGGTATTGTAGTATGGACCTAGACTTCATAGAACCTCTGTCATCCTACTTTGCAATAAAGACCTGTAGAATAAAATAGAATACAATAAACTTTATTGTACACCAAAATAGTAACAATTCACAGGAACTTAAATGTATGTAATGTGTATTTCTATTTTCGATAAGCGCAGTTCTTGTTTCACTGTCGTATCATATTATATTTATCACCCAGAGGTAACGCATGTATTCGTGAAACAAAATGTATTTGTTGTTTCAGTCTGGTCGCTGGTGGCGCGCTCGTGGCACTGGACTCGTACTTCTACGGCCGCCTCGTGGTCACGCCCTGGGAATTCTTCAGGTTCAATGTCCTGCATGACGTCGCCTCGTTCTATGGACAACACCCGTGGTATGTATTTCCTGTATTAATTTAGGGCCAAAATTACGCTACGCGGTCGCCCCCTTACGTACTTTAAGTACACCGTTTCTCAGATCGCCGCGCAGGCAACCGCGCCCGCGCCCGTTTTATACGTAATAATACATTAAAGTTTTCCATCGACACGACTACATGCACACCGTTAAAGTTGAACTAGTGACACTGCGCAGGTAATATTCCGGTTTCCGTGACGGGGACCCGAGCACGAAACACATGCGCATAGTCACGCGACGGGTGGCCGGCCCGGGCGCCCGCTTAACGCAGCTTTGGCCCTAAGGGCTTGTTTATTTTTATTTTGAGGAGTTTGTTTAAGGAGTTTTTGACGGGATTTCTCTAAGTGAAGTTCAGTGGCTGTTTTAATTATTCGTGAAATTGATTCCTAGTGGATATTGTGATGTAAAATTGGTGTAGTTTTGTATCTCAAGTGTCTGCGCAACTGGACAATATGTGGAATCATTGAAACAGGCGCGATCTCGGTAAAATGGAGCTGAGAATTTTATTTTAGTGTTGATTACCTACCTCAGCGAAGTTTACCGAGAAGGTTTACTTGATACATTTGCTGCCAAACTCTACAAAACAAAAAACATTAGAATGTGTAAATCCATATTCTAATGGTAAACCAAAGTTTTTACACGAAGACATGGCTTAAAGGCCTTAGTATCCAAGCCAAATATATTAGCAAAAAAAAGGGTTTGTTTATAAACGCGGCGCGTTGGGAGATCGTCGTACGTTGTCATTTATGTTTGTGTTCGCGCGTGCGATGACGCAGCCCGTTGCTGCAATGTACAACGAACGCCCAACGCAACGCGTCTCCGTAAACAAGCACTTATTGATAGGATTAGCGATCCGCACAAGCTGCAAGCGCAGGTATTAGAAATCTTTCAAATTCTAGCCTTTTGTAATCGTTACGTTCAATATTTTTTTGAATTTATAGAAAACAGACATACAGACGGGGCGCCTTTTGTTTTATAACTTATGTTAGATAAAATAGAAAATAAATTAATCCTACTAATTTGCGAAAGTTTATATGTATGGAGGTTTGTACTTGTTGAAGATATCAAATAATAGATGACTCGTTCTTTTAAATTACTTTAATTCGCTTTGATTATAAATTTGAATACATCGCGCGGTATGTCCGTCGATAACCGAATCTGTAGGCGAGTATTGGCTGTGGCACGCGGCCGGCGGCTCGGTCAGCTGTGCGACCCCTCCGCCCGCGCGACCCTCGTCGCCACAGAAATTTTAAAAACATAGAAGCGGCATGGGGGCGTGACCGAGTCCGCGGCACAAGCACTACTTGGGCACATACCGGCAAACGGCCAGTCATTTATAAACTTGCGAGATCGCGAACGTTTTCGTAAATAAATTTAGAATGCCGTGTTGTGCAGTGGTTTCGTGCAAGAATCGAAGCGATAAAAAAAGCCTGGGTCAACAAGGAATCTCTTACCATGTGTAAGTACAAGTTTAATAGTATATTTATCTTTAAAAATCAGGAAAAACAACAAATCTTGTAATATCCCTTACTTTTACTACGTTATTTTTATTTTCAAAGATCAAAGCGACTTTATTATTGTTACAGTAAATACATTGCTTTTTAACCACTACCGAATTTTGACGCTCAATAACTGAACCAGCAATGTAAAAATAACATAACGATACTTTATCAGTGCGGTATATTTCATAATACGGCCGCTGTTTGACGCGGTGAGCTAGTGCTGTCCGTAATGTAGGTAAAAATGTAGACTATCGATAACACTATCGATTGTTTGGATATCCGAAGTGAAATAATTTATTTTTATTTATTATTATTTTACAGAGTAGTTGAGAAATACGTAAGCAACTGTCGTAAAGTAAGTTGTTTAAATTATAAGTTAATAGTCGGTGGTCTATTTTTTGGTTTCGGATGTAGTATGTTATGCGTTATCTTGGTATTATTTCCTTACTTTTTCAGATTTTGATATTTTTTCTTCCCTATAATCCCCAACATCTAACTCACTCGTCTGACTGTTTAACTATTGTTATATTAGCCGGGCAGCCGCCAAATGTTAAGGAAGAAATTTCAATGCCTGTTTTGACTTTTAGTTCTACACATTGTATAATGGTAGCCAGTCTATCGGTATTTTACAGGATGCATTTTGAAATTGCATGACTTGATTTCGCCATCACCTTTTTCTGACGTTCGGCGAGTTTCAACAACACAAGGGTTACGTTGGTAAAATCTCTACGGTCCAAACTAAGCGTTTCGCATCGTCGTTTTTACCGCTTATATCGAAGGACTAGAACAATTTATCTACTACGGTCTTCCCGTCTGATTATAGTTTAGGTGTCTTCAAGATTAAAGTGAATAATAGGCTCAGTGCGTTTCACCATTAACGATTGCATTTCTGCTTACCATCAGTTGAGATCGCAGTCAAACACTAGTTAAGTTATATTATTTAAAAAAAAGCACAGTAAACGAGCTATGAGCTTGAAATTTGGTTATAATGTTTTTTCGTCAGTTTAAATAGATGAGGCCGGTATTACGTATGTTTTTTCCTGAGAAATTAGTAAACCTGATTTTTTTTTTAAAATTTTATTGTTTTATTATTAATATATAAGTTTTTGAACATACCGGTTTTTATTTCATTTGTTTTTAGAACCCCAAAAAAAAAAAATTGCATAAAAAGAATTGAAAATATCGATAACTTTTCTATTTAGTCAAAAACTAGCGTAAATGTAAAATAAATTGCTTTTGCACAGCACATTGATGTTTATGTGTGCGTAAGTTATACGGTGCATGAAAAAATACGCGATGTGCTAAGGACGATAAGGTTTATAATTGACTGTGTAATATGGTCTGATTTATAATTTGCGGGAGTGTGCGCGACTGTGTAACTATTGTGGCATATGTAGTGGTGTCGGTGGCGGTAGGGACAACTGGAGACATCGTGTTCCAATACATTTTTCATTACGTAACGTATCTCTCCTTTCCGAAATCTGTGCTCGTCGCTGCTGGTGCACGCGGGCAGTGCGTGAACAGTACTCTTTCACGCCAAAAGTCCTGTATGGATTTCATGTCCTGAAATAACATATAGGGTACTTTTTATTCTGGAATAATTTTCCACTATCACTTGAACGAAGCCGCTGTCCGACGCTAGTTAAAATAAAAAATAAATGATTACTATTCGTAACCACTTCTTCTTCCTGCCCTTATCCCATATTACTTGAGGTCGTAAGCACATCACTTGAAAATGGCTGGAAAATAAAAAATACACATTAATTACTATTTTCACAGGCACTGGTACCTAACGCAAGGCATTCCGGCGGTACTAGGCATCAATCTGCTGCCAGTTCTGTGGGGAATCACCAACGTACTGCGGCGACCGAAGGAGAACAAAATTGGAGGTCTGCTCCTTGCTGCCGCCGCTTTGCACGTCGCTTTATACAGGTATGTGGCTTAACTGTATCAAAATAAGTTTAAAATCGAGCGGTACGAATCCGATCTAGTCAATCCATTATCAATTTCATTGCCAAGGACACGGCATATGGTTCTTATTGTTATAAACGTGCATATTTAAAGTTGTACTCGCTAGTCGGGTACTGGCCATGAATACAAGTCAACAATAGAGCAAAATTAACGTATAAAGGTCCCACACGTCAGTGACATAATAGTCCCGTGGACATGTCCGAGTATAGGTAGCCGAACAGACAACCCCTGACGGGGCACGGATGCTCGGTCTCGGCACAAGCACGTTCCTGCCCCGTCCCTGACACGGCACTGAAGTGTTTGCCTTAACAAGAGCAGTAGTGACCCAGTGGTAACGGCCCCGACTTACGAGTTGTAGGTCGCGAGTTCAAACCCGGCCAGGCGAATTACTCTGTGTAATTTATTTCATCACCACTGCTCTCAAAAAAGTGAACGAAAACAACGTAAGGAAACCGACATGTCCTAGAAAAAATCGAAGACGTGATATCCACCAATCCCCACGTTTGCTGGGTCAGCTAGTATGTTTAAAAAAATAAATCACGATTTTTTTTTTTCAGCTTCGTTCCACACAAGGAGTTCCGTTTCGTCTTGCCACTGCTACCGATCTTCATGTATTTGGCACAAGACGTTATAGTTCCGTGGAGCAGGAAAGCTAACAAGTAAGTCGTTTCTGTTATTTCAGCGTTATATTTTTTCTTCTTAACAACATAAGTGTAACAAACAATAATAAGACAAAAAATTAAAAACATGACCTATGAGCGTTCTGGGTTTTTCGTTCATAAGCTTCATTTTAGGTGTACCAAGTACCAAGCGTGCGACATGTTTCTCTATTATATTACTGGTAGTGTATGAAGTCGCACGCGTGACTTCTAGCGTATGGCTCTAGATTTGATGCAGAAGAAAGTTACGGGTTCGAGCGTGGAGTGGATTTTGATGTAATTTGACTCATTTAAAAATAAAAGGCCCGTTTTGACATTTGAGAAAGACCATAGAATGTAACTTGGGCCGAAACTGAAAGAAACAATAAAAAAAAATAGTAATGTTTGTCCGATATTTTTTTTTTTTGCGGTGTACAATAAAGAATATAATAAATAATTACACAAAGTGTTTTAAAAACTACATAAATTTTTTAGATGTGTTAAATAATATGATAGAATATATTGCGAGTATTCTTTATTATTATTTATCTAATGTTCTCGTCGCGATGACTAAAGTCAAAACGGGCCTTTTATTTTTTGACAACTTTAAATAAAGTGAAATTACAAAAGACTTCATAATGCTCCCATACATTAAAAATCAGAATAAACTAAAAAGGTTGAGTTCTTTCCAATTACCTTGCGAGAACAGGGCCCGTCGCATTAGTGTTGTTAGATTTTTCAGAAATTTGGAATTATCTTTATATTGATACATTACTAATGCATCACTGCTTACCATCAAGTGGTATCGCAGTCGTGCGCTAGTTTATAAAACCTCCACGCGTGAGGGGTTAAAACAAAAAAAAATGTGTGGTTAACCTCTTTTATGTGAAAATATAATGGAATGTGTGAACTGTTATGTACACCAAACCTCTGCCTATTCCTTCTAGGGAAACGTTTCAGCCTAAAGCGTTCCGTATGTTGTATATCCTTCCAGACATTTTTCCTCTGAAAATGATGGCGAGTTTATTTAGGCTCATACTACGAAGACTAGTTCACGACTGAGCGAGAAAAGAATGTCTGGATTATTATGAAGTGTTGTGTTTATCCACCAGAATGCATCTATACCTGCTAGCTAGTGTGATAGTCGTGGGCAACTGTGTTCCGGCCGCGTACTTCGGCGCCGTGCACCAGGCGGGCGCGCTGCGCGTCATGCCGGCGCTGCGGGCCGCCGCCACCAACACCAGCGCCATCACCTTCCTCATGCCGTGCCACTCCACGCCGCTCTATAGGTGACCACATTACACTAATATACAACCTTATTTTTAGTACATGACAAAACCCAAAACATGTGTCCAGTATTTTTATGTAAAGAATCTATGTTCAAAATTTTATAACTGTATCGTGGAAAGTAAAAGAATATTTTTCTAGTGTCACATATGAAACGAAGCCACTGGCAAGAACTAGTGTATCAATAATTTTAAACTTCTGAAATTTTGTGCGGCGTACAACAAAGAGTGTATCAATTTCTGTAAAAAAATCGTTTTTAGCAATAAACTACACATTTTTACATTAATTTTAAATTCCTACTGTAGTTTTTTTTGGGGCACAATTCTTTTTTAGGTGGGAAAATCATTCAATGATATCCCCGCCCATGGGCGGAGAAATAGGGGATGTCAGACTTTTACTGTCTAAAAACCCACGTTGCCTTTCATACCAGTGCCAGGTTTTTCTCTCCGAAACGAACCCATGGTCCCAGTACACTTGGACCCTGTTGGGCCCCTACGGTTTGCTGTCATCTCCTTGAGGCATGCGTGGAACAATAGGTTACCGGACGGTCGGACGACGAGCTACCCATTGTTCGACGTCCGCAAGCACGCGCCTATGTGGCTGGAAATCGGGATCGGGACTCCGATTGCGGCTGCGGCGTGAGAGCTGCCCCATCGTGCCTGCAGCCTCCTTTGCTAGCATTACTGCTTCGCAGATGGAGGCGACCGCCTATGGTGTATCGCCTATCTATCTGTCTATGTGTAATTTGGTTTCGTAGCCACCTGCACCTCAACATAACGACGCGCTACCTGCACTGCGAGCCGCCCCTCAACTCCACGAGCGGCACGACGGAAGCGGAAGCCTTCTTCAACAACCCGCAGCGCTGGTGGCGCGCCGAGCACACGCACCGGCAGACGCCCGACCTCGTGGTGCTATTCGACCGCCTTAAAGGGAGAGTGGAATCGCTGCTCACGGGCTACAAGCTGATCCATGAGATACCACACACCCAGGTAAACACCGTAACTATATCATCTGAGGCCCATGGCAAATTCATTGGATGGGGCCTCAGAGAAATCATCACGTCGTGATTTAATTTTGCTAAAATAAGTTGGGTTACTTCTACTGAGCTAGTGGCCTCTCATACCGGAGGGCTAGCGGCATTTTACCACTCTATAGCCCCACTACTGAACTCAAATTGCTTTGCTATTTCCCAACTATGCTAACGACAGTTTCCAGTTCAATTTAGCTAGCTGCTAAATTCAGACATTTTACATGAAGAGACTTTAGCACCAAAATCTCAAAATCAGTTAAGCGAACATTAGAAAAGATTTATTTAAATATCTATACTTATTTTGAATAAATTTGCAATTACAATTTACTTTCGAACAATTCAGTAGCTGTTCTTTTTAAGTAGTGTTTATAGTATTGATTGACATGTATCGTTACAATAAGATATTCTTTATTTGTGTAAATATAAGTGCAATAAAAATAATATTCCATTAAAGGTATCATAAGCAAAACAATTATTATATAAGCACATCACAAAACACATCGAAAGCGACGTGGTCAGTTATAAATAAGTCTAAATTAAATTTTCCCAGAGAGCCAATAACTGAAATAATGAAGGATAATACGAAAGTTACTGATCCTAAATCAATTGCGCATCATTTTAACAACTTTTTCATTGACCAAGCTTCAGAACCAAACCAAACAAATTATTCAAAGAACGCCAATCAAAACAACACTCGACCTTCAAATTACAAAATCAATGCTAAAGGACATTCAAATTCAATGTTTCTTGTTCCAACAACACCTATAGAGGTAGACAGAGAAATAAGGCTACTGAAAAATACTCATAGCGTAGGTAACGATGGTATCTGCACCAAAGTTATAAAATACGTATCCCCGGCTATAGCAGCTCATTTGAGCTACATAATTAATTTATGCTTATATAACGGAAAATACCCGGAAAAAAACCTCCATTGTAATTCCAATCCATAAAAAAGACGATAAAAGAAAAATGGGGAACTATAGACCTATCGCAATTAATCCCCGTATTTTCAAAAATATTTGAAAAAGTTATATATAGCCGACTGTATAAATATTTAGAAAAATACAATATTTTAGTAGACGAACAGAAGGGCTTTCGCAAAGGGAAATCAATTAATACTGCCATTTATGACTTACTGAAAACAGTTCTGGCTGCTATGGACAAAAGAAACCCAATATGCGCAATATTTATGGACATGAGTAAAGCTTTTGACCGTGTTGATCATAACATACTCCTACACAAATTGAGCATGTATGGTATAAGAGGTAAAGCGCTGGACCTCTTCTATTCATACTTGCATAATAGACAGCACATAACAGAAATTAACCACATATGTCCGAAAACACGTAGAGAGATCAAACATAGGTCAAACATGAAAACTATAAAATTTGGAGTGCCGCAAGGCAGTGTTCTGGGACCCTTGCTGTTTTTGATATACATCAATGATCTCCCTAAACATATAAGTCAACCGATGGTACTATTTGCAGACGATAGCACAGTACTAATAAAATGTGACAACAAAAATGACTATGAGCATGTAATCAATCAAACGTTACATACAATAATACAATGGTTAACTGAAAATAATTTCAAGATAAATATGGACAAAACAAAAATTATTCACTTTCATCAAAAAACACAACCCATTAACATAAATGTCAGTTACCAGGACAAATTAGTTCATCCTGTGACAAACACAAAATTTTTAGGAATCAACATTGATGATAAACTATCATGGAAAATACATATTGAACATGCCTGTAAAAAAATTAATAAATCTTCGTTTGCTCTCTATAAGCTATCTAAAATTGTAAACAAAGAAGCCGTATTAACAGCATATCACGGAATTGTTGCACCTATCTTAAGATATGGTATTATATCATGGGGCAACTCTGTCGATAAAGAATCCATATTTAAAGCTCAAAAGAAAGAAAAAAATAGATAGTACAGAATTAATAAAAAAATATTGATTTAAATTAAATGGAATTGAGAATAATAGAATTGAATTATATTATATATAACATTAATTGGGAAACAAATTATTTTGTAATATAAAAAGCTTTCGCAGAAGGCAATGCTTTCTGTTAACTCTTACCACACTCCATCACTTCTCTTCTTTTTATGTTTATATGTGGACATTGGAGTGGGTTACATGTTTGTGCATCTAGTTTTAAAGATTTTCTTGTATTTTCTCTAGCATGTAACTGTTTTTTGTCCCTAATAAAATAAAATAAAATAAAATAAAATAAAAGAAATGCATTAGAGCAATGTGCAATATAGACAATACTACCAGTTGTGAACCATATTTTAAAAGCCTAAAAATTTTAACATTGCCTTCGCTATATATCTATGAAATGAGTTTATTTGTCAAATTGAATCCAAATTATTTTAAAACTGCTTTTAAAAGCTATTATAGACAATTGCGTGACAAAAATAGACTAGAGGTTGAAATACCATATGGAAAAACAGCACTTGTCAACAAAAGTATTGTCTGTATGGCATCATTGATTTACAACAAATTGCCTGATCATGTTAAACAGTTACCGTTTCCACAATTCAAGTCAAAGCTGCACAAATTTTTAGTAAATAAATGTTACTATAATGTCAATGAGTATCTGCAAGATAAAAATATTGTTATGTAATAATAGCTCACTCAAATCTATATGAATGACAAAAATTGTGGTAATAATATATTATAAAATTATGACAGCAATAATAATGTGAAGCTAATTTAATTGGACCAATGATTAATTTTATTTTTGAATTGAATTTTTTTATTTTATTTTTATTTGATTATTTAAATTACGACATTTTTTATTACCAATGACATACTACTTTTAATTTGAATTTACATGTTCAATTTTGATACAATAATCATTGTTTACTTGGTCATAATGAAATTTTAAAACTAATTTAAAACATTTTGCACACCTTATTAGGTTATAGTACAGCGGCATATTATAGCTACATGTAACACCTTTTTATACTTACCTGTATTATGCAAATAAACGTATTGATTGATTGATTGATAAAAATTCACACGAAAAAAAATATTACCTAGAATTGCACTTAAAAAATTTATAACTTAGAGACCTTATAAACTCAAAGTTATTTTTATATTATCATGTCAACATTCAGAATTATTCTAAAATAATGTCAAAGTTACAAAATATATGTCAGAATTATCAGATTTATGTCAAAGTTACAAACTGTATGTCAAAATTTAAAAGGTTTATGTTAATTTATTGATGTAAGAATTACAATACTGCCGTCGTAATTAAAAAGGGCACAACTAACATTTTTTTCCAATTTTTTTTAAATACATATTCGGAATCAGTGTTTTTTTCTGATCCCAAATATGTATATAACTTAATGTCTTAAAAAATGTTAGTTGTGCCCTTTTTACTTACGACGGCAGAATATAAAAGTCATATTTATTATAAAACTTATCTTTACTCAGTTTCCTGAAGGCGAGGTCAGCGAAAACGTGTTGGTGTACCAAAAGCAGCCGAGCCAACCCAAACAGCTCAGCGACGAAGCCGTGTAACCTCCTTCGAATTCCACCGCCAAGTGTTCATGTTACTGAACCCACACATAGCCACGTAACTACACAAAGACTGCACGCGATTTAGGACCTTATTGTCAGAGCAATAAGAATCATATCAGTGCGAGTCTCCTTATATGCATAGACTGTTCTCAATTTTTTGATAATAAGTGAATTTACAAACAAAAAACAAAGAAATATTGTGCCAAAATCATTCAGTTTGATGATTGAGATTTTATGGTCTTTCTTAGGATACCAAGTTAACGATGTGGACGTTATAACTGGATAAGATATTCTTTAACACGTTTTTGTGTTATTGAATTATGTCTCATCTCTCAAAGCCCCCTGAAGTCCTCTAGATCCCCAAGCGGAAGCCGGGTCAATGTGAAACCGAAAAACTAAATGGCAGAGCATATTATACGTTCAAATTGTAGTTTTATCTAAGAACGTAAATAATCAAATGTATTCATACTAAAGTAGTCTATAAAAATCAAAAAGGTCTGCAATGAAGTGGGAGAGAGCGGGAGCCGCGAATGCTTGGGGATCAAAAGTGATTAAATGTAGCAAAAATCCGGGTACAGTGTAACAAAGTTCTTCCAGCTTTATGAACAAGTCTATGCTTATAAACAACAGTTAAACGTCCTAACGATGCTATCGCAAAACATACAATTTCGACCTTTTGACGACATTCACGACTTTTATTCTAATTTTAACGACTCGAATTATTTTGCGGCTAAGATAATTGGCTTTTGGTAGTAAATTAAATTTTTAATTATAATTATTGACTATGCGGGAATGTTTCCCCATGAAAACGTGTTCGAAATAGATAATTTACACTTTATATTATGTATTTTATACGTAATTGTATACTTATAAATTTAAATAATGATATGTAATATTATATACAATGGATAGTTTTTACAGTAACACAAAGACCACAGAATGATATTTCTAAAATACTAAGTTAAATAAAATGCATTTTCTAGTGAAGAATAATATAAGGAAAGTTAAAATACGTACTGTGACCGACTTAAGATACGATATGACTACATAATAATATAGCGAAATGTAAATATTGCTAATACAATATTTCATGCACTCCTTCCACTAATTTAATTAAAAAAAGAATCAATCATTTTTATGGTCGAGGGCGGTGTTTTTGGCGGGATTTCTTCCAGTGAAGTTCAGTGTCTTGTTTGATTATTCGCAAATTGATTTCTAGTGGATATTGTGATGTAAAATTGGTATATTTTGTATTTCAACTGTCTACGCAATTGGACAATATGTGGAATAATTGAAACAGGCGCGATCTCGGTAAAATGGAGCTGAGAATTGATTGTAGTACTGAGTACCGCGACGAAGCTGACCGAGAAGGCTGGCCCGATTCATTTGCTGCCAAATTCTGCATAAATCATTAGAATGTGTTACATCCGCGTTCTAATGGATTTCAAAGTAACTAAAAGTGACTGAAAACTGAATACTTTGTAAACTTGAAACTGGTTAAATGCACAAACCGTGCATTTAACCAGTTTCAAGTTGTACTCTGATATTTAAACAGATTGAGCACACTAACGGCTCTTAAAAGGCATCGATATGTTTTTAATTGAAAATAAAAACACGTTTTTAAGATTATTATATTTTATTTAGTAGTACAATTTTACTCAAAAAATGTGTTACGACGTTATACGTTTATGTGTAGGAGCCTTCGTATATCAGAAGACAAGTATTTTGTAGTCATATCAAATATCTTAGGTAGTTAAATGATTTGAAATGTGTGAGTTAAACATGATCATCAGTCCGCTATCCATATTATCCATGACTGATCTTGGCAGACGCAAGTACAAATAGTGAACATATGTAGTTTATATGCTTGCCAAAGTTAATCATAAAGTGTAATGATACTAACATGTTTTGTGCTATGCCCGACCAGAAATATACCTAATGGCTTTTATTGTATAGAAACTTAGTTGTCCCGTAATGCTAGGTCAAATTAAATTAACTGGTGAACACGCTAATGTCGACCTCTTTTAGGAAGAATCACCTGCTTCACACTCGTTTGCGTTCTTTGCTGGAATGAGTTATCTCTTCTATAATTAAAAAATGTTATTTGCGGGCGATGCCGCTAACAGAAGTTAGTACCTGATAAAGAAAGAAAGAAAAACAAATAGCTACTATCGCTCGGCATAGACTCGTGTACATCGTGACAAAACCGAAGCGTTGGTTAAAAAAAATTTTTTTTTTTAAACTAATAAATTGTGTGTCATTTCTCACGTTAATTTGTGTGATCACACTCAGCCGATGACGAGGTCAACGGCCTCGAGTGGTATTTTTAATTATTATAACTCATTTATAAATATTTTACCAGTTTTTTTTACCACTTTAATTTGACCTTTTTTAAACTTTTGAATACCGTAATTAGAGACACAATAGAAAGACAACAGCGTGCGGACACCGGTGTCCTCTTGTTCCCAAGAGGACACCGGTGTCCGCACACTGTTAATAAATTAAAAATATTAAATCACGTGAATCCAAATTGACTGTCATACCAGATTAACATAATCCCGTTCTTGCATAGCTGAAACCTGCCTAATTTATTTTCCTCATAATTATTTTAAGAATAATCTTTTCATTTTCTCACGTTTTTTGTTCAAATCATCAATTGATCAGTCAATTTATATTTCTTGTCGGGCCCATATTTATTTTGTTACACATTTTTGTTTTTTCATCTGGCATTTTTGAGGAATTCTTCGCATCCACCGAAAAAACATCATAAATAGTTTTAAGATTTCTGTGTTGTATTCAAGTAAAGGTTTTTGTTTAAAAATGATTATATTTGCGCCATGTTTAAAATAGAATTTATTAAGATTTCACGAAGAATTAAATGTTTAAAATGATAACTTTTCAGAGTTCCATAATGCTCTAAATTAATTTTTAAAATATTTTTTCTTAAAATACAAATGATAAAATATGTACTAGAAATATGTATGTATACTTAACCTTTGCTTGAAGGATATAAGAATAACAATTCTTTTTTTATTATAATTTGACCTTTTTAAATTAATTATTATTTAATGTCTATGGATTTTAATTGCAATACATTATTAAGATTTCTTTTTTAACGTAATTACAAATTAGATTTATATGTATTTTAGGGACGCTCAAAATGTAAAGACAGACAAGTATTTTAAGATCTCTTTGTCTTAATTTAACCCTGCAATAGTTGTTGTTACTTTGTGTTGTTCTATTGATATAAGTGGTAATTTCGTGGAATTCAATATTCAAAAATATCGATAGAGCTAAAACAAAGATAATTGTCACAAAATAATACAAGAAATTTCTCGTTCTTTTTTTGAACTCAGTTAAAAGAGAGTCAATCTCACGACTGTCTCAAATCCGAAGAAATAAATAACATTTTATGTTTCAAAAATCGTTTTGCGAAGTAACCACTTATGGAACAACGCAAAAGAACGAGAACGCAACGTATTTCAAATAATATTATGTATAAACAATCTTAGAATAAAGTGCTATAGTTCTACTGAAATATAGAAAAGTGTTTTTAGACTTGCCTTGTTAACTGATCATGTTAATACTGCCTTGTGTGGAAGTACTAACTTAGACTTTTCCCCTGTTTGGGTAGGGTTACAGTCTAAGCGAATGTAGCTAAACATCAGTTTTTTTTTACATGAAACGATTGCTTTTCGGAGCTACACAATCCCGTTTCTAGTTATCCCTTTAACCGCTAAATGTCGGATATATCCACAAACACTCGCGTTTAATCTGCTGTGGTCGCACATCCACGACCGAATACTCCATCTCTTCAGGCCTTCTGTCGCCAATGAGGATTGAAAAGCTAAACGAGATGAATTACCCAGTTGCAAACACGCGACCCTGGTGAATAGGACACGAAAAAACGTCGGACACTTACTGTACCAGGGACCCAGCTTATGGGTCGTACAATAAATTAAAAATATAAGTATGTAGTTAGACCAAACGGATCTTCATGATCTCACCAAAAGACAGAGTAATCCATGAGGATGGTTTAGGTGTTTTATACACTTATATTATTATAGTGGGGAAAAAAATTGCACGAGATGAAGCTGGAAGGGATCGCTCATAAAGTGCCAAAACAGTCTACCCTTACAGAACTGCATTTATGTTTACTTATTTCCATAGACATTGTTTGCTTCCACACAAAGCACTATAAGTGTAAGAAATAAATTTTGAGCATTAGTCTAGGTGAATAGGTTGTTTTTTGTATTTAAGTCGACCAGAATGTCTTCTATACAGATGTCGAGTGTGAATTTTAAATAAAGATTTTATTTTTAATAATGTGTTTTATTTCTGATAATGTTACAAGTGTTAAGCCTAGTTTTCACAGGCCCAGTTTCTGACCACTCAGTAGTCAGCAACTACATTCTGCTGTTTCTACAGTACTATCATTTTTTCGGCGTATTCTCACTACTTCTGGGTAGGAGCACAGCAAAGGAGACAGTAGTACACAGCTAGTGTGTTACTAGTTCTGGCCGGTTATTTCTGACACATTCCGCTTTCACGAGGCCAGGGAAATAGCTGATCAGTGCGATATAATCCGAAAAAATATACGACTAATACAAATAAAATAGAATAACAGAATAGTAATAATATACTAATACAAATAGAATAGAATAACAGAAAAAAAATAGTAATAATATTTTTATCTATAAAACCTAGAAGAAATTTCACAAATGTGATAATTATCTCGTAATCGTATAAAAAATCGTACGTGAAGTGGGTTTGACGCATTTGGTGCACATTTCAACTTGTACACCATGCTCAAATGGTGGACTTAGCAACTGATGCACTTCTCATATGGTACACTTCGCGACTGGTGCTTCTTTCATTTTTAGACAATTTTTCCAAATCTCCACTCATCTTAAAAAGTGCTCCTTTTGCGAAGTGAACCAGTATCGAAGTGTAACATATGAGAAGTGCATCAAATGCGTCAAAATCCGTCAAGTTACGAAAAGTTACGAAACTTCTTTTCAAAAGCACAATTTCTGTCTGAAACGATACTACATACTAACTACCTATAAATATTGTAATATGGAAACATATCAAACCGCTAACTCTAGTTAGCAATTAGATATACCTAATTTAAAAAATATGACCTAGTACGTTTGTGATTATTCATATTTCCACATATGATAATTATGAAATGACTTACTGATAAGGGTGCTTACTCGGACTCAAGATTATATGATTGAGTTATTGCCCTGTTTAGGGGTTAGTGCACACTTATTAGAATATACAGGGTCAAATTAAATCAACAAGCGAAACTCCGCAAACGTGATGGTTATGAATAGGTATGATTTTATCTTTAGTACTTACCTATAGTTTGTAATTGTCATTTTGCCAACTATTGATGCAGCTATAGTACATATTGATACAAGTGCAAAAAGTTTGTTATTGCGACCGAGGCGGAATTCTGAATGTGTTATGGAGCTGAGGGCTGCAGTGACAAATTTACACGTATAGAGGAAAGTCACCAAATATGGAATACCATTTTGTTTTTGGGATATAAAAAAAAACTTCATATAAATTAAACCAGTTTAATGTTTTTACTATTCAGTCATACATTTATATGTAGTAATTAACAGCCTTTAATCAAATATATTAGCTATTAAATTAAAATCTAACACAAAAAACAATATCACAAATGAGTAACCAAATATGGAATAGGTACCCATATATGGAATATAAGCATAAATCAACATAACAATAACAAAAATGGACATTAATATCTTTGAGATCAATTAAATAAATATAACATATTGTGATCAATGAAAGAAGTTACATAATTAGATACTTGCAAAAGTCACAGATCCAAGTATCGAACTCTGGACCAGCACAATCATAATGTGCCCAGAGCCCACACATCAAGCATTTAATCCAGCTTTCTCCACTTTTATCCATGGAAAAAAGTCTTGAACAGAACATACATTCTGCATCAGCAGAGTCAGGAGGTACTTGGTCCATCAACTCATCATGTAATCAATATTCCATAATTAGACACCGACGACTGTCCATATTTGGATTTTTATACTAGTTCATACTCTTCTAAATATTTTTTCAAGTCACAATATTTTAATGACAAAAAATCACAAAATGGTGAAATAAACATAATACCGTTATACTAAATAGTATAACACTTATGTATACAAACATAACAGCTGGTAATACTCATTTATTACTTACCTTTAAAATTTTCTGCACGACAACAAAACAAAACACGCCTGCTACACGTAAAGCGTTCGCGCAACTGACTCGATGGTGTGACCGTGTGAGTGCGATAGTTAGTAGACCGAATGAAACAGAAGATGGTCGAGTATTGCGTTTCATACTTATAGTCTTAGAGAAATGAAGGGATTCCATATTAGGATACTATTTCATATTTGGTGACTTTCCTCTATCAAATGAGTTTTAAAGTACACTTACGAATCATGGTGTTTAACGCACACCTAGTGGGAGTCGACGCGCGCCCAGCTTTTACGAAAAATGCTGAGGGGCGAGCACGCACACTTTTCTGCTCTAGTGCGGAAAACAGTCAATTGGGTGCCTAAAAGCGGTGCGATAAGAGCGGGATTATCCTAATTGACCTCCACAACCCAGCAGCTGTGTTTATAGCACGATATTATTGCCTACCTATATTTATAACCAGATCGTCCCGAAACTCTCATGTGCAACCGTTCTTAACATAAATACACGCGAGTACATTATTTCCTTACTCCAACCCACATTGATTACTCGGTCAGAGGTTACAGATAAGTCCATTAAAACAGACCACAACACTACTAAGTAAAAAACGTTTAGGTACTAAAATTGCACCATGTATTAGTCCTAAAATGTTTGGGGAAGTGAAGTGTGTCTTCTTGACTTGTGTACTTTTATTTGGTGTTGAGTGTAAGGCGTTTACTAGAAGATCGACCGTTGTTATGGATGAGGGAAAGAGTAGTTTGGCATTTGTTTTCGATACCACTGGGTCAATGTTTAATGACTTGAGGCAGTTACGCGAAGGCGCTGAAATGATTCTCAATACTGCTTTGAATGAGAGTAATGTGATTGCTGACTTTGTGTTTGTGCCATTCCATGATCCCTGTAAGTACTTACTTTTTTATTTCGAACTTTAAAAATACTACTTAATTTGAAAGAAAGGTAATCTCTAATGTGAGACTACAAAAAAAAAAGTATAAAAATGAATGCAGTTGATGATTCTTTACGCCAAAATTACTAAAAAAACGTTATCAGCTGAAATGATCTGTTATTTGTTATAGGTACATTGAAAAACTAGGGCATACGTTGAACACAGCTTGTCACTAGACAAGGACTCCACATGAGTTAATTATAAACTTTTAAATTGGATCATAATTACTTAAATAAATTCAGTACCTCATAATCAAGATCAGTAAAAGTTTGACACATCTTCCCGTTTCACTCTAGAGCGGGAGGATGGATGATCTGACGATCCCACCTCCCACTCCAAAAAAATGATAATGAAGATGAACTTTTAACCGTCTATATCGGACGACAAACACTGTCGCGTTTATCCCGCCAGGGTCGCACATCCACGAACAAATACTCCATCTCGTCAGCCTTTCTGTCACCAATCAGGATTGAAAAACAAAATGAAATGGAGTACCTAGGCGAATAGGACACGAAAACGCAAAACGGGCAAGCAGTTAAACATGAAAATTAAAAGTAAAAAATTCCTCATTCACAGCTGTAGGCCCAGTGACTGTCACCCGTCGAAAAGAAACATTCAAGAGAGCGTTGAACAGAGTTTACGTTCAGGGCGGAGGGGACTGTCCTGAGAAGTCGCTGACTGGCATACATCTTGCGTTGAACGTCAGTAGACCTCGGTCCTTTCTATACGTGTTTACTGACGCCACGGCAGGCGACCATCGCATCGTCGGGAAAGTTCTGGACACGATTCAGAGAAAACAGAGTCAGGTAAGATAGTTTTTGATATGTGGTGAATTATGTCGCAACACCATTTATAACAATTTTGGGTGGCAACACTCGGATGTTTCCGGCGCCTGACTAGGTCTGCCGCCATATTGTGATTTTGTAAAAAACTGTGTGCAGCTACCATTCGAACTAACGTGAGCTCAGGCTCGTGTTTCTTATGTTACGTGTGCTTATAATAATAAACCACATTTCCGATATCCACGAGTTCATTTGCGTTTGTACCTCCAAAGATATATATTCTCTATTCTCTTACTCATGTATGAGAGGAAAAATAAGATAACGAGAATATCTTTAATCTAATTACAATAACTGAAACTTAGATACCTATTAACAATATAATGACTGCGACTAGTGCATGGACTGCTGAAATTGTGACAATTGTCACGATTTCACATCGGTCGCACACATTCGATGGCTAACGCTATTTCGCTCGCACCACAGCGGCGATTCTTATATCTGTATTTGTCTATCAGTGCCTACAGGTAGTGTAAATGTGTGAGTTTAGAGTCTAGGCTTTCTGATTGTCATGTTAGCACGAAACGTATATTTCCTTATATTTATTTATTTATATAATATTTCAATGCTTTTGCATTGTGCTTTGAAAATATAAATGGAGATAATGTGTCTCGGGTGTGTGTATATGTTCGTGGGTGCGCAGTACACGTTAATTGGACCGATTTAAGCAAAAATGATTCAGTCCACACTAACCTCATTTCGAGATAATAGAGTTTAAAGTTTATTTCGGTATTTCTCTGGCTTTGTAGTTCTAAATGTTATGTTTTTAATTTTATGTTATTCTAAGTGTTCTAAACTAATTTACATGCATGTATTTAGTAAATAAATTTTAATAGTTTCGTAGATATTCAAGAAAACTTGCGCGTGGATCATTATTACATAATACATTTTGTATGGAATTAGCTGTGTAGGCTGCGGAAAGAAAAATGCAAAAATGTTCCAAACTATGACAAAAATAAAAGCTTAAAAAAATTTTAAGCTTTTATTTTATTTAAAAAAACACAAATGTTACCCTACTCCTCATCCAAATCAAAGTCGGGTTCATCACAATAACCATCTATATCGTCTATTATTGCATCGTCTCCCTTCAGTTTTTTATAATAACCAATGCAATCATTTGGTATGAGATGGAATAACGATTTCAAATCGTTTAACTTCTTTTTGTTAATCAGTTTTCCTGAAGGCCATAATTCTTGCAAATCTTCTTCTATGACACCCAAATCAACACCTTTTAATTTCTTTTTAATATTCAGTTCTTTGTAGTCCTCATTAAAGGAAGTTCTCATGAACAAAGAATGTTGAGTCTTTTTTGTGATTAAAATTTCTTTTGTTTTGAGCCAGTTTACTTTGCTCTTATCATTAAATATTTTTCTATTAACTATTTTCTTTTCTAGAATTTGAGATCCAACAAAATCACAACTTTCCATTTTATGGACCTGTAAAGGATTTTTGTTTTTGCATTGTTTCATAATGGCAATATAATCATCCACGGAGTATATCCTTTCATATTGCTTGAGTCGAGTCTCAATTTTAGCGAAGTCGTTGTCATTTGGTAGGAAAGTGTGTCCTGATTCTAGGTAACGGAAGCTGATTGTCTCGAGAGTGGGGTGTCTATTTAATAAAGCCTTTAAAATCAAAACGATTTTGATATTCCTGTTTTGCCCTCCGCAACAGTCACTCCACAAAATCAATTTTTTTACTGTAGGAGGTAGCACGCACTTAATATATTTCCTCAAACATTAACCCACTTCTTGGGCCCCTCTGCCTGCCGCGCCTTCAGCCCAAACAAAACAATTCCCAACACCGTTGGAAGCCGAGTGTATACCGCAGTTGTATACCCATAACTGCCTTTTGTAGAAAACTATATTGGTCGGTATTCTAGGTAAAGGCAAGGTTTTCTCCAAATCGTAAGTCAGACATTCAGTTTCTTCACAAGTTTTAGCCTGTTCAAAATCTTCCTTCAGCTTCTTCCTTAAATCTTCGGCAATTTTTTGGTGTTCTTCTTTTTCTCTTTGGGCATTTGCTCTTTCAGCTGAGGTAGTAGAATTTTTCAATGTCATTTCATAAAGATCACATTTGTTACACGTGTCTTTCTTAAGGCTCTTGCACCTCAAATTGAATTTTTGTACAAAAATATGTCTAACAACATTGAAGGATGGACATTTTTCATCTTTTCAAAATTCTTTTTCGAATTCTATTTTGAACAATTCGTAGATTTTTGGTACCGTCATTCCTGGCTGCAGATATAAAGCATCGCTGTTCTTTTCTCTACGATAATGTGACTCGTATTTTGGCAACCTTTTGATAACATCGATAATAAGCTCAATATGTCTTTGTGGCGTTTTATTCCATCCGCCTGCTGTTTCTCCTCTTTTATCTTTTATTTCTCTGTCATTGCGTTTTTTTCGAAGACTGACAGTAAATTTTTGAGGTGTTATTTGCAGAGTTCTACAAAACATGTCTCGACAAACAGGTATATTGCCAAGTGTATACGTGCGAATAAATTCGCGAGGTTTCCTCTTCGACGGGGAGCATAATGTAACGTAACTTCGTTTCTTTTTGCTTTCTGTAATGTTAGATGTTAAAATACGAGTCACATTATCGTAGAGAAAAGAACAGCGATGCTTTATATCTGCAGCCAGGAATGACGGTACCAAAAATCTACGAATTGTTCAAAATAGAATTCGAAAAAGAATTTTGAAAAGATGAAAAATGTCCATCCTTCAATGTTGTTAGACATATTTTTGTACAAAAATTCAATTTGAGGTGCAAGAGCCTTAAGAAAGACACGTGTAACAAATGTGATCTTTATGAAATGACATTGAAAAATTCTACTACCTCAGCTGAAAGAGCAAATGCCCAAAGAGAAAAAGAAGAACACCAAAAAATTGCCGAAGATTTAAGGAAGAAGCTGAAGGAAGATTTTGAACAGGCTAAAACTTGTGAAGAAACTGAATGTCTGACTTACGATTTGGAGAAAACCTTGCCTTTACCTAGAATACCGACCAATATAGTTTTCTACAAAAGGCAGTTATGGGTATACAACTGCGGTATACACTCGGCTTCCAACGGTGTTGGGAATTGTTTTGTTTGGGCTGAAGGCGCGGCAGGCAGAGGGGCCCAAGAAGTGGGTTCATGTTTGAGGAAATATATTAAGTGCGTGCTACCTCCTACAGTAAAAAAATTGATTTTGTGGAGTGACTGTTGCGGAGGGCAAAACAGGAATATCAAAATCGTTTTGATTTTAAAGGCTTTATTAAATAGACACCCCACTCTCGAGACAATCAGCTTCCGTTACCTAGAATCAGGACACACTTTCCTACCAAATGACAACGACTTCGCTAAAATTGAGACTCGACTCAAGCAATATGAAAGGATATACTCCGTGGATGATTATATTGCCATTATGAAACAATGCAAAAACAAAAATCCTTTACAGGTCCATAAAATGGAAAGTTGTGATTTTGTTGGATCTCAAATTCTAGAAAAGAAAATAGTTAATAGAAAAATATTTAATGATAAGAGCAAAGTAAACTGGCTCAAAACAAAAGAAATTTTAATCACAAAAAAGACTCAACATTCTTTGTTCATGAGAACTTCCTTTAATGAGGACTACAAAGAACTGAATATTAAAAAGAAATTAAAAGGTGTTGATTTGGGTGTCATAGAAGAAGATTTGCAAGAATTATGGCCTTCAGGAAAACTGATTAACAAAAAGAAGTTAAACGATTTGAAATCGTTATTCCATCTCATACCAAATGATTGCATTGGTTATTATAAAAAACTGAAGGGAGACGATGCAATAATAGACGATATAGATGGTTATTGTGATGAACCCGACTTTGATTTGGATGAGGAGTAGGGTAACATTTGTGTTTTTTTAAATAAAATAAAAGCTTAAAATTTTTTTAAGCTTTTATTTTTGTCATAGTTTGGAACATTTTTGCATTTTTCTTTCCGCAGCCTACACAGCTAATTCCATACAAAATGTATTATTAAATGTATTATAACGCATTTGAAATGGTTGGTTTAGAAATATGCAAAAATGATCTTCAATAAGTTTGTCTACATGACCACATTATTCTAAAAAAATAGAATAAATTTCATGCAAAACATACAATTTTATTGCAGGTACAAAAAAATGCAATAAAAGATAGAAGGTTTAAATAGTTATATACGTATTTCATTAAAGTTTTCGGTATAAAAATAATATTTTGTTTACTTTTTAGCCGAGATATTAATGATAATTTTATATTTAACCGTGAATCGTTTTTTAAGAATTGAATTTTTCGTTTTTCTTTAATTAAATAGAATAGTTATGTGGTCTGAATCAGTATACTTCTGTAGTCGAATGTTATTTGGAATTGAGTTAAAATGATTCAAGGTTATTGGAACATTTAAACAGAATGATTTTTATAATATTTTCCATATTGTATAAAAAGCATTATTGTTCCAAGTAGTTTGAATCATTATAGCAAAAAACAAAAAACCTATATCAGGGCAACCAAGAAAATGCAAAAATGATTCTAATAGCTTGAAACATTTATGCATTATGAAAAAATGATGTTCGCTATGACAGTTGTGGTTTGGACCATACGGATTTTCGTCAATTATTAACATAGAGTTCCGAGTCTTTGATATGTTAAAATATACCTTATTTAGAGTACATAAGTCACAAAAACTCGAAATTGTCGAGATTGTGGGTTGGATCATTTTTGCATAAATCGGTCCAATTAGCAAATAAAAATTGCGTGAAATATACTTTTTTATTATTTTTATGTTTTATATTAAAAACTAACATTGCCTTTTATTACTAAACAACTCGCCTGTATTCCTAAAGGAGTGATGTGTCAAAGTACTTACGGTTTTCACGTAATAGAGGACGAGTCTATTCAAATAAACACGACGAAAATTCAAAGTCAGGTCTTTTAATGAGAAATCTGTAACTACTGGAAAAGCAATTCAGTTTTCAAGTAGTCTGATGGCATACAGTTACTAAAATTGTTTGCAGGTTGTGTTCATATTGACGGGTCACTGCAACGATTTGGACCGACCTTCTTACAAAGTGTACCAGGAAGTCGCCGCCGCTAGCTCCGGACAAATATTCAATTTGAACAAAACTAATGTGCATATGGTGAGTAATACGCTTTATTATATGAACTTTACGAAGAAAGCTAGGCTAGCTTACATACTATAAATTATAATTATACTCGCTGTCCCTGCTGAGCTATCCTGCCCGAAAACCGGCGTTTTGTCAGAAAAAAAATTAATAGCCTGATTGCAGCGCCACATACCGGGTCCAATTCCTGTTGGTCTAGTGGTCAGTGGCCCTGATTGCTATGCCGTAGGGGAGGCGGGCCAACCCAGCACTAAGGTTTGTGTGACGAGCACGATCATTTGTTCTGTGTCTATTTTATCTATAAATATTTATGTATTTAGAAATACATAGGTATGTTTGTCACTTGTTTAGTACTCATACCACAAGCTCAAGCCGTTTAGGAATTAGGTGACAAACACAGGTACAGAAGAATTATTTATGTAAAGATATGAAAAGTATCCTAGACTGTAGTAAACTTTTCATCTCGAGAGTATGTTTGGTTGGGACAATTTTCTACTTTCACGCGAAGGTGAAGTCACTGGCAGCAGCTAGTTTTACAACAATACCCAAGTAATTGGGGACAAGCTCATTTTTGTAAACCATATCTAGACTCCGACCTACTACTGAGAATTTCATATCAGGGGCGCCGGCTTTTAGAAAACCTCATGGGTGCTCATGCTCATTTGATGACTCGAAAAAATAGCGAAGTGTGAGAAGAGAAATGCACACTGATCGACCGACAGATAATAAAATTAATGTCCTACTTACATACTGCGTACCTCATCACTAATTGTTTTTGATAAAAATATAATTAGACTTGTGTTGGTGCGGAAATCGAACCCGCCACCCTTGCGTCGCAACCGGCGCTCTAAACAACTGCACTAAACGGGTCATCAGGTAATGAAAAAACGCCCAACTCTAAAAGGCTATTACTGATCTGTTTTTGTTTATTTTAAGGGGTACTCGGTAGCCACTGTTTATTTCTCATGGGTGCCCCCGAGGTGCTTCGTGTATCAAGAAACTGCCTCCATACCTACTTATTAGTCCTTGAGTCTAACTCCTGTTTTGTGAATTACGAATTTGAAAATGAGTACTTTGCAAACTTTACTTCAGCCAGAATACCAGTCAAACTTAGGTATTACAGAAATGATTATGAATACCCTTGAACTCGCCAAGTCAGTAGGCAATAGTCTACCTACTTCCATAATGTTCTAGATGCTGGATTTCGTGAAAAGTTCAATAAAAGGCCGCATGGTGAACCTCGCTTCTGTATCAAACCCACCGGGATATAACTATACGCAAGAGGTAAGATATTTATGAAATCAATATTTTAAGTAATCGATATTTTTATATTGAAACATTGCCCCACCCTAGTAATAACTTCTGTTTCGTGGGTGAATACAAAAGTCACACAGACCCACAACAGATATCTGTAGGCCATACTTCCGAGTACTATGCGGGAATAGAACTCATAATACGCAGCGTAACTGTTAAACTCTCAACTACTGCGCTAACCATGCCGTCAAATGGGCAGTTTCTGTGGGAAAAACCGTGGAAGTTAAGATATACAAGTTAATAACACTTGGTCATCATGACTCAAGCAAAACTATCCAGCGAACATATTTTTTTTTTTTTTTTTTTTTTTTGGGTAGGTATAATCATCCAATGACAAATCCCGCCCTTGGGTGGGGCGGGAAATAGTGTCAGACTTTTACTGACTAAAAACCTACCTTTCCGTTCCTTGCCTTTATCCTGGGGCCCGTGGTGACAGTCTCACATAACCTTTGGCCCCAGTAGGCTTCGGCCCTGCTGGACCCCTACAGTTTGCTGACAACTCCTTGAGGCGCGCGGGAACGGTGCGCGCCGTAGACGACCTGAGCTCGGACCGGTCTGTTACCGGACGGACGGACAGCGAGCTACCCATTGCCCACCGTCCGCGAGCCCGCGCCTACGGTGGCCGGAAATTGGGATCGGAAACCCGGCGGCGGCGGCGGCGTGTGCGCCTTTGCCTAATGCGGTCGGCCTCCTCCTTTGCTAGCATTACTGCTTCGCAAAAGGAGGCGACCGCCTGCCACTCCTCCTCGCTCCGGAGCATGGCTCGAACCAAGCCCCGGCGCGAGAGATCGCCGCCGATCGCCCCCACGAGGACACGGCGATGCTCTTCCCAAGCGGGGCACACCTCGACTGTGTGCTGCACCGTGTCCACCGGGCGGTCCGCACAGTGGCGACACCCGGGAGCGAACATACTGGCAACGCTGCTGTTGCAATGCTGCGGTTGCAGTTGCTTCTATTCCAAGCGCGGCGGCATGTCGAGGCTGCTCGATGCATATAACTACGAGTATGTCAGTCACTCCAGTACCTTCGTGCAAGAAAGAATATCCAATAACTCTATCGATAGGTACTTTATTTATGTTAGAAGACGACTTGTATGGATGACTAACTACAAAATTAATTAATTTATCTTCATCATTTTCCGAAACCACTCGTTCGCAATACCACTGGTGCTATAGTCTGCGGTCGCTTCGTGCCGTGGCCGTGACGCAATACTGCCGCGCTCTGAATCATTTTAAGGGATTCAATAGAAACAAGTGTTGTCGCTTGCAGTTTGTGGTCTGCAGCCCATCTCGGAATAGTACCTAAAAACATGAAATATACTTGAAATTTAATTCATTTTTAAGGTTCTAGAATTAGGCGTGGGTGTTGTGGGCCCTCACCCACGGCCTCGTCCCCTTCGCGCAAGACCTCGCTTCTTTAAGAACGAGCGTTTTTTTTTATAATAGGTTGCCAGTAACATATAGCGAAGGGAGGATGTGGTCGAACGTTGGGTTGCGAGTGTTGCGACAGTGGCATGACAAAATGTGACATTTTCGAAAGAAAAAGGCCTCGCTAATGCGCCTTCGCCCACGTCTAAACTTGTCTACGCTACGCCCCTGTCTAGAATGGTGACTACGTACGGGACGACGCACCAATACCCTTTGTGGGAGGCCTTCCAACGCTGCGTCTTCCCGTTGGAAGACCTCCTACAAGCCATAACGATCGCTCCTGTGCATCTCGCATCCATCGAATTCCCTCGACCCTCACTAGGTCATCGGTCCACATAGTGCAGGTGGTCCGATGACGGAAGACGCAGCGAGAACTAGTACACAACACAATGGAATACTTTTTAAATAGTGTTTTTTTTAATTATTATCTTTATTCCCCAGATTCCAGTGGACAGTACTTTGGGGGAAGTGACGGTGTCTGTATCGGGGGCCAAGCCAAAGATCACGGTGGTGGACCCCAAGGGAGACCAGTTAACTGGACCCCCCAAGTTGATCACTACGTTGGACTTGTCTGAGATTATGGTGAGTTAACCACGTCCGTATCAATGTGTCGAATTACGTCACGTCCGTACGACTACCATAGAAAAAAAAAATTACATACAGCCGCACATAGAACCTCTTCCTTTTCGAAGTCGGTAAAAATGGCGTTTTAGCGAGAGAGACAGATACATATACTAATTTAAATTTGTTATATCTCGTTTGCTTTTCCACTGATTTTGATATTATTTTGACCGTCAGTATTCTATTTTTCTATATTTATTGATAAACTGTTATAGTACGCGACAAATAAGTTGAACACTTCGTAACCATAGCAAATGGTTCAACTTATTTCCCTCGTAGTAAAACCAGTTTATCAATAAATATACAAAAGTAGAAAACTGACTAATATAACAAATATTATTCCATGCGCATTCCCTATTGCTATCTTCATCAACTAACTCAAAATCTTGTCTAAATCCAGATAGTGAAGGTAATGCAGCCGGAGCCAGGCAACTGGACGATCACAGTGGGCAGCGAAGAGGAGCATTCAGTGAAAGTCGTGGGTCTTTCCAACGTGACCTTCAACCACGGCTTCTCAGTGGAAAAGCCACAGACTATGAAGGAGACCAGCTATAGACCTTTGAGAGGTGAGATATTTGAAAAATCATATATTACGTGTTCCAGCAGAGCCGAAGCCTACTGGGGCCATTGGATGACTTCCGAAAGGAAAACCCATGGTCCTGGAACGCACGGCAAAGAAAGAACATAGTTGCGGTTTCAGTCAGTAAAAGTCTGACACATCCTCACGCTCCGCCCTAGAACGGGAGAAATCATTGGATGATTTCTCACCTTAAAAAAATTCATCCAACGAAGGAGGATCCATGTATTCAACATGGATCCTCCTTCGTTGGATTCGAGTAGCAGTGGTGGCTCAGTGGTAATTAAACGGCTCTGACTTACGAGTTGTAGTTCGTAGGTTCAAACCCAGGTCTGCGCTAAACTTTTAGTAATTTGTTTCATCAGCAATGCTCCCAAAACAGTGAAGGAACACATTGTGAGGAAACCGGAATCCTACTTTTTTTTTTGTAAATGACAAATTATATTTATTTTGCAAATAGGTTTTTAAAAAAAACATTTTTACGCGTCAATTTTTTCATCAATTTAAACTAGATGAGGCCGGTTTTTCCTAGCTGACTACCCTGAGAAGAAACACAAAAACGTTCTCCCCTGACTCCCCTTTTAAAGTCCTTACAGCAAACATCTAAAGGTCAAATCATATGAGAACTATGCAGATTGGTGTCTGTGATGGTATTTTGAGGAAAGAACCATACAGTTTTGAGTGGACCTGTCCAGTCAGTGCAAGCATTCGTCAGTATTTGTATAGATCAACTCAGGACTACTAAGGAGCTAAGTAATCGATATTGACATTTTGTTCTAGGCACTTACAACCACATGATGATATCTCTTTCGCCACCGAACGTGATCGCTGACATTCAATACGCAGAGGTGCTTACTCTGGCAGGACACACGGTGTTCGAACTGCCCCTTAAGCAGATAAATCATAGCAACGTTTATATCGCTGACCCGTTCATACCGCCTGACGAGTTCTTTTATATAGCTGTGAGTATTTTTCTTATGTTTCGTGTTGTTGTGTTTTGTAACTTTTGTAGGGTTGAAGTGTAAGTGCCTTGCAAACGCTAAAGGGTTGACCAGACGGTTGCAAACTAACGTCCTAACCAAGGTGATCTTGCTAGTTTCAATCCGTGTAACCAGCAGTTATAAACCATGACCTTCGACGCCCTTGGTTGGGGGACGCTTTTTCCCAACCGCAGTGACTGCATTGCGAACGTGTTGGCGCATGGTTTATATCCATGAATCAGAATGGTTTATTTCAAATAGACCAATTACAGGCACTTTTAAATTGTCAAAATGTCAGTTATCCATAAAAAAAATGAAGTGTGCACGTTCCAAAGTGTAGATCTCTATGGAGAAGAACGTGCAAGAAACATACATGTAGCCGCGACACAAACCAAGCTCTACCCAAGATGACCTTGGTTGGAGCGCTGTTGGGATGCTGGATTATAACCGTCTGGTCCACCTTAAATTAATCTTACCTATATTCTATTCCTTTCCAACGTGCGCGCATGACTAGTGTTTTCCTTATCGACGCCGATACAATTTGGAGGATGATACCTTCTCTTCGCCTTGAGAGACGCTTCTAGAAAGTAGTGCTATATTTTCGATGGCGAACTAATGCTTTGATCGCACGTACCAAATAAAAGGACGAGACAGTAAAATGTTTCTCGGCCGAGACAGTGATGTAAGCGAGTTGTAAAAATAAGCACTCGGCACTATGTTTATACGAACCGAGTATTCGGTCGAGAGCAGTGTTTTTCCGAGCTGGTATCCAGGAACATTACAAAAACTGCGTTTTTATTTGTGTGCCCTGCCCCGGAAAGATCAATCCAGGAGGTCCAGCCTTCAGCCGACCGAAAAAAACCTGGTCAGAGTAGCATGCTCCTAACGTCCTTAATTCCTTTTTGACCCAAAACCTAATTTCGTTGTCCTATTTGTGTCGTATTTGCAAGGTACGTACACTTACGCACATTTCGACCGCCTTCAATGCAGTCCACTTTTCATTCAATGAACCAGTAGAAGACGCTGGGAGTCTTGGGATAACCACATCCAACTTTCTATTTCGGCCCAAACTAATTGGTGTAAAGGCGCCACCAAGTGTAATATAACTCAAGGCCTGTTTGTCACTTCTTGCTTCACGAACTTGGCAGGTACACTGCCGTACATCTTTAGAATGAACTAGGGCCATGGGTCGACATCCGTATAGAAAACTTACCTATAAATAAAAAGATTCTTCTCGAACACCTTCCAGATTAATGGTAAAGACGAGCACAAACAAGATCTCAAGAGGATGGGAGCAACTGCTATTCAAGCGCAGTTACCAGGTAAAAATGATTTAATTATTTCTCATAAGAAAATTGGGAATCAGAATGCCGTATATTGTGCGTTGAGTACAATCGAAACGTTTATCGCAGTTAGCTCTCTGATTGGTTGCTTAGCTTGAAGCGTTTCAATCGTACCGTAGCGGTTCGAACGTTATAAATGTGTCGATATTAGTTTATTTTGCGTAAACGCGATGTTAATAAACTCATACTCGGCACTTTGATTTGTGAAGCGATGTCAATGTGAAATTGATACCATGGTAATTCAGGAGCCATGACGTGTTAAAATGTAAGAGCTCACACACACGATCGGCATGTTGCCAACGGCAGAGGTAACTGCGGCCGTCGAAGCGCCGGCGACAGCTGATGACGCTCGAGCTGTTGACGACGGCCATCAACATTCCAACGAATGAAGATCAGTGGCAGCTGTCGTGTATCAAATATCACTTTTGCCAAGGATAGTGGTACCTCCAGCCGTCACCCCACGGTTTATGAGCTCTTAGTCACGCCAGCGAGAAAGAAGGTTGCTATACGCCCTATGTAGCTCCATCTCTTTAGCTTTTGCAAAATTATAGATAGATTGATTCTTTACTTTTTTTTTTGTGTTTGTTATTACTTCTTTTAGTTTTTGGTTAACAATTACACATGAACCCTTTTTGTTTCAGATATTCCGTATTTAACAGCACCGCGAAGGGTAAGACCTTCTCGAATTAACTACATAGCTTGAGATAGATTGTAGGAGGAGTGATATAAAAGAACCTTTTCTTTCATATCACTCTTCAGTCAGCGAAAGCGTGACGGTTGACAGGACAGAATGGAAGACGTGACGTGTTGCGCCGATCCCAAATAACATGGGATAAGGCCAGGAAGATGATGAAGACTACATAACTCCAGAATTCAAAATATTTATGTTATTAGGAAAGTTTTGAGTGAGAAACGACCTGCACCTTGCATTTATTGATTTTGAAAAGGCCTTTGATAGGGTGCCACGTATACTGGTGTATATATGCAAAAAGTGCCAGAATCTATATAAATTAAAGAAAGTCGTGTTAGTTACACTATCTATATCTCAAGAACGGCTAAACCGATTTGGCTGAAAATTGGTGGGAAGGCAGCAGGAGAAGGACATAAAATTGTCTCGTTAAATAAATAATAATAATAATAATAATAATAATAATAATTTATTTGCATCAAGTTTTACATTTTACATTAAATACATGGTAGTACATACAGTTTAAGGTAAATATACAAAAAATGTGGTGACACCAGCACCCTTGCTAAGTTGCCAAGACAACTTGTGTTAAAGATGCTGGGCCCGACCCTTTATTGGATGTTTATAATTTCATTTAGGTACAAGCCATTTTGTATTTAGACAACTGTATTAATTATGTGATATAGGTAAACAGACAAATAAACTATTAAGAAAAGGAAATAAATTAAAAACGAAAAATAATTATGAGTGGAGTCGTGTAGTGTGTGAAGGGGTGTGTGATGGGTGTGTGTGTATATGTATGTATGTATGTATGTATGTATGTATGTATGTATGTATGTGTTCTATATTGGTGAGTAATGGTAGCGAGCGATGAGAAAATGATGAAAGAAAGGGGTTTAACGAGAGCTGTATTGAGTCAATAATAAGCTTTCAGTGTTGTTATAATTAAGTGTTTGTAGCCAATCATTAAGTTTCTTTTTAAATGATAATATAGGGAGTGAGTAAAAGTCCAGTATTTTGTTAAGACTATTGTAGAGATGGGGACCTTGAAAACAGAGAAATCTTCTTGTAAAAGAGTAATTACACCGGAAGGGTTGGCATACTTTGTCTTTGCGTCTTGTGATGATTATTTCGTAGGAGGTTTTTTGATGCTGGTATAGTAGAATGTGCAGTACAAATAATTGTCTGACCGTAAGGACTTTACAGTTCCTATACAGTTCTTCAGTTGGGAAGAGGATGGGCCTAAAGGTACTGACTTTCAGGACGGCTCGCTGAGCTCGTTCTAACTTCAAAAGTATCATTTTGGGTGCACCACCCCAAGCACATACACAGTAAGTCAAGAGAGACTGACAGAGAGCAAAATATGTACACCTAATAATTTGAGGTTCTGCGATGTGACGAAGAGTACTAAAAACAAAAATCAGCTTTCTGATTCTTTTCGTCAGTAACTCTATATGAGGTGCAAAACTCAGGCAATCATCAAGAGTCACACCGAGATATTTGATGGTTCGACAACGTTCTAATTCTGGACATGTACATGTTGCAGTGCCAGATAGTGAACATGAATGCGCTACTAAAGCGTATGAATTTGGAGGTTGAGTGGAATTCCGTAAGCTGTACGTAAGAATTTTAGTTTTGTCAGTATTTATTGTGAGAATGTGTCTTTTGAGCCAATGTAGAACGCTATTTAGTCCTTTTTGTGCGGAATCGAAAGTGTCATCCCAAGTGTCGCCAGAAAAGGTAAGGACGGTGTCATCAGCAAACGCCACGATTCTTCCACTTTCCAAACTCAGATTACATAGTTGGTTGACGTAAATTAGAAATAGGGTGGGGCCAAGCACACTGCCTTGGGGAACGCCGAATGTCACCGGTTCCTCTCTACTGAGATAATTTTGTATTTTAACACTCTGAGTTCGGTTTTGAAGGTAGTCCCTAAAGATGTTAAGTGATTGGCCACGAATCCCAAGTTCCTCCAGCTTTATTATCAAGTCAGAAATCGAAACCGTATCGAAAGCCTTTCTCAAGTCCAAAAAAATTGACAGTACTTTCTTTTTACTGTCAATACCTTTAGTAACATAGTCGATTAGGTCAATCACAGCACTGCTGGTAGATTTATTGCGTCTAAAACCGAATTGGTTGGGAGAAAACAACTTTTTATCTTCCATGTAAGTCACAAGTCTTTTGTTAATTAAGCGTTCAAGAACTTTAGAAATGGACGGTAGCACTGCAATAGGTCGATAATTATTTACAAGTTTTTTACTCCCACTTTTGTGAATTGGGTGTATGATGGCTTTCTTAAAGTACAAGGGGAAAGTGCCGGTATGGAAACAGATATTAAAAATATGTGTGAGCAAGGGGACTATTATTAATGAATAGCGTTTTAAAAACTTTGTTGAAATATTGTCCCAGCCTATAGCAGAATCTGACTTAAGTGACATTAGTACCTCTCCAACCTCCATCTCGTCGGTGTCTAACATGACGAATGATTGTAAAGGTGAAGATGTGGAAGCAATGTCTGGTGGAATTTTATGACTACCAGGTGGACAAGAAAAGTTATCAGCAAGTTCCTTCCCGATGTTGGAAAAGAACTTGTTTACTTTGTCCACCGAGAGCTGAGGTGAAGTAGAATAAGCCAATAAATCAGTATTGGGTATGTTTGGCTTGTCTGTATTAGTTACTCTCTTTATCACCTTCCAAATCTTTTTATTGTCTTTTGAAGCCTCTTTCAATTCTCTCTTGTCAAAACTTCTCCTTAGCTTCTTTGTGATTTTTGTGCAGAAGTTCCTATATCTTTTATAAGTAACCCTTAATATAACATTGTTTGGAGATAGCTTGAGTTTTTTGTGCATTGCATCTTTATTACGCATACAGCGGAGCATGCCAACGGTCATCCACGGTTTGAGTAAGCGTTTATTATTTGGGATCCTGATTATAGAAGTGTGAGTACTTATGAGTCTAGCTAGTGTGGTAATTAAATTTTTTGTAGCTTCATTAGCATCGGTAAGTTCATAAACTGCTTGGAAATTAGTAGTCTTCATATCAGTATCAAGAGTTTCGTAATTAGTCTTTAGAATGTTGCACGAGCGTGAATTAACATATCGTTTCAGATCAAGGCACAGCATTACAGACTTATGGTCAGTGACGGATGCATGTAATACTATGGTGAGTGCAGTCAAGTTAGATTTAAGCATGATGTGGTCAAGACACGTACTCTCTCGAGTGGGAAGTGAGTGAGCAGATAGCAGACCATGGGAGGCTATGAGATCGAGATAGTCCGAAGTTTGGTGTGAGGTTATAGTACATGCGATATCTAGGTTAATGTCACCAACTATAACTATATTTTTATATGTAATCAGGGTTGTTAAAAGAGAGTTTAGGGACTGGAGGAAGTTACTTATGTCCCTAAAAGACGGAGATCTATAAATACATATTATTGCCTTATCAGTGCCAATTTTTAGCACTAGACAACTAGCATCTGAGAAGTCAGGTTCTTCGACTGTGTAGTTTTCTATATTTTTAACATAAAGGACCACACCATCATTCTGGTTTAAGTGTTTTTTTGTTTGATAATAAGAGTAGTTATCGATAATTGGGATAGAATCATTATAACGCTTCAGCCAGCACTCAGTCAGTACAAGTATTTCACAATCAAGGTTTATTCGATGGAGGAGAGTTAAGAAAGAGTCCAAGTTTGCATGAATAGAGCGAATGTTCTGAGTAATTATTTTTAATTGCTTGGAAGGGTCTTTGACATAGCTAGTGCATTCTTCGGGGTCACAATTAAGTACGGTAGAGACTGAGAGCTGATCTATATTCGTAATAATTTCTGTCACGCTATCCACTGTTAAATAGTATTTTTATGGGTGTACCAGACCGGGGCGTCATATAATATTCTGTACACAATGGATCTACAATATCATTAACAAGTTTAGACAAACACAAAGTAAACAAGCAAAAATGGAACCGTGTAATAATCTTATTAACACTACAAGTGAGATAGTTTGTAAGGATGAGTGGATGAATGGATGGATAGATGGTTGCTATTCTTTCACGCAAAAATGGCTGGACGGACTTGAAAGAAACTTGGCATACAGACAGTCTACAGCTTGTAACAACACATGGGCTATCGTTTATCTCGGTTCCACGCGGGCGTATCCATGTGTAAAAGCTGGTGATGAGTATGTGAGTGTGATGTAGAAAACACGGTGAGATAACTGAGAATATGTACAGTAAAAACTGATAAAATGCATTAAATGTATTGTGTTTGTTAATTGTTGTGGTGTGTAGTAATTGGATGTACAGTGTTCTAATGTACTTTGGTTTTAGTATGCTAGCGAACACGTATAAAAATATAAGAAACAAAAGAAAAACACTTAAAACTATGTTAAATACAAGAAAGTTAACAAGGCATGCAATTTTCAAATGAAGCATCAATATTTTAGGTAGACCACGTTGTTGGGTGTTAATAAGTGTATCTAGTCATTCTTCTTGTAGTTTTAGACCTTCAAAGTCGGATTCCTGTGTTATTCTTTTTGCCGGCGCTCCCTCTTTCTTTTTTATGTAAACTTTGCCATGTGATGTCCAGTGATACGCATAGCCATTTAGCTTTGTAAACTCTCTTGCTTGATAGAACAGCTTCCTGGCTTTGGTAGTAAGACTCTCAGAAATGAATATGGGACTATTTCCCGGCATTTTAATGTGTGAGCTGTTTAGACGGTTGGTGCTGTGGTCGCGATTGTAGTTTTTTATGTTCCTTAGAAGTTTATCCTTCATTATGGTTGACGTGAATTCAACGGTAATTGGCCCACCAGTTTGGGGTTTTCTATTACTGGTGAGCCGATAAACATCCCTGAGCTCAGCCATTTGTATTTCGGTGCTCACAGTAGTTCCCAGATTTTTTACAATGTCTATAAGGTCATCCTTTGACTCATTAGGTATTTTCGGTACATTGCGAATTTCTAAACTTGATGATTTTGAATTTCGTTCCATGATCTCGACTTTATCCTCTAAAAATCCTACATACTCCAATGTGCACTTCTTTTCCCTTTCCAAAAGGGCCAATTTAGTCATGAGATCGTCATATTTTCCACTCAAGAACTCAACCGTTTTTTTCAATTCCGTGTTTTGTACCTTTATTTGGTCTAAATTACATTGCATCACACCAAATTTCTCTTGTTGCTCCTTTCTCAAGGTATGAAGTGATGACATAATGTCTTCCCGGAGAGAATTCATCTCAATTGATTGTTCAGAATCATGTTTACGTCTTTGTCGCAAAGTGATCCTGGCCAATGTTTGTTCCGAATCTGGTGTTGTCAAATCTGGCTCCGAACTGTGGTGAAGAAGAGGCTCATTGCTAGGTTTAGGTGGCGTCCGCTTCATCATTTAGAAAAAATGAAAATATGCACCTTACGTCTAGAGTGACAAATGATTGACGCGTTGACACACGTTGCTTGGTGTGATATGTTAGGCGCTTGTAATTGCTAATTGTCAGTTTGGAGGGCGGAGTCAATTGGTTGTGACTCACGCGCAGTCGACAGAGATGGGTAACTTGCTTTCTCACCTCGCTCGCGGCAGGACTCGATCTCTTGCAACACTTTGCACGCCTGGTACTTTTCGACAATTAAACTTGACGTTTTATTTTAGTTTTTGTATTAAAATTTAAAAATTGATTTAATTAAATAAACTATTTGGGTAAACACGTCCATGCGCAATGGCTGTCCGAGGGGAAAGGGAAATAAAGAGTAAAAGAGTCAAAACCTTAGCAGGCTTGAATAAAGCGTTCGCATTCAAAGTGGGTGTTCATCAGGGATCTGCTCTGAGCCCCTTATTGTTGAGATGGTCTATTTCACAAACCACATCCCGGCTCCGTAACCGAGGACCATGCTTTACGCCGACGACAACGTACTGGCGGTGAATACACAAGATCTGCAAGTACTTCTAAATACATGGACACACTCGAGAGGTGCGAACTCCGAGTAAGCGGGAGCAAAACAAAGTACTTGAAATGCCCTTTTAGAAGGAACACAATCCCTGAAATTATTTGCAACGTATCCTTACTGTAAACTTTACATATCTGGGCTCTATTCCTCGCATGTCCGTAAAATCTAAGGGCAAAGTCGAAAGTCTAAGACAGTAGTCGGGCCGGCATTACTGTGCTATTTTGAATGCTGTACAGTAAAAAAGACATGAGCAAATGGATAGGAAGGAACTAAATGAAATGAAGATATTGCGGTAGGCGGCAGGTGTGACCAAGATAGACAAAGTGCGCAACGAATATAATATTAGTGTGGTATTTTCAGGTGGAAGCCTATCCCCACACACGGGTAGTACTGTCGTGTAATGTGGAAAGTCTGGTGCCTGTCACCGCCATGTGGACCAAGGACGCATCAAGGATACAACAGCAGATATCCAGCCTGTAAGTTGTATATAGCATTGTTGTTATACAGACTGTGCCAGATCGAGGGGTTATGCAGAGAGTTTGGTATCCGTTAATGTTCTTTGGAAAAAGTACGCATTGATTGACAACTTTATGGTATGGTCCCTGTGGCTTTACCTTGACATGTTTAGAAGTCTTGGTAGGGCATTTGGTCGTGATCTTTTTTTCTTTTCACTTGTCAAAACTAGCTTGTACTATGCTAATATTCTGATATTAACAAGTGTGATCAGATTTAGGGCGTATTTCTAAATTCAGACTGTGCAGAGCTATACGAGTCATCATATTCACTTTCTTGGGGTTGATTGGGCCGTCCCTACCCAGTATGGCGTGTAACGCCCTACCCCAGTGCCACCCCCGAATGTTGGACAACCGATTCGTAATTCTATGACAGACGCCAGAATACTGATAACATCTCACAAAAATCAGGCGAGTTAGGCTAGATACGGCACGACAAAGGGTACCAGTGGGCTCATAGGTTGGCTTTCGAATGGGAAACCCGGGGTCACAGGATGCTAGCGTACCGGCGTTACAGGATGTACCTAACGCTAGGCAAAGAAGGAGAGCTGCTATGTTAGGAGTGGGTTTTAGTCGGTAAAAGTCAGACAGGGCCTCTCGCTCATTCTCGGGAGAAGTCATTGGATGATTTCCCACGTAAAAGAAAGAAAAGGAGGTTACTAGTGCACCCTCTCGGGGCTATGCATATATGAATACCTTCGTATCTAATGTAAAAGTTTCCTATTTTATATCTTGTGTTATTTGTAGACAAACCACGTCGATAGACTATGTGATAGAGAACATGGATGAGGAGCACGTGGGGACCTACAGGTGCGTCGCCAACAACGTGGCCGGGGTCAGCAACACTGCCACAGAACTTGCGCTTATCGGTAATGTACTATTGTACGTGGCATATAAGAAGAACTAAAATTGGGTCGGGGTTTCAATCGAAGTGCGACACAGCGGGGTTGCGTAACCATAGCAACGACGGCAATTTTAGTTCAGTTTATTTGTCGGGTACAATACCTACCACTTTTTTTTTAAATTTTCTTTATTTTTAACATCTTCAAAGATTCAAAGCATTTTATATTTACAGGCACTTTTGAAAAGTCAAGAAGTCGGTCTGTCAGAAAAAATGATGCTAATTGCACATTCCAAAGCGTAGATCTCTATGGAGAAGAATGTGCAAGAAACTCCATGGCCACTCTTTTCAAACTTGTTTTGTATTAAAAATATCTCGGTTACATGTTTCTTCTTGCTGCTATTATGTGAGACAATGTAAATAAGATAAAGAGAAAAAAAAAGGTTCTAATTATAATATTAAAAATAAACCACTGGCAGCTAAGAGATGTAACTTCATTATAGATGTCAATAAATAGGAAAAAAAAAGTTATTTTAAGCAACGCTTCCTGGTCCAGGTCCGTGTGTGGATGCATGCTGATGATGGGTAGCCATCTATACATACTGAGTTTCCTCCGTGCCTCGGAAAACACGTTGATCTCGGCTGTCAATTGTAGGTCCTTGACAGTCGTTACGGATAATCAGTGCTGCTATTCTCTGATAAATCCAGCGCTGCCACAACGACGAACATCCAAATAGGATACATTGAATTAACAATCTAATGTATAGGTATATTAGGTTGACAATCCAATGTATCCTATTTGGGTGTTCGCTGCGTTTTCTTAGAGAATAGCACCACAGAAGCTAGGATATCTGACAGTTACTAAACATATTGGCGATAAAGAGTCGATAAATGCTCACATACTATGCCCTGCCATTTTCTTTGCAAAATATTGATTGTTTTTTTTGTTTTTTTTTTCAGTGGAACCTCCACAAGTGACGATAGGACCTGGCAACACTACGGTAGAGATGGGCGACAATGTTACAATATCGTGCACTGTGTATAGTGAGGCGCTTCTGTTAGTGAACCGACTGGTCTACAACGGAACACTGGCGCACTATGGTACGTATATTATGTGGGAACGCAAGCTTACCACGGCCTTGGAATGCAAAACGGAATTGCCGTGTTCCTTATACGGGGGTATTAGTCAGCAAAAGAGTGGTATCCCCTCTCGTTTTACAGAGAGACAGAGAGGAGTGTGGGTTCCACTATAGAAGTGGAGTGGACACGCCATAATCATGTCTTTGAGGAATGTCGTCAAAGGTGAGGACGCCGTGACGACTTTCCTTCAGACACAGTTCCTCAGCGGACATCATAAGTTTAGGAGGGTACTACACCAGGTTCGTGCCAAGAAAACGCTCGAGTGTGTGCCGATACGATGTAGTGTATGCCCCGCTTGGGTGGAGCACCGCGGTGTCCTCATAGTGGTCGGTGGAATGGCAGGCGGTCGCCTCTGCGTGTGAAGCAGTATTGCTAGCGAAGGGGGAGGCCGCACGCGTGAGGAAACGGACGTCCTCACTCTCCAGCCGCCTGGTTTCCGAAAGAGAAACCTGGTGTCCTGGAGCGTAAGTTAATTTTGGAACATAGGTGTGGTTTTAGTCAGTAAAAATCTGACACGCCCTCCCGCCTCCGTCCTAGAGCGGGAGCTGTGTAGATAGAAGTGGAGATTCATATTCATGAGTAGGTACTACTTTCAAACCCCAAATGATAAACGATATTTATTTTGCAAATAGGTTATTTAAAAACACTTTTTCACGTCAATTTTTTCGTCTGTTTAAACTAGATGAGGCCGGTCTTTCCTAGCTGACTACCCTGAGAAGAAACACCGAAACAAACTCAGGGATCAAAACCAAAAGTCAACCTGTATTTTTACAGTACGACTTGTCGTTTCGACTGGCCTTTTGCTATGCCGGAGGTCGTGGTTTCGATTCTCACCCAGGACAAATGTTTGTGTGATGAGCACCATCATTTGTCCTGGGTCTGGGTGTAATTTATCTATAATATGTATATATTTAGAAATACAAAAGTATGTTTATCAGTTGTCTAGTACCCATAACACAAGCTCTGCTTAGCTTGGGACTAGACGGCGTTGTGTGATAGTTCTGGAAAAAAGAAAGTAAAACCTGGAACGTTCAAAATCAATGAAATCATAACACTATAATTAAATGTCTTTCTTTTACAGCTCTTGATTTAAACAAGGAACCAAATGTAGAAGGAGTGTATTCATTCAATAAAACTATTGAAATGAGTGAAAAAGATATTGGAGTTTATACATGTATAGCTGTTAATAGAGGTATGTGTACACTGTTGTGCAGTGAAACCTGGATTACTGGGATCTCGGAAACTTAAATAACTGATCCTAGTTATCCAAGTCCATGGGCTCTATACTCCCATTTATTTAGGTAATTAACTAAATGTATATAATTGTCTAAAAATGTTTACAATTAGCTATTTACCTAAATCGATGTTAGGTAATTAACTATATTTAAATAACCTTTATATGTCTTCTATACGATTTTCTTTTAAATTAAAAGACATAATATCAAGATTGTTTACGTTTAGTTAACTACCTAAACCGATGGAGTGTAGGATGTTTCCACATCTGGCGAATGCGCCGCTATTGTTTGTTGCACGTCTTTAGCGCAACTCAGGCAAGGTTTGCGCATGCGCATTGGGCACGCGCAGCGCACGTTCTACGCGCGTATGCAGTACCTCTACCATGAGTTTTATGCAATAGTATTCGTCGATACTCGATATCGACGCCGTAAATATTTTGTATGGCAAATTTTGGTTCTGCAAATGACCGCTAGAGGCGCTGCGTTTGCCATACAAAATATTTACGGCGTCGATATCGAGTAGCGACGAATACTATTGCTTAAAACTCATGGTAGAGGTACGCTTCTGTTTCCTTTCATACTGTATACTGTATATCTATGAATAGCGCGAAGTGTGAACATGAACAGAAGGGAGCATGAACAGGAGGAAATATGGTGAAGGAGCACTACCTATCACTTTAATTTTTCTTCTCCTATCTCTTTTTTATATTTTAATATTTGTTGTTTATTATTAGATAACTTAATTATGTATTATATATATATATGTTTCCTATTGTAAAAAATTCTATTATTTTTATTGTTGTACACTGACAACCCTAACTTTTTTTCTTTCTTCCAGTCCATCCAAAGGTTGTCTGGTAGAAATTGCCCTGTGCAATAAGACTGCCTATTGTACACTATTTTTTTTATAAATGTTTGTCCTTTAATAAGGTAAGGTGTGAAATAAAGAAATAAATAAATAAATATGTACAGCACTCCGTTCACGCACCGGCGCACGGTGCGTGCGACCCTGGAACAGCGCGTGAACTTCAAATGCATGGACGCAGTTCGCGAGCGGTTCGCTAACGGCGTATTTGTAGTGCATTCGCCTGATGTGGACATACCCTTAGACTTTTATCAATCATTTACAGAGGCTTTTCATTTACTTAATTTCCCGTATAGCGAGATTTAAAGTAGAATCCGGCCAAAACAGGACTTTTTACCGAAACCGAATCTTCGATATCTCAGTTTTGGCCTGTTAGATACGAGAGTACTCGTGCGAAGGGAGGGGGGTACGCGTCAATCAAACTAGTTAGCTCGTTGCACACTGTCTATTTTATTGCATCAATTTAAGGAAGGGGTGCGCGGGCGCGGGGCGCGGGCGTAGGGCACGGGCTCGCGGGGCAAGGGGGGTCGCAGCCCGCCCGCCAGCTTATACATTATTATATATAACATGGCCTAAACCGAAACTGTTTTTTGAAGTGTTAAAAATCAGCAACTATGCTTTAAAATTCTAATCCTTCTTAATACACTGCTTTCATTCTACACCATAAATAACATTAATTCCCTTTCTAGGAGGAAAAGCAAAGCAATCCACACATATAAAGACAAAACCGTACCCAACAGCGCAAATATTAGGCCCCCACACACTAACAAAGCTGATAAACTCGGACTTCCAACTCGTGTGCGCTGTGGAGAACGCGGCAACGGTCGTGTGGGGAGCGCCTAATGGGACGACTGTGATGTCACATGACGTTGTCGGGACCTCTAACGATGTGTTGAATGTGAGGAATGTTACTGAAGATGGAGACTGGACTTGTTCGGCGATTAGGGGAGCTCTAAAAGGTATGTGAAGTAGGGTCAGATTGGTTCACCGCTTCTACTTAACATTAGGGTCAGGGAGGGTGAGACCTATCGAATTTTCGCAACTTAAGGAACTCGGGTTTGTTTCGGTCAGTTCAACTCTGACACTCCCTCTTCCATAAACAAAAAAGGGTCAGTTCATACCAAGACGCAACACTGCGCTCACTTTCTAAGGCAGAGATTCAATATAGAACTTTATTTTCTGCGTGAAAAGGTACACATGTTAGGAAGAGAATTCAAATGTATACCGCGAAGCTCCGCCAATGGTCGCGGCCGTGCAAAAGCATATCTACTAAGTTAATGAGTTAGAATAGAATAAACTTTATTGTACACCAAAATGTATAGTAAAAATTCACAGGAACTTAAATCTATATACAATGGCGGTCTTAAGTTAATGCGTTGCGCGAAGAAACTGACCTTTGGTAAGTGAGATGACCCTTAATAGTAGATCGTGTAGTTAGGAAATAAAGCATTGTCTCTAAATCACGGGCGGCATCTTGAATTCCGAATGTAAAAGGTTTCTAAGTGTTAGTCCCGAACGCTAGTGAGGGGCTTATTTAATTAATTCCCGAGCACCGCGAGGGAGTTAATATAGAAACCTGAGTGAAGTAAGGAAATCAAGCCACCCAAAGTAAAGACATCTTTATTTCCGAGTTGAATACTCTGCTTTTTACACTATCAGCTATTTATTAGAGACGAGTTCTAGTAACCACATTTTTTTAGTTAGATTAGTTAGTGGCCAGTTTTGATTATTTAATATATTCGTTTGATGCACGTACATTTTAATTCAGGTGGTTTTTTTTTAATAATTGTTTTTAACATTCCAAATTCATATCTAATTTTTCCATAAGGAAATTACTATATTAATTCCACAAGGACAGAACGACTTGCTTTAAATAAAAGGGCACTATCGAGCAGGTAGTATAATACCTACGAGACAGTCTAACCCTAAAGATCGGTGTAGCAATAGTAAACCAGTCCCTTAAAATTTAACCCCCTAAAAATTAGTCCCTAGGAAATTTAATTTATATGAAAACAACCCACAATGTACCTTCATTGATCAATTAGACTAACTTACAAAAACTATATTTCAGTGTCAGACTCCGTACACGTGTCAGTACTAATAAAGCCTGTAGTGAGTATAATCGGTTCTAAGAATATCAGCATCGTAGAGGGCACTGTGATCGAGGTGACGTGCCAAGTGCGCGCCGCGCCGCCGCCGCGCGTCCTGTGGCATCGGGAGACTGACGCCTTCTTGAATCACATAGTGAGTACACATGAACCAGCTCTTGACTAATAATACCTGTAAACCAAGCCAAGCCAAAGCAACTGCTATTGCGGACGGCGAGCAATAGGTAGCTCGCTATCCGACCGTCCGGTAACTGTCCAAACCGAACCCAAGTCGTCGACGACGCATACTGTTCCCGCGCGCCTCTACGAGTTGTCAGCAAACTATAGAGGCCCAAAAGGTTCGAAACCTACTCCGGGGCCTTGGGAAAATATGAAAGTATACGCCAGGGCCTTGGTATCAAGGCAATGAAGGAACGGGGTGGGTTTTTAGTCAGTAAGGGTCTGATACTATCTCCCTCTTCGAACTGCTAAAAAACTTGGCGTTCTTGCAAAGTTCTGGTGGTACTTCACACCGGGACAGCAACGTAACTATCAGGAAACACAGACTCCAGAGGAAATTCCACTCCTTAGCTGCACGTGGTGGGTTTTTTCTTATGGTAGGTAAAATCATCAAATGAAAAATCCTGCCCTTGGGTGGGGCGGGAGATAGTGTCAGACTCTTACTGACGTTGTGCGTGTGGGTGTGATATCCACCATATATCGGGGGCACATTGCCGCACGTCTTGTAGTCAGTTGATGAAACTGAACCCAATAAGGATGTGGTTAAATAAAATTAATGTAAGAAAGCAAACTTACTATTATAAATTATCATCATCATCATTTCAGCCGAAAGTCTCTATTGGTCATAGGCTTTCCCCAAGCGTCGCCACAATGACCAGTCCTATGCGTCTCGCATCCATCGGATTTCAGCAACCCTGACCAGGTGGTCCACTACCACGGACGCCACTCCAGAACCCTTCGGCCCCAACGGCCATCTGTTCTGCGAACAATGTGCCCTGTCCATTGCCACTTAAGTTTGGCGATTATTCGTGCTATATCGGCAAGCTTGGTTCTCAAATGGTCTGGATTGGTTTACAAATTCTCACAACTCTAATTATTGCCCACTTTCAGGTGTCGCAACTCAAACCGAACGTATACCGAAGTATTTTGAGACTGAACTCTACCGCGGAAGCCGTTAACGCTACGTACTTCTGTTTCGGAGAGAACTCGCAAGGAATACATCAGGATAGTCTCGTTGTCAACGTGAGGAAGAAAATGACACTGGTGAAAGGTTTTACAGGTAACCAGTACAGTATTTGTTTTTTGAGCTATTAAGTCAAAACTGTTTTTGAACTGGATTGATCTACGACGACGACAGTTTTTTTATGACTGTCTCCTTTCTACAAAATGGTGGGGGGAGAGTTCAGCTTCGCCCGCTGTGATTGGCCTGCTGATTGTTTTGCCTCATGCTCAGAAAGCTGATCAGCTTAAACAGGACTGGGTTCGATATGCCGCTGAGTTAATTTAAGATGGAATGGTGGTACATTCTTCGGCGCTCTAAGCTGCTGAAGTTATTTACTTGTACATCTAAGAAGACGGTCTCGACAAATGACGTCAGTTGTCTATAGCGCTATCTCTGTCTACTATTATATATTTGTTTTTTAATTGATATAAACTAGTGTTACTGCGATCCCACTTAATATTAAGCAGTAAAGCAATAGTTGAAGGTGAGGCGCACTAGTTTATTAAGAGCCTATTACTCTAGTCTAAATTATAATCGGACAAATTGTGCCAGTCCTTCGATGTACGTGGTATAAACGACGAAGCGAAACTCTTAGTCCGGACCGTAGAAGTTTCAACAACGTAAGGGTGGATATTCGCCGTACGGCGGTTTGTCCGATGGTAGAAAGAAGAATCAAGTCATGCAATTCCCGCACACACTCTCCAAAATGCATCCTATAAAATACCGAAAGGCTGGCTACCCTACACCTGTGCTTAAGGCATTTTAAATCCATTCCTAAACCATGTTTTAATTATAACACTTTTTTTATATTGTTCTAGACCAATCCGTCCAGCTCTACTACCAATTGGAACTCCACTGTGTCGTCACTTCCCACCCCCCACCGCGCACCACTTGGTACCACAACGGTACCGAACTAACCAGTGGTAATAACGTGGATATATCCGAAGACCGCACGACGGTGTACTTGAAGAGGATCGACTTTACTGACCTAGGTCCTTATGAGTGTGAAGCTGATAATGGGTACGAGAAATTGAGTGTCAAAGGGAGTGTTAGTGTGACTGGATTGGGTAAGATTGTTTTTTTGTCTATTATTTATTAGATAGAACTTTTCCCGCGACTTCGTTCGCGAGAATGTTTTCATGAAAACTTTAACACCTCTTAAACTGTCTTTGGAAGGTATTTTTGAAAAACTAACAATGAAAATCTTTTCTATTTATTGGGGTTACTATTTATGCTAAGTTTTAAGGATACGGGCCCAAGGAATAGAGTTTTTCAGACACATTATTACATATAAGTATGAATATACGCGAGCCTATAATAATAATTTAAAAAATCTCTATCTTCAGCTTCTTAAAGTTGAATTTTCAAAAACGCCTTAGTGTTCGGCTACAACTTAAAAGGAATGCTTGTGTGTTTCACGTTCCTATAAGACCTAGTATAGTTTCTGCTGTGCGTTGATATGTTAGTAGTGGCCTTAGGGGGTGGCGAGCATGATTGTAGGATATAAAAACTCGACTAGAAAAATAAGCTAATACTTGAAATTTTTTATTTTATTCCACCTCTAGCTTTCATAGTAAACTTTTTTATTAATAGTAGTAGTAGGATATGCATCTAATTTCTCAAATTCAATGACACGACATTGTTTTCAGTTCTTACTATTCTTCAAATGAAAATTATGTAATAACACATTTACTCAATTAGGTTAAGTTATATTTATTGAAAAGCTGTACCTAAACATAATTTTCAAATCCGTTTAAGTACGTTATAAGTGGCAAATAAGTTGAACAATTTGTCATGGGTACGCGCAGCCCCCCAACTCGACTGAGACCCGAAAATCGCATATAATCCTCGTCACACAAGTAGAACCATCATGGCGGTCGACCTTGACCTAATCGAAGTGAGGGGCTGCGCGCAACCACAGCAAATGGGTCAACTTATTTTCCGCGTACTTAAGCAAATTTTATCATCGTTGTTGGATTTATGATTGGTTATTTTTATAAGTCTTGTGACTATAAACTCAAAAAAAATAAAATAATTATTATTAAAATAATTATTTTATTAAAATTATTATTTTTATTATCTTATTAAAATTATCATTTTATAATTAAAATGATAATTAATAAAATATTTTTTTTTTATTAAAATTATTATTTTAATTTTATGAATACTTGTTTTAGTTTTTTTTTTTAGATTGTTTTATTAATTTTTCATTTGATCTTAAGTTTCCTTGCGCAAAGTCTATCTCTATCTATTTACTTCATTTTAAAAGTGTTTTTATATGAAATCATTTTATCAAAGAAAAGTAAAATTTCATTGCAGCATCCCCCGAGTTATCCAAAGAACCTGCAACATTGACGGCGCGCGAGGGACGCTCCACTAAAATCACATGTAGGTGAGACTATGTATCGTTTTAAAATAATTCTTATATATTGTCACAATTTTAGCCAATCACAATCCTTAGAATCCCAGTTTAAAATTTTTAAACAGAAGAGAGAAATACAATTTATTCGTTTACATTTTTGTAATTTTTTTTTTGTACCTCAAAATACACACTCAAATAAATGTGTGATTGTATTCAGGATATAAGCTATAAACATAGCTTATATCAGGATATAATCTATGTATGTACTTATACACCGTTAAATTTTGGTCGTTTTATCCCGTGGAGGATCGATTCGGTAAATGAAACACTATCGAGTCAATGACCTTGTAGGGAGTTGTCGGTCGTTGCGTACTAACTACCTACACTTCATTGGCCTCGATCAGCTGACGTTTACTTAAAGAAATCAATTTCGTACATGCGTAAATTAATTCGAGTTTTAGAAAAAAGTACTTTATTTTTTAATTTTATCTTTATAAATCGATAGTGTTTCATGTGTGTGTATATTTTAAGCTACGTATATATATGTATAGCTATAAGGAGATGTCAGCAAACCGGTGCCGGTGGAGCCCAGCAGGGCGAAGCCTCTGGGACTATGGGTTCGCTTCTGAAAGGAAAACCCGGAGCCTTGGACTGCAAAGCAACGAAGGAACATTGGACTGGGTTTTATTCAGTAAAAGTCTGACACACCATCCTGCTCCGTCCTAGAAACGGTGAAGTCAATAGATGATTTTCCCACTTAAAAAAAAAAACATATTTATAAACTTTTGCCTTTATAATATTAGTATGATAATATGTATTATTTGATTGCAGTGTCATCCAAGGCAACCCAGAGCCCACTATAACATGGCAATTCAAAAGCGACTCTGCGACAGACTTCGCTCCTCTCCCCAAAGATGTGATGACGGATGATAATGAGCTGACTATATCTAGTGCGGCAGAAGATCATGCCGGTGTTTACCGCTGCGTGGCTCTGAATGTGATCGGGAGAGATCAGTATGATGTTAGTCTAGTGGTGCAATGTAAGTACTGCAACATGTCACGGGAATAATACACACCCCATTATAAAATTAATTAACAATCATAATTCAAGCACTGAAATTCTTAAATGTTATTTTTAGGGTTCCGTAGCACAAAAGGAAGAAGCGGAACCCTTATAGGATCACTTTGTTATTCGTCTGTCTGTCTGTCAAGACTTTTTATCTCAGGTACTCGTAGAGGTATTGAGTTGAAATTTAAACCATATATTCAGATCTGTGGTCCCTTAAAGATGTGAAAAAATCAGACTACTAGGTTAACGAAAAAAATAGATACGTCTGTTTATGTCGTAAAAAACGTATATTTTGACACTCTCAAGGAAATCAAAATTCATAGGGTACTTCCCGCTCACCTAGAACCCTGATATTTGGCATGAAGCAAGGTCAAATAGCACAAATATAAGAACTAATCTAAAAACTGTAAAGTAGTTACGTCACTAAAAAAAACTACTGTTTTCAATTTGATAAAATCTTCGAGACTCGATTCGGGAATTGAACTATTTATTAAGTTAGTTTGTACGGAACCCTCAGTGCGCGAGTTCGTCTCGCTCTTGCCTAGTTTTTTTAAGTCAGTTATCCTAATTGTAGCTATTGATAGCGCTTCGGTTTTGTATCATGCTTGTAACATGACATAGTAACAAGATTTTATTTTTATCTGAAAAAATAAAATAAACTTATTTGGACCTTTCCGAATAAATGAGGATGTTCAAAGTTTTCTATTTTCCTATCAAAATATTGGCATCACTGTTCGGTTTGACACGTTTTCAAGTCCATCAAATTGGCGACCGGTTTGATTTCCTGTAAGAATGATTAGTTCCTATTTATGTTATTTTCAGACGCACCACGTTTCAACAAATCTACGGAAGGAGATGATAAGCCTCGGCAGATAAAGCTGGGAGAGACTGTGAAGTTCTCGTGCGACGCGGTCGGCTGGCCGCCGCCCCTCACTGTGTGGACCAAAGATATGCGTCCCCTCGTGTTTACTGACAACTTGTAAGTTAACCTATACTTCTCTATGGTTACTGAGTGTAGCAATAGCGTCACAAAACGAAAAAACTATAGAAGGAAATGAGAAGCCTCGGCAGTTAAAGCTAGGCAAGTGACTATCGTGTGATGCGGACGGCTTTCCGCCGTCCTTTACTGTGTGGTACATGCATCCACTCGTATTTACTGACAACTTGTAAGTTAATCTGTAGTTACTGTGTGTGGCAATAGCACCACGTTTCCATAAAACTGTATGAGGAGATGAGAAGTCGCGACAGATAAAACTAGGTGAGACAGCGGTGATGTTCTCGTGCGACGCGTTCGACTTACTGTCGCCCGTTTCTGTTTGCGCCAAAGATTTGCGTTATTTTGTGTTTACTAACGACTTGTATTTTCTTGTAATCTGTAGTTAGAAAATATGAAACCAACTGATTTATTAAGATAACCACTTATTTATAGAGAGATTTTTATAGATTATAAATATGTAACCGCTTCGCTTTGCTCGTCGCTTGCCCGCACTCACGTGCGATAAGTCACGCAGGCCACCGCAATAGAGTATCATAAGTCATAATTAAGTCATTTATTTCATAACAATGGAACATTGTGTAGAAAATAATATAAAGCACAAGAGAGAGGAAAAATAATAATTATACAATCAAATCCTAATAGTTCACAATAAAATAAATTCAATCATAAATCAATATCAATTGTTTTTTGTATTTACGCCGCTTTGCTCCGAGATCGCGATCGCGTTGTATCGCGTAGGACATCGCGTAACGGTAGTGTGTTGTCTTCTATTGAATTGATGACTATGTCACACCATAATATTTTGCTTGACCTCATTTTCTTTTATTACCCCAAGTTTACTACATATCCTTATGTAAATCGCGAATAAAAAAGCTTAAGCTGGTTTTGAGCACCTCCCGTTTATAAAGAATTCTATAAAAACCTGTCGGACACACGAAAAAGCCTGGGGCATTACCATGACGTGTTAAAACGTCAGGCGTGCTAGCGAGTAAGAGGGATGGAGTTGTACACCCTATACACCGTTAAATTTTGGTCGTTTTAATCCCGCGGAGGGTCGATTCGGTACATGAAACACTATCGATTTGTATAGATAAAATTAAAAAGTAAAGTACTGTTTTTCTAAACTCGAGTTCATATAGGCATGTACGAAATTAATTTCTTTAAGTAAACGAGTCGATGATCTTGTAGGTAGTTGTCGGTCGTTGCGTTCTAACTACCTACAGTTCGTTCTTGGCCACGCTCAGCTGTGGCCAAGAAATACTTTAGTTCAAGAAACTAACTTACTTACTTTCTTTTACTTCAAGAAATTAATTACGAACATACTTGCAAAAAAAAGAACTTTATTTTTTAATTTTCTCTTTACAAATCGATAGTGTTTCATGTACCGAATCGACCCTCCGCGAGATTAAAACGACTAAAATTTAACGGTGTATAACTCCATCCCTTTAACAGTTCAGTCTAGGCCGTAAAATGGATTGTATTAAGAGCTCATGGTAGAATTGTTGGGTCTCCATAGAAGTCGTGATGATAAGCACTCTTAGAGTACCACTCACTACAATGTTACTTATTCTTTATGTTGACCTCACATTCGTTTGCCACAGATTTTTGGCTAACACCGGCGAGTTAACAATAAAGAAGGTATCGCCTTACGACTCCGGTACCTACACGTGCAACGTGACAAGCACGATGGGTTCTACTCACAAAAACTTCACACTAATCGTATACGGTAAGTATTTAAAAAAATATCTGGGAGTAATTTACTGTCCCATACCTGCCCCCCTCCAATTCCTCTGTTCTAACGTCATCTCAACGCTCAGTCACGTGTTCAGAACAAAGGAATCGAAGGTGTGGCCGACTCTAGGCGTTTGACGCAAGAGAATCGAAACGAAATGGTCGTAAATTGGCTTTTACCCGTATTTACTTCATGTCTATCAATCAGCCTAGCTTTTTGCCAAATGTATTTTTTTTTGAGGTGGAAATTCATCCTATGCCTTCTTCCGTTCTTGGGTGGAGTGAGTGTTAAAATTTTACTGACGACTTATATATTTTTTTGTGGTTGTTAAAATCATCGACATCTTCCGCCATTGGGCGAACGGGAGATAGTGTCAGACTCTTACTGACTAAAAACCCACCCCGTTTCTTCGTTGCCTTAGATACCAGGGCCAAGTCTTCCTTTCAGAAGCAGACGCTTGGCCCCAGTAGCCACTTATAATTAGGGTCAGTATATTGTAATTGTCCTTTAATCATATCACAGATGATGTTAAAAGTAGATTATCCAACACGGAGATAGCAAGGTCTTTGTCTTGGGCCGTTTGAATTCCTCTTTCCTCCTTCAGGTTTCAATTATTAACTCCCTCGCAGAGCTCGGGAGTTAACTCACCGCGTTCAGGATTAAAATTTGGCAACCCTCGTTTCGTCCAGAATTTAACATGTGCCCGCGACTCTAACATCCGTAATTATAAAGAAGTAATTACTTATAGTTAAGTAATTTCTTATTAAGTCATTACTTGAAGTTTGAAATCTTCATTACAAATTTCAAGTTTTCTTAACTATAACATCCAAATAGTTACTTAAGCAGTTACTTTTATTCAAGTAATTGGCTTTACTTGTTTATAAAACGGGTGCAAGACACTGCTTTGCCCAGTCAATAATCTACTTTAGTATGAAAGAGATAATCCACTCCAGCAAAAACCAAAAACTGTCGCTTACATTGTTCTTCCTAGAAACGGTCTATATTGAAGAACTCAGCTTATTTCCTAAACTTTTAGACCCGCCCACAATATCGCCAGTGACCTCTGACCCCATAGAAGTGTTAGAAGGCCAGCGAGTAGAACTGCCTTGCTCTGCACAAGGACTGCCGTTACCCGTGGTGGAGTGGACTCAGAATGGAGACCCTGTTACTGGTGATAGGAGGTATATTGATGGAAATGGATTGAGGTAAGATAATAAAAAAAAATACCTAATAATAGTGTGCGATTATGAACGAAGTTATCTTGACAAACAACTACCGGAGACATAATAATAAAGGACGGGATAGTTGGCCTGTGTCAGGCATACCACCATCCGGGCGAGTCTATCAGATATACTTATTATCTCTGGTTGTTCTCGTTTGGCTAACGGTGAGTTTTTGCACAGACATAACCAAGTAGCCAGGATTATTTACAAGCAAATTGCTTTGAAATACAGCCTAATGGTTTCTGAAATACCGTAATAAAGGTCCCGACCCAGTTCTCGAAAATGACCATGTCGCGTTGTACTGGGATCGTTATATTATCATTGACAGGACTGTTGTAGCCAATAAGCCGGATATAGTTATGATAGACCGATTAGCGCGCCGCGCAATGATTAGTCGATGTCATCATCCTACATAACGAGAATCTCGTGACAGCTGAGGAATACAAAACAAATAAAATAAAATAATTCGACTTAGCGCACGAGGTTGCAAACATATGGATGGAATGTGGACTCGGCTGCCATTGTACCGCTAAGCTTTTGGCCATCTGTTGAAGCTGTCGTTGCGTGGTTGGTTCAAGCGCCTGATTTAGAAGGCAGTACTATCGATACGGCTCGCATAATAATAATATTAAACGCCGCGAATATTTTTATTAATCGAACTCACCATTAAACTTCACTATGGTTTCTTTTTCAGTTTTGTAGCCAACTTGACTGATTTTGGAGAATACGTGTGCACCGCTAAAAATATATACGGAAACACTTCTGTTACATTCATGCTACATGTTTGGGGTGAGTAATTATAATTCTTTTTTTATTTTGGCAAGATAATAAGGTCCGGTTTCACCAAAGCGGAGAGGAGATGTGTGCTGTGAGAGAAGATGCGCGGGGAGAAGGCAGCGGAGTGCGGGGAGTGGGTGTGGCCCGGCTGCCCGACACTTCTCCGCTCTACCGGACCTCTTGCTCGCTCGCCGCACAAAATTCTATAGAAAAGTGAGACATCTCTCCTCTCCGTTTTGGAGGATATCGGGCTTAGCGGTCGTTGACTTATCAACAAACAATGTCTACATTGATTGCCATTCTTAATTTCAAAAAGGTAATAATTAATTCTGAATTGATTTAGTAATATAGTCATTCTTCGACACTTTTTAATAATGAAAAACCGATACATAGCATCTTATTCGGTACTACGAGCAATAGGGAAAGGGTAATGACCGCTGTTGCCATGATAGAACGCAACAACTATACTGCCGTCGTAATTAAAAAGGCACATGTAACATATTTTACGAAATTGAGTTAAATACATATTTGGAATCAAAAGAAAACATTAATCCTGAATATGTATGGCAGGGGAAAATGTCTTCTTACAAAATAAGGATGGAGGCGTCACTTCTATTAGGTTATACGCGTAGAAAAGAGATAGCGAGATGTTCCTACTACGTGCCCACTCTTCCTCATAATAATTTTTGGAAATGTTAATTACTGCGAAATCTTTTTATTTCTTGTTATTTGTTGTCTAGTAAAAAATGTTGAAAAAAAACATCTACACATCTAATGTTTTTTTTTTTAATTTTTATAAACTAGTGCTTGACTGCAATCCCACCTGATGGTAAGCAGTGAGTGACGCAATCGTTGACGGTGAGGCGCACTAATTTATTAAGAGCCTATTCACTCTAGCCTTGAAGACACCTAAATTGGCTAATAAAATCAAGCAAATATCCAATTATTGCACTAGGTACTACTAGTGTTAATTTACTTATTATTTTCAGTACCACCATACATAGCACCTCCGCTACAAAACTTAAAGGAGGTTGTCCTCGGTTCTAACGTGTCGTTACAATGCGACGTCGTCGGGTTCCCGATACCTAGTGTACAGTGGCAGTTTCAAGACGCATTACTGACGAAAAATACTACGGATATGAGGTAAGGAATCTGGGCAGTTTTATACAGTAGGCACCCTACACACACCCGTATTTATAAAGAAGTAAATACTTGTTACTAAGTAAAATAAAATTTAATTAAGACATTACTTGACGTTTGAAATCAACAATCAAAAAAAATTTTTTTTGACTATAGAATAGAAATTATTACTTAAGTGGTTACTTTTACTCAAATATTCAGTTTTACTTGTTTATAAATACGGGTGTAAGTAAAATCTTATTAAGTCATTACTTGACGTTTAAAATCTACATTCAAAATTTAAATTTTTCTTAACTATAGAATACTAATTATTACTTAAGTAGTTAGTTTTACTCAAGTATTTAGTTTTATTTGTTTATAAATATGGGTATTAGGGTCAAGGCACGCTGACTGTCTAGAAGTGTCATTTGTTTTTTATAAAATCAAAAATGCCCGTTTTAGTTTTCTATTTTAAAATGCTGTGTCTGTCCACCCTGATGATCCCATCTTCTAAAGTTTAGCATCATCATCAGCCTTATAATGTTCCCACTGCTGGGACAAAGGCCTCCTCTCTAGGAGAGGGAATGGGCCGTAATCCACCACGCCACTAAAGTTCAGTTCCTGTCATTGTTCTAGTTTCAATGAAATCGGTAATCTGTACATATCGAGCGCGAGCTCAAAGCACGATGGCCTGTATGTCTGTATCGCCGAGAACAACGGAGGGGTCGCACGACAAACTACGTACATCAAAGTTTACGGTAAAGTATTAAAATTCTCTATAGCCTTCTATAGATAACAAACACTTTTTCATTACACTTACTCGAAAACACCGCTATAGATCTCTACCGCTTTTAGACACGCAATATAGGCACTGTTTTTCGCACTGATGCGGAAAAGTGTGCAAGCTCGCCCACACCACATTTTATTGTATTTATTTATCGTATCAAGCTGGACGCTAACCGGCCCCTACGAATCACAGGTCAACCCACATTTATTTATTTCTTTGTAAGAGCCAAATTCACCAATAAACTAATCGCGATTATATATAACAAAACACAGTTTGAGCGCTTAATCGAGATTATAGCTTCATTTTGCGTTTCACCGCTATGAATTGAACCTAGTTTACGCTTTAACTCAGTTTCAATTCTTTTGTTGTCGCTCATGTTTACGACACTGGTCTTTAAACTAGATTACGCTGAGCTCAGTTTAGCTGAACTAAGTTTTTATATTGAATGATGAAATCAGCCCTTAGGGACGTATTTACGAATTTGCGCGCTTCAATTCTAGGTATTTCGACTTACTACTACACGTGCACGGCTCACACACACAGCGACTAGCGCGAAGCGGCGAAATTATGAGTGAACTGACACGGCTTGATCCTTGAGCCTACTATTATTTATATTTTAGAAATGTATTTTTTTTAAACTTACCTACGGTGATTTGTATTCATTTTTTTTATTGTGAAATAGTAAAAAACAGTAGTTACCATTGAACAGTGATTGGTTGGTAAGCAATCTAAGCGGATCTCTCACTGTACGGGAATTACTTACAAAGCGAGGGAATGTTATACTGATAATGTACCTGTGTACCATGTCGCCGTGTGTACCATGTATTTATTTATTTGTTTATCCCATTGATATATTATAAGAGAAGATACGTTACGCACTAACATCGCAATCAGAAAACCTGGACTCGAAACTCACACATCTATGATCAGTGTCGACACAGTCGCAAACGTATATAGTCTATAAACGTATGTAGTCCTTGTCTATCATCACTGATAGTCCTTGTCTATCAGTGATGATAGACAAGGACTAAGAGCCGGCGCTGTCGAGCGAGTGAAATCGCGTTAGCCGCCGAATGTTTACGATTATAAATGACGTGAGCTCTATCTATCTCGCTTCGCAAAATGGCGATCAAAACAATAAGCGTAATTAGAAGAAGAGAAATTAGAGTGCGAGTCGCCCAGGACCGTTCATTATGGCGACATTTGGAGGAGGCCTATGTCCAACAGTCTTTGGGTGGAAATGATGATGATAAAATGTTTTATACATTGTCAACTCTATAGATGTTGTTGAACTGTCCAGCTGGAATTGATTGACAACATTCCTAGTATATCACTACGCAAAAAATCTTAATCAATTCTTAGTAGTAGTTTTGGAGGTATACCTTCAGGTCGCTCCATCAAGTCCTAAGGTAAGGTCTCATCATAACTAACACAACGAGCCCAAACTCGGTACTCTTAGCTCTACTCTTTTATTAGTTCCAGTAGAAGTCTTGGAGGTATACCTTCAGGTCGCTCCATCAAGTCCTAAGGTAAGGTCTCATCATAACTAACACAACGAGCCCAAACTCGGTACTCTTAGCTCTACTCTTTTATTAGTTCCAGTAGAAGTCTTGGAGGTATACCTTCAGGTCGCTCCATCAAGTCCTAAGGTAAAGTCTCATCATAACTAACACAACGAGCCCAAACTCGGTAAACCTTGCTCAACTCGTTTATTAGTTCCAGTAGCAATCTTGGAGGTATACCTCCAGGTCGCTCCATCAAGTCCTAAGGTAAGGTCTCATCATAACTAATACAACAAGCCCAAACTCGGTACACCTAGCTCTAATCGTTTATTAGTTCCAGTAGCAGTCTTGGAGGTATACCTTCAGGTCGCTCCATCAAGTCCTAAGGTAAGGTCTCATCATAACTATAACAACGAGCCCAAACTCGGTACTCTTAGCTCTACTCTTTTATTAGTTCCAGTAGCAGTCTTGGAGGTATACCTTCAGGTCACTTCAAATCCTAAGGTAAGGTCTCATCTTAACTATAACAACGAGCCCAAACTCGGTACTCTTAGCTCTACTCGTTTATTAGTTCCAGTAGCAGTCTTGTAGGTATACCTTCAGGTCGCTCCATCAAGTCCTAAGGTAAAGTCTCATCATAACTAACACAACGAGCCCAAACTCGGTAAACCTTGCTCTACTCGTTTATTAGTTCCAGTAGCAATCTTGGAGGTATACCTCCAGGTCGCTCCATCAAGTCCTAAGGTAAGGTCTCATCATAACTAATACAACAAGCCCAAACTCGGTACACCTAGCTCTAATCGTTTATTAGTTCCAGTAGCAGTCTTGGAGGTATACCTTCAGGTCGCTCCATCAAGTCCTAAGGTAAGGTCTCATCATAACTATAACAACGAGCCCAAACTCGGTACTCTTAGCTCTACTCTTTTATTAGTTCCAGTAGCAGTCTTGGAGGTATACCTTCAGGTCGCTCCATCAAGTCCTAAGGTAAAGTCTCATCATAACTAACACAACGACCCCAAACTCGGTAAACCTTGCTCTACTCGTTTATTAGTTCCAGTAGCAATCTTGGAGGTATACCTCCAGGTCGCTCCATCAAGTCCTAAGGTAAGGTCTCATCATAACTAATACAACGAGCCCAAACTCGGTACACCTAGCTCTACTCGTTTATTAGTTCCAGTAGCAGTCTTGGTGGTATACCTTCAGGTCGCTCCATCAAGTCCTAAGGTAAGGTCTCATCATAACTAACACAACGAGCCCAAACTCGGTACACCTAGCTCTACTCGTTTATTAGTTCCATCAGCAATCTTGGAGGTATACCTTCAGGTCGCTCCATCAAGTTCGAAATGAAATGTTTTATTCAAGAAAAAATAAAAGAAACTAAGTAAATCTTATTGATAGTCTTTAGTCAGCACAAAACACGTGAAGTATCAAATTAGGTTTATCAAATATTTTGTATTCGTACAGCGATCTTATTCCACACGAATTTCTGCTTACAAGCGACACAGTGTCCACTCACGACGGCGGCCGAGCGCAGACTAAAATTTTTATTTCAATTCTTATGCAATAATTCAAGACAGTGACTAGCAAAATAACCCTTATGTCCAATGCATTAAGATTCGCGCGATAGAGCTAAATTTGTTGAAAAACTAAAATTGATTTTTTTTTTTTCTGAGACTAATTAGAACATTTTGGTAGTTTTTTTTTACGCTTTTTTTAGTTGATTATGTCTCCTTACATAATATATTTTTAAATAAACAAAATCTTTTATCAAACGGAAGAAAAATGTTCCTGAACTCAATACGAAATCTTCAATTTTGTGTGAAGAGGTACGGGAAATGATTTATTACAGTGTTATAAACCAAATTTTTCAAATAAAAAAATAAGGCGATTTCAAGATGAAGGAGTAATCTATCCGTGGAAATTATTATTTACATTTAGTTCAGTTTAATTCTGCTGCAAAATGTACCGAAAAACTGCTTAATTTGGTCAGTTTTGTAAACGCGTCCTTAGTTTACCTTTACATATTATACAACAAAGTCGCCCATACCGCGTCCCAAAAAACGACTAAATGGATTTTCATGCAGCTTTCTTCAACAGACAAAATGATTCAATAGGAAGGTGAAAGGGCGGTCAATATTTAAATCTTATTTATTTATTTATTGCATTCATTTTGTTAATAGTTGTTACAGTATTATATTGTCTCAAACATGAACCCAACAAATATTGTTAATATTACATATATTATAAAATTAATATATTAAAATTAGTTATTATACTGAGTCATTCGATTATTATTAAATTATTATTTTTACAATTATTCTCATCATTAGTTTATTTATTTTGATAGCTTATCTTCTTCTTTAAACGCTGAAAGTTAATATAAATTCAATGTTTTGATTTTTGATCACTTACAGAATAATTGGTTTTTCTACCAAAAATAGCCAATTTTTACCAGAACATTCCGTGATAATATCCGTTAGTTCGAATGCCTGATAATTGTTTTATCTTGTTTTCAGAACCTCCGAAAATATTAGAAGACAACTATACTGGACCATACTTAGCCACTAACATGGATACAGTGCTCACGATAGCCTGCCGAACTACAGGCAAACCTAAGCCCTATGTTACATGGACTAAGGACGAGTTTAATCTGAATAATGGTTAGTATAATACCGGCATCGAGATGTTAAACTGTCAAGCCCCAAGAGGACACCGGTGTCCGCACACCTATTGTCTTTCTATTTGGTCTCTAATTACGGTATCAAAAGGTATCAATCTCGATTCAGTATTTTAACCGTGAAAGCGTAACAGACAAAGTTTCTTTCACATTTATAACATTAGCATGGATGTAAGGTTTTTTTTTTATTTCACAACTTTCACATAACGCCATCTAGTCCCAAACTAAGCAGAGCTTGTGCTTTCAGTACTAGACTACTGATAAACATAATTATAAATATATTTTTGAAAACATACATATTATAGATAAATTACACCTAGATATAAAACAAATGATCATGCTCATCACACAAACATTTGTCCTGAATGGGAATCGAACCCACAACTTCCGGCATAGCAGTCAGGGCCACTGACAACTAGGATCTGCACCAGGGATGGTGAATATATGGCACGGTGGCACGCCACAAGCCGAGCCCAATCGTCGACGGTGTGTAGAGTTCCATGCGCACCTCAAAGAGACGTCAGCATGAACGTAGGGGCCCAGCAGGGCCGATGCCCGCTAGGACCGCGGGGAATATCTGAAAAGGAAGCCCGTGTTCCTGAAACGTATAAGGCACCTGTAACGTACAGATGTGGTTTTGTCAGTAAAAGTCTGACACGCTCTCCCGCTCCACTCTAAAAGTCATTGGATGTTTTCGCAGCTCAGAAAAAAATGGTAGAGTAGTATTTTAAAGAGATACATAGATTTAGGGCCAAAACGGCGTAAAGCGGGCGCCCGCGCGGTCCTATACAAAATCGCACGGGCATCCGTCACGGGAGCCGGTCCCCTCACATGTTTTGCTACGTAGCGATACATTAAGCTCTCCATCAACACGACTATATGCACACCGCATATAAAGGTAAGAATTCCACCTACCCGAGCATGTGACACGCGCGATGTCATGCGACAGGTTCCCATCGCGGGCGTCCGCTTAACGTATTTTTACCCTTAAATTTTCACCTCTATAATTTTAGTGTAATGTGATAGGAAAAAAAAGTTGCCGACATAGAGTACGAAGAATCGCCAAACTTAAGTGGCAATGGGCTGGGCACATATTATTGCACGCAGAACAGACGGCCGTTGGTGCCGAAAGGTTCCTGAGTGATGACCGCGTACCGGAAGACGCAGTGTTGAAGGCCTCCTACAAGGTGGACCGAAATGATGATGATTTGATAGGATTGGCAAAAGAAGGCGTTAAACACACCAAACGTGATGAAATCGTATGATTGTTGTATTACAGATCCCCGCTACGCTGTCGATGTCGACGGTACGTTGAGTCTAAAGTCTCCTTCTGAAGACATGAGCGGCAACTACACTTGTACCGTACACAACTCGGTGGGGACGGTCAGCAAGACGGTGCCTGTCGAAATATACTGTGAGTGTTAATATATTATTATTTAAAATAATAATAATATTTCAAAACTTTCGCACAACGCCATCTAGTCCCTAACTAAGCAGAGCTTGTGATATAAGTATTGGGCAACTGATAAACATACTTATATATCTAAAATCAATAATCAGACAGAACAAATGATCGTGCTCATCACACAATATATGCTCTCCTTTGACCATGTACCTTACCTTACTGTAAACAATGACATGGTTGACGTTAGATCACGCTTCCCTAGAATTTAGAAATAACTCTTTACTTTTTAAACCGACATACTTGAAAGAAATTAATTTCGTACATGCGTCAATTAATACGAGTTTTTTTTTAAGTTCTTTATTTTTCGAATTTTATCTTTACAAATTGATAGTGTTACATGTACCGAATCGACCCTCCACGAAATTAAAACGATCAAAATGTAGCGGTGTATATATCTAAGAAGATTTTGGTGAGGCCTTTGCCCAGTAGTGAATAAAAAAGAGCAAAAATATTAGTCATATTTTGGCTCTTTATCAGAAAAGACTACAATAACCTAAAAAAAACATGTTTTTGTTCATTTTCCAGCCATCCCAACGCACACTCAATCGGAAGAGAGCTTGAATTCAGTGACTTTATTAGAAGGAACAGCGGCGACTGTGGAGTGCCCCGTGCGAGGCGCACACTCACTCAAATGGTATAAGGTTCGATGTTACACTATGAACTTACAAAAGCATTTGAATGTAACTAAAATATTAGTGTATTAAGTAGAATTTCTCTTTTTTTACACTATCACACAACGTCGTCTAGTCCCAAGCTAAGCAGATCTTGTGTTATGGTTAATAGACAACTGATAGCACACACTTATATATTTCTAAATACATACATATTATAGATAAATTACACCCAGACACAGAACAAATGATCATGCTCATCACACAAACATTTTTTCTGGGTGGGAATCGAACCCACGACCTCCGGCATAGCAGTCAGGGTCACTCACACACAGTCACTATTAGTACATTATGACGTAAGTGTGTAATGTTGGTGATTTCTGCCGAGGCGGTATTTAGATCTAAGTCGAAGGTGAGGGTCTTAAGATAGTTGAGAACGGTAATCATCAATATACCCAAAGGTTGACTGGTAGAGAATGCCTTGTTGCATTAAGTCCGCCTATGTACCACTATTGTACATGAAGACTAAATAAATAAATAAATATTCACATGAATCATACGAAGTTTTTCAACACATGTAGTGAGAAAAATAATTTAATGAACAATTTATTCAACAGTAAAACTGATAGTGGTTTTTTTTTTAAGTCTAGTCGTCGTTGGTCCTGACCTTGTAAGATACTGTTACGCAAACCAAAGTGCTCTACCCTTTTCATAAAGTTTATTTCTTTTTACAGAACGCCAAACTGATATCCACCGGTCCACTGAAGCTTTTAAACGTGTCTCGAACAAACGCATCTACGTACGCGTGTGTGATGACTAACGCTGTTGGCTCTGCATACTCTAAAGTACAAGTACTGGTGGAATGGCCGCCGTCTTTTGTGGCGAATGACTCTCTAGAGGTGGAGGTAGTGAGAGGAGACGATTGGTACTTCGACTGTACTGTGGACGCGAAACCGAGAGGAAAGGTTAGTATACTCTAAACTTCTAAACGGCACAAATCGTAGTAGAAAAGCCGCCATCTTTCTCCAAAACGATTAGTGGCTGAGGTCGTAATAGGAGACGATTGATACTTTGACTATACTGTTGACGCGAAATCAAGAAGATTTAAGTACTAAAGTCTAAAATACAAGTCTTAGATCTACTGTATAGAGGTGAAAAAATTGGTACTTTGACTGCACGTGTAAAGTAGTTGCAGTAGGTTTTTCCTGCGGCCTCGCTACTGTATGAAGGAGTTTACCAGGATAAAAAGTGCTTATATTATGCCAGCCTATAAAATATCGTAATGAAAAAACTGATTCAAGAGGTCTGTTGGTCGTAAGAGCGTCTACTAAGGATACGATCCTGGTTTCGATTCTCGAGTTCTGAGTATTAAGTTTTTCCTTCAACAATGGCTTAGTAGGAGGCCATTAGGCGATATTATGTCTATAGACTCGCTCTATATCGCATGAGATAAACGTAATTGACAAATAACGGTGTAGTCATCTCTGGCTACCCTACGGAGGCAACAAAAACGTTATCTTACTTTTACGCAAAAATAAATAAATTGGGTGATTCTAGACCGCTATCCCTCCAGCGTTTTAGGAGCGGAGCGTTGGCGTTTAGGCAACGTCTGCACAACGTCGGCGCAGCATAGACGCGATGTTGCGCATTCGCAAGCTGTTAAAAATATTTTAACTATAAAACAGACAGACTCGAAGGATGTGACAATGCACGTTACAAAAGACTCGCGACGTCATCGTAGTGTACTCGTAACGCTGTCTCTGGTCAAACGTTCGATAAACGCAAACGCCAGAAAATTACCAGTTGAATAGCGGCTGGGAGTCACCCGGAAGAGTAGAAGGTTATGAGTGACATTTTTGCCCCGAAACAGATACAAGAAAAACAGCTGGAAGACAGTTTCAAGATAAAAAAAAGTTTCTTTTTTGCTAACGGTAAACAAAAAAACTTATTCCACAAGAATGTTTAGTTCTTACTAATACAGTCATAATATATACTTTTTTCAGACAAAATGGGTGTTCAACTCCAAGCCGTTAGTATTTGAAGATGGAGACCGTTTGAAGCTCATCAACATTCAACCGCATAATGCGGGCTCATACAAATGTATCGTCAGCAACGTTCACGGGACAGTTGTCAAGCAGTTCACTTTGAAAGTGTTAGGTAAGTTCCTCTCGTATAGGTAATGGTATTAACTATGGGAGAGTAACGGCACAAACACAAAACTGCGATGCGACATCGTATCGTAAAAATCTATAAGATTGCACGACACATCACAAGAACTTGCGTGAACTGTGGTGCTATTCTCTAAGAAAGCTCAGCGCTGCCGCAACGACGAACACCCAAATAAGATACATTGAATTAACAATCCAATGTATAGGTGCATTACGTTGACAATCCAATGTATCCTATTTGAGTGTTCGTCGTTGAGGCAGCGCTGCTTTTTCTTAGATTCTAGCACCTCTGAACGTTACCTGATTGCCGAGTGCGAGTTATTTTTACGTTAACGCGATCGAACATTTACCGAGTTTGGCTCTCTGATTGGATAAAGTCTTGGAGTGAGCCAATCGGTACGCCGAACGTTATAAACGTGTCTATCGTGTTAACGTTAAAACAAATTCGCACTTGGCGTGTTTTGTTGCACGAAATCGCATCGCGACGATTCGTATTTCTGCAATGCGACGTCGTTTCGCCTTGATCGCAGTTTTGTGTGAGAGCTTTAAGAGCCCTTTTACATTTCGGCATTACGCAAATTTAGGTATTTTATGCATCGAGCGGGCGGCGAACTACGTGAGCGATATTTTCATTCATGCTTCTAGCAGTCTCGCTCGCACTATGATATTGTGTATACGGCGGCTAAACGATCTTGATCTTTCGTAATTGAAGTATTCAGAAAGAGGTTAGAAGATGGATATTTTTTTTAAATATCGTTTTAATTTAAATATGTTCAAACAAATATTTTTAATATTCTGCAGTATTCGATAAACAATCGATTGTAATATATACTATTCATAGCAAAAAATAGATTTATATAGTTGTATATATTTATTTTTAATTCATATAAATTAGTGCTCGACTGTGATCCAACCTGATGGTAAGCAGTGATGCAATCGTTGATAACTAGTTTATTAAGTGTATTTTCAGTCTAGCCTTAATTTTATGGTAGTATGGTTGAAATCTTATCGAATAAATGAAACAACAAAATGTATTATTTATTTTATTATTTGGTACAGTCAGACATCATATTTTTACATCAGAAAAATATTTCCCGCAAAGGCATTGATCGATCTTTTCTTGAGTCGATAACTTCTGGCAGTACACATTTTTCATAAAAAGCTTTTAATTTGGGTAACATTTTTAACGACCAAAATTCGTCGTCTTTGTAGATTGTTATAGTTTTTACAGGAAAGTCTGGTCCAGTCCATATGGCAAGTATGCAGACATTTTTATTGGATATATAAAGCTGTCCTTGAATTTGGTAGAACCAGTCATGACTTTAACTAGTCTAACTTTAATAAGTTCACTATCTGGTATACTAGTAAAGTGTGAACTTTATACTAATTGAAATATTATTTCAATTAGTATAAAGTTCACACTTTATTATAACTTCAATATAACGGTATATTATACCGTTCGAAAATAAATATTTACAAAGATCAAAAACTGCGTTCGTAGTTCACACGCACACAATAGCAATGCGGCAGCGTCTACGCGACAGTCGGCGCACACGACGGTAGTCACGGTAGTATCGGAACGAAAGCGCGCGGGAAAGAAACTGACATAGGTCCGACCTCGACAAGCGCTCGCGCGATACTAATCGCAGATGACCGGCGCAGTGAAATATAAAGTGTTTTTATTTATTTTATTAAAAAATAATAGTAGCGATTTAAAAAATATAAATAATACTATAGTTTAAGCAAATGTTGATGATTATTTTGGTATAAATTTGAAGTCTAAATAATGTAGAACTTTGGAGATATTGGGGCTTGTTTTGAAGCCTTTTCGGTAGATAATTGAATTACGTTGTTTTTTTTTTTCTTTACATAAAAGGCATATAACGAAAATATTACCTGTTATGATTGAAGTATAGGATATTTGAGAGCTAATAATATTTTTGTTTTTGACTGATATTTAGTAGAATCTCAAAATTAGAGCTCAGAAATGATGTCTCCGTGAATTTTTGCCGAAACATGTATCGGGAGAAAGCTTATTACTAAATAATTAAATAATTAATCTAAAATCAGTTTTGAGGTAATTGTAGTAGAGAAAACGAACTATATTAACCAAGAAATTGTTATTTCATACAACGAACATAAAATCTAAAATTTCAACTTAGAAAACTTGCAATTTCGTGTTTTTTTGTAATACGCCTCTGCCCGCAACAATGATAATGAATATCCAAAACTTTTTTTTTTCTTTATTTATTTTGGGGTTTTTATCTAACCAGATGTGCCAACCCCATCGTACCCTTTAACATTATTAATACCTAAAATCCAAAACTTCAATTTAAAAACACTTAACTAACTAAAAACCAACAAAATATAGCATTGAAAAATTCCTCCACAACGCAGAGTCGAATGGATGCGACAAGTACGAGGCAAATGGGCGTGATGTGACTGCTCTTGATCGGCTCATGAAAACCGTAATGAAATCCGCATGATAATAAGAACACCATGTGCTTTTCCAGGTTACCCGTTTGCCAAATTTCATCCAAATCAGCCGTTCGAGCGTAAAGAATTGACAAAAATACACAAAAACCCTTTATAATATTAGTGTTTTGGAGATAAGCGAAACAGAGAGTAAGTCCGCAAGCCTCCGTTGAAAAGGGAGGATCCTCCGACCAGACAGGTGTTATGTCTGGTGGGCAACTGCCCGATAGATGATTTCGGGCGGTTGTATTTATTCAAATCGCGCGAAGAACTTTAATTGCGCGATGCGGGATAGTTCCTTTTTGATGCGATAGATGTCGTTACAGTGTGATCGTATTTTTCATTACTTGATTTTAAGCCTAATTTTGTTTCAGATCCACCATTCATTTCGGAATTCGACATGTTAGATGTGCAACTAAAGGAAGGTGTGAATGCGACACTTGAATGTAACGCTAAAGGCACACCTCCACCGAACCTTATATGGACTTACAAGTTAGTATACTTTACTCACACACCACTGAGACGCTTCGAAATCCGCTACTGAGGCACCACTATACTATGATTTTTTATTAGACGAAGTAAAGTGACAGCAGTGGACAATGCCCAACTGTCAAATAACAATGCCCAACTGTCAAACAACCATTGTTATAGCTGTCACTTTACTTCGTCTAATAAAAAATCATAGTATAGCTCTTAACACGATCCACTTTGTGACCTAAACTGACCTGTTAAAGGCATGAAGATATATCGGGTTTTTTATACCTTTCATTGCACTGCGATATTACAGAAAATACAAAACACAAGACAACCAATCAATACCTAATTTCGAAAAAAGTATTGTAAATAAGTTTATTTGAATTTATAATACCAAGTCAATCCAAAGATATAACGCTACAAAGTAAGTCGTAAAAAAACGGCAATTCCATAGGTTCGGATTTGACGTCAATTGAAGGAATAGTGTTGGGTTTCAGTCAGTACAAGTCAAACTCTCACTCCACCCAGAGCGTGAGAAGTTATTTTTTTTACCAACTATCACACAACGCCGTCCAATCCTAAGCTAAGCAGAGCTTGTGTTATGAGTACTAAATAACTGATAAACATACTTATATATTGCTAAATACATTCATTATTATAGATAAATTATATCCAGACACAGAACAAATGATCGTGCTCATCACACAAACATTTTTTCTGGATGGGAATCGAACCCCCGACCTTCGGCATAGCAGTCAAGACCACTAAACACTAGACCAACACGCCAGTCAATTTGATTATTATTACGGCCTACAAAAACGTACTTCTCTTATCTGTCTACGCTTTTGGAATACTACAGACTTGATATTATGTTTAACATGTTCAGTGCCCTACGAGGTCTAATACGCCCCGTGTGTATTCCTTGCGGTGTGGCTAAGAAAAACATAGTCTTCTCTGCCGTGCGGAGGCTGTAATTTCTATTTGGATTAGTTAATAAACATCTATGATGCCTTTTTAAAACAAAATGCAATGGTGTATAGACTTTAATACGGGATCACTTTGACCTCGTACTAAAGAAATAAAATTTTAGATTTCTTTAATTTAACCAAAAAAAAGTTTTTATAGTTCCTTAAACGTTACGGGGTCTAATGAGCCCCTTACTGACATAATGATAGTTTTCAGCCCCTCACAGCAATAATAGAAATAACACAAAAATGAGTGCCGCTGTTAATATTAAAAATATACTTTCCAGTAACACTGATTGGCACCAAGACAACTCTGGGTTAACAAGTACCAACGTAACCAGCCATTCGGAAGGCTTGTACCGGTGTGACGCTATCAACAAAGCAGGCAAGACGCATATTGTGTATAGAGTGAACATAGTCGCGGGTGCCAAGGTCAAGGACATTGTGGCGTTCAGCAATGGAGAGGGGATCACTGTTGATGGGGACGTGGAAGTCGTGGTGAGTGGCAGTTTTTAAAGAAAACCCGATTAATGTAATCGCGTTCTCACATTCCCGACTCGCCTCTTGTCAACGTCGAGTATGGTTTAAAACCTTGTTGCTTTATCCAACGCGATGTTTGATGAATAGGCAACGCGAAAAAAGATAACGCCTAAAAACTCTGTTGGCATTCAGTAATTCCGTGATTTACACGAATATTTCACAAAACTTGTTCCAAGCAATACATGTTTTTTTTTTAAAACCCTTAAATTTTTTTGAGAAAATTGGTCGTTACTCAGAATCTCGATTAAATGTGCAAGGCTTCTATAAAAGTATATTTTTAAATACGAGTACATTATGGAGGGCCAAAGTTCACGTAAAATAGCAGATTTTCAGAGGTCTTTATAGGGTTAGTATTACACAAATTTATGTTTTGCTTTCTATAAAAGCCTAGATAATAGCCACAAGATATCTGTGTATCCAAAATATCTGGGGAAAGATGTGTAATAACATCATAATCACGTAAGAGCGGTTGTATGAAAATGTACCGCGGGTTGGTCGGCCTTAAAATTGTTAGGTCATTACAGGAAAACTTAAATTGTGACGACGCGTACCTATGTCCACTGAGTGCTTCGATCAACTATGCAGGTATTTTTATTGTGTTGTTTTGTTGATCGAAGACCAAGTGTATCGTGAGTACGTTTATTCAATTACATAGGAAAATTAATCACAACAGGCTGTTATTACAAATTGATAGGTTTAATTTTATAGCAGTGGTGGCCGAGTGGTAACGGCCCCGACTTACGAGTTGTAGGTCACGGGTTCAAACCCAGCCAGGGGCATTACTTTGTGTAATTTATTTCATCACCACTGCTCTCAAAAATGGTGAAGGAAAACATCGTGAGGAAAGCGGCATGTCCTGAAACCAAAAATTATAAGACATGTGACATCCACCACTGGGCCCGTGTGGATCCACCACACGGGCGGGTGAATGTCACATACGGCCCATTCCCTCTCCTAGAGAGGAGGCCTAAGCCCCAGCAGTGAGAACATTCATATAAAGCTGATGAAATGCAAAAAAAAGGTTTAATGTCAAATTTATGTTCTTATTTTTAAATCAATTAAGTAAAGCTTTTAAATATGTTTTTATTTTTTATGAATGTTTCGTCAATTTGTCGTCTAGCAAGGCTCCCGCACTCGTATAGCGTGTAAAGCCACAGGGAACCCCATCCCAGACATACAGTGGATAAAACAAGGGCGAGCAGTGAGTGAGAACTCGTACGATATCGACTACGCGGACCTGGTGTTGAACAATGTTCAGGTGGGACAAGGAGGCGTGTATACCTGTGTGGCGGCCAATGAAGGGGGTACTGACGAGAGGAAGGTGAAGATTGAAGTACTTGGTGAGTTCTTAGTTGAATATAATTGTATTAATATAATTATAAATGATATCTACATATATAGAGAGACAGGGGCCTTATCACGACCTAAACTGGACTATTCATTCCTGTTTCTCGCTCGCACAACTACCATAACACGTCATGGTAAGGTGACTGGCCTGTTGGTCTAGTGGTTAGTGGCCCTGACTGCTAAGCCGGAGGTCGTGGGTTCGATTCCCACTTAGGACAAATGTTTGTGTGATGATCACGATCATTTGTTCTGTGTCTGGGTGTAATTTATCTATTGTGTATGTATTTAGAAATATATAAGTATGTTTATTAGTTGTCTAGTACTGATAACACAAGCTTTGCTTAGTATGAAAACTATTTAAATAAAAAGTTAATCATAATCTTTCATTATCCCTACAAACTTTCTCTTACAGAACCACCAAAAATCTTCCAAGCCTTATTTCAAAATGCGAACTCCAGTACAAATGAGGTTCATATAGAAGTGATCTCAGGCCAAGCATTCTACCTGCACTGCCATCCATATGGAAACCCGCTTCCCTCCGTCTACTGGTTCAAAGACGACGTGCCTTTGAAACTCTTTGATGAGTCTATGGTTTCTACGAACTTTGGAGAGGTCATCGTGGTGAAGAAAGCGATGGAAGACCAGACGGGCAATTATACTTGTGTAGCCAGGAATAAAGTTGGCAATACTAGTGTCGTTTATCTGGTTGATGTTCTGGGTGAGTACTAGTTTTTTTTTATGTTTAAATTCAAGAGTGTATGTTTTTTCATAAATCGATTTTTTTCCATGTCCTCCCGAAAATCCAGTCTGGTGGATTTTGAGAATGGAAAATCCCATCCATATCCACAAAGCTTTAAGATCAGTATTCAAAGAAATTGTAATAAAAATACAGATAGCTAAAAAATTTTTTTTTAGACATTGGAAACAGTATCTCTGTTTCATTTTAGTTAGAGAGTTTCATCAAAACATTTTTTTTTCGGTTAGAGAATCAGAGACTTTATTTTTAAAAATACGCATAGTAGTTATTGTATCTGTGAGCACTGTTTAAAAATAGTGTTTCCATTTTCGAAAAGCGAGGGTAGCTATGCACATAAGTTGGCCTGTATTGGCGGTTCAACAGTAATTAACGACAAACAAAGCCGGCTCGACGCTGCTACTGACACGACCCAGTTCGGCTTCAATCGGCTTGTGCCGATCAGATTTTTTTTTTCTTTTTTTTTCATTCGATTTGACACATCATTCGATTTGAAAGCATTTGTGGATTGACAAAGCCAATCCTCAGAAATTACTACCTACATTACGTTCGTGATCATTTGGCTTATTACCAAGCGAAAGCGGAGCGGAATATTTTCCGAACATTCATCTACATATTCAATTTTTCTTCCCCGCCCAGCTGTACTCATTATGCCAGTCTGCTTATGTGTGTAGCAACCGTAAAATAGTCCCCATTCGTTTTTTATTTACTCACGTTTTATTTCAGTTCCTCCACCAACACCCAAAGAATCTACTAAAAAGGTCACTGCAAGTTTTGAAAAGCCATTGGTATTGACTTGCCCAGCTGAGGGCAGTCCGTTGCCCAGCGTTATGTGGATCAAGCACCCTTACACTGAAATAAATGGAGATGAGAGAGTTTTTCTGTCTGATGATAACTTTAGTTTGGTGAGATAACTTATTTAATTTAACACATTGATATTAGTACTAATTTTTGTATTATTTCCATTCCTGTGGTACGGGGCGTATAAGACCTCGTTTGAAAACTACCATTATGGTAGTAAGGTGCTTATTAGACCCCATATAGTTTAAGAAACTAAAATCCTTTTATACTAAATTTAAAAAAAAAAACATCAGTGTGGTACGAGGTCGTAGTGACCCCGTATTGAAGTAGATACACCACTACTATCAGTTTTTATAAGGCATCTTAGATTATAATTGTATGTTCATCGTGTATGCCCATTATCCCCATCAGATGTGTTCCAATTTAAGGGGATAAAGGGCATTAAATAAAATAATTAAACCCCCGTACGCTGTCCTTGCGTCCTGTACTTTGCCTTTGTTTACCATGTGTATATCACGTATCTTAAAAAAAAATATCCCTATATTCTAGGGAAATGGGGCTCTGGGTGCTCAATAAAATATTAAAATTTTTGGCCAATCCCGGGCACTCGATGCATCAAGAATTGAAAAGAAATTTAAAAAAATACAGTGACACTGAGCATGTCGAGAGTTCAAAACTTACAATAAAAATGCGGACATCTTACAAAATTATAAACTTGATTAGACTGTTTGTATGGGGAGGCAGATTTTTATTTTTTCATTTCAGGGAAAAAAATCTTGTGGAAGGTTGTTCAGTTTCGTCTATTGAGCAAGCCCTTAAAGTTTGCGGAAACGACAGGTTTCCGCAATCTTTAAGCCTGTATAATACAAAAACAAGCAACAATTCATATAATTAAAATTTTAAGTATCCCCCAGTATTTTTTACACAGTATTTGTCTAATCTGAACTTCCTTTACCTTGAGAGTGCCAAAAAACCACCGGGAGAAAACCGAGTAGAAAACACTTTTACAAAACCTATAATAATTTCCCGCGCGCCTCAAGGAGTTGATAGCGAACCGTAGGAGCCCAGCCTGCTAGCAGGCAGGGTCGAAGCCTACTGGTGGGTAGGTGCCAAGAGTCTACTTCTGAAAGTAAGGCTCGGCCCTGGTATGATAGGCAACGTAGGAACGGGGTGGATTTTTTAGTCAGTAAAACTCTGATACTATCTCCCGCTCCTCAAAGGGGCGGGAGAAGGCATTGAATGATTTTTACCCACCGAAAAAAAAGCCATGATAACAGGTAACAAGGGACACAGGTTGATTTAAAATATAAATCTCTTCCAGATCATCAACAAAACAGAAGTAACAGACGGTGGCAATTATTCCTGCATCATGATGAACAAGGTCGGCACCACAGAGGTTACATTCGACGTCACCGTACAAAAACCTCCGTCCATTATTGGGAATGTTGGCAATAATTTGGTGGAAGGACACGTCGTTGCGTACAAAAGGAGCATAGTATTGAAATGTGAGGCTGATGGATATCCGACGCCTAAGATTTCGTGGTTGAAGGTACTTTTTTTACTAGATTATTTTTAGACTCCACAGGATCCTTACAAGACAGCAAAACCGTTAGGGAAAACCCCTGATCCTAGAACACGAACGGCAACTGAATAAAACATAGGGGTGGTTTCAGTCAGTAGAAGTCTGACACACCCTCCTGCCACGCTCTAAAGCGGAAGAAGTCATTATATGGTTTAAAGTGGGAACTTTAAAAAAAATAGGTTCCTTACATTATCCGCGATAAAAGCAAAAGCATGAAGCTTAGCGATTGTGTACCTGTAGTGTACCAGTGAAACAAGTTTTAATGATCGGATTAGACTCTTCAATGGCCTCTCCACCACGTGTACGAGCCAACCATCCAACTATTTAGCTCATAGGACACCTTTAGCATGTTGTCGCTAACATTGTAAAGGTAAAAAATTTTGTTTGTTCATCACATTCGAAAGACTGAACGGATTCCGGTGGAATTTTTGTACACGGTAATACTTTTTATACCGGGAGTATGTTCCTTTGGGACGAACTACCACGAGCTAAAGTATTCAAGGGATTGATCTATAATATATAGGGTGTATAGATCCATCCTTCTGTCTCGCTCGTACGCTTGTCATTTCAGCACGTCATGGTAAGGCTCCAGGAGAGCGATATTGTAAATTCTTCTTTTTTTTTCAGGATACACAAGCACTGAGTGAGAATTTGTCTAACATACAGAGAGTGCTCGGCAACAGTTTACTAGCAATATGGAGCGCTGACGTGAAGGACGCTGGGCAGTACATCTGTGTGGTAGAGAACGAAGCAGGCACCGCGCATCGCAGATTCAATATAGCCATACAAGGTGAGACATCTTTTGTTAGCCAACGCTTGTTACTTATAACGTCGCAGTAAAACTATGTGGTAGAATGAAGTGGACATTGCGGATTATATGTACAATGGATAAACGAAGCGGGCATTGAGTATAATCGATAAGTGTGTTTCGTCATATACTATTCAATTCCGCGTACCGGCTAAGAAAACTAGCGAACGAAAATCGCTGCCGTTACTTGAATGGCCAAACGTGAAATAATCGATCTTCATCTTCAATATCACATCAACACAGCCACACACTGACATACCAAATCACGTTCGTGCGCTTGGTCTGAGTGCTTATTGCGAGTTCATTTTACGATAACGTGATCGACACGTTTATGACGTTCGGCGCGACGATTGGCCCGCTTCAAACTCTTAACCAACCAGAGAGCAAAATGCGGTAAATGTTTCAATCACGTTAAACAACAACGCAGTGAACCCAGCATGAAGCTATTTAAAAATTTAAAATTATTGTTTTAGTACCAGCGAAATGGAGTCCGTTCACACAGTGGTCTTTATGTAATGTTACCTGCGGATTGGGATACCAGCAGAGATCCAGGTCCTGTCATTTTATCGATGATAAAAATAATACTATCGGTAAGCAAATGTACCTTTTATTTTTGTGCCTCTTCTATTTCATAAATATTGAAAGTCGATCTTCCATTTCATCTTATAGACCATAGCATACGAGTACATATATATGGCATTTTGACATAGAAGTTTTGAAATCATTAGACCTGAAAGTTTGCCTTTCAAAAGCATTCCATAAGGATAAACACGTATTGTCTGAAAAAGAACTAGAAATAAAGAGTGAGAAACCTTTTTTTTTCTCTAATTAAAAGTTTGAATTTTTGTTTCGCTAGTTTAATAATTTAGGAAAATTCAAAAAACATGTACTTACCTTTTAATAAGGTTGTTTAAGGTATACCACAAGGGTGTATTCTGGGTCCTTCTTTACTTTAAAAAAATAAAAGCTTTGACACAATTTTACATTTACACTGACCATATTACAGTTAGTTCTTCTGAGTCTGAGAAGATAATTCTAGACGAGTCTGCGTGTAAGGGCCCTACCGTCGATAGAAGAAAATGTCACATGCCTCCCTGTGAAGTAAGTAGCACCTTATATTTACTGTATCCATTTTACTTTTATTTTATATTGATTATTTCATCTCTCCTAATATTCAACATTTGCCACCAAACATTTACGAGTACAGAGACCTACCCTCAAGCTAGCAAGCAGGAGAAATTCATCCAAAGCCTTTTTAGCAATTTCTACATATTCAAGTCGTTACAACAGTGTTGTGAAAGTTCCCACATTGAACTGCTTTAACCTGTTGAATACCGTAATTAGAGACACAATAGAAAGACATGAAGTATGCGGACGCCGGCGTCCTCTCGGGGAATAATGAATAAAAAATCGTTTGGACAAACTAAATGTTTCCAAACTATTTGAGACACATGCATCAGCTAATAGTTGCTGATGTGTCTTACCAAATAATAATAATTTGAATTGTATGTGAACAATTGGGAAGTCTCAAGACTCTCAAGTAAACTATACATTCACGGGTTTGATCGGAAACTAGATGGTGATTTAACTTATGTGAGCTTATTAATCTTACTGCAGGCGTATGTGTAATGTTTTAGGTGGACCAGTCGAAGCCCCGCTGGTCGCAGTGGTCTCAGTGGTCGGAGTGCTCAGCCACGTGCGGCGTCGGCACGCAGTCGCGGACGCGGCGCTGTAAGACTAAAGCCAAGTGCGATGGAGACAATGTACAGGTAACCAGCTAATAGTACTGTCATTCATTATTTCATCATTTCAGCCGAAAAATCTTTGATAATTCACTCTGTATATAACTTTATTTTTAGTACGAGTATATGCGAAACCTGAATATAGTTTGTTAAGAATCAGTAACTGAATCAAATCCAATATTTTTTACAACATGTTTTTTTTTCCCAAAAATATTTAAAAAATGTGACAAGTTGGATACCACCGAACAACAGAGGTCACAGCAGGTCATAGTGGGCATAAGGTACCAGTGCACAGCTGGACACGAGAGCAAAACAACATCTTGGTTGCCCGGATGGCTCAGTGACCACGTATTTTGCCATGCCATGCCATTTATTTCCATGGAGTGTCAGCGGTTGATCATTGGAAAGTCATAATGACGCCTTTATATTAGTAGATTACGACACTTGTCAAAATCAACAATTCTGAAATCAATGACAGACTATTCTGACACTATAGTAATAGCAGACTTGAGGCCCATAGGACACGGTTTACTCTTGTGCCAAATGTCATTCAAATTCATTCAGCTGTTTGAGCGTGAAGAAGTAACAAGCATACAAATATACACACACTCACAAACTCTACCCTGTATATGACGCCCCAAAAACCTACAATAATATTGCACAATATATCAACATTGTGCAATGTTATTCAAAGTGTAGGGATAGTATTGAAACATTTGCGCAATTATTTGACAAAAGTTTAAGTGAGCTTCAATTTTATTGTGCAATATTATTGTTGGTCTATGGGGCGCAGCTAAGTAATATTCAGTGGAGTAGCTACTAAGGAGCTAGGCGGGGCAGTGTTCATTCGGTACATGAAACACTATCGATTTGTAAAGACAAAATTGAAAAATAAAGTACTTATTTTATTATAGTGTGTTCATGAATTGTTAGATAAATAAATAAAGTCACTAAATTTTTGCGGACAACCAGGTAAGATAACAAGCCTATAACTTTGTGATTTTTCATCATACAAAGATTTTTACATGAAAATACTAGACACGTGTTTCGGGTTTCGCATAAATTAAAACAAATTTTGTATACACCGTTAAATTTTGCTCGTTTTAATCCCATGGAGGGTCGATTCGGTTAATGCAGCGTTATCGATTCGTAAAGATAAAATTAAAAAATAAAGTACTTTTTTTAAACTCGAATTAATTTACGCATGTACGAAATTAATTTCCATAAGTAAACGTCAGCTGAGCGAGGTCAATGAACTGTAGGTAGTTAGTACGCAACGACTGACAACTACCTACAAGATCATTGACTCGTTTTACTTAAATAAAAATAATTTCGTACATGCGTATATTAATTCCAGTTTTAGAAAAGTGCTTTATTTTTTAATGTTATCTTAACAAATCGATAGTGTTTCGTATACTTACCAGATCGACCCTTCACGGGATTAAAACAATCAAAAATTAACGGTGTATACCATACGTTTGCAAAATCTTAGCATATTAAAAAAAAACATGTACCAAAAGATTTTATACGTTTTTCAACGTCAAACTTTTGTTTCATTTAGATAAAGAAATGTACTGATCTGCCTCTATGCAACCCTGCTTCGAGTCCAGCCGACAACGATGTCTTAGACAGCAAAGAAAATAACGGCGATGATGTGAGTTTTATTCACTATTTATATATTATTATTTGACTGGCCTGTTGGTCTAGTGGTTAGTAACCCTGACTGCTACGTCGAAGTTCGTGGGATCGATTCCCACCCAAGACAAATGTTTGTGTGATGAGAACGATCATTTGTTTTTATTTATTTATAAAGACTTCATGCACATAACAATGTACAAAGGTGGACTTAATGTCTTAGGCATTTTCTACCAGTCGACCTTAGTGTGGTGCAGAAACTAAACATGGTAGGTGCAACTAATAAATAGACAAACAGTAAAGAAAAAAAGAAAATATATACAATAATAAATACATACTTAGATACATACATATAAATAAGCAATGTTATTGTGATAAACGAATCCAATCAATCAGTGTAGTGATTATTCTGCCAACTTCTTGCGAATGAACTCACGTGCCTTCACCTTAAGATCAAGATTGAATAGATTACTTTTAGGCAAGCGTGCTCCGTGAATCAAATTTTGAAATCGGTCAAATAATTTTTTAGTTAAATCATAAAAAAAAACTACAATACGATGAAAACTTGCACCACTGGGGGGTCCAAAATCAATTACTGATCCATGGTATTCATTTATGGTACGATGTCAGATACACCCTGTATATAAAGATTTATTTTAATTGTTCCAAATTTATTTTTTGCAGGACTCTTACTTACCGGATGCAACTTTTGAGATGCAGCCTGAGATGATAAACTCGCATTTCTCACCAGAAGTTGAGCAGTTTTACGAAACATCAGGTAAACATTGCTTTAAAATTACCATTCTCAGATCACATAAACGATTTTTTTGTTAGTCACAAATAGTCTGCATACCAATTTCTAGCTTTTTACCTTGAAAATTGCGAAATGCTCCATACAAACTTCCACCCCCCATTATTTATAGAGAAGTGGGGGTTAGAAAGGGACAAAACGTAGCTTATGTTACTCTCCATCCCTTCAACTATCTCCACATAAAAAATCACGTCAATTCGTCGCTCTGTTTTGCCCTGAAAGACGTATAAACAAACAGACACACACACTTTCCCATTTATAATATTAGTATGGGAGTATGGATATTTCATCACCACTGCTCTCAAAACTGTGACGGAAAACACTATGAGGAAACTATGTTCTAGAACCAAAAATTAAAGATATGTGACATCCACCAAACCGCACTGGGCCCGCATGGTGGATTACGGCCCATTCCCTCTTCGAGGGAGGAGACCTGAGTCTCAGCAGCAGGAACATTATTGGACTGACTATGCTAATGTATTGTCCAACCAACCGATGTCCTATCAAGATAGCTGTCAAATGCATCTTCTTGACTCTTATGCCGCTTACATAAGGTTCAATTTCCAGGCTCACAATCACCAACGGTGTTCTTCGAAGTGAGCGTGACGGAGAACCTCGACCACAGCGATAGAGGGCCGTGCGATGCCGGGTATAGCCACAACAAGACTACTGATGCTTGCGATGGTAAGTTCCAAGAAAGTCCGAACAACCCGACGTACGGCGAATATCCACCCTTACATTGTTGACACCCCTACGGTCCGGACCGGACTAAGCGTTTAAAAAAGCGTTTAATGCACAGGAACATGGTCTGCTGCGGTCTTCCGCTTTATAAACCATTAAATTTTGATCGTTTTAATTCCGTGGAGGGTCGATTCGGTATATGAAACACTATCGATTTATAAAGATAGAATTAATTTACGCATTTACGAAATTTTTCTTTAAGTAAATTTCAGCTGGGCGAGTTCAATGATCTGTAGGTAGTTAAGTACGCAACGACCGACAACTACCTACAAGGTCATTGACTCGTTTACATAAAGAAATTAATTTAGCCCTTACCAGCGTAGCAAGGACAGAAAGAAAAAGAATAAAATAAAAAAAAATACCTGTACGCCAAAAATTCAAGGTAAGAATCTTACGCGATGAACCGATAACCTGAAGGCAGTACCATAGTACACTCAGTAGTGATCACAATGGTGGAGAAACTTATTCATCGAACATGGCATCATCAAAGTATTTTAAAGATTTATTTCTGTTTGTTACAGATGTGGACGAGTGCTTGGTTGACACAAACAAGTGTCACTCGACGCAGCTGTGCGTGAACACACAGGGCGCGTACCGCTGTCAGTGTTCACCCGGCTATCTGTCGCTAGCGGCCGGGCAGAGGTGTCTGGGTGAGTAGTAGCAGTTACACACGGGTCCAAAATTTAACGTTGTATAAACATGTTTATGTATCTTACCTATACTTCTTTAAAAAATAATCTTTGTTCGCAGACATAAACGAGTGCGAGTTGCAGACGGACGGCTGTTCCTACTCTTGTGTGAACACGGCCGGTGGGTACGTGTGTGCGTGTCCGCGACATCTGAGGCTACACGTCGACAAGCACCATTGTGTTACACGTGAGTAAACACACACAGATATCCACACACGCATAAACGGTACACACAGGGTGTAAACTGGCATGCGCAAAAACACACGGGTTTTTTTTCTGATGGTTGCGAAATCATCAAATAACTTCTTTCACTTTGCGTGGAGGTAGAAGAAGTGTCAGACTTATATTGACTAATAACCGCCTGTGTTCCTTCAGTTGCCCTTTGCCACGGTCATTATAACTCTTAAACAATCCCGCTGCCCACACACACGGGATTGGACTGCATGCGTGTTAAAGGACACGGTAATAAGTTGAACTAAAATGGCCGTCATTGCTATTATCACGCGCAACCCCCCACTGTATCGCACTTCGATTGAGACCCGTAAATCTGTTACTGCGCATTGAAGATCGAACGCCATTTCGGTTCAACTTATATGCCACGTATTGTACATTTAGGCCTCCGATTCCCAAGGGTATTTTATTAACCTCCTACTTACACTCTGAGTACCAGTGTTACCAAGGGGTGGGAAATCATTAAATAGCTTCATCCTCTCTGGGTGGAGCTAGAGGAACTCTTTTTAACAATGAAGATGTTAAAGAATAACTTTATTTTTCAGCTGCATTATACCGGAGTCCGCTCGGAGAGTTGGAAAATGAATACTTGAGTACCACCATAGAATTCCCGAACAGATACAAGAAACCCATAAGAAATACTTAGCAGTTGTTTCATCTCTTCAAATGACCAACCTCGCAGATATCCCATAGATTTTAGGTGACTAAGGGCCCGAGCGTCACCATAATAATTAAAATCGTGTGAAATTTATACTTGACTAACTATACATATTCAAGCACTATAGTTACTATCGGATATTAGTTTAAGTACTTTGGTATTTTTGCCGAATAAAGTGACTTTTTAGGAAATAATTTGACCAAGTTCATTAAAGTAAAATGTCCGAACTGATTTACAGCTCATTCACGACTTCTGTCTTAGTGGTTCGGGGGCGGTATCAGTAGACGAGTGCGCGGCGCTATGAGCGGCGTGTCGTGGCGTGCTTCAAACATTTACAAACTTTAGTTCTTACCGCTCGCCGCTGCCGCGCTTAGCTGCCGCTTACAGCGGCAAGGTCGTGAATGGGCTGTTATGTGTTTCGATTTCGTGGGGCTACTCGAGCTAGACCGAAAAAAACTAGTGGTTTTTTTGTTCAATGTGCCTCATAAATTTACTGATACGATCCAAAGTACGTCAACTATTTTAATAGAAATTCCAATAACCCCGCTAGATCAAAACACATAACTGATTCTCAGTTTGTTTGACGACGCTTCAACTCGACTTTGTATCAATTTCCCTTTACGAGTATTTTTTATTCAATCGTCTTTAAGAGCACCTCAAAATATGTGTTCAAAGTAAGGATGCCTCGATACGCCTTTTTGCCGATACGATACCGATACACTTATAAGAATATCGGCGATACTGATACCGATACCGATACGCTTATTGAATTTAAAAAGGAAGGTAGAATAAATAAAACACAATTAATTAATAGTTTTAGTAATCAAAATTAACATTTTTAAGATTTTTATTTAAAAAACAAAGCATTCTTAAGTTTTGCGGGCAAAGCCGATTTCGCAAGTCTGTTTGAATAAGACCTGCGGTGGAAAATAAATTATTTCGTGCCTCGTTTGCAACGAAATAGATGGGACAACACGCGGCGTTTACATTACATTTTTAAAGCGCGAAATTTGAAAAGTATCGTTGAATCTGCCATAAAAATATCGCCGATACCGATATATCGGCAAACCTGAAGTATCGCCGAAATATCGTTATCGGGATCGGATGCATCCCTAGTTCAAAGCATTGATATAATCAAAACAGCGGAAGATAGACTCGCCTCTAGCGCATGGACCTCTGAAATCACGATAGTTTGTCCTAATTTCACTCAGTCGCAATCGGCGTTACATCGGTCGCGACGATCACACACATTCTGCGGCTAACGCTATTTCGCTCTCACAACAGCGCCGGCTCTTACCTCTGTCCTTGTCTATCTCGGTCCAGGTTTTTGGATTGTGATGTTAGCACGTAACGTACCTTCCCGTATAATATATCAATGGTTCAAAGTGTCATTTTGTTCCAGCTGTAGGTAATGTAAAACTTAGTATCTAAAGCATTAAATTATTTTGTCAATCATATGGAAATAAAACACTATAACTTAATTTTGTACTATTTATTTTATTCTACGTGTTAAGTACATAGGTATGTGAATATTTTTATTATCTCTTTGTAATCTCTTGGTTAATTGTAAAATTAGAATATAATTCATTAGTTTGCAGTCAATACTATACATTTTTCTACGTTTCTACATTAATCTAAGTCATATTTTATGCTCTTTATGTAAGATATGCACCGAGCGGGTCACGCCGCAGCCTATTTTCCGCGTTGAGGGAAATGTAGCAATTGAGAAGTGGTGTCATATTTACATGTAATTAATAAAATATTTTCAATACACTAAGGTACTCGAAAACCCACTTTATAGTGTCAGACTTTTACTGACTAAAAACCTACCTTTCCATTCCTTGCCTTTATCCTGGGGCCCGTGGTGACAGTCTCACATAACCTTTGGGCCCCAGTAGGCTTCGGCCCTGCTGGACTAGGGGTCCAGTTTGCTGACAACTCCTTGAGGCGCGCGGGAACGGTGCGCGCCGTGGACGACCTGAGCTCGGACCGGTCTGTTACCGGACGGACGGACAGCGAGCTACCCATTGCTCACCGTCCGCGAGCCCGCGCCTACGGTGGCCGGAAAGTGCGGAAAAATTGCACGAGCTCGCCTCCGCTGCAGTGTATTGTATTTATCGTAACAGGTGGTGCCGCGCATCCCCCACGAGTCGCTGGGCAGTCCCCGTTAATTTATTTCTTCGTTAGTGTATTGAAAAACGTAGTATGGTACACGTGAAATTTGTCACTGTGTCACTTGGCTCCATAACACCTTCGGCTCGACACCTGCGGCTCGGGCAAATTCCACCTCGGTCGCAATGGCAGATTTTCTCCACTTGTGTCAAAACTTGCATACCTAACTTTTGCTATATGATACTTCATATAATAAAATGTAAGTCTAAGTATACAAGTTTTGATCTGAAGAGATACTACTCTTCGGATCAAAAACAAAAATGGTTCATCGTCCTTTCAATTCTCTTCTTGCAAAATGCCGGGACTGCATTTCATAATGTGGCCTAACTCGGTCGGTGTAAATCGTACATATTTAGAACCCCTATATACAATAAGTATCATTCAGTTTCATGCATTCAAAGCCTCAGAATAGTGAGAATATAAGGTGTTACATAAATGTATATAATAAACCAGAATAGCCGGTAAATATGGCCATTACTACGTATCGGATTTGTAGATCAACGTTTATTTCTGTCGCTCATACTTATAGTGCTTTATTCATTATCATTTTCTAGAGCGTCTGGCCATTGCTTCCAAGTTTCCAACCTATATCGCGACATAAAACAGGTACAATCTAGAAAATAAGTCATGTGTTTGCTAAATAGCTCTATTTTTAGTGCCTTTTATGACTCCGAGTAAACATTTTTGTTTGCAAGGAGTCATCGCTATCTGTCGATACAGAATATTGATGAAAGTTTACAGTTTTCCTACGATTCTAAGTAACTACAATATTATTTTGTCCTAATTATTCCTGTGTAAGAAAATAAACTCTACCAGTGTATCAATAATGTCTGATTTAGGTTGCAATAGGTGGAAGCCGCTCGTTACCCACCATCTTCTTTATATGTCCTCGCTTTGCGTCCAGCACTCGCTCGTCCTGCTTTCTGGCAACATTCCTGGAACGTAATACCAGTAGGAATAAGAACGAATCAAACCTGAACTGTAGCCTCGTTTTATCGAAGAAATAATAACTATTCAAGTTGACAGAGAGTAAAAAGGGCCTGCATCGAGATTAAGACTACAGATTCACGTTTACAGACTAACAAAAAAAAATTGTGTGTTTTTGTTCAAGTAGGTAGCCTCAAACCTGCCAAACTTTGTTTATAACTTTGTGTTTGACATATTAGTCCAGTCACAGCTGAAAATTGGTAGGATTGTTCAAAACACCATCATAAATGAAATCTAAAAAATGCTTACCGATCCGACCTCTTGAAATACTCGGGGTCAAAGGTCACAAAAACGAGTTTTCGCGATTTTTCAGCAAAATGGTAAGTTTTATCATAAAATAGCCCAAACAAAAGTAGTAGATCAGATATTTATCTACAAAAATGTCTCAGAACTTTTTTGTCTAAGGGTCACCGTTTTTGAGATGTAATTAAAAAAGTTGAAAGAAATAAGTAATCGTCATAATATGCACACGTTTTCACGCCGCCTTTGAGGTAGTGTAATTAGTGCGGTTTTAGGGTTCCGTACCTCAAAACGAATCACTTTGTTGTCCGTCTGTCTGTCTGTCTTTCTGTTCGTCAAGACCCTTTATCTCAGGAAAGCGTCAAGGTATCGAGTTGAAATTAAAACCATAGAGGTACTCAAGTCTCCTGTCCTTTGAAGCTGTGAAAAAATGAAAACTCATTGCTGAGTTAAGCTTGTGTTTCTACATGAACTATCTGTATCACCATATATGTTATGTTTTTGTGTACAATAAAGGATTAAGTAGGTATTGAGTATATTTATGATATTTTTTGAATAACAGAAAAAAGTCTAAGTAAGTATAATAATTTCAAGTAGGTACCTACAGTTGACGGCGATGAGACGATCATCGATACTAGTAACGTCTACGGATTTTTAATAGTAAATGGAATTTGCTGGCCCAGCCCTTATGTAACCTGCTTCGCAAGAAAAACTCTCACAAATATCCCTAAGCACTTTGGCTTTGTTATTATTTGCCTTAATACTTACTGCCAGTAGTTGCTATTCTTCTGAAGTCTCATGATATTATTCTGGCATATCATCAGCTCGTTTTGCAAGTAGGTTCTTTGGTCGTTTACTCTCACAAACAACTGAAATGAAATAAAATAATTATTCAGTTATACATCGTTAAATTTTCGTCGTTTTGATCCCGTGGAGGATCGATTCGGTACATGAAACATATCGATTTATAAAGATAAAATTAAGAGATAAAGTACTTTTTTTCTAAAACTCGAATTAATATAAGCATGAACGAAATTAATTTCTTTAAGTGGGAGCAGTGGTGGCCAAGTGGTAACGCCCCGACTTACGAGTCGTAGGTCGCGAGTTCAAACCCAGCCTGGCGCATTACTTTGCGTAATTTATTTCATCACCATTGCTCTCAAAAACAAACGGTGAAGGAAAACATCGTGAGGAAATCAGCAATGTCCTAGAACCAAAAATTCGAAGACATGTGACATCCACCAACCCGCACTGGGCCCGCGAGGTGGATTACGGCCCATTCCCTCTAATAGAGAGGAGGCCTGAATCCCAGCAGTGGCAACATTAGAAAGCTTATGATGTTGAATTGACATACAAGCAAAAGCACACTCGAAACGAGTTCCCCTTAAGTACCTTAGATTCCGAGTCCAAGCGCCATTCCTTGCTTCGCAGAGTGCTGATCAAGTCGGTTTTTAGACGCTCAAATCTTTTCACCGTCCGTAACAATTCTGCCTGTAAATGGATAAAAGTAAAACATTCTTATCAAGAGAATCGATAAACTTATAAAACCCAGAGTTTCCTTTACTACGTTCACGCCGTCCTAGGATGAATAGTTTATATAGGTACCGCCTTCAGTACTTCACGAACTTTTGTCTCGAACCATGGTTATCTATAGTATTTACCTACCAAGTGAAATAATACTATAAAAAAAAAACAAAAATGGTTGAGAATTACCTAAATGATGCAGCACTTTGAGATTATAACTTACCGGTGTAAGAATGTCCAGATTTATGTTGAGGTCATCGTGTTTTAATTTGCAGTCTGAAAATGAAAAAACAATAATATGTACTTTAATACTATATTGTTATAGAACCTCCGATTCAGGCCAAAACGATTTCGTGAATGGTTGAAAGGATGCTGAAAGGTAACAAATTAAGCCAAAAACGCAGTGCCAGTCTTAACACCAACTGACACTGCGGTGGGCTGTTAAGTCCACCTGGTAAGTAGCGAAGCGGGACAAACAATATTCTAAAATGACTGCAACTAGATGTATTATTAGCGAAAGTGTCTTTTTATAAGGTGGGAAATCATCTAAAGACTTCTCCTGCTCTACGGCGGAGCGGGAAAGCTTGTCAGAACAACAGTCTGACACCCGCCCTGCCTTAGAGCAGGAGAAGTCATTAGATGATGTTCCTTTTCTGCCCTTTGAGTTACAGTGAAGATTTAATGCGGGTAGTCTGGTGATTACGAAAATATTCAGCATAACTTACCCAGCCCGCATATCTTAGCGTTTTTAATCCTTTCTTTCAATGCTGGCAGTTGTTCTCTCAATGTTTCTATGGTGTCCTGGTATACCTTGTGTCTCGCACTCTCCTTCATCAAATCGTCATCGTGGTCCCAAGTGTAGTCGGTCTTGCGCAGTTCGTCTTGTACCTGGACTATCTGTTTCTCTAGCTCACCATTCTGCCAGGCCGCTGTTTCTCTGTTTGAAAAAAGAATTAAAGAATTTATGTGCAGTTAATTTATGTCTACAATCTCCCCGTGAATGTTACCTAACAGACTTTAAAAAGAGGGACTTAATGTTTCAAGCATTTTCTACCAGTCGACCTTAGGGTGGTGCATAAAACTTAACTTGCATAGGAGTGATTCTTTTAAGTACTCATGATTACTCATACGAGAAATCATCAAATAACTTCTCCCGGTCTGAGTGGGGAGTAGCAGACTTTACTGCCCCACGATCTTTGGCAATGTTTTAATATGCTACTTGTGGGACTATCCTGCCCACTGTCACATCTTCGTTAAACGACATTGCAAAACAGAATTATGTGTTAATTATGAAGAAATTGAAGTTAGTATCTAATATTACTAATATCACGCATTTTAAAGCCCGCAAGTAGAGGCTTCTAGCTAGATTTTTGGATCATATACAGCAAGTAAATGAGTTCATACTTCATAGCCTTGACCTATTTAAATGAGGTCAATTTTAAGTAGGTTGATACGGGTCGCATAATCAAGTAAGTATACCTACGTCTTATTATAATGAAGGTACTCTGCAGCATTAAGTAAGATAAAATTTGTATTATTACATTATTTCTATCGAACCTACACTTACTGAAAATAGCGAAAGAATAATTGTGTGAAATTAATGCAATGCATTTTATAGTAGATAGGAGCTACTAAAATAAACGTCTTTATTGTGGGTACTATTACTATGTGAAATTTACTGACCTACAAGTTTTCTCGTGTTCCAGTTCACTTTTCAAACATTCAATTTCACATTCGTTCATTGTGGCAATTATTTTAGCTACTTTTAGGATCAGTTCTTGTCAACTGCCCCGCTGCTGTAGTGAACACAGTGGTGCCCTTGATGCTTCAATTGATTAAACAAACTATGGCAACCAATGAATAATCCTTAGAGACGAAAACAGTCTATTTACATCTAAATTCCGTAATTTAGAGTTATAAAATAGTTGGCTAATTAGCTAAATAACTACCAATTTGCTAAATTACTATAAATTAACTCTCTCAGACCGACGACTGAATCGTTCATAATTTTGTGGAAAAACCATTAAGCAACTTAATTGGCTCATATGATTTAAAAAAGAAACATATATTATTTTGTAACAACGACATGATTTTCCAGCAACTTTGAAGTTGTAACGAAACGCAAAATTGTCGTTTGGCGTTTCTTGACGTCAAACGTCAAAACAAGTTCATTTTTTGAATTTGAATCGTGTGAATCTAACCGAAACAAAAGTTATCAAAAATTATAATAAACTGTCTAAAATGAGTTTATTGAGTGCTGTTTTGCAAGAGGCCGACAAGGTGAGTACTCAAGACTTGAAGAAAAGTCGTGATCAAGTACTGCCCATTATAAAAGACTTGACTGAACGAGCGCAACTACTGTCTTGGGCACTACAACAAAACATTATCGATACTTACGTTAATTTTACTATAACAAAGAGCTTAGAACAACTTAATTACAACAATCGAAAGGCTAAGATACTGTCTGATCATTCAAAATGCATTGAAGACATCGAATCTTTACAAGAAAGATTCGAAATGAATAATGAAGAATTTAAAAGTCATTGTGCAAAACTAAACAAATCAATTGATATTCTCAAAGACTTATGCGTTATTGTGGATGGAAAACGTGTCTTGGAGAAGGCAAATCATGAATTCAGTAGATATAACTACAGTTACGCTATGTTAGCAGTAAAAAATTTGAAAAAGGAACTAAAGAATTTGAAATTCGAAGGTAATATGGCGAAGGCTTTAACGGCCATTAATGCACAAGCTGAGAACCAATTATCCTTGTATATTGCTCAGCTGAGTGTTGAATGGGAGGATATCTTCACATGGTCAGAGAAAAAAGGGCTTAAGTTCTTAACTTACTCATTGTCTGTTCAACAAAGTGACCCATTCCTACTTCAAAAAATATTGAATACTTTATATGCTACAGAGAGGATGTATGCAGAACTCGGTCTGTTCTCACATTTCTTTATCAACAACTTGCTACACAATGTTATCCGACACAACTGTGATATATTTACAGAAGATCACACTGGAGCTATAGTTTTTAACATCAAAATTAATTTAAATGACTCTAATAAACCGAACTACCAAACAATATTTAATAATTTAACGGCTATCTTTGAATTCCTCCACTCCACATTGGGCTCACAATTTGAAAGTGAGAACACATTTATAGAAATCTTTGCTGAAACAATCCGTCAGAAATTCTTTAACAAAATTATTGAAGACTGCATTAGAATGAACTTACCATCTTGCGACAGCAGCTATCAGAACTATAAAAACATAGTTATTGAATTAGATTCATTTAACAAATTTCTAATAGATTTAAAGTTTGTAAAAGCTGATGAGTCGCCATTGAATAAGTACATTGATGATACGGAATGTGTTTTATATAACAAAAAATGTGATAAATTACTGTCTGATGTCCGGACTCTGCTGAAAGAAAGTCTTTCTCATGGTATTATTACGGTTGGCTCTGAATCAATTAATGGAAATGAATCTATACTAGATGTTACGGACAGCAATGTTGTGTGGGACATAACCAAGCCGCTCTTCCTTCCAAAATGCAAGATATCGCAGAACGTGAAAGCGATCATGTCTTTAATTGTGGAACATTTGGAGGAAAGTGCAAAGTTACCGGAGAAGTACAGTCGGCAGCTAGTTGATTACATAAAGGATATAGCTGTTATGTATCAGAGTTTGGTCCCAAAAAAATTTAAAGTTAATCTGGAGTGCTGTTCTGCTGAAATTGGTGAGAATTATTTTTCATTGAAATTTGTAAAATTACATAAAATGTTGAGTCTGCTTTTGTACCTATTGGTATTACCAATAGTTTGATCCCTACTACATTGGACCTTATTTCATTTTAACTTAAAAGTGTTTGGTCAAAGACCCAGCTCTGCCTACTTCTTTTGGCAATACTACCTGGATTCTATGTTAATACCAGACAGTATTTTCTGTGGTTGGTGTACAAAAAATAAATGGCTATTAGTAAAATATTTACTAATGTTAATAAGTCCTTTGTAATACTGTAAGGCAAACCATAGGGGTTATAAATGTTAATGAACTCTCCTCAACTGCCAATATACCTAATAACTTTCTATTCTATCTTCATTAGGAACCTTTAATTACCCGAAACCAATTGTATTTTCCAGCTCTGTTCTTCAACAACTGCTTTTACCTAGCCCATGGTCTCCTGGGACCTCCATGGTGCAACAGTCTGCCCAGGAGCCTAGCTGATCAGCTCACTGTGGTGTTGCTGGAGTGCATCCAGGACCTCAGGGTTTTGGGGCTGGAGAAGATATCCCTGTACTTACAGAACCAGAAGAGTAGCATCATGCAGAGTATTGAAGCTAATGGTGAGTTGCCTCACACTAGGAATTAAGTACTTGTGCATAGTAAGAGTGTTCACAAACATGTAAAACTTTGCATACAAAAGACACACAAACCCATTCCAACTATCTATAAAAATATTCCACAACTATCACACAACCCCGTCTAGTCTCAAGCTAAGCAGAGCTTATATTATGAGTAGTAGACAACTGATAAACATACTTATATATTTCTAAATACATACATATTGTAGATAAATTACACCCAGACAACAAATGATTGTGCTCATCACACAAACAGTGGTCCTGAGTGGGAATCGAACCCACGACCTCCGACATAGTAGTCAGGGTCACTAACTACTAGACCAACAGGCCATACAAATCGACTGTCTCTAGGTAAACTATTGAAAAACTATAAAATACTTACTTTAGTAATACTTAAGTAAGTATTTTCACATTCAGGAGAGCAATTTGAAGTTTATTTTATGGATAACTTTGCCATTATTGACTATTATCTTGTAAATAAATTTGGTTACATACACCGTTAAATTTTGGTCGTTTTAATCCCGCGGAGGGTCGAGTCGGTACATGAAACCCTATCGATTTGTAAAGATAAAAAAGAAAAATAAAGTACTTTTTTTTAAACTCAAATTAATTTACGCATGTACGAAATTGATTTCTTTATGTAAACGTTAGCTGATCGAGGCCAATGAACTGTAGGTAGTTAGTACGCAACGACCGACAACTCCCTACAAGATCGTTGACTCGTTTACTTAAAGAAATTAATTTCGTACATGCATATATTAATTCGAGTTTTAGAAAAAAGTACTTTATTTTTTAATTTTATCTTTATAAATCAATAGTGATTCATGTACCGAATCGACCCTCCACGAGATTAAAACGACCAAAATTTAACGGTGTATAAAGGTTTGGTTTAAGAACTAGACAAAAATATAATTTAATAAGCTAGCTAATTTTTATCAACCTTGAAACAGAAAAGTGCAAATTTTTCAGATTTGAGAGTTTACGTAGGGACAGTCGAAATATTTGTTCCGTGCGGGAATCGAACCCGCGACACGCGGCGCTGCACCCAATCGTTCAATTTGTGTTGTTATAGGCCTCTCCCAAGTGGATGCTTTCCTATATTTATTTATTTATGTACAATATTTTATAGTAAAAGCCTAACGATAATAATAAAAAAAAAAATTCTGAAAATAAAGAGCATTAAAATTGGTTTTTAAATGATGCAGCACTAAGCATTTCAATTTATTGGAGTGAGGAAATGTTGCGTGGTGAACATCTCTTTTGTACGCACGTAAGCTTATGGCCGTGATGTCACATTTCAGTTTGTTGTATATCCTTTTTCTGATACTTGAAAGTTTCTCCTTCCACCAGACTTGAAAGGTCTCTAACTTTCTTAATTTCAAGCAGAATTGAAAAATGTTATTTATCTTCACTTTTTGGCAGTTATATTTTAAATCAAATGAAAAAAAGAAATTCTCAAATACCCATATAGTAAAATAATTACACTATTATAATAATATATCCCTTTAAATTCCGAAATAAGATCATCATCAAAACTATAGCTATTTACTTCAGTCTACTACAAATAACATAGGACTCTCGAATTGTACGCATTTGACACCCGCGATTCTACGCATAATAAAACATTAAGGGTATTACATTGCTCAATGACCTTGAAGAATTTACCTCTACACAGGCATTGCAGGGGGTGCTGCGCGCGAGGTGTTAGTACTGATTCGATTTTTTCTTGAATACTTATCGATATTTAATGAAATTAGAAAAAAATCAATACAAGTTATTCAATTTATCGTAACATATATTTTGGTATAAATTTAATGTATAAATATAGAGCCGTTTTCGAGAAAATATGGAATTAATGTTCAAAAAAGGCCTATTTACCAGTTTTTTTTTTCTAGATTTAACGTAATCAATACAATTTATTAGTAATGTCCTTAAGTATCCCCTTCATTTTTTATATGGTAATCGTACATAAGTCATAACGAATAATCTATAAACTTCAATCAACCTAGGTTTTTTTTTTAATTGGGCGATGTAATCCCCTTAATTAGAGCATGATAAATATAGAAATGGGTCATTGGGATGCTCGAACTTCTAGAGTTAAGTTCGAGCATTGTCACCCTACCTAGCCTGAATAAATGCAAATATTTAATAACAAATTACAGGAACTCCATGGACCCACGACTCATACGAACAATTCGACTGCGCGATCAACAACGCCATCGCCATAATGAAAGACCTAAAATCCTGCTGGCTCAACGTACTACCCGCGCGCATGTATGAGATGTCAGTGTGTACGCTAGTCCAGACGCTATGCCAGTCGGTGCTGGAGCGAGTACTGGCCGACAGTAAACCGGTCAGTGAAGAACTCGTCTATATGCTGGCGATGAGGGTGGAAAGGATTGTCGATGATGTTTTTATGCTTTTTGAGGTAAGTTTTTCGAGTTATAAAATGATTTAAGTTCTGATCAAACTGATGTGCATCACGCACAAGATGTGGTAAGAAATTCACTAACGATGATTACTCTGGAGTGATTGACATTTGGTGTCAATGTGCAGGACTTCGTCTTCGTAATCATTAATTATCTTAAATGATTAATCGATATGATCCGCGATAGGTCCAAAAATTTCCGACTGAAAAGTAACATTAATACCTACCACAGAAAAGAAGAATGTAGTTAGAAATTGCATAGCATTTCATTTGTATCGGGACCAACAGCGTACCCATACCCAGAGAATAGACAGGTATACATGGCTAAATTATGATCGTTTTAATTCCGTGAAGAGTCGATCCGGTACAAGAAACACTTATAAATTTGTAAAGATAAATTAAAAAATAAAGCACTTTTTTTAAACTCGAATTAATTTATGATGTGTATCATGTGTATCAGGTACGAAATTAATTCCTTTAAGTAAACGTCAGCTGAGCGAGTCAATGACATGTAAGTAGTTAGTACGCAACGACCGACAACTACCTACATGTATATTCTTCTACAGGACTACATTCTTCTTTTCTGTGGTTTATGTGAACTGATTAGTTTCTCATTCTCATCAAGAATTTTTTGTTTTTCGTTTTTTTGTAACAATGATACTTACTTAGTTACTTATTAAATAAGTTTTTTTTACAATCGTAGTAATAACAAGTCAACACATCAACAAATAAAATCATTTTGAAATAAATGTTACGGGATTTTTATTTCACATCCAAATTACATTAAAACACACAAATAACACAATTATTGTTAATACGAGCTCATTACATAATAATAATGTTAATAAAATAAATGATTGAAACAATAAACTTGACAGGACTGAGGCGAAACGCGAAAGCGAAGCGGCATTTTATTAGTTTATTTCTTATATGTTTTATAATAGACTAGCTTTCGCCCGCGGCTTCGCTCCCGCTCTACCCTACTACCCTACTGTACCCTACTCTACTCTACTCTACCCTGCATTTTCTTTGCTATAAACCTCACGAAGCCCGAGACCTTTCCAACGAATGCAAAACCGTGGAAATCGGTTCGTGCGTTCTGGAGTTATAGCGTCAGGAAGGAAAACCCGACTTATTTTTATATAGTAGACTAGAGTACTTGTGTCATAAGTACTTATATGTATTTACGTAATGCCTTTTTTGGGGTGGGAGATCATTAAATACACATATTAAATAACTCTTCTCTCTCTGGGTACAGTAAGAACCCACACAAAAGATATTGTTGTTTCTAAATTATTAAACAAAAGATGCGCCATTATGGTTGATTTATATATTATGCTCAGTAGACGATTGCATTGATTGACACATTTTTTATTTAATAATTTATAAATAACAATATCTCTGGTATTCTTATTTTTTTTTTCAAAAATCCCCCAGGAGCTAGTTTATTTAGCTAGGGGGTATTTCTGGGAAAAAAGTAACAACGCCCCTGGTGGGGATTTAGGGAATAAACCAGTGAAAGAGGGTGTCAGACTCATACTGACTAAAAACTTTACAACTTAAACTTAAAACTAACAACTTAAAGAAATTAATTTCGTACATGCGTAAATTAGTTCGAGTTTAAAAAAAAAGTACTTATTTTTTAATTTTCTCTTTACAAATCGTTTTTTATGTACCAAATCGACCCTCCACGGTATTAAAACGACTAAAATTTTACGGTATAAAACTGTAACTTAAAAAAAAATTAAAAAACAAATTAGTTTCTATAATTACAAATACCACAGAAAAGTTATTTACTTGGAAAGTTGTTAAGTCAACTTGTATGAGGTAATCAGAACGGAGCGTCGTCTGCTAAACCCATCTTTGAAAAAAATTGTAAACCCGCAAAAATGGTGCGGGAACACACATTCTCGGGTTCCCGCGTTCGCGGGATTGAATTCCCTAATCGGAAACATAGCCACACCCAAGTATATAGCTTTCACTTAATTCGTAATTGGAACATATTTTTTTTTATTGTTTACAGGAGCCAATACAATTCGAAGCAAAGATCAGTATTTGGTGCAAGTTCACGAAGCTGCCGCAGTTACTAAAGGCACAACTGCTGGAGATATCAGACCTATGGAACAAAGACAGAGACCAGTTCAAGAGCTATACCTGCGAGGAAGTCCGACAAATCGTGAAGATGAGGTTCCCTGATGACAAATATAGGCTTAAGATATTAAAGGAAATACAATAAACTACGTATAATTATTTATTTTAAAAGCAGTTTTATTTTATTTTATTGTTATTAACCAGTGCTTGACTGCAGTATCACCTGATGGCAAGCAATAATGCAATCGTTGATGGTGAGGGGCACTAGTTTATGAAGACACAGAAATTGTGTTCAGACGGGAAGACCACAGCAGGCAAATTGTTCCAGTCCATCTATAAAGGCGGTATAAACGACGAGTACCAGGGCCAGAACGTCGATCGCCTTCACGAGAACACGGCGGGGCTCCGCCTAAGCGGAGTAAACTTCCATCATATGCTTCACCGTAAGCTCCGGGCGTTCCGTACAGTGATGACATCCGAGCGTTTTTTCCCACCATATCCGCAACAGGTACCTCTCGAAACATTCATGTCCGGTGAGGACTAGCGTCAGGCGGATTAAACTTACCCAGCTCGGACTTTTATTAGGGGCGCAGTTTCAGAAACTGGCACAGGTCGTCAGTCGCGTAGCTAGATAAAGCTGTGGGAAAAAAACGAACCTCATTTAAAAAAAGAACATCTTATAACTTCTTTTACTCTGAGTGGAGGGAGTGTCACACTTTTACTGATTAAAACGAGTTTTTATATAAACGAAGGTGGGATAATTTTTCTCCAGTCCAATAAGGTTTGGGGCCCCTGGCTCGCCTAGACCTTCAGTAGCTACGCCAGTGCCGGGCGTATAGAAGCCTAGTTTCTTACTAGGCTCTGCAATTATAACAAAGCGATTAACTGCGCCAAAGGTAATTAATTTCATTGATTTTGTTTACCAATTATGTACATAACAGTAATATTGTTATAAAAAGCAGGAACACAGTATTAGATAAATACTAGTATTTATTGAACGATGCGGCGACGTGTGAACGAAGATTATGAAGCGTGGTTTATCACTGCTTACGTCAGTGATTAACTGGTGTTTGTTTAAGAAATGCGTCGTTAATTCTACTCGTAAACTACGGCTAAAATCTACGCTTTTTTTAAAGTGGGAAATCATCCAATTACTTCTTCCGCTCTAAGGCAGAGTGGGAAGGTGCGAAAGACTTTTACTGACTAAAATCATACCTACATTCCTTCTTTGCCTTGCGTTTCAGGACACCGGGGGCTCCCTTTCGGAGTACCCAAGGATCCATTAGGCTTTGGCCCTGTTGGGCTTCGACGGTTTATCTGACATCTGTTACGAGTGTGAGGCGCACATGGAACACTATACGCTGTCGACGACACGGTCCGATGTTTACCGGACGACCGGACGGCGAGTTACCCGTTGCTCGTTGTACGCAAGCTCGGTGACTGGAAATTTGGCTCGGGGTCTGAAGAACGCAGGTGAGTTTTATTCAGTAAAAGAAAAATTTGTAATCTAATCGATGTTTAACTTTTAAAAATTACTAAGTATGAATTTTGTAAATGATGTGCACGCACGGATATCTATGTGTGCACGCCTATAATTGGTTTGTTTGCACGGGACCATTTTCTGGAAGATAAACGCAAAAAAAAAATGTAAACAAATTGTTGCGCCTTATTAATAAAAATAAAATAAAGGTCTGACACGCCCTCTCACTCTACCCTAGAGCCAAAGAACATTGAACGAATTTCTCGCAACAAAAAAAAACCTGTGTTCTTTCAATTACCTTTTGCGGTCCAGAGCCACGGGAGGCATAAAATTATCGAAAAATCTCGCATCCATCTCTTTGAAGCACGTGTGGAAAACAACGCGTCGTCGACTCGGACTTCGTCCTGACCAGACGACAAGCTACCCATTACTCGCCGTCCGCAAGCCAGGCAGATATGCATGGCTTATAGCCATGGCGCTTCCGATGCCCGTTGCCCGTGTGTGAGCAGTGATCTTGAGTTTGGAAACATTGAGGCGTAGGGTACGTTAGTTAATCGGGTTTACCGATTGATAGTTAAAAGCTCGACGCACCTACCCTAAGTTACATAATGGTTACACACGACTTATAAGTAGTACCTACTTGCCTAAATATAAATCTAGCGAAGTGTTGGTACCTACACTAGACACCTCTGCATATCTCTTTCTAGCACACCTTACAAAACTCAACAAGAATTAGTGGAAGATCACTGTCGCAGAAAGGAAAGGGATGCAGTTGACGAGTAATAGAGTTAAACCGAAACGCGTGTCGGAAACATGTAAATTAATAACCTAGAAAATACTAGAAACAATAGAAACACAACCTGAACCAATAATTGCGTGTTTTATTTACATGATTACATAAAGTCGCAACACTATTTTACTTTTGGTGCGTGAGGAAAAACGGAAGCAGGAAAATGATTATAACAGATATTTCAGCAAGCAACTAAGTAGGTATTCACAGTTAAATAACAGATTCGGCGGGAAAACATCGTAATTGTAATTAAATCTTACGCACGCTACTACTTAGATCACATTTCTGTTATATGTGTAGGAACTCAGACGTATGTTGAATTAATAAAATACAAATAATAATCAGCACTTTAAATAATTAGGTACTGAGAAATTTTTAACCGTTTATAAGATTTGATTTCTTGGAGTATTACTTACGTGTAAATATCACAGCGTCTTAGACCTACTGACACTTGATGAACGACGTCGATTTTTTTAAATATTCGTTATTCTTATTATACGCTTGATCTACGCCTGCGTAAGTTAAAGTTTTGGTACATACAAAACTATGACGCGTCGCTTCTTCGACAGACTTTCATACTTAGTTCTTTTTGTATGCAAACTTCACACAAACGTATAATATGAATACACGTCTATGAAGGTACGCGTCCGTGGACAACTGGACAGTAGCCCTTTTACTACACAAATTGACGAAGAGAGTACGTTTAGAATAGAGTGATGTCCCTAGTCTCCACTTGCAGGCAACCGAAAGCCCTGTCTCTGGACACGCAAAAATAACTTTGTAAAATGTAGACAAAGCGACATACATTCTCTTCGGTACAATGGAAAAGATAAACTTAAATCGAGAATAAGTTCAATATCTAAAATGCCCTCTGGCCTTTGAACTATGCCCCTGCTATGTTGCTTGACTGGTAGTACTGGAAGGTACCTAGATATTGCCTAAGTCATTAAATAGATACATCATTGCTTTGCTGTTTGTGATGCATGAATCTCAGATAACAAATAGCCTAGTTACAACGCTATTTTGAATAAGCTGTTACGCTCAGATCTTTTTCACATGATTTTCAGTAACACTAGGTATAAAGGGCCATCAATGATATTGGCAATGGCAGAGAAAGTAATCATCCTGGAGCTCAGCCACCCATTACGCGAATGCTATATAAGTGTGTGGCGCTTCCTCAGACCTATCATTACGTTCATGTCTGCATCGGCCGCAGGCACCGCAATATGCAACTCTTATCGGTAGGTAAATCAAATAAAAATAAATGTTACTTACCTATAAATAGAAAATGCAGCGTAAAAAGAAACGTAACAAACAAATAAAACGTAAAACTAACTAAACGTTTTCTGAAATAAAACTCTGACTGGAATAAAAAAGACGTTTCAAATATGGCGCAATGCATTTTGGCGGGAAACCAGTAAAGAGTTTTGAGAAAACATTTTTGTGACGAAGTGCAAGTTAAATAAATAATGTTGTGAAAGTGATTTTCAAAATGAATTGTGTTTATTGTGATTAAAGTCCTTGGAGTGTGGTAAAGTACTCACCTAGTAGTAAGGCAGTTTAAAAATAATGACCAGTTTAGTGTGAACGTGGAACGTGATGCAAAAGAGGTCCTACTTACAGTACGGCCGACGGATCTTGGAGAGTCTGAAGTTAGGCTCCGCGAACATTAGCGCTTGTGCACTCGTAAAAAAATAAATAGTTTAAAAAATACCAATTACTTACAGTTTTTAACAGCAATAACAGCTTCTATTGGCATTTATTTTTTTAGATAACTAACGTTTTAAAAATTGTAGGTTTTTTAATGGGATTTTTTCGAGTGATGTTCAGTAGCTGTTTTAATTATTAGCAAATTGATTGCTAATGGATGCCTTATTACCTGTTCACGTAGGGACCTAATGACAGCATCAGTGGACGGCATTGCCGTGGTCGAATACTGAGCCAGGCAAGGAATTTAACTAATTTTGCCATCGACACGCTAAGAAGAAGATTGCTAATGGATGTACATTAGTGTAGTTTTGTATCTCAAAGGTTTGCATCCATGGATAATATGTGGAGTCATTGAAACAGGCTCGATCTCAGTAAAAAGATTTGAGGTTTTGACAACTTCAGCAAAGTTTACCGAAAAGAGCAAAGTTTGACTTGTTTTTCTGCTAAATACTGCAAAAGCATTAAAATGTGTTGTATTATCATTTAAAAAAAGGAAAACAAAGTTTATTACCTACCTATAGATTATATATTGATTATTGGTTAAATGCTTTTGCGAATCCGAATCTAACAAATAAACTTGAACCAAGTTTATTTGTTAGATTCGGATGATGTCCCATAACTTATGGGACATCTCGCCCTAGCAAAAACTGGCCTGCGGGCCAAATGTTAACTTTTTAAAATATGCATGGATAGAATTGCCCGGACCAGAATAGTAGAACGGGCTAGATGTCTCTTAATATAAACTAAAGGAATCTACTTTTATGAAAATATATAACGATCAACGCTCTAAGCACATGTCAATAAATTACAACAAAAAACACTTTTCCGTTACCCATCAGGAAGAGGATCTATGCCATTAATTATCTATCTACTTCCTTACCCACTTGCAGCCGCGTTCAATAGAACAAATAAGAAAGCATCCCGTATTGTTTTTTAACATAAATGTTACCTATTATGTAGAATTTCTGGCATATGATGGGTACCTATAATAGGTGCATTACAAACGCGGTTCGTAACCTAAAATGGAAGAATACGGAAAGATGGATCGCGTGTAAAGTAAACGCACGCACCGACGACGTCGATAGCAAAAACGAATTAAAAAAATACATTAAACAACGAGATATTTGCAGCGAACACGCCTTATTTAATTGTCTTTTTGCACCTATCTATTTCTTATCATTGACACGAACTAAATTCGTAGACGTTGATGGATTAGGTATGTTTGGCCATTTTATTCTCGAACTGCAGACATGCAAGAGACTTATAAGTGTTATTTATTTTTACCGTAAACACATAAAAGTATGCAGATGATTCGATTATGAACGAGTCATCGCAAAGCTCAAACCTTGTTCCCAAGTGATTTATTACAACAACAAAAATTTACTTACACTGAAACACTAAAAAGACTAAAGCTCTGCCCTGTAGCTACTCGGCCACCTTCATTTTGACTGATAGCAATATTTTCTTTTCAGACGGCATTCCTGATCATTACGTTAGTGATCGTCGTCAATCAAGGAAGTGGCGTGACGGCACAAGATGAGGACGTATACGAGCCATTCGCTATAGAATCGAAGAACAGAGCAATCACTATAATACATAGTCCAAAGTACGTAGCGCCACCAAAACCTAACAACCAATCACTGACGAAACCCGACTTGCCTATTCACAAACTTGAACAAATACCGCCAAATAAACCGCCCAATATTCCTGAAAAACTAGTGAAACAAAATCCCAAAGTCGATGCTCCTCGGCCCTACCACGGGCAGATACACAAACTACCGCCGCCACGCATCTATCCTAAACAACCAGTGCAGCTGCATCATTCACCAAACTCGATTTACAAGTTTCCTAGAGTGATCCCGCTACCACCGCACCATAGGACATATTACTACAAGACTAACCGACCGTTATTGTATGCCGCCTCGTCAACTGGCGGACCCATAGTTGCAAAGAGCCCTAAGTTCAGCTTGCCCGTCCAAGTGATCAATGGCATTCGTACCGACTTTGTCAGGCCACCGAAAATTAATACGACGTCATCGTCAACCACGACCACGTCTAGTACCACCACTGAAACCAGCACTGAAGCCACCACCACAACCACTCAAAAAGTCCTGCGAACGAAAAGAATATGGCCCAAACGTGAACTAGAGAAAGTGAACTCGACTTTATTTATACACAACACAACATTGACTAAAGGCAACACAACATTGACTAAAGACAACACGACTGTAAAAAAAACTAACACCACTGACGAACATGATCGTGACACCTCAGAGAGCATCACCCACCGAATAAGATATGCGTATAGAAACCCAACGACTGTGACGACTACTACGCCAAACACGCCATCAACGCCGCGGGTTTACCGCCCCGTCACCAGAAAGCTTAAAACCAAAACCACCACAAATCTACCACCGATTAATTTCACTCAAATCGAACCTAATGACTGGGTGCCGATATTGCCATCACACTATCCTAAATTCAAGAAGGCCCTGGCGACACCAATCACTAAACGATCGGACAGAATCACTGCCCTTCCCGCCGCGCCTCAAAGTAAGCAAATGATGTACTTACAATCTTTTGGGCTTGTCCCAGTACCGAGTTCTCAAAGTCCATTAAAAATTATGGACAGAAAACAAATGGTTTTCTTTAAACGAAAACGACAATTGAACCCGTATTATTCTGGTTACAGTGGGAAGCGGGGACGCTCGCCGATGCACTACATGTACGGAGACCTAGAAAGCGATGGCAGCCACAGTCACCCACCAGTCGTCACCAAAATCAAACACCACCATCACCACCACCACCACAGATACATTAAAACTGTTGAGAAACCTGTCAAGGTACCATATAAAGTCGAGGTTCCTAAGCCATACCCAGTCCAAGTGGAGAAGAAAGTTCCAGTCCCAGTGGAGAAGATCAAAGTCGTAGATAAACCGGTGCCGTACCCGGTAACCGTCGAGAAAAAGGTTCCTTATCCAATAGGAATCAAGGTACCACACCCAGTGCCTGTAAAAGTGGTCGAAAAGGAGTATGTATCAAAACCGTATCCAGTAATTCACCATGTGCCAGTAGTAAAACACGTGCAAGTGAAAGTGCCGTATCCAGTGGAAAAGAAGGTGCCGTACCCAGTAGAAGTGAAAGTGCCGTATCCAGTGGACCGGCCTGTCCCAGTGCCCGTTCACGTGGAGAAAAGGGTACCTTACCCAGTTCCCGTCAAAGTTCTCGTCCCCCAACCGTACCCAGTCGAAACGAAAGTGCCTTATCCAGTCCAAGTGAAAGTGAAAGAGCCAGTTGAAGTAATAAAACACGTTCCGGTAAGGGTGCCTTATCCGCAACCGTATCCCGTTAAAGTGCCGCATCCGGTGCCAGTGCCCTACGAGAAAAGAGTGCCTTATCCAGTCGAAGTGGAGAAAAAAGTGCCGGTGCCAGTAGAAGTGGTTGTTCCGCAAAGAGTAGAAGTGGAGAAACGAGTGCCCGTTTACGTGCCAAAGCCGTACCCGGTTGAGAAGAAGGTTCCTTATCCTGTGAGAGTTCCGTATCCAGTTAAAGTGAAAGTGCCTGTTAAGGTGCCGGTAGAGGTTCCTGTACAAGTCCCGGTGTACCTTCATCACCCATTCCAAGTGTATACTGATGATCAGTACAATTCTCAGTACGGAGGTTCTGTGACTCAGACCCCTATAATTTCAAGTACGGAGCATCATACGGCTACAGTGCACGGGAACACGGGTTTCACCGGTTTCCAGTCTCGTTCAGACAAAGAAGAAACAACGACATCGACCACACCCGTGAGCACTCATAGTTAAGTAACGAACTTTTATAGAATATTCAAGTTAAGTTGTTAAAGCTCAGTGGAAAGTAACCCACTAGATATATACCTTGTTATTGATAAGTTATTGTGGTGAGTGTGCGTGTAAAATGATGATTTATGTAAGTTGGACATGAGTAAATGAATGGTGCTGTGATAAAAATGTGTTGTAATTTTGTGAGACTCTTCTTATCTATTATTATTTTATGTCCTACACAATTGGGGAAAAAAGCTCATTGCCACTACATGCCCAAAAAATCCTGGCTCGTGGATGCTACGAAGAAATTTCAGATGGACAAACCCATTAACTGTTTGCTTAACCCGGAAATCGATTTCAGGATCAATATTTAGAAGTAGCGCTTGCAGCCACTCGGCCAAGAGAGCAGATATGGATATACTTAGAATAGAATAGAAAACTACAACTAATACTTCTTGGTTTATCAACTGGATCGAATGCTAAAGCTAGAACAAAAGAATTTAATAGTAGAACGATGAAAACGTTACGAAAGAATAACCGTGGTCCTAGAACATAAACTGAAGCACACTGATGAGTTTTAGTCAGTAAAAGTCTGACAAGCTCTTTCGTTCCACTCTAGAGCAGAAAAAATCATTGGATGATTTCAAACCTCAAAAAACCTGTCACAATCCCTTAAAATGGTCTATAAATATCCAAGTAGATCGATCAAGTTCAATGGTATACCAGCGGGGTGGAGCTAGCGCTAAATTACATGCTGCTAAATGTCACTCACCTTTGCAGCGAACCGTTTATGACTTCGTTAACACACGCACGCGAATATGGTTGCGATTTCACGACAGATTTGTCAATGTACAAGAATTTCGTAGAAAATCATCGAATTGATTGATTTGCTTGGTAATTTTATGTGAAAATCCATACGGGGTGTCAGTCTCATTTGCAGCTTTACGCCTAAGAATAGCACTTTTTAGAAGTTTATAACAAGCTAATATAGCGAAAGACTTATTTTTGGACCACCTAAAAGTAATGCAGGAGTCCTCTGGATGCAAGAAGCAAAGGACCGGTTGACACGGCGACGCTCGGGGTAGACCTATTCCTATATCTTCGGGCTGAAATGTCTCCATTTCGAGCCCCGAAAAGGTCCTTTTGAAGGACTAGGTAAGTGGAAAGTTCCTTCTAGAATCTGCTAGAGCTGCACCTCAGCAGATTCATCTATGGGGACCGCCTTCTGTTACCCTTTCTGGTCCAGGGGCCTTACCATGACATGTGTCAAGCGTGTGAGTGAGAAAGAAGGACGGAACTATACACCCTATATAGCTCCATAACTTTAGAAGTTCAGTTTAGGTCGTAAAATGGATCGCGTAAAAAGCTCGTGTTAAGGCCTCAGGGCCACAGGGTCAAGGGGTGAGTTTTAACACCCGTATTTATAAAGAAGTAATGACTCGTTGCTAAGTAATATCTGCATTAACAACGAGATCACGACAGATCTTCTTCGTCGTCAATCACTTGACGTTAGAAATCTTTATTCGAAGTTTAAATTTTTCTTAACTATAGAATACAAATTGTTACTTAAGTAGTTACTCTTACTCAAGTAATTAGTTTTACTTGTTTATAATAATAAAATACGGGTGTAAGACTGACACTTCCTCCCAAATCGTTCATTATAGGACTAAGTACATAATAACAAAAGTTATTAATGGCCTAGAAGACACTATAATAGACAAGTCTATAACGCAACAGTCTTCCCCCATACAAATCAAACAATGAAAACAGCGCTAATGAACGAAGATTAACTGCGGAATAGGAAGTGTCGATCGAAAGTGAAGTCACAGTTGAGCTGGCGCGTGAAAACACAAACGTCACACTCATATGGTTCAATCCGACGCATTACATTAGTCGAAGAAAAAAGCCAACGTCAATCATAGTTACAAGCTTACGAGTAATCTGTGGTCATAGGATGGTCAGTCTGCGTCTGCGAAGAAATTCTTGTATTTTGTACTTTAATTTAAAAAGAAAGATATATTTATTTTACTGTTAATTCACGCTGAATACTCTTCAGCGTTTGATGGTCTATTAATAATTCGCATGTTTGATTGGCAAAATTGTGGTGTCTCTTCCACAGAGGCCATTAGTTGAGAGTTGAACTTGAGTAATCCGCCAGGACTGTCTAGAGTTTATTGGTTAATGACCATTAAGCATATCTGTTAGGCGTTATGCATTTTTCTTCATACGATGTTAACCCAGTCTCAACGCCAGACTAGAGTTTTTTCACACATCACTTTTTTAGGCAATATAGATACAATGTGCAAACGGAGGCGGAAATGCGTTAGCCTGTCCCGAATTCAAATATCTCTGGGCATACCATATAGTTTTATAATAGTAAGGAATCATATTTTTCAAGCAAAATCACGATTCATTTTCGCGGAAATGCCATCAAGTCTGATCTGATCCTACTTAACCTTAGACTAAGGAATCTACGATTACGGAGCAGCAAAGGGCTAAATTTACCTAGTTAAAAGCACTTATTTAAAACTAAGTACCCTACGTAGAAACTGTCGTCAATGAATCAACTGAGCCTATTGTAGTACTGCTGGACAAGATCTCTGCCTTGCTGCACCAACACTGCTGTTCCACTTTCCACTTTCCAAGTTCAAAGTCCAGTCTATCCCAGTCATTTTTTAAGAACGTCGGTCCACCTAGTCAGGGGACTGTCGCAACCCAGTGCTGTGCACGCGACGATTGAGGCGGTAAGGCCCCTCTTTGAGGCGAGGCTGGAAAGACCTCACGGCGTCATCACCTTCCGCATAGCGCAGGTACTAACCGAACATGGCAAGTTCGGGACATATCTGTACAAGATTCGTGCAGAGGTGACGCCCGGGTGTCGCCACTGTGCGGATTGCCCGGAGGACACCGGTGCCGCACACGGTAGAGGTGTGCCCCACTTCGGAAGAGCATCGCCGTGTCCTCGTGGGGGCGATCAGCGGCGGCGATCTCTCGCGCCAGGCATTGGTACAGGCCATGCTCCAGGTGGCAGGCGGTCGCCTCCTTCTGCGAAGTAGTAATGCTAGCAAAGCAGGAGGTCGACCGCATCAGGCAACGGCGCAAGCGCCGCCGCCTACTGGGGCCAAGAGTTAGGCGAAAATGAACCTGGGGCCCTGGACCGAAAGCAATGAATGGAACAGGGTAGGTTTGTAGTCATTAAGAGTCTGTATCTACATTATTCCCAACTACAACTACCACTCCTAAAAGCATTCGTTGGAAGTTTGGAAGACTCAAGGATTATATATACCCTAGACCAACGTCAGACGACATCTGTCTAGCAAAAATGTTGAAATGAACTACCACTGGGATAGCTCTACCTAGTCAAAGAAGTTCGTCGAACCCCAACATCTAGGATCGCAAAAGAACAACGTAGATGTTAAAAAAAAAATGCATCATAGCTTATTAATAAGTAATACCATACCATATATAGAACTACTGGACCAGAGCCAAGTCCAACAATTTTCATGTACCAAGTGCAAATTAAATAAATCCGCACCAATTATAAAGTGAATCCAATGGGAACGCTCGCGCCGTGACTTTGTCGCTTCCTGAAACGTATTGTACACGTATCTCTAATGTATGTCACGGCATACATCGCGTGTACGTGAACGTTTCGGAAGTATCGAAGTAAAATGGAACAACAGAAGTAGCAATTACATTTGCGTAAAATTAATCTGTTTAAGTCAGAACATGTAAATAAATGGCGTGTTTACATAAGGTTCGTGCTTGGATGTTTGTAATTCGTTGCTACAATCGCGGCGGCGCGCGGCGTTAAGTTCGTTGGAGAGGCGCCACGGTGTCCTCTCTTTCCGCCAGACACAAGCCCTCACCACGGATGGACAGTTTTTTCGCGAGGTTCCTATTTCGGATACGGCGGTTGCTACCATTGTGCAAGCGATCAGCGATTCTGATCGCTCGGAAGACCAGGAGGACCATACGATGGAAGTCTGCCCCGGTTAGGCCGCGTCCTTGTGGAAGTGATCGGCGTCGGTGACCTCTAGCATCCGTGTTCCGTACCTCAAAAGGCAAAAACGGAACCCTTATGATCACTTTGTTGTCCATCTGTCTATCTGTCAAAACCCTTTTGTTCTCAAATTATTCAGGTAAAGAAAACTTAAGTAATATTATTAAAATTTTTATTTATAAACACTTATATAACATTAAGTAAAGATATTGCCTTGTAACTTTTAAATATGACTTCAATAAATGCATTTCACATTTTAGTAGACTTATGAGTTTCCAATCTAATTCTCATTGTATAGCTATTGAATATTATTTAACTTTAACAAATTGCCATTCCAACTCATACACTCCAACTGAGGTTTGGTTTTTCTCATCATAGTCCACCCATTCTTTTTCAGATAAGTCAACATCTTCAAACGTTTTTCCTGAAAGTTTTTTTTTTTAATTGTTAGTGTTTGTGAATGTAATTTAATCTAGATCTATAGATATAGTCTTGATTGTAGGTACACTATAAATACAATTAAAGCAGGAGCTTAAAATTAATAAGGTGTCAACATGGTCGGCGGAAAATCCATTTAGCAATAAGACTGGATAATCTATATTTATAAAAGGAAAATACCACTCACTCAGAAATTATAACACCTATAAACTTAAAATTTAGCAAGTAAGTTCCTTATAGGGTGTAGACATCCACTAAAAATGAATTTTACGAAACTCCATCTCTAAGGGGGTAAAACGGGGTTGGAAGTAAGTATGGAGAAACTGACTTTCACACGGGCGAAGCTAGTTAATAATACATTTGGAGAAGGCTTCTGAATTTGTTCCTAAGTTAGGTACTAAGAAATAAAGATATTGTTTAAGAAAACTACAGCTAGTTATAACTAAAATGTTTGTAAAAGAAACTTATTGAAATCCATTTTTATATTTTTTTTATTATGGTGAAAACTATGGGTTTCATTGTGGAAATGTTCTCGCTAGATGGCGCTGTGCTCAGTACTTGAAATTAAAGCAGTTTTTATCAAATTAAAAAAAATATCATAGAAAATTCACAACAATTGCAGACACAACAGAGCCCATTATCTCATACATTTTGATGATATTATTCAATATTATTTTGCTTCTGAATGTCCCATAAGTTTTTTCTAAAAGTTGCCATTCAAAGTGTTGATTCTCACTGCGAATTCATTCAGTGCCATATATTAATAAGTCAATTTGGTATTAACCCTTTGAATACCGATATTAGAGACAATAGATATGCGGACACAGGTGTCCGCTTGGGGCTTTATAGTTTAAATAAATTTAAATCTTTTAATTTTATCAATGGTCAAGTTGATAACTGAGAAAATGAAAATGTGATATTTATTAATTATGAATAAATTACCATCATCTTCAGCAACTGCTATCCATCCAGATTTAGGCTCAAAATCGACCGGCTCCACACCTCGACAATCAAATATCACCAATGTTTTGAACTTGCCCTCATCACTACTTGTAAGCTGACCTGGAATATGGGAAAATGTAATGTTTATTATTTTAAACGTTAGTAGTGGTGTAGTGGTACCACGCAACAAACGAAAAACACACATGCACGCCATCTCACACACATTCACACATCACATAGCACACGCACACACACATACCATCGCACACTCTCACACAAGCACACAAGCAAAACAAAGCACAATTTTTACAAAAATGGTATAGAACATGTCTTAGAATGATTAATAGAGATTGTAATCACATCTATTTAAAGAGGGGAAGACCTGGTGACCTGAAATACAGGCCAAAAGCCTAGCTTAGGCACCAGTCTCCCACAGTATGAATCAATTTATTGTAATTGTCTTATTTTTGTAATTGCTATGAATATTGTGGTGAGAAAATAAACTATTATTATTATTATTTTAAACGTTTACAATAATGTAGCCTCTAGCTCATTATGAATATACTCTAAACCTTTACATCGAGGTTTAGTACTCGAAACAGGAGGAATAGAATACCTATTATAGGTTACTTTTTACTTGCACCTACCATTGCTGCCTTCAACAACATCCATGCTGTTCTCTCTGGAACACAGTTTGCATTTTATTAACAAGTTAGTTTCCGACCTGTTGTGCTTCTGCGGTATCTTCTCAGCCTCAGTAAGATCGTGGAACTTTTCAGATACTTCACCGCAACTTCCACACTTTAGTTTTAAAAACCACTGGTAGTATGGATGGTTTGTATATAATTTTTCGATGCATTCTAAAGTAGCCTTGATTTGGAGAGCGATTTTAACCATCTTAAGATTTCTTAATTTGTATTTTTGTGTAGAAAATTGGTAACAACAACAGCAAATCAGCGAAGCCGGAAACTAATTAAAACGTCAATGTCATCCTCTTGTCAAAGTTAATAAAAAAAATCAAAATGTCATTCATACCATCCATGGAGAAAACCGAATCTCGAATAATAAAATACGTAGAAAACATAAATATTAAATGTAAATAGGTACTTTATACTACTATATATCATAGTTAGGTTTAGTAAGGTTTTATACTAAACCTAACTATGTATGATGTACATATATTTAAACAAAAACACAAAATACACTTAGGCGTCGAAGTACTCCATCATCATCACATCGTCATCATCCATTGTATCGCTGTAATCTAGAAATGTGCCCAGAAGGCTGGCAGCATTGCCACGTTGAATGGCAATGCTAATTCTTTGAACGAAGAAAGAGGTAGCCCTCTGATCACACAAAGTATCGGCGCGGCACAAGGGCGTCTACACCTCTACACAGGTTGCGTCCCGAACCAGAGGCCTACCCACCATCCACGGCATCAACGTCATACCATATGGTCTCTTCCCATCGTCACGTGCCAAGCCGCTAGGTTCTAGTACGGCAGATACCCTGCGGTGACAAGAGCTCGAGTCTCGACGAATAATGTCGTTGATGCTAGCGTGTCGTGCTAAGCGGCCTGCGCTCCTGCAGGACAGGCCAAAGTTTCCGAGGCTGCCGACAGCTTCGCCTCAGTGTCATCGGTGACTCCTGCAGCAGACATTTTTCCATTCTACAACAGCCAACAGACGCGAACGCTCAGTAGTACTTGACAACATGTTCCTAAGAAACAACAACACACTGTGAAGCCCCAAGAGGACACCGGTGTCCACACACCTATTGTCTTTCTATTGTGTCTCTATAAATTACGGTATTCAAAAGGTATAGCCGAAATTCTATAAATCTTTTTGTATGAATCAATGTTATAGTCGAAACCGACCGAATTCAATTTCGGTTTCGTCGTCTTTGAGCTGATAGTTGTGTTAGATACCTAAAAAAACCATTTAAATTACCGTTTTTTTTTTTTTTTTTTAGTTTTTTTTTATTACGATATCACTTTCACAGCAATTACGATTCTAACGACACCTCTCAAGCTAAAATCCATCGAGCCGTTCAGGCTGTAGAGCGTGCCAAACAATTATACATACATACATACATACTCTCGAAAAACATAACCCTCCTTCTGGCGCAGTCGGGTAAAAACTAACCGACTCGTTCGTCTTTTTCTTTTTTTTATTACAAGCTTTTATTTAGTTTCACTTGTCCCGATGTATGTCTGTGATCAAATCTAGTAAATTAAATTTGATCAACTTCCCGGTTACCGATTGAGCGGAAATATTACATGCATTATTTATTATTTAGCGTTTTAAGAAAATTATAACATTATTATGCATAACTCTATCTGCCTTATTCCAGAACGCGATTTAAACTAGTTCCGGGACTATTACTAGGTTTAATCCCGATTAAACGCTATATAAATGTAGTTTTCGGGATTATTACTTTTAATACAAATTAAAAGCGATCTAAATATATTTCCGGGACTATTATTAAAACTAGTACTAGTCCCGGAACTATTTTAGATCGCGTTTTGGAATAAGGCGGTATTGGTTTTTCTGCTACCACGTCAGTTTCGGTTTCGGTTACTACCGAAACTAGGCGAGGAGCCGAATACTCGGTTACGGTTTCGGACGGTCACTACATTTTAACAATTGTGAGATGTAGAAATTATGAACATTACATATATTGTGAAAAATGTTTTAATACGCGTTACTGGAGACGTGAGGTCCGTTGCCAATCTTTTTTATTAGCCTACCTAATGAATTCATTATAACTGTTTGAATTTGCTTGGGTGAAGCGCTGTCCCAAAATAAAATCTCAAAAATGGTTGTATTCATAATTTATTTTCACATAAGAATAAAATCTTGGATATTATAATATTGTTGTATAACTTGCAACAAGCAAAGAAAACTATTATAGTTCATCATTATATTTGCGTAATACAGATCGACCGGCTTTACATGCCAAATGCCAAGCTATAAGATTAGCTGAACTCTCCTCAATCATTCTATACAAAATCTATTAATAACAATTACAATTTGAAGCAATATTACTTGAAACTGGATCAAGGTAGGGCCAATGACATATAGTTTGTCTGCTTGAGTATGGTTCCCGCCATCGTACCTCGATAACAGACAAACCAACCATTTGATCCAATCACCAAATACTTTTCCATATTTTGCCCGCTTAATCATAAAGGGAATTGAAATTGATTTATAAGCCATAGATTCCATTTCCGACTTTTTTATTTTTAATTATCTCTATGATTAAGCCAGCTATTTGCTTCCAATAAGCACTCTATTCCCAATATTGGCCCATCAAGCTTTAAAAAGAGAGATAACGACACTATAAAAAGTCGATTTTTTTTTCTAAAACTCGATAAGCTTTACTTTCCTCCATAAACTGCTACTGTTAGTATTTTTGACAAATTTATTCAGTCTATCCGCGGGACATTGGTACAATCTTGATGCCGTTCCCTTGGTTGTCAGTATGTAGGGTCAATCCCATTTCTTGTAGGAGCTCATTGTCCACTGGAGCTTGGAGTGTCATCTTTGATATCACCTCCTGCAGAAAAAAGGCAAACAATGTACAGAAAATCAGTAAAGTACGCAAAACTACCACATTTTTTATTGTTTTTTGAATACTAGGCTTTTAAGATAGCACACGAATAACGACCGCATACAAATGAGATAAAAATGTTTAGTCGGGTTACATACTTGGCATATAAGTTGAATTAATATGGCGATCTTGAATGTGTAACAGATTTTCAGGTTTTAATAGAAGTGGGGGGCTGCGTAACCGGAGCAACGGCGGCCATTTTGGTTCAACTTATTTACCGCGTACTATACTGACACGGACTAAAGTGTGGAACGAGTATGTTTAGAGGAAACGTTAGTTCTAAACAGCCCTGGTTTGATCACCAGGGCTATGCAGTTTGCAGAAAGACAACCGGAGCACTCGAAATAAAACCCCATTGAACTGGGAAGAGGGTTGGGTAAAGAAGAATGATAGGCTTTAGACTGTATAACAGCTCTCTTGTAAAGTAAGTTTACCTAAGGACAGTCAATTTATACCGCGCGAGATTCAAACCCGGTCTCAGCAACCGCTACGCCAACAGTAAAAGTTTGCGATCAATTCCTTTTTATTTAGATGTTTTGTACTATTCAATAAGATTTCTTAAAGCTTAAGTTTTGGACGAAAGTAAGAAACCCAAGGCATCTTCCCAGAAGCAAATTGATATCGCGTAAAAACGCGATCATAGCGTTCATTTCGCGTCGTTATTGCGCCAACAGACGGCTTTGCCGAATATATACGACTATCGCGTATTCGTGCGATAATCGCTTTCTGTGAAGCCTACACTTTAGTCTATGCATAGTGACTGTGGCTTGCAGCGCCTAGCGAGTGATCTGCTGGCTTTAGGTGTGTATGTGAACAGCTCGTGCATTGTATGCGTGCAGTTACTATTATTTGGTGCACTTCGTCAGCGTAACGCAAGCACTGCACACCCAGCGTGTTAAAACGCTGAGAAGTCACGTGAGAAACGGCTTGAGAAGTAATTTCATTGCCATAAATTTTATCCTTAGCGCTTGCCGGGAACGTTAACATAAAATTAATTTGTCTGTAGATCTAGACAAAAGCGTGTGGCAAAAATAAAACGAAAGTTTTAAACTGTAAGCTCAGCTTTACCAATTCTGAACTCACCTGTCAAATTAAAAGTATTTTAAAAATAGCAATGTATGTACCTGGTTCTCCGGACAGTTCTCGCACAAGTTGCGAACAGCGAAGATGACCCACTGCATTATTACTGTTTACTATATAAGGAATATTATTTTGGAAATGAGGTATTCTTTGGAACTAAAGGTCTTCTAAAATTTTTTAAGGCTTTTTCGGCAATGTACAACATGTGACTAGCATGAAGCACTCCCTAATACATTTCAATTAGAAAATTAAGTTGCAATCATAATTCAAACGAATTTAACTTACCTACATGCACTTAGGTAGGGATTTTTAAAGGTGTTTTTAATATTATTTCATGTCGCATATGGAACAATTTCGCTGGTGCTACTGCCCGATATCACACTCCGCATCCCGTGTGCGTATTCCACAGATTACAAAAAATACTTGTATGAAAAGGACATTTGCAGGGACTACGCATGCGCTAGACACTAATAAACATACTAAGACACCGGAAAATTTTGGTCGTTTTAATGCCGTGGAGGGTCGATTTGATACATGAAACACTATCGATTTATAAAGATAAAATTGAAAAATAAAGTACTAAAGTAAACGAGTCAATGACCTTGTAGGAAGTTGTCGGTCGTTGCGTGCTAACTACCTACAGTTCATTGGCCTCGACCAGCTGACTTAAAGAAATTAATTGCTTACATGCGTAAATTAAATCGAGTTTAAAAAAAAGTACTTTATTTTTCATCTTTACAAATTGATAGGGTTGCATGTTCCGAATCGACCCTCCGCGGGATTAAAACGACTAAAATTTAACAGTGTATATTTCTAAACACATACATATTGTATATAAACTACATCCAGACACAGAACAAATGATCATGTCGAGTATTTTAACTTTATAAAAGGATACAAGGATTGCGAGCGTCGATGTTGCAGCAATCTAGAAGTACTGGGATCACTTCTAGTTCACGAATCTGAAAAAATAAGTAAAAATTAATTGTTTGGAATCAATGGGTACATTGGTAAGGTAACTAAAAATCGAAATAGATGGCCTTGCTGCCTTGGCGTATGGGGAATCCTGTATAAAGGCAAAACAAATCTTTGACAAATATATTTTTCGTTTTAATTGTTTTTCCCATCCTAGAAATTACTAGAATTAATTACGCTATCGTAGGTGCACTCACAAACATCCCAGACTCGAAAAAACTATCTTTCAAACATAAAAATAATTTTTCTGTGCTGAAATCAAACCCGCGACATGCAGTGCAGCAGTTAATCGCTCAATCACTGCACTTAACGTCCCATGAAAAGTAGATAACCACCTGTAATAATCATTCATTTACGCATTGCGGCTTTCTGAATTAACTTTAATGCACACTTACGCACTGTGTTACTTGTTCCCCCAATCGCTTCCGCGACGGGGACAGTCGCAAACGACACATGCGCTTTGTCACGCGAAGGGTGCCCGTCGCGGGCGCTTAACGTAGCTTCGGCCCTGAGCGAAGCGCGCATGGGACACTACGCGCCACACAAGGTCGCTGGCGAAACGTTTGCACATACAACACACACACACACAACACATACAACAACAGACCACACATTTTCTTTCTTTTTGTTTAAAAAGTACATTTGTCCCCTAGTGTATCCCTGGCTTTAATAACAGCAAAGCATTGACTATCGACAGCCGGGCATTTTAGTCCAGCACTCCATCTACTTAAAAATTAGAATATCCATAGTTTAGTTTTAAATAAATCTTATAATCCTTAGCACACAAGTTGAACCATTATGGTGGTCGACCTTGAATGCGCAGTAACGGATTTTCGAAGTCTCTATCGAAATTTCTGTCTGTGCGTAACCATAGCAACTGGTTCAACTTATTTGCCGCGCACTATACCAGTTTCTTATTCTCCTGGTTCTTCCAGCAGAGGTTGGCCAGCGTCCGTACGAGCGCTGCCTTGAAGCCGAACGCGACGTGACGTTCCACTGTCTCCACGCACGTGATCGCTTTCTTTGGAGTTGTCATGTCGATTGCGCCTAACCTGCAATAACATGAACATAATATTAAGCTTGTGTTCTCAGTTCAAATTGAATACTACTGCGGGTAGCTCTCCATCCCGCCGTCGGTTAACCGTCCGGACCGAGCCCGAGTCGTCGACGGAGCGTAGTGTACCACGCGCGCCTCAAAATGTCAGCAAAACCCATTCCATTGCCCTATTGGTGACTGTAAGCCTTCTGATGAGGCCCATTGTAAGCGACCATGTTTCAGTGTTGTTATCACTGGTAACAGACACTGGTCATAGAGTTCCGTCTTCAGACACTGTGGTATATTGGACGAGAAGATACCGCGCAGCTTCTCGAACGCTGCCCAGCCGAGTGGGATTCCTCCATACACAATCCATCCATATTTTGTTTGACATCACTCTTCTTGTCCATCCATCCACATGTATATTCATAACTGTTTTAGTAACATATGTTTCATCCCTCCTCTTTACATGACCACACCAAAAAGAAGTCAACTATTTAGTCACTGGAGCCACCTTCAAATCAAGCAAGCCAACCCAAGCCAAAATATATACACCGTTAAATTTTGGTCGTTTTAATTCCGAGGAGGGTCGATTCGGTACGTAAAACACTATCGATTAGTAAAAATAAAATTAAAAAATAAAGCACTTGTTTTCTAAAAGTCGAGGTAATATACGCATGTACGATTTTTTTTTAAGTAAACTGTTCAATGACCTTGTAAGTAGTTGTCGGTCGATACGTACTAACTACCTACAGTTCATTGACCTCGCTCAGCTGACGTTTACTTAAAGAAATTAATTCGAGTTTAAAAAAAAGTACTTTATTTTTTAATTTTCTCTTTACAGATCGATAGTGTTTCATGTATCTAATCGACCCTCCGCGGGATTAAAACGATCAAAATGTTACGGTGTATAAAAAAAATACAGTAATCTTACCTAGTCTTTGCTTCATCAGGCGAGTCAATCTTCACCGACGGCACCTTATTAGTAGTGACTTCATCAGAAATCTTCACTTCCTTAACCGGCTCATTCTTCTTCTCCGCAGTAGCCGCGTCCCCGCGAGTCTTCTCCGACGATATACCAAGAATCTTCTGCAACTGTTCACTCAGGTCGAAATCCGTCGACAAATTTTGACTTTTCTTCACCTCTTTAGGCGTATCGGGCGACTGTTTCTGTGACTCCGTTTCTGGCACAATATCAGCTAAAGGGGGAGAGATTTCGCTTGGGGAAGCTTTCACCTCACATTTCTGTTCATCTTTAGAAATGTGTATCTCTGTAGGAGGATCGTTCGGTGAACTCTCTTGAGAGTCTGTCCTGCTTGTCGGCTGTAGATCCAACCTCGGTTGCATGGCTACAGGAATCATTTCCGCTATTGTATTCATACTACCATTTGGCGACGCAGCGTCTATAATCAACGGAGGTTCATTATCATCGCCTATATCAATTTTATGTTCTAAACTTATCCGTCTTATAGGCAAAGGCACGCGGTCGTCATTCTTCGGGACCGAACTACTTCGTTTGTACGCGACTTTGGACATATCTGCATCGATTTTGACTCCCACGTTGGAATTACTTCTGCCATTCTTCATTTCCGGGTATGACTCGGCGAATTTGAGCGGTTGCATGTTATCTACGGCTTCGAACTTGTCCATGTATGAAGGGTTCTCGTTACACTCGAAGTATTGTTCGCTGCTTTCGGATTCCGTGCATTCTGATGTCGTTTCGTTACACGATAGCATGTTGTCGGCAGAATCGTTTTTAGTAAGGGGATCTGTAATAGGTAATGGATTCATTAGTGAATGGAGTGTTTATGTGAATAATAATATTCTACAACTTTCACACAACGCCATCTAATCAAATTGAAACATGTAACCGAGATATTTGTAATATTAATATGATTGAAAAGAGTGTCCATAGAGACCTACGCTTGGAAATGTGCAATTAGCATATTTGTTTTTTGACTGGCTTCTTGACGATTAAAAAGTGCCTGTAAATAAGGTTTATTTGAAATAAATGCTTTGATTCTTAATTCTATAACGCCATTTACGGTCAATACCAGAACCAGTACAAATCATTTTAAAATGACATTTAATTAGAGATTACGTTGTATTCGGAATAAAAGTAATACAAATATTTCAGGACCAAAATTAGCCAAATCGGTCCAGCCGTTCTCAAGTTTTAGCGAGATTAACGAACATTCACTTTTATATACAAGAAGATATAGATAACTCTTTTGATCAATTCCGCAGCAAACGGAAATAGTTTGTTACAAAATTATGCATGTCTGAGCATTCCATTTCCTAACTACTCCGTGTTTGTAACGCTCATCAATTGGTTTCAATAGCAGGTAAAGTCGGTGTTTGTAGAGCCATGATTTTCGATTACACGGTCGGTTAACCGTTTTGTCATTAACACCGTGAAGCTATACAATTTGAGTGCTTACGAGTACTTCACGCATTTCAGTAATACTACGATTAAAATTTCATAGATGTCTTTATTTCTTTAGTTCACATAGCTGATGAGGAAATACTTTGGACCCGACGCGCATTCCAGCCAGCTAGAGGATTATTCCGAATCCAAAAACAGGCGAGGGTTACGATTTCTTCTTCGAAAAATCATCAGCTCTGGCAGGTTTTAGAAAGCCATAGCCTTAACTCTCATAGTCTAATGTTATTGAGAATGGGGTGTAGATATAACAGACTAGCTTTTGCCAGCGGCTTCGCCCGCGTGATAGTCGGTTTATTCCCATAAGGGTGGAGTTTCGTAAAATCTGTTCTTAGCGGACGTCTACACTCTAAAAGGAACCTATGTGCCCTAAAATTTTAAGTTTGTAAGTGTTATAGTTTCTCAGATTTCGTGATTAATCAGTGAGAGATATTTCGCTTTTACATACTGGCCTGTTGGTCTAGTGGTTAGTAGCACTGACTGCTATGCTGCTATGGTCGTGGGTTCGATTCCCACACAGAACAAATGTTTATTTGAGGACTGCATGATCATTTGTTCTGTGTCTGGGTGCAATTAATCTATTATATGTATGCATTTAGAAATATATATGTATGTTTATCAGTTGTCTAGTACCCATAACACAAGCTCTGCTTACCTTGGGACTAATATTATATTATATGTATACCGTGAAATTGTAATGGTTGTTTTCCCGGGGCAGAATGTTGAAAAAAATCTGGCATGTTAAAAATCTGCAAAATGTACTATTTTGACCAGTTAGGCGAACATAAATGTACTGAACTTGACAGATTTTTTTCACGATTTCAAGTTTGGTCCCACAGTAAAAGTTGTTTGTTATCATGACTATAATCACGTGTTTAAGTAACGTTCACTAATTACCAGTCACCCTATATAGATAACTTACTTTCACCAGGACTGCTGACTGGCACATCAGTTATGTTCTCATTCTCATCATCAATAAACGTTCTGCCAGTAGCCTCGTACAGCTTGTTCAGGGACGAAAAGAAGTTACTGCTCTCTTTGCCGAGCTTGTGAATTGCTTGAAGTAGAACTGAAAAAAAAAAACCATGAATGAACATTATGACGAAGAACTACGGAGACAAGGTTGAAGATCGTTACTCACTATATACCTTTTTTTGGGGTGTAAGGAATCGTTAAAAAACTTCTTTTGCTCAGGGTGGAGCCAGTCACTCAATCCCTGTCCAACTTACTGGTTAACCCATCAACCGCCCGCATCGGATTTTTCCGACGAGTGTTTTCGCGCGTCCTATTCGCCGGGGTCGTGTGTTTGCCACTGGGTAATCCATCTCGTTTAACTCTTCAATCCCCATAGGTGACAGAAGACATGACGAGACAGATTTTTTTGGTCGTAGATGTACGACCCTGACGGAATAAATGCGAGTATTTTTCGGATATGTCTGACGTAGGCAGTTAAGGGGGGGCTTTCCCCACTCGCCTACCGTCAACGTCGAGCATGCTTTAAAAGCTTGTTGCTTCATCTAACGCAATCCAACGCGATGTTTGATGAAAAGGCAACACGAGAAAAGAGAGATAAAGCCTAAAAACGGCATTCGGTTATTCCGTGATTTAAGTACTCGAATATTTCACCAAACTTGTTCCAGGAAATACGGGAAAAATCTCGGTTAAAATATACAAGGCTTCTATAAAATATAGATGTACTTTTTATATTTTTAATATATGAGTACATCATGGATTAGCTTTGTACAGAAGCCTAGATAATATCTACAAAATATCTGTGTATCCAAAATATTTGGAGAAAGATGTGTAATAACGTCATAATCACGTAAGAGCGGTTGAATGAAAATGTACCTCGGGCCGCTCTTAAAGGGTTAAAATCTACCCGTGTAAGTGTTCCATCTTTTGACCTGTTGCAGTTGCCCTTTCTTTCAAGGCTCATGATGAAAGAAAGAAAGAAAAATATTTATTTGAAACGGGTGGCTCTTTCGAATAATCACACCGCCCTGTATTTGTGAATTAACAATCCAATGTATAGGAACATTAGGTTGACAATCCAATGTATCCTATTTGGGTGTTCGTCGTTGAGGCAGCGCAGCGTTTTCTTAGAGAATAGCACCTCACGTTTACGAGTTTATTTACGGTCGGAAGACAGCTATTATGGGTTAACGATTCATGCTGTAATAGGCAATAACTTACCACTTGCCACCCCTTATTTCCAATTGCCAAGAGCAGCGCAAACGCTTGTCCGTTGTTTTTACGTACAATTGCTAGTTGCTTTTTTTAACCCCCGACGGAAAAGACGGGTGTTATAAGTTTGACCTGTCTGTCCGTGGCATCGTAGCGCCCAAACGAATGGACCGATTTTGATTCGGTTTTTTTGTTTGAAAGCTGGCTTAATCGAGATGGTTCTTAGCTACAGTTTATGAAGACCTGTCCAGGTGTTTAAGGTCACCAGCTCATTTGTTAGCTGCAGTAGGTATATTAAACACTTATAATGCGTATTTACATTACTTTCAAACATTTGTGTGTCCTAATATTTGAAATACTCATTGTATATGATAGTGCTACTGAGCTGGTCTGATGATGGAGCTCGTAGGTAGAAGACGTAACTCTGAAATGTTTATTAGTAAGCCCATCGAGTTTGGGCTCATTAGATTCGTCTTTTCGTTTTGTTTACTATGCTTCATCATCAGCCTTTTAATGTTCCCACTGCTGGGACACAGGCCTCCTCTCTAAGAGAGGGAATGGGCCGTAATCCACCACGCGGGCCCAGTGCGGGTTGGTGGATGTCACATGTCTTCGAATTTTTGTTTCTAGGACATGACGGTTTCCTCACGATGTTTTCCTTCACCGTTTTGAGAGCAGTGGTGATGAAATAAATTACACAAAGTAATACGCCTGGCCGGGATTGAACCCGCGACCTACTAATCGTAAGTCGGGGCCGTAACCACTCGGCCACCACTGCTCTGGTGCTTTTGTTTAACTATTACTATGCTTATTTCCACAGTATTATGTCTTATGGCATTTTACTGTGGGGATCTGCAGCTGATGTAGACTCAATTTTCATACTGCTAAAGAGAGCAATCCGGGCTATTTATAAAATGGATCCTCGCGAGTCCCTCAGAGAAAAATTCAAAGAAATCGATATACTGACTCTGCCTTCTCTTTATATCTTGCAAAGTATTTTGTATGTTCATAGAAACTTGGGACTTTTTAAAATTAGAAGCGATTTACAAAAAATACGCGTAGTAAACACGAAATTGTTTTACCCAAATGGAGATTAGCTAAGACCAGCAAGTTATTTTTAGTAAACAGTATACGCTTTTATAACAAGCTGCCAAAGGAGGTAACTGCACTTAGCGAAGGAAAGTTTAAAACTCATATTAAGCGTATTTTAACCAAAAAAGCATATTATAAGGTTAAAGACTATGTCGAAGACACGCTTGTTTGGCAATGACTACTTCTGCACATGTGGCCCCCTTGTAGCTCATTCATATTGTGTAGATGTGTCTATTAACTGCTCCATCTTTGTTTTTAATATGTGACACGTATTTACTTTTTTATTTTGACACATTGCTTTTGCAATATTTTTTATATTATTTAGACCATCAGATAAGGTAATTGTTGTAGTGATAATAGTAATTATTTATTTTTTCTTGCATTTATATAGCCTCTTTTTACCTATAATGCAAATGTGAGAACACTGTAGACTCTGCAGATTCTTAGATTACTTCTTATCATGACTCACTTTTTTATGTTTATTTTTGTTGTGCTCTCTGGTACAATATTGACTGGTCTACATTGTCATTACATAATTTATTAATGAATACTGTAATATGGAAATATTGTAATATATGTAAACCATTTTTTTTAAAAGAGTAACCATGGAGTTTCTTGCCGGTTCATCTCCACAGGAAACAACCAATTTGGAACCATGCACAAGCTTCTGACGTTTTATTAGTGCCCATGTAGGCCTAAGTAAAATAAAAATATTTTGATTTGATTTTGATCTTAACCAGTGCTATACATTTTTATGATGTCGAGAACCTGATGCTAGAACTGGGAGGTGGCTGATGGAACCCTGGAATGCCTACTAGTAAACCCATCGAGTTTGGGCTTGTTAGAGTCGTCTTGACCAGTCCTATACATTTCTCATTATGACAAGGACCTGATGATAGAACTGGGAGGTGGCTGGTGGAACCTCGGAATGCCTACTAGTAAGCACAATGAGTTTGGGCTTATTAGATTAATTTTAAATAGTTAATTATTAATTTGTTTAACTATTCATGGTAAATATTTTATTGAAAAATCTACAAATCCTGAGATTTCATGAGATTTGCAAAATCCAGCAACAATCAAGACAAATTCTGAGATATGGTAGCCCACCCACGACTTATCCTGATGATGAAGTATTACTCTATAAAGTTCATACTTTATGTATGGGCAAGATATCTAATAATATTTTTTGTTTTGTAAGCCATTAGGAAAAAACAAAGAATAATTATAATACTTACATGCACAGTTAATGAATAATGAGCTATCTGTCTGCAAACAATCCATGTATGCATCCATACTAGACGCAGTAGCGATAATCTCCAATAAGAACACTACTTCCTGAGGTTCAATGGTATTCACGTACTTATCAACCGTCTTCAATATACAATCTGATTTACTCTTAAACTCATGAGCCATAAACTTCACAAAGTTCACAGACACATTTATATCCTGTGATTCCGTTGACATCAAAATATTGTACGCTAAATTCAACACAAGCATCCGACATTCAGGATCCAACTTTGAATATAACTTCTCTATGTAAGTATTCTCAACGCCAATCAAATATTCTATTATTAAATGTGGATATTCAGTGTTACCATTACTATACATGTATGCTAACGAGTTCAGTAACATGACATCATCGGGCAACACATTTGGCTGGCCTAGTAATATGTTGTAAACAATCATCGCTGCTGCGGTAGCAATCTTATCATTTGATCCAACGAAGCTGTTGAGAATATTGGCATCGAATTTGTTCCAAATCATGATTTGGTTGAAGGGATTGTTAACAACTAAATTTCCTAAGGTTTGCATGAGTACAGTCATGCATGACTCAAACTTTTTCTGCAGTTCTTCATTTATGAAGTCAACGCTTGGATGTTGGTATTCTGTTGCTAAGATGAGCATAGAGTCTAGTATGGAGAGTTCTTTGGAGATGTATGTTTGCATCTTAGTGCCAGCTGCCGCACAAGAGCGGACTAAGCGTAGACATTGTTCTGCAACTGCTAAAGTACTTCTGTTGTATGAAGCTTGTTCAACGTCAAGACGCATTATGTGAAGGACTTCTGCTATAAGCCGCAATGTATATTCTGATGCTTTTTTCCTGAAAAAGAAATTTAAATGACTGTTTATTTAAACTCAACTTTGCTCTTTAAAAAAGAAAATATTCTTAAAAGAAAGACTATGATGATGATTACTGTCCGTTATCACTAATCAACTAACATAAATCCAGTTTTGATTAGTTAAAATTTTATAACTTAATTAAAAAAATCTTTAACCTTTCAAACGAACGAATAAACTGTTATTCCACATGTTTTTATTACTTACGGGCGCAATCGTCCGGTCTCGGCATCTCGGGAAAGTTGAGCCTCGGCTCGCAACATTTCCTCCACAGCGTCCCATTCTCCAGTTTCCAATTGAAAGTTAATTAATTTGGCATCCAACAATATCTCTTCTGCAAACCACACGCTTTTATCGCGTGACATTTTTGAGAAATTCAAGAAAATAAAAGTCTGCGCTACGCAAAAAGGTCTGACATATTTTGACAGCCCTCTGGGTAGTGGGTTTCATTTGACAGCCACCTGACAGCTAGAGTTAACTGACGCACATATGTGCGTTCAGAAATAAAAACATTCAGAAACCTCGTGACTGTGAGAGCAATCATCTTTCACCAAATTTTTCCACTTTATTGTACTTTTATTACCTTCTTATTATTTTGCAAATTCCAACAGAATGATATGAAATAAGCAAGCTGTTTGAAAGAATGATATCTACGAGATTCTTAAGCAATATATTTATGTATACAGAGTAAACACAAAGTCAATCCAAGCTTCAGGCCACTCGATTTTTCGTTAAGCTACAGCTGATATCAATGCCCACACTTGTTAAAAATTCGTTATGCTCGTAGTTGCTTAGTAAACAGTTTAGTTAATTAATAGGTCTTGTTACTTATGATTCGGCTTCTCTGATTATGTCTATGTTAAATATTCTTTCAGGGCTTTTGCAAACCTTATAAAATGAGATGAAACGCATTAGTTTAGTAAAAGACCAATGAATGAGATTTCATTATTTTTAATGCATTAAATATAAGCACAGTTATCTTACCAATTGAATCATTAGGCAAATATGACCGAAATGGTTTCATTTTATTATTTTATATAGTATTATGAAACAGAATTTTAATCGTCCAATCGTCCTTACTTGTTCTTTTAAGATAAGTTGCCATCTTTGAAAACCTCAATATTTAATATTTCTACTGCATGTTGTTCTTTGTTTTTCACAATTTATTTTACATTGTTACCCAATAATTAAGTACATATTTTCATTATTAAAAATAGCATCTTAGGGAATTCTGTTCCAATAGAGTTATTTTTTCAAGTTAGGTAAAGCCAGTGATTGGTAGAATTAATAAGCAGGATGTACACCCTAAGAGGTGATAGTCGCTTGCTCCCGCCCCCGCTTCACCGTCCGGTCGAACGAAGAAACGGCGAGAATGGCATTTGTGCGTGAAATTGTATCAGTTTTTATGTGAACAACTGCATATTTCTCACAACAGCAGCTTAACCCTCCGACCTTTAGTTCCCTGGCTTAATTATCCCTTCACAGTGTTGAACTATGTGTCGTTTGTGATAGTTTAGTGACGAAGAATTTTTGTGTGACTGGTTCGGGGTGGTATCCCGTGGATTTTGTTTCATTGTGCTTTAGCAATAATGGTCAGACTTCCCGCTAACATCGTTGGAATTTAAAACATTCGGTGAGTCATCAACATTTTGAGTTTTAACGTAAGATGTAATCATGTAAATCTCAAGAACGTGCATGTCGATCTAAAAATACCAAGAAAACTTGCATTGTAGCGATGTTCTATTCGGCATCGTGTTAGTCGGGCTATTTATAATCAAATATATATGTTTTCCTGACACTTCCGTGCATTCTGAGGAATGCAAACATGAATGTGAAATTCTAACTTTTTTAACTATGCTTTCATCGAAAACTTCATCTATAAAAAGTTTTCTACCTTGATTTCTAAACTCACTTCTTGAAAATCTCTACTTACGAATTCTCTGTCGTTTAACAATAAATCTGGTGGTATTTGCAATAACTTGTAATGGTCCATGCTGATTAAGATGACGAGAAATTAAGTAGCATTAATGAGTTATGCACTTCCTAATCAGTTGGTCACACATGCAACAACAAGCTAACAACCTGATCCATGTTTTTATAAACAAAAATATTCAATGTACTGAAATGTTCTAAGTTCTTATCACATTCTTATCATTTTATCACATAACACTCAAGATAATATTATGCATATTTGCAAGTCAGGAGAGAGAAAAAAAACGAAGTTCTTTATAATGTTTTCATTTTTGGTAACAGTGTTTATATTATAGTGCCATGCAATGTCAAGTCCAAGGAAATTGATGACCATACAGTTTGCTAAAATAAAGTAAACATTCATGTTGTAAGTATAATAAGTTTACCTAATCTATCAGCTGAGTGAGTAATTTATTACTCAGGGCTTAGTAGCTTCTAGAAAAATAATGTTTATATATTTTATTTTATGAAACAAAGTTTAGTTTTCAGAATGTAAATATTTCTTGGCTTTCTCAGTCTATCTAGTGTAAATATGCTGTCAAATGGTCATCATCAAAGTCATTGGCGTTCATTATGCAATTACCCAACTAGTTAATTTTTACAAAATAATAAAATATTCTTAATCAGGCATCAAATCAGGGTCAGTTCATTAAAAGACTATGTAAAGAGAAGAACAATAATTAGTATCAAACTAAATGCCCTTTCTCAAATCCATTGAGCAATACAAAAAAGTCAACAGGTGTAGATTTCCAAGAAAACACACCATTGTTATGAAAATTACAAAAGGAATAATCAATCTGCGCTCTGCATTCTCTCTGGTTGTAATTAAAGAGGTCTTAATAAACCATAAATTATAGCATACCTAATTACTTGTTATCATTACTAGTTAGTATCTACTTGGCAAAATTGTCTGGCTTTAATCTCTCAATATTTGCCTTTGTATTGCAAACTGTTTGATTAAAAATAAACATGACTGCCTGTTGTTTTTTTTTAGTCTTCTCCCTGTTATAAAAGTTTTATTTGGAGCAATCATGTGTAGGCACATTGTGTATTTGAAGATAAGCTCAAGAGTTTATTTGATTATGTATGAAAACTGTTGATAAGTAGATAGATGTAATTTAAAAACAACAGTAGTGAATGTTCTCAGTGTACAGGTGAATTTGTGACCTGAATTGGTTTGAAAGTCATATTAGAACTAGCTGCTAGGAAAATAATTTCTAGGGAATATACACCCGGGAGAAAAAGTATACTATGTGCTATTCTAAGGCATGGTGTACCCGTATACCATGTTACACCAAAATCTGTTCAGCCGTTAGAATGTGCAAAAGTGACAAACATTCAAATATAATCACTCAACATTTTTGCCTTTATAATATTAATGTGATAAAGAGTTTGTTTGAACACTTTGTTCCCTGAAACTTCCGGTTAGATTCTTTAGAAAGGTAATTTTTAGGGGAGGGGTACTTAATGGCTTATGTATTTTCTACCAGTTAACCTTTAGGTGATGCAGAGACAAACTGTGGTAAGTGCAATATTAAAAATGAAACATAAATTATTACTTTGTCAGTTATAGCAGCTTTAACTTGGTGTAAGTTAAAGCTAGATAAAAAGTATCCTATTCTTTGAGGTTCAAGTTTTATTTTATTAAAATTGGTTCAGTAATTTAACCATGAAAGTGTAACAGGCAGAGCTACTTCCACATGATATAAATTATATTACATACTAGCGTCTGCCAGCAGCTTTGCCCTAAAATAGGTTTCTCCATACAAATTTTGAACCCCCGTTTCATCCCTTTAGGGAAAGATATTGGAAAACCTTCTGTTCCTAGATATTAACCTGTTGAATACCGTAATTAGAGACACAATAGAAAGACAATAGGTGTGCGGACGCCGGCATCCTCTCGGTTCTTAACAGTTTAAAAGAAAACCTTGTGTAAAATGTCACGCTTCTAGTCCCAGTAGTTTTGGCTGTGCATTGATGTCAGTCAGTCTGTTTCTCCTTTTATATATACATATAGATAAATATGTACAATAAAATTATACCATATACTCAAATGAATTAAATATATGAATATAATTAAACAATGGTACAAGCAGATAAAAACAAATGAGTGCTGTGATGATACTACTGCCATCTTCTTATGAATGTTATTAAATATAACCTAACAAACCTCCTTAGGAGGTAAGAAAAAGGCAGGTGAAATCTAACCACTGATCATATGTTATCTTCAGTTTATTTTTTTTATTATTATCTTCAGTATTTGGTTTTTGGACATAGTCCATGATGGACTTTAATTTGTATGTGACTGTAAGTCTCAGGTCACTGCTAATTAGGTTTACGAAAGTATTTACTTTTGTGTTGTCCATTTTTAAGGCCTCATTTGTATTTAAAACGTAAATAAAAAAAGTATATGGTGCAGTGGAAGTTGAACTTTGTCAGATATGATTTGACATAAAGTTAGACATATAAGTTTTTCCTAAATGTGAAAATTAATCTAGAATTCAAATTCAAATCATAGACTCAATAACCCAAGTTTCACATGAGTGCAAATTATACTATTTGCGAAATAAAAAATAAAAAAAAAATACTCATAAGAGGTTCCAACTTGATTTAGATGAAAAATAAAATTGTGTCATCGGATTTTTGAGAAATCAATATTCAAAATCGTAACAACTGATTTTGAAGAAATAACAAAACGCTATTTTTACGCCATCTGATATAATTTTATTAAGCTCGCCGCACACGAGCCACCAGCGATAGTCACATAGTCACAAATACCACCACTAAAAGCTAGAATCAGCCGAAACAGACAGCCACTTTGTAGCGTGTGGCTGCTTCTTTTCTTAACCCATGTTTAGTTAGTATCATAATGAACTCAGATAAATACGCTCAAATTGCATGCGTGGCGAGTGGTGCGGTGGCGGCTGGCAGTGTTTTGAGTCGGCGTTTAGTGGAAGGTGCGGACTACAAGAATCGAGCAGCGACAATTCGTAGCGTGTGGCGGCCACCGGCTTTAACCGTGTGTAACGAGTATATATAAAATTATATCAAAACTACAGGAAATATGCTCGTAACGGTGTTTTGTGGTTGTTGCTTGTGGCTCGTGTGCGGCGACCCTTAGGTTAAAATTTGGGGATATTCTAGTAATATTATAAATGCAAAAAGTTTGCATGTATGATGATGTACTGATTTTCGGGACTCAATCGAAGTGCGCTTGACTGCGCGTAACCATAGCAAATGGTTTAATTTATTTGCCGCGTACCTACTATTTATTTATTTTATCAATTGCTTGCTATACTTACAGTATTCACCAAAGCGTATAGCAAGCCAACAATCTACGAACTAAAAAAATTTATACAAACATTTATCATTTCATTAATGCGATAGAAAAAAATTTCGAATTCAGGTTATAATAGTACCCATGACACCTATAATTGACATTGTCGTGTTTTGTTTCCAGTGCCCCAACCGGCATGGATGAGGGTTTACTCAACGACCTTCTCGAGTGCTCCGTCTGTCTGGAGCGACTCGACACCTCGTCGCGCGTCCTGCCATGCCAGCATACCTTCTGCCTCAAATGCTTGAAGGTGAGTTTTGATTGAGCTAAGCAATTAAAATTAATACTATTTTTTATCCTTGATAGACTCGTGGTTGACCATTATCACACATGATAATGGATTCTTACATACTTCTTTTTCATTCCTTTACTTACTTCATTGGCGGCGTAGTCCGGTTATGACGTCAAAAAATATATGATTGATTGTGTGAGCAACATTGGCAAGGTGAGGTACACACGATAGAGCTGCATATATTTTTTGGGCTACACGAGCTAGCAGCACCGCCATGCGTGCATGTCCTAGTGAAGCACAGGCCTTATTTAAGTAGATTTTTTTTGATGTGAAAGCATAGAACTTAGGCATATGAAGTCTGCATGACACCGTCCACACCAGACATTCTGCTTCCTTGTAGTGTCTCCCGATGAGACCCAGAATGTTCTCTACAAATATAGAGCGCTTTTTAGCAGCTCTCTTGGCTTGGTGAAGCAAGAGAGAGTGTCAGACTTGTAATGATTAAAACCAGGGGCGTAGCTACCGACGTATCTGCCGTATCAATTATACGAGGCCCCCGGGCTACAGGGGCCCCGGGCTACAAGGGCCCCCATGTGGCCAAAAATTCGTAACATGTAAACCACAATCGTCTCGTAGGGTAAACTAAGCATTTGTAAAAATATTTTTTTTTATACGGTGTCCCTGTGGGACTAGCTACGCCACTGATTAAAAGCCATCCGTGTCCTTCCAATTGCCCTTTGCTTTCCAGAGCCGCGGTAAGGCTAAGAACCCACAAAGCGGTTTTCAACCACGCCCGCCGCGGTACAGGAATCCGCTGTTTTAAACTCATGAGACCGTAGTTTTGTGCGGTTACGCAGCCATCGCGGCGATTTTCACTCGCAAAGCAGGCGGGTGATTATCGCAAGATATGCGGTTGTAAGCCGGTCCGCCGGTGCAACGGGAAACGCGAATAACCGCGCATATCGCGGGCGTAAAATACGTCGTGAAATGTTTGAATGTATTTTTTACTTTGATATCTGCTTTCTACAGAAGCTGCGGGATAATTAAATCTGGCATTAGTATCTAATATTAGCCTAAATCTGCATTTATTTAATCAGAAATGATTTCAATATGTTTAAAATAATCTTCCTGTGATGATCCTTGTACCTATACGTAACAATTTTAAGGCCATTTTAATCAAAGCTGCGTGGGGTCCTATGGTCTACTAGCTGCAAGATATCTAGTTTGAAGCGGTTTTATAGACTTTTATAAGGTCTTGTTAACCCTAAATTTATTCGCAGCTATAGGTTTTTTTTATATTTTACACCCTAGGCATTACTCTTGTACTTACCGAGGGCGTCCACTAACATGTAAACTCCCGCTACAAGACACCCAGACCCGGAACTATCTGTAGGAGTGAAAGCCATACAAATATTTGTTATGTGCAGGAATCGTACTTTTTTTTCGGTGGGAAAATCATCCAATGACATCTCGGGAGATAGTGTCAGATTTTTTCTGATTAAAACTCCCACCCACCACTCCTGTTCCTTCGTTGCCTTTCATACCAGGGCCAAATCTTCCTTTTAGAAACCGACCCTGGCCCTAGTAGGCTTCGACCCTGCTGGGTCCCTACGGTTTGATGACAACTCCTTGAGGCGCGCATGGCTTGCGGACGGCGTGCAATGGGTAGCACGCTGTCCGGTCTGGTAACCGACCGGACCGAGCCTAAGTCGTCGACGGCGCGTACTGTTCCCGCGCGGCTCAAGGAGCTGTCAGCAAAACCGTAGAGGTCCAGCCTAGTAGCTGCAGGCAGGCAGGGTCAAAGCCTGCTGGGGTCATGGGTCATCTTCCGAAAGGAATACCCGGCCCCGGCACGATCGGCAACGAAGGAACGGGGTAGGTTTTTAGCCAGTAAGACTCTGACACTACATCCCGCTCCGCCCAAGGGCGGGATTTGTCATTGGATGATTTTACATACCATAAAAAAAAAAAAACGTGTAAAAGTGTTTTCATAAATATCATTTATCATTTAATTATTTTACCAGATATAAAAAAATCACATCTTTAGATATTAATGGGACAGGATAAACGAAAAGGTGTTAATAATAGTTGTAATGATATAATAGCTCATTTTATTTCAGGGTGTTTTATCCTCAAAGGAAAAAACACGATGAATTTACTTTGTTTGCGGTTTTTATTTTGTTTGCGGTCTGATACGTAATTCATACTTCAGGAATTCATTCATATACATAGGTATTCTGTAAAACCATAAACATTGACTGTTGCGCGTAAATAGTGTGCACAGAAAAATAAGACTGAAATAAAATTACTGGAAAATCGTTTGCGTAATATAGTCGTTGTGGTAAAAGTTACAAGTAATTTAAATAAACAAAACAGTACTTATGAAGTAGATGTGTTTGTCCACAGCTCAAAATGAGATTCTTTGTGAGTCTGAACAATAAACGTTTCATAACAGGCCCTACCACGAGCTTTTGACGCCATACATTTTACGGGTGTTTTTTCATCATACATTCGTAACATCCGCAAATGTTCTTTTCTTACAAGTATTTATTTTTATTAAAAAAAAAATAGCAATACGCACGCGGGACGCGTTTTTTGCCTTTTGAAATTTTCTGCATGCGTAGCAAATCCGCATGCGTGATGAAATCCGCATGACATTAAAAACACTCAAAGGGATGGAATTATACACCGTTAAATTTTGGAGGTTTTAATCCCGCGGAGGGTCGATTCGGTACATGAAACCCTATCGATTTGTAAAGATAAAAATGAAAAATAAAGTACTTTTTTTTTTAAACTCGAATTAATTTACTTATGTACGAAATTAATTTATTTAAAAGTACTATATTTTTTAATTTTTTCTTTACAAATCGATAGTATTTCATGTACCGAATCGACCCTCCGCAGGATTAAAACGACGTATTTAACTGTGTATAGAGTGTGTAGCTCCATCGCTGTTTCACGCTCGGATGCCTGACATTTTATCACATCATAGAAAGGCCCAAGCAATCATGGTTAACAGACACCACGGAAGATGCCAATAGAGGACTTTCTTCCGCTCAACGGCTACCTTAGGGTTGGTTCTAAGTGATAGAAAAGGCTAGCAGATTAGAAAAGTGCGATTTGGTGCTGGCAGAGGTAGCTCAACCCGTATACTCCAGAAGGTAGACGTTGAGCGGAACCAAGGATGGGCCGATCATAGTTGAAAATTTCAACCAGGATCGCTCCATTCGTGATTCCGCTCAATTTTGTATTCCAAATACGTCGCAGTGGCAACCACCATGCTGGTTCCTAATCTAGACTATAACACCATAGCGCTGGTTGCCCTTGCCAGAGCTATTCGAAAGTGTTACTGTGGCTCTAGAACACAAATGGAACTTTTTTTTTTTTTTTTTTTTTTTTTTTTATGGTAGGTAAAATCATCCAATGACAAATCCCGCCCTTGGGCGGAGCGGGAAGTAGTGTCAGACTCTTACTGACTAAAAACCTACCCCGTTCCTTCGTAGCCTATCGTGCCGGGGTCGAGCATTCCTTTCGGAACTAACCCATGACCCCAGTAGGCTTCGACCCTGCCTGCCTGCAGTTAGCAGGCTGGGCCTCTTCGGTGTGCTGACAGCTCCTTGAGGCGCGCGGGAACAGAACGCGCCGTCGACGACTTGGGCTCGGTCCGGTCGGTTACCGGACGATCGGACAGCGTGCTACCCATTGCACGCCGTCCGCAAGCCCGCGCCTACGGTGGCCGGAAATCGGGATCGGAATCCCGGCGGCGGCTGGGGCGAGCGCCCCGTTGCCTCTGCCTGATGCGGTCGGCCTCCTCCTTTGCTAGCATTACTGCTTCGCAGAAGGAGGCGACCGCCTGCCATCCCTCCTCACTACGGACCATGGCCTGAACCAAGGCCCGGCGAGAGAGATCGCTGCCGCCGATCGCCCCCACGAGGACACGGCGATGCTCCGCCCAGGCGGGGCACACCTCTACAGTGTGCTCCACCGTGTCCTCCGGATGTTCCGCACAGTGGCGACACCCGGGCGAATCCTCCGCACGAATCCGGAACAGGTACTTAGCGAACTTTCCGTGTTCGGTAAGCACCTGCGTCGTGCGGAAGTTGAGAACGCCGTGAGGTCTTTCCAGCCACGCCCCAAGGATGGGCCTTATCGCCCCAATTGTGGCGCGCCCCGAACGAGGTTGCGATAGTCGTTGACGCCATTTCGCCATGAGATCCCGCCGGAGCTCTGTCCGCCATGCCTCGACTTGTCGTGGCAGCGGAATTTCGCCCCGGCGTTGCATCTCCATGCGCTTGTCGTGCATGTGTGCAAGGACTGTTGCCTCCAGATCCCACGGCGGTTGGCCAGCAAGGAGGGTCGCCGCCTCGCGGGAGATCGTTCGGTACCCTCGCACCATGCGTATTGCCATGACCCTCTGGCACGCATTCAGCTGGGTCCTCGGTTGCTGTTGCAACGTCGGTGCCCACACCGGAGCCCCGTAGAGAGCCATGGACCGAACGATTCCCGCGTAGAGCTTCCGGCAGGAGGCGTCTGGTCCCCTGAGGTTGGGCAGGAGCCGCCCGAGAGCAGCCCCAGTCCGATTCAGTTTGGGAGCCAGACGTCGGAAGTGCTCCCTGAAGTTCCACCAGCTGTCGAGGACGAGTCCCAGGTACTTCATCGTCGACCCGACGCTGATGTGAACCCCTCCTACCGTTAGCTGGGAACGAGGTGGTGGCGCACCCCGAGGGCCGTGGAAGCACATGGCCTCGGACTTGTGCAGTGCCACCTCGAGTCCCAACTGCTGGATCCTGTCAACGACCATCGCAACCCCGCGTGTCGCTAATTCGACCGCCGTCCGGTACGACTCTCCCCGCGCTAGGACCAACGTGTCGTCCGCGTAGCAGACCACGCTGACCCCGTCGGGGAAGTCGCCGCGCAGCACGTAGTCGTACCCGATGTTCCACAAGGGTGGTCCTAGTACCGATCCCTGCGGAACACCGCACGACATCTCTCGACGTTTCCACTCTCCCTGGTGACCGGGGTAGATGATATACCTCTCCGACAGGTAGGCCTCGATCACACGACAGAGGTAGTCGGGCACCCGGTGGTACCGGAGTGCCGTTCCAATGCAACTCCAGGGCAGGGAGTTGAAGGCGTGTCGTGGCAATGTCCAAGGACACTGCCACGACACACCTGCCCTGGGACACCGCATCCCCCGTCGTGAGGGCTCGCACGCGCATGATGGCGTCCACCGTGGAGCGCATCCTGCGAAAACCGAACTGTCCGTCCGACAGGTCCGGCCCCACCCTTGCAAGGCGACACAAATGGAACTTGAGGAACACAGGTGGATATTAGTCAGTAATACTCTTACTTCTCACTCTGCTCAGAGTGCTCCTAGTCTGAAAATCGCCACTAAATCTGTAATGTTCCTTTTGGGGTCTTATCAGGAGACGCTGCAGGAAGAAGTATGCTTGCAGATGTCTTGTTCGCTTTCGAGCTGTAATGGTCATTTTTTTGACACAGGTGCGCTTACTTCGATCCATACGTGATTAGCCTGTATACGAAAATAATTGTTTTTCTTACTTTCTGTTCTTTCTTGACTTAGATCATGAAGTATACGCGATCTTAATAAAAAAGTGTTTTACAAATACGCGATTACTTTCACAACCTTTCGTTCTGGCCTTGTATAGAATGGAAAGAAGGTGTTGACGGGTGCCATGTGCCAGCGTGCACCGCAGTTGTTGCGAAATATAACATATCCCCAGGACCTGTCTAACTTCCTGTCGTCGTATACGAAACTCCAGGGGAGAATCGCAGCGATCTATCAATCCCCTCTTTCCCAAACATGCCAGTAGCTATTTTCCAATAAACATTGCGTCATTAAAACATCGAAGTCAATGTAGTAACAAAGTTTTTGTAACAAAGTCATATGTTCGGCTCTCGAATTGGGGCAGCGTAATATAAACAAGCACTACCGGTCGCGCGGATGGGAATAGTTCTGGCGTATTTTTTTTTTTTTTTGATGAAGGTGGACTGCCCAGAACTTTTCGCAAGCTTTAGTAAATTAATCCTTATTTTAAAAACATACGTTTTAAAACTTTAAAACCCTATAGAATATACACCGTTAAATTTTGGTCGTTTAATCCCGCGGAGGGTCGATTCGGTACATGAAATACTATCGATTTGTAAAGAGAAAATGAAAAAATAAAGTACTTGTTTTTTAAATTCGAATTAATTTACTCATGTACGAAATTAATTTCTTTATGTAAACGTCAGCTGAGCAAGGCCAATGAACTGTAGGTAGTTAGTACGCAACGACCGACAACTACCTACAAGGTCATTGACTCGAGTTTAAAAAAAAAATTACTTCATTTTTAAATTTTTTTCTTTACAAATCGATAGTATTTCATGTACCGAATCGACGCACCGCGGGGCCCGTGGTGACACTCTCGCATAACCTTTGGCCCCAGTAGGCTTCGGCCCTGCTGGACCCCTACAGTTTGCTGACAACTCCTTGAGGCGCGCGGGAACGGTGCGCGCCGTAGACGATCTGAGCTCGGACCGGTCTGTTACCGGACGGACGGACAGCGAGCTACCCATTGCCCACAGTCCGCGAGCCCGCGCCTACGGTGGCCGGAAATCGGGATCGGAAACCTGGCGGCGGCGGCGGCGTGTGCGCCTTTGCCTAATGCGGTCGGCCTCCTCCTTTGCTAGCATTACTGCTTCGCAAAAGGAGGCGAACGCCTGCCACTCCTCCTCGCTCCGGAGCATGGCTTGAACCAAGCCCCGGCGCGAGAGATCGCCGCCGATCGCCCCCACGACGACACGGCGATGCTCTTCCCAAGCGGGGCACACCTCGACTGTGTGCTCCACCGTGTCCAATCGAAGACTGAACTTGGATCTTGCACATACTTAGATTAAATCAAAACAGCGGAAGATAGGTGACTCGCCACTATTGCGTGGACCGCTGAAATTGTGCCTTTATGGCACGATTTCGCTTCATTCGCGACGATCACAAATATTTCGGGGCTAACGCTATTTCGCTCGCACGACAGCGCCGGCTTTTATCTCTGTTCTTGTCTATCAGTGACTGTAGGTTTGCGACTGCAATGACAGCGATCATGTGAGTTTCAAGTCCAGGTTTTCTGATTGCGATATATCCCTTCTAATATATCCATGAGCATATAGGATATTTTATCCTGGGGGTATGTTCATTTGGGATAATTTTCTACAATCACGCAAGCGAAGTCGCTGGTAGCAGCTAGTCTTAATTACTTTCTAATTGGGAAAAATAAAAACCTTTTTCTACACAAATAGCGAACTGTTGCTTACTACATTTTTCTTGAAAAGGTTTGATAAGTAAAATAAATACTACAAATATTCGATTGAATTTGCGGTTAGAATGACAACCGACAACAATAGGCTTTGAAAATGGCCAGGCGGATTGATATTTTGTTTCCGATGCTATGTGTCTTGAATCTATAATTAATTTATAGACCGTAGTCTAGTCAGTCTAGTGCCTAATTCAAACAATCACATCTCATCGTCACCCGTCAAATCGTCATTACCGTGCACAACACACGTGGTCCCCTCTTCGCATCCTGAGTCCTGACTTACCCGTCCGTGTACCCATCGTACATCGTATACAAGCCGTACTAGTTTTCAGGGATGTTAAAATTATGAAATTTCGGATCGGTTACGGGTAAAGAAATGATATTATACCGGTATCAGATACAGTTTCGGATGTAGGAATCACGGACCGTTTTCGGTTAAGGTTACGCTACCGGTATTAAAATACGGTACCGTTTTATTTTAAAGGTAGACCGAAACTGGTTAAGATTTGCGGTTACACTACCGGTATAATAAAATAACGATAGCGCTATTTTTTTAGGTACCGCTATACCTTTATTTAACCTTTACTTAACCGAAATAATTCCGGTACCACCTACGATAAATGCGACGTCGCCAGCTATCGCGACAAGTGTATTGCGATTGGCACGTCGAAAAAGCGCGGGAGTAGGGGTTTCAAAGGATACCTAATGTTAGAGGTTTAGGTACCGTAAAAAATAACGGTACCGTTAGTTTTCGGTAGTGAAAAATTTAGGTATCGTAATTTTTCGGTAGTGAAAAATAACGGTACCGTTATTTTGAGGTATTGAAATAAAAAGTTTATACCGTTAAACCTTATAACCGATATTTTTTCGGAATGCAGTTCTTGATAGGAATAATATTATACCACTTTAGGATTTTTTTTTGGTGGGAATATCATCCAATGACATCTGACCATGGCCTGCCTGTACCAAGGCCCGGCGCGAGAGATATCCGCTGCCGATCGCCCCCACGAGGACACGGCGGTGCTCTGCCCATGCGAGGCACACCTCGACTGTGTGCTCCCCTCCATTTCGATTGAGACCCGAAAATTGGATCGCATTGAAGGTTGACCGTCATAATGGTTCAACTTATTTGCCGAGTACTATATAGTACGGTACGGTTATTTATTTATTTATTTGAACTTCATTTACAATAATTGTACATAGGCGTACCTATTTAATGCAACAAAGGTTAGAAAAGACAACACTGTGGTAGATGTACACAATAACTAAATAACAGTTATTTTGTATAGAATATAGTATAAACTAAGTTAGGTTATCTAGCTAGTTTTTGTAGCCGCCCTATCTATATACACATACCACTTTGACTCACGCCTGAATCATGCAGCCATTCATTTTGAATGACGTTCCCGTCTCCAGTTAATTGGTAAGTTTATGTCATATAATTTTGTGTTGTATCTACCTATGTTTTTGTCTTTTGCGGTTTTAGTGTAGAAATATGTGGTGTATGGTGTCATTTTTACTTTCAGAACCTATACTTTTCCTTGAAATATTAATTTTTATTTATATGGCACACCAATAACTTGTTTACAAAATAATTTAGATCATTACATGTTCAGAAGACAGTTCCATGTAAACAAAGTAATTAAAGGCATGCGCATCATTCACAGTTGTTTTTTTAATTACAAAATCTTATGTTGTGTATAAATTAAAATTAAATCGAAGGAGATGAGTAAAAAAATTACATTAAAAATTAAATATCAATTAATAACAAATTTAAAAAGAAATAGAAAAGAAAACAAATCGAATAATCAACAAACAACAAATCAAAACTACTAAATCACAAATTAAATCATAAATACACCGTTAAATTTCGGTCGTTTTAATCCCGCGGAGGGTCGATTGGGTACATGAAATACTATCGATTTGTAAAGAGAAAATTAAAAAATAAAGTACTTTCTTTTAAACTCGAATTAATTTACGCATGTACGAAATTAATTTCTCGTCAGTTGAGTGAGTCCAATGAACTGTAGGTAGTTAGTACGCAACGACCGACAACTATCTACAAGGTCATTGACTCGTTTACTTAAAGAAATTAATTTCGTACATGCATATATTAAACTGGAGTTTTTGAAAAAAAGTACTTAATTTTTTAATTTTCTCTTTACAAATCGTATTTCGTCGTTTAATCGTATTTCATGTACCGAATCTATTTATTTTTTTACGAGTGCACAAACGCTAAAGTTCGCAGAGCCTAACTTCAGGCGCGCCAAGATCCGTCGATCGTACTGTACTATACATTTGAAGCCTATTATCAAATTCATTAGTTTACGAGAGATTGACATTCGATAAGATAATAATAAGTAATCAAATTTAGATTTTTTAGGGTTCCGTACCCAAAGGGTAAAAACGGGACCATTCACTGTCTGTCCGTCTGTCTGTCACCAGGCTGTACCTCAAGAACCGCGAACTGTATAACTACTTACAGTTTAAATTTTCCCAAATTATGTATTTCTGTTGCCGCTATCACAACAAATACTAAAATCGAAATAAAATTAATATTTAAGGGGCTCACATACAACAAACGCGTTTTTTTTTCCCTATATCAATAATGGCAGGTAGGAAATATTCACAAAATATTCAGTTGTAATACGCAGTTTATTTTTACTTTAATAATAATAAATAATAAAATTAAAATAATATAAATATTTATGGGAGGCTTCCATACAAAAAACGCCATTTTTTTCCGTCCGTCAGTCCGTCGTATTCGGAAAAATCTTCGTAACTCAATCAAAAACGGTTTTCATATGTAAGATTGTACGGAACCCTCAGTGCGCGAGTCCGACTCGCATTTGCCTGGGTTTTAGAATCCGGAACTCCCAAACTTCTTATGTCCTGAATCAGGCGAAAAGTGAGGACGCCGTGACGACTCTCCAGCTAGTTCTCAAAGAGGAAAGTTACCCCGGCGATTGTGTACCCAGCGCTAGATTGCGACTGTCGCTGTCTCCATACCGCCATGAGATCCCGCCAGAACTCAGTCTGCTAGACTTTTGCCTCCAGATCCCACAAAGACAGGCCGATAAGGAGGCTCACTGCATTACGGGAGTCCACTAGCTGTCCCTGCGGTTACATCCACCCTAAAGCTTCATACTGGGGCCCAAAGGTTATGTGAGACTGTCACCACGGGCCCCAGGATAAAGGCAAGGAATGGAAAGGTAGGTTTTTAGTCAGTAAAAGTCTGACACTGTTTCCCGCCCCACCCAAGGGCGGGATTCGTCATTGGATGATTTTACCTACGTTAAAAAAAAAAAAAAAAAACCCTAAAGCTTCAGGTTTATAATAATAGTATAGATAAGAGAAAAAGTAAAATCGTATATGTGTGTGTCTGTTTATCACAATAATATTATAAAAAGGAAAGTTTAATGTATGTATTGAAACAAACAGTTGAACGGATTTGGGTCAATTATGTTATAAGGCTAGACGATGTCCTAGAATGGGAGATACGATATTTGTTATTCCGGAAGTACTTATGTGCCGTACTTAACTGTGGATGAAGTTTGTAAAGGCTAATTCCTTGGAAGTAATGATCTAATATGAAAAGTGCTTAAATAAAAAGTATGCTTCCTGCCGTATAAAACACAGAAAGGGAGCGGCAGGAAAAAGCTGTTTCAAAACTCCGCTACACAATGGTCAACAAGGGACATTATCCTATTTATAATTCCTTTTTACCTGACATTTAATGCATCCAGCCCCTTATATAAGTAAACCTTCGTTATATAACCTACATGGTATTTATAAACGTTGGTTGCAGACTGGCTGGCTAGAAAGTTGCTACTTGTTTTTGGCATCACACACGCAGCATTCCAATTTTAAATCATATGTGTATCATTTGTTTTCAAATTATTCATTGATTTATTGACTGCTTTCGTGATGTTTACTTGTCACAAGAATTATTTTATGGCAACGTTAACTTTTCAATCGAAGAATTATACTGTTTTTGTAGTTTCAACCGACTATGACCAGAGTTAATTGTAAAAAATCTTAACGTAGAGATTTCTACATAGTATAGAAAAAAGTCGCTTTTTACGTCTTAGTTTATCAGCTAACTCCTCCGAAACTACGTTACAGACATGAGGCAGTTTTCACTAATCGAAAGAGCAATAACTGAGTAAGATTTTTGTCTAAAAGCGAAACCGGACCAATTCCTACATTGGAGTGCTGAAACCAACGAAATTATTCTTGCAACTTTAAAGATCCATAATTTGTTGATTTGTTGAGATATTTTAATGATCCGTTCAAACTTACCAACTATCCTTCTATAGCTAGTGAAATATGTATTATACTAGCGGTCCCAGCAGACGTTGTCCTAACCGAAAACTGAACCCGATTACTGCGCCACCTATCGGGTTCAAGTACGGAAGAATTATATATATAAAGACTAGCTTTTGCCTGCGGCTTCGCTCCCGCTCTACTCTATTCTACCGTAACCAACCTAAGAACCTTCTCCTGACAATAACGAACACAACAAAAAAAAGAATTAGCGATATCGGTCCAGCTGTTCTCGAGATTTGCGCTTAGCAACCAACACACTCAGCGATTAATTTTTATATACTATTTATGTAAAAAGTATAGATTCTGAGTGCTTATCGGGTCAAATTGACAGCATGCAAAACGTAAATATACACTAACATATTATCCTTTTACCACTCTCCTCTCCAAAAAGTGCATGCTTGCATCTGTAGAACGTTTACCACGATAAACAAGTAAGGACGGGTTCAACACGTGACCTTAGGATCGCCATTCTCCAGCCAACGCCTGAGGCAAATGCTAGACTGTAACTAGGCTCTATTGATAATGAAGGGAGATATTGAATGGAAGCGATTCTGTATTATGAAAATATTTGGGGAGGCATCCTGCCACCGGTGAGAACTGGACATTATGTGCCTCAAAACCAATTAATGTATTATATGTAATATCTATCGTGTGAGTGTCCCTTTTTTGAGACGGGAATTATCGAATAACTCTTCCCGCTCTGGGTGGAACGAGAGGGAGTCTTACACCCGTATTTATAAACAAATAAAACTAAATACTAAAAGTAACTACTATTTGTATTCTATAGTTTGTGTCGATAAGAAGAAGATTCTATAGTTAAGAAAAAATTCTTATTTCAAACGTCAAGTAATGACTTAATTAGATTTTACTTAATAACAAGTAAATACTTCTTTATAAATACGGGTGTCAGACGTAGACTGATTATAACCCATGTGCCCGTGCTCCTAGATTCGTCGATTTAAATAAACTTAATAAAATAAATAATATAAACAATAACGTTGCAAAATATAGTCTTATTTTTTGCTGTAGAGCAGAAAGGATTAACGTTGTGTTGTGGTCCCAGTGCGTTGCGCAATTTTAGTGCAACTGCACTTCGACACCATCATACGTAACTTTTATGCAATTAATCCCCATACTAATATGCACATGAGAGCTTCGATTTCGTCACCATTCTGCTTAGCCTTTTCCAAGTTAGGATCGACATTCATACCAACTGGATGTTATTTAATATAAGTATTATTTTAATTAAAAAAAAAATAGCTACATCTAAAACGCTAACACTACCCAGTTACTGAGTAATATACCTACCCTTTGGTGTCAGATTTTATGGCTTTCGAGTGTCAGTGTACACACATAACCACTGCCAAAACAAGATTTTCTTTTTTTATGTTTTTAGAATAAACATGTTTTCCTTCTTTCTTTCTTTCAAAAATCCACAAATGACAGCGTCAATTGTAAACCGTTGGCTCATTTGAACTCTTTCAAGTCACACCATCACAATTGTCTAGTTCATACTAAATATTTGTTCCGCTCGGGAATCAACCGTGCCGTAATAATAGACGGTCACCCATCCGCGGGCCGACCGCGGCATGCATAGCTTAAATTTGAAGATCGACTTGATCGATCGTTCAGCTCCTTTGTAGTCCTGAGTTGAACTTGTTTGCTCTGACTGAACACGTGCGCTTAAATCTGTGTGCTTCTTTCCTCAAAAGACCATCTCAGATACCAATCTGTATGGTTCAGTCTCTTAAAGTTCATGTTTGCTGTATGAACTTTAAGAGACTGAACAAACTCAGGCGGAGTTTGATTCGGTGTTTCTTCATAGGATAGACAGGTAGGAAACACCAACCTCATCTAGTTTAAATTAACGAAAAAATTGACGTGAAAAGTGTTTTTTAAAACCTATTTGCAAAATAAATATCATTTATCATTTTGCCGATATCGAAATGACAGCAATAAGCGTCTTTATAACCTTTCGCCTTTATAACCTGTCGCTTTGCCAACGTTAAAGTCCCGTTACTTCGTAGAAGCCTCGCCCATTTATAAATATTAGTCACAGAATTCGAGGAAAGCTTTGAAATACTAAATAATTTGATCAAAAAGTATCCAATAACAGTTGTATTAGTCTGTTTCACAAGATTAAATAAAACGACCCTGTTGTAATTGAGTGAAGCGCCTGGGCGTGGATTTTATACGTCTTCTAGTCTACTACATGATTATATTGTATCGAAGTTGTCGATGCAGACTTGATTGTTGTTGACATTCAAGGGCGTCGCTAAGGGGGGGCAGGGGGATACGCCCCCCCTCCCCCCTAGAGGCTTGCTTTACAGCTTCAGAGCCTAGTTTAGGCACCAGTCTCCCACAATATAATGTCCATCCTATATGTTGCCGTAGATATAAGGCTAGCAATTAGGAGTTATATTGATAAAAAAAACTTTAATTATTGTCTATACTTCCAATAGCCCTTGATCATCGGCTGGCGTCGCCCTTGTTCACATTTGTATCTACCATGTCATATATTTATTTTACACTGGCTTCTGCTAGCTTCGCTCGCGTGAAAGTTGGGGTCTCGATAGAAACTTTGGACCCCCGTATCCTCATCCCTTTAAGGAGCGAATTTTGGAAAATACTCTCTTAATGCGTGCTTACATTATAAAAGAAGAAACTGACTGATTTAACAACAAGGTTTCTTTTTATGATGTTAGGGGACCGTTCAAGTATTACGTAAGACGATTTTTTGCAAATATTGCCCCCCCCCCCCCCCTCTCGTCAGCAAAAGTAAGCAAAGATATAACTCGCCTCCCCACATGCTTACGTAAACATTGTTCAGTGATATGTGTCTGTCTACACATTTTCATGCGGTTTTAGAACATCGAGATAGTTCTCTAAAAAAAAACTTCTGATGAAATCACCATCCAGCCCCCCCATCCTCCATGTCATCAAAAATAAACAAAACAAAGGCCCCCACCCCTCTGTAGTGCTTGCGTAATACTTGAATGGCCCCTAGCGAGCTAGCTACTAAGAAAGTAACTTCCAAATATCAAACCCTAAAGGCATTAAACGGGGGTCCAAAGCTTGTATATAGAAACCTACTTTCGCGGACGAAGCCGCTAGCATAAGCTAGTTGTTAATAATTCCAAACGAAGTTGCACATTATTATGACCCTTGTGTTAAAGGATCCTTTCCAAAACGAACTCATCCGTTCCTTTTGTTCTATGGTCTAAAATAGGATGTCACCCTACTAGAGACTAATTTATCGGCCGGCCAAAATTTACGCTTACAGATAAAAATGCCATTCTATTCAAAGCCATTCTTCAGATTCCGTGTCTGCGTAGCAAAACCTATTTACAGAAATCCTCTGCATATTTTAATAGTCACGAGTTGGTCGCTATTATAAAGTTTATCGATCGCCGGTTGCCTTGCGTGTCCGTAGTTCACTTTCACTGGTTGATGTTGATTCTGTAATCTCGATGCTAGTGATGTCATTGCGGCTAAGTGTACGATAAACGTAAACTTACTACAATCGAGACTTTTAATTGATCGTCAGTTTTCTTTTTTTTTTAATTTACTAATTAAGGCACGTAATACTACTTACATTAGGAATGACTTGTGTCGTGAGTGCGTTCACATAAAAATTTGTCATTTAGACCTATGGGTCATACAAATATTGGGTCAATTGGCCAATCACTTAATTATAGCAACAACCGTGCCAAGCTTTTGTAGCTTCAATACTGAGCAAAACTTTAAAAGAGTCATACCATGACTTGTTATCAAGCGTGCAAGAGAGAAGAGGTATGGAGTTATACATCCTATATAGCTCCATCCCTATATCAATTCTGTTAAGCAGGCCTAGCCAAGCTACGATCGTTTTGTCTCGATTCTCTTGCGTCGAACGCCACGAGGTTGCCACGCCTCCAATTCCTTTGCTGTGACGTCTCAATCCTCAGTTATGTGGTCGGAACAAAGGAATCGGAGGCGTGGCCGACTATTTTGGCAGCAGGTTTTATCGTGAACGAAGGAAACAATAGCCGAACGTTGACGAACCTATCTACATCGTAACTGTGTAATATTGAATGTTATCATTTGGCCCATTTTTTCAATCGTCCTCGAGTTTGTGTCGGTGTTTTGTATCCGGTATTATCTCGTCTAGCCAATACAATGAGATTTTTTTTTTATTTGAGCGGTCAGACTATCTTTTTACCGATGTTTCGTTCTCGTAGCCTATCCCTTAGAGATTCCCATTTTTTTATTGGAGATAGTAAGTAGCCAATGACAGGCGGAGAATACCTGCTACATCCAAACTGTTCCTTCCTAATAATACAAATACTAATGTAGACAGGCTGCTTGGTCAACCTACTAAGAAATATTTGCGTCTGTTATATCATTTACTTGTACTGTTTGCAAGTCTGCACGCTCTTGAGTGACCGTGGCTTTAGAACGTATATGGCAACTAAAGGAGACTGTTGTGGTTTTAGTCAGTAAAAGTCTGACACGCCTTCTCGCTCCGCCCTTAAGCGAGAGAAGTCAAAAAAAGAGCGATGCTCTTCTTTACATAGCTGCATAGAATGAAATAAATACGCTTTCCGCGTCTGTCTGTTTATCCTCTAACTCCTCCTAAACCTCGCAACAGATTTAGTTGCGGTTTTCATTAATAGAAAGATAAATAAACGAGGTAGGTTTATGTATTATATTTTGGGTCAGTAGTAACTAGTAAGTAACCAATAAAACTTATGAATACCGTATTATTATGAAATTGCACTTGTGACCTAAGGTTTAACATACACTTGCCCCAGCCACCGCAGGGATTCCGACACACCCACCCTTGCCCACTGTAGGCGTGGGCTTGCACTGTAGGCGTTGCCGCCGCATGGTTGGCACGACCGAAGTGGTCGACGGCGCGTATCTTTCCAAGCGCGGCTCAAGGAGATGTCAGCAAACCGTAGGGGCCTACCATGGTCGAAGGCTACTGGGACCATGAGTTATGTGAAAGTGAACCCCGGGGCCCTGGAACGAAGAAGAAGGAACAGGAGTGTGTTTTTAGTCAATAAAAGTCTGACACTATATCCAATGACATCTCTGCACTAGGGCATGTGGTAGGGTGGGAGATGTCATTTGACGATGTACCCTCCTAAAAAAACATAGGTACCTACTTATATTGATAAACTAGCTTTTGCCCGCGGCTTCGCTCCCGCTCTACCCTACTCTACCCAAATCTACCCTACTCTACCCTACCCTACTCTACCCTACTCTACCCTACTCTACCCTACTCTACCCTACTCTACCCTACTCTACCCTACTCTACCCTACTCTACCCTACTCTACCCTACTCTACCCTACTCTACCCTACTCTACCCTACTCTACCCTACTCTACCCTACTCTACCCTACTCTACCCTACTCTACCCTACTCTACCCTACTTTACCCTACTCTACCCTACTCTACCCTACTCTACCCTACTTTACCCTACTCTACCCTACTCTACCCTACTCTACCCTACTCTACCCTACTCTACCCTACTCTACCCTACTCTATTTTTCTCGCCGTAAAAACCATCCTTGAACTTCAACGAACATTTTAAAAAAAGATTTGGCCAAATTGGTCCAGGCGTTGTTGAGTTATGCGCTTACCAACACATTTTGCGATTCATTTTTATATTATAGATATAGGGCGGGTTTTTGAGTTTAGTATTTTGAGATAAGGACGTCTCAAAGCCTACTTGTATGCCAAAATTTTACAGATTTTCAGGCTAGAGTGTTTTTTTTCGTCAATTTTAACTAGATGAGGCCGGTGTTTCCTAGCTGACTACCCTGAGAAGAAACACCGAAACAAACTCAGGGGTTAAAGTGTCTTTTAAAGTCCATACAGCAAACATGTAATTGTCAAAACATGAGAACCATGCAGATTGGAGTCTGAGAGTCTTTTGAAGAAAGAACCACACAGTTCTGAGTGGACCTGTCCAGTCAGTGCAAGCATTTGTCAGTATTCGTGTTTGACCTACACCTCAGGACTACTAAGGAGCTCAACAGCATACGAAGATCGTAACTTTTGGATTGACAATATTTTGACAAGTTTTCAAGTTTAACAAAGAGAGAGAGAAAAGAAAAAAAAAAGAGAAAAAAAAGAAAGAGAGAGTGGAGTTCAGAGAGGTTCTCAATCATGGAAACCGGGGGCTAGTCTTTCATCATCATCATCAGCCTTTTAGTTTTCCCACTGCTGGGACACAGGCCTCCTCTCTATTAGAGGGAATGGGCCGTAATCCACCACGCGGGCCCAGTGCGGGTTGGTGGATGTCACATATCTTCGAATTTTTAGTTCTAGGAAATGCCGGTTTCCTCACGATGTTTTCCTTCACCGTTTTGAGAGCAGTGGTGATGAAATAAATTACACAAAGTAATGCGTCTGACCGGGACCTAAAACTTATAAGTCGCGACCATTACCACTCGGCCACTGCTCTCACTCGTAATCGATAGTCTTTAATATTATGTAAAACATCAATTCACTTAAAATACATCTACAAATCTGTTTTCAAAGCAGTCCAAGAAACCCACAAGTCGTTAAAATAGGTTCATCGGGCACTAGTCTAGAAATGGTATCGATCACTAATTGTCCCACTTACGGATGTGCGCCAGTGGTTGTCCAACACGTACATTTCAGACGGGGCCATTGTATAAATAGATCGCCCTGTTTCTGGCGTGTATTAACGTCAAGGGCCGTAATTGTTTATTTATATTTACTGTCAAACCAGCACCGTATTTATATGTCGAAGTGGAACTCTTAGTTTGAGGGTGATGGAGACGATGTGGTAAACCGTCAGCAGTTAAGTCTTCATAAAGTGTGTAACTATTTTCGTTAAAGGTGTTTTAGAGAAGGTTCTTAGTTGCTTGTAACAAACTTGGGTTCAGATTTTTTAAGGGAAATTAAACAAATGTGATCCCTCTCACAGTCTCACAGGTCTTTCCTATTCGAAAAATTACGCTTATATTATAGAGGCGAATGTTTGCGTTTATGTTTGTAACTTTTTCACGTTCGAACGGATTTAGATAAAACTCGGTAAACAGGTAGACCATGTCCTGTTTTCTGTAGGTGTAGGCATGCGGACGGCGAGCAATGGGTAGCTCGCCGTCCCAACGTCCGGACTTAGCCCAAGTCGTCGACGACGCGTACTGTTCCACGCGCGTCTCAAGGAGTTGTCAGCAAACCGTAGGGGCCCAGCAGGGTCGAAGCCCACTGGGGCCAGGGTCGGTTTCTGAAAGAAAGATTCGGCCCTGGTGTTAAAGGCAACGAAGGAGCAGGAGTGGGTTTTTAGTCAGTAAAAGTCTGACACTATATCCCGCCCCGCCCAAGGGCGCGGAGATGTCGTTGGATGATTTTCCTATCTAAAAAATAAATGTCCTGTGACTTCTTATCTCGGAGTATGTTTCCTTGGGATTATTTTCTACTATCACACGGGCAAAGCCAATTCAAAAAGCCAGTATGACATGACAAGTTATGGTTTTTGTATTCAACTTAATTTTCGAACTACGCCAATCACTAACCGAATTTTGCTTGCATAACCTTGCCGCGCTTTGATAAAAAGGTTTAATTTTTAATTTGACTGTAAAACTATTATTTGTTTTTTTTTTTATAATTAAGAACCGGAAAAACGTAATCGCTAATGAACTGTATGGTGTATCAAACCCATTTGTTTTGCTACAACAAGACTGGCCAAAGCGCAAAGATACAGACATCTTAATTTTTTGTAGCTATTCAGAATATTACGACGTAAGCTCGCTGCCAAAGAGGTCATATTCTCTGGCACATGGGACTTGCTACTGCACTTAAGGAATGTATTACTCTGTAATTGCGAGCAGTGCCGTACTGCCTTCTCGCGTCGTAAGAAAGAAGGACGTAACTGTCAATTTTGTCAAAAACTAGTTATAAACATGTAGCGACATTTATGGCATGACATAAGAATTAAGAACTATCCTAATCGTGATCCTGATTCGGAATCTGCAAAGAAAATGCTACCTTAATCTCATTTTTAATTAATAAAATTGTCAGTTACGGCCTTCTTTATTAAGACAGCAGCGTAACTAGGGCGCTGCCGGCGGTGCCCAGGAACAGGGCGCAAACGCCGATGGGGCGCAGAATGATCAAACCAATAACAAGTTTAGTACCACTCATTTCCATCAGAAGGACGTTAGGGCCTATGCACACCGCGTTTTTCAAACGCGTCATTGACGCGCTTTCGCTACAGACGCGATAAGCACGCAAGTCAGACGCAAGCTTTAAAACTTTACACACCTGTATAAATTTAAACACGCGTTTCGCGTGATCGATATAGACCCGATGCAAACGCATGTGTGAATCGATACATATGACCACAAACTGCTCTGTAGAAAAAAAGCGCGCCGATGACGCGCGTTTCTAAAACACGCGTCGACGCGCACGACGCGGCATTAAAAAAAAGTGGTGTGCGCAGGCCCTTACCCAATCCCTCTCGCTTCGCATCATGGCCTAAACTAGAGCTGGACGCTCAGTTTGCCGTCGAACGTCTCTACGAGGACATAGCGCGGCTTTGCCCGAGTGGGGAAAACTTGCACCATATGCTTTACCGTATGCTCCGAATATCTACAATGGTGCCACCCAAACGTTTCTTCCCGCTAGAATCAAAACAGGTACCTCCCGAAACACTCGTGTCCTAGGACCTGCATCAAGCTGATTAAACTTGCCCAGCTCGCTCGGACATTTTTTTGGGGTGCATTTTCAGAAACTGGCACCGGGCGTAGAAAAGGCTAGTTACGACGCTGATTGTGGGCTTAGGTTCTAAGATCTTCAACTGTACATGTGCTCTCCACATTTATTTTAATTACAAACTTGTTATTTAGTTGGAATTGTAGCGAATAGCATGTTGCTGGATAACTTTTGTTAGTTTGTAAATAAAGAGGAGAGTTTTTCGCGGGATTTTTTCGAGTGTAGTAACCCCCTCCCCCCCCAAATAAAACGGGACAAGGGCAGGAAAATGATGAGTTCAGCATTAAAATTGCTGGCATTCGTTAGTTGGTATTGTGATTAAACAGCGTTGGTAGGCCTCCCCAAATGTCGCCACAACGAATGGCCCTGTGCGTCTCGCATCCATCGGATTACCGTGACTAAGGGTCACGGTAATGGGCAGGTCGGCCGTCGGTGGGAGGCCTTCCAACGCTGCGTCTTTTGGTACGCGGTCGCTACTCCAGAACCTTTCAGCACCAAAGGCCATATCTTTAGCGCAATGCGCCCTGCCCAGCCCACTGCCCCTTAAGTTTGACGATTCTTAAAGCGTAATTTAGACGGTACGAGTTTCTCGAACGTTTTGTTCGAGAAAATCGTACGCAATAATCGTAAGCAATAATCGCCATGACATTATCGTATCAAAGTGTTTAGACACAGGTAAGAAATAAATTCTCACCTACGATTATGTCATACGAGACTCGTAAGCAATAATCACTAGGCGATAATGTCCTGCGTCTGTTTAGACAGCAAAAATATAATGAGAAGATTCTTGCTTTCGAGAATCTTGACTTGTCTATACCTACCAAAGATCTTATATATTTTGGGGACAATCTGGATTGATTACGGAGCAATATTACACACTCTAAAGTGTACTATATTTTCATGTATATTAGGTTCATATGTTTCATTGACAAGTAAAAGAAGAAAAAAACGTTCCAAGCAAGACAACGAGAAAGAGGTTTTTTTTAGGTATAAAGAGAGTTTTAGTTATCTTACTTGAGACGCGCCAGTTTAGAACAATTTCGTCCAATTATCATCATCATTTCAGTCCAAACACGTCCACGGTTGGACACAGGCCTTTCCCAAATGTCGCCACAATGAGCGGTTCTAAGCGTTTCGCATCCATCGGATTTCCGCAACCTTTACCAGGTCATCGGTCCACCTTGTAGGCCTTCCGCGTTTCACACTGTCACCACTCCAAAACCTTTCGGCCCCAACGGTCATTTGGTCTGCGAGCAATGTGCCCAATTGGGACAATTCTATTCTAAAGAAGTTCAAGATGTTGTTATAGTACGTTGCAAATAAGCTCTAAACATATCAATACAATAATTGTAATTGTAAAAAAAAACACATGTAGGTATTTATTAATTATTAATAAATACCTACATGTGTTTTTTTTTTTGTTTTTAACTGCATATTAATTTTGCTCCGGAATCAATCCAGTTTGTCCCTAGGATACGCGAGCGAGAGGTAAGTCATAGTACCTCTCGCTCGTCCACTCTAGCGAGAATCGTATGTTCGAGTCGAGAAACTCGAACCGTCTAGGTATGAATGTTTAGACGGAGATGCTTTTTTGTTCTTACGATTATCGTACGTTCGAGACGAGAAACTCGCTCCACCTAGGTATGTGTTTAGACGATGACATTTTTTCTATGCTCTTACGATTCTCGTATGTTCGAGGCGAGAAACTCATACCGTCTAAATTGCGCTTAAAGCTATGTCGGTAACCTTGGTTCTGGAGACTTTGTTTTATGCTTCGACCTATGTGCGTAGTACATTATATATCGATGGTTTTATGCTATATAATAAATACAACGATTTTCCATTACCCATTCTCTTCAAAATTTAGGGGTGAAGTTGGAATGAAGCGGAAGCAAACGAAGTTATCTTTAACTTATCATGTCTAATATACGCAAATACACACATTCGTCAATTAGTTCCACCTTGACTTACTAAACTTGCTGGTAATTTAGAGATAAGATAAATCCGTCGATAGTCTTTGTGTGGAGATAACTAAATTTAAAAAAAAAACAAATGTGGGGGAAAAATCTGTGGTCAACTAACCTAAACTAACAGCCAGTGCTATTCTTGCTTCTTCTTTTTTTGTGGGGTCAAAACCGGACATTCCAAACTTCACAACTTCATGTCGTATCTTCTTAAGGTCCAAATCTTTGCTAGAATGTTGAGTTTCAGGTCGTAATCCACTGTTTTCGCTACTGTCGGCTGCTGGCTTCTTTTTAGCTTTGTGTGCTTCAAATTTAACGAATTGAAAGTTGCTCTCAGGATTCTTTAATGCCAGCGCGGCTTTAGTCATAATAAGCGACATTTTCTGGCTGCATTTATTACTAATCTCTCAAAGAAAAATACACACGACGATGCACGTTTCTTTATTTATTTTCGTTTTGCTCAGATAATAATTTTGCTGCTTTTTTCTATATGTCAAAATTTGACAATTATTCATGACTTTGAAACTCCAGTATTTTGAGTTTTTATACCAAACTTCTTAATGAAAAGGATGCACAAAAAAAAGATAATTTGATCGAAAGTAATAAAAACATAATATGCAAACATAGATAAATACTATGTACACAAAGATATATTTTTTTAAATAAACTGAAACCCAGTTTACGAGTTAAATTAATTAGTTTCGCCGGCATAAGCACACGAGCGATTTTGGTTTCCGCTACTAATTTGTTTCTCTCGTCAAGTCTACGATTTTGGCACTTTATACAATATCTATAAGCGAGTATACAGGAGTTTTATTTTTATTAAAATGCGAATATTTATAGGCTTTATGCATCTCAGTACTGAAATATGTACTGTCGTCGTTATTAAAAAGGCACTATTTTTTTTTTTTAATGGAGTTTAATACATATTCAGAATCAGATTTATTTCTCTTATTTCGAATCATGTATTTAGCTAAATTACGAAAAAAGGTTAGATGTGCCTTTTTTAATAAGCGCGGCAGTATAATAATGTCCTAGCCATATCGTAGAATTGGCTATTTTAGGATATGGCCGAGGTTAGGTTAGTTTTGAGATAGCCATTTCACCTGTCCGACCGTCCGGTAACGATCCGGACCAAGCCCAGGTCGTCGACGGTGCGTACTGTTCCCGCGCGCCTCAAGGAGTTGTCAGCAAACCGTAGAGGCCCAGCCTGTTAGCTGCAGACAGGCAGGGTCGAAGCCTACTGGGGCCAAGGGTCTGCTTCTGAAAGGAAGGCTCGGCCCTGGTATGAAAGGCAACGAAGGAACGGGGTGGGTTTTTAGTCAGTAAGAGTCTGACACTATCTCCCGCTCCGCCCAAGGGCGGGAGATGTCATTGGATGACTTTACACACCACCAAAAAAAAAAAAATAGCTATTTCATGACGTAGCCATTGCAAAAACAAGTAATTCCATTCGTCTGTCTGTCTGTCAGTGGACTGAACCTCGTGAACCGTAATAGGTAGACGGTTAAAATTTTCACAGAGTGTGCTGTATGCGAAAAAATGTTTTAGCGATTTCTGTCATTACAATAATCCCATAGTCTTGATCCCTACATGCTACATGAAATAGGATTGTTAGTTCGATACACATTTTTTTTTTTGTTATTTTGGCGTTCTTTTTTTTTTTGCTGATTTATTTTGTTCCAAGATCTGTGAATGCAGTTCAGAATATCTTAAAAAGTTGAGAATAATGTCCTAATAATATTTTCTTGTAACTATAACGTTTGTGACTCTTTATTATATTTCATTTGCGTAGTCATTCAAGCCTGTAATTGTTGAAATTAGTGGCTTAAACATGTACTTATATTAGCAATTGTCACTAAAAATAACTCTTCCAGTCTGACGGATAAAATGCAAAGTTAAGCTGGAATGATAAAAACAGACATATTCAAAAATAGACATGAATATTATGTTCCATTTGCGAGGACTAATTTCAGTCCGATCATTCCAGCATTTTGCGTGGGACTAACTTGCCTGTAAGTGCTTCTACGTCTCGCGGTTGAAACGAATTGTACGATTACATTGCTGCGTTCCTATTAAAATCACATTGATCTTGACAGTTTTGGCACCAACACCTACGCTTAATTGATGGACATGCGATTCGGTCGCAAACATGAGCACTTAAGGTAATTGTTTTGGTGACTCACTAGCTTACTGCGAAGAGCGTTTCGGCTTGTTTTAATTTCTTTAGGGGAGTGGGTTATTCTGAGTAATAAATTCCTGTCTAGGTCTTTTGTATCTGTATATTTTTTGAAGGGTCAACTACCTGTTTGGTTTTTTGTTTCACATGTTTGAGACGTAGTGAAAGTAAAATGTGTACGGCACGATGCAGTGGTCGCGGTCGAAATAAACATTGTATGACCTACAGTTCCGGGTATGGGTGTCTTGTTTATGTGTTTATATCTATGTGAACACACCAATGCAATGATACAGGAGTGATTAGTGTGAGACGTTTAAAAAAAAGCTTAAGCCTGCAAATCATAAAGTTGTATTTTAATTAACATTTTTACAGTAAAATGTATGTAAAATAAATCTTTTTACATAAAATTTTTCTAGAAATGTGTTTGTCAGCTAATACCTAAACAGCTTGTCCAATTTGGACGGAATTTTGTGTGTATATTTGAGTGAGATATAAAATGGATATATGGATTGAAACTAATTGAACCAGGTCGGTGGCTTTGCAATCGAAATATCTATTTTTTTTCCGACAATAATCCGGCTTTCGGGCAGGGCGGCATCTGCGGGACCGCCGCCATTCTAGATATGTAATAAGTATTTTTAATAAACCAAAAACAATTAAAATCTATAAAAAAATTCAACCATGACAAATTGTAAACATGTTTGCTGTGTCACCTACCCTTTTCAATATCTTCCCATTGAGATATATGCCGATATGAGTGTAATCAAACATCATTAAAAAATTTCTTTTTATAATAGACCTTTTGTCGTTTACTAAAGTTTCAGAATATGTGTTCGGCTTGAAGGTTTCCTATGCTCTATATATAGTAGAGAAAACCAATGTGGTGATATTGTTTGAATAGGTTCACTACACTAGTGAACTAGAATCAGCCCATCGCCTACGAGCATTAGAACAATTCGTTTCCCCCAATTTATTACTCCAACTGGCGTGGGATGATGAACGCCCTTCATTTCGTTTGCGTCAAAATCCGGTCGCTACCACTTGTTTAATTAGGTTCTTAAGGAATAAAGGTAGAACTCAGTAGAACTACATTGCGCACACGTGGGCCACGTACGAAGATCTGGGCGCGTCGGTCTCCATATATTTCACATGGAAACTAGTCTTGTAGAGCTACATTAGATCCACGACACGCGACTAAAACTCACAATATGTGCTCAGTCAGTTACTCTATGCCTTCTCGGGCAATGGTAATTTGTTCGAACATTCCCGCAGCCAGTATGTGCTTCGGGAATCGCGGGGTGATTTTAGACCACCGTAAGCGTAGGCTTGCGGACGACGAGCAATGGGTAGCTCGCCGTCCGGTAAGGACATAACCTAGGTGGACGGCCTGTAGCGTTCCAGGTCTCAAAGAGTTGTCAGCAAAACTGGAGGGCTCCCTACGGTTGATCCTGTTGAGGTTGGCCTGCTTAGGGCTGCGGGAATGTTTGGTAGAGTAAGCACCCATTTTCGATTTAATTTGTTCTTCGTTTGGCCTTCGGCGTCCTCGGAGGTCTAGATTATAATTAATTTATCTTCTCTTATCACGAGTTCACGAGGTTGTCTGTGCTCCGATATTATCGTGCAAGGTGTCGCTTGGGATCTTTAAAGAATAAATAAAATAATCATAATTGTAAGCTGTTGTGTTTACCTTAGAGGCCCAGCAGTGTCAAAGCCTACTGGAGCCATGGATAGTGCAAAAGAGAATCCTGGGGTCCTGAAACATACCAATGATTTATCACCTAGAAAAAAAAAGCTGTTGTGTTTGTTTCTTATCTATTAATCTTTCTTAGCCATATTTCGCTATCAACTTCTACAGTTTATTTTTCTATATATAATAGAAAAATAAACTGTAGAAGTTGATAGCGAAATATGGCTAAGAAAGATTAATTATATATATATATATATATATATACATACATATATATATATTATCTTGTCAGGCTCTGTGTTCCGTGAGTGTGTCCGTGGCATCGCCAGGCCCTATCAAAATACCACCGCGTTATTTTGATTTTTGTTGAAAATATCGCAGCATATGCTGAGAAAGGGGCTTTTTTGACCTCGCACAGCTGTTTTTAATCTTCTAATAATGTTTTATATATTTTTAAGTGCGATAAATGTTTCTTTAATGTTTTTTTTTATGCTTTCTTTCTTTTTCTTAAACGTTGAAAAAAATAATTTTGAGGAATGAGCATGTCCTAGAAATAAAAACTGGGCAAGTGCGAGTCGGACTCGCACACGAAGGGTACCAAGCATTGCTTAACTTTGAAAATTGACCCCAGTGGCAGTTATTGTTTAACAACGACCTTTTCCATGATGCATGAGAAATGGTGGCGCAGTGGTGACTGCCCCAACTTACTAGTAGTAGGTCGCCGTTACACACCCAGGCAGGCGCATTACTTTGTCTAATTTATTTCAGCACCACTTCTCTTTAACCGTTAAGGGAACATCGTGAGGAAATCGGCTTGTCCTAGAATCAATAATTCGAAGACATTTGACAACCACCAACTAGCACTGGGCCCGTTCCGTCTCCTGGAATGGAGGTTTGAGCCCACGGAGCCGGAACATTACAAGGCTTACACTTTTATGTTTCCATGATGCAGACCAACTGTGAACAGTTCTATTGATTTCATGATTCTTTTTTCTTTAATTTCAGGTGATAATAGAATCCCACAAGGAGCTACGATGTCCAGAATGCAGGGTCCTAGTAGAAGTGAAGGTGGAAGAGTTGCCTCCGAACGTCCTCCTTATGAGGATACTCGAAGGCATGAAGAATTCCGCTCCAAGAAAGCAGGTCACTGGACAACGGACTTCAAGGAGCGGGCATTCCCAGGTGAGAATAGATAGATCTCTGGTTCTTAAGTAAGCTTTCTTTCATAGGTTTTTCTTGGAGATATAGTGTTCTTATGATATGTTGAGAAGTTGTCTTGCAGTTGGCAGGATGGTTAATTACTGGTGCGATACGATACTTTGAAAACTCAGTTTCTTGAGCTCAGGCTTTGGTCGCCTTGTAGTACGAAGACGAAGGGTTGGGTAAATGTCGTATTGTATTGTATTTCAGACTGGTGTCCGTAAATCCATGTCTACAACGCGTATTTTGAGTACGGGTGCGACCAATGTCTCATTAAATTGACCCGAGCTCCTCAAAGAAAGCTAGCAGCGCCTTGGTGTTACTGAATATTTCGCGGTGGGGATGGGGGTTCCCGAAGTAGATGAGCTGCTTTGTCATTCTCCTCCATATAGGCTCTGCAGAATGGGTTGTCAGTAACTCCTATGACATAGAGGTGCTTATTAAAGGACCCACGGCCAGTTGCAACGCTCGTAGCTTTGCGCAACTGAGGTTTAGTCAGTTGTTGGGCCTCTTTTATGTAGCGGCCATCAATGAAGGGTAGTGCCTCCTTGGCCTGCTTGCATTCACTGTGGTCTACCCATTGGATAACGGTTTGACAATGCTTTTGGTTTTATAACATGAGCATGTGGTTAGACTGGGGCCGATCCCAAGTGAGCTGGGCAACAAGGCTAGGCAGATGAATGTAAATTTCGATGTACACACATTTATAGTGACTTTTTTTTGTTTTTATTCCGTACTCCTACAATTTTCCCAGGAGCTTTAACTTCACTCTTTTGAGTGACCGACATTTTAACAGTTCAAAAGTGCCTGTCTTGGCGCAAACAAGCCACTGACTACAGCAACCGGTGGCTTTCGCGAGCTACCGCACATTGCAATGGTGTCAGAAGCGAGCGACAGCCACCGGTGTTCGGAAGCCACCACATTTTATAACCCACTCCCTGCTGCGCAGTCTTTCGATGGACGATATGAATGTCCATTGAGGCGTCGTGTTCCATGTTGACACGTGCGATACGTTGAACGTCTAACGTTTAACAGCGTGGGAGGTGGACAACAGTGCGACAGTGGCCCGTACTACCCACAAATGGCGAGCCACGGACACTGCTGTAGAAAGTGGCCGCCACCCTCTTCGTGTGTGTGGCGCGTCTATACAAAAATTATGACAAAGCGTATTAAGTCGCTGTCGGTGGCCTCCAGTGGCTGTGGTCGGTTGCCCGTTTGCGCCGAGCCTGCAATGGTTTATTTGAAATAGACATTTCTAATATCTTTACTTATTACTTAGGGCGCCTTCAAATTAGTGGTATAGTGCCGCGTGACAGCAGCGCGGTTCCGCTGGCAACGCGCTGCTTTCAAGTTTCACATAAATAAATGACGCGCGGTTGCAGCACCGTTCTAGCAGCGCTGCAACCGTGCTGCCGTCGCGCGTTGCGGCTAATTTGTAGGCGCCCTTAGACCAAAATTGCGTGTTATAAAACGTAAATTAATTTGAAGGAAATAACAAAACTAACATGATTTTCGTGAATTGTTCAAGGCGTTACAAGGTGTTCAGGCAGGCGGTAAGCAGTTGCCCCCGCACGCAAGGGCCCTCTACGACTATATATCTAAGGAACCCGGGTGAGTTGACCTTATTTTGTTTATTATGCTTTTGTTATTAGGTACCAAAGAGGCATCATGTTGCTCAGTTATTGGATTACGGAGGCAGACACTCCCTGAGCTTAGTTTAAAAACTTTGTTGCTCTATCCAACGCAATGTTTGTTGAAGAGGCAACGCGAAAACAGAGATAATGCTTGAAAACTCTTTTTTTTAATTATGAGTGCATTATGAAAGGCAAAATAGCAGATTTTCCGAGATCTCTCACAATTTATGTTTTGATTTCATTAGAAACCTGATTATATCCCCATGATATCTATGTTTCCAAAATATCTGGAGAAAGAAGTATAATAACGTCATAATCACGTAAGAGCGGTTGTATGGAAATGTAACTCGGGTTGAGCGCTCTTAACAATTTGAGCTACCATAGCAAGATTAACTATTCAGATCTATTCAGAATCTAACTTTTACAAAATTGTTGAACAAATGACGTGCATCGCCTTAAGCGTGACAGTATGCGTGTGAAATTATAAAATTATGCTAATAACAACCATTTTCCATTTCGTTTAGTTTGCGTTAATTTATTGTTAGTGTAGAACAGGGATGGCAAACATTTATTGGAGGATGTGCCACTAAACATAAGAAAAAAAAATGTGATCATAATGCGCCACAAAAAAGTTTTGAATTTTGTAGACAAAAAATTAAACTACAATGCGGTCCAAATGAGAATAGGATCGATTGCCATGTTGTGACGTCACGTCGAACTGTCAAATTGAAGAAATTGGGTAAGGCGAGCAAAAAAAAATTTTTTTATTTTATTTATTTACGAATCGTGAACGAAAAAATGTTTCATCAGAATCCAGTTTTTAAATTTTACTCATCTCTGCGTCACTGTGTGAAGTGTCTGATTAGTGGCAAATGGAAGTAGGCGAATTGTTCCTAACAATGAAAATAAGAAAGAAAATAGTTTTTTTTTAACTAATTATGATTTAAAACGATTGTAGCGACATCTAAGTCGTCAAAAATTAACTAATCCTGCATCGCGCAAGTAAGATTCGCGGCGCGATTGGAACATATAGAACAAACCCGAAATCATCTATCGGGCAGTAGCCCACCAGATATAACACCTGTCTGGTCGGAGGATCCTCCCTTTTCAACGGAGGTATGTGGGACTTTACTCTCTGTTCCGCTTACCTCCAAACTGGTGACCCTCGGGTAAGTGGGACTTTACTCTCTGTTCCACTACCCCCAAACTGGTGACCCTCGACAAAGAACGTCAGCGCAGCCTTCGTGCAGCAACTATTTCGTGACGTCATCATCACTTCCTCAAGCTTTCGAGCAGCGAGACATACAGCCAACACCCAAGGCTATATGGGTATCCTGACCACCAGCATGCCTACTTGGTCATACCTGGTCATCACCGTCAGCCTTATCAGCGACCTTGGCTAAACACCTGCACCTTCGGCCAGTCACATGAAGAGCCTTGAAGAACCTCTCCTGGTCGACGACAGCAGTCAAGCCCTACGTCGCACAGCACCGCTCCGACTCACTGGAGCCAGCCGCAGTACTCCGACTCACTGGAGCCTGCAGCATCGTATCCTGACTCACTGGGATAGCACCACCCCGACTCACTGGGGCATCACCGCAGACAGTTCCGACTCACCGAGAACTATGCGGAATCCGGTTCCGACTCACTGGAACCAACCTCCATTGGCCTGGCACGCATCACACGACGCATCAAGAACTATCGATCTCCGATCTCCGGAGGGGAGTGATGTAGCGACATCTAAGTCGTCAAAAATTAACTAATCCTGCATCGCGCAAGTAAGATTCGCGGCGCGATTGGAACATATAGAACAAACCCGAAATCATCTATCGGGCAGTAGCCCACCAGATATAACACCTGTCTGGTCGGAGGATCCTCCCTTTTCAACGGAGGTATGTGGGACTTTACCCCCAAACGATAATTTAGCTAATTTACATTAAACAATAACGGTTTTACTTCACCTAGACTTACAAAGCAAAAAAACCCTTTATTGATACGCAAATAAGGTTTTTTTGCAAACCGTACTTTTCACTCAACATTTGACAGATCGAGGTTATTGACTTTCCTATTCTTATTTGGAACGTATAGTAGATGGTATTAACTCTTAAATTGCAATCCAAAATTCGTAAATTTCATTTAAATCATGATCGCGAGCCAAGTTTACCCCGCTAACATGAGAGAAAAAGAATACGAGATCACTCTAGACGGAGAGGTTTGGTAGGAAAAGGGGAGGCCTTTGCCCAGCAGTGGGATATACAATAGGCTATTAAAAAAAATGAATGCATGAGAAATGAGTGATGACTACTATTTCAAATTACCTATAAGACGCTAAACATTTTACACTGGCGCATGGCGGGCTCGGATTATTTAACCGCGTGCGTGGTTCGCCATCCCTGGTGTAGAAGATTATTGAGTGCTTAACTCTTATTACATAGAACAATGGGAAAATGTGATTAATGTGATAACTTCAATAAGCGCCAGTCCATACTAATAATACAAACTAACTATCGTACGCGGCAAATAAGTTGAACCCGTTGCTATGGTTACGCGCAGCTCCCACCTCGACTGAGACCCGAAAATCTTACACTTTTTTATCACATGGAACAGTGGGAAAGTATGATTAATGTGATAACTTCAATAAGCACCAATCCATACTAATACAAACTAACTATCGTACGCGGCAAATAAGTTGAACACGTTTTTATGGTTACGCGCAGAATCCCAACTCGACTGAGACCCGAAAATCTTACCTCGTTTTTCACACGTTACGGCGCATTCAAGGTCAAAAGCATTTTGGTTAAATTTCCGTCTCTATTCGTCTGTCGAAAACTAGCACATGGGTAAAACATATCATTGGATAAGATAAAGGATACTTCTAACGTGGAAGTATGTTCCTATAAGATAATCTTTTAATTTTATCTTCATGCAACAGCAAAGGCGGACTTAATGCCTTAGGGCTTGTTTACGGAGACGCGGTGCGTCGTACATTGTCATATGTTTGTGTTTGCGCGTGCGATGACGCGGCCCGCTGCTGCAATATACAACGAACGCCCAACGCACCGCGTCTCCGTAAACAAGCACTTCAAATATCAATTTTTACAAGTCTTTGCTCACCCTCTAAACCATTATGATCTCTCAAGTGTTTCGACGAACCCTTGTATTGACTACCTATGTTAAACTTGAAAAGGCGTCTTGTGTGTGTGAGTTTACATGTTTGTGAAAGCTCTCACGCTTCAGAAGTAATTGCTAGTGTGGAGCATCGTTTTTAGTAAAGAAATAAGAACTATTTATCTCAAAATGTGAGTGGTTGAAGAAGCACATAATATGCATGCAGAATGTCTTGTAATAATTCTACCCATGCTCCACTATTGTAGGTACAAGAAGTTAAAATAAATCAGTTAATATGTACTGGTAAACAAGTAGCCTATTTAATTTATTAATTGGCGTTAATGATTCATAAAGTTTATTGTGGCAGTATATAAATACTGATTTGTTGGTTCAGAGATAACGTACAGTTCAAGACATAAATTCATTTGTATACCTACCGATCTACATAGTTCAAAAAAGACGTAAAAAAACTGGTGAAGTGCGAGTCGGACTAGCGCACTAGCAGTTCCGTTCCGTCCGTTGAAACAAAAAACGGCTGAAAATCAGGTTTGTTTTATGGGAGCCATCTTAAATATTTATTATATTTTGTTTTTTAATATTTATTTCTGTGAAAATTTCAACTGTACAACTATTACGGTTCATGAATATAAAGCTTGGTGACAGACGGACAGACAGACAGACTGACCGACAGCGGAGTTTTTTTTATTTCGCCAAAAGTGAAACCTAGGCCGTTTTTTAAAGGATTGTATGAGAAATCAATACCAAAAAGAATTATGTCTACCAACCGTAACGAAGTAAGAGATTATTTAGCAGATGGACTTTTTTTTATCAGGCATTGTTTTTGATTTTGGTTTCGGTATTAATGGTGTGTACGTATTAAATAGTGTCAATCACCATCGCAACGCTGACGCGTATCTTTTCGTTTCGTTTATCATTTAGTTTTTCTTACTAGTTTTAGTGATGAAAAACTGTGAGTGTGAAAAGACATAACAGTAATAACCAACTTAGTCTATTTTATCAATAGGAACCTCAAAATATTACGTATTACACTAGCAACTAGCAATGTTTCCACACGTATCTTCGTTCGATTACAGTTTATGGACCTGTTTTTTGTTTTGCTATTGCTTTCTCGTATTGAGCTCTAACCTAATAACCTAGGTATAATTTCTGGCGAAAAGACAAAAAGTACCTAAATCATGCCAAAAGTTTGCAATAGCTTTTATCACTTATCATAGAATGTGCAATGATAAAAAAGAAAGAAAGTTTCAGTGCGATGTGATGATCTGTAGACGGCTATAAGGGTAGAAGGTCCAAGAGTCGTTGGACGGACCATGTCACAGATGATTGGCAAATATTTGTGTTTGTAACGGCTGTGCTGTTGTCTGAATTTGAAACTTTTGATGCCCTCGCATTCTACTAAGTTTTGCGACAAGTCGTTTGCGATCCAGGCGGTGCGTTTGTGGAATGCTTTGCCGTCACCTATTAGGCAAGCCCAGTCATTAGGTTCTTTTAAAAATTTGGTTAAAGACCATTTCCTGTCTCTTTAATGCTATCCTGGTTCTACTTATTTTATTTCTTCCACCAACTCTACCTTATTTCTTTTCTTTTTTTTTATGAAATTGTGTAACATTTTATAATATGTATGTATATATATATATATTCGTTTTATAATTATTTATTTATTTTCTTATTAGTACACCGCAGACTACCCCCTGTATTTATTTTAGTTCTTACGATCCATGCTAAGGTTGTCTGGTAGAAATCGCTTTCAGCGATAAGACCGCCATTGTACCCATAGATTTAAGTTTAGTATTAATTAACTTTCTTGGTGTACAATAAAGTTATATTCTATTCTATTCTATTCTGTTGTCTTGTCCGGTATATAAGTTTTTCTCTTCTATTCTATATACCTAGACAAGGCAAGACTTCCGTCCGTAGCGTACGGGCGTCACTGCCGATTTTAGCGGCACGGCGCGCCGCAACGCGGTTCCGTGTTTCGTTCGGCCCTTAGATGACGACTAATATTTAATTGTCTATGCAGCCTCAAATAAAATCATTTAAGCCGAAATGCGTGTCCACTGTTGGACATAGACCAAGCGTCTTCACAATAACCGGCCCTGTGTGTTTCGCATCCACAAGATTCCCGCGGCCCATACCCAGGTTATCGGCGCACCTTGTGGAAGGCCTTTTAACGCAGCGTATTCCGACGAAAATAATTTCTTTTTTATTCAAAATCGCAGCTTTTTTTAACTCGTGAATAAACAATTGTTATGAATTGTCCCAGCAGGTATAAATTAACACCCGTATTTATAAAGAAGTAATCACTCGTTGCTTAGTAATTTCATATTAAGTCATTACTTGACGTTCGAAATCTTCATCAAAAATTTATTTTTTTCTTATAACTATAGAATACAAATTGTTACTTAAATAGTTACTTTTACTCAAGTAATTAGGTTCACTTGTTTATAACAAGAGCTTGGATTAATTCAAAATAGCGGAAGATAGGTGACTCGCCTCTAGCGCGTAGACCGCTGAAATTGTGCCTATATGGCATGATTCCACACTTTCGACGGCTAACGCTATTTCGCTCGCACGACAGCGCCAGCTCTTATCTCTGTCCTTCTCTATCAGTGACTACAGGTAGTGTAGGTGTCCGAGTTTCGAATCCAGGTTTTCTGTACCTGTACCATGAGTTTTAAGCAATAGTATTCGTCGCTACTCGATATCGACGCCGTAAATATTTTGTATGGCAAATTTCTGTTCTGCACGTGACCGCTAGAGGCGCTGCAAAATTTGCCATACAAAATATTTACGGCGTCGATATCGAGTAGCGACGAATACTATTGCTTAAAACTCACGGTAGAGGTACTGATTGCGATGTTAGCGTGTAAAGTATCTTTCCTTAAAATATATCAGTGTTCAAGAGGATAACTCATGACTGCTATTGTTTATGTACAAGTAGAAATAGATAATAATGTAATTTAACTTCTTGAGTGACACCAGTGGACTATTGAACGTCTTTTAAAAAAGACAAACGAGTCAATAACTGTCGAACATCAAGTAGCTACTAGAATATTAAGTACGTACTTGCCAACTACCCGAATTGTATGAGTCAGTGGGAATGAGACTGATAACAATATATACTTTAAAGTTGATGAGATCGGCGGGCTGTGAACCACTTATTTTCAATTAGTAATCATTGAACTTGATGCATTATTGTTGGAGTGACTCATGGGCTATCCGCTCAGTATGCGCTTAGTAATGTGCTAAGCGGCATTTTAACATGTGCATTGCGTTATGAAATACATACATATGTATTAGGTTTTATGTGTATAGATAGGTACAGATGGTAAACATCTTGAAGATTATGGAGTTAATGAGACTTTAAGTTAAGGTTTTATGAAACTGCAAAGTTCGGACTGTGCTATCTTATTGTCTTGGATTCAAATACACTTTATATTTAAGGCACGTTATTCTCTTTTTTTTTTGTGAGCAGTGGTGGCCGAGTGGTAACGACCCCGACTTACGAGTTGTAGGTCGCGGTTTCAAACCCAGCCAGGCGCGTTACTTTGTGTAATTTATTTCATCACCACTGCTCTCAAAACGCTGAAGTAAAACATAGTGAGAATACCGGCATGTCCTAGAACCAAAAATTCGAAGACATGTGACATCCACCAATCCGCATTTTGCCCGCGTGGTGGATTACCTTTCCCTCTCTTATAGAAGAGGCTTGAGTTCCAGCAGTGGGAACATTATAAGGCTGATGCAATGCATGCAATGCAATTCCCATTTTAAAATTAGTTTTATTTGTTTCTTTGAGTTTCGATTTTTCTTTAACGTATACCCATTTTGGTATGAAATCTTAGAAAACTCGTTTAGTTTTTTTTTTTTTGCGAATAATATATGTGTTCTTACGTGGAAACTATGCGCCTCAAGACTCAAACGTTTCGCAGATCTTTGAAATGGACTTTTCCGGCTAGATATGTTAGTTTCCAGCTACTTATTATAAAACCAAAATTTTTTTATTTGTTGTAGAAGTAGTACACCCATTATAATAACTATTTTCGTTAACCGTTCTTATTCTAATCTCAATCCGTCAAAAATGTTTATGATTTACCTAAGTATTTTTGTTTGTCACTGAGATAAAGTTGAAACTAGGTTTTAAGTCTGCGGCTAAACTTTTCGAACTGTAAAATCCCGCAGGTCTGGCAGACATTGGCCCTGGCGGGATTCGTTAACTATACTGGAGCTGTCAGCATAATTGACGAAGCTAGTCAAGCTTTTAGACGGGCGTGGACCAGGCATGCTATTCTCTAAGAAAACGGCTTTGAGCGCAGCGCTGGCCACAGCGACGAAATCCAAATAGGTACATTGGATTGTTATCCTACATATACATAGGATAGTTAATCCAATATATCTATTTGGATGGTCGTCGCTACGGCAATTACTTATTCTGTTTGTGCGGCCAGCACTGAGCTCAAGGCGGTTTTCTTAGTATAGCACTGCATGACGCGCCGTTGTTTCGGCATCCTTGTCGGAAGGGGTGCTACCCATTGTCACATTCTGCGCTTCCCTTGTGCTCCATTCGTGCTCTTCACGCATGTCTATTTTAATGCAGTTTAATCTTTCTTATTACGACCATTGTATTGTATTTTCCATGATGTCTCTGTACTCATCACTTATTTCTATTCATTGCAGGGACCTGTCGTTCAAGAAGGGCGAGACTATACTTTTACAGAAGAAATTGGACCCGTTTTGGTATCAAGGAGAATGTTCGGGGAGAACTGGCATGTTCCCTATCACATATGTGCAGGTTTGTTCTTTATTATTTTTTCATTCGTTATACTGACTGCAAAGCATAAGTGAAATTATGTTTTATTTTTGTGCTCATTCACACGAGGACGAATGTGTTTTTAACGCATCGTTTTTTGTTACAATTTGTGTTCTTTTTTTGACGGTGGCAATTTTTTTTTATATGGCCATATGTTCATCGCAATCATACGATTTGTGAAAAATTACAGAAACTTCTTAAATCACGTAATGTCTTCTAATAAACTATAGGGTGACAAGGCTGTCAAAATGCCTTGGACACCCGGTCTGAGATCCCGCATGCTCACAAGACGTAATCCAACCTATTAAAAAAAAATCACAACGCGACGATTTTTCTGGTGCCAAATCCCATGAATTTGCTACAGCCTCAGATGGTATAGTTAAGCCACTATTTATAGGTATTATTGAAGTTAATCATTTAAAATGTTTCTTGCAGGTGGTAGTACCACTCCCGGTGGCCACTGCGCTGTGCAAAGCGTTGTACGACTTCCGGATGTCCGCACCTGACGAAGAAGGCTGTCTGGCGTTCGACAAAGGTATGATCTTTAGATTTTACGCTTGTCTTATGGAGGGGCCGAGGGGCTCGTGACTACGTACAGGGCCATTCAAGTATTACGTAAGCACTACAGAGGGTGGGGGTCTTTGCTTTGCTTATTTTTGATGACATGGGGGACGGGGATCTCTAGATGGTGATTACGTCAGCAGTATATTTTGAGAATGGTATTGATGTTCCAAAATCACACGAAAGCAACAAACATCCAAGGTCTTCGAAACTTAGAGTCAGCCTCTTTTTAGGCCTATTCCTTATTTCTAGACTTATAATCCACTCCTCATAAAATAATGGAACACATTGAAAAATGCATGTACCAATGTTTACGTAGCATAAGGGGGAGGGGGGTAGAGAGCTTTACTTACTTTTGCTGACGAGGGGAGGGGGTGGCTTACGTAATACTTGAACGGCCCCATAACTGAAAAAGTTTTAGATAATTAGATACCGACCGAAGATTCGTTTTGTTAGTAACAATATGTTAAAAAACTAATTTTAGTAGGTATTAACAACACAATTATACGACTATACTACGACATGAAGCCGCAACCATCTTTACAGCATGGTGGACTCCCACCTATCTGCAAAAACACGTAGTATAGTATTTGGTGCTGCCACGAACGCGAGTGAGTAGGGAGGCGCATCTCTTCCTAATTATGGCGGCAAAGCCATCAACTTGCGCCACAGGAGATTTCCTGCGCTGCTATGGCGTTGCAGTGCGCCACGGCACGGCAGCGCCAACAGTACCCCGAATGCGTTATTCAGTGATACGGCCAAAAAGAGGCCGAATATTCGGCTTGACCGAAATTAGTGTCTTGGAGCTGACGGTTGTGATCTAATAAAAACTGACTGACTTTTTTGTCTATGCCGGTAATAAGTCGTCGTAAATTTGTTTTTCGCTTTACCAACTTATTTTCCGGTAAAAAAGTCGGTAAACGAAAAATAAAATTTTGCGATTGACGTCGATGTGTGTTATAATTTCTACATAATCGCTGATTTATTCGATTATTTTATATACATTTTTACAATCATGACCATAAAATTAAGCATAACTATATCGAAATACAGTTATGAATTACTGTATCGAAACATTATCCAAGTTATCACATCATGCGACTGTTTGAACCAAGGAAATCTGTGAAATGTGTGTATAGTACGCGGCAAATAAATTGAACCCCTACCCTATGGTTACGCGCAGCCCTCACTTCGATTGAGACTCGAAAGTCGGTTACTGCGCATTCAAGGTCGACCTCCATGAAGGTTCAACTTGTGTATCGAGGATTATATCTGTGTTTGCAGGTGTTATAATAACGGTGCACCGTCGCGTGGACGACAACTGGGCGGAGGGGCGCCTCGAGCAGCGCGTGGGCATCTTCCCCATCGCCTTCGTGGAGCTCAACCAGGCGGCGCGACAGCTCATGAACAGGTTACACATTATCATATATTAAGGCTTCAAAGGTAGTCAGCCAAATTCCCTGGTATGGTTACAGTGACTGTATTCCACTAGCCTTGCTTAGGAGCACACGTCTCACGTAATATTACTGAAACAGACCTTGCGGTATATAAAAAAAAAAAAAAATATAATAAACAGTTATATTGAAATCCTTAAAACTATGTTTCTCCTTGGTGTCCACTTAATAACCCTAACACAATATTATTTTTGTTTTTTAAGTTTCTACATGTTGTTTCTACACTGTGTGTGGGCCAAATAAATAATGTTTCTTTCCTTATACTGCACCTGCAAAATATAGAAAAGAAAATTTGAATTTCGCGGCGAAGTCGCGGCGAAAAGATAGTTACTAATAGGAGTTTATTGTTTATTACAGTGTACCGCTGAACCGACCCGTGCCGCCTATTCCAGAACACTCGAGAGCATCGCACTCTGAACACAGACATCATGCGCAGGTATTCAAAGTCAAAATGTGTAATCCTATGAAGTTCAATGTCTAAAGAGCCTACATAATGTGTGTTCCTGTGAAATTAAATGTCCAAAGAGCCTACACAGTGTGTGGAGATCTGTAATTATGTTCTTGGCAATTTTAGGTGTTTGTTTGACAAAACCTACCCCACCTACTCTTAACTTATGAATTCATTGATTACATCGCTGTTTACCATTAGGTGCAAAATTATTTAGGATGTTACCAAAATTTGTATTCCATATTATTTCAGCAACACACTCACCGTTACCAACAGATGTCCATGTCTACCCCCGCCACAGTTCAGAGCAACTACCAAAACATGGCCACCATGAGCCAATCCCACCCCAACTACCACGCGGCGCAGGCGATGTTGGCCCAACAGGCGCAAATATTGGTGCCACAGCCCATCAACCAACACGTCACAGCTATCTCTCACGGCGGCCTGGTCACCACTACCGCCGTACCCAGGAACATCATGGAGCCAACGCAAACCAAACACTCCCTAGACCTTATACAATTCACCAATATGCATAACAAGTCCCACCAAGGTACAATGGGCATACAAAGCGTATCGCGAATCGGTGAAAACTACGACAGACTACGAACAGTGAAATATGACAGCTATAACTCTACTCCAATACATAAGGTCGAAACTACGTACCAAAATGTGAGGACACACGAACATTTTCCGGTATCTGTTGCTAATTTTAACACAAGCAATGTCAGTTCAGATTCCAGTTCGAGTATGAACACTCCATCAGTAGGTGTTAGCTCCACGACTACTCCTAATACTAGTTCGAATACCAGTACTTGCGAAAGCGCTGAACCGAGCCTCCCAAGCTCACCCGACAACAATACCGAACGAAATGCGACTGTAATCGCTTCTAATACGTCTCAAAATCAAAACTTGATAAACCAGAATCCGCTAGAAGCAGAAACGAACAACGACGAGTCTCTTAACACTTCAATGGGAGTGCTGAGTTTGAACGAAAGTTCGACAGCAACGAACACCTCTCTAAACGTCAGTTTACCGCCGTCGGAGAGTCCAAAATTGAATGCATCGGGTGCGAGTAATACATCGCAAACACAAGAGGAAAATCAAGAAAGTGCATGCAATAATGAGTCTTCAAGGCTTGAAGCACCTTCGTCTAGTAAAAACGTGGTGCGTTCGAGTGGGCCGGATTCTTTATTGAACTTTGGTTTGGGAAGTCAGGCGGCGCTGTCGCCCTCTCATGGTAAAGATGGTAACTATATGATGACCAGAGCGCATCGAGACCATCACCACAGAGAAAGGGAGAAGAGACATAGCTTGACTCCTTCGACGCATTTACAAGGGAATCATAATACGCAAAATCGGTGAGTTTGTTTTTATTTCATTTTAATAATGGGTGAATTTAGCTGAAGTCCAGCATATCATGCAGCCAATAAGCATTTTTTTCTTCCAGGTGCATGTTTCCTGGAAATAATTTTAATGTGTACTAAACTACTCTTTTAAACTCTTTTCCTAAATGTATTCAAGTATTGCTTTAGTATTTAGATAAGGTGATCGTTAATCATTGCCTCCATATAATATCTTGTATAGCCCTATTCAGTATTATTAATTACTAGTAAGTTGTATTCGTTTTCAAGGTTTTAAACTTGTGTTAATAACCATACTGTTTATTATTATATTTTTGATTAAATTATCATGTTTTAGACATTCGGCGGAGATCTTAGCTACGAGTTTGCTAGACGCGGGCACCGAGGCGCGTTCGGAGCGGTCGGAGCGGTCGGAGCGGTCGGAGCGGCGGCGGCGGCGCTCGCGCAGCAACGAGCGCGCGCTGCCGGCCGCCTACGTCGCCATCTACCCCTACAAGCCGCAGAAACCCGACGAACTCGAGCTTAAGAAAGGAGGTACTGTAATATTATTAACTCCTTATACCAGACGCAAAAAGCATGGACAAATTTTCGAAACACCTCCCATTCTAGGTAAAGCTTGAACGAGTGTCAGATTTTATAGAATTAAACCCACCCGAAAAAGTTACCCTATTTACCTCCACCAGAATTTAATTGTAGTAATGTCTCTTGTAAGAGTTGGTTCCAGTTAGGACCAATGACTCGCGGTTACCTGACACTAACGCATGTAACATCGACATTACCGTTACAATAGTGTATTCGCGTTAAGAAAATAGTGACGTCATCGTTGTCACTCAGCCGCACCCCTTGAAATATTTGATCATAGAAAATTTATTGCGGACAACGAGCAATGGGTAGGTACCGCTGTCCGGTAATCGTTCGAGTCCGAGGACCGAGCGCGAGTCGTCGAGAGCGCGTAGCGTTCCACACGCTTCTCAAAGAAATATCAGCAAAACTGTAGGGGCCCAGTAGGCCCGAAGTCCACAGGGGCCATGAGTTTACTTCCGAAAGGGAACGTAAGAAGGAACAGAAGTGTCGTTTTGGTCGATAAAAGTCTGACACGCTCTTTCGTTCCACCTTAAAGCGAGAGAAGTCATTAGATTATTTCCCAGCTTAAAAAAATAGTAATATGTAGTTTAATTTTTACACTCCAGTATGAGTATGCCTTTACTTCGCAGTTGCACTAATGAGTCACTATTACCTTAACGCGAATAGACTATAGGTAGACTTTGAGTCTAATTGGAAGCACCTGTGTACTAGCATCTTACGTGGAGTGAGAGCCTATCTGCAGGTCTAAAAAGGCCACTTTTGAAGAATCATAATATGAATCATATGCAATATTTATTAAAACTCGGGAAGTGGAGAGTACAAGTGACGTTTATTCAAAAAGAATCATAGACATAGAGTACAGATTATATAGATTATATTATAGCAGTAGTGGTAGTGTTACCTGATGGTGTTAGGGTGTCCTTTTACTATTTTGATATCATTTCTAACACCCCCACTATATCAAAATATCAAATAACATCAACAATCATATGGAGCTACATTATACATCATTACAATGAACAACAAATAAATCTATTTCTGAACAATCCCTAGTGTTTTCATAAACTTATAATGTTTCACCCCATTTAAGCCTTTAGTTAACAAGTCAGCAGGCATGCTTGAAGTTTGCAAATATTTAGTTTCAATAACATCATTATTTATAATTTCCCGAATGAAATTATAACGCACATCAATGTGTTTTGAACGTTTATGCGACAAATGATTATTTGCTAACTTTAATGCACTCTGACTATCACTATATAACACAATTTTATTACAAGAACCAAATATTTCAAGCTCCAAGTTTCGCAAATAAACAGCTTCTCTACCAGCTTCTGATAGAGCCATATATTCAGCCTCACAACTGCTTAAAGCTACAGTTCTTTGTTTCTTGCTTTCCCAAGAAATGGCAGAGCCTGATTTTATAAAGCAAAATCCAGTATATGACCGTCTGTCAATTGTATCACTAGCCCAATCGGCATCTACAAACCCGATTATCTCTGCCTTTCCTTTGGAATACTTTAAACAATAATCTTTTGTCCTTAATAAATATTTTAAGACTCTTTTTGCATAATTCCAATGAATGTGCGAATAAGAATTATTAAATTGACTCAAATAACTGACTGAGTATGCTATATCTGGTCGAGTCATTACAGCCAAGTACATTAAGCTACCTATTAATTTTTGATATGGTAATTTCTCCTCACAAACTTCTGATTTCTCTATATTTAACTTACTCTCTATAGGTGTTTCAGATGTGTTACAGTTATACATATCAAATTTCTTCAATAGTTGCTCAATATAACTCTTGGTCTATTCTAATTTCATTACAATTTCTTTCAATTCTCATGCCTAAATACTTTTTGACAGGACCTAAATTTTTTATTTTAAATTTCTGATTCAAAGCATTTATCAGCCAATCAGTCTTACAATTTGAGAATATCAAAAAATCATCAACATAAATACCTATAATAGTTTTCTCACCATTTTCATGATTTTTTACAAATACACAAGGTTCTAATTTACTCTTGCTAAATCCCAACATACATAATGTTTCTTCTACTCTTTGATACCAAGCAAGTGATGACTGTTTTAAACCATAAACAGCCTTTTTTAATTTTAACACTTTGCTAGATTCTACATCTGCAACAGGAAAGCCTTCTGGCAAGTGCATAAAAATGTTTTCTTTTAAGTGACCATTAAGAAAGGCTGTTGTGACATCTAAGTGAGTAATGTCCATATCAAGCTGTACACTCAAGGCAAATAACAACCGCAAGGTTGAGTGACGGATCACAGGGGAAAAGGTTTCCTGATAGTCAACACCGGCTTTCTGCGTGAAGCCTTTTGCCACTAATCGCGCACGATACCGCACTTTGTTATCACAATCTAGTTTCTTTTTTAGTACCCACCTGCACTGGACTACACTTGCATTGTCTGGAGTATCAACGACTTCCCACACATCGTTATCTGCAAATGACTGTAGCTCCTCTGCCATCGCCTGCAACCACTGTTGTCTCTCAGGTCCACTGATAGCCTCTGCATATGTCATTTCATCATCTCCTACATAGCTTGTGCACATGTTGGCAAAACCATATCTCTCTGGCTTCTTTCTATGTCGTTTCTGTTTCTCTTCTTTGAGTATTTCTGGTTGAGCAACTGTTTCCGCTCTGTTTGAAGCATCTCCTAAGTCCTGTTTCTGGTCTTCAACATCCAGGTACTCTGATTCAGATTTACTTGAACTCGACTGTTCTGAAGACTCTAATTTAACTACAGATTCCTCCAATAACTCCCCCACTGAATCTGTGTTTTCTATGCAGACAGTAACAGTGTCTTGCTTCTTCTTCTGTTCTAATATGACTACGTCTCTGCTAGTAGTCACTATATTCTTCACTGGATCATAAATCCGGTAACCCTTGACGTTTTCACTGAATCCGACAAGTATATGTTTCTTAGCCTTTCTATCCCACTTGGTTCGTTTTTCTTTGGGAATATGGACCATAACTGGACTGCCAAAAATGCGTAGGTTCTGTAGATCTGGCTTTCTGCCTGTCCAAATTTCATATGGGGTTTTTTCTAAACCTGAAGCTACTGACCTGTTCTTTAGATAGACAGCATGGTTTGCTGCTTCTGCCCAGAACTTCTTCTCAAGATCAGCTTCAAATAGAAGACACCTCGCCCGTTCAACAATGGTTCGATTTGATCTCTCACTAATACCATTCTGTTCTGGCGTGTAAGGATTTGTCTTTTGGTGCACTATACCTTTACTCTTCAGAAAATCTTCAAAATCTTTGCTGCAGTACTCCAGACCGTTATCAGTACGCAAGATTTTTATTTTTTTGTTCTGATCATTTTCTACCATCAATTTGAATTCTTTGAAATAACTTAACGCTTCACTCTTTGCTTTTAGAAAATAGATGAAGGTCATTCTACTGAATGCATCAATAAATAGTAGAAAATATCTAGCGCCACCAATAGATTTCTGCTCCATGGGGCCGCAAATATCAGATGTAACAACTTGAAGTATCTCTGTGGCTTGTGTGCCTGTAGGGAAGGGTGACCTTGATTGCTTCCCCTCACAGCATATCTCACATTCCGACTTACTTGTTGAGAATGTATCTGGATAATCCATGCCTACCACCAATTCACGCTTCATTTTGTTCATGTCGTTGCTGTTCAGATGTCCTAGTCGCCTGTGCCATGTGTCACCATCAACCACTGAAGGGGTTAACAAACATGTCTGTGTCGATTTCAGGTTCAACTTGTAGACTCCATCAATAAGATCAGCCTCCGCTACTAAATCACCTGATTTGTTTCGTATGAGGCACTTATTAAGCTCAAAATTGACACTGTTTCCATTCCTTATCAGTTCACTAACTGATAAAAGGTTAGTCGCTAGACTCGGCACGCACAAAACATTCTTTACTGTAACTTCGTAGTTGTGACTTGTTGTGATTTCTATGTCTCCGGAACACAGAACTGGAACTTCAGTTTCATTTGCTACTACAATACCCGGCAACTTTGGTGAATATTGCGGATTTTTCAACCAGTTTTCATTCGCAATTAAGTGCATACTTGCTCCGCTGTCAATGTAAAAATCCTGCTTTGTGAAGTTCCTGCTGAGAAAAACAACGCTAAAAGCGTTAGTCCGTTTCTTCTTCTCCGGTTTTTCATGTAAAAGAGGACATTGATTGCGATAATGGCCCGTTTCCTTGCACTTATAACACGTAATTGTTTTAACATTTGAGTTTGACAGATGTGTTTGCGATGTCTGTGGTCTATGCTTGGTATTGTTGCCATTTTTATTTTTCTTGTTCCAACTTTTTGCAACTAATGCTGAGTTACATTCCGTTTCACTCACTTGAACTGACTCCATATCCAGCAGTTTGGTTTTAATTGAATCTGCCGTTATGCTGATCCCAGAGTGTTCAATGGCCATAATCATAGGCATAAATCGTTCTGGTAAACCGGCGAGCATCAATGAACCAACCCACTCGTCATTGATTTTAAAACCAGTGCCCGTTAGCCGCTGTGAAGTCTCGACAATTTGTGTCACATAATTCGTCATATTTTCACAGTTTTCTAATCTGATCGAAATTAAATGACGAAGCAAAGTAATCCTCCTCGAAAATCCTGAATCGTCGAACAAACACTTTAACGTTGTCCATAATTCCTTCGTAGTCTTTGCATTCTTTATGTGCACATACAATGATGAGTCAATCGTCAAGATCACTTTCGCCCGTGTTTTTGCGTCTGTCGTAGCCGCTATTCCAGATGCCGCAGCTTCAACAACAGGAGTTTCTTGCTTCAGATATTTGTCCGCACCTTCAAGTATCAGCAAGTTTTCTAACGCGAACGCCCAATCATCGTAGTTTTCACGACCCTTCAACTTTGGTACATTCGCCAAATAATTAGAACTCATTTTTAAACACTTTTCGCGAAATCTACTAACAATAACTATTACTTTTTTATAAAAAATGTGGTTCTGGGCCCATAACCTATTAAAACTCGGGAAGTGGAGAGTACAAGTGACGTTTATTCAAAAAGAATCATAGACATAGAGTACAGATTATATAGATTATATTATAGCAGTAGTGGTAGTGTTACCTGATGGTGTTAGGGTGTCCTTTTACTATTTTGATATCATTTCTAACAATATTTACAAGGGATATGATTTTATGAGATATGCAGTGAATTGATTCGACTAATTTGTGCAACCATTTTACGAATATTAGAAGAATAAATTGCTTATGATCTGCTAGGAATTCGGAATATGATTTGCTCTAGATGAATTGCTCATGTTTTTTTTTTATGGTAGGTAAAATCATCCAATGACAAATCCCGCCCTTGGGTGGAGCGGGAAGTAGTGTCAGACTCTGACGTTTTTAGGTCCGCTGACCACCACGAAACAGCAACTAGACAGCCCTTGACAAGTCTTGTATTAGATTTTGTAGCTTCTGACTGTGCAATGATTGTTAGGGGTTTTGCACATGGAGCAATTCTAGTTGAGGCAACTATTAACTTTTTAAAAGTTGCCTTTAAAAAGTTGATAGTTGCTATAACGTTTACGGTTGCCGAATTTTGTGACAATCTGTGAGCAACTTTCATAGCGACACTGGCATTGCCAGGCACAAGGAGAAGGAGAGAGGGTGTGAAATCGCCCGACGCGTTGAGATTGACGGTTGAGGAAACCGGCAACTTCAAATACCGGTATAATATTTAACAGGTGCTAGTTGCGGCAATTAGAAATTAACTTATTCATTGATTAGTTGCCAGTGCTGTAATAGTTGCTCTATATGCAAATCGTCTTAGAGATCTAAAAATGCCAATCAGGACCAAATGTTTAATGTGCTCTCCGTGGCATTTGTCAAACTAATAAATATTTGATACGAGTAATACAATGATTTTTGTATCCACAGGTATATACACGGTGACAGAGCGTTGTCGCGATGGCTGGTACAAAGGCTGTTCGGAGCGATCGCAGCGCTGCGGCGTGTTCCCCGGGAACTACGTCGCGCCCGCCGCCAGCTCGCGGCCCAAGCATGACAAGGTACTTGCATACTGCCACACAACGACGGCTGGTACAAGGGCTGCTAGCAGTGGCGTGCCTGATACTTTCATAGGGGGCAAGCCGAGGAAACCTTGACTAATCTTTTCCTAATTTTCCGAAATAAAAAAAAACTCGAGCTAAAATCCGCCGTCATGAATCATCAGTGCACGATTTCTTGCTGCTGTAATCCTGATTTTTAATTTAAAGTATTAATTATACGATAATCCGCGGAACGACTATTCCCGACGTGATCTCAATTAGTGATGAGCCCCTCACTCGTGAGGTACCTCAAATGAGTAACTCGCCTCGACGAATTGAAAGAGTTACTCGATTCTCAAATTTGAACCACCTCATTCAATTCCTCATGAGGTGTACAGAGTTCTAGTGCGACGCGCACAGTGAGTATTTTGTCTGAGAACTCGCGAGGCGAGTGACGAGCAACATTGATGAGTGAGTGAGTAAATTCCGTTGAATTTTGGTTGAAATAGAGTACTAACATTATTTATAGCGTTTAATGATTATGAACCTTAACTCCGTAAAATAACGTCACTAATAAATATTACCTACGTGGTTGTTTTGTTGCATTTCGCTCTCTCCCTCAACGCGATTCGCGGCGGTTGGCAAGATTTTCTGTCTCTTTCACGCTCGGTGCTTCGTAACTATGACTCGTGAGTACTCGTGGAGTCGTGAGGCGCCATTCAATAGCTAGATCTGTACAAACACCTCGCCTCAAATGAGGGGTACCTCGTGAGTACCTCGCGAGGTAAAATGAGGGCCTCCCTCATTCTCACTTTTATTAAGCGAGTTACCCAACACTAATCTCAATACCCGGATTCAAAAAATAAAAATAAAATAAAATGTGCTCTCAGTATAAATAATATAATAATAACCGCGATGTAGAGAGTAGGTCCTAGGTCTGGATTATCAACGCCATATAGTTGTAAAACTGGAACTAAAAGCATGCGTTAGTTCAGTTTATACATTATTGACGGAAAATCTTAACACCGCGATGTAGAAAGTACGTCTTCATTAACAAAGCCATCTAGTTGTAAAAATGGAACTAATTTTTAAAACATGTTTTGTTTGCACAAATTGATTGCGAACATTTTCATTTGTTAACATTATGATAGAAATTATGTAAACATCATACCTGTATCATAAATGACGTAAACGCAGCAATCTATGGATATTTTTGGACAACTCTTGTCCGCTTTCGATTCTGATAAATGAAAAACGAAATTTCGTCACATAATTGTCGAGAAAGCGAAGTTTCTATTCGCGTTTTACCAAAACTACAGAATGAAATAACAGCATTCAAGTGTTTTTGAGAATTCTGATGTCTTTTCATGACACCAGCGAAATTATTTAAGTCACTATAACCTGATGTATTCCAAGCATTCAAGTATCATTTGAGAAAAATACGCAACACCAACAAAACAACTTGTTTAAATGTGAGCAACCTGCGATCCATTGAGTTTTATAAACTGAGCGATGAAACTGCCTATTATGTGATTTAGTTTTCTGAGAAATATTCAAATCAGGTGTGGGTTTAGGTGAAGTTACGAGTTCATATTTATCTCTAAAATTCAAAGTATTTACCTTGCCAAGTAACGATTTTACACATTTCAATCCCTCACAAGGAACCATTACATGCGTTTCCGAATTCATTTCCATCCAAGATAATAAACTTTTTTCACTTTAAAATCAAATCAGTTACAGCAAAAACTAATCATAAAACATTAAATGACAGAAAACTTAAAAAATCTATCAAAGCAATTACACACAACACGATAACCGCTCAAAACAAATTTAAATTAATTTGTTGTAGTTTGCAGAAATTATTTACGCATCATAGAGGGTGCGACGTAATTTCCGTAAGCTATATTTATTTTCATTCATGCCTCAGTCAGAAGCCTGGATTTTATTTCATACAAATCAACCTACACACACATACACATTTTCGAACTACATACTCATAATATTAATGTTTTTATACGGAAAAAAGAGATGGAAGTTAAGCCAAGTAAAAAAGCCCAACAAGTGCCACAAGGACAAAAGATATACTACAGCAATAGAGTTCGTCTCTTTCTGTTGTCAAGTGTGAGAGCGAGATCGCAATTTGCACGTGGGCGGTTTGGCAACGATGCATTATCTTATGAATGAATTGGCAATTGTTCGTTCCGAATTTTGTCAAAAGTGATTATAGCGCGAATCCAACCAAAGCGCAACGTCGCAATACTCACAATAATTATTTATTAATAGCCCTTATATTTTGTGACTATTAAATTTGGTCGGATTCGCGCCATAATCGCTTTTGATGCAATTCGGAAAGAGGATTAATAATGTTCGCGCGACGTAAAACGCGCGAAGTTTAAAGTTTGAGTTTTTACTTCAATTTTTAATTTTTATTGATATGCATGCAGATTATTATTTTAATTAGGTGGGATGAGTGGTGGTAGGTAAAAGCCGGGCTTATTGGCTTCTATTGGTCGCACGTCCCTGGCTGCTAGGGCGCTGTGCTCTCCGGGAACTGTTAGCAATCGACTAAAGCTCCTTTTGTGCAGCCCCAAGAAACGAGTGATCGGCTCGTACTGCGCCACGCTCGTGCAGCGGAGCGGCGTGCGCGGCGACCATGACTTTATAGCGCGTGACCGTCGCCTGCGGTGATTTATTGAGGGATTTCTCGCACAGTTCATAAAATTATAAGAGAATAAGTTGAACTCATTGCGTTGATTACGCGCAGCCCCCCACTACGAGAGACCTGAAAATCGGTTACTGCGCATTCAAGGTCGACCGCCATGACGGCTCAACTTGTGTGACGAGAATTATATGAATTTTTAATATATTTGTTTTTCTCAAAACTATTAACAACATTTTTGTCACTTACTGTTAACTTCTAAAAATCTGCAAAAATATTAGGCTGATGTCAGATGTTTTTTAATGTGTTCGAAATTATTTATTTACGAACAATGTATATTTTATAAATAGTATTAGGTTTACTAGAATTTAAGGGAGTTTAACGTAATCTGTGATACGTAACAAGTCGTTATATCGGCGCAGACGTCCCCGGCGCCAGCGGCGGGCGCGAGCGGCGCGGCGGCGGGCGGCGCGGCGCCGGCGGCCGCGCCCGACGCGCCGCCGCGCGCACGCGACGCCGCGCAGATCTTGGGTAACTATAAATATATCCAATATTAAACCATCCATGATTACTCGACAGTAATGGACCTAAGTAAACCTGTATGAGTTCAAGGTCATGATTTATGGTAAAATCAAATAACAAAAAAGAAAAAAGAACAGTTTTACATTTGAAAGATTTACACGAGACTAAATGCCTATTTCCTTCTTAAAGGCATTACGTAGAATTTTTTTTTTTTTTCAATTTTAGCTGGTTTGAATCCTGGGCGAGGCAAGCAAGTTTTAGAAAATCTTTGAATACAGTTTTGTTACTTTTTTAAAATAAAGGAATATCTCCTTTAAGTAAAATGAGCCAACTTAATGATTTAAGGTGGTTTCCCTCCAGGGCCGACTTATTTTTCCACACTGTATACTTTACCTATAGCTATACACGCTGTATACTATACCTATATTCCAACCTCTAGTAATGATATATAATATTACCGACCAAACCTGATTTTAGGATGAACTAGTTTAGCCTAGGCCAAACCCGCAATATTAGTCCAGAAGCGAGCGAAGCGAAATCAGAACTGTAACATATATATACATATTAATAGCAAGAAGCATCATCGTTTGTGCAAATAAGTAATATGCTCCAAGCTAAATGAAGACACAATTAAATCGTTGTTCTGAACATTTCCAGCTCAGCCACTGACTTATCCGTGGTGTTCGCCTGCACAGAGTCAACAAAGCACGCCTAGATCTGAAAAGGTAAGATATTTGCATATATTTTTGTCCGTTAGTACAGATCTATATCCTACTTGTTTTCTTCACACCATCACTTTTATAAATTGAAGGTATTACAAATGTGCAAGTGAAAATATGGTTAAGGGTCTCTTGAACGTCATTGAGTTCATATTTCGCTGCTTTCATATATAATATATTTTTTGTTTTATATGTTTTTTTTTTGTTATGTATTATATAATTATGTAAATAATACACCACAAAGTAGCTATTTTCCTTACCTTGTTTTTCTGTCACTGTTTTGAGAGCAGTTGCAATGAAATAAATTACACAAAGTAATGTGTCTGGCTGGGTTTGAACCGGCGTACGTACAACTGGTAAGTCGGGGCCATTACCACTGGGCCACAACTGCTTATATAACACTTCACATCTCTTCAATTTCTTCTCAACAGCCAAAAGAAAAAGCGAAAGCGGATAAATCGTCAATATCAACTGGCGTCAGTTTGATGAAGCGTCTCGCAGCCATGAAGAAGTGCAAGTCTCCTCCGCCCGCCGGCTACAGTATGGACAACCCGGTGTTCGAGGACGGGCCCGGCACTTCCCTCATGCCCACCTTCAACTCGCAGCAGCACCATCCTGTACATGTCCGGTCAGTCACCCCGACTTAGTAATAAAAAATATACATGCACTTTTTATTTGCCTACACTACATTGCTAGAAGGAGGCCAAAGAAAAGATAGATGGATTGTGTGAGAAGTAATATGAAAGAAAGGGAGTTAATGATAGCGTGACGAGTGACAGGGCAGAATGGAAGAAAAAAACGTGTTGCGCCGACCCCGAATAAAACGGAACAAGGGCAGGATGTTTTTTTATTTTTATTTATTTATTTAATGGGGTTTGTCGCTTAGCGACCACATCGCCCAGGGGCAGGATGATGATGATGAGTATAATTGCTATAGGATGGTACGGGTGACAGCTGTCAGATTCATACAATGTAGCTACCTATCCTGTTCTCTCATTTTAGGGTCGCCGCACACGGGCCTCAAAAATAAAGCCACCACAAAAAAGGAACAAGTTTTGTGGCCCGTGTGCGGCGGTGGCGGCTTTTTTTTTAAGGACCGTATGCGGTGATAATTAAAGATGCATATTGTCGTCCTGCTGTCATCCTACCCATGCTATGTAAAAAAGATTTCAATTACATAATTTCATTAACAATCAAGTTACGGATTGACTGATTTTTATTACAGGCTTTGAAATTTTACAAAGCCTGTAATAAAAATCCGTCATGTCCTTTGACATCTAAACTCCATTCTGCTCGTATAGTCGCCATTAAAACGCGAAGACTTGTTTAAAATTGTTATATCTTGTTTGCTTTTCTACCAATTTTGTGCTAGAATGAATAGGCTCTTAATAAACTAGTGCGCTTCACCATCACCGATTGCATCACTGCTTACCATCAGGTGGGATCGCAGTCAAGCACTAGTCTTCAATCATAAAAAAAAGTTGCTTTAGTGAAGTATTATTTCCAAACTATTTAGTTTATTTCTCGATCCTATATAATTGTTTCATTTGGCAGCCTTTGAAAAGACAGATGAAACCATAACTCAGTTTTAGCAAATGAGCTAGGACTCAACGCCTCAGGGCCTGTGCACACCACGTTTTTTAAACGCGCTGTCAACGCGCGTTTTAGAAATGCGCGTGGACGGCACGCTTGATCCCATAGAAGGTCTTCAGGCTGCGTCTGACCCAGGTGCGTATCGCGTATGTATCGCTACAAAAGCGCGTTTAAAAAACGTTGTGTGCACAGGCCCTTAAGTAACCTTTTTATGTGTGCATCGTTATGCATATTGTGTGATCCTAACATATAGTATACTACACGGCAAATAAGTTGAACCCGTTGCTATGGTTACGCGCAGTCCACCACCCGAAAATGGGTTACTGCGCATTTAAGGTCGTCCGCCAAGATGGTTGAATTTGCGTGCCGAGGATTATACAATGAGTTTCAAATAAGAATAGCAAAGTCAATGACCTCGAGCTGTCAAATGTTGGTTGAAAAGTACGATTTGCAAAGAAAACTAATGGTTAAATAACGGTTTTTTTTACTTTGTTACTGAGTCTTAGTTAAATCTAGGTGAAGTAAAAACATTACTGTTTAATCTAAATTAGTTAAATATAGTTTTTAAGTCATAATTAGTTCTAAATTTTCTTTCATATTTTCATTGTTAGCAACAATTCGCCTTCCGTTTGCCACTACTCAGACACTTGACACAGTGAAATAAAGATGAACAGAATTTATTCGTTCATTATTCGTAAATAAATTTATATATAACTATGATGATGACGTCACAACATGGCGCATAATCTAACCTATTCTTATTAGAAACGCATTGTACATTGTCTCCATATATGTATATTTAATTTTGGTTAAATTAAATTAACTAGCGTAACTCGACACAGACGAGAGATGGAGTATCGGTAAAACAAAAAAAGATAACATAATTTAATAAACCTTAACGCGCTAGCGGACGGCGAGCAATGGGTAGCTCGCTGTCCGACCGTCCGGTAACCGTCCGGACCGAGCCCAAGTCGTCGACGGCGCGTTCTGTTCCCGCGCGCCTCAAGGAGTTGTCAGCAAACCGCAGGGGCCCAGCAAAGGGTCTGTTTCGGAAAGGAAGTCTGGGCCCTGGTATGAAAGGCAATATAGGAACGCGGTGGGTTTTTTGGTCAGTAAAATTCTGACACTATCTCACGCTCCGCCCAAGGGCGGGAGATGTCATCGGATGATTTTCCCTACCAAGTGGGGTTATTTTAGCCATAAGGTAAAACTCACTAACCAATAGGAATACAGTTTCTCATGTTCCTATTGGCACCAGCTAATGGTGCCAAAGCTATACCCAGGTTCAAAGTTACCCCACTTTACTTGGAAACACTTTCATTGAATAATTGATCCTGTAATCAGCTGTTGTAGGTTTAAATTGGCAAAACAATAGCCACACGGGTTGATTCTAAAGGTTAAGCAGCTTGCTGAGGTCAGCCCGTGGATAGGTCACCATATTTATGTAATATCGAGATTCTTCTATATCTAAGAAAATGCATGAAGCCGTTCATCTCGGCTTTCCTTTAACAGTCGGTACTGATAGCAAGGAAAGCTGACAGCCAAGGGTTATCGCATAACCCAGTTACCGCAATTGCTGCTGCTGTTACTGTTATGCTGAACTGGAACTGTTTAGCGGAGCCATGAGACACCATTTTAAGTTTATATTTTTTCTCTAAGTCTCTTATCATGTACTTCTTGTTTCTTTATGATGTGTGTCTGGCTGATAAATAAATGTGTTTTCATTCATTCTTTCTTTCTTTACTGGGCTGTCATAGGCTGCCGTTTTATCTGTATACATAAAAGGAAATCTGACTGCTTGATTGACATATCAACGCACAACCGAACCTACTGGGACTATACTATGTTTTTTTATTAGATGAAGTAAAGTGACAGCTATAACAATGGTTGTTTGACAGTTGGGCATTGTTATTTGACAGTTGGGCATTGTCCACTGCTGTCACTTTACTTCATCTAATAAAAAATCATAGTATAGTGTGAAATATTGCTCAAGGGTTCCTTTTATGACGTAGACGAGCAATAAGAGAGGGTTTTTCATAATTCACCGCCTGCGGGGCTGAAGGGGGTCTCCAAAATTTGTTAGGAAAAACTTCGCCCTCGTGTAAGTCGGTTTCTCCATACAAATGTCCAGCCCCCCCCCGAGTTTCGTAAAATCCGTTCTTAGTAGATGTCTTTACATGCCAAATTTTAAGTTTATACACCGTTAAATCTTAATCGTTTTAATCCCACGGAGGGTCGATTCGGTACATGAAATACTATCGATTTGTAAAGAAAAATAAAAAGTACTTTTTTTCAAAAACTCGAATTAATTTAAATTAATTTCTTTATGTAAACGAGTCAATGACCTTGTAGATAGTTGTCGGTCGTTGCGTAATATCTACCTACAGTTCATTGGCCTCGCTCAGCTGACGTTTACTTAAAGAAATCAATTTCGAACATGCGTAAATAAATTCGAGTTTTAAAAAGAAAGTATTTTACTTTTTAATTTTCTCTTTACAAATCGATAATATTCCATGTACCGAATAGACCTTCCGCGGGATTAAAACCACCAAAATTTAACGGTGTAGATGTTATAGTTCGTGAAAGTCGTAGCTAGTGCTAGAGTAAAATATTGGTATTCTGCTAAATCTGGTTAGAATAAAATCTGACCCCAACTATAGAACAGGCTTAGTAGATTAACTTTGTCGTCGTAAGAAATCGATACCCATCTCCATTGTGAAGAGTCTCTTAGTTAATTTAATTTGACCTTGTACATATATCGTGTGTGCTTGTATGTCTTGTCTGTTCTAACAGCACTCATTGTCCCTGCATTTTGTGTTTCACGTGTGTATTTTGCCACAAGCCAATATTGAGTATTTTATTATTACAACCTTTTAATTTTGGTCTTATTGGCAGTTCTTTGTAAAATAATGAAATGTATGAAGATCTGGAAACCATTTCCAAATTAACTTAAAATAATTCCATCAATAAAATATAACTGTTATCAAATACCCATTAAAGTAGTTGCTCAATTAATTTAGTTTTGATGTTAATTCTGTCATATCCATAGTAATATAGTTGATATTGGCTTGTGGCATACTAACGGTGTGGGTACAGGTCGGGCTCATGTCCCTCGCAGCTGCTGCGAGCCCTGCCGCCGGCCGCACGCACCAACACGCACAAGGAGAGGCCCGCTCCGGCGGCCCTGCACGAACACCATCATCTACACAGGTTGTATGCACAGACACACTCCTACACTCGCATGAACACACACCTGCATTAACTCGCACAAGGAGAGACTTGCACCACTTTTCTTGCAAGAACACTATAATTCACCTCCAAACACTTAGGGCTTGTTTTCGGAGATGCGGCGCGTTGGGCGGTCCTCGTACATTGCCATATAGTGTTTGCGCTTGCGATGACGCGGCCCGCTGCTGCAATGGACGACGAAAGCCCAACGCGCCGCGTCTCCGTAAACAAGCACTTATGCATCTACACAAAAAGTTACACGCTCGCACCAAAGCGCACAAGGAGAGACCCGCACCGGTGGCCCTGCATGGACACCATTATTTACACTGGTTGTATCCACAGACATACTCATAAATCTAAATGAACAATTGAACACTCATACGCTCGCACCAACACGCACAAGGAGGTGTCACCGACGGCCCTGCACGAACACAAACTTCTACACAGAGATATCCACCATACTTCGTAATAGATACAACTGGTGATGCGATTAAAGAAATTAAAATGGCGGCGCTAATCAGAGTCCAAAGTTATTTGTTTACTTAATTTATTTCACATTATATTTTGAAATATTTGTTATTTATTTATTGTGCAAACCTACCACAGTGTTTTCTTTTTTAACCCAAAGGTTGACTGGTAGAGAATGCCTTGTTGCATTAAGTCCGCCTATGTACCACTACTGTACATGAAGTTTAAATAAATAAATAAATAATCTTTTAGTTGCAAACTATAATGTGAGAGTCAGAAGGCATAACAAGTCTTCGTTTTCTAGCCATTTATGATTCATAATTAGCTATTTTTATTTGCTGGCGCTGCTAGTACAGACTAACGTCAAATAGCGCCATATTTTATGAGACGCACAATACACACAATTTTTACCGTGTGAAATCATCAAATCACTTCCCCCACTCTGGGTGAAGCGAGAATGAGTGTCAGATTTTTAAACCTACCTGTTTTCCTTCAGTAGTAGCCTAGTCCTTTGCGTTCTAAGGCCTCGGTAACTCTTTCCAACAATCTTGCAACTACACTTCCTAATAACACTTACACAGTACTTCTAAAGACTCAGATACATTAGGGGACATAAACTCCCCCACCATGCCGTGCAAAAATAAAAATCCAAATCGTCTTCCTCAATCATCCAAAAACATGTCACGCGTTACGTAAATGCGTTGTTTAGGGATAAGTTGCTATACAATGGAAAACGTTGCAGTGTCACGTGAATTGAATGTTGCACATGTTGGGGGACATTTTGTCCCTAAATGTATCTGAAGCTTAAATGTGACGAATGAATGAGCCTTACGTATCGTTCATACAATAACGTTCACAATTCTTGGAGCATGGTGCTTTACGTTTGCCTTTTGAGTGTCGCTTTGCTTCACATCATTGACAAGCTGAACTAATGAAATTACCATTTCGAATAACTTACTTTCAATTGGCGAAAGTTTTTTTTTTTTTTCAATATATTCACATATACGAACTCGCGAAATTGTCACTTTAAAATAGTGCTCAGACGTCGGTCGTGTAGCAAAAATTTTCACTTTGGGGTTTGTAAAAGAGCGATGGAGTGTGGCATTCTGGGTCTCAAAAGAGCCGACAGAATAAGGAACACCACGCTGCGCAACGGGGATCATAGACGTAGGAAATAAAGGCTGCCAGGCTAAAGTAGGATTGGGTGGTTCATATCAACAGCATGTAGATGGCAAAAATCTCCATAAAGACTTTTCCATCATCACATACCCACTAAGGATGGACGACGCCGCCACGGTCGACCTAAGAAGATGTACAGAGATGATCTAGACGCCTACCGCAAGGCTGGTTCATGATAGCTCTAGAAAAGAACCTGAAACAAATTGGGCGAGGCCTTTGTTCAGCATTGTGAAAGTATAGAATAAATAAAATAAAAAATAGATATTAAATTACGAACTTTTATGTTTCTCCAGAACTTAATGACACCCCGTGCCTTGAAAAGCACGTAAAGCCGTTGGTCCCGATTGTCATTCGTAGATCTTTGACAGTCGTTATTCGAAATCAGACGCAGAAAGTCGGACTATCAGCCTATTCAAGGAATATGTGTTGCCCAACACAACTAAGTTATGAAGGTCTCATAGGCAGTAAAACACAGGAATTCAACCACATCCAGATAGACTGGAAGCTGATATAAATCTAGTCATGAAAAGGCTAGAGAGACGTTGATATATATTCAGTTATGATTCAGTTATGGCTCTTAATCTTTTATAAAATTGGAGCTATTTAGAATAACGTATTGATAAATTTACAGAGCGGGCACAGAGAACCCGTGGCAGTCCCAACATCGAAAATCGCAGTCGCTAGACGTGACCGCCTCGAGGCGAGACAGGCACCACTTGCAACCCAATAAAGAAAGGTAATATCATGGTTTTCAAAACATGTTAACATAGTATAGAACAAAGGCGGATTCCGCGTCTGAATGTATGTTTTCCGCTAACTTCTAAACCACACAACAAATTTTGGTGCGGATTTCACTAAAGTTCTCTTGCATCCAGGCAACCTAGCCTTTTCCAGGCGTTAGTACACCACATCTATACTATACGTCATTTAAATAAAATTGCAAGTGTCTGTTTGTAATATCAAGATATTTCATTTTCCCAAAGGTTGACTGGTAGAGAATGCCTTGTTGCATTAAGTCCGCCTATGTACCACTACTGTACATGAAGTTTAAATAAATATGAAAGTAAATTCAATGCCTTTAAAAAATTGCGCTTTTAAAAAACATCTGTCTGTTTGTTCCGGCTAATCTCCGAAACGGGCGGTCCGTTTTTGATGGGACTTTTTCTGGTAGATAGATAGCTGATTTTATAAGGTAGTAAGTAATAGTAATATAGATAATAAGTAGTAACTTTGGCTATATTTATTTATGGAAAAGAATTAGGGTTCCGAACTTTCTTGAAACTGAGACCAACAAAAACTTTTTTGAATTTGTGACCAAATGGCACTTTATTGTTTTACCATGTTATAAAATTTATAACAATCAAACTTTATTTCACAGATTCCGCTGCATAGTCCCGTATCCTCCGAACTCGGAGTACGAGTTAGAACTGAAAGTGGACGATATAGTGATAGTGTCGAAAAAGAGAGGCGACGGCTGGTACAAGGGTACCCTTCAGCGGACTGGACGCACCGGCCTATTCCCCGCCTCCTTCGTCCAGAGCTGTCCGCCGGAATGACGGAGGCCTACCCCCTCCAGGTTTGGGACTCTATTCTAGTACATAAATTGTGATGGGAACAGGTGTTAATAATATATGGCCCAATGTTTATAACTTGTGTTTTTTTAAACGACGATTTCTAGAATAATATGTTGTGTATCTCTGTACTTGTAAAACTGATATTTATGCTGTGTTTTATGGACTTGTGTTGGCTTAAGTAACTGTAAACATTACCAGTTTTTGCTTACCGCCAGTGTCGCACATCCACGACCAAATAGTTCATCTCGTCAGCTCTTCTGTCTCCTATGGGGATTGAAGAGTTAAACGAGATGGAGTACCCAGACGCAAAAACACGACCCTGGTGTATAGGACACGAAAACACTCGTCGACACTGACGCAAGCGGTTAAAGAATGGCGATATAAAAGTTATTAGAAAAAAGTTACACAAAAGAAGGTTAATGTGATTTATTCAAGCTAAATGATCAAGTGTTCGATTTCATTCTGCGCCTGGTCTTTTTCCCAATCTTTTGGTCACATAAATATTCTTTATAATTATATTTTGCGTCATATTTACTGAGGTTGTTGACTCCCTATCATAAAAATCGTATTTGTTTTTTTTTTTTTTTTGCAAATAGTTGCAAACCCATATTTTATTATTTGAGAAGTTTTAAGACTCCCACACAAAACTGCGATGCGATTTCGTGCGCAAAGTCAAAGTATTTATTTCAAATAAACCGTTTACAGGCACTTCTGAATTATCAACAAATCAGTCAGTCGGACAAATGATGCGAATTGCACATTCCAAAGCGTAGATCTCTATGGAGATGAATGTGTAAGAAACTCCATGGACATTCTTTTAAATAATTTTTATGTATTACAAATATCTCGGTTACATATTTCTTATCGCTCTATTATGCAATAAAAATAAAGTGTAAAAATGATTGGTTCAGGTAGTATAATGTGCAATGCGAATCAATTCCAAGTTGTGCGAGCTCGCAGATATTTACGATGCGAAATCGCATCGCAGTTTTGGCCCTTAATTGGTAGATAACAACCTGAAGTAGGTAATATACGAATTACACAGAAACGTAGGAGTGAACTGATACGTGCTTTTGAATGTCACAATGTAATAAAAATTTGTAAGTGTGAATGCTCACAAAACGGCAGTTATTAGATATTACATCATTTTTAAATATTTTAAGAAACAATAGTGAATTGTTGAAAAATGGATGTTATACAAGATGGGTTATGGTTCTTTGTCGATCTTTCTCGGGATGAAAGCAATTATAAATATTAGCAACTTAGACAATGGAGAAAACTTATAAATAAAAAAATACTTTTTGTTACATTTATGTTCATATAAATACAATCAGCCTTATAATGTCCCACTGCTGGGACTCGGTCCTCCGATCTAGGAGAGGGTATGGGCCGTAATCCAACATGCGGGCCTAGTGCGGGTTGGTGGATGTCACATGTTTTCGAGTTTTTGGTTCTAGGACATGCCGGTTTCCTCACGATGTTTTCCTTCATCGTTTTGAGAGCAGTGGCGATGCAATAAATTACACATTAAGCCACGGACGCGCAGCTTCATAAACGCGTATTCGTCATTAGACGCTTTTTGAAACTGTCGACGAAGGGCAACGTCGTGCTGCCGTGTCGATGCCGCTTCGTCGACAGTTTCATAGTTTAGTTCACGCAGGCGTACACCAAGCGTAATACGCGTCTATGAAGCTACGCGCCTGTGGACATCAGGCTTTATACTTTCATCTCCTGAAAGGTTACCAACGAATTCAAAATCTTGCTGAAATCCTACTTTTAAATGGTTGTTAGATCAAATATTTGTATTAAGATTTAAACGATGTACTTTTCAATACTCATAGTATATCATATGAACTCTCTTCTTTACAATATTTGGACCCCTTTTTCAGTTTACAAGCAACTTTGTTTACTAGGTATAGTTTTCTTAAAAATTATATCGTGACTGAACCTTACTGCCGACATTTCTGTAAATATTCTTTGTATTAATTGAAAAAAAAGGTTATTTTTAAATCAAACAATGTGGGCCAAAATAAAGAGTCCATGATAAAAAAAAAATGAAGTATTTTTGTAGTATTAAAGTTAAATCGATGATAATGACCGCTCGGCGTGGCGTGTATATTTTGATCTTAATTTAGTTGTATAGCTGTTATTAGTAAATAAGTGTTTGACAATTAGAGACATATAATACCAGTCTGTATACTTGCTGACTGTTATTCTCATACAGAAAATGCATGAATATAAATCACCTTGTTTGGCTAAATACCCCCCTGTGCTAAATTACGATGTTCTAAAGTTGTCAAGAAATAAAAAGCCTGTTTTGACATTTCATGTTTTTTATTATGTACGCTATGTAACCGTCTATATTACATTATGGAACCTAAGGGCAACTTTTTACATGGAAAATATCTGTAATGCCCTTTATTATTTTCATTTGTTTTTATGTCTCTAGTTATTCAACACTCTTAGCTTTAAATACACTCGCGTGCATGTAAACTGCATCGAATAGATTTACTAAAATATTTCAATTAGCCATAATTATTTTGAACGAAACATAATATAACCTATTTGATACCAGTATAATTGCAAACAAATAGATGATATTTTAATCCTTAAATGAACTAAAATAATATTATTTTAAATTATCTTAATTATAATTTTACAATTAAAAGTTAGGATTCAATATACGCTTACTATTTTTAACAACATTATATTATTTTTGTTTTAGGACACTGCCATATTATCGTTTTCTTACATTTGAATTTTCTTTTAATGATATTAGGTTTAGAACTATACATGACTTCAAGGATAGGGTAGGGTTGTAGCTAAGAAAAATGGTTGATTAAACTATTTATATAGTGATTAGTAATTTATATAAAAAGGTTTTAACACAAAATTTGGGTTTTTAATACAATTTTGATGAAATTAAGACTGTATGATACCTTAGTTCTTAGATTTGTAATGTTAATAGGTATCATCTGGTAATAACATAAGTGTATTTAACCATTTTCGTATGGATTGTTTTTCGTAATAAGTTATAAGATAAATATTTGAAAATGTTCATTGTTGTACCCATTTTTGTGGTCTGATGTGTGTTAACTTAATATATGAATTTTTCACTGAATTTATATTTGTTTAAGATTTTCGCGATATTTGGTGTTAACAAAGAAAACGATATATTTATCCCTACTACAAGTTTTACTGCAATATATTCGTAGCTAGAGAAATTTTGAACCAGTAACCTTGTTTTTAGGTCTATTTGACTTTAAGTAGACCAAAAATATTCAAAATTTAGACGAAAAATAATTCAAATAGCATTTTATTCATTCAAGTAGCAGAATTCCAAATTAAAATATACATTTTAGTGATTTTTGACATTAAAATTGTAACTGAAAACATCGATCCACGTCAGAAATGGTGTATAAAAATTGTGTTATTTTGTCTACGGAACAGCTCAAGTGCCCACTGGGCCTAGTTCTAGCGTTAGTTATTATAGGAACAATTGTACATTCGATGTCTTCTATCTATTTATATAAAGAGAAGTGCATGAAACAGGTATTTAGCCGTTTAGTTTAGACAAACCAGTTCGTTTGATATTTGAATATTGACTCTAGGGAAATCGCACATTGATTTGGTACGTAGTTTATTTGTGAATTTAGATTGCGACACTAGTATTGACTGTGTACATCGAAATTCAAATTGAATCATATTCATTTTGAGTCTCAGTGATACTACTCATAATAAACTTTTGTGTGAGTACTAATTTAACGTGCAGTCTATTAATATTATTATTATTCCGAATAGCATAGACGCGCACAGTGACCCAAATTAAATTAGTACTCATAAAAAAAATATTTACAGTAGTATGATTTAGACTCAAAATTAATGTGATTGAAAAAATTACACAAAATGGCAAAACAAATTTGGGCAATAATTATTTTGCCTTTCATTATTTATTGTTGAGTGTTTGAAGAGCGAAGTATGCCTCTTATCAGCAATATCAACCCTCCGCCTTTATCTGGCGCTTACCTTAGGACCAGCCGGTTCCCAGATGTCTAGTGTCGTATTGTAAATCTTATTTTGAGGGCATGTGTACACTCTTAGTACAGTGAATATTGATTGCGTAACCTTGTTGTGAACTGAATTTTAACGTATTTATTTTATTGCATAACTTTTATTCTTAGATTTTATTAGAGAATTCATGATTCGAGATAATTTAAATCCATTGCCATTGACACAAGAATGGACTTTAGCGCTGTGTATTTTATTTTGATTTTTGAATGGCACTAAAAAGTATGCAATGTAATTTTAACTTTGTCAGGTATGACATACATAGTTGTACCAAAATAAAATAATTATCTCGAATTCTGATTTCAAATATACCTATACACAACGAAGTTTGTTCAGTGTTGCTTCTCAAGAATTGGGACACAAATATTGTTTCTGTAAGGCCCCTCGCCCACGGCGACTTCTTGTAGCGATGCTGTAGCGTTGGCATCTCTTCTATAGCGCGTTGCAAATGCGACTTACGCACGTTTCGTAAGCGCGCGACAGCTTCGCAACAAAAAGTCGCTTGGGTGAGAGACCTGAACCAAAATTAAATTATTTCGAAAACTGTTTAAGTAAACATCAGTTGAATTTTCTATGTATTGATGATTCATCGTAAACATTTTGTAATTTAAAAAAATGCGGAAGTCTTTCCTTACTATTTCTGTAAAATCAACCATATAGCGAGGTCTTAAGGTCCTTTTTAAGAACCTTGATTCGTTTTTTTGATTATTTTTAATATGTTAATTGTAGAATTTTAAGGCAACATACCCCTAGAACTATGCGATGTACCCACCAAGTGACTATTTGACACGCGGAGCAAGTTTGTGTCCAATTTGTTTTGTATTGTGCGCTTCTATTGTAAATTTTAAGTGAATCATATCGAAGTTATAATTAGGTGATTTCGAAAAGAATTAAAATTTCTTCGTAACAACGATTTGTTTTATTTTATACAGTTATACACTCCACGAAATAAAAAAAAAATCTTTTTCAATACACTTACTCGAAAACCCCGTTCTTATCCCACCGCTTATAGGCACACAATAGACTGTTTTCCGCACTAGTGCAGAAAAGTTCGTCTGCTCTCCTCTGCCATAATTTAATTACGTTTATCGTATCAGGCGCTTGTCGACCCCTACGAGGTGCCCTGTTTATTCATTTCTTCGTAAGTGTATTGAAAAACACCGTTTTAAACACATGCAAATTTGTCACTGCAGCCCTCGGCCTCATAACACACTTGCCTACGGCTCATGCTAATTCCGCCTCGGTCGCAATGACAAACTTTCTGCACTTTTATCAAAATGTACTATTATTTTCAGGGCATCAAGGCTCATAGCAGGTATAATAGTGACAAATTGACTTAAACAACTAAGTTAGTAAATCATCACAAAAACAAATAGGGACATATTATACAATCGAGACTATATAAAATCTGAATATTTTATCAAGCTCCATGCATGTATAAATAATAATGCAAATTCGATTAACTATAATAATAAGTTAAGCAATACTGACGCAGAGTCGTAGCGAATTGAAAGGCCATCCCAAAAAATACCCAGCATGTTGAAACTTTTTTAAAACAACAAATCAGAAAACTCCTCCCGTTCTGAGAAGAGCGAGAGGGAGTGTCAAGAATTACTGATTAAAATCAGTAAGTCCTTCACTTGCGTTTTGCGTTCTAGGGCAGCCCCGCTTATTGAACCTCAAGTAAGGCTCTATAGCGGAGTAATGCACGCATTTCTAACTAGAGATTTATTATTCATTTATTTAAATTTCATGTACACTAGTTGTACATAGGCGTTAATGCAACATGGCATTATGTACTCTCAACCTTTGGGTTAAAAATTACAACACTGGAAAATTCGACGCTACGCATCGATAGACTGCATTAGTATGCACCCGTAATCACTAATTACTTAAACTACAAACGAACACAGGTTGTAAGACCTAAAGGTGAAACCACATTTTATGCAAAGGTCAGCATTTTTGTTCTATTAAGTGTCATTAGAACGGGAAGTCCAAATACCAGCGCTAGGACAAAAGCAGATAGAACAAAGAGATAATATAGAGCGGACATCAGAAGAAATGTCTTAGAAAAACTGTCATCCTATGTTATCAAGCTTTCAATTGTAAACGTGCGAATTAAATTTGTAATTTATATGTTTTTACGCTATTTTCTAGAACTATTTGCGAAAATTATTGAATTCTAATTAATTACAGAGTAAATACGAAAAATATTTACGAAAATAAACTGAAGTTAGGTCCAGTCGTCCACACTACACTGAGCGACTTACTACCCCTAGGTAACAAGTCTCGGATTACGATTTTGTTCGCTATGTCCTGTCTATTAGTAGTATATATTTAATGTCTTTGAGATAGAACCACATAAATTGCTAATCCATTTGTGTTAAATATGATTTCACCCATAAGCCTTAAAGAATAAAAATCTTAAACTAAAGTTCATCCTTAACTAGCTTCATGATCTCATCTTCAGTATCTCCCCATTGTTCAGGATCCGTTGTAATTTTTCCGATCGCTTCCAAGCGTCGTTCCATCATCACTTGATCCAAAATATGCTCCATTTTTATATGCATACAATCGTTGAACACGGACGCGTACTCACAAACTTCGAAAATGCCATCGACAACCTTCGTGCATTCTCCTATGGCTGACTTCAGACGAGACATCACTTCACTGTCCTCGCCGTACACAGCTCTGTTTGCCTCCAACAACTGGTCTTTACTGATCTTATTATTCTTTATAATTGCGTTACGTTTCAATATGCAAGCTACGAAACATTTACCTTGCATATTTGCCTGCGGGATTCTCTTCAAAAAGTTTTCAACGTCAACCATAGACGCTTTGACTTGGCGCGCACATTCTGTCAAATTCTTTCTGAATGGTTCCACGTCTTCAGATATCTTATTGAACCTCTTTACGTGCTCATCCTTTGATAGTGGTTCGAAAGAGATGGTAAGGTAGAAAGCGAACGCGAATAGTACAAACAGGACGCCTGTGAATAAATTTTGCATTTTTGCGGGCGCCTGCTCTCGCGTGCGTCTTGTTTTATTCTTCATTTTAAAGTAACAAAGTTTTGTTAATTGGTCGTTAGCGCCTGTTAACTTAATTGTATTACGTATACTGACTGACCTACATAAGATATAGACGGTTTGTATGTTGAATGTAGTAGACATCTCGCAGAAGGAGGCGATCGCTTGGACCACGGCCGCCAGGGCCTGGCGCGAAAGGTCACCGGCGCCGATCGCTTCCACAAGGACAAAGGGGTGCTTCGCTTGAGCCGGGAACCCCCACCAAATACTCCATCGTGTCCTCCGGGCGGTTCACACAATGGAGTCACCATTGTGTGAACCCTGTGCCCTGGTAGTGCTTGAACCCGATAAAAGAACCTCCCGAACTTACCATGTCCGCCGCCGCAGGTCCTCACGACCTGCGTGATGCGGAAGGTGAGAACGTCGTGACGACGCCTCTCCAGCCATTTCTCAACGTATCGAATGTTGGTGAATGTTTATGATACGGGATACAGACTTAGATAAATAGGTGCATTTCATAAATATACTAATTAATTTTTTGTACATAGAAAGGTAATGAACGAAAGCAACGTGTTGATCGTGCATTTCTTCCAGCAGAACCGGTCTTCATGCGTGGTAAGCATGGGTATCTTATCTGAAAACCGACCGCGGTAACCGCAGTTAAACCAGTTAGGTGAAAAACCCTATTACGTTTATTGCATAAGAAATAGGTAAGCAGGTATTTCAAGTAAAACCGGACGGTATTACTAGCTTAAAAAAATAGGAATGACGTGTTCTGAGCTGTGTTGCACCGTTTATAGGCAGTTATTGATTCTGATATGAAACACACGTTGGATGTAGGTAAACTTATGATAACTAAGGAACTATGGACCGTCTAGTTCTAGTTTAGTTCTAGTTTTTTTTTTTATAGTAGTTAAAATCATCAAATGACAAATTCCACCCTTGGGTGGGGCGGGAAATAGTGTCAGACTCTTACTGACAGACTCTTCGTCCCAGGGCCCCGGGTTTCATATTCACATAGCCTTTGGCCCCAGTAGGCTTCGGCCTTGATGGGCTCTTACAGTTTGCTGACAACTGCTTGAGGCGCGCGGGAACAGTGCGCGCCGTAAACGACTTGGGCTCGGACCGATCTGATACCGAACGGACGGACAGCGAGCTACCCATTGCCCGCCGTCCACGAGACCGCGAACGTGAGCTTGTTATTTCATCCAACTGAAGCAATCCAACGCAATGTAATCTAACTCGTTAATTGCCGGTTCGGTAGATCCACGCGAGACACTTTTCTTCTCCAGCCATTACTTTCCCACTGCTGGGAAAAAGCCTCCCCCAAATCCTTCCAGACATTCTTCCCCCAAAACGGTGAAGGAAAACATCGTGAGAAAACCGGCATGTCCTAGAACCAAAATTCGAAGACGTGACATCCACCAATCCGTACTGGGCCAGCGTGGTGGATTATGGCCCAATCCATCTCCTAGTTAGGAGGCCTGAGTCCCAGCAGTCGGAACATTATAAGGCTGATGCAATACAATGCATTCTTCTCCCGGGTCGTTTTGAATCAGTCCTCGTGGTTCGCGTCAAGATCATCTCGCCACCTCTTTCTAGGCCGGCCTAGACGGCCTAGACGGCGGCAGCAACCCATGGAGATTCCCTCAGTAGAAAGTTCTTACAGAGGGAATCTTCATGGGTTCCTGCTAGGACTGACTGCGTGGCGACACTTGTATAGCAGTCATTGTGCACGAGACGCAATGGCTTTTTTATTAATTGTGTCTCTAATTAAGGCATATGAATGGTTATGAAGCAACCCGAAAAAAAGAAAGAACGCGTGAAAGAAACTCAAGCATTGTGTTAATCTTTTTTTTTAATTTTATAGATCTTTTTCGCTAGTGCGAATATGACATTCTATAGGAAAACAGATGAGCCAACAAGCTTTCAACCATACTCAAGTTGACCATAGACGTGTCGGGAAAGGCCAAGTGGGCGAAGTAACATTTAAAATAATTATTGTTCTAATTTAGGGTTTTCTGGCTCCAACTTATACACCGTTAAATTTTGATCGTTTTAATCCCGTGGAGGGTCAATTCGGTACATGAATCACAAATCGATAAAAATAAAATTTAAAAATAAAGTACTCTTTTTTTAAACTCATATTAATTTACGCATGTACTTAAGAAATTATTTTTTTTGAGTAAAAGTCAGCTGGGTAAGTTTAATGACCTCGGTAGTACGCAACGGCCGACAAATACCTTCAAGGTCATTGACTCGCTTACTTAAAGAAATCAATTTCGTACATGCGTATGTTAATTCGAGTTTTAGAAAAAAAAACTATTTTTTATTTTATCTTTTCTAATCGATAGTGTTTTATGTACCGGATCGGCCCTCTACGGGATTAAAACGATCAAAATTTAATGGTGTAGATTTTAAGGCTGCCTGTTTATAAAACTGAGGGCGGTGAAGTACCGACGTAAACGGATGAAGGCAATAAACGCAACTACAAATCTATATGAGCCTATATTTATATAAAAGCGAAATACCACTCACTGATTAATCACGAAATCTTAGAAACTATAACACCTACAAACTTAAAACTTAAACAGGCAGGTAGGTTCCTTTTAGGGTGGAGACGTCCCCAAAAAACCGATTTTACGAAATTCCACCCCTAAGCGGGTAAAACGGGGTTTGTAAAGTTTGTATGTAGAAACCGACTTTGGCCCAGCGCACACCGCTGGAGACGCGGCGGAGCGCAATTGAAGACAACAATTTAATATAAACCTTAACTATCTTGACACACGTTCTACAAAAGAATAAATTCGCATGCGGCGCTCGGAGCGCCTTCAAGCTACTACAAGAGCATGCGCGCGAGTGCTCCAGTCGCCGCCATGCTGCTCTGCGCTCCGCTGCGCTGCTCCGCGCGCGGCTGGCTGACGGTCCAATGCATTTTTCTTTTTCTTTTCCATTTTTCTTCTTCTTCTGCAAGCGCAGCAATAATAATCATGTCCCAGTCCACATCCATTACGAATGAGAGCGAGTTGTCTGTGCAAAGTATCGATCAGCATTAAATGACATGGATGAGCTTGGAGTTGGAGTTGGAGTAACAAACATATGCCTACATACAAATTTTTACCCTAATATTTTTTATTAGTGTATATCTATTTTCGGAAGTGTAAAATAGGTAGGTAACACTTTAGGTTACCATTGGGCAATTTTGCTTCAAGCACAGAGTAAGTACCTAATAGTACGTTCAAGTAAGTTGAACCAAAATGGTCGTCGTGGTCACGCGCAGCCCCTCGCTTCGATTGAGACTCGAAAACCTGTTACTGTGCATTGAAGGTCGATTCGCCATTTTAGGTCAACTTATACGCCGCGTATTGAAGGTACTTTGTAGAAAAGAAAAAAAAGAAAAAACTAATGCTTACCTCTTTATATTGATTCTGATTTTGAATGAAACCAAATCCAACCAAATTATTAATAACTAATATGCGAGTAGCTGTAAATGAACATCAAGGTTTTATTGAAACTGTTCGGCAGTCGTACATTTATTTAAAAACAACAAGATATCTGTTTTGTAAAAAGTAAAACAATTAAAGTTCTCTTTATTTAGAAAAGCGTTTTCTACATTTCCCTCTTCCACATTATACTTTATTACTTCTACAAAAATGTGACAACCCTAGTACCTACTCACTTTAAAGTGGCTATGAGCACTAATGTGCAGCTCATATACATAGCGTAATAACATATTCATTGCATACCGTGGAGAACAATAAAATTGTTGGCGCGGACGCAAAAAACCTGGACGGTAAATCGATTTTGCTAGCGTTTAAATTACCCCAGTTTTAAACGCATGAATTCGGATAGCAACACTTTTTAGGGTTCCATACTTCAAAAGGAATAAAACGAAACCCTTATAGGATCATTTTGTTGTCATTCTGTCTGTCTGTCAAGACCCTATATCTCGGGAACGCGTGGAGGTATCGAGTTGAAAGTAAAATCATATACTCAGGTCTGCGGTCCCTTGAAGATTTAAAAAAAAACAAACTTCTAAGTTAATGAAAATATGGCCGTTTATATCGCAAAAAAACTATATTTCGACAGTCAAGGAAATCAAAATTCATAGGGTACTTCCCGTTGACCTAGAATCTTGGAATTTGGCATGAAGCAAGGTCTTATAGCACATAATATAGGAATAAGTCTGGAAACTGTTTCATAGTTATGTCACAAAAAAAAACCTTTTTCGATTAGGAAAAATCTTCGAAACACGTTTCGGGAATTGAACTATTTAACACATTCACTGCGGCTGCGCTACATTAAAACTTACTTCCAGTGCTGTACAAGTCAGATACTTCCCGTATCAAGAATGCCTGATATGCGTTACGACGTTTATTTTCCCGTACGTAGTCCTGACTTCAAACCTCCACAGAGACATGGAAAGTCCACAGCTGTTTTTTTTTTGTTGTACCAATCAATAGGTTACATCCTTGTGTATACACAGCTGCAGTCGCACGGGGTTCTAAGTAATATCTTAAAAGTTACAGGTATTTTTGGAAATGGTTGATTTTACGGGAAAATACTGGTCGTGGCGCATACAACAGTCATATTGCTAGGGATGGGGTGTAATAAGTAAAATATTTTTTTGTTTTTGATTTATTATTGTTTATTCAGGTGATACACAATCAACGAAAACTATTTTTAACAAAAATAATAAGTAAGTAATTAATAATGTTAACTTTTTAATAAAAACAGTAAATTCTTATTTTATATTATTATTTATTTTAAGTACTTATAAAAGCTAAATTAAAAAAAGTCCCTAATTTATTTATCACAATTATTTATTGTACTCGATAGGTAATTTAATCAACAGAAAAAAATAACTAAAAAAAAGGAACAGTACAGGTACCATACCATGAAATGACATAAGCTTTAATAATTCTTCACATAACATCCTGCTTAATCACGACTAATAGGAACTTTAAGTATATTGAGATCTAATTCAGTTAAGAATATAATTTTTACTAAAGCGTAAAAGCATAGTAGTAGGAATGCTTAAAATATTTATGAATAAAAAAATATAACGTTTCTTTTAACAAAATTAACTTATGTAAAGTTTTCTCCATAACAAAAGATATCGTAATTATTTATTTGACACAACAATCAACAGAAAAAATGTAACTAAAAAAAAACAATGCAGGTGCTACCACATTAATAGGAACTTTGTGCATTATGAAATCAAATGTAACATATTTTTCTTAAGTATCATGCACTTTATTGTAACACTCTAAGCACATAGGCTTTTCACATTCTTTACAAAACGTACGCACTTTTTTAACCTTCTTATCCGTTTCACGACTGCTAAACATTTTCCTCAAATCTTGGTAGCAAGAATGACATTTTTTAAATTTATCTGCTTTAATTAAAGTATGGATTATTCGTTTTTTTTTTTTCACTGGTATTTGGATCGGTGAAAGATGTCTTAGTCATGGATTCAATTATGGACTCCAAAAAAGTTAACAAAGGTAATTGGTCCTCATTTTTCATTTTGTGTACAATCCATGCATTGACTAAGCAAGTCCCAAATAACAAACTCATCATCAGCTTACGAAACCACTTTAGTCCTCTCGTGAGAGTGGAGTAGTAAGCGGTCATTTGGTCACTGAAATCTACGCCTTTTTTATTTTCATTGTACATTATTACACTTTCTGGTTTCATAATTGGCTGTTTAGAAATTCGTGAGAGTTTTCCAGTATCCTTTAAAGTAGCGTTGTGCCCTGTGACAGTAGTTAGCATCGTAACAGGGCGTTTATCCATCCATTTGATTATTTTAACTCCTTTTTTGTTCATAGTCCCTATAACTTGGCCTTTCTTTAATTTTGTGCTTATAAATGTCTTAGGTAATCCTTTCCTGTTATTTCGCACAGTACCACATATTAATGTATTTTTTTTTAGTAATTCTTCAGCTAACGTAACGGATGTGTAAAAGTTGTCTGCTATTAAAGTTCTACCTTCTTCCAATAAGTTATTAGCCAGTCTTAATACTATATCATGTCCATGACCTGCTCCTGATTTTTCGTCGTCTTTTCCAGTATAAACAATCATCGAGTAAGTATATCCCTCCGGCGTACACAGTTTATATAGCTTTATTCCGTATTTGTGAGCCTTATTTTTAATATATTGTCGAAATTTAAGTCGTCCTTTCCAAGGTATCATAGTTTCGTCGATTACCATAAATCTACCAGGTCTCAAAATTTCAGTAAATGAATTTAACAAAATATCAAGTACATTTCGTATCTTATACAATTTATCTCCATTATCAAAATTATCGCTAAAATGCCAAAATTTCAATAGAAGTAAAAATCGATCTCTGGTCATCAGGTTTACTATATATTCATTGCGATAGCATTTTTTCTTGGACCAATACAAATGCAAATTAGGTAGTTCATTGATACCCATCACCATCAACACTCCCATAAACTTTTCCATTTCCTCAAAAGTAACTGGATGCCAGTTTTTCAAGCGAGATTTTGGCTTTATAGCGTGTGAACTTATATATTCCTCTGCATGCTTATTAGTTTCAACTACCATTTTTTCAATAAGTTCATTGGTAATAAATAATCTATAGTAGTCAATGGGTTTACTTAGCTGAACATTTGGTGGTATATTTATTTGGCTCCTAAGAGGATACGATGCAAAATTTGTTTGGATTGTATTAGGAATATCAGTCCATTCATCTTCATCCTCTATAATATTCTCTACTTCAGTCGAAGAGCTTGATCTAGTGTCACTATCATATATTTCGTCGAATGTGTCAGAATCCGAAGTATTGTCCAAATTAGAGCTATCATCATGAACTGAAGGCTCACCAGAAGAACAGTGGTCAATATTTACATTTACTTGAAAGCTAGGTACCTCTTGCTTTTTTTCTCTCCTATTAGATGAAATGAAATATTGTTGTACTTGTTCGGCTTCCATGAGAGTAGTAACTGTTTTATCAATTGCGGTAAGATCTGATTGCTTTTCTGTCACTTGAGTAGCAATAGGATTCCTTTTTCTTTTAGGTACCGTATCAAAAATTTCGTCATCATCAGATTCTATGTCGGATACAATAAACTTTGAAAGTTTTACCTGCTTTGTAGCTCCTGGCGAAGATTCACTAGCATGGTCTGAGTTTTCGTCTTCATAACCACCAATTCGAACAGCCGTACGTTTTGAAGTTGGCGTTTGGAAAATTTTAATATTTCCATCGGTATTTATAGATGTAGAACACGTTGGTGTATCAAACTGTGAAAACTCATTTCTTGAAATCTTACTTCGGGGTGTGGACAACAGTTCAGACACCATTTCAGAATTTAGTGATGTTTCGAGCGCTGGTACTAGATTACTCACAGAAATGTTGTCCAGGGATAATGAATCAGGATCAGTCTTTTTATTCTTATTAATTATTACTTCTTCTAATATACGAAATTCACTTCCTGTTGATGGACTTAAAAAAATTGAACTGGGTTTTTTGGTACTAGATGGTTTGGGATTCGGTAAACTGGAACCAGTACTCTGCACCATAATGTTTCTAGCCTCTTTACCTTCTGTCTTTACACCTTTCCCCATAATAAGTTTTTTACGTGAACGTTTCATTGTTTATGTACAATTAACCTACTTAGGCGTGACGAATAAAATATTGCGTTCTGTAAAAACGTATTAACTGGGCACAGCACTACAACCAACTGAAGCTCCGCGCGCGCGCACGTTCAGTGCGGTACGGGGTTTAAGATACGGCCAAATAGTTCCCGTATCGCACTATTGTAAAATAATTAGCTTTCTGTGCGTTACGACAAAATAATTCCCGTACATTTTTATTCGTAAATTTAAATACACTTCAAGCAAGGACACCGGCAATATAGGCGTCTCTTTTTTACTTGTACGAATACTTGAAAAAATCACCCCCGCACGGAGTGCAAAACAAGGACAACTAGCTGCCGCACAGGGCAGAACTCAATTACAACCAAATACTTCCCGTAACGCAGTGAATGTGTTAAATAAGTTAGTTTGTACGGAACGCTTAGTGTGCAAGACAGGCTCGCACTTGCCCAGTTTTTTGTGCATAATACTGCTTGCGAGTTGCGAGTGCACTTGCCATATGGATAAGTTATGAAAATAGAAGTAGACTAAGAAAAGAATAGACTATTACATAGATGTAGGATAAAATTATGACTACCTGAAGACACAAAATAGATCTTTTTGTCCTGAAGAGAAACGACACCTCCCACTCGAAGTTGTAGAATGCAAACCATGTCTACCTAGGACAAACACAAAGCAGTCTTACTTCGGGGCTCAATCGTCACATCCCAGTCGGCTGGACAGCTGCGTTCGGAAAACTGCGCTAGATCTTTTCGGCTCGCAGACTGCGCATGTTTCCATGATGACAACACATGGTAGGCACAATAGACGGAATATAAGTTAAAACAAAATGGTGATCGACCTTCAATGCGGCTACGTGTAAGCATAGCAACGGGTTTAACTTATTTGCTGCGTACTTACTATACTGAGATATAATCGCCCATGACCTCAATGGGTATAGATACTTGGGGGAATTTTTGAAAGGGAGGGAGAGACAGTTATGAGATACCGTTTTTTTTTTTATGGTAGGTAAAATCATCCAATGACAAATCCCGCCCCTGGTCGGAGCGGGAAGTAGTGTCAGACTCTTACTGACTAAAAACCTACCCCGTTCCTTCTTTGCCTATCATACCGGGGCTGAGCCTTCCTCTCAGAAAACGGCCCTTGACCCCAGCAGGCATCGACCCTGCCTGCCTGCAGCTAGCAGGCTGGGCTTCTACGGTTTGCTGACAGCTCCTTGAGGCGCGCGGGAACAGTACGCGCCGTCGACGACTTGGGCTCGGTCCGGTCGGTTACCGGACGATCGGACAGCGTGCTACCCATTGCACGCCGTCTGCAAGCCTGCTATGAGATACCGTTGACTTTGAGCGTCGAACCGATCTCAAGGCTTACCTATAGAAAGCGCTATCCTTGAAGTTTCCATGTGAGATCGAATCGGACTTGAAGCTATCCGCAATTCGTCTTGCTATGTCGGTAACTTTTATTAGGTTACCAAAGTAGTCCGAATGATCAAATTTAGTGCTTATTGTTTGCAGAACTGATGGTCGATGGGGCCAGTACCTAAACACTCGGTGTTAGAAAGCCTCCCGCAAGGTAGACCGATGGGCTTTAGTCAGTTAAATACACTCACCCACCCTAAGCGGGAGATGCCATTTGATGATTTCCTTAGCAAAAAAAAAAGTTAATACCTACTGTAGAATCACTTTTATTATTTACCTACGCATTTAGATTGTAAAAGAAATAATCAATAAATAAAGGAATAATGGTTTCGGTCAAATGCAAAGTAATGGTCAAATGAGATTAGGACGAATGTCCTGGTCGATAGGCGCGAGTAATTTTATAAACGAATTTAATATATTAATTAGATAAGAATAAATCCTATAGTACCGAATTTATAACCTTATGATGATCCCACAACTGGGACTCGGACCTTCTCTCTTGGAGAGCATAAAGGTCGTAATCCACCTTCTGGGCCCAGTGCGGTATGATGGATGTCACAAGTCTTCGAATTTTTCGGATATGCCGGTTTCTATGCGATGTTTTCCTTCATTGTGATGAAACAAATTACATAAAGTAATGCGCTTGGAACCTGCAACCTAAAATTCGTATGTCGTTAGGGACGGTATCTCTGAGCAACTACTGCTCTACAAACTAATGCGCATAGGCCTCTCCTAAGTTAAGGGGCTTAGATGATTATTGATGATTTAAAATAAACATAACGTCTAAACGGCTAGTCCGCCTCGCCGCGCGTATTTGCCTAATAATTTGATATACGACCATTATTAACATTCTTTTTTCATAATTGATTGATTGGTGTAATTTATTTTCAAAGTTATGTCTAACTGGGCTAACTAATTGGGTGCATTTTTATGAAACTTTCAAAAACTAAAAGATAATTTAATTACCAATCTTTTGGTTTTTTTATTATTCGAATAATCTTGATGCGCCGGGAGTGACGCTAACCCCTATTTTGTTCGCTTTTTGGCTTTAGTGTCGCCTTAACAATACTCCGCAGAGTGCGGAGTTTCTCTAAATAACTAAACCTCTAAAACATAATCTTTATTTTCAGTTGAGTTTTTCATTTTTTTTTTTTACACACCAAATTAGTAACTAGGTCCTTTTAGCCCAGATTAGGTCATCAAGTATGGAATCCTAGGTTTTAAATTATTTATTTGCTCTAGTACCGTGCCTAACGATTCACGAAATTACAATCTGGAATTTTCGATACATCATTGAGATGTATCGAAATTTCGAAATATCTGAATCAAAATATCTCTGGAAACGGATCACAAAGGGCTTAGGCAATTTGTGGCAGATGCCAATGCTATTAGCATTTAGATGAGTTCAATTCAAATTGGTGATTGTTGTTGTTTTGCCGAGTTGCGAAAATGCTGAAACGTAGGTTATAAGTAGCCTATTCTCACTGTTTTTAGGAGCAGACAATTCTCTCTGTAGAAACAAAAGATGTTTTGTGTGTTTCCACGGTTTTAATTTTGCCTATGTCGAGCTGTATGTGTATATTGGACCTAAAAGCTGATTTTAAATCAAAGAAAACAAAAAAAAAAGGAAATTTTCTTGTCAAGTGTAAAGTTTGAAACCACTATGCTTCTCGTTCGCACACCAATTGTCTTACTATTGTGTCTCTAATAACGGTACTCAAAAGATTAATGTTCTCTCAAGCTTAATTTAGTCTTTGTCATAATAAAATTGTTAGATGTAAGATATAAGTATTTCGAGTTCTCATAGACTTTTATTCGTCTATACGCGTGGTGTGCGCCTGCTGACTGAGTTTTATAGTTTTGAACTATGAAACTCAGTGAGTTTCACAGTTTTGAATGTAAGCGAATACGCGTTTTTGAAGCTACGCGTCCGTGGTCTTTATTTAAACTTCATATACACATACAGTAGTGGTAAATAGGCGGGCTTAATGCAACCAGGCATTCCCTACCAGTTAACCTTTGGGTTAAAAAAGAAAACACTGCGGTAGGTTTGCACAATAAATAAATATGCGTAGTATGCGTAGTAGTTCCTTATAATGCTAATAATATAAACTAATAAATACTATGATAAATATAAAATCATTACGATTAAGAAAACTTAAAATTATTAAAATATTTAAACATATTAATTATTAATTTTTATTTATCATAGCATTAATTATTTCAGCATATCTTAGTGATATTTAATTCAGTTTAATACATTTATTTATTTACTAGTTTCCGTCAGCGGCTTCGCCCGCGTGACAGTCGGATTTTCCATACAAAATTCCAACCCCCGTTTTAGGGGTCGGGCTTGCGCACGGCGTGCAATGGGTAGCACGCTGTCCGATCGTCTGGTAACCGACTGGACCGAGTCCAAGTCGTCAACGGCGCGTTCTGTTCCCGCGCGCCTCAAGCAGCTATCAGCACACCGAAGAGGCCCAGCCTGCTAACTGCAGGCAGGCAGGGTCGAAGCTTACTGGGGTCATGGGTTAGCTTTCGAAAGGAATACCCGGCCCCGGCACGATAGGCTACGAAGGAACGGGGTAGGTTTTTAGTCAGTAAGAGTCTGACACTACTTACGCCCAAGGGCGGGATTTGTCATTGGATGATTTTACCTACCATAAAAAAAACCCCGTTTTAGGGGTGAAGTTTCGTAAAATCCGTTCTTTTCATAGCGGATGTCTACACCCTATAAGGAACCTACCTGACAAATTTTAAGTTTATAGATGTTATAGTTTCTGAGATTTCATGATTAATCAGTGAGTGGTATTTCGCTTTTAAGATTTTTGCACATTGTACACAGTGTACCTAATCTTTTTTCGTCCGTTCCACTACGATCCCCTAATTCAGTTCCCCAGACGGTGAGCTAAGTGGCTGGGAGTCAGGGTCGGGCTCCCGACGGCTGGGGCGTGAGGATGTTAGTTCACACACGCGTGCGGCCTCCTCCTTCGCTAGCATTACTTCTTCGCAGAAAAAGGCGGCCGCCAAAAATGGGTACTTAAAATAAACATAAAAAAGCGAAAGTTTTAAACTTATAGTACCTACCTAACCTCTACCTATGTAGATAGATACTTATGTACTTTCCACAACTACTCATATTATTGCGTCTTAAATACAAGTGAAAGTAGGTATCAAAATCTCAGAAAAGAATGACCAATAGTTATAGGTACATTCTATTCGCTAGAATTTTAGCTTTGAAGCTTTGAGTAACCTGATTCTTCGCCAAAAGAAATCAGAGCTGGCAAATATTACATGGCAAATGTACACAGTGGAACAAGTCTGTACACATAAGGATAGGACGACAAGCTTGTGGACTAAACACCCACACTAATCTATACTAATATTCTATATACGAGTATACTAGTCAAAACAAAATAAGGGCCACTTGTTATTTTATTTATTTATTTATTTAGTTTTTGATAATTTATTGTAGCCACTCAATTCTACCCAATTTTAAAACGGATTTTAACTCAGTCTGACGATTCTGTCAAGAACAGTTTTAATTTTGTTTAAGTACTGGCTGAATTAGCATTTCAAAAAAGTTATGCCGAGAATCCGACGACATGTGGACTTACCAACTGTAACTAGGGTCGTAACATTGCTACAAGAAGGCCATTCACAGCGTTCTGTTGCGTTGCAGCTGGGTTTTTCCCGGCGAGTGATTCAGAATGCTTGGAAACGGTTTCAAGAGACTGGGAGACTAACCTGGAGACGGGGATCTGGCAGAGTTCGAGCAACTACAGCACAGTTAGATCGCTTTTAATTGGTAATAAATTTAGTAATAATCCCGAAAACTGCATTTAGATAGCGTTTAATTGGGATTAAATCTAGTAATAGTCCCGGAACTATTTTAGATCGCATTTTGGAATAAGGCGGTGTGAGATCTACCAGTTATTATTACAAAATCAATTCATAAATAACAATAAAAAAACAAAGGTTCAAAGAGGTAAAACCTCTTAAAAAATTAAAATATGTTAAACTTTCATATCAAATAAAAAAAAACTCGAATTATGCTAAAAAATCAGTTAGTAAAAGATAAAAGAAACAAGCACAAAGAGACTCAGATAACTCTTTTTTGTGATTTTCTAAAAAGCGCACATTTACGTAAGTAATAATAATACCCCGCCGCGGGCGAAGGGACTAAAAGTAAATACGCGTCTACTTGCCAAGATCGACTGGATTACCAGTTAACATCGATCCTGATTCCTGATCAACCAGTTGGTAACCCCTGCTAAAGGATAATATTCCTGACCAGACGATGGCCCACTTATTAGAGTGCCCAAAGTGTCCCTACACCTGCACTTTGGAGGACCTCAAAAATGCCACTGATGCCGCTGTAAACGTGGCAACCTACTGGGCCCAAAAACTTTGAGGGAAAGAAAACCATCGATACGATAAGAAGAAGGATAATATTACATCACGCTACGACTAACAGCGAGAGAAGAGCAGTAATTCCGTCTGTCTGTTATGTTTCAGTTTTCAGCATCACGAGTTTTGGTGAAACTTGGCAAACGGATAGCATTTGATCTGAAGTACTAGTAATAATAATAACACTCCGGTTCCATCTTTGCCTTCGTTCCCATGGCCCTAGTAGGCTTCGATCACATCTCCTTGAGGCGCACATGGAACAATACACGCCGTCGCATAGGATACTCAATATCCCAGGATCAGTGCGACACGTTCGGATAATTTCGGACCTTTCTCGGGAAAACCCGGCCAGCCATACATAACGGTATGACTCATAAAATCATATCTGTCTGTGCTCACAATGTAAGCAACATTTAAGTAGTCGGACATGAAAAAACGGGACTAGTAGAGGAACTACGGTTTCAAGCGTCTTGGCAAATACCTAGCTCACTTGAATATTGAATGCGATGACGCCGACGCGGCGACGAGGTCGTTTAACATTCATAAAATATATAAAGGACTATCTATGTGAAGATGAATAAAGTCTGTGCCTGTATAGGGTGACTGGTAATATAATTAGTGAACGATACTTAAACACGTGATTGTTGTCATGATAACAAACAACTTTTACTGTAGGACCAAACCTAAAATTGCGAAAAAAAACATGCTAGTTCAGTACATTTTGACCAGTTAGGCGAACATAAATGTACTGAACTTGGCTGACTGTTTTCATGATTTAAGGTTTGGTCCCATAGTAAAAGTTGTTTGTTATCATGACTGCAATCACGTGTTTAAGTATCGTTCACTAATTACCTACCAGTCACCGTATATTTTATTTCAGTATAGGTTCTAACCATTGATAAAATCAAAACAGCAATGGTTCTAACTAAAAAATACTAAACCTGATTACATACAATGGCTGCAATACGTAGTTTAATAGGTAAGTTGAACCAAAATTGTGATCGACCTTCAATGCGCAGTAACAGATTTTCCGGTTTCAGTCAGGTGGGGGGCTGCGCGTAACCATAGCAATGAGGCGACGGCCATTTTGATTCAACTTACTTGCCGCGTATTTAACCGGCGAACTTTTAAGAACCGGCAGCGGCGAGCGCCGTAGGTAGGTTTTGACAATTAAATTAATACGTAGGTAGTATCAGTTAAACTGTAATTACTCACAGTAATATTATAAAGGTGAAAGTTTGTAAGTACATAGATACGAGTACATGTATGTTTGCTACACCTTCATGCACTCAAAAGACTTAACGGATTTGGATGAAATTTGGCACACGGCACGACATTGTTTTGGAATATGACATCAATAGGGTCTCACATACAGGTAAGCCGTATGTGAGATATTAAAGATTTTTTTTTTATTTGAAACGCCCATCAATTACTCTACTGCATAGACAGCCAAGCCGGATCTATGCAGTAGAGTAATTGAAAATTGGACTTCTCGGATCCGTGCCACCGTTCGAAGCCGCGGTGGACATTTAAACGATATCATATTTCATAAATAATGGCATAAATGGGCCTTTCAAATAATAAAAAAAAAAAATCTTTAATATCTCACGTACAGCTTGTTTTATTTAATTTCAACATCGACCCGTCCTTGTTGAAAGACCCTATACATACATATAATAGAATAACTATTGCAATTATACTTAATGATTAACAATATGTAATAATATATACATATAATAAACCACTATGACGAAATAGAAAGATAATAGATTTTTTATCCCAGGCGTATGTTAACTTGGGGTATTTTGCTCGCTCTGTAGACGAAACTGAAAATAAGTCCTCTCCGTACAAAATTATAAACTTGATTGAACAGTTTGTATGGAGAAGCCGATTTTATTTTTCCATTCTTGAAAAATAAATCTTTTAGAACGTTGTTTATTTGGTCTACTGAGTAAGCCCATAAAGGTTGCGGAGACCTGTCCCTAATCTGAATAAAAAAACTTCTTATACACAGTGTGTACCTGTGTATATGTCGTTTTTTTATTCAGATTTCAGTTAAACCATCTTCTTCTTTTTATGTCGATAAATTCTATTAAAATTTCGTCCGACCAGTATTTAGCGATCTGGGGCCTTACTATGATGTGCTATACACCCTTACAGCTCCATCCCTTTAACAGTTCAGTTTAGGTCTTCAAATGGATCGCGTTAAGAGCTAACGATTCTAGTGATACAGCTCTACACAGGCCCTACTGTGTAGAGCTGTATCATAAGAATCGTGTAGATCCTGGAAGGTGCAGGTCGTCGAATCAGCTGACGTTTACTTGAAGAAATTAATTTCGTACATGCGTAAATTAATTCGAGTTTGAAAAAGTGTTGCTCGAGACTTAAGACCTTGGCGAAGACTTACATGCAGGAATATATTATTGAGCCGTATGTGATTAAGGAACTTAAGCGAGGACTACATTAGACCGACGCACACGTGTGCCACGCCTGGGGGCTTACTCTCGAGTTTAATTCCAATCGATCGACTTTGGAATTGTGACGTACTCTTGTATTCGATGCTAGGACCAAATTGCTTGACCTTTTTGGGAAACTAAGTAAAATGGGCAATTAGACTTGGCGTGTGGTCACGCAATTTTAAACCAATTTGACACTAACATCGAATTCAAGAGTACCTAACGTCACAATTCCAATGTCAACGGATTGAAATTAAACTCGAGAGTAAGCTCCCTGATCTGTACGCAGAACGACGTCGCGTGGCGTGGATCTAATACGTATTTTATGATTAGACGGCACGGTTGGCGCAGTGGCTGATCGATTGACTGCTGCGCTGCGGATCGCGGGTTCCATTCCCTCACGGAACAAATATTTGTATGGCCTACAGATACCTGTTGTTGGTCTGGGTGGTGTGTAAACGAGTTTAGATATTTGTGAGCGCACCCACAATACAGAAACAAGATGAAAGAAAGAAGTAAAAATATAGCTCCATCCACAAATCTAGTTGCCATATAAAATGTATGAAGACCGACGCGCCAAGATCGGCGTAAGTGACCCACGTGTGCCCAATGTAGTTCTACCTTTATTGTTACCTGGTTTATGCCTATATCGGTGTCTTTAAACAAGCTATCTGAGGTGAGCACTACTATTTGTTAGGCTTTTTAAAAGATAGAACAATAATGAATTTGGATAGGTACTTTAATTTAAATCACATCCCACCCAATGTTTTGGGAATAGATACAGCTAAGGAGTGGAATTCCCTGCCGGAGTCTGTATTTCCTGATAGCTACAACCTTGGGATCTTTAAGTCAAGTTGAGCGAATAGGTTACTTTTACGCAAGCGCGCTCCATCGTCGCTTTCCATCAGGTGAGCCAATCAACGATAAAACAACCACTTATTATGGCTCCGTATATCTCAATGACAAAATACAATATGATAGGATCACTTGGGTCTGTATGTTGATCACAGCCAGTTTGCTCTGTCCGTATAATTTTCCTGCGGGAAGAAGATTTGATTCGGGGGGGGGGGGGGGGGGATACCGAACGGGCGAGCAACAGCGCTGGTAATATAATATAAAAAAAATCTTTTTCCACGTACATTGACATAAGAAAAACCAAAAAAGAAAAGTAAAGAAAACTAAGAAAAGAAAAGGGTTTTTTTTCTTTATATCAATGTCCGCGTGTGATGTTTATATCGCAAACTGCTCCTATATTGCTCATCGGATTTTGATGCGGTTTCCACTAATAGAAAGAGCAATAAACTAGGAAGGTTAATTTATACAACCTTATGTTTAGTACATATATGCGAAATCCGAAATAGGTGTCTTGTATTTTTATGCAAAGAATCTATGTACTTACAAAATTTCATAACTGTGTCATGAAAAACCACTAATTTATAAGATTGTTGTGTTACCTGGTTGTTAACACAAACACATAGTCACCGAGCCATCCGACTGCGGAGCTGTTTTACTCCTGCACCAAGCAGTGCTCGGTTTCTAATGCCCGCAATGGCCGCCCGTGACCTGTTTTGTACTTAAGTAAGAAAAAAAAAGACATGCTGTAAAAATTATTGGATCGATTCAGTTACTGATTCTGAACAAACTATATTCAGGTTTCGCATAATTATGCTCAAAAAAAGAAGTTAAGTATGTAATTTGCTTCCGAGCAAAGACGGAGTGTGTCACTAGTGAGCGAAAATAAAAGAACAAATTTATGGTACATCACAATTTTTTAATTGATAAATTCTGTATACTATTCGGTATTCGTTTTTTTATTGCAGCAACAACATTTACAAGAGTAACTAAAATTCATCTGTTCATCAAATTATACGGAGTATAATTCAATTGGTTCATTGGTTCAAATGGTTTGAAGAGTTTCGCTAACAATTTTAAAATTTTAAAATTTTACCTGACCCTCTATAGATTTCTGTATTTCTCGAACTACATTTATACTTATTTCCATGACTTGCTTATTATATTGCTTATTTCTTAAAATACTTGCTTGATAACCAACAAGGTTATGTATACATTTTCAAATCAGTCATAAATATCTACAACTCTAATAACCTTAGTAGGTTTGACATTTTCAATTTAATTTGGCAAGAGAATACTGGTAAATACAAAACAATATCATCGACCTACTAAAAGAAAGTTTTTTAGTCAGGGAAAGTAATTGTTTTAGCAGATTTATGAACTATCAATTTGTCGTGTAAGTAATAATTAAGGTATCTAATCATTTGATGGGTTTCTCAAAATATCAAGTTGTTATTTTGAAGTAAGACGGCTGATCAAATAGCAGTTTCAAATCTGTAGTTCAAGGAGCTAAAATTTGATGACGGATGCGAACAATGTGCCGAATGCTAATTGTTTTTACGCGATCGAAACGTTTACTGCATTTGGCTCTCTGATTTGTTAAAAGTTTGGAGCAGACCAATAGGAGCGCCAGATGTCATTGATCAACGCGTCAAACTCGCAATAAGCATTCTGATTTTAAATTTTATCAGAAATATTGTGTTTTTAAGTTACTGCTCATCACTTTCGATTTTGAAGAATACATAGGTGTGATAGAAGTTTTGAATTTATGATATTAGCGTTTTTTTTTTTAAGATCAACATTGTTATACATGTTTACTTCTGGTTTTGTGATTTCTAGTAACAAAAAAAAAAAAAACAAAGTGGTCAATCATATTAAAAAGTTGGAAACCACTGGTTCAAAAGGGAGCTTTAAGAAGACCCTTTACTGCTGATCAATTATTTTCCCTGAAAAAACGTTTATAAACGTTTTTTCAGGGAAAATAAATTTATAAATAAATTTCACAAATATCTCTTTTACAAAAACTAGTGACATTATTTAATATAGAATCATATTGGTGTTGGTTCCTTCATAATAGTTATTAAATTAGGCACACTAGCAATTATTTTTAGTAATATTGTAATACAAATGACTGAATATACATCTAGGGTTGCCAACTGTTTTTGAAGAAAAATAACGTATCACAATTTTTTTGCAGGGAAAAAAGTATTTATAAAAAACATAAGTATACTTAGCATTTTTCATAACTTTATTTATTTATTTGTTTCTTCTCTTGAAGACAATTTTATAAGCTTCTAGCACTCACTAACATTTTTTCGTTAGATATTCTAACACTTTTAGAAACGTATTCGTGTTTTAATGTAGAAGCATCGATAATAGCTCTGTAATTATTCATATTAGTGTTTCATTATACAGTAAAGATTGAAAATTGAGCATAATCATATACTTTTTTGTGCAAAAGTATATTTACGAAAAATAAAGTAAGACACGTTATTATAAATAAGGTATGGTTGGCAACCCTAAATAACTTTGACATTAACAATTTCTAATACATAGAAAATTTTCGCAAATTGTCGCATTGACAGAATATGCTACATTATGTAGGTTTCGATAATATAGTTCAATAATATAACCTTTATATAACGGCTATATAGGTACTACCATTATGTATCTACATTTGAATTGTATATAAGTATATAATTTACAAATACAGACAAAATCAGTTCAACAACCTCCATTACATTGGTTACACTTAAGCTCATTTCATAATTATCATTTCTTCATTTTTCAAAGTTCTTATTCCCAGTTTCTCGAATGGAAATTATCACAAAATTAATATGACGGACTGCCAAACTTGCATTGGCTGTATTGATAGGTTAGATTAATAATTATCTAAACTATGATTTTTTATTAGATGGACTAAATTGACAGCTATAACAATGGTTGTTTGACAGTTAGGCATTGTTATTTGACAGTTGGGCATTGTCCATTGCTGTCATTTTGGTTCATCTAATTAAAAATCATGGTATACAACCAGTTGTATTACTTGAGTTGCGTTGCTATGATAATATCTTTTCAGAAACCGGGGGTTAGTTGTTATCTTACTTCCGATACATGGTAACTAAACATAATCTAGTTACGTTGTTTTCGTTTTCGCTTAAATCAAAAAATGGTAACTTAGTTAGCTTAAATAGGAAACAATGAGATTATGATTTTCACGAATACTTATATTATAAAGCTGTTTTTTTTTCTTGTTTGAATGCGCTAATATCAGAAACCACTGATTCAAATAAAAAAAAGCCCATTCATCGAAGAAGGCAATAGGCTATATAACATCACGCTATGACCTACGGGAGTGGAGGAGTAACCAAAGACGCAGGTGAAATCGTGGGTTATTAAATGTATATTGAACTTTACTATTTCAGCTTTAAGAATAGCAAATATTATCTCGAGAATCTCGACTAGCCATGCATAAGTTTAATAATTGCTATTGTCGCTAACTCCACGGTGAAAATGACAGATCATCATAAGCAAAAACTCTGTCAGCTCTGTGTTGAAATTTGAAATAGTACAAAACATGGAGGACTTTGCCCAACTGTGGGATGTCACAGGCTGACAGTAATTAATAAAAAACCTACTTACGCAAGTAAAATGACTAAACAAAAAATTGGGCTCACAGTCTATTCTGTCGGAGACTTCTTGTGAAAGTTAAATTGCTTTGCAATGACCATTAAGGCAAGTGTGGGAATACCGGTCAATCGTTTGTCCCGGAAACAAGCATCAGTTTCAAAACAGTTTACGGTAGAAATAATGTTATCTATCCAATAGTGTGAAAAAAAGCAAGGAGTTAGACAAAGTGACATTCGATCTTAGCAAAGTTCTATCGAGTATTCATTATATTTATTAATGGCATAAATAAAAAAAAACTATTTATTTTAGGTTTATTTTTACCTGTACCTATATACATAGCTTCTATAATGTTAAAACACGGTCAACTCAGCAGATTCATAGATTATTTTCTATTTCGACACAGTTCTCTTATAAAAACCAAAATGTAATTTAAAAAAAAAAAGTAACCGTAGAGTTTTTTTACCAGTTTTTCATAATAGGAAATGATCAATTAAAACCAAGCATAAACTTCTGACATTTTGTGTATCTATGTAGAACTATGTGAAAAAGAATACCTTTTTTGAATTTGAATTTGAAAAAAGTACAATAAGATCGTTCAGAAATATCTTACAGTCACATTTTGGACTTAAAAATCGTAATCGTTGATTTAATGTCACTTTATCTAATGAGCGGTCTCCAAAGTAAATGGTATAGTAGGTATTAAGTATAATAATAGATTAGGAAACTAGAATGAAACGGTCGTGTGGTTAATTGAATGAACCGATCAGTGAAGCAAATTGGTTATTTTTGGACAATGTTAAAAATGTTAAAGTACATGTTTTATGCCTGCTTAACTTTGTTTTACGAAAGCAGGTGAAGTAGGTGCTGTGCATAGACTGGTAAGAGTAATGAATTGTACTTAGTTTGGAACTGAATTGTACGCGAAGTTGCTTGGAAGCAATTGCAGTGGAATTTACGACAATCACGTTACTCCTAAAGCAACCCCATTACCTATTTCGGAATGAAATGTAAAGGAAACTTCGACGGGAGAAAAGTAAAGAAAGCTATCTAAATTTTTTGTGATTTTCTAATACCTACTGACAGTCACTTATTAGTATATAATTATATTGCTTAAATTCTTTTTTACAGGTAGCGCCTTATTTTATGCACTTTTAACGCGTGGTAAAAGATTGGATTGATAATATTTTTAGTAATTTGTTGTAATTTTTAAAAGAAAGTCGTAAAACTATAGCTATAGACAGTTTTTACTTTGCACCCGTCGACTATTTCTTACCAATGTTTAGAAAGTACATACTAAGTAATGTATAAACACAAAATACATTGCTTTGGAATTTAAAAAGTACAGCGTCAACTGGTAATTTAATGTGAGAGGGGTACCAAATTGTTGTAGCTGTCTATACCTACCAAACTGGGTAAAAATACAAATATCAAGGCCTTTATTTATTTATTTTTGTTCGAGTATCTACTACTTCTAATTTAATCCCTAATTGATTATCTGATCTGCATTAGTAAACTTTTAAAACTTTCACAGAGCATAAACACGAATTGAATAGGCCAGTGCAAAAACTTAAAAAAAAAAAACACATTTAGTAAGTTTATCGTAACTATGAAGAATTATGTAAAATTTTTATGGAGGTTACCCGTCTTCACAGCAGATCAGATTCATTAAATGCACCGTGCATTGGAAGTAAAACAAACAAAAGGTGAACAACCCCGCTAAATATTCTTTCCTTATCCAACGTAACTGTTCAAGCACAATCGCGTCTCTCATTTGCAAAGCAAAATACCGCGGTTTGTAAGGCCCAGACAATAACATGGTGTAACCTAGATGACTCACGACGAACACTGTAGGTAGCACTTGTTTTTATTAAGCTCCGCAGCCGAGACACTTTCGAGCGTTTGCAAAAAACGTGACTTTCACTTTCGCATCCCATTGCAAAACAAACATAACCTCGTTTTGACGTACGCGTCAAAATTAGGATGATAACCCAGACCATTTAGCGGCTAGATAATCGTTTATTCGCTTAGCTCTCCTCAGTCTCCTCCAGGACCGGGAGACTGGTGTGCGCGCAGTGCGGCGAGGACCTCGACGTGAACGCACACATCCAAGACTCAACTTCGCGCTCGGAGCACACGAACTTCGCAGAGATCGTATTGTCGTAGCCTTTCTGTCGCACATTGAAGCCACTATTCGATTCGGCTTGTTCGACAGCTGTGTTTCTTAAGTTCACCACACCGATGGGCTTCGTTATCCTCTTCCTGGGATAAATCACCGCGAAATGCTCCAAAGAGGTCCTGTACACGACGACTCTCACGTCCTGCCGCATCCCGCCAGGTCCCAAAAGCACCAGAAAACCAGACTTTATTTCACTCTCAATACTTTTTTTATTGAATTTTCCGAAATTCTCACCACGACATGTGCTCGACATTATGTCTGCAGGCATTTTAATGTTTTGATAACAATACGTTATTCACATAACAATGTGCAATATTATTGTTGGCGGGCGAACTGACTGCGCGGAAAGCGTCCTCCCTTACCGCGCACACAATATTACTGAAGAGTCATTTTCCAAGCGGGGTCTATTTATAACCTCTGTAACCCGAAGTGGTTCGGGTGAATTCGGTTGTGATCGTTACTTTGCATTCACTTTGGAGGCAGTGGAGGCTCGACTGACAGTTGTAAGCCGGCAAAACCTGGCAGGCTGTCTGGTTCGAATGAGGTTCTATGACGATGGATGTTTTTGGTAAGGCCGGGTTATTGAGAGGTGTTATCGGTCTCGGACGAGATGTGAACGTGAACCTTTATGACAGCATTGTTCTATGCATAACTACGTTTCAATTCATTTCGCACATGGTAATGGCGTATTTGTTATAATAACGGAAACGTTTATTTTCTAAATAAAATAGATAATGCATTAGTCTTGATGATTTTATTGTGTGACCAGTGGGAATGCCTTCATGTCATGCTTTAAGATGGTTGTATTTTTTAAGAACCAGAAGCATTTTTATCTCCATATTTCAACCCGCTATTTTATGCCATGATGAACCTAAATGTCTTAAATGAAAATGATTTGCTTTAAGGCATTCCGATACCACGGTACCGACCGAATTTCCTGGGTGCTGAGTCTTATCCAAATCACCCTGAAGAAATTCAATTACGAGTATGTTCCTAAAAATTGTTCAAATTCAAGTTGCAGTAACGCACCTCCGCTTAAAATAAAGCGTCACAACTCAAAAAATCATTTTTTACACCACCTGCTCGATAATACCATTTTATGTACCATACAACCATCACTTACAGCAAGTCATCAAGTAGTATAGCCAATCCTTAGGGAATAATGAGATTTGAATTTGAAACGTCAAAAATCAAAGACATTGAAAATATATTTGCAATAAATGTACGTAAGTTTATTCAAAAATCGAACTGGCCATTAACAAAAAAATAATAAAATGTTGTACTGATGAGTCTCTAAAAAAAGTGATGAAGCGTTACAGAAAATTAAAACTATGAATCTATCTATGAGTACTGAATTAATTGAATGTCGAGTTTTAGAAGATTAGCTTGTAATTATTATTTATATTTCTCTAAAATGTAGTTTGTTGTCTTAAATTGTCTTTTAATTATCTCACAGATGGTGTAAAGAGTAGAGTATCCAACACGAGGATAAATCTGTCTTTGTCTTGGGCGCCTTGAATTCCTCACTTCGCTCAGGTTTCTACATTAACTCCCTCGCATTGCTCGGGAGTTAATTATTATAAATCCCTCACTAAAGTTCGTGATTATAACTTAGCAACCTTCGTTTCGTTCGGAATTCAACATACCGCCCACGACTTAAAGACTGTGCTCACATCCCGTAGTCACATAATCTTCTATTACACTATAGTTAATTGTAAATAAAAAATGTGCTATCTTTGGGCTGATATTCGAATACTGCTAAAAGTATGATGAAATCTTAAACTAAAACTGAACCAATATATCTTTATTAAATATGTGTTGATCACCTTACTTCTAAACAACTTGACCGATTTGGATGAAATTGTGTGTTTAAGTGAGTAGGTGGCGCTACGATCGGGTTCTCATTTTTTTTTATTCTGACGAAAAGCTAGCTTGTGGACAGGACAACGTCTGTCGGGACCGCTAATAAGTATATTATAGTTTTTAATAATTTTTTGAGTTACATACATTATTTGAGCGGAGGTGCGATATCATTATCAACGAAAAGACAGAATACCAGTGAGATGCGAATACAAATTTGCCTCAAAAATACAGGAATTGATCCTTGATAAAGAATTGAGACTTTTCAGAGTTTAAGTAATCGACCACATGTCAGTGGTATCACTTAGCCTTGGGGAAAACAGAGTTTCAACAATGGTTGTGGTCGACCGTACATATCCCCAAAAGTACATAACACCGCCGCTGTGTACAGCGCGATGGTCCACAATTCAAGAGAGGATAGTCCCATCCCATTTTCTTTTATTTGCGTAACCCAGAGAGCTGGCACGTTCTGTACTCAAAGAATTAACATTGCCATTCAACGTGGCAATTCTGCTAGTCTTTTGGGAACGTTAAAAATTTCCAGATGACAGTGATGTGGAGGAATACTTCAACGCCTAAGTGTATTTTGTGTTTTTGTAATTTGTTAAATATGTCTATAAGCTATATATATAACATTTGTTCTAATCAGGAATCGAACTCGCGATACGCAGTGCAGCAGCTGATTGCTAAACCACTGCGCTAACCGTTCGTCACAAACTCACAATATTAGGAAAGGACGTAAGAAGTGAAGAGTCACAAGCATAGAACAGAGAATACAATCAACCTTACAAGCACAGCTAGGTCCGGTCGTGTGTGGAGTACTGCAGCCACATATGGGCTGGTGCCACCACACAAAATGCCACCTTGCAGTTTTAGACTCGGAGGAAAGGCGTGCGAAGAGGCTAATTTTTGCACAGGCGTAGAGTAGCCAGCCTTTCGGTTTTTTACAGGATACATTTTGGAGAGTGTGCGCGGGAATTGCATGACTTAATTCCGCCATCTCCGTTCTACCATCGGACAACACGACGTACTGTGAATATCCACCCTCACGTTATTGAAACTTCTACGGTCCGGACTAAGCGTTATGGCTTGTCATCAGGACTGGAACAGTTTGCTTGCTGCGGTCTTCCCGTCCGATTATAATTTAGGTGCCTTCAAGGCTAGAGTGAATAGGCTCTTAATATTATTATTATTATTATTATTTATCGATTTTATTTTATTTTATTTAATAATTTTGTGTATTTTTAATTTAATTTTTATCAATTTCGTAATTTTGACTAATTGTAATTTTTTGGTATTTTATATTTTAATGACATTTTATTGTAGTTTTATGTTTTATAATGTGTATAATTTATCTATTTTTTAATTTAATGTGATTTCAATTTTTATAATGTTTTTATAATGTTTGCATATGGACTGGTTTCCGAAATAAATGAATTATTATTATTATTATTATTATTATAACCCAGTACGCCTCACCATCAACGATTTCATCACTGTTCACCATCAGGTGGGATCGCAGTCAAAAACCAGTTTATATAAATTAAAAAAAAAAACTTTAAACAACCAGCTTCAACCATTAGTGAGCGTTCCACCTTGAGAATAGCGTGAGCCTAAGGCTAAGGGCAGACGACCTTCCACGCTCACTGTCTGCGTACTAACTTTATAGTTAGGTACAATGCGGTGGGATGAAAACATTCTTTGTGTAGGTCTACACAAAGAATAATACAGTGGGATGAAAACACTTTCATCCTACTGTATTCTTACTCAATTATATTTTATTTATTTATAGATGACTTTATTGTGCACCAAGTTCATTTAATAAATGTTTCAATTCGAGTCACGACAGGTACTCAACAGAGCTCCAGGAGTGGGAGTGTGAGTCATATTTTAACTGACTAAAACCACACTTATGTGCTTTCTTTGCCCTTTGCGTTCCAGGATCATAGGTTTCCCTTTCGCAGGTAAAACCATGGCCCCAGCAGGCTTCGGCCCTGCTAGGCCCCTACGGTTTTGCTGACTTCTCTCTACGCGCCGTCGACGACTCGGGCTCGGTCGACGGTGGATGGAGCTACCCATTGCTCGTCGTCCGCGAGCCCACGCCTACGCCCTACGGCGGCTGGAAATCAGGCATCGGGATCGGGGTCCCGGCGCCTGGGGACGTCCGTTCCCTTACGAGTGCCGTGGCGGTCTCCTTATTTGCTGGCATTATTGCTTCGTAGAAGAAGGCGACCGCCTGCCATTCCCTCTCGCTCCGGATCATAGCCTATACCAGGGCCCGAGCGGCGCGAGAGGTCGCCGCCACTTGACATTTGTTTGATATTTTCCTCGTTGATTTCTTATGGTAATCCCTTACAAGTTCTCTGTAGTGAAGCATAGCATAGCATAGCATCAGCCGTATAATGTTTCAACTACTACTACAAACCAAGTACAAACAAAGGAATCTGCATAATCTTAATATTTATTCGTTTTTATTGTTCAGGCACATTACTTTGTATAATTTATTTCATCACCACTGCCTTCAAAACGGTGAAAGAAAGCATCGTGAAGAAACTGACATGTCCTATAACCAATAAATCGAAGACATGTAACATCCACCAACCCGCATTAGGTCCGCGTGGTAGATTACGGCCTATTCCCTCTCCTAGAAAAAATCGATGTTTAGAAAAAAATAGGTACTTAATTTTTTTATTTTACCTTTAAAATTCTATAGTCTTTCATGTACCGGATCGACTCTCCACGGGATTAAAACGATCAAATGTTTACGATGTATAGATAATGGGAATAAAATTGTATGAACAGTTTATTCTATTAATAGCAGAAAGTCGGTTAAACGTACATACTTTACTAGTTTAACGGAATAAATTCCTAGGTAAGAACTCGTGAGTCGCGTGCTAGTCCTAACTCCCGGCACCTCACCTGTCATTTTTTTTAAATTATTTTCCTTAGTGTTGTTATTTTTATGGCAGTCTAAAAATACTACATAGGTACCAGCTGCAGATACCTTTGTAATATTTTTTCATTATTCAAACCATGTAAAGAGGAGGGATAAAATGCATGTGGATATCTATAGAGAGGGACAGGGAAGCCAAAGAAAAGATGGATGGATTGTGTGAGAAGTGTTATGAAAGAAATAGGAGTAGTTGATTAGCGTGACGGGTGACAGGACAGAATGGAAGAAAAAACGTGTTGTGCAGGCCCCGAATAATACCGGATAAGGGTAGGAAGATGACGATGGTTCAAGAATCAAGAATTTATAAAACACAGAAATCTTAAGATTTGTGTGATATAAAAAAGTCGTGTTAGTTACACTATTTATAATTCAAGAACGGCTAAACTGATTTGGCTGAAAATTGGTGGGAAGGTAGCTTGGGCTTAGAACCAGGAGACGGACATAGGATAATTTTTATCCCGTTAAGTAGAAAAAAAATTGGTAAAGGGAGGGTAGATTAGGGTAAAGTAGGGTAGACTAGATTAGGGTAGAGCGGAAGTGAAGCCTCGGGCACAAGCTAGTTAAGCAAGCTGCCTATGTACATCAACTGTCCTATTATTATTATTTTATGTGTGGAATTGTATGTACAATAAAGAATAAAGAATAAGAATAAAGAAGAACCTAAACTAATAGCATAGTATAGCATCAGCCTTGTAATGTTCCCACTGCTGGTACTCAAACTTTCTTTTTAGGAAAGGGAATCAACCACGCGGGCACATTGCGGGTTGGTGAATGTCACACGACTTCGAATTTTTGGTTCTAGGACACACCGGTTTCCTCACGATGTTTTCCTTCACCGTTTTGAGAGCAATGGTGATGAAAAAAATTACATAAAGTAATGAGCCTCGCTGAGAATGAACCCGGGACCGGGGCCATTACAACTCGGTCACCACTGTTCAAAGCTATAAAAATATCCTACGTGCTATATGGTCTACCCGTGTACTGAAAACTGTTCAGCCACGCTCGACGTGACGGAATAACAAATATACACACACAAATTTTCGCGTTTTTAGTGTGAATTGTGATATGTGCCTTTTCTAAACCCATAAAGAGGTAGTGACGAAAGAGGTTCTATAATACCTATCTAGTCTTCAATTTCTTGGAAGTGTCGTTAAAACTGCCGATAAGAGTACCATGCCAACCTGTTTGGCATAAAATAATTCTACATTTGGCAACAGATTCAGCAATCACCATATTAATAAGATCAAAATACTTAAATACAAGTGTCTTAATTAACTAAATAATCTATTACTAAAATAACTAAATAACCTATTAGGTACATATTCTGTGAACCTACCATAATACCTATCTCGTCTTCCATTTCATAGAAGTGTCGTCAAGTTCTAACAGATGGCCATATTTTTTTTTCTTGCCTTTGCTGATTTTTGAATTTGGACCAAAATAAATGATCTCCTTTACCATCACACTTAAAGAATGATATTGAAAATGGGCGTAAGTCCAACAGAATTGATATATCTCAAATTAAAGCTTATAATTGCTACTATATATCATACTATAGCAGCAAGTAGCAAAGTCGCCGGAGAACAGAGATAATGCCAATTGAAAAAATACATTTTTCTATATAAATACTGATGATTTGACCACACCTTACATGTTTAAAAAAAACTGTGTTTTAGAAATATGGCGCATACGCAGGTAACAATATCTCTTCGAATTCACCACCACTACTAAAGATGGGTTAATACCGATATTTGTCAGTATTAGCTATTCTATGAATATATTCGTCTAGTAATATCGTAATATTTAAACTGATATTTGAGTATTAGTAATATGTGATATCTGAATATGATGGAATACATAGATATCACTGCTGTATTTGTATTCAATAAACAGATATTACTTTTGAGATAGTATCTAGATACTACATATTTGATATTGCTATAGTAATAAGTGAATATGATCCGCGTTAATCGGAAGAATCCCGAGTGATATTATATTCACAGATTACTTTTTCATTATAATATTCGACCTGTGTTGTCAACAATAAAAAAACTAATGGTTTAAAATCTAGTCAGTTCAGTTTCCAATTATGATGTTTTTTTTTGTGAAACTTGAACTGGCCATTAGCTTGATTTGATAAAACTTGGTGACATATATTATAGATATTTCATCAATAACTTCCTCGACGTTGTTCAGTCCAACGCCGGTTTTCACGTGTTGTTGACAGAAAAAAGATGTATAACTTTCGAAACAAAAATATTATTTGTTCAGTGAAAAATTTAGTATCGATGTGCTTAGTTTCGTTTTTTGTCAGTGAAGTTCTGGTGTATTAGAATATTCTTCTGTTCTGTGATTTTAATGTTGCATGTAGTGGGAAGCTACTAATGGCAGCGCTGACTCGGAAATTCGGAATGCAACGCACCTCTGGGTTTTTTTCGGTGATTTTTTATGCTTCACAAGGGAGTTTAGCCGGAATTTTTTCGAGTGAAGTTCAGAGGCTGTTTTTAGGGTTCCGTACCCAAAGGGTAAAAACAGGACCCTATTACTAATACTTCATTTGTCTGTCCATCTGTCTGTCATCAGGCTGTATCTCAAGAACCGCTAGACAGTTGAATTTTTTACAAATTATGTATTTCTGTTGCCGCTATAACAACAAATACTAAAAACAAAATAAAATAAATATTTATTTTATTTTGTTTACCCATACAACAAACGCAATTTGTTGTACCTTTTTAACCGCTAGACAGTTGAATTTTTTACAAATTATGTATTTCTGTTGCCGCTATAACAACAAATACTAAAAACAAAATAAAATAAATATTTATTTTATTTTTAAAAACAAAATAAAATAAATATTTATTTTATTTTGTTTACCCATACAACAAACGCAATTTGTTGTACCTTTTTTTCGCGATATTAATAATGGCAACAGATAAGCACTTGAAATATTGTGTCATGCTCTGTCGCAGAGCCACCATTTTAGAAGTCGATCAATTATATCTTAAAATGATGTACGTCAAACGAACATAATGTACGGATACCGACATTACTGTACGTGCATACTCAGAGTATTTTTACTTTGATTTGATTACTTTGACTGGCCTGTTGGTCTAGTGGTTAGTGGCCCTGACTGCTATGCCGGATTTATTAATGTAAGAAAACATGGACGAAAGACTAGGCGATATGGTCGAACGACTATAGCCTTCCCTAAGGGGTAAATAGAAAAAAAAATCATAGAGGAGGTATATAATCTGTGGTCCACAACCACAGATTACTGGTATGTACTATGCGATCCAAATAAGAATAGGAAAGCCAATAACCTCGATCTGTCAAATTTTGAGTGAAAAGTACGGTTTGCAAAAAAAACTTATTTGCGTATCAATAAAGGCTTTTTTTTTTGCTTTCTATTACATAGTCTTAGTTAGGTCTAGGTGAAGTAAAAACATTATTGTTTATGATAAATTAGGTAAATATATTGTTTTAAGTCATAATTACTTAAAAATAAAAAATATTTTCTTTCTTATTTTCATTGTAATGAACAATTCGCCTTCTTCTTCCATTTTCCACTAATCAGACACTTCACATAGTGACGCAGAGATGAGTAAAATTGAAGAACTAAATTCTGATAAAACTTTTTTTGTTCACGATTCGTAAATAAATGAAATTTTAAAAATTTCTTTTTTTGCTCGCCGTACCCAATTTCTTCAAATTGACAGTTCGACGTGACGTCACAACATGGCAATCGATCCTATTCTCATTTGGACTGCATAGTAGACATTAACGTCTAGAGTCATAGAGGTCGTGATCACGGGAAAATGCATACCTCAAGAAAAAGTACTCTGTGATGCATAATGATTACTTTAGAAGCAGTACGCGCACGCCCAAATACTATTCTGCAAACTAGGTCCACGAGTGTTTAGGCGTCTCGAGTTTTTTGACGTTTCTTTATACTAGCGAGTCTTCGTACGCCACGAGTATTTAGGCGTCTCGAGTATTTTATTCTATTATCGAGACGAATCTTTTGAATACCGTAATTAGAGACACAATAGAAAGACAATAGGTGTGCGGACACCGGTGTCCTCTTGGGGCTTGCTTGAGTATTAACATATAATTTTGTATATTTTATGTTGTTTTTTTTTGTTTATATATTATTATTTTTTAATTTTTTTGTTTTCTCCTATGAATGCTGTTTGCATTTCCTGCACGTTTAACATTTCATTCGCATTTCCTGCACCTAATCGAGTTCGTCGATTAGGTAGTAGTCCGTCAAGTATTTACGTGTTAGGCGCCATACGCTTCTATCATATACACGTGTATACTTGAGAGGACGCGTTTATGTGGTGCGCACAGAATATTTCTTTGCCCGTCCAGCCACAGACCTATTCCAAGAAACAGGAACTGGTACTGGAACAGGCCAGTATATTCCTTTCATCTCTAGTCGTGATTACTCTTTGGTCGTGATTTATGATTCCTAGGGATGTCGGAAGTAATGAAATATATCGGTATATCGATATTTTTAAAGGTATCAATATCGGCCTCGATATATCGAGCAAAAAATATCGATATATCGGTCAAACTTTTCGAGATTTTTGGTTTTAAAATAATTATTTATTTAGTCCAGTCTAGGTCAATAAATAATAGGTTTTTTTTTGTTCGTGGGGAAAGTCATCCAATGACATTTCCCGCCTTGGGTGGAGCGGGAGATGGTGTCAGACTTTTACTGACTAAAAATCCACCCATTCCTTTTTTGCCTTTCATACCAGGGCCAAGCTTTCTTTCAGAAGCAAACCATAAGTATTTTTTATACAAAAGGTACTTTATTTAAATTTAGGAAAGTTTTAATAAAATTAAACAATAATATTCTATAATTTCAGGCAATCCATTAGTCCGGTAATAAAAGTAAAAACCATTTAAAATTAAATATCTGTTATAAAACATACTAGTCATAGACAATACAGTTATTTTTTTCCATTCATTCGTTGCTATCTTTTACGACTTTGATATTGTGTTAATAAATTGATTTAAAAAAATATCGTTTTTGATACCATTTTGGATATTGAATATCTATACATCAATATATCGGATCAAAACATATCGGCTAAAAATATCGATATCTGTATCGATATTTTTTCTACAAGCATAGTGATTACAAAGAGTGTTGCCACTTAGCACTTTTAGTGCTAGATTTGGTACTATTTCCACACAGTCAGCACTGAAATTCTATTTTTTAAGAATTTAACATACAGCACCTATCTAGCACTAAATAGCAGTCAAGCGAAAATTTCTGGTTACTACTGAATAAAACGTATTATAACTATTTTTTACTAACAAACACAAGATTGCAAGAAATGTTTGTCTAAGTTAACACCTTCTTTGTCTTGCTTTTTGTTATTTTGATAAAGTTCAATGTGTTATAAAAACCAAGGAAATGCTAATGGCATTTATTTTTTAAACCATTTATGCCGTTTATAAGTTATTTAGGCCGTTCTAACATGGCGAGTCTGAAACTTCAGCGCTAAAGTTCGCAGAGCTTAACTTCAAACTCGCCAAGTTAGAATGGCCGAACTGTAAGCGGTATTCGGAATTAAAAAAAAAATGTAAATACTTAAACTATTTATCGGGTCTGATAAAACTTTTTATAGAAAAAGTTGACACAGTTGGTAAAACTGAAGTTTATTTAGCGGAGGCTTTGCTCCAAAAAGTTTTGTTTTCGGCGTAACACATCGCAGTCTTGTCGATTGATTGTGCGTAAAAGCCATCGCAAACTAAAAGCAGTTTGTAATTTTTTTAAATATCAAAAATGTTTTAGCTCCATATTTTGGAAATCTTTATCTTATTTTGAGATGTTTTTTTAGCAGCCATTCTAGTATACAATATGTTAGAGAGTTGGCAACACTGATTCCAGGTAATTCGCGCGCTATGGTACAAAGGCCAAATAGCCATGCCACAAAAATTAAAAAAAAAACGTTCGCGCGCTGCGGTGGTTTCGCAGGAATTGCAATATTGCAATTTATTTGCAACATTTGCAATCTCTTTGCTAAACGTAGGTAGTGCTTATATTCTCTTTGTCTCTTTGGTTTGCAATTAAAGTTTTTATTACATTGTCAGTGAATGAAACATCAATAATCAAAATGTGAAATTGATCTTTTTCACGTGTGAATTACTACATAGTAGTGCTTACATACTCTTTGCTACATAGCGTCTTTCGTTTTGGTTAGGTTTTCGATAGGTTTTCATAGTCATGTTTTGTGATTCTTTTTTGCGATAGTTTCAGATAGAATATTGTAACCTTTTATCTTTTTTACCCTTGCTAGCATAAACAAACTTAAAATGTCTCTTATTTAAAGTTTATATAAGATCGCTGTTGTGGAAAAACTTCATGATGAGAGTTCGTTGATATTACTTTTATGGTGTTAGGTGGTGCATAAAAAATCTGATAAACTACAAATGATGTATTTACTTCTATGATGTACCTATGTAGTCTTACATCGGTTTTGTTTGTTCGTTGTTTCGTTTTATTATTGGCTAGAATTCGATCGCTTTTTTTTGTTGCGAAGAGTTTGTCTTGATTGTTGTTCCGTAATGATGATGATTACGGAAGTGTTCGTAAAAATATTTGTAGGTATTTCTATAGTAGGCGGCAAATATGTTGAACTTCCACTTCAATTCAGAGCGCGTACTATACTTATGTTGAACATACAACCCAGAATTCGTCAAAACTTGGCATAGTTGAGATTACTTCAAATGTTATTGGTTGTACTAGTCTTATCAATTTTTAACAGTGGTTTTGTTGGTCATCTTATTTTAATGTGTGTGAGTTTGAAAACAAGCCAAAAATGCTTCTAAAATAATATATATTTTGAAACTAGACGAGGTTGGTGTTATCCTGTGAATAGAAACATTGAAATAACCTCTGTGGTGACACTAAGTCCATCATTATCTTGGTCCGACTGATGTGAGACGAGTCTTTCCTGTCAGCCCTTTTCTTTGTCAATAATTGTGTATCTCAACAGCAAGCATCAGGAGTTTGACCCTGAATATTTGCCGTCTTATATCTTAGAATACCAAGTGATCAGTACTACAATTTTTTTACCAATATATAAAATAAAACTTCAATTTTAAAAATCACCTAGTCTCCTATCAATTGTTATGATTTCAAAATTAATAAAGAAATGTTGACTTCAAAATTAGGTTGTTTGGAACAAAACTGTTTGAATGTCAGATACATTAAGGGGACAAAATATACCACAAAATGGAGCATGATGCTCAATCAATATGATAGTGTAACAACCCAACATAAAACAGTGTATTAGTGTGATGCGGATCATGTTGCTAGACAATTTGTCCGTGTTGTAAGTTATGTTGGGGGATATTTTGTCCCCTAATGTATTTGAGGCTTTACATTGGGTACTAAAAGCTACTTTGAGAGCCATGGTTGTCTAGTGGTAACTGCTCTAGCTTTCAAGTTGTGAGGTCGCACTTACTATAATTTATTTTATCACCACTGCTTGTTGAAAAAAACCTAGTGAAAAAACTTTATCTTAGAACAAAAAATTTGAATACATGTGATATCCACCACCCCACTCTGGTTCCATGTGGTGAATCCATGACCCTCTTCTGGAGAGGAGGCCTGAGTTCCACTTGTATATATTACAAGGCAGATTGTGTTATGTATTAAAACTACTATTATTATATTAGTACTGAATACTTAATTGGTCCTTAAAGTTTCTGTTCCATGTGTTACATGTTATCTTTGTTTTAAAGGTAATACAATTGTGTCGCCTCTGTGGTAGCATAAGTTCATAAGCCAGTGATCACTTGCCATTACGTTGGTGTGCTATTACCAATGGCACTTAATAAATATCTTGTATTGCCTAGTAACAACATGTAAATTTTTTACTACATTGAATGCCTAAATATTGCATTAGACTTGTGAATAGAAATGGCAAATACATTTTTTTTTCATTTACACTATATTTAAGTACTAGAATAGACAAGAGAGTTCAGTATTGGGTTAAGTTTACTTCTGTTCACTTTTGTATCAAAGTTTTTTCTTATTATTTATTTATTTTACAATTTATGTACACACACAAAATAGATAATAGTACATTAAAAGAGTTATTAATGTTAGGTTAAGTCTATAGTTGACTTCTAGGCAAGCGTGTTCCATCATTGACCACATAGTCGCTAACAGTCACTTTCCATCAGGTGAGAAAGTAGTCAATACCTTCTCACCCGATGGAAAGGCACAAGCCTCTCAACAATAAAAAAAAAACAGTAATATGTATTAATACTTGCCTAGTGAAAAGAAAAAAAAGAATGAAAATATATTTGAATCGATTATTTTGGGAAGGGCACATGTCCATCAGACTAAATTTTACAGGAGGCACAAAAAACCTTCTGTTGAAAAAAAAGTCTACTGAAGGTGCAAAATAATTTATGGAATTTTATAGATCTATCTAACACAACAGCGCCTGGGTTTTTTGTTTGAGTTTTTATTTATTGGAAGTGACAGAAAATATCAAAAAAAGGTGCTGGACTTGTGCCCTTCCCAAAATTTACAAGAATATTTAAATAAAAACTACATTATTTTTATAAAACACTGGACTTTATTGTTATAAAACATGTATCTTGTCAAAATACATTTTTTTAATATACATATATGTTTGTTACGGAGCATCTTCTTCAATAGTTTCCATGTTTTTGACGGGCCAGTTAGTAATCTGATTATAAAATTCCTTATATTCTGATGGAATGTGAACCATCACTTTCTTTATATCTTCTATTTTTTTTTAATTTATAGGCACACATGTCATATATGCCTTTCTGACAGGCAAGACTACATCCTCTCTTCCGTGGCTTAGCTTGAAGTCATATTTGACATTGCTATCGATAAACTCGCACACTTCGACATATCCTGGTTTCTGGGAGTCATAATGAAATTGACTGAACAAAGATACATTGAAGTTCATCTTTTTGTCTCTAGGGACTTTTTTCCTAGAGATTGGATTGCCAGGCAGTTTTTTTTGTAGTACCTAGGACCACCAAGTTTTAAAATCTATAATGTCATCAGTTGCTACTTCGTACACAGAAAACTTGTTTGTATTGGTACTTTGAGTTATCATTTCTTCGTATTGTTCAGGTAAGTAGACATGATCATGTTTTCGTACCTTTTTTTTAACAAGGCCAAAGTCCCTGTCACACGGCAGGAACGAATGCCCACGTTGTGGGAAGTAATGTGTTATAACATGGAATTTTTTAATAGTGGCCAATGTGAGCAGGAAGCGCACTACAGTGTTATTTTTATTTTGTCCGGCACAACCGTCAGAAAATACGTGCAGTTCCTTTATATCCTCAGGGACAAAATTATCAAAGTAGTGCTTAACACGTTGAACGCCCAAAAAAAAATACGCCTTCGCCCTATGGGCCATGGCAGACACCGTATGGCTGACAATGAGCCGGGTCCATCGGGCCGCGGCAGACACGGTTTGACTGCCAGTACGATCTGCGTTAAAATGTCTTTACTGGGCTGGCAGACATAAATAAGTTTGTGAACGCTATTCGCAGTGACCCGCGGGGCGCTGTAGAACAAACCTCGCGCCTTAGCGCGGCAAAAATCTTACAAGTCTTTGAGATATTTGGGACCTGACGGACCCGACACATTTTTTCTCTGACATTTCTGGTTTAACATTTATACGGATGACTTTTAGTTAAATAAATTGTGTCATACAGTTATGATTTTAATTATTTACATCATTGGGGTATAAAATTAAGCATGCCAAATATTAGAAAAATACCTTTATTATAAAATAAAAAATACAGTACTCTACGCTATGACTTAAAATTGGAGATCAAACAAATTAAATGACTTCTTTCTTAATTATACATAATAAAAATGAAAAAAAAAAAACAATCAAAACACATGGACGGCTTATAAGGGCAGGTTTCACAAAATGTACTGACTTTCTTGGTTTTATTTCTAGCATATTGTCGGCCCATGAAATAGACATAAGTTCTAAACTTTATGTAATCTATTAAAACAATCAAAACACATGAACGGCTTACAAGGGCAGGTTTCACAAAATGTGTTGACTTTCTTGGTTTTATTTCTAGCATATTGTCGGCCCATCAAAATGACATTTTGCTTATAGCATCCAGAGCACAAACGTCGGGTACTTTTAGATTTGCCATCTTTTTTAGACAATTGATGCTTCAACCGTTTAGGCACCTCACGAAGTCGATACTCCTCGCTCTCTGTTTGGCAGAATTGTTGTACAATTTCCTTTCTAAAATCTACTATTTGAATAGTTTTCTTTGTGACTGACTGATACAAAATTAGAGCATTTATCACTGTAGTGTTTAGTAGTAAATTAATGGCAAGCTTCTTATACCATTTGACAGATTTTCGTAGTGGAGTCGAATAAGACGCTAATTGATCAGAGAGGTCTACCGCACCCTTTGCCATATTGTAATCAACAATTATTTTTGGCTTCCGTATAGTTTTCCCACGCTGTTGAATATTAACAAATCGATCAGTATGTTTAGTGGATAGAACATACACATCCCTCTTGTCCTTCCATTTTAAACACGTTATTCCGTCGTTACTCTCTGCAGCTTTATACTCTCCACGCTTAAGTTTGGCATCAATGACCTCTTTTGGTAAACCTTTACGATTTTTTCTTACGGTGCCGACGAGATGCATTTCTCTTTGTAATAATTGTCTGGCTGATGTAATGCTTGTGTACCAGTTGTCCGTAAATAATGTATGCCCTCTTTCAAAACGATCTTCACATAAAGACATCACAACATTTGTGGGTGTGTTATGAACATCATCATTTTTCCCCGCGTATACTTTTACTTTATAAGTATAGCCCGGTATGGTACATAGTTTAAATTCTTTAATCCCGTATTTATGCCTCTTTTGTTTATTGTATTGTCTGAAAATAATTCTCCCACGGAAAGGGACCATGCTTTCGTCTATACACAGGTTTTCTGTTGGCGAAAAGTTTTCCTGAAATACTTTATTTACTTCATCATACAGCTTGCGGACACGATGCAGTCGGTCTGATTTATGTTCATTGTCATTTTCTGAAAAGTGTAACATTTGCAGCAACAGCTCGAAACGATTACGAGACATAATGGTCTTTGGAAATGGATGGCTAATCATGTCGTCCTTACACCAATAATCAGCTAATTTAGGTAGCCTCACCAAGCCCATAAATAAAATCAAGCCAAAAAAACATTTCAACTCAGCAGGGTTAGTGGGTGTCCATCTACGAACCCGTGCAAATTTAGAAGCTTCAGGTAATTGTGTTATTTCTTTAATTGCATATTCATTAGTGGCATCGACTATTAGTTGCAATATGTTATCAGTCAAAAAAAGCGAAAAACATTGCGCAGGAGTCATTCCATGCATACACTTTATATGGGGTGCGGGACCAGAAATGTCTGTAAACGGAATAATACGGCGTTGATTACCTTGAACCTCTGTCCAGATGTTCGAAGGGCTTGTATTATTACTGGGGCAGGGCGGAACGTTTTCGGCATCGCTGTCTTCGCTAGTTGATAATATAATTCGGCGGCACTTTCGTCTTAGGGGTTGAATTATATCACTACACTCGTCATCTGAACTCGGCATTATAAAACTATTATTTAGTAATGATATTTCAATATTGTCCAGTTGCATCAGATGTTCAGCGGTTATATCAAAATCCAAGTCTTCCATGTTTATTAGTAATAGTAGGAGTATTAGTAACGAATACTGAATACGTATGTAGGTATAATTACAAATTACAGAGCGCGCGAAACGGTCCGCACTTTAGCGTACGACTTTTGCCACTGAGTAGTAGCGAGAGCAAGCGCAGCGCTTACGCGCGGGTGCGGGGGGTGGTTGACAAGGTGACCCGCGTGGCCCCCTCCACTGAAATAACGAATAGTGCTTTGGCTGGGCCATGGCAGATAATGGTGACTGCCAGCTATTTTTTCTCTATATTTACTATTTTTCGCTATTGTATTTATTTCATATTAGATTATACCCATTTTTCATACAATTAAACCGGAAAAATATGTTAACAAATTTTGACTGTTTTTTAATATTTCATGAAGCCCACTGAGAATACACACTGGCAGATAAATGGTGTCTGCCATGGCGTTCAACGTGTTAAGAAATGAACAAACTTCATCGGGTCCTTTATTGGCAATTCCTTCATGGTAGGAGTAAAACATAGCCTTTTCTGTCTTAAGATTGTGAATACAAAACTCATTCACCCATAGCTGACGATAGTAAAAGATTTCCTGAACAGGAATATGCGGCAGGGGTAAGTTCTGCATGTAATCTATGCAAATTGCCCCAACATCAGGTCTTGCATTACAGAGTTCTGTGATTTGTTCAATTTTTTTGTAGAATTTCTTTGCTCTGGCTTTATGAATCATCAGGTCACATACTGCTGCTCTCTTTGCGGATTCGCACAAAAAAGTACTTTTTATTTTGACGTTTAATTCCTCACATTTTGAGCAAACATCAACTTGTGGCCGCCCAAAACGTAAGCTGTAGTTGTCTTTAAAAAAACGTCTGTAGTAGGCATAGGTTATTTTACTACCAGGATGCTTTTCCAGAAACATTTTATGCATTTTTTTAATGTCGAGAGAAGCATCCAGATATTTTTTATGTACATCTCCATAGTGCACAATCTTTACATCGAATGATTCTATGTGTTCTTTCACTTTTAAGGACTCTTCTGGGTCTACAGCATGCCTCGATTGTATTGCAGTACCTCGTTTGTCCTTTGGTATGATTCCATCTCGTTTAAGAGCAGCTAATCGGCGGACCCTCTTGTTTGTCAAAGCATAGATGGATATAAAAGCTTTCTTACAGACTTCTATATCATTTGAATTTACTTGCACATGGTACTTGTAATTTCCAACTCTGTTAAGGTGACTTGAAGCATCTAGTCTGGGTCGTTGTCTCTTTTTTTCTTCAGGCTTTATTAAACTTTGCAAAAATATGTCTTGCTCATTTTTCGAATCAATATTGTGTAACATAGCAAAGCTTTCATTACGATTTTCTTCGAGGATTTTTTCAAAACACTTCATTTTGCATCTGAAATTGAGTAAGTTTTTTGTTAAAAAAGGTAACCCTTAAATAAAAAATAACACTTTCACACAAACAAATCTCGTTTTTGTCAATTAAATAGCTCCAAAAATTCAAAATATTGCAACTAACCTGCAATCGTCACCGACCACTTTAGCTGGTACATTTTTTTTTGAATAACAACTGTAATACTCTTTCCCACATAACCGCATCTTCTTTACAACTTTCTGAGCGTATTTTTCATCATTTCTTACTCCTCTTCTGCGTTTATTCACTTTATTTTGCTGATTTTCAGTCTCACTCGAATCACTCGTTGACGACATTTTTAGGTTATGTTAGCTGTCAAATTGTTTTGGGAAGGGCACTTGTCCTGGACTAGTGCCTTTCCCAAAATAAACGCAGAAATTGACAGTGTTATATTTCAAAGAATATTAGTTGGACTAGAGCCGTTCTCGGTGGAAACACGCGTCTCTTGACGTAAAGTGTTGCCACATACTTAACTCGATTTCGAAAAAATGTGGACTAGTGCCCTTCCCAAAATAAACGATTCATTTATTTTGCTACAAACAAATAATATATCAAGTGATATTGAGTGCTACCCTTCGATACTACCTGTCTGAGTGATGTAACCCAGGGTTTTCAACTTGGGAACATCCCTTAGATGGTAGTGTAATTTGAGTACCCTGGACTACAGATTGTGTCTGGTTGATAGCAATAGGTATGATGAAATGCCATGTATTAAGAGGTAGGAATCGTAACATATGGGATTTATTCATAACTGATGCGGTGTGGTTGTGCTAAACAGGTGTGTGCACCTGTTTTAGTCCTATTTAGTTTTATTCTGCTCATCTTGTTCAGGGGTAATGGGTGAGATGATGTGTGTATATTAGCAAGGAAACCAATTTAAAGAGGGTTTGATCAGAGATCTTCACACCTTATGGGCTTCATTAAAACTACTATCTATTCTTAATGGTTTTAATTATCATAATATTATTTTTTTGCCAGATTTCCTGACATAATTATTATCCTCATAAATTCTGCAAATACCTACTTTTTTAAAATAATATAACAAATTTGTTGTTATTGTAAAGGTAGCCAGTGGCGAACCTACTAAGGGGCTAGGCGGGGCAGTGCCCCGGGGCCCCCAACCTTGGAGGGCCCGCAAAACTTGTCATCCAATGATTACCGCACTAGGTGATGCGGGTGAGCATGTAAATACTAACTAAAACTACAACAGTTTTGGGGCCCCAGTTTGTTTTTGCCCCAAGGCCTTTCCTTGGACACTACGCCTACGCCACTGAAGGTAGCCATACTTTAGGGCGTACCTGACAGGTTTGCCTGGTAAGCTTGTGTGGATAGCTGCACAGTTGTGCAACATACACGCTCCAGTTTACCTGTAAAACTTAATTGTACAGGTAAACCTGTTACGTACACCCTAACGTGTATGGCTACCTTTAAACAGATTTTTTGTGGGCTAGTTAATAATCACAGTCATATTGAATGATGCAGATGTTTACGTCATATGGCTACGTCGTTCTGTGGCTTTGTCACTTTTTGTGGCATTAGTTTAGCCTTGATGACTGCTATGGTTACTTTCTAATCAAAGCGTCTGAGTATATTCTACAGAAAATATTTGTTCAAGATGTTGCTAAATGTATTTTGTCGATCCTAGACAACTCGGTTCAATAAATATCCTCCATCGATAGCATAAGTGGTATCTATGTTATAAATATCAGTGTGTTTATCTATGACGTCAGATAGGAACCAAATTACGAAATCTTGCATTGTAAATCTTGCAATTAATTTTTCGCGTGATTTGAGCATATACGACAGCTCAAAATCATCTATCGGGCAGTTGACCCACACCAGACATAACATTTGTTTGGTCGGAGGTTCCTTCCTTTTCAACTGAGGATTTTGCGGGATTTTACATTCTGTTCAGCTTACCTAAGTGTTTACTTTCTTAAGTAAGCATATCTTCTTCTTCTTCTTCCTGCCCTTGTCCCATATTACTTGGGGTCGGCGCAACACGTTTTTTTCTTCCACTCTATCCTGTCAGCCGTCACACTATCACTAATTTCCTTTTCTTTCATATCACTCCTCACACAATCCGGCTCAAATAAAGGGCTCATTTTTATAATTTCCGTATTCCAACCTCATCGAATCAAGTTAAGTCAATTCATACTCATGCGTTGAATAAACACTGTCAACAGATGGTTTATCGTTGTGAACTCTTGTAGTGCTAATCATAGCTAATATTATTACTAATAATAGTACTACTAAATCAACACATTGGAGTTTAGTATTATCAAACGTTAGTCTTTATGGCTGTTGATTTTGTCATCACAAACGAATTTAATGGCAAAGGACAAAATTTTATTAGACGTTATGGGACTCGGTTATTGTATTAAAAGGATTATGTGGTTAGAACTACTCAACGAGATTTTGTTTCTAAATCGTTTAGCCCAATGTAGTTCTACCTTCATTCTTGCATGCGCGAGATCATATTTAAACCTTATTTTGAATTATAGACGTTAAGGAAATACATTAAACTAAATCGCCTCAACACCCAAAAATGTATCTTGATGTTAATTATGAACTATTTATTATATTTCTTTTTAATAAAAGGAATCTATTACCTAAATAAGGTTATTAATACTAAATGTCACGGAACAGTAGGCGTTTTGAATCTACATACTATCGAACTTATGAGCACCAATGTTACATCGCACCAATAAAGCATCGATGGAATAAAACGAACGCGGTGTGTAGATAATTCAGTTGTACGATACAACTGAATTATCGACACACCGTGTTCGTTACAATAAAAATCGAATCATCAAGTTTCAAACAACAACCCCCACTCCACTCCTCTAGTGCCTCTGCTGCCAAGGCAAGCTAGTCTTAACTCTAAAATTCTCTTAAACAAGGTCTTAACTCTAAAATTGCTAACCTTTCTTTCTATTTATAAATACGGGGCCTTGTAGACCCAGTAGCTACTTACATGAGGTCTCAGTTCGTCACATAAATTATTGTGAACCAATTGTTTACTAAGGGTCTGTTTCACAATGTACGGATAAAGTGCCAAATACCTGTTACACATAAATTATTCGGATGATGAAAGTTCAGAATATGAAACTTTGCGTTTTACGAACTTATTTTATCTGGCACATAACTTTCTGGGACTTATATGTAAGCGCGGTGGCAACACCGTATAGATAATAATAATAATAAAGGGCCCTTCACAGGCCCGATGTAGACCAATTGGCGTCCGTAGCTTGGCTGCGTTTCGGTGACCTCTTTGGGGAAACCGAAGGTTTTGTCTGTGCAATTATGGACGAAGTTATCATGACGAATAACTACCGGAGATTTATTGTGAAGGACGGCACGGTTGACATCTGTCGGGCATGTCACCGTCCGGGAGAATCAATTCGACACATTATCTCCGGTTGTTCTCGTCTGGCTAACGGCGAGTATTTGCATAGGCACAACCTTGTAGCCAAGGTTATCCATCAGCAACTTGCTTTGAAATACTCTCTTGTGGGATCGGAAGTGCCGTACTACAGGTATGAGCCCGACCCAGTTCTTGATAATGGTCATATCACGTTGTACTGGGATCGGTCCATCATCACTGACAGGACTATTGTAGCCAATAAGCCTGATACAGGGTGTCCCGTAAATAATGGATCAAACGTAACGGGTAGGTAGCTTACCTCATTTCCAACAACTAATTTGAACAGTAAAAAAAAAACCCATAAGGTAACCAAGATAATTTTTTTTTTCGATTTTTACTATTTTCTGTACCAGCATTCAGTGTTTTTAATGCTGTTGCTGCAAATGGTATCATATTTAGGTGTGATTTTTGTCATACATTTCTGAATAGTTTACTAGTGTTATAAGATACCATTTTTTTAAATAACATTTTATTTGCCTTAGAAAAAAAATCTTGAATTGAAAAGTTTTGTTTTTAAGATGAAAAGACCAGAATTGGAAAAATTCTCCTGTAAAAAAATTGTATGACACCGAAGTGTACCATTATTTTAAAAACTTGTACAATTACTAAGGTTTGCAGATTGGTATAAAACTTACGCCTAGTCTTTGTCGTTACAAAGATATTGCTATGAATCTGACAGAGGTGCAAAATTACGAAATCAAATAAAATTGAAAAAGTGTGCACAATTCAACTATTTTCTTAAAAATGTTTAGGTATCTCAGCGTATGAAAAAACTTAGGAGGTTAAATTAAAAAAAAAATACAAATAAATCGTTTATTTTGTTTTTACAGTAAATGTTCAAACTGACGTCCCCCTACGAGAATGCAAAGTCTGCACCTCCTAATAAAGGAAGCTCTTATCCGACGGACAAAATGGCTGTTGTTTATTTCTGATACAGCAGATTGGATGCGCTGACGTAATTCTTCTTCCGACGTTATTCGTTGTTTGTAAACTTTGTCTTTTAAACATCCCCAATAAAAAAAATCTAAGGGATTTAAATCCGGAGATCGCGGAGGCCACAAAATTGGTCCTAATCGGCCGATCCATCTGTCAGGGTAAGTTTCATTGAGTTGCGCCCTTACTGCCGTCGCATAGTGAGCGGGGCATCCATCATTTTGTAACCACATTGCTTGCCGCACGTCTTCTGGAATATTTTCTAATAACGTTGGCAACTCATTCCTTAAAAAATGCAGATAGTATTCGGCGTTTAGAGTTGCTGGTAGTTCAAAGGGCCCTATTATTTGCCCATTTATTATTCCTGCCCATAAATTTATTTTAAATTGATGTTGGCTCCTGTCCTCTCGCATCAAATGTGGGTTTACCAGCTGCCAACTGTGCAAATTATGCAAATTGAGATATCCATCTCGCCGGCATGAAGACTCGTCACTCCATAAAATTTTATTAAAAAACTGTGGGTCCGCCCGTATCATTCTAAGCATCCTTTGGCAAAATGCTACTCTTTGCGGGTAATCACGTGACGTCAGCGTTTGAACACGTTGCACGTGATATGGGTGCAACCGGTGCCTTTTTAGAACTCGATGTACCGTCGATCTTGGAATACCTGTGCGTTGCGCTATGACGCGAATTGAGACCGACGAATCTTCCTCGATTTCTCGAATAATAATTTCGTCATTGACTTGTGACGGTCGCCCTTCACTGGCACCCCCAACTCCGGTGCCAAGAATTCTTCCCTCAAGAAGCGCGTTATGCACTCTAATGAATACGCGATAGTCGGGATGTCGATCCCGGTTCGGGTATCTTTCACGATACAATCTTGCGGCCGCCCTGGCATTACCTCTTGCTTCTCCGTAGATAAAATGCATTTCGGCATACTCCCGTGGCGTGTACTCGTAACGAGGCATCGTACTACTGCACACACGTACAACCACACACAAACGATTGTTTTCGAAGTCCGTAGGATTGCCAAGTCATTCATCCAAAACACAAACAGTTCCAAATCGTTAGGCAAAGCAAAGTCCAAATACACCGCACAAGTTTAATTTTAAGGAACACAACAGTTAGGCACAGCAGGAGCGAAAGTAGTCTGACGTACGTATCAACTCGAAGAGAGATTCGTGTCAACTAAACAAATAAAATCAAGCAACATTACCAAAAATACAAAAGCGGCGCTATCTATCCCTTTCACACTGAGTGAGGTGCAACTCCGCAGGTAGCGGTCCCAAATGCCGAACACATGACGTCATCGGCTCGGAATTACGCTACACGCTTAACCACATGCTTAGATTACAAGCATAAGCCATTACGAGAAAGAAAAGTTAGATTGTACCATTTTAATTTCTGTTCTGTCTTCTTCATCACATTCATACGAGTAGCAATATCTTTGTAACCGCAAGGACTAGACGTAAGTTTTATACCAATTTGCAAACCTTAGTAATTTTACAAGTTTTTAAAATAATGGTACACTTTGATGTCATACATTTTTTTTACAGGAGAATTTTTCCAATTCTGGTCTTTTCATCGTAAAAACAAAACTTTTCAATTCAAGATTTTTTTTCTAAGGCAAATAAAATGTTATTTAAAAAAATGGTATCTTATAACACTAGTAAACTATTCAGAAATGTATGACAAAAATCACACCTAAATATGATACCATTTGCAGCAACAGCATTAAAAACACTGAATGCTGGTACAGAAAATAGTAAAAATCGAAAAAAAAAAATATCTTGGTTACCTTATGGGTTTTTTTTTTACTGTTCAAATTAGTTGTTGAAAATGAGGTAAGCTACCGACCCGTTACGTTTGATCCATTATTTACGGGACACCCTGTATAGTGGTGGTGGACCGAAACGAGAGGCGTGCAATGATTGTTGACATATCCGTTCCGCATGACGAGAACCTCGTGAAAGCCGAGAAAGATAAACAAATCAAGTATATTGACTTGGCTCGCGAGGTTGTCGACATGTGGGAAGTGGATTCGGCGATCATTGTACCGATAGTCGTGTCGGGTAATGGCTTAATAGCCAAGAGCCTCGACCAACACCTTAGGAGGCTCTCGTTAGGCGGCTGGATCAAGGGCTTGATTCAGAAAGCGGTACTCCTGGACACGGCTCGTATTGTTAGGAGGTTCCTTTCTCTGGAGCCCTGACCGCCGGTAGCTTGGACCCTGTTCCCGATACCGGTGGGACACTATTTTTTATATTTTTAATTTTTTTTTTTTTATATATGTGTGTTAAAAAATATTTAAAAATGTAAAAAATATGTATTGTAGCGACATCCATGTCGTCACAAAAAGAACTAATCCTGCATCGCGCAAGTAAGATTCGCGGCGCGATTGGAACATATAGAGCAAACCCGAATTCATCTATTGGGCAATAGCCCACCAGACATAACTCCTGTCTGGTCGGAGGATCCTCCCTTTTCAACGGAGGTATGTGGGACTTTACTCTCTGTTCCATTACCCCCAAACTGGTGACCCTCGACAAAGAACGTCAGCGCAGCCTTCGTGCAGCTACTACATCGTGACGTCATCATCACTTCCTCAAGCTTTCGAGCAGCGAGCCATACAGCCAGCACCCACGGCTATATGGGTATCCTGACCACCAGCATGCCTACTTGGTCATACCTGGTCATCACCCTCAGCCTCATCAGCGACCTTGGCTAAGCACTTGCCCCTTCGGCCAGTCATATGAAGAGCTTTCTCCTGGTCGACGACAGCAGTCAAGCCCTACGTCGCACAGCACCGCTCCGACTCACTGGAGCCAGCCGCACTACTCCGACTCACTGGAGCCTGCAGCATCGTATCCCGACTCACTGGGATAGCACCACCCCGACTCACTGGGGCATCACCGCAGACAGTTCCGACTCACCGAGAACTATGCGGAATCCCGTTCCGACTCACTGGAACCAACCTCCATTGGCCTGGCACGCATCATACGACGCATCAAGAAGCATCAAGAACCATCGATCTCCAATCTCCGGAGGGGAGTGATGTAGCGACATCCATGTCGTCACAAAAAGAACTAATCCTGTATCGCGCAAGTAAGATCCGCGGCGCGATTGGAACATATAGAACAAACCCGAAATCATCTATCGGGCAGTAGCCCACCAGATATAACACCTGTCTGGTCGGAGGATCCTCCCTTTTCAACGGAGGTATGTGGGACTTTACTCTCTGTTCCATTACCTCCAAAGTATTATAAGGAATAAAGGGAATAATAATAATATAGCCTTTATTCCTTAATTTTTGTTACATTATTTTATAAAAGCTAAATAAAAAAAAGATAAACTACATAGTAAAATAACAAAAAAATAACTGACTGGTATATCAGTTCCGGTTGGTTAAGGTCCCTTTCGGGTATAGGCCTCCTCCAAGGTTTTCCAGTTTGGTCTGTCCCTAGCCTTGTTAATCCAGTCAGCTCCTGCTGTAGTTTTTATATCATCGGCCCAACGTGCGTACGGGCGACCCCTACTTCGGTGTCCACCTGGGCCTGGCCATAATGTGGTTCGTTTTGTCCACCTATCATCAGGAAGACGAGCGGTATGTACCGCCCATTTCCATTTCAGACGTTGGGCATGGTTTAGAGCAATCTGACATTTGTTTTATTTCTTATATCTGTGTTTCGTTTTTTGTGTTTTAGTTTGATGTTGAGGATGCTCCTCTCCATAGCCCTTTGACTTTTTTGGATCTTATTTCTGGTTTGCTAGTTGAATATCCATGTTTGTGAACCGTAGGTTAGACAAGGAAGCAAGCAAGAGTCCATTACCTTTTTCTTTACTTTTGTAGGTAGCTTAGCCTTCAGTATCTCCTTCATACTCCCAAACTTTTTACAGGTCGCGTTTATTCTCCTATCAACTTCATCTTTGTGTCTTGTTTTTTTAAAGGAAACTTGTTTACTTAGGTATAGATAATGTTCTACGTATTCAAGTGGTATTTGGTTTACTATCATAGGTTTTGGCTGTCTGTTAGTCATAACTTTCGTTTTTGAGGTGTTAAGTTTCAACCCTATGTTTTCATTGGCAGTACATAGCTCTAATATCATTTCTTCTAGCTGTTTCGGGGATTTTGAAAATAGCACTATGTCATCGGCGAATCTCAGATGGCTCAGGTAGTTTCCATTGATGTATATTCCTTTTTGTTCCCATTTTAGGTCTTTCATAATGTATTGTAGAACGGATATAAAAAGCTTTGGGGATAGAGGGTCGCCTTGTTTTACACCTCTATGTATTTCAATGTTGGGGCCCACTCTATCCAATTTAACTTTGCTTACACTGTTGTCATAGATGTATTTTAGTATATTTATATACATTACGGGGATGTTTTGAGATTCCAATGCTTGCCATATACTATCATGTGAGATAGAGTCGAACGCCTTTGCGTAATCGATAAAAGCCAGGTAGAGTGGTTGTTGCAGCTCTTGGTGCTTTTCAATTATTTGGTCGAGTGTGTGGATGTGGCATTGTCCAAAGTTGAACTAGGAGAAAAACGCAACAAATAACGCAAAAAAATAAAAACGCAAATAATAACGCAAGTGCAGGTTGAGTATGGAATGAAATATATTTCGGAAAGCTTGCCCCTTTTATACAAAATTCATTTTTTAATAATAACCTGCTGTGGGTACATTTATAATATTCATTCGAACACTAAGGACCATACGTAGGTAGATGGTAAAGATGACATTCCGCTACAACAGAATACATAATTATAATATCATCCACCTACCACATCAAACCCACATATTTTTAAATTTTTTGATGCCCTAATGGAATGCAAAATTCTGAAATAAATGACTATTATTATTATAGTAATGAAGCAAAATAATCATTAATTAAATTGCTTCGCACTGTTGCATCCCCCACATTTTCTGGTCTATTTTGATTGACAACATCATGTTCATCTGGATCATCTACTGGGTGGATGACTTAAAAATGATCATCTTTCATATCTATTGCAATATTGTGCAATACATGCCACTATTACGGCCTGTACCCGAGATACAGACAACAATTTTTTTTTTTTTTTTGATAAAACGAGGAATCTATTTTTCCAAACCCCATAGGTTCTTTCCACTAAATTTCTGCTTCTTATTTGGGACTCATTATACAGATGTTCTGCTGGAGTCATAGGAATTTGTAGTGGTTTAAGTAGGTATGAAGTATTTTCATATCTTTTATCACCAACAATCATACAGTTTCCAAATTCTCCATTTTGAACTTGTTGCTTTATAAAGTAATTATTAAATATCGTTTGATCATGTGATGCTCCTGGCCAGATAGCCACTATGTCCAAGATCTTTAACTTTGCACTCACTACAGTTTGTACATTAAAAGAAAATTGTGACTTCCTGTTTCTCCAATCTTCTGCATTGTTTCCACCTGAAAATAATGAAAATAGCATTTATAAAAAACAGGAGCTTTATTTGCACATATAAATACATAGTTATTATAGTTTGATGGATACTTGATATATATTGTATACTTAAGAGGTGTATTCATACCTATTATATAAATTATTTTTTACTTGGAGATTTTATAGGAACATGGGTACAATCGATAGCACCAATAAGTCTTGGGAATTTAGCTATATTATAAAACTCCTGCTGGATTTCTTGAGTGTTGGTTGGAAATTTGATAAACTGCAGACGCAATCGTGCAACAGCTTGAGAAACCAGGTAGATAATGCGACTGGCAGAAGCTTTCCTGACACTAGAGAAATCACCTACTACTGTGAGAAAGCTTCCCGTCGCGTAAAACCTCAATGTTAACAGTAGACGAGTAATCGGCCTTATAGCCCGATTCCTGAAAAAAAAAACAGTTGAGTTAGATTAGGTATACCTATATAAAGCATGACGGAGGCGTGCCATTATAAAAAAATGTACTTAGGTTAGGTAGGTATGTGCTTACTTACCTTTCTGTAGTGACAGTTATTGCTTTCTCAATAATTGAATACACAAACATTACGCTTTCTTAGTGAGTCTGAAGCGCGCTCGTAAAGTCCGTTTCATCTAATGTCTCCATATAGTTTATTCTTTCCCGATACATAGGATTCCTGCGTGGTATTGTGAGGCTATCAAAATATTCATCAAATTCATCTTCAAAAGTCTCAAAAATCTCCATTGTCGTTACATGTAGTCTACCTAGGTTAAGACAAAACACCACGCTGATTCCTTTCTGATAATACAGATAGTTATGTCCGTACCTAAACTTCACACGAAATGTTTTTTACGTAAATAGGTATATAGTTTTTAATCAACATGAACGAAAGAAAGACAATGTTATTTAATTTTAACTGTCAAACACACTACTTATGTCTAAGATACATGTGCTATTTGCCACTTCGTCTGACCTATAGTTTATGGTGGACTTTGTCCCACATAGCGCTATTTGTCAGTCGTGAAACGCAACAATTGTGTTTATCCTACTAATAGGTAACAAATAGCTTATTCGAAACTTGTGCAGAACTTATCGGTACATTGTGAAACAGACCTTAAGCCTATATAGCTTTATTAACAGAACTTCCTCAACAGCAAAACGGTCACTAAGATCTCGAAGACGCGTCCTATGAATTTTTGCTTCGTTATTCTCTTGTGACGCATTACTATAAAAGAAATTCGAAGATTACCTATTCGTCACACATACTTAGTGTTTTATTTAGCTATCCAAATAGATTAAAATATAATAAAAACTCAAAACAATGAATTTTACTAGAAACTGGCGCAAACTGGCTTGTAAGACACAATTTTGGACAATTAAGCAAGCTATAAAATGTCAGTTTGACGCTCATAATACGGAATTCCCTGCCAATATCTAATTTTATTTTCTAGCTTTATCTTCTTTTTTTCTTCTTTTATTATTAGCCTTTTCTTCTCTTTATTTTCTAAATTATTTTCATTGGAGGTGAGAATAATGGAATGCTGTTTACTTCTCTTGCCTTGTCCTTTTCCTTTTTCTTGCCTTTTGTTTTTGTCGGCCATTGGGGAAATGGTGCAGAAAGATACTTGAGCAGACAAATCAGGAGACTAGTATTTTTCTCTTAACATGCTTAATATCTTTTTTGGTGGGCTGCTAGATGCCTATTTCAGATTCGATTAGAATATTTGGGCTTGAATTATCTTGTAAAACTTCACAGTGGTCTTTTTCGTTTAGCTCAGAAAATTCAAGAATTTCTTGTTCAGTATCTTCGTCATGTTGGGTGGGGTTAATCGTGGCTGATGAACTTGACTGGAAGTTGCCTACATCATTTATTAGTAGGTCTTGCGCCTCTGATTCTGAATATACACTTCTTCTGCAGATATAAACTCATTTCCTGACTCATAATTTCCTTCTTCAGTCAGCTGTTCAAATATACTAGGATTTAGATCCAGCTCACACTGATATTCATCCACATACTGGTATTTGAACAGCTGACTGAAGAAGCCTTGGGGCCATATACCCGCAGTTTTAAAGCCATTGACAGCTTTCTCCGCATTAGCAATTCTGAGGTAAGCTTTGGTGAAAAGAGGAATGAGTTCCAGTGGCGTTATCTTCTCTTAAGTATTCATATTCATGAAAATCTGGCACTTTCTAGAGGCCCAAACACAGTCAAATCCAGGGGATCTGACTGTTCATCCTGTGTTCGATGGGACGTATGTGGTGGTAAAGTCATCATATGAATACAGTTTTCACGACAGTGGTTGAAAATATCGAGTGAAATATGACTGCTATGGTTATCGAGCAGTAATAATACTGGATTCTCAGGAGTTACTCCTGAGTGCGCTTTAAAATGGACTACCCAATCCTTAAACAGCTCCTCATTCATCCATCCACTCTTTGAACATCTGTAAATGCTTCCATTTGGACCTCCCATTTCTAGACTAGCTTGCATACGCTGACGTGGATATATTATCATGGGAGGGATGTACTGGCCTGTAGCACTGATACAACGACATATTGTTATATTTTTACCTCTTTCCCAGCTCGTTGCTGCTTCAACTTGTTTAAGACCTTTTTGAGCAAGAATCTTGTTAGGTCTGTGAACGCTGTTTATTCCTGTTTCATCCACATTGAATATTTGATGTGGAAGAAACTTGTGTTTCATCATGGACTGGCTGAGATTGTCAAGATATAATTTGAATTCTTGGGAGTTAAAAACAAGAATCCTGTAAACACTTGTTGCTTCTGGACGTCTTATAGAGACTTCAGGATTTATCTTGAGAAAGCCGTATAGTCAGTCTTTACCAACCTCTTTTGAAATTTTGTTAAAAGGATTGCTTATTTTATTTCTCTGCATATTCATATACAGCTCTCTTTAAAGAATGTGATGGCAATCCGTAAAACTGCCTACTTAACAGTAGAACATGCTCCTTTATTTCAATTTTTAGGTCTGCTGTAAATACTGGTTTCTTTCCCATTTTTTAAAAAATAATTGTCAGACTGTTTGCCGATTGCGCTCACATAATCAGATAAAGTTGTAAGGTTAGTTTTTTTGCCTTACCACCGACTTACCCAGCGGTAGTTTGCATGAGACTAAGGGTGCTTTTCGCATGAGGTGTTGACTGGAATAAAAGATATTACTTATCTCCTCAAGATATATTTAATACTCAACACTGGTAACAGGAACATGTATGGTAAAGTTAAATAACAAAGGAACTTACATTGAGTGGTCTAAATTAACCTTAACTATGAGTATCCAGTAGTCCTCGCAGCCAGTACAGTTCATCCAAGGTCCAAAGCCATGCGCTGTATTCGGGAACTGTCGCCTAGCTGTCCACGTGATGATTGTTCATCAACAATTCATATGCTGAGTAGTAGCTTTATTTTCGTGAGTGATTATATTGGGAGATGATTTTTTTTTTTAAACATATCCATGTTATATGGTTTTATAATAAAATAATAATTTGGACCCTGTCAAAGAAATTCACATGTTGAGAAATTCCAAATGCACATGGATTATGCTAAGACAATATTCATCAATCAGATCAATAAATATTTACAACGTCCTGGATACCATTATTTTAAGTTTGACGTTGGATCCACGCCTAGACTTTGACATCAATTTATATTTGTTTCAACGAAATATCTTATATTATGTGTGCTTCAGACTCGCAACGAAATGAAAAGAAAGACGCCATTCTGATTTTCTCTTATCTGTCAATTTTTGAGGCGAAGGTTTTATTCATTCTGCCTAGTCGAACATTACAACGAGTACTTCATTATATCAAATTTAGTAAACAACAACTTATGATAATAAATGACGTTGTATTTAATGTATTTAAATAGTAAGTATACGTTAATTCATTAAGCACCAAAAGAAAACTAAATATATCGATTACTTTGTAGCGCCATCTGACGGGCCTCAGTCAGAACTGTTATATTTTATGATCAGGTACATATCTAGCAACTAGAGGTCGCTACATACCTCAAACCGTGACTTTACGTTTTTTTTAATGTTACCAAAGACCTTAGAAAACTATGGACCAGAAATACCTACAAAATAAGCGTGCATACCTACTAATAGCCGGGCACTAAAGATGGCGGCCATTGCTAGGGAAGCACTTAGATAATCAAAACCAAAATGTATCGATATCGATACCAGACTTTTTATATTTATAACATGAGAATTGGTTTTGGAATTGGACATTGTTTACAGATATTTAATAATATTAAATTTAAGTAAACGACAATAGTAAAGTATTTGATGAACCATAAGGAAGAATAAAATCGATAGGAAATTTTAAAAATATGAAATTAATTGTTTTTATTTTTATATTTTCGGTTTTATTGACCGATGATTCTGTAAAGTAGAATGAACAGACACAGTGCTTTAATTCCAGTTTTGGTATTTGCCATCCCAATGACTTCAAGTCACTTTTGGCGCAGCACTTCACTTTTAGGAAACCTGTGCAAATAAAAAACATGCAAAATTATTTCAGTTTGATGTAGGTAGGTAGGAGTAAAACAAATCACAGACTGAACTAAATAACCACCTCCTACTGCATGACGAATGACACTGTATTGTTTTGGTAAGTACTAGGTCTCGCTATTTTAATTTCTGTTAGTTTTATTTTCAGAATCATCTGGACGTCTCTTCAACATATTTTACTGGACCCTAAACACAAAAAAAAAATGATAGTTCTTTATCGATAGCTTGTTAAATAAAAGGCATCACTATTTTAAATTGTCAATAATGTTGTAAACAAAACATGTTATAAATTTAGCAAATAGAGTTTTAGATCAGAAATAATTTGTATGTACTTTTAGGAACTTTCATTATATAAATAAAAAGGGGACACTTATACGGAAAAAATAACAGTATGATAAAGTTTTTCATAAAATACAGCCACTAACCTATGCATGGTTAACTCTTTCAGTCACGCTTTCACATCAAGAATATTTTGAACATTTAAATTTTAGTTTTAGCATCATTTACAACTAAAATATCACAGAAAGTAGGCAAAAAAAAAATCTAGGTAGTAAGGCTTTCGAGGAATGAGGTGGTTAGCGACACTAACCACCATGACTATTCATACAAACAAAACTATGATGAATTGTGTATATTAACCTGTCAATCACGTTTATGAAATGTCAAAAAGTCGTGTTGGCACTACGCGCCATAAACAAAATGGCGGCGTAAATAATACTTTTAGAAATAAATTAAAAACTGTTTTATAAAACTATCTTTCATTATTCTGTAAACGAGATTGTACTAATTGATATATTTTTTATCTACCAGGTATCAAAATCAAGTGATCATCGATACAGAATACTTGCTGTACAAGTTCAAAATTTAGAAACCAGGCTGTTGAGCAAATTCGATGAAATATAAGAATTGATAAACAAAAACCGAGAAACAAGGGCCTGTGTTATCTAATTATGAAAACAATTTGACGAAAGGGCTTGAGATGTTTACAATAACACCACTTGAAATTCGACCCGACTAACCATAAAAACGACTAGGGACGGTGCTCCTTCACTTTTTTGTAACTATCGATAGTTGATTTTTTTTGCAGGGGATGTTGGTATAAGTGAATAAAAATACAAACTCATGAAACATTTTCTTTTATTTTCAACTAGCGGCTTCCAGTAGCTTCGCCCGCGTCAAAATTATGAAAAATAGAAAATTAACCTAAGTGAATACAGACCTGGGATAAAAAAGTATCAAAATTCAAAATTCAAAATTCAAAATTCAAAAATTCAAAATTCATTTATTAGTGTGATTTTTGGTACATTTTACATGAGATCTTAATATTAGATAAATTAGTTCCTCAAAAATCTACCTTGAAGGTGTACACTCTTTCACTTAACTAGATTAAAGAAGAATAAACAAATTTTTTAAAATAAAATAATTTCAACATGCAAAATAACTCAATGAATAGAAATAAAAAATGTCAAAATTCAATCAATATCAATGTCAATTAATTATAATATTACAATGTCAAAGTTACTAATTATCAATGTCAAATAACTATAATAATATAATATTACAATGTCAAAATTCAATAAATACCAATGTCAAATTAATTACAGTTTATCGTTAAGAAATTCTTTAATAGTGTAATAACATTTTTCAACTAATAGATGTCTTAATTTATTTTTGAATTGGATAATATCTAAGTCCTTAATTCCATTTGGTAATTTATTAAATATTTTTGGGGCCATACAAAGTATGCTTTTGTGCATTAAGGCGGTCTTAGATGGTCGAATGCATAGTTCATGTCTATATTCTGGTCTAATTATTTTATAGCGATGTTCAGATGCTTTTCTGAATAGGTGCATGTTCTTTTTAACAAATAAAGCAGTCTCAAATATGTACAAACAAGGTAAAGTCATAATTTTTAGCAATACAAAATAAGGTTTGCAGCTATCAGTTATTTTTATACCAGTAATAGCTCTAATGCATCTTTTTTGCGATTTGAACACCATGTCTTTATTGCAGGAGTTACCCCAAAACATGACTCCGTAGCGTAATATAGAGTCGACATAACCATAGTATGCAGTGACTGTCGCTGCTTGATTCACTACTTTCTTTAGTTTATATAATGCAAAAGCAAACTTACTAATTTTTTTAATTAAAATTGCAGTGTGTTGTTTCCAATTAAGTTGATTGTCTATTGTTAAGCCTAAAAATTTTGTATTTGTAACTTCTTCAATTTTTTCATTACTAAAGTTTACATTTAGTTCCAAATTAGCTACTCTTTGACGAAAGTTCATAATTTTAGTTTTTTTCAAATTTATGATTAAATTGTTATACTCTAACCAGTTAACGGCTTGTTGTAATGCATTAATTATATCAGTTTCATAGTCTTTATTATTTTTGTCATGTTTAACAATAATAGTACTGTCGTCAGCAAACAGTGTCATAGGATATATATATATCCTATGTGCTATTCCTAATTTTTGCGTGAAAGAGTAACAAACATCCACACACTACTCGTACTTTCGCTTTTATAATATTAAAAGGATTAAAAACAATCAAAATTTTAACTTTAGATTTTTTTAGACCAATAACAATAAGAGAAGTTGAACCAATCATTACGATACATACAAACAGTTTCAAAAGTTTTTTTCATATGTACACAAAATAATACAGCAAACACTATGAATCCACACAAATATATAGAGTTTTTAAGCTGAGACAGTTTAATATTTAAAACAATGTAAAATAAGTTTTTCATACACAAAACCCGATTTCATTCACTATCATTCCCTTTACGCTCCTCAGGGGACACATACAAAGCGTGGGCATCCGGGGACAGAAAGACGCCAACGTCCACCTCGACCTCGACTGTATCCTGGATCTCAGCGTCCAGCGGTTGGCCATCCTCCCCGAAAATCCGTATAATCTGCGGCTGTTCACTGTAAAAATAAATACTTTTACTAAATTTACTTCACATACGTCCATATCGGTAAGATACGGGGGATGACTATTCATAAATAATATCAGTACATATAAACTTACGACTGCGACGGCAGATTGAGGAATATCGAGGATCTTGACCTGTCGCGGGACGCTGAGGGACGTGGCGACCAATCACCCTAAAATATTGAAACGTTAAACCACTGAAATCCAACTGTAATAAATACGAAATATAGCAAATCAAACAGAATAAAGAAGTATTACCGCTTGCGGCAGCCTCCTTGTAGGGCGCTCTGGTGACGTGAGAGGAGAGTAGGGTGGAGCCTCCGGTGAGGGTGAACGCTCCCATGCTTCATCCTAAACATAAAAAAAAAACATGCAAATACTCCGCCACCCATAGCCAATAAATCAGCGCAAACCACAATAAACGCAATACCACTCGTGGAAGGCTCCCCATGCGTACCGGCGATGAACAGCGAGCATGCACAACTTCATCCTAAAATGTACAAAGAAGATGTCCATGCAAAAAAATCCCATCCAAATGCAATAAAAAACAGTTCACAAATTATTATTATTATAACAAATTATAAGGCAAACATAACAACCTCATCGCTGGAAAACACTTCGTGTTCATCGCCGCTCTCCTCTTCAACGTCCACATCTTCCTCGTCGTAAAGCAGATCCAGGAAGTCCGCAGGAGGCTGCTCATTTACGCGCCAATTCGACATGCTTTAAAACAAAAAGAGAAAAAATATCGCCTTAGTATATAACCTATGGTCTCTTCAGTTGATTTTCTTTGGTAATAAGAAGAAAAAAAATAAATATAAAGTCATGTTAGAGCTTTAGAAATAACCAATTTATCATATAAAAATAAATAAACAATATTTATAAAATACCGCTATCACTATCGATGACTACAAAATTTTATCGACACGTGTATCGACACTGCAGTTTCCCTAGTAAAAACTTGATAAAAACAAACTCCAAATAAACTTTGTCCTTAGCGTGATATAAATAAGGACCAAGATGGCTTGTTGGATTTTGAATCCCAAAATGGCCGTTACGCGTGCTTTCTTATCAAAATTATTTTTCACTACAATTGAATAGAAACGTTATTATATCGTTGGATAAACGATCCTAATTACTTTTTATAATAGTTTCATTACATTTACTGATAAACATCATCATAATTTACACGGAAATCGGAAAACATAATCACAAACTATAACGGCTTTATTTATAAGTTATAACAATGTATTTCATGCAAATTATACTCTAAATAGAATCAATATAAGCAAAATAATAATTATTATTATTATCAGTTATAGTGAACTTTCTCATAGGCAAAACTAACGTAAAAATCACTTTTTATGAAAATCTGAAAAACATGTTTTTCCTTTGCGTAGGCAAAGGGGCACTTTACATGTATTGCACTGCCATACAGTACGCACTGGAGATATTTTAGTGCTACATTTGCAGCATCTTCTCGAAGTGCTTCTCTCAGGTTGATGGCGACTGCATTCTAGGCGAATTTCCTGAGGGACTGTAGGCTTGTGACGTTTTATAAATGCAGCAGTGCTATTCTGTAAATGGTAAATCACTTCGAAAGTCATCTCGCAAATCATCTCGAAAGTCACACTCACTTCGCTTCTCATCTCGCCTGTACAACTTTCGGTATTCACACGTCAAGATCAAGGCTAAGTGAAGTGAAGTGACTTCCGAGAACCTAAGTGATATTGCTCTATGGTAGTAGGGTAGGGACGTTGAATTGTGTCTTGTTATAACTTATATCGACTCGCTAAATTTAGCTGAATTTGCGCTCTACAATAATAGTTTATAGTTCATTTCAGCCATAAATGCGATATAAATGCATAATTTTGTACGTTTTAATATTTACAAGTTTTATTTAAGATGAGAATGAAAAAACTAGACTGAATGCAGGTCACCTTTGCCTCATATCCGTGTATTGAAAAAAAGTCACTCGCATCGCGTCGCTTGTACCTCTTAAGTCAAACAAAGTCGCCAATCGTCTTTTTTGTTTACAAACAAGCAGTTTAGATTTCTCTTATTTCCCCGCGATTTTTCAGTGAAGTGTGTAACAAAACCATAGCCGAATGCTTGCTCTCATGGAACGCAACAGTGAGAGGGATCATTTGCTTGTGGAGGCTACTAAAGCTGTGGGAGAAGGCTTAAAAGCTCTGGCAGAAGCAATTAAGCGGTAATATGGCATAGCTTCTGCCGTTTTATAAATGTGTGTGAAATAAAAATATTTTTTCAATTTATTTCAATTCAAATTTAATTAATATTCTAATATAAAAATTGTAACACTTGCTAACTCGCTCAGTGAAATTAGGCCACTCTTGACTGCCATAATCTATTAATTAAGTCTGTCCGCGCAATTCTTCCCATTTCCAATTCCGTTAGTCCTACATCATAATCATGCTGAATCCTTGATAGTAGTCTCCCTTCATTCAGCATTTCTTCAGGGGATAGCACAGGTGCTGGTACTCCTGCCCGATTACATATGTTGTGCAGTAGCGTGAAGCTTAGTGTAATATGCCTCTGGAGAATTTTCTTCTGCATTTACAACCGGTGTCATTAAATATGGACGCTGTGCATATCCCGAATCTCCTGAAGAGAATAAAGAAGCATTCATTAAGGTAAAGCAATCAGACAAAACTGGAGCCCTGAGACAGCTACAACTGAACAATTTGAATTATACCATTATTCATCTAAATTTTACCAAGTCTTTCAAGTAATATCTGAGTATGTAACAACATGGTACAAGGGTTCAAAAGATTGTTTACCTATTACTAGTTACTAAAAGACTAAGAGTTCTGGCTAGATGATGTTAGACTGTTCTACAATGACAGTGGATTTGACAAAATGTATTTCATTGGTTGTGTCTAGCCCTGTTTTGAGCCAGTATTCTTCGAACCAACAATCTTAAGAAGTATACAAAATCAATAACAATGCCCAATATATTTACCTAATAAATATACAACTTCACCCGCATTAGACACTTCTTCTAAATGGTATTTAACTTGGGAATGGTTGAAAACGAAACTATCATGAGATGCTCCACCATACGAAGCATCCACATGTATTATATTTAAATCTGCATCTGTAATCTGCAATCAAAGTAAAGACAATACAATAGTTAGTTACGGATTATTAAAGTAAAATCACAAATTATCAAAATATTAATAACATATGCACATAGTCTTGACCACGGCTCAATAAATATAGATTTCAGCTTCTTTCAGTAAGCTCAATATCAAAAAAGAATGAGACATCTACAAAAGTTAGAAATAGATGAAAACACAACACGTTCACAAGTGCTTAGAGTTTTTTATGGTCGGTATATTAGTTAGTTCATACTAACCGTTTCAAGTTTTCTGCAAAAAAGTCACAAATAGGTATATATTTGCGAATATATAATTTTTCTTTTTGTTTATTTCTAGAAATCACTCAAGAAATAGTAACTTTTGATTTGACAGATGAATTCGTGTGTGACATGCGAGATGACTTTCGAAATGACAAGCGAATTGTATTTCAGAATTCAAAATCAGAATACTAACGTCAAAATACTCACACGTTTTAGTTCCTCTCACTTTGATCATCACTTGGTGGCGCTAGTGTCGAATTCACTCCATTTAAGAATACGAAACTTTAATTTCACATTATTTCACTGCGGATTCAGAAGTGAGTTCGCAAATCAACTTTTCAGAATAGCAATGCTGGTCCTGGAGAAGAGGCCGCGGAACTACGGTTGCTGTTTACTGATTCGGGCTTTTGTTTGTCTCTGACATATGCTGGCGCCAGTAGTCCCTGGTATACACTTCGTCTAAATTCTTTCAGAGTCAGTGTGCTTAGGTCCGGGCGTGAAGTGGACTGTAGTTCTTTATAAATTAAAAAGGACTGGAAAACACAACAATCAAGGAAGTAGAAAAACATCCTGTGCCACCACTTGTGAGATTTTCTATCAACAGCATAACTTCCTTTTAGCTGATCGAATTTGTCGACAAAATTCATATTCGCGTTGTAGTCTTGCACGGCTTCTGGACAGGACACTTCAACAATGGTACCATCCCGCTCTGCGGTTAACTTTTCCGACATTCTTAGGATCATGATAGTTTGACAAAATAAATACTGATCTCTTGTCTTTCCATTTCAGCAAACTTGTTCTTTTGTATCACTTATCCGGTAATCATGCTGGCCTCTTTTTAAACGCATGTCTTCTTTTAGCTTTGGCAAGAACTTCCTGTTTGAATTTACCGTTCCACAGGCGAAAATGTTGTCCTCTCGTAATTTTACTTGCAAATGGTAACTGTTGAAGTAATTGTCAAAATAGACTTTATGATTTTTATCTTTCAAATTTTGACAAAAATTCATGACAACTTTACCACCTATGTCTTTTTCAACGTCAGTACCCTGCTTGCCTGTGTATACATCAAAATCTAGGCAGTAACCTGACTGTGCACACTTCATCCAAACCTTGTACCCTCGTTTTGTCGGTTTTTTTGGCATGTATTGTTTCACAGAACACCTGCCTTTAAATTTGATCATGCTTTCATCAATCGCAACTTTTTCTGAAGGCTTGTAGTTTTTTTGAAAATTAGTTTGCAGAATGTCGAGTAGAGGTCTTATTTTAAAAAGTTTGTCAAAATCTGGACAGTTTCTGTTGGGCATTACACTGTTATCATTTACATGCAAGTAATTCAAAAGCCAACTGAATCTGTTGAAGCTCATAAGACCAGTAATTTCTGTAGCTCGGCAATTTTTTTATACCCATCACCAAGTTCAGAGCAATGAAAACATCTAGTTCTTCTGTTGTGGTGGGTGTATAAGGCTTTCCAGATTGAGTGGCGTAAAGGTTAGTTTGAAAACATAAAATGTCTTGTAAATGCTAGTAGTATATTATTGGGCATTCTATACCACTATCGGCAAGTGCTCGGGCGAGTGCGCCTCGCTGCCGATAGTGGTATAGAACGCCCAATAATGAACGATCGACTCGACTGTGTAGTATATTACTGTACTCGCCTGAAGATTATATGAGTTGTACCACTGGCCGCCAGTAGCTAGGCGAGTTCTCCGTGCTGCGGACGATGGGATGGATCATATTGGCATGCGTTTCGTTTTTAGAAACTACTTGATGATTTTGATATGCGCTTCATATGGTGGAAACGACTTGTTGGGTTTTGTAATGCGCTTCAGCATGGAAACGACTTGATGAATTTGGTACTTATTTCAGTATTAGAATCGATTGGTATCATTCTACTCATACAAAGATCGTGCGAGTTATACGACTGGCTGCCAGTAGCTAGGCGAGTTTGCTTCGCTTCGGACAGTAGTGACAAATATCGACATGATCAATGATTAAAATTTAACTTATTCATTTTGACATGCGTTTCGTGGTTAGAAACGACTTGTTGGTTTTTAGAATGCGCTTCAAAGGTGGAAACGACTAGTGATTTGGTCATGCATTTCAGTATTAGAAACGACTTGTTGGTTTTTGTAATGCGTTTCGTGGGTCGAAACGACTTGGTGTTTGTGAAATGCGCTTCAATATTAGAAACGACTTGTTGGTTTTTGTAATGCGTTTCGTGGGTCGAAACGACTTAGTGTTTGTGAAATGCGCTTAAATATTAGAAACGACTTGTTGGTTTTTGTAATGCGTTTCGTGGGGTCGAAACGACTTGGTGTTTGTGAAATGCGCTTCAATATTAGAAACGACTTGTTGGTTTTTGTAATGCGTTTCGTGGGTCGAAACGACTTGGTCTTTGTGAAATGCGTTTCAATATTAGAAACGACTTGTTAACGCACTGCTTTCTGGATCTGAATAATAAACAAGGTACAAATTATATATTAGGTTTATTTTTCGTAAAACATTGGTTTTTCTCGGAAAATTGTATCTACCGAACGCACGAACTCTTGTAGTTTCTGCCACTGAGATGAATTCGCGTCGGTCTGGAACTTGAGTCGCACAAGCGCCTTCTTCCACAGCTCCTGGGAGTCGGTGTGGCGCGCGTCGTCAGCCTTGTACACCTTGCAGTCGACGTAGTACTCTCCGTTGATGCTCGCTGCTCGCCGCTCGCAGCCTTTGGCGACTCGGTTAACGAAGAATGATGATAGACATGTACTCGATGAATCGTCTTTTGGCACGGTGTCAGTCCCGTAGTTGTTACTGATACCGAATACATCATTATCTGTATTGGTTTTTTTACTGAAACAACGACGAAAGTTTTATTAGTTTATCATACACTTACAGGGTACATTTAACGTTTAGATACACGCAGAAAAAAAAATACACACTTAGTTTTTAATTGGTATGGTGAACTAAATTATTGAATAGTTTGTTTACCTCTTACGAATTAAATTCGTTGATGATGGGTGCGACTTGCGTTTCCTATTATCTGCAGACAGCTTGCGGCTGGGAGTCGTTCTCTGGTCTGGGATCGGAGCTTGTTGAAGGTACTCGCACTCAGAGTCAGACCTGAAATAAAGATAAAACAAAATAATAATCAAACACAAATCAAATTATTACAATCACCTACAATGGGTCAGATCTCTAAGCTATGACCTGATCGGAAATATTTTATACTTACATTTTCCACTTATGTCCGTTTGATATACCAGGCTGATGATAGCAGGCGTAGTGACTGTTGGCAGCAGGCAGCGGTTAGATATCAACATTGATAGGATAACTCAGCAAGATCGCAGAGCACTTCTTGAAGATTACTTCCACACTTGTAGACTTCAGTTGGTTTGTACCGAGTACTTCGAAAACATGTAGCTTATAAATCGGAAAACGAACGATAATTCGCTATATTAAAAATGACTGCAACTGTTCATTATAATGTTGCGTAAAACAACATTTTTCCTTAGACGTATTATACTTGTTCAAAAAGTGAACACTAAGGTTCTTTTAGCTAGCACCGAATGACAAGACAGCGAAACGGCTTAGGGCTGCCAAAACGTTTACCAGTAGATAGAATAGCAACAACGGTATTAAGGAATATTCTAGCAAGTAATTTAATTATTTAGCAATCTAGAGACAATCATAAGATTAGTATTTATCATGTTATATATCCAAGTTTTACTTGTGATACTTTTATGCTTGAGTAAAGTAAGTACAGGAAATAAGTTGACTTGTAACAGTAACAAATTTTAAATGAATTTTCCCTTCGGTTAGAAACCTATAGGTTTCTGACCTGGTATTCGACATTTTATTCTACTTGTATTTTGTGATAGTGTTCCTATGTAGTTTCTGATACTTATCCATACTTTAATATGTATGCGTGCCAACCTTGACTAAAACAGCTTACTGTTGCGAATGCAACTAAGCTGACGAAAAGAAAGAAACAAGGTTACACGTGTAATGTTTTACGCAATAACAATTATTTCAATCAAATATTTTATAAATTTACTAATTAATGGAGTATTCGTTATTGACTAGGTAATCAGTAACGAATACTCCGTTAATTAGTAATGTCGAAAAATAATTTGACATTATATCAAAGCTACGACGCGTGACGGGGTGTAAATCGTTTAATCATTTAAAAAATATATAGATTTACAGCGAATGTCGAAATAACTAGTTTTATAATCTCGCGAAGCTGTACCTGACGTTTAATATTGCGATCTGAAAACACACACACGTACATAAAATTGGAACATTTATGTACAACATTAAATAATTTTCAAAAAAGGTAATTATTGAATACGTTTCGTATTTTTATTTAAAATTGTGTTATTTTTTACTAAAAATAGGCACTAACCGATCTTTCTTTTTTTCAGAAATACGTTGATACCTAATCAGATGCACTGCCTGAAGAATAAGTGATCATCAAACCAATAGGCGTATGCAGACTTGCTCCAGATTAAAAAAATCAATAAAGTAATGCAAAAAGGTAATTAAAGAATATGTTTCGTATTTTTGTTTAAAATGTTGTTATTTTTTACTAAAAATAGGTACTAACCGATCTTTATTTTTTTCAGAAATACCTTGATACCTAATCAGATGCAATGCTTGAAGAACAATTAGTGATCATCAAACCAAAAGGCGTATGCAGACTTGCTCCAGATTCAAAAATTTAATAATTCTGTCACACTACACTAACTTCGATTGTTTATTAGTCGTTATACGTGGGTAAGATCGTTTCGAGTTTAAATGGGATAATAGTTAATATCAAATAGTAAAATAATGCCCCACTGTTTGGTTTGCAATTTATTTGTAGATAATCGTCGATGGTCTGGTCATTTACGTAGTAATATTCATAAAAGTAATGGTGCGACCACTGTTTTTGACAATGTCGCAATTATTAATTCTGCGTTTAAAAAACGAATCGTTAGTTACAAGATCATCGCAACTGGCGAACAAATAAATAATTTTCCTGAAATTTTTCTTAATAATATTAGTGAACAAGTTAAAACTCTAATAAACCGATCATTATTGAAACATACAGCTCTGAAAATAAATTTTGAACTTTTTTCTTTTTTTCTTATGTTTAAAAATGATCAAAAGGAAATGAAATCGTTCGCCACAAAAAACATTATTATTAATTTTAATTACGATTTTGATTCAATTTATAAAGCAACGGTTGATTTACTGTTAAAGAAAATTGAAGAGTTTCAGGAGAGAGATAGTGGTTGGTCATTTTTGAGCAATTCCCATGTAGAATTAAATATTAATAAATATCAGCCTCTCGGTGGATCTAAATTTATAATTTTACCAAAATGTATAAAAAATAAAAAAGCTTGTTTGAATATTCGTAACAATGATGAGTTTTGCTTTTTATGGTGCGTAGTGGCAGCTCTGTACCCCGCTAACAAACATCCCGACAGAGTTTCATCTTATCCCTACTTCCGGGATGTTTTGAATGTTGATGGTTTAACATTTCCGATAACATTTTCGGATATAGCTGTATTTGAGAAAAATAATCCGTTTTTGAATATTTACGTGTATGGTTTAAAAAATAATAAGACTATCGTTGGACCTTTGTATTCAACATCTAATCAAAAATATAAGAGCATCCATCTATTGTTTTTAGAAAATAATACTAATACTCATTATTGTCTTATCAATGATTTATCTCGTCTAGTCAGAAATCAGATAACTAAACATCATGGTAAACTGTACTTCTGCGAAACGTGCTTATTGTTTTTTCCGACACGCATCCAAATTGAATCACACCTGTGTGGAGGAATTGCTACGGTATTACCAGAAAAAGGAACATTTTTAAAATTCAAAAATTATGATAGAAAACAAAACATTCCTTTCGTCATATATGCTGATTTCGAAACGATACTCGAACCGATTTCCGGCGATGATTTCAACACCGCTAAAACGTCATACTCACATCGACACATTCCGGCCGCATTCGCGTATAATGTAGTGTCATCATTTAACGATAGGGTTGGCGGCTATAGAAGTTATCGTGGAAAAGATTGTGTTTCAAAGTTTATACATTTACTGACTGAAGATGCTAAAGCAATACACAGAATTCTAACTAAAAGCGAGCCTATGATATTCACAGAAATAGATGCTCTAGATTTCAAACGCGCTGTTAAGTGCTACCTTTGTGATAATTTACTGTTGACAGATAGAGTAAGGGATCACTGTCATATTACAGGCCGGTACCGAGGTGCAGCACACCGACACTGCAACCTACAAAATAAAGTACCAAAATTCATCCCAATATTTTTTCATAACCTGTCCGGGTACGATTGTCATTTATTTATTAAAAAGTTAGGTGAAATTCCAGGACAAATTAAAATAATACCCAAGACTAAGGAAAAATATATATCGTTTACAAAGTTTATTCCTCTTGCTGATAATGAGTTTATACAAATAAGGTTTTTAGATTCCTTCAACTTTCTAGGAACTAGTTTAGACAAACTTGCTAAAACTTTGCAAGTTGACGATTTTGTTAACCTTAAATCAATTTTTCCCGATGAAGCGCAATTTAGTTTGCTGATTCGTAAAGGTGTGTACCCGTATGACTATATGAAAGACTGGAAATGTTACGAACAAAAGTCATTACCATCTAAATATTATTTCCATAATTATTTGACTAACGAAGGTATTAGCGATGAAGATTATAATCATGCTCAGAATGTTTGGGCTGTTTTCAATATTTCTGACCTAGGCGAGTATACAGATCTATACTTAAAAACAGATGTGCTTTTGTTGACAGACATATTTCAAAATTTTCGGAAAACATGTAAACAATATTACAAACTCGATCCTGCCTTTTACATAACTGCACCCAGTTTATCTTTCGATGCAATGTTACTAAAAACAGGTGTTCAGTTAGAACTGATTTCGGATTTAGCTATCGTCAGAATGATTCAAAGCGGTATACGAGGGGGCTTGTGCATGTGTTCCCATCGGTATGCAAAAGCAAATCACAAATACATGCCAGAACATGATGCATCACAGCCTCAGAGTTTTATAGTATATCTAGACTGTAATAACCTATACGGCTTTAGCATGTGTCAGTATTTACCGTATTCTAGTTTTAGATTTCTTGATGAAAACGAATTAACTAATTTTCGGGTAGAAAATATCGAGAATAATTCTGAGTGGGGCTTTATATTAGAAGTCGATCTTTTTTATCCTGAACATTTACACAAACACCACAATGATTTACCATTTTGCCCTGAGAAATGTATACCTCCAGGAGGTAAAACGAAGAAATTAGTTGCAAATTTGCATAATAAATACAACTACGTAATACATTATGTTCATTTAAAAAAGTGTTTAGAACATGGTTTAATATTACGTAAAGTTCATAAAGCTATTACTTTTAGACAAAGTTCTTATTTAAAACAGTACATAGAATTAAACACTCGATTAAGACAAAAGGCAAAAAGTTCTTTTGAACAAGACTTTTTTAAGTTGTTAAACAATAGTGTTTTTGGCAAAACATTAGAAAATACTGAAAATAGAGTAACCGTTCATTTAGTTAATCAATGGTGCGATCAATCTAATCGAACTAAGAAATTTATATCCTCCGAGAGACTTGTAGCCAATCCCTACTTCCATAGCGCTTCTATTCTAACTGAAAACTTAGTTGCAATACAAATGAAACCTGACCAAATTATTTTAGATAAACCTATTTATATTGGGTTCACTGTATTAGAACTTTCTAAGACACATATGTATGACTTTCATTATAATATTGTAAAACCTTTTTATGAAGATCGAGTGCAGTTGTGTTACACAGATACCGATTCGTTTGTTTATAAAATATTCACGTTTGACTTTTATCAGGACTTGAAGTATAATTTTTTGCAATATTTCGACACCAGTAACTATAATGATAAAAATGATTTTGACATACCAATTATAAACAAAAAAGTTCCAGGTTTGTTCAAAGACGAAATGGGAGGAAAATATATCTCAGATTTTGTTGGTTTGAGATCGAAGCTTTACTCAATAAAAACAGTCGATAAAGTCATTAAAAAAGCAAAAGGAGTAAAATCAAGTGTAATAAGAGACTTAACTATAACAGATTATGAAAATATTTTATTAAATGGTGGAATTATTCGTAGAAAAAATATTATGTTTAAATCTATAAAGCACGAAATATTTACTAAGAGTGTCAACAAAATTGCCTTATCTCGAAATGATGATAAACGCTCAATATCTGTAGATGGAATATCAACGCGAGCCTGGGGTCACTCACTTATTTTAAAGAGCGAAAATGTATTTCAAGATTAAGCTAATTAGTAATAGAGTTCGAATTTGATTTATGTAACCAGTGTAATATAATCTTAATATTAGTTCTTAAAAATATACCTAGGTAACTGTTTAATGTATGATAAATAATAATTCTTAGTTGTAAAAACCTAAGTTAATATGAATATATAAATAAAATGTGATTTATTATGACTACTTGTTTAATTTATGTTTTGAAACATCATCTTCCTTTTTTGTAGTTGGTTAAATAAAATGAAACCTGACTAAGATTCAATTTGCAAACATGAAGTGCATGTCGAAACTTGAATCGTTCATTTTTCAGATGTAAAATGAATTTTGTACGTATTACAATAAGACTGATTATACAAATTTCGAAGAGCCATGTTTGCGTCAATTCAATCATAACGCTGATCATACAATACGTAACAGTGCATTACCCTCATAAATGCATAGTTAACACTTTAATCTCAATTAGGAATTGTTTCGATAGTATTTTTTTCTTTTTTTGACCATTTGCGAAATAAAACTCGTCTTTAGTACTTGTACTAAGCAGCGCTGTGCTTACCTCGAACATGTCATCGGTAAGTTTCTCAATTTATTTTTATATTGTTTAGTAACTAGTGGATCTGCTATGAATGTTGTAACCCGCTGACAGTTCGTTTATGCATCGCTATATCAACGTCTACGTTTTAGTTTAAACTTAATGAATGTCTATTTTTATTCCAGAATACAGAATCAGAAATTATGTTTAGCCAGTATGCTCAAAATCCTTATGAAGTATTCTCCGAAACGCTTCACAACGAACCCGAGTACAGCAAAAAAGTGATGAAAGAAAAGAAATCAAAACAACGTTGCAGGGACAAGTCGAAGAAGCACAATTCAACTAAATCTTTTGTAATGAGTCGACTACAGCGACGAGGCATCAAACTAATTAAAATATCAGTCATAGATTTAAGCAATAACAATCCGCAAACCAGTGACAGTGACAGTGAGAACGTCATTATAAGTGCGCAATACATTGTTAAAGACGCTATCGACAATGTTATGGACGAAACTGAATCTCTAGTTAAAAAAATTTCTAAATCTTTAATAGATAGTGATTTTTAGTACTTATCTGTTTGCGTATTAAGTTGATTAGGCAAATATTTAGTCCTTATAAATTTGTTTTATTTAATTTTAAAGTACTCGTAGATTATTTTATATAAAGAAGTGTTGGGTGTTTATCAAAATAAAAGAAGTTTTACAATACAAATGGTTTTTTATTTAAGAAAACAATAACCTAAGTAGGTACACATTTATAACTCTAACCACTTTCTTATACATAACACATTTTTAAGAGCACAATGCTTTAAATGTTTTACACAATTTAAATTAGTTCTTCCTTCACAGTATTTTTTATGTAAAATAAAGAAATTAGGACATCCTTCAGTACCAAGGTCTGATACTTTACAGTTCTCACAAAGTTCCTTAACCCACTTAACTTTCTCCAAACCATTAACAACGATTTCCTTATTTTCTAGATAGGGAACGATTATACGACGAAATTCTTTATAGTCGATATACCCTTCGTTCCAATAAATACCTCTGTTTCTTTCTAGCCACTTAACTTGCCGTTTTTCGTCACTTGTTAAGTATTTAAACAAATATGGTGGTTTTATTAAAAATGTTTGGGTATAATCACGGGTAGCAAAAGCTAACTCTTTTATTATAAAATTATTGTACAGGTCTTTAAACCCTTGAACATCTAATATGACAGTATTCGGATTCATGATATTTTCCTGACTGTATTACTTAAAGGTTTATATTCAATAATACAGTCGTTCAATATAAGACAATACGCTGAAGTCTGATCTGGTATTTCCGAATCACTCTCAATTTCCACTCTTACGTCTACAACAGGACCTGACTTTATATTATCAGCTTGTCTAGAGCAATCGATGACAAATAGTGGCGCCAAATCTTTAAATTGTTTTTCACTTAGTAAAGGCTCCGGTCGACGCCCATAATAAGACTGCTGAAATCTCACGTATTGCTCGTATAATAAAGCGATTCTGTTATTTGCGAAACTCACATTTAGGTTTTCATATGGAAAGTAAGTAGAATTAAGGTACACTTTTACATCACGAACGTGACAATGATCGAACTGAGACATATCAGAACTGCTATTGTTTTTTCTATTTGTCTGTAGTCCCATAATAATGTATCTTGGTTTCTCTATTTGCGAGGATGTTTTGATTGACCAGGTATGTTTAGTAGTTTTAGGTAAAGCCGGATATTCGTACAGATCCCAATTTCTGAATATCATCTGGAGTGGTCGATCTTTTTCTAATAGTTTCAGCAAACTTATTTTTTCTTTGTCAGACACTTTAACGTGCGGTACGCGCCAAATGATTTTATTTATCTGAACGTCTTCTACAATTTCACCGGTGTTAAGTTTTACAGCATTCAAGTTAGTGTTGCTTCGTAGCAATATCAGTTCGTGCCTACAATTGATCACGACTTTCTTGAAATCCTCTGCGAAACCGATGATGTTACAGAGTGGTATAGAAGCAGAAAAATTACCACCATTAATGTTTTTTGTACCATCAATATTCCAGCCCCATGAATTAGATGTCTTTGATTCGTTCTCATTCATTGATATCAACGATTTCATGGTGGTAGTTACGCCAGCATTTTTTATTCTATCAATTTCTACTCCATTCAGCTCGTACCTTATATCTTGAAACAAGTAGAGTAGAGCATTATTCGTGAAATGAACACTAGTGACTTTATCTTTCATATCCTTTTTGCTTACGATAATGGTTCCTTCTAAATACAAGGTACTCGCTGATGGAAGAATGTACAAGTCCTGTTGGTTAATAGGTATACGAATTTCGTCATTTCTATTAAAACTAGTTACATAGGGCTTGTAAGAATGAAATTCAATTCCTTCAACCGTATTATCAGAAGTCGGAGCGGATAAAACGTCTAAGATATTCATTTTAGCAAACCAATCACTTTGAGAAATGCTTTGTTGTCTTTAGTTAATTTTATTTTCTTACAGCGAGCTCTTATTTGGGTGGATGCTTGAGGGGGACTGATATTTTGAATTTGTTGATGCGCATATTTATTGTAGTCAATCATTTTTTGCTTCTCAGGTGCAAATACAGTTGCACTTCTTCACCCCGTAAATTTATTAAGCGGTTATTTATATCAATCAATCGGATATGTATGCAGCTTATGTTGTTTTGGTTGACTGGAAAGTATATTGCGTTTTTTGGAATTTCTATAATTCTATAACCAGGAGGTACGTTAAGTGCAAATTCGTGAATTATGTGACTCGGTTTTCCGTTTGTGTACGAGCCGCTTACAATATCACATTCGATCCTGATCACTGTCGTAGGTAAAATGTTGACTGGAAACTGTGACACGTGCCATTTATTTGGTTCCAAGATCTGCTTATCAAAACCTAATAAATTTCTGATAGTATTCTCTTTATTAAAATTTATGTTTTTTGTACAGAATACAGTAGTTTTTAACGTATTGTTATTGCACTGCAGTTTGATTGATGCATCTTTAATTTTAGATTTTAAGTAATCATTAATATCTTGCAATTCGTAGGTGCCTTCTGGTATTTCAATAACTTTGTTAGAGTCATAATAAAACTTATTATTCGTTTTGTCGATGTTTGGAATAGAATTAAATGTTGAGAAATGCAATAAGGCACACTCATACTGTTCATTTAGTTGCAATGTGTTAGGATAGTACGTAGATAAAGTTGACGAGTTTCCAGTTATTGACAATGTGAATGACATCTTGCAAATGATTGAAATAAAAGAAAATTATAATTTTTATACGTTTTTATTCCAAAAAGTCCTTAGATATTCTAAACATAAGTGCCCACAGTTTTCTGTGTTAAATTTCTGATATCTAGTATAGTTATAAAAAACATTACATTTCTTAAAATATCGCATTAGTTCCAATGGAGGTTTCAAATCCCCAAAGCTATCAAAATATTCACAATAGTGGTTAATTTTAACATAAGCTACCCAATGTGTCCCAACATTCTTATAATTATCCAAGTTAACGACACCGCATTCAATCCGTTTTGGCACCCTTGGTAATTGATCCTTCATGTAAACTCCTCGAAAGTAGGGGATGTCACGTGCATACTTTTGTATATCTACATTAGTTAGAGGACGATTAGGTAGCTTATTTCTTAGTTTTTTGAACATTTTATAAATAAACCTTTACCATTTTTATGTGACTTAATGTATAAACCCTTGCCTAACTTTAAAGACTCCATAGCCTTATTGTGTCTTACTGTTTCTTGCAAATTTTGCTGACTAGCTTTGTAATCGTTAACAGTTTTTGCAATACCCGCCGCACCACCAGCTAAAGTACCTAAAGCCGATAAACCAGCAAAAATTGGAATCAAAGGTAGAATTCCTCCAGTTTTTGGTAACGGTATCACTCGCGGTATTCGAATCTTTGAGATTTTTGGAAATATTTTTTTTGCCGCTGCGTAAGCAACGTTGATTAATGTTTTGCTATCCTTTGGATTCAGTTTCTTGATCGTTGATTTTATTTTTGACACGAAGTTCTTAAACGTTTTAACGCCGGCACCAGATTTCAATTTGGCTTTCATAACTTTGCTTACTATCCATGAACTCAGTTTTTCTCCTTTTCCAGCATCTTTGGACTTAAGTCTTTGTTTAGCCATATTTAATAGTTGTAAATCGGCTTTGTGGCGATTGGTTAAGTCTGTATGGTTTGCATAAGCAATGTCGTGATGCATACAAGCTTCGTCTAGCTTATTTACACCTCGATCACCTCGTTGTAATCGTTTCTGGAGTTTGGTTCCTGGTCCGCAATAATTGTAAAGTTCAAACGGTAAATTATTAATTAATGTATTAACTAGTTCACCTCCTTGCATTGTCCGAATTGTAATGATGAAAATAGTGCAAAAATAATGTTTATATTAATATTATTTTATCCTACGATTGCAGTTTTGTCAATCCAACTGTTTTCTTCATTGTTTAGACCCAACCATTTTACGAAAATTTTTGATCCTTTTCTTTTTAAAACTCTTTCTATCAAATAAACACCGGGAAAGTTGGATTTTTGAAGTTCTTGCTCGTAAAAAGTTCCCAATATAGCTTGCTTTCGCTGATCTTCTAAATGATATGTAACAGGTATGGTAAAATTAATCTTTTTTATGGTAAATATTTCAGTTGACCAATTAGGTGTATAACCTTTCTCAAACTGGTGTTTGTATTTACTGATCCGAACAAAATCACCCACTTTGAACTTAGGTTTTCTACAAATAGAGGAATGTTTAAATGATTTTCTTATATTTTCTGCTATAATGGACATATTAGCTTTATTCACTTCGATTGGCTTAACTCTAATTGTTCGATGTTTTGTATTGTTATATGTCTTTAATATATCTTGTAACGGTAAATCTAACCATTTATAGTTTCCGTTCAGACTAAAATATTTATATAATTTATTTTTAATAGTTTTAATTAGTCGCTCAACAATAGAAGCTTTTTTGGTAGAAAATGATGAGTAATGGTTAATATTGTATGACTTCATAAGCATCTGAAATGAGTTGTTATAAAACTCTGTTCCCATATCTGTTTGTAAATTATCAGGTTTGCGTTTGCTATTAATTAATATTTTTTTGAATGCATGAGTAACATCAAGTTTATTTTTTGTTTTTAATGGCTCCGTCCAAGCATACTTTGAGAAGCAGTCAATCACTACTAAAATGTAATTGTAACCTTTATTATATTTCTTTAGGTTTTGCATGTCCATCAGATCAGCTTGCCATAAGTCATCGACTCCCTTTAGAATGACAGGACGCCTAAGAAAATTTCTTCGTGCTGCTTTGTGTATTTCATTTACAATTTGCTGCTTTGCCATTACGAAGGTTTTTGAAGTAATTTATCTACCTCTGCCTTAGTATAAAACTTATCTTGCAAATGAGTTAAAATCTCAGGTATCTTTGCTTTTAAAGTAGCCTGAACTGTACCCTTAGCGTCTTTCATGATTTGAGAACGCAATAAACCAATCATATTATTAAATTCTTTTAACATGTTAGCATTTAAATGATCCACATAATCCTTGTTCACAGCATCGTCTGATTCTACCGGATACCGAATTCCTCTCAGTCTTGATGTTTTTAAATCAAAATCTCCGTTTTCTAATTTTAACAATGCATTCTCATTAAACTCAAATAACTCCGAAAAACGCATTCTTTTGTGAATGTAGTGTCCGAATTTGTCTACGTTCATGTCTAGGTGTATTGTATCGAGAAGCTGGTAATAAAATAAACACATTTTAAAATATTTATTTATTTATAACTTTACTTTCACGCAATTCTTCAATGATAGATATAATTTCATTATCTAATCCTGTGTTACCAGCATCTCGAGATGCAACCAATAATTTTAATCTATCCACCAGTTCATTGGGATCGTCCCAATATACAAAATCTACGTTTTTCTTCCACATTTTTGTTAAGGGTAGTCCTTTTCCCTGCGATTGGTGCTCTTGAATTGTACTTCGTAGTTGGAATAGAGGCTTAATAATTTGCAAATATTTTTGTCCTTTATTACTTTTTATTGGTTTACCAGGCTCATAGTCTCGTCGATGTGCATTTGTGTCTAGTAGCATCGACTTATAATGTTTCATATCACTCTCTGTAACCAAGCTTAAATCTACGTTCTTTTTCAACAGCAACTGTTTTAAACCAGGCGTATTTCGGTATTTGCGTCCAGCCACGATGATATACTCATCGCTGATCGTTATACGAGCAGAACCTAACATCAATTTGCCGCCTTCTACTCTAACACCAAACGGAATATCTGACAGTGCTTCTGAGGACACTGACCAGGACGACGTATCACATCCCTGCTTGTTTTCAACTAATGATTTATACGAAGAGTCACTTTCGATATCAGATTCAAAATTGTCTTCATTGTTTCCTTTACTAATTGGAACTTCTTTATGTAAAGTTTTATTGATAAATGGAACTTCGGTTTCTTCATTTTCTATATTATGCAGGAGAGGAGCCTGCTTACTGACATTAGCAATTAGGTTGAGTGGTTCTGTTACCGGCTTGAAAACTGATTCCAGCACTTGCTGATTGTTAATCTCAACATCTCTCATCTTTCGTACTTTCTTCTTAACAGCTTCTGCAGCCTCAACTATTTGTCTTTTCAGTGATTTTTCCATAATAACAAAAAAAGTTCGTGATTGATTATGCGTTGTCTGAAGAAGAATAATAATATAGCGAGGGTACAGGTCTTAAATATTAATATTTTTAATCAAAGACAACAAAAGTGTCAAATTTATTTCTGTAACATCCTTTATTTTTGGAGCAATCCTTATTAATTACTACATAATTGAAGGGTTCACTCCATATTTTTGAACACATTTCACGAAATTCAATCCATGACATATCAGTGTTGACATGTTCTTCATAAATATGTCGTAAATTAATTTCATCTTGTTTAAAAAGTATGATTAAGTTCGCATTGTCTCTTACTAACTGCTTAGGGATTTTACTGTATGTTTGGTTTAGATAAAAACAATCAATGCATTTGTGTCTTCCCATCGCAAAATAATCACGCATGTTACTTTGATTTTCACAAGCAACATCATCAAAAATAATCACGGAGTTGGGTTTTGCGTCCTGAACGCTTAGTACCTCCTCATTTCCCTGATATTTCTGGAGGGAAATACCAGGCACCCGTTGCAAAACTCTTTCTAAAAAAATGTACTTGGGTTGGTGCAGAGTTTTTGAATAAACATAAACATTTTCAAATCTTAATCCGTTTTCGTGTATAAGAAGACCAATTAATAAATTGGTTTTTCCGCAGTTGGACGGACCGCAAATGATACATCGTACTGTGTTAGGCAATAATTCTCCATGACGAAAACTAGTCTTACAAATATCATCGCAGACTGTATTAACATGCAGCGATTGCGGTTGTTTTACAAATTTCATGATTACTGTCGGAAATGAACCGATTGAAAATGAATGAATGTATATAGAACGTTAACATTTATAAACTTACCTCTTTTGGGTTCCTGGTCATTGATCGAGTCGATTGTTCATTATTGAGCATTCTGTACCACCCTTCAGAGCGATAGCGAGCTCGCAAGATCATTGGTCGTGTACAGTAATGAAGATAGTGTTAAGAAGCAGGTAACTAGTTATTGGTCGAGTTAATCGTTCCTAATACACGGTCCATCAAACTGTCTCGTTCGAGTGGAGAGTCGAGTCGATTGTCGATTATTGGGCATTCTATACCACTATCGGCAGCGAGGCGCACTCGCCCGAGCACTTGCCGATAGTGGAATAGAATGCCCAATAATATACTACTAATGCTCTGTCCAAAAATGGCGAAAGAAAAAGAAGAAGTGAAAGAGGTGTAACATTCTCCATGCTACGTATTGGATCCGTTATTCCCACACTTTCAGAAAACTCACCAGGTACGTCCATGCTATATTTTTTTTTCCACTTTGGAGCTCTATTTACAATATTGGGCACTGTAGAATCAGAATTCTGGCATACTAAACTAGACAAAGGGAGGTCGTCATCAGAATCAAAACTGTCATAAGAGGCTACTTCAATTTCTCCAATCAAATCGCCTAACACGAGCGGATTGGGCTGATTTTCTATATCTTCTTCATCATCCTCATCGCTACAAATACTCTCGCTACCTGAAGGGATTTCTTCCAACAAGTAATTTGCAATTTCTCTATCTTTTAGCGGGCGCGACATACTGTAACAAATACGAAAAAGATACTTATAGTTACACGCATACGTTTCATTTAGATTATGACCATATACCCGCAAGAGTCACGGTGGTTAGTTTCCTAACCACTATTTTTTCCTTGTGAATAAACATCGAAAACACGAAAGTAATAATACTTTTATGTGAATACGTATAAAATAGATATATGAGAATACATTGAATAAAAAAGCTCACTTACCCGATTTACAGTTTTTTTTTATCAAACACGCGAGCATTAGTACGTTAGCGCAATATTCAATTCAACGCTCATGAACTGTCATTGACTCAATACACCGCTAATCGGTCGCATCTTGCCAAGCATAGTTCGAACTTTCAAGATAATTCAACCTGTTGTCGCTAGATGGCATGGATTTTAAATTAAAAATTCGTAAATAGGTGGTTAGTGACACTAACCACCAAGACTGAAAGAGTTAAATGAGGTTGATTGGTGTTTTCCTTTGCACCACACTGAATTATTGAACACAAAGGCATATTTAATTTGTATCATAATTATATAATTTGTATTGTATTATAATTTGTACCTTGACACTCACAGCACAAAACAACTTAGTTGAGAGCGTTTTTAGTCCTAAAAATCGCAATCCAAATCCAATGTTGTTGTTTACTTGACACCTGACGTACTACAAAACCACGCGCACTAAAGATGGCGGATGGCACGCGAAGTAGGTATGTTGACGGAAATGTAAAAATGTTGCCAGAGACAGAAAAAACAAACAGCATGACATCTCTTTCTTCAAACGACATTACACGTTTGTTAAAAAGAGACAAAATGTAGTTTTTTATATCTACATCGATTTAATAGATATTTGTATAAGCAAGGAATGTATAGTATACTAAGGGCGTCTCTTTATATTATATTCTATAAGAATGTTACAAAGTCATTACTGAATGTTATATAAACCAGCAGTTTTCCGCAGTTTAGCCCCACCTTGTACGGCCTTTACAGCTAGTTTCATTTTTCTTGGCGACCAGTACCTCTACCATGAGTTTTAAGCAATAGTATTCGTCTACTCGATATCGACGCCGTAAATATTTTGTATGGCAAATTTTGGTTCTGCAAGTGACCGTTAGAGGCGCTGCAAAATTTGCCTTACAAAATATTTACGGAGTCGATATCGAGTAGACGAATACTATTGCTTAAAACTCATGGTAGAGGTACTGGTACATTTTTTCTTTTGAGCCATCTGAAACAGTAAACAAATCCATGTCTAATACAAAAATATTATAGCGGGTAATACCGTACATTGTAAGAAATTATCCGAAACCGAATTTTGACCTTAAACGTTCGGCAGATACAAAAACAGACTCAATTTGGTTATAAATCAGCCACGATCTTATCAACAATATGTATACCAAATGAAATACAATACCATCGACACAAAATTCAATCAAAATATTTACGTGCGGTTTATTTTCTAATGTTGAAATTTTATAACAGCGAGAGCGAAAACACATCGCATCCAACAGTACCAATGTCGCTGCGCGGACTGACGCAATAAAGGCTCCCCCACACAGGCGCGTTATTATAGGTCGATAATATCGCATGCGTTACTGCGATATCTGTTTTCAGTACATTTTGTATTAGGATGGTCATGGACTACACACTGCTGCGATAATAACGCCGCAATGGAAGTAGGACGTTGCGTTTTTCCGTCCTGCGATATTCCGATTATGAGTTATAGAATATTTTGTATCAGGACGCAAACGACCGTACACATACCAGCGATAATAACGTTAGTACTTGTAGGACATTTGGTTTTAACGACGGTTTGAGAGTGGTTACATGACTGTATGAGAATCCTAAAAACTTTTCTATAATATGGATATCATATCATCAAATAAAGAATGCTTATTACTAACAGTAACGATGGATAATGACCGAAAAAGACGCCAGAAACGAAGGTAAGTACAAGTAATACAGCGTAGAATTACCGCAATGTCATTCTAAACCATTTTCCCATAGTAACCATTGTTGAAATATGAATTTCAAAAATCAACTTTTCATACAGGAGTGTTAACATAAGTTGTTCCTTAATTACATTTTTAATACTCGAATATTGTTGTTGTAAATAATTTTAATTTAATATCGTGAAGACCATCAGCGCTTCAAGAAGTAAAGTTAATAAATCATATCATAATCATTTATTTGCTAATATGGGTAAATTACATAAAGTTGTTAAAATATATATATATATATGTATTTAGCATAGTCCAACCATATTACACCTTAAGGCATGCAAATCACAAGCTTTATTATTTATCAGTGAAATAATTAATGAAGTCAATATTAATGTCATCAGAAAAATTCAAGTTTAAATGTCATATATTAAGTAATAATGTCAAAATAATATTAGTGATTAAATGTTAAGTAAGAATATAATTTAAATTGATACATTATTTGGTAATTTCATTATGGCAAATAATAATGTAAGTTAACAATCATGAAGCAAATAATAATTAAAAATGTCATGTATTAAATGAGAATGTCAAGATATATTTGTAAATAGATGTCAGAGTAAATGTCAAAGTAATGATATTAATAATATGTATGTATTTAAAAATATATAAGTATGTTTATCAGTTGTCTAGTACCCATAACACAAGCTCTGCTTAGTTTGGGACTAGACGACGTTGCGTGATAGTTGTGGAATTTATTATTATTATAAAATAAATTAGTGAGTCACATCAACAATATGTCCTTACATCCTCCTTTAAATAATCCTGAACACTATAATAACATTTACATAACAAAAACTTTTTGATATATATTAACTTAAATATTGACTTAAATATTAACATGCAACACTAAATCTAAGGTGCGTTAACATATGCGATATGTGACGCCACAATAGTGACATCCGTACTCTCGGTGAAACCGCGAAAAGTCACGGCCCTGATTACAGCTAGCTCTTCTCGCTCTGTTGTGGAAAACTTTACATGTATAAGTTTTTAGGTTCTTTCTAAAGTAATATGGATCTTTTCGATACAAAACGGGGAATCTTTTTTTACATGGCAATCGGAAACTGCTTGGAGCCTTCCAGCGATGCAGCATAATCTCTCAATTATCGCATATCTTTTTCCGTTCATTGGCGTTTTCAAGTTCGGAAAGACGAAAGTGTCTTAGGGGGTCAAGTCTGGTGAATTCGATGTATTATTTTTGGCTGAAAATTGACTCACTAGTAACGACGTGTGCGCAGGTGCATTAAAACGGTACAATATTCCATCCTGCCTATTGTACCCCCTACAAATTGTAACTATTTCTTTGTTATTTACATTGGGTGACATTACTACCAGTCTATGATTTGTATACCCTACAAATTGTAACTGTTTCTGCGTTATTTACATAATTACATTCTTTTAGTAATGTTACACAGTCTTGTGAAACCCCTACACAAAATAAAAACATCAGCCTGAAAATATTGCCTGAGCTCTATATTAATTTACAAAATTTTTAAGGCCTAATAATATTGTATTCACCGGAGCATACATACCATTAGGAATTACTTCATTTAGTTCCTATACTTGTGCAAGTAGTATTTATAATTTTGATACAGATAATTTGAACTCTTTTAAACATATAAATTAATACCATCAGTTATAATAATTGGTTTCCTATCTTTTGACTGGTCAAACCATTAGGGATTATAAGATTTATTGCGATTCTCTAAGGGAACTGTTTAAGGATATTAACATCATGACGGTGTCTTGTCAATATATCTATGAAAACATCATATACGTTAGAAAAAATCTTCATCTTTTTAGCAAAAGAGACGATAGACATAATTATATTCAAGATAAGAATGCTTGGCTCAATGCTTGTTCAGCTCCACTACCACTAGGGCGTAAAAATTGATTGGTTTGAAAAACTTTTTTTTTTAATTTGACATTTTTATAGTATTGTATAATGTAGAAGCATTTTTTTTTTTTAATTTTTTAAATGTGTGTACCATAGGGCAATTTATCGTTTAAGGTAATTACACTAGTTTACAAGAAAAAAAACGCAGAGATGAGATACATGTGCCTAAATAGAATTTTTTATGCTGGTTACGAATCTGTGACTTAAAAAAATGTAGCACGTCTAGTTTCAAAAATATTTAATAAAATTGAAATTTACAAAAATACTTCACTTCTATAGAAAATTGTCGACAAAAAAATTAAAAGTGACTTATTTTCGCCTTTTTTTTGTAATCAGACTGCTCAGTTTCCCTTATAATTGACCAGCAATAGTCTGCCAACATGTTTTGGTCCCAGTATCCTTGGTATCTTTCTTCAAACATTTTCAGATCCTGGTGAAAACGTTCACCATGTTCATCACTAAATTGCCCTAGGTTTTCAGGGAAGAAATCTAGGTGCGAGTGAAGAAAATGTATTTTTAAAGACATGTTTACTCCCATTTTTTGGTAATTCTGTAATAATTCAGCAACAATACTTTCGTAGTTAACACTTTTCTTATTTCCGAGGAATTTCTGAACCACTGTTTTAAAAGATATCCAGGCAGCATTTTCAATTTGAGTCAAATGTGACGAAAATGTATCGTCCTTTAACAATTTTCGTTTTTGAGGGCCTATGAAGATGCCTTCCTTCAATTTTGCTTCAGAAAGAGCAGGAAAAATAGCTTTTAAGTATGTAAAAGCAGGACCATTCTTGTCAAGGGCTTTAATGAAATTTTTTATCAAACCTAGTTTGATGTGGAGGGGTGGCAAAATAACATTATTCGGATTAATTAACGGATTGTATTTTATATTCTTGGTACCTGGCAAATATTCGTATCTTTTAGGCCATTCCTTCACAACATAATGTTGATCCTTTGCTCTCGAGTCCCAAAGACACAAAAAGCAACAATGCTTAGTGTAACCGCTTTGCATACCTAAGAGTAAGCCTACCACTTTTAAATCGCCACATACTTTCCAGTTATGCTCATGATACTTTATAAGTTTGATTAACGTTGACATCGTTTCGTAAGATTCCTTTGTATTTACAGCGTGGCCAATAGGAATAGACGGTTTGAGATTTCCGTTATGTAGAAGCACAGCTTTCAAACTTGCTTTGGATGAATCAATAAATAAACGCCATTCGTTGGAATCATAGACCTGTTCCATACACACGAATAAGCCATTAATGTCCGAACAGTACACAAATTCATCATGCCGCTGAAAATATTTTGAGAAACGTTCACTTCTGCTGCGATAAATACTGACTCTAGTCTCAGATGCTAACAAATTCCATTGCTGTAATCGTGAACCTAATAACTCTGCTTTGCTCTTTGACAGTTGTAGGTCTCGTACAAGGTCATTCAACCTTGACTGTGTTATAAGTTGTGGTTCCTTGTTGTCAGTCTCGTCTTCATCAGAACTGATCTCCTCTTTGGTGTTTTCAATCTGCAAGTCACTCTGACTTATTAGCCTGCTTTCTTCAGTTACACCAGAAGATGAGCCTGGTGGTGATGGGAATGGAATGCCATCAGTGTGTAAAATAGGCATTGTCACAGAAGAAACTTCAGGATATCGAACCTTACTTTTGTTTTTGCGGTTGAAACCAAATGATTTTGTTAAACAAAAATAGCAATCTGTATGGTGATTTGTTGGCATTCTCCACATCATTGGTACTCCAAACTGCAAATATTTATTTTTGCCTGCTTCCCAGTTGGTTAAAATGCTTTGACAGCTCACACAAACTACATGAGGGACCCATGGTTTGTCCAGGTTTCCAATCGAAAAACCAAAATAATGAAAATAAGCTCTTTTCACTGAGTCCGTGATGTTTCTTCTGTCTTTTGACAACACAATCTTGCCACAAATGTAACAAAAATGGTCTGGATTAGTTTTACAAACCCTCGATGACATTTTAGAACACAAAATTATTATTAAGACACTTTTTAACAAATTATTTCACTTTTTACACAATCCAACTTATGCGCGGGTAGTCGTAAAATGTTTTAATGTTTAACTAAAAAGTTTGACGTGATAGAAATTTATGAATACTAAATTTATTTATGTAGGGTAGTAATGTATCAAAAACAATTAATGTAATCTTTGCGTTCGACAAAAAGTTTTTTTTTTGTAAACTAGTGTTATTGGACTTGTTTGACGTAAATGAGCATGGCAGTTGAGAGTTCGTCATGCTCACTCTAATGTCTCACTGATGGTGGCGCGTGTGTTGGATCATTCGGTTCCCTTCAAAATGGTTGAGCTGAGTGGTGCTGATATATGCGTCAAGTTCCGTGAACGGGCGCTGTCAGTTGAGACTGGTCATTTCTTAACTGCCAATGATTTATTTTAATATAATAAGAACATATTTTTTATTTTTTACTCCTTTCCTTATTTACATTGTTTTCACATAATAGCAGCTACAAGAAACATGTATCCGAGATATTTGTACATAACAAGTTTGACAAGAGTGTCCATGGAGTTTCTTGCACATTCTTCTCCATACAGATCAACGCTTTAGAATGTGCAATTAGCATTAATTTTTTTTCTGACAGACCGACTGCATGACTTTTCAAAAGTGCCTGTAAAGGGTTTATTTGAAATAAAATGCTTTGAATCTAACAGAAATAAATCCATCATCCATACCAGGTTGGTTGCCAGTTATACTTAGGTCATCAAACTCCAGAAATACAGCTTGTGGTAGTTCTCATGATTAATATTGTTCTTACGGTTTAACTTGGCTTGGGATCCCACAGCTATTTGGAGTTGGTTTGGTATGTCACCTGTATTATTGAGATCGTCCGGTATATACTCCTTTCAAGGTTAATGGCCATACTTTTTGGGATCCAACTAAATGTTGCTAACTTGATGACTTTTGTTAACTTCTGTTATGGTGGTATTTACTATACCTACTTAGGTACTTAACTGTTTCGTAAACTAGTCTGTTCTTTTGGTTCAGCTCAGCAAGCGCGATTCATTTGCATGGTTCCAAAAGAAAGCTCCCATAGTCAAAGTGACTACGAACTATGCCATCATTGTAAAGAATTTTCTAGGAAGTTGGATGAGGTCTCCAACAAACTCCAGTTTGAACATTAACACCTTTTCCACATTTTTTGGAAATATAGCAATCAAAATTATAGATGCCAGATAATTTTAGGAAGCTTAGAATATTAAAAAATAAAATATTAAGAAATACATTATTTTTGTAATATTTATTATAAAAACGTCGTGTGATTCTAACTGATCCCTCTTTTTTAGTTAGGTTATGCTTTAGCTTTCTAGGTCTTGCAAACTCTTTAACAGTTTTATTTTCTGGCTCAGTCAAATCTTCCACCAACTGCCTTCGAAATTCTACAATCCCCATTTTACTTTTATAATTCTCACAGAACATCACCCAAGAGTTCACCAAAGCAGTATTCAAAATTAATTCAATCCCCAACTTTTATACCACTTTACCGTCTTTCTTAATGGAGATGAATAGACATTCATTTGATCACTAAGATCGACACACATCCCTCTTATTGCACATCCCTCTTATCTTTCCATTTTAAGACGCGTATACCCCGCTCATTTTAGCTCGCCATTGACTCACCTGGTTTGAGTTTTGCTTCAATTACTTGCAAATACACCCAAGTACCATCCCCGGCTCTCGAACGGTGTCCGATATTGTGATATAAGCATATCGGCTAAATCTAAAGCCCCCCCCATGTGCTTATTGTATAGTTTCACAAGTTGAGGGCAGTCTATATCAACCTTGCGTTTATCCTCTTTAGAGTACCTCCGTATCTTTTCAATGGGGTGTGAATCCACGAAGGAACTGATTAGTTTTACCACCTTATTATCGTTTCATTTCACAAGAGCTAACATGTTCCTATTGCACACAACTTGGGCACTATATCCCCTCTTTTTCTTTTTGAAATCTTTATCAGACGGTAAGATATCTTGCCAACCTCTGAGTCGGTTTGTTCTAATAGTCCCCAGGCTAAATATTATTAAATAGTCAATCGAGATCACTGTACAACCCACATGGGACTTTTGATTCTGAAAATGTGGATCACGATATTTTAGAAGGATCTTGGCGCAGAGAAACTGGCTCTGTTAATATGTCGAATTTAAATGCTATTGGAAGACGCTACCCTGAATCTGCTATGGAAATAAGAAACAAATTTGCTGAATATTTCATGAGTGAAGAAGGACGTGTTCCCTGGCAAAATAATTTTTAAATGAATAAACTAGTATTGTACTATATTTTTTCTTTTAATGTTACTGAACAACGTCAATCCTTTTAGAAGTGAAGTTTTGTGGGTGAGGTGTGTACAAATCTTAGTTTATGTAAATAATATAGGTACGTATTAATTTGTTACTTTTCCTTTCCTTGTGTGTCCGTACAATAAATTATAAATAAAAATAAACCCGTTTGCGCTAAATTTGTCGCAGGTGATGTGACCGTGATTACTGATTACAAATGACAAAATAACTAAAGTATGACTTACGTTTGTGTCCAAAGTGTCCAAGCTTCCAGAAGTTGTGGCTCCCTTTAGCAAAAATTTCATTGCATCGTACGCAAACCATGCACTGGACTTCACGTCCTCTCGTCCACTACCAGTAGTTTTTGACGATTTCACTTTCTTCCTTTCTCGGACAAATTGCGAACGCAGGGTATGAACTTTGGTTTCTATTTCTTTTCTAGGCAATTTAAGCGCCTTGGCAATATCCTCCCATGCATCATTTTTCTTTATTTTATTTCGATAGTCACGGTGTGAAGTATCCCACAACAAGTCACGAGTTTCGTAAAGCTCTATAAGCAAAAGCACGGTATCATTTCCCCACACTACAGACATTTTAAAGGCACGTTGCGTACGCGACTACACTCAGTGACAAATGGCGCAACACTGACGCGGGACACGTGCGCTCGGTCTCGAGGCGGGAGCAAGCAACATGCCCCGCGTCACGTACAATGTTGTGGGTCATGTTGCGGGACACTATGCAACGTTGCAGCGTCACGTATATTTTGTGTTGCGCGTCATGTTGCGGGACAAAATGTTCCCTAGTGTATCCGGGGCTTAATGCTAGCACTGGAAAGCGTCTTTTCCAAATCCAGAAAAGATTTTCCACAGAATTTCTAGTTCTAATTTGAGACTCATTGTACAAGCTTACTACTGAGGTTGAGACTTTGTCTAATAGCATCGTTATATAATCTCTGTTCATGTACCCACTGTCAGCTACAAGTACAGAATCACGACAATGTCCATTTCCAGCACAGAATTTCTACGTGAGCTACTAAAAATACGTTCATCACGGGCACTACTAGGCAACCTTTCCTTGTATGTCTGTTATTATTAAATCTGCATCGCATATTACTTGAACGTTGATAGATATGCAGCCTTTTTTTAAACTTCTCTGTATATTGTCCTCCCGGAGAAATAAATCTTGATGTGGGTGCAATCCAGAGCTCCAATCACCTTCCGAAATTTTACTATGTTACAAAAGGATATTGCCACGGGACAGGTCCCTTTTGTGCTGTCGTGTGCCTGTTTGGAATAATAACCTAAAAATATTATTTATTTTTTTGTGTGCAAATTATTTTTTATACAATTTTTTTCATCTTGGGAATGAAATTAAAGTGAATTAATAGTTAAACATTACATCGACATCCGTTTGATAAGATACAAAAAATGTTGCCAGAAATCAAATAATATTCAAAATGCGTTTAATAATGGAGTAATCGATATCAAAACAAAACGATAATTAACAAAAAAAAAATACATTTTTTAATTATTACAACTAGTTTAGGTCTCTCAACATTTAAATGTCTCAACATTTAGATGTTGTTGTTCTAAACATTTGGCAACTTCAATTATAATGTTTTAGCATTATGTTTTAGTATTATAGTCTATGCGGTAATATCGATGGAACGATGACAACAATAGATTGCTTATTTTCATAATTAGTTTATATTGTTGATTAGATGTTCATAAAAGCGATTTACACAAACAAAAAAGCATTACGTATTTTGGAAACGCCGTATTAACAAAACAGTTTTAATCGATAAATTGATATAAAAAATCTGAAATCGATTTAGTAAAGATTAAAAATAATCGATCTGGCAACATTTACTTGCGCTTGTCACAGCACTTTGGTTTTGAGATTCGTTACGTTCGTGATTGCTTTGTTTAAATACGTTGAGTTTTGAATTCCGTATTTGCATAGTTATTATTTACGATACGTGTTTTTAATGAATTTATGTCTCTATTACTTTATGCATAAAGTAATAGAGACATAATTCCATTCTCATGGTGATTCTATTGGTGAGTATAGTCTGTCAATTTGTAATTGTAACCTAGATTTTTAAAACAGAAAAATAAGGATATCTCCTGAACCAGTGTGACAAAATGAAAAAAGGTTTCCGATTATGAAAATGCTATGTTTTTACTATTAGGTAAAATAAAAGTCTTCAGGGCACAAGCATTTTCCACTGGGACCCAACTTCCCTTACAAAACGGGCAATCTCCTTTGTGTTCTTGTGATATCCGTTTTGTTGTGTCTTTGATCATGTGATCAGGCAAATGTATATATGGCTCGTTTGCTTCAGCATTGGCATGAGAGCACCATTTTAGCAACTTCGTAATATGTCTTCTCTGAATTTACAAAAAACATTTTTTAAATTTTATTGATATAATAAATTGCTAAACCACTATTCCTAACAAATATTGGTTACGCGCTGTCTGCTCACTTTTAGTCTTCTTCTTTATATTCTCCCAGCAGTTTTATAAAATAAACCTCTTGGATGGATAGGGGAAACCGCGTTAAATTCTTCAGCAATTTTCTGCCATTCGTTTTATTTTTAATACTCGTCGAGTCTGGTCTTTTTACTCTCGACAACGGCAACATGTTTTTCCACTAGATCCACTAACGCCATTTTTTCACTGGCGACTAATGTCGGGTCTTGCTTCCGTTTCAACCCCTCGGTTTTATTGGAAGTCATGGCATTAGAAGCTAGTCTGTCTAACGAAAGCGCTACCTGAGGAAATGAGGTCATATCAAAAAATATTGAATATGGTATTACTGTCATACTAGGAGAAAAAAAAATTTGATACTTGAGTATTTTTTTTGTATTTGCGACAATCGTATAATTCTTTTTGACGAACTAATATAGTCCTAATATGAGGAACACAAAATATTTAGAAATAAATATACTCAACCAATACGCTTTTAACAGCATCACACACTTAGCAATATTCAATTCCCTTACAAAACAAAAAATAGAATCCACACATACTTCCAGTAAGTTAGAGGAATTAGATCCTATGTTTATAACTCTTAGGGGAGTAATAGGGCGTCCCGTTGTCCCCAAAGTTATTCACCAATTCTTTCAGACATTAGCAGTCGAATGGGAAGAGAAGGGCATTGTCATCGGCGAAGCGAAGTTAACTAATTTGCGTTTCTCTGATAATATTGTCTGGTTCTCTCCTACAGCCATAGGACTAGAGCAAATGCTGGTTGGACTACATATAAACATGTTGAAGACCAAAATCATAACCAGCAGCTCTTAAAGGAACGTACACGTAGGCGGAGAGAATATGCAATACGTCTTATAGTATATTATTGTCTACTTGGGCCAAGTTGTCTCTTTCTGGGCCAGGTAAGACAAAGAAATAACGTGTCGAACAGAAAATACCTGAAAAAGTTACTGGTCCATGAAGGAACTATTTAACACTGTGGGCACTTTGCCCAAATCACTAAATCGTTAGCTTATTGGTCTGCTACGCGGACGACACGTTGGTCCTAGCGCGGGGAGAGTCGTACCGGACGGCGGTCGAATTAGCGACACGCGGGGTTGCGATGGTCGTTGACAGGATCCAGCAGTTGGGACTCGAGGTGGCACTGCACAAGTCCGAGGCCATGTGCTTCCACGGCCCTCGGGGTGCGCCACCACCGCGTTCCCAGCTAACGGTAGGAGGGGTTCACATCAGCGTCGGGTCGACGATGAAGTACCTGGGACTCGTCCTCGACAGCTGGTGGAACTTCAAGGAGCACTTCCGACGTCTGGCTCCCGAACTGAATCGGACTGGGGCTGCTCTCGGGCGGCTCCTGCCCAACCTCAGGGGACCAGACGCCTCCTGCCGGAAGCTCTACGCGGGAATCGTTCGGTTCATGGCTCTCTACGGGGCTCCGGTGTGGGCACCGACGTTGACACAGCAACCGAGGGCCCAGCTGAATGCGTGCCAGAGGGTCATGGCAATACGCATGGTGCGAGGGTACCGAACGATCTCCCGCGAGGCGGCGACCCTCCTTGCTGGCCAACCGCCGTGGGATCTGGAGGCAACAGTCCTTGCACACATGCACGACAAGCGCATGGAGATGCAACGCCGGGGCGAAATTCCGCTGCCACGACAAGTCGAGGCATGGCGGACAGAGCTCCGGCGGGATCTCATGGCGAAATGGCGTCAACGACTATCGCAACCTCGTTCGGGGCGCGCCACAATTGGGGCGATAAGGCCCATCCTTGAGGCGTGGCTGGAAAGACCTCACGGCGTTCTCAACTTCCGCACGACGCAGGTGCTTACCGAACACGGAAAGTTCGCTAAGTACCTGTTCCGGATTCGTGCGGAGGATTCGCCCGGGTGTCGCCACTGTGCGGAACATCCGGAGGACACGGTGGAGCACACTGTAGAGGTGTGCCCCGCCTGGGCGGAGCATCGCCGTGTCCTCGTGGGGGCGATCGGCGGCAGCGATCTCTCTCGCCGGGCCTTGGTTCAGGCCATGGTCCGTAGTGAGGAGGGATGGCAGGCGGTCGCCTCCTTCTGCGAAGCAGTAATGCTAGCAAAGGAGGAGGCCGACCGCATCAGGCAGAGGCAACGGGGCGCTCGCCCCAGCCGCCGCCGGGATTCCGATCCCGATTTCCGGCCACCGTAGGCGCGGGCTTGCGGACGGCGTGCAATGGGTAGCACGCTGTCCGATCGTCCGGTAACCGACCGGACCGAGCCCAAGTCGTCGACGGCGCGTTCTGTTCCCGCGCGCCTCAAGGAGCTGTCAGCACACCGAAGAGGCCCAGCCTGCTAACTGCAGGCAGGCAGGGTCGAAGCCTACTGGGGTCATGGGTTAGTTCCGAAAGGAATGCTCGGCCCCGGCACGATAGGCTACGAAGGAACGGGGTAGGTTTTTAGTCAGTAAGAGTCTGACACTACTTCCCGCTCCGCCCAAGGGCGGGATTTGTCATTGGATGATTTTACCTACCATAAAAAAAAAAAAAAAAAAAAAATCGTAAGCTTATGGACATGTGTAATCTCCTCATTTGACCTATGGTGTATACAGACTTGGTCTTTGACTAACATCCAAAAGTCTAAACTCAAGGTTTGCCAACCGACCTGGATGTCTTTCTTAAGAAATGGAATGTGAGTAAGGGACTGAAACCATTAGAAAGAGTGGATGGCTTTTGAAAGGAAAACTCGTACCTAGAATGAAAGGCAACGAAGAAGCTAGAACTGCGTCTTAATCAGTAAAAGTCTGATGCGCCCTCCTGTTCCACCCAAGGGCGGGAGATGTCATTGGATGATTTTTCATCGAAAAAAAAAAAGCATTTCATGTAAGATTTTATCGATTTTGGTTTCAATTTACGAGTAGTTAACCTAAAATAGAATTTTGTGTATACACTTTCATTATCGCCTACGCGCCTGCCCATAGAGCCAAAAGACATTTTTGTCGTGTTAAACTACGGAACTGCTGCTAGGACGCCCTCTTTTAGAATCTTTAGTCTCTTGTATGTGTTCCTAACAATGTTAGAACATTGTTAGGAACATTCATTGAATGTGCACTACAGAAGGTTAGGTTTTCGGAAATAAAATATTCAACAACCGAATTGACTGCAAGTTTATTTGCGACTGACTTACCTAGCTTCGTGGACGCAGCCACGTAGTTGCTACACACATTTACATTACACACACACGTTTACTTTTTGCTTAGTAGACACTTTGTGTCCCTACAGTTCCTCTGTTGGATAGCACAAAGGCCAATTCATTTCTGAATTAGCTCATTGGAAGCAGACTATATACTGTTTAAGAAAGCCATATTTTTAATTTTTAAATAAAACACATCTGTCCATCCGCAGGAAAGTCATTGGTCCATTGGCACTGGCAAACCTTTCATTGAGGTGTTTGATTACAAGGAGGCGCAAAATACCTAATTCTCAGAATGCCACATTCTCAAAATGGCACATTTTCCGTACTTATACAAGGTGTCTCAAAAGAAAGTTCACATTTAAATCTTTTTTTAAAAGAAAAGTCTTAGCTTTATTGAAAAAATGTTTATTTTATATTGAAGTACACTGTTTGGGAATTTATTTTTTAAAAATAACATCGTCCAAATGTAAACCGTTGCGCTCTCGGCATTCATTTAGTCGGGCACTAAAATTGCCTATGACAGCTCGGCAGGTAGTCTCCGTGATGGCTGCCATTTCATGACGGATATTTTCTTTTAATTGTGCCAGGGAAGTCGGTTTATTAGCGTAAACTTTTGATTTGACATAACCCCACAGGAAAAAATCCATAGGCGTTAAATCGGGACTCCGTGGAGGCCAATTTATGTCACCTCGCCTGGAGATTAATTTGTTCGGAAAAATTTCTCGAACTCGAGGCAGAGATCTGTTGGACGTGTGTGAAGTTGCTCCATCCTGCTGGAACCATGTTCTTTGGTTGTAACCAGGAAAGTTTTGCAGTTGGGGTACGAAAAACTCGTCTAACATCTCCACATAACGCTCTGAATTCACTGTGAGTGTGCGTCCCCTTCCATCTTCAAAAAAGTAAGGGCCGATAATTCCTCGCGCCGACATCGCTGCCCATACGGTGACTTTGGGTGAATGTAGCGGTTTCTGATGTTTTTGTTTTGGGTTGGTTGCACTCCAGTAACGACAATTTTGCTTGTTTACATGCCCATTCAGGTGAAAATGGGCTTCATCGGAAAACAAGATGTTGGTGAACGTTGGAAAGCGCTCAATCATCTGATTTACAAAGGCAAGCCTCTGACCAGCATCTTGAGGCTTCAGTTCTTGCACTAACTGAATTTTGTACGGGTGCAGCTTTAAATCTTTGTGTAAAATGCGGCATAATGAAGATCTGTGCACATTTAAAGCAACAGCACGCTTCCGAATCGAGAGGTTTGGATCATCTCGAATAGACTGAGTAACACTGTCCACGTTTTCGGCTGTTCTTGATGTTCTTGGTCGCCCAGATTTTGGTTTCTCCAGAGTTGACCCAGTCTCTTCAAACTTCTCAACCCATTTTGCAATGAGACGAGTGCTAGGCGCATCATTTAAGTGACGAATATGTCGAATATTGCAGAATTTTCTACGCGCTACAGTCGCCGAATTACCGTTTTTGTAAAACTCACGTACGCACAACGCACGGTCCGCACCAGAGAAACGCTCCATAGCGACTAAATTCCCAAGAGCCAGACTACCGACTGACATACCCCCCGCGCCCCTCAGAATAGTTGCTTTCGCGTAATAAGATAAGCAAATGTGAACTTACTTTTGAGACACCTTGTACAATGAATTAAAACAAATCCCAAATATATTTTTTGTACCTATTTAAATGTGTAGGGTATGTTTCTACAATTCTACATACCATAATAATGTACTTTACTTAAATGAATTATAACCTCGCTCAACACGACTCATCATCTTCCTGCCCTAATCCCGTTTTATTTGGGGTCGGCGCAACACGTTTTTTTCTTCCATTCTCTCCTGTCACTCATCACGCTATCACTAACTCCCTTTTCTTTCATATCACTCCTCACACAATCCATCCATCTCTTCTTTGGCCTTCCTCTCCCTCTCCATCCATCCACATGTAAACTCATAACTTTTAGTAACATACGTTTCATCGCTCCTCTTCAAATGACCATACCCAAGACAAACGATTTCCTTTCAACTTTTAAGTCACTGGCGCCACTTTCAAACTTCCCCTAATATATTCATTTCTCACTTTATCCAACTCGCTCAACACGACTAAAATAACATAATTTTATATCCAACAAACGGTTACACGATTCGGAATGCATTGGCGGTGTCGAAGGATTAGTGTATGCGTGTGTGCGATGGTCGCGTTATCGTTTGTTGTTAATAAAATATTAATTTTAAATACGCATATTATTACCTTAATTTTGTCGTGTTGTGCGAGTTTATAATTCATACATTATTATGGTGTGTAGAATCGTAGAAACATACCCTATACATTTAAATATATCCAATATATTAAGAAATTTTTAATTTATTGTATAAGAACGGAAAATGTGCCATTTTCAGAATGTGGCATTCTGAGAATTAGGCATTCTGCGAATTGGGCATTATGGGAATTGGGCATTATGGGAATTGGGCATTATGGGAATTGGGCATTATGGGAATTTGGCATTATGGGAATTTGCCATTCTGAGAATTAGGCATTATGGGAATTTGGCATTTTGAGAATTAGCCCTTTTGCGACTCGGTTGCTATTTTGCCAATTCGGCATTTTGCGCCTAAACCTTTGAAATCTTTAAAATTCCTGGCTTATCTTTGCTATAAGTACGCATGAAGCCTTTCTCATGAATCACTCTGTTCAGCAGTTTATCACTTTGGCGAGCACTACTATTTACAGCTCCGATTTTGGTTTTATATATTCTAAACGTTGCAAAATAACATTTGTAAAACAACATTAATAGATTTCCCTCTTTAGCTTAGTCCCCCCCCCCCCCTTTTTTGGGCTATGGCAATATCTTTGCCAATGGTCGTTCGTGACTTTTTTTACTTCATACATTTTGGCGCATCTTTTAAAAAGTGGTTTGACAATATTATTTTGCCAATGCTCGCGAAAGGGTTTTTGGTTGTTTGGAGGGTGTGTGTGTGATGTAGGTACTCACTGGGTAGATGATGAATAAATAAAAGTCTTTTGTAGTAGTCAATACAGTTATAACAAATGAGCCAAGCACAAGCAGGGGTATTATACGGCGACAACAATTAGACCTTTAAGCACAGCTATGAGGTTAGCGCGGGTAGGTACTTGTCTACAACTTGTATCGGCGCGGGCGCACTTATGTTCAGCGGATAGCGTAGATCGTGACTAGTGAGAAACGAATATAACAACGCGGCGGTGGATGAAAATATATCGCCTGCACGTCATCGACGATGCGCGTGTCCAATGTTACGTTGCGGTGTTTAACGTATAAAGTGTTTAGTGTTAGTGTGTATTTGTAGTGTTTTTATCTTGGTAATATTTTATATATAAATATATATGTATGTGTAAATATATATATACATATAAATAAATGCAGGTGATTTGTATATATTTATTGTTTACGTGTAATGTGTAAACTGTGTAAATATATGCATGTCGCCCACAGGTTATTTAGGATATGAAGACAGACGGACATTATGGGGACTTTGTTTTATAATGTCTTTGAACTGGCCCACCTGTCATCATTAACATCATCATTTCAGCCGAAAGACATCCACTGTTGGAGATAGGCGTCCCCCAAGTGTAGCCACAATAAACGGTCCTGTGCGTCTTGCATCCACCGGATTCCCACAACCTGTACTTGCACAAAATATGTTCCTTTTCTGTTAATGTAAGTATGAAGCCGACCATAAAGTTTCATAAATCAATCTTATTGCAAGAGCGTCTTGTTTCAATCTTTAAAGTAATACGAGTATTACTTCAATTTGTACCATGAGCATAAATCGCTCAGTACTATTGTATAATGCAACTCAGTGCATAATGCAACTCAGTGCATAATGCAACTCAGTGCATAATGCAAAACTTAGTGCACAAGTAAGCAACGAAAACGTGCTTTGAGTAGCCCTAAAGTGCGCTCTATGATGTTCCTGGCACGAAGTTGTAAATTCGTGTAGTGTGCTTCTGGTGACTCAAGAGCTGCATCCAGTATCGGAGTCAAATACATGTTTATTATAATATTATGTGACATTGGATTGGGGATTAAATAAGTTTATTTTATTCTGTCTTTTATTAAGCTTGCCTTGCATACCATAAGTACAATATTGTACATGAAAGAGTAAAAAAATAAATGACATTTATAAAATGCATACCAAGAAACCAAGTTTCTTCAGTGTTACTGAGATTTTGCAAGCGTGCACTCAATGGATGAGACCATATGTAAGAGTCATGGGTTGCACCAGGGTTACTTGCATCTACACTCATTATTTGCATATTTGCATCACAAAACTGAAAGAAATGGTAACAACATAAAAAAGTTATTTAAAGAAAAACGTGTCCCTATTCTCTTTACAATGATTGAGCAAACAATTAAATAAATAACAAGTTTTATGCATATTTCTCAACTTTATATTTTAGCTTTACTTTTTTTACACACTGCTGACTGCAACACCAGTCAGCACTGCTTAGCTTAGATAAAACTTCATACTTGATGACTTAACAATTGAACATTCAATGAATGGTATTGTTTGCGACAAAAATATCGATCTGCATGTTGTGCTGGCCGTGCTATAGCAACATGAGTGCAATCTATACATCCCAGAACCCCTGGAACACGAAATTTATTGTGTGAGTGAGTTTGTAAAATCAGGAATAGGTCCCATCAACAAAATTCACAGTAATAATCAGTATTTAGTAGCTGATACCTGGTTTTCATTTGTTATACTAGTTAATGATTATAATATAACTAGCTTTTGACCGAGGCTTCACTCCCGCTCTACTCTACCCTTTACCAATAAATGAGCAGGTTTTGGATCATTGTCTTTTTCTATTTAATGGGATAAAAATCCTATGTCTGTCTCCTGGATCTAAGCTACCTTGCCATCAATTTTCAGCCAAATCGGTTCAGTCATTCTTAAAATATATAAATAGTGTAACTCAACTTTTTTATATATACATACGAGTATATAGATAGATTAAGTTATGTTGCAAAGTATGCAAAGGTACTTACTCCATTTTAATTCTGTTGCGTTGTTGGGCAGTTAATGGAAAATTAATATATTTTGCCCTCAGCTCCGGTAAATTTAGGCTGTAACCTGTGCGATGACTGCAGACACAGTCTGCTGAGCCACATAATGTCCTTCAATACTGCCTGTTGGACGTTGGATGATCCAGTTGCATAGAAGGACACTGCAATCAACACCTTAAAAACGTAACATAGTTTAGTATGCATAGCCTATGCTATGCATACTAAACATATATAGCACTATAACAGAGTTTTATTCATATTAATTTCAAAATAGACAAGTATATTACCTTCGTCTCTACAGACATATCTGTAGATTTAATATTTTTATTTTAGGGTTGGACATATGTGGTCTCAATTCATCACACAGTTCGTGAACTTGCCCCTTCGTGAGTCTATATCGCTTTATAAACTCTCTGTCGTCCAAATTGAAGGGGTCAGTTTGTTCACGTTGTTCCAAACGACGCCGCTTTCTTGTTGTTCGTGCACTATTCGATTCAGTGTTATCTGATTCCAGACTCTCAAAAATGGCATCGCCATCTAGATTACAATAATATATTAATAACCCGAATATGTACTAAAAGAACCAGATTAAACAATTAACTGGAAACGCTAGGCATCGAAATAAGTTTTACTTACTTTTTAAGTCACAAAAAACACTTTAAATAGTATTTATTTGGAAAACAATAATAAATCCGCTGCGTCCGAGCAACGTTTATAAGCCTGCTACAAGCCTGCTATTTTGACGTGAAAGCAATACTGCTAGCTGCCAAAAAACCTTTCAGAGTAGGAATTGAATGAACTATTTAGCTGTGACGTCACAAAAACGCTAAGAAAACATTCTTATTTTAATATTGTAATAGGATTGTTTTGAAGGCCTCGTGGTAAGAAAAGCATAAGTAAGATTAAAACAATACTGCTCTAAGAGCTTGTGGTCGTCCCCATGGTCCATTCACCTTAGGTGCATTGATTCGTAATAGGGGTTCCATTTCTACATCCAATTATTTTTTGAAAGCTATTGTATTTTTCATTATCTCTCATCACCTCTCCTGCTCTAGCTGTTTTTTGCCAACTGATAAACAACGTGGATCTAAACGGTAGCGGGCGTGTGGCACTATGCACTCTTCAGAGTAGTAGCCTTCCCGATATTAAACTTTTCACACAGATCTGTAAAGTAAAAATATTATCATATTAGCTTTGTATAAACTTGTGAAGGTGTCACAATACCTGTATGAATCAGGTGACGCCATCATCCATAAATCAATAAAATTATAATTAAGTTGTTTTTTTTTTCCTGGCTCGGCAGGGTTTAGAAGGCGGCTTGCATATTCAATCGGGCGTTTATCATTGCCTTCATCCTGCAACAACACCGCACCGAGAGCGTAATTACTTGCGTCAGTACGCAAGATAAAAGGTTTACTGTAATCAGCATGGACTATGTGGGAGCAGACATTAAGCAATTTTTAAGCACCTGAAATGCTTGATTCTGCTCAGGGCCCCATACCCAAGTCTGATTCACAACAGACGAGTTAGAGGTTCAGCTACTTTTGAAAAGTTCAAAATGAACTTTCTGAACCACGAACAGGTGTGAAGGAACGTTCTGAGATGACGTAGCGAACTTGGTGCTTTCATGTCTGCCACAGCGCGAACTTTGTCATGATCAGGCGAGATCCCATCCTGAGTGATGACATGACCTAAGTATTTCACTTCTTCGCGATCTGCGCTAAAACATAATTTTCGCGATTTGATTGAAGATTAAAATATACCTTCTACCTTTTCTGGGTCCATTTTAATACCCTCGTCGGAAACAATACATCCTAAGTACTTCACTTCGTTAGTCATAAACACACATTTATTTTGTTTAATTTTCATTCCGTTATTATGTAATCGCTCTAAAACTTTTTCCAGTGTAACTAAATGTTCCCTAATATTGCGTGTTCCAATAATGATATCGTCGAGAAAAACTTCTACGTTTGGGATATCGTTGAGTAGGTTGGCCATTATTCTTTGGAATATGCCTGGGCTCGAGGATAGGCCATATACTAACTTTTTATACTTAAAAAGACCCTTGTGGGTATTAATAACTGTACAATGGTCGGGGTCATCTAATTCAATTTGATTACAGGCCTGTGGTTAAATCAATTTTCGTAAATATTTTAGCACCGTTTAATTTAACTAACAAGTCATTAATACGTGGTAACGGATATTTGTCAACCAGTAGCACGGGATTTAAGGTTATTTTATAATCAGCACAGATACGGAGTCCACCATCAGCCTTACGTACCGGTACAAGTGGGGTAGCCCAGTCCGAGCTCTCCACGGGCTCGACGACGCCGGCGCGCAGCATCCCCTCTAATTCTGCCTCAACGCGCTCGCGCAGCGCGTACGGCACAGGCCGTGCGCGGCAAAATACCGGCACCGCTCCGTCACGTATCCGTAACCGGGCCTTGCCTCCCGTGAAACGGCCCAGTCCCTCCGAGAACAAATCCTTATATCTGTGGAGCAATAATTTTAATTCTTTATTACAATTCGTTCTGTCTGTGTTTATGTTCAACATATTTTGATACATTGGTATTTTAATACCTAATTCTGTAAGCCATTGCCGACCTAACAAAGACGTGGTACCCCCATCTATCACAAACAACTCCATTTGTTTCGACTTATTTTTATAAGTAACTACTGGCATTATCACCCCTATTGGTTTAATTATAGTGCCATCATAGAATCTAAATACCAATTTAGAGTTTTTTAAATGTCTATATCTGAACAGTCTATAATACATTTCCCCACTGATGCATGACACTAACGACCCCGTATCAATTTCCATACCTAACTTGGTTCCATCGACACACATGGTTAGGCTCACTGGTTTATAACTGTTCAAGCTCAGTTGGTGGACGTCTTCTACCGCCCCCCAATCTCCCTCGTCTGACAACGGCGCTTCGCAATCTTCATCGTCCCCTGACTGGTCTGCAGGGGTTCTCGGCCTGGCCGCTTTACTCGTTGCCCACATCGATCTAGGGGCTGTCGAGCTCCTCTTCGCATTGGACATACCCGACGTAGATGACCTTTCTGCCTACATCTCCCGCAAATAAACCGCTTGTAACCTTCACTCTGATGATTTGAGGCCCCACAAGCTGCACAGCTAATCTGCGACTCCTCGGTATTGCCCTTCCGCATGCACAGGCCACCGCGAGTCGACGTGGCCACCACGTGCAGTGCTCCCACCGTGACGTCACCGCCACTGCCTGGCTCGCCATTACTCCCGACTGTGTGTGCAACTCCCGCTGCATCTCGTTCCGCCGCTTCCATGGTGCATGCTATTTTCACAGCATTTGTATACTGCAGATTTTCTTCAGTGAACAGTCGTTGTCTAATCACCTCGCTTCGCAACCCATATACTAGCTCATCCCGCAGGTTCTCTTCTAAAACGGCTTTAAATTCGCAATATTTCGACATCTTCTTTAGCTCTGATATGTATTGTAAGATCGATTCACCCGCATTTTGCCTTCTCTGTTGGAAACAATATCTCTCTGCCATGAACGACGGTTTTGGTTGCAAATGATCAGTCATAATTTTCGCCACCATTGTATACGTTTTTGCACTTGGTTTGTCCGGACTTGTTAAATTGCTCAATAGTTCGTACGCTTCGTCACCCATTGTTGCAATTAATGTGGGTAACCAAAGTTCCTCCTTAACACTGTTCACTTTAAAAAACATTTCCATACGTTCCACGTACATTGTCCAGTTTACAATTATATCATTGTTGCAGATTTTATGAGAAATACAGGCTACCTGGTGTAGTGGGGTGCATTGATTGCACTCATATTGCCATCGTTAGGCCTTTCGTGCAGGAGGAACGATATTTTAATCGAAAGCATTTATTTCCATTCGATTAAAACCCAAGTCGTAAGTATGAAAACTAATAATGATTGAATTTATTATGGCATCTACTTAACTTACTTTTTATATAACTTTGTAACATATAATCACATTATTTTCCAGATATGCGATAGTGAGTGTTATATAACGAATGTGGATGCTTCATTTGGTGGAGCTATACATGATGCATATATTTGGAGAGTGTCCTATAAGGAGCCACATGGAGAGTCTTCAAAATGAGACAGTTATCTTTTAGGTATGCTTGAAATGATTTACGTTAGTTACGTCTAGTTCACAAGCGAGGAGGCGCAGTGACGTTGCCATGAAAATAGTCTACCTAGACGCATCCGCACACTCGCGGTTGCCCGCGCTTTTTCAAATCTTAACTTCTCGTATTTTCGTAATTTTAGGTAAGAATTATCAAGACACCCTCCTACGCCTTTAGAAGAGAAAACAAGACATGCCCTTCCACCCCTAAATCGTCTTACAAAATAAATTAATGGCCCCATTATTCACAGTATTAATATTATTTTTTATTAATTTTAGGTGATTCGGGATATGCTCTTAGGGAGCATATCATGACACCACGATGGATAATGCTGTCAAAGACTCTCCTGAAGGCAGATATAACACTGTCCAAAAGCGTGCACGCTCCACAATTGAACGCACATTTGGCATTTTAAAAGGAAGATGGAGATGTCTTTTGGCAGCTCGGGAACTGCATTACTGTCCTGAAACAGCAGGCAAAATTATAATAGCCTGCTGTGTTTTACATATGTATAAGGGTTCAGGTATTGTTGTTCCCGAGTTGACGCTGAAAGAAGCAGGCAGGTGAACAACCAGCCTACCTCTCAATCAGCCTCTTCAGTTCAAGCTTTACAGGCAGGTCGAAGGGCAAGAACTGAATTAATACAAATGTTGGAAAATAACAGAATATAGAAAGTTTTGTTTTAATTTATTTATATACCTTCATATTTTACTTTACAGCTACCTTTACTTCATTACTATTGACTATTGTAAACATTTCGTTTATTGATAGGTTTGTTTACCAAATAATTATACATGTACATTTATGAGTTCTTATGAGCTTGAGCTTTTTTTGTGGTCTAAATATTCCTTAACAAGCCCACATAGCTGTGATAAGGTAGCACTGATGCCTGCAAGCTCGATGTTGGTGTTTGTGAAGGTGTTGTTTATACGCGCAACCTTTTTTTTTATCCCTCCGAGCTTGGCGTTTCTAACTGCTTCTCTCACTATTCGCCCTTCTTCATACTGAAATAATCTGCATCTGACGTCAGAAACAGGAGCAGAACGTCTCCTTCTGGACAACGCAGGTTGTGAAGCTGCAAAACAATATTCCAATTTAAAAGTAGTTATGGATAATAGAATGTTACTTTTTGTCACTGTTGTTTTTTAAAGGTATTTCACACTTAAACACTCACAAAACTTAAGTAATGCTGCATTACTGAAAATACCACAATAACAAATATGTACTTACAAAGTGTCAGGAATGGTGCTGACACCGGTGGTTGACTCATTTGTAATGAGGGCTGGCTACTTTCTTGGCTGAGTTGTGCGTCTACCAACGGCAACTCAGGCTGTGAAAATTAAACAGATTAAATACCTAACAAATAGACTTATAAAATATTGAAATTAAACCAGAATTGACGGTATTGACTTAAAATCTTCAAACACAACTAAGATTGTGAATAAATGAATTCATAGAATGACAACCTCACTGAAGGCTGGCACTCTGGCTCCAGTTTGGCGTTCACCAAAACCATCTCCCATAATGGACAGGACCTTTAATTGCCAATGAGAGAGTGGGGGTGCCATTGATGGCCATCTCCAGTCCCTGAAGCCAACCTTCGGGCATCAGCAGCAGCTTTCTTGGCTAATTGTTTTCTATCAAACCAAACCTGCAAAATTCAAAATTATGAAACTTTTATATCACCATATTATTATTTATAATGTTACTTGATAAAATACAATCTAAGTATACCTTTTGCCACTGCTGAACAGATTTAGTGCAGCCACCTATGCAATTAAGCAATTCGCACAATTCTGCCCACAGCCTCTTCGCCTGAGCATTTCCATCACCACTCCTCAATCTCCCGAGGGCCAAATCCTTGTGTTTCTCAAGGAAATTGAGAAGGGTGTCGATTTGCTCAGGAGTTGCTGAGGGTGTATGTGGAGCCATTTAAAGCTTTATAATTGCGTGAAATGTGCAAGAAATTGCACAAAGCAAAGCAAAGAGATAATAAAATGGTTGAGGTGCATTGGATTTTATCAGTAAATTCGTGAGGTACATTGAACAAGCAATGCAATGCCACTAGTTATGTCGCTCTAACTCGAAGGGCCCCGCTGGATAGAGTTACATGTTATTGCGAGGCGAATTAAATGTAACCATTCGTCTTGACGCGGCACTTACTATTGACAGCACCGCGACAATCGCTTTGGGGTCTCGTCAAAGCGCATAATTGTGTGAGTGTGCCATTTCGAACGTTTGTTGGTAGGTTCCGTACTGTTCCATATATAAACTGTGAAACTTGTCCTTTTTATCTAACTATCCAATGAGGCACGAGCCCGCGCGCGTGTTTACATTCAATTCAGGAAAAGTACCTACCTACATGTTTTTTCTATTTTTAGAAAAAAAAATTATGATCACCCATACTATCCAAGAAATAACCGGAATGGTAGCAAGATCAATGACTTAGTTATGATAAAATATTTTAATTGCCTTATTTGAGTTAATGAAGTACCTACCTATTATATTACGAGTATCAAGTTGAAAAATATTAGTTCGTGGTGTACCCATGACAACTCGTTTTCCGAGTTGTCTTTATGCATTTAATTATTGTCATTGATTTGTGAGCGTGAAATAAAAAAAGTCAAGCTTAAATTAATAATTTATTTTTGTTTTTATTACTCCTTCCTTTCCCTTTGGGCGTGGGTGGGTAAATCCGACCGGAGGCACGGTCGCTTGGCAGGTCGGTCGTCAATTATGAATGTGCGTCAGGATTGCTCCGCCAAGTTATCAAATCAGAAAATGGTTTCAGCCAAAGATTTGTCGATATTTGTCAAAATCGAAAGAAACAAACCCCGTATTTGTCAAAGCAGAAATAAAGAAGTTATAAGCGTTTTAAGTTGGCCGCGCAATCCTGACGTCAAGGACTGCGCGGCCACGGAGATCTCAGCAACTACTTGGGATAGAGAAATAATTCCTTTTGTCAACTCAAGTCTGTATTTGTCAAGATTTGTCGAAAAATGAATCAAAGCTCTATATCAATATTATAATTAAATATTCGCCTTGAAAGTCATGGCCGCGCAGTCCTTGATTTGCTATTTTGTTTTTAGTATTTTTTTTATTAAAATTGAAGACTTCATATAGTATAGGAGTTAAAAGGAGAAAGGTCTTAATTTGTCGAAACTGACAAAAGCTTTAAAATACGACTAAAGTGTAATTAAACAGACGAAATCAATTTAAAACACAAAACTCGTGGCCGCGCAGTCCTGACGTTACTTTAAACCATGATATCTCAATAACTATAGTAGCTAGGATTTTGCTGTAGACGTCCATATAATCCTCATATTAACCCCATTAAAATGACATATCCTTTTACCCTCAACACTGTTTGGGGCGCGAGTAATCTCAAGAATTATGTTACCCCATACAATGTTCTAGTAGAGTGACCATAATTTCGATTTGTTTTTAATCTTTGTCAAACTGGCTATGACAGCACAGTTCAAGGGCATTCTGTTCTGTTAGTCAAAAACTTAAATAAAATACTAAATAAGACGAAATAAGAAACTTGTTTAATATTTGAATATTTTTATTCATTGCACAAATATAAAGATTTCAAAAATCAACAAAATCATTATTCTTCAACTTTAAATGTTTTTCATCGGCTCTTACACCTCTACTAAAACATAAGTTAAAAAATGGATATATACAGAATCGTTTGTACTCTCTTCTAATTTACTCTTGTTATCGTCGTAACAAAGCATTCCGCTATTTCTTATAATATGACACTTATAATGCCCTATTGTTCCAAGTATTGGAGGAACATATTCTACGGCACCTAATAATTTATAAATGTTTTGTTTAATTATTATACTTTTAGGTACCTCATGTAAAAACACCATTTGCGTGCCATTTAAATCGAATGTAACAATTTTTGACAAGGTATAATGAAATAGAACTACTTCATTGCATTTTCTGCATTGCTTGTTTTCCCAATCATGAATAATAATAGAATCTTCCAAGTTACTGATGGTGAAAATATTAATTATATCTAAATTTAACGGTATAAACACATGTTTTCTTCTTGATGGGGTAGAATTTATGCATGCACTATTTGAACAGTTACTTACAGAAGAAGCACTAAAAATAATATCATTTAAGACGTGCTCATAAATAAATGCAGCGTTACATTCACAATCATAATGATTGTTTTTGAAATGTATCGAAGCAATTCTTATTCTTAATTTGTTTGCTTCTTCACTGTTATTATCAGAGTTACAGAGGATTTGTAAAAACGCTGTTATATCCCTATTTCTGCAATTATTGTCAAATAAATCGCGTATGCATGAATACTCTTTAAATCCGTGGGCCAATAAAAAAAATACGGAATCAAATGCACAAGTGTTTGTTAATTTAATATTTTTTTCAGATATATCTTGTACAGTAAAATTACTATTTTTTAAAAACATTATATTTACAGGTTTATTTGCAGAATCATCTTTAGGAACACCTTCGCCTCTCCAGTTTTCAACATACGTAGGAATTACTGAGAATACCGAATCATTTAAAAACGTTTTGGTTACACTAGGTTTTTCTTTTTTGCAGCATTTGTTTTCAAATGGTAACATTTTTCGCTTCCTAGTCTTACCTCGTTTTCTTTTAATGTTTTTCTCCTTTTTGTCTACAATGTCGGCGAAATTATTTAAACAATTTAAAGCAATTTTTATTTCACCTAATAAATAATCATAATGCATATTTAAATATTCATCAATGTTATATTTCTTCGACCTTGTTGTGAATAACAAATTTTTCATAGTTTTAAAATAGCTCTCTATAGCTGAAGATGTTGGTACTTTGTTTTGTGATTTATATAATGGGCACATAATATTACTCCAGAGGGGTAACTTTAGGAGTAACCGTTTGAGCGTTGTTATTAAATGAGGCATGTAGAAAGAGTTTTGTGATTCTGACGAACTTTTTGTTTTATCTAGGCTTTTTTCCCTCTCAACAATTTCATCAAACCATGAGAGCAAACCGTCATCATCGTCGAGGATTATGTTTTCGTGAATATTTTCCTTCTCATCGGTGTCTTCATTAGGTTCCGTATATGTAGTATTACCTAAGGTGCAACTTATTTTCTGAATATAAACAGAAACAGGGTTTTCTGGGTTATCGTATTCGGTTAGACATAGTCTTACAACATCAGTAATGAGAGTTTTAATTTGCTGAAACGATTCACATTCTTTCATATACAAAATGCAACGAACGTATAACATTTTAACATTTATATCCCTATTTTCAAAGCAACGTAAATTATAAATTGTTTTGATAAAATGACTTGTATCTAGCCTAATAAATACTTCAGGTAATGCATAATTGCGGCCACTTAAGACTAAAACAGATCGTTTAACATAATCTTTTATACTGCTAAACGTAGTAAATGCTGAAACATTAGCTGCAATTAATGCTGATGAGTCATCGGTAATAATTTCATGTGGCGGGCTCCTTACTTGAATTAACCATTTTTTTAACCACGCTGCAATTGAATCTTTATTGTGAGAATCGGTAACCATTTGAAAAATTGGAGTAGATTTAATTGAATCCGAAGCAATCATGCCAATATATACAAATAGTCGTTTTGTTAGTGTAGTTCCATCGGGAAGCTTTATAGCCTGAAAAAAAGATCCAGTTGCATCTACAGTAATGGTCACTTTAGAAAAACTATTACAATAGTTAGTATAGTACTCTATTTGCTGATCAGACCAATAATATAAATGAAAACACGGTATCAATGTCACTTCACGGATAAAGTTCTGTACCTCTTGAGTCATCATGAGTATACTTAAAATTGGGTGAGCATGAAGTCTCTTGCTTTGTCGTTTCTCATACTTGATCTGGCGGAGAGCTGCTAAACTTGGCAGCACTGGTGGGCAAACTTGATTTGGGTCTTTAATTAATTTGGCCGCAAGTTCTTTTTGTACGACTACGGCAGGCTTATACTGTAGAATTTTTGCTAATTTACCTCTTTTGTATGGAGTTAATTTTGATTTTTTTTTAGGATTGTGTGGTACATTCTCTTCCTTACAAGTAAGTATATCGCATGTAAATCTTACAGTTTTTTCAGAAATTGCTTCGGTTTTTATTATTGTTTCTCTTTGACATTGTGAGCACTTTCCAAATAACGAAATGTTATTTTCACCGTCAACTTTCTTATTTTTAAAGTTCCAAGTACATGGTAGCTTAGATAACTCCCAGAGCTTTTCTCTCAAAAAAGTCGCCCACTTAAACTTTGGCAGACTCCTGTATTTTTGGTGTGTCGATGAGGTCCTTATATCTCTTCTAGCATAATGTACCATCACGGGTTGATTTTTTTTCCATTCATGCTCGTCCATTGTAAAACTAAATGTTTTCACCTTGTCTTGATATGTCAGCGATAATGAAGCCACACTATGACGCGACGGTGACGAAGATGAACTACTCTGAACTCGGGGTGAATAAAGGTTATCATCTTCATCATTTTGAAAATACTCGTCGTAGTGCCTTTTCAATGCTTTGTAGATTGCATAAGGAGCTATCGTATTATCTAACTCATTAGATATTGTTTTAAATACTGGATCATTATATTTAATACTGCGATTTCTGCATACATCTCCGTACTTAAGAAATATTTTTTTTAATTTTTCACTATTGACTTTTCCTTTGCGACCCGCTTTTATCTGAAAATTAAATTAAAAAGTATATTTTTAAATATCTATTTATTTATAACTGCTTTTTAATAATTTGAGATTACCAGGAGTTAAAAGTTGCGTCTGGTTTAGGCAAAACCTTAAACGCTCTATTTAGTTTTTAAATAGAGAGCCTGGGAAAGGTTTACCTTACCCAGGCTTTATTTATTATTATTAATTATATAAAACACAATAAATTCCATCCTTGTTCATTAAGGCCTAATTTGTTAGGACTTTATTCCGATCTACTTTTTAACTAGGTACCTATGTAAAAGTACTGACTACAGCAAAACTGGTAAAAGTTTTAACATGGTATGGTGGTAGATAACACAAAATAAATATCGTTAACAAATTTAATTCAAAAATAAATAACTCACCATATTGATTAATATCACGTAATTATTTATATCACGTTTAAATATACACTAAGTCTCTCACTGAATACACACTTATGTCCTTTTTATCGGAATATCACTGTCGGATCCACAACGTACAGCAGTAACAGTCCGTTGAGATATAATACTGGTATCGTGACGATTCGACGCGAGCGCGGTGGTCCGCTGACCAGCAGTTGTGCGAATGAAAAGCAATATTAGAAAGAGAGCGCAATAGGCAAACTCGCGTCGATGCTCCTGTAGTGCGGCCGAAGAGACCAACTTAGAATAATGTTAAAATAGTAATTTTACTGATTTATCTGTAAAAAATATTAAATTTACTCGTGCATTTGATTCAGTGTTTTTTTTTACTGACCCTGGGAATAAAGAGTATTTATGTATACTCAATTTATTTGACAATAATCACAGAAATAACGATATAACAGCGTTATATTAACAGTGAAGAATCAAACAGATTAAGAATAAGAATTGCTTCGATATATTTTAAAATATATCATTATAATTGTGAATGTAACGCTGCATTTATTCTTGAGCACGTCTTAAATGATATTTTTTTTTAGTGCTTCTACTGTAAGTAATTGTTAAAATAGTGTATATCTATTTATAACGTTATTTTAGATATAATTAACATTTCCACGAGCAGTAACTTGCAAGATTCTATTAATATAATTCTGTACATTTTGTTTATAATGTATAAGAATATCTAAATATTAAAAAAGTTTTTTATCAGTTAACAATAGAAACCAGAACAGAAATGCGCTTAGACTGTATTGTCTTGAACTTATGGTCTTGAAATTATGGTCACTCTACTAGAACATTGTATGGGGTAACATAATTCTTGAGATTACTCGCGTCCCAAACAGTGTTGAGGGTAAAAGGATATGTCATTTTAATGGGGTTAATATGAGGATTATATGGACGTCTACAGCAAAATCCTAGCTACTATAGTTATTGAGATATCATGGTTTAAAGTAACGTCAGGACTGCGCGGCCACGAGTTTTGTGTTTTAAATTGATTTCGTCTGTTTAATTACACTTTAGTCGTATTTTAAAGCTTTTGTCAGTTTCGACAAATTAAGACCTTTCTCCTTTTAACTCCTATACTATATGAAGTCTTCAATTTTAATAAAAAAAATACTAAAAACAAAATAGCAAATCAAGGACTGCGCGGCCATGACTTTCAAGGCGAATATTTAATTATAATATTGATATAGAGCTTTGATTCATTTTTCGACAAATCTTGACAAATACAGACTTGAGTTGACAAAAGGAATTATTTCTCTATCCCAAGTAGTTGCTGAGATCTCCGTGGCCGCGCAGTCCTTGACGTCAGGATTGCGCGGCCAACTTAAAACGCTTATAACTTCTTTATTTCTGCTTTGACAAATACGGGGTTTGTTTCTTTCGATTTTGACAAATATCGACAAATTTTTGGCTGAAACCATTTTCTGATTTGATAACTTGGCGGAGCAATCCTGACGCACATAATTATGACGGTCCTCTTCGCCGCTTGCAGCAAAGCCGCAATGCCTGTGCTCCCAGCGTCGCTTCCCCCGGCTGGGGCTCAACGCTGCTTGCTCTCGGCCCGCCATAGTCAGCGGCAGTCGGAGGCAGTGTTTCCGCCAGACCCAGTCACTGGGATTTTTATTCTCGTCTTGCGTAGCAAAAAATTATAAAGATGTAAACCTATTGGTTCGATGATTATCTACATTGACAATAATAACTTAAAAAAAAAAAACTTAAATACACATACATATTACAGATTAACCTTTGTATTTGTAGTTATAAAAAATATCTACACTATTACTATAATACTAAATACTTATAGTGATCCTTCAGCCTTCATTTTTACAAAAAGCGCTAACGGCTAAATTGCAAACGAGAATATATTTACTATCTTTTTAGTTTATGGCCATTCCATACAAGGCTATAGTGATCGGAACGTACTGCCTAGTTCTAACTGAATTGTTTTATTTGAACATAATGTTAATATCCTATAAATCTCAACGGCATAATTAAGCTAAAAAAACTACGCGAGTCCACCTCAAACTCAATTCTTTTTTTCTGTTTTTCTTTTTTTTCTCTTCTATGTCAAATTAATACAATTTTTTATATTTCTTTTTTTATTTGTTCTTAATTCTATGTAATTACTAGTTATGTTTTATGATTGTTTACAATTTATTGATAAAATATAATAATTATGATATTTTAATTACCCTGAGTGGTCCGTTTTCTCCTCATCCAGGGTCACAAAACCACTTTCCGCGCTGTAGGCTGCCATGTACGACCCCGTCATTTCTCCAGCAATGACCTGGGATTTGACGTTGTCGAACACGGGTGCCTCTGTCACCCCGAGTTAACAAACCCTCATTTTGCCAATGAAAGGTGTCCAGAATCTTTCTACATGTTGCGAGGTGTACCTCTCTGGTTGTCCTCACAACTGACACATACTCGAGAAATGCGCTTTGTACGTGGTATATGATACCCGAATTTACAGCGAGTGTCTGTGGGCTGACTTGCCCTTTGTCGACTCTGGTTGGTTTGGGTTTTGGTGCTGGTGTTTCCCAAGATTTCTGCTTGAAATACCTCATGACCGCTGACTCTTGCCGCTGGTTTCTGCGTAGTACTCGGGAGCAGTGCACTGGGGAGGGTGCCAATTTCTTTGAGACGGCTTTTGAACCGGGTTCGGTCCTCTGGGCTGATGTTATTGCCTTTGTCCCTTCTTTCTTTTTCTGCCGTTAGCTTCTGCTTGGCCCTCTCAGCTCTGCTTATGGCGGTCTCGTTCTTAATGGAATTCATAGTGCCGCCTGTGTGGTCTCTGGGGGCTTTGAGGAAGCTTAAAGTTTCCCCCCTGTTCTCGTAGGCCACGACCTCATGCTGTTCGGAGACTTTAAGGCAGCCGAAACGATCTGCAATGTCTCCTCTTTCACCACCGACAGCCATAGCATCGATGCTGATCATGCGGGGTGCTATGCACGTATTTTCACCTGCTCTTCTAATCTTTTAGAGCAGCGAGCTCGCCTGGGCAAATGGGGTCTCCGCTCTCCACTCGAGTAGTGCGATTGTCTTTTCTTTGAATCGCACTAAACGGCACTTGTGAGCGACTATCTCCACCTGCTGCAGCGCGGCGTACTTGCTAACTTTGATGCTCGTTTTTGATGTGCTCCCGTTGATCAGGGCAGCTAGGCCTGGTGAAATTATGATTCGGGTTTCAGTGCGGCTTGAACCAATGCAGAAACTTATGCCCAGCGTCTCCGACTCCCTGTTAATGAACAGGGCGACCCCGCGGAGTCTGATACCGGGGACTCCGTCATTTTCGCATACCAGGAAGTGTGTTACTGGCATGTCGGTTGGGATCATCTGTTGGTTTGTACCTGTTGCTGGCGCTGTACACTGTTGGTTGTGTGTTTGTACTTTGCTGTGTAATTGAAGGTGACGGTTTTTCTGTAATTGGTGTTGGTGATGTGATTGTATGCCCTGTATTTGTAGGTAATGGGTGTTGTGTATTATGTGTGGATGGTGTGTTTGTTGTGGGGGGTACGAGTAGATAGTAGTAGCCGGATTCGACTTCGTACGTGGGCATCTGATTTGTTCGGCTCCGCTGCGGTTATGGCAACTCTACACGCGAATGCTCGGAATGGGATCCTCGAAGCTGGCTTTTCCATGAAGTTATGGAGTGAGGATTGACTTAACTGGAACCCTGTTTTTCGTTCCAGTTCCATTCTTTCAATGCAGAACCTTGGGCACTCGAAGAGAAGGTGCCAGACTGTTTCCTCGCAGCTCTGGTTACAGACGCACGAGGGACTGTCTTTGAGGTGGAAGCGATGGAGGTATTCTGCGAAGCCTCCGTGTCCCGTCAAGATTTGAGTATGTGCTGCGGTGTTAGGATTGTGTCCCTAAGGATTCTTTTTGCCGCTAGGCCGTCTGGAAAGAATACCTTTGTTACCGCCCCAGTACTCGAGGACTCGTACGTAGCTTGTCACATCCTTATGGTCCCCTCCCGTATCTTCCTTCTAATGTATGATAGGAGGACTTTGTAGTAGTCCGCTGTCTCCTTTGTTAGGGCTACTAGGGCTACTGAGGGAGGTAAGGTAGTGAGGGGGTGATGGGGATGAGGATGGGCAAGGGATCCCTCTGGATAGGTCTCGAAATTCCAGGTCAGATAAGCCCAAACTCGAGAAGAATAGGACCAGTCGTTGAGGAGTTCCTTCGAGTCAACCTAATTCGCCACACTGATGGCTGGTCTGTAGACAGATTCCTCGGCGGCAACGTAGTCGGGGTCGGTAAGGGCTTGATTACTTATTTCGACGTCACGCCTCGTAACGCCAAACACGTGGGCCAAAGTGAGGTTAATTTGATAGTAAAACCATGTGTTTTGACGTTTTTTACGCTCCCAAGCCCATGCTCCGATTTTGAAGTTCTTGGTGTCACTGGATAGGTCTCTGTCGCGTCTTTCTGGTGTAATGTTTGCACAACAATGGCACTGACCTTGGCTGAGATATTCCCCACAAAAGATCTAAGCTTACTGCTCCGCAACCAGAAAAGCCAGACGCTTGCCCACACGTATCCTGGTAAATTGACACTGCATAATTTCTCAGACAACCGTTTTGCACACGTAACTCAACGCGTTAAATTTTCGTGATTTACGCGGAGGCGATGTTATTCTTGTGACGTGTTATCGGTTTTTGGTAGTAGTACATTGAATTCTAGTACCTATCTAGTTCATACTCACCTTATTATTATCAGCCTTACCTGTTGAATCTTCATTTCAAGTTAGGGTGTCTGTGTGTGATGGAAAATAGGTACAAAGGGTAATGAAAGTAAAAAAAATAGTAAAATTTCATAGTTTATTGGGGGAGCTCAGAGAAGTCACTGGAACGAGAGTGATTACCAGGGCTATTCATAATTAACACGCTCCTGGAGTTACTCTAGCCACACGCTGCCGGTGTGAGCCGGTGGTTCCATGTTTTGCGCTGCTGGTGCAGGTCAGGGTCCATTCCTAGAAAAAAGAAAATTGTGATTAGTAACAAAAAGAAAGAAAACTCCTGAACATTGTAAATAAAATGTAACAAACAACAAACATTCTGGTAATAAAAATAGTAGAATAAAACATTTCAATCCTTCAGAGGAGAGGCATGTATACTTTTAGAGTGTTAGAGGGATGGGTTTTATTGTGACAAGAAATAGTATAGTAATGCCGTAATAAAGAAAGTATTGATTTGCTTTTAAATGTTCAATAGTAAAAGATGCCCGTTCCAAAGCATATTGTTTGTATGTCTTTGAATATGTGAACAATGTCCAGGAAAAGGGCTTGTGATCTATTTAAAGACTACAATATGATGAGTTGGTAGATCTTGTATGTGCAATCGAGCAAGAATGTACTCACCGCATGTCCACGTACTGCTCTTCTGGTCTGTACACCAACAGCGGGTGTAAACTTAGCTCTAATCGCCGCATGCGCTCTGACACTTCGGCGATTGGAGTAAGCATTCGCCGAATCTGTCGAAGTAAAACAAATTATGAAATCATATTACTTCTACTATATTACAGTATACCTACGCGTAGTGTTCGAAGTGATCATAAAAATGCGGTGTATACTAGGGCATGCAATATCGGAGGGTTATCAGTTCCGGAACTGGATCCGATACTGGAGAGCTAATTTCGGAATTCCGGAACTGGTTCCGGAATTGGTATTTTTTTAATTTTTTATTTATAATTGTCTCATTGTCTCTGTTTGATCCAGCAAAATACAAAAAAAAAAGTAAAACATTTTTTTTGTATTTTTACTACTACTGAAACAAAGCTTATAATAAATCAGTCTTTTAATGATATTGAGTCAAAAATTACGCATTCTCACTATAATAAAACCGACAAGGTATATGAAACAAAATAAAATTATTAAACAGTAATAAAAACATAAAAAATAGTCTCGAAACAGTCTCTTCCTTTATAAAATTATTGTAAATCAGTCTTTTTAATCATTTTAAGTTACAAATTAAACATATTTGGTCATGATTTTTCCTTATTACTCTAATTAGATATACTCACTATATTCAAATCAACAACATTTATAAAAAAACAAAATAAAGTAATTAAACAGCAAAAAAACATAAAAATAAGTCTCGAGATAGTATCCTACCTAATTAAAATTAATATAAATCAGTCAAAATTAAAAATTAATAAAATTTGGTTACCATTTACCTTAATTACTCTAAAATATTCTAATAATAATAAAATCAATAAAATGTATATAAAACCAAATAATGTAATCAAACAGTAACAAAAATAAAAAATATTCTCGAAATAGTCTCCTACCAGCTTAAAATTATTGTAAATCAGTCTTTTAATAATTTTGAGTTACATATTATACATATTTGATTTTATAAAATCAAATAGAATAAAGAATTAAAAATATACTAACATGAGAATTATTGATAGTGATTAATTGAGATCAATTAAATTATTTGAAAGAAATATTATTTTTTTGACAAGAACCGTTGTTCTTGGTAATGAGTTCTTAAGAATAATAACGCGTGTAACATTTTATCTGATAAAGAGCTTTGTATTCGGTTACAAAAGTATCCTGCACACGAAAAAACTCTCTCACTTTCTACACTCGTGGGTAAAACCAATGAAATATACGTATATGCTTCAGTCAAATATACACCTCGGTCTCCTCCGTTATCGTTGTGGATTATTCCACAGACGTTACATTGCGTGCGTTCAGAAAAATATAATAAAATCAAAATATTAAAAAAGAAGACATGAATATCGGAATTCCGGAATTATTCCAGTCAATTCCGAAACTGAAAAATTAGTCAAATTGATCCGGAATTACGGAATTCCGGAATTGCATGCCCTAGTGTATACTAATATTATTTCCACATTAGCCTTGGCTTAGAAAAAAGGTATACACATACCTCGTCCACCGACTTCACCAGACGCAGCGTGCTCGCTGCGTAGTGGATAGTGCAGCGGACCCACCTCCTCAAATACCACTGGCTCCAAAGTTACATAAATCAGCCTGAAATGAACAAAACATTAAAAAAAAAACAAGTAACTAATAAATACAATATTACTTATATGACCTATTTTAATACTTACTCATTGATGCGAGCCGGTATATGAGCACCAGACCCACAATAAATGCGGTGAACGGCTGGGCTCCAGTAATTTCCCATTTTAGGGGGTTCTCCTTTCTTCCCAAAATTGGCAACTCCAATACCTCTGTACTTCTATTAGAGCTTGCGATGTAGGGGTCCCTTCGGGCCGCGCAGTATTTATTATGTTATCATACTTGCTCCAAATATCAAACCTGGCTTTTTTGGGTGGAGGCTCAGTGGGCTCATTGTCTTCTGCGGGTTGCTGGTCTGGCTGCCTTATTCTAATGTTTCCAGCGACCAGTTTAGTTACCACCCTTTTTACGTCTAGAGCATGGTTTTGGTTCCTGAAAACGTTCAATTTGAAGCGCGGATCTAGCAAAGTTGCAATCCCTATCGTTTTGCTGGCTTCCAAATTTGGGAATCTTTTTTCAGTTTCCGACACAAAATGCGCTGAAGTCATTAGGTTAAATAAACAGTTTTGATTGAATTCTTATTGTTGATTTATTTATTTTAAGAAGGTCAACGCGCCTAAAAACGATTCCAAATCCATTTTGACTTTTGAGCCAGCAAGTTTGTTTTTTTTTTTTTATGGTAGGTAAAATCATCCAATGACAAATCGCGCCCTTGGGCGGAGCGGGAAATAGTGTCAGACTCTTACTGACTAAAAACCTACCCTGTTCCTTCCCTGCCTTGGTTCCAGGGCCCTGGTATGCATTTTCATACCTTCCCAGAGCCCCAGACTAGGCCTCGACCCTACTGGGCCCCTACGGTTTGCTGACAACTCCTTGAGGCGCACGGGAACAGTGCGCGCCGTAAACGACTTGGGCTCGGTCCGGTCTGTTACCGGACAAACGGACAGCGAGCTACCCGTTGCCCGCCGTCCGCAAGCCCGCGCCTACGGTGGCCGGAAATTTGGATCGGAATTACGGCGGTGGCTGCGGCGTGAGCGCCGTTGCCTGATACGGTCAGCCTCCTCCTTTGCTAGCATTACTGCTTCGCAGAAGGAGGCGACCGCCTGCCACTCCTCTTCGCTCCGGCGCGAGAGATCGCCGCCGATTGCCCCCACGAGGACACGGCGATGCTCTTCCCAAGCGGGGCACACCTCTACCGTGTGCTCCACCGTGTCCACCGGGCGTTCCGCACAGTGACGACAAGCAAGTTTGGTAGTTTTGTATTCGCTTTCTTTTTTCGACCTTTCCCAATCTGTGCTTTTATTCTGTCTTATTCGTTTGTAGTGCTTTTCCGTTCTTGGTGAAACTGAATTCATCTTAGTAATAGAGATGTTCAATTTTTTTCTATTTAATAAGGTGTTCCATTAAAAGGAAGAAAGAAACAATGAAAAAGAAACAGCAAGATTGTGTCTCACGGCTCCGCCAAATAGATTTCAGCATAATGCCAGACAACTACGTAGCAGTTGCCCGACGCTGGTTTTCAAGTGAACCTTAGGTGCATGTACGGATGAAAATCAGTTTTATTATATGTGTATGGTATATATTTGAGAATATTGCAATGGACAACAGCGAAAAGTACCATCCATAATCCAAAACGGTGATTGATTCAGCATCGATAAATTTTGCTTAGTTGAGAATACGCATACACATTTTCCATCAAAAACGTAATGGCCTATCAAGAAATTTTCTTTATTGATATGAGTAGCTCTTCAGGATATAGGATATTTATACCGCACACGTCCTGCGTCACATGGAAGGTTTTTGTTTCTCTCCCTCTGTATGATCATCCTCATTGCGTCTTAACTGGGCATATAGGGTGCACTGGTTCTGGGTAATTACAAAAAAAAAAACATAAATCATTCTTGGAATCTATTTTTTCCAGTGCGTCAATTAGTTTGCGCCAGATCACAGACAAGATACAGTAGACTTTTTTTTAAAGGTGGGTAAGACTTCTCCCGCTCCAGGGCAGAGCGGGAGGGCGTGTTAGACTTTTAATGATTAAAACCCCACCTATGTTCCTTCAGTTGCCCTTTGCGTCCCAGATACTTTTGAACGGGTAACCCATGGTGGATTACTCTTTCAGAAGTCGATCCCATAGCGTCAATAGGCTTCGACCCTGCTGGACCTCTTTGGTTTTGCTGAGATCTTTTTGAGGCATAGGTCGGACGGTTACCGGACGCCCGGTTAGCGAGCTACCCTTTGCTCGTCGTCCGCAAGCCCACGCTTATGGTGGCTGTTAGTCGGAGCAGGGGTCTCGGCGGCTGGGGAGTGACTATGTCTGTTCCCGCACGCGTGCCCCCATTATCTTCGCTAGCATTAATTACTGCTTGGCAGAAGGTGGCGATTACGCCCATTCCTCGTCACTCGGGAACATGGCCTGGAACAAGAAGTCGTCACCGCCGATCGCCGCCATGAGGACACGGTGGTGCTCCACTCAAGCGGGAGACACCTCATACGGTTGAGGTGTGCAGTTTGGCTCAAAAAGCACTATAAATCATTGTAAGGTGTGAACTACGTACCTGTACAGGCCTTTGGATTATTTATGTAGGGCAGTCCTTGCTGCTATTGGCCTTTTTTTAAATTCACCTCTTAATGAGCTCACGACGCATTCTTCGGGGTTTAGACTGTGTAAATGTTGTAAAAGATTCTTCTATTGTTCCAAATGATAGCTGTTGTTAATTTTCAATGTTTTTACGTATACACCGCAACCACTTATTTTTTAGGTGCAATTCCAGTATTATGTACTGTTGCGATTTTCAAGGAAAACGAGAATCCATTTACGACGAGTAAGGTCCTTGCCCTTCTTCGATTAAACTAATTCACATAGTAACATAACTCATTTATATTATTATTATTTTTTTACGAAATCGAAAACAATAAAGATGAGGGACATGTACCACAGAAACATAAAAATTTAAAATTTCGTTAGGCAATTGTTTTCCATGGTTAATTTTTGTTTTTGAAGGTCATAATTTTTGCAACATAGAAAAAGGCCAAAATCCTGTTAAACAATTTGGTTTATTGATATATATATATTAAAAAACTATAATGCGAACAAAAAAAAAAAATTGTCAGCCAAACATTGCGTAGTATTTGGCGCTGGCTTAATTTTTCACTTTTCAGTTCCTTGTTTTATTTATCGGAGGAACCTTTGACTCGAAGAAAGGTAAACCCCTCTTAATTTCACAAAAGTACGTTAATTCGTTGGTTCCAGCTGACATTGGAAGACCTTCGATAACCACAAGCCTAGGAAGATAAAACTATTTTAAACCTCATTATTTGAAATCCATCTAGTCGCTCAGCTAACATAGCGAGTCAAAGAACGTTTTTTGTTAATTCACATTTAATTGACAAATTCTGTCACAGGTCAAAGTCTCAATAAATACTCATTAATTTATAATTGAACCTTATTTTTCTAAATTCTAGGTTATTCCGCTTGTTGCTGTTATGTTTTCACGTCTCGTTGTATATCTGTGGATATTGTTAGAGACAAAACATTTCGACATGTTCTGTCGGACTACTGCACGTCGGAATGGCATCCAGTCGGCCAACAGTTAGTCGAATAAGTGTTTTGTCGATCAAATTACTATCGAGAGAGCGTTCAGTCGAGATAAACTCCATCGGAATAAAAGAAATTACTTAGATAACAATTTGTATTCTATAAGGAAAAATTATATTTTGAATGAAGGTTTCTAACGTCAAGTAGGGTGAACTCATCTAACTTCGTGACAAAGGCATTTGAGTAATAAAATACCAATAAGTTATTAATTACTTTAAAGACTTAGCATGAGTTTTAATCAGTCTTTTATGAGGAATATTGGCACAATTAATCACATTTTTTTTCTAGAAACCTAAGAGTTATACTAAATTTACTAAAGCAAGTCAACTTGTCTAATTCCGTGGTGACCTCTTTAAGTCCGTGATAGCTACTACTTTAATTCTGATATAACGGAATTAGGCAAGTTAACTTTATTTAAGTTGTTCAAAATTAATATTATAAAATTAACATAAACATAAAAAAACAAGATAAACAGTTTAGTAATATCTTCTAGAATTCTTCTTCGGCGTAACACACTTAAAAATTATCGCATTAGCCTCAAATTCTTGAGCAGCTTTGACTTTGGCAATGTACGTGATACGTTTTGAAGCAGAAGGAACAAGAAATCCAGTCTGCTCCATTTTCAAAAGCTGCATCTTCTGAGTACCATCTCTTACATATTTCAAATAGCCAATCGTCGTCTTCAGTTCTATTTTTCTTCTTAAATTGTTGCTTCGCAGGTGCAGTATCAGTTTTATTTGCTCTATTACTTCGTTTCACTTTTGTTTCAGATTTTGACATGCTAGGAACAGCAGTGACGCTAACAACAACATCATCAAGGTTCTTGTTGGTTGTTTTAAGTCGCTTAGTCCCAGATGTACCGGAAACAGCAGCGTCTCCTAGATGCTTGTTGGCTGTTTTAGGTCGCTTAGTTCCTGATGTACCGGCAACAGCAGCGTCGTTTAGGTTCTTGTTGGCTGTTTTAGGTTGCTTAGTCCCTGATGTACCGGCAACAGCAGCGTCGTTAAGGTTCTTTTTGGTTGTTTTAGGTCCCTTAGTTCCTGATGTACCGGCAACAGCAGCGTCGTTAAGGTTTTTGTTGACTGTTTTAGGTCGCTGAGTCCCTAATGTACCGGCAACAGCAGCGTCGTTTAGGTTCTTGTCAGTAATAGGAGTTAAACATCGTGCATGAGGGACGGTCCTTCTTTTTTTTTTACTTTGATTTTGCTCTAACTTGGGCACTTTCAAAATCTCGTCTAATTGATCGAAAAGCTTTTGTTGTTGTACCGGTGCTGGAACTATAACTTCTTCTAAAATTCGAATTTTAAATGTTTTATTTTGTTTAAGTGGTTCAACTTTTTTAAATGAAACTCCTTGAATGGGAGAGTCTTGTGCTGTTATGATTTCAGAATTGATTTGGATGGAGAAGTCTTTTGATGTTGTTGGTTCGGGATATTGTTGATCATATGAGTCAGGAGATTTCAGTACGGGTGCTGCAAGGATTACTTCAGAATACTGGGCTGTAGTAATTTCAGGACGGTGTTGGTCGGAGGAATCTGAAATTCCTAATACAGCTGCAGTTGAGATCGTGTCATTATAATGAGTGTCTTTATAAGAATAACGTTTTGAGGGAATTCTTACCATTCTGAGCCTGCTGGATTCTTTTTCTGCAGAATTGTAGTTCTGAAATACATCTGTACTATCAGTTTTTTTAAGTTTTTGTTGAGAAATGATAGGCGACTCCTTAGTCTGACCCGGAACATTATCCAAAATTTTATCTCCTTTAAGCTGGACTGGTTGCTTGGCACATTCAAATTGAGAGCCTGCTAATTGAAGACGATCACATACAGGGTCATCTGTCTCCAGGGACCCATTTTCTTGGTCAGTGTTGGATTCTTTTGCTGCAGAATTGTCGTTCTGAAATACATCTGTACTATCAGTTGTTTTAAGTTTTTGTTGAGAAATGATAGGCGACACCGTAGTCTGACCCGGAACATTATCCAAAATTTTGTCTCCTTTAAGGTGGACAGGTGGCTTGGCATATTCAAATTGAGAACCTGCTAATTGAAGAGGATCACATACAGGGTCATCTGTCTCCAGGGATCCATTTTCTTGGTCAGTGTTGGATTCTTTTGCTGCAGAATTGACGTTCTGAAATGCATCTGTACTATCAGTTGTTTTAAGTTTTTGTTGAGAAATGATAGGCGACTCCGTAGTCTGACCCGGAACATTATCCAAAATTTTGTCTCCTTTAAGCTGGACAGGTGGCTTGGCACATTCAAATTGAGAACCTGCTAATTGAAGAGGATCACATACAGGGTCATCTGTCTCCAGGGACCCATTTTCTTGGTCAATGTTGCAGTATACGATTTCTTCTGAAAGTTGAATTCGAGATGTGCAGGGTCGCGGGGTTTGTTCATCTTCATGAAGTATGACTTTGTCTGTCAACTTTGATGGAGCAAGTGCCAGTGGATTCACAGCTGTTCTGTTAAATGGACAGATACCCGCTTTTCTGAACCCAGCTCGTATGTTTGATGGTGTGAAGCTTTTTTCAAATGCAGGGGTAAAAAATTTATGAAAATCATAGCGGGTTGGGGTGTCGCATGAATTTTTCATTTTGTGACTTTCGATTGTCGTCCTCCAGGCTACTTTAAGAGGTCGATGAACACTGACATCAAGTGGTTGAAGAATGGCACTCGTGTGTGAAGGTATTGTAAACAATATTATATGTTGTGATCGAGCGTAATCCAGTACAGGTGGCATAACGTGACTGGCGTGTGAGTCCATAATCAATAGAACTGGTCTTGCTGGAGGGGGATACATTGAACAAAGAATTTTAACCAATCTAGGAATAGCTCACCCGTGATCCATCCCTTTGGAGAAAATCGTACTTGGGTGTTTGGCATAAATCCTTTTGTCAGTTGTGGTATGATTCTTATACCTTTGAATATAATAAATGGAGGGATATAACACCCTGTCGCATCTATGCACGCCAATAATGTGGTTGTCGTACCCTTTTCTGCGTATGTTCTGTTATAAACATATTTTTTTCCAATACTTGTCACAATTTTGTTGGGTTTGTTGACAAACATCAGACCAGTTTCATCGCAGTTCCATATTCTTTCGGGTGGAATGTCATGTTCGTATAACTCTTTTTCTAATTTTTTATAAAAATCTTCCAAAACAACCGGTTTTGAGCAAATCGCTCTACCTGCTGAAAGATTTTCCGGTGTACGCAAAGACAAACCGTAGCGTTCTTTATACTTCACCCACCAATTCCAACCTGCAGATCCCTTTTCGTCATTGAATGTGCAGCTTATATTCGCAACTTTTGCTAAAGACAATGCAATTTGCTTTATTTTGGTAACTGTAAGACCAAAACCACGTTCTTGCATCTCAATTATGTAAGCCAGTAACTTTTGTTCTATTTCAACAGGTAACGCAAACGGCCTTCCTATCTTGGACATTACGATCTGTGCATCTTGATTACCCTCTCGTATATTTTTGTACTTCGTCACATTCTCTTTTAACGTCGACCATGGAATCTTAAACTCCTTAGAAGCTCTGCAAACTGTCATTGTTGAACTCAAAACAGTTTCAACGGCGGTTTTGAGATCGAGCTCCGAGTACTTTCTGTTCTTTTTGTTGGGGTAATCCATGATATCTGAAAGTAAATAAGCAAATTATAATAATAAATACATAACTGCTTAGATTTTAGCGTCTGTTTAAATTTGCAGCTCGTATTAATAAAACAAATGCTGCGAAATTTTGTTATTAAACTACTCACGTAATTACGTGACAAGTCAGCAAAATATATAATAATACAATTTAAATGTATGAGCAAATCCTGATATATCACAGAGTATCTACATAAAAGGACAATGGTCAAAAATGTATGGAAGCTAGTACACCCCTCCAATAGCAATGAAATTGGCAGCTTTGTTGAAATGTTTGTACGTTCTGAGTTTTAAGCTATAAAAACAAAAGTTAGGCTAGGTTAGGTATTAATTGGTACACCCCACCAATAGCAAAGACATATATGTCGTTGGATTGATCTTTTTAACTGGAACAACATTTACTATAACAGCTTTGTTGAAAGGTTTGTCCGTTCTGAGTTTTAGGTGAAAAAAAAAAAGGTTAGGTTAGTTGTTAAAAACAAGGTAATTGGTACACCCCACCAATAGTTAAGACATATATGTCGATGGACAGGTCTTTTTAACAGGAACAACATTTACTATGACAACTTTGTTGAAAGGTTTGTCCGTTCTGAGTTTTTGGTTAAAAAAAAATTTAGGTTAGGTTAGGTACTAATTGGTACACCCCACCAATAGCAAAGACATGGTCAAAGGGTATATGAAAATGGCACCCGGGGCCCAGGCCCTGGGACCAAGGCAAAGAATGGAACGGGGTAGGTTTTTAGTCAGTAAGAGTCTGACACTACTTCCCGCTCAACCCAAGGGCGGGATTTGTCATTGGATGATTTTACCTACCATAAAAAAAAAACCAATAGCAAAGACATATGTGATTTGATAGGTCTTTTTAACTGGAACAACATTTACTATGACAGCTTTGTTGAAAGGTTCGTCCGTTCTGAGTTTTAGGTTAAAAATAAAAGTTAGGTTAGGTTAGGTGCTAATTGGTACACCCCACCAGTCTTTTTTGTGGCAAACATGTACTCATTGACTAATAATCTTTGTTCCATTGGCATAGTAGAAAAAATAGTTTTGAGGTGTTCAATTACTGGACGTATTTTAAATATCCTGTCGTGTTTGGCATGGCTACAGATTTGTGATTATCATGTTATTAATAAAAGATATTAAAATTTATATATATATTTTTTTTTTAATAAAAGGAATTATAGGAATAGGAATAATATTTATTTTTTAATGAAAGGAATCCATTTCCTTAATAAGGTTATTAATGTTAAATGTCATGGAGCAGTAGGCGTTTTGAACCGACATACTATTGAACTAATGAGCAATCGCTGTAGGGTTTTTCGCTAACAGGATTTTTCGCACGAACTGTTATAAGGCCGACCTAGTTAGTGTTAAAAAAAAAAAAAATTAGCTGGAACCACTTCTAATCACCACAATATAAAAAAGATACAAATACACAATTTAGAACTTATAATTTGGTAATGTCCCTCTTAATTGGCCTCTATATTTGGCACACTAGATTACGCGGCGGCGTTCAGATTCTAACTGAATTAACCATATAATTTCCATGCACGGGGAAAAAATGCAACATCAGCATTTTATTAAAGGAAAAATACTAGAATGTACTACTAAATGTAAGTAAAAGCTGATTTAGGCTTTATTGGCAACCACTTTAATCTGTTCCGAAACTCCGACACGTGATCATATTTGCGGAGGCCAAAAATAAAGCGGATGCACAAATTCTGCAATTTCGTATATGGTTTAAAATTAGTTTTAGATGTTTGTAATGTTTCGACACAGATGTGACATTTTGTGTTATAACTAGGCGTAGTGGAACTGAGCTTATTTGGCTGATATGCTAATTTAGAACTCATCTTTTTTGGATGAGGTGCGAATCTAGAAAAACTCATCGCTTTAGGATGAGGTGCGAATTTAGAAGTACTCATTTCTTTAGGATGTGATGCGAATTTAGAAGAACTCATCTCTTTAGGATAAGATGCGAATTTTTAAAATTGGTATATGAATTAGTACAGGTCGTGTCATTTAAAATTTTGTTTAATTTTGGCAGACACGGTACCAAAATCTTGCTTAGTTTAAATTGTTACTAATTTTAGCAGTATTTTCACATGTATGTGTAAGTGCGTCATTTGAATTACTGGGAACCGAGTTACGGTCATGTTGTCTGTTATCAGCGGCTTGCCGTTGCTTCATATTGTACTTAAGCTTGCGACACTCTTTAATTGTGTAACCAACGTTTTTCCAATAATCTCAAGTTTTAGAATTATCTTTGCGATTAGTACTACACTTAGAAAATGGTGAATTAAACTTTACTTAATTAATTAGGATTTTGGTCACGCTTTTAATGCTTAAAACATTTTGATGCGGCATATCCTATCTTGTTGCAAATAGAACACTGTTTAAGGATCTTTGTTTAGACCTAGATATTATCAGGTGCGCAGTAGAAACTCGGAGTCCGAAGTCACGTTGCACTGCCGCTGTGACGTACCGGAGTTGAACTTGACTGGAATTTCCCGAGTTTGAAGGTTGGTGTATTAGACCTGAAGCTGCCCGTGATGAGATGCCGTCTGGACCGGACGCACACTATACAGTAGACTTTGGCCGTCGTCCAGGTTTCGATGTGCCTGGAGCAGGCTCAAGCTGCAGAGCTTGAGGCTGACCGTCGTCCAATTGCTGATGTGGCTGTAGCGGGCTCAAGCTGATGAGCTGAGACTGACCGTCGTCCAAGCAGTGACGCAGGCTTGACCTTAGGTCAAGTCTTACTGTCGATCAGTAGAACGGGGGGCTGTAGGTTTAAACCAGCCAGATACCAGCGTCTGTTTGACTCACCGTCGTAAAACTTCGTCTCTGGTATCGCACTTCTGACACCAATTTGTTATAAGGCCAATCTCGTTCGTGTTTCTCTTTAAAAAAAAAAAAAAAACAATTATTTTGCAGGAATCTGTAGGTTCGGGATACCACGTTGCCTCTGCCTGATCCTCCTTAGCTAGCATTACTGCTTCGCAAAAGGAGGCGACCGCCTGCCATCCCTCTTCACTCCGGACCATGGGCTGAACCAAGGCCCGGCGAGAGAGATCGCTGCCGCCGATCGCCCCCACGAAGACACGGCGATGCTCCCCCCAGGCAGGGCACACCTCTACAGTGTGCTCCACCGTGTCCTCCGAGTGTTCCGCACAGTGGCGACACCCGGGCGAATCCTCCGCACGAATTCGGAACAGGAACTTGACGAACTTGCCGTGTTCGGTCTTGCCTGCGTCGTGCGGAAGTTGAGAACGCTGTGAGGTCTTTCCTGCCACTCCTCAAGGATGGGCCTTATCGCCTCGATTGTGGCGCGCCCAAACTCCAAAAGGGTTGAAAATTGGTCACCACTGGCTCGCATTCGTGGCTCCATTTTAATTGTTACTATCAGTTTGTTTATCGTCATAACATAATTTTTTCAACTTTTCAACTAATGTAATTGGGGAACTTAAAATTCTTTTACAAAGTTAGGCAACTTACCTATGATATCTTTGTTTAATTAGTTAATTTAAAACATCACTATTAACTACTCTTTTAACTATTTTGATTTACATAAAGTGAACACTTAGATCATGAACAAAGACTACTGTTACAAATTACGATGACTGTCTTACAGAAAGGTTAGTTTAAAACTGAACGAATAATGTCTTAATAATTGGGTCTTGGTAAAGTTCCCATGCTCCTTAAGTCCAGAGGTTTTTTTTTATCAGGGCACTGAAAGAAAAAAAGAAAGATAATAAGTTTATTCTACTTAAAATAGACGCACAAATTATTTACAAAAAAACAGTTTCCCTGTCAGGCCATATGTGAAACGGGCATAACATTCCACCTTGTGACCATAGACAACCAAGTCGTCTAGGTTGTCTACTACATCCATGACGCCGGCTGTCACTGGCCTCAGCAGAGACAAACATAACCAACAAATAACCAAAATAAAGAAAAAGAGACATTTAAAATCTATAAATACAAGTTGTGCGTCGCATTCAAGCAAGAATGGGCCATTGCTCAGCGTATACCGTGAAGCTAGGCAAATCCAGCTATCAACGATGCTTATTTTCAGTAACAACCCGTTGTGACAATTTGGCGCTTCCTCCGCGAGAAATCAGTAAAAAGTTTTGGCAGGTTAGTACCAAAATACACGCCTTTACGTCCTTTTTTATACATAAATACACAATTTTAACAACAATACTACAAACATACATAAATACACGACAAATTACATTATCATAACAACACAAGACTGACATTAAATTACATAAATATACAACAATTACACCATTATAAGTACAATGAACTGAGACCAGATCACTCGTAACCATTATATCTACAGGTGGTAATGATGGCATAAACAAACAGGCCAAAAATTGCACTATATTATGGGGAGGCAGCATGACGGCCGGTACTAGCACAGGGAGGCATTGAATCGATGACCATCACGACTGTGGAAGACCATATCCATTTCCTGAAGTCCAAGACCAAAGAGGTAAAGCTAAAAAAGAATAATGTAATCTGATTAAAATACTAAAATTATGTGGCTTGTTGAATCTGCATGAATTTTTTTTTTAAAACTGTAATGAATTGTTTTTTTGACTTCAGGACTCTAAGTGGTGGATCGAGGTTATTCCAACAGTGCGTTGCGGTATATCTGAAACTTCCCCTGAATGCTGCGGTTCTGTGATGTGGTGTACAAAGAGGATATGTGGAGAAACGTGGTTCAAATTTGCTATGTCTCCACTTTAGTTTGTCAAATAGGTATTTTGGTTTCTGTGTAGTTACAACTCCAAACAATAAACCAGCCAAATGTAACTTTCTCCTCGCTGCCATTTTCATAATGTAATGCTGATTGATATAGGGAGTGACATGGCTCCTATATGGTACATTTACACAAAACCTTACACATGCATTCTGTATACGTTGAATTAATCGTTCTGTTCTGGCTAACAGGCGTGGACCATAAACTGTGTCACAATAATTCAGACGAGATAAAATTAGGCTGTCTACCAGTTGTTTGCGAAGATCAACACTCAGATGGGCTCTTATTTTATATAGTAGTTTCAACCTATAAAAGCAATTACGCATGGCATTGCTGATGTGCTTCTCAAATCTAAGTTGAGGGTCCATAGTCAAACCCAGATTGCATGCCAATTCTACCCTATCTATTTTGCTCCCTTTGATGACAATTTCTGGATTAGCTGACAGTATCGCACTGATCATTTTCCTACTTCCCAAAACCATGTACTTAGACTTTAGTGGGTTTAAAACTAGTGAGTTTGCGTCTGACCATTCCACCACTCTTTTGAGATCTGCATTAATTTTATCCACTGCCTCTTTTAGATCTACAGGCTTAAAAAAAGTGTATAACTGAATGTCATCAGCATACATGTGATAACTGCAGTGTTGGAAGGACTTGACAATGTCTGCACTGTAAAGAATATACAAAAGGGGCCCCAAAATTGATCCCTGGGGCACACCACGTGACACAAGCCGCGGAGAGGATGAGCTAGTTGATCCATCCTCCCTCCCGATTTCCACGAGCTGTGACCTATTCTGTAAGTAGCTAGCGAACCACTCTATTGTTTCCGCAGTAAAACCATAGTATGCTAACTTGGAAAGTAATAAAGTAGTGTTAATTGCATCGAAGGCACGTGAAAAATCAAGAAGAGCAAGTATGGTCCCCTCCCCTCGATCACGCGCTTCCAAGATATTTCCCACCACATCTGAAAGGGCTGTGGCTGTTCCACGACCTTTCCTAAAACCAGACTGCAAGTCCGGAAGCATATTATTTGTTTCTAGATACTCCAGCATTTGGTTGTAGACTACTCTCTCCAAGACTTTAGATAAACATGGGAGAATGCTTACAGGTCGTAGGTCTTTAACAGTGCAAGGGTTACTGGTTTTAGGCAATGGACGTACTATAGCACATTTCCATGAGTGCACTGGGCTCAGGGTATCGCGAGCACTTGGAACTTCCATGCCGATCCCGTGATGTCACCCAGCACTCCAAAACCGTCGCCGTTCTTCATGTTATCAGAGCACAGCGATCGCCAACACCACTATTAACCTTTTCACCAAGCAAATTCACTGTAAAAAGATATCAAGTGTTTCTTTGTTTATATTTGCCGCAACTATTGTCGTTGTGTTGTTCGAAAACCATAGACCAGAGTTATTTTTCTTTCGAACCAACACTTCGTCTTGGCGTTATGTTGGTTGATGTGACTTTGGCTACCACTTTTTAGTCGACATCGCTAAAGCGAAAAAGAACTTCGGAACGAATTCGATACGGAGCGATTGCCACTTGTCTAGATCCCCAGGGACAAGATTTGGCGTGCGAAGACTAAACTGGAAGGTTCTGGTATAAACTTATCATAATTCCTGACTAGGTCGCGGCATCAAGCTTTTATGGCGGCATGTGAAAAGTTTGGCGGCTCCAAGTGCTAGACTAGACAAGGTCATAATTATATTACATCCCGATATGACCAAGCATCGTGTCTCAATTCTCTTGGTTAGCCTAAGCTGGACTGAAATTGAGCTTTAAAACAAACCTTTTAGTCTCTTGGTTAAACTACTGGAACGAACTGTTTTCTTAGAGAATAGCACTGCTGATTTTTGCTTTCGCTTGATGTGTGAACTTCTAAGTTTGGCTAGCGTATGTTAATGTTTGCAATATGCAGGTGTCCATAATTTTTAGTTAGCCTATACTTTCCCACTGCTGGGCAAAGGCCTCCCCCAATTCCTTCCAGGTATTTTTCTCTCGGGCCACCTCGAAGTAAGGGTTACGTTTCAGAAAATTGAACATAATGTTCCATACGAGGAAAATCTCCGGGTCATGATGGACTCAGTATTGAGCACTTCCTGCACGCTGGACCTCACATCTCGCGAGTGTTAGCAATGTTTTACTCCCTGTGTGTGAGCCACAGTTATTTGCCGGCTGATTTCATGAAGACAGTGGTGGTGCCGGTAGTTAAAAATAAGACAGGTGACTTAGCTGATACTAATAACTACAGGCCTATCTCTCTTGCTACCACAGCGGCCAAAATTTTTGATGGTCTGCTTAATGTACAGCTGAACAACTACGTAACTCTCCACGACAACCAGTTTGGGTTTCGTCCACAGCTATCAACGGAGAGCGCGATTCTGTGCCTTAAGCACACCGTCAACTATTACACCAAGAGAAATACGCCGGTATACGCGTGCTTCCTGGACCTCTCCAAGGCTTTCGATTTAGTTCAATACGATATCCTATGGAGCAAGTTAGACCAGATTAACTTACCGAACGAAATTACCAGCCTATTTCGTTTCTGGTATGCACATCAAAAGAATTGTGTGAGATGGGGAGGGGCGATGTCAGAGCAATATGAACTTGAATGTGGTGTCAGGCAGGGCGGATTGACCTCTCCTACGCTTTTCAACGTGTACATAAATGACCTGATCGTCGCGCTCAGCAACTGCCATGTCGGCTGCCATATCGATGGAGTGTCTGTTAATAATCTTAGTTATGCGGACGACATGGTGTTGATGAGCGCGTCGGTATGTGGTCTGAGAAGATTGTTAAAGATATGTGAAGATTATGCTCGTGACCATGGCTTGAGATATAACGTGGCAAAGAGTCAGTTCATGGTTTTTGCAGTTGGTGCAGTAAGTCCCCAGAATGTTCCGTCTATTATACTGAATGGGACACCTCTGGAGAGGGTGAATAAGTTTAAATACTTGGGACATATTCTTACCCCTGAACTGAGAGATAATGAGGATATTGAGAGAGAGCGGAGGTCGCTCTCAATACGAGCCAACATGATAGCCCGAAGGTTTGCTAGGTGTTCACGGGAGGTAAAAGTCAAGCTATTTAGAGCATACTGTACATCCCTTTACACCTGCAGTCTGTGGGCTCGTTACACAAAAAAGTGCTATAGCGACCTCCGCGTTCTCTATAATAATGCGTTTAGGATTGTGGTGGGGCTGCCTCGGTTCTGCAGCGCCTCGGGCATGTTCGCGCAGGAGCGCACCGCCTGTTTTCACGCATCTATGCGCAGGCGGAGCATCTCTCTGGTGCGCAGAGTACGGGCCAGCTCCAACACAGTCCTGGCGATGATCGCCGACAGGTTGGACTGCGCCTACATGCTGCATTGCTGCGGCAGACATGTTCAGGCAAGACCGTTTAGCAGGCGTTATTAATCCTGGTGTCTGTTGGAGTATTTATTTATTTATTTAATAGGATTATTGATTTTAATTTTGTAATTTTGATAAGCTGTTGTATTTTTATTTTTTATTTTTGACTTTTATAAAGAATTGCGTTTTATTGTATTTTAATTTTTGACAATTATTTATTTTGAATTTTATTGTATTATTATTTTTGACATTTATTATGAATTTTATTTTATTGAATTTTTATTTGTTTTATACTGTGTAAAAAAAAATTGTAAAACTTTTATGGGTCTGGATACCTGAATTAAATGATTATTATTATTATTATTATTATTGAGCCTCAGATACATCATTTACTCGCCTTTCCATTACTATATATAGATTTTCACTAGTGTTTCTGGTCTTATTGCTGCCACTTGTGTTAATTAAAAATAAAAAAAGATTTGAAACATTGGTAAGGAGTTTCAACTTGAGAAGTAATTTCATCTTCATAGATTCCATGTTTCTCTTTTTCCAAATAAGTTTTCTTTTGTCCAATAATGTGCTGAAAATATCATCACAAGGAAGAAGGTTTTGGGTACACTGTTTCCTATCGAATGGTTAGATGGACAATGTTGGTTGGAACAAAGTGCCTCCCAGTTATAGCTAAAAACCTTTCAAGCATGTGTAATTGTAAATTCCATGTTGAAACATCTAACAGGTATTTATTTTTTCCTTCTGGTACATTTTCAGCCCTAATTACCTCAGTTGGTCTGCACTAACTCCGCTTTGATGGAACCATTGTACAATTCTGAATTTTGCACGACAAAGTTTAATGTGTATACAAAGCGATAATAAGTATTTTGAACTTTATACTTCAATGCTTTAAACGATTTCTGTGTAAAACCTGGCTGCGCATCGACCACTATAGTACCATTTTTTACCACCCTTTTAAAGTGCGTGCGTGAGGTAAGTCTGAAATTTATTTCGTACGTATCATATGAGTGAGTAAAAATGAAGGCTACAAGCAAACGTTCTAAGAACTAGTGATAACTTGGTGTTGTGATTTTATTACTTTTGTAACGAGCTATTCAGTCATTTACCCCTAAATGTGCAGATTGGTCTGATCATTATCGTTATCGGAAGTGTACGAGTATACTGGTTTCTGAAAAAATTTAAATATATAAAATTAGTATTACATCGCAATAGTTTATTTTATAGTGACATTCTAATTTTAAAACTTCAAACTACACACTACATTCATTACCTTTCGTCTTCCTTTGTTGAATATTAAGGCATATCCGTTTTAAAGGTGGCTTATCAGTTTCCTCGTATGGCGATTATAAGTGGTCACATAGCTTCAAAATGTTCAGTTCTTGCTGTTGCTAAAAGAACAAAACCTTTGATGTTTGAAATCAACGAATAATATTTTTAAGTTTTAATATTTAATTGTCATAGTGATATGACGTTGTGTTCGTACAGCTAAGGAGTGGGATTCCCTGTCGAAGTCAGTTTCTCGATAGCTTCCACCTAGGGGTCTTTAAGTGAATAGGTTAATTTCTAGGCAAGCGTACTCCATCGTCGACCACATCATCGATTACCATCAGGTGAAAACTAGTATAATATTCCATAAATTAATCCAAAAGAGTACATGTGTGACGGGGTCGTAAACGACTCACACGTAGTATCTGTTCGATGAGCTGGTAACTAAAGGTTGTGTTTTCCTGGCTGATAGGTCAAAACTGGATAATGACGCGGTTAGGTAAAACTACTCGTAATAAGTCGGCAAAAAGCAGCACCCATTAGTCAACTGGATCGTAAGTTACTGATGTTGTCGACAGAATGGCTTCTGTGTGCGTTAGTGTTCCATTTTAATAAAATTCTAGTTGATTATTCTAGATTTCTTTTTACGTAGATTGCTAAGAGATCATTCCTTTCCAAGGTTTTTGTTAATCTATTATTATCGAAATACGCTGCTCATAGAAATAGTGTAAGCATTTCCGTAAATTTATTATTCTACCTTCTTTAATTTACTGCTTATCTAGTAATTTATACATTAAGGATTCCATGTGTTACAATAGGCGGTCTAATCGTTGTTAAACTCTTCCCCTGGCACGATAACAAATCCATGCTGCAAAACAAAAAAAAAAATGAAGGTTTCGTTCAGAACAATTTTTTAATTCTTCATTTGCGCAAACCTCTGTTAGGACGTGACGGACAAAGAGAAGAAAGCATTTATTTCAAATAAACCAATTACATGCACTTCCGAAGCAGAGATCTCTTTGAATGAGCATGAAATTCCTTCGACAGTCTTATTTCAATGATGCTATAAGTTACAAAAAAGAAAACAATTTCTAAATATAAAAATTAAAATAAACTACTGGCATATAAGAAAGGACCAGTCTCAGCTAACAGCACCCGTTCACGGCTATGACGCAGCACCACTAAGTTTAATGGTTAATACCTAGATGCAATATGTTCCATTTGTCTATTGTTTTTTTCGTCTGATAGACCCAGGCGAGAGTTCTGAGAATATTAAAACATAATAATTATTGTTTCAAATACAAGTTACAAAAAAAAAAAACATTCTAAATATAAAAATTAATATAAACTACTGGCATCTAAGAAAGGACCAGTCTCAGCTAACAGCACCCGTTCACGGCTATGACGCAGCAACACTCAGTTCAATGGTTTATACGTAGATGCAATATGTTCCATTTGTCTATCGTTTTTTTCGTCTGATAGATCCAGGCGAGAGTTCTGAAAATATTAAAACATAATAATTATTGTTTCAAATACCAGAAAATGAAAGATAGTGGGTAAATACGGCAGAGCAGTTTCAAACAAAATGGAATTTAAGTCATTGTCTTGCGCTGTTTGCTGTAGTCAAAGCAAACTATGAGTTATTGTACGTAAACACAGATGCCAATAGAGATGGATGGTGGGTAAATACCCATCGGGTGTTTACCGGGTAAATACCCAATTTGGGTACAAACAGGGTTTTTACCCGGTAAATATCCAAAACCACCAAAGGTAGGGGTAAAGCTAGTTGAATTTCAGTCCGTTTAGATAGTTTTAACACATCCATGTTATTACTTCAGCTACTTTCATAATATGTTATTTTTTTCAAAGTTTCTAAGCCTGATTATTGCTATAATGACTGAAGTTTAACTGTAATTTTAGCATGAATGTAAAATTTCTTCAACTGATTTTCAAGTTTGTATATAGTAAATGACATTATCTAATGTTATTTTCGTTTAATTTGGAATCAGAACGTACTGCCTTCTCTGTCTCATAGTAACCAATGTTTTTCTATCAATTTGCTTCATTTTTTAACTTAATTAGTAAACGAAGATGATTTTTATAGCTGGGTATTAAAATTTTTTTTTGCTCTATTTACACATTTCTATATTTTTTTTTTGTCTTGATTACAGAGATAATCAGTGTTTTTATTGTTTTTTATGACATAAAATATACATTTCTATATTTTTTTCATCATGATGATCAAGTGGTCCATAAAAGCTTCAAAGTGATAATGACGTAGTTCTATTACAAAATAAACACCAATTCTATTACCAAATATTTCACAACATAATTCATTAAAAGGTTTAAAAAATAACAAATTATTACAAGATAAATTATTGTAAGATATGCAGCTAAATGAAACGACAGGTCGCTTAGCACTGGTCATTTATTACGATAATTTGGTGGACGTGGGGACGCAGCCCGCACGTACTTACTTATACCTACATACATAACAGCATTTTAGATAAGTAATAGTAATAAATAATATAATCAGTCACTTTCTGATTCATTACTGTCAATCAATGTGGTGACATTATAAAATCCAATTTCATGTAAACCCTGAAGTGAAGGCTCGTTTGGGATATTCATAGAGCTACGGACGAATACTGGGCTAATAATAACTTCGTCTTCTAATAAAAGTAATTCTTCTATAACAAATTCTAGTTATATGAAATATAAGAATTTTTTGCTGCTCTTTCTGTGGTAAGTTGACTGGTCTTATCGCCAAGTATCTAAACGACCGTTCAATTTACACACCTGAATCCTGCAACTTCCAACGTTGAGGAATACGCAGGTGTAGCACTGCTGGGGTGCCCGGTAACAACGGAATGACCGTGAACTTACAAGATCATTTTCCAGCAGAGCCTGAAAAAATGGGAGTTCTACTCGCATGCAGCATAGTTCTGGAGTTCTTAATACTTTTTAGGAAAAATTCTGGTATTTTTCCCGGAAAAAATACCAAATGAAAATATGCTATCTTCCAGTAGCAGATAATTTTTTCCAAAAGCAAAATTCTAATAGTGCTTTAGGTGCAAAAAGGCGAGTTCTATAGTTCCTAATTACTTTTAGTACCTAATAGTTCTGTCTATTAGAGTTCACAAAAAAAAAAAAATTGAACTATTATCAGAAATAAACAAATAATGCTCATAAAACTCACGATAATTACGCAATACGACTATTTTCACAAATAGTAATTCTATCTGTGATCTAAAGGTCAGATGATAATCAAACGAAAAAACGTAAAACTATAACGGTAATCGACTTAAAGTATCAGCAGAGCATGGTTGAGAATGTAGATTATAAAAATACACGAATATTTTCGGGAGTCCAAGTTAAAAAAAAAAAAACATAATTTCTTCTAACATTGGCATCAGAGTTAGTCTGCTAGAAATTCAACTGTGGCTCTTAAATTATTGATCCATCATCAAATTTACTTCTCGACACACTCGATACATTCTCGGTGGTTACATTAGCCATCTCTAAATATTCAAATGGGATGTCAGCTTCATAAAATAAACCATTAGTAGTGGGAGCGTGTCTACTGGTCTTTCTAACTTTGTAAAGTTTTATATGTAGCTGCATTAAGCTAGCTATATATATTGTATAGAAATCGACGAGTTCAACTGGACGCATGGATGTTGTAACAGAAGCTTCAGTTTCAGCAACAGCAACACCAACTGCACGCGTAGATACTGGAAGAATCACTGCTTACACTGAAGTCTCGGTGTTCTCGGCAGGCGCGGTCGCAGCCTGAAATTTTGGTAGGGATCACTCACTACACTAATGAAAAATAAGTATCTGGAATAAAATAAACATTATTGCACAAGACACAATTTTATTTTATACATTACCTATAAAACAAATGTAAGTCGTCTTTTTGTATTTGCGAATCGGGTGATAATATTTGAGACGTCTGGTACTAATTCTGGGTGAATGTTTAGAACAGCTAAATCTGTTAATCGCTCTTCTAACATGTTAGCTCTCAACCACGTTTTTACGCCGACAATTAACTAATATTTTAATTTTTCCTCAATCACAAAACTTAACAACAAAAATTACAATTCAGCCTTTATCTTGAATCTTTACAATAAACCGACAAATTAAATTATTAGAATATTGTTATACAATCTTTATCATTACGACGCATATCTATTTTGCTGGGATTACCAAAACTACGTAGTTCGGTTCCTTGTTTCTAAACTGATGATGTCATTTCAACTCGATGTCATTTCAAAGTTAGTTTGGACATCGTTCGTAGTTCATAAAAACACCACTAGATGTCAGCAAACTATAAATTTATCGCCGTTAGGGGATAGCTAGAAATTTCCTTTTATTATTTGGCAAATTTTTGATATTTTTCAATTTGACCTTAGATTTTGGGGGGGGGTCATGTCCCCTGTGACCCCCCCCCCCCCTCGGACCGCGCCTGATTCTCGGCAGGCTTAGCCTGTCTAATGACTTTTTCAAGTCCGCCACATTTTAATTTAGCAATAGCGTCAGCTATCTTGTCTCCGTCTTCTTTATTCTTCTTAATTCGATGCTCCTCTTGGCGAATCACGACTCTGGTCGTGATTTCCGCCTCGACCTCTGCGATGACCACGGGGTCGGCGACCTCCTCTTCCCCTCGGGGGGTAGGATTGTAAACCAGAAAGCATTGGCTGGTAGGGAAACATGTTGGAAGTATGCAGCGTATAACCGCGCAAAATTTATACAGACATTATACAGGAAAACGTACGTATACGTAATAATATAATTTTGGAAGCACCCTGGACTGAAAACTCCTCAGTTCCTCATACGCCCGTAGGTTATGTAATGTTTTTGATCAATATTGTAGTTGATTACAGCAGCTAGAATGTATAATTTTTCACCTATTTTTACAGTTTTAGCTACCGAATCCAACCTATGTACGATATCTGACCTGTTTTTATACCCAGAGTCTATAATGACAGACGTTTCGAAGATTAAGTGCGGTCCAAAAGTGTTCGTGCATAATAATTCATTTTCGCAATCATAACACGATCTAGTTGTTCCCATAGCCTCATCTATTGCTTTCTGCATTAGTTGGAGACCATGGCAAAGAATTATGTCAATGTTGACGCTTATAAATGCATATGTTCTTTTATTGGAGTATCCGCATATACAGTCAACGTGGTAAGAATAGTTTCTTATGAATTTTTTAATCTTGTACACTTAAATATTCATGATTATTGCTAATCTATATCTTCAACCATGCTCTGCTGATACTTGTCTTGGAGTTCTGGTTTTGGTTCTCATTAGATTAAATAGAAACTTGATATTTGTGTCTTTATGTTTGGAATACTCTTCTAAGATTCTAGGTAGGGTTGTAGTTGGTTTTTACTTCCATCAGTTTCTTTTCTGTCGATGATGTCAAATAATTTATGTGGATGAGGTATTCCCCATTTATTCACAAAGTAAGTTTGCAATTCAGACGCATTATTGCACCCTTCTAAAACTATATACCTATATTTAAGAAATCTCTCATTCATCTCCACAAATTCTTTATCCGGATCATATTCAAAATATGAATCCTCCTCATTTGAATATGATGCACTATCTGAGTCTGATTCTTTGGTGCTTAAATTTGGTATATTGCTTGTTGTGAAGGTAAACAAACGAAATTTCCTTTCCCAACTAGTTTGTCAAGAAGCAAGAATGTTCTGAATTTGGTATATGCAGACCTTTGTGGGCCGATGGAAACCAAGAGTCTTGGTAAAGCCAGATATTTTCTATTATTGGTTGACTACAGTCGAATGGCTTGTGTATTTTTCTCAAGTCTAAAGACGAAACATTTACCTACTTCAAGCATTTAAAAAATCTATTAGAAAACCAGAAGTCAACAAAAACGGACGGAACGGACAATGGTGGGGAATTTTGCTCAGCTGTTATGGAGAATTATTTAAGGCAGTGTGGTATTCTACATTAGAAGACAAATCCATATACTCCCCAGCAAAATGACCTTTGTGAGAGATGTCTCTTATTTGATGCTCAATTTGAGAAGAGGCTGTGGGCAGAGGCAGTCCGTACTGCAGTACGAACTACAAACAAAACTACTACAAACGACCGTATCCTAGCAGGGGTACACTACATAAATACGAAAAGCTTTATTCCGACAGTGACAAATACGAATTTCAAAATACCGATTGTCATAATTCCGAATGGTTCAAAATTCCAAATATAACAACTCCGACTTATCATTACTCCTATTTTTATAATTAATAAATTTCAATATTCCTAACGTTTATAATTACTATTCTCAAAATACCGAGTTTCAATAGATTGAATGACAAAAAGTCCGACTTAATTATAATTCAAAACATCAAAAATACGAATTCCGATTATTAAAATACCTATTAATACAATTCCGAAATAAAAACTCCTTGTAAAACTGAATGGCAAGACAAACACACAAGTGTGCAAGCATACCATGTAACATGCAAGCAGGCATGCAACATGCAAGCAAGCATGCAACATGTAAGCGGGCATGCGGCGCTGCAGGGTTTTGGCGGCTCCACGCGAGCTTATTTATCGTCGCAGATGGATTTAACGCTCACCACCGCAGCTTCGGCTTGCTTTAAACCACCTGCTCCTCGGCTCGCACCCCTCCGCGCTTACGCGGACTTAAATTATACTCTAGGGGTTGGGCAGACAAGATTGCGTGAAGTCGGTTTTGCAACGATTCGTTTCTGTCACTAAAATTTGTAGCACAACAAGTTGGTTTTTAGTTTATTCGAAGTATTGAAAATCGGAATGTCGAGCATTTGATTCTTCGAACTTATGAAAATCGGAAAACTAACAAATCGCATTTACGACTTTCGGTAAAATAAATTTCGTGATTTTCAATAATAGACATTAGGTGGTTGCGCCAATTTGCTATGATCCGCGACTTTGTTTTTTGTAATTTGTTTTTTTGGCCTAGCAATCCTATACCATCCGTTTTCCCTCCACCCGCACGACCGCAAGAAATGATTTGACATTGACGTTTTGTGCATTGTGAATGTGACCGCACCGCTAACCGCGCCCGCTCGAAATTACAAGAAAATTGACTATTTTCGTGATCCAACCATTCAAACTCAACAACAGTGGTGCCGTGTAGTGCAAAACAGGACCTGGCAGTGATTTAAATGTGCGAAGTCGAAAATCGCCGGCGGTGCCACGTGGAACCTTCGAAGTCTAAAGGTCAGTGCTCTTTCCCAATACCTTTATCCCATGCCAGGCATAGTATCTGCATATTGTTAATAAACCTTAGATCGCTTTTTTAAAATCTACAGTCCACAGCTTATTTGCGCAACCATTACTTTTTGGTCCATACGAGCAGGATCGTGAATCATTTTCTTGTAATTTCGCAATATAGTATTTGTTCCATAGGGAATAAACGCAACGCGCCTATTTACCTAGATATAATAGTAGAAAACCCGCATCTAGGCATTTAGGCAACTATACGTTATTTCGCTCGTATAGTTAAAGAGTCATTGATAATTACGGTACCTACGCCGTCAACCGCACCGCATAATTATAGTTAGCTACGTAAATATCAGCGTAGATATAAATCGATCGCATACTTTTTCTTGACAAAATTCATTCGACCATCCTACAAATTGCATGTAGGTAGACGCATTTCAAAAATACCCGTTCATTGTTGAGTGAACATTTGTAGGAAACGGATAAACCATAGATTATATACGCATATATTTAATCGAGAAATTGGGTAATATTCACTCATTGATTCAGGTTGTTCCGTTCGTTCGCCGTTCACTTTGTTGTTTACAATATTACCATATTGTTATCTGATAATTATCGCTTACTTAATAATTCGTTAAGTGTTTGTTTGAGTGTATAGTGTGAATATATCAAAACAAGATGTCTCTTAAGGGAACCAAGGTTAGTACTGATTTAAAGGTTCAGTTAAAGCTTTTATACGCTAAAAGGGACTCACAGTTTTCACGTGTTCAATCGATTTGTGATAAATCTTCGCAAACCTCGGATCTGGCGATTAGAGATGCTTTCTTGTGTTCGTTGGAAACTTTAGATAGTTTGCGCGCGGATTTTGAATCTACAATTAATAATATAAACATTTTAGAGTTGGAGTTAAATCCTGATTACTGTGTGAGTTATCAGGCATTGTCGTCCTTTGATGACTTGTATTGTCGTATCAAACGTATTGCTAGGAGTTTAGAGACTCCCCCCCCCGCGAGTGGTTTATCCAACCCTCCTCGCGAACGCCCACGATTGCCGCCAATTCAAATACCTGAATTTGATGGTGACATTCGAAATTGGAATTTATTTATAGATAGTTTCGAAAATATAATACATAGGAACACATCGCTGACAGATCACGAGAGATTGCATTATCTCGTAGAAAAATTGACCGGTAAGGCAAAGGCTGTCTGTGCTGGAATTACGTTTAGCGCTGAAAATTACAATTTAGTTTTGAACACTTTAAAAACAAAATACGAAGATAAGCGATTAGTAGCCACCGCATATTTAGATCAATTATTCGATTTGAAAAGTTTTTCCGTTTGTAACGATCATAATTTAGAGAAGTTTTTAAATATTTTCGCATCATCTGTTCGTGCAGTAAAGAACCTAAAGGTCAATGACCTCTGTGACTTTTTGTTTTTGTATATCGGTTTAAATAAATTAGATCCTGAAACTGTTCGTCTGTTTGAAACGACTCAGCGCGGCAAAGAAATACCTAAGTTCGAAGATTTAGAATCTTTTATTCGCGACCATATTAAGGTGTTGCAGCGCACGTCGGCACGTCATGAAGTCACGAATAGGACAGGTTCCGATCGCCGTATAGACGCGTCATCGAAGTCAGTCAAGACTGCACATACGCTAGTTAATACCGCCTCAACACCTGACTGTTCTCTGTGTAAGGGTAGCCATACACAGCTGTACAAGTGTTCGGGATTTCAGAGATTATCGCCTAGTGATCGTTACAAGTTTGTCCGCACTAATAATTTGTGTTTTAATTGTCTAAGTGACAAACATCTGGTTACGTCATGTAACAGTGGTGGTAGCTGTCGTAAATGTCTAGCTAGACATCATACCTTCTTACATTTTGAGAGTAGTAAGCTGCCATCGCAGCAGCAGCCTGCGCAGACGCGCGACGCTTGTGACGCGCGGCCTGCTGCAAGTGCAAACGACGTAACATTGTGTTCGCTTTCCGCCGCTGGTACTCAAATCACTACCGTTTTACTTGCGACCGCGCAAGTTGTCATTGTAGATGCCTTTGGCAAACCGCGCACCGTTCGGGCGCTACTAGATGGCGCTTCCCAGAGTAATTTTATTACTCGGGATTGTTGTCAACGCCTTGGTTTTAGTTTTAATAATTGGTCATCCCGCTCAGAAGTGAAAGGTTTTGGAGGTTTAAAGGCAACCATTCACGGTTCCATTAAAATAATATTTAGTTCACGTTTTAATCGTAATATTTCGTTTGAAATGGATTCGCTAGTCGCAGATAAGATTACGGAACGGTTGCCCACGGTACCGGTTGACACGTCCATGCTGACGGAGTTTAAGAACTTGCAGTTAGCCGACGGAAATTACGCTTTCCCTGGAGATATCGATCTATTGATCGGTGCTTCGATTCTCCCGCATCTCCAGTTATCACGTAAAATTCAAGGTCTTCCGATGTACCCCGCTCCGCACGCACTGGAAACAGTTCTCGGGTTTGTTATAGTTGGCTCCGCACCCGCTTATTTAAATAGTTACTCGACTGTGTCGCACTGTTGCACCGTCGAGCCGCCGCTTGAGTCTACCATCCGCAAGTTCTGGGAGATTGAAGAGGTCAATGTCCCACCTATTCTCAGCCCTGAGGATCAGGTCACTGAGGAGATTTATACCCGCACGACTACTCGTGACAAAGATGGTCGTTATGTTGTCGCGCTCCCTTTCAAGGGTGATATTTTTTCGCTCGGTGGCTCCCGTGCCTCCGCAGAAAAACGCTTGTTTGCTATTGCGCTCTCTGCCGATATTCGGCAAATGTTTCTTAGTATTGGAATCAGAGAATGTGACCGTAGATTCCAACGCTTCTTGTGTAGATTTTCTCCGCAGGAACCTTTGAAGGTTTACGAATTCAATCGTCACCCCATCGATGGGGCACGTTTGTCGCAAATAGGGTGGCTAAGATTCAAGCTGAATTGTCACCGGAAAATATGTTCCATGTCGCTGGAACAGAAAACCCAGCTGATTGTCTCTCACGTGGTTTGCTTCCCGCGCAAATTTTAAATCATCCGCTTTGGTTTTGTGGCCCTCCCTGGCTGCATACCACTCCTAACGAGTGGCCAAATGCTCCGTTTAACCCCGCTACTGTTTCAGAACCACCCGAGGAGAAGAAACATACGCTTGTAGTATCAGTTCCGCGTGAAGAGTCAGTTGTTTTGTTGTTGTCTAATCGAGTCTCGTCTTGGTCGAGACTGCTACGCTGTGTAGTTTACGTCCTAAGATTTTTGAGATTATTACCATCGCGTGGTTCTATAATCGCAGCTGATTTGGATAGAGCTGAATCAGTTGTACTTCGAGAGTTGCAGAAATTTTATTTTTCAATAGAATTTCGTAGTTTAGAATCACATAAACCTTGTAGTCCCGCACTTCAACATTTGAAACCATTTTTGCAAGACGGACTCATTCGTGTCGGTGGCCGTCTGCGAAATGCTAAGTTAGAGTTTGAACAAATGCATCCAGTAGTTCTACCACGCAGGGATCACGTTTTGGATTTGTTGGTGGACTATCACCATAAGGTGAATTGTCACGCTGGTCCCGATTTATTAATGTCCATTCTTCGACAGAAGTACTGGATACTTTCCGCTCGCAATTTGATACGCGCTAGAGTGCACAGATGTGTGCCCTGCTTTAAGCTCCGCCCGCGTTTCAACGCGCCGGAAATGGCCGACCATCGTTCTTGTCGTGTTGTACAGACGGTGAAACCTTTCATACATACTGGGACGGACTATGCTGGACCGTTTAAAGTCACTATTGCCCGTGGTCGTGGTATACGTTCCACAAAGGCATACATTTGCCTATTCGTTTGTATGACAACTCGTGCGGTTCACATAGAGTTAACCAGTGATTTGAGTGCGCAGGGTTTTATGTCTGCATTTAAACGATTTTTATCTCGCCGTGGTCCCGTTAAGCGCTTATACTCTGACAACGGCACAAATTATGTTGGAGCGCGACGCAATATTTCGGAATTACATACATTCTTACGCTCCAAGTACTACCAAAGTGAATTCGCCCATGTCTTAGCTGAGAATCGCATTGATTGGTGTTTTAATACGCCAGCAGCTAGTCATTTTGGTGGCAATTGGGAGGCGAATATTAAAAGCCTTAAGTCGCACCTGTTTCGGGTCATAGGCGAACAGATTCTCTCGTACGAGGAGTTGAGCACTGTACTCGCTCAGGTAGAGGCGTTGATGAATACGCGTCCGTTGTGTCGGACTTTGTCTAGTGATCCATCGGAGCCACTAGCGTTGACGCCGGCTCACTTCTTGACGACGACTCCTCTTAAATATTTGCCCGCTTTAGATGTCGAGACTGACAAACTGCAGCTTCACCCGCGTCACGCTCTGCTAGATAGCTTAGTTCAGTCCTTTTGGAAGCGATGGAGGACAGATTATCTGCATACGCTGCAGTCGCGTCCAAAGTGGAACACTCCTTCAGATCCAGTCACAGTCGGTACTGTGGTGATACTGAAGACTGAGAGTGCGCCTCCTCTGCACTGGCCTCTTGGTGTAGTGGAAGAAGTTTTTCCGGGTTCGAACGGAATAACGCGAGTCGTAAAAGTTAAAACCGCAACTGGATCGTACCTGCGTCCGGTTATTCGCCTCTGCCCTCTGCCTAATCAGTAGTAGTGGCATAGTTAGTTATAAGTTGTTTCGCTACCTAGTATTGATAGTTTAGATTAGTAATAGGGTTTAGTTTCGCTTTTGTTTTTTCTCTTTTCTTTGAAGGTAACCCTTCAAACCCGGGGGGAATGGTTGCGCCAATTTGCTATGATCCGCGACTTTGTTTTTTGTAATTTGTTTTTTTGGCCTAGCAATCCTATACCATCCGTTTTCCCTCCACCCGCACGACCGCAAGAAATGATTTGACATTGACGTTTTGTGCATTGTGAATGTGACCGCACCGCTAACCGCGCCCGCTCGAAATTACAAGAAAATTGACTATTTTCGTGATCCAACCATTCAAACTCAACAACAGTGGTGCCGTGTAGTGCAAAACAGGACCTGGCAGTGATTTAAATGTGCGAAGTCGAAAATCGCCGGCGGTGCCACGTGGAACCTTCGAAGTCTAAAGGTCAGTGCTCTTTCCCAATACCTTTATCCCATGCCAGGCATAGTATCTGCATATTGTTAATAAACCTTAGATCGCTTTTTTAAAATCTACAGTCCACAGCTTATTTGCGCAACCATTAGGTATTATGAAATTCTGACTTTTGATAATCGGAACATCAGTATTTGGGTGATACTCCGAAATATTTAATTCCGAATTTCGATGTTCCCGTTTTTAACATATAAATAAAAACTGATTTTTATTATGGGTTAATTTTTGTATATTTCATTACGATTAAAATGATGACGATGATGCACAATAATAAACGAGTCTAATCATAATTATAATCGTTTTATTTTTTATTGTTCTAGTTGCATGTAATTTTTAATTGTTGTCAATAATTAGATTCTCCATGATAGATTCCCGTTTGCATATTCCTTCTTCTCTACCATTTGTAGACGCTCTCGTTGCCTCAGTCTTAATTCGTTTATGTCCGAGGGAAGAAAATATTTTTTTAGAATACATATGTTGTGCAGTACCGCTACAGCACGAAGGTATTCTGGTATTTTGGCTACTGTCACTATAGGCAGGCAATCCAAAATGCTTCTCCACCTTCCCTTCCAAACTCCATATGCTCTTTCAATTGCCATTCTGGCAGATGACAAACAAAAATTTACTAAAATCTGCCTTTGCGTTAAGAGGCCACTATCTTTAAATGGGACCATAAGATGTGTAAATGCCATAAGCAGCATCACCAGTAATGTGAGAGTTCCCGGGAAAATACTCTTCTGGTCTTAGTATGTACTCGTATACTGAAGATAATCTGAAGACACGAGAATCATGTACACTTCCTACATGTCCTGCGGACATGCTGGTGAACATCAGGTCTCTCGTACAGACAGCCTGATATAGTGAGTATGAGATAAAACCTTAAAACTTAACAAGTAAAAAAAAAATCTATTGATTTGAGAAAATCTAACATATTCATCATAATTATTTTAACTTTAACTATAATAAGTTGTCAACAAATTTGATAAAGGTCTACAGTTAACACACTTAGGTTTGATAATAACGTTTCACCTGGCCAGTCGGTCTAGTGGTTAGGTAGTGACCGGCCCCAACTTTGCACAAGTGTTAGAAATCATTGAATTTCTTAGCTTTCCTTTACTATATTATGCATGTATCTTGAAACTTCTCATAAATCACTCCGTCTATGGTGAATATGTATGTCCTAAATAAACTATGGAGTGAATTTTCATGTAAAAATCCATTCTGTAGTTTATTTAGGACATACACATAAATGGACATGGTTGAGGACTTTGTTTTATATGTCTAAAAATGACCCTACCTGTATTTGCACAGAATATGTTCCAGATGGTCCATCAACTTAAGGAGCTTTGATTTGAATATGAGTACCATCTATACATCCAATTATTTTTGGAAAACCACTATATTTTTCAAAGTCTCTCATGACGTTTTCGGCTCTAAGTTTTAATGTAACCTGAAATGAGTTTTAAATGTTTCCGGGTTATATTTGGGTACGACTTTTTTAACGTATCCTATGATACGGGGAATGAGTTGAATACGAGCCCTCCTGTGCTGCATTAAAATATGGGCAATTTCTTCTACATCCTCGTCAGAGGACGACGATGAATCACTTTGCTCACTTTCATCATCGCTGAAAAGCATTTCCAGTTAAAAAGGCAAAAAAACTCTTTAAGGTAGGTAATTCGTTATTGTGATAACAAATTTTAGCTTCCCACTACTTACAAGATTCATTATCTAACTTAAAACATAGATATAAATAACAATGAGATCCTAATTTGTTATATCAACACCTTAATTTTTAAAAGTATATAAATATTAATTAGTGGTGACAAACATTTCTTTTAAACAGCAAGATGACTCAGAAGTGAGGCTTTTTTGATTAAAGAAGGTTTTCAAAATACAATCTGTTAGAAATTTCTTATTATTAAATCTATTTTCTAAAATGTTCCTACAAATGCATAGTTATCACTTGTGATCTGAAGATGTTGCAAATGCTGTTCAGCTTCACCGGTTAGATATAGCCTTTTAGGTAATGTAATTTTTGCACGTTGTCTAACGAGTGGTTGTTGGGAATTAATGAAGTAAAGAAGTCCAGAAACGATGTCCACTGCGATTAGTGACTAGAAAACATTGGTAATGTTATTCTAGGTAGTTTTACGCCTTTCTGGATCATTTGGTTGCCTGCAGAATCTTGGCCAGTGTCGGCGGACACGATATTTGTAGTACTGGCTTTCAAACGATCTTTCAATGCTATTTTATAATCAGAGTATAAATCTTCTGACTGGCCGTACATGTCATTATTATAATAATCCGACTTTTCAAACTTTTCCCTATTGCACTGTGTTATGAGGGTCGTATGGATCTCATCAAACATCAACCAGTGTTTTTCCAAACTTTCAATTTTGTTTCAAAGTAACTCACGGTTATTCTTTCTTTAGGAGATTTTTTATAATTGCTAAATGCTCTACTTTTTTTTGCTTATGTTGACTTGTAATCTTATTAGCGAATCCATTTTGATGTGTTAGTGTTCCAGCAATAACTTTGAAAAATTCTAAGTTCAATTTCCGAAATTTTCGAAGTCCAGTTTTATTGAATTTTTTAGTTTGTCCGGCACACAACTACACTGTCACTTATTTACTTTACTCACAATTTTTTTTACCGTTAGGAAACCACTGTCGCACTTTACACTGCTCACTGTTCCGTATCCGACTCCGAATGACCATGAATTGGTCATTGTTACTTAGATAGACGAAGAAATACCAGACACTAATGTAGAAGAAAAGGCAAAGAAAGTTTATTATGTTACGCAAAGTGATAACATCGAGTTGTGGACTAAGTTTTCGAGTCTTCGTAAGTTAGTTTGGGTTTTAGCTTACTGCAGGAGATTTATCAAAAAGTTAAAAGATTTAGGTAATCATAACTAACCTTAACTTCTTTCAAGGACATCATGTCCTGAATATGTTTTGCAGTAAAGTCTGTAGATAATGACTTCTTATACTATCTAAAAAGACCCATGCTTGATCATAAAGACGATTTTTAGGAGGGATATAATTTTTATATTGATTGAGCAACATTTTCCTAGAGAAAAGTGAAACTCAGTACCTCTCTGTTCTTTGGCATCCTTCAACGAAGGATGCCAAATAACAGAAAACCTTAATTTATTTTGCGTTTCAATACATCTCATGTATTCTGGTAATATAATTGTTGGTTCGGGTTGCTTAGTTCTATCTTCTTCATTTGGGGGCTCTACGGGAAGATCTTGAATACTAGATCTGAATTGGGAAGAGGTTGATGGGCCTGAGATCATCTGGATAGCAGCTCTGTCTGCAGCCACCCAACAGTTGTGACATATGCGGTATGACACTTCTACCTAGAACAAGTATAATCACTACATAGTATGTATAAAAAAAAGACGCTTCCCACTGTATGTCCCTATGTATATGCTTAGATCTTTAAAACTACGCAACGGATTTCGATGCGGTTCAATAGATAGTGATACAAGAGGAAGCTTTATATGTATAATACATGCATAATATATTTATTTGATATCACCAATGCACCCGTGCGAAGCTGGGGCGCGTCGCTAGTTTTTAATAAAAACATCTAAAAAAATCGATTTAGCTAACCACTAAATAATTGTGTATCATTAAGGCAAGGATAACCCGGGCGTCTGGGCAATCAACGCGTACCTCTGCCTCCCTTCGCTTTACGTAAAAAAATACGACTCGCACGCGACCGGCGCGCGCTTGCTGTTATCACACAGTTCATTTGAGTTCACGTATACGCGTAGGCAGAGGCGGCGCTAGATCTCGCGTGGACGTCGGCAAATTAGGTTCGCGAGGCCTCCTTTTTTCCCAATCAAGAAAATATTAAATTACGTAAGCAGAATTATAGTTAAAATAATATTAACAACAAGTTTTATTAAATATTTTATTGCTATTAAACAAGTTTTATTGCTTATCAAATGATGACAAAACTTACATAAATAGAAGTTAAAATAAACGAACTTTTCGGCTTTTGGCCTCACTGAACTTTTTCAGGATTACGTCATAGCTAATACCAGACGCTATTTCAGCTTCAATTGATAGAACTGATAACGAAGATAATCTCTCTTGACTCATCGTGCTTCTCAAGTAGGTCTTAATCAATTTTAACTTTGAGAAGCTTCTCTCAGCGGAAGCTGTACTGACAGGAACTGTGAGCATGATTCTAATTGCTATATAAACATTTGGATATATTTCTTCCAAATTATTTTCTAAAATATATTGAATGAGTTGTTTCGCGTCGTTGATAGAGTCTAGTGAATTTGTTTTTAAAAGTTGGAGTTCTTCATACAGTTCGAAAGGCTGTATGTCGTTGTTTTCGCCTTCCCGAAGTATTGTACCTAAATCATTACAGCACTTGAGGAGATCTTCTTTTGATATAGAATTTAAATATCTGATATCATAAATAAAACCAAATCGTTCAAAATATTCATTGAGCGCTTTAAATCGACATTCGGTATCAACTATAATAGCATCAATCACAGTGTTAAAAAAGGTAACTCTGTACTGCATTTCAAAAGATTGAATAGGTTCATCAATATGTTCATAATCGAACATTCGTTTTCTCCTGGCTGTTCTTTTTTCTTTAAATTGAGTCTCAATTTCGAAAGTACTCTTCTCTACAAATAATCGAGCTTGTGCGACACTATTGTCAAATCCTGTATTACGGAATTCTTGAATCCAGCTGCAAAATGACCGTAAAGTATCAATAGCGACTTTCAAGTTGACTTGAACCGTTTGCCATAGTTTGCTTATATTGTTCACACGTAATAAAATCTCGTACCATACGTGTATCGCAACAACAAACTCAAAAGTTAACATTTCATTGAAAACTGCGTCACAGTCGCTGAGAGTTTCAGAATCATCACTTTTATTTTTCAGGTCATTCACGCATTCGATAACATCATCAAATTGCAAAAATATTGCTTTTACTGCTCCGATTCTACTCTCCCATCGTGTTTCAGACAGAGGTTTTAATGTCAATTTTAATTTAGTTTTCACAATATCCCAACGCTTACTTGACTTTGAAAACAGCACATAGATTTTATTGATGAAGCCAAAAAACGTTTTGGCTGTTGTAGAAGACTTAGCTGCATCCATCAAAAGCAAATTCCAACTGTGACATCCGCACGGCGTAAAGAATGCTCTTGGGTTTATATTAAGTATTCTTGTTCTGACACCTTTATTAATACCGACCATATTGGCGCCGTTGTCATATCCTTGTCCTCGACAGTTTTGGATATCTAGACCATTTCTTTCCAGTTCTTGTAATATGGAATTTGTTACATATTCTCCCGTTGTTTCTGTGACGGCAATAAACCCAACAAAATGTTCCTCTATTGCTCCAGTTGAAGAATTGCAAAATCTTAATATTATTGACATTTGTTCAACGCGGCTGACATCCCTGGTACAATCGATCAAGAAGGCATAGTATTTTGCTTGTTTAACGCTGTGTATGATTTCTTCAATAACTGATTTAGACATAAATGCAATCAATTCATTTTGGACGTCGTGGCTCAGATAATGTTGAGATAGTTGCTTTTCATTAATACGTTGCATGTGCTCCCGTAGTGTCAGATCATATTTGGATAACAACTTAAATAAATCTATAAAGTTGCCACTGTTTTTGCTATCGTTCAATTTAAAGGTTTCTCGATGAGGTCTAAATGCCAAATTGTGTGAGGCTAAGTAGTTTATGATATCAATCATTCTTTCAAACAAATTATACCAGTACTTTTGCGATTCTTTAATAGATCTCTCATTATCTTTATCTATTGTTTTTCCGTGTTTGATTCCTTTATAGAATTCCATCCATTTAATCATGCATTCCATGTGTCCTTGACTTTGTTCATGTCTTTGCAATATCCGACTCAAATCTTTCCAGTCACAACATCCTTCTTTTACCATCTGTGTATGCAAATTTGAAAAAAGTCTACATGGAAAGCAATAAACTTTATCTTGAAAAATGGAGTAAACTAACCATCGGCGATGTTGCGTTTCGCCGTTACTTAATTTTCGAGTGAAATGAAATTTAGAAAAATGTCTTTTATTTGCGTCTTTTGGGTAACTGTCATCAGATTTCTCTAGATCTTGATTGGGTCCGTTTTGAATTAGGTCATGACGCTGCGCATCGTTTACTGGAAATACCCACTTCCCTGGATCTAAGTCTATAAATGACTCTTTTAAATGAACTCCTTCCACTTGATTTTCTGAGTCACACAACGTTTCACTTTCTAACTCTTTATTGGGTTCCGACATTTGGATCATAGTAGGTTCGCTCGATGTTGCCGGTAAAACTGTATCAGAACTTCCAAAAAAAGATTCATTTGACTCTGATGCTGGCTCAGAAACTAAAGTTTCATCAGATGACTCTGAAGCAGTGACACTCGAAGAAGGTTTCTTGAGAAATTTCATCATACTGGAACTTAGAGCTTGGTTGGATATAACAGCTTCAGCCTTTCTTTTTCTTTTGAATGCTCCGGATTCCCATTTCCTCCCTTTATCTCTGTCTCTACTTGGTCCTGCAGACATGATGACCTAAAAATAAAAACAACAACATTGAAATTAAATAACAATTAGAAGTATTGTTTATTTAATTAATCATAAATTAGGTATATTTATGTATGTAATAAATAACTACTATTACTACTACTAATTTTTATTAGTGACGCCCAATAGCGTCAAAGTTAATATTAATGCGATACGAGATCTATCGATCTGTAGTTCGATGTTTTTTGTGTAGCAGATTATAAAAACTATAGATACGCCAATGCTTTTGATAGACAACTGAATAAAATTATTTACTTACGTTATTTTGTACTGAAACAACACCAGATTCTAGTGCGGAGTTCTTTTAATACAAAGTAATCTAGATCTGATAGAGATATTATATATTATATATATTATATTATATTATATATATTATATATATTATATATATAACTCGATAAAAATTTATTGACAATTTTGAGGCTAATATTTTTATAAGCACGTGCGTGCTTGTAAACATACTCGAACAGCTAAAAATTTTAGTTCTTGAAAAAAAAAACACTAGCACAGTTTGAATTTAAAACTACATAAACTATCCACTTTTTAAAATTTCGATATCCTTAAAGAAATACATTGCAATTAAGACTTATAAAATTATTATATTGATGTTGACAAATACTTTACGTTAAAGTTGTTATAAAAGTTCATATTGACTTACCTTATCTTATAACCTTCGAAGTATGAACGAAATCACAATATAAATTAACACTTTTGTCCACTAAATCATCACTCAACCACCGGGGTACTGACTGACTTTACAACACAATAAATGACTTTACAACACAATAAAAAGAAATTTTGTCCATGCGAGCCTAGTCTGCGAGTGTTGCGTTGCATTCACAAAAGGAATGATTGTTTACGTTTCGCTCACAGAAGAAATACAAAGACGACACGGGTATTCCCCGTCTCGCGCACGAAGTTGTTTAACTTTCATAGTGTTGCCAGACTATTCTGCCCGTAAAGTGCTCATAGCACAAAAACTACTGAACTTCTAGTTTTCGAGAAACTCACTCACTTAACAAGTTATACATGAAAATAAATAAAAATGAATAACTAAATTTTAAATAATAATTTTTTTTTGCGAGGCCCCCTCAAGCGCGAGGCCGTCGGCGGTCGCCGACGTCGCCGACGCCTAGCGCCGCCACTGCGCGTAGGTACTGCGTCGCGACACAAAATAGTATGCAGAAGATCATAACGTATGTTTATTTTGATTCATTTTTAAAAAAGTATTTTTAAGATTACAAATTAGATAGGATAAGCATGTAGATAAGGTATATCGTATAAAATTGAACTTATTTACTTAAAGTACTAATCATCAAAAATGAGTAGGTTTATTTATGATTGTGAATCACGACAAAACAAAGTAAACCGATTTCAATGTTGATAGGGAAATGTTATTAAAAATCTGTTTTATACGAAGGTCACAAGGTACAATGCAAGAGAAGGTAACATATTTCCTAGACTTCCTTAGTAACTGTATAGAAGTCTAAGAAATGTGTTACTATATGTATATGGTTATTTTGAATAAAGTGTAAAAAGGTTATTAATTAAACAACTATTTATTTTTGTTTAATTTATTAATCAATAATAAAACAGATATATTTGAGACGAGATGTGTGGAGGTGTGATATGTGCGTATGTGAGAATGTACCTATCGTATTGAAAAGTGATTGTAAGCGAGTTGACCACGCCCCCTACTCTCTTGTTCGAACAAAGGAATTGGGGGCATGGCCAACTCCAAGTGTTAACGCAAAACGAAACGATTGTAACTTGGCTAGGGGGGGCTGACACTAGCTCCCGTGTCGGTAAGGAAGCATAGAGGTTTATTTGAATAAACAGTATTGAGAAATATTTTAGGTAGACCGACCTTGCGAAAGGAGTGGTCAAAACTGGGCTATTATTCCGAAGAAATTTAAACATCAATTTGATAGACCTTATAAGAAAGCTTAAGTATTACAATTACTCGATCATGAATAAAAAAGAATTTTTCGATCCTCTTGTGTGTCGTGATTTTGCCCACCCAAACCCACCTGACATTTTTTAAGAACTGATATCGCTGAAGCTTTTTTTTCTTTGTTTTTTTTTTTTTATTAAAACTCAGTCGGCGACATGTAAATTCAACAAATCAGCACTGTCACTCGAAGTTGAAGTTGTTCAATTTTTCCTTTGAACGTTGCCAGGCCACTTAGCAGGTTGCAGGCACTAATTCCTCAAAATCAACATAGGTAGACGTGCAAGATTTAGATGTTGATGGCGTAATTAATATAACAGGATCAATATTAGACATTTCAGTAAAAACAGTATTAATTTGAGAATAATTAATCAACTGGCGCGTTGGAAATTGTCAGACAAACAGGAATATTAGCAATCATATTTCTTGCTTCAACTAAAGTCGTTACTTCTACCAATTCTGTTACATCAGGTTCGCGCGAACATTCGCCTAGCAGACAAAACAGCTGAATTTTCTGAATGTTGGTCTTGCCCACAAAATAAGTCCCATAGAACTTGATGCACATCAATTATGCCTTTAAAAGTTGGTAAGCAAAGAAGTAAACATTCCGATTTTGACGTAATGACGGTCTCACTAACATTCTTAATATTAAAATAGAGGTTCTATTTTAATATTAAGAATGTTTTGCTTTAAAATACTATAAAAATCGTTGGTTGTTTTAAGGAAGGCACTTACTCCATCTGCAGCCCCTTGTCATGGCCAGACTTAATATAATTCGTTGTTTCATCACATAAAAAACCATTTTTTGGGTTAGCGCCATTTTTGAGCAACTCGCCCCTAGTGACTGAGACCGTTTGGTCAATTCTTTAGTTTAATTTAACGCAGTTACTTTGTTTATCATTACAATACCGATATAACTTATTCTAATATTTTTTTGTAGTATTTGGCAGCAAATGTATCGTATCAGGACTATAAAAAATTTCAACTCCATTTTACCGAAATCACGGCTGTTTAAACAATTATTTACATCAAAATATCCACTAGGAATCAATTTGTGGATTATTGAAACAGACACTGAACATCCCTCGAAAAAATCCGACAAAAAATTTCCCCACCGGGAGATCAAATTTTGACATAAACGGTGAAATGTTGCCATACTAGAAAATTCTCTTGACCATTTTTTTGGGCAAAAGTGTTACTTTTTACTGGCAACCCGAATACATTTGATTATTGTTTTTTTTATGTGATGAAACAACGCTTTGTTTTTAACGAACGTTAAACATATCAAGTAATAGTAATTTTTAACCATACGTATCGTATTAACGTTAACCGACCGTTTGAAACAAGCTGCCATGAGTAAAGACCAAAACGGAGGAACAGAATATTTATTCCGTTCAACCGTTTTGTTTTCCATCACCACCTTCACTTGCTTCTCATGGCGAAATGGCGTCAGCGACTATCGCAACCTCGTTCGGGGCGCGCCACAATTGGGGCGATAAGGCCCATCTTTGAGGCGTGGCTGGAAAGACATCACGGCGCTCTCAACTTCCGCACGACGCATGTGCTTACCGAACACGGAAAGTTCGCTAAGTACCTGTTCCGGATTCGTGCGGAGGATTCGCCCGGGTGTCGCCACTGTGCGGAACACCCGGAGGACACGGTGGAGCACACTGTAGAGGTGTGCCCCGCCTGGGCGGAGCATCGCCGTGTCCTCGTGGGGGCGATCGGCGGCAGCGATCTCTCTCGCCGGGCCTTGGTTCAGGCCATGGTCCGTAGTGAGGAGGGATGGCAGGCGGTCGCCTCCTTCTGCGAAGCAGTAATGCTAGCAAAGGAGGAGGCCGACCGCATCAGACAGAGGCAACGGGGCGCTCGCCCCAGCCGCCGCCGGGATTCCGATCCCGATTTCCGGCCACCGTAGGCGCGGGCTTGCGGACGGCGTGCAATGGGTAGCACGCTGTCCGATCGTCCGGTAACCGGCCGGACCGAGCCCAAGTCGTCGACGGCGCGTTCTGTTCCCGCGCGCCTCAAGGAGCTGTCAGCAAACCGAAGAGGCCCAGCCTGCTAACTGCAGGCAGACAGGGTCGAAGCCTGCTGGGGTCAAGGGCCGTTTTCTGAGAGGAAGGCTCAGCCCCGGCACTATAGGCAACGAAGGAACGGGGTAGGTTTTTAGTCAGTAAGAGTCTGACACTACTTCCCGCTCCGCCCAAGGGCGGGATTTGTCATTGGATGATTTTACCTACCATAAAAAAAAAAACCTTCACTTGCTTTCTTTTCTTGCATGCTTTCTCTATATGGGTTTTTTTCTTTGTGGAGTTGGCATTTTTCTTTTTTAAACTCATGATAATTATCTCAAAACTTGCATTTTCTCTTTTTCTTCTATTTTGTTTATTCCTGATCCTTTTTGTCCTAATAAATTATTGTTCTGTCTTTCAGTGACTTCTGCTGCATGGCAAATATTAATTGCTTCTGTGAATGTTAGGTTTTCTTTATTTAATAACTCTTTCTTTTTTTTTGTCTTTTATTCCTAATACAATTCTATCCCGTAACATTTAATCTTTGAAAGTAGCATAGTCAGTCTTCAACCAGGTAAACATCCGGACCAAGCCCAGGTCAACGGCGCGCACTGTTCCCGCGCGCCTCAAGGAGTTGTCAGCAAACCGTAGAGACCCAGCCTGCTAGCTGCAGGCAGGCAGGGTCGAAGCCTACTGGGGCCAAGGGTTTGCTTCCGAAAGGAAAGCCCGGCCCTGGTATCTAAGGCCACGAAGGAACGGGGTGGGTTTTTAGTCAGTAAGAGTCTGACACTATCTCCCGCTCCGCCCAAGGGCGGGAGATGTCATTGGATGATTTTACCCACCACCAAAAAAAAAAAAAAAAAAGTCAGTCTTCAACCAGCTTTTTAAGTCTGCTTGGAAAACATCAAACGCTTCGTATTTCTGCTGAATTCTACTTAAAATTATGCATCTGTTTTAGATAATGTTCTTTTTTGGGACATTTTTGTAGATTTATTATTTGTAATATTTCCTTACATGTTTTGTCTGAGTCAGTAAAGCCGAAGTTATCATATTTTTTTAATGCTTCACCGCCTATAGCAGCGAACAACACGCTCACTTTCACACTTCACTTTCACAAACACTTTCCACTCAAAATCATATCACCTCCTACGCTGGTCCGTCGCCATCAGAAGGTCACCAGTTTGAGAAGGTGCTCCGGGTTCGGCAACGGGCTCGGCGGCAGAGGCTAAGGTTCCATCGTCGTCTTCGTCCAGCGGGGTGTCCATTAGGGCTAACGACACCCTGTTGAAAGTATTTATTTTCCCTAATCCCTCTTCATCGTCACTCTCGTCAGAACCTGGTTCACTTTGTGACGTAGCAAATCAATGTCAAAGTCAAAGTCGAAATGTTTTTATTTCATACTAGCTGACCCGACAGACTTCGTCCTGTCAAAAAGATTTGTAATGTGGCAGTTTTTGTGCCTACGTATTTTAAAAAATTCTCCTGAACAGAACCGTCACCCTGGTGATAGGGCGTTGTGAATAAAAAATAATTAAATAAAACATACATATATAAGGATTTAAAAGTAAGTAATCGCTTTATTGTTAATCATGTGAATCATAATTATTATTATTATCATTGTAGTGCTTTGTGGTATACGATGTTTTTTGTTTGATTACCTGGCGCATAGATAAACAAATCTGATGGTTTTCCAACACGGGAACAGGCAACATACAATTGACCATGTGAGAAACATGGGTTTTCTAGATTAATACCACAAACACTTAATGATTGCCCCTGGGACTTGTTTATAGTCATAGCAAAAGCAAGCCGCACTGGAAACTGTAGTCGTTTAAACTCAAATGGCACATCAGTCGGAATCATTGGGATGCGCGGTATGAGAACATCTTCTTTATACTTTCCTTTGAGTATAGTTGCTTCTATCACATTGTTTAGTAATTTTTTTTATCGCTAACCGTGTACCGTTGCAAAGACGCGGTTGGTTGATATTTCGCAACATTATAACCACCGATCCAACCTTTAATTGAAGATTGTGAGGTGGCAATCCTGGCAAATCCAGCGAGTTTAAAAATTCCGGTGGATAGTTGACTACATCATCTTGATTAGTAGCCGAATCAACTGATTTATATATCCTCAATTCGCCTGTAATTTGTTCTTGAATTTTGAAATTTAATTCATTTACATCTATGTTTTTTGCAGCCAGTATAGCTCGTTCGCTCAACCAATCATTTCTGTAATTTTGAGAAACATCTGGAAACACCTTCTGAATAAGTTCATCTTTTGATCGAGTTAACTGACAAAAACTTTGAGGAAAGTTAATGCAGCCAGTCAACATGTCTATAGGAAATTTGCCATTACCAATGTCAATGAGTTGTTTAGAGAATATGTTTCCAGATTGGTCATTTTGCAACTCGACACGCATATTCTTGCTTAAATGAAGTACTTTGACATGTTTCCACAAATTGGAGGACTTTAGACATGCATTGAGTTCATCAGCTGGAGTTGATCGTGGAATCACTGGCAATGTTTGACGAAAATCTCCTGCTAATAAAATCATTGCACCACCAAATCGGTTATTATTGCTCCGTATATCTTTTAAGGTCTGTCTAAAGCCTCCAAAGATTTTTTATGTGCCATCGTGCATTCATCCCAAACAATCAATTTACATTGCTGCAAAACCTTTGCCATTGCAGAGTTCTTCGAAACGTTGCAGGTTGGAGTTTCATTGCTTTGCATATTTAATGGCAATTTTAGTGCTGAATGGGCTGTTCGACCACCTTCAAGCAAAGTTGCTGCGATTCCCGACGAAGCGAGTGCAAGTGCAATTTTATTTTGTGAGCGAATTGTTGCTAATATTAATGAAATCAAAAAAGTTTTTCCTGTACCACCAGGTGCATCTAAGAAGTAAATCCCTCCAGTTTCATCATTTGTTACTTTCATAAGAGTTTCAAATACATACTTCTGTTGTTCATTTAACAGTGGAAGATTTGTTTGAATTAATTCTTTCAAAGCGTTGAGATCATACAGTCTTTCTCGATGCAACTCTTGGTTAAAAGCGTCATGCATTGGACGATTGGGCGCGGTCAGGCCTAATTGAATTAATAGTTTGTTTGACATTATCAAGCACATGTCCTCAATTGAAATCAATGCTTCATTGTAAATTTCTTCACTGATTTGTATATTTGGATTTCCCATTCTATTCCGTATTTTATAAAATATCATCACACATATAATCTTTGTACTTGATCCACAAATCAATTGGGTTTGATGGGAAGCATGTAGATATGATTATAGAAAACAATGTTCGTATTTGATGAGCGTGTGATGATATTACAGCATCATTGAGAGTTTGATCCCAATGAGCGTCATTTTCAAGCAATTGCAAACGTTGACAGGCTTCTCTGTAGGATCCACACAATTCACCATCAACAGTTCGTAACTGTTGGAATGATGTTGGGCCACGTACATTGACTAATAGCAGTCGTAAATAAAAACATTCATCATTGCTTGGATGTACTGAATAAATCCGGCCAATCGCATCGGTGGAATATACATCTGTATATCCTGGAACTGGTTTTCCTTGTTTCCGTCGTATAAATCTCCTTGAGGATTGATTCCAGGTATAATATTTTGGCATTTCAGAATATAGCAACGTTTGTGCGAAATCATCGTTTTGGCATGTCTCAAAAAAACTGGTTAATGTAGTAGATGGTGGCTGAGCAGCTCTTTGTACTGCGTTCTGTGCTGTAAAATACACTCTTTGTCCATTTTCTAAATGCACAGCTAAGTGAACAACAGAAGGGTGTCTCTCATGAATAGGAAAAGAAAATATTCGCCAAACTGCTTCATTACTACTGACATAGCGGCCCATTTGGGATTGGGTAACTTCATCATTGGAATTCTCTGCACCAATTCCAATCACAGCCATATCACTCCCTTTGGTTACATATTTGCAAATGTATTTTATAGATTTCACTGAATGGCAAGATTCAACGTTGATGTGTGCTTTGAATGTCTTTAATAAAATGGGTGAATATGGAACAATCCAACGATTATCTATTTCAATATCTTGTTGATTTAATTTGACAATTGTTGATTTTCCATTGTCTGCTGTCGATCTGCGACGATACAATGGATAACCGTCATTACCAGTAATTGTTTCCGATATTAATGTCCGTGGATATCGTTTTGAACATTTACCATCCATCATACACGGTGAATTTTGATTAAGAGTTCCACAGGGACCATGTATCATGTTTTTGATAACTACCTCATGCAATCCAGGATCTACTTGTACATTAGGGATTTCAGCTGATATCACTGCATCAACTTCATTTGGCCTTATCTTTTCAACCAACCAAATCGAAATGTGTGCATGTGGCAATCCTCGTTTCTGCCACTCCACAGAATACATCCAGCAGCGTGTCTCACCAAACACATTATGTTTTACGATGAAATCCATTAAAGATTTCAACTTTTGTCTAAAGACTCTGGCTGTAATATCATGACGATCAATGGGTGATTGCCCAGAGAATAACTCCTGCTTGATTTCTATCCATTGCGGATTGCATGTAAATGTGATGAACAAATCTGCTGTACCATAATGACGAACATACGACATGGCATCTTGAGCATATTCGTGCATATGCCGAGGGCTTCCGATGTATGTTGCTGGAAGAATAGTCATCCGACCGACATTCTGTGCATTTCCATCAGTATTAATCGCATCTCGAAGGTGAATATACTCTTCAGATCGGAGTTTGGTTTGATTCAACCTGATGAATGTTAATCTCTCCGTTTCAATTTTAACATACATGTCAACAACATATTTGTGATATAATCGCCGACATTTCAATATGTGATTATCTTCATTTTCCCGAATCATTAGGCGGTATGAATAATAGTTCATTGAACTTACTTTTTTGTTGGTTTCAGAACCTGTAAATAGATTTTGTTTTAATAACATTCAAATATAAAATTAAAATACATAATATAATGACTGAGATATTATCGCCATAGCTAAACTAATATTTTAGTTACCTGTAATGGGATTTATCATTTTTATTGAGAAATCGTAGCCATCTTCACCTTGCCAAAATATAATGGGATATTGCAGTGCATCATATGAGCGGTGTGTTTCCTTTATACGTTGTAATTGATCATTCCGACGATGTAAAACAATATCACGGGATTCCAAGTTTTCTCCAACTACAACGATAGCAACTTCATCAATAGTTGGTGCATTAAAACGTCTTGTATGTTGACCTGCAGGTGTTTTATCAGCTCTGATTACAATTTTGTGATTATCGGATGGCATCAGATCCAGGGCAGTTTTAAACAATATAATCAATTGATTGTGTTGATGAAATAAAGTTTGTAATTGTTCTACAATAGACCTCTTTACTAAATTGTTATGTGCACAACGCAAATTAATTTCTTGTGGTGAATTGCCCATAAAATAAATTTGCAGGAATTTGTTGTCGCTATCTGACACTGGTAACAATGAACCTGCTCTGTGATATATTTGCCCTTGTATCTGTAAATAAAAAAAATATATTATGGTGTGGTATAAATTAATGGATTGTCAGTGATCAAACTTAAATAATATTTGATCTTAAAAAGTATATATTTAGTTTTAACTAATATCTATCAAATATAATAAAAGTGTCACTGAAACTGAATCACCATATAATATGATGACTAAGTGATATATTTCGTAATGATTAAGAAATTGAAGATTAGTGACACATCTTAACTTTGGTGACAGAAAATTTTGTTCGCTAAAATAATTATGAGTAACTGCTATAATACATACCTTGAAAGTTGGCATAAAATTTTCCCGAACTACATTTGTTGCCCCAAATGAAGTCATTTGAAAGCAATTGTTATATTGTTGGATATGTGTCAAAAAGTGTATAGAATCTGTTCCTATTCCTGAAACCAATGAGTACAATGGTTCTGGTGGTGGATCCAATGGTATCAATTTCACTTTACCATTTGCGCAACACAATCCATTGGCTTCGTTTTTGTATTTTAATGCCTTACAGTGTGAGCAAACCGAGTTCATAGAACCAATAACAACACATTGGTAGTTACTGTAGTCAATTGACACATCGTAACTGAAAGCAGCTCGATTCAAACTTGCGCGATTATTAGTTGAATGTCGCGCTCGCGCTTCACGCGTTTGTGATATCCGAATTCTTTCACGTTCATTTCCGTCGTCACGTTCTTGTGCAGTACGATTAGATCGGTAATTAGCTTGGTTTGTAGCATTTCTGGTTCTTCTACCTAAATTGCTTCGTCTTATAGGAGGCATATCAAATATAAATTATTTTTTCACTAATCACGAACTAAACAAACACTAACTAAATTCTGTTCAGGAGAATTTTTTAAAATACGTAGGCACAAAAACTGCCACATTACAAATCTTTTTGACAGGACGAAGTCTGTCGGGTCAGCTAGAATATGTTTCGTGTATCAGTTGACAAAAGCAAACTCAGTAGATTAGGTAACAGACAACTTTTTTTTTTTAAATTTGATATGACTTGAAGTCAAATACTTTTAAGCCGTACGAATTGTTTTATTTATTTAAAATTTGTATATTAAAAATAATAAAACACTGTTGGTAACGCGATTTTTGTTTGACTGATGTAATGACGTGGAAACTGATGCATTTTATCTCGCGTGCCGAAACTAATACAAAAGAAACGCGAGTTTCGGAACGCGACATTAAACTCCTCCAACTATGTATTCTGTGCTCCAACGCACACACGCACATTGTTTTGATAGATATGATCTTTGACGTTAGGAACACACCTACATTGCTTAGACAACAGTGAGTGCTTGTAATTTAATATGAACTTTATACCATAGCAATAAAGCTCAAATTGACTACGTTTTAGTTAGAAATCATTTGTATGGGAAAAAGAAAAGGGCTATTTTTAGGGTTTTTCCAGCAATAATTCTAATTTTTCTCGCCGTAAAAACCATCCTTGAACTTCAACGAACATTTAAAAAAAAGATTTGGCCAAATTGGTCCAGGCGTTGTTGAGTTATGCGCTTACCAATACATTTTGCGATTCATTTTTATATTATAGATAGGCCTACATGGGCACTTATAAAACGTCAGAAGCTAGTGCACGGTTCCAAATTGGTCGTTTCCTATGGAGAAGAACCGGCAAGAAACTCCATGGTTACACTTTTAAAAAAAGGTTTATATTACAATATTTTCATATTACAGTATTCATTAATAAATTATGTAAGGACAATGTAGACCAGTCAATATTGTACCAGAAAGCACAACAAAAATAATCATAAAAAAGTGAGTCATGATAAGAAGTAATCTAAGAATTTGCGGAGTCTACAGTGTTCTCACATTTACATTATAGGTAGAAAGAGGTTATATAAAAGCAAGCAAAAATAAATCATTGCAATTATCACTACAACAATTACATTATGTGATGGTCCAAGCAATGTGTCAAAATAGAAAGAAAATAAGTGTCACATAATAAAAACAAAGATGGAGCAGTTAATAGACACATCTACACAATATCAATGAGTTACAAGGGGGCCACATGTGCAGAAGCAGTCATTGCCAAACAAGCGTGTCTTCGACATAGTCTTTAGCCTTATAATATGCTTTTTTGGTCAAAACACGCTTAATATGAGTTTTAAACTTTCCCTCGCTAAGTGCAGTTACCTCATTTGGCAGCTTGTTATAAAAACGTATGCTGTTTACTAGAAATGACTTGCTGGTCCTAGCTAATCTCCATTTGGGCAAAACAATTTCATACTTACTACGCGTATTTTTGTCAAGAAAATCGCTTCTAATTTTAAAAAGTCCCAAGTTTCTACGAACGTACAAAATACTTAGCAAGATATAAAGAGAAGGCAGAGTCAGTATATCGATTTCTTTGAATTTTTCTCTGAGGGACTCGCGAGGACGCATTCTATAAATAGCCCGGATTGCTCTCTTTTGCAGTATGAAAATTGAGTCTACATCAGCTGCAGATTCCCACAGTAAAATGCCATAAGACATAATACTGTGGAAATAAGCATAGTAAACTAACCTAGCTGTGGCTACATCTGTCAATTGTCTTATTTTTCTTAATGCATATGCAGCTGAGCTTAATCTTCCTGAGAGAGTTCTAATATGAGCGCCCCACTGCAGTTTAGAATCGATAAATATTAGAATCGATAATATTTAGACTGCTAGCGACATCTCTTTGATGCAATAAGAAATAACACCTTATTGTTTCATTTTATGGAGATGAGCTGGAGGAGATGGAGCCTAAGGCCTTTGCCACACTAGACGGAAATTCCGTCGCCGAACTTACGCGGCGGTCAATCCGTTCTATACGGTACCAGCCACACTGAATATTCAGTGGCAGATCATCAGTCGGCTACCTGCGCTCATACGGTGTGGTCGTGAATTCGTGATGGATCCAATAGAAGTGATAGCTATTTATGAGGCATTAGAAGAAGAAAGCGTAAATATTGGGTTCAACCCTTAAATACTCTTCGACTAGAAATTGGGTAATTTGTATATGCAACTAAGACTTAATCCAGATAAAGCATTCGAATATTATCGTATGTCCATACAATCATTTGATGTATTGCTGAATTTACTATATACCAAGCAAAATACAAAACTTAGAACAGCTATACCTTCCGAAGAAAGGCTGACCGTTACATTAAGGTAAGATAAATATTAAGTAAGTATATGAAATGAAACAAATTATTGACTAATTACTTAAGAACTTTTAATTTTTTATTGAATTAAATTGCTGCAACAGTTCCTCTATTATCTCAATTAAGTGGACCTATTCTGAAATATTTCGTCTATTTCCTCAATTGAGTGTGCTGTTTCAGTTTCAGCTGATTGAATTGGACGTACTTGAGTTTCAATAGATTCGTGTGACTGTATGGTCGAATAGGAGCTTGCACTGCTTGTATTCGTAGTATATCCTTGGTACACCGGCGGAGACACATCTCCTGTATACTATATGTTGTTGGTGATTGTTCGTATGTACTAGCCAGGATGGTTTTAAGAATACGTTTGATTATGTCATTGCTCGGGGCGAAAGAGGTCACACACAGACTTCTGGAGGAATACCTATCTCAAAGGACCCCAGCGTGCGCGCCAAAATCCCTCTGGGATTTAATTAATACTTGTGTAGTGCTTTGCCTAAAATCCCTGTGAGTATAATTTTCAAATGATAATTACTTTTCCTCAAAGTTTTGAGTTCTGCTTTCTGACTAGGGTGGAATTGTTCCAGGCTTGGCTCAGTTTGCTGGCGTAAGGAGTCGACCTGGGTCAAGATTAGACCAGGCGAGTGACGCGATAGTGTGCCGGTCCATGTAACGGTACGCCACACTGTTTCGATCGTCTTTCTTGAAGTTGCACCAGGTATTTGAAGTCGTCAGTTCCTTTTCTACTTCCCGAGAGGAGATTCACCCCGCAGGACGCGTTTGTCGTCTGGTCACGGAGCTCGTTCCGTCACCGATCCCAAGGGGCTCTGTTCCGCTAACTAGAAATATAACTAGATAGTATAACTAGAGAGCTAAACTAGAAATCTAACTAGAAACTTAACTTGACTAATTTATGTTAGGATCTGATCCTAGTACCTGTTGACGGTATTTAGTAACCCAACAGGCACAACATTGTTGGGTATATCCGGTGAGAGAGGGTAGGTTTAGGTTAAGTTAGTGTCTCTGGAGTTTAACCCCAATTTTATATCTGCCCTGTTGAGCAAAACTTGATATCACTACACTTACACGACTGAGCTAACATCACCAACAGTTCATCTCACGGATCCTACACAAGCGACCCTGAGTTTGTGTTTATTTCTCATGCTTGTTTCTGTGGCCCACTTTGGTACGGATACAAAGTGAGCCAGGGGATTAAGGTCTTATGAGGTAGGGACTTTTATATTAAGATTTAAGTACCCACATACTGGAGTCGTATATTAGATGCAAGTTTTATTAATGGTTAAATAAATTTTTGTAATGTACTCCAGTGTAATAGTTTCATTTTATAATTCCCTCAACTCATTTTAAGCTATATAAATTATTATATAAATTACTGCAGCAACTAGGGTTTCCCTCAGAGCCCAGGAGCCGGGTCGCAACTTCCTGTAAAAAATGTAAGATTTTAAAATCAGGTAGATATCAGAAGCCACAGCTCCAAATCAAACTAAGATCAGCAGGTACTTACCATAATTGAGGATATCAACTATGTTGGTGTCGGCCAGGTTCCGACGATACCGACGAGATGGTGCTACAGGTAGCGGAAGTGGAGACGACAACGGAGCTTCTGCAAACCTGGAACAAATGCAGTGTTGTAATACACACATTTCATGGTCTGTGCCGTCGGCTTACCCTGTGAGATAACAACACCTTACAATATACTTCCAAGCACACCGTAGTATACAAGATCCGCGCGCCAACCTCGCGACGTCGCGTCGCGGGCGGGACGTGGCTTGTCAGCTGCGCGATCTACAGTACGCTTTCGATAACGCTTCCGAGTGCACGCGTGTCACTGCGCGTACAATATCAACGGCGTAGTTTCGTTCGAGATCTTTATTAGGTACACGTTATAATAACGATCGTGTTGTGAATTCTCTGATACTTTGTGGATTGTTCTAAAATATTGGTAAGTGAATATTTATTCTACTAAGTGCTTGCTTTGAATAAAATATAATGTAATAATAATGTGTAAATTGTTTCGACATTTTCGACTTCTGAATTTAGCTAGTCTCATTTTAATTACAAATAAGACTAACTAACTTTAATATTTTCTTCCGGAATGTGTATTCCTGTTTGTTATAGCTATACTAGATATTCTATACTTACTGAGACTCGCATTCTACGATCTCAGGAATCGTATGACCTGAACTAATCAGGCATACGTCTCGTTTTGGGTCGCCAAATGACTCAATACGAGCAAGCGTACGGCTCGATCCGAGCAGGCGTACGGCTCGATTCGAGCAGCCTTACGGCCTCATTCGAGCAGCCTAACGGCCTCATTTAAGCAGCCGTACGGCTTGATTTGGGCAGCCGTACTGCTCGATTTCAGCAGCCGTACGGCTCGATTTCAGCAGCCACTCGGCTCGTTATGGGCAGCCTTACGTCTCGTTCTTGAGCAGTCGTGCGACTCAATTCTGCGTGCACTCACCAGCTTGCTCATTTTCAGATGGCGACACCTGTAGAAATTTCCACACTTGAATCACTTCTAGAGTGGGAGGCTGCAGACCCTGGTGACAACCAGATCCTCGAAAGAATAAAAAAGCTGGCGGATGCTCATTTACCTGAAGGATGGTTGGAGTGGAAAGTTATCCCTCTCAAGAAAGAAGAACTAATGGGCCCTGAGCTGGACCCTCAGGTTCTAAATAAAATAAGGTTCGCCTTGCCAACTGTAAGTCTTGCAAGAGCTTTCTCGCCTGACTGTACTAGCCTTCCGGAAAAAGTTTATAGAGACATGAAGATTAAAATGCTTGACTGGCCTCTTGGTGTCGGGTTAATAATTGGCCCCCCTTCTGTGGCCTCCAGAATAAGGGGCTCTGCCGTTCAAAATGAGTTAGTTGTAGCTGCCCTAGTTTGCTTTGTTTATACATGCAGTCGGTGACTGACTGAAGGAAGAAGGGGTGGGGATACATAGAACTGTTCTGATGATGAAGCAGAAAGGCAGGTAAGAACCGGAGTTCTGTTATAAATCAGCGTATCCTAGCCGTGTTTGGTATTATTAGAATGGTCATGATGACTTTTTTGATAATGGAACTGAATGGCGGAATTTGGTGTCTTATTAAACACCGAACACGAATTCGGTTGTTTTTTAATGATTTTCCGTGGCAAATATCATAAACGTCGTTCGGTATCGTCGTTAAAATCAGCTGAAAATTGTGAAATATATGATTGAACACTACTCGGGGCTGAGTCTTCATAAAATATCGGGTTTTAGGAAGAGATGAATTCGACTGTGAGTATGTAGCCAAGTGAAGGTGGTTTTGAGGATTCGGCGGTGGTGGGGCTAAAGATACAGAATATTTGGGTTTTATTTTGTAAATGAGAACTTGTAGATGGAATAGATACAAAAGAAGGGGATGAATTCGGCATGTTGAATTGGTTTTGAGGACTCGACCGAGGTACAGACAGAATAAGTGGGTTTGATTCGATAATATTGAGGACGTTCTTTGTTACTTGTAGGTGATCTTATAAATAGAAGTACAATTTCGCTGGGTGCTTTGGGAGTTATGGTTCTACACGTCTTGAAAAATTTGCAAAAAAATTATTTGTACTTCTAACTTATTTTCATCCGGGACTGCTTTTATAACAGCGGCACCAGGGATAGCGCAAAATGTTTTTCTCTGTCATCGTCATCACAATTTCTTTTATCTAAAATGTCTAGAAGCCTTTCTTCGTACGACATTCTTCTTTGCAATCAATGTTCTCTGCGTTTCCGGGGGTCTCTCTAGTGTCCATGCTTAGGACAAGGAATAAAAGTTGATCAAAATGTTTGTACTTTCTTCTTTTTTTATTTTCAGATCAGATTTGGTGGATTTTTGCTCGCGTAGCTCACGTGAAAAACAAGCTCTTAAATTTTTCCACCTTTTTTGTACAAGTTTACCTGAAAATAAATATTTTAATAGTATAAAAACAATCACTTATATCGCTTATCTCTTCTCTTTTTTTATCACTTTGGAATGCGCTCCCTTTGAATGTCAGGATGGCGACAAGCCGAGATTCCTTTAAGGTGAAGGCACGTGAGTTCATTCGCAAGAAGTTGGCGGAATAATCACAGCACTGATTGGTTGATTTGTTTTTCACAATAACATTGCTTATTTATATATATGTATTTATTATTGTATTTTTTTTCTTTCCTTTTCCGTTTGTTTTTTTATTAGTTGCACCTACCATGTTAAGTGTCTGCACCACCATAAAGTCGACTGGTAGAAAATGTCTAAGTCCGCCTTTGTGCAGTGTTTTGTGCATAAAGTTTGTATAAATAAATAAATTTAATTATGAAATAATGATTAATTGTATACGAGTCAAGTTTTCATGTGTGTTTGTGTATTATTATGTGATATTAATTTACGGTTTATTTGTTTCAGATATCTTGCGGCAGGCACCAGCTTCTACAGCATATCATTTGAATATTTGTTAGGTGATACCACAGTACGAGAAATTGTAAAATCTACATGTTCTGCAATATGGAATTTACATCCACTATACATGCCAGAAGAAGATTGGCTGATTATTGCTAATCAACAAACAAATTTTCCTAATATAATTTGGTGCAATTGATGGCAAACATATTAGGATGATTAAGCCGGAAAATATATATAAATATAAAAATATATACGGTGAGACACTATTTTTTATATTTTTAAATGTTTTTTAGGAATAAATAAATGGAATAATAATAGTAATGGATATATAATAGAATAGGGATCGTAACCTGTTATATATTTTTTTTTTGTTGAAATATATGTAAATGTTTCAGATGGATCCTGCTGTGTTAGAGAGTCTCCTGAAAGCCATCCGTGATGGTATATCTGGTAATCGAAGTGAAGATGATGTGGTGTTATCGCCGTTTGATCCAGAAAAGAATGACAACGGTGCGCAAAGCTGGTGCAACAACATTGACACCGTAGCCAAAGACCGTGGATGGAGCGGCATCACTATCATCTGCTTTCTTATGGTTTGAGACTTGGTGTGCACAAAGCAGAGTTCCAAGTGACAAAAGTCCTTTTTTCGTTCCAGGACGATAATACGACATCTTAATATGTCTATTTCTTTTTATCACACGATGTTTTAAATAATAGTTTGAGAACTGTGCATTTGGATTAAAAAAAAATTATGTCAAAGTCAGTTGACGTCGCGTCCTTCGTTCGCGCGCGTAAAGTGAGTTATTGTCGTGTAGAATTTCAAGTATTTTCGATTGTGGATGAGTGTTTTTGAGTAAATTACTGATTTATTGTGATTATTAGAACATAGTTTATATGTGTGAAACCGTATTTCAACCTGAGGATAAGTATATTTCTATTTCTGAGTGATTTTCAGTGCACTTTTAACAGAAATAGAACTTTGTCAGAATACTCTCGTAATTTATTAAATTGTGAGACCAATTCTGTGTAAAATGTAATAACTATTTCTTCGAATATTTATTCGATAATAGTTTTTAGCCAAAAAATATACAATAGCTGCGATATTTATGATAAGATTAGATTTTTTATTTCAAGTGGGTCCGCCAAACAAAAATATAAATAAACAAAATGGCCGCCCCTCTAATTCTCCCGATTTATATTATTTCGTTATTTGTTTTTCCATATTATTTAATATGGCAAGTGTGATACATCATTGGAAAGGGCATTTCTGGTAGAAAATATTTGTATAAAATGTATTTTTTTACTCAAACTTTACTGAACAAAAAAAAACCAACATATCTGGTTTTTTGTCAGTGCGCTTTTACGTTGGTAGATACCTACGTAAAAAGTAGGTAAGTGGGAACTCCTTCAATCAATCCCCTATTTTTCTATATTACGTAAACCTATCAATATAATATTTACACATAAGTTACAATATGAACATGGCTTTCAGATAGTAACAATATTTTTAATTTACGTGAAAGGGTTGAGTTGTAGTAAATTATTTAATCTGGATGAAAAATTATTGACCGTTAGTAAATATTTCGTGCTAGTCTTAAACCTGTAAATAAGTACTTTTTAACTATGAAGTATGTTTTTTTATATTTATCGTATATAGATTTTTTTATGGTAGGTAAAATCATCCAATGACAAATCCCGCCCTTGGTTGGGGCGGGAAATAGTGTCAGACTCTTACTGACTAAAAACCTACCCTGTTTCATTCATTGCCTTTGTCCCAGGGCCCCAGGTGACATTTTCACATAACCTTTGGCCCCAGTAGGCTTCGGCCCTGCTGGGCCTCTACAGTTTGCTGACAACTCCTTGAGGCGCGCGGGAACAGTGCGCGCCGTAGACGACTTAAGCTCGGACCGGTTTGTTACCGGACGGACGGACAGCGAGCTACCCATTGCCCGCCGTCCGCGAGCACGCGCCTACGGTCGCCTTAAATCGGGATTGGAATCCCGGCGGCGACGGCGGCGTGTGCGCCGTTGCCTGATGCGGTCGGCCTCTTCCTTTGCTAGCATTACTGCTTCGCAGTAGGAGGCGACCGCCTGCCACTCCTCCTCGCTCCGGAGCATGGCCTGAACCAAGCCCCGGCTCGAGAGATCGCCGCCGCCGATCGCCCCCACGAGGACCCGGCGATGCTCTTCCCAAGCGGGGTACACCTCGACTGTGTGCTCCACCATGTCTTCCGGGCGGTACTCACAGTGGCGACACCCGGGCGTCGTCTTAGCACGAATCTTGTACAGGTACGTCCCAAACTTGCCGTGTTCGGTTAGTACCTGCGCCAAACGGAAGGTGACGACGCCGTGGGGCCTTTCCAGCCACCCCTCAAAGAGGGGCCTTACCGCCTCGATCGTGGCGTGCCCAACACGGGGTTGCGACAGTCGCTCTCGCCATTTCACCATGAGATCCCGCCGGAACTCTGTCCGCCATGCCGCGATTTGTCGTAGCAGCGGAGGTTCGCCCCGGCGTTGCATGTCCACGCGTAAGTCGTGCATGTGTGCAAGGACGACGTGTGTGTTGCCTCCAAATCCAATGGTGGTAGGCCAGCAAGGAAGCTCGCCGCTTTGCAGGACACCGTATGGTATCCCCGGATCATCCGAATGGCCATGACCCTCTGGCAGGCGTTCAGCCGGGCCGCCCCTCGCTTTCGCAGCGACGGCGCCCACACCGGCGCCCCGTAAAAGGGAAGTTTTGACATGTACATTCTACTTTTCAGTAGGCAATTACAAGACTACAGAGGTATTAATTCTTATTAGAATAAACCTTCTTTAACAAACTTTAATGCCATGATTTTCGTGATCTCTATGTCATGGGTCCCAAAATCTGTTCTTAACTTGGGAGTCTCAAGTAAGATTTCAAAAAGTAAAGCTTCCTCTTTATCACTAAAATTACATTTCACAAAGACACAATTATATACATTTCACAAAAAACACAACTAAAATATGGCGTCAAAAACTCCTCCACATCGCTGTCGACTGGAAGATTGCCCAAATGGCTGGCGGCATTGCCACTGTCACGTTTTATGGCAATGCTTAATCTCTGACCTAGATCAGACCTCGGGTCACGCGAAGTGTCAACTAAACGTCTGGAAAGTTGTTTAAAAAGCTTATGAGCACTCGGACCCCACGACAATAAATAATAAAACATAGCACTAAAGAAAAAAAATATTTCACTAAAAAAATACTTATAAAATTGAAAATTTATTACTTTTGACTTCTTTTTAAATTAAACTATTTATTTTTGAGGTTTCACAGGCTGTCAGGAGTTACTGGTACTTTGCCGTCCATAGCAGAATTCTAAAGCATCAATAAATATTCCAATATTGCAATGACAAAAATATTAATAATTTACATATAATAGTAATTTTATAGTTACCCTAGTTAACCATATCATATCTCAACGCCTACGAGTATCTTTCTTAAATAATAATTATGTTTGTTGTCTAGTTTTTAGTAGCGTCATTCCGTGTAAATAATCTGTATTTCTTTCTTGTTTTTTTTTTTTCTTTAAAAAGAAAGAGACAAACCACCTCGTTCTCGTTATCTTTGTCGGAACGTTTACCCCTTTTGCTTGTCAATGAGATATATGAACATAATTTATATTAAAATTAAGTTCACTTTTGAGTTTTTAATATTGCTCTGTAATCATTCCAGTTGTCCCTAGGAAATATAAGATCTTTGGAGCTTTCTCCAACTTGCTGCTCGGAATTAGCGGCAGCTAACGGATCATTCACGATTTCGGTCTTAGTAGCGAGCGGGGCGGTATCGGTAGGCGAGCGTGTGCCGCAATGAGCGGCGTCTCGTGGCGTGCTTCAAACATTTTCATATTTTTGCTCTGTCACGCCTTGCTGCCGCTAACATCGGCAAGGTGGTGAATGGGCTGTTACGGCCTGTTAAGCTGGTGTATGGACTGTTAAGCACGGTGGCAGCGAGCGGTAAGATCAAAAGAAATGTTTGAAGCACGCCACGAGACGCCTCTCATAGTGGCGTCCGCCTGCCTACAAGCATGCCGCCCGCTCACCGCTAAGACCGAAGTCGTGAACGGGGCGTTAGGGTTAGATGGGTTAACTCCTAGAGTAGCTAAGTCATCTTAGTCAACACGATGCTTTTATGAACGGTTAGAGTAGCGACTCTCTCTACTCTACTCCTTATTTTTGAACGCAGGTCTGTCTGTGGTTTGTGAAAATGACATTAATCAACATTAATCTGACATAAAACAATTTTTTTTCTTCAAATTTTGTGTTGTGATTTTCACAGAGTACTTTGTAACATACCAGGTCATGTTACTTTGTATAGTATTGGGATGTCCTGGATAGTTTTTAAGCAGTGTCTTGGGCTTGCAGCAAGCACCCTGATAAGGTCAAAAGGTGTTTAAAAATTCGTAACGCTTCTCTAGGCGGCCTCGAGGGTCGCGTGGTACAATGATATTTATTTTGCTAGTAGGTTTTAAAAACAGTTTTAGTAAAACTAGATGAGGCCGGTTATAGGCCGCCCAAAACGTAAAAAATATTTGCAACGTTTGAACCCATAAATGCGCAGCGTGCAGAAATTATTCTATACTACTTTTATAAAACGACTATTATTATTACTTAAACTATTGCAACTCTATTACTTCAGCTTGTTTTTATACTGATTCGTGTGTATGTCTTTGTTACTTCTTTCTGCTTGAAGCATTGAACATATTTGGGTGCATAGGTTACTTTCTATTCCGGTAGTTTGTTCGCTTGTGACAATTTCCTGTGGCCATGCAGGTGAAGACAGTCGCAGCAGTTAGTATTTTCTTTAGTGAAATTCATTGTCGTTGTTTTGTGTTGTGTTGGAAGTCAAATGTTTTAAGTTTTCTTTTTTTTTTTCTGAAGTTTAAGCTAAATCCACCTCACCTACGAGGGGGCGTTTTTAAGTTCGCGGAATCGGGGGTAAGACGTGGAAATAAAAATACAAGTTTATTTTTCCTTTTCAATATATTCTCCTGCAACCCTAATACATTTTTCAGATCTTTCAATTAGCTTATGTATACCCTCGAAAAAAAATGTTTTTTCTTTGTCTGAAAAATAAGCTGAAACTGCTTCCTTCACTTCTTCATCGCTTGAGAACTTCTTCCCCCGAAGTTCTTTTTTCATTTTTGGAAAGAGATAATAATCACTGGGAGCCAGGTCAGGACTGTAGGGTGGATGAACCAAAATATCGAAGCCCACCTTATGCAGGGAAGCCAACGCAACACGGCTCTTGTGCACAGGCGCGTTGTCGTGCAGAAGGAGGACACCTTTGGTTAATTTTCCCCTTCTTTTTGCCTTGATTGCTTCCTTTAATCGCTCTAAGATTGAAGCGTAGTATTCTCCGGTTATGGAGACACCTTTATCTTTATAATCTATCAACAAGATTCCTTCTGAGTCCCAAAAGATTGTCGCCATGATTTTTCCCGCCGACTGTGACACCTTAAATTTCTTTGGTGGTGGTGTACCTTTTTTGTGCCACTGCATAGAATCTTGTTTGGACTCAGGTTCATAATGATGAACCCAAGTTTCATCCCCAGTAACAATTCGAGTCAATACTCCATCCTGGTCTTCATTACAGAGGTCCAAAAACGCGCGAGAACACTCTACGCGCTGTTGTTTTTGAGGCGGTGTGAGCATTCTCGGCACCCACCTTGCACTGACTTTGGTCATGCCGAGATGATCGTGAAGAATTTTAAATATGGTTGTATCGGATATTCCAACCATTTCTGCGAGCTGTTTCTTCTTTAGTCTAGCATCTTCCAGTATTAATTTTTCCACTTTTTGAATTATTTCCGGAGTGGTCACCTCGATCGGCCGTCCTGGCCGAGGATCATCTTCAAGTGAGGCCCTGCCTTGCTTAAAAAGGGTATGCCACTTATAAACCATGGTTTTACCGGGGCGAGACTCCCCGTAAACGGATGACATCTCTTCTAGTATGGTTTGAACCGATTTACCTTGCTTGGTAAGGAACTTTATGACAGCGCGGTGCTCGATTTTCTCCATTTTTCACAATGTTCTTCCCAACTGAGTTGTTTGATCGACGATAATTCAAATAGTAATGGCCCGATTAAAACAAAACGTTCTATTTATACTAATAATGAGCTACTTAACCAGTTACGACTAAGGAAAGTACCCTCATTTATTAACTACCTACCCATTCCGCGAATATAAAAATGCACCCTCGTATATGCTGAATAGACACAGTTGGTCAGTTTTGTATTGGAAATGTGGCATAGATAATAAATTAATTAAATAATTGGGGGTTATTTAATTTAGTATTTTAGTAGCCTCTATAAAAAGTAAGAACTAGATATGATGGAGTGTTAGAACAGAGTTTAAATTTAGTATTGATAATCAGGAACAGGGGGATGAGAATCGAAAGAGTGACCCTCCCCCTGACACCAAGCTCATGAAAACATAACTAAGAAGATCTCCTTCTAACCTAACCTGTCCATGTGAGGGTATCCAAGTTCCGAGCTCACTTTGCTTGCTCCTGCATCCTAAGTTCTAGTAAACTGTCTTTTGTGTACATACAATCAGTTTTTTTTTTTAATTCCTAAGAAGTATGTCTAGGATGACAAAACCTCAATCCATTCATTTAAATCATTACCATCATTCAGTTAAGGGCGGGATTCGTCATTGGATGATTTTACCTACCCAAAAAAAAAAACCATCATTCAGTTATTGTTTTGATAAGTCGCTCAAAAGGATTTATTATTTTTTTCTTAGATATTCATATATTATCATTTTTTTATTGAGGGATAACAAACAGCTACAACATAGAACTAATATATATAAACACTGGCGGACTAAGGCTTTTTGAGGCCCGGGGCGATCTTTAATTTTGGGCCCCCTGGCCCTCCAGATTTGCTGAATTAAACAAATACAGATAGAAAATAAAATTTTAATCAATATTTTAACGTTACAGCTTTACAAATAAAAAACAATCAATGACACTACAAGTAATTAAAATGAATTACAAACATTTCAAATTTTGTCTTCTGGCTTTTAATGCACTAAATTTATTAATTACGTCATCAAAATCTAAACCCGACGCTGCTTTTCTTTCAGTCGACAAAATAGCCAAGCTAGTAAGTCGTTCTTCAGTCATGGTCGATCGTAGATATTTTTTGATAAGTTTAAGTTCTGAAAAACTTCTTTCGCACGATGCCACTGACACACTAATTGTTAGGAAATACTGAAATATCAGACATATGTTGGGTAGGGATTCGGTAAAGTCCCATCTAATAACAAATTCAAACATTTTTTTAGCACTCCATGAAGCAGCTTCCTCCGTTGCAGTATTAGTTGCGCTTACATGTCTTCGCAATCTGTAGACTTCTTTGCATAATTTTTCTCGCGCCTTCTACCGTTCAAAAGATAACACAGGCAAGGTAAAAAAATGGCTGCGACAGGTTGTGCCTTGGTCGTGACATGATGTCATGACTAGTCTGTAACAGATAGCACCTTGGTTGTAAGATTACTGGATGTGGCTGTGACACACATGAAAGCGGCTGTTTAATTTTTTTTATTGTAGTTGTATGATACATTTTTTATTGTATCTGTATGATTCTTGCTGGTAATATCTGTGATATCTAATTTAAAACTATGGAATTAACCTTTTGGTATAAGCAAAAAAAAAAAACAACTTGCTGTCCTTATTCACCCAGAATTAGGAGTTTATAGAGAAATTTGCTAGGGCTTTTTCTTATCAGGGGATGAAATAAAGTAGTATGCAAGAATTATGTGGTTTATTTATTCAATGAAAACTTGAAAGTTATTTAAAATAGTTATAAGGTAAGGTCACTAATGCTCGATACTTTAACAAAACAATCACAGCTTTTTTATATAAATGCACTTTATCTTAGAAAATTACCTTAAGTAATAATCCAATAATCAACATACTTTTAATTTTTATTACCGTCGAAACCCGTAACTTCGCCTGGGTTTTGACACATTTTTCAACACTTCTTTTTAATCAGGAAGACAGAAAAATTATTTAATTATACTTTAGTTACTATTTTAGAGAGTATACGACTTAAATTTCGTTATGTATTGGCTAAAAATTGGCTTTAAACGTGATAGGCGAAGTATGGGTATGTTACCCTAACTTCGCTTACATCATGGCAATTATAGAGAATTATTTGAAATACTGTGTAGTACATTTGATCCAAAGAATGTATTATGTGACAGACTAATACATACCTTACTGAAATGAAAACAGAGTCCTGTTTATTAAAAAAAGTGTGCCGTAGGCGAAGATAGGGAACAGTCTGAAGTTGTTATAACGTTGTTAGGGCTGCTAAAATGTGTTTTGAAGAAAAAAATGTATAGAATTATTTATTTATTTTTAAAAGTAAAAAATAATTAAACTGTAGAACGAAGAATAAAGATGATGTGTGAAGAGGTAGGTAGTGTGAAGAGATAAGTAAAAGTCTGAAGTGCACAAGAAGAAGAAGAATGAAAGTTTATTATACACAGAGACACAGGTTCACACAAGAGTTCCACTAAGAAGAGATAGAAGGAGTGGTAGAAATATAGGAAAGCAGATAGGCAAAAGTAAGCGAACATACAATATATCGAGCCTGTTATGGAAGAACATCGTAAGCGACACACATACAATTTTACAGGAGAGATATTTTACTGTTTATTTTTTACTGGTTAATCAGACATGTCCTGTTTTAGTATTATGTTCAAAACACGTTAGGATCTACGTATAATCAATTAAATCATTGCAGAAAGAGTTAAATAATGAGTACTTTTGTCGCTTAAGATAAAATTGAAGGCCGTAATTTCATCTTGTTTTTAAAAAATCGTCATTTACGCTATCGCTTTTCGTTATAATATCAGGTAAATCAATATCAAGATTTTTTCACATTAAAACGAAAACATAATAAATCAATTTATATTAATAATTGGTACTTAAAAAATTTTCATTAACATCAATAAATCATACAATCAATCATTCGTCGTCACTTTCTTCCGGTAGTATAAGTCTCTTGTAATGTCATCATAAGGCAAGGCAAGGTATTCCTGCGCATATTGTGCAGGAATTATACCCTCGTCACACATTTTTTTCAGATTCATGTACTTTGGTTTAGCAATAGGTATTTTTGCCGAGTATGCCGCCGTGGGTGACTGGAGACGTAGTTGACTTTGGCGAGATCTAATTAAAAAGCTCAGATCCACGCATTGGTTTTCGCAATCAGTACTAAATCCGTAATTAAGTTCAATTATTTTTGGCTTCGCTCGTTTAACGCAAGCTAATCTTAGCTTTGTAACTGGAATTTTAATTGATTTTGGTAAATATAGATCTGCAAATTTTTTCCAATCCAAGACGTCGGCATTTTCTAGCATTTTAATTTCATAATTCTTTGGATTTGTCCTGGCATTAGAAATTAACGTGGGCCATTGGGATGGTGCCCAAACTGTCCTTCCTTTTATGAAGGTTTCGATAGTTGAATGTACCGAATGCCCAGGAATCAAAAAGTTTATAGTTATGTTCTCAATGAACATTGCAACATTACTTATGAAGTATGACAACATCGAAAGCATCGCTCTATTTTTATTTTGTCCGCAACAACTATCACAGTACAAAGCTAAAGATGAATGCTCGCCCTTCTCATCAATCATTTTGAGGTACTTAAAAACCACCGTACAAACTTCATGCGGGGTAGCAAAGGTCGTTGACAGGATCCAGCAGTTGGGACTCGAGGTGGCACTGCACAAGTCCGAGGCCTAGTGTTTTCACGGCCCTCGGGGTGCGCCACCACCGGGTTTCCAGGTAACGGTAGGAGGGGTTCACATCAGCGTCGGGTCGACGATGAAGTACCTGGGACTCGTCCTCGACAGCTGGTGGAACTTCAAGGAGCACTTCCGACGTCTGGCTCCCAAACTGAATCGGACTGGGGCTGCTCTCGGGCGGCTCCTGCCCAACCTCAGGGGACCAGATGCCTCCTGCCGGAAGCTCTACGCGGGAATCGTTCGGTCCATGGCCCTCTACGGGGCCCCGGTGTGGGCACCGACGTTGACACAGCAACCGAGGGCCCAGCTGAATGCGTGCCAGAGGGTCATGGCAATACGCATGGTGCGAGGGTACCGAACGATTTCCCGCGAGGCGGCAACCCTCCTTGCTGGCCAACCGCCATGGGATCTGGAGGCAACAGTCCTTGCACACATGCAGGACAAGCGCATGGAGATGCAACGCCGGGGCGAAATTCCGCTGCCACGAAAAGTCGAGGCATGGCGGACAGAGCTCCGGCGAGATCTCATGGCGAAATGGCGTCAGCGACTATCGCAACCTCGTTCGGGGCGCGCCACAATTGGGGCGATAAGGCCCATCCTTGAGGCGTGGTTGGAAAGACCTCACGGCGTTCTCAACTTCCGCACAACGCAGGTGCTTACCGAGCACGGAAAGTTCGCTAAGTACCTGTTACGGATTCGTGCGGAGGATTGGCCCGGGTGTCGCCATTGTGCGGAAAACCCGCAGGACACGGTGGAGCACACTGTAGAGGTGTGCCCCGCCTGGGCGGAGCATCACCGTGTCCTCGTGGGGGCGATCGGCGGCAGCGATCTCTCTCGCCGGGCCTTGGTTCAGGCCATGGTCCGTAGTGAGGAGGGATGGCAGGCGGTCGCCTCCTTCTGCGATATAGTAATGCTAGCAAAGGAGGAGGCCGACCGCATCAGGCAGAGGCAACGGGGCGCTCGCCCCAACCGCCGCCGGGATTCCGATCCCGATTTCCGGCCACCGTAGGCGCGGGCTTGCGGACGGCGTGCAATGGGTAGCACGCTGTCCGATCGTCCGGTAACCGACCGGACCGAGCCCAAGTCGTCGACGGCGCGTTCTGTTCCCGCGCGCCTCAAGGAGCTGTCAGCACACCGAAGAGACCCAGCCCGCTAACTGCAGGCAGGCAGGGTCGAAGCCTGCTGGGGTCAAGGGCCGTTTTCTGAGAGGAAGGCTCAGCCCCGGCAGTATAGGCAACGAAGGAACGGGGTAGGTTTTTAGTCAGTAAGAGTCTGACACTACTTCACGCTCCACCCAAGGGCGGGATTTGTCATTGGATGATTTTAACTACCATAAAAAAAAAACCGTACAAACTTCATTACAGCCTCTTTTGGCTTCAGACTCATGCCATAAGTAACAATATCCATTCTTGGTTCCATTCTCGTAAATAGTTTCATTAAAATAAGCCAATTTTCTTGAGTAATATAAATTTATACTGTCTCCGTGCGGGGTAGTTAGGACTTTTTCAAGATCAAAACTCGCATACAAAAAATCACTTGAGGTTTTGCTGCGAGCCTGATCATCCAAAAATACAGATTTTGGGCAGATCATTTAAATATGTTTTATCGTAAGTGACAAGCGTTACTTACGATAAGTTGGTTACGATAATTCTGATTGTTCTACTATTTGAAACTTTAACTTTTGTCGTTTGCGATACTATTTATTTCCTGTTATAATTTTGACGTTTATGCAAATATAAGTTTAGGGGTCTTAGCGTTACAGTCTAAATAATTTTAACTTGACGTTACGATAAAAAAGTGAAATACCTATATTTTGTCGTTTACGATGTTTTTCCATAACAGGCTCGATATATTACGCGCGGCGAAATATACGTTAGCGGTAGGCTCGGCAAAACGTACTGCCAGTCATGCTGACGCGCGGAACGGTGCGCGTGCGCGAGCGCAACACTATGATAGCGCTGTCTCGCTCACGCGCGCGGCTCGTGTGACGTAGCGGACCTGTCGGCCGCTGCTCGATAGATGTATCGTATAGCTACGGCCGGACAACTGATAACTAATTACTACTAACACTAAATTTGTCTAACTATGTTTGTTTGTTGAATGTTAGGACAGTGGTTGTTTATTATGATTCCTGATTCTATATAATACTAGTTGTTAGTACAAATATAAATAAATCATTTTGTTTTTAAAATTATTTAGCCGTAGCTTTAATAATAATTATGTAGGTCACTACAAAACAAACATTCATCGAAAATTAAAAAACATTAAAGCATCGTTACTTATTTGTTATAATAAATTCCCTTAGGTAGGTATGTAGGAACTCAATCTCAACTCAGAAATAAAACGATGATTGCTTAGATATTCTTCGATATAATTTTCACAATCAAAAATATCAACGTTCTGTTCAACGGTTCAAGTTCCAGTGCGTCGACAAAAATCTCCACTCTTGACAGCTTTATGGTAAAACATTTAATTAGTCGATTATTACTTTAGTGACGGGTCAATGATACCATTAGAAAAATACAAGACTGTTAACATGTTTAAGACAGCTGACAGATACCTGTCACTTTACAAATAACAACAGTTAGGCAATGAGTGAATAATACTGTTAGCTTTACATATACATATAACTGGACCGATTTAAGCAAAAATGATTCAGTCCACACTAACCTCATTTCGAGATAATAGAGTTTAAAGTTTATTTCGGTATTTCTCTGGCTTTGTAGTTCTAAATGTTATGTTTTTAATTTTATGTTATTCTAAGTGTTCTAAACTAATTTACATGCATGTATTTAGTAAATAAATTTTAATAGTTTCGTAGATATTCAAGAAAACTTGCGCGTGGATCATTATTACATAATACATTTTGTATGGAATTAGTTGTTGATTTTCGTCATCTGAAACAATATGGAGCCGTCGTGTATATTTTTGTATCCCTGATAAGTACTTTAACTCTTTACGTTCCACCTATTTAAAATTACGTCGGGCCACGTTCAATATAGGGTCTCAAACAAAGCGCGAAAAAGCAAATCAGCTGTTTCACACATTTTGGTTAAGTAGGTATAAACATTTTGTATAAAACAGCTGTTTTTTTTTTTCTAAAAAACACTTTAAAAATAATGTGGAAATAAGTAGATACCTAGTATTATGTGTTCTTACCTAGCTTACTTTGAGCGGTTTGACGAGAGTTTTTATTGCAATAGTCTTTCTGAACCATCCTTATAATGTTATCACTCCTCTTACATTTCTTTGAGAGATGTGAATAATTAAGAAGCGAACCGCCACCTTCTACGGCAAAACAAAAAAAATGCAAATAGGTAAATAATAAGTAAGTAGGTACGTACGGTCGGCTGTAGTTAGATAGTAGGTAGGTTAGTTCCAAATAATTTGGAGCTCACCTATAGCTGTGTTTCTAGGTACCTACCAACTTATTCTGAGTAAAATGTATAGGTAGCAAGCCGGGCATAAAGGTTATTTAGCGGCTAAATACTCGTATACCTAAAAGTTCATCCGTAGATTAAGTAGATAATGTCACCTGCACGTAATAGTAATTATTGTAACAAAATATGATTATAAAATACATAAACCACAGAAGTTACTGCAATGAAAACAATTTAAAAGAATATGAGTAGGTACATAAACACAACGCGATCGTAAAATATCTACGAGACATATTAATAATTATTACCAGTAGCTATCTACAATAATAAAATTACTTACCATCATCTTTTTGCCCTGCATCTGTTCTTTTACGTACACTTTTTAATATTGAATCTTTTCTATTCATTTCTAGGTTTAAGACTAAACTTTTGATAAAAACTCGAATCACCAACTTTACAAAACACAATTTAACAAATTCAATTACAATGAGATGTTACTCATGCACTTTTCTTTATTTTTACTACGCAGCAATAAATTTCACACAACGTTTCAATAGACGAGATCAGTACGAAATGACGACGCCCGCTCCCCACTCCGCCCGCTGCAGCCGCACATATTACGCGTTTGCAGCGGCGCGAGTAGGTAAGTTTATTTAAAGTACCTACCCACAACCTAATAAAGTAATAATGTTTGCAATGAGTGCAGTTTTTTGTTTTGAAAAATATTTAATGACACAATAGTATTTACTCAACAATTACTTAATAAACAAATTTGCCATAAATTGCGAAGTGGATCCTTTTTGTTTATTCAATTAAAGTATAATATAGTTTTCATTTCAAAATTGCAAAAACGTTTCAAGCTCTGAAGTTCATTTTGTGTTAAAATTTAAATGAAGAAAACACGCAGCAGCATTATTTGCAAAAAAGATTCAAGTGAGGTGGATCGTTTTTGTAAAACTTTAACAGTAATTTTTCACTGCGCTTAAAGTTTTACAAAAACGATCCACCTCACTTGAATCTTTTTTGCAAAACTTTAGCGCATTTGAAATGGTTGGTTTAGAAATATGCAAAAATGATCTTCAATAAGTTTGTCTACATGACCACATTATTCTAAAAAAATAGAATAAATTTCATGCAAAACATACAATTTTATTGCAGGTACAAAAAAATGCAATAAAAGATAGAAGGTTTAAATAGTTATATACGTATTTCATTAAAGTTTTCGGTATAAAAATAATATTTTGTTTACTTTTTAGCCGAGATATTAATGATAATTTTATATTTAACCGTGAATCGTTTTTTAAGAATTGAATTTTTCGTTTTTCTTTAATTAAATAGAATAGTCATGTGGTCTGAATCAGTATACTTCTGTAGTCGAATGTTATTTGGAATTGAGTTAAAATGATTCAAGGTTATTGGAACATTTAAGCAGAATGATTTTTATAATATTTTCCATATTGTATAAAAAGCATTATTGTTCCAAGTAGTTTGAATCATTATAGCAAAAAACAAAAAACCTATATCAGGGCAACCAAGAAAATGCAAAAATGATTCTAATAGCTTGAAACATTTATGCATTATGAAAAAATGATGTTCGCTATGACAGTTGTGGTTTGGACCATACGGATTTTCGTCAATTATTAACATAGAGTTCCGAGTCTTTGGTATGTTAAAATATACCTTATTTAGAGTACATAAGTCACAAAAACTCGAAATTGTCGAGATTGTGGGTTGGATCATTTTTGCATAAATCGGTCCAACTAATACTATTTCATTACGAAAAATATCAGACTTTTTATTAAATCTGTAAGTAAGACGTAAAAGAAAATACTGTAAAGATACCGTAAAGTTAAGTATAGACTTACAAAACTATTTCATAAATATCTAAACCTAAAACAACATTACTCTTTTGATGTTCTTAAATTCACATCAATAAATAATTACCGTTTCTTAAACAGTTAAAAACGACCGAAAATTTAAACAATTTAATATAACAACAATTATATTAAAAAAATGGCACGTTCATTTGGTTTGAGATCAGTCAGTCAAAATGTAGAAACTAAAATAAAGATGCATCTGTAGGTTTTCAATTGCACGATAAAGCGTTTTAGTTTTACAACTTGGTAGGACCTACTGTACGTTATAATTACTTAAATCGATATTAAATTTTTTTCAGAATTAAATATGATTTCGCCACGTCGAGAAATATTTGGACCCGGCAATTTCATAATAACATCATCTAAATGTTGCATGGTGTAAATATCATCTACTCTTGGATAGCTGAATATTAATCCATCTGAAAATTAATCAAATTTAAATTCCTTCTTTTTTCTCACAAATTTCACTTCAGGAATGTTATCTTTTATTGATATTACTTTGCCTACAAAATGCTTCACGCTTTTTTTTTTGTTGTAAATCTAGCCAAAATCTATGAGTCTGTTTTTAACTTTTTATCATCCTCGGTGAGATATTCAATGTTGGAAATACCGTAGGGTATAGATGGTTCTATATTTTCTTCTTCTTCTTGCTGGTTTGTGATGATATCCTCCATTGTTTCATATTCTGAATCTTCCGTATCAGTAATAGATATATCAGTGTCAGAAGTAAAGCTAGATTCACTACTAAATTTCCTCTTTCTTTGTTTCACAGATTTGCATTTTTGCGTCTTCTTTTTTGCTTTATTAGTTTCTTTTTTTATTAATCTTCTTTTCCTACTTTCTTCTTTAGGTTTTTTGCTAACGTTATTACCAATTACTTCTAATTCTTTGATTTCTTCTGTAGGGCAATTTTTATTTTTTCCATGGCGAAAAAAGATACCTAATATTAACAAAACTAAAAAAGGCTGCAATTACTACCAAAAACTAGGCTAAAAACAGGTTTTGATTTTAAATATGGCGGATTTTGAAACTTACTAAGTGTTATAGAGGCATTTGCAACTGAGCTTTGTGAAATAGCGGGATTTGAAACTTGAGCTATTGTGCAACAACAACTGGCCAGCAAGTAAATAAAAATGCAGATGAACAATTTTAATCAAAAATGTAATTTGAAAATAAACCAGTACGGTAGTTGTTCTACATTGCAAATCAGGTAAACATAAAAAGCTAAATCATAACCTAAATCATAAGCTAAACCTAATGGTTGACATCGTCAAAGCCGTCTTCACAAAGGTCGCTCGGTATCTCTGCTGTATCCTCCTCAATATCTCCTTGCTCATAAGACCTTCTGTCTTCCATTGTTTTATAAAATGCTAAATTTTCATTTTCTCTCCATTGCTCTTCATAATATTTTGATAATAGATTTGAAACATCGGTAATCTTTGCTTTCTTCGGAATTACCTGGTTTGCTGGAAGAACAACTGGATTCAACATACTGATGCTTTTATTTTTCTTTGTTATCGGCTTCTTTACGTTAATGTCAATTTTATATGACTGTTCTCCTTGAAGCAACAAATTAAGTATTTGTTTTTTAACGTGTCAAGAAAAATCTTTTGCACTTTTGGAACTGTACATGCCAGCTAGTGGTTAGTTTAATAATTGGTGCGTAGGCCGATTTCCAATCTCTTACTGCAATTGTATCTGGTTGCGCGAATTTGCTTGATGTTTTAATGGACTGTAGGTTTGAAAAGCGATCTTAGGTTTGTTAACAATATGCAGATACTGCGCCTGGCATGGAATAAATGTATTGGGAAGGAGCACTGACCTTTAGACTGACCTTTAGACTTCGTTGGTTGCACGTGGCACTTCGAAGATTGCACGTGGCACCGGCCGATCCTCGTCTTCGCACATTTAAATCACTGCCAGGTCCTGTATTGCACTAACACAGCACTATTGTGGAGTCTCTGAATGATTGGATCACGAAAATAGTCAATTTTCTTGTAATTTCGAGCGGGCGTGTTAGCGGTGCGGTCACATTCACAATCGATGCACAAAACGTCAATGTCAAATCATTTCTTCAAGAGGTCGTGCGGGAAGCGGAAACGGTAGGGATAGGATTGCTAGGCCAAAAAAATAAATTACAAAAAACAAAGTCGCGGATCATAGCAAATTGGCGCAACCATTCCCCCCGGGTTTGAAGGGTTACCTTCAAAGAAAAGAAAAAAAAAACAAAAGCGAAACTAAACCCTATTACTAATCTAAACTATCAATACTAGGTAGCGAAACAACTTATAACTAACTATGCCACTACTACTGATTAGGCAGAGGGCAGAGGCGAATAACCGGACGCAGGTACGATCCAGTTGCGGTTTTAACTTTTACGACTCGCGTTATTCCGTTCGAACCCGGAAAAACTTCTTCCACTACACCAAGAGGCCAGTGCAGAGGAGGCGCACTCTCAGTCTTCAGTATCACCACAGTACCGACTGTGACTGGATCTGAAGGAGTGTTCCACTTTTGACGCGACTGCAGCGTATGCAGATAATCTGTCCTCCATCGCTTCCAAAAGGACTGAACTAAGCTATCTAGCAGAGCGTGACGCGGGTGAAGCTGCAGTTTGTCAGTCTCGACATCTAAAGCGGGCAAATATTTAAGAGGAGTCGTCGTCAAGAAGTGAGCCGGTGTCAACGCTAGTGGCTCCGATGGATCACTAGACAAAGTCCGACACAACGGACGCGTATTCATCAACGCCTCTACCTGAGCGAGTACGGTGCTCAACTCCTCGTACGAGAGAATCTGTTCGCCTATGACCCGAAACAGGTGCGACTTAAGGCTTTTAATATTCGCCTCCCAATTGCCACCAAAATGACTAGCCGCTGGCGTATTAAAACACCAATCAATGCGATTCTCAGCTAAGACATGGGCGAATTCACTTTGGTAGTACTTGGAGCGTAAGAATGTATGTAATTCCGAAATATTGCGTCGCGCTCCAACATAATTTGTGCCGTTGTCAGAGTATAAGCGCTTAACGGGACCACGGCGAGATAAAAATCGTTTAAATGCAGACATAAAACCCTGCGCACTCAAATCACTGGTTAACTCTATGTGAACCGCACGAGTTGTCATACAAACGAATAGGCAAATGTATGCCTTTGTGGAACGTATACCACGACCACGGGCAATAGTGACTTTAAACGGTCCAGCATAGTCCGTCCCAGTATGTATGAAAGGTTTCACCGTCTGTACAACACGACAAGAACGATGGTCGGCCATTTCCGGCGCGTTGAAACGCGGGCGGAGCTTAAAGCAGGGCACACATCTGTGCACTCTAGCGCGTATCAAATTGCGAGCGGAAAGTATCCAGTACTTCTGTCGAAGAATGGACATTAATAAATCGGGACCAGCGTGACAATTCACCTTATGGTGATAGTCCACCAACAAATCCAAAACGTGATCCCTGCGTGGTAGAACTACTGGATGCATTTGTTCAAACTCTAACTTAGCATTTCGCAGACGGCCACCGACACGAATGAGTCCGTCTTGCAAAAATGGTTTCAAATGTTGAAGTGCGGGACTACAAGGTTTATGTGATTCTAAACTACGAAATTCTTTTGAAAAATAAAATTTCTGCAACTCTCGAAGTACAACTGATTCAGCTCTATCCAAATCGGCTGCGATTATAGAACCACGCGATGGTAATAATCTCAAAAATCTTAGGACGTAAACTACACAGCGTAATAGTCTCGACCAAGACGAGACTCGATTAGACAACAACAAAACAACTGACTCTTCACGCGGAACTGATACTACAAGCGTATGTTTCTTCTCCTCGGGTGGTTCTGAAACAGTAGCGGGGTTAAACGGAGCATTTGGCCACTCGTTAGGAGTGGTATGCAGCCAGGGAGGGCCACAAAACCAAAGCGGATGATTTAAAATTTGCGCGGGAAGCAAACCACGTGAGAGACAGTCAGCTGGGTTTTCTGTTCCAGCGACATGGAACATATTTTCCGGTGACAATTCAGCTTGAATCTTAGCCACCCTATTTGCGACAAACGTGCCCCATCGATGGGGTGAAGAGTGGGCCCAACATAGGGCAACGGTTGAGTCTGAAAACGCTACAATTCTCTCTATATTAATGCGAGGACGACAAGTTTTGACTATAGATGTAATCAATTGAACCAACATAAGAATAGCGCAGAGTTCGAGACGAGCAAGAGAGACAACCTTACTAGGAGATACCTTTGATTTTGCGCTAATGAGGAAAACTGAAATGTTATCGCCATTTTGGACCTGAAAGTAAACCACTCCCCCGTAAGCCCTCTCACTGGCGTCTGCGAAACCTACCACATTAACAACAGTGTCTGGTACTATACCAACATGGCGAGGAATCTGTATCTGATCGAGCATTGGAAGCTCTTTCCTATAGCGAGCCCACAACTTGGCAACACTTTCAGGAGCGGTGTCGTCCCAATCACAGTTGGAAAGCCAAAGCTCTTTTATAAGCAGCTTTGCATATAAAACGACAGGAGCTACAAAACCCATTATATCCCATATCCGAGCTACACATGCTAGGATAACGCGTTTGGTACAAGTTGGCGGAGTCGAGCTAATTTTAAGACTGAACATATCAGTTGCGGGTGACCAACTTAAACCAAGGATCTTATGCGAATCACTATCATCGAATTCCTTTACCGAAGTCAACCGGTGTGACGGTGGAATCGACTCTAATGTAGCTTGCGAGTTGCTTGTCCATTTCACCAGATCAAATTGACCGGACTTCATGAGGCTGATTACTTGAGCAGCGGTCTCTATAGCCTCTGCTTCACTAGGTACACTGTACACAAAATCGTCCATGTACAATCCGGTTTCAATAGTGGCCCTTGCTTTCGGGTATGTATCACCCTCGTCAGCGGCCAACTGCTTGATAGTGCGAAGAGCGTGAAAGGGACTAGACTTAAGCCCAAAACAAACACGATTGAATTCGTAAACCTTCAAAGGTTCCTGCGGAGAAAATCTATACAAGAAGCGTTGGAATCTACGGTCACATTCTCTGATTCCAATACTAAGAAACATTTGCCGAACATCGGCAGAGAGCGCAATAGCAAACAAGCGAAAATTTACTATTATTTCAAATAAGTTACCCTGGAGGTTCTGACCACAATACAAGATATCGTTAAGCGATATGCCAGTACTAGTCTTAGCGCTACCATCCATAACCACACGCAGTTTAGTTGTAAATTTGTCTTCTCTAACAACTCCATGGTGCGGGATGATGTAAAACGGGTAATCACGTGTCTCCTCAGTCTCGGCAGGCGCTGATGAGATATAACCTTTATCTAAATATTCGATCAGCACATCATCATAGGCTTGCTTCAACTTAGGAGACGCCTGCATCTTACGTTCCAAGCATAGAAAGCGTTTTTCTGCGGAGGCACGGGAGCCACCGAGCGAAAAAATATCACCCTTGAAAGGGAGCGCGACAACATAACGACCATCTTTATCACGAGTAGTCGTGCGGGTATAAATCTCCTCAGTGACCTGATCCTCAGGGCTGAGAATAGGCGGGACATTGACCTCTTCAATCTCCCAGAACTTGCGGATGGTAGACTCAAGCGGCGGCTCGACGGTGCAACAGTGCGACACAGTCGAGTAACTATTTAAATAAGCGGGTGCGGAACCAACTATAACAAACCCGAGAACTGTTTCCAGTGCGTGCGGAGCGGGGTACATCGGAAGACCTTGAATTTTACGTGATAACTGGAGATGCGGGAGAATCGAAGCACCGATCAATAGATCGATATCTCCAGGGAAAGCGTAATTTCCGTCGGCTAACTGCAAGTTCTTAAACTCCGTCAGCATGGACGTGTCAACCGGTACCGTGGGCAACCGTTCCGTAATCTTATCTGCGACTAGCGAATCCATTTCAAACGAAATATTACGATTAAAACGTGAACTAAATATTATTTTAATGGAACCGTGAATGGTTGCCTTTAAACCTCCAAAACCTTTCACTTCTGAACGGGATGACCAATTATTAAAACTAAAACCAAGGCGTTGACAACAATCCCGAGTAATAAAATTACTCTGGGAAGCGCCATCTAGTAGCGCTCGAACGGTGTGCGGTTTGCCAAAGGCATCTACAATGACAACTTGCGCGGTCGCAAGTAAAACGGTAGTGACTTGAGTACCAGCGGCGGAAAGCGAACACAATGTTACGTCGTTTGCACTTGCAGCAGGCCGCGCGTCACAAGCGTCGCGCGTCTGCGCAGGCTGCTGCTGCGATGGCAGCTTACTACTCTCAAAATGTAAGAAGGTATGATGTCTAGCTGGACATTTACGACAGCTAACACCACTTTTACATGACGTAACCAGATGTTTGTCACTTAGACAATTAAAACACAAATTATTAGTGCGGACAAACTTGTAACGATCACTAGGCGATAATCTCTGAAATTCCGAACACTTGTACAGCTGTGTATGGCTACCCTTACACAGAGAACAGTCAGGTGTTGAGGCGGTATTAACTAGCGTATGTGCAGTCTTGACTGACTTCGATGACGCGTCTATACGGCGATCGGAACCTGTCCTATTCGTGACTTCATGACGTGTCGACGTGCGCTGCAATACCTTAATATGGTCGCGAATAAAAGATTCTAAATCTTCGAACTTAGGTATTTCTTTACCGCGCTGAGTCGTTTCAAACAGACGAACAGTTTCAGGATCTAATTTCTTTAAACCGATATACAAAAACAAAAAGTCACAGAGGTCATTGACCTTTAGGTTCTTTACTGCACGAACAGATGATGCGAAAATATTTAAAAACTTCTCTAAATTATGATCGTTACAAACGGAAAAACTTTTCAAATCGAATAATTGATCTAAATATGCGGTGGCTACTAATCGCTTATCTTCGTATTTTGTTTTTAAAGTGTTCAAAACTAAATTGTAATTTTCAGCGCTAAACGTAATTCCAGCACAGACAGCCTTTGCCTTACCGGTCAATTTTTCTACGAGATAATGCAATCTCTCGTGATCTGTCAGCGATGTGTTCCTATGTATTATATTTTCGAAACTATCTATAAACAAATTCCAATTTCGAATGTCACCATCAAATTCAGGTATTTGAATTGGCGGCAATCGTGGGCGTTCGCGAGGAGGGTTGGATAAACCACTCGCGGGGGGGGGAGTCTCTAAACTCCTAGCAATACGTTTGATACGACAATACAAGTCATCAAAGGACGACAATGCCTGATAACTCACACAGTAATCAGGATTTAACTCCAACTCTAAAATATTTATATTCTTAATTGTAGATTTAAAATCCTCGCGCAAACTATCTAAAGTTTCCAACGAACACAAGAAAGCATCTCTAATCGCCAGATCCGAGGTTTGCAAAGATTTATCACAAATTGATTGAACACGTGAAAACTGTGAGTCCCTTTCGGCGTATAAAAGCTTTAACTGAACCTTTAACCTTTTGAACGCCAATGTCGGCTATAGCCGACATGAGCAAGCGTGCCCTGTGCGCCAACGACGGCTATACTCGACAAAAAACAGGTCGCAGAAAAATACAAAATAAACCTATTAAATCATTACTTTTATGTATTTTATTGATACACCTTGAAAGCTGAATGTCTAAACATTATTTAGTTGCATACAGTAAACAAAAATGCATATTCCTCATTTAAATATTTGATGATAAAAAGTAAAATAATTTATGGTTAAAAAAGTAAGTCCCATGACGCCAATGTCGTGCAGAGCCGACTGCTAGTGATGTAGTATCATGTTGACGTATATTATATTCTTAAATTAATTTAGGTAACTTAAGGTATTGTAATATTTGTCATTACAGTTTTTATTGTTCTAACAAAATATAAACGATTGTAAGCACTGAGAAAAAAGTAGTTTTACTATATTAAAAACTGAAACATAGTTGCGTAAATACATTTTCGATATTCCCTTATCGCCAATCATGCGCATCCCTAGCAAGCTCTCGATAAGCAGTCCCCTCTGCGCCATTGTCGGCAGAAGTCGACTGACTCGTGACGTCGTAAGCGTATAAAGTGAATTTTAGTGCGGGAAATATGGAACAACAAGAAGTATATACCACTGAACAATTATTACGTATCTTGGAAGGTACTGAAGACGATGAGTTTTCTGAATCTTTAGATGAAGATGATTTAGAGGTAAGTTAATTTTAATTTAAAGTTATGTTTTGCTTTACATGTAAGTATGTACATACTTAATTGGTTATTATATTCTAAAGAGTGCTCTCTTATTTCGCCTACTCGCTTACATTTTGTAAGGGTACCTATATAATCATATTCAACTGAGCTTGAGAAATTACGAAAACAATTTTTACCCACAATCAATTTTTACCCACAAATTAAAATTAGCTTATGGCACAATTCAAACCAAACGGCCGGCACTGTTACTAGCAAACGATTTTAAGCTTTACCTCAACTGCAAAATGCGCAGTATCGCCTGTGAACTCTCAAGGTCTCGCGGAGCCGCATGCCTTTTTGAATTTTCAAGCGATACTGCGCATTTCCTAGTCGAGATAAAGCTTAAAATCGTTTAACAGTAAAAGTGCCGGCCGCTGCGCTGCCACTTCGGTGTGAATCTACCGTGTTTCATAAATCAGAAACAATTATGAATAGTTTACATAAATATGCATTTGTAGTTACTAACAAATGAAATGAAACACCATAGATGTCTACAATTTATTTAATTTAACAAACTTTTACAAAATGAGCATACCTAATAATAATATTTTATGTTGACTTACAATATTACCTACAATAACAAGTAATAAATCCCTATTGTATCACGCATGAGCTTCGACGCGAGTTTGCCGGCAAACATGTTCCTACTTGTCGAACCTAACTTAAAAAAAATTGAAAATTGTTTATTTGCATTATGCTAATCAGTCTTGTAAGAATCAAATAGTAACAATACAAAATTATTTGGGAACTTAATCATGAAATAATAATTAAAAACAAATAATCAAACCTTTTGATTGATTGATTGATTGAATCAAACCTTAATTAACCTTAATCAAAATTTAATCAATTTTCTTGTACCGTATATTTAATGGTAAAGGATTTTCATCTTCGTCAGAAGGACATTCTGGTATGAAATCAACACTTTCGGATAAATCGGAATCACCCCGGTATATTCTGATTAAATTAATTATTTGCGCGTACAAATTAGTACGCCTATCTTCTGGTACTCTTTCCATTTCAAATGCGATTAATCTGGAGAAATTTTCGTTCCTCTCATCTGAAGGGCGTTGATTATAGAAGTCCACTCTGGACAATGCGCCTGGTTCAAATAATATATTGTTTTTGTTACGAGCCACGTAAGGCTCATTGACTGTTTGTGTGGCTACTTCTTTTTTTATTGTATCTTCTTTGCAACGAAGCTTTATATACCCAGATAGTATCGACGGAGATCCTGGTCGTTTTTGTGACATTGTTTTAATCCTGAAATTAAACAAATGATTCAGATAATAAATGATTATAATAAGTAAATAAATGATAATAGTACTTGATTATACTTACCTACTTGTTATATTTATTGTCAGTGTGAAATCAAACTAATATAAGTACAATATATTTATTTTGCCAAATTATTTAACTGCGACACACAAATATAACTTCACGCAGACGAAATTTTATAAATAATATTCGGCGAATTGTCATTAGCTGGTTTCAGTATTACCAGATTAGATTTTTAATTTACCATCAATTCATATAAAATACAGTATACAAAAATATACAATTAAATACAGTAGACTATAGAAAAATTACTATCAGGATTTTTTGAAATACTTTTTTAGATATTTAGGTGAATTTTTATTTATTATAAATGTTTCATTTTAAACGATTAAACAAACAAACTTCCTAAATTTATATGGTTGTGTTATTTGATCACAAATATTTAATTAGTGGTTTATGCGTTACAGCCGACGATTGCTGGTCACCAAGAACTGTCTGATGAAACGCCCTCAACTTCTGGACATGATCGTCATTACAGAAATCGTGAGACAGAACAGTTTAAGTGGACTACAGAAGGACGGCCACCAGAAGTTGCCGCTTTTGATGACTTTTCATCTGGATTGCATTTTACTCCCTCTGAAAATTTTACTGAACTCGACGTGTTTCAACATTTTATGGACAATGATTTTATGTCATTCATTGTCGAAATGACAAATAAATTTCACAACAATTTTCTGTTGAAAGTAGACTTACGAATGCATTCACGCCTGCATAGATGGTATGATGTTACAGTCCCAGAAATGCAATGTTTTTTAACAATTATGATGCTGATGACCCGAAATCGTCATTTGACTATTGAAGAACATTGGTCGACAGATATTTTATTAAATGCCCCCATTTTTTCTAAATTAATGTCACGAAATAGATTTTGCATGATTTTAGGCATGCTACATTTTTCCCGGCCAAGTGAAGAAAATTCAATTCTTTCTAAAATAGAAGCATGTGTCGCTCACGCGAGAGGAAAATTTAAAAGTATCATTACGCCGTATAGAGATGTGTGTATAGATGAAAGTATTGTTCCTTTCAAGGGCCGTTTAACAATTAAACAATACTTACCAAAAAAAAGAAATAGATTTGGGGTAAAATTATTTGTTTTATGCGATGTACATTCCGGTTTAATAATAGACTTTATAGTTTACTGTGGTGCAGCTACAGATATTGACGATCCAGCAAATTTAGGCGTTGGGGGAGCCGTTGTATCGTCTTTACTGAAAGACTTTTTTGGCTCAAACCGTCATTTGTATGTAGATAATTGGTACACAAGTCCACTATTATTTAAATATTTATATGATAACAACATTTATGCTTGCGGTACTGTAAAACAAAATAGAAAGTGTATGGCTAAATTAAGCAGAAAACTAAATCTACATGAAATGGAAACGCAGTATTCTGGATCCCTTATGGCATGTAAATGGAGGGACAAAAAATATATATACATGTTATCAACCATTCATGATAATTCCATGGAACCATCAGCTAGAATAAATAGAGAAACGGGTTTACCAGTCATCAAACCTAAAGCTGTTTTAGACTACTCTAAAAATATGGGTAGTGTTGATACTGCAGACATGTTGTTATCGTCACTTCAGTGCATACGAAAAACAGTAAAATGGTACAAAAAACTATTCTTTCATATATTTGATATGCACCTTTTAAATGCATTTTTTTGTTTTAAAATGATAAAAGGTATACCGAATTTAGCATTTGCCGACTTCCAACTGAGCCTAATTCGGCAAATGATAGATTGTTACAACACTGGTAACGTTTTAGAAAGACCCATAAGAACTGGACGAGGTTTTAACAATCCCCTTAGCATATTACCCGGCAATGCAAAAGACCACATGCCTACTCGCATAGCAAAACATCAAAGATGTAAGTTCTGTGCAATAAAAAAAAAACGAAAGGAGACTCGCTACTGGTGTAAAATATGTAACGTTTATCTTTGTGCTGCACCATGTTTCGAAAAATATCACAATAAATAGATATTTTATTGTTGTATAACATGTTGATTTTTAACAAAATATGTGATTTTAATGTTGATCTGTGATATTTAAAATTATCTATATACAATTGTTGATTATTATAAGAATATTATTATTTTTCTGTGTCATTTTATCGTTACAAGACTGACTATTGAGTACCTATGATAATTAATATAACTGACATTTGTATGTTTTGAATTTTTATAGATTTTTACGAGATTTAGGACTAATTTAAAAAATGGTTTAGTAAATTTTATTTTCAGTATTTCATTTTAAGAGATATTTCTATTATTGCAACACTATTACACTATACCTAATTATCCGCTTAACCGTCAGAAGAGCTGGTTCAGCTTTTTAACAATTAAAAAACTATTGTGTCTAATTAGTGTCAGTTCATAGGTTATGTACTATTGTTGATATTTTATAAGTATTTTTAGTGAGTTTTGTAGTTTTTGAACACTGATCAGTGAGCATTTATAATTGTTGATTGTTGATCCTTTAATGTTTAATTAGGTTAGATACGAGAAACTAAATAATGTATCTATTTTAAGAATATAAATATCGTTATACTTAAAAATCGTTACGTATATACTACGCAATTTCATACGAAAATTTTGATTTATTTTATACATATAATTAATCTGATTAGTGAGAATATTAGAAAGTTCCTGTTATAAAAATTGTTGCTATGTAATAATATCACGTGATAATATTATTCATAAGTGACATGTAAGTAATATGATCTCAAAGTAATTATTAATAATATAACTCAATAATTAAACTAAATGATTGGTAAATAAATAGTTTTATTTGCATTCAATCCATTAACAACCCAAATTGTTGCAATAAGTGTAAATTTCAAGAATAATAAAAACAAACTACTGTGGCCTTTGAATTTAATTAGATACTAACATCGATAAACTGTATGACACTATGGTACAACTCTAATGTACATGCAACGATGTCTTATAAAAGACTCGTCGACGGCGCCAATGTCGGCTATTCCCGACAGTGAGGTACATCAGTACTGAGAATAGTGCTGTACCTAGAGTTATTTTCATTTTAACTGTTGTGTGTCTTAATCATTGTTTTTATGTTATTAACAACTTCGGAACTACTTGAGTGGAACGTTGTAAAATATTTAATATTGGAATGTTCTTTTTAACATATTAATGATCGACCATTTATCTGGCAAGTATTGATAAAAAAAATAATAATAATGGGTATCGATATAATGTTGAAATCCCTATTTTTTTGTAGGTATTTAATTAAGATTTTCGGGCTTGGCGTACAGGGCATAGGAATACCGATATGGCGTGGCGGTGAAAAGGTTATATCAGTACTAACCTTGGTTCCCTTAAGAGACATCTTGTTTTGATATATTCACACTATACACTCAAACAAACACTTAACGAATTATTAAGTAAGCGATAATTATCAGATAACAATATGGTAATATTGTAAACAACAAAGTGAACGGCGAACGAACGGAATAACCTGTCTATATAATCTATGGTTTATCCGTTTCCTACAAATATTCACTCAACAATGAACGGGTATTTTTGAAATGCGTCTACCTACATGCAATTTGTAGGACTTCCGAATGAATTTTGGCAAGAAAAAGAATGCGATCGATTTATATCTACGCTGATATTTACGTAGCTAACTATAATTATGCGGTGCGGTTGACGGCGTAGGTACCGTAATTATCAATGACTCTTTAACTATACGAGCGAAATAACGTATAGTTGCCTAAATGCCTAGATGCGGGTTTTCTACTATTATATCTAGGTAAATAGGCGCGTTGCGTTTATTCCCTATGGAACAAATACTATATTGCGAAATTACAAGAAAATGATTCACGATCCTGCTCGTATGGACCAAAAAGTAATGGTTGCGCGAATTTGCTTGATGTTTTAATGGACTGTAGGTTTGAAAAGCGATCTTAGGTTTGTTAACAATATGCAGATACTGCGCCTGGCATGGAATAAATGTATTGGGAAGGAGCACTGACCTTTAGACTGACCTTTAGACTTCGTTGGTTGCACGTGGCACTTCGAAGATTGCACGTGGCACCGGCCGATCCTCGTCTTCGCACATTTAAATCACTGCCAGGTCCTGTATTGCACTAACACAGCACTATTGTGGAGTCTCTGAATGATTGGATCACGAAAATAGTCAATTTTCTTGTAATTTCGAGCGGGCGTGTTAGCGGTGCGGTCACATTCACAATCGATGCACAAAACGTCAATGTCAAATCATTTCTTCAAGAGGTCGTGCGGGAAGCGGAAACGGTAGGGATAGGATTGCTAGGCCAAAAAAATAAATTACAAAAAACAAAGTCGCGGATCATAGCAAATTGGCGCAACCAGTATCTAAAGCAGTTAATTTACAATATTGAGTTATAATTTCTTGATATTGTTCAGGAGACGAAATTACTTCACACTTTTTCAAATCTTTCTCTATTTGAGCAAACACCCAATCGGGTGGGATAAAAGAGTGTCCCACCACTGGAAAAATTATTTCAACCTTTTTGATGTGTCTGGGTGCTTCTGTTGTCAACCCCTTTCCAAGCATGGCTACCGTACCGGAATTTTTATTTTGCCCAGAACAGCCATCTGCTACTATTCTTAAGACTTTAATTTCTTCTTTGATATCTAAATTAGTTAAAAAGTGATGGAACTGCTGAAATAATTTCATTACTACCTTTGTTGTGTGTGGTTTCGTTCCAGGTATATGCAAATATGTTTTCTTTGGTTAGTTTTGCCTTAGAGCTACCAACTACTATAGTAAAGTTGTAGAAATTGATTTGGCGGCTATAGTAGGCGGACTGATCTGGCACTTTAGGAAGCCCTAAATTTTTTTGGCAGTCAAAGCTCATTGTTAGAAGATCACTTCTTTGCTCCTGCAAGATTTTATAGCATGCTTTGAACCTCAAACGGTGGACTCTTTTTCAATTATCAATTTATTTTTCGTCTCAGCATTTGTTAATTTTTTAATTTTCTCATCTAACTGCAGACAAGTCGAACAAACATCAGACCTGGGTGTGCCAAAACCAATGTTATAGCAACAATTGAATATATTTCTAAAAAAATACTGCTTTACTTTTAAGCTCTTTGTTCTTTGTTATACATACGCCAAAGTTTTTTTATATTTAGTTCAGGGGGCAAGTACAATCTTTTTATTTTTTTGACCTGCAGTAGTGGCTTTCATTCGCTTTAAATGACTCTATAAAGGCTTGTACCGCTTTTCTTTTCTCTTCAAACTTCTGACTTTTGCGGTCTCCACCCCGACGCTCTTTTGCCATCTCCTCCTTTTCATAAAATCTACGCATTACTCCTTGTATACGGTCTTTCTTTACACACAATACCTTAGTAAAGGTTTTTTGACAAACAGGGATCAACTTGCCGCTCGTGTTACGAATGAAATATTTTAACGAATGATTTCGCTTGCTACCAACTTTTGCAGTTTTAGATGTAGTGATAGTACAGTGTTTTATTATAAAATTATCTTGGGAAATCTTTGTCGGATGTTTGTAAAATTCTTGGTGGAATTTTCTCATTTCTGTGCATGTTAAAGTCACTGAAATGCCTTACGCCTGTGTCCACATGATGGGAATGTTGGAAGGGTATTTGGCTTGTATCTACAACAAAAATAAGCATTATTTGAACTTTCACTATTAATACAGATTTGACTACCAATTGAAAAAAATACATACCTACTGTGCCAAATTTCATCAAATTCAGTGCATTAGTAACGAACAAAACAACCAACATTCATTTTTTATACATAAAAAAAAGTACACATACATACTAATTTATTAGTATAATAAATAATGTTAGTATTACGGTATTTGAACAGGCTTTTTTTAGTCAGACCATAGTAAAAGTAAAAATTAAACCAAGTAACTTAATGTAAGATTACAAATTTCTCGAAAATAAAACAGTATTTTTATTATAACTTGTAACAATGTTTAATATAAATGTCGACCATTTCATACAAATAGGTCAATCACACACAACACATTCGTATAAAGTCGGGATAATGCAAAGAACTTTTAGCGAAATTTATATTAGTTACTCAGAAAAACAATAAAAAAAAAATTGTATTTTTGCACCAAAGCATGTTCAACCACTTTTATGGTCCTGTTTTGCATAACTATTTTTGAAATAGCAGTTGACTGTTTAGTAGTAGAATGGTTACCTTTTTTCACGCAATACTTCACGTTTCCACTTTGATTTATTGACTAATCTCTTGCGTGCTTTACGAGGCTCCGACTTTTTTATAAATTGTTGTAAATCCTCTATTTTTTCCGTATAAAAACAATAAAATACCACAGAAATAACACTCGCAGGTAACGGAATCCGCCATACTAAATAACTGTCACGTGACCTAATATTGGGCTGCCATTGGTTGGATTTGACATGAAGGAATTTGAAACTCACACACTTTGTTTTATAGTACTTTGCACCGAATACTGTTTTTAAAACGTATTTTAGACTCCCATATGGTGGGAGTTTAATACGATTTACGAATTTGTACTACTCTAAGAATACTTTTAAATGTCATACTAGGCTAAAATTTGATATAAAAGCGTTTTAGCGGAATTTGAAACTAGACGACTCAATTGTTGATATCTTTACAGTAATCTTTTCATTGGGAATAGAGTTCAAAATCGTACTGAACCTAACATAAGAGTTTAATATCTTGAAACACCAATGGATGACACGCCTGTCATCTATTAGATATTCATTATTTTTGGAACTAATAGCAGACATATCATAATTTGTCAGAAAAATATTAGCAAACACAAGAAAAGCACGTTTATCACTATCCTAACTTATCATTGATACGTTGACAAACGAGTAAAAAGTATTTTTTAAATATAAATATCGATTCAAAACTTACCTTCAAACGGCGTCCTTAACATAAAAAATAAGAAAACGCAGAACACGTGCTCACTCCGTTACATGATTGACAACAACTGACGACATTTTGAAATTTTGTTTAGAAACTGTTGGGAGTTTTTGAGAAAAAATCATAGATGGTGCTAGGTGTCCTATGATATTGTAATAAGAGTCATTTTACTAAAATTGTTCTTAATACAAGAACATTTTTTCGTAGGTGTCATCCTTTAGGTCACTGTCTGGCATTAGTGACTTTAACTTAATCATTTTGTAGTTATGCAAATAAAATATAAAAACGTCCTTAATTAACAACTCGTACGTTAGGATAAGGCACCATAATGAGACCAAATACTTTGGAATACTAGATAAATAAGTGCGGTTATACCGACAGTTAAGGGAGCCATTTGTAGTCCAGATATTATATAGTTGGGTGGCTTTGTACACGACGTAGCAAGCCACAGTTACAAAATTATACTACCAAAACAAAACAGAAATTAAGTAATTTGTATCAATGTAATAATAATAATGTAATAATATTCCACAACTATCACATAACGCCGTCTAGTCCCAACCTAAGAAGAGCTTGTGTTATAAGTACTAGACAACTGATAAACATACTTACATATTTCTAAATACATACATATTATAGATAAATTACACCCAGACACGGAACAAATGATCGTGCTCATCACACAAATATTTGTCCTGGGTGGGTATCGAACCCACGACCTTTGGCATAGCAGTCAAGGTCACAAACCACTAGACCAACATGCCAGTCTGTGTAATGTGTTGTAACGTAAAGTGGAATAAATTACGAATGTTAATATATATTAAACCTAAATCGTCGATAAATTAAGCGAATATTAAATTAACAACTAAACAATATATATCGATACCTTAATTGGTAAACCAGAGCAAATTTTTCAGGAGACACTTAAAACTGTACAATATTTTTTGCAGACTACTTATGAAAAAATCTAAGATACAGTTGGTAGATATTATCGTAAATGATTATTTTTAACACTATTAAGATCTTTTATAACTTTTCATTACAATTCTACAACGTTTTTAATAGTCTTATTACGGATGGAGGCGAAATAAAACAAAAAATCTCTTAGTTTTTGGTATTATACTAACTTCCACAAAAAAATGCAATATTTCTAGAAACAGTTTAAAAAAAATATTATACAGTAATTAAAAAAAAAGGATTAATAAAATAAAAACAGTATCAAATATAATCAGTACGAGATTAATTTGCAATGGTACGACGCGGGATCACTTCGCGGACACCGTGCGGTATCCCCGCACTATCCGTATGGCCATGACCCTCTGGCATGAGTTCAGCTGAGTCCTAAGTTGACCTTGGTCCGCAGCGAGGGCGCCCACACCGGTGCTCCATAAAGGACCATAGACGGATCGATGCTTGTGTAGAGCCTCTAACAGGGGACGTCTGGACCCCCAGAATCGGCAGGAGCCGCTTGAGGGCGTTGAAGTGTTCCTCGAAATTCCGCTGGCTGTCGACGATGAAGTACACTGGCTGTGTACTTCATCGTCGACCCGACGCCGATGTGAACTCCTCCATCGCCACATTGAAGCTGTCTACTGTCCAGGCACACCTTTCTCCTTAAGGGCCCACCACAGAAACTCACGAGGTTCCCGGTCGTATGCCTTTTCGAGGTTACCGAATACCATGTGCAAGTTTGTATGCGCACCGCTGTATTTCTCGCGCAGCTGGCGTACATAAATAAATTGCAAATAAATCAAAATTAGAAATATTTTATTTCAAAATGCACAAAAATGGCTACGTATTTAGCCCCCTTAAATGCATGCAGTATCAAAAAAGATAAGTTGACTATTTTTATTTTTAATCGATTATCATTACGTTCGATTTAAGTTACCTTGGCTGTGTGATGCTGCCTTTACCTATTAACTTCAAAAAAAAAAATGTCATCGGGTGACAGTACGGCCATCTTTTTTTCATAGTGACAGCTTTGTAACACTCGCAATTCATTTTCAACGAAGTGAGATTTGCCAGTTTATAGTCATTCATTTCAGTTAGATCTTGAGTTTTTTTTTCACCAGAAAATTGTAAACTGCAAAGGTACGTCTTCAAATTTGTTGATAGTTCATTAATTTTTAGTGGATATTTTGTAATTTACCGAAGATGTGAACTTTTTTGTTGGTATCAAAAACGATACTCCATGCACTAGCGTCATGCTTTAGGTAAGTAAATTGCAGTTTTGGCTTTGCTTGATTTTATACATTTTGCTACAGAACGGCTGCTAGAAATATGCAAGATAGAGATATAGAAGATTTGCTTGAGCGGTTAGAAGGCGGTCAGATCTCAGAGGATGATGCAGAATCGGATGGGGACGATTTAGAATATTATCCTACTCGTGAAGCTCTACAAGCGGAGCTTAAAAGTCATGACATGGAAGAACAGGCAGGAAATGACGAACCTGAACTTGACCTGCACGAACCGCCATTGACGAGTGAGTATGAAAATATACCGGATAACATGCCGCCAGGTCCTAGCTCTCGCCGAGATGCCTATCGACCAATAGATACACAAAGACTACTCTGGAAAAAGCAGTCTATGGTATTTTGCGATAGCCAAATACAGTTCAAAGGTTCTACAGATTTACCTCCAGACATTATGACCCTTGAAACCCCATATCAGTTTTTTTTTCATATTATTTTACCCCAGACTTCCTAGCAAAAATTATTGAAGAAACAAATCTATACTCTGCACAGAAGCAACCCGAACGCCCTGATAAGATAACTGTATCTGAGTTACGAAAGTATTTTGGAATACTAATATTTATGTCAGTGTATCATTATCCCAGCGTGCGATCGTACTGGAATAATAAACACGGCTTTGTAGCTATCAAAGAAGCAATGCCAGTGAACAGGTTTGAGAAGATAAGGCAAATACTGCATTTCAATAATAATGACCAACATAAGCCAGTGGACCATCCTCAGCACGATAGGCTACATAAATTACGACCAGTAATAGACCAACTAAATGCGAAGTTTTCTAGTGTACCTATGGATCAGCGTCTATCGATCGACGAACAAATCGCCTGTCCCTATTAACATTGTCGGATATGCAATTTGGCCATTTTTTTTTTATTTCACTAATTACTCTTAAAAAGTCCATTCTTTTAGAAACCGTGACAAAAAAAAATGAAATTACATGTAGTTTTTAAAATAGCCACGTTAACATTGACAGATGTGTTACGATCGTCAGTTAACAGTGACGGATGTCAACTCGCGACAATGTTTGCGGGATGCGCGAGGTGGCAGCGCGTGCAGTTGTGCCAGTACGGACTATGTTGCACGGACGAACGCACGCTGCATGTTATTTTGTTATTAAAGAGAATTATTTATCGTTTTTTGTTTTTTATAATAAGAAAAATGCTTACTAGGTCCGCACACGTAGTAAAACTGCCTACTGAAGAACATGACATGTTATGGTTAAAAATAAGAGTATCGATTTTTGTTTTTAATGAAATATGTAATAATCCGGTTAAAAAAGTAGGATGTGACTTATCCGACATTGTTAATTGACTTTAATGCACTAAAATATGTCGGTAGTACCACAACCGGCATTGTTAATCGTTTTATTGTATATCTAATTTGTCGGATGTGTTACTTCCCACAAATAGTCAATTAGTTTGTACACGTAATAATGTCGTATGTGGTAGATCCGACAAAAAAAAAATTGATTTGGTACTGTTAAAAAAGTCATTTCTGACTTTTAACAAACTTAAAAAACAATAACAATACTTTATCATCATGTACTTAAGCCCATAAATATATATTAAAATTCTGTACATTTTTGTAAACTTAGGTCATGAATTAAAAAAAATATCAACATTTCAAACTTTGACTCGCTCTCCTGTAAAGTTGCCGATTTTCACATCCGACAATGTTAATAGGGATAGGCGAAATGTGCGCCACAAAAATGGGACACTTTATGAAGCAGTATTTGCCGAACAAGCCTCATAAATGGGGCTTCAAGCTTTTTGTGTTGTGTTCCTTATCAGGTTACGCCTACAAATTTATAATTTATTCGGAAAAAAATACAGAACCGATGCATACCAATGAAGCAGATGTGGGAGCAGTTTTTTTTTTTTTTTTTTTTTTTGTGGTAGGTAAAAATCATCCAATGACGAATCCCGCCCTTGGGTGGGGCGGGAAACAGTGTCAGACTTTTACTGACTAAAAAACCTACCTTTCCATTCCTTGCCTTTATCCTGGGGCCTTTGGTGACAGTCTCACATAACCTTTGGCCCCAGTAGGCTTCGGCCCTGCTGGACCCCTACAGTATGCTGACAACTCCTTGAGGCGCGCGGGAACGGTGCGCGCCGTAGACGACCTGAGCTCGGACCGGTCTGTTACCGGACGGACGGACAGCGAGCTACCCATTGCCCACCGTCCGCGAGCCCGCGCCTACGGTGGCCGGAAATTGGGATCGGAAACCCGGCGGCGGCGGCGGCGTGTCCGCCTTTGCCTAAGGCGGTCGGCCTCCTCCTTTACTAGCATTACTGCTTCGCAGAAGGAGGCGACCGCCTGCCACTCCTCCTCGCTCCGGAGCATGGCTTGAACCAAGCCCCGGCGCGAGAGATCGCCGCCGATCGCCCCCACGAGGACACGGCGCTGCTCTTCCCAAGCGGGGCACACCTCGACTGTGTGCTCCACCGTGTCCACCGGGCGGTCCGCACAGTGGCGACACCCGGGCGTCGTCTCCGCACGAATCTTGTACAGGTACGGACCGAACTTGCCGTGCTCGGTCAGCACCTGCGCCAAACGGAAGGTGACGACGCCGTGGGGCCTTTCCAGCCACGCCTCAAAGAGGGGCCTTACCGCCTCGATCGTGGCGTGCCCAGCACGAGGTTGCGACAATCGCTCTCGCCATTTCACCATGAGATCCCGCCGGAGCTCTGTCCGCCATGCCGCGACTTGGCGCGGCAGCGGAGTTTCGCCCCGACGTTGCATCTCCACGCGTAGGTCATGCATGTATGTGGGAGCAGTTGGCAATACAGTCATAAAACTTTCAAGAGGGATTCCTCGAAATCAAAACCACATCGTGTATTTTGATAATTTTTATACGTCTTTGCCACTATGTCATTTCATGGCAAAGGAAGGGATATTGTGTTTAGGAACGGTGCAAAGAAACCGCTTAGGCAAAGCCTGTAAATTACCCACTAAGCAAGATGTGATGAAAAAATCAGTGGTGCGAGGCACATTTCAAGAATATATGACGAATTACGAAGGAATTGACATGTCAGTAGTGTTGGATCACTAATTCAACATTACTGACTTTATCCACACAGCACTTTTATTTCCCTGACTTGTCCTTTCAAAAATTGACAACCGACTGTTCTCGTGGGTGCGAACACCCGCTATTAATAAAAGTGAGGACCGGATCTACCGCTCTTGGCAGAAACAGTTAACTATTTATTCAAGTCAGTGTATATATAAAGACAACCAGAAAAATCCTCACAAAAATATAAATATCTGAAACGTTTGATTTAATGTCACATAAAGTTCAAGAATTATTTAATGCACCACTTTAAATGTAAAATCGTCATTTGACAAAACAAATAGATATCGAAACTAACGCCATCTAGACGACAGTTATTTCTAACTTTAAAATATCAGCTGTCACACACGACAAGTGTCATTGTCATTTCAAAACCTTATCCAAACAACAAGACTCCAACAGTAGTGAGCTGGAAAGATAACAAACAAGTTATCCTATTATCGACGTATGTGGGAGCATCACCTGTAGGAACTATAGACAGATATGACAAGAATGAGAAGAGAAGAAAGGCCATCCCGTGTCCAAAACTCGTCAGCGAATACAACGCCCATATGGGCGGAGTCGACTTGATGGACTCATTCTTAGGTAGATACAGAATTCGTATGAAGACAAGAAAATGGTACATGCGTATATTCAACCACCTTTTGGATCTTTCAGTTATCAATTCATGGGTTCTGTACAAACAAGTATGTGCAATAAAAGAAGTGAACCCGAAGCAGGTCCTAAAATTAGCAGACTTCAGAACAGAGTTAGCAGGTACGCTGTGCAAATATGGAGCTTTCCCACAACCGCCAAGAGGCAGACCTAGCACCAGCAGCCCGGTAGAAAATCCACCTCCCAAGAGAAGGCATATTCTGCAAGTCATACCATCAAACGATGTTAGATACGATGGAATTGGCCACAAACAAATAAGACAAGAAAAACGCATGAAATGCCTGATGCAGGGTTGTCATCTTCTCAGCAGTGTTATGTGTGAAAAGTGCCAAGTTTATCTTTGCTCCAAAAAGAATACAGATTGCTTCAATAAATTCCATTACTTCATAATTTACTAATTTTGTAAAATTTTCTAGGACAGACATTGTTCAGACTTTTTAGACTTCTTAGTGCATATAGTATCGTAAATGATACTTACCTTTTTTTATTAAAAAATATTATTAAATTGCTTTTTTTATTATTTTTCCCTTTTCTATAATATATTTCTTCATATTATATATTTTTTTCCCACGAAAATAAAAAATCATGCATTTAAGGGTTAAAAGTTGCCTCGTGTACTAAACTGTTCACCGCGTTAACAGCTGCTGTTGTATCTTCTATACTCCCCCCTCCCGCCCCTAACCTTTATACTTTCCTTGAGACTTAAAGGACAAGTTTTGAATAGTTCTATTTAAAAATATAACTTAAAACTAATCAAAATATAAAAGAAAGTTCTGATGAATTAATAATTATTTATTTAAATAGAAAAATGACTGGCCCTGGATTCCGAGGTGTAAATTTTGCGACGCTCCACGTTATATTTATTTACTTTTTTTTTTTAAATAAACAAATTGCAAAGTAATAGTAAAAATGACCAATGCAGCGCTTTTTGGCAGTCTATATAATACCTAATAAATTATTGAATTAGTCTTCTCTTAGTTTTTGGTATTATACTAACTTCCACAAAAAAATGCAATATTTCTAGAAACAGTTAAAAAAAAAAATACTATACAGTAATTAAAAAAAAAAGGATTAATAAAATAAAAACAGTATCAAATATAATCAGTACGAGATTAATTTGCAATGGTACGACGCGGGATCCCAAACTGCTTTTCTGCTTCGAATGATGAAATAACTTTTTTTCGCACAAGCTATGCTGCAACATCTAACATTTCAACTAAGTAATCAGCATAACTACGAGCTCCTGGTTTTCTAGTGCTTCTCTTTTTATTGTTTCCCATTTTTTCATACTGAAACCAAATTAAGACTTATTTACATATATAAGACACGTTTCCTCGCCTACCATCCGTGAAGTATTAGGCAGAACTCTGCTTATACAACATTATTTTTAGTATATGCGAAACCTAAATATAGTATGTTCAGAATCGATTCCAATGATTTTTACACCATGTTATGTTATTTCCCAAAAATATTAAAAAAAAGCGGCCAAGTGCGAGTCGGATGAAGGGTTCCGTAGCAGCAAGTAACATAATATAAAAGTTGTTGTAGTTCGTGGTAACTTTGATTGCCGTTTCAATAACAGCGTATTTTTAAAAAATAAGTTATTGATAAGTTAACATTATAATTAGGTACCTAAATGATAGGATTTAGATCTAACTATATGCGAGCCCATAAAGGCTTGTGATAGCTAAACAGACTAATATATATTCCAGTTTGACAAGCAATATTTCCAAAAATATTATCAACTTGTGGTGGTAAACGTCCTGTCTCCAAAAAGACTTGTTGTTGAAAAAAATTTTTTGTTTATGAACTCCATGAAAGTTTTGTTTTGTACATCTGGGTGATTTGTATAATGCAAATATTCTATGATTATTATATTCAAATGAAACTGCTTCAACGTGACCAAAAGTACTGGGTTGCTGGAAGTAACTTCTGGGAGACGTGATCTGTAAAGTCTGGTTTGACCCACTTCTACGAAATCTGAAAGAGACAATGAATCCTCAGTGCAACCACATGATTAGAGAGGTACAGAGACAAAGCTTCATACAACCGCGCGAATCGGTTGCACTACTACAAAGGACGCGGGGTATGTGTGAGAGACCACTGGCCAATTGTTGCGTACGCGGCGAAACTGGAAAAAACCGGTGGACGCGGGTACAGTCAGTGGAAGATCTCTAGGGTTACGCGACGCACGTTTTTGTTTTGTTGGTTACAAGTTTAAATATTTTATTGTAAAAACATGGTATTTTATAATTAATAATTGTAGTTTATTGTACTGTGTGTATAAACAATACTAGATATAAAAATATATCATACTTTAATTATCCCAAGGAGTACAATAGATAAATAAATATTTAAATATTACTTTTTCGAATAAAAAATCGAATATGTGAAAGAAAATTCGGTGATACCATTTCTTACTTCTAATTTGGATTCTGTAAAATCCGAGCACGGAATCCAAAATATCTGAATCGACGTAACTCGCCCAAAAGCAATTGAAATATACAATAAATATATGGGAGGGTTTTTTTTTTACCCCTCCCATATATTTATTGTATATTTCAATTGCTTTTGGGCGAGTTACGTCGATTCTAGCCTTTGTTTCCTTTGAGTATCTCTTAATGGTTGACTCGGGATTCTTTCCAACGTATGAAGAGTACAGATTGACAACCCTGTAATCTACCCACGAGGTGACACTGAGCTTCACATCTTCGACTTCACTGCATTTTTCCGCAGAGTAACCTCTGCCACGTTTTAAAAGCTCTTTCGTGCTTGGTAAATTAATATATTATGCCCTATTTAACTGAATAATTCCTAATGGTAGAACACCATTTTTATGCAAAAATGCCTTTAAAGGTAGACTTGTGTACCAGTTATCTATAAATAGTTTATGGTTCAAATTTTTTGGAATTGTATCTATCAACCTAGTTACCATATTGACGGTCGCGGCAAGTTCAGGGCAGTTTTCAGACAAATCAGTTCTATGTTTTCCCGTAAATAAGTCAAAATCATAGCTGAATCCAGAAGCTCCGCTTAACACATAATTCAAAAACCCCCACTTACGAGGATTTTTTGAATTATATTGCCACATACCCGATGTTTTTGACTTAGCGGGTATCATTTGTTCATTGACGGTAAGATGGGAACCGATCACTTTACCGATTTTTTTTTGTTCGAATTTCATGTGACCGAAAACTATTGACCGACGTCTTTTTTGCTATATGCATTATTTGACATATTTTTATATCATCGGAGTATCATTTGTCATAGGTATCATTTTACCGAATCGCTATTGGCCGAAGACTCTTGAAGTTTTTTCATTTTACAAATGATTTATTTGCCGTATTTTCATTACACCGAAACAACAGTTTACAGAATTTTAGTCACAAATATATGGATGGTTATAGTACGCGGTAAATATTGAACCATTTTCTATGGTTGCGCGCAACCCTCTTTTTTGATTGGGACCCGAAAATCGGTTACTGTGCATTCAAGGTCGACCGCCATGATGGTTCAACTTGTGTGACGATGATTATAACCGATTTTGGGTCTCAGTGCAGGGTGGGAGCTGCGCGTAGCCTTGGCGGATGGTTCAACTTAATTGCCGCGTACTATAATTGGTAGCATTTTCAATATTAAATTAATATAGTTTCATAAAAGTCAATATTTTGTGTTAAAAAATTTAGTGACAGAAACGACTCGCTCCGAATCCGACTTCACACAGTCTTGTCTGCTCTATCCCTAAGCAAAATTAAATGATATTATTGTTATTATAATAAGAGATCATGCTCCTTCTTTAGTTCTAATATTTCTCTCTGTAATATTGCAGATTTAAAATTTTCCCGGTGTATTTCCATTTTGATTACATGTTCTTCTTCAGCCATTTCCATCCGTCTCATATGTTCTTCATCCTTTAGCATTTTGCTGTGGCTTATCATGCTATTTACATAGCCTTCATGATCCTGTAATTAACAAATAGTTAAATTATTAAATATTTTAAGGTTGCAAACAAGCAAAGATATAAATAAATATTACCTTTCTGGAGTTTTTATTACTATTGATGATATTATTTAAATTTATTTTTCGTTCGGCCATCTGGAAATAATTAATTAACAATTAGATCAAGTGAAAACTTTTAACTTATCAAGTAATACTAATATTTGAAAGGGCTACCAAATGTGTCCTATTATGCAAAAACCATGTTGTGAATTGAAATGCAAGTATATTTGGAGTGGTACGGTGACCTTTCTTCTGAACAACCTTTTTCTAAGCACCTAATACCTACTCAAACTATGAAACAGCTGATTCTTTTTCGTTTTGCTGATAATGATCTCATGCTAACAGTTGTTCAGAATAATGGTCAGAACACAGTTTCCTTACAGAAATTTAATTTAAAAAAATATTTACAATAATTTTATCACAAATTAAATATTTTAAATAGGTACCTTCTTTGCTGGAGTAGTGCCCTTGTTTATCATTGGAGTTACTACAGCTTTATCTTCTATAGTCTGTAACATATCAAAAAAGTTAAAAAAATGATATATTTTTCATAACTATGATAATGGATTATAATATTTACATCAATTCAGAGTGTATTTTTTTTTAATTTACTTTACTAGAATTGAATCCAGTTTTGTTGCCATTGGAGTAGCTAAAAGTGGAGGGATCTGTAAAATTAGACTATACATTAAATACACTGTAGATTTTACAGATGCCATAGTGTTTTGTTTCAGTTTATGACCTTACCACAGGAGTAAATTTCTGGCAAGATACTTGATCATCAACGTCTTCTACTGTTTATATAAGGTGTTAAAAAATTAACTGCAAGAAAAGTAAGAACTGGTTTAGAATTACAAATAAAAAAAATTAACGAAAAAAAGATTTTTAAATAACAACCCGTTTCAGAGATATGTAATATTTTCACTTCACACAAAATTATTGAATATGCGCACTGTACACGGCACGTGCGCCGGCGCGTTCGCCCCGCCGTAGGTACTTGTGAGTCGTTCACCCCTGTGACACGACACGCGACGGCGCAAATTCGTAAACAGCTGATTCAAATTTTTCCATCACATTTCTCAGACTTTGGACTGGCAAATTATCGAGCTTACTTACATATAGCATATTTTATTATACCTATAGGACTATTTAAATTAAGTTAACTAGTCTAATAAGCGCTGGTAGACTCCTAGGATTGTTTGGACAGCAGGCACTCGTCGTTGCTCACCATACAGTTCACGGTAACGGTTACGTGCCGCAGCTAAACTTTGACCAGTCGTAATGTTGCACACTACCACATCTAGTACTCTCGATTGGAATACGTAAACGGCTGTATTAAAAGCACGAAACTGCACGAACGCACATATTCGCCGTAATGACACAAGAAAACACACTTACCGCGCGACGGATTTCGGACAACTAAGGGTCGGGAAGGGGCAGAGAGAGCTGCGGGAAGAGTAGCGGGCGGCGGGGGAACCGCTAGCAAGCCGCTCGCGCGCGGTACGATGGCGGCCCAAGCCGCAAGCGCAGCCCTGGGTACAGCGCACAAAAAAATATTATACTAAATTATTTTATTTATGTGAAAATATAAAAACGCTCAAAAAGTTTTTCGATGTCGAGTAAGTGGACAAAATTCTTGCAGTAAATTTTTTAACACCTTATATACATGCAATATTCTGAAAGATTTAATATTTTTACATATTCCAAATAGGTACTATTGTTTTGTGCAAATGGATACTTACAGTTATTGGATCTTCCATATTGCTGTTGTTAACTTGTAAAGTTAGTTTTGAATTCTAGAACAAAAACATAAATAATAAGTAAAATATAGAAATATTTTTTTTAGGCTATCAATTAATTTATTATTTATGCGACTGACCTGTGCATTATATACGTCACTTGTAGTTTGGATCTCCACTTTACCAACCACAACTCCGTCGGAATCATACAAATTATCATCCCGCAATAGCTCCGCAGGATTTAATAAATCCTTAATTTCCATTATGGTGTCATTTGGAGTTGGTGGTCTTGTCCCACCACATGTCTTATTTGTTCCTTTTTTAAAGGCGCTATAAGACTTTCGGGCAGACACTTTCATAGTTTTCCATTGAATTTTCAACTGATTTAGTTCTCGAGGTCGACAATTTAGCTGATTAAACCTAATACATAAGATTAATTAAGGGTTATCTATAAATATGACATTTAATCTGTGTTTACTGAATCAAGATAGATTAGGGGTTATTTTTTTTAATCTTTATTTATGGGGACTCGGTCAACATGACGATGACGATGTCGCCCCGTAATTCTAATTATAATATAGTTTCTATGGCTAGATAAATCTTAACTCTCTAAAAAACTTATCTAAACTAAGGGGTGGAAACATCGTCCAACCGTGGTTGGGCGGTGTTTCCGCTCCGTAAATGGCACATGTATAAAGTACACAACTTTCTAGCCCCCTCCGAAAAAGGAAAGGCCAAGAAGCTGCTACATATTCTTATATAGTACTGCGTACCTCCAAGTGTCTGCCGCCGCTGAGTCTCATTCCGGGCACATTCGAGTAGAACATGGTGAATATCCTCGATCACGTTACACTCAGTGCAATTAGGTGAGTCCGTTTTATCCATTAAATGTGCAAATTTATTTGATGGAATAATATATCCGGATCGCGACCTCTCATTCAAAATATTCCTGCCACATGTCTTTGCAAATCTGTTTGACTGTCTGAAGCTGGTCTGTAGGTAATGGTAAACAAGTGTATGTGATCCCTTCCGATGACTAATTTTGCTGCCTGGTCCGCCTTTTCATTGCCCATGATGCCAATATGAGATGGAATCCACTGTAAAATTAAAGATTTATTAGTCGCACGTTTGGAGAATAACTAAGGCTATAGGAACCTCAATAGTTCGAGGGTAGCCGAGCCAAATGCAGTAAAGCACTCTTAGAGTCAGTTATAACCACAATATGTTGACTATCAAGAGATAACGCGTATGACAGGGCTTCAGAAATCGCCATCAGCAAAATAAAGGTTAATATTTCTGTAATGTCGCAGTACACATTACAGAATTGTTAACCTTTATTTTAAATTTAAACATATTATTTAATTGCGGGTCGAATACAGCTGCTCCCGCATACTGAGCGTCCCCGTCTGTGTAAAGTTGATAAAACGAGCCGTATTTATCATATAAGTGTATTTGGAACACTTTTGCCTTAAATCTAACCTATTCATTGATCTCTTTGGAAGGTTTACATCAGGGATATCGCAAGAAATGTTTTTTGATAGGTCAATACTGGAAAGCCATGTATTCAGCGAGAATACTCCGAATATGGGACTAGAACAAATAGGTAAATCTTGAAGTTTCCTATGCATGTCTGCTAATAGCGGAATCTTCTTGTTCCTTCAGTATTGACCTTCACACAGGTTTGACAATTCGCTAATAATATTTACAGAAACATTGTTCTGTACCGACCTAGATTTTGAGCCAGAATTTTCCCGCTAAGTATCTCCTGCGGATCTGTAGCGGTTGTAAGCACAATTCGTTCTCCATGACATGGATCGCGGTGCTTCTAATGAAGCCTCCTATAATCCTCATACATAAATTTTGAATTCCGTCAAGTTTATTTGACTGGTAGCGTAATTACCAAATAGAAAACTACAGTAATCAAATCTGCTTCGAATCATGGAGATGTATAGACGCCGTAAATGTTTCGGGTGGACACCCCATTTCGATCCAGATAAAACTTTAAATACATTTATTAATCCCGAACACTTTTCCCGCAATTCGTTAATGTCTTTTCCACTTCAAAGATTTGTCCAACCACAAACCTAGATATTTTACATTATCAACCTGTTGAATACTATGATTATTAATATTTACCGAAAATGTTTTTCTATTTCTACCCCTGCTGAATAAACATATTTTTGTTTTATTAAGAGAGATCTCTAATCCTACTTCCTCTATTAAACACTGAAATAAGAGTCCGAAATTTGTTTTTTAGCTACATATAACACGAAGTCGTCTGCATATTGCGATACAAACGCATCCACTATAATGTCACAAATCTTTGAAGTAGCAGCATTAAATAATAGTGGGGACAACGGATCGCCCTGTGCAATGCCTGTCCCAGTGGTTCTCACTGCTGTGCTACTATCATTCATTTGGATTGAAAGATGTCTGTCATGTAAAAATTCCCATACGTATCTGCACAACAACGCTCCCACTCCCAATCTATCTAACATTTTTTAAAAGACCCACCAAGTTTATATTATTATAAGCGCTATCGATATCAATAAAACAGCCCAAAGTGCTAATACCCTCGAAAACCCCTCCTGAATACCAATCTAGTCAGGTTGTCAGCACAAGATCGCATTCGCCTAAAACCAGTTGTTTCGTGTGAAAAACAGATATATTTTTCAAGAAACCATTCAAGCCTACGGTTTAAGATTGTGTGTAAGACTTTACAAGGACATGATAATAAAACAATTGGTCTGATACCTGATATAGATCCAGCATCCCGACCAGGTTTTGGTATGGGTACTATCTTGACCTCTCTCCACTGATTAGGGACAAAGCCCGAAAGTAGAAATCTATTGTATAGTATTAACTAAAACCACTTTCCCCTCTTGGTGTAAATGTCAGATCATGGCGTAGGATATGTTATCACCACCGGGTGCTGTATCAGTCTGTTTAATACAGTTGTTAAGCTCTTGTATTAAAATAGGACTGATTTAGTTCTCGAAGTCGACAATTTAGCTGATTAAACTTAATACATAAGATAAATTAAGGGTTATCTATAAATATAACATTTAATCTGTGCTTACAGAATCAAGATAAATTAGGGGTTATTTATAAATATAAAATCTGTATATACAGAATTATTCCACCTTTAATAAAGATCTATATAATAATATGTAATTGTACAGGTGGGGTTCTGATATACATATAGTTTCACTTTGTGTGAACTTGCTCCCAAGGTTTAGTTTTTGTCCTGTTCGTATTAGTATCCAGCGATTTATTTTCAATAATATGCCCATATTCATTAAAAACCATTCAAAATAATTGCTGAAACAGTAAAAAATCATTAAAATAACACAACCATGGTAAGCATAATTAAAGACCACGCATTTAACGTAATTAACAAGGTTTACCTTTCCCAGTCCCCTTCATCCCAGTTTATAGAGCGAATGCGTTTTTGACTCATTTTTATGAATTAGTATTATTAAAGATTGAATAAAATATTATGCGTGTTATTTTTTCGCCGGGAAATCAACACCACGCAACAAACAACGTCGTGTAGTCATGTGATGTCACGCTTATGTCAGAGTGACAGTTCTGTCATTCATTTGTTTTCCGATTACATTCAATAGTTCACTCTTTTTACTTTTAAAATAGGTGTGTTGCCAGAACATTCGTAATAACTCCGGTGCAAGGAATGTATTGTTAATCCGAGGTTACTCTATATTTATTAATAGAAATTTACAAAGATAATACATTGTTACTCTCGGAGTAACAATTCCAAATGTAACGTCGGATTACCTTTGGAATAGGCAATTTTTATTAATAAGACCGCTAGAGTGTAATTTAAACCCGCGTAGACGCGGTGGGGTAGTTAAAACCATCTGCGACGATAAGCTCGCGTAGGACCGCCCAAATCCCGCAGTGCCGAAGCAGAGACAGAAATCCTTCCATGGTGGTATAATGAAGGTTTGGAAACATAATACTTCGAACAAATGATAGTTCCGCTAAGTGTAACATTGGTGAAAAGTTTTTCGGCCAAATGAAACGTTGGTGTAACAATAAAATTCGAATTGAGAATAGGTCAACTGATACTCGTACAGTGAGTAGCAGACGTGACTTCGATGAAATAAAAAAAAAAACGAAACGATAATCGTTGAAAATTTTTAGGTGAACTGATATTCGGTCAAACGTTTTTCGAACTTATGATAGGTAACCTGGCCAGATACTCTTCTTTGGGAATATTTATTATTTGACTTTTCAGAATATCAAGCAAAGGTCAAAATTGGGATCGTTTTGCTTAAGTTCACTGTTAAAAATTGTTTAAAAGAAGCGACTTTTTCAGAAAAAGTTCCTTCTCTCCAGTAGTGACGTGTAGAAGGTAGTTGTATTACAGACATAAATGACAGTGCCTATAAATTTACTTATATCATCTCTAGTCACAGATTCTTCTTTTTCGGGCTGAATTTGTTCTGCATACAATCTACTTTGTTCATGAATGAGATTTAACGCCTCTGTCGGAAATAGTAGTTTAAAAAAATTCATCGGCGTCCGGTTGTTTCATCCGGAAGATCTTCCCAACCCAAAAATTAAATATGACCTGACTCGTATTCAATAGAATCTTCAGTCCATAATAATTTTGATCGCTTATGAACCTTTGCTTGTTTTTCTTTACGAATATCTATTTCTTCAGATTCTGACGCCAGTTCAAGAATTTCATTGATATTTTCGTATATTTCCTCTGTATTTTCTGGTTCAGTTTCTTGTAAATATACGACTTCACTCTCCATTACTTCCGAGTCAGTTTCTGGAATCGTTAGTTTCGGTAATTGATATTCATCGTCATCCGATAGGTTTTCATCATCAGAACTAAAACACGATTGTTCAATTTGGTTCCTGTAGTGAAATACAAAGTGAAAAATACAAATAGGCACATAATTAAAATACATTAAATAAATTAAATCGGTCAGCTAAAAGTACATCTTATTATAATGTACCAAATACATATTGTTCCATATTTGTCCAAACTTAAATACAACCCTTACTTCGTAGACTTCTATATTTGTCGGAATGAATTTACCGTTAGCGCATCGTGTTCCAAAACAGGAACAAAGTTTACGGAAGTTTTTTACTAAGTTGTAGTTTTATTAATTTAACTTACCTGTTATGCCATGGGATCCATTTTTATTGTGTCTAAAACTTATTTTATATTTTTATTTGCACAAAAACTTATGGCCGACAGACGAGTTCTGACACTGAAATATAGAATGATTGACAGCATAGAGGTTTGACGTAGTACAAATTTTAACACAATTATGAACAAAAGGTTATCTGGCCAGCATCAACTCTGTAGTGTAGAAAATAAGCCATCATTGTATTGTGTCACTGATCACAATAAAACAATATTTGCATAATTTATTTATTTATTTATTTTTTACTTTAACAAAAACGGCTATCCGCCAATTACATTAGTTAAAGATATAAACACAAAAACTCACACACTCACCTCACAGAACTCCAGACATACTGACATGATCGTGTTCCATTCATCCGCGAACACATCACAGTCAGGGTGCGTGTCCAAAAGAGTGTTGAGCGCAGAGAGAGAGCGAGGGACAGGAGACTGGACTTGCGCCACAGTGTGACTCGCAGGCACAGAGAATAAGCTATGTTTCCTGACGCGGCTATATTTGACTGGGGCACAAAGTTGAGACACCTCGGCATGCAGCTCAGTAGTATCAGTTTTACCATGAAGGATTTTCAACATATTTAATATTTGGTCATTTTTCCCCTTCGAACAAGCACGTTAAATATAGACTTAATAGCGCTTGTGTTTTCGAAATCTTTTGCGTTTCTCAAAATGAAACCCAAACGCCTAAATGCATCTTTTGCAACTGCTAAAATGTGGTCATGGAAGTTTAATATAAGTTCTCTTAACTTTTTACCCGACTGCGCCAGAAGGAGGGTTATGTTTTTCGAGAGTATGTATGTATGTAAAATTGTTTGGCACGCTCTGCAGCCTGAACGGCTCGATGGATTTTAGCTTGAGAGGTGTCGTTAGATTCGTATTTACTGTGAGAGTGACACTGGGTATATCAAAATAAAAAAAAATCAAAATGGCGGATTTTTAGCGCCAAATTCAAATGTTTGGCACGCTCTGTGACCTGAACGGCTCGATGGATTTTAGTTTGAGAGGTGTCTTTAGATTCGTAATTACTTTGAAAGTGATATCGTAATAAAAAAAAAATAAAAAAAAAACGGTAATTTAAAAAACTAAAAAACCCGCCTGCTTTTCTGAGCATTCATGAAAAAGCCCTAAAACAAGAAAATCTGGCAGTCGGGACCCATTCTAGAAAGTCAGCCGTCTAGTCAATAGATTGGAGTAATCTGCAATGTAATATAGGTATGTGCTCTTAATTCTAGAATGGGTCCCGACTGCCAGATTTTCTTGTTTTAGGGCTTTTTAGTTTTTTAAATTACCGTTTTATTTAATAGTCTCCATCAGAACGTTGCCGGATCTTGAACGCCATTACAATCCATTTTTCTTAGTGTTTGTTGTTCATACATCCTTAACCCTATTCTTGGCATAAAAAAAAACATATTATTTTCAATTAATTTTCAAATATGATGTTAAATAGGAACCTAGAATTTAGGGAAAAATATATAAAAAAATCGCATATAACCGGTTAATGAGATCCTATATGTGTTGTAATATCACATCACTAGTTAGTAAAACTAAAGGTCACAACCCTAGTGAGTCATATTCTCATTGTCGGTATAGGCGTGGCGGTCTAAAATTTAAACCTTGTAATCAAAAGGAACCACTACAAAATTTTGAAATTAATAAGTATCCATGGCAACAAGTTGGTATTGATTTAATGTATTTCGATAACCTTACATATTTAATTGTCACAGATTATTATTCTAAATACATAGAAATAGCTTTGTTAAATAAAAACAGTACAGCCAAAAATGTAATTACACATTTAAAGTCTATTTTTGCCCGTCATAGAATACCTTTGTCATTAGTGTCAGATGGTGGACCTCCTTTCCAGTCATTAGAATTTAAAAATTTCCTACATGAATGGGACATAGAACATAATGTAACTAGTCCATATCATTCACAGTCAAATGGACAAGCAGAAAGTTCAGTCAAAGTAGTCAAAAATATGTTAAAAAAATGTAGAGAAAATTCGTCTGACCCATATATAGCCTTATTACAATATAGAAATACACCTAAGAATAACTTACCGTCTCCAGCACAATTGCTAATGTCTAGGAATTTAAGAGATAACATTCCAATGTCATACAAAAAATTAGCACAATTGCTAATGTCTAGGAATTTAAGAGATAACATTCCAATGTCATACAAAAAATTAAAACCAAAAGTTGTAACATTTAAAAATTATAAAGAGTGTGTCAATAAGAATAATGAAAATAAGTCAAAGTATTATAATAAGAATACTAAGTCATTGTCAATATTATATCCCAATGATCATGTCTACTTCAAAAGAAAACCAAATTATAATTGGGAACAGGCCATTGTCAAACAAAGGTTGTCAGGAAATAGGTCATATATCATTGAGGATGTCAATGGAGTTAGGTATAGGAGAAACAGAATTCACCTAAGGCACAAATATTCTCCTATGTTATCCAACTCGTCGCAGGGGAGAGAGGAAGGTGATAGTCAGGAGTCAGCACCTCAAGAATCCTCATCTCAATCCATAGGTCAAAAGTCAACCCGATATGGTAGAATTGTAAAGCCAACTAGAAGGCTAATTGATGAAATCAATTAAATGTACTAAAGTGTATTTTAGATTAAGTCATATTTAAGCCAAGATGTTTTGTATGGTAAAACTAAATAAGTACTTGTCAGATACTTTGTATTGTCAATTGAATTTAAGTCAAGTCCGTCCACAGCCTATGTTATATTGTTTGTTAAAGGTTAATTTGAACTTAACAAGGGGGATGTTGTAATATCACATCACTAGTTAGTAAAACTAATGGTCACAACCCTAGTGAGTCATATCCTCATTGTCGGTATAGGCGTGGCAGTCTAAACATCTAATCTAATATTATGTACTTGTTCTAAGTCTAATAAATCTAGTATTCACTATATCAAGTGTTTCAATATAAACATTACAATATGTATCTTTGAAGATACACTGCCAGCTTAACAAAAAACTTTGACCTTACGAGTAAGTGTCTTCCAGGATACGTTGCCAGGTTTGAGGAAATAAAATACACTATTTTTTCTTAATAATATATGTATTAAATTTGCATGTGGTAACAATTATAGTTATGAAACCAAAAACAACTTACAGATTAATTAAAATAAAAAGAAAAAAAATATTTATCGAAACATTTGAAGCGTACTATTAGCTTAAATAATTACTTATCAGTATGGAATTTTACAAAACAATTTCTTTCCGGCTTAAAACACAAGCGTAACGAGCACTTGGCACACATTACCGTAGTTTGGCCCTTGACACAAAATTTACATCGCCCTTTCGAACCAAACATTGGAAAATGGCCGACCTTATCGTACCTTACAACCGTATCACCTCGGCCTTGTTTCAGCAGGCTCTGTGCTACTTGCTACCTGAACATTTTTAGAGGCATTGTCTTTCCCGCACTATGTCGTCTGTATAAAACCCAGCTATTATTTGTGCAAATATCTTGAACTTGCGACACTAATGGCAAATACCATCGATGGCCTCTGAAGTCTGTCCTATACAGGGCGACCAACATGTCTGCTAAGTCTACGCCCCCCATATGGGCGTATGTTTAATAATGTTCGGGCAGGGTACCGCTATTCTTCTTTTCGCAACTTTGTCATAACGTTGTATGGTACTGACAGGGTCAGCTGCCACATAACTACTAACTGTAGTTACACATTTGTTGTCGTACCATTTGACGACACATAATTTATTTTTGTTACAGACAACTTGCGAATGAGAGCCTCTAGGTTTCTTTTTCAGGGCTTTGTCTGTAAGTAAACTTTTTTCCGCTCCTCGCAGTCTGTTAGACCTAAGGGTCAATCCCCACTAAAAGAGCAGCGGCGCGCAGCGGCCGTAAGAGCAAGTGACTGAGCGCGGCGCCGCAAGGAGCAGTGTCGCGCCGCGCGGGGCAGTGCGGCGCCGCGAGAGGCAGCGCGGCATCCCGAGGCGCCGCAATGAGCCTCCGCGTGGTAGCTTTGAAAACTAGTGTGCGATCTACTTCACTCAAGGAAAGTTATGTGGCAATAAATATGGTGGATTTGGATTTATGTATCATAGCACTGGCTGTAGAAGAAGAACAAGAAGTAACAAACAAAACGGAAAGAAAAAGGAAAAGAAAATTTTGGGTACATGATTTATGGAAGAAAAGAAGAGAAGTTGGTGAATTTGAAACATTTTGTAAAAATTTAAATCAGTACCCAGATTTGTACTACGATTATTATAAAATGACCTATAATCAATTTGAAACCTTAGTGAATATCTTAAAGTCACACCTCAAGAGACACGAAACAAATTTTCGAATACCTGTATCTGTTGAAGAACGATTGTCTATATGCCTCAAGTATTATTTTGTATAATTATATTGTTTTATATAATGGTCGCGCCATTGGATCGGAAGTCAAGCACACTACCACTGACCCAGACGGTCTTCAGTTAATTAACTAGACTGTTTAAAAAAACATATAGATATTAGACATAAACTCAAAACATTTTAAATAAAAGAAGGTTATTTTATATTCGTCATTTTAATCAATTTTTTTTTCATAATAATATTAATTAATATTCTGCCTAATTATATTACTTGTTTTGATTACATTTCGTTGACCATGTCGTTCAAAGGATTTGAGTAGTTTGTTTCTGTTGCATTGTCAATCAATGAAAAATTACTGATCTGTTGTGGTGTGTAAGTTAAAGATGGCTGTTGTGGTGGCCTAGAAATTGTATGCGGTGTGTAAGTTGAAGGCGTATGCTGTGGTGTCCTAGGTATTGGGTATGGTGTGTAAGTTGAAGGCGTTTGTGGTGTTCTAGATATTGGTTGTGGTATATAAGGTGATGGCGGTGAGTCGGTTGTGTAAATTCCTGTGGCACCAGTATCCAAATCAGTTGATGAGTTATGAGCTTCATTACTTTCAAATGACGCCAGTTTAATCTCTTCATTATTGACAAGGCGGAAAATTTCTTTCTTAGTTCAGCTTGCACTTTTGCTGGCATTCTCTTTAAAGTACGGCCCATGGTGAGAAAAAAGCTGATAGTGGGGTCATCTTCCTTTAGCTTTGACTCCATATACTGTTTATATAACATTGTTGACAGTTTTGGTTGTTCATTTTGAGGAGTAGGTGTCCATGATGATTGTGATGGCGGTCTTGATATTGAAGGTCGTGGAGACGGAACAGACTGAGATTCAATGTCTGTAACTTCTGGCGAACTATCCAAATTTGTAGTCTGTTTCTTGTTCTGGATAAAAGGCTTAATGAATTGTAGCTCGTTTTCATACTTTATAGCGCGATCATTCGACCTTGCAGAACCACTTTTAGATTCTCGTAAACGAAGACTTTTTCTGTAGCTGTCTCGCAAATTTTTCCTAAGTTTTTTGCATTCTACCACAAAAAAAAAGAAAATATTATAATAACAATAACAACAACACAACGATATGTGGTGTACGCCTGTCCAAGACAGCGTTCGGTTGACGAACGTTCGGAGAACATGCAGCCTTTGTAAATATATGTATGTATCACTATACAACCTTTCGGAGTTTTAACCGGTGACATGTTTTTGTTTCAGATTTTTAACTACCGCCATCAGTTTTCAGGCACTATCTCATAGTTATAGATTGGGACACAGTACTGTACACACTATTGTTCATGAAACTTGCGGAGCTATTTGGAAATATTTACAACCAGTTTAGGTATTACAGAAATGCATGTACCAGAATCTATAAGAAATCTTATATGAGATTTTTGGTCACTCACAATAAGGCAGTGGTCCTTGACTGCACAACTTCCCGCCACTGGTTGTAGTCCTCCTAGTTTTCCGATTTGGTTGACACCGTTTTCGTCTTCCAGTTGCAGGGCGCGACGCATTTCCTAGCTCTGCTTCTGAACTTGAAGTGATACGGACATAACCAGTCAGGACTTTCTGGCGTTATTCGTGGCCTCGACCGGAAACGTGACTGTGAAGAGTTCCTGTATCCGCTCCTGCTCCTATATCTTCTTCTCCCTCTGTCCATCTCAGCTATCTTCAGGTTTATCTTCGCTATCTCTGCCATAATTGTAGCTACATCGAAAGCTGTTGTAGTTCCTTGGTTGCTGCTGGCTACTTCGTTAACTGGCGCGGGTTGGTGGGTCTCCATTACTTTATCAGCTATAACGGCGAGTTCTTCCAAATCCTTTGCTGATGTCACTGTGAGGACTGCTCTTACAGGTGCTGGTAAGTGTCCTTGCCACAGTATCTTTAGTGTGTCAGTTTCTATTCTTCCTCTCGCTAGCTCCTTCATTCTACGCAGCAGTTGACTGGGTTTCTGGTCTCCTAGCTCAATTTCCGAAATCAGTTTTTGAATTAGCCTCGTTTCAGATTCTTCGTAAATTTGCAAAAGTCGATCTCTGAGAGCTTCAAATTTGTTGTTTTCCGGTGGACTCGCAACTATGTCCGCTACTTGCTGGATTACGTCTTTACTAAGTTTTGCTACGACCATGAAGTATTTTTTGGCGTCTGATGTTTTCTGAGGCGCTAGTATGGCTTCCACTTGTAAGAACCATAGCCGAGGGTTTTCTGGCCAAAATTCCGGAATCCTACTTGCGACAGATAATGAGGAAATGATGGCGGTCGATTCTTCCGTCTTCGGTACTATGGGTGCTGGAGTTGGCTGCTGTGATGTCTGTCCGAATTGTGTATTCATTTTTCTTAAACCTCGTGCAAAATGTGAAGAGCGTTGTATAGAACACGTCGTGCACACGCGATATCATATGTCGCCCACGTTACTGCGAATCGGACGCGGGGTCACCAGTGTAGGGTTTGGTGTGTAGAGAGAGAAATGAATAGTACGAGGTTCGAATGCCAACTGAACTGTGTTTATTCATACATTACTATTTATATGACGATACCTATGCACCCCACATAGCCATCACATGTTACAATCAGAAATGGTTTGAGCAGATTTCTAAATTTATGTAATGAATGTGACTCTTTTTGGAACATATAATTACTGCTTTTATTTAAATTATGTCCCATTACAGATTACAATTGTTTGTAAATTGTTTTCGTTATATATTGCATTTGGAATGGTTAAATTATGCTGAAGCAATTCTTCTCTGGTTATATGATTTAACCCTAAGTTTCGTATAACAAAATCTTGCAGTAAAATCTCTCTGACTTTACTTATAAGACGCTCTAAAGTAGTGCGTGATAAATGATATTTATTTTGCAAATAAGTTTTTTACAAACACTTTTAAAATTTTTTCCTCAGTTAAAGCTAGATGAGGCCGGTGTTTCCTAGCTGACTACCTTGAGAAGAAACACCGAAACAAACTCAGGGGTCAAAGTCTTTTTTAAAAGTCCATACAGCAAACATGTAATGGTCAAATCATATGAGAACCAAGGTGTCTGAGATGGTCTTTTGAGGAAAGAACCACGCAGATTTGAGTGGACCTGTCCAGTCAGTGCAAGCATTTGTCAGTATTCGTATAGCTCAACTTAGAACTACTAAGGAGCTCAACGAGTTGACGAACAATACCAATGACAGGACATTTGGGTAGGCCGCAGAAATACTCAAATTGCCAAACATGCGTCAAAATAACTGAAAAGAAAAATGGAAAATGATCCACATAGTCCTCATATTCACAATGTTAAACGAAAATACAAAAGTGTAGAAAAATTTAATATTTGACAAAGTAAATATTTATGTCAAAATTGAATTTAAAAAGAAAATAATAAAAAAAATTATCGATGTCAATTTGTAAAAAATAACACTATGCAACAAAATAGAAAAAAGACAAATTCACTGGGTTCACTGTACGTAATTACGATTCCCCACCCTAGGCCTAATTGAAATATATAAATATTTTTTTTACATCACATCAAGTTTAGTAGTGAAAGGCATTTAGTGATTTTACTTAAAATTATATGAAGTAGGAACATAAATTGTTATTCTACATGACAAAAACCTTTTTTTTTTGGAACGATTGGCTTTCCTCTTATAGTCATTAGTGGCAGTGTCCCTCTGAAGGATAGTCCACAAGCATGGCTGGCAACCATCTACCTTGATAACGCTTTTTATACCCTGTAATTTTTTGATGAAATCTTTCACCGTGTTCATCACTTATTACACCCATGTATACGGAAAGAAACTTAAACGGAAGTGTAAGAAATAGATTTTCAAAGACATTTTGCATCTTCGCTTATGATACACATTTGAAAACATGTTAAGTTTTTCATAGAAGTCTCGTAACTTGTGATTCCCAAGGATTTTTTTTTTGTAATGTCAACAAATTAAACTGACCATGCATTTTTTCAATGGGACTGAAGCTATCATCGATATATATGTACTACGGAGGCTATATAATAAAGTGGAATTGTTTAATTAGTGCTCATATGCCAGGAGCAAAGAAATTGTCATTGGTTTTTGCCCCACTTAGTGTTCGAGAAACAAAAATTCAGATCCGCCTTTGGAGAGTGATTTTACAATATTTTTTTTTTTTATCAAACCAACTTAGGTGTCTGGAGAATTATCGTCATTGCCACTGATGACATATTAGCATACTTCACTGAAAGTTTCGAGTTTTTGAAAAACATTTCACAGTGGTTGTGCAGTTATAGACGCCAACATGATTTTTAGGTTTACAGCACTGCATTAGTCCACCAAAAAGTATCTGGTTTTTAAATATTACCTATAGGACAACTCGTCAAATATTTATACCATTTTAAACAACATACTATTAACCCACAATTAGAGCTAGATTTTAAATTTCAATTTTAGTTTAAAATTAGTAATACTCTCAAACTAAGGCGAAAATGGCACTATTTTTTTCACTTTTATGAATTAATTGACCACAAATCGAACAAATTAAGTGAAACTTAACAGAAAAATGCGACATTTTGTAGATTTAAGAGTAATATTGCTTTGTACACATTAATGATCTACCTAATCGAACATGTACGCTCGAACAAGTGTTGCGCAAAGTAAACAAAGTGAGATTTCGGTTTTGGGATGTGATATCTAAATATAAATGTGTAGTCTATCGTTTATAAGGTATACATAATACGAATCACCATCCGGAATATCGGTGATTTTTTCGGTGTTGCATAGTGTAATTATCAATGTCAAATTGTAAAAAGAATATTTTTATATTCTTTTTAAGCACAATTGAAATATAATTAAATTAAAAAAAAAAACTCGGAGAAAAAGAAATTACAAAATTAGTAGAGCGTACTGGAGCAGGTCAATCCCAAGCCTTTTTGTCTTCAAGATAGTCTTTTACAGTGTAAAAAGCCTTTAGCAAAAGTTTTCGCTTTACAAATGATTTGATTTATTAAGGCCTAGTTCTTGAATATGACTAGGAAGTTTATTATAAAAGTGTATACATTGACATTTGAATGATCCTCCTATTTTTTAAAGCCAGGTAGCAGGAACTACAAATTTATATTTGTTCCTAGTATTAAAATCATGAATATCTGTATTGCTTGAACATGTTTTTATTTTTATGGGCATACAAAATATTCTCGTTTATATACGGACAAGGTACAGTCTTTATATTAATGTCCTTAAATTTATCTCTGAGGGAATATCTAGGACCTAATTTATAAATAGAACGAATTACCCTTTTATGCAAAACAAAAATTGTTTGAATATCAGCGGCATTTCCCCATAATAGAATACCATATGACATGACAAATGAAAATAACTATAGTAAACTAAACGGGCTGTCTCTAAGTCAGTTAAATTTCGAATTTTTCTAACGGCGTATGCAGCAGAGCTAAGTTTTTTCGATAATTTGTCTATATGTGGGCCTCATTGGAGTTTAGCATCTAAAGTTATGCCCAAGAACACTGTATTATCTTCAGGACTCAACTCTTTACCTTTTATTAACACACTAGTTTCTACTTCCCTAACATTAGGCATGTAAAACTTAATGATTTTAGTTTTTTTTTTCATTAAGTAGCAGGTTATTTACATTGAACCAATGTACTATTTTTGAAACAGCGATATTTATATCGTTAGTAACCTGCTGCTGAGTGTCGTCTGCAAACAACACTATATTATGGTTATCCTTTATTTTAGCGTGGTATTTGTAGCAGTGTGGAAATCCTTTCATCTGAATCTCTTGTTCGCATCTTTATTGAGACACATGCTAAACCTACTATACCTACCCTGTGCATCTTTAGGATTCGGGGTAACTCTGTTAATAAAGACAATAAATTATCTTTGGTCATACCCATCCAGTAACTACATAAATGATCATCAATTTGTTCTATGGACTCCATACTGCTAAAATCGTTTATCTACATTGATAAACGACAGCATGTGTTCTAATTTATCAACAGGGAAATTAGATAGGCTGTTCGCTGCATCGTACAGGGAATCCCAACTATTTTGTAGCATATTAATAATTAATAACTGCTGATTAATAATTATATAATGCACCCAATAATGGATATTATGTACCCATCCTGAGTTTGGCCAGGATGGGTACATAATATCTATAATTAATCAAAAGTGTTCTTCGTAGTGGATCTGACACTGTAGATACTTGAGATTTGATCGCACCCATAAAAAATGCAATGAGATGTCGAATTTAGAGCTCTTTTATAATTCCGCATAATAGTATCAGGGATGAGCGGATGTTCAGTAGGTTCCTGATGTATACGAACTTCTGGACTTGCTGATTCATGGGATTCTTCTGCAGCCACGTCTGGTTCAGCCGGAAGCACCACATCCACAGTTGGTTCCAGAGTTTGAGACTGAAGTCCTTAACTCCCAGGTTGGACGTCAAGATTGGCAAACACGTTTCTAACTTCACCATGTGCTTTGCTACGAATAGCGTGTCTTTTCACCTTCATGAAACAGGCATGGCATAGGCGATCAGATGGCGATATTAACAAACAAGACAATGATATATATAACGAAGTTTACTTTTTAATTAACCTCGGGTAATATATATATGTAACTTTTCATCGTAACTTCTTAACTTAAAGTGTTACTCAAATGCAGTAAAAATCAATTTATAAATACAATGCAGTAACCATGATATGTTTTCTTTTCTTTACGTTTTTAGGGTTGATTTCATACTAGAAAGTATTTGTAATGATAACATAATGACTAATAAGCAATAAGTACAACTAATAATAATTATTTACCCGACGAGGTGCTATTGTACTCTCAACTATTTCAACAAATTTGGGTGATGCGAAGATGTAGTCGGACTCAGAACTAAGTGGCTTTTGAGTTTAACCGCTGATCGTCCACACAGCAAGCAAACTTCTTTGTGACGACGACGAGATGGGCCTTTGGAGCGATCATTGTCTCCATGAAGCTCATCATTGACACCTTGCATTGCTAAATACAAGCATGCCTCGCAAATGTAGTCCTTTTCAGTAACCTAAAAAAAATAATGAATGACTAATGTAAGTGGGTACTGGAAAAACCAACTAAAAAGATTTGCCTGAATAATTGAATTATTATATTAATTAGTATAGATCTACAAAACTTTAAATGGCACTTATACCTAACGTACCATAATGAAGCTTTTAGAAGGTTGGTAATATTGACGGGTCCAAAGAACAATTTTTTTTTGGTAAAAACTAGTGCTTGGCTGTGGTAAAAACTAGTGCTTGGCTGCAATCCCACCTGATGTTAAGCAGTGATGCAATCGGTGCTGGTGAGGCGCACTAGTTTATTCACTCTAGCCTTGAAGACACCTAAATTATAATCGGACGGGAAGACCGCAGCAGGCAAACTGTTCCAGTCCCTCGATGTACGCGGTATAAACGACGAGGCAAAACGCTTAGTCCGTACCGTAGAAGTTTCAACAACATATGGGTTTTTTTATGGTAGGTAAAATCATCCAATGACAGATCTCGCCCTTGGGTGGGGCGGGAAATAGTGTCAGACTCTTACTGACTAAAATAAACCTACCCTGTTCCATTCATTGCCTTTGTCCCAGGGCCCGTGTTGACATTTTCAGGGTACATATTCGCCGTACGTCGGGTTCATCATTTAGTTTTATTTTTTCAAAATCGCATGAAAAAATAAAACTAAATGTATAATATTACGTATACGTATTTTATACGTATACTAAAAACTTTCTGTTTAATATCCTTTTACTTATTGAAATAATCAACCGAACACTATCTTATAATTTAAACAGAAATTAAAAAATCATATCGTTAATCTTTTCTATACGGCTTTCTTTTTTCATTAAACGTAATATTTACTATGACTGGAAATATCCAGCTGCTGATTATAGAAATGACTTTTGTGTTTTGTTCGAACACGAGATAGCGGCTTTGAGTGTTCGATGAATTCACACATATATTGCAGTTGATACAAAGTATCTGCTGCGATTTCAGCGGCCGTGTGCATTCCCTCATGGTGCCCTGTGCTCATGGTGGTGTTTTAATGCAAACGAAAACGAGTCCAAAATCACAAAAACAGTAATCAGAATCCGTGTAACACTAGCCGAATTTTGCCAGGTCGAGGACGTTGATGCGATGATGATTGAGGGACTTTGTAGAGTTTCGATTGAAAAGGCTTTTTGTATTGCTCACGAAATAAATTCTGTTGACCTGATTGTTTTAGTAGATCTGATATCTCCTTATCGCAGAAAAGGTGGGAAGTCGACGGAGGAATCGTATTCAAAATCGACGCTTGGTATTAATCTTTGGGTAGCAAACTATTCCTCCTTTGCTCTATTACTTCCACTCTACGCCCACACATATTGTAGGAGGTTATTAGAAACGACTCTGAACTGGGAGCCTTGAAAAGGCAGACTTTAGGTCCTGCTTCAGCGACGGATGTTTATCAGGAAGAACCTTTAATGTGCTAGCCAACTAAGCCAACGCATCCCTTTCCAATAGCAAACCATGCAAAATTGTGTAGTCAGCTCGCGTTAGCTGTTCCTGCATTGGTGGCGGGGATAGTTGCTTTGTGAGAAAAGGGTTGGTTTTCAAAGCACTAAAGACCGGCGAAGCATGCAACGCTTTCTGTGCATCTATGTACCTTATTTGCTTGTAAGACATATCCCCTAGTCTTTGGCACTCAGTGCCCTGAATTGCGATGTGGGGTTTTGGGGCAGGGATAGTGGGCTTCTGTTCTTTGGTTTTAGGCGTAAAATCAAAATCTTCCTCCGCATCCGTATCTATAGGAAGATCTAGAGCGTTCCATGTTGTTTTTCTTTCTAATGGTCTCAGTCCCTTACTCAAATCCCATTTCTTAAGAAAGACATCCAGGTCGGTTGGCAAACCTTGAGTTTAGACTTTTGGATGTTAGTCAAAGACCAAGTCTGTATACACCATAGGTCAAATGAGGAGATTACACATGTCCATAAGCTTACGCTTTAGTGATATGGGCAAAGTGCCCTTAAATAGTTCCTTGATGGACCAGTAACTTTTTCAGGTATTTTCTGTTCGACACTTTATTTCTTTGTCTTATCTGGCCCAGAAAGAGACTACTTGGCCCAAGTAGACAATAATATATTTTAAGACATATTGTATATTCTGTCTGCCTACGTGTACGTTCCTTTTGGAGCTGCTGGTTATGATTTTGGTCTTCAACATTTTTATATGTAGACCAACCAGCATTTGCTCCGGTCCTGTGGCTGTAGGAGAGAACAGGACAATATTATCAGAGAAACGCAAATTACCTAGCTTCGCTGATGACAATGCCCTTCTCTTCCCATTTGACTGCTAATGTCTGAAAGAAGTGGTGAATAACTTTGGGGACAACGGGACGCCCTGTTTGACTCATTTCTGTTTGAAACATAGGATCTAAACTCTCTTGACTTTCTGGAAGAAGTATGTGTGGATACTATTTTTTGTTTTGTAAGGGAATTGAATATTTCTGAGTGTGTGATGCTTTTAAAAGTGAATTGGTTGAGTATATTTATTTCTAAATATTTTGTGTTCCTCATATTAGGAATATTTTTTTTTTTTTTTTAAACGTAGTTAAAATCATCCAATGACAAATCCCGCCCTTGGGTGGGGCGGGAAATAGTGTCAGACTTTTACTGACTAAAAACCTACCTTTCCGTTCCTTGCTTTTATCCTGGGGCCTTTGGTGACAGTCTCACATAACCTTTGGCCCCAGTAGGCTTCGGCCCTGCTGGACCCCTACAGTTTGCTGACAACTCCTTGAGGCGCGCGGGAACGGTGCGCGCCGTAGACGACCTGAGCTCGGACCGGCCTGTTACCGGACGGACGGACAGCGAGCTACCCATTGCCCACCGTCCGCGAGCCCGCGCCTACGGTGGCCGGAAATTGGGATCGGAAACCCGGCGGCGGCGGCGGCGTGTGCGCCTTTGCCTAATGCGGTCGGCCTCCTCCTTTACTAGCATTACTGCTTCGCAGAAGGAGGCGACCGCCTGCCACTCCTCCTCGCTACGGAGCATGGCTTGAACCAAGCACCGGCGCGAGAGATCGCCACCGATCGCCCCCACGAGGACACGGCGATGCTCTTCCCAAGCGGGGCACACCTCGACTGTGTGCTCCACCGTGTCCACCGGGCGGTCCGCACAGTGGCGACACCCGGGCGTCGTCTCCGCACGAATCTTGTACAGGTACGGACCGAACTTGCCGTGTTCGGTCAGCACCTGCGCCAAACGGAAGGTGACGACGCCGTGGGGCCTTTCCAGCCACGCCTCAAAGAGGGGCCTTACCGCCTCGATCGTGGCGTGCCCAGCACGAGGTTGCGACAATCGCTCTCGCCATTTCACCATGAGATCCCGCCGGAGCTCTGTCCGCCATGCCGCGACTTGTCGCGGCAGCGGAGTTTCGCCCCGACGTTGCATCTCCACGCGTAAGTCATGCATGTGTGCAAGGACTGTTGCCTCCAAATCCCATGGTGGTAGGCCAGCAAGGAGGCTCGCCGCTTCACAGGACACCGTACGGTATCCGCGGATCATCCGGATGGCCATGACCCTCTGGCAGGCGGTTAGCCGGGCCGCCACTCGCTTCCGTAGCGATGGCGCCCACACCGGCGCACCGTAAAGGGCCATGGACCGAACGATGCCTGCGTAGAGCCTCCGGCAGGAGGCGTCTGGACCCCCTAGGTTCGGCAGGAGCCGCTTGAGCGCAGCCCCAGTCGCATTCAACCTGGGAGCCAGACGTCGGAAGTGCTCCTTGAAGTTTCACCGGCTGTCGAGGACGAGTCCCAGGTACTTCATCGTCGACCCGACGCCGATGTGAACTCCTCCTACCGTTAATTGGGAGCCCGGAGGTGGCGCGCTCCGAGGGCCGTGAAAACACATGGCCTCGGACTTGTGCAATGCCACCTCGAGTCCCAACTGCTGTATCCTCTCCACGACTGTCGCAACCCCGCGCGTCGCTAGTTCGACCGCCGCCTGGTACGACCGTCCCCGCGCCAGGACCAGCGTGTCGTCTGCGTAACAGACCACGCTGACCCCGTCGGGGAGGTTGGCGCGCAGCACGTAGTCGTACCCGATGTTCCACAAGGGCGGTCCTAGTACCGATCCCTGCGGAACACCGCACGACATCTCTCGCCGTTTCAACTCCCCCTGATGACCGGGGTAGATGATGAACCTGTCCGACAGGTAGGCCTCGATCACCCGACAGAGGTAGTCGGGCACCCGGTGGTACCGGAGTGCCCTACCAATGCAACTCCAGGGCAGGGAGTTGAAGGCGTTAGCGATGTCCAGAGACAATATTAGGAATATAGTTCGACAAAAGTATCAAAATTTTTTTCTCCTAGTATGACAGTAATACCATATTCAATATTTTTTGATTTGACCTCATTTTCTCAGGTCGCGCTTTCGTTAGACAGACTCTTGATTGATACAAAAATATTAATGAATCAAAGAATTCGTAGGGGAAAAATTGTTTTATTTCTTTATGTAGCTTTCTTATTAATATGCTCTTGGAGTTTTTTTTAGTTCTGCGTTTTTGTTTTTTCTTTTTTTTCCATCCGACCAGCTAACCTCTCTGTTTCATACTCAGTATTTTTCTGCTCTTTTACAAGTTCTCTCATTGTTTTGTATATATTTATTTTCCTTTTGTTAAGTAGACTATTCCATCGGTTATTCCAGCTTTCAACTGCATTTTGCGTAATGGGTATACCCGTGACAAAGCAGTCCTACAGACCATAAACTAGGTGGGAATAGGGGTGGTTTCTTCTTTATAGTAAATTTTGGTTTATTCAGAGAAGACGATGATCTCTTACTAATATATGTTCCATTTACGTAGTACTTACTAAATCAGCAGTGGCAAACGCCACTGGTTTCGACTCATTCAGTATCTCTTCTCGCCGAATAAGCTCAAAGGCCGCTGGAATATCTTCAGGTTTCAAATATGCCAATGCTAAAATATGTTGCATTTTGTGAGCGAATTCGCTGTCATTAGTGTATTTTTTACTTAAGCCAGCTTTCTGTATGTGCTTCCATATAATTTGTGTTAAATGGAAAAAGCAACACTTGTGGCTGCTGTTCGGAAATACCCTCTCGACTGGTATTTATAATAGCGAGTTCGAAATCAGAAATTATTATTTCGGAATTTAGATCTATTTTCAATACATTTTTGCAATAAACTGTTATTATTTCAAAAAATACAAAATACGAGTTTTCTGATTTTTTCTGACCCATACGCAAGTGGTACAATTTTTTGAGTACCATACTCAGACCCGACCATCCCGTGTAGTGTAATAATTTGACAGAACTAGCCTGTTCTGTCAAATTTTTACACTGCACGGGATGGGCAGCATTTGAAAGTGCGATCAACGATCTAAAATTTTGAATTTAAACAATTCAAAATTTTAGATCGTAAACGTAAATTACGTCCAGTGCTAAAAACAAGAATCGATTCATTTTCTTTATTTGCCTATATAATGACCGATTAAAAATTGTTCAGGACCAACTACAGTATACTGATGAGGAACGGTAAATGAGTTTAACGAACTTGGTAATCGCCTTTTTAGTGGGCATATACGGGGTAACTTTTTTAGATACTTCTTGGAAAACTTTTTGAATAATTTGTCCCGGAGAATCGAAACTGTCGGCTGCTTATTTCTTTAATGATTTCCTTAATACGGAAGATCATGCTGTGTCATGGTCGGGTTCGTGGCTATGCTCTATGCAATTTTTCCGTGGTACATAGTGATGCTCACCAATCCTTTTGGTTTTGACCACTGCGGCACACTTCGAAGATCCTTTTTTTGCACAACTCCAATAAAAATTGTCTTCAGACAAAACAACTGGTCTTTGCCTTTTCTTGATTTAATAAACAAACAAGGAGTATTCATTACAATGTTAACCTCGAACTGATTAAATAAAAAATGTCAACACAGAATCGAACAAAATCTCCAATTACCTTCATTATTAAACTCATATCAAACAAAATAGGAAACGAATAAGTAATAAAATAAATTAATAACAAAAAATAGCATACTGTATGATATGCTAAGTATTGATTTATTACAAACAATTAATGCATTGCATCCTAGAGATCATTAATACTAAATGTACGTGCATGGTACGGACTAACAGTTAGGAAAAGATAAACACAGATCTATAAATAGCAATAAACACACGGTAATACTTTGCTCACAAAAAATGTGAAGGCGTTTTATAAATTGCTGTACAAACATTTATTACATTTTACTAATATTGAATGTGTGTCAATGTAAGATAAGATTTTATTTATTGTACACAAAACAAATTAATACAGACGAATCAAACTACAAAACCATCTCATCATAAAAGATGGCATGGATGTGTGTTTTACTGCTATACGAGTTATACGACACATTTCACAGTGGCGACAAAGACTCAAACATCACGCGTATAATTGTTTTGTGGAGTGCTGAGTGTAACGTGAAACAATAAACAATACCAACTACGTTGTGTACAAAATGTTCCATTCATTGCCTTTGTCCCAGGGCCCGTGTTGACATTTTCAGGGTAGATATTCGCCGTACGTCGGGTTCATCATTTAGTTTTATTTTTTCAAAATCGCATGAAAAAATAAAACTAAATGTATAATATTACGTATACGTATTTTATACGTATACTAAAAACTTTCTGTTTAATATCCTTTTACTTATTGAAATAATCAATCGAACACTATCTTATAATTTACACAGAAATTAAATAATCATATCGTTAATCTTTTCTATACGGCTTTCTTTTTTCATTAAACGTAATATTTACTATGACTGGAAATATCCAGCTGCTGATTATAGAAATGACTTTTGTGTTTTGTTCGAACACGAGATAGCGGCTTTGAGTGTTCGATGAATTCACACATATATTGCAGTTGATACAAAGTATCTGCTGCGATTTCAGCGGCCGTGTGCATTCCCTCATGGTGCCCTGTGCTCATGGTGGTGTTTTAATGCAAACGAAGACGAGTCCAAAATCACAAGAAACAGTAATCAGAATCCGTGTAACACTAGCCGAATTTTGCCAGGTCGAGGACGTTGATGCGATGATGATTGAGGGAAATTGTAGAGTTTCGATTGAAAAGGCTTTTTGTATTGCTCACGAAATAAATTCTGTTGACCTGATTGTTTTAGTAGATCTGATATCTCCTTATCGCAGAAAAGGTGGGAAGTCGACGGAGGAATCGTATTCAAAATCGACGCTTGGTATTCATCTTTGGGTAGCAAACTATTCCTCCTTTGCTCTATTACTTCCACTCTACGCCCACACATATTGTGGGAGGTTATTAGAAACGACTCTGAACTGGGAGTCTTGAAAAGGCAGACTTTAGGTCCTGCTTCAGCGACGGATGTTTATAAGAAAGACCCTTTAATGTGCTAGCCAACTAAGCCAACGCATCCCTTTCCAATTGCATGCAACGCTTTCTGTGCATCTATGTACCTTATTTGCTTGTAAGACATATCCCCTAGTCTTTGGCACTCAGTGCCCTGAATTGCGATGTGGGGTTTTGGGGCAGGGATAGTGGGCTTCTGTTCTTTGGTTTTAGGCGTAAAATCAAAATCTTCCTCCGCATCCGTATCTATAGGAAGATCTGGAGAGTCCGATTTTTGTTTCTCTTTCTAATGGTCTCAGTCCATTAATCACATTCCATTTCTTAAGAAAGACATCCAGGTCGGTTGGCAAACCTTGAGTTTAGACTTTTGGATGTTAGTCAAAGACCAAGTCTGTATACACCATAGGTCAAATGAGGAGATTACACATGTCCATAAGCTTACGCTTTAGTGATATGGGCAAAGTGCCCTTAAATAGTGCCTTGATGATGGACCAGTAACTTTTTCAGGTATTTTCTGTTCGACACTTTATTTCTTTGTCTTATCTGGCCCAGAAATAGACTATTTGGCCCAAGTAGACAATTAAGACGTATTGTATACTACTGCTAACACTACTTGGTCGTTGGTGTAGCCTAAAGTTCTCAAGAATATAGTTTTACATACTCGATGATTTAGTAATTTGTATAAATAATTACAGTTAGAATACCGTATGGCAATTTTATTGTTTTCTACATTTCGTGATATAAAATCTCGTCTTCTTTGTGTGCCCATGTTCCAATAACTATCCCAGATGGTTTGTCTTAGTTCTTCAGTAATATTTACTGTAGATTTTCTTGAACATTTTTCTGGACAAGCACCGCCCATCGGATGCTTATCTTTGTTAGATTTTGGCCTAGCTTGGGGGTCTCTAATACGTTTCTTCTTTACAGGTGGAGGTATGTTGATTTGATCTTCTAAATTCTTATTGACTGATCATTAGGTAGGTCAGTGGTATTTTAGCTGTCAAAATGACATTACTGTTTATTTAGAGCGGCCGCCGGCCGGCTTTTTCAGTGTTTTGTTTTTATTATTGTATCAGTTTTCGGTTTTTGTTATAAGACAGAAATTCATTTGTCATTATGTAGGTAAGTACGAGATTACCATTCTATGCCATTTCTCTAAATGGAGTGTTGTTGGTTGATCATTGGAAAGTCATATTGACGCCATTATATTAGTAGATTTAATTTATTCATTAGTAGATTCAAGAAAATTGACAAAATAAACAATTATGAAATCAATGATAGACCATTCTGACATTATTGTAATAGCATACTTGAGGCCCTGGTCGTATACCTGATTCTGATTCTTCATCTAAAAACCCTCGTTTCTCAACCAATTATGTGAAACACACGTTTTTTTTTACAATTATATCTACTTTTTCAGGCGTTAATTTTTTTTGACATAGAAACAGCCATCGACAGATTAGATGCCATAGATAAAAGATTAAGGCAAAATGAGGACGAAATAGATATGTTTGGGAAATATGTTGCATCCAGTTTGCGTAAACTTAATAAAAAAAAAAAGAATATTTGTTCAAGATGAAATCCAGGCTCTCAAAGTTTAAACTAAAAGCATTTGAAAGAGACGTCTCCAATGCCTGATTCTCCATTTTCTAGAACTGATAGCGACATATTCGTACAGTGGTGGAATTCAAGCGTGCATGACAACTAAGATAAGTAGTCCAGTGCCTGAGGGTTTTTACCTAGAACTTTTTACTGAAATGTAGAAAAAAGTTTTTTTTTTAATTAGCTTATACTTTCCCACTGCTGGGCAAAGGCCTCCCCCAATTCCTTCCAGGTATTTTTCTCTCGGGCCACCTCGAACCAGCCCTTGTGGTAGGCGTCCAGGTCGTCTCGCCACCTCTTCCCAGGTCGACCTCGGCGGCGTCGTCTATCTTCAGCTACCCATCTTGTGAAGACTCTTGCCCAACGATCAGTGTGCATACGGCTGATGTGACCCGCCCAGAAAAAAGTTTATCAATAATAAAATTGTGACCTAGATTTCGGCCAATAAAGGCAAGCCGGACATGAAGAACAATGCTCCCGGGAGATCGGGTCCGTGGGGTTGCTGATGCCCAACAGTTCGCCATAAAACTACCCTGCAGATCTTATCTCTCTTAGTCTGGCCCCTCACTCTAGGCATGTTACGGCGAAGCAAACGCTACCGATACAGAAGACCTAGGGTTTATTGAGCGCAAGCCCCACAACGACGTCAACGTAGAAATACGGCGATGGGGTATTATTATTATATAACATGACGCTTCTACTAATAGGATTGGAGTTGTAACCCAGGACACGGAAGATTGATGAGTAATGTTTCTTAACGTATCGTAACGTATTGTAACGTATTTTAAGCTGTAGAACATTTTTGTGTACCAAAACTAACTAAACGTATATTATTTATACATAAGCAATATTTTTAGTTATTTGAACATTTACATTTTTATTCACATCAAATATTTTAATATTTTCTTCGATTCTAGATATTATTCCAGGACATGGTCCACCCGTGTATCAAGTTTTATCGAATTGAAAGTGTTCAAATAAACTAATGAAGTGCTTTTTGAGATTTGTCTCTGAACTTGTTGAAAGAGTTATGAGTATGCATGTGGATGGAGAGAGAGAGAGGGTGGCCAAAGAAATTGATGGATGGATGTGTGAGAAAGAATATGAAAGATAACTAAAGAAAACTAGTTAGCAAATATTAAACCTTCCGAAAAGCTAACATACGCATAAGTGCCTAAGTATTTCGTTTTTCAAATTAACTTCAAACACCATCATCTTCACGGTAACATCTCATTAGACAACACAAGTATAAAATTAAAAATTTTCGAAAACCCCGACAGTCCTTGACGTCAATATGAAATGTTTAATACTGACCAAGACGAATCTAATGAGCCCAAATTCGATGGGTTTACTTAGTAAGCATTCCGAAGCTCTATCAGCCACCTCCCAGTTCTAGCATCAGGTCCTTGTCATCAGGAGAAATGTATAGCACTGGTTAAGGCGAATCTAATGAACCCAAACTCGATAGGTTTACTGTGTTAGTAAGCAATCTAGGGATACCTTTGAATCTCATCATCAGATCGGCTCAATGGCACCATATTGTACACGAGTATTTCAATTTCACACACAAATGTTTGAAAGTAAAGTAAATACGCATTATAAGTGTTTAAATTACCTGCTACAGCTAACAAACGAGCTAGTGACCTTAAACACCTGAACAGAACTTCATAAATTGTAGCTAAGAACCATCTCCATCTCCGCCAGCATTCTAACAAAAAAAAAAAACCGCATCAAAACAGTTTATTCGTTTGGGCGATACGATGGCACGGACAGACACAGACAGATCAAACTTATAACGCCCCTCTTTTCCGTCGGGGTTTAAATATGGTGCTTATGTATAAGCTTGAGGATTTGAGATACTAATTGAACTATTGAATTTACACATCATTTTTTTTTTATCCGCTGTAAAAAACTGTTGTATGTTTTGATGATTTTAACCACGAATTGGAATTATCTCGGTATTGTTTTGATTTGTAGCTTAATTACCTTATAATCTTTTATTTATTTTATTTAACATTTCATGTACACATATTAAGATAAAAGAAATGAAGAAGGAAACAGAAAAATAGGTTCATAAACAGATAAATCTCTTCCAGCATACCTGCGAAAGGAGAGTTGGAAAATAAAGAGATGAAGACACCGTAGAGCAGTGGTGGGCGAGTGGTAGCGGCCCCGACATAAGAGTTGTGGGTCGCGGGTGCAAACCCGACCAGGCGCATTACTTTGTGTAATTTATTTGGAAAGAAATTTATTACTAGAAATATTAAAATCATATAAGAATGTCAAAGAAAATAAAAAAAACAGACGCCGTCAGTACTACAGCAAAAAAAACAGCGTAGGCGAAAATAGCAGAAAAATTCAATTTTTCATCTGTAGTGAGCGAATCTGTGAGAACACAATATATATTTTTAACTTTTGGTAAACTGTGCATATATACGCATTATACCTATTTATTTATTTTTTAAATCTCGTTTAAGGCATCATGCGAGCAGCTGCGCTGTTTGTGGCAAAACTTAAAAGCAAGGCAACGAAAAAAAGAGAGCACCGCATGGCTACTGGCGGTGGAGGACCTTGTCCTGATGCCGACATAGCACCAGCACTCCTTCTAAAAATATCAGAGGCTATAGATTCTGACACACAAGGTAATCAATACTAAAATAAGTAATTATTTACAATACCTTAATTTTACAACAACTAAATTGTTATGTTAAAAATTATTTATTTTTATTGTTTTAGTGACTCGTGTGGTTCCTCCAGCTTCCGATTTCATAACAATAGAAGAATCTACTATACTACATATATACTTCTACTACTGGAGCTTCAGCTCCTGATTGCACTATTGGGTCTTCAACTCATTATTACATAATAGCTGGAGCTGCAACATCAGACTTACCATTCGATAAACAATCTGAAGTACTGGTCACTTTAAGCCAGCCAGAGGCAGATGATGAACCGCTGTTCTCTACAAATAAGAAGCGATTTACGCACTCAAATTTTAAGAAGAGAACATCGGACAGAGGAGCTACATGACGTAGCAAAAAAACAGCAGTCAGAAAAACACCAGTTAGAGATGAAAATATTAAGAGAGAATCTTAGGGAAGCTAGAGCCAAAACTAATAAAGCTGAACAAGATCTCGGCACAATTTCGGCCAGTCATGATACAGTTATTTCTTGAAGGAGCAATGTTTTCCTGTATTTTCATCTAAATGTTATTTTTTGTTTTAGATAACAGGTTTGTAATATAAATATGTTGTGCCTTTAGTAATCTTGTATTTTGGTACTGGTTATAAATATACAATATGTAGTTATACATATATGATAAATAAGACTATTCCTAAGAACTTTACTATTTACATATTTACGTTACTAACCAGCTGATTATTGATTTAATTCAATTAAAAAAAAAAAAAAAAACAGACATCTTTCATCACAGCAATTTTTGGTTATAACCAAACCAATTCAAATTAAAAAATTAGCTTTGTGATCTCAAGGATATTTTGTTTAATTTATCTGCAAAGTATTATTCAGAAGTATATATATTTTTAGTTATTGTAAAAGGAAGTCAAGCAGATGAAGAAGTTAGTACAATTTAGACTAATAAAAGAGAGATTATTACTAAAAAAAAGTAAAGTGATTTATGATTTTATTATTTTACAAATTGTTTTATTCATAAAAATATTGTAAATTACAAATAAGTATTTATTAAGGTACTTCTGGATAGCAAACCCATCAACAGTGCCTTGATTGTCATGATCATATGTCGTGACGTCAGTGATAGGAATGAAAATGATTCATTCCTATCATCATCATTACTATCACCGAGTTCATCGTTTATAGGCATTGCATCATTAGATGTTATAAATATATTGAAAAACACAGCACAAGAAATAATAATGTTACACACTGTAACGAGTTTATTGCCCAACCCTCTAATTAGACATGGAAATCTTCGTTTCCATCTTCCAAATGTTTTTTCAACCACATTTCGTGTTTTGACATGAACTCTGTTATAAAATATTTCTGGATTACTAGTAGGGGTACCTATATTGGGGTTAAGAGAAACCTGAGGCATAGATAGCCACTGTCACCAACAAGGTAGCCGTTGTGTTGTTGCTGAAGATATTTATTTCGCAAGGAACATTTAAAATATTCTGCTGTCACGTGTGATGCCTGCCCATCGTGCTATAATGTCCATAAAATCGCCAAAAGGCCCGACAACAGCCGGAAAAAAAAATATATTCATTGTGTTCTTGGGAAAAAAAACCTATGTTGATGTAGGTCGTATTAGTAATAATTATTCAACTAACCTAGACGAGAGTGAGCTCCAAGCTGATTCTGGGGGTTGGATTATTCCCTGTTCTAACATTTTCGAAATTTGACTGCGTACTTCTTCGCGGTGTACAAATGGGTATCTATACGTTTTGGTATAAACTGGTACCTCATCTGAAGTACGTATGCTGTGTTATATTTTATTGGTAAAGGTAAGTGGTTCTCCCTCTATATAAAATATATCGGCATATTGCGAAACCAAAGACTTCAGATTAGCACGCTCTTCCTCATTTAGATGGTCAGTGCGTAACCGAGATAATACTTCCTTTACCCGGGATTGAGGTGATTGATGAATACATTCTAAATTATACGTTTCCGCTTTAATAGGTTGGTCCATGGAAAAAATTAAGTCATTACTAGTTGGGTTGAAAATTTCTAGATAACCGCGATTATTTTTGACACTCGTAATACACTCGTTGATGTTACAATTTGAAACTATCTGATCAGGAATTAAAGCATCACCATCTTGAATATTAACTGGGACTCTGACTAACTTTGAGGAATTTGCTGGGATAATATCTTCATATAAATTGCTATTGCGCGAGTTGTACATAACTATTGGGTTAACTGCAGCTTTTGTAATTAATTTATTATTTTTAAGATCAATATTTGACTCCCATTTATTTAACAAGTCTAAACCGATAAGGCCGTCAAAGTAATCGTGAAACCTGTAAATGTAGAATGTTAAATCATTATTGTCGTTTATTTCTTGAAAACAAGGTAAGTTAATGGAGTAATCGTTACGGCTAGTTGCATGCACGTTTGATACCTCAAAAGGGTCATAGTTCCATGGTAAATGTGGGTAAAACCTCTGAACATCTTCGGGACTAATAAATGATTGGTTTGCTCCTGTGTCGATTAACAATTTTAATGGTGGGTCTGAAATTACTATATATGGTAGATAACGTTGGGTTTGTAGATTGATCTCTATTTTGTAGTCCGGCTCTTCTGAAAATCCTGGTTAGAGGAAGCTGACTCCTCGCTAGATTTCCTTTCAGATGTCGCCTGACTTACCTCTGGGGATGAGTCTAATTGCTGGTTCATATATGCATCTAAAGCGTCATAGTAAGAATAATCGGGCTGTTCAAAGAAGTTATACATATAACCATCGAAGTTATCACAATAAGGTTCAAACATATATGGATATTCAAAGCATTCGTAGAAATTCATTTCTCTTGTCTTAAAATAATTAGAAGGTGGTGGGTTCCCTTGCCTAAACCAATCATTACCCCGGAATGGCATTGGTCTCGGTATGAAGTGAGATACGCCACTCATTGGTTTTGGTGTATTATTCGTGTTCGGCCCTTTAGATTGATTATTACTAATGCTAATCTTTTTACAAATTATTCTGGAGGCCGTGGACGCCACTTGATTCGTTTTACTTCAAGGATTAGAACTGCAATTTTAAAACCACAGACAATTTAACTTACACTAAGGCCTATTCTCTACGGACACGTAGCTTCATAGACGCGATGTGTACACCAGCTTATAATGACAAATTATACGCGTCTATGAAGCTACGCGTCTGTGGACAGTACCGTAGAAGATTAGGTAGTAAGTATTTAGACTCTTAATAGTTAAAAATAATAATATAATATAATATATTCCACAACTATCACACAACACCGTCTAGTCCCAAGCTAAGCAGAGCTTGTGTTATGGGTACCAGACAGCTGATATACATACTTATATATTTCTAAATACATACATATTATAGATAAATAACACCCAGACAAAATAAAAAAATAGAATCTTCATCAGGATGCGTAAAAAAGAAATTTAATGTAACGGGATCTGATACTATATTATCTTCAACGTCGTTGTAATAAATTCTATCGTCTGAGATTACATTCATTATGTCTGAATCGCTATGGTTACTTATGGTTCCTGAAATACTGGTAGTTGAAGATGAACGCCTTGTATATCTAGTTTTGCTCAACCCCGATGGCCCTGGTTTGGGATTTTCATAATGAGAGTCGAAAATCTGCTTGATTTTCTTTCTTTTCTTTTCCAAAACATCACTATGAGTTATTACCTCAGCTCCTGGTGCTACCTTTCGGCGTTGAGGTTTTGGTGAGTTATCACCACGTTTGACTTTTTGTAGAAGTAGCTCTTGGAATGACATTTTTTGATCTTTTATTTGATATTCCAATGATTCATTTTGATTGTCAAAATTACTACTACAACTTCAATATTCTCACGAGTTTGAAGGTGATTGAAAAAATTAAGTACTAACTTCAATAAAGTTTTCGGGTTCCTTTTGATTGTTTCATCCTTTTTCGCCATATTTCGTAAATTTTCATGTTCTCTCCAATTGTCTTAACTTCAAGTTATCAAATTGATCTTCTTTAATTTCGTCACGATTTACAGGATATATGCCCGCTTTTCTTAATCCATTTCGTAGCACCTGAGGATCTATTTCAGCCCATACCTGTCCAATTAGTCTTGCATTCACTTTTTGGCATAACACACCCGATGTTCAGCCGCTGCCATCGAACCAATAAGGGATCCCATCGGTCTTTAAACGACTTCATTACTGCAATATCCAGTGGTTGTAAGATGTGACTGGTGTGCGGTGGCAATTTCAAAATTGTTATATTTTCTTTGCGAGCTTCTTCAATAATATTCAGCCCTACGTGTGTGGGGTGTCCATCGTATATAAGAAACACTGGGCGTTGGCCTTGGACAGCAGGCAAAAAAGTTTTTTTAAAAAAAAGCTTCAAACACCCCTGTCTCCATCCAACCATTTTTAGTCGCGGCATAAGATGTCCCTGGATATGCTTCGGAAGAAGTCCATGTATCCCATACATTTTTCCCTTTACATACAATACATACTTTTCGCGAACTAGTGACAGAAGGAGTTGCGGACCTGCATGCATGTGCAAAGTATGATAGTAGTTAAACAGTAAACTTGCTAAGTGATGATTAGAATCAATGATAGCAGGGTGCTTCTTATTATATTCGAACTGTGAGTTCTGCAGTCTGCAGCCAACTTTCATCAATCCATCATCATCAATAAATGGACTTAAACTAATAAGTGGAGCTACTTTACACTGCTTATCAAAGTTTGGAAAACTTTCTTGTTGCGATATATACACCAACTTATTCTCTGCATACTCTAATTCTTCCACAGTTAACATATGCTTGTTTTGATTGTGAGTATTCTTAATATTATTATAAAATCGAAATATATATGCAACAATGCGTCTCAGCTTAGTGAAACTGGAATAATTGTTAATATCAATTACAAAATTGGAGGATTGTGTCTCAGTGACACATGCAGTATTTACACGTACTTCAGGTAGTGATGCGTAAGTTACATTACTCCTTACTTGACTTGGCCAATAATCTTCCCCGTCGTGAATGAATGTAGGTCCCTGCCACCATAATTACAATGACTTTACTTCGTATGGAAAAACACCACAAGAGGCTATGTTAGCTGGGTTCTGGGATGTAGGGACATACAGCCATTTGCTGTCATCACACAGCTCATTGATAGATACAACGCGATTTGCAACAAAAGTTTGCAGTTTGTGAGAAGGCGTGCACAACCAACCCAGTACTATTTTAGAATCTGACCAAAACGTTTTCTTAGAAATATCGCAACGTAGTGGTTTACAAGCTTTATCACATAAGCGAGCAACGAGAAGAGCACAAAGTTCTACCTGGGTATGGTTGTAGTCTTCAGTGGCGCCACCTTAGCTCTAGCGGATTAAAGACGTACTGTGCAGTTTCCCAAAGCGTCAGCTGACCTCACATACACACATCCAGCATAAGCCTTCATGCTCATTTCCGATGGTCATTTCCGGGGGGGCTCGGGCGTCCCCGCAGTCTCCAGACTAGTACCCCAATGATGCTGTCCTGCCAGTGCGTGGCTGAAGGTTAACAGCATGGGATTCCATCTCACTTCCTTCTCCTCTTACCTTCACTCTCAATATGCCAAGGTACAAAAAGAGGAACGGTAAACAGCGGCTGCACTCCCTCTCACTTAAAGTGCACCTCAGCAATATTCGAGGTCTGCACTCCAATCTCGCAGTAGTCCATCATCACCTGGAGACTGAGAAACCATCCCTCTTTTTTCTTTCGGAGACGCAGATTAAAAGCTCGTCAGATGTTTCGTACCTGTCTTACCCAGGGTTTATCCTGGAGCACAATTTTAAACCACACGCTGGTGTGTGTTTGTACGCCCGGGACGACATCTGCTATCGGCGTCTCCGCAACCTTGAGGATTCCAGGTTCTCAACGCTTTGGGCGCTGGTGGACACAGGCATGGATAAAATTATCTATGCTTGTGTCTACCGTTCGCACAGTGGAGATCAGGAGACGACCAGGCTCACACAGTTCCTCAGTGAGGCGGCGGATGCGGCTCAGCAGAGGTACCCATCCGCACAATTGGTGTTACTGGGGGATTTTAATGCCCACCACCAGGAGTGGCTCTTCCCATACCAGTGCACAGACCATGCTGGTCGTGAGACGCGAAAGCTTGCGCTAACGTTTAATCTCACTCAGCTGGTCCAGGGAGCTACGAGGGTACCAGATGTTGATTCGCACACGGCCAATTGCTTGGACCTTCTGCTGACAACAGATCCAGACCGCTACTCAGTGTCGATATCATCACCGTTAGGGAGTTCCGACCACTGTCTGGTGAAATCTGTATCAGTCTATTCTCCGCCCGATCCCTGCCCTAGAGGCACCAGGCGGGTTTGGCGATATATGTCAGCAGATTGGGATGGCATGCGATCTTTTTTCGCATGTTATCCTTGGCAGCCTACTTGCTTTTCTTCGGATGATCCATCGTCGTGCGCAGATGCTGTAGCAGATGTGCTGCGGCGGGGGATGGAGTACTACATTCCATTCTCCGACGTCACAGTGTCTAGCCTTTTTTTTTTTTTTTTGGCTCGCCCTTGGTTTGGTGCGGAGTGTGTTCGCGCTAATGCGCTTAAACACGCGGCATACCAGGCTTGGGCCGACGCTCGTATGCACAAGGCGAGTGACGTGAGTCAGAAGAAGAGAGCCTTCAACAGGGCTGCCAAGTCTTGCAAGAAGGTGATGCGGAGGTCTCGGTTCGACCACATTAGCCGCATTGGAACAAACTCGCTTCATACCCTGCTGGTAGTAAAGCGTTTTGGTCCCTGGCTAAGTCGGTTGAATCGAACTTCTGCCGTCCCTCACTACCGCCACTGCTGAAACCCGACGGGTCGCTGGCCCACACTGCTGAGGAGAAAGCGAATTTGTTTGCCTCTCTCTTCGCGGAATCTTCGCGTCTAGATCCTGGCGACGCGCGGCCCCCTGCTTATCCTGATAGTTGCGAGACGAGTATGTCGGATATTCGCATCCATCAGAAGGAAGTCCGTAGGGTGCTACGTAATCTTGACGTGAACAAGGCTAGTGGTCCTGACGGGATACCGGCAGTTGTGTTGAAAACGTGTGCGCCTGAACTGTCTCCAATCCTGACACGCCTATTTAGGCTCTCATTTGAGACCGGAAAAGTGCCGACTGCATGGAAGCAAGCTAATGTACAGCCCGTGCCCAAAAAGGGTAGTCGTGCTGACCCAGCTAACTATAGGCCAATCTCAGTAACGTCCATTCTCTGCAAGACAATGGAACGTGTACTCAACAGTAAGCTCCTGGCATACCTAGAAGCCAATGATATCCTAAGTGACCGACAATACGGATTTCGCCGAAATCGGTCAACTGGTGATCTTCTGGCGTATGCCATCCACACCTGGAGTGAGGCCATCGAGAGGCACGGGGAAGCGCTTGCCGTCTCCCTCGACATCTCCAAGGCTTTCGATAGGGTCTGGCACGAAAGCCTGATTAGTAAGCTTCCTTCTTTCGGTATACCTGCTGGATTGTGTGCTTGGATCGCAGACTTCCTGAGGGACCGGTCCATCCGAGTGGTCATCGATGGTTGCTCGTCTGGTCAAATGACCATTAATGCCGGGGTCCCTCAGGGGTCAGTGCTCTCGGCAACTTTGTTCTTGCTGCATATAAACGATCTGCTTAAACCCGGTACTTTTGGGTATGCAGACGACAGCACTGTTGCTGAGAGTTACATATCCAGTGCACGAGCTAGTGGGTCCCAGATCCGGTCTCGTCGAGAGGCTATGGATGAGCGGTTGAGCTTGTCCTTGGAGGCTGTCTCGGAATGGGGCGATGCCAATTTGGTCAGGTTCAACGCTGCTAAAACCCAGGCGTGTCTATTTTCCGCTAAAAGGAGTCAATTCAGCCCTGCTCCAACTTTCCGGGGTGTAAAACCGTGCCGATATCCGACCATCTTGATCTTCTTGGTGTAACGTTGACATCTACTCTCAACTTTGGGCCATACATCGAAGCAAAGGCTCAACTGGCTGCAAAAAATGTGTATGGAGTACTGCTCTCATCTTTGGGACGGATCTGCCCGATACCAGCTTGATGCGCTTGAGACTATTGAGAGGCGAGCCAAGAGGATCATTGGCAATGATGCACTCGTCGAGTCGAGGCTTCAAAGTCTTGAGCATCGACGCCGAGTTGCTAGCCTGTCGGTTTTCTACAGGTTACATTTCGGGGAGTGTGCGTCGGAATTGCATAGCCTAATTCCGCCTAGCCCGTTCCATCATCGGACTACCAGACGTACGGCGTTGCGCCACCGGTACATGGTGGACATCCCACCTATACGCACAAAGCGTTTTGGGAACACTTTTATTATGCGTACAGCTAAGGAGTGGAATTCCCTGCCGGAGTCTGTGTTTCCTGATGGCTACAACCCGGGAATCTTTAAGTCAAGAGTGAATAGGTTTCTTCTAGGTAAGCGCGATCCATCGTCGACCGTATCGTCGCTTTCCATCAGGTGAGATAGCGGTCAAGCGCGAACCTATCCATAATAAAAAAAATAAAAAATGCTGGCATCCGAAAATGAATGTAACTCAAACTCAAACTCAAAAGCATTTATTTCAAATAAACCATTTACAGGCACTTTTGAAAGGTCAAGGTGTCAGTCTGTCAGAAAAAAAAAATGATGCTAATTGCACATTCCAAAGCGTAGATCTCTATGGAGAAGAATGTGCAAGAAACTCCATGGACACTCTTTTCAATCATTTTATGTATAACAAATATCTCTGTTACATGTTTCTTGTCGCTGCTATTATGTGAGAACAATGTCAATAAAATAAAGTAAAGACAAAAAAAAAAGGCATTCCAAATAAAGATATTAAAATAAACCACTGGCAGCTAAGAGATGACCAGTCTCAACTGACAGCGCCCGTTCACGGACATGACGCGCATATCAGCACCACTCAGCTCAACCATTTTGAAGGGAACCGAATGATCCAACACACGCGCCACCATCAGTGAGACATTTGAGTGAGCATGACAAACTCTCAACCACCATGCTCATTTATGTCAAACAAGTCCAATATCCAAAAACCGTAAATTGCTCCATGGTACTCACATTTACAAACTTTGAAAATAAATGCTTCTACATTATACAATAATAATTTAATATTAAATAAAAAGATAAAAAAGTATTTTCCAATCAATTTGTACGCCCTGCTGGTAGTGGAGCTGGACCAGCATTAACTCGATGGTTATAGGATTAGCACAACAAACATGTCTTGGTATATCTATAGTTTGTAAATGATGCACATTATCAATAAAATTTCTCCAAATTTTATTGATGTTAGGCGGAATTTCATCATCCCAGGATAGTTTTTGAGACCACAGCATTTGTAAAATTACTTTACATACAATAGTACAACAATTTAGCAAACCCAAAGGGTCAAATAGACTAGAAGTAGGGGATAGAATGGAACGCTTAGTAAATGGAGTATCATTGTTACAGTCATATAATTTAGAGGACACCATCAAAATTTTATCAGTGTTGGGATTCCATTCTATTCCGATTGCATGGCCTGGTGATGACATAATCTTTAAGTTTTCTTGCTCAAAGTTACTCTTGCTTGAAATAGAATTTACAAATTTACCAGAATTACTTTTTACTTTTCGCAGATTGAAACAAGCTGACTCTAATTTTGCAATAATCTGTTGATATATTTCTTTCTGCAAGTGTGGACTCATCGTTACATCCAGTAATTAGGTCATCGACATAGAAATCATGTGACATTATTTCCCTGATCAATAAGTCATCAAATTCTTGACTCAGCTGGATTAAACATCGTGTACTTAGAAAGGGGGCCGATGAAGTACCGTAGGTTACAGTGTTAAGCTGTAGGTACTTTATAGGCTCCTCCTCATTTTCACGCCACAAAATGAATTGTAAGTGCCTCTGAGATTGTTCCTTTATGTCAGGTTGCCTTTTAAATCTCTTTTCGAGGGAATATAAACAATGCTCCTCCAGCTCCCAGAACTGCTTCAGTTGTTGTCGTATGGCTTGACTGAAATTACAGTGAATTTCCTTACTTGGTACATAGTCAGGACACATCATAGGCCCCACTACTAACCAACTAAATTGGGAGTTCTGTAATAAAGGTTGATTAGAATTTTTCAATTTGATTTGATTAGTAGGACAAATCACATCCCAAAACACATCAGCTCCCAACAACAGATCTATTGGTGAAGGGTTATAGAAAGTAGGATCTGCGAGTGTGATATTCTTGGGCATGTTTAGTGTTGATACATCAACTTTAGAATTAGGTAAGGTACTTGTTATCTGTGGTATAACAAATGCCTTGATTTCTTTACAATAAGAATTAGTACGAGATTTAATAGTTATGTTACAGCATTCTAGAGCTGCACATGTCATGTTATTGATGCCAGTTACAGCTACAGAGTTAATAGATTGGCTATCAATACATAGCTTAGATTTTAGAGATTCAGATATGAATGATGACTGACTGCCGCAGTCCAATAGGCAACGAATCTCATGACTTTGCTTATTGCTACCTAATATAACAATTGCTGTTGATAGAAGTACCTGGTTTTCTATACAGGTTGATAGTGCAATTGGATTGCATACACTTGTGGGAGGATTAGTATCATCCTTTCCTTCTACCCTATTAGAACTAGACATATTAGTTTTATGCAAAATCTACATGGAGTGGCTGGACATTGATTAACAAAATGCCCACTCTGCAGACAATTTGTACACAGTTTATGTTTAGTAACTTCTGCATTTCTTTCATCAATAGACATCCGCATATTAGACAAGATCTAGACTTAGGTTTACCTAGATTGTCTTTGCATGCCGCGGCAACAAATGTCTTATGAGACCGCTCCGAACGAGATGCTTTCACATTTGACTTTTGTGGCTTCTCATCAGTGTTATGTTTGTCACCGTGGTTTGCATTGACCATTTCCAATACATCAGCATTAGTTCTTAAAAATTCATAAAACATATCTAGTGTAGGTTTTTCCGGTAAACTATTTCTATACTCCTCCCATTTGGTGGAGGTCACGAAATCCAGTTTTTGGCTGAATAGAAAAATTATTAATGTATCCTAATTCTCAGTTTTTTATTTAGACTAGTCAATGCTCGCATTTGCTTTGATATGTGATCAGCTACTGCTCTTAGTGACGTTTCAGAATTCTTTACTGTTGGTATATTCAAAAGCGAAACCAAGTGGTTGTGTACTAATTGACTTGTATTTGTATTATTGTATCGATCACAAATTAATTTCCATGCTACGGGATAGTTACATGTAGATATTTCTAATGATTCTATCACTGATGCTGCTTGACCGGTTAATGAAAGTTTCAGGTATTGGAATTTGTTTATCTCATTTTAATCTGGATTATTGTGGATTAATGAACTGAATGTTTTTTTTTTTTTTTTTTTTTTTTATTGATTTATTCAAGACAATTTACATAAATAATGTAGACATAATCTTCTGCCAAACTGCAGCACAGTTTGTCGGCAGTGTTCTTGCGTCATGGAACTCAAGCCATTTATTGAAACTCCCATCAAAATTTGGTAATTTAATTGTAGGTAATTTGATATAGTTAATGTTTTTCTCACCATACTGTGAATGAATACTTTCGAAAGTATCTTGAGCATTGTTGGATTTTGATAGTAATTCTTGTGCTAAACTTATTTGGCTATAAAAGATATCTTCCGTTGACTCCCTATCTGAATCAAGTTCCTCAGTAGAATCTAAAAGCTCAATTTTATTTTGTACTTCCTCATAGTCTCTAAACAATGATTCAATTTTACTTAGTCTTAGTTTTAATTCTAAAAATTGCTGTTTAGATATAGTAGAAGGATCTTCACATTTAAATTCACTTAAATACTTTTTGAAATTCGTTAGCCTTCCTTTTATAGATCCTCTTTGACGTCTCAAGTCTTTTAACTCCGTGTCAGACATAATGCAGATTAGAAGTACACTGGCTTACGCCCACCAAAATAATAAAACGTTAATTAATCCACTTGTTGAGGTCCAAGCGTCCCCCAAAGACTCGGCACGTGGCGCGGGTGAGAAGGTAGGTGCGCGCGGGAGAGGGGAGTTCGTCCAGTACAGGCGTCGCTCGCCTCGTGTCCCGATGCGCACACTATGTATGTACCTGCCTATACCTAGGTACTTTAGGTAGGTAGGTGCTTGAGCTGAAATGGTGTTAAACATGCGCTGTAATGCAGTGCATAAGCTAGCAGCGTGCAGATTTGCAGAGAAAATTGTCCAGAGACCCAAAAGTAGGTAAGTATGACTCTTTTGGCGAGAAATGCAAAATGGCAATGAAATAGAAAGAAATAGGCGATAAATTAGTAACGTATTAGGTACTATTGATTACAGCGTGTGTAATCGTTCGGATGAACGAATATGTAGACTATAAGTAGCTGTAAAATGACTCCACCCAGTTGAGCTAGACACACGCAACCGCCATTTTAAGCAATAGAAAAATGCTCACACAAACAAAAGATTAGCTATCGGAATCGGGGATGTCTGGTAGGTAGGATTAAGGAACGGGTACACCTTATTACTGATGTAGCTTGCTGCCAGGCCCTGGATTCTACTTCTTCCAACCTCGACTGGTCCGTACTTCCGTTGGTTCTCTTCGTTGTTTCCTTATTCTTCTGCGCTTCCCGCACAGAAATAGTCCTGTCACGGTCGCCAAATTGTTGTTGCTTGAGATTTCAATTAAAAGATGTGCGAGTACTTATAGAGGGTTTATTACAAATTGCTTACAATAGCTTACAATATTTAAGAATTTAACGTGCGATCGCGAGCGCGCATGATGGCGGAGTGCTTGTGTGGGGCGCGCGGCTTGCCCGCGCGCTGTCATGGCGGCCGGCGTCATTAGGGATGGGACACACGGCGTTGACACCACATATGACTTACTTATTAGTTATTTCAATGCCCAATATTGATTATTCGTATCTAAAAGTAAATTTAAATGAATTATATATATGATTAGATTTAATGATCACAACTAATATCAAACAGAAAATAATAGCACGAAAATAAAAAACAAAATAAAGCGCTGTACTTACCTATTTAGTCTCAATTAGTTATTATTCCGCAACAAATACTAAGTATATAAAAATCAGTATTTATTTCGCTTTACGAGAGTCACTCAATCAATCCACAATAAACAAATGAAATACCAAAAATAAATGTCGGCATGATGTAAGTAATGTCAGTCCAGACGCAGATACAAAAAGTCGAAAGACTACAAACAAACGTAACTTTTTTTTATTCAAGAGACGCGAAGGAATCTAAACATACAGCCATCTCGCGAGTTTTTGAATACCTAATTAATTCTTTAACCGGCAGCACTTTTATAATACGAGTACATTCAATTAATTGTAAATAGTTTTAGGGTTAAAAAAAAAATCGAACGTCGATTTTCAAGGGTGAAAAATCGATTCACCGAATCAATTCAATACTACATATCGATTTAAAAATCGATATTTTTGGCTCCAAAAATCGATTCTTCGATTAATCGATTTCAGATCGCCATCCCTACTGCGAAGCAGTAATGCTAGCAAAGGAGGAGGCCGACCGCATCAGGCAGAGGCAACGGGGCGCTCGCCCCAGCCGCCGCCGGGATTCCGATCCCCATTTCCGGCCACCGTAGGCGCGGGCTTGCGGACGGCGTGCAATGGGTAGCACGCTGTCCGATTGTCTGGTAACCGACCGGACCGAGCCCAAGTCGTCGACGGCGCGTTCTGTTCCCGCGCGCCTCAAGGAGCTGTCAGCACACCGAAGAGGCCCAGCCTGCTAACTGCAGGCAGGCAGGGTCGAAGCCTACTGGGGTCATGGGTTAATTTCCGAAAGGAATACCCGGCACGATAGGCTACGAAGGAACGGGGTAGGTTTTTAGTCAGTAAGAGTCTGACACTACTTCCCGCTCCGCCCAAGGGCGGGATTTGTCATTGGATGATTTTACCTACCATAAAAAAAAGAGATCCCGCCGGAGCCCTGTCCGCCATGCCGCAACTTGTCGCGGCAGCGGAGTTTCGCCCCGGCGTTGCATCTCCAAATATTATCCCGTCTGATTTCTGAACTATTTACGAGAACACCAGTTGTATGCAACTGTAGGTACGAATGTCGTGAGCATGTTTCATCTGAAAATCAAGGAACTAAACCAAACACCCAAAGAATATCGTTGTGCAGCGTCGTTAAGACTGAGCAGTTTGTTTTCGGCATTACCACACATTCCTAGAAGAAGCAACCAGGAAGCACAAGATGATGATAATTTTTATTAGTAACTCGGTGATGATTACTGTGATTTTTTTCATACACGTGTTTACTTTTTTTGTAAAATAAGAATATTTGCCTAAACAAATAACTAATATTGGTAAAAACTGTTGCGTTTTTTATTTAAGACTTATTAGAAATACATATAACTAAAAAATAACAGAAAGGCTCATAGATTTCCAATAAGAACGCAAAACGCATTTCCTTATTTTTTTCAAAAATGTACATTGGTGCGCTAGATCACTCTGGTTCCAGTGTCGATCATAATATTTTGTAGGTTAGAACTAAAAACTGATAAAAATAGGTATGGGAAAAATCTAAATGTTTCATTTCTACAGAGCAACAACACGCTTTAACCTTGCAGTCTTCGCAAAAGTAGCGGTCGGAACAGTCGGGCACTATCGATTTAGGCCCGGGCAAACTGGGAATAGACAGGATAGCCCTGTCCAGCTCGGCAAGTCGCGTATCTGTGCCACCAAGAATATATATGCAGCCCGCCCTAGTCCAGCTCACGGAGACGCCGCATCTTTCCCTTGCAGCCAAAAATACATCATGCCGTCCCTTTGTGAGGTACTGGGATATGTGACTCCTGAATCCGTAGTTTGGCTTTGGAATACCAAATCTTATCCTGGACACCAAAACTTTCAACTTTGAACACGATAGAAAAGAAAAGAAAAAAAAATTATTTGACACAATATAGACACACAATGCAGAAACAACATGTATATAGGTGACATTGGAATTGTGACGTTTCGTACACTTGAATTAAATGCTAGGGCCAAATTTCGTGACCATTTTGGAAAACTAAGTGAAATCGGGATTGGGTTTGGCGTGTGGTCACGCACTTTTAAACCAATTTGGCGCTAGCATCAAATTCAAGAGTACGAAACGTTACAATTCCAATAATAATAATAATAATTTATTTATTTCAAGTACCAAAGACTCATTGCGATTACATGTCTTACCGACCGATCGAAACTCGAGAGTAAGCCGCTTGGTTTAATTACCAAATCTATTGGGATAAGAAGCAAATATAAATACTAGTTAAAGTAGATATTGTAAAGAGTGTTGTCGCCCTTATTTTGATGTTTCCGGTTGCGACAAACTCGAAAAGAAACGTCATCAGACGTTAGAAGGAGTGTTCCAAAATGGCCGCCATGGCACGCCGCCATGTCGGCCATTTTGGAACACTACTGAGCAGGGGCACTTGACTACGTGCCGTCACCGAAACAACACCTCTTCCATTTGGTAAACAGGTTGTCAGAAATTATGTTGTAAAACATTATTTCTCGACATTGAAATTACCTTTTAATATTTTTGTGCTGGATGATTACATTTCAAAATTAGAAATAAAGCAACAAAGTTATTGTTTAAAATTTGATTCTGATTAGCCATAAATATATAGTTTACATGATGTTGTTTATACATATCTATCTACCTTAATACAATAAGCGCTGCTTACGATTTCACTAAAATTTGTTAGTGCCATACCGTACCTTTTACGTTTACAAGCATACCACGCGGTACCGATCAAGAAGATCAAGAAGGGTACCATCGACGAGTTGAAGTTCATCTACCTCCAGTTCAAGCAGCAGCATTAGTAGTGCCAGTGACCAGAGGCGCAAGAAGCGACGTCACTAATGAGGATTAGCAAACCGTGAGTCAGAGTGCAATATTATAGCCACGAATTCGAACCATTTGTAGATAGCGTAGATATGTGGATAAGTGTAGTTGAGGCAAATTCACGTGCGTTTGGATTGTCCGATAATATGATTAAGTTAAGGCGCTTCAAAAAATACGTAATACCGCAAAAACTTGGCTTGAAGCTTTACAAAAAAATTAAACTGGGTGAGCTACGTGGAAGTAGCGCGAAACTTTGTGAGATACTTTTCAAGTGAGAAGTGATATGTTTAGATCTCTCAAAGAACTAATGGTTACAAAACCTTCAGCTAATCAGTCTTTATACGATTTCTTTTTAAGCAAAAATTAAAATAGATCGCTTGCAGTTAGGTTTTCGAGAATGAGATCAAATAAACGTTTTTAGACCAATGAAAAAAGCAACAATTGCGACAATTGGATGCGGACTTAAAGTAATGTCCACCTATGATATTCTTGGGTCGTCAATTGATGTATCCGTCTCACACTCGATTCATCCATACAGGACTTTGGCCATTTGACACTGAAATATTCCAGGACACAGATTATCTTCAAAGTCAATTTACTGATCGACTTTTGGCAACTTCCATTAGTACTGGTCCCTCCAGCTGTAACTTGGTGGGAATTTCAAACAATGAAGAACCCGCGCCATGTCTCACTTCTAGTACAAGTGATAAATATCCCCTTGGAAATAGTATTTTACAAATCCATGAATCTTAAATTTACCGGCTACTCCTCAAACCAGCAACGAAACAGAAGACGTACCCAAGTCTACAGAAAACCCTAATAGGAATTCACCTGATCTAGCAATATCTGAGGAAATTCTTAATACTATCACGATCCCTTCAACCACTGAATTCGTTGTTCCCTCAACAGTCCTTACATCTCGTATGATACCTGTAGCATCAACATCATGAGATACTTCAGTTAGTGTGACAGCGATTCTATAGTCCCCTGAAATTCTTAGACCCTTGCCAAAAGCTCCACCAAGGAAAGGAAATAAAACAAATAGACGCAAAGTGAAATCCGCTATCTTAACCGACAGTCCTGTAAAGGATGAACTAGCTGCAATTGAACCGGCTAAGAAAAAGGTATAACCCTAACTTTGAAGAAATAAGAAAAAGATCAAAACCAGGCACTAAAACTAAAAAGATCAAGGTTGTCAACAAACGAAGAGGAAACGAAGACATTGAAGAAGAAGAATCCTTTTGCCTTTGTTGTTTTAAGCCATATTTAAATAGCAGAACCCCAGAAAAATGGGTATTGCACCCATGTGTCGAAAGTAAACACTGGGCTAATGAAGCTTGCACTGGTGGGGAACTTTCTTATGTTTGCCACAACTGCTTGTCACATTGACGTTTTTTATTTTCATAATATTTTTGTTTTTTAAATTTGTGATTAGATCATAGCATAATCAACCTTTTAATGATCCCACTTCTGGGACTCACCACGCGGGCTCAGTGCGGGTTGGTGGATGTCACATGTCTTCGAATTTTTGGTTCTAGGACATGCCGGTTTCCTTACGATGTTTTCCTTCACCATTTTGAGAGCAGTGGTGATGAAATAAAATTCACAAAGTAATGCACCTGGCTGGGTTTGAACCCGCGTCGTACATCGCGTAAGTCGGTGCCGTTACGACTCGTCCACCACTGCAATTGTAATTAGAATCATTTAGACAATTATCAATTAAACAAATTAAGAAATTTGGCATCTAATTTAATGATTTTTCTAACAGCATATGCTGCTGAACTAAGCCGACCTGCCAGAGATGTTAAATGAGGAACCCATTGTAGCCTCCAGCCAAGCGTGATCCACAGGAAAACCGTGTTCTCGACGAATTCGAGTTTCTGTTTGTTCGATATTGTTAATGAATAAATGACTTTGTCTATTGACTATAATTTAATCATCAGGAAGAAATTGAATACCATGAATGGTGCAGAAATAAAAAGAAAGTGGGCTCCAAAAAAATAAATATAGTCAAAAAATTTACAAGGAAAATAAAACCTAAAGACCTGATATTTAAACTTGAGCATCTCTTGCCGAAATTCCTCAATCATACTGTGAACATCCTCAATCAATACCAAGCTGTTACTCTGTTGAAACAATCCCTTAATCATGACGAAACAATTCTCCACATGGACTTTTTCGAAAACTATAGTTACAAATTTGCTAAAGAGGTGCAGAGTCTACATTTTGGGGGTAGCCGTGGACAATTATTGTCTCTTCATCCCGTGGTGGCTTATCTTAAGGAAGGAAGGGAGACCGTTCACTACTGCCTATGTACGGTCAGCGAATGCACACGGCATGATTCCCCTGCAGTCTGGGCACACTTACAGAAGGCGTTAGGATTTGTGTTCGAAATATTTCCCTGTCACCACCGCGCACATTTTAACAGGGAATAAACAAATATTTTACGTGATTACTAGGGCTTCGCGATACCTTCCCGTCTTTGAAGTTAGTTACATGGAATTATCAAGAAAGTGGTCATGGCAAAGGCGCGCCCGACGGCATTGGCGCTGTGGTTAAGCGGACCGCTGATCTTCAAGTTAAATGTGGGCGTGACGTCGGGGTTTATCAACATTCCTTGCAGATGTTCGCGAAAATGTAAAAAATGTTGAGATAAGAGTAGTAGAGGAGCATGAAATTATGGAAAAAGAATTGCTTCTTCCCAAGGATATTTCGCCTTTCAAGAGAACTATGTCAGTTCACCAAGTGATCTGGAATTCTGGATCCGAATTTCTTGAATTTAGAAAACTAAGCTGCTTTCTGTGTAGCGATAAAATCTGCGAAAATGAGAATAAACATTTGCAATTACATAAAATCTATAAGAGTGTCGTCGAATCAGCTGTCCAAAATATAAAAATTATTCCACCAAGCAAACGAATTACACTGTTGAGCGATGTATCGATCCAGTATTATAATCTTAACAATAATCCAAACAATAATCTGTCAACTGCCGGAACACGCAAAATTATGAAATCGCGAAAAAAAGAAAATGAAAAAAGACTTACAGATGTAAAATTTGACTGGACAAATCAGACATTTATAAACACCCAACACAAGGTATCCGGTGAGCATGAACAGGCTTTCCTCCGCTTTATTAATGAACGGAAAGAAGAGAAGAAAAAGTGATTGAAGAATAAAAATGAAAGAAGAGAAGAAAAAGTGATTGAAACTTTAATGTTAATAGGAAAATAATCAAAGTATTAATAAACAATAAGATTGAATAAGAAACCAAAAACTGTAGCCCGACCGCTGAGACCGTTCCTGAGGTAGCTGTGCAATGCGGGACGTAACGTGAGAACCGACTGATCACGACACGTCAACTTGTGATAACAGTCGTCTCTCTCGCACAGCGCAGTTGCCTCAGGAATCGTCTCAGTTAAGCGGTCGTACAGATTTAACTAGATATGATTAGGAGATCGCCTATCCAAAATGACTGATTAAATAAGGAAAAAAAAAGTTTGATACTCATATTTCGTTGGTCACAAAAAAATATGTTACATTATTCGTGTTATTCTTGATATTTGTTTTGTATTTTTTGTAATGTCCAATTTTGATTAAAAGCTTCATAAAAGTACATATTCTTGTTTTTGTTCTCACTTCTCATCTAAATATTTACTTACACACATAAACATTTCTTTTGCATAATTCAAAAAACCTAATAATTATCATAATCATTAATTATGTGATTCGGTTAGCCAATATCATTAGTATCATGCAGGCATCATTCGTGTATTATGAATTTCATTCGTCTTCCTAAGTAACTCATTCGTGTTACCTTCATCTTGATTTGTTGTCACTTTTAAGTTAATACGCACCTTTATTTTACATTTGCGTACATAACTTAATTAAATTAAACGTTATAATCCGCCAGTTAGCAATAAAACGGGTATTTGCAGATAGCGAAAAAAAAGTGTCAAATTAATTCGTCTCGTGAAATCGACCGAGTATGTAGTACTACAAAAATTTTGTGACAGAAATCAAGCAGCATGTTTGCTTGCATGCTGCATGACAGCTTGCATGCTTACATGCCTGCTAGCCACCATGATTATTTTATTATAACCACCCAGAAATAGTAGGCCCCCACAGGGGGCCTCAAACCACCATTGTTTGTAATTAATTTTATAGCGTCTGAGCAAGCACTAACAGCGAAAGACATGGACAACACCATTTCTTTTATTGTTGACTCCGGTGCCACTCAACATTTTATACAAGAGCAGTACACAAAATATATGACAGATGTAGAAAACTTACCACAAAAGCTATATATAAAAATAGCAAATGGACAGACACTAACAGCTACACAAAAATGAATTTTAGAAGCTTATAATAATAATATAATGATTAAAATATATGCTGTTATAGTACCTGGTCTGAGTACTAACTTGCTATCAGTAAATAAATTAGTAGAACGAGGAAAGCAAGTAATTTTCAAAAAGAACAAGTTGTTAATAACTGAAAATAAAAGGAAATATTTTGGAGAAAAGAAGATCATGTTGTATACTTTCACAATAAATATTAAGAATAATGAAGCATGTAATATGACTCAAGAAGATAAAGACATCTGGCATAAAAGAATGGGTCACATGTGCAGGAAAAATTTAGCTATATTAGGATTGCCATATAGCAAAGAAGTATGCGAGGCATGTATGAGATCAGAGAAAATTCGTCTGACCCGTATATAGCCTTATTACAATATAGGAATACACCTAAGAATAGCTTACCATCTCCAGCACAATTGCTAATGTCTAGGAATTTAAGAGATAATATTCCAATGTCACACAAAAATTAAAACCAAAAGTTGTAACATTTAAAGATTATAAAGAGGGTGTCAATAAGAATAATGAAAATAAGTCAAAGTATTATAACAAGAAAACTAAGTCATTGTCATTATTATATCCCAATGATCATATATACTTTAAAAGAACACCAAATTATAATTGGGAACAGGCCATTGTCAAACAAAGGTTGTCAGGTAATAGGTCATATGTCATTGAGGATGTCAATGGAGTTAGGTATAGGAGAAACAGAATTCTGGAGAAGAAGGCAGGGGAGAGAGGAAGGTGATAGTCAGGAGTCAGCACCTCAAGAATCCTCATCTCAATCCTTAGGTCAAAGGTCAACCCGTTTTGGTAGAATTGTAAAGCCAACTAGAAGGCTAATTGATGAAATTGATTGAATAAAGTGTATTTTAGATTAAGTCATATTTAAGCCAAGATGTTTTGTATGGTAAAACTACATAAGTACTTGTCAGATACTTTGTATTGTCAATTAAATTTAAGTCAAGTTCGTGCACAGCCTATGTTATATTGCTTGTTAATGGTTAATTTGAACTTAACAGGGGGGATGTTGTAATATCACATCACTAGATAGTAATACTAATTGTCACAACCCTAGTGAGTTCTATGGTCATTTGTCGATATAGGTGTGACGGACTGAACATCGTCCTTATATTGTAATCTCATGTACTTGTTCTAAGTGTAATGAACCAAGCATTCTCCACATCAAGTCTTTCATTACAAACATTACAACTGGAACCGTCAACTTTACTGCGGCCGATAGATTACTTTACTCGCGTGCTCCATACAACTTAGGCGGCTCGCTCATCACCACTGTGATCACTATCTACTTCGACTGGTACATGACTTTCTGACATCTTTCTTAACCAACGTGGTACCTTTACAATACACACAACCAATCAAACGAATCCAAAACACTAATCATTTAGCTTTACGTGTGATTTCTGGCTACTCATAGCCCAGTAACCTCTAATTACTCAACCATACTTGCGCATCCCTCCAGGATCGCCAAGTCACTGATTTAATCACAATACTGCGAACTCACAGACTAATGTGACCACTAGATATTGATTTCAGCTACGGCTATAAATCAAATCTCCTAAAGTCCAATCATCGTATGAACTTAATTATCTCATAATCTCGACTCTTTAAATGAATCTAACTTAGTTTAATTGATCTCTTCGTTTCAAATCTAACAAAGGTCCTTACTCGTCATTCGTCAGATCAAACATACCCTTTTAATAGGAAACTACACATTTTATATTGCGTAACGCATAATCTCTCACGATATTTAAATCAACCTAGCGGTCTACATCATCTTTCGTCATCAACAGTAGAGAACGCGCGACTAAAATCTATGAGAAATGATTTCGTGACAAGAGGTCCCATGTGGCACTATTACAGGGCTTCATCCGCTTGGATCCAGCCATATCCCATGGTCTCATCCGCCTTGGATCTAGTCTCCTTACTTGGCATCACCAGTTGAAAATCTAGTCACACAGTGAAATCACACGCATAGGATCTAGTCTCGTAACCTGACGTCACCCGCCTAGGATCCAACCATGCCGAATGGCATCGTCCGCCACGGATCAAGCCTCGCAACTTAAATTTCATTATCAAAACAAAGTTCCACTTTTTTAAAATGTAACGTTAATCCGGCTTTAGTCGACGTTATCAAAACTACTCCAAGTCTCCCGACGCGATCGCGAACTCAAAAGTTTCCAACATTATCAAAATATCGACAGCTCAAACCATGAAGTAGGTATTTACCGATTAGCTTAGGACAATAAAAATTGTCCGTTAGAAAACTCAGATCGCATTTCTAAACTTCAAATGTTTGGACTGGCCGTCCGCCGTCATAAGCACTACTGAAAGCCTGATACAAAATCTAATTTTGTAAAATAAGGCGCACTATGTAAACGATTTATTCTGTCTCAGATCATTGGTAATGAATACCGGTTATGCACGTTTTTTTTTTTTTAATCAAAGGAACTAAACTAACAAGCACCGAATTACTTAATCGAATAATCGTTCAGGCATTAATTTTAATTTATCTACCCCCTCACGCATTCCTTCACACTAAACCGCGGTGGTCGTCTTTATACAGTCATAGATGAACCAATTAAACGAATAGGTTCACTTTTTGATACACGCTTAAACGCTTGGCCTACCCGCTCACTCATTTTTTTTTCCACGAGCATCTGTGGGTTGTTTTGATTATAATTGTTAACGTCGTGAACTAAGCAATTTTAAAATGTATCGCGGTTACACCTAAGATACCACACGGCTTAAGATATCATCTCGCAAATGGATGTTTGGCAAATCGCAATAAAACTCGATTAAGCTATTATCAATTTAAACTACAAAATTAATTAACAGTACCGAGTACCTACACTAGACTGTCATACGTTATCTAAACCTGTCAATGTTGCCATCCTTTGTTTTACGTCTACCGATAAATTTATATGACAGAGAGTGTCATCTTTAACGAAAGAGCACTCAGCTACAGAATCAAAATGGAATGTGAATACCTGACCTTTTCCTGAATTCCTGATGAAGTATCGACGACCCATACACCCGTTGCTCGCTGCGTAATGCCTTGGCGCCACTGTTGCTATCGCGCCTCTTCCATCAGGGCTCCGGATCTCCACCCAGACATCTCCATGTGACCTTGTTTGCCAGGGCTAATCCTAGCCAATCTTGCTGCCTCATTACTGGAGGTCTTGAAGCTTGAATGCTGCCTGCCTACGTCCAAATTTTCCATAGCGACCCCCGACCCGCTACCCGTCTCTCCAGGTCGAATTCGGGCAGACTCACAATCTGGGAAGAACGCTGCAGCTCGCTCTCTGGGGACACAACGTCACTATGGTCCAACATTTGTTGATCAAGATTAGGGAAAAACCCCAGAAAAACCTGATCAGACCACTCAACCCTATGCATGCCTCGATCCGGGCCTTTACCTATGAATCTTTGCACTTCGAATAATAACCGCCAACCCTCTTCACAGCGTCTCGCGACTGTTGCTCACACAGCTTGTCGAATCATTTGCACGATTTTATCCCAGTTCCGACGACGGCCAGTTCAGGATGGTTCGAGCTCTGATCATCTACCAGGTGGGCCCAAGCGGGCATCGTGCAATGAATAAAAACGGTTAGGAACCGAATCAGTTCACTTCTCAATACATTTCGGCACCGTGTACCACTATTAGGCAGGTACAAACAACAAAACGGACAGCCCCAGAACGTCTTGACTTCGCGACGGCTGGATTACGCAATTTAATGCATTTCATAAATTCCCGTGTTTATTACTAGCTCAATGGTCCGCAATTTAATGCTTAATTCCTTACATCGCAGTCGAATGCACAATTATTAATACTATTAACGCAATCAAATGCATAGTCTTATTATGTCATCGCCATAATAAGACTATGCATCGCTTTAATGCCACAACACTATTATTCGCAATTTAATGCCATAAGTCTATTATTCGCAATTTAATGCCAGAACACTATTATTCGCAATTTAATGCCATAACACTATTATTCGCAATTTAATGCCATGTTACTAGGGTTACCAGATAGAACCCTATCAAATCCGGGACCACTCCAGGACAACAGTGTCGGGCCGTGGCCATAGTTTTTTTTTTTATATTTATTTATGTTTGTACTTAAAGAGGAAATTTACATTTATTTTTAAATACATACTTTTATTAGATAGTTATCTACATTCTCAGTAGGTAATTAACGCCATATATAATTTTAAGATGAAGCCCAGACCAAAACCTTAGTATTAAATAATTTCGGAATCCGGGACAGCAAGGTCTAATTACTGGACACGGGATAAGATGCCAAATTCCGGGGCAATCCCGGACCTCCCGGTCATCTGGCACATGTTACATACAAGTAGTCATAAATATCAAAATGCGGCTTTGTTTACGATATGTCGTAATCGTACTACTTCTTACTGTTAAAATACCTACGCGCGTAGCGCGTTATACGTTAAAACTTAATTTCTGTTTATGTTTTACCCATAACATCATTAAATAACTAACAATAACAATCCCTACGCAAAAGTAGCAGCTGTGCGTTATTTGCCTGCCATAATACCATCCTTTTGGTTGACTAGGCAAGTTACATTGTAAGTTTATTTCTCATTAATACGCTCTGGTAATGCGCGGTTATCGAGGTACTTACATAATTAAAACATGAAGATAGGCAACCTTGCACATATCCCTTAGATCACTGGAACATTATGCAAATCAAAATATGTACCCGTGTCTAAAGTGCACAAGCAGTAGGTAAACAAAACAAAGAATGTTGTTCTTTGTTCATTTTCCACCATGGATAATTATTTTGTAAAATGATGGGCAAGTATGTATGCAAAAATTATTTATTATACTCTTTATTGCAATTAAAAGTACATACAGTGGAACAAAAAAAAAACAGTTTAAAACGGTTATTTTTTTTTTACTTGAAGCTACGGTACAATAATAAAAGGTAGGTTCATGAAATTTTAACTACCTATCCGAGCATTTGTTTGATTATACTTTATTGGCGGTTGAAATAAATAAAAATTGCTACGGATCTAAAAAGGGTCTTACATTGAAAGAATAAATATGTTTGTTTATTTACGAAACCAAACGAATTACTTTTCCCTTTTTATTTAAATAGGTCAAACAAATTACTTACAGTTTTCCGACGTCACCAAAATGTAGTAGACACTAATGTACAATGAAATAACTATGTATGATAATGTAATGAACCATTTGCTAAGTTTATACCTATATCGGCTTGCTATCCTCACTAGAACACGTCTTCACTCTGCGGCGGTGGGACACAGACTGACTCTCCCCACCCCGCACGCTGCGTAGAGTGTAGGAACGAGACGACAGATGTTTGACAGTGTGTGTGTGTAGTTGTATGGTTGTGCGTGTGTCTGTTTGTATGTTTGTTATGATCGTGTATGCTACAATACTGATTGTTACATCACTGAATAAAGATTGTTTGAAGTGTACTCAATATTTCATTTGGAGAAGATGGAAAATAAACGTCACTCTTTTTAAAAACAACCACGGCGCAGACTATCCGTCATCAGAAGTGGGATGTGAGGAAATTCCTGCTTCCACTTCATCAGCAAATCCACCACCACCACCACCAACAGCGGTGAATAATGCAACACGGCAACAAATGCAGACGCTGATGAATTTACCCATGCCTAACCCATCCATGGGGGGTGTGGGTGGGTGGGTCTACGATTTTAGGGATCCTGATATCAGATCCAGAAGTCGCCTTACTATCCGTCCATATTAATTTATATAAGATGGCTGACGACATTCTTACCGGAGCTCAAAATATTGAGTCCCAAAGGGGTTTCACCAGGGGAAACGTTCCTTAGCGTGGTATTAGAAGACCACGTGGCCGAGGCCGTGGAGGACAAAATAATAATGTTGTCCGTAAACAGTTCAATCAACAAAGAATGGAGAACTTCAGACTCAAGACTGGTTTTCAGACACAGCAAAGGAATTTAGATGATATAAAATCAGAAATATTTGCTTTCGTGACTAATGAACAATTGGAAAAACTAACATTGAATGTCAACAACAAAGCGCATATGCTGCCCGTTACTTTGAGAAATATAGGTATATCAACTGTCTCACTTTTACACACCGCTTACGAATATCGACAAAATTTAGAGATGCCCGATATATATGCAATGTACAGAGTATTTCTGGCCGCTTTTGAAGCTAGAATCATTAAATTGAGAAAGGAGTCAGGCCTTCTCATGCGTCAACCTGAAGCGATTTATTCGCATTCTACCGCTCGTGCCAATTTTATGGAAGATATTTCGCGTTTTAACGCTTTCCCTTTGGTTATTAAAATGATTATTGATGCTATTGGAGTCGTAACAGACTCAAATGATGTTGCATATTTGCCAGTTTTAGCTGACATCCGTAGAGATGATGATGGTCATTTGCTTCCTAGACCTGAGAATGTGGTTTTGTCCAATCTTCGTGAGACAGTAGTTGAATTTGCTGATGAAGAGACGCCAGCTGAAGTTAGACGTAGATTTCGTGCTAATAATTCTATCCCCGGTGCTCAATGACGATCCTGACGAGATAATACCTCCTAATTATAGGATAAATGAGAGTCTTCCCAATGACATTATGGGATTAACTCCTTTCATGAGCAAGCTACAGAAAGCTGCTCCAGAATTGGTTGGAGGTGCGCTAGATGCCAAGATAACAGGCAAGCGCTCTATATTTGTTTCAAATGCCATGAACACCCTTAAGGTGCCTGATAGAGCACAACCACGAAAAGTTGCCCATGACCAGCTTCGGCGTGCTCCAAAACCAGGTGATCAGGTAACCGTATTGGCGGCTGATGATGAACAACCAGCCAGCCAGTTACATCAACAAATAATTAGATTAAGAGCTGATTAACATTATGATCACGAAATGATTGTTTAAAACACAAATCACGTTATTGTTATTTGTTTCTAGTTTATTTCTTGTTGCAGCGTTTGTTATTGTTGTTGAGAAGATGGAAAATAACCAGGAATGTGACGTCAGCAATGCTGACGTCACTCTTTTTAAAAACAACCATGGCGCAGACCATCCGTCATATATAATGACGGGTGATATATAGGGGTGACGGCACGGACGTCAAGTAGGCCGGTATACCTTATTGTTGTCCGTGGTGTTATAAATTAAATAAAGCATCTTATACGAAAAATTATCCAGTGTGCAAGTACAGTGTTTAAAAGTTAATCGATGTTTAAACTTAAAAATTAATACAAGTGGCTTTATTCTACCCTAAACATTAAAATTATTGAAAGATTCAAGTGAACTTCTGTTTACCCCAGTGACAGTTGTATTGTGTCAATATACCATTATCGACCCCATCAAACCATACTCTCATTATTTTATATAGCGCTATCTATTTGCATTGTGCGGAACGACTGTGTTGATCGATAACTAATTGTCATACCGATCGGTACTATAGCATGCCTCCCGGGTGTCGCCACTGTGCGGACTGCCCGGTGGACACGGTGGAGCACACAGTCGAGGTGTGCCCCGCTTGGGAAGAGCATCGCCGTGTCCTCGTGGGGGCGATCGGCGGCGATCTCTCGCGCCGGGGCCTGGTTCAAGCCATGCTCCGGAGCGAGGAGGAGTGGCAGGCGGTCGCCTCCTTCTGCGAAGCAGTAATGCTAGTAAAGGAGGAGGCCGACCGCCTTAGGCAAAGGCGGACACGCCGCCGCCGCCGCCGGGTTTCCGATCCCAATTTCCGGCCACCGTAGGCGCGGGCTCGCGGACGGTGGGCAATGGGTAGCTCGCTGTCCGTCCGTCCGGTAACAGACCGGTCCGAGCTCAGGTCGTCTACGGCGCGCACCGTTCCCGCGCGCCTCAAGGAGTTGTCAGCAAACTGTAGGGGTCCAGCAGGACCGAAGCCTACTGGGGCCAAAGGTTATGTGAGACTGTCACCAAAGGCCCCAGGATAAAGGCAAGGAATGGAAAGGTAGGTTTTTAGTCAGTAAAAGTCTGACACTGTTTCCCGCCCCACCCAAGGGCGGGATTCGTCATTGGATGATTTTACCTACCCCAAAAAAAAAAAAAACCCTAGTAGAGGAGCGCTGCTCTGAAGAGCTTATGGACACCAGCACATGCACAGATGCGGCGCTGGACTTCACAAATGCTGAACCTGACTTCGCAAACGAGCTGCGTTTGTTTAAGGAGGAGCTGCGAACGGAATTCCGCCTGATGTACCAAGGGTTCCTACAGTTGCGCACGGAAATGGCTGAGCTTAATTAATCTCTTAAAGCTTCAGACCAGCGTGTTGACATTTTAGAAGTGCGAGTAGGCTCCCTCGAGCAAAGGTTGGAGCAAAAAGTTCTGCCGGACAGGGGCCTATTAGAGAACATCATTGATGAGCTGAGGTGCCAACTGAATGACCGCGATCAGGAGCTGCTACTAAACGACATCGTGGTATCGGGGATTCCTGAATGCAAGGATGAGAGCGCCCTGCACTTGGTTAAGGTTCTAGAGACAAAGCTCGGTGTCATCATCGATTAGAGAGACGTCGTGCATTTTGAACGCGTTGCATCCACGCTCCGAAATCAAACGACCAGCAGCTGGTCGTTTCGACGCGGCTGCTTCGCAGTGGAGTCGGCAGAGATTGACAATCTCTGCCGACTCCACTGCGAAGCAGCCGCGTAGTATTTCCATTCGTTTCGCTAGGCGAGCTACGCGCGACGCACTACTGCGCGCGGCTCGGGCGCGACGCGGACTACACATGACCTCAATATGAGTGAGCAGGCGCACCGTGTGAACTTTAATAAGCGACTTACGCGAACAAATCGCCAATTATTATATCGCGCCCGTCAGACTGGGGCTCAAAGCAAATTGGAGGTATGTCTAGAGTTCTGGACGAAAGATGGGAGAATCTTGGCACGTAGGGAGGATGGCCGGAAGGCTGAACGTGTCCGATGTGAGGCCGACATTGTCAGAATTTTTGGTTAGGGACCTGTTTAAGCCACACGCAACCACGATAACGGATTCTATCAGTTCATTGGAAAACTGCGACCACTTCATTTTACTTGGCAACTTTAATGTTAATTTGCGGGTCACAGGCGGGATAAAAACTAATAAAATCAATGAATTTCTTAATTATTTCAATCTGACACAGTTGGTAACTACTCCCACACACGTCACATCTTCCAGTGAAACTCTTATCGACCTTTTGTGTACAAATATGAGAGCAAGATGTTAATTTGCGGGACACAGGCGGGATAAAAACTAATAAAATCAATGAATTTCTAAGTTGTTTCAATCTGACACAGTGGGTAACTACTCCCACACACTTCACATCTTCCAGTGAAACTCTTATTGACCTTTTGTGTACAGATATGAGAGCAAGATAATGTATCTGTAGAATCACTTGGCTCTCTTAATGGTCATTCTATTGTAGTAGGTGAATTCCACATTAAGCGTGAGAAATTCAAACCATACTTGGTAAAATTCCGGCCTCTTAAGAATGTGTGCATAGAAAGGTTGAATGAGGACCTATCATTATTGGGTTTAGAGTATATTTCTTTACTAGATAGTGTTACTGACATGGTCCATGTCTTTAACACTCATATGATCGCACTGTTTGATGCTCACGCTCCGGTTAAATCGTGCACTGTTAATGAAAAGTCACATCCGTGGATTACCGATACCATAAAACTCATGATGCGTTTACGTGTTGACGTACTAAATGCTTGTAGGAAAATAAAATCTGAGTCAAAAATAAAATATTATAAGGGTCTAAAGCACTTAGTGATTAGTTCATTGCATAGTGAAAAAACTGCGTACTTCAGTTATGGAAACACCTGAAATCCACTTTGTTACCTACCACCGCAATTTACAGAACCTGACTTAATTAACAACGACTTTTTGATAGTTCCTGGTAACCCGATAGCCAGCACATCATTGATGACGTTTATGACAAAAATAGACATGGTGAAGCTACTTTTGCTATCACTGACTGCTGAATTATTATAAATTTTTATGCAAATGCTACATAAATAGCTCACTAACCCCGTGCGGCAAACGCTCATGCGCGTTCAATAAATATGTCGTGTGGTGCTATGAACGCATAATGCGCGGTTGAAGAAAGTCTACCCAGTGCGGCTGGCCGCTTATGTGCGTTGTTCAACCCTTTGTCCGAGTGCGGCACGGCGCTTATGTGCGTTTGAAAATTTTCGAGTTTTATGACAGTCATAAAACAATTACGGTACAAGTAAAGGGTCTTTCACACATATTTTTTTTTCCTCTAGTTATATTACGCTATAACGTAACCTCACGAATCAAACTTTACCTGTTATTTTTTATCATTTGTTGTATGTGCTACTGCTAAAGAGAGTGAACGAATGAATGAAATTGAACACTTAGTGTTGCCATATAGTGGTATACGATTTAACGAATTTTCTAGCCAATAGAGCAAATAATATTAGACTTATATTTATTTTGTAGGTGAGTAGTAGAATAAAACTAGTAAATATTAACAATCAAAACATTTATTCAATTCAAAACATATTACTTCACAAAGGCTTACACAATCACTTAAAAAGCTTTAGAAGCTAATTAGCACGGTTCAATTATTACCTATGGAGAAAAGAACCGGCAAGAAACTACATGGCTACTTATATAATAAATTATTGATTATACATTATTATTACATATCATAATATTAATAGGTATGAGAGGACAGTGTAGATCAGTCAACATTGTACCCATAATAAAAATAATAATTATAAAAAGTGGATCGAATTGAAAACAATCTATGTAATGTTCTCACAGTGACATTATAAAAACAAGACTATATAAAAATTAAACCTGTCAAGAAATGAGATTTTGACAATAAAAAATCACTAAAGAAGTTGGTGGTCTAAATAAAATAAAAAACAATCCAAATATATGCGTTTTGATGATGAGGCCTCGGCGATATTTAAAAGAATATATGCCAAGTTTTTGTAAAAGTTGATTCCGAAAACCATAAATTAGTCAAAATTGTGGTTTAAAAGTTATAAGGGTAAGAATGTGGCCGTGCCGTTGAAATGCAAAGAACCGCGTGATCACAGAGATCTTTAAAACTAAGCATTGTAAGAACCTCAAAATTTAAGTAAATAAAAGTTTAACTCTAAAAAAATACACAAAAAATCCTAGGTTTTATATTTTAGGAGCTGTAAGACTGGCCCCATGGCCGCGCCATCGAAACGGTGAAAAACACTTTATCGCCGATATCCTGCTGGCAAAAGCATCACAGACGTCTGAATTTTTTGTAAAACCAAGATTTGAATAGTCAAAATTTGTAAAAATACGACAAAAAAGCTTAGGCTTATTTTTCAGTAGCTGTAAGACTAAAACCTCATGGCTGTATCATTGAAACGGTGAAAAACACGTTATTACCGATATCCCGCTGAAAAAACCTCGCAAAGGTAAGCAGTTTTTTCTAGAACCTATTTGTCAAGATCTGTAAAAATACACAAAAATCCTAGATTTATATTTCAAGAATGGTACGGTATCGCGTAGAAATAAGCCACCATCTATCGAAAAGAACAACTTTCAGCGTAATCTTTTTTTATATATATTATAATATAAATTAGTATGAAGAATAAACAACCTTTAACTTTTTCTCGATAGTTTTACGTATTAAAAAGTGTTATTTAAAAAAGATTTCGATGACACTTATTTTCTTCGATAGATAATGCCGGCTTATTTCTTCGCAATACCCTACCATAGCTCCTGAAATACAAACCTAGAATTTTTGGTGTATTTTTACAGATCTTGACAAATTAAAATCTAGGTTCCACAAAAAAACTTCACACCTATGCGACGATTTTTCAGCGAGATATTGGCAATAACATGATTTTCACCGTTACAATGGCGCTACAAGCTTTTAGTAATACAGCTCCAATTATATAAACCTGAGATTTTTTTGACATATTTTTCAAATACTGACAAATTAAAATCTGGGTTTTACAAAAACTTCAAGACATCTGCGATGCTTTTTCAGCGAGATATCAACGATATCATTTCTTTCACAGTTCCGATAGCGTGGCCAAGGCAATTTTAGTCTGACAGCTCCTAAACTATAAATGTAGGATTTTTTCTATATTTTTACAAATCAAACCTGTTATTTACCTAAATTTGGCGTAGCCACTGAGGACTTTAAAACTAAGCGTTGCATAGTTTTAAAGTCCTCAGTGGCTACGCAACACAGTGTTTTTTGCCCCAAAAAAATAGATATCTGCCTTTTATTGAATGTTAATAATCAATAGGTAATTAAAAATGCACGAGTAGAGCTCTCAAGTGTCAAATTATTATACTTGCCTAATTGACTTCTTCCATTCTGTCCTGTCAATCTATCACTGCCACGCTATCACTGACTCCCTTTTCTTTCATATTATTCCTCACACAATCGATCCATCTTTTCTTTGGCCTCACTTTCCTTCTACATCCATCCACATTTATATTCATAACTCTTTTAGTAACATGCGTTTCATCTCTCCTCTTTACATGAACATACCAAGATAAACGATTTCCTTTTAACATTTCAGTCACTGGTGCCACTTTCAAACTTCCTCTTATGTACTCATTTCTCGCTTTATCCATTCTTGTCACTCCTTACAGCCCACACATCCATCTCAACATTCTCATCACTCAGCAAAATTTTAAAATAAAAAAAAAACAAATATACCAAATTGACACTTCGCAGTTCGATTCATACATTTGTAATTACCTATTGATTAGTAATAATCAATAAAAAGGAGATGTCACTTTTTGGATAAAAAAAAAACAGTGCACGGTTCTCCGAATTTCAGTGGCACTCATCCGCATTCAAACCCATATGACTTTTGAACCACAACTTTAACAAATTTATGATTTTGGGAATAAACTTTTACAAAATCTTGGCATAGTTTTATTTTAAATATCGCCGTGGCCGCGCCATCAAAACGCATATAACTTATGTCATAGGCATTTCTTCGTGGTGTGGACCATAACATGGCAGACAAAGACCGACATCACAGTCGGGGCACATTATTTTTGTGTCTTTCCTTTTTTTGTTCTTACCCAACAAACACCTGACACATTTGCGCCTTTTAAGACAGCCATCTTGATTCCTTTCCAGCTCTTTAGGCATGTGCTTTGCTCTTTGAGGCGCAATTCTGTCAGCTATAGGGGGAAGAAGTTCAAGCAGTACTTTTTCCCTGTATAACTCCAGGGACATAGTACTGCTTGTACCTTTTTGGAACAAAAAAAACATTATTAAAACAAATAAAAGACAGAGAAAAGATGACACTAGTTCTGCTTTGGGTCAACTACTAAAATATTTATTAGAAGAAAAACAGAAGCCGGAAGACGAAGACGACATTGATAAATTTTTCTCTAGTATAAAAGCGACTGTAAAAAAATTGTCTGCTTATAATCAGGCGATTTTGAAAACGAAGATATTTAATTTAGTTTCTGAGGCAGAAATCCAAGAAATTCAACAGCAAAACTATTACTACAATAGTGGATCTGCTGGCCCCTCTGGCTACAGTACAGGTTCATATTCCTCTACCTAAAATACAGAGACATCAAAAACGCAAACTCTAAATGAAACTGCCGCAGCTCAAACCATAATTGAAGCTACTGAGTCGGAAGCTCAGGGAGACACTTTAACTAATTTGTAATTTCCTTAATAATAATTATCACTTTAATAAATATAATATTTCATTGTGACTTTAAAATTACTTACCTCAATGTTACTGCCAATTTTTCCTCTGCTGGTATCGCCTGTCTGAAGTCGTATTAAGAGTTCATGAATAAATAACAAGTGGCGTCCATAGCCTATCTTAGTATTGGTGACCTCTTTGGGGAACCGAAAGAATTGTCTGTGTCAAAAAAAAAAATGTGTTACAGATATGTGCCCGACCAGTCCTTGATAATGATCATATCATGTTGTTATATCATGTTATCATATCATGATCGGTTCATCATCACTGACAGGACTATTGTAGCCAATAAACCTGATATAGTAGTGGTGGACCGAATCGAGAGGCGTTGCAATGCTTGTTTTTTTTTTTTTCAATAAATATTAAATATGTACCTACTTAAAGTGTTTATATAGATGATAATAGTACAACAAAAAATGTATATACATAAACATAGTATTTTTTTACTTACTTACATTCAAAAACCCATCAGAACTTTATCATTATCATACTGTACAGTCTGCTGCTGGACAGCGATGTTCCCACTAAGTTGATATGATCCTCATCTCAATCTACCTACTTCGGGGTAAGTAAGGGCCAACGCTGCGTAAAAACAATGTTTATGTACCTATAATATGTAATATTCTTCGCTGGACAAGGTGTTTCCACTAAGTGGGTTTGATCCTCATCTCAATCTACTTACTTCAGGGTAAGAAAAACACTAAAAGACATCGACAAGCAATCTAGAACATTTACTTAACTATAAAAATAATGTATAAGTACCGTCAAGTAACAATCTACATTGGTATACTAGAACATAACCTTAAAAAATAAAACTGGTTATAATTTTTACTACCCGAGTTTAAAAAATCTGCGATTTTAAACAGGGCTTGTTTATCATATTAACTACCAATTAAAACAAAAAATATCCTAAAACACGAAATTTTATTAGCGGTACGAAACTCCCATACAAGCCTGCCATTCACCTTTCACAGTCATGCCTAACTGGAGTTAAGAAGGGAATATATACGGTCCTTGACACCTATCTCTGAATTGTGAAACAAGCTCATAAAGTATTGTAGGTAAATGAAACATAAAAAGTTTGCTAAATTATTTTATTTTAGATTTCTTACCCACGCCTTTGCCCTTGGGCGTGGGTCGGGACTCCTGTGCCGGTTCCTGCCGAATGCACGGCCTCTTTGGTGGTGGACTCTTGTCGTCTACCAACACGGTGCATTTGGCAGCCCGCAACATGCACGACAAGCTTTCAGAGATCGTAGGCAATTGGTCCGAAGGGACCCAATCGCTGGGCATAGTATCTTCGTCATCCCTACAATCAAGATATAAAAAATTATTAATTATATATTTATAAGAATTTCTTCCAATTTATATGATAAAATAACTAAAAACTCGTTGGTCAAAATTAAAATCCAGCAAATTATAGTTACTCAATCCCCAAACGGGTAGAAATTACGGTATTCAAATGATCTAAGGAAGTATAATTTTATCTCAAGTAAAAACAAAAACTTAGTCTTTCAAAAATAATGCTTTTATATTATATATTATCTCACACAAACTTGAATAAACTAACGACGAGTATCTAATTCATAAAAGTTAGTTAACACTAACATTACTTACATAAATAGGTTTTTTTTCTTCAGCTGGCCGTCAAAGAGAATATAAGCACTATGTTCTGGTCGTGCGCACAAAATTATAAAATTTTGACAATCATTGACAATGTTTTATTTGCCCTTTGGCAGGCTAAATTCGTTAGAACATACATTCTAGTTTAAAAAAAAAGAAAAGTTATACGTTTCGTTTCTCTACAAAACACCATTTCAGTAATTTCTCGGATAGATATGGGTGAGCGCATTTTTTTTTTCTAAAAATAGAAAAAACATGTAGGTAGGTACTGTTCCTTAATTGAGTGTTATTTAGTATATACCTACGTAAAAAATATAATCATCATTGCTAAATTATTGTATTTGTCGTCACAAAAAAAGTAAATCTTAGTTCAAATAAACCTCAGTAGATGGCGTCTAACGTTACGTGATTTCTTTACCAATTTAACAACCGAATATCGTAATTGAAATAACCTGTGTGAAGACACCTTTACCGATCCTTATTTTATGATGTTTAGCACACAATAAAAATGAACAATGAACGCACAGGTGCGGCGCGCCGCACTCGAAGAATGTTAGTAAATTGTATGGACGCGCAGACACGTCGGTTAGCACATGGTGAAAATCCGAAAAACGCGCATGCGCGTTTGCCGCACTGAATGTGTTCCAGTAGAACCGAGCACGAATTGTCACTAATCTTAAAAGTAACGCTGAGGGCCACAACATTACTTTGGATATGATTAGCATGACTCTACCGCGCACTTTAAACGTTATAATGGAAATAATTAACTGCTCTATAGTGATGTCAACGTTTTCCGAATAATGGAAAATTGCATCAGTTAGACCGTTACCTAAAAATGCAAATCCAACCGAGTTAAAAGACCTACGTCCTATAAGCATTCTACCATGCTTATCCAAAGTATTGGAGAAAGTCGTTAGCCAACAATTAACTCATTTTTTAGAACAAAATAACATTCTACCTTACATATATACCATTCGACAATATTTTAGCTGCCCAGGATCAGGGAATGTGTACAATACTCGTCTTGATAGATTTTTCCCGGGCATTTGATGCAATAAATATTCCGCTACTATTATCCAAGTTAAACTATTACGGTTTCGACTCTAGCGCTTTGCAGTGGTTCCGCAGCTACCTCACAAATAGAAAACAGTTTGTCGATTTGCGTTTGGGTGACGGCACCACTCTTAGATCGGCACTCATTGCAGTAGAGAGAGGAGTTCCGCAAGGCTCAATCTTAGGTCCGATTATTTTCATCTTGTACTGTGCAGATATCATTAAATGTCTCCTTAAATATAAATATCAAATATATGCCTATAATGTTCAGATTTATATATCTTTCCGACCAGACGAGTACGATGATGCCATTAATGATCTTAACGATGACCTTCAAAGAATTGCCACATGGTCTGAAGAGAACTGCTTGTCATTAAACCCAACAAAAACCAAATATTTGGTGTTTGGTTCAAGACAACAGCTTGCTAAGCTACCTTTATCTTTTGACCTGAAACTAATGGGTGAGCAAATCGAGCGAGTGTACGAGGCGAGGAATTTAAGGCTAGTTATGAATAAAGACCTGCGTTTTGAGAAACACATAGCAGACTCAATTAGAAATTGTTTCTATCGACTGAAAGATTTATATAAGATGCGACCGTACTTGTCAGAAACATTACGAGAGCAGCTGGTGGAAACCCTAGTTCTTTTTAGATTGAACTACGCAGACACAGTATATGGCCTGCGCCAGTTAGCTCTTACAGATCGGCTCATCCAAAGGGTAAAAAATGCTTGCGCTCGGTTTTGTAACGCCTATATATAATATATCTTAACAAGCGCTTTACGCTGAAAATGAAGTCTTGGCGCAAACTGCACTTAGCTTGCCTTCTATTCGGTGTAGAAGTATCAAAAACCGGACTACTTGTTCAACAAACTGAGTTGGCTTACGAGCCGTCGGGAGTGCGGAAGAAAGCAATGCTCACAGCAACTTTCGACTCAGTCCTGCGGTACAGCTGCTTTTAGGGGCAGTTTTCGTTATGCTGCTTCCAAAGTGTGGAATAACATCCCGCCACCAATGAGAGCGACCAATACGTTGGGTACATTAAGAAAACGCTTACGACAGTTTCTGATTGATGCACAATGAAAGCTGGATATGGTAGTACAGAATACCTCAATTAGATAACATACCCGTGTATCTGCCTTGGTTTAAAGTGCTTTTAATTGTTTATTATTTATATTATTTGGTGTTACAAGTAAGGTATAATTAGGTGCAATTACATAATGGTTTCACACATTAATCAGACACACTATTTTACACCTATTTATTTTGTTATTTATTAAAACCCTATTTTGAAGGTTTGTATCAGGGTTGTTGCTGATGCAGGATTTTATCACATCAGCGGATGCTGATGCTGATTTTTTTTTTCCGAACTTCCCGGAAAAAAACTTAAAATCAGCAACATTCCCAGTATACGTAAACTATTTCCTTGCCAACGTCACTGCGCCTCTCCGCTTGTGAAAAAGATTTATCCGATCAAAAAGATAAGAGGGGCAAACACGACAACAGACAAAAAATAAACACAGAAAATTTTAAAAAACCATGTCCTGCAGTATAATAATAATAATAATCACAACCGCTCTGCCCCACCGCCGTCGGACCTCGGATCACCAGTGTCACCGGCGGCTGCAGTTGCGTCGAGCTCGAGCGACGAGTATTTTTCTCCGCCGATGTCGCCAACACCTGTACGTCGGCCGGGGAGAGGCCGGCCACCGATCGGCTTGGGATCTAGGGGCCAACCGGCCCCGAGCCGGGTTCCCGCTGCCGGTGGTTGTGTGCTGTGCATGAGATGGACTCAGTCCATAAATGAAAACGTCATGCGCGCATATTACGGTGCTACATAGGGGGGACTAACCTCACTGCGTACCGTGTTAGGATGCTGTCTCTGTTCCAGGACTTAGAACCAACCGTAGACGTCTCGGCGCAACGATTGTCGGATCAGGTGCGGGTAATTGCACGGTAACGATAACGCCGTAATTGATAGGCTGCGCTCAGAGATACTGAACAACCGTATCGTCCCAACTCCGACACAGACCGTGGTGCTGCCGGCCACAGACGCAATCTCGCCGCGGTCCAATTTTGCTGATAATGAGTTAGATGATAGGGTTGACACAGTAAGTAGCCAGTGCAACGATCGACTGAGAAGTGTAATGGAGGATGCGCTTCGTGAGCGTAGATCCATCCCAGCCGAACTTAGACCCCGATTGCCACGGTTACCCATGTGCAAAAAAATAGGGCGCTGGTGTGTGCTCTGGACTCGCTTCTTAAGAACATCTTTGAGAGTAGCGAGAACCTCGTTGATACGCACTCAATTCTGTATTGTGGGGCTGTTGCGGCATGTCGATTAGCCAACATCAAGTTTCCAAATATAGATGGAACTAATCGACCAAAGCCTGCAATGCAGGATTGAGAGGCGCATTGATGAGGCCAAAGCACTTATTGGCAAACTATACTGCTTCAGGGAGGGTAATACACGACCACGTGTGATCCAAAAAAGCAGGTTGCTACCTTAGGCCGGGCCAACAATATTGCAGCAACCTGCTTTTTTGGATCACAGCATCTGGTCCGTGCCCGTCTCTCACACTGAGGATGACTGGATGCGTGATGTCGAGAGCGTGTGCGTTGCTGTACCAGAAATGGAAAAAGTTGCTATTAGCCCATCAGATGTAGCCAGAGCAGTCCGTCCGTTACCGAATTGCAAGTGTCCAGGACCGGACGGACTGCACAATTTCTGGTTAAAATGGTACAGCAGCTCACACGCGCTCCTGGCATCTCAATTCCAGTCATCTTTAGAATCTGGGTCGCTACCTCAGTTTCTAACAACTGGTATCACCCATCTGCTCCATAAGACAGGTTGCCCCACGGAACCCAAGAATTATAGACCGATTACATGTTTGTCTACGGTCTATAAACTTCTTAGACTGGTAGACTGGGTACGGTTGAAACGGTGGACGGTTGAAACAAAGCGAATATCTCGACACCGTGCGTGATGAGTTGAGGGGTACCAGGGGGGAACGAAGCGGGCGACAAGTCGAAACACGAATTTCAGTGTTGCGTCGTTCTTCGCGCGCTGTACTTGTGTATAGGAGGCCCCATTGTGTTTTTTGACGGAAAAGTAAGTATTTTTTGTTCGTACATTTTTGCAATTATTATGGTTTTATTAAAGCTAGAGTATTGAGAGTTTTGTATCGTTTTAACTGAAGTTTGTAGAATATGATTGTATGATTAGTTTTTATTCAAATTTATTATCATTCTTACTGTGAACTGTTTTATACCTAGAAGGGGGGACAGAAACATTTGAAACATTTTTTGTGGGTACGGTTGAAAGTTTATTCATTAAATTTTCTTGTTTCTTAGATGCCAAGGGTACGCCAAAGGAAGACTGCCAGAGATCAGGCCGACTTATCAACCTACAAACAAGCCTATGAAGATGTAAAAGCCGGATATTCGTTAAGAACAGCGGCAGAAAAGAATGGACTGAACCACTGTTCCCTGTTAAGGTATGTACGTAAACGAGATGCGACTGGTGGGGATGAAAATCAAGAAATGGGATATAAAGCTCACAATCGAGTGTTTAACCAGGAACAAGAGCGTAAGCTATCTAAATATTTAATTAGATGTGCAGACATATATTTTGGCCTAACTAAAAAGGATGTGAAGACTTGAATATTAATAAAAAAATATCTGTGATGTTCAACTGTGCCATTACGAGTCGTAAAATGTTGTATTATTTGCATGTGTTTCAATTGACCCCAGGTACTGTTTCAACCGACCCTGACATTGGGACGGTTGAAACAAATTACATTTTTTTTTAAATTTGATTTTACACAGTACAGTGATTTCAAATAACATTGCCCATTAGTAAACAAAGATATGGTCTCTCATTTAATATATTTCAGTCATTGCTCGGTTGATAAACGCTAAAATGTTTCAACCGTACCCAGTCTACCCTACATCCATTCTGAGAGCAAAAATTAATGTACGTATAGACAAAAACTTGATTATGTCTGCCTCTCAGAACGGATGTAGGAATGGGTCCCGTGGTACAAAGGAGCTACTTCTCATTGACATGGCCATAAGCCAACAGGTTCGTCGATCCCGCAGGAATCTGTCGACATGTTGGATAGATTATAAAAAGGCCTATGACTCTGTTCCACATACATGGCTCATGAGGGTGTTGGAATTGTATAAAATAGATGCAACTCTACGCACCTTCCTTGAGTCATGTATGAGGTAATGGAAAACTGTCCTTTGCTATCCAGGATGTCGACCGATCCAGGCAAATGATGAACCAATATGGATTAAACGGGGAATATTTCAGGGCGACAGTTTGAGTCCACTTTGGTTCTGCTTAGCTTTGAATCCTCTAAGCACGTTGCTGGAGGATTCAGGCCTTGGCTATCGGTTGAGAAGAGGTGGTCAAGTCCTATCTCACCTGCTGTACATGGATGATCTGAAACTTTTTGCCCACGACAATTTGCTACTGATGGAACTACTGAGAGTAACTAAAACTTTCAGTAGTGCCATCAGGATGGAATTTGGTGTGGACAAATGTGCAGTCATGCATGTAAAGCGAGGTGAGATTATGGAATCCGTGGGAATTCAACTCTCGGATTCTATACACCTTAGATCCCTCTCATCGACCGAAACTTATAAGTATTTGGGTATGTCGGAAGCGTTAGGCATTAACGTCGCCAACATGAAGCAAACGTTGAAGGAGCGTTTCTTTGGCCGCCTGAAGAAGGTTTTAAACAGCCTCAAAAGGTCTCAAACAGCCTTCAACGGTTGGGTCATGCCGGTATTGATGTACTCTTTCGGCGTACTCAAATGGACTCAAACGGAACTTGACGCCCTAGATAGGCGGGTCCGAACACTGCTGACTGCATGCATCACCCACGATCGTCGGTGATGAGACTGTATATCCCGCGGAAGTGTGGCGGTCGAGGTTTTTTAAATGCTAAGATCCTACACAACCGCGAGGTATGCAGTCTCAGGGAATATTTCCTAGCTGCCGACGTGGGTATGCATCGAGATGTAGTGGCAGTGGACAAGGGACTCACCCCGCTCTCCTTGGCTAATGAGAACTGGCGCAAACCGGTAGTGCTTGACACTAACAATCGCAGGGAAGTATGGCAGAGCAAGGAACTTCACGGACGCTTTTTCTGGGCCCTTCACGGGCCCGATGTAGACCAATTGGCGTCCGTAGCTTGGCTGCGTTTCGGTGACCTCTTTGGAGAAACCGAAGGTTTTATCTGTGCAATTATGGACGAAGTTATCATGACGAATAACTACCGGGGATTTATTGTGAAGGACGGCACGGTTGACATCTGTCGGGCGTGTCACCGTCCGGGAGAATCAATTCGTCACATTATCTCCGGTTGTTCTCCTCTGGCTAACGGCGAGTAGTTGCATAGGCACAACAACCTTGTAGCCAAGATTATCCATCAGCAACTTGCTTTGAAATACTCTCTTGTGGGAGCGGAAGTGCCGTACTACAGGTATGAGCCCGACCCAGTTCTTGATAATGGTCATATCACTTTGTACTGGGATCGGTCCATCATCACTGACAGGACTATTGTAGCCAATAAGCCTGATATAGTGGTGGTGGACCGAAGCGAGAGGCGTGCAATGATTGTTGACATATCCGTTCCGCATGAGAACCTTGTGAAAGCCGAGAAAGATAAACAAATCAAGTATATTGACTTGGCTCGCGAGGTTGTCGACATGTGGGAAGTGGATTCGGCGATTATTGTACCGATAGTCGTGTCGGGTAATGGCTTAATAGCCAAGAGCCTCGACCAGCACCTTAGGAGGCTCTCGTTAGGCGGCTGGATCAAGGGCTTGATTCAGAAAGCGGTACTCCTGGACACGGCTCGTATTGTTAGGAGGTTCCTTTCTCTGGAGCCCTGACCGCCGGTAGCTTGGACCCTGTTCCCGATACCGGTGGGATACTATTTTTTATATTTTTAAATATTATTATTTTTAAAGAAATATTTAAAAATATAATTTATATGTATATTAATGAATAAAGAAAAAAAAAATATTATCAATTTATTTCGGACTCTGGTCCATATGAGTGTTAGTAACAATATTCTTAGATCTATATTAATAGTGTTAAAGCCCGGACGCGGAGCAGGAAGAATTTCGTACGTTGACCTTTTATTACCTGTCTCTGACACTCCTGCGTAAATATAATGCATCTCACTCGCACAGATGCAATGGCCTCCGTCGTCAGGGATTGTAAACCCTTTACTGTAAAGTTTTGTACTGTTATTATAAGTTTTGTTCTTTTTTGAATGTGTTTTTTTGTTAGCATTTAGTCACTACCTAAAAATCCTTGACGAAATTCCTATTTCTACCGAATAGGGAATATGCACGTGACCCCAAATTGAATAAAATATTTTTATTCGTAATCTTTACTACTAAAAAAACATACCTACGTAAAATTTAATCATCAAAAAGTAGCCTTTTTGTAATTCCCTCGCAAATTTACAAAACGCAACGCTATTGGCAGACAAAGTTGTGACGACATTTTACACTCTGACGTGGTCTGTCAACAAATTGTTTAGATGGTTTCTGGTGAATAATTATATTGTTTCATGGTTTTTGCATATTATTCTGAGTTAAAACTATTAAATCTTTATGAAGAAAGATTTAGCACAATGACTGAAGCCGGTTTTGTCAAAGCGCAATCAGTCAATCTGCCTAGAATAGACGTGTTCATGATGTCCACGTATTTTGCAACTAATTTAGATTTTACATCTGCTGAACTCAGAGGAGTAAAAGCTGCGAGGTAAATAAGTAACTATATCACTTAATACATGATTATTTTCATAGTTTTGTAAATATAACAAACATAACCTAAAATATGCAGCTATTTTTATTGTTTTTGTTAGATCTGAACGAGAATCATATGGCGATTCAGCCATTGAATACGTGCAAGTAAAACGTATGTTTTCGTCAAAGTATGTAAACAAAACAAGTACACTAAGTAAAAATGATTCTTAGAGGTACCTATATCACTTTTTTAATCTCTTTACTTACGATAAAATGATCTTCAAAACAGTATAAACGGCTCAAAGACGATATATTGTTTCTTCTCATTGCCCTACACCACTTTTTCCTCATATCTTCATCTTTCGGCATAAGGAAATATATTTTTTCAGATGCCGTTTTGTTGTTATTTTCGCACATGGGTACGACACAATATTTATAGTATTTTTTTTTGTGCTTTTCCATGGTAATCGATTGATTTAATCAGTCACTTTTTTAAATTTAAGAGCGAAACGCTTTGTTGTTGATAACAAACTCGTGTAATCTGACGTCACAGAATAAGCGCGCCAAAATGGCCACGTTTCAATCGCGCGAAAATGATAATGATTTTAATATTTTTTTTCTAGCTCAATGGATTATATTTTGAATGTGTTACATTTATTTTTGGTAATGTAATAACTAGTAGTAACGTTTAAAAAAATAAAAAAAGTGCATGCATATTCCCTATTAGTAATTTTAACTCGATTTTTAAATTGTTATAATATAAAATTTAAATAAATAATTTACATATTTAAAAACAATAATTTATTTAATAAATTAGTCAATTTTTCTCCTTAAAATGTTTAATGTAAAACGCACTTAATATAAAAATGTTTGTGACCACTGTCAGTAGGTCATCGTACGAAATTCTTCCTGCTCCGCGACCGGGCTTTAGTAACAATATTCTTAAGATCTATGTTAGTAGGTACATAATAAATTTTGCCAGTATCAATTTAATTTTACAATTTTCCCGTACTTAACTATTTCCACCCAGTGTGCCTGTACTGGACAGTCGTGACGGGATGCTATCTGGTTGCGCCAATTTGCTATGATCCGCGATTTTGTTTTTGTAATTTATTTTTTTGGCCTAGCAATCCTATCCCTTCCGTTTTCCTTTCCCCGCACGACCTAAAGAAATTGGAATGACATTGACGTTTGTGCATCGATTGTGAATGTGACCGCTCCGCTAACAACGCCCGCTCGAAATTACAAGAAAATTGACTATTTCGTGATCCAACCATTCAAAGACTCAACAATAGTGCAGTGTAGTGCAATTCAGGACCTGGCAGTGATTTGAAAGTACGAAGTCGGGGTTCGCCGGCCGGCGCCACGTGGAACCTTCGAGGTCAAAAGGTCAGTGTTCCTTCCTAGTTTCCGTCCCATCCAGGCACAGTATCTGCATATTGTTAACAAACCTTAGATCGCTTTTTAAACCTACAGTCCACAGCAAATTCGCACAACCACTATCATTTTCAAAAAGAACATAAAAATCGAGTGTACAGTTTTATCACAAACGCTAAAATTGTAACCAAAATCTTTGCTTGCAGTTTTCTCGAAACCGCCTTTTTTGACTTACTGCGACATCGATTACCAGGGCAGTACGCAAATAAGAATGATTAAAGTTATAGGTTAACTTGCTGTGATTTCACAATTCTGATTAAACCTAGAATTCAGATAGTAACTAGATCTAGGAGCATATATAGAGCATAGGTACTTAGGCAAAAGTTAAGTATATTGGACTATCTCTTCTAATTTTACTTGTAAGTAAATATTTATTGAAGTTTTAACCTACTTACGTTTTTTTTTTTTTTTTTTTTTTTTACGGTAGGTAAAATCATCCAATGACAAATCCCGCCCTTGGGCGGAGCGGGAAATAGTGTCAGACTTTTACTGACTAAAAACCTACCCTGTTCCTTCCCTGCCTTGGTTCCAGGGCCCTGGTATGCATTTTCATACCTTCCCAGGGCCCCAGACTAGGCCTCGACCCTACTGGGCCCCTACGGTTTGCTGACAACTCCTTGAGGCGCACGGGAACAGTGCGCGCCGTAAACGACTTGGGCTCGGTCCGGTCTGTTACCGGACAAACGGACAGCGAGCTACCCATTGCCCGCAGTCCGCAAGCCCGCGTCTACGGTGGCCGGAAATTTGGATCGGAGTTACGGCGGCGGCTGCGGCGTGAGCGCCGTTGCCTGATACGGTCAGCCTCCTCCTTTGCTAGCATTACTGCTTCGCAGAAGGAGGCGACCGCCTGCCACTCCTCCTCGCTCCGGAGCATGGCTTGAACCAAGCCCCGGCGCGAGAGATCGCCTCCGATTGCCCCCACGAGGACACGGCGATGCTCTTCCCAAGCGGGGCACACCTCTACCGTGTGCTCCACCGTGTCCACCGGGCGTTCCGCACAGTGACGACACCCGGGCGTCACCTCCGCACGGATCTTGTACAGGTACGGCCCGAACTTGCCATGTTCGGTTAGTACCTGCGCCATGCGGAAGGTTATGACGCCGTGAGGCCTTTCCAGCCACGCCTCAAAGAGGGGCCTTACCCCTCGAAGAGGGGCCTTACCAACCTACTTACGTAACATTCTCATTTTGTTCTATAGATCGTTATTTCTTTGTGATAATTACTACTTCATTTTTTATTCTATTTGTACTACTGTAGAAATGTTAATTGAGAAGTACAAGTTTCTCATGTTTATTTTATAGAATTTCGACTTATTTTATTTCTTACTCCAATAAGAGTGCATATTTGTGATTTAAAATAAAACTAAGTGAACAATTTGTTCTTGTTTTCTTTTTAACTCAGTGTGACATAATTACAGTTATTATTTTTCGTTACTGCCACAACGTCACTTCTGAGGGGGTTGGTTTATTAAGTGGTCATTATTTATTCAAAAGTAAGTTAAAAGTTGACGTTATAGTAAAAGCAATTCATCTTGTCTAAATCTTGAAATATCATTATTTTTTGAGGTGTCAAAGTTTTTAATGCTTCCCCGGAAAAATGCATTTTTGCATAAGTGTCAGTCTCGCACCGGGGGTGCGACTACTTCGACAGAACCCTTCTTCGACATGCACTTGTTCGACGGTTCTCTATTTCGACGGAACATACGTGCGAATAATTACTACTCTGAAATGTGACGAAAAATAATTGAATTCTGTGTTAAGGTCTTATGTAAGCACAGAATAAAAACTAAAATAACTATGTTTTTTATACTTTTTTTTATTTTATTTTTGTTGGTTATAATACTTTTGAATGCATAACTTTAATTGGTTTTTCATCAATAGGTAAAACTTTTTCTTGTATTATATTAAATATTGCGAAAGTATGTTTTACCTGGTGAGTTTTACTATCATTTATGTAGGTACTTATTGTCTAGTCCAGCTCCTTTCGCTGGAGAATACACGGTTATTAAGATATACACAGAAATACAGATAATTTTGGATAAAATTGAGAAACCAAAAATTAAACGACAAATACTACAGGAAATGGAAGAAAAGTGGTGATTGGAGACAACCTTGCTTCACACATTATTAAAACACTTTTGAAGGAGTGTGAGAAGCACAATGTTAGTTTTTTTTTGCTTGCCACCCAACGTAACACATATACTTCAGCCTCTAGACGTGGCATATTTTCGATCTTTGAAGTGCAAGTGCCGACAATGCAAAAGTTGGTACAGAGCCGAGCTGAGGCGTGCCCAGAACAGAAAACAATTAGGAACAAGAAACTTACTGTACTCGTACCACCTGGTAAATCAATTTGTGCCACTGACCTTGCAGAAGCAGGTCCATCGGGTTTACAGCAGGCTAAAACTATAAAAAAAAAGAAAAGGGCAACAAAACGAAGACAGCGCAACGTCTCCTCATCTTCAAGCTGCACTGACAGGACCATCAGTTTGGTTTCTTCCACTGAAGACCACATAATGCCTTATGACTCTGAGGATGATGTTCTTCTGGGAAACTATGTGAGTCAGATTAGTGATGCTGATGCACCTGCATTTCGAGGCGATATTTTTCTCCATTCACCTGATCGATTCACAGTTGATCGAGCATGAAAGTGAAGTAGAAGAGTAGAGTAACTTAGAGATGTAGAGCAACAGTTGCTTCATGGTTTTTCTTCACTCCCCTTCAATCCATAGAGGATATACAGATCATTGAAGAAAAGAGTAGTAAAACAGAGAAAAATTTAGGTGCGCCCTCTTTGAACCTGAATCGAAACGACAAGTTGACAATGCCGTTGAAAAGAATAATTGAGACCATTCTGTTCTTCATTTGGGAGAGAAAATGCAGGTAGTTGTAGAAGGTTGTCCAGACAAAGACTAGCAGGTCTCGCCCGTGCGTCAAATTGAAAAGTTACCGCAGAATAGGATCAGGAGTGAAAACTATAGGAAAAGGCTTAAAAATGACAAAGAGTGGGCTGTTATTGCAAGGAATTTGAATAAAACAATTAAGTTTAAATGAAAATATTTTTAATAAAACTTACCATATTATTGTTGGTAATATGAAATCGATTCCAAAAATCAGTCAAATAGCCTATTATAATTGCATTTTACTCGTAGCGATTCCAAATGTGCATTCTTTTCCAACTCTCGTGGTAGATAATTTGTAATAAAATCTTGATTTTATTACAAATTATCTACCACGAGTATATTATATATTCGTATTTACTGATGCTTGCCTTCTTTGATAAGCTCTCATTAAGAATGTTTTAAGGGGAAATGCTTCATCTCCTAAAAATACATACATATGACGCAACAATATTGCTTTGCCATTTAAAATTTCAAAAACTACACCAAAGGACTGGGGCTTAGGATCACGCCAAAAGCTTGGATGAAAGGAGAATCATGTTTTGAGTACATGAAAAATGTCTTCTATCCTTGTATAGAAAACACTGATATTGAATTTCCAATTATGTTTTTCTTAGATGGACATTGCTCACATATGACCCTACCAACAAGTGGTCAGCGTGGTCTGTTACGCAGACGACACGCTGGTCCTGGCGCGGGGACGGTCGTACCAGGCTGCGGTCGAACTAGCGACGCGCGGGGTTGCGACAGTCGTGGAGAGGATCGAGCAGTTGTGACTCGAGGTGGCATTGCACAAGTCCGAGGCCATGTGTTTTCACGGCCCTCGGAGCGCGCCACCTCCGGGTTCTTAATTAACGGTTGGAGGAGTTCACATCGGCGTCGGTTCGACGATGAAGTACCTGGGACTCGTCCTCGACAGCCGGTGGAACTTCGAGGAGCATTTCCGACATCTGGCTCCCAGATTGAATCGGACTGGGGCTGCTCTCAAGCGGCTCCTGCCGAAACTAGGGGGTCCAGACGCCTCCTGCCAGAGGCTCTACGCGGGCATCGTTCGGTCCATGGCCCTTTACGGGGCGCCGGTGTGGGCGCCGTCGCTGCGAAAGCGAGTGGCGGCCCGGCTGAACGCCTGCCAGAGGGTCATGGCCATTCGGATGATCCGGGGATACCGTACGGTGTCCTGTGAAGCAGCGAGCCTCCTTGCTGGCCTACCACCATGGGATTTGGAGGCAACAGTCCTTGCACACATGCATGACTTACGTGTGGAGATGCAACGCCGGGGCGAAACTCCGCTGCCACGACAAATCGCGGCATGGCGGACAGAGCTCCGGCGGGATCTCATGGTGAAATTGCGAGAGCGACTGTCGCAACCTCGTGCCGGGCACGCCACGATCGAGGCGGTAAGGCCCCTCTTTGAGGCGTGGCTGTAAAGGCCCCACGACGTCGTCACCTTCCGCTTGGTGCAGGCGCTAATCGAACACGGAAAGTTCTCGAAGTACCTGTACAAGATTCGTGCGGAGACGACGCCCAGGTGTCGCCACTGTGCGGAGCGCTCGGAGGACACGGTGGAGCACACAGTCAAGGTGTGCCCCGCTTGGCAAGAGCATCGCTGTGTCCTTGTAGGGGCGATCGGCGGCGGCGATCTCTCGCGCCGGGGCCTGGTTCAAGCCATGCTCCGGAGCGAGGAGGAGTGGGAGGCGGTCGCCTCCTTCTGCGAAGCAGTAATGCTAGCAAAGGAGGATGCGTTTACATCAGGCAACAGCACACACGCCGCCGCCACCGCCGGGATTCCGATCCCGATTTCTGGCCAGCGTAGGCGCGGGCTCGCGGACGGCGGGCAATGGGTAGCTCGCTGTCCGTCCGTCCGGTAACAGACCGGTCCGAGCTCAGGTCGTCTACGGCGCGCACTGTTCCCGCGCGCCTCAAGGAGAAGTCAGCAAACTGTAGGGGCCCAGCAGGGCCGAAGCCTACTGGGGCCAAAGGTTATGTGAAAATGTTACCAAGGGCCCTGGGACAAGGCAAGGAATGGAGCAGGGCAGGTTTTTAGTCAGTAAGAGTCTGACACTATCTCCCGCCCCGCCCAAGGGCGGGATTTGTCATTGGATGATTTTACCTACCATAATAATAATAAAAAAAATGCCAAAAGCAATGAGATATACTCGTATATCGTTAGATAGGTCTTTTTAACTGGAACAACATTTACTATGACTTGAAAGGTTTGTCCGTTCTGAGTTTTAGGTTAAAAATAAAAGTTAGGTTAGGTTAGGTGCTAATTGGTACACCCTACCAATTATTGCACAAATCTGAAGCCATGTGCTTTCACGGCCCTTGGGGTGCGCCACCACCGGGTTCCCAGCTAACGGTAAGAGGAGTTCACATCAGCGTCGGATGAAGTACCTGGGACTCGCCCTCGACAGCTGGTGGAACTTCAAGGAGCACTTCCGACGTCTGGCTCCAAAACTGAACCGGACTGGGGCTGCTCTCGGGCGGCTCCTGCCCAACCTCAGGGGACCAGACGCCTCCTGCCGGAAGCTCTACGCGGGAATCGTTCGGTCCATGGCCCTCTACGGGGCTCCAGTATGGGCACCGTCGCTGCAACAGCAGCCGAGGGCCCAGCTGAATGCGTGCCAGAGAGTCATGGCAATACGCATGGTGCGAGGGTACCGAACGATTTCCCGCGAGGCGGCGACCCTCGTTGCTGGCCAACCCCCATGGGATCTGGAGGCAACAGTCCTTGCACACATGCACGACAAGCGCATGGAGATGCAACGCCGGGGCGAAATTCCGCTGCCACGACAAGTCGAGGCATGGCGGACAGAGCTCCGGCGGGATCTCATGGCGAAATGGCGTCAGCGACTATCGCAACCTCGTTCGGGGCGCGCCACAATCGAGGCGATAAGGCCCATCTTTGAGGCGTGGCTGGAAAGACCTCACGGCACTCTTAACTTCCGCACGACGCAGGTCCTAACGGAACACGGAAAGTTTGCCAAGTTCCTGTTCCGGATTCGTGCGGAGGATTCGCCCGGGTGTCGCCACTGTGCGGAACACCCGGAGGACACGGTGGAGCATACTGTAGAGGTGTGCCCCGCCTGGGCGGAGCATCGCCGTGTCCTCGTGGGGGCAATCGGCGGCAGCGATCTCTCTCGCCGGGCCTTGGTTCAGGCCATGGTCCGGAGTGAGGAGGGATGGCAGGCGGTCGCCTCCTTCTGCGAAGCAGTAATGCTAGCAAAGGAGGAGGCCGACCGCATCAGGCAGAGGCAACGGGGCGCTCGCCCTAGCCGCCGCCGGGATTCCGATCCCGATTTCCGGCCACCGTAGGCGCGGGCTTGCGGACGGCGTGCAGTGGGTAGCACGCTGTCCGATCGTCCGGTAACCAACCGGACCGAGCCCAAGTCGTCGACGGCGCGTTCTGTTCCCGCGCGCCTCAAGGAGCTGTCAGCAAACCGTAGAGGCCCAGCCTGCTAACTGCAGGCAGGCAGGGTCGAAGCCTGCTGGGGTTAAGGGCCGTTTTCTGAGAGGAAGGCTCAGCCCCGGCATGATAGGCAACGATGGAACGGGGTAGGTTTTTAGTCAGTAAGAGTCTGACACTACTTCCCGCTCCACCCAAGGGCGGGACTTGTCATTGGATGATTTTACCTACCATAAAAAAAAAAAAACACCCTACCAATTGCAAAGACATATAATATGTCATTGGATTGGTCTTTTTAACTGGAGCAACATTTAATATGACAGCTTTGTTGAAATATTAGCATAGTGCTGATAATTGGATCAAAATAATTTGGTTCTCCAAGCATCTTTCCTTTTTTCAGACCCACCTACTACCATGTGAAACCAAAGGATTACTTCCTTTGGTTTTATGGTAGTAGGTGAATAAACCAAAATAAAGAAAAAGAAATCACAAACGAAAATCCACTAAAAGCCTTGGATGCAGTAAAAAAAAGGGCATGTCCAAAAAACTGGCCTAGAAAACTTTCAATGTGCCTAAAGGAACTAACCAGTCGCGATTGAGAAGCCTTGCAAGAATTTATCGAACGAAGGAATTTTAGTGCAGTGGGTTTTTTTATGGTAGGTAAAATCATCCAATGACAAATCCCGCCCTTGGGCGAAGCGGGAAGTAGTGTTAGACTGTTAGTGAATAAAAACCTACCCCGTTTCTTCGTTGCCTATCGTGCCGGGGCCGGGTATTCCTTTCGGAAGCTGACCCATGACCCCAGCAGTTAGTGCAGTGGGTTGTAGATTGCTGTTGGAAAGGATTCCCAAAAAGAAAGATTGATTTCTTAAAGAAGACAGGAAGATATATTATAACCCCTTTAAAGATGACTGACATACCTTGTAAAAAATGGTATAATTTTTTATGCACCGCCATGTAAAACTCAGCAAATGCACTGCCGAAGCTGAAACATCAGATATGCTCATGTATCAGAAAAAGACAGCAAATGGTGGTTCCACAAAATTAAGTTTTATCTTAAGGAAAATGATTATTTTAACATCTTACAGGACCCGTCTCGTTTTTAAAATGGGTAACTTTCAGTTCTGTCCCAAAAGTGTTGTTTGTTGAGGATTAGAATTGATTGAAGACGTAGAGCAAGAACCATATTTTTTATTTAAACTAGTGCTTGACTGCGATTCCACAAGATGGTAAGCAATGATGCAATCGTTGTAGGCGCACTAGAGTATTTAATTTTCTTACTGCTTTACTTTATTAAGTGCAGTTTTATGTTCCCTAATGGTTGCACCTACCCATGTTGTTAAGTTAGACTAAGTCTAAACAAATTATTTAAATTTAAAAGAGATGGCTAAACGGCTGCCCCCAAAACGGTTAACATGTATAAGAACTTCACACTAACCCGTATTATTAAAATATTCATTCATGAATTATTTAGTGTTTAATAATTTCATAGAACTTTCGTGAACTAATAAAAATTAAAAAGTATCTGAATTGTTTTTATGATTTGTTTTGGTTTGACTTGACAACATTATAGATAATCAAGGAGTACTTCAAGCTAAGGAGGTGACATATTGCATTTCCAAAATGTCAAATCGAGTTATTGAACTAACATCGATTTATAATAAGGGTTATCAAAACGATTTATTTTCTGAAACAAAATAATTGTAACTGGATAAGTGTATTACTAACACTTTGGGCACACAATCTTACTACATATTTTGTGTCTGTCGTGGTCAATATATTCATTTTTTTCTTTTATCCCATTCGATTATTTTATCGATTTTGTTACATTAAAAACAATTCCATCTCTACTCTATGAAAAAAAAAACAAACGTCAGACGTCGTTTCAACGCTCTGCCGTTTATTTGTTTGTTGTGCTTTTTGGATTTAGTTAGATTTTGGATTTTCATTGAACTTCACTTGTTTATTGGACTTACTGATTGCTCTCCTAACTACTGACCTCTCGCTACTCGACACGGACTTGAATTGCAATCATGCGGTGCATAAACTGTGCTGTACACACGCAGACTGCGGCGGCATTTCACCTCTTCTTTGCCTGCTCTTTTACTCATGAACCTAGCACGATGGTTAACAATAGAGGTAAGTCATCTGCGAATAATTTTAAAACTAGTAAATATAAGAAACAATGATTGGTACTATGGTAATTCAGTTTTGTTTTTTTTTAGGTTCCAAGGGATGCCAACATTTGTCATCCTTGTTATGAAATGCTGAATTCAGAAGCTAATGATGATCGTTTATTTGGCCATACAATGGTGTGCATAACTTGTAGTCGTTCTGTCAGAAGCGTACATCATGAAGTGGAAAGAAACAATTTGATGATGCAGGATTTACCAATATCACATCCAGCTTTCCATCAGGTAATTAAAGTGATGTTTATACACAATGCATTGTTTTATTTATTTATTTGATACCTAGATACTCTCTGCAATGCAGAGAGTCATTATTATATTACAATATAAAAAAATAACATAAATCACCTAAAATACTGTAAATCCTTATCAATATCATTATCCAAATATTTAGTAATCATCATTTCTTTCTCTATAACGATGACATCATACCAATAACCTAAATGACCTTTTTTTAGACCATCAACTATGTGTGTCATCCCTGTTGGATGCGGCATCAAAGGCAGACAAATCAGGACCAAAATCGGTCAACTCTGCCAAGACCTGAACCTGTGGCACAACCTGGAGGTTCACGTGAACCTGAGCCACTAACTGAGTCTGTACCTGAACTACAAGCTAAACCTGAACCAATAATTGAAACTGAACCAGTACCGAGACCTGTTCCAGAGCCAGAATTAAACCTGCCAAACTATAAACGGGCTGCAAATACCTCTAGACACTGTGTGTTTAATGCTTGTGTTATTGAACAAAAGTTACATGTTATTCCAGCATTTATAAAAAAAATGCTTATTGAAAATTATAATTTTTATATTCCCCACGATACTAGGGTATGTGATGTACATTTGAACTTGAATGTTTGGCACTTGCTACTTGAAAATAATAATATATACTCAAGTTTTACAGCAAACCAAATTGAAAAAAAACTACCAACATTTAATTTAGAGAGTGCCATGTTTTATGGATCAGCTTAACCGTTTAGGAACCTTTGTAAGGGAAAACAATTTGAATAGGCAACAAACAAAGTTTTTAAGAGTGGAACCTTCCCCAATTGGAGAGTTTTCCAATATTGGGGCATAGTGACTTAATATTGATGGCATTAGGACCATATCAAGCCAAACAAGCTCGGTCATACTACGGAGAGCATATTAGAACAAATGGTGTTTACAATATTGAAGTGTGCCCAGATCTTGAAAGAGTACATCATTTAGGTGCATCAAGACCTCAACTTCTGATAGGCCGAATATAGTCGAGGCATATTGGTCATAAAATATACTATGTGTATATTTTGTATGAAACTGAACCCACAAACAATCATTTAGATGATATACTGTCATTACTGCAGCCGTATTGTGGGTAACAGAACTCTGGGCTGTTGTCATGTCATGACAGTGGTCTGGTATCTCGGGTGGGCGAGACATTAGAACACATTATCATCTCCGGCTTGATTTTTACATAATGTCATAATAAGACTTACCAAATAAATCGCATTTTTATTGTTTTATTATATATTTTTTATGTCCCTGGTTACTCAGTGCGTTAATTATCTAGTTTATGCAGAATTGTTTACAAAACTACCTCAATACAGAAATTACAAATATTTGGCTTAGTTAATATTTAATATCTTTTTCAAATACGTTCATCATTTCAATCTTAGTGTTATTTACATTGTCTGTGAAAACTGTCTTTATTTCAACTCATTTGGATGAGTAGTTTAGGTTTTACAACAGAATACACTTTTAATATTATGATTTTTGTGGAGATTATCTATCATAAGTCCGTTGAATCAAGTTTTTTTAGTGCATTTACCCATTTGTAGATTTTTACTTTAAGTACCTTAGTGAAAAATCGTCAGTGAAAAACACAATCATCAATAAAAATCGTCGCAGCCACATTAAAGCGCCTAGTTAAAAGTTCATAGCAATGTAATTGTTTGAAGTTTTTATACCTTTGCCGTAGGAGTTACGCGATTTATTTTCAGGATTGTGCAGATCTGAAAAGTTCCTGAACCTTTTTGATTATAAAATACTATTTTTCAGCTATTCAGCATTATATATTGCTAGGTGCCATGTTTATACATGCATTTTCATTGTGGGGCAGTCGTCCATACTTCAATTTAGCCATGTCCTTTATAAATGATATTAAAATATGAGTAACATATTTTTATATATATTTACTGCTTCACTACATAATTAAAAAAAAAATCAATAAAAGAAATTATAGGTACTAATAAACATGTTTTTATTTCCTATAAATTTAATACCACTATCACTGTGCTGTTAATTGGCTCACTCTGTGGCATAAAGTGGGGCTTTTTTACTCATGCCTATCAAAAAAAAAATTGATAAAGATAAACTTTTTTTAAATATCATGTTACAGGTTGGCCACAAAAGAGTAGAAATTAAATAAATATGAACTAAATTTCTCTACACATAGCAACTCTGAAGAAATGTCATACAGCAGTCAAAATACCAAAATAAAGAAAATGTGTGGAATAGAGAAGTTGGACTGTATTAAATAGCTGGTGTTGGTGGTTGTTCTGTATGAAACTCGGTTTGAGCTTACCCAATCTTGGAACAAAGTGACAAACGACAAAGCCAAAGAAACGTCTTACCTTTATCGCCTTTTCAGCCTTCCTCGAAGTACTCTGGATGAAGCAGCACTGTTGAAGCTGGTTACTGATCACACAACACGGTTATGCTCACTTTGTCCCTTGATTTATCGATTTATTGAGGAGCGCGCTCAAAAAGAAAGTTACCGCACGGCGGCCCGATTTCAACAACGAAAAACCGGGAGAGGGCGCTTGTCCTGTCATCTAAGCAGCCCGCTATTGGCTGATTTCTGGCATATAGGACGCTCCATGATCTTTGCGCCGTCAGCTGAACCAATCATGGGTTAGAATACAGAACATACCCCCTACCGAAACCATAGTGATGGTTTCCTAAAAATGGGATTACTATACTATCTAGGACATTGATAACTAATCTTAAATTATACTCTAAATTAAATAAAAAACGTTTTATTTGAAATTAATTGGCGTAAGGTAATAGGGCAAGTTTATTTATAGGTCTCTGTAAGACACCCTTTTCTGTGCGCAGTGTCACGCACCTAACTATTGAGTCGGGACCGGGATGTAACTTCTCAATCTTGCCGAGAGGCCAAGTGCAAGAGGGAACATTGTCAGTTTTAATTATTACTAAATCTCCAACTTTAGGATTAGAAGAAGAGATAAACCACTTGGCTTTCTGTTGTAAAGTGTTTAGATATTCATAACTCCAACGTTTCCAGAACAGTTGGGAGCACTTCTGGATATACTGCCACCGTGACAGCCTATTGATATCAATATCTCGCACGTCGTACTCAGGAATGGAGACTAAACTTCGTCCAATTAGAAAGTGTCCGGCGGTTAATACGTTAAATTCGTTGGGGTTGTCACTTGAAGGAAGCGGACACAAAGGGCGCGAATTCATTATGGCTTCTGCCTTACAGAATATCGTAGCAAGTTCCTCAAACGTTAAGGACTTTTCCCCTACACACCGCACTAGATGATATTTGGCTGACTTAATGCCCGCTTCCCAGAGACCACCCATGTGAGGAGCACTGGGGACATTAAATTTCCAATCAACCTGCCGTTTAGCGCAACCACCCGAAATGTCATCTTGATTCTCGCGCCAGAACTTTTGTATCTCCGACAGATGTCGGTTTGCGCCAACAAAATTAGTTCCACAATCAGAATAGAGAACAGCGCACAGACCTCTGCGAGCCACAAATCTATCCAGGCATGCGAGAAAACAATCAGCGGAGAGAGAAGACAACACTTCGAGATGTACTGCTTTAGTTGAAAAGCAGACAAATAGTGCCAAGTACGCTTTTGTCACTTTAGCATTACGACGTAAGCTTTCTTTAATTAAGAATGGACCTCCGAGGTCAACTCCGACGTTAGAAAATACCTTATTAGGTATCAACCGAGTTGTTGGCAACGGGGCCATTTCAGGCTGAAGTAACGATGGTCTACATTTAAAGCACGTTTTACATTTAGATAAAACGGATCTAATAACGCTACGAGCCGATAATATCCAAAAGTTTTCATTAACAACACTTTGCAAGGTTCGCGGTCCGACATGCAAATATTTTTCATGTAAATATTTAATCAATAGTTTTGTAAATAAACTATTTTTAGGGAGAAGTCGCGGGTGTCTAGCATTATAAGGAAGTTCGGAATAACCGATGCGACCCCCTACCCTGAGAAACCCATCGCTATCAATGAACGGAGATAATTTTCGTAACGATGGTACGTATTTTTTATCTGTTATCATTTTAATTTCCGTTTCAAAGTAAGTATTCTGAACTAGCTTTATTAATTTATCGCGTGCCTCGTTCAGTTCACGGGTTGATAACACGTGTGATTTAGCATGGGTGGGTATATCACCCTGTTTGCGAGTCAATCTTAAAATCCAAGCAAAAGATCTTTGCAATTTGGAAAATGACGAAAATTGTGCGAAGATTCTATCACAAAATTCCATTTTAGTTTCAATAATATGATCACTAATATTGTGATTCAGCAACAAATTAGTGGAAGTTTTTAATTCCGGTAGTTTATGATTGCTTTCATTCACAAACACCGTCAGAGGCCAATTGACGTAATTTTGATACATCCAATCGGCACCCTGTAGCCAACGTGGGGTGCAGTCTATCAGTTGCGCCGGAGACGCTCCACGCGAACAAATATCTGCTAGGTTATTTTCGCTGCCAACGTGCCGCCAAAAATGAGGGGGTAAGATTTCAATAATTTGAGTAACTCTATGACTGACAAAGGTTTTTAATTTATAAGGTTCCGTTTGAAGCCAGGACAGTACGACTGTCGAGTCTGATACTGCAGTTATTTGGTTAATTTTAATTCGAGTAACAAATGTATCGCAAACGAATTTTATTAATTTACTTAATAAAACCGCTCCCATTAATTCTAACCGAGGGATTGTTACGGGTTTTATTGGTGCTACTTTCGATTTCGCTGTTACTAAACGAACCTTTGCGTTACCCTTTTGGTCACGACTGATGACGCACACGCAGGCTGCGTAACCTCGTAAAGAAGCGTCACAAAATCCGATTAAATCACAAGTCGTTTCGCCCGGTAACAGCATATGGCGTTCGATACGTAACTCGCTTAACCGCGGAAGTTCAAAAATAAAGTGCTGCCACGATTTTTTAATGTTATCTGGCAACTTATCGTCCCAACCAATACCTAGCTTCCACAGATCTTGCATAATCTGCTTAGCTACTAAAATGCATGGCGCGATAAAACCCACGGGATCGTAAATCGACGCTAGCAGTTTTAGTACCGATCGCTTGGTTGTTTCGTTGTCCGATAAATTAACTGAAAATAAAAAATGATCGGATTTTGGAGTCCATTTAAGTCCTAAGACCTTAATAGAACTGTCGTTTTCGTCTTTAACGAACGTTACGGAATTTTCCCTATTTTCAGACGGAACGCGTTGCAGCAACTCCTCATTGTTACTCATCCACTTTTTTAGCGTAAAGTTGGCACTTTCAAAAATACCTATTAGTTGATCTTGGACTAGGCTAGCTTGCTCAAGGGTTTGGCATGAATATAAGATATCATCCATGTATATTCCCTCACGGAGGACCTGAGCAGCGAGGGGAAAACGTTCACCCTCGTCTTTCGCTAACTGGAGCAGCGTGCGAATAGCTAAGAATGGAGAACAGCTGAGTCCGTAGGTTACAGTTTTTAATTCATATAATTTAATTGGATCGTTAGGGGATTCCCGATATAAAATGTGTTGATAACAGCGATCTTCTTTTCTTAAGGCAATAGCGCGATACATTTTACAAACATCACTCACTAAACAATATTCGAATAGTCGAAACTTCAAGATTATTGACGCAATGTCCGGATACAGCTTAGGGCCGACCAATAGAATATCATTCAACGAGACGCTTGTGGTGGTTTTCGCAGACGCATCAAATACTACTCGCAACGGAGTTGAGGTACTACTAGGTCTCAAAATACTGTGATGTGGAATAATGTATTTACTAGGCTGATCACCCTGATAAAGTTCCATATGACCGAGCTTTTCATATTCACGCATAAATTCCTTGTATGTGTTATTCAACTCAGGTACACGTGCGAGTTTACGCTCCGAGTAGATCAGTCGTCGCTCGGCCGCGGCACGCGATTGTCCCAATGGCGCGGGGTTAGGTGCGAACGGCATTGGAACTACGTATTGGCCGTTCGACTCCCGCGTATGTTCATGAGAAAATATCTCCTCGGCTAGTTGATCCATTGGACTTGTTGATGGGGTACACGGCACCTCTTCAACTTCCCAAAAATCACGTAATGTTTTGTCAATTGACTGTTCGTCGTCATACGAAACTGATAAATTAAGATTTTGCGATTTATATTTATTAAACGGATATAATTTTCCGCTAACTACATCACCAAAAACTGTTTTAATCACACTAGGAATACCATCCCTAATTACGAATGGTTTATCAATAATTATATCTGGGACTATGTCATTCCCAAACAAAATATCTATTCGTGAACGCTTGAAAAACAATGGATCCGCCAACTTATAAGTTTTATATTCGCTAATGACATTTTCAGTAAATGAAACATTAGGCATCTCCGCGGACACCTTTGAAATAACTACTAAATTAACTCGAAACGTCGGACCACACGCCTGTCTTGGTTTCAATGTACACGTGACCATTCCTTGAGTTTTTACTACCCCTCCGCCGATCCCATGAATAGTAAAAGGGCATTTTTTACGTTTTAATCCTAGTTTCTGAGCACACTCAGTTGTTATAAAAGAACTTTGTGCCCCGGAATCTATAACGGCTCGACAATCGTGAAACTGACCCACACAATCAATTACATGAGTGAGAGTAGTACCTAGAACTACCTCATATTCACACAGGTTATTACTCATGAATGATTGTTGTGTATTTGTGCATGTGACGTCACTTACGAAGCGACCAGCGTTTAGTGCGAGCGAAGGAGACTGCACCGTCACGGACGATGTTCGCGCGCTATCTGATAACGTATTATCTTTATGCAACAAATAATGATGTGGTTCTGCACAGACCCCACAACTCATTGTGCTTTTACAAGCATTCGATTGATGGTCAGATTTAAGACAATTATTACACAGTTTTAGTGAATGAACACGGTTCATTCTTTCATCGACTGACAATTTACGAAATTGATCACATCGATAAATCATGTGATTTTGTTTACAAATCACACAGCTTAAGTTTGCATTACGGTTATTAATATTTTGCGGAGTTCGTGCCGTATTAAGAATCGACTTTGACGAAGATCTCTGATTTTTATTTTGCGAATGGTTATTACTAGACTTCGACGGGTTATTAGTAGCCACATTTATAAACGAATGTTCTAGAACTTTAATTTGTTTGTTTACAAACTGCATAAGTTCTTCGAAAGTAGGTATTAACTTTTGATCCCGACTTTCTTCGAATAATTTTCGCGTATGAGGGTCGAGTCTTTGTAATGCTAAATGACACAATAGAAAGTCGTCCAAGTGTTTAATATTTAATGCTTGAATCGCTTTAAGAGAATGATCAAAGGTTTCTATAAATGAAGTTAAATTCGACGAGGTATCTTTTGTTAACGGTGTAAAGTTCAACATTTTATCGAAATACCTACATGCTAGTGTTCTGTGATCATGGTATTTATCAATCAAGCTTTGCCAAGCTAATGCGTAATTTGCGGCAGTTATCGGCAGTTTTTTAACTATATTTAAGGCAGGGCCCTTTACGCATGAGAGTAAATAATGAAACTTATCGATATCTGTGAAATTTCGATTGTGAACTAATGATAAAAACGTGTCATAAAAGGTCATCCAATTTTCTGTTTCACCGTCAAATTGAAATAATGATATCTTTGGTAACGCGGGTTTTACTAAATCCTGTTTGTCTATCGCAGGGAAGAAATCATTTTCCAATTTAGAATATTTACTAGCGATTAACTGGCACGCATTATACATTTCGTCAAATGATTCAAGCTCACTTGTTGACATTTTCACTTTAGTAGGTTTTAATTGTACTTCTATTTCGAACAATTCAAATATGGTGGATTCAAATCTCAGACGGACACTTTCCATTTCAGACATTAATACCGTAAACATTGGCAATATATCTGGTTCTGTTCCCAACTTTTTGGAATAATCATAAAGCTTTTGTAATTTTGCAAATAAATATTCTTTCCTGCATGTTAACGTTTTTCGTTTCATTTCTAAGACCTCCGCCATTTTGGACGCGTAGGTCTAGCGCTAGCCAAATGTTTTCCTATTTGAATCTTATTGGAGAGATGAAAATGAGAATCCGTCTCGAATGGACCAGAATGTGGAATAGAGAAGTTGGACTGTATTAAATAGCTGGTGTTGGTGGTTGTTCTGTATGAAACTCGGTTTGAGCTTACCCAATCTTGGAACAAAGTGACAAACGACAAAGCCAAAGAAACGTCTTACCTTTATCGCCTTTTCAGCCTTCCTCGAAGTACTCTGGATGAAGCAGCACTGTTGAAGCTGGTTACTGATCACACAACACGGTTATGCTCACTTTGTCCCTTGATTTATCGATTTATTGAGGAGCGCGCTCAAAAAGAAAGTTACCGCACGGCGGCCCGATTTCAACAACGAAAAACCGGGAGAGGGCGCTTGTCCTGTCATCTAAGCAGCCCGCTATTGGCTGATTTCTGGCATATAGGACGCTCCATGATCTTTGCGCCGTCAGCTGAACCAATCATGGGTTAGAATACAGAACAAAATGTTTTATGAATTATTGCGATTCAAAATCAAAATCAACTCTTTTATTTCAAATAGACCATTTACAGGCACTTTTGAATAGTCAAAATGTCGGTCAGTCAAAAAAAAAAGTGAAGCTAAATTGCACGTTCCAAAGCGTAGATCTCTATGGAGAAGAACGTGCAAGAAACTCCATGGACACTCTTTTAAAATCATTTTAAGTGTTACAATAATCTTGGTTACATATTTCTTGCCGCTACAATTATGTGAGCACCATGTAGAAAAGTAGTGAGAAAAAAAAAACTAACTAAAAATAGAAATTGAATTAAGCCACTGGCAGCAAAGAGATGACCAGTCTCAACTGACGGCGCCCGTTCACGAGCATGACGCGTGCCTCAACCCCACTCTGCTCAACCATTATGAAGGGAACAGAATGACTCAATAACACGCGCCACCATCAGCAAGACATTTGAGTGAGAATGACAAACTCTCAACTGCCATGCTCATTTAAGTCAAACAAATTGTAACCTAGTAAAAATGCTCCATGGGACTTCACATTCACAAAAATTTGATAAAAGTGCTTCTACATTATACAATGCTAATGGTTCCAAATAAGAAAAATAAACAAAATAAGAGCATTAAAAGGTCATAAGCTTCATTAAAGCAATATCATACCATTTCGAAAAAAACAACATACGGAAAGGGTAATAGCATCTCTTCCAATATTTATAAAACTATAAAAAACAAAAAACTAATTAGTAGGCAAAAGTGTTAGTGGAGCAGGACCAGCATTTAGCCAAGCATTATGGCAGATATTGAACGCTTTAGTCGATGTATCGTTATTGAAAATCGGCAAGACGATAAAAAGAAGTTATTTACAATGTTTTTAAAAGATGTTTGGCAGAATATCATGCCGGAAAACTTCTCTACTAACGAGTTGCCGATATGAGAGGTATTTATTCACTCTAATTTTATATAATATACATAGTTCATGATCAAAGTTACTGTTAAAGTCAGCTAGGTCTTTAAAAAATACCACATCGTCAATGTTTTTTACAATTTTACCATAACTTTAGAAGTACGAAAGTACTTTCACAATGACTTTGTACAGGGCGACTGCATTTTTGATCGTCATGTCATTCTAAATTAATGTTTTATTTTGATTCCAGGAAAATCAGAAAGTACTGTCCGGCGCATAATAAACGAAGGTAAATTTACAACATCAGCCAAGCTTAGAAAAGGCCGTCCAAAAATAGAGTTGGATGACTTTAATCTCTGTGCGATTCGTCAGAAAATACAATTTTCTTACACTGTGCACAAAATAGCACCAACTTTGCGGAAGCTGTTGGCTGTGGCAAGTGAGAATTGGATTATAAAGGAGGCAGTGAGAAATTAAGGCAAATATTACATGCCATAGGATTCTCATTCAAAAAATGTTCTACAAATAGAGAATCGCTAATTGAAAAAACTAATATAGTAGCAAACAGAGAAAAATATTTGGAAATTATAAAACAAAACGGGATTTGCCTGTTGAACTACAGAAACAAATTGTTTACTTAGATGAAAGTTATATCCATAGTTCGTATAAACTGAGAAAATGCTGGCAATCTATTAAAGTCAAAGGCATGGATAACTGTCCATGCTGGAACTGCCAACAGATTTGTACCCAATGCTTTATTAATATTTAGTGGCACTAATAAAATGGAAGATTATCTTTCAGAAATGAATTCTCACAATTTTACCAAATTGGTAACAGAAAAACTGATCCCAAACCTTAATGAGGCCTCTATAATAGTCATGGACAATGCGCCTTATCATAGTGTGGTGCAGAACAAGGCTCCGACATCAGCTTCCAGAGTTGATGAAATAAAACTGTGGGTGTTAGAAAATAATATCCCATTTGAGCCATCTACAAGAAAGCCAGCACTATTAATGCTTGTTAAAAAGCATAAAGCTGAACCCGTGTACGAAATAGATGAGTTGTTGGGGGAACATGGTTATGAAGTAGTACGGCTTCCTTCATACTACTGCGACTTAAACCCCATAGAGCTCATCTGGGGCATCACAAAGCAAAAAGTTGCTGCATGTAATATAGGAGCAATAGACATAAAAAAACTACTAAGGAAGCTTTTAATAGCATTGGTTTCGAAACATGGAATAATTGTGTTGAACGTATAAAAAAAATTGAACAGGATTACTATGACAGGGGTAGAACACTCTATGAAGATATAGACAGACTTGTAATTAATGTTGGAGAGGACAGCAGTGACAGCAGCTCAGATTCTGAAGATGATCAAGAGCTGGGATCGGATATATCAGGTGTAGAATATTTCGATAATGATTGGAAAATATATTATAATTAGATTATGTAAAATAAAAATGTTTTAACTTTCCTAGCCTTTTTATTTATTAATTAGAAAAAAAAATAGACATCTAAGTTGATTATCTTCCCTGTTCTTATTTTAAAAAATACCTTAAATATAAAGTTCATTCGTGTTACAGTATAAATGATACCATGTAAACGATGGTGGCGACCTCAATCTTTTTCTACTCTTTATGGCCAAGCTGTACTAATGTGATAAATGAGCTTATGTTAGGACTAACCCTTAAATGACAACTGGGTCATTCACTTTATGTAGCAATGTTTCAAAACTAAAGATTGTTCATAATTAAGTATTAATTTAAAAAAAAATACAATCATCAATCACAGCTGCTCTTAACTGATTCACAATATTATCTACATCCGTACCCAAATCGTGAATCAATTGTGGAAGGCTAGAATCTATATTACTAGAAGATAATAAGTCGAAATCATGGTCATGTGTTGTTTGTATATAGGTACTCACCTGCCGTAGTGAACATGCCAGTTTTAATGTACTCTCGGCATAATCAAATGGACTCAGGCCGGCTGGACGCTCTGAAAAGGCGAGTCCGTACATCCTACGGAAGTGTGGAGGTCAAGCTTTTTGAACGCAAAGACTACACAACCGCGAGGTATGCAGCCTTAGAGAATACTTTTTGAAAACCGAAGTGGGTATGGGTATCCTAAAAGCTTCTAAAGACAAAAGAATCAGGGACCATTTTGGTTACCCATTGAAAGGGTTTTCGATAGGGTTTTGACAAAAGTGTTGTTTTAAAACCAATTATGAAATTGGTAAAACCAATTGTGAAATTGGTAATTATGAATTAGTATGAAATCGGTTTTGGTATAATTTACACTCTTTTACGAAAACCCTCATCAATGGATAATCTTTTCCATACCCTTTGGGTTTTTAATTCTTGGTGGGTTATACTCTTTAACAGGTTCCCTGTCCCCATATAACAAAGATTTTTCATGACGTAATGTCCAGAACTTTTTTTTTAAATTTCGCTTCTGTTAGTTATTTAAAAAGTAAATATTATGTGTTTTGGAAACATGTCAGAGGTGTTTTAGACGTAAAAAACGTAAAAAAAAAACGTGATGCACATATGATTCATGAGCGTAGTGGATGATTTTAAGATTCCTAAGTCCCATGAATCATATATGGTCCGACTCATATATGATTCATTGGACGTATAGGAATATTTCAGTACTTCGTTCAGGTGTCAAATATGATGTAATGATTTATTATCTGTAGTGTTTTGACACATTTCTGTCAATCAATGTGACAGAAATGTATCAAAACCTGTGTAATTATCTCTTTTTGGTTATAATTTATTGTTGTTTTTATTACGAAGTGTTATAAAACGATATAACCTATATAAAAATGAGTTCGAGGAAAAAATACTCAGAATTTTAGAAGAATCTGATCAAGACGGAGATTTTAGTGATGGAAGCGATGAGTTATATCAGCCTGATTATGAAGAAATAGATGACGACGAATCTTTTGGAGTTGACGAGTTAGGAGAGGAGTATACTGAGGTTGAAAATCAAGGCGAAACTCTTAGTGATATTAATAATAATAATAATAAAGGAAAAAAAAAAACCAGAATTTCAGTAACAATAAATACAATAGTATCAGGATGATTTAACCAGACAACGTGGCATAATGCTATTTATGGAAAAGAAATGTTGACAAGAAGCCGGGCTAGAAACACAAACACACACCCAACACCATCGGATTCGTCGCTCAGCTCCGCCTCGCAGCCGCCAGGACCGACGCCAACCCCGCCGGGACCAGCGCCAGCCGTGAGTCCAGTGATTCCGGTAGCTGCAGTTGCGTCGAGCTCGAGCGACGAATATTTCTCGCCGCCGACGACACCACCACCAGCGCGTCGACGGGGAAGAGGCCGACCTCCGGCCAGCTTGGGACCTCGAGGCCCTCCGGCCTCTGATAGGGTCCCCGCTGTCGGTGGAAGTGTGCAGCGCATGAGATGGACACAATCCATTAATGAAAATGTCATGCGCTCATACTTTGGGGCTACAGAGGGGGGAACTAACCTGACTGCGTACCGTGGTCGGATGCTCTCTCTGTTTCAGGTGCTTGAGCCAGCTGTCAACGTCACAGCCCAACGACTGTCGGATCAGGTACGGGTCATCCAGCGTAGCCGTATGTTGGATGATGCTGTGCTTGATAGACTGCGCCTGGAATCGCAGAGTAGCCGTGTTTCACCTGCTACACCACCGGTCGCGGAGCAACTTCAACCCAGTGCTTCACCGCGACCCGACCACGTTGGTGACGCCGATGATGACGCGGCTATATCTGTGAGTACCCAGTGCAATGAACGATTGAGGAGCGCTTTGGAGGACGCTTTTCGGGAGTACCGCTCCACTCCGCCGGGGCTTAGACCTCGACTACCTCGTTTGCCCATGCACAAGAGAAATAGGGCGCTGGTGTGTGCTTTAGATTCGGAGCTATCAAATTGTTTTGATAGCAGCGAAGACCTCACTGATACCCACTCAATCTTGTACTGTGGGGCTGTAGCGGCATGTCGCGTAGCTCACTGTAAATTTCCTAATTTTGACAGAGCTACACGACCAACCGTGCCGGCCTGGCAGTGCAGGATTGAGCGCCGTATCGGTGAGGCTAGAGCACTCATCGGCAAGCTTATCTGCTTCAGGGAGGGCAATACTCGCCCTAGAGTGATGCGCTTTGTGAGGCGGGCATTCTCTGGAACTGATATTAGTCCTCGAGATTATCTGCCCTGCGTCACAGAGCGTATCGACTTCCTGAAGCAGAAGATCTATGCATGGGCAAGCCGTATTCGTCGGTATAAGCGCCGAGTGGAGCGGTACACTCAGAATCGCACATTCCAAAGTAATGAAAGGTGGGTTTACAGGGCTTGGGAGCGACCGGACCAAGGTGTGACTGATACACGCCTGCCGGATGATAACGCCATGTGTTCATTTTGGCGTAGCATCTGGTCGGCGCCTGTCAGTCACATCGAGGGTGATTGGATCCGAGAGGTTGAGCGCACATGTGATCTTTTACCAGAAATGGGGGCAATTACCATCAGCCCCCAAGATGTAGCCCGTGCAGTCCGTCCGTTGCCTAACTGGAAATCTCCTGGGCCGGATGGGCTGCACAATTTCTGGATAAAATGGTTCCAAAGGTCGCATGCTCGCTTGGCATCTCAGTTCCAGTATGCCTTAGAGTCAGGGTCGCTACCCCCCTTCCTAACAACAGGAATAACCCACCTGCTCCACAAATCAGGTAGTACTGCGGATCCTAAAAATTATAGACCGATCACGTGTTTGCCGACGGTCTATAAAGTGCTTACATCCATTCTGAGAGCTAAAATCAATAGTCATATTGAGACAAATTCTATCATGTCAGCCTCTCAGAATGGATGTAGGAACGGGTCCCGCGGTACTAAGGAGCTGCTCCTCATTGATATGGCCATAAGCCAACAGGTTCGACGTTCTCGAAAGAATTTGTCGGCATGTTGGATAGATTACAAGAAGGCCTATGACTCTGTTCCTCATACATGGCTCATGAGGGTGCTAGAACTGTACAAAGTTGATACAACTCTGCGCACCTTCTTGATGTCGTGTATGGGGCAGTGGAGAACAGTCCTTCGCTATCCGGGATGTCGACAGATTCGGGAGAACAGTGAACCGATAAGGATTGAGCGTGGCATATTCCAGGGTGACAGTCTGAGTCCTCTGTGGTTTTGCCTAGCCTTGAACCCTCTCAGCACACTGCTAGAGGGTACTGGCTTAGGCTTCCGGTTGAAAAGAGGTGGTCAGGTCATATCTCACCTTCTTTACATGGATGATCTGAAACTCTTTGCCCCCAACGACTTGCAACTGATGGAGCTACTAAAGGTAACTGAAACCTTTAGTAGTGCCATCAGGATGGAATTTGGTGTGGACAAATGTGCAGTCATGCATGTAAAGCGAGGAGAGATTATGGAATCCGTGGGAATTCAACTTACGGATTCCATACACCTTAGATCCCTCTGCTCAACTGAAACTTACAAGTATTTGGGTATGTCGGAAGCGTTAGGCATCAATGCTGATGACGTGAAACGGTCGTTGAAGGAGCGCTTCTTCGGCCGCCTGAATAAAGTACTGAATAGTCTTTTATCAGGCGGGAATAAGGTGCGCGCTTTCAACGGTTGGGTCATGCCGGTGTTGATGTACTCTTTCGGCATACTCAAATGGACTCAGACAGAACTTGACGCCTTGGATAGGAGGGTCCGCACACTGCTTACCGCAAATCGGATGCATCACCCACGGTCTTCGGTGATGAGACTGTACATCCCGCGGAAGTGCGGGGGTCGCGGCTTCTTAAATGCTAAGACCCTACACAACCGCGAGGTGTACAGTCTCAGGGAATACTTCTTGGAAACCGACGTGGGCATGCACCGAGATGTGGTAGCGGTGGACAAGGGCCTCACTCCGCTCTCCTTGGCTAACGAGAACTGGCGCAAACCTATAATACTGGACACTAATGACCGCAGGGAAGTATGGCAGAGCAAGGAGCTTCACGGACGCTTTTACCGGGCCTTACATGGGCCCTCTGTAGACCTATTAGCGTCCGTATCTTGGCTCCGTTTTGGTGACCTCTTCGGGGAAACCGAAGGTTTTGTCTGTGCGATAATGGACGAAGTTATGATGACGAACAACTACCGGAAATATATTGTGAAGGACGGTACGGTTGACATCTGTCGGGCATGCCACCGGCCCGGGGAATCAATCCGACACATTATTTCTGGATGTTCTCATCTAGCTAACGGAGACTATTTGCATAGGCACAACCTCGTAGCCAGGATTATCCACCAGCAACTTGCTCTTAAATACAATCTTGTGGAAACAGAAGTACCGTACTATAGGTATGTGCCCGACCCAGTTCTCGACAATGGCAATGTCTCATTGTATTGGGATCGATCTATAATCACTGACAGGACTATTGTTGCCAATAAGCCTGATATAGTGGTCATAGATCGACTAGAGCGTCGCACAATGATTATTGATATAGCGGTCCCTCATGACGAGAACCTCGTGAAAGCTGAGAAGGATAAAAAAACTAAATATCTTGACTTGGCTCGCGAGGTTGTCGACATGTGGGAAGTGGACACAGCAGTCATTGTGCCGATAGTCGTGACGGCCAATGGCTTAATAGCCAAGAGCCTCGACCAACACCTGCGGAGGCTCTCGTTAGGCAGTTGGATCAAGGGCCTGATTCAGAAAGCAGTACTCTTGGACACGGCGCGCATTGTCCGGAGGTTTCTCTCTCAGGAGCCCTGACCACCGGTAGCTTGGACCCTGTTCCCGATGCCGGTGGGCTACTATTTTTTATATTTTTAAATGTTTTTTTTTTTTGTATTACCTTCTATAAAAAAATATTTAAAAATGTAATTTATATGTATATACAAGGAATAAAAGGAATAATAATAATAATAAATATCATTTATTTCTCTCATAAAGGTACATTATAACATCTATAAAATTTTTGCCTTAAAATTAAAACCTTTGTGGGAGCTGGAGTCTGAACTAGGTTCGAGACCTGTAAGACAGATCTCCAGGCTCACACCCTTTTAAACATAATCGCATTTTGCGGCACATAAACATGAATCATATGTTTGTAAGATTGTGAGCGGGAGAGATTTTTAAAATAAGATGCTAAGTGTAAAGTAACAAGAGAAGTAATATTTTTGATGAAATGTGTGTGTAGTGTATATTGTGTATAATGTATGTATGTGTGTGTTAGTGTTTATAATAAATGTGACAAAGGATTACTTTATGATTTGGATGATACTTTCTGTGTCTTCATAATTCAAATCAAGGAGCCAGTTCCTTACTATTGTTTTACATTTATGTTTAGTCGTTTCGTACATATGTAAGATATTATTTACTCTGTTGTAAACATAGGGACCTAGAAAATTATAAAAACGTTGAGCAAGCCTCGAATGAGCAGGGATGGATGAACAAACTGTATGCTTTCGTCTCAAGGAATTAAACTTATCCGGGTTATAGGAACTGCGAGTATGGACTGTTATTGAAGCAGAGGTTTCCATGTCTGGGCCTGTTTCAGCGGTACCTGGAGATGGATCGGCAATAGAGGATGATCAGGAGAATCATTCGGCTGCCCGTGATCAACTGAATGATGATCAGGACACTGGAAGTCATATATGGGTAGAAGATATATTACCAATAGGAAGGGAACCATTTACAGGCAGATCTGGCTTACAAAATGTTGACGCTGTATCTTATGAAGAAGGTAAGATAACCATAGAAAACATAATGGAGTATTTCTTGTCCGACGATTTAATTGATTACATGGTAGAAAAAAACCAATTCCTATGCAGTACTTTTGAAGCAGGTACGGGTAAAACAATTCTCTAGAATGGCACGATGGACCGACATTGATAGGGAAATCATGAAAAAGTTTTTTGCCATCATAATGTATATGGGACTAGATAAGAAACCATCGATAGAACATTATTGGAAAATGGACCCATTATATTATACTCCTTTTATTCACGAAATAAATATGTCTTACAATCGATTTACAAATATATTGCGTTGCTGGCATTTCAAAGATGCACAACCTGATAATGACGACGTTTTATATCGCATTCAACCTTTAGTGGATAAAATGGTTGCCAAATTTCGTGAAATATATGTACCATCTGATACAATTGTTGTTGACGAATCTCAAATAAATCACCAAGGTAGACTACTAAAAATAAAGACATACAATCCAGCCAAAACACACAAGTATGGTATAAAAATTTACAAAATGTGTTCCACCAATAGTTACACATGGTCGTACGCAATACATGCTGGATCTGGCACTTCTATAGAAGGTCTTGATAAACCTGGAACAATTGTTGTAAAGTTCTGTCTACCACTTCTAAATGAAGGCAGATTGATAGTAGCAGATAATTATTATACTGGGTTATCTTTGGCAAAATATTTGAAGGATAAAAAGACAGATTTGTGCGGAACTTTACGAAAGAATAAAAAGAACCTTCCCAAAGATGTCACAGGGAAAAAACTTCGTCGCGGCGAAACTATTGCAAGGCAATTAGATGCGTATGTAACTGTTCTAAAGTGGCACGACAAGCGCGACGTTTTGATGATATCAACATGCCACGGCGATGAAATGTCAAATGTTTCTTCCTGGCGTGGTGAGACTTCAAAACCGAATATGATTATTGACTACAACTATGCTAAAAAAGGGATTGATGTTGCTGATCAGCTGAGTAGTTATTATTCACCTCTTAGAAAAAATATGAAATGGTACAAGAAAATTGCGCACGACCTTCTTTTTCAAGCAGCTATAGTCAACACCAGAGTTATTTATAATGAAGCTAATAATGCATCAATTACGGTTATAGAAATACTGGAAGCAATGATTCATCACTGGTTGGGTGAGGTTGTACATAAAAAAAAACAGCAACATCAACCACTAACACCAAGATCTTCTGGACAACATTGCTTAACTCAAATACCACGTAAGGACGGAAAACTTGTTCGTAGACGGTGTGTTAGCTGCTATGCAAAAAATAAAGCAGAAGGAACACCTTTGAAAACTAAGCAAGTCAACATGGAATGTCTGAAATGCGGCAAGGCTTACTGTTTGCAATGTTTCAATGATGCACACTCAAATCCAGGACGTGCAAATAATTAGTACGCATAAAATTAGAATTTATACTCACCTTACCATTTTTTTTTCTATTCTTTTTGTATAATTTCAATAAATTTGCTAAGATAAATATTAAATAAAAATAAAATAAAATAAAAATAAAAATAATTTATTTCAGACCGTGGTCCATATTTTGTTAGTAATAATCACACACCTTAAAAAACTATGTTAGTAAAATACATTATTTCAGAGATTAATTTAAATATCTTTTGCGCACACCTGACACACCGGGTACATGCACATGTACTTGTACATGCACCCAGTGTGCCAAAGTGGCGCAACACGGCTTATCACTAATGACCCTCAGAATGCTGTTGCCACTCCCACGCATTTTGCGCATCATGGACGCTGACCGCTTTCTTATGATGGCATTAAAACCATCAATATGGTATATTGTTCCTTTTATTTTTCTTTATACTAATTTACTGTGTAAAATTTATTTGCACATTCATATCCGTATAAAAAAAAAAATAAAGATAATTTAACTAACTTTTTTATTTTTTTCGACAGAAGACAATGTACTCCCTACGTCCCTATACTAAAAATTGCATAAATCCCGCTACGTCCAACAGAAATAAGCCTTTAAACTTGGTACTAATTTTGTTCATATATGATTCATGAACTTGTCAGTGTCGGTCCAAAAAGTGTCACGTGAATCATATTTGAATCATCGGACAGGGAACCTGTGGTAAAACGTTTTGAACGGGTTACCCCTTCAACGAATATAACAGTTACCCATTCGGACTGCAATTTATGTGGAAATCGTATGAAGGTAAGGTTATCATTATTATTATGATGTGATTTTCCTAATCTTGTAATCTAGCAGATACCAGTTTGGGTTGTCGTCTAAAAGTTGAGTTTAGGTTTAAGAGTGTGTTACGCACGACACTTGGCGAGGTTATTTTTATGAGTGTCTAATTATGACTGGCCTGTTGGTCTAGTGGTTAGTGGCCCTGACTGCTATGCCGGAGGTAGTGGGTTCGATTCCCACCCAGGACAAATGTTTGTGTGATGAGCACGATCATTTGTTCTGTGTCTGGTTGTTATTTATCTATAATATGTACGTATTTAGAAATATATAAGTATGTTTATCAGCTGTCTGGTACCCATAACACAAGCTCTGCTTAGCTTGGGACTAGACGGTGTTGTGTGATAGTTCTAGAAATATTATATTTATATTATTACGATTTTTTTTTTACATTTTGGCTGAAAATTTGTTCTCCAGTTTTGTATAACTAGTAGGGTCAGGGGTAATTGCAATAACGGGGTATAAGCAATAGTAGTTAGCTACTAAAGAAAAGTGGTGCTGCCATCTCTGATATGTGTAAAGTACTTTTTGAACTCCGCGCCGATCAATTCGCGAGAGTGTTTGACGGATTGATGTGTGAATGAAAAGACATTGTTGAATGACGTCGATGCCACGTGATACCCCTTTGTTAACCTAACCTTCAATCGGTTTTCATCTTGGAAAGAAACGTAAGTTTCTGAATTTATTTGTATTAATGTGATAATAATCTGTGTTGGGAATGAATCTAAATGATAATTTTTGCTTAATTGGTGAAGTTTGTTCTTTTATTGAATTTACCCCGTGATATTTTGATGTTGGGGCAATTGTAATAACAAGGCAAGGAGCATATGTAAAATTTTATTGTTACCCCTGTCTTTCCAGATAGTGCGAAATTATCTAAAAAAAAAAGGACCACCCTACTACTCTGAAAAAAAATTACAAAGAGCTCTTGATGAAATAAAAGCCGGTACGCTAAAGATCTCCGTGGCAGCGGGGTTCTGCAATGGGGCCACGTTCAAACCCAAAGATTTTTTTTTTTATATAAAATATTGATTTGGTTTTATATTAACAAGTATACATAAAAAATAATGAAATAGTAACATTAATTTCTTTTATCATTCATTCAAAAGTTTGCAACGATTTACGGATTTGAATTTGACAGCCAGTAGAATCGTAGTGCTTATCGTGCTTATGTTCTATTTGGCCAGTAAGGTAAGTTCTAAAATGGGAAAGAAAATGTTTTGTTAATTTCAGACCGATTTATGAAACTTTGGAGCCGGTGGTGTTCGAGGAGGTGAGTCCGCTGCACCAGATCCACTACGCGGCGAGCACGCTGCGTTTGGTGGAGTCGGTGGACGAGGTATGTATACCTACTTTAGTGTCGCTTTAGTAATACTACGCGTTAGTATACTGTAATATATAGAAAAAATATGATTTCATTATTTGTCTTACTTCTACAGATTCGACGAATGCTTTCTCCAATCGCCGAAGTGTCAGAGCGCATGCGGCGATTAGAGCTAAGTTTACACCCGCTGCTGGTGTACAGGCCAGAAGAGCAGTACGTGGACATGCGGTGAGTACATACAAGATCTACCAACTCATCATATTATTGTCTTTAAATAGATCACAATCCCTTTTCCTGGACGTTGTTCAGATATTTGTTTATTTTTTGTAAACAAGGACAAATTAACTAGAAATATGCTTTGGAACTGTCATCAATTACCTACTATTGATCAGGTAGTAAGCTAATGCCCATTCTAAAGCAAATCAACACTCTCAAATTTATTGGTGCATTACTATTAATTTCTTGTCTTCTTTGAAAGAAAGAAAGAAAGAAAAACATTTATTTGAGACTCGCACACTAAAAACTATAAAAAGGTTTTACAACATAAAAAAAAACAATAAATAAAAGAACACAAAAAAAAGATTGAAAATAAAAGACCTGTGCGAGGTCAAAAAGGCCTCTATCTCAGCATATGCTGCGATATTAACTAAAAAAAAAAAGGTAAAATAACGCAGCGCTGGTATTCTGATAGGGCCTGGTGATGCCACGGACACACTCACGGAACACAGACATAATATATATATCGACTAAAGAATGAAATAAAATATACTAAAAATATAAGGATTCTATATAATAATAAATACAGGAGTATAAAAGTAAAAAATTAATAAGTGCCAACCATACACCGTCGCCCGATGCTCCGATGACATTTGTCACTAGCATAGACAAACGATGGAACGCGCGGGCGCAGGTACAGGTTATAGTCTGTGGTTTCTACGGTCGGCTGTCAAAGTGAACAGTGATAAAAAATACAAATAAAGATGGAACTGGGATATATCAGCATCATACGATAAGTACGATCGGCGGCGATCTCTCGCGCCGGGGCCTGGTTCAAGCCATGCTCCGGAGCGAGGAGGAGTGGCAGGCGGTCGCCTCCTTCTGCGAAGCAGTAATGCTAGTAAAGGAGGAGGCCGACCGCATTAGGCAAAGGCGCACACGCCGCCGTCGCCGCCGGGTTTCCGATCCCAATTTCCGGCCACCGCAGGCGCGGGCTCGCGGACGGTGGGCAATGGGTAGCTCGCTGTCCGTCCGTCCGGTAACAGACCGGTCCGAGCTCAGGTCGTCTACGGCGCGCACCGATCCCGCGCGCCTCAAGGAGTTGTCAGCAAACTGTAGGGGTCCAGCAGGGCCGAAGCCTACTGGGGCCAAAGGTTATGTGAGACTGTCACCAAAGGCCCCAGGATAAAGGCAAGGAATGGAAAGGTAGGTTTTTAGTCAGTAAAAGTCTGACACTGTTTCCCGCCCCACCCAAGGGCGGGATTCGTCATTGGATGATTTTACCTACCCAAAAAAAAAAAAAAATCATACGATAAGTAAGGGTCGATTTATACTAGCGCAGAGTCGAAGCGCATCGAAGCGTCTATCCAAAACTGAACATAACAAATTCAACCTTAACTCCACAGCGTAACGCACACATTACTTCGGAGATTTTAAAAAGACGCGCGCATTCGTCGGAATTCGCGCGTCTGCGCGCGAACAACGCTGATTGGTGCGCGCGCGTGCGCGCGCATTCTCGTGTATCCACGCGCCCACTAGCGAACCAACGCGTCATCAGTCGGAAATTGGCCTGCGTCGGTGTTAATCACAATGGACTCGGACGAAAAATTAATTTACCTGGTGCAAAAATATGAATGCCTATTTAATCCAAAAGCTAAAAATTATAGTGACAAACATTCCAAAAATAATGCTTGGGAAAAAGTTAGCGGGGAAATGAAATTAACTGGTAAGTAAAGCAAGTATTTATTACTACGCAATATTTTCGCTGTCGTGCGATGTTGCCGTTGTGGTGCGGCGCGGGGTGGCGCCAAAAAGAACTTTTTGACAATTATCTCTTGCTTAACATCGTGTTATCATTTCATTTTGCCATGGTACTGCCCCATGTTCAGAAATGAAATAAGTTTTGAAGTTCTCTCTGATATTCAACGCGTCCACGTTTTGAATACCGGTTATGTCCATGTCTTGGCTGTCAAATGAATAATTTTGTAAAATGTTGTTATTAAACAGGGCAACGTCTTCAGACCCAAAATCTTCCAAAGTGTAATTATGCAGGCACGTGCATGCAAGAATCAGCGTATCTAAAAACTTTGGTTGCATTCTTATACGTTTTTGAAAAACTTCAAATTTCTGTTGTAATATTCCGAATGAACTTTCCACTAGACGCCTTGCTCGACTTAAACGATAATTAAAGATTTTCTTCTCGCTGTCGTTTAATACCTGACTTCCAGGATAAGGTCTCATAATGTGTTCACACAGAGGGAATGCTTCGTCCCCAACAAAAACTTGAGGAACTGGTATTGTCGTACCTGGCAAGCATTTATTAGGCGGTATACCAAGCATATTATTTTGTAATAGTTGTCCAAATTTGGAACTGCTTAATATGCCGCTATCGTTGTTACGCCCAAATGCACCAACATCTACTACAATGAATTTATATTTAGCGTCAGTAATAGCTAACAAGACAGTGCTGAAAAACTTTTTATAATTGTAGTAGAGACTTCCGCTGTTGCAGGGTGCCCTTATATTGACATGTTTGCCGTCAATCGCTCCTATACAATTAGGGTAATTCCATAATCTTCTAAAATCTTCCTCGATTTTAACCCATGACTCTGCCGTTGGTTTTGGCATAACAATGGGTCGTAAATATTTCCAAATTGCGGCACAAATTTCGTGTACAATCTTCCAAACTGTAGCATAGCCCATTCGAAAAGTATGAGCCAGTGCTTTGAAACTGATAGCAGTAGTTAGAAATCTGTAACAAATTAATGAAGCTGTTTTTTTTTTCTAGTGGCCGAATGTCAGAAACAGTGGAAGAAACTTCGTGACTGTTACAAAAAGGCTCTTAGATTGAGACAATATAAAAGCGGTTCTGCGCGAAAAACTGAAAAACCAATTAAATTTGAGAAGGAGTTAGAATTTTTAAAGCCACACCTTCAAGACAGATCACAGACATCAAACCTTGATTTTTCTGATAATAGTTTAGACGTGGACACTGAAGACATCTCAATTTAGAGTCACAAACATCTGACGTCGGGGAAAGTTCACGCTCTGATTCGGCATTATCAAATCATACTACCAGAAATAAAACACTACCTCTATCGCAGAAATTATTCAGACAATATGTCGAGGCCAAAGGAAAGGAAGAAGATCCATTAGATGCGTTTTTTCTATCTATGAGTAAATCAGTAAAAAAGATGCCTATACGAATTCAAGCTGAATTAAAACGGGCAATACTTGGCCTGGTTACTGACGCAGAAGTAAAACTTGCTTCCGAGGAAAGTAGCGATACTCCATCATCTATGACTAACTGCTATGGAACACAACAACAGCAAATTTATTCCTCACCATCAACTTCAACTTACATCCCATCCACTACTTATTGTCCACCACCTATTTCAACCACGCCACCCAACCATACAAATTACGGCACTATATCCAACACAACATCATCTGCTCCACCATCGCCTTACATACCACAACCTATTTCGAGAACACAGCAACAGCGGCAATCGAAGTTTGACGATTTCGAAGAATTTACTTATAATGACTGATAATAATGATTAATGACCTTAATAACTGTGATTTCACATGGTGAATAATTATTTCAAATGTTTAAATAAAGAGTCTTGAAATACAAGCCAAAGTGCTACAATCGTAAGAAAGCATAAAACTCACCTTAAGCAGACTGATATTCGCTCTTCAACGGAAATGGGTATCGTTAAATTTGTTTCTTGTTTCTCAATGTGTGGTCTCAACATATTGACTAAGTTTGTAAATTGATCGTAGTCCATTTTATAATAGTCGTAAAAAAAACTCGGGTATCGATATAAATCAACGCAAAAAGTGGTAAATTCACCACAAATACGTCTTTTCTTCCACAAGTTGTGAACACTATAATTCCGCTTTCTTTTTCTTCTTTCTTCGTTTTCTTCTTCTTCAACTTCAGATATAAGTAATATCATAGCAAAATCAATGTCAACCATTTTATACACGTTTAAGCTACGAGAGTCAACTGGCAAGTGATTCAATAGCTCTGCTGTTGATGCCCATTACTACACGTGAGAGTGCGCGCGTATTCTGGCGAATATGCGCGCATTCGTGCGGCTTCGCTTTAGTTGTAAAAATTTTGACGCTTCGATGCGCTTCGACTCTGCGCTAGTATAAATCGACCCTAAAACGAATTTTTTTCAGTGTTAAAAAATAGAAAAAGTGATAGAAATAGTATTAAAAAATCATCACAAAAACTGCGTGCAGACCAAGGTAAGTTCATGTGGTTTCCTTTTGGGTGCGCAACAAGTATTGCTTAAACTTTTTACTAAAAGCACCAACTGGACCAGAAAAGGAAGTACGGTATCTGCTTTGTTTGAGAAACAGTGTCAAATATATCTTACGTTTTTAAAAATAAACAAGTTCTCTTATTTATCAAAACTTTATTACAGAAAGACATAAAACAGTGCTAATAACAAGTGACGCTGTTATCCAGCGATTTTGTTCTGTGTACAAAACATAAAACAGTAAAAACTGTGTGTGCGATCTGTTTACCAATATTTTTCTACCCGTTAGGTGTAAATAATAACAGACGTTGTTAAATGGTTCCTGCAAAAATATTGTGAACCAGTTCCAGTGTGTGCGCAACTTTGCTTTAAACCCGTGTCGAAGCTTATGGTGTCTCACCTTACCATAACACCGTGATACCTGCCGTAAACGCGTTATTGAAAACAGCGCCATCTGTTGATACCAAAAGGAACTATCTTTCGTTCGACGGCTCAGACGAAATCGAGTTCCACTATGGTTAAGAGCCCTTTCACATTTCGGCATTACGCAAATTTAGGTATTTTATGCATCGAGCGGGCGGCGAACTACGTGAGCGATATTTTCATTCATGCTTCTAGCAGTCTCGCTCGCACTATGATATTGTGTATACGGCGGCTAAACGATCTTGATCTTTCGTAATTGAAGTATTCAGAAAGAGGTTAGAAGATGGATATTTTTTTTAAATGTCGTTTTAATTTAAATATGTTCAAACAAATATTTTTAATATTCTGCAGTATTCGATAAACAGTCGATTGTAATGTATACTATTCATAGCAAAAATAGATTTTTAAAGTTGTATATATTTATTTTTAATTCATATAAATGAGTGCTCGACTGTGATCCAACCTGATGGTAAGCAGTGATGCAATCGTTGATAACTAGTTTATTAAGTGTATTTTCAGTCTAGCCTTAATTTTATGGTAGTATGGTTGAAATCTTATCGAATAAATGAAACAACAAAATGTATTATTTATTTTATTATTTGGTACCTACAGTCAGACATCATATTTTTACATCAGAAAAATATTTCCCGCAAAGGCATTGATCGATCTTTTCTTGAGTCGATAACTTCTGGCAGTACACATTTTTCATAAAAAGCTTTTAATTTGGGTAACATTTTTAACGACCAAAATTCGTCGTCTTTGTAGATTGTTATAGTTTTTACAGGAAAGTCTGGTCCAGTCCATATGGCAAGTATGCAGACATTTTTATTGGATATATAAAGCTGTCCTTGAATTTGGTAGAACCAGTCATGACTTTAACTAGTCTAACTTTAATAAGTTCACTATCTGGTATACTAGTAAAGTGTGAACTTTATACTAATTGAAATATTATTTCAATTAGTATAAAGTTCACACTTTATTATAACTTCAATATAACGGTATATTATACCGTTCGAAAATAAATATTTACAAAGATCAAAAACTGCGTTCGTAGTTCACACGCACACAATAGCAATGCGGCAGCGTCTACGCGACAGTCGGCGCACACGACGGTAGTCACGGTAGTATCGGAACGAAAGCGCGCGGGAAAGAAACTGACATAGGTCCGACCTCGACAAGCGCTCGCGCGATACTAATCGCAGATGACCGGCGCAGTGAAATATAAAGTGTTTTTATTTATTTTATTAAAAAATAATAGTAGCGATTTAAAAAAATAAAAATAATACTATAGTTTAAGCAAATGTTGATGATTGTTTTGGTATAAATTTGAAGTCTAAATAATGTAGAACTTTGGAGATATTGGGGCTTGTTTTGAAGCCTTTTCGGTAGATAATTGAATTACGTAGTTTTTTTTTTCTTTACATAAAAGGCATATAACGAAAATATTACCTGTTATGATTGAAGTATAGGATATTTGAGAGCTAATAATATTTTTGTTTTTGACTGATATTTAGTAGAATCTCAAAATTAGAGCTCAAAAATGATGTCTCCGTGAATTTTTGCCGAAACATGTATCGGGAGAAAGCTTATTACTAAATAATTAAATAATTAATCTAAAATCAGTTTTGAGGTAATTGTAGTAGAGAAAACGAACTATATTAACCAAGAAATTGTTATTTCATACAACGAACATAAAACCTAAAATTTCAACGTAGAAAACTTGCAATTTCGTGTTTTTTTGTAATACGCCTCTTAAGTGTGGAGGCTGCGGTAAATTTCTCACGTCGACGGATGCGGCAAAATGCGACCACTGCCGATCCTGGTACCATAAGCAGTGCTTTGGTGTTAAGAAGGCAGGCCCTATATAGTCTTCCTGGCGGTGCCCTGAGTGTGAGAAGAACGTCGTGCGGGATAACCGGTCTGAAACACCAGTTAGAGGGCGTGCAGATGCGCTGCTAGAGGATTACTTGGAAACGAGCCCCACAAACTCCACCACCTCGGAAGCCACACAGGAACTCACCCAAGATATAAGAGCGGAGCTTAAAAAAATCAAAGAGGAATTTATTAAAACTGTACGCAGTGAGTTTTTGTTATTCCGAAATGTTCTGGCTGAGCTGAGAACGTCGTTGCAGTTCACTAACGACCGCATGAATAGTTTGGATGAGAGACTTGCTGCTGTGGAGAACCGAATAGGGGCTCAGCCCGTAGTTTCCTCAGATGTCCACAAATTAATTAACCAATTGCGGAGTGACATCAACGACCGTGATCAGGAGTTACTAGCTCAGTAGCTAGTAACTCCTGATCACGGTCGTTACATCAGTATGTTCAGATCTCGAATCTGCCTGAGATGGATGCTGAAAACCCCATACACACGGCTACGTCTACGTCAACGAGCGCCTCACGAAGCAAAATCATGAGTTATTTCGGTTGGCGCGGGAAGCCGGGGGTAGGTTTGGTTGGCAGTTTGTATGGTGCAAACGAGGCCGTATTCTTGCCCGATGCAAACCCGGAGATCCCGCTTCCCAAATACGATGCGAGGCTGATATACAGCGTGTTTTTGAACCCGCATCTGTTTCTGTTGTTAACGAGCAAACGTCATCTTAAACTTATGTTGTTTATCATTTCTATGTATTTTTATGTCAATGTCAATGTATGTTAAGTATACATGTCAATGTATACTTAACGCTTTTAATTGTTAATATCTCCATAAAACGTATTTTGTTATTTGTGGCCAAAAAGTTATGGTTATATAAGTGTGATCTGTTGTGTTTATTCTTTGTCCATGTGTGTCTCGCGGTTACGCAACTCGGAGGACTCGTAAATCTGTTTAATCATACCCAAATCGTTATACTATTTATTTACACCTACATCCTGCACCCAAGTTTATTCATTAATTCTATTTACATATTTTTATTTTTCTATTAATTTTTCTATTTTTTAAAATTACTATACAATTTTTCTATCACAAAGTTCCAATATAGATATTATGAATTTGATTAATAAAAACCGAATGCAAATACTGGCTCATATAATTAAAGGAATCTTTTTACATTATAGGTATGCTGGCTAAAAAGGGGAAATATTTCAAGGTTGGCTTCCTTAACGCAGGTTCTCTGGGTACGGGTCATGAAGATTTGATTTGTGCAATCGACAGGTATGGTTTCGATATTTTCGCGATAAACGAGACTTGGCTTCGACCAAACGAGAAAGCGCGCGCGCCGCTCGTGCCCGGCTATGGGCCAGGCCACAACAGTGCGTTGCGGCGTCGCATCGCAAAAATCAACGACGCCGCACAACGCATCGTGGAAATTTCCGATGCGCTGCCGCAGCGTACAAATCTGCGATGCGACAACGCTTTGCCGTTTAGTCGGTGTCCATACTTTGAACGACCTGCACGTGTTTTTTAAGCGATATGGCGCAGTACGATGTCGACCACCTGATATCTTCGGGACGAACGTCCCGTCCTTTGGGACAAAACTATATCACAATTCAAAGACAAATTTTTAAAAACAGAAGCATGGAGGGAAGTGTGTACAAGTTTATATTCAAATTTTGAGGAGTTAAATAGTGTTGAAAAAACAAAACTCGGTAAGTACTTATAAACATTTATATTTTTGTTAACTGCCAACTAAGACCTCCAATGTTACTATTAAAATAATTACAAAATTCGTTTCTGATTATGTTAGCTCCTGTTCTACTTTCATGTGTTGTTTCGTGTAAAATTTGCAAAGAATCGTCAATAATCATTTCTTCAAACGTTTGTGCGCCATCTCGATTCAATACAAAGTTGTGTAATACACAGCATGCTTTTATAATGTCTATTGTGAAATCGTAAGAAACATTAATGGGTCGATGAAATATGCGCCATTTATTTGCGAGTATGCCAAAAGCGCTCTCAACATATCGTCTGGCTCGGCTCAAACGATAATTAAAAACTCGTTTTTCTATCGATAAAAACTTCCCAGAATATGGGCGCATTATATTATTTGTCAGTGGTAATCCTTCATCCGCCACGAAGACAAAAGGAATTTCTTTTTGAAAGCCAGGTAACGGTTTTGGCGGAGGTATAGATAATTGACCTTTTTTTAATAAGTCGTATAGATTTGAGTTCTGAAAAACAGTGGAGTCACATTCCTTACCATATGCACCTATATCGACATATATAAATTTGTAATTCGTATCAACAAGTGCTAATAGAACAATGGAATTATAATTTTTATAATTGAAAAATAGGGATCCACTGTGATCCGGGCTCAATATACGAATGTGTTTTCCATCTAGCGCTCCTATACAATTAGGAAAGTTGGACTTTTTTTCATACTCTTGAGCAATTTGTTCCATCAGCTCTGTTGTAATTTTTGGTAATTCCAACCTTTTAAGAATGTTCCATACAATACGACAAACAAATTTTATTATTCCTGTTATTGTAGATTTTCCACGATAATATGTGAAATGCATATCTTTAAAAGTATTTCCCGTCGCCAGGTACCTGAAAGAAAACAAAATAAATCATTATTCGTCATATTTTTTTAGGTAACGATGTCATAAAGAAATGGAGAGGAATCAAGGATAATTTTACAAAATACGAAAAAAAATTAAACGAGCAATGTAAATCCGGAGCTGGGGCCAAAAAAATTAAACAATATCATCTATACGACCAGCTCCTATTTCTGAAAAAGAATTCTCAAAATAAAACAACATCAAGTCTTGACGATGAAGAATTAAGACCAAGCACCTCAACCCAACAAAGCCAGCAACCTGTCATGCCACGTTACCAGCCTGCATTGCGTAAAAGAAAAATTGACGAAGACGAATTTGAGAAGAATATTATAGCTGCTTTAAAAACACCTGAAAGTAGACATTTATCTTTTTTTAAAGGAATTTTGCCATCATTGGAAAAATTGAATGATAATCAAACAATAATTTTCCAAAGTCGTGTCCTACAGATATTAAGTGATTTACACCAACCATCATACTATCCCAGCCACTATCAAACTTCACAAACATCCGTCCAAGCAAACTATCAAACATCTCAAACAACTGTTCAGACTGGCTATCAAACAGCTCAAATGTCTATGCAGAGTGGCTACCAATCAGCTCAAATGCCTATGCAGAGTGGCTATCAAACATCCATTCAACGCAGTGCCTTCCAAAGCGGATGCGAAACATCACCGGCACCTATGCAATCGTCTCCACAAACGCCAAGGAATGATGATGTAAATGAGCCAGAACAAATTCATTTCGATGAGGAACTAACAAATTTGACGAATGACACACAATCGGAATACGAGTTTTGAATAACACTAAATTATGAAAATGATTAAACAGTATGATTATAGTAAAAATAGTTTATTTTTTTCTTACCTTACAGTTAATCCCAGCATCTCCAGAGGTTCGATGGGTTTTCTAAATATGTATTTCTTTTGTAAATGAGGCTTTATCAAACTAAGAAGTTCTTCAAAACTTACTACACTCATCCTAAAGTAATCGAAAAATTTAACCTCGTCCACTTTTAACGCCTCATATTTCCTTTTGAAGTGGTTTCCATCTTTATTCATAATTGTCAGTAATGGGTGCACCCAGTACTTTCTTTTCTGTTTCTTTTTCTTAATACGCCTTAACGCAAGCAGAAGTAGAACACGCGCAGTGCGGTCCATGTCTCACTAGAAACTGAACTGACGGTTAGCGTCTTGTCGTACGATGTCGTATCCGATGAAATTTTTGCGTTGCGACATCGCATCGCATAGCTGTGCAATGTTGTTTTTGCGATGCGACGCCACAACGCACTGTTGTGGCCTGGCCCTATCGTCTGCGTCACACTCCGCGGCCGACAGCTGTTCGCGCCGGGAGAGGTGGGGGTATCGGATTTTACTTGCGCCGCGGTTTGAGCGCGCGTATCGTCACTGGCACGGTTGATCCCAGGTTCGATTCCGCTGAGCAAATGTGGCAAACTATTACATTAAGTGGTAAGAGAATTGCGATTGGTACGGCATATCGACCGCCGTGGTACGACCTCGATCTGTTCCTTGATGCCATAACGAACAATTTTGCATCATTGGGTAATTGTGATCATCATATTTTACTGGGTGATTGTAACGTTAATATGCTCAACGTGAGTGAGGCCAAAACTAAAAAAGTAATTGAGTTTTTAATTACACAAGCCTCGCTCAGCTGGTCACTGAGCCGACTCATTTCACGGATACCAGCGAGACTCTGATCGACCTACTGTGCACAGACCACCTACTGTGCACAGACCTTAAGGCAAAATACACTACGGTAGAATCCTTCGGTTCGGCTACTGGCCACTCCATCATAGTGAGCGAGTTTAATATACAGCGGGAAAAAATTACACCATTTACAATAAAATTTAGGCCTATAAAAGATATTTGTAGGGATAGTTTTTTTACGGATTTGTTGCAGTTAAATATAGAAAAGGCTTCTGAATTTGAAAATGTTACCGACATGGTCGAATATTTTAATAATTGTGTAACCTGCCTGTTTGATGTTCACGCACCAATAAAAACTTGCACTATTAACCTTTTCGCCGCCAACGTACACAAAACGCAATGCCTCGCCGAGCGCCAAGCTATAAATGTATAACTAAATATACAGTAAACAGTAGTGATGGGGATATCGTCATATCGATGAATAAGATTTGTACGCGTAAAGTTAAGATTTAAAGTTGATTTTACGAATATAAATAAAAACTGATTAAATATTTCCAGATTTTTTTTATTTCACAGTATCCTTAATAAGAATAAACTCAATTAGAACTATAAGGAATGGGGTACATCTCTATTTGTTTCATGATCTCATTCTTTAACTTCATATCAAGTTATTGGCACTGAGGGCACGTTGAATTCGATTCTGATCAGGGATGCGGTCTATGGTCTTTCTTTCTTCTATTTTTGTTTATTCCTGTGTTTTTTTAATAACTTCAGTCAACGTTTTTTACCGTAGGTATCTAAGTGGTAGAATTTTTAATTGTTTTTAAAGTGTTTTTTGAAAAAGTTTTTCTAAAAAAGTTAAAATTACAGTGCTTTCATACACTGTATTTACCATAATAGTGTATAGAGTACAAAAACAGTACCTAAATCTACTGTAATTACAGTGCATTTAGAGATACTGGGCTCACCGAACGTTTTACATACTTATTGAATTCCTACTCTCTGATGAATAAACATTATTATTATCATCCAGTTAGACATACCTCAGAATTATCTTCTGGTTCAATGTTCTCCACAAAATACTCCGAGTCCGATTCCACACCTTGCAAAATTTTAAGAAGTTCGTCCGAATCAAGTTCTTCACTCATTTTTCTATTTGTTATCAAGTGAAAGAAAAAAAGATGCGTGCGCGCGAATCCGACTTTGTGCTGCACTATGCCAAAGTGACCTTGACAGCCGCACGCCTATGACGTCACTGACCAACTTCTATAGTAGTTCGTGGCACTCGGTGGCGCACAGGGGCATAGACGACCAATTGTTTTGTAGAGATGGGAAAATAACTATCGACAAGAATTGGTAACAACTTTATAATTACGTATCGGCATCTACCTGAAGGTCGAAATTCATCTACTATCCTTTGTAATGAAGTAGATAACTAAGTTCATATTTTATTGACCTCAAATTGTTTTCGATATTCGCAACTTTCTGTATTTATAAATATTTCAATGGTGAAATCAACCTTTCACGGCACATCACTGGCCAACTTGATATGAAGTGATTGGCGTTCTGAGGAAAGTAACAAAATTCGGAGTTTCTGTTTTTGCCGATTTTAGGACAAACTAGGGCTTATTTTGTGTAGAAAAATAAAAAACAGGGTAGTAGACAGTGCTATCTTAAATATTAAAATGAAACAAGCTTTTAATCACAGTAAATTTATTTTAATAAGATAGTTAAAATGAACAACTTCTATAGAAGTTGTGGCGCTGGTGGCACGAAAATCCCGAACTTCTATAGAAGTGCTTGGCGGTGAAAAGGTTAAGGAACAATCGTATCCCTGGATTACGGACACTTTAAAACTTATGATGTCCCTACGAGATAAGGCATTAGCTGTCTACAGGGAAACAAAAAATGAGTTTAAAAAAAAATACTATAAACAGTTAAAGTCTCTGGTAGTAAGTTCCCTCTATAATGAAAAAGTAGCATATTTCAGGCACAATATTAATAATAAAATAAAAAATCCCAAACTGCTATGGAAGAACATTAAGTCCACCCTTGCACTTTCAAAACAAAGACAAGAACTTCCTCCACATTTTAGAAACCCTGACCTAATAAATAACACATTTTTGAATGTTCCAGGCAACTCGGTAGCTAGCCCGTCACTTATATCTTTCTATGAGTCCAACAGATACAGCGACGCAACTTTCACACTTGCCCCAGTGGACCAGAACGATGTTTCACGTATTATCACTGATCTTAAGTCAAATGCTGAAGGCTGCGACCAGATAACCCTGAATATGCTTATCCTAACCTTACCTCATACTTTACCTACTATTACAGATATTATTAATTGCTCCATATGGACATCTGAGTTTTCTTACCAATGGAAAATTGCTGTAGTCAGACCCTTACCAAAGAGTCCTAACCCTATAGAAGTCAAAGACTTAAGGCCAATCAGTATCCTATCATGTCTTTCAAAGGTAATGGAGAAGGTAGTGTGTCGTCAGTTGACTCAGTTTTTGGAAGTAAACGAGTTGCTACCTGACCTACAATCTGATTTTAGGAAACAGCGGAGTACTTCTACGGCATTGCTGGATGTTACCGACAACATACTGTCAGCTCAAGATAAGGGCATGTGTTCACTGGTGGTGTTACTTGATTTTTCACGTGCGTTTGACTGCATCAACGTCTCTTTGCTAATTTCAAAGTTAAAATATTACGGGTTTGATGATAATGCCATCCAGTGGTTCCAAAGCTACCTCAGTGACAGAAAGCAACTCGTGGAATTACGTTTGGCGGACGTTACCATCTTGACCTCAGCCCTTTCTGCAATAGAGAGAGGGGTTCCCCAGAGATCAATTTTGGGTCCGATTATTTTTATTATTTACTGTGCAGATATAATGAAGTGCCTTCAGAAATGCAAGTACCACATTTATGCGGATGATGTCCAATTGTATTTGTCTTTTAAACCAGAGGACTACGAGTCAGCCATTAGGGATCTAAACAATGATCTAGAAAGAATCTCCACCTGGGCGGACGAGAACTGTTTGACGTTAAACCAAGTGAAAACGAAATATATGTTGTTTGGTACGAAGCACCAATTGAAGAAGCTGCCTACAAGCCTAAGTGTGACTCTTATGGGTGAGTCTGTTGAGCGAGTTGATGAGGCACGAAGTCTTGGGGTTACGTATGGACAGCGGCCTTCGGTTTGAGAAGCACGTAGCTGACTCCGTTAAAAATTGCTTTTATCGCCTAAAATTATTATACAAGTTGAGACCTTTTTTGTCGGAGAAGTTACGCGAGCAGTTAGTCGAAACCCTTGTTCTTTCTAAACTACGCTGATACGGTTTACGGCCCACGCTTGCTGGACTGATAGACTTATACAGAGAGTCCAGAATACATGCGCTCGTTTCTGTTATTCGGTTCCCCCTAGAAGTCATGTCACCCCCTTTCTTAACAAACACTTTATCCTAAAAATGAAGTCAAGGTGCAAGTTACATTTAGCCTGTCTTCTTTTTGGCATTGTCAAGACTAAGAAGCCGAGGTACTTGTACGACAAGCTCAGCTGGATTACTAGTAGACGGGAGTGCGCACCCAGGCTTTGTGCACAGCAACTCTCAACGCAGCCTCATAGAACAGCAGCGTTCAGAGGCAGTTTCCGATACGCTGCTTCCAAGGTGTGGAATAACATCCCTCCACCAATAAGAGTACTGGGCACAATCCATACGTTTAGAACGCGTTTACGGCAGTACCTGATAGATACGCAAAGGAAACTGGATATGGTCACACTTAACGTCTCATTCATATAAACAGCCTTACAGTAGATTTTAACTAAATGTTTCATTCGTAAGACTTTTGTGTTGAATATTTTACGCGAGAATATAAAAATAGCTTATGCATAGCTACGGCATGTGTGTGATGAAGGTTCCTTGGGCACCGTTGTCTGCTCATCTCGTTGTGTACGCGGCCCGGAGGTGCACTATCATCCGCGACATCTATGTTCCCGCGTACTTGGAAGACCTGTGGGAAACGAAGTTACTTATAAATTTTTAATAATAATAATTATATTGCTGCAGGTATTCACTTATTTTCGTGTTAACTTCCCCTAAGTGTTTGGCCTGCTTGCATCCGGTAATTGCATTTCGGTGTCGCCGTTGCCACTCATTCTGGTGATATGGCAGTCATTGTGAGCAGAAACTAAAAAAATAAAATTGGATATATACATATTTATACTTAAACACTTAACACATTGATTCATTATAGTTATTGCTATGAACAAGCGACACTTACTTTCTGCCTACATAAGAAAAATTCTTCACTCCCTTCTTATATACCTAACACTATAATTTCACTCATAACGTTTAAAAACTCATGCATTATTTCAACTTTAATTTTATTTCCAAAGTACCCGAAGTTAAGAACAAGTTTCTTCCAATATTTTGCACTATTGCAGCGATTATTCGTCCGTTGCGCCTAGCTGCCCTAGGCATAATAATTTTGTATCGCTGCACTGCGCGCACTGATGGCGATGTGTTCACATTATAGTCTCACTAAAACCGGTATGTTTGATCTGCGCATGGTATTACACTAATAGTTATACTTATTTTTTTTGTTACAGTTTTATGTATTTTGTACATTGATCAACTATCTATCTATTATTTCAATTCTTATCATTTATTAACACATATGTATGTAATTTATTTACTTTACACCTAAAACTACCGACTAAATAAATAAAGTATTTTTTTTCACCGGACACTCTAAATATGGTTCAGTTGAAAACCAGCGTCAGGCAACTACCACGTAGCTGGCTGGCATTTTTGCTGAACTGGACCTATTTGGCGCAACCGTGAGACACACAATGTTAGTTTAATCCTTTTTTTATCTTAAGTGTCTACATGTTGTTTCTGCATTGTGTGTGTCTATATTGTGTCAAATAAAATATTTTTCTTTCTTTCTTCTTCTTTCTTTCAACTGTTTTTAGAGCACGAAAAGGTGGATCCAGATTGTTCCAAATATGAGAAGCAGTGTACTTGAAACTACTACGGAAAGCAGCCGTTCTATGGGGCAGGGTCAACAAAAGGTAGGCAGATGCTCTTGTTTTGATTTTGTTCACATCACGCGACCAGGTCAACTTATTGTATAAATAAACTGGTCTCTTTATGAGAATTATGCCAAAGAGTAGGGTGGCCAGATGTAGTTTTCTACGATCCGACATTCTCATCAAATCACCCTTATTTAGATATGGGGTTATGTGAGATCTTGGAGGAATATTAAAACAGAATCTCGCACAAGCATTCTGAACTCGCTGAATTAACTTAGCACTTCTACCGAGAATGCACGCCCCATACACAGTGTCAGCGTAGTTCAGCTTTGATAAAACTAGTGACTCACAAACAGGGACGTGCGCACCATAGAAGCAAATAAGCCCGGTTTTTACCTACCACCACCGCCATCACCCCACCTAATAAAATAATAATTTGCATGCATCTATAATAACACTAGTTTACAAAAAAAAAACTTTTTGTCGAACGCAAAGATTACATTAATTGTTTTTGATACATTACTACCCTACATAAATAAATTTAGTATTCATAAATTTCTATCACGTCAAACTTTTTAGTTAAACATTAAAACATTTTACGACTACCCGCGCATAAGTTGGATTGTGTAAAAAGTGAAATAATTTGTTAAAAAGTGTCTTAATAATAATTTTGTGTTCTAAAATGTCATCGAGGGTTTGTAAAACTAATCCAGACCATTTTTGTTACATTTGTGGCAAGATTGTGTTGTCAAAAGACAGAAGAAACATCACGGACTCAGTGAAAAGAGCTTATTTTCATTATTTTGGTTTTTCGATTGGAAACCTGGACAAACCATGGGTCCCTCATGTAGTTTGTGTGAGCTGTCAAAGCATTTTAACCAACTGGGAAGCAGGCAAAAATAAATATTTGCAGTTTGGAGTACCAATGATGTGGAGAATGCCAACAAATCACCATACAGATTGCTATTTTTGTTTAACAAAATCATTTGGTTTCAACCGCAAAAACAAAAGTAAGGTTCGATATCCTGAAGTTTCTTCTGTGACAATGCCTATTTTACACACTGATGGCATTCCATTCCCATCACCACCAGGCTCATCTTCTGGTGTAACTGAAGAAAGCAGGCTAATAAGTCAGAGTGACTTGCAGATTGAAAACACCAAAGAGGAGATCAGTTCTGATGAAGACGAGACTGACAACAAGGAACCACAACTTATAACACAGTCAAGGTTGAATGACCTTGTACGAGACCTACAACTGTCAAAGAGCAAAGCAGAGTTATTAGGTTCACGATTACAGCAATGGAATTTGTTAGCATCTGAGACTAGAGTCAGTATTTATCGCAGCAGAAGTGAACGTTTCTCAAAATATTTTCAGCGGCATGATGAATTTGTGTACTGTTCGGACATTAATGGCTTATTCGTGTGTATGGAACAGGTCTATGATTCCAACGAATGGCGTTTATTTATTGATTCATCCAAAGCAAGTTTGAAAGCTGTGCTTCTACATAACGGAAATCTCAAACCGTCTATTCCTATTGGCCACGCTGTAAATACAAAGGAATCTTACGAAACGATGTCAACGTTAATCAAACTTATAAAGTATCATGAGCATAACTGGAAAGTATGTGGCGATTTAAAAGTGGTAGGCTTACTCTTAGGTATGCAAAGCGGTTACACTAAGCATTGTTGCTTTTTGTGTCTTTGGGACTCGAGAGCAAAGGATCAACATTATGTTGTGAAGGAATGGCCTAAAAGATACGAATATTTGCCAGGTAACAAGAATATAAAATACAATCCGTTAATTAATCCGAATAATGTTATTTTGCCACCCCTCCACATCAAACTAGGTTTGATAAAAAATTTCATTAAAGCCCTTGACAAGAATGGTCCTGCTTTTACATACTTAAAAGCTATTTTTCCTGCTCTTTCTGAAGCAAAATTGAAGGAAGGCATCTTCATAGGCCCTCAAATACGAAAATTGTTAAAGGACGATACATTTTCGTCACATTTGACTCAAATTGAAAATGCTGCCTGGATATCTTTTAAAACAGTGGTTCAGAAATTCCTCGGAAATAAGAAAAGTGTTAACTACGAAAGTATTGTTGCTGAATTATTACAGAATTACCAAAAAATGGGAGTAAACATGTCTTTAAAAATACATTTTCTTCACTCGCACCTAGATTTCTTCCCTGAAAACCTAGGGCAATTTAGTGATGAACATGGTGAACGTTTTCACCAGGATCTGAAAATGTTTGAAGAAAGATACCAAGGATACTGGGACCAAAACATGTTGGCAGACTATTGCTGGTCAATTATAAGGGAAACTGAGCAGTCTGATTACAAAAAAAAGGCGAAAATAAGTCACTTTTAATTTTGCTGTCGACAATTTTCTATAGAAGTGAAGTATTTTTGTAAATTTCAATTTTATTAAATATTTTTGAAACTAGACGTGCTACATTTTTTTAAGTCACAGATTCGTAACCAGCATAAAAAATTCTATTTAGGCACATGTATCTCATCTCTGCGTTTTTTTTCTTGTAAACTAGTGTAATTAAATAAATAAAATAAAAACTCAAACCCCCCTTTCCGAATTGCATCAAAAGTGATTCTAACACGAATTCAACGAACGCGCAATGTCACTATTTCGGACGGTTTCGCGCTATCGCTTCGGAACGCGGGTGACTTAAGTTCATTCATAAGATAATGCAACACCCAGCAAACTGCAATCTCGCTCTAACACGTAACAAAAAAAGAGATGAACACTAGTGTTTTGTCGTCTCTTTCTGTCGTCACAGGCTTCTCCACTCGGGTTATCTGCCATTTCATTTTTCCCTATAAAAACACAAAAAATTGTGTCTGTGTGGGTAAAATTTGACACTGTGTGCAAGTACTCATCGAATATTTATTATGGATAAAAAGCACGGCTTCTCGAAAAGTATGAATGGATGTTTTTTTTACGCAAATTACGAGGCGCCCCCTATGATGCGTAAAAAGTTGTGCAAACTGCTTTGAGCGGTTAAGTATCGTTTTGTACGTACCTAATTGTTTTATTAGATTTTTTTAATTTTCTCTTTATGCCATTTAGAGTTTAAAGTTTTATGATTAGTTATTGTTGTGTTTAAATGTGATTAGTTATTGTAGTTTTACTTAGATATGAAGTGATTAAAGTATCTTTGAAATGAATTCGGAAACATACAATAACTTTTCCTTGTGATGGATTAAAATGTGTGGGCGATACTTGGCCAGGTAAGTCATTATAATGTATGTAGGTATAGTATAAGTAATACGATAAATATGAGCTCGTAACTTCACCTTTAAACCTACCCCTGATATTTGGTATTGCTTATTTTTTCTCGAACGATAAGAATACCTACTTGGAATACCTACATCAGGTTATAATGACATAAATAACTACGCTGGTGCCATGAAAATACATCAGAATTCTCAAAAGCAATTGAGTGATGTTATTTCGTTCTGTAGTTTTGGTAAAATGTGAATAGAAACTTTTCTCTTTTGACAATAAGTGACGAAATTTCTACTTAGAAATTTCGTTTTTCATTGATCAGAATCGAGAGCGGACAAGAATTGCCCAAAAATATCGATAGATTGCTACGTTTAAGTCATTTATGATATAGGTATGATGTTTACATAATTAATTTCTGTCATAATGTCAACAAATGAAAATGTTCACAATCAAACACTAGGGGAGTGGGTACTGGCGCCTTTCACCTAGCAAAGACTGTCAGCAAATTAACACCAGCTGTTGAAGTCGATGTAAGGAGCATCTATCGCGCAGGATTGGGCCTTGTTGAGGCTAGATTAGCTAGACAGCAGGGTATGTTTGGAAAAACCAATCCTCTATCACACTACACACATGATGTCGACGTCGCTAACCCGTTGATTCAAACAATTCGCAATCTACCAATGATCCCTGAGCCATTGTTCAGGCTTGTTAACTGCATTGGCGTTCTGAAACACCAGGGACATGTTTATCTACCAGTTCTCCCAAAAGAGAAGACGTTTAGAGAGCGCTACTTGCCACATTGCTCAAATGTGCTATTGTCAAATCTACGAAAGACGGTTGTCGCGCTCAGTGACCCAGCAACACCACGTATTGTGCGAGAAGAGTTCTACAAGAATTCGCCGAAACCAGGAGTACGATGGAACGGACGTCTGCTTGCCAATCCAGACGAGATAATTCCAGAACATTACGACAACGCAGCATTCAAACGTGATCTGGACCACATTAATGACATTGCGGTGTTAAGATTTTCCGTCAATATTATTTAAACTGTTAACGTTTTTATTTCTTTTTTTATCCTTGGTATTGAGATCACGTAGGGAATAGTCGTTCCGCGGACTGTCGTACAATTAATACATACACTTAAAAATCGGGATTACAGCAGCAAGAAATTTTGCACTGATGATACATGACGGCGGATTTTAGCTCGAGTTTTTTTTTTAATTCGGAATATTAAGTAAAGATTAGTTAAGGTTTCCTCGGCTTGCCTCCTATAAAGGTATCAGGCACGCCACTGCTCACAAAGCAAATATTAATTTATAATTGACGCTTGATTTATATAATAAATAGTGTAAAATTGTATTAAATAATCCATTAAAAATTGTATTAAATAATCCATAAAAAATAATAAATATTTAAAAAAACGCATGCATGAATCGCTCACTTGGTGTGAGTGAAGGCCTCCTCCAGAGAAGACCAGTTGTCTCGGTCTGTGGCTTTGAGCATCCAGTCTTTTCCTGCTACTCGTGTGATGTCATCTTCCCATCTAGTTATTGGTCTTCCTCGTTTCCTAACGCCTGTAGGGCCAGACCATGACGTCATGCGAATAGTCCAGCGGTCGTCACTCATTCTCGCTACGTGACCCGCCCATCTCCATTTAAGCTTTAGTGTATGTGTGAGAGCATCTGTTACTTTCGTTTTCTGTCTGATAACAGAATGCCGAATTTTTTGGATCTTTCTTATTTTAGTTATACTTCTCTCCATACTTCGCTGGCAGGACGTAATCTTATTTTTAATCCGATGCGTGAACTTCCATGTTTAACATGCGTAGGTAAGTGAAGGTAAAAGTCATGAGTTCATGACCTTGCTCTTGATTTTCATCGGCATATGGCTTTTTAGAATTTCTTTGGCACCCCAAATTTTCTCAATGTTATTGTTATTAGTCTATCTACTTCTAAGTCATTGTTATTCTTTTTAAACGAAATATTTTTTCCTAAGTATATATGTACGTGGGGGTTCACTCATACTAATTAAAAAATGTATTAAATTTAAAACCCGTAAAGACATAGCTGCACTGTCCATTGAACATACCATTGAACTGTCTTGTGTTGAGCTGGATAGGCATGTCATAGTGTGCGTTTACAGGCCCCCTAATTATCAAAACTACTCTGTTTTTGAGTCAGTCATGGAAGATGTTATGGCAAAACTTGCAACTGGTAACAAACTAGTAGTTATCTGTGGAGATTTTAACATAAATATTTTAGAAAATAATTCAGATAGCAATAGATTTTTAAATCTTTTCAAATCATTTAATTTATCAAATGTGTTCATAGAACCAACTCGAACTACCACTACTTCTGCTACATGTATTGATAATGTTTTTTGTTGCTGTGACTATTTAGAAAAGGCCATTGTAGATTATCTGCCTTCTGATCATAGCGGCCTGTTGGTAACTTTTGAATCCATTATACCAATACAACAAGTGCAAATACAATCCAGACCAATAACATCCGGTAAACTGAATAAATTTAACAGCACTTTAATTAAGAAGTTAGGTGATTGGAACCTTGCAGTGAACAATGGTAATATTTTGTATAACGATTTTTTTTCAATAGTCCAAACCGAATTTAATAAGACTTTTGAGAAGAAAACTAAAAGTATCTGCCCTAAGTTTAGATTTAGTGACTGGGCGACTAAAGGAATCAGGATAAGTAGGGAAAGACTTTTCGAGCTGTATGGCCTTAAGCCTATTATTAACACTGAAACTTTTAATAAGTATGTTGCTACCTATTCAAAAATGTTTAAAAATACTTGTAAGGCAGCTAAGGCCTTATATATTAGCAACAAGGTTAAAACAGCAGATAATAAAATAAAAACGGTTTGGAAAATCATAAATAATGAAACCAACAGGAACAAAATACATAATAATGATTACATATTAGAGACTCATCATGGTCTTATTAGCGATAGCAAAGTAGTTGCGGAAGAATTTGTTAATTTCTTTACCAGTGTACCAATAAAAACTACTGAAGCCCTAAATTCATCACCATCTCATGCTTTTGGTTTCTTACAGGCTAATGTTGCAGCCTGCCCCACTGAATTTAACTTTAAGCATATAAACCCCATAACAGTAATAAAAGCATTTAAACAAATCAAGGTTAAATTAACTGAAGATCTTTGGAGTATGTCTATCAAAGTTTGTACCTCAATTATTGAGACTATAGCGCCATACTTAGCTTTAATATTTAATTTGTGTATAGATCAAGGTGTCTTTCCGGATCTAATGAAATATAGTAAAGTTATACCACTTTTTAAATCCGGGGACAGTAAAGACTCTAATAATTATAGGCCAGTGTCCGTGTTGCCAGTTTTTAGCAAAATATTTGAAAAGGTGATGTTAGATCAAATGCTTAATCATTTTAACACAAATAACATCTTACACGATAAACAGTATGGTTTCACCAAAGGACGTTGTACAACTGACGCTGGTGTCTCCTTACTAAAACACATTTTTAATGCGTGGGAAGAGGCACAAGATGCAATAGGCATCTTCTGCGACCTGTCTAAGGCGTTTGATTGTGTAGTTCATGAAACATTACTCCTGAAACTTGAGCATTACGGACTAGGCAAAACAGCGTTAAACTTATTAAAATCTTATTTGAATGATAGACAGCAATTAGTTCAGATAAACGGTGTCAATTCGTCGGGGTTAAATGTTAAAATGGGAGTACCCCAAGGTTCGATTTTAGGTCCTTTTTTATTTTTAGTTTACATTAATGATTTACCCCATTTGTTGCAAAATAAACTTAATATGGTGTTGTTTGCCGACGACACTTCTTTGATTTTTAAGGTAAATAGAAGGACTAATAATCTTGACGACGAAAATAACGCCCTACTGCAGGTCCAAAACTGGTTCACTGCTAATAATCTAGTTTTAAATGGGAAGAAAACTAAATGCATAAGATTTTCCTTACCGAATGTCAAAAGTAGTGAATGTGACATAGTATTGAACAACGAAAAACTAGAATTCGTCGATAAAACGGTTTTCCTGGGGATAACGCTTGACTCAAGGCTACAGTGGGGTCCTCATTTAACATCTCTTGCAGGACGGCTTAGCTCAGCTGCATATGCTGTTAGAAAAATCCGCCAATTTACGGATGTTGATACCGCTAGACTAGTCTATTTTAGTTATTTTCATAGTATCATGTCATACGGTATCTTACTATGGGGACGGGCTGCAGACATCCACTCTATTTTTATATTACAGAAAAGAGCCATCAGAGCCATATACAATCTCCGCCGGTGCGATTCTCTAAGGGAACTGTTTAAAGATATTAACATCATGACGGTACCTTGTCAATATATCTATGAAAACATCATGTACGTTAGAAAGAATCTTCACCTTTTTAGTAAAAGAGGCGATAGGCATAATTATGTTACAAGGAATAGGGACCTTTTAGTTCAACCAGGTTTCAGACTGGCTAAAGTAGCGTCTTCTTTCATGGGGTACTGTTTAGAATGTTACAATAAAATACCTCCTCACATATTAGAACTCAATGAAACAAAATTTAAATCTTGTATTAAACGCACACTATGTACACGGGCATATTATAGCTTGGATGATTATATTCAAGATAAAAATGCTTGGGTTAATGCTGGTCCAGCTCCACTACCAGCAGGGCGTACAAATTGATTGGAAAATACTTTTTTATCTTTTTATTTAATATTAAATTATTATTGTATAATGTAGAAGCATTTATTTTCAAAGTTTGTAAATGTCAGTACCATGGAGCAATTTACGGTTTTTGGATATTGGTCTTGTTTGACATAAATGAGCATGGTGGTTGAGAGTTTGTCATGCTCACTCAAATGTCTCACTGATGGTGGCGCGTGTGTTGGATCATTCGGTTCCCTTCAAAATGGTTGAGCTGAGTGGTGCTGATATGCGCGTCATGTCCGTGAACGGGCGCTGTCAGTTGAGACTGGTCATCTCTTAGCTGCCAGTGGTTTATTTTAATATCTTTATTTAGAATGCCTTTTTTTTTTGTCTTTACTTTATTTTATTGACATTGTTCTCACATAATAGCAGCGACAAGAAACATGTAACAGAGATATTTGTTATACATAAAATGATTGAAAAGAGTGTCCATGGAGTTTCTTGCACATTCTTCTCCATAGAGATCTACGCTTTGGAATGTGCAATTAGCATCATTTTTTTTTTTCTGACAGACTGACACCTTGACCTTTCAAAAGTGCCTGTAAATGGTTTATTTGAAATAAATGCTTTTGAGTTTGAGTTTTGAGTTTGTATAACTGTCGACGTACTCGATTGGTGCATTATTGAGAAATATTGCGTTTTGTGCCGAATTGGTCATTGATTTTGTTTTGCTTAAATTAATATCTAGTCCTGCCTCTTTACTTGCTTGGTGTAGTGTGTTTAACATAGCCTCCAGCTCTGAACTATTTTCTGACAACAGGACAATATCGTCGGCAAACCTAAGGTGACTTATATATTTCCCTTCTACGCGTTATTGATTATATTCTATACCAACACTATACCAATTTAATTTGCCAATTATAGATTCCAAGACCGCTGTAAAGATTCGAGGTGATAAAGGGTCACCTTGGCGTACTCCTCTCTTGATGGGGATAGGGGGTCCTGTAGTTTCTAACTTCACTCTACTTGTGGTGTTCGCATAAAGGTATTTTAAGACTTTTATGTATGTCTCCTCCACTTTTTGTGCTTGTAGGGCTTTCCATATAGATGCATGCAGTATTGAATCAAAAGCCTTCTGGTAGTCAATAAACACGATGTAGAGAGGACGTTGAAATTCTTGATATTTCTCCATAAGTAATTCTAGTGAGTGTATGTGGTCTACCGTTGAATAACCTCTTCGAAACCCTGCTTGCTCAATTGGTTGGCTTTTTTCTAGTGTAGAACTGATTCGTTTCTCTACAGTTGATGAGAATAATTTGTACAATGATGGAAGGAGGCTAATTGGTCTGTAATTGCTAATGTTCTTTGAATCACCCTTTTTAAACAGCAGTATTATATCAGATTCGGACCATTGAGAAGGTGTTGTGGACGTACTTAGGACTAAGTTGAATAGATGTGCCAGTGGAGTTGCAAGATCACCACAAGCTAGTTTTATGGCCTCGTTTGGAATCCGGTCTGGGCCTGGGCTCTTTTCTGCTTTTAAGTTTTTTATTCCTGTTATAATTTCAAGTCTTTCACATCGTTCTCTTAGAATAATAATAAATATAGGCGTCCCCCAAGTGTGGCCACAATAAACGTTCTTGTGTCTCGCATCCACCGAATTCCCGCAATCCTTACCAGTTCGTCGACCACATCGTTCTCTTAGAATAATAATAAACATAGGCCTCCCCCAAGTGTCGCCACAATAGACGTTCTTGTGTCTCGCATCCACCGGATTCCCGCAATCCTTACCAGTTCGTCGACCACATCGTTCTCTTAGAATAATAATAAAACATGTTGAAGTGTAAAAAGTTTAATCTGTTTCTGCAATAAATTACTTAATACTAAATTACAAAATATATATCACATACATTTATAATACATATCATTTAAAACTCGATAAAATGTAAGCGGCAATTTTTTTTTGTTTACGATTTCTCTTTAAGCATTTTTTTTTAATTATACGCTTTAATTTTTGTTTATTTGTATTTTAATACACAATGTGTATACATAAAAAAAAACTTGTGTTTCATTCGTGTGTCCGTGTCCTTAGGCGGGCGGCCATCGTGTCATATTTTTATGTCGGCCGAGGCCCGGAAAATTAATTAAATTTTTTTGTAAATTAATTTAATTTTTTGTAGACTACTTGGTTTTGTATATTTTTTTGTAATAGAAAACTACATATTTCTAATAAGATTTTTCTATCATTTTAAAGGGTATATCATGGCCTATTAGAATATAAAATAATTGCTTCAAGGTACTATCTCAATTTTCTTGTAAAACTCAAAATAAAAAATAAATACGATTTGTTTTTGCATTTTGTTGACTTCTAACTTTATTTTCACCCTTCATTATTTATTTGAACAATTTAATTTTAGTTTCATTAAATTCTGTACTGTTTGAGCTTTACGTAGGTATTTTTTAATCTCATATAGCTGTAGAAGTTTTTGAGTAGTAGTCGTTTTTGTTGTAAGACTAACCCCCGATTTCTGATTTAAGCATTTGAAGTTGAGAATTACTCAAACTCTACTTTAGCCTGTAAACCCGTATTAATTTGGTATTTAAGTATGGTTTGAGACGTTCTTAACTCAAAATACTCAATTCGGAAACTCACCATTTCTCGCGGTCGTAAAAGAGATAGTGAAAGTGTCATCGCGGACGTACGATGCGATTAACGCGGGAAGGGGTTGGACGCGTGAGCGCTAAATTAGTATGAAAATTTCGCCCTTTATTGCGGATGTTTTTTTTTAATTTGTGATTGAAACAAAGAGGCGTACTTACCATTTATTTAAAAGTACTTATGTAAACAATAAGTAAGTTTTACCAATATTACAACTATGCCCAGAAAGAAGCGTATTCCAAATTTCAGCCTTATCCAATCAACCAGTATTTTTTAATTAACATTTTTGTCCCTACTGTAAAACTGTACTTTTGTCTTTAAGCCCCTTTGTTATGAAGCCCTCGATATTAATTACGTTTATTAAGTGTTAGAAAATCTTTTTTTATTAATAAAATACTTGATTGTATTAACATTGTTTTTGTACCTACCTTAACATATCCTGACTTTCTTGGTGTACAATAAAGTTTTATTCTATTCTATTCAATTAGTTCTTCACATACATATGGTATGATCTTGCTGATCAATTGTTTTGATACTCGGAATGTGTACGAAAGAGAACTGTTTGAATCTCCAGTTGCAGGATACCGTATTGAATAGCAAACCTCTTTTGAGGTAAAACTGGCTGACGAATATCTGTTTTCCTTTTGGCTTATTGACGGACCAAGCATTTCTAGAAGATGTTCGAAATCACTTTTCGACATTCTCGTAAAGTTACTAAATTATCTATCTGTCATTCTGAGATCACTCATCAAATTACCTCTTTGCAAGACATAGTTTCGAACCCACCATCTTTTTTTTTTTTTATTAGCAATCTTATTCATCATATATAGAGGACACTACAACACTACTTTCTGGGGCAACATTTTAACGCAGACTGGCGAGTGTGGACAATCCATATTAGGTTTCATTAGTTTATATTAGGTTTCATGTCAGGCAAGTCATCAAGGTGATAGTTATGGCTTAATTCTAAAGACTACTATTTTTTTTTTTAATTTTTCAGAAATCTCTAATCAGCTTTTGCTATAAAGCAGGTGTGTTGTGAGACATAGTCGCTTCGAGTGTGTCTTTCAGTAAAGGCATCTCCTCTTAAATGGACTATATTAATTTATACAATCAAAATGTCTTTTCTCTTTAGCCTTTTTTTGTAGCTTCGCGTTGTCAGTCGTACAGTTAATGCATTGGGGTGTCTTGCAAGCCTCCCGACATATATTTCTTTAGTTTTGTGATTTTTTTCCTTCACAGTGCTTATCTTGAGATGGTGGTGAATCTCCGTATTAGTGGTGAACCATGAGACATTGCAAAGTTTTCCAAGAATCATCGATCGTCGCTAGCACTGCCCCAAAACTGTAACCCATAATCGGAACGTTACGGTCGCTCTATCGGCTGAAAAATCTTCTTCCAGCTCACATAAAGGTACTGCTTGTACAGTCATTGATTTTTCCTATTATCGACTATGGTGATGTGTGCTACTATGACCTGAATGCAGATCTCCTCAATAAACTTGACCGCCTTCTGAATAACTGCATTCGATTTGTCTTCAACCTTCGTAAGTATGATCATATTTCGGAACAGCGTCTGCTTTTAAAATGGTTACCTATACGTCAGCGTAGAGCACTAAGGGCCTTGACTACCCTGTTTTCTTTTCTGAACAAGCCTTCTTCTCCTTCTTATCTTACTTCTCAAATTCAATTCCTTTGCTCTGACCATAATAAAAATCTCCGATCTACGAATAATCGTTTACTACGCTGTCCCTCACATCGCTCTGGGTTTATCCATTCTTCCTTTTTTGTACAGGCGATCTCTCTTTGGAATGCGCTCCCGTTGAACATCAGGATGGCATTCAGTCCGTTCTCCTTTAAGAGCCCTTTCACATTTCGGCATTACGCAAATTTAGGTATTTTATGCATCGAGCGGGCGGCGAACTACGTGAGCGATATTTTCATTCATGCTTCTAGCAGTCTCGCTCGCACTATGATATTGTGTATACGGCGGCTAAACGATCTTGATCTTTCGTAATTGAAGTATTCAGAAAGAGGTTAGAAGATGGATATTTTTTTTAAATGTCGTTTTAATTTAAATATGTTCAAACAAATATTTTTAATATTCTGCAGTATTCGATAAACAGTCGATTGTAATGTATACTATTCATAGCAAAAATAGATTTTTAAAGTTGTATATATTTATTTTTAATTCATATAAATGAGTGCTCGACTGTGATCCAACCTGATGGTAAGCAGTGATGCAATCGTTGATAACTAGTTTATTAAGTGTATTTTCAGTCTAGCCTTAATTTTATGGTAGTATGGTTGAAATCTTATCGAATAAATGAAACAACAAAATGTATTATTTATTTTATTATTTGGTACCTACAGTCAGACATCATATTTTTACATCAGAAAAATATTTCCCGCAAAGGCATTGATCGATCTTTTCTTGAGTCGATAACTTCTGGCAGTACACATTTTTCATAAAAAGCTTTTAATTTGGGTAACATTTTTAACGACCAAAATTCGTCGTCTTTGTAGATTGTTATAGTTTTTACAGGAAAGTCTGGTCCAGTCCATATGGCAAGTATGCAGACATTTTTATTGGATATATAAAGCTGTCCTTGAATTTGGTAGAACCAGTCATGACTTTAACTAGTCTAACTTTAATAAGTTCACTATCTGGTATACTAGTAAAGTGTGAACTTTATACTAATTGAAATATTATTTCAATTAGTATAAAGTTCACACTTTATTATAACTTCAATATAACGGTATATTATACCGTTCGAAAATAAATATTTACAAAGATCAAAAACTGCGTTCGTAGTTCACACGCACACAATAGCAATGCGGCAGCGTCTACGCGACAGTCGGCGCACACGACGGTAGTCACGGTAGTATCGGAACGAAAGCGCGCGGGAAAGAAACTGACATAGGTCCGACCTCGACAAGCGCTCGCGCGATACTAATCGCAGATGACCGGCGCAGTGAAATATAAAGTGTTTTTATTTATTTTATTAAAAAATAATAGTAGCGATTTAAAAAAATAAAAATAATACTATAGTTTAAGCAAATGTTGATGATTGTTTTGGTATAAATTTGAAGTCTAAATAATGTAGAACTTTGGAGATATTGGGGCTTGTTTTGAAGCCTTTTCGGTAGATAATTGAATTACGTAGTTTTTTTTTTCTTTACATAAAAGGCATATAACGAAAATATTACCTGTTATGATTGAAGTATAGGATATTTGAGAGCTAATAATATTTTTGTTTTTGACTGATATTTAGTAGAATCTCAAAATTAGAGCTCAAAAATGATGTCTCCGTGAATTTTTGCCGAAACATGTATCGGGAGAAAGCTTATTACTAAATAATTAAATAATTAATCTAAAATCAGTTTTGAGGTAATTGTAGTAGAGAAAACGAACTATATTAACCAAGAAATTGTTATTTCATACAACGAACATAAAACCTAAAATTTCAACGTAGAAAACTTGCAATTTCGTGTTTTTTTGTAATACGCCTCTTAAGGTATGGCACGTGAACATATTCGCAAGAAGCTGCTGGATTCATCGCAGCGTTGATTTAGTGGATTCGTTTCTCTAAATAATTTTGGTTATTTGTATGTATTTATATAAGTATGTATTTATATTTATTAGGTATTGTATTAGTTTTCTATTTGTTTTTTTTTGTTTTTCATTAAGTTGTTTATGTCTCTGCACCACTCTAAGGTCGATTGGTAGATAATGCCTACGGCAGTAAGTCCGCCTTTGTACAGTAGTGCATAAATATTTTTAAAATAAATAATCCAGACCGGTTTTAGTACATTCTAGCGTTCCAGGAACTCAAAATGGCATTTGACACGTAATTCTTAACAAAGATTTGACAGCGCTGTCAACTGACAAGATGATCAAATCAAAGTAGTTGATCATGCTTTGAGCGCCTCCATTGATACTTAAAAAGAGATTTGTCAGCTAGTTGGGTAATTTTATTGTTTACGTTGATCGGCCTTTCTAAAACCGGGTGTCAGTCGTGCTCACTCAAATGTTTCATTTGACTGGACATGACTGGCCTGTTGGTCTAGTAGTTAGTGGCCCTGACTGCTATGCCGGAAGTCGTGGGTTCGATTCTTACCTAGGACAAATATTTGTGTGATGAGCACGATCATTTGTTCTGTGTCTGGGTTTAATTTATCTATAAAAAGTATTTATTTAGAAATATACAAGTATGTTTATCAGTTGTCTAGTACCCATAATACAAGCTCTGCTTAGCTTGGGACTAGACGACGTTGTGTGATTGTTGTGAAATATATTTAAAAAAGTTGAACTGAGTGCGTCATGTCCGTGAACGGATGCTGTTAGCTGATAGTGGCTATTTTTCATCATTTAATTTTTATGTTTAAAATTTGTTTTTAACTTTATAAAAAATTTGTTACATTATAGTAGAGACAAAAAACACATAACCGAGATATTTGTAATGACAGAAAAAAAGAGTGTCCAAAGAATTTCTTGCACATTCTTCTTTATAAAAATCTCTGCTTTGGAATGTGCAATTAACATAATTTTTTTTACTGACATCTTGGCCATTCAAAAGTGCCTGTAATTGGTTTATTTGAAATAAATGCTTTGAATCTTCGTCTGTTACATCCTAATAGAGGCGTGCGCAAGTGAAGGATTAATAATTTGTTCTGAAAAAATACTTTCTTTTTATGTTCACATCGCACAGCATTATCATGTCAAGGTCACCGTAGGTGCGGGCTTACGGACGGCAAGCTACCCATTGCTATGATTAAGTAAGAGTTTAGTAACGATTAGATCGGCTATTGTAACACGCTATGCAATCCTTAATTTGTAAGTTATTAGATAAGCAGTAAATTGAAGAACGGAAGAAAATAAGATCTACGGAAATGCAATTCGGAAACCATTTCAATGAGCAGCGTAGTACGATAATAGATGAAGAAAAGCCTTTTAAAGGAAAGATCTCTTGGAAATACATATAAAAAAGAAATAGACATCATCGGTGGTAAATGACAATCAACTAAAATATTAGAACAATTATACACTAATGCACACGAAGACATTCTTGTCGACAACATATCACGTCAGTAACATACGATCGAGTTCACTAATGGGTGCTGCTTTTTGCCGACTGATTACTTACTATTACTACCAAACCACGTCAATATCCAGTTTGGACCTGTCAACCAGGAAAATACAACCTTTAGTTACGAGATCATTGAAGAGATACTACATGCGAGTCGTTTACGACCCCGGCGCACATTTACTCTTTGGACTAATGAATGCAATATAATACTAGTTCTCACCTGATGGTAACCGATGATATGGTCGACGATGGAGTACGCTTGCCTAGAAATGACCTATCCACTCTTGACTTAAAGACCCCTAGATGGAAGCCAAAAGGAAAAACATAATTCGACAGGGGACCCCACTCCTGAGTAATACGACCACAGTGTGTTTCCAAAACGTTTTGTGCAAATGGGTAGAATGTACATAGGGTTCCCAACCCTCCCGGATCGCCCGGGAGACTCCGGAAATAATAGTTAATCTCCCGACCTCCCGGGGAACAATAATTTCTCCGGATTTTCTAAAAATTATACACATCCTTCGCTCGCACGTCACTACTCGCTCTCTTTGCGTGCTTTGCAATCACACACACACAACACCATGGCCGCTGCATGTATAAGGGTCTCAGCACACATATGGGATCGGAAAGGGATCGTCACCGTATCGCCTCGAGCCGTTCAGAATGGTTTGTATTAAACTCCCTACTGCAACGCACACTAATCGGAATAATAACGTAATCGCCTCGCCTCGGAACAGGCTCCGAACTTGAATTCCCGCGCTTACGGCTCATCGTCCCCGCGCTTACGTTTCTCCGTCCCCGCGCTTACGTCTCTCCGTACCCGAGCTCACATCTCTTCGTCCACCCTTTCCCCTTTCCCCTCCCGCGACTTGCCTGCTAAAGACGCCGCCATTCGCAAGGAGTATTTCATTCGTGTTGCGCGTATGTTTTATTTAAAATTTTAAGTTCGATTCAAACACAAAATAACGATGCAAAGGGAGAAACTTATTGAAGAAGTGAGAAAATATCCATATTTATATGACTTAAGTGATGCTAAATACAGCAATACTATAAAAAAGGACGAGGCTTGGAAACAAATAAGTATTACTTTAAAGCAATCTGGTAAGTACCTACTCCTATTTAATTATTTATTTAATGTTTTTCGCGTATGTAGGTATGTATGGGAAATAAAACAGTTGTGATTAATATAATTATAATGAAAAATTTAACTGGAATATCCATTAAGAATTAACATTAATATTTAAAGCTAAAAGCTACTGCCATGGAACTCGTCCGGTAGAAGTTTGAAAATATGTTTTGAACTTTTCACGTACATTAAAAGCGGTAGCCATATGGGCACCACTAATACTTGGTAATTGACTTAACAATCGGTCTTCGCCGAATTCAACTGTAATTTCCTGTTCTGTTCTGTTCGGTTCCTGTAAATTCATCTCAATGTTATATGTCCTCATCATATTGTGTAAAATGCAAGTTGTTAATACCACTTTATCTACAAACTTTGGATGCAATTTAATATTTTTGTTGTAAATCGCAAATTTTTGATATAAAATTCCAAAAGCGTTTTCAACAACCCTTCTAGCTCGTGATAAGCGGTAATTATATTGCCGTTCAGGATCTGATAGTCTCCGTGTATTTGAGCGAGGATATGGTCTTAATAAATATGTCTTCAATGGAAATGCCTCGTCTCCCACAAATACATGTGGCATTGCATGATTAGTTCCTGGTAATGGTTTGTCACATGGAATATTGAATGTGTTTCTTTCAAGTGCCTTTCCAAATGTAGATGATGAATAGATTCCGCCATCGCTGTTTTTTCCATAGGCTCCTACATCAACCGCTATGAATCTGTATTCAGGATCAACTATAGCTAACAAAACAATAGAAAATGTTTTTTTATAGTTAAAAAACAACGATCCACTATTGGGAGGTGCAATTATATTTACATGTTTGCCGTCAATGGCGCCTATGCAATTCGGAAAGTTCCATTTATTTTTAAATCCTTCTTCGATTCCTTGCCATGTGGCTGTAGTTGGTTGAGGTATATGAATTGGCATTAATTTATTTATTATTGCATTGCACACATCTATTACTATCAAACGAATAGTTGATTCTCCTAAACGGAAGCTCGATGATAAATTAGTAAATGTAGATCCAGTTATGAAGTACCTGCAACAATAAATGTATATTTAATATACGTTTTATAATACGTGTATATGTTTATGTGAATGTGTGTGTACGTACTCCCTTTCACACATACATGTGTAACTACATGCGCTTGATATAGTTAACCATGATTTATTTTATTTCAGAATCTGAGTGCAAGAAAACTTGGTTAAATCTTAGAGAGTCTCACCGACGAGCTATGAAGAAGCGTAAAACTAAAAGTGGTCAGGCAGCCCCGACGACGAAAAAGTGGACCTTTGAAGATGAAATGAGTTTTTTAGTACCTCATTACAAAGAAAGAAATACGATCTCTTCGGTTGATGATGATGACGGTTCAGATGTTAGCAGTTTCTTGGGTAATGATGATTCACAGAACTCAATAAACATAATTCAGTCTCCAGAAAACTTACAAGCGGAAACTACTCCACTTTCGCCGCGTCCTGAGTCTTCTGCATCTTCAGTTGCATCCAAAATTTCAAAAAAAAAAAATCTTAATATTGAAAAAAATTCAGCGTCACAAACTTTAATGAAATATTTATTAAATCACAACGAAACCAAAAAAGAAGATGAGATAGATACATTTTTTAAGAGCACTGCGGCAACGGTTAAAAAATTTCAGAATATAACCAAGCTGTTATGAAAAGTAAAATATATAACGCAGTTTCGGAAATGGAGTTAAAAGAAATCGCAGAGAAACAAAGCTATTATAGTTATCGCAACCCTTACATTCCCTAAAGAGAAGATGACATGCCTCGAGATTATACCACTCTAAATAACATTAGCCACGAGATACAATCAACATCTGGCGCTTCAAACATTCATGATTTTAATATTTCAAACTTAGAAGAAAATGGCGCGTCAAATGCTGACGATCTTGATACTTCAAACAATCTTTAATTTATACAATGATTGTATTTTTGTTGTGGCGCTATTTTTGTTTAATTGCCATAATTTTTGGATTTAATAATATAGTTTTGTATAATAAAAAAATATGTGATTTATGGGTATTTTTTTTTTACCTAAACTACAAAAAAGTTGCATTTACTAAAATACCTTACGCAATCACACAAAATATATACACACATACACCAGACATAAAACGTACATCCCCTGTGCACACCTGATCGCAAATGAGGGTTATCGACAGAGGATAAAAATTAATCTATCTTGTAGTTTCGGAACCGAGTATTTTTTTTGTACACTTAAAAAAAAGAACAATAGAGATAATACAAACATTAAAATTATAGTACAAATATTTATGTAGACCAGATTAAAAATTCCAAAAACAAATGCAATTTCTCACCTTAACGTTACAGCTAGTTTTTCTTCGGGCGATATTGTTTCTCTGAATGTTGTATTCTTCTTCCTTATACATTCATCTATAGACTGCAATATGTTATAAAAGAGATATTTCGGCATATGAAAATAAATATAAAATTTCTCTTCATCATCCATCAAATGTTTTTTTATAGTCCGAAATTCCCCTTCAGTACTCCTTGCTTTATTCATACTGTGTACCCAATATCTTTTTCTTTTTTTCTTGCTATTTTCTTTTTCCTCTTCATCACGTGCTATGGCTATGATAGCCAACTCACGTATTGTAAACCAAGACATAACCGTGCGCTACACTTAACGTTTGGATTCAAACTGATCTGGTGCCAACCAGGTCAGCCAGGGGGCGGCGAGGCGTAAGCGCGGTGTCGCCTAGCCGTAGCCGAGTTGACGTACAGGCGCTGCTGATACGCTTTCGTTACGTGCATACGGTAGGTTGACGCCTGGTTGACAGCGAGGCGAAAGGCGTTACGGTTACGATCCCTTTCCGATCCCATATGTGTGCTGAGACCTTAAACCTGTTCGTCTCACCGTCGCGCCGTCGGCGTTGACGATTCGGCGGTGTCGTCTCTGTCACGCACGCCGCGTGCGCCTCGGCGTGACAGAGACAGACACCGCTCTGTAGGAAGAGGCCGCGGCTTGTCAAATGTGCGCGCGTTTGTTTCTTGTTTTGTTCTTCTCAGTCTAATTAGATAATTCATTCAATGAATGCGTATTGCGTTAACGAGGTTATTACATATTATTATTTTAAGTAGGTATAATTTGAGAAAAATGGATCGTGATAACTCGGGAGGTGAGTGTAGTACAGGTGCAAAGAAAAAAAAGTATTATTGTTCTTTCAATGACTTGTGGTTAAAACAACATACGTGGTTATCAAAAAAAGATGAGTTCACAGCAAAATGTAACATATGTCAGCATTTATTTTCGGTTAAGTTTGACGGTGTTGGATCTGTGAAACAACATGAAAAATCCTTGAAGCATCAAACTTATATGAAGAACGTCAAAACAAATCAAGGTATCACATCTTTTTTTTCGTCTAAAAACAGTAAAGAAGAAGATTTAATTACCGCTGCTGAAGTTACTTCAACTTTCCATGGTATCAAACATCATCACAGTTATAATAGTCAAGATTGTGGACACAAATTAAACGCTATCATGTTTTCTGATTCGATGACAGCGAAAAAAGTATCATGCGGAAGGACAAAAGCGAGCAGTATTGCCGAAAACGTTTTAGGGCCGGCTAGTAAAGAATGCCTACTTAGTAATTTAAAAACAAGTCAATATTTTTCAGTAGCGATTGATTCGTCAAATAAAGGTAATTTGAAAATGTATCCGTTATTGATTAAATATTTTTCATTCGAGAATGGAATTCAAACTGGTTTGTTGGATTTTTACGAAGATTACCAAGAAAACAGTGAAGCAATAAAAGATCAAATAATACAAATTTTATCTAAAAATGACCTTGAAGTGAGTCAAATTTCAGCATATTCTGCCGACAATGCTGCAGTAAATTATGGAATAAATGTTTCTGTTTACCAAAAGCTTAAAACTTTAAACTCAAAAATATATAAAGCAAATTGCAAGTGCCATATTCTCCACAACTGCATAAAAAATTCTTTGAAGGCTCTGTCAGTTGATGTGGAATTAATTGTTTTGAAAGTTTACAGCGAATTTTCGGCTTTTGCTAAAAGGAGAAATGAGCTGATGATAAGTTGCTTAGATGCAGAAATTGAGTTTAGAGAAATATTAAGACATGTGCCAACTCGTTGGTTATCGTTACTACCTGCCATAGACAGAATTCTATCACTGTGGCCAGCTTTAATTGCTTATTTCAAAGACCAAGGTCAAGAAAATTGTACTACATTTCTATGGAATACTTTTTGTGTCAGTGATACCGAAACTAATGTAGTCTTATTTACTCTTTATTTTATGCAAAATCTAATGCAAGTCTTTCAGAACGCTATTAAGCTTCTGGAATCCGACAGAGTAACTAACAAGCACTGAAATTCATGACATAATGATTGATCTGAGAACGAAGCTACAAAACAGACAAGCTGATCAATTTTATGGTAAATCTGCCATGGATTTATTAAAGCAGTTTGATGAACAGCAAAAAACAAATCTGAAAACTGTTGTCAATAACTTTTTTACTCGTTGTTTAACATATTTAGAAAAGTGGTACAACTTTGATGATCCGGAATATCAAGCAATGAAAATTTTATCTCTAAAAGAACCAATCACATGGTCAGAAATTACTAGACTCCAGGAATTGTTAAATGTTGACTTAGATAGCGACAAACTTTACGATGAGTTTGGACTTTTGCGTGAGATGCAGCCACATCTCGTTGAAGAGAAGCGAGTTGATTTACGCTGGGTTGACTTCTTTACTAAATCGAAAGATAGAAATCCTTGTTCTGAATTGAAAAAAATGGTCACGTTTGTTCTTTCCATTCCTGTCTCTAATGCTTCTTGCGAACGTATATTCAGCATAATGGAACAAGCATGGAGCAAGGAAAGAAACCGAATGAGTATTTCTTTAATAAAAGCAGAATTACTAACTCACAAACTTCGATTTTACATGTAAAAACTTTTACGATTTTGTAATGAAAAACCGTAAAATATTAGATGCTGCTAGAAAGCAAAATAAATATAAATTTAAAAATTAATTGAGTTTTTCTTTCCCCAAAGTCTCCCGGGTTGGTCCTTTCAACAGTTGGCAACCCTAAATGTACACCATACCCCGGTGGCAGAACGCTATACGTCAGGTGGTCCGATGATGGATCTGGCTCGGTGTAATTAAACTGTGCAAATCCAATGCACACTCCGAAATATAAATCCTTCATGTTCCAACAAAGCGGTCGGAAATCTTTTAGTTACGTTGGATCACAACGACTGGGACTGGGATAGTGCCGTGGACAGTTGTGAAGGGTACGTTACTAACGATATAACCATATACACACGGACAACATTAGCAGAATATTTAAAGACGCTCAAACACCTTGTGTTATGAACAAGATAAATTTTATTTGCGGCGGAGAAATTGTGCAATTCCGATGCATATTCCCTGATATGTAAATCCTTCATGTTCCCCTGTAGAGGTATACCCCGCCTGGGCAGAGCATCGCCGTGTCCTCGTGGGGGCGACCGCATCAGGCCAAGGCAAGTGCCATTTCGATGCACATTCCCGGAAATGTAAATACTTCATGTTCCCTATAGAGGTGTGCCCCGCCTGGGCAGAGCATCACCGTGTTCTCGTGGGGGCGACCGCATCAGGCAAAGGCAACGGGGCGCACGCCTCAGCCGCCGCCGGGATTCTGATCCCGATTTCCGGCCACCGTCGGCGCGGGCTTGCGGACGGCGTGCAATGGGTAGCACGCTGTCCGATCGTCCGGTAACCAACCGGACCGAGCCCAAGTCGTCGACGGCGCGTACTGTTCCTGCGCGCCTTAAGGTGCTGTCAGCAAACCGTAGAGGCCCAGCCTGCTAGCTGCAGGCAGGCAGGATCGAAGCCTGCTCGGGTCATGAGTCAGCTTCCGAAAGGAATACCCGGCCCCGGCACGATAGGCAACGAAGGAACGGGGTAGGTTTTTAGCCAGTAAGAGTCTGACACTATTTCCCGCTCCGCCCAAGGGCGGGATTTGTCATTGGATATTACCCTAACCCAATTTTTTAAGTCCGTACGAAAAAAATCAGACATCTTTACCTCTTTACGAACTATAAGAAAATGGTACGAATTAGTCGATGCGCAGTCAGCTTTAACGCAGGAATATTTTAAAGCAAATAATAAGCATAAAGCTTAAAATACTGACTATAAGATGCTTTGTGACCTAGCTATGAACGAAATGGCGACCAAGCGGAGTATGGAGTGGATTGGCAAAAAAAAAATGAAAGGATATGTTGATATATTATTTTACATATTGTTATCTATCGTTTTCAATCTATTTAATTAATTAGACCTACTGTTCAAAATTTTGTGCATACCTATAAGTGACTTTTTTACACAGGTTCACCTCATAGATATCAAAAATATATTTTATTTGTAAAATCGTCATTTGACAAAGAATAAACTTTTTACAATATTTACTAAGTATTTATACTAAACCTATGTACACAAAAACTAAACTAAGAATGTAAACTAGACACTCATAACTAACTCATAGATATTATATTATATTATATTGATATTATATATTATATTGTTTGAATTATATTGTAAATAAGTCGTTGGTTTGCCTATACAAATAAGTAAATAAATAAATATATGTAACAAAGGGACATCAGCCGATTACTCGGAAAAAACTAAAGAAGCCCTTGTTTTTTACTTACAGCCGTTAATGGAACGTTTAAGATACCAGTAGGGTATTTCCTCGTTGCTGGTGAAACAGGACAACAATGCTAGTGTTTAGAGTTGCTGGAAGAAGCTGGCATTGAAGTGACTTCGCTGACTTTGACGACTTTCCCGACAGCATTTCCATGGCAAAGGAACTGGGACTCTTTTATGTCCAAACAGACAGGACACTGGTCTGTTTGGACAGAAAAGAGGATATGCTGTAAATATCCTAATCCTAAATGCTCTGGTGTCTCACAGACAATCTGCGAGAAATGTGGCGTTGCTCTTTGTTACAATAAACAGAAAAATTGTTTTAGACGATTATACCTAAGTTAAGTTACCCTTTTGATGCAGTGTGACATTTCTGTCACACTCCATTTAATTTTGTTTATCTCACATAAATTAAAAAAAAAATGATTTTTCCCGAAACACGTTTATTTTTATTACTTTCGATTTACATTTTTCACTACTTATTTTTAAAATTTGATATCTTGCGCTACAGAGAGCTAATTATCGTTAACACATGAGATCGGCAATTTATGGAGTACATTGCCTCGGAGACTAAAGCCCCGGATACACTAGGGAACATTTTGTCCCGCAACATGACGCGCAACACAAAATATACGTGACGCTGCAACGTTGCATAGTGTCCCGCAACATGACCCACAACATTGTACGTGACGCGGGGCATGTTGCTTGCTCCCGCCTCGAGAGCGAGCGCACGTGTCCCGCGTCAGTGTTGCGCCATTTGTCACTGAGTGTAGTCGCGTACGCAACGTGCCTTTAAAATGTCTGTAGTGTGGGGAAACAAAACCGATTTTGATGGTCTGTCAGAATGGGCATTATAGACGTTTTTGGACCTTTCGCTGCAAACAGAAAAATATAATCAGTTACATAATTTCTAATGAAAGCGAGTTATTTCAATACTTAAAACGAAAGGACGTATTTGTTACAGACCGTAACATGAGATACATGATCTTCAACCAAGAAGCTCTTTGTTACACGACGTTCACCAAAGATGAAAGGGAAAAAATTACGAGAGCGAGGTGAAAAGTTCTCGGCCTGATAGTGAAAGTTTCAGTGAAAAAGTGATTTTAATTTTTTACATGTTCTCTCTTAATAATAAACTTGGCCCAGCGTTTCTTCGACTTCACTATTTCTTCCCGGAAGTGTGAATCTGGAAGGTTATGAAAATAGTCGCCTACGTCCCGCAACTTTTTCATTCGATGTGACGTACTTCCGAAAAAGAAATTTCTTTAAGTTTGGGAATAGACTGAAGTTTGATGATACCAAATCAGGAGATTATGGGGGATAATCGTACCCCAAATCCCGCAGTTTTCCCATCGCCAACGCACCCTTGCGCACAGGTGCGCTGTCCTGATGAAAGATTGTTTTCTTATTTTACAAGCCATATCTCTTCTGGCGAATTTTGTCATTCAGCGGATCATAATGGTTAGAGTATACACACATCAAAAAAGTTTGAGATCACTTTGATAACACGAAATCGTTTTTGTTACATTCTAAGATTACCTATTCATTTAAAAATCAAATCTTATGAGAAATGATATTTATTTTTGCAAATATCGCTCATTTGGTGAAACAATGGCGTAATTACACTTTTTTTCAAAACTAGTTTTATAATGTCAAAATGTGTGGAAAGACTATTTACATCGGGAGAAACATCGACAGAATTGAATTTGTGGTGATTTGCCGCGAGATGGCGCGAGTGTCGTTGTAGAATTGAGTAAAATGGCGCCATTTCTGTTGCTAAAACGTCTGTATAGCCAGTTGCGCGGGGCGCCCCGCTAAGTGTGGTTGTGTTTGGGAGCAACAACGACGTAAAGATATTTATGACATTTCATCAGATAATTTTTGGTGCAACAATGCCGTAATTGAGCAATTGCGGCATTGTTATTCCAAAAACGCGTATGTTCTTGGTAAAACTATGACAGAATTTCGTAATTACGTCAATGCTTGTCCAAGTAAAGTACCTTCTTGGTGAAACAACGGCGGAATTTTGTAAATATGTCATTGTAGCTCCAAATATGATATGTTTTGGTAAATCAATGACAATATTGAGTAATTACGTCGTTTTTTCTCCAGATAAAATATTAAACTGTTCATGTATTGTATGCCGTCAAAACACTACCAATCAATAAAATCACGCACAAATTTTTAATAAGGGGACATACCCAAAATGAGGGAGATACAGCCCACTCCATAATTGAAAAGGCAATAAAAAGAGCTAAAAAATCAGGCGCTGTTTACGTACCATGATCTGGTACGTAAACAGCGCGGTTACGTATTACGGTTACGTATATATCTGGTACGTATGTATAAATAATAAGATCTGCAAAGAAAAAAGGTAACCAATTTCATGTTGAAGAAACGAATTTCGATGATTTTTATGATTTGAAAAAGATGTCTGACGAAATCGAACTTAACATTGCCAAAGATGTGGAAGGTAACACCATAAAAATCTCAGATCTCAAAGCAATAGAATTTACAAGACAATGATGCAGTATACAAGTACAAACTTAAATTCGACGATGACTGGAGTGAAGCTGAAATTAAAAAAAAGAAACAAAGATCTACTAGTCAACGAATAACTAAGTCAATAGAAGATATCAATTTGGTTCCAGCGTATACTTCAAAAAGAGAAATTTCCGCAAACAAGAAAAATGATTTAAGGGAACTGTTACAAAAAAACATTATTCCACGGTATTACTCTGCTTTTTATGAAAGTATTTTGTAAAGGTTCTGCTTAAGTATTTTTCTCACTTTTTCTCTTGTAGACTTTGTCTCGGCCGCATACTGGCGCATGTCACTTAATTAAAAGTAGGTAGGTAAATAATAATTAATAATTAATCTGTGATTATTTGTGCCAATTAAAACTTAAAAATTATTACCTAGATGATTTTAAGATGTTAGTATTAAGATGTTTTCACTTTTAATCTTAATTAAGTTCATGCCTAGTGAACACACGGTTGTTTTTTCTTAAGTTTATTTTGTTAAACATTCATAAATAAATGTTTATGTTGATTGTATTCAATTATTTAGTTTTATATTGTCACAAATGCAAAATTTCCTAACGAATAGCGTTATTTTTTATATTGAATTCTGAAGCAACAGTGGCATATTTACAGGTACCTTATCTTATTTTTGCCTGTAACCTAGGTTATCTACAATGTACAGTGTAGATTTGGACTAAGTATAATAGAAAATACACATATTAAACTTACTTTAAATACCACTAGAATCGTAATAAGTCTCGCCAAAATGCCATATCTTTAATCTGAATCTTTGACTGTATCTCCTGTAAAATTTGTAAAAGTGTAATTACGCCATTGTTGCACCAAATGAGCGATATGTTTTTAAAAACACTTTTACACGTCAATTTTTTTTTTTTTCGTTTGTTTAAACTAGATGAGGCCGGTGTTTCCTAGCTGGCTACCCTGAGAATAAACACCGAAACCAACTAAGGGATCAATCTCTTTTAAAGTTCATACAAAAACGTAATGGTCAAATCTGTGCCAAAGCCATCGAATCACTCGGTTTTGTTATGAGGCAGGCTAGTAGATTTAAGGACAGGAGTGCTATCGTGACATTGTATTATTCCTTTGTGCGTAGCAAACTGGAATACAATTCGCTAGTTTGGGATCCGCACGAGCAAAAATACAAGCTAATGATTGAACGGGTTCAACGCAAATTCGCTCGCTACCTATAAAAAAAGTTATATGGGTACTATCCCTATTTATATCCGTCTATGTTTGTCGTGGGAATGGTGGGCATCAATAAGTTAGAACTGCGACGTAAATGCGCACTATTGATGCATTACTACCATCTCATGAACAATTAAATCGACGACGCCACCACGCTGGCTCGCTGTTCACTTTATGCTCCGGACCGACTGCAGGCGTCGCACACCTGTGCCCAAGCTAATGATTGAACGGGTTCAACGCAAATTTGCTCGCTACCTATAAAAAAAAGTTATATGGGTACTATCCCTATTTATATCCGTTTATGTTTGTCGTGGGAATGGTGGGCACCAATACGTTAGAACTGCGACGTAAAAGCGCACTATTAATGCATTACTACCATCTCATTGGCGATTAAAGGGTTAAATAGAGTTCCTTTTATTATAGCGACTTACCTCAAAAATATGGGATTTAGATTTTATAAAGCATTATAACTTTAGCTATTCTTAACTATGGTGGATGGAAAAGTTACACAGGTTCTAACTGACACAAGTTTTGGAGCTGTGTGTACGGGCGGTGTGTGGAGCCAAGCGAGATAGATAATTTGGAGAAGATCGAATCAAAGCCAGACAATATGAATGCTTTTGAGTACGGTTTGTCCACCTTGCATTCTTAGATAAGGTGTATGTAGTTAATTTAACATATATTATCATTCGTTCCAAAACACGGGCTGCAAGAATTCCGGAAGATAAAAGTAAAGAAGAGAAAAAGAAACTTGTTTGTAAACTTTTACTTGAAACAGGTGTCATTTAAAGCGTTCTAGTTGGGTAGTTTTTTTTTTTTATTATGGCGACATATCTCAAAAGTATGGGGTTCGAAGAAGACTATTCTATACCGACGCCGTCTAGATCAGCGTCTGCCTTGCGATTAACTGCATCAAACTTGGCTAATCACATGCCCCAATATACAGGAAACAAAAACTCAAGATCATGTTTTGTATGTCAACATAGGACAAAGAAAAAATGCCGCAAGAAATCTCGCTTTATGTGCCAAGTGTGCCAGGTATAATTGTATGTAACTCCATGTTTTAAAATTTATCATACACATGAAACATTTGAAAAAATATCGATATATTATTATGCCACGCATCCCTGTTATGCACCGATCTTCTTCAGTTGCGCGTCCAAATTTGAATAGTTCGGTGTCCACATCCAGTTGTTGTATTCGGTTCTGAAGGAGAGGACGTGGGTCATGTCGAATAATGAAGAATCGCGGTCTACAATTTTGTGTCCACGTAAAGTCAAATAAATCGACGCAGACAAAATGCAAATTATGTCCATTATGTTCAGTTAGAAGATGGTGATGTGACTGTTTTTGTAAACCTGCCAGACGCAATTTTTTTTTATCAGACACCTAGTGATCCACGAAATGAATATTTCACGGCTTTAATAGCTTTTGAGCAGGAAACTGCGGCCGGAAATCAGCTCAGAACTTTACATGAAGATATTAAATTTAATACGATATGCTCGTGGAGAATCCAACCAAAAGAAGAACGAACAACGTGATCATCTCACGAGTACTGATTTTGTAACTACACAAGCAGGTTTACTTACGTTAATTGATTGAAGACTGAATAATGTTAGATTATTAAAAAAAGTAAATAAAACGTTGATTTTATTTCCGGCTTTTAGTTTTTTTTTTAAATAAAGAATGTATGCATTGATATTAAGTATTCCCAACACTTACAATTTATACCTAAAGTGACGTGGCGCTGGAGGTAAGTGAAAGGTATAAAACAAAATCTTGGCGATTAAAGGGTTAAATAGAGTTCCCTTTATTATAGCGACATACCTCAAAAATATGGGATTTAGATTTTATAAAGCATTATAACTTTAGCTATTCTTAACTATGGTGGATGGAAAAGTTACACAGGTTTTAACTGACACAAGTTTTGGAGCTGTGTGTACGGTCGGTGTGTGGAGCTAAACCAAGCGAGATAGATAATTTGGAGAAGATCGAATCAAAGCCAGACAATATGAATGCTTTTGAGCACGGTTTGTCCACCTTTCATGCTTAGATAGGTGTATGGAGTTAATTTAACATTTTCAAAACATGGACTGCAAGAACTCCGGTAGATAAAAGTAAAGAAGAGAAAAAGAAACTTGTTTGTAAACTTTCTTCTTCTCTTCTTTACTTTCGTCTATTTCGAAGCTGAATGGGACACATTAAGCCCCCTTGCCACGACTCGGGTCCATATTGAATTTTGATGATAATATTTTTGATAAGCACAAGTGAAGCCCTTTCAAATGATAACAGACACGGTTCATTTATACTAACTTTTATATTTAACACGTGAGTTTTGGCCGCTAGAGGGCGTCACTTTAAATTTGAACAAAATTTTGGAAACGTACAAGTGATGCCCTTTCAAATGATATCAAATACTACGTTTTTATCTTTATATTTTTTAGCACAGTAGTTTTTGGCCGCTAGAGGGCGCCACATTTAATTTTGATGATATTTTTTTGATGAGTACAAGTGAAGCCCTTTCAAATGATATCAAACACAGTGTATTTAAATAAACATATTTTTTAACATACTTATGACTTTTTGTCCGCTAGACAGCGTCACTTTACATTTGAAAAATATTTTGCAAATGTACAAGTGGAGCCCTTTCTAATGATACCAAACACGGCGTATTTATCTCATTTTCATTTTTCATCGAGTTTTGTGACACGTTACGTAGCCTATTCAGCGGACAATTAAGATGGTTCTAACAATACCTCGTTTATTGAGTTCTGATAAGCAGATTAGGAACTATAAGGGAACAGATAAACATACTCACATACATACTTACATACATACATAGCCAGTCAAAATCATAACCCACTTTGGCTTTGCCATAGTCGGGTAAAAATATCACTTGATGACTTGTTGTGGTCCTAACATAAAGTGTCTTGTCTCAAAACTGACTTTTCGTCATAAAAATATATCACCCAATGGCAGCACCAACAACCAGGTCTAATTGTATTTTCAAACCCACTTAAATATAATATGCACAAAATGTTATCCAAATCGGTCAAGTTGTTAAGGAGGAATAAGGTGACAAATACACGAACGGAAGAATTTTATATATGTATATGCAAAAATAGTTACCTTAAATTCATTTTGTATCAGATATATGAGACTTTGGGTTTCAAATCAATTGTTTCTATTCAGTATTTTTAAATAGAAGATATGTAGTAATATTTAAATTAATTTAAGCCAAAATTAAAAATCTATGCCAAAGACGGTTAAAAATTATACCATTTTTTGAAAACCACTGATTGTAGAACAATAAGTGCCTTTTAAGTTAGCCTATTCGAAGTAATATTTTATAGTTTGCCCTTGAATTACAACCTATTCACATGGATTTTTGTTACTGCTTTCAGATATCATCAAAATGGGTTTATTGCAATCAGATGATGAGGACCAGGAAATTCTTAAAAAAATTGCAGAGAATGGAATAAAAGTTATAAACCCTAAGCAAAAATATCAGAACCAAATAAAAAATTTTAGAGAACATTTTAGTATACAAAACAATGAACTCCTACATGCAATTTTCATAGCAGCTGAATCTCATCCTGTTCCAAAAGAAACCCTTTTTGATGTTTATAATCAAGAATTGAACTTGAATTCATCAGTAAGTGCTGCAAAAAATGGGTCGGAAATCGAGTTTGAAGACACAATTTTGTTACCGCCATTGATGAAGGCGCCCCTAAATTTCTTTCTATTATATAAATATGTCAGGTGAGTGACTGTTAATCACGCATTTTACTACCAATAATAGTTAAAAAACATTGCAATTGTAGAACTTAATACAACACTACCAAACAAATTAGAGATGCATCCACATTTTCACTGCCAAGAATACTTGAATGAACATTAAATATTTACTTCGTGCTAGTTTCAAGTTCTTGTTAATCTTTTGAATACCGTAGTAAGAGACACAATAGAAAGACAATAGGTGTTATTAAACAAGACATTCAACTACTACATGGATATGCCAAAAAAATCTATGATGACATAATAAATGGTATTGCAGAAACGACCAAAACTTCATAAACAGGGCACTTAGACATATAACCAAAAAACAAAATAGGAAAAAAATACAATTCAGAGATTAATACTTTAGATCAATCCGATCAAGACCCGATTGTCATAACAGAGGTGCTGCTAACATTGATTTCACTCAACATTTTTAAAATGCAATAGACAAAATATATGAATCTTACAGATAATTTAAAAAATACTTCATTATACCTACCGTTAAATTTTAAGAAGTATCTTCTCAACCTCCACTTCAGCTTCTTAATTATTTAAGAAGCTGAAGCGGAGGTTGAGAAACATACAGCTAAAGGTTATCCTTTAACTGTATGTTTTTAATTTGTCAACATAGTATACTTCACAAATACCCTCACTTTAAATGTAACTTTCTTCTAAACAAATATATAAAATATAAAAGTATCAATTTTTGCTGCTGAAGTGTAACATGTTCGAACTTCCTTCCATTATGCTAAATCCTTGCCATGCCAATATCATTGTAATATATATAAGTACATTGGCATTTTTTTTTGTTTTTTGTACTTATGCAATCTGTTTCGTGTGAACATTCAGCATACAGTTGGAAATTTACGGCATTACTTTAAGAAAACATTTAATTAAATTGACCTAAGATACCAATTAGCCCTGAAAATGACACAATGACCATGTACATTCACAGATATCCTGACCAAAACCACAAAACCAATCATACTACACCAACAAATGAAATCTGCAACATATGTATTTATTTTTTTGCTTTGCATTGCATTAGCCTTATAATATTCCCACTGCTGGGACTCAAGCCTCCTCTCTAAGAGAGGGAATGGGCCATAATCCACCATGCGGGCCCAGTGTGGATTAGTGGATGTCACATATCTTCAATATATTTATGAATAAACTAATATGGCAGAACACACAGAAAGACTACGTCACTTGATAGTAAGCGATGCTAAGATGGACGGTGGAGCTTGCTTAAAAGTAATCCTTTCACTTCGGCAGAGAATTCCACTTCAATTACCTGTACGTACAATTAATATGCTCCCATTGATTTGTTTTACTAATGTTACTGAGTATCTAATCTTGATGAATACTGTACATAGTCATCCTTCTTGACCTCGAATCGTAAAACTGTTTCGAAGGGATGCAGAAAAAATAACAAGATTATCGAATTTGATGAGCTGCCGGTCGAAGAGAATGTAACTGAATGTAACACTAGGCCTACGTTTTACTGCCGGTCGGTCGGTTTTTCAGTAAAGAATGTCTAGAGTTATCTGAAGAGTACGATATAACTACACTGTTTGTCCTGTTTGATATACTAGACACAGATTACAGAGAGATACTACGTAAATACTAGGATACAAAACGATGTCCACGGACACAGGCAGACAAATATGTACAAATTGTATATGATAAGCAAAGAGAATATAAGCCAGTATAGTAGCTTCTTAGAGAATAGAATATAAAGAGACGCCCTTAGTATACTATACATTCCTTGCTTATACAAATATCTATTAAAGCGATGTAGATATAAAAAACTACATTTTGTCTCTTTTTAACTAATGTGTAATGTCGTTTGAAGAAAGAGATGTCATGCTGTTTTATTTTTCTATCTCTGGCAACATTTTTACATTTCCGTCAACATACCTACCTCGTGTGCCATCCGCCATCTTTAGTGCCCGTGGTTTTGTAGTACGTCAGGTGTCAAGTAAACAACAACAATGGATTTGGATTGCGATTTTTAGGACTAAAAACGCTCTCAACTAAGTTGTTTTGTGCTGTGAGTATCATGGGATACAAATTGAATATGCCTTCGTGTTCAATAATTCAGTGTGGTGCAAGGAAAAACACCAATCAACCTCATTTAACCATGCATAGGTTAGTAGTCGTATTTTATGAAAAACTTTATCATACTGTTATTATTTACGTATAAGTGTCCTTGTTTTATTTATATAATGAAAGTTCCTAAAAGTACATACAAATTATTTCTGATCTAAACCTATATTTGCTAAATTTATAACATGTTTTGTTCACAATATTATTGACAATTTAAAATAGTGTTGTCTTTTATTTAATAAGCTATCGATAAAGAACTAATATTATTTTTTTAGTTTGTGTTTAGGGTCTAGTAAAATATGTTGAAGAGACGATTCTGAAAATAAAACTCTAACAGAAATTAAAATAGCGAGACCTAGTACTTACCAAAACAATACAGTGTCATTCGTCATGCAGTTGGTGATGGTTATTTAGTTCAGTCTGTGATTTGTTTTACTCCTAAATCCAACTGTATAATTTGACTGACATCCAACTGAAATAATTTTGCATGTTTTTTATTTGCACATGTTCCTTAAAAGTGAAATGCTGCGGCAGAAGTAGCTTGAAGTTATTGGGATGGAAAATATCAAACCTGGAATTAAAGCACTGTGTGTCTGTTCATTCTACTTTACAGAATCATCGTTCAATAAAACCGAAAATAAAAACAATTAATTTCGTATTTTTAAAATTTTCCTACCGATTTTATTCTTCCTTATGGTTCATCAAATACTTTACTATTGTCGTTTACTTAAATTTAATATTATTAAATATCTGTGAACAATGTCCTTGGAATAGGACATTGTTTCCAACCAATTCCCATGTTATAAATATAAAGTCTGGTATCGATATCAATACATTTTGGTTTTATTATCTAAGTGCTTCCCTAGCAATGGCCACCATCTTTAGTGCCCGGCTATTGGTAGGTATGCACGCTTTTTTTGTAGGTATTTCTGGTCCATAGTATTCTAAGGTCTTTGACTAGTGCAGAGTGCTTATTTTTTTTTTGTTAATATTTTTGGCTTTGATACTAAGTCTTTTAAGCCATGTCTTCGTGTAAAAACTTTGGTTTATCATTAGAATATGGATATACACATTCTAATCTTTTTTTGTTTTGTAGTGTTTGGCAGCAAATGTATCAAATCAACCTTCTCGGCAAACTTCGCTGAGGTAGGTAATCAACACTACAATAGAAATTCTCAGCTCCATTTTACCGAGATCGCGCCTGTTTCATTGATTCCACATATTGTCCAGTTGCGCAGACACTTGAGATACCACACTACACCAATTTTTACATCACAATATTCACTAGGAATCAATTCGCGAATAATTAAAGCAGCCATTGAATTTAACTTAAAGAAATCCCGCCAAGGCGCCAAAAACCCTAGTGCTTATATTGTCTTTAGTCTTTGGTGCAGTGTGCTCATCACATCCGTAGTTCTATTCTCTTTGATCACATCAGAAATCTAATCTGTGAGTGTGCTGATAAATTGTGAACCATTGTTTAAAAAGATATTTATATTTATTTTACTGAATTACTGTTAATTCTCGCTAAATACTCTCCAGCGTTTGATGGTATTTTTCAGTTTGTACGTGTTATTGGCAAAATTGTGGTGTCTTCCACAACGGCCATAAAAGTTGAAGATGTAAACCATTGTTCTACACAGTTTTACAAAATAAATAAAGTACTCTGTGACCTTTTTCTAGTCAGTTGTGTTGAAGTGTTGTATGGTCAACCTGACCAAGAGTCCTCAGGCTGGGTTAAATCAAAAACAGGAAAAAGACATTGGTTTCGTAAGGCACACGTACTTACTCAGGATGAATGCCTGTCAATTTTATGGGGTTATTTTCTTAAATGAAATTCACTGTTTGTGGTCATTTGCTGTCTTGCGTTGCTGGTCTATTAGTCAAATGTTATAACAATGGTTGTTTTTAGTTAGGGATTCTTCTTTTCTCCAAGATCAAAACTTATGTCTCACTAATGTGAGATATAGGTAAGTCACGGTATACATTGGGCAGTTCTAGCATATAGATTGCTGTCATGCAAAAAGGCAAAGCTTTATCTTGGTCTAGGTTTTTAAAAAGAACAGTGGTAGTTGGTTCGATAATGTACAAGTAGTATTTCCAGAGCCTATAAATTAATAGCTAGGTTGTTCAACGATTGGTTGGTAAAGTGGCTTTTTTGTTGTCAGTTTCTAAATATTATCAGTGCTTGTGTAGTCAAGGTGCTTGTGAGTATCGAATGAAAGCTACTCAAGCAGACATTAACACTTTAAGCTATGCTTGTCTAGGTTGATCATTGGTCAGGTTTGGTTAGCTGGTCTTGGGTGGCAACAACCACACAAGACTTTTCACCTTATCAACATTTTTCTTGAGTTGAACCATTGAACTAGACATGTGGCAGATCTAAAATGTTAGTGACTTTAGGGATAATAAATTCAAATGTAGATTTGAAATAAACAATTTTTATTACAGATAAAAATTGATATTTACAAAATGAAATAAATTTCATCAGGCTACATATTAATGTTATTGTGGTGTAACAAATTTGGATAGAAGATGGATAACTTGAGAAAAATAAGTTGGTACGGAATGGACATTCATAGGGAGAGGTATTTTAATTTTGGGAAGCATATGGTATAAGTTAAACGAGTTGGTGTTCTAAGAACATGAAAAAAAAAATGGTCCAATGTACCAGCAAGGTCACACTCACACAAAGTGGGATACATACAAACAGGGATTTTATGGAGGAATACTGGACTACAGCAGAGGCCAAGGCTCAGTCTACACAAGGCTGAGACCACTCTTTTGGAAAGTTCAAGGCATTTGAGCAAATAAGGTTTCTGTTGGATGTCAGGCTGGACGGTGGTATTGTATTCTCCATTGAGTATAGAAATTACTTGCCGTGCTGTTGACCACTAGTTCAGAATTCGGTAGGACTTAGCATGGATAGGGATATCACTACTTGTTTTAATTTGATGGTAAAGGCTCTAGTATATGTTAACTGGTAGTTAGGCAAATAAAAGATACCAGAACATCCAGTTTGTAATAAATTTAACACATCAATAGGTTGGTAAGATGTCTTTTTGATATTTGCATTGACTTGATAAGCGGTATGTGAAGGTTCAATGGTGAGTTTTAAATTAGGGTCAATTATAACATGTCAAATGCCAGTTCAAATTTATTGGATTTCTGTTTAGGCCGGGAGGGTCATCAGTGACTGCACGAGGATAACTAAATTTTCTCGCTGGAGGATACAATGCCTGTACAAAACCATAGTGTGCTCAGCGGGGCCCTTGAGACCAGTATACACATACTAGCTCAACACCAGCTATAAAAAAAGACTGAGGATTCTTGGCTTGAATACACAAGATGTGATCTTTTTTCACAAAATTAAAAAAAAATATATATTATATGAGGAGTGACTTTTCAAAATGGCTTATTTCTGTATGGTCATTTTTTTCAGGACCAAGAAAAATACGAAAACTTTTCATATATGAATATTTTTAGTAACAAACTTCTATGTACATAATCTAGGTACGTTAATAGATCGTTTCACAGTGTATATATTTTTTTTAATACTCTAAATTATGAGTTATTATCATATGATTTAAGGAAATAAGCCATTTAGTCGCAAACTCCAAGAAATAAGATGTTTTGTTTCAGCACTCCTAAGAAATAAGCCATTTTGTTTTGGCACTCCTAAGAAATATGCCATTTTGTTTTGGCACTCCTAGAAATAAGCCATTTTGAAAAGGATGGGCTAGCAAAAAAAAATTGTTTTGTAAAAACTTTTATTAAAATCTGAAAATCACACACGGACTTCTCCTACATCCTCTTCATTGCAGACACAATCATATTCATGTTCCTCAGCTGGTTCCTCCGTCACATGTAACAAAATAGTTTTGTACCATTGAAGTTCAGGCAAGGCAGTCCATTCTTCCCCAAATTGTTTTTCAAGTAAATTTATTACATCTTTTTTCTTTTTTTCTGAAACTGGCTGCGGAATAGATTCTGCAACATCAATAGTTAGTGGAATACGTTTACCCCGTTTCAATAATGTCTGCCAAGGATCATTTCCATCAAATCTATAATATTGGGAAGCTTTTATTTCACAACCGATAGTCATCTGTCTTTTAACAGTTTTTTTTATCCAGACTCTTTTTATTTTTTGTAATCCCTCCACATTTTTAAAATTTTCCTTTAAATCCTTTATTTCAAGCAGTTGCCAATCATTTCCTAATAACCTTACATTGCCATGGTTTTTGAAGATATCATGGTAACCATCTTTGGTGGTGATCACTGGTATTTTTCTTAATTCCTTTTCCAGTCGTCCAAAAACGCGATCGGCGGGCAAAAAACTGTGACCCCGCACTGGAAAAAATATATGTATTTCCTTCACTTGAGCAGGTGATTTGGAGTAAAGCCATTGCATTAGTGAATGTATGATATGATTATTTTTATTTTGGCCTCCACAGCCATCACAAAATAAACGTATAGTATCAACATTATTGTCAATGTTCATGGAGGATAGATAATCATATACAGCTGATCCTATTTCTGTTGGCCCGCGCTTGGCAATGGTTTCATCCCAAGTATAAAACCAAGGATCTTTTGAATTTAAAGGTACTACACAAAAATTATAAAGACTTATTTGCCTAGAATAAAAGGCATCTTGAATAGGCGTTTTTGGAAGTGCTTGGACTTGTTGAAGATCAAAACAAAGTGAAATGGAGTTTGGAGGATTACCTTTCATGTGGGTATAAAATGCCTTGGCCCTTATCTTATGTACCCGAAGTTCTACCATTAATTTTTGCTTTTTTTCACTGTCTCTTTCATTTTTGATTCTATTTCCCCACAGCACACACACATTGCAAGCATCAGAGGATGGCGCAGAAAATCCTACATTAAACTCTTCATAAAATATTTTATAAAACATGGTTTTTTTTACTTGCAAGTTTGAGGCAACAGAAGAATTATACAACTCCATTAGTTTCTTACAGTTTAAATCACTAGACAGATATATTCTTTTTGATTTTTGTCTGTTGTGGTGGCTTTCTCTTGCTGGTAGACATTTTATGAAATTCCTTAGTGATTCCTTTTTATCAATAGATTTGTATGACTTACGGTCCCCACCACGCTTTTCTTTAGGAATGTTTCCTCTGACTGTAGTTCTATTGATTATATTAAGCCTTTTTTCATTGACACTAAAAACTGCAATGAACATTTTCTTACACACAGGTTTAATTTTATTTTTCTTACAAAATAAGTTGTAACTGCAGCTTACAGTTCTCTTTCTCATATTCTTTGATGGTTTGGTTTTATCCTGTGGTTCATACGAATGTAATAATCTACAAAGATAGGTATCCTGATCAATTTTGGACGTGTTAGCATAAAACGCACTACGGTTTATTAGAACTTGGCGCGTAGTGAAAGAACTACATTTATATTTACTGCCCTCTTTGTGCCGACATGGAATCCTGAATTCTAAACCCAAAGGATCCTTATCAATGTACCTGAAGCAATAATAAATTTAATTGTTAAGAAATAGGTATCTAGTAGGATTAAATTACAATTGAAACGAGAGCCGTTTATACATTGCTGAAAACTACTTACGATTTTCTTGTTCGGCTGTTTTGTCCTGATTTCCTTTTTCTGGTGCCTGAATTTAACTCCTCCACGGTCTTATCTGCCATTATGCACCGTTATTTACTCAGAATTATTCGGATTAGCAACAAAAACACCAACGAGCAACGATACGTGTCTGGGTGTTATCTATCTATAATATGTATGTATTTAGAAATATATAAGTATGTTTATCAGCTGTCTGGTACCCATAACACAAGCTCTGCTTAGCTTGGGGCTAGACGGTGTTGTGTGATAGTTGTGGACTATATTATATTATTATTATTATATATATACAAGAAAATATTTTTCACCTTGACACTCAGCCTTGACATGAAAGTATTGAGAAGTTGACAGCAAGGTGACACATGACGTTTAATATTTTTTTAATTGGCCGTAGTCAAATAAAAAGTGTTGCCAATGTATAAAAATATATTTGCGGATCCACTTCCTGCAGGGCTATTGGCTAACTTTTTCAAAACAGTTGACAACTGGCATTTGATGTACACTAAACTTTGTTGTCAACTAAATATTTCATAACTTTGGTATTAAGTATGACATCAAGTGGCTAACAAACTGCAGTGGATAAGTGGTGGCAAAAAAAAATTATCGGCGCATATTGTCCCGGCTCTAGTTTTTATCGACTATTATACAGCTAAGTTAAATAGCGCATCTTCAGCTTAAAGCTCACAATCACAATTTTAAATGTATAGATACAATAACATCTGCCAAAACGGGTTACGGTGGATATCAAAGGCACCGGTGGATAAAGACGTCATATCAGTTGGTCACTAGAGATAGGCAATACGAAATTAGCTGTTTGACAGTTATACGATCTACATTTTAGCAAGTGATCTTCACTTGAGCTGTCAACAGAGTTACGCAATAGCCCCGCAGATATTAAAGCTATCTTTCAACCCTCCAAAATAACCTGTGATACCAGATTAGAAATAAGCCATTTTGATACGTATTAACAAAATTTCCATACAAAATGTTCTAGAAATGAGCTATTTTGAAAAAACTCCTATCACAATTTAGTAGGGCCGAGAATTAACGTGAATTAAGCTATTTTGTTGCGGAAAGCATTTTCTATGGCCATTTTTCTTCGAGATTAAAGTACTTTAGAACCGGACACTTCACGTCATATAATGTGAGTGTACATAAAGTCCCGATTGGCATTAAAAAAATAAGTAAAATTGGGAACCCGAAATAAGCCGTTTTGAAAAGTCACTCCTCAATTATGTTATGCAATCACTTATTTTAGGACCTTGTAAAAAAATAAATTACTTCTAAACAAACTATGAAAAAAAATAAAAATTACAATGAAGGTAAACTTTGTACTGATTTCTAAATTGGTCAATGATGAAGCGCATTAAAGCAAGGTATGCAAAGAAAAGATTTATTCGGGCCGCTTATGAGCAACTCACCAGATTCTCAACTAACCAGAAAATCACAAAAAATTACAGAAGGAGTAAATTGGTATTTCTCATCAAATTCCGAAATTTGAGATAATTTTGGTCTTCCATATTATTGCGTATAATGTATAAAAAATAAATATAAAAATAACAACCTCATTGTGAATGATTAACAGAGTGAGGGAATGATTTATTATTAGATTATAATAAAAAACATGTATGAATGAAAGAAATTATGTAATTTTTATTGTATTAAACGAAGAAATATCATATTCTAAAGAAAATCAACACAAAATTTTGTACTTGTAGTCAATATAAATATATATAAACTCAAAAAAATATCAAATACACTATTATAGAGAGATCTTTATACTTATTATTATTTATTTTTAACCCTTAAATACATGACCTTAAATTTGAATATGAAAAAATAGTTTTTATTGAATATTGTGCTTAGGTTTGATATAAAATAATAAAATCACATTTGTTTATGTATATTATTAGCTAAAATCAACATGTGCTGTTTTCGGCACTACATGCAGTAGGTGGTTTATTTTTTATTGTGTAGGTCAACTTTATATGGCCCACACCATCGAGTATAACGTCATTTAAATTTAAAACTTGATAGGGCTTTCCTTTCCGTATCTTGGGAGGTGGGCCAGCTTCTGTAGTTCATGTAGAACGTGGTCGAACCCCTAGGTATAGGTGTGGAACATTTCGTCCGTCCGGTAACAGTTCTGACCGAGCCCAAGTCTTCGACAGTGCGCACGGTTCCCGTGCGTCTCAAGAAGTCAGCAAACTGTAGGGACCCAGCAGGGTCGAAGCCTACTGTGCCAAGGGTTAGGCGAAATTGAACCCCGGGGCCCTGGTACGAAGGCAGTGAAGGAACAGGGTAGGTTTGTAGTCAGTAAGAGTCTGACAGTATCTCCCGCCCCGGCCAAGGGTGGGATTTGTCATTGGGTGATTTTACCTACCATAAAAAAAAAACCTGCGGTTGAGAAGATATCGCCATCTTGAATCATTTGAGCGTGCTGCCAGGTACTAAAAACTTAAAAGTTGCGTTCTTAAATATCGTTCGATACTTTCAGAAATGGTATTCGTAATAGGGTGAGGGAATTATTTTATTTGGCGGGACATATTTAAAATCGAATTATAGTTTTTATAAATTAGTTATTGTAAGATGGAAGCTTTTGTAAACATAAAGAAGCATCTTTCTAATATAATTAGCATAATTTTATAGACAAATTATTTTTTCTCCATAGCACTTTAAAAGATTTAAAGAAGAAAGTTACTTTTATAATCAATTGATCATCAAAATAATTCTTAAATTTCGCAAAGGATCATTTTGTGGTGCTAATTAATGCCCAGATGTACCTATTATTGGTAGTAGTAAGGCCAATAAACTGCAAAAATGCGTAACCTAACCTTATAATGCCAATCCAATTTTTTCACTCGTTCTCCAATTGGCTTTCTGAAAATGATAAAAGCATCCCTTGATCAACTGTGTAGTGTGTAAATTTGATAAAACGGCTTAGGTGTCGGCGATCTTGAACAATCTTGCTCTTGCCCGATTTAAAGTCCTTTTTTGAAGAAAATTGAGGAATGTGCGGGCATTTCATTAATAGTCACATAATTATAAAAATGTTTTTCGAAATTTTTGGTACGGTATTTAAATTTGCGCATATTTCTTTCTTACATTCGTTCATAGTTGCGTCAACAACGTGTCAGACTTTTATTGACTAAAACACCCACGGTCTTGCAAATCATTAATTAAATTTTCATCTGTCATTTTTGTCTGAAATAGGTGAAATATAATTCTTAATAATTATGTTAGTGTACATAATAAATGGCTACTATAACAAGCATTACGAATATCAAAAATATATCTATCTCATCCACAGTATTGGCATAAACGTTTGATTCATAATTTAAATCAATTCGGTCATCAGGCAAGGTTTCTGGTTGTTGATCTATGTCGCTCGAATTAATAATACTTAAATCGTTGACTTGTTCATGATAAGAAGTACTTCCTAATATTGTTACTGTAGATTGGTCGCTTTCATCAATTACGGTAGAACATCTTTGTTCGAAATACTAATTCGTTTCATTTTATGTAGAATTTGTGTCTTTCTGTCTCCATATTTATCACAAATAATAAATATGGTAATTATAATTATTATTTAATTTTATAAATTTATAAAAAACTCAACGAACATTACTTGAACACCATCGTATAACTAAGAATATATTAATGAAAATTATTTAAAAACAGTAGTAATGAGTATTATATTGACATCAAATAACTTGCCAACGCGTATTATAATGAAATTAAAAACTTTTTTTTTACCTCAAATGGCCTTCTTATGGGTCCGTTCTTTGTGAGGCCAAAATGTTCCTAAGAAGGATTAATTATAATAAAATAATAGACACTACAGACTAAGTACTGTCCCACCCAAGGGCGGGATTCGTCATTGGATGATTTTACCTACCACAAAAAAAAAAAAAAAAAAAAAAAGACTAAGTACTGTACTTATTACAAACTTATTATGGTACATAGTCAGTCTTGAAGTCAGGAATGTTTAAAATCAACGATTCTTAAGATTAAAAACGAAAATAATTGTAACAAAATAAAAATTAACTTCGGAAACAAACTTAGAAACTAAAAAGGATAATAATTTTGGATATATTAATCACAATCTGGGCATATAAATTTGAGATCTTTTTTAGTGAGACCCATACACTCCTCGTTATACCACTTTTGACATTCGGTACATTGTCTCATGTCTTCCATTCTATTCTCGCCACATGCGTGACAGTACCATTCCTTTTCTTCACCTTCTGCACTTTTCTTCATCTCTATTTTCGATCTTTTACTGTTTTCTTGTTGTACTGTTCTTTTTAGCCGTTTTACGGAATCATTTTTATTTTTGGTTTTCTTTTTTTGGTCTCGTTTAATTGTAGACTTTCCTTTTTTCTTACTCGTCGCTTGCTTCATCTCATTCTTTTTTTCTTGAGTTTTGAATAAATCTTTAACTATTCTTTGTCCCTTATAATTAATAGCTTTTTGCCGTGGACGTGAAGATTTTATTGTAGCGTAGCTTGGAGTAGGCAAAAAAGCATGAAACGATTTTTCTTTATCCTCTATTAGATTAATTAATGGCTCGTCATCATCCGAAGATCTAGTCTCATGACTCTTTAGTTGAGCTTTTGTTTTAACTGAGCTTTTGTTTTGTATTAATCGTTTTTTTCGGAGTGATTTCTTTTTTCTGCTCTAGGTCATCATCAAATGACGAAGAAGAAGTGTATAAATCCGAGACGTGAAGTTTAGTCATGTAGTTATCTTTGATAAATGATTCACTAAGATTCAAATCAAGATCAGATTCAGAGCTAGAACAGACGATATTTTCTTGTAGGCCGGACGTACTCGGAAGAGGATAATCGTACAGAGATGGTTGAGGGTCATGTTTCGTATCTGCGACGTTGAAACGATGTACTGAACTTAGCAGCATAGGGCGGCACTGATCATTGAACGTAATATCTACTTCTAAGTCTGAAGCATCAGTTGAAGAACTGTAAGAAACAAGAACGGGTTTTCTTTTTGCTGTTGCAGCTGAAAATTTTGGCGATGTCGATACTATCTTCTCTTTGGAAGTTGATGGAAAAATTGAAGAGACGTTAGAAACATGAGCTGACCTGCTTTCATCTATTAGAGACTGAGACGACAATTCTGACACTTTTTTAAATTCAGACACAGGGGGCGAGACTTGAACAGATATAAGTGGTTGGTCGATCTGGTGTTGTAACGTTTCCGATAAAGGTCTTTCAGTTACAATTGAAGGAGCATAAGGATCTTCGGGTATTACATCAGGATCAAGGGGGTATAAACCAGTAGCTTTGAATCCATTCGTTATATTGGTTTGAGTCATACACTTTGGCCATGTTCGGGAGAAAATTTTGTTAAATGCAGCTTTGTTTAACACTCTCACCGCCACTAATGTATACAGTTTGCCAAAGCAGCAGGCCATGTGGGCGGCGCGCCGCCCATCCCATTTCTTTAGCGACCCGCCAATATTTTATCAGCGGGCCGTGTGGTCCGCTGTGACCCGACGAATTCAAATAGATTTTTTGGTTTTGGCTTGCCCGATACGGAGTCAAAACCAATTGTATCGAATAATGTATTCAAAAACCTACCTATGAAAAAAAAAAAACGAGGAAAATCGGACTCTATTGCCATGACCATTCAGTTGGTAATTAACTAAGAAAAACCAGTTTCCCAAGACGATATTTATTAATATTTTGCTCAAAAAAATCAGCTTACAAAATTTAAAAAGAATCAAACATTGGATACATCAGACAAAAATATTACTTTAAATGAATTTCTGCGTAGCATTCCGTACAAACACTAGGTTGCGTTGTGCATTTCACACAGACAGTATTCACTTTCTTTGTCTTGTTCCTGGCTTCTACGGCTGGTAGACCCTGAGCTCGGTATCTTTCGTAACAGTGAATGCATCTTCGGCGAACTAGTCTTCCTCTATGATCATTGAGTGATGTTTTGCTGAATTTGTGTTCTGACTGCCTATTTGAGCTCGCTGCTGAGCTTTGCCTAGGGGTCAATCTTAACATCTGTAGACAGAGGTTTTCCCTGAATTTAGTCACGGTATATTTCTTGCTACTAAGTCGCTTGTGCTGTTTATAAATGATGTAGGCATTTGTAACAGCTGTAGGAAACAATAGATCTATAGCTAGTTTCTGAAACCAACGAATACTTCTTCGGGCAGGACTTGAATAACTTGCTAGTTGATCTGACAAATCAATGGAACACTTGTGTTTATTATATTCTGTTATCGCAATAGGTTTCATAACCCTTTTGTTTGAGTTTCTTTTACTAGTTACAGTTACAAAACCATTGGAGTGTTTTGTGGATAAAGCCAAAACGTCACGTTTATCTTTCCACTTCAATACAAGAACGCCATTATTGTTTTGCAATGCAACCATTTCACCCCTTTTCAGTTTTTCTTCTATGACTTCTTTTGGCAGTCCCTTCCGGTTTTTTCTTAGAGTTCCTATTAGGTGTGTATTATTTTCTAATAATTTTTCCGCCAGGCCGACGCTGGTGTTTTTTTTTTTTTATGGTAGGTAAAATCATCCAATGACAGATCCCGCCCTTGGGCGGAGCGGGAAATAGTGTCAGACTCGTACTGACTAAAAACCTACCCCGTTCCTTCGTTGCCTATAGTGCCGGGGCTGAGCCTTCCTCTCAGAAAACGGCCCTTGACCCCAGCAGGCTTCGACCCTGCCTGCCTGCAGTTAGCAGGCTGGGCCTCTACGGTTTGCTGACAGCTCCTTGAGGCGCGCGGGAACAGAACGCGCCGTCGACGACTTGGGCTTGGTCCGGCCGGTTACCGGACGATCGGACAGCGTGCTACCCATTGCACGCCGTCCGCAAGCCCGCGCCTACGGTGAGGCCGACGCTGGTGTAAAAATTATCTGTTACTACACTCCTGCCTACGCCAAAATATGGTTGACAAAGCTTCATAACCACATTTGTAGCCATATAGTCCTGCCGTACTGCCTTTTTGCCTTCGTAAATGATGAAATCATGAGTGTAACCATCATCATCACATAGCTTGAAAAGTTTCATGCCATATTTGTGGCGTTTGCCAGGAATATACTGCATAAATGATATGCGTCCTCTAAAAGCAACCATGCTTTCATCCACAGATACATATTCACCCGGTGTTTTTGAATTTTGAAATCCTTTTGTTAATAGCTCCACTAAACGCCTTATTTTTATTAGCCGGTCAGCATGATTAGACCCTACAAAGACGGTGTCTTCAAAATGCCAACATCTGAGCAACAGCTCGAATCTGTTCCTGGCCATAGTTTGACCAGCTACTTTATTTTCATAGAGAATATTTTTGCTCCAATAGTCACTAATTTTAGGTAACTTTTTAAGTCCCATATAAACTAACAGGCCTAGGAATTTCCACATTTCTTCAGGAGTGCAGTTTGTCCACTTAGCGATTCTCATGTTGCGTGTGACGACATTGAGTAATTTTGATTTGTTGGCGTATGAATTAGTCATTTGTACCATAAGATTTATAATTTCGTCGGTAAGAAATAATCGGAAACAATCTAATTCCATTTCACAGTTACTAGGAACATTGATACCTGGTTGTATGTCCAGTGGAAACTGCTTCTGTCGTGAATCCTCAGGATAGTGCCACTCCAAAGTCAATGACTGCGTTCGAAGTTCACTCAAAGCGATATCATTGTCAGAGGCTAACGAAGTTTCATAATCATAACTTGATTCAGATTGCGATGAACCCGATGCATGCGATGGTAGATAGTCGGGATCGCTTTCGGAATCCGACATGTTGAACACGCGTAAGAAAAAGCGCGCGAAAACCCTTTAGCAGCAGGCTACGTGGGCGGCGCGCGGCCAACTGACCTAATTACAGTGATGGCCTGCATATTTGATTTATTGACAGTTAGTAACGGACAAAAATGCAAAAGTTTCAGCGGTAAATTTTTGGTGCACCGGCCGCCCACATGGCCTGCCGCAACAAATAAAAAAATCAGTAATAGCTTGCTGCACTAGAATTTACGTGGGCGGCCGGCGTACCACATGGCGGTGAGAGTGTTAAAGTTCTCTCTTGAGAATTGCACAGGTAGTTCAAAACTTCTTCATCCCAGTGATGTTCGAAGGACCGATTCACTGATTTATCTAGAGGTTGGAGTTCGTGCGTGGTGTTCGAAGGTAAGCAGTATAGTACTATATTATTTTTATCTGCTTCTTCCAGAGACTCATATGATAAATGACACTTTGCGCCATCAAAGATAAGCAGACACTTACCGGGTACTTTATGTTGTGCTAAATGTTGTATGAACTCTACGAATAAGCTACTGGTCATGCTGCCTTTAGGTGCCATGCTTACCTTTGTTCCAGGTGGCAAATTTGATGCTAATTCTGATCTGTGCCTAATCCCCTTAAAAATAATCATGGGCGGTATAGCAATACCCACCGCATTTACGCACATCGCTATTGTAACGTTCTCGGCGTGTTCCGGAGCAACAAGATGTACTCTTGTATTCCCTTTTTCAGCCAAAACTACAGTTTGTTTGTGGACCGTAATGCGACACCCTTTTTCATCCATGTTATACAAGCGTTCTGGATGTGCAATAATGTCTAGTTCTTCATAGAGTTTCTTCACTTCTTCAAAATGGTGTTTCACAATGGGCTTATTCATTTTTTGAGCTCTAGCTGGATTCATTAGCTGGGGTTTTCTTTTTGATATTGATGGGTTTCGAGCCAAAAACATTTTGAGCCATTTGCGTCCAGCCATTCTTGTTGACATATTGAACGAGTGCTTGATTTTAAACCTCTCACAAAATAAAAAGGCTTGTTTCCTGATAAATTTAGGCGTAAGTGGTACACCCAGTTTTGCAAAACGTTTGATTCGCTGCGATAAATCTTCTTCTAATTGTTTTGTAAGAATAGTTGTCTTCCCAATTATTATTTTAGTACTGTTACCGCTTACTAAATGGTTTCTAAGGGTGCGTCTTGGAATATTGAACTTCAACGCTGCAGCATTTGTATTAAGTTGATTATTTTGTACTGCTTCCATGGCACGTCTTAAACTGTCTTCATCCCATGTACTACCTCTTTTCCTGGGTTTTGACTCCGACATTCTTGAAATCTGACGCATAAAATTTAATCATCTATTCAATTACCGGCTTATTGTTATAAAGTTTTTTTTGCTTAAAATATGATTATAGACAGACTATCTTATGACTATCTTATATATAACTTATCACATACTTACTTTATCATATACTTTACCGTTTTTAACATGTAAATATTTTTTATATTCGTTGCTTTTCATGTAAATTAGTTTAGTTTATTTTCAGACATAACCTTTCCATAAAAGAAATTTAAATATATACTGATAATAAAATAATTAAAAAAAAAAATGTCTATTCAATATGAGTTAAAAAGTTTAATAACCCTTATAAATAAAAATATTATAAATATAAAACATTGTTTTAACTGTAACGGTACGTATTTATAACTAAAAAGTAACTGTTCATATGTTCATGGTTTGTACATGTTCTTTGTAAGGCCCATGTACCCTAGCAAGGCCAACTGTCAAATTTTTGATTGGCCTTATAAGGAACCACCGGCTTTCCTGGGAACACTACCAATATTTTAACTTAAATCGAGGCAAAACTATTTTTTTTCTTTAGTACCATAAACATATCCTTATACGACAATTCACAGTAAAAAAATATGAAATAATAATAGGTTATCTAACTAAAAACTTACGTTTTGCTGTGCGCGCGAATAACAATTGTAACGTCGACGACCGAAGTCTACGAAGCGTGAGATCGCACTGGCACAATAGCGGCGCGAGCGACTCGCCGCCGCATCTGTGGCCTTGAGTTTGATGGATCTTAGTGTACAGCCGAAGGAATATGTGTTTACATGTCAATAACTACGACTTTTTGATAGTTGGCCTTCAAAGGAGCGTGGCCTTCCATGGTCCACCCACCTTATAGCTTTTAGATTAGATTACTGAAACATTAAATTGTATGTTACATACGGCTAATTTTATTGCAATAAACAAACTAAGTGTACCTACTGTAAGATATAGGTTTTAATTATTATAAGTACTTACAACAAAATCTATAATATTGATATATTGTTCATATTTGAATGGCGAGAGATAACCTAAGATCGCCATCATTTCTCAAAATAATGAGTTAACTAACTACTCAATATAATAAAGTAACAAAATCGACGTAAAAATAATTAAAACAAGTTTATTACATCCATATATCGCACATAAATGGAGAAAGATAACCTAACATTGCCATTACTCTCTTAAAATAATGAATTAACTACCTATTCAATAGAAAAAGTAACATAATACAAATACAAATAAAAAAGTTTATAATATTTCATCTCAGTTGAAAATGTTACGTAAATAATTAAGTTCAAGTACTTACGATTCGATTTCCAAGAGCGTTTTAGGTAAACCCTAGCGGTGACTTTCCTTGATGCACTCTGGAGTTCGACTGAAGCGGATTTAGTTGACTTAGTTTTCGGCGCGTTCTGTTCCCGCGCGCCTCAAGGAGCTGTCAGCACGCCGAAGAGGCCCAGCCTGCTAACTGCAGGCAGGCAGGGTCGAAGCCTACTAGGGTCATGGGTTAACTTCCGAAAGGAATGCTCGGCCCCGGCACGATAGGCTACGAAGGAACGGGGTAGGTTTTTAGTCAGTAAGAGTCTGACACTACTTCCCGCTCCCCCCAAGGGCGGGATTTGTCATTGGATGATTTTACCTACCATAAAAAAAAACTAACTTAGTTTTCAAAATACTGACACCACTTTCAGCAGGCATACTTCCACAGACGCGTATCAGCCCCAAGTTCCAAAACAGAGCATTGCCGTTAAAAAATGTGTGTACGTTTACATTCATGTACCGCTACCTAGTTCATAGAAGAAATCCACTCATCAAATGTTAGCGTAAATCTCGTGATCATTGTTTTCAGTTGAGCCAATTCACGCATTAGTTTCACTTTCAATGCAATGCCATAATTCATAACTATAAGTTTAATTGTGTTTGTGGACTTAGGCAGTTTTTGTCCCGGAAAATTGAAGAGATCTCTCATATCTTTGAAAGTACCGTAAAATGCTTTGATCAGTTTTTAACTTTATATGACTGTAGCTTTCTCATTTTTAGCGAGATTATTATTATTTAAAAGTATAATAAAATTATCGGTTTTTTGTGTAGATTTGAATAAGCTAATTTTAACATGCTAAATTTTAATCATTTAAGAAAAAATAAATCAAAAGTTAAACCGTGAGTGGGGATACTTTGATCACCCATGTCTTTACTATGGAATTCGAAAGTAGACCCGAAACGATACTACGGAAAAAAATAATCGAAAAAATCGACCGGTAATTTTTAATTTTATAAGCATTTTAATGCTCTAGGGTAACTTTGATCATATAAATAAAACAGATTTTACTCTAATCAGTCTTTATTTTACGACTTAGGAACATAATTTGTTTTTACCTACTTAGAAATAAGCAATAGTTTAACTATCAAATCACAGAAAATTGTATTCTAATCAGTTCTTTTCTTATTTTAAAATTAAATTATTAAGTACAATGTCTACTGACTAAACAGCAATCAACATTCTCTATTAATTGGCAGTATTTCGACACCTGATTGGCGCTTATTCTGAAACTTATCTAAAAAAAAAATATATAACCTCTGAGTAACAAATTAAAGGAACTATTAAACGTTGAACATGATAAATTTATAAAAAACAATAACCAATATGATATCATCACTTTAATTCTAGAATGTTTACATCAAACGGGAATTCTACTTTAGAGGTTGGCTCTTCCTCATTTAAAGACTTTGGTTCTGGAAGAAATGAAATTATATCACATTTTTCTATATCCGAAATGTCACTTCTAACTAATTCAAACACCTTTTCATTTTCTAATGACTTATATCCTATTACCACAATGTGCGGCGATGTATCAATAATCCGACAAATATATTTAAATGTTTTTTTCCTACGAGGAGTAAAAAATTTGTGTTGGGAAGATACGTAATTTGCAAGTACGTATCTGCCAAAACAAATTTCATTTTCGCTTCTTTCAAAATCAGCTGATGTAGACGAAGGGCCAGGTAATTCTTCATTTGCTTCAGAAGACGAGGGGCCAGATAATTCTTCATTTGCATCTTCATTTGCTTCAGAAGACGAGGGGCCAGATAATTCTTCATTTGCATCTTCATTTGCTTCAGAAGACGAGGGGCCAGATAATTCTTCATTTGCATCTTCATTTGCTTCAGAAGACGAGGGGTCAGGTAATTCTTCATTAGCTTCAGGAGATGAAGGCCCAGGTAATTCTTCATTTGCTTCAGGAATTGTTGTAGAAGCGCTAGCACCTGGAGCTAAGTTTAAGCTCGTTCTTCTGCGTACAGCTGATGACGAAGAATCACCAAATCTTTGTGTGCATAACTCTAAAGGCGCATCTGAGTTTTCAAGTGCATTGTTATCTGGCAATCGTTTCAAGACTTGCTCTTTGTTAAATGGAAAAATTCCAGTGGCTTTGAAACCACTTCTCAGATTAAGTTTAATTCCTGAAGACTCAGTGCAAAATGGTGTATTTGGCTTTGCTTGTGCTGAGTTCATTTTAAGCAGAGCCTTAGTAAGCAGTCGGGGGAAAGTGTCCTTAGAGACACTTGTGATTCGCATATTTTGTGCTTTCCACTCTGCTAGGATTGCACGCCAGGCAGCCTTCATAGGGCGGAAGAATGCTACGTCCAATGGTTGACACAAGTGGGTGGAATGTGGCACCAAGCAGACGAAATCAAAATCACTTTCTGCACAGAGTTTCACAACATCTGTGTCTAAATGGGACGATAAATTGTCTCCAATCATTTCCTTGCGCCCTTGTAAATTTTTAGCATGAGGTAGAAAGCATTTAATAAACCAATCTCGAAATGTCTCAGAGTCAAACCACCCACTGCTGGTTCTAATTAATCTTGTTCCTCCCGCACAACAACGTTTATCACAGCAAGGCGGTCCAGATGGCGCTCCTTCTTTCCATGTATCATATAAGTGTTGGCTCTTGTAAATAACATATGGTGGCAACATCACACCATCTGCTGATCCGCAAATCATAATGGACGTAGCACTTTTGGAAAAAATTGTCACTCGCTCAAGGTATTTAACACTACGCTTGAAGATACCTTGCTTTTTTCCTGGGTCGTCGTTCAAATTTGATTCGTCGTAATTAAAAATATTAGATCCTGGAAGATCTTTGATAAGTGGCTCTAAATTATCAAAAAATACATTTAAACTTTCCCTTGAAACACCTGCCCTGGATCTTTTTATATTTGCGGTAGAGATTGCAAACCGGGCCCGGCCCGGCCGGACCCGACCGCGCCCGGTGCCCTTTTTTGACATCCACCGGGCCCGACTATTCATACCCGGCCCGGTCACCAGCCCGGTATGAATGGCCGGGCCCAATGAATGTTTGAAAGGGCACCGGGCCCGGCCGGGTCCGGCCCGGCCGGGCCCGGTTTGCAATCTCTAATTTGCGGATTCGTCCTTGTGCCTTTTTAATATAGAATATGCCCAATCGGGGCCTGGTAGATTATTTTGGAATCTAGTAACATGTGGGCCTTGTCTGTCTAAATAAGTTTTTGCTAAAAACCTCAAATCAAGTGCGGTTAAAGGATAACCCCAGTCAGAACATATTGCTGCCGCCTTCAACAGAGATTTTTATTCGGTATGGCTAAAAATAGGTTGTGCACCTGGAGTTCTAGTAAATTTTCCTTTACATTTATTGTACAGAGTTCCAAAGGGAATATCATATTCTTTGGATGCAGCCCGTAAAGACAGCTCCTGTGACTACTCTTGACAAAACTTCATTTAATAATTCGTCACTGTAGTTTATATATCTTCTCGTTCCGGGTTTTTTTTTTTAATTTCGCGGCATGATGTTTCTGAAGCAATAGATTAATAATAATATATAAAGAATCATAAGAATCGGATAAAAGTAGTTAACCACACCCTCACTTTAAAACGTAGGGTTACTTTGATCATCGATCAATCTCACCCAGCCTGTTGATCAATGTCACCCCGCGTTAATTTTTTGCCAATAACACAAGCAAATTTTGAGGTTAGGTTATCAGAATATTTTTTTATAGTTCACAAATTAAGTTAAACTAACCGAATATAAATTGCATTATGCCTATACACACACATACAGCCACATGGAGATCGATCTTTGGTTTTAAGAATCTTCTCACAAAGTCTGCACTTAGCACTCAATCCATTTTCTTTTAAAAAGTATTTCCATACTTCCGACAAACTATCATACTCTTTATAAACTACTCGTATATTCAGATCATACACAAAAAGTGAACATTTTCAAAAAGACCCAATGTTGAAGCCTTTTTCCAAACATTCTTAATAAGATGATACTGGCAGCCCGTTATTAACGCTTCTTTAATTCCATTGTAAAGAAGCATCTCATAATCGCATTTAGTGGCCTACATGTCTATTTCAAAATGCTGTTTGATAAAGTTGAATAAGCGTTCGTAGGTTTCTTGTCTCTTGTCAGGTAGGAACGCATATATAACTCTCATAACAGATGTTAAATTATCATGGCTATTCAAATAACATGAACTGATAACAGCTGATAGAATGGCCTAGCTGTAGGTTAGAATTTCCCATCAATAAAATACATACATCTTATTTTTCAGTATCCTAATGCATTGTCTACTCACGGGTTTTGAAAATACACAAACAAGGAAACTTTCGGCCGTTATTTCTGTAACTGTTGTGAATTCAGTTTTATAAACATTTAAAATTTGTGACGAGCCCTGAAGTGTTTTTTTAGTTGAAATCTGGGTGGAACAAAGTATATTTTAATACTTTGTTCCAATACTATTATCCTTGTCAGAATCGTCCCAAATGAAATTCCTCGGCCGTTTTTTCTGTGGTGAATCTTCAGAGGCTTCAAAGTGGTTTGAATAGATAATTTCTTTCTTCTTCTGGGGTCTATTCCTTTGATTAATTATTTCGACTAAAAGATCTGATGTGAGTCTATCTGGTGAATTTGGCTCAGTCAGAGCCTCAGGCGTAGCTGGAGCCACGGAGAATCATGGATAGGCAAATTCTCAGATGAGGAGTCTGATGATACTGATTAGGGCAGTCAAATGACAAATTGTACAAAGATAAATCAAGAGTCGCTGTGGTTCTAGATGTTCTAGGCATTATCGAATTCCTTATGTGGTTTGATTGAAATCGAAGTCACGTCTGCCTCTGTATCAGTTGACCTATTCTTAATTCGAATTTTTTCGTTACACCATCGTTTCATTTGGTCGAAAAACTTTTCACCGATGTTACACTCAGCCAAAATAACATTTGTTCGAAGTATTATGTTTCCAAACCTTCATTATACCGTCATGGAAGGTCTTCTGTTACGGCTCCGGCGCTGCGTGGTTTGGGTGGTCCATCGCGATATTATCGTCGCAGATGATTTCAATGCTCACCACCGCAGCTTCGGCTTGCTGGCCGGCTTGGTCGTCCTGCCTCAGCCGCGGCGGCGGGCCTTCAAACCACCTGCTCCTCAGCTCGCGGGCCGCCCTACCGCTCCGCGCCCACGCGATTTAGAATTACACTCTAGGGATAGAGCAGACTAGACTGTGAAGTTGGATTATAGCGATTCGTTTGTGTCACACAAGTTGAACCATTGTGGCGGTCGACCCTGAATGCACAGTAATCGATTTTCGGGTCCTAATCGAAGTGGAAGGTTGCGCGCAACCATAGCAAATGATTCAAGTTATTTACCGCATACTATAACCGTTTATATATTTGTGACCAAAATTCTGTAAACTGTTGTTTCAGTATGATGAAAATATGGCAAATAAATCATTTGGCAAATGAAAAAAGTTCAATAGATGCTTCGGTCAATAGCAATTCGGTAAAATGATACCTATGACACATGGAACTTCGATGATATAAAAATATGTCAAATAATGTTTATAGAAAAAAAAATGTAACACTCCTTTTTTGACGCAGTCGTGTAAAAAGACGTCGGTCAATAGTTTTCGGTCACATGAAATTCGGTTCCCGCCAGATAAACATGATGTTGTGAATCAAAATAGACCCGAAAATGTGAGGGATGCAACAGTGCAAAGTAATTTAATTAATGATTATTTTGCTTCATTAGTATAATAATAATAGTCGTTTGTTTCAGAATTTTGCATTCCATTATGGCAGCAAAAGATTTAAAAATTTGGTAGGTTATGATATTATAATGACTATTTTTTTTCTAACGCCCACATTTCTCTTTTGTGCTCCCTTTCTTCCTCTTCGAAGGCCCATTGCTTTCTTTTATTTATTTTGTCTTCCTTCAGAATCTTCTTTTGCAAATCTGCAATCTCCAATTTTGAATCTGCTAGTCTTTCAAATGGCCTTTTCATCTTCTCAGCAGCTGAAACAAGATTTTTTATTTATTTTGAATATTGGTAAAAATTAGTAGCTAGTATCAATAGCTGTTAGTGGTTTTTTTTTTTACCATTACTTTACCAACTCTGTTTATTCAAGTTATCATCATCATTTCAGCCGAAGGATGTCCACTGTTAGACGTTGGCCTTCCCTAAATGTCGCCACAATCAAGTTATGTTGTGTATAAATATAGATTATCTATATACTTGTATTAACATAATCGAGGCATTTTGTTTATTGTAATGCTAATATTAAAAGAACTTACATAAAGCAGGATGGTTGTGGAACGCAGAGATTTTGGCTTCCAATTAGTCCACTTCTCATCATTGGCAACTCTTTTGGGTGTAGTATCTTGACCTGAAATCAAAAAGAAAAAATGAGATTATGGTGAAGGTGTGCTTATCAACAATAACGAGCCACAACAGGAATAATACTTTCTTATAATTTTTCTTGCAGCCCGTCCCTATCAAAGTCATCATTGTGTGTAGGCTGATCTTCAACTAAAAAACAAATAATAAGGGAGTTTAAAATTGATGAAAAGTTAGTTGATAGTAGTAGTTCATTTTTTTATTAACAACTGACAGTCATATTTGAGTTAACTGGGCTTTACTTTACATGCAGAAAAAGTAATTTACTTATGTGATGCTCATAACTGCATCCACTGATTGGACACATTTATTGTCTGTGACAATCTCTGTCATTTCAACATTTTGTGATTCTACTGTATTACTTGTGGCGATGATGATCTTCATCCGCCACAAGAATATAAAATTATGAGTCATAGCCTCAAATATTCAATCTGTATAGTTGTGGTCTACGTATATGTTTAATGTTTTAACAATTATGATATTTATGTATTTTTATTTCTTGTTTGTTTCAGTCCAATACTAACCCATCAAGTTCAACTGTATCAACCGAAGAATCTTTGGTCTTCAGTTATTGACCCTTTCCATTTTTTGCGAAATTATGGTATACACACTTGCTTTTCCGATTCACTTAGACATTGGCAGAATAGTCGACATCGGCTCTACTTGCCATTAATAAAGCGAAGAAGAAGAAGATTGTACTGTAAAAAATATTTCTTGGCTAGGAAGTACTGGTTGTATTTGTATAGAATCTGCAACATAAAGAAAATTATATAAGAAAGAAAAAAAAATTGTTCCACCCCTTCGGTGGGACAAAATTTAACGTATTCTGTTCATGTTGTTTCTTTCTGATCTTACCAACATGATCGGAATCAAATTCACTTTCAATTCCATCAATAGACAACAGTATAATATCTTTAACTTTTTCCTTTATAGGCGTCAGAGGAGGAGCAGCACTAGGCCCCCTCCTGTAAGATATGTTACAGCACGTATTAATGCAGTCTTTTTCCTAGTACTTCTTTTTATACCTTCGTATTTTGCTTTTAAAGTTTTAGCACTCCGAAAGTTATACCGCTTGTACTATTTAATAATGCCTCCAGTTTCTTCCAGCACTGTTTTTTTTTTTCATGCCAAATAACTGCGTCAGTCTTCTTATTTTCAAAAATATTTTTGTGTTCAGCAACAAGTGAAGTTAGAAACTCAACTTCTTCCCGGCTGAAGTTAACGCTTCGTTCACGTTTCGGTGTCTTCATTTTTCACTAGAGTATTTTAAAGAATCACTGTGCACAAAACCTATTCAGCAAGTACGCTCAAATCGCAAGAATAACAAAACAAACAAACACCAACAACAATTAGACGAAATAGCATAAAAATACCACGGTATTAGTGACAGTTAAATTTCATTGTCAAATGACATCCCGTTTCGTTACAAGACATAAAACCACGTAAGAACGGACCGACCAAACGATGAGCTAATCAGTGAATTAATGTGAGGAATGTGTGTGGCTTTGATTTTGTTAGAATTTATGACGAGATCAACATCGTGCGACCACTTGCATAGTAAATCAAAGTTCTTTTGAAGTCTTCTTCAAACGAACTTGGCCTCTTCAGGATCTTTATCAGCCACCACGATGCAGGTATCATCGGCAAACTGGTATACAGAGCCTACCCTTATAGTATTGCACATATTGTTGACATAGAGTAGGTATTCAGTAGGCCCGAATATTGACCCCTGTGCCGTGCCTTTAGTTCTTAATTTCATGTCGCTATACGAGTTTCCTAGCTTGACAGTCGTATATCTATTGCTGTGGTAGCTCATAAACCACTGAAGATGGGGACCCCTTATACCACTGCATTCTAATTTCTGTGAAAGTGATAATTAAGTGTGTCGAAAGCTTTAGTAAAATGTATAAAAATTATTAAAATTTGTTATTTTTCATTAATGTATCTTTTTGGTACATATAAATTGATGATTTTTGTACATACAAATATGTTCCACCACTTATAACAATAGGTTGGCTGTTTTCACCCCCAAATAATCTATTAGGTATTAACAAATTCCTTTCTGATATTAACATTCTAGATATTTGATCGATTCCTAAGTTGTTTGGAACAAATACACGCTCTATTATTTTTCGAACTTGACCCATTAACCTCATTAACATAGTGCAAGGTATATATAAAAGTGTTGAGATCCTTCGGTCACTATCACCCGTTCGCAATTTGATTAGATAAGCAGCAAGTGCTAATTTATTTAGGCGAATATTTTGAATTTCTGGCAATTCAAAAAAGAGTTGTCCAAATTGCTCTTTGCTCAAACCCAATCCAATAATGGCAAAATTTATCTGACATTGTAGAAACAATGTCAGATAAATTTTAAATTTTAAATCCAGGATTAGCTGTCGCTCATTTACAAATGTTGCAAAATCCTGGATGTGTTCTGCATTAAAACTATGAATGTGTGAATGGATATCAGATAGAACTTCCCAATTATTGCTGTACAAATGTTTTGAGTAAATGTAATCCTACAACTTTGTGGCACATAGAATTTATTATCTTCAAATAACTTCACCCTTAACCATTTAGGGACAGCTAGCCTTTGGGTTGAATGGCAATTAGGATAAAAACAGCAGCTTTGAGTGCTTGATGCTCTGGTATAAAAAGGCAAATTGATAGTTGTTCCAACCAATGCACGGCTTTCAGCCTCAGTGGAACGTACAGCAGCTCGATCTACTCGTTGCCAGCAGGTATGACAGATCTTCTCAGATCCATGCAACTTCAACAAAACATAAATGTAAATCAGAAAAAATAATTAAAAAACAAAATCTCCTTGCCCAACAGTGGGACAGCACAGGATAGTTAAAAATGCACAGATTGCATATTTATATACACAAAACCAAGGCACACTAACTATTCAAATGCTGATGTGGGGTCACTTCCGCAGTAACCACTAAATATGTTTTTAGACTACCTTGGTCACTATAGATAATATTAAAAACACACAAGGAACAGTGCCGATACAAACGTCAATATAAACCTGTTTCTTTAGTGTCTCTTCCAGTCTCATACTTCAATGTAACTGTGTGTGTGTGTGTGTGTGAATTTAAGCAAAACCCACAACAGACAAATTATAATTAGTTGCATATTGTAAATGGGTACATACAATAAGTAATTATTTGAAATACTTGACGAGGAGCTATCTATTCTATCACCATATTCCTAATACGTGATTCTCTTACCGTCTCAGTATGCAGCCTATGAGATCTTGTTCGTAACAAAAAGCATCCACAGCAAACACAGATAATTTGACGATGACCACTGCTAGTTGTTGGTTCATTTATTATTTGTGTCCTCGAATGACGAATAGCCGGGGTCCGGCAATAATGGCGAACTAAACTATCATCTTCAATCTAAACAAATTTAAATATAGATTTTGTTAATGATATTAAAATGGTAATAAAAACCACCAAACGAGGAGCAATCCAGTGTTGTACAATTAATTGTCATCCATTAGAATAAGACTATGTCTCCTCCTTTGAAATAAATCGCTTCCACAATTAACACAGCGCTGCGTTGTCACTTCATTCCGCATCAGATCACCGTGAGCAAACACAGGATCCAAATCAACGAGGTCCACATTAAAGCCGGGATTATCGTTTGGGCGAAGTACGGTGTCAGTAGATGTGCCAGGTTCATCATAAATACAAGGTTTAGGGTCCAAGGAAGTGCCAGGGTCGTCAAGAAGGGAAGAATCGAAATCCATTTTGAAACAGCCAAAGTAATCGCAATAAAACTTACAGAAACAACACTCAGGATGCACAAAAAGCCGCCATATCCATCATCCCTGTTGTCCCGGAGGTAGCAAAAACCCGAAACTCTAAAGTGAGCACCGGGCCGAAGCCATGTCTCCGAGACGGCAGCAATGATAGCATTATGTTTATTAAGTAAATATAATATTTCAGATGATTTGCTAAGAACACTACGACAATTCCATTGTAGAATTGCAAGGGTTGCAGACATTGTAGATAGTGGATTGTAATTGGTTTAATTTATGGGCAACGTTGGACGGTATGTGGCTAGAGCGAGATAAGACTTCATAAAGCGAATCTATGTTTTGAAAGGGATTCAGTATCATTCATTGGTTCGGAATTTTGTGGTGGGCTGGAGGGGGGGGGGGAAGCCTAAGGGTATTGTGGGAGCGCAAAATTATCTAAGATTGCCTGATGGATCTTTTTATTGTATCCATTTTGAATTGGTGGTCTTTTTCCACACCGCGATACCTCCGTAAAGTGTTCCCGACACAGGATTGGGATACAGCCATTCTTCGTGCTATTTCTTTCGTAGAATGTCCTTCTACCCCCAAAGTAACGATACTTGCTCGTAAAACTTCTGATAATCCCCTCGGCATCTTTTTGAATGAACTTGAATCCTGTTGGTTCAATTTCTGAATGAGTAAACAAGGATTTAAACTCTTTTTATACAGAAAAACAATTGATATTTTAAATTCTTTTGTTATTAAAATATTTGATTTTTATATGAAGACTCATAGAAAAAAAAAAAGAAAATACGTTTTATTCTAATGTAACAAAAACGATTTCGTGTTATCAAAGTGATCTCAAACTTTTTTTGATGTGTGTACTTACTCGCATCATAACAAGTACAAAAAAAAAAGAATTTTCACAGTGCTAATTCATGCAAAGTTATTAGCATCAGATACTCGTAGATATTTACTAAAATAAATTTAAAATTATTGGTAAATTACATTTTTGTATAGCACCGTGTTTAAAAATGGCCAAGGCTAGATAAACCGCTTTGCGTATTTTGCTGAAATGTTGCCTGAAGTCTCCTGAAGCAGCTTTTTAACTTCTGCAATCTTAAATGTTGTATATTTCCGGGCCACATACCCCTTGCCGTCTGCTCACACTAGTTCGTTGGGATTGAATTGGCAGTAGTATGGAGGTTATCTCAATACCTTCACACCAACTGCTTTTGCCATCTCATCGACCACGTATGATTGGTATTGAATTTTGTCATCTATCACCTTTTCCAAGAGCTGGACTTTTGTTTCCTTTGCCTCAAAAGAAATTTATTTTGATGAATGCCATTCTTGAATGTTTATTGTTTCCAACTATTAACTGGGATTTTCTCCTGGCGTCTATAGTAGTAGCTGGCATCCATGACAACCACTGCGTTTGGATTAGTCACCGTACTTTTGCAAACCTCTTTTCGAACTTGACTGCATTCATCGTGCCTTTAACTTTTCAAATATCACTTCCGATTCCGGCACGAATCCTTTTTCACCTCCTATGTATAACATTATAAGCCGATTGCCTTTGGAAATAGGATTCTTGGCACCCGTCGACAAACTCTCCAAAAACGCTGATTTTCGTGACTGCACTGTAGTGTCTTCCCACAGTTGGCCTACAGTGTGCCCTGAAAAGTAAATAAATTTTATCATAAGTTTAAACATTTAACCACTTAAAACTGAGAACATCTTAGGGGATCACAATCGCTTCATCAATGCTATGTTTTTGCTTTCGTTACAAAGTGTATATTTCTTGAATTGTATATTTCAAGATCAACACAGCCGTTTAGGCATGTAAAGGCAGAGTAACTTTCGTATTTATAATTAAGTATAAGGATTTAAGTCAGTCAGTAAATGATATAAATAAGTCTTACTCGCATTCACTCAAGTTTTAATCCAAGTAATATATCAGTTGTTGTTGCTGTCGGTAAGTTTTTATATTTTTCAAATATTTGATACGCTACAATGCTGTGCCATCTCTGTCCATCAACCCGTTATTTCTCCTTCGTTTGACATACTTAAACTTCAAATGTTCCAGTTTTTTTTATCGATGTCTAGCGTATGTTTGGTATAGACTCGTCGTATTTATGACTACAGGTCATAAATACGACCTTTTTTGCTGCAAGTAATTTTCCTTTTAAATAAAAGCTGTGCACTATTCGTCTAATGCACGATTTATCGAGAAACATTAATCTTTTGAATTAATGAGAGTCGTTTTTTCGGTGGCTTGACGGTGACTGTTTCGGTATATTTTTTTAGAGAACAATATGTGGCCAATTTTGAAATGTGCAAAATATCGATTGTTTTTCCTTCATTTATTTTTTTGAAGGAAAGGAGATTGCCCGTTTTGTAAGGGAAGTTGGGTCCCAGTGGAAAATGCTTGTGCCCTGAAGACTTTTATTTTACCTAATAGTAAAAACATAGCATTTTCATAATTGGAAACCTTTTTTCATTTTGTTACACTGGTTCAGGAGATATCCTTATTTTTCTGTTTTAAAAATCTAGGTTATAATTACAAATTGACAGACTATACTCACCAATAGAGTCACCATGAGCATGGAATTATGTCTCTATTACTTTATGCATATTTCTACACTATAAGCATATTTATACTTACATAAAGTAATAAAGACATAATCCTATTGTACTGCTATTTAGCAGTTTGGTAAAAAGTAGATACTTAGGTGCTCATCTATTGTATAGAATTATAATGTTTAAATCTAACAAAAAATGTGTAATTAGTTCACAGCTTCAGCACTGGATTAATTTTTTAGTAATGACTCATAATTAACGTTTTTTTTTTTTTATGGTAGGTAAAATCATCCAATGACAAGTCCCGCCCTTGGGTGGAGCGGGAAGTAGTGTCAGACTCTTACTGACTAAAAACCTACCCCGTTCCATCGTTGCCTATCATGCCGGGGCTGAGCCTTCCTCTCAGAAAACGGCCCTTAACCCCAGCAGGCTTCGACTCTGCCTGCCTGCAGCTAGCAGGCTGGGCCTCTACGGTTTGCTGACAGCTCCTTGAGGCGCGCGGGAACAGAACGCGCCGTCGACGACTTGGGCTCGGTCCGATATGTTACCGATCGACCGGACGATCGGACAGCGTGCTACCCACTGCACGCCGTCCGCAAGCCCGCGCCTACGGTGGCCGGAAATCGGGATCGGAATCCCGGCGGCGGCTGGGGCGAGCGCCCCGTTGCCTCTGCCTGATGCGGTCGGCCTCCTCCTTTGCTAGCATTACTGCTTCGCAGAAGGAGGCGACCGCCTGCCATCCCTCCTCACTCCGGACCATGGCCTGAACCAAGGCCCGGCGAGAGAGATCGCTGCCGCCGATTGCCCCCACGAGGACACGGCGATGCTCCGCCCAGGCGGGCTCATAATTAACGTTGCTGATTTTAGTAATAGTACATACCAAGGGAAATAAAGCAAATAAAACTTGGATAAACTATTTATTCTTCATAAAATATTTCATCCAAAGATGGAGCTGGAGCACTTACATTGTTGAAGCGGCCCCAGCTTAAATACCATAATACTGTTATAGTATGAGCACAACACCCTACTGTACGGTTACCCACTAGACAGTTACAATAGTAAGCAATGATACTTTCTAAAGAATTTGCCCGATTTTCATCTTTACTTATCAATAAATAAGAGTAATATGTTTTGTGGCTCACATGGCGGGACTTAATTCTAGCCCTAATTAAATAATTATTTTGACCCAATATTAACACGTTGAACGCCCAAAAAAAAATACGCCTTCGCCCTATGGGCCATGGCAGACACCGTATGGCTGACAATGAGCCGGGTCCATCGGGCCGCGGCAGACACGGTTTGACTGCCAGTACGATCTGCGTTAAAATGTCTTTACTGGGCTGGCAGACATAAATAAGTTTGTGAACGCTATTCGCAGTGACCCGCGGGGCGCTGTAGAACAAACCTCGCGCCTTAGCGCGGCAAAAATCTTACAAGTCTTTGAGATATTTGGGACCTGACGGACCCGACACATTTTTTCTCTGACATTTCTGGTTTAACATTTATACGGATGACTTTTAGTTAAATAAATTGTGTCATACAGTTATGATTTTAATTATTTACATCATTGGGGTATAAAATTAAGCATGCCAAATATTAGAAAAATACCTTTATTATAAAATAAAAAATACAGTACTCTACGCTATGACTTAAAATTGGAGATCAAACAAATTAAATGACTTCTTTCTTAATTATACATAATAAAAATGAAAAAAAAAAACAATCAAAACACATGGACGGCTTATAAGGGCAGGTTTCACAAAATATACTGACTTTCTTGGTTTTATTTCTAGCATATTGTCGGCCCATGAAATAGACATAAGTTCTAAACTTTATGTAATCTATTAAAACAATCAAAACACATGAACGGCTTACAAGGGCAGGTTTCACAAAATGTGTTGACTTTCTTGGTTTTATTTCTAGCATATTGTCGGCCCATCAAAATGACATTTTGCTTATAGCATCCAGAGCACAAACGTCGGGTACTTTTAGATTTGCCATCTTTTTTAGACAATTGATGCTTCAACCGTTTAGGCACCTCACGAAGTCGATACTCCTCGCTCTCTGTTTGGCAGAATTGTTGTACAATTTCCTTTCTAAAATCTACTATTTGAATAGTTTTCTTTGTGACTGACTGATACAAAATTAGAGCATTTATCACTGTAGTGTTTAGTAGTAAATTAATGGCAAGCTTCTTATACCATTTGACAGATTTTCGTAGTGGAGTCGAATAAGACGCTAATTGATCAGAGAGGTCTACCGCACCCTTTGCCATATTGTAATCAACAATTATTTTTGGCTTCCGTATAGTTTTCCCACGCTGTTGAATATTAACAAATCGATCAGTATGTTTAGTGGATAGAACATACACATCCCTCTTGTCCTTCCATTTTAAACACGTTATTCCGTCGTTACTCTCTGCAGCTTTATACTCTCCACGCTTAAGTTTGGCATCAATGACCTCTTTTGGTAAACCTTTACGATTTTTTCTTACGGTGCCGACGAGATGCATTTCTCTTTGTAATAATTGTCTGGCTAATGTAATGCTTGTGTACCAGTTGTCCGTAAATAATGTATGCCCTCTTTCAAAACGATCTTCACATAAAGACATCACAACATTTGTGGGTGTGTTATGAACATCATCATTTTTCCCCGCGTATACTTTTACTTTATAAGTATAGCCCGGTATGGTACATAGTTTAAATTCTTTAATCCCGTATTTATGCCTCTTTTGTTTATTGTATTGTCTGAAAATAATTCTCCCACGGAAAGGGACCATGCTTTCGTCTATACACAGGTTTTCTGTTGGCGAAAAGTTTTCCTGAAATACTTTATTTACTTCATCATACAGCTTGCGGACACGATGCAGTCGGTCTGATTTATGTTCATTGTCATTTTCTGAAAAGTGTAACATTTGCAGCAACAGCTCGAAACGATTACGAGACATAATGGTCTTTGGAAATGGATGGCTAATCATGTCGTCCTTACACCAATAATCAGCTAATTTAGGTAGCCTCACCAAGCCCATAAATAAAATCAAGCCAAAAAAACATTTCAACTCAGCAGGGTTAGTGGGTGTCCATCTACGAACCCGTGCAAATTTAGAAGCTTCAGGTAATTGTGTTATTTCTTTAATTGCATATTCATTAGTGGCATCGACTATTAGTTGCAATATGTTATCAGTCAAAAAAAGCGAAAAACATTGCGCAGGAGTCATTCCATGCATACACTTTATATGGGGTGCGGGACCAGAAATGTCTGTAAACGGAATAATACGGCGTTGATTACCTTGAACCTCTGTCCAGATGTTCGAAGGGCTTGTATTATTACTGGGGCAGGGCGGAACGTTTTCGGCATCGCTGTCTTCGCTAGTTGATAATATAATTCGGCGGCACTTTCGTCTTAGGGGTTGAATTATATCACTACACTCGTCATCTGAACTCGGCATTATAAAACTATTATTTAGTAATGATATTTCAATATTGTCCAGTTGCATCAGATGTTCAGCGGTTATATCAAAATCCAAGTCTTCCATGTTTATTAGTAATAGTAGGAGTATTAGTAACGAATACTGAATACGTATGTAGGTATAATTACAAATTACAGAGCGCGCGAAACGGTCCGCACTTTAGCGTACGACTTTTGCCACTGAGTAGTAGCGAGAGCAAGCGCAGCGCTTACGCGCGGGTGCGGGGGGTGGTTGACAAGGTGACCCGCGTGGCCCCCTCCACTGAAATAACGAATAGTGCTTTGGCTGGGCCATGGCAGATAATGGTGACTGCCAGCTATTTTTTCTCTATATTTACTATTTTTCGCTATTGTATTTATTTCATATTAGATTATACCCATTTTTCATACAATTAAACCGGAAAAATATGTTAACAAATTTTGACTGTTTTTTAATATTTCATGAAGCCCACTGAGAATACACACTGGCAGATAAATGGTGTCTGCCATGGCGTTCAACGTGTTAAGGGCAAATCCTCTTCCAACACATTGCTTACTTCAACATTATATGTACCATTACTTCTTATGTGCTCCCCATAATAGGATCTAGCCTGTTTTAATTGGTAAGATCCCAAAGCAAATCTTCTTAAATCATTTAAAGTTAATCTGGGAAAATGGTCTAAATGGGGAGCATTGCTGTCTATGTTTTGGAAAACCGCACGTCTCCTATTGATGTTTTCCCTTCGAATAAATTCCCCTAAAAATTGCTAGTATTTAATCTCGCCTGAGCAATTTGTAAATACTCCCCAGCATCAGGTCTGTCTTCTATTGTTGGGTGGAATTTATTCAAAAGAGCACAAGCAATTTTAAAATCATCCATAAGGTGTGTTGATGCTCTGTTAAAATATTCTTGTCGAAAGAGTTTGTAGTCTCTTTTAATGCGACCGTTTACAACTTCAACTACCCATCTACACATAGTTACACATCTAGACTTATTTGCTTGATCAGTTGTCAATTGAAATTCATTTTCCAATAATGACTCAGGCATGTGAGTTTTATAATTATAGCTTTCCAACTCGGGGATCACGTCTCTAAATCCCCTATCCAATATGAAGACGTCCCCCTGTCTAAAAAATGAGCGCATTGGACCACTTTCATTACGAAATAGATCACTCATGATTGTTGAGTCATTTTTTGTTGCTTCATACGGTCCAGTGCACTCTAAAATATATCCATCACAACATGTAATTAAAAATGGTTTAACCAAATTAGCATACTTATGTAGACTATATGTTTGTTTCTGGTATTTGTAGTTACTACTACTCTGTACATAAACATATGTACCATCACATATGACAATAGCAGGTTTAGCATCTGAAGCCATGCTACTGTCTCCAAATAGACCTTCAGGAATAGTCCTGTTACATGAGGCCACATTTTGTACATTAGTATGAGTAAGACCCAAATGCATTGGTACAAAATGTTCTTTTAAACATTCTCTAACAATCTTCATTTTTTTTTCTAATGTAGATCGTGGCATTTGAAAAAGAGTTGACAGTCTTTGATTGCTGTCTCCTGTCCTAAGCTTAACAAGATATATGCTCAATGCAAGGCTAGGATTTGTAACCGCATTATTCAAACTAAGAATGCTATTTAATATTTCATTAAACTGCACTTCTGTTAGTCCCAGCCAATAATGGCGTAAATGAGAATCCATTGCCGCAATATTATTAAAATCTAAAGTCCTTTGAGAAGCCCTTTCCAGCATGGAAAATATGTCATCGACTTGAAAGCCAGTAAAGTCATTTAAAATAGCAGTCAGTTCATCCCACTGATTACTATGTAAATGGTGATGACGGATCCTAGCATTTAACGGTATATATATTGTACTGCAATAACAATAATTCCTTTATAGTCATAGGCACTAAAAGACGTTCATTATTTTCACAGCCTACAAACATACAGTGACGAGAAGCTGCAGCAACTCGTTTATACTTTTGTGAGCTAATTTTAGTTTCTAGTCGTAATGCTTGTTGTGGTTGGGGTGTTGGAGCAGGCATTGGAGGTGGTTCAGGTATCCCGGTGTCTTCCAATGAAGGCGAAGCTACATCCATGATACTGTCGGGTCTGTTTGAGTCTTGAACCTCCAATCGTCTTGTTTCCCGAGTAGCCGCTAACCAGCAAGGAATGCACACTCTTTGCAAATGTGGAGCCTATAATGAAATAGTCAGTATTAATGAATGTCAGAATACGCACCAAACCCTATATTGCTATTGTGCAATAAAATGATTAAAAATACTATCAATCAGAAAGAAACAGTGCAGCAGTTTTTCTTAAATATATTTAGAAAATGTTAAGCACAATTGCAGAGCATGAGGTCTCAGGTCCGTTTCCCAGGTTGGGTTTCTGGGTTTTTTCCAATGAGAATTCCTGAGTAGCAGCCAGGAGTCTGGTAGACTGGGTTTGTGCCTGGTTAATGGCACTACTCTCATCCCTATTACTTGAGACTTAAATAAATGTATTTGTACTGTTAGATACACCTGTGCCTAATTATCATCACACTTATGATTGGGGATTACGTTGTGATGATATGAAATGTTATTAAAAAAATACTGACCAGGTGTGCTAGAGTCCATCTTAAAATCATGCTACGTTGTGGGCAGTCTAACTCAACTTTATGGGTTCTCCGACTTGCAATAGAGATACCACATCCATAACAGATGTTCAAGTGACCATAATAATATGCAGGTGACATATCCTCGTGGGATCCAGTTATATTACATAAAATCCTTTGTTGCAACAACAAATAACATTCAATACACAGGATATTATCCGACGTTACCTGGAACAGATTATAAAATCATTACTCTTCTACATTTATTACTGCTTAAACTTATAAATACATAAAATAAATCCTCATAAAGGAATATATAATTATACAGTGCACTTCGTTTAATCAAATGATGTTTTGAGTTTGCTATATCGTCTATAATAAATATTGTTGTGTATGCACACGATAACTTACAGGTGTAGGCATTGTCCAAGTTCGTAGAAGAACTGTCATTTGCTCGTTCAACTCCTCAACTGTATACCGGCGTAAATTAGGTGCTAATAAAATCGAACAGTTAATACAACGTTGGGAAGACAGACGGCGTGCCCGACTTCTGGCTGGGTTAGACATAGTTCTGATAAAAACTGTTCGGGAGTCCAAATCTCAACAAAGATAGCACTTAGAGTCAAATATCTCACAAAGAACAGCACAAACAAGAGTCAATTATCTCACAAAACATAAAGTACTCGAGGAACTTATTAGCTCAAATCGGTGGTCGCAGAAAAAGCACGTATCGTAAATAATAACTATGCAAATACGGAATTCAAAACTCATCGTATTTAAACAAAGCAATCACGAACGTAACGAATCTCAAAACCAAAGTGCTGTGACAAGCGCAAGTAAATGTTGCCAGATCGGTTATATTTAATCGTTACTAAATCGATTTCAGTTTTTTTTTTATCAATTTATCGATTAAAACTGTTTTGTTAATACGGCGTTTCCAAAATACGTAATGCTTTTTGTTTGTGTAAATCGTTTTTATGAACATCTAATCAACAATATAAACTAATTATGAAAATAAGCAATCTATTGTTGTCATCGTTCCATCGATATTACCGCATAGACTATAATACTAAAACATAATGCTAAAACATTATATTTGAGGTTGCCAAATGTTGAGACCTACATTTTAATGTTGAGAGACCTAAACTAGTTGTAATAATTAAAAAATGTATTTTTTTTATTGTTAATTATCGTTTTGTTCTGATATCGATTACTCCATTATTATACGCATTTTGAATATTATTTGATTTCTGGCAACTTTTTTTTGTATCTTATCAAACGGATGTCGATGTAATGTTTAACTATTAATTCACTTTAATTTTATTCCCAAGATGAAAAAAAAATTATAAAAAATAATTTGCACACAAAAAAATAAATAATATTTTTAGGTTATTATTCCAAACAGGCACACGACAGCACAAAAGGGACCTGCCCCGTGGCAATTTCCTTTGTCAGCAGGCCAGGATTATATTTATCGTATTATCTGAGAAGGTAATCATTAACGTATTTACGTTAATGATTACCTTCTCAGATACACTAAACAGTGAAATTTTTCTTTTTTTCTGCGGAGAAACAAAGTCCTGGAATTGACGCGAGGTAGACAGCGCTAGTTCCATTTTAAAACAGTGAAGAAAACTTATAGGGGTAAATATACAAAAGTTGGACAACTTTTTGTCCCATTTTGCAAACATAATTTTAACCATAATATATATGATATATTAGTTTGTATGGATAGTTTATCTTATTAATATACTATCCTATGCCAGGCCAGTCAGTTTTTTAAATATTTTGAGAGTTATTTGCATTTTTTTAAATTTCATTACCAAAGGACTGATGAGGGTGGCAGGGTACTGATTAAAAACACATATTCGTAGGAAAAAATAAGATTTATTGTAACTTTGAGTATTTGCAAGTACAAATAGCTTAGAATATAATAAAGGCACATTTTTTAAGAATTAAATCACATTCAACTTTGGGTATTTTCAAATACAAATTATCTTAGAATCTAATGAAGGCATATCTTATCAATATTACCTCTAAAACTATTGAAAACTAAAAATCTGAAATACGTCAGTCTTCAAGACAGTCTTTTAAATTTATAGTGCTTATTTTTACTTTGAGGCAGTTTCTTTAATATTATATAATTCTGAGAAACTTAAAATTATAACAAAAATAAAGCTGCTTATAGCAATACTGTATTTTCTATCACTAGGTAAAAATTGCGTAATGTAATGACTATTAGACAAAAATAAACAATAAAAACAGCTCTTAAGCTGCAACAAAAATATGCTTCTAAATATCAAAATTAGTTAACATATTAATAAAAATTACTTTTCAAAAACGTCAATCTTCTCTTTAAATTGGTAAAATATCCTTTTCCCTTTTGTAATCAGGTTTGGTACAGGAAGTTTTTTTATTACTTGGTCCATTGGTCAGTCTTGGCGCAAGCTTAGACAGCGGACTGACGACAGGGTACTGATGAATTGAACATTAATTTGAGGTTATCCTTGAAACTTAATTTTATATCTAGATTTTTAATTATTAAGATGATATATTTATACAAATCACATGTAATCATGCATAAATTAAAACAAAACACAGCCACTAAAGGAAATAAAGACTCACCAGAGTACTGAAAACTTCAGTGGATCAGCACAAACACACGCGGTAAAAACGGCGCTAGCACTGGCCTCGTAACAGCTGCCGTCAATGTGGCGCACTCTGCGCCTAACTTCAGTATCAACATTCAATCTGTCAAAGAGTTGATCAAAGTGGAGTAATATTTTGCGGGAATTACAAATTTTAATGTCGCACAAAGGACTGATGGGTAAAAGTAATGACAAAGTTTGTTCAATTTTTTAAAATAGCTTTTTACGGATTTTGTTAATAAAATTGGTTAATATGTTTTAAAAATGTATTGTAGAATATATAGAAATATTAAGATTAACAATAAATACGGAATAGTTTATTATACAACCACTTCATTAAGCGTTTTTGTAATTGTGACACGCCAGGGAACTGATATTTTGAGGATTTATTGCATTATTTAACAAATTAGCTTTTAGAGTATGTATTTTAAATTGAGTGGGTACACAAAAAGGATTTTAGAGTTTCATTATATATTGTCACATAACAAAATAAATTAAAATTTTCGTATTTATTGACTGATGACAGTGAGTAGGACAACTTTTGTATATTCACCCATAGAAAGAAAATATGTTGGTTTATTCTGTCGGAATAGACGCATTATAAAAAAAAAAAAAACAGCAATTAGTCGGGCCATGTTTGGAACTGGTATAACTGTGTTGCACCATAGACACTAAACAGAATACAGTCGTCTAAGTTCAAGGTTATTTATTGTCTATTGCGCCTGGCCGAGACCGAAAGAGATAAAAAACAACAAAAATATGAGAAAAGATAACTGAGATAACTGTGTCCGAAAAGTAAGCGATCACTAACTCAATTCCAAACTAGTATTTATGACAAGGATTTTTTGTTGTGATTGAAGGCCAACAAAAAAACCACATGTAAACAAGAACAAATCTCAGGTTTACAATCATTGATAAATTAGCAATTAACAATTTGACCAGCAACTCTCGTCATGTAGACGAACACCAAACTTATTTATTAATGCTGCTGCTGTCTGAAAAGATGCCATCATATTTGGCACTGTTTTATTGAAGTGGTCAAACCTAAATAGTCTATAATCTTTATTGAAATATTCATTGACCACCTCTACCACCCGTCTACAAATAGTTACACAACGACTCCTGTTTGGTTGGGCTGTAGTTAATTGGTGTTCACCTTCACTTACAAACTCCGGTACATACACCTTATAATTGCAGCTCTCTAGCAACCTGATGCTGTCCCTGAAACCCCTGTCTAAAATAAACATATCATTTTCTTGAAAATAACGACTGATTGGGGAATTCTCATTTGATGTGGTAGCCTTGTAGGGGCTAAAACACTCTAAAATATAGCCATCACATGTTAGAATCATAAATGGTTTGAGCAGATTTCTATGTTTATGTAATGAGTATGACTCTTTTTGGAACGTATAATTACTGTTTTTATTTAATTAAATGTATGTTCCATCACAGATTACAATTGTTTGTAAATTGTTTTCGTTGTATATTGCATCTGGAATGGTTAAAATGTGCTGAAGAAATTCCTCTCTGGTTATGTGAATTAACCGTAAGTTTCATGTTACAAAATCTTGCAGTAAAATGTCTCTGACTTTACTCATTAGACGCTCGAAAGTACTGCATGGTATTTGTGGTAGTGTGGAAATCCTTGCATGCGGGTTTGTGATCGACCACACGAGCTCATTGTGCGAATTAAAAACACCTGTTCTAACAAATGAGCACTCGTCGGTGAACAGTATCCAATTCAAAAAATCACTATCTTGTTCGATTTTGTTGAGTATCCATCTACTGAATTCTAATCTTGCCTCATAGTCGGAGGGAAGTAGAGATTGGACGCGATGATAGTGAAATGGGTGCTGGCCATCTTCTTTTAGTAACCTCCAAACGCGCATATGGTTTACTCCGACTTCGTGTCCCGCTGAGCGCGTACTTCGCGTTGGATCGTGCTCAAACAAGTCCAAGACTTGCTCCTCGATGTCACTGTCTCGAGTCCTCGGTCTGCCTGCGTCAGCTCGATGTTGGTCTCGTCCGTGCACACTGCCAGTATTGTACGTACGTATGTGCAAACGCTGGAATGCCATCGCGACGCGAGCGACGAGGGCGGCCGCGGTGGGAGGCGGAGTAAAGGGGTAGGTAGACACGTGCGCCGCGGTAGCGTTTGGTCTCTGTTGCTTCAAAGAAAGCCGCCGAGCTATTTAGCAAAATAAAAATGTACCTACTGACTTGTAAAATCAGATATTCTAAACATTTTTTCGAATGTGTCGATTTTAATAGTTATTTTATTTTCACCCCTCGACTAGCCAATCATTATTTTTTTAAATCAGAATTCCATTAATGCTTTGCTTGTAGGTAAATATATATAACCCTTAAAGGAACAACAGGGTTTTCGTTACATATTGTATAGCCATCACATGTTACAATCATAAATGGTATAAGCAGATTTCTATATTTATGTAATGAGTATGACTCTTTTTGGAACGTATAATTACTGCTTTTATTTAATAAAATATATTTTCCATCACAGATTACCATTGTTTGTAAATTGTTTTCGTTGTATATTGCATCTGGAATGGTTAAAATGTGCTGAAGAAATTCTTCTTTGGTTATATGAGTTAACCGTAAGTTTCATGTTACAAAATCTTGCAGCAAAATATCTCTGACATAACTCATTAGACGCTCGAAAGTAGTGCGTGGTATTTGTAGCAGTGTGGAAATCCTTTCATCTGAATCTCCTTTTCGCATCTTTATTAGAACATAAATGATAAACCTAATATACCCCTGTGCATCTCTAGGATTCGGGGTAACTCTGCTAAGAAAGACAATAAGTTATCAATGGTTATTTCCATCCAACTTCATAAATGATCATCCGTTTGTTCTATGGACTCGATTCTGCTTAAATCAAAAAAAATATTTATCTACATTAATAACCGACAGCTTGTATTATAATTGATCACCGGTATTTGATGTGATTTGAGATGCCATATTTGATTGGAGATGCCGTATTTGATTGGAGATGCCGTATTTGGAGCTCTTTTATAATTATGCATTGTAGTGGACAAGCGGATGTTCGTAGGTTCCTGATGAATGATGGGCTCTCCTTCAATATTTTTTATAGATTGTGAAGAATCGTCACTGACGAACATTAAATAATAAATGTGCACTCAAATCCTTTTTAAGAGCCGTGAAGCTTGGGTCCAATCGCTCATGTTGGAGCTAACGTGATCAGAGCAGTTTACGCCGAGCAAACAGCTTAGTCCAGCAGCACACATGGCGGCGCATGCGACGGAACCGTGCTGACGGCGGAGGCGCCGAAATGCACTCTTTTTCACAGAGGTTCGCTGGAACAGTTAGCATTTAGTGGTTTTGAAATAACGGCTAATTAAAAAACATCCGTCCTGCATATCAGCAACTCACACAATGCGAGAGCAAGAATCGATTAGATAAGATAGCTAGCTATGATAGGATAGGGAAAAGGTCTTACTCTTCCGAAGCAGCAAGAGCAGAAAGCATGCAGTTCTTAACTCGACTGGCAGGCTGATTACGTATCTTGCAAAAGCCGAGCGATAGCAAAAATTGCACAAAAATTGCTCTCCAATCGCAAATTCGTATTACGTATTAGCGAAAACCACGTGATAGCAATCACACGACAGTGCTGCCTCTATGGAGCAATCGAGTAACTAAATGTGCATTGTCCTACTTGAATCCCTAGCGATAGCGTTTTCTTTCGTATTACGTATGGTTATTGACAGCAATGCGACAGCGATCGGCAAGCAATTTTAGTTGTCAAATTGCGTTACCTATTTCCTTCATTGTTGATCGCTTGCGTATCGCTCTCTGATTGCCAAATAGAAATTAGCTTTTTTTTGTATCCATTATTTCACCAGTAAATTGTATACTTCGATCTGGAGCGTGGTTAATTAACATTTAAAGTTATTGTGTGTGCTGTGAAAGACTTCATTCGGTCTTTTCAAGCAACATACAAATATTGTTTTGAGTTGACTAAGGTACCTACTCGAAAAACAATGGCTTGTTCTGTTGCTTAATGCACTTGATGTTGAAGCCAGAAGAGTCGAAAGTCGTAATACAGCACATTTGCGACGTTGTCTTCGAAATCAAGCCAAAGCTTTGAACCTCCCTGACGCCGAGTTCAAAGCTCATTATCGCCTTTCCAAGGAACTATTTATAGATTTATGCGATGAACTTAGACCGTTCTTGACCAGAAGAAAAAGGAAAACAAAAGTTACTGTTGAATGTAAAGTAAGTACCTACATAATAATATATTGTTAAGTTTATCCTTTAAATAAGAAGGAACCCGATTATACTATTAATCAATATATATTGTGATATTGCAGGTGTTAACAACACTTTCATTCTATGCTACGGGCTCATACCAAAAACCTGTAGGCATGAGCTATCTGCATGGGCTTAGCCAAGCCAGTGTATCCAACGCTATAAAAGAGGTGACCATCGCTATGAATACACAAAGCATTCTAACAAAGTATACAAGATTCCCTCAAACACATCAAGAAAGAAACACAATTATAAATGGGTAAGAGAACAATAACTACCTTCACAGAAGTGTGAGTCAATGTTTTATTTTATGTGTAAAAAAGCACAAACCCAAACTCCATTTGGACTGGAATTTGGCCATAAACTAGAGCATATAGGAAGGTTTCACGAGCCCAAGTTTCACGGTTCTCAGCACTGGCCAAATTGGTAAAATGGGAAATGTTTACATTTTAGGTTATTTTTTATATATAAGGTTTTTATATAAAAAATGATATTTTAAAGCTTGAGCTTTACTTCTAATATAAATCTGGAACAAACATGGATGGTGTTAAGCACAGCAGCCATCACACCATGATGAGATTACAAATGCGTTGAACTTCAGCTGTAAACCATGTTTATTAAGTAGACAAGCCCTAGCAACTACTACCTACTACTATTAACAACTGCAATGTTAATAATATATCTAATAGAGGATTTGATGCAATCTCAGATTACAGTAATCTGAAATTGTAATAATATATACTCGTATATATATTTAAAAAAAAAACTTTTAAGTGTGATAAATGGTTTTATTAATCAGCTTCATTAGGATTATCATAATATAGTAATACATTGTCTAGAAATTGCGCAGGAGGGAATTGACTACCCTGGTGCCGTGCCCAACCAAGATACCAAATTATGCTCATGGTGTGGGCACAGCAGCCTACAGTTCTTTTTCCAACGATACAAGTGCAATAATATTGGATTATAGCATCCCTTCTACTTAAGGAGCTGTCAACTAACACATAAAAATAATAAATCTTTTTACTAATATGCCTTGATTTTATCCTCCCTCTTAATATCCAAGTTGAGGCTTCACAACTGTTGCTGTAGGTCAACATCAACCTCTCTGCACACTTCTATGACATATGAGCCATTTTCGAGTAAGAACGGGCTTGTTTGATTTGGTATGTGCCCAGGGAGACAAGAACAAGCTCGCTATATGTTAACTCAGGAAACTCACTAACATTATTTCTTTCTACATCTATTGCTTGGAAATGCACTCTACGTCGATTTATATTGTTGTTAATCACATAGTTACTTAATCTATTTTCCACATGCATGTATGGATTATTTTTTTGCAGAATTTCGTGAGCATCACTACGGTTTGTGATAGGAGGATGGAAAGCATTAATTAAAGCGGCAGCCACTTCAAAGTGCACCATTAAATTTTTTGACGCTCTATTAAATAAATCTTGGTGAAATATCTTTAAATCACGCTTGAATCTACTTCAGAATTCACACGCAGAATTCGAAAAGAGGTTGTATGAAATAATAAGTTTCAACAAATATGAGAAAATACGTTCACTCGCGCAAAATACGAAAAGCGAATAACATGACAAGACAATGACATTGATTTGAATTGAAACCGCAACAACGTTTTTTTCCTTCGCCCTTTTTGGGCAGGCTAAGGTCTTAAAACATATTGCCTCATCATCAGTATCCAAAATACAAAAATGATGCCAAAACCACAACAATGGCAGGCTTTGAGATTGACGTTTACTTATTTTACATTTTTAACACTATAAACAATTATACTAAAACGGAGGAGTAACATTTAATTATTTGAAAAAAGTCGATTCCCATTAATTCAATTACATAATTGGGGTACGCTCTAATGTCATAATGACAGCGTTTGTGAAGTTAGTGACGTATTAAATAATAAGCACTGTAGCAGTTTACAAAGCTTGTTTAAGACAAAAAAATAGAAATCTATTTATTTTCTACACTTGGCCGGTGCTAATGAGGCTAAGATTTAAATGGGTTTAAAGGTACTTCTTTAAAACTTTAATGTTTATTAGGCTTCACAAAGTTACATATGTTTCTTAATACTATTGAGACTCATTTTTACAAATTCGTAAAACAAAATGGCGTCGCGGAGGTTAGCTGCGTTGCGTCCGTACGCGGCGATGGTCGGGGCGCTCTCTCTCCGCCGCCGCGCCGCTCGCATCCCGGCCTGCGCTGGCGCGCGGTGTATGCGGGCGGCGGAGGGGGGGCCGCGCGCGCTTGATAGGCTGCGAGGCGTTGCAACCACAGTGTAGCGAAGCCACAGCCTACTCAAATTATTATTCCCGCGCTACATCCTCCCCCTCTAGCCTAACCTAGTGTCCCCACAGTTGGGCTAGTCTAAGTATCTGCGCGGTCTACCGCGTTTGCGCTTTTCGCGAACGGGATGCTCTACTTGGCCTGCGAAAGGCGTGAGGTGCGAAAAATGATATTTCCCTACGTCCTTCCCTGTCTGTACGTTTTCCAACCCGTAAGTGGTTGGGCTAATAACCTTACCTATTTTGTACGGGCCGTCACGACGTGGGATAAACTTCGCGGTCTGTCCGCGGCCTGCGTCGTTAGAACCTTGCGTCTTCAACAAGACCAGATCGCCTACCTGATATTCTGGTGGCAATCTCCTCTTCTGATCAGCACTCTCCTTCTGGACGGCCTGCGCTTTCTCATGAATGTCCCTAGCCTCGTCTAGGGTAGCAGCCATTTTCTTTAAGTAGGGTGTAATGCTGGGCACGAAGTTGTCGTGTTCCACGATAGCCCTCATGTCTACCGCGGAGTCGGAAGGAGCTCGTAGCTCTCTCCCGAAGGTGAGGTACGCCGGCGAATATCCCGTGCTGCTTGTGATCGCAGAGTTCATAGCAAACCTGATTGCGGCAAGGTGCACGTCCCAGGTGTTGTGTTCATGGCCTACGAGAATGGCCAGTTGAGGTTTAAGGTCGCGGTTTTTCCTCTCTATAGGGTTGGCTTCAGGATGATAAAAGGGGGTGAGTGACTGGGTGATCCCCAAAACGTGGCATACCTGTTGCATGACCTCACTCACAAATTGCACGCCGTTATCACTGATCAAGCGGCGTGGTACTCCATACCTGAGGAAAACTTCATTTGCGAGTGTCTGAGCGCATTCGACGCCGGTGGCATTCTCCAGTGGAAACAGTTCCACCCAGCGCGAGCAGACGTCCTCAACAATCAATACCCACCTGTTCTTCTTAGGCGTCTCTACAAGTGGACCAAACAAGTCCACGGAAACTACCTCGAATCTTCTTGACACGGCAGGAGTTTGTAGCAATCCTGCTGTTTTGCGGTTGTCGGCTTTGTACCTCTGACAAGGCACGCACTCCCTTATATAGTTCGCGATGAACGTGCGCATGCCAGGCCAATAATACCTAGCACGAATGCGGCTTAATGTGCGTTCCACGCCGAAATGGCCAGCTGTCGGCGCATCGTGGAAGTCAGCCATGACCTGCCTGCGTTCATGTTCAGGAACAACTAGGCTACAGTCCTCTCCATCGTCAGACTCCAAGCTGTATCTGTATAGGATACCGTCGGAAATGGTGTACCCGCGGTCAGACCAAGGTCTCCCCCTAGAAGATTCGTCGGACTCCATGTCCTCAATAATCTTACGAACTTCTGGGTCCAATAGCTGATTGCTACGGATATCGCCACTATTCCTCTTCGGCATATCGATGAGCGTCATACATAGATCGCACTCGTTCTGATCGCCTTGGCAAACTGGTCGCGACAATGTATCTGCAACTACGTTTGAACGACCAGGGGATCTAGACAAGTGGCAATCGCTCCGTGTCGAATTCGTTCCGAAGTTCGTTTTCGCTTTTGCGATGTCGACTAAAAAATGGTAGCCAAAGTCACATCGACCAACATAACGCTAAGTCGAAGTGTTGGTTCGAAAGAAAAATAACTTTTGGCTATGGTTATCGAATAAAGAAACGTCAAATTCAATACGACAATTGCGGCAAATATAAACAAAGAAACACTTGATATCTTTTTACAGTGAAGTTTGCTTGGTGAAAGTGTTATTAGTGGTGTTGGCGATCGCTGTGCTCTGATAACATGATGGACGGCGGTTTTGGAGGGCTGGGTGACATCACGGGATCGGCATGGACGTTCAAGTGCTCGCGATACCCCGAGCCCAGTGCCCCGACAAAAAAACCTCTTGACTTAAGGAGCATAGGAAGACCAAGACCCAAATATTAAGACATTATTCGTTCAGTTTTAAACTAACCTTTCTGTAAGACAGTCATCGTAATTAGTATCATTAAAGTCTTAGTCCATGATCACTGTTAACTTTATGTTTAAAAAAATAGTTAAAAGAGTAGTTAATAGTGGTGTTAAAATTAACTAACTAAACAAAGATATTATAGGTAAGTTGCCTAACTTTGTAAAAGAATTTTAAGTTCCTCAATTACATTAGTTGAAAAAATTATGTTTATGACGATAAACAATCTGAAACTAACAGGTTTTTTTTCGTTTTTAAGGATAATTATAATGGAGCCACGAATGCGAGCCAGTGGTGAACAATTTTCAACCCTTTTGGAGTTCATGGAAAGGTAAGAAAGTGTTCACCTCGACCATGAACTAGATTCAATTCATATCACTTGAAAATGCTCAGTGTAAACAATGACGTGATCCTAACAATTTGTTGCTTATTCCTCTATTCTTTGTTTGATTACAGTCATGGCGATCTTTCAAATCCCCGTAGTGGGCCTCAAGGGCGATTGAAATCAGAGCGCTTGTGGTGTGAGTTGGTGACAATATTAAACTCAATTGGTGGTGGAGTCAATAAATCTACAGAAAAATGGAAAAAGGTAACAATTGAACAACTATGTATTCTAATCATCGTTATTACCTATTACCTAACTTTGCTACATGTTGCTTAATTTATTTCGAAGGTTTGGGTAGACTGGAAGTTAAAAACAAAAAAAAAAAAGCATCGTTAATAAGACGTCATGCAAGTGGTACTGGTGGTGGGCCTAGTAATCGCCAAACCCTTACAAGTTTTGAGGAAAGGGTTTTGGCGATTATGGGAAATTTGACTGTGGAGGGTCAGGCAAGCATACAGGAGAAAGGATTTGCCGTAAGTATTGCACTTGTTCATTTAAAAATATTTATTATATTTTTTTTAAACATGTATTTATCCACTTTTTGAGAATAAATTAAATTAACATTCTACAATTTGATGGATTTTACTAATTATGAAGTACAATAAAAAGGCATGCTGCCTTACAAATACATTTCAGAAATAAGCAACCAAAATTAACAGTTTCATTACAAAACCTACCTCCTAAAAAACGATTAAAAAAAATCTTAAATAACTAAACCAATTAAATGGGAAATAAATCATATTTAAACTAAACGCACATTGTATAATAAAATGAATTTATATATAGTTAATACAAGTTTCATATATATATTTTAAATATAGCTAACCTCTTTTCAGGAACCACTACTGCTCATTCATCCCCGACACAGACTACTACGAATTCACCACCTGCCACGCACCAACAAGACACGATTGGCTTTGAAATCACAATAGCCGACGGTAGGTTTACCTACATAAACATATTTTATAGATGCGTTTTCAAACAGACATTTGAATTCCACTCAGGACTCAGAACAAGCTCATTTCATTTACAGAACCTGTGCCAATATCACCACCCGCGCCTGTAACTCCACCATCTACTAGTTGGCAGCCACTTCAGTCGGAAACTCTCGCTCAAGGACCATCAACATCACAAAATCAATCCGCAAGAAGGCGTTCATGGGTGCAACCTGCACCGCCTGCACCTTCCACCCCTCCACCGACTAGCAGGCGACGGTTATTATCCACCCCGAGGTAACGGCTTCTCCTGCACGCACGACGCTGAGGGCGCGCCGAAGACGTACACTCGCACCATTCGATAGAGCAACGAGTGAGTTCGTTGCTATCGAACAATTACGTCTACGCCAGGAGGAGAAACGGGACAGGCAGCTCCATGAACGGGAAACTCGTAGGATTGAGGTCGATCATGAGCGTAACCAAGTCTTACGCAGGTTTGGAGATATTGCGCAAGCATGGTTTGACCACTATCGGAGTAAGGACGACACCGAACGACTAGGCACTCCTTAGATATTAATATTTTGATGATAGTTTGTGATTAGGTTTTATATTTATTTTAAGTAGTGATAGTTAGATACTTTAAAATGTAATTGTTAAGTTTCATGTGTAGCTTGTTTATTTTTTATTTAGTGAACCTATGTATATAGTTATTATTAAGTAATTATTATAATAGGAAGATAATTAATTAAATTAAATAGTTTAAACCTTTTGTTTTACTATTTTTACACATCCAATATGGATTGGATGAGGCGTAAGCGAGTGGATAGTATGAATACTAAGGGCTGATTTCACCATTCAATATAAAAACTCAGTTCAACTAAACTGAGCTCAGGGTAATCTAGTTTAAAGAACCGTGTCGTAACATGGGCGACAACAAAAGAATTGAAACTGAGTTTAGCGTAAACTAGGTTTAATTCATAGCGGTGAAACGCAAAATGAAGCTATAATCTCGATTAGGCGCTCAAACTGCGTTTTGTTTTATATAATCGCGATTAGTTTCTTGGTGAATTTGGCCCTAAGATGGCTAGATGGATGAAAGAATATGAATGGAACTAAGTATTTCGCTGATCCCAAATAAGTTTGGGGTAAACTGGTGACACCCAATAAAAAGTAGTTCTCCTTTATAGTTAGTCTCTAAAATTATGTGGAGACTGATTTATTATTAATATATCAATCAGAGAAACGATTACATTAATGGTTTGATGTTTTCTAAGACATAATATAATTTAAACATTTTAGTATAATATCTTATAACAACGTAAACTGACAAGAAATCAAATTAATTACTTACTTTACTAATTTAATTACACACCTTGCTAATTTACTTTTAAGATTACTTTTTATCACTAAATGTCTTACCAAACAACAAATCAAAACATATAGTAAAATGTACTTGTCCATACAATTAATATTTAAAATTAATGAACTGGGTACAAAATATGTTGTCGAAAATGAACAATTACACACTACAATATATAATTAATAAATATGGGTAAACTTGACTATATCTACAACCTACTTATTAAATAATTGAGCATTGCCCTGCCTCGGATTAATTCACTTCGATTATCTGTGGAGGTGCTGCTAATTTGTGCACTGGAGTCATCATTATCATCCACAGCAGCAGGGATATAATTCGGAGCAGGTAAATGTGCATGCAGCGAAATGTTGTGTAGCACACAACATGCAATTATTATTTTGCTGGCAACAGTGGGATGGTAATGAAGTGTCCTGTCACGAAGCAAACACCTCCAACGTGTTTTAAGTAATCCGAAGCAGCGTTCAATGCATGTTCTTGCTTGCACATGACGAGCAATGCCGTCTTTAAACTATTTGAGGCCCTGGGCACATTAGTATCATGGGGCCCCTATGACCTTGAGAAAACACTATTTTGTTACAATAGATAAAGAAAGACAAACAAGGTTCTAAATTTATTTTTATTTAGTTACTAACTATAAAAAAATAGGAAATATAAAAAATAATCTACAAAAGTAACTCGCTTAACTTAAAATCCTTAGATTAATTCTATGTTGATTGCAAAGGTACCCTTCTAGATTTAAGATGAGCAAAATCGTTAATCACATCTTCAAAATCTATGGTATTGAGAATATCACATTCTATGGACATCAGCGACAAAGTAGTTAATCTCTCTTGAAGCATTGTACTTCTTAATTCATTTTTTATTCGTTTCAATTTGGAGAAGGAGCGTTCTCCGCTGCAGTTAGTTACCATCATACTTAAAAATATTCTCAATGCAATTTCTACGTTAGGAAATGTGTCTTCAATTTTGTTTTGCTTTAATAGATTATATACTTCCTGTACACTGTTAGATGCTTCATTTTCACTCTGAACATTTTTTAAGTATTCTTTTAAATGTTGACATTCTATTTCTAACTCTTTTTCATTTACGTCTTCGTGATAGATTTGAGAAAATTCTTTGCATCCTTGTCGTATCTCTTCGGAATTCACAGTTTTTAAGTGAAAAAATAAACTAAAACGTTGACTGACGGTCTCATATGAACTTTGTCGCTGTTTTAGATGAACACTCAAGGTATCGATTATTGGGAGAAAGGTTTCTACGTTGAATCGCTCTTTTCCATTCAATTGGACTGATGGCGCAGAGCCATCAAAAAATTCCAGCCGTGAGCTTCTACGTCTTGTTCTTTGAGATAGATCCTTGTAGTCAGATTCTGGGTTATTTTCTTTGGCAGATGATTCGAAGTTATCAAATTTATCCCTGAGGTTAGTAATAAAATCATAAAGTGAAGTCAACAAATTGGTTGCAACGTCCAGTGTTATTGTTTCTTTCTGAAGATAATTACTTGTTTTGTCTATTCTTTCCAATATGGTGCTCCAGATTTCCGTCAGTATAATAAATTCTAGATTTCCCATTTTTCTAGACAGACTCAGGGCTTCGTCTCTTGTTTCTCGTGCCTGTTCAGTATCGTTTGCGATGGTGATTAAAGCTTCTAATATTCTTTTATAACCCCCATGCAAAGCACTTACTGCATCAGCTCGGGCTGACCATCTGGTTTGTGAAAGACTCTTAACAACTTTTTTTGAACCTAAATGTTCTGTTAATATATTCCATCTGTGGGTAGAGCCCGAAAAAAAGTTGTACACTTTCTGAACTATTTCAAAAAACAGTGATGCCTCCGGTATACACTTAGCAGCATGGACACCTACCAAGTTTAGTGAATGTCCTGCACATGGTATAAAGGTGGCAAATTCACATTTTTCCTTGATTCTTGTTTGTAGACCACTATACTTTCCCGACATATTTGAAGCATTGTCGTAGCTTTGTCCTCTGCAATCTTTTATGGGAATATCATGTATCTCTAAAAAATTTAAGATGGTCTCCGCTAAATACTTAGATTTATGCTCTTTAATAGGTATAAATTTCAAAAACCTTTCAACAGGAACACAGTCTTTTACGTATCGAATGATGAAAGTTAGCTGGTCAATATGAGACAGATCGGGCGTACTGTCAACGCTTATGGAAAAATATTTTGCTGATTTAACTTCATTTATAATTTTTTTTAGAACCTGTTTTCCCATTACTTCAATAAACTCATTAAAGATATTTGCTGATAAATAAGAAATGTTACCCTTTCCAGGATTCCCAAATTTTTTTAAGTGATCTGCAAGAAATGGATCAAATTCACTCAATAATTCCACACAACCCAAATAATTTCCATTGTTTGGAGATCCTAGGATTTCATTGTCGCCGCGAAATGGAAGCCCTCTCGATGCCAAAAATTTTACAACAGCTACAATCCGTTTAAGTACGTTTCTCCAATAATCCACTTCCTTTTGATGTTGAGATAATAACTCTATATCTACTCTACCAACCGCTTTACTTCGTGCCAGATAAGTCATCATAGATTGCTTATGCGCTGGGCTATTTTTAACCGACTTCGAAAAAAGGAGGAGGTTCTATGTTCGGCTGTATGTATTTTTTTTTTTTTTTTTTTTTATGTATGTTCACCGATATCTCGGTCAATTGTGGACCGATTCCGAAATTTTTTATTTTGATTGAAAGATTATACTTCCGAATTGGTCCCATAAAAATATCTTTTTGATCTGATGATAAACTTCGAAGATATAGGACGAAACTCTTCAAAAAATCAAAGCAGAACTGTCGTTTGTATATGTTTGTTCGCCGATATCTCGGTCAATTGTGGACCGATTTTGAAAATTTTTATTTTGATTGAAAGATTATACTCTCTAGTTGGTCTTATAAAAATATTGTTTTGATCTGATGATGAACTACGAAGACATAGAACGGAATTCTTCAAAAAACCTTAGCAGAACTGTCGTAACAAGTAAAATTGCTTTGTTTATACATGTAGTTGGCGGCTGACTAAAGGAAAAAAGGGGAGGGGTACATAGAACTGACCTGATGATGAAGACGGAAGGTAGGTAAGAGCCGGAACTTTGTAATAAATCAGTGTATCTTAGCCGTGTTTGGTATTATTAGAATTGTCATGATGATTTGATGATGGAACCGAATGGCGCAAGGTACCTACCTATCTATTTAAGTTTGACTAAAAAGTGTGAAATAAAAAACTTTTTACAAAAAAAAATACAACCGACTTCAAAAACCACCAAAAAATGCAAAATAACTTTCAATTTCGGAAGTCGGTGTTAAATAGCGAAGAGACCAAACTATTATAGTAACACCGACTTCCGAAATTGAAAGTTATTTTGCATTTTTTGGTGGTTTTTGAAGTCGGTTGTATTTTTTTTGTAAAAAGTTTTCATGTGTTAAAATTGTGTGATTAATATGCTTCCAATCATTACATCCATTCCGAGAGCAAAGATTAACATCAGTTGGGTTAAATAAGCAGCATGAAAAACAAAATACAGAGCATTTGGAAGGCGAATACAGCAACCATTTTCTTTCGACGCTTTCATTGTTCTTTAATTTGCGCATAAATAATGCTTTGTTGAAATATCTCGTCACTAATTTATTACCATCTTTGTAGGTTCTGGATGCCTCGGAAAAGTCAGAATCTTTATTTTGAAAATATACTGGTCCCTTACGAATTAAAATTTCGCGATTTATTTCAACAAACTTTTCGTGAAAATAATCGGCGGGATCGTGCGATATGAATTCTTGTGTTGGAAAACTGCTGTTCAATTGACACAGTTGGAGTTGTCGGTTTTAGTGAAGTTACTGAAGTCGTTGCACTTTCGTCGTAGGAATAGTCGCTTTCTGATTCAATCTCTTTTTCAAAATTGGAACATGAAGGTTTAGAAATTCCCGCAATTTGTAATTGAGCTGAGTCATCATGTGGAACATTTATGAGTTGATTGCTACTTACAGAAGTTTCTCCAGTAGTAGTAGTAAAATATGATGTTAATTTTGGTAACTTTTCAATTACTTCTTTCTGATGTAGAGCTTTTTTCCTTTTTTCAGATCCACTAGGATATGACCGTTTCGACATTTTATATTATAATTCAATATTTAATTAATTTTATAACGAAAATATTCGCTAACACAAAACAGGCAAACGACGATTTAATCAAACAATACTATTTTTTTGTCAGAGCTCAAGCACAGTCAGTAACAAACTAACAACTACAAACAAAACAAACGCCACAACATCGCAGACAAATACTTGAAGGCAATTCCCGTTCGTCAAGTCAAACGACGATCGGGAGTCGGGAATTCCCCTTTTTTGTCTTTGGTATTACGAATGACGTTCGAATAGGTTTCTTTAAGACATAAACCACACCGCATCAAATAATTCTTCTTTTTTTAATTTAATAATTTTTCTTTTAATTGTATTCTTATATATACTTACATATAGGTATTTAAATTAACCTAAATATACTAATATCGGAAAAACTCATTTTTGAGAGAGAGTGGAGTACTTATACCCTGTTTATTTATTAGTTTGATCTTTCTTTTTGACGGATGTCAAATCTGAAATCGATATAACTTTGCAACGACGAACAATATTTTCTTATTTTAATAATATTAAAAATTGATAATAATCATAAGAATAGACACACAACATAAAAGTACCTGTTAAGGACTCAAGCATTTTCCGAAAGTCTTAAGTGGTTTTTATTGCTTCGAAGTAAAATTTAAATAGAAAAACTGAAAAAAATGTTTTTATGTCAAGTGCAATAAAATTGATTGACGAATGAATTTATTTATTTTGAATAGTTTAAAACATACATACAGCCACATATTATTTAGCCAACACATTTTTTACACCAATAGATATTTTCTGTTTCCCATCACTGACCCATCTGTCAAAAAGTTCAAGCTATGTTGTACAAGGAATAGCTATCCGCATGCGGCAATAGTATATTGTGCAACTAGGGCGGAAACTAGCCGATTGCCCACGCAGGCGGCCGCTGTACGCACGAGTGTAAGCGAGTGCGTTCGGCCGCCTTCGTGAGCAGTCGACTAGTTTCGGCCCGAGTCCCACACGATATTTTATACCACATCTGTATAGTGAATACTGGTTACCGCACGGGTTTAAGGTTGGAAACCGAGCGATTGACCTGTGGGCAATCGCTGAGTTTCCAACCGCAAATCCGTACGGAAACCTAGTGTTTACTATGCAGGCGTGGTATAAACTAAAGCTAATTATAATAATCGGTTATCATTTGGTAATCTGGCAGGAACTAGGGGGCCCCATTCGATCGCGGGGCCCTGGGCACGTGCCCATAGTGCCCAGTGGGGAAGAGGGGACTGATGACGAGTAGTGTATAATTCCTCTCGAGACCCCTGTGGAGCATTTAATATTGGGGTCATAAGCCAGGGGCGTTGTGGATAACCAGAATCCCCTGAAAGGAAGAAGTTTTGAATGAGAAAAACATTTATAGCATCCACACTAAAATCGTACATAGTTCGAGAATGATATATATTTAGCATATATTTAAAATAAAATACATACCAAGTAACCAAACATGTTCACCACTGTCATGAAGGTGACGCATATAGGGTTCCACCAGACTTGATGACCATATGTGGGAATCGTGTGTTGCTCCACCAAACTTAGGATTTACATTAATAATTTTTAAATTATGATCACACACCTGAAAATATTGTTTATTGTAGTATTAATCAAAGCTAAAACAATTAAAATAAGTAGTTATGATTTAATTAAAACATTATGATTTCAATACTAACCATTTGAACATTTAAGGAATGATATCCTTTTCTATTATAGAAAGCATGCTCTTCTTCAGCTGGTTTCACTATTGCAATGTGAGTGCAATCAATGCATCCTATCACACCAGGCAAATTATACTTTCTTCGAAATCTGTAAATGAAGTTACTTGTAATTTAATATATGTTGATAAGTAATCAACTAAATTATATTTTAATTTAATTAATATACTTTGCTCAGAAATAAGCATGATTACTTACTGTTCTTTGATTAATGACCTTTCTTGTATTGTTTGTGGAAATTATATCCACTTGTTCATGAGTGCGGGGTGGTTGAGGGCATCAACAACTTGCCAGATACACCGGCTTGTTGTTCTTTGTGTCAGTTGTTGACTCACACCCACAATCCTTTGATAGAATCCACTGGCAAAAAAACTAAGAGCAGTGAGCAACCTAAAAACAAAGTCTTAATTAAGGAAATAAAATTATTAAATCAAACACACTAATTTTCGTTTTTAGTAGCAAGTAAGGTTACCTTAATTTCCAAAGGAATTTCTCTAGATCCTCTTAATGAAGTGTGAATACGCAAATCGTTGCAGAGCTGACGGAAAATGGTCTTATTTAACCGAAAATTCTCCATGAACAATAACTCTGGCATATTTTCCACTCTTTCCATTCTTTGCCGGTAATTGTATCTTTTCTGACGCCTCAACCACACACTTTCATTATGTGCCGCCCGCAGTAAACGCAATGTATGCATTTTTATTTAAAAAATACAAGAAACAAGCACACTTGATGCAAACAATACCACCAGCTGACTAACAAGCAGCCATGTTTTTTTGCTGTTCTACAGGGTCCAAGAGTTCGCTAAGATGTCGAGCGAACATTTCGAAATTTCAGCGAATTCGAATGTCAAAAGTGCCACTTGTCTACGCATTTGTATGAGAATATCGTTTATGTTGATCGATTTCGGTGTCGTTTCGTTAGGCAATTTAACATTGTCTAGCAATTAGCGATCGATCACGTGACGTTTCGAAAGCTTATGTCAGTTCCATACATTTAGGAGTTTCGAATTTCGTGATCGTTAATGAAAATGTGACTTTGTCTAGGCCCCCTGGTGTGTATTCGATGCTGAGATCGAACTCTTGCAATGTTAGGGCCCATCTAGCCAGTCTACCGCTAGGTGACCTTTGACTCATTAGCCACTTCAAAGGCTGGTGATCAGTCCTAACGGTGACCTTCGCGGTTTCTACATACCCACGGAACTTACCGAGTGCCCACACAACGGCGAGAGCCTCTCGCTCGGTCGTGGAGTAGTTCCTCTCGGCGCTAGTGAGGAGTCGACTTGCGTACTCGATCGGCCTCTCGTCACGTTTCTCCCCCTGCATAAGAACAGCTCCAAGGCAGTAAGCGCTGCTGTCAGTGCAAAGAACAAAGGGTTTCGATTCGTCCGCTTGACGGAGGATGGGAGCGGAAACGAGTAGAGACCTGATGCGTTCAAACGCCTCCTGTTGCTCGGCGTCCCATCGCCAAGCACTCGACTTCTTCAGGAGGTTAGTGAGGGGTCTCGCGATTTCCGCGTAATTATTAATAAAACGTCGGTACCAACTCGACGTCTGTAAGAAGCACTTCAAGTGTTTCACATTCTGAGGGGCGGCCATGTTGTCAACACCTGTGGTCTTGTCTGGGTCCACCTGGATTCCACCTGGGACAATAACGTGACCTAGGAATTTGACAGACTCCCTTGCAAAGACACTCTTGTCCCTGTTGACTCTCAACTTAAACATGGCCAGCCGCTCGAAGACTACCTCCAGGTCAGCCAGGTGCTTCTCAAAGGGCCCTGGCGACAGCAAGATCAGATCGTCCAAGTATGCCAGGAGATCCACTTCCTTCAGGTTGGAACGGAACCGATCCATCATCCTTTGGAAGGTGGCTCCAGAATTTCGCAACCCCATCGGCATCCGCTTAAATCTAAAAGTGCCGAGTGGCGTTGTGAACGCAGTCTTGTCTTGGTCCTCTGGGCAGACGCTCACCTGGTAATATCCTGAGCGAAAATCAAGAGTCGTCATATACTCACTGGTTTTGGCGGCGTGCAGCATGTCCTCGATAAGCGGGAGGGGATACCGGTCAGGCTCGGTTACCGCATTGAGCTTCCGGTAATCAATACATAGCCTTAAACTTCCGTCCTTCTTACCCACGAGCACGACATTGGAGGCCCAAGGTGACTCGCATTCCTCAATGATGTCGGCCTGCAGCAGCTTATCAAGCTCCTTCTGCATTGCCTCTTTCTTGACTTGAGACATCCTGTATGGTTGACAAGCAATAGGTTCTTGTTGTGGACTCACCTTTATGCGATGCGCGGCGAACTCCGTCGCCGGTCCGTCGCGCGCAAATTGCGGCGCGCGGTCTTCAATAAACGCGTTCAGGGTACGCCGCTGCTCGGGGGTTAACTTGCAACCTTCGTCCGATCGCAGCGACAACTCACTGGAAGATGCGGCGTGCAAAACGCCCGTATCAGCAGAGTCTAGAGTGTAGGTGTGAACAAAATCATAACTATTTCCCGGGCTGTCCGAGAACGACCATGTACGTCGGGCGACGTCTATCACCATGCCAGCCCGCGCTAAGAAGTCGATACCTAAAAGTGTCCTAATATTATTGCCAGGCAATACTAGGAACTGGCACGTTACCCTACGACCTTTAATAATGATCTCTGCCTCGGCTGATAACAGGTCTCTCCACCCTTGTGTGCTGTCAGCGCACGAAACGTTACGTTTCGGTAAACCGAACTCCTGAGTGTACTAGAACTCGGTGCAAAAGGGGGCTCGCAATGCTATGCGTGGCGCCGGTATCTACAATCGCCACGCCGTTACGGCCCATGACACTAATATTTACCATCGGGTGATTGTCGCGCGTACTCATATTCGTAATATGTACGCACGAATCAATATCACTCGTACTAGCGCAACTATTATTTCCTACATCGACATTATACCTACAAAAATCTAGATCAACATTGTTGAAAGATGTTTTGTCGTCGGGTTTAGCTGTTGTTTTCGCGCAAACATCACATTTCGACCTCACGACACCCTGCTTGCCACAACCATAACAACGTAACTCCTTGGTTGTAGTATTGCTATTGTTCTTACTAGAAGTACCTTTTTCGCGATTACGACACTCGTCACTAACTTTAAGTTCTGGTACGGTAACCAAAATAATACTGTGAGGTGGGCAGGCGCATACTCAGATGAGTATAGGTTGGACTGTGGGGTGAGACAGGGGGGTCTGACATCGCCCAAGTTATTTAATATTTATGTAAATAAGTTGATTGAGGAACTCAGCAGCACTGGCATCGGATGCACTATAGACGGTGTGTCTTTTAACAACATCAGTTATGCTGACGATATGGCGCTGCTAAGTCCGTCAGTCAGTGCTCTCAGGAAACTACTGAGTATTTGTGAGTGCTATGCTGGAGCCCACGGGCTAAGGTATAATGCCAAGAAGAGCGAGTTGTTAGTTTTTATGGCACAAAGCAAGACCTATGATGTGGTGCCACCAGTTTCGCTATGTGGTGTAACTCTTAACAGAGTCAAGCAATTTAAATACCTAGGTCATTGGGTTACAGAGGATGGCACTGATAACTATGATATTTAGAGGGAGCGCAGGGCATTGGCCGTACAATGCAACATGCTGGCCCGCAGATTTGCAAAGTGCGACAATAACGTCAAGTTAACACTATTTAGGGCATATTGCCAGGCTTTTTATACCTGCAGTCTGTGGACCAGATACACGCAGAAGACGTTCAATGCTCTGCGTGTGCAATACAACAATGCTTTTAGGATGATGATTTCGCTGCCGCGTTTCTGTAGCGCGTCAGGTATGTTCGCAGCAGCGCGTACAGATGACTTCTTTGCGATCATAAGGAAAAGATCAGCTTCACTGCTGCTTCGGATGCGCGGCGGCGATAGCATTCTCCTGAGCATTGTTGCTAGTAAGGCTGAAGGCCACCTGATGGGGCACCTGCGGAAGGTGGCGAAATTAATTAAGTTTATTGTCGATTTTACTAACATAGGTTAAGTAATACTAACGTTTTTATGGGCAATCTGCCTGATTTAAAGGTAAATAAATAAATAAACTAACATGCCCAAAAAGCTTGCAATAGCTACAACGGCGTCTATTTTTGTTGTTGCAACGCGACGCAGTCGCACTCGTGGTAGCGGAACTCGATTGCGTGGGAATACGGTCGGTGGTAGCACCGCCGGTGTTTTGGTCGAATTGTTATTATTGATAACTGTATCATTTACCTTAGACGCCTTGTAGGTATCCTCCGCGAGCCTAGCCTTACATAATAAGTCGTCTAACCTACGAACACTGTCTCGCAGCACTCTTTTCACTACGCGTCGGTGTAATAAACCGTAACAAATGTCTACCTGCACGGTTTCTTCGAACGTGTACGGTAATTTTGCAATCAACGCGCGCACTATACATATAAATGTTTCTGCACGTTCCTCTCCTTGTTCTCTGGCGAATATCTCCCGCAGGGTTAGGTGCGCGGGCTGCGCCACGCCGTATGTCGCGCGGAGCCGCGCGATCGCGTCCGTCCACGTAGGCACCGATGCTTTCACGCCGCGCCACCACACGGCGGCTTCGCCCTCCAGCAGCATGGGCAACCCACGCAGGGCATGCTCGTCGCTCACTGCTGCACACTCCTTATAAACCTCGACGGCGTCCAGGAACGCTTCCAAGACTTCGGTATCCTGGGATGACCCGTTGAATCTCGCCGTGCACTTTGTGAAGTTTGCATCACTGCACGGTGCGGCTGCGACAGCGGCACCTCCGCTGGTCGCTTTTGATGTTGGAGAGGTCCCGACTGGAGTGGAGGCCCTGAAGTCGCCGCTGGACGCCATCAGCGTGTTGATGAGGCTTCTATTGGCTTCCACTTGCGCACGCGTTATCGTCTCGATCAGCGTGGATAAAAAGTCTGAGGGGAGCTGGTTGTAGTGTCGACCTCGAGCCGGCGCTCGCGGCGTCGTCCAAGTGGCCACGCTCGGCGACGCTATCCTCTTCAGTGAGCGTGACGTTACCTTCATCTTCTCCGCGTTGTTGACTCCTCGTTGTCGGCATCTTCACGTTAGTGACGACAACGGTATGGCGGTGAGCAGGTTCGGGTAGGTAGGTACTTTACCCGCGGTCACGTAGGCACTGGATCTCGGTTTGTAACGGTCGTAACGATTCGGCCCCACGTTGGGCGCCAGTTTAAAGGTACTTCTTTAAAACTTTAATGTTTATTGGGCTTCACAAAGTTACATATGTTTCTTAATACTATTGAGACTCATTTTTACAAATTCGTAAAACAAAATGGCGTCGCGGAGGTTAGCTGCGTTGCGTCCGTACGCGGCGATGGTCGGGGTGCTCTCTCTCCGCCGCCACGCCGCTCGCATCCCGGCCTACGCTGGCGCGCGGGGTATGCGGGCGGCAGAGGGGGGACCGCGCGCGCTTGATAGGCTGCGAGGCGTTGCAACCACAGTGTAGCGAAGCCACAGCCTACTCAAATTATTATTCCCGCGCTACATGGGTTAATTAAACAAAATAGACTATTTTTTTGGTGCATATTTCATTTGTGGAATTGAAATTTCTCCTTTAGATTGCCGCGCGTCACTGAGCCGCCAAAATTTGAAATGACAAGTTTATTTTTATTTTTTATTTAGTGCGTTCTAAACAGAGTTGTAACTATTAAAAAATACTAAAATAGTGTATGAACTATTTCGTTTAAATATACGTAGAACGTGTTGCCACGAGCAAATAAACGTCAGTTATAGAGCGACTAATGCCGGCCGATCGACATTGTACAGACGTATGTACGAACGGCGCTTGGAGCATCATTGTGAGGAGTCAAAACTGTGTTGTGCTATTCTTCCGTTATTTAGTTTTATTTACATAATGTTTTAATATCTTTCACTATATATGCAACCTTAGTTCTATAAATATTTTACCTACTCATAAATTATAATAATATTACGTTTTGCATAACTATGGTTAGTGATAATGACTATAATGATTGATTTGTGCATTATGTTATAAATAAGGTTCATAGCTTAAGAATTCGTTCCAGAACGAGGAAGGAATTGAAGCTAAACCTCAAAACAATAACAACTGTAAGACCGGGTATAGCTGTCATTTTAGGACCAAGTTGTTTAATAAATAATTATTTATTACATTGGAAACGAATCGATATTTATATTTTTTAATTTTAATTTCTTATATTATATAAGAAATTAAAATCATTAGTGTAATAACCTTTTCCTTTTTATAAAGTAGTGAATAAATTTATCCCACTTACACTAAGTTTGAACACTGTAATTTATCAAATAAATTATAGCTACCCCGGTCTTTATTATTACTCAATCCAGTAGTCAACAATTCGATCAAAATAGTGGACACCATTTTGATCGATTACAGCTTGCTAGCGCGAACCCAAGGCGTTTATTAATTTTTCACATAAATTTTGACCCCGTATAGAATCCCATACCTGCATGCAGTGAGTACTCAGTGCTTCCTTAGACCTTTCGTTCCTATTGTCCCACCTTTGAACCATAACGTCCCATAAATTTTCAATGGGGTTTAATTCTGGCGACCTCGCAGGCCAAGGAATAATCCGTATGTCCGATTGCTGGCTAAACCACTCTTGCACAATTATGGAACGTTGTATAGGACAATTTTACTGCACGATCGTTATCACTGGCATGTCTTCTACAGGAAAAAAATTCCGCACGGTGGGCAACATACCGTCATTCAGCACATCTATGTAGTTTGCACTGTTTGCACGACTGGGTATTACAGTAAGTTCTCCTGGTCCTGCAGCACTCATCCATCCCCACATGTTCACTGTTATACGGCCGGATTCACAGTTAGGCACACCGTGATTACTATCATAACGCGTGTTATTCATACGCCACAACATAACTCGCCCGTGCTTGCTAGACTTGAAAGTCTTTACATAACTGAAGATGACGTTGCTCCAGTCGAAATTTTTGTATTTCAAAAGCGAACTCCAATCGTGCTCTTTTATTAGCTTCGGTTAGCAATGGCTTATTAGCATGTCGACGATAATGCAGACCTTCACTATAAAGAGCACGATACATCGTCCGCAAAGATGTATCAAACAACTCTGCGTAATATCTTGTTGGTGTAAAGCCATTTTCCTCATAACCTTGCACCATAAGTTGACGCTGGTCTAAGTCAATATGGCGTCTTCTGCCAGATCTACTACGGTGTTCCAACGAACCCTCTTCTTGAAACTGCTTTATCCATAAGTGAAAGTCTTTACCTGTACCGGGAAATATTTTATTTATTATTTTCGTGTATTGATAAACACGGATAGTAAAATAAATAAGAACAGTGATTTTAAAACATTACTTACGTTTAAGCCAGTTTCTCTCGAAATTTCCGAATAATTTAAGTCTTGATTATGTAATGGGCCCTATTATTTGGGCCCTCGTAGCCATATCAATATTTGAACGCGAACTCATGATAAAAATAAATATTAAAAACTTGTTTAACGCAATCGTAATCGTAACTGAACTCACTCTAATATAGTAAAGAACGTTATGACTGAACTAAAAGATTTAATTTTTATACAGTCAATATTAAACTACCCTCAATTCTTTTGAGATTTATGATAAGTGTCGATAAACAACTTCAATACAATAAAGAGTAGGATAATTTCAACTCATTGCGTAATGACGCAATGGTCCAATGGCTAATGGTATCGCTAAATTTTATGCTACCGAGTTCGAATCCTAGTTATTACGTGCTTTGCTTTATAAGGTTTGTAATGTCGAAGGAGAATTCGTGTCTGTTGAATACCGTAATTAGAGACACAATAGAAAGACAATAGGTGTGCGGACGCCGGCGTCCTCTCGGGGAATAATGAATTAAAATTAATTAATATTGTAACAAGCAATAAAACAAGATAATATTCTTCAACGAGAGATGTATATTTTCCAATCCAATTACTATACTAGCGCCATCTATGTCATCCAAGACATATTACAAAGGCGATGAAACCCTGTACAAACGATTTTAGTTTAGAATTCTCCATGCACTTTAGTCTTCATTAGTACTTTTTTTCTTAAGTCGAATTAATTTACGCATGTACGAAATTACTTTAAACGACAGCTGGGCGAGTACAATGACCTGTAGGTAATAAATACACAACCACCGACATCTACCTATAAAGTCATGGTCCACATCACATTGTACTTACAGGAAATACGGGTCCTCTAAACGTTTTGTGTCTAACCAGGGACAGAAGTTTTCCCTAACTGGTTTGTCTCCTGGTAACAACGCATGCAATTTCTTGTACTTTTACGGCTTCATTTTGTCGCGTTTTAAAACGTTTAGTATGGTTGCATGGTTAACACGAAAATGGTGACCTGCCCTACGCAAACTACACATCGGGTTGCGTTCAAAATAATTTAAAATTCGTTCCTCAGGGGTTACGCTCGCGCGTGGAACACTATCCATATCGCGTGGGATTAAGGATCTATTTTCTCGTATCCTCTGGACAGCTTGGACAATAGTGCGCCCGTTAGTCAGACAGTGTCCCCAAACCTCTGTCAGTATGTCCGTATAGCCAAAGCGACGTTTCTTTAACACTCCATAAATTAAACAATGTCCGTGTACTCCGAAGTTGAGTTATTTTAACGAGGCATAACTATTCAAACAAAATAAAACACTAAAACAATTAAAACTAAGCGTTTAATTTCGCACAATTCACTTACGAGTAACTATTAAACTAAATACCTATTAAAACGTTACTCGTCCTGTCGTTAAAATAAAGCTTCAAATATCGCACTTCTATCGTCGTAGATAGATAGTATTACAATCAGGGACTGATATCGATATCCGAAATATACCGATATTTTAAAGACAATACCAATACCAGAATCGATAACTGACCTAAATATCGATATTTGGTATCAATTATTTGAGTATCAGTATAAAATTATCGATAATTTTATCGATACCTAGTACTGATATCAGGCTGCAACGCGGCGTTGCCAGATCGCCCATCATGCCAGAAGCGCGGGCGAGCGGCGGCCCGCGACTCCTCGCGAAACAGAACGGCAACAGCGCAGTGAGCACTATTTGATCAAATGCAGCTTGTACGCAGAATGTTTGAGGAATCGTACGCCCGGTGCCGTGCTTAGGTTATTGTTTGAAAGTCAATTTTTTTTTATTGTATTTTACATTCATTGATGAAGATTATCGAATGTTCCCATTTCTTTTTATTGTATATATTTTTGTATGTATGTATTTATGTATCTATTATATAGCATATGTATGAATCTGTTTTTCTATTATTGTATATTTTGTAATAAGTGTTGGTGCTTATTGTGACAGCCCCATATCATGTCCCGAAAATTATTTTCCATTCCTGGTTTCCTGTAAGAGATCGCGGAATGCGATAAGGCCGCCCATTGTATGTGCTTTAATTAAATGGTTTTCCTTTGTTTATTTTAATATGTATGTACAATAAAGTGTATAATAAATAATAAATAAATGAAGGTATAATACGTACATACTCCAATAATATTCTGTGATAAATGTGATGGGCAGTGGCGTAGCTAGGCGGCTTAATGGCTCTAGGACAAAAACAAATTTGGGCCCCTAAACTGAAAGTTTTATAAATTTTACTCATGACGACCAAGTACCAAGTAGACCGGCTACACCACTAAGAAGTGCGTTAAATGTGTATTTTACGATGTGATAGACATTTACTTCTAGGGATTATACTACCGGTAATCTGTATATTTGGCCTTCTGACTTAATCTGACCGTGTCGGGGTGCCCTAAAATTGCGTCGTTTTCATATCTGCTTTCGTTTTTTACACGGCTGCGTATTCGGCATTGTATAGAATACTTAGGCGAAGTTTAAAATAATTAATATTTTATACATTACCTACACGTCTTTTTCTTATGGTAGGTAAAATCATCCAATGACAAATCCCGCCCTTGGACGGAGCGGGAACACACACTTTCCGTGTTCGGTAAGGACCTGCGTTGTGCGGAAGTTGAGAACACCGTGAGGTCTTTCCAGCCACGCCTCAAGGATGGGCCTTATCGCCTCAATTGTGGTGCGCCCCGAACGAGGTTGCGATAGTCGCTGACGCCATTTCGCCATGAGATCCCGCTGGAGATCTGTCCGCAATGCCTCGACTTGTCGCGGCAGCGGAATTTCACCCCGGTACCTACACGTTTTAGGTATTCTACACATTGACTAGGTATTGTATATAATGCCGGATTATACAGATTGCCGGTAACAAGTACATCAACGATTGCATCACTGTTTACCGTCAGTTGGGATTACAGTCATGCACTTACGACCACGATGTCTGCATATCATTGTGTGAGCATGTGTCCTAAAACTTGGGATTTTTTTTTGAAGATAAAGTAGCTTTGTATATTTTAAATATATTTAAAAAAAAAAAAAAAAAAAAATATATATATTTTTAAAAATAATACATTTAAAATACAGGCATCGTGATCGTAAATATGACCGGTGACGGTATCTTGCACTGCTTATTTACCGAATACTGAATCTTCTTGAGTAATCTTTTCAACCAACACTCCAGTGGCCACATTATCTGATTTACTATCAGAAATATTTGGTATAAAACTGTTTGTTGAGGTTGACTAAACAATCAATTTTGGGTATTTTAATAAAAAGAATACATAAAGAGGAGGACGAGGTATTTTCGTAAGAGTAGGATTGCAGTTTACAGAAATATCGGACATAACAAAACAATCTATTGAGGCATCTTCAAATGCTACGCTGTAGAAATAATAGCTTAAAAATTATTATTTGTATATATAGAATTTAGAAAAAAAATACAATGTTTTTATGATAAATTAGATTATATTTTAAATACAGTCAGTTTATTTTCGAATAAGAAAATCGTGTTGTGATTCGATTTTAATAAGTCTTGAAAAGGAACAAAACTACACTTGAACTTGAATATTCTCTTATGAAGTACAATTTAAAACTAGCGCTTTGTAGGTTGAAAAGTAAAACAAGTATTGACCATTTTACCCACAAGTATTGAAACAAATGTAAAGCTAAAGTTGTAGATCTCGTTCTTTTGGATTATAAATTTCAGATAATGAAAGTACCAATACACAAAACCTGCAAATTAAAAGTTTGGAAAACAAAAAAGTGGGACATATGTATGGAAATATTTAATTAATTTAAAAAGACATCTCTGCTGTCTATCTTATATGCAAGTATATGAAGCTAAGGATGCGATCGAAACTTTTGACCATAGCATGGATGATTTCCCATTTTTTTTATAGATTATGTTTTCTAAAGAAAATTAAAACTATCAAAACGAGCAAGATAACGAAATGGATATCACATGGTATAAAAAAGTGTACTAACAAGCAAATGGGTTACTAAGGGCTTTTTTTTGAGCAACTCAGATTAAAAAAATAAATAAATGCTTAAAAACTACACCAAACTTTACGGGAGAGTTATTAACTTAACACAAACAGCACAAAATAATAAATTCAAAACTCAAAAAGTAATGCCAAAGGAGGGTTATGCACAGAACAAAAGTGTTTTCGTAAGAATACTACGATTAATATAGCAGTGTTTGATTTACTACCTAACATCATGCCGTCCGTAGAAATAAGAAATCCAGTCTGTGCAATTTATACTGTACTGACATACGCGAAGCTTTTGAATATGTAGAGAATAACATTCTGTTGCACAAATTAAATAGCTGTGATATTGAAGATCAGCAACACTCTAATGTCAGGAAGGAATACTCCAACCTTTGGAAAGCAGTTAAAAAAAAGTGTCGCAGGGACAAAAATAACTTTTTATCGAACATCTGCACTGAAATCGAAACTCACTCCCTAAAATTCCAGATATCAGATCTGTTCAAGAAAGTTCGGCTCATATCCAAAAAGTTCAAACCCAAGTCGTGGCTGGTCACCGACGAAGATGGGACGGAAATTACAGATCTTGAGGCCATAGCTGAGAGATGGCGCTTCTATTGTGAAAAACTGTACGACTACCAGCAGCTCACACCACATGCACCGTGCTCAAACTGGAGTGATATGGATTTAGAGCCTGCAATTCTACGATCTGAGATAACAGCGGCCATTGCCATTGAGAAGAGTTTTTGATTTCTTTGGCCACATTGCCAGAAAGAGAGGTGATAACCTGGAAAAGTTGCTACTTACAGGGAAAGTAGACGGGAAAAACCCAGGGGCAGGAGTCCAATACGTTGGTCAGACCAAATCCGTGCTACACTGGAGACCAGAGTCTGCGACGCCATCCACATCGCCGAAGATAGGACAAAATGGCGAAAAATAGTCCATAAGAAAGTTATTCGTCGAGGTCACGACCCTCAGCATTGAGGATAAACGACGCAAGGAGGAGGAGGATATTGAAGAAGTTAATAAGGATAAGTTCTTATTATCATAATCGATAGCCAACTTACATGGAAGCCTCATATAGTAGACCTATGTAAGAAACATCCGCATATGCTCTTTTTCAATTCTCAAAGAAAGTTAACAGTCAGGCTTTTTTAACGGCGTATCGTGGACTGGTTGCGTCAGTTTTGCGAAATGGAATTGTTTTCTGGTGGTAGTCTACTAGTAGGGAGCGATGCATTAGTTCAACGTGCGGTCTTAAGACAACTGATAGCTATGTTCCCTATTTTAAATCGTTAAAACTTTTAACTTTTCCTTTTTTATTGTATTTTGGAAACAACTTTGCTTGTGAAATGAAACCTACAACTATTTAAAAAAATCAGTCTTGTCATGTAAAATGTAAAACTAGACTAATGAAAAAAAAGTTTTTTATTTGAGTGTTTTGGTGTTACCCACGCATATTAGGGTTCCTAATTTTATAAAAAATATGACTACATTAAAATTTAAAAGGGCCAAATGAAATTTTAATTTAGAATTATTTCCCTCACATTTTCAATATCAATTTTTTTTTTAATTCATGCCTATATGATGATAAAATATGAAGAACTCTGTTATAAACAAGTTTTTAATGAAAATATTTTTCTCTTAGCAAGCTTTTAAGATTACTCCAAAAAGCTCAAACACGATAACGCTATCTCAATCCCTATGGCCACATTGACTACTTTCCGGTTCCATCATCATATGAGCTTCGTATCAATAATTTTGCGCTGTCATCTGATTTTTAACCCAGGCTTGCAGTGGCTGGAAAGATCTCACAGGCGGCTGGAAAGACCTCACGGCGTTCTAAACTTCCGCACGACGCAGGTCCTTACCGAACACAGCAAGTTCGCTAAGTTCCAGTTCCGGATTCGTGCGGAGGATTCGCCCAGGTGTCGCCACTGTGCGGAACACCCGGAGGGCACAGTGGAGAATACTGTCGAGGTTTACCCCGCCTGGACGGAGCACCGCCGTGTCCTCGTGGGGGCGATCGGTGGCAGCGATCTATCTCGTCGGGCCTTGGTTCATGCCATGGGCCGGAATGAGGAGGGATAGCAGGCGGTCGCCTCCTTCTGCGAAGCAGTAATGCCAGCAAAGGAGGAGGCCGAACGCATCAGGCAGAGGCAACGGGGCACTCCCCTCAGCCGCCGTCGGGATTCCAATCCCAATTTCCGGCCACAGTAGGCGCAGGCTTGGGGACGGCGTGCAATGGGTAGCACGCTGTCCGATCATCCGGTAACCGACCAGACCGAGCAAAAGTCGTCGACGGCGCGTACTGTTTCCGCGCGCCTCTAGAAGCTGTTAGCAAACCGTAGAGGCCCAACCTGCTAGCTGCAGGCAGGCCTGGTCGAAGCCTGCTGACGTCATGGCCTCATGGGTCAGCTTCCGAAAGGAATACCCGGCACAGGCACGATAGGCAACGAAGGAACGGGGTAGGTTTTTAATCAGTAAGAGTCGGACACTACTTTCCGCTCCGCCCAAGGGCGGGATTAGTCATTGGATGATTTTACCTACCATAAAAAAAAATAACTTCAATCGGTAACCGGGAAGTGGACCAAATTTAATTTGCAAGATTTGATCACAGACACACATCGGGACAGGTGGAACTAAATAAAAGCTTATAAAAAACACTTAAGTACTCTACGTTTGCGAAATAATAAATGATTATTGTTATGAGAAAAGAGTGATAACGCAGATCGTATTTTGCAGTTAGTTTTTGAAAAACTATGACTGTCTTTTTTATTCATTTTGAAATTTGTAATAAGTTTGAATTCTTTTTAAAGCATTGTCCTTAAAAGTTGAATTTCCGAAAACCCCCTCTTAATGCGGTGAGCATTAAGAAGGGGTTTACGTTATAAAAGGAAGCCTTATGTAAATATTCATGTTCCTAGTCCCAGTGTAATTTCATCGATGCGTTGATATGTGAGACAGTCGGTTTCTCCTTTCATTTACTTATTTACATAAAAACCTAAATGATCCGCAAGATAACTGTGTATCCAAAATATCTAGATGTATGAGAGTAGTATCACGGGTTATGTGCTCTTAATAGATACAATTTATAATTAGTTTTTTTTCTTTTAGTTTATATTTCATGTATGATTTTCGAAATTCTAATTCTAATCGGGTTTTAGAGGCACCCTGGGCTTGGAAACCTCAGGGCACGGCCCCGCCTAGCCGCTTAGTAGCTACGCCCCTGTTGATGGGGCGTAAAAAGTAAAGAATTGATAAAGAAATAAGTTTTGTTTATTTGTAATCAGGTATTTACTGGTAATATATCGGTATCTAATACCGGTATCGATACTGATATAAGCACATTAAAGTATAGATATTTCTGTACTGAAAAACAATATCGATATCAATATCGATAAAGAGATACCAAAATATCAGTATAATATCGATATTTTTATATCGATACCAAAATTATATCGGTATGCAGTCCCTGATTACAATACAAACACACGTGCGGCGGGCGGCGGCGAATCACGCAAAGTACGTCCTGCGGCGAATCACACAAAGTACGTCCTGCGGCACTCATGCGCTTACAAAGCGATGACGCGTGAATCGCTACAGGATTGCAGCGACCGTGGCCTTTTGTAGTTGTTAATTTCGACACGAAAGTGAAGTAACAAACAAAACTAGATTTATCTCTTTCCACAAACCAATTTTCCTATTTCATTAGTGCATAGCAATATCAGCGTGCATTATTTTGTTACCTAACTCTGATGACAAGCTTTATAACTCTTATAACATAGACTTAAGGTATAATTTGCACTGAATCAAATGTAAAAACTAATATGGCGAAAGATTTTTAAGTAGTAGGTTGGAAATGTGTCTTTAATCTTTCGATGCGGGGGTCGTTAACCTGTCAGTACTTCCCTATTAATAAATACGTCATGTAGCAAATGTTAAAAATGTAAAATAATTTCCTGTGACTAAACTACTGGATATATTCAAATGATTTTTAATTTGTAGACTGAGAACGTCTTGAGGTATGCGGAGTTTAATTTATTGTAGTATTGGCTTAACCGCTCTGTATAAGACAGTTTGTAGTTTTCTTCTCTGGCACATAAGTGGTATTGCTACGAACGTGAGTAATTAAATTCCGGTTTACTAGCAGAGAAGTTTATTGCAACCAATAACAAGTTCGTCCAATCACCGATTTATCAGTTCACAATGCACTCTAGAGTTCCGTTTCACTGTCGCTTAGGTCGTTAGATGAAAACACTTGGCACTAACGTAGGTGGTTCGCAAAATCAAAACTGACTTTCATCCGGTCGGGGGCACGTATTTTTACGGGGAGCCAGGAAAGTTCTAGATACAGACGTTTTAAGGCCATTCCAGAAGGGCAATAAATCACTATAGTTAAAAGCTTGTAATAATAATACTTTACCGCGACTCATGCGAATTTACAAAGAAGGTACAAATTCTGATACAGGAATTTGTAATAATAAAAATAAATCCTTTTTGAGTAATAATAAAAATAAAGTAGGTACTTCCGCCGTGAGGTTGACTCTTTCTAGAATTTCTTAGAACTTGGTACGTGCATTCTGAAAGTTTCACACAGCATAGCGTTTTAATTATTCGATGCTACTCTTGACTTTATCGAAATTATGGCGTGTTCAAGTTTCACGGCGTAACATTAGTATGTAAAAACATTGTCCCCCTGTAATTTCTTCCATATACTGGTTACCGAATTGTAAATTTTCTTCCTGAGAGGGATCCAAATTGAGCGTGTTTGGTGCCTTTTTTCATAGATTTTTTTTTATTTTCGATTATACGTCTGATGAAATTATGATAGTGTTTATTTGCAAGTTTTAAATCATCGGGATCCTCAATATTACTTCCGTCTATTGTCTGAATAGATGTAATGCAGATGACATTTGTTTTTCCATCTGTCGCTGTAGTGTTTCTTTTTTAGTTTTTCCATGATTTAACGAGAATAGTCGTTTCATAACCAATTTATAGTCATGCAAATAAGCAATTGTGTTGCTCTGAAAATACGAAGTTTATTTTTTAGCTACTCTTACAATCATAGCTATTGTTTTACTCATGAACTATAGGTACTAATCTTACCTGTAAACACAGAGAAACGATAATTAAAATTATTATTGAAATAAATTGCCAATTCCCTTTATTTGACAGCCATTGTTGTTTTTTTTTAATAAGGTGTACATACCTTTTTTTTTTTTAAAAAATGCACAGATAGAATAAATTAAAAGTTTCATCATTCACACATATACTCGTAATTGTTGTAATTTTGTGTGAAATAGCTTAAATAATTGATAAAGTGAAAGCAAATAAAACGCGATAGTTGCGTAAGTTTTAGTTTAAATTGAAATTTTGAAAGGATACGTAGAACTAATCAACTTTTAATCCACAATTAATCGATCTAATAGGATCGCAATCTTCCATTTCAAGCTCAAAATCAGGTTATCCCGAAAATCCATCTACATCTTCTATATTACTGTCACTGGTAATTTCTTTGTAGAATGGTTGGGCATTGCTCGGGATGTATGTTTTTTTTGTTGGAAGAAGCTAAGCGTCAAAATAATTTAGAAAAAAGACGTCAGGCCTACGTGATACGTAATATGGATCTTCTTACCACTGATATAAACTATATTAAGGTATTCAGGTTGACTGAAGAGCTAATTAATAATATAATAATAATAATAAATTAATTAAATTAATTAATTAATTAATTAATTAATTTTTTAATTTTTTTAAAAAATATTTAAAAATGTAATTAATAAGCTTATATAATGAATAAAGGAAATAATAATAATAACTTTATTAGTAACTCAAATTACAATTTACAAAAATAACGGTGAAACCACACTAGGCAGGGCCTGAATCGTGGCTATCAAACAAAACGATTACTCCAATATTAGTAAAATAAGTTAAATCTGCATATCATTCTCATGAAGTTAAAGTGCAAGTGTGTTGTATGTATATGAGTGAAAAAGTGTAAATAAGTGTTTGAGGGAGTATTATGTGTATTGTGTGTCGTGTGTGATAGAATTTAATGAGAGTGTTTAGTTTAGTCTTTAGACAACTGTGCGTAGCAATTGTTCCATCTCATAGTAGTTCATGCCGGTGATTAATTTCCTAACTTTAACTTTGGCTTCACGAGTCGTATTATGCTGGAGCTGATATTTATTTGCAATTTTATTGTACAGGTATGGAAACATAAACTTCTGTGATCTTCTTCCAATTATCCAATTGGAAGAAGACATTTCACCTTTCTTAACAAAGGCGGAACGTCGAGGAGGAATTAGCAACCGAACCAAGGTATTACTATGTATCAATATATCTACCTAATTTAAATCACTATACAGTGGACAAATGTCATTCCAGATTTTATGCACTCTCGCATTTTTAGCTAGTGGGAGTTACCAAAAAATATTATGTGAAAATGCCAGAACCTATAGGCGATTATCACACGGCACCGCGCGCCGCCGCGGAGGGCGGTGGCGGTAAAGCGGATTTCGTAGCGGTACCCCGCGCGGTAAGGCGGTTTACGCGCCTGTCCGCGCGGTTGGATTTAACGCGGATTAGACCAGTTTGATCACAGACACTGGCAAGAATGGACGCTTTATGGCGTAAAAAGAAATTAAAAAGAAGATATTGGGTTCATCCATTTTTACGAAGCAGAACACTAAATAGGACATTCATGTTATTCTATAAAAGTTTGAGAAAACACGAAGATAAATTTTTCAATTATACGCGAATGTCTACTTCTTCATTTGATTGTTTGCTAGCAAGGATAAGACAAGCAATTTCTGGAGTAAATACGAACATGCGTCCTTGTATTTCACCGGAAGAAAAGCTTCTTGTGACCTTGACGTAAGTGAAAAGAAAAAGCACATTTTTCCAATTTATATTTTTATTATTTTAAATAAAATCAGTCAGTCAATCATTCTGATGATTGAATCTACCTCAGTCTTTTTAATGATTATTTACTAAGTACTTTTGTTTTGTTCCCTCATAGCCTAAAAAGGAACATTTTTAAATTTTTTGTAGGTACTTACATCTAATTATAATTAGTAATTTTAATATCTTATTAATCAAATTACAGTATGTTTTTCTTAATCACAGGTTAAATCACGTATTTATATCTACCTAAAACTAATTTACATAATCACAGTTTTCTATCTTCCGTACAATATGGTATACACTACACTATGGTTTTAAAACAGTGATAAAATCTCTGATTCATCAGTAATGTTTGAATGAACTGTGGCAGGTGTTGCCGGTATTGCTTCTGTAATATTATCTGTAATTCCGGCAGCAGAGGTCCCTTGGTCATTTTGATGGTTATACTGCATTACTTCATAGCGACTGGAATTGAGTGTATATGATGAAGAATTCGTAAAATAACCCTGATTTTGATTATTAGCATAGGACATTTCAGCGTCGCTTGGTTCTTTATAATTGTACATTTCATCTTGAGCTTGTGATATGCATTTAATCATATTTATTTTCACGATTGACTTCAATCGGTCAGGATCTTCTTCGTTTACTTTTTTGCTCATTGAAGATTTCAGAGTATCGATTAATTCTCGAGTCATCTCTTCAGAATGATCAGATTTCTTTCTTTTTGGACTGTCTTTATATGGTCCTCCAACCGATTCCTTACCTTCCCCAACTGATTTATCGTCTGCAGCCGACAAACTATTCTCAGTTTTATTTATTCCAGCGTAAGGTTTTAAAAATAACAATTGATTATAAAATCGATATTGATTATTTTTCTTAGCTCCCGCTCCGCTCTTAATGTTTTTTTGCCTTCGGCACTCCTTCATGAAGGCGTCTCGAAGGTTTTTCCACTTTATTTGTAGCGAGCGCCCTGTAATAAAAAAAATATATATTTCAGATACCTGGCCACGGGGTGTTCCTTTACCGATCTGCATTACAATTATCGACTTGGGATATCAACCATACGAAGTATTGTAGAAAAAGTATGTGATGCATTATGGGATGTAATGAAAATGGAGTGTTTTCCCGAACCTACAACTGAAATGTGGCTAAATATAACTGAAGGATTTAAGTCAAGAGCTAATTTTCCTCATGTTTTAGGTGCCTTAGACGGTAAAAATGTGCGTGTTTTGAAACCGTCTCTAACTGGATCCCTGTACTACAATTTTATTATAAGCATTATTTTTCCATCTTACTTCTGGCTATATGTGATTCTAATTACAAATTTATATATATTGACATCGGTGCTTATGGGAAATGTAGTGATTCTACAGTTTTCCGTGATTCTATTTTTTATCAAAAACTTCAAGATGGAACTCTTAATATACCAAATTCCTCTGCAATTACTGGTATCACCAATCCCGTGCCATATTTTTTTATCGGAGATGAAGTTTTCAATATCTCAGACAAAGTTCAACGACCCTATGCAGGACATCACTTAAATTACACTAAAAGAGTTTTCAATTATCGCTTGAGCAGGGCACGTAGGTATATTGAGTGTGTATTCGGTATATTAACACATAAATGGCGTATATTTCAACGCCCTTTGAACGTAAACAGAAATTTATCGATAAAAATTATTAAAGCATGCTGTATTCTTCATAATTTTGTTAGGGAAAGACATGGCGTTGATTTTAAAGATATTTTATATACGAACAATGAGACAGAGGGAATAGTTAATATACCTATAGACAATAATTGCAGAGGAAGTACAAGCGCTGCAGTGATCCGTAATAATTTAGCTGATTATTTTGTAAATGAGAACACACTACCATGGCAAAGTAAATATGCTTAAATTAAAAATAAATATATTTTTTAAACTTACCGAGTTCTTTTTTATCTTAATCAGAAGTTTCTCCTGGCTCCAAATATAAGGTAACAATTTCTTCCCATTGTTTCATTTTAAGGAGTCTATCACTATATTGTGTGCTTTTCATGTCCCATATAGCAGAGCGACTTTCAATCTCCGAAATAAACTTTTCAATATCAAAATCCATTTTTAAATTGCAACACATCCTGCACACATGATGATTCGCGCGGTTATGCGGCGCCCCGTGTGTGATGCACCGCCCCTCAGCGCGGCCGGCCGCGCGGAGCGGGCGGTGGCGGTGAGAGCACCGCTCGAACGCGCGGTCAGGCGGTGTACGTGTGTTAGGCATCGACGGATTTAATAGAGATCAATGCGACATGAGATCCGCTTCACCGCCAACCGCGGCGGTGCGCGGTGCCGTGTGTTAATCGCCATATCTCGCAAGCATCTGCCTCGAGGGCTATAAGAACCGTAGTAGATGCCATCAACAACCCATTTAATATTAATAAGTATATAAAGTTTCCTCAAAATACAAATGAAAGGCAAATACCTAGATGAAAAAAATCAGCAAGTTCAGTACATTTTGACCAGTTAGGCGAACATAAATGTACTGAGCAGCAGATTTTTTCACGGTTTCAGGTTTGGGTTCCATAGTAAAAGTTGTTTGTTATCATGACTACAATCATGTGTTTAATTTATCATTCACTAATTACCAGTCACCTTATATAGTTCATCTAGATGTTTTTGTGAGCTTCTTATAATAGTGTTTTATCTAAAGATAAAATTAATTTAGTCTAACAAAATATTATGTACCCAGGAAAAGTCATTTTAATTAAATAAAACAATCTTGTAACATATCATACATCTTACTTTTATTTATTTATAAAATCTATAATTGCTCTACTTATCCTATCTAGAGCCTGAACCACATCCTGTTGGCCCTCAACTTGTTTACTAATTGCTTGGGCAATCAACAATTCTGCTTCTGCTCGGCGTTCTTCTATGGCTATGAAACGCTCTGTGATGCTTAGCAATTCAGAGCGACGTTGTGATGGAGGAAACCTTCTCAATAGTCGCCGGCGCGCTGCAGATTGACGCGGAGATAGCCTGAGAGTCCGTCGGCGACCGCGTAACGTCTCTCTATGCACACGCTGAGACGGAGCTGCAATTAAAATATTGTACTTATTATAGTTATCTTATTAGCCCATCATATCCCACTGCAGGGCAAAGGCCTCACTTCCCTGTTTCCATTTGTCTCTAATTAATAATTTGTAATATAGGAATATTACAGCATTATTAATATCAATTTATAATAAAAATTTGGTTAGAGAATGCAACTTTCTTTGACTGCCCCCTTCCAAGACATTTGGCTGTGATGCAGGTCTTATTGGCTCAGTAAACAAAACCTGAAAATATATGATAGTTGTTGAATTATTTCTTTGTTGCTATGAAATAATTTAAATCATAATCTTCCAAAACCATACCCTATTTTCTTCAGCTTCAGTATTATGAGCATCTGGTGCTGGTTCATTTACTTGCCGTGATACTGTGGGTATCTGTTCTACATTGTCCTGCACACTATCCCCATCACAAGCAGCAAGATTAGACTGGAATAGGTTTTGTTAGGTTTTTTTAATTGAAAAATCATAACAGGCATGACATGGGTGTTATGCACTATGCACCTTATTGTAGAAGTTACTTATTATGAGAGTTATAAATATAGGCAACAGTGGAAAAATCCATCAATAAAAGAGTAAACAAATCTTATACCCATTGCATTTCATGGCCTGGCTCATAAATAAGAACCTCACTTTGGTCAGCCTGCTGCTCATTTGGAGGGACAATATTCTGAAAATAGAATGTTTTCACAAAATTATATTTATAATAGCTTAACTCATTAAACTGACGAAAAAAAACTTACGGGTAAAATACTGGGAGACTCTTCACTTTCCACAGTTCTATTCAACGGCTCTTCCTAAAAATGTAAAAGTATTTTATTAGTTATTAATTTCAATCAAATCATTAAAGGACAATGGGCAAAACACTATGGGAGTTGGGCCTGCTGACCAATACACATGAGATATTGTTTTTGTGATAGGTCATAACACACAACTAACGAGAAAAATAAAAATAAAAATTAAATGTACCGGGTTGTTGTACAGTCACGTCGAAAAGTATTATTTATTTATGTTAAATATTTTGCAATTAATAATTGTTTTTTAATACGAATGAAGGCATATTACCCTAAAATAGCACTGGAGCCACTCCCAAATGCTGTTGATTGCAATATTTGCAATTTAAAACGCCTCTTATGACATCCATCGACAACTAGGTACGTATAATAATAAATACAATAAATGAAGCAACAAGTTTCCTTTTACGCATTTGTTTATTTTTCTTTACATTAGTCTATATCCAGAACAATAGAATCTAAAAATGCGGCTGGAGGGTTAAATCCTTCGTATCTAGCTAAGCCCAAATACCAAACTACGGATAAAATGTGCGCACAGCTTCCCAGCGTACGACTTCCGGTCAAACAAGTACAATAATATTGTAAAATAGAGCTGATTCCAGTTTGGTCTCTGTCAATTAATATGTAGCTACGATACTCGCGTGCCCTCGCATGTCGTGATTGAATATGAATTCTAATCAAAAATACATTTGTTTGAAAAATATTAAAATCTGTCAAATCTTCTAATTGCTCGTCTCGATAAACCTCAATTATGTAAACGCCATTCCGTAAATGTTCACTGCAGTAAGACCTTGCCAGTTTCAATTGATATGTGCCCAGCGCGAAAAGGATTATTTCTTCCTCAGTCAAATGTGGAAAGTCCTGTATTTGATTTTCTTCTATTCTCACGAAAGAAATCCTTTGTCTGTTAAGATGCTTTCGCTCCACATATTCTCGCAAAATGTTAGGTGTGTGTATCCTTTCCTGTATGCGGTTTATTATTGCAGGAGAGCGTTCACTATCACTGATTACAGGATGAAAATGGTTAATGAATGCTCCGCACACCTTAAAATCATCAAACATGTGTAAAAGTGCTTTGTTGAAATATTCCTGGCGTAAAAGTTTATAGTCACGCTTAAAACGCCCGTTGACTACTTCGATTTCCCAACGACAAATTGTTACTTGTCGAGACTTGTTGGCTTGGGTAGTCGTTAATTGTGTGGCACTTCTATCTTTTGTAGGAGGGATATGACCTTCATAGTCATACATTCCAAGATTTTCGATGGCATCACGAAATCCTCTATCTAAAATAAACACATCGTTTGGGACAAGAAATACGTGCAGCGGGTGTTCTTCGTTTTCCAAAATGGAATTCAATATGGTCGCATCACTTGTTGTTGCAGCATATGGACCCAAAATATCTATTATGTATCCATCACTAGTTGTAATTATGAACGGTTTCAATAAATTGGAAAACTTATGCAAGCTATAACTCAGTCTCTGGAATAAGAAATTGGAACTTTTTTGAATATAGACATATGTTCCATCGCAAATCACAATCAACTTCGTGTTTTCATGATTTCCGAAGAGATATTTAGGTATTGCCAGATTTCTTTGTAGTGCATCTTCTCTGCACTACATGAGCAGGAACATATTCATCAATCAAACATTGCCTTGCAATCGCCAGCTTCCTCTCTAATGTTCGTCGAGACATTTTAAACAGGTTCGCAAGTGTATAGACTCAGCTGGGACTTTACAAGTAAAACAAGTGGATAGTATGAATAGGGTGTATTACTGCAATCAACGCAATTATAATTTTGGAAGACCATACAAAAGAAATGCCCGGAGTGGCTGACGTCTGTGAGCTCAGTGGTGAGGCTGGCGCGCCGCGGCCGCCGCGCGGCCCGTCACAACCGGTATCGGTGTCCCGACCCCCGCGCCTTCCCCGCGATGGTCCATGCATGTGTGGAGCGCCGACATATTCCCCGGGTTGAAGGAAAGTCTTCAATCTTCTACTGGAAGGGGGCAGATGCAGTTGAAGGCACGGCGAATGGTGCCCCGCTTCGTCTTCATTTCAGCCACTCTCGTGACCCCGTCTACGCCGGGATAGGTCTTCGTGACCCGACCCAGAGACCAGAGCAGAGGTGGCGTTGTCTTGTCCTTGATCAGGACTAATGACCCCGGCTTCACTTCACCTCTGGAATCAAACCACTTTGATTTTGCCTGCAGCAGAGAGGTATATTCATTATGAAATCGTCCCCAGAAGTGTTGCCTAATGAGCTGAATCCGCTTCCAACGATCCAGCCGCGTGATGTTGGCTCCTGTCAACTGAGGGTGTGGTACTGATGAGAATGGTCGTCCAATTAGGAAGTGAAAAGGAGTGAGAGCCGAAAAATTGATAGGGTCAGAAGAAAGAGGAGTAAGAGGGCGTGAATTCAACACCGCCTCTATGTGAGTGAGACAGGTGGCCATCTCCTCGAAAGTGAAGTGGGTAAGATGCAGTAAACGTTTTAAATGATGCTTACAAGATTTTACAGCAGCTTCAGCTAATGAATTAAAATGAGGGCTGTATGCAGGTGTGAAAATGAATTCAATACCTTCCCGCGCCATTTCAGATGCAACATTTGATGATTGCAAGAACCTACACATCTCATTTGATACACCTACGAAGTTAGTTCCGTTATCGGACGTGATGCTTCGAGGCTTGCCACGACGCGCCACGAAACGATTTAGGGCGGCCATGTAGGCCTCAGTGGTGAGGTCAGTGACGAGCTCCAAATGTACGGCTTTTACTGCCGAGCAAACAAAGATGCACATGTAGGACTTAGTAAGTTTGCATCCTCGGCCCTTTCGATTGGCCACCAATACTGGCCCAGCATAGTCAACGTAACAATTCAAAAAAGGAAACTCAAGATTTGTTCTTGAACTAGGTAGTTGACCCATTATAGGCTGCACGTTTTGCGCCTTGTGCCTGAAACATTTAAGACATTTGCTCACGACAAGCCTAGACAAGTTTCTGCCACCGAGAGGCCAATAAGTTTGTCGTATATGTGACAATAACAACTGTGGACCAGCGTGCGCAAGCTGTAAATGTTGCATGTGAAATATAAGATTAGTTAGTACATGCTTACTGCATAAAACAATGGGATGTTTCACATTAAAATCGTAGGGGAAGTTATCGAGCCTCCCGCCCACGCGAATGAGGTTTTGATTGTCAATGAACGGTGTCAGAGGAAGCAATCTACTTTTGCGTGGTAATTTTTGTCCAGACTTTAACAAATTATACTCTTCAGGAAACATTTCAAGCTGTGAATAGTGTATAATTAAATTTAATGAATTTTCAAGTTCTGTTACTGTAAAATTACCTTGCAATTTATTTTTATTTTTTACATTGTAAATAAAGCGTTGTACATATGTTAATATATTTTGTATTTTTGTTAGGCTAGAATACTTTACTAATAAATCATGAATGATTGATGAATGAATGTCTGAATGATTACTAATTAATGAAAGATTGTTGCTATCACCACTAATTAAATGAGTCACTACTTCCGGCAGACTATCCTTCCCAGGGTTTGGCATGCTGGGCCACTCATTTTCACTATGCTGTAAAAATGAGGGTCCAGACCACCACAGAGGTTCGTTTATGAGAACGTCGGCCCTCATACCACGGGAAACAAGATCCGCCGGGTTGTCCTTCGACGGTACGTAGCTCCAGGTATGACCACATGTACTTTCCTGTATTTCATTGACTCTGTGTCTGACAAAAGGTTTTAATTGATTTGAAGGAGTGGAGAGCCAACCCAGGACTATGGTTGAATCACACCAGAATCTACATTTATGAATGGGCATGGTGACTGATTCGTGAACCTTAGTACACAGCCTTGCACCTAACAAAGCTCCACAAAGTTCAAGCCTCGGTATCGCCTTTGGTTTGATGGGCGCTACACGATTTCTAGAGACTAGAAGTTGCATGCCTGTGGACCCATTACTATTACAAGACCGAATGTACACACAAGCGCCATACGCCCCTCGGACGCATCGGTAAAGACGTTTATTTCATGCGTAATTGAGTCTTCAAGCAAAACCCAACGAGGAATATTTAAATTGTTCAATGCCGTTATTGTGCTTTCAAATGTAGACCAAAGATTTTTAATTTCATGCGATACTTCGTCATCCCAGTCGTACTTATCTAGCCATAGACGCTGCATGATCATCTTTGCTTCGACGACGCACGGACCTACGAGGCCTAATGGGTCAAATATCGTACTGATGACAGACAGGACATGACGTTTGGTGACTTTAGTAGTGGAGGTGATATTTATATTATAGGTGAGTGAATCTGAGTCACAAACCCAGTTAAGACCTAAAGTTTTTGATTGAGATGAGTTTGACCCTTGTTCTGAAAAATGTAAAGTATTATCTAATTCGTTGTTTTGTGTGATTTGTTTTAGAATTTGTGGATTATTTGACCTCCATTTACGTAAGTTAAATTTTGCTTTTAATAAAACTGAATGTACCTTTTTTGAAATTTCTACAGTTTCAGCTATAGTATCCCCTCCACTAAGAAAGTCGTCGACGTAGAAGTCACGTCGTATGGCGCATTGGGCACGACTATCCTCAATGTTATCAGCCAGACTTACTAGGCACTTAGTGGCTAAATATGGTGCAGAAGCGGTACCATAGGTAACCGTGTTCAAAGTATAGGTTCTAAGAGGTTCTGAAACGTCAAACCTGAAAATTATTTTTTGAAGAGGTCTTTGGATTGGATTTATCTCAATGGCCCTGTACATCTTCTCTACGTCACCTGACACCACGTATTTATGCTGACGAAAACGTGTTAGAATGGAAAACAGATCATCTTGTACTACGGGTCCGACCATCTGAATGTCGTTAAGTGACACGCCCGAACTGGTAGGAGCTGATGCATCGAATACTACGCGTAGTTGTGTAGTGGTGCTGGAACTGCGAATAACTCCATGATGTGGAATGTAATATTTATTCATCGAGTTTACAGGTGATGGAGTACAGTCTGAGTCCAGCGTCATGTGACCTAGACGCTCATATTCTCTCATGAACTCATTATACTTTTTATGGAATGATGGATCGCGTTTAAATCGCCGTTCAAGGGAAAGAAAACGATTTCTAGCATTAGTAAAAGAATGACCTAATGTACTAGGGTCCCCTTTTAACGGTATAGTAACGACGAATCCCCCACTGTCATTACGAACAGTATTTTGAGCGAAAGATTGCTCACACATTCTCTCTTCAAGTGAGAGTGAATGTTTTGATGCTACGTTGTCAAGCTCCCAAAAATGAGTGAGGTCGGGAGTGACATTGGAATGATGGCAAGATTGAATAGCGGAAAAACATGATTGGCGCGAAATACTTCCTGAAACTAACCAACCTAACTTGGTCTCGCATAATTTAGGAAGGTTTTTCCCTAAGTCTATCGTTTTGCTACATAAGACATTCCAAAGTACTTCAGCCCCTACCAGGATGTCAACGACCGACGGAACATTGATTGTTCGGGTCTGCCAACTTAAGACCTGAAGGAATAGGGACGTGTTGAATATTTACGTAAGAAGACGGTAGAACCTTTGTGATTTCTGGCAAAACATGACACTCAATATCGACCGTAAAAGCACAGTATAAAGATTCTATTGAAAGGTGACAAGACTGTGTACTAGTAGATATATGATTGTTTATACCCGTTACCTTGGTGCTCGTACCGTGTCGTAACAAACCCAGCTTCTCTGACAAGCTCTGCGTAACAAAGTTCGCCGTACTGCCGTTGTCCAGAAGCAAGCGCGCAGTGTACTTCTTACCCGTCACGCCAGTCACGTTCACCATCGCTGTGGACAGTGATACATGCGCAGAAGTAGCAAGCTGCATTGAATTGGCTGACAGCGCCACATTTGAAGAAGGCGAAGCAGAAGGCAAGACAGAAGGCAATGGATTGGAAGCAAGTTTAGGCTCGTTACTTTCTAAATGTAAAAGCGTATTGTGTTTTGTTTTGCAATATTTGCAATGTGAGAATCTACATTTATTTGAAGTGTGTCCAAAGCGTAAGCAATTAATGCAAACTTTAAATTCAATTGCCTTTTGTAAGCGATTTTCAATGGACAAGTTTCTAAAAGATTCACATTTAAACAATGTATGTGCTTGGCCGGAAGTGGCAAAAGATAGAGAAGAGTGGAAGAATGGAAGGGAGGCCTTTGCCCTGCAGTGGGACACTACAGGCTCATAATAATAATAATAATAATAATAATGTGCTTGGGAGCAAAGTGGACATTTACTGTTTTTATTATTTAAATTGTCAGATTTTTTATTTGATTGGCTAGACTTTGACTCAGTTTTATTAGAATTATGACTATTATTTAAAGCTACAATAGTATTCCTGTCTGAAATGCCATGACTGGACTCCACTGATTCTAACCAGTCTGCTTTCTTGCTTAAAAAAGAACAAAATTGTGTTAAAGTTGGATCTTCTTTAAAAGTACCGTTTCTATGCTCTTCCCAGTCACGTCTTGTTGTTATGTCTAATTTTTTTACCATGAAATAAATAATAATGTCATCCCAATGTTGAGTGGGCATTTTTAATGTAGTTAGTGCCCTAACATTTTTATTAATAGTGTTAACAAGGTTTCTGATGGAAACACTTGACTCGTTTGTTATGGGTTCAACATCAAATAACGCTTGAAAATGGTTATTCACTAATAGACGGTTGTTATTATAACGTTCGCACAACAAGTCCCAGGCAAGATTATAATGGTCGGCTTTAAAGTCAATATTTCTGATAATTAAAGCTGCGTTCCCCTGGAGTGAAGCTCGCAGGTAGTGGAACTTGTTGATGTCACTTATGCTAGTGTTGTCGTGAATCAATGACCCAAAGGTATCCCTAAACTCAAGCCAGCATTGGTAGTTCCCATCTAAATGAGGCAAATCTATTTTAGGCAAACAAATAAAGGAATTCCTAAAAGTAACATGTGCACCTGAGTCAGCATCTTTGAAGCCCGCCTCCGACGCAGCACCGATCGCCGAGACCCCGATCAGGCTGCGCGTGAGTGCCACCAGGTTGAAAAACTGGCGGTCAAAGTCCTCACGCTCAACCAACGCTGAGTCGTCGTCATCGGAAAGCACCTCGATCTGTGTCTGAAAGGCGTCAAATTCAGTATGTAAGGTTTCGAATTTATTAAAACGCTCCTCTAAATCAATACGTTGCAACTCAGATACCGTGGAACTACTTTTTACTAGATTTAAATAGTTGCTGTAAATAGTAAGCTTCGATTTAATTGAACTACGTTTTCTAATCAATGTTTTAAGTTATCTGCCATTGTGAATAAAAATAACAGCTGGATGCACAAATGCGAATGTAATTAAAAGATAAGAAACCGCAAAACAGCTGTGCGTTAGTGAAAGGGAAAGGGATCGCAAATCACTGTCAAGGTCAATTGCTCAACACGTGTTAACGTCGTGCAAAGTAGCTAATTTGATGAATAATATGCGTATTTTACAAGCAGTGATTACAAGCAGTGATATCGATAAGCATAGGATTGCACTTATTTTAAAGCACTGTATGAAAAATAAAAAATAAAAGTCGATTTTTCGGCATATAAAGAAAGCAGAAATAAAAACTAATTGGAACGACTCACTCAAATACAGTATTACACTCCCAAGTATGACATGAGCTCCCACGATGACGGTGCAGGTTTCTTCGGGAACGACTCCTTCCGTTGCAATCTTCGTGGTCGTACAGCGTGGCGTTCGCGCGGTCAAAGTCCAAACAGGCGAACACGACGACCGATGATTATGACGGCGTTAATTACGGCAATACTGATAATATTTTTGCGCGTTCGAAGGACCAATGTATAGACTCAGCTGGGACTTTACAAGTAAAACAAGTGGATAGTATGAATAGGGTGTATTACTGCAATCAACGCAATTATAATTTTGGAAGACCGTACAAAAGAAATGCCCGGAGTGGCTGACGTCTGTGAGCTCAGTGTTGAGGCTGGCGCGCCGCGGCCCGTCACAACCGGTTTCGGTGTCCCGACCCCCGCGCCTTCCCCGCGATGGTCCATGCATGTGTGGAGCGCCGACAGCAAGCCTTTCATTGCTCTCACCAGTCCGTAGCTTAGCGAGGTAAAGACCGAGTATGGTTCTATTATCGCTGTATGCACGTAGCGATGGTGTTTGCAATAATATGGAGCGAAACTCACTTCCATTGAGTCCAACCCAAAAATGAAGACTGTCGTCATTGAGACCGACCATAGTTTCGAAATCATACTGCTTGTTACTAATGATTCCTTCAGTGAAGATGTTACATACGTCTGTGAAATGTTCTGCTGTAAAGTAATGAGAAATTGTGCAGTGGTTCTCTAATTCATCCCACATATTACTTTCTAAATGTTCCCTGCATACTCGTGCATGTTGAGGAATATACAACTGATGTGTAGTCATCATATACAGCTTGATTGTTTTCGGTATACGCCGGTGGTTATCGTTACCACAAGCGCCAAATATGCAGTGGCTTGATGTGTTTGGTGCTCTTTTATATGAAGGCACATAAAGTTCGCCATCATTGGAACCCTGTACATCATTTTGCAAAGGTGGAACTGGTACCTACTGGTGGTGGAACTTCTGGTTCATGTTCTACTGGATTTAAAACATTGTGGTCGACTCTTTGCCAACAACGGTGACAGACAGATTGTGTTTTTTTTTTTTTTTTTTTTGTGGTAGGTAAAAATCATCCAATGACGAATCCCGCCCTTGGGTGGGGCGGGAAACAGTGTCAGACTTTTACTGACTAAAAAACCTACCTTTCCATTCCTTGCCTTTATCCTGGGGCCTTTGGTGACAGTCTCACATAACCTTTGGCCCCAGTAGGCTTCGGCCCTGCTGGACCCCTACAGTATGCTGACAACTCCTTGAGGCGCGCGGGAACGGTGCGCGCCGTAGACGACCTGAGCTCGGACCGGTCTGTTACCGGACGGACGGACAGCGAGCTACCCATTGCCCACCGTCCGCGAGCCCGCGCCTACGGTGGCCGGAAATTGGGATCGGAAACCCGGCGGCGGCGGCGGCGTGTCCGCCTTTGCCTAAGGCGGTCGGCCTCCTCCTTTACTAGCATTACTGCTTCGCAGAAGGAGGCGACCGCCTGCCACTCCTCCTCGCTCCGGAGCATGGCTTGAACCAAGCCCCGGCGCGAGAGATCGCCGCCGATCGCCCCCACGAGGACACGGCGCTGCTCTTCCCAAGCGGGGCACACCTCGACTGTGTGCTCCACCGTGTCCACCGGGCGGTCCGCACAGTGGCGAAACCCGGGCGTCGTCTCCGCACGGATCTTGTACAGATACGGACCAGACAGATTGTGTGCTGTTGAATGATACCTGCAAATAAAATAATTCACAACTTAGATTACCTGTTATACACTTTCTAAAGGATTAAGAAGGTATTCTAAGCAAGCAGACTATACGAGTTCCCACCGAAGAACATACGGTTCATAGAGAAGTTAATAGAGAGGGATTAGAGATCGTGGTACTATTCGAAACTGGCATCACACATCACCGTAACCGGCAACACGGGTTGTGTAACATATAATTATGTTTTTTGTAACACCTTGTAGATTTCATATGGATCGCACTTTATGTATACCTAGCCTGCGCTTTACATATTGTATTAAATATACTTACATGCGTTAGATAAACATTATTTAAATAACTGATATTAATAATAATAAACAGTATAAAACTCACCTGTCTTATAGCGTTTTCCTGTATATAGGAAACATGCGCAGGATGCGTATGTAACAAGCTTGCTTGCAAAATATGATTTTGTCTACGTCTATGAACAGAACGTGGACACAGAACACACAAACGTTCTTCCTGCATTTTTAAGAACAGAATTCAAGTCCGTAAAGGTAGCCAAAGTCAGTTCATGTAAGAATATCACCAGAGTCCAAAAACAAGCGGGTCGTCGTAATAGAAATACGTTAAAAGTAAGAATAACAGGAGCACTGCACAGTCAGAAGCGGAGAATACCGACTGATCACTGCATAAAACAGTCGAATGAAACGATTTACTTACCTGCTATGCGCGGGCGCTTGTCCAAAGTCAACATGTTTCTCTCTCTTTCACGCGCCCCGTTAGCATTCGCGTGTTATCTTGCCTGAGGACTAATCGCAAACAATGCCAATATAATAAGCAACGGTCTGCAATTCACTCTCGCATATAGAACTTTTATTACTCTAATAGTCGAAATACACTTATTATTATTTTTGTAACAGGTATATTGTGTTATTATAATCCCATGTGGCTCCATGTGGTTAGAATTAGTGACTTAAGTAATATTTTAAAGTAATATTCTTTCACTCCTATTGAAAAACATTTAATAATTAAAAAATATTTGACATAATTAAATAAAACTTTTCGACGTAGCTGTACAAGAACCCGGTATATTTTTTTTATTATTATTTTTCTCGTTAGTTGTGTGTTATGACCTATCACAAAAATAATATCTCATGTGTATTGGTCATTAGGCCCAATTTGTCGCATTGTCCTTTGTAAATTTTATGTTTATAGCCTTGAAAATTACAAACCTCAGAAGGATTTATTTCTAAGTTCTGATCTCCAGCACCAACATTTTCTCCTTCCATAATTGATTGGATTGTTAACTCAATTTCACTTGGGCACGCCTTAATTATGGCGGTAAGGCCCCTCTTTGAGGCGTGGCTGGAAAGACCTCACGGCGTCCTAACCTTCCGCATGACCCAGGTTCTCACCGGACACGGTAAGTTCGGGAGGTTCCTGTTCCGGATTCGTGCGGAACCGACGCCCGGGTGCCACCACTGCGTGGACTGCCCGGAGGACACGGTGGAGCACACGGTCGAAGTGTGCCCCGCTTGGGCAGAGCATCGCCGTGTTCTCGTGAGTGCGATCGGCAGCGGCGATCTCTCGCGCCAGGCCCTGGTACGGGCCATGGTTCGAAGCGAGGAGGGATGGCAGGCGGTCGCCTCCTTCTGCGAAGCAGTAATGCTAGCAAAGGAGGAGGCCGCACGCGAGAGGCAACGGCCCACAAGGCCCAGCCGCCGCGGGGATTCCGATTCCGATCCTGATTTCCAGCCAACGTAGACGCGGGCTTGCGGACGGCGAGCTATGGGTAGCTCGCTGTCCGAACGTCCGGTAAACATCCGGACCAAGCCCAGGTCGTCAACGGCGCGCACTGTTCCCGCGCGCCTCAAGGAGTTGTCAGCAAACCGTAGAGACCCAGCCTGCTAGCTGCAGGCAGGCAGGGTCGAAGCCTACTGGGGCCAAGGGTTTGCTTCCGAAAGGAAAGCCCGGCCCTGGTATCTAAGGCCACGAAGGAACGGGGTGGGTTTTTAGTCAGTAAGAGTCTGACACTATCTCCCGCTCCGCCCAAGGGCGGGAGATGTCATTGGATGATTTTACCCACCAACAAAAAAAAAAAAAAAAAAAAAAAAACTCAATTTCACTGAGTTCTGGCAAATCCTCTAAACCACCACCAGTGCGCCGCCTCGCAGCTGCAATTAAGCTGCATTTCCTCTTAACAGCTCCTTTTTTGTCCTTCCAGTACTGCAACACTAATAAGTATTATATGATTTGATGTATTAAATAAATAGAACATTGGTGGTTAACTTTCCTTTGCAATTTTAAATGTTATTATAAATGCAATTTGAAGCCTAGCCTAAAGTTACAGTGCATGTCTGTAGTTAATAATAATTTAGTAGATTTGAATACTTTTAATACCATTATTAGAGACACAATAGAAAAACAATAGGTGTGCGGACACCGGTGTCCTCTTGAACATGCACAGGGGGCTGTTAATGTAAAAGGATACCATAGGTTATCTACTCAATGCAAAAATACATATAATTACCAACCTTACACCACTGTTCCGATGTTTTCGTACACCCACTACCATCATTGTTCAGGGCTGTTGTAATTTTGGACCATGCCTGACGACTGCGATTGCGGGCATTCGCAGTACGAGCATGGCCCATAGCCAACCAAGGCTTGCTTTCCAAAAAAAACGGTAATTTAAAAAACTAAAAAACCCGACTGCTTTTCTGAGCATTCATGAAAAAGCCCTAAAACAAGAAAGTCGTTGTACTCGATTGCACTTAACTATATAATATTTTAAATACTGGCAGTCGGGACCCATTCTAGAATTGAGAGCACATACCTATATTACATTGCAGATTACTCCAATCTATTGACTAGACGGCTGACTTTCTAGAATGGGTCCCGACTGCCAGTATTTAAAATATTATATAGTTAAGTGCAGTCGAGTACAACGACTTTCTTGTTTTAGGGCTTTTTCATGAATGCTCAGAAAAGCAGTCGGGTTTTTTAGTTTTTTAAATTACCGTTTTTTATTTTTTTAGTTTTATTTTAATACGATATCACTTTCAAAGTAATTACGAATCTAACGACACCTCTCAAGCTAAAATCCATCGAGCCGTTCAGGCTACAGAGCGTGCCAAACAATTATACATACATACATACTCTCGAAAAACATAACCCTCCTTCTGGCGCAGTCGGGTAAAAAGGTTATTAGCTTTTCCAACTGATTTACCGAAGGGGCTGCGTTGCGAGACACTAAAAAAAAAAAATTAGATACCTAGATAGTTCCAGAAACTGTGCTAGAGCACAGTTTCTGGAACATATTTAAATACAAATGTTACTTTAGACTTACAACTAAAACACAGAAAAAGTAGAACGCCATCGGGTACAGGGTAGGGGCAGAATTTTTTCAGTCCACTTAACCACTTGAAACCACTTGGAACTTTGGAATTTCTCATTTAGATAAAAAAAAAAAACTCTAATCAAGATAAGATCAAGTTGTTTGTTTTGAATTTTGAATTTGAAATACATAACCTACAATTGCCAGTGCCAAAAATTTTAATAGATATTTATTTTCCAAGTCGAAAATGATATAATTAATTAAATATTCGGTGCATAATAAATATAACGTATTTTATACAGACGTATTGTGCATTTTTATTAACTTAAAATGATGAAATAATAAAAAAAGGTTTCGAGATTTTCTCGATTATACTCCACATTAAACATAGCAACACTGTAAACATCGTACTCATCATCGTTGTTCGGCAGATCGTCGACGAGCATTTATGTAGCTTAGCGAATACGGTTTTTACCAACGTTGTTTTTAAGGGCTCCCACACAAAACAGCGATGCGATGCGATGCGATGCGAATTCGCATCGCAGGAACTTGCGATGCGAATTTCTGCGATACGATTTAGTGCGGCAAACCGTTTGGTAGGACGCGCCGTACTGGACGTGTTTTTAGGAAGCGTAAGATTTTTTTTTTTTTTGTTAGGTAAAATCATCTAATGACAAATCCCGCCCTTGGGTGGGGCGGGAAATAGTGTCAGACTTTTACTGACTAAAAACCTACCTTTCCGTTCCTTGCCTTTATCCCTGGGCCCGTGGTGACAGTCTCACATAACCTTTGGCCCCAGTAGGCTTCGGCCCTGCTGGACCCCTACAGTTTTCTGACAACTCCTTGAGGCGAGCGGGAACAGTGCGCGCCGTAGACGACCTGAGCTCGGACCGGTCTGTTACCGGACGGACGGACAGCGAGCTACCCATTGCCCACCGTCCGCGAGCCCGCGCCTACGGTGGCCGGAAATCGGGTTCGGAAACCCGGCGGCGGCGGCGGCGTGTGCGCCTTTGCCTAATGCGGTCGGCCTCCTTTGCTAGCATTACTGCTTCGCAAAAGGAGGCGACCGCCTGCCACTCCTCCTCGCTCCGGAGCATGGCTTGAACCAAGCCCCGGCGCGAGAGATCGCCGCCGATCGCCCCCATGAGGACACGGCGATGCTCTTCCCAAGCGGGGCACACCTCGACTGTGTGCTCCACCGTGTCCAACGGGCGGTCCGCACAGTGGCGACACCCGGGCGTCGTCTCCGCACGAATCTTGTACAGGTACGGACCGAACTTGCCGTGTTCGGTCAGCACCTGCGCCAAACGGAAGGTGACGACGCCGTGGGAGGAAGCGTAAGATGGATTGCAAAAAGATTATTGCACTGCTGTTATTGTTAAATAGATATAAAAGAAAAAGAAGATTCTGGGTTCATCCATTTATTTCGATTATGAACTCTGATGGGAACTATTTTACTCAAAAGTACTATGCGTTGAGAACTGAAGAAGATAATTTTTTTGATTATTTTAGAATGAGCATATCTTCATTTGAAGAGCTTTTGAGTTTATTATCACCATGCCTTCAAAAACGATCGTATAAGGGAAGAATTCCTGTTATGCCTTTGGAAATGCTGGGACTGACTATCAGGTAAAGTAAAACAAAATTTATTTATTGACATTTTAATTGTTTTTTTTTTTGCGAAAAATCAAATTTGTGATTATCAGCAGTTAATAGTAATTAATATTATGTAAAATCAAACTCTTCTTCCGTCGACAAAGCGCTATAGGTAGAATAATTATCACTAGGTGAATTAATTTGATTTTCCCCTGCGTTTGATGATTGTTCGTGTGATAAATGTAGAATTGGTGTTTGGTCTGCATCTGTCGATTGTTCGTGTGATAAATGTGGGCGTGTCAGTGGTGTTTGGTTTGCAAAATGTTGAGTTTGATAGCCTGTGTAGCTCTGGTAGTTGCTAGGCTGATAGGAGGAACTATAAGGTGGGTAGCCTTGATATGCCGGTTGAAGTAAGTCTGTTAAATTTTGGAGAACACGACTTTGAAAAATAAGTGTTTTGTTCTCATCCAATTTTTCCAGAGACGGTAGAATTCCCTTAAAAAAAGACAAGTGCCTGTTTTCCGGTTCCTTTATAATGTTAATAATTTCATCTTCAAACTCGTTTGCTTTTCTTTTTCACGGCTTCTGCTGGTATCGTCTTGGAGATTTTTCAGATCTTGCTTGATTCTCTTGTCCAGGTGGTGCTTGCATTTCCGTTTCATTAATGCTATCTGTTCCGATTTCCTGGAATCGTTCGGCAAATCTATTTGAAGCGGGTGCCGTGCAAGGTTTTAAGCTCTGCAATAGGTGCGAGAAACAAAGACAATAGGATTTTAGTGCAGGAATGTAAACGGAAATTAGAGTACGATAGGCAGATATTTATGCTTAAGCTGCGAATGCAATATAGCATTATTATGACATGCATAGCATGAATAGCCAATGAATAAACTCACAACTTTTATGCGTTACGATAATAGTTATCGTTATAGGATAATTATTATAAATGACCTCACTGCGAATAATGCGAATGGTAACAGCCAGCCGCTCTTTACACAAGAGAAAGCAGCAAACCCCCAACACAGAAACAAAAGCGGAATTAATAAGGGACGGAAAATAGAATAGGAACGAGCTTACTCCCCTCACTTAGACCGCCTGACGCGATGCCCGTCGGCTGCAAATATCCAGGTAGTTAGGTCTTCAAGATAAGTAGCTGTAGCCTCCTTTTCCCATCCAGCAGTTATGTTTGTGTTCAGTCGAGCGGAAAACGGCAGCGCGTGGCAGCGTGAAGTTCGCGTAACCAGTTCGAACCAGTTTCCAAACCAGTTTTAACAATGGAGGACACCACCAACGCGTGTTTTTTCTTCGTTGTTGTTGCAGTTCTTTTAGTCACGGTCGCCAATTGTTGGGGTTGGTGATTGAAACGGACTCGATAATTATAATATGACCAATTATGTTTAATAATAAAATAAAATATAACAGTGACGCGGAAAATACAAGCACGCGTGACGGTCGTCGTCGTCCGAATAATGGCGGCCGTCCCCGCGCTTGCGCGGTTTGGCTCTCCTCAGATAGACACACATGCGCGTGTACACTATCTGTTGTCTCATTTTGTAAATTTTTTTTTAAGAAATAATAACTGCTTGTACAGATGGTATTCTTTGGTAGATTTTTCTCCTGTTCCAGATCGCTTTTCGTCTTTAAGTTTCTTTACGTACTTTTTAAAGGTATCGTTGATCCCTCTCCATTTTTTTAATACTTCATTACCTGTAAATTATACAAAATTAATCATTAATGTAGGGGTATCCCTATGAAATTAAATATAAAGAAACCATTCATATGTTTAAAAATATTTTATGTATGTATTTAATGTCATATTAGGGTAAATTTTTAATTGTCTCCACTATTTTTTGTTAAATTTTCTATTTTAATTTCTGATTTTTAGCAACCGGAGAAGAATTCAACGATATGCATTTAAACTATTATAGAGGTGCAAGTACAATAGCGAAAACAATACGATTGGGGTGTAACGCAATATGGGATCGCTGTTTACGTCAAAACATGCCTGAAATAACACAACAGCTGTTTGAAGAAATTAGTGCAGATTTTGACAAGAAAGCCAATTTCCCTAACTGTTTAGGAGCCATTGACGGCAAACATATTCGTATCCGTAGTCCCGCAAATAGTGGATCACTGTTTTACAATTACAGAGGTTATAATTCAATTGTTTTGTTGGCTATTACTGACTCCAAATACAGATTCATCTACGTGGATATAGGAGCATATGGAAAGGAAAGCGACTCCACGATTTTCCACAACTCGAAACTTTATGACTCACTGATGAAAGGTAGCTTGCCCATACCAATATCGAAGCCGTTGCCAGGCTTTCAAGAACCGGTCCCGTTTGTTTTCATAGGAGACGAAGCTTTTTCTATTTCAAATAACGTTATGCGCCCTTATTCTGGCAAGCATTTAACCGTTAAACAAAGAATATTTAACTACCGTTTGAGTAGGGCGAGGCGATATGTCGAGTGTGCTTTCGGCATACTAGCCAACAAATGGCGAGTATTTCATCGACCCCTTAACGTCTCAATTGATTTTGCAGTCGATATTGTCAAAGCTTGTTGTATATTACACAACTTTGTACTGAACCGCGATGGATTACAATCCCCCGTAGAAATGATCATAGATGATTCTGAACTACAAAGCCTACAGACGTTGAATGCAAGAATAATGAGTGCAAATGTAATAAGAGACAAGTTTTCGAATTATTTTTCTAGTGTCTTTGGAGCCTTGAAGTGGCAATTAAAAAAAAATTGAAATTATAGGAGTACTTGCTTAGTTCTAAATACAGTACGTCCGAAATAACTTGGCAAGCCTGAACATAGGCTCTGCGAACTTTAGCGCATGTACACTCGTAAAAAAACTGTTATTGACATTTATTTTTTTTAACCAAAATACGAATAAAAATGTACTAATACAGGGACCAAGTACCAATAAAATAAATATTTAAACACTGAGACAGAAAGCTACAAAAATAACTTCTGAATTAAAGAAAAAAACCTAACACTACACAAAAAACTTAACAATTTAATAATAACAACCAACGAAAACTTTTGTCACCGTCTGTGCTCAAGACATAGCAACACGAAAATGACACCAATGCTAACGTGTGAGTGAGATATATTACCGGGACCCGAACATTGCCGAATAAGCACGAAGCTTTACGAAGTTACTAAAGAGAGATGTCGGATTCTCGCCACGGGTTTCTTGGATAGCACGTGTGTTTTTGAGAGTTTTGACCGTTCTTGAGTGATTGTTGTAACTTTTGTGTATTGTTTTTATATAATTGTGTTGTCCTTGTGTTTGTAAACAGGTTTGTACTGTGATTGTCTGTGTATAAATAGTTTTAAAGACAAGATGGATAAAAATAAACCCCCCGATCCTGACCCCCCCGACATTTCAGCTTCTCCAAACTTTTTGTCCCAAAACCCACTTTCCCAATTTGCCGACGTTGTATGTAGCGTTTCAGAAATGGACGTGACCCAAGGTTCACGTAAACGTACCAGTGTTGTAGAAACTCTCGATTCCTCTCCACCTAGCAAACAACCCAAGAGCCAAATTGGCCGCCTAAAATACTCAGCTTTGGACAAGGGCCCATTCATCGTTCACGTCTCTAAAATCGAAGTTACACCGAATTCAGGCACTACACTCCATCCTGTAAATTTCGGTAAATTCCTCATTAATAACAATGTTGCTAATGTGCTCCGGGATGGTGTCAAACGAGTTGGCCGTAACCGTGTACCCGTGGAGTTTACTTCCCCCCAAGACGCTAATGCATTTCTTGCTAACAATCTTCTTGCAAAGTACAGCTATACAGCCACAATTCCCACATTTAATATCACAAGGATGGGCGTGATTACAGGTGTACCAGCTGATATTTCGGAAGAAGAAGCTCTCACTATCTTGTCAGTTCCCTCTGGATGTGGCCGAATCCTTAAAGTCCGCCGCATTAATAGGAAAACACAAATAGACGGTGCAAATGAGTGGAAACCCACGGAGACTTGCGTCATCACTTTTGATGGCCAAGTTCTACCACAACGGGTCTTTTGTTGCTACACATCCCTTCCCGTAGTACAATACATCTACCCAACCATCCAGTGCCGAAAGTGCTGTAGATTCGGTCATGTGGCTAACATGTGTAGATCCAAACCACGCTGCAGTAAGTGTGGCCACGATCACCCCGGTGATGGTTGCAACATTGCTGAAGGCGAGGCTTTTTGTGTTCTCTGCTCCGGGAATCACTTTGCCAACAGCAGGTCATGCCCCGAGCATGGTAGGCAGAAGGCCATCAAAACAGTTATGGCAGAAAAATCGATTCCTTATGTGGAGGCCAGCAAACTTATCCCCGTATCTTCCCGGAACTATGCCAACGCTGCCAAAACACAGTCGTACCGGAAAACCGTTACTCTAAAGCCCTAGACTCATGCTCCTCTTTCCCCATCCTATGATAAAACTGCCCATCACCAAATTATTAGCTCCCCCCTACCCTCACAACCTAATGGCTGTGCTCTCAACCAAAACAATACTTCCCCTAACAACACAGTTTCCATTATAGAACTTCTCATTAAACTTCTACCATCTATTATCCCTACTCATCCTAATAACTCTCAATTACCGTCCAACGTTGCCGATAAACTTATTAAAACTCTTTTAGACATTAAAAATGGCGTCCAGTCAAACATTCTTACAGTGGAATGTGAGGAGCGTGTGGCATAAAAAGCACGACCTCATATTCCTTCTTAATAAATTTAAACCCTTAGCTTGCTCAATAGCTGAGACTTGGCTCACCCCAAGTCTTAGCTTCCGTATTCCACAGTACAATATTCTCCGTTGTGACAGATCTGACGGCTATGGAGGGTCGGCTCTTCTTGTCAACAATCGAGTCCCACTTTCCCCCTTATCTTTGCCTTCACTTACAGGTGACATGAACATTGTTTCTGGAAGGATGGAAGGCATAACTGTATTCTCCATGTATATTGCTCACCCTAGTCATAATTTTATAGGAATTTTAAAGAATATTCTCTACAATGTTCAGGGTCCCATACTGGTCATGGGTGACTTTAACTGTCACCATTACAGGTGGGGATCTGAGCGCTGTGATGTGTTTGGTGTAGCTTTGGTTGAGATGTTGGACGACTTGGACTTGTGCATATTAAACAATGGTTGCCCAACACGTAGGTCACTTCCCGGGCAACAAAAAAGTTGCGTTGATTTAACGTTTTGTTCTGCTGAATTAGCCTCTTCAACCCATTGGGAATGCACATCCTTGTCGCATGGTAGTGATCATTACCCTATTGTTATTTCTTTGATCAACAGGACCTATTTAGAGAAAACTTCTCCTCCACTTTTGAAATACAATTTGTCCAAACCAGATTGGACAAAGTTTGCTTCATTACTGGATCAGAAAATTGATGTTCTTCCAAATTTAAATTCAAGTTTATTCAACCCTTCTGATCACTGCCATGCCAAAAGCTGCTATGAGGGATTTGTTGCAGCTGTTACATCCAGTGCAGATTCTTGTTTCCCTCTTAAAAACAGTGCCCGGAACAAAATCTCTTCACCGCCATGGTGGGACCAAGAATGCACTTCAGTGGTTAAGTTACGAAACGAGGCTGAAAAACAATATAACAGGGAAATGACCACACAAAATTTGATGGCTTACAAGCAAGTCTATGCACGATCCAAACGTCTTCTACGTAGGAAGAAACGTGCTGGTTGGGTCAAGTTCTGTACATCCCTATCTCCTTCCACCCCAATTTCAGTTGTGTGGAAGAACATTAATAGATTTAGACGTGGTTGCTCACCATCAATATCTGCACCAATCACCAGGGAAACAGCTGAATTTTTCTTTGACAAAATTGCTCCACCCTATGTCCCCCTTCCTTCTGAATTTTTTAACATTCCCCCACATATTGTCTCTGATGACCCTTTTGATGTGCCATTTACTTTAAAGGAATTAAATGCGGTGCTCAGTCATGTCCGGGACTCAGCACCTGGTATTGACGGGGTGCCATACTCTTTTATAATACATTCTGGTGATAAAACTAAATTATATTTCTTAAATATAATTAATTTTTGCTACAATCGTGGTTGGGTCCCAGACCAATGGAAAGTACAAATTATTATCCCCCTGTTGAAACCAGGAAAACATGCAGATGATCCGAATGGCCTTAGACCTATTGCCTTGTCTTCAGTCCTAGCCAAATTAATGGAACACCTAATTAAAAACCGACTAGAGTGGATAGTCGAATCCAGTAATGGTTGCACGAATAAGCTTAACACTTCGATCCACAACTACCCAACTTGTTCATACAAAAGTAGACTCTAAACATCGGAATTAAGGCCTATAGTGGCGTGGATGTGAGAGGACACCGGTGTCCTCTGAGCTAGGACAGATTAATGGACTGTAGGTTTTGAAAAAGCGATCTAAGGTTTGTTAACAATATGCACTGTGCCTGGCCTTTATTGATGGATGGATGGATTGATTTAGGGAGGAACACTGACCTTTTGACCTCGAAGGTTCCACGTGGCGCCGGCCGGCGAACCCTGACTTCGCACCTTTAATCACTGCCAGGTCCCGTATTGCACTACACTGCACTATTGTTGAGTCTTTAAATAATTGGATCTCCGAAATAGTCAATTTTCTTGTAATTTCGAGCGGGCGATGTTAGCGGAGCGGTCACATTCACAATCGATGCACAAGACGCGTCATGTCATCCTTTTCTTGAGGTCGTGCGGGCAAAGGGAAACGGAAGGGATAGGATTGCTAGGCCAAAAAATAACAAAAAAAAACAAAATCGCGGATCATAGCAAATTGGCGCAACCACTGCGTATACCTGCATGACCACTTGTGGGTAAAATGTGGAAATCATTCAAAATAATCCTCTTCTCATCTTCCCCTTCTACTCTCCGTGAATCCGTCACCACACACATCTTAAAATCTTTCGTATGTAGAGATTTACCACTATTTTCCTTTAAATATTGTGCCATTTTTGTAATAAATTCAACGTTATAACGATTTTTAAAAATAATAACTTCTTTTATGCCTTTCTCAATACAAAAATCTACTATGTCTTTCAACAACTCGTCTCGCGATGATGCTGATAAAGATTCATAGTTTACATAAATACTCGAGCTCCCTGGCACATACATTAAATTGCGCGTTTTTGAAAATATCTTTTTATAATTGTTGTTACGTAACATTTTCTCCCACTCATTTAAACATATCTCAACGTCATTTCCTTGTTTTCTAAGAACTTCCACGATCCTAGGGTGATCAGTCCCAGATACCATGGAGTCCGTATCACAACCATTCGTAACCACTTAACGGATAAACTTCTACACCGGACATACTACACACAACTTCCTCAGAGTTTGTGTTTAAAATCCTAATGGGTACCATCCCATTCCTAGGCCTAACCACCACACTTGCCAAAAAAACACCCCCACGAAATTCTTTCCTTATCACTATACAATCTTCTGCTCTATTAACGGGAAAATACCTAACTACTTCACAACGCGGAGGAATAGTCAACAGGTAATCATACGACCTGAGCGCCATCGAAACCTGCCCCTTATTACCCTTAAGAGACAACCTATTCAATGAAAAATCTATAATACCACTATATTTCTGCAAAAAATCCTGGCCTAATATGCCTACCGACTTACATGGCAACTCATCAAATATATAAAACCTATGCACGAACGAACATCGACCGTACTCCAAATTCAAATATACATAACCTATAGCTCGCAAACTACCTCCTACACCATTGATCACCAACTCTTCCTTAACCACTTTATAACACAAAGCGTTATTCGTTAAAAAAGTGTTTTTTACGGCTGATATGGACGCACCCGTATCCACTAACCATTCCGTATCTACACTATCCACTAACAAATTAACCCAGTTAATGCTATCACAAGCTAAAATATGCTTAGGCACGAAAAAACCGAGTCTCACTCAGCTGCCCGCCTTCATCGTTCCGTGACATTGACACTGCGCCTGAGTCAGCATCGCCCCGCGCGGGCTCAAAACACGCTACACGCCGTCGACCTTGCTGAGCCTGGCGTCCACGACGAGCATTATCGCTACGACCGCGCATTCCACTGCTGTGCCATGCCTTGACATTTTTGCGCGTACGCCCAACAGCTGCTCCATGCTGTGCGTGCCTACTCTCTACAATCTACCGCCATCTCTAACTTGATTTCGCCGATGTCTTCAAATTTTATAGTATCTACGTAAAAATTTCCTATCTTAACTATCAGCTGCGTTAACTCCTCTGAAAATTTGCCCGATCTTGAAATTATACTCTTAAATTTATCGTATAAGGCTTTCGCGTCAGTAATTTTCTTATTGAAATTGTCGCCTTTCCGCCTACTAGGACCTAATTTCACAATATTTTCCCTTAACAACTTTAGTTGCACGAACAGTGACGTTAGTTCCACTTCCATCTAAACTCAATATACTATATGTATACTATTGTCTCTAAATTTACCGCTCAGTCATCACACACAGTCAAGTTCACGTTTAAAATCACTTAATCACTTACTTTTGACGAGGGAACGTTACTTCGCTCATATCTGGTCAGGCCATCTGCACAGCCTTGCGAACCTCATGCTGGTTTAGCTGGTCCTCGATCCAACTGTGGTGACACCTTCTATATACCCGGACTGCCACACCAACGACGACAAGTGCCAAACATACAGCAATAAATAACAGCACCGTTTGGATGGCCATCACCTGCTCCTGTGTAACCGCTGCGGCATTCGAACCACCCGCCGCCGTCTGAGCGATGACCACTTCTTCCTTTGACGTTGTGCTCCACATGGCCCGTGACCCGATGTGACGCGAAGCTCACCGAAGCCTAGTCGACTCCTGCTGCTGCGAATCCCTCGAACGGAGAACTATAACGCCGTCCAGCCGACTGGCAGGGTCGCCATGCGATGTGGGGATGAGGAGGGGTTAAGTAAACAACATGACGTGTATTACTTTGAGAGTCAATTGTGAACTGAGACTCAACTGTACTCAACTACAGTCCTCAACTGACCTCTCTCCTTTAATAGGTGGTTTATATATACATAGATAGTACGTGACTACGTGCTAACACTAAGCCTACGGAGAACAGTATATTTACCTTAACTTAACCCTGAACAATATACGTGACATGCTGATGTACAACATACGTGACACGATGATGAACAGTATACGTGACTTCTCAGCACAGCTACAGCGTGAGCTTCCCAACGAGTGTCCGACAGTGACTTTAGAACGCTATCGTTGCCTATTAATTTCTTTAAAACTGCCCACCGATGAGTAGAAGCTGAAAAAAATGTGTATAACAACTGCACAGTTGAAAAAAAAATCACTGCGATCGTACAACAATCAACAGCACTGCGACCAATCAAGTTTAGAGTATGTGCAGCGCATGGTATAAATGCAGCATATTTATTATGCTCTAAAATCTTTTGCTGCATCCCTTTGTATTGTCCTGACATATTAGCAGCATTATCATATGATTGTCCTCTACACTTTGCAATATCTATTTTGCAACCCTCTAGTCTGAGTACCAAATTTGCCATCTCTTCTCCGGTATGACTTTTTAAATTTAAAAACGTTAGAAATCGTTCCACGGGCTTACCATCAGACGGCGATACGTATCTCAAAATAATACTTAGTTGATCCGTATGTGATAGATCAGGCGTAAAGTCCACTGAGAGGCTGAAGTATCCAGCTGATTGTATTTCTTCGACAATCACTTTGTGAACTTTATCACTCATTAAATCGATAAGCTCGTCGCATACTGTTTTCGATAGATATGATGGGTTGCCTTTCCCTTTATTTCCATATCTTGCAATATGGCTTGCTAAAAATGGATCAAATTGAGCCACAAGTTCAAGTAAACCCAAAAAATTCCCATTGTGTATAGATCCAAAAGACTCATCATGCCCCCTAAAGGCCAAATAACGTTCTGCAAGCGTTTGTATAACTGCAATAACTCGTTGCAATACATTTTGCCAATATTTTCTTTCTTCTTTTACTTGTGCCTCTAGATTTTTGGTGATCCCTAGACCTTGTCTTCTACTCAAATAAGTTAGCATAAAGTCCTTATGAGCTGAACTGTTTTCATGGTGCTCAATTGCAATTACGTTTCGCCAATCACTAAATCCGTTAACTGCAAATTGGCTCGGCGCTGTGGCGATGCATTTGTTACCAAACAACTTGCAAACAAAGCAATACAAAGATCCTTTTGTTTGTGAATACAATAACCATTCCCGTTTATATGTTTCACCGTTGGCTTTTTTACCGAAAAATAGTCGTGGTGTGCAAAAACGGACACTTTTACCACTAGCATATATACGGCGTGATTCATGAAATGGGCCCTGATGGTGCTGACAACTTTCTGGATCGTGATCAATCCAATAGCAAAAATCTTCCTCAGAAAAATCCGTCCACAGCCCAGCATCTGTCTTTTTATTAAAATTAACGAGTTCAATTTCTGAAACTTCAGGAATCGCAACAATAACAGGTTCAGATTTATCGGGTACAGGAACAGGTGTTTTAATTTCGCCAGTTATTTCATCGTCATCAGAATGATCATCTGAGGGGCCTATAGTACTGTTTTTATCAATTTGTGTTGTAACAGATGATACAGATTGAGATTCTTGACATACATTATTATCTTTGCCCGATTCTGAATGATTGCTTGAAAAAAAAACGATGTCAATTTTGGATCTGTTTTTTTCTTCTTCAGTTCTGCCTGTTTGCGTTTTTGTGCGCCACTGAGATGATGGCGTTTCATTTTTAATGTTGATTATTAGCATCAATAACAAATATCACCTTCTGTATACGTACTGTGCTTGCATACCTACCTGAAATAAATTAGTATTATTAATTAAAAAAAATTATAATAGGGACCTTTATTGCGTATGTGTAAGCTGTGTTTATTACAATAATTTAAGTGTTTTATAAAATTACTGAAAATAATTTATTTTATGGGGCCTATGTTCAGCAATAGACGTCTTCCGGCTGCCGGCTGAAATGATGATGAATATTTTTAATATAAGAAAACAATATAAAAATATTTAAGTACTATTTTCTTATATAATAATATTTTTTTAATATTTTTTCTAGAGCCTTAACCGCTGAACCGTATTGGATGAAATTTTGTATTATGGGTTATATTGTAAATAGCTAGGACAGTTTTTTTTTAAATTTTAGATTACTTGATTATTTATGGTACCTGTCATACAAATGAAACACAAATATATTTTTTTCTCAGAAAAGGCGACAACGATTTTTTTGAAATTTTGTATAATATTAACTATTAATACTATCTATAATATGGCATACTCGGTTACTACGAGAAAACTCTAAAAAAGGTAGCTCCCATGTAAAAGTTGAAAATTTTGTACTTTTTATGGGAGCCGAGCTAATTTTTCTAGAGTTTAAATGTACAGGCCACCCCACCCTGAACTCGAAATTCGAACGTATTTGAAATTTGAACGTGATTTTAAATGTTTCCCTCCAAATAAGTCATTACGCGAGAAAGTTATTTCAGTGTGGCCTGTACAATTTATTTATTTTGAAAGCAGGTCCAGTCCTACCTAGCCTACCTAATATAATTAGGTCCGGCAGCTAACCCCGCGGGTTTTAAATGAATTAAAGTCTGTTCCAAATAAATTAATGTTGCGCCATGAACTTTTGCGGTTGTTAAAAATTCAAAATCACAAGTAACTAAAAAAATCTAAGTATTTTTTACTTTAAATCATTAGTAGGTCATAAATACTCACGAAAAATCAAGTTTTATGTAAGTTCCCTCTTCTGGAATGGCATTGTAATTTGTAGTCATAAATTATAATGTCTTTTGTTTGAAATGATCTTATTGTTATATACGTACGTATGCGGAACTGCTGCTGCGGGCAGCGGGCAGCGGGCCGGTCGAACGTTTTACAGTGAACATTTCATAGTGATTATCTATCTAATTTCTTTATACGTGTAAGTAATCAATGGTGAAAGCATAAGTATAGAACTTACCTGATAACTTTGTGTGGGGTAACGATAAGTATAGTTTCAATCAAAGCCACTCCGTAAGTAAAGTACCTTACGTGTGGTATGCGTACGACGTGCACTATTATTGGCAAAGCAAAGATAACTAACTCACTCGGTCGGTCGCGGCCCCGCGGCGCGAAGACGTGCGGGCGCGCGGCGGGCGGGGCCCTGCGGGGGTGTATGTGAAGGGGACTATCGCTATATCGGAAGCTAAATAAAAATACTAAAGTGGTGTATACGTGGAACTTTTTATAATGAAGTAAACAACTTAGACAAACCAAAAAACATTGACATATATTATATAAATAAGGTAATATCAAAACGTAATTATCATATTCACTAATAAGGGGTTACTCCCGGACCACCCGCGCCTTGTGATCTTGGACATGTGGGTGAATCTCGATAAAATGTAGGTATAAAATGAAACGCCAGCAGAGGATGGAGGCAAAGGCGGACACGCCGCCGCCGCCGCCGGGTTTCCGATCCCAATTTCCGGCCACCGTAGGCGCGGGCTCGCGGACGGTGGGCAATGGGTAGCTCGCTGTCCGTCCGTCCGGTAACAGACCGGTCCGAGCTCAGGTCGTCTACGGCGCGCACCGTTCCCGCGCGCCTCAAGGAGTTGTCAGCATACTGTAGGGGTCCAGCAGGGCCGAAGCCTACTGGGGCCAAAGGTTATGTGAGACTGTCACCAAAGGCCCCAGGATAAAGGCAAGGAATGGAAAGGTAGGTTTTTTAGTCAGTAAAAGTCTGACACTGTTTCCCGCCCCACCCAAGGGCGGGATTCGTCATTGGATGATTTTTACCTACCACTAAAAAAAAAAAAAAAAAAAAAAAGCAGAGGATGGAGGCCCCTGGAGAACAGGGGCCCCAAGCACGTGCTTGTAGTGCTCATACGTTAATCCACCACTGCACATAAGAGTTATAAAACCCAAAAGAAGTGGGTCAATGTTTTTAAATTACAAACATTACTTTTCAATTGGTTTTAATGGCGGTAGTTGATACCAATAAAATTATAATTATATTTTCATTGATGTTGGTGCATACGGCAAAGAATGTGATTCAAATGTTTTCAAGGAGACTGCTTTTTGGAAAAGCTTAGTGAACGACGTTAGATTTGCCAACGCCTGCACAACTGGAAGAATCAAATGTCGATCTACCCTACATTTTTGTTGGGGACGAGGCTTTTGCGTTACACGAAAACATACTTCGCCCATTCAGTGGCCAACAGCTGAATGCGACTAAATCGGTCTTTAACTATCGTTTGACCCGAGCAAGGCGATATGTAGAATGTGCTTTTGGCATTATGGCTAATAAATGGAGAATTCTCCATCCTCCTCTAGATGTGTCACTTGATTTAGCAGTTAAAATTGTAAAAACGTGTTGTTTACTACAGAACTTTATACATAAAGAAGAGTGTATGCGTGAAATATCAACCATCAATCTTGGCCCTGAACTATCGGCTTTACCAAGGTCGCCATCAATACAATACAATACTATGACAGCAAGTACAGTTCGTAATCATTTTGCGGAATACTTTATGTCTGAGCATGGACGAGTACCATGGCAAATTAAAAATTGTTAACAATTTATTAAATATATATGTATATTCAAACATACTTACCGTATTTATTTTTATTCACATCCGACAGCGATTTAAAATCGTCATTAATAATTATACATATTTCACGCCAAACCTGTAGAGTTTTCCTTTTATCTTTATAGCTTTCAAGGGTTTTAACCCACAGCACATCTCTTTCCTCCACCAAAGAAATGAATGTTTCTTTGTCGAAGTTATCCATCATATATTACTAAAACAAAAAACACGCCACACGACTAAACTTGATCACAGTCAATACAACACTAGCCATATTCTCATCTATGCCAGCCATAGCGCGGGCGCAAGGCGTACGCGGGGAGGGTGCAGAGCGCGGGCAGGGCGAGTGCAGGGTTGGCGCGAGGCGGGCGCGGGGCGTGCGCATGGCGTGCGCGTGTTGACCTCGTTAAATGCAATTTGAGATCTATTGATGCATTATAAGGCTCAAATTCTTATTTAACAAATTTCAATGCGAGTTGGACGCGGGTGGCGTGCGCTGAGCGTGCGCGTGTCGTGTGAACGCGCCCTTAAATCTCATTAATCTCTCAAAAGTCTAAATATCTTCATTTGCAGTAAAATGTTGCCGAACTCATTTACATGTTGCCGAACTCGTTTTCTTACTGGGGCACAATAAGTGAGGAATTTGCGTATTTCGGGAAATCTTCGGTTGATACGTCAACTGGATGTCTGGAAGGAAGACCTTCTGGTGGGGTGGCTATTCTATGGCGAAAGAATGCGTTTGTGTCCGTTACTCCCGTGCAGTGCAATACTGATCGGTTGGCGGCGTGTAAGGTAGTAGTGAATAGCGAATGTGCGGTATTAATTATTTGCGTGTATATGCCCGTGGAGTCCAGTGATAATCTTATCGAGTTCACGCAATGCCTGAGCGAAATTTGTGCAATAATAGACAGCAGTGTTGTGGAATCAGTTTTTTTTTTTTGTGTGCATATTTTACCGCAGACATGATGGTCTGCGCCATTTTTTACATTATTATTTGTTTATCGCTTTTTTGAATTGGCATCTCTGTCGTGCCCTCATCTTGACAACTTACTTAAAACTAAGTTTAATACTACGCGAGTCCACCTCAGACTCTTTTTGTTTTTTTTTTTTTTTCACTTATTGCTTGTATGTATATCTATGTATAATTGTTGGAATAATCCAACAATTTAATTAATAACATTATATTATTATATTAGCATTATATTTAATTGTTAACCAATCATATCAATATTAAAAGATATTGATATGATTGCTTAACAATTCATCTTCACTATACTTATAATGAAATATTTTTACAGTGTTTGAATATGGACTAAATTGTATCACACTTATCTTGTACCTAATTACTTGATTACACTATAATTCAAGTTTTAGAACTGGATTTAGGGTTGGTGGGTAGAGTTTGGGTACCGGGTTTATCTGCCGCCCAGAGTCTTCACTAACTCCATTAGAGCTTTTACGACTGCGGTGTCTCGATGCTGCATGGCCGTCTTAAGGTTATATTCGACGACCATTTTAGAAGGCGCATCCATCGCTTTCCGGGCGAAACGGCCCGTGGCATCATCGGCGTCGTCGGTGTAATACACACAGCTGACCGTGTGTCTCGACACTGCGACAACTGCGTGGGAGATGCTGTCGTGGATCTGGAGCCTCCTTGACTTGGTGTTTATTATAATAACGCTGTCGCAGGTCAACCCCTGAGCTGCGTGGATGGTGAGGATACGCGACCCCTCGCCAGATCCATAGCCCTGGTCGGCAAGAGAGGCTCTCTCTTCCTGCGTATGGACCAAGAATAAGGTGTTCTGGGTGGATTTTGGTATTCGCGCTCCCGTGAACCTTTCCACTCTCAGGGAGTGGACCCGCGACAGCGACGTCTTGGAGGAGTATATACCGGGGTATATCTCACTCAGGGCTAGTGCGATGTCCATTGGGTTCCGATGGGTACAGAGTAACTCTCGGGTGATTCCAGTCACCAAGTTTGGACGGGTGTACGTTAATTCAAACAGGTTCTCTCTGTCCAAAAATGGTAGCTGATTCACGTCTCCGATAAGAACGACCTCGCTCGCTCCAGACAACTTCACTGCCATGACTATGGTCCCAAAGTGGTTCATGAGGGCTTCGTCAACCATAAGGCGACGGCATTTCTCCTCTGGTTTGACCCCGTTGGCTAAAATTGACGCCATAGTGCGCACCTTTGCCTTGACGCGATCTCCTAACCGGTGCGCTAGTTTCTCTTTGAGATCCTTAGCAGCTTCGGTTGTTGTGGTCACTATGATATCGCTCTCCTCGTCAAAATGTTTCACCACCCAGGTTGTCTTGCCGCACCCTGGAACCCCGTTTACCCAGCTGATTTTGGGTACCGCCCAATACGCCTCTGAATCCGATAGAACGGAGGCCCCCGAAATGGATTGCGCCATTTCGAGGATCCTGTCGTCCAGCATAATTTTGGTACACTTGGCGGTAACCACTATCGGGTCGTCTTCGGGTGTGTAGAACGTAACTTTCCCTGAGCGCTCCGTTTTCTCCTCGTCCAGGGTCACAAAACCACTTTCCGCGCTGTAGGCTGCCATATACGACCCCGTCATTTCTCCAGCAATGACCTGGGATTTGACGTTGTCGTACACAGCTGCCTCTGCCTCCCCGAGCAAGACCCTTAACAAACCCTCATTTTGCCAATGAAAGGTGTCCAGAATCTTTCTACATGTTGCGAGGTTTACCTCTCTGGTTGCCCTCACAACTGACACATACTCGAGGAATGCGCTTTGTATGTGGTCTATGACACCCGAGTTTACAGCGAGTGTCGGTGGGCTGACTTGCCCTTTGTCGGCTCTGGTTGGTTTGGGTTTTGGGTCTGGTGTTTCCCTAGGTTTCGGCTTGAAAAACCTCATGACCGCTGACTCTTGCCGCTCAGTTGGTGATGTGCGGCTGGTACTCGGGAGCAGTGCACTGAGGAAGGTGCCGATTGCTTTGAGACGGCTTTTGGACCGTGCTCGGTCCTCTGGGCTGATGTTATTACCTTTGTCCCTTCTTTCTTTTTCTGCCGTTAGTTTTCGCTGGGCCCTCTCAGCTCCGCTCATGGCGGTCGGGTTCTCAGTGGAACTCATCGTGCTGCCTGTGTGGTCTCTGGGGGCTTTGAGGAAGCTTAGAGTTTCCCCCCGGTCCTCGTAGACCACGACCTCATGCTGTTCGGAAGCTTTAAGGCAGCCGAAACGGTCTGCGATGTCTCCTCTTTCACCACCGACCGCCATAGCATCGATGCTGATCGTGCGGGGTGCTATGCACGTGCTTTCACCTGCTTCCCTAATCTTTTGGAGCAGCGAGCTCACCTGGGCAAATGGGGTCTCCGCTCTCCACTCGAGTAATGCGATTGTCTTTCCTTTGAATCGCATTAAACGGCACTTGTGAGCGGCTATCTCCACCAACTGCAGCGCGGCGTACTTGCTTCCTTTGATGCTTGTTTTTGATGTGCTCCCGTTGATCAGGGCAGCTAGGCCCGGTGAAATTATGATTTTGGCTCCAGTGTGGTTTGAACCAATGCAGAAACTTATGCCTAGCGTCTCCGACTCCCGGTTCATGAACAGGGCGGCCCCGCGTAGTCGGATACCAGGGACTCCGTCTCTTCCACATATCAGGAAGTGTGTTACTGACATGTCGGTTGGGATCGTCTGTTGGTTTGTCCCTGTTGTTGGTACCACTGGCGCTGTCACTAGTGCTGGTTGTGTGTTTGTGCTCTGCTGTGTATTTGAAGGTGACGGGTTTTGTGTAATTTGTGTGGATGGTGTGTTTGTGGTGGGAGTACGAGTAGATGGTAGCCGGACTCGACTTCGTGCGCTTCGCAGCGGGGCTGAACAAATCAGATGCCTAACATCTGATTTGTTCAGCCCCGCTGCGGTTATGGCAACTCTACTCGCGAATGCTAGGAATGGGATCCTCGAAGCTGGCTTTCCCATGAAGTTGGGGAGTGAGGATTGACTTAACTGGAGCCCTGTTTTTCGCTCCAGTTCCATTCTTTCAAGGCAGAACCTTGGGCACTCGAAGAGAAGGTGCCAGACTGTTTCCTCGCAGCTCTGATCACAGATGCACGAGGGATCGTCTTTGAGGTGGAAGCGGTGGAGGTATGCTGCGAAGCCTCCGTGTCCCGTCAAGATTTGAGTATGGGCCGGTGTTAGGACTGTTTCCCTAAGGATTCTTTTCGCCGCTTGGACGTCTGGAAAGAATACCTTTGTCACCGCACCAGTACTCGAGGACTCGTACCTAGCTTGCCATTTCCTAACGGTCCCCTCCCGTATCTTCCTTCTGACGTATGATACGGGGACTTTGTCGTAGTCCGCTGTCTCCTTTGTTAGGGCTGCCTCCTTTGCCAGCTCATCTGCTCTCTCGTTCCCAGCAGTTCCCACGTGGGCCTTGAGCCAGAAAAGCCTCACTTTTCTGCCCTCCTCTCTGATTTCACGGATGAAACTCTTTATTTGGAGTGCCAGGTGGTGAGTAACAGACGGTCTCTTCAGCAGGTCGAGCGACGACCTTGAGTCACTCAGTATGCTTATGGAGGCCGCCTTAGATTCTCTTGCCAGCTTGACAGCTCTAAAGAGTGCATACATTTCAGATTGGAAGACAGTGTTGTGAGGCTCCAAGCCAAAAGTGTTGGACATGGATTCCTTTCCTCCCTCCCACCAAGTTAGGGCAGCTCCAACTTTCCCCTCTATTTTGCTGCCATCGGTGTAGATTTGGGGGCCGGTAACATGGTGAGTCTGTAAGGTTTCGGGATTCCAATCTTCTAGGCGTGCGTACTCAGTTGTTGTGAGTCCGTTCCAGCTCGCGGCCCGGTGGTAGGAACTCTCGGGAATTGCCCTTTTTGATCTCGTAGAGGTTCGCCGCCTCAAGTACCCGGAGGTCTAATGGGAGTTGGCCCGACAGAACCAGTGCCGATGTCAGAGACACCGTGCGGTATGCCTTGCAGATCTTCTACGCAAAACCCCTCTGTAGCGAGTCAAACTGATTTCGTGTCATCAGTTTCTCAGCTGCCGGGGCCCATGCACTCGCTGCATACATCACGATGGGCTCTATCACCGACACGTAAATCGTCCTGATTATCTCTCTATTGAGACCCCATGTCACCTTCGCTGCACATGTGAGTTGCTTATAGATGTCCGCAGCCTTTTTACAGGTGGCGGACACGTGTGCATTGAAAGTGAGTTTGGCGTCAATAATGAGCCCTAGCAGCTTGATCTCTTGGACAAGGCCCAGCCTTGTGCCCGACATGTGCAGAACCGGGTCGTCGTATTTCAGCTTTTTCGTTAACACCATCGCATTGGTCTTATGCGCGGCGAAACGCAGCTTATTTCGGGCGCCCCACTTCGACACTACGTCCAGCGTCTCATTGGCTTTCTGCTGCAGGGGGCCGGTCTCATGGTCCGAGAATACCAGGACGACGTCGTCTGCAAAGGCCTGGCAATATACCCCCATACTAGCCAATTTGTGAAGGAGTGAGTCTAGGATCAGGTTCCAGAACGTCGGACCGGCAATTGAGCCCTGGACGCACCCTTTGTTGGTTCCTTTCTCACTAGTCGCTCTGGCGTAGTTGACCTTAACGTGGCGATCCTTTAAGTAAGAGGCAACGAGAGTGAACAGATTTTTGGGACATTGTTTGGCCACCATCTGTTTTTTTAATGCGGGCCACCATGCGTTGTCGAAGGCCCCCTCTATGTCCAATGATATCAAAAGCACTATCTTCTTTGCTTTGATTTCTGCACGTATGTGTCCCATTAGGTCATAGAGGGCGTCCTCGGTACCACGCTGTGGCATGAACCCGTACTGGCTTTTATGGAGTGTTGGATAGAAGTGCCACTGGAGTCTGCCTACAAGGAGTTTTTCCACGATTTTTCCGAGAACAGATAGGAGACCTATTGGGCGGTATGACTTTGGACTGGTGTAGTCGTCCTTGCCTGGCTTGCGTAGGATGCACACGTGGGCGACCTTCCACTGCCTCGGAAAGTGTGATAGCGACAGGCATCTGTTTGCGATCGCCAAGAACACTTCCCTGTCGCAGTTTATTGCCGCTGTGCAGATGTCCGCCGTTAATCCGTCGGGGCCAGGGGCCTTCTTCGGATTTTGGTCTTGCAGGACCATTTCCAGCTCTGTGATTGTAAAGGGTGGATCGTCGGCGGACAGTCCTTGTGGATTTTCCTCGCTCGCGAGTTGTCTGAGTGCACTGTGGTACGGTCTTTCGCCATCTGTGGAGTCATCTGGGTAAAAGGTTTTTGCCAGTAGGTCCGCGGATTGCTGTGGGCTAAGAGTTTCCCCTGCGGTATTTCTCAGGAGGGTGTCGTCCTGCCTTCTGGCTGTCTTCCTTAGTACCCTGTAGACGCCGTCCCACATGCTATCTCGGTCTTGCCTTGTACAGAACTCCCTCCAGCTTGCAGTGGCAGCTTCCGTCGCTGCTGAGGTGTACTTATTTTTTGCTTCGAGGTAAACGTTTATCGTGTCTTCCCGCCGGTGAGCGGCTGCGTTCCGAATCCTTCTCTTCTTCGTCATTGTGTCTTTTTTAACACTCACCGCCACGCATGTATACAGTTTGCCAAAGCAGCAGGCCATGTGGGCGCCGCGCCGCCCATCCTATTTCTTTAGCGACCGGCCAAGCTTAATTTGAGAGAACTTTTGCGGCACGCCAAGTGGCACGCTGGCAGGACACGCCATATATTTTATCAGCGGGCCGTGTGGTCCGCTGTGACCCGACGAATTCAAATATATTTTTTGGTTTTGGCTTGCCCGATACGGAGTCAAAACCAATTGTATCGAATAATGTATTCAAAAACCTACCTATGAAAAAAAAACCGAGGAAAATCGGACTCTATTGCCATGACCATTCAGTTGGTAATTAACTAAGAAAAACCAGTTTCCCAAGACGATATTTATTAATATTTTGCTCAAAAAAATCAGCTTACAAAATTTAAAAAGAATCAAACATTGGAACTGTTTCTGTCGTGAATCCTCAGGATAGTGCCACTCCAAAGTCAATGACTGCGTTCGAAGTTCACTCAAAGCGATATCATTGTCAGAGGCTAACGAAGTTTCATCATCATAACTTGATTCAGATTGCGATGAACCCGATGCATGCGATGGTAGATAGTCGGGATCGCTTTCGGAATCCGACATGTTGAACACACGTAAGAAAAAGCGCGCGAAAACCCTTTAGCAGCAGGCTACGTGGGCGGCGCGCGGCCAACTGACCTAATTACAGTGATGGCCTGCATATTTGATTTATTGACAGTTAGTAACGGACAAAAATGCAAAAGTTTTAGCGGTAAATTTTTGGTGCGCCGGCCGCCCACATGGCCTGCCGCAACAAATAAAAAAATCAGTAATAGCTTGCTGCACTAGAATTTACGTGGGCGGCCGGCGTACCACATGGCGGTGAGAGTGTTAAGACGGTCTAAAGTAGAATTCCACCAAGGGGGTTTTGCGTTGTGTTTTGGGGATCCCAATTTTGGGATCGCCTCGTCACATGAACGGTGGATGGCGTTTAAATATTCTGTGAGGATTTTTTCCAGATCCCTTGGGTTCGGGGCCTTCGAGATCCTGGCCTTTGTTATTTCTTTTTCAGCCAGGTTGTTCTTGAAATGCGTGCAGAAATCGGACCACTTTGCCTTCTTAGTGTTATAGATGCGCGTCGAGACAGGCCTTAGGGGTTCCAAAGCTTTCTCTAAGCGCATCGAGAAGGTGATTGCATTGTGGTCGGATGAGGTCAAGCCTCTTTCTACACGCCACTCCTCTATTTTTCCCAGCAGCGACAGACTGCATGCAATTACATCTACTATGCTTGTGCACCACCTGTCGCTCCTGTAGATCTCGAAAGTCGGTGTCTGACCCGAGTTTAGGATCTGAAAATCCCGCTCATGGAGGAAGGAACAGTATTCGGCACCCCGATGGTTTTCGGATACGCTGCCCCACCATTGGCTCCAGGCATTTACGTCACCTCCCACAAGGATGTTGTTTGTGTGTAGTTTGTTTGTTGTGTCTTGTAATGCGGAAAGATATGGGTTTAATTCTTGGTCTCCCTCAAAGTAGACCGACAGCACTCCCAGATTGAGCTGGCCCACCTTCAGCAAAACGGCCGCAATGTTCTCAGTTACGACTTGGGGGTCATGAATGACTTCCAAACTGCTCCCGAAGATCACTATTGCCGCTTTCACTGGTTTTTGGCGGTTGAGGCTGCACTGGATAACTTGTGTGCCGGGACTCTGTTTCATTACACCTGTTCTTCCAACGTAAGGTTCTTGAACGAGTGCCACAGAAATTCCGTTGGCCTGAGCCATCTGATGGAGTTCATCCGTGGCCAGCTTTGAGCGCTGGAGATTGACTTGGATGAATTTCAACTTTGCTGTCGATCTTTGTGAATTTTGAAGGGGACTTTGTTGGTGGCTTTCCTGCGGGTCGCCCTTAGCAATAGGAAACTCGCGACCGTGCTATCCCATCCCACTTTTGGCGTTCCTGGCAGTCTTCACTAAACGCGGTGTGTGCCAGGTCGCTTCCTTTTTTCAGTGCCACCTTGCAGTTTATACACATGGGTTCCTTGCCTTCTGCTCTATTCTGACAGTCCCTGCCATCATGCGCACCGCTGCAAAAGAAGCATGACTCCTTTGCCGCCCCGCATATGGACCTATTGTGTCCGTATCCGAGGCACTTTGTGCACTGAACGAGTGGGGACTGATCCACAACAGAGCACCGCTTGATGCCCACGTGCACTCTCTGGGCTTGGGTTAAGATAAGCCACATTTTCGATGAGAGTTCTAATACCGGGTGGCACTCGTGGGGATTTCTTGCGCGCTTCCTATATCGCACCCTGGCCGTCTGTTCACCCACAGCAACATCTTGCAGAAGATGCTTATTCTGCGCTAATAGAAGATCGACAATCTCCCCGTTGCTGTAGCTGGACAGCACTCCCTTTACCTCCGTAAACGACTTGAGCTCGGACCGGTATGTTACCGGACGGACGGACAGCGAGCTACCCATTGCCCGCAGTCCGCAAGCCCGCGCTTACGGTGGCCGGAAATCGGGATCGGAATCCCGGCGGCGGCGGCGGCGTGTACGCCGTTGCCTGATGCGGTCAGCCTCCTCCTTTGCTAGCATTACTGCTTCGCAAAAGGAGGCGACCGCCTGCCACTCCTCCTCGCTCCGGAGCATGGCTTGAACCAAACCCCGGCGCGAGAGATCGCTGCCGCCGATCGCCCCCACACGGACATGGCGATGCTCTTCCCAAGCGGGGCACACCTCGACTGTGTGCTCCACCGTGTCCTCCGGACGCTCCGCACAGTGGCGACATCCGGGCGTCGTCTTCGCACGAATCTTGTACAGGTACTTGAGAGAACTTGCCGTGTTCGGTAAGCACCTGCGCCAAGCGGAAGGTGACGACGCCGTGGTGCCTTTCCAGCCATGCCTCAAAGAGGGGCCTTACCACCTCGATCGTGGCGTGCCCAGCACGAGGTTGCGACAGTCGCTCTCGCCATTTCACCATGAGATCCCGCCGGAACTCTGTCCGCCATGCCGTTATTTGTCGTGGCAGCGGAGTTTCGCCCCGACGTTGCATCTCCACGCGTAGGTCATGCATGTGTGCAAGGACTGTTGCCTCCAAATCCCATGGTGGTAGGCCAGCAAGGAGGCTCGCCACTTCGCACGACACCGTACGGTATCCCCGGATCATCCGAATGGCCATGACCCTCTGGCAGGCGTTCAGCCGGGCCGCCACTCGCTTTCGCAGCGTCGGCGCCCAGACCGGCTCCCCCTAAAGGGCCATGGACCGAACTATGCCTGCGTAGAGCTTCCGGCAGGAGGCGTCTGGACCCCCTAGGTTCGGCAGGAGCCGCTTGAGAGCAGCCCCAGTCCGATTCAATCTAGGAGCCAAGGGTCGGAAATGCTCTCCGAAGTTCCACCGGCTGTCGAGGACGAGTCCCAGGTACTTCATCGTCGACCCGACGCCGATGTGAACTCCTCCTACCGTTAATTGGGAGCCCGGAGGTGGCGCGCTCCGAGGGCCGTGAAAACACATGGCCTCGGACTTGTGCAGTGCCACCTCGAGTCCCAACTGCTCGATCCTCTCCACGACTGTCGCAACCCCGCGTGTCGCTAGTTCGACTGCCGCCTGGTACTACCGTCCCCGCGCCAAGACCAGCGTGTCGTCTGCGTAACACGCTGACCCCGTCGGGGAGGTCGGCGCATAGAGTTAGATGGAGAACACGTGGAAAAATAAAATTATTTTTGCTTATACGAGTATTTCCTATTTTTTTCTTGCTGAGGCCGCGAACTTTTCAATCCACCCTCGTAGCATGTCGTAAATCATTTTAGGAAATTGTCCCAAGCAAATTTGTACTTTATTTCAACGGAATAAGTGCGTAATGTTCTATGCTGTTCTATTCTTTGAAGGCGCCGCGCCGATGCTAGAAAGGGGTAGTTCTCTCGTTTTTAATCTCATGCGTGTTATAACAGTTTTATAGGTAATTCGGTTTGTATTTCAGCATACCATTTGCCTTTCGTTTCCAGGGTTATTGTCCCAATATTCCTTCCATAACTGTCTATGAAGTTCTTTAAAGGCGCTGTGTAAGGTTGGTTTTTTGACCTTACCACCGACTTACCCAGCGGTAGTTTGCATGAGACTAAAGGGTGTATTTCGCATTTCGCATGAGGTGTTGACTGGAATAAAAGATATAACTTGTCACCACAATATATATTAAGTAATTAAATAGCTACACTAGTTACAGCCCGTGACAGGTACATATATGGTAAGGTTAGAATAAAGTAACTTACATGGAGTGGTAATACATTAACCTCAATTATGACCATACAGTGTAGTCCTCACAGCCAGTACCGTCATCTAATGCAGTTCATCCAAGGTCCAAAGCCATACGCTGTATTCGGGAACTGTCGCTTAGCTGTCCATGTGAGATTGCTCGTCAACAAATAATGTGCAGAGTTGAGAGCTTCATATTTTATACATAGATTTTTTATTTTTATTTTTTTTTTTGGTATTATATTGGGAGACTATTTTTCTTCTTAATACATATCCATGGGATATGGTAGACTAAAATAATAAAATGATACGTTGAACCCTGTCAAAGAGAATTCACATGTTGAGGAATACTGATGCACATGTATTACGCTAATATAATATTCATCAATTTCGTCTAAAAATGCTTACCACAATCGGGGGAATATCATCTTAAGTTTAACGCTGTTTCCACGTCTGGTTCTCGACATCTTACGCATTTTAAATAAAAAAAAACTCTTATATTCTCGTGTACTTCAGTCTAGCCACGAAATGAAAAAAGAATGACCACACCCATCTTGTCAAATCTGTCATTTTAATAGGCTACAGCTTCAATCGATATTGCCTATTCGATTGTTACTATTTAGTTATATTAAATTTAGTAAATAGTAATTAATAACGTTATAATTAATTTATTTAAATATTATAACTCAATAATCGAAACAAAAGAAAAACTAAACATATCGATTAAATCGTGGCGCCATCTGACGGGCCTCAGTCAGAACTGTTTATGACATTGCATTCAGTGATATTATGCGCAACTAGAGGTCGCTACATATCTCAAACCGTGACTAAGTTTTTTAAATGTTACAGCTGTAGTAATCAGTAAATGGCACCTTGAGCAACTCGGATCTATCCTCATCGTGTTCTGAACGGGCAGCTAAGTCTGCTACCTCATTTCCTCGAATGCCACTGTGTGATGGAACCCACACTAATTCTGCTTTAACATCAAGTAGTTTTTGTACTATTAAGAGCCGGTTCTAGTACCGCATGTAGGTATGAATTCGGTAGCGAGTTCCCCGCCAATTCGGCGACGCAGCGAGCGGCGAGTCGATCGTGCTGGCCGTGCGCGACATAGGTACCTACTTAGCGTATGCTTGCTTAGCGTCGCAGTGTAGTGTAATGCAGTATGTAAGGTATAGCTATTATTCTTGCTTATCAAAAATTCGAGTTTCTATAGATTCACTTTCTGAAGCTAATTTTAGATCTGCATTCATTTGAGCTCTAAGTGCCGATGCTTTATTTAAATGTACATAACGCATTTCTTTAAATTGTACAGCTTGTGCTCTTGATAGAGATTTTATAGCGGCTGCAAAAGCATCACATGTTTTATCCGTGTCACTTTTAGGGGGCTTAAATTTTAAGTTTTCATAAAATATTTTTTTATAGTTGCGAGACTAGGTAAATGTTCCTCAGATGAGTACTTAGATTTAAATAAATTATACATTTTGAAAAAATTAAGGTTGGTGTTCAAATATCATCTGCTGGTCTTTTCTCTGTAGTAGTGACTACTTTGGAAATGAACCAATATGTTCAACAATTCTGCTAATAATTTCTTCACTAGTTTTATTATTTCCACCACTAGCTAATCCTCTTTTATAAAATCTGATAAGCTGTCTCTCTTTCCGATGGCTAGATTGATTCTGCTTTGGCAAATACCTAATGGTTTTGAAAAAGTTTTCTTACAAATTTGAGTATTACACAGAAAGTATTTTCTTGAAAAGATTCTTTTAGAGTTTCTGCACTTGTATCAAAATGATTTGATAAGCTCTCTGTTGTTATGAACGACGATGAATGAACGAAGATGAACGACAAATGAATAACGAACCAAGAAATCAAACTGCCGCTCATGATTGCCAAGAGACAAATTGTTTGAACAATGCGTTTCTTACACTTATTCCATTCATATTTCGACATTTATATTATCGCAAGTAGGCAATATCAACTTTTTAGATTGTTCTTTTCCATTTCGACTGATAACTCTATCCATGCCGATTTGTTAACCTTACGTATTCTACCTACATCAGTTTTCTTCTTAACTTTTCTTCTGTGTAACTAAAACCAACATCGTTTTCTCTCATCTCATCAATACTGGTTGGTACTTACATTTCTTCTATAATTATTATTATGTTACCGTCTGGATCGCGTAAAGTTCTAACAATAACTTCCTGACAATACTGTGGTTCTGGTTCTGTCTATGTAATAAACTCTTCTATAATAATTCCAAGGTGACGAACGGCGCTATTTGGATGAGCGACGATGGTTTTAGTGGTTACGTGAATCTGGATATATAAAGATAAAAATGAGAATAATATTCTCATTTTTATCTTGTGATTATAGATTGGCAGGTAATCCGATAGTAGATGATTCTAGTTTTTCTAATATGGTCAAATCGGAGACGGCATTGGAAGCTAAATTTCTGTGAATTTGAACAACAACTTGAACCGTACTTTCTTGTTGTTGTTAATCGTCTGAAGAATCACGTTATAGAAGAACTGAAATAAAAAAAATAACATGTGTGAGATGGGAATAACATTGCCGGCGTTAAATTTTGTAAGTAGTAGTTATGTACAAAATCTAGTTTTATTTTCCACCACTCATAACAACCAAATACAGACATGTACATACGTTGGAATTATACAAAATTTGTTTGATCATTGCAAAAATGGATCATCTAAGTAATTATCGATTTGTAAAAGCTTAAGTATAAAAAATATAACTACATTTGATTAAAAATAATATCTAAATTCGCGTACCTATTACGTGCTTATAATGAAAGAACTCGGAAAAAGGGGTAAAATTCCCGATTACGTTGCGATCAAGTACATCGTAGATGGTATTCAAGACTTAGAAACGAATAAAATATTATTGTACGGTGTTAAGAGCTACAGTGAACTGAAGGAAAAGCTGAAAATTTACGAACAAGTGAAAGAAAAAATGAAGGCGCGTCGTGACACGCAACGTAATCAAGGATCTAGCCCTTAAACCCTACCCATTCCTGGAGAAACACTATTACTACCCAGGGGTTTTAAGGACCCCAATACATAAAAATTTATGCTCACAAAATAAAACTACAATTCAATTACAATTACTGTTTAATATTATGAACGCTTATTTAACAATACAAAAAAAAAAAATGTTTTTGGTAACACATTCTTGGCACATAGCCTCAGTATGTTCACCGTAAAGAGGTTTTCGGCACATGCCACAGGTGACCTTGGTTTTCCGGTCCTTACCCCTTGGGCACATGGCACATCTTTTCTTAGCAGTGGGAGCAGAACTTGGTTCTTGCAATGGCCGCTTCTTTTGCAAAATTCCACCTAAGAGAACTTGAAGATTCATGGGCAAAGAGGGCCATGTAAAGCGTTCTTCCATTTGAGGGGTGATCAGATCTAAGGCAAGTTTTTTCAAGAAATGACGTCTTTTTGTAGCTCTTTTCGTGGTCATTTTTAGCAAGACATATGAATTAACACCTACTATATTCAGAAGGCCATAAAAAATTGCCATTGGCCACCTTTTTGATCTCCTAGACACGCTGTACTTGTGGCATAGCTGATCCATCAAGTCAACTCCGCCTTTAGTCTTATTATAATACTCTATCATCTCTGGTAATTGAATCGTTGCATCAGGATCTGCTGTTGGATGCATAGTTGACAACATGGTGACAATTTTTTTCTTTTTGTATTTTGGTGGACAGTAAGACAAAAGCGTAAGTTCTTCTGAAAAGGCAAACTTTGCTGTGTTGCGATCGCGATCTTTTAGCTCAACAAAAGAAGCTGGAATATCTCTTTTGTTTCTACGTAGCGTACCTACAAGGGTCTTTTGCAACAATTCTTTTGCCACTGGTATTGATGTGAACCAATTATCACAAGTGAGGTTGCGGTTTGTGCCATGAATTTTCTCAGTCAGTTTCATAGTAAAGAAGTGAGCAGCTGGTACACTAGTAGGGCACGAGCCTTTGCCCAAATATACAAAAGCATCTATCATATAAGCAGTTTTAGAGTCACAAGTCATTAAAATTTTTATACCATATTTGTCTGGTTTACTCGGTATGTACATTTTGAAGATACATCTACCTCTAAAGCCCAACAACATTTCGTCTAATGTACAGCAATCTGAAGGGCTATATACTTCATTTGAAACTTTGACAATGTGATCAAAAATGTTCCTAATTGGTGCTAATCTATCATTTTGCTGTCGTTCTTCTCTGGTAGACTGGTCGTCAAAACGCAGACAGTTTGTCAGAAACTCAAATCTAGCTTGGCTCATGGTGGCACGAAAATAGCCAACACCTGAGTTCTTGTCAAATAATTCCTTGGTGGTGACATGATTCATGTTGAGAACCCCCGCTAAGTAGTAAAGCCCAAATAAAGCCTTGATTTTCAACACACTTGCATCCTTAGCAAAAGAAGGACGTATTTTTGTGGAACTCGATGCATCCGCGTTTTCATCCTCCGTATTCTGTATAGGTCTGTCTCGTTTATAGTTTTCTCTCTGTCTACCAATTTCAGCATTTGTATTCCTAACAATTTCTTCAAGTATTTCATCAGAAAAAAAAAATATTTCACGAGCTGCAGCTTTAGGTCCAGGAGGATGAAACAAAATATTTCTTCGTGGAATTCTAGACCTTGTTGGTTTTTCATCTGTCCACCTAAACCCGTTTTTCCCCTTCAGATTATTAGGGACAGGTAAGACACGAAGAAAATTACCTGAACTGTAATTACACAGAAGAATTTCATCATCCGATGAAGAATCTTCTGTATTATCATCCAGATTTTCTGCTCGAAAATCTGTTGAGATATGTGCAATGTTAAAGTTTTAGGTTAGCAACACTCCAACAAGCTTGTATCTATGATAGGTTTACTTTTTGTCAATGATGTAACTAGAACTGTGTGTAGACGGACGCCATAATTGTGTTACTAGAATATAAAGTGATTTTGCTCTAATAAACCCTGCTAAAACAGACTAATCGGCGTTCTCAATTACTGCCCCTGCTTACAGGTTATGGGCCCAGGGCACTTAGTCTGTTTCCAGGTCGTGGCAGTGGTTTATTTTCGAGAGTGAGCAAATTGAGCCCCGGTACGAAGTTTTGAGGCCGGTACGTGCATCGAGGCGTCATGGAGCAATCCACACATAATTCGTTGAAATTGTCTGGAGGGGACAACTGGGCGGTTTGGAGATTCCAGATGGAGGTTATATAGAGGCCGAGGCCTGTTTCAAATAGTTTGTGGTCAAGAGGAAAAACCACCGGCCGAAAAACAAAGTGAGGTAAAAACATGGCTGGAAAGCGATGCAAAAGCTCAGGAATTGATAGTGACGCGGATGGATTCAGGACCGCTCACACATTTACTATCATGCACTACGTCTGCTGGTATGTGGACCAAACTGAAGACGGTGTACGAAAGGGAATCTGCTGTCAGCATACACCTACTGCAGCAGAAGTTTTTTTCTTTGGAATTTGGCCATGATTCTGTGACTACAGTGATGTCAAGATTGGAGGAAATCAGTAACAAATTGAAACAAGCAGGTGAGCCACTTTCTGAGAAAATGATTGTAACAAAAGTGCTGATGGCTTTGCCGGAGAGGTTCAAGCACTTCCGCTCAGCCTGGGAGTCCGTCCCTATCGAGAAGCAGACATTGATTGAGTTGACTTCCCGTTTGCTCATTGAGGAAGAGAGAAGTGACCGGTCCATTCAACTTCAGGAGACAGCTTTGGCCAGTGTAAGCAAACAAGGTAAATGCTACGCTTGTGGGAAGGAAGGCCATTTTGCAAAAGATTGCAAGGAGAAAAAGAAAAAGGAGACAAGAAGTTGCAATTATTGTAAAAAGAGGGGTCACTTAAGAGCAGATTGCAGGTCTTTAAAGGACAAGGAAAAGAAGGTTCCAGCTCCAGAGCAGAATGCTTTCATGTGTAGGAGTAGTTTGTGTCAAGATGTTGGCATAGGAAACTGGTACATGGACACGGGTGCTAGTGAGCATATGTGTTGCAATAAGGAGTTATTCAGCAAGCTAAACCACCTGGGAGGCTCGATAAAGGTTGCTGTGGGAGACGGCAAGCTTCTGGATGTTATTGGGCGTGGTAGTGTGGAACTGTTCGCGTGGAACGGGTCAAAGTTTATAAAAACAGTGTTAAGTGAAGTACTTTATGTGCCAGAGTTAAAATTCAATCTGTTTTCGGTAGGAACTGTGTTGGATAAAGGTTTTCATTTAGTTTCTGATAAGAACTATTGTAAGTTTGTAAACAGTAAAGGTTATGTATGTGCATTGTCAAAACGAGTAAACAAAATGTATCATATGCTGTTTTCGTGTACTGGAACACATTCTGAGATGTCTATGGTCACTATACGAGATGAAAATAAAATGCAATCTATGGCTACCTTTTTAGTATCGGAACGCGATAGTGACATTGACGATTTTGACATCTGTAATGGTAATTTTGTTTGTAGTTGTAAAAGTTGTAAACATGTGAAACTTTTTGAGAATTTTAGTGTTATGACAAACTTTGGTCTGGTAAATTTATCAAAAAGGGTCGAGTCCTTAACTGCATGGCATCGTAGGTTATGTCATCAGAATATTGCGCATATTAGAGAATATTTGAAGCGTAATTGTGTTGAATTCGTGGATGACTATGTTACTTGTGAGGAATGCCTGGCGGGCAAGCAGCATCGACTACCCTTCCCATCTAGCTTGTCGAGAGCAAATGAGCCCCTTGAACTTGTTCATGCAGATGTATGCGGGCCTATGGAGACACCGTCGCTTGGGGGAGCGAGATATTTTTTGCTTCTGAAGGACGACCATTCGGGTTATCGCAAGGTGTTTTTTATGAAACATAAAGACGAGGTTAAAACCTTAATTAAGAATTTCATAGTGTCATTTGAAAGAGAAATTGGTGTAAGTATGAAGATCCTAAGGAGTGACAATGGACTAGAGTTTATGAATGCCGAATTACGTACATTTTTGAGTGAGAACGGGATAACCCACCAGAGAAGCACTGTGTATACACCCCAGCAGAACGGAAGAGCTGAGAGAGAAATGCGTACCTTAGTAGAAGCTGCTCGTTCCATGATCACAGGTATGTCTAAAGTTTTCTGGGCAGGGGCCATAAACACAGCTGCTTATGTACTTAATCGAACCGGTCCAAGTCCTGTGAGAGGCAAAACTCCTTTTGAAGCCTTTTATAGAAGAGATTCACCTTTGTTAGATTTAAAAGTGTTTGGGACTCGTGTATCTGTCCTTATACCTAAAGAGAAGAGGTTGAAACTAGATCCTAAGAATAAGATGGGTATCTTCTTAGGTTATGATGTTGATTTGAAAGGGTACAGAATATTCATATGATCCTCGAGAAAAGTTGAGGTACATCGAGATGTTGTCTTCTTACCGCAAGTAGTGCCTGAAAAAGAAAAAGGTGATATTCCTAGTAAAGAAGATAACATATTATGCTGTGATGAGAAAAGTGCAGACAGGATTCCAGCTTTAGAGGGAGCACAGCGAGAAGAAGCAACAATTGAGTTTGTTGAGCGAAATTATAGTTCATCCGGAGAAGACAGGGAGGTTGGTGAAAACCAAGAACTCGGAGGAGACAGAGACGCTGGTGAAGACCAAGAAATGGGAGAAAATAGAGAGACTGTTGAAGACCAAGCGATTAGCCCTGAAGAGGATCATTTTGAGGATGTAGATGATGCATTGGAGAATGCAACCAATGAAGAAGAGTTGCCACATGGTTTAAGACCCAGAAGGCACTGCCGACAACCTAAATATTTAGAGGACTATGAGTTAGGTTTGTTGACGACAGGGGTTGATGATGACCCTAGTACCTACTCTAAAGCAATGTCTAGTGTTGATGCTGAGCATTGGAAGAATGCCATAGAAAAAGAGATGCAAGCCTTGGAAGAGAATAACACCTGGGATCTTGTGGACAAACCAAATGATTGTAATTTGATAGATACAAAGTGGGTTTTTAGACGGAAAAGAGATGAAAAAGGCAGAGTCGTATCTTTCAAAGCACGACTCGTAGCAAAGGGCCTCTTCAGCAAAAAACCTATTCTGAGATATATAGCCCGGTGGCTAGGCTGACCTCATTGCGTGTTTTTCTGGCTTTTTGTAATAACATTAATATTCCTATACATCAACTTGATGTGTGTAGTGCTTTTTTGTATGGAGATATAGCGGGTGACTGTTATATTAAATTGCCTATTGGATATAGTGATTGTGAGAATGGAAAAGTTTGTAAACTTAATAAATCATTATATGGTCTGAAGGATTCACCCAAAAATTGGAACATTAAGTTTCACTATGTTATTACTGGTTTAGGTTTTGTAAGAAGTAATTTTGAGTATTGTTTATATACAGAGATAGAAAATAACTGTAAAACATATTTACTTTTATACATTGACGATTTACTATTGGCTTGTACTTGTGAGGCTGAAATAAATAAGCTAAACCTTTTATTGAGTAAGAATTTTAAAATGAAGAACTTAGGTCTGATAAGAAACTATTTGGGAATGAATTTTGTGCAAAATTTAAGGGAGGGAACCATATCTATTTGTCAGAGTGCTTACTTAGAGAAGATTTTACGAGATTTTGGTATGTTTGAATGTAATTCTGTTTCTACTCCCATGGAGGAAAATTTTGATCATAGTGTTCTGAAGAGAGATAAATCTGAAAATGATACTATTGAGAATAGATGTAGGAGACTGATAGGATCTTTAATGTATGCTATGTTATGTTCGAGACCAGATATTTGTGTAGCATTATATATCCTCAGCATATACCAATCTTGTGCTAGTTTAGATTTGTGGAATGCTTTGAAACGTGTCTTACGTTATATTAAGGGTACTCTGAACTTAAGTTTGGTATTTACTAGAAATAAGAATTGTTCCGATGTCATTGTTGGTTATGTTGACTCAGATTGGGCTGGTGACAAAGTGGACAGGAGGTCTACAGGGGGCTACTTATTTAAAATTTTGGATGGATGTAGCATATCATGGGTATCGAAGAAACAGCCCACAGTTTCTTTGTCATCAACTGAATCAGAATTTGTAGCTTTAAGTATGGCAGCTAGTGAAGCTTGTTGGCTTAATAACTTGTATTGTAGTCTTTCTGGTATTGAGGCTGTTGTTGTACTTTTTGAAGATAACATGCCAGTTATAAGTCTGTGTAAGAACCCTCCATTTCATCATAAGTTAAAACATATAGATGTCAAAGTATTGTTTGTAAGAGAAAAGGTCTTTGCTAAGAAAATAGTTTTGAAGTATATTGGTTCTAGTGAACAACCAGCTGATGTCTTAACAAAGCCTTTAGGTAGAGTCAAGTTTCAAAAGTTTAGAAGCATGTTAGGTCTTAGTACATGAGTGTTATTGTTTATAATGTGTTTAACATTGACTCCCTCAATGTTAAAGTTTTAGGTTAGCAACACTCCAACAAGCTTGTATCTATGATAGGTTTACTTTTTGTCAATGATGTAACTAGAACTGTGTGTAGACGGACGCCATAATTGTGTTACTAGAATATAAAGTGATTTTGCTCTAATAAACCCTGCTAAAACAGACTAATCGGCGTTCTCAATTACTGCCCCTGCTTACAAAATCTTCAATAGTTCCATCTTCTTCAACATCATTTTCAAGGTCAGTGGTTGCGCAAATAAGCTGTGTGGACTGTAGATTTAAAAAGCGATCTAAGGTTTGTTAACAATATGCAGGTACTGCGTCTAGCGTTTATTAATGGGATAAATGTATTAGAAGGAACACTGACCTTTAACCTCGAAAGTTCCACATGGCGCCGTCCGGCGAATCCCGAACTTCGTACTTTCAAGCACTGCCAGTTTCTGTATTGCACTACACTGTACTATTGTTGAGTTTTTGAATGGTTGGATCACGAAATAGCCAATTTTCTTGTAATTTCGAGCGGGCGTGTTAGCGGTGCGGTCACATTCACAATCGATGCACAAAACGTCAATGTCAAATCATTTCTTGCGGTCGTGCGGGTGGAAGGAAAACGGATGGTATAGGATTGCTAGGCCAAAAAAATAAATTACAAAAAACAAAGTCGCGGATCATAGCAAATTGGCGCAACCATTCCCCCCGGGTTTGAAGGGTTACCTTCAAAGAAAAGAAAAAAAAACAAAAGCGAAACTAAACCCTATTACTAATCTAAACTATCAATACTAGGTAGCGAAACAACTTATAACTAACTATGCCACTACTACTGATTAGGCAGAGGGCAGAGGCGAATAACCGGACGCAGGTACGATCCAGTTGCGGTTTTAACCTTTACGACTCGCGTTATTCCGTTCGAACCCGGAAAAACTTCTTCCACTACACCAAGAGGCCAGTGCAGAGGAGGCGCACTCTCAGTCTTCAGTATCACCACAGTACCGACTGTGACTGGATCTGAAGGAGTGTTCCACTTTTGACGCGACTGCAGCGTATGCAGATAATCTGTCCTCCATCGCTTCCAAAAGGACTGAACTAAGCTATCTAGCAGAGCGTGACGCGGGTGGAGCTGCAGTTTGTCAGTCTCGACATCTAAAGCGGGCAAATATTTAAGAGGAGTCGTCGTCAAGAAGTGAGCCGGCGTCAACGCTAGTGGCTCCGATGGATCACTAGACAAAGTCCGACACAACGGACGCGTATTCATCAACGCCTCTACCTGAGCGAGTACAGTGCTCAACTCCTCGTACGAGAGAATCTGTTCGCCTATGACCCGAAACAGGTGCGACTTAAGGCTTTTAATATTCGCCTCCCAATTGCCACCAAAATGACTAGCCGCTGGCGTATTAAAACACCAATCAATGCGATTCTCAGCTAAGACATGGGCGAATTCACTTTGGTAGTACTTGGAGCGTAAGAATATATGTAATTCCGAAATATTGCGTCGCGCTCCAACATAATTTGTGCCGTTGTCAGAGTATAAGCGCTTAACGGGACCACGGCGAGATAAAAATCGTTTAAATGCAGACATAAAACCCTGCGTACTCAAATCACTGGTTAACTCTATGTGAACCGCACGAGTTGTCATACAAACGAATAGGCAAATGTATGCCTTTGTGGAACGTATACCACGACCACGGGCAATAGTGACTTTAAACGGTCCAGCATAGTCCGTCCCAGTATGTATGAAAGGTTTCACCGTCTGTACAACACGACAAGAACGATGGTCGGCCATTTCCGGCGCGTTGAAACGCGGGCGGAGCTTAAAGCAGGGCACACATCTGTGCACTCTAGCGCGTATCAAATTGCGAGCGGAAAGTATCCAGTACTTCTGTCGAAGAATGGACATTAATAAATCGGGACCAGCGTGACAATTCACCTTATGGTGATAGTCCACCAACAAATCCAAAACGTGATCCCTGCGTGGTAGAACTACTGGATGCATTTGTTCAAACTCTAACTTAGCATTTCGCAGACGGCCACCGACACGAATGAGTCCGTCTTGCAAAAATGGTTTCAAATGTTGAAGTGCGGGACTACAAGGTTTATGTGATTCTAAACTACGAAATTCTATTGAAAAATAAAATTTCTGCAACTCTCGAAGTACAACTGATTCAGCTCTATCCAAATCAGCTGCGATTATAGAACCACGCGATGGTAATAATCTCAAAAATCTTAGGACGTAAACTACACAGCGTAGTAGTCTCGACCAAGACGAGACTCGATTAGACAACAACAAAACAACTGACTCTTCACGCGGAACTGATACTACAAGCGTATGTTTCTTCTCCTCGGGTGGTTCTGAAACAGTAGCGGGGTTAAACGGAGCATTTGGCCACTCGTTAGGAGTGGTATGCAGCCAGGGAGGGCCACAAAACCAAAGCGGATGATTTAAAATTTGCGCGGGAAGCAAACCACGTGAGAGACAATCAGCTGGGTTTTCTGTTCCAGCGACATGGAATATATTTTCCTCTGCGGAGGCACGGGAGCCACCGAGCGAAAAAATATCACCCTTGAAAGGGAGCGCGACAACATAACGACCATCTTTATCACGAGTAGTCGTGCGGGTATAAATCTCCTCAGTGACCTGATCCTCAGGGCTGAGAATAGGCGGGACATTGACCTCTTCAATCTCCCAGAACTTGCGGATGGTAGACTCAAGCGGCGGCTCGACGGTGCAACAGTGCGACACAGTCGAGTAACTAACTGAACAAGCGGGTGCGGAACCAACTATAACAAACCCGAGAACTGTTTCCAGTGCGTGCGGAGCGGGGTACATCGGAAGACCTTGAATTTTACGTGATAACTGGAGATGCGGGAGAATCGAAGCACCGATCAATAGATCGATATCTCCAGGGAAAGCGTAATTTCCGTCGGCCAACTGCAAGTTCTCAAACTCCGTCAGCATGGACGTGTCAACCGGTACCGTGGGCAACCGTTCCGTAATCTTATCTGCGACTAGCGAATCCATTTCAAACGAAATATTACGATTAAAACGTGAACTAAATATTATTTTAATGGAACCGTGAATGGTTGCCTTTAAACCTCCAAAACCTTTCACTTCTGAGCGGGATGACCAATTATTAAAACTAAAACCAAGGCGTTGACAACAATCCCGAGTAATAAAATTACTCTGGGAAGCGCCATCTAGTAGCGCTCGAACGGTGTGCGGTTTGCCAAAGGCATCTACAATGACAACTTGCGCGGTCGCAAGTAAAACGGTAGTGATTTGAGTACCAGCGGCGGAAAGCGAACACAATGTTACGTCGTTTGCACTTGCAGCAGGCCGCGCGTCACAAGCGTCGCGCGTCTGCGCAGGCTGCTGCTGCGATGGCAGCTTACTACTCTCAAAATGTAAGAAGGTATGATGTCTAGCTAGACATTTACGACAGCTAACACCACTGTTACATGACGTAACCAGATGTTTGTCACTTAGACAATTAAAACACAAATTATTAGTGCGGACAAACTTGTAACGATCACTAGGCGATAATCTCTGAAATCCCGAACACTTGTACAGCTGTGTATGGCTACCCTTACACAGAGAACAGTCAGGTGTTGAGGCGGTATTAACTAGCGTATGTGCAGTCTTGACTGACTTCGATGACGCGTCTATACGGCGATCGGAACCTGTCCTATTCGTGACTTCATGACGTGCCGACGTGCGCTGCAATACCTTAATATGGTCGCGAATAAAAGATTCTAAATCTTCGAACTTAGGTATTTCTTTACCGCGCTGAGTCGTTTCAAACAGACGAACAGTTTCAGGATCTAATTTCTTTAAACCGATATACAAAAAACAAAAAGTCACAGAGGTCATTGACCTTTAGGTTCTTTACTGCACGAACAGATGATGCGAAAATATTTAAAAACTTCTCTAAATTATGATCGTTACAAACGGAAAAACTTTTCAAATCGAATAATTGATCTAAATATGCGGTGGCTACTAATCGCTTATCTTCGTATTTTGTTTTTAAAGTGTCCAAAACTAAAGTGTAATTTTCAGCGCTAAACGTAATTCCAGCACAGACAGCCTTTGCCTTACCGGTCAATTTTTCTACGAGATAATGCAATCTCTCGTGATCTGTCAGCGATGTGTTCCTATGTATTATATTTTCGAAACTATCTATAAATAAATTCCAATTTCGAATGTCACCATTAAATTCAGGTATTTGAATTGGCGGCAATCGTGGGCGTTCGCGAGGAGGGTTGGATAAACCACCCGCGGGGGGGGGAGTCTCTAAACTCCTAGCAATACGTTTGATACGACAATACAAGTCATCAAAGGACGACAATGCCTGATAACTCACACAGTAATCAGGATTTAACTCCAACTCTAAAATGTTTATATTATTAATTGTAGATTCAAAATCCGCGCGCAAACTATCTAAAGTTTCCAACGAACACAAGAAAGCATCTCTAATCGCCAGATCCGAGGTTTGCAAAGATTTATCACAAATTGATTGAACACGTGAAAACTGTGAGTCCCTTTTAGCGTATAAAAGCTTTAACTGAACCTTTAAATCAGTACTAACCTTGGTTCCCTTAAGAGACATCTTGTTTTGATATATTCACACTATACACTCAAACAAACACTTAACGAATTATTAAGTAAGCGATAATTAACTGATAACAATATGGTAATATTGTAAACAACAAAGTGAACGGCGAACGAACGGAACAACCCGAATCAATGAGTGAATATTACCCAATTTCTCGATTAAATATATGCGTATATAATCTATGGTTTATCCGTTTCCTACAAATATTCACTCAACAATGAACGGGTATTTTTGAAATGCGTCTACCTACATGCAATTTGTAGGATGGTCGAATGAATTTTGTCAAGAAAAAGAATGCGATCGATTTATATCTACGCTGATATTTACGTAGCTAACTATAATTATGCGGTGCGGTTGACGGCGTAGGTACCGTAATTATCAATGACTCTTTAACTATACGAGCGAAATAACGTATAGTTGCCTAAATGCCTAGATGCGGGTTTTCTACTATTATATCTAGGTAAATAGGCGCGTTGCGTTTATTCCCTATGGAACAAATACTATATTGCCAAATTACAAGAAAATGATTCACGATCCTGCTCGTATGGACCAAAAAGTAATGGTTGCGCAAATAAGCTGTGTGGACTGTAGATTTAAAAAGCGATCTAAGGTTTGTTAACAATATGCAGGTACTGCGTCTAGCGTTTATTAATGGGATAAATGTATTAGAAGGAACACTGACCTTTAACCTCGAAAGTTCCACATGGCGCCGTCCGGCGAATCCCGAACTTCGTACTTTCAAGCACTGCCAGTTTCTGTATTGCACTACACTGTACTATTGTTGAGTTTTTGAATGGTTGGATCACGAAATAGCCAATTTTCTTGTAATTTCGAGCGGGCGTGTTAGCGGTGCGGTCACATTCACAATCGATGCACAAAACGTCAATGTCAAATCATTTCTTGCGGTCGTGCGGGTGGAAGGAAAACGGATGGTATAGGATTGCTAGGCCAAAAAAATAAATTACAAAAAACAAAGTCGCGGATCATAGCAAATTGGCGCAACCAGTCAGGAACAGCGACTTCACATGCCTCTTCATCTTCTGATTCGTCTTCATGCAACCACTGAGTAATCTGTTGGTTCATTTTATGCAATATTGATCGTTAAAACTGAAACAATAACATAAAACACAATATTGAATGAACTGTAAAAACGAAACAACAAAATTGCTTGATTTGTCTATATAATTGTTTCTAAAGAATGAAATACCACTGTTATTGTAATAACTACATCAAAATATGAAACTTACCCTTTATAATATTATATAAAAAATAACAGCATTCACCAATATATCGACGAAATGAAATGACAATATATTGCGTTATTACTACCCTGGGGTCTGACAAACCCATAAATTGCAATAAATCCGTCAAAACAGTGAAAGCGCTGACGCTCGACTAATTACAAGATGGCCGCCGGCGTCACTAGAGATTAGACTCGAGTGACATAAAAGTGCGTTCAATTATTTTAAAAATATTTAGAAATATTCATCCTCTGGGGTTTGCTGGACCCCCGGGTAGGGTTTAAGGGCTAGTGGCCACAATCGAAATTCAAAGAATACAAGCAGTGAGATGCGGTGCTATAATTGTGGAGAACTCAATCATGCGTCGCAAAACTGTCCTGTATAAGGAAACAGTACCTCTACCATGAGTTTTAAGCATTAGTATTCGTCGCTACTCGATATCGACGCTGTAAATATTTTGTATGACAAATTTTGGTTCTGCAAGTGACCGCTAGAGGCGCTGCAAAATTTGCCATACATACTCATGGTAGAGGTACTGGTAAACAACTTGAAGCTGTATAAGGAAAAGTGTCTTAAGTGCTTCAAGTGCAATGAATTCGGCCATATTTCTTCAAAGTGAACGGCGGCGGCGGCGACGAAACGCGGAGGCGATCGGAAGTCTTCGGAAAACTTCGACAGACGATCGAGTCGGCCAATCAGCGACGGAGACGACCGACAGCGCTGCCAACGTGACGGACGTCGTTCGTGCAGAAATCCGACGAATCCCAGCACTTCGAAGTCCGCCATGTTCACTACGGATTACGTTGGCACCATTGATAGCGATGACGCAGATGACAGTTGTCACTGTCAAGAAAATAAAGAAGTTTTGCAAATTGTAAACAAACCTAACAAGAAGTCGGGCAAGCCGGTTTTGAGTACAATTGTTGAAAATTGTGAAGTAATGGCGCTCATTGACTCGGGAAGCGACGTCAACTTAATGTCACGAGACTTCTATAACGTGATCGGCCAGCCTACTGAAGATGGTGTTGTGTTGTCGGGTCTCGGACTAAAACAAGTGCGTTCATTCCGGAAGTTTACAACTTGTGCTGTGATTGACAGACGATGTTACGACGGAGTTACTTTCCATGTTGTGCCTAAAGACTGTATGCCTTATAGTTTAATATTAGGTCATGAGTTTCTCGCTAGTGTGACAATGATCATGAATAAAGGAAGTGTGTTGTTGTTACCCTCAGGTGAAGAATGGATGAGAAAAATCAATTGTTTTACCGTAGGTTTGAGTGTTGTTGTAGGTTCCACAGTCAGCCCAACTGTCAAAAAGGAGGTTTTACAATGTGTAGACGACTACAAGCCGGTCCAAGCAAAAGAAGCACCCATACAATTGAAAATTCTCTTCTTATCTTGAAGTATGACATTCCAGTTGCTCAAAAACCAAGAAGATGGTTGGATAACAACATAGTACGGCTAAGTTTCTCAGAATATGCTAGTCCCTTGGTGTTAGTCAGAAAGAAAGATGGTTCTACACGGGTCTGTGTAGACTACAGACAACTCAACAAGAAGATGGTAAAGGATGAATATCCACTACCTGTCATTGAAGATTTAATTGATAAACTGCGAGATTCCAAAGTATTTAGTGTTATTGATTTGAAAAATTGGTTTTTTCACCTGAAAATCAGTGAAGAGTCAATACACTACACCTCATTTGTGACCCATCATGGTCAATTTGAATTCATGCGTGCACCTTTTGGGTTGTCAAACAGTACGAAATATTTTATGAGATTGGTGTCCAGTGTTTCCACATTGAGGGGAAGTTCCCCTTTTAAGGGGAAATTAGGGTCCAGAGGGGAAGGAAAAGGGGAAAGACTATATGAGGGGAAATTGCGGGAAATCATAGATAAATCCTAGCCAGATGAGAAAAGATGGCTCTAACTGCTACGTGATTGGTGAATTTTGACATTATCTATCAATGTTAGTTCCATTCTGTGGCTTAAAATAAATCTTATGCGCTGACAGCGTAAACTGACTTGGAATAAAAGTTAAGTATACAGCTCCTATTATATTTTTAGTTAGGCTATAAATAAAACACGAATTGTTTAGTTATACTTTATTCATGCTAAGTCTAATTTTTTTAGATTCGCTTGCAGTTGCATTGGATTGCACAAACTTGAGGTGTGGTATTTCTACCTGATTTTTCATTACTTGTACAGATGTTACTCCGGTTCTTTTCAAGCCAGACAGAGGATTGATGCAAGCGTTTCATTATCCAGCCTATTGCGTTTATCTGTTTTGATATTTTTCAGATCACTAAATAATCGTTCAACAGCAGCGTTGGAAAAAGGCAGTGACATAAAATAGTTCACCAAAATAGGCAGTTGAAGGAATTTGCGTTTGCCGTCGACATTTCTTTTATCAAATATTTTTTTCCAATAGTGTACAGCATCTATGCAATCGTTACAATCCGTATCGGCAAGGAGACTTTGATTTCTCCATTCCTTGTCCAGCTCTGTTAAATCTACAGTAATGTGCGACGGAATGTATTTTTTCGCGATTTTGTACAGTGATGTAGGGTGCAAATCATTGCCATTTTTCGGGTTTAAAAAAGACGAATCATTGTGCACGTCTTCAAATACAAATCGTTTCTTAATTTGTACGATCGCTTCAATATAAAACAATTTTGCTGACTGAAATATTTTCTGAATTTCACAGTTTTCTTTCTGTTCAATCTCTGCTAATAAACAGGTTGCATCCACACCTAAATAAATACGGTTCAATTCAAGATGTTCTTCTGTCTGATGAGGATTGATTTGGTTAGCAGGGGTTTGTTTGACATAGTTTCTATTCATGAAATTTAACGCCAATGTTTTGATTAATTCCTCAGTTTGAATCTTCAATTCTGAGAACTTAGGATAATCAGCTTGAAACATGCAGTTAAACTCATTAAACATTCCAAGAGCGTAGTCTACAAAATGCATTTGACTTTTTATCAAAGGGTTTTCCAAGGTTTGGAGAGTGTGGCGGTTTGCATGTGTTGGATCTTCGAAGTTTAATACTCTCCAGTAGCTCTTCAATGGATCCCACTGTTCTAAAATTCTTCGCACGCATGCTTGAAGCGACAACCACCTGATTTGACCAGCTCTCAAAATTTTATGAGGTTCGACTTCATGGAAGCTTTGAAACTCTTTGAAAGCAGCAGAATTTTTAGGGCTCCTTCCAAAATGATTGTATACATTGCGGCACAAACCTTCTAAAGAGTTGCTTAACTTAGTGCATGCGTTACTTGCCACCAGATGTGTATGTTGTATGGCAAGAGCATTTTGACACAATACTTGAGGATAGTTTAGTTTGATTAGTTGAGACACAGAGTTATGCTGTCCCATCATGACTGAAGTTGTGTCAGCACAAAAGCCTACCCAGTTTTGCAGAGGCGCATTATTTTCTTTTAGGGTGTTCATCATTTGTGTGTACAAACCCACAGCGGTCCCGTCAGGGCAATCTACAACATCGACCACATCTACTTTTGTTACAAAATTATGGCAGTAGCTGACTAGTATCGCTAGTTGCTTTTTCACGCTAACATCAGTTGTTTCGTCAATATAGACGGAAAACAAATGATCATTCAGTTCACTAACAAGTTTATCATTAAAAAAATGGGCGCAAACCATTCCTAATGACGTTAGTGGCTTTTTGTTTTGCTAAACAGATTTGGGACGTGATTGCCTTCTCTGGTAGAGATTTAATAAGTTCAATTAATGGTTCAACCGATGAAATAGGAAGATTGTTTTCGTCGATATAAGAACAAATGGCAGCTTCGGTGTTTTTCAGCTTTGTATTTTCTGCAACAAATGTTGTAATACTAGGTTGATTTGACTGTAGCCACGCTTCCATGTGTTTTTTATGAACTTTTCCATCACCATGCTTTTTGAGCTCAGATTTTCCCGCCTTCATAACCACATTGCATACCTTACAAATTGCATCATCATCCTAATTCCCACTTAACAACCATGCCTTAAACTCAGGTACCTTAAGCCAATCATGCTGAAACTTCTTCTTAAATATCTTTTTCCTACCTTTTGCCATAGATTTTGAACTACCCAACTGCTTTTTTTCATTTTCAGTATTGTATCCCTCTTCTTAGTCTTCAGTCTTATCAGCCACTTTTTCATTTTCGACTTCCATTGCTGACGATGTTTGAGGATCTAATTGTTCTTTTTGATTCTCGACATTACTAATGGACTGAAGAAAACTCGTTCCGGGCTGAGCTTCATCAGCAGAGCATGTACTAGCGCCGGGTTTTTCAGATGAGCGCAAAAGAACCTTTTCTTTATTCTGAAAAAATATTGATAACGTTTAGTAATCGCTGTACACTCAAATGTAAATTCCTGTAGCAATGTCAGACAAAAAATATTTAAAAAAAATTACCCAGCTCAGCTCAAATCAAAATACCCAGTTGGCAACATTCTTAATCTTGTCATAACAAAACAATGATCGAGGGAGGAGTTTAGTTTAGTTTATATTAGCTCCCCTGTGGGATAAATGGAAGTACAAAGTACAAATCTTTGCCTGCCAATCACCTTGGTCATAAAGAAGTAACAACGTTTCCATAACCTCTTAATAACCTAACATTCTAACTAATTCAAAATACTAACTAAACTAATACAAAAATGGAAGCACAAACTTACCGATTTTCTACCAGCAGTATTTTGTAGCCACCGATCCATTTTTCACATTAAAACAACCGTACCGTCACAATTAATATTTCTAGTTGTTTGTTTACTTGAAGTATTTAACTATTAATGGAGCGAAGACGAAGAGCGAAGCGAGCGTCGTACCACAGACCGTACCAACCACCATAGACCATAGAACAAGTGTTACCAACATTAAAATTGAAAGCTAGTGATGGTGCAGCTATCTATACTATAGCAAAGTCGTCAAATGCAGATGATTTTGTTGACGTATTTAGTGTAAATAATATTAATATAGCAAGCTATACAAGAAAACCGTTATAGGCCTTTTTTTAGGTGTGGCGTGTGGTGTCAAAACTAAAAATACAGCTAAATAACTTTTGAGGGGAAAAAAGTCCGGAGAAGGGGAAATCTAAATTGAGACGTGGGGGAATGAAATTGTTATAGTGGAAACGCTGTTGGTGTCAACAATTTTCAGGAGTTAAATTAACAAGGGCATAATGTTGGTTTTTATCGATGACATTATCATTCCAGCAAAGGACGAGGAACAAGGTGTGCAAAGACTGAAAGAAGTTTTATCAGTTGCTTCAGAATATGGACTACAGATAAATTGGAAGAAGGCAAACTTGATATATGCAGTGAAATTGAATATCTGGGTCATCGCATACAGAATGGTGAAATTAGCCCGAGTTTAGACAAGACAGACGCTGTGCTGAGATACCCGGAACCAAGAACAACTAAGCAGGTACACAGTTTTGTAGGACTTACTTCTTACTTCAGAAAATATATAGAAAATTATGCTGCAATAGCGAAACCCTTAACTGGCTTATTAAAACAAAATGCTATCTTTATTTTTGAAGAAGATCTACGGAATGTTTTTAAAATTTGGAAGCGGAAGCTGGCATGCGGTCCAGTGTTGAAGATTTACAATCCCAAGTTGCCCACGGAAGTGCATTAAGATGCATCTAGCATTGCTTATTTGGCAATACTGGTACAGCAGCATCCGGATAGTGGCTTACATCCAGTCCAGTATATGAGTGGGAAGATAAATGATGCTGAACAAAGGTACACTTGCTATGAACTGGAGGCTCTAGCGATAATTGAAGCTATAAACAAATTTGTGTGGCTTTTCCCTACAAAGAGCACCACCAGTAGTGAAACCCTGGATAAGCTGAAAATACACCAACAGACATTTGGGAATCCAGAAAGGTTTGTCACCGATAGGGGTATTGCTTTTACTAGCCACGAGTTTGAAGAATATTGTAGGAGTGAGAATATACAACACATAAAAATAACAACAGGAGTACCACGAGGAAATGGACAGGTGGAAAGGATACATGGAATCATTAAACCAACTCTTACGAAGTTATGTACAGAAGATCCATCAGTGTGGTACAAACATGTGAGTCGTTTGCAACGTGCTATAAATAGCACTTTCCAAAGAAGCATTAACACTAGTCCATTTGAGCTGTTAACAGATGTCAAGATGAGATCCAAAGAATATACGAGTATACCTTTAATTAATCTATTGCAGCAAGATAGTATAGAACAATTCAGTGAAGAAAGAGAAGAATAAAAAAAAAAGCTAAAGAGCAAATATTAAAAATTCAGGAAGAAAATACTAGTACTTATAATAAGAAAAGAAAGGAAAGTATTAAGTATGAAGTTGGTGAGCGAGTAGCAATACAAAGAACACAATTTGGCCCAGGCTAAAGCTCAAGCTAAAGCCGAAGTACCTAGGCCCATATAAGATCACTAAGGTCAAGCGAAACGATCGCTATGACGTTGAAAAAGATGATGTCACATCTGAAGGTCCCATAAGGACTACTTGCTCTGCTGACAGATGGGATGAAGAGGTGGCCTGACAATGATGAAGAAATTGAGTAAGTATGCTTTGATTGTGGTGATGTATGGACGTAAGACTGAATGATGAATGTTGAATTTTTTTTTATTAGTGTTTAAGTTTTATGTGTTTTGTTTTGCAAATGAAAATGCAAATTGAAGTTCAATCTTATAAACCGGTCAATGTTGTAAGGTAATTTACCACTGTTTTGTTTTTAAATAGTGCTTAAGTTCTCTATAACATGTTTTTTGAAAGATAATCCTTGCGTTGTGTTCACTTATGAGTTAAACAGGAATTTCATGTCATTTGTTGTTAATGATTAGTTTATTTAAGTGGTTTTGATGGAGGAGGATGAAGTGATGAATGTAAGCATGTAATGATGATGGATGAGGAGGTGATGTATGAATGAAATGAGGAATGAAAGTCAGTTTAGCATGTCTGGGGAAAGACATGAATGTCGAATGGCCGAATGTGGGAAACGAAACGCAACCGGAAGAAAGAGATAGAGTGCTAGGTGTGAGTGAGAGAGAGGAAGGATATGGAAGGGAAGTCAGTACTCGTCTCTCGGTGCGATTAACAGTGCTAACTTGCTAGGACGTTGAACGGACAAAATAAAAAGTCAATTATATAGAAAACGAATTTTATTGGAAGAACCCTTTATCCCACATATCTATCTATCTACCTTTGCGTCACTGGAAGCCATTTACAAGCATGTAGTATGCATCATCTTAGTGAATATTTAACACTGATAACTAAACATTTCTTAGTTTTGATGGTTGGTTGTTTCTGCTACTATATATTACAACATTGCGCCGTCAAAGGCTAATCAGTTATCATACAGTAATGAAATGACATTAAAGGGACGCAGATGCCTATGTTATGTTTAGGGTCTAATGAAATACTAGTTTATCCCGGCAACTTGGCAAAATAATACACTAACTGCTGTGGTTTACTGCAAATAATTGTTCATTATAATTTACTACCAGAACAACACGTACACGGAGTTTCCTCTTTCCATTTCATCAATCTTTTTTTTCAGTGCTTCAAAATAAGTAGTTTTTATCCATCCGTCCTATGAGAACTAAAAGCTGTTTAATGTAATCGATCAAATCAGTCATAATCAAAAACAGCGTCTAGAAATGCCTCCCATGTACCTACTATGTAAAAATACACTTCTCCTTTATGACGTCTTACTGATTCTTCATGGGGCTCTGCAGTGATCAGTGATGCATGATGCTCAGCATCTAAAAGCTGACATGTCCGAGTGTGCTCAGATGTTTCAGCAGCTTTTCAGTTGTAAATGCATGGCTTTCGGCATCTTATTATTGCCTTGCCTGACTTTGGTCCAAGGTCCAAGGTGCTGAGCACCACGCGTCAGACCGCTGAACTGACGCGTGGTGCTCAGCACCTAATCGTTGCCGTAACTAACTTTCCTCCAAGGTCACAGCGGCTCTTTGAGACGCGTGACGTTCTGCATCTAAAATTGACGGGTCCGAATTTCTTTTAATGTCTCCCCGGCCGGTAATACTTAATACGCTTGGTTAATACAACGCATACCATATTAGGTTTTTGATTTCTTATATTAGGAACAAAAATTGTGAAATGAAAAATATTATATCGCGGTGTACTTCATGGTTTTGTACGCTTTGCCGTAAATAGTAAGATTTTGTTATATGAATGCATATAACAAAATCTTACAAAGCAAAGCAAACAAAACCATGAAGTACACCGCGATATAATATTTTTTTCATTGCATAATATGGCTTGAGTATTGGCGCCCTGTGGCAAAAAATAAGATTTCCAAGACCTTTAAGTGTACGTTTCGCCTTACAAGATTCTTGAGATTGAGATATTCAAGAATTCCCTTTCTCGCTACAGTACGAGTTCAAGAACAATATTTGGTCCAATTTTTTTGGCTTAAGCCTGTTCCTCCTTTGCTTTGTAACCAAACCAGCCTGCAGCCAGCAGAGAAAGCCGGTATGCAGAAATACTTTAAAGGCTTTTCGATAAAGAGTTGGAAAAATATGTTTTCGCTTTTCCCAAAATTGTAGCGGATTGTTTTCTAAGGCAAATCTAAATATTGTTTCAAAACGATTGAAGATATACTGGTATTTGTTGTGTTACAGTTCCACTTAGATTTTTGTCAAAAACATCTCAGATTTCATCATCTGTAGAAGTTTGCGCCGTATATACAGTCGGCAACCGTTTTGTTTCTTTAACTGGTCGGAGTTGAGCCAGGTATTGAGCAAATTCCTCAAGGACAAATTTTACCGCATTTTCGGCATTGTTCTCTACACCAAAACCTTTTTTTTTTTAAATCGTGGATCCAATAAGGTTGTCTTGCTGCTGTTCTGGTTAACTCATAGACACTTAATCTACTATCAATTACTTCCAGCAGCGACCGCTGAACATGTCTTCCAGCTTCGGTTTTTGAAGACTTATTGTGAATCAAATTTTGCAGTCCTCTGACTAGAATAATACACGATAGCGTCGGTTACGATTCGCCAGATGACACGGACGTGACTTTTTCCATTGGCTGTAAAAGAGCAACACAGTCTTCTATTATCAACCAGTCCTCTGCATTCAAGTTTGGTGGACGTGACGTAAGCAGAGGTAATGTTGCAGATAGGGGAACTTTGGTTCTAAACAATCTCTACTACATATAAAAACTTGAATTCCACCTCGCTTGTTCGTCTTGAAACATTTTAGAGTCGTTTTTAACACGTTGCCTGCCATATGGAAATCCGAATACATTTGCGTTTTTCATCAGTCGCTTAAATGACGTGAAATGACTTATTTATAAGATTTCTATATATAATATATGTTTTTATATATTTTTTTGTATATTATGTGCTGTTTTTAATCCGCCGGTCATTTACACCCGGCGCGGCGCAAATGTAATATTTTTTTCATTGGAGCCACGCCGGTCAAATCGCCGGTCATCCTTGTTAGTCGCGTAAAAATCCCCGCCAGAACGTCCATCCTGCGCCCGAGCGAGCGCGCTACTGATGAGTGAAAAATAAAGAAATATTAGGATAGTGCATGCTGCGTCCCTTCCCCGCTGCCCCGCATTACATTTCTTCCGCGTCCTGTGCGAATGTTTTTGTAATTGTAGGTAAACAACTCAGTGCAAAGGTTTTTGTCACAGATCGGAGTGCGCGCTAAATGGTCACCTAACATTCTAGTTTATTGTTATTATTATATGTCAAAGCTATTGAACATGTTATTTGACGAATTGGATCTAACTTTAGATGATTTTCGTGAAATAGAATATATTGAATCCCAATTTCGTGAGACGGAGAGTCTTTCAAGTGATAATGAAGAGGTTATTCGGTTTTCTAATCGCCGTGCAAGGAAGCGCTGCATAGTGCCATCTGATACTGAAGACGAAGAAATCCTTGTACCCTCACCGTCAGAGTCTGGTTACACTCCAAATACGGAATGGCACGAACCACAAGGTAAACAACCTAATATAATACCTTACACTGAAATTTCTGGTTTGAAGCCGATGCATTTGCGACACGCTTTAGCTGGCGGTCAACCTGCAGATTTTTATAATTTGATGGTACCAGAGGCTCTGTTAGAAGATATAGCTAGACAGACCAATATTTTTGCCGCGCAAGTTTTATCTAAAAGTCGATTATCGCGCCAATCCAGGCTACACTTGTGGAAGGACACTGATAAAACTGAAATCAAGAAGTTTTTTGGTCTTATAATTTGGATGGGTTTGGTAAAATTACCAAAACTGGCACTTTATTGGTCTAATGACCCAATGTACGCTCAACCGTTCGCTAAAAATATTATGAGCCGCAACAGGTTTGAAATATTACTGAGGATGTTGCATTTTTCTAATAACGAGGAGGCTCGAGAAAATGATCGTTTATCGAAAATAAGCAATCTTCTTTGTGCCTTGAATGCTAATTTTGCTTACCACTATACACCTAGTGAATTTCTTTGTGTGGATGAGAGCATGATTCCATTTCGTGGTAGAGTAATCTTTAGACAATATAATAAGCAAAAACGCCATAAATATGGTATCAAACTATTTAAATTATGTACTGTTCCCGGATACACTTGGAAAATTGAGGTTTATTCTGGAAAACAGCTCGATTCTGCTTTTTCTACACCGACAAATGTGGTGCTCAGGCTGTGTGAGGATTTACTAGGAAAGGGCTATTCTGTATTTGTAGACAATTGGTACACAAGTTTGGATTTGGCAGAAAAGTTAATTGACAATGAGACACATCTTATTGGTACTTTACGTAAAAACAGAAAGTACTTGCCGAAACAGGTGATGGAAGCCAAATTAAACCCTGGTGAGTTTGCAGCCAAAGAAAACAGCAAGGGAATTACAGTTATGAAATGGAAGGACAAACGTGACGTTTGTCTACTGTCAACTAAACACTCTATAGGATTTATAAAAACTAAAAATAAGAGAGGAATAGAGGTGATTAAGCCGAAGATAATTATGGATTATAATAAAGCTAAGGCAGCAGTAGACCTCTCTGATCAAATGACAGCGTATTCTTCTCCGCTTCGAAAATCTATCAAGTGGTACAAGAAGTTGGCCTTAGAACTGCTTCTAAACACAGCTGTAGTAAATGCTCGGGTTTTATATGAAGCTACCACAAAAAAGAAGATACCTATTATTGAATTTAGACGAAAACTGTCACAAATGATTGACTCAAACCCACGTGATGGAGCTAACATTCCATGTAGGCCAAAGAGAATAAAACATTCTCTTGTAAAAGCAGACGGAAAGGCTGTGACGACAAGAAAATTTTGTGTAGGTTGTTACAAAAATAATTCACAAACGCATGGAAGAAAAATTGCCAAAAACAAAACCAAAAAGGTTACGACATTTTGTTCAGTTTGCCCAGACAAGCCATATTTGTGCAGACCGTGTTTTGATAAAAATCATTAATTTTCTGTTTGTTTTTTAATTTTAAATTACTTTGATCTCAACACAACATAATGTGTCTCTAAATAACACTAGTCCTTGATTTGTAATAATAAAAATATTTTAAAAAGTATACTGTCTTTAATTTACATCATAATTTTGTTTGACTCGCTACAAAAACATTCATACAACCAAAAAATTATAAAAATATTTTGAGGCCAAGTTATCTAAAGTGATCATTGGGGCCGCGCCGGTCACTTGTAATGGTATTTTGCGTTACACGCATGGCCGTCAGCGAGCAAAAGGTGTTCAAGTTCACCTTAGTTGTGCCGGTCATTTAAGCCCCCCATGGCCCAAACGCTTCTACCAAGTGCCGGTCATTTGGACCCCCCAGGATCCAATAAGGTTGTCTTGCTGCTGTTCTGGTTAACTCATAGACACTTAATCTACTATCAATTACTTCCAGCAGCGACCGCTGAACATGTCTTCCAGCTTCGGTTTTTGAAGACTTATTGTGAATCAAATTTTGCAGTCCTCTGACTAGAATAATACACGATAGCGTCGGTTACGATTCGCCAGATGACACGGACGTGACTTTTTCCATTGGCTGTAAAAGAGCAACACAGTCTTCTATTATCAACCAGTCCTCTGCATTCAAGTTTGGTGGACGTGACGTAAGCAGAGGTAATGTTGCAGATAGGGGAACTTTGGTTCTAAACAATCTCTACTACATATAAAAACTTGAATTCCACCTCGCTTGTTCGTCTTGAAACATTTTAGAGTCGTTTTTATTTTAGTTACTAATTGCAAATTTTATAAAAGTACGAACTAAAAATGTTGTTCTTCCGAAGTATTGTTGAACTTAATACTGAAATTCCGAAACAAGTGCCATTACACATAGTCATTTTTATGTAGATACTTACCAAGTATTGTTGAATTTAAGCCTGATATTCAGAAATAAGAGCCTTTAGATTTATAGATACACAAGGTCTATTAAGTCTATTTCAAAGTCGATTAGTTTGTATTACAATTATTTTTATACAGTTTTCTTCGAGGTATTTTTTGAACTTAAGACTGGTATTCATTCAACAATAAGTGCCATTAAATAGATGTTGATTAGATTTTTTTATAGGTGTAAGTTGATAGATAGATAACCAAATATTTGGTATTTGGTCGGTACGGTGTTTAATTTAAGGAATATAGTGCCATTAGATTTATTTTAGTTTCTTATTATTTACTAGGTGAAAAAGCTACCATTCTTTTGCGCTACATAAGTAGTTCGTTTTATAATGTGATGTTCATAAACACTTTTTAATAATAATAATCGTCTGATCTTTTAAACAAGCTCAATTTTATTTGACTACCATTGACTCGACGCCACACAACCCGCCGGACCCGACCCGGCGAACCGACTTGAGCATTTACAGATTTACTGACTCGGACGGAAGACGCGGCGGCGACGCACAGTGTGGGATTTGACCATAGCTGCGGACATCCTGTTTTATGCGTTTTTCTGAGAGATAACATTGAAACAACTCCCATTAAAACTCCCATTGATGTATCTGTCATAGTTTTGTAGAAATTCAGAAAACAATGAAAAATCCATAGAAACCATAGAAACAAGTTTTTCTACTTTCTTTTATGTTTTTTTTTACTAAATGTTTATTGGTTTGATAGCAAATGTACTTTATGAACCAACCAATCCACCAAAACCTAAAATTTTGCACTATTCTAGGCAAAACAATAGTTTTTCTATGATTTCATTTTATTTTTTTATCTAGTCACTATTTACATGGTCGCGTTTTTTTTCAGTGTCAATATGTTAAATACATTAATTACTATTATCATAAAAAAACCAAATGCGACAGACACACGATAACAGAAATATTGAATTTTAAAATTTTATGTTAGGGTTGCCACTGACAAGCGCCTACTATTTTATAACACGCAATATTTCAAACAAGCTTTCTTAGCATTACTTAGTAGGCGTTTAAGTCGTGTGGAAAACAAATTTAGGCAAGTTGGCCGCGTAATGTAATAGTATGTACTTATGTCTGAAGCATTATTAATATTTTCTGATTTCAGTTTTTTCCCTTAAAATTGCGTTTATGTGTTTATTTTAAACAATGAATAATAGTGTAAATTCTACATATTATATATTTCTAGAAATCTATACATAAAGGGTTAAAAAATAACTCTTGCATCTTCTTATCGTGTGATGGAATGTTCCATCTAGTGTCCAGAGTTGTTTGTACCGCCTTTTATATAGCTCAAGTTATCTTCGATGAAGGATACTATGTGGCATTGGGAAGGGGTCCGCCCTCGTCAGGCAAGTGCTAAAACCCAATGCCTATACATAGTATCTGGAGAAGCGGGGGTGAGATGTCATGGAGCCGTCAAAGACCCATGGTACTGCTTTGCCTCAGCAGGCACTGACCCGTCCTGCTGGGGGATGTCCTTCTGGGCCCCGACCAGAGGACTTAATGCTAGGGGGGCATGAGGGCGCCAACCCTCATGCTGGTCAGCGAGAGGCAGCTACAACTTCTGACGACCAAAGCTTGAATACGGATCCGATAACGCTCACGAAACTGGAAATGTATACCATATTGGTAGAAAAGGCCCGTTTACGCAGATCAAAATGTAGACCTTTAGATCTCGAAGCTAAAGAACGGACTATGATTGTTTTGAACGCACTATATCCTAACGGTATCCCTCCCAATATAGATAGCCAAGACCAAAATTTTGTTGCGAAAATTTCAACATTCGTTAACAAATGTGAAAAGCTTTATAATGACAGCACAAGAAATTTGAAACGTTTCTGTAAGAATAATGAAAAGTGGCTCGCTACAATTTTCGATCTTGAATTACCGAAAGCAAAAATGGACGAAAGGCTTATTCTTCCAGAAGATACAAAAGAACAGGATGCTAAACCTGCGATTGACTTATCTATTGAAACATCCGAATATTTAATTACTGAACCGAAACCTGGAACATCTTTTTACGTTCAACCTTCTGAAGCAACATCATATGAGGACCTAAGCGGCCGCCAAAAGCGTCGTGTACGGAAGAGATTACAAGAATCGCTGGAAGATGTACCTCCCCATAAAATAGTGAAAGTGTTATCCAAAATTGTCACTGACGAATCGGGAGAATAACTTCCTAAAAGCTCTGCTCGAGAGTTCGAATTTGTTGTTAATGAATGCTTGAAGAGCCCAACTCGATCTGTGAAAATTGCGTCCGCCATAAAATCAAAAGCTCAACAAGTAGAACCCAAGCCCTATACTCCTGAAGAAGCCCTGTGTTACATAATTGACCGAAAGTTTACTGTGGAAGATTACACCTTTACGCAAAAAGATTTAAAAGAAAGAGGTTTTCCCGCATATCCTCCATACTATAAGGTACAGATGGCCAGACAAATGTGTTACCCTGAAGAAGACATAAGAACAAGCGAAAGGGAAGCAAGTGTATCGCTGCAAGGATTGTTATTACACACATTCCGACGGATCATAAAATTCTGTAGTGACAACATATCAGAATATTGCAGACAAAATAAAAAAGAATAAATTGTACCTTCCAGGGATCCTGGGGGTTTGACGGCAACACAAGTCAGTCTTCTTACAAACAAGCGTTTACAGAAGGCCAAAACCAAAATGAAAACTGTTTGTTTGCAACAACATACATTCCTCTATATCTACAAACAAGCGACGGATTCGCATTATGGTCTAATCCAAGTCCACAGTCCTTTGGATACAGTCGTCCTCTGAAGATTTAATACCGCGCAGAGAATAAAGAACTAATTATTGATAGAAAATGCGGGTAGAGGACGAAAAAAATAAACCCACTATATGCTGAAACGGACGAAGACCAAATTGTTATCGCTGATTCGCAATTACATCTTTCCTTTATAGATGGCAAAGTCTTTAATGTAATTACAGGGACAACTTCCCAGCAACGCTGTGCTTGTTGTGGAGCTACATCCACAGAATTTAACAACTTGGATCTTATCAATAACAAGCCTGTCAATCCAGAAACTTTGCGATATGGTTTAAGTCCTCAACAAGCATGGATCAGAATTTATGAGTTTTTACTGCACTTGGGCTACAAAAATCGACGGTCCCTACGTACAATCCCATAAGTACAAATGACATACTTTACAGGAGAGAACTTTAAAGATTCAAACACATGTAGTTTATGTTCTAATTAACATAAAGACATGAAATTTGGAATATAGATTTTATATTTGATCTATTTTATAAAAAAAAAATACTACAACTTTTAAAATGCCCTTCGAGGGTATTATTTGTCACTTATTTATAAGTGGTACTTATTGAGTTTTACGCTGGACGCTTTTAATTAACCAAAGTCGCAATTGCCATTTAGGAAGGTTTACGTGGGAATCATGGTACAAAAACTGTTATAAAAAGTAGATAGTATTTGACTCACTCATAAAAACAGTTTGTCACAAGAAATACAAATTACTTATTTGCATTACATTTTATTCCGAAGCAGGCTAAATGTAAACGAAAACGATGTTTGATTTTTATATACTTATTTATTAATCAACAGCGAATCAAAAAAATTACGATGCAGCTTCAGTATTTATATCTAATTTAGTCAGTCTTGTTTTCAGTAATGACCAGTTAAGTTTTTAGTACCTAATATGAATATGACATTTTTATATCTAGATGATAATAATAATCTTTTATAATAAAATCGAATATTTTTTAAAGAAGTATTGTTATAATATATTAAAACATAATGAAATACTGTATGGATACTTAAGAAGGTAACAAATAACTTTTTAAAGAAACTTATAGCCTCTGTTCTTACACAATTAAAATATTATAAAAAAAAAAAACTTTAACTAAGTAACAAAATCACATTTTCTTACCTAATTATGGGTTATTGATAAAACTTAAACAAAATTAAATCTTCTAAAAAAAAAACCTTAAACCAAAAGCATTATTTTGGAGTAAAAAATCAGCAAAAGCAACAAACAAAACTATTTTTTGGTCAATTGAATAATTGCAAAATCTATTTCCTATCTATAACACGCTAAGAAATTGTTTAGATAAGTACTAAACAGCATAACTAACTGAGAAATATTACTATTCTGTATCAGAACTTGAATCAGGAACATCATCACAAGAGACAAGAGAATTATAAAATCCATGGTACTGTCTAGGAATTACGTTATGTTCACAAAGATACTTGAGATCCATCAATTTTGCATGTTGGATTGGTAAAGGTGCAGTATAAGCTTGGCTCAACACGTCATCAGTTTGATTTTGACGCCTCCTGTTTTGACTTCTTCTGACAAATAAGCGATGGTATGTTTCATTAAATGTATTTTTGTACTTAAGAACGTCAGGCTCGGAAGAGGATACATGAACTTCTCTGATTCTGGATCACATTATTTTTATGTTTCTGTCATTTTTTGACCAATTTTTTCCTGTTAGTAACTTTTTAAAATTTAAAATGTCATCTCTTGCAACTTCTTTGACTATATACGGACTTCCAGTCTCTTTGGCCCACCTGACCAATGCGAACCATTGATCAGGCGTATATATTTCCTTGTTCTTAGAACATCGCTCTATTAGAGCATGAATGCTGTCATTTTCGTTTTGAGTGTGGCCTTTTTCAAAAAATCTATGTGTGATATTTACCTTAAATTCTTTGGCAGCAATTAGATACATCATAAAAACAATTCTGTTTCTATTTTGCCCTCCGCAATTATCTGAGTATAAGTTTATGGTTTGTATGCCTTTTAATGATTGATTCTTAATAAAATCGTAGACACAACTAGCCACCTCATTCGCGCCTCGTTTGGCAGTGCCCTCATGCCACATATAACATGTTCCAACTTTCTGACCCATCTCGAAAATAGTAAAATTAAAAACATTTAATTTTCTTTTATAGTATAATATGCTTGTTTCTGCATGAGGAGAAGAGTGTACTTTTTGAAAGTCAAACGCTGCCGTTATGGTTGTGCTAGGGGAGTTGATAGCAGAAAGTTTATCCTCATTTTTGAGACTACGAGCCATGTCCTTATTTTTCAAATGTTCATTAAAAATGTTCTTGAATTTCTTGATTAACTGGCTTCGGCTGGTTTTTAAAGGCAATGCAAACGTCGCATTGATCTTTCTTAGGTCGGTGAAATTCAATATTGAAATTTTCATTAACAATGTCGGTGTATTGCCTCAACGTTTTAGCCTTATTCGACTCTGTCTCTGATACCCACTCATTGTAGAGTTTGAACATCTTAGCCATGGTTAATTCACTATCTAAGTATAATTTTGAGGATTCCTTACGTGTATAGTGCGACTCCACAGGGGTAAAAGATTGTACATGATCAGAGACGCTTTTAACCATTTCATCATTCTTAATTTTAGGGTGATTGTTATGAAATCCTCTCTGATCAGAACCTATACAGAGCCCTTCGCCTTCGGTAATTTTTTTCAAAGCTGTTCGTACGACGCCGTCACCAATAGCAAAAGTGTTCAAAAACATCTTTTTGCACACCGTAACTTCTTCGTGTCTTATAACATCTAGAGATTTTGGCAGATAGTACTTGACAGAAAATAATCTTTTTGATAGGCCCTCTGTTGTTATGCGTCTTTTGCCGATTCTTTTACACCAACGAACCAAGAAATCCCACTGCCGCTCACGATTGCCAAGAGACCAAAATTGTTTGAACATTGCGTTTCTTACATCTTCGCCTATTTTCTCCTTGCATTTTAATCGACACCTATCATCACAAGCAGGTAATATCAACTTCTTAGATTGTGCTTTTCCATTTCGACTAATGTAACTTAATCCTTGATTTTTTAACTGTTTTCTTCTGCTATCTATCCATGCCGATTTGTTAACCTTGCGTATTCTACCAACAGCAGTTTTCTTCTTAACTTTTCTTTTCTTTTTCGTTAATTGACTTTGTTCTGTGTTACTTACATCGGCATCGTTCTCTGTCATTTCATCAATACTGGTTGGTACATACGTCTGGTCACTCATAGGTGAAGTGACACACATAGATGAAGTTGGGGTGTCAATATGAAACGAACTTACATTTTCTGATTCAACATTCTGCATGATAGTTGAAATAGAAGGAGACCCTAATGGAGTACTTGTATCCAAAGCTTGCTCAGAATCATGAAAGGCGTCAATTTCTTCTATAATTATATTTGTGTCTGGATCGTGTGACGTTCTAACGATAACTTCCTGACAGTACTGTGGTTCTGGTTCTGTGTATGTAATAAACTCTTCTGTAATAATTCCAAGGTCAGAGAGAACGGCGCCATTGGGATGAGCGACAGTGGTTTTAGTGATTTGATTGGCTGACTGCGAGCTTAAAGGCAAATTAGAAAGGTTAAGTGAATCTGGATAAGTAAAGATACTATCCTCATATTTATCCTGTGATTGTAGGTGGGCAGGTAAACCTATATTAGATGATTCTAGTTCTTCTAAAATTTTCGAATCGGAGAGGGCATTGGAAGCTAAATTTCTGTGAATTTGGGCAACAACTTGAATCGTACTTTCTTCTTGTTGTTCATCATCTGAAGATTCACGTTGTAGAAGAACTGAAATAAAAAAATAACATAAGTGTGAGATTGGAATAACATTACCGGCGTAAAATTTTGTAAGTAGTAGTTATGTACAAAATCTTGTTTTATTTTCCGGCGTAGAATCTCTTATCTACCACTCACTACACCATACTTTTAAACGCACCGACGTAAAATAACCTAACTACCAAATAAAGACATGTACTTTGGAATTATGCAAAACTGGTTTGATCTATGCAAACATGGAACATTTAAGTAATTATCGATTTGTAAAAGCTTAATATTGAGTATAAACTTAAATAAAAATACATTTGATAAAAAAATAATACCAAATTCGCTTACCTGTTCGAGTTTTGTTGGAAACATTTTTATTTTTTACACACGTCGCTGGTTTCGTTTTGTTACGCAGTTGCACATTACAGTTTTTTGTGACAATTTTCTTTCGAGGCATACTTTTAACTTATAATAAATTTACATTCACGCAGCAGAACTATAACGTAACCGTCTCTAAGGCCGGCGCGAACGCTTATGTCTCGCAAGTGGCAGTTGCGGGGGAGGTGCGCGGGGTTACATTGCACTGTCCCACGTAAAACGACTGGATTACCACTATTGTTGTTCTACGTCGGAAGTTTTAGTCAATTTCGTAGTTATGGGAAATGTCGTGTGTGTATTTAAAGGTCAATTTGCTAACTTTTATCAAATTTTATTAAACTGGACGATAGTTTAGGTTTGTCTGAATGTCACGAAACAAAAAAACACAAATCACCTATCTACCACTTAGGGGATTATACGTAGGGACCGTCGAAATGATCCAGCCATCCAACTTCATAACTTGAAGTGGAGAATAAGTAAAAACTCACCTGAAACCAGAATTGAAGAGGAGCGCAAGAAGACAATACAGGGTAAAATAAGAAACAAAATCTCACTGTTGGTCGATGTCGTTCGTCCTAATTCAGGTACGACGAACGACGGGAACACCGCGCGAACAGCATTATCGGACCAATATCGGGAAATATTTGCAGAGATCTTAGGTGTGGAATCGTGGCTGGTAAATGACCTGCATACTATTTTGGTAGCACTTTCAAGTGGGCTGATGATCGATGCCGAAAAATTTGTCCAGCTATGTAATTCTATTGCTACAAGATATGTGCAAATATATAGCTGGTACTACATGCCCGTTACGGTACATAAAATTTTAATACACGGTAAGCAAATCATAGAATGCTGCCCATTACCAATAGGCATGTTATCTGAACAAACAGGTGAGTCTCGAAACAAGTTCTGGCGGTATGGGTGTTAACACACCAATCGATCGATAGTCGATCGATGCCATCGATCGATGGTAGAATGGATTAGTCGACGTCGATCGATAGTTTCTACCACACCAATCGATCGATAGCCGATAGATGTCATCGGTCGATGGTAGAATGGATTGGTCGACGTCGATCGATAGTTTCTACTAGACCAATCGATCGATAGTCGATCGACGATCGATCGATGGTAGAATGGATTGGTCGACGTCGATCGATAGTTTCTACTAGACCAATCGATCGATAGTCGATCGACGATCGATCGATAGTAGAATGGATAAGTTGACGTCGATCGAGCTGCTTGAGCTCCCCATGTCACCCAGTGCCGGCACGCGCCCCGCGCCCCGTGCCCCGCACCCCGCGCCCCGCGTGCTTCCTACCTGGCCTTCTTGTATTTATGTGTTCAGTTGTGTGACGCTCGCGGTCATTAATGCTGGTTTTTGTCTCGTGGCGTGCAAAATGGCGGCAACCGCGTGGACGAATGAAAGAACTTTGGAATTTATAGAGCAATACAAAAACAAACCTTTACTATGGGATATTGTCCACACTGATTATCGAAACAGAATAAAACGTCATGATGCACTTCTCGAAATAGCCAACTCATTTGAAATTACTAAGGAGGAAGTGGAAAAAAAGATAAAAAATTTACAATCAACATTTTCGAAAGAAAATAAAAAAGTTAAAGATAGTTTGAGAAGCGGTGCGGGACGAGACGAAATATACGTTTCTAAATGGTATGCATTTCAAGCTATGATGTTCATACAAGAAAGGAATCGCCCACGATCTACCGTGTTGTAAGATGTTTTCTATATAATTAAACACCCCTTTTTCTTGTTTACTTTATTTTAATAGTCTTCACAATCATGATCAGCCAAGTCTTAATTAGGTTGCCAGCCCGCGTTGCAGTGTTGCCCCCCGCTCAATAGTGTTGCCACATAATAAGGCTCCTCTCACATCCCTTCTCTTTTCTTACAAATAATTAATCATTACAATATTCATGCAAATAATTTGGTTTCTTAACAATTCGACCACTTCTAGTTATTCTATTTTCTACAACACTATTGTCAAAATTAAATGTAACAGTCTTTTTGGTTTTACTATTTACTCTGTCATTATTAGCTCCAAGATCAGTTTGTTCTTCAGAACAATCTACAAAGTTATCCACATCACAATTAACATATTCGAAATTTAGATTATCATCATTATTTTCCACAATGTCAAGTATATTATCTTCGCTACCATTATTATAGTCTATATCTCTAAAAGCTAAATTGTCAACACAATCATCATTTACGTTAACATTCGTTACATTATCCTTACATCTTTCATTTAAAGTATTATTTTGTATTATACATTCTAGATCCTCATCATCATAATCATATGTATTTTTTACATTAAATTTTCTGTATTTTGAACCTTTAAATATATTATATCTGTTTCTCAGAACTTTCTGCCCATTTTCCAATAATACTACATAGGATCTATCTTTATCCCCTTCTTTTACAATTTTACCTGGGATTAACTTATTCCTATTTCTATCTCTAATATAAACATTCTGTCCATTATAGAATGTCATTCCTTTACCCTTGAATTTCTTATCATGGGATTCTTTAGATTCTCCCCATATTAACAATTCGTCAACATATTGTTCGACCCCCTCAATGTCACAAAATATGTCATGAAAACATTTACTAAAAACTTCAGGTGCTGAGTTTAAACCAAAAGGTAATCTTTTATAACAATACCTACCAAATTCACCAGCGTTAAATGTTGTATATAATTGACTTTTTTCTGATATTTTTATCATGTAAAATCCTTTAGAGGCGTCTAGCACCGAAAAATACTTAGCATTAGGCATTCTAGCGACTAATTCCTCAAAAGTACTCATTTTATACCTTTCTCTGATTATACATTTGTTTAAATTCTGTGGATCTAAACAAAGTCTGATAGAACCATTGTTCTTTTTTGCTACAACCATAGAATTAACCCATTCAGTAGGCTCATTTACTTTTCTAATAACACCTAACCTCACTAATTTATCTAATTCACTTTTAATTTGGTTTTGTAATTTAAATGGAATTTTTCTAGATCTTTCTACAATAGGTTCACAATTTTCTTTCAATTTAATATCATATTCATATTTTAACTCACCTAATCCAGTGAATAATTCACTATATTCTGATACAATGTCACTTTTATTTACCGAACTCACCGTATTAATAATATCAAGCTTTACTGCAGTTGAATAACTTAAAATACTGGGTGTTTCAAAATTCACTACAAAGAGTTTACATATACAGTCACTGTTGTTGTATCTTAATTTTGCTTCACAAGTTCCAAGGATTTTTATTTCAGATCCGTCAAAGTTTGTCAATCTTATATTTCTACATGTATTTAATTGCAATTTTAATTGATTCATTGTATTTCTATTTATGATATCCACTTGAGAACCTGTATCAATTTTGAATTTTATATATTTATTATTTACTTGGATATTTAAATACCACTCCTTGTCTACGGAGTTTACCGCATAGACTGTATCTATTCTAAACTGTTCTACATTTTCACTGTTGACTACTGAACATTTATAAGTACAACACGAAGAAAAATGATTAAATTTATTACATTTTACACATTTTTTACCATATGCTGGGCATTTAGCATAACCATGAAACTTATTGCATTTTCCACATGGTCTTGATGTACTTGGGCATTTAGCATAACCATGAAACTTATTGCATTTTCCACATGGTCTTGATGTACTGGCCTCTTTTTTGAAGTGCTCACCTGACCTTTCTTGATAATCTGATTGTCTGCCCCTGGATGTTCCTCTCGCACCACACCTTGCTTGACCCGGAGTTCTACTACGACCCCTGGCTCTTGGCTCTTGGTTACTTGCTGATGAACGCCTGCATGTTCCTTTGTTTACTGCACCTACTTCATTTGACCGTTCATTATTACAGTTCATTGTTTTTATTTGACTTTGAGCCACTTGTGCGGCTTTACATATACTCATGCACTTGTCAAGTGTCAAATCCGGTATTCTTAGTAATTTTTCTCTAATGTTACCATCGTTGATTCCAAGAACTATTTGATCTTTTATCAGACTATCCTTCAGGTTTCCAAAATTACAATCCAAACTGAGAGATTTTAATGCTGTTTGATATTCTTCATATTGTTCGTCTGTCTTCTGTTTTCTTGAGAAGAACAGGTACCTGTTATAGGTTTCATTTGTGGGTGGACTACAGTGTTTCTCCAGACGTATGAGTACCTCATTGTATGATATGCTCGCCTTGTCCTCGAAGCTATTATAAATTATCAGACCCTCTTCGCCGATGCAGTGTAATAGTAGAGCTTTTTTTTGTTCCTCCTTTAGACGTGTATCTGCTCCACTGGCGAGAAAATATAGGTCAAACCTTTGTTTCCAATTCTCAAAACTTCTTTTTTTCGATTTTGATCCGACAAAAGTTAATGGCGGCGGCGGTTGTAGTTGCTCCATCTCTCACCTCTTTTTATTTTGTTCAGCGTCGATTTTTACAGTTGTCCTCAGTCCTCAGCGCCATGTAAGATGTTTTCTATATAATTAAACACCCCTTTTTCTTGTTTACTTTATTTTAATAGTCTTCACAATCATGATCAGCCAAGTCTTAATTAGGTTGCCAGCCCGCGTTGCAGTGTTGCCCCCCGCTCAATAGTGTTGCCACATAATAAGGCTCCTCTCACACGTGTCTACAGAGGATCGGCCTCATTCAAGCATGTCTCTGTCTGCTAATGTAAGTACCTACATATATATCTTTTTATCCATACTATACTATATATTACTATATATAATATTAATATATAAATCTGAAAGTGTGTTTTTGAGTTTGTATGTTTGTTTGTCCGTCTTTCACGTCAACAAGGAGCAACGGATTTATGTGATTTTTTGTATGGAGATAGTTGAAGGACTGGAGAGTGACATAGGCTACTTTTTGTCTCCTACTTTTCCCCCATCTCCCTAAAATAGGGGGTGGAAGTTTCTTAAACACGTGATAACCGACATCCACGCAGGCGGAGCCGCGGGCGACCGCTAGTAATATTATATTTCTTCCATAATATTGGAAGTTAAAATTATTAGAAGCTGGTTTTTTTTTTTTAATCAGACCGTTTATAATAAATTCGTTTAACGTATGATAATATGATAGTTTTTAGAGGATTTGTAAGTTTCCTACGTGTTTCATACATGTTGGATAATTACGAGAAGAACTTGAAAATGTGTTTTTTTGTTTGTTGAGATAATTTACCGATTTTGGTGTCAAATGAAAGAGGAGAGGAGATAACCAAGAATAAGAATGGTGAAAATGTCGTCCGAAAGTCGTTTATTTAACAATACTTGTATTGCCATGTAATCCTCCCATCTTTTGAACAAAAATATTCAGCGAACTCTTCTCTCACTAGTTCAGCTGGAGTTGGTAAACTGTAGAACTGTACAGATGACCGAATTTCTGGCGGTTGTATTATTTCGGAATCTGCACTTTGATTTATGTTATTTGAATAGCGCAATTCTAAATTTCTATAAGTCTCACAATTCCTTCTTAAATAGTTATGAAGATAAGTCGTAGCTAACACTATCTTTTCCACATTTTTCGGCTGAAAATGAAAAGGCTTTCGAAGACAGCGAAATACTGCACTTAAAATGCCGAACGTACTTTCTACTATTCGGCGAGCCCTGCTCAACCTATAGTTAAAAATTCGCACCTTTGATCCTTTTTGACCTAATTCTAGGAATGGCTTCATTAAATTTTCTGAAATAGGAAAGGCATTGTGACCTATAAAAACATATGGTGTCAGACAATTTCTTCCAGGTAACACACTTTCTTTTGGGATTGCTCGTAGATTCATGGAATTCAAAATAGTATTTCCAAATACACCACCGTCAGAAAGACGACCTTGGCACCCAATATCGAAGTACATTTGAACAACAAGTACAATTGTAATTCGCATCCACTACAGCTATTAGGACAATACTGTGAACTCCCGTGTAGTTAAAGTATGTGCTCCCACTGTTATTTGGAGCACGCATATTTATATGTTTCCCATCTATTGCACCCAGACAGTGGGGAAAATTCCACAACAGTTCAAAATCTCTTGCAATGTTGAGCCATCCTTCTTCCGTGCTTGGCACCTGTAAAATAAAAAATTGTAAATATATTGAATACGAGCTGATCAACCCGCGACTTTACTCGCGTAACTTAAGTCAGTTTATACAATATTGCTTTTAAATTACAGCCTACTAGTTTTCCGCCCGCGGCTTCGCCCGCGTCGAGTTCGGTTAAATCGCGTTTCCAAGAGAACTCTTCTAAAGTCCGGGATAAAAACTATCCTATGTTCTTTCTCAAGGTCAACTCTATCTCTGTACCAAATTTCATTAAAATCAGTTCAGTGGTTTAGACGTGAAAGCGTAACAGACAGACAGACAAGAGTTACTTTCGCATTTATAATATTAGTAGGGATGTGTTATTCTACTGTATGCTGTAAAGTTCCATCAAATTCAGTTTAGTATTTTTGGGTGAAAATGAAACAAACATTCATATATACATCCTCACAAATTTTCTCAATCCTCCTAAACTTTCACAAAATCCTCACAAACTTTTATAATATTGAAAGGATGTGTTTCAGGTAAATTCACAAACATCTGAGTCAGGGATGGACAGTTCCATTGATAGTGAAGGACCTCGTAAAAAGCGCCTCAAATCAAATGATGCCGCTATAGAAAAAACGTTGGAGATGGTTGATTCTTTGATTCGCAATAGAAAAGATGTTGATGAATATGCATTATTTGGAGAACAAATAGCATTTAAATTGAGGTCACTAAAACAGACTACGCGCGGATTACCGTGCAGCATCATATAAATAACATAATTTACGAAGCTCAACTTGGTAAATATGACTATCCAGAAACTCAAAATCAAGGTGACTTGACCACGCTATATTCTACAGATGTACAATCTTCAAATCAATCCAACCTTCCATCCACTTCTCAATACGCAAGAGATTCAATTGGAAATAACTTTTCGCCGGATAATACAACAGTACAGTCATTGGATAATTTCGAAGATCTCTCATCTGACATGCATGAAAATTAAACAATGTTTTTATATGGTTACTGTTTTTCTGAAAGATTTCTAATAAACCTGAAATACTATGTATATTTTTTATTTCCTCTAGCTTGTGTTAGAGATACATGACTGAAGGTAGTACTATTATTTATTCTGTGACTGAAGCCGAGTATCTTCGTCATCAATTCATTGTAATAAAAACTTGTCCAAGAATACTTACTTTTATGTAATCCCTGAGAGAACATATAAGCGCATTACATACTTCTGGAACTACACAAGAAATACTTTGTTGTGAAACTTAAAACATTAACACTAGACTTTGATATGAATCACCACTGGCCAGAAATCGGAGTGTTATAAGTAACCGATTTTTAGGTGGAATTGATTGTCTGTAATTGGTATCCAATTTTGCAATTGAAGGAGCCACCATATTTAAGAGATTTTCAATATCACTGTTACTCATTCGAAAAGCATCGAAAAAACCACTGTTTAAAATGTAATTTGCAGAATGTAAGCGATCTTTGGCTTTAAAAAACGGTCGCATCCAAAGTGTTCTGCGTTTGCGTCTCCGTAATAATAGTACGAGCAACATCGTACTGGCCAACAACAACGCGTCCTCTTGTGAATACATTTCGAAAGAAACTGATGGTATATAGCCGGGGTTAATCGATCTACGTCGACCGATGCCATTGACCGGCAATCGATCGATTGGTTAGTCGACCGGTATCCGTCGACCGATGCCATCGACCGGCAATCGATCGATTGGTTAGCCGACCGGTATCCGTCGATCAATTAAAGCTACCACACCAATCGATCAACGTCGACCGATGTCGATCGATGGCATCGATCGACTATCGATCGATTGGTGTGGTAACACCCTATGACCGACCGTCTGCACCACACTCGGAAACTAGACCGAAGAACCACGATTTTAGATTTATATCACCGGGCACTAGAGTCATCAGACCCGTACATATCTTCTTTATCGCTTAAAGATCGCCAAAAGCAAAAAAAACCACTGCCAAATAAAGTATTAAATATATTAAAAGTCACAACAGAAATCGTACGTTATTTCGAATTTGAGTGTGAGCATAATAGAGAAGATGATGGAGATTCCCTTTGTTTAACTACAGAAGAAACTTTAATACAATCAGATAATGAAGATGATTCGTAAATGTAGGTACCTACTTACTGTATGCTAATATACTATATCTATCTAAATTTTCTTTTTGTTAACACAGCGACCGAATACCTATTTAAGATGATTGTTGCTTCAATCCTCTCGTCGTTTTCATCATCGCATTCTAACATTGGTATTACGTCGATATCCATTAAATCGGAATCACTATGTATGCTCATTTCTATTTCACTGTCAGAAGTTGAAAAAAGCATGTTCGACCATGAATTCCTTTTTTGCTTTACTTTCGAATGATGGCTTTCTTTCTTGGCAACCTTCTTTATTCTTTTAACTAATTTCTACTTCTTTTGAGGCTTAACTATAGTACCCGTATTTATATTATTTTCTTCATCAGTGCTACTTAAAGTACCATGAACGTTTACAAGAGTAACAATTTTATTTAGTAAGTTACACTCACTATTCTCATCTATCAAAGATTTTGTGTCTGAAGGTTGATTTAGCGTTGAAGTATGAAACAAGTCAGTATTTTTATCGATTTCAGTAAGCTGTAAAGGTGTGTTTTCTAAGCACCTAAATGGGGTATTGGGTGTACTAAATTTGATATCTGACAAAAGAGTTACCTTTGACTTTTTCATTTTAGAGTTGTTTTCTGAAATTTGTGTAATAGAATCAGTTTCACTGAGTGGTGCTGCTAATATGTTATTGTAGTTAATTTCCGAATTTGCAACATTCTTTGCTTTTACTTTTGTAGGTTTCACCTTTTTGATGGATATTTTTTCGGCATCTTCTGTTGATAATGACTTTCCTGGAGTAATTTGATATTTTTGGTTTTTACCACTTTTTAACGGTTTGGATTGTCGACTGGTCTGTAAAAAGTCTAAAAGAGCTGTATCAAATTTTTCTTCTTTCTTCTCCGTGGTATTTGGTATTTTGTCGATAACTTTAGATGGATTAAGCGGATAAATGCCAGCTGCCAGAAATCCACTTTTCAAGTTTTCATTGTTATTCTGCTCTATTTTCTCCAATAATTCCTTTAAAAGTTGAGGAAAATGGCATTTGTTGATTGAAGAAACACTAGGGTTTGAAAGTTTATTTTGTAGTAAAATTTTCCGCCATTCCCTCTTCAGTGGTCTAAAAAAAGCCAAATCCAGAGGCGTGTTGATGTGCGCGAAATGTGTTAGATGTGTGGCATTTTTCGGTAAAAACACAAATTTGATATCATTTTCCAGACATAATTTTATTGTACTAACACTGAGATGTGACGACAAATTATCACCAATTACAAGTTTTGTCCCATTTAAATCATTGGCCCAGGGTAGAACAATAGATTCAAACCAATCATCAAATACGTTCATGTCAAACCATCCAGACTTGGTTCTGTTGTATCGGGCGTTTGGGGGCCCATCTCGACACCAACGCCCATAAGGTAAACACTGACCAGTTGCTGTACCAGCAAACATTATTAACACTGAAGTTTTGGTTGAATTTACTACGCGCTCCGGATGCTTAGTTCCTCTTTTAAAGATGGCTTTCGTAGTACCTGGGTCGTCACTAAGATTTGTTTCATCAAAATTAAGTATTTTCTGGGGAGAAATGTTTAGAAGAGAACTCTCTAGATTTTTGTAAAATTCGATCATTTCTGAAACAGATTTTTCAGCGCGACATCTTTTAATATTTTGTGTAGCACGCTGAGTAAAATTATGACGCGCCATAAAAGAACGTACCCATCGTTCGCCTGGCATTTTTCCATTAAAAACTTGCAATCGGTCATTTTTTTCTAAATAATCGTGCAGAACAATACGCAAGTCAATCATACTCAATGGACAACCGAACTCTGCTGATAAATTAACAACCTCAGCTATATGCTTTTCTTCTTCTGCAGATAATTTTGTAGGATGGCCCACAGATTTTACATGAAGATTCTTACATTTGTTAAGAATAGTACGCCTAGGAATACCGAATTGCTTCTCCGCCTCGTATGAAGATATTTTCTTACATGTGACTAAATCTACCGCCACATTCAGCATCTCCTGCGAATAATCGGAGTACTGTCTAGCCCCTGGTTTTCTTCTACTCTTGGGTGGGTTGCTCATGTTTAAAATCTGTCGAACAATATGATAACATAGTGTTGGATCACTAATTCAACATTACTGACTTTATCCACACAGCACTTTTATTTCCTTGACTTGCCCTTTCTAAAATCGACAACCGACTACTCTCGTGGGTGCGAACACCCGCTATTAATAAAAGTGAGGACAGGATCTACCGCCATCTTGGCAGAAACAGTTAACTATTTTTTCAAGTCAGTGTATGTATAAAAACAACCAGAAAAATCCTTACAAAAATGTATATGTCTGAAACATTTGATTTAATGTCACATAAAGTTCAAGAATTATTTAATGCACCACTTTAAATGTAAAATCGTCATTTGACAAAACAAATATCAAAACTAACGCGATCTAGACGACAGTTATTTCTAACTTTAAAATATCAGCTGTCACACACGACAACAAGTGTCATTGTCATTTGAAAACCTTATCCAAACAATAAGATTCCAACAATAGGTACTATAAATGACTTAAAGAAAATTACATTCGACATCCTTAATTTCTGATGATGATAAATAAAGAAACAATAGTTCTAGCTTCTATAAAACGTTCTTAGATCAATTACAAAAAAAAAACAATTACACAAGCAAAACCACGGTCGATTAAGAGTTTGTTGAAAAAATTAAAAGTGGCAGCCCTAACCCTAGATATTGTTGAGTAAAAAGTTGCGAAAATCTGACACAACTTTGCCGACCATGATTTAACGGTTTAAATTAAGATATAATACAGAAAAAACAGTTTAAATACATAAAAGAGCATATTTTCTTTGCTATTTAACATATTACGCTAGAAAATAAAGCATAAATACTCACAAAATGAATTTTCCTGAGAGCCGGTAAAAAGCGAGTATCCGCACTGACAATGAAACAGACACTGACAGTTTGTTAACTAAAATTTGGAGTGACGTATGATCGAATGTTGCCATACAGATTGCCGACTGGCTTTTAGTAATACCATAGACAATAAAAAACATTTCGCAGCGGGAATAATTTAATTTTTTTGAATTTAGGCAATGTTGAGCTATAAAGGCAATGTTACAGCATTTTACGGTTCCAAAGCGTGGATCTCTATGGAGAAGAATGTGCAAGAAACTCCATGGACACTCTTTTCAAACTTGTTATGTATCAATGTTTATCAAGAAAATGCAATGCAGGAATATTTAATTACCTGTTCTAAAATGTGTTTAGATACAATTGAATGCAGAAATTGATGTTTACTATAATTTGAAGATTTTACTGAGTAACATAGGCTAGAATTACATTTTCAAAAAATTGTACACATTCAAGTTACTTTTAAATAACAAAATAATTATATTACAGTAAGAGGAAACATTACAGTGTTTGTTTTATGTTACGATTTAATTCAAACTACTCAAAGGATTTAAAAAATTCTTTCACTATTAGAAAGTTACATTTTACTGAGTTACATAGGCTAGAATTATATTTTCAAAAAATTGTACACATACAAGTTACTTTTAAATTAACAAAACTGTATTACAGTAAGAGGAATGATTACAGTTGTTTGTTTTATGTTACGATTTAATTCAAACTACTCAAAGGATTTTAAAAATTCTTTCACTATTAGAAACTTACATTTCACTGAGTTACATAGGCTAGAATTATATTTTCAAAAAATTGTACACATACAAGTTACTTTTAAATTAACAAAATAATTATATTACAGAAAGAGGAAAGATTACAGTTGTTTGTTTTATGTTACTATTTAACTCAAGCTACTCAAAGGATTTTAAACATTATTTTTACCATGAGAAGTTACATTTTTACTGTGTAACATAGGCTAGAATTACATTTTCAAAAAATTTTACACATTCAAGTTTCTTTTAAATAACAAAATAATTATATTACAGAAAGAGGAAAGATTACAGTGTTTGTTTTATGTCACGATTTAACTCAAGCTACTCAAAGGATTTTAAAAATCCTTTACCATTACAAAGCTACATTTTTACTGCAAATACAGTTGTGCTGAAGACCTTCAAACAATTTTTAACCTGAAAATTAAAAATACAGTTTTTAAGTATTTGGAAAAAATTGCCATCATAATTTAATGGTCAATTTATAGCAGAATACAAAGAGTTGGATTAAATAAAAACAAAATTAAAAATACTTATACCTTCTAATATAAAATATTTTCTAAAATACTTAATACCTTCATTTTCTTACTTTTTTCTGGAATTACATGTTGATCACTCAGTTTGTGAAGCAGTCTGGATTCGGTGTGATGATAATCTGTTTCATACACATCTACTATGTCTTGCCATTTAGATTTTTTTCCATTGAAAGCTATATTTTTACTTTAATAGTTATTTCTCAGACCTTTTATCAGGTGTGAGGGGTCATACACAATACTCAGATTGACTTCACTTATTGTAACTGTGCCATCTGAAAATATGAAACATTTTGGATTAAATATGATTAAATAAGTGCCAACAAGTTTTACAGTAGTTAAGACATCGTAACACAGTCAAATAGTATCACATTTTGGTGACAAAGGTCTCTTAAACGATTTTCGTTAGGGCGTGGACATAGCACGATAGCACGGCACCGCCACTGTGCAACGTCACGACGGTGCACCGCAGGCACAAGACAACACCTTCAGTTTTTGTCTTGATATGGACCGCGAAAGACGTATTATTCTGCTCCAGACCAAAAACTGAACGATGGTTGTTACCTTATTCCCAAGGTGCACCGTACTCGGTAACTTGCCGCGGCACGGCGCTGTCTCAGGGTGGCGGCGTCGTGACGTTACACGGTGGCAGTGACGTGCCGTTGACATCTTTCCACGCTCTTACTTTGAACCTGCCTACTGCTGGGATCAGTCAATTCATGCCAGCAATTTTAACCTTAATGGTAATCATTCGCAAATCTTTCTGAATATACATTCACAGCTATAACGGGAAAGTTAATTGAATTATTCTAACCTGGTTCTCGATTTGCAAGTATTTGGTCACGAGCTGTGTCGGCTTTCAAGCTTTTTATTGCAGATTGAAAAGAAGCACCTTGGTCACAAATTAATGCAATTGGTTTCAGCCCACATCGAACTACAGCAGAAATAACTTCTTTCAAAATCGTTTTGAGTTCCAGCCCTGAGGTAGCTCCTTGGCAGTAATAATAAGCCACTGGTTGCTGCTACTTAAAAACTGCTCCTCTCAGCATAAAAACGAGAGCATGGTTAGCAAATTGTTTTTTGTTTTTGTATTTAACTCTACAGAGCCAATAATGGTGTCATTATTTTATTGTAAGGTAAGGCGGTCTTCCATGTTGCAAACTGAAAACGAATTAAAGTAAAATAAATAAATTTAAAAAAATAGTAAATGAGTAAATATTTTTTCAGATTCAAAGTAGAAGGTTAGATTCAGTATTGCTTCTATTAAAAACTAAAAATATAGCACAAACCTCTTTTTTATCAATTTGAAAACTTGAGGGCAGATTCCTGTCTCAATGTTCAATTTCGCCACCATTTTATTCAAAGTTGATCTTTATAGTAGTATAAATATTTTGTATAAAAATCCAGTTATTGTAACTGCGCCATCTGAAAATGTGAAACATTTTACATTAAATTATGATTAAAAAAGTGCCAACAAGTTTTACAGTAGATAAGATATCATTACATCATAGTTTCACATTTTGATGACAAAGGTCTCTTAAACGATTTTCGTTAGGGCGTGGACACAGGTCAACGGCACGTCACCGCCACCATGCAGCGTCACGACGCCGTCACCGTGCCGAGTACGGTTCACAGCGGGCACAAGACAATCATCAATCAGTTTTTGTCTTGATATGGACTGCGAAAGACGTATTATTCTGCTCGTTGCCATATTTCCACGCTCTTACTTTTAACCTGCCTACTGCTGGGATCAGTCAATTCATCCCAGCAATTTTAACCTTAATGGTAATCATTCGCAAATCTTTCTGAATATACATTTACAGCTATAATGGGAAGTTAGTTGTTAATTGTTATTGTATTCTAACTTGGTTCTCGATTTGCAAGTATTTGGTCACGAGTTTTGCCTGCTTTCAAGCTTTTTGTTGTAGATTGAAAAGAAACACCTTGGTCACAAATTTATGCAATTGGTTTCAGCCCACATCCAACTATAGCAAAGATCACTTCTTTCAAAAGTGTCATGAGTTCCAGCTATATAATAATAAGATTGCTAATTGCTAATTAGCAGTAGCAGTACCCGAAGCAGATTGCTAATTAGCAGTAGAGAAAAAGAAAAAAAAAAGATTTTAATGGATAACAGAAGGATATATTAATTTACTATGCAGTGCCAGATTAAATTTTCTATCACACAACGCTGTCTAGCTCTAAGCTTAGCAGAGCTTGTGTTATGAGTACTAGACAACTGATAAACATACTTATATTTCTAAATACCTACATATTATAGATAAATTACACCCAGACACAGAACAAATGATCGTACTCATCACACAAAAAAAAATCCTGGGTGGGAATCGAACCCACGACCTCAGGTATAGCAGTCAGGGCCACTAACCACTAGACCAACAGGCCATACGAATAATCACACGACATCATTACAATATAATTTGTGTCCACTGCAGAATACCACAGGTATGGGGCCGTTCAATTTTTACGTAAGCAGATTTTTTGCAAATATTAACCCCCCGTCCCCCTCGTCAGCAAAAGTAAGCAAAGTTCTAACCCTCCCCCACATGCTTACGTAAACATTGCTCAGTGATATGTGTCTGTCTACTCATTTTCATGTGATTTTGGAACATCGAGATTGATCTCTAAAAAAAAACTGCTGACGTAATCACCATCCAGATCCCCATCCCCCTTGACATAAAAAATAAGCAAAGCAAAGACCCCCACCCCCCCTGTAGTGCCTACGTAATACTTGAATGGATGAATCTCCAAAATCAAATTTCCAACATAATATTATGAGTAGTCCACCTATAAAGAGCGTTATATTAATCGGCTATTTAATAGGACAACCTATGAAAAAATATATCCATAAAGTATTCATTATAAAAAAAATATATTTATAATTAAAAATTACATTTCAATTTAATAGTTTTTATTTAATTTGAATAATAAATTTTCACAGAATGTTTATTTCTGTTGCCGGCATAACAACAAATAATGAAAATATATAAAAAAAAGTTAAATATTAAAGGGAGCTGCCGTACAAGAAACAGATTTTGTCTAGAATTATTTTCCAGTACAATATATGTCATTATCGCTAACATAACGACATTCGCAAGAGTACACCAAATTTAGGCTCAATTTACTCTTAATGTAGCAAATTTTAAAATAGTATAATAAATGTAGATCAAAGTATTTTAAAATTCAAAAAGAAGGGCCATTATTGCAACAAAATGATGTTATCCGCCAGTGTCCGCCACCTATTGTCTCTCTATTGTGTATTGAAAATGCATAAATCAGAAATCGGGGGTATGTTTTGTTTCCCTATAAGAACATTATATTTCTAAATCAATATTTATTAAACATTATTGATCATCAAAACGAGAATAAACGGTGTTTCTATAATAGTTTGGTCTCTTCGTTACTTAACATTGGATTGCATTTACTCAAGAAATGGAAGAAAATTTACATTTACGAGTGTGTAAACAGTTATTCTTTTGGTGCTGTGCTTGTGCAGTCTAGATTATTATAAAAGTACGTAAGCTACGAGTATTATAATAAAACATTCCTGCCGTTTATTGTGCGATACGACGCTCGCACACGTTACCCAGGCAACGTGTTCAAAGGATGCGCCCCTGCGCCCTGTGCGCGCGGCGGGCGCCCTGCAGTGCTATTCTCTAAGAAAAACAGCCTTGAAAACAACGCTGTGGAACGTTGCCTCAACGGCGAAATCCAAATAGGTATTCACTAAGGTGTAAGTAGCTACACTAGCGCTCAAGGCTGTGACGGTTGTGAGTTGGAACTACTCACCGGCGAGCAATTTGACAGTTCTTCATACATATTGGTATTCCCTAAGAAAAAACAGCGTCGAGGACGTTAACAGCCTCGACCTCGGGGTCGATTCTATCTTTCAAATCTAAAAGCTACAATTTAGACGCGGATTTCATAGTTAACTTCTTAGATTTAACACGCAATTAAAAAAATGTTAGTATCCACCGTATCTCTTTAAAATTTAATAAACTAATAAATTGATTGAAATGGCGGTGGAGTTAATGATCAAGATTTATCTGCTAAAAGAAGCTGAGAAAAGTGACGATATAAGGAAAGCTCGACGGGCGAAGCAGTTAAGAAAGTTTAAGTCAATATCCCGTGATGTTGACTTCATCCACATTACTTATATACCTATAAACTTGCATGTTATTCCTCTTAATAAATATTCTATACTATTTGTTCATACTTTTTGTGAATAAAGGCTATTTGTATTTTTAATGCCTCATCGTTTTAATTAAATAAGTATGGTCAAACATAAACATCACCAAACATAGTTTTATTCAGATGCAAGTAATGGAGAAAAGACTAAGGGGTCTTTTTTAAGGGGGATTTTAATGAGATGCACTTTGGCTATAAGGTACTATCAAACTGATCTGATGATGAAGCCGGAAGGTGGAAGGTAGACACGAGAACTTTATAATAAAACAATGTATCTTAGCTGTGTTTGGGTTTATTGGAATTATCGTGAGAAATAGGCACTCTGATTATTATAAGTGCACCGCAACTAAAAAGTGTGAAATAAAAACTTTTTACAAAAAAATTAACCGACTTCATTAAAAAACAAGCACTAAAAGGATTAAAATAACTTTAATTATGGAAGTCGGTGTTAAATTAGAAACAAACAATACCTACCGAGAAACACCGACTTCCGAAATTAAAGTTATTTTAATCCTTTTAGTATTTTTTTTAATGAAGTCGGTTATTTTTTTTTTGTAAAAAGTTTTTTTTTACCTTGAATATCTATTTATTTACTCTTCAATGCTGGTAACTTTCTCACCTAAATCACGTTAATTTTGATTCTGTTTTCACAATAAGGTACTTCCACGCCTCCTATTATTTTTTTGTCATACAAAATAGGAAAGCACATTCGCACATACATTCGCATAAATACTGTTTGATCTTATGTAGTTATTCTATTCTCTTTGCTATTTGACATTTGAGTTTTCAAACATGTGTCAAAATAAAATGTAATTTAAATTTCACTAAAGAGTATTGATATCAACTTCGAAGCAAAACACCCTAAAAATAACTTTCTACCCATTTTTAACCCCTTTAGGAGAGGAATTGCAATTAAATACATAACTTACCTTCCATCAATTGGGTTAAAGAATATTCATGCAAATTTTTTTATAGATTGGATCAAGGAGTCACATTGTCCCATACAAACTTTGCCCCCCTTTTTACCCCCTTTTGAGTGGAATTTTGAAAAATCCTTTCTTATCGGATGCCTACGTTATACAAAGAACATATCCTCCAAGTTTCAGATTTTTACGATCAGCGGTTCGGTGGCGACTGATCAACGCACAGCCTATGTGCGTTGATCAGTCAGTCATTCAGGACAAAGGATTTTATATGTATAGATTTTGTTGTAGTTATACTTTTTTTCTTTAAAATAATAATTATAAACCTCTATTACATATTTTAAACCTACAAAACTCTAAGTCGAGATTGATCGATTATGATTTAAGAAAATTGTGTCAAGTCCCTATTCGACTACGGATTTAGTGACGAGACGCTACAGCCTAGAATTCGTCGACGACCTTAATCGTGCTAGTGAATACCGTTTAAATCAAGGCTGCACACTTGGTCGATCTAAAGGCTGTCTCGACCTCGTCACAGGGTACAGCCATGAAAATGACTTTTAGAGAATAGCACTGCTGTTCCCGTAGAGCGACTGCGCCGCGGACGTCACGTCACGGCCCGTCAAAGAATTTGACTTTTCGTTTTTTCATATATTTTTATTAAGTTATTGTGATACGAGTATATACAGTGTTTATAATTTTTATTTTCTTGTATAGGTGAGTGTAATATATTGTTTTATGTTAAACGCCGGTAGTAGCGATGCTGGAATCTGTAGCAGTCAACCTGCCACATCACTCGAAACTCAATTAGTGAGATGCCCCCATTGCTCCCAAGCACGTTATTTTAAAGGCGAACGGGGGCTGAAGATTCACTATGGTTTTTTTTTTTTTTTTTTTTTTTTTTTTTTTTTTTTTTTTTTTTTTTTTGTGGTAGGTAAAATCATCCAATGACGAATCCCGCCCTTGGGTGGGGCGGGAAACAGTGTCAGACTTTTACTGACTAAAAACCTACCTTTCCATTCCTTGCCTTTATCCTGGGGCCTTTGGTGACAGTCTCACATAACCTTTTGGCCCCAGTAGGCTTCGGCCCTGCTGGACCCCTACAGTTTGCTGACAACTCCTTGAGGCGCGCGGGAACGGTGCGCGCCGTAGACGACCTGAGCTCGGACCGGTCTGTTACCGGACGGACGGACAGCGAGCTACCCATTGCCCACCGTCCGCGAGCCCGCGCCTACGGTGGCCGGAAATTGGGATCGGAAACCCGGCGGCGGCGGCGGCGTGTCCGCCTTTGCCTAAGGCGGTCGGCCTCCTCCTTTACTAGCATTACTGCTTCGCAGAAGGAGGCGACCGCCTGCCATTCCTCCTCGCTCCGGAGCATGGCTTGAACCAAGCCCCGGCGCGAGAGATCGCCGCCGATCGCCCCCACGAGGACACGGCGCTGCTCTTCCCAAGCGGGGCACACCTCGACTGTGTGCTCCACCGTGTCCACCGGGCGGTCCGCACAGTGGCGACACCCGGGCGTCGTCTCCGCACGAATCTTGTACAGGTACGGACCGAACTTGCCGTGCTCGGTCAGCACCTGCGCCAAACGGAAGGTGACGACGCCGTGGGGCCTTTCCAGCCACGCCTCAAAGAGGGGCCTTACCGCCTCGATCGTGGCGTGCCCAGCACGAGGTTGCGACAATCGCTCTCGCCATTTCACCATGAGATCCCGCCGGAGCTCTGTCCGCCATGCCGCGACTTGTCGCGGCAGCGGAGTTTCGCCCCGACGTTGCATCTCCACGCGTAGGTCATGCATGTGTGCAAGGACTGTTGCCTCCAAATCCCACGGTGGTAGGCCAGCAAGGAGGCTCGCCGCTTCGCAGGACACCGTACGGTATCCGCGGATCATCCGGATGGCCATGACCCTCTGGCAGGCGGTTAGCCGGGCCGCCACTCGCTTCCGTAGCGATGGCGCCCACACCGGCGCACCGTAAAGGGCCATGGACCGAACGATGCCTGCGTAGAGCCTCCGGCAGGAGGCGTCTGGACCCCCTAGGTTCGGCAGGAGCCGCTTGAGCGCAGCCCCAGTCGCATTCAACCTGGGAGCCAGACGTCGGAAGTGCTCCTTGAAGTTCCACCGGCTGTCGAGGACGAGTCCCAGGTACTTCATCGTCGACCCGACGCCGATGTGAACTCCTCCTACCGTTAATTGGGAGCCCGGAGGTGGCGCGCTCCGAGGGCCGTGAAAACACATGGCCTCGGACTTGTGCAATGCCACCTCGAGTCCCAACTGCTGTATCCTCTCCACGACTGTCGCAACCCCGCGCGTCGCTAGTTCGACCGCCGCCTGGTACGACCGTCCCCGCGCCAGGACCAGCGTGTCGTCTGCGTAACAGACCACGCTGACCCCGTCGGGGAGGTCGGCGCGCAGCACGTAGTCGTACCCGATGTTCCACAAGGGCGGCCCTAGTACCGATCCCTGCGGAACACCGCACGACATCTCTCGCCGTTTCAACTCCCCCTGATGACCGAGGTAGATGATGAACCTGTCCGACAGGTAGGCCTCGATCACCCGACAGAGGTAGTCGGGCACCCGGTGGTACCGGAGTGCCCTACCAATGCAACTCCAGGGCAGGGAGTTGAAGGCGTTGGCGATGTCCAGAGACACCGCCAAGACACACCTGCCCCGGGACACCGCATCCCCCGTCGTGAGGGCTCGCACGCGCATGATGGCGTCCACAGTGGAGCGCCTCCTGCGAAATCCGAACTGGCCGTCCGCAAGATCCGGCCCCTTCCGTGCCAGATGCACGACGAGGCGGTCTGCAATTACTCTTTCAAAGAGCTTGCCCACCTCGTCGAGCAGCACAATGGGCCGATACGCGGACGGAGAGTCCGCGGGGCGCCCCGGCTTCGCGATAAGGACCAGTTTCCCCGTCTTCCAGCGAAGCGGGAACTGGCCCCTCTCCATGCATGCGCTGAAGAGCCCTCTCAGTCGAGACCCGAGTTCCTCCATGGCCAGGACCCAGGCTTTTCCAGGCAAGCCATCGGGTCCTGGGGCGGTGTTCTTGGCACTCAGCCTTCGCACCGCCACTCTCATCTCCACCTCGGTCACCTCTGGAGCATTGTTGCCGTCGTTGCCGTCGTGGTCCGCATCGGACACCGCCGCTGGTGGCGGAGCCATAGGCGGGGGAGTATGCTCCCCTCGCGTAGGGAACAGAGCGCTCACCACACCCTCCACGAGCTGGGGCCGGAGACTCTGAGTCAGCGGGGGAGCCCATGGGCGGAGTTTCTCCATCACAAGATTCACTATGGTAAGGTTCACAAACCACATAGTGTACCTTTGTGCCCCCGGGGCGCCACATCCCAAACATCCAAATATTCGGAATCACTCTGGAAAACCCTATCAAAATTAAAAAATTCAATACCCATCCTGAAGAGAGTTCCCCGGGGCGCGAGGCGGTCCGTTGCGCTGAGTCTAGCGCGATGCGTCCGTCTTGCAACCCAGGAGAATTCACTAAGTGCTTGGGAGGAACTGCTTACCTTCCCTTATAGAAATCTGCATGTTCAAAAGAATTTGGCCACAAAAAAATCGTTAACGACCCAGATTAAAGACAACTGCAACAATTCGACTAGCATTTTAGATTCAAATTTACCCGCTTTCAATAACATTTCTCAGAAAGGTTTATGCTCACATGTGGAATCCAAATTAGGTGAGGGTGACATTAGAGGTGCAGCTAGGTTACTGTTCAGCAGTGATGTGGTGGCGCCTTACTCTCCAGATACACTTTCAGCCCTGGAGAGTAAACACCCAGCGCCTGCGGGGATGACCTCACCTTCCCTGACCCTCCTGACAACCCTAATCCAGATTCGTCTTTTTCCAAATTTCAGCCCCCCTGTTACTTGCAGCTATAAGCTCTTTCAGAAGCGGTTCCGCCGGTGGCCTCGACGGCCTGACTCCTCAACACTTAAAGGACCTTTTAAGTGCAGGCGCCGGGGAAGCTGGTGAGTCGCTTTTGAAGGAACTTCTGGCTCTTGTCAAACTTATGCTCTCCGGTGGCGTGAACGATGCCGTCGTCGATGTCTTGTACGGGGCCAATCTATGTGCCCTGCGCAAGAGAGACGGTGGCATTCGTCCCATCGCCGTCGGGTGCACCTACAGGCGTATGGCAGCCAAAATTTGTTGCAAGATTTACGGTCAGTCACTGACCAACAAATTCCAGCCCCTACAGCTTGGCTTTGGCTCGAGAGGGGGCTGTGAGGCTGCCGTACATGCCCTTACCACCTTCCTGAATTCTGATAAGGGTGAGGTCATTCTCAAGGTTGACGTTAAAAACGCCTTTAATTCTGTTAACAGGGACACTTTGCTGGCTGAAGCAAAAAAAGAACTTCCAGAAATTTTCGGCTTTTTGTGGCAATGCTATAGGCACCCATCCAAATTATTATACAAAGACAAGGTTTTGGAATCTGCCGTTGGATGCCAACAAGGTGATCCTCTCGGGCCAGTCATTTTCAGCTTAGCTATCCATCCAATAATACAGCAACTAAATTCCAAATTTAACCTATGGTATTTAGATGATGGAACACTGGGAGGTGATGCTGATACAGTTTTAAAAGATTTCCAATTCCTGACGGAGCAATTTCGATCCATCGGCCTCGAACTAAACTATTCAAAATGTGAAATTTTTGTTTCTGACAATACTGACAGACAATCAACTCTACAGAAATTTAATGCAATAGCCCCAGATATTAAAATTTTAGAGAAATGTTCACTGCACCTCCTAGGTTCTCCAATTTTTGAAGACAGTTTTTCCTTATTCATTGACGATAAAATAAAATCATTCAACGATATTTCGGACAGACTATCAAAAATTAACTTACATTCCGCTTTCACCCTCATTAGATATTGCTGTTTTGCACCAAACTTTATGTATTTTCTCCGCTCGTCCCCTTTATGGAAACAACCACATCTCTTAGACAAAATTGACGAAACCATTCGATACACTCTAACGTCCATCTTAAATGTGGCTTTGGATGACCGAGCATGGCTGCAAGCCACTCTACCCATTCGCTTTGGTGGGCTCGGCATCCGCAAAATTTCTAGTGTCAGTCTACCGGCGTTCCTGTCTTCGGTCCACAGCACTCAACAGTTAATCGAAAGAATCTTAACTCCATCACTGGTTGACTGGGAGGTGCCGTGCTTGACCGATGCCGTGAATGTCTGGAAAGTGGCTTGCCCGGACAAGGCGTTGCCCGAAAATCCATCTTCCCAGAGACAGTGGGATGAGCCGCTCTGCAGGTTGGTACGGAATAATCTCATTAATACGTCCACCAATACTGCTGAGCGTGCTCGCCTACTGGCTGTGGGGGAATGGGAGTCGGGTCTCTGGCTACAGGCTCTACCGTCACCCAACATAGGTACCATGCTGAGTGACACCACCTTCCGGATCGCTACATGCTTGCGTTTGGGTGCTCCTAGTGGAGCTCCACATCGATGTCAATGCGGTGAAGCAGTCGACCGCCTCGGACACCATGGCCTGTCCTGCAGTAGAAGCGCTGGTCGGATAGCACGGCATGCCAGCATTAATGACATCATCCGCCGAGCTCTCGTCATCGCCGGGGTGCCAGCTGTTTTAGAACCTATCGGCTTGGCACGTGACGATGGAAAGAGGCCAGACGGGATGACCATTATGCCCTGGAAGTTGGGTAGGCCTTTGGTGTGGGATGCAACTTGTGTCGACACCCTTGCGCCATCCCATCTTCTGAGTACGGCAGGCTGTGCTGGGGCGGCTGCTGCAGGTGCAGAAAACCTCAAACGGCGTAAATACAATAACTTTATCGGTAGTTACATGTTTGAGCCGTTTGGGGTTGAAACACTAGGGCCATGGGGTCCGAGCGCTCATCGAGTTGTTCGTGACATCAGCAAACAGCTGGTCGACTCTTCGCGTGACCAGAGGGCTGGGCTTTTCTTCGGTCAACGAATCAGCATTACCATCCAACGAGGCAATGCTGCCAGCGTTCTGGGCACTTTTCCCATTGATATCGATGTAGATGAATTTTTTGATGCCCAATAAGTTCTTTTTCTACCCGTTTGTACATATTATTATTTTTAATTTAAAGATATCTTGTTTTAATTTTGGTGTATATATTTTATTTATTGAATGTAAAATAATAATAAATTGTGTATCTAATTACGGTATTCAAAAGGTTAATGTCCTTTGTCTGACAAATGGATGCAAGATGCACAGAACGTCTATTGGCTGAAATGATGATGATGATGACGATACAAATAATCATGCTTATCACATAAACATTTGTTCTAGATGGGAAAATGAACCCACAACCTCCGGCTTAACACTCAGGGCCAATAACAACTAGACTAACAGGCCAGTTAGATGTTAGTATATCTGTAACCGGCAATCTGTATAATTTAGGTATTCTACTCAAAGAATACCGGATTATACAGATTGCCCGTAACATATCTATTGATTCTAGCACAATCTTCAAGTTATGCTAATAACAGAGTAGAAAAATTCTGATAAAGTAAAAATGTACTTATTTAGATGTAGATTGGGAAGGCTTTACCAGAGCTTTGATTAGTTGATGAATTTTATTAAACTTGTGGTTAAGTTTGGAAGTCACGAGAGCTAGAAGCAGTGACATCTGAAATTGTCAAAAATAAATTTATGAAAGATGATACTTCACTACATAGTATAAAACAAAGACACTTTCCACTGTGTGCCCCTATGTTTGCTTAGACCTTTTAAACTAAGCAATGGATTTTGATGCGGTTTTTTTAATAGATAGAGTGATTCAAGAGTAAGGTTTATTTGTATAATACATGCAAAATATATTTAATATCAGCACCCGTGCGAAGCTGGTACACAGAATATTACTAGAAATAGTATCAAGACAAAAATTTACTATTAACAAACCTTTCAGTGGTTCAGAAGTCTGAATATTCCTTTTGAAGAAACCCATTTTCTGAAATAAGAGAAACAAATCAATTTCAGTATCCATATCACAGATTTCAATCTGAGAAGGTAATTTATAGAAGGAAATACTTGAGGTTATAATTACATTTTTACCAAACATGAATTAATCTAGTAGTTGTCAAGCTTTTTATTTATACTAGAGATGGGTGGTAACAGGTAAAACACGATATCTGTTATCACTGTCACTGTTACATAAAAATAACAGATCCAAATATGTGTTATTAAATAACAGCCTGTTATTTTTGTACATCAATAAATCTCAATTGAATATGTTCTTTATTTCTTCCTATAGAAAGTCAAAAAAAGTGTTTATATTGTCGTCCGGTAATAACCGGACAGCCGAATTTGTATAAATGACTTTTGATTTTGATTTTTGAGATCTCAACCCCAACATAATGTAAAAGATTAGATAAATAGGAGATACTGATTGTTCTTTAGAAAATTCCTAACTGAACACTTTCCTTCATACTTTATCACAGGCTTAGGACTGTCAGTTTACTATAAATTTATGAATATTACGATGTAATTAGTTACGTTTCTGAAACTGGCGCATTTAAAAGTGTTCAATTCATTTTATGTACATGACTATATACATTATCACCTATTCTATATCTACATTTACTTATTATTTATTTATTTACAAATTTTGATGTAAAAATATGAGTTGCTGCAGTTTCCTGACTCCTAACCGGGTCCGCCTTTCATTAAGGATATTCCCTGCAGCAGAAAATACCCTTTCGCAAGGAACCGGCGAAGCCATGGCGTTGAGCTTTGTGGCTGCTATTTTATATAAAGTCGGGTACACCGATTTGTGCTCTCTCCACCATTTTAAGGGGCAGTCGTTCCTACAAATAATTTTGTCGTCGTAATAACGTTGCACTTCTACGATAGCACGGGACTGAGCTGTGCCTTCTGGTTGGATGCCTTGCATTCTCCGCTCAAAATCTTGCCAAATTGATTTTGTTTGACTGGTTGTAGAAGTTGTTGGTTCAACTGCTTGAACATCGTTTTGAGTTGCAGTTGCATCACGCGAATGTTGAGCCGCAACTAACGAAACCATTCTTCTTTTTGTTTCTTCTGCCACATGTGGATCGTCAAAATAAAATTTAAACCTCGGATCGAGAAACATACAGTTTCCGAACGTCCTACTGTTATTTAAATTTATAAACCTCCGCTTGATGTTACCTATGAGGTCCTGACGTAACTTGTCAATATCTGACATGAATACATTTTCGTCCCCCAACTGTTCTAATGCTTTTAAAAGTCCTACTAGCTTTTAATAGGGATCACGAGGCTGCCAGTTATATACTTTTGTCCACTTAAGTCACGCGTGACTTCTTCACACGGATGAAGTATCTGGCACAACTGTCGACACATTACCCACTCGTAATTTGTAATAGGGCTCATTCCAAGATTTACCATCGCACTATTGAGCGGTTCTCTGAACTCTATGCATCTTTGTAGCATATAAAAGGTGGAGTTCCACCTTGTTTGAACCTCCTGTAATGGCCGTTTAGCAGTGGCCCCGTCTTGTTCCTGGTATCTTTTTAGTTTTTCCACATTACTTTGTTTGAAGTGCCGGACTATTCCCTTAATTTTATTTAATAATCCAGCAATTTCTTGACTTTTTAGAATGTCATTAACTGCCAAATTCAACGTATGAGTGTAACAGGGGAAATGTTTCCATGCCAGTTCCTTCTCAATAGCGCATTTAATATTGGCACCATTGTCTGATACGGCCAGAAGAATTTTATCAGTTACGTTCCATTCCTGGCAAACGGTTTTCACGGTGTCAGCCAAATTTTTTGCCGTATAGGTAATTACAAGGGGAACACAGTCTAATAAAAATGATTTGAGGGCAAATTCTTCTTGCTCGATATAATGCCCAGTCACAGCTGGGCGTTTTTGTAAAAAAATGTCCTGGTTACAAAATGGAATATAATAAATAAAGATACTTAAATTTATATTGTAAACCATCGATATGTTTATCTATTCTTTATATTACTCAGTTCTTTATGTTACTCAAAACATGCGGAATTCTCAGAAAATGATATTTTTTTGGGGAAGGGAGTAAATAAATTTTCCATTTTTTAACTATTTGTGAGTTAAATTAAAAAATAACTTCTTTACTTTTCATGAATCAAGTTTTATTTATCTTATTAAAGAAACTAATTTCTTTAAAAAAATATAATCGATGTGTCTGAAAAATTTACAATAAGTTGTAATTTAATGAAAATTATATCCACTTTGTAACTTTTTAGGTCTCAGTTCCTTGTCGTTTTTTGTTGTTACATTGTTTTATAAACAATTTTAATGTTCCTAGTCAATTAATAATATAATAGCTTTTATTAATTTAACGATACAATAAAATGTAATGCTAATATTTAAAGATATTTCAAAATACATCTTTTTTCCGAAATTTAGAATATGAGACAGTTACAAAATGGAAAGGTACAGTAACGTAAGAGAAACATAAGGCTTAGTTCAAACTATCCAAAAAAAATAACTACCTATAACTTCCAAATTACACACACACCCAAACACGCAAACGCACATACACCAAGAAATTTTAGTCATTACCTCCTCGACTTGTTTCCTTACCCCTTTTCTTCCCTTTTTATCCCAAAAGCTGTTTGTAGACTTCACCTATAGGTATTACTTTTATTTTCTTCATCGTTTATCTTATTTTTTTTTTCAGAAGACTTAAATTTTCTGAATAACATGTTTTTCAGTTAAAATAATACTCTCACTATATTGTTTTTGTAAAACTTTAATTATAGAAGAGCGGTGCCTCCAATCACAGGCGCTAAGCTTACTTGGAGAAACAAATTTTTTAATTATTTTTTATTATTAGGTAAATCAATTGACAGGTAATTTGGTATCATTCCAAACATTTATCACAAATATAATCAAAACTGACTTGTTGTTCACTACATTCCATACAAACATGGCTGCGTTTTGTTTTGTTTTGTTTTTATATTTTTAGTTGTGTTATATAATTTACGTATATATTCTATTAATTTTATAAATAATAACAGTTTTTCCTCTTAAACCTATTTGTTTATGGTTACGCCGATCAGCGTCTCACTGTCGACGACGGCTAGCGCTGAAAATCAGCGCTGTGGCTCTGTCCTGCACACGAGCTCCAGCATTTCGCTGAGCGCTGGCCGTTTTGTGCGGATGTGACGCATATCTTTTTATGTACTTTTTTATTTTTTTTATTTTATTATATAGAGTCAGTGTGTGTTTATTTTAAGATATGCGCCATGTTTTGATACAAATAAACTTTTTTCTTTCTTTTTCTTTTCTTTTTCTTTATATGCCATGCATGTAGCAGTTTCACTTTTTATGAAAAATTTACGCAGTTTGCATAAATTACAATTATAATATCTTTTAACTACAGTCTTTAATGATTTATAAACTTTGTTTTTACTAGAAGAAGGCATGTTATTAGGCTGTAGCACCTTTTTTTACTGAAAGAAGACATGCTAGTTCTTCTTTTGGTAATACCATGCCTTTGTTTTTACTGGAAGAAGACATGCTAGTAGGCTGTAGCACCTTTACTTCTTTTGGCAATACCATGCCTTTGTTTTCACTGGAAGAAGGCATGCTAGTAGGCTGTAGCACCTTTACTTTTTTTGGTAATACCGTGCCCTGATCAATATTTTTTCTTTTAATACTTCTTTGTGTTATAGAAGCCTTTTCACTGGAGTTAGGGCTAGACTTTTTCGGATGGTACACTTCTTCTTTATCATTTTTTTTTAACTTTACGATCACCTTTGTGTTCTGTAATAAAAAAAAAGTATTAACTTACATAAGGTCTATCTTTACCTTACCTTATAAGTATAACACTGAGAAATATATATGACGGCTCGTTCAGGATGGTTCGAGCTCTGGTCATCTACCAGGTGGGCCTACGTGGGTATCGTGCAATGAATAAAAACGGTTAGGAACTGAATCAGTTTACTTCTCAATACATTTCGGTACAGTGCACTGTTATTAGGTAGGTACAAACAACAAAACGGACAGTTTCAGAACGTCTTGACTCTGCGACGGCCTGGCTGAGAGTGTCCGCTGCACTCGGCGGATTCTCCTTCCCCAAGCTCGTAGCCAAAGCGGAAACGACTGACTCTGTCTAGGCGCGCCACCTCTATTTCTTCTAGTCGCCACTAGATGGCGTGCCTTGTTTTGTTGTCAACAAATCAACGCCGGATCCGGCACGGCCATCCTGCGAGACACACGTCCCCGTGTGTTAGTCATCATCACCACCTCAGCTGAAAGATGTCCACTGACGAGAAGTTCCAATAGGACGTCCCGTCTCCGTGTGTTACTCTGAAACAAAATACATCTCGCAGTATCATATAGCTCGGTCACTCCTGACAAAAACTAGGAACCACTCTCGCATCGTGAGTGCGCTCCCAAGCACGCAAACTCACACACATAAAACCATCAATACACATCTTGACCATGAGTGACCATCTAGAGGTCACACAAACGTCTACTCCGTGCGGGAATCGAACCCGTAACACACAGTCAATCGTTCAATGTTAGAACAATTCACACTTTACTCAATAAACCAAAATAAAAAGAAATCGGGTAGTAGAAATTGTCATCCAGTCATGTACCAACGTTCATTGTTCTCATCATAAAGCCTTAGGAGCCCCCACAAGTAAACCACTCTAACGCCACGGCACTCATTGCCGAACATCAATCACAATTGCTCTCTCACATGTGCATCCACCACCGGCCAACGCCGTGGATCACATTGTGTATAACTCACTATGACTTCCGTCAGAGCTAAACGCGCACGTACTAGCTACTAGAACCATCTTGTTGACCACGTCAACTACTCACAACGGTCACTACAGACCATGACTTTCATCAGAGCTAAGCATAGCTACTGGAACCATCAACTTTACTACGCTCGACAGAGAAACTTACTCGCGTGCTCCATACAACTTAGGCTCGCTCATCACCACTGTGATCACTATCTACTTCGACTGGTACATGACTTTCTGGCATCTTTCTTAACCTATCGTGGTAGGTACCTTTACAATACACACAACCAATCAAACTAATCCAAAACATTAATCATTTAACTTTACGTGTGATTTCTGGCTACTCATAGCCCAGTAACCTCTAGTTACTCAACCATACCTGCGCATCCCTCCAGGACCGCCAAGTCACTGATTTAATCGCAATACTGCGTACTCACAGACTAATGTGACCACTGGATATTGATTTCTATTAAGCTACGGCTATAAATCAAATCTCCTAAAGTCTAATCATCGTGTGAACTTAATTATATCATTATGTCGACTACTTTACCCCAATTTAATCAGTTATGCGCTGATTTTCCTCCTGCTTTTATTATTTCAAACGAATCTTTAAATGGATCTAACTTAGTTTAATTGCTCTCTTTGTCTCTAATCTAAACAAAGGCCTTTACCGAAAATGTATCCACTTCTACCTTCGACAAATCAAACCTACCCTTTTATTCAAATACTACACTTTTTAAATTGTGTAACGCAAAATCTCTCACGATATTTAAATACACCTAGGGGTCTACATCATGTTTCGTCATCAACGGTAGAGAACGCGCGACTAAAATCGATAAGAAATGATTTCGTGACAAGAAGTCTCAAGTGGCACTATTACAGGGCATCATCCGCTTTGGATTCAGCCATATCCCATGATCTCACCCGCCTTGGATCTAGTCTCCTTACTTGGCATCACCAGTCAAAAATCTAGTCACACACAGTGAAATCACACGTATAGGATCTAGCCACATCCAGTGGCATCACCTGCTAGGATCTAGCCGCACCCAGTGGCATCACCTCACCTTGGATCTAGCCTCGTAACCTGACATCACCCGCCTAGGATCCAACCATACCGAATGGCATCATCCACCACGGATCAAGCCTCGCAACTTAAATTTCATTATCAATAACAAAGTTCCACTTTTTTAAATGTAACGTTAATCCGGCTATAGTCGACGTTCTCAAAACTACTTCAAGTCTCCCGACGCGATCGCGAACTCAACAGTTTCCAAAATAATCAAACTATGAAGTAGGTATTTACCGATCAGCTTAGGACAATAACAATTGTCCGTTAGAAAACTCAGATCGCATTTCTAAACTTCAAATGTTTGTACTGGCCGTCCGCCGTCCTATGCAATACTGAAAGCCTGATACATAATCTAATTTTGTAAAATAAGGCGCAATATGTAAACGAGTTACTTTGTCTCAGATCATTGGTAACGAATACCGGTTATGCACGATTTTATTTAGTTTACAGCAATCTTACTAACAAACACCGAATTACTTGATCGAATAATTTGCACACAATAATTCATTAACCATTTACGCATTATTTTTAATTGGTCTACCCCCTCACGCATTACTTTTAATTATTTTGCGCTAAACCACTATTGTCTTTATACAGTCAAAGACGAGTCAATTAAACGAATAAGTTCACTTTTTGTTACAAGCGTTTAACGCCTACCGGTTATAAAACAATCCAAATAACCGACGATTCAACATCGAAACAACAGCAGATTCATGTCCTACGACACGTAGAAGTCAATAAAGTCACGGACTATCACGTTTGTTTTTTAACGGAAAGAGCTGGACTAGCAAACACCACATTACTTGGTCAAATAATAATTACACACAAATAATTGGCCTACCCGCTCACTCATTATTTTTTTTTTCTTCTACGAGCATCTGAGGGTTGTTTTGATTATAATTGTTAACGTCGTAAACTAAGCAATTTTAAAATGTATCGCGGTCACACTACTGGAACTAAACCCTTGCGACAATTTTTCACGGCCTAAGATAATATCATCTCGCAAATGAATGTTGGGCAAAACGCAATAAAATCTCGATCAAGCTATTATCAATTTTAACTACAAAATTAATTAACAGTACCAAGTACCTACACTAGACTGTCATACGTTATCTAAACCTGTCAATATTGCCATCCTTTGTATTACGTCTACCCCTAAATTTATATGACAGAGGGTGTCATCTTTAACGAAAGAGCACTCAGCTCCAGAATCAAAATGGAATGTGAATACCTGACCTTTTTCTGATGAAGGATCGACGACCCATACACCCGTTGCTCGCTGCGTAATGCCTTAGCGCCACTGTTGCTACCGCGCCTCTTCCATCAGGGCTCCGGATCTCCACCCAGACATCTCCATGTGATCTTGCTTTCCAGGGCCAATCCAGGCCAATCTTGCTGCCTCGTTGCCGGAGGTCTTGAAGTATGAATATTCTTGTTTTCAGCCTGCCTACGTCTAAATTTTCCATAGTGATTTTTGATCTGCTACTTCTCTCCGGGTCGAATTCGGGTAGATTCACAATCTGGGTAGAATGTTGTAGTTTGCTCTCTGGGGGTACAACGTTACCATGGTCCAACATTTGTTGCTCAGGATTAGGGAAAATCCCCAGAAAAAACCTAATCAGACCATTCAAGTCCATGCTTCGATCCGGGTCTTCATTTTCGATTTCGAATAATAACCGCCAATTTTGTTCAGTGTTTCGTGACTGTTGGCTCACACATCTTGTCGATTCATTTGCACGATTTTATCCCAGTTCTGATGACGGCTCGTTCAGGATGGTTCGAGCTCTGGTCATCTACCAGGTGGGCCTACGTGGGTATCGTGCAATGAATAAAAACGGTTAGGAACTGAATCAGTTTACTTCTCAATACATTTCGGTACAGTGCACTGTTATTAGGTAGGTACAAACAACAAAACGGACAGTTTCAGAACGTCTTGACTCTGCGACGGCCTGGCTGAGAGTGTCCGCTGCACTCGGCGGATTCTCCTTCCCCAAGCTCGTAGCCAAAGCGGAAACGACTGACTCTGTCTAGGCGCGCCACCTCTATTTCTTCTAGTCGCCACTAGATGGCGTGCCTTGTTTTGTTGTCAACAAATCAACGCCGGATCCGGCATATAAATATTGTAATTAAACTATCTTAAAGGCGTTTAACCATAAGGCTACTAAATCACGAAGTCAAAGTATTGTTTATACCTGGACATGTAGGCTCGGTAATAACAACGATAGGAAGTTCGTTGGAAGAAATGTCTTGAACAGACGTCATCTTGACGTCTTCATTTTTAGAATGGTGAGAAGTAGCATGTAGTAGCTTGGGTTCATTAGAAATGGCTTGATCTATAACTAGCACTGTCATGTCTAAAACAAATTCAAATATTGTATAAGCACTCAAAATAAATGTGTTTAACCGTAACGCAACTATAGCATGAAGACAGAGTATTGTTTTTACCTGGAGATTTAGGCTCGGCAATAACAACGATAGGAAGTTCGTTGGAAGCAATGTCTTCAACAGACGACAATTTGACATCTTCATTTTCAAACTGGTAGGAAGTAGCATGTAGTAGAATGGGTTCATTAGAAATTTCTTTAGAAATGTCTTGGTCTGTAACTTGTACTATCACGTCTAAAACAAATTAAAATATTGTAATCAAACTATCTAAAAGTCGTTTAACCTTAAGGCTAAATCACGAAGTAAAAGTATTGTTTATACCTGGAGATGAAGGCTTAGTAATAACAACGATAGGAAGTTTGTTGGAAGCAATGTCGTCAACAGACGACATTTTGACATCTTCATTTTCAGAATGGTGAGTAGCAGCATGTAATGATCCGTTTTCGCCAGTAGAAGAAACATTATGTATGTTGGGATTTAGCAAGAGTAAATTAGAACCTTGTGTATTTGTTAAAAAAGCATGAAAATGGTGAGAAAACTATTATAGGTATTTATGTGGATTATTTTTTGATATTCTCAAATTGTAAGACTGATTGGCTGATAAATGCTTTGAATCAGAAATTTAAAATAAAAAAATTAGGTCCTGTCAAAAAGTATTTAGGCATGAGAATTGAAAGAAATTGTAATGAAATTGGGTGAAATTGGGTGGTGAAGTTTGGGTGAGGGGTACTACCACTAAAAAGTGTGAAATAAAAAACTTTTTACAAAAAAAATACAACCGACTTCAAAAACCACCAAAAAATGCAAAATAACTTTCAATTTCGGAAGTCGGTGTTAAATAGCGAAGAGACCAAACTATTATAGAAACACCGACTTCCGAAATTAAAAGTTATTTTGCATTTTTTGGTGGTTTTTGAAGTCGGTTGTATTTTTTTTGTAAAAAGTTTTTTATTATGTCATGTATTAAAGCTACACAATTGGTTGCTTTAAAAAAAATGTAGATGTATTTGTATTGCAAATGTTCATCTCTTGTTTGTGTGCGTAACTCGACGATTTAAATAATAATTGCTCAGTTCGTCTGTGGACGCCGACCTCAGTGCATTTTCCATAGTGTGACATTCCCGATGCCGTAAGTACTCTTGTTTATTTTTTCGCAGAAGATTATATCGTCAAGCATTTTAATGTAACTTCTAGTTCTTTTGATGCATTTTTGATACTTTCAGGAACACAAATAATGATTCATTTTAATGAGATACTATTTTACGAGTATTTTCCTTAAAATTCAATATTAAAAATTGGCGGAAATAGGAACAAAAATCACAATTTTATTCCTATTGTCGACCCATGTCGCTGATAAGTACTTGTCGTATCTTTTGTGTGCCATGATTTTTGTTAAAATGCATAAATTAATAGGCAGGAGGCTATACTAACTCAGTTCCTTAGTATGTTAACTTATATTTGAGCTATTAACGCCATATAATATATTCAAGAGCTCTTTGTTCATATGTAAATATTTTGATGAATAAAGGAGGTATAATTTTTAAATAGTGTATTTTTATAGTTGAAATATCATTATTATTAAAAATTTATAGTAACCTCACCACTTAAAATCATATACATGTACAAGAATCAAATGTATTTACACAATTCATACACATTCCCTTGGGTCGGTAATAGGTTATACGATTTCCTTTAAGAAAACCTATTACCGATCTACATGAACATTTACGACGGACCCCATACTACATGTTTTTTTATTTGGTATTTATTTTCAAGTAACTAAACATAAAGTTATTCAATAGACATTTAAAATAACATAAGCTTTATTATATTATAGTAAAACATAGCTAACATTTATATGTGGAAGTCATATGGCAATTTTAATTACTATTTGCTATCCGTTTCCTTCGTATCCTAGACTTAGGAAATAAATTTTGTTTCAGAAACATGGATCGACTAAAACGTAAACAATATACAGTTAATCAACTTGCCGCTGCACTGATGGCTATCACTAATGGAGCAAGTATCTATGAAACCTCGAAGAAGTTTGGGATTCCCAGAACAACTCTTCGTGACCAGAGAGATAACAAGTACTCTAATGAAAACTGTGGTGTTCAGACCGTTTTCACCAAGGACGAAGAACGTCAGTTAATAGACTGGATTCACTATTTGGGAAGATTAGGTTTTCCTGTAACAAAAGACCAGCTACTGGAAACGGTCTCAAAATTAGTGGAAACATTAAAGCGCCCGAACCCATTTAAAGACGGAGTACCCGGTCGACACTGGTTTCAAATTTTTTTGAAAAGACATCCCACAATTTTGAAAAGAGTTGCGCAGAATTTGCCAACACACAGAAACGAAGTGAAAGAAGAGTCTATAAGATTATGTTTTGGTCGTGTGCGTCAATATTTTGAACAAAATCATTTAATTGAAGCACTAGATGATCCAGCAAGAATCTTTAACTGCGACGAAACTGGATTCTTTTTGTGTCCTAAGGCAAAATAATTCATAGTGCAACGAGGCAGATAAATGTGCAAAAAAGTATATACTCGAGTGGCCAATGATGAAAAAGAGTGTTTAACTGTATTGGTTAATGTTGCTGCTGACGGCAAAGTAGCACCACCTGTATGTAGTATGATTTTATACCCCTACAAGCGTATGCCTAAAAACCTTGTACCGACTGTGCCATCTGGCTGGGCTGTTGGTAACACCGAATCTGGATGGATTTATATGGGTGCTTTTTATTAATATATAACGAACATTTTCTATCCTTGGCTAGTTTACTATCTATTATAGTAGTTATAATCAATGCTGGCCTTTGGTAATTTGTTATACGTAATTCGTATAAATATTGTATTTTTTTACTGATTTAACGCTGTTAAGAATATACTATTATAAGAATACATATAATTGTTAAGTGTTGATAGCATTCTGTACTGTGTTGGAGCATTTATATAAACAGTTCAATATACACGAGCATTTTTATTTAACTTTAACGGTTCCATTTATTTAGCGGTCGGTATTAGGTGTCACATAAACGTTATTAGGCACACACCCGATATTTTGAGTCGGTAATAGGGACATGACTCTTTTTCCTTTTATTTAATTTTATTTTTTTTAGGTAATTCTTTGATTATCTGTTCTTATACATAACTAAAAAAATGGATAATTTCGGTACTTGAAAAAATATTTTTATTGAAGCCACATATTAAGAATGTGCTTATTTTTTGGATATCAATCTGAACTCCGCTTAAACTGGCGGTAATGGGTGCGTTTACGTTATTACTTCATTTAATTGTATGCACGGTCTCTGTGAGGTTTCCAAAACTCCTCGCTTGATATTTGACGATAATCAAGCCAATGATAATATTAAGTGGTACCAATGGGTATGAATTGACCACAAATATCAAAAAGCTGGTAAAAAATATGTAACCAAAAACAACTAAGCAAGAACAGGTTGGTACTGTCGCTGAATTAACATCTTTATTTCTAGAAAAAATACCGCTTTTTCAAATTCATTTTTATAACTGGACAGAGTACACTGTACCGAAAATGTGTTCAGAATTTTAAAAGTCATGAGATTGCAATATTATGTGATTTTAAATGTTGAGTGTCGAGCTGGATGATGATGATGATGATGCCATCTAGCCGATTTCGGCCACAGCGACCGCAATCTTTGGCTACTCATAGTTGTTGTGAGCTCAGATGTGCTGCCCTGTCGTGTGCTCTCATGTGACCTGCATATCCAACTTTGGCCGAAAAACTCCGAGCACAAAGCGGACATGTCAGAACACCATTAACAACATTATAAAATATAGTTGCTGGTGGTCTAGCCTTGAGGTCGTCGCGTTTCTGGTCTAATTCCAACCTCCTTTTATTTTTAAAGGCCTGTACGTGCCGCTGTACACAACGTCTCCACTCAGGCCGATCTTGTGCCTGGGTCTCCCAAGTCGAGGGGTCAATTTCGCATCTCTTCATGTGTCTACTCTGAACATCCTTGAAACGTAGAAACTGTCCACCACGATTTCGTTTTCCTTGCTGTAGTTCAGAATAGAAGATACGTTTCGCTAGCCTCTGTTCAGGCATCCTAGAGACATGCCCACACCACCTGAGCTGCCGTCTCATCAGGTAAGCCTCAATGCCCAGGACTTTGGCTTTCCTTAGGACGTTTGTATTTCTAACACGATCAGACCATCTGATGTCCATAATGTTACGGAGGCATTTGAGGTGGAATTTGTCTAAAGTTCGTATATGCTTTCGATAGAGGCACCACGTCTCTGATGAGTACAAAAGATTCGGGATAACTATAGCCATGTATACAGAGATCTTTGTTGTCAACTTGAGATCGTGGGAACGAAAAACTTTGGGCTGCAGTTTTCCGAAAGCTGCCGCAGCCGAACAAATCCTCTGATTAATCTCAGCGTCCAGGTCCCCTTTGCTTGTGATCATGCTACCAAGGTACTTGAAGCTCTCCACTTGCTTTAACTTACTAGCACCGACTAAAATGTCTGAGGCTGACGGTAAGTCTTCCCCATCCATGACCATAACTTTGGTCTTCTTGACGTTTATTGCAAGTCCAAATTTACTGCAAACATCATTAAGAGCAGTTATCAGCGCCTGCAGATTTTCGCAAGTATCCGCCACAAAGCATAGGTCATCAGCATACATGATCTCTGTAATAGTGTTGTAAGAGACTTTTGTGCGGGCCCTTAACCTAGCAAGATTAAATACATTACCACCAGTTCGGAAACGAATCCGAATGCCTTCCAAAGTTCGGTTCAGAGTTTCCCGAATGACGACGGCAAAATATAAAGCAAAGAGTGTAGGTGCAAGTACACAGCCTTGCTTCACGCCACAAGTGACATTGAAACAGTCTGATTGCTCGCCTTTTACCGCGACGCAACAAGACATGCTGTCATGCAAGAGTCGTATCATCCTTACAAAGTTTTCAGAGCATCCTAGTTTATTCAGTAGGACCCACAGGGCTTCTCGGGGAACACTATCGAAAGCCTTTTCGAGATCGACAAAACAGAGGTATAAAGGTCGACCTTGTTCTTTGCTTTTCTCTTGAAGCTGGCGAATGGTGAATATAGCTTCACAGGTTCCCCGCTCAGGGCGAAAACCAAATTGGGTCTCTGACAGGATTGACTCTGATATGGGAATAAGACGGTTGAGAAGAACTTTTGCAAATGCTTTCCCCGAGGTTGAAAGGAGCGAAATTCCACGATAAGAATTGCAATCAGATCGGTCTCCTTTATTCTTATATAGGGCGCTTATTCTTGATACTTTAAATGCATCTGGAACTCATTCCTCTTCCCACATAGTCACAAAGAAATTCCAAATGACTTCATGTAATCTATCACCCCCATATTTAAGTAATTCCCCAGGGATATTATCAATACCAACCGCCCTTTTGTTATGTAATTGCATGAGTGCATCTTTGACTTCTTTTAACGTTGGTGGCTCGTCTAACTCTGCGGCTGTGGGGCAAGCGGGCATAGATAGAATATATGCCATATCTGCTGAGCGGTCTAGATTGAGAAGCTCGCCAAAATGCTGTGCCCAGCGCGCAAGCACTGTTTCTTCAGATGTCAATAGCTCTGAACCGTCTCGACATTTGATAGGCACTTTGACACGATAGCTTATGCCAAACAGTTTTCGCACCTCCCCATAGCAAGCTCCAAGTTGTTTTGTATCTGACAGCCACTGAATGTATTTGGCCTTTTCCTGCCACCACTTGTCCTTCATACCCCTAGTTAACTTCCGCAATGCAGAATTACTCTGCTTGATGTTGCATACGGAACCGATTTGTTTATTTCGATCTTGCTGCTTTAGTAAATTACGGTGCTTCTTTAATGCTTCTACTATAGCCTCATCACTCTCATCAAACCAGTCTGCATCTTTGCGCATTATTGTTCCCAAGATTTGAGAACTGGTGTCAAGTAATCGAGAAGAGAAGTCTTGCCATTGAGCATTAAGGTCAGTACCAGACGAAGCAGATGTATTTAGTGCCGTATTAAGGGCCAGAACATACTCTTTCCTCGCATTAAGGTTTTCAAGTTTTCCTACGTCTAGGCAAACAGATTTTATTAATGTCGTTCTACGTGGAGGATGCAGGCGAAGTTTAAGCTTCGCGATAACTAGCCTATGGTCTGTCCAGCAATTTGCACCTCGCATTACACGCGTAATTCTAACCTCGGATATATCTCTTTGGCGAACAATTGCGTAGTCAATAAGATGCCAATGTTTGGAACGATGGTGCATCCACGTGGCCTTGTGTTTTGTCGGAAGTCTGAATACTGTGTTGGTGATGGTCAATCTGAACTGGGCACAAAGGCTGAGTAGTGCTTGTCCGTTACTATTCATATTACCAATTCCGTGTTTACCCAGTACACCAGGCCACGCTTCGAAGTTACGTCCAACTCTTGCATTAAAATCACCCAAGAGTAGTATTTGCTCCCTAGGCGATATTTTGACAAGAACTTGAGCCAACTCCTCATAAAATTTGCCCTTAACCTCGTCTGAATTAGTCATGGTGGGTGCATACACACTTATTATGTGTTTAAGTGATTCCCATTATCTAGATGAAGGCGCAGTGTTATCATACGATCTGAAGTATATGTTGGGTATTCACTTAACATCTTAGCTATTGAAGTCTTAACAGCAAACCCAACCCCTGAACGTCTGGGTTCGGACGCAGCAGTTCCAAAAGAAAGTGTATCCACCGCCACGTTCTATCAGTTCCCCTTCGTCAGCCAGATGTGTTTCGCTGAGTGCGGCTATTTTAATATTGTAACGAGCCAATTCACGTGCCACAATAGCTGTCTTACGCTCAGGGCACAAATTACCATCCCGATCCAAGAGAGTGCGTACATTCTACGCACCAAATGTCATGCTTGATGATTTTATATATTTCTTGTAACGTCGACCACGAAGCAAGAGTTGCACAGGCAGCTGTGGTTGCTACCTCCCAGGTAAAATGGGTGAACAATTTTTGGGACACCTTTTCTAGTCCCCTCCCCGGCTGAGCGGGGGAAGCAGTGCCTCCCTGAATAGGGCTGCTTCGTCACCCAACGTGCTGCCCAATCCGCGCTGTCACCCAAAAACGCAGCACGAAAACGACCACTCTCCTTGAGCCGCCTATATGCAGACATCAGACAAAGCCCAGCTTGCAGTACAGCTAGACCTCTCTACCTCTGTCCATCGCCATAGGACTTTTATGATCGTAAGCCATTATTCAGAAGCAGTCATGTGCGCAGGATATATTTAAGTGCATAAGTGTGCGCGCTAACACAGATGCACTCTCTCGTCCGTGTCCTCCTTGATCCAATGGAACGGAAACCGCTACGACTGGAGAAGAACTGGATGCAGTGTCTGGTCAAACGATAAACTGTCTCCTACCGTCCACCTTTTAGGCCTTTCACTATGCCTAGCTGCCTCGCCACCGAAAATGGATTGTCATTATGACCGAGACAGACCCTATGCACGATGCGGGGAGGAACCGCGAGGCTTAATTGTCGACACACTTAAGCCCCCCTCTACCAGGTTTAGCCCACGAGCCGACGTGGTTACCGGGGTGTGGCCGCTGCGTGCAGAACAGCTACTTGGAGCCACTGGTGAGAGTTTGTAGAATGTCAACGATTTTAACTAGGCATTCCGCCGCTTGTAAAGGCCGGCTGGCTGGAATCCGACGCTGACATCCCACTACACACCACATTTGGTGTCGAGCTGGATAGGCATGTCATAGTGTGCGTTTACAGGCCCCCTTATTATCAAAACTACTCTGTTTTTGAGTCAGTCATGGAAGATGTTATGGTGAAACTTTCAACTGGTAACAAACTAGTAATTGTCTGTGGAGACTTTAATGTCAATATTTTAGAAAATAATTCTGATAGTAGATTATTAAATCTTTTTCTTTGATTATTAAATTTATTAAATGTGTTCTTAGAGCCAACTCGAACTACCACAACTACTGCTACATGTATTGATAATATTTTTTGTTGCTGCAACTATTTAGAAAAGGTCATTGTAAATTATCTGCTTTCTGAACATAGTGGCCTAATGGTAACTTTTGAATCCGACATACCAATTCAACAAGTGCAGATACAATCCAGACCAATAACATCCGTTAAACTAAATAAATTTAACAGCACTTAATTTAGCAAGTTAGGTGATTGGAACCTTGTAGAGATCAATGGTAATATTTTGTATAACGATTTTTTTTCAATAGTTCAAACCGAGTTTAATGACATTTGAGAAGAAAACTAAAAGTATCTGCCCTAAGTTTAGATTTAGTGACCGGGCGACTAAAGGAATCAGAATTAGTAGAGAAAAACTCTTCGAGCTGTATGGCCTTAAGCTTATTATTAACACTGAAACTTATAAGAAGTATGTTGCTACCTATTCAAAGATGTTTAAAAATACTTGTAAGGCAGCTAAGGCCTTTTATATTAGCAACAAGGTTAAAATAGCAGATTATAAAATAAAAACGGTTTGGAAAATTATAAATAATGAAACGAACAGGAACAAAATAAATAATAAGGATTACACATTGGAGACTCATCATGGTCTTATTAGCTATAATAAAATAGTTGCGAAAGAATTTGTAAATTTCTTTAGTAGTATTCCAGTCAAAACTATTGAAGCCCTAAATTCGTCGCCATCGCATGCTTTTGGTTTGTTACAGGCGAATGTTGCAACCTGCCCGGCTGTATTTAACTTTAAGCATATAAACCCTAACCACAACAGTAATAAAAGCTTTTAAACAAATCAAGGTTAAATTGACCAAAGATCTATGGGGTATGTCTATCAAAGTTTGTACCTCAATTATTGAGACTATAGCGCCGTATTTAGCCTTAATATTTAATTTGTGTATAGATCAAGGAGTCTTTCCGGATCTAATGAAATATAGTAAAGTGATACCACTTTTTAAATCCGGGGACAGTAAAGACGCTAATAATTATAGGCCAGTGTCCATGTTGCCAGTTTTTAGCAAAATATTTGAAAAGGTGATGTTAAATCAAATGCTAATCATTTTAACACGAATAACATCTTACACGATAAACAGTATGGTTTCACCGAAGGACGTTGTACAACTGACGCTGATGTCTCCTTACTGAAACACATATTTCATGCGTGGGAGGAAGCACAAGACGCTATAGGCATCTTCTGTGACCTGTCTAAGGCGTTTGATTGTGTAGTTCATGAAACATTACTCCTGAAACTTGAGCATTACGGACTAGGTAAAACCGCATTAATTATTAAAATCTTATTTAAATGGTAGACAGCAATTAGTACAGATAAACGGTGTAAATTCGTCAGGGTTAGATGTCAAAATGGCAGTACCCCAAGGTTCAATTTTAGGTCCTTTTTACCCGACTGCGCCAGAAGGAGGGTTATGTTTTTCGAGAGTATGTATGTATGTATGTATGTATGTATGTAAGTATGTATGTATGTATGTATGTATGTATGTATGTATAATTGTTTGGCACGCTCTGCAGCCTGAACGGCTCGATGGATTTTAGCTTGAGAGGTGTCGTTAGATTCGTATTTACTGTGAGAGTGACACTGGATATATCAAAATAAAAAAAAAAACAAAATGGCGGATTTGTAGCGCCAAATTCAAATATTTGGCACGCTCTGCGACCTGAACGGCTCGATGGATTTTAGTTTGAGAGGTGTCTTTAGATTTGTAATTACTTTGAAAGTGATATCGTAATAAAATAAAACTAAAAAAATAAAAAATAAAAAACGGTAATTTAAAAAACTAAAAACCCGACTGCTTTTCTGAGCATTCATGAAAAAGCCCTAAAACAAGAAAATCTGGCAGTCGGGACCCATTCTAGAAAGTCAGCCGTCTAGTCAATAGATTGGAGTAATCTGCAATGTAATATAGGTATGTGCTCTCAATTCTAGAATGGGTCCCGACTGCCAGATTTTCTTGTTTTAGGGCTTTTTCATGAATGCTCAGAAAAGCAGTCGGGTTTTTTAGTTTTTTAAATTACCGTTTTTTTATTTTTAGTTTATATTAATGATTTAACCAATTTATTGCAAAACAAACTTAATATGGTGTTATTTGCCGACGACACTTCTTTGATTTTTAAGATAAATAGAAGGACTAATAATCTTGATGACGAAAATAACGCCCTACCGCAGGTCCAAAACTGGTTCACTTCTAATAATCTAATTCTAAATGGAAAAAAAACTAAATGCATAAGATTTTCCTTACCGAATGTCAAAAGTAGTGATTGTGACATAGTATTGAACAATGAGAAACTATCCCCAGGAAAACTGTTTTATCGACAAATTCTTGACTCAAAGACAACTCAGCGACAAATTTGCTTGACTCAAGGCTACAGTGGGGTCCTCGTTTAACATCTCTTGCAGAACGGCTTAACTCAGCTGCATGTGCTGTTAGAAAAATCCGCCAATTTACGGATGTTGATATCGCTAGACTAGTCTATTTTAGTTATTTTCATAGTATCATGTCGTACGGTATCTTACTATGGGGACGGGCTGCAGACATCGACTCAATTTTTATACTACAGAAAAGAGCTATTAGAGCCATTTACAATCTCCGCCGTTGCGATTCTCTACGGGAACTGTTTAAGAATATTAACATCATGACGGTGCCATGTCAATATATCTATGAAAACATCATGTACGTTAGAAAAAATCACCAAAAGAGGCAATAGACATAATTATGTTACAAGACATAGGGACCAATTAGTTCAACCAGGTTTCAGACTGGCTAAAGTGGTCTCTTCTTTCATGGGGTACTGTTTAAAATGTTATAATAAAATACCTCCCCACATATTAGAACTTAATGAAATCAAATTTAAATCTTGTGTTAAACGCAAACTATGTAGACAAGCATATTATAAGTTGGAGGATTATATTCAAGATAAAAATCTTGGCTCAATGCTGGTCCAGCTCCACTACCACTAGGACGTACAAATTGATTAGTTTTGCAAAATACCTCCTTTTTTTTAAATTTGATGTTTAATACAGTATTGTATAATGTAGAAGCATTGTTTTTTTTCAAAGTTTGTAAATGTGAGTACCATGGGGCAATTTATGGTTTAAGGTCTCTATTGGACTTGTTTACTGACTAGTCTGAAAATCACTTTCGCATTTCTGTATTAAACAAAAACTTTGTATAAATCAACAAATCATACATTATGTCTCATATCATGAACAAAAAACAAAGTCTATCGTTAAAAAAAAACAATCAGATCTTACACGCTAAAAAAATACAAATTTAGAGACTAGTTTTTAAATTGCTTTTTTTTAGATCGGAACAAAACTATCAGATTCTAAAAACTAAAAAAAAAAAACAACAATTTAGTCACTATAGTCTAAAGAAACACTTTTAAACAAAAACATACCTACATTATGCCTCATGACATGAACAAAAAAAGTGTTTATTTAAAAAAAAAACAATCAGATCTTAAATGCTATAAAAACTAGAGACAATAGTCTGAACAATCACTTTCGCAATTAAAACATATGTGAGCATTTCTCAAAAAAAAAACATGTACCATTGCTTAGAAAATATGATAAAATGAAAATATTGAAATGTATCTGATTTCTTTATTTTAAGCTATGGGGATTGATTAAATGGGATAATAAAACAAAATCTAATTTGTTTAAAAAAAAATCAGTCTATATTAACAGAAAAATCTTATTACTATTCGGCCACAATTCTTGACTAACTTTACATTTCGCGTCTATTTTATTTTGTATTTTTTTTTTTATACATTCATAATGCAGAAACGAACCATATGATTTTGTTTTTATCACAAAAATATATTAATATCTTATACAATATAAAAAAGAAGAAAAGAAAAATGCGGCCGCTTTTATGGGACAGTAATAAAAAAATAATTTTGGTAACAAAATAGGATTTCTTAAGCTTAGACTACACAGTAGTGCAGATAATTAATTAATTTGATTTTGACTTAATTATAGTAATAACGATACCACTGTCAGGAGACATTTTTTTACGATTCTTATTATTACTAATAATTGGGAACGTTAACCTTTAAATATGGACGCGCGGTCTAATAGACCGCTCGCAGTTTTTAATTTTCGTGTTCACGCACTTCCCCGCCCCCCTCACTACTGACGCGCTCAGTAGCTTCGGTTTTAGTAACGAAACGACTGTTGAAGCGGGAGGTTGCGTCGTTGGCTGCGAATCGGGTGAGTAATTTGCCTTTAAACTTTGATCGCGGTCTGTGTTTGTTTTAGGTTAGGTTGGTTCAAAATGTCAGAAAATAATCTATCAAATACTAATAGATCAAAACAACCACAAAAATCGCCACTGCAACAGAGGCCAAGCAAAATATTGCGAGTTGATGATCCTAATTTCGAAAATGAAGTAAACGAACTACTTTTGGAGTCGGACCAATCCGATTCTGAAGATAATATTGTTGACTGTTTAGTATCTGAAGAACTTCTTGGTCACTTTCATGATTTTGTATGTAATCACATACAAAATCATGGAAGTGACCAAGAAGTTGAAGAAGATCCCAGTTTTGTAGGGAATCCCACTTCTGAAAGAAATTCCAGTTCTGAATCTGAACATGACAGCTCAGATGACAATGTGCCCATTGCACAACTTCAACAACGCCAACGACGATCTCAATATTATTATGGCAAAAATCGCTTCAAATGGAGTACTAATCCACCTTCCAGTAGGGTTCCTACTGGGGTCAAAGGGTATGTGAAAATGGCACCCGGGGCCCTGGGACCAAGGCGAAGAATGGAACGGGGTAGGTTTTTAGTCAGTAAGAGTCTGACACTACTTCCCGCTCCACCCAAGGGCGGGATTTGTCATTGGATGATATTACCTACCGAAAAAAAAAAAAAAAAAACCTTCCAGTAGGGTTAGAACTGCTCAGCATAACATTGTTATAAGCAGACCCGTCTCACGCTTGGCTGAAGATGAAAGAAGGGAACCTTTCAGTATTTGGGACAAGCTTTTTGATACAGAAATGAGAGAGACTATTTTGACTTGGACTAATGTGAAAATAGCTGAATTTAGAGCAAAGTTCAAAAGGCAGGGAAGACCCGAATTGAAAGAATTGGATATGGTCGAGTTGAATGCTTTTTTGGGATTACTGTACTATTCTGCTGTATTAAAGTCTAACCATGAAAGTACAAGTTACATTTTCGCCACAGATGGTACGGGTTGCGAAATATTTAGATGTTGCATGTCTGAAACTAGATTTTTAGTCATTTTACGATGTCTACGTTTTGATGACCAGGCTAATCGTGCAGAAAGACAAAAGAATGATAAGCTGGCGGCTATTTCTCCTATTTTTGAGAAATTCGTCACAAATTCTCAAAAACTTTACGAAGTTGGCGAGTGCGTCACTGTTGACGAGATGTTGGTGAAGTTTCGTGGCAGAAGCCACATGATCTCGTACATGCCAAGGAAACCAGGAAAATATGGGCTTATTGTGCGCGCCTTGTGTGATGCCAAGACGTTTTATTTTTACAACGGCTATATTTATTCTGGTAAAGGTTCTGATGGCATTGGGTTATTAGAAGATGAAAAGAAGTTTCTCGTTCCTACTCTATGCGTTATTCGTTTGACGAGACCAATTCAAGGGACCAATCGCAACGTGACCGCAGACAATTGGTTTTCGTCCATCCAACTTATAGATGAACTGTCAAAGAGAAAATTGACGTATGTTGGGACTGTGAAGAAATATAAGAGAGAGATACCAAAAGAATTCCAACCAAGGAAGTCTCGAGAAATTCAGTCAACTTTATTTGGTTTCACTAAAGATAAAACTCTGTGTTCACGTGTCCCAAAGAAAAATAAAGCCGTTGTCTTGATATCTTCTATGCATCACAGTGACACAGTAGACGAGGCCTCCAAAAAACCTGAGATAATACAATATTATAACTCCACCAAGGGAGGAGTGGATGAGACGGATAAGAAGTGTTCAATTCATTCGACCAGTCGACGAACAAGGAGGTGGCCTCTGGTGATTTTTTATAGAATCCTCGATCTGTGTGGTGTAAATGCTTACGTTCTACACAACCAGCATCAGGTCAAAGAAATCGAGAGAGGAGATTTTCTCAAGGCATTAGCACGGTCTCTGGTAGTTCCTTGTATGCAAAGACGTGCTCTAAATTCAAATTTGCAAAAGGAGTTGAAATTGGCATTGACACAAATTTTAGGTGCAGATATGCCTGTTGGAGAGTCCTCTACACCGGAAATGAATGATTCTAAGCGAAAGACGTGCAGGCTGTGTCCGTCAAAATTAAAACGAAAGACTAACTACGCTTGTGTAAGTTGTAAACAAGCGATTTGCCTGCAGTGTTCCAAGCCCTTATGCAAAGACTGCCAAGAATGTTACCAATGTTGGACCATTGTCAGATTTTTTTTTGTTTTATTTTGAGAAGTACATTTTTTGTTTTTTATATTCGTTAAACCTTAGATTTAAAGATATTTTAGATGATTGTTCAAAATACTTGTAAAATTTAGACTGAAAGTGCCTTAAAATGATAATTTGTTAAAATTCATAAAAAATAAAATAAGTTTTGGTTAAATACATGTAAAGTCTTTAAGTTTGAAACGTCTAGTTGATAATAATAATAAAAAACTAATAAAAATACAAGCATCTAATCATTAATTTTACCATGAAATATAGCGGTCTGTGAGACCGCGCGTCCATGGTAGTGTGACACAAAAAGAACGTCCATAGTTAAAGGTTAAGAACGCGGCGTTTATGCAGCGGGGTTTATGAAACAAACTTACAAGTTCCAAATTATGGGAATGAAATAAACCGATTTTAATGAAACTTGATACCCATACGGAATTCAACAAGGTCTAAATAGTTACTAGAAAACTATTTCAAACAAGAGTTTGTTACCACGTCTTACTGCTCGCTTAAAGTAGGTATTCAAGTTTTATTAAAGCATTATAGAATTAAAGTAGTATTAAAATTTATATATATTGGGATTTGTAAGTTTGTATAAATAACCGCGCTGCGTAAACGTTTTTAGGCGATTGGAAAATTAAGAGTTTAAATAATTAAGGTTTAAAAAATTTCAGGACTTAGGACTAATCATTGTTAGCGTGAATATTCCTCAGAATCAATCTCTACATAGTAACATCTTATTAATAATTCCTATACGTTTTCATATCTCTACACAACGCTTTATCTAGTTAATCTAAAAAAACACTAATTGAAACTTAAGTACCTACGATGTAGGTACCCTAAAGTCCATACCATAGCTTCATACGTTTAACAGTATATAAAATAACAATATGGTTTATTTGGTAACAAAAATTAAAACAAACAATCACACAGAAACAACAGCCTGAATTATACAGAAATATCGTTTAAAAAAAACTTTAATCGCCATAATAAAACCAAATATTAAAACTTAATGAATAGCTGCATAAACAATAAAAATATAATTAATTACGATATTCACACTCATAGGTTGGATAATGGTCTAACATAGCAAAGTTGCATCTTTGGCACCAAAAAAACTGACAATTCAATAACACTTTTATTTGTTCTGCATTCATAATAGATACAAAATGCAGAGGATAATATTAGACAAATTTGGAATAAACCCGCAGCGTGTAGAAGACCACGGCCATAACAAACCAAGGCGTAAACACATTAGGAAATCATCTTTACGCAAAAAATCTGTTATATCTAAGAGTATCATTTTTCTGTATCTTTATGATCCTTTGGTTACTAAAAAATATCTAAAACAAAGTATTGTTTGCATAATCTCACTACATAATAATTAAAAATATCTTTGTTACTGAAAATTATATGTTAAAACAAGATAAACAAATAATACAATCTTTAAAAGTTTGGCTACCACTACACTCTTTACAGAAGTAAAAATTGCATGCCATGCACTTTGTGACGACATTGATTACATGTTAATAGTCGACGTACGTAATTTTAATATTACCGGCATTTTCCTTGTCTGAAGATGATGAAGATGGCGTCGCCGATGTATCTACTGTGTTATTATCAATTGATGCTACTGAGGATGTATCATATGTCAATATATTTTTATCAAAAGTGTTAGAAGATGTGGGCACATTCTCGATATCTGCTAGGCCAACTAAATCGCGACTAGTAACCAAATCGGCAACAAATATGTCATTAGAAACATGGTCAACGTCGTTTAATGATGATAACACATGAGAAACATCGTCAACATCGTCTATTGATATTATATTGGAAACATCGCCAACCTCGTCCATTGACGATATCACATTGGATATACGAGTATCATCCGTTGATAATCGCGAAATTTCAAATGTGTGTATTTTCTGATTGAAACAAAAACAATTATCCATACAAAAGCAACTAAGTTTTCGATGTTTAATTTGATTATAATTTAAAGTAACAATTTGGTAAATTGATCGTGTACCCGGAATAGTTTTGAGTATCGGGGGTAATAACTTTGAAATTTCGTCAATATGTTCTGTTTTGATGTAAAAACATTTTTTTCTCACGTTCTAAAATTATTTTATATACATCATCCGCGTTAGCTAAATCTTTACCGTATGCTACTTGTCTATCTAAAGATCTTTTAACCACCCCTCCAATTGCAAAGGCAAAGCCTTTTCCATGGCCACTCTCAAAGAATGACTAAGTAATTTTAAGTTGTATAACAGTCGCAAAATGATTAATTAAAAAGAAGTTATTTTTTGGCGATACTGCGAGCTTGGGCCATCTGAAAATATGTGAATAACTTTTAAGTTTGGTTTTAGAGATTGTGCTAATTGTAGTAACGGTAAAAGATGTGTTGATGTATATGTGAGGGTAAAACAGTACAAAATGATTTCTTTTTGTTATTCACAAAAAGCACGCCGGTATGTAGGGAAACTTAATTTTTAGAAGCACCGAAGTGCATTGCTTGTACTTCTGAACTTAATTTACATTCGAAATTTTGGGAAAAGTCACAGTGAATGGCTGCTTCTCCGGGGTTTAGGTTTTTTTTTTTACGGTAGTTAAAATCATCCAATGACAAATCCCGCCCTTGGGCGGAGCGGGAAATAGTGTCAGACTCTTACTGACTAAAAACCTACCCTGTTCCTTCCCTGCCTTGGTTCCAGGGCCCTGATATGCATTTTCATACCTTCTCAGAGCCCCAGACTAGGCCTCGACCCTACTGGCCCCCTACGGTTTGCTGACAACTCCTTGAGGCGCACGGGAACAGTGCTCGCCGAAAACGACTTGGGCTCGGTCTGGTCTGTTACCAGACAAACGGGCAACGAGCTACCCATTTCCCGCCGTCCGCAAGCCCGCTTCTACGGTGGCCGGAAATTTGGATCGGAATTACGGCGGCGGCTGCGGCGTGAGCGCCGTTGCCTGATACGGTCAGCCTCCTCCTTTGCTAGCATTACTGTTTCGCAGAAGGAGGCGACCGCCTGCCACTCCTCCTCGCTCCGGAGCATGGTTTGAACCAAGCCCCGGCGCGAGAGATCGCCGCCGATTGCCCCCACGAGGACACGGCGATGCTCTTCCCAAGCGGGGCACACCTCTACCGTGGTCTCCACCGTGTCCACCGGGCGTTCCGCACAGTGACGACACCCGGGCGTCACCTCCGCACGGATCTTGTACAGGTACGGCCCGAACTTGCCATGTTCGGTTAGTACCTGCGCCATGCGGAAGGTTACGACGCCGTGAGGCCTTTCTAGCCACGCCTCAAAGAGGGGCCTTACCGCCTCAATCGTGGCGTGCCCAGCACAGGGTTGCGACAGTCGTTCTCGCCATTTCACCATGAGATCTCGCCGGAACTCTGTCCGCCAAGCCGCGACTTGTCGCGGCAGCGGGGATTCGCCCCGGCATTGCATCTCCACGCGCAGATCGTGCATGCGTGCAAGGACTGTTGCCTCCAGATCCCATGGTGGCAGGCCAGCAAGGAGGCTCGCCGCTTCGCGGGATACCGTGCGGTATCCCCGGATCATCCGTATGGCCATGACCCTCTGGCAGGCGTTCAGCAGGGCCGCCGGTCGCCTTCGCAACGTCGGCGCCCACACCGGCGCCCCGTAAAGGGCCATGGACCGAACGATGCCAGCGTAGAGCCTCCGGCAGGAGGCCTCTGGACCCCCCAGATTCGGCAGGAGCCGCTTGAGTGCAGCCGAAGTCCGATTAAGTCGGGGAGCCAAACGTCGGAAGTGCGCCTCGAAGTTCCACCGGCTGTCGAGGACGAGTCCCAGGTACTTCATCGTCGACCCGACGCCGATGTGAACTCCTCCCCGGGGTTTAGGTTAGCACAACATTTAATGTATTCTTTTATTTGGTGCCACATGATAAAAGAGTGAATTTTAAATAGTTTAAGATCATTGTCAAATATATCAATTAAATGCTTAATGGTATTCTTTTTTAAACTTTTTGTCATCCGTTTGGTTTTAACTAAAATTTGGTTACCATCTGCACCTTTTTTATTATAGGTATGATCAGTCATCTCCCACATCTGCCAACTAATTTCCTCTGTAGGAATAAATTCTTCCGTGTTATATTTCGGGGATTTAGTTTTACAGTTAATACACTTATAATACATACAGTCGTAACAGTAAATGTCGCAAACAACTGATTTTAATAGATCGGTCATATTGATGTAGTTAAATACATTTGCTCTCTTTAAACCATAAAATTTAAAGTCAATGTTGCTATGTTTTTCACACAAACAAGTGTCTCTATTTTTAACAGAGGGTGATAGAATAAAAAATGGTTTATATCAGCAAAACGAAGAAAATTACACCAGGTTGCCTTCTTGTTTAAATTTATCATTATTTTTCGTCTTATGTAAAGTTCTGCACTCTCTTTTACCGGCAGTAGATCGACTTTCGTCTCTTAAAAAGATTTTTCAATAGAATTCTTAGATCCCAGTATTTTGGCTGCCTTTTTTAATTTGTTTCTGATTTAATCTATAAATCTTTTTTCTTGAATTTTCTGTAAGCCGATTTAAGTATTCTATTCGACTTTGAGCGTTGTTCCATTGTTTTTTATATGTTTCTGGATTTTTTTAAACGTTTGATTACTTGCAATTTGTCTGGAATCAAATTAATTTCTAAATTTTTATTTTCCATCGTTGTATCAGTGTCTTTCTTCGTCTTCTGCTTTGTCTTCCTTTTCTGATCCCGCCACTTTTTTCTTTGTACCTTTTTTTCCTTTTCAGTCATATCATATTGACTTTTTTGTATACATACTTCGATTTTATTCTTTCTAGGTTCTTTTTCTTTTGTTCTTCCATCTTTTCATTTAATCTTTCCCGATACCGCCTCATTTTTTCAGCCGGGGTTAGAGGCATATTTAAATCGGAGCTGTAAAATATTATAACCGTTCACCTTATATTACATTTACCATACGAACACACATAAAAAGCATTTTTTTTTTTTCAAAACATGATTAATAAGCAGCCACATTGTTACAGGCCAAAAATTGTTTAAATGAATATAAGACTATTTATATTTGTTTTAGGACTTGCAAAATAAAACAATTGTGTTGCTCTAAAAATTCATAGAAACGACAATTAAAGTTTATTATTTTTTTCATTTTTTTCTTCCTTAGAAGTAATGTTTACATCATCCTTATTCATTTTAGTATCTTTTCTTTCTTCTATTTGTATTTCTTCTCTTCTTTGACTGATGTTTAAATTCTCATCTTGAACAAGTGGAAATTGTTTTATCATATCCAATCCAATCAGAAAGTCATATTTAAATTCATCTCCATCAATTATATAAACCTCAGCTTTTTTTTCTATATCCATAATTTTTATTTTAATAGTTGTCAAACCAATTGTCTTCTTAACACCATTAATTGTTATTAAATTATCACTTTTTGAGTTAATATCATATTCTGTTTCGTCTCTCAATCTTATTAGTTTGGAATTAATTATGGAAACATTTGAGCCTGAATCATAAATGCCAAATATTTCTAATTGTGAATTTAATAACAGTTTGACTTTTATCAATGGTGTTAATATTAGTTTTTTTTTATCATTATGATTAAGTTCTACATCGATCACCGAATTGTTTACGGTCTTACTGTTGTATCTTTTATGGTTATATTCTTCTGACTGTTTGAACCAGCATTTCTCCTATGGATGGAATCGAACCCCTTTATTTAAATTTTCACAAATTTTGCATGGTTTTATTTTATCAGCTTTTTCTTTATTATCATTAGTATTTTGTTTTAATATATTGAGATATTTTTTATTCGCTACGTATTCATATTTCCCAATTTCATTAAAGAGGTTTGCAGTTGATCTTACAGATTCTTTATCAATTTTATCTATTATATGACTAGGTAGTCCCATTGCTATAAGGTTTATCATTGTTTCTGTATCTATATGCTTGTTAACCTCTAATAACAGATTTCCTTTTTTTGTAGCATACTCTAATAATGATCCAGCTTGAAATCTGAACGTAAAAGCATATTTCACTTGAGACCAACCTTTGTTTCCATATGTTTCACAAAAGTTAGATTTCCATAGTGCCCATTCTGAACTCACCGTTAATTTAATTAACATACTGGTATACCAATCCAGGCATTGTTTTTCTAAGAGATGTTTTAGAACTTCGATTTTCTCCTCATCTTGTATTCATTTCTTGCACATTCCTGCTCGAACTCAATGATCCATTGGTTTGCGTTTGTTTTATGTGAAAATTTTTCTATCAGAAATCTTTCAGCAATCTTGCCTATATTTTTCTTCTCTGGCACATAGGTGGTATTATGTGTAAGCATTGTTCTCCCAGTAATCTCTTCCAAAGACTGATCACCAAATTGTATATTTTCGCCTTCATCTAGATATATTTTTTTCATTGTCTCATTGAGAGGGATCCAAATTGATCGTTTGGTGCCTTTTTTTAAGAGTATTATTTATTTTTGTGTATACATGTGAAGAAGTTATGAAAGTGTGCTTACTTGCAATTTTGAAATCATCAGGTACCTCAAAAATCCGTCCGTCGGTTGTCTCAATAGATGCGACGCAGATGACATTACTTTTTCCATCTGTCGCTCCCATCACTACAAATTTAAATCGTAGTTTTTCCATTATTTATTTAGAATTGTCGTTTTATAAGACTATTTATATTTGTTTTAGGACTTGCAAAATAAAACAATTGTGTTGCTCTGAAAATTCATAGAAACGACAATTAAAGTTTATTATTGAGTCAATTGCAAATTCCCATTATTTGACAGACCTTGTCATGTTTTTAAAAAACTATCCATAGTCTACAGATTAGAGAACTTAAATTATAGGTTTAATACCTTACATGAATATAATTTGAAGCACCAGCAAAAACAATTTCATATTCAAAATATAAGCAGCCCACCACTTTAAAAAATAGTAGCGACTCGCCCCAGCTTCGCACTGGTGCAATGTAGATATAAACAAATGCGGTGTCAGTCTTTATACAGGTAAAAATTTAGCTTTCTATTAAGGAAAAAAAAATTGATATCGGTATCTATCGGTTTTTGAGTTTCGTTACAACCATTCAAAATATAATAATATGTCCTCTTTATGAAGAAATGGATAAGTATGTAATGAGTACGAGCGAGTAGTAGTAGCCAGTATGAGAATTTAATGTCTAATGTTATTTTTAGTAGGTACCTAAAAACTTAATACAAACACGACAGAAAACAAAACCACAAAGCTCCCATTCAATTTCGCATATTACCTACTAAAATTTATTCAATATTGGTAACATTATATTTAATTAAAACTTCGTCGTAATTATTATATTAAAAATCACATAGTCAGTACTCTGCCTAACAATTTTCTATTTTGTTACCTTCTTTTCCATGTATACGTTACCACTCAAGAGTAACAAAAAAGGAGGTAACAAATCAAGTTAAATAAATTATTAAAATTGTATACGCATACAACTAAAACTAGTACTGGTTTATGATTTGACTTACGAAATCAAGATTGAGAGCTTTAATGGTTTTACATGCGAATTAATAGTAATATTCGAGCTTACCTGACCGACTCAATAAACTGGCATCGAAACTATAAGGCACAGGAAGTGTTACACACTCCCGACTGAAACGGCATGGTGTCCCTAAGCTTACCACGAGATTTGGTCAAACCAATATATGAAAGGGTCTCTCAAGAACCCTTCTGTTAATAAAACATCCAACGAGACACCACAACTGAATGGCTTATTGTGTCCAACACAGATCGCCAAGTCACAGAAAACATTAATAAAAAAATAAAAAATACCTGACCTAACAAAGATTGGATCTATTTTTGGACCACTACGCTAAGGGACTACCTTCTGTTCGCGCACATGGAACGTAAAAGAAATATCAAAACGTAAACAGGATAAATGCCGATCTTGCTAATGTTCCCACTATCCTAAAACATGTTTTATACCAAATTGATTCTATAGTTTATATATTATTTCATAACGGTCACAAAAGAGGAATTTCAAAGAGGAACTTTTTACGCGATAAAAATATAACCATTATTTATTAAATTTTCTTCTAAAACGACACAATATTAATTTATAAATGAACTATGGTATAAAGTTCTAAATAAATACATTAGTTATTTCTATAATTTCCGCAGGTCCTGTCAAATAGAATCGATTGTTTGGGAAGGTATGAAATTGGGACACTTCACTTTTCATACAACTAGATTAGACCGATTGTTAAAGTATTTTTATACTAAATAATTTATTAAAATAAGTCTAATTTGTAACTTACTAAGTTTATAATTATTGGTCTATTTTATATACAGAAAAAAATATTTTAAAATATGGGACAGAGATTTAGATAGAAAGTACATTTTTTTTGAGAAATGTTCATGTAGGATAAAACATTTCCCTCAGCACATCTCAAGTGTGACCATTTCTTACAAACAATACACTGTACCCATTCCTCACCAGCTAGACTCTGATATAAGGCAAAAATAATAATCTTCTGCATTTCCTTCGTCAGACTCTTCACAGCAATCTTCCTTTTTCTTTTTTATTCATCTTTCCTGGTTTAGTTGACTTCCCTTTTTTAGTAACCTTTCCCTTTTTTGATATACTTTCTTTTTTCTTGCTTTGTTCCTGTGCCAACACATTTTTTGATTTGCGAGCTTTTCGTGTTATCTTCTTGGTTCTTGCACCAGCTTATGAATAAGGCCGAATGATTTCGGGAGAAAAAGTTGTACATTCATTGTGAATCAGATCTCTGCACACGCTGGTCAGCTCGAGCAGATGCTTGTAAAAGTTTGAAAGAGTCATCTCCAGAAATTCTCGATGCTTTGATTGCTATTGAGACCAATCCTGAGCAAAAACGTGAAGCTAAAGGCATAAGATAGAAATAAGAACGACTAGAAACTGCTTTTATGATCGTGTTTTGAGGTTTCATTTTGGTTCACATGAACAATACCAACAAAAAATTACAGTCTGTTGATATTGACATTTGTACAGTTATGCGAATGTAGTATACAGTCTAATTCACAAAATTTCTGCAGAAAGGGAAAATTTTAATAACTATGAGCAGCAAGCCTTGGAACCAGTGATAAGAATAGATAGTGCCTATTTGCCTAAACTTCGAAGAACAGAGACAAGAAACGGAAACTTCCTTAGGACTAGTTTAGAATTTTTTCCGAGACATCTGTCCCGAAATTTCGAGACAACACTCAAATACATTTAAAAAAATTGTTATTTGGAATAAGTAATTCGTCTATATTTACCTAAAGTTTGCGACTAGATATATCATAATAAATAACATACACAGTCGTTACAACCATAAAATTTTCTGAATTTTTTTTTTGGAGAACGTTTTGTAAATGACTTGTCGATCGTAGCCGTACACGTTTCGAAGTAAATATCTTCTTTCTAGCTCACTCTCGGCTACGTTTATTGAGATTTCTAAAGTTCAAGTGTAAAAAAGGCATTTTGTCTTTAAAATAATAAAACGGTAATTTTTTATCATTTTACCATTCACTTTTTTTTATTCTAGGATATATATGTTACGGCTAATATGCGAAGTGCGGCTACACCTAGTTTTAGCCGGTTAGAACTAGGTGTAGCCACTTACTCTTGGTTAAACCTAGTACGAGCCGATTGTTTTCGGGTAAAACTAGGTCTAGCCTTCATCATGCCGGCTACAACTAGGTCCAGCCATTCCCTGTTGGATAAAACTAGGTCTATCCGATATCATTCCGGCTAGAACTAGGTCCAGACAATCCCTGTTGGATAAAACTTAGATGCGTGTCCCGCCAACCCTTCCGCCCCGCGTCACACACATGACTCACAGCATCTGCAGCAGCGGCGCGGGGTGGAGGGCATTGCGATGCACGCGCCTCTGCAGGTTGTGAGCGCCAGGTGCTGCTGATCTACTGCAGGTCTACTAGCGAGTGTGACTCACAGCGTCTGCAGCAGCAGCGCGTGTCTTTGTTTTATCTAACGGGGATTGGCTGTACATAATTGTAGCCGGCATGCTATCGGCAGAGCTTTTTTAGATTTAAAAAAAACATCCAATAAAAAGAAACGTAGAGAGTTTTTTTATTCTTATAAATCACATTGTAATAATTAACACAAATTATTAGGAGTACAATTTTTAATATAATAGGAACAATCAGGAACATTTTTTATAACAACAGACAATAAGTAGTTGCATATTATAATTTAAAGAATGTTATTATAATTATAAATCACACTTTTATAAAGTAACATAAACTATTTATTAGAACAATTTAAACTTGAGTGACATTTTGAGTTGCACAAAATACCAGCAGCTTTGCAGAGGCACTTTGTGTTGCCACATTTGGTTTTGCAGTGGCATCTTTTATAGCCTTGCCCACCAGAGGTCGATTGTGCATTGGCTATTTGGCGTAGTGATTTCTTTTCGGGTGAAACCATGTCAATATCTAAAAATTTTGAGTCACACACAGTGAACTGATTTCTTGAGAATAGTTCTGTTATAGTGCCGTATTTGTTTCCTAATTTGTATAACCCCTTGTCGTTACATTCAAGTACAACCATTAACACATTGGGAAAGTCGCCTCTACCTCTGTCCACGTCAGGAATTTTTACTCGGACTGTATCACCGACTTTACATGGGGGAAACTTTTCATTTGATAAAGCCGTCATTTTTATAGCTTGTTTTACCAAACCTTCCTGTGCGCCTTTCCTGTTAGTGTGTAATTTTTAGTTTCTTTTCACAGAGCTTACATTTTTTCTCCTCAGTCTGGTCACAGAGCCCGCAATATGTCATTTCGATTTCTTTCTGGCAACTTCCTGATGTTGATGGCTCATTCTCTTTTGATGGCTCATTCTCTTTAGTAGCTTCGTCACTCTCATCATCAACTAACTCTCTAAGAATTTTCTCAAGATCTTCCTCACTTTCTATATTTGCAAGGACTTTAGGTGGTAGATCTGATGATTTCAGCCCGACCATTGCCTGGTACGGCGATCTTTTAATTCCGTGATGCTAAGCTCTATTTTTCATTAGCTGAATAAATCGTAAGCCTTCTGACCATTTTTGGCAGTTCTCGTCAGCCATCCAAGTCATAAGCATTTTTTCGATGTCTTGATTGGCACGTTCAACACTACCTTGTGACTGGCTGTGTCGTGGTTTCCCATGCACAATCTTCAAACCTGGCCACATCTGCGTCCAACTTTCCACAACTCGATTCGCGAACTCTGCCATTGTCGGATTGAAGTATTGAGGGTGATCCAAAGATACAAAATATATCAAGTAATTTCTTTGATACTTCTTCCGCAGTCTTACTTTGTAACGGATGAAGTTGTACGAATTTCGTCAGGTGGTCCTGATAAACTAGTATAAACTTGTAGTCACCATCTGGGTTTGTCTGCATGTCTATCAAATCTACTTGGCAACGGCTGTTTAGCTCGCTGGATAAAATAGGCTTTACAACAAGGCCTTTTTTGGTAGATTTTTGTTTCATTATTTATTTATTTATATATACTTTATTGTACACCAAGATAAAAGATTATACATTTTGAGACTCAAATAAATTTGACATGGCTTACATAAACGAAGATACAAAAGAATCGCCTCCTGAGTAATATTTGCATACTTCTTTTTAGCTTCTGCAACCATTCTGTTTCTTCCGCCGTGCCCAACACACAGATGTATTTCATGAAGAACATCAAACAAGTCTTCATTCTTGACAAAATATTTGATATTTTCGGAATTTTCGGTGCTCGACACAGAAGAAAAAAACTTTTCGATGTCGCCAATACAACAAACATCGAAGCGCTTCAAACGGCGATATTGTAACGTAGAACGTTTCGTGGATATTTTGGCAGCTTTAACGACTTCTATAAACTTGGAATACTGCACATCATTCATATAGCTTTGATTTTCACCATGTTTTGTGGCTAATAAACACTGAAACTGTTCCAAAAAACTTGACTTCATAGTCTGTAGGTCTTCATTCATAGCCATTCTGAATTCGAACGTATGAATGCGCAAAAACAAGAAAGTACGTCTGTTTTGTACAACGGCACAACGCGTACTAAACTCAAAGCGCAAGGGCAAACGCGGATGTACGGGAGGCGGGGCGGCAGGGGCGCGCGAGCGCGACGCGTCTCGCGTGAGCCAGGCGCCTGTTACTTGTTTCAACTTGTTTGCATCTAGTTTTATCCAACAGGGAATGGCTGGACCTAGTTGTAGCCGGCATGATGAAGGCTAGACCTAGTTTTACCCAAAAACAATCGGCTCGTACTAGGTTTAACCAAGAGTAAGTGGCTACACCTAGTTCTAACCGGCTAAAACTAGGTGTAGCCGCACTTCGGGTATTAGCCGTAACATATACATTACATTTTTACATTAAAAACATAAATATATTCTCCATAGTAGAAAGAATTTATCATTAAAAAAAGGTATTTAAAATAAATAAATAATTCAAAACAATCTTAAAAAACTTTGAAAGGTGAATTATTAGCCTAATAAAGTTTTTAGTTATAAGTGTTAACGTATCTTAAGGTAAGTACATTTTTGCTAACTTTTGTGTCTAATAAAGATATTTGAAAATGAATTTGAAAATGATGAGTTCCGCACATTCTGGGAGCTGATCTTCAAAATGCTTAGTCAGCTCCGAAGTCAGATTTGCGAGTGTGCTAGGCAGATCGATGGGATGGAGACCAGACATCGGCGTAAGGCATTGATCTTTCAATGAATTGCAAAGGTTGATGGCGAGGATAGCAGTGAAGTCATCTTGGGTGTCATCAACAAGACGCTGGCCCCCAAATCTTTCACTGCATCTTCTATAAAGGCCTGTCATAGACTCGGTGCAACCAATGAAGACCATCACAGGCCCATTTTGGTGAAATTCTCGACGTATGGAGACAAATCTGCGGTCTGGAGAGCCAAGAAAAGCTTAAAGGACCTCCATCTCAGTCAAGGAGTTCTTGACAAGGACCCGGCAGAGCATCTTTGGGAAGGCGCGGCTTCATTTTGGGATGCGATCTTGTTGGACGCAGGACGGTGTTATTGTGTATAAAGCCTCTGACGGGAGTAAGCACAAGATTACTGCTTCCAATGAACTGAGTCCACTGCTGACAAAGTATCCGAAGGCGCAAGACCTGCAAAACAAGAAGCGTTAGATACGGTATTTTTTTTTTCTTTCGCATTTAATTTGTTTACAAAAATTGCATAGACAGCAAGGTTTTACTTACCATGACAATAGTTTTAATTACTGTTTTACCTGTACGATATCACGTCTGCCGTTATAAGTGGTGAGTCTCCTCCTGATTTGTCCAATCGCACTCCAGGAAAAATATCGCATGCGAGGTGGCTATGTTTCAACTGATAAACCTACGAACAAACTGAAACAACTTGCTACTTTTGTAGTTAAATTCTATGGTCCTATTTGGTTCGACATTAAAGTACATCCAACATGCAAGGATGGGGCAAGACACTTCTGGAAATTGGTATTTTATTCTAGATATCTTCCGCAAGAATTAAAGAGTGTCGTTGATCCTGTTATTAAGCGAAATGCCTTTTTTGCACACCTGGAGAATTTGCTGTTGTATATGCTATCTGACGGAACAGAAACACGTGAAAGAACTCGCCGCTAGGCGAATTTTAAAGGCAAGGGCATCTACTTCAAATCAGCTTCGGATCTTCGAAGTGCCTAAGATCAACTTAATCCCTTCGTCATACACAGATTTGATTGACTGGCAGAAAACTTCTCAGGCACCTATATTGAGGAATGTTTTGGATAATACTCTTCATTTCATAGTCCTAGTCAAGTGATGAAGTCCTTTTTCTGCGATTACCATGTCATACCCAAGCCGGCGAGCGAGCCATAAAGACAGTTACAGAGGCGTCTTTACAGCTTTGCCACAAAAACGCAATAGAAGCTTAATAAAGAAAAAAAATCGTTCTGGGAAGCAAATGCCTAAGTTTGAAAGTAAGAAAGATTTTAACGTAATTTGAATGTTTTTTCTCTGAATATAAAAAAAAATCTTTAACGTTATGTTCAATTTCCTTTTTAAATTATAATTATTTGTCTTACACCTGTGCATTTTTTTAATAATCATACTTGCCTTTCTCTCAAGTCATGAAAAATAGTAGTCTAAACCATTCAACAAAAAAAATCGTTAATTTCAGTATTTCAAACTCAATGCGCGGGGAGACTACTTAGAAAGTTTTTGTTATTTTTTCATTAATGAAGGCGGGTCACATTTTTTTACTATTACAAAATAATATGAAGAAAAAAAAATCCCATACAATGGCGCCCATACAATAGTGCCCTGTGCGATAAGACCGCCCGTTGTACACTTAGTTTTGTAATATTTATCCTGTGTTCATTATGAGGTGCACAATAAAGTATGTAATAAATAAATAAATAATAAATAGCGACACACCCTTGCCTACCCTTTCTGGCCGTAGCCATTCAGCTCGCCATCGGTTGTCGCATGACTCAAGGGCCAAATTCCTACGGCTCATGAGCCGCAGGCGTACGGCTCGTGAACCGCAATCGTACGGCTCATGATCCGCAGCTGTACGGGTCGTGAGCCGCTGCCGTACGGCTCGGCTGCCATAGCTGTTACGAATGGGCTGGACGGCTTGGACAGTGACTCATTCAACGAAATAAGAAGTGTTCGGAGATACCGTTGACCCCTAGATATTGAACAAATTGAGATTTGTCATACGAACAGACCAACTAGCTAGAGCATTCGTTCCGGAGGCGACTCGTTTATCTGAGGAAGGGTTTCGTGACCTCAAGCTGAAGATGCTCGATCGTTCACTAGGCGTTGATAACAAGTACACCTGCGATCTGTAATAAGCTTAGGGGTCAGCCGCCGCAACTAAATTACTCAACGAGGTAGTTAATCCTAGCCGCATGTCAAGGAAGGAAGCTGATCGAGTCTTATCACTGGAGGTGGATAAGGAGGCAACAAATACGAGGAAAAGACGAATATCCTCAGATCCAGAATCAAGTGATACATTGGCAACTTGGTCAAAACGTTCGCGAATGGATAGTCTTGAACAACGGATGAATGATATGTTCTTAACCCTCATGGATAAAATTGAGTGGCGGGCTTTCAGTAAAGGACTTGAAGTATGAGAGCTCCTCTGAAGATTGCGCTTCATCTAATGAGATGACCTCCCTGCTCCATCAGGATTTGAGTCACCCAGCGATTGGCATGCGCCACCGTTGGACTCTAATTTAGGATTAGATTTTGCTCAACTTAGATGGCCAGAATCGGAATTTCTTCCTGCGGTAAAGGAGGCAGAACCTGCGATTCCAACACCGTAGGAACATATTAAAGCAGAAGGCATCGCCAGTCAAAGGTTTGGGACAGACGCATGGAATCGCATACGGTATAAAGTGGTGGCTAAAAGATTGCACGCATCACCTGTCTTTAGCACTTTAAAGATTAATGCCGAGTTGAGTGACCTTGGAATACAAAACACATGGCTCCTCACCAATCAAGATGGAGTTCTGGCCACGATTGCCCACGACCTTCTCTGCCAGAGAAAGGCGTTAGCTGAAGAACTTTTAGTGTGTGACCTCAAGGGTAAGTTTCACTATTTCGGCCATGATAAGGTCTGTTTCCTTGGAAGTGCTTGGCTGCTGCTGGCTTACTTCGCTCACATGGGCTGCGCGCGTGGTCTCAAACACTGATCTGCTACGACGGCCAAGTTATTGGGATCTTTCGAATTCGTGACCGCCAAAACTGTTCGTACCGGGGAAGGCAGATGACCTTGCCAAAGCATTCTTAAGGTGTCGTCTGGAATTTTCTCTTTGGCTAATTCTCGCATGCGACGCTAAAGCTGCGAAGGCTTTGGGTCTCCTAGATCCATTTCGCTTATCAGCTTTTGTATTTGTCGGTTTTTCGATTCTTCGTAAATAGCGAGAAGTCGTGTCTTCAGTGTTTCGTTTTTTTTTCCTTCTGGTAGATCCATTAGAAGGTCTGTGACCTGTTGGATGGCCTCCTTAGACAATTTCGACACGACAATGTTGAAACGCGAGTCATCCGATAATTTTTGTGGCGCCAGCAATGGCCTCTATTCGGTAGAACCAAACGCGGGGCGAGTCGATCCAAAATTGGGGGATCTTCGATATAAATGTAATCGCTGCGAGATCTGCTGATGGTTTTGATGTACTTTTAGCCATTTTTATACATAATCTACACTATCACAACTTCCGAAAAATTATCACGTCGGAGTCACCAATTTAGTGTGTGACCTTGAGTTTAAATTCAATAAAAGACTGGTAACGACTAACTCATGTATTGACTCTTCACAAACGAGAAGTACAAAGAGCCGCTAAGATATACTGAACATAGCTTATATATTACGTACGAAAAACAAACTTAGCTTACGCTACAACATGACACATCTTTAGTATACGCTATGCCGTTACAAACTCAAGAAGCTTGCGGTAAATTTCCAGCGGCCACGACAGATTTAATAACATTATTGTCAGAGGATTCCGAGTTTAAGGCAACGTCGTCGTCTTTCGTCTATGCTTCAGCAGATATCACCATCAGAAACACACTTATTTCAGCAGGATAAGATCTCTCTTTTTATAAGAGATAATACGTTTTCCTTCCCGTTTTTGGAAATTTCCAGAGAAAACGAAACAGCATTTTCAGCAGCCTCGAAATGCCGCCAACCAGCCCTAGGTCGTACACAGAAGGCCAAAAACCCTGCATGGCATACCCGGCCATCTCAAACAGCAAACCAAAAGCAGAGGCAATCCGTTAGTAAGGCGAAGAGAGGCGATAAGACAGAACAGCGGCAACAACGTCGTAAACATTGACGGGAACTTCAGAAGAGCAGCTAAAGAATTATGAGCAGCAGTGGCGTTTACTTAGAGCCCCAGCGTCCGTCAGCGTCGTCTTAAAGATAAGCACTGCCCTTTGCAAAGAAACCCCCTTATTTTCCGTTAAGTCCAAAGATGATGTCAGACTTTTCGACAAGGCCCTCAAAAGTAAATTTAAAAGAGATATCGACACTATTAAATCTAGGCGTAATCGACACTATTAAATCTAGGCGTAATTGAAAGGTTAACGGCCAAGACTGGATTTTTATCAAAGATGGTTTTAATACCCAAATAGCAATGGCAACTATCTACGGCAAATTTTCGACTTTCAGCGTCTAAAACTTTCTTGAGTTCAAGAAAATTCCGTCAGGTAAATCAGGACTACGTTCCCAAGTTCTTCAAATAACGACTACATGGGAAAGATAGATGTTTCTCAAGCATACTTTAACATCCCGATAATAAAGAGACATAAATAATTAATTGTCGCAATTTAAAATGACTCTCCGGCGCTGAGTGTCATTCTGAATTTCGACGCGGTCTCAATTTCGTCATACGCGGTGGCGCAAAGGCAAAGCGGCCACGCTCCGTATTTCGGTTATTTGTAATGGCAGAGCGATGTTGCCGCTCTGGCGCATAGTAAACATCCCGCCCCGCCCCGCGCAGTGATGCGACGGCAGTCAGTGGAGGCAGACGGATGCAGTAACAACAATTCTGTTATTGCTCGTTTTGTTAAAAAAATACGAGGTAAATTGAACTGGATTTGATTAATTTCCTAAGTATTTAAATCTTTCTATTGTGTCGATTTAAATACTTATCTACTTAGCTTTGTTTGTGTAGTATTAATTCCGGAATTTCATAAAAAATTTAAGAGTAAATAATTTTAAAACAAAATGGTTACCATAGGGCAAAGTGGACCGAGCAAAGCGGCCTGCTGACCGCTTAATTAAAATACTAATAACGTTGATATGATTTTATTATTACGTAGCGTCTTTGAGTTTGTCTTCGTGATTTAGGTAGTTATAGAAATCGTGCATTCTATTTCCACTTTTTTCGATTTATCAATTAAATATCTCAAAATACGCATGTGAATTTGTTTCATTGATGTATGTGTGTAAACTACAAAATTTATTTGCACCAAAAATTTTATGAAACTCATTTATGAGAATATGTAAGTACATGTTATTTAATTGTTGTGTTTTAGATGGTCAACAATTATAAGAGGACGACTAACCAGGCATAATGGGTCGAGGCCCTTATGGCACGAGCTATCAAAGATGTGCAAGAAAATCGCGGTTCAATCAAATCTGTAGCCATAAAGTATGGTATTCCTTGCACAACTTTAAGAAGACATTTGAAAACAGGCTGTACAAAAAAGAAACTTGGTAGATTTACTACTGTATTTACCGTACAGTAGGAAGAAGGCCTTTTATAATATGTGTTTCACATGGATAATCTATTTTTCGGTTTGACTAAAGAAGATTTTCTACAGCTAGTATTTCAATATGCCGAAGCAAATAACACTCCACATCCTTTCAAGAATGGATCAGCCGGACACGATTTTTATAAAGGGTTCATCATGAGACATCCTGATTAGACTTTACGACGACCAGAACCGACATCAATAGCCAGGGCCCGAGGCTTCAACAGACATCAAGTATACAGATTTTTGATCTCCTCGAGACTGAAATCGAGAAGCATAACATTGATGCAATGCGCATCTATAATATGGATGAGACTGGGATCTTTAAAGAGATATTTAAGTCACGACAATTTAAAAAAATTAGTCCTAGTTTGTAAGGTTGTGTTTTTGACCTTACCACCGACTTACCCAGCGGTAGTTTGCATGAGACTAAAGGGTGTTTTTCGCATGAGGTGTTGACTGGAATAAAAGATATAACTTGTCTCCACAATATATATTTAGTAATTAAATAGCTACACTAGTTACAGCCCGTGGCAGGAACATATATGGTAAGGTTAGAATAAAGAACTTACATGGTGTGGTATACAATAACCTCAATTATGACTATTCAGTAATCCTCGCAGTCAGTACCGTCATCCAATGCAGTTCATCCAAAATCCAAAGCCATGCGCTGTATTCGGAAACTGTCGCCTAGCTGTCCACGTGATGATTGTTCAACGATTCATGTGCAGAGTTGTAGCTTCATATTTTATACATATATTATTGGTAATACTGGTATTATTGTATTGGGAGAGGATTTTTTCTTCTAACTCATATCCATGGGATATGGTAGATTTATAATAGAATGATATCTTGGACCCTGTCAAAGAAAATTCACATGTTGAGGAATACCGATGCAAATGTATTACGCTAAGATAATATTCATCAATTTCGTATAAAAACGCTTACCACATTCGGGGTAATATCATCTTAAGTTTAACGCTGTTTCCACGTCTAACTCTCGACATCTTTCGTGTTGTAAATAAAAAAACTCTTATATTCAGTGTGCTTCAGACTAGCAACCAAAAGAAAAAGAAACTAGACGCCACACCCATCTTGTCACATCTGTCATTTTAATAGGCGAAGGTTTCATCGATATTTCCTTTTCGATTGTTACCATTTAGTTATATTAAATTTAGTAAACAGTAATTAACAACGTTATAATTAATGTATTTAAATATTATAACTCAATAATCGAAACAAAAGAAAAACGAAATATATCGATTAAATCGTGGCGCCATCTGACGGGCCTCAATCAGAACTGTTTGTGACATTACATTTAGTGACATTATGCGCAACTAGAGGTCGCTACATACCTCAAACCGTGACTAAGTTTTTTAAATGTTACAATACATCTCACCCCGGTTAAAAAAAAAAAAATTAAGCTAAATTTTTTTTTTTCCTTAGCATGTGCATCAAGAATCCCTACATGGTCTAAGACAGAAGATGAGACAGTCTGAAAACAAATTTTAAACAGACCCTAAGTTTAAAGCTTTAATCATACACCTAACCCTACAAAGGCTTAGGATATAAGTGTATAAAATCTACCTAAGTAAAAGCCTATATCTATTACCTACAATACGGCAGATGCGATCATTGATTGCTTTATGTTTAAACTATGCACTAGACTAAGAATCTACTGCATACCATTAGTGCATGCAAGACTTAACAGCTGTGTAGCGTGTAACCGATCGGTGTTACGTCACAGAAATCACCATCTTACTGGATTTTTTCTCGAAACACATCGGGAACACGCCGTGCTATTACTACAAGAAATAATACCACACGAGGTAAGTTGCTGCGCTTTAAACTATTACTTTTATTCACTTTGTTACAAACTGCACACAGTATTTTAGAATAATAAGTATCTTTTACGGTGTTCAGATTTCTTTTTAATTGAGAGTGCTGTTAGAAGGGTACCTATCTACTTTTTCCTAAAAGTCTTGTAAGAATTGTCTGGATTTTAAAATGAATTTAGGCATTTTCAGACCAGTATGCTCCACCATTTTTCGTGTTGTACTTAATATTTTTCCTCGGTGATTAATGTTAATTATTATTTCGACATTTTCAGGTTCCATTTGATGGCTCAAGATCAATTTGCCATGCATGCTGGGTCAGACTGAGTCGTGATGTGCACCGTCAGCGAGATCAACAGGTTCAAGATCAACTCCCCGAACAACCTGAAAGCCCGGTTTCCACTGCGAAAGGGTAATGTGCGGAAAATGGTTAGGCGGAAAAGACTCCTTTTTAATGAAAGAGGTTTGCGTTTCCACCAACGAAGAGTTGGTCATTTGATTTCCACTGCAAAATGAAACTGAGATAGAGAAATGAGCGGACTGAGCTGAACGGAAAATGAGAAATGAAAAACGAATAGATAATTTCCACAGAGAACGAGTTCAGTTGAAGTTTTGAGCTGGTTGCGTGTGGTCGTGTTGTTGCGATGTTATCGAGTGACACGGAATCGAGCGATGACAGTGATTATGTATACAGAAAAAAAAACGGTAATTTAAAAAACTAAAAAACCCGACTGCTTTTCTGAGTATACATGAAAAAGTCCTAAAACAAGAAAGTCGTTGTACCCGATTGCACTTATCTATATAATATTTTAAATACTGGAAGTCGGGACCCATTCTAGAATTGAGAGCACATACCTATATTACATTGCAGATTACTCCAATCTATTGACTAGACGGCTGACTTTCTGGAATGGGTCCCGACTGCCAGTATTTAAAATATTATATAGATAAGTGCAATCGGGTACAACGACTTTCTTGTTTTAGGACTTTTTCATGTATACTCAGAAAAGCAGTCGGGTTTTTTAGTTTTTTAAATTACCGTTTTTTATTTTTTATTTTTTTAGTTTTATTTTATTACGATATCACTTTCAAAGTAATTACGAATCAAAAGACACCTCTCAAACTAAAATCCATCGAGCCGTTCAGGTCGCGGAGCGTGTCAAACATTTGAATTTGGCGCTAAAAATCCGCCATTTCATTTTTTTTTATTTTGATATACCCAGTGTCACTCTCACATTAAATACGAATCTAACGACACCTCTCAAGCTAAAATCCATCGAGCCGTTCAGGCTGCAGAGCGTGCCAAACAATTATACATACATACATACATACATATATACATACATACATCCATACTCTCGAAAAACATAACCCTCCTTCTGGCGCAGTCGGGTAAAAAGAAGCCCGCATTGTTGTATCTTATGCAAAGAAAAAAAGGCGCTAAACGAAGATTTTGGCTGTGCCAGCATATTCAAGATCGTAAATTAAAAGGGGAATTTAGGCTGTTTTATGATTTAGACGACGAAAAATTTAAGAATTATTACAGGGTTAATAGAGAACAATTTCAAGAACTTTTGTCATTTGTGGAGGTCGATATTTTGAAACAAAACACCAACTTCAGGAAAGCTATTTCACCTCAAGAAAAGCTAGCTGTGTGCCTCAGGTAAGAAATAAAACATTGTTAATAGGTAATTACTTTAGACTTTACTCAGAAATAAAACAAATCAGTAAAATAATGAAAAAGAACATTATGCTTAGTTATCATAATCATGTAACGGGGATGGCTCAAATCTTCCCGAGCTACTGTAGCCGTGGTATGTCGTATTATTAGAACGTGACGCGGCTGCTTCCGGTAGTGTGTATACGTAATTGGCAGAACGTGATGATCCTGCTACTGCTGCCGGCAAGTTATTATTTACAGGGTCTCTCGACGTAGTGTATCCGTAATTAGCAGAACGTGATGATGCTGCTGCTGCCGGTAAGGTATTGTTTACTGAGTCTGGTGTAACACAAGTACTATAATTTTCTAGTTCTTCCTCGGCGTCACTAACGATTAGAAATATTTTTTTCTTAACGCGATTTTGCATCCACATAGGCATCGTTTTTATGGTGATCGCCATACTTTCTAAAAAACAAATCAATGGCACCTTTTTCTTGTGTTTTTGTCATTGTGCGTCTTAAATCTCTTTCTTCTTGGCTTTTTTGGTGATTTTCCTCCATTTCTTTCAGTAATTCTATAAAATCTCCATCTGCGGTCCGCTTCCTTGTCTGAGTTTTACCTCCTTGTGGTGCACTAGCTTCCGTATTATTGATTGTATCGTTTGTTGGAACTACAGATATTTCTGAATTATTAGTATCTTCGTCATCTTGCGCTATGGAGGTTTCAGGTGTTGCCGATGATCGTATATCTGAAGAACACAACACAACTGTAGAAGAGCTAGGATTCTCAGACCATAATAGTACAATTTTACATTTTAACTTGCCGAAACAATCAAAAAGGATCACGTGGTGTGTGAAAAAAAGACTTTACAATCACAAAAATATATTTAAATTTAAATCTAAATTGAAACAAACAGATTGGAATAGTATCATAACAAATGGAAAAGATATAAATAGTAATTATGAAACTTTTAATGACACTCTTATTGAACTATTAAATGAGTATATGCCATTTAAAAAAATTAAGTTAAAATCTAAATATAAAAAATACTGGCTCACTGTAGGCATAAAAAAGTCTTGTAAAAATAAAAGATTATTAAAAATACTAACAACTAAAACAAACAATCCGATATTAACCCAACATTACAAAAAATATGAAAAGATTCTAAAGAGAACAGTAACGACAGCAAAAAAACTCCACTACAAAAATAAATTGACTAAATCAAATAATAAAGTTAAGACAATGTGGAGTATATTAAATGAACGTACAAATAAAAAAATAGCAAGTGAGAAATGTAATATAACCCTACAAACGAATAATAGTTTAACATCAGAACCTAAAGAGGTTGCAAATATATTTAATAATTTTTTTGCGTCTGTCGGAGAGACCTCGAACAAGTCATCCGATAAACCGAAAGAACCTTCAGTTATTTGCCCTACTGAAAATTCAATCTTCCTCAGTCCAATTGATCCTTACGAGGTGAACTCATTAATAAAAAATTTAAAAAATAAAAACAGTCATGGCATCGATTAACTTCCACCTTCCTTATTAAAAAAATGTGCAGATGAATTAACCTTACCATTTTATTTATTATTAAACCAATCTTTTGAAGAAGGAATTTTTCCCAATCTTCTAAAAAAAGCTCTGATAAAACCAATTCACAAGAAAAATCAAAAAACTGATCCAAATAATTACCGTCCAATTGCGCTCTTACCGACTGCTTCCAAAATATTTGAAAAAGCCATGTGCAACCGAGTATATGCTTTTTGCGAAAAATACAAAATATTTAATATTAATGACTGCCAATACGGGTTCCGCAAAAACCGCTCCACTGTTCTAGCCGTTTACAAATACATACAAAAAGCCCTTGAAATAATAAAGTTCAATTTGAAATATTATTAAAAAAACTATATAGTATAGGACTCCGCGGAAAATGTTATGACTGGTTCGTATCTTATTTAAAAAATAGGGAGCAAATAGTTGAAATCGAGCATTATAATAACAACAAAAATGAAATAGAATTAATCAGATCCGACAGCAGACAAATTACCGCTTCAATCCCGCAAGGAAGCGTAATAGGATGTTTCTTATTTCTCGTCTACGTAAACGACCTGCCTGCTAATATAAATGAGCCATGTGTCCTATTTGCAGATGACATATCTATACTTACTTCATGCGAAAATAACTCAAATTTAAATGAAAAATTAAACTCCATATTAGAAACCACAATAAACTGGATGACTGAGCACAACTTAGAAATTAACTTCAATAAAACTAAAATAATCCCATTCCACCCTCGCCAAAAAACACCAATAAATAAAAACATTAGCTTTAAAAATAATAAATTAGAAGTAGTTGATAAGTTCACCCTATAGGGCTTAAACATTGATACGCACATAAATTGGAAAATACACATTCAGAAAATAAAAGCAAAAATATCAAAATTTTCTTACGCTCTTCGAGAGATCAAAAAAACGACAGACCTTAAAGAGCGAGTGACTGCGAGTGATGCGTGCCCTGCCTGCCCAATGACTGGCAGTCATTGGGCAGGCAGGGCAATGGAAAGTTAAACGTGTGCGCAGTTCGTCGTCTTCCCTTAAAAAAATTATAAAAGTAAGTACCTACGTATTTATTTGTATTGGTGTAGGTATGTTTATATTGGTAACTAGCGGCCCGTCCCGGCTTCGCACGGGTGGACATGATTTTTTAAATATTACCTTTCATTTATATTTTTTTGTTGTTTTATTTCTATATTTTTTTTAAACACAGTATCACTCCCGCACCGCTGCAATGCCTGGCTAGCCACGACACTGCGCGGCGGCGCCTTTTCTGTATCTATGACTTTTTAAATTCGTAATATCTATTGAACGGAATAGCCGATTTGAGCAATTCAAAAAGTATCCACATGAATTGAAACAGTCTTGAAAACTATATGATTTATTTGGATAAGGATTTAAACAGAAGTATGAATAACATGGTCTAATTTTGGCCGGAATTTCTATCAACTTGTAAAATATAAAAAGTGGTTATTGTGACATAACGATAATAGTTGGACATATAGTATCGTTACATATAGAAGTTTTTTGTAGTAATTGATATGTTCTATAATATTGTAAAATATACTTTTGTTCTATCATTAATAGTTTCCGCAGCGCATGCGACGAAAGATATTTTATGGCTTTTTTTACACCTCGGGTTACGTTACTAAAGTTTTAGTAAGGATCCCTAATATTTTCTAGCAATAAATATAGCCTATGTTACTTAGGGTGAATGTAGCTTTCCATTGGTGAAAGATTTTTTTTAAATCGGCACAGTAGTTTTTGAGTTTATTCATTACAAACACCTCTTCCATCTCTTTCAGCCATTTAATATTTGAAATGAAAACATTACTCCAATAAAAAATAAAATAAAAAAAGTCGGTAGTGGGCTCACTACCGACTTTTTAGAGCCTTGATTTTTTTTTTCTTGATGGTAGTTCGACCGTAAAAGCCAATGCAAATTTTTGGCATGATTTACTTTTTTCTTTTCGTCAGAAATGAAACCTAGGCTTTATGTTAGAGGACAATACAAAAAATCAATGGGCACGCCTTAATTATGGCGGTAAGGCCCCTCTTTGAGGCGTGGCTGTAAAGACTTCAGGTGTGATACTTCAAGGTTTAGGCAGATTAATAAACAACAATTTGAATTATTCTACTCTAAATTATTGTATACCCGGGCCAAACTACAATAATATTATGGAATTAGTTATTAGAAAAAAATATAATTATAATACTAATTTAACAGTGTGTATAGGTAATAGTTTAAAAGTAAAAAAGGAAGATATCACTGACTATGTAACTGAGATGATAAAATTAAATTGCAAAAAAATAATATTGTGTGCTTTTCCATATTTTGAACATTTGTCAAATAGACAAAATAATTATATTCACATGCTTAACAAGCATATGTACTTTTTAGTAAGTCACCACAGTGACAATTTTTTTTTTTTTGACACCAACATTTTTGTTGAACATTTGAAGTCGACCAGGGATACAGCGTATCTACCAATTAGTTTTAGACACAGTAGCAAAGCTATTAGCATATTATATTAACACAGACATAGATAGTATGTCGAAGTCGTGTATAATTAAAGCCACAATGTTTAGTAATAATACTAAAAATCATGTGGTTAGCCAAATTAACGATAGCACAATCGCTATGAATACTTTTATGAAGTGTACGAAGGAGGTTCCATGTATCACTATGGAAAATTCTTTTGAAAATGTGGGTGCCACAATTAGTTTCAACTCACTACCTAATGTTAATATTGAAGACTTGGGACAAACTCCGGATAGTAGTTTAAACTAATTAATAGGACAACAGAAGGTACCAGTAGCACCATAATTATACCAACTACTAATAAGGTATCTTCTTGCTTTCAAAATGTTAAACAGCAAAAAGGGGTTCAGCGGCATGCCTTGACATTATTTCATCAAAATATTCAGGGTATCTCTTCCAAATTATCAGAAATTGAAATGTTTTTAGAAAAAACAATGTTTGATGTAGTATGTTTTAGTGAACATTGGTTGAAGGATTACCAAATGCTACTTAGTTATGAAAATTATAATGTGGGAAGTTGTTTTAACCGTAAAGGTATGCTGCGTGGTGGGTCCCTGATATTAATAAAAAAATGCTTAAAATTTAAGCAACGTAAAGACATAGCTTGTCAACAGAACATTGCATTGAACTGTCCTGTGTAGAGCTGGATAAGCATGTTATAGTGTGCGTATACAGACCCCCGAACCCTCAAAACTTTAGTCTATTTGAATCAACCATGGAAGATATTTTAGCGAAACTTGCAGATAGTAACAAAACTGTAATTATTTGTGGAGATTTTAATATTAATATTTTGGACAATAATTCAACGAGCAGTAGATTTTTAAGCCTTTTTAAATCATTTAATTTGTTTAATATTTTTACTGAACCAACTAGAGTAACTCCAATCTCTGCAACTTGTATTGATAACGTTTTCTGCAATTGTGATTATTTAGATAAAGCTATAGTAAATTATCTTCCGTCTGATCATAGTGGACAAATGGTAACTTTTAAGTCTCAAGCAGCCTTGGAAAAAACTCAAGCTCAATTTAGGCCAATTACAATATGCAAATTAACAACTAACTTACAAAATAAGTTAAATATTCTGGGCCATAATATTGATGATGCTAATAAATTTTATGATAATTTCTTTTCTGTGGTACTTAATGAGTTTAATATAGCTTTTGAAAAGAAGTCGAAAAGTATTTTCCCTAAGTTTGTATTTAGTGACTGGGCGACTAAAGGTATTAGGATAAGTAGGGAAAGACTATATGAGCTATACGGCCTTAAGCCATTCTTCAACACTGAAAGCTTTAATAAATATGTTAATAGATATTCTAGACTTTTCAGAAAGATTTGCAAGGCAGCGAAGGCCCTGTATACTAGCAAAAAGATCAAATCGGCAGGCAATAAAATAAAAACTGTGTGGAAAGTTATTAATAGTGAAACTGGTAGGAATAAAGTACACAACACGGATTTCTTACTGGAGACTTCACATGGTCCCATAAGTTCTAACATAGAAGTAGCCCAAGAGTTTGTTAATTATTTCACTGATATACCTCTTAGAACAACAGAAACTCTAGATTCCTCCCCTGAAGCCTCAATAGCTTTACTGAAGTCAAACTTGCCAGGCTGTCCGGTTGAATTTAAATTCAAACATATAAACCCTATGACGGTCATAATTTGAAATCAAATTAACTGAGGACCTGTGGGGAATGTCTGTTAAGGTATGCACATCCATAATTGAGACCATAGCACCATATTTAGCTTTAATATTTAATTTGTGTGTGGACCAAGGAGTCTTTCCGGATATAATGAAGTACAGTAAGGTTATACCACTTTTTAAATCCGGTGACCATAGTGACACTAATAATTACAGACCTGTATCGGTATTGCCAGTTTTCAGTAAGGTGTTTGAAAAAGTTATGCTTAATCAAATGCTTTACCATTTTAACAGCAATAAAATTTTTCACGATCAGCAGTATGGCTTTACCAAAGGACGTTGTACGACTGACGCTGGTGTCACTTTATTAAAACATATATTTGCAGCGTGGGAGGAAGCCCAAGATGCGATAGGGATTTTTTGTGACCTCTCAAAGGCTTTCGATTGTGTTAATCACGAGACCTTGCTTTTAAAACTACAACATTATGGGCTTGGTAAACTTGCACTCAGCTTGGTGAAATCATATTTAAATGACAGGCAACAGCAAGTTCAAATAAATGGTACAAATTCTCAGGGTTTGAAAGTCAAAATGCCACAAGGCTCAATATTGGGTCCTTTCCTCTTCTTAGTATATATTAACGATCTACCGCACCTATTAAAAAAACAGCCGCACATTGTATTGTTTGCTGACGATAAAACTGGTTCACTGTTAATAATTTAGTGTTAAATGGAAAAAAAACTAAGTGCATAAGATTTGCGTTACCTAATGTTGAAAGTAATAAATCCGATATAGTATTGAACAAGGAGAAACTTGAATTCGTCGAGAACACGGTTTTCCTGGGGATCACTCTTGACTCGAGGCTACAATGGGGTCCACATTTAGCATCTCTGGGAGGTCGGCTTAGTTCAGCAGCATATGCTGTTAGAAAAATCCGTCAATTTACAGATGTCGATACCGCGAGACTAGTCTATTTTAGTTACTTCCATAGCATAATGTCTTACGGTATTTTACTATGGGGGCGGGCAGCAGATATTGAGTCTATTATTATTCTGCAGAAAAGAGCTATCAGAGCCATATATAATCTTCGCAGGCGCGATTCTCTTAGGGAACTGTTTAAGGAAATAAACATCATGACGGTCCCTTGTCAATACATTTATGAAAACATTATGTATGTTCGGAAAAATATTCATCTTTTTACTAAGATAAGTGACAGGCACAATTTTAATACTAGGAATAGGAACCAATTAGATCAACCTCGATTCAGATTGGCTAAAGTACATAGTTCTTTTATGGGTTACTGTGTAAAGTTTTATAATAAAATCCCACTTGGAATTCAAAATCTAAATGAGTCGAAATTTAAAACATGCATTAAACGCACACTATGTAGACAAGCATATTATAAATTGGAAGATTACATCCTTGATAAAAAAAAATGCTTGGCTAAATGCCGGTCCTGCTCCACAGCCACAGCCACATTTGCCTACAAATTAGTTTGGAAGAAATGCGGGGGCCCCTTTTTGTATTGTTGTTTTCGAAATGTTTTTTTTTTTTATATATACTATTTTTCATTATTTTATTGGTTTTGTGATCAATTACTTATTACTTTTTGTAATTGGAAACAATAAGATTGTATAATGTATTTTTTTTTATTTGTGAATGTGAAAGTACCATGGAGCATTTTTATTTTAATAGGTTACAACTTGTTTGACATTAAAAGCATGGCAGTTGAGAGTTTGTCATGCTCACTAAAATGTCTCGCTGATGGTGGCACGTGTTATTGGGTCATTCGGTTCCCTTCAAAATGGTTGAGCTGAGTGGGGCTGAGGCACGCGTCATGCTCGTGAACGGGCGCCGTCAGTAGGGACTGGTCATCTCTTAGCTGCCAGTAGCTCAATTCAATTTCTATTTTTTTTAATTAGTTCATTTTATTTTTTTATTACTTATCTGCATTGTGCTCACATAATAGAAGCGACAAGAAAAATGTAACCAAGATTTATGTAACTCATAATATGATTTTAAAAGAGTGTCCATGGAGTTTCTTGCACGTTCTTCTCCATAGAGATCTACGCTTTGGAACGTGCAATTTAGCTTCACTTTTTTTTGGACTGACCGACATTTTGACAATTCAAAAGTGCCTGTAATTGGTCTATTTGAAATAAACTATTCTGATTCTGATTCTGATTCTTCACGGCGTCCTAACCTTCCGCATGACCCAGGTTCTGACCGGACATTGCAAGTTCGGGAGGTTCCTGTTCCGGATTCGCGCGGAACCGACGCCCGGGTGCCACCACTGTGTGGATTGCCCGGAGGATACGGTGGAGCACACGGTCGAAATGTGCCCCAATTGGGCAGAGCAACGCCGTGTTCTCGTGAGGGCGATCGGCAGCGGCGATCTCTCGCACCAGGCCCTGGTACGGTCCATGGTCCGGAGCGAGGAGGGATGGCAGGCGGTCGCCTCCTTCTGCGAAGCAGTAATGCTAGCAAAGGAGGAGGCCGCACGCGAGAGGCAACGGCCTTCTCGACCCAGCCGCCGCGGGGACTCCGATTCCGATCCTGATTTCCAGCCAACGAAGACGCGAGCTTGCGGACGGCGAGCTATGGGTAGCTTACTGTCCGACCGTCCGGACCAAGCCCAGGTCATCAACGGCGCGCACTGTTCCCGCGCGCCTCAAGGAGTGGTCAGAAAACCGTAGAGTGGGTCTCTACGGTTTGCGTTTTACCTGCTAGCTGCAGGCAGGCAGGGTCAAAGCCTACTGGGGCCAAGGGTTTGCTTCCGAAAGGAAAGCCCGGCCCTGGTATCTAAGGCCACGAAGGAACGGGGTGGGTTTTTAGTCAGTAAGAGTCTGACACTACTGAAATTTATATTGAGAAAGAAGTTTTAAGTTTGTTAGTCATGTATTACTTACACTGTACGCTTGCAGTTTCTCATTACTATAATTAGTAAAAAAAAAAAAACGTAACACGAATTGAAAAGATACGCATTAGTATTGCGATAGTGATTGAGACCATTTAATGCGTACACACCATAAATACCAAAACCAAAATGAAAACTATCTATTATAAAACCACATTAAACCATTACTACTTCAAACTATTGCAGGATATACTGGCGCAGCTTTAAGCCTATATCAAAGTCCACATTTGACTTGAAACATGGATGAAACATATTTGTCTCTCGACCCAACTAAAACTAAAGATGTTAGCGCTATTATGTATGTTCCTTTGGAACTGGAAAAGAAAATACCACCGTACTGACAACGGTAAGTGCATTTACTACTTAGCTACTTTTTTTAGATGATCTTAGAGTTGGCTATCAAAAATGATGTTACGATTCGCCACCGCCTCACACATCTCATTTGTTGCAGCCCCTCGATGTTGCGGTTTTTAAATCATTTAAGATGAAATATGATTGTAATTTAGTTGAATGGAAGCGCCACAATGCTGTGAAGATTCTCAACCCAAACATTCTCAGCCCAAAAAAAAGAAATCACCTAAAATAAATATAATCTCGGATATAAAAATAAACTTTGAAGAACTTTTGTTAGAAAAAATACGCCAGGATAAAAAAAGACAATACTTCTGTAAAGCCCGGTTTACACTTTGTTAAGTTTATACTGCAGGTGATAAGTGCAGGTGATTAGTGTTACCGTGCGTGTTGCAAACCGGCGGCCGCGCTGTCAGCCGCATGTACCGGGCATTATGTACTCGTAGTTACCTCGTGACTGAATTGAATTTTTATGATTGTTGGATTAAGCAAGTGTTAAGTGCGATTAGTGCTAATTGATTAGTGTGAGTGAATAGAATCAAGGTCTATTTTTGCTGTTAAGTGACCTCCCCCCTTGTACTATTCCACTCCCCTCTCTCGCAGTTCGCCTGTACTAATCAGTGTGTAAACACGTGTGTGTTAAGTGCGCAGTGTCAAGTTCAAAGCGAAAATGAAGTGGACGGAACAACATACTTTAAAATTCGTACAAGAATAGTACGCAGAATTTAAAAACAAACAATTGAAAGATGCGGCCCTATTGAAACTGAGTGAAGCGATGGAAATTCCCGACTTCGGTCCCAAAGAAGCGTACAACAAAATACGAAGCTTGAAATCGACCTTCTTCCAAGAGCACAAAAAAGTAAAAGATTCTATTAAATCGGGTGCAGAGCTTGATGATATATATGTGCCAAATATCAAATGGTACAAAGTGATGGATGATGCCCTAAAGGCAGTAAATGTTGGAGAATGCAGAGAAACATCGAGTAATATGGTGAGTATTCCATAGGTACTATGTTTTTTTTTTCACCGCACTACGGGTAGGCAAAGAAAGCTTAGAATTTATAGTAACTTCAATAGGCAGGGGCCGACCGATAGCGAGAGAGTGAAAGAAAACACAAAATTATTTAGAATACATTTATTTATAGTATCTTATATGCTAACTTACTAGGTAGGAAATTGTACTGAAACCGATTGCTATTAATGTACCATTCTTGCCTGCCAGGGTACTGAGCCTTCACCAACAAAATAATCTGCATAGCTATCTCGTACATTGTGAGCTTGTTGTGATGATCTATTTTGCAAACTTCTTTCAATGTTTACTATACCTGTTGCTAGAAACTCTCTCCAGGAACCAGGTGTGATGTTCCCCGTTTAGATGTTTTCTGTATCAACTGTTACACTTTGAATAGTACCTTGCGTTTTTCTAAGCCAATTGTGCAAAGCAACACACGTTCTATTTTATGAGCTTTAGCGGGAGCATATGGGAGGGGTTTCAGAAATATTCTAAATTTACACACTAATATTCCGAAGGCATTTTCAACTATCCGTAGTTGAACACTTTTTGCTTAAGAGATAAATTATTTCCTCCGTATGGTTTCATAAGGTAAGTTAGAATAGAATAGAATAAGCTTTATTGTACAACAAAATATGTAGTAACAATTTACAGGAACTTAAATCTATGGGTACAAAGGCGGTCTTATAGGCGGACAGCGATTTCTACCAGACAACCTTAGGATGGATTATAAGAACTTTAAAAAGAGGGGTAGTCTGCGGTGTACTACTAGCAAATATAACTAACATAAAACTAAAAATACGAAAAATGGATAAAATATACCTTTACAAAAGATAATACATAAGCTTAAAATATATATATATCAGTACATGTATATAATATAAATATATAATATATATATAATTATGTGTTACACAATTAAATGGAAGCGAACAAAGAAAAATCAAGAAAAGAATAAAGGGTAGTGATGGAAGAAACTAAATTAGATAGAAGCAAAATCATATTAGAGAGAAAGGTAATGTTCTTTGACAAGGTTTTTAAAAGAACCTAGCGATTGGGCTTGCCTAACTGGCATCGGCAACGCGTTCCATAATCGCACCGCCTGGACCGTGAATGACTTGTCACAGAATTTAGAAGAATGTGAGGGCATCAAAAGCTTCAAGTTCTCCGATGGTCTCAAATGTCTACTATGTGTGTCATGAAGGAACTTAAAACGTTCTTTGAGATAAGAGGGGGTTGTAGGAATAAACAAGACACTGTAAAGTAACGATAAGATATGGGTATTCCGGCGAAGGCGGATTGGCAGCCACTTGAGCTTAATACGGAATTCAGAAACATGGTCATACTTGCGTAAACCAAATATGAACCTAATACAAAAATTTTGGAGTCGCTCAAGCTTATCTAGCTGCGCTTCAGTTAGGTCTAAATAACTGACATCGGCATAATCAAGGATTGGGAGAAGGAGGGATTGGGCGAGCGCAGTTTTGGTGGCAGTTGGCAGAAAATTACGCAGCCTACGCAACGACCCCGCAGACGCAAACAACTTTCGACTAACCTCCTGCAACTGAGGACCCCATGTAAAGTCTTTGTCAATAAAAATACCAAGATCTTTTACTGTATCATTATAAGCAATAGTTGAGCCATCAAAAATTATCGGTGGTAGCCGCGTCCAGTTGATTTTTGAGCGCAACCTAGGGCAATAATATAATGGGAAAGCATTATCTGCAACAATCACACGGTTTGGTGGTAGAAAATTATTCTCTAGAGCGTGGCTCAAGCTGGAGTTTCGGAAAACTCCATCACTGATTCGTCCATTGCATCCAGTGTCAAAATAAATAAAACAATAATCATGGTCTACTAATGCCATAAGAACGATGCTGTGCCGGTTCTTGTAATTGTAATAATAACTTCCAGAATCATCTGGTGCATTCAGTACGACGTGTTTACCGTCTAATGCACCACAGCAACCGGGAAAGTTCCATTTTTGACTGAATCCTTCTTCAATACTTTTCCATTCTTCTATACTTCTGGGAATCTGCAACAAATAATAAATATATTTATTAATGACATGTTATGTATTTATAGAACCTGGAGTCTCAAGACACAAATACACAGACACACAGACATAAATTGTTACATACCAAACAGTTTGGTTTTACAAGGGGTCGTTCAACAACCGATGCTGGTGTTGAACTTTTAGGACATATTTATGATGCATGGGAAGACAAATTCGATGCCTTGGGCATTTTTTGCGATTTGTCTAAGGCCTTCGATTGCGTTCTCCATGACACATTAATCAGGAAACTACACCATTACGGAATCCGGAACTCCTCCCTGGATCTTCTTACATCATATCTGAGTGAACGGATTCAGAGAGTTGACGTAAACGGAAGATCTCCAGGATCTGTAGTTAGAATGGGTGTCCCCCAGGGCTCAATTCTTGGACCATTTTTGTTTCTAATTTACATAAACCACTTACCTTACTTGATAAAAGATAATCATAATATAGTGTTGTTCGCAGACGACACATCACTTTTATTTAAACTTAAACGTCAGCAGCCGGTAACTGATGATATAAATCTAGCTCTTTCAAAAATAGTACACTGGTTTAATGTAAATAACCTACTGCTTAATGAAAAAAAAAACAAAATGTATTAAGTTTACCATGCCTAATGTTAGGCAAGTGGAAAGTAGTGTGCTAATCAAAGATAAAGAGTTGAGTCCTGAAGATAGTACAGTGTTCTTAGGCATAACTTTAGATGCTAAGCTTCAGGGCCCACATATAGACAAATTTATCGAAGAAACTTAGCTCCGCAGCATACGCTGTTAGACAAATTAGAAATTTAACCGATGTAGAGACAGCCCGTTTAGTTTATTTTAGCTACTTCCATAGTGTCATGTCGTTCGGTATTCTACTGTGGGGAAATGCCGCCGATATCCAGACAATTTTTATTTTGCAGAAAAGGGCTATTCGTTCGATTTATAAATTAAGTCCTAGATACTCCCTCAGAGATAAATTTAAAGATATCAATATAATGACCGTACGTTCGCAGTATATTTACGAGAATATTTTGTATGCCCACAAAAATAAAAACATGTTTAAGAAATACAGTGATATTCATAATTTTAATACTAGGAATAAACATAAAGTAGTTTCTGCTACCAGGCTCAAAAAAATAGGGGGCTCATTTAGATGCCAATGTATACACTTCTATAATAAACTTCCTAGTCATATTCAACAACTAAGCCTAAATAAATGCAAATCATTTGTAAAGCGAAAACTTTGCGAAAAGGCTTTTTACACTGTAAAGGACTACGTTGAGGACGAAAAGGCTTGGGATTGACCTGCTCCAGTGCGGTCTGCAATTCTTTTGTTTTTTTCTTTTGTGCAATTATTTTCATTTTTATTATTATATATTTTTTTTACCATTTGATATTTCAAATTCAAATCATCTTTATTGTGGACTTATAGGTATACGTCATAAATACAGGTCTTAAATAATTAAAATAAGTTCAGCTATGTCCCGCCGTTGAGGCATACAACAATAAGACACAAATCAGAGGTTAAAACACAATTAGTCATATTAGTTTCATTACATTATTAAAATATTCCAAATTATTAATACATACAAATTAAATTCCAAGTCATATTAGTATTAATTCATTATTACAACATTGCAAATTATATTCTAACATAAATATTAAAAGAGGAAAGACACAAGCAATTTAAATGGTATTCAAATACAATTCATTAGATTACAATTTATGTTCATCTTTTACAATTTGACATTGTAGATTATTTTAATTTTACAATTAGATGTATATATATATATTTTGTTTTAAATAATGTTTGACATAAATACTTTGCTAAGTATTACATTTTATAAACTATATTTTTTTCTTTTTTTTTTCTTTTAATATTGTGAACGTGAGGACAATGTGGATTAGTTTTTATTATTATTATTTTTTCTCTTCTCTTCTCTCTTTTCAGTAATTTTTAGCATATGTCTGGCAATTTGAATATTTTCTGCGGCCTACCCAAATGTCCTTTCCTTGGTATTGATCGTCAAATCGTTGAGCTCCTTAGTGTCCTGAGTTGAGCTTTGCGAATACTGACAAATGCTTGCACTGACTGGACAGGTCCACTCAAATCTGTATGGTTCTTTCTTCAAAAGGCCATTTCAGACAAATCTGCATGGTCCTCATGTGATTTGACCAATACATATTTACTGTATGGACTTTAAAAGAGACTGACCCCTGAGTTTGTTTCGGTGTTTCTTCTCAGGGTAGTCAGCTAGGAAACACCGGCCTCATCTAGTGATAAAAATGACAAAAAAAATTTTTGACGTGTAAAAGTGTTTTTAAAAACCTACTTACAAAATAAATATCATTTATCATTTATATCATTTATCATTTAAGATAAAATCAACACTAATGTTAACAATAATCAACAATAATGTTGAGACAAGTGACACTGAAGGCGAGAAGGCTGTTGAAAATACTTCAGGAGTTGGAACCTCAAGCAATGACTCGGGCCAGTCATTCAAAGGGAAAAATCCTCGGAAAAGGACGATGCTACGAGACTATGATAACTTACTGACAAAGGCCCAAAATGTAGCCAACAGTGTCAACAGCTCTGTTGTATCAGATAATGAATTCGACTTATTTGGACGAATGATTGCAGTTCAGTTGAAAAATTTACCAATGGAGTCAGCAACAGTATATTCAAAATTATCTTTCTGGTTTGCGCTTGAAACATATCCGCCGTCAGTCTCAAACATCCAATTTCATTTATGAAATGGTAGAAAACAGAACACAATCACATTTTATGTCGTCTCCTCCAACTTCAACCATTTCTAGAAATTCTTATTATTCGAGCAACAACGATACATACAATGAAAATGCCACATTGAGTTATGGAAATCTTGAAAATACAAATACAACTGTTGTGACAAATCAGTCAAATTCTGAAAATGCATTTACGTCTGTTGTTGATAGAAATGATGTGTTAACCCAAGCTTGGGAATCTGCATAAGGAATTTACAACATTCCAATACAATTTTATGTTTGTAATTTTATATCTAAAAATAAAACCGATATAAAATATTTGTTAATGTGTTACTAACCTTTATATAATCTTTTAAGGCGTTGTATACAGCATCGCAGACTATCGGTTTCATTAAACTTATTGCTGGTTTAGATACTCTGAATAAATGTGACAAAGTACGCAGACTACATCAGTGGCAAGAAAATACAACACTATCTGAAGTTTTATTTTTGGCGTGAGTGCACTCCTCATAAAAGTATCTGTTTTTTTTTTATGGCGGGCTCAACGTGCGTCAGCAACTTTTCAAATTGCGTTTCTGTCATTCGCATTGATCTGTAAAATTCAGCAGGATCTTCCTTAGCAATTTCTTCAAAAAGTTTATTGCTGGCTCCATACTGAGAACGTCTGGTAATCCATTTTCTTTGCCATAATCTCTTAGGCCTATTGATTTCAAAATTGAGTTCATTTTCTATATCAGATACCACGTCAGATACAATATCCTTAATTATTTGTCTCAATATTAAGCGCTGTTCATCTTCCATTTCAGAGACACTATGCACAATGGACAGTACCACTACTTTGAGCTTCTTCCTAAACACTGTGTAAACGGAGATGGAAAAGACTACTTAACACTTGAGACTTATCGCGTAAAGTTAACACTTATCACTTCACACTTCGCAAAGTGTAAACCGGCCTTAAGAAAGAAACAAGGGGCAAAAGGTACGGAAGTGATTACTGCGTCGATTAATAAAAAAGATGTTAAAGAAAAGGAAAAGCAAATAACTACTGAATGGGTATCATTAACTCGAGAAGTGAAGACGCGGGATTTGAAGGGTAAAAGAAAATTAAAGAGCCCTATTGCAAAGCCAAGTTCGTCAGGTATAAAAAAAACTGAAAACAAAGAAATCTAAACGACAAGATTCAACCAGCTCCAACTAATATCTCAGATGTATGTTATTATATTATACAGTGATATAGAGTATGATTATCGCTAAGATGAAAGATTAAAAAACGAATTCTGGGACGAAAAGTATTTTTCAATACACTGACTCGAAAACTGCCTCTTATCGCACTACGATTAGGTTCAACATGGCATGTGTATCAGCCGCGTGCTTTTTTTTTTAATTTATCAAAACAAGGGCTTTTTTCATTCCTATTTCGTCAAGGTCAAGAATGTTTTTTTTTTTTAAAGCAGAGTAGGATATTTTTTTAGGTTTTAATCATAGATATCCGGAGATATGCCTTCATTGCAAAATAATAAGAAATCCTTGCGCAACCGCTTATCTCCCACCAAAATAATTACAACATTCACAAATAGTGTATTTACGACACACACTCAAAATTTGTACACGCACACTAAGAAGAAAGCAGCTACACTAAATCAATTTCTAATAGCACACATAAATAGAATGGGCGGGGCATTCGCTTGTAAGCACGGAAACATTCAATGCACACGCATGCAATTAGAGCATCGAACCGACTGTCGATAATTGTTATCGATATTTAATTTCAGCATATTCTTGTAATATAATTACTTCGTCTAATTTTCTTTAAATAATTTCTTTTTTATATACTTATCCGAAAAGTGAGTAATGATTATAAAATAAAATAGGAATTAGTTTTTTTATATCGTATTACCGTTTCAAGGGAACGTTCTCTGTTAAATATCATGCTGTTATTATTAAACAATATATTACTTAATCTTAACTATATGATTTTAATCTTATGTGACTACCTACATTCAGAGTTGGTTTAAACATTTAGGTAAATTTTATACACGTATTCAAACTCGCTAGCGTTAACATAAATTTCTATGGAATCAAAATAGCGTCATCTAGCAAACTCGTTTTCATTTTAAACAAATTGTAGGTAGTTGATGCTGACAGGATCGAATTCGTTAGGATGAAATAACTCACACTAACTACTCAAAATAAATACATCTAACAAAAAAATACTGGTCAAGTGTGAATCCGACTCGCGCACCAAGGATTCCGTATAAATTTACCTATGTAAATGGTTCAATTCCAAAATTTCTCAAAGACTTTTCCGAATCGCAAAAAAAGATATTTTTTTCATCACAAATCTTTGCTGGAAGTGAGTTACACAGTCGTACTGCATGAAAACAGAAGGAGTTGGAATAGAAATTATATTATTATAAGTTGGAGAATTATATCAAGATAAAAATGCTTGGATCAATGCTGGTCCAGCTGCACTACAACTAGGGCGTACAAAAACACCAAATACCCAGATTTAAAAAAATAATGATTTAATAGTTTTGCATAGCGAACATAAAATATTGTAACTTTTGACCAAAAATAAATAACTGTATAAAATTATACTTGTTTATCGTGCTACTTATCATATTGTACTATAACTTTTGATCATCTCAATCTTTAGATATAATGTCAATTTAAGTTCACGGGTATTGAAATAACAATACCTTAATTTCGTTCAAACAACATTCATTCAATAACTAATTTAACTCTTACTATACATGTAATACGACAATATTCATAGAAATGTAAAAAAATATATTGAACTGCGAATAATACGCATATCGATAAAATCAGCCTGACGCACTCGATTGCACCTCTCTAAATCTTGAACGGTCATTGCGGTCATTGCGTTCGGGAAGATTCGGGCTAGTTCGGTCTAGTTCGTGTCGTTCCGAACTTGAGTTCGTGAAATATTTAAAAATTAAAATATAAAACAGTGACTTAATTGTTTAATTACCGGTGGCAGGATACGCCATTTGTCTTCAGGTTGCTGATATGTGACCTATTTTTGCATATAATTACTGCACAACTCGGCATTTTGGTTTTTTGCGCATCAGTAGTACCCTGTACGCAATTGCAAAGCGAATGAATGAAGCGTACAGCCGTTGTTCGATTATAAGGGTCGTTTGCCCAGATCGAGGCGCCACGTGCCACGCCCCCAAGGCATATCCCTCGATATCCGTGGTTTTAATATTTAATGAAAATCTTAATTGTGTTTTTGAACAGAATATAATAAATAAACATGATTACTTACTCAATAATTAGTTAGTACCAACAAAATAATTAACATTTATCTGTGTTATAAATTCAAACATATTTGAATTTGTATTTTTGTTAATATGTGGATGTATATTGGTTTGATTCCTTTGCTGCAAAGGATAAAGTCCAAGAAATACTATTATCTAACCTATTTATTTGTGTTATTTGTGAAAAAAATGTTGAATTTAAGATTTGAAGAGAATTCTTTAGATGCTACTCCGGCGCCGCCACATATTGTTGTTAAGGTAAAAAATACCGATAGCATTCTTCCATCTAAAGCAAAACTAAAATGTATGGCAACTTTTAAAAAATCTTTAGTACAAAATGAACAAAAATGCGTCATAATAATAATTTTCAGAGAAAGTATTTCTTCGTAAGTGTATTGAAAAACATCGTTTGATACACGTGCAAATTTGTCACTGCTGCCTTCGGCTCCATAACGTATACATGTATTATATTGTATTCTACTTGTGATTAAGTACAAACAGGTACCGACTGATTGGTAAGTAGCTACTATAATAATTTTGTCACTAATAATATTGAAAGTGTAATAAGTATTAGCACAACTCAAATCTAGCAGGTTGTGGAACGATATTTTTGAAAATCTTGGGTTGCTTCAACAACAAGCGGAAAGCTTGCTATTTATTACAAGAAACAAACAATCATGTAAAACAATTTAATAGTATAATATTAAAAATCCTTGCAGGTAAAAGAGTAAATTTCACAAGAACGTATTAAGCAAGATGATTTTCTGCAGTAGTGCACTATAGTAAAAAAGGTTATAGTATATTTAACTAAAGTTCAAAAGGCGGTATGCCCTGAAGCTTCGTACTTCTATACAGGTAAATATATAAATAAAGGTTACCTATCATAAGTTCGAAAAACGTTTGACCGAATTTCATTTCACATAAAACTTTTCAACTATTATCGTTTCGTTTTTTTTATTTCATCGAAGTCACGTCTGCCACTGTAACAGTTCACCTATTTTCAATTCGAATTTTTTCGTTACACCAAAATTTAATTTGGTCAAAAAACTTTTCACCGGTGTTACACTTAGCGGAACTATCATTTGTTCGAAGTATTATGTTTCCGAACATTCATTGGACCCATTTTTGCAAACAAGAACCAACCCACAGTTTGAGTGAAATTGAGTTTAGTACATAGATGGCGCTCAAATCACGCATTCTAGCTTCTCTAAAAAAATGGTTCCTTTCACCGACTAACAACAGAGATACAACACTGTCACTTGCTGAACCAACCCACTTTGGCCACCTTTTAATAAACTGTAAAGAACTATACGGCATGGTCCCCTAAACACTTATTAAAACTAATTGTTAAACAGACCCATGATCCTTGGTACCTTTTCAACTTAAGCATTTTAATTATGCAAACCAGAACCAATGTTCGTTGGTTCCATCTAGCATAAAAAGTTATAATATTTTTATAACTAAATAGAACCAAGAGAGTTTGGTTCTTGTTTGCATAATGCAAATTATGTTAGTCTTGAAGGAACCACGTAGCATAGTTCTTAATGGTGTTAAAATTCAGCATTATTTAATCAAAAATAAAAGAACCATTCTAATCGCGGGTATCGTTAATACAGATAATAATAAAAAATAACAAAATGTGATTTTACTTTTGTAGTATTTTTTTTTTTCACGTGTACATAATAAGTTTTTTTTTTGTATTGGACACACTAAAAATAACACTGGCAACACTAACATTACACAATATTTCTGTTTGCGACTTGCGTCTTCATTTTGTTAAATGTTCGTTCGATATTTAAAATGTTTAGAAAAAATGCTAGTGCTAGAACAAAGGCCCTACTTATTGCCTGCTTGTTACAAAGTTCAGATGAAGAAGATAGTGACAGTAATGGTAAGTGATTATAAAATTAACCTGTTCCTAAACTTTTGTTTTGTTTTATAACCTCAAAATGTAGTAGATTTTAACTTTAAACTAACATGATTATGGTAAAATAAGACAGAATGGTATGACGAACTTCTACCCATATATTATTTAAAGTTCCCCATGTATCTATGTAGGTTCTTATCTGTGGTTTAATTTTGTCAAACCTTATTTCTGTGTTGGGTTAATTTTGGTAAGTACCTACATATTTTTGATCTTATGCCTCGCGGCCTGTCAATCAGGGCAAGTCAACACAATACACACTAATGACTTCAGTAGCTACATGCTTCATATTGTTTAGGTTCGTCCCTATGTAAATACATGTAAACAGGAACAAAACCTACTTAGCTACCTAAACATGCACATTACATTACACACATCATTTATTTAATTATATTGCAGATGTTATAGAAGCAACTCCGGAAAGCAGTCCCACGAAGGTGAATAAAGGTAAGTACTTTCTAAACTCTGACTAACGGTTAAGTATACAGATTGGGTCAGTCTATAAAACTAAATTAACTCTACCTATTGAAAGCTTATATAATTTCCATTGCATTGTTTAGACAGGGTTATTTATAATGAAAATTTTTACATGGATAAAGTAAAACCGTATTGACGTATTTTTTTGCTTATTGTTTTTAAGTACATTTTTTAGGGTTGCGTACCCGTAGGTTGCCATACGGAACCCTACTAAGCCTCCGCTATCAGTCCGTTGCCGCTATAACAACATATTATAAGTAAAATAATGAATGATGGGTTATACGGGGTGGAAGGGACACCGACGCGAAAACGATTACCATGAATTCAGTACACATCATTCTTAGCCCCCTACACAGAAATTTTTCAGCGGTTTAAAAAAAAAGCTGTTCCATACATTTCGACCGTGTAGGTATATTTGTCGCCACGAGTCGTGAGCACAAATGACAAGTAAATTTTTCGGTTTTTGGGTTCCTTTCGGGGTTTTTGGGGGGCCGACTCTGACGGACCAATCACGTGCAGCGTCGGCGGCCCAAAAATACTCGGAAAGAAACCCGAAAACCCGAAAATTAACTTGACCTTTGTACTCACGACTCATGGCGAATACTACTTATATTGCACTTTTGTTGGGGGGGCTCAGGATGATGTGTACTGAATACGAGGTAATCGTTTTTGCATCGGTGTCCTTCCACCCCGTATAGCTTTACGAAAAACAAAATGTCAGAAGATAACATTTTTCTTTCTTCCGCAGCTTTGCCTGTTGCTAATGCCGAGCCGCTTTTAGTTGCTTCGACCATTAATATTGATGGTGAGAAATCTGGTGAAAGCAGCATAGAACCTCCCGCTTATTCCCCCTTAACTCCTCGACTACTGAATGTACCTGGTGAAAGCAGCATAGAACCTCCCGCTTATTCCCCCCTAACTCCTCGACTACTGAATGTACCTGGTGAAAGGAGCATAGAACCTCCCGCTTATTCCCCCCTAACTCCTCGACCACCGAATGAGGTTCAACCTGTTGAAAGGAGCATAGAACCTCCAGCTTGTTCCCCCCTTACTCCTCGACCACCGAATGTACAAATGCTTATGTCTCCGAAACCACATTGTTCAACAAAAGAAAACATCCCAAACATTCAATTTTTATCTTCACCATTGCAACCAATGTCGCCAGAGACAACAGAATTATTTAATATTCTAGCTGATTCCCTTGACAATGAAGAATCCAACATTAATAGCAATGAAAACGCTGCACTAGGTTCACCGATTCCTTCGGACATAACAAACATCATGAATAGTGATGACTCCGTACAGGACCCAGACTTCGTTTGTCATAATGAAAACGGAATATCTAGTGATAAAAGCTCTGAAGATTCCGTATCTTTGTTAGCGACAATAGAAGAAGGACCTCAAACTGCGATAGAAATACGGGATGAAACTAATACATCAAACCATAACTCAAGCAGTCTAATTTTGCAAGAAGAAGATATTGAAACTGAAGCATCATTCCAAGGAAGACCAAAAAGGTGTAGAAAAAGATTATATGGTGGAGACCTAAGAGAAGACAGAAAGAAGAAAAAATATAATAATCTAAGCTATGTGAACACTAAAAAGCAGGTAGTCGAAAGTAAGGTATTCATTGACTATAGCTGTAATTGTCCAAAACAATGTCAAGAAAAGGTATCATCTGAACAAAAACTAGAAGAATTTAATAAGTTCTATTCGTTTGGTTCATATGTTGCACAAAATATGTATTTGATAGCTTGCATTAAGGAAAAACCTAAGAAACGAGCATACGTCACGACTGCGCGACATAATTTAAAAAGAAACAACAAAACATATACTCGGGAATATTATTTGAAAAATATCTTAGTCTGCAAACAAATATTCTTGAATACACTTCAAACGTCATCTAAAAGAATAAACACAGCTCTTTGTAAAATGCGGAATAATTGCCTGAAAGATATGCGAGGACTACAAGCGGGTCAAAATGCGGCTTCAACAGACAGTGAATTGTTTCTGGAAAACATAATTAGGAAATTACCAACTTATATATCACATTATCGCCGAGCTAAAAGTAACGACGCAAAGTTTCTCACATCGGACATGACTTTACCCAAAATATATAATCTCTATAGTGAAGAAGCTAAATCAGCTGGTCAAAAAGTTCTTTCTTACTCTAAAGTAAGACATGTGTTCGTCACAAAATTTAACTTGCGTACCAAACCCCTTAAAAAAGACACTTGCAACAGATGTGACTTCTATGAAAGTAAAAAGAATCAGGCATCGGAAGAAGAAAAAAGGAAAATCGAAGAAGACCACAAAAAGCATATCGACAAAGCTAAATTTTTGCAACAAGAACTCAAAAAAGATATGAAACTGGCAAAAGATGACCCAACTATAGAAACTATTACTTTTGATCTTCAAAAAACGTTGCCTCTTCCGAGGATACCCACAAATATTGTTTTTTATAAAAGACAGCTATGGGTATATAATCTGGGTATCCATACAGGCAGTAATGACCAAGCACATTGTAATGTGTGGGTGGAAGGGGAGGCAGGCAGAGGGTCGCAGGAAGTCGGTTCGTGTTTAATAAAACATATCACAGAAAGATTAAAAGATGGTGTTGAGAGTTTATTCCTCTGGAGTGACTCATGTGGGGGTCAAAATAGAAATATTAAACTGACCCTAATGTTGAAAGCATTATTGAATGATCATCCCACTCTAAAAGAGTATTTCTTTTAGAGTGGGATCATCGATTTTTAGAATCTGGCCACAGTTTTTTACCAAATGACACGGATTTTGGCCGGATAGAGTGCTCTCTTAAACACCAGCAACGATTGTACACCCCAGATGATTACATAGAGATCATGAAAAACTGTAGAAAAATTAAACCAATGATTGTAGACAGGCTTAGCGTTCCTGCACACGATGCCGTCACCGCGCCGTCGCCGCGCCGACGCCGCGCAATAACACTGTAGATACGAGTAGCGCGAAGCCCGCCACCGCGCCGCCTCCGCGCGCGTTCCCTCTGTTTGATCCATTCCATTACCGGCCGCGTATGAACGTGCACGTGCGTAACTTTTTAAGAAATTATCATGGAAAGTTTTGATTACGAAACGTTTATAAGTTTAGTGGAGGACAGAGAAGTGTTATGGGACAAAACTTTGGAAATATATAAAGACAAGCGTAAAAGTTTAAAAGCTTGGTTTGAGATCTGCCATATTATAATAAATGAGAACTTTGCAGAACTACCTGATACGGAGAAAAATAAATACGGTATTTTTATACAAAATTTTATTAATTCTTGTCAATGTGTTTCTATCTAGTGGGGCCAATCGAAAAAATATATAAATAGCTGACTTAAAGAAACTTTGGGACAAGACACGATCAGTATGTTTTTTATTTAAATCGTAATGCAACAGAGGGTACCTTTATATATTATATATAGGGTTGCCAACCATACTGTTTTAAACAGTATAATACTGTTTTTCACTAAATTATACTTTTTACTGTTGAACAAAAATAAAGTATACAAAATACTGTTTTCAGTATTAAAATGCTAACACATTATGTGTTATTAGACGCTCACACAAATTTGTTTTTATTTAGTCAGAGGGCGCTCACTGCTCAGTGTAGCGCAGCCACAAACAAATCACTTTGAGTTTCTAAACGAATCTGTCAATGTCAAATATTCGAGACTGTCACTCACTGACAGACGTGCGATAGTGTGCAAATGCGTTCTCAGAACATAACCTTTTTTCGTGTGGACCTTGTTTTTGTTTCACAACTTTAATAACATTAAGGTAATTAGGTATAAGTATAAAAGTGAGTGTGCAAAAGATGGAAAGTGATAATGAATCACTTTCTCCTCCTACAACGCCAAGAAAGAAAGCCAAACTATCAAAGGTAAAACAAAAATATAAGCACGCATGGGAATGCCAATATGACTGGTTAACGAGTGATCCTCTATGCGAATTTAATGCTAAATGCAAAATATGTGCTATAACATTTACTATTTCTCACGCAGGTGTTGGGCAGGTTTGTTACTTTTGTTTGCGTCTTACTTGCTTGATCTCCTCTTGTCTCTTTTCTGATATGCATTAATTATTAGATATTTAGGTAACTATTTTGCATAAAATATATATTTCGTTTCCGTATTTTTAGGTTAAACAGCACTTGACCAGCAAAAAACACAAAGCAAAAACGGAAATGAGAAAATCTAATGTATTGTTACAAAAGTTTTTTCCTAAAACTTCTGTTTCTACATCAGGCTTGTCTTCCCCTTCTAATGAAGATTCCAAGTTAACAGCGGCCGAGTTAGCAATAGCATACCATACTGTCAAGCATAATTTATCGTACAATAGCCAGGACTGTGGTGTGAAATTAAATAAGATTATCTATGTTGATTCTAAAACAGCCACTAACATACGATTGGCTAGGACAAAAATGGAGACATTAGTAACCGAAGTTCTTGGCCCACAATCCTTGCAGTCTGTTATTGATCAGTTAAATAAAGACAATTTATTTTACTGTCTACAAAGTGATGCCTCCAATAAAAAAAATATTAAATTGTTTCCTCTGGTAGTTCAATATTTTACCCCTAAAAATGGAATACAACAAAAATTAATTGATTTTTATGAAAATCCAGACGAATCAGCCAATGGGATGTTTTCAGCCATTAAAAACTCCTTAGAGTCTTATCAACTTCCTTTCAGTCAATTATCTTGTCTTAGCGCTGACAATACAAATGCAAATTTTGGTCATAATCATTCATTATACACAAACTTGCTAGAGGTTGTGCCAGACTTAATAAAAGGAAATTGTCATGCCCATATTGTGCACAATTCAGTAAAACATGCTATGAATTGTTTAAATTATGACATTGAGAACATTATATTAAAAATCTATAGCCATTTTTCAGTTTCTGCATGCAGAAGAGAAGAATTAAAAAGATTTGTAGCGCTTGCTGAAGGAGAGTTTCATGAAGTAAAACGACACATAGGAACTCGTTGGCTATCTCTTCTACCAGCAATTGATACAATTTTACTTAATTGGACACCAATTTGCAACTACTTTGTTAGTTTGGATGTTGACTGTCCAGTGGTTATAAAAAAATTGTTAATGTTGGATAATAACATAGAAAATAATGTAGTTCATAGTTACCTTCTTTATGCAAGTCATATATTAAATGTTTTCAATAAAACAATCAAAAAATTAGAAGGAAATAATGTAACTATCTTAGATGTTTATAACATTATGACTGGTTTAAAGACTGAGCTAGTTCAAAGGAAAAATGATAAGTATTTTGGCCATGAAACAAAAAAAGTATTAAATACTATCACAGAGTCTGCCCAAGAAGTTTATAATAGAACTATTAATAACTTCATACTTTTTATTGATAAGGCTAATTTGTATTTAGAGAAATGGTTCGATTTTAGTCAGACTAACTGGCTTTCTTTAATTAGCTGTTTGTCATTGAAGTCTTTTAGCACATTTGATCATTTTGAGAAAATTATAGATAATCTAAATTTGTATAGACTCAATATTGGTATGGATGATTTATATTCAGAATTAACAAATTTCAAAGTAATTTATGAAAAAATATCAGAAGACAAAGATTTTCTTGAAATGAGTACTGACCAAAAGTGGAGCCATTTATTAGTAAACACTTCAGAAGAATTTAAAAACATAACTAAAATTGTCTCATATCTACTTTCTGTTCCCGCCACCTCAGCATTTACTGAAAGAGTTTTTTCAGTAATGAATGCTAAGTGGCGGGAGGATAGAAATAGAGCATCTATTAATTTAATAAAAAATGAGCTCCTCATTTATTTTAATTTCAGTTATGATTGTGATGAGGCGTATGAAGTTTTTAAAAAAGATTGTAAATTAGTAAGTTGTGCGAAAAGTTCTAAAAAATATGTATTTAAAACAATAAATAAATAAAATACTGTTCATTTTTCTAAAATACTGTTTAATATTCTTCATAGACCTGAATATACTTTATTTCCTGTAAAAAAAGTTGGCAACCCTAATTATATAGTGTGTGGAGAGTATATCTTGTGAGCAATTTCGTGCGGTAGGTACCTATATTAAACAAGCAATCACTTGCTACTAGTAGTAGCTTGAGTATTCCTGCTAGATAGAAACACGTTTCGTGCTACATATTAGCAATAATTACACAGGCCTACAATGGTTTTCCCTTTTCATTTCTGAGTAACGTTTTCGATAGATTTTGACACGCTGATTACGAGAAAAATAGTAAAAAAAATCCTTCACGTCAGACTTTTATCTTATTTATAGTTTTAGATTTTGTTCAAAATTGGCCGGAGAGCTCCCTTTAAAAATTGATAGAAAAATATTAAACGAGTTTTATCAAATTGCTACTGCATTAAATAAATCTATTAATATGATGAATATAATCATGATTCATAATTTGCTAATCACTTCATAATTAGTATAAGAAATATGTCTTTATTGCGCTGAAAAGGGGTGATTTTAGCCTCGTTAAGTAATGAGCGTATTAAATACAGATATAACTATATTGTTATGTACAATTTTATGTCAATTCGTAGAAGAGGGTACACGTAGTTAATTATAATTATTTTTGGTATAAATACCCACACCATTTTAGAAAAATCACAGTTTCTTTGTGCACTGGACAACGCAAACTTAAAAATGTCATCACGTAATTGTTTGAATTCTCCCGATAGTTTTTGTTATATTTGTGGGAAATTTGTGACGGTAAAACAACGAGCAAGCATAACAGACTTTGTGAAGAATGTTTACTTCATGTATTTTCGACTTACCATCAGCAACCAGGACAAACCTTGGACACCTCATAAAGTTTGTACTACATGTGTTCGAGAGCTTCGCAAGTGGTCAAAAGGACAGAAGAATTCTTTCAAGATTCAGTTACCGATGCAATGGAGAGAGCCTAAAGATCATGTTCAAGATTGTTACTTTTGCTGCTGTGACATCACTGGACATAACTCCAAAAATAAAAAAGAAATTATTTACCCAAACGTAGAATCAGTTACACACGTAGTTTTCCGCGATTCGGGAACTTTACAGTCCTCGCCAGCATATATACAAACTGAAGATTTAATTAGTGACACTGAAGAATCTGACCCTAATTTCAGTCAACGCGAAGATGAGCCTCAACTTTTTTCACAAGCAGAATTAAACGATTTAACAAGAGATTTAAATCTTCCTAAAGATGCGGCTGAGCTCCTCGGATCAAGATTACAAGAAAAAACCATGCTAGCTGCTGGTACATCATTCTCATGGTACCGCAACAGAGAAAAAGATTTTCTTCCGTTTTTTGCTGAAGATCAAGATTTAGTTTATTGTAAAGACATTCCTGGCCTGGTCAAAATGTTTGACATTGAATACGATCCTAAAGACTGGAGGTTGTTCATCGATTCTTCAAAAAGAAGTTTGAAAGCAGTCCTGCTCCATAATGGAAATACATACGCTTCACTACCAGTAGGACATTCTGTCCATTTAAAAAAATGTTATGAAAATATGGAAAAGCTTTTACATAATATAGCCTACGAACAGCACAGATGGATGGTATGCGGAGATTTGAAAGTTATAAGCATGCTGCTTGGTCAACAAGGTGGCTATACAAAATACCCGTGTTTTCTGTGTGAGTGGGACAGTCGGAATAAAGCACAGCATTGGACTAAAAAAGAATGGCCACCGAGAATTGAACTATCACCTGGAACAAAAAATGTACTTCGAAGAAGCTTAGTTCCCCGAGAAAAAGTTTTACTGCCTCCTTTACACATTAAGCTGGGTATGATTAAACAGTTTGTGAAAGCTTTAAATAAAGACGGAGAAGGTTTTAAATATCTGCGTACAATTTTCCCATCATTGTCAGATGCAAAACTAAAAGAAGGCATTTTTGTTGGTCCTGATATAAGAAAATTAATGAAGGATGAAAACTTCGATGAAAAACTTTCCCATATTGAGCTGGCAGCATGGAAATCTTTTAAGGAAGTTGTGAAAAATTTCTTAGGGAACAAAAAAAGCCCTGATTACAAAGACATTGTGGCCAAAATGATAACAAATTTTGGCTTGATGGGCTGTTCTATGACCATTAAGCTTCACTTCCTGAATTCGCACATTGACTATTTTCCGGAAAATTTAGGAGCCGTTAGCGAAGAACAGGGTGAAAGATTTCATCAGGACTTGAAGGACATGGAAAAGAGGTATCAGGGAAGATGGAATCCTAATATGTTAGCGGACTACTGTTGGCTTTTGAAGCGAGATGAGCCAAACCGGAAATTTAAGAGAAAATCACAAAACAGAAGCTTCGGAGAAAAAAGAACAAGGTTTCACAAGGATGATTAACGTGTTTACGAATTAAGCAACTTATTAATTAATTATATTGTACAAAAATTTATTATCATAACTAAGTATTTTTTAATAAATATTTTTTTATTGTAAAAAAATGTATTTTATTGCAATTTTGGTTCATGGTCAATAACTAAAAATCTGGACGTGATGAAGAAAAACTGATTACATATTTGTAATCAGCGTATCAAACTTAGTCAATATCAGTTATTAAACTGAAAAGGGGAATTCATGACCTAAAATTTGTAGGCCTGTGTTATTTTGCCATGGTACACTGCCATATTCAGAATTAAAATACTCCTTATATTTGTCACGTATATCATTAGCTTTTGTAATAACTATTTCTGTTGAATCAAATGGCAAAAACTCCTCTAATTCACACCCGCTTAGAGATTCTTGCACACCTTTTACGCCCTCCTCTTTGTGTATAAAATTTTGCAGTAAACAACAAGCTTTCACAACATCAACAGCCAAATCCAATGACACATTTAAAGGACGATGAAAAATTCGCCACTTATTGGCCAGTATCCCAAAGGTAAATACTACATATCGTCTCGCTCTTGTTAACCGATAATTAAAAACGGATTTTTCTGCATCAAGCTGTTGACTATTATATGGGCGCAGTAAATTCTGATGTAGTGCAAATGCTTCATCGCCTACGAATACATATGGCAAGGCAATGTTGGTATTAGGTAAGGAAGCAGGTCCTGGCAAGTTCAAAGTATTGTTAATCATGTTGTGCCAGAAAGATGTATCTTTAAAAACACCTGAATCACAATCCTTTCCATAAGCACCGACGTTGATATAAATAAAGTTGTAGTCACTATCGGCGACTGCCATCAATACAATCGAGAAGTAATGTTTGTAGTTCAAAAACATTGATCCACTTTTATTTGGTTTAATTACTCTGATGTGCTTTCCATCTACAGCACCGACACAATGAGGAAAATTAGCAGAAACTTCAAATTTATTTGCTATTTCTAGCCAATCGTTCATACATGGCATTTTCATATATTTTGGGTAAAGTTCAGACCATATTAGAGAACACACTTCTCGTATGATTACGCTTAAAGTTGATTTTCCCATTCTAAAACGATATTCAAGATCGGCTAATGAAGTTCCGGTTGCTAAATACCTGCAATTGAAAAAAACATTATAAAAATAAAATGGATTATTAATATTAATTATTTCAGGTAAAATAATATCTCAGAAATGGAAGAATATAAGAGATGCGTGGATGAAATGCGACAAAAAGATACGTGAATCGAAATCTGGAGCAGGTGCAAAACCAGTACATAAATATCAATATTATGATAATTTACAATTTTTGAAAAAAATTACCCCACGGCCAGCCCAATTTGAATCAAACATGCCGGAAGAAAAAAAATCTGAAGTTACTAATGTCAACAAAAGAAAGAAAAACGAAGAAATAAATCCTGTAGATAAGAAAATGATTAAGTTTATGGAAACGTTAGAAAATCATGACGATAGTAGAATGTCTTTTTTTAAAGGTATAGCTCCTACCGTGGAACGCTTCAAAGACGAAGACATTGTTGAATTCCAGTATCAAGTATTGAATATTATAAGAAATATTCAATATAAAAATAGTTATAGCGCTCCAAATCATTCACGCACAGCAGATGCAATGGACAGCCCGGCACACTACGGTTACAATACTGCTGCTGGACCCAGTACGAGAGTTCAATCACAGGCTTCGAATTATAGCATTGAAGGCGATTCATTACAAAGCATCCCAAGTCCATCTACTTCAAGCTTGATTGATTTTGATTTTTCTACATTACATCAGAATAATTAAAAAAATATTTATACATGTTACTTTACCTTAATGCAACAACCAATCTCTCCTTAGCAGATATACTTGCTCGCATATTTGTATTTGTGTGTTGCAGTTTGTTCTTTAATAAATCTAATAATTTATCAAATGTCTTGTAATTCATTCGAAAATAATCACAAAACTTGGCCTCGTCTTTTCGGAGATCTTCGTAAAGTGTATGAAATTCACCATATTGCTCCCGTGCCGATAGCATAGGATGAACCCACAACTTTCTAACTCGACGTTCTTTTTGCCATTTTCTATACATATAGTAAGCAAGCACAAACTTCTTTTTTTCGTTATATTAGACATGATTGCGTCACATGCGAACTCTAGGCGTGCACGTTCGTACGCGGCCGGTAATGTAATGAATCAAACAGACAGGGGGGGACACGCGCGCGGTAGCGGCGCGGCGGCGGCGTAGTGGCGGGCTTCGGGCGACTCGTATCTACAGTGTAACTATGCGGCGCCGGCGCGGCAACGGCGCGGTGACGGCATCGTGTGCAGGAACGCTTACCAAAGAAGACTTTTTGTCGTCACGCAATTTAGAGACAAAAATCACAAACAGAAAAAAGGCAGTAGATGGATCTAAAATAAGTTGGCTGGATACCAAAGAAATAGTGCTTAAAAAAAAATGGTAATTTAAAAAACTAAAAAACCCGACTGCTTTTCTGAGTATTCATGAAAAAGCCCTAAAACAAGAAAGTCGTTGTAGCAGTCGGGACCCATTACATCATAGATCTACTGACTAGACGGCTGACTTTCTAGAATGGGTCCCGACTGCTACAACGACTTTCTTGTTTTAGGGCTTTTTCATGAATACTCAGAAAAGCAGTCGGGTTTTTTAGTTTTTTAAATTACCATTTTTTATTTTTTATTTTTTTAGTTTAATTTATTACGATATCACTTTCACAGTAATTACGAATCTAACGACACCTCGCAAACTAAAATCCATCGAGCCGTTCAGGCCGCAGAGCGTGCCAAACATTTGAATTTGGCGCCAAAAACCCACCATTTTGTTTTTTTTTTATTTTGATATACCCAGTGTCACTCTCACAGTAAATACGAATCTAACGACACCTCTCAAGCTAAAATCCATCGAGCCGTTCAGGCTACAGAGCGTGCCAAACAATTATACATACATACATACATACATACATACATACATACATACATACTCTCGAAAAACATAACCCTCCTTCTGGCGCAGTCGGGTAAAAAGAAGAAATGTACTCTATTTTTATGAGAAACAATCTGGACGATGAGTTGAAGGAAGTTAGTATAAAGAAAAATATCAGAAGCAGGACCGTGATAACCAAAAGTGATATGGACTTACTTTGGCCTACAGGCAAAGCCATATCTGAGGCTAAGCTATCAGATATAAAAAGTATTCTGCATCTAATACCAAACGACGCAAAAGATTTCTACAAAACCTTGACAAGTTCAGACATAGAAGACGATATCGAAGGCTTTACCGGGCCTATCGATTTTGAGGTAGAAGGCGATGATGATAATACTGATGTTTAGTTTTAAGGGTTCTTGCTTCCATTGTTCTGTAATATTGTATTGAAAATGATTAAAAAGTATATTTTATAAGTAATTACTTTTATTTTTAGAAATATCACAACAATTGAATCTTACGTCCATTTTGCAAGTAGGAACTAAGCAACAAAATATGTTTTTGCTAGAAAGAACCAACCGGGTTTTTAACGATTTACTTTATACCATAACTTCATAAAATGTATAAATCTGATATTCCTAGATAGCCTACAGTATGCCACATATGGTCAACAAGTAATCATTCATTAATATACTAAGTATGCATTTTGCACACTTTGTTTACAAAAGTTTCATTTTCTCGAAAGTAATCTGCTGTGGGTTGGTTCTTGTTTGCAAAAATGGGTCCCATTATACCACCATGGCAGGTTTTCTGTCTCTGCTCCGGCGCTACGGGGTTTGGGCGGTCCCACGCGAGTTTATCGTCGCAGATGGTTTCAACGCTCACCGCCGCGGCTGGCGAAATACCACAAACGTGACTTTTTTACGCGCGAAACAGGTAGGCACTTGAAATGTTCACATAATACACAGTTGTATTTTTACTTTAATAATAAAATTAAAATAAATATTGAAGGGGCTCCCATACAAAAAATGACATTTTTTTGCCTATTTGCGGTCGATATTAATAAATGGTAACAGGTAGGCACTTGAAATATTCACAAAATACGTAATAGTATATTATTTTAATAATAAAAATTTAAATGAAATAAAAATATTTAGGGGGCTCTCATACAACAAAAGTGATTTTTTTTAGTCAATGGTACGGAACCCTTCGTGCACGAGGCCGACTTGCACTTGGCCGGTTTGTTTAGAAGTTAAGGTTTGTTTAGAAGTTAATAACAAATCGATTAATACATACAGTATACCATTAAGTGCCAGTTACCTTAGTTGTAAACTGACAAAATTGTGTTTCTTTATACAGGTAATCATCATCAACAGCATGAGGTGCCGTTATTCTGGTTGAATCAACTAAAAAAAAATAAGACGAAAAATTAAAATTTTGCAATCGAACTTCATAAGATCACAAAAGAGAATCCAAACCCTGCAATCCAGAATAGCCAATGTTGAAAAAATGTCTGTAGACCTTTTGTTTAAAAAACTAACATGCAAAATGACTACAGCAGCAAAAATTTTCACCAAAATGCTATACACCTAGACAAAAAAGAAGCCTTCTGGTCGCAGATTCACTCTGGAAGAAAAGGTGCTCTCACTCTCTTTATACAAGAAGAGTCCAAGAAGTTTACCTCTTTTGGCAAAATATTTCACATTGCCATCTCATATATCGTTGAAAAGACTTTTGACGAAAATAGAAGTAGAGCCAGCCCTGAATAAATGCATATTTATAAAAATCAAAAACACTGTAAAAGATATATGTCCAGAAGATTATGCAGTTTAATTTTTGATGAAATGTCGATTTCGCCCCAAATCCACTATAATGCTGCAAAAGATCAGCTTAGGGGGTTCAAATTCAATGGTAAAAAAATATTGCAGACCATGATGGTATTGGTGTTCATGGTGAAGGGACATAAAAAAAAACATTAAGCAACCCATCGCATATTTTTTCACCAATTCCTTGAATATGGCACAATTGAAAGAAATTTAAAAAATAAATGTTATGTATGTTCGTAGTACATACAGGCGGCTTAAAGGTGTTATGCACTGTTTGTGATGAAAGCACAGTTAATGTAAGTGTCATTAATAAGTTGGTAGAAGACACAAGGAAAAAATATTTAAGAGAACAAAAAGAATTCAAAAATGAAATTATTGAAATAGGGAAGACCAAATTAATCCCTCTATTTTATGTTCCGCATTTGTTAAAAGGTGTGCGAAACAATTTGCTCACCAAAGACCTAAAATACTATAATTTCGAAGAGGAGTGAGAAACAATTGTTGAATGGGAATATTATAAGCTTACTTACGAAGCAGACAAATCTTATGGATAATTGAAATGCCTACTGAAAATCACCGATGAACACATATATGTAGAGAAAATAAGAAAAATGAAGGTGAAACCAGCAGTCCAAATTTTTAGACATTCAATGGCTGCGACTGCATGACATCTGGTGGAAAGAGGAGAAATTCCAGGAGAATGCCAAAATTTGGTAAAGTTTACTAAATTAATGGGCAATTTTTTCGATTTCCTAAATTGTAACACATTTCATGTGCCTGATGGTAAAATTTATAAAGGGTGGGTACGAAAAAATAGTTTGCATCATGATTTGTGGAACAATGCCATAAAATGTTTAAAACAGTAAAATTTGTTAAAGAAATTAAAGACAATAACAAAATCCGTTTAATTGAACCAAAAGCAATACCATCTGTAAAAACCTTTATACGCACAATTGAAGGAATGCAACAAATATGGAAATTATTGTCTCAAACGTATTCATTTGATGCTACGCTAACTCGTAATTTTAACCATTTCATCAAAAGTTATGTTATAGGGCGTGAAATACAGCACCAAACATGGTTGCATTTGAAAGGGCCTTTAAGTCTCTTTTGATAATTATTTTAACTCGCCCCATTCTTTGCATACAAATTGTGAAAAAGACGACGACAATTGCTTGCTGAGTCTAGATATTTCCTAAGAGAAAATATTGCGACGTCAACTTCTGATATTCCCAGTACAATTGATGAGGCAGCATAACAATTTTAGTCACAGAAGACGAAATTGTGGTGCCTTTCATTAATTTAAATACCACTATAAATGATGTTGGTCAGGACAATTATGTGTGTGGATGGAACAAAAAGCTGCAAAGATTGCAAATAAGATATATACGGCGACCCTGAGAGCACATCAAATGAATACATAAGGGACAAAGAATACAAAAAAGATAAAAAATGTCTAATATATCTGTCAAAAGCAATAGAAACATGTTTCATTGAAGTGCAAAATTTAGTAACAGAGATTTTAAAGACAGATGTTCCTAAAAAGGATTAAAATAAAAAATAAAGATGTTCACTGACAGATTTGTAGACTACCCATTTAATTGTGAAAAACATAAAACAACATTAAAAAATATTTTGAAAACACAGTAATTATTGTAATTGTATGGCAAAATCATGTATCACGGTGACGATGAAATTAAAACAGCAGCTCAAATTTATAAAAATAAACATACCTACATTAAATAAATAATATTGTATAAAATAAAAGTTATTTTTAATTATCCACTCACTTTTTTAAATTGATGCTTTCTTACTATTTTACTTTTAATAAAGAGAGAACAAAATTAAGTAAAACTTTATTAACTTGAATACAAGTAAACTAGTAAGAACCAGACCGAAACCAGGCAAAAAATGACGTTTTTTGGATTTATTTTATTTTTATTATTAAAGTAAAAATACAGGGTGGGCCATATCAGTGTTGGCGATTTAATTCTTCAATTTCTCGGTAACGCGCGGTGCGGGGTGGCGGGGGGATATGTTGTTCGCTGCGCCGCTTCCTGGAAATTTAGTCGCCATGGAGCCGTACACGGGAGTGCAGCGTGCATTTTGTGTCCGAGCGTATTACGAAAACAATAAATCAGTGATTACTGCACGACGTTTGTATCGGCATGAACACGGTTTACGCGATTTAAGTGAAGTTCCAAGCGCCAATGTGTTACGAAAATGGATCAGAATGTTTGAAACAACCGGCTCAACAGTACCAATTACGGCTCGTGGTCGCCCAGTTTCTGCAAGATCAGCCGACATTGTGGAGCGTGTTCGTGTTTCAGTTCAGCGAAATCCGCAACAGTCAACACGTAAGAGAAGTCAGTCTTTGGACGTCAAAAGAACAACTTTGCGACGAATTTTGAAACGTGATCTGCATTTGAAGGCTTATAAGATTCAGATAGTCCAAGAATTAAAACCCAATGATGCCAATAACCGACTTAACTTTGTCAATTTGATGCTCGAGCGGTTCAACAATTTCAACAACGTGATTTTTAGTGATGAGGCTAATTTTCACCTTAATGGCCATGTGAACAAGCAAAATTATCGGTTCCGGTCCGAGATTAATCCCCGACGCTTGCATGAACGTCCACTTCACAGCCCTAAGCTTGTCGTGTGGGCTGGGATAACGTCAACCGTCATTATTGGGCCATACTTTTTTGATAACGAAAGAGGGCAAGCGATGACGGTTAGAGCTAACAATTATTGCAACATGATAACAGACTTTTTGGTGCCAGCTTTGCAAGAACTTCAAGGCAATACCTCGAGGATGTGGTTTCAACAGGATGGGGCCACATGTCATACGGCTAGGGTATCCATAGAGCTGCTGAAAAATGTTTTTCCCGGAAAACTCATCTCGAAAAGGGGGGATATTGAATGGCACCCACGTAGCCCCGATCTCTCTCCATGCGATTATTTTCTATGGGGCTACCTCAAATCGGTAGTTTACGAGAATAATCCGACCAATTTAGAGCAGCTGAAGAGGAATATTATTCAGGAAAGTAACAAAATACCGAGAACAACTTTTCAACGAGTTTTCCAAAATTTGTGACTTCGGTTCCAAGAGTGCCAAGCAGCCGAGGGAAGCCATTTGGACAACATTATTTTTAAGTCTTAAAAATTCCTATGCTTCTACTTTTTAACAATACAAATATATTTGTGTTATGTTTCTTTTTAAATCGAATATTTAAACCGCCAACACCCTTATGGCCCACCCTGTACAACTGTGTATTTTGTGAATATGTCAAGTGCCTACATGTTACAATTATAGATATGAAGCAAAAAATCACTTTTATGGTATGGGAGCCCCCCCCCCATACCACAAACTTTTTTTGCCCTTTCAGTATTTATTTTACTTTGTTTTTAGTATTTGTTGTTATTACGGCAACAGACACCCATAATTTGTGTAAATTGCAACTCTTTAGCTATCGAGGTTCTTGAGATACAGCCTGGTGACAGACAGACGTACGGACAGCGAATTCTTAATAATAGGGTCCCGGTTTTACCCTTTGAGTACGGAACCCTAAAAATTATTGCCAATGAAATTTTTCTTTGTTAGCCTTGTTCTGTCCCACTCCTTGGCTCCACTCCTTCCATCTATACTATTTTGGTACCCACTTTTACTATTTTGGTACAGGTACTATTTTGGTACCCACAGGCATGTCCTACCCAGTCCCATTTCAGTTGGGCAGCCTTTTGACCCACATCAACTATTCTGGTTTTGGAGCGCAATACAGTGATTTAAACTCGATACGCTAATTTAACGCCTAGTATACTACGCTCCGTTGCTCGATGGCAAACCTTGAGTTTTGACTTCTGAATGTTACTCAAAGACCAAGGCTATGCGCCATAGGTCAAGGAGGGGAGAATACACATTATGTGGAGCCAGTAGAACTGAAAGCAGTGTCGGGAGTTCATTAGTAGGGGCTATAGAGCTAGACATATTGTCACCCTCACCCACAACACCGACATTATCCGACGTGCAAGACAGTCCACCAGTAAACAAACGACCAAGATGGATATTACATAAATCGGACACGCCATAAGGATCTACACGTCCACGGGAACCTGCTGACAACAAATCTTGTGTAGATCCACGTATTGTTTATTTACCAATAAATCCCACTTGTATGTATTCTGTTGATATTTATTTAAATCCCAATGAAGGAACTACAAAACTACTAACAGACAATGAGCGAAAGATGTTTATTGCCCAAAAAAAAAATGCCTCCACATAACATTTAATATAAAACCTAGAAATAGCTGCAGACCTTACTTCATAAAAGAAAAGATTTTAAAATTACCATCAATCTACATATTGGAAATAGCCACTTTCGTTAGAAAACATATACACGTACCCTTATTGCAAAAACCAAGTATCTGCAATTTTTTACCCAAATTAAAGTAAATACAGATATCGATTCGTCTCATCAAGTCGAATCTACAGGTAAACCCGGTTATAAGCTACGACGCTTATTTAGGAAGATAGATTCGGCAAAAACGAAATAACTTACAGATTTCATCGAATAGTCTTCAAAAAAAAAAAAAACTTACCAATGTCATTGGTATGATTTGGCAATTTTATCCTTTAAAAACAAAATATTGTACTTTAAAAACTTTTAGATATAGTTAGTTAGGGATAAAGACATCTAGACCATTCAGCCAATAACATAATAAACGGTATTAATTTGTTTTGGTTTTACTTACTTGACCGAAAATTGAGAAAACTTGTTCTCGTAAAACATACTACATCTGTTTTTTGCAGAACTTTAAAAACTTTACTCGCTCGTAGATATTTCAAATAAAATAAATTACGTGTTATAGTTTAATGGATTTCATCAGCCAAAGTAGGATACTTTTAATTTCCTGAAGCATCACAAGGCAAATTGAATAATAATAAAAAAATATGCTTCGGCTAAAACCATCATGTCCATGTGATAGCTGTCTTTTTCTCACGCAATTTGCACTACTACGCGCTCGTTGCTTGTTTATTTTCAAGCCATTTGCGTGCAGTGTTGCAGCTATCGTGCACGGAGCGCAGTCAGTGACTTGCGAATTTGATTTAAAGAAGTTTTTAGTTACATATTTTCTACAAAAGTATTCAAATGAGTGTTACCAGCGACGATACAGATGGAAATACGAAGAAAATAATAATATAAGGTAAATGCTAAAAAATAACAAGGCGTCGGGTGAGGACGGAATTACGGACGAACTCCTGAAGGCAGGTTGAAAGCTGGTTCATAAGCTCTTTCAGAAACTATTTGATTCCGTCATACTCGAGGGAGCAGAGGCGTGGTGGTACTGTTCTTTAAGAAAGGCGACAATGCCTTGCTTAAGAATTACAGGCCCATCTCGCTTCTGAGCCATGTCTAGAAGTTGTTTTCCAGAGAGTTACGATTTCCAGTCTCCCGAACAAGCCGGATTCCGAAAAGGCTTCAGCATCGTGGACATTCGCTGCGGCAGGTTATACAGCAGACTGAGGAGTATAATCAGCCTCTCTGCTTAGTATTTGTGGACTACGAGAAAACCTTTGATTTGATCGAGACTTGAACTGTACTGCAGTTTCTTCAACGGTACCAAATTGACTATCGGTACATCGAAATGCTGAAGTATTTGTACAAAAACGCCGTCATGTCAGTCCTGTCAGTCCGACTTGCCGCTGCAAGGGTGAGACAGGGAGACGTTATTTCTCCGGAAGTGTTTACGTTTGCAATGGAGGATGTCTTCAAGGTTCTGGAATGAAGAAGGCTAGGCATTAATGTCAGTGGCGAGTATATCAATCACCTTCCGTTTGGCGACGCAGTAGTCATAGCTGAGACTAAGGAGAGTTTCCGAAAGAGTGGGACTTGACTGGAAAAAACCAAAATCATGGTAAACAGCCATGTAGCACCCACTCTTATCAATATCTACACTCGAAGTTCTGGACGACAACGTTTACCTGGGACAGACGGTCCAGTTGGGAATAAATAAGGTCTAACTTCAAGAACGAGATCAATCTTTGAATCCGACTCGACTGGGCAACATTCGGGAAGCTGCACGGTATCTTCTTGTCCAATATACCACAGTGTCTCAAAGCGAAAGTGTGCGAAGTGACCAGTGCGTGTTGCTAGTAACATATGGTTACGAAATGTGGTCGCTTACAATGGGCCTCATCAGAAGACTTAGTCACCCAAAGGGCAAAGGAAATGGCTATGCTCAGAGTTTCCTTGCGTGATCGAATCAGGAATGGGGATATCCGCAGGAGTACCAAGGTAACCGACATAGCACGAAGGATCGTCAAACTTAAGTGGCAATGAGCAGGGCACCCGAATCGGACTCGTTCCTTATCAGACAGCCGAACGCCGAGCTACCCATTGCTCGTCGTCCGCATGCCGGGGATAGCCCAGCGACTTTCGACGCCCAAAGCATCTCCCATTGCGGTAGCTAGGATGTGCCAAAGAAGTTAAAACCCGATGGTAAGTAATGAAAAAGCCATACTAAGTGAAGGAATTTAAATACTATGAGTCTTTACTCATAGTATTTAAATTGCGTTGGCTAACACAATAATTAAAAACAGGAACTAAAATACCGGTGATGAAACAGTTAACGGCTCAAAATTAAACGGATGAAGTACATGAAAGGAGACACTAAGATTTACTATAACTATGAGACGTCAAATGACTTTATGGCGATGGATGCTACTGCACCAGTAGCAACAAACATGGAAAAAGCGTCTACGAGTTTTTCAGTTCCAACTCATTGCTATGCGACGAGATACAAGCGTCATCATCAACAAGAAAATGTTGATGAATTACCAGTACTAATGCAGTCAAATATCTCTGGAGTTATTTTCCCGCCTTTACAGCAACTATACAGTGGTCCTCTACCTATATCTCTAGCTAAGAAGAAGGATCTTATAAAGTTCCAGAAAGGAGTGATACCAGAGGAATATCATGGATGGTTCAATTCACTTCCTACTGAAGCAAGCGTTGTAGATAGATGTCCAGATGGAACTGTTTTCGATGATGTTACTTTTTAGTCTAGCTCAGAAGAATAACAACGTGTTTAGTTATTACATTCGAGTCAATTTATCGAATAAAATACAATTTTAAAATGGTGTTTTAATTACCTGCACACAGAAAAGCAAACAAATATTATTATTAGTATTTTTTTTAGAATATCAATAAGTTAATATGCAGATAATTAGTAAATATCTTATTAAATCATTTTCATAGACACAGCAAAAACTAACTAAAAAACAATCTTTTAACTCGGTACAGGCCAAAATTTAATAAAATCGATCCCTGTCATTTATGCACATGATGATGATTATGATGTCAGAAGAACTTCCAGACAGCTGTATCATTGGTTTTTGGTATATTTTCCACATTCAGACAAAAACTGACTAAATGCATCCCCTTAGCAGTTAATTTTCCTTTTTATGGGAAAAAAGAACAAGAAAATCCTGCTGTTAGTTGACAACTGTCCTGCACATCCCCATATTGAAAACTTGAAAAGCATAACCCTGGAGTTTCTCCCTCCAAACACGACATCAGTGTTACTTCACTGTTACTTATAGGTTTCCTTCTCATTTCCTTTTAAAATGATAATATTTATTTATATAATTTTTCTGTTTACATTTTGACTTGGCAACTGTCACTGTCAGTTTATTATTTTCCTTTTCATCCATCACCTAATGCTATGGTTATTTCTAAGGAGTTTTATACACGATAGTGTTTCATGTACCGGATCGACTCTCCACGGGATCAAAATTTAACGGTGTAAAACCATTTATCCTCTGTACCTCTAATGGATATATAATAGACATACGTAAACCATACAGGGCCACTACAAATGATGCAACTATAATGAACAATTTATTAAATGAAATTGAATTTAATAATTTTTATAAAGAAAATGATGTTTTTATATTAGATAGAGGTTTTTATATTAGATAGAGGTTTTAGTGACTGCATGATAACGGATACATAGGAAATAAGTCTGAAACTAGAGAAGACGACCAATTGCAGCTAAACACTCTTGAAGCTAATAGGTCACGCTGTGTAACAATAAACAGGTGGGTAGTAGAAGCTGTGACTGGCCGTTTCAATAGAAATTTCAAAATATTCTGCCGTAAAATAACAGCTGCTCTGCTGAATGCGTTTAAGCCGACGCCGCCTTTCGCAGATAACATACATGCGGAGCAGTTTATGTCAAATAAAAATGAGCGCCTGTTTTTAACAAACAATATAACCGAGTCTGCTAGGCGACATAATTTGAAACAGGCTCCGTTACTAGTATGTATCTATAGATGCGACGCCCCCATCTTTTTCTCGGCTATCTATGGACGAATTAATATTATGTGGTATATACCGAATTCGCCAGGCCTGGTCATATGATGATGAGCATTTCCGCTTTTATGGGATATATACATTGGAGGTATCCCGAGAGAGAATAAGTGGTTAAGAGGGAATAAATCCTGTATTGGTTCGAGCTAAAATAAAATTCCGTCATACTCGTAATTCAACTAAAAAGTATTTTGTATTTATAGTTGCAGAAACAAATATGAATGGTCTGTAAGCAATCCTAAGTTATTGTTGCAACAGCATTGTAGGGTTGAAGACAGTGAGATGCTGTTCCCATGTGATGAGTATTATTTTGTACTTAAGTTATGCTCGCCATGAGGGTATTTCCCGACCTGCCCCCTTAGAAAAAATAGTATTAAGAATTGATGACTAAATAACTAGTGACGCCCATAGCCTGTCTACTGCGTTTTGGTGACCTCTTTGGGGAACCGAAAGTTTTGTCTGTGTCTAAAAAAATTTATTACAGATGATCTGTGCTCAACCAGTCCTTGATAATGATCATACCTATCATGTTGTACTATGATCAGTTCATCATCACTGACAGGACTATTTGACTAGCCTGTTGGTCTAGTAGTTAGTAGCCCTGACTGCTAAGCCGAAGGTCATGGGTTCGATTCCCACCCAGGACAAAAGTTTGTGTGATGGGCACGATCATTTGTTCTGTGTCTGGGTGTAATTTATCTATAATATGTATGTATGTATTTAGAAAATATACAAGTATGATTATCAGTTGTCTATGTTCATAACACAATATGCTTATCTTGGGATTAGACGGCGTTGTGTCACAGTTGTAGTATTTAAAAAAACTATTGTAGCTATTGTATCTCTCGATTCGGTCCACCAGTACTAAGTGGTGGATGGAATCGAGTGGCGTACAATGATTCCTTTTTTTTTTAAATAAATATTAAATATGTAGGTACATAAAGCAGGTGCTTTATGTGTTGATCACAAGAGATAATTATAATAATAGTACCTAAACTAAAAAATGGACGTACTTAACACTCTCATCGCCATACGGTCCGCCAGCGGGACGTACGTTTTCGAGTAAGGCACGCCACCTTTAAGTTACACTAACCGAGATCAGCAGGCCGTACGGGCCGCCGGCGTACCGTATCTTTCGCGCCAATATGTAACCAAATTTCCGTTATTATTTACGAAAAATATCGAGTCTGTCACGCCACTCATAATAATCAATCATTAGGCCGCCGGGCGCCCGCATGGCTTGCAACGGTTGCATTTTCGCGCGCTTTTAGTGTAATTTCACTATTTTCTTCTAGTTTTTGTTACTTGTGCGGAATTTTTAGCATTATGTCGGGCTCAGAGGATGACCCAGATTACCAGCCGTCTACAGGCGAAGAATCGGTGAGCCTGAGCAAAAATTCTGATGCACTTTCTGAAGAAAGCGTAGAATTACCTACTTCTAACAGAAACCAACATCAACATTCGTCTGAAGCCACAAGACCTCAGAGTATGCCAAATTCTAGCTGGAAAATGCCATCATCAGATGGTTCAAGAAAAAAACAATTTCTGTTCACTGTTGATCCAGGTATGAAAAATATTAATTCAGATTGTCAAACCGAATTAGATTTTTTCTTTTTATTTTTGGATGACGAGATTATTGATTTGATGGTACAAATGACGAATTCGTATGCCTCAAAAACACGAATACTTGGACGTGTATCACGAAACAGTCGATTATCTAAGTGGAACGATTGTGATGCTGCTGAAATGAAGAAATTTCTCGGTTTATTGATTTGGATGGGGCTCAAAAAACTACCTAATATTTCTGATTATTGGAGTACGGACGTATTATATGAAAACAATGTTGCAAAAAGAGTGATGAGTAGAAACCGATTTAAAATACACACACCGGCACAATTAGGGGAACACAAAAAAAAAGGTTTATTTTTTTGTAACTCGTGGGTAATTTGTCAAGTGGTTTATTTTTTTAAGGTATTACTCTTGTATAACATAACATTTTGACACATCTTGACACCTTTCAATAATCTAACAGAAATTATACCCTCTTAAGTGATTTTTTAACAGTCAGCGCTTTTAAGTGTTTTTGATAAGAATTTTGTTTGTGCAGTCAATAGTGGCCCTAGCTTATTTTGTTGTTGTTCTTTGAAGAGTTAACATTGTATTGCATACAAAATGAGTGATTTGCCAGCAACTGAAGTCGCCAGAGCTGTGACAATGATCGAAGAAGGTCACACATACCGTTCAGTGAGTCGAACCTTAGGTGTATCAGTATCTGTGATCCACCGTAATGTGAAACGATACAGACAGACAGGATCTTACGTGCGGAGGCGAGGACAAGGCAGAAATCGTGCAACCAGTGCCGTAGATGATCGTTTTATAAGGGTGCAAACGTTGAGAAACCGTCGTCAAACAGCTGTCCAGACCCGAAATCTCTTGGAAGAAGTGCGTAACGTGCGTGTAAGTGAACGAACAGTAAGAAGAAGGTTAAACGAAGTTGGTTTAAAGTCATACGTACCAGCTAAAGCGCCTAAACTTGAGGTAAGTCATCGAGTTGCAAGATTAGCGTTCGCTCGTCAGCACCAAAATTGGTCCGATGAATGGGGTCGTGTTTTATTCTCTGACGAAAGCCGATTTTATGTAAATTTCATCGACGGGAGGGAGAGGATGTGGAGGTATCGAGGAGAAAGGTACCATCAAGCCAATTTTACCGAAACGGTGTCATATGGTGGAGGGTCCGTTATGGTGTGGGGTGGCATAACTTTAACAACCCGCACCGCTTTGGTCATCATTGATGGCGGTTCTCTGACTGCACACAGGTACATAAACGAAATCTTGGAACCCCATGTAATGCCTTTTGCCCCGTTTATAGGCCCAGATTTTGTTTTTATGCACGATAACGCTCGGCCTCACACTGCTCGTGTGGTTCGCGATTACCTAACTGAAATCGGAATTACTCAAATGGACTGGCCAGCACGATCCCCAGACATGAACCCGATAGAGCATGTCTGGGACATGATTGGACGGAAAGTACGGGACAGAATTCCACCTCCTAGGAATGTTGAGGAGTTAAAATTGGCCCTGATTGAAGAGTGGGTCAATTTGCCCCAGGAAATGATTGAAAGTGTCATTAGAAGCATGGGTAGACGTATTCAAGCCCTAATTAGAGCCCGCGGAGGCAATACAAGATATTAATTTTGTGATTTAATAACCTTTTCAAAGATAAGTTTTAATTTTTAAAATGGTTCGAAAATGCAAAAATGTCTCAAATTTTTTATTTTTTGTAATTATCTATAAATAAACAATGTTTAACCCTAGTTTATGTTGTGTCATGTTTATATTGAATAACCACGCCCAAATTAAGCTGAAAATATACATATATAGCTAATAATAAAAAAATAAACAGTCTTTTTTTTGTGTTCCCCTAATTGTGCCGGTGTGCTTCGATGTTGGCATTTCGAAGATACTTACCATCATGTTGGCATGGCTGGAACAGATCGACTGATAAAAATAAGACGCTTCGTCGAGATCCTTTCGAAAAAATTCGATCAATACAAAATACCAGGAGAGTTTCTTACTATTGATGAAACAATGGTGGCTTTTCGTGGCAGAATTGCTTTTATGCAATACATACCTGGAAAACGACATAAGTATGGAATAAAATTATTTAAAATTTGTGACGACGACGGATATACCTACGATTTGATTGTATATGAAGGAAAAAAGACGACGCCAGCCACACAAAACATATCCTGTGAAATAGTTATGAAACTTAGTGAAAAGTACTTGAATGCTGGAAGAAGTATCGTAACTGATAATTACTATACAAGTGTCAGTTTGGCTAATAATTTACTACAGCAAAATACTCATTTATTGGGAACGCTCAGAAAGAACAGAAAAGGGCTTCCAAAAGAGTTACTGAAAGAGAAACTGAAGAAAGGCGAGACCTGTGCAATGGAAAATGAAGACGGGGTGTTAGTTCTACGCTGGAGGGACAAGCGTGATGTGTTGGCTCTGTCAACTCGACATACACCTGGTTTTGTCAGCGTGCGCAGCAAGAGAAACTGCAATAAAGTGACTCTGAAACCTACGCTGATAGCGGACTATAACCGTCATAAATGTGCTATTGATTACTCAGATCAGATGGGTAGTTATTCTAATCCTGCGAGAAGAAACTTGCGATGGTTCCAAAAATTGGCTATAGAGCTTATATTTAGCACATCTTTGATCAATGCCTTTATTTTGTTAAAAAAAAACCAAAAACCTGACATCTAAAAAATATACAAGAACTACATTCAAGGAAAATATTTGCCGTACATTGATGGGTTTGGACAAACCAGGTAGACGTGATCGAAATAACCAGGATTGCTCAGGTAGGCACCAATTTGGAAAGTCTCCGTTAGTCGACACCGCAACAGAATAGTCAGAAGAAGATGCATTCACTGCTATGAAAAGAAAAGAGCAGAAGGTTTGACAAGTGTAGAAGCATGTAAAGTAACAAAAAAAAGTCAAGACGGTGTGTTTACTTTGCCCTTCAAATCCTAGTGTATGCTCTGAATGCTTTGCCAAATTCCATAGCGCCATTAAAAGGCAATAATGATGTTAATTCACTAATAAAACTAAGTTTATTTCATTTAAAACTGCTTTTTAATTCCTGTAATTAACCCTCTAGTTACCCTATAAATTTAAAGATAGAGCAACCATTTTTTTTTTTTTAAATTTTGGGTATTTAAGTAAATTTTACACCTGATAGCTTCAATTTTCTGAAACAGCAGGCCATGCGCTATAAAATTAATATGAAATTGCGAGGTCGTAGCGGACCGCACGGCCTGCTAGTAAAAATACACAATGAGCCCGCCGGCAGACCGTATGGCCTGCTAAACCCGCTATAGATTTTTCGCCGCGGCCTGCACTGGTAGGCAAATCTGCGACCCGCCAGCAGACCGCACGGCTTGCTGCACTGAAAAATTTTATACATGGGTGGCGATGAGAGTGTTAAACAAAGTATTTTTTTACTTACCTACACTCAAAAACCTATCAGAACTTCATCATTATCAAATTGTACAATCTGCTGCTGGACAGAGGTGCTCCCACCAAGTAGGTATGATCCTCATCAATCTACGTATTTCAGGGTAAGTAAAACACTAAAAGATATCGACAAGCAATCTAGAACAATAATTTAATCATAAAAACAATGTATGTAACAATCTACGCTGGTATATACATACGAGTACATAACCTTAAAAATTAAAACTGGCTATAACTTTTACGTTTCAACTTTTAAAAAATTAAGATTTTAAACAGAGCTTGCTTATATATACTCGTATATATAAAATATCCTAAAACTCGAAACTCTCATAGAAGCTTGCTGTTTACCTTTTATTTCTACAATATAATGGATTTTATTACGAAATTTTTATGAATAAGAATTTAATATCCATTTTAAGTTAATTCCATCAATTCTTATTTAATTAAAATATTTTATGATTCTATTAGGTATTTAATCCGTTTTATTTTCAGATTAATTAATGAACCAATGCCATCCACCTCCTCACCTCCTGTCAAAACTTTTCACAGCCTGAGATAACTGTGGACCTAGAACCTAGCAAGGAAAATAGGCATAACCAGCGAGTCGACCACCAGTGTCATAAAAATCCCTAAATCCAACGGGGTTCAAGTTAATAAAATATTTTCTCTGAACAACAACAACTTGAGACAAAACTCTGTACATATCACAGTAGCACTCCACTTTGCTGTCCTGAACACATCACAGCAGCACACCACTTCCTAATAGTTTGCTTCCCTCCACATATTTTTGTCATGATTTTAATAGACAACGGGTATAAAGAGCCCACAAAATGTCATAAACGTTTAAGTGACAAAATAATGCAAATGATTGCAAAAAAAAATATGCAGAAACGGAACGCACCTTTTGACATTGACAGGTTTAAAAGTTGTCAAAGAAAGTTTTCGTAAAAACAGCGGGTGATTTCACGATAGTTGGAGATTTTAAGCAAATATACCGAAAAAAAATCCGGTAAGTACAAAAAACTTCTAAATCTATAAGTTTATGATGTTTTCAATAAAGTTGTTATAGTTGCGCAAATAATGAAATAGTGTTGGAGTGGTGTCGTTTCGAAAAACGTTGGAATTATTTGTCTATTGCGCATCAATGAAAACCAATGTATAATTTTTTGTGGGAGCTATTTTCATGTTATCTAATAAAAACTATGTTTGAATTTTTTGCAGATTAGGGAGCAAGACATTAAGGAGAATTTTGTCTTCTGATGATGACGACGATGACAAATACTTCGACGAAAGTGATGACACCTTCTTCCGCACAAGTTTCACGACTGATACAAATGCAAATTTAAATGGGATTCAATCCTTTAACTACAATCAACTTATATCTATGCTTTCTTATGATGAAAACATGCCATGCACCTCTTATAACTCTGTGCTGCCACTGGCACCGAATGAGGAGTCTATGCTGCTTTATACGTCTGTTGATAAAACCCTACCTGATTATTACATTTGTATGTGTGAGTGTTTGTTGTACCTTTAGAAGAACCTATCTTAGAGAGCAGAGGCGGCTCGTTCTAAAGAACACTGGTGCAGTGCACTCCCACAAAAATAATAATAAATTTTATTTATTTAAGACTATACATACTTTCTACTGTGCCTATACATACACTCTTAATAGCAGTTTACTACGTTATTAGTTACGAAGTAAAAAATTAAATGTACAATTTTTTTTTTGCTGTTTCGGCCCTAAATTAACATATTTCCTGCGCGCTTCTCATTTATGGAAACACCACCATCTTTTGGACCAAATTATCCGGCATACCCTTACGTCAATTTTAAACGTGGCCATGGATCACCGAGCTTGGGCTCAAGCTACTCTTCCCATCCGTATGGGAGGCCTCAGCATCTGCAAAATTTCTAGTATTAGTTTAAATAGTAAACGATCTGAAATTTTAAAAGAAATCGTGCATAAAAGAATACCTGCCGCGCCACAGACAAGGTTTTTTTATGGTTGGTAAAACATCCAATGACAAATCCCGCCCTTGGGTTAGGGCAGGCAATAGTGTCAGACTCTAACTGACTAAAAACCTACCCTGTTCCATTCATTGCCTTTGTCCCAGCGCCCCGGGTAACATTTTAACATAACCTTAGGCTCCAGTAGGCTTCGGTCCTGCTGGGCCCCTACAGTTTGCTGACAACTCCTTGCGGCGCGCGGGAACAGTGCGCGCCGTAGACGACTTGAGCTCGGACCGGTCTGTTACCGGACGGACGGACAGCGAGCTGCCCATTGCCCGCCGTCTGCGAGCCCGCGCCTACGGTGGCCGGAAATCGGGATCGGAATCACGGCGGTGGCGGCGGCGTGTGCGCCGTTGCCTGATGCGGTCGGCCTCCTCTTTTGCTAGCATTACTGTTTCGCAGAAGGAGGGCACAAGGTGGTATATAACACGCGCACAGTGAAAATTATACACAATAATTTAGAACCTCTGAAAGAATGTATGCAAGCAATAATGGACAGGCATAACAGTGACTCTAATACTTATACTCATGCTCAATCTATCATATTTAAATAATGATATTTTTTTGCATTGGCTGATATAATATTTTTTGCGACGCTTATCAAATGCTGCCTCACTGTCAAATGCTGTTTCAATTTTTACAATCTTGATTAAAATATCGAATGAAGTCAGTAAATTCAAAAAAATCGTAAACCGGTTACGTGATGCTGATCCACCACCTTCGCCTAAGAAAAGACTTCGATCTGATAACGTAAATCATTCAGTTATGCGAAAAGGAGTATGTGTCGTATTAAAAGTGCAGATTAAAGAAAGATTTATTCATAAATATTCATGTATTATTTCATTTATTGGCGTCTAAATTGTTCTAGACAGATCGATTTGCAGACTACAATAAAAACTTTCCGGAGGAAGATTTTAAGAAAGTGCTAACTACATACCATTTCCTGAAAAAAAACCAAACTCGAAAATGAGTTATTAGTCATTTATAGCAGAGAAGATTTTCACAATGCTGACGGCGCCATTGCTTTACTTCAATATTTTATGGAATATTCATTAGATTCTGTACTTTTTGAAAGTATGAAGCTTTTAAATATTTTATGCACTATTCCTATGGCCTCAGTAGAAAGCGAGCGCTGTTTTTCGACGTTAAATAAAATTAAAAAGTTTACGCGCAATATTACATAGCGCGCAAGACCGTCTCAATGCATTGTGTATGATAAGTATAGAGAAACGCTTAATTAATACAATTTTTGATTTTCACAAGGAAGTTATAGATGTCTTCGCTCGTCAAAAAGACCGGCGAATGGATTTTTTATACAAATAAAATAAATGTAAATTCTAGTTTTTCGTTTTTATTTTTAGTAAACACCCATAAATATAAATATAACATAAAATATCACGAGCCGCCTCTGTTAGAGAGTGAGAAAGTGTCTGATGAGCTCATGATGCCACCTGTACCTGCAGTAGAACTTGTTGGAGACCATACCTGGTAAGCCCTTACCAAGTTATTTTTAGTAATTAGAATAAAGATAGACAGAGGTCTGATGACTCCACAAAATTCTCAACTCGTAATTTTATTAGGCTTATGTCTGTAATAAATAAATATATAATAATCGATCAACTCCACTGACGAGTCGACTGTGAGAAATACTAATATTGAAGCAGCTTACAAAGATTCGAATCATTGGAAGGATACAACATTTGAAGAAATTAGTGCTTACATTTGAAAGTAGTACTTGTGTCAATAAATCCGATCTCGGATATTAAATAATGGTACTGGTCTACTGACGAGTTTTACAATAATTCAGTAATTAGTACAGTGATGCCATATAAAAGATTTAAAATAATGACAGAAAATGTACATGTTTCTCATATACTTGAGGAAAAATCAAGAACAGATCCCAATTATGATAAATTATGCAAAGTAAGACAAATTGAATGAAACTTTTGGAAAAAATTGCTCTCCTTCTCAATATAATTCAATTGATGAAAGTACGATAAAATTTACGATATAAAAATAGGTATGGGAAAAATCTAAATGTATAATTTCTACAGAGCAACAACACGCTTCAACCTTGCAGTCTTCGCAGAAGTAGCGGTCGGAACAGTGTCGGGCACTATCGATTTAGGCCCGGGCAAACTGGGAATAGACAGGATAGCCCTGTCCAGCGCTTGGGTCATAGCTTACACTGTTCTTTACAGATGTAATTTGGGAGAAATAAACCATCTAGACTGATGAACCTGTCAAAGGAAGAAAAAGGGTTCGGAATTTCGACGTTTGGGCGAAAACGATAAGGAAGCCAAAAAGAACTGCAGGCCAAGAATATCGCAACCTACGAGGTAATATTATCCCGTCTAAACTATTTACACCAGTTGTATGCAACTGTAGGTACAAATGTAGTGAGCATGTTTTAACTTAAAATCAAGGAACTAAACCAAACGCCCAAAGAATATCGTTGTGCAGCGTCGTTAAGACTGAGCAGTTTGATTTCGGCATTACCACACATTCCTAGAAGAGGCAACCAGGAAGCACAAGATGATGATAATTTTTATACTCGGTGATGCGAACTGTGATTTTTTTTTTCAAACACATTTAAAAAGAAAATTGAACTGCTATAGTGATCTCAAGTGTTTTTTTTTTTTTTGTAAAATAAGAATATTTGCTTTAACAAATAACTAACATTGGTAAAAACTGTTATGTTTTTTTATTTAAGACTTATTAGCAATACATAGAACAAAAAAATAACAATGAAAGGCTCATAGATTTCCAATAAGAACGCGTAACGCGTTTCCTTAATTTTTTCAGAAATATACATTTGTGCACTAGATCACTCTGGTTCCAGTGTCGATCATAATATTTTGTAGGTTTTAATTAAAAACTGATAAAAATAGGTATGGGAAAAATCTAAATGTATAATTTCTACGGAGCAACCTCAAGCTTCAATCTTGCAGTCTTCGCAGAAGTTGCAGTCGGAACAGAGTCGGGCACTATCGATTTAGGCCCGGGCAAACTGGGAATAGACAGGATAGCCCTGTCCAGCTCGGCAAGGGACTTAACTCGAAGTCGCGTATCTGTGAGCTTTACTTCTCTTCTTTCTATCAATTAGCACGGAAATACTTATTACAGGTACTAATTAAAAAACACGTTTGTTGTATCTGGCTAGCGCTTGGGTCATAGCTTACATTGTTCTTTACAGATGTAATTCGGGGGAAATAAACCATCTAGACTGATGAACCTGTCAAAGGAAGAAAAAGGGTTCGGAATTTCGACGGAACGATAAGGAAGCCAAAAAGAAGTGCAGGCCAAGAATATCGCAACCTAAGAGGTAATATTATCCCGTCTAAACTATTCACACCAGTTGTATGCAACTGTAGGTACAAATGTAGTGAGCATAATCTCTAGTCATCAAATTTTCTCTTTTCAGAAGATAATTTCGAATCCACCATCTTTTTCTCTTTTTTTATTAGAAATCCTATACATCAGATACAGAGAACACAACAACACTACTTTCTCGGGCAACATTTTAACGCAGACTGGTGTGTGGACAGCCAATATTGATTTAAACAATATTTCCAGTAGCATCATCAACAATGTTGATCAACTCTTGCTAAATTTCTGTTTACCATGAATACAGGGCTTAACCTTATATGAGTATTTCTCAAAATACATGTACATCTTTGAAAAAAAAAGTGTGCTTTGAAACAGTTCAAAAGTTTTATATTTATAAATCATCACACAAAAAAAACACACACTCAATTTTGTAGGATGAATATTAATCTTTAAGATAACGAAGAATTATAGCTATAATCATACTTATTATCAAATATTTCGATATTTTAAAAATAGCTTTTTTTACCTTTCATACAAAAACCTGTTTGCCACTCTACCTTTTTCATGTGTTTTTGTTTCATAAAATGCGATACGTAACTAAATTATTGTAAATTTCTTTGTATCATCGTTCTACAGTAATCGCAGTTTCTGTATCAAATTGATTTTCTATGGGGTGTCATAGTGAATTGGCAATTTAAAGCAAAAAAACAAAATGAGTCGCTCTCATTTACTATTTAGTTATTACTCTTTAGTTACGATTTATTTCTACTTTCCCATGATTTCTGAACGATTCCGTAATTTTTTTACACGGACAACACTAGCTTCACTCTGATTGGCTATTGGTTTGACGTCTCCGCCATTACATCTATCGTGAAAATCAGTGAGAACGTGTGTGTTTTGTGGGGTTACTTTTTCGAGACAGGAAGTAAAATCAGCGATTTTTCATAGAACGGTAAGTCTTCATTTACCCATTTTTTGTAATACGTGTTGTACGAATATTTAATAAGCTTTTATATTTGCTGTAACAGCTTTTATCAATAAATATATTTTTTCTGACCTCAATTTGTCTAATATTTCGTAACGTTTTTTACGAATTTCGTTACGTAACGAAAAAGTACAACATAAAGCTGAGTGTATACTGTTATAACCTGACTAAGCATAGTAATATTCACTACTTAATTTATGAAAAAAAAATATATAGAGCGTCAATAACTAAAGGATTGGATATTATCTGCTATATAGAAGTGCCACCAGCAAAAAATAATGAAATAATTTAAATTACGTTTTTATGTGATTTAACAACTTTTTACCCCTGATATTACTTACATGAAGTTCTATTGAGAACTTCCTCCTTTTCGTCGGTTAAAAAACCTCGCGGCTTTGTTTCAATTCGCTTGAGAATAGAATTATACCGATTTTTACAAATACTTAACTCTTGCTAATGACACTTCTGTAGAGATGCCCACTATACTTGTTGGTTTGACTTATCAAATTGGTTATTACTTACAACTGCTTATATACAACTGCATTACTTCTTTTGTTTTTTAAGGAATGCCGCCAAAAACCAATGCCGAAAGGCAAAAAGCTTACAGAGAACGACTCAAAAAGGATAAACCAAATAAATATGAGGAAATCCGTGTCAAACATTTGGAAAAAGTTAAAGAAAATATCAAAAAGAAAAAAGAAATTCTTACAGAAGAAGAAAAACAAGAGCTACGAGCAAAGTGGAGACAAGCCAATGCTATAAGAGCTGAAAGAAAAAAAAAGGCCTACTCTACGACAAAACAAAACAACACATTGGAAGTAAGAAAAAATGCTAAAAATAATACAAATATCCTAAAGGAGAGACTACAAAAGCTTACTGAAGAAAATACTCAATTAAAACGACGAAATAAAAATTTAAGACAGGCCTGCAATCGGATGAAAAAGCGAGTGGAAATTCTGAAAAAACGACTACCCCAACAAATTAGGCCTGATAATGATGCTATTTCCATTGAAACTCGTCAGTGTGATGACACACCGTTAACAAAATCGAATAGTTTTTTAGAAGAAACTTTACCAAATGTGTCCGTGACGGAAAAAGAAAAGGTAAAAAAGAAGTTAATTTTGCTTAACACAATTACAGATTCTTTAAAAACAGAGTTTAATAAAGCAGATACCAAAGAGAAGAAAGTACTAAAAAAAGTTGCTACCAACGATATTGCAAATAAATACAAATTAAAAACAGCTATTTCTAATGTTCTTGGTCTGAAAGGAAGAATAAGAAAGACGAAATCAATAAACGAAATGAAAAAGAAATTCATGAAAGATATACAAGATTTCTTTGAAAGAGAAGATGTAAGTAGACCTAGTGCGGGAAAAAACGAGTGCATAACGAGAAACAAAGAAAAAGTGCAAAAGAGATATTTAATGGAACCAATATACAAGCTCTATAGAAAATACAGGTTAGAGGGTGGTAAAGCGTCTTTGCAAACTTTTTATCGTTTTCGACCGTTCTCCGTTGTGAAACCAAGACTTCAAGATAGGAATACTTGTGCTTGCATAAAGCATAGTAATTTATCTTTCAAGGCAATATCGTTGAAGAAGCTAGGTTTGCTTCAGACATCTGACATTGACGAACTTATGAAAAATGTCACTTGCAGTAAATGTTTTAAATGCATGTACTCTGAGTGTTCTGAATGCAAAAATAAGAAACTAGCTGTTGATTTGACAATAAATGAAGACAGCCCTGTGGAGTGGCTTCAATGGAAAATAGGCACACACACTTATATTAAAATTGACAAAAAGAAATGCGTAGAAAAACAGACGAAAAAGTATTCAAAACAGGTAGTGAAAGGGACAGTGAATGCATTGATAAAAGAATTTCAAAATGATGTTCAAAAATTTAAAACTCACTACTACAATGTTCAACATCAGTACTTGGCGTGGAAAAAGTGTATTGAAAACCTTGATGAAGACGAAGCTGCATTGATTTGCGATTTTTCAGAAAACTTTTCGTGCAAGCAGTCTGAAGAAATTCAGGCGATACACTTCGGAGGGTCTAGAAATCAAGTCACATTGCACACTTGCGTCCTTTACAGAAAAAATGTGAAACCCCAATCGATATGCTCCATATCCCCAAATAATGAACATGGTCCTGGAGCAATCTGGGCCCATTTGGATCCAATAATGAAACTGTGCCAACACTTTACCATTAAAAAGATTCATATATTTTCTGATAGCCCTACAACTCAGTACCGCCAAAAACATAATTTTTTCTTGTTCCAACATAATATAAAAGAATACGGATTTGAATATGCAACTTGGAATTTTTTTGAAGCCTCTCACGGCAAAGGGCCAGCTGACGGGGTTGGTGGGGCATTAAAGCGCCAACTTGACAATCATATTTCACATGGCAATGACATAACCAACGCAAAAGAAGCATATGACTATTTAATGGTTAACAGTAAAGTAAAAATGTTTTATGTTAATGAAAACGACATTCAGAAGATGACCAAAAATATCCCTGAAAATATTATTCCCATAAAAGGAACAATGAAGCTGCATCAGATTGTAACGGATGGCAACACGACAATTAAATATAAATTGCTGAGCTGCTTTGATTGCCAGAAAAACATCTGCTGTGATTGCTACTACACTAAAGAACATGAACTTCTATCCAACACCCTATCAGAACCAAAAGCATCATGCAGTAACAAACCGCAAGCCTTGAAAAAACAAAAACCAGCAGCGAAAAGATTCAAAAGAATAAATAGTTCTACTACGACGGAGAGTGATGTCAGTATAAGTTATCATAGTGATTCAGATCTGATAGATGCGGATTTTTGGAGTGAGGACAATGATTTACCCAGGATAGATGACAGAGAGAGTGATCAAGACTTAGAGGTGAATGTCCATTTGAGAGCAAATATAAAAGAGATTTATTTATGATTTTTGACGTATTTTAGGGTCAAACACAAATAAAAAACTAATAAATACCTTTCAAAATCAATCATAAAAAAAAAATATTTTTAAATACACTTTGATGTCATGTTTTTAATTTTCAGGACACATCAAAGGAGGAAAATGTTAAACGGCAACCCCCAGAACAAGTAACATTGTTATCTTCGTCAAGATTTATGTCTGCAAACCATGCTTTCTATGATACTGAAGTAAAATGCCTCAAGGCAGACGAAACACAACAAGGCAAAGAAAACTTTAAGAATAAAGGAAAAGGAACAGGGAAGAAAACAGCAAAGCAACAAAAAGATATGGAAGAAGACAAATATCCAATTGATATAATGAATGTATTAAAACAAAAAGGTGAAACAGACAAACCAAGTAAAGAAATAAAAAGTCATGAGGAAGAAGGATCAACAACTGATATCAATACAAAGCCAATAATTCTCGAGGATTTAATAAGTGACGAAGCTGTAACTACGGATGAAAAATATATGAGTGATGCAATGTCATTTAATGAACCGGAGTTTAATTTCAATGATTTGGACAATGTAGATGTTATAATACAAAATAATAATGCAACAAAAAATAACACTGAATATGAAAATAATGAAAATGTACCAATTGAAGGCACTCACAAAGTCAAAGGCGAAACATGTGGACTGACTATTCTTAACGACGAAATACTGGAAAATATACACACAAAAAAGAAAGTGGTTTATAAAGGACTTAAACCTCTATCGCTTAATAATTATCTTCACGCGCCAAAGCGATGTGATCCAAAGATTAAAAAACGGATTGTCAAACCAAATGTGTTTCGGAAAGAATTCAATTATTACAAAGATAAGGAAGAAATTTATAAAGCGCTAATGGATAGTGATTCTAATTAAGTTTTTTTATGTTTAAAATAACGTCAGGTTTTCATTTTTAAAAGATTGGGAAAAAAAAATAATTTGATTAAAATAATATGAATGATTACTCCCTTATTTTATTTCTAACCCCTTAAGTATTTGGGTACATACTTACAAATATTTCGTATTGAATAAATGAAGAGCATTCACAATATTTCGCCAATGTGTAACCAGCCTTATGGTTACTATTTAGTTACATCTAAGGACTATTTCGTAACAATATTTCGTTACTACCATTTCGTAACGTACATTTATTTTGAGAAATACTCATATAGTGAAGAATTAAACTGATCTGCAGTCATTCTTAATCGTTTTCTAAAATAATCAGGATCTTCTAAACTCCAGTTCACCAGTAATGTATCCGAAGCACCCAAGACCTTACGCCTAGAAATCCATCCACGTATTCAAATTATGTTTTCTTCTTTCCTTTTGTTTCTTCTTCTCTGTTTGTTATTCAAGCAATTGTTGAATAATTGATTAACTATTTCAATTCCGGCACGAACAGCTTATTATGCTTAACATTTTCGACGGAAACGACCGAGCCGCATGCAGTTTTTGGTAAACATTGTAAATGGGCTTGGTGAGGCAATTTGTGAAGCGACTAGCCGCACGGCAAAAATCGACCCGTTTAAATCCCTCTTTATGGCGATTATAGCTTGCGACTATGGCGTAAGATTTCTCGAACCAAAACGTTTGAGTATCTCGCACCGTCTAAACGGGCTTTAAGTCGAAGTTACTAATTATAACATCAGTTATCTGCCAGTAAAAGCCCCGCAAAAAAAAAGTAGAATAGAATTGAATTGAATAAATATTATCCGGAACCAACCAACAAACTGAGTCTGAGTCAAAATAATACACTGTGGCGAACGTACGTCGTCGTCGCCTTGTTTCTTGACACAGAGTTGTCAACAAGAAATTGCATGAACTGTATGAGAGAAGCGCAGGAAACGTTTATATGAGGTGTTATAAAAATATCTGCCACGGCTGCAATGGGAGACAGTATTGTGTTTATATAGAGTTAATTTTCAATCACCATTAAAATTTTCAGAAATGATATAAAATCGATACCCTTATAAATATCTATTTTTTTTTTATTTACATAATTTTCACCATTGTCCGCTACTAAAAATGAGGACGTGAGGAATAAATTGCAGTTCAACAACCTAGACTGCACACGCGCTTATCTCATGATTTGGTAATGCACACAAACAAACACGTACCCACCCCTTCACCACACGTCGCAACCCGCACTGCCATATGAAGTTGTATGAGAGAGTTTACGGACACGCGTTTTTATGCGCGTTTGCTTGAAATAGCCGCGTCGGCTGCGTCGTCGCCTGCCGCGTGCGCCGCCTAAATTTCAATATAAGCATGCGGCGAATCTGCCAGTCTCGTTTGGAAGTCGAACAACGAAGACGTGACTTGCCGACAGCCATGGAGGATGACATAATCGACATTTTTTTAGAAGACAATTTTGTTTTAAAAAGTGATTTATTTAATATAAGACGTGGCCCAGTGTTTACAGCAACCGAACATCAGGAGTTTGGGGAATATGCGACGCTTTATAGGACAATAAGAGAAAAAGGCTATGACGTATTTCATGGTTATACACGAATGTCTACTACTAACTTTTGATTAGGTATATATTAAACAAAATACAACATCGTATCGCTAATTGTAATAGTAATATATGTCCCGAAGAAAAGTTACTACTAACACTAATGCGGTGTCCGCGGCGGAGAACGCGGCGGCGCCCGCAGCGTCGCCCGCCGCGTCGCATACTGCGACGCCCGCTGCGTGCGCCGCCGCGTGCGCCGCCGCGTGCACCGCCTATATTTCAATACAAGCAAACGGCGATTCTGCCAGTCTCAATGTGATTTGCCGACAGCCATGGAGGATGACATAACAAAAGACATTTTCTTAGAAGATGAGTTCTGTTTTAAAAAGTGAGTCTCCGTAAACATTATCGAACATTGCCATATGTTTGTTTGCGCATGCGATAGCGCGGGCCGCAGCACTCGCCGCTTCCCTGTAAACAGTAAAAACGCACGACGCGCCGCCCGACGCACTGCCCGACGCACCGCGTGTACGTAAACGGGCACTAACGCGATATGACGACTTATTCTAATGCAGAGTATTAAAAAATGGTCAGGTGTTATCTTCTAAGTGGTGAAAGTTTAAATGGTGCGCAAAGAATGTACCGTACAGAAAGTTTGCCGCGGTTACAAAGACGAGGAATTAACTAGCGAGTGCCTAAAAGACAAAAGATTTTGGCAGCAAATCAAAGGTTGTTAGATTATGGGCAGTTTACCACACCAGCCCATGCAACAGGTCGTGGTGGTACTACCGCGATAACACCAGCAATCGAAAGTGCAGTACTCGAATTTTTCGAACGCGACCCCTGCGCTAGCACTAACGACGCTGCTCGGCGCTTCGGTGTCAGTCAGTACTACGTGTGGAAGCTGCTGAACTCTTCTGGGTATCACCCTTATCATTACCAACCAGTGCAGTCTCTACAGGATAACGATGGACCCGATAGAATGGAATTTTGTGAATGGCTGTTAAGAAACATTCATTGCAACATTTTGTGGACAGATGAAGCTTTATTTACACGAATCGGAATTTATAACAGCCGAAACGAACATTATTGGGCGTTAAGTAACCCACACGTTATTAGAAATAATTACCATCAAGTGCGTTTTAGTATAAATGTTTGGGCTGGTATTATTGGCAATGTTATCGTGGGACCCATTTTTATTGCAGGAAGCTTGACGGGTACGAATTATTTAAACATGTTACGTGGTGTTATCGAAGACTTATTAGACGAGGTGCCACTGTCATACATAAACAATCACTATTATCAGCATGACGGTGCACCACCTCATTACACAAGTGCAGTGCGTGACTATTTAAATAATAAGTACGGTGATAGATGGATTGGACGCGGAGGGCCTGTCCCATGGCCTCCCAGGCCGCCAGACTTGACTCCGCTCGATTTTTATTTATGGGGTGAAGTCAAAAGACGTGTTTACGTTGAAGAGGCACAAAGTGTTGAGGACCTCCGTAATAAAATAATAATAGCTTTTAATGAAATTAAAAACGAAAGAGATACATTAATCTTATTAAAAAATAGTTTAGAAAAACGTGCACGATTGTGTATCCAGAGAAGTGGACTCCATTTTGAACAATTCTTGAAGTACACGTGATTTGAATGTAGGTTAATCGACTTGATTGGGTAAGTTTAATTATTATTGTAAATAGCTAGTTGATTCCAATTTTTTAAATACGCCATAAAAAGAAGTAATAAGTAAATATTCTACGATGGTGGAAAAGATGCAGAACAAATTTACTCGGTACTTATACATGAGGCAATTTGGCGTCTATCCTTTCTATACACTTATGTATCCAAAACCCTCTTTGTTATAGGGATGGTCGGTTACTATAAGCTGGAGGTAAAGCGCACTCGCTCTTGCTAAGTACGTGTTTTTGGTTTTACGGGGTATGCTTAAAAATCCACAAATATTAGAATCGTTGAGATTGCTCGTTCCAAACAGTAGGCTGCGCTCAGGACCGAGGGAAAGGCTGTTTAAAGTTCCGGCTGCCCGCACTAATTTGTTAAAGTTCGCACCCGTGACTCGGGCAGTAGAAATACTGAATACTATCTCTCTGCGGTTAGATATTTTTTCTTGCAATTTTTTTTGCGGAATTCGAGATGGTGACACTGAGTGTGTTGTCATCTATGTAATCTGTGCCGGTCCTCCAAGGCGCTACCAACAATGATCTGTTCAGTCTGTCGGTGGCGTCTCTGAGTGCGGCTATATTGAAATTATCTGAGGCCATTGATACTATTAACATAGATCTGGCTCGAATAGGTGACTGGAGCACTGAGTTTGGGTTGAAGATTAATCCAACTAAGACAAGTGATTATTGTTGGTAGTTCCCGGACTGTGTCTAAAATAGATTGGTCGAAACTTCCCCAGGTTTTCTTCAATAATACCATAATTCCTTTAAGTCACACTGTGAAGAACTTGGGAATTTATATCGACCGCACTCTCTCCTGGACAAAACAAATGCAGGAAGTAAGTCGTAAGCTGTTTGCTTCAGCGGGATCCATGAGACGTCTTCGAAATTTTCTTCCCATCAGTACTAAAATTGCGTTAGCACTATCTCTTCTTCTTCCAATCTTGGACTATGCTGCTGCCAGCTATCTTGATCTCACCCATGACCAATTGGATAAGCTTGAGCGATTTCAAAACCTCTGTTTCAGGTTCATATTTGGCTTACGCAAGTATGACCACGTTTCTGAATTTCGTACTAAGCTCAAATGGCTTCTTATTCGCCTTCGCCGGAACGCCCACATACTTTCTTTGCTATATAATGTGCTATTTAATCCTTGTACCCCGTTTTATCTTAAAGAACGCTTTCAGTTTCTTAGTGACACACATAGTAGGTCCTTGAGATCATCGGAAAATAAGTATTCGCGCGCATTCCACTTCCTTCGTTAACAAATCATTCACGATTCAAGCTGCACGTTTGTGGAATGCGTTGCCTATTGAAGTGAGGCGTGCTCAAACGCTTCCAACGTTTAAAAAATTGGTGAAGGAACATTACCTTTCACTCTGATTTTTCTTCTCCTAACTCAATTATATATTTTTGATATTTATTAGTATATTATTTGGTATTGTATGTATGTATTCGGATTATTATGTCTTATTAGTGTTATTTATGATGTTTGTACACTGACAACCCTAAATCTATTTCCTTTCACTCAGTCCATCCAAAGGTTGTCTGTAAGAAATTGCCCTGTGCGATAAGACCGCCCATTGTACCCTTATTTATAATAATATGTCTTATATTTGTTGTTTATGCAGTGTACAATAAAGAATATTTTTAGATTTGAGTGTTTCCGAGTGATTGTTAACAGGTTTGAATTGTAATTGTTTATACTTTTCCAGTCTTATCCAAGATGGATAGGAATAAACCTCCCGATCCTGACCCTCCTGACATCCAATCCTCCTCAAATGTCTTTTCCCAAAACCCCATGTCACAATTTGCCGACGTTGTCTGTAGTATTACAGATATGGATGTATCCCAGAGTACTCGTAAGCGCCCAAATGTCGAAGAGACTCCCATTCCTACTCCACCAAGCAAACAGCCTAAGAGTCAGATAGGTCGCGTGAAATACTCTGCTGTGGATAAAGGTCCGTACATCGTGCATGTTTCTCGACTGGAAGCTGCGCCAAACGCAGGCGCCACGCTACACCCCGTGAACTTTGGAAAGTTCCTATTATTTAATAAAATTGCAAATGTTCGCCGAGACGGTGTGAATAAAGTTGGCCGAAACCGTGTCTCAGTAGAATTTTCTTCTCCTCAGGACGCAAATGCGTTCCTAGCCAATAACATACTACCGAAACATGGCTACTCAGCATCCATCCCTACATTCAACATTACTCGGATGGGTGTTATTTCTGGTGTTCCCACTGATATCTCAGAGGAAGAAGCCTTATCCTTTTTATCTGTGCCTTCTGGATGTGGTCAAATATTAAAAGTTAGACGCATTAGTAGGAAAATATACAATGACGGTGCTATTGAGTGGAAACCAACAGAAACTTGTGTCATCACTTTCGATGGCCAAGTTCTACCACCAAGAGTATACTGCTGCTATACATCTCTTCCAGTTGTACAGTACATTTACCCTACAATACAGTGCCGTAAGTGCTGTAGATTCGGACATGTGGCCAACCTATGTAGGTCGAAACCACGCTGCAGTAAATGTGGCCACGATCACCCCGGTGATGGTTGCAACATTGCTGAGGGCGAGGCTTTTTGTGTGCTCTGCTCGGGCAATCACTTCGCCAATAGCAGGTCATGTCCTGAGCATGGTAGACAGAAGGCCATCAAGACCATTATGGCTGAGAAGTCAATTTCCTATGTGGAGGCTAGCAAAATAGTTCCAGTACCTTCCCAGAATTATGCCAATGCTGCCAAAACTACTCAGTCATACCGCAAAACAGTCACACTCAGACCCAAGACCCATGCCCCACTTTCCCCATCATACAACAAAAGTATCCACAACAATTTAGTAAGCTCTCCCCAATCCACACAGCCAAATGGCTGCGCCCTCAACCTGAACAATGCATCACCTAGCAATAATATTTCCATTGTTGAACTCCTTATCAAACTCTTACCTACCCTTATCTCATCTTCTTCTAATCCCCAATTACCGTCCAACGCGCGGCGACCGCGCGGTGGCCGCGTACTAACTGTTCAGTTATAGCAAATTTATGTTTTATTAACTAGGACGTAAAGTTGAAATTAATTTTAAGTAACTAACTGCGCAGTGACCGCGCGGCGTTCGCTCCTCGATCACACGGCGGCCGCGCGGCCGTCTCGCTCAAATCACTCGAATGTTCTCGATGTACGCCCCGCGCCGGCGTCCCCGCATTCTCCTTTCATTGGTCCGTCAGTCACTTGCGCGAGACGTCGTGACGCGCGGACATCGTGATTTCGAAGATGGATGAACTGAGTATCAATCCTGAGACATTGATATCTTAAGTGGGAGAAAGAAATATCCTTTGGGATAAAACAAGCGAATCCTATAAGGATAAACGTCAAACACTAAAAGCCTGGCATGACCTATGTTCAATTATAAAATAAGATTTCAATGACCTTCCAATTGGGGAAAAAAACACATACGGTAAGTTTTCCATCTTTTATTTGGTAATTAAACTATTGAACACAAATTTATTAATTTAACAATATTTATCGCAATGAAGAATATTACTAGGTATACAAATTCGCTTCATCCTATTGTCCCAGTAGGGCCTGTATCTATACAAAAACAAAAATAATCGCGTATTTAATTTGAAATTAAATATCTCGGAAAATACGCGACGTATCCTAACAGTTTTTTCACCCATATTTTTTATTTTCCACCGAGTTTAAGAAGAGCTAAAAAAAATTGTGAACATTCATCATTATCATAAATCGCAAAAAAATATTATTTGAGTTAAGTTTAAAATTGTTTTTTAACTGTGATACTCTTGCAATAAACGAGTGATTTGATAATTTTGAGTATCTATATATATTTATTTTGCAATGGTACACTGCCTTGAGGAGAAACAAAATATTCAGCAAAATTTTGACGAACATTGTCTGCTATTAAAGGATCTGCATATATTCTGATCGTGACAGTGTCTGTAGTTCAAAGTCTGAATCAACAATTAAATTACCTATGCCCTGTTCTTTATGTATGAAGTTTTGTAATAAACAACAGGTTTTTACAATGTCGACTGTGAGCTCCAAAGTTACATTTGAAGGCCGATGGAGGATCCTCCATTTATTGGCCATTATGCCGAAAGCGCATTCCACATAACGTCTTGCTCTAGTAAGACGATAATTCTCAGTACATTTTTGTGCAACGCGAATGCTTCATCCGCGACAAATACGTACGGTAATTGAAAATTAGTCTCTGGAATCAGAGCAGGCTGTGGTAAGTTAAGTGTATTGTTCAGCAGTCTCTTCCAAAAGACAGTTTCTTTAAAAACATTTGAATTGCAGTCCTTGCCATATGCACCAATATCTACAAATATAAAATTATAATTGGTGTCAACGACTGCCATTAATACAATAGAAAAAAAGTGTTTGTAATTTAAGATCCAGATTTTGTAGGTTTAATTATTCTGATATGCTTCCCATCCACAGCACCTAGGCAGTGGGGAAAATTTGCAATAACAGCAAAGTCTTCAGCAATATTCAGCCATTCATTTTCTGATGGTATTTTCATATATATGTTTACTAGTTCTGACCATATACAGTTACACACTTTTTTAATGATAAACGATAATGTTGTTTTTCCAATTCTAAATGCGTATCTTAAATCGGCAAACGTGTGACCTGTTGCCAAGTACCTGTAAATATATAAAATGATATTAAGGAACTTATTACAAGCAATTAATTATACTAATAGTATTAATATTAATTAACATGTTTCCTGATAATGAAACATAAAGAGGAATCAGGCGAATTAAAAATAACTATATTTTTTAATGTGAATATTATTTTTAAATTCTAGGTAAAAAAGTTATTCAGAAATGGAAAAATATGCGAGATGGATGGGTGAAATGCGAAAAGAAGATGAGGGAAAACAAATCTGGATCTACAACAAAAAAAGTTCATAAGTACCCATACTATGATAATATGTTGTTTTTAAATAAAATATACAACCCCCGCGAAACTAATTCAAATTTTAAGAATTCCGAGCCAGGAAAAGTAAACCAAATACGAAAAATAAAGAATTGAGTGATGTGGATGCAAAATTCATGAAGTTTATGGACTCTGTTGAAAAAGAAGAAGACAGTCGTATGATGTCGTTTTTTTTAAAGGAATTTTACCAAATTTTGAACGATTCAATGACGAAGATACTGTTGAGTTTCAGTACCAGGTGATGTCTATTGTGAGAAATATAAAAGCTAAAAACCAACAGCTCCAGAATGCTGGTTCGAAAAGGCCTTACTTTACTCCACCACCCGAGACTATGTATCGTCGAGAAGGCGAAAATGTATCATACGAAAGCACCTATCAGTATGGTTACACTACTACTGCTGGATCTGGACGTCCGGCACCACAACAATCATCTTATTCTGAAGAGTCCGAATCTACCGTAGGTGGAGAGCAATACAATTTTGCCAGTCCATCCAATTCAAGTATCGACGATTTAGATTTTACAAATATATAGTCTGCCTTACAAATTTATATATATATAATGATTAATAAATACCACTTGACCAAGTAATTGTTATTATTTATTTACTTACCGCAATGTCACTGCTAATCTTTCTGTGGGGGTAATATGTCCCGCATGTTAGTGTTCTGGTGCTTCAATTTATCATGTATGAAGTTGAGTAGTTTATCAAATGTTTTAACATCCATTCGGAAATAATCTGCGAATTCGTTTTCATCTTCTCGCAATTGGTTGTATAGCGTATGAAATTCACCAAACTCTTCTCGCCGTGCTAAAATAGGATGAATCCAAAATTTTCTACATTTCTTTTTTTCTTTCTTTTTGCTTTGTCGGTACAAGTAATATGCAATCATAATTTTATTCTTCTTAGTCAAATAGCTCATAAAACGTGATGAACACGTGAAGAACACGTGTGAATTTTAAGAAAGACCAAGATCAACTGGAAATGGTTCGGGTTCGCAGTGGCGTGGCCACCAGGCCTGACCGCGCGGCCGCCGCGCGGTCACCGTACTTTCGCCGCGCGGCCGACACGCTGTAACATTCCGTGTCATATAAACGCGCCCTAAAGGGCCATGGACCGAACGATGCCTGCGTAGAGCTTCCGGCAGGAGGCGTCTGGACCCCCTAGGTTCGGCAGGAGCCGCTTGAGAGCAGCCCCAGTCCGATTCAATCTGGGAGCCAAACGTCGTAAATGCTCTCCGAAGTTCCAAAATGATAACATAACCTTTTTTAATTGAAAAATAATGATAACATAAGACTTTGAAATATTTTTTTTTCCGTATTTTAAAGACCTCATTTCATAATGTATATGTTACAATCAAAACTCATAACCAGTCAAAACCAATTTTGACTGCAAAAATTAGGCAAACGTACTTTTGACCGATGCCCTTAAGCGTAGTTTACACGGAGCCAACACTGGCTGCCAATAAGACTGGCAGCCAGTGCTGGCTTGGTATTGGCCTTGTGTAAACAGTTTTTCAAGCCAAGCCAGCGCTGGCTGCCAACGCTGGCGAGAATAGAGCGACCGTCTATTTTTCTAGCCAGTGACCTCCGCCCGCATACCCTTCGACCCCCGCGCCAGCGTTGCGGACACGTGTAGACGAGTCTCACCAGTCACTGGCGAACGTCCGTACGGTGTGTGTTCTTTGTTGTTTTATTTGGAATTTCTGCGACAAAATGACGAGAAAATTCAACGAAGAGGATACTTTGAAATTCGTACAACTTTATAGAGAGAATGAATTTTTACGAATGCTTGTGGGATAAGCGTTGCGATGCATACAAAAATAAAGAAATGCGCGCTTCGGCACTAGAACAACTTCGTGTAGGAATGAATATAGAAGAACTGACTCTCGATGAAGGTAAATCAAAAATCAAAAGTATTCGAAATACGTACCACTTGGAACTCGACAAAATCGAAAAATCTACAAGATCTGGGGCTGGGGGGAGCGTTTATAAGCCAAAGGCAAAATGGTTTGATGAATATGATTCGTTTGTAAAGCCGGTTTCTATGAGGAGAAAAACCATAGTAAGTAAAATCACATTATTATTTATTTTAAACGAAAATTACATTTAAGCAAAATTATAAAGCCACTTAAAGACACACGCATACTACAACAAAAGAAGCTTGTGTATTTGTCCGTTTCAATGTTGATTTTCGAAGTCGATTGTTAATGTATGCTATTTAATTGCCAAGGAACTCTTCCTTCGTTATTAAACATATTTTTTAAAACTTCTCTTTTCTCTCTTGCTATTTCTGCTGAATGATTGCTACCTTGATTGCCAATACTCTGTAGGGCATGTATTTGGCTCCTCCATGAACCGGGCTGAATATTTCCCTGTTCATCTTCCCTATCAACACAAGTAGCGGTGATGTTTGAATTTGATTTCTTTCGTAGCCAATTATGAAGGGCACAACAAGCACAAACGATTGCATCTACTGTTTCCAAGTTAGTTAGTATTGGCTTTTCTAATACCCGGAATCTACTAACTAAGATTCCAAATACATTTTCGATTATCCGTCTTGCCCGAGATAACCTGTAGTTAAAAACTTTTTCTTCTGTACTGAGGTTTACACCTGGATACGGCTTCATTAAATAAGTCTTTAGTGGAAATGCCGCATCTCCTACGATGACTCCGTTGTCAGGTAATAAGTTGTCTTGTATAACATAACATTTTGACACATTTTGACACCTTTCAATAATCTAACAGAAATTATACCCTCTTAAGTGATTTTTTAACAGTCAGCGCTTTTAAGTGTTTTTGATAAGAATTTTGTTTGTGCAGTCAATAGTGGCCCTAGCTTATTTTGTTGTTGTTCTTGGAAGAGTTAACATTGTATTGCATACAAAATGAGTGATTTGCCAGCAACTGAAGTCGCCAGAGCTGTGACAATGATCGAAGAAGGTCACACATACCGTTCAGTGAGTCGAACGTTAGGTGTATCAGTATCTGTGATCCACCGTAATGTGAAACGATACAGACAGACAGGATCTTACGTGCGGAGGCGAGGACAAGGCAGAAATCGTGTAACCAGTGCCATAGATGATCGTTTTAAAGGGTGCAAACGTTGAGAAACCGTCGTCAAACAGCTGTCCAGACCCGAAATCTCTTGGAAGAAGTGCGTAACGTGCGTGTAAGTGAACGAACAGTAAGAAGAAGGTTAAACGAAGTTGGTTTACGCCCGTTTTCAATAAGCTATCTATCTACAGTTGTTGCTACTAAAGATAAACAAATCTATCCTTTTGTCCTTACTTGCTTTCCTATATCCTACCGACGGATAGCATTTCCAACCAAAGTTATCAATCTATCGTCGGGAGGTTGGATAGTCTACTAGAGATAGGACCGATCATACAATTCGTTCTTACTTGCATTTCAATAAAAGTTTGAAGTTACTCTCCGGTAGGCGGAGCTAACTCCAGTAACGACATCTGGCTATCCGTCATTGTCGACCGGTAACGGGGATAACCGTTTGAAAATTATTATTTGTTGCGTTGTAGAAGTGTTTGTTTGATTGTAATAATGGAATATTTTAGTAGTGATGACAGTAATGATACTGCAACTACACTTAATTTAACATATAAAGAAACCCAAGTTTAATTCTATTTCCTTTTCCACATGACTACAACAATTATACTTAATTTGACATGCAAAGAAACCCAAGTTTAATTCTATTCCCTTTTTTACATCACTACAAGAAAAAACACTAACACTACACAAACAATATCCAAAAGGGCGCGAATGGATAGCTGACATGTGCGTCGGTGCCGATCGTCTGTCCGTGTCAAAACGTTTCGTTTTAGGTATCAGTTTTACTAAAAGCACAATAATTAAAGCGAAAAAACCGATAAAATACTTTAATTATTCTTTTTTTTTTAAATTAAATTATACTGTTAACAAATTTAATACGTTTATCAATGTTAAACAAATTAACAACATTTCATTTTGAGCGTGATTTTTTTTAATGGTTAGCATAGAACGAAACGTTTGGTACGGCTTAGATAGATGAGAGGGAAAAAGCTATCTGTCGTTGGTTGAAGATAGATAGCACTTATCTTTGACTGTGAAACGCAGACTATGGATAGATAGAATCTTACCGCTTATCGGGGATAGCTATCTATCTATGAACTTCGGTTGATTATTGGAAACGGGCGTTAAAGTCATACGTACCAGCTAAAGCGCCTAAACTTGAGGTAAGTCATCGAGTTGCAAGATTAGCGTTCGCTCGTCATCACCAAAATTGGTCCGATGAATGGGGTCGTGTTTTATTCTCTGACGAAAGCCGATTTTGTGTAAATTTCATCGACGGGAGGGAGAGGATGTGGAGGTATCGAGGAGAAAGGTACCATCAAGCCAATTTTACCGAAACGGTGTCATATGGTGGAGGGTCCGTTATGGTGTGGGGTGGCATAACTTTAACAGCCCGCACCGCTTTGGTCATCATTGATGGCGGTTCTCTGACTGCACACAGGTACATAACCGAAATCTTGGAACCCCATGTAATGCCTTTTGCCCCGTTTATAGGCCCAGATTTTGTTTTTATGCACGATAACGCTCGGCCTCACACTGCTCGTGTGGTTCGCGATTACCTAACTGAAATCGGAATTACTCAAATGGGCTGGCCAGCACGATCCCCAGACATGAACCCGATAGAGCATGTCTGGGACATGATTGGACGGAAAGTACGGGACAGAATTCCACCTCCTAGGAATGTTGAGGAGTTAAAATTGGCCCTGATTGAAGAGTGGGTCAATTTGCCCCAGGAAACGATTGAAAGTGTCATTAGAAGCATGGGTAGACGTATTCAAGCCCTAATTAGAGCCCGCGGAGGCAATACAAGATATTAATTTTGTGATTTAATAACCTTTTCAAAGATAAGTTTTAATTTTTAAAATGGTTCAAAAAATGCAAAATGTCTCAAATTTTTTATTTTTTGTAATTATCTATAAATAAACAATGTTTAACCCTAATTTATGTTGTGTCATGTTTATATTGAATAACCACGCCCAAATTAAGCTGAAAATATACATATATAGCTAATAATAAAAAAATAGTCTTTTTTTTGTGTTCCCCTAATTGTGCCGGTGTGTGTAGAACAATTCTTAAAAACTCCTCCATCAGATGCGCTACCACACGCGCCGACATCTATGTACGAAAAACAGTAGTCGTGATCGGCAATAGCTAACAATACGACGCTGCTTGTTTTTTTATAATTGAAGTATAAACTTCCACTTTTAGGAGGAGCTTTAATTGTCACATGTTTTCCGTCTATAGAACCATAACATAAGGGGAAATTCCATCGTGTTTTAAATCCCCTTTCGATGTTTTTCCATTCTTCTGCGTTTGGTACCTGTAAAAAAAGGGTAGTAATTAAAGCGGCCTATTTAATACCATTTTTAGTCATAACAAAAAAATCTATAACATTACAATTACATTAATTTATTTTGTTTAATTACAGGATAACATGGATACCCCAAATAGCAATGAATCAGGATTATCGAATAGCAATAAACCAGGACCATCGTTGGTTCCACGCTCTGAAAATGGGTTAGAAAATGAGTCGGCAGAAGAGACACCTCGATTTACCCCACCCACAAACCCTAAGCGGAGCAAGTTATCACAGATATCTAACATGATAAATGACTTAAGGGAAATTAACGACAACACACGCTGCGAAGAAACAGATCTTGACCTATTTGGAAAAAGCGTCTCGGCACAATTAAAAAAATTGACAGAGGAACAGGCAGTCATTGCTAAGGAAAAAATACAGAGTATATTGACTCAATGCATGCTCACAGATATACGAGCCAAGAATGCGTATCAAGTGCAACAATCGGTTCGGCAATCGCAAAATACGCTACCTACTAATTGGAATTCTACACAAGTTCTTCCGTCCTACATAGTACCCCAATACTCTCTGACAACACCTACAATCTGCCCTCCTCCAGAGCCCAGTCCATCGACATGTTCTTCTTCGTGTTCCCAGTTTACTACTAATGTCATATCCCCAGAAACTCCATATCTCGACCTTAGAGGCATTAGGTCGGATGTGAAGATCCGACCAAAATGTCTTTTTAGTGTAGCGATAATATGGCGTTGTTTCTCTTTCTATCAAACTGATCGTGGTATTTCTATCTCTTTCCGTTAGCAAAATACACGCATGCATAAAGTCGGATTTACGCACTTTTTGAAATGCCTTGGAGGCATATAGGTTTACGTTCACTTACATCTTTATGCACTAAATTATTTTTACTTTAAGGAGCCTTATGTCAACAAAAACTATTATGCATCTAAAATATTTGGCACATCACGCTGGGCGCTTCAACTCATACGACCTTGTGCACCTAATTTATTATTCAAATAAAGAAACGTATCATCACATTCAGCATTATGCTTGGAAAAATGTTATCTAGCATTAATAAGGCATAACGTCGTATGTCAATGTAAGACTTTCTTGCTGTAATAACAACAATATTGTATTCGGATTTTGGTACGTTTGTTGACTTCCATCCTTATGTCTCCAAATAAATTAAAGTTACTTTGTCCTGCTTGGTCGGTAGTTAAGATAGTTCGGATATTTCCGTATAGAAAATTTTGGTCGTCATGAACGCACGTGGCGCATCGACAAATGGCGTGAGACAGCATTATAGCTCGTCGCCGCTAGAGTGAGAGTGACAGTGATAGTGGAGCAGTGGCACGTGCCGCACCACGCCCGCCCCGCCGCGCGTCGGCCGTTGGTTACAATAGCAAAATTTATTCGTTCGTTCGGCACCGGTCACGCCGGTCACTTGTGTATGGTTTTCAGTTTTATGTGAAAAAGCAGTGGTTAATGAATACTTAGTGCGATATTTTGTATTACAAACTGTTTATGTTTCATCAATGCAGTGAACAGTCATAACATAATGGAAAAAAATGAAGTAAGTACCTACTTAAATTAGAATGCAAGCAAGTTGGTACCTACCTACATAGTTTTTTCTAACCAACCTTTCTTAAATCTCTTGATCTAGCTAAGTAGATAACAAATACATACCTACTACTTGTACCTAATTATTCTTGCAGAACACAGTACCATTGTATGAACAATTATTTGAAAAACGACGACGACTTTCTAAGGTTCGCGAAAAAGTTATTCAGGCTCGAGGAGGAAAACCATTCGGTGATATAGAAAGTAAGTTTTGTACAATTAATTACGTAATTTACTTATGAAAGTTCGATAACATGAAAATAATTTTAGGTACATAGGCAATACAGAGGACAACGATCGTAGAGATTGTATGGTCGTAAAGATGGTTCATTAAAGTACAAGTATATTAGCTAGCTATTGCCCACTGTTGCCCCGCTTGGAATTCTGTTATAGGTATATTCATTCATAGATGGATTAACATGTTAATCCAGGTGCTGATCTGTCAATCTGCCTTAATCCGTCAAGTTGTTTAGGCATGAAGTGGACATACATACACAAATTTCAGCGTTATAATTATTAGTGTGATAATTTGAATATTTTTTCAGATAAACTACCTCATGAAGAAGAAGGAACTAAGAATACTGCGTGCGTTTCAAAAAAATCCAATATAGCTCACGACATAGATATGAATGGTAGGTAAACTTCAAACTTCCAATAATTTAGCAATGCGACTAAAATGAAATTTGAATAACAAACAAAAGCCTGCCTTTTTACGTGTTTACTTACTTCGATATTGGTCCCCAATAAGTTTTCTGGTTTTTTTTTTAATTTGATTGAATATTTATTTTTATTTTCAGATGGCGAAGAAGACATTTTTGATTATGGAAGTGATGACAGCGTTAAAGACAAAGATTATGAACCTGATATAGAGAATGACTCAAGCTGTAGCGAGATAAGTGACTCTGCTCAATTCAGGCTCTTAAAAATGTCTCAAGATCAAGTAAAAAGACGCCTATTCCCACCGGATAATTATTGTCCTGAAGCTTGTAAACACGAACCTTGCAATGCTCCAGTCAGTATACATCTATCATCACAAAATAAAAATACAACAAATTACCAAGGTAATGCAGAGAATACTTCTGACTTAATAACGGTAGAAGATCTTATAGGTCCACAGAATTTAAGTAGTAAAAATATCGATTCTGTTCCTGATTTTGATCAATGTGCTTATTCGCCTCTCAAGAAAAAGACATGTTTAGAAAGACCAGAGATTCACATTAATGAAACTGGTGAATTGAGTGATGATTCCGATACGCCATGTACTGACAAAACAATATTTTTGCCTTCAAAACAAGAAGGTTCAAAAGCTTTAGTTTGCTACAAAAAAATTGACAAAAATGTTACGATGTCACCGACCTTGACACCTGATCATTATCCCATAATGGTTGTTGACTTAAATGGAGTGGTGTATTTGAATCAAGTACAAGGATTATCAGAAACACAAAATGTAAAGAAAAAAATTGCTGATCCAACGAAATGGAAAAGGAATTCTACCAAAATCGCGAGATTGAAGGGATCTCCATATCACTCAACAGTCGCTAAGAAGAAACCAGACGTAGAGGGTCGTATGTTAAAGCCTCCGTGTTCGTGTAAAGCTAAATGTTATACGAAGATATCTCATGAAAAAAGAGAACTTATCTTCAACCAATTTTGGAAAAATTGTCGTAATTGGGATCAGCGTCGACAATTTATTGTTAGCAACGTAAAAAAAGACAGAAAGCGAAACATGAAAACTAGTGGTGACTTGGAGCTAGATAGAAGGAAGTTCTCTTATAATTATAGTTTTACTGTAGACGGTTCCAAAGAAAAAGTATGCAAGGTTATGTTTTTGAATACACTGTCGATTGGAGAAAAATTTGTAAAATTAAGTGTAGAAAAAAAAATGGAGGGAGGTTTAACGATTGAAGATCAAAGGGGAAAACATGTACCAGGAAACAAATCACCTGCACCCATAATTAATAAAGTAATGGATCATATTAATTCCTATCCATCCTATGAAAGCCACTATTCACGCCAAAAAAGTGGGAAAAAGTATTTAGGTCCGGACTTAAATATTGCAACCATGTATCAGCATTACAAAGAACTTATGATAAAAGAAGGAACACCTAATAACCTTGTAGCAAAAGAATGGTTATACCGAAATATATTCAACACAAAATTCAACCTTAGCTTCAAACTCCCGTCAGTAGACACATGCGACGATTGCGATGCTTATGAGAGAAAATTTAAAGACGCTATAGAAGAAACAGAAAAAAAAGAGATTGAAAAGGAACATAAATTACATCAAGATGCAGCAAATGAAAGATATAATTTAAAGAAAATTGATAAAGAAGAAGCACAAAACAGTTCTGGAAAGAAAAGAGTTTTAATGTTCGATTTACAAAAGTGTTTAGCGACACCTAATTTAACCAATACCAAGTCTTTCTACCTGCGAAAACTTTGGACATTGAATTTAACAATATATGACGCAACGAGTAACGTTGCTTCAAATGTGATCTGGTCTGAAAACATAGGCGGAAGAGGGGGTAACGAAGTAGCATCCTGTCTCATTCGTTGGGCAGAAGAAAACAGAGCTAAACTCGGAAATGTTGAAGAATTGCTATTTTGGTCAGATAATTGCGCAGGCCAAAACAGAAATTTGATGATAGTGATGGCCTACATTTGGCTCCTGCACAAATTTCCTAACATAAAGATCATTAATCACAAATTCATGCTAAAAGGCCACACACACATGGAAGTTGACCAAATTCATTCCCAAATTGAAAGAAGAAAAAAACAGCTGAAGACAATGCAGATCGCCATTCCCAGAGATTGGTCCCAATTCATAAGAACATGCGGAGGAAAAAAAACTTTTGAAGTGTTTGATATGGAATTACAGCATTTCAAAGATTTGACCAGTTTATATAAAAAGAATGGACCATTGGTGATGCGAAAAAAGAACAAGGACGGTCAAGAGTTTAAAATCTCACAGTGTGTTTGGCTTCAACTGAAGCAAGAACAGCCGGGAACGCTGTTTTACAAAACAAACTTTTCAGCGCAATTTTCTGAAATATCATTGGTACGCAATTTGTCTAAAGGTATTCAGTTTCCCAGTGACTTGCCGAATGTTCGAGAAGAAGCAAAACCGATATCTTCTGCAAAATATAAAGATTTAATTACCCTTTTGGAATGGGTACCCGCAGAATTTCATGATTACTACAGGAATCTGAAACATGATGCCAATGAGCCTGACTTTCCTGAGACTGACTAGATATTTTTTTTATTATTTCTTGCCAAGGTGCCTTCTTAACTATATTTTTGTTATCATTTGTCGGTTCTTCCGACCCTTTGCTTTTGTATTAATATAATGCAAACCAATTTTATGTTATCTTAAAACCTATACTTTGTTGTAAGTGAGAGATTTATAAAGGCTTCCGACCTTTTGCTTGAAATTAAATAATTAATAAAAATTTTAGAAGTATAAAGTAATATCCACTAATCAGACTTGGTTGAATTGTAATATGTCTAGGAGCATAAAACTATATGTCATTATAAAGCTAAAAGTAAACGCTTGAAATTGCAAGTATAAAGTCGGATGTAGACATATGCCTGCAGTTTCAATTGTAAATCTATAATATTTCAGGCATAAGGTCGGATGTAACTGATTAAATAAAAAAACTTTGTTTATTTATTTATATAAATAGGTACAGTGATTCTTGTCATTAGAAGTAAGAGGTACAACTATTTACCTAATTATAAAAAAAGAAAACTGATTTAAATGCTTAAAGTTTAATAAATATGAAGAGAATTGTTCGTCAATTTTATTTTTCCTCTCCTGAAAAGTTGGAGTTTTGTACATCCGACCTTATGCATCTGATGTCGAGATATAATTATGACAGTTACGGCGAAAGCGTAGACAACAGTGATGCCATTCAACAAGCCTTCAATAACGCTTAATATTAATATATATGTTTGTTGTATTTTGTAATAATGTGTGCCTTATTATTTCAATTTTAAGTAAAGAAATAAACAATTACCTTAATAAACTGTTGTTGCACAATGATAGGTGTGTTGACTTGACATATAGTTCATCCAACATATCTAGTTTGATGTCGCTTGGATATGATATGACCCATGGAAGTGAACACTTCCCTATCATAGTCAACTTCCCATGCAAAAACATTCCTACTTTTACAATACCAACTTAATTCAGCAAATCAGGATGCTTATTCAAAAACTGGGATACCAGTTTTTGAATTTGTGGCGAACCATAGACGCCCTGGCAGATCCTTACACACCCAGGATCTTAAGACAGGACTTCTTTGCGAATAATCCTATTCCAGGAACTGTTTGGAGGGAGGGGGTGCTCACGAATGGTGACGTGATAATGCCGCCTGGATAAGACAATGTTAGGTATAAGCAAGGCCTTTACCACTTGAATGACCTTGCAATATACTTAGAGTGTAACCTGCCTAAGATGGTTGGAGGCCCAGTTGATCTAATTTCCCCTAGAAATCAAGCTCAACTACTAAGCAACAATATGCAGTTGTAACATTTAAAAAAACTTAAAATCACGGTTTGAGGTATGTAGCGACCTATAGTTGCTTGTAATGTCATTGATCATAAACTATAACAGTTCTGACTGAGGCCCGTCAGATGGTGCCACGATTTAATCGATATATTTCGTTTTTCTTTTGTTTCGATTATTAAGTTACACTATTTAAATACATTAATTATAACGTTATTAATTACTATTTACTAAATTTGATAAACTAAATAGTAGGTAATGTTCGAATAGGCAGAATGGATAAAACCTTCGCCTCATAAATTGACTGATATGAGAAAATCAGAATGGCGTCTTTCTTTTCATTTCTTTGCGAGTCTATTGCACACTGGATATAAGAGTTTTTTAATTTAAAACACAAACTGATGTCGAAGACTAGGCGTGGAACCAACGTCAAACTTAAAATAATGTTAACCAGGACTTGGTAAGTATTTTTAGACGAGATTGATGAATATTGTCTTGGCATAATCCATGTGCATTTGGAATTTCTCAACATGTGAATTTTCTTTGACAGGGTCCAAGAAATTATTTTATTTTAAATAACACCATATCCCAAGGATATGTCATAAAGAGAAAAATCGTCTCCCAATAATATTATTTACAAAATATGAAGCTACAAGTCTGCTCATGAATTGTTGACGAACAATCATCACGTGGACAGCTAGGCGACAGTTTCCGAATACAGCGCATGGCTTTGGACCTTGGATGAACTGCATTGGTTACCGGTACTGGCTCCGAGGACTACTGGATATTCATAGTTAAGGTTAATTTAGAACACTCCATGTAAGTTCCTGTCACGGGCTGTAACCAGTGTAGCTAATTATTAAATATATTGTGGAAACAAGATAGATAGATAGATAGATAACACCTCATGAGAAAAGCACCTTTTAGTCTCATGCAAACTACCGCGGGGTACTATATAGGTACTTTGGTGTGCAATAAAGTTTATTGTATTGTATTGTATTGTATTGTAAGTCGGTGGTAAGGCAAAAATCTAACCTTACACAGTATGTGCGAGTATCAGACAACACCTCAGATACAGTAGGAGAGTATGCGCAAAAATCGAGAGTAGAAGGTAATTTGACAGTTTTGGTCGCAATAAGAAATCAACGGACCGTTCCAAATTCTTGGGGCCTTGTGCCTATTGGGAGAGTGCCCAAAATATCTGGCTGATGCTTTCCCGTTGTACCTCCATAGAATGGAGGAATCCTGTCACATCAAATTCAAACTGGATACTGCTTGAGTTACTAATTGCATTTATAGCATTCACTGAGCATTGATATGTACAGAAGGGAAACTGTAAACCCGTTTGGTTCTAATAGACTTCACCTCTGACGATGAAATCCTGAAGAGAAACAAATAATCACCAAATTTGCTCACTATCAAACACTAACCGCAGTTATAATACAGAGGAATAAAAAGAATAGCAGGATCTACCATTCTTTTTTTTTAATGATCTTTGCTCATATAGACCTTTTGTTTTATCATCCATACTTATAAAGACACTTAAAATACAATTTAATTAAAAACCATCTTAGAGTGATTGGTGAGCCACCAACCCTAAAACAATAGTCTCATAGTCCTAAAAATATATTATGATGTCAACTCAACGAGTGTATTTAAACTTTAGTCCATAGTACTAATAAATAAGTATAAAATAAACTGTATGTAAAACAATTCGATGCATCCGGGCAATAAGTTGGAAATCGTCAAAATTTGTTTTTCAATTACTGACTCTATTACCCGGACAAAAAGTCGGTAATCAAAAAACATTTTTTTGTGATTAGCGACTTATTGCCCGGGGGCAACGAATTGTATAAAATCAAGCAGATTAATTATACATCTGTAGTCTGAAGTGGATTTGCTTAGTATTTAAACTTAGTTCTTTAGTAAATCAATGTCACATTGAGGGCATGAAAGATATTTTTCAAACAAATGACATAGACAAAAAATTGCATGGATCAACATATCTGCATTAGAGTGAGAAACATCAAGAAAACAGGATGCTGCTCCGAATGACTCAATTCGGCATTAACCTTTTGAATACCGTAATTAGAGACACAATAGAAAGACAATAGGGGTCTAGAGCGACTACGTGCGATAGCGAAACGTGGACTAGAGCAAGAATAACTTTACTCTAAGTTCTAAGCTTGAAGTAATTAAATTTAGTATTTATAAATCCTGAGTAAGGAGAGAGTAAGGTTATCCAAGCTTACTCTTGGAATAAAAGTTAATCATCAGCGCTACATAGTTTAACGATTGACTAAGCATAGAGTAGCGTGTATTTTGACGTTTTCTATATTTCATAACTGTATTTTGTGACCATTGGTCGTTTGTGCTTCTTTGTACACGCATGTTATTTGTGCATTGAAAATGGAAAGAGATTATTGATGATTTGAGTGTTAGGTGAAATAAATGAGATTGAAAGCCAGACGGTATTAGTGAGACATGTTAAATTATATAAAATATGGAAGAATCCATTGGAAGAACTTCAGGAAACCGAGTTTAAGTGCAAGTACAGATTTTCTCGATCCACTGCAGTGTTTATAATAAACATGGTAAAGAATGATTTAGCAGGTGATGCAAGAGGAGGCCTTATACCACCCCATCTGAAAGTTTTGGCAGCAATAAGAATATGGGCTTGTGGAGAGGTAAACTATCATCAGTACCTACCTACTTACCAATATTAATTTCTTTCCCAGAGCACTACCTATTTAGATACTGAGGAACTTGTTTTTAAATTGTAACACAAAACTTATGTCAACAGATTCAAGATGATGCCGGAGACCTTAGTGGAATGAGTCAGTCAACTATATCACTTGTATGCAAACAAGTTGCATTAGCAATAGTGGCACAAAGGACTCAATGGATTAAAATGCCACAAACCGATGCAGATCAAAACAAGGTGATCACGGGATTTTACTCATTGTGTGGTTTCCGACAAGTGATTGGGGCTATTGATTGCACACACATCTGAATCCCAAAAGTTGGTTGAGCAGTTGGACAATATTACATAAACCGGAAAGGATATAGTTCCATAAATGTACAAGTAAGTTTTTAGCACTCAAGTAGCTCATGCTTGTAACAAATGAGTACCTACACAATTATATTTAATGAACCCCCATTACTTATATTTCAATATTTGTGTACATTGTTTCAGGTTATATCAAATGCTAACTTGGAGATCATGGATATTGTGGCTCATTAGTGAGGCAGTACTCATGATTCTTGAATATTTAATGAATGTCTTATGAAACAACAATTTGAGCAGTCTGAATTTAAAGGCAAGCTTTTAGGAGATTCAGGATATGCTTGTACTCCATATTTGTTCACTCCTGTCCTTCATCCTACTACAGAAAAAGAAGAACTGTATAACCGCTCACACAAGAACCCGTAATGTAGTGGAAAGATGCTTTGGCTTGTGGAAGCAAAGGTTCCCTTGTTTATTGAGAGGGTTCACAACAAAGTTGGATAACACAAATCTATATATTGTTGCATTGGCAGTATTGCACAATATTGCAATACAAAGACAAGACCTAATCGAGGTTGTAGACGATGATGATACTGTTCCAGTATCACAATCTATAAATAACTTGCTCTGAGGCAATTCTGCACGGACGTGTGTAGATGCTGGCGTCCTCTTGGGAATTAATGAATTAAGATCCACACATCAGTGGTCTGCCTAGCCCAAAACCAGAATGAGTCTGTGGTTGCAGATTTCAAGACATATCAGCAGCCTATAATTTAACCCAACTCCCTCATCTCAGTTAAAAGCTGTATGAGCAGCCATTAAGAAATAGCGACCAAACTAGCATTTTAACAACAATTATTTAACAACCCAATTATTCGTAGGCTCCAGAAAATTTTATTTAAAATTATTGAGTAAACTGCCAAAGTTGTTTTTTAATAGCTGCACAAAGATAAAAATCTGCCTTATTATAGCAACAACTACTTGTATGCCGACACAAAACTGAGCCACGTGTATCTATTCACCACATTGATGTAATTTTTAACATATGATCAAAAAGAAACCTTAATCAAGACAGAGCGAGCACTGAACACTTGACCAATTGACTTTTAGGACCAACAGGACACAGCAAACACCCAGTGAATCTTATCAACGAAAAAGCAAAATATTTTGTCCCTTATTGATCCATCTTTATCCTGTTCCTGATAATGTTAACTTTTGGAAGCCCAGCAAAATATTATTAAGAAAAACAGAGAGAAACAGAGTAATATAACCCAACTTTTTAGAAGACCACAACGAAGCACACACACAACGAAGAAAGATGTAATTGAAGTTATTTAAACTGATCATTCAATTTAATATTGTTAAAAAGACAGACTCGATCGAATAAACAACAAAGCAATGAATATTATATAAATAGCAGGCAAAGCAATCGATTATTACAGTCAAAAACACAGATTACAGAGAGATACTACCGGTGCGTTCCGAGATACGCTGTCAGCGCTATAAGCGCGCTCAAAGTCGTTCCGTTTTGACGTGAGCGCGCCCACGATTGCCCACGAACGATTTCTTGACGTCATGCATGACGTCATTATCGACGCCATCTTGTGCTTACAGTGCCAACACGTTGAAGCAAAAGTACTGTGGGCGCTGTCAAAAGTGACAGTTCAAAATATTGTTTGTTGTGATTGTTTGTTTATGTTTGCTTGGTTTGGTTAATTTGTATTAATTACTTATTACGTTTTTCTTTTTTACATACGATTTAATTACTTTAGTAATAAATGAATGTCAAGCAATAAACATATTTATGTTTGTATAAATACATATTTGGTCTAATATAATTTTATTCCAGTAACCTGAAATGGGTTTTAAATGTTTCTGGGTTATATTTGGGTACGACTTTTTCAACATATCCTATGATACGGGGAATGGGTTGAATACGAGCCCTCCTGTGCCGCATTAAAATATGGGCAATTTCTTCTACATCCTCATCAGAGGACGACGATGAATCACTTTGCTCACTTTCATCATCGCTGAAAAGCATTTCTAGTAAAAAATGGGGTTCCATTGCTCCTGAAGTTCAGTTAATTAAAACTTCACTTTGTTTTTTTGCAAATTATGACAAGAGTTAAACTAACTAAATTGCCAAATCACAGAATGATTGTCTACACAAACAATTATTATCTTAAAGGTGAATCTCTGAAAGCAAACTCGAGTATGAGCGAGCGAACTGTCAACAACGCGAAGTGACATCAGTGTTGCCAGACGACTGTCACGAATTCCCCCAAACCTTTCCCAAAATCCCCCCAAAATTGAAGTTTTGAAGAAAAAATCCTCCACAAATATCTTTTTTTAAATACGAATATCACAAATAAAATTAAAAAAATAACTTGACAAAAAAACGACAAAAAAAGTGCAAAATAACTTTAATTTTGGAAGTCGGTGTTTCAATAGTTTGGTCTCTTTGATATTAAACACCGACTTCCAAAATTAAAGTTATTTTGCACTTTTTGTTTAAACAATTTATTTCACATTTTTTAGTTGGAGTACCTCTCAAACAAACCTAATTAGATACCTTCCGCCATTTGGTTCCCTTATCAAATCATCATGACAATTCTAAAAACAGAACTTCCTTTTTTGAAGTTTGTTAGAATACCAAATTCTTCTCCAAAATGTGCAAAATGATTTTCTGAAAACCGCATCAAAATCGGTTCATCCAAACGCGAAATAATCGCGGACAAACATACATACATACAGGCCAAACTGAGAACCTCCATTTTTTAGTTTTTTTTCAAGTCGGTATAAAAAAAAAACATTAGGAAGGATTGTTTTGTCGTCTGCTAAAAATAAGTATAGTATAGGTACTATAATATAAGAGTACTGAGACAAGACAAACACAGATGCGAAATTCGGAAGCTTTGCGAACTTGTGAACGTTGAACCAAAGAATATAATACTCTCTGACGAGAACACAGAGTACTTTGGACAAGAACGTTGAACGATGCACGTCGTGGTGCGAGGGGGCGCAATATGGTAACTTTTAAGATACTCGGATAATATCATCGTGCGCAAGATTGCTTTTTTTTTGTTATGTTTTTGGCTAAAATTCGTGAATATCAATATCAAACATGAAAAATTATGGAGAAAAAATTGTTTATAAAAACCCTCTAATTGCCTCCAAGCCCAAAATTTTACCTCCACGTATCCCCCCAAAAATACTGTCCCTCCAATTTTCCCTCCATAACTATAAAAAACCTCCAGTTTTGGGGGAAATCCCCCCAATCTGGCATCACTGAGTGACATTCACTGTTTGCGCGCCCACAGGTCGTTCCAAATTGAAATATCGCTATCAACGCTATGAGCACGAAAACTAAATCGGAACGGCTGTTAGCGCTCTGAGCGCTCATAGCGATGTAAACGCAAAACGGAACGCGGGGTACGTATGTCAAAAATGACATGACCAAGACCAAAGAGAATATAAGCCCGATGCAAAGAGTATGTATGCTTATATTCTCTTTGGTAGTCCAAAGAGAATATAAGCACTACGTTTATATTATTTTCCTCTATGATATAAGCACTACGCAGTGTTGCCAACTCTATACTACGAGTGGGTGCTAAAAAATATCTCAAATTGTGCTAGATTGCTATGGATTTCCAAAATGCGCTAAAACATTTTTGATCATTTAAAAAATTACAAATAGCTTTTTAGTTTGTGAAGGCTTTTATGCACAATGGGCTTGGATGATCAATAGACAAGACTGCGGTGTGTTGCGCCGCAAACACAACATTTAGAACGGCCATACAGTAATTACAGATATTTTCGTATTCAGTTTTACAAAGTGTACACATTGATTTCGAGTTATTTTCGAGCACGTGTCTGAGATTTTTTTGTATTTCGGATTGTTCTTCCACTCCTTACTGTAATTTTATTCCATTTCCTTAGTTTTTCTAACACACTGAACTTTTCCTCTCTAGTTACACACAGTCACATAAAGAACATTATCAAACTAAAAAAAAACAAGACAAAGAAAGTGTTATCTTATTAAAAGAACAAAAATTTCTTGCAATCTTGCGTTTTTAATGAAAAATAGTTACATTACTAATACGTTTTATTCTGTAGTACCCAGAAATTTTCGCTTGACAGCTATTTAGTGCTAGATTCAGTGCTAGGTGCTGTATATTAGATTTCAGTGTTGACCGCGTGAAAATAGTACCAAATCTAGCACTAAAAGTACTAAGCTGGTAACACTGGCACTACGACATGGCGCATGACGTTTATGCAGCATTGCCAGATTTGTCAGTTGCCTGACATTTTTACTTTCCTTCGCATCAGTTAACCAGGCTAAGATCTCAGACTACACCACCTCGTCACGAATTTAATTTTATAAGTAAGCACCGCGGGATGCTTGCTGGCTTTATATATAGGTACTGTAAAGTGAAGTTGTTTTAGCCCTGAGGTAAAAGTTTGACCCGAACTCATTAACTAATATAAACACAGTACAGTTTCTCACGTTCCTATTGGTTAATAAGTTTTTACCAAAATCATACTCCAGGGCCAAAGTTATGTCGTAGGGCCAAAGTTATCCAGTTTATTAGGTATTTCTAACCATTTCACAGTTCAAAGAACTATGCATGTATTTGATGCAGGCACAGGTTAAGTAATAGTACAAGAATTACAAGATACAGTACCTCTACCATGAGTTTTAAGCAATAGTATTCGTCGCTACTAGATACCGACGCCGTATATATTTTGTATGGCAAATTTTGCAGCGCCTCTAGCGGTCACTTGCAGAACCAAAATTTGCCATACAAAATATTTACGGCGTCGATATCGAGTAGCGACGAATACTATTGCTTAAAACTCATGGTAGAGGTACAGGTAGCAAAACATTTAAAACTTATGAAGAAGTGATCAGAAGTTCTTGACTCACAACTTATACAAGTAAGCGTTGTTAATATGTTCTTTCTGTTCTGGTTAAATGTATGTTTTATTTTTCATGTTTAAGTCATAAATGATTTTTTGCTCTTATAAAAAATAACAACTGGGCGTAGAACCAATGGTTTGATATTTTTGCATAACATTTTCCTTTATTTCTTTGAGTTTCTTGCCAGTTCTCTTCTTCGCGTCTGCAAGGTCTGTAACTCTAAAGTCGGGCCGCTGCGCTAACTTTTTACCCGACTGTGCCAGAAGGAGGGTTATGTTTTTCGAGAGTATGTATGTATGTATGTATGTATGTATATATGTATGTATATATGTATTTATCGACACTTTGCGTGACCAGAGGGCTGGCTCGTTCTTCACCCAAAGAATTAACATTGCCATTCAACGTGGCAATGCTGCCAGTCTTCTGGGTACATTTCCGGATGACAGCGATGTGGAGGAGTACTTCGACGCCTGAGTGTACTGTGTTTTTGTATTATATGTACATAGGTAGGTTTTAGTATAATTAGTTTAGTTAATATTTAAGGTTTCGTAGATGTAATTTAATTAGTTATTTATGTATTTTTAAACTTAATAAAATTTATATGTATGTATGTATAATTGTTTGGCACGCTCTGCAGCCTGAACGGCTCGATGGATTTTAGCTGGAGAGGTATCGTTAGATTCGTATTTACTGTGAGAGTGACACTGGGTATATCAAAATAAAAAAATAAACAAAATGTCGGATTTTTGGCGCCAAATTCAAATATTTGGCACGATCTGTGGCCTGAACGGCTCGATGGATTTTAGTTTGCGAGGTGTCGTTAGATTTGTAATTACTGTGAAAGAGATATCGTAAAAAAAAAACTAAAAAGTAAAAAATTAAAAATGGTAATTTAAAAAACTAAAAAACCCGACTGCTTTTCTGAGTATTCATGAAAAAGCCTTAAAACAAGAAAGTCGTTGTAGCAGTCGGGACCCATTCTAGAAAGTCTGCCGTCTAGTCAGTAGATCTATGATGTAATGGGTCCCGACTGCTACAACGACTTTCTTATTTTAGGGCTTTTTCATGAATACTCAGAAAAGCAGTCGGGTTTTTTAGTTTTTTAAATTACCATTTTTTAACAATAGATTTTATTAAAACCGCCAGTCTACTGTGCCTATTGTTGTTATCGTCTTTGTTTCATTTCAAAAATGAATTCCTATGAAAAAGACGTCAAGCTACCCTGCCTATCCGTATATGACTTTGGCGTCTACAAAATTTCTAGTGTTAGTTTACAAGCCTTTATATCCTCGGTTCACGGCACTGAGAAATCAATCAGGAATATCTTGTCTTCCTCATAGATTGATTTCAATGTACCGTGCTTCATCAAGGTTATAGATGCCTATGGAAACTCGCTTGGCCGAATTCTAAATCTGCCCCGCGAACCATCATCCCAAAGATAGTAGGATGAGCCGCTCTGCAAAGTAGTTCAGGAAAACCTGATTGAAACATACACTACTGCTCCTGCCGAGCGTGCGCATCTGCTGGCAGTGGGAGACTGGGAGTCAGGTATCTGGTTTCATGCACTACCGTACATAGGCACTTTGCTCGATGATAATACTTTCCGCTTCTCTGCTTCCTTACGTCTAGACGCTCCTTGCTGCTCTCCTCATCGCTGCCACTGTAGCGAAGTCGTCAATAGCCTCGGACACAACGGTATGTCATGCGGGCGAAGTGAGGATCGCATAGCGTGACACATGAATAACAACGACATCATCAGACGCGCTCTTGTCAGCGTCGGCGTTCCAGCCGTCTTGGAACCCCATGGCATGGCACGCGACGATGGCAAGACACCGAACGGCATGTCGATATTCCCATGGAAGATGGGTAGGCCTTAAGTACGCGACGCTGCGTCGATACTCTTGCGTCTTCCCATCTTCCTAGCTCGCCGTGTTACGCTGATGTTACCACTGCAGCTGCGGAGAAACTCAAACGGCGGAAATATAATAACCTTGTTGGTATTTTATTTTCGAACCGTTTTGGGTTGAACCTCTTGGATCGTGGGGTCCAAGTGCTTCACAAGTTGTATAAAGATCTGTCGAAACGTCTTATCTACACATCGCGTGACTCAAGGACTGGCTTTTTACCACGGACAGAGTATAAGCATTGCCATACAGCGTGTTAATGCAGTTTTTTGACGCCATATTTTATTTTGATTTTAATCGTAGTTAGCGTAGGCTTTTATTATTATTTTTTAGCGTTACTGTAATATAGTTAGATATGCACCTAAAATTACTTAAATTAAAAAAAAATAACGTTAGTTTTACATACTGTTTCTCAGTAAGTAAATTATGTCTGCCATTAATAAACATCGTTTAATTTTAGTCGTTTTAATCCCGCAGAGGGTCGATTCAGTACATGAAATACTCATATACTATCAATTCGTAAAGAAAAAATTAAAAAACAAAGTACTTTTTTTCAAAAACTCGAATTAATATACGCATATACGAAATTAATTTCTTTAAGTAAACGAGTCAATGACCTTGTAGGTAGTTATCGGTCGTAGCATACTAACTACCTACAGTTCATTGGCCTCGCTCAGCTGACATTTACCTACGGGAATTAATTTCGAATATGCGTAAAATAATTCGAGTTAAATCGCATAGAAATGTACTTATTAAGCCACACGGAGCGGCGATCGGCGAAGCGACCGGCGAAATGTACCGAGTGAACAGCACAGGTTTTAGTAGTATATTACAAAGTACTCTGTGGGCACTGGCGACTGGCGGCGCGGCCGGCGAGTGAAACAAATACATGAATCAGTCAGTACGGCGCCAATCACGGTGTCGAGCGGCATTCGCGGCGACTAGGGCAGTGAACAAACGAGTTTAGACGGGATTTCTCTTAGAGACCAAGCGCATTGACTCTAACGAAACAAACGCCCCTGTAGCTAAACTGAGTTCGATAAGATCTGTTGTTGGAATAGCCATGGAAGAAAAGTTTAGGTACAAAAAAATACAGATAGCCGTCTTTTATACAAAAAGAATCTACAGTGATAAATCAAGCAAGAAAGACATTGTTATTGAAAAATCATGCAAGAAAACATAGACAAAATACAAAAAATACAGATATAATATCCGTCTTTTACAGCCCATTCACGACTTCGGTATTAGTGGCGCGGCCACAGCGGCCTGAAATAAAAAGAATCTACAGTGATTATCAAGTACTGAAGACATTATTATTGAAAAATCATGCAAGAAAACATGGACAAAATGCTAGGCGATATGGTTGATTGAGCTTTCCAAAAGTAGGAACCAAAAAAAAAATTAAGCTGTAAAAGTAAAATGTCAAAGACGTCAGATTAGAGCCACGGCCGGTAATCTTCATACAAAAAACGTGGGTCGTAGCGGCCATTTTTACGCTAACATGACAGGACGTTTTGCGCTGGTAGTTGGCTAACATGGATCACAGTACAAATGTTTTTTCTAAGTTGGCTAAATGCTGCTATGGCTGTGATTGGCTTCTGCGACAGCCAATCACAGCCATAGCAGAGCCGACGTACAATTCGTCAGTGGGTTTCAAATTTTGTAATTAATGTTGAAGTTGAACTTTTCTAAAGAAAGTGAAATTTATAGTGATATTTGCGTAAAATTTACCTACATAGTTAAAACTAAAATGTACGTGATTAATGAGATGTTAGTTGGCACCAAATGTACGTTTTTTGTTGTATTTATATGTCACAAAATGTCGACTGCCGGTGCAAAAAGTCTTGTGTTTTTTGGTGTATTTGTGTTATTTACAACGGATTAAGCTTTTTTCGTGACCTAGTGTTCTAGTAAAGTTATTTTTATATTTTCAGATGTACTACTACTGTGTTGATTTCACAAATCCTGAAACATTTGCACAAAAATTTCAAGTTTGGGTGAAGAATATTTAGGGTGATATTGCGAGTCTGGACAATGCTACTGTCTAAAACACTTAAAGAATTTGCTTTTGGCATATGCTATGAGAAGCAGGTTCTGTATCTGAATAACAGATTCAGCAATTTGGCTGTTCCCATGTTGATTTTACCTACAGGATGTATTTCAGGTACCTACTTAACCAAATACCTATTATACCTTGCATCCACACTGCAGTTATCTTTTGTGAAGCAACAAAATGCAACACGGTACATTAGGTAACTATCTGTAACTTATGTGGCTCCTTGTTACTATTTGCTGATTGTTACTTACGCGTCCATACCGCCAACAACATAAATTAACAAAATATTACAAAGAATAACTTTCAACACTAATCAAGTAGCACAATATTTGTGCTCCAACTTCTGCAGGCAATTGTAGAGCAACGTTGCTTGACTTATAACTAACACGGCAACACATATTAATATTATATAACTTTTTGCTGTTGGATGTTGCTGAGTAACACTTGGGAATGTTGATCTACAAAAAGTAACTGCGGTGTGGATGTCCGGATAATAACTTCTGTAAGTCTTCACAATTCTGGTTTGACTTGTCTTATAAAGTTTAAAATATGAGTTTTTTATTATACTTTAATTTTGGGCTATGACTTTTACTTTGAGCAATTTATTTTTTTACAATGGCTCTCAAAATAGTGTAAGAAACCATGACATCCATCAATGTATTCTGGGCCAGAATGGTTGATTGTAGCCCACTGTCTTTTAACCTGTTGAATAGCATAATTAGAGACATAATAGAAAGACAATAGGTGTGCAGACGCCGGGGTCCTCTTGGGAAATAATGAATTAAAGAGAGTATACTATATACCAGCAGTGGTAACATTATCTTGATCATTATATTGAATTTCAATCCATATTATTTTAGGATAATCTCGGTCTTTGCTTTTCAGTACCAAGTACAAGTTCATTGATTCCAGATAGCTCACTATCTACTCCAAATCCAAGAAGCTTCATTATTGAATCCTGTTTACTGCTGTACAACAATAGGAAATGTTGAACACAGTCCTCTTAGTGGTAAGTAACTTATTATATTTATTCCTAATACTAATGGCAATATCTTTTTGTGGGTGTTTTCTATCTGTAATGTAGATTTTTTCACTGTCACTGGAATCGGTTGTTTCGGGTAATTCTTGTGTCGGATTTGGTGGGAAGAAAGGTAATGAGCACAGAGCGAGGGGGAATGGTAGGCGGTAACCTCCTTCTGCATAGTATAATGCATATGAAGGAGTTGGCTTAAACACCCCAGTGGCTATCTTCTCCTGCGACTGTCATTGGGACATGGGTAGTATAATATTTCAAAAGTTAAACATAAAGGTGGCATCTCAACGTAAGTGCTTTGATTGAGAGGCTACTGTATTTTAAAAAAATGATACCATGGTCCTGAAACGCTAAGGGCAACTGGTGGATTTTAGTTAGTAAAAGTCCACCCTTTTGGGCCTAAGAAGAAAAAAAAAGGAACATCATGGATGAATATTTATCATAATTTGATATGATTTTGTAGAATTTCATAATTAGACATAATTGGAGTTTGGTGGTGTTAGATTTGATTTGATTTTTAAAAAATAATGATAAAATAATCCTCAAATAAATAATATAATATAATATTCCACAACTATCACACAACGTTATCTAGTCCCAAGCTAAGCAGAGCTTGTGTTATGGGTACTAGACAACTGATAAACATACTTATATATTTCTAAATACATACATATTATAGATAAATTACACCCAGACACATAACAAATGACGTGCTCATCACACAAACATTTGTCCTGGGTGGGAATCGAACCCACGACCTCCGGCATAGCAGTCAGGGCCACTAACTACTAGACCAACAGGCCAGTCATAAATATATTCATAATTTCAAGAGCTAGGTAATTAAAAATGAGTGAATTAGGAAATCGCACACCTTCTCAATAGAGTTTTAGCCTCCTCAATTGAGTTCCTTTGTTAAATAAATTTGCTTCTAATCCATACTGCCATGTCTAACTTAATGTTATAAATGCGAAAGTAAGTAGAACTTCCGAAAGAGTGGAACTTAAAATGAACATGGACAATACCAAAGTCATGGTAAACAGCTATGTAGCACACACTCCTATCAAGATCGGAGACTCTTCACTCGAAGTTGTGTACGATACGTTTACCTGGGAAAGACGGTCCAGTTAGGTAGGTTGAACTTCGAGAAAGAGATCAATCGTCGTATCCGACTCGGCTGGGCAGCGTTCGGGAAGAAACTACAATTACTACAAAATCTAGTCCCTCCGCCCCCCTCAAGCGACATGTTTACCCCGCGCGTCCATCGAATACATTTTTAGCCGTTTCGTTTAAGCTAAGGTGCACATTAGCCAGCTAAAGAAGAAAAGTCACGAAGCTAATTAACATGATATCGAACATTAGCCGGTCCTCGAAGATAAACCTAAGTTTAGCCGGCTAATCTTAAGTTTATGTTTACACCTATATTTAGCCGTAACATATACAGCGTGGCGATTAGGTTATCACATTAAATTATGCAGCATGTATTACAAGTGGTTATCAGTCCGTTAAAATAGTGAAATAAATAATTTTACTAAAGTTAAGAAAATGCATTTTTCAAACAATAAATTGTGTATAAAATTGGTAAAAAATAAATCACCTTTATAATATTAGTTCACTGACCTGTAAAAGCGGCAACGCCGCGGCGCCGGCGAGTACGTACGCGCCGTACCTACGCGAGATACGGATACCTACTTGTGGGTGTAGGCACACGCGCGTGGTGTAAGTGTACATAGGTACTTTATGTTGTTGTTTTAAGAAATCGTCACAAATTAACTTTAAAAATCTCCACTTAAATTTTAAATTTTCACATTTTCAAAATGTCCACCATGCTTCTGTACACACAAACGATATCGTCTTATGATATTGTTTCGAACTTTTCTAAGTAGGTCATCATTCGCGGCTAAAGTTTTTAAATTATCAAAGGCACGAATTATTCGATTTTTTTAATCATCCACAGTCGTCACTTCAGTAGCGTAAACCTCATTCTTTAAATGACCCCATAAAAAAAAATCGAGTGGTGTTTAAGCGTCCGGTTACGCACAAACTGTCACACAGCACTTTCACTAATGTACAACTAATAATACAAACAGTATTATTAAACTATCTAATTCCTATTAAAAAAAATAAAGCTAACACAAATCAATATCCACAAAAAAAAAAAAAAAAACAATAAGTACGAAGGGCGCGCGCGCGGATAGTAAACTCGTCAACTATCCCTCAAGTATTTTGGCGGCGGACTAGATTCATTCATCGAACGCACCAAAGAAATTAGAATTATGCCTATAATATAACCACTCCCGTACCCCGTAGCATTTTGAGTATTAGAAATTTATACCTTAAGTCGTCAACCGTAAGAATATTGTTGCATATTTTTTCATATCTCTCATGCGGTATCTATTTATCTTTTAATTTACCGCACAAAGACGCCTTCAACTATTAGCTGTAAGGACATTTTTGTCTTGAATTGTTTACGTTTCTTATTACGAGAAACATAAACAATTCAAACGTAAACAGTTTGTAAAATGATAGGTAGTCTAGTACTTGTAGGTAATACGAATGGCAACGTTTGAAGTTGTGAACTAGGTATCTTCACCAACCACGGGTCTTTGACCTACTTTTATTGGCCAGCTGATTAAGTTTGTGCAATACATGTGTTGCGAAATATTAAAATGAAAAAAAAAATACCCACGGCTATAATATTGTTTATTATTAAATTATTTTAACCGTATATGATAAAATACCTAATTCTGAGTACGTGGTTTCAATTAATGTGATAACCTAATCGCCACGCTGTTTATGTGTATGATCAGTACAGGTAAAGAACAGGGAATGTCGACTTGAACCGATTTAAAGAAAAACGCATTTAAAGTTTAGAAGTGTAATTATTTTCAATGAGGTATCGTAGTTTTGTTGAAATTTGTCGAGTTTTTGTGCAAACCAAACCAAAATACAAAACCAAATTATATTATTTATAGATGTGATACCAGTATAAAATACAAATACACAATTGTGATATTAGCAGTTCTTTGTCTGTACCCTTCATATACAAATTTTGGTGGTTTTAACCCCTGTGTATGTTGTCATGTCTCGCTAGCTTTAGGTAAATAAGCCTTACCTATTCCAATCACTAATTGTCATCCTATGAGTAAAAGTAAGTGTTGACTTACTTTATTTCTCATATTTATTACCTAGATACTTACTTGTGAAAATATCTTTCATCATCTTTTCAATGATGCTTGAACACTCTGAATTGTATAATATAGCGCTTCACAACCTTTCTTTAAGCTTTGTTAACTCCGTATCTGATATAAACATTACACACATCTGCCTTAAATGTAATAGTACGTCCTATACTTACGCACTACTTGAGCTGCTTGTCTACTACTCAAGCTGCTTGTCTACTACTCAAGAAGTTTTGCTGTTAAACCCTGCTGGTAAGTTACTAATGACCCTGCTTCAGGTTAATTCGTTCATATTTCTTTTATTTTATTTTTATGCTTTGCTTTTCAGCACAAAACTCTACTGATTCCAGACTGCAACCATCTACTTCTCAGGAAGTTTTGCTGTTAAATCTTGCTGGTATGTTACTAGTTGCTTCCTTCAGGGTAATTGGTTCATTTTTCATTATTAAGGAACCGGTTTCATAGATTTTGTTTGAACCATTGAATTATAAAGTCAATTATGTATGTATACAATCGCATTATTATTTTTTAATCTTTCTTTGCTAACAATATATTTATTAGTTACAACAAATACTTGTAGTAAGGTTTTCCGATTGTGTTTTAGTTTATTGTCTTGTCATAGCATAGCATACGTACCCACGGGTAGGTGAACAATGTTTGCAGATTTACTCTATAAACACTGAAAATCTTACATTTTAAACGAGGATGAAGTTCATGGTTTAGCAAAATGCTCTTTTAATGCAATTTTACAGAACACTTGGACTTATGTCCAAAATGATTTTTTTAATTAGTTGAATATATTTAAATTCTCACATATTACTTATATATTTAAGTTATGTGACAAAGCGTTCACGGTCCAAGCGTTGCGTTTGTGGAACGCAATTAGGCAAGCTCAGGCACTAGCTTGTTTCAAAAATCTAATCAAAGATAATTTCCTTATTTATACAGTAACTGCTATTTATATATAATATTCTAATATTGAGTTTATTTACTGTCTTTTATAAATATAAGTGGTCCCATTAAATTAGAAAGACAAATTTTAACAGTTTTCATTACGTCTAACCAAATATATCTAAAAAAAACAAGTGTTTTTATTATATCAGTCAAGAATAATCCGTAGGTACAATATGGCGCTCGCGCCGCACCGCGCGCTTCCTCGTAAGTACCTACTTAAGAGGCAAGATAACTGGGTGGGTACCTACAGTGCCTACCATAGTTTTATTTTTGTTGACTTTCGTATTTAATCGTAATAATCATTCCGTATTTAATCGTAACAATAACTTTCAGTCGACTACATGTCGCCTTTTTAACCAACTTAAAAAAAGGAGGTTACTTAATTCGACCATATTTAAGCATTTTTTTGTTTGTTCGCGGATAACTCCGTCATTTATGAACCGATTTGCACATTCTATTTTCCCCTTAAAGTGTATGCTTTCAGATTGGTTCCATTTTTTTCAAAATCCAGTTCTGATGATGGAATCCATTAGGAATCGAGGAAATTCCTCAAATATTATAGGCAACTACAGTGATTTTGGTATTTTTATTGAGGACTTAAGCATTTACAGTCAAAAAATAACATTTGATGAAGTGGAACTGATGAAGAAGACCAGAAATGGCCAACAGAACTTCATACTCGCATAGATATCACAATGAAGATAGTTAAGTGTTTATGACAATACAAATAAATAAATGGTTCTGAATAGTTATGTTGAAAATGGTATCATCAAAGTGACCTGATGATGATGGAGCCAGAAGATAGGAACTGGAACTCCGTAATGAATCGATGTATCCTATACCGCACTAGTGCAGTAATGTGCGCGTACTCGCTCCCGCCACAATTTTATTGCAGTAAAATAATTCTACGGCTACGAAAGTATGGTCCGTAATGAGCGTGCGCGTGGTTAAAAATCAAAATCGAATCAGCCTTGTTTACAGTAATTAATTGAAATATTACTTTACGCCGGTAGGTTTTGATTGATGTAGGTACTTGCATATCTTTCTTAGTACTTAAAGGATTTGGGCTTGTCGTAAGCTTTCGTTACGTTCACGATAACACACGACCAGGCATTCTTGATTTGTGTACGCGTAATAAGGCATTGTTGTCGATTATGATAACTACCTACGTAACAACTCACACACTTAAACGTTCAACGTTCGCGAATCATGTTACCGTCTCGGTTGCGCGACGAAAACTGAAATTACGTCATCATTATTCATTGTCATAGGCAGTACACGGTCAATCATTGCCATCAATCACTATCAATCAATGAATGATTTTTAAATGACGGTGAGCACCATCGTTTAAATTTCATTCATAATACGTCATGAATCATGATTGATGGCAATGATTGACCCTTACATGTAATGGGCGCCATAAAAGCGGCGCAGGCGCCCGAGAAGCGTTATGTTAGAATGAAGGATCTATTACACCACTCGATATTCCGCACAAGTATAAAACTCGTTGCCTTAGCGGTCACAATTCTTAAGGGAAGACTATTTCAATTGGGAGGACTGTATAAAGACAAACTCAAACTGTTCACTTACTTTTATTAATTACATTAAGAACAAACAACTATGTGATACTTAATTATTACAGTACTCAAAGCTACTATTCCTATCGACTCTCCCAATCGTCCCTCCGGGAACGAATGCCCTTGCGCGCTCAAGTTCTTAGCCAAAAACCCCCGTGCGTTCCGCTCTCTCATTGGCCCACGATATCAGGTGATCCCAGAGTCGTGGTCCAATCGTTAAGTCACTTATTACCCCATTCATTCTAACGATCAATATTAGATCAAGGGTTAACATTTCCAAACAGCAGAAATAAATAACTTATATAATATAGCTTAGGTATTACTTAAAACATTATTGTTTATATAAAACAAGAATCCTTAAAATTTTAACTCATTTTAACAATTATCTTTAAAAACATAAGGCACTATTTATTATCAAGAACAAAACCTAACAATCGTCCGTCCTGACATCGTGTGCGGCCCTGCACACGGCTCCAGGTGGAAACCTAACAATCGGACTTTTAATTGGTTGTTGAATTTATAACAATAATAATTAGTATCTATTACTAGTTGTTTGAACTTAATACAATAATGTCAAAGTCAAAATGTTTTTATTTCATATAGGCCTACATGGGCACTTATAAAACGTCAGAAGCTAGTGCACGGTTCCAAATTGGTCGTTTCCTATGGAGAAGAACCGGCAAGAAACTCCATGGTTACTCTTTTAAAAAAAAGGTTTATATTACAATATTTTCATATTACAGTATTCATCAATAAATTATGTTAGGACAATGTAGACCAGTCAATATTGTACCAGAAAGCACAACAAAAATAATCATAAAAAAGTGAGTCATGATAAGAATTAATCTAAGAATTTGCGGAGTCTACAGTGTTCTCACATTTACATTATAGGTAGAAAGAGACATTAACAAACTTTTTTTTTTTTTTTTTTTTACTTTCAATTTCAACCAGCAATCGATTTGCTGGATCGAAACAATTTGTACGAGCCACGCTGTACCTTGAACCAATACTCTCACTGTTGGGCATTATAACCCCAACACAAAGTGAACCCAAACGATCGATTAATTGGGTCACAAAACATCTAAGAGTAAGTTCACGACCGATCGATTTATGTCGTGAACAAACCAAATCCCTGAACGATCGATTAATCAGGGTGCCCTACTATCCTGAACGATCGATTAATCAGGATGCCACGCGGCGCCCGCACGAGCCGATCGATTTATGCTCGTGATGGCAGCCGGAAGGACTTACTTTATCACTTTATTCATCACCTAACGACGCCCGCACGAGCCGATCGATTTATGCTCGTGATGGCAGCCGGAAGGACTTACTTTATCACTTTATTCATCACCTAACGACGCCCGCACGAGCCGATCGATTTGTGCCCGAGATGGCAGCCGTAAGGCTTTGCCACTTTTACATCAAGTCACGAACCGATCGATTCTCGCGTACTTGATCTGTAACAACGGATAAAATTCTGTACATAATAAATGGTCTATTATATTAAAACAAAACATTAAAAAAAACAACAACAAAACACAACATAATAAGTAAGGTACTCGTATTCTAACTGGAATTACTCCCGCATTATTATCGTCACTATTGTAACTATCATCTACGTCTTTTCTGTCGATGCGATCTCTAGAGCGGTTACGTGGAACCACGGCTTCATGCGATCTGCAGCAACCGTTGTCGAACGTCTACTCTCTGTATCAACTAGCCCCGGTATTGGTGCCACAATACGGGTGTAACAGTCCATATCTAGAAATTTGCTAACACGTTACGGTCCTACAAAGGAAGGCATAAGTTTTTTTGCTGTTTCCGTCTTTTACTGAAACCAGTCTTTATTATTGTATTAAACCCTATTAATTTTAAGTTCTTTATGTAATTTTATTTTTGGTGTACAATAAAGAATACATCTATCTATCTATCGAATGCTTAACGCTCTCAATGAATCGAGAATGGTGGGATTGTACCGCTCGACTTGGAGCTGGCTACCGCATTTAAAACATGTTTTATGCCTTTGTTTAGGCCAAATCGCTTGTATGTATGCGAGGCAAAACAAATACCACAAGCGCTCATGAGACGTTCAGGGTTTCTAAACGTACTAAAGATGTCTTCTGGAATCCTAGTTACATTTTGGGTGTTCGTGTTTATAACGGGTCTTAGGAAGCAAAATGTTGTAAAACCGTCCACAACTACAAACAGGTGAGTCAAACCTTTATTTGGCTTCACAAAGGGTTATAGCGAAGTAACCTAATGACATAATTTTGACTAATGTACTGTAGGCATTTTTCACCTAGTTAACTATTTTGAACGTCTGTTATCCTACGTAGCTTGGAGTCACGTAACTGTAGCGTATGAAACCAACTTCACTACTAATTGTCATTATTACTGGAAACTGATCTTCGAGTGATTCTGACGATCTGACAAGATTTCGAGACAATGCACTAACATGACTCATTTTAGTTCTAGCTCTTTATTCGACAGTACAGTCGAATTCCTGTAATGTCAGCCACCACCATGCTATCCTTGGTATCGAGTCCCGCTTTGAAAGTGTAGAACACAGAAAGCCGCAATCAGTGATAACTTTGAACTCATTTCATAATTAATATAATCTAAACTTATGAAGGTAGCAAACCATTGCTAGGGTTTCTAACTCATAATGGTGGAAATTCTTTTCTTCCGGAGAAGTCTGCCGACTGTAGTATGATACAGAATGAAAATTCTCGAAGTCTTGCTTTCGTTGAAGAACAATTCCACTGATTCCTAACCTAATTGTATTTGTGTGTAATTCTATTTCAGCAGCAGGGTCATATGTCTATTGTATTAGCAGCAAAAACTCAATAAGCTATCACTGTTAACAACAAGTTCGGGACAAGGCAATTCATCCCTAATATTATACAATTGCAATTTACTTTTATCTTTGTAGACTGCTATGTAAGATTGCTCTGTGAATAATTGTACTATAAGCACAGGGACCTCTATTAGATATTTGGGCACTACTTAACAAGCAGCTCTAGCCTCCACCTCATAGACAATCATGTCAAGAGTCAGATTTCCTAGCGACTGGACTACGTTGTTGCCAAATCCTTTCAATAGTGTAGATACATTATCGCGAGTTACTCCTAGTTGGCTGGCAATAGTTTCCCTAATCAGAGTAACGTCACTCCTAAAATCTATAAAAGTTCTAACTATTACTTACTCGAACAACTATTTACTTTTACCTCTTTTATGAACTTAGAACCAGGATAATTGCCTATATGTGCGTTTTTTTGTCGTTTATAAAATCGTTTTCTGCGCTGTACCACTAACGTTTGTCAATCTATCATCTGATTATCTGTAACATTTTTCCGCGATGTGGCCAATCTTATTTATTTATTTATTTGCATTCATGTCGTTTACAAGGTCTTGTTATATAATATAAGTTTCGTACATGAACCCTGCTAGGGCACCGCAACATTTTATGTATCTTAATTTGTATTGCATGCATTATTGTAAAAGTTATTTAGTTAAATATTATTATCACATTATCAATTACTATGCTATCATTTCATTATTAATTTATTTATTTTGAACATTTTATTACATTTCTACATTTTTACATTGCGTCAAATTTCAAATATTGATAATTTTTTTTTTAGAATGTCAATTTTTCAAATAATATCGTCAAATAGTGTAATCAATATATTAGCGTAATTTCAATTTAGAAACTCATTAAGGCTATAATAACACTTTTGTATTAAGTGCATTTTAAGTGTGTTTATAAAATTATTGTCAAATTCTATGTCTTTAATTTCACTGGGTACTTTATTGTAAATTTTTATGCACATTACAAGAGGTCCTGAGTGATACATAGCTAGTTTTGAGCTCGGTACTGCTAATTCATTTTTTTTTACTCTTAAGGAGCGTTGTTGCCTTTGATTCTTAGCTAAAGGGAATAACGACATATGCTTTCTTACAAACTTGCTTACTTCCAAAATGTATATGCTTGTTAGGGTGAGCATTTTATATTTAATGAAATGAGGTTTACAGCTCTGCATTTGGTCTATGTTCGCAAGAATTCTCACACATTTTTTTTTTGTAAAATGAAGAGTTTTTCAACGTCTACGCTATTTCCCCACAATTGTAACATCCATTAGTGTGGCTTGGTCGGTTACCAGAACTACTGCTCGCTGTTTTGGAAAATTTAAGATTATCCCTATTATTAGCGTAAAAACGGTCCCGACCAGATTGATTATAGTCCCTATTGCTGAGTAAATACTGTAACAGCTGATCGGGTTGGGTACAACTCAGTGCTAAAGCTCCTGATTTGAGTGTTTTATTTGCATTCTGCCGCGCGGGTACCTACTATATCGCATTGATTCACTAGACTAAGTTTTTCATAGTAATAAACCTCAATGGATTCGTTATATCTGCTCTTTCTCCTAATCATATCTTCCAAGGTCTGACCGTAATTCTGTTCACACGGAAACGCGCTTAGTAACTTCTCTTACCATTCTTGCCAAGTAAATAGGATGGTATGTAGACTTTCGTACCACGACTTGGCCAGACCTTGCAACTTTTGCATTGCAAAATGAGCGGTGGTGCTTTCATCCCAACCGTATACCGAAGCGCACTCATTCACTTTTCTTAACCACACGTCTATTCGCTGGTTTTTGGACGAGGGATCAAAGTTCGACAATATATTTTCGTGGTTAATTTTCTGTAGTGGTTGGGCTGCGTCTTGGTTTACAGGTGGAGATGTGAGAGCACTTCTCAAGTCCCTAATAATATTAAACAAATCTCTTTTCGAAAAAGAAAGACTACGTGACCTTTCAATCCATTCCACGCGGTTGTGCTGCCGTGGTCCGCGCTCCGCACGTTGCTCTGCACGTGGCTCAGCATCCCGGCCGTATCGATGCCATGGAGATGCTGCGGGGACGGTTGTTCGCTTGGGGCTCGTCGCTACGACGCGATGCGTGGTGCAGATCTTCGTTGGCGCGTACACGGTCGCACTCCTGCCGTACTTCGTTCTGTAGTCTGCGCTCCGCGCGTTGCTCTGCACGTGGCTCGGCGTCCCGGCGCCGTGTCGATGCCGTGGAAGCGCTGCGGAGACGGTTGTCCTCACGCGGCTCGTCGCTGCGACGTGTTGCGAGGTGCAGGTCTTCGGCGGCGCGTACACGGTCGCGCTCACGCCGTACTTCATTCTCCAGCACCCGAAGCCGCTCTCGGCTCAGCTCGATGTCTGGCACGGGGCTTCGACTTCGCAGCCGACTCCGGCTCCTCGTGGCGGAGTGCAGCTCTCGGTGACCCGGAGTCACAAGCCTTCGTTGACCCGATGACTGTAGCATTGTGTTTTGGGTGCACATCCCACTTCTGAAGTATAAAACTCGTTGCCTTAGCGGTCACAATTCTTAAGGGAAGACTATTTCAATTGGGAGGACTGTATAAAGACAAACTCAAACTGTTCACTTACTTTTATTAATTACATTAAGAACAAACAACTATGTGATACTTAATTATTACAGTACTCAAAGCTACTATTCCTATCGACTCTCCCAATCGTCCCTCCGGGAACGAATGCCCTTGCGCGCTCAAGTTCTTAGCCAAAAACCCCCGTGCGTTCCGCTCTCTCATTGGCCCACGATATCAGGTGATCCCAGAGTCGTGGTCCAATCGTTAAGTCACTTATTACCCCATTCATTCTAACGATCAATATTAGATCAAGGGTTAACATTTCCAAACAGCAGAAATAAATAACTTATATAATATAGCTTAGGTATTACTTAAAACATTATTGTTTATATAAAACAAGAATCCTTAAAATTTTAACTCATTTTAACAATTATCTTTAAAAACATAAGGCACTATTTATTATCAAGAACAAAACCTAACACAAGTTACACAGTCTTAAAATTTACTTCCTACTTTAAGACAGTCTGAGTCTTATTACACTACGCGACGTCGATAAAGGTCGTTTTAACGAGTGGGTTTATGTAACCAACATTTTTAGATTATTTTCTTTATCGATTTTTTTTTCTGTAAGTATGTGAAGCGGTTTTTTCTTATTTTTTTTTACCGTTGGCTTTATTTTGGTGGTCTGAATGATATCTAAAAGTTTGTCCATCTAATTTAATGGTACCTAGCAGAATAGTTATATAATGTAATTTTATATACTATGTATAGTCTAGTATATAATTTTTAATCTAAAGTTTAATCCTTCTTCAATTTGCAGTACACCGCAGACTATTTCCCTTTTTATTCTATTTTAAGTTCTTACAGTGCACCCTAAGGTTGTCAGGTAGATATCGCTGTTAACGATAAGATCGCCATTGTACCCTTAGATTTAAATTTTGTTTAAAAGTTTTTGTTACTATTTTCATGCACGGTAATGTTTATTCTATTCTATTCTCAATTATTATTTTGTATTTTTCCAGGTGCAAAAAATCTGCTATTTGAAAATGAAATTTAAGTGCTGTATTTGTAAATCTTCGCGACAGGACGGTTATTTGCACCATTTCCCGTCTAATAAGAAAAGACTCGCTAAGTGGTTAAAGTGTCTAAACCGTGAATCTTTACGTCCAGAACAAGTTTCAAATCTTTATGTTTGTCATAAACACTTTGAAAAGAGATTTATTACGGCTAAATCACGTCTCACTGTCAGAGCCTATCCTTCTCTGTTTACTGAAGATGAAATGTTGAGTGGAGTTCCATCTCGGGAAATTACCAATAAATATGATGGTACTTAATAAATATATTATTATTACTTTTTGTTCCGCTAGTAGATCATGCTGGTTTACAAACTTGCTTCACTCTAGTACCAGGTTCTAATTTAGTGACTGAAGTAAGCTTAAAATCAATAAAAAACATTTCATGTGAATAAAGTTCTGCTGCTTGAAATCTATTTCATGGATACTGAAATTAATTTGTTTGTCTGATTTCAGAAAATGAGTTTCCTGTGAAAGAGCATTCATACTCTCGTCAAAAACACTTTGACCACACTTACTCACAGGAACCACTGAACGGTTTGTTAAAAGAAGATCAAAGACCTAAGTCTTGGACTTGTAAAAGCCATTCACTTTATGTTTTTATTTTGTTTTTCAGAAATTCAAGCGATTGCTTCCACTTCCAGGGAGTTTCCTCTCGAGCAACTGCCACAATATACACAAACAAGTCGAGATTCGGGTAATGAATCTAGTCCCATACGACTCTCACACACTTGAAATTATGAAAGACGTTTGCTTTATTTTTTAATTTTGTTTTTCAGAAATTCAAGCGATTGCTTCCACTTCCAGGGAGTTTCCTCTCAAGCAACTGCCACAATATACACAAACAAGTCGAGATTCAGGTAATGAATCTTCTCCCATACGACTCTCACACACTTGAAATTATGAAAGACGTTTGCTTTATTTTTTTATTTTGTTTTTCAGAAATCCAAGCGATTGCTTCCACTTCCAGGGAGTTTCCTCTCAAGCAACTGCCACAATATACACAAACAAGTCGAGATTCAGGTAATGAATCTTCTCCCATACGACTCTCACACACTTGAAATTATGAAAGACGTTTGCTTTATTTTTTTATTTTGTTTTTCAGAAATCCAAGCGATTGCTTCCACTTCCAGGGAGTTTCCTCTCAAGCAACTGCCACAATATACACAAACAAGTCGAGATTCAGGTAATGAATCTTCTCCCATACGACTCTCACACACTTGAAATTATGAAAGACGTTTGCTTTATTTTTTTATTTTGTTTTTCAGAAATCCAAGCGATTGCTTCCACTTCCAGGGAGTTTCCTCTCAAGCAACTGCCACAATATACACAAACAAGTCGAGATTCAGGTAATGAATCTTCTCCCATACGACTCTCACACACTTGAAATTATGAAAGACGTTTGCTTTATTTTTTAATTTTGTTTTTCAGAAATTCAAGCGATTGCTTCCACTTCCAGTGAGTTTTCTCTACAGCACCTGCCACAATATACACAAACAAGTCGAGATTCAGGTAATGAATCTTCTCCCATACGACTCTCACACACTTGAAATTATGAAAGACGTTTGCTTTATTTTTTAATTTTGTTTTTCAGAAATTCAAGCGATTGCTTCCACTTCCAGGGAGTTTCCTCTACAGCACCTGCCACAATATACACAAACAAGTCGAGATTCAGGTAATGAATCTTCTCCCATACGACTCTCACACACTTGAAATTATGAAAGACGTTTGTTTTATTTTTTTATTTTGTTTTTCAGAAATCCAAGCGATTGCTTCCACTTCCAGGGAGTTTCCTCTCAAGCAACTGCCACAATATACACAAACAAGTCGAGATTCGGGTAATGAATCTAGTCCCATACGACTCTCACACACTTGAAATTATGAAAGACGTTTGCTTTATTTTTTAATTTTGTTTTTCAGAAATTCAAGCGATTGCTTCCACTTCCAGTGAGTTTTCTCTACAGCACCTGCCACAATATACACAAACAAGTCGAGATTCAGGTAATGAATCTTCTCCCATACGACTCTCACACACTTGAAATTATGAAAGACGTTCGCTTCATTTTTTATTTTGTTTTTCAGAAAATCAAGCGATTGCTTCCACTTCCAGTGAGTTTCCTCTACAGCACCTGCCACAATATACACAAACAAGTCGAGATTCAGGTAATGAATCTTCTCCCATACGACTCTCACACACTTGAAATTATGAAAGACGTTCGCTTAATTTTTTTATTTTGTTTTTCAGAAATTGAAGCGATTGCTTCCACTTCCAGTGAGTTTCCTCTACAACACCTGCCACAATATACACAAACAAGTCGAGATTCAGGTAATGAATCTTCTCCCATACGACTCTCACACACTTGAAATTATGAAAGACGTTCGCTTCATGTTTTTTATTTTGTTATTCAGAACTTCAAGCTATTGCTTCCACTTCCAGGGAGTTTCCTCTCAAACAACTGCCACAATATACACAAACAAGTCGAGATTCAGGTAATGATCTACCCTTTTCTCTAATATCTTAGAATATATGTGTGTTAAATAGTATGCTATTATTCTACTATTGCTGCTTTTTTTTTGTTTTTATTTGCAAATAAATCTTGACTCACATTATTTTCTTTGACTATTTCAGAAGTCATTGCACACAATCCAGTAACTAATCAAAACGCAGGTAATTCAATCAAAATAAACAGTTTATCCCAGACAGACATAATCCCTCATGGCCCATATCATTTACATACACTATCTACCTATGTTTCAGATTTGAGTCAAGTCAAAAATGCAAAAAAATTGGAAACATCCAGAAAACGGATAATAAGGAAATTTAAAGATTTGTCGCCAACATGCCAAATCTTGTATAAAGAGTACAAAAAAGCAAAAAAACAATTAGACTTTAACAAAAGAGCTAAGAGAGCTTTGAAGTTTAACAAGGAAACATCCTTCGAAAATGTAACAGCACAAATGAATCCACTTGCAAAAAGAATCTTGAAAATGCAGATTAATCTTTGCACCAAAAAAAAGAAAGGGCGTCGATTTACATTGGAAGAAAAACTGATCGCATTATCAATAATGAAGCAAAGTCCTAAATGTTATCAATTTTTACACAAAATATTTATACTACCATCAAGATCAACTTTGAATAAAATGGTGGCGAAATTAAACATTGAGACAGGAATCTGCCCTCAAGTTTTCAAATTGATTAAAAAAGAGGTTTGTACTATATTTGTAGTTTTTAATAGAAACAATACTGAATCTAACATTCTACTTTGGAACTGAAAAAATATTTACTCATTTACTATTTTTTTAAATTTATTTATATTACTTTAATTCGTTTTCAGGTTGCAACATGGAAGACCAAGAAGAAAATGTGTTCTGTGATCTTTGACGAAATGTCACTAGAGACTGCCTTAACTTACAATAAAAGCAAGGACACCATTATTGGCTTTGTAGAGTTAAATAAAAAAAAAAAACAGTTTGCTGACCATGCCCTCGTTTTTATGCTGAGAGGAGCAGTTTTTAAGTGGCAGCAACCAGTGGCTTATTATTACTGCCAAGGAGCTACCTCAGGACTGGAACTCAAAACACTTTTGAAAGAAGTTATCTCTGCTGTAGTTGGATGTGGGCTGAAACCAATTGCATTAATTTGTGACCAAGGTGCTTCTTTTCAATCTGCAATAAAAAGCTTGAAAGCAGACACAGTTTGTGACCAAATACTCGCAAATCGGGAACCAGGTTAGAATAATTCAATTAATTTTCCCATTATAGCTGTGAATGTAAATTCAGAAAGATTAGCAAATGATTACCATTAAGGGTAAAATTGCTGACTGATCCCAGCAGCATGCAGGTTTAAAGTAAGAGCGTGGACACATGTCAACGGCACGTCACCGCCACCGTGTAACGTCACGACCCCGCCACCGTGAGACAGCGCCGTGCCGCGGCAAGTTACAGAGTACGGTGCACCGCGGGCACAAGGTAACAACCATCGTTCAGTTTTCGGTCTGGAGCAGAATAATACGCGGTCCATGTCAAGACAAAAACTGAACGATGATTGTTGTCTTGTGGCCGCGGTGCACCGTACTCGTCACCGTGCCGCTGACGTTATACAGTGGCGGTGCCGTGCTATAGACAATGTCCACGCCCTAACAAAAATCGTTTAAAAGACCATTGTCACCAAAATGTGATACTATCTATTTGACTGTGTTACGGTATCTTGCCTACTGTAAAACTTGTTAAATTTAATCATAATTTAATCTAAAATGTCTCATATTTTCAGATGGCACAGTTACAATAAGTGGAGTCAATCTGAGTATTGTGTATGACCCCTCACACCTAATAAAAGGTCTGAGAAATAACTTTTTAAGTAAAAATATAGCTTTCAATGGAAAAATTTCTAAATGGCAAGACATAGTAGATGTGTATGAAACAGATTGTCATCACACCGAATCCAGACTGCTTCACAAACTGAGTGATCAACATGTAATTCCAGAAAAGATTAAGAAAATGAAGGTATATGTATTTTTAATTTCTTTTCCATTAAATTATGATGGCAATTTTTTCCAAATACTTAAAAATTGTATTTTTAATTTTCAGGTTAAAAATTGTGTGAAGGTCTTCAGCGCGACTGTATCTGCAGCCTTATCATATACAGCAAAATTTTGTAAGTAACATCATATGAAAATAATGTTTTGCATGTTTGAACAAGTTCGATTCCTAGTTATACTTATGGACTAAAATATAGTAGTAGTAGTAGTTATTTTATTTTTGTGGTATATTTTACCACAAAAATAAAGTAACTACTCAATTGTATCAGTAGAATTAAGCACTGGTATTATTATTAAACACATAGTAAAAGAAACATGAACAATAAAGTTTATATAAATAAATTATTTATTTCAGCCCATTATGCTGATGGAAGACCGGTCAGTAGCACATTGCCAAATACAGCAGAGATCGTTCTATTTTTTGACCAATTATTCGACAGCGTTAATGGATCTGCAATATTCTCTAAAAGAAGCAAGGGAAAAATTTTAAGAACAGCGGTGGTAGAAAAATCAGCTCATCATCAGTTTTGGAAAGAGGCAATTAATAAATTACAAAAAATTAAATATGTGGATTCGAATGGAAAGGAAAAGTCAGTGCCCTCTTTACTAAATTTTATTGTTACACTAAAAAGCTACATGAGGTTGTGGCAGATTTTTAAAAAACATAATTTAAAAATAATGAGACCCAGATATTTTAATTCAGATCCAATTGAAAACTTTTTTGGTCAGGTAAGGGCATATAACTACCGCAACAATGACCCAACTTGCCACAGCTTCAACTGTACCTTTAAATCATTATTGATAACTAGAGTTATAAAGTTCCACAATCAAACTTTCAATTGTGAGGATGATCCGGCAGACCAAATTATAAATTTACAGCCATTGTTTACTGAAGAAATTAAAGAAATTGTCGAGCCAGGTCATTCGGTTACAGGTCGAAATGTTGAAATGATTGTAGAGCAGGCTCGACGTGAACGACTGAACGTCCATTCGCGTGCTTACACAGCGGGATGGGTAGTACGCAAAATTTTTGATAAATTGAAACTTAAATGTAACGCCTGTAGAAATAGTCTTAAAAGTGACCAAAGTACTATCCATGACTGGATAAACCACCGCGAATACACAGTGGCAAAAAAAAGCTTGAACTATCCATCCGAAGGTGTAGTAAGGTGTTTTGGTACAGTAATAACTGAAACAAATGAGTACTTGGAAAGCAATGCCCATCAAAATAATGTAGCGTTACATGTAAAAGATGTAATTTTGTCTAAGTATTCATTTGACTTTATTAACTGTACCGAACACAAGGCGATAATCCTCAATCATTTAATTTCATTAACTGTGAGGTTTACAATAGTTAATTGGTGCAATGTTATAAATAAAATTTTGAAGGGCACGGATATTCATAGGTTACGTACACGTAATTTACCGCCGATGCAACTAAAAGCGTTTGAAAAATATAAAAAGAAATTGAAAAATAAATCATTTAATAAATAAGGCTGAGTCCTTATTAAATGATTTATTTTTCAATTTTTCAGCATAATAATTGATTAATGTATGCAAAGTCTTAATTGAATTTTAAATACTTTGATTTATTCAGTAAAGATGTAGCTTTCTAATGGTGAAAGAATTTTTAGTCGGTCAAGTAGTTTGAGTTAAATCGTAACATACAAACAACTGTAATCTTTCCTTTTTCTGTAATATAATTATTATACCTGTTAATTTAAAAGTAAATTGTATGTGTACAATTTTTTGAAAATATAATTCTAGCCTATGTAACTCAGTAAAATGTAGCTTTCTAATGGTGAAAGAATTTTTAAAATCCTTTGAGTAGTTTGAATTAAATCGTAACAAACACACAACTGTAATCTTTCCTCTTACTGTAATATAATTATTATACCTGTTAATTTAAAAGTAACTTGTATATGTACAATTTTTTGAAAATATCATTCAGTAAAAATGTAGTTTTCTAATGGTGCAAGAATTTTTAAAATTGGTTGAGTTGCAATAATGTGTGTATGCAATAAATAAATGTATAAATAAATAAATGTTGTGTTTTAATTATTTTCCTGCAATCAGATCAGAAAATTAATAAAAGTAAAAAAAAAAAAAAAAAAACTGAAATGAGAACCTCCTTTTTTTGAGGTCGGTTAAAAATACGGCATTTCATGCTGTATTCCTTTGCCAGTATTCGCGGCCGCATTTAAGAAAAAAACAAACGTCAAGTTCTATTCGAGTACTCGTCAGTTGTCTATGGCCAGCGCCGCTACGGTCCAAAAATTTTGTTCCAAGTTACCCATCTGATACGTAGTATCTCTCTGTAATCTGTGATTAGAGCGTCGCGCGTCGGCGAATTCGGCGAGATCTTCAAAAAGTTTTTTATTTTTGAAATATTGAGAAGTTTTATTATTCCTCTATTAATTACTTTACCTTTTAAGCTTATTCTACATTGTTTTGTAGACGTAGATTGGTAATTTGGTATTCGATTGTGATATACGTAGTATCTCTGTGTAATCTGTGATTGTGATTCGAGGTAAGTTTTTGTTGCGTGGTTGTATTTAAAATTTAAACTACACTAGCTTGAACTACACTTACTGTTTTTTAGGATGTGTGACGAGTACGAAATATTTGAATTTTTGGAGACAGAATATCGTATGGAGAAAAGAAACCGACGACGTCGCATTAGGGAAACAAATAACCCATTCGAAATGGATGATAGGGAATTTGTAAATCAATATAGGTAAGTGAGCAATAATAACTTAAAATGATTCTGAGAAAACAGCTAATAGATATTGATTGTCAAATAATGCATTTTAATTTATAGATTGTCAAAAGATTTAGTCACAAGTTTATGTGAAGATTTGGAACCTCTAATGAAAACCAATCCAAAAAGGACTAGTGATTTAACCTTAGAGACAAAGGTGAGTTCTTAGAGTAGAAATATTTACTAAGACTAAAACACCTTTCATAATCTATTTGCCTTCTAAGCATCAATAAATTTCACACAATTGTCTTACTTGTACCTTTGCATTTTTTGCCTTGCATTTGATAGTTCAGTTTAATTAAGAACCTTCATAACAATTCAACACTCAACATAGGTGTTACTCTGCTTAACAAGCTGTGTTTTGTGTCATTTTTTCTTTGATAAAATATCATTACACTAAAACTAGCTTGCCCGAGGCTTCACTCCTGTCACCTGACTACCAAACCTACCTATTTTTCTTTTACTTTCCCTGTATGCTGGTGAAGAAAACAAGAAAAAAGAAACATGAAATAAGATCCAGCCTTTCTTAAGTTATACCATAATCAAAAGAAAAATGGGTTAAATTTTTATATATATAGATCCAGCTGTTCTTAAGTTATAGTGTGACTATATAATACTAGCTTTACCCGCAGCTTCACTCCCGTCAACTGTATGGATTTTTCTCTACAATACCCTACCTTACTCTACCTTACTTTACCCTACTCTACCAAATTTTTCCTTTCATAAGAACCTTTTCCTGACAATAACAAACACATCAAAAAAAGAATTAGCGAAATTGGTTCAGCTGGTCTCGAGATTTGTACTTTAACACATTTAGCAATTAATTTTTATATTATAGATTGATTCAAATGAGTAATACCACTCACTGATAATCACGAAATCTCAAACCATAACACCTACAAAAATTTGGCAGGTAGGTTTCTTATAGGGTGTTGACATCTGCTAAGAACGCATTTTACGAAACCAACCATAAGGGGGTAAACCGACTTTCACGCAGGCAGAGCCGCTGGCAAAAGGTTTATGCTAACTGCTCTATGTTTGCAGGTTTTAACAGCAATCTATGTTTATGCTCATGGATCTCATCAGAAACCTGCAAGTAGTGCTCAGCAAGTTGCCCAGCAAACAGTTTCGGCAGTGTTAGCAGAGGTTACTAAAGCCATAAACCACATAGATATTAGAAATAAATATATAAAGTTTCCACAAACAGCAACTGAGCGGAATGCAACTAAGTTAAGGTACTAATATTAACATTAATAAGATTTCATAATTTTAAACTTGTGTATTGATTAGGATGTCTTTTGCATCAGAGTGATAGAGTCTAACCTATACTCCATATCAGGTTAACATATTCATAATTAATTTTGGTAAAACTGTACTATTCGGGACATTGATTTTGTTTTTTTTTTGGTGTTGGGAAGAGAGGGGGTGTGAGTGGTTTAAAAAAACCATGGAACGGTTAATGGGGTGTTCGCTCTTTTTGCTCGCTCACTAGACCCAGCCATCCCCTTCTAACCCAAATAATCCATGTTGAGATGCTTTAAAGTTCTGTGCTCACTTTGTTTGTTCATGGACTGGTTATTCCTATTGATTATGTGTAAATTATAGCAAACAAACAAATTAAAAGAGAATGAAACCTGTTAAATTGTCAAATATTATGAAGTAATATCAATATTATTTTATCAAAAAAAAAAGTGCATTTCTTAATATTGAGATTGTAAATGATATTTATTTTGCAAATAGGATTTTTTTTAAAACACTTATTTTTTCCTCAGTTTAAGCTAGACGAAGCCAGATTTTGCATAATTACTTCTTAGACATAAAGTTAAATTAAAATTGTTTTTCTTTTCAACAAAAAAATATACACACCATTGTACCCGTACCTACATTTAGATTTATGTACAGTTTGTATATCTTTTTGGTGCACAATAAAGTTTTATTCTATTCTATTCTATGAGATTTCAACTCACTGCCCTGTATCAGTTTAAAGGTCACAGCCCATTAGAGCCACCCGGAACCTACTCCGCACCGCCTCGCCTCCTGCGCTTAGTATTCTTTATATGGACTTACTATGGGGCGATGTCACTGAATCACCTCGGTCGTAAGCCCTCCACGCACGGCCGGCGGGTGGATCATTCGGAGACAACTCGCTGCTCGCATGCTTGTCTTGATATTACGAAACAACGTGTAGACTCATAGGCTATTGTTAACAGACTACTCGAAAATTTGGTGGACCAAGCGACTTCGGTTGATCTCGCGACGTTTATTGGTGAAAGCTACCCGGAACCCACCCGTGGACCACCTGTCGATGAACGAGTGGAAGCCGTGCGACGAGGTGGTTCGGGGTGGGTTCCGGGTGGCTTTAATGAACAGTGACCTTTACTATCATTTTTCCAATCTTAATGGTGGTTTCAGGGATTACTATTAAACAAACAAAAAAATTTGCAGCTTTATTTTAAGCTATTTTTTAAGTTAGAGAGAGAGATGATCTACATAAATGTATAATGAAACAATCATTAATGTTACCAATGTTTTGTTTGCAGATTTTATGAAAAGTTTGGTATCCCAGATGTAATAGGTTGCATTGATGGTACACATATAGCCATAGTAAAACCTAATGAACATGAAGATAGGTATATTAGTGGGAAAAATTATCACTCTTTGAATGTCCAATTAGTAAGTGAATTCTCTTATAATTATGTAAATAATAAATGACTTTTAAAATTTACTATTATAATATAATTACAAGTTTATTCATAGTAAAAATGCCTTTGAATGTTTCGACAGGTGCAAAGTAGAGAAAGTTATCTACTATTTTGCGAATTTCTGATATTTTGATAATTGCAATCACTTACTATTCTAAGACATGTCTAATCTTTGAAGTGTTAAAAAAAAAGTGTTTCTGTGTCGTTAAATGAATTAATGTTGTCTTATTTCCAGATTTGTAACGCTGATATGGATATCATAAGTGTAGATGCTAGTCAGCCAGGAGCCAGGCATGATTCTTTCATTTGGTCCGAACATCCATTGAAATCTCATTTGGAGTACCTAAGCACTACTGAGAGTTTATGGCTTTTAGGTAAATTAAATATATTTAACACTAAAACTAAAAATAAATGTATGACATAACATGTTGTGTAACATAAATAACCTACCTATATTACATTGACCGCTGGTTTAGGGGTGGTAACTACTGGTGTTGGTGTTTAAATTTAAAGGCCTAATATTATTTATTTGACGGCACGGTTGGCGCATTGGTTGAGCGATTGGCTGCTGCGCTGCGGGTCGCGGGTTCGATTCCACAAGAACAAGTATTTGTATGGCCTACAGATAGATGTTCCGGGTCTGGGTGTCTCGTGTATGTGAGTTTACACGTTTGTGAACGCACCCACGATACAGGAGTAATTCCTAGTGTGGTGCAAAATTTTTTATAAAAAAAAAAGAGAAACTGACTACTGCCATATCAACGCACCGCCAAAACTACTTTGACTTTTTTTTTTACGGTAGGTAAAATCATCCAATGACAAATCCCGCCCTTGGGCGGAGCGGGAAATAGTGTCAGACTCTTACTGACTAAAAACCTACCCTGTTCCTTCCCTGCCTTGGTTCCAGGGCCCTGGTATGCATTTTCATACCTTCCCAGAGCCCCAGACTAGGCCTCGACCCTACTGGGCCCCTACGGTTTGCTGACAACTCCTTGAGGCGCACGGGAACAGTGCGCGCCGTAAACGACTTGGGCTCGGTCCGGTCTGTTACCGGACAAACGGACAGTGAGCTACCCATTGCTCGCCGTCCGCAAGCCCGCGTCTACGGTGGCCGGAAATTTGGATCGGAATTACGGCGGCGGCTGCGGCGTGAGCGCCGTTGCCTGATACGGTCAGCCTCCTCCTTTGCTAGCATTACTGCTTCGCAGAAGGAGGCGACCGCCTGCCACTCCTCCTTACTCCGGAGCATGGCTTGAACCAAGCCCCGGTGCGAGAGATCGCCGCCGATTGCCCCCACGAGGACACGGCATTGCCCCCATGAGGACACGGCAAAACTACTTTGACTAGGAGCGACAAATTTTGCACTAGGTTTCTTTTTGTTACGTAGGCGAGGAATAAGATAAATCTTCTATTTCTTCTTTCTTTTCCAAAACTCACTACCTGAGGGCATGAAACGAGGGTCCAAAGTTTGTATGGAGAAAACTAAGTGGGCAAAGCTGCTTGCAGAAGCTAGTTACAATATAAAATCACTACATAGTTTTATTTCTTTAAATTATTAGCATCACTTCTAAGGCAGAATAACTATACAGCCCCATATAAACTGTTAAGCACCAAGAGGACACCGGTGTCCACCCACCTATTGTCTTTCTATTGTGTCTCTAATTACGGTAACTACATTACAGTAGTACACACATTAAACAACAATAATATTTCTCATACTTTGTTGAGTATAATTAATTGAAATTAAAGACAATCTAAAACAAAAGCCATTAATCTTATTTATTTCAGGAGATTCTGGGTACCCACTCAGAAAAACAATGATGACACCAATTTTAAATGCCAATCCAGATTCTCCAGAAGCATATTACACAGCAAAACACGACAAGGCCTGGAATATTATTGAGAGGACCATAGGCATACTAAAGGCTCGATTTAGATGTCTATTAGTCCATCAAGCGCTACATTACCAACCACAAGTAGCTGGCTATATTGCAAATGCATGTGTGATTCTAAATAACCTCTGTAACTCAGCAAATGTACCTGTACCCGAACTTACAGAAGATGAGATACAGCGTGAAGCTTTCATGCAACCTGAAAATTCGCATGTAGATTTAGCTGGCCCACATGACAAAGAACTGCAGATTGGCATATCTACAAGGCGGGATCTTGTTGCTCGCCTCTGGGAGCAGCGCCTGGGAAGCTGAAAGAGATGTTAAGAGGGCCCTTCTCCACTCGCGTGGTTTCATCCAACGTCTGTTGTCTGATGAAGAGGCAACGCGAAAAAAGAGATATAATGCCTGAATACATTGTTGGCATTCAATAATTCTGTCATTTACTCGAATATTTCACTAAACATTTTCCAGGAGTGTTTTAAAAAAAAAATCTATTTGTGAACAGGGTTTCTATAGATTTACTTTTTTTAAATTTATAAGTATTTTATGAAAAACCAATCTTCACGTAAAATAGCAGATAGGTCTTCACTGGATCAATTTTACACAAGTTTGTTTTTATTTCTATAGAAACCTGGATAGTTTGTGTTTTCCGAATATCTGGAAAAAGTATTGTACTATGCGTTCCAAATAAGAATAGGAAAGCCAATAACCTTGATCTCTCAAATTTTGAGTGAAAAGTGCGGTTTGCAAAAAAACTTTATTTTCATATCAATAAAGGGTTTTTTTGCTTTGTATTATGCAGTCTTAATTTAGTCTAGGTGAAGTAAAAACTTTAATGTTTAATATAAATTAGCTAAATAATTTGTTTTAAGTAATAATTAGTTATAAAAAAAACTATTTTCTTTCTTAGGAATTCATTGTTAGGAATAATTCGCCTTTTTCTTCCATTTGCCACTAATCGGACACTTAACACAGTGACACAGAGATGAGCAAAATTTAAGAATTAGATTCTGATAAAACTTTTTTCGTTCACGATTCATAAATAAATTAAATTTTTAAAAAATATTTTTTTGCTCGCCGTACCCAATTTCTTCAAGTTGACAGTTCGACGTGACGTCACAACATGGCAATCGATCCTATTCTCATTTGGACCGCATTGTAATGATATTATTTACATGATATAAGGGCAGTCTTTTTTAATGTATCTGGGGTTGACCGCTCTTAAAGTATATTATAAGTTAGGGCATTACATGACTGATGGATGAAAATTCTTGACAGGATGCTAGTCCTGCTACATGACCATAATGGGTTTGCCCTAATGCTTGATTGATTAGCATTTGAAGCATCGATATATATGTACTACGCACTAGATGACGCGTGCCGTACATTCACTTTTTTCTAATTAGTTGTTAGGCATGCCGTACAATCCGCGCTCAGCTGACGTTAGTGCAATTTTGACGTTCATGCAGTGTAGGAGAGCCGCTAATAAATTCGAATCAAAGTAAACTAGGACATAAACAATAATTCTGTAGCTAAATAAATAAAGCTACGGGTTATCCAAGCGATGTAATAGCTTCTAATATCGTAATAATATAATAGAAAAGATAATATTCCAAAAAAGCGCCCTCCATTTTACAATCATAGACAAAAACATACAGATGCTCCCCCCTATGAAAACGAATTGTAGGTTTTTACCTACAACTGTTTTACAGAACACAGACTTTATGCGGTGTTTTATAACCAGTTCGATATTTTTGAATATTTTTTAGGGCTCCGTACCTCAAAAGGAAAAATTGGAACCTTTATAAGATAACTTTGTAGTCCGTCTGTCCGTCTGTCAAGACCCTTTATCTCGAGAACGCGTGGAGGTATCGAATTGAAGCTAAATACTCGAATCGATTTATTTTATCACCACTGCTCTCAAAAACGGTGAAGGAAAACATCGTGAGGAAACCGACATGTCCTAGAACCAAAAATTCGAAGACATGTGACATCCACCAATCCATACCGGGCCCGCGTGGTGGATTATGGCCCATTCCTTTTCCTAGAGAGGAGGCCTGAGTCCCAGCAGTGGGAATATTAAAAGGCTGATGCAATGCAATGCAACTCAAATCTGTGTTGGTACAGCCTGCTAGCTGCAGGCAGGCAGGGTCGAAGCCTGCTTGGGTCATGGGTCAGCTTCTGAAAGGAAGGCCCGGCCCCGGCACGATAGGCAACAAAGGAACAGGATAGGTTTTTAGTCAGTAAGAGTCTGACACTATTTCCCGCTCCGCTCAAGGGCGGGATTTGACATTAGATGATTTTACCTACAATAAAAAAACTGTGCTGGTAAAATTTTATAATAAAATACCACTTTAGATTCTTTATCCAATTGAATGAATCCAAATTGCAAAACATGTATAAAACGCATAGTATGCGTTATAAATTGGATGATTATATTAATATTATTAGACAAGCATATTAGATAAGCATATAAATTGGAAGATTAGATACTTTATAAAAATGCTTGGCTAAATGCTGTTCCGGCTCTACTGCCACAAAATCAAACTACTAAGTTAAAAAAAAAAAAGATGACGATAATGATGTTTTGATGTCGCTAAAAACGCATGTTTCGACATTCTCAAGGGTATCAAAATTCATAGGGTACTTCCCGTTGACCTAGAATCCTGAAATATGGCACGAAGTAAGGTCTTATAGTACAGATATAGGAATAAATCTGAAAATTTGTTGTTACGTCATAAAAATTTTTTTTTGCGATTCAGAAAAATCTTCAAGACTTTATTCGGGATTTGAAGTACGAACGCTCAGAGCGCGAGTCCGACTCTCACTTGCCGAGTTTTGTGTTCTTTCTTTTCTTGTATTAATATTAGACATCGTTAAATTTTAGTCGTTTCAATCCCGCGGAGGGTCGTTTCGGTACATGAAATACTATCGATTTGTAAAGAAAAAAATAAAAAATAAACTACTTTTTTTCAAAAACTCGAATAATTTAACGGTGTATTAACATATTTTTATCAAAGTTTAAAAATTACTGCGACATTTTTTGATACCCAATAAAAACTCATCAAGAAATGTCAACGAAGAGAATTTATACCAACGAAGACTATTATTACATTTTGAAATAGAGTATTATTGTAATGAAGTATTGTAGGCAAGAAACTGTGTCACGTCTGCGGTATAAAAATCTATATAGATGTCATGTCATTACACTAAGTTGAAAGTAACGCGTAAGTACTAGGATATTCATGGCGTTTTAGACCTTTTGGTCGTGAAAAAGTATCCTCTATAAGCTATCTTAGCGCTATAAGTTTTAAAAGTTTTGTTAGACGACATAATGGCAATCTAGCGCTGCAGCGATTTATTGTTTGATTTTTTCAGTATTTTGACAAAGAGTTTATATGAACGTGCTTGTCTATCGCAAGAATATAGGTCGATGATTTGAAGTTACTATACCCTATTAGCGACAGCATAAGACACTAGTTAAAAAAAGGTTGTTTTTAGGATACATTTTGTAATAAAAGTACAATATTATGTATATTGTGCTTAATTACAGTTAAAGCTGATGCTGAATTTATTACAATCAACTTATATACCAACTGTTATATATAGTTACATGAATTCATTTGAACTGTCCATCTTCTGAATTAATGCGGTTTTTAAATTATTTAGTTCATACTTACACTACTAGTGTCAATGTTAAAAACCTAAAAGAAGCAGGGGCTGCCAATATCTGGCGTGCTATTCTCTAAGAAAACAGCCTTAAGCGCAGCGCTGCCGCAGCGGCGAACATCCAAATAGGATACATTGAATTGGTAATCTAATGTTTTTGTTCCTGCTCTCAAGGCTGCTTTCTTAGAGAATAGCACTGCTGGACCGTTTTTCATTATACTAATAATATTAGTTATTTCTATTTGTATGAATGTTAAATAATTATCTTGTTGCCATGTATTGTGTACAATTCATAAGTTTTGTAAGGAGGACCAATCCGCACTGGGCCCGCGTGGTGGATTACGGCCCGTTCCCTCTCCTAGAGAGGAGACCTGAGTCCCAGCAGTGGGATCATTAAAAGGCTGATGATGATGATGATAATGATGTACCTAAGGAGGAAACTTGTTGATACGCCATTAAAAAAAATACAATTGTTTTAAATAAAGTTATGTTTATTTAAGGTTTTGAAACGCGATGACTGTAATAGTTGAATGAATACATTCTCAACCTTATTTTTTTAGCAGTAAGACAATTCGCATAAAGTAATTTGCAGACTGGTTTGTGCAACGAAGACTGTTTGGTCGCAGGATAGAAAACGGTCGTTCCGTTGCAGAACATAAAACTGTCTTTGAAAGCTGTTCGTTATTTACCCCCGATTTCTGATTTAAGCATTTGAAGTTGAGAATTACTCAAACTCTATTTTAGCCTGTAAATCTGTCAAAATTTGGCATTTAAGTATGGTTTGAGACGTTCATAACTCAAAATACTCAATTCAGAAACCCGCCCTGAAACGACCACCGCTACTACTAGGTAGAATGCGTTTGCGTAATGAGTCGTGGGAAGTACGCATCCGCTTAAATACTTATTCCAAAAACTAGGTAACTGTTTATTTCGGGTATCTATGGATGTCTCCAAGTTTTTTGTCGTTACTGACTGAGTCTTCGAACGTAAAAGTATTATCAAGACAATCAAGTAATGGAGTATTTTCTGTTTAACAGATTTAAGACTGGTAACTTTTTTATAATAAAATATAGGAACTTATATCAATATAATAATATGAACAAGATAAACATGATTTTTTTTTTGTTTATAATTAAGTATTATTTTCTGTATTATTTATTTTTCTCTGTTATAAACTGCATTTCCTACACTTAATCCGTGTTCGTTGACTAGATAGTCCGTCACACAGAACACAGAAAGACACTAGAAGTAGCTTGAGAAAATGTTTGTACCAGAACCGGTGTCGCCAAACTCACACATTTACGATTTACTCTTACTGCAAACCGGAAGATTTGATTGGCTAAAACAAAAATTGGGCGTAAACAAATTTCAAAAAAAAATGTTATACGAAATGCAACTTTAATGTCAACGATCTATAAATCAAATTGACAAAAACAAGAAAGAAATACATCTTGGACTACCAAGTACCGCCACTCGTCGCTAGATGGCGTTGTTCAGTATGAACTGTAACATTATAAAAATAAGGGTGGTATTTGAATGGCGTATCACTGACACAAATGCAGGTCGCTACTCAAATAGTGACGTATCCTAATTCGATCGCAAAAATATCGATAGTATGAAAACAAACATAAAATTTAATGCGAAATAATATCGTATGCGATAGTATTAAAATAATGAAATTAATATGTAGTAGGGTAATTTCTAAACGTAGTATTTGCATGTAAATCAAATACCTTTTTGTTTGTATTTGTTCATTTTATACTGGGTAAATTAAAAAAAAAAATGCTGAAAACCTCGCAACGTTTTATTATTACATTGCTATTTGAGTTTAAGACAGTATAAAACAGTGAAAAGATCAGATATTTAAAGAGAGAAGATATTTGTATAATAATCTTTTCACTGTTTTATATTGTTTGATTTTGATCTAAGAATTTAATTAAAATATTGACGGGCACTTTTAAACGATCAAGTTAGTTGCCCGTTCTAAGAAGTTGAACACTTTTAAAATTTAGGTTATGTTATTTATGTTGAATACTACGGACATATAGGTGTAACAATGTAACAAGTATTGCAATTTCACAAATAAGAACTTAGTATAAATACGTAGTGAAAAAGGTAAATTATTTTCATTGTGTGTTTAATATTGAAAATACAAAAAAAAACTCTTTTATAAAAAAATACAACTGACTTCAAAAAAACTAAATAATGTAAAATAACTTTGATTGCGGAAGTCGTGTGTTTACGGTTTGGTTTCTTCATTTTTTGACATTGACCTCCGAAATTAAAGTTATTATGCATTCGTTACGAAAAGTGTGATCGGACGAAGCCGGCGACGTTTAAACATAAGGTATAATTCAAACGCTCTATGTTGTTCCAAGCTCTTTAGCTAGATTTATTTAAAATTGCATCACGAATATCATCCTACAATATTTATTTTATTAACTTTATTAATTTAATAATTATCTGTATTTTAATACTCATACTCTCAAGTATAAATACTTCAAGTATAAGTAAAAAAAAAAAATATATTTTAAAAAGGCAATGCAATACATGTCGATTGATTTTATCGATAAAGTCACGCACTATTTGGGTAGCGTCAAAAGTATAGGTAGAGTTGCGAATATTCCAGAAAGGCTAATAACCGGGAAAAGAAAATCAACTTTGTTTGCATGCAATTAAGGACAATTTTTGTTTGTATATCTTGTGCAATGTTTGACGAAATTTAATTTTTTCATTTTATTAAAATAAATTCGAAAATAATACTTACCGGTGGTATGATATACCTCCATGAGTTAGATTTTTAGTGCGACTATGGTTTTTACAGTCCAGAATGGCACAATAAGGCATTTTAATATTATTTTATGTAAATTGTATGTTGACGTAGTCTAGTTTGCGAATGAGAGCGCTTGAACAGCAAGTGCGTATTGCAGTACTCACTAGTGGCGACAGTGCCACGCCTACTTACTATTTCCAGGTTCTTTCTGTGTTCCGTGGTCCGTCAAGTATTTACGACTTACGTGTCCGATGTATGTACGTACGCGTACTCGAGCAATGAGAATATAAGCACTACGTTTATACTCGAGACGCATTATATGTATTAGTGCACACGAAATAAGCTTTGCGCGTCCAGCCTAGAGATGTAGCGTTGTATTATACCATTTGTATTGAAATGTATTAAACGAAAAATACCTTATAATACGATATTATACCATTTAAGACGGTATTTTATGTATAAATCAATTGTAGCTATAGTTTTTAAGTAAATTATCTAACTAATGCTGGATACGGTGGTAATGCTTCTTTATGTCTTCTGGGCACTTTAAACATTTAGATATATGAAGAGATAATCTTGTAGCTAACGCATTTTTATATTTTAAGTTGAAATACTACTCTTTTTTATTATTTTCATCACTAAGACTGGAAATTAAATAAGGAAATTTAATTTACTTACGAACCGTGAAAGTTCATCACTAAGCGTCTGAAAATACTGCCATACAATACGTTCCAAATGAGAATAAAATCGATTTCCATGTTGTGACGTCACGTTATACTGTCAAATCGAAGAAAGAAAATTTTAAAATTTAATTTATTTACGAAAAATTTATGGTAGAAATCCAAGGATGTCCAATAATGGATGTCTTTCGGCTGAAATGATGATGATGATGATCATGAGGAAAAATTTAATTTATTTACGAACCGTGAAAATAAAAAAGTTTTATCAGAATCCTGTTCTTCAATTTTCGTTGTTGACGTCACAACATTGCAATCGATACAAATTTTATTTGGAACGTATTGTACATCAGATTCGTGTCGGGGCGTTACTAAAAAGTATCACGTCAATGCGCAAGCGACGATGTCATTTGATGTAATGAACATATCTTAAGCGTCTATTACACCACTCGGTATTCCGCACAAGTTACACGGACTGTCTTAAACTTTACTTCCGAGTAAGACAGTCTGATCCTTATTACACTACGCGATGTCGACAAAACCGGTCTGAAAATCAAGTGGTGTAATAGATTCTTTAACGTGCCGACGCCCCGACTGCGACTAATGCAGCATTGAGCTGCGGGTGCGGGGCGGGCCGATCACGGTAAATCGTACCGTACTGTGCGGTACATTTAAATATTTAACAAACACAATAATTATTAATAATAGACGGAAATATAATATTGTAATAATATCTGTGAAGTTTAATTACTTACTCACTTCGGTAATCATTATATTAGAAATAGTCATTCTAAAATATAGAATACATTGAAACTTAAAATAAATTTTATTTAATAGATTATAACTCTTCGTAATATTGCAGGATCTTTAAAAGTGAATCAAAATATAAAATACATAAAATATCAATAATACTGTAAATTAAATACCTAGCGTTTTGGTATTATAAGGTATTTTTACAACACTAGTCCACCCACAAACTTATTCCAAATACCTGTTCCAGTATATATATCTCATCTCTATTTATGTCACACGACACACAATTCCCAATGAAAAATAATGATGAAATAAACGTAGTGCTTATCAGGTGGCATAATCATAATACATTGAACTGGGAACAGCTATGGGTATAATGATACAAAATCACGGAGTATATATAATCTCTGTACGAAATAGGTTAAAGGGTGCTTTTTTATTTTACCGGATTATAATCTTACTTATTACAAAGCAAACTAACAGATGGCAGTTTTGATGCCATATTCACAAAAACTCAAATAGATGGCGGTAAACAAAATCTGCCAGTCTATCAGCCCTGTCAGTATTGCGATTCTCATTGCTACTAAAATAGTAGCTATTTGTTTTTTTTTGTATCTTTTTTTTTTTTCAATATTTTCTAAAAATTTGTATTTGAAAAAAAAAAACAAAATAGTTTATCCCGGATGGATTTTGATTATATTCATCATATTATTTTTTTAAGTTTTAATTTTTAACAATATTTAGTGAATATCATTAGGCTGGCGGTAGAATTGGTAGAATTCACTTAGTGGTTTTATTACCAATAAACTGGCATCCCCATCACAAATTTTATCTGCAAATGGCTGACATTTGTGCCGGTTTTTGCGATATTTTGTTTAATTTTGTGATCTTTCTGTGTTATGTTATGCGTTCGTTGCTGAGTTGAGCGAAAGTTCCTCGCAACCAAACCATATTGGTGACCAGAAAGTTATTTTGTGAGTGGTTGTGTTAAAAACTGAGACAGGACTCTTGTAATAATAATTTTGAGACAGGACTCCTTTAGTGTTAAGTTTGAGATAGGACTCTTATAGTTTTAAGTTTTAGCTAAGACTCTTTTAGTGATCATGTCATCGAAAAAGTACTGCTGTGTTCCTGGGTGCAAGTACAGTCGAGGTATGTAATATTGTCAGAGCCAGATCATCCATTACAAGTTTACTTCAGTCTACCTCTACGACCATACCATACAGCCCATAATAATAAATGCATAGTAACAGGCGACCAATGTCACATAACAATTCTTATTAAATTCGACCACTTTGAACCAACTGTGAACCAAGCTGACACCGGTGTCCGCATACCTATTGTCGTTCTATTGTGTCTCTAATTACGGGATACACACCTCTGCTTTAGTCAATAAAAAATAAGAAATAAATATAATAGGCCCCTTGTCCATTATGTTGGTGTAGTAATTCGCGTAAATAAACTGTTTTTCTTTCTTTCTCATTATGGCATGATATTGCATCAGTAATTTAATAGTGTAATCAATCATGTAATCATAATTTAATTAGATTTCTGATATTATTTTTTTATTTATCAGAGTTAATCTTAGCTGGTCATGACAGAAGGTCTGTGAGTGATGTTTTTTTGCGATTCTTTCTTCTGTAAATAAGTTCACTTCCTATTTCCTTCTATTATTTGGTAAACATATAGTGATGTACCAATTCCTGTGACCGCTTCTGATAATGATAACGCAATAATCCTATTCAATATTTACATGAAATAGGTTAAAATGTACTATACTGGACAGCGAGTTTTGAGCTCATAATTTTTTATTGAAAAGGTTTATGTCTAAAAAGTAATTATGCAAAGTTTCAATGTTAGGAAATATATAGTTTTTGAGAAAAAAATAATTAAAATCGATAATTTTTCATATAAAAAGTGAACAAAACCCATCAAAATGGCGTCAAATACGCCATTTTGATAGGTTTTGATCACTTTTTATTTTTTTGGTAGTTTCTACGATAATGAATTTATTAGTGTTTCATTTACCAACCTCTTATTATAGTTTTTAGTAAGAAATAATAAAAATGAGACGAGACAATTTGTTTGCATACTGAATATAGGGCACCCCGACTCGGATAGATATTTTAAACCACCCAGAAAACTATATTTTAGTACTCAAATATTTTAATTTAGTGGTAGAGCGCACCCGGACAAAAAAAAATTTTACATTTTTAAATACCTGAAAGTATACATTTGCTACTGTGGGGGGATGGTCCGAGGGGTAGAGGGTGACACCCTCCCCTAAAATCCCCAAGTTAGACCCAAAAATGCATAAAATGTACGATTTTTTGATTCCTAACCTCAAAATTTTCAATCTTGAATATCTCCAAAAGTATGCGTTTCCTAGATTCAGGAGGGGGTTTGGCGGGGTGGGGCCTCCAGAAAAAAAAATTAATAATAATAATAATAAAAATGAAAATAATTGTACAAAAGAAAAAAACAAAAGAATTGCAGAGCGTACTGGAGCAGGTCAATCCCAACATGTGATGTCCTAATATATATTAATTTAAAATCTTAAGATAAAATATAATAGTATCTTAGCTGTGTGTAGCATCCTTTAAACAGGATGGAATCCAATTGTGAATCAGTTGTTGATTATGGAATTACTTTTTGGTCCTTTTTTACATTTTATGTTGTCACTTAAAATTTATTAAGTATGTACTAGGTACACATTTTATTTATAAACAATATCAATAAATAGGAAAGTAATAAAGCCAATTAATAAATTGTAGATCATTAAAATAATATTAATACTGTGATTTATCTAAGCCTGTGCTGTAATGACCTTAGTAGGGCCAATCAAAATGCTGTAACCCAATTCCTTATACCTCAGCTATTTACAGAATGGTTTTGGTGCATTAGGTCAAACATAAGGTGTCTATGGGCTGTATGGTTGATGGTATTTGTAGAATCTATGCAGTTTTTTTCCTTTTTCCTCGCCACAATACATAATAGTAACAGTGGTAAAGTTAGATATATGCATATTGTGGGAGACTGGTACCTAAACTAGGCTTGGGGCCTGTATTTCAGGACACCAGGACTCCACCCTTAGGTTTCATTAACATTTACAGTTTTACGTAATGCTCTAACTAACAGCTGTCACAATTTTTAACAATATTGCTGTCATAAAAACTGCAATTATATAAAATATTTCAATTGATTTTGAAATCTTAATGAAATCTATAGGACCTACTATTATCTTAATAATTATGTACTCTCAAAGAATAGTTAGTTCTTCACTCAATAGTTAACTTATTGTAAGGGCTTTTAGTGGGTACATTTCTTAATTCTTAGTTTTTCTTTTTCAGTAAAACTTCTGTTTATCTCAGATTATTCTAACATTAGAAGTTTCATTACCTAATATGGAAAATATATTGCATAATAATTGCATGATAATTGTTTTAGACATGGGTGGAGTTCTTCATACATTTCCAAATCCTGAAAAAGATAGAGTACGATTCAATTCCTGGCTGTATTCTATTGGAGGTGATATTTTGCAACTTGAAAATGCACACATATTAAAGAATCGTCGAGTGTGTTCCCTACACTTTAAGGGTACATATATGTGTCGCAATAAAAGACTAAGCAATATTGCAGTTCCAACATTAAATTTACCAGGTTAGTGGATTACATTTATTTTATAATGTATATTAGGATAAAATTGACTGACATTTGTTAATACGTAGAGAATGGCTTGTTTTTTAATGGATATAGACTGCAATCCTACCTGATGGTAAGCAGTGATTCAATTGTTGCATAAAAGCCAGCCAATCCGAGGTACAATTTCATATTCATTATTACATGATTATGATGTTATAACGCATCTTTTCCCAGATATTTTGAATACACAGATATCTTGTGGACATTATCTAGGCGTCTATAGAAATCAATACAAATTTGTTTAAAACTAATCCAGGAAAGTCCTCTGAAAATCAGATATTGGACTTTGGGAAATTGTGTATTTGAGCACATTGACATATTTACATGCTCCATACAAAAGTTTGGAAGACTTTTGTATGAGCCATTCAAGCATTTCACTTTTTAGTTTTATAATTGAGTTTCTTTTTTTTTGTTATAATATTTTATTAGTACTGCACTTTTTTTATTATTACTTTTTCCGTTTTTTCTGTTTTGTTGTTTTTTTTTTTTGTGTAATATAATAATAAATAAGTGATATAACTGTCATGCATGTAGCTTTTACCATAGCCTTTTAAAGTCTATTTTATAATTGCAATTCGTGAACAGCGCTGTGGGCTACATTATTATTTAATTTATGTATGTGTATCATGTTATTAATATCTCATAATGCAACTGTTTGTTGTTTATAATTAATAAAATAAAATGTACTTATATATTGAAAATATAAAAAAATTATGTCTTTATAAGCCTTGCACATTTCATTGAGATTCTGAATCTGGTTCATGCAATAGCAGAATTGTATAAAAAAGTTATGTAAGCAAAATTTTTAATATAATTAAGTAATTCAACTTTTATAAATTTATCAGGACTCAATTTAGAAACAGTCAGAAGACCATTGCAAGGATTTGAAAATCTGCCGATGCCATCAACATCTACAGGTACAAATATTTTTTTTTATCATTATGATTTGAAAATTAACTGGCAATTTACTTTCATTTTAAATATTTTAATTTTGAAACAGCTACTGGTTCATGAAGATGCTAATGAAGGGTGATCTGCCGATCTCTCTGAAGCGTAAACTCATTGACATGTGTATCCTGCCCATCCTAACCTACGGTGCTCAGACTTTGTTACTCATCGAATTGCAAAAGTTTCGCCTTGGGGTTTGCCAGAGAGCTAGGTATGGAGCGCAGCATTCGGGGTATAAAAAGAACAGATCGAATATGGAATGATATGCTGCGCTCTAAAACGGACGTAATAGACGTGGGGAAAAAGGCTGCCAGGCTCAAATGGGATTGGGCGAATTACGTTGGCCATGTGACCACGCAGTGGATTCCTGTAGAGAGTAAGCGCCGTCGAGGCCGGCCTAGAAAGAGGTGGCCAGATAATCTGGGTGCATACCATGAGGACTGGCGCGGGAGAAGAATGTCTGGAAAGACTTGCGGGAGGCCTTTGCCCAGCCGTGGGACAGTAATAGCTAGTAAAAAAAACCGTTATCACAATATTCATAGGCGGTACGTAGTTTGCCTGGTTAGCTAGTCTGATAATAAATCTGGTTCATTCAATAGCAAAATTTTTAAAAAAGTTATGATTTTCAAACTATGTAATTCAACTTTTATAATTTTTTCAGGACTCAATTTACTAACCGTTAGAAAACCATTGCAAGGACTTGAAAATCTGCCGATGCCATCAACATCTACAGGTATTTAGATAAATAGAATAATCATTATGATTTGAAAATTAACTTTCCATGAGACAATTTACCCATGCTTCTTCATATTTTCTTTTAGCTCCTCAATCACTTCAGCACTTAATGAATGTGACATCTACCAACCCTACAGAAAAAACAATTGTAGAAGAAAATATTGGTAAGTAGTTTTTGGTTAAATATAGATCTTTATTATTTTGTGTTAATTAAACACAAAACAACAAATACACACAAGAGTATAATAACACAGTCCGGAATACTCAACTTCTCCTGGTGATGCAGTGCAACAAAGTTGCTGACTTCTTTGTGCTTATGAAAAAGCTCAAAACTTTATACTATAGTTATTAAAACCTTTTGTCATATATAGGCATGATCTACCTACATTAAGTGATAATCGTTTATTAATATTTAACTCCAGAAACAGTGGCAAGTGAGCAAGTACCACCTGCTCCTCAAAGTACTGCAGACAAAATATGTCAGATTACAACACAAACTCCTCATCAAGCCAAGAAGATTATTCAGAAAACTTTAGGTAAGCTTTTGTCCTTTTTTTTGTTAGAAAATTTATTTTTAAAAACTTCTCAAATTCTAAACAAAAACTAGGTGCAGCTGGACATTGGTGGTTGAACTTGGGTGTATCCTATTTATCATCAGCTAAAACTAGATTTTCAGTGCAGTATGCATTTTGGTTTTTAACACCCGACGGAGAAGAGGGGTGTTACAAGTTTGACGTGTACAGACACGTCAAACTAACACAGGCATACACACAGCTATATGTTTGTCCATGACATCGTAGGCCGTCACTCCTACACTAATAGACCGTTTTGATGCGTTTTTTTTTTGTTTGAAAGCTGACGTAATTGAGGTGAAAGGGGTTTCTTTGCTACAATTTATGAAGATATTTGCAGGTGTTCAAGGTCATCAGCTTGTTTGTTAACTGCGGTAGAGTTTTTAAACACTTAATGAGTATTTACATTACTTATAAAAATATGTGTGACCTAATATTTGAAATACTCATGTACAAGCTGGTGCCATTGAGCTGTTCTGATGGTGGAGCTCGAAGGTAAGACACATACCCTGGATTGCCTATTAGCAAACCTATCGAGTTTGGGCTCATTAGATTCGCTTTAACTAGTGCTATACATTTCTCGTGATGACGAGGACCTGATGATAGAACTAGGAGGTAGTTAATAGAACCCTGGAATCCCTACTAGTAAACTCATCGAGTTTGGACTCGTTGGGGCTGCCATCACCTAAATTGCCGACACCGGATAAACACGGCAAAAATCCCGGACATTTGAGAGCAATATGGTTTTTTCCCCGGACACGTCTGAATCTTTTTTTTGCAACAAAAATAAAAAGGAACATCGACTATTTTGACTTGCCTTACAGAATGCGGGTATTGTGAATGAATATTTAAGAAAGATTTATTTTAATTTATCGCTTTCAGTAGTTTCATCCAGCAGTACACTCTCGGTGAGATCACTCCATAAATGTCTTGGCAAAACATTTGCAAGGTGAGGAGCAGCGAGTGGACACTGTACACTTTCGACTCGACTAGCCTTAGTTCTATTCGCCATACTTCATTCAGGCACACTCACTCGTCGTTCTTTTTGTCTCGTGGTCAAAAAAACGACCCGAACTGGAGCGCTCCCTAGACCAGGCGAGACGGCTCGAGCAGGACCGACTCTCGCGCTCGTTAGGTCTCGTCATGTCTCGCCGAGAATGTACTGCTAGCATAAAAGAATTGGCTGTCTCCTGACCACAAGTGTCCGGATTTTACCCGGACACTTTTAAAAACCCCTGCCGGACTCCCTTCAAACTAGGACAAATCCGGGGAATAGTAATAGTAAAAGCTAAATAAACTTCTGCATATCTTGACTGTGCTACCTGGATTATCCTGATAGTCGTGTATACTTCTCCCTCCTCAAGCACCTCAGGATATTATTATGTTGCCTTCTTGTTGCTCCGTCACTTAGTGCTAGCGATCGTTTTTGGGGGCCCATTTATTAAATGTGCAACTCACCCCCTGCCACTCGCCTTTTTTATAATTGTAAATTAATAACATTTTTTAGGCAGGGGCCATAGTCTTAACATACTTCTTATATGGTAATAGTTTCCCATCAACTGAGGGTTGCTCTTGGGTGCATTGCCAAATACAGGGATAATCATCATTTGATATCAAGATTATATTATTAGTTTACTCTCAAGCAAAACTTGCTTAAATTTGGTGGGACTCAAATAAAATCATTTCATTTTCTATTTTTCAGGCAGGAAAACATCTATTAAGACACAAGGGCTCACCAGAATCGAGAGAAATCTACAACTTCAAATTATTACTGCCAAAAGGAAAATATATAAATTAAAAAACAAAGTTAAAAAGCAGAAGGCAGAGATAAAGGCAGCAAAAAAAATTGTTGCTGATCCTGCAGTCGTGGATTACCTGAACTGCTCGAGGACTGCAAAGTTGTTAATGCGGCTACAATGGCGTGAAAACAAAAAAATGGATAAAGGACGCCGCTTCACAATACAAGAAAAAATTGCTTCACTATCTATTTTAAAACAAAGTCCAAAAGCCTATAGATTTTTAAGAAAGATATTCATATTGCCTGCACCTCAAACACTTGCAAAATTGATTCAGCAATGCAATCTGCGGCCAGGGCTAAACAAAAATATATTTTTACAATTAAAAAAGAAGGCCGAAAAAATGAAAATTACACAAAGGTTGTGCGTTTTACTCTTTGATGAAATATCATTAAAAGCTCAAATAACATACAACGAAAAAAAAGATCAAGTCACAGGAATTGTCGATAATGGACAGCAAAGGCTACCGGAATTTGCTGACCACGCCCAAGTCTTCATGGTGCGTGGTCTAATTGAAAATTACAAACAACCAATTTTTTATTCATTTTCAGCAAGTGCGACAAAAGGGCCTGAGTTGGCAACACAAATTAAAAATGTGATAACTGAATTACAAATAGCAGGGTTTATAGTGGTAGCATCGGTCTGTGACCAAGGCACAAATAATCGCCAGGCCATACGTTTGTTGGTAAATGAGACCAGGGGGGTCTACCTACGAAGAGGAGAAACTCCAAAAGAAAATATTATATTAATAAATGATAAAGAAATAATTCCTTTATATGACCCCCCTCACCTTTTAAAGGGTATACGTAATAATTTAATAACTAAAACATTAAATTATGTAAAAGATGGTGTGGCCAAAACAGCCAAATGGTCTCATATATCGCAACTCTACAGAGAAAATCCTGGATATAAAGGCATAAGGTTAATACCGAAACTTACTGAATACCATATAAACCCTGAAAAAATGAACAAAATGAAAGTTAAATTTGCATCTCAGGTTTTTAGTCGCACTGTGGCATCCAATATGGGATACTTAGCAGGTAATTAAAATTTTGTTATTTTTTTTTGCAATTGAATACAATTATACAGTTAATATATAACTAATAAAATAGTAAACATATAACAAACAGTAAATATATAACTAATTGCTGGCAAGATTTGTTTTTCATGAAATGTTTAAGGTAAACATAGGTGTGTCATTTACGAATGAATAACATATTTTCTTTTCTTTTTCAGACAAAGGAATTCTTCCGAAAGAGTGCAGGGAAACCGCAGATCTGCTCTTATTTATGGACAACATTTTCGACTCTGTCAACGGAAGTCACAATAAAAATAAACATGCTAAGCCACTACTTGGTCCAGCTACGTCAACTTCTGTACACAAAGAAACATGGCTAGAAGCAAAAAGAGTTTTTAACTCTATGGAGTTTGTGACTTCTGCTGGCAGGGTTGAAAATGTACCTACGGTAAAAAATTGGGTGTGGACACTGGAGGGAATTGAAGTGTTACTCAGTAAATTACGAAATGAATACGGAGTCACGTCAGTCTGGATGCGGCACCTGAACCAAGATCCCCTGGAAAATTTCTTCGGGGCAGTTAGAAGCCACGGGTGCCGCAATGTTAACCCAACATGTGACCAATTTGAGTCGGCGTTTGCCACTTTGCTAATAAATAATTTAAACAGTGTCCACACCCACGGAAAAAATTGTGAAAATGATTTATGTGATGCCTTATGCTCCTTCGTTCTCAACGAAAATACCGAAAGCTCGTCGACCTGTACAGTTGATCTAGAAAATATATTAGACATACAATTTGACAATATAGAAGATAAAGAAAATGATCCCAGAAAACTAGCACCTTTGCAGTATGTCAGTGGATATTTTTTGAAAAAATCAAAAACAAACATTTTTAAAAATTGTTCTATCTGCAAAAATGACTTTACTAGTGAGGATGAAATTGAATATATAAGATACAGAGAGTATGCAGGTCGACGATGGCTTTGTACTCCCAGTAAAAATTTAATAAAACTTATTTCCAATTTTCAAGATATAATTAACCACATCCTTCAAACAAACGTACAAGCACATTATTTAAAAGATATAATTAAAATGTCTATTATGACTTTAATTGATTTCGATTTTATAAAATGCAATAGACATAAAAAAAGAATGATAGACTATCTGATTAATACGGTTATCCGATTTATGAATTTTAATTATTGTAAGTTAATAAATAAAATTTTAACTGGGAGAAGACAAGTTGATGATGAAGAAGATAAAATTCAGATAAAAGCAAAGAAATATTACAAAAAATGTTTTAAAAGGAAAAAGTAAATGTTATACAGGTGTTTGTTAGAAGGACACACTCTTCTGAAAGGTACACTTTGTAATGTATTTCTATCCAGTGGGGCCCTTCGAGTTAGAGCGACAAAACTAGTGGCATTGCTTTGCTTGTTCAAATTACCTTTTTTTTTTGTTGGTGGGTAAAATCATCCAATGACATCTCCCGCCCTTGGGCGGAGCGGGAGATAGTGTCAGACTCTTACTGACTAAAAACCCACCCCGTTCCTTCGTGACCTTAGATACCAGGGCAGGGCTTTCCTTTCGGAAGCAAACTCTTGGCCCCAGTAGGCTTCGACCCTGCCTGCCTGCAGTTAGCAGGCTGGGTCTCTACGGTTTGCTGACAACTCCTTGAGGCGCGCGGGAACATTGCACGCCGTTGACGACCTGGACTTTGTCCGGATGGTTACCGGACGGTCAGACAGCGAGCTACCCATAGCTCGCCGTCCGCAAGCCCGCGCCTACGTTGGCTGGAAATCAGGATCGGAATCGGATCCCCCGCGGCGGCTGGGCCGTGAGGGCCGTTGCCTCTCGCGTGCGGCCTCCTCCTTTGCTAGCATTAATGCTTTGCAGAAGGAGGCGATCGCCTGCCATCCCTCCTCGCTCCGGACCATGGCCCGTAGCAGGGCCTGGCGCGAGAGATCGCCGCTGCCGATCGCTCTCACGAGAACACGGCGATGCTCTGCCCAAGCGGGGCACACTTCGACACCGTGTGCTCCACCGTGTCCTCCGGGCAGTCCACGCAGTGGTGGCACCCGGGCGTCGGTTCCGCACGAATCCGGAACAGGAACCTCCCGAACTTACCGTGTCCGGTGAAGACCTGGGTCATGCGGAAGGTTAGGACGCCGTGAGGTCTTTCCAGCCACGCTTCAAAGAGGAGCCTTACCGCCATAATCAAGGCGTGCCCATTGTTCAATTTACCTCACGAATTTGCTAATAAAATCCAATGTACCTCAACCATTGCGATAGAAATTACGATTGAGCGTCTTGTCTATCCAGCGCGGTCGTCGGTTATATTACGATTGGAGTACATACAAGTAATACTGATCGTAAGTTGCACTAATGTACCTCTCGATTCATGTATGAACTTTCAGGAATCTTTATCACGACAAGAGAAATTCAGCAGGAAAAATTTGTCTATCCAGTGGGGCCCTTTGTAATCGGAGTTCATACGTGCAAAAAAAACACACCATTGTTATGTACTACCTATGTACGAGTACCTTTGATTTCTTCACTAATATGTACTTTTTTGCGAGTTTTCTACATTTTACTTTACATACAAAATAATCACTAAGGTGCTTGATGTGGTAAGGTCAACATAACAAGTAGCTATTTTTACCGAAAGATAAACGATTGCTGTGGCGTTTTATTTTTTTTTCCGAGTTCTAAATTCAAAGCTATTTGAAATCTTTATTTTTAAATAAGGATGTATAGCTGTTTGATACCTTGGCTTCACCTTCAACCAGTAAAACTTAAGCGCGGGAAAAATGTAAATTAATATTATTTATGCTTCGATCAAAGATTCTACGTTGCTATTAATGTGATTATTTTGTATGTAAAATAAAATATAGAAAACTCGTAACAAACATAAATATTAGTGAAGAAATCAAAGGTACATTGGTAGTACATAAAAATGCTGTGTTTTTTTTGCATGTATGAACTCAGATTACAAAGGGCCCCGCTGGATAGACCAATTTTTCCTGCTGAATTTCTCCTGTCCTGATAAAAATTCCTGAAAGTTGATACTTGAATCGAGAGGTGCATTAGTGCAACTTACGGTCAGTATTACATTTATGTACTCCAAGTGTAATATAACCGAGGGCCCCGCTGGATAAACAAGGCGCTTAATCGTAATTTCTATCAAAATGGTTGAGGTACATTGGATTTTATCAGTTAATTCGTAAGGAACATTGAACAAGCAAAGCAATGCCATTAGTTTTGTTGCTCTAACTCGAGGGGCCCCGCTGAATAGAAACACATCACTTTGTACAGTGGTTCTTTGCCATACAAGCGGATGGACATAGGATCTAGAAAATAAATATTTGTGTAATTTAAAAATAACAATTGAATATGTGTGTTCTTCTATTAAAGGGCAACAATCTATTTAAGAGGAGGAGCTTAAGAAACACTTCTTACAGTTTTCAAAATTCTTAAAATAAACCGCACTGAATAACATAAAAAAACTAATAACATAAAAATAATGAAGAACCTAAATACGAGTAGATGTACCAACAGTTTCACTGCGAGATATTTGCAAACTTATACTTAATTTCGAGAAAAATAAAAAATAAAATGTCTAAAGTTTTGTAAATCCTGCAAATAGGTCAATTTAGCTGTTTTTAAATATCTCGCGGTGAAACAGGTGACACATCTATTTAGGTTCTTCATTTTTTTGTGTAAATTCAGTACAGTGTATTTTTGGCAATTTTGAAAACTAACTGCTTCTTAAGGACTCTCTCTAGACGTTTTTCTGATCAGCTTAATAGTTTAGGAATAAATCGAACAACACCATTTATTTACGAGTACTATGGAACGCAACTCGTAAAAATCTTTATCTAGCGCATCCAGTAGTAGTTTTTTTTAGAATTATTAACACAAAATTAGGATTGAGGATTACTTTAAGATTGAGTTTCTTTTATTCGTTTTTTTTTTAAAGGGTACTTAGGTTTTTGTGTAATTTTTTTTTAATTTAACTTTTTATATTATGCTTTTTATAGTTACATACTTATTATATGCAGATTTTCTCATCAAACGAAGCTAAGAAAACTCTCGATTAAGTCATCAATATTCTTTTTCAGTGCTCTTTCATTTGATACCCCATTAGGATACAGTCACAGGCATTCTGTTTTCCATCGCTACTTTTAGCCCCATTAACTTTAAACGGCTTAGCCGAATTTTTGAATATTTCTCATTTCATATATTATTAATTTTGTCAAATGCATGGATGCTATTTCATTTGCGACCCTACTTGGGTATATTTGCTGACATTCGGATTTCCATCCCCATTTTCTCCCTCCCACATATATTTGCAAATATTCACTGTCTTATTACAAAAAAATGCTTTAACACTGGTTTAATCCAAGACGACAACGTTTTGGTCTTTTGCCGTCTTATTCCAAAACGCGAAATAACTGTAGATCCGGGTCTATTACCGGGTTATAGGTACACAGACAGACACGTCAAACTATTTTTCCGTCGGGGGTTAAAAACAAAAAATCCGGTAAGCAAAATTTGATGGGGTGCGCGAGAAACAGATGTTTGTGTTGCGTTCCATAGTAAATCCATGGGTTTGCTCGGTTTATTCCTTAACTATTAACCGGATCAAAAAAATGTCCCAAAAAAAAAAAATGTCCTTTAGTAGAAGTACACAGCCGCATATTGTTTAGATTTTTTAAATTCCACAATTTTGTTTTCAAGATCCTATGTCCGACCGCTTCTATGGGGAAGAACTGTAGTCCCCAGTATGTTACCACTTGTTCTGCTAAAGACTTCTATAATACAACTAATGGGATTTTTTCTCAATATTTCTATGATATAAGGCCAAAGACAATACTCGCAATAGTTTTTTAGTTTTACTATTTGTTATTACAAATAGTAAAACTATTGCGAGTCTTTATCTCCACTCATTGTACGTGTTCTATTCCACAGTTTTACGATCGAACTAATGAATATTTTAATTTTTTTACTGGTAGTACTGTACGCTCGACGGATCTTGACACGCCTGAAGTTAGGCTCTGCGAACTTTTGCGCATGTACACTCATCAAAATAATTGTTAGTGGCATAATTTTTTGTACCGCGATACGAATAAGTTTCCTAATACTTTTAGTAACTTTTTATGTACTTGTACATGTTTACTCCTATTATTTAACCCTTAACTATAGCCGTGGGTCCATTAGACCCACAGAAATCTTAATAATAAAGGCAATAGAAGCATCTTAATAATAAAAACAACAATCAACCAAACAATTATCAACATGAACAATCAAATAAAACTTTTTTAATCGCGTGTACTCAAGAAAGAGGGAACAGGGATGCAGAAGTGTGACAGAGAACACATTATTGTACCGAGCATTGCCAAATATTCACGAAGCTTTACGAAATAACCAAAAAGGTATGTCCAATACGCGTGTCTGAGGGTGTTGTTTAATCGATTTTTATTCAAATCGATTGAAATTAAGTTATAAAAATATATTTATATTCAAGTCGTTATTCTAGTAGTTGCCTATAGGTAACTGATATTTAACTAAATCATGCATTTTAACTAAGAAAATAAAATTTTATTATTAAAGTTACAATTTCGTTTACTCCAAAAAAAAAAAACAATAAATTCCAAATTGTTAAAATCGATTACGATATTTGATTCGATAAACGGTCGATTGTGTTTTCATAGTGTCAATCTCTAGCCAACATCTCCGCCCCGCACACGCCGCCTCATGCCATTTTGTTCCTAAAAAACGTTTGTGCGCAGCCTTCTGCGCAAAGTTCGGGCGCGCCAAGATCCGTCGGCCGTACTGTGTACTGTACATTTGGATTTATACCAGAATAGTAGAAAAGTAAAACTTTAGTTCCAAGTTGTTCTACAATGTACGTATATGATATTTTAGTTAACTGTAAATCTGATAAAATAAGGCATAACTAGTATTTAGTAATAGATTTATTGGAGTAAAACAACTAGGAAGTAAAGTTTCACTGTTCTACTATTCTGCAATAAATCGAAATGTAGTACTAGTGACAATGAAAATTCCCCTTAATTTGATCATAGAACTGTGTAATAGAATAAGTAGAACGAGTGGAAATAAAGACTGAATAGTTTTACTACACTCGTGAGCAATAAAATCGACTCAACTTATAAGTGTGCACTTGTAGATATAATCTTTACTGTACGGTTTAAAAAAAACTGATATAGGGAAAGCCTAAAAGTTCAGTTCACAAACTACTTCTATAAAACCCTATATAATCGTTTCACCTTATTAATTTATCGCGTATATTATTAGAAGTTGATCTGTACACATCTTCGTACATACAATTCATAATTTTGTTCAAATTATGGATAAGACACTAGAAAAAGCCACTCAAATTGATGCTCTTCTGCATCAGGGACTTCGTCAGCGGATAGTTGCTGCTCAACTCAATTTGAGCCAGTCTGCTCTATGAAACATGAAACGGACTGTTGCCGGCTTGCTCTTGGTCTTCAATCGAAGACCTCGGCACTGATCTCTTGAAATATCCTATAGCCTATTAGCAGAGCAGACTGTCTCTAATTGAGTTGTGCTACAATTGTCCGCTGCATAAGTACCTGTTGTAGTAGAGTAACAATTTGTAATGTTTTACTGGGATCGTATTAATAATTAATTGTATTTATGGAGATAAGTGCCGGTAACTTCTGATAATCGATTAATAAGGAGAAACAATGGCTTAGAATTTTTATAAGTATAGTTTGCGTGTACCATAGTGAGCACATTTTCTTATACGCCCAATAAAAGTTAATTATAAAAAAGTAATTTTCATAATAATGCAATGATATCAATATAAAGCTGAAGTTTTAGGCTTTCTAACACTATGTGCGTTTTTTTTTTTAAACAGTATCAGTATTCTTAATAGAAAACATCTGTAAGTGCACATTTGTAAATTGATTGATTGCTTTATACTGTAGTATTATTGAGAGATCAAAATCAATCCCTTTAATTCTGCAATAGGACTGCTTTATAGAACAAGTGGGAACAAACCGGCCATTGGTTAGTTTTTACCTATTAATCTCTGTCCTAATAGGCCAAGAGCCCATGACTCCCAGACTTTATTTTATAAAAACTGTCAGTTTCTCAGTGCATGCTTCCAACACCGGTAGGATTGATGGCCTATTACGAAGTTTGGGTTATCGTGGTTTTAGCATATACTTGTCAATACACCGTTAAATTTTGGTCGTTTTAATCCCGCGGAGGATCGATTCGGTACATGAAATACTATCGATTTGTAAAGAGTAAATTAAAAAATGAAGTGCTTTTTTTCAAAAACTCGAATTAATTTACGCATGTACGAAATTAATTTCTTGAAGTAAACGAGTCAATGACCTTGTAGGTAATTGTCGGTCGTTGCATACTAACTACCTACAGTTCATTGGCCTCGCTCAGCTGACGTTTACTCAAAGAAATTAATTTCGAAGACGCGTAAATTAATTCGAGTTTTAAAAAAAATTATCTATTTTTTAATTTTCTCTTTACAAATCGATAGTATTTCATGTACCGAATCGACCCTCCGCGGGATTAAAACGACCAAAATTTAACGGTGTATACTTGTGACTATATTCTTGTCTGACCAAGTGTAAGAACTATCAAAACTGTTTAAGTTTAATCAACTGAAACTTTTATTAAAAAGTTTATTAAAGTTTCAGTTCATCAAACTGTAAATTATTACTATTTTGCTCGTACGTTAGTATAAAAACTAACTTTATATAGTTTACTTGAGTAATATACCATTAGATGATGTTTTCTCAGTAGTCAGACAGTTTTGACAATTCTAACACCTGATCAGACAAGCATACAGAGTTACCTGCCAGTCATATGACCCAAACTTCATAGTAGGCTATCATACCTACCTTTGTTAGACGCATGCCCTGAGAAACTGACAGTTTTTATAAAACAAGAAGATCTGTCAGTCGCGGGCTATTGATCTATAAGTGTTACGGTAATGGAGACATTATGCCCTTTTAATTTTTTTTATAATTCTCTAAAATTTCGTCTTCTATGGTATAACTGTTTTGTTTGTCGTTGTTATAGCACTAAATAACTTGTTGTATTTTGAAATGTATCGTGCTACTAAATGAATCATTAGTTAATACAATTGGTTTCAATATAATAACATAATTTATGCTCTTCTAATGTGTGAAAATCAGTGAGAAGTGACAACATCTTGATTGATTATAAAGTTAACCTCTCAGCCACCAGTGTACCAAATACGGTATACCTCATACCAGCTAACTTAAACCTTATTACGTAAAAATAAGGTTTCATTTAGCTGATACAGGTGTGCCGAATTCAGTACAAGCTATATTTTATAAAGTTCTCTAGTTTTATATATACCCTTTCCAACGGTATTCTAAATGTCTTAGAGGTCCCATTCTGTACTTACATTATGAGGTGTGATGTAGTCGGGAAAAGAAAGACATTTGTGTTTAAGATTTTTTAGTTACAAATCTTGCTTAAATTAACTACCGATTTAAGTATAATCAGTTTTTAAAATCTGATAACGGATCCGAAAAGTAGACACTGGAACTCTTTAAAACACAAATGTCCTTTCTTGCCTCCAACTTTCTAATATTTTGTCCACATAACCACTTCTACGACATTTAGTAAGTATACTATTGGAAAGTGCAAATAAGATATTTTTTTTAAATAAAACCTGGTTAAAAATATAGATCTCAACTTGATCTCAATTTTTATTTATAATCAAATATGAATGTCACTTTTCAAAAGATTTTGTTTTTCTTTGAAATCCATTATATCAAATAGTGATTTATTCAGTAGAAACCCCACATCCAAAAAAGTTATACTGGTTTAAGGTGAAAGCTCCAGGTTAATCCGCGAATTTCGAATATTCTTATAGTACACGACAAATAAGTTGAAACTATTTGCTATAGTTACGCGCAGCCTCCCACTTCGATTGAGAACCGAAAATCGTTTAGTGCGCATTCTTCGTCTTCCACGGTAGTTCAACTTATGTGACGAGGATTATAACCGATTTTCGAGTCTTAATCGAAGTGGAACGCGTAAAACTTATAGGACATAGTTCAACTTATTTGCCGCGTACTATATGTTTTTTTGCAACTTTATGTTAGTATTGAGCAGTATGGTAATAAAAAACGTAGTGTTTTACAATAGCTGTGGATTTCATATACGTGGTCTATAGTATCCATACAAACAAAAAAGATTCCTAACCAAAAGTTTAGTAAAAAAAAGAAAGAAAAAAATCCCTTTATTCCCTCAAAGAAAAATTTTTTGAAGGAATGGAGGGAGGCCTTTGTCCAGCACGAGACAGTATAGGCTAGATATAATAAATAATAATATATTTTTAGTATTTATGGACGCTATCAATCACATACACGAAATTCTTAATTATTTTTTAATAACTTATATACATATACTTCTATACATATACATTTGTAATTATTAAAAATTATCAACTTAACTCTCTAAATGATTATTGGTGTCAAACGTTTTAAACAAATAAGCACAATTTATAGGTAACTTTAAGAGAGAGATTAAATTGATAATAATAATGATTATAACTGTATAAAATAAATCCATTTTTGTTTGTATCGCCTATATGTTTTACCTTACTGCCTGCCTAACAAGAAGTTATAAAATATAATAAGTTATGAAATATTTGAATGCCCTGGTAATTACACCTTCAAGTCGAGTTTATGGATAATTATAAAAAGAAAAATTAAACGGACATAATCCCCAGTATCGTGGCACTTGAGGCAGAGGTTAATGTGGTCATAACTAGCCAATAGCCTCTTCACTTTTCAGTAGTGTGGCGACCCTTCTAACAAACACGCTGTATAATTTTATCAAAGTTAAATTATTTATTTGCATTTAAAGGGCATATTCATTTTCACATTTTTTCAGTCTCTATTGCGTTATATATTTTTGTTAAACAATTATATATCGGCAAACTTACATTTATTGTCAATTATACAATGTTAGTCTGTAACATTTCTGACATGCCATTAGTACACAAAAACCGGTAATAAACGAAAAAAACCGTTGCTCCATATACAAAATGTATATGGAGCAACGGTTTGATTGGGCTATTAGTCTAGTGGTCAGTGACCCCAACTGCTATGCCGGAGGTCGTGGGTTCGATTCACATCCAGAATAAATATTTGTGTGACGAGCACGATCATTTGTTCTGTATCTGGGTGTAATTAACTATATTAGGTATGTATTTAGAAATATGTAAAGTATGTTTATCAATTGTTTAGTACTCATAGCACAAGTTCTGCTTAGTTCGGTACTAGATAGCGTTGTGTGAAAGTTGTTTATCATTATTAATAGTATTTTGTTGAATGATCCAAAGATAAATAAAATAAGCGTACGGCGGCGCAACTAATTGCTTTTGTTGAAGAAATATCTGGTTGGATTTTTTTGTTGTATGTAGATAAGTCTTCTGTTACTTAACATACTGTATTTTATTTAAATGTATTATTGTAAGAATTATACTGTATTTTTTTTTAAAGAATCATCAACTCTGCGATTGGAATAGATCGTTCTTTTGATTTGACCATACAAATAGCCAACAAACCTTAATTAAAGGAGAGTTCATGTCTAATTTTCAATGTTTAATTCAATTCATGCCTAATTTTGATTAGTGTACTAAAACTGAAACAAAATTGTAATTTTTGCAGCATCCACTCTAGCCAGTAATCAGACCGGTTAACTCTGCAATATTCTACAATTCCCTATTAATAAAAATACTTAGTGATAAACCAATAATAAGCTGAAAAAATGAGAATTTCTTTCTGTATTTTACGTTCTGTTAACCAGTTTCCATATCTGGCTTTAAGAGTGGATTTTAAAAAAAAACCTATTGATGTAGTTATTCTCACAATCGGGCTCATAATTTTTTTCCTGTAATTTTGTCCTACAAAAGCATTATAAATTTCTAAACACGATGTCTTATTACGATGTCTTATGTCCCAATCATGTAATAAACATAATTTTACAAAAAAAAAAAACAATAAAGATAACTAATAACTAATTTGTATTTCATTAATTTTTACCCAGCCTTACGAAATAAAGAATAAAAAAAAAATTAATCATAGCTACAGTAGTACCTACACGCACGCACACACGCATAGGCCCGCACACATAGATACTTCGTGTAGTCATTAAAAGATGTAGTTTCATAGCAGTATAAGAGATGGCGCTAGTTTCTATGACCCCCTTTAACCCTACGAGTTTGCTCTCTATTTCAGTATATTACAAAGTACTCTGTGGTGCTTATATTCTCTTTGGATGAAATCCAAATCAGTCAAATCACAATGTCAATGAGTGCGGTGCTTTCTTTTTTCAGTTCTGAGTTTTCTAACAGAAATCTTACATTCTCTTTGGGATTAGACGAAAAGTATCTCTCTTTAACCTGTGACAGAGGAGCCGCTAAGATAATTCACAGTTAATTGGTTTTAGGTTTACATATTCTTTGATTAGTTGTGTTACGTGTAGAATTATTGTTCTGTAAGCTCATGTTCTGTGTTAAGCGATCATTGGGCCTTGGGGCTCCAGGGTTCATCCCATTCTATGACCTATCTTATAACTACAAAAACTTATCGTTCGTTAAGCGTGGAGGTGGTAAACTTTTTTCAATATTGGGACATACGTTTTGTTTCTATAATGTCGAACTCTTACAACTCATCGGCACTAGTCGCTGAAAAGCCGGTCATCAGATTCGATACTCATGTTCTTCTGCAACAATAACGCTTTAAAACCGTTTTACCATACGAGATGGAGAAGTGTGACTGCACGCAGTAATAGTGTCTGTAAGTGAGATGGTAGTCAGTAATTGATTACAGTGAGGATATTGTGCCTATAGATAGAACATCCTTTTCGCAATGAGAACAACCATTCATTATTTGGGTTGGTCACATAAAATCAAATATAATTGTGTGTGTTTATGTTTTCTTATTCTTAATATTAATGACCTCTGATATGAGGTAGGTATATTTTGTGCAAATTTGATTGGAACACAGAATCTGGAATTAAGCAACACTTGCCTGGAATCAAGTAAGGCTTGGATATTCAGCGTGGACTGCTGTTATTTGTCTCCATGGAATGGCCATAGGAAGATCAGGGACCTATTGTCTATGGTATGGTGCAACACAGTAATGCCCGGTTCACACATGGCTGGCAGTTTGTTATATTTTGTGCGTCTATTTGGGCAAAATAAACATATTTTCTTCTTCCAATTCCGGAATGCATACTATCATTCTCGACAAAGTCACCACCGTATGATTTCAAGGAACTCGATCCCTGATATCTAAAGCCTTCATGGCTTTTGAAAATTATTTTTTGGAAACCTAAAACCGTTTCTTACGTATGGTTGTGACAATCCTTGAAACTCTGTTACGAGGGGTAACAGATTAATGAAGAGACTAAAAACTGATCAATCAATACATTTTTGCATACCTTCCTCCTCATTTCAACAGCATCGAGTCCTGTGATAGTGATGGAGTGATTGATCCAATGTAACCATTTTCCCTTCCCATCCTTTATAATTCTATTAAAAAAAGTGACTCTTTAAAATCCTGCCTTTCACATTTATATACTTGGCTCAAGCAACAAAGCTCTTTCTACTTGTAAAATGGTCAGACATTCTATTGCATGACCATTAGCAACATGGATTTTAATTTGATCTACACTTATACCCAGGTGCTGATATTGGTTACCATTATCTTTATGGAAGAGCGGAGTCACCTAACACAAGCATCTTTTTGCTTAAAAGGTGATCTCCAAATCAAGTTTGTAAAGTAATATGTAATTGAAATATTTTTTATTTTTATTATTATTTTACTAAGTATACTGATACACCTGCGACTGAACTTGTTTCATTTTAGAACTCGGGTTATTTTGGGCTTCTTTGTTATAGGTCCTTTAATTTTGGTTATTTTCCCAAAATTTTCTTGCAGAAGGATTTATATAACTATTTTTAAGGTTTACATGCATTGAATGCTACCATACAATGCTTCGTAATACCTTTTTGAATGTGGTTGTAATTGTGTTCCACTGTTGCTTTTTCTGCTTTTCTATATTTGGTGTCAGAATGGATAGCTGTGCATAACCTGTTTTGACGTTCTGCTGTTAATAGTTTATGTTCAAGGTGCAATTGTTATAGGTTAATAATTTTAAATTCTTTTAACAATTGATTTTTACATAATTGTTTTTTGAATTGATACATCGGGGTAAAAAATTACTTTTTATGTGTATCAAAGTTAGCTATATCAGAGGTATACAGTGTCGGATTTGCAGTCCTAGCCACTCTAGGCCCCAGGCCATGTGCTGCCCCTTTCTAAGCACCCATCATATAGACTAGATACATAATTAATGAATTTACTTTATTCCCACTTTTAATTGATTCAGAAAATTGGTTAACTAAAAGCTGCTAGTTTATAATATTTTCCGAGGTTTCAGGGATGATTGGACATTAAAACATTTAAAACGGTTTTAGATTTTGTTTATTAATAAATTAAACCTATTTCCGATAGTAGCGTGACTTGATGAGTATGAGCAGAGGCGTCTCTAGCCCTTGTGGCGCCTGTGTGCAACCAGTACAGAGTTGGGCAAATTGTAATCAGATTAATGATTAAGGATTACGATTACATTTTGTAATCATCAATCAAGATTACAGATTACGGAAATTAATCAAGAAAGTAATCATATCGGTGATTAATGATTATTAGTTTGTAATCGTTATTTTGATTACTTTTTTGATTGATGCATACTAACTACATTTAGGAATTCGAAAAATAAAATCATTAACATTGTAAATCATCTTTATTTTTTGATCAGTCTCATGAATTAATTTTTTTTAATAATTATTATACTTGAGAAAACAATCAAGAATTATTTTTATGTGTGCCATGTGTGGCTTAAATTAGATTTTAAAAGCACCCTCTTATCAAACATCTCATCCGAAAGTCTGTGTGATTTAGGTAAATTGGTCATGGTCGCATATGAGAAAAGTCTTTCGACAGGACCCGATGACGGAAGAGGTGTGTTATATTTTTTAAAAATACGTTTAATTTCAGGGTATCGATTTAGCATCGAAACATCCCGATCCTGGTCCGCTAAAAAATGAGAAATAATGGCATCTGCCTTTGAGCGTTGTATTTGGTACATACGAGTATCTCCCGAATCAGGCTCTGAAGAATCAGTGTCAAACTCAAAATAGCTGTCTTCATATATATCAGTGTTTTTCAACCTGTGCCTATTAGTTGCTGGAAAAACTACTTCAGTAAAAAAACAATACGTTTAGAAATATTTATTAAGAAAATGTTAACAAAAGGACAATCATTTGTTTCAAAACAAAAATAACTTATGAGATCTTCCATCTTAATTTAAGATTCTTAAATATTTGTAATGAATTAACAAACAGTTAAAAAAAAAACCTATCAGTACCTACGCTTAATGCGAAGGTTGCGCTTGTTTTTCATTAATCAATTTCTCCCATCGTGGATCCGTTTTTGCTACATTGACAATTAAGTCATTTTCTAAATTTAAACGATTTCTTTCCTTACTTTTTATTAGGGCCATTGATGAAAATGTCAACTCGCACAAGTACGAGGTTGCAAACGGAATCAAACACTTCAAAGCCTCTGTTGTTAATTCTGGGTATTCTGATTTCCTTTTTAACCAAAAGGTATCCAAATTGTCAGACTTAAATTCCAATTGCAGCATCCCATCGGCAGATAATTCCAGCAGATTTTCTTTTAGTTTAGCTGTCAAATTTGCATCATTTATAGCTGCATTTAAAAAGGGATTCAAGATCCACCTTTGCCCAGTGTTCTTCGATATTTCTTGTACTGAGAAGTAACGACACAGTTCTGCTTTCAAATTTTCTATCACCATTTTCATACCAGGTATAAAATCTTTGATGTTTATCTCACATCCGACTTCTTCAATAAAAGACTGTGTCGAAGAAAATGAATCAAAGTTGTTTTGATTTAGAGACGATGACCAGAAGGGGCATTCTACGGTGACGGTCGGGACATTTTGACTCATTTCTTTGGACTCTTTTTGAAAATACCTGGTAAATAACCTATTAATAAGTAAAAAATGTATGAGGTTTGATAGCTTATTAAATGTATAATAATAATCTCAACGAATAAATAAAAATTTCAGTTATTTTCTGTGTCAAATTGATTAGTGAATCAATGTGACGGTCGGGACACGCACAATTCCGATTACCTCGCACTAGTACATACTGTACTCTATTTCAGTTAAACCAATTGTCTTAAATATTGGCTTCTTTTATATGTGACACCTGAAGAGTGCTGTAACAATTTGTCCTAAGAAATAACTCTTAAATATCAACTATTTTTATACAATAATTTTTTTAAGCCTGTGACGGTCGGGACATGGACTTGTGACGGTCGGGACAAGTAAGAAATCCATACAATTTAGTGCACATAAATATGTTTTATTAGACCTTCATCTTATCTGCTACAATCAAATACAAATACACACACACACACACACACACACACACACACACACAAACACACGACAAAGGAATACACAAAAAGAAAAAATTTGAAGGTACAGATAGGCGGTCTTATCATCTTACAGCCCATCTGTAAATTCGTAGTAAATACGATTGCCGCAAGTTTTTACAGCAGGCTCTTCAAGAATTTTTAAAATTTGGCTCGTATTTATATGACAGCTGTCATTTTCATTCATGACGAATGTAGCCCCTTTGGCTGAGGTTTTGATAGGTTTCATAAACATGACTTCAACCTCTGAATCTTCACCGACTGCTCCTTGGCAAACGGCTATGTATTTGTACTCCTTCTTTACTTTTTTATTGGATATAAATCTCACTAATACATAAGAACCTATTCGAATGAGATTTGCTGCCTCATCTCCGGCCTTTCGACTTCCAGAAACCTCAAATTCTCCCTCATCTCCGGTCTTTCCACTTCCAGCTACTTCAAATGCTGCCTCATCTCTGGCCTTTCCACTTCCATTTATCTTAAAATCTGTCTTATCTCCTGTCATTCCACTTCCAGCCATCTCAAAATCTGCCTCATCTTCGGCCTCTCCACTTCCAGCCTCCTCAAATTTCGAATCATGTTTTGTCTTTCCATTTCCAGCTATTTCGAATTCTGTCCCATCTCCGGTCTTTGTACTTCCAGTTATCTCAAAAACTTCCTCATCTTTTGTCTTTCCATTTCCAGCCATTTCGAATTCTGTACTATCTCCGGTCTTTGCACTTCCAGTTATCTCAACTTCCTCATCTCTTGTCTTTCCATTTTCAGCAATTTCGAATTCTATCCCATCTCCCGTCTTTGCACTTCCAGTTATCTCAAAGTCTTCCTCATCTCTGGTCTTTCCACTTCCAGACATCTGAAAATCTGTCCCATCTCCTGTCTTTGCACTTCCAGTTATCTCAAAGTCTTCCTCATCTCTGGTCTTTCCACTTCCAGACATCTCGAAATCTGTCCCATCTCCTGTCTTTGCACGTCCAATTATCTCAAAGTCTTCCTCATTTCTGGTCTTTCCACTTACAGACATCTCGAAATCTGTCTCACCTCCAGCCCTTTCACTTTCAGACATCTCAAAATGGTCATTTTGTGTAATTTGATCTGAGAAGTCCATGTCACTGTCACTGGAGTAAACATCATTGTAATTTAACTTTCCTGTCATGTTTATTAAGACTCTCTTCTTTGATGTTGTAATTGAGCTAGATGTTTTGCTGAAAGACAAACAGTTTGCACTCAAAGCTTCGAAATGGTGCTGCTTTTGTAGGTACGGTATAGGCGGTACTAGCTCCCACCTGCTTTGGAGAGTTTCACGTTCAATATCGGCTATCTCAACATAAAAAATATGCATACTTTTTATGCATTTAGATTTTAAATAATCATAGCATTCCCAGCTGTTGTTAATTGTGGCCCTCCTGCTCATAATGGCTGACCACAGCATTCGTTTTGCTGTGGCTCCCACCCCATCAACTGCGCCTTTTCCATGGCTCGAAGCGAAAAAGCTCCATTGGACATCGACACCCCAGTCAGACTTCGCGTGGCATATGTTACTAAGGGTGAATCTATTTTTAAACTGAGCAGCGCAGCCGTCAGTAAATATGCAGATTTTTTCGAGCTCAGGGTAGTGCGTTTTCAAATCATTAATGATTTTGGTTAAAAAAGTCCACACCGCAAATTTGTCGTGTGTTAGCTCATTGCTAAGAATGATATAGGAGTGTTTTTCCTCGCCTTTGCTTCCCCATGCACACCCAGTAAATAAAGTTGTTTGCGGGTGAGACCAATGCGCGCTCTGGATCTCATCTTGAGAAAGGATTGCAAAATTTTCAGCAAAGTCTACTTGAAGTACAACTGTTGTTGAAGAAGTGGCCTTCTTTGTGTCCTCAAAATGTTTGGCTTGTTGGTTTTTTACGTAAACGTGGTGTTTAAATTTTGGAGTTTGCTTTGATAACTCTGTCAAAAGTTCTTGGAGAGTTCCGCTGATCGTTGTAACTTGTAATACTTTGTCTTGTTTCACCCATTGCTTCCAGGTGAGTCTGCGTGATAAATCAATGTTTAATTTAACGATGTCGTGAACACCAAAGCATTTCAGGCAGTCTCCGGACATGCATTTTTCAGATTCAATATTGCATGTGATTTCAGATAGATATTGTTTTGAAGATGCAGGAAAGTCTGGCACGTTTTTATTCACAGCTTCAATTAAGTACTGTACATTTGCATGATACATGCACACGCACACGTTATGTGGCATTTCACTTATGGGTCTGATGTGTTTCGGCCGGAGTTCGAAGAATTTGCTCTTCCCTACTTTCAGGTTAAGGTATTCCTCTTTAAATAGTGTGTATGCTTCGGAGACGGACATCACCATATGGCGTTTTGCCACATGGTTCCGTTTCCCAGTACTTTCATCTTTGAGTGATATTGTGTCCTTCCGGCCAGGCGCAGCTCGACTGATGTCATCTCTATCGTAAAATTGCTTCACATTCTTTACGGCCTCATCAGACAATTTATCAGATCTTGGTTTTTTAACTCTGTGTATATGAGACATTTGCAGAGAAACCTTAGGCAATACATCTTTAACCAATTCTATCACAACAGCCTCTTGTTTCCTTGGACTCTCTGGCATTGACTTCTTTAATTTCAAAACAGCTTTTCGCAGTGTGTTTTTACACTTATAGGAACCCAAAGGTGATGTTTTAATGGACTCAAGTTTGGCAGCTTGGGATGCCTTTTTCTTTTCTCTTTGCTTCCTTTTTCTTAGCCTTTCTTTCTCTTTCCATAATTCTTTGGCACTGTCATCTTGACGTACTTCTTTAGCTTTTTCTCTTCTTTTACGACTTCTTTCTTTTTCCTTAGCTAATTGCTGTTCCCAAACTTCGCGGTTTTCTTTCATCTTTTCCCTAGACCGACGTTTTCTTTCGGCTGGGTCCATGCTGTAATAAAAATGGAAGCTAATAGCAAAACAAGCATAACACCATCACCAGTATAAAAGCCATAACCAAACCAGAAACATTAAATCATGGAAGGCGAGACGAGGTGAGTCGAGGTGGCGGATTTGCCGCGGCCGCCGTCTCGCTTCACCTCTTGGCCAATACCAAAACCAAAAAAATTAAGACTAAGCAGGTCGCCTACACGAAAGAGGTGCGGCGCGACGGAGGCAAAACCACCACTGCTACTTCAACTCCACACCATAAGTTGCATCTCTAGTCTCGGGGTGTCTCGCAAAGAGTGTACAACCGGCATAAACTTTATCACAAGCAAAACCGTGACGGTCGGGACAATCTTCGAATCGTAATAAATTGAATATATATTTAGCAAGAGCAAAAATAAACTAGATAAAACTGTGTGTCCAATGCTGTGCCTTACTTTACAATAGGTTTTTGTTTACTGGCATGCACATTTTTAGGTTAGGAAAAACTTATATCTGTTTCGCGGTGACGGTCGGGACAAGCTATACGTGCCACTTCACAACACGATAAGTTTGAAATTCACTTACCTTTTTAAAGTATCTCTTCTGCAAGTAATAGATGATAGTATATTTTATTAATAATAACAGCTAGCACGGGGCAAAACGTAAACGGAATGGCAGAGAACAGTGTTGCCAACATTGAAGAATAACAACTACCTTTGGATCAAAAAGTGAGCAGTGTTTCGCCATAAAAAAAGTTAATAAATTGGTAGTTTTTATTCAAAAAAATGCTATGGTTAATAAGTGTGGAATGTTTATTACACGTTTAGCTGTAATATATGCGTTTTTATGCTAAACTGTTTTTCACATATGCGTTCACCATTAGCTTGGAATGCCCCAGAAGTCAATTTTGTTTGTAAAGCCGTGGATTTTGTCTTTAGCCGTGATGACATTTTCATCCCGCCCTTGGAGATGTTTATTCAATGTATTTAAATGTTCAAATAAGTCAGAAAGAAAAGCCAATTTCAAAAGGAATTCCGGATCACAAATAAATTTGGAGTATTCTGACTTGGCTTCTTGTAAATACATTAAAAGTTCAGCGCGAAGTTCCAAAACTCTGGCCAGTACTTTGCCTCTTGACAACCACCTAACCTCTGTATGATAAAGTAAATTTTGGTGGAGTGCTCCCATATCTTCACAAATTTTTCGAAACAATCGTGTCTGCAATGCTTTTCCTTTAATAGAATTTACAATTTTGATCATAATATTTAGAACTTGACTGTATTCCTGTGGCAAGGTTTTGGCCGCAAGAGCTTGGCGATGGAGAAAGCAATGCGTCCAACAAGCGTTTGGCATCTGTTCTTTTAGTCTAGCAATAAATCCACTGTTCGCACCTGTCATGGCTTTTGCTCCGTCACTACAAAGAGAAATGCATTTATTTTCCCAATCGACATTCATATTTTGCGTAGCTTCAAGGAACTTGTTATGCAAGCACTGGCCTGTAGTATTCGTGGGAAGCGCTTTACAAAATAGTATTTCTTCCATTAATTTTTCATTGGATTCAAAACAGTCAGTCAGTCAGTCTCATTGCGCACGCGACGTAGTACACACGCGCCTAAATTGTGATCAGTGACTCGCGAAAATGACAATGACCTCGGTTATAGTCAAGTGTGTAAACTGTAATATTGTTATAAATGAAGTTTTGGCATTTCTTAGCAATGTTCTTGGATTTATGGATGAACAAAGTATTCACCAACTGTGTTCTACTGCTTTTTCGGCGGAAGATGTGAAGAAAGCTAAGTCATTGCTTTTTGATTCGCTACCCAATGCGAAAAAGATGCCCATACGACGTAGAGAAGGAAAGAAAAAAATGATGCGAGAACTGGAGGACATAATCTGCCTTATGAAGACAACAAACCCTGAGGAGTTCCCTATATTCGTCGCTAAGGAGTTACATAAGCTTCCACCGGTTACATTCGACCACGTCGATGTGACCAGGGTGCTAAAGGATATTTTAAAAATGCAAAATCAACTAAGTGCATTGGAAGAAAAAGCAATAACAGCTGACCAGTTCGAGCTACTTAAACGGGAGGTACATGATATGAAACACGCATCATTATTGGAAAATTTATCAAATAATGTAAATAGAAGAAGAGGGGCATGTTTACACACCAGCCCACTAGATAGTGGTCCCATAGGTCTTCAGTATGTTCCTATAGAAACAACAAAGAAAACAGCTGATTCTATAAGCAATAAACAGCAAGCATCGGTGAGTCACTCATCTTTGAATAGTAACGGCGAGGACGACTTTGTCTCTTTTCTTCGCAAACAAAATAATGCGACGGAGATTCAAGGACACGTGGAGGCGCCAACAGCAACTGCGGTTTCGAAAAGTGCGAGCGAGAATGGTTGTCAGCCGACTCAAGGACGCGGCGACCGTGAGGCACGGAGCGAGATAGCGAAGCAGACGAGGTGCGTGGAGGCCACCGCGATCACCGCGGTTTCGTCAAAACCAGTTAGCCCGCCGGCTACCTGCGCAGACGCAGCGGTGGGGACGGCTGCCAGTATCAATCGATCGTCGGCTCCAGATACAGTGTTGTATGAAAATAAACTGAGCGGACCACAAATAGGTGTTGAAGGTATGAGCACGAAAGATTTAGACACGGAATGGACTGTGGTACGGAGAAAATCGCCAAAACGTTTTAAATTGATCGGTCAAAGAGGTTGTGCGGCCACCTCGCCGGATGGTAAATTTAAAGCAGCCGATATTAAAGTACCTTTGTTTATTTCAAATGTAAGTACTGACACAAGTGAGCAGGATATAATAGGCTACATAAAACAGAAAACAAGTGAAAGTGTTACCTTAAAAATGATAAATATGAAAGTCCCAAAGAAATACAACGCATACAAACTGTTTGTTTCTCAAAATAAGTTAGACTTATTCTTAAAAGATGACTTGTGGCCAAATGGCATAACTTTTAGACGTTTCGTGCGTTTTATGTACCGAAAAAAGTTGGGAGACTAAGTAATAGTTATTAATGGACTTAATTATGAACTGTAATTTAAATAAACATTGTAAACTTACTAGTTTCAACTGTAAATCTGTTAAGCGTTCAGTTGATAGTGTTAGGAAAATCTGTGAGATGTCAGACATAGTAGCCCTTCAAGAGACATGGCTTCTTCCCCATGATATTCCTTTCTTAGGTACCATAAGTGATCAATTTGAATACACGGGTAAGTCGGCTGTTGATACATCTACGGGGCTACTGATAGGGAGGCCATATGGGGGAGTGGCTATCCTCTGGAGAAAGGGTATTTTTAATAATGTTGCAATTTTGGAGTGCACTAGCTCGCGTCTCGCTGCTATCAGAGCTACTGTCGGCGATCGCTCGATTATTGTAATGTCTGTTTATATGCCTACCGACTCGGCCGACAACTTGCCTTTGTTTACAGAGGTTTTAAGTGAGATTAGTGCAGTTGTTGCGAGTTCAGAAATTGAAAGTATTTTCATATTAGGCGATTTTAATGCACATCCACATGAATTGTTTTTTAGGGAATTGGATAGTTTCTGCAATGATCAAGCTTGGATGTGTGCAGATATACAGAAACTGGGCTGCATGACTGATAATTACACCTTTGTGAGCGAAGCCCACGGCTGTAGAAGATGGCTGGATCACTGTGTCGTGTCTCTTTCAGCTTGGCAAACTATTGTAAGTGTGGAAATAAAAGAAGACGTATATATGTCAGATCACTTGCCATTGTGTGTTGAGTGTGACCTGAATATAGTGAGGCCTAAATTAATACCACAGAATACACCGCGCTCTAGAGTTATTTGGGGTGAAAGGAACGAATCTCAGATCAAGTGTTACAGGGAGCTTTGTAATAATAGGCTACGGGATATTGATTTTCCTCCAGAATTCTCAGGGTGTAGCTATGGGTCATGCAGTTCAGTGGAACATAAATATGTTTTGAATGACATTTATGGTAAAGTTATAAGTACCTTATGTGACGCGGCTGTGCAAACATATGTGGTGGAAGGTTTTAGGCCAAAGAGAGGCAAAGTGGTGTGCGGATGGAACAGTCATGTTCGTGACGCTCACCGTGAGGCCAGGCTTAAGTTCAAAGAATGGGTTAGACTTAAGAGACCAAACAGTGGAGTAGCTTTTAAAGAGATGTGTGAGACCCGTAAAATCTTCAAGGGTCGCCTGAAATGGTGCCAAAAAAACGAAGAACAGGTCAAAATGGACAACATAGCAAAGCAAAGGGCTACGAAAAATTTTAGTAAGTTTTGGAAGTCGACACGTAAGCTGGATACTGGGCCTGGTCTACCGGTGAGCGTGGGAGGGAGCAATGACCCGAGCGGAATTGCAAATATGTTTATGGAACATTTTAAAGTACAGTCTCCGCTGGGTCCTTCAGTTGAAGTGGCCGATGCTGAGTGCGACAGTGGGGGGGTGGAGCCTCTCACACTTTTATCAGCTAAACAAGTAAGATCTGTAATTCTAGGCATGAGCAGAGGTAAATCTCCTGGCCACGACGGGCTCAGCATCGAGCATTTTAAATATGCGGGGGTTCACCTGCCGAGGGTCCTGTCCTGGTTTTACACAATGTGCATCAGTCACTCTTACTTGCCTGCTGAGCTGATGCAGACTATTGTAGTGCCCATCATCAAGAACAGGACAGGGGATATCTCGGACGGGGGAAACTACCGTCCAATCTCCCTTGCAACCACTGCTGCTAAAATATTGGACAGTATACTTGATTCGTGCCTGAAAAAGTATTTATGTTTGCATGACGCACAGTTTGGTTTTCAACCTGAACTCTCAACCGAAAGTGCTGTGCTGAGTTTGAAGAATACTGTCCAATATTACACAGACCGAAAAACACCGGTGTATGCCTGCTTCCTGGATCTCTCCAGAGCCTTCGACCTTGTGTCATATGATGTGCTCTGGAGAAAACTGGGTGACAGAAATGTACCGGCACCAGTACTAAAGCTCATGCAGTACTGGTATGCAAAACAAACCAACTGTGTGAAGTGGGCTGGAACGTTCTCAGCATCATATAGGTTTTTTTTGTGGTAGGTAAAAATCATCCAATGACGAATCCCGCCCTTGGGTGGGGCGGGAAACAGTGTCAGACTTTTACTGACTAAAAAACCTACCTTTCCATTCCTTGCCTTTATCCTGGGGCCTTTGGTGACAGTCTCACATAACCTTTGGCCCCAGTAGGCTTCGGCCCTGCTGGACCCCTACAGTATGCTGACAACTCCTTGAGGCGCGCGGGAACGGTGCGCGCCGTAGACGACCTGAGCTCGGACCGGTCTGTTACCGGACGGACGGACAGCGAGCTACCCATTGCCCACCGTCCGCGAGCCCGCGCCTACGGTGGCCGGAAATTGGGATCGGAAACCCGGCGGCGGCGGCGGCGTGTCCGCCTTTGCCTAAGGCGGTCGGCCTCCTCCTTTACTAGCATTACTGCTTCGCAGAAGGAGGCGACCGCCTGCCACTCCTCCTCGCTCCGGAGCATGGCTTGAACCAAGCCCCGGCGCGAGAGATCGCCGCCGATCGCCCCCACGAGGACACGGCGCTGCTCTTCCCAAGCGGGGCACACCTCGACTGTGTGCTCCACCGTGTCCACCGGGCGGTCCGCACAGTGGCGACACCCGGGCGTCGTCTCCGCACGAATCTTGTACAGGTACGGACCGAACTTGCCGTGCTCGGTCAGCACCTGCGCCAAACGGAAGGTGACGACGCCGTGGGGCCTTTCCAGCCACGCCTCAAAGAGGGGCCTTACCGCCTCGATCGTGGCGTGCCCAGCACGAGGTTGCGACAATCGCTCTCGCCATTTCACCATGAGATCCCGCCGGAGCTCTGTCCGCCATGCCGCGACTTGTCGCGGCAGCGGAGTTTCGCCCCGACGTTGCATCTCCACGCGTAGGTCATGCATGTGTGCAAGGACTGTTGCCTCCAAATCCCATGGTGGTAGGCCAGCAAGGAGGCTCGCCGCTTCGCAGGACACCGTACGGTATCCGCGGATCATCCGGATGGCCATGACCCTCTGGCAGGCGGTTAGCCGGGCCGCCACTCGCTTCCGTAGCGATGGCGCCCACACCGGCGCACCGTAAAGGGCCATGGACCGAACGATGCCTGCGTAGAGCCTCCGGCAGGAGGCGTCTGGACCCCCTAGGTTCGGCAGGAGCCGCTTGAGCGCAGCCCCAGTCGCATTCAACCTGGGAGCCAGACGTCGGAAGTGCTCCTTGAAGTTCCACCGGCTGTCGAGGACGAGTCCCAGGTACTTCATCGTCGACCCGACGCCGATGTGAACTCCTCCTACCGTTAATTGGGAGCCCGGAGGTGGCGCGCTCCGAGGGCCGTGAAAACACATGGCCTCGGACTTGTGCAATGCCACCTCGAGTCCCAACTGCTGTATCCTCTCCACGACTGTCGCAACCCCGCGCGTCGCTAGTTCGACCGCCGCCTGGTACGACCGTCCCCGCGCCAGGACCAGCGTGTCGTCTGCGTAACAGACCACGCTGACCCCGTCGGGGAGGTCGGCGCGCAGCACGTAGTCGTACCCGATGTTCCACAAGGGCGGCCCTAGTACCGATCCCTGCGGAACACCGCACGACATCTCTCGCCGTTTCAACTCCCCCTGATGACCGGGGTAGATGATGAACCTGTCCGACAGGTAGGCCTCGATCACCCGACAGAGGTAGTCGGGCACCCGGTGGTACCGGAGTGCCCTACCAATGCAACTCCAGGGCAGGGAGTTGAAGGCGTTGGCGATGTCCAGAGACACCGCCAAGACACACCTGCCCCGGGACACCGCATCCCCCGTCGTGAGGGCTCGCACGCGCATGATGGCGTCCACAGTGGAGCGCCTCCTGCGAAATCCGAACTGGCCGTCCGCAAGATCCGGCCCCTTCCGTGCCAGATGCACGACGAGGCGGTCTGCAATTACTCTTTCAAAGAGCTTGCCCACCTCGTCGAGCAGCACAATGGGCCGATATGCGGACGGAGAGTCCGCGGGGCGCCCCGGCTTCGCGATAAGGACCAGTTTCCCCGTCTTCCAGCGAAGCGGGAACTGGCCCCTCTCCATGCATGCGCTGAAGAGCCCTCTCAGTCGAGACCCGAGTTCCTCCATGGCCAGGACCCAGGCTTTTCCAGGCAAGCCATCGGGTCCTGGGGCGGTGTTCTTGGCACTCAGCCTTCGCACCGCCACTCTCATCTCCACCTCGGTCACCTCTGGAGCATTGTTGCCGTCGTTGCCGTCGTGGTCCGCATCGGACACCGCCGCTGGTGGCGGAGCCATAGGCGGGGGAGTATGCTCCCCTCGCGTAGGGAACAGAGCGCTCACCACACCCTCCACGAGCTGGGGCCGGAGACTCTGAGTCAGCGGGGGAGCCCATGGCCGGAGTTTCTCCATGACCATTTTGTATGGGCGTCCCCACGGATCGACGTTCAGAGACTCCAGCCACACGTTGCGGGCCTCGAGTTTGGCCCGCTTTATCTCCGCTCGGAGGGTGCGCTTTGCCGCCCTGTATCCCTCGTACAGCTCCGCCTCTATGGCCTCCGCACCCGGTGGACGGGTGCGGCGCCTGCGGTGTCTAGTATACCGGCGTCGCGCAGCATTGCACGCATCGCGCAGTGCCGCAATCTCTGGCGACCACCAGTGTACTTGGCGCCGGGCACGTCCTGGCCGGACTCGGGGCATGGCCGTGTCGCAGATTTGCGACACGGCCACCTGGAACCAGTCCGCCTCGACGTCGATGTCGACAGGCCTGTCCGGTGCTTGCACCCAGGCCTGTACTATCGCGGCTTCCTGGAGCAGGTCCCTGTCCAGCTGCCTCAGCGCCCAACGCGGACCACACGGGGTCTGTCGGACCGGCACGGTCGAGGTCTGGGCGGAGACGTCAAACCGGATGTACCGGTGGTCGGAGAACGTCTCCACCTCCTCTATAACGCGCCAGTCGACGACGCGCGGTGCCAGTGCAGGGCTGGCGAACGTAACGTCCACCACCGACTCGCCCTGCATCCGCACACACGTGGGGACAGAACCCCGGTTTTGTACGACTAGGCCCTGCCCTAGGGCCCATTCCTCCACCCTTCGACCTCGCTGGTTCGTGAACCGGGAACCCCAAGCCTCGTTCCAGGCATTGAAGTCCCCGCAAACGACCACGGGGAGGCTGGAGTCAAACCCAGCAACGACGGCATCCAGCTCCAAAAGGGAGCTATCCAATTCGGCGAGAGATCTGTTCGGGGACAGGTAGACGCCTACCACCACTATGTCCCCGAACCGTGCTGCCACGCAACCCCGACCTTTCTTGACGGCCTCGAGCGCCGGGGTACCGGCGGCGGCCGACGAAATAAGTGTCACCGAGCCGGTCAGGTCCTGAACCCAGTCGGCTCTGGGCAGGACAAAGTGCGGCTCGGTGACAACGGCGATGTTGATCGACCACTGCGCCATGCTCTGGAGCAACAGATCCTGAGCGGGGGCGCAGTGGTTGATATTCGCCTGGAGGAGACGTAATGGAGCCGTTATTGGCAGTCCATTACAGTCTCCTCCCGGGCCCTCCGTGAGGGTCCTGCCGCGGTGTTAGCGGCGGCGGCGTCTGCGGAGGCGATGGCGGCGGCAGCCAACGGGGCAGCCGCGGCGGTGAGCACCTTCGCGGGGATGGGCCTTGGGACCTTGCCCTTGGCCTTGGCGGGGGGATCGCAGGTCCTGCTCCCAGCCCGGTGGTCGGCCGACTTGCCTGCCGCCGCACATGCGTAGCAGTGCGGCGCTGCACTGCAGGTATCGGCCTTGTGGCCGGGCTGACCGCACTGGAAGCAGCGGTCGCTGCGATCTTCCTCCGCTGCGCAACAGACCCCCACGTGGTGGCCCACGTGGCAGCGATAGCAGCGCAGCGGTCTGGGCTCCAGCAGCTTAACCCGCGCGGAGACCCAGCCCACCAGGAGTCGCTTACCCTCCCCGGTAGCATCATATAGGTTGGAGTGCGGTGTGAGACAGGGGGGGTTGACATCTCCACGGCTCTTTAACCTGTATGTTAATGATCTCATAGTCGAACTCAGCAGTATGCGTGTTGGCTGCCGAGTTGGTGGTGTTAGTATTAACAGCATTAGTTACGCAGACGACATGGTACTGCTGGGCCCGACTGAGGGATCTATCAGGGAAATGCTGAAGGTCTGCGAGAAGTATGCTGCCTTGCACGGCCTTGTGTATAATGTGCGCAAATGTGAATACATGGTCTTTAAGGCCGCCGGTAAGGGCCCTACTCATGAACCCAATTTCCTGCTAAATGGTATGAGAATTAATAAAGTCTACCAATTTAAATACTTGGGGCACATACTTACCGACGACCTTAAGGATAATGTGGACATTGAAAGGGAGCGTAGGGCACTGGCGGTTCGAGGTAACATGTTGATCCGTAGATTCTCTTGTTGTACGGACCAAGTCAAGATTACCCTGTTCAAGGCGTTTTGTCAGGGTCTGTATACGGGGGGTCTGTGGATCAGCTACACCAAAAGATCACTGGATGTCTTGCGTATTCAGTACAACAATGTTTTTAGGATGTTGTTGAAACTGCCCCGTTTCTGTAGTGCGTCAGAAATGTTTGCCGAAAATCGAACTGACGACTTTCATGCAGTAATTCGCAAGAAGATAGCATCACTGATGCACAGGACGCGGGTCAGTGACAATAGCATCCTGAAAACAGTGGTTGAGAGTCCATATTCCCCTATTCTGAGGCATTATGTGGAGAGAATGGTTAGGTAGTTTACTGCTTGCTATATCGTTCTCTGCACATTTTGTCTCAGATATCTTAAAATATTTTGTTTGTTTTTACTAACACTAGTTTTAAGTAATTTTAAGCTAACTAACAAAGTGGACCATACTGTTGTCTTATCAAATAAAATAATTATTATTATTATATTATTATTAAAACGCACAAAAGCCACAAACTGCGCACAATCCGCAATATCCGTAGATTCATCAAATTGCAAGGACACAAAAGTACTTTCTTTTATTTTTTCTATGACTTGTTCACGAACATCAGTCGCCATATCGCTTATCCTGCGTTGAATGGTATTGTCAGAAAGAGGTATACGTTTGAGTTTTTCGACCTCTTGTTTGCCAAACATAATTTCTGCCATATCTAAAGCCGCTGGTAAAATCAAGTTTTCGGAGATAGTGTGAGGTTTTCCTGCTTTAGCCACACGAAGAGCTACTCTATAACTAGCCAGCAACGCTTTCTGATTTACGTCGGACATTTGTACTATAGCAGTTTTTTGATGTTGAAGAGCTTTTAATTTTCTCTCAAAAAAATCCACGGGTTTATTTTTTTCATTTGGATGTTTTGTATTGAGGTGGCGTAATAACTTCGATGGCTTCATGCTTTCTTCTGATAAAGTTTCAAAGCAAATAACGCACTGTGGTTTACTCTCAATCACAGTAAATCCGAATTTTAAATAATTGACGTCATAAAGACGTTTTTTCTTGGTTTTACTTTCGGCACTCCCGCTAGAAGTCGACGGTTCTGTTGTTCTTTTTAGAAATTTATCCATTTTCAATTGACGAAATTACAAACGACGTAAAAACAATGGCTGGCGCTCGACAGCCAGTAGCCGACTGACGTACTTCCCTTCATACCTACCCCGCGTCGCCCCGTCGCTCGTTGTATCTCGCTCGCACATTCACTCAACTCACAGTCGCAGTGCGGCCGTAGTAGTATAAAGTCGCGCAATGCCGTCAATATGCTTTCGCATAAAATGCTCGTAAATGGCGTTGTTAATTGTCGACATAATCGATTTAAAAAAATGGGTGTTTACGTACTTATATATTCTTCTGAATCCTAATTACGCACATGAATATAAATGTTGTATGGATTGAAGATTTGTCACAAAATAAAATACATGAAAAAAAAGCAACGGGTAGGGGTCGCGAAATATTTCTTCATGCTAAGGGGGTCGCGTCATGAAAAAGGTTGAAAAACACTGATATATATTATTAGGTGTGACTTGAAGCGTTTCAGGTGCCTCATGGATTTCTTTGATTACAGCTCCTTTAAAAATAGATTTGATTCTGGAATGGTATTCTATATTAACACAAGCAAGCCATTTGTCCTTGAATCTGGGGTAAGACATTGCAGCAACTGCTGCATTTTGAGCTACTTTTGAGGAGAAATCAAAAAACTCTGCAAATCGCGTTTGTACGCTCTCCAAATATTTCTTTACCAACATTTGACAAAAAGTAAGAGATTCTCTATTCAGTTTTTGCAACTTTTTGCGCAAAGATACTAAATATGGCAATAATATACCGTAATACATGTCTTGTTCGCCTTTTAATATATCCATGGCCTCTGCTATTGGTTTTGAACAACGCAAGTATTCCTTTATGTAATGGAAATCATTATCACGTAAAACGTTTGTCATTCCTAATGCCACGTGCAGCTGTACACTCTTCTCCTGTATTGATGCAATTTGTTTCAGTGAATCATAAAGGCTGTTCCATCTAGTGATTCCCGGTTTGGAAAGGGTATGACCAACAATGTCAAGTATTATTTCAGCCGATTTAGGCCGGCCGGCGGAGTTCCACAAGTTGTTGCATTTTTTAATAACTTGATTATGAATATTGCCAATACTTGTGTCGTTATTTCGTAATACTTTATTGGCGTCCGTAGTGGCACATAAGTTTAGCTTGTGTGCACAACACCTTAAATGTACAGGCAATTCTAGTATTATTGACTGTGGAATAATATTTTCGTCAAAAGCTAGCGGATCAACTTCATTATAAGTACTAAAGTGTGCCACAGAAATGACCTCGATGTGAGAATCTTCTTCGAGGATAGAACTTTCTGCGGATTCTGAATTGTCATCAATGTTATGAGTAAAATTTTCACAATTTTCCACGTCTATGCCAAACTCTTTAAATGCTTTTACAAAATTACTACCGTTATCAGTAACTGTAGCCAGCACTTTCCGGGAGTCGAGACCAAATTCAGCATGTACTGCTTCAAGTTAAAGAGCTATACGGTCGTAGCTGTGCGTACCTGAAAATCTTCGACAAGCCAGTGTTTCCGACTTCCGTTTCAGATTTGTGTCGAGCCAGTGTGCGGTAACGCCCAAAAACCTTCTTGTTTTTGCCGACCAGATATCGGCAGTTGTGCAGACTTCATCTACATCGCGCAATTCACTCTTGATTTTTGTAATTTCCTTATTAAAGTAATCATCAATCAATCGACCCAAAGTTCTTCTACTGGGTACGTTCAATCCATTTGCAGAGATATTTAAATCACATAATTTACCCAGAGTTTCTGCACGGGCTGTATTGGTGACATTGTCGCGCGGCTGGTTTGCAGCATCTTTTTTTTTCTTGCGTTCAACACAACACAATATTCCACATCACCGTCAAACACAGTAATATTTCAGTCTGATACACTACACCCGATTCACTTTTGTTTTGTTTTGTTCTAAATTTATCAACAATATTTACACTCAACTTTTGTTTATTTAATGAAAATAGCTACCTCTTTTTTCTTCTGACAGTCGATCGGTAGATCAAGCCACAGAATATAAATATCACAGAGTACTTTATTATTTATAACTGATAAATATCCGTGAGCCGTGCGCCCGCGCTCATCCGTTTGTCTATGGCATTGACAAATGTTGTTGGAGCGCGAGAGCGCGCGTGTCTGGCGCCTGTGCTGTTTATATATTAATATAATATAATAATAATAATATATTCCACAACTATCACACAACACCGTCTAGTCCCAAGCTAAGCAGCGCTTGTGTTATGGGTGGGTACCAGACAGCTGATATACATACATAAATATTTCTAAATATATACATATTATAGATAAATAACACCCAGAAACAGAACAAATGATTGTGCTCATCACACAAACATTTGCCCTGGGTGGGAATCGAACCCACGACCTCCGGCATAGCAGTCAGGGCCACTAACCACTAGACCAACAGGCCAGTCTATTGTATGCACTATTCTCTTTTTCAATATTTATTTAACATTTACACGACACACATTAACTTAATTTTACGCTTTATATCAATGTACTATTTAAAAATCTAAATCCCCTAAAGAGTCGTGGTATTGTTTACTGCATTTTCGGATTGCCGACCTAATACTCATAATGCGCTTTTTTGTGATTAATTTTCTGTAACGAATAGGGTATTTAGTATCTGTAGTCAGATTCTCTATTTTATTACATAAATTTCTTAATAAGTGGTTCCTACATTCTACTTTTTCTACTGTAAATTGAAGATAAGGCGTTGCTTCCAATATTTTTGCATATGTGCTAGTCTCCGTCCGAAATGAGACGACCATAAATCAGACCATACATTTCTATAGATGCTTTAAAGCCTTCTACTATTACGGTTGACTCCATGGCAGTTGATGATCCCGTAAAATTTTTAAAGCAGTGATGAGGTCTTGGATTTTGGTTTTTATTAAGATCTTGCGTACATATGCTACAGTATTTATTTTTGATCCCAAGAAATAATATTTTTTTGGTTTCTCTACCGATTATAGCAGCAGCTCCTGACAGTGCTGAGTAGTTTTTTCTATAAGACCTCTTACCCCAGCATCCGTCTACAACCACATCTATGATCGGAATTCCATCTTTGCTGACACTATTTTTTTCTATGGCAATTCTTTTTTCTTCTTCAGCAGCTTCATTCATGGATTTGCTGAGCGCTTTATCCCAAGTGTTAGAAACAATGTCGTGTCGTTTCTGATATACAGACTCAGTCATTACGGGCAAGTCAAATGCTGACAAGAGTTCCTCTAATTGCGAATAGCCTGTGCCGATAGAAACTGAACCTGCAACTGCTGCTGTATTAATATCTAAGTCCCCGGTGACATTGCAAAGATAAAACTTTTCTTTACACATTAAACATTCTACTGTAAACTTAGATGCAAGTCCAACACGTTTCTCTCCTATAAGTTCCAAACTTTGTATACCACAATTAGAAGCACCATGACTACCTATTTCTTGTAATTTGGTGAAAAGGTAAGCTACATCAATGATTCGCCTTCCAGGAATAGTTTTTGGTTCCGGTTGAGATTGTTCTTCTTCAGTAACCAAATCTGGCAAATTTTCTTTATCGTGTTCAAGCTGAAACCAACATATTAGACAAAGTTATTTTATAGTGGTTCTGAAGCATGAAATCCGCACGATATGAAAAACACCCTTAGTATAAAAATAACTTTAAAATATTCAAATTCGTCTTCAACTGATTAGGGTCTTAATTTCGGAAATCCGAAATTTAGACCCTAATCAGACCAGAATCGTTTATTCCGAATTTCCATGTTCCGATTTTCAAAAGTCCGAATTTCATAATACTTAAGAATTATATTGTCTATTATTGAAAATCACGAAATTTATTTTACCGAAAGTCGTAAATGCGATTCGTTAGTTTTCCGATTTTCATACGTTCGAAGAATCAAATACTCGAAGGGTTTTCGGTCCGAAAAACGACATTTCGATTCTCAATACTTTGAATAAACTAAACATATTGTGCTACAAAATTTATAATAATTCGGCAACCCACTGTACTTATTGAGACTTGTGTTTTGTTACATACAAAATTATACGGATACAACAGATACCCACAATATATTCCCCACAATCCTTGGTAAGTATTAATTAAGTATGTTTTTTTATCGATGTTGGATTTTTATTGAGTACTAATCTTTGTTTCAAATCAGAGATTAATAGGTTTAAAATAATTAAAGAACTTACCGGTAATATTTGTAGTACTGAATTTGCATCAATTGTCATACTAGAAATATCTGGTTCTACTACAGTTGATTCTCCTAAATTCGATAATTCTGCTAATGGTTGTTTCTTCAATAGCCTGAAAACATAACAACATGTAAAGAATGATACTGATGTAAGCAGTCTTTAATTTAAGCCTCACTACACAACCAAAGATTATTTTTGAACAAGTGCAATTTATTTGTGTAGAGCCATCACTGAGATGCTATACCCACCTTCAGAGTCCGCTTACAGGAGAGTAGCATAATAACAGTTATCCAGGTCTCCACGGACCCTTTCAAATGAGGCCAAACTCGGTGGATTTAGGTAGCGCTGTCACTGATAAGCTATACCCACCTTCAGTGTCCACCTTCAGGAGGGCGAAGTCATCATAAACACCCAAATCTCAAAAAGCTCTTTTAAATGAGCCCAAACACGATAGATTTTGGTAGAACGGTCACTGAGATGCTATACCCACCTCCAAAGTCCACCTTCATGAGAGTAGCATAATAACAGTCACCCAGGTAGGTCTCCACGGACCCTTTCAAATGAGGCCAAACTCGGTGGATTTAGGTAGCGCTGTCACTGATAAGCTATACCCACCTTCAGTGTCCACCTTCAGGAGGGCGAAGTCATCATAAACACCCAGATCTCAAAAAGCTCTTTTAAATGAGCCCAAACACGATAGATTTTGGTATAACGGTCACTGAGATGCTATACCCACCTTCATAGTCCACCCACCATCTTCAAACACCACCACCACCACCACCATCTTCAACCACCCACCACCACCACCACGACCACCACCACTACTACCACCACCACCACCATCACCACCACCACTACTACTACCACCACCACCACCACCACCACCACCTACAAACCACCAACCAACCAACCAACAACCAACCTACCATACCAACCTTACATTCATCATAGTCCCAGGTCTCTAACCTACGTGAAAGGAATTTCTCAAGATGGCTGAAATTGATGAAACTATAAAAAAAATATTATCATAACTCTAATAGTAGTAAGTGGATAGGTACTTACCAGAAATATTGAAGAGCTCGCCCACGCTTTACTTCGGATTTATTTTTGTATTTAGGCATCTTTATTCTTTGATGCGTTCATAAAATGAAACTAAATTACGAACTGTTTTCTGTACACTTTTCAACTTAAATGATATAAAATGTTTAAGTCCGTACTATTTAAAATTTGGTTTAATTTATAAAACATTCAAATTATTTACTTTTCGAATTTATTTGCAAAAAAAAACGTACGTATAGTCTACCCGTCAGAAGAGTCGTCATGACACTGAAGTCGATCGTTGGAAGTATGCGTCACAGGCATTACAGGGGGTGCTGCGCGCGGGGTGTTAGTACTGATTCGATTTTTTCTTGATTACTTATCGATATTCAATGAAATTAGCAAAAAAAATCAATGGAAGTTATTCAATTCATCGTAACATATATTTTGGTATAAATTCAATGTATAAATATGGAGCCGTTTTAGAGAAAAAATTGAATTAATGTTCAAAAAAGGCCTATTTACCAGATTTTTTTTCTAGAGTTAGGGTATATTTTTGAGTAACTTAATCAATAGAATTAATTAGTAAGGTCCTTAAGTATCCCCTTCATTTTTTATATGGTAATCGTACATAAGGAATAATCTAAAAACTTCAATCAACCTAGGTGTTTTTTTTGGATTTGGGCGATGTAATCCCCTTAAATGAAGACATTTATATGAAAGTTCCTCAACACCTCGAACAATACATCAGTGAAATCATGGTAGACGAAAGTGATAAAGATCTAGACATGTATAATAAAGCTAAAGAAATGCTAAAGGATACAGTAAAAAACAAGGATAAAGTCTGCAAGCTGGAAAAGTCCTTATATGGCTTAAAGCAATCGGGAAGACAGTGAAACAAAAGATTGGATGCAGAACTTAACTATCTACGTAGATGACTTATTGATTGTCTATAAATCTAAAGAGAAGTTAGATAAACTTAAAACGAAACTAAAAATGAAATTTGAAATGAAAGATTTAGTTTGACCGGAAAAACTATTGGGCATGGATTTTGTATATAAAAAGAATACAATCAAAATATGCCAAAAAGGATTAATTGATGATGCACTGAAGAACATTCGCTGTTCGTTGTCATAATGATATCGACAAGATTGCACAGTGTAACCAACAGCGTGAATAGCCTTATTTTTCATGTTTACATATGTTTCGACTTAGAACAAATGATTGCACAGTTTAAGTGTACGAAAATCTGTTTTATTTCATTGTATTGTAATGTTTCTCGCCTTTTTTGCTATTTTAGTATTACCATTAAATTTTACGTTGCAGTTTTTACTTTACATTATATCATTATGCCATACTTATCAATAATTGGTTTACAAAATTCGTTATTCAAAACTCGCTCATTATCTGTTGTTGTCTATCATAGCCATATATGTAACTCAACTTTATACCACTACCTACTACGATCTAAATCCAAGTTTATAAATATACCTGAAATAAAAATATTAACTTTACCATATTCACTCCTTTTTTATTATTTAATTAGACACCATGCTTAGGAACAATATATTATCTGTTTACTATCAAAACTGTAGAGGGATCCGTACTAAATTGCACACACTTTATGCCAACATTCTTTCCATGTCGTATGACGTAATCATACTATCTGAGACATGGCTAACACCTAATATAATGGACAGAGAATTCATTGATGACCGCTACTTAGTTTTTAGAGACGATCGCGACCGCATCGCTACGAACAAGCGCGAGGGTGGGGGTGTTCTCATAGCCGTGCTGCGCGGGCTTCGGCCAGCGAGGATATTAACGCGTCCCTCTCGCACTGGCATCGAGCATGTTATGCTCCAAGTGCCTGCGTCGCGTTCCAACACTCATCATATTATTAGCGCTGCCTATATACCACCTCGCACACTAGACGATGTATACTTGTCACACTTATCTACACTAGAAAATATTCTCACTATGCCACACGTCGAATCATTTTATATAGCCGGTGATTATAATTTGCCAGGAATTGATTGGTCAGGCAGTGATAGTCATGTATCTAATTTACCCCATAGCAGTGTGTGTCGCTCTTTATTTGATTTGATTGCCATCACAAATGCTTCGCAATATAACACAATTAAAAACAGTTTAGGTCGTATTTTGGACTTATTTATTAGCAACGCAGAATGTCAAATACAGTCCGACTTTTCCCTGCTCCAGCCTGATAGTCACCATCCCCCATTTTCTGTTCTAACTTCACTGGAAACGCAATACACACCCTTGAAACGACAAAATACAATAAAATTTAATTATTTTAAAGCAAATTACAACGAAATAAATGCAGAATTAAACATCATGACCTGGGATAAGCTGTTTCTTAATCTTTCCAGTGAACAGGCCGTAGATACTTTTTATGATTATTTATACGGCATTATCCGTCTACATGTTCCACTTTCACGTCAAAAAACGACTGGTTTTCCTGTTTGGTTTAGTGCTGCGCTAATTAAAATATTCAAAAATAAAGAACGCGCGTGGGTAAGGTGGAAAAAACTGCGCAACTTATCTGATTATGAAAAGTTCTCTAGTCTTCGAAAGCACTTCAAACTAGTCTGTAAACAGTGTTATAGTAAATATATGAACTCAGTAGAAGATAGCATTCCTCTTAATGTCAAGCACTTTTGGTCATACATCTCTAACCGTAAGAAATGTTCTGGACTCCCAGCAAACATGCAGTACAAAAATGTATCATCCAGCTGCCCCAGTGAGATATGCTCACTGTTTTCTACTTTCTTTAACTCAGTGTACGAACCCTCAACGTTTGACCCCGACTCGTGGATACCCCCAGATACGCATGACAATTCGGTATGTATTCCGGATATTTATCTCGAAAAGAGTGTCATACTGAAGGCTCTTTCCACATTAGATTTAGCTAAAGGAGCTGGACCGGATGGACTGCCTCCTTCTTTCTTTGTGAACACGGCACAAAACATTTGTATCCCGTTACACATTTTATTTAATAAATGTCTCAGGGAAGGGGTTTTCCCACATGTTTGGAAAAGGGCGTTCATCACCCCCATTCACAAAAGTGGAGACAAAAGTAATGTCGAAAACTATCGACCTATTTCTATCTTGTCCACCTTGTCTAAGCTTTTTGAGGGTTTGGTGCACAGTCATTTATTTCCACAGATGAGTCACCTTATAATACCTGAACAGCATGGCTTCGTGAAATCCAGATCGACTGTCACCAATTTAATGATCTTTACCCAATTTTTGTTTGAAAACATGGACATGCGCACGCAAGTTGATGCTGTGTACACTGATTTTCGGAAGGCTTTTGACAGGGTGGACCACAAATTACTCCTCGATAAAATTGCCTTCAATGGCATTAGAGGTAATTTACTTAGATGGTTTGCATCGTACATTTTTCGTAGGACGCAAAAGGTGGTCATCAATGGGTTTGAGTCTGACTATGTAGTTGTTGAGTCAGGTGTGCCTCAGGGATCGGTCTTGGGCCCATTACTTTTTATATTATTTATTAACGACATAAAATCCTGCATAGTCCACTCTAAATTCCTAATGTACGCCGATGATATTAAAATCTATAAGGCCTGTATGAATTTTCAAGATTGCTTGCTACTTCAAGAGGACTTATGCAGACTTAGTCTTCCTAAATGTTATTTTATATCTTTTACCAAAAACAAAAAAACTATAAATTTCCAGTATACTCTGAATGGCACAAAATTAAATAAAACTGAGTGCACACGTGATCTTGGCGTATTACTGGACTGCAAATTACATCTGGATGCCCATGTCGACAACAGAATTAACAAAGCCTTACAGATGTATGGTTTTGTCATGCGTTCATGCAAGGAATTCAAGAAACCTTCCACTTTTCTCTTCCTATACAAAACTCTTATCCGTTCCCAGTTAGAATACGCGGTACCCATATGGTGTCCCTTTTATGAGAAATATAAAAATGCCATAGAAATGGTACAGAAAAGGTTTCTTCGCGTCACCCACTACAAGTGTTTCCGTAACAAGATATCCTATACAGATTTGTTGAAACATTATAAGGTATTGAGCTTGGATTCTAGACGTTCATTGATCATGGTTATGATGCTATATGGTATATGCAACAACAAGTTCAACTGTATTGAACTCTCCAACGCGCTATGTTACGTAGTACCTAGAACTATTGTCCAGCGGGAGGTGCGCGTACCTCGCCTGTTCTATACTGCACGTTGTAGGACGAATGCTGGGGTGCGGGCGCCTCTCCGTCAACTAGTGGCAACCTATAACTCACATTTTATAGATTTAGACATTTTCGCCCTTTCTCAATCCAAATTTAGAAAAATGGCTTGTCAATTGCTGGCTCACTGCCCTTAAATCTGGGAATCTTATTCCCTTAGAATAATTGTAAGAGCATTTATTTATTTATTTAAATATTATATTTGTTTGACACGCGTCCGTTATCATATTTCAAGTGTAATTTCGTGGACAATGGTGTGGGTTATACGTTTTTACTTCTATGATAAAATTACTGTAATTTAATTCTGTAATGTATAACTGTTTTTTGTCCCAAATAAATAAAATAAAAATAAAATAAAATAAATAAGAAGATCCATATGGAGGCTCGCAAGGCAACTCCCACACCGATCGAGCCAGGATTGAGTCTTGAGTAAAATACAGGACAGTTACCTGATTTGCCGTACAAAAACTTAATAGGTACATTAATGTATCTGGCGATTGGAACAAGACCTGATATAATGTTTTCCGAATAAATGTCTTAATACCCTTTTGGCAGCCTTGAAAACCATTTTAAGGCTGCCAAAAGGGTATTAAGATACTTAAAAGGAACCAAAGATGTAGGTCTTGAATATAAAAAACAGAAAATGCCACTGATTGGAATGGCAGACGCAGACTGGGGAGGAGATAAACTCGACAAGAAATCTTTCTCAGGATACTGTTTCAAGTTTGCCGGATCTATGGTTAACTGGATGGCTAAAAAGCAACCAAATGTTGCACTTTCCACAGCAGAGGCAGAGTACACAGCATTAACCGAGGCAGCGAAAGAAGCTATCCATCTGAAGTCCATTTTTGAGGATATTGGAGTCAAAACAGAAAATGTAACGATTTTTGATGACAACCAGGCTGCAATCAAACTAGCCTGTAATCCAATAGTGTCTTCAAAGTCAAAGCATATAAATTTAAGAATCCAATTCATACAAGACTGTATTGAACAGAAGGTGATACAGTTAAAGTATTTGGAAACAGGAAAGATGGAAGCTGATATGTTTACGAAAGGTTTGCCAGGACCACGTCTGCAAGAATTGAAGTGCTGTGCTGGAATAGAATAGCTCGTGAGGAGGAGTATTGAAAGCGAAAACCTTTTTGTACACGACGCTATGCACATTTTCAGTCATATGTCTTATAAAATTGTTTTATAAGAAGAAAATATAAGGTGTCATATTTTGTAGAAAGAAAAATTTCTCAAACGTAAATAAAAATATTATATTGTATTCGTGATCTCAATAACTACGAAATACAAGACAAACAAACATTCTACTTTTTTAAACAAAACAAAAACTCAATATCAACAACAAATATAACTCAGACTCAATATTACAATCAGTCTCATTAACAATAATTTTACTTCATGACTAGTAACCAACTTTAATTGATTACTAGTCATGAAGTAAATTATCGTAATAACTACGGTAGTCTCAGTTAAGGTGCTTTTTAGATATTGCAAATCATCAAATTTTCTTTTAGTGATTTTCCTCCTAGTATGGTGCTGATTTCGGAGAGAATCAAAAGGCGATGCAGTAACTGCCGATGATGCCGTGACTGCCGTTGCGGTAGTACGGTCCATTCTTCTGTGAATCTTAATTTAAAGAATACGAGTACATCACCATCTGGAGTGTACCGTAGAGCTTTAATGTCAGTTACTTTGGGCTCACTTTTATCACGTCCAGGACGAATGCTTTTGAAAAACTGAACGTCATCAAAGCTTTTAAAAAAACTGTGGTTTAAGTACATTACGTCGTAAGGTCTCGGGTGTTTTCGTGCTGATCTGCAAATGGCGATGTACTCCGCGGGCACATTGATATTCTTGTTTTTGAGTTTAACGTATGTTTTTCCAAAAGTTACATAAACTAGACTTATTTATTTATTTTTTTGTACATGTATACACTATTTACATATAAACTAAAAAAAAAAAACTCAAAAATACAGAATTGGTTTCCCTGCGAACTAAAGGGTTAAGGACGCTTTCACGATTCGCGACGAAAACTTCATGTTTTTGAATTTTTCAAGATCAAAATCGTAATGATGTGAGCAGATTATTTCACAGAATATTTACGGATTTAGAAAGAATAAGTCTTAATTTAGTGTACTTCTACGTACAATTATAATTTTTGTAGACAGTTTTTTAAAGAGAAAGCAATCCCCGAACAGCGTTTTACGAAAATAGACGTCAGAGTTATCTTTCAGGACGAATACAACCATTGTTATTTGCTAAAACGTTTTATCTTATACGTTTGTCCAATAGAATATTTAGTCTCAAAGTGTTGTACAGTCTAATTATGAAAATAAGGCTAATAAGTATTTAAAAATCAAAATTTAAAAAATACAGCTTTAACAAAATTTTTTAACTGTGTTTTGATAAGAAATTGATATTTATTTTAAGAAAATAAAGGTGTTTTTTAATTAACTTTTTTTTTTCAGTCCTTTTTATGTACTCATTTATTTTACACGATTATTTTAAAAAACACTATAAATCCCCGCGCGCAATCGTTTGCCGGTCATTTCGTGCCGTGCCCTCCCAGCGACAAGACGCGTCACTTTGTCTCGCCGCCACAGCCGCTTTCGCGCGTAAACATCTACAGGGTAGACGACGCATAGCGCGACACACTACTATTGATACTTTTGCGATTTATATTTTTTATTTGGTAAGTTAGTAATTTAACATAAGTAATGTAAAGTTATATATAGAAAATTAAATGATGATATAAAGTCACAATATGATTTCATAAACCTACTTATATGTTTTTTTCAGAAATGGGTAATAAACGAAAATTAATTGGCAGTAAAAGTAAAAAAAAAAAACATTGGCTTTCGCCAGGGAAGCAAAAAAGTAAGTTATACCTTTATGTACTTTTTAATCGACTTTCAAAAAAGAAGGAGATTGGTAATGGAGGGGGGGAATTATTTTCATATTGGAAATCCTATACTCCTTAGGTGGTCCTACAGTTATCAAGTCGAAATGATGATGTAATCGGAAAATTATACAAATTTTATAGGACAACATACGTATAGTGATTTTGGTGTTCTCAATGTTTCCTATTCGTGTTTGAGCTAGGATACATAGACTTTTATTTTGCCCGAGATAGGGTAGTCTTTTTTCATGCTGACCTGCGAATGGAATCAATCGTGCAGTTTTTACTTTAGGTACAGTATACAGTCCGCGTCTCTCAATTTAATTCTACTAATTATTTAATTTTGATATAACTATACATGTATTTTGTGATTATTTTACCAGTAAAAGTTTTTTTTATTATTATTATATTATTTCAGACAAAAAAATCAAATTGAAGAGTCAACATCAAATTACGATGACACAAATCATGTAAGTATTTTAGGTTTAGGTATATTTACCAAATCGATAATTGATAAAAAGGGTATAAAAATAATATGTTAACTTTACATTAAAAACTTTATGGATAATATTTGTCATTCCATTATTTTATAAGATTGATGATGCAAATTAATTTCCCCACCTTGATCTTAACCTTTGTTTTAGGATGTCTTTTCATCATTAAGAGATGATCTCCAATTGCCAGAAAGTGTTGGAAAGCAAAGTGCTGTAGATGAAATAAATGATATTGAAGGACTCCTCCTATTTTAATTTTAGGAACAGGAATGTGCAGTAAAAGAAATAAAGCCCAGAGATAGAAGAATCTTAGACATTGATTACTTTTTTGAGCAGCTAATTCTTATAGGTAATCACAGTTCATTCTACATTTGATGTACTTTGTGAAATGTGTGGAGAGAAGTTTCAAATTGAAACAGTGTGCAGAGATGATAATAAAATGGACATTAACCAGGATGTTGTAGCAAGTATTATATCAATTGGTGCTGAATACACCCAGCTTAATTCTGTCCTTGCCCATGCTTGTCAGCATCCCATCAATATCTTCGATGAGTATGATTGTATGAAAATACGCACAATCAAGTTTGCCACTGGTGGGAACAAACGGCGGATCATTGTATGGCTGAGGCAAGGAAAGAAGAAGTCGAACATGCAAAAAAAATTAGATATGTGTCATCAGAAGGAACCCCAATGGTAGCCGTAATTGCAGATGCATTCTTAAGTAAACGTTCCTACGGGTTAAACTACGCTGCTTCTTCTGGCACTGCGGCAATTGTTGGTCAGCATAGCAAAAAAGTGTTGTACTGTGGCGTGAAAAATAAATACTGTAAAACATGTACTCGAGCAGCGAACAAAGAACTTGAGCCGCCAGATTACGAATGTTTAAAAAATTTAAGTAGCCCTTCAATTGCCATGGAAGCAGCCATTATTACAGGTTTTAAATGTTCCTTATCTGACCACGGGCTTATATATTCCCATTTAATTGCTAATGGAAACGCCAGTACTTATGCTTGTATAAGAAATGCTTGACCATATGAAAAGTTAACGGTTGGTAAGGTAGAATGCAAAAATCATCTTTTAAGAAATTACTGCAAAGCCATCCTAATTATCATCAAATACCTCCTATCACATCAGAGCAAGAAAATTATTAAAAGAAAACTATTTACGGTTACGTTGGGGAGTCAACGCTTCTATAAAATACTGGTTTAGTTAAGATATTTCATTCGAGGAAAAAGTAAAAAATATTAAATTTGGTATAGAAAATGGTCCCTACCAAGTGTTTGGTGATCACTGCCACTGAACTTTGTTCCGGAATTAATAGCGTCTGGACTTTTCCAAAAGCTGACTGAATTAGCACATAAACTTTCTCGACACGCATATAGTTTTGCATACATGTGTCAAATAATTTAGCTGAAAGTTTTAATGCACGAGTTGATATAATTTATTCTCTTTCAAGGCGGAAAAAGAATAAATTACATATTGAAAGGATCGTACAGTGGACGATGTGCAGCCGCAGTTGTTTCTTTTAATACCGACACTTAAAACATTCGCACACTAATTTATTTTTGGGACAGATGCAAGTAATGAAATTGTTCGATTAGAAAATAAACGTAAAGAAAAAAATGAAAAATAAGGTATATTAAAAAGAAAAAGTCATTCAAACATGTATCTAATAAAGATGCTCACTATGGCAAAGTTTGCCAGAAACCAGACATGGATATAGATGAGTAAAAAAAAGCTAAAGAAGATTTTCTTAAATCTTTAGAAATCTCTGACGAGAAAAACAAAATTGAAAGGAACACTATACTGCAAAGTGCAGGCCCGCTCTGGTTAGAGACCAGAAGGAAACTGCTTCCTGGTTTACCAGAGTTTGTAAGCGGCGTGCTAACACTAATTGTTCGGCAAATATGTATTATATGGCAAGGACTTGAGCAATGTACCTTCTATAAAGCACGGCAAAATTAATAAACACAATGCTCTCCAAGACCTAAAAGCCGTGTTAAATGTGCAAATAGAAGAATGTGGTTTATATATATAGACTACGAATTTTCATTCCTAAGTGCTACCCCAGACGGAAAATACGAGCGTGGTATTGTAGAAGTGAAGTGCCCGGCGGCATCTTGGTATAACATAGAGCCCGAAGAAGCAGTGAAACATAAAAAATGACTTTTGCCGGTACACATCTGGCGCTTTTATACTAAACAAAAATAGCAAATGGTACTACCAAGTTCAGGGCCAGTTACAAGTAACTGGTCAAAACATGTGTATTTTTGCCCTATGGACTGGCGATGGCAAAATTAAATACGAATTCGTCAAAAGAGACAATCAGTTTTGGAAGGAAAACATGGAAGGACATTTAGTTAAATTCTACTATGACTGTTTACTTCCAGAACTCGTTGACCCTCGATATGTGAGATCTATGAATCTTAAAGACCACAGTTCACATTCAAGAAATATATTGACGGAAAAAAATGTATAAAATCATTTTTTATTCTTTTTCTGTCTGTTTTTGGTTTTTATTTCACTTTTTATTTATTTTACTTTATGTTACTTATGTTTTGGTTTTTATTAAAACACTAAATCAAGATCACAATCCTATAATAATTCAATCGGGCTTTGAATTTTGTCATATACCTTAAACTCTATAAAATAACTTTTTGATGTAGTATCAAATTCACGATGATTTATTCATCTCCCTATATTTTTACAATTAAATATAATTTAACTCAATCAAAACTAAAAAAAGTATCAAAATCTGTTTGGTCATAGTATAAAATTGAGCGAACAATGAGCTCTATGTGTGCGTGCGCGTAATGTTGGTGTGTGGCGACTAGAATTTGAGCGAATGAAAAATGTAAAAGCGTCCTTAATAAAAAAGTCATCAGTTTGTTTACTTATAGCATTTGCGGAAGAGTAAAACGAATCAAAAAAAAAATTATAGGTTACATTAAACTTGATTATACTTTTATCAGTCATATAGAATTTTTTTTTTTTTGATGTTTACTAACCGCTCTTATGTTATAACGACATAAAACGAGAAAAACTTACTAAATTCAAAATAAATCACTCGAAAACTCGCCACCACAACTTAACAAAACGAACAGCAAACAAACAAGCGAATCAAGACATTGGCTATGATGGAATTCATTCATTCAACGCATCGAACATGACCGATCACAGCGCGAAAACTCCCGAATGCACATTCGGTTTCGGTCGTATTTTCGGCAAGTTTGCCGCTGAAAACGAAAACGAAACCGAACATTCATTCGGACACTACTTGTAAGAAAAGGTATAATATATTAGTGCATATCACACCAACAGAGAACAGTGAACAAACATCAACATTGTCTTTACCTGTGTCCCTATCTATAGCTAGCAGCTACCAGGTGTTATTAAGTACAGCACTTGTTCAGGTTGTGAAAGATAAGAAAATATATACAGCCAGGGCCCTGTTAGATACAGGCAGCCAAACATCGTTCATTACAGGTAAATAATGATAAAGAAAAAATTAGGTTTCTACATTGAACGCTAACATATTTGCACCTTCGAGGTTTACTGGACTTGAAATGTTTTGGAGCATGACAGTCTCGCGAGAACTGACTCCTCTTGCCGCAATTATAGCGCTCAAACCTATGTTAGGTCGTCTTACTTAACCTAGGTCTGCAGCATACGCTGTTAGACAAATTCGAAATTTATCTGATGTAGAGACAGCCCGTTTAGTATACTTTAGCTATTTCCATAGTGTTATGGCGTACGGTATCCTACTTTGAGCAAATGCCGCCGATATCCAGACAATTTTCGTTTAGCAAAAAAGGGCTATTCGTTCGATTTATAAATTAAGTCCCAGATGCTCCCTCAGAGAAAAATTTAAAGATATCAACCCACCCTTCGCAGTATATTTACGAGAATATTTTGTATGCCCATAAAAATATAAACATGATATAATTTTAATACTAGGAACAAACACAAATTTATGGTTCCTGCAACTAGGCTTAAAAAATAGGGGGCTCATTTAGATGCCAATGTATACACTTCTATAATAAACTTCCTAGTCATATACAACAACTAAGCCTTAATAAATTCAAATCCTATGTAAAACGAAAACTTTGCCAAAAGGGCTTTTCACACTGTAAAGGACTATCATCATCATCATCATTTCAGCCAAAAGACGTCCACTGTTGGACATAGGCCTTCCCCAAGCGTCGCCACAATGGCCGGTCCTGTGCGTCTCGTATCCATCGGACTCCAGCGACCCTGACCAGGTCATCGGTCCACCTTGTGGGAAGCCTTCCAACGCTGCGTCTTCCGGTACGCGGCCGCCTCTCCAGAACCTTTCGGCCCCAACGGCCATCTGTTCTGCGTGCAATGTACCCAGCCCATTGCCACTTAAGTTTGGCAATTCTACGTGCTATGTCGGCAACCCTGGTTCTCTTGCGGATATCTTCATTCCTGATTCGATCACGCAAGAAAACTCCGAGCATAGCCCTTTCCATTGCCCTTTGGGTGACTTTGAGTCTTCTTATGAGGCCCATTGTAAGCGACCACGTTTCAGAGCCATATGATATAATGATGACTCATTGGCAACACGTACTGGTCATAGACTTAAAGGACTATATTGAGGACGAAAAGGCTTGGGATTGACCTGCTCTAGTATGCACTACAACTGTTGTTATTTTAAATATGTATCTTTTATTTTTATTTTCGATTGTTTTTATTTTATTTCCTTTATTTATTTCTTAAACATATTTTTAACATTTTTTAATATTTCCTAAAAAAACGCATTAAAATAAAAAACATTAAAAATATAAAAAATAAATATTTAATGGGGAGTACATAGAGCCTCAGGTACTATCCGTGAACTGGCTGTTTTCATGTTCAGTGCCTCCAGTGGTGTTGTATGGACAAAATAAGACCCTGAGTCTGTTGTGCACGTGTAAGCGTTGCACGTGGCCTTGACACCATCAACGAAGTACCCGCTGGGACTGTTTTGCAGGGACCCTGCAGAGACATGACACACTTAGGTTTCTGTTTGTGTCTCTTGGGGCCATTTCCACTGACAGTATGCGAGAAGTTCTTCTTGATCCTTTTACTGATGATAGTCGGGAGGGCACCCTGGCCTCGCGATGTCTTCTAGTTGGGTCTTGACAGGTTGAAGACTATGCGTAGAGCTATATGATCCCCAGAAGAAAAAGTGCGAGATACAGGTAAATTTGCTCAGGATTATCAGCCACCCTCTTACCTTGTAGCGGTCTATGTTGAATGTTGTTATGTTCAGGGTAACCTGCACCCCGTCACCGTCATGACAGTTGTCGGGCTTGGAATCCCGTGTTACTTGTCCTTGTTACTTGAACTGTTTAAGAGCCTCAGAGAAATGCTCGTCATCATCTAAAAATAACTCGTCTCCTTCGATAGCCATGGTGTATGGTCATATTTTTCTAAAGAAGATACGCTTATATCTAAAATGGAGGAACAAGCTTTAATGGAGGTGGCCTCCTTGCCCCTCTTAAGGTCTTGATCATCGTCTTCTGCGCTTGCGGGTTTCTTCTACCTCTTCATCCTCTGAATCTGACGCATCATGGTGTCTGCGTCTGCTCACCGGGTAACCTAGTTCTTGGAGTTTTTTCTTGGTGTCCTCTGACAGCTCACCCAACTCTGCAGCTGCCGTCTTCCTGACATATTTGTCTATCAGGACACTGTCTCTTGACATGTGAGACTGTGATATCTGGAAGTTGTCTCCTATTATTTTGTGCGCTTTTGCGTTCGCTATGGCAGCATAATAGAGGTCTGGGAAGTGGGCATGATGGAGCTCTTGATGGGCGTTGACGTCCCTGACACGACTGTAGGCAAGCAGAGGATCTGTTGCCACAGCTGCATCCCATCTGGCTTTTAGATCTAGAGCTTGGTCCAACACGGCGGGGATCTCCAAGGCTCTGCAGTGTGATTTGATGAACTGGTCCATATACTGTACCGCCTTTAAGGAAGAGTATTCCCACACTAACTTGATCTGAGAGAGAACTGCCCCTTCTGCACCTGTTTTGTTTAAGCTTAAAAGACGACTCACAACCTCCACCCTCAACTCATCTCGGCCTGTCACAATTTGTGTGAAGGTGCTTGCCAATGCCAGGATCCTGGACCAGGACTCCTGTGGCACCAGGTCCTGAACCTTGGCGGACGCCAAGCGGCGGCTTTCCAACGCTTGGCGTATGCTGGTGTGTTCTGAGGAGTGACAGGTTTGGCAAGTGTCATGAGGGATGACAAGGTTATGGCCAGGATGCCTTGATCTGTCGCCTCCTGCGTTTGAGGTGCCGTTCTGACACCGGGTTTTGCGACTCTGGATCCCGAGAGATACTCTACGGATATAGGAGCAAGGAAGGACAACACAAGTGAAATGAGAAGATCCTCCGAGTAGCTTGTAGTACCATCTGCCAGAACCTCACCACCACCTCTGTGACAGTCGACCCAGTTAGTTTTATACTGCTACGCTCTTTGAGCGCTAAGACTAAGAGCCTTCGTCCGAGCGGGAACAATGAATACCATGTTAGGGTTGCAGGTGCCTGTGGAAACTGGAGGTAGCCTGCTTGTCATTTATGGTCACATTTTTGTTCTATTATGGAGTATTTTGTTATTATTGATATTATTATTTTTTGACAAATTGACATAGTTGTATATTTTTTTTTTTTCTTACAATTTGACGTTTTCTTACAATTTGACGCCAGCCGCGGCTTTCCAACGCTTGGCGTATGCAGGTGTGTTCTGAGGAGTGACAGGTTTGGCAAGTGTCATGAGGAATGACAAGGTTATGGCCAGGATGCCTTGGTCTGTCGCCTCCTGCGTTTGAGGTGCCGTTCTGACACCGGGTTTCGCGACTCTGGATCCCGAGAGACACTCGACGGATATAGGAGCAAGGAAGGACAACACAAGTGAAATGAGAAGATCCTCCGAGTAGCTTGTAGTACCATCTGCCAGAACCTCACCGAAACACCGAACAGAACCTGACAGTCGACCCAGTTAGTTATATTCTGGTACGCTCTTTGAGCGCTAAGACTAAGAGCTTTCGTCGGAGCGGGAACAATGAATACCATGTTAGGGTTGCAGGTGACTGTGGAAACTGGAGGTAGCCTGCTTGTCATTTATGGTCACATTTTTGTTCTATTAAGGAGTATTTTGTTATTTTATTTTATTATTGATATTATTATTTTTTGACAAATTGACATACTTGTTTATTTATTTATTTTTTTCTTACAATTTGACGTTGTAAATTAGTTTTTATTTTACAATTGGATATTGTAAATTATTTTTATTTTACAATTGGACATTTTTTTTTCTTTTTTTTACTTTTCATTAATGTTTGACATTTTCCATTCATTATCGTGAATGTGAGGACTATGTGGATTGCTTTTTTTAGTTTCTTTTCAGTTCTATTTTAGTATTTTCTGCGGTCTATCCAAATGTTCTGTCTTTGGTATTGTTCGTCAAGTCATTGAGCTCCTTAGTACTCTTGAGTTGAGCTTCACGAATACTGACAAATACTTGCACTGACTGGACAGGTCCACTCAAATCTGTATGGTTCTTTCTTCGAAAGACCATCTCAGACAAATCTGCATAGTACTCATGTAATTTGACCATTACAAGTTTACTGTATGGACTTAAAAAGAGACTGTGACCCCTGAGTTAGTTTCGGTGTTTCTTCTCAGGGTACTCAGCTAGGAAACACCGGCGTCATCTAATTTAAACTGACGAAAAAAAAATATTGACGTGTAAAAGTGTCGGATGATCGACATCCGATAGGGATGTACTAAATACTCATCACTAACGACCATAGAAGATGGCGTCGGTCCTGACTAATTGTAATGGTCTCAATAAGTTTTATAATAAACGTGCTTAAATATAGAAGGTGATTTCATTATAATATTACATGGCGCTGCGTATCGAAAATGGCAGAGAGTAAATCGAAAGGTATTTCGGGATTAAAACCCCCGTCTAGTATGAAGAATTTAAGCATGGAGGAATACAAAAGGTTCAAACAAAGATTTGAAATATATCTAATTGCATCGGGAGCTAACAATGAGCCAAGTGATATAAAAGCTGCTTTATTGCTCCACTGCATGGGAGAGACTTGTCAGGATATATATTTAACGTTTGATATGGATACAAGAGATGCCAAGAATTACGAAAAACTTGTCAAAAAGTTTGACGAATACTTTATCCCCAAGAAGAATAATAGTGTGAATTCACATTTATTTTTAACAAGATCGCAAAAGGAAGGTGAAAACTTCGATAGCTTCTACACTGAAATCAAAAAAATTAAGTTTGGAATGTGACTTCGGGTCTATGCAAGAGAGGATGCTGAGAGATAAGATTGTAACAGGGGTGAGTGATTCGAAATTGAAAGAAAGATTACTGAGAGAAGTAGATCTAACACTAGATAAAGCGATTCAGATATGTAAAGCTACTGAATTAGCCGGAGAACAGGTTAAAAAAATAGAAACTGGTTAGCCCAGTACGAGCACCAGCACAGTACATGGAGTTTAAAAAAGCAAATAACAAGAAGAAAAATGAGAATACACAGAAATACGTAAACAAATCTGGAAAACCAAGAGAAAAGTTAAATGAATGCAGTCGCTGCGGATTTCAACATGCATATTGAAGATGTCCAGCATATGGTAAAAAGTGTATGAAGTGCAAGAAGGATAACCACTTTGCAAGAAAGTGTAGAGCATATATATGTGAAGATTATACAAGAAAATAACCAGAGTGACAGTGAAAACTCTATTGATATGTATGTAATTAATATAAATATTGTGAATTGTGAGAAGGATTGGTATGAAAGCCTATATTTTACAAAAAGCGATAAATATTTAAAATTTAAATTAGATACTGGTGCACAATGTAATGTTATATCAAAGAGAGATTGTAATTTTTTAGGAATCCATAGTTTTGAAAAAACAAAATGCAACTTAACTATTTAAACAGTGTTGCTTGACAACAAATAAGTGCCAATTTAAATTGTAAACAGTATTGTTTGGGGCTCTCTTAACGTATTTTTTTCCACAATTTTTCACGTAACGTCATCTAGTTCCTCCAAGAAATGGAGGAAAAATTACATTTACGAGTGTGTAAACAGTTATTCTTTTGGTGCTATGCTTTTGCAGTCTAGATTCTGCTACGAGTATTATAATAAAACATTTCTGCCGTTTTTTGTGCGATACGACGCTCGCACACGTTACCCAGGCAACGTGTTCTAAGGATGCGCCCCTGCGCCCTGTGCGCGCGGCGGGCGCCCTGTTCCCGTAGAGCGACTGCGCCGCGGACGTCACGTCACGGCCCGTCAGATAATTTTGACTTTTCGTTTTTACATATTATATTTATTAAGTTATTGTCTTTATTGTGATATATACAGTGTTTATAATTTTTATATTTCTTGTATAGGTGAGTGTAATATCTTGTTCTATGTTAAACGCCGGCAGTAGCGATGCTGGAATCTGTAGCAGTCAACCTGCCACATCACTCGAAACTCAATTAGTGAGATGCCCCCATTGCTCCCAAGCACGTTATTTTAAAGGCGAACGGGGGCTGAAGATTCACTATGGTAAGGTTCACAAACCACATAGTGTACCTTTGTGCCCCCCCGCCACATCCCAAACATCCACATATTCGGAATCACTCTGGAAAACCCTATCAAAATTAAAAAATTCAACACCCATCCTGAAGAGAGTTCCCCGGGGCGCGAGGCGGTCCGTTGCGCTGAGTCTAGCGCGATGCGTCCGTCTTGCAACCCAGGAGAATACACTAAGTGCTTGGGAGGAACTGCTTACCTTCCCTTATAGGATTCTGCATGTTCAAAAGAATTTGGCCACAAAAAAATCGTTAACGACCCAGATTAGAGACAACTGCAACAATTCGACTAGCATTTTAGATTCAAATTTACCCGCTTTCAATAACATTTCTCAGAAAGGTTTATGCTCACATGTGGAATCCAAATTAGGTGAAGGTGACATTAGAGGTGCGGCTAGGTTACTGTTCAGCAGTGATGTGGTGGCGCCTTACTCTCCAGATACACTTTCAGCCCTCGAGAGTAAACACCCAGCGCCTGCGGATGACCTCACCTTCCCTGAACCTCCTGACAACCAGATTCGTCTTTTTTCCAAATTTCAGCCCCCCAGTTACTTGCAGCTATAAGCTCTTTCAGAAGCGGTTCCGCCGGTGGCCTCGACGGCCTGACTCCTCAACACTTAAAGGACCTCTTAAGTTCAGGCGCCGGGGAAGCTGGTGAGTCGCTTTTGAAGGAACTTCTGGCTCTTGTCAAACTTATGCTCTCCGGTGGCGTGAACGATGCCGTCGTCGATGTCTTATACGGGGCCAATCTATGTGCCCTGCGCAAGAGAGACGGTGGCATTCGTCCCATTGCCGTCGGGTGCACCTACAGGCGTATGGCAGCCAAAATTTGTTGCAAAATATACGGTCAGTCATTGACCAACAAATTCCAGCCCCTACAGCTTGGCTTTGGCTCAAGAGGGGGCTGTGAATGCCCTTGCCACCTTCCTGAATTCTGATAAGGGTGAGGTCATTCTCAAGGTTGACGTTAAAAACGCCTTTAATTCTGTTAACAGGGACACTTTGCTGGCTGAAGCAAAAAAAAAAACTTCCAGAAATTTTCGGCTTTTTGTGGCAATGCTATACTGGCTGAAGCAAAAAAAAAAACTTCCAGAAATTTTCGGCTTTTTGTGGCAATGCTATAGGCACCCATCCAAATTATTATAGAAAGACAAGGTTTTGGAATCTGCCGTTGGATGCCAACAAGGTGATCCGCTCGGGCCAGTCATTTTCAGCTTAGCTATCCATCCAATAATACAACAACTAAATTCCAAATTTAACCTATGGTATTTAGATGATGGAACACTGGGAGGTGATGCTGATACAGTTTTAAAAGATTTCCAATTCCTGACAGAGCAATTTCGATCCATCGGCCTCGAACTAAACTATTCGAAATGTGAAATTTTTGTTTCTGACAACACTGACAGACAATCAATTTTACAGAAATTTAATGCAACAGCCCCAGATATTAAAATTTTAGAGAAATGTTCACTGCACCTCCTAGGCTCTCCAATTTTTGAAGACAGTTTTTCCTTATTCATTGACGATAAAATAAAATCATTCAACGATATTTCGGACAGACTATCAAAAATTAACTTACATTCCGCTTTCACCCTCATTAGATATTGCTGTTTTGCACCAAACTTTATGTATTTTCTCCGCTCTTCCCCTTTATGGAAACAACCACATCTCTTAGACAAAATTGACGAAACCATTCGATACACTCTGACGTCCATCTTAAATGTGGCTTTGGATGACCGAGCATGGCTGCAAGCCACACTACCCATTCGCTTTGGTGGGCTCGGCATCCGCAAAATTTCTAGTGTCAGTCTACCGGCGTTCCTGTCTTCGGTCCACAGCACTCAACAGTTAATCGAAAGAAACTTAACTCCATCACTGGTTGACTGGGAGGTGCCGTGCTTGACCGATGCCGTGAATGTCTGGAAAGTGGCTTGCCCGGACAAGGCGTTACCCGAAAATCCATCTTCCCAGAGACAGTGGGATGAGCCGCTCTGCAGGTTGGTACGGAATAATCTCATTAATACGTCCACCAATACTGCTGAGCGTGCCCGCCTACTGGCTGTGGGGGAATGGGAGTCGGGTCTCTGGCTACAGGCTCTACCGTCACCCAACATAGGTACCATGCTGAGTGACACCACCTTCCGGATCGCTACATGCTTGCGTTTGGGTGCTCCTAGTGGAGCTCCACATCGATGTCAATGCGGTGAGGCAGTCGACCGCCTCGGACACCATGGCCTGTCCTGCAGTAGAAGCGCTGGTCGGATAGCACGGCATGCCAGCATTAATGACATCATCCGCCGAGCTCTCGTCATCGCCGGGGTGCCAGCTGTTTTAGAACCTATCGGCTTGGCACGTGACGATGGAAAGAGGCCAGACGGGATGACCATAATGCCCTGGAAGTTGGGTAGGCCTCTGGTGTGGGATGCAACTTGTGTCGACACCCTTGCGCCATCCCATCTTCTGAGTACGGCAGGCTGTGCTGGGGCGGCTGCTGCAGGTGCAGAAAACCTCAAACGGCGTAAATACAATAACCTTATCGGTAGTTACATGTTTGAGCCGTTTGGGGTTGAAACACTAGGGCCATGGGGTCCGAGCGCTCATCGAGTTGTTCGTGACATCAGCAAACAGCTGGTCGACTCTTCGCGTGACCAGAGGGCTGGGCTTTTCTTCGGTCAACGAATCAGCATTGCCATCCAACGAGGCAATGCTGCCAGCGTTCTGGGCACTTTTCCCATTGATATCGATGTGGATGAATTTTTCGATGCCCAATAAGTTCTTTTTCTACCTGTTTGTCCATATTATTATTTTTAACTACTACTAGATAATGATATAATTATTAAAATAATTACTTACTAATTATAACAATCAAAAGATAGAAACTTTGGGTAAAATATCAGTTCCAGTTAAAATAGGAAATATACTACAGGTAATTGATTTTCAAGTTTGTAAAGGTAACTACATACCAATATTAGGTTTACCTACAATAAAGAAATTAAATTTAATACCAAGAAATACAGAAGGGATTTATAGTGTAGGTATAGAGAGTAGTAAACTTTTGGAAAAATATAAAGATGTTTTTAAAGGATTAGGGAATATTAAAGATTATGAATATAATATTAAATTAATTGAAGGATGGCAAGGTAAAATTGAACGTAGCAGGCACATACCGTTTAAATTACAGTCAAAATTAAAAATGGAATTAGTGAAATTAGAAGATATGGGTATAATTTCAAAGATAGATAGTCCAACAGATTTTGTTAGTTCTTTGGTGATGACAACTAAGCCTGATGGGTCACTTAGAATTTGTTTAGATCCACAATATTTAAATACACAGATACAAAGAGAACAATTATTGATACCTACATTAGATGAGATTACTGCTAAGTTGAAAGGTAGTACAGTATTTAGCACATTAGATGCAAATAAAGGATTCTGGATGATAAGATTGTCGGATGAAAATAAAAAATTAAAAACATTTAACACACCTTACGGTAGATATCATTTTAACAGATTACCTTTTGGTTTGTTATCAAGCACAGAAGTTTTTCATAGAATTTTCAGTAATATTTTCAAAGATATAGAAGGAGTTGAAATTTATATCGATGACATATTGATACATGCTAAAACTGACAAAGAACATGATATAATTCTAGAGCAGGTTTTAAGGAAAGCTCAGATGAATGGAGTCAAATTTAATATAAAGAAATGTAATTTTAAAAAATCTGAGGTCAGGTATCTAGGACATATTTTAACATCAGAAGGTATAAGAGTTGATAAGGAGTTAAAGCCATAGTCGAGATGGAAGAACCTAGGAATCAAAAAGAATTGTTAAGATTTCTTGGTATGATTAATTATGTTGCTAGGTTTATGCCAAATGTATTAGAGGTAACAACTCCATTAAGACAATTAATTAAATAAAGATGTGCCTTTTCTTTGGTCTACAGCTCAAAATGAAGCATATAATAAATTAAAACAATTATTAATTGAGCCACCGGTTTTGAGTTATTTTGATATGAATAAACAAACAGTACTTAGTGTAGATGCATCACAGGCTGGATTAGGAGCGGTTATATTACAAGATAAGAAGCCAATAGCATATAGTTCTAGGGCATTGACAGAATTAGAACAACAGTACAGTCAGATTGAAAAAGAGAGTTTAGCAATTTTATATGGAGTAACTAAATTCCATCAATACTTATATGGGAGTCAATTTATTGTAGAAACAGATCATAAACCACTTGTGTCAATTTTTTCTAAACCATTAAATAGGTGTCCAGCTAGATTACAAAAGATTAGAATGGGTTTACAAACTTATACATTTCAGTTACAGTTTAAGCCGGGTAAAGAACTTTTAGTGGCAGATCACTTGAGTAGATCATATTTAAAGAATACAGAATTTAATTCTGATTTACAGGTTACAACACATGTTGCTATGATTGTGTCTAGTTTTAGAATCACAGATGAAAAAATAAAAGAATTAATAGCAGAAACTTCAAAAGATCAGGAATTGTTGTCAGTTAGTAAATATATACAGACGGGCTGGCCAGAAAATAAGTCACAAGTAGACACCAATGCAAAGTTATTTTATAGCTATAGAGATGAGTTGAGTATTGTAAATGGCTTAATTTGTAAAGGTAGAAACATTGTAATACCAAAATCAAAGAGATCAGATATTCTAAATAAGTTACACTACGCACATTTAGGTATAGAAAAAACTAAGATACTGGCAAGAAACTCTTTATTTTGGCCTAACATGAGTAAAGAAATTGAAGATTTAATTCAAAATTGTAATACTTGTAAAAATTTCCAAAATAATAACAGAAAAGAGACAATGATTGAAAAAGAAGTACCTGTAAAGCCATGGGAGATATTATCAATTGACATATTTTTTCTTTACACAAAACCATACATTTTAATAGTAGATTCATATAGCAAGTTTGTTGAGATTCAACCGTTGGATAGTTTGTCAACAAAATGTACTATTTCAAATACTCGTATAAAAGAAATATTAGCTAGACATGGCATCCCAGAAATTATTTATACAGATGCAGGCACTCAATTTAATAGTTTTGAATTTAAGCAATTTTCTAAAGAATGGAACTTTATTCACAGAATTATAAGTCCAAAACACCATCAAGGAAATGGGTTAGCAGAGAGATATATACAAACCGTTAAAAGAATGTTAAAAAAGTTAATTTATGAAAATAAGGACATATATTTAGGTTTGTTAATGTATAGAAATACACCAGTATTATCAAATGGAAGTTCACCATCAGAATTACTATTTAATAGGAAAATGAAAACTATTTTACCGGATATGACTTATCAAAATAAAAAAACAATATTATAAACATGGACAAAGACTAAAAGAAAAACAGAAAATACAAAAAGAATATTATAATAAAGGCAGTAGAGATTTACCACTGTTAGAAAAGGGAGATATAGTGAAAATACAGAATGAGAATGGGAGAAAGCCTCATGAAAGTGGGATCATATTAGGAAAAAGTAACGGTCCTAGGTCTTATAGAGTTAAGAACGAACTGGGTAATGAAATAATCAGGAACAGGAGAATGTTAATAAAGGGAAGTATTTTTAAAGATAGAAATGTGTTTGATGAGATAGGAAATGAAGAGGTTTTGGAAAGACAAGGACAGGGACCGTTGAATGTAAATGTAGATAATCCTGTTATAACTAATAATACATCAAATAATACAAATACAAGAACTAATGATCTTACTGATGTACCTAATGCTTATGTTACTAGGTCAGGAAGGGTAATAAAACAACCAAAAAAGTTTAAAGACTATATATTAAGTAAGTAATTAAAGTTTTGGTTTATATAGAAGTTTAAAGTTTAAGTGGTATAATAGATACCTGTTTTGTTTTTTTAAAGTCAAATACCTATTGGTTGTGGTGTAGCAGTCGTACACTTTTCTATTATGTAGTAGATAACTTTTATTGTTTAAGTTTAATTTTCTTAAAGTATGTGAAAGAGAAGGATGTTGTGAGTATTTAGTACATCCCTATCGGATGTCGATGCTCATCACTAACGACCATAGAAGATGGCGTCGGTCCTGACTAATTGTAATGGTCTCAATAAGTTTTATAATAAACGTGCTTAAATATAGAAGGTGATTTCATTATAATATTACACATTTATCACTTATTTTGACTGGAACCACTAGCATTTTTATTCTGCTCGCTTTGTTTATTCTTCGATCCTTTGCTAGCTACAAGGAGAGCGGTTTCCTATTCTTCCTCACAGTGCAAACTGGCTTCTTCATCCAATAAATGAACGGTTAGATTGATAATAGTCTGTTGCGCTGGATCCAATAACATCCAGCTTGACGGAGCGATCTATACTTTTAAGGTAATGTTCCAAGTATTTTAGTTATCATAGCCATTTCACTAATATTCTCACTGCTTGGCCAAAGATTCTATCTGTGTTGAGCTACACTGTCATTTGCACTCATTTTGTATTGGTAAAATCTTTTCATAAACAAGCATTTTCATTTTACACAACTCACTTTTCTGTTCGTATATGGACTCTAGTTTTGTCATTATTTCCTTAGCGGTTTCACAGTTTTCAATCAAGGTGATTTGTTTGAAATCCATCGAAGAGGTTATGATAAACATTGCCATTCCGTCATTTTTCGACCAATCTTCGTCACTGAAATATCGATCCCTTTTGCTTTAAGGGCACACTTTATCTGGAAGTTGACTGAAGATTGTAACTTTTTTTTTTTTTTGCTGTTTTCTTCGTACCTATAATGGAATTGATCTAGAGGCGTTGACGCGTGATGCATGTGATGTCGATTGGATCTCTGTCAGTGAAAGCATTAGTCTCGACGAAAAAGTGAACTGCTTCAATGCCAAATTGCTGAGTCTATATGATAAACATGCACCACGTCGGCGAGTTAAAATTAAGCATGATCCTGCTCCGTGGATGACCACTGTTATTAAAAGCGCTATTGCTTGTAAAGACAAAGCGAAGAGTAGGTACAGACATAGACCTACGGAGCAGAATCTCGCACACTTTAAGAGTCTGCGTAACCACTGCAATCGTCTGTGTCGAGATGCAAAGAGACGCTATTTCCACGATTCTCTAGTTGATCGTAAGTCCTCTGATGTTTGGAAATTCTTAAAGACAGTCGGTATCGGAAAATCTCCTTCGCATACTTCTAAAGATTTAGACTTGAGCGCTCTTAATAAGCATTTTTCTCTTCCTCCTGTTTCTCTGAACCCAAGTGTTAAAGCTTCCACTTTGCTTGAGCTTTCTGAAATGCCGTTGCCGAATTGTCCAATTTTCAATCTCAGTCCTGTCTCCGAGGATGATGTTAAAAAATCACTTCTTGCTATCTCCTCCTCTGCTGTAGGCCATGACAATTTGTGTTCGAGAATGATAATACCTATTCTCCCTCAACTACTCCCCATTCTTACTCATATTTTTAATTTTTCCCTATTTTCTGGCACATTTCCTTCAGCCTGGAAACAGGCTCATATAATACCGTTACCCAAGATTCACAACCCGTCGTCCTTTTCTCACTTTAGACCCATCTCCATTTTGCCTTTCCTTTCTAAAGCTCTCGAACACATTGTTCATGGTCAAATCACCAGGTACCTATCGACAAACTCTATTATTTCCCCTTACCAATCAGGCTTCCGCTCAGGTCATAGTACTGTAACTGCACTTTTGAAAGTCACTGATGATATCCGCTGGGCTATGGACAACAAATCTCTCACTTTACTAGTTCTGCTAGACTTCAGTTGTGCGTTCAATTCAGTGGATTTCGACATACTTCTTGGCATTCTTAATTCTATTAACTTCTCCTCCTCTGCGTTAGTCTGGATTGACTCTTATCTTCGGGGTCGCTCTCAGTGTGTCCGCCTTGAAGAGAATTTCTCTGATTGGTGTGATCTCACTGCTGATGTTCCTCAGGGTGGCGTTCTCTCTCCTCTTCTTTTTATTATCTTCATAAATACTGTTATTAATCACTTCCAACTTCCATCTTTACGCAGACGATTTGCAGCTTTATCGTCAATTCTTACTGGCTGATGCAGACTCAGCGATTAATGCCATGAATCGTGACCTGGAGAGTATTAATCAGTGGGCCAAGTCTTTCGGCTTACAGATTAATCCTTCCAAGTCCCAGGCCTTGATCATAGGCAGTCGTTACTATCGCAATGCGCTTGACTTTTCTACTTTGCCGCCTTTAACTCTTAACGGCTCGACTATCGCATACACCGACTCAGCCAAGAATCTCGGTGTCACAATTGACAGCAATCTCTCTTGGCGAGCGCAAGTGAATGAGGTTAGCCGTAAGGTACATTTCTCCTTCCACAGTCTTAAATCCCTTCAAAGGTTCTTGCCCTTTAAAACTAAAATTTACTTAGCTCAAACTCTAATTCAGCCGATCATCGATTACGCGGATGCCTGCTACCTGGATGCCACTGAGGAGCTATTAAATAAGCTTGAGCGCTTGCAAAACCTATGCATTCGTTTTGTTTTTGGCCTTAGAAAATATGACCATGTTTCTCAATTCCGCAAGGATCTCAAGTGGCTCCCTATCCGTCTTCGTAGGAACACTCGGGTATTATGTCTCTTGTACAACATCCTTTTCAACCCTGCGTATCCTGGCTACTTACGTGATCGTTTTTCGTTCACACGCCCTGGCGATGCCCCATGCAGATCCCACCTTAAATACCATCTCAATTTCCCATCCCATAATACCCATTTATATTCCAACTCCTTCTCTTTTCATGCGGTACGACTGTGGAACTCACTTCCAGCCAAGATCCGTAACGCTAAAAATATATCTGTCTTCAAACAGCTAGTCAAAGAACACTACCTCTCTACCATCTCATAAAGTTATAATTTACACATATATATTTTTATAATTAAATTTATGTATTGTATGTACGTATGTATTTATATATGTAATGTATGATTTAATTTGAATAATATAGTATATTTTTAATTAGCTAACTTATTTGTTTTCTGTACACTGTGTCTACATCTCTCATCCAACTCTCCTGTCGCAGTTCTGCTGGAAGAAATTTCACTTGAAATAAGCAGTACCTTTGTGCTCTTCTATCTGTGTTTGTTATTTTCTTTTTTAAGTGTTTGTGTGTACATAAATGAATAAATAATAAATTTAATGTCAAATCTAAAACTTCTGGCTGGCTCTTAGAGCTGGACTATAATAAAACAGAGTCTTTAGTTTCTAACATCGCTTGACATATTTTTCTTACAACATAACTACAACCACCACATACACTTACACTATACACACACACTATTACACTCTTACGATTCCAAATTGTTGTATCGACACACATTCACTTCACTTTGTAACTTTACATCTTGATTTAATTTAAAAATGGCCGAATCACTGTCTCTTAAGATACAGGTCTCCTAGTTTAAGAGACAGGGTTCATAATTTTATTGTATGCATAGACTAAAATTCTCTGTTCACAAACTTTACGTATTGTATCTTTTTACCTTGTTTTGAATTGTGTCTGTGTGTAATGCTTGGATTAATAAAAAACTATTATTATTTTTATTATTCCCTTTATTTATTGTATCACATATTTTTTAAATTTTTTAAATATTTTTAACATATAAAATTAAAAAAAAAACATTTAAAAATATAAAAAATAGTGTCCCACCGGTATCGGGAACAGGGTCCAAGCTACCGGCGGTCAGGGCTCCAGAGAAAGGAACCTCCTAACAATATGAGCCGTGTCCAGGAGTACCGCATTCTGAATCAAGCCCTTGATCCAGCCGCCTAACGAGAGCCTCCTAAGGTGTTGGTCGAGGCTCTTGGCTATTAAGCCATTACCCGACACGACTATCGGTACAATGATCGCCGAATCCACTTCCCACATATCGACAACCTCGCGAGCCAAGTCAATATACTTGATTTGTTTATCTTTCTCGACTTTCACGAGGTTCTCGTCATGCGGAACGGATATGTCAACAATCATTGCACGCCTCTCGTTTCGATCCACCACCACTATATCAGGCTTATTGGCTACAATAGTCCTGTCAGTGATGACCGATCCCAGTACAACGTGATATGACCATTATCAAGAACTGGGTCGGGCTCATACCTGTAGTACGGCACTTCCGATCCCACAAGAGAGTATTTCAAAGCAAGTTGCTGATGGATAATCTTGGCTACAAGGTTGTGCCTATGCAAATACTCGCCGTTAGCCAGACGAGAACAACCGGAGATAATGTGACGAATTGATTCTCCCGGACGGTGACACGCCCGACAGATGTCAACCGTGCCGTCCTTCACAATAAATCTCCGGTAGTTATTCGTCATGATAACTTCGTCCATAATTGCACAGATAAAACCTTCGGTTTCCCCAAAGAGGTCACCGAAACGCAGCCAAGCTACGGACGCCAATTGGTCTACATCAGGCCCGTGAAGGGCCCGGAAAAAGCGTCCGTGAAGTTCCTTGCTCTGCCATACTTCCCTGCGATCGTTAGTGTCAAGCACTACCGGTTTGCGCCAGTTCTCCTTAGCCAAGGAGAGCTGGGTGAGTCCCTTGTCCACTGCCACTACATCTCGATGCATACCCACGTCGGCAGCTAGGAAATACTCCCTGAGACTGCATATATTGGCGACTGTCTGGAGTCTTACAATAAACCTGTTTTGATATTTTTATATACTTTTTTACAATGCTATGATGTTTAGTGTTTTGTTTCCAATGTGTGTCATCTGCTGTCAAGCAACTATATTGTACTGGCTTTTTCTTAGTTTACGCATATTAAAAATATTACGTTGTAACCACCATTTTTATTTCCATTCCATTACACAATTATACAGTCCACACGCTCACCAACATTTTTGGTCCATTCATCGCCTAAATTTTACCATCCCCATTCCATCTAACATCCAATCATTACGATGGTGGTTACACGTAGCCAAACTAAGTCAGTGGAGAACCCTACGGCACAAGGCCCTGCTGAAACGCATCGCGAAACAAGTACTCCGGTCTCTCTCCGCGACTGTGACCAGCCAACGCCGTGTGGGAGCAGCGCTAATCGAGCGGCCGACTGGCTATTGAGGCCGAAATTCAGCGACGGCGCGTAGAACGTGAGCGTGAACGTCAACAACGTGAGCGTGAACGTGAACAGCAACTTGCGCTTTTACAACAAGAAGCCGACGAGTTAGAGTTGCGTGCAAAACTTGCCTCCCTGGAGGGACATTCGGATAAGTCATGCAGTATCTCTTCGCGCAGTTCTCATAAAGAACGTGTGAATACATGGGTGGGTAAACAAAATGTACCTAGCCCTCAACTTAACCCACGCCCACCGGACGCTCACGCACCGTATGTGAACGTTCCGATTTCTACGCCGCCGGACATTCAACCTGATTCTATTTTGCAACTAGCGAAGGTCATTTCTTCACTGCCTGACCGTCAGAAAAGTCTTCAGCTAGTGCCATTTTCAGGCAACATTCATGAATGGCTGGCATTTAAGTGTTCTTACGAACGAACTAAAACCTTCTTTTCCCCAACAGAGAATTTAGCCCGCCTTACCGCCAGTGTCCGCGGTGCAGCCCAGGTAGCTATTTCTTCTATTTTGTGGGAAGCACAGGAACCCGAGGAGGTGATGTCTGCTCTAGAGCAGAACTACGCGCGGCCAGAGCCGTTGGTCGCACAAGAGATTGCCGGCCTTCGGAATTTAAAGATAAGTAGCCCAGAACATCTAAACACTTTGACTAACAAGCTAAGAAATTGTGTTGCTACTCTAAAATGGCTTAAACAGACCGAATATCTGTCCTCGATCGAACTGCTTCGCACGGTGCTTTTGAAGCTTAGCGAGCACACCAGAGGTCGCTTTACTGACTATGCTGCCACACACAAACCTTTCGAGCCTACAATTACAAAATTAGAACTACTTTCTAGGTTTTTGATCATTGAAGCGGAGCGACAACTTAATTACAACTTTTTGGTTGACGTGTCACCAAGTTCATCACACAGTAAGGCCCAAGGCTCGTCAAATAGTAAGACCCTAACTTCTTTTAATGTCCACGCTACTGATTCTAAGGACAAAACCACTGAGTGTACGTACTGTAAACTAGGCACACACACAATAAAAATGTGTAAGGCATTTTTACATTTAACTATCGAAAACAGATGGCGCTGGGTGCGGGAAACCAAGACCTGTTATAGGTGTCTAAAATCTAATCCACATAAATGGATTGATTGTGTTGGCAACACTGATAGCACCAACTCTGCTAATGTTACAGTCCGAGTTAAAATTTACGAATAAGTGACAATTTTGGTTCAAAAACCCATACACTTCACGTCAGTGTGTAAATCAACATCGTGGGATCCCCTGCTGTTGTTTGCTGCGAAGATCGCTACTGCCATCAGAAGAAATTACAGCCGCAAGTACTGCATTATTTTACACTTTTCCATAAAAAAAGTGACAGATTGTACAAGTACCCACATACGGCCTCATTTTTTACTGTCAACTTCAAATGACAGCTGTCATTGTCACACCGTAACATTGATATTTGACATCTGTCACATAAAGGGTTGCCAGGTTATTGAAATCTCCCCAAGATCGGGGAAGGGCTATTTTAGTACAATTGCACATCTGTAAGACACGAATACCAAAGTGCGAAAAGGACCTACCTTCCAGGATTCTACCTTGCAGAATTGTGTCATTCAATAAAATATGAATAACTTTCTTGGTAATATTACATTCCGTGGTAATCGTGTTCGAACCATTTCGGACCCAATACCAAATGAAAATGACGATTTGACATCACAGACACTTGAGTGCACTACTAACAGTTTACCAGACATATCAGAAGACGAAGACTATGTTAAAACATTAAAAGAAGAAATTCAAATACTTGAATCGCAATTAAATAGTGCTCATAAAGAGATAGAATCACTAAATTTAGAAAACAGTAAACTGAAACACACAAATGAAATTCTGACTAAACAAAACCTGCTATATAAAAAAGTAAGCACTAATAGTCCTATTAAATCAAACCGGAGTACACCTAAGAAAAAACCTCTCGCTAACTGTAAGTCAAAACAAACTCAAACAGAAACCATAATTATCCAAGAACATGACACTATAACTCTAGAAAAAAAACAAGACAAAAAAACCATAGATAATACCCAAAAACTTAATTCACCAATAAACAAAAAAAATACTCAACAGATATGTAGGAAAAAAAGAATATGCATTCTTAGCACGGAGGATAAACATAAGGTCCTAAACATTGCACAAAATATATTATTAAAAGATCGTGATGAGATTTGCCACTACTTAACACCAAGAGTAGGAATAAAACAACTTTTAACAGGAATCGAGTCCAAACTGTTTGAATTCACCAAACAAGACTATTGCATAATAATTATTGGATCTGAAGACTTTAAATCAACACACGACTACAGCAATATTATATTTCACATACGGGATGTGCTCAGTAAAATTAAGCACACAAATATTATTATATGCTTTCCGACATATACCTTTGTTAGAAACAACGACATCTACAACTGGAGAATTGAAACTTTCAATAATTTACTTTACCTAGATATAATGGCCCATGAATACGCCTACTATCTAGATTCAAATCTGAACCTAAAGTGTGATTTCCGTATGTTTGAAAGAAAAACCGGATTTATAAACAATACAGCAATGAGGACAATTTTTTACGATCTTAAGACATTAATTAATGACATTGAATGTACTAATCTTACCTATCTTTGCGAATCTAATGACAACAATTATGCAATTTATGACGAAGCTTCTGACGACACTAATGGAAATACTTCTTGCGACAATCAACCTACAAACTTTTTTCGTGACTAAACATCTACATGTGTTACATCAGAATATCGCTGGACTGTTAGCAAAATCTGCAGCTCTAACAGTGTGCCTAGAAGAGTTAGCAGCCTCACAATCATGTGTGGAGGTGCTATGCATTACGGAACATTTTATTATGGAGGGCTATGAAAAATATCTAGATATTCCTAATTATCAGCTTGCAGCCTGCTACTCAAGAAAACAAAGCAAAAGAGGTGGAGCATGCATTCTAACCAGAAACGGACTTCAATACAAGGAATTAAAACAGATTTCTAGATTTTCAGAAACCGGTGTGTTTGAATGCTGCGCCATCGAACTGATAGATTATAAGATTGTTATTGTCTGTACTTATAGAGTCCCAAATAGTAGTAACTTTAATGCTTGCATGGAAAAACTACATATGATTTTACGAGAACTGTCAAATAAGTCCTGTCAAGACAAGAATATTGTAATAGCGGGAGACTTTAATGTAGATATCCTAAAAAGAACCTATCAAACATTGGATTTTGAATGTCTATTACTGAACTACGATTTAAAATTATCTGTTTTCCAACCCACTAGAATTAAGAGTCAAACATGTATTGATAATTTTGCCCACAATTTTGAGAAAAAATGTAAAGCGAAAGTGATTGAGTTTGCCCTGTCTGATCACACTGCGCAGTTGCTGAAGTGTCCCGTACGAATGGATTGTGTTCTGAAATATTGGTACAAATCAAAACGAGACTTTTGCCCGGAGAATATTATTAAATTTAGAACCTGCCTTGAGAAGCTAACTTTCTCTGAAGTCTACGACACTATTGATCCAAACGATTCTTTTAACTCGTTTTTAGAACAATTTAAACTATTTTACGACTTGTGCTTCCCCCGTAGGCTTATTAAAATACATACTAGTACAAAACCAAAATGGATTTCACGTGGACTTAAATTATGTAGCTTAAAAAAAAGGCAACTATTATGGACCTATAGACTCAAACCTACACAGACTAATAAAACAAAGTATTCTAATTACAACAAATTATTTAAAAAAATTATTAAACTGACGAAACGATCTCAAAATGACTACATTATCAAAAGCTCTGACAACAAAAGCAAAATGACATGGAAAATAATAAAGACCCCTAAATTTAATTTGCCCAATGAATTAATAAATAAAATTAAAACTGACGACAAAACAATTAAAAATCCTCAATTGATTGCTGACAAGTTTAACGCTTATTTCATTGATAAAATTGCACCAATACCAGGCGCAGGTAAAAAATCGACTACGCACATTTTAAACAAACAAAAATCTATGTTTATGGCTCCATGTCAACCAAAGCAAATATTTGATATTATAAAAAGTCTTAAAAACACTAATAGCGTAGGATACGACGACATTTCAACTAAAATCATAAAACATGTTGCCGATTTAATCTCTAACCATTTGAGCTATATTCTTAATTTATGTATTAGTCATGGTGTTTTTCCTGACCGTCTTAAAGTCTCCATTGTAAAACCTATTTTCAAAAAAGGGGATAAAAATCTAATAGAAAATTATAGACCTATTGCGCTTTTGCCAATATTCTCCAAAATTTATGAGAAATATATATATAAACAATTGTATGCGTACTTAGAAAAACACATGATTCTCTGTAACGAGCAGAAAGGATTTCGGAAAAATAAAACAATAAATATGGCAATATATGACTTCTTAAATACAATTATGACTAACATTGATAATAAAAAATCTGTATGTGCTATGTACTGTGACATGACTCAAGCTTTTGACTGTGTTGACCATGACATTTTAAGAAACAAACTTGACTCCTATGGTATACGAGGTAACATTTTAGATTTATTATGCACTTATCTCTCAAATAGAAAGCAATTAACTGCTATAACAGACTTAAATTTGAAAACCAAAGAACAAGTTACATACCTATCTAAAGAACGTACTGTACATTTTGGGGTACCACAGGGCAGTGTTTTAGGCCCATTGCTTTTTTTAATTTATATCAATGACCTGCCCAAAGCCGTAGACTACCCCATTACACTATTTGCTGATGATAGTACAGTAACAGTAGCTTGTAATAATCCTGACCTCTATGAAGCAGATGTTAATAAAGCTTTAATCTCAATAATCTCTTGGCTTAATAATAATAACCTGAAAATTAATGTAGATAAAACTCAAATTATGCACTTTGGCCATAGAAAACCTGACATTAAACTAAACGTGAAATTTCAAAATAATCAAATCGATGATGTGAATAGTGCAAAATTCTTAGGTCTTATAATTGATAGTCAACTTAACTGGAAATATCATATCGAAACGTTATGCAAGAAGATCAGTAGCTCATCCTTTGCCCTTTATAAACTTGCTCCAGTAGTTAACACAGATGCACTACTCACAGCCTATCATGGTATTGTTGCATCTATACTAAGATACGGCATTATATTCTGGGGCAATTCTACAAATAGAGAAGATGCGTTTAAAGCGCAAAAGCGTTGCATAAGAGCTATGTTTGGGCTTCAGGTAACGGACAGTTGTGTGCCATATTTCAGGAAACATAAAATTCTGACACTGCCAGCTTTGTATATATATGAAACAGCCTTATTTGTAAGATCTAATCCACATTTATTTCCTTACCTATCTGATACAGTCCAACGTAATAGGCGAAATGATATTTTACGAGGACGCAGAGCCAAGACTGCTCTTATGCGGAAAAGCATATTCTGCAGAGCGCCGCTAATTTATAACAAAATACCAAAATCAATTAGAGAGTTGGATTTGCCTGGGTTTAAGAAGAAATTTAAAGAATTTTTATGTAATAAATGTTATTATAATTTAAATGACTACTTAAATGACACTTTGACATCTTAATACAATTATTATTTACATGTATGATTTATTTGACTGACATTTCTAATTTTAACTATGTATATTAACTATAACAGTTTTATGTACTTAACCTTTTTATATTTGTACGCCCATGTGGTAGAACGTGCAGAGACTGAATGTTTAACCTAAGACCATGTAATGTACATACTTACCATGTTCTAACAAATAAATTATTATGATTATGATTATTATGATTATGATTATGATGGAACGATTGCCGCGCAAAGCGTTGCGAAATCGATAACTGTAGCAGGCGTCATCACGCCCTTCTACATGGTGCTGCTTTAATGCAAAACGATAAAAATAAAACCTCCACTAATGTTCCCAATTTATCGCAGGAAACAACACATAATATCGTTGAGCCTCATCATGCTTTCGATTCTCATCAAGCTGGCGACGTCGTGAGTAATACATGCGGTGTACCTGCAACAGGCGTCCGGGGATTACTCAAGATCCTACCAGTCATCATAGAGGGACCGCGTGGCACTATTGACACTTTCGCGCTTCTTGATGAAGGCAGTACCGCCACACTTATTGACGGCGACATAGCTGCACGTATCGGGGCAGAGATCACCGGTCGACAAAAACTCACTGTCACAGGCATAGGTGGTATGTTCCTGGATACTGAGGTACGCTACGTAAACTTTCACATACGGGGGCGTGACTTGCCTGAACATCACTTAATTCAAGGCGCACGCAGCATCACCCCTCTTCGCCTTAGTCCTCAGACTGTAGATATAGACGAAATTTCGAAATACAACCATCTATTAGACCTGTCACATATGCTGACATACCAAAACGCCGTGCCCACCGTGCTCATTGGGGCCGCAGATTGGTATTTGTCTTTGAGCCGTGAGATGCGTGTAGGTAGGAAAAACGAACCTGTAGCGTCAAGAACGCTATTAGGCTGGGTTCTACACGGTGCCATTTCCACAGTTTCTAGACCTGTAGACTTTATTCATACATATACCGAACACACAACACAAACCGAGAATTCCCTTGAGGCTTTGATAAAGAGACAGTACGAAATAGATTCATTAGGCATCCAAAAGCATGTGAGAAGACAAAACAGTGATGACGCACGAGCAGTAAGTTTAGTAGAATCATCAGCTCGGAGATTAAGTACTGGACGCTTCGAAGTAGGCTTGCCTTGGAAAAAAGAGGCGACATATAACGTGCCTAACAGTTACCCGCAAGCTTTATCTCGCCTTAAGTCTCTCGAAAAGCAGATGGCCAAAGATGAAACATTTGCATTAGCTTATAAAGATTATATACACGGTGTTATTCGAAAGGGATACGCTGAAGAATGCGAATTATCTTCGTATCACGAAAATCATGTAAAATCCTCAACTGGCGATTTTGTGCGGTGGTACTTACCACATTTTGGTGTATTTCATTCGCAGAAACGCTCATTGAGGGTAGTGCATGATGCTGCAGCTGCTACTAGAGGTGTCAGTTTAAACAATATGCTGCTGCCCTGACTTATTGCAATCCTTATTGAATATTTTATTTCGTTTTAGAGAGGGACCTATTGCATTTAATGCCGACATTAAGGAAATGTTTCCACAAATAAAAATAAAAGAAAGTGATCGAGATGCACTTAGGTTTTTATGGCGCAACGGCAATTCAAAAGATACCGTAAAATGAGTACAGGATGACGTCTTTAATTTTTGGCGCTGTCTCTAGCCCTTTTATAGCCATGTTTATTAAAAACAAGAACGCCCAAGAGTTTGCAGGTTTGTATCCCGCAGCCACTCACGCGATTATCCACGATCATTACATGGACGACTATATCGGAAGCGAGTTTCACATTGACAATGCCCGTCGTTTGGCTTCCGAAATAGTCACAGTCCACAAGTCGGGTGGCTTCCAAATGCGTTCCTGGGTGTCAAATATGCCAGAGGCACTTGCGCTGGTGCCCAAAGAGCTCCACAGTAATTCAGAATCTGATGTTGACTTGCCTCCTGATCGTGACGTGGGCGCATTAGGTGTAAAATGGAACCCTTTTAATGACACTTTAGGTTTTCGAACAGGTCATCAATTTACGGGCGCACAACCGCAACTGACTAAACGAAGTTTACTCTCTGGCGTAATGAGTATTTACCCTTTAGGTTTGCTCATGCCAGTAGTAATTCTGGGCAGGATTTTGATTCAAAAGCTTTGGAGGGAGGGTACGGACTGGGATTCACCAATTCCCGCAAAGTATGAGTCCGAATGCAACTCCTGGTTTGAACAACTCGCATCAGCAGCCAGTCTACGCATACCACGATGGTATGTGGGCAGACCACACCAGTGCGACACCCAACTTCATGTCATAGCTGATGGAGGGGAACAAGCTTATGCTTGCGTTGCGTATTGGCGCTACACTTTCACTGATGGTTCAGTCAGCCTCGCTTTAATTGGCAGCAAAGCACGTGTTGCCCCCCTGAAGCCGCTTTCCATTCCACGTCTCGAATTGCAAGGTGCTCTTATCGCGACGCGTTTTGCACAAAGTATTTTGAGTGCGCACCGGTCACAACCTTCCGCCGTATTTTACTGGACTGACTCCACAACAGTCTTAAAATGGATTCGCAGCGATGCACGTACGTTCAAAGCGTTTGTTGCTCACAGGTTAGGCGAAATTGTAGAATTTACGAATCCATCAAACTGGAGATGGCTTCCTAGCAAACACAATGTTGCTGACGATGCTACAAAGCCAAAATATTCACCCCTCACTTCATCACACAGATGGTTCACTGGGCCTTCGTTCTTGCTTAATCATTCTATAGAATGGTCACGTGAACCAGACTGTACTACCTTCGAAGCTTCCTAAATTGCTGATTTAAAACCAGAGTTTGTGGGGCTTCTAACCGACAGTCCATTACTTGCATCACCGGTCCCAGATCCATCTCGTTTTAGCAGTTGGCTACGATTATTGAGGGCATCTGCTCGCGTTGTTCAGGCCGTTAGAATATTTGTGTCTAAATCTCATTCACCGCGTTTGCTAGCCAGGTTTGCTAATGATACTGCGTCCCCTTCGCAACTTTCTACTGGAGACATATTTCATGCAGAGAAGATGCTATTTTTAAGAATTCAGATGGATAGCTTTGAAGAGGAATTGAAGATGCTGAGAGCCTCACAACCAGTGCCTAAAAGGCTTTATTTATTGAGATAGATTTCCTTTACGACCACAAATTTAAAAATAAGTGTCCTTTACCCCCCTAAAATTTTCATCTTATGATTTTAGCTTAGGGCGTAAATCTACTTTACTGTGCAAAATTAATCAAAGTAAGGAAATAATGGACAAGTGCAATATTTTTTAGGTTCTAAAGGATCACCCGCTAAGGTATTCTAAAAGGATTAATTGATAATTAAACTTAATTATTAAATGGATCACGGAATTTTTAAATATTATTTTCTTTATTAATCATGAAATAACATAATCATACAAATAAACGTACATTTTCGTAATCAAATGAGATCGTTTATTATTTTCTATAAGTGAACACAAAGCTTTTATAATAATTATCTTTGAAATAATAATTATAGATTAAAATTGTAGTAATTAACGTCATTTTCCTTACAAGTCCTTTTCTCCACTCCCTTCTTTGCTCTTTTGACTTGTTTTTCTTCTTTAATCAACTTTATTTGTATAATCTCAATCAGTTTGATTAGAAGATGACAAATAATGAGTAAATAAGTCATCATCATTCTGATGATTTATTTACTCATCTTCAATATCATTTTCATCAGCCTCTTCGTCCGTTTCGTTTAAAGTCTCACGTAGCTCGGAATTGCATGGAAGTTCCCTGTATTCTTTGTGAAACCTTTTAGGTATAGTCCCATTTTCACAGAGGTTCGTGAGATCTTTATACTTAGCAGCGGCTATTGGTAATCTACTATTATATAGCTGTTTCACTGCATCCATAGTAATCACTGGTTCATTGTTAATCTGGCTTTTATACCCTTTGTACTTTCCCTTTCCCTTCCCCTTTCCTTTATCTGAGGATTTCTCAAATAATGTTATACAATGAGTCTCTGCTTTATCTTCCATAGAGTATTTGACGAACATTTTGTCGTTATGCTTTTTTTTTAATGTGGCGACTCTGATGTTTTTAAATTTGATATTTTTAATGTCTTTGGCGTGAATGTATTTAGAGCTAATTGATCAAAATTTAAAAAGTCAGTATATTCCATGACATTGACTTTGTAAGGTCTTGGTCTTTTGCGGGCCGATTCAAAATATGTGGGCCACTGTGAGGGACTCCATACAATAAGTTTTCGCACTTCCCTTTCTATAACTGCATGAACTGTATCGACGGGCATGTATGTATGGCCCGGGAGTAAATAGTTAATTTGAATGACCTCCAAATTAATTGCTGATTTCAAGAATTGATTCATGGCAGCCAATACAATTTTATTTTTGTTTTGACCACAACACGAATCACGGTACATCAACAGATGTTTTACGCCCATTTTATCCTTTTCCTCAAGATATTTCGTTAAGCAAGTTGCAATTTCATTACTTTTGCCATCAGATTCCCCTCATGTATAACAATTAACATCCTGTGTGCGACTTTCATAAATGGTGAAATTAAACACCGAACATTTTCTGGAATAGTATAATTATCATACTTTGTCCATGTGGCGTGTTCAACACTTTTTGTAGGTCAAATCTTCAGGTGATCGTTTCATTGTTGGGTGAATTAAGGGTTTGGTGAATCTTCAATCTCTTATAAGCAGATGTCTTCTCTTTGAGATGGGAGTTCAGCAGCTCTTTGTCATTGTCGTTCATTTCGTCTTTATTATTCTCTGCTTTGACGCAAGTTAGACATTTATCTTTTTTAGGTACGTGAAAGCTTACACTATACTCTTTAAAAATTGTTCGAAATGCGTTCTCACTTAATGCCTGCTTTTCCTGTTCAGTACAATATTTTAAATACATTTGATATAAGTTACTTATATTTTTCATTTCCTAAGGAGAATAAGTTTTTCTTATTACTGTATTATTAATTTTAATTCTTTTTCTTATTTAATTGATCACCATCACTCGACTCTGATTCATCACATGACCAAAGATCTGAACTACCTGATGAGTAGTCTGCTTTATCCTCATCTGACAAAAAGTCAATGTAACTTTTCTGTGTCAAATTGAGTCTCTTCCTTTTCGTTGGTATTTTACCAATGTTATGGTCACTATAATCAGATATATTTGAGTTAAATTTGCTATCACCTGAAGCCACCGAAGGTGATAAGATTGCAGGCTGAAAAGAAGTACCAGCAAGAGTAGATAGAGAGATATTATCTTCTAGTGTCGCGGAAGGAGTAATATCAGTGCAATAAATTTCAGCTACTATAGAAGGTGAGTCTGAGGGTTGCTGCGGAGAGTCGCAAAAAGATGCATGAGATTTATATTCCAAATTTTCTGGTTCCAAATTCTCAGTCATACTAGTGTCAGAAAGCTTAGTTTGTAAGGTTGGGTTTTTGACCTTACCATCGACTTACCCAGCGGTAGTTTGCATGAGACTAAAGGGTGTTTTTCGCATGAGGTGTTGACTGGAATAAAAGATATAACTTGTCTCCACAATATATATTTGGTAATTAAATAGCTACACTAGTTACAGCCCGTGACTGGAACATATATGGTAAGGTTAGAATAAAGAACTTACATGGTGTGGTATACAATAACCTCAATTATGACTATTCAGTAGTCCTCGCAGTCAGTACCGTTATCCAATGCAGTTCATCCAAGATCCAAAGCCTGTATTCGGAAACTGTCGCCTAGCTGTCCATGTGAAATTGTTCGTCAACGATTCATGTGCAGAGTTGTAGCTTCATATTTTATACATATATTATTGGTATTATATTGGGAGACTATTTTTCCTTCTAACGCATATCCATGGGATATGGTAGATCTTCTATAATATAAAAATGAATCGCAAAATGTGTTGGTAAGCGCATAACTCAACAACGCCTGGACCAATTTGGCCAAATCTTTTTTTTAAATGTTCGTTGAAGTTCAAGGATGGTTTTTACGGCGAGAAAAATTAGAATTATTGCTGGAAAAACCCTAAAAATAGCCCTTTTCTTTTTCCCATACAAATGATTTCTAACTAAAACGTAGTCAATTTGAGCTTTATTGCTATGGTATAAAGTTCATATTAAATTACAAGCACTCACTGTTGTCTAAGCAATGTAGGTGTGTTCCTAACGTCAAAGATCATATCTATCAAAACAATGTGCGTGTGTGCGTTGGAGCACAGAATACATAGTTGGAGGAGTTTAATGTCGCGTTCCGAAACTCGCGTTTCTTTTGTATTAGTTTCGGCACGCGAGATAAAATGCATCAGTTTCCACGTCATTACATCAGTCAAACAAAAATCGCGTTACCAACAGTGTTTTATTATTTTTAATATACAAATTTTAAATAAATAAAACAATTCGTACGGCTTAAAAGGATTTGACTTCAAGTCATATCAAATTAAAAAAAAAAAAAGTTGTCTGTTACCTAATCTACTGAGTTTGCTTTTGTCAACTGATACACGAAACAAATTCTAGCTGACCCGACAGACTTCGTCCTGTCAAAAAGATTTGTAATGTGGCAGTTTTTGTGCCTACGTATTTTAAAAAATTCTCCTGAACAGAATTTAGTTAGTGTTTGTTTAGTTCGTGATTAGTGAAAAAATAATTTATATTTGATATGCCTCCTATAAGACGAAGCAATTTAGGTAGAAGAACCAGAAATGCTACAAACCAAGCTAATTACCGATCTAATCGTACTGCACAAGAACGTGACGACGGAAATGAACGTGAAAGAATTCGGATATCACAAACGCGTGAAGCGCGAGCGCGACATTCAACTAATAATCGCGCAAGTTTGAATCGAGCTGCTTTCAGTTACGATGTGTCAATTGACTACAGTAACTACCAATGTGTTGTTATTGGTTCTATGAACTCGGTTTGCTCACACTGTAAGGCATTAAAATACAAAAACGAAGCCAATGGATTGTGTTGCGCAAATGGTAAAGTGAAATTGATACCATTGGATCCACCACCAGAACCATTGTACTCATTGGTTTCAGGAATAGGAACAGATTCTATACACTTTTTGACACATATCCAACAATATAACAATTGCTTTCAAATGACTTCATTTGGGGCAACAAATGTAGTTCGGGAAAATTTTATGCCAACTTTCAAGGTATGTATTATAGCAGTTACTCATAATTATTTTAGCGAACAAAATTTTCTGTCACCAAAGTTAAGATGTGTCACTAATCTTCAATTTCTTAATCATTACGAAATATATCACTTAGTCATCATATTATATGGTGATTCAGTTTCAGTGACACTTTTATTATATTTTATTATATTTGATAGATATTAGTTAAAACTAAATATATACTTTTTAAGATCAAATATTATTTAAGTTTGATCACTGACAATCCATTAATTTATACCACACCATAATATTTTTTTTTTATTTACAGATACAAGGGCAAATATATCACAGAGCAGGTTCACTGTTACCAGTGTCAGATAGCGACAACAAATTCCTGCAAATTTATTTTATGGGCAATTCACCACAAGAAATTAATTTGCGTTGTGCACATAACAATTTAGTAAAGAGGTCTATTGTAGAACAATTACAAACTTTATTTCATCAACACAATCAATTGATTATATTGTTTAAAACTGCCCTGGATCTGATGCCATCCGATAATCACAAAATTGTAATCAGAGCTGATAAAACACCTGCAGGTCAACATACAAGACGTTTTAATGCACCAACTATTGATGAAGTTGCTATCGTTGTAGTTGGAGAAAACTTTGAATCCCGTGATATTGTTTTACATCGTCGGAATGATCAATTACAACGTATAAAGGAAACACACCGCTCATATGATGCACTGCAATATCCCATTATATTTTGGCAAGGTGAAGATGGCTACGATTTCTCAATAAAAATGATAAATCCCATTACAGGTAACTAAAATATTAGTTTAGCTATGGCGATAATATCTCAGTCATTATATTATGTATTTTAATTTTATATTTGAATGTTATTAAAACAAAATCTATTTACAGGTTCTGAAACCAAAAAAAAAGTAAGTTCAATGAACTATTATTCATACCGCCTAATGATTCGGGAAAATGAAGATAATCACATATTGAAATGTCGGAGATTATATCACAAATATGTTGTTGACATGTATGTTAAAATTGAAACGGAGAGATTAACATTCATCAGGTTGAATCAAACCAAACTCCGATCTGAAGAGTATATTCACCTTCGAGATGCGATTAATACTGATGGAAATGCACAGAATGTCGGTCGGATGACTATTCTTCCAGCAACATACATCGGAAGCCCTCGGCATATGCACGAATATGCTCAAGATGCCATGTCGTATGTTCGTCATTATGGTACAGCAGATTTGTTCATCACATTTACATGCAATCCGCAATGGATAGAAATCAAGCAGGAGTTATTCTCTGGGCAATCACCCATTGATCGTCATGATATTACAGCCAGAGTCTTTAGACAAAAGTTGAAATCTTTAATGGATTTCATCGTAAAACATAATGTGTTTGGTGAGACACGCTGCTGGATGTATTCTATGGAGTGGCAGAAACGAGGATTGCCACATGCACACATTTTGATTTGGTTGGTTGAAAAGATAAGGCCAAATGAAGTTGATGCAGTGATATCAGCTGAAATCCCTAATGTACAAGTAGATCCTGGATTGCATGAGGTAGTTATCAAAAACATGATACATGGTCCCTGTGGAACTCTTAATCAAAATTCACCGTGTATGATGGATGGTAAATGTTCAAAACGATATCCACGGACATTAATATCGGAAACAATTACTGGTAATGACGGTTATCCATTGTATCGTCGCAGATCGACAGCAGACAATGGAAAATCAACAATTGTCAAATTAAATCAACAAGATATTGAAATAGATAATCGTTGGATTGTTCCATATTCACCCATTTTATCAAAGACATTCAAAGCACACATCAACGTTGAATCTTGCCATTCAGTGAAATCTATAAAATACATTTGCAAATATGTAACCAAAGGGAGTGATATGGCTGTGATTGGAATTGGTGCAGAGAATTCCAATGATGAAGTTACCCAATACCAAATGGGCCGCTATGTCAGTAGTAATGAAGCAGTTTGGCGAATATTTTCTTTTCCTATTCATGAGAGACACCCTTCTGTTGTTCACTTAGCTGTGCATTTAGAAAATGGACAAAGAGTGTATTTTACAGCACAGAACGCAGTACAAAGAGCTGCTCAGCCACCATCTACTACATTAACCAGTTTTTTTGAGACATGCCAAAACGATTATTTCGCACAAACATTGCTATATTCTGAAATGCCAAAATATTATACCTGGAATCAATCCTCAAGGAGATTTATACGACGGAAACAAGGAAAACCAGTTCCAGGATATACAGATGTATATTCCACCGATGCGATTGGCCGGATTTATTCAGTACATCCAAGCAATGATGAATGTTTTTATTTAAGACTGCTATTAGTCAATGTACGTGGCCCAACATCATTCCAACAGTTACGAACTGTTGATGGTGAATTGTGTGGATCCTACAGAGAAGCCTGTCAACGTTTGCAATTGCTTGAAAATGACGCTCATTGGGATCAAACTCTCAATGATGCTGTAATATCATCACACGCTCATCAAATACGAACATTGTTTTCTATAATCATATCTACATGCTTCCCATCAAACCCAATTGATTTGTGGATCAAGTACAAAGATTATATGTGTGATGATATTTTGTATCAAATACGGAATAGAATGGGAAATCCAAATATACAAATCAGTGAAGAAATTTACAATGAAGCATTGATTTCAATTGAGGACATGTGCTTGATAATGTCAAACAAACTATTAATTCAATTAGGCCTGACCGCGCCCAATCGTCCAATGCATGACGCTTTTAACCAAGAGTTGCATCGAGAAAGACTGTATGATCTCAACGCTTTGAAAGAATTAATTCAAACAAATCTTCCACTGTTAAATGAACAACAGAAGTATGTATTTGAAACTCTTATGAAAGTAACAAATGATGAAACTGGAGGGATTTACTTCTTAGATGCACCTGGTGGTACAGGAAAAACTTTTTTGATTTCATTAATATTAGCAACAATTCGCTCACAAAATAAAATTGCACTTGCACTCGCTTCGTCGGGAATCGCAGCAACTTTGCTTGAAGGTGGTCGAACAGCCCATTCAGCACTAAAATTGCCATTAAATATGCAAAGCAATGAAACTCCAACCTGCAACGTTTCGAAGAACTCTGCAATGGCAAAGGTTTTGCAGCAATGTAAATTGATTGTTTGGAATGAATGCACGATGGCACATAAAAAATCTTTGGAGGCTTTAGACAGAACCTTAAAAGATCTACGGAGCAATAATAACCGATTTGGTGGTGCAATGATTTTATTAGCAGGAGATTTTCGTCAAACATTGCCAGTGATTCCACGATCAACGCCAGCTGATGAACTCAATGCATGTCTAAAGTCCTCCAATTTGTGGAAACATGTCAAAGTACTTCATTTAAGCAAGAATATGCGTGTCGAGTTGCAAAATGACCAATCTGGAAACATATTCTCTAAACAACTCATTGACATTGGTAATGGCAAATTTCCTATAGACATGTTGACTGGCTGCATTAACTTTCCTCAAAGTTTTTGTCAGTTAACTCGATCAAAAGATGAACTTATTCAGAAGGTGTTTCCAGATGTTTCTCAAAATTACAGAAACCATGATTGGTTGAGCGAACGAGCTAAACTGGCTGCAAAAAACATAGATGTAAATGAATTAAATTTCAAAATTCAAGAACAAATTACAGGCGAATTGAGGATATATAAATCAGTTGATTCGGCTACTAATCAAGATGATGTAGTCAACTATCCACCGGAATTTTTAAACTCGCTGGATTTGCCAGGATTGCCACCTCACAATCTTCAATTAAAGGTTGGATCGGTGGTTATAATGTTGCGAAATATCAACCAACCGCGTCTTTGCAACGGTACACGGTTAGCGATAAAAAAATTACTAAACAATGTGATAGAAGCAACTATACTCAAAGGAAAGTATAAAGGAGAAGATGTTCTCATACCGCGCATCCCAATGATTCCGACTGATGTGCCATTTGAGTTTAAACGACTACAGTTTCCAGTGCGGCTTGCTTTTGCTATGACTATAAACAAGTCCCAGGGGCAATCATTAAGTGTTTGTGGTATTAATCTAGAAAACCCATGTTTCTCACATGGTCAATTGTATGTTGCCTGTTCCCGTGTTGGAAAACCATCAGATTTGTTTATCTATGCGCCAGGTAATCAAACAAAAAACATCGTATACCACAAAGCACTACAATGATAATAATAATAATTATGATTCACATGATTAACAATAAAGCGATTACTTACTTTTAAATCCTTATATATGTTTTATCTAATTATTTTTTATTCACAACGCCCTATCACCAGGGTGACGGTTCTGTTCAGGAGAATTTTTTAAAATACGTAGGCACAAAAACTGCCACATTACAAATCTTTTTGACAGGACGAAGTCTGTCGGGTCAGCTAGTTTATAATAAAATGATATCTTGGACCCTGTCAAAGAAAATTCACATGTTGAGGAATACCGATGCACATGTATTACGCTAAGATAATATTCATCAATTTCGTCTAAAAATGCTCACCACCATCGGGGTAATATCATCTTAAATTTAACGCTGTTTCCACGTCTAGTTCTCGACATCTTTCGTATTTTAAATTAAAAAACTCTTATATTCAGTGTGCTTCAGACTAGCAACCAAATGAAAAAGAATGGACGCCACACCCATCTTGTCACATCTGTCATTTTAATAGGCGAAGGTTTCATCGGTATTTTGCTTAGTCGAATGTTACTATTTAGTTATATTAAATTTAGTAAATAGCAGTTAATAACGTTATAATTAATGTATTTAAATATTATAACTTAATAATCGAAACAAAAGAAAAACGAAATATATCGATTAAATCGTGGCGCCATCTGACGGGCCTCAGTCAGAACTGTTTATGACATTACATTTAGTGACATTATGCGCAACTAGAGGTCGCTACATACCTCAAACCGTGACTAAGTTTTTTTAAATGTTACAAGTTGGCGTAGGCAATGTCACTGCAGGTTGCTGGATAGATATATTATGAGAAGTAGGACCCGTGTCGTCATTGTGTACCTCAGAACACGCACGCTCTCCTTGGGTAATGGTTTCATTAATATTTTCCGACAACTGGTGATTTTGATTAGCAACATGAACTGATTGTAGACTACTGTAACAAAGAGAAAATTTTCATTTTTTTTAAATGATATTTGTTAACAGTTGTATCAATATCTCGTTCTACATCATTTTATATATTTCCTGTAAATTAAAAATGCAGAGCTTTTAAGAATTTATAAAAAGTATAAACCTTATTCTATACCTATTTCCTACTTTACGTATAACAGTATACAGAAATTAACTTACTTTCACATTTTCCAGATGTAATAAAATAGAGGAACTTGAATTATTTTCTTTAGATCCCAAATCATCAGGTTTTTTCAAAATTACAGTTGATAAAACTTTTATCATTTTGTTTGGGTCACGTTGCTGAACTTTCTCTTGACTCATTTGGGACTTATAGTCAAATGTTTTGTTTTTCGAAAAGAAAGAAGAATTGTTGTCGTTTTCACTGCTGGAATTTATGGTCAATTTAGGTCTGCTAATTTCATTCAAAGACGTTTCTTCATCAGTGTCCTCTATAATATCACTGCTAATACTATGCGTCCGTTGAACCATTTCATTTTGAGACGTCATATTTACATCAAAAGTAGTTTCTTTAGTATATTTCTCAGGATGCAAATTTTCCTTACCATCTTCTCTTGGCGATAATACCTTAGTAACCCTGAAAAAAAGGAAACTAAATTATACATAATTTACCTTACAGATTTATCAAAAGAAAATTCGAAAATAATTAAATCAATCCTTTTTAAGTGCGGGCCAAACTTTTAATGACTAAAAGTCACACGTTTGTGTCTTCTTTGCCTAGCGCTCCAGGGCCCCGGGGGTCTATTTGCACTTAGCCGACGCGTGCACCAATTAGAACTCAAGAAACTATATTCAAAAAATATACGCGACGATGGCCACCTCGTGTGCGTAAAATAAAATCTTATTCGCATGAAAATCTAAGTAACGCCTTGCTAGAAGTTCGCTGACTGATCGCTTACGGTTAATCATGCCTGACTTGGAGGATAGTGGTTAAACTGTGTGAGTTCGTGAGAAGAACTGGCCGGCTAGCCACAGTACGCGACTGAAGGGCTCCGTCGCCGGAATCTCCCGTCAACTCCTAACCAATATCCAGGTGAGTGGAAGTGCTTTTCCTATAGTTGAGGGTCACGGGGTTTCTTCTAAGACTCAGGTAAATGCAGCGGCTTCTCCAGCGAAGCCTAGCCATTGTTTACTACCGACAGGAATGTATCTTTAAATTCTAACCACTTCAAGTAGTTACCATCAAAAGTAGGAAGTTTTATAGTAGGCAATTTAATTCCACTGTGTCTATGAGAACAACTACTATTAGAATATTGATCATTATGAATGCCTTGAACACTAGTCCCTTTTTTACATCACAAGAGTGGCCTTGACTGCTTGCGATTAAACTAATAAACTGATTCTCTAAAAACTCTCTTTAATTTGCTCCTCAGAGTCAGAGTGTAACATATCAATTTTATTTTAAATATCCTCAAATTCGCTCATTAATGACTTTATTTTACTTTTTAACACTAATTCTTTTTTTTATTTTGAGCTCTGATTCACTCATATAGCACTTGTCACTAATCACAAACGCTAACATCGAATATAATAATATAAATTATTATGTGCACTCAAACTGGTTTCGGGAGGTCCAGTCGCACGCGCTGGTGCCGGTGCCGTAGCTCACACCGAGCTGACAGCTTGACCAACTCCTCGCCTCATAGCGGCGCACACGATGAAGCCGATGCGCTCGACGCCTCAACCCATAAGACACGTCACGTGGAGGGTGTCTACAAATAGTCGGCAAATAAAATTGAAAATAAAGTTGAAATTGGTTCAAGTATTGAAAAGACTCTTTGGGCTTTACCAAAGTATATCTTAGGTATATAACTATTTAAGTATTAGCACGTGCTTAGCGTCGTGAGTGTCATGGAATAAGCGTGTATTATAGTTGAAAATAATGAAAGTTATGAATAGTTGCGACAATTAGGTACGTGCAACATGCATGTTTTAAAGCTCACTATCACTCATAAGCTAAAAAACTTTACAGAACTGACACCATAATGGCGTCACACGCACATGCTTAAACGCTTAAACGTTATGTAATGCAACAAATTTTAACGTAATAGCGTTAACGTTAACGTAATAACATAAAACGTAAAAGCGCAATCACAGATCCCTAATTTCCTTTCAGAAGCTCAAAAATATGATATTGAATGATAAAATATTGTGCCCAGTCGCACGCGCCGCCTACGTGTATTATGTGTGAGAGATGGCAATGTTTCAATCGTTCGTTCGGCTACTCTCTTTGACGCTACTGGCAGCATCTTTGAGCGCGCCGAAAGGCTAGCCGAAAGTAAAATTAGGTAAATAAATAAAGTAAAATTTTGCATTAGTGGACGACTAATAATAGTACATTGCAGTCGCATATCCGTTCCGGTGCTTGAGATTTGGATGTATTGTGGTTGTGACAATCGTGTGTGATGGCGTTAAGTAATAGTTAATATTATGAGATGATGTTGTGTGTCGGAAGAGAGCGTCCTCTCTCATACCTACATTTATGTTCGTCTAACTGGCCAAATGTACTGAACTTGGCAGATTTTTTCACGATTTCAGGTTTGGTCCCATAACAAAAGTTGTTTGTTATCATGACTACAATCACATGTTTAAGTATCTCTTTTGGTTGATATGATGATGATGATGATGATTAATAGGCTTGCGTGATACTATCTTACCTGTTGGTAAGCGATGATGTGGCCGAGGATGAAGCACGCTTGCCTAGAAGTAACCTATTTACTCTTGAGTTAATGACCTCTAGGTTATAGAAATTCCAGTCCTTAGCTGTAACCAAAATAAATGTATTCCCAAAACGCTTTGTACGTATGGGTGAGATGTCCACCATATACCGGTGGCACAACGCCATATGTCTAGTGGTCTGATGATGAAACAGAAGTGGCGGAATTAAATTGTGCATATGCAATGTTTCAGAGCACACTCCCTGAAATGTAACCGAAAGAAAACTGACAAGCTAGCAACTCGGAGTCATGCTCATGATTTTGGAGTTTTGACTTGATCAAAGCTGATGATCTACTTGGCTCGCTTGTGATGTAGAAATATACAAAGCTCGTCTTTGTGCACCTCAAAAGAATTATGAAATCCAACAATTTGAAGTTAAAACAGCATTTTTGTATGGTGAGTTGTCAGAACATGTTAATATGGAGGTGCCTGAGGAGTGAGGATATCCCTGCTGAGTCAGGAAAAATATGCAAGTTAATAATGTGCTAAAACAGTACCAATGTCAGATACCAATTCTTGTTGTAACAGTGCTGACAATAATGTAATTTTAGAGAAAAACGATAACAAGAGTTACATTGATTTTCCATATAAGAAAGCAGTAGGAACCTTGATGTTTTTGTCAACCGTATGTAAACCTGACATTTCTAATTTTTTGAATGTACTTAGTAGATTTTTAAATAATCCCAATAAAGATCATGTGTTCTGTATTCTAACCCATGATTGGTTCAGATGACGGCGCAAAGATCATAGAGCGTCCGTTCTATATGCCAGAAATGAGCCAATAGCGGGCTGCATAGATGACAGCACAAGCGCCCTCTCCCGGTTTTTGATGTTGTTGAAATCGGGCCGCCGTGCGGTAACTTTCTTTTTGAGCACGCTCCTCAATAAATCGATAAATCAAGGGACAAAGTGATCATAACCGTGTTGTGTGATCAGTAACCTGCTTCAACAGTGCTGCTCCATCCAGAGTACTTCGAGGAAGGCTGAAAAGGCGATAAAGGTAAGACGTTCTTGGCTTTGTCGTTGTTATTTTGTTCCAAGATTGGATAATCTCAAACCGAGCTTCATACAGAACAACCACCAACACCAGCTATTTAATACAGTCCGCTTCTCTATTCCACATTCTGGTCCATTCGAGACGGATTCTCATTTTCATTTTTCCAATAAGATTCAAATAGAAAAACATTTGGCTAGCGCTAGACCTACGCGTCCAAAATGGCGGAGGTCTTAGAAATGAAACGAAAAACGTTAACATGCAGGAAAGGATATTTATTTGCAAAATTACAAAAGTTTTATGATTATTCCAAAAAGTTGGGAGCAGAACCAGATATATTGCCAATGTTTACGGTATTAATGTCTGAAATGGAAAGTGTCCGTCTGAGATTTGAATCCACCATATTTGATTTGTTCGAAATAGAAGTACAATTAAAACCTACTAAAGTAAAAATGTCAACAAGTGAGCTTGAATCATTTGACGAAATGTATAATGCGTGCCAGTTAATCGCTAGTAAATATTCTAAATTGGAAAATGATTTCTTCCTTGCGATAGACAAACCGGATTTAGTAAAACCCGCGTTACCAAAGATATCATTATTTCAATTTGACGGTGAAACAGAAAATTGGATGACCTTTTATGACACGTTTTTATCATCAGTTCACAATCGAAATTTCACAGATATCGATAAGTTTCATTATTTACTCTCATGCGTAAAGGGCCCTGCCTTGAATATAGTTAAAAAACTGCCGATAATTGCCCCAAATTACGCATTAGCTTGTCAAAGCTTAATTGATAAATACCATGATCACAGAACACTAGTATGTAGGTATTTCGATAAAATGTTGAACTTTACACCGTTAACAAAAGATACCTCGTCGAATTTAACTTCATTTATAGAAACCTTTGATCACTCTCTTAAAGCGATTCAAGCATTAAATATTAAACACTTGGACGACTTTCTATTGCGTCATTTAGCGTTACAAAGACTCAACCCTCATACGAGAAAATTATTCGAAGAAAGTCAGGATCAAAAGTTAATACCTACTTTCGAAGAACTTATGCAGTTTGTAAACTAACAAATTAAAGTTCTAGAACATTCGTTTATAAATGTGGCTACTAATAACCCGTCGAAGTCTAGTAAATAACCCGTCAAAGTCGTTTCTCAATACGGCACGAACTCCGCAAAATATTAATAACCGTAATGGAAACTTAAGCTGCGTGATTTGTAAACAAAATCACATGATTTATCGATGTGATCAATTTCGTAAATTGTCGGCCGATGAAAGAATGAACCGTGTTCATTCACTAAAACCGTGTAATAATTGTCTTAAATCTGACCATCAATCGAATGCTTGTAAAAGCACAATGAGTTGTGGGGTCTGTGCAGAGCTACATCATTATTTTAAATATAATACGTTATCAGATAGCGCGCGAACATCGTCCGTGACGGTGCAGTCTCCTTCGCTCGCACTAAACGCTGGTCGCTTCGTAAGTGACGTCACATGCACAAATACACAATAATCATTCATGAGAATAACCTGTGTGATTATGAGGTAGTTCTAGGAGTACCTAGAACTACACAATCAATTACATGAGTGAGGGTAGTAACCCTCACTCATGTAATTGATTGTGTGGGTCAGTTTCACGATTGTCGAGCAGTTATAGATTCCGGGGCACAAAGTTCTTTTATAACAATTGAGTGTGCTCAAAAACTAGGATTAAAACGTAAAAAATGTCCTTTTACTATTCATGGGATCGGCGGAGGGGTAGTAAAAACTCAAGGAATGGTCACGTGTATTGCTTGAAACCAAGACAGGCGTGTGGTCCGACGTTCCGAGTTAATTTAGTAGTTATTTCAAAGGTGTCCGCGGATATGCCTAATGTTTAATTTACTGAAAATGTTATTAGCGAATATAAAACTTATAAGTTGGTGGATCCATTGTTTTTCAAGCGTTCACGAATAGATATTTTGTTGGGGAATGACATAGTCCCAGATTTAATTATTGAAAAACCATCCGTAATTAGGGATGGTATTCCTAGTGTGATTAAAACATTTTTGGTGATGTAGTTAGCGGAAAATTATATCCGTTTAAGAAATATAATTCGCAAAATCTTAATTTATCAGTTTCGTATGACGACGAACAGTCAATTGACAAAACATTACGTGATTTTTGGGAAGTTGAAGAGGTGCCGTGTACCCCGTCAACAAGTCCAATGGATCAACTAGCCGGGGAGATATTTTCTCATGAACATACGCGGGAGTCGAACGGCCAATACGTAGTTCCAATGCCGTTCGCACCTAACCCCGCGCCATTGGGACAATCGCGTGCCGCGGCCGAGCGACGACTGATCTACTCGGAGCGTAAACTCGCACATGTACCTGAATTGAATAACAAATATAAGGAATTTATGCGTGAATATGAAGACCTCGGTCATATAGAGCTTTATCAGGGTGATCAGCCTAGTAAATACATTATCCCACATCACAGTATTTTGAGACCTAGTAGTACCTCAACTCCGTTGCGAGTAGTATATGATGCGTCTGCGAAAACCATATATAACTTGCCGTGTTTGGTAAGCACCTGCGCCAAGCGGAAGGTGACGACGCCGTGGGGCCTTTCCAGCCACGCCTCAAAGAGGAGCTTTACCGCCTCGATCGTGGCGTGTCCAGCACAAGGTTGCGACAATCAATCTCGCCATTTCACCATGAGATCCCGCCGGAAATCTATCCGCCATGCCGCAATTTGTCATGGCAGCGGAGTTTTGCCCCGACGTTGCATCTCCACGCGTAAGTCATGTATGTGTGCAAGGACTGTTGCCTCCAAATCCCATGGTGGTAGGCCAGCAAGGAGGCTCGCCGCTTCGCACGACACCGTACGGTATCCCCGGATCATCCGAATGGCTATGACCCTCTGGCAGGCGTTCAGCCGGGCCGCCACTCGCTTTCGCAGCGTCGTCGCCCAGACCGGCGCCCCGTAAAGGGCCATGGACCAAACGATGCCTGCTTAGAGCTTCCGGCAGCAGGCGTCTGGACCCCCTAGGTTCGGCAGGAGCCGCTTGAGAGCAGCCCCAGTCCGATTCAATCTGGGAGCCAAACGTCGGAAATGCTCTCCGAAGTTCCACCGGCTGTCGAGGACGAGTCCCAGGTACTTCATCGTCGACCCGACGCCGATGTGAACTCCTACCGTTAATTGGGAGCCCGGAGGTGGCGCGCTCCGAGGGCCGTGAAAACACATGGCCTCGGACTTACGCAGTGCCACCTCGAGTCCCAACTGCTCGATCCTCTCTACGACTGTCGCAACCCCGCGTGTCGCTAGTTCGACCGTCCCCGCGCCAGGACCAGCGTGTATGGCTCATGTTTGGGTTGAATTGCGCACCTGCAAAATGGCAGCGTAAGATTGAGAATATTTTAAAAGATATTCCAGGAGTACATGTTTTCATTGATGATATTACAGGACCTAATGACAAAGTACATCTAGAGCGCCTGGAGATGGTTTTTTCACGGTTGGCTGTATTCAGCCAACAGTGAGGTTTAAAAGTAAATTTAAACAAATCTCAATTCTTGAAAGATGAAATTGAATACTGTGGTTACATTATTAGTAAGAAGGGTATATCTGGGACCAGTAATAAGATTAAAGCTATTAGAGATGCACCTAGGCCTAAAAACATTACTGAGTTACAAAGTTTCTTAGGACTTAATATTACTATGGTAGATATTTCCATAATTTGAGTAATACTTTAGAAACTTTACATAGATTATTGAGGAAAGACACTAAGTGGCATTGGTCAAGGGAATGTGAGGTAGTATTCCAGAAGCTCAAGAAAGGATTGATTTCAGATACTGTGTTAGCTCACTACTCACCTGATTTACCTTTGGTGTTGGCTACAGACGCTTCTCCGACTGGAGTTGGTGCAATACTTTCCCACATCATGCCAGATGGTTCAGAACGTCCTATTCACTATGCATCTCAAACTTTAAATAGTTCTCAAAGAAAATGGGCTCAGATAGCAAAGAAGCTTATGCAATAATTTTTGGTGTTAAAAAATTCTTTCAATATTTATATGGTAGGAAGTTCATCCTGTATACAGATCACAAGCTTTTGTTACAAATATTTTCACCTTCTAAAAGCTTTACCACAACTCTCAGCGGCTCGTATGCAACATTATGCTATATACCTGCAAGGTTTTAATTATGAAATTAAATATAAAACTTCTAAGGCAAATGCTAATGCAGATGCATTGTCAAGGTTACCAATTGAAGTGGAAGAGCCAAAGTTACGGGAAGAAGTTGATGTTTGCCAAATTGAATTAATAGAGAAATTACCTATTACTATAGATCAGATTTGCGATTCTACCAATCGAGATTTAAAGTTGCAGCCTTTACTATTAGGGTTACGTTCAGGTAATATTATTTCACACCTGGATAGATTTGGGATTGACCAATCTGAATTTTCATTACAAAATGGTTGTATTTTGAGAGGATCATGAGTAGTCATTCTTACACAGCTGAGGCCTACTATACTTAAAGATTTACATACTGCTCATTTCGGGATTAATAGAATGTTAGCTTTAACTAGGCATTATTGCTGGTGGCCTGGTATTGACAAAGAAGTGCGAGACCTAGTGGCAAACTGCGTACAGTGTTTTTTACAACAAAGAAATCCGATTTTAGTAGCTAATAAGCATAGGTACTTGGGAATATCCCACCAAACCGTTTGAACGGGTTCACATTGATTTTGCTGGTAAGTTCGTGAGAACTTATTTTCTAATATTGGTGGATGCATTTTCAAAATGGCCTGAAGTGTATATGCTTGATCGGATTACTACTGAAAATACAATAGAAATTTTAGAAAGAATATTTGCTACTTTTGGTTATCCTAAGATTTTAACTAGTGATAATGGTCCCCAATTTACAAACTACAAGTTTCAGGATTTTCTGAAAAAACATAACATTCTACATAGGCGTTCTGCTCCATAAAATCCTGCTACAAATGGCCAGGTGGAACGTTATGTCCAGACAATCAAAAATAACTTAAAATGTTGCAATGTAAGTAAAGGACATTTACAACAAGTTCTAAATAAGATTTTATTAATGTACAGAATTACACCACATCCATCAACATCTAAAGCTCCATCTGAGCTACTGCTTGCTTATCAACCTAGCAGTAACTTTTCTTCACTTGTTCCGGGTAATTGCTTTTCTTCTGAAGGGATGAGTGGAGTAAGAACATTATCTGTTGGTGAACGGGTAATTGCCAGGAATTATATGGGTTCTGAGAAGTGGAAATTTGGAACCATTAAGAAAAAGCTAGGGAAACTGCATTATTTTGTTAAAATGAATAATGGTATGAGTTGGAAGCGACATATTTACCAGTTAAAAAAAGTTGGTGATAGAATAGAATGGCAACATGAGTTTGATATTCCCATGTCTGAGGATTCTGTACCAAGGACTTGCGATACAGTTATTTCTAATGATTCAACTAATACTTCTACTTCCTTGCTAAACGATAATAATTTAATTTCAGAGTCATTATGTAAGGATAACATTACAGTAAATGTTCCAAATGTTTCACCCGAGTTTTCTAGTGTTGAAAGTGTTCCTAGTTCTAAGAATGTACCTAAAGTTTCCCAGGAAGTTGTACCTATACTATGATTTTTTATTAGATAGACTAAAGTGACAGCTATAACAATGGTTGTTTGACAGTTGGGCATTGTCCACTGCTGTCACTTTGGTTCGTCTAATTAAAAATCATGGTATAATTCTAATTCTTCTGCTGTTGTTGTACGTGGGAGTAGCAGAGTTAGTAAACTAGTTCAGAGATTGAATTTGTAATTTTTATATGGAAAAAAAAGGGGAGGAAACTGTTACGGTGTTTACCTAAATAAATAGTTTACGCATGCTGAATATGGCAACTTTTAGTTGCATAATCTTTGGTCTACAACTTCATTCCTCTCGATCACTGGACTTCTGTAAGAAAATATGTGCCGTTGTAAAAACCTGATTTTTAATTATAGTGAAATAAGTAAAAGCAGTGTTTTTCATTACAATACAATTCTTAGCCACTCATACAGTAGAATCCCGATTATCCGGATCAATTAAAACCAGGGGTATTCCGTATAATCGAAAATCCGGATAACCGATTTCAAAGCAAATCAAACAATATTTAAATTTTAATAAGTTTTTATTATGTAATGGGTTCACTTAGATCTTACGATATATAAAAAACGAGCAATAACGATAGATAATGAATTACATAACACCTATGTAATTTAAAATTTTGGTTGGAAATAACTTGTTATTGATCTTTGACGTAATGAATCACATCTTTTCATTGCGGCCAAGTCCCTGATGCGCTTCAGTTGTAACAACTGTATGGGATCAGATTCGTCCTGTCTTTCAAACCACTTAAAAGCAACATCTAGAGCTTCAAAAGCTTCAGCGTGAGATGGTACTTGACATACATCCCCAGTTTCAGTCTCTTCTTCATCTTCTCTCTTGTTACTGTTCAAATCCTCAATGATTTCTTCATCAGTTAATATTTGGAATCCAGGGTCTTCACTATCGCAGTTCAGCCACTCCTTAATATTCTCTTCATCGCACCCTTCACCAATGCTAAGAATTTTCATTGCTTCTGTTATTTCTTTAAAATCGTCGTGCGGTTTAATTGAAGAATTAGATAGAGTTGATTTTAATAATTTATTCCATGCCCTTTTTAATGTTTGCAACTCCACAGAGTTCCACGCTTCTACCAGCATGTAACAACAATCTTTTAAATTAATTTCTTTAACAAACTTTAACAACGTTTCTATTTCATTGTCGTCTGCTGATAAAAGACGACGCAGTAGCTGCTTTCTGTATAAACGTTTTAAAGTTTCAATGACACTTTGGTCCATAGGTTGCAATATCGATGTTACGTTAGGGGGCAAAAACTTAACTGTGAACTTCCCATTTTCTCGATTTAGTGTTTCAGCGGAAGGGTGCGTTGGCGCATTATCTAATAACAACAATACATCGCCCTCTTTTCCCACGTCCTTTTGAAATTTCTTCACCTCAGGAATAAATGTATTTTCGTACCAAGTAAGAAAGATATCTGTGTTCATCCACGCTTTTTGTTGGTTAGCGTAAGTTAAGGGTATTTTAACATTTTTGAAACAGCGCGGATTTTTTGATTTACCAATAAGTAGCAGTGGCAATCGATGTGTTCCTTTAGCGTTTGCGCAAACCATAACTGTAACTCTGTCCTTACTCACTTTGTGCCCCGGTGCTGCATTTTCACGACGCGATGCTAATGATCTGCTTGGTAGAGCTTTCCAATTAAGACCTGTTTCGTCCGCATTGTATACAAAATCTAAATCGTATTTTTTTTCATCTAGAAATTCTTTTAACTCGTCTACAAAAGAGTCGGCTGATGCAACGTTAGCAGACAGTTTTTCTCCTTGAATCTCCAGTTCTCGAATTCCATGTCTAGATTTGAATCTTGCTAACCATCCACAGCTCGCCTTGAAAGAAGTATCACCACCAAGTTTTTGATTAAAATCCAATGCTTTTTCACATAACAGAGGTCCAGATATGGGCTGGCCGCATGCTGTCTTTTGTAAGAACCAAGTAAAAACTGCATTCTCCAGAATTTCATTTTGAGATTTTTTCATGACTTTACGTTGCGAGCTCCCATCTTCTTGCTCAAGCGCGCAGGTGAATTTCATTATGGAATCAGAATTCTTTTTAATATCTGATATCGTAGAAGTTCCGACACCATATATTTGTGCCAACTTACTGCCAGATTCACCATTTTTTATACTCTCAATTATCTTCATTTTGTCTTTAAGAGACAACACTACTCTTTTTCGCTTGGACATTTTAAATTTCCAACACAAAACGTAAACAAAAATAAAAGACAACCTTTCAGTTGAACGTTATCAAAGAAAATGAAACAATAACAAACACTATCCCGCAAACAAATAGGAGCGGGAGTACGTACAGCGTCGGAGGCGGGAATAAACTTGTCGTAACATGTCTCGTTGCGCCGTCAAAACATTTTTAAATTGATAATTAGAGCCGAGACGAATGAGTCCGGATAATCGGATGTTCGGATAATCGATGTTCGGATAATCGGGATTCTACCTACCCCAACAGGAAGTACACGAATAATCGTTGCATAAATGTTATTTGTTATGAAATGTTATTTTAATCTGTCCTAGCTCAGAGGACACCGGTGTCCTCTCACATCCACGCCACTATAGGCCTTAATTCCGATGTTTAGAGTCTACTTTTGTATGAACAAGTTGGGTAGTTGTGGATCGAAGTGTTAAAGTGGTTCTGCTGAAGAGTATGCTCTGTAGCATGACCACTTTGAATTGATATTTTCCAAGAAACTAACAATATACAATTTTTGATATTAAGCTACAAAAATATACACATTATCTACATTTTATCCTGTAATTTTTACATAATGTAGTCCAAGTGGTTCTGCTGCGGAGCATAACACGAAAAAACACTACCTTGCAACGTAACTGCGATCAAAGAAATGTTCATGACAGCGTTGACGGCTGTTAAGTGTCAAACTGTTCTATCTGTCTTAGACATGCGTAACGTAACATGCGTTTAATTCCTCTTCAAAAAACTTCCTTTTACACCAAATTAATTAAACATCTTGCTTTACCATTTCATCATCTTTACGATATTTTTTTCTTATTTCCAAAATAACTAGTGCTTACATTCTCTTTGACACCGGTGGTCACTAAACCCTTTTAAATAAAGGGATCTAAAATAAGTACACTATGGCCAATTCGCTCAGTCTAGTGTGTCACCCGTGTCCTGTCAAGTCGCGCTTGTGTCAGTCTTAAACACCAAAAGAAAATATTTTTCTGAAGAAATATGCCGAGTTACGCATTACGCCATTGTGATTCGCGTTATGGCAAAACATCGGCCTATATTTTTGCGATAGGCAAGCACGTTCATAAAAACTATTTGTCAAAATACTGAAAAGTTCAAACAAAAAATCGCTGCAGCGCTAGATTGCCATTATGGATACTTTAGGATACTTTTTCGCGACCAACAGGTCTTAAGCGCCATGAATTTGACATCTATTAGTGCATAACAATTATTAAGTCCTCTTCCTGACTCGCAAACTAAGGATAGCTTTTCTTTGAAGCTGTTCAGACTATCTTTCTGTTTTAAAGCATCATCGAAATTTTGAAGAGCCAAGATGTCATATATGTAGTAGTTATGACATCTTGGCTCTCTATATAATATAGTTTGAATCCTAAATTACTTATTACTTTTTCTTGTTGGGTCTTTCTAAGAAATTCATCGATTTTTGTACCGACTGTCGCTAATTTGTTCAAAATGTTTTCCTGCAACTTTTCTATTTTTTCAAAACGTTTTTTCACAGTGAGCTTAGGTTTAGGGTTTTCTATCAAATCGGGATCGATAAAATACACAGTTTCTAATGTTGATCTTTGCCCTACGATGTAAAGTGTATTCGACCAGAAAACAGTTGGGTCTTCAACTGGAGTAACAATCATATTTTCTGCTTCTGGTCCTTGTGCAGGTTCTTCTGCTGGAGCTGCGCAAATTAAGTGTCTTGTCGCTGGTTCTTGCTCAAATTGTTCGAGTATAGGTCAATGGGCAAAAATGTATGGAAGCTGGTACACCTCTCCAATAGCAATGAGATATATATCGTTAGATAGGTCTTTTTAATTGGAACAACATTTACTATGACAGCTTTGTTGAAATGTTTGTCCGTTCCGAGTTTTAGGTGAAAAACAAAGGTTAAAAAAAAAACCGTTATCCCTCGTATTCTCTTTTCATTACCTTTTTTTCTTCAAAAATACTGTCAGTGAAGCGAATTGAATTCTAAGAACTGGCACTAGTTGCAGTTCTGTTGGTTTTACGCCCAGATTTCATACAAAGAGCATGGGACGTACCACCTTGTAGTAAATTGATATTGGTACCCATTAGAAAGGTCTTTAAATATGTATTTATTTGCTGTATGGGGGCAACTTTGCAGCTTGCGTGGGAAAGAAGATATTCATCTTTATAAAAGCTGAAAATTCTTACGCGTGCATATTCGACATCTCGATTTTATCCATTAGGTACTTCGAACTACTATGCGCTAGGATCGGTGTTTCGTAATTGGCATTCAATATGAATCTTCACTCTGTATAGTTACATAGGTGAGTAAGTAGTACAGTAGATCCAACGTACAGATAAGTGTGAGTGAAACAGATAGCGTGTAGTCGGCATACGAGTTAGTAGGGGTTCACATCGGCGTCGAATCGACGATGAACCTGGGACTCGTCTTTGACAGCCGATGAACCTGGGACTCGTTCTCGACAGCCGATGGAATTTCTATGAGCACTTCGGACGTCTGCCTCCCAAACTGAATCGGACTGTGGTTAACCGCCAAGGGACTACTACAACTTAGGGGGTCCAGACGCCTGAAGCTCTACACAGGTATCGTTCATGGCCGTTCCGGTCCGGTATGGGCACCGTTGCTGAGAAAGCGACTGGCGGCCATGCAGAACGCATGCTAGAAGGTCATGGCCATCCGGATGGCGCGGAGATACCGCAGGGTTTCCCGAGAAGTCGCAAGCCTCCTTGCTGGCCTGCCACCATAGGATCTGGACACAACAGTCCTTGCACGATTTGCGCGTGGAGATGCAACGCATGGCAGACAGTGTTCCAGCGGGATCTCATGGTGAAATGATGAAAGCGACTATCGCAGCCCAGTGCTGGGCACGCCAAAAGTATGGCAGTAAGTCCTCTCTTTGAGGAGTAGCTGGAAAGACCTCACGGTGTCTTCATTTTCCGCATGACGCAGGTTCTCACCGGATAAGGTAAGTTCGCGGATTTCCTGCACTGGATTCATGCGGAAGAAACTTGTGTGAAAATGCGGTAGAAGTGTGCCCCGCTTACAATAATAATCTACTAACAAGGTATATCCTCTCAGGATTTTATAATATGGCACTTCATCTTTTGGTTTGCAAGCCACTCTTAACCATGATTAGTTATTGGTGGAAATAAAAATATATATAGTCAATATTTACCCTGCCGATTCAGAAGAGGGAGAGAATACTGCATGTAGGTGATTCACTTTACTCTCCTAATAGAGTTCGCACTTGCTCTGTGATCCCCCCATCATATTCTTGGGATGCTATAGATCTTCCATCTGTTGAGTTGGAGGCCTGATTCTTCCTCCCGCTGATCCTTATCTTTTTCTTTCTTGATAAGTCTAGGTTGCTTACTTTGAACCTTCTTCGGTGCTCCTGCTGACCCTCTGGAGAATAGAGAGGATAAAGTTCCACCCTGTATCCCTGTCTCTTGTCTAACCTGTACTACTTCTTGAGCAAGATCCTGTTGTCCCCTTCTGTCTGAGCTAAAGGATAACCTTTCTTTTGACGTCTCACCGAAGTCTCTCTCAAGTCTCGTACCTCCCTGCTGCTTATTGCATATAGAAGCTCATTTCCTTTTGCTTTCCTAAGACCTTTCTCATCTCACCCCTGAGTTTGTTTCGGTGTTTCTTGTCCGGGCAGTCAGCTAGGAAACACCGGCCCCATCTAGTTTAAAATGACAAAAAAAAAAAATGACGTGTAAAAGTGTTTTTGAAAAACCTATTTGCAAAAAATAAATATCATTTCATATCATTTCATCTGGGGAGCCATAACTTTCGCTACGTATAACTCTATTATCTCCCCCGCAGTTTTAGTCATAAGTAGTTCCTTTGCATCCTTCTCCCTCCCTCCGCTTCTATTACCTTGATGCTTTAAAGATTCGAGGGGGAACTGGCTGGACTTTATGTGATAGACATAGGTTATATCTGTTTTTTGTTCTTGATATCCCTGTTAAAGACCCCTTTTGATAGATTCTTTCCTGGTAAAGACTTCCCTTTTTTTTTGGTCTCTTGCCTGATCTCCAATTGGAGATGGTATGTGGATATCATCTCCACTATCTTCGATCCTCTGGTGTACCAGTCTCTTAAATTCCTCTCTGATAGTTTTCTTCTTAGAGGTTGAAAGGGTTGCTTTTTGAGTGATCTTATCATCATCCAAGCTTAGGCAGAGCACTGCCGTGTTCTTGTTTTGAGTCTTGAAGATTATTTTGAATATGTTATGCTAAACTTAATGCAAATGACAATATTTTATATTAATTTGTTTGTCATTTCATGGCAATACTAAAAAACATAGAAAATCTAAAATATCTATGTGCATTTTCAGTCAAATTAAAAATACTATAGAGGAGACTCCTCTAAAATTTACTATAGAGGAGTTTGCAAGCAACTTGCCATTTTAGCAGATTTTGAAAATCAGCTGTCATACCATAGAGGGTTTTGCATCTAACCTTATACTGCTTGATGGATGACGTTATGCAATAAAGTCGAAACTTTCGACTTTATTCCTAAACTTTGTAATTGAAACTATGTAGTTAAGGTATAAAAACAAAAAACAAACTACAAAATGCCGAAGTATTAAAGTACTTTTAATGAAAAAATGTTATTAAATATGTATAGATACATCTTCGAAGCCATGCTCACAAAGGTCATTACTAATGTCATTATTATGAGCATCGGGTATGCGAGGCTGATTTTCAATATCAGCATAGTATTTTAATTCCGGTAATTTTCTCCATTCTTGACCGAAATGCTTTTGAAGTAAATTGCTCACATCTTTGACTTTGCTTTCTGTGGGTAAAATAATTGGGGTTATGGTCAGAAGGGTAATCATAGTATTTAAAAAAAAAATTGTAGTTACTTTTTTGTTATTAACACTTCGATCCACAACTACCCAACTTGTTCATACAAAAGTAGACTCTAAACATCGGAATTAAGGCCTATAGTGGCGTGGATGTGAGAGGACACCGGTGTCCTCTGAGCTAGGACAGATTAATTTTATTCCGGTAGGTCTGTTTTCCTTGTACCAAGATATTCTCGGTTTTAGTGCGAGTTGGGAAAAATCGTTTACTTTCATGAATGGAAAGTGCCAGGATGAAGTAGGTTTTATCACGGGCTCATAAGCAGCTTTCCAATCGTAGACTGGTATTGTTGTCAGATTGATGCATGTTCCATTTTCCTGTAATACTTCCGTGTATTCCGAGGGAGAAACAATCACTTCTTGGTTTCTTAATGTCCTTTCAATTTTCGCAAACACCCGGTCGGGAGGAATGATACAGTCTCCTACTACTGGAAAAATTATTTCAATTTTTTACATTGCGGGGTGCTTCACTGTATAGCATACAGATCATTCCCGTATTTTTGTTTTGTTTGGAACATCCGTCACAAATTATCCTTAGTATCTTCACATGCGGCTCTATCGCGATTCCTTGTAGAAAGTGATAAACTGCAATAATAATTTGGTTTTTCAACATGGAAGTCACAAATTCCCTAAAAGTTGAAAAGTTTTGTGGAGACAACTTCAACCAATGGAAATTTCAAATGAAATGTGCTTTGAGAGCAAGAGGCTTGAATATTTATACTCCAAAACCAATAGAACCTTCAGCGCAACAGCAATGGAACAAAGATGACGGCATGGCAATGTTCATCTTGACATCGTCAATGGATCTTAACCAAATTGCATTAGTAGAAAACTGTGAAACCGCTAAAGATGTGATGCGTAAGTTGGAGGCAATTATGAGTACAAATCAGAATTCAACAAGATGATGATACACGAAAAATTTTACCAATATACATATTGTTCGAGTGACAAAATGGCGCAACATGTTTCAAAAGTGGAAAGTTTAGCCAAGCAGCTCAGAGAATGTGGTGAAAAGTTGAGTGATAGCGCTGTTATGACCAAAATACTAAGTACACTGCCACCTGCATATCGTTCCCTGCGACAAGCGTGGTTATCACTTGACCCAGAAAATCAAACAATCCAAAATTTAACATCGAGATTAATTGATGAAGAAGCAAGTTTGGAGCATGATGTAAACAATGAGACAGCCTTAGTGATCACCAAAAAAGGTCCTAAACAAGGTAAACACATTGAGAAACTTAATAACGCTTCCACGAGCAATACCAATAAGTCAAGTCATAGATTTGTGTGTTACAACTGCAACAAAAGGGGTAATTTTGCAAGAGAATGTAAAGCGCCTAAGAAATCTGATTGTAAGAATCAAGAGCAGCGGAAAATGTTAGCATTCAATGTAGAGAAGACTTCATCATGTGTCAACGAACATGATGCGTGGATATTGGACAGTGGGGCATCAGCCCACATGACCTACAGCCGTGATTTTTTCTATGAATTTCAAGAATATACTCATGATAAGAACAGAACAGTGAAACTTGGAAATAAGCAAAATGTTCAAGTTTGCGGAAAAGGCTCAATTTTAATAAGAAGAAAAGTTAAAGAACATTTTGAGAAAAGTGTGTTAGAAAATGTAATATATGTGCCTGAGTTAAGAAGAATTGCTTTGATTATGAGAAATAAGGAAACTGTCATGTCTGCACATCTAAAAGAAAACAATCTTTTTGAGTTAGAAATTAAAACAGTTGTACAAGAAAGCTGTAATATAGTACAGTCATATGTTAAAGTGTGGCATGAGCGCCTTGGGCACTTAAATATTAAAGAAATACAAAATATGAGTAAAACAGGAGCAATACCTGTAATGCTGACAGGAAATGATAAGTTTGTTTGTGAGGCATGTCAATATGGCAAGCAAACCAGGTTACCATTCAGAAAATCAGAGCGAGGCAAACATCAGGCTGGTGATATTGTTTACAGTGATGTTTGTGGTCCCTTTGAACAGCCATCAGTGTCAGGAAAGCGTTATTTTGTTTTGTTTAAGGATGGCGCCACTAGTTATCGTCATGTATATTTCCTTAAACACAAGAGTGAGGTTCTTGAGCATTTCATAAAATATAATGCCATAATGTACAATCAGTTTCATCATGATATACACACTTTACACACAGATAACGGCACAGAGTATGTGAACAATGAATTTAAGAATATCCTGGCAAGCAAAGGAATAATTCATGAATGTACTGCCCCATACACCCCACAGCAAAATGGTAGAGCTGAAAGAGAATTGCGAACAATAATGGAAAGCGCAAGGTCAATGCTTTATGCAAAAGACATTCCTAAGAATTTATGGGCTGAAGCTGTCAGCTGTGCTATTTACATATTGAATAGAACTTCATCAAGTCAAACTGTTAATGTGTCACCTTATGAACTCTGGTATGGACATAAACCAAACTTAGACCATATAAGAATATTCGGTTCTACAGGATATGTACATGTACCAAAAGAAAAAAGAAAGAAAAGTACAAAAATGTTATTAGTTGGATATGAACATGAAAACTACAGGATGTACAACCTGGATACCAGAAAAATAACAGTGTCAAGAGATGTGAAATTTGAAGAACACAGCATACCAAAAAAAAGTAAACAGAATTACATGGAAATGAAAATTCATGAAAAGGAAGATGAGACAATGTTGACATATCCACAGTGTGAGGCTCAGGTTCAGGAAGTATCTTCGGATGATAGTGACTGTACCATGAAGAGTACAGAAGATAATGATGAATCATATCATCCACCAACAAGTTATATAAGAGATGATGGAAATCAGAGAAATATCACATTGCGTCCAAGACGTAATGATAATTTGGAAATGAATCTAATTGAGATAGATATACCAAATACCTATAACGAAGCTGTCACTGGTCTGAACCAATATAATTGGAAGAAAGCCATTGAAAGTGAGCTTAAATCCCATGAAGACAACAACACATGGCCAATCACAAACAGAACAGAAAAGAAGCCTATTACTAGTAAATGGGTATTCTCCATTAAGAAAAATAGAAAAGGAGAAATTGAACGGTACAAAGCTCGTCTATGTGCCCGTGGCTTTACTCGGGTAAAAGATTTGGATTACAAGGAGACATTTTCACCCACTACCAGGTTTTTTTTTTTTTTTTTTAACGTAGGTAAAATCATCCAATGAGGTATGATTCCATTAGATTGTTATTGAGTATAGCAGCAAGAGAAGACCTTGAGATGGAGCAGTTCGATGTGAAGACAGCTTTCCTATATGGGGAGCTTACAGAGGAAATCTACATGGAGGTGCCGGAGGGTATTAAAGTGGAGTCATCTAAAGTATGTAAGGTGAACAAATCCTTATATGGCCTTAAACAGTCTTCTCGTTGTTGGAACAAAAAGTTTAGTTCATTTCTTACTACATATGGATTTAAAGTATGTCATGCGGATAATTGTGTTTTTGTTGGATATTTTAATAATATCAAAGTATTGTTAGTGATCTATGTCGATGATGCACTTTTGTTGTCAAAAAGTAAGGAGTAAATCCATAATTTTGAAAGATTTAGGAAAGAATTTTGAAATAATAAAGTTAACTTTAAATTCCTTTATTGGCCTGGAAATAAATAAAACAAGTAATGGTATAACCATAAACCAAATAAATTATATTGAAAACCTAATTAATAAGTATAATATGTCTGATGCTAAAAGCTGTCATACACCAGCAGATGTGAATGTACAATTATCTAAAAATGAAAGTGTAATAGTTAGTGGTTTTCCTTATAGGGAAACAGTGGGAGTATTATTATTTATATCATCTGTTACTAGACTAGATATAAGTTTTGCAGTTAATTTAGTGATTAGGTATGTTAATAACCCAGGAAAGCCTCATGTGAATGCTGTAAAAAGAATAATTCGTTATTTACTCTGCACCAAGAGGATGTCAATTGTTTATCACGGTAATACAGACTTAATTGGTTATTCAGATTCTGACTTTGCAGGCGATGTAGACTCTAGAAAATCCTATACAGGGTATTTATTTTTAATGAATGGAGGACCTGTCACTTGGGCAAGTCGAAAACAAAATACAGTACCTTGTCAACAACAGAGTCTGAATATATGGCTGCTAGTGACGCAGCAAAGGAAATATTGTGGATTAGACAATTTTTATTGGATATAGGTGAACCACAAAACTCTGTTATATTGAATATTGATAATCAAAGTGCGATTAAGTTGATAAATAATCCAGTTTTTCATAAAAGAAGTAAGCATATTGATGTGCGCTATAACTTTATTAGAGAAAAGGTTGAACAGAAAATAATTGAAATTAAATATGTTGAAAGCTCAAATCAATTAGTTGACTTCCTCACTAAAGCTTTGCCTCTTAACAAGTTTAGTTTCATAAGAGACTGTGTCCTTAAAACAGTTTTTTAAGTTTGTTTTTTTTTTTTTTTAAATGGACACCTTTAAATTTAAGTGGGAGTATTAAGTTTAAGTAAATGTTAAAGGTGTCACTATCAACTAATTGTAATTAGTCGTTTAGTCGGGTTCTGTGATAACAACACTAGCTACTGTAGCACATCACTATTTTTTTCTCTTGTAATGTGTGTGATCTCGTGGTGAATTATAATAAACCAGTTATTAATTAAAATAGAATTCTTACTCAATTAGTTCATTAGAAAAACCCTAATCCTAATACTTTAACTAAATTAAAAAACGGTAATCAATTTTTTTTTATAATTTTTGGTTAAATGTTATATTAAATAGTAATATTTAAATACTTTAATTATAAATATTAGTAAATTATAAGTATTTAAATATTACTATTTAATATAACATTGATTTAAACATAAAAAATGGCTATATTAAATAAAAAGTAAAGTTAACACAAAATCGACCTAGCCAATTGGGTGGGATTCGAACCGACAACCACTCGATTGCAAATCACACGTTTCTGCACTTAGCCACATGAACGATTAACTTACTAGCAGTTTAAATTTCAGCTTTAGTTTTGGATCGGCTCAGTGTGAACACTAATTTGAAGAAAACAAAACTATATTGTTATCTTTGTCTAGTATTAACTTCACGCAGTCACCTTTTTTTTTTTTTTTTGTTTTCGAGGGGAAACCTTCAAAAGGCGCCCGGACTTTGGGGATAAGTCCGGGGAGTGTGGGATTTTTACCTCACTAAAACCACCCCGGTGATCACCATCAGCACATTGAAGGGGCGCCGTTACCTCTTAAAAGACCATTCCGGAACCCCCTCTGTGCAACGCCTGTTAAGGCACATCCCTGAGGAGACTATATAACGGTATCCTCTGAGCCTCTTTGTATACGGCAGCACGTGATCACTGTGCCACCGTCTTCCTTGGAATCACTCGATGGGCGGGCAGAGTCCCCACTCTGAGCGCCCGTGGTTCCAAAGTCCCACCTGCATTAAATAATACAAGCGGGGTTTCAGCGTGTTAGGTATCGGGGCGGTTGCCTCCCCGACGCCTTCTTCTTCGAGTGGGATCAGCCCTCTCACGTTCCCGCTCAGCCACCTCCTTCTGGACCATTACGGTCTCACAGAAGGAGGCAACTTCCTTCCAGTTTTCTGGCTTCGCCAGCATAGCCCTCACTACTGCTGGTAGAGACAGATCCTGCCCGATTCTGGCGACCAAAACTTGTCGCTCAGTTGTCCACGCTGGACAGTCTTCCAGCGTGTGCTGTGCAGAATCCATGACACTTCCGCAATGGTGGCAATTTGCCGTGGCCTCTCGCCCAATCCTATTTAGGTACTCACCGAAGCAACCGTGCCCGGTGAGCACCTGAGTGAGTCTGTAGGAGATGCGCTCCTTTCTTTTCAGCCAGGCTTCGAAGTGCGGCAGGACGGCTTCGACGACGCGCTTGCACGAGAACTGCGGCTGCTGTAGCCGCTCGCGCCACCTCTCGAGCGCGTGTCGCCGTTCCTGCCGTCTCAGCCTTACTGCAACTATCCCTGGCACGCCATTGCCACTTTGGCGTATGTCGCTTATCCGGTTGTAGACCCTCGCGTCCATATCTGCCAGGATGTCTAGTGGTGGAAAGCGTGCCAGGAGAGTGGCCGCCTCGAAGGATACCGTTCGGTATCCACGTGCGATCCGAATGGCCATTTTCCGCTGCAAACTATTAATTTTTGTCCTGCAGCGACGAACACCTGACAGTCTATTTGACCATACAGGTGCCCCATAAAGGACCATCGATCGCACGACACCCGCGTAGAGGCGGCGAACTTCTTCTCGAGGGCCCCCGAGATTGGGCAGCAGCCTATGCAAAGCACCCACCGCTCTCCCAACGCGGGGGACTAGGCGCTCGAAGTGCTCTTCGAAGCCCCACCTACCGTCCAGAGTTAGGCCAAGATATTTTATGTGTTGACCTACTTGGACTTGCGCACCTCCAACTGTCACTGATGAGCTGGGTGGCTCTCTGGTTCTTGGCAGTTTGTGAAACCAGAGCGCCTCAGTTTTATGGGGCGCTATCTCCAAACCCAGCTCGCGGATCGAAGCTACGACTCTTGCCACACCACGCTCAGAAAGCTGGATGGTCTCATCGAATGTGTCCCCACCGGCCAACACCAAGGTATCATCTGCATGGCAAATGATATTTACGCCTATGGGGAGGTCGACACGCAGCTCCCGTCCCGAGTCACATAACGAATGTGCCTATCACGTAGATAATCCCAGATGATACGCTGCAGGTAAGGTGGCACTCTGTGATACACTAGTGCCGCCCTAATCGCATGCCAGGGCAAGGAGTTAAAGGCATTGACGATATCTAAACTTACCGCCAGCGCCACCCCACCCTGGGATACTACCTGCTCTGACAGTGAGCGTACATGTTGGATTGCATCGACAGTAGAGCGCTGCCGTCGGAAACCATACTGGCTATCTGCAAGGTCAGGACCAACACGTGACAGGTGCTCAACGAGCCTTTCGGCAATTATTCTTTCGAATAACTTAGAGATCTCGTCGAGCAAGCAAATGGGACGGTACGCAGACGGAGACTCTGAATCCCTGCCTTCTTTTCTCAACAAGACCAATCCAGCTTCCTTCCAGTCAGTAGGGAATACGCCCGAGCAGAAACAGCTGTTAAACAGCTTCCTTAGGCGATCCCCTATAGCATCCATAGCCAAAACCCACGCCCGTCCAGGAATACCATCCGGGCCTGGTGCGGTATTACGAGCCCCCATGCGTCTTACAGCTCGGTCCAGTTCACTTTCAGTAACCCCCAACTCGTCGGACCAGTCAGAGGGTGGCAGGAGTAATGAAGGACTGTCCCTTACTACTGGAAAAAGCGTTGCTAAAACTCTCTCCAGCAGCTCCGGATCCATGGTTTCTGTAATGGGGGGGACCCAGGGACGTAATTTTGCCATGACCAATTTGTATGGTCTACCCCATGGGTCCCTGTTCAGCCCTTCGAGAAGCTCTTTCCAAGATCTTGACTTAGCATCCGCAATTGCGTGTTGGAGCTCCATTGTCGCTTCCCGGTACGCTCTATAGGCTGTGGCTATTTGTTCATCCAAAGCTCTTGGTTCCCTTCTGCGTCGAATGCGCTGAAACTGGCGTCGCGACCTCAGACAGCAAAGCCGCAACTGCGCGATGTCTTCCGACCACCAGTAAGTCGCGCCAGGACGCTGGGCGCATCTGACCCGGGGCATGGAAGCGTCACAAATCAAAGTCATCCTGTCCCGGAACCAAGCCGCCTCTTCCTCTGGATCGGGTGAGATCCCCAGGGAACGTACATCTTCTGGCCACGCTGCGACGTTAGCAGCTGCAACGAGCATGTCTCGATTGAGCCGCTTAAGGGCCCAACGTCGAGCCGATGGGTTAGAACCTAGACGGCTCGGGCTGTCGGTGAGAGGTAATGTTACTTCAAAAACGATGTGGCGATGGTCGGACAGTGTGACTATATCCTCCGCTACTCTCCATTCCGACACCATGCGACCAGCAGAAGGAGTCCCCCATGATAGGTCCACAATCGACTCCCCCTGCCACCTAATGCATGTGGATACTGACCCCCGATTTAAAAGTCGGAGATCAAGCATCGCCGCCCAGTTTTGAATCGCGCGTCCCCTCGGCGTATCCCGAGTATCCCCCCAAGCTCTGGAGTGAGCGTTGAAATCACCCAGGACAAGCACCGGACGGGATGAGCATTTGTATCGAATACAGTTCGCAACCCCGTCCAGATATCTTTCGAATTCAGTAAGGGAGATATTGGGAGATACGTAGCAACCCACAATGGCAAGAGGTCCCCATTCTACAGCAACGAATCCTTGCCCCTTGTCTAGTAGGGAGCAGTGAAGCCGTCCGCTTCCAACAGCCCAATAAATGGCAACAGAGTCCACGGTGTCTCGAAACCAGCGGGGATGATCTCGAAGGCCGTAAGGTTCCGCTACTACCGCCAAGGCAACCGAACACTCCGCAACAGTCTGCAGAAATAAGTCCTGCGCGTTACGACAGTGGTTCAGGTTGCACTGGAGGATTTTTAGGGCTGGGAAGGCGAGGTATCCATGTCCTCCGCAGGGCCTGCACTCAGTGGTGCCGGCGCCGATTCTCGTGACGTAGTAGGGGCATGCAAGGTCCGCTTCTTGCGCGGAGCGCATTTCTTGCCTCCCAGGCGATGACCCGCTGGAAGACCATGGTCCGCACACAGCGGACACCGCATGGTCGGCGCCGTACAATCTCTAGCTTTATGAGCTCCCCCGCAGGCGTAACACTGCATGCTCCGATCAACAGCACTAGTGCACTGGATGCGAACGTGCCCGGGCTCGAGGCAACGGAAGCACATCATCCGACGAGCACTCAAGACCTGGACCCTTACTGACATCCATCCTAAGCGCATGCACTTGTCAGAAGCCAGCTTCTTTATCGTCGCCAGTGGAGCACGGACCCAGACGTGCCCAAGAGAAGCAGGTGGCCGGCGAATCTCACCAACTTTCACGTCCTCATTAGAACAGCCGCCCACCTTAGCAATAGCAGCTGCTACTTCATCAGGTGTGACGGCATCATCGAGATCTAGGATCCTCGCTTCAGCTCTTTTAGTTGGGCGCGAAATCTTCACGCCCAACTAAAAGACCCCCTCCCCCCTTCTTTACTCCCTCGTATACTGTATGATGAATTAATATTTGCGTTGAATTCACTCACACATGAATGTATATACACAGTTATGCACGCGAATATAATCCTACAATTCGTTTTCATCTGTATGTTTTTAGTCTATGATTGTAAAATGGAGGGCGCTTTTTACCCGACTGCGCCAGAAGGAGGGTTATGTTTTTCGAGAGTATGTATGTATGTATGTATGTAAGTATGTATGTATGTATGTATGTATAATTGTTTGGCACGCTCTGCAGCCTGAACGGCTCGATGGATTTTAGCTTGAGAGGTGTCGTTAGATTCGTATTTACTGTGAGAGTGACACTGGGTATATCAAAATAATAAAAAAACAAAATGGCGGATTTGTAGCGCCAAATTCAAATGTTTGGCACGCTCTGCGACCTGAACGGCTCGATGGATTTTAGTTTGAGAGGTGTCTTTAGATTCGTAATTACTTTGAAAGTGATATCGTAATAAAATAAAACTAAAAAAAATAAAAAATAAAAAACGGTAATTTAAAAAACTAAAAAACCCGACTGCTTTTCTGAGCATTCATGAAAAAGCCCTAAAACAAGAAAATCTGGCAGTCGGGACCCATTCTAGAAAGTCAGCCGTCTAGTCAATAGATTGGAGTAATCTGCAATGTAATATAGGTATGTGCTCTCAATTCTAGAATGGGTCCCGACTGCCAGATTTTCTTGTTTTAGGGCTTTTTCATGAATGCTCAGAAAAGCAGTCGGGTTTTTTAGTTTTTTAAATTACCGTTTTTTTGGAATATTATCTTTTCTATTATATTATTATTATATTTTAAGCTATTACATCGCTTGGATAATGAGTAGTTTTATTTCTTTAACTACTTTATTATTTATGTCCAGATTTACTTTGATTCGAATTTATTAGCGCCGCCCCCACACTGCATGAACGTCAAAATTGCACTAACGTCTTCTGAGCGCAGACTGCAGTATCTGAAATTCACCTGATTAGAAAAAAGTGAATGTACGGCACGTGCCATCTAGTGCGTAGTACATAAATATCGATTTGGCAAAGCGACTGAACCAAACTTCAGTTTATTTTCGTTAATAATTTGCGGAAGTAATTGCAGAAAATAAAAAAATTAAAAAAAAAACGACAGACTTTGCGATAGCGCCATCTATTTCTGAATAGTTTAAACCTTATACTACGTTTACACAATGGTCCATCGTCCTAAAATTTGACATACACGCTTGCGAGTGCGTAATGACGCGCGCGTCTGTTACAGACAAGCAAGCATGGCAGAATTAAGTACAACTAGCCCGGATTGACGATGGCGACTATAATAAGTCAGCAGTGGCGAAGGGTCCATATAACACGATTCCCACCGGCTTCCCTTATGAAAATATAATCTATAGGTCAAAGACCTTGTTAGTTCGTTCTATTGCTCACTTACTTCCAATTTTTAAACGCCTACAACTTTTAAATTAGAATGCAAAAATTACAAGCCGAAAAATACCGAGTTACCTGTTTATACATTCAATTCCCATACTATGCAACTATCTCTTACTTTCCTATGACCTAACTGCTATTACTCCAAATCGTTCTGTCTCTTTTTAACACACAGAATATTGTACCAAAATAACTTACTGCGGACCGTGTTATTACGAGTCAAATAAATAAACAATCCACAGGTGTACAAGACATACTCAACAAAACAACAATGTCTCTATCCACACAGGTGCAAGCGAGAAAGAAAAAAGAGTTTATGGTGTAACTATAATGATTCAAAATAAGAATGAATTTAGTTGTTTAAAACTCTTACTGGCGAGTAATACATTATTTTTTTAAATTTTTATACGATAAAATTGGCATGGTGGCTATTGTGTGTGTGGCACGAATCTTTCGTTTCTTGTGTATTGTTTTCTTATCGTTTCTCATTTGTTTTAAACGTTGAAGTGTGGTGATCCAGGTGAACTGTAAATTTATTTTGTGGGTTGGGTTGCGGACATCATTAAGCAATTGTATTAATTCATATAGACTCTCTGGTTCTGAATCCATTAAAGTCTAAATACATGGTATTAGGAACAAGAAAGCAGGTAGCTTCTATACTGTTGGCCAGGCCTAAGGTCATGATCAGGGGGGAGGAGATTGAACGAGTAGAACAGGCATGCAGCCTTGGGTTGATTCTAGATCCAGGGTTGCGTTTCGAAGCCCATATAAAAAGTGCACTGAGCCAGTGTTTCTACAGGCTTAAGGTTTTGTATGGAATACGTAAATACCTAAGTGTCTCACTTCGTAAACAACTGGTTGACAGCCTAATCCTGTCTAAGTTGAACTACTGCGACATAGTTTATGGTTCATGCTTGCTTGCTAGGACGGATAGGTTGATTCAGCGCATCCAGAATGCATGTGTTCGCTTCTGTGTACGTGTCCCTCGTAGGAGTCATGTGACTCCATACATAAACCAACTTAAGGTCTTAAAGATGTCTGCTAGGCGTAACTTGCATTTAGCAAGTTTATTATTCGGTGTTATAACAGTTCAAAAGCCGCGTTACTTATATGAAAAACTTACATGGCGACAAACACACTACAAATATGGTCTTCGCTCTGTGGTGGGTCCACTGACAGTGCCGCGACACAGAACAATGGCTTTCAGGGGGTCATTCAGATATATTTCTTCCCTTTGTTGGAATAACATCCCGCCACCTATGAGAGCCCTAAAAACATTAAAATCTTTTAAATTCCATCTAAAGAAGTTACTTTTAAATTTGCAACTCTTGCAGCAATAAACAATATGTCACCTCATGGTTTTGACCCTCAGTCTTGGGCTTGGATATTGCACAGTGTTGTGGCTTGGCATTCTGAGTCCTGACCCTATTGGCTAGCATTGGCTCGCTGCTGTCAGTGTGTTTTAATTGTTATTCCTTAAGCATTACAGGAAACCTATACATAAAAACATAATTATATTAATTTATATTCAAGTAATTACAGACACTACTATTCACACAATATATAATATTCACAATCATTTATTTAATAATGCCTATATTTTATAATTAATTCACTATTTATAACAATTTTATTATTAATTCAATAACAAAAATACCTGTATACTTATTCACATAATCAATTTCGCCTCTTTGCAAGAATACTGTGATATTTCAGAAAAATCGATTTTTTTTTATTCCATAATCAAAACCGCCGTATTGAACTTTATTTTCGATAAAAACGAGGTATTTTTTCGACAATAACGGTGCGTCTATGAGCGAAAGAGACAAGACAACTGCAATATTTTGTGTTGTCGCGCTGTCTCTTTCTGCCTCGTGATTTGTTTCGACAACGTGTCCCATCAGTCGGCGCGTGCCATTTGGAGGGAAGGGCGCTCTCGTATTTGTGCAAAAACGTGACATCACGAAGATACCACATTACGATTGCTAAGGTAAGTTTGAACTCTTTGATATTTTTTTATTAAGTAATGTGATATGTTGAATTGACACAGTTTTGTTGAAAATAGTATGCAATTTTAACTTGTTATTACTTTTGATATCACGTTTTCGTTGAAAAGATATCGTTTTTGTTTTGTAACATCATAAGATGACGCGTTGTTGACAATGAAATATTTTACAAACCATAAAATGGATTCGGAGTATTTTGTAATGTTACTTTTTTCTAGATAAATTATAAGTTTTTTTGTAAATTAAATCGTTATGTCACGTTGTAAATACTAAAACAAATGAATTATAAATATTTATTTTTTCAGATGGGATCGCGGTCCAGAAAATTAGTACAATTAGCAACTATGCAAAACGTAGTTGATAGTAACGTAAATGATAGTTCCAGTATCCAAGCCGAGGAAGTTGATGACTCTAATATAAACGCAATGATTCCAGAAGGTAAGACTTAATAATTTTGTTTTTTAAAGAATATTTTTGTAAAGACTAAAGGCCACCTATGTTCGGTCCCATGTAACAAGGGGCGAGCCTGTTGTCATGTAGTTATTTAAAATGAGTACCTATTAATACGAAACGAACTTAGGTGCTTACATTTTCATAGATTTTAAACAAATTGGATTTCCAATATTGGAAATCCATACATGAGGCCTATGCCCAGCAGTGGACGTCCATCGGCTGAGAAGAAGAAACAAATTGAGCAACATTATAAGGAGTCTTAGTGTGTTTTCTACAGATAATTATGTAAACACCTCGATTTTAGTTTAAATTTTTGTTTTAAATTAAGAATTTAAAACAAAAATTTAAACTATTAGGTACTTATGTTTCATAAAGTTTTTCTATTGTTTAAGTTATTATTATTTATATTTCTTTTAGACAAAAGTAACGATGACTCAAAACATCGTCGACGTGAGTCAACTAGTAGTACCGGTAGCTCTTCAAGTAGCTCTTCGAGTTCTTCTTCGAGTTCCTCCTCAAGCAGTGGACCATCTTTTTATGAAGGTAGTAAGTTTTTATATAAATGCATTTATTATATTTCTTAATACATACATACATTATTATTGTCACGCCTTTTTCCCATTGGGGTAGGCAGAGACTACTATTTCTTAATAAATGCACTTATTCAATTTATGTAATAATTTGTGTTCAATTCTGTGCATTTCGGATGCCGAACGTTTGCAACGTAATTATTTGGGACTAATTTTCTTTTAACTTTTCCCCAGATAGTGATGATTCCGTAAAGGATCCCAATTATCAAGAGGAGAAGTCAAAAAGTAATAATATACATACTTCAGACTCTGAAGAAGAAGGTGCCAGCACTAACTACAACTTCTCAAAAGACCAAGACTTGTTTAATTTAAATAATAATATTGCTTCAGTTGACACCATAGAGCAAGTTGACATGTTATTGGTAAGTAATTCAGCAGAAAATCGAGACATAATAGTTAACCATACAAATCAGATAGATCTGGTCGCAACAGAGAATAATTCGCTTGTAGTTGGGAATGATACCACTATGCCAATAGAGCCAACCACTTCCAACATCACCCCAACTAAAGTAGGAAAAAAAAGACCAAGGCAAGAGTTAAATTGGAAGAAGAACATCGCTAAGCGATTAAGAAATAGTGGACTATCATATATGAGTATTTCTCAAAATACATGTACATCTTTGAAAAAAAAAGTGTGCTTTGAAACAGTTCAAAAGTTTTATATTTATAAATCATCACACAAAAAAACACACACTCAATTTTGTAGGATGAATATTAATCTTTAAGATAACGAAGAATTATAGCTATAATCATACTTATTATCAAATATTTCGATATTTTAAAAATAGCTTTTTTTACCTTTCATACAAAAACCTGTTTGCCACTCTACCTTTTTCATGTGTTTTTGTTTCATAAAATGCGATACGTAACTAAATTATTGTAAATTTCTTTGTATCATCGTTCTACAGTAATCGCAGTTTCTGTATCAAATTGATTTTCTATGGGGTGTCATAGTGAATTGGCAATTTAAAGCAAAAAAACAAAATGAGTCGCTCTCATTTACTATTTAGTTATTACTCTTTAGTTACGATTTATTTCTACTTTCCCATGATTTCTGAACGATTCCGTAATTTTTTTACACGGACAACACTAGCTTCACTCTGATTGGCTATTGTTTTGACGTCTCCGCCATTACATCTATCGTGAAAATCAGTGAGAACGTGTGTGTTTTGTGGGGTTACTTTTTCGAGACAGGAAGTAAAATCAGCGATTTTTCATAGAACGGTAAGTCTTCATTTACCCATTTTTTGTAATACGTGTTGTACGAATATTTAATAAGCTTTTATATTTGCTGTAACAGCTTTTATCAATAAATATATTTTTTCTGACCTCAATTTGTCTAATATTTCGTAACGTTTTTTACGAATTTCGTTACGTAACGAAAAAGTACAACATAAAGCTGAGTGTATACTGTTATAACCTGACTAAGCATAGTAATATTCACTACTTAATTTATGAAAAAAAAATATATAGAGCGTCAATAACTAAAGGATTGGATATTATCTGCTATATAGAAGTGCCACCAGCAAAAAATAATGAAATAATTTAAATTACGTTTTTATGTGATTTAACAACTTTTTACCCCTGATATTACTTACATGAAGTTCTATTGAGAACTTCCTCCTTTTCGTCGGTTAAAAAACCTCGCGGCTTTGTTTCAATTCGCTTGAGAATAGAATTATACCGATTGTTACAAATACTTAACTCTTGCTAATGACACTTCTGTAGAGATGCCCACTATACTTGTTGGTTTGACTTATCAAATTGGTTATTACTTACAACTGCTTATATACAACTGCATTACTTCTTTTGTTTTTTAAGGAATGCCGCCAAAAACCAATGCCGAAAGGCAAAAAGCTTACAGAGAACGACTCAAAAAGGATAAACCAAATAAATATGAGGAAATCCGTGTCAAACATTTGGAAAAAGTTAAAGAAAATATCAAAAAGAAAAAAGAAATTCTTACAGAAGAAGAAAAACAAGAGCTACGAGCAAAGTGGAGACAAGCCAATGCTATAAGAGCTGAAAGAAAAAAAAAGGCCTACTCTACGACAAAACAAAACAACACATTGGAAGTAAGAAAAAATGCTAAAAATAATACAAATATCCTAAAGGAGAGACTACAAAAGCTTACTGAAGAAAATACTCAATTAAAACGACGAAATAAAAATTTAAGACAGGCCTGCAATCGGATGAAAAAGCGAGTGGAAATTCTGAAAAAACGACTACCCCAACAAATTAGGCCAATTTATTAAGGAAGAAATTTATAAAGCGCTAATGGATAGTGATTCTAATTAAGTTTTTTTATGTTTAAAATAACGTCAGGTTTTCATTTTTAAAAGATTGGGAAAAAAAAATAATTTGATTAAAATAGTATGAATGATTACTCCCTTATTTTATTTCTAACCCCTTAAGTATTTGGGTACATACTTACAAATATTTCGTATTGAATAAATGAAGAGCATTCACAATATTTCGCCAATGTGTAACCAGCCTTATGGTTACTATTTAGTTACATCTAAGGACTATTTCGTAACAATATTTCGTTACTACCATTTCGTTACGTACATTTATTTTGAGAAATACTCATATTTCAACAAAAACTAATAAGCCCTTTCCAAAACGCCAGCTTAAACCACCTTGCAGAGAAAATTGTAAATTTAAATGTAGCTCTAACTTCTCAGAGCTTGAACGTGAGAAAATTTTAAACGAATATTGGGGTTTAGGACAAATTGAGAAACAATGGACGTTTATAGCTAATAATGTCAATTTAGTTATTCCAAAACAGCGATATGTGAAAGTGGACTCAGACGGAAATATTGCTGCAAAGCGTGAAAACAACAACGCTTTCTTTTTGACTATTTCTGGTGCAAAGATCAGAGTATGTAAATTGTTTTTCAAAAACACTTTGGCTATCAATAACCGCCCTATAGAGACCGCGTTGAAAAAGAAAAATAATGACACTAATATCTCGTCAATGAAAGATTACCGTGGCACTCATCTAAATCACAGTAAAGTTGATGAAAACATTAAAGAAAGCATAAGAAAATTTATAGAAGCGATACCAAAAATAGAATCGCACTATATTCGAGCAAACTCGAAAAGACATTACATTGACGGCAGCAAAGCAATTACAGACCTGCATAGAGACTACGTTGAACAATGTAAATCTAAAAATATACCCTATGCAAGTTATTTAATGTTTTATCGTATATTTACACAAGAATTTAATATATCGTTTTTTGTGCCGAAGAAAGATTTGTGCGATACATGCGAAGTTTATAAAAATAGTACGCCCGAAGAAAAAGAATTGAAAAAAGAAGACTACGAAAAACATATCAGAGAAAAAGAATTATCACGCATTGAAAAGACAAATGACAAGAACAATAAAAATATTTTAGTTGCTGTTTACGATCTCCAAGCTGTATTCCAGTGCCCTAAGGGCGATATTTCTGTATTTTACTACAAATGCAAACTTAATGTTCTTAATCTAACAATTTATAATATTCAGAATAATGTTGTTGAAAGTTACGTATGGGACGAGTCACATGCAAATAGAGGCATAAATGAAATAGGTACTTGTGTATTTAATTACCTTACCAAAATGTCAAATTCAGCTGAAGATTTAGAGGTTGTCTTCTATTCAGACAACTGCGCAGGGCAAAATAAAAACAAATTCATGATTGCCCTGTATTTATATGCCGTACAGACCTTGCCTAACCTGAAATCCATAACACACAAATATCTTGTAAAAGGCCATACCCAGAACGAAGGCGACTCTGCCCATTCCCAGATTGAGAGACAAGTAAAGAGGCTATTAAGATCCGGTCCTATATACACTCCCGACGGATTTATCGGTGCTATAAAAACAGCCAGGAAAAAGAGTGAGCCAATACACGTCAATGAAATGTGTTTCGAAGATTTTTATGATTGGAAAAGTGTGTGTAATCAAATTAATTTTAACTTAACAAAAGATGAAGATAACCATGTAGTTAAACTATCAGAAGTAAGAGTAATAAGAGTTAGTAAAGATGATACAAATGCTATATTTTATAAAAAATCTTATGCTGAAACGGACTTTAAAAAAGCCGTCGTTTTGAGAAAAAAGAGAAACAACAATATAGAAATAAAAAATGTCTATAATAATAAACCCGGGATAGCTGAACGAAAAAAATCGGACCTAATGGATTTGATTAATAAGAAATTAATTCCCGGAGTTCATAGGAGCTTTTACGAATCGCTCTAAGAATGTTTTTATTTTATTTTTTATACTATTTTTGTAATTTTTATAACAATTATTTTTTATTACTTTATGTGAGATAAGTGAAACGTCGGTTCCTTTAAGTACAATACCTATGTGATATTTTATAATGAAAAGTTCCTAAGTCGTAATTTTATAGTACTTAATGATAAATACTCAAGTTTTTAATACATTTTGCAAGTATATAATACTTATAATTTTAGATACTTATTTTTAAAACCTATCTCAATATGAATAAAAATATTTTTAGTATGTATTATTATTCTTATTGAGATGGTTTTGTTTTAGTTAAAATATAGATTATGGTCCACCTAAAGTAGGTTTAGAATAAACCTAGTGATTATTTACAAAGACTAATGTTACGAAGAGACTGATTGGTTAGCTAGATCTAAAATAATAATAACAAATTTAGTAATAACAGTATACTTTTAATTAAGAACTGATAGCTATAGTTTCATTTTGTTAACTTTGTTGATTGTTAACTGTTGAATTACTGTATTTAAGTAGGTAACTGTATATCCTACCTACGTTATAATGACTAATGTTTATGCTTGATTTTCTTTTCCTACAAATTTTTCATTGATTTAATAAACATTTTTATTTCTAAAATGTGTTTTTATCATATAACCTAACACAACACAAAAAAATATATTATCAACAATGTGACAAGTTCATATGTCACATCGATCCTTGAAAACTTTTTCAGTAATAGTGTGACAAAATATCCCTTTTTTTTTAATCCTGTTAATTTATACCGAAAAATAGCCAATAGCGCAACAATTACTATAGTTTTAGATGAATTAATAGTTAAATTATAAATCACTAGAAGGTTTTGTTGCTTTAGCTCTATTATTTTAGATTTTATAACATTTCGAAAGTTTAAAATACGCGTCCTGTAAAATTGCCTTTTTTGAGATGTTACAGTATTCTCGCAAAGAGGCGATTTATTCTTGCTCTGGGAATTTGTTTCCACAAGGTGAAACAATTGATCTCTTGAGTCCATCTTATTTGCTTAATTCGTTGCAATCTTTTCAGCACTGTACAATATAATTGAACACAAACATTACAACAATCACGCATTGCATCTTTGTTTCAAATTTTAAATTTGCATTTCCGTAGAAACACTCGTCACAATATGGCGTACATAGCGCGTCATTAAGCACATCATATCCTTTGCGATGCGTTCCGAGTAAGAGTGGGTCGTTTGCTTTGTTGTGGCATCGTGTCATGCTGTCAGGCCTAGGATTTAAAAAGGGAGGTAAAACAAGCAAATTTAATTTAAAGAAATTGAATTTACAGTTCGTAAATAGGAACTGAGAACGTTATTACTTTTCTCAAGTTTCTTGCGATTCTAGTGTGGCGTGGCGGTCGATCCTGATCTTGCTCGGAGCGCATTGTGCACGCTTTGTGTCCTTGCGTCCACAGAGTTTAAATAGATAGATACTTAACATAGTCGCGATCTTTTGGCACAGACGCGTCGTAATGTTGCCACTGTATTTTTATATTTATTGTTTTATCTATTTTTCAATCGTATATTTGTACTTCCCATAGATTTGTTTAAATTTTATTTTATTTTTTTCGATTTGTATACAAGACCGTGCCGACGTCTATATGTCTACATTGTCACCGGCCCGCACTGAAAACCAGCGTCGTAGACTCGTCGCATTCTGCGTAGGGTCACGACATTAAGCTGAGTGCTCGGCCGTTTTGCGCGGACGTGGCGCATACTTCTCACAATATTTATGTATCATTGTTAAACCTGTTACTTGCGCCTTTATCCGGCAAATAAAAAGTTTTTCTTTCTTTCTCTAGACGTAATAGACTGCTGTTTAATTAACAGATTAATTGTTGTATAACGAAAGGTTGAGCCTATTTTTTTGCAACATGGGGCGTGCTGCTTTTAGGTGAGTTGACTTTTTATACTCCGGCTTCCTTTCAGAAAATATCCACCCTTCGCCACTGTAAGTCAGCCATGCCAAACACCCTGTTTCACTGATCTCAAACTATCTCTTTATAAATAGTCGTTAGTGCTTCGTTTACACACTTGCCAAGCAAAGACGATGGCAAGAGACGTAATGTTCTTTATCGATTTTGTTATCGATAAAATTTAATAAGTAGATTCTATAAAGAAACAAGGTATAAGTAGGTTTCTGCCATTTTAGATTTCCGAATGTAAAAAGCGAAGAACAGGAAAAGTGGATACAGTTTGTCCAGGTAGACCGTAAAGAAAACTGGCTTCCATCTACTTTGTCAAAATTATGCTCAAAACATTTTAAAAAAGAGGATATACACTATGGCAAGAATGGTAGATCAGTTTTTTAAAAAAGGAGCGGTACCTTATACCACAAGTAAAGTAAGTAAAATACTGCTTCTACCCATGTAGACAAATTACTTTTCTTATAGAAATCGTAAATAATTCCCAATAAAATTATTGAACTTCATTGCAAAATTGTCATCAGCTGATCAAAATTTGTATGGGAGGCACAATTTTGATTTGAGTATGCACTGTGAATTCCTTGAGCAAAAATATTCATATACACTGGCAGTATAATAGGACCTATGAGGTTGAAACATTGCTTTTGGCTGCATTACCAATCGAATTTCTCAACTAGTTATTATTAAGTAAATAAATAATTTTCTTACAACGCAACCAGTTGCTGAAAAAGAAGCGAACAATTTTTAACTTTTTTTTATTAATAACAACTTATTATAGTTCACCGCGAGTACTCTCACTTCACACCTAGAACTTTTTTATAATTTCAGGATGATGACATAAATTCTGAAGCCGCTAGATTTACTACACCAAAAAATGTTGAATTGTCAAAAAAACTAAAACTCCTCAAAAATATTGGAAGTAAGGCCATTCTCAATTTACTGTAGAAAAATTAGAATGTATGAACCACTTCTTAAGAAACTTATGCAATAAAATAGAAAACCTGACTAAAGATATGAAATACCCTATTCGTAATTTAAAAAAAAAACTAATCACAAAAAAGCGCTTGATTAGTATTAGGTCAGCAATACGAAAATATAGTAAAAAAAATACCACGTCACTTATGGGGATTTGGATTTATGCACCCAGAAACTTTGTGAAGACATCCAGACCATACATTTGCATGCCTTTGGTGACCATACCAAATTTAACAGCCATTTCTGTACCAATCCGCAATCTTATAAAATACTGCAGGTATGTTTTTTTTTTGAAGTTCCAAAATATATGTTTTTTCTTAAATAATATAGCAGGTCATTCAAGAAGTTGACGGTTACGTAGAAGAAAGTTTTCACATTGTGGTAGCCAAATTTGTAGGTGGGAAAAGAGTGAATTACTCGTCCCTGCGTGGATACCAAGCTGTTCCTATGTTATAAAAAACTATTGTAGGCCAAAATCCTAAGGGTAAAATTTGCTCTTCAGGTAACAAGTAGATACCACAAAAATAGGATTTTAAAACGTATTCCGAAAAAGCGTCATTCATATGGGGTGGTATTAATGAATAAAGAATATGGGGAACAGTGTGTTGTAATATCACATCACTAGATAGTAATACTAATGGTCACAACCCTGGTGAGTTATATTGCCATTGTCGATATAGGTGTGATGGTCTAAACATCGTCTTCATAGTGTATTATAACCCCAATATTCCATTAGTCTTGTCAGTAGATTCGTCTAAGTCAGCATTGGGAGCAGTCATTTTACAAAACAATAAACCCATTGCTTATAGTTCAAAAACATTAACAGAAACTCAGTCTAGGTATGCTCAAATTGAGAAAGAATTGTTAGCAATACAATTTGGTTGTGAAAAGTTTCACCAGTATGTACGAGTATATTGTTATAAATTATGCCTATAATTATATAATTATCTTTGTTAACTATAAATAATGTAATTGAAATCTTAAGATTAAACGTAGTTGTATTGACTGCATGTGATTGGTCGAGACTTTGACAGTTCTCGACCAATCATAAGCAAGTAAAATGGTGGGAAGTGTGCAGACATTTTGAGCGATATACTCGGCACTCGGGGCATTCGTATCTGGACATCTGTGCTAGTCACTTGTGTTGTAAACTACGAGTATAAGTACTTTTGTAACTTTAAAGTAATAAAGGTGATTTTAAAAGTTTCTAAGGAGTGTTTTTATATTCTAAGTCCTTACTTCTGAGTATTGAACCAGCACGGTTCACATCTCAGAAGTGGGATAAACAGCCTAGTGCCCACAAAAGGATTGCAGACAGACTTAAGTATTCGGCGTACCGAGAAAACGTAAGTGTTTTTAATTTATTTTATGTCAATTTTACTACTTACCCACATTATTGCTATTTCAATGTGGGAAAAAAAAATAAGCTACAGGTTTATCACTATAACGTATTTCTCTCTTGTTTTATTAATTACTGCAGAAATGAACTGTATTTACCGTAACGGAGACATTCCGGAGGTTTATATGGTTAGTCATGCATGTTAATCTTGCCAGGGTACTCCCTGGAGATGAACATGTTTGATATTTCTGTTGTAAATCGAGAATGAACTGTATTTACCGTAACGGAGACATTCCGGAGGTTTATATGGTTGGTGATGCATGTTTATCGTGCCAGGGTACTCCCTGGGGATGAACATGTTATGGCCTATAATAAAGTATGTGAATAAACATGTTGTTTACAAGTTTAGTATAGTAGGGGTTTATTAACTCAGGCGTTTTTTTTTTCTTTATTATTACATGTTGAGGCCGCGAGAACATGGATGAACAAGGGTCTCGTTCCCGGAGAGAACATGATGGACCTTCAAGGACCCCTCGCGAGACGTTGACGCCGCCACTTCGATGTCATGATGCAAGCGCGGTCACCTGAAGAAAATTGTAGCTGCCGAAACCGTCGGTCGCGGTCCAGGCGATCAAAAGGAAGACGATCGCGACCAACAATCAGTCGGTCTCCTTCCCGACCCCACTATACAAGAAAGGCAAGTCGTCGTGCTAAGCGCGCCAGGACACGGTCGCGTACTCCAGGACATTCTCCTAGGAGTAGGACTTCTCGCCTTCGTACACCATCCCGTGAAGAAACGCATCGTGAGCGTGAGTTGAATAATAATCTGTTTATGGAGAACTTTATTTCTACACTTAAGGGTATGAACAAAACAAGCGATTGCGATAGATATCCCATTTTAAATAATGTAATTCCTGATTTTGACCCATTATGTAAGGAGCAAACGGTTGATACGTGGCTTCATAAGGTTGATGAATGTGCTCAGATCTATGGTTGGAACGATAAACAGGTAGTCCACTACGCCCTACCGAAATTAACAGGGGTAGCTAAATCCTGGTATCAGGGTCTACCCTCGCTATTATTTTCTTGGCCGGAGTGGAAGTTAAAGTTGAAGGAATCTTTTCCAACTAGGGAAAATTATGCAGACTTACTAGCGGAAATGCTGAATAAAAAGGTTCGTTATGGGGAGTCGCTAGAAATATATTATTATACCAAAATTAATCTCCTAAATCGTTGCAAAATATCAGGAAATCACGCAGTTGATTGTATCATAGCAGGTATAGAAGATCGTGGTGTTAGGTTGGGAGCACAAGGACTTGAATTTACGGAACCAGAACTGCTTCTTAAATTTTTAAAGACAATAAAAATAGGCCCAGATAGGTCCACAAACGAGCAACAGAAAGTTAGGGATAGAGATAGGCGATCACAAAACAACATGTCTACCGGTAATAAAGTAGAACACGGTTCCCGGAAGTCGACCGGATCTAGTATGGTCTGCTACAATTGTAAAGAACCCGGTCACCCATTCTTTCGTTGTCCAAAACCGAGGATGCAATGCTCTAAATGTAATTTACTAGGACATAAAGACCCTGAGTGCCCTGGGACAAAGCAAAGTACCAACGACAAATCAAAAGTAATATTAAAAGTAGAAAACACAGGCGATTCAAGTGCCAAGTATAAAATGCCTATTAGAGTAAATGGGTTGTTTTCAGAATGTCTCGTAGATTTGGGAAGCGAGGGAACTTTGGTCCGTCTCAGTGAAGCTCAACGTTTAGGACTAGACTGGAAGGTAGGAGAAGTGCCTCTATTAAGAGGAATAGGTAACGTGCCATATAAACCCCTCGGCAAGGCTAAAGTCACGATCGAAGTACAGGGTGTAGTAGAAAATCACGTGGAGATTTTAGTAGTAGATGAATGTCTTATAAATTTCCCTATACTACTAGGCCACACTTTCACCGAAAGACCCTCAGTCAAAATAGTAAAGACAGAATCGGACGTCATTTTCCAGCGGGTTAGTGAGCAGTCTGTTTTGATTTCTCCACTTTTGTGCATGAAAGAGACGCGCATAGGGCGTGGCGAATTAAAGGCGGTCCCAGTTAGTTCAAGTAATTCCTTCTCGGGAAAAATTTACGTGAATGGAACCGTACGCAATATTGAAGGATACGAACATTACTTGTTGCCCGGCGAGTATCAACTAACAGACGGCGCGGGTAGGATTCTCGTCCAGAATATCAGTGACAACCATCTAATTATTGAAAAGGGTAATCTTATAACTAGGAGTCACACTTTAACGGAGAGCCTAAACGTTCAAAAAATAGATTTTAGTGATCAGTCAACCATAAATGAAGCACCAATCAGCTGCGGAGCAAATTTAACAAAAGATCAAAAAGAGTTGTTAAAAGTTTTGTTGGACAAATATAAATATTGCTTTTCCAGTAGTTTAAAAGATCTTGGATTTACAATGACAACTGAAATGGTGATTCAATTAGATGATCCCGATCCTGTCGTTTACCGCCCATACCGGTTGTCCTTTCCCGAACGCCAACTAGTTCAAGATATGATCAAGGAAATGTTAGACAGCGGCATTATAAGGGAGTCTAACAGTCCGTACGCAAGCCCTATAGTACTAGTTAACAAAAAGTCTGGGGAAAAGAGGTTATGTGTGGACTACCGTGCACTAAATAGTAAGACAAAGAAAGAACACTATCCTCTTCCTCGTATTGAGGATCAGTTAGATTTATTATCGGGTAGCTCAGTATTTATTACCCTTGATTTAGCATCCGGATACTATCAGATCCCAATAGCCGAAGGTTCTCGAGATAAAACAGCTTTTGTGACCCCCCAGGGTCAATACGAGTACAACAGAATGCCTTTTGGGTTGGTAAACGCACCATCGGTACTCCAACGTGCGATGAACAAGATCATCCACAATTCACCTGCTTCGTCGTACGCATTGGTTTACATGGATGATATTCTGATCCCTGCCAAGTCATTTGACGAGGGAATGGTACGCTTGGAGGAGGTGTTGCGTTTGCTGGCACAAAATGGCCTAACTCTCAAAATGAATAAGTGTAATTTCTTCTATGACAAAATAGAGTACCTGGGGTACGAAGTCAGTTCTGAGGGTGTTAGACCAGGGCCGCTTAAAACAGACGCTATATCCAAATTCCCTGCGCCAACAAATGTTCACGAGGTTAGGAGGTTCTTAGGCCTTGCTAGCTTGCTTCAGGAGATTTGTCGCGGGATTCGCTTTAATAGCACGTCCTCTGACTGGTCTATTGAAGAAAGACTCTTCTTGGAGTTGGGGTAGTCAAGAATTAGAATCGTTTGAAAAATTAAAGGAAATTTTAGTACAAAGGCCGGTCCTGGGACTTTATGACCCTAGCGCACTGACTCAACTCCACACTGACGCTAGCAAGTACGGGGTAGCCGGCATTTTAATGCAACAGGACAGATCTGGGGTGTTCAAACCTATTGCTTATTATAGCAGGCAAACCAGTCCTGATGAACAGAAACTACACTCTTTCGAGTTAGAGACCCTCGCTATTATTGCCTCGTTAAACAGGTTCAGACATTACTTACTTGGTATTAGGTTCACCATAGTTACGGACTGCAACGCTTTGCGTACCACCTTGAGTAAACGCGACTTAATCCCACGAATTGCTCGCTGGTGGCTGCAGTTCTTAGAATACGACTGCTCAATAGAATACCGCCCTGGCGATAAAATGGCACACGTAGACGCCCTTAGCAGGGGTGCTATAGACGGTATTCCAGATGACGATCACGTATTAGACATACTTTCGGTAGGTACCGAAGATTGGCTAGCAACGGTGCAACAGACTGATGAAGACATTAAGAGTATTGCGAATATTTTAGGCGATCCCAAATGTAAAGATTCTTAAATTCTTAAATTCTTTATTGTACACAAAAATATAACATAGCATATAGAGATACAAACAGTTCATGTACAAAGGCGAGCTTAACTCAGCAATGAGTTTTCTCCCAGCAAACCTTGCAAAGCAAAAGCAAAGATGCCATTGACATATACAAAAATTACAGGCTTGTAAATGGGCGGGTATATCGTGTTATTGACGAAAACACTATTCGTTGGGTTGTTCCGAGCGGCACCAGGTGGCAACTACTAAAAGCCAATCATGATGATGTGGGACACTTTGGGTTTGACAAAACTTTGGCTCGCTTGCAAACTACTTATTGGTTTCCAAAGATGAGAAGGTTTGTAAAAAAGTACGTTTCGGCTTGCCTTCAGTGTGCACATCACAAGCTGCCAGGTGGTGCCAGGCCCGGTGAACTACACCCCATTCCTAAAGCTATTATACCGTTCCACACCATACATGCGGATCATCTCGGCCCTTTTATACGCACCAAGCGTGGAAATACGTTCATCTTAGTTATCATAGATGCGTTTACTAAATTTGTTGACATCACCGCTGTGCGAAATACTAAATCGTCCACAAGCATTAGGGTAATGAGAGAGCACTTTAGTTACTTCGGCGTGCCAACTCGTTTGATTACGGATCAAGGGACAAGTTTCACTAGTAGACAGTTTAATACGTTTATGCAATCATGTGGTATAAAGCACGTGCTTAACGCGGTCGCCACACCTCGAGCAAATGGCCAAGTGGAACGGTACAACCGCACCATTTTGGCAGCGCTCGGAGCTATGAACCACGATAAACCAAATGGTTTATGGGACGAAAATTTACCCAACATACAGTTGGGTATCAATACCACTGTTCATGCCACCACCAAAAAGACTCCAGCGGAGCTTCTTTTCGGGCGGAATGTGACCAATCCATCTGAAGGTCTGTTAAACGACATAATAAATGAAGTTGCATCCGAGGTCGGGGAGAGTCTGGACGATGTTAGGGCTACAGCCGGTGAGCTTATTAGGATACAACAGGACAAGGACAAGGAGCGATATCATAAATACAGAAAAATGGGAATGCGTTTCAAAGAAGGAGATTTAGTTAGAGTAGTAAGAGCTGTGACGGGTATACAGGGGCAATCTAAGAAGCTCGAACCTAAGTGTAAAGGCCCTTACAGAATTAAGAAGGTGCTCCCCAACGATAGATTTGTAGTTGAGGACACACCCCTCACAAGGACGAGTAAGAGGTACGAGGCTGTGGTGGCCATAGATAAAATATTCCCATGGATCTGTTTTGACGAACCCGTATCAACCGATTGTGCATCCAAGCCTAAAGATTGTGAATCTGACTGTGAAGAATTGTAATTAAATGTATGATCAATTCATTGGTGTTAATAAAGATGAATATTGTGCATAGAATTAATAAGCAGGTAAATAAGAACACCGAATCAGGTCTTTTGCTATGTACGAGTACTACATTGTGTATTTCTAACATGAACATTTAAAGAACCATGAGATGTCGATGTCACAATAGAAAGTAATACAAATATGGTTTTAAGTTTCGATGATTAATGTCATGTATCATCTAAATTATTCTATGTACTAATGGCTGAAATATTTGCTGGTCAATGTCATGGACTAGTAAATACCGATTCATTGGTTAGAGTCACGTACTGATGAGTTGGTGGGAGGGTATCAGGTAAAGCATGCCCCCCCATTTTGGCAATTAGTGTTAGTGGGTGTATCTACCGGTCAAGGTCATGGACCAATACATACACCTACGGCCGATATAAAAAATAGATTACGCCAGGCGTGTCAGGTAACCGACACCCTTAAAGGTTATAAGCGTTTTATTAATCAAGGTCATGGATTAATAAATACATTTATTGTTATTTTTTTAAGAAAGCTTAGACTAAACTAATTTAGGAGTAAATTTATTGTAGAATAATTGAACCTAAGATATGATTAATTAGACGTATGAGATAATTTATATTCAATGTTACATTTATAATTAATTTATTTATAATGCATGTAATGTTTTTTTCTTTTTTGTTTTGTAATACATAACAACGAGGGACTCGTTGAAGTCGGATGGCCGAGCTGTTATAAATTATGCCTATAATTATATAATTATCTTTGTTAACTATAAATAATGTAATTGAAATCTTAAGATTAAACGTAGTTGTATTGACTGCATGTGATTGGTCGAGACTTTGACAGTTCTCGACCAATCATAAGCAAGTAAAATGGTGGGAAGTGTGCAGACATTTTGAGCGATATACTCGGCACTCGGGGCATTCGTATCTGGACATCTGTGCTAGTCACTTGTGTTGTAAACTACGAGTATAAGTACTTTTGTAACTTTAAAGTAATAAAGGTGATTTTAAAAGTTTCTAAGGAGTGTTTTTATATTCTAAGTCCTTACTTCTGAGTATTGAACCAGCACGGTTCACAATATGGTCATAGAGTAACTGTCCATACTGATCATAAACCCTTAGTCTACTTATTTGATAAACCATTACATGATGTACCAGCTAGGTTACAGCGAATGATGTTAACTTTACAAAAATATGATTTGAAAGTTATACATGTCCCAGGAAAGCATCTGCTTTCCGTTTACGAGTATATATCAGATACATTGTCTAGAGCAGCCTTAAAAGACCATTATATACCAGAGAATGAATCTGAAATGTCTTGTCATGTCAATTTAATGTATTCAAATTTAGCTGTCACAAAGGAATACAGTACAAAACTGTTGCAACATACAAATAAAGATGAAACTTTGCTTTCTTTGTTAAAGAAATATTATTATGAAGGTTGGCCAAAAAATAAAAATAAAGTCATTCCATTGGCAAAACCATTTTGGAGTACACAAGCTGAAATTCATGTAGTCAAAGATTTGTTGTTTAAAGGTTTAAAATTAATAGTACCTCAGTCTATGTATAAGGAAATGTTGGCTAAAATCCACGAAGGTCACCAAGGTATAAATAAATGTTTAAAAGTAGCAAGAGATTCTTTGTATTGGCCAAGCATGTCAGCTGATATAAAAAATGTGGTAGAACAGCGTCTCATATGTGCAAAATTTAAACCTTGTAATCAAAAGGAACCACTACAAAATTTTGAAATTAATAAGTATCCATGGCAACAAGTTGGTATTGATTTAATGTATTTTGATAACCTTACATATTTAATTGTCACAGATTATTATTCTAAATACATAGAAATAGCTTTGTTGAATAAAAACAGTACAGCCAAAAATGTAATTACACATTTAAAGTCTATTTTTGCCCGTCATGGAATACTTTTGTCATTAGTGTCAGATGGTGGACCTCCTTTCCAGTCATTAGAATTTAAAAATTTCCTACATGAATGGGACATAGAACATAATGTAACTAGTCCATATCATTCACAGTCAAATGGACAAGCAGAAAGTTCAGTCAAAATAGTCAAAAATATGTTAAAAAAATGTAGAGAAAATTCGTCTGACCCATATATAGCCTTATTACAATATAGAAATACACCTAAGAATAACTTACTATCTCCAGCACAATTGCTAATGTCTAGGAATTTAAGAGATAACATTCCAATGTCATACAAAAAATTAAAACCAAAGGTTGTAACATTTAAAGATTATAAAGAGTGTGTCAATAAGAATAATGAAAATAAGTCAAAGTATTATAACAAGAATACCAAGTCATTGTCATTATTATATCCCAATGATCATGTCTACTTCAAAAGAAAACCAAATTATAATTGGGAACAGGCCATTGTCAAACAAAGGTTGTCAGGTAATAGGTCATATATCATTGAGGACGTCAATGGAGTTAGGTATAGGAGAAACAGAATTCATCTAAGGCACAAATATTCTCCTATGTTATCCAACTCGTCGCAGGGGAGAGAGGAAGGTGATAGTCAGGAGTCAGCACCTCAAGAATCCTCATCTCAATCCATAGGTCAAAAGTCAACCCGTTTTGGTAGAATTGTAAAGCCAACTAGAAGGCTAATTGATGAAATCGATTGAATGTACTAAAGTGTATTTTAGATTAAGTCATATTTAAGCCAAGATGTTTTGTATGGTAAAACTACATAAGTACTTGTCAGATACTTTGTATTGTCAATTGAATTTAAGTCAAGTTCGTGCACAGCCTATGTTATATTGCTTGTTAAAGGTTAATTTGAACTTAACAAGGGGGATGTTGTAATATCACATCACTAGATAGTAATACTTAATGGTCACAACCCTAGTGAGTTATATTGCCATTGTCGATATAGGTGTGATGGTCTAAACATCGTCTTCATAGTGTAATTATGTACTTGTTCTAAGTTTAATAAATCAAGCATTCACCACATCAAGTCTTTCAATACAAACATTACACAGTGTACCAAGCCAGATGTGAGCGATGCAGTTTTACAAGAAATGAAAAATATTTTTTATAAAAGTTAAAAAAAACTGAAGGTTTTACAAAGCGAATCAAGCGAATGGCTTGAACTTCGCCGCACCTTGTTGACCGCCTCAAATTTTGGGAGAGTTATTAAAATGAGGGATGATACAAGTTGCATCAGTATAGTAAAACAGGTGCTTTACTAAGTCCAAATTAATGCAGCTACTGTACAGCAGGGAAAGGAAAAAAAAGCACTTGATCAGATCAATCGATCCATGCAGTCTACTTACGGTACGTTCACACGGCGTCGAGTATTTCTCTACCGAATCGGGTTTTTTGCTGAGTTTGGTTTAGTGGCAACAATATTTCAATGAATGAGTTCACACATGCATTCAGTTTCAAGACACGGCAAAAAAATCAAATCTTGCTGAAGTTGACATCTGATTTTGCGGCTGCAAACCGATCCGGCCGTACTGCAAAATGCAGTGCAGTGGTATAGCGCATTCAATACATGCGCAGGTGCACGCAGGGGTAGATCCGATTATTTGCCGGATCTTGAAACCGAATACGTCGTCCAGTCGCACAAGTGGAGAGGAGAGATGGGCGGGAGGGACACACCGCACGCGCGCTCGCCAGTCATTTTCGCCCGCTTCGACACCGCTTGCTATTCTCTCGCTACGACGACGAAAAATATAGACGTTGAACTTTTAATTTCTCTTGTCGAAATTCGGCCAGTTATATGGGAAAATAATCTCGAAATTAACAAAGACGTTTAACTTTGAAGAAATGGAGGAGAAAAAAGATTATGTTAAGTAAGTTGTAATTTTTTAAAGTAAACAGGCGAAGTATTTGTATGTTAGCAGCGTGTTACAAAATTAACGTTAAATTTCTTCGTCTTGCCAAGGCACAGTTTCTACTGTAGAAATAAAATAACTTGTGAATTCAGTTCGTATAGCATAAGCACATCGCCTACCTCGTATACTACTTCGTTCATTGGGTGCATCACTGAACACGTTAACCACTGATGAATCGTTGCTTGTTATTTCTATGTTAGACTGTACACCTTCCATATCTATTATAAAATTAAGAAGTACAGTGCAAGCCTTTACAATCGAAATTGCTGTGCTGGTTTCAACATCCAGTAGACGATGAAATATTCGCCACTTATTAGCTAATATTCCAAAGGCGCACTCAACATAGCGTCTAGCTCTGGTTAATCTGTAGTTATATATTCTTTTGTTTATATCCAAATAGTTTCCGTCGTAAGGTCTCATCAAATGTTGATGCAAACCAAAACCTTCATCACCTATTACTACAAACGGAATCGATAAATCTGAATCGTTTGTCAGTGTACTACATGCTGCCGGCAATTGCAAATCACCATCTAGTAGGCTTTTTCCAATAAGTACACTCCTTGAATATTGTCGAATCGTATGTAAAAGACATGGTCAATTTTTGTATGGGTGTATGCATTTTTTATCGAATTGAATGTACACCAACGATTTTTGGTGTTTTATATTCGTGAATATTGCCACATTACAATGCTATAAATAAAAATCTAAAAGAACATGTCATAACAACAGATTACACGTAAAAAGTTTTACTGAATATTGAATCAAATCGCTGACAGTAGTGCACAGAATGAGTTTTTGCTATTAAAAAACTTAAGACACTTTACAATAGTTATGAAATATTATGGTTAAATGATAGTTTTAGAATTAAAATGCTCATACGTTTAAGCCAGATAGACAAGTTTTCTGGTGTGACTCCATGAATGTCTTAGGTTGGGTACGAAACGACGCTCATAAATTTAAACCTTTTGTCGTCAACCGTTTTGGAGAAATTTTAGCACTTTCGAGTGTCGGAGAGTGGCGCTGGGTTCTTCCATGAAATTAATGTTGCTGATGATGCGACACGTTCAGATAAAAAGCCGCTAAATATGAAGTCACGCTGGTTTACTGGTTCTATTTTTTTATTATCAGACCAGTAACCCATATAACCAATTGTCACAGTGCCAACTGCTGATCAGCTAGAGCTGAAAGCAAGGCACTGAGTCATATGTCATGGAATATCTGATGAACAATTTCATCTCTTAGCTCCCATTTCAGCTAGCCCGTTGCGCATCAGTAGATGTTATTTCTCGTTCGAGCCACTGCTCTAGCTCATTTGTTTGCACGTAAGCTTCTTAACATTTGCCGTAGAGTAGGTAACACAATACTAACTCCTCCTGTCTTGTCAGCTGTTGACCTACGATTAGCGGAAAGTCATGTTCTATGGCAAAGCCAGATGGATTGCTTTGAAACAGAAATATTCTGCCTAAAGACAACGAATTCCCTGCCACGCTCCAGCAGATTGTTGAACCTGTCTCTTACTATCGGCAAAGACAACCTGCTTCGGTTAATTATCAGAACGGATCACTGCTGTTACTGGAGTACCGCTTTGGTGTGCCCGTACTGCTTGTAGTAGTATGCAGGTCGTAGAGCCGAGGCAGAGGCCCGTGACGGCGGGCGGCGTAGGCGCAGGTCGCGCCCGCTGCGCCTTGGTCTGCGCCGTAGCAGCGGCGGTGCGGCCGGGGCGTTGATAAACGGCGCGAGATTGACCGCGGCAGGAACGTCGCTGGACGGCAAGCGTGCGGCGGCGAAATGCGTTTTCGTATTTTTATTGTGTTTATCGTCGAAAGAGTCTTCAATATTTCGTACGAGTCGGAGTAATTCAGAGAAGTTAACACATTATTCTCTCCGCAGCCTTTTCTTTATGCTGCTGTGGAGGAGGCCGTACGTCATGTCGAGTTGCGCAGAATCTAGTATATTACCTGTTGGTAATCTCGACAAGAAAGCAGGTATACGTGCCACGAATATATGAGTGTTTTCTTTTTGTTGTGGGGTCGCGAACATTTCTACTCGTAAATAAATTCCTTGCTACCACGTGGCTGCTTCATCTTTGGAGAGTTAGGCTGATTTGCGTAGAATGTTTGATTCTGGTACCTGTGGGCACTCGCTATATGCTTCAATAGCATTGATAAATGCTTGTACAGATTCATTTGGTTTGCCGGAGAAGGTGACTTTGCAGCGCTCGCTGCTATAGTCAACAGTCAATTTAGGCGGGTTTAGACGATAAACTTGTTTCTATTATTATTTTGGCCAGGTTACCAGAAGCATACTATCCTTAGTAATGGCCTTAGATCACACAAATAAGAAGTTAATTTTTGGTAGTCTTACAAAGGCTTTACACAAGGCTGTAACGTTAACTGATATAATCCAGCAATGATTTGTAATCCGAGCGATAGCCGGAATAAGATGATTATTTGTCATTTCTGCTAAAGAAAGGACACTTAATATGTGTTAACTCAATATGTGGCAATGCAAGCAGTTTAAGGTGAAGCGGCAAGACAAAAGCTCGACAGCAAATATTTTAACCAGTAATAATGTTAAATCGAACTTTTAAACCTCAGGTAGCAGTGGTAGTTGGGTTATCGATTCTGGCGCTACGTCTCACATAACGCTTAATAGCACAGTTTTGGTTCCGGCTAAGTCGTGTTTTGAACCGGCAACTCTTATAAGAGTTACTTTCTTGGGGCATGTGTAAATTCAATAATCGAATTTCTTCCGGTACTCCAAATAACCCTTCGCTTTTCTTGCTTATAAAGGGCGTGCTTTTTTTTGAGAAAAATTGTTTATTAGCGCACGTGCCAAACGCTGTCTAAATTTATGGTGTGATTGTGCTGTTACAGCATGTTCTGCACTTTTTGTTATGTATGAATTAATAATGGATGCATCAAACATACTCGTAAAAAGAATAGACGCATCCAAAACTTTCGAGATTTCTGGTTGATTGTGTACACTGAACTCACGAAGCGGTTTTCTTCCGCGGCCGTCACGGCAGAAAAAACGGCTATTTTATTTCAAAATTTACTAAATGTTCGCCACCGCAAGCTATGCGGTCGAAATGGTGGCGTCGCCGCCAGCCGACCGCAGCGCGTGCGGGCGCAATCCGCACTGCAAAACGCGGCGCCGGTGAGCGGCAGCCGCGAACAACTACGCACATCGCGGCCGAAAACCGCGTCGAGAAAATTACTTTAATTTTATACATAGATATTTGCATTCTTCAGAAGCTGCGGGCCCGCAACCGCGGTGGCCGCGGGAAAAAACCGCTTCGTGAGCTCTCTCCCCAAGAGGATCTGTAATGATCAAATAGATCCACCCCGCCCGCTTTTTTTACAAAGAAGCAATTGCTTTTGGCCAAAGAACTTCTGCTCTTGAACCATCTTTTTGAGTTCTTTAAATATTCATAATAGCTAACATTGCGTACAACCGTTACACCAAACAAAGTTAAGACTTAAGACTTTTGACTATAGACGTCAAGACTTAACAAGCATCAATTCTAGGCTTTGACATCAGAACCTATCAGTGATGATAGGTTCATCAATACCGTCACCCTCTCCAGTATATCTCATCTGAAATTGATATAGGTATTAAGTATCCAGTTTTTGCGTCGCATCTAGCGCATATTTTGAAACCCCTCTTAACAGGTTTTTTGGGAATGTATTGTTTTAATGAGCACCTACCTTTAAACGTAATCATACATTTATGAATTGACTGTACACTTGAATTATTTTCTTCTCTCTCATGTACTTACTTCATTTAATGTTGTAATAAAATGTCTAATTTGTACAGTTTGTCGTAATTTTTCGAGATAATTTTGTTTACATTGTAGAAAAAAAAACAGACACTTTAATTTATGATTTGATTAATTTAATCTTATCCCTATAATATTATACTGGTTAACAACACTTGTGGTCTTTATTTTGCATTATTTTGTTGGTCATCTATATATATGTAGGAAATAGGGCTGAATGATACACCTGAATTAGACTGAAATAATCCGCTTTTATTGAACTTTCTCCTTATAAAAATACATCTTCCATCTTAATATATTTCTTCGTAAGCCCTGTCACCTTTTTCATTTTTTATTCAACCTCAGTTCTTAAGTCAAACCCACTTTTTAATATTTTAACTAGAGAAGAGTCCTACAACTTGGCCATCCTACATATCAGTCTGTCCTCAGACTGAACCTAAGTTAAAATACTTATAACAAAATTTACAACAAATTAACTCTTTATCTTCAATCTAGAATAGATATTCTACTAAACAGCTAATAATATAATACTACCTTTACATTATGACACTAACATCGTATGACGACATCCTTAAAGCGTAATTTAGACGGTACGAGTTTCTCGAAAGTTTTGTTCGAGAAAATCGTACGCAATAATCGTAAGCAATAATCGCCATGACATTCTCGTATCAAAGTGTTTACACACAGGTAAGAAACAAATTCTCACCTACGATTATGTCATACGAGACTCGTAAGCAATAATCACTAGGCGATAATGTCCTGCGTCTGTTTAGACGGCAAAAATATAATGAGAAGATTCTTGCTTTCGAGAATCTCGACTTGTCTATACCTACCAAAGATCTTATATATTTTGGGGACAATCTGGATTGATTACGGAACAATATTACACACTCTAAAGTGTACTATATTTTCATGTGCATTAGGTTCATATGTTTCATTGACAAGTAAAAGAAGAAAAAACGTTCCGAGCAAGACAACGAGAAAGAGGTGGTGTGTCCCTTTCTAACCTTTATTTATAACTAGGGTAACCATGAATTTACTATATATGTAAATTATTAATATTTATGTCATTGCAGAATTTTAATATTAATTGATGCTGAAGAATTCTACTACTTATGGACGGCAAAGTGCCAGTTACTCCTAACTATTTGTGAAACCTAAAAAAAATATTTTAACTTAAACGATTTTGAGAAGTCAAAAGTAATTAATTTTCAATTTTTGGACTGAATAATATTTTTTTTTTTTTTAGGTATAAAGAGAGTTTTAGTAATCTTACTTGAGACGCGCCAGATAAGAATAGATTTTGGAACCCATGGCATAAAGAGAGATCACAATTCATGGTATTAAAGGTCAAGAATCAGTTCTTTAGTCAAATTAGTTCGGATTGACGACGTTTTTAACGAAATGGCCCGTTATTGGTTCATACAGCTACAACAATCGCGTATTTAATTCGGCTAGAGTGCTAGACGAAGCGTTCGACGCTAAATCCCCATGCGTGCACTTATGATATTAGTATTATCTCTTTAACCTTTCGTCCAATTATCATCACCATTTCAGTCCAAACACGTCCACGGTTGGACACAGGCCTTTCCCAAATGTCGCCACAATGAACAGTTCTAAGCGTTTCGCATCCATCGGATTTTCGCAACCTTTACCTGGTCATCGGTCCACCTTGTAGGCCTTCCACGTTTCACACTGTCACCACTCCAAAACCTTTCGGCCCTAACGGCCATCTAGTCTGCGAGCAATGTGCCCTGCCCATTGCCGCTTTAGTTTGGCGATTACGTGCTATGTCGACAACCTTAGTTCCCCTGCGAATATCTTCGTCCAATTAATATGCAGTTAAAAACAAAAAAAAAACATGTAGGTATTTATTGATTGTATTGATTTGTTTAGAGCTTATTTGTCGCGTACTATAACAACATCTTGAACTTCTTTAGAATAGAATTGTCCCGTAGTACGAACTAGTCTGTGGACACACTAGTAGGAAGAGATAACATACCCTTTTGTATCGTACTCTTTGGAACGTTTTTGAGCTTGTCGTAAGCAATCTAGATAGTTTTATAAAATCTATGGTCCTATACGTATACACGATTTCGTTGTCGTTTTTTGTTTCTCATACCGAGTATCGATATCGTACAAATCGGTTTGAACCGATTTCAGTGCAAGATTTGCCATTCAAAAAATTAAATTGTAATTCGTAATATATTCTCTTTTCCCCTTTTTCGCCCCTTTACCTTAAAAAACGTTTTGAATTTCTCTGCAATTCTCACTCTAAGTTTCTCAGGTCGTCAGAGAACTTGCGACTTAAAATGCCAATACATTCCACGACTTTCTTTGACAAATCATTTACTGTTCAAGCTGCTCGTCTGTGGAATGAATTGCCCCACACAATTAAACGCGCTCAATCATTGCCTGTTTTTAAAAGACTCGTTAGGGAACATTACCTGTCGCTGTGAATGTTGTTAGTCGTCATGTTTTATGTATTGTTCAATATGTATGTATTTATTATAAAATATATGTATATATCTATGTATCTATTGTAATATAAATATGTATATCACTGTTATTGTCACACCAATGACAGCCCCATTTCTTGTCCAGGCAATTACTGTCCATCCCAGGTTGCCTGGTAGAGATCGCAGAGTGCGATAAGGCCGCCCATTGTATATGTGTGTTTTAGTTTTAATTCCTTGTTTTTGTTCATGTTATGGTGTACAATAAAGCATATAATAAACAAATAAATAATAAATATATTTTATGGTGAAAATTTACAAGGGAAGTGACATGACATATAATACAATGTTTTTTTAAAAACGCTACATTATGGAGTTTTTATTATGAACTAAAAGAAGTTCCGCAACACCATGAATTGTGATCTCTCTTTATGTCATGAGTTCCAAAGTCTGTTCTTGACTGGGGAGTCTCAAGTAAGATTACTAAAACTCTCTTTATAACTAAAAAAAAATATTAACACCAAAAAATATTTTTAATAATTGAAAATTAATTACTTTTGACTTCTCAGTAACTTAAACTATTTTTTTTAGGTTTCACAAATAGTTAGGAGTAACTGGTACTTAGCCGTCCATAAGTAGTAGAATTCTACAGCATCAATTAATATTAAAATGCTGCAATGGCATAAATATTAATAATTTACATATACAGTAAATTTATGGTTACCCTAGTTATAAATAGAGGTTAGAAAGGGACACACCACCTCTTTCTCATTGTCTTGCTCTGAACATTTTTTCTTCTTTTACTTGTCAATGAAACATAACCTAATGCACATGAAAATATAGTAGAGTGTGTAATTTTGCTCCGGAATCAATCCAGTTTATCCCTAAAATATTATATGATCCTTGTTCTCGCCAGAGTGGACGAGCGAGAGGTAAGTCATACCTCTCGCTCGTCCACTCTAGCGAGAATCGTATGTTCGAGTCGAGAAACTCGAACCGTCTAGGTATGACTGTTTAGACGAAGAAACTTTTTTGTTCTTACGATTATCGTACGTTCGAGACGAGAAACTCGCACCGCCTAGGTATGTGTTTAGATGATGACATTTTTTCTATGCTCTTACGATTATCGTATGTTTGAGGCGAGAAACTCGTACCGTCTAAATTGCGCTTTAAAAACTATTTAACACATAAAAACAAAATTATAACAATCAAACAAAATACAACATTGCACCTGCTGTTACCTGACATATAATAACATTATACCTAAAGTTAAATCAGTAAATTAGACACGATCTACTCATTCATAGTATAGAAATATCCTGCACGTCATCATACCTCAAATGCTTTTTTTTTATATATCGAAAATTAATCATTACAGTTGATATAAGACCATCTTTTTATATAATCTACACCTGATGTTGTCCTTAGTGGTCCCTCCTTAGCTTTGTCTATTTTCTCTACTTCATATCTGTCCTTTGCTAACTCTTTTGTGACTTTATAGGGTCCATAAAATTTCGGTTTTAATTTCAATGCATTCCCGAATTGTGTCCTCTGTATAGCGACTAGGTCGCCTTGCTTGTACTTCTCTCCTACTTTGCGTTTCTTATTAAACGTGCTTCGGTTCTCTTCCTGTATTTTTAATATTTGTGCCTTAGCTTCTCTTCTTGTTTCATCCCTTTTATGCATAAACTCCATCCTGTTTTCTTCTTCTAAATATTCTAATATCTTCTTTCAATCTCAGTTTAACGCCAGTTAACAACTCACATGGTGTTGTGTTGATTGATCGTTGATACGTACTATTTATGACTCTTTGTAGCTTACTGACGTGTTTGTACCAACTACCCGGCTCTTCTATGCACATCTTTGTTAAAATAGCAATAATAATTTTGTTCATTCTTTCTGCTTGACCATTTCCTCGAGGTATACCAGTTGTGATGGTCACATGTTCAATTTCTTCCTCTTGACAATATTCCTGAAATTCACCCGAAGTAAATTATTATTCTACGCGGGTTGCCATAGTCCTTTTGTAATTTCAGCTTCTCAATAGTTTCTTTTGATGTTACCGTCTTGACAGGATAAATCCAGACAAACTTGGTATATCCATCAATTATTGTTAGAATATAGTTATACATCTTTTTGGTTGCGTCTAAAGGTCCTAAATGATCACAATGTAGAGTATCTAACGGTAACTCTCCTTTATCTATTGGATGTAAGTAGCCTTCTTTTTTCCCCTTTTCCTGCTTGCCAATAAACAGGGTACACACATAGAAATAACTCTCAGTTTTGCTATCTAATTTAGAAATGAAATAATCCTTTTCTAAAATATCCTTAATCTTCTTTTTACCAAAGTGTCCTATTCCGTGAGTTCTCTTAATCATTTCCAGATCCATAATTTCGGGTAATACCAACTTCTTTTTAACACCTTTGCAAATAACACCATTGTCTAGGAAATAATCTTCGTATTAATTTTCTTTAAGACTTTCTTCTAGCCTTTCGTCTTCTTCTTGTGCTTTTATTATCCTGGCATGTAGTTCAGCATTCACAAAGCATATATTCCTGCTTAAAGCATCAACATGTTGCATCTTATCTCCCGTTCTATGCACTATGGAATAATCAAAGTCTTGTATATACAGTATCCAACTGGCTACTTTTACTGAGACATCTCTTTTACTAAAGGTTTTCTGTAACACTTCACAATCCGTCACTATCTTAAAATGTTTTCCCATGAGATCTTCGGAATTTTTTAACACTCTCAATAACAGCCAAAGCTTCTAGTTCATAACTGCTACACTTCTGTTGCGTATCTGTCGTCTTTCTACTCATGTACTTTGCATCCAGTACGGATGCAAAGTGCTATCCATTGGATCTTTCTGCAATAATATAGCTGCATAACCATGTTTGCAAGCATCCGTATGTAACTCAGTTACCTTCTCTACATCAAATATCTTCAGAACAGGTTCACAACATAATTTGGACTTTAATTCTTCAAAAGTTCGTAGGTGTATATCATGAAAATAAAACTCATTCTTCTGCAACAAATCTGTTAAAGGTTTTGCAATTAATGCATAATTTTGGATAAACTTTCTGAAGTATGAAGTTAGTCCTATAAAAGTTTTTAGATTGGGACGAATTTCCCCAATCGACGAAGCACCAAATATATCTTATTGTTGCTTTGTTTAGCTTACTGAACATGGAAAAGGCAAGTCCCATTCCCGTCCAGAAGGGAAAGAAGAAGCGTGAGACCAAAAGATCTGGGAACTTCCGTGAAAAGAAGGCCCAAGAGTTCCATGCAAGTCGTGAGATCTACATCCGGGAACAGTTGTTCCTGGGATGCTCTAATGCTGAAGGCGCCTTACCCTCCGTAGGAGAAGTTGTGACTAGAGAGGCCATAGCACAGCCCATTTCGACCAGGGGCGTAGGTGTAGGCGCAGTCCATCTGGCCAAGACTGTTAGCAAGCTCACTCCAGCAGTCGACGTTGATGTCCGGAGCATTTATAGAGCAGGTTTGGGATTGGATGAAGCAAGGCTCGCTCGACAACAGGGCCTGTTTAATAAGCCTAACCCTTTATCCCACTACACGCATGACACAGACGTCTCGAATCCGCTCATTCAGACTATACGCCATATACCAATGGTTCCAGAGCCGTTCTATCGGTTGGTTAATTGCATTGGCGTCCTTAAGCACCAGGGAGATACCTATCTTTCTGTTCTCCCTAAGGAGAAGTACTTTAGAGGGCGCTATGTGCCCCATTGCTCAAATATTGTTTTGTCAAATTTGCGGAAAACTGTCGTCGGACTTAACGACCCACTGACACCGAGGGTCGTTCGTGAAGACTTCTACAAGAATTCACCAATACCAGGAGCTCGTTGGGAAGGGCGCAGATTAGTTAATCCAGACGAGATTATACCTGAAGACTACGACAATAACGCCTTTAAGCGTGATCTGGATCACCTCAATGACATAGCGATTTATCTGGAGCGTAACCTACCGAAGATGGCTGGCGGGCTGGTGGATTTGATGACACCAGGGAATCAAGCTCAGTTGATGAGCAGCAACGTTGAAGATCTACGAGTTCCCGATTATGCACATGAAAATATAATGCAGTATGCACGACGTGCGGAGATCCAGGGGAATGTCACCTCATTCTGGAGTCAAGCAGAGATCGATGGCCCCTTTCGCATCCTGGGGGCCTTGTGTCTACTGGGTGAGTCGCCTGAATACCTCACTGACTGCTTTCCTTTGTACCTGCGCCGAATGGAGGAGAGCTGTCAGTTCCGTTACAAAATTGATACTGCAGGGGTAACTAAGTGCATCTACAGTATCCACTAGCTAGCCGCGTGTTAAGAAGGAAAACTTCAAACCCGTCCGGTAATAATAGACGTTAAAACTACTCCATCTTGGTCTGAGTCATAAATTGTCGAGATTGACGAACCGACGCCAAAATCAATAATAATAAACAAGTTTTTAGGTACTGGAAATGTCTTAACTGCCTTTGTTTTTTCGGTTGAAGGTTTCACTGTTCCATTGGAAATAATATAATCCAAATATTCAACGGATCTTTGAAGTAACTGTGACTCTTTCCAATTTATTTGAAGCCCATACTCTGCTGCTTATTCTAACACCATTTTAAGTTTTATCAATCCGTCATCTTCATCTTTTTAGAGAATATTTATGTCATCAATAAATATTAAAACAACTCCATTTCTAATTAAATCTGCGAATATAATATTAATATATCGTACTTCGGACAGATGGAAAGACTAAAGGGTGCTCGTAAAAATTCATATTGTTCTTCAGGGTTATTTGTCACAAAAGCTGTATATTTTATCGACTCTTCTTCTATAGGCAAGTGAAAAAATCCATTCTTCAGGTCAAGAGTATTAAATACTTTTACCTTAGACAGTTTATCAATATGATCCTCAATCACAGGAAGTGGATATTCGTCTTTTACCATTTTTTGATTAATTTTCCTATAATCCACACACACTCTTGTACTCCCATCTTTCTTCTTGATTAACACTAGATGACTTGCATACTCAGAATAACTTGGACGAATAATACCTTGTGCTAACCAACCTTCGATTTGACGCTTAACTTCGACATCTTCTGTAATAGCTAATCTTCTAGACCTCTGTATAACTGGTATGTCATCCTTCAAAATTATCCTTAATTTAATGGGTGCTTCTTTAGTCTTCAATGGCTTGTAGTTATCAATAATTTCTTGAAAAATTGAATTATGGTCATCGTAACTAGAAAACATGCAAATAACATTTTGATATGAGCTATCATAATAATCAGGCCTTTATCTCAACTGAATTCTTATTAAAAACTGTGATTGTATTTGCCAAAAACGATTGACATAAAATTACATCATATGGTATAAAGTTAGCAGGTACTATATAGAAACTAGTAGTGTAACTATGACCATCAATCGAAATCACCTTACTTGATCCCAAGCCAGTCAGTAACATCTTATCTGGTTTATACATCTTAAAATCTAACTTGGAAAACAACTCATACTTAATTAAATTTATATCGCTACCCTTATCAATTAAACAATTCACTGTGTGATTACGTATTTTTTAACTTTTTATGCAATAATTTATTCTCGGATCGTCTTTGTTTACGTTTAGTATGTTTTGAAATTGACGTTGATGTTGATAATGGTTGTCATGGTTACCTCCTGAATGAATGTACTGTGGCTCGAACTGACCGACCTAACTGAAGTTTGAGATTGGTTCAATCATTTGTTCATCCGGACTGTCATCATCATCCGCTTTAGCAGCGCCACCTGACGTCTGGGTCTGGTGATGTACAAACATCGACTGCCGATCCGACTTCGTTGCGCCTCCAAGATAACTAGCTTTTTTTACAGGTTCTTTGTTGTCTAATGCGCTGGCCGCCTTGCATTCTGGACAGATGTGCCCAAACTCATTGCATCTGAAGCATTTGACACCTTTAGAGAAGAAGTTCGCCACATGACCCTTATCACCACACTTAAAGCCGGGTCCAGACGAGTGTAACGTGTAATGTAATCCACCGTGTAATGTAACACGAATTCTACGTGTGGACGGCACTACGAGCATTACATGTAACGCTCGCGCGGCGCTCGGGGTTGATCCATCGGCTGTCGGTTTTTCGCGCGAACACAAAGACGCTCGCAGTGCTCGTTTGGACGGCGTTCGTGACGGTTGTGTCGTATGTACGTTCATGATGTGGAGTGACGAACAATCGCTTGAACTTATTAGTTTGTATCAAGAAAAACCTGTTATTTGGGATCCAAAAAACCCGCAATACTATAAAAAAAATCTGAAACACGATGCTTGGAGTGATATTGCTCATTCATTGGAAAGAGATGTAGAAGAATGCAAAAACAAAATGATTAGTTTGCTTGCTTCACATCGAAGAGAAAAAGGAAAAGTAAAGAAGAGCCATAGTTCCGGAAACGGTATGTTTTATTATAAATTTCTGTTGCTTTACATATTACACACTTTTATTTATTAATTTAGTTTTTACTTAGGTATTATCACTTACTTGCTATTAGTACAATTATTACTTCTATTGTATACCCACTATATTACTATATTCTACTATATTTTACTATACATATATGTACTATATTCTATTGTATTGTTTATTTATTGTAATTTATTTTACAGGTGGGGATGAAACGTACAAAAGTACATGGTTTGCTTACGAGGCGCTGGCATTTTTAGGAGATCGAAATAATCCAAGGAAACGACGCAACACAGAGGTAACTGCATTGAACTAGTTTCCTTCGACTTGATAAAAAAAACTTAACAATATGTATTCTGCCAAGAAACTGTACCCTCGTTCATAAAATAGTCATTAAACTCATCCCTAATTTGTTTTGCCGTTGAGGCAGCTCTTCTAGGTACATTATTCAATGGAAGTAAAGATGACATTTCACAATCTCTCCGCCAACTACCTTCACATAATCTTCCGTTTTGGTCGCTGTCAAGTGAGCCAGGGGGTGCATACAAGTTTTTAGATGAATCCGTGTTTCTCAAAAAATTATGTAAGTGTGCAATAGCCATGACTATAGTCTCCACGGTTTTGGGCTGAAGGAGCATAGGTTTTCGTAGAACTCTGAACACAGATGCTGTGATACCAAATACATTTTTACATTTTCTACAATCCTGCGAGCTCTGCTTAACCGGTAATTAAAAATTCTTCGCGGCGATCCCTTGGGGTATTCTCCTGGATAGGGTTTCATTATATTGTTTTGTAAAGGGAAGGCAGAGTCTCCTACAAAAACATATGGTACTACTTTGTTTCTACCTTGCAGTGCTTCAGGTGCAGGCAATCTTAACGAATTATTTTCTAGTTTTTTATATAATTCAGTTTCTTTAAAAATTCCACCATCTGAAATGCGGCCTTGACATCCGACATCCAGAAATTTATAATTATATTCCGCGTCTACTAAAGCAAACATCACTATACTGAAATTCGATTTGTAGTTACGATATTCTGTGCCACTATGTACCGGAGCCTCGAGAATGACATGTTTACCGTCCATGGCTCCGGCACAATGGGAAAAATTCCACAATTCATCAAATCTGTTTGAGATTTGGATCCATTCTGACTCTGTTTTTGGCAGCTGAAACAATGAATTTCTTTTTAATTACAGATTACAAATGAACCGGAACAGAGTGCATCTACAAGTGTAGAAAATGATAACAGTTCAGAATTTATATCACCAACTGGTCAGGCCCCCAAAAAAAAGAAATAAGACGAAAATAAAAAAATGGGTATGCTTTCGGAGGCTCTTGGCCTGCTTAAGAGTGCTGCTTCTAGTCCTACTCCTGAACCCCGAAACAATAATCCAAACAATTTTGACAGTGAAACCCTTTTCTTTTCAAATTTTATATGCAGCAAGATGCAACAATATAACAGAAGTACTAAAAATGCCGTGCAGCGAGCAATAATGGACGTAATATTCAAAGCCGATGAAGGATGCACTAACTTTTCTCAACATTATTATCCATCGGCATTCAATTACAGTGGGTATACAACAGGCTCGGTTCCTTCATCAAGATACTGCAATGAACCACCTTCTTTGTCTAATCGCTCAGAACTTACTTCAGGGTATTCAACAGGTCAGAATCAGACAAGTTGCCCTACTGCTCCATATGCTTCACCTGTTCCCTCAGAATTATCTCAAACTTCATATGAAGATGTAGATTTTGTGAATGACCTGATTTGAAAAGAATAAATTTTGTACTACATGATTTGAAGATACAATTTGATTTAACTTTCTAATTTTAATTTTGGAATAATTTTAATTTTGCTTACCCTACTTAATACAATAGCTTAATTTGTTATTTTAATAAATAAATAAAAATATGTAAAACTCACCTTAATGTTTTCTTTCAATGATTTTATAATCGCTTCACAAACTTCTGGTACAATGCAAGACATTGACTGTTTTGAAATTCTGAAGGTGTATTGAAGGCTTGTAAATGAATCTCCTGTTGCCAAAAATCTTAGTGTTAGAGCCAGTCTATCTTGCGGCGAAATTGCAGATCTCATTATAGTGTCTTGTCTTGATATTTTAGGCGCAATGATTGTTAACAAATATTCGAAGTCAGTAGGCGACATCCGGGTAAAGTTTTTATATTGACCGCTTATATGTTGAGATTTTAGTTCCACAAGTAAAGAAGATCTTCTTTTATACAAATTAGTTTTCCACCATCGACGCTTCCGACTTTTGCGGTCTTCAGTTAGTAAATACATGAAAATAAAAGCCGCACCAGCTATCATGACCTTCCTATTCGGCATGTTCGTAGCAACTGAGTGGAAACAGCTTTTGAAATATTTTCGCGTTCACAATTCGCTTTGAGTTCGTGTGCCGTCCACACTGTTGATGCTAAATTACACGTAATCTTACATTACACGTTACACTCGTCTGGACCCGGCTTAAAACAACGATGAATTACCGATTTTACTTCGGACTCTCCTTGCGGCTTGTTTTTCATCGGGCTATCTCGCTGCCTCACGGAATCAAACTTCTTGCTTTTTTGTTTGAAAGTTTCATATAGGGCCAATTTTTCTTTGAGCACTGGATAAGTTGTAACGCCGTAGAATAATAGCTTATTGGACTCGTAATCCGTAATTCTGTCTATTATAATATTGGATTGCCACGTAGTCTGGGAACTTCGCAAGCTTACCTAGCTCCTTCATAACTAACATATATTGGTAAAACGTCTCGTTTGCCTGCTTTTTCCGCGTGCTCATCATTTCGTGCATTTGTTTACAGTTAATCGTCTCCGGAAATTCTTTGAGCAGTGCCGTCTTGAGCTTATCGTATGTTTTGAATTATTAAGTAAGCGATAATTATCAGATTACAATATGGTAATATTGTAAACAACAAAGTGAACGGCGAACGAACGGAATAACCTGAATCAATGAGTGAATATTACCCAATTTCTCGATTAAATCATTCACGTCGTTCATATGCGTATATAATCTATGGTTTATCCGTTTCCTACAAATATTCACTCAACAATGAACGGGTATTTTTGAAATGCGTCTACCTACATGCAATTTGTAGGACTTCCGAATGAATTTTGTCAAGAAAAAGATTGCGATCGATTTATATCTACGCTGATATTTACGTAGCTAACTATAATTATGCGGTGCGGTTGACGGCGTAGGTACTGTCGTAATTATCAATGGCTCTTTAACTATACGAGCGAAATAACGTTTAGTTGCCTAAATGCCTAGATGCGGGTTTTCTACTATTATATCTAGGTAAACAGGCGCGTTGCGTTTATTCCCTATGGAACAAATACTATATTGCGAAATTACAAGAAAATGATTCACGATCCTGCTCGTAGGACCAAAAGTAATGGTTGCGCAAATAAGCTTAATGGACTGTATGTTTGAAAAGGCGATCTAAGGTTTGTTAACAATATGCAGGTACTGTGCCTGGCCTTTATTGATGGATGGATGGATTGATTTAGGGAGGAACACTGACCTTTTGACCTCGAAGGTTCCACGTGGCGCCGGCCGGCGAACCCTGACTTCGCACCTTTAATCACTGCCAGGTCCTGTATTGCACTACACTGCACTATTGTTGAGTCTTTAAATGGTTGGATCCCGAAATAGTCAATTTTCTTGTAATTTCGAGCGGGCGATGTTAGCGGAGCGGTCACACTCACAATCGATGCACACAACACGTCATGTCATTTCTTGAGGTCGTGCGGGAGAGGGAAACGGAAGGGATAGGATTGCTAGGCCAAAAAATAAATTACAAAAAACAAAATCGCGGATCATAGCAAATTGGCGCAACCAGTGTGTTATCATCATCATGCCGAAAATAGTAAGTATTTCATAAAATAAATGCCTTTTTTGTCTTTCATCATTGTTTTGTTTGATGATACCTAACCTTCATCATTTTGTTTCAAATTCAAATCCAACCGAACAGCCGAATCTCCTTGCATTTGGCAAACATTGCCACAATTGTGGAAAATGGATGCAGCGAAGGGCTCTTCGTAAAGATGGTGAGTGTAGGTATTTATGTTGTGTTTTTAAGTGAATTTTGTTCTATGATTTCTTCTTATGGGTCGTAAGAATTTCTGCATTCAAATAAAGTAAACTGCAAGCAAATGCAATTGTGCAGTCGATGTGTGGAATGCGACAACATTAAACTTGGTAAGTCGTTCAATATTTTGCTAAATAATTTACCAATGACTTAATAGTGTAGTTTATTTTTGTGTTAATATTGTGTAATTAATTAACTATAATATTATAATTATCAACTACTCTGTGTATTTGAATCAGTTCAGGATATTAGTTGCATAATAAATTTTTGCAGATAATTTCAATTATTGTGAAAGCTGTGGCCTCGAAACAAATAGGCAGATACGACTAAACAAGGCTCGGGCACTGTCAAACCTATTCAAGAAAAATCAAACTGCTCTATTCGCTGAATCCCAAGATTTATTTGAAGACTTTCAGGTAAGTTTATTTATCCTCATACAACTGCCTTTACAGGCCTCCACCCAATGCGACAGTGCAGTTATTATAAAATTACTTACATCTAATTAAAAACTAAACTAACCTTACCTAGCTAAATAATAATATTAAATTTTGTCTGTCAACATAACATAATATTTTTAGTTAATGGTGCAGGTACCCGAGAACAGTCAAATGAAAGATAATACTTAATACCAGATAGAGGCGTAAGGATATACATACATACACAGTACTTATTATTATTTAAATATTTATTGGATATATTTTCTCCTTTAAGGTGGATGACAGAAAGTTGAAGCTTATCGATGAGTCACTGGTGACTGATGATGTTTCTTCGGACAAAGAGGACAAAGAGAACAAGTTGAAGCAGCTCCATGAATCACTGCTGACTGATGTCTCTTTAGAAGTAAAGGAGAAAGATGGCTGGCAGACCACCGAAGAAGCGTAAATATCCAAGCAGATTTAGAACAGAACATCAACCCCCTAGGGCTAACTATAACTACTTAGCGCTTTCAAATAACACCATTCAAGTATCAGTAAATTCAGTTGGTTATATGATTTATGAATATGTTCAATGTCAAGCACTTCATTTTTCAGGTGAAAAAATTAAAAATCATTTTAAAAATTGTTGTCATAATGGGAAGGAGTATATAGACGCAGATAGAGTATTAAAGCCAATTCCAGATATATATACTATTTGATTTATACAAAGGCAATACGTCTGATGCTTTTCATTTTAAGGTTAATATACGACAATATAATTCAGCATTTGCAATGGCATCCATAAATTCTTACTTGACCACACTCCCTCCGGGAGTCTTCACTTATAGGGTACAAGGAGAAATTTATACAAAAACTGGATCTATGTTTCCGTTGCAAGGTCATAAACCACAATACAACCAATTATACATAACTGAAAATGAAGCAGCACTTAATGAACGATTAGCACGAAATAATAAATGTAGAAGCAATATAATGAAGTCCTTACAAACAATGTTTAATGAATCCAATCCTTTTGTCAAAGTATACAAAAGGGCGGCTGCAATTTTAGCTGAAGAGGAATTAAAAGCAGCCTCAGAAAATCGACCCAAACATTCGGTAACAATGCAGTTTTACAAAAATAAATCTCTTGATTTACGCCGGTAAAACACTCCATCAAATAATGAGGTAGCGGTCATCTTTGTTGGTGAAAACGGCGAACCTCCATTAAAAATAGACTTTTCTGTACAAGAATATTCTCAAAATTTAAGTACACTAAAATCAACCAGTCCCAATATTGATCCTTTAGCATTTCCTTTACTTTTTCCTAATGGAGAACTCGGATGGCATGAACATATTCAACACAGAGAAGAGAGGCGAACTGCTCGAAGCCGACTTACAATGCTACAATTTTATCAGTATAGACTTGCTGTTCGTAATTATTTTAGCCCATTGTTTTACGCCGAAAAACTTTTTCATGAATATTGTGTATTAGCATATGTTAGGATTGAATCTCAAAGATTATTGTTTCTTCGATTGAATCAAACACAGCTCAGAGCCGAAAATTATAACAATTTAATGGATAGCCTGTACACTGATGATAGCGAATCGGGCCAAGGCAGTGGTAAAATGATAATATTGCCATCAACTTATGTGCGAAGTCCCCGACACATGATGCAAAATTATCAGGATTCCATGGCAATTGTATGCAAGTATGGTAAACCAGACTAATTTATAACATTTACATGCAATCCGAATTGGAAGGAAATTTTAGATAATTTACTAGACAATACAAAAAAAGAATATAGACCCGATTTAATTGCCAGAATTTTTAAACTTAAATTGGAGGAACTTTTAGATGACATTACAAAGAAACATATTTTTGGAATACCAAGTGCGTGGTTTTACACTATAGAATTTCAGAAACGTGGGCTTCCACATGCTCATATGCTTATTATTTTAAGAAATGAAGATAAACCAAGATCATCAGAAGATTATGATAAATTTGTATGTGCAGAAATACCCGATCCAGATAAAGACCTGGAACTTTTTCAGACTGTGTCAAAAAACATGATCCATGGGCCATGTGGTCCTGGATATTTGAATTCACCCTGCATAAAAAATGAAGGAACTGGCCCTAAATGTTCTAAAAACTACCCAAAGATATTTTGCAGGGAAACTAGAGATGGTACCCAAAATGGAGGATATGCTATAATAAGAAGAAGAGACGACGGAAAAACAACAAAAAAAATGATTTCGAGTGTGATAATAGATGGGTGGTGCCCTATAATCCCTATCTATGTAAAAAAAATTAATGCTCATATAAATGTGGAAATTTGTTCAACTGTCAAAAGTGTAAAATATATAAATAAATATATTTATAAAGGTCATGACCGAGCAAAGGTACAAATCACGGTAGCGCCTCAAGAGTCCAGTGATCAATCAACATCAAGCAACGAACACCGTGACGAAATTAAGGCTTATATTGATACCAGGTATGTTTCGGCTCCTGAAGCAGTTTGGCGAATATTTGAATTTTCAATGCACAAAATGAGTCACACAATTATACAGTTAGGTGTTCATTTGGAAAACCAACAAACAGTCGTATTTACAGATCAAAATGTTCATGAAGCAGCAGCTAGATCAGTAGAAAAATCAACATTATTAGCATTTTTTGAAAACTAACGATAGTGCTCGACAATGTTTTTACACCGAAATTCCGACACATTTCAGATTTATCCATGGACAGTGGCGGCCACGCATATCTCAATCAGCGGCAGATAAAGTAATTGCAAGAATGTATAATTATTCCTTTTCTGACAGAGAACGATATTATCTCCGGCTATTACTTCTTCACGTCAAAGGGCCGACTTGCTTCAGAGATGTTAGATCTTACGAAAATATTATTTACAACTCATTTCGAGAAGCTGCTCACGCAAGGGGACTCCTTCTTGACGATCAAGAATGGGAAAGATGTTTGGATGAAGCAATTGGTTTTAAACTTCCTCGGCAATTACGACAGCTGTTTGGGTTAATTTGCGTATTTTGTGAACCAACTGATCCTAATGCTCTTTGGGAAAAGTTTGAATCGCATCTTTTCGAAGACTTTACAAGATCACGCCCTGACGTATTATCCAAACAGTTGCCTTTACAAGAAATTGATGAAACATTAAAACTCCACGGAAAGAGACTAACAGATTTCGGCCTTCCAGAACCCGATATTAGTGAAAATGATGTTTTCTTATCAGATGCCGTTTATGACTGTGAAAATGAAAAAGCAAATGGCTCTGAAAAATACCACAAATTAAATGCTGAACAAAAATATGTAGTCGATATAATACTGGACGCTGTAAATAATCCCACAGAGAGCAAGCTGTTTTACCTTGACGGCCCAGGAGGAACTGGAAAAACTTTTGTATTTAAGTCGTCAAGTTTTTCAGGAAAAATCACTCGCGCCGCTCGTGATTTTTTAACCTGAAAAACTTGACTCCTTCATTTGTTTGCAACGAACCTATCGGGAAATATCCGATAATTTTGAAGCTCTTGTGGTATTATAGGTAAGTGATTATTTTTCCGACCCAAATATCGACCAATAGAATTGCACCATTCGACGTCACGTGGTACAACCTACATGGTATTATACTGATTATTTTTCCCACCCAAATGTCGGCCAATAGAATTGCACCATTCGACGTCACGTGGTACAACCTACATGGTATTATACTGATAATTTTTTGAAAATTTTCTCGTTGTACCACGTGACGTCGAATGGTGCAATTCTATTGGCCGACATTTGGGACGGAAAAATAATCCCCCGAATACCACACGAGCTTCAAAATTATCTGGCATTTCCCTCAAGGTTCCCTGCAAACAAATAAAGTCGTCAAGTTTTTCAGGAAAAATCACTCGCGCCGCTCGTGATTTTTTAACCTGAAAAACTTGACTCCTTCATTTGTTTGCAACGAACCTATCGGGAAATATCCGATAATTTTGAAGCTCTTGTGGTATTATAAGTGATAATTTTTTGAAAATTTTTAGGTTGTACCACGTGACGTCGAATGGTGCAATTCTATTGGCCGACATTTGGGACGGAAAAATAATCCCCCGAATACCACACGAGCTTCAAAATTATCTGGCATTTCCCTCAAGGTTCCCTGCAAACAAATAAAGTCGTCAAGTTTTTCAGGAAAAATCACTCGCGCTTCGCGCTCGTGATTTTTTAACCTGAAAAACTTAACTCCTTCATTTACCCGGAGGACACGGTGGAGCATACTGTTGAGGTGTGCCCCGCCTGGGCGGAGCATCGCCGTGTCCTCGTGGGGGCGATCGGCGGCAGCGATCTCTCTCGCCGGGCCTTGGTTCAGGCCATGGTCCGTAGCGAGGAGGGATGGCAGGCGGTCGCCTCCTTCTGCGAAGCAGTAATGCTAGCAAAGGAGGAGGCCGACCGCATCAGGCAGAGGCAACGGGGCGCTCGCCCCAGCCGCCGCCGGGATTCCGATCCCGATTTCCGGCCACCGTAGGCGCGGGCTTGCGGACGGCGTGCAATGGGTAGCACGCTGTCCGATCGTCCGGTAACCGACCGGACCGAGCCCAAGTCGTCGACGGCGCGTTCTGTTCCCGCGCGCCTCAAGGAGCTGGCAGGCAGGGTCGAAGCCTGCCGGGGCCAAGGGCCGTTTTCTGAGAGGAAGGCTCAGCCCCGGCACTATAGGCAACGAAGGAACGGGGTAGGTTTTTAGTCAGTAAGAGTCTGACACTACTTCCCGCTCCGCCCAAGGGCGGGATTTGTCATTGGATGATTTTACCTACCAAAAAAAAAAAAAAAAAAAAAAACTCCTTCATTTGTTTGCAACGAACCTATCGGGAAATATCCGATAATTTTGAAGCTCTTGTGGTATTATAAGTGATTATTTCTTAATAAGTACCTTTGCCAACTTCTCGGGTGAGTACTCATTCTATCAAACTAATATGATTTTTGAAAATTGCAATAATTGCTACCTACCAAAGTAAAGAAAAAGACTCGATTGCCTAAAACAGAGAGGTTTACGGAGAATAAACCTTGAAAGCTCTTTATGTTTTGTTAATTTATGTTAGTTTCTTCTGAAAGTTGATTTTAAATAAAAAATATTTATGTAAAAACTTTAGCAGTTTTAATGTATTATAATTATTAAGTCACGTTTCACCCGAGCGAAGCCGGGTTTTCATCTAGTATCGTTTTAATATTGATCGAATTTTAAATTCATCAGATAATGATGATAACTCAATTGAATCTTTAGATTTGTTGCCATGGATAAATAAAAGCAATAGTGGATTGGCTTATTATGTTCGAATAAATTATGAATCATGAATCTTTTTCAGAGTTAGGTGAGATGGATATAGTTTGTTCTCATTGTAATGCCTTGAAATGGAGAAATGAATCTGCTGGATTTCTTGTGTTGAATGAATGTTCTGGTGGAAAAGAGAACTTATCCCTATTTGAAGATCCCCCGGAACCTTTAAAATCATTACTTTTAGGAGAACATACACTTTCTAAACATTTTTTAGATAATATTCGCGCTTTTAACAGTGCATTTCAAATGACTTCTTTTGGGGTTCAACAAATATCTGAAGACCTGTTCATAACTACATTTAAAATTCAAGGCCAAGTATACTCGTATCACTCAATAGGATCATTGTTGCCAGAAAATCAATCAAAATTTTTACAAATTTATTTTATATCTGATTATAACGAACAGCTGTACGAAATTTGAATTTCCCACATTTTAATGCAGAATTGATTTTAGCACTTCAGCATATGTTACATCAGGTCAATACATATGTGCATATGCAGTTTTAAATCAGCATTGGAATCTATTCCTCAAGGACAATGTGATAATTATAATGTTATTATCTATGCCGATAGACGTCCAGCTCAAGAACACCCCAGGCGCTACAATGCGCCTACGACTAATGAAGTTACAGTACTCGATTATAGGTCATAAATCTACAATCTAACATAATTGAGGCAGAAATTTTAACCGGCTGTGATGCCGGGGAAAATGTTTTGATTCCTAGAATTCTTTTGATTCCGAACAATTTCCCATTTCAGTATAAGAGATTACAGTTTCCAGTAGCTTTACGTTACGCTATGACAATAAATAAGGCACAAGGTCAGACTCTAGGCGTTGCTGGCGTCGATCTTAGCGTGAGTTGTTTTTCACATGGTCAGCTTTACGTCGTTCTTTCCCGTGTAAGTAGTCCCGTGTAGATCTTTGTGAGCATTCGTTGCAATGAACGTCAGCTTCACCATCGTTTATCCTGCTAAACAGGTACCCAAAGTAGAAATCTACTACAAAAAACTTACAGAATATTTATTAGCTTTTCAAACCTGTACAGCAGTCTACCTCATTTCTTTGCTGAACTGCACTTTCTTGTTCTTATTTTTTCCACATTTATTTCCAAATTTTCTTAATTTTGTCATCTTTTGGTTTTCACCGTTACTTCTTTTTTTTCTATTTACATTAACTTATTCTAAAATCATGCCTGTGATGACCCGTAAGGGAACAGTTCAGGATATGGAGCTTAAATTGAAAACTGCCCTCCAGGAACTCAAAGAATCAAAACTGCAATGCCAACAAATATTGCAAGAAAATGAGAAGAGTGAAAGGGAAATAAAGAAGATAGTCTTCCAAAATATAAGCCTTAAACGTGAGCTTGTAGGGGCCCCACAGGGCCGAAGCCTACTGGGGTCAAAGGGTATGTGAAAATGGCACCCGGGGCCCTGGGACCAAGGCGAAGAATGGAACGGGGTAGGTTTTTAGTCAGTAAGAGTCTGACACTACTTCCCGCTCCACCCAAGGGTGGGATTTGTTATTGGATGATTTAACCTACCGAAAAAAAAAAAGTAGGGCTTAGTCAGCAATATCAAGATGTTGTTGATGTACGCGACAAACTGCGAGTGATCACGGACGGGTTCAACACATGTAGTAAATTGTATGAGGAGGCTTTAGGTAAGGTTAGGTTAGGATCTAGAAGATGAATTAGTTCATGCTAATAGTCACATTCTTAAATTGCAAAGGGAAAAGAAATGTACTCAGACTGAGAAAACTAACCGTTTATATGACGAGTTAGTAAATTCGAATTGCAAGCTTAATTCCTTAGTAACAATAGACTTTAATGAAGATTGGTTAATAAAATATAATAATAATTACAAAACTTGGGCCAAATAAAATGAAAAAGTATGCAAGACTGAATTAAATAATGAAAAAATCACCAAAAACAACAAAAACATTATTCCAAAAATATTCAACTACCGAACGAACGTGCTAACCTTATTAATCAATTAAATAACTATCAGATTAACTAAGAAGACAGTTTAAATATTTATAATATTGACACTCAGCACTAACAGTCTGAAATAAAAACTCTTGATAACTCTTTAAAGTTTTATAACAAATATGTTTAGAAAACCAAATAAAGGAACGTATTTTTGCTACAAATGAGCTAGTAGACAAAGTAGACTTATTTACTCTTACTATTAATGTGTAGTCTATCGTTTATAAGGTATACTTAATACGAATTACCATCCGAAATATCGGTGATTTTTTTGGTGTTGCATATTGAATGCGCTCACACATTCTCCAATGTTATCTTATACCGGATTTCTGATATACGTCACTGCGTTCTTTTATCTCACGAAGCGATTTGCATTATTTCAATGCGACTTTCAACCATACTTTCATAGACTTTAAAACCACATGGCGTCGCTTCGTGACGTATAAGAACTATTAGATGTGTGTGTGTGTGTGTATGTGAAAGGTTGAATAAAAATACGTTTTCATTTATTAAGGATTATGATTTATTTTACGGCATATTATTCGATACCTTTACAGCAATTTCCTTAAACGATTTATAAATATCGTCCATAAATATGTTTTTAACTACATGCTTCACGCACAATTCAGCATCACAATTAGCGAACTTATGGTATCAGGGTAACTTTCCACATCATGAACTTCGATCCTGATCACTTTAGCACCACGCGTAAGTTTTTTTACACAGGTGAATGCAGCTGTTGAACATATCTTGAGCTGTTTGCTGCTGGGGCCCTGAAAAATGAAGTTGAAAAGGTCGTTTTCGGAGACTTGGAAATTAAAAAAAATACATAATGCAATTAAAGTCGTGTTGGATTAGGTGTAAACAAATATACGTTTTCATTCGAAAACTCTAATGTCAAGAACTTGTTAAGTACTCGAATGTTTGACCAGCTACAATAATCAGATAGATTAATACGTTTTGTATGTTTAAATATGTTTGTAAAATTATGTTATATTTTAATTGATAGATAAAATACTGTTAAAGAAAATATTAACACTTACCGACATTACATAATGATACCCTTATTTTTAGCCAGTCAGGACTCAGGACTCAGCAAGAGCAGAAATTGAAATGATCGATTTTAATATTTTTTTTTTTTTCAATTTAATTATAATCGATTTTTAATCTATAGAGTTCAAAATCGTACATTTTTGTTACATGTCGATATTACGGACAAAAATGGTATGGTGAAATTGATACCTCAAGACGAGTCTGTGGTCAACTCAATCCGCTTGCTTCTCATCCCGCGTGTTCACTTGACCACACCAGTTATTTTCTTTTTTTGTGGTTAACTGATCACACATTCAAACTTAAAAAAAATATCCATTGTTTAAAGCTACTGTTAAATACAGTCGAGCGCAATAGTGATAAGTCAAAATTAATTTTAAACGTTTATTCTCAATAAAATTCTAAAATCATACAACCAAACCTTTGCCATTAATACACCACAATTAGTATTATTATTACATAAGCAAAATCGAGAAAAACATTTTTACAACGAGAATATACTTAAATATAACACAGAACTTTATTTCGTGACTGTACTTATACTAAAATTGGGCAGCGGGACCATTCTACCCCTTCAAAATGGGACAGGGTCGAGTGATCCCGCGGGCTGATTTCGAGCTGAGGGCACAGACTCCTCAAGACATCACGGCGCCAAACATTGTATTGTATACTGTAAATCTATATTGATAAATAAACACTTACAGGTGTTTTTGTATTATATTTGTACATGTTTAAATTCTTAGTTTAGTTTTTGTGTGCATAGGTTTAGTATAAATTTTGAATTAGATTTAATAACACTTACTGTACGTTTGTTCACCGTTTTTTTTTTCATACATTTTTATTGAGTAGATCGGCATGCGAAACCATCGCATGTAAGTAGTATGTCTAATTTGCAATGTAAGTTCTAATTCTATTTAAGGAGATGGATCAAAACAAAATAGCAATATCGACATACTATTGTTACTCCTAGGTCTGCCTGCTATTATTGTCTTATTCTTCAAACTTGTAATTTTTAAATCAGCAGAAGATTTACGATATAAACCGGTAACAACACCGTCTTTAACTTGACACAGTCGAGTATTTTTTTTTACAGTGTTAGGTGTATTAATATAGAACAAATTAATAAAAATGTTTTGTTTTAATAAAATAAATATTATTAAACGAAGTCGCAGTACTTAACTAGCACGTAAGACTTTGACTGTAGCTAATGTACTTAAACAAAGTGTTCACTTTAGGTATCATAATTTAAGGTTGAGATTTGTAGATTTGGTTATGATAGCAAAGTATTTTTCTCGTGAAGAAGTCCTGAGTCAGGATTTTAGGTTAACGCGTGCATTACATATATGGAAAAAGCTCACGTGGATCCCGGCTATTTAAATATTGGACAGTGAATTAGGGAGCATCATTTCTGCAACCAGGAGCTTCAGATTAACATCAAGTACTTACCAAGAATCAACCTGCACTACGGAAAATGTAAGTAGTTCTTTAATAAAACATAAATGAATAAACCTGCTGTTGTATTTATATTTTACAGCGTGATATACTATTGTGGTTTAATAATAATAATATTTCTGGGGTGCGTCTCTCTCGGTTATTTCGCATAACGTTTTTAGATACAACGTTTATTTAATCGAAAATCATTATGTATATCGTTTACATTATATTATATTGATATTACAATTAAGTTTAACACCCCGATTTGGGTGCGTGTGTGAACTGAGGGACCATACTTGCATTTCGCAAATTAAAAATGTAAAGATTTAGTAAAAGTCTTAAAACAATTGTAAAACAAGTCAGGGAATTTGTAAAAATATACAAAAAAAGATACAGTACTCAAAGTGGGGTCCCTCAGTCCTCACAGACCATCAGCCAGATCTTGAAAAGTATCTGGAAAATTGAAGTACTGTGATTACAGACTTTTAGTAAAAAATTTGTAAAGAAATTTACAAAATTTCAGACCACAAAACACCAAAGATAAAAAAAATATAATGACTAAACTGTGGTCCCTCAATCCACACAAGAGAAAAAAATATTTTAGCGAATATTACCGAATCTAATACATAAAATCTTTCCTTTTCTGCACCAAGTTTTTGTAAAAGTCGTACAGCATTTTGTAAAAATATAATGAAAAAAAAATATCGACGCAATTTGAAGATAGCGGTTTTTAAAACGGGTCCCTCAGTTCTCACACTCACAGATATTGAACATGTACTAGCTGCTAGGCGAGAAGAATATCAGGAACTCTAATGTACTCAACTTTTTGTAAAAAGTTTCTTCTAAATAATAGGTATCTAACATTGTGCATTTCTTATCTCTTAGCTGAGAAAATACATTTTCTTTAATTCTATGAAATTAGACAGTAGCGTGCAGTGCCGTAAACAGGGCGGTGCCTGCTACCGATGCCCGGGCACAGGGTGTAGACTCTGGGGGGCGCAAGAATGGCCAGACTAGGCAGGACTATTATTTTTTCATTTTGCTCCTAATTGCTTCCTTACAGACTTTTACTAGCTGCTAGGTGAGAGGAATATCAGGAACTCGAGAAAATACATTTTCTTTAATTTTATGAAAGTAGACAGAGTAGTGTCACCACACAATGATACAAAATGTAGACAGCATTAATTTAATAAAGCAATAGATGAAAAAAAACAAGGTTGTACAGTTAATTCAACATTATATTATATGGCGTATGTATATGACATACAAAAATAGATTACAAAAAAATATAACCGACTACTAAAAATACACATTGCTCGCAGAATGGATGGCCGTTGGGGCTGAAAGGTTCTGGATTGGCGACCACGTACCGTACGTTGGAAGGCCCACTACAAGGTGGACCAATTACCTGGTAAAGGTTGCGGAAATGCGGTGGATGCGAGACGCACAAGACCGTTCATTGTGGTGATGCTTGGGGGAGGCCTATCTCCAACAGTGGATGTCTCTCGGCTGAAATGGTGATGATGATGATGTCTAAAAATGCAAAATAACGTGCTTTCGTTTTTAGTTTTTGACACCGACTTCCAAAAGTAAAGTTACTTTGCATCTGTATTTTATTTTTGAAGTCAGTTTTTTTTTTCGTAAAACAGTAAATTATAATTCAAGTAGAGAAAGTTTGTCATAGTGACCGAGGTGGAATTCCCCCGAAAAGCGAGCAAATATGTTATGGAGCCGAATGCTGCGATGACAAATTTCTACATAACCGAATCGAAACCACAAGTACTCTTAACACTTCGATCCACAACTACCCAACTTGTTCATACAAAAGTAGACTCTAAACATCGGAATTAAGGCCTATAGTGGCGTGGATGTGAGAGGACACCGGTGTCCTCTGAGCTAGGACAGATTAAGAGAAACATATTTATCATTTAGTAATATCGAATGACATAAATTACCATTTTTTACCAATTTAACATTATGGTTTTTATCTGTTTATCCAATTCAGCTTCTATCCAGTTTTCGATACGAAAAGGTTGGTCAGAAAATATAGAATCCGCATTAACATAATGTGTCAAGTCGTAAATTGTTTTCCATGAATATTAAAATGTACTTAGTTGTGTAGTATCCTACTAATATTATAAATGCGAAAGTTTGTGAGGATGGATGTATGTTTGTTACTCTTTCACGAAAAAACTACTGAACGGATTTGGATGAAACTTTACAGTAATATAGGTTATTCATCAGAATAACACATAGGCTACAATTTATAATGATTTTATGTAGTTTTGGTCATAATATAACGATACGTGTCAATTAAGTCGGAAAAAAATCTTCCATCTGAGAGCTATCTTGGCGTGCGCTGCCTAAACCAATGGAGTTACATAAAGATGATGTACCGCAGGATTGTTTGTCTTAAGTAGATCTAAATAAAAGTCCGCGACAGCATATATCTACCTTTTATGTGCAAGCCAGTACAACCAAAATTGTGAACCATAAATCTAATTAAATTTGGTACTATTTTACAATGCACATTTAGTATATAATTATCAAACTCTTATCAAAATGAATACATTTCTCGCATTAAGTATTTAATGTAGATAAACTTTGTCTTTCACACTAAGTAATTTGGCCGAATAGTTTAAAAGTTATCACGATATGATTGACTTGAACGGAGCGCCTAACGCCGCGGCGGCGGCCGCAGCACAGGCGGAGCGCGATGCGGCGTCGCAGTCGCGGGGGAGGGGCGAACAATGCAATCCAAGCAATGACGAGGCATGACCGAGTGCGCGACCCAAACGCGGGCAGACGCGTGAGGGCAGACGTCATTGATGGTTGTGATCTCTATGCATTTTTATTGTCATGTCATTTATTCTTCGTCGTTTATCCTAGATAGCGATTAATTACTTTTATTTTTAATTCAGTCGTATAAGAATTGTTCTTTATTGTTTGTTTAAATATAGGATTTCGTTATTTAGATATATAGGTTTTATAAGTAGCAAATAAAAATATTAAGTACTTACCTACTTTTAATTTTCGTTTGATTACTACTTATAATTTTGTTACAGTTTAACGTATAGGTACCTACCTAACTAATTCGCTTTTTGATAGCATTAATGTTCAATTCGTTACATACCTTCATGCTGTAGGTATTTTTAAATAAAAATATAGATTACTTTTATTTAAATTTCATTCGTATGAGATTTTTTTTTTTTGTTTAATTGATTATAGAATTTTGTTTTTAGTTATTTGAGTGGATAAAATATTTGTTATTAGTAAGTTTTTTTTTTTCATTACACTGTGTTATTATAATTTTGTTAGATTAAGAATAACGGTTAGTTGTATTTATAGGTTAGCTATTGGAATTGTTTGAGTATTTTGTTTGAATTTTAATAAAGTTAGATATTTTGTAATTACAAAAAAATAGTTATAAAAATGCCGCGAAAGCGTAAGTCCAATCTTTCGCAAAGCTCTAATAAAGCCCGAGTTATGAAAATAACTAGACGTGATGAGACGTCTCAACAAGCCCAGCAACGAAGGCTTGAACAGGCAGTGCGTTGTGCGGTACAAAGAGCCGCAGAGACTCCAGAACAATCCCAAGCCCGACGTGAACGGAATGCGGAGTTTCTGGCACCTCAACGGGCTGCTGAAACTCCAGAACAGTCCCAAGCTCGACGCCAACGACATGCGGAGTATCTGGTGTCTCAGCGAGCTGCAGAGACGATAGAACAGTCTCTAGATCGGCGACAACAGCATGCTAATTATCTGATGTCTCAGCGAGCTGAAGAGACACCACAACAGTCACAAGCCCGACGTCTGCAGCAAGCGACTTACATGGCGTCCCAAAGAGCCACTGAAACGTCTGAAATGGCCGAATCTCGCAGACGCACTGTTGCTGAAAGGGCAGTACAGCGACGTCAAACATTTACAAGAAATACATGGGCAGTGTTTAATAAAGCTGCATTTGAGTATGACGAGACTCTTGATTATGAAAGTCACAAGCTTATAAAAATGGAAGCAATGAACATAGATTGCAAATATTGCGGAGCTCTTAAGTGGAAAGAGGAAGCACCAGGTATGTGTTGTTCGGGTGGGAAAGTAGCTCTTCCTTTTATTGACGAGCTAGTTCAACCTCTTAAAGAGCTTTTCTCTAATGAGACTGATGAATCTCGCCGTTATCTAAAAAATATAAGAAAATACAACATGTGCTTTCATATGACGTCCTTTGGAGCAGATCAAATAGTCTCAATGCCAGGGTTTTGCCCGACCTTTACAATACAAGGACAAGTGTACCACCGTATCGGTTCTTTGATTCCTTCGTCCAATTTGCAACCACAGTTTTTACAAGTTTACTTCATATACACATAGATTCTATGACGCTCTCGAGTATCCAATAATATTTTGGAAAGGACAGGAGGGGTACAGCATTGATATTCCTCAGATAAATTTATTTATTTATTTATTTACACTTTATTGTACAACAAGATTACAATTATTATAAAGGGAAACCATAGAAAAAAGAAAAACGTACAATCGGCGGCCTTATCGCACTCGGCGATTTCTACCAGACAACCTAGTATGGACAGAAATTGCCAGGACACAAAATGGGGTTGCACTTGGTGCAAATATAAATGCAAACTAAAAATTATAAATTATTAATACTAAAATAGATACATATATACATACATACAAAAAATATACAGGCAAGAGAATAAGTGATACATCGAAAGCAATGTCACAGTGTCAAGTAATGCTCCTTCACAAGCTTTTTGAACACAGGTAGTGTTTGCGCACGTTTTATTGTCACAGGCAATGCATTCCATAAACGAGCGGCCTGGACAGTGAATGCCTTATCCAGGAAGGTACTTGAATGCATTGGTATTTTAAGTTTCAAATTATCTGATGATCTAAGAGTCTTCATGTGGGAGTCGCAAAGAAATTGGAACCGTTCTTTGAGGTAAAGAGGGGAAGAAGGGAAAAAGAGCACCTTATACAAAAGGAAAAGAATATGAGCATTACGGCGAAGGCGAATTGGCAACCACTTGAGTTTAACACGAAATTCAGAAACATGGTCATATTTGCGTAAACCGAATATGAACCTTATACAAAAGTTTTGAAGTCGCTCAAGTTTATCCAGTTGTACTTCAGTGAGGTCAAGATAGCTGGCATCAGCATAATCAAGGATGGGTAGAAGGAGAGATTGCGCAAGCGATATCTTGGTGGCAGTCGGCAGAAAATTACGTAGTCTTCTCAAAGATCCAGCAGATGCGAATAACTTACGACTAACTTCCTGTAGCTGGGCAGTCCAAGAAAAATTCGTGTCGATGAATACCCCCAAGTTCTTAACTTTGTCACTGAATGGAATTACTGAGTTGTTAAAAGACACTTGGGGAAGAGTTGTCCAGTCGATCCTCGAGACCAGCCTAGAACTACCCACCACCATAACCTGCGTCTTTACAGGGTTCACCATTAGTCCGTACCTTTTGCTCCAGTCGCATATACGGGTCAGATCAAGGTTAATGGCCAATATAGCCTCAGACAGCTTGCCAAGAGGAGCTCGTGAATATATTGGAAGGTCATCTGCATAAAGGTGGTAGGAGGAAATTAATTCGTTGGAGATTGAGTTAATAAAAACTGCGAAAAGTAAAGGAGATAAAACGCCACCCTGTGGCACCCCGGCAGAAGTACTACACCAGGAAGACATGATCTCTCCGATGCAAATACGTTGCCGTCGACCAAACAGGTAACTACGAAACCAGTCAATCACCGATGGAGATATATTAAGAGAGCATAGAATACCAAGCAAAACATCAAAATCAACAGTATTAAAAGCATTACTGAAGTCTAGCAATGCCATGACCGTCAGATTACTACTTTCCATGGCTGACCTTATATCTTCCGTAATATTGAGAAGCGCTGTAGTGGTGCTATGACCTGGACGGAAGCCGGACTGAAAGGGGTTGAGGAGATTATTTTTGGAAAGGAAAGTACTTAATTGGTTGTGGATTAAACGTTCTAGGACTTTGGACAGGAATGGTAAAATGGATATTGGACGGTATTCTGAAAAGGACATGGGATTACATTTTTTAGGGAGAGGAATAATTTGAGCATCTTTCCATGAACATGGAAAGACACTACTAGACGCAGAAAAGTTGAGGATGTCACAAATAACAGGAAGAATTATGTCAAGCACCGGCAGTAGCATTTTACGGCTGATACAGTCACTTCCCACCGCATTGGAAGTAATCGCTAGTATGCTCTTCTTAACATCACATGCGGAGAATTGACCAAATACGAATGGAGAATAACTGGGAGTCGGAAGAGATGAAAGATAATCCAATGTATTCAGTTTTATTGTCCCATCAAAATTGGACGAAGCTGTGAAATGACTATTCATCGCATCGATGTCTAAATCTTTAGGAACCGGTTCTTGTCGGGTTTTACCGACCCCCAATGATCTAAGAAAATTCCAAACTTTGGATGCGTCCCCATTTTGGACGGAGTTATGAATATGTTGGCGGTTAGCATTCCTACACACCTTATTACAGTGATTACGGATTGACACGTATCTTTCTCTATTGGCGTCGCTAGGGTTTTTTTTTTTTTTTTTTTTTTTACGGTAGCTAAAATCATCCAATGACAAATCCCGCCCTTGGGCGGAGCGGGAAATAGTGTCAGACTTTTACTGACTAAAATCCTACCCTGTTCCTTCCCTGCCTTGGTTCCAGGGCCCTGGTATGCATTTTCATACCTTCCCAGAGCCCCAGACTAGGCCTCGACCCTACTGGGCCCCTACGGTTTGCTGACAACTCCTTGAGGCGCACGGGAACAGTGCGCGCCGTAAACGACTTGGGCTCGGTCCGGTCTGTTACCGGACAAACGGACAGCGAGCTACCCATTGCCCGCCGTCCGCAAGCCCGCGTCTACGGTGGCCGGAAATTTGGATCGGAGTTACGGCGGCGGCTGCGGCGTGAGCGCCGTTGCCTGATACGGTCAGCCTCCTCCTTTGCTAGCATTACTGCTTCGCAGAAGGAGGCGACCGCCTGCCACTCCTCCTCGCTCCGGAGCATGGCTTGAACCAAGCCCCGGCGCGAGAGATCGCCTCCGATTGCCCCCACGAGGACACGGCGATGCTCTTCCCAAGCGGGGCACACCTCTACCGTGTGCTCCACCGTGTCCACCGGGCGTTCCGCACAGTGACGACACCCGGGCGTCACCTCCGCACGGATCTTGTACAGGTACCGCCCGAACTTGCCATGTTCGGTTAGTACCTGCGCCATGCGGAAGGTTATGACGCCGTGAGGCCTTTCCAGCCACGCCTCAAAGAGGGGCCTTACCGCCTCAATCGTGGCGTGCCCAGCACAGGGTTGCGACAGTCGTTCTCGCCATTTCACCATGAGATCTCGCCGGAACTCTGTCCGCCAAGCCGCGACTTGTCGCGGCAGCGGGGATTCGCCCCGGCGTTGCATCTCCACGCGCAGATCGTGCATGCGTGCAAGGACTGTTGCCTCCAGATCCCATGGTGGCAGGCCAGCAAGGAGGCTCGCCGCTTCGCGGGATACCGTGCGGTATCCCCGGATCATCCGTATGGCCATGACCCTCTGGCAGGCGTTCAGCAGGGCCGCCGGTCGCCTTCGCAGCGTCGGCGCCCACACAGGCGCCCCGTAAAGGGCCATGGACCGAACGATGCCAGCGTAGAGCCTCCGGCAGGAGGCGTCTGGACCCCCCAGGTTCGGCAGGAGCCGCTTGAGTGCAGCCGAAGTCCGATTAAGTTGGGGAGCCAAACGTCGGAAGTGCGCCTCGAAGTTCCACCGGCTGTCGAGGACGAGTCCCAGGTACTTCATCGTCGACCCGACGCCGATGTGAACTCCTCCTACCGTTAATTGGGAACCCGGTGGTGGCGCGTACCGAGGGCCGTGAAAGCACATGGCCTCGGACTTGTGCAATGCCACCTCGAGTCCCAACTGCTGGATCCTCTCCACGACTGTCGCAACCCCGCGCGTCGCTAGTTCGACCGCCGCCTGGTACGACCGTCCCCGCGCCAGGACCAGCGTGTCGTCCGCGTAGCAGACCACGCTGACCCCGTCGGGGAGGTCGGCGCGCAGCACGTAGTCGTACCCGATGTTCCACAAGAGCGGCCCTAGTACCGATCCCTGTGGGACACCGCACGACATCTCTCGCCGATTCAATTCTCCCTGATGACCGGGGTAGATAATGTACCTGCTCGACAGGTAGGCCTCGATCACACGACAGAGGTAGTCGGGCACCCGGTGGTACCGGAGTGCGCTCCTAATGCTACTCCAGGGCAGGGAGTTGAAGGCGTTGGCGATATCCAAAGACACCGCCAAGACACACCTGCCCCGGGACAATGCGTTCCCCGTCGTGAGGGCTCGCACGCGCATGATGGCGTCCACCGTTGAGCGCATCCTGCGGAAGCCGAACTGGTCATCCGACAGGTTCGGCCCGACCCGTGCTAGGTGCGCGACGAGGCGGTTTGCAACTACTCTTTCAAAGAGCTTGCCCACCTCGTCGAGCAGCACAATGGGCCGATACGCGGACGGAGAGTCCGCAGGTCGCCCTGGCTTCGCGATTAGGACCAGTTTCCCCGTCTTCCAACGAAGCGGGAACTGGCCCCTCTCCATACATGCGCTGAGGAGCCCTCTGAGTCGAGGCCCGAGAGCCTCCATGGCCAGGACCCAGGCTTTTCCAGGCAAGCCGTCGGGTCCCGGGGCGGTATTTTTGGCATTCAGCCTTTGTACCGCCACTCTCATCTCTACCTCGGTCACCTCTGGAGCAATATGGTCACCGTCGTCGCCATTGTGGTCCGCGTCGGACACCGCAGGTGGCGGAGCCATGGGCGGGGGGGTGTGTTCCCCCCGCGCAGGGAACAGAGAGTTCACTACACCCTCCACAAGCTGGGGCCGGAGACTCTGCGTCAGCGGGGGAGCCCAGGGGCGGAGTTTATCCCGCACCGCCTTGTACGGGCGACCCCACGGGTCCACGTTGAGAGTCCCCAGCCACACGTTGCGGGCCTCGAGTTTGGCCCGCTTTATCTCCGCTCGGAGGGTGCGCTTTGCTGCTCTGTATCCCTCATACAGCTCCGCCTCTATGGCCTCTGCATCCGGTGGACGGATGCGGCGTCTGCGGTGTCTGGAGTACCGGCGTCGCGCGGCAGTGCATGCGTCACGCAGTGCCGCAATCTCCGGCGACCACCAGTGCACCTGGCGCTGGGCACGTCCTGGTCGGACTCGGGGCATAGCCGCGTCGCAAATTTGCGACAAGGCCTCCCCGAACCAGTCCGCCTCGGCGTCAATGTCGACAGGCCTGTCCGGTGCTTGCACCCAGGCCTGTACCGCCGCGGCCTGCCGGAAGAGATCCCGGTCCAGCTGCCTCAGCGCCCAACGCGGACCACACGGGGTCCGTTGGACCGGCGCGGTCGAGGACTGGGCGGAGACGTCGAACCGGATGTACCGGTGGTCCGAATACGTCTCCACCCCCTCTATGACGCGCCAGTCGACGACACGCGGTGACAGAGCAGGGCTGGCGAACGTTATGTCCACGACAGACTCACCCTGCATCCGCACACACGTGGGGACAGAACCCCGGTTTATGACGACCAGGCCCAACTCCAGGGCCCAGGCCTCCACCCTCCGACCCCGCTCGTTCGTGAACCGGGAACCCCAAGCCTCGTTCCAGGCGTTGAAGTCCCCGCACACGACCACAGGGAGGGAGGAGTGAAACCTAGCGACGACGGCATTCAGCTCCATAAGGGAGTTGTCTAGATCGGCGAGAGATCTGTTCGGGGACAGGTAGACTCCCACCACCACAATGTCCCCGAACCGTGCTGCCACGCAACCCCGCCCCCTCGTGACGGCCTCGAGGGACGGGGTACCGGCGGCGGCCGACGAAATTAAGGTCACCGAGCCGCTCAGGTCCTGAACCCAGTCGGCTCTGGGCAGGACAAAGTGCGGCTCGGAGACCACGGCGATATTGATCGACCACTGCGCCATGCTCTGGAGCAACAGATCCTGAGCGGGGGCGCAGTGGTTGATATTCGCCTGGAGGAGACGTAGTGGTGCCGTTATTGGCAGTCCATTGTCTCCTCCCGAGCCCCCTGTGGGGGCACTGCCGCGGTGGTTGCGGCGGCGACAGCAGCCACGGCAGCGGCTGCGGCGGTGGGCCTACGGACCTTGCCCTTGGCCATGGCGGGGGGGTCGCAGGGCCTGCTCCCAGCCCGGTGATCGGCCTGCTTGCCAGCCGCCGCACATGCATAACAATGCGGCGACTCACGGCATTCTGCAGCCTTGTGACCGGGCTTGCCACACTGGAAGCAGTGGTCACTGCGATCCACCTCCGCAGCGCAACAGGCCCCCACGTGGTGCCCCACATGGCAGCGGTAGCACCGCAGAGGTCTGGGCTCCAGCAGTTTCACCTGCGCGGAGACCCAGCCCACCAGAAGCCGTCGGCCCACCTCGGAGATGGTTTTGGCCGCCGACACGGGGCAGCTTACCGTTACGGCTCGCATCCCCGTGCTGTCAGCGCGGATTGTGCCCGCCCGAACCTGATCGGCCGTGCACCCTCCAGCCCTGACGATGGCGGCCACCACCTCGTCCACCTTGACTGAGTCATCCAGGCCCATTATGCGCATGTCTATGCACCTGGATGGCCTGGACACTCGTGCCTCTTCGGCGTCTAGAGACGCCCTGATCTTGATGGCCAGGGCGTCCGCTGCAGCACTGTTGTCCGTGCCAGGGACCTCCAGTATGCGGGCTCCGGTTGCAGTGCGTCGCATACGGAAGCCCCCAGAGGCTCCGAGCTCGTCAAGGTGGGGCAACACCGCCCGCCTCGCCTTCTCCATGACGTCGTCGTACGTCACGCCCCTCTTTTCCGCTTCTGGCTGCAGCGTAATGACTACAGCCGCGGAGTTCGGGGCGTGAAGTCTGGCCGCCATGGCCCGCTTCCGGCGCTCCTGTCGCTTCGCCCGTTTGCGTCGCTAGGGTGACGCTTAAATTTAGATTTGGCTGTAACTTTTTTCGTCATTAATAATTTAATTTCATCCGTCAGCCACGGTGCCGGAAAATGTTTGACCTTGACTGCCCGAACAGGAGCGTGGTGATCGTAAAGCTCAATAAGTCCAATTACCAAACAACCAATGCCAAGTAAAAAGGTGTCCTGCAAAGATTTTTATGCATTTCACTTGATGGTCCGTCGCAGAGATTTTAATTTGATGCTTAGATGTAGGCTCCTACCGCATCAGTTTTTGGTTGACATGTATGTAAAGATGGAAAGTGAACGCCTAAGATTTATTTCTTTAAATCAAAAAAAACTGCGTGCAGAAAACTATATTCACTTGCAAGATGCAATAAGAAATGATGCGGATTTGGATCCAAATAATTTAGGTCAGATGGTGATTCTCCCGTCATCATTTGTAAATAGCCCGAGATACCTACACGAATACACACAAGATGCGTTCACATACGTACGTAATTATGGGAGGCCTGATTTATTTGTAACATTGACGTGCAACCCCGCTTGGCCAGAAATCACCAAAGAGCTTATGACTGGTCAAAATTCAATGGACAGACATGATTTAACAGCCTGAGTATTTAGAATAAAAGTACAGAAGTTGGTAGGTCTACTTACAAAAGGTAACATATTTGGTGAAATGCAATGCTTTATGTACTCAATCGAGTGGCAAAAGCGAGGTTTGCCTCATGTGCACTTACTGCTGTGGTTAAAGGAAAAATTGCATCCAAACCAAATTGACGAAATCATATGTGCTGAGATACCAAACCCAGAAACAGATCAAAAGCTTTATGATACAGTGACAAAGAATATGATTCACGGGCCATGTGGTGCACACAATTCTTCGTCGCCATGCATGAAGGAAGGAAAATGTACCAAGAAATATCCGAGGAAGCTTTTAAAAGATACTCAAACCAATGATAAAGGTTATCCTTTGTACAGGCGCAGAGCACCAGAGGATGGTGGACGCACGACGATTATAAAACCCCGTGGAGGATCACAGGAAATATTGGTGGACAATAGCTGGGTGGTCCCATATTCTCCACTCTTATCAAAACTGTTTAATTCTCATATAAATGTAGAGTTCTGTAATACGGTACAGGCTATAAAATATATTTGTAAATATATTAATAAGGGTCGCGACCAGGCTATTTTTAACATCCGCCAGCAAGGGAATGCTAACATTGACCCAAGAGATGAGGTGCAAACATTTAGAGCCGGCCGGTACGTTAGTAGTAACGAAGCAGCGTGGCGGATCTTAGGTCTGCCTCTGCACGAAAGACACCCAACCGTCACTCATCTTGCGATTCATTTACCCAATGGCGAGAGGGTTTACTTTACGGAAAATAATTTTAGAGAGAGATTAACAGCACCACCTAAAACTACACTAACTGCATTTTTTCTGCTGTGCCAAAGTGATACGTTTGCAAAAACATTACTTTACATTGACGTGCCTCGCTATTATACATGGAATGTGGCACGGAAGGAATGGAAACGTCGCTTACAAGGAACACCTGTCGATGGCTGGCCAGGTGTGAAGGCAGGTGACGCTCTAGGTCGAATTTACACGGTGCACGTCAGCAACTTTGAATGGTATTGCTTGCGATTGCTGCTGAATGTAATAAAGGGTCCAACCAATTTTTCGGATTTGAAAACATTTGAAGGTCAAGAACTTGCAACTTTTCGGCAGATGTGTGAGAAGCTGTGCTTTGTCGCTCACCGGCGCAAATAAGAGAACTGTTTGCCATATTGATATGTACTTGCGGTTTATCAAATCCTCTGCAACTATGGCACAAGTATAAAACTGCGTTATCAGAGGATATCATGCACAGATTTCAAAGAATGGATCAGGTTAATGATGATCTCTGTTTTAATGAGGCGTTGGGACTAATCGAACACAAAATATTAACAATTTCTGGGAAAAAAAATATCCGATTTTGGTCTACCCTCACCGCAGCGTAGAGGAGAGTTGTCGACCGAGTTGATAAAAGAGCTAAGCTATGATACCAACCAGTTAGGTGCTTACGTATGCGAAACTGAGCCACGTTTGCTACCTGATCAAAGAGAGATTTATCACAAAATAGTAGGACGAGTTGAGAATGGGGAAGGTGGACTTTTTTTCCTTGATGCCCCGGGTGGTACAGGAAAAACTTACTTGCTTAATTTACTTTTGGCAAAAATTCGTGGCGGCCATAACGTTGCATTAGCTGTGGCTTCCTCTGGAATTGCTGCTACATTGCTAAGCGGTGGACGGACAGCACATTCCGTCTTTAAATTACCTCTTAATCTGGCGAGTGAAGAAACTCCATCGTGTAACATCAGCAAAACCAGTGCCCGTGGCCTCCTCTTGCAACAGTGTAAATTAATCGTGTGGGACGAGTGCACAATGTCACACAAACGTGCCATCGAAGCTCTTGATCGTTGTTTACAAGAATTACACGGCAAAGAAACAATAATGGGTGGTGTGGTTGTTTTATTGGCTGGGGACTTTCGGAAAACTTTGCCTGTCATCGAGCGAGGCACTGCAGCAGACGAAATTAACGCATGTCTAAAATCCTCATATTTATGGACCAAAGTTGAAAACTGCTCGAGATAGGTGAAGGTCGAATCGAAACTGACGAAGAAGGTATGGTTCTATTCACTAACCAATTTTGTCACGTTGTGGATTCGGAAGACGCACTCATTGCTCAAGTTTTTCCAAATTTGCAACAGAACATCCACGATGAAAGTTGGCTATGTGAAAGAACTATACTAGCACCAAGAAATGAGACAGTTGCGAAAATCAATAACATTATCTTGGACCAAGTAACCAGCGATGCAACAACCTACAACTCTATCGACACAGTCATGTCATCTGAAGACTGTACAAGCTACCCCGTGGAGTTTCTTAACTCTTTGGAGCTATCCGGGGTGCCATCACATAAGCTCCAATTAAAAGTCGGTATACCGGTTTTGTTAATGCGTAACTTGGACGCCCCGAGACTATGTAATGGCACTAGATTGCGAGTCAGGGAACTAGGCAGGCATATTGTTAAGGCCACAATTTTAACTGGAGAAGCTAAGGGTGAAAATGTTCTTATTCCACGCATCCCAATAATACCCAATAACTTACCCTTTAATTTCAAACGTTTACAGTTTCCACTTAAAGTTGCATTTTCTATGACCATCAATAAATCGCAAGGGAAAACTTTGAAAGTAGCGGGGATACATTTAGGCACGCCCTGTTTTTCCCATGGGCAGCTTTACGTAGCTTGCTCACGTGTTTCTAAATCCCAAAATCTTCTTATTTACGCTGAACAAAAAAAATCAAATAACATAGTATACAGGAGTATATTGCAGTAAAAACACAGATAAATTAACACAGATGTTCACCTATTCCAATTACGTACCACATAATTCTTTAGTTATTACAAAATCTATTAAAAAAAACCGGCCGAGTACGAGTCGTACTCGCGCACGAAGGGTTCCGTACCATTGTCACCGCCACCACCGCCATCTCCTTTCTACCATCGAACAACCCGGCGTACGGCGAATATCCACCCTTGCGTTGTTGAAACTTCCACGGTCCGGACTAAGCGTTTTGCCTCGTCGTTTATACCGCGTACATCGAGGGACTGGAACAATTTGCCTGCTGCGGTTTTCCCGGCCAATTATAATTTAGGCGTCTTCAAGGCTAGAGTGAATAGGCTTTTAATAAACTAGTGCGCTTTACCATCGACGATTGCATCACTGCTTACCATCAGGTAGGATTGCAGTCAAGTGCTAGTTTATAAAATATAAAAAAAAAAAATTGTCTATAAAAAACAGCGAAAATAACACGTTTATTGTATGGGAGCCCCCCTTAATATGTACTTAATTCTTATTCGTATTTGTTGTTATAGCGGCAACAGAAATACATCATTTGTGAAAATTTCAGCTTTCTAGCTATCACGGTTTATGAGATACAGCCTGGAGACAGACAGACAGACGACGGAGGCTTAGTAATAGGGTCCCGTTTTACCCTTTGGGTACGGAACCCTAAAAACCGCAGCAAAATCCGTTGCGTAGTTTTAAAAAATTTAAGCATTCATGGGGAAAAAGAAAGCTTCTTTGTTTTATACTATGTAGTGATTAAATGCAAGTAACATTGGTCCGACCTGGTATGTCTAACGTCACTACCTACCGCGGCGACATTATGAAACCTGATGCAATCATCGATTACAATGATGCCAAAAAAGGCATCGATATTTCAGACCAACTTGCTTCCTTTCATTCGCCGTTACGTAAAAGTTTATCGTGGTACAAAAAGATAGCAATAGATTTGCTATTTCAAGTCGCCATTATCAATGCCAGATGCATCTACAACGAGTTGGCAGACGGCCCTAAGTTGTCAGTTTTACAAGTCCAAGAACATCTAGTCCGACATTTCCTTGGACCTGCAGCATTAACCACAGAAAGTAACCAACCTAAAAGATCTTCAATCTCCTGTAGCTCTCCAAGCTCTTCAATAGCCTCTTCAAGTCATTCTGGACATTCTCTACAAGAAATACCTCGAAATGCAAACAATAAACTTGTCCGAAAAAGATGCACTGGGTGCTATGTCAAATTAAAAAACGAAGGATTATTGGCAAGAAAAGCTAAGCAAGTACACACTGAGTGCAAAAGGTGTGAAAAAGCATTCTGTTTGGAATGTTATAATGAGAAACATGCTTGATTTTTTAATATTTTCTTGTAATAAAATCCTTACATTGCGGTATTAGTTTTATTTATGGCAAATTTTTATAGTGATTAAATGATAAATATAAAAAAATCGCGAAATTTTCTTTTATCATTGTAAACATTAGGATTTTTGCCATACGTCCACGTATGATTTAAATAATATCATGTCACGTTCATACCGAAAAATGTGCCTCAAATTGTATAAAGAAATGAGTCATATATGACTCATTGGACAGGGAAGTTGTTAATTAAAAATAAAGAAATCTCAACTTTATTATTACGAGAGCTTGGTGTGTCAGATGATAAGTAGACGACTTCAATAATTGTTCTAATGGTATTTAGAAAATAAAGAAACCTCAGCTTTATTATTACGAGGATTTGGTGTTAGACTGCACGAGTTTTGAATCGAACAGTGTACTTATTTTTGCGCTGTGACCTTAATTAAAAATAAAGAAATCTCAGCTTTATTATTACGAGGATTTGGTGTTGGACTGCACGAGTTTTGAATAGAACAGTGTACTTATTTTTGCGCTGTGACCTTAATTAAAAATAAAGAAATCTCAACTTTATTATTACGGGGACTTGGTGTTAGACTGCAAGAGTTTGGCTACTAACAGTGTACTTATTTTAGCGCTGTGACCTTTATTAAAAATAAAGAAATGTCGACTTTATTATTGCGAGGACTTGGTGTTAGAATGCACGAGTTTGGAAACGAACAGCGTACTTATTTTAGCGCTGTGAACTTTATTAAAAATAAAGAAATCTCAACTTTATTATTACGGGGACTTGGTGTTAGACTGCACGAGTTTGGCAACGAACAGTATACTTATTTTAGCGCTGTGACCTTTACTAAAAATAAAGAAATCTCAACTTTACTATTACGGGGACTTGGTGTTAGAATGCACGAGTTTGGAAACGAATAGTGTACTTATTTCAGCACAGCGCTAAAATGACCTTTATTAAAAATAAAGAAATCTCAACTTTATTATTACGGGGACTTGGTGTTAGAATGCACGAGTTTGGAATCGAACAGTGTACTTATTTTTGCGCTGCGACCTTTGTTAAAAATAAAGAAATCTCAACTTTATTATTACGGGGACTTGGTGTTAGACTGCACGAGTTTGGCAACGAACAGTATACTTATTTTAGCGCTGTGACCTTTACTAAAAATAAAGAAATCTCAACTTTACTATTACGGGGACTTGGTGTTAGAATGCACGAGTTTGGAAACGAATAGTGTACTTATTTCAGCACAGCGCTAAAATGACCTTTATTAACAATAAAGAAATCTCAACTTTATTATTACGGGGACTTGGTGTTAGAATGCACGTGTTTGGAATCGAACAGTGTACTTATTTTTGCGCTGCGACCTTCGTTAAAAATAAAGAAATCTCAACTTTATTATTGCGAGGACTTGGTGTGTCAGATGATAAGTAGATGACTTCAGTAAGTGTTCCAATGTTATTTAGAAAATGAAGAAACCTCAACTTTATTATTACGGGGACTCGGTGTTAGACTGCAAGAGTTTGGCAACTAACAGTGTACTTATTTTAGCGCTGTGACCTTTATTAAAAATAAAGAAATCTCGACTTTATTATTGCGAGGACTTGGTGTGTCAGATGATAAGTAGATGACTTCAGTAAGTATTCCAATGTTATTTAGAAAATGAAGAAACCTCAACTTTATTATTACGGGGACTTGGTGTTAGACTGCACGAGTTTGGCAATGAACAGTGTACCTATTTTAGCGCTGTGACCTTTACTAAAAATAAAGAAATCTCAACTTTATTATTACGGGGACTTGGTGTTAGAATGCACGAGTTTGGAAACGAATAGTGTACTTAATTCAGCACAGCGCTAAAATGACCTTTATTAACAATAAAGAAATCTCAACTTTATTATTACGAGGACTTGGTGTGTCAGATGATAAGTAGACAGCTTCAGTAAGTGTTCTAATGTTATTTAGAAAATAAAGAAACCTCAACTTTATTATTACGGGGACTTGGGTGTTAGACTACACGAGTTTGGCAACGAACAGTATACTTATTTTAGCGCTGTGACCTTTACTAAAAATAAAGAAATCTCAACTTTATTATTACGGGGACTTGGTGTTAGAATGCACGAGTTTGGAAACGAATAGTGTACTTATTTCAGCACAGCGCTAAAATGACCTTTATTAACAATAAAGAAATCTCAACTTTATTATTACGAGGACTTGGTGTGTCAGATGATAAGTAGACAACTTCAGTAAGTGTTCTAATGTTATTGAGAAAATAAAGAAACCTCAACTTTATTATTACGGGGACTTGGTGTTAGACTGCAACGGTCTTATTAATAAAAATTGCCTATTCCAAAGGTAATCCGACGTTACGTTTGGAATTGTTACTCCGAGAGTAACAAAGTATTATCTTTGTAAATTAAACATTATTAATAAACATAGAGTAACCTCGGATTTACAATACATTCCTTACACCGGAGTTATTACGAATGTTCTGGCAACACACCTATTTTAAAAGTAAAAAGAGTGAACTATTGAATGTAATCGGAAAACAAATGAATGACAGAACTGTCACTCTGACATAAGCGTGACATCACATGACCACACGACGTTGTTTATTTTGTTTGTTGCGTGGTGTTGATTTCCCGGCGAAAAAATAACATGCATAATATTTTATTCTATCTTTAATAATACTAATTCATAAATTAAAAATGAGTCAAAAACGCATTCGCTCCATAAACTGGGATGAAGAAGAAAAGGTAAACCTTGTTAATTACGTTAAATAAGTGGTCTTTAATTATGCTTACCATGGTTGTGTTATTTTAATGTTTTTTTTACTGTTTCAGCAATTATTTCGAATGGTTTTTAAAGAATATGCGCATATTATTGAAAATAAATCGCTGGATACTAATACGAACAGGACAAAAACTAAAGCTTGGGAGCAAGTTCACACAAAGTAAGTAAGATAGTAACATTCTTTCTTTCATATCGAAAAAAGGATTGTATTTTAATCTAGTTTTTGTGAGGCTAGTGAACTATATGTGTATCAGAACCCCACCTGTACAATTACATATTATTATATAGATCTTTATTAAAGGTGGAATAATTCTGTATATACAGATTAAATGTTATATTTATAAATAACCCCTAATTTATCTTGATTCAGTAAGCACAGTTTAAATGTTATATTTATAGATAACCCTTAATTTATCTTATGTATTAGGTTTAATCAGCTAAATAGTCGACCTCGAGAACTAAATCAATTGAAAATTCAATGGAAAACTATGAAAGTGTCTGCCCGAAAATCTTGTAGCGCTTTTAAAAAAGAAACAAATAAGACAGGTGGTGGGACAAGACCACCAACTCCAAATGACACCATAATGGAAATTAAGGATTTATTAAATCCTGCGGAGCTATTGCGGGATGATAATTTGTATGATTCCGACGGAGTTGTGGTTGGTAAAGTGGAGATTCAAACTACAAGTGACATATATAATGCACAGGTCAGTCACATAAATAATATGAATTGATAGCCTAAAAAAAATATTTCTATATTTTACTTATTATTTATATTTTTGTTCTAGAATTCAAAACTAACTTTACAAGTTAACAACAGCAATATGGAAGAAGATCCAATAACTGTGAGTATCCATTTGCACAAAACAATAGTACCTATTTGGAATTTGTAAAAATATTAATCTATTTTTTACTCTTTCAGAATATTGCATGTATAGAAACAGTAGAAGACGTTGATGATCAAGTATCTTGCCAGAAAGGAGAGTGGGACTTCTGGGCCAAAAATGTAAGTTATTTCAAAATAGAAAAAATCTAGCCCTAGTTGAAGTGAGGAAAATGAGATATCTAAAAAATAAGTTTTAGTCATGAGTAACCTATTTTAGGTTAGGTATACAATCGAAAAATAGTTTATTCCAAGGACTAACTCCTTGGAATAAACTATTTATCGATTGTATGATGTATTTTTTTTTAATTTTTGTGGACAAGACTCCTTTCTACTTTTCTACTCTATGTATGATTAGTCGTAGACATGGGCATTTTTGGCTTTGAGTACATACGGATATTAATCCGATATCAGACTTCAAAATAGATTTTCTGTTTTTAGATATTCGGTTTTAGTAACGCCTAGCCTAACAATAAACCATAAAATAAAATATAGCAGTATTCTCGTAAATATTCTTAAGCACTAAAAATAAGATGATATTGTTTGCTTATTTCAATGTGCAATAGATTTTCATAAAAATCTAAATTGTGCGATTCGCACTGTCTTTTTTATTCCACGTTTATATAAAGAGAAAAAGCGAATTTTTACGCATTGGTCAGTTTGAGTTTGGCTATACACAAAATTCCTTTGGCCTTTCTCAGCTCCAGCTACATCTACTTATCCAGTGCTATTATTCGTCGATTCTGATTAGTTTGGTTGTTTATATCGTTTAGCTTGGCTAGGCCGGTTTTATAAATCTGATTTTCTAGACCGAGAAAACGATAAAAGTGTGTTTGAAATTGACTTTTAAATTCGTTTTTGTATATCGAACACATGCCTAGTCACTCGTCTCGTATTCTTCGGTTCCTTGCGGTATAATGACTAGTAGTTGCAACCTCTTCCGTCACGGCATAGGACGGAAGAGGTTGCGGCTAAACGGCATAGAGTTATTATGTCGATGAGATATACTGACATAATATAGACACGTCACTAATAAAAAGCTATTTTAAAATTCCTGTTTTCAACAAAGGCCATCAATGAAGAGTTGAAGTTGAAATATAATTGTTGTTATTGAACTGCATCTAGAGTATAGTGTATTTTCTACACACCATCTAAGCACTCCAGATTAAATGCTGAAATGCACTATGTCGACGACCTATGTATGTTGAAATGATATTGCCAGTGATTTCTCTTAATGGCGCCACAACCTGTAAGTATAATCACCCCACATTTTATTATTAACCAGCATCTACTACGATGCATCGTTTTCTTTCTCCACGATATTAACAAATAAAAATATATTTTTAGAGAACATTGATATTATAGGATATTATTTACATTTTACTAAATTATTTTTTGAATAAACTGTTATTCCCATGTTTCAGGTAATCAATAGTGACTACATTTATCAACCTTACTGGGACTTTGCTCAAAGGTCGTCTGTTGATGAAACAATACAAACCGGCCACTGTTGTATTGGTCTCCACTGTGGTCGTTCTCTTGCATCACGAATCACTACTTCATGCAACTCGTGAATCGAGAATTTATAATTTTATTCAATTGTTGATTATGCCTCGAAACGGAAATTCTTGGTTTGCATGGTGTTTATGAAAAAAAAAATTATATGTAAACTGTTTTATTATAAATTAAATATGACCCTTTGCTTTACCATTGCCATTTGGGAACGCGATAATCATGGCGGTAAGTCCCTTCTTTGAGGAATGGCTGGAGAGGCGTCACGACGTCAAACCTTCCACGTGCCATAGGTCCTCCCCAGATATGGTAAATTCGAGAGGTACCTGTACCGGATTCAGATGGAAGAAACGCCCGGGTCATCATTGTGCGGACCACTCGAAAAACAGGACAGAGGGGACAAGCAGTGGTCGCCTCCTTCTGCGCAGCAGTAATACTTGCGAAGGAGACTGCGGCAGCCTGAGGAAATGGAGACTCTCACACCCCAGCCACTGAGACCCTGACCCCGACTACCAGCCAGCAGGATGATGAGTAATGGGTAATTCGCTTTCCGGCCGTCTACTAACCGTCCAGACCGAGTCCGAGACGCCGACGACCGTAGTATTTCACACGCGCGCCTCATAGAGATGTTAGCAAAACCGTAGAAGCCCAACGAGCCCGATGTCCGCTGGGGTAGCGGATAGTTTCTGAAAACGATTCCTGAAATAAGTGTAATTGAAGGACAGAGACGGTTTTAGAAAGTAAGTCTGACTCGCCACTTTACTCTAGAGCTTTTTTTTTGTGGTAGGTAAAATCATTCAAAGACATCTCCCGCCCTTGGGCGGAGCAGGAGATAGTGTCTGACTCTTAATGACTAAAAACCTACCCCGTTCCTTCATTGCCTTAGTTCTGGGGCCCTGGTATGCATTTTCGTACTTCCCCAAGGCTCTGCTGGGCCCCTACAGTTTGCTAACAACTCCTTGAGGCGCGCGAGATCAGTACGCGCCGTCAACGACTTGTCCTCGGTTCAGACTGTTACCGGACGGACAGACAGCGAGATATAGAACTCTCAATAATAAATAAATACTGTCAATCAAAACTTAATATCTTACATAACCTCACTTTTACTAAATCTCTGATAACTCTTCTCTCTGACTGATAAATTCAGCAGAATTTTCAGCAAATGGTTGAAAATATATTAGCTACTAACTGATATCACTTTCATTTCTTTACTACCCAGGCCCAACATTGTATGAAAGCGTATCTGTCTCCTTTACTCCTGTGGTAAGGTCATAAACTGAAACAAAACACTATGGCATCTGTAAAATCTACAGTGTATTTAATGTATAGTCTAATTTTACAGATCCCTCCACTTGTAGCTACTCCAGCTACTCCAATGGCAACAAAAATGGATTCAATTCTAGTAAAGGTAAATATACACTCTGAATAGATGTAAATATTATAATCCATAATCATATTTATGAAAAATATAACATTTTTTTTACTTTTTTGATATGTTACAGACTATTGAAGATAAAGCTGTAGTGACTCCAATGATAAACAAGGTCACTACTCCAGCAAAGAAGGTACCTATTTAAAATATATAATTTGTGATAAATTATTGTAAATATTTTTTTAAAATTAATTTTCTGTAAGGAAACTGTGTTCTGACCATTATTCTGAACAACTGTTAGCATGGGATCATTATCAGCAAAACGAAAAAGAATCAGCTGTTTCATAGTTTGACACAGCTGATTCTTCAAAGAAAAAGGTTGTTCAAAAAAATTCAAAAAAATTATAATTCAATATTCAAAATATTTTATTTCATATAGGCCTACATGGGCACTTATAAAACGTCAGAAGCTAGTGCACGGTTCGAAATTGGTCGTTTCCTATGGAGAAGAACCGGCAAGAAACTCCATGGTTACTCTTTTATAAAATCTTACAATATTTCCATATTACAGTATTCATAATTATGTAAGGACAGTGTAGACTGGTCAATATTGTACGCAAAATCACAATAAAAATAAACATAATAAAAAAAAGTGGGTCGTAAAAGAAAGTACTCTAAGAATTCGCGAAGTCTACAGTGTTCCCACATTCACATTATAAAAAAGAGGCTATATAAAAAAGCAACAAAAAATATATAATTACAACTATCACTCAAACAATTTTACCTATAAGATGTTAATAAAATAAATTATTAACGAATGTAAAGTGGTTGAGGTGAAAATAATATAAAAAATATTGCAAAAGCAATGTGTCAAAAAAAAAACCTGTATAATTAAAACAAAGATGGAGCAGTTAATAGACACGCTTAAACCGTATTAATCAGTTACCAGGGGGCCACATGTACAGAAGCAGTCATTGCCAAACAAGCGTTTCCTCGACATAGTCTTTAACCTTATAATATGCTTATAGATATGTTCAGAAGAAAGGTCACCATTCCACTCCAAATATACTTGCATTTCAATTCACAGCATGCTAATTGCATATACATAAACTACAGTTTGGGACACATTTGGTAGCCCTTTCAAATATTAGTATTACTTGATAAGTTAAAAGTTTTCACTTGATCTAATTGTTAATTAATTATTTCCAGATGGCCAAACGAAAAATAAATTTAAATAATATCATCAATAGTGATAAAAACTCCAGAAAGGTAATATTTATTTATATCTCTGCTTGTTTCCAACCTTAAAATGTTTAATAATGTAACTATTTGTTAATTACAGGACCATGAAGGCTATGTAAATAGCATGATAAGCCACAGCAAAATGCTGAAGGATGAAGAACATGTGAGACGGATGGAAATGGCTGAAGAAGATCATGCAATCAAAATGGAAATAAACCGCGAAAATTTAAAATCTGCAATATTACAGAGAGAAATATTAGAACTAAAGAAGGAGCATGATCTCTTATTAAATAAACAATAATATCGTTTAATTTTGCTTAATTTTATTTATATGATTATTTTACTTATATCATAAGAGTTAAGATTAATTTAAAACTACTAATATTTTTTCCCTTTGTATTTCATTTTGATTTGAATGTTATTTAATAAATATATAATAAAAACACTAACTTGTAAATCATTTATTCACTTCAAACTATTTATTTCCATTAGACCATAAGAAAGAACTTATACTATTAAAAATTTTCATTAATGAATGCTGTCCGTGCAGAATTGCCTCTGAGCAAGTTATTTATTGATTGTGATACTGGAACAGTATCATCATCATCTACAACCTCGATTAGGTCTTGTCTTTGTATTGCAACATTGTGCAATACTGCCAATGCAACAATATATAGCTTTGTGTTATCCAACTTTGTTGTGAACCCTCTCAATAAACAACGGAACCTTTGCTTCCACAAGCCAAAGCATCTTTCCACTACATTACGGGTTCTGATGTGTGAGCGGTTATACAGTTCTTCTTTTTCTGTAGCAGGATGAAGGACAGGAGTAAACAAATATGGAGTACAAGCATACCCTGAATCTCCTAAAAGCCTGCCTTTAAATTCAGACTGCTCAAATCGTTGTTTCAAACGACATTCATTGAATATTCGAGAATCATGAGTACTGCCTCGCCAATGAGCCACAATATCCATGATCTCCAACTTAGCATTTGATACAACCTGAAACAATGTACACAAATATTGAAACATAAGTAATGGGGGTTCATTAAATATAATTGTGTAGGTACTCATTTGTTACAAGCATGAGCTACTTGAGTGCTATAAAACTTACTTGTACATTTATGGAACTATATCCTTTCCGGTTTATGTAATATTGTCCAACTTCTCCACCAACTTTTGGGATTCGGATGTGTGTGCAATCAATAGCCCCAATCACTTGTCGGAAACCACACAATGAGTAAAATCCCGTGATCACCTTGTTTTGATCTGCATCGGTTTGTGGCATTTTAATCCATTGAGTCCTTTGTGCCACTATTGCTAAAGCAACTTGTTTGCATACAAGTGATATAGTTGACTGACTCATTCCACTAAGGTCTCCGGCATCATCTTGAATCTGTTGACATAAGTTTTGTGTTACAAATTAAAAACAAGTACCTAAGTATCTAAATAGGTAGTGCTCTTGTAAAGAAATTAATATTGGTAAGTAGATACTGATGATAGTTTACCTCTCCACGAGCCCATATTCTTATTGCTGCCAAAACTTTCAGATGGGGTGGTATAAAGCCTCCTCTTGCATCACCTGCTAAATCATTCTTTACCATGTCAATTATAAACACTGCAGTGGATCGAGAAAATCTGTACTTGCACTTAAACTCGGTTTCCTGAAGTTCTTCCAGTGGATTCTTCCGTATTTTATATAATTTAACACGTCTCACTAATACCGTCTGGCTTTCAACCTCATTTATTTCACCTAACACTCTCAAATCATCATTAAAGTAATCTCTTTCCATTTTCAATGCACAAATAACATGCGTGAACAAAGAAGCACAAACGACCAATGGTCACAAAATACAGTTATGAAATATAAAAAACGTCAAAATACACGCTACTCTATGCTTAGTCAATCGTTAAACTATGTAGCGCTGATGATTAACTTTTATTCCAAGAGTAAGCTTGGATAAGCTTACTCTCTCCTTACTCCGGATTTATAAATACTAAATTTAATTACTTCAAGCTTAGAACTTAGAGTAAAGTTATTCTTGCTCTAGTCCACGTTTATTAATAAGACCGCAAGAGTTTGGCTACTAACAGTTTACTTATTATAGCGCTGTGACCTTTGTTAAAAATAAAGAAATCTCAACTTTATTATTACGGGGACTTGGTGTTAGAATGCACGAGTTTGGCAACGAACAGTATACTTATTTTAGCGCTGTGACCTTTACTAAAAATAAAGAAATCTCAACTTTATTATTACGGGGACTTGGTATTAGAATGCACGAGTTTGGAAACGAATAGTGTACTTATTTCAGCACAGCGCTAAAATGACCTTTATTAACAATAAAGAAATCTCAACTTTATTATTACGAGGACTTGGTGTGTCAGATGATAAGTAGACAACTTCAGTAAGTGTTCTAATGTTATTGAGAAAATAAAGAAACCTCAACTTTATTATTACGGGGACTTGGTGTTAGACTGCAAGAGTATGGCAACTAACAGTGTACTTATTTTAGCGCTGTGACCTTTATTAAAAATAAAGAAATCTCGACTTTATTATTGCGAGGACTTGGTGTGTCAGATGATAAGTAGACAACTTCAGTAAGTATTCCAATGTTATTTAGAAAATGAAGAAACCTCAACTTTATTATTACGGGGACTTGGTGTTAGACTGCACGAGTTTGGCAATGAACAGTGTACCTATTTTAGCGCTGTGACCTTTACTAAAAATAAAGAAATCTCAACTTTATTATTACGGGGACTTGGTGTTAGAATGCACGAGTTTGGAAACGAATAGTGTACTTATTTCAGCACAGCGCTAAAATGACCTTTATTAACAATAAAGAAATCTCAACTTTATTATTACGAGGACTTGGTGTGTCAGATGATAAGTAGACAACTTCAGTAAGTGTTCTAATGTTATTGAGAAAATAAAGAAACCTCAACTTTATTATTACGGGGACTTGGTGTTAGACTGCAAGAGTTTGGCAACTAACAGTGTACTTATTTTAGCGCTGTGACCTTTATTAAAAATAAAGAAATCTCGACTTTATTATTGCGAGGACTTGGTGTGTCAGATGATAAGTAGACAACTTCAGTAAGTATTCCAATGTTATTTAGAAAATGAAGAAACCTCAACTTTATTATTACGGGGACTTGGTGTTAGACTGCACGAGTTTGGCAATGAACAGTGTACCTATTTTAGCGCTGTGACCTTTACTAAAAATAAAGAAATCTCAACTTTATTATTACGGGGACTTGGTGTTAGAATGCACGAGTTTGGAAACGAATAGTGTACTTATTTCAGCACAGCGCTAAAATTACCTTTATTAACAATAAAGAAATCTCAACTTTATTATTACGAGGACTTGGTGTGTCAGATGATAAGTAGACAACTTCAGTAAGTGTTCTAATGTTATTTAGAAAATAAAGAAACCTCAACTTTATTATTACGGGGACTTGGTGTTAGACTACACGAGTTTGGCAACGAACAGTATACTTATTTTAGCGCTGTGACCTTTACTAAAAATAAAGAAATCTCAACTTTATTATTACGGGAACTTGGTGTTAGAATGCAAGAGTTTGGCAACTAACAGTGTACTTATTTTAGCGCTGTGACCTTTATTAAAAATAAAGAAATCTCGACTTTATTATTGCGAGGACTTGGTGTGTCAGATGATAAGTAGACGACTTCAGTAAGTATTCCAATGTTATTTAGAAAATGAAGAAACCTCAACTTTATTATTACGGGGACTTGGTGTTAGACTGCACGAGTTTGGCAATGAACAGTGTACCTATTTTAGCGCTGTGACCTTTACTAAAAATAAAGAAATCTCAACTTTATTATTACGGGGACTTGGTGTTAGAATGCACGAGTTTGGAAACGAATAGTGTACTTATTTCAGCACAGCGCTAAAATGACCTTTATTAACAATAAAGAAATCTCAACTTTATTATTACGGGGACTTGGTGTTAGACTGCACGAGTTTGGCAACGAACAGTATACTTATTTTAGCGCTGTGACCTTTGTTAAAAATAAAGAAATCTCAACTTTATTATTACGGGGACTTGGTATTAGAATGCACGAGTTTGGAAACGAATAGTGTACTTATTTCAGCACAGCGCTAAAATGACCTTTATTAACAATAAAGAAATCTCAACTTTATTATTACGAGGACGTGGTGTGTCAGATGATAAGTAGACGACTTCAGTAAGTGTTCTAATGTTATTGAGAAAATAAAGAAACCTCAACTTTATTATTACGGGGACTCGGTGTTAGACTGCAAGAGTTTGGCAACTAACAGTGTACTTATTTTAGCGCTGTGACCTTTATTAAAAATAAAGAAATCTCGACTTTATTATTGCGAGGACTTGGTGTCAGATGATAAGTAGATAACTTCAGTAAGTATTCCAATGTTATTTAGAAAATGAAGAAACCTCAACTTTATTATTACGGGGACTCGGTGTTAGACTGCACGAGTTTGGCAATGAACAGTGTACCTATTTTAGCGCTGTGACCTTTACTAAAAATAAAGAAATCTCAACTTTATGATTACGGGGACTTGGTGTTAGAATGCACGAGTTTAGAAACGAATAGTGTACTTAATTCAGCACAGCGCTAAAATGACCTTTATTAACAATAAAGAAATCTCAACTTTATTATTACGAGGACTTGGTGTGTCAGATGATAAGTAGACAGCTTCAGTAAGTGTTCTAATGTTATTTAGAAAATAAAGAAACCTCAACTTTATTGTTACGGGGACTTGGTGTTAGACTACACGAGTTTGGCAACGAACAGTATACTTATTTTAGCGCTGTGACCTTTACTAAAAATAAAGAAATCTCAACTTTATTATTACGGGGAATTGGTGTTAGAATGCACGAGTTTGGAAACGAATAGTGTACTTATTTCAGCACAGCGCTAAAATGACCTTTATTAACAATAAAGAAATCTCAACTTTATTATTACGAGGACTTGGTTTGTCAGATGAGAAGTAGACAACTTCAGTAAGTGTTCTAATGTTATTTAGAAAATAAAGAAACCTCAACTTTATTATTACGGGGACTTGGTGTTAGACTACACGAGTTTGGCAACGAACAGTATACTTATTTTAGCGCTGTGACCTTTACTAAAAATAAAGAAATCTCAAATTTATTATTACGGGAACTTGGTGTTAGAATGCAAGAGTTTGGCAACTAACAGTGTACTTATTTTAGCGCTGTGACCTTTATTAAAAATAAAGAAATCTCGACTTTATTATTGCGAGGACTTGGTGTGTCAGATGATAAGTAGACGACTTCAGTAAGTATTCCAATGTTATTTAGAAAATGAAGAAACCTCAACTTTATTATTACGGGGACTTGGTGTTAGACTGCACGAGTTTGGCAATGAACAGTGTACCTATTTTAGCGCTGTGACCTTTACTAAAAATAAAGAAATCTCAACTTTATTATTACGGGGACTTGGTGTTAGAATGCACGAGTTTGGAAACGAATAGTGTACTTATTTCAGCACAGCGCTAAAATGACCTTTATTAACAATAAAGAAATCTCAACTTTATTATTACGGGACTTGGTGTTAGACTGCACGAGTTTGGCAACGAACAGTATACTTATTTTAGCGCTGTGACCTTTATTAACAATAAAGAAATCTCAACTTTATTATTACGGGGACTTGGTGTTAGACTGCAAGAGTTTGGCTACTAACAGTGTACTTATTTTAGCGCTGTGACCTTTATTAAAAATAAAGAAATCTCGACTTTATTATTGCGAGGACTTGGTGTTAGAATGCACGAGTTTGGAAACGAATAGTGTACTTATTTCAGCACAGCGCTAAAATGACTTTTATTAACAATAAAGAAATCTCAACTTTATTATTACGAGGACTTGGTGTGTCAGATGATAAGTAGACAACTTCAGTAAGTGTTCTAATGTTATTTAGAAAATAAAGAAACCTCAACTTTATTATTACGAGGACTTGGTGTTAGACTGCAAGAGTTTGGCTACTAACAGTTTACTTATTATAGCGCTGTGACCCTTAATAGGGCCAGATGAACATTATTCCCACATCATTTTGTTGTCGTAAACGGTCAAATGTGTCACTGTTCCCACAAAATGTCACTGTCATTTTCTTATTTATGAGGTAACCTACAACATGAGCCAAAAGACACGTTTCCAAAACGAACGAAGTAAAAAAAAGGTGCTGTCAAAGTTTTACTTTCAATATTTTTTCAAACGGATAACAGATTTTCGTGTGATTTCGGATAAAAATTGTGATAATGCCGAAAAAAAATCCGGTAAGTGTTGACTATTGATTTATTTTATTAGATAAAGGGTCACGTTACTTGTTTATGTAGTTCATTATTATGAAAAACAATGAGTGACTGAAATTTAGCACTCAAAACTATGTGGGAAATATTAGCTTGTTGCCCGTTTAGGTAAACAATATTTATTATATTGTGGGAAAGGTTTTCCTGCAAGGAATGTTTATGTTTCACAATCAGACTGATGGTAGTGTTTTTTTCTTTCAGAAACATCTTCGCGATTCAGATATTGAAGCCCAACTGTCCGCGCTGTTATGTTCGTCAGAGGATGAGGAATTTGATGATGAAGCAGTTGGTTATTTTGTCTCTGACTCCTACAATATCGATTTTGATCAGCGTTTGGATGAAGTACAAAATCTTTCTACAGAAGCATTGCACAGTTTATTGGAGGGTGAGCCAGATTTATCACTTATTCAAGATACTGCTACTTCACAAGATGTCACTATGGCTGAAGTCCATGAGGAAGCTATATGTTCAATCCCTGAAATTTCTGTTGCTGCTTCAACATCAACTTCTCTTCCACTACCTGAAGTGACTGTGTCTGATGAACAAAATAATGCACAAACTACATTGTCTTTCTCTCGAGATACATTTAGACCATTGCAAGATAAATCAAGGAATTGGTCCTTTATACATGAAAATGGTACTTGGCCTAGTTTTGACAGAGAAATGCAAGTAAAAAAGAGGTACACTAACAGAACTCAACCACTTGAATATTTCATTGATTATTTTCCAGAAGAACTAATTGATATTATTGTTCAAAACACAAATTTGTATGCAAATTACACACATTCTAAAGCTTGGACAGATGTCACAAAACAAGAAATGAAAGCATACTTTGGTTTGATTATACTTATGAGTATAAATCCGTTAGCCGATATAAATACATATTGGTCAACGGATGAGTTTTTCAGAAACCCAGTCATTTGTAAAGTGATGCCATCAAAAAGGTTTAAAAAAATATCTCAAAATCTACACATATCAAACATTACAACAGAGGCACCAAGAAACTCTCCTGATTATGATAAATTAGGAAAAATTAAACCTGCTATTGAAATACTGAACAAAACATTCAAAGATAATGTACAAGTTTCTGCATTCAATTCAATAGATGAGAGTATGATAAGATTCAAGGGGCGCAGCCACATGAAACAATATATGCCCAAGAAACCTATAAAGAGAGGATATAAATGTTGGGCAAGGGCTGATTCAAAAACAGGGTACTTATATGAATTCCAATTTTATTCTGGGAAAGTCGATAGTGGAACAGAAGAGAACTTAGGCGCTAGAGTAATATTAGATTTATGTGAATCTTTGCCAAGCAACACATTGGTAGCATTTGACAATTTTTTTACCAGCCTTCCATTATTAGAGATTTTATTTGAGAAACATATTTATAGTGTTGGAACCGTAAGAATAAACCGCAAGGGTTTACCAGATTTATTGACAGGAAAAAATCTAAACAGTGAAGAGAGAAAGGAAACAGTCCTGAAACCGGGAGAATTTATATACCAGTGTGATGGACCAATAACTGTTATCAAATGGAAAGATACAAAAGATGTTTTTGTTGCAACTACTGCATTCAATCCTCGAGCTGTGAAATGATTGAGCGGAAACAAAAAGATGGTACCAAAAAAAAAATGTTTTGCCCTCTTTCAATCAAGAAGTACACTGAGTTTATGGGAGGAGTTGATCATTTTGATCACTTTAGAGCTTCATACCCACTTGGGCGCAAATCTCGAAAGAATTGGCATCGACTTTTTTGGTTTTTGCTGGAGGCAGCTGTGATCAATGCATACATTGTTTATATGACAACTCATTCGGAACGGCGAAATACTCATAAAGAATTTCGTCTGCGATTAGGCCGGGGCCTAATAAATAATTTTACGTCACGAAAAAAAATTGCTCCAGTATTCAAAACCAAAAAAGGAGGTGCCAATGCAGTACCTGAGGAACTAAGAAAAGCGGATGTTGGAACACACATGCCAGAGCTATCTAAATTTCGGAGGTGTAGGATGTGCAGTACACGTGCAAAGGAACAGCGCAGCAAATACATTTGCAAAATTTGTAAGGTCTCTTTGTGCGCTGCTCCTTGCTTTGAAATGTTCCACCAATAAATAAACATTATTTTATTACATTTATTTGTGTTTTATTTACATAAAATAATTATCCTGTAATAAAAATAATCACAATATATTAGTTTCTTGCCCCTACTATTGGATGTGTATGTAATATATTTCTCATAAGTAGGGAAATAATTTCCCACATAGCACTTACATGTGTTGATCTAAATGGGCAAGAGGAATTATTTTCCCACACATTTTCCTGAAAAACTGAAAACACTTGGGGAGCAAATGATTTACTATCCGACAACACTATACACCCATAATGCCAAATTGACTGCGTTTTTTTTTCAAACACCCACAGTTTGCCCATGCCCTATTAAGGGTTAAAAATAAAGAAATCTCAACTTTATTATTACGGGGACTTGGTGTTAGAATGCACGAGTTTGGCAACGAACAGTATACTTATTTTAGCGCTGTGACCTTTACTAAAAATAAAAAAATTCTAAACTTTATTATTACGGGGACTTGGTATTAGAATGCACGAGTTTGGAAACGAATAGTGTACTTATTTCAGCACAGCGCTAAAATGACCTTTATTAACAATAAAGAAATCTCAACTTTATTATTACGAGGACTTGGTGTGTCAGATGATAAGTAGACAACTTCAGTAAGTGTTCTAATGTTATTTAGAAAATAAAGAAACCTCAACTTTATTATTACGGGGACTTGGTGTTAGACTACACGAGTTTGGCAACGAACAGTATACTTATTTTAGCGCTGTGACCTTTACTAAAAATAAAGAAATCTCAACTTTATTATTACGGGGACTTGGTGTTAGAATGCACGAGTTTGGAAACGAATAGTGTACTTATTTTAGCGCTGTGACCTTTATTAAAAATAAAGAAATCTCGACTTTATTATTGCGAGGACTTGGTGTGTCAGATGATAAGTAGACGACTTCAGTAAGTATTCCAATGTTATTTAGAAAATGAAGAAACCTCAACTTTATTATTACGGGGACTTGGTGTTAGACTGCACGAGTTTGGCAATGAACAGTGTACCTATTTTAGCGCTGTGACCTTTACTAAAAATAAAGAAATCTCAACTTTATTATTACGGGGACTTGGTGTTAGAATGCACGAGTTTGGAAACGAATAGTGTACTTATTTCAGCACAGCGCTAAAATGACCTTTATTTTAACAATAAAGAAATCTCCACTTTATTATTACGAGGACTTGGTGTGTCAGATGATAAGTAGACAACTTCAGTAAGTGTTCTAATGTTATTTAGAAAATAAAGAAACCTCAACTTTATTATTACGGGGACTTGGTGTTAGACTACACGAGTTTGGCAACGAACAGTATACTTATTTTAGCGCTGTGACCTTTACTAAAAATAAAGAAATCTCAACTTTATTATTACGGGGACTTGGTGTTAGAATGCACGAGTTTGGAAACGAATAGTGTACTTATTTCAGCACAGCGCTAAAATGACCTTTATTAACAATAAAGAAATCTCAACTTTATTATTACGAGGACTTGGTGTGTCAGATGATAAGTAGACAACTTCAGTAAGTGTTCTAATGTTATTGAGAAAATAAAGAAACCTCAACTTTATTATTACGGGGACTTGGTGTTAGACTGCACGAGTTTGGAAACGAATAGTGTACTTATTTCAGCACAGCGCTAAAAAGAAGATTATTTCAAATGTGATCTCTTTTAATTATGACACAAAACAATATTTTTATATTAAGTAATTTAATTATAGTGCATCAATCCTTAAAAATATTTTCTGTTACTTTTTTAAATTTGATCTCTTTTAATTATAATACAGAATTATTATTATGTTAATTTAACTATTTTATTAATCGTTAAGATTTCTTATCGTTCAAAACTTTCAATATTTGACTTATAATTATTATATTATTTTGAAGAGGTACTTTTTTAATAACTAAGCATCTTCTTGCCTTATTCTAAAGACTCTGTTTAGGATGTAGGACTCCAGGATATCTGCAAACTGCTTCGGTAACAGGCTCTTGAGTTTATATATTAGACCTTCATGCCATACTTTGTCGAAAGCTTGTGCCACGTCTAGGAACACAGTAGAACAAACCTTCTTGTTTTCAAGGGCGTGTTCTATTACGTTTGTGATCCTATGCACTTGATCGATAGTTGAATGCTTTTCTCGAAAACCAAACTGGTGCTCTGGTATTATTTTCTTGTTATGTATTATTGGTTTGAGTCGTTTAAGTAACAGCTTTTCAAATAGTTTTGACATTATAGGCAGCAAAGAGATAGGTCTGTAATATGTTGTTTCATGTGCAGGTTTCCCAGGCTTTGCTATCATGATCACTTCAGCAACTCTCCATAAGTCTGGTACATATATAAGTCTTAATGCAGCATTTATAAGGGTCAACTTAACCGGACCCTTTCTTGGTAGGTTATGAAGTATTTCCCCAGTTATTAAGTCGTAACCTGGTGATTTTCGACAGCTTATATTTTGTTTTATTTCTCGTGCGACTTCCCTTGGCGTTACTAGTTTAATATCTTCATATTCTGGTGTCATGTTAACCGAAGTGCGGTCTTCAATGATTTCCCCCTCGTTTGGTTGAAATATGTTTTCTAGGTGCTCTGCAAATCTCTTAGCTTTTTGACTATTTGTGACTGCCCATTGTCCGTTTTCACACTTAATGGGAGGAATTTGTGTGATCGGCCTTTTAAGATGCTTGGTAGCCTTCCAAAGTGAGTAATCTGTATTTTGGTCGTTACTTAGTTCCTGAAGATAAGTTTTTGTTTGTCATCAGGGCAGCTAGATTTATGCCACGTTTTTCTCTTTCTTCTTTTCTCCATAATGAGCGTGATATAGTGTCACTGACTAAAAACCTACCCTGTTCCTTCTTCGCCTTGGTTCCAGGGCCCTGGTATGCATTTTCATACCTCCCCAGAGCCCCAGATTTGGCTTAGACCCTACTGGGTCATTTTGCTGACAAAGTGCGCGGGAACAGTGTGCGCCGTAAACGACTTGGGCTCGGGCCGGTCTGTTACCGGACGGACGGACAGCGAGTTACCAATTGCCCGCCGGAACCCATTGTACTGCGGTTTTAAAATAAAGTGGAGGCGTTTGAAGATTATGCCAAAAACTTTTTACAAAAAAAATAAAACCGACTTCAAAAACCACCAAAAAGTGCAAAATACTCGTGACTTTCAATTTCGGAAGTCGGTGTTTCTATAATAGTTTGGTCTCTTCGTTATTTAACGGTTGTATTTTTTTTGTAAAAAGTCTTTTATTTCACACTTTTTAGTACCCCTCAGCAAAACTTAAATAGATAGGTACCTTCCGCCATTCCGTTCCATTATCTAAATCATCATGACAATACTAATAATACTAAACACATACACTGATTTATTACAAAGTTCCGGCTCTTACCTACCTTCCGTCTTCAGTTTAGATTTCCACAGAATCAAATGCAAGGAGAACTATGGACGAACGATGTTCGTTTGGAAAGACAACGAAGTGATTGGACTTCAAGTAAAAAGACAAGGATATGCTCGGTTCATTTTAGAAATGACGATTTTTATGTGACAAAAAAAGGATATACGAAGCTTACAACAAATGGTGGTATTTGATAAGGATATCTATACAAGGCTATTGTACTATTTTTATATGTCAAAATATTTCACCTTGTGTTTTAAAAGATTTCATACGAAAAACATTGTTTTGATTTCAGATGTTGTTTTCAATTAAAAAACCAGTTCAATCGACTCCGTTAGAAACGTTGCAGTCGATTGTAACACCCGAAACAGTTAATGCCAACGAACTGTTAACTGTGAAAGAAAATGTTATTGAAATACCCAATCCTGAAATATCCTCCAAATCACGTCAGTTGGTAAGTTAACATAATTAATAGGAATCTTAACAATTCTTAAAGCTTTATTTTAAATAAAAAAAAAAATATTTGTATTTTTATCTTTTAGGTCGCCTGTTCTAGCTGTGGGTGTGAGTTCGGTGTACCAGTTGATTCCTCGGCAGAAAATCTCGGGAGACTGCCATCAACTGATTCAAAAGATTTTGACACAAGATGCGGTACCCCTTTAAACATTCCGTCTTCTGATATTGATCAGAAGACGGAATGTTTATCAGCTCTAAATAGCCCAAAAACGCATAGGCTTAAAAATTTGATTCAGAGAAAAAAAATACTCTCTGAAAAAAGGTTGTCTAAAATAAGAAACTTAGCGACAAAATAAAAGACTATTAAAAAATGCTTATGACTTAAAGATGTAACTACGCCTCTAAAGAAGGATAAGTTTGTGTACACTAATGCCGAAACTTCACTTGATAAAATTTCGGGCGATATTTTTTCAATGCTGAAAAAAAGAAGCAGAACGCAAAAGGAAAGAGAACTGTAGTAAAATTTACACCAGCGGTCAAAAATTTGCCCTGACCCTTAATTATTACTCACCGTCTGGTTACAAGGACGGCCGAAGACAATTTATAAAATGCTTGCCTCATCCCTCAATATTGTCCTGGTATCAAGCAATTCATGCAAACCTTGGCTTTACTGAGGAAACATTTAGAGCACTGCGCCCCAAATTTGCCCAAAGTGAGAAAAAGCTTAAATGATAAATGATATTTATTTTGCAAATAGATTTTTTTTAAAACTTTTACACGTCAATTTTTTCGTCAGTTCAATCTAAAACTAAGGACTATGAAGACATTTTATCTAATTTATAGATTAAATTTCTCAAAATGGAAGTAAACATGTCATTACAAATGTGTTTTTTTACATTCACAGTTGAATATTTTTCCTGAAAACCTTGGAAGCGTAAGTGGTGAACAAAGCGAACTCTTCCTCAGAATTTAAAGTCCTATGGAGAGAGGAATCAAGGTTTCTGGGATAAAAATATGTTAGCCGATTACTAATGGAGTATCTCAAGAGAAACTGACACTAATCAGTATAAAAAAGTTGTGCCAATTATTATTTTTTAAAGCCTTTAACATGTAAGAAAACAGAAACTAAAAAAAAAAAAACAAAATTTGACATCCCAATTTTTTTTTACTTCAATATCCGACTATGAGTTAATTACCCTACAGATTTTGATTTGTTTCATTTATGGGTAAAAAAAATTGCAGTGTAATTTTACGTGTAAATCATACTCGTATGATGAAAATATTTGTTTTAAAACCCAAACGTAGATCAGTTGTAATCTTCGACGACATTTGCTTTAAAGCAAAAATAAAGGGGTCGATTGATTTAACAATAAAATAATTTATAGAAGACAATCGACTTCAAAAACTAACTAGAAATACGAAATAACTTTTGTTTCAGAAGTCAATATTTCTGGTTTTGTTTCGTCGTTTTTGTTAATACTGTAATATGAAAATATTATACCATCTACCATGTTTTTTAAAAGAGTAGCCTTGTAGTTTCTTGCCGGTTCTTTTCCATAGGAAACGACCAACTTAGAACCATGCACTAGCTTCTTACGTTATTAAATATTTTGATTTTGATTCGAAGTTGGGAATTAGTAGAGGCGCATAGCTTTTAATGATATTGGTTGCAATAGTGAGTCCTGTATAAGACTCCAGCAGCCTGGTTAAGGTTAGTATGGATTTTTCCTTTGCTGGAATGAGACACAAGTGTTTTCACTAGTATATCATCATCACCATAATCATTTATCATCTTTGATAAGAGAAGTTCTCTCAGTAGAGTTCCACCAAATAAATATTATTTCGTCAAACACACCATCAAAACATTTAAATCGATTTCATATCGAGAGTGAATCGTGACTAAACATCACGGATTCGCGGACAGCTGTACGAAACCAAACTACTTAATTTAATAATTTTACGTGTAAATCATATAACACGAGTTTTATATGATGAAAATATTAGTTTTAAAACCCAAATGCAGATCAGTTGTAATCTTCGACGACATTTGCTTTAAAGCAAAAATAAAGCGGTCGATTGATTTAACAATAAAATAATTTATAAGACTTTTTTTACATAAAAGCCAATTAATTTCAAAAACTAACTAAAAAATACGAAATAACTTTTTTTTCGGAAGTCAATATTTCTGGTTTTGTTTCGTCATTTTTTGACACCGACTCGGTTGTGATTTTGTAAAAAGCTTTTTATTTTTCACTTTTTAGTTGTGGTATTCTACAGCTAAAACTAAATAGTGACTAGCTCCACATGTACAATATGTGGAGTTGCTCCATGGCATATGAATGATCTGACGAAGGTTACTGCTGGGCCTGCAAATCAGTGGTGTCGCTGACTAACAAACATCTTACCGCCTAATTGTCTGTGAATATTATGGTAACGGACTTTTCCATATTTTATTTATTTATTTATTACCTTCCCTGGAGTATCACGAATATTCAAAGACCAAAATTAGCCAAATTGGTCCAGCCGATCTCGAGTTTTAGCGAGACAAACGAACAGCTATTCATTTTTATATCCTTAGTGGGTGAGATTTTTATGAGGTATGGACTCCCTAGGCGTATGATCTCAAACTACGGAGTTCAATTCGTCGCTGATGTCATGCAGAAGGCACTGTTTGTCTTAGGGGTGAAACAGAATCTGATACCATTGTATCATCCCGAGGCCAATCCGGTAGAGCGGAAGAATCGGGACTTGAAGGCTCACCTTGCTATTCTTGTAGAGGGCAATCACAAGCAATGGCCTAAGGTTTTACCGTTCGTCTGATTTACTCTAAATAGCTCTTTTACCATTTCCACCGGGTCCACTCCAGCTTACTTTTTTTTTTACCTTTACAAATCGATAGTGTTTCATGTACCGTATCGACACTCCACGGGATCAAAACGATCAAAATTTAACGATGTATATAACCATGTATAGATAATTAATGATTAAACGAACTTACCCTAAGTGAAGTTCTATCATAATTATACGAAGTGCCTTGTTGAAGTGCTTTACGAATCTTGAACAAAAAAAGTTTATCAGAATTCAGTTCTTCAATTTTACTCATCTCTGTGTCATTGTGTGTAGTGTGTGATAAGTGGCGAATGAAAGAAGGCGAATTGTTCGTAACAATGAAAATAAGAAAGAAAATAGTTTTTATTTTTAACTAGTTATGACTTAAAACAATATATTTAGCTAATTTATACTAAATAATAACGTTTTTACTTCACCTAGACTTAACTAAGACTACGTAATAAAAAGCGAAAAAAAAAAAGCCTTTATTGAAACGCAAATAAGTTTTTTGCAAACTGTACTTTTCACTCAACATTTGACAGATCGAGGTTTTTGGCTTTCGTTTTCTTATTTGGAACGCATAGTACCTTCGGTTTTGATATTTTATAAAGGTTAATATTAAGTATTTGCTTTTAAACGTAGAGTTAAAATATTTGAAGAGTTTCCTTGCAAGGGTTAGCATAGCTTCTAATGATGTTGGTTGCAATAGTGAGTATTGTATAAAATCTCCAACGACCAGGTTATGATTTGTATGAGTTTTTCCTGTGTTGATTGAGACAATATAATAATGTTTTCACTAGGTGAAACATCATCTCTGATATGGGAAGTTCCCTAAATATGAGGGCTAGGTTGGCCAGAAAGGGATTTCCATAATGCCTTTAGCTTGTTACAAATATGGTGGGTAATTAAATCGACTCAAGAAAAGCTCGATCAATGCCTTTGCGGGAAATATTTTTCTGATGTAAAAATATGATGTCTGACTGTACCAAATAATAAAATAAATATTACATTTTGTTGTTTCATTTATTCGATAAGATTTCAACCATACTAACATAAAATTAAGGCTAGAGTGAATATAAACTTAATAAACTAGTTATCAACGATTGCATCACTGCTTACCATCAAGTTGGATCACAGTCAAACACTAATTTATATGAATTAAAAATAAATATATACAACTGTAGCACCACCGAACGACTACAACCACGCTCCACACATCGCTAATGTACCGGGACGCCGCTTACGCACACAACGTTGGCCGCTTCGCGTATATAAGGGGCCGACGGGGCCGCCACCAGTCTCCCCCTCCGATCACCATGTACGGCAAGCCAATCCCCTGGGGGAAGCAAGCCAAGTACCTCGGTGTGATCCTTGACCAGCACCTGACCTTCGCCGAGCACATAAAGCAGGCTCGTTCGCGAGCCGCTTTCGCTCAAGGTAGGCTCCATTACCTCTTGACTGCCCGCAGCAAATTGTCACGAAAGTGCAAGTTGCGCCTCTACACAGCAGTCATCCGCCCGATCATGACCTACGCCTGTGCCATCTTCGCTCACGCCAAGCCCCGCTACCTCCATAGGATGCAGACCCTCCAAAACAGGACCTTCCGAAAGATCCTCGGTGCCCCATACTATATCCGTAATGAGAATCTACATCTAGATCTCAGAATCCCCACCATTCAGCAGTTCATGAAACGGCTTTGCAAGCGTTTCTTCGATACTGCTGTAAAACATCGCAACCCCCTTATCGCATCGGCCGCCCGATACGAACCCTCTCGTATCTCCAAGATTCGCCGCCCTAGGCATACTCTCGTCACCCCCGACGACCCCATTACCCTGCTCCAGGAGAGCCGTAGGGAAACCAGTACAGTACGCAAATACATATACAGACCGCCGTCCTTCAGGCCTCGCCGCCGAGGCCCGTCGCGAAATCCCCGTCAATGTCCGCCCCGTCCCTTGCTAGAGCCAGCCCGCGCCGCTGAGCCAGTAGTGTAAAAAAATCCCTATAATAATAATAATTTATCTTTTGTTCGATCCAGCTCGTCCCTTTGCTGCCCTCCCCCAGCGACGCCCTAAGCCGAGGTCCGTACCCCACAGGGGGTGCCCTTAGCGTGGTCGCTTAGTATGTAAGTTAGTATGTAAGTAAGCCCTGGCTGGAGGCTTTGATTCTGTATCGAGGCCGCCACAGGCAAGTCCGGTTAAGCAGCCGACAACCTCATAGGTTGACCTGCGAGAGGCCACACAAAAAAAAAAAAAAAAAAAAAACGCCACCAGTCAGATAGAGCCCTACCGCTCTACATAGCTAGGCCCATAGTTAGGCCACCCAACGACGGGCCCGTTTTAACGGGCCGCGGTAGGACTCCGCGGCCAGGGGGCGAAGCCCCGAAGCCGCTCGCCACGTCCCCTTACGGGGACGTAGCGATTGCCTCTCGGCCACCAGTCAGTCTGCGCTAGAGTGCCGCTGTTTCCACGCATTGGAAGAGCTCACCTAGCTTGGACGCACCTCCCCTCGCGCCCCGCGGTTACGTTTCCTACTTGTTTCGCGACGCTCTGCGCGACACGAACTTGCTTGGAACGTACCGTGTAGTGTTATTTTATCGTTTTACTCCATAAGCCTAGTTTTTATATATACAGAGTTGTGTTTTCTTTTAATAAACTGTTTATAGTGTCCTTACGTTTTTATTATTGACCGCTTCAATCTGGCGCTCAACGTAAAGGCCCGGAAACAGGCTAGCCCAAAACGAAGTTTACGAAGGAAGATAAAGGAAGAACCGCTAGCGACCATGAATTTATCAGCTGAGCAATTCGAGAAACTACTATCGGTGATTGGTAGCCAACAGCGACGTGGCTCCTTCGCCACTTGTAAGATTACTTTTAACGGTGCCAGAGATACTGAATCGGTAGAATCTTTTCTTGCCGCGGCTTCAGTGTTCAAGTCCGTAGAACAGATCTCTGATGAAGACGCTATCATGAGTGTCCCCTTAATCTTAAAGGAAGAAGCAGCCACCTGGTGGAACGGGATTAAGGAGCAGGTGAATACGTGGAAAGAATTTGAATCGAGAGTACGCCACGCCTTTGCTCCTAAAAGACCTGCATACCAGCTATACCAGAACGTTGTCAACATCAAACAAGGTGAGGATGAATTAACGGAAGTGTTTGTGGCTAAGAAGAGGGCCCTTATTGCACAAATGCCTGAGCCACACACCGAGACCCATCAAATTGATATGTTTACGGGCAATTGAGGTATAAGATAAGGGTGAAAATGGCACGCGAGACCGTCAATACTTTTGACGCCCTAGTGAAGGCAGCCAGGGGAGTGGAGGAACTCTTGGTTGAAAAGGAAATGCCAGAAGGGACAGAAAAGGGAAAAGAGACAGAAAAGGTGTCATTTAAAAAGAAGCGTTGCTCGTACTGTCGATTGCCTGGACATTCAATTGAGACATGTCGGAAAAAGGAGAAGAAGGATCTCGCTTCTGGCAGTAGTATTTCTGCCACGAAATCTGCACCTACGAATGCTGCCATAGGCACCCAAGCGCCATCACCTTCTACACCAAAGTTTGCATGTTACGGATGCGGTACACCAGGAGTGATCCGATCAAAATGCACAACCTGCACTAAGGCTGTACCAAAGGCAGAAAAGGCTGAATTGAGTTTCTGTTCCATGAACACTCAAGCAGATGTACGTCCTAGGCCGATTATTGGTATTGCTATAGGCAAAATAACCGGTAGTGCTTATGTGGACACTTGCGCAAAAACAAGCGTTGCATCATACACGCTATACAAATTCTTACGAAGGCTCGGATTTGCATTCCAGACACAACAGCTTGTGGTGAAACTAGCAGATGGCACGAAGACGACGAGGAGGTTTTGACCGTAAGTGCACCCGTCAGTATCTGCTACCGTGTTGTGCAAACATCTTTTATCGTGTTCCCGGAAGCTCGAGAATCTCGCACACTGTTGGGTGTCGGCTTTATACAGGATGCTAAGATGGTACTTAACATCCCCCAGATGACATGGCATTTCGAGGATTACCCTGATGACATTTTTGACCTTCAAAACGAAGATGCTGAGGAGATATCGATGGCCAAGGTAGAGGCTACACTTATTTATTTTAATCCTCAGTTGCGGTCTATGCTGAAAGATGTCGAGCTGCCTGAATTTATTTCTCCTATGTCGGTAATCTCACGAGACGAAACCGTACTGGAACCGGCGCTGCCACAACCCAGTGCATGCACTCCTGCAACTGGTAGTCCATTATCCAGCGGAGAACCAGCACTCCCGGAAACGAGTGCCTGCACCACTAACACGATGCCATATCGCGTAGTACCAATTGAGCTGTCCCCTATTCCAAGGAAGCGATCTCGGCCATTATTTGATGGGTACTCTCCGAGGTTCGTTGATTTCATGGTTCGTGATGCCCAAATGCAGCTTCACGGTGCTCCGTGTGAACTATCCCCACACTCCAAGGCACTCTTTCCTAGCGACAATAGCAATAGTACCAATGATGTCGAAATTGGATCTTTGGAAGTGGAAAAGGTCTCATCAGATACTCTTGACGCAACTCAGAAGTCACAGTTGATGGAAGTGCTATGGGAGTATCAAGAAGTCTTCGGTGAAGGTGGAGGGCCAACTACCCTCGCTGAACATTGCATCGACACAGGTGAGCATAACCCTATATCTGTACCTCCGTACCGCCTCTCACCGCCACGCATGGCCGTGTTAAAGAAAGAGGTAGAAAAGATGTTGGATAGTGGAGTAATTGAAGCATGCTCATCACCCTGGTCCGCGCCTGTTGTAATGGTGCCAAAGAAAGACGGTTCAGTACGAGTTTGTATCGATTACCGAAAACTTAATTCTATAACGGTTCCCGATAAGTATCCTATCCCAAGGATTGATGATTTGCTTCATGCTGCTAAGCCAACGCCTTTCATGTCGACCCTGGATTTACGCGCTGGCTACTGGCAAGTGAAAGTAAAACTTGAGGATCAGGACAAGACGTCATTTATAACTCCATTCGGTATGTACCGTTTTAAGAGGATGCCATTTGGACTTCGCAATGCACCCTCTACGTTCCAGCGACTGATAGACAGGATTCGAATTAGCCTGGAACATGTTAAGATGCTAGCATACTTAGATGATCTAATAATTTTTTCGGCTACCTATCAAGCCCACTTATCAGATCTGGGTAAGGTACTAAGTAAGCTGAATGAGAGCAACCTTCATGTAAACTTTAGTAAGTGCCGATTTTGTTGCTCAACAATCAAGTATTTAGGCCACATTATTACTCCACAGGGTCTGAAGACTGATCCTGAGAAGGTAGCAGCAATACTAGCCTATCCAGCACCTAAGAATCTAAAGCAGCTGATGTCGTTCCTGCAGACCTGTTCTTGGTACAGGCGTTTCATACCAAACTTTGCCAGTATCAGTGAACCCCTCTCTCGTTTAACTAGGAAAAAATCAGTATGGACTTGGTCAGCGGAACAAGAACAAGCTTATCAAGAGCTCAAAATGCGTCTTACATCCACCCCTGTGTTACGACAAGCCGACGAGACGAGAGGGTATATTATCAAAAGTGACGCAAGCAATTATGCACTTGGAGCAGTTCTAGTGCAGGGGGAGGCAGAGGATGAGCATCCCGTCGAATATGCCAGTAGGCTGATGACCCCAGCAGAACGCAATTATTCCACAACCGAAAGGGAGGCACTTGCAGTAGTTTGGGCGATTAAAAGTTCCGTGGATACATTGAAGGCCTCCCAGTAACAGTGGTTACGGACCATCAAGCCCTGAAGTGGTTGATGTCGTTACGATCTCCAACTGGACGATTAGCGAGATGGGCGTTGCAAATACAGGCGTATGATATTACCATTAAGTATGCACCTGGTAGGACGAACGTGGTTGCAGACACGCTATCCAGGCCTATTTGCGAAGAAAACACTGAAAACACTTGTGAAATGAGTAGCGTAGCCGTAGATATGCCGCAGAGACCGTCATCTGAAATTAGGGCAGAACAGCTAAAGGATGAAAACATCGCCAGCATCATAACTGCCTTAGAAGATGCAGATCGTAAAGATAATGCTGTGTACTGGAGCAACAAAGGATACGTCATGAACAACGGATTGTTGTACAGATATCACCCATCGGATGACTCAGATGAGGCTCAGCTCGTAGTTCCTCAACATGAGTGGGCAAACGTTCTTTCTGTATATCACGATGACCCTCTGGCGGGACATTACGGCGCTGATAAGACATATCAACGCATCTCAAAACGTTATCATTGGAAAGGTATGAGAAAATATATCGAAGCATATGTGAAAAACTGTGTTGCATGCCAGAGGTTTAAGCCGTCCAACCTGAAACCGGCTGGTTTGCTCCAAACCACGCCAGTCAACCAACGTTTCGAAACTCTTGCCTTTGATTTGTTTGGACCCTTGCCATCAACGACTTGTGGCAAGACATGGATACTGATAGCTGAAGATATCGCTACTGGTTGGATAGAATTATTTGCTTTGGAGACTGCCAGCGCTGAAAATTGTGCGACAGTTTTGTTGAACGAGATTTTTCTTCGATACGGTGTGCCCAGGCGCCTGATTATTTAGCGACAATGGACCACAGTTTGTGAGTGCTGTGATGCAACAGTTAACATATTGTCTGCAAATTAAGCACACATTCACACCAGTGTATCACCCAGCAGCAAATCCAGTGGAAAGGAAAGACAGAGACCCAAAGACACAGTTGGCCATTTTGGTAGGAGATGAACATGGGACTTGGAGTCATAAGCTACCAAGCATACGATTTGCGATGAATACCGCAACTTGCCTCACTACAGGACAAACGCCAGCGTATTTAACATTTGCGCGAGAATTGCGTACTCTGGATGACAATGCTCACGATTTTCGTCAGATTTTACTGTCTGAAAACTTTGTGCCCGAAATTACGCCGAAGTTACTACTTCTCGTCAATACCCTGAGCAAGGCTAGAGATATCAGAGAGAATCTAGAAGAACGCAGGAAGATGGCAGACCAAGGACGTAGAGAAGATCCCGGTTACACTCCCGGTGACTTGGTATTAGCTACTACCCATCCAATCAGTAACGCTACTCGAGGGATCAGTGCTAAATTCTGTCCTCGTAGGGACGGTCCTTATCTAATCCTAGCACGTCATGGTGCTTCTTCCTACCTGATTTCAGATCCTGCTACTCCAGATAAACCACTTGGAGTGTATCATACATCTGCCTTGAGCCCGTTCCAAGGCCATGCGGCAAGTCCACTTCCATCACCGGTGCGCCCATTGAGGAAACGCGGGCGTCCGCCTAAGCCCAGGCCTAACCCTGAAGGCGCCACTCCGCCTTCTCGTGGACGAGGGCGACCACGGCGACAAGCATCTCGGCTAGCTTAGTCGGTGGAGCATTCACCTTGACTGGCTACTCGTCGGGGCGACTTCGCATCCAGAGGGGGAGCCTGTAGCACCACCGAACGACTACAACCACGCTCCACACATCGCTAATGTACCGGGACGCCGCTTACGCACACAACGTTGGCCGCTTCGCGTATATAAGGGGCCGACGCGGCCGCCACCAGTCAGTCTGCGCTAGAGTGCCGCTGTTTCCACGCATTGGAAGAGCTCACCTAGCTTGGACGCACCTCCCCTCGCGCCCCGCGGTTACGTTTCCTACTTGTTTCGCGACGCTCTGCGCGACACGAACTTGCTTGGAACGTACCGTGTAGTGTTATTTTATCGTTTTACTCCATAAGCCTAGTTTTTATATATACAGAGTTGTGTTTTCTTTTAATAAACTGTTTATAGTGTCCTTACGTTTTTATTATTGACCGCTTCACAACTTTAAAAATCTATTTTTTGCTATGAATAGTATATATTACAATCGATTGTTTATCGAATACTGCAGAATATTTAAAATATTTGTTTGAACATATTTAAATTAAAACGACATTTAAAAAAAATATCCATCTTCTAACCTCTTTCTGAATACTTCAATTACGAAAGATCAAGATCGTTTAGCCGCCGTATACACAATATCATAGTGCGAGCGAGACTGCTAGAAGCATGAATGAAAATATCACTCACGTAGTTCGCCGCCCGCGCGATGCATAAAATACCTAAATTTGCGTAATGCCGAAATGTGAAAGGGCTCTTAAAAGGAAAGTATATAATTAAAAAAAAAAAACTTAATAGATACTTAAAGAAAAATAGAGAACTATTCGACTTATTGCACGAGAAAAATGATCTGATACAACAGTTACAACAAACACCGAGTTCTAATGCACCAAACACCAACAAACCACACCAAGCCACCAGGGCAAACATGTTTATAGAGTAAAATTTGCCACAAATTTCATTTGAAGAAAAACAAAAAGTAAAGAAACGATTCAAACAGTTCCGGACAAAAATATCGCGCTTGCGGAACAAAGGACAGTCCATAGAGACCAGGCTGAAAAATGCTGAAGATTTCTCAAAAAAAGGTCTCTTCCATCATTTCGCAAGAAATTTAAAAAAACCGGCTCTATTATTTTTGAGTATGCAAATGCAGTCCTCGAAATGTCCTAAAGGGTGACGTTTCACTACTGAAGAGAAGGTGCTCTCATTGTCGCTATACAAAAAAAGTCCCAAGTGCTATGGTCTTTTAAATAAATTGTTTACGCTGCCATCAATTTAGGCAATGAAGCGATTGTTAAGTTCTTCCGATTTTCGATGTACCTACTTGATTAAGGGCATCCGTAATAATTTATTAACTAAAGACTTAGTATATACAATAAATAATGTAGAAAAGGTTGAAAAATGGGAATACTACCAAAAAATTTATGCTGCTGATAAATCATATGGGGAGTTAAGATTATTGAATAAAATTACTGAAGAACATATTAACCCCGACAAAATAAGCAAATTGAGGGTAAAATCGGCAACGCAATTATTTAGCCATAGTGTTGCTGTGGCTACAGAACATTTGACTGCCAGGGAAGATCTTTCACAAGACTGCAAACAACTTATTGACATAACTATACTCTTAGATAATTTGTTTGATAGTTTAAATATTTCAACTTTCCATATACTTAACGGAAAAAAATATAAAGGTCCTTTCAAAAGAAACTCACCGCATTATAAATTATGGAGAGATGCAAAATTGATTTTAAAAACTGTGAAATTTAGATTTATCAAAAAATTGGAAACAAAACTCGACTGGTCGAAACAATCACACCATCGCATCGTTTACAAATATAATCAAGACAATTAAAGGTATGGAAGTCATTTGGAAAATCGTATTCCAAAAATATGGTTTTGATGCACTTTTGCTGTGTTTTTGTTGTGTTTTTTGTTTTGATGACACGAAATGTTAACCAGGACTAGGGTTGCCAACCATACTGTTTTAAACAGTATAATACTGTTTTTCACTAAATTATACTTTTTACTGTTGAACAAAAATAAAGTATACAAAATACTGTTTTCAGTATTAAAATGCTAACACATTATGTGTTATTAGACGCTCACACAAATTTGTTTTTATTTAGTCAGAGGGCGCTCACTGCTCAGTGTAGCGCAGCCACAAACAAATCACTTTGAGTTTCTAAACGAATCTGTCAAGTTCAAAGGAAAAATGATAAGTATTTTGGCCATGAAACAAAAAAAGTATTAAATACTATCACAGAGTCTGCCCAAGAAGTTTATAATAGAACTATTAATAACTTCATACTTTTTATTGATAAGGCTAATTTGTATTTAGAGAAATGGTTCGATTTTAGTCAGACTAACTGGCTTTCTTTAATTAGCTGTTTGTCATTGAAGTCTTCTATCACATTTGATCATTTTGAGAAAATTATAGATAATCTAAATTTGTATAGACTCAATATTGGTATGGATGATTTATATTCAGAATTAACAAATTTCAAAGTAATTTATGAAAAAATATCAGAAGACAAAGATTTTCTTGAAATGAGTACTGACCAAAAGTGGAGCCATTTATTAGTAAACACTTCAGAAGAATTTAAAAACATAACTAAAATTGTCTCATATCTACTTTCTGTTCCCGCCACCTCAGCATTTACTGAAAGAGTTTTTTCAGTAATGAATGCTAAGTGGCGGGAGGATAGAAATAGAGCATCTATTAATTTAATAAAAAATGAGCTCCTCATTTATTTTAATTTCAGTTATGATTGTGATGAGGCGTATGAAGTTTTTAAAAAAGATTGTAAATTAGTAAGTTGTGCGAAAAGTTCTAAAAAATATGTATTTAAAACAATAAATAAATAAAATACTGTTCATTTTTCTAAAATACTGTTTAATATTCTTCATAGACCTGAATATACTTTATTTCCTGTAAAAAAAGTTGGCAACCCTAACCAGGACCCAGTTGAAAATTTCTTTGGGAATGTCAGAAGTTATGTGGCGAGGAATAATTCTCCAAATTCAAATGCATTTGATGATGCATTCAAAGCATTATTACTTAATAATTAGAACTCATATAATATAAATTCTCCTTAATAATAAATAATATAATATAAAACTCCTTAATAATTATCATTTAGGTAGAGCAAACTGTGAAGAAGATTCAAATAAATGTCTCCAAACTCTTGAAATCTTCTTCACGGATAAACTAAATGCAAAACCTGAGAATTCTGTTGTTCCCATGGAAGATGAAATTGTATGTAACGAAGAAGTATTTGTTATAGGGAAACTGATCAGGCCAGAGAAACTAGTGGCTGGGTCCTAACAAAATGTCTCAAAAATATTATAAAGTCGTGTTAACCCTTAACCACCTAGCGTCGGTCACAGTGACTCTATGCGATATATTTTTTCAAATATTTCCTTTATTACACGGGCCACACGCCTGTGACTCAGTGGACTTTTTCCCCTCCGTCTCCAATTTGCGCTCTGCGTTCGACGAAGCAACACGTGCGCGCTGTGATAAAATTCAGGTAACTATATTTCGTATGCGGTCATGGTGACCGACACTAGGTTGTTACGTTACTTTTAGTGTTAACATTTTCTTGTTGTTTTTTTAGGTTTATCATGTCTCAATGTGATCAAAATATCAGTAGATGGTTAGAAGAGTGTGACTCGGATGCCGAGGATCAAAGAAATGTGCCGGAAATATCAAATGAAGATTGCAGTGACGTTGAGGAGGTATCATTAGACCACGTCATTGATGGCGAGTGTCAATCAGAATCTGAAATTGATAACGATAATGATGATCTGCCAGTTGATGATGATGCATCTTCCGATGATGATGTTCCATTGGCAAGGTACTGGAACTATTTCGGAAAAACACGGTTCCGTCGGTCGTCACAAAAAATGTGTGTGGGCTACCGCGAGAAATTGTAAATGCTAGGGAGCTGTCATTTAGTAATGATTGTGCCAATGATAGTTTTATAAAAGAGGTTATATATTTAAGTTACTAAAATAACAAAAAATTAAGTAGTCTCATTGATTCGGTCACAATGACCGACGTTAGGTGGATGTGTTACTAGAATACACGTTAGGTGGCTAAGGGTTAAACCTGTGGAAGCATTAACGAGCAGAGTGCGTAAGTTGATATACATTTTTAAAACACTTAGACTTGTATAATAACTTATTCACACTTTATACTTAATATATTTTCTCCAAAAAAAAGAGAACTAAAATTTTCGACTTGGAAGTAATTTCAAAATTATAATATGATGATGTATTAGAAATAATTGATGTACCCCTTAAAAATACCGTGCATGTTCTGTAGCCCTGCCCCCGACAACGGAAAGGCATCAAAAATAAAGATTGTTAGGTTACAAAAATAAATCGTAAAGATACATCCCATTATTGCCCAGATTACCCCGAGCAACATGGCTTCTGTGAGGTCAATTGTTATAGGGAGTATTGTAAATATTAAGTAAATATTTTTTTTTTCCTACACTCAGTTTTTATTTACATTGATGAATAATATTACGAATTAAGTATCACTAATTTAGCTACACAGTAACTGTCTGGTCTAAATATATACTATACTGGTCTTTGGATCTTCAGATATTTCAATAATAGACAAGAAATGTAAATAATGTAATGTAATGTTATTTTATTTGTATTTCTTGTCTAATATTGGTATTGTTGCATAAAACCTTTTTAACTCAACGAAATGGTGTGTTGACTGGCACTGTATTTGACTGTTTTCTTGCTAGTGCCATCAAGCGCAATTGGTGCGTTTACCATTTTTTGAGGGTTTATTGTTATATTTACTATTATGTATATTAAAATACACATTTTCACATGTATTTTCTATTGTAATTCATAATAAGTAATATGAAGTGGCACACATATGAAATTTTACAAAATTGAAGTAGTAATGAATGGGTTAACTATCTGTCCCCCCCTAAAGAAATACTTTATTATTTTCTTTCGACAGAGTCCAAGATATACTTTTGTAACCACATATCCAAATCATCTTCCAATACATGTAAAAATAAAGCTACAACTTGGCACATGAATCGTTGATGAACAATCATCACGTGGACAGCTAGTCAACAGTTTCCGAATACAGCACATGGCTTTGGACCTTGGATGAACTGCATTGGTTAACGGTACTGGCTGCGGGGACTACTGGATACTTATAGTTAAAATTTAGTCCACTCCATGTAAGTTCCTTTGTCTTCTAACTTTACCATACATGTTCCTATTACGGGCTGTAACCAGTGTAGCTTGATAAAATAAATATATTGAGGAGACCAGTGATATCTTTTATTTCAGTCAACACCTCGTGTGACAAGAACCCTTAAGTCTCATGCAATACCCACCGCTGGGTAAGTTCTAGGTAAGACAAAACTAACCTTACAAAATAATACATAATATTATCAGCTAACTACACTGTTACTTTTTCAGTTTGACTGTCAGATTACATAGAATTAAACAAAACAGCCATAGCCAGTAATATCAAATAAAATAAAGAAAAGTGCCTTCAAAGTCAACCTTAACTTATTAACACTGCCTAAACATGTTTTCTTACTTCAGTTTTGCTGGGGACAAACAATGCATCCTTAATATTTTGCACATTCTGGCAAAAGGAGAGTTCAATGGTGTACAAAGCATAAGATGTACTACAGATACAACTCAAACCTTTTATCATTAAGTGCAGTATACCAGTTGAAAACCGACACACAAAATTCACAACAAATAATTAAGGTAAACCAACCCCTAGATTTCAATCACATACAATTTTAAAGAACACAATGGTTTGAATCTCAACTGATACAAAATTTCCTACGACAAAAACTTAAGACACCACTGCCTACCCGAAAACATTATATTTTTAACTCATGTGGCCTACTACACAACGACGCATAACTGAAAAGAAAAAATGATGGATGGAAACAGTATTCAGCGTTACCAATTTGCCCTAAAAGACATTTTCACAAAACTTTCACCAATAATTATCAGACCTTTTTAAGAAGATTCTCTGTCAAAAGTAAGTTTCTGGACACTATTCATAAAGAGTATAAAAGTTAAAATTTTTGAAATTTAAATCTCGTTAATTGTCGTACTCGTATTCGTGGAACCTAGAGTGGCTCGGTACGAATACTAAAATAAAGATACGAGCCATCCTATATCGTTATCGCCCCAAGAAAACCATATCTGAAAAACGCTAAGGTCAACTTCAACTTCAACTCTTCATTAATGGCCTTTGTGGAAGAGACACCACAATTTTGCCAATAACACGTACCAACTAGAGCGCAAAGAGAATATAGGTAATTATAAGCACTATGCTAGAGCGTTTTTGGAAAAATGAAACGAAACGTCAGTGTCAACACAAGAGGTGTCAAACCACAGAGTACATTATTATTTATTTTTCATTTCTTTTTCATTATTTGCTTGGTTACTAAGGCTTTTAAGTCATGAAGTATGTTTAGGTAATTTGTTTGCCGTAAGAATATGGATGTATAATTTGCAGTCTGTATAATTCAGGAATTCTTTACAATACCTAGGCAATGTATAGAATAACGTGGGTGTAGCGGCAAAATATGAAATATTATGAATATTATTGTCCATCACATACTTGATCTAGGTAATGTATACGATTACTAGGGATTGTATACATTACCTGCTAGTCCACTGGACGATCGATCCTGGTACGTGTTATTGGCAAAATTGTGGTGTCTCTTCCACAAAGGCCATTAATGAAGAGTTGAAGTTGAAGTCCACTGGATTCATCGAAGACTGGCAATGTGCAAAATTAATATGTCGGTCTATCAATGTTAACTGGCCTACCTGTAAAATTATGGGCCAATGAAGTTTGTGTTACGACTTAAAATCTATGCGAGTTAAATACGAGAGCAGGGAAGGGGGTGACGTAATTTTAGACCACCCCGACACAGACAGGTTAGGTTAATTTTTTTATTTTATTTTATATGTACCCAACAGCGATGAACGAAATATGTTAAAAAGTTATTAAAAGAAAGAAAAATTCAATATAATATATGTATGTAAGTTTAATGACCTTTAAATTACAATATTAATAATAATTAAATCTAGTTCTATATAAAACTTAATAGATATATATACAAATTAAAATTAATAATATGTACAAACGGGTAGAAAAAGAACTTATTGGGCATCAAAAAATTCATCCACATCGATATCAATGGGAAAAGTGCCCAGAACGCTGGCAGCATTGCCACGTTGGATGGCAATGCTGATTCGTTGACCGAAGAAAAGCCCAGCCCTCTGGTCACGCGAAGAGTCGACCAGCTGTTTGCTGATGTCACGAACAACTCGATAAGCGCTCGGACCCCATGGCCCTAGTGTTTCAACCCCAAACGGCTCAAACATGTAACTACCGATAAGGTTATTATATTTACGCCGTTTGAGGTTTTCTGCACCTGCAGCAGCCGCCCCAGCACAGCCTGCCGTACTCAGAAGATGGGATGGCGCAAGGGTGTCGACAAAAGTTGCATCCCACACCAAAGGCCTACCCAACTTCCAGGGCATTATGGTCATCCCGTCTGGCCTCTTTCCATCGTCGCTTGCCAAGCCGATAGGTTCTAAAACAGCTGGCACCCCGGCGATGACGAGAGCTCGGCGGATGATGTCATTAATGCTGGCATGCCGTGCTATCTGACCAGCGCTTCTACTGCAGGACAGGCCATGGTGTCCGAGGCGGTCGACTGCTTCACCGCATTGACATCGATGTGGAGCTCCACTAGGAGCACCCAAACGCAAGCATGTAGCGATCCGGAAGGTGGTGTCACTCAGTATGGTACCTATGTTGGGTGACGGTAGAGCCTGTAGCCAGAGATCCGACTCCCATTCCCCCACAGCCAGTAGGCGGGCACGCTCAGTAGTATTGGTGGACGTATTAATGAGATTATTCCGTACCAATGCAGGTTGGTCATCCCACTGTCTCTGGGAAGATGGATTTTCGGAAACGCCTTGTCCGGGCAAGCCACTTTCCAGACATTCACGGCATCGTTCAAGCACGGCACCTCCCAGTCAACCAGTGATGGAGTTAAGATTCTTTCGATTAACTGTTGAGTGCTGTGGACCGAAGACAGGAACGCCGGTAGACTGACACTAGAAATTTTGCGGATGCCGAGCCCACCAAAGCGAATAGGTAGTGTGGCTTGCAGCCATGCTCGGTCATCCAAAGCCACATTTAAGATGGACGTTAGAGTGTTTCGAATGGTTTCGTCAATTTTGTCTAAGAGATATGGTTGTTTCCATAAAGGGGAAGAGCGGAGAAAATACATAAAGTTTGGTTCAAAACAGCAATATCTAATGACACCCTCATTGCGCAATGTAAGTTAATTTTTGATAGTCTGTCCGAAATATCGTTGAATGATTTTATTTTATCGTCAATGAATAAGGAAAAACTGTCTTCAAAAATTGGAGAACCTAGGAGGTGCAGTGAACATTTTACTATAAACAATTAGTTTTTTGAAAGTTGGTTTATTGCAGTTGAATATATCTACTTGAAAGAAATCTCTGTTATAAGTTCGAGCAATACGAGTCATTACACAATTTTTAGCAAAATTAGTTGAATGTCGAGGCACGTACAACATTGACGTGTGACGAGTGCACCGAAAGGGAGTGTTATAACCTATTTGTGAACCCAACTCTGGGTCTAACTGCCCTTTAAGTATATCATATAACGAACACATGTCCATTATTTTACGTATATCGTGGATCGTTAGCAGACCGTATGTTCGACAGCTATCTTCATAGGACATAGGAGTATAGGAGGTTTACAGAGACAATAGTTAAGATGGTTAATAAATTTCTGTTGAACACTTTCTATTTGATGCTTTTATATTACGTATTGGGGGGACCAGATTGGGCACGCATATTTTAAGACGCACATATGCAAAATATACAGACTATTAAGTGCCTCAATGTTAAGTGTTCAAAAAAAATATATAAAACCTCTGATGCAAGAAAGTAGGAAATAAGTTAGTAAATTACTCTTTCAGCCTTTTAACTTCATTACAAGTACCTATAAATATTTTAAAGATGAGCGTTATTAAGTTGGGGTACCACAATATGCAGAAGATACCTATTACTCTAGTGCTTTTAATTCTCTTTGTATACTCTATTAACGACAGCAATAAAAAGAAGTTAAAAAGGGTGGTTTTTAGGATACAGTTTGAAATAAAAATACAATATATGTATATTGAGCTTATTTACTGTTAAGATTGATTCAGAATTTATGAGGCTTTTAATTAATTAAATTATTTATTTCTTACTTGGACTAATAGTGTCCACGTTAAAACCTAAAAGAAACAAGGGTTGTCAGCCTATTATTATTATAGACCACAGGGTCGGTCTATTATTATTTTTTCTTATTTAGGGGGCAAGGGTCGACATATTATTTTTTTTTTCTTTTTTGGGGGGAGGGGTAAAGTTGAATAAAAATCGCTTTATGTAATAGATATAGTGCCCATATTAAAGATAATAACATTGGTAAATTTTTACAATCACTATAATTTAGAGCATAAAACAAAGTCTCTTCCCGCTGTCTGGCTCTGGGTATAGAGTGATTCAAGAGGAACTCAGGGCGTTTTTGGTTTTGAACGCAAGCGGATATATATCCGATTTCTGATTTTGAAATCGATATCAATATCCGATTTTAGATATCCGATTCCTGTATCACTTAACTTCACCAATTCGTTCTTTACAATACACGGCATATAAGTTGAACCAAAATGGCGATCGACCTTGAATGTGCTCTGAGTAACCGATTTTGTGGACTAAATCTATGTGGACGGCTGCGCGTAACCACAGCAACGACAGCCATTTTAGTTCAACTTATTTGCCGCGTAATAGGTATACTTTTGATTTACCCTATTGTGTGAATTGCATTACAAATCAATTTAAAAAAAAATCTGAACCAAAAATTTTTAGTAAGTACTTAACTATTCACATTTATTAAGTATCTTTAATTAATCCACTCTAAACTAATACATTCAAAAAGTCGAGAAAAAATCTTTTCAGTGATATGATGACACGAAGACGCGCCCACTTGTCACCAAGCTCAAGTTTGCATCTCTGAACGAAAAAATTAGATACATAAAACTTAATTAGATCAACGCATAATCATTGAAAACTAGTTTTTATGTTATCTCAAAATAAGGGTGACATTGTTCGCATAATGTGTGTGATTTTGGTTGGATTTCGAAAACCATCAAACCGATAGCCATACGAATCTAAATTGTCAAAAAATCAGAATTTCACTAAACGATTTGTGTGGAAATCCAAACGCAAACTTCAAAACCCGAAAACTGGAAAAATCCAAATCGTATCTGAATATTAGAAAACTACAAATATCCAAATCGTACAAAAATCCAAATCGTAACTGAATATTAGAAAACTACAAAAATCCAAATCGTAAAAACTACAAAAATCCAAATCGTATGGATATCCAAACGCAAAGTGACCGATACGATATGAAATTCGCCTCCTCTCTTTCTAACTAAGCGGAACGTTGTGAAAACAAAAACGACAGGGCGTTTGGTTTGGATTTCTTGAAATCGGCTTTTCAAGTATGTGATATCGATACGTATCCATTTGTGACTGGTATCATATTTTGAATACAATTTGATATATCAGACGCATGTCTAAAAGGAATGTTTACAGCATAATTTAATTAATATCACCATTGCACCCATGCGAAGCTGGGGCGGGTCGTTAGTACAGTACTTATTAACAATATAAATTGAATGTACGAGAACTACAAGAAGCAAACGTTGGTTGGCAGTCCTCTTAGGGCCAAAAGCTTAGGGCAGTCCTGCACAGTGATGCCAGATTGGGGGGATTCCCCCCAAAACTGGAGGTTTTTTATAGTTATGGAGGGACAATTGGAGGGACAGTATTTTTGGGGGGGATACATGGTGGTAAAAATCTAGGATTGGAGGGAATTAGAGGGTTTTATGAACAATTTTTTTTTCCATATTTTTTCATGTTTGATATAAATATTTATGAATTTTAGCCAAAAACAACAAAAAAAGCAATCCTGCGTACGATGATATTCGAATATCTCCGAAGTTACCTTACCGCGCCCGCTCGCCCCACGACGTGCATCGTTCAACGTTCTAAAGCCCGGCTGCGGAGCAGGGAGAATTTAGTACAATGACCTTTGCACCTACTGACAGTGGTCACAAACATTTTTATATTAATTGCGTTTTACATTAAACATTTGAAGGAGAAAAAAAATGATTAATTTATTAAATAAATTATTGTTATTAAATATATATATATATATATATATATATATATTTTTTTTTTTTTCTAAAGAACCATTATATTTATTAATAGGTACAGGAATATAAAGAACTTTCCAAACGATTAGTTGACACTTCGCGTGACCCAAGGGCTGGCTTTTACCTCGGTCAGAGATTAAGCATTGCCATACAACGTGGCAATGCTGCCAGCCTTTTGGGCACACTTCCAGTCGACAGCGATGCGGAGGAGTTTTTTGACGCTATATTCTAGTTAGGAGTAGCCTTTAGTGTATATATTTATGTTTTTGTGCAATGTTTGTAGGTTTAAGTGTATATATAGTTTTAATAAATTTATATTCCTGTACCTATTAATAAATATAATTATTTATTTAAATTTTATATGATAACAATTTAAAAATCGAGTTAAAATTACTAATTTGGTAGAAATATGATAATAAAATAAAAATTATCAGTGTCATTCATTATTTAAATTTATGAATTACGTCAAGGATTTTTGTAGTGACTAAATGCTAACCAAAAAAAAACCCATTCAAAAAAGAACAAAACTTACAATAACAGTAAAAAGTTCACAGTAAAGGGTTTACAATCCCTGACCACGGAGGCCATTGCATCTCTGCGAGCGAGACGCGTTATATTTACGCGGGAGTGACAGAGGCAGGTAATAATAGGTCAACGTACAAATTTCTTTCTGCTACGCGTCTGGGCTTTAGTCCAAAGTACTCAGTGTTCTCGTCAGAAAGAAAGTAGTCGTATTCTTTGGTTCAAAGTTTGCAAAGCTTCCAAACTTCACATCCGTGTTTGTCTTGTCTCTTATATTGTAGTATAATATACTTATTTTTAGCAGACTACAAAAAAAAACCTCCTCGAATAAAAAAAAAGGAGTTTCTCAGTGTTACCTGTAGTATGTATGTATGATTGTCCGCAATTATTTTGCTTTCGGCTGAACCGATTTTGATGGGATTTTCAGAAAACTATTTTTCACATTTAGGAAGGTTTTGGTATTTTAACCGACCTCAAAAAAAAAAGTTCTGTTTTTAGAATTGTCATGATGATTTGATAATTGAACCGAATAGCGGAAGGTATCTATTTACGTTTGGTTGAGAAGTACTACAAATAAAAAGTGTGAAATAAATTTTGTTTAAAAAAAAGCACAAAAATGCAAAATAACTTTAATTTTGGAAGCCGATGCTTAATAACGAAGAGATCAAACTATTGAAACAGTGACTTCCGAAATTAAGGTTATTTTGCGCGTTTTTGTGTCATTTTTTTAGTCGGTTTTTTTTTGCAATTTTTTAATTATGAAATTCATAGCTAAGATAAAATATTTATGGAGGATTTTTTATTCAAAACTTGAAATTTGGGGGGATTTTGGGAAACGTTTGGGGGGAATTCGTGACGGTCGTCTGGCAACACTGGTCACGCACAAACGTCACAGACGTGACAAACGTCAAACACTTGTACTATTTATTATTACTCGTAGTATGTAGACTCATAGTAAATCCAAGTAAATCTATGATATTCCTCGTTTTTTAGCAGAGTACAGTAAAGTCCGTTTGTAATGACATCGAAAGGGATTGACAAACAAGTCATAATAAGCGGACGTCATACAAAGCGTTTTGTGAAATGAAAAACCTTTTTTATGTAAATTTGGCCACACAGATATCAACCAGTTTTTTGTTGAATTTTGATCAACAGACGAAGATTCACCGACAATTTTTCCCGCCACAATGTTATGTCGAACTTTAAAACGACTGATTCAGCTTGCAGAACAATTGAAGTCGAGAATACCAAAACGCGCGGCAAAACCATTTGCCTTTTCCTGTAGCATAGGGCCGCTGACAGGTATTCCTTTGTTTCTCATGTTTTTAAACCACTGAATTAATGCTTGATCAACATTTTCTTGTCGTGATTTTCGAAGCCTCTTCGGTTTCAAAACATTTGAATTGAACGACTGCTTAATGCGGTTCTTGTTTTTAAAAATCATTGAAATTGTCGAATGACCCACGCCAAATTCCTTTGCGAGACATGAGTTAGATTCTCCATTTTCTAATCTGCATATTATTGCACCTTTCTCCTCAATTGTAAATGCTTTCCGTCGTTGAGACATTTTTGACATTTTTTTCACAGTAACAAACGAAAAACAACGTGTGACCTTCAAGCGTCAATTACCCACTGAGATTCAAAACAAAAACGAGCCATGTGCCGAACGTCGTCGGGAATCAACGAACATTACCGAAGGTGTACAGAATCATGTCGGTCATTATAACCGGACATAATTTATTAAAAATGGGTCATAATAAGCGACATGTCACTGTAAGGGAAGTCATTATATCCGACTATTTATAAAGAATTTAATATGAAAACCAAACTTCGTAGTATAGTTACGTCATAATAACCGGTTGGTCAATATAGGCGGAGTCATAATAAACGGATTCTACTGTATATTATCAATTATAAGAAATTTGGTATAATAATATGAGAAAATATTGTTAATCGAATTTCGTTGCATTGGTGGCTTGTGACTCTCCTTGCGTCATCGATTCATTTTGTCTAAACCCGGTGTAAACTATATTTGTATGGTCGGCGCGGCGGTACCTGTTATGAATTCGTACTTTACAGCCCAGCCCACCCTGAAATCAGCATTTATTTCATTTAGTCAACGAGAAGATGTGTCCCAGACTTCTTGTTTCTGGCCAGTTTGTACCGTGTATGTGCATCTAAGCTAGCTGATCTTCGCATTTGCCTGTGAGTTTTTAGACAGTTCAGTGTAGTTTTTCATGAGTTGGGCCTGTGCTGCTGAAAAAAATGTGAACCTCCACCCACTTGTAAGCCTCAACAAGTCCCAAGAAAAACATATGTGATTAAAAATTTCTCTTTATTGTATGTCTTTTGTCCTGGTGATCAAGAAATTTTCCTAAGGTCTGCCTGGGATATGCTTATTGTATTTGCACTGAGCTATAAGGTTATGGGGTTTTGCAGATTTACTAGTGAACCACATACTTACGATGAATGATTGTCTTACAAATCCTTTAGCTCAGCTTAACATGCTTATCTTACGTGCATAACTCAAAGATAGGAGGTACATTGCATGAAGTGATGGCTTGGCAGTTTTTTAAAGTATTTTCTTTTACTATACTTTTATTACTGGAATTTAAGTTGAAAATGTTTACCAAGTGGTCTGTCAAGTTGTTGGTTTTATCTTGTTTTATAAGCGAATAGGGGAAAACCTCAGTACAGGGGAGAGACAAGATGCACAGGGGAGGATACTTTATGAACAGTGAAGAGTTAGATTTATAAAAACAGGGTTATTTTTGGAATAAACTATAACATCACATTGGCTTTCCATTTTTTAGCAGTCTTTGTTTTAAAAACATGAAAATGTTCTTACTTTTTCTTTCCATCAAAACAAAATTAAATAAAAAGAAACAAAAACTCCTTTAAATAACAGTGTTAAACTTTGCTTGCACTTAAACTAGTAACATATTATTTTATACAAGTTTTCAGTGAAAATCAATCTATCATGGCAAGTTTTTATAGTGTGCTATATATATTATACTCACAAAGACCATTCTAAAAAGCTCAAATAGTATAGGGTTATTTTATTACACTTATTACTGAGTTCCTATGGCCATCATATAGCTCCATCATCAGACCCTGGTTTCTGTCTAGCACCAAAGCACAAGGTACAAGATGGATCAAACAAATCCAAACTTGATGGAGTTATGTCGTTCAACTACTGAGTTTATATGGGCACCTTCCGATTCCATAATCAGATCAGCACCACATCATTATAATTTTGTATTGTCATCTGATTTACACATGCATGTAAAATTTCAGCTTAATCAGTTAATTTTTTCTTTTCTTTTTTTTTCTATCCTGCTTCTTAGCAATCTGTTTTATTTTAAACAATAATCTAAGATGTTGTCAGACTTTTGTCTTGAAATATTTCTCTTAGCTGAGATTTGCACCCTGTGGTGCAATTTTCATCATCTTTTGTCTGTGAATCTTTGTGCTAGATCTGGAATACTATATTTCTTAAGGCGAGAGAATCTTAGGCTGCCCACTCCCTGCAGTTCAGCAGCAAACTCATTGATATTGACGTTGGCCCAATCTGGTTTGGTATTTCTTGCTGTTTGACTCAATTTCTTCTCTGACTGTTCGCAGATTGTAATCTAGATTCACATACTTGTTGCTTAAGTAAGGTGGAATATTCATTTGATCATAAATAGTCTAATGTTTAAATAAATACACTTTATCTAAAAGCATAGCAAACTATTTTTTAAATATTATATTTTGAAATCTGGATAGAGTAGGTTTTGCATTTAAACGTTGGATAGAGGCGGTTTTGGTTTCATGCGACCTGGCCTTGTGGACGGTTTTATGCAAAACTGTCAGCATTATCAGTATGAGTAAAGGTAGGTATTATTTATTTAATATATGTATATTCCTAATAATGGTCCTTCAACAACAGGAACGAAACAGACAACTAGATAATAGATTGGAATGTGTTCTTTATTGAAAACTGATGAACACAATGTCATTGAATTAACAATAATGTCATTTAAAAGCTAATACAAATTAAACAGTAATTCCAACTTCTTCTAAATATTCACAGGGTTCTTCATTTTCGCCTTCACCAGGAATGGTTTCGTCCAAAACATTCTTGTAAAACTTTAGCTGGCTGGAACCAAGTTCTGTTTTCTAATTATCACCGAAGTGTTTGCATAACAATTCGCCTATCCATATTAACATTGTCGGATGTGAAAATCGGCAACTTTACAGGAGAGCGAGTCAAAGTTTGAAATGTTGATATTTTTTTTAATTCATGAATTCATGTTTACAAAAATGTACAGAATTTTAATACATATTTATGGGCTTAAGTACATGATGATAAAGTATTGTTATTGTTTTTTAAAGTATGTTAAAAGTCAGAAATGACTTTTTTAACAGTACCAAATCAATTTTTTTTTGTCGGATCTACCACATACGACATTATTACGTGTACAAACTAATTGACTATTTGTGGGAAGTAACACATCCGACAAATTGGATATACAATAAAACGATTAACAATGTCGGTTTTGGTACTACCGACATATTTTAGTGCATTAAAGTCAATTAACAATGTCGGATAAGTCACATCCTACTTTTTTAACCGGATTATTACATATTTCATTAAAAACAAAAATCGATACCCTTATTTTTAACCATAACATGTCATGTTCTTCAGTAGGCAGTTTTACTACGTGTGCGGACCTAGTAAGCATTTTTCTTATTATAAAAAACGATAAATAATTCTCTTTAATAACAAAATAACATGCAGCGTGCGTTCGTCCGTGCAACATAGTCCGTACTGACACAACCGCACGCGCTGCCACCTCGCGCAACCCGCAAACATTGTCGCGAGTTGACGATCGTGACACATCTGTCAATGTTAACGTGGCTATTTTAAAAACTACATGTAATTTCATTTTTTTTTTGTCACGGTTTCTAAAAGAATGGACTTTGTAAGAGTAATTCGTGAAATAAAAAAAAAATGGCCAAATTGCATATCCGACAATGTTAATAGGGACAGGCGAATTTATTCACGTCGGCAAGCTTTAAGGCAGACACATTACCAAGTAATGGTGGCACGTCTCTGACTTCAAAATCAGATATCGAGGTTACACCTCGTTTCATTATACTTTTTGGAACACCCATATCATTTTTATAGTTTGTTTCGCCTCTTAGTAAAAACCGCCCCGGCTTATTTTTGACTCTTGTCAAGTAATATCTTTTGCACTCGTTAAATTTAAAGTGATATTGTGCTGGAGGCTTCATCACTTCACTAGCATAAGTCTTCCAATCTTTCACTTTACAGCCTTCACCCAATTTTGTAACAACCCCATAACTCTCATAAATGTTTTGATATTCAGATGGATCGATTATGACCTCCTTATTTTTTACTTTTTTTTCAATCAACCCAAACACACGATCTGCCGGCATGAATGAATGCCCGGGTACAGGAAAAATAAGTTCAATAGTTTTAATATTTGTTGGAGCACAAATTGTTAGCCAATGGGCAGCCATAGCTATCATTGTGCTATTTTTGTTCTGGGAACCGCATCAATCAGCCATTATTCGGATCTTTTTTTTTTCCCGTCAAATCTGTCTGTGAGAGCAAATCAAAAACTGCCGATGCAATTTCATTTGATGATTTAGCGTGGACATTTTCAGTCCACGTGTATATGCGTACGTTTTATTTCGGAAATTTATTTGTACTTGTGCCTATCACGATAGTGAAATTATGTTTAGTTTAGTTGTACAACTGCCGTGAGTAGTATGCAATCTGGTCTGCAACTTTAGGCAGATCCTGATTTTTTTGGCAGTCGAACAAAATCGTGAGTGTTTCGTCATTAAACTCCCGCAAAAACATGTAAAAGCATTTGGCTTTCAACTTATGAATTCGTAATGTCGTCATGAGAGTTACTGTTTCAGTTTCCACTTTCTCTTTTTTTATTTTTGCCGACAACTCAACACATTTTGAACAAACATCAACTTGAGGTGTTTTAAAACCAATATTGTAGTGTACCACAAAAATTCTTCGAAAAAAACAATGACGCACTTTAAGATTTTCATCATCCTGCTTTTCTTGATAAAGTCTCCACATTTTTTTTATGTTTAGGTCTGAAGGTACATATTTTCTTGTTGACGTGGCTGATCTGCAGTAGTGCGATTCTATACATTGAAATGTCTCGATGAATCTCATCACATTTTCTTTTTTAGCTAAGTTTTTGCTAGATATTCTATCTCTGCCTCGACGATCTTGTGGCATTTGGCCTGATACTAAAAAATTCTTTGCTATCCTTCGAAGTCTATGGGGTACCAACGCCTAATATTTTTTCAAAAGCCTTTTGACAAACTCTCACTAATTTGTACGGTTTTGTGAATGTACGAATATGGTATGTCGTGAAAAATTTAGTTTCAGCACGGTTTTTTAATTTACGTCTGCGTCTCTGTGGTGTACTGACCTTCATGAATTTTAAAATGAAATTGTCTTGATACATTTTATCCGGCTTGGCAAAAAATGCTTGGTGAAATTTTCTTATATCTTGCGGATTTAAATGGTTGCATTTAAGCTTACCTATTTTTTTATGTGTATAGTTTTTAATATCATTTATATTCGGTGTTGTTTGGCAGAATACCATTAAAAAAATAAAAGTAAAATTTTACATCAATCAAATGTTTAGTCTGTTTAATATTAATATTTTAAATAAAAGTAATTCATTACAATTAAATATATTTTCAGTTTTTTGGAAGATTTTTTTTTTAAATAAAAATTTTATGAAAAAATATTACTTCAAAAGTGCAAAATATTTTGTAAAGTTAAACAATCATCTTAGTCAATTTTATTGCAAGAGCGATGTGATGTTCGTCGTTGTTTGGTTCATATCTGTATTGACTCATCCATTAATCATCTTCTCCTACAAGCATAGTTGAGCGTTTTCAAAATAAAGTGTACCATGTCCGAATTTATTGTCAGATTTTAAATGTGATATTTTCGATGTTTTTTTTTTTACTAGAATATAACTTAGATGTATTGTAATTTATGAAATTATATTTATTTCCTTCATTATTAAGCTATTTTACGAGAAATCGTAAAATTAAACTGACTCTGTGGAAAAAAATGTCAGTATTATATATCTTACAACTTTGAAAAAACACAAATTATAATAATTGTATTTTAAAGATAATTATATATTTTTTTAAACCACGACATAATAGTGAAAAACTTAATAACATGTGAATTTCAAGCTTATGTTAAGTTCGGTTTTGCCACAACTGATGTTAATAACCGTTATTTTTTCGATGTTGTAATGGTTAAGTAGTTTCACCGGGATACTACATTATTGCTTTCGAAATACATTGCTAATTTAAATATTGAAATTAAATAATTTGTACCCTTTCATATTAAAAGTTAACAAAAACTAAGAAATCCCTCGTCGTAAAACACAGGACAATCGCAAAACCGACAGTCCATTTTTTGTAAGGCTGGGCTTACATGAATAAATTTTTGAGAGAAATTTAATGCGATAGAATAAAATAAAACCAAAATATTTTTTAAATGTTTTATATTATACTTATTTCACAAACCAGATCAAATTTCAAGTATCAAAATAATCACAAATTGAAATTAGTTGTTACTTTTACAACTCAAGTATTATCTAAAGTATTTTTACAGCATTGTTTATTTCTTAATTCCTATAAAACTAACAAACCTAAGCAGTACAAATTGTGTTATTCTATAATCAGTATTTTTTTTTTTATTAAAAATTATATTATTATTATTAGAAATCAACATTGGGCTCAGTTAAAGTGTACACCTACTAGGTGTTGTATATAATATCACAACATTTTTGGCACTTTTTTTGCTTATCAAAAATTAAATAACGGCGGGTATACTTTTATTTTAATCTTAATAATATTAATTACTCTAAAAACTTGAGATCAAGGTTAAATCTGAGATCTTCTACATAAATTGTCAATCGTTAACATTATAGTTACTAAATAATCAAGTAAATAATAAAGGCTATAATTGAACCTACTAGAAATGAAACCACAAATAGTAACAAAAAACAACAGGTATGTATTTTGTACCTAAAACATATTTAAGAGTTATCATAATCTATTTAATGAATGTATTACAGCATTTGCTAACAATAAACAATAAATCAAAACGCACTCGTCATGGGTACCATGTATTATTATGCGGAAACAAAAAAATAACATGATTTCGAATCTTAAACCAAATTATAAATCAGAAAACTAAGATGAAAATAAAAAAGATTCACTAATTCCAACAAATTACACATTCTTCAGCAGGAAAATGTTCGTAAACACATAGTTGGCAATCATTGCACCAAAAATATGAAGTTTGCAATAGGTAAAAAATATCAGTCCTAGTCATGGCTAGCATTAAATTCGTCGGTCTTTGTGCATTATTCGTATGTAGCTCCTCTCGACATCCATAGCAATATTCAGTTCTGACAAAGTGAGTTACAGGCCAAGGCCATTTAATATGATTGTAGTAACACTGTACAAAATCATATCTTGCTAGAATTTTATCAATATCATAATAAATAACCATGCTGTAGCTCTTATGTAGCAGTTCAATCTGAAAAAAAAATCAAAGTCAGTAAAGGTGCAACAAATATTATGCTATCAAAACTTATATTAAATCGGTACCACATTAGAATATAGGGAACTGCATAGATGCCTAAAATTTGGATAGGATTGCTTTAGAATTGAGAAAGAAATTATGATGAAAGTAATTTCATACAAGGTACTGAAGAAATTAATACAGCTACATTATTTTTTAGCTTTCTAGACATGGATCGCATATAAAATCAGGATATATTTGCTGACCAATACATTCGCTGCAATATATTTTTTTGCAAACCATACATGTCCCTTTTCGTCCCGAGATGGTCGTAAGACATTTCTGACATTGGACACCCTTTGTTTGAATTTTGCAACGTTGAGTGCTTGGAACGACATTGTCGACGGAATTATGATGAATTTCAGTTAAGACCTTTTTTGATTTTGGAAAGAACCTTCTCTCTTCTAATATCTTTATTTTAGGTTCATTTTTGGAACTACTCTCATTTGTAGGTAAATATTCTTCCAATTGTTGTACGCTAATTATTGGAAGCTCCATCTTATCAATTATTTCAACAGTATCAATTATTTCATTGATAGATAACGAGCAGTTAGATCCAATTTCTGGTGTCGTTTGATAGTCATTAATAAGAGTATCTACAGGTTGATCAAAGGGTAGATTTATCATAGCTGAAGACAAGAAAGACGAATCAACTGGATTTATACCATCCATACCATCAAGAGTTATTCTAGGATCTACCACATAAGGAGGTTTTGGAGAAAAACACTCACACTGTCCTCTTTGTTCTCCACAAAAGCAGCTTACATCTCTATATGCTATTCTGAATTTGTCATTTTGGTCGGTTATTATCTGATGCAATTGCATAGTTCCTTTGAGAACTGGTAGTTTAGCTGGCAATATTTTTGATATGTTGCCAATACCGCTTTTTAAGATGAGGAACACTTTGTTTTTTTTTTCAAACAATCTTTGCATACTTCATAAGCATCTTTTGCATCTACTATATCGGTTCCAAGACATACTTTTTTATCTAGACTCCGTTTCACGCTGCCACCGATTCCGTCAGCTACACTTTTACCATGATGCGCTTCATAAAACCACCAAGTCGAATACTTGAACCCGTAAGTCTTTGTGAAATAAGCAAGTAAGTAGAAATTGTTCTTCTGACGGTACTGCGAAGAGGGGCCATCAGTGTAAAAATGAAGTATCTCTATATTCGGTGTTCTTGTTTTTATCATTTCGATTACAGGAGCTAGGTGAGCCCAGATCGCCGGTGGCTGGTGGCTGCTCTCGTCCGACATCGTACAAAAAGACTGTGCTTCACTTTTCGTATATACCATACCTGTGTGCAAAAATATTTGACGTTTGGAGGCGCCGAAGTGCATGCTTTGAACTTCATTTGCCATTTTCGCTTCGTAAGATTCCGAAAAGTCGCATACAATTAGACATTCTTCGTCTTTCATCTCGGACACAGCCTTTTGATATTGTTTCTGCATATGGTTATTGTTAAAATGGTGTTTTTTAAATAGGATCATATCATTTTCGTATTTAGTTCTTAACTCCCTTATACTTCCCTTTTTAATCACTTTTTCGGTTCTCATGGTCTTAACTTCTTTCTTTGATACTAAGTCTTTCTATTCATATGTATGTTCTTTCCTATCCCATTCCAGCCATTCTACTTCCTGGTTTAATTTCTCCTCTGTAGCCAGATTAAACTGTACCTTTCTATCTTTGCATTGACGACATGTATGGTACATGCAGTCGTAGTTTTTTGTGTCGCAACATATATTCTCTAAAGCGTCTTTTCTTGTGCCACTGATGATTCCGTGTTTTATTGATTAAACGAGCAGGTATACACACACACACTACACACACACACACACACACACTGCACTAGTTTATATCAATAAAAAAAGGGATATTTTGGTCGTAAATATAGGACTCTGGCGAAATGGGCCCGAAAATATCTGTCGGAGGCCGTCACTGCGCTCGCGCCTTTGGCCGGCCGATGCTCCCCGGCGCCCGTGCGTCTTTCGCGGCCCCCGGTACACCCATGCGCGTGTACATCCTCCCAGCCCGTTGGCCGCTATATCCAGGTAGGTCTTCAAAATAGGTAGCAGTAGCCTCCTTGTATTCCATTCAGCAGTTTTGTTCGTGTTCAGTCGTAGCACGTGGTCTCGACGAATGGAAAACGGCAGTGCGTGGCAGCGTGGCGTTCGCGTATCCGGTTCGAGCCAGTTTAAACAATGGAGAACATGCTACCAACGCATAATTTTTCTTCGCTTAAACTTGCTTTGTTGCAGTTCTTTTAGTACACGGTCGCCAAATGTTGGGGTAGATAAGTGAAACGGACGCGAATATGACCAAATAAGTTTAATTATAAAAAACATAAACACGTGAGCTGCGGAAAACTACACACACGCGATCAGAGCGGTCGTCGTCGCACTCGCGCCGCTTGGCCGGCCGATGCTCTCCGCCGCCTGTGTACACGTATTAAGCTCCAGCTCGAATTAAAAACAAAGTAACTTTCTGATAGTGTATCCAGTATTTTGCAAATTAATAGAATATCTGGTAACTCCATAGTTTCCGCGTTGGCTAGATCTGTCTTGAGTTCAATTCAAATCATACCTGCTTTATTTTTGAAATAAGAGTGGCCATTTTGTCACTACAATTTATTTTGTAGCTAAAGAATTTCATGCATAAGTCATATGAGCGATTGTTGTGGATTCTTCGTGTAGTTGGTTAAGCTCGTTCCAGACTTCTTTCGAGGAATTAAATCGCATGATTTTGTGTATGTTTTCATCGGTCATGTTCGCCGTAAGTACTAGCATTGCTGTTCTGTCCATTTCATCGAATTTGGCAAGAGCTTTTTTTGTACGTCTCGACTCCTTCAGGTGTTGCACTGACGCCAGGGCAGTAGACCTTTGTAATCGGCCGTATATACCATCTTCTGCGCCATTTGCCATGCTTCTAAAAATCAAGTTCACTGTAAATTTCCAGGTAGGCCATTTCGTAGCACCTTGTAGTTTGCCGATAACAATTTTTAGGCTTGCCATTGTTGATACCTTTGGTCTTTAGTCGGTTAATCGACCAATATTAACTGCATTTCCTTCAGGACTAATTGCATCACGTAAATGGACATACTCCTCAGAACGCAGTTTGACTTTGTTCAACCGAAAGAAAGCCAAGCGCTCCGTTTCTATTTTGACGTACAAGTCGACGCAAAACTGCTGAAGCAATCGACGAAACCGCAACAAATAGTTGTTAGCATTTTGACGAATCATCAAAAATTATGCGTAATATTTCATCAAGCTAACCTTCTTGGTAGTTTCTTCACCAAAAATTAAAACAGTAGAATTAGTATTGTGTACGTAAAACTTAAATCCATATAATTATGAAGGGGTGAAAAAAAATATTTTGAGTTTTTGATCGGTTGCCATTCATTTGTCCAATTATCTCTAAACAAACATCCCCTAATCTTTAAGCCTGTTTTTATGACTTCCTATTTCCTGATAATAAGCAGTAATCACTCTAAAATGTATGTCATGTTGAAATCAAAACTATGTTATTAATACTCACCATTCATTGGATTTTTCTTTTTGATATTAAAATAATATCCATCTTCTCCTTGCCAAAACATCAAAACATCATCATATTTGTTGCAGTTGCCCAGTATCGCGACGCGTAAGCACAATATTGCGAATTTCCATGTTTTCACCAACAATCAGGATAGAGACTTCATATATTTTTGGAGCGATAAATGTACGTTCGTGTGTTCCAGATGGTCGTTTATCCGCTCTGATCACGACTTTGTAGTCATCATTTGACAAGCGCTCCAAAGCACTCTTGAACAACCTGACCAACGCATAATGTTCATGAAGTAGTTGCTGCAGATCTTGAAGAATTGCTCTTTTCGATGCATTGATCTCTTGATGTCGATCAAGTTGTTCTTCTATTGCCCATGTTTTATATTCTTCAATTTGATGGTGAGTCTGTCCTTTTATCTACAAAATCTAAAGTCAGTATTACTGATATAAAACACTTTTTTTTTAATTTGCATATATAATACACAGGAAAAAGTATATTGTGTTATTCAATTCTTTTACTGTATTGTGTGTAAGTACAAAAATAAATAAATACCTTGATTTATTTATTTATTTTATTTAATCTTCATGCAACACAGAGTACAAAGGCGGACTTAATGCCTTAATTATTGTATTTTTGAGTGTTAGCTAGAAAATGTAGTGATTTGGGTGTTTCGACACGAAGCAATGAATGCAATGACTCAGGCGGCCGAGTTAATAAGTGCAATTTCACTTTACCACTAAGGCAGCACAATCCTGGCGCTTCTCCGGAAAACTTCAATGGGCCATAATATTCGCAAACAACGTCCATTGATCCAATGCGACCGCTAGTATGCAAGCAGTAATCAGTGCTGCAATCGTATCGAAATGCTGCCTGATAAAAATCAGTACTTGATAAATGTCTTCTTGTACGTCGAAAATTATCTAATTGTTGATCCTTGGGGTTTCCTCGATGATTTCACATTGCCAAACGAGCCGTTTCACGGGTTGCCTCGCTTTGCTGTTGTGATTGAGAAGCACGAAGTCGAGCCATACTAACGCGGCGCTCTTCAGCCAACACCTATGCTGTTTCCTCATTTTGCTTTTCCGACACTCCATGCAAAAGGATTCACGCCTCCCATGCATCTCCATGTTGTCTAGGTTTTGTGCCAATAATCTAATATATCGCCGTAATATATTGACTTAACTCCAGCCACAAAGCGCTTTCAGCTTGTAGGATAGTGGCGCGTTCTATTTCGTGACAATTGGCTGCTTGATCTTGAAGGTTTTTCAGAAATAGAGTTTTGATCATATTTGGGTGCTGGCATTTGCTACCATAATCTTTTTGATCAAAATCAATGCACTTGCGACTGCGTTTGGTTTGCTTCATCAAAGTACGGGTATTTTTGGCTTCTCTTCTAAATTCTAATTGTATGAGAGATTTTCCTGGACTTTAAAGTTAGACTTACACAATGTACATTGCAGTTTATCCGTGTTGAATGAAACAACAGCTGCGTAGCACCGAGCTTCGCACGAGATCTTTAACGAAAAGTTATCTCATTTTCCATCTCTGCTCTGTCCGGTTGTTTGTAGAACAATGAATCTAACTCCTCGAGTGATGAGCAAGTTGCGTAGCATTTATTTGGAGTCTCAAAAGCAAGGCTGGTGCTTGTGAAGTTAAATTTCTTTCGTTTTTTATTTCATCCTTGCAGTAATAATCCTCACATTCCGTGTGATCCCCAAAAACATAGCGAGGACTATTATGTCTTTTTGTATGTTGAGATTTTTTGTTCAACTATGCCCGTTTCGGCTGTTCTGTGTTTGATGGCGGAACGAATGGCTGTATGTAATCTGGTCTGACGATCTGACGTTAGTAGTTTACGTTCTGGGTTTGAGATTGATATATCTATTAGTAATTTTAAAGGACAATGGGCAAAACTGTATGGAAGCTGGTACACCCCTCCAATAGCAATGAGATATATATCGTTAGATAGGTCTTTTTAACTGGAAAAACATTTACTATGACAGCTTTGTTGAAATGTTTGTCCGTTTTGAGTTTTAGGTTAAAAACAAAAGTTAGGTTAGGTACTAATTGGTACAACCCACCAGTAGCAAAGACATATATGTCGTTGGATAGGTCTTTTTAACTGGAACAACATTTACTATGACAAGTTTGTTGAAAGGTTGGTCCGTTCTGAGTTTTAGGTGAAAAACAAAGGTTAGGTTAGGTTAGATGTTAAAAACAAGGTAATTGCTATACCTCACCAATAGCAAAGACATATATGTCGTTGGATAGGTCTTTTTAAGTGGAACAACATTTACTATGACAGCTTTGTTAAAAGGTTTGTCAGTTCTGAGTTTTAGGTTAAAAAAAGTTAGGTTAGGTTAGGTACTAATTGGTACACCTCACCAATAGCAAACACATATATGTCATTGGATAGGTCTTTTTAACTGGAACAACATTTACAATGACAGCTTTGTTGAAAGGTTTGTCAGTTCTGAGTTTTAGGTTAAAAAAAGTTAGGTTAGGTTAGGTACTAATTGGTACACCTCACCAATAGCAAAGACATATATGTCATTGGATAGGTCATTTTAACAGAAACAACATTTATTATGACAGCTTTGTTGAAAGGTTGGTCCGTTCTGAGTTTTAGGTGAAAAACAAAGGTTAGGTTAGATGTTAAAAACAAGGTAATTGGTACACCCCACCAATAGCTAAGACATATATGTCGATGGATAGGTCTTTTTATCTGGAACAACATTTACTATGACAGGTTTGTTGAAAGGTTTGTCCGTTCTGAGTTTTGTGTACCTATTAGCACCTAACTTAACCTAACTTTTGTTTTTAACCTAAAACTCAGAACGGACAAACATTTCAACAAAGCTGTCATAGTAAATGTTGTTCCAGTTAAAAAGACCTATCCAACGACATATAAGTCTTTGCTATTGGTGGGTTGTACCAATTAGTACCTAACCTAACTTAACTTTTGTTTATCACCTAAAACTCAGAACGGACCAGCCTTTCAACAAACCTGTCATAGTAAATGTTGTTCCAGTTAAAAAGACCTAGCCAATGACATATATGTCTTTGCTATTGGTGAAGTGTACCAATTAATACCTAACCTAACCTAACTTTTTTTAACCTAAAACTCAGAACGGACCAGCCTTTCAACAAACCTGTCATAGTAAATGTTGTTCCAGTTAAAAAGACCTATCCAACGACATATATGTCTTTGCTATTGGTGAAGTGTACCAATTAATACCTAACCTAACCTAACTTTTTTTAACCTAAAACTCAGAACGGACAAACCTTTCAACAAAGCTGTCATAGTAAATGTTGTTCCTGTTAAAAAGACCTATCCATCGACATATATGTCTTTGCTATTGGTGAGGTATAGCAATTACCTTGTTTTTAACATCTAACCTAACCTAACCTTTGTTTTTCACCTAAAACTTAGAACGGACCAACCTTTCAACAAACTTGTCATAGTAAATGTTGTTCCAGTTAAAAAGACCTATCCAACGACATATATGTCTTTGCTACTGGTGGGTTGTACCAATTAGTACCTAACCTAACCTAACTTTTGTTTTTAACCTAAAACTCAAAACGGACAAACATTTCAACAAAGCTGTCATAGTAAATGTTTTTCCAGTTAAAAAGACCTATCTAACAATATATATCTCATTGCTATTGGAGGGGTGTACCAATTAGCCCATTGTCCTTTATGCTGTTATAGTTGCTTAAAAAATGATTACTGCATTCAATTTTTTGAATAGATAAATATTCTCAACAAAATAAATGTAGTTTATGATTTGATGTTTTTGTGTATTTATGGATAATATATGTACAGTATTTCTACGTTTTATTACCTGGACGCTAGCACTAGTTAATATAAACAAGGCATGAAATGAGTGAGTGAGATATTGTTCGGATTAGGTTCTTAATATCAATATTTACACGCTGCGCCGCAACGAATCTTTCATCAGTTTCTGGAGACGAAAACCCAAAGGCATATGGCAAAGTTCTTATCCGACGAATTATCAAAAATTTTAGAGGATTATAGGGGTTGAGAAGTTTGTGGCCATCGTTAGGGACAATGCAGATAACATGGTTAAATGAGGGCGGTTACTCAGTAATAAATATGTATATGTTGCGTGTATTGGTTGTACAGCTCATACTCACAGTTACTCATTGGAGATATTTTGTTAATGACTAGATAAAAGAAATAATTTTTTTCATTGTTTCGATTGTGAAATCGGTCACGCAGTCACATCTCCTAAATGCGGAGTTCAAAACAGTTGCGCGATAAAACTCCGTGACAGTATCCTTCATTTTACCAGTCAAAACACGCTAGGGAAGTTACTTACACTGCATTGAAAACTTTAGAAGATCAAAAGCATTACTACCAATACTGTCAATTAATGAAAATAACAGGGAGATGCATAATTATAAAAATAAAATTTTAGAAGCTTTTTTGAAGCTATATGGGTTGAAGTAGAGCGGCATGCAAACATGTTTTATCCAATAGTAGATTGCATAATAAAATTAGAAGGAAACGACGGAAAAAATCATTATCATTAATTAGTTCACCAAGCATTCACAGAAATCGAAGGAATGCTTTTGAATTTTCAGGAAATCAATGTTCATCACAGTGAACACTGCCAAATATATTGACAACAATAAATAATTTGTTATGTTCACTGTGGTAAACATTGTCAAATTAGTATTATTTAAACCGGTATAATAAAAACTATATATATCAATACTTCAAATTGTTTATTATGAAAATGTTGAAAATAATTGCAAGGATTTGTTTCCGTAGCAAAGCAGTCTCATATTTGAATTTATATAATACACAGTTGTAATTATTTGGCAAAATTTACCCCATGTCTTCTTTTTTGCTGGAAAAATGTCCTATGTGTTTATTGAATCTGATGGGGCTTGTAGGCCTGGCTAATCTTGGGTTCATAAATTTTACATTCTTGTATATTTTATGTAGGCTATGAGTCTTTCTTCAATGTCTATCTGCGTCCTGTAGGTTATTGTTAGTTAATTATACAAATTTTCTCTCATTCTTTTCATTCTCTGATTCTTGTGCAAATCTTCCGATTTGTTAAACTGAGTAAAAATTAATATAGTGAACTAAATATGTAATTATGTCTTCAGAAATAAATAAATACAAATATTAACCCAGGAAATCATCATCTGGAAAATCGAAATGTTTAGGTTCGTTCTTTTTTTTTTAATGTAAACATATTTATTAAAAATACATAAATAACTAATTAAATTATATCTACACATGTACAAAACCTTAAATATTAACTAAACTAATTATACTAAAACCTACCTATGTACATATAATACAAAAACACAGTACACTCAGGCGTCGAAGTACTCCTCCACATCGCTGTCATCCGGAAATGTACCCAGAAGACTGGCAGCATTGCCACGTTGAATGGCAATGCTAATTCTTTGGGCGAAGAACGAGCCAGCCCTCTGGTCACGCAAAGTGTCGATCAGACGGCGTGAAATTTCCTTAAAAAGGAGACGCGCACTCGGACCCCATGACCCAAGCATTTCAACCCCAAACGGCTTGAGCCGTAATTACCAATAAGGTTACAGTATTTGCGCCGTTTAAGGGTCTCAGCAGCCGCAGCGGCAGCGCCGGCACAACCTGCCGAACTTGGAATATGTGATGGCGCAAGGGTGTCGACACAGGTTGCGTCCCACACCAAAGGCCTACCCACCTTCCACGGCACCAACGTCATACCATCTGGTCTCTTTCCATCGTCACGTACCAAGCCATTAGGTTCTAATACGGCAGGTACACCGGCGGTGACAAGAGCTCGACGGATAATATCGTTGATGCTAGCATGCCGTGCTATGCGGCCTGCACTCCTGCAGCAGGACAGGCCATGGTGTCCGAGACTGACGGCTTCGCCGCAGTGGCACCGATGTGGAGCAACACAGGGTGCGCCTAAGCGTAAGCAAGTTGCTAGCCGAAACGAAGCGTCATCCATCATAGTGCCTATGGTAGATGACGGGAGTGCCTGAAGCCATAAACCCGACTCCCATTCTCCCACAGCCAGCAGACGCGCACGCTCAGCAGTACTTGAAGACGTGTTAATTAGATTATTACGTATGGTACTGCAGAGTGGCACGTCCCACCGTCTTTGCGAGGACAGGTCGTCGGGCAAATCCGTGTTGGGACAAGCCATTTTCCAAGCATTCAACGCATTGGACAAACACGGTACCTCAACATCAACCAGTGAGGAAGATAAAATATTCCTGGTTAATGTATCAGTACTGTGCACCGAGGAGAGGAAAGCTGGTAAACTTATACTAGAAATTTTGCGGACGCCGAGGCCACCCAGCCGGATGGGAAGCGTGGCTTGCTGCCACGCTCGGTCGTCCAAGGCCACATTTAAGATTGAGGATAATGTGTTTCTAATAATTTGATCGACTTTTTCCAAAAGTTGTGTGTGTTTCCACAGATGGGAGGAGCGAAGGCTATATGTAAATTTTGGCCCAAAACAACAGTACCGAATGAGTGTAAAAGCCGAATGCATGTTAATTTTGAAAAGTCTTTCCGAGACGTCATTAAAATTTTGTATTTTCTGCTCAATGAATTTTGGAAAGGATTCATCGAAAATTGGGGAGCCCAGGAGGTGAAGAGAATTTCTTTCAGTGATTTGGATATTTGGTGCTATTGTGTTAAATTTTGCTAAAGTCGTCTGTCTGTCAGTCGTTTGGGGAAGGTAAATTTCGCATTTTGAGAGGTTAAGCTGTAAACCAATAGAACTAAATTTGTTTTTCAAAAAAGTTAAATCTTTTAAGACTGTCTCTACATCACCTCCTAGGGTGCCGTCAACCAAATACCAAACATTAAATTTAGAATTTAGCTGCCTAATGATTGGATTTATTGCTAAACTGAAAATGACTGGCCCAAGAGGGTCACCCTGTTGACAACCGACGGCTGATTCCAAAAGCTTTTTTAAAAAATTGATAGAGAAAACTGTAAATTTTGGGGATTTCTTTTTGAACTTCTGTCAACATGGTATCCCTGTTCACGGAATTGAAGGCATTTTTGATGTCAACCTTAAGAATGACCTCACCTTCACTATTGTTGAGGTAGGTCGAAAGAGCATGTACCGCAGCCTCACAGCCCCCTTTAGAACCAAATCCCAGTTGTAGGGGCTGGAATTTGCTGGCCAGTGCTTCGCTGTAAAAAGCACAGCAAATTTTGGCTGCGATACGTCGGTATGTAGACCCTACGGCAATGGGACGAATGCCGCCATCCTTCTTGCGCAGGGCACATAAATTAGCCCCGTACAAAATGTCAATGACGGCTTCGTTCACATTGCCGGAGAGCATGAGATTAATGAGGGCCGTGAGCTCCTTCAAAAGAGACTCACCAGCTTCTCCGGCGCTTGCACTCATCAAGTCCTTTAAGTGTTGCGGCGTCAAGCCGTCGAGGCCGCCGGCGGAGCCGCTCCGGAATGAGCACACGGCCGCACAAACTTGTTGGGCTGAAATTACAAGAGTGTTGGATTCTGAATTAGGCGGGTCAGGAAAGGTGAGATCATCTGCCGGGGCGGGGTGTTTACTTTCCAGAGCTGTAAAAGTCTCTGGAGAGTACGGCGCAACCACATCACTGCTAAAAATGATCCTAGCTGCACCTCTAATATCACCCTCGCCTAGTTTAGATTCCACATAGTGCAATAAACCTCTTTCGGGGAGGTTTGATGTTGATTTTAGTTCTAAACTCTGGACCGAAATATTGCAGTTATCTTTAATTTGGGCTGTTAGTGATTTTTTAGTTGCCAAATTTTTTTGCACATGTAGAATTCTAAACGGGAAGGTGAGTAATTGTTCCCAAGCTCTTTGTGAGTTCTCTCGCACGGTAAGACGGAGGCATTGTGCAAGGTTCGAAGCCACGGATGGCCTCGCTCCGCGTGGAACCCTTTTTAGAACAGGAGTTGATGTTTTTAATTTTGCGAGGGTTTTCCAAAAGGGTTGAGGGGGTGAATCAGGTGTATGGGGAGATGAGAAAGTTGGGCATGAAAAAGGTACATTTTGGGGTTTATGCTTTTTGCTCAAATGTACCTTCAAGCCTCGTTCACCCTTAAAAAATCGTGCTTGGGAACAGTGAGGGTATCTCACTAGGGCATCCAGGGATGTGGCAGGTTGACTAGCACTTCGTAAGGCTTCACAACTGGCGTCATTGTTAGCCATATAAAATCTTAGGAACTAATACAATATAATACGTACTTACAGGTATAAAACGAAGTAAAATGAGTACAAAACAAACCAAATTTAACACTTATCACTATATATACATTGCACTGACACAATACACTAAAACTAAAGAAAATCAGTAAAAAATGTTCAACAAAAATTTTCACCATCATATAAAAGTCAAAATTGACGGTGTCACAATGTGACGACTGTAGCGCAGCCGCCCTCGAGGCCTGGGCGGGCGCTCCGCGTAAGCAGGGCCGCTTCCCCGGTTGGTGGTTATGTAAAACGGATGTTATAAAAAAAAAAATCTTGTTGCTCGCCACATCGCCGCCGCAATATGTGTCGGCCCTTAGTCGCGTAGAATCTCAAGCGAGCGTGAATATTTCTCTTCTTGAGAAGTAAATGTAACACCGAAACCAATTCAAGGGCAAAGACTTTTTTAATGTGCCATATTTTATTCTAATACTATAGGAATTACTCCTGTGTAGTAGGTGCGTTCCTATATAAATAATATAAATGACCCAAAATTAAAGAAATATATCGATGACAGTATAGCCGATGAACAAAACCTACTCCAATCTCAATAATCTACCTACTCGTTCTTTCTTGGATGTTAGGTACCTTATTACTTAGTTTGATTCAAAAACATAATACAAACAAAGGTTTAGCGGTTGGAAATGTTTATTTTACGATAACTGAGCAATAATGAAGGATTTTCTTCTGTTTGTAAGAAAGAAAAAATTTCGGAAGTTTCTTCGATATTTGGTAGCTGCTATTTGTTACGTGCTTGTGGTGGAAAAACTAAGTTGATGGCTACTTAGTTTTTCCGCCATAAGCACGTAACAAGCATAATTCACATGGAAGCAATTTTATTGAAGATAATAATCATAACAGTATCATTGAAGATACCATTATCATAGTTTGATTCGCTGTATGGTGTATTAGGGCAAATTTTCGGCCAAACTCCAGTAAATTCAAGAGATTCGGAGTGGTATAAACTGGATAGTTCTAACAGCTGTCCATCTTCATTTTGAATTTGTTCAAGGTCGGAACTACTAGTCTTAAAAGAATTAATAAACCGTGTAGAAGATGAAACAAGTGTAGGAAGCTGTGACCTCTTTCTTTACAATTCTAACATCCAGGGAATGAACCTGACTTAGTACCCGACCGTTGACTGGGCTGACTATTAGGGGTGCTAGAATAATCGGTTTTGTTCTTGTTATGGTTCCGATCGAAACGCTGATAAGATTCTTTACTGCTCATCAAAAATTATAAGAGTTGATCGGGTTGAGAGGACCATAAAGCTTAGAGCACCCGATTTAAGGGTCCTATCACTGATCCCATGATTCCCTTCTTTGCATGATTTTTTAGATTTTTGCGAAATAAATCAGGGTGATGTAATTTATGCTCTAGATTAAGGGAAAAATACTTTAAAAAATCCTAGTATATATAAATAATACGAAATAATTAAAAAATAGTATGATGGAAATATCCATCATCATGCAATTCTGCATGTTAAGCTCAGTACTAAATAAATAAAACTAGAATATCCTTGTACATTCTTTATTCTTAGTGATAATTTAGAAAACAATTATTGTTCTTATTAAGGCACAAATTAACTCCACATTTACTGCATGATATTGTGGAATAACCTTTGCATTTAGGATATTTCCACCGGAGTTACCCACCTACTTTTGGTCAATGTTCAGAACCATCCCTCCTTATGTCTTTTGGAGGTGGAGGAGCTGGAGAACCCTTTCTTTTTTTTGACAGTAATTCTTCTTCTAGGGTACTGCTGCTAGGACGCCCTCTTCTAGCATTTTTGATGGTTCCTTTGTTGCAAAGCACAAAGGCCAATTCATTTTTGAATTGGCTCATTGTAAGCAGACTATTTTTAGGTTCACCCCTTCCCTGAGCATTTTTTTTATAGACAATCCAAGCATTTATAATATAGACAATCCAAGCATTTATAATATAGACAATCCAAGCATTTATAACTGCAAGATCAAATAAATGAAAAATAATACGCAGGTACCACTTTTTGGATCTCAGTGTTATGTGATTTCTGCCCAAACAGCTATCCATGAGGTCTACTCCTCCCATGTGTTTATTGTATTCTTGGACAATAAATGGGTAAGATATCAATTTTTTCTCGTTTTGCCTTGTCATACCTGTTTACTTTAGCCACAGGCAATGCTCCAGCATAAGTAGATAGCAGGGTTACTATCTTATTATCTTTCCATACTACACAACTCATATCTATACCATCAAGCATAGAAACTCTCTCTTCATAACTACCTCTGGGCACCGATTTCTTCATGAAATCTTTTTTGTCTGGTAATTTATTATTTGGAATCCTGTTTTGTTGCACAGTTCCAACAGTATGTATTCCTTCTTTAGCTAGAAAATATACCAATGGCAAAGAGGTATAAAAATTATCAAAGTATATTATATGGTTTAGCCTTCTTGGCACACCCCGAAGCAAACGCACTACAACATTACCTGTTGCACCAAGATCTGGTTCATTAGAAAGTTTTCCTGAATTCTCTTGTCCAGAATATACCTCAAACTTACGGGGATATCCCATCAAATCACACAGAACATATAATTTGAAGCCCTATTTGTGGGGCTTATTGGGCAGATATTGTTTTAAGAAGTGCCCTATTTTTGTCGAACACATCTCAAACTGTCATTTCCGAACAGAGGTTCACAATCTGTGATCTGTCCTCTCAAAGACAGCTTGATTTTTAAGATTGCGATTTCAATCCGTGGATAGCTTTTTGGTACACTTTATTACATATCTGGATTTTATTTTCGATCTTCAATCCAAAAATATTGGATTAGATTGATTATTAATACCGGCCGTTAATTATTCAGTTCAGACTGAGTTATCATATGTGGTTCTACATAAATATCAACCAATTCCTCTGAACATGTGTCACTTTGAATTTTATCTTCTTCGGACTCTCCGTTAGTCATCAATGTTGAGCTGGAACAACCAGGAGGTACTTGCTGCTTGTCTGAGCTGTAGATAGGTTTAGTAACCGAAGGAACATCTGCATATTTAATTTTATCTTTGTTCTTCTGATTAGAACCAAATATCTTAGTGAGACAGAAGTAACAGTCATTTTCGTGGTTGGATGGTTCTTTCCATATCATTGGCATATTAAAATGCAAAAATCTTTTTGCACCTGCAGCCCAGAAGCTTAGCGTTTTTCTACATCTTTCACAAAAAACGTGAAGAGCCCATTTTTTGTCCTGGTGAGAGACCGGAATTTTGAAATAACAAAAATATGCTTCTTTCAGAGATTCTGTTATGGGATATCCTTTGTTAGGTATAATAAATTCACCACAAATGTAACTAAATCGGTCAGGATGTACTTTACACAACCTTTTTGACATTTTAAAAACAATATTTATTCAACTGAACACTACAATGCAGCAAAATTTTAGAATGAATTCAGAACCAACTTTTGGGTAGGCTTAAAATAAAGTGTGTAGATAACTTGATTCTTTGACGTCATAAAACAAATATATGTTTGCGTTTAGTTATTGTCACTGTAGTAGACACTAATCTACAATGAAATAACTATGTATGATAATGTAATGAACCATTTGCTAAGTTTATATATCGGCTCGCTATCCTCACTAGAACACGTCTTCACTCTGCGGCGGTGGGACGCAGACTGACTCTCCCCACCCCGCAAGCTGCGTGGAGTGTAGGAACGAGACGACAGCTGTTTGACAGTGTGTGTGTGTGATTGTATGGTTGTGCGTGTGTCTGTTTGTATGTTTGTTATGATCGTGTATGCTACAGTCACTAAATAACACGATATGAAATTTATTATACACCACTAATTTTTAATTAGTGAAAATACTTAAAGGGCTTATTAGTAAAGGTCTTGTTATTATATACCTAAAGTCTCAATAAATAATATTCAGCAAAGTTATTAGCGCTATTTTATACCCAAAAATGTCACTCAATTTATGGAAATATTGTACAGGCCAGTAGTATTCATTAATCATTCTCTCGCTTTCGCGTTTGCGTGCTCTCTCTCGAACTGGCCCCGCCTCCATCAGCTGATAACGTAATTGTAGGTCACTAAAACGCATCTTTATGCTTTATTTTTTTAAACTAAAATAAAATAAAAGGTTCACGGAAAAATAACAAGCATTTATTCAATTCAAACTTTTCCTTCATACTTTATTTGGGCTTAGGACCAACAAAATTACTAAGTTTCAAAATGAATTATTAAGAAAATAAATTAAATTAAAGCTTCAAAATTTGTAAAAAGAAGTAATTTTGACGTATTTAAAAAGTTTGAATCTGCTGATTATGATTGCTTTACAGTAATTAGGTCAGTAGGTCATTTTAGAATTTACGTATTTACAAAACTTAAAAAAAACTTACAGGTATTTTAACTGTCCTTCAAAATGTCCACTACCATTTTCAATACAAAGCCGGGCACCAATGACGGGAAGTCCAATGGCGTGAGATCAGGAGATCATGGAGGCCATGCCACGGGGCCGCCTCGACCGATCCACTGACTCCCGAACTGCTCCGTCAGGTATTCACGCACTGCGCTATGGTAGTGCGTGGGCGCGCCGTCTTGTTGGAACCAGACACTTCTTAATTTGGCTAATGGGTTCTCGTCTAGCATTGAAGATACCATATTTCGCAGCAAAGTTAAATAACTTTCTCAAGTAAGACCCTTCAATAAAATAAGGGCCTACGATGTTGTCGGTTAGGATTCCTGCCCAGACCTTGATAGAAAATCTTGGAAAGAGTTTTCCCTTGTTAGCATTGGATTGCGTATTGACCACCAGTGTTCATTGCGTTGGTTGAACAATCCGATACGAGTAAACATGCACTCATCTGAGTAAAGCATATTTGTTTCAGTATGGTCGAGAGTCCACCTGCAGAACGCCATCCTTTGTTCATAATCTACAATGGTCAATTCTTGACCCTTTCTGTAGTGGTATGGGTGAAATCCATACGAACTAATTATTTTCCATGCACAGTACTGGCTGATATTAAATGACGAGCTGCGTCATTCGTGCTTCGCCGGGGATCTTTTCCAAAGTAATCCACTACGTCGTCAGCCAAGGACGTGGAAGACGTATTCGCAAAACCTGTAGGTTTTGCGAATACGTCTTCCACGTCCTTGGCTGTGAGCCGGTGCCCGGAATGATCCATGGTCGAGTAAACGCTGATAGGCATTTACCACAGTCCGAACGCTCGGTTGACGAGCATTTGGGTACAATTCTCTGTACATACGTACAGCAGCACTCGCGTTCTCACCAGACAAAAAGTACGCACGTACCATAAGCGTATACTCCCGAGATGAAAACTGGTAAGCCATCGCGACAGTAAAAACGTAAACAAACGATTCAGTTTAAAAAAAAAAACGCGCACGCACCCTTCCGCTAATAAATTGGCACTGTCTGTTTCTTGCTCGCTCGAAACGGGATCGCTGGCGCAAAAAAGGGCATGGCTTTACCTTAGACGCGAGTTTGCCAGGATCTATGAATGGCAATCGAAATGGAAAAGCACTGCGCGTAGTATTTGTTATGAATGATTGATTCAATTATGAATTTACCAAATAAGACTAATTTTTGTGGTCAATTTTGGGATTCACTTTTTTTCTTTTTGACTTCACAAATATGATCAGTAAAGGGTACGTATAGAGCCCAATTGTTTTTTGCACTAATTAAAAAATAGTGGTGTATTTTGTAAACTAGTGTAATGTTCGAACAGTGAACGATTAATATTTACCTATAAATAATATTACACGCAGGCAGGCCGGGTCGAAGCCTACTGGGGCCAAGGGTTTGACGGGGTGGGTTTTTAGTCAGTAAGAGTCTGACACTATCTCCCGCTCCGCCCAAGGGCGGGAGATGTCATTGGATGATTTTACCCACCACCAAAAAAAAAAAAACAGTGTACAAATAATATTAATTTACAAACAATAATAATCGTAAATCAAACTAGATAAATTGTAATCACTAATTTATTGAAATTGTACTATTAAATTAAGTATAACAACGTTATAAATGCACTGCATGTAAATGGAATTAATTATTATGATTTGTTTTGTTGTTAGGAGTAAAAAGCTTTTTTATTTATTAAATATATTCTCTCCATGTACTCCATAATTGCTTAGACTTACAAACTACATACGATGGCATTAATTCCCATATAGCATTATCACAAAAACATGATAGAGGTGGAACCTTTGGAGATATTTCTTGTAAATTTCGGTTATTTTGTGCCACGTTTCGTTATAATTTTTCTTGACCAGAATCATCTTAAAGATTAGTCTTGTCAAAGTTCCATATATTTTAAGGGGGATGTCTCCAATCATCTCTCTTAGGTTTTCTATGAAAGCAGTGATGGTATCCTTGTCGACGGCTGCTCTGTTGTTCTTAATATTGATCGCCAATCTTCTTATGTATAAAAATGAATAGCTGTTCATTAGTCTCGCTAAAACTCGAAAACGGCTGGACCGATGTGCCAATTTTGGTCTTGAAATACTTGTGATACTTAAAGGAAAGTTTAAACGGTGAGAAAATATGGAAAAATTCTCGAAAACTAAAATCCCACAATTAGGCGGTACGAAGTTTGCAGGGACAGCTAGTCTTTGTGATAAACATGAGTGTCAAAGATAAGAAACTTTGATACTTACTCAGTATCTGGAGCATTATCTTTAAAGGATCTAGCCGGTTAAGCATATGAAAACTGCACTCGCGTCTGATGAAGGATTCTTACCTTGTTTTTATTGTTTTTCATCTAAAATAGCCATATACTTAATCTCACACCCCTAACCCCTATAGTAAGGGAATAATGGGGGTGACAACCCTTAACGAATTTTTTTTTTTTCTCAGTACCTATTCAAGATATCCTTATGAAATTTAAACTATACATGACTATCGACAAACTACTTATAATATATTTTTTTTAGAATTTTTGCAATATTAGAAACTGTAAAAAACGAGAAGTATATTTTTTGAGGGTGGTTTTTTATACCAACCCTTAAAGTGACACCTAACAAAAAAATATATCTTATTTGTTAATTAGTTAGCTATTACATATTACAGTTACAAAAGGATCGAATTGGTGGAACATAGCTTAAAAAAATAAAAATCTATTAAGTATATAGTTATATGAAATAATGTATTATAATTAATTCAATCATACAAAATATGAACATAATTATGGATAACGTTATTATACTGAACATTCAATCATCGTAACTGTTTTCTTCAATAGTAGTCGTTTTACTAGTCGCAACAAACATGGAGGTCAATATTTCAGCTGGTTTTATAATTTTTGATTTATAACGAGCATGTGCTAAGTAGTAAATAACAGTGGCTACATGAGCGCAACAGCCCACTGTTCTGTTCCCATTTGCACAATCACAAACATATCTTCGAATTCCTCTGTAGGTGTTCGAATTTGGCTCATACTCGATAAAGCAATTGTATGTCTTGCTGTTAATATGCCTTGATCGTACCCTTACTTTTATAATATTTTCGCGATCTTCTAAAAATTCAAGGTTTAATTCGTTGTCAGTTATTGTTTCAGCAAGATAACATACTGCTTGTGATAATTGATAAGTGCCAGAAAATAATATTTTAAGGTCAGTTTCACTCAGTTCTGGAAAATCCATTAGACTAGTTGAAGATAATTTCGTAAAAAGTTTTCTACGCCGATTCAAGTTCTCATTTTTAACCAATTCTTGCATTGTATTCTGCTGATTTCGACGCTCCTTCATAAAAGCAATAATAGTATCAGCAAGTTCGACATCAGAGTTCAATCTTTTACCAAAAGTGTTATTTAAAAATCCAGCTATTCTGCACAATGATTTTGCCAGAGGTAAAAGCTTGTTGTCCAAAACATTATGTAATAAATGATATTTTTTACCAATAGCGCCATGTACAGCTTCAACAGGCCAACGTACCTTAGTTACAAATCGTGATGCATTTGCCTCTTCTACTGTTAATTGTGCTCTTTTCCCCTTCAAAGCTGGCATAAGTACATGGTAACCTTGCTCTTTTAAAAAATCAACCACGTCACGGAAACCGCGATCAACAATGCAGATGTCACCTGGTTGTAGAAGCGTTTTGAGTCCGTTAGGTTCCTCTAATATACTTTTCATTATACATGCGTCGTTCATCGTTCCATTGTAGGGACCTGCTATGTCAACTATATAGCCATTTGTTGTACAAATGGTAAAGGGCTTACAAAGTGGTGTTTTCTTCTGTCCACTATAAGATTTTCTTTGGTAAACATTGTTCCTACTTTTTTCATGCCTAATGTAAGTTCCGTCAAAAATTAAACCAAGAGAAGTTTCTCCAAATCCGAGTAGATGTTTTGCGAGATAAGATGTTTCATTATTAATAAGATCTTGTCTACTTTTCGCATTTATTCCAAAATGAGCTGGTAAAATATTTTTTTCAAAACTTTCGATTACCTGATGGAAATAATCTGAGACTTGTTGAGGATATTTCAATCCAAATATCTTCTGAATTATGTCGTTTGAATTACCAGTTCTGAATTTAACTAAAAACACTACCAATGCTTGTATTACTGACCGTTCATCACTATCTCTCATGCTAGTAAGCATTCCCGCTAATTGAATAATATTTTGCCATTTAAGACCTGTGAATGTAAATATTTCTTCTTCAGAAACACAAAATCCGCCAACTCTATTGTGTAGTGTTAGACCAACATTATTAGCTAAAAGATTTAAAAACTGGAAGACTTCGCCTTTTTCTAAGAAACTATGATTAGAATAAACTCGTAATAGCTGTAAATCATCGTCAAAGAATCGTTTTTTTATCAAATGGTTTGGGCAACATCTGTTTCCTTTTGGAATAAAAATTCTTCGTTTAATAAATGCTTGAAGGCGAGCATCTAAAGGCACAATAGTAAGTTTTTGTTTAGATTCACATACAGTACAGTAAATATGTGTTGTTTTAACTCTTTTGATTTGAAACTCTACGTATTCTTCTTGACGTGAATTATTGCGACAAAACACTTGAAAGTCCGGATCATTCAAATCACTGCCGTAAATGCCATTTTCAACACTATCACTACAGCCAGTAAACGTAGTCGGTTGCGCACCTCTATATACTATTAGTCTACATTTGTGACAAAACACGGATCCAATATGTAAAGTATTTCTACAATAAGGTTGATATCTATTTAAATCTTCATTTGTAATGATACGTTTCAACTTTCCACTGGTTTTTCTAAGACTTATTTTACAATTAACACATCTATCATCATTATGACGTTCACTTGTTTTCTGCATTATTTCTGATCGCAAATGTTACAATGAAAAACTGAACCGCACTTAATACACAATTGATATTCAAAACTCCCGCATACGTATACGTCGCCTGCCAATTATGTTTTGACTCGCTAGTTAACTTCTTATAACTTGACAAAACTTCCATGAAAATGAACAGGTCACTACATGTGCTTTGTTACGCAACATAAGATAACATTGTACCGAGTTTACAACACGGTGTTCGAAATTCGTGCAGTCGAATGCCATCAAATCGCATATTGTTTATCGTCGATTGTTCATAGTTTATTTGTAGGTTTACATATTTGTTGACATTAAAAAGTTATAAGAACGTATTTATGATAATAGATATAAAGATAGCGCACAGGTGTTTATATAGTTTTTGGTAAAAATTGATATATATGCATGCACGTATCCGTAAAAGATGTTTTATTTTTTTAAGCTATGTTCCACAAATTCGATCCTTTTGTAACTGTAATATGTAATAGCTAACTAATTAACAAATAAGATATATTTTTTTGTTAGGTGTCACTTTAAGGGTTGGTATAAAAAACCACCCTCAAAAAATATACTTCTCGTTTTTTACAGTTTCTAATATTGCAAATATTCTAAAAAAAATATATTATAAGTAGTTTATCGATAGTCATGTATGGTTTAAATTTCATAAGGATATCTTGAATGGGTACTGAGAAAAAAAAAATTTCGTTAAGGGTTGTCACCCCCATTATTCCCTTACTATAGGGGTTAGGGGTGTGAGATTAAGTATATGGCTATTTTAGATGAAAAACAATAAAAACAAGGTAAGAATCCTTCATCAGACGCGAGTGCAGTTTTCATTAGCTTAATCGGCTAGATCCTTTTGAAACGTTCCGGCCAATTTTGTTTAAATATGATTGAATTACAATGCCGAGGTAGAAAATTGACACTGGAAAACCGTACTAGCTTATTCTTAGAATACAATCCACAAAGAAAGCTTCTTTGTCCGAAAATGTCGTTTCAGCTCCTGGCGGTCGGAATGGCATTTTAGATAAAAATAAAGTATTTTTTGTCATTCACATTGTACTCTTCACCATTAATTTTTGAATTCATGATAATTGCGTACATCAGTTCCGAGAGGTATTTTTTTTACAGAATTCCCACTTGAATTTGCATGATACGTTAAAATTAAGGTTATATATAATAATAATAATATTTTTTTCACGATTTCTCTGTTATTCAGCAGCGTAGAACATAAATCAAAATGAAAAAATAATGGTTATTGTTGAAAATACAGCCAAATTTGTAACAAAATAACAATTCATCAAAAACATAACAATTTTCTTTTTTTTTGGTAACCCTTGACCTTAATGGTGGACCACTATTTACGCCACACCGTGTATGTATTATCCATAGTCTGAGTGGCCGAAATAATTTGCGCAAGAGGGACAGAACTGTTTTTCAACTTTAAAATAATGAAAAAACAAATGTTTACTTTCGTATGTATTCAAGGAATCAGCAGGAGGAGTTTATTGTTTAAATCGATCCAGTCCACTTTATACTTAAGCTAGCCTGTTAGTGTAAAGATTGCTGTTTATAATACTGGAACTGCAGCCCGGTCCAATAATGAACAAAAATTGGATGTATTGATATAGCTCTAATTACGTCTTTAAACTTGTATGTAAAGTACCTGTGGATGATGTTCACAGGGATAATATAACGATTTTATGAAAGTGTTTCTTACTTTCGTTTCGGTATTTTATGTTTTGAATTTGGATTAAAAGGTGGATCCCGCGTCTCATTCTGCATGGATAGATTTGCTAATTTATTTCTTAAAACAATCGGGTACTAATTTTGTGATTGTGCATGTTTTTTTTTTTATGGACTGTCAATTTGTTTTTAACTTGACTCCATCATATTAAACTCCATCGAACGAACATTTAAGTAGAACATTCCTGTAATTTTTTGTTCACCTCTGCACCTTACATGATAATCGTCGGTAACAGAATTATTTTTGAAATTCCAAATGCATTTATTAGTAGTGCTTTGGCAAATCCACTCTTGAAAGATACTCGTTCAATTAGATTTAGGCATGTATCTTCTACTTTCATATTTGATTGCAGGTTTCTTTGGATCATTCTTCTTTCCGATACGCAATTCAGTCTTCACCTCATGCCAAAAATCTAACTCAATTGCAAAAAAATCCGAATCAATTTTTTTAATGCTTCCGTCACTGGAACTTGAATCTTTTTTATAATATTAATAAAAAAATAAAAAATAATATTAATATAATATTAGAAAAAATTTTAGGAAAGAGACCATAAGCATACCAAATTTAAAAGATGGGTCGAGCAGCTAGTAACTAAAATCAACAGGAGGGACTCAACGCAGCTCGCGAAGCTGGAGAACCCCGCCCATGCTTTAAAGCCGAAAACCTTGAGGTACAAACAGAAAAAATAAATCTGTACAACTTAAGCTTATGAAGATAGTTGTTGACTCATAAGTACTTTCTTATATTGAAACTTAAAGCTGTGTAATGTTTTCAGGCTTCTTATTGGGGGCTAGAGATCATTCCAGCACAGCGTAGCTGCAAACCTGAAACTCCCCCTGAAAGCTGCAGTTCTGTGCATTGGCACGGTTAGCGCGTCAACCATGGATCGAAGTTTGTTATTTAAATAATTTTGCTTCCAAGTCAACTTCTCATATAAATAGATGAGGTTTATTGGTTTTGATAATGCCAAACAGTAGACAAGCTAAGTGAACCTTCCTCCTGGCAGCCATCTTAGGCAACCCTATCTGATTCATGAACGGGGTAACATGACTTCTACATGGTACTGTAACATAAAACCAGGGATCAGATCTCGTTTAGGTAAATGTCGACCGTAGGGCATAGCAGTCAGACACGATGGTAAATTTTATACCCAATAAGTAAGTGCGGAACTTATTTAACGCGTTTATGACTGCGAGCGTCTCTAATTCGAAAGAGTGGAGTTTTTGCTCGTCAGGGCTAGTTTGACAGCTATAATAAGAGACGGGTTGCCATGGATTATTTTTCTGGTCTTTTGCATCAGAATGCCTCCCAAACCGAACTTGCTCGCATCTGTGTGTAATTTTGTTTCAGCCGTATGGTCATATAGTGCTAAGATTGGCCTCTCTACTAGCAGCCTCTTCAAGGTATCAAATGCGTTTTGCTGTGACTCCGTCCAATGCCAAGCGGTATCCTTTCTTAGCAGGTTTGTCAAAGGTCTCGCCAATAAAGCAAAGTCCTTGACAAACCTACGGAAAAATCCGGCCAGGTCAAGAAATCTCCTAACGTCACTATGGTTGCGTGGCAGAGGGAATTTGAACACAGCTTGGGTCTTTTGTTCTCCAGGTCTGATACCAAGTTTATCGATCTCAAAACCTAAGAAGGCTATTTTCTCTTGGAAGAAATCGCATTTCTCCATTTTCAGTGTCAGCCCAGCATCCAGTAATAATCCGAGGACTTGTTCAAGGCGTTGTAAGCCCTCATCGAATATTCTAGATGGAATTAGGATGTCATCCATGTATATGATCACGAATGGTACTTTAGTTTTATTGAGGATTTTATGAATCACCCGTTGGAAAACGGCAGGTGCATTTGCCAGTCCGAAAGGCATACGATTGTATTCTTATTGCCCCTCGGGCGTGACAAATGCCGTCTTCTCCTTAGACGCTTCAGCAATGGCGATCTGATGATAACCAGATGCGAGGTCAAGCGTTGTGAAAAGTGACTGCCCTGAAAGCTGGTCAAGTAAATCCTCTATACGTGGAAGCGGGTAATGGTCTCTTTTTGTACGGCGATTAAGAGCGCGGTAATCCAGGCACAAACGCTTCTCACCCGATTTCTTTTGAACGAGGACAATCGGACTCGCATAAGGCGAGTTAGATTCACGTACTATACCATGTTCTACCATTTCCTCTACCAAACTTTGGACATGGTACGTTCCGAATGCGAAAGTCGGTAAGGCCTGTATACGACTAGTGTTGAGTCAGTTAAATGAATTTCCATTTCAGCCACAGATGTGTAGCCTAAATCATGCAAGCCTGTCGAAAAGAAACCCATATACTTTGATAATAAAGCCCGACATTTATCCTTTTCCCTAACAGTAAGTCCCTCTCCCATCTTGATCTGTAGCACATCTAAAACTAGATTCTGAGACAAGATCGTCCTAGCTCCAGAAACCAAAACATCCTTGTTAAAATGATTTTTTTGAGAACTTAAGCTCTGTATTAGAACGCGGCATACTCCATTGAACATCTGATATTCACCAGGCAATAAATAGTATTCCCTATCGGGTTTACCCCTTATAGAGCCACCAACATAAATGCTATAACTATAATTCGTTTTGGCTTCGACTGTGACTGCTCGTAGTCCTCCTTTATCTAACTCAAAATCATCAACTGTGGCAAGCAGAAGTCTAGCTTCATCACTTACGTCGACTTTTACGATTCGTAAATCAGTAGCAGTCTTTAGTATTCTTAAATTTGGCCGTTCCGTAAAACTGTGCCCAAGGAGCACTGGAATATTTATAAGTGAATCATCTACTATCAAGGCCTCTACCTGTTCTTCTCTTATATCCTGGATCTCGATTGTAACAAAAGCTTTACCTACGCGTACATAGGGAATACTGCCTAATCCTCTCAACAATGGGCCCGGTACGGTGTCCCACTGAAGGCCAATTTTATGAGCACCGGTCTCACGGACAAGAGTAGCTTGGCTACCTAGATCAACTTGACAACTACGCCGTTTATTTTAATGCCTACTCTATACTTATCATTGCTATCATCATTTATGGATACTTCAAGAACACTTTTCGGATTACTATTGTTAAAATTTTTACTAGAGACGGTACCGTTATTAGAGTTATTGGAATTCTTTTTAGGGCAGGCGTTTGAGTCGTGCCCTAAAAAGTTACATTCTGAGCATTTTATTATTGGTTTACGACACTGGTAGCTCATATGGCCAGTTTCCTTACAATTGAAGCAAACTGCATTCCCTTTCGGTCTTTCGATAAAAGTTTTATCAACGATTTTAGATGGTACAGAGCTGGTCAAGGTTGAAGTAGAACTTTGAACGCGCCTAGCCTTACTGATCCCCTCTCCTAATACCCTCATTATACTCCCTAGGGTAAGACTTAACTGTCTTAAAGAACTCTAAAGTTTCATCGGGTTTGTTAAATTTTCCTGCTTGAGCGCTTAAGAGCCCTTTCACATTTCGGCATTACGCAAAGAATCATGCCCACTGTCCATACATTGATTGACCTGTCACTCGATTTTTTTTACAGGGCGCGTCTATCTACAAATAGTGTAGCATTTAAACAATTATTGTTTATAATAACTCAATAACTTAACATCTTTTCATTTAAAGGCCAGGGAAAAAAGTTATTAAGTAAATTCGTTTTTGAGGTTATAACAGCTGTCAGATAGTATTGACAGCTGTTATAACCTCAAAAACTATACGATAATTAAAATCAAATTGCTTTTTAATCGCTTAGAGTAACAATCACTAAGAAATAAATCAGTCATCACCAAATCAGATCAAACAGCAGTTAAATTCTTCTAATATCCCGCCGATGCTGAGTTTTAAATACTATTTATTTAATGAGTTGGCGAGTTCTGACTTTCATTGATTATTATATAACCCCAGATATCTTCACGTTGTTTTCCTTCATTGATATCCAAGATCAACTTACAAAGTCAGTACCTACGCATTGAAAAAGACACATTGGCCAGGATTTGAATTCACAGCATCATGCTGCATGAGAGGTGAAGTTGAGTTTGAGCCATTACCATCATCATCTGGATCCTCATAGATAACGAAAAGAGCTGCCTTCCTACCTACATGTTTTTGGCAAAAACAGGGAAATTAAATAAAAAACAGGATTTAGTTTATTATTATTTATTCAATGTCTTCTCGTACAACTACATCATCTAAAAATGCAGCTGGAGCCACAATATTGGTTTCATGCCTGGCCCAACCCAAGTACCACACCAACGTCATAACATGTGCACAACAACCTACAGTGCGACGTCCAACAATGCAGTTACAGCAATACTCAATAATGCCTTCTCGTCCATTAATACCATTTGCAATCAAAATGTATATATAGTACTGACGTCTTGATATATGTCTTGATTTTATTTTACCTTTTATAAGTGAATTTTCCCCACTGACCAACTCGGGTAGTCGATTAGTGTCTCGACAAACTTCTATTCTGTATCCACCATGGAAACGTACATGCTCACCATAATATGAACGTGCTTGACGAATTTGGTACGTTCCCAAGGCGAATAATATTAATTCACTGAATTCTAGACGGGGAAACTCAATATTAGTATTATCAGCTGTAATGCTTTGAAAAAAGGATGCCCGGCGGTTTAAATTATATTCTGTAACTATATTAGATAAGTTATTTTCCAAGGGCATCCTTTCATTTATTATTTGAAGTATTTGAGCAGCATCAGCTCTATTGCGAAGGCGAACACCAAACTTATTTATTATACTTGCAGCAATTTGGAAATAAGCCATCATATTTGGTACCGTTTTATTAAAATGGTCAAACCTTAATAATCTAAAATCTCTTTTAAAATATCCATTTACAACCTCCACCACCCATCTGCATATAGTTACACATCTACTTCTATTTGCTTGGGTGGTGGTTAACTGGTGTTCGCCTTCCAAAAGTGACTCTGGCATATATGCCTTATAATTACAATGCTCTAATAAGCTGATGCTGTCTCTGAATCCCCTGTCTAAAATAAATATGTCATTATCTTGAAAGTACTGTCTCAGTGGGGAATTTTCATTGCCAAACAAAGAAGACATTATTTCTGCATCAGATGTGGTAGCCTTGTACGGGCCAAAACAATCTACAATGTAACCATCACAGGCTACTATTAAAAATGGCTTTAACAGATTTCTGTATTTGTGTAATGAATATGTATCTTTTTGAAACATGTAATTGCTACTTTTATTTAAAAAAATGTATGTTCCATCACACATCACAATACATTGTTCATTATTTTCATTATAAATTCCATTTGGGATCATGAGATTGTGTCCTATTAATTGTTCTCTCGACAAGTGGTTTATTCCGAGATTACATGGAACAAAATCTTGTAACAGTATTTCTCGTGCTGTTTGCATTAACCTCTCTAATGTAGTGCGAGGAACTTCTAATAATGTGGATATTCTTAAGTCTGAATCACCTGTCCGCATCTTTATCAAGACAGCAGCTAGACCTAACATACCCCTGTGTTTTTCCAACAGTCGGGGAAGTTCTTCTAATAAACTAAGAAAATTCGCTTTTGTTAAGCCCATCCAAAACCCAAATAAATGGTCATCAATATCTTGTACTGATTCTATGCTCGAAAAATCAAGAAAATGATTGTGTTTTTGAACAAACGAGAAAACGTGCTCTACTTGTTCAACAGTAAAATCGCTCATGCTGTTTTCACTGGCATAAAGGGAATCCCAACTGTTACCATGTAAATGTTCCGTGCATACTCTAGCCAGTTTGGGAATATAAAAATTGTAATTTGATAAAATGGTAGCCCGCAGTGCATCTGACACAGTATGCAGATTTTGATTCTCACACCCATAAAATGCACAATGAGATGCTGTATTGGGAGCACGTTTATAATTATGTAATGTTATGTTACTTGATTGTTGATTTCTCCCTGGTTGGGTTTGAGGCGAATGAACCTCTGGAGTTGGGCCTGATTCTACAGATGATTCCCTTTCATCTGTACTTGCAAGGAGCAGCGGAGGTTGTATTTCTGGAACATGGACCGGATCAACAGACTGTTCCACTTCTTGTCCAGTTACTTCGCCTTGAAGAGTCTCATCACCGTCTAAGCCTCTTCTCTCATCCTGTTGCTGAATTGAAAGAGCTTGTCTTTTAAATCGCAACCAACAGGCATGACATACACGATCAGATTGTTATATCTGTCAACAAAAAACAATATATTTGTAATAAAATGCAGTGACATACCTAGTAATGGCATGGATTAGAAGATATTTAAAGAGAAAATTGCATGCAATTTAAAATGAGTTTGAATACTCATATACAAACCTGACGAGGTGCTACAGTAGTTCGAATTAAGTTGATCATCCTGAGTGTGAGGCTTGATGGGTTTTCTTTGAGTATGTGGTCACTTTGACGATTGAGCAATGATCGACCACAAACTGGGCATACTTGAGTATGACCACGGCGAGATGAACCAGCAGATGGATCACACTCATTGTTTCCATGAATCTGAGCATTTATAGTCTGCATGGATATATCAAAACACGCTTCACAAATGTAATCTTCTTCTGTTACCTGAAAAACAATCAATTATGAGATTTGAAAGCCTACAATGGAAATAATTGTATTTTTACAAATACTAAATCGTTATTTACTACGTTATATACTTACGATTACTGGAGATATCGAAGTGCTAATTAGCGAGATGACTCTACTATCAAGCTGAAGGGCCCGATAACGACGAAGCGTATTAACACATATGTTGCAGTTTATACAAAGCAATCTCGTAGAAGGCTCCATAGTGCTTTCCAACAAAATCGATAACGTGTAGATCCCAATCAAAAAGCACTAAATCGGTATCCGTGTAACAAAGCCAAAGTAATCGTGAGTAGTAGATATCGAAGTCCGTAGAAAAAGCAAAAGTTGTAAGGGTATCAGAAAATCCAAAATCGCACAGTACAATACGTAGCAAGAGCAAACGAACGACTGCAAAACGTCAAACAAAGGACAGCCTGTCATTCACTCGTTGCGCTTGCGGCTAAAGAAGTTCGTTTTACGCGACCGGCGTCATCCTTACACTTATTTTTCTTTTCAAACCTTAATATAAAATCATAAAAAATCGTAAGTAGCCATATATTAATAAGTGAAGTAAAAAATACCACTTGGTTATTTTAAACATTTATTAACCACATGACAAACGAATAAGTTTTTCGCATTATGTGAAACGGAACGTGTACAAAACACGTTCCGTTTCACTGGAACAATAGAAAACTTGTTCGTTTCGTTTCTTCTTAGTCTATTGAGAATGATACAATAATGAAAATGCTATTTTTCCTGGCCTCATTTGAAAATTCAATTAAACGATACGAAATAAGCAAAAAAAAACCTTTTTTTTAAGATATTTTACATCACTAGACGCGTTAGAAATTTTTCAGGTCAAGACTAGACATGATTCTTTAGGTATTTTATGCATCGAACGGGCGGCGAACTACGTGAGCGATATTTTCATTCATGCTTCTAGCAGTCTCGCTCGCACTATGATATTGTGTATACGGCGGCTAAACGATCTTGATCTTTCGTAATTGAAGTATTCAGAAAGAGGTTAGAAGATGGATATTTTTTTTAAATGTCGTTTTAATTTAAATATGTTCAAACAAATATTTTTAATATTCTGCAGTATTCGACAAACAATCGATTGTAATATATACTATTCATAGCAAAAATAGATTTTTAAAGTTGTATATATTTATTTTTAATTCATATAAATTAGTGCTCGACTGTGATCCAACCTGATGGTAAGCAGTGATGCAATCGTTGATAACTAGTTTATTAAGTGTATTTTCAGTCTAGCCTTAATTTTATGGTAGTATGGTTGAAATCTTATCGAATAAATGAAACAACAAAATGTATTATTTATTTTATTATTTGGTACAGTCAGACATCATATTTTTACATCAGAAAAATATTTCCCGCAAAGGCATTGATCGATCTTTTCTTGAGTCGATAACTTCTGGCAGTACACATTTTTCATAAAAAGCTTTTAATTTGGGTAACATTTTTAACGACCAAAATTCGTCGTCTTTGTAGATTGTTATAGTTTTTACAGGAAAGTCTGGTCCAGTCCATATGGCAAGTATGCAGACATTTTTATTGGCTATATGAAGCTGTCCTTGAATTTGGTAGAACCAGTCATGACTTTAACTAGTCTAACTTTAATAAGTTCACTATCTGGTATACTAGTAAAGTGTGAACTTTATACTAATTGAAATATTATTTCAATTAGTATAAAGTTCACACTTTATTATAACTTCAATATAACGGTATATTATACCGTTCGAAAATAAATATTTACAAAGATCAAAAACTGCGTTCGTAGTTCACACGCACACAATAGCAATGCGGCAGCGTCTACGCGACAGTCGGCGCACACGACGGTAGTCACGGTAGTATCGGAACGAAAGCGCGCGGGAAAGAAACTGACATAGGTCCGACCTCGACAAGCGCTCGCGCGATTCTAATCGCGTTTATGTTGAGTTAGGAATTTTAAATATACTTTCCCCTACCATTGATTGCAAATTCTTTTGTATGTGTATTTATTTGCCTTTAATAATTTGTTACATACGACTTCTTTTTCCAGATAAGCGGCTCAACAGTCCTATGGAAACGATGGCAAATACAGCAGCAGTGGTGTAATTTTTTGATGACTTATTTGACAGTGTCAATGGTTCACCAGGTGCTACAAAAGGGAAATTAAGATGTGCTGTGAAACCAAACTCGCCACATATAAAGTTCTGGCGAGAAGCTATAATAAAATTAAAAAATGTTATATTTATTGATACTGATAGTAAATTTGCTAAGCGGGCGGCAAATCCAAGACACGTGCGCATTCCTTGCCTTGAAGGATGGAATATGACATTAGAAAGTTTCCTAGAATTAGCCAAATAATTATTTTCTGAATATGGGGTGGATTTTTTTTACCCCAGGTTAATTAATCAAGATTCTCTCGAAAATTTCTTTGGTCGCATATTGGCTATAACCTACAGAAATGTTAATCCTGATCCAAATGCGTTTGTTTATGCCTTTAAATCCTTAGTCTTATCAAAAACATATTGAGCCCTCACTCAAAGTTTTCCAACTGTGAAGAAGATGACGGTGAAAATTTACTAAATTTCAATTAACTTTTTACAAAAGAGATTTTTTTTATAAAAAAGATAATTCTGAAAACACACCTGAAATTTTAATGATGAAATCATTCATGATGTAATACATCAGTAAATGCATGTAACTAAACACATGTATCTTTTTCTCATTCTAGGTCCTGAGTTTGATCTCTGCATTCATCAAACTATTGTAACTATTTTAATTTAGTTCTTGCAAAACAAAATCAACTACTTACGAACAGTATCGGTGTATTCAAGCATTGCAGCTGTTCTTGCACTTAGGACTTGTGCTGCTGTTTTAACTTTCATTTTGTTTATTAATTAAGGATCAATATGTTGAGCAGTTATTTTTGGCAGTGCCCTTGTGTGACCAGATTTGCTATCTAAGTCATAAACATACGTAACATCTCCCCATGATGCTCTTTTATTTTCAAACATTGTATGTTTTGTAAGAAAATTGTTCCTAATGCTTTTTAATAGGTGGGGCGGGTCATGGAATAGAAACAGATCTTGATCAGCTAAATGAACAGTGGCACCTGAAATAATATTATAAATTGTAAGATAATTAAAAAAATAAAAAGTACTTAATGTGAATAAGTACTTTTTTTAATTTTCTAACAAACATTGTTATTTTTTAATAAGTTGCAACAGAAACAAGATAGAGTAGGGTAGAGTAGGGAGAGTAGGTTAGAGCGAGAGCGAAACCGCGGGCAAAAGCTAGTACTTATGAAATAAAAAGTAATAGATATAAAAAAATCTGGTTTAGTTTGATTTCAAAGAGTAACATTAATTACAGATATAAATTTATAAATACCTATAATAGATATAAATTTTGGTTTTATTTAAGAACTGACCATTTTCTTTATGACCATGAAGTCGTGAAGTTTTTGCTTTAAGTTAATTATAAAATAACCTAAATGTTGCACCTTGGTCACAAACCAAAGCAAGTGGTTTCAGACCACTTTCTTTTATTAGGGGCAAAATTTCTTGCATTATCTTTGTCAATTCTGCTGCTGATACAGTTCCTTCACAAAAATAATAAGCAATGCATTGCCTCCATGGGGAGCATATTCCCCTAACTATAAATGCTAATGCATTGTCTGCTAACTTTTGTTTGCGTCCACCAGCAACTTCCACAAAACCAATTATTTTATCTTTATTTGCATTGTAATTGAGATGTGGAATTAATGATATTTCATCAAAAACTATCGAACATAGTCTTTTCTTAATGTCCCAGCTTCGAGTGACAACTTTGATATGCTCAAATACATTTTTGTTAACTCCACATTCAAATTCAATTTTGCTTGTAAGTCGAGCTAGTGTCCTCTTTGTGGGCAAAACAAATATATTTTCTAGCAATTTATATCCCTTTGGACTTTGCTTTATAAGGGAGAGAGCAAATAATTTATATTCTAAAGAAAATCTTCTCGTCATTTTGTGCTTTCTTGCCATTCTCAATTGCGTTAGCAAAAATGTCTCGGCTTTCTTATTAAGTTTTTCAAAATTTTCCATCAAAGTTACATTTTCGACAAACTTATGGGCGTTTTGAAGAGTCTCAGCATTAGATTTAGTCAAACTATTGGAAGCAATCTTTTTGCAATGCCTTATATATTTACTAGTCTTGGCATACCCCGACTTTCCTAAAATGAAAATACAAATTATTTAACATAATTGAGTATTATATATTATTATCAATATAACATTCTACTTGAAATTCTTTCGTGATGTAGATTTCTGGATTCTTTGTTTGTTCACAACTGGTACAGCAGATTGCAATTCTGAAACCAAAATTATCTCATTAGTTATATTTGCACCTATGGTTTCTACGAGTTTGTTGTGTAATAGCGAGAATCATACCATACCTGTTATCATTAGTGAACGATTGTTAGAATTTTCATCATCTTTTACTTGGCTCTGACAGTAATCATGTTCATCCACAATATTAAAGCCTGTAAAGAATACAATTATAATCAATATAGCATCAATAACTAATTTGATTAATATAGCCAGGGTAACCAGCTTTACAAAACCCTTTTTTAAGGGTTGTTGAAGGAAGTAAATTATTATGGATATATAATATAGATATTTTTAAATTTTAAACTGTGTGTTAACTTCAGGTTATCTTACCTGCACTCAAACGAGAATCATAGTTTGCTTGTGAAGATTCAAATTCTCTATTTTCAATATTCAGGTTAGCCGATGCAAAATAAAGTCATTATTATGAAAGCGAAAAGCTCATGATGTAGCTGAAATAAAAATGCTATGGTGATGATGAAATTATATGGTTATCGTTTTTCATATATCATTAGCAAACTATTGTTTGAATTATCATCATCTTCTACTCGGTTCCGACAGTAATTATGTTCATCCAGACTATTACAGCCTGTAAAGAATACAATTATAAAGAATTAATATAGCATCTGAGTAGTGTAAAGCAAACTGTTCAAGTTATATGAGAATACTGTTGACTCCTGAATATGACAACTACTGAAATTATCCAATATTTGAGAATTGTTCTCCATTACATGCATTATAAAATTTCAGTTCCAGGTACCTCATGTCTACACTTAACATAATTATTCAATATTCTCATCCAAATGTTGTCTATAAACCACATCTAGTTTAAAGTGTACAAATTAATATATTGCTTCAAACAACACGAATTCTTCATTATTTTACAGTAGATTGCCTTGCGGCCTATATGATAAGTTCATAAATAATACAGTTCCACAAATTGAAGCCTACATACAATGCTATACCAAGATACATAAAACAATATAGATATTATTATAGTTTCTTATCTTTGGCAAGAGGAACTCCGTGAATTATTTCTTTCTGCGTAAACAAACAAGGGTAGGTATAACGAATCCGGGCACCAGTTTGATCAAACTGAGATCGGTCAAAATGTCTTTCACAGACCCTTTTTGTCAGGCCGAGTAACTCAGGATTAGTGGGAACCAATAGCGACACCCATAAATTTCGTAAATTATCGTTCATAGGCATACAAAACAATCTGTGAGTGTTACTAGTTGAATCACAACCACCAACATAACACTTGTAGGGCGCCATGACGAGAAATTGTATAAATGAGCTAAATACTGGACACACTCAGCAACACGCGCGTGGAATCGTATTGTACAACAGACGAGGATGGCTTTTCAAGTATCTCGACTCAACTCAAACGAAGAGGAAAACACAAGATAACCTAGCTCGCTGACTGCACACCAGAAGTTTTGATAGTTTTCTCATACCGTCAGCATAATTTCACAAAATGGCGAGAATAATTCGATCACAGCGCCCAAACTATAAAACTGAAACTAAAGCTGTCATACCCCTGGATAGTCCGCTGAGTACAGGTTGTCCACAGACTGCACGTGTAAAACACTTGACTTTTTTTTGTTATCACGGTGTAGCAGTCCAGTTGCTACACCAAGCAAAACTGCTCTATGTTCTTACTTAAGTGCATTATAGTAAGAGTATTCAATAAAAATACCTCGTGTCACATTTTACAGTATATTAAATAATACATAAGTGCCTAGTTATAAAATCACAGCATCACAGGCTTCGAAAAGGAGGTACCCGAAGTGATAGTTTAAAAAAATATTGTTGGCCATGACCATCACCTTGAACATTCATGAGTAAAATATCAAACTGAAAGTATCGCTTTGTAGCTTAATAGAACTTAAAAATTTAGGCCAGTTTAGTTTAGCCTAAAAAACTGATAGAAATCCTTCTTAATTTAAATCTTAGAAGAACGCTTTAACTGACTGAATACTATTCTACGCATTTAAAAATCATTTTAGTTTTTCTTTTTATGGCTTTTATTTCGGACAGCATTTTAAGAACATCGTCATGAACTTTTTCTAGATAATCGCATCTTCTGACGGCAGTTCCATATATATTTTGACACTGGCTGGAATTTAATAAGTAGGATAAGTTATTCAAGCTCTCTACAAAATTGTCTATTAGTCTGGCTTCTTCGGAAAAATACCCAAATCTATATTAAGTATATAGTGTGGCAGAAACAGTGCGACTAAACACTTGAACGGTGTACTTAACTCGTATTTTTTTTTTAAGTTTTTAGGATCTTTATAAGAATTCGAGTATAATCTGTTTTATGAATTCCCCAAATATTTTTTAGTCATCATAATAAAAGTTACTGGTACTTACATTATTGCGGATGCATTTGATTAAGTGCGGGACATCTAATATACAAGAGAATTTTTTATACGTATGGAAAATTTATCAAGTATTCTCGTATTTATCTATTAACACATACAATTGTTTTAACAGGCGTACCCAAGGTAACGAATGTGGTCGCAAAATAGCCGCTCACAGAGACGCCACCGACAGACTGAACAGATATCCATCAGTGTAGGCAGCGCCTTGGAGAACCGGCACTGATTACACAGAGGACAACACACTTGTTGATGTTTGTTGCGATAAAGTTTGATCCTAGGTCATAAGTAAGCTTTTACTTTAATTTCTCCTTCCTAGAGCTTGGCTGACGTTTCCTTATATCGTTTTTTATATGTATTTATTGTAGTTTATTTGAGCAGGAGTCAGCATCATGGCGGACCGCGGTTTTAATGTTCAAAACTTGTTTGCAAGTAAATATATTGGTATACATATTCCAACTTTCTTAAAAGGTAAATCTCAAATACCTGGTGTCTTGCTGGAACAAAACCAAAAACTGGCAAGCCAACGAGTGCATATAGAAAGACTCATTGGTTTGACTAAAACCTATAAAATATTGAAAAGCGAACTTAACCACTTACATGTAGGCTCTAAAATGTTTTTTATTTGTATGATGCTGTGAAACTTTCGAGAAGGTATTGTTAATAAAAAACAATTTTTATATTAATCAATGCTTGTTTTATTTTTTATAATCTCATAATTATAAAATAAATGTTTCTTCAATAGCTTTACCTTTAAGAATTTTTTTTTTTTTTTTCATAAAAGTTGTCAAGCTTTGACAACATGTTTTTTTTTATAAAAGCTTCATCTTTATACACGTAAATATTTTTTTAGTCTTTGTATGTGTACACTATGAAATTACAATATTTCCTACCGGTGCAGTACAACTGCCCCTGTACTTGGTAATAATAGGGTAAGTTAGTTTTCAATCTCAGCTTCCCACTGATTGTGGTGAGTGTTGTGGTGGTACAGTTGTTGTATCTATTTTTTTTAAATCTTCTTGCATAGGGGCGTTTTATCTCAATGGTTTTTTCATACCCTAATAATGCATCTGGTGATGCTGCAAGATATGGTCTTTCCTTGCTCACGAAAAGCCCAGGCGGTTCAACCAATAAATCATTCATATCTCTGTATTTTTTTAGAGATTTTTTTTTCATTTATATCTATTATATATATTATATATTCTATGCTCATGACTGGTAGCTCTGGATTTGAATAGTTGCTTTTGTTGCAATTGATTTGTAAAACTTTGCATTGTTGTGTTCTTCAGATGACAAATGGTGTAAAAATTGCTAGCAGTTATGCGTTTTTTCCTTTCATTATGCCATTTAGTACTGAATGATTGCTCTCTTGTAGCTTCCTCTATTTGCTGGACCTGCTCTTCAGTAATTTTGGACAACTGCAAACTTTATAGCACTTGTGCTTCGGGATATAACAATGAATAATGATGGTCTGATACTAAAGCATAAGGATTGGCAGGCTCATACTTTTGTTTAATTGGCATTGAGCTATTAGGAAACTTCAGTACTAGGTTCCTTACTCGGTAGTTATAATTCTGTTTATTGATGTACAAAGAATTACATCAGGGTATGGCTCAAATATTACGGATGATTTTTTTCTTTTATGTGGCAGTTTTTTCTGCTCATACAGGAGTACCAGCATAAGGATTTTTCGGTGTACGTAATTGTTGCAACCTTTGGGTGCAAGTCTGAAATACTAACATAACTTTTCCACTAACCATGTGTTCAACACCCAAAAAGCAAAACAGTTACATGCTTACATGTTGCATTATTTCCACTTTCTGCTGGACACTCACAATGTGCTTACACAACATTTCCCTGGTCATCTAACTTTATATTAACATCGTAGTGCAGATTCTTCATGTTTTTTCTGCGAAGTCCTATAATATAAGTGTGACCATTGAAGATTTATGATCGAGCCGTAACGAAGTGACGGGATTCATAAAGGCGCAATACATTTTCCATTTTCTTATTAGTGCTGAAAGAATATCGTCATATGTTAAAACCTTTGATTTCTTGCTTCGAAATCCATCGAATAGACTCTTTAAATAGGCAGTCAAATTATATTACAGTAGGTTTTTAGATCTCCATTCTTTATTCGAACTGTACTTTTCAATATTGGGTAAATACACCATAAAGAGCTAGGTTTGTATTTGGAAGATAATTAATTAAAGTACGCCATGAACACATTTTCTGTAAAAGATTGCGTTTTTTTTGTTGATTTTCCATTGTAGGAAATTTTATTTATGTTTTATTTTATTTATTTATGTACTGTTACGGGGTGGGATGCTGAAGACTTTTTAAAAAACACTTAGACTTTCTAGAACTTTAATTAAAGAAATTAGAAGAAATTAGGTATACGATTAGAAAGAGTGTCCACATCAAAAGCGGAAAAATCGAACTGCACGATGCACTGCCGGAAAGGCTTACAATCACTTTTCATTGACGTCATAGCCTTAGCTAGAAACGAAGTAAACAACGGAAGCTGGCTCAGCAGTTTACTTAGCCTTGGTATGGCAACGTGATGCTATTATAACAAGCCCCCCCAATAAGATTGATCATCACAGATTAAGTGATGAGAAAGATGCAAATCAATCTAAAATTTTGATGTGGACATTACAATAAACAATTAAAACCCCTTCTAAAATTTATATCTAAATAGTTTACATAAATTGAACTTAATATTAACTAATAAAATAATACGAACCAGATGCCTGTGATCTCCAAAGGGTTAGGCAGAGATAGAAAATAAACTAATACTTAGTAACTAACTATTAATAAACTAAACTAGACATAGTATTATTTTTTTTCTTTATTTATTTAAAAGAGGGTTTGATCAGACATGATCATGCCATCCTCATAGGCCTCACAATAACAAAACATAGTATTATTTTCATAATGTTTCGTTTAATAGGGACTGGTAAAGATTTTACTGAAACATTATCAATTTCAGCTTCTGAAGAGTCTAAGGTATAAGCAACATTCGTAACATGATTTTTTGAACCTTTTGACTTGCTATAATTTTTATTGTAAATTTTAATACAACAGCCTGGATTTCTAGGACATAGATTCCTAATTCTAAACAAAAAGTATATCACACACACAAATGAAATAACATGAAAGATAATGTATACTAAATATTATCTTTCATTAGAATTTAAGGCAACTGATTAGAATGTAACTCGAGCTCCTTATACAATTGCATGGGACTGGGACGGTACAGTCGGGTGCAATACATTTATTTTACTGAACAATATAGCATTATTTATGTCATCGATGTCGAAAGATAAAGTAATAATGATACTTTCTTAAGAGGTAAGTTTCGACATTAATTGAGATTTTATTTCCAGTTTATCACTTGTATTTATAGGCTTGCTAAAAGCTTCTTCGATTTTATTCAGATTTTGATTCAAACGGTTCTCATTATCTTTAACTTTCGTCATCGTGTTATTGAATGTAGAAATAGTAAACTTAAAACTGTTTTTCATCTGAATGTACTTTGTTTATAGCGTTTGTGAATTTGTGCGCGTCATCAGAATCTAAAGTTCCAAAGAAAGTTTTCGATAAGGATCCACGATTAGACCACGTTTTGAGCTTTTAACTTCATGTACTTGAACTCAGTATGAAATAGAAAATTTCTTAACATTCTTGCTATGTTGTAATTTAAGAGAATTCAATGAGTTTAAACAATCAGATTTAACTTGGGCTGAGGATACAGAGTCACAATATTTAAATGTTTTATCAAATAAAAATTCTACGTTTTCTAAATGTGGTTGTATATGACTAAGATCAACATAAGTTATTACATTCCAATGATCATTATTAAACTTTATATCTGATAACTGATCAAAATACAATCCGGGACTGTTTGAAATTTCTGTAACAAATTGGTCCGCATAAGTTGACACCAAACACCTGTAAACAATAGATAAACCTGCATAATATTATAGAGTTACTACTCGAAGGCGGGTTTAATTTCGTCATAGTGATGACGAATATGTTTCCGTCCAACCTGCAGTGTGACAGTGTGGTTACCGTTTATCTTTATAATTCTGTAAGGGCCTTTCCATATTGGAGATAAGGCCTTATTTTGTTTGTGATGGCATCGAATATATATACCATATCACCGACATTATAGGTTACGGGACGAGAATGGGAATCATAATACAGTTTTGATCGTTCTTTAGAGTGCTGAATATTTTGCAAGGCTTTTTGTCGACTATAGTATAATCTGTGATTAAGAGCTCGCACATAATCCGTATAGGTTTTGTTCTCAATCGTTGTTGTGTATGTGTGCTTATAATGTCGATGTGTGCGTGGCTGCGCCCGCGCGATGTGTCCTTCAATTGAATAAATCAGTGTGTTAATAGCTCTGACGTGTTTCACTTGTCTCCCGTATAAAGAACGTAACAGTGGCGACGAGGATACCCACAAGTTCATTTTATAATTGGAAAATGAATACTTTTGGAATTTTGTCCACATTCGATCACAACGTGCAAGAATGGAAGTCGTATAAAGGCCGAATTACGCAATGGTTTATTGCGAACGATATCGTCCCGAAAAATGATGCAGCCGGAGCCAAGAGACGGGCGATCCTGCTCAGCGCACTTAGCGACGGTACTTATAAGTTGGCAGCGGATCTGGCCCTGCCAAAGGACATCCAAGAAGTACCGTATGACGACATAGTGCAGTTGTTGGATGAGCATTTTCTTCCAAAGATATGCGGGTTCAGCGAGCGTTATAATTTTTACGCGGCAGTGCAGCAGCCGGGCGAGACGTACACGCAATGGGCGTCAAGGCTAAGAGGACTTACAGCACATTGTAAGTTTAGTAACGTCGAGGAAGCGTTACGAGATCGATTCGTAATGGGAATGGTAGCAGGCCAAGAACGAGAGAAACTGTTCGCGCAGGACATCGACAAGCTGTCTCTGGCCAAGGCGGTGGAGCTGGCGGAGAGCGTGCGGTGCGCACGCGCTGGAGCCGCCACTACTACGGCTGTCGTTGGGCAGCAGTCGCCGGTGTTCAAGATCGCCAAACAAGTAAACAGTGATAATAAAAACGTTAATGCCAGTAAAATAAAGTGTACAGTGTGCGGTCGTAAGAATCATGAGTCATCCCAATGTCGGTTTGCAAGCTATAAATGTAATAAGTGCAATACTAAGGGTCACCTGCGTAAAATGTGTAAGGTTAACTACGTGTCGACAGGTGATGTGAGCGGGGACGACGACGACGGTAAGTCATTGTTTAACATACGCTCAGTTCGTGGGGAACCTATGACAGAATCAGTTTCAATTTACGGGAAGAATTTACAATTTCAAATAGATAGTGGATCAGCGGTGTCAGTTATATCCGAAAGTACTTGTTCACGCCAACACTAATTCTCTATGCCGGGCGGACATGACCCCGTCACTACGGGCCGCGAGGGGTACGGAGCACGCGAGGGGAAGAGACGCGGACGCAAGCAGCGCGGCCGCCGCCTAGGGATGGACATTTAAAATATACATCGATGTTTTTTTCGATGTAATGCATCGACCGGTCACATCGATGGTAATACGATGTATTGAGAAATACATCGATGTTTCTTAAACATCGATTGTTTTCGCCATGACGTATTTTAGGTTAGGTTAGGCCTTAATTAAAACAAAAATATGTATTAATAAAAGCAGGAAATATATTTATTCAAATTCAAAATCACACAGCCAACACATTTTTTTTTACATATTCCAATATTTTTTGTCAATGCTATGTAAAAATAAAAGTTTACTTAATCTTTTCCCCTTCAATCGGTTCCTTCGTTCAGTCAAAACTAGCCCTGCCTGTGAAAAAAGTCTTTCTGAAGGTACTGACGTGCCAACTATTGTCAAATACTTGAAAGCTATTTTGTACAGCTTCGGGAATTGTATTTTATAATCCCTCCAGATTTCTAACGGATTTTCGTTCAGTCTTCCAACAGGACTTCTGAGATAAACTGAAAGTTCGTCAGACAAAACATCTTCAGATTTGTTAATTTTCCAGTTACGATGCACTAACTTATGGTGATCAGTCCATAATGAAAAGACCTCTTCATTTTTATCAGATTTATCAGAATCTGACTCAGGTTCTTCATTGCTTTGCAAATTCTTCTTCATTATATCCTTAATTTTCGAAACAGCATTCGAACAAGCTATTGCATCATTGAAATGTATTCTTTTGAACCGTGGATCTAGAATACTTGCGATAGCAAGAGCACTCACATGTTCTATAGAACCCATTCTTTTATTTATTTCATTAATAGCAAGTTTTTGCACCTCCTTCGCTACGGGATCTTCTATAACAGCTGAAGTTATTTTAGAGAGCATGCAACGAACTAAGGGAATAATTTTACTACTTGTGCAGTATTTATCACCCGAAATTTCTTTTGTAGCCGCTTCCAAGGGTCGCAACACCACGATGACAGACGATACAGTAGATATATCCGATGCACTGAGCATTGCAGGTGCTCTGGGGTGGCGGAAGAGAATATCATTTATGACACTGCGGAGTTCTAGAAATCTTTGTAACATATAGTATGTACTGTTCCAACGAGTATCCACGCTTTGTATTAATTTTACCCCAGCAGGAGACTCCATAGCCGCAGCAGTGGCTTTACGTAACTCGTCACTAGCTACGCAACTCTGTTTAAACCAAGTCACTATTGTTTTTACTTTAGAAACAATGTTTCTCCACTCAGTACACATCATTGTGCCTTCAGCTACCAAATTCAAAGTATGGGCAAAACATGGGATATGTTTCCTTCTACCGAACGCTAATTCGATCGCCTTTACTATATTGGCTGCGTTGTCAGTAACAACAGCCGTTACATTCTCTTGGTCTATTTTCCAGTCTTGGCATACCTTTAAGAGAATTTCAGAAAGATAATCTGATGTATGTCTTTCATCCAATTCGTACACGCCTAAAGTGATTGAGTATAGTTCAATGTCTATTCCGAAATGCGCTGTGATGCCCAAAAAACTTTTCATATTTAAGGTATCCGACCAAATATCCGTTGTTAGGGTTATATCTTCTATAGAGGATAGCATTTTTTTAATTGTCTCTGAAATTACTTCATATTTATCGTCCAGCCAGCGTCTTAGAGTTGTTCTACTCGGGAGTTTATATTGAGGAGCAACTGTTTTCATTAGAGTTCTGAAGCCTTCGTTTTCAACAATTGAGAAAGGCTGATGGTCTTTGCAAATCATGAATAATAAACAGTTGTTCAGTTTCCTTGTCTTCTGTCCAGATTCTGAGTAAGAAGAAATATCTTTAAAGGCGGCCTGTATTGTTTTTTGGCGTTTTAAAGGGGTAACGTTTTCTTCTAAGTCTAAATCAATAGTTTCATTTACGGTTTTCGGTAACGGCTCACAGGATCTTTTATTGCCACTGCCACTTGTACTAGGAATCGGTTCAGATTGAAGTAAACCATCATCAATGTTATCGTTAGGCGTTACCTTTGTATTTAGAGGATTCGATATTTCTTCTGCATTTAATGTATTTTGTTTTGGCTGAATTTCAAGATAAGCAGCCTTATGAACATTACGAACGTGCCCAATTAAGTTCGTAGTATTTCCAGCAGACTTAATTTCCTTTTGACATAGTTTGCATTTCGTTTTCTTATCATCAATTTTGTTAAAGAACTGCCAAACTGAACTTTTTTTCTTAGGTCCCATTATAACTGAAAGTTAAAAAAATAATACTTTATAGCACGGTTTACGGGGTATTTATAATAATACCTATTAACTGCCTAGTAAAATACAAATATGTTTATGCCGCATCATAATCGATAATATAGTATCGATAACTTGGAATCACTACGGTAGGTAGTATTTCAGGGTAAAAATATAACCTTCCAATCAAATCGTATTACATTGCGAAATTAATGCAAACTTCGTAACGTAATCTTCTCTTTTATATGTTAATTAGTTATATGCACGCGCAGTAAAACGTAAAATATTTTCAACATAAGTAATTACTTTCTACTTTTTGACAACAAAACAATGTGATATTACCAGTAAAATTTCGAACCCATTATCACTAAATACATTATTCTGTTTATTAATACACATACCTGTTGATAAATCAAAGTTTCTTTTTAGTTTCAAACAAAGCAAACACTTGTATCGTATTAAAACACAACACACGTTTCCACAGCAGAGACTCGGTCGGCCATATTGTTGTTTTGTTTTGTTGGTTTAATTTAAATACTTTTAATTTTGCTATACCGGCTCCGCGGCAATGGAAACATAGCCAATTCAGCCTATAATAACTGATAGGCGCGTTTGTTATATTGGCAGCACTGATTATAACGTTTCGTTTCACTCATAGTATACTCATTCCTAATTTGCTTGGTCGATGTATCGAATGAAAAACATCGATATATATTCGATGTTGAAGTATTAACAATACATCGGTTTATACGATGCATCGTTACTATACATCGAGTGTTTTAAATAAATCGATGTATATCGTCCATCTCTACCGCCGCCGCCAGTCGAAAAATATCCGCCGAAGCGAGCGCTGTGTCGCGATTATACGTGACTGTTGGTCAGTCCGCTCCGTCCAAATAAGAACGAACCAATTATATTTGTAACTTCTTTCAATTTAATTAAAGTTTGTAAACAAGAAAGGAGTTTCTTTTGTTTCCAAAACAAAGTGGCGGCCGTGACAGGACACCAAGATATATAAGAAAACCAGAAAACGGACGACGCCATCACGTACCAAACCCGACGCCATCATCACGTACCAAACCCGACGCCGCACACGAGGCAAGTAATGAAAAAGGAGAAGGACATCTGAGCTGCTCGGGAGCCTACTGGAGCCATCGGAGGTCTAGCCCACAAGGAGAGTAAGCCCAGTTCCTCTAATCTCTGTTCATAAATCCTTTGTGTGTTCCCGATTGTGCGTAACGGACGCTTGCGACTCGAGCGTTAGGTATTTATATCCCTAATCTAGCTCCTGGTGACAGGTTTTGCACGTGTCTATAAAGACAGCGCTTCGACTCTATTATTTACCTTGAAATGTGTTGCATTACATTACGTTTAAGCATGTGCGCGTGACGCCATTATGGCGTCAGCTCTATAAAGTTTTCTAGCTTATATGAGTGATAGCTTAGCTGTAAAACACGCACGTTGCACGTACCTAATTGTCGCAACTATTCATTATTTTCAAATACATTTCACGCTTATTCCATGGCACTCACGACGCTAAGCACGTGCTAATACTTTTTAATTAAAGGTATATACCTAAGTACCTATATAAAGTCAGAGACCTTTCAATACTTGAACCGTTTTTTCAATTTTATTTGCCGACTATTTCCAGCGATCCCGCCACCTCACGTGTCTGCTGGGTTGAGGCGTCATGCTCATCGGGTTCATCGGTGCGCCGCTATGAGGCGAGGTGTTGGCCAAGCTGTCAGCTCGGCGTGAGCTACGGCACCGGCACCAGCGCGTGCGACTGGACCTGAGCTTCTCTACCTCCCGAAATCGGTTTGAGTGCACATAATAATTTTATATTATTATAATCGTTGTTTGCGTTCGTGATTAGTGACAAGTTCTATAAAATATGAGTGAATCAGAGCTCAAAATGGAATTATCTACATTAGTTAAACAGCGTGGTATTATTAAAGGTCGTTTAACGCGATTTGAACATTATGTGACTGAATTTAAAAGTTTAAAAGATATTTCTACTGTAAAATGTAAAGAATTAGAGTTAAAATTAAGTAAAATACAATCATTAATGAGTGAATTTGAGGAAATTCAAAACAAAATTGATATATTACACTCAGACTCTGAGGAGCAAATTAAAGAAAGAGATTTTTTAGAAAATCAGTTCATTGGTTTAATTGCAAGTAGTCAAGATATAATAGACTCTTGTGGTGTAAAAAAAGGGACGAGTGATCAAGATATTCATAATGATAATTATTCAAATACTAGTTGTTCTCATAAACACAGTGGAATTAAATTGCCGACTATAAAACTTCCTACTTTTGATGGCAACTACTTGAAGTGGTTGGAATTCAAAGACACATTCCTATCTGTAGTAGATAGTAACTTAGAAATTCCACATATTAATAAGTTTCATTACCTGAGGTCTGCGCTTGAAGGAAGTGCAGCTGTAGTTATAAAGTCTATAGAGTTCAGCGCTAAAAATTATAAGGTTGCTTGGGATTTATTATGTCAACGGTTTGAAAACAAAGATATTTTAGTAAATAATCATTTAACAGCTTTATTTAATATTGAGCCATTAAAGCGGGAATCCTATAAGTCTTTAAGGTTTATTGTTGACCATGTTATGAAACACCTTAGAGCGCTTGAGACATTAGGATTGCCTACCAATATGTGGGATGTTCTCATTATATTTATGATTTCATCTAAGCTAGATTTACATACTAGTAGAAAGTGGCAAGAACATAAGAGCAAGTTTAGTGAATTAGTGCTGTTGAGTGATTTCTTTGATTTTCTACGTAACCGGGCTGATATACTCGAGACTGCATATTTTAATAATAGTCATTCAGACAAGGTAACTGACCACAAACCCAAAAGTAACACATATTCTAAAAGTTTAGTTGTAGCGGTAGATAAGAAAGTAAGTTATACTAATTGTGTTATATGTAAGGAAGATCATCCTCTTTATTTATGTGACAGATTTAAAAATATGTCTGTAGAAGATCGATTAGGTGAGGTCACTAAACTTCGATTATGTAAGAATTGTTTTCGAAGCGGTCATAATGCACATCAGTGTAAATTAAAGACGATGTGTCGTACTTGCAAGAAAAGGCATAATACACTAGTGCATATCACACCAAAAGAGAATGGTGAGCAAAGTTCAACATCATCTTTACCTGTATCGCTATCTATAGCTAGCAGCGACCAGGTATTGTTAAGCACAGCACTTATTCAGATTGTGAAAAATAACAAAATATACACAGCCAGGGCCCTGTTAGATACAGGCAGCCAATCATCCTTCATTACAGATAGTCTAAAGGAAAAATTAGGTTTAGAGATTAACCCGGGAGGGTCAGTTAATGTTTGTGGCATTAACAATTCTAATTGTAATATTAATCAAAGTTGTAATTTAAATATAAAATCTAGGTGTAATCCTTTTGAAATTAAAGTAAAGTGCTTGGTTGTTCCTAGAATAACTGGAATTTTACCAAATTCTTTAATAAATACAGAATACTTGAAATTGCCAAGTAACATTGAGTTAGCTGATCCAAATTTCTATTTTCCTTCTGAGGTAGATATCCTCTTAGGGGCAGATGTCTACTGGGACATAGTAGGCTCTAACTTAATTAAGTTAGGCAATAAAAATCCTGTTTTACAGGAGTCCAAGTTTGGGTGGCTTGTTAGTGGCCCCATAATTACACAACAGCCTACCTCACAAATCTATTGCAATTTCACACAAGAAATTAAAGAATCATTAGAAAAGTTTTGGACAATAGATGACCTTCCAGTTACTAAAACATGTTCTGTAGAGGAGCAACATTGTGAAAACCACTTTATGGAGAATTTTTCTAGATTACCAAATGGTAGGTTTGCTGTGGCAATGCCTTTTAAAGAGTCACCTGAGAAAGCTCTTGGGAACTCACATTATATAGCAAAAAGGTGTTTTTTAAACCTAGAGAAAAAATTCGTTAAGCATCCTAGTCTTAAAACTAAATACAAGGATTTTATAGATGAGTATGCCAATTTAGGACATTTATCTGTATTAAAACATAAACCTGAGTGTGGATACTATATGCCCCATCACGCAGTAATACGGGAAAAAAGTGAAACTACTAAATTGCGTGTAGTATTCAATGCTTCTTGTAAAACTAGTTCTGGAAAATCGCTTAATGACATACAAATGATCGGCCCAGTTATACAGAGTGATTTAATTTCAATTTTACTTCGCTTTCGTAAACATAAATATGTTCTGACAGCAGATATTGAGAAGATGTTTCGGCAGATTGAAATTAAGGAACCGCAGCGCCATCTTCAACTCATATTGTGGCGCGATGACGAAACAAAGCCGATAGATATCTTACAGCTGAACACAGTAACATATGGCACTGCTTCCGCGCCATTTCTCAGCACTCGATGTCTGCTACAGTTAGCAAAAGAATGCGAAGATAAGTCTATAGCACGCGTCATTGAAAATGATTTTTATGCTGACGATTTAAATACTGGATCCGATACTGTAGATGGTTTAAAGTATGTTTACCGTAAGGTTGTTGCTACTCTTAATTCAGCACTTTTGCCTTTAAGAAAATTCAGAACAAATTGTCCTCACTTATTTGAAAATGATGATGACACATCAAAATTTGTAGACTTTAATAAGGAATCTAGTGTTTTAGGTCTTATTTGGAGTCCTAACTCTGACAAATTACTGTTTTCTACGGATTTACAGCCTGCTGCTCAAATAACCAAACGGTCAGTCATTTCTACGACTGCCAAGGTATTTGATCCTTTAGGACTATTGAGTCCATGTATTATAGTACCTAAAATTTTATTACAACAATTATGGTCTGCTAAACTGGACTGGGATGACCCAGTGCCACTTGAATTTTGTAAGAATTGGTCTAACCTCTTAAAGGAATTTTCATACTTATCTGAAATTAATATAGATCGTTGGGTTTTATGTGACAACCCTAAAACTATAGAACTACATTGTTTTGTCGATGCCTCACAACAAGCCTACGCGGCATGTATCTACTTGCGCTCTGAAGACTGTAATGGAAAAGTTACAGTTAGGTTGTTGTGTGCTAAAGCACGAGTCGCCCCAATGAATCCTACCACCATACCGAGGTTGGAGTTGTGTGGCGCTCTCCTAGGGGCTCGTCTGTGTTCAAAGGTATTAGATTCCTTACAATGTAATATATCTCGAAAAGTTCTATGGTCTGATTCGATGGTTGTGTTGGGATGGGTGCAAACTCCACCCAGGGATCTTAAGGTGTTCGTATGTAATAGAGTGAACGAAATAAATCAGCTAACGCCGGGATTCGACTTTAGATATGTACCAACTGATCAAAACCCTGCAGACATGGGTTCTAGAGGTGTGTCTCCCAAGCAGTTAAAAGCTTCCAGCCTTTGGTGGGAAGGGCCTTCGTTCCTCGCTAATGACCCTACTTATTGGCCTACACAACAACAAGTCCCTATTTTACCTGAACTTAAAATCCCACGCAACATTGAATGTCACGTCACAATAGTAAATAAAATAATTGAATTTGACAAATATTCCGATTTTAATAAACTTGTTAGGATTACCGCATACATACAACGTTTTGTACACAATTGTTTAAATAAAAATTGCAAAATGAGTGGACCATTAGATGTTGAGGAATTAGATAAGTCATTATTAACTTTAGTTAGGTTAAGTCAGTCAGATAGTTACTCTGACGAAATTAGATTAATAAGCAATAATAAATCTCTTAATCGTAAGTCTAAATTACTGTCGTTAAACCCATTCATAGATGACAGCAATATATTGAGAGTTGGTGGTAGACTTCAAAATTCTGAATTTGAATATGATAAGAAGCACCCCATGATTTTAGATGCAAAACATCAGTTCACTCAGTTATTATTCCGACAAGAACACGAACGTTTGTTTCATGCAGGACCTCAACACCTGCTAGCGTCTATCAGAGAGCGGTTTTGGGCCATAGGAGGTAGAAATTTAGCTCGCAGTACAACTAAGAAGTGCCTACTCTGTACTCGCTTTCGTGGACAAACTTCTCAACCGATAATGGGTAATTTACCATCGGAAAGAACCTACTCAATGTTTCTCTTTTATACATGTGGTGTAGATTTCGCTGGTCCTTTCACTATTTCCAGTCGCAAAGGTAGAGGAAGTCAATCCTCAAAATGTTATTTATGTTTATTTGTATGCCTTTCGACTAAGGCTATTCATTTAGAATTAGTAAGCAGTTTGAGCTCTGATGCATTTATATTAGCTTTAAAAAGGTTTGTGTCAAGAAGAGGCAAACCTAGTGTCATCTATTGTGATAATGGCACTAATTTCAGGGGCGCACACAACGAAATGTGTAGAGTGCTCAGGTCCAATCGTAAGTGTACTGATGGTTTCGCGAATGATAACGGCATTAAATTCGTGTTCAGCCCAGCATACTCGCCCCACTTTGGAGGTATATGGGAAGCCGGAGTCAAGTCGGCTAAATTTCATTTAAAACGCACGGCCGGTAAAGCTTCCTTAACGTACGAGGAGTTGGCTACGTTATTAGCACAAGTCGAGGCCATACTTAATTCCCGTCCTCTGACTCCCCTCTCTTCCGATCCTACCGATCCTACACCACTTACCCCAGGGCACTTTCTTGTCGGGCGACCTCTTACATCCTTACCATCGGCACCTATTAATACGAAGAGTCCAAATCGTTACCAGCTTATAGAGAAAATCAGACAAGACTTCTGGCAAAGATGGAGACGGGAGTTCGTAGCGGAGCTGCAACAACGCACCAAGTGGAAAACGAGGCAACAAGAGCTTCGTGTCGGGGACCTTGTCATCCTTAAGGAGGAAAATCTGGCCCCGCTCCAATGGAAGTTTGCCCGTGTTGCTAAGCTTTATCCCGGAACTGATGGCGTCAGCAGAGTCGCCGATGTAAACACAACTAAGGGCACGCTCCGAAGAGCCGTAAACAAAATGTGTATAATTCCACAGTCGCACCAGTAGTGCGCCAGCCCGGGAGGATGTTCACGCCAACACTAATTCTCTATGCCGGGCGGACATGACCCCGTCACTACGGGCCGCGAGGGGTACGGAGCACGCGAGGGGAAGAGACGCGGACGCAAGCAGCGCGGCCGCCGCCGCCAGTCGAAAAATATCCGCCGAAGCGAGCGCTGTGTCGCGATTATACGTGACTGTTGGTCAGTCCGCTCCGTCCAAATAAGAACGAACCAATTATATTTGTAACTTCTTTCAATTTAATTAAAGTTTGTAAACAAGAAAGGAGTTTCTTTTGTTTCCAAAACAGTACTTATAAAAACATGTTCGGTAATATACCATTGCGAAATTCAAATAAAAGTTTTTTTAGCTATACCGGCAATATTATGAATTGTGTAGGATACGTAAATTTGCCAGTGACGTACATGCAACACACTCACACATTGGATGTGTACGTCATTCGTGATGGCGGACCACCGTTATTAGGCAGAGATTTTTTATCCAAGTTTAAACTCAAGCTAACGCCTTGTAATTTCCTGAAAGGACGAAGTACGTTGGATCAATTGCAATTGTGTTTCCCAGAAGTATTTTCTGATAAGCTTGGTACATTTAATAAATATCGCGTTAAATTAAAATTAAAGGATAATGTGAAACCGATATTCTGTAAAGCGCGTCCAATTGCGTTCGCGTTACGTGATAAGGTCGACAAAGAGATTACACGTTTAGTAGATCTAGGGGTCCTGAAACCGGTTGCGCACTCTGAGTATGCGTCACCTATTGTTCCCGTGCTTAAGCACAACGGTTCGGTTAGATTGTGCGCCGACTATTCGGTCACTATTAACAAACAACTAATGATAGAACAATATCCTTTACCAACGGTACACGAACTATTTTCAAGACTGTACGGGGGTCAACAGTTTTCAAAAATTGACTTATCAATGGCCTATAATCAATTTTTGTTAGACGAAGAGTCCCAACCAATTACATGTATCAATACTCATCGAGGTCTATTTAATTATACTCGACTAGTTTTCGGGCTGTCTAGCGCCCCGTCTGTATTCCAACGCGCTATGGAAACAATGCTTTCAGGACTAGACGGTGTCCTATGTTTACTTGACGACATTTTAGTCACTGATAGAACCCCAGAGGGGCATATGAAGAAGCTGAACATAGTTCTGCAGAGGCTTCAGGATGCAGGGTTAACGGTGCAGAAAGAAAAGTGCGAATTTTTTAAAAATGAAATTAAATATTTAGGTTATATAATAAGCAAAGATGGTTTACAGAAAGATCCAGCAAAGGTGAAAGCTATAGCTGATGCGCCCGTTCCTTCCGATGTTAATACCTTGCAATCATTTTTAGGACTTGTAAATTACTATAGGAATTTCGTGCCTGGAGCATCCTGTATCCTGAGTCCTTTGTATGATCTATTAAAAAAGGGGGTTAAGTGGAACTGGTCTACGTTACATCAACAGGCGTTCGATGAAATTAAGAAATGCTTGACGTCTGATCAGGTCCTAGCACACTTTAATCCTAATGCCAAAATAGTGTTAACTGTTGACGCGTCTCCGTGTGGTTTAGGAGGTATTTTGTCCCAAATAGATAAGGACGGATTAGAGCGCCCGGTAGCATTCGCTTCCCGCACGTTGAACTCGGCTGAGAAAAATTACTCACAAATACAGAAGGAGGCGACTGCAATAATATTTGGAATACGTCGGTTCCATCAGTACTTATATGGCAGATCAGATCCTTTCATTTTACGCACGGATCACAAGCCGTTAATATCTATTTTCGGCCCACATAAAGGTATACCGGAGGTGTCCGCTAATAGATTGCAGAGATATGCGATGTTTTTAGGGGCGTATAATTATAAAATAGAGTATGTTCGTAGTGCTAATAACAACGCGGATTACCTTTCTCGTGCGAGTTTGCAGTGTGAGTCAGGGCGTGTTCGCGCCGAGAGCGAGGGAGACAACATCGGCGCACACGCCGCCGCTGCCGCCGCTCCCATTGATCGCGCATCATACGTCAATTTTGTTGTCGAAGGCGACATGCCGGTGACCTTGAAAGAGTTACGCAATGCAACTAACGAGGATACGGTATTACAGTCAGTTGTAAAATATGTTCAAAACGGTTGGCCTAACAAAATAGTGGACTCGCAGTTGGAACCATATCATTTGTGTAAGACTCAATTATCCTATGAAGACGGTTGTTTAATGAGGGGCCATAAGGTGGTACTTCCCGAATGTTTGCGCTCGAAGGTTTTATCGGAGTTACATAGCTCGCATTTGGGCATGGTAAAAACGAAATCAGAGGCTAGGTCACGGGTTTGGTTCCCAGGCATTGATGCGGCGTTAGAAAAAATAATATTCTCGTGTGAAATATGTAAACAGTTGCGGCCGTCACCACCCCGGGCGCCGTTAGAACCTTGGAAGTTTCCCCCTACACCTTTCCATAGGTTACACGTAGACTTCCTTGGGCCATTGAATAATCAAATGTTTTTAGTAGTGGTAGATGCACATACGAAATGGTTAGAAGTATACGACGTGAGCACTTCTACCACCTCGGCGAGCGTTATTGAAAAACTTTACGATTTTATGTCTAAATACGGATTACCTCACACAATTGTTAGCGATAACGGTACTGCGTTTACATCCGCTGAATTTACTAAATTTTGTTTATTAAATGGGATTACGCATCTTACATCACCCCCCTACAACCCTGCTAGTAATGGACAAGCTGAAAGTTTTGTAAAAATAGTAAAAAAGGGTATAAAGTCAAGCGTTTTAGGTTCTCGCAATAGGTATGAGTGTAGACTAAAAATGTTAAAATATCTTTTTGACTACAGAAATTCAGTGCATTCTGTCACAGGGTTCTCACCGGCTGAGTTGGTGTTTGGGCGAAAGCTCAGAACACGTCTGGATTTACTTCACCCAAATTTAACGTCGACTCCACTCACATCACTAATTAACGATGTTAAACAAAAGCAGTGCTCGCAAATTAAATGCTATGGTGGCAATAATAAACAAGTGTTTAAGCCGGGTGATGAGGTCATGTTTAAAAAATATATGAACAATTGTAAATACATGTGGTGCAAAGGTACCGTTATAAAAAGACTCGGTAAAGTGTTGTATTTGATCAAAGACCATGTCACTTCTTCTGACGTCAAAAAACACAAAAACCAAATTGTTTTACATAAAGGTATGTCTCGACCGGTGGACTTAGACGACTTATTTTTGGACAGTGAACCTAGTGGTTCTCAGTCGCCTGATAGTGGGGAGGGGGAAGGCAATGAGATGGAATCGTCATCCTCATCTCCACAGAATTCGAGATGTTCCAGCAAACTGTTGCGGGACATACCCAGAGTGGATTATAAGCAGTTCTATTAAAGTTAAATTGTGATTTCTATTTGTATTAAATAGGGGGAGGGACTGTTGTGTATGTGTGCTTATAATGTCGATGTGTGCGTGGCTGCGCCCGCGCGATGTGTCCTTCAATTGAATAAATCAGTGTGTTAATAGCTCTGACGTGTTTCACTTGTCTCCCGTATAAAGAACGTAACAATCGTATGATAAATTCAGCATTAGTCATTTTTCGGCCTTTAGTCGTAACATACGTACATACGTAATAACTAATGTCTGGGTTTGAAATCTCGAGGCCCCGGTTTCGAAGTCAGTGGGCCGCTCGGTGGCGGCGGTGGAGAACAGTGTAGTTTTGTATGTGCCGCTTCAGTGCTGCTGACTTCGAGACTGGTCTCGAAAAAGAAAGAAAGAAAGGTGGCAGCAACTTGTTGGCATTGATCTGAATCAATGCCACCGAGTTGCTGCCACCTTTCTTGTCATTGCCCTAGGAGGGCTTGAAACACGATACTAGATTCCACTGGTCATCACTCAATAAAAAGAAAAATACTTACAAACATGTTTTTTTTTTTTAAAGTAGGTAAAATCATCCAATGACAAATCCCGCCCTTGGGCGGAGCGGGAAATAGTGTCAGACTCCTACTGACTATAAACCTACCCTGTTCCTTCTCTGCCTTGGTCCCAGGGCCCTGGTATGCATTTTCATACCTTCCCAGAGCCCCAGACTAGGCCTCGATCCTACTGGGCCAAACATGGTGGACATCACACCTATACGCACAAAGCGTTTTGGGAACACTTTCATTATGCGTACAGCTAAGGAGTGGAATTCCCTGCCGGAGTCTGTGTTTCCTGATGGCTACAACCCGGGAATCTTTAAGTCAAGAGTGAATAGGTTTCTTCTAGGTAAGCGCCCTCCATCGTCGACCGTATCGTCGCTTTCCATCAGGTGAGATAGCGGTCAAGCGCGAACCTATCAATAATAAAAACAAATAATGCGTTTTTGAGTTTTGTTCAGTGAGGGTAAAATAGTGTTACTAGTTATGTCACGGTAGGACTCATTTGGAGGAAGCTTCATAGCAGGGCCTCAAGTCTGCTATTACAATAGTGTCAGAATGGTTTATCATTGATTTCATCATGGTTGATTTTGACAAGTTTGGTAAATCTACTAATTGATTAATGATCGATTATGATTTAGCAGATTAAGAACTTTTACCAAAGTGACAATGGGATTGTGTTGGAATGTCGCATTTACAAAAATAGCAGACTTGGGCCCCAGGTTCATCGTTGTCTAGAACTTCAATATTTCCGAAGTAAACATTTTTGTATAAAATTCCAATCTGAAATAAAAAGAACATTGACTGAATTAGTCTGAAGTAACCCATACTAATTTGAAATACAACGGATATAAATAATAGAAAAATACACATTGAAAGTATATTTCTGACTATTACGATTAAAAACCGACCAACGGTTTCATTTTTCAAGAAATTACATGCAGATTCTGCATTCAGGATGTCATTACTAAAGTGCCACTTTATTGTCTAAAAGCCTTTTAATAAAACCACCCACTCCATCAGCTCCCCTTTGCTCAGCTTCAGCTTTTTTTTGAAGCCGAAATCTTTTTTATGACTGTATTACACAAATAGGTTTTTTTTTGCCTGTATTGTGTGGTTGACCCGTGGGAAAATACGTGCAGGGTTTCGATTTCTGGTGATTTTGTAATGATTTCAGTTCCACCACATTCCTCGCATCTCTTGCCCCAAGCCGGATTTCTTCTTCATGATTAACTTCTTCTTCTTTTTGCACACTTGAAACCTGCACTGATGCTCTTTCAGCAGATCTGCATAAACTTATGACTGGATCTAAGGTTAAACTCTCTTGTCGAAGTAGTTCCTTCGTAACGTTTTTATCTCTAATGCCAACTACAACTCTGTCTCGCACAACTAGATTCGTGATAATTGCATGGTTTGATAAATTTCCAAAGAATTAAAATGTCAACTAATTGAATCCTTATGTTCTTCTTCTTTTCGAATCGATGGTAACTCCTTATGTTGAAAATAAAATAATAATTGTGTTGCCAAGTTTGAAATCTAGCAGATGCACATACCCGGGTATTTGAACCTTAAAGCTGGCCAAAAATATTTTTGTCTCTAAATGGGCCTATTAGATGTCAATCATTACGAATGTATTGTTATTTTCATTTATGTCGTCACACATCATAAATGAAATAAAAAATAAACCAAAATTAAAATTTATTTAAAAAGTCGTTTAAGCGTCGTCGTCACTATTTAAGTCCGTGTCAGTTTCTGATTGAGAATCAGTACTTGACGTTTTAGCAGGCAATAATAAGTTTAACGTTTCTTTATGGAATGGTTTGGACTTCTTTACTGGTATTTTTCTCATACAAGTTATGAGGGGGTCTGACGTTAGGAGTCTGTTTATAACATCCAGGTTACAGGCTTCACGAGAAAATTTTCTTGAATAATTTAGCCTATAATCTCTAAAATGTTTGTTACGAGCTTCTGCAGCCTCCTCCGACAGCTGACCGATTGGGAGCAAGGCGGACGAAATTACTTCTGCTCCGTGTCGCGGAATTTTGTGTATGGTTGGGGACATCGGATACCATTGATATAACTGAACATTCAGTTCTTCAGTTTCCCTTGCATACTTTTCAAATGTTTCTATGTTGATTTTATGTCCACTAGATAAGGCTTCCAAAATAATTTTAAACCTAAACATTATATTTACATCTATACCAGTTATTGAAGCAGCTAGTTCATGGTCAGCGAGAAATCGCCTGCTAGTATTGCCATCATTCGAGTTACCAAAATTGGCTTTAGGAACATCCACAATAAGCCCCATTTCACTTCTGAGCCGATCCTGTATTTCTTTTTTCTTTGTTTGACTACATCTTTATCAGACTGTGTTCTAAGTTGCCACTTTTTGAGAGGTAGCTTGTATGATAAATGCAAAATGTTTTCGAAAAATTTTATTCGAGCATGTAGTATGGAAAGACCAAATTTTAATGACTCCTCTTTGACATTCTTTCTTTTCGATAAATCATTGAACTCCTTAGAGGTGGCACCACATATGTAACATCTCATGCTCGATGTTGTATGTGTTGCTGCGTTGCATATTTTGCCATCCACCATAATAAAAAGCATAGTATGGACTATTTTCGTACCTTGTGATTCCGTTGGCTCGAGAGTACAATTTGTGAATTCACATACTGAATCTCTTCGTTCGTGATATCAACAGACTCGTGTAGAAATCTTATTCTAATAGGTCTACAGTACCGCGGCGATGAGGGCGTCGGATTTTGCCAAACAACATTTTTCTTTTTACCGCAAACTAACTGTAATGGTACCATAGAGCTCTGAAAAATGTTAGCGTCTGAATCCACCTCATTTTGAAATTTCTTCTTATATTGAGCTTGCTGCGAACCATCGCACCCCCATTTACATATCAATTCCATTTGTTGTTTTTCATCTTTACTTAATGTAGCCACAACTTCCTTTAAATGCATAATTAATCTTGAAGCAGTATGATTCAGTAAGTCTTGTAAGTTTATTTCTGCACACGAAGCAGTAACACTGTAGGATTCTTTAATAGGGTAGCACTCCTTTTTACCTCGCTGAAGAATGGTATAACAAGGATATAACTTTTTATAACTTAATCTGACTATTTCATATTGTGTTCTTGTTAGACCGGCTTCCACATACATAGTTAAAGTCTCTAAACTGGATAGTTGACCACTCCTTTCTTCATTACTCTTTCTAAAAGCTAATTTATATTTTCGGGCTCGTGTTGGACTCTTTGTCAAATCCTTGACAACATTCGATGCGTCTACATTACCTGAAGTTCTTAATTTCATTTGAGTCGCATAATTCAGCATTTTAACATCATGTAACCGAAGATTCAGTTTTTCGGCGTTTGCTTCTCTCACTGGATTGTGTAAATCTTTTTTCAGGACGACCAGAACTTATTCCTGAAAAGGATATTGAGGTATTCATTTTATAAACAAAAAAGGATAAAAATAATATCTAAAAAACCATAGTAACACATACCTGTCAATGGCAAATATAACGAAGTCATTCCATCAAGCCAATCATTGTTGTTTTTTTTTTTTCAAATACAACTTTATTTTTATGCGCTGCATCATCTGGATTATCATCTGGATTTAAACTGATACTTTATCAATGATAATTTTTGTTTCCAATCTTTTCGTTGATCTTCATCTTTACAGAACTTACTGATCACAGTTTCTTCCATGTAACTCAACATTTTATCAAAATTTGGTTCCTGAGAACTTTCCACCATATTATAAATATCTTTACGGGATAAAAATTCAACACCAGTCGGCCCTAAAAGAAAAAAAAAATACTTTAATTTTTTCTCTACTTTACCCTACTTACAAAAAAGCAAATACATAAAAAATAAATCCGCGGTATTCCACGGAAAATTTTGCATTGAGCGTATTACTGAATTAGTCTTCTTCAATTATATGTATGTTTCATTGCATAGAAAAGCTTAGAAGTTAAGTAAAACTCTAAACCTAAATTCGCGGTTGGAGCGTCATGGAAGTCAGCAAGAACAATCTCTCTTTCATGACTTGGTACCACGAGACAGGCGGAGTCAGCGTCGTCTGCCTCGGGTGCACACCGGTACAACACTCCATCAGACATCAGGTATCCTCGTTCTGACCAGCCTCTCCCCCTTGACGGATCGGAGTCTTCTAGATCTTCCACGATCGTCTTCAACTCGGGGTCCTTGAGTTGGTTATCACGCACATCTGCGAGTGCCCTGTGCGGTATATCTACAATCACTAAGCATACCTCGCATCCACCTGGGTTCTTTTCGCAACAGGCGGGGCGGCTTAACGCGTCTGCTATCACGTTCACCTTACCGGGAGTATACTGTATCAGCAAGTTGTATGCCTGCCGGATGATATTCTCTCTACAAATGTATAAAAAAATACATTAATTTTAAAAGAGGTTTTTGCATAATCTATTGTTTGATCTTCGTGTTCATTAATCAAAACTCTTAGGAGTTTTACTACGTCTTAAGAACTGAATCTAGACGTTTCAAATTCAGCCTCAATATCTAGTTTTTCGGCAATTTTTATGGCATCATTTAGAATTTTTATCAATCTAATTTCTATCAAAAACTTTTTTAAATCCCTTAAAAGGTCTAAAGCTACTTAAATATACATATCGATGGACTGCAGAAAGGACAATGGGCAAAACACTATGGGAGTTGGGCCTGCTGACACATGAGATATTGTTTTTGTGATAGGTCATAACACACAACTAACGAGAAAAATAAAAATAAAAATTATTGTACCGGGTTGTTGTACAGTCACGTCGAAAAGTATTATTTATTTATGTTAAATATTTTGCAATTAATAATTGTTTTTTAATACGAATGAAGGCATATTACCCTAAAATAGCACTGGAGCCACTCCCAAATGCTGTTGATTGCAATATTTGCAATTTAAAACGCCTCTTATGACATCCATCGACAACTAGGTACGTAAGTTTCCTTTTACGCATTTGTTTATTTTTCTTTACATTAGTCTATATCCAGAACAATAGAATCTAAAAATGCGGCTGGAGGGTTAAATCCTTCGTATCTAGCTAAGCCCATATACCAAACTACGGATAAAATGTGCGCACAGCTTCCCAGCATACGACTTCCGGTCAAACAAGTACAATAATATTGTAAAATAGAGCTGATGCCAGTTTGGTCTCTGTCAATTAATATGTAGCTACGATACTCGCGTGCCCTCGCATGTCGTGATTGAATATGAATTCTAATCAAAAATACATTTGTTTGAAAGATATTAAAATCTGTCAAATCTTCTAATTGCTCGTCTCGATAAACCTCAATTATGTAAACGCCATTCCGTAAATGTTCACTGCAGTAAGACCTTGCCAGTTTCAATTGATATGTGCCCAGCGCGAAAAGGATTATTTCTTCCTCAGTCAAATGTGGAAAGTCCTCTATTTGATTTTCTTCTATTCTCACGAAAGAAATCCTTTGTCTGTTAAGATGCTTTCGCTCCACATATTCTTGCAAAATGTTAGGTGTGTGTATCCTTTCCTGTATGCGGTTTATTATTGCAGGAGAGCGTTCACTATCACTGATTACAGGATGAAAATGGTTAATTAATGCTCCGCACACCTTAAAATCATCAAACATGTGTAAAAGTGTATAGCCTGCTCGATAATATCTTCCGAAACCATTTTCAATAATTCTAGAATGGATTCAGCTCTTCCGATGTTCTCTTCTTGTAAATCTGGATTGCTACCACCGGTAGCATTCATGTCTGTGCAAACTTGTGACGTACTTGGTCCAAAGTACCATTCCTGCATATTGTTTGTGGCCAACACTTCTGGTGGTCTTTCAGAGATGTGGTAAGAGACGTCTAATATGTGTTCAGGTAAACTAGAAATTGAATTATCGGCCACGGATGTGGGAGAATGTGGTGGTAATAGTTCGGAGTCACTTACATGTTCAGGATCGGAAGAATGCGAAACTTGTATTTATGGCTGCTCAGTGGTAGTTGCGGCAACTCTCTGAGGTACGTTTTCATTTAAATAGTGTTTAGTTTTAGCCTAAATAGTATATAACGACAGATCTTCATTTGGAAGCAGGTCCTCAACTTAACTCAACAGTTAGTTCTATATACATAGTACAGCCTGGTGAATAAATTTAATTTCTCATTTGTAAATAAGCTTCGTATTTCTGATTCCAAAGTATTCATCAACTGTTTTGTCGTGTCAATTTTTTTTTATAATGCTGATTTGGAAACAGTGCTACGATTTTGTGAACTTATTTTGTTCATGTCGACGTATTCTGGACCACTCTGGCTACGAAGGAACGGGGTAGGTTTTTAGTCAGTAAGAGTCTGACACTACTTCCCGCTCCGCCCAAGGGCGGGATTTGTCATTGGATGATTTTACCTACCATAAAAAAAGTCGTATGGTAATTGAGGTTGGCAGGTCATTTACTATTAAACTAGCTGAACACAAAAAGTGCAAAATAATTTTTATTTCGAAAGTCTGCGTTTAAAGTTGAAATAAATCAACAATCAGCTGGTTAGTAATATAAATTTGTAAACAGTAAAGTTCTTATAGGATTATATCTATTTTTGTACTGGTTATAAATCAGGTTATAAATAGTTTAGTACAGGATTACTATAGGCACAAAATATTTATACAGAAAAACAATGCTCCTTCACGAAATAACCGTATCATGACAGGCCGAAATTGTGCCAAGATATTGTTCAACTTTATTGGCTTTGGTTCTAGCTTCCCTAAGATTCTCTTTTAATATTTTCAGCTCTGATTGGTGTTTTTCTAACTGCAGTTTTTTTTTGTTATGTCATGTGGTTCCTCTGCCCGATGTTCTCTTCTTAAAATTTAAGTGCGTAATCGCTTCTCATTTATAGAGAACAGCGGTTCATCATCTGGTTGGTAGGTTAAAGGGGCCAGTACTAGTAGAAGTATATAATGTTGAAGATTCTTCTACTGTTATAAAATCGGAAGCTGGAGGAAACACAGGGGTCACAAAAACAATTTAAAAAAAACATAACAATTTAGTTATTGTGATATTAAGGTATTGTAAATAATAACATTAATATATCAATATAGATTACCACGTGTGTCAGAATCTATAGCCTCTGGTATTTCTACAAGGTGCTATATCGTTAATGTGTGGATTAATGTCGGCATTAGGACAAGGTCATCCCGCAAAAACTTCTGGATGCATGTTTATTGCATGTATGAATGTTTAGTCGAATACCCCACAGACATTACTGTAAATAGCAGGAGATGTGCTAACAATAACGTTCTGGGTCTGGGATTTCCTGGACTTTCTCTTATATTTAATGATGCGTCGGTCTTCCTCGTTGTCGAGGCCGCGAAACACGTCCCAGTTCTGATTCCGTAGCGCTCTTAGCACGTCAGAGTGGATGCGGAGGACGTTCCGGAAGATCAGGAACGGGTCTGTGTTCTTTACCTTCTCGACAACGAGGTTATCAGGGCAGGAGCCTACTCCAGTCTCTCTCGCACCTGATTCCTTTCGACCTACAGCCCATAACAATTTTCCGGTGTTTATTTAGCCTTTCGTACACTTTCTATTTATCCTTGGCCTTTACTGCCTCAACTCATTACAATGTCTCCCACGTGGACTTTGTCCTTAGACGTCACCACTATAAAGTGCAGCGTGGTCCTTCCTGGGGTCTGCCTTTTTGGTAGACCCACAGCTACACTCGCATAGTTGGCGGTCTTCTTCAATAATTCTTCTTGGCTTTCCATCGCCGGCCGCTTCTCGCTGCTCTCTTTTACCAGCGTTCTATGCTCCGCTAATGAAGCGAGCTATGAATTATACTCTGGAAAGCTCTTTGGTGCTTCTGACGGAGGTGTTGCCTTAGTGACCTTGTCCTCCACCTCAGTCTCCTTCGCACAGCAGCCGCCACCTCTTCCTTCATAAGCAGGTAAAGCCGTTCCACCGACTAGGTGATCCCGGATTTGTGGTCTGCCCTCAAATTGCGCTATTCGCCAAGGTGCGATTTCGCGCGCAGAAGGAAGTTGCGAGCCTCGGTCACCCGATCGGTGGGTTTGCTCGGCAGCAGCTGGCTCGGTCCAGATGACGCTCCCGGCGTCTCAGCGGAAGTTTAGCGCGCCCTGCTGTCCGCCTGAGACGTTGCACGTCTTGTGGAGTGTTCTAGGAGGCCGTCACAGTCGGGGCAAGTTTTTTATATGTTCTTCGGCGGTCTTCGGAAGGGCTTGAGAATCCACCATTTTCCCATTCTTCCACTCACCAATGCTTCGCCTCACACTAGAGGCTTGAGTTGAAGCATTGGGAGGGGAGACCTCCCTCTCGACAGTCATTCGATGGAGAGACTTGAGGAACAGTGGAGGTCTGTTTGCTACTGGATTCTAGAGAAGAAGAACATGTTGGAGGAGTGGAAAATTAAAATCAATAATAAAATTAAAATACTATAATAATTGAATTACAATATTTGCTAAAACAAATGTACTCATCCCTTTACAGGGATCAATTTTTGATAGTAAGTCAAACTATAATCGCTATATAACTTTATTTGAGGACAAAAGAGTGTCAATAGAGAAAATCTCAAGAAAGGTGTATGCACATGCCCACTTCCCCGATTTATACTACGCTGCCATCGCATTCGCCAAGAGTCAGAAACTCCTTGGAGAAAATTTCCTCTCTCGAAGAAAGTCTCCCAGGCCCACACGTCCAGTCATGCAGTACTAATAGACAAGTACATCTAGAAGATGAAAGAGGCAGAGCTGGGTGAACTGTCAGAGGAGACCAAGAGAAAACTAGCTTCTCTCGGATACCCTGTAACAAGGAGGAGACCAGCCCACTCAGAATCTGAAGAAGATGAACCTCAGAACCAATTACTACGTTTTCGATAATGTCTTATAAAGAAACAGTGAAGCAACATGTTTTCGACAATGTCTTATAAAGAAGCAGTGAAGCAAACGTTTTCAACGAATCAAGAAATAGGATAAGCTTATAAGCGCAAGCAGGGAGTAAGCAGAAGCTCCAGCACCCTCCGTGATCTTTATTTCAAGCTTCACAAACGCGCAGATTGGAACACGTGGGCTCATGTAGCAGAGATCTTCACTCGACGACGTCGTCCCGGCGAAAAGGATTGCGTGCGACTCGTATTTATAGATTCGTGATAAAAAAGTGCCGTGTGCTAAACAGCGTCCCGCGCACCTCTCGCCCTACACGCGTCGCTATTGGTTGAAATAAGAAATGATGTATGTAGGTATAAGTAGAGTGTTATTAGAAAGTATACACAGATTTTACACAGATCTCGGCGATTATTATTCAACAACTCACTCCTACCCCTTAAATGGTGACCCCAAACCCGCAGAAGAATCAAGACGCCAGCCTTCTGAAAAATAGAAGAACCGTAAAGATACTCAAGATCAAGTCAAGAGAAGTTCATCATCATGTCAAAGGACCAAGCCGACGAATTCTGCGATGTCCACGGTACCTCAACAGTGAAGAGCGACGTTGCCACCATATCGTTACCTGCGCGTCTACCACTATTTTGGCGCCAAAATCCCCGACTCTGGTTTGCGCAATTCGAAGCTGCTGTCGCTGCCAGCAAAATAGGAAAAGAGCAAAAATTCAACGTCGTTGTTCCGCTGCAGGGTTGCAGCTATTTGGAGCAAATTGCAGATATTTGGAGCAAATTGCAGACATCATTCTAAATCCACCCACTACTGGCAAATACAGCACGCTCAAGAACAGTCTAATATCAACATATCAGGAATCAGACCACCGCCAGCTGCAGAAACTTGGCGAGCTCCAGTTCGGCGACCAGAAACGTAGCCAGTTACTTCGCAAGATGTGCGATTTGGGCGGCAAACTACTAACAGGCGAAGCGCTCAAAGTTATGTGGCTCAATCAGCTGCCCACGCAAGTACGCGCCGTTCTCTCTGTGAACACCGAATCTACGCTCGAAGTTCTAGCTGCAATAGCCGCAAAAGGATGGAACATTTCGAATCAGCATCAGTCGCCACAGTCTCCACGGCAACCACGACAATCACATCAAGCACGAAAGCCATCAAATATCAGCCATCACGAATTTGCAAGTTAATTTGTCATCAAAACAAATAGAAAAGTTATCACTCGAAATCGCTGAGCTACGCACAAACTGACAACAGCGCGCTGCGCACACCCGCCCCCCTCGCCTCCGTTCCCGCTACCCATCGTCGACGCGGCAACGTATTTATGGGTAATTGAAAGGAGTTCGGGTCTGCCCGATTATCCTTCGTGGGCACGGGCTGTAAGTAAGCTTGCTTACATGCGGTCGGCACTTTTCCAGCCTCATATGAAAGGCGAAATAGGCGTGTCAGATCGATAGTTTAGGCGCACACGTTAACAATTGCCGGTATCCCGTCTGGAACGATAGCCTTGTTCACGTCCAGGTTACGCAGCACCCTATGGACGTCTTTCTGATAGATGCGAACATTTGACATACTTATCTCGTAACCATTAGCATAAGAAGGGGGCCACGCATCACTAGGATCTAGACGCGAAGATTCCCTGAAGAGTGAAGTAAACAATATTGCTTTCTCCTCAGCGGTGTGGGCCAGTGACCCGTCGGATTTCAGCAGTAATGTCAATATGAAATCACAAGTTACGACACAGGTTTCTGTTTGGGAACCGACTCATCATACATACATAACCGCCTATACCCTTTCCCTTAATAACCTGCCACGTAGTTCTCAACATATGGGTAATAATCATAGAAATATAAAAAAAACAGAAGTGGCAAGGGGACGTGTCCGTGTCCGCGGCACTTGCTCAAAATGCGCACTTTCGGGAAAACGGCCCGTTATTAATAAACTTGCGAGAACGCGAACGTGATCGTTACTAAATTTAAAATTCCGTGTTATAATAATAAATAATAATAATCGTTTATTTCAGGCAATAGGCCCATAGTAACAACTAGTATTACCCTTATATCACAGTATAATAAACAGATTTAAATTAAATAAATTCATTACAATTATAATAAACTAAATTAAAATTATTGAGTAACATACAAAATTAAGATAAGATAATAATTCAAAATTCATAATTGCCAACGTCTCAGCAGGTACACACCCTGGAACACTTCAGACACAACCTTATTTCCACATCGCGTCAGTCGAGACAGGAAAGATGCCCTGAGTCTTCTCAAGAGCCCATGAAAATCAGTAACTCTGTTCTCAGCGAACATGCCAGTCGCACTACACCGCCACGGCAGCTTAAGCAAGGCTCTAAAGGCGTTATTATATTGTACACGAAGAGTGTTATACGCACTCTTCGTGTACATGTACCAGAGTTGACTAGTGTAGAACGACTGACAGTAAACCTTGAACAGAGTTATTTTAACCAGTTTGGAGCAGTGAAAAAAGCGTCTGGCCAACATATTACTCCGACACGCGATACTACGCCTCTGTCGTTCCAAATCAGCATCATCTGCCAAATCATCCTTTATTATGTGGCCCAGATATTTGAACATATTAACAATGCAGTGCAGTGGTTTCTTCCAAGAACCATTGACGAGTCACTCCTTTTATGGAAAGGGCGACTCTCATTTTCGCAAAAAATTGCTACAAAAAAAGCGAGAGTAGGTATAAAGAGTTACGTGTTATGCGAATCGAGGACGGGCTATTTGTGGAGGACGGAGGTTTACTCGGGCAAAGGGCACGTTCATGTTGCGTAGGTGGGGGCTCAAAAACCGGTTGAAGAGCATGAGGAAGGGGATGAGCCAGAGGGTGCCACTTTCAAATTGTGCTTACTTTGATGAGACCCGTTATTTAACAGAGGTCATACGCTTGTCATGGATAATTTCTATAACGTATAAGGAGCTGAATTTTTTATTCAGGAGCTCGATGACAGGTATAATTTTGACGCGTCTGTTGGGATGCACAGGCAAGGAGGCGTTGTCTTCAAATGTAGACAACGTTTGATCACCAAAAACCGATTGTAGGGCATGATGGTCCCAAAGTTCCCAATTCGAAGTTCGTCTAATTTGGGATACCAATACCAGCGACTGCGACATGATAATGGCGAAAAATGCATGTGAGGGAGGCACAGTTGGTACCCCCGGTAAAAGTGAGCATGAACCCCACATCTGTAAATAAATAAAGTAATACTGACATCGACTGGATATCATGAACATGTTCGGCGCTAACAAGTAAGCGACAATACGAACAGATAAAATATTTTATTTCATAATTTACTTATTTTGGCTCTGGAGCATCAGGCATCCTGAAGTTGCCTTCTTGCTTTTTTTGCTTGAGCTCCGCCAGTTTTTTCTTTTGATCCGGAGTCAACTTGGCCTGATTTTATTAACACCACCAAAATAAAAAAAATATTCACAAGCAGTTTTCGTATGCCAAATGTTACATTTAAAAACGCGTACAAAGAAACAGCCCGAAAGTCGGATTTCTCAGTGTGCCTTATACTGCACCAATAGGGCATCAGAACCGTTTTTCCCGGTTCCAAAAGAACCGGGAATTCCCGGTTCTGAGAGACCCTGATAGAACCGGTTCTGTAAAACGAGGAACCGGTTTTTTCGGTTCTTACGGCTCTCTCTTAAAATAAATTTAGAAATAATATTATCTCTATAATACTCTTTATGCTACTCGTAAATATCAAGTTATTATCCAAATTTATTATTCAAACAGAATATATACTGATAATTCACTGTTAAATTAATAAATAACGTTATAATTTATTATTAATGATGAATCTTTAAGAAACTAACGATGTTTTTAAGGGACATTAAGGTAAATGCTCCAGGATACCCCGCGAAATTCAAATTTTTGACAGTTGTTTTGCAATTTGCAGCTCAGTCTCGGATAGTATGGTAATAAAAGTTGTATTCGCGGTAATGACACATACTATCCGATAGTGAGCTGGCAATTGTAAAAAACGTACGACTATTTGAATTTCGGTGATAACTCTAGAAGCTCTCACCTTCCTTAACAATCTCTGGTTGGCAACACTGGTAGACGCGCTGTCGCCATTTTGTTTAGTTCGACACAAACAAACGTTGTGAGTGGGTGTATTGTTTTGACGCCGATTTGACAAGTAAGTGACTTTAAATATTATTGCATATTGTTATTATTATCAATCAATTGAGAATATTTATTTTAATTGCTATTAGTTAAGTATTACGCTTTCACTCTTGTGGACGGAATAGATAAAATAATAACTTGGACAGCGACATGATAAAGTTGTTACACCTATTTATTTATTTATCTTTTCTCACATTACTTTGTTTTTTGGCATCCAATCTGATAATTATTGTGAATCATGAAAATCTCAGTTATACAACACAAGGTAGGTAATATTTCAGTTTTGGCACTTGGTAGAACACGTGGCGCATGCTACATTAAACTACTTATAAATTGCTTAGTAGATAAATATAAATTAAATAATCATAAAAAATAACAGTGTTGCTCAGGCGGGACTAAATTACACTGGTTAAATGAGCAGTGTTAATATTATGTTCGTGTCAATTTTTGGTTATAAAAGAAATGCCAGTTGCCTCTCAATGTTTTCACAACTTTTGCATTAGAAGTTCGATTGCAAGCAGCTAGGCCACCGAGTGTTCAAACATTCGACCAACTTGCTTGATGTCAATAACTTTACTAAGAAAGTTTATTGAATTTCAGACGCATCTTCCGGTTGACTGAATTCCTTAACAAACTACAAAAGAATGGATTTCGAAGAGGTGATTAATAAGGCAGGAGACAAGGCCTCTGTTTGGCACTACTTTCTGAGAAACAAAAATAAAAGTGAAGCAAAATGTAAATTATGCCAAAAGATATTAAAATCAGGCGGTGGTAGCACGAGCAGTTTACAAAAACATTTGAAAAACGTACATAAACTCAGTTTAGAAAATCCAACTACGTCAGCACAGGGTGGTGCATCTACTACAAAAGAACTTCCGAATCCCGAAATGCCGAAAAAGAAATCTAAATTGACCCATTTTTTTGAGAGTGATGCTAATCCAAGTATGGAAGTAATGGTGTCTCGTATGGCTTCGATGGATGGAATCTCACTAAGAACATTTATATCATCTCAAGATTTAAGGTACCTTTTTGAAAAAAGCGGCAATAAATTACCCAAGACTGCGGATACCATTCGAAACAAGATTATCAAGGAAAGTGAAAAAAGAAAGCTAGAGGTGATTAGTGAGATTAAAGCGATTTTATTTCATGAAAAGAAGTTTTCAATATCATTCGACGAATGGACATCCAATCACAACAGAAGATACATAGGTCTTACTTTGCATTCACCAGATTTTGCTAGAAACGCTTTTCGAAACCTTGGTCTAATAAGAATTCATGGCTCTATGAATGCAGCAAAATGCGTTCAGTTAATTGAGTCCAAGTTGAATGAATATGGCATATCTTTAACTCAAGACATTGTTGCTCAAACCACAGATGGCTGCAGCCTTATGGTTGCATTTGGGAAGTCGCTAAAGTCTTACCATCAGTTATGTATTGCTCACGCAGTTCAACTAGCAATTGTGGACGTGATGTATAATCGCAACAAAGACATCGAGGAAGACGTAGAAGCGCCACAGATTATACTGGAGCAGTTGGACGAACTTGGCAATTATGATTATGACGAAGATTTGCCTCTATCTGAATTAGCTTTAAGACTGCGAACTGGCGAATTTAGTAACGAAACTGATGATGGTGAAAATAACAACGATGAAGACGATGGTGCTGAATTCAATAACGAATCGCCATTAGCATCTTTGCCACCACAATCGTTTAGCTATTATCAGCTCATATCTAAGGTACGAAAAGTGGTAAAAATTTTCAAAAAGTCACCGACTAAAAATGATGACGTCCTTCAAAAGTATGTTAAAGCTGATTTTGGACAGGAGTATTCTCTACTTTTAGATGGAAAGACTCGCTGGAGCAGCATGGCCACCATGTTAAGCCGTTTTCTAAAATTAAAAACATCTATCACAAAAGCACTAATAGATTTGAACATTGATATTCAGTTTACTGACGACGACTGGAGACATATATACGAGTTAAATAATATATTGGATATAATAAAAACTGTCGTGGAGGCACTATGTCGCCGTGATGCAACATTACTTACAGCTGATATTTCTCTCAAATTTGCAATAAAAAAATTGCTTGAAATGAACACTCATCTGAGCAATAAAATGGCGGCTGCATTGCGTAAACAATATGCAAAACGACGACTAGTCCAAGCAGCAATATTGCAATATTTGACCAACCCGGAGAAGTATTTTGATAACATTGAAAAAGAAGATAAAACTGTTTTTTTACGGCCTACGAGTGATGAGATGCTGCGGGAAATCGTAAACCTCATTCAACGCACAAAACAAAGTGTACCTCTTGATTGTACGCCTGATTTCAGGAGACATGATGATGATGATTTACAAGAATCTTCTTTAACAAATGAAGAAGAACTTAATAAGGAAATAAGTCAAGCTACTGCTTCTGCTCCTGAATCGACATCAAATGACATCAACACTACTATAAGGGTAGAAATGGCTTTGTTTGAGAATGGTGGTCAGAGACAGCGAGGACGATACCTATCGCTCGCTTATCAACATTTACTAACAATTCCACCCACTAGTGTGGAGCCGGAACGTATATTTTCTTCCGCCGGGATAGTCTGCAATAGACTCCGTTCGTCTTTAAGCGACAAAACTTTAGACGCACTTATTTTTTTACGTTCCTTTTATTTAGGAAAGAAGAAAGCCAGTACGTAATGCTCAATTTAATCATTATTTTTTTTTGTAATTTTTATCATTTATTTACAACTTTTATGTGCTTGTTGATTTGTTTTGACTGGATTTGTAAAAGTTCCTTTAACTAGCTTGTAAGATGGTTAATTTTTTTAAGTTTAATTTTTATTATTTCACTTTTTGATCTCTGTAGTGTAGTGAATTATAAAGAACTGATTGTAACTGATTGTGAAAATACTGAATTTTAAAGAACTGATTGTTGCCAAAAATAGTTAAAAACGATGTTGTAATTTGAGTATAATTAAAAATATATATAAATATGCTTACCAATAAAGTGTGTTTTATTTAGACCCTTTTCAACTAGAATTTATGAAAAAAAAACCCGAAAGAACCGGGTACCCGGTTCCGTCTAGAATTTAGAACCGAAAGAACCGGTTCCTAAAATAGGGCGGGTTCTCGATGCCCTATGCACCAACGACATTTCACATTTGGAATTTAAAATTCTTGACACGTTTTGATTTTGTTTTTTACTATCCCGGCTGGTGATAACTTGTTCTAGCATAGTTTTTTTATTTTTTTCTGTACTAACATAAATCTAAAGAATTTTACGGAGAAGTGAGATAGATTTATACAACTAGACCTTAAACAAACAGAGACAAGTATATTTTAATACTATATTATTAGGTTATAATCGATATTTCGAATGATTGTACAGCTGTCATCCCTGACGTTTCACACAACACCTATAAAAGCGCTTGTCAATCGGTCCGCATCCCTTTTTCTTCATCAGTCAGCGCCCGCGCAGTAAGGTCGTTGGATTTTGTCATGGATCACAGCTAAGTTATTGAGTTCATCTGATTAATTTCCTTTAATTATTGTGTGTTGTCGTAGTCGAATGTTTCCAATAAAATAGTGCGTCATTATTTCTGTAATTAATGAGTTTGTAAATAAAATGTAAGGTAGGCTAGACTGACAGTTGTCTTCTTTATTTAAAATCCACTTCTGGTTCCTAAAATCAGAAGTGGGATTCATCCGTGTCCACAATATTTGATTTGTACTTGGAAACAATCGACTACTATTGTTGTTTTGAATAATGCCTCGATCAAGATCGCGTAGCGTATCGTCCGACTCGACCGGCCCCATTGCCGTTCTTGCAGTCTGCCCCCGTACTCGTCCCGTTCCCATCGCGTTTCACGTTCGCGAGCACATCATAAGTCGCGTGAGTTATAGAATCGAAGGTCCCGTAGCCGAGAAATCTTTGTAAAACAGGCATTGCATAAGATTATCCTACACCTAAATGCGATCGAGGAAAGTTCCGCGAGTGTATATCAAACCCCACAGCGACCTGCTGATCTCAGCACGTGTCAAAATGTGAATCTACCCTTAACTACATAAACATTTGCAGAGCTACTGAACATTTTTATCCAACAATCTCATTATTTCGTATCCAATGTTGACCCTGTCGTTCACGATATTGAGGTGTGGTGTGAATAGGTGGAACCCGCTAAGTTGTAAAATCATTAGAACTACGATGAATGTCTTTCACGATAAAAATGATGCAAAAACCTGGCTTCTCCTGGCTTAGTAAGTGGAATATTAATAACCGATCTGAGAGTTTTTACCGTTATACCCGCGTAAAGTTGACTATGCGAATATTTTGTTTGAAGTTGTGTATTCTACTTCGATAAGTACCTAATTTACGCCGAATACGCCCGCCGTTACGATATGGCTGCGCATTGTCAAGAGTTTAAGAAACTAACTGATTGCTCAGATTGTAGTGCGTAGTATTACAGGTCTACATGTTCGCGCAGCGGCTGCGAATGTTGACTTAGCAGTCGACAGTCTAATTATATTTATCAATCTATGTCGAGTCTGTCCATTCTAAGAATGAGACGTATGTACCATTGTCTAACGTAATAAAAAGGCGCCATGGTTCTTTAAAGATCTTTGTGCGGTCGGACTGGACAGTGTCCGAAAAATGAAAAATATCCGGAAAACACGACTAAATCTGCGGAAAGCTTCCCAAAACCAATGTGCTCATTTTGCGAAAAAAAAAAAATTGGGCATAATGAAGTAGATTGATTTGCTGAACAACGTTTGGAGGCGTGGAACGGCAATAATGAAAGGAAAGTAAACCTGTTTAGGCATCGCGCGGCTAGTTCCAGTAACAATGACGTCTCATTTATGGCATTTCGTCTTCTTCTTCTCAGTCGGTATCACTCTTGACAGAGTGGTCGTGGTCATCACTTTAGGGGTTGGTGGCAAGCTTAACATCACGCCGCCACTCTTCTCTGATGGACGCCTTTCTCGTGCATTCATGTAGTGATGATGAACCGTTCACTACCGCTCTTATCTGGTCAGTCCATCTCATAAAAGCGCTCTATCTCATCATCACGTGCAGCACTAGTAGGTGCATAAACCTGAACAAGAATAAAATTCACAAGTGTTGCTTTAAGCCTTATCCTTATCATCCTATCGGTAAGAGGTTCATACTCCATTACACTATTCCTTAGATTTTTTGGAATAAGGAAGGCAACTCCATTTCTGCTGTTATCTTCATTTCCTGAAAAGTATATGGCATGAGTTTCTGTGAGAAAATGTCCCTGTATTTGACTGTACCTTCATGATGACTTTCTTGGGAATGTGTTATGCAGTGGTTTCCCCTTGCCTTCTGCATTTAAGCTTTTTAGGGGTTATTTAAGTCCCAAGGAAGTGGCTAAAACGGCCACTTCCAACCGGTTACCCAGCCAGGTGAATGGTTATCCCGCCATTTGCTTGGTCGCCAGCGCCTAGTCTGTTATCTAGCAGGGAGCACCACGGGGCAGTAATACGCCACCCCGCCGCCTTCCGGCGCGTGCAGGTGAGGTTGACAATAAGGTCGGTTAAGATCTTAGTCCCGGTCTCCCCTTACTCCCCGTACTACTGCGGGTGTTGTTAAATATTTTTCCTGTCCCCGTAAATCGACTCTTTGGGTGTGAGCGATAGCGAAATAGTTTCTCGGGAGTACATTACTCTAACCATCGAGTTTAAACATATTTCTTAGTTGTACTTTCGTCATGCCTGAACACCCCGATTATAGGCACGGATGTTCTAAACAGGAACGACATTAATTACGTTCGCCCAAAAGATAAAGCACTCAAGCCGTTCCCAAAACGGAGTTTTCAAAGTACACGCCACTCAAACTAATATGCAAAATAAAGTGATTTTGCCTCTCTAGTTTGATGATCTTACTGTGTTAATGGCCGTTATTAACGGTTAGTCGGAATTTGTTAATATCTGGCACTGCAACCACTACGGCGAAAACAGGACAAATAATGCGTATCAGTTTTATAAGCGATACGCCTATAGTTTATCACCCCTACAGTCTTTCTTATCAAGAAAAAAAAATTGAGTCTGTGATTATCAAAGACTTGGTAAGTAAATAAAACATATCGACGTCGACGATGATCGTGAGTGATATCGTTGCCGAAGGTATAAAACTATTACGACAGAGGCTGGAATCTCGGTCAAAAGTCAATCACCCAAAAATGCTCGCTTCTAACTAGCAAAGTGGACCTTCGCCGCATTATGTATATCACATGGTCAGGTTAGGTCGAGACGGTGCCTTAGTGAACATTAGCTCCGTAAAAATCACGAGGATCTTTTAGAGGTATTTGGAACAGAGTGAAGTCTCGCAAACCTCCTTTGAGAAGGGAGAATCCTCCGACCAGACGGGTGTTATGTCTGGTGGGCTATTGCCCGATAGATGATTTCGGGTTTATTCTTTATGTTCCAATCCCACCGCGAATCTTACTTGCGCGATGCAGGATTAGTTTATTTGTGACGACATAGATGTCGCTACAATCTTACCAAGTGACCGATAAAAGCTTGGATTACTGACCGACGCTCGAGGTAAAACAATCCAGGCCGTGGCCCAATATATGATGCTGTGGAAAGGAGAATGGTATCCTGACACCAGTTCAGTTTTTTTTAATGTACATTCGCAATTTTGCTAGTGTGTTTGATTTCAGATATGCATTAGCACCGAGGTGCGTCCTCTGAACAATGGTGTGCGTCACCTAACATTGAAGTGCGTCCCCCAACAATGAGGTGCGTCTCCCAACATTAAGGTGTGACCTCCAACGTTGAGGTGTATCCTCCAAAGTTGAGGTTTGTCCTCCAAAGTTGAGGTTTGTCCTCCAAAATTGAGGTTTGTCCTCCAAAATTGAGGTTCGTCCTCCGAAATTGAGGTCCGTCCTCCGAAATTGAGGTTCGTCCTCCGAAATTGAGGTTCGTCCTCCGAAATTGAGGTTCGTCCTCCGAAATTGAGGTTCGTCCTCCGAAATTGAGGTTCGTCCTCCGAAATTGAGGTTCGTCCTCCGAAATTGAGGTTCGTACTCCGAAATTGAGGTTTGTCCTCCGAAATGGTTCAAATTGTCTGTGAATGCGATGCATTGTTAACGGTAGTTATGAATTTTCAGATGATGAATCCGATAGCGTTGACTGTAGCACGGGTCGACCTGGCATGCAGCTGGCAAGTCGCTGGCATGCAGCTGGCAAGTCGCTGGCATGCAGCTGGCAAGTCGCTGGCGAGCTGCTGGCTGGCCGCTGGCGAGCTGCTGGCTGGCCGCTGGCGAGCTACTGGCTGGCCGCTGGCGAGCTACTGGCGTGTCACTGGCGAGCTGCCGGCAGGCCACTGGCGAGCTGCTGGCAGGCCACTGGCGAGCTGCTGGCAGGCCACTGGCGAGCTGCTAGCAGGCTACTGGCGCTGCGGTGCTGGTTTGGAGGACAGTTGAGCGCTGCGATGCTCCTGTCTTATGTGATGAGGATGGATTAGTACTGCGGTACTCCTTCACCTATTTTGGACATGCGCTGCGGTGCCTCTGTCTTGCAGACGCGACTTGTGCGCGTATTATCAGTTATGCGCTGCAGTGCTTCTGATTGTGTGAGGATGAATTAGTGCTGCGGTACTCTTTCGTCAGTTTTGGACATGAGCCGAGTGTGTGCCTCTGTCTTGCAAACGCCACTCGTGCGCGTATTATCGTACATGTGCTGCGGTATCATAATCTTGGTACTATGTAGATGCGCTGCGGTGCATTTATTAGACAGACACGTTCTAAGGGAATGTGTGGTACTGAATGAAGCGGAGAAATGAATGTCAGAACGATATAACTGTGACTGACTGAAAGTAATTAGATATCTTAGCTGGCTTGGTTCAATGGAAGAGAGGGCCTCGAATGTGTGATGAATGATTAAATAGGCAAAAACAAACTTTTGTACTCTCACTTATACTCGTATTAATCTCATGATTACAGGCGAGGATGATGTCGTACAGGCAGGATCCACGGGAGCTACCTGCGAGCCGAGGCAGGGATCCAGCTGAAGATACCGTTCAAGCAGACGTACCCGAAGACTGCGCGTCAGGCCTTTCAAACGAGTCGCCTGCAAGCCTGGACTAGGGTCCAGTTCAAGATACTGCCCCAAGCAGACGTGCCCGAGGACGGCGCACAGTCAGGAGAGGCCGTATTAGGTTATAATCGATATTTCGAATGATTGTACAGCTGTCATCCCTGACGTTTCACACAACACCTATAAAAGCGCTTGTCAATCGGTCCGCATCCCTTTTTCTTCATCAGTCAGCGCCCGCGCAGTAAGGTCGTTGGATTTTGTCATGGATCACAGCTAAGTTATTGAGTTCATCTGATTAATTTCCTTTAATTATTGTGTGTTGTCGTAGTCGAATGTTTCCAATAAAATAGTGCGTCATTATTTCTGTAATTAATGAGTTTGTAAATAAAATGTAAGGTAGGCTAGACTGACAGTTGTCTTCTTTATTTAAAATCCACTTCTGGTTCCTAAAAATATTATTAAAATATACTTGTCTCTGTTTGTTCGACTGAGGTGCGGGGAGCCCATGTCTACTACTAATTGACTCGGGCAATTTGGAATACGTAATCAATGACTAGCAGTAGTTGACTGTGCAATCGAGCGGTGATGCTGGTTTAAAAAGTTGTTTGGCGATTTTTTCGAATTTTGTTTGCATTTCTGAAAGTTTAGTATAGTGTATTGTGTTCTAAATAGTGTTTCTTGATTTTCATTAATTGTATTTAAAGTACCCACAACAGTTTTTAGATCTTCTGATATTTTATGAATCTTCGGTAAAAACATAATTCTTCACACGTGAATCTTCGATTTGTTGTAATAAAATGGAATGTATAGTTTACTTTGTGGTTCTTCAGGTACAGTTTACTACGTTTGGCATTGCTTCTTGCGTGTAAACAACTGATTCTCGATTATTATCAACATATTCAAATGGTTTTTAGATTTTCTGAAATTTCATCAATCTTCGGTAAAACATAATTTGTCTCACGTGAAGATTCGATTTGTTGTAAAAAAATTCAAGTTTGTGGTTATTCAGGTACAGTTACCACGTTTGACATTGTTTCGTGAGGGTAAATAAATGATTTTCTATTATTATTAATTCTATTATTATGTTGGAGAATGTTCTATTACACTGTTATTAGAATTTAAAATATTTTTATTATAAATAGGTCTGCAACAAAGAATTGGTGTAGAAATTACCAGTAAGCATTTTTTTGTAATATTATAACTATTCTAATATTCGTAGAATATAGTTACAAATGATATAAAAACAAATGCAGTAAACAAAAGCAATATGAAATTAATAAAATCAAAACTTTTATCTACATGCAACATTATTATGTTGCATGTACTTCTCTACGGTAATCTATTGATTACCGTAGAGTCCCGCACATCATCGATAAAAAATAAATTGATCAGCTATTAATTCAAACTAAAACTCTTTATACTTGTGATAGATTTTAAAGCATGGATTGGTACATAAGGTTACTCTGCGCACTTAACACATAAACCGGGATTCTCTGCGACACCTTTTTCTTAATTTCGTATGTTGACAAACAAAACAAACTCTGGATTTTTTCCCTTACGTATATTCCTTACGTATATATGGTCAGCCAGGTGGTATGCCGACAACCGCAGAGTATTTACTGAGCGGGATGTGGTTGGAATGGAATACTCTAGCTCAATTGTCTAATGACACATAATTGGAATTCAGCCAAGCTTTTTTGAGTTCCTTGAACGATTTGATAAAGCGCGTGAGCGTTTAACATGCACAAATCAATCAGATGAAGACCGAGCTTTTTTTGCCACTTTTTATTTTTTTCTTATGAATTGTATCGAATCCAACATCATGTCCGTGTTGTCAATTGTCCCTTTTTTTTTGTTATAATCAATAATAATTTTTTGTTTATTTTTCGGCAATCCTGTTTCTCTACAGTATTTATTCGTAGGGTCAAAAGCTGTATTGTGAAACGTTGAAAACATATGGATTTCTCTTTTGTCTTTGTATTTTACAGCAATCAGGGGTTTATTATATTTTGCATCGATTTCCCCTTTCTTCACAGGTTTGAATTCTCCAATATTAGTTTTCTTCAACCGGTTGACCCTTACTGTACCACAAGCAAATGTTTGATGATTGTACAAATAATTGAAAAGATTTGGCCTGCCTGGAGTAATTGGGTGCATAGATTGCACCCATATAGCTTTGGTAAAGCCCAATGATGAAGAACATTTATACTATAATAGAAAAGAGTATCATTCATTAAATGTTCAAATGGTAGATATAATATTTATTTGTACTGTATGGCATGTTAAGGCTAGAACACTTCTTAATAATAGTTTCATTTTCATCAGATTTGTGATTGTGATCTACGGGTTATGAATGTTAATGCCAAGTTTTGTGGAGCTACTCATGACTCGCATATATGGTCTTCTAGTCTTGTTGAACCATATATGCGAGAACTTCACCAAAATAATGAACAAGTATGGCTATTAGGTAGGTATTTTTAATAGTAAAATGATATAATGTACAGTTTGCCTGTGAATAACTAATTGAACGAAATTTTCAGGGGACTCTGGATATCCCCAACGCCCTTGGCTTATAGTACCTATTCTCAATGCAGTTCAAGGTAGTAGAGAAGAACAGTACACTCAAAAGCATGTGCAAGCCCGTAACTGCATTGAGCGCCGTTTTGGACTACTTAAAGCACGGTGGAGATGTATGCTTAGAGACAGAGTTCTTCACTACCATCCTCATGTAGCTAGCCACATTACGATGGCATGTTGTGTGTTACACAACATAGCTTTGGAAGCTGGCTTGCTGCTACCACCTTCTGCTACACATGATGATGGGGATGATATAACAATGCAAGATCCCACACCCACTGATACAGGTAGCTAAAATGAACTCATTCAAGGAAGAGCCATGCTTAGCCGTTTATTAAATAGGTTGTAGTAAAATAAGATTGTCATTTTAGCTAGTAATTTTATTTTATTAACATTTTTTTTAGTGTAATTGTTGTAATGTTTGTTGTAATCATTTATTTTTTCTTGCTTTTATGTACCCTCTTTTTATAATGTGAATGTGAGAACACTGTAGACTCCACGAATTTTTAGATTACTTCCTATTATGACTATTTTTTTATTGTGATTATTTTTATTGTAATTATTTTTGTTGTGCTTTTGGGAACAACTGATCTACACTGTCCTTACCTAATTTATAATGTAAGATAAACAATACTTTTTTAAATAAAAGAGTAACCATGGAGTTTCTTGCCGGTCCTTCTCCATAGGAAACAACCAATTTGGAACCGTGCACTAGCTTCTGACGTTTTATAAGTGCCCATGTAGGCCTATGTAAAATAAAAATATTTTGATATTTTGTTTCTTTTTTTTATTAAAATATAAAATTTATCATTCTTAAAAAATTGATAGATTTTAGGATACAATTACTGTAGGTACATAAATATTAGAAATAAAAAATATATAATTTGAACAATTAAGGTTTATAGAAAAGGGAAAATAAACTGGATTGGAATAGCAAACAAATGATTTATTCCATTTTAATACCAGTCAAAAAATACCACTGCAATTACTTTGAACCTGATACTATTGTTTCAACTAATACTAAAATAAATTCACGGATATAAAGTACAGTCAACAAAATTGCATTATATAGAACTCTTCTTCTTCCTGCCCTTGTCCCATATTACTTGGGGTCGGCGCAACACGTTTTTTTCTTCCACTCTATCCTGTCAGCCGTCACACTATCACTAACTTCCTTTTCTTTCATATCACTCCTCACACAATCTTACGTTGCCCCCGCCCGGGTTGGTGCAACAACCCTGGTCCATTTCCCACAGGAGCCGGGTGCTGCCCCTGCGCGTCGCCTGTGGGGTACGCCCTAACTCTATCGCGCACTCTATTATTTCTCGACATGTTACAGTTGATTTGGCAACTATTTTATAGTCGGCCGCCAGCCTGACACCAACCCTCCTTGGGAATGCTTTTGTTGGTGGTTTACGCACCACCATGCGGAGACCTTCGGTGCTTCATAGTACGCACGGTCACAGAAATGTCCCTTAGTCGCCTCTTACGACACCCACGGGAAGAGATGGGATGGTGCCATTCTTTACGTCCGAACACCATACGGACGAGAACCTTTTAATTGAAATAAAATTCAGTAAAAAAAAAAGTATTTATTTAGCAAATGTCTAATTTAATAATAAAATGTGGTTGATAAACTTTGCTAAAACTTTAGTTTTTCTTTATACATGTACAAATATTTTTTTTGAAAAACATTTTAATCAAACTAAAACATTTTACTTACAATTTAAAAATGACAATATGTTATAAAAAAATCAAATCAACAATATAAGGTGTTAAAAAATTAACTGCAAGAAAACTAAGAACTGGTTTAGAATTACAAATAAATAAATTTGGCGAAAAAAAGATTTTTAAATAACAACCCGTTTCGGAGATATGCAATATTTTCACTTCACACAAAATTATTGAATATGCGCACTGTACACCGCACGTACGCCGGCGCGGCCGCCCCGCCGTAGGTACGCGTGAGTCGTTCACCCCTGTGACACGACACGCGACGGCGCAAATTCGTAAACAGCTGATTCTAATTTTTCCATCACATTTCTCAGACTTTGGACTGGCAAATTATCGAGCTTACTTACAAATAGCATATTTTATTATACCTATAGGACTATTTAAAATTAACTAGTCTAATAAGCGCTGGTAGACTCCTAGGATTGTTTGGACAGCAGGCACTCGTCGTTGCTCACCATACAGTTCACGGTAACGGTTACGTGCCGCAGCTAAACTTTGACCAGTCGTAATGTTGCACACTACCATATCTAAGTACTCTCGATTGGAATACGTAAACGGCATTATTAAAAGCACGAAACTGCACGAACGCACGTATTCGCCGTAATGACACAAGAAAACACCCTTACCGCGCGACGGATTTCGGACAACTAAGGGTCGGGAGGGGTAGAGAGAGCTGCGGGAAGAGTAGCGGGCGGCGGGGGAACCGCTAGCAAGCCGCTCGCGCGCGGTACGATGGCGGCCCAAGCCGCAAGCGGAGCCCTGGGTACAGCGCACAAAAAAATATTATACTAAATTATTTTATTTATGTGAAAACATAAAAACGCTCAAAAAAAAAATTTTTTTTTTTTGATGTGTTCCTTTTTCGATGTCGAGTAAGTGGACAAAATTCTTGCAGTTAATTTTTTAACACCTTATATAAAGTTAAATATTAAAAGCTACCTGCCATAGTTATTATAAGTACCTATGTAATAACGATGTCCGATTATTAAAAAAAAAATGTAAAATATCACAGAAAATCAATGATCAAATCAGTCATCCATCACTTATAAAACAATGAATTAACGATTGTAAAATATAGAAAATCAACTTTTTGTATGATAAATAGTAGTCAGTCTTTTTTTTAAACAACAAATAAATATTAACAATTCACTTTTAATAATATAACAATTGTAAAATATCACAGAAAATCACAGAGTATAATCAGCTAAATAAAAAAATATTATTATTATAATAGTGCACAACTGAGACCACTATCACTACATTAGTCATTTAATGGTATAATTTCTGTCGAAGGTAGTGATGATGGTCTCAACTGTGGCAACATCTCTATTAAATTGTCGACAGCACTGCCCAAACGACTTAAAATTAGATTTTTTTGTTCTTCTATTTCTATTTTCCTTGATTCGATTTCTAGACTTTTTGCCTCTAGTCGTAGCCTTTCAACCTCCCTCTCGTGGTATTTATTGTCACGGTCCGCCTCTAGTTGTAGCCGGCGATGTTCAACGGCCACGAACTCGCTTGTGGCTCGTTCAAAGGGCGTTTGAATGCGACGTGTACGCGCTTGATGAAGTCTGCGGCGCCATGGCGTGAAAGTGGTGGGCGTCGCTGCGGGCGACGGGCTTTCACGATGCCGGCGCCGCCGCTGCGGAACACCCCGTGACGTGAACGCGGTAGGCGACGCTGCTGACGGCATCGGTGCGGACGCAGTGCTGGGTAGCGGCGTGTGAAGCGACGCCGCTGATAGCATCGGTGCGGACGCAGTGCTGAGCAGCGGCATTTGGAGCGCCGCCGCTGACGACATCAGTGCGGACGCAGTGCTGAGTAGCGGCGTTTGGAGCGACGCTGCTGATAGCATCGGTGCGGACGCAGTGCTGAGCAGCGGCATTTGGAGCGCCGCCGCTGACGACATCGGTGCGGACGCAGTGCTAAGTAGCGGCGTTTGGAGCGACGCTGCTGATAGAATCGGTGCGGACGCAGTGCTGAGCAGCGGCATTTGGAGCGCCGCCGCTGACGACATCGGTGCGGACGCAGTGTTGAGCAGCGGAATTTGGAGCGCCGCCGCTGACGACATTGGTGCGGACGCAGTGCTGGGCAGCGGCATTTGGATCGGCGCCGCTGATGAAATCTGTATGGTCGCGATGCTGGGCAGTGGCGTTTGGACTGGAGTTGGGAAAGTTGGCATTGAAGGAGGGGCGGTAGATGCTGTTGTTGCTGACAACAAATAATTATGGTCATATTATATTTAATGTCCAATTAATTGTTATTATTATTATATACTTTATTGTACACCATTACACATACAGAAGAAACTTAAAACTAAAACACATACATACAATGGGCGGCCTTATCGCATTCAGCGATTTCTTCCAGACAACCTAGAATGGACAGTAATTGCCTGGACAAAACATGGGGCTGTCAATGGTGTGACAAAACAATATCATACATATATATTATAATAGATACACAGATATATACATATATTATATAATAGATACATATATACATACATATTGAGGACTATAAACAGAAATATAAATGACGACTATCGATATTCACAGCGACAGGTAATGTTCCTTAACAAGTTTTTTAAAGACAGGCAACGATTGAGCGCGTTTAATTGCATCTGGCAATTCATTCCACAGGCGAGCAGCCTGAACAGTAAAAGATTTATCATAAAAAGCACTGGTATGGATTGGCATTTTAAGTCGCAAGTTCTCTGATGACCTTAGCAGTTTTGTATGTGAGTTGCCGAGAAACTCAAAACGTTTTTTAAGGTAAAGAGGCGTAAAAGGGGAAAAGAGAATATTATATAAAAGTGAAAGAATATGAGCATTCCGGCGAAGGCGAATTGGCAACCACTTGAGCTTTACACGAAATTCGGAAACGTGGTCATATTTGCGCAGACCAAATATGAATCTTATACAAAAATTTTGAAGCCGCACAAGTTTATCCAGTTGCTCTTGAGTAAGGTCAAGATAGCTGGCATCAGCACAATCAAGGATGGGAAGAAGAAGTAACTGTGCAAGCGCAATCTTGGTGGCAATCGGAAGAAAATTACGAAGTCTTCTCAAAGATGCAGCAGATGCGAATAACTTACGGCTGACTTCTTGTAGCTGAGCAGTCCAAGAAAAGTTCTTGTCAATAAATATCCCCAAGTTCTTAACTTTATCACTAAAAGGAATAACAGAGTTGTCAAAAGAGACTTGGGGAATTATTTGGTCAAAACATTGTATCTTAAAGAAAGGTACCTTGTAGAGGATATGAAGGAATAAATTCCAACATAATTTCGTCTGTGGCAGGGGAGGGACAGACTATATCTCTGGTTGGTGGTGGTAAAGAGTTTCCCTCTGATGGTGCGGCCTGAAAAATATGAAGAGTATAAATTAGATAGATTACACTTGTTTGTGAATGAAAATACAATAATAAGCAAACACCGCAAGCAAAAGACTAAAACTTACGTCAAAGCCTCTCGCCGCAATTTCAGCTTGGACCAATGACAGCAGACAAGCCCATTATGCCCAATACTCTCTCTTCTGCAGCAGTGAAAGTTTGCCTGCTGCTTGGACCACCACCCGTACCAGAAGCCTCTCTTCGCATTGCCAGGCTTTTTTTTTGTTTTGGTTTTCCAGTCTGCCCACACCTGAAAAATTTATTTTTATTAATTTGTCTGTTAAGTTTTACCATTTAGGTTTTAATCAATCATTTTCTGGAATAAAATTAATGATCTGATTGTTTTATTTACTTCATCTTGTTAACTACTAATAATGAATGATATGGTAAGGGGAGGGGGGGTATAGAACACTAAATGATAATATGGAAAATCATAAAATAAAATTTGACTCAGGTTTTTTTTTGTGAGAATCTTACTTTTTTCCATTTCATTAGTGGCCTTACAGCTCCTCCTCTTATGGAGTTAAGTATTTACTCCAATTCCTTCCACAATTATATCGTCGTGCCTAGAACACAAAACTATTTTAGACAAATAAAGGTCTATCGATTAAGTAAACAAACGACAGTTTTCTTCGTTTCGTAATAGCCATATTAGTTCATTCACGTCTGTTTATTTTCAAGCCCCAAGCGGACACCGGTGTCCGCATATCTATTGTTTTTCTATTGTGTCTTTAACCCATTCATTGCTACATAAATTTTAAAAAACTTCACCTGAGTGCCACTTAATATTTTTAATGATTACAATAGAAAGTACGTAATTAAATATGTTTTTTAATTTAAAAAATATCCGAAATGAAAAAAAAAACACCTAAAAAAGGTAAAAGCAACAAATGCGTTGGTGGCACTGGTAAAAGAATTTAAATCGTAAGTGCCGTTCAACACACCTTTTGCGTTGACGATTGGATAGTATTATGCAACATGTTCTGGGAGACTGCTGATGCCCGTTATGTCAATATAATTACCGTTGTATTCTTTCTATTTATAATTTAGTTATTTTTTATTTATAATTTTGTATTAATATTTCCTACTACTCCAATTAATATTATAAATGCGAAACATTGTGTGTGTTTGTTACCGTACGTTTGCACTGCCTTTCGGCTGTGAAAACGTCCGTACGTACATTTACAGGAAAACATGTTGTGAACGCGTAATGTTCACGCTGACAGAATACAGTTATTTGATAATTTCTGACAAATCCCTTTGGCCAGCCGCTAAGTGGCCGTATTATATTTTAAAAATATATATTATATGTTAAATGTATGCCAAATTTCATCCAAATTTGTCCAGCCGTTTATGCATGAAGAACGTCTGGACGCATTTGCAAACATCATACAGAATAGACGATTTTAATGGATTGCGGGTAAGTAAACAATATTTAAATTTTGAAAATATGACAAACAAAAAGAGTAGGTATAAATGAAGGATATATTTAATATTTAAAAAAAAAACATGATCGAGAAGTTTGGAAGAAGAAAGGGGAGGCCTTTGCTCAGCAGTAGGACACAAAATCAAATTACCAAAAAAAAAAAAACAATGAAATTAGTAGTTGTGATACTCTATAAAACAATCTTTTATACAAAACCCATATTGTTCGGGACAATCGCGACAGAAATATGAAGTGTCTTTTCTGACTTTTTTTGAAATCCAGCACTGCCTACACCGACGTCGTAAAATTTTTCTTGCTGTGCCATTATTTTTAAACGAACATTGTTGAAGAACGTGCACTTGACTTTTTGAAACTGAACCTCCCGTTGTGTCTTCTACATCAGTATTTAACAATTTCATTATAATGTCAAGCTTATAATCATAGAAACTTTTTTTCGTCGATAAAATGTTGTGTAGCGTGTACGAATTATACAACATTTGCTGGAACACGTGCACCCCTAACTTCTTGTACCACCGTATGGTCTTATGCTCACATGAGTAGTATGCTAGCATTTGATCCTGGTGATCTATACCACCCATGCATCTATTGTATTTTACTATAACTTCAGGTTTGGAAACCGTTTCACCGCGTCGATTCGTAACGCTAGTCATGTCAGATCCATGTTGTGATGAAATCATTAGAACGTCCCGTCGGTCTTTCCATTTCAAAACACAAATCCCACAACTATTAAATTTCGCTATGGATTCGCCACGTTTTAATTTTTTTTGTATAACTTCTTTTGGATTGTTTTTTCTGTTGACACGTAAAGTACCCGTACAATATGTTTTGATCGTCAATAATTTTTGTGCAAGATTCACTGAATTATAAAAATTATCCATATAAATGGAATATCTCTTGTTTATATAATTAGATAGTAAATTCAAAACAACTTTTACAGTGTGATTGGCACCTCCCGCTACAGTATCAGAAGCGCCGGCATATACAATGGTCTTCATGACTACTCTATATTCGTCGGTTAAGATATAAAGCTTTATACTGTAGGGATGTTTTTTGCCTTTGAGATATTGTCGGAATATTATACGACCTCGAAACAAAACCATTGACTCATCTATGGCCAGATTTTTCGACGGGTAATAAATTTCTTCCATTCTTTGGTTAAAATAGTTTATCAAACTATTTATTTTTGACAGCATATTATCGGACAAGTCGTCTTCAAAATTTAGTGTTCTCATAATTAACAAAAATCTGTTCCTGCTCATGTATTTGGAAAAAGCTGGTAAACTAAACAGTGGATGTTTTGTCCAGTAATCTGTAACTCTGTTTAGTTTGATAGTTCCCATATGGAACAAAATGCCAAAAAATGTTTTAATTTCTGGAACAGTTACATCTTTCCATAGTCTCAGTCTGCTTTTAGGATCCAGTATATTCAATAATAATTTAGACGCGTAATTATTAATTTTAGTGACTAACATTGTAAAAAACTCATCAGTCGCAATCAATTTGAAAAATTCGTACGGTTCATTTGTTTCATGAAGAATTTTGAGCTTCTTTTCGTGTTCATTAAAATCTATCATAGGTTCTATAGAAGGATCACGTTCAGTTCTCCATTCGTCATTAGTTAATTGTGAGGTTTCGTTAGAATTTATATTGTCGTCGTCACTCACTTCCGTCGCATCTTCGTTCAATTGCGTCGCGTCTTCACTTGCGTCAGAATATAAGCAATCATAGTCTGATACATTTTCCTGACTATTTTCTTCTTCTAAGTCGTCATCTTCCAATTCTAGCATCTTAATAAGGTCTTCCTCAGTTAATACTTTGTTCAGAGGGGATTTTTGCTTTCGGTTTTTCTCCATTATCTTCTCCTTCAAATATATTTCTCATTTCGTCCATTATGTCATCATTACTCTCACTATTTTCTTCCAAATCAGTCAGTGTTACTTTATTATCCCTTAAGACTACTCTTTGATTTTTAAGTATTTTAATACCTTTATTTCGTCTCATCCCTCCTCTCGTTTTAACACCGCTTCTTAAATAAGAAAGGTTTTCATTGACTGGAGGCGAATATAAAATAGGTGAATGTTTACTAGTGGAAGGTTGGGGTTCTATTAGGACATTTGAATAGCGGTTTGAAGGTTCCTGACTTTGAAGAGACATTGTATGTTATATATGAATGATATGAATAATGCGGACTAGCTGAGGAAGTTGAATTTACACATGAGTCATCCATATCTGAAAATCTGAAAAAAAAAAATTAGCTTTGTTAAACCCTGTTCCACTAGAGCAATCCTATTGGTGTAAATCCGGCACATTCCGAGCAATATAGCTTAGTTCAAGTTGAATCCCAACCTAAAACTACCATTAGGTATTTTGTTTCACTGCAATACCTAAGCACAGTGAATTAGCAAATAAAATCAATCAGTTCAGAAAAAAACATGCAATAAAGAAAAACCTTATCTATTTTGTGAGCCGCATCGGGAAAATATCTATAATAGAATGCTGAATATTTTAGTATGCATTTATTATAGTACTTTGTGTTGGAATCTTATTGTTTGGATAAGGTTTTCAAATGACAATGACACTTGTTGTCGTGTGTGACAGCTAATATTTTAAAGTTAGAAATAACTGTCGTCTAGATGGCGTTAGTTTTGATATTTGTTTTGTCAAATGACGATTTTACATCTAATGTGGCGCATTAAATAATTCTTGAACTTTATGTGACATTAAATCAAATGTTTCAGACATTTATATTTTTGTAAGGATTTTTCTGGTTGTTTTTATACATACACTGACTTGAATAAATAGTTAACTGTTTCTGCCAAGATGGCGGTAGATCCGGTCCTCACTTTTATTAATAGCGGGTGTTCGAACCCACGAGAGTAGTCGGTTGTCGATTTTAGAAAGGGCAAGTCAAGGAAATAAAAGTGCTGTGTGGATAAAGTCAGTAATGTTGAATTAGTGATCCAACAATTCAGAAGCGGGATATTAATAGTTGGTCGGTTATACCAGCCAATTATATCCAGGCCCACATACGTAAGTTTGGTTGTTCTGATTTGACGCTGTCATAGGGTAAGAAAACTAATTTTATTTTCTACCTGTTTTTTTTTTTTCTTCCTTTTTGTAATGTTCCTGTATTTAAAAGATAACTGTCTTTGTTGTAACGGATTGTGTTGGTTCAGTACCTTACACTGTATTGTAGTATTAAATATTGCGCTAGTAGCATTTGTGAACGCAAATAGGTTTGTTTATCTTTAAACTGACACAATTGTTTGGTACATATTCAAAGAAAAACTGAGTTTGATTATAATTTCCTCATCATTGAGGAGATTCACTGATCCAGTAAGGTCAATATCGATTTTTTTAAGAAACAAATGGGTACCTATTTATATTTTTCTGATAAGTTTTTTATTTCGAGCTGTGGGTTTACAAGTTACCCTCATTGTATTTTAATTGAAATGAATATAAATGTAGTGGTTTTTGTTTTAAACCAACGGCTATTACCCTTATTTTTACTGGTATTTTATTGATATAAATTTAACATGGACGGCAATATCGTTTGTGGATTTATTTTAATCATTTGAATACCGTAATTAGACAGAATAGAAAGACAATAGGTGTGCGGCGTTCGCTTGGGGCTTGAGTAATTGACAAATGATCTTGTATCAGACTAATCATAACTTTAATCTGAGACAAGTAGGTAAAACTTTGAAATATGTTGCTGATGTGTTGTGTTGCTTACCTACAATAATTATAAGAATGTACGGGTTCATCATATTGTTTTCAACTATTTGGTTCTATTTGAAAACAGTTAGTGGTCTGGTTAAATTTGAATTTTTACGGCCACTAAGCAGTCATTGTTAGTGATTACATTAGTATTAAAAGGCTTGATAATCCAACCTTAAATCCGATTGAACTATAAAGTCGTTTTCCAAACAAGGCCGAGACTAACAGCTAGCACTTTTTATAACATTTGTTGTGTGCAATTATTGTTCTAAAAGCAGTAGCAATGGGTGCAGCGTGATGCGTGAGGCAAGCGCAGCGTGGTGTGCCAGACGAGCGCAGTGTAGTACACCAAGAGACCGCAGCGTGGTGCGTGAAGCAAGTGCTGCGTATTATGTAAGGTGAGCGCACTGTGGTGCGCCAAGCCGCCGCAGCGTGGTGCGCCAAGCGGCCGCGGCGTGGTGCGCCAAGCAGCCGCAGCGTGGTGCGCCAACTGGCCGCGGCGTGGTGCGCCGAGCAACTGCAGCATGGTGCGTAAGGCGAGCGCAGCGTGGTACGCCATGCGAGCGCAGCGTGGTACGCCATGCGAGCGCAGCGTGGTACGCCATGCGAGCGCAGCGTGGTACGCCATGCGAGCGCAGCGTGGTACGCCATGCGAGCGCAGCGTGGTACGCCATGCGAACGCAGCGTGGTACGCCATGCGAACGCAGCGTGGTACGCCATGCGAGCGCAGCGTGGTACGCCATGCGAGCGCAGCGTGGTGCGCCATGCGAGCGCAGCGTGGTACGCCATGCGAGCGTATTGTGGTGCGCATGGCGAGCGCAGCGCGGTGCGCATGGCGAGCGCGGTGTGGTACGCCATGCGAATGCATTGTGGTGTACGTGCAGTGCGCATGGTGGGCACCGCGCAGTGCATAAGGCAGGCGCCGCGTAGTGTGCAAAGTAGGCGTCGCGCAGTACGCAAAGTAGGCGTGGCGCAGTGCGCAAAGTAGGCGTCGCGCAGTGCGCAAAGCTGGCGTCGCGCAGTGCGCAGAGCAGGCGTCGCGCAGTGCGCGGAGCAGGCGTCGCGCGGTGAGCAAAGAAGGCGTCGCGCGGTGCGCAAAGCAGGCGTCGCGCAGTGCGCAATGCAGGCGTCGCGCGGTGCGCAGAGCAGGCGTCGCGCGGTGCGCAGAGCAGGCGTCGCGCGGTGCGCGGAGCAGGCGTCGCGCAGTGCGCAAAGCAGGCGTCGCGCAGTGCGCAAAGCAGGCGTGGCGCAGTGCGCAAAGCAGGCGTCGCGCAATGCGCAAAGCATGCGCGGCGCAGTGCACAAGGCGAGCGCGTTGCAGTGTGCAAGGCGGGCGCCGCGCGGTGTGCAAGGTGGGTGCCGCGCAGTGCCCTAGGCAGACGCCGCGCAAGGCAAGGTGAGCGCAGTCGAGTGGGAATGTAATCGATGCACAAGGGGTGCAATGCGTAGTTGTTTGATTGCACAATATGTGCAAGGCATAGTTGTTTGATTGCACAATATGTGCAAGGCATAGTTGTTTGATTGCACAATATGTGCAAGGCATAGTTGTTTGATTGCACAATATGTGCAAGGCATAGTTGTTTGATTGCACAATATGTGCAAGGCATAGTTGTTTGATTGCACAATATGTGCAAGGCATAGTTGTTTGATTGCACAATATGTGCAAGGCATAGTTGTTTGATTGCACAATATGTGCAAGGCATAGTTGTTTGATTGCACAATATGTGCAAGGCATAGTTGTTTGATTGCACAATATGTGCAAGGCATAGTTGTTTGATTGCACAATATGTGCAAGGCATAGTTGTTTGATTGCACAATATGTGCAAGGCATAGTTGTTTGATTGCACAATATGTGCAAGGCATAGTTGTTTGATTGCACAATATATGCAAGGCATAGTTGTTTGATTGCACAATATGTGCAAGGCATAGTTGTTTGATTGCACAATATGTGCAAGTCATAGTTGTTTGATTGCACAATATGTGCAAGGCATAGTTGTTTGATTGCACAATATGTGCAAGGCATAGTTGTTTGATTGCACAATATGTGTAAGGCATAGTTGTTTGATTGCACAATATGTGCAAGGCATAGTTGTTTGATTGCACAATATGTGCAAGGCATAGTTGTTTGATTGCACAATATGTGCAAGGCATAGTTGTTTGATTGCACAATATGTGCAAGGCATAGTTGTTTGATTGCACAATATGTGCAAGGCATAGTTGTTTGATTGCACAATATGTGCAAGGCATAGTTGTTTGATTGCACAATATGTGCAAAGCATAGTTGTCAGAGTGCACAATATGTGCAAGTCATAGTTGTTAGAATCCACAAAATGAGCAAAGCATAGTAATTAAAATGCACAAGGTGTGTAAAGCATAGTTGTTAGAGTATACAAGGTTTTTAAAGCATAGTTAGATTGCACAAGGTGTGCAAAGCATAATTATTGGAGCAAATATATAGGTTTGATTTATTTGAAAAAAAATTAAGGAATATAAATCTGAATTCGAACGCACAAAGTGTGCAAAGCTTAGAGCCCAATTCCCCAATAAACTAATTGCGATTAATTAAAACAAATACAGTTAGAGCGTCTAATCGAGATTATAGCCTCATTTGCATTTCACCGATATGAATTGAATCTAGTTTGGGCTAACTCAGTTTTAATTCTTTTGTTGTCGCCCATGTTTATGATACGGGTCTAAACTAGATTACGCTGAGCTCAGTTTAGTTGAACTAAGTTTTTATATTGAATAATGAAATCAGCCCTTAGTTGTTAGAATACACAAAGTGTGCACAGCATATTTGTTAGATTGCACAAGGTGTGCAAAACATAATAATATGTAGTTGTTGAGTGCACAAGATGTGCAAAGCATAGTAGTTAGAATGCACAACAAAGCATAGTTAGTAGGCACAAGGTGTGCAAAGCATAGTTGTTAGATTGTAAAAGGTGTGCAAAGTATAATTATTAGAGCAAATATTTCTTTTTTGATTTGTTTGAGCAAATAAACAAATATGAATCTGTATTAGAATGTATAAGGTATGCAAAGCATACTTGTTAGATTGCACAAGGTATGCAAAGCATAGTTGTTAGAATGCACAAGCCGTGCAAAACGTAGTTGTTGGAATGCACAAGCTGTGCAAAGCATAGTTGTTTGAGTGCACAGCGTAATTATGCATAAGGTGTGCAAAGCATAATTATTAGAACAAGTTCTGACGGTTTCAAGGTAGTAGCGACTTGTACCACCCTAGTGGTTTCAAGGTAGTAGCGACTTGTACCACCCTAGTAAGGTTTCAAGGTAGTAGCGACTTGTACCACCCTAGTGGTTTCTAGGTAGTAGCGACTAGTACCACTAGTAATACAGTATATAGCGTACAGTTTTATTTTGGCGGCTTCGAGGTAGAAGCGACTTGTACCGCCCCAGTGGTGTTAAGGTAGTAGCGACTTGTACAGCTCCAGTGGTATGGTAGTAGCGACTTGTGCCACTAGTAACGTAATTAGTCAGGATCAGAATCAGAATTTCAATTTGTTAAACATAGGTTTGAAGGCGTATGGATAGTTAAGGACAAAAAAAAAGCATAGAAAATAATAATATAAAAAAAAATTATACTCATACAAGAGACTAAAATAACTATTTTATATTTAGTTATTTTTATAAAATGTACTATTGAAAACGAACTTAAAAGAAATCTCAAAACAGTCAATATGTAAACCATGTGGTTGCATAATGAGAAATATTACAAATTGTCATAAAAAAAAAAGTATAGTAACATTTATCCATTAATAGCGAGATAGACTTTTCTTAAATTTTAATAAGGGTAAATTTTTGAATTATTGGGTTTTCGATGCCAAAAAAAAAAAGCTTATTTTCACACGATTTGTTCATACATTGAGGACGCACTGCAGTCTCTTTTTAAAAAAAAAAAAAAATCTGATAGCTTTTGAAACAGATATAAATTGATTCTAACAAACAAAGCAGTTTCGTAAATGTACATAGCTGGTACAGTCATAAATTTTAAGGATAGTTTTTGAGCCACATATTGACCGAATATATGGTTTAAAAATACATGGTTTATAACGTACAGTTGTATGTTGGCGGCTTCAAGGTAGAAGCGACTTGCACCGCTCTTTAAGTTTCAAGATAGTAACGCCTTGTTCTACAAGTAATGTATGTAGTATATATTATACCATACTGTATGTACATACAGTTGTATGTAACTGATTGTTATCGATTAATGGTAGTGTTTCTTTTATGCAATTGTAATTTACAGGTACGGGGACAGGGTGTGAAGTCCCCGTGAACCTTCATCAAAAACCAAGCATCCTCCCAACAGATGGATGTTGTTGTCTCATCCGGGCAGCTGTCTGGTGGTTGATGTCAGATTTTTATGTGGTTAGATCGCACGGAGAACTCTGAACTGCAATGCAGGATTTATAATTTTTTGTCGTTAATTTGTTATGTGGCAACATAAATGATTGATAAGAGTCTTTCAGGCGTCGTGATGCACGCCAGGTCAGTGGAAGTTTGGTTCCAGTGAGTCAGAACCGGATACCGCATAGATCTCGGTGATTCTGAGCTGTGTGTGGTGATGTTCCAGTGAGTCAGGGTGGTACTGTCCCAATGATTCGGGGATGCCCCAGTGAGATAGTGGTGATGTTCCATGAGTCGAGATAATTCTGCAGATTCCAGTTGGTCGGAGAAGTGCTGCAAGTACCAGAGGGTTGGAGCGATGATGTGTAACTCAATGCAAGCATTACGTCTGACTGCTGTCGTCAACCAGGAAAGTCTCTTCACATGATGGCCAAAAGTACAGTCTGCTTAGTCAAGGTCACTGATGGGGCTAAGATCAGATTAGCATGCTTGTGGTGAGGTTACCTTTTAAAGCCGTAGGTGCTGGCTGCTGGCTCAAGAGTTTTAGGAAGTGACATATGACATCACGATGTGGTAGCTGCATGAAGGCTGCGTTAATGTCGAGTCGAGTCGAGGTTCACCAGAGGTTGGTTAGAGGTATGCGGAACAGTGAACAAGAACGAAGTCCCGCAAACTACCATTACCTTCATTTCTTTAAAATTTGATCGTTAAAGTAAAAGACACTGTCGCAATTACGCAGGGACGCGTAAGTTATGCGGATGGCCGAATGTTGGAATCTTATTGTTTGGATAAGGTTTTCAAATGACAATGACACTTGTTGTCGTGTGTGACAGCTAATATTTTAAAGTTAGAAATAACTGTCGTCTAGATGGCGTTAGTTTTGATATTTGTTTTGTCAAATGACGATTTTACATCTAATGTGGCGCATTAAATAATTCTTGAACTTTATGTGACATTAAATCAAATGTTTCAGACATTTATATTTTTGTAAGGATTTTTCTGGTTGTTTTTATACATACACTGACTTGAATAAATAGTTAACTGTTTCTGCCAAGATGGCGGTAGATCCGGTCCTCACTTTTATTAATAGCGGGTGTTCGAACCCACGAGAGTAGTCGGTTGTCGATTTTAGAAAGGGCAAGTCAAGGAAATAAAAGTGCTGTGTGGATAAAGTCAGTAATGTTGAATTAGTGATCCAACATTTGTTACATTTAATTAGTTACAAAAAAAAACATTCGTCAGCAGGATAGTGTTCATAGACAGCAAAATTACAAATTATGCACCAAAAAAAGTTGTAGAAAAACAATTTTTTCAACATTTCGTCTTCATTGGTAAAAACAAAATGTTGCAGCGAATACAAAATTGTACTGTGCCCACAACCAAAACATAATTCACGTTTTATAAAATGCGTCAATGGCCATGGCCATTTTAAATTTTGTTGCCAATATAAAAAGAAGTTTGTTCGCTCGAAGTAATCATCCACGTCCAGAAGGATTACCATTGTAGATAATGTAATAATCTGGCAGTAAGTATACCTCTGTAAATTCTTCGTAATACTCTGAAAATGACTTGTAACAAATAGAAAATAGCAGATTGTTAGTTTGAATATTTTCTGTGCATCTACTCAAAAAGTAGGTACAAATAGGCAACATGCAACATACCCGCACATTGGAAAATAATCTAGATTTCTGATTTACATTCAAAGACAAATAGTTTATTAAAAAACCATGCTTATCAATCACAGTCGTTACCATTTTGACGTTAATTCAATTCGATCTCGATCCCGTCGGTTATATATTCTAAAAAACCACTGTTGTAAAAGATTTCGGCCTAAGGATGAATAGCATTATAAATATCACTGTGGTAGTTCAACATAAAATAGCATAATTTCATCTCACATTTTTCAATTTGTCAAATATCTGCTAGCTTGCAAAATATTTAGTAAGTACGTAAATAATTTTAGCGTGATTTGTTATACATAAAACCATCCAAAAAATATTTTTACTGCTATGCCAATGAACGCACCGTATCCGTGCAGGTGATTTTATTTAAAAATATACGATGAAACAGCAGGAAAAAATGATAAAATTAAGAATATTGCTTACCTTTATCTCCCAATTCACAAATATACAATAAACACCCACTAAAACTTCAGTTATCCCAAAATTAAATAGGACTTTCACAGCACCAACCGTTCAACTTCAACTCTTCATTAATGGCCTTTGTGGAAGAGACACCACAATTTTGCCAATATCACGTACGAACTATTAATATACCATCAAACGCTGGAGAGTCCACCGCACCAACCGTTTTTTCCTTGCCAAAACAAGAATGACAGTTCGAAGCAATTTTTTTTTTTAATCATTTTTATTCATGACCATAGATACAAGTCTTTCAGTCGAATACATTGGTTTGCATCACAAATTCATATAAAATAAAAAGAATTCAATACATTTTTTAAATACGACAATTATACATTATCTACATAAATGTTTAAATATAACTTCACGTTTTTCAGGTTGAGTGGGTTTTTTTTTTTTTCGGTAGGTAAAATCATCCAATGACAAATCCCGCCCTTGGGTGGAGCGGGAAGTAGTGTCAGACTCTTACTGACTAAAAACCTACCCCGTTTCATTCTTCGCCTTGGTCCCAGGGTCCAGGGTGCCATTTTCACATACCCTTTGACCCCAGTAGGCTTCGGCCCTGTCGGGCCCCTACAGTTTGCTGACAACTCCTTGAGGCCCGCGGGAACAGTGCGCGCCGTAAACGACTTGAGCTCGGACCGGTCTATTACCGGACGGACGGACAGCGAGCTACCCATTGCCCGCCGTCCGCGAGCCCGCGCCTACGGTGGCCGGAAATCGGGATCGGAAACCCGGCGGCGGCGGCGGCGTGTACGCCGTTGCCTGATGCGGTCGGCCTCCTCCTTTGCTAGCATTACTGCTTCGCAGAAGGAGGCGACCGCCTGCCACTCCTCCTCGCTCCGGAGCATGGCTTGAACCAAACCCCGGCGCGAGAGATCGCTGCCGCCGATCGCCCCCACAAGGACACGGCGATGCTCTTCCCAAGCGGGGCACACCTCGACTGTGTGCTCCACCGTGTCCTCCGGACGCTCCGCACAGTGGCGACATCCGGGCGTCGTCTCCGCACGAATCATGTAAGGTTGAGTGGGTACATCTCAGTGATATAATTACTTACAACTAATTTAATTATGTACATAATAATATGTGATATGAAATTATTAAATTTTTTCTACTGTGTTACAAATATATCTATACAACACACTAAAATAATTCTTATTTGCTAATAAATCCTTTAGGCGGCGGGGAACACTCTGACTTTGAATGTCACTGGGTGCTTTTCATTCGGTGCGGTAGTCAACCATGGTCGACCATGGTCGCACACAAGTGCCTTCCTTTCGTCGCTGTGGTCAACTATGGTCGACTATCTCGTACTACGGCAAAAACCGTGGTTTCGAGGAAGAAATGAAGAAAAAGAAAGCGAGGGAGGAGGAGGGAGGGATAAGTTGGCGGGAGCGGGAGTTGTAGGTAAACATTCGTGGGAGGTCTCGTTCATTCATTCATTCATACATTCATCATCCGTTGATTTCATCCATTCGCTTTGTTCATTCCATATATACTTCATTATTTTCCATTCCCGAAATTATCTACAATCATGTCAGCTACACCAGAATCAAGGGTGAGTTAATGTGTAACTATCTGGGTTATTTCTTCATATCTGTGCAGTAACCTCTCTTTAAGACAGGCACCAAGTTTATATTTATAAGTTTCCTCATTTGTCGTGTTTGTAAAAGTACATATTGAAGTGATTGCTGCATAGAGGCTGCATTTTTAATTCCAGAACTAACTGAACAAAATCATGAACATTTCACTTTATATCTTCCATTCTGTAGCTGCTACATGATTTTTTAGGATGTAATTTTTATTTATTTTATTTTCAGAAGCGCTCTATAGTACTAACGAAGGAGCAGTTATCAAGTATTATGGCCTCAGGAAAGCTGCAACTTTTATCAACCAGCCCCTCCAATGTCCCTACTCCGCATCCTATCATAACCCTCCAAAGGCCAGTACGCCTTTCACCAGCTGCAACAACTTCAGCATCCTCATCTCACACCCTCATCATCAACCAACAACTCAGCAATCAGCAACCAATGCCTCGTGGACAGCAGGAGCCACTAAAACTTTAGTAGATGTGGTGCTCCGAAAAAACATCAACAACGACAGATCGAGCAAAAACAAAAAAAAATGGGAGGAGGTTGCTGACGATGTAGGACAGGGGATGACACCCACCCAGTGCCGTAATAAGTATTTCAATTTAAATAAAACAAGATCAAAGAAGAAAAGAGAAAAAACAGCTTCAGGAAACGGGACTGTAAAATTTGATGACTGTGAACAATATTTGGAAGACCAGTTGCATTCCCTGAAAGAGCCGGTGGAAATTCCGGATATTGAACTGATTACAGCGGCATCATCGGTTCTTTCAGGGGAATGTCATCTACAGGAGGAAGAAATTGATGATCCCCAATCTGTTGCTGAGGACAGTTTTACTAAGTCTTAGTTGTAATAAAAAGTGTTCAGAATTGTGTTATGGGAAGAACTCATTTGTCTATTTTCCCTTTTTTCTGAATGCTTTGTTTTCTTTGTTAGATTGAAGTTTAACTGTATGGTATCATTTTTTGATCTGTTGTATATTTTCTTAGTTATACAGTATTAAGTTGATTTTCATGGTGGGCCATACTAGTATTTTGATTTTTGACAGTATGTTTTAGCGGACTTCTGTTAATTTTTAAGTGAGTCTGTTGAAGGACATTGCTGTTCAGCATTTCAGCCAAAGTGATCAGTGAATTGTCAGATCCATGTCCAGTCTCAAAGGAACATGCACAGTGACAATTCTGATCATATTGGCTGTATGAATGGTATTAGGATTGTTATTGTGTATGTTCCTTCAAGACTGATTAATATGTGATATTTTGAACCTGACGTACTTTGAGCTGTGACTTATGGTACAAACGATTGGCATCATTAAATAAAATGCATGCAAAGTATTGTGGATTTTTGTATTTTGAATCATTATTATTGGAATCATTTCATACAGGAATTTCACATTTCCTACTATCAGCTTTCAACCTCTTGCAATGGGTGCTCTCCGGTTTGGGGGAATAATAGCACCAGGGAACATGAGTCTAAATACTTGAACCATTCGATAATCTTCATTATCATAATTTTGCTCACCAATGTCATTTTCATTGCCGTCAATACCATTACCATCAATGGCATTGCCTTCATTTTCACTGTCTCCACTGTCACTATCACTTGCCTCTTGTCCATTGCCCCTGTGTCTTTCATCTTCATCAATAAGATCTTGTCCTACATCGCCACCTCTGATGCATATATTGTGCAGTACACAACAAGCAATAACTAAATTAGCAGCAAACTGCACATCCCTAAGTCTCAAAGTGTTCCTTAAGTATCTAAAACGAGATTTCAAGAGACCAAATGCTTGCTCCACGACAACACGAGCAGAGGAAACTCTTGTGTTGAAATCAATCTGTTCCACTGAGAGATTACCATAATCTTTAAAAGGAGTCACAAGCCATTTTTTACCAACACCATAATAACCTTTATCGCCCAGCAAAAATGTTCCCTGTGGAAAGACCTCATGCAAACGAGTTTCAGCCAGATTAAACAGTTCAGACCTCCTCAATACTCGTATGTCATGGTAAGAGCCAGGATCACCACAATGTACACTTGTGAACAGCATGTTGAAATCAGCAACAGCCTGCAAAATAATTGAATATTTCTCCTTACGGCAATAATAAACCCTGCCATACTGAATAGGTTTTTCTATAAAAATGTGAGAGCCATCTATAGCTCCAATGCAGTTTTGAATGTCAGATCGACCAGCAAAAGCTTCTGAAACTCTTCTAATATTTTCACCCCTAGGCCACATAATATGCTCATGCATGATGTTCAATATCCACGCTGTCACTCGTCTCACTATTCTAAATATCGAAGTCATGCCACATCCAAATAAATTTGCAATGTCTCTGTAGCATGGATCGTTTCCAACAAACCACAGAAATATGAGAAAGCTCAATTCAGCACTTTTCTTCTCTTTGCCGTCAGGGTGATTTGGAATGAACCCACCGGCATGGAGGGACTCTGTAAAGATAAAGCAAATGATGAAATAATTTTACAAAAACATTACAACGTAAAACACTTCCTTTAAAAAGCCTTACCAATGAGTCCATAGGCAACTGGACGAGGAAGTTTAAAATCTTGGTGAGATTCTTCATCGCTTTTCTCTTGAACTACGTCCAGAAAATTTTGCACTCGTGATCGTGGGCCACCAAACAGTAGTTCATCATAGGCCGCAAACATCGGCGCAACTTCTCCTTCTTCACTATCTACATCTGATTCATCAGAGTTGTCTGAAGGATCAGAACTGTCCGCTGAACCACTTTCATTGCCATTGCTGCTACTGCTGCTTGAGAGAACTATCGCTGCTGCAGCAGGACGTTCCAAAGCTTGCAAGAGTATATTATGATCATCACGATTAGGATTCATAATTAATATTCGTCCACATGCTGTAATGTCAAAAGTATTCACTGACTTAACCTTTCCCTGCAACGTTAATCAGGAGAATCCAACCAGTTTTATTGCTGATACGCCATCACACACTGTAACGGGGAACCCAGTATTCCTTGCTGCGGGTGTGCGGCACAGGTAATCGGGTGTCGATATCAGCAGAAAGTAATAAATCCGTTCTATTGGTGTATTTGACAACAAAACTTAGGCGACATGCAGACGACATTTCAAATGACAGCTCCACTGCCTCCTCGAAAACCAGTTGAAAACGACTCGTAACGGGCTCCGACTACGACCGAATGAAAGGCACCATGGTCGACCATGGTTGACCAGGGTTGACTACGCCTGTAGCGAATGAAAAGCACCCACTGTCGTTTATTTGGATTTCACTCAATTCACTGACCAAAATCAAACGGTGAATGTTAAAACTTGAACACTGAAAGATTATATGATCCAAATCAGCGTCATCTGCTCCACAGTGATAACATCGGCTATTGTTGATTATGCGAAATCTATACAGGTGAGCTGGTGCTAAGCAATGTCCTAATCTCATGCGTGATATAACAGTTATAAACTTTCTTGTGGTGTACTTGAAGTTACAATACCAAGGTTTAATAGGTAATTCATTTTGTATTTCAGCATACCATCTGCCTTTCGTTTCCAGAGTTATGTCCCAATACTCCTTCCATAACTGTCTATTCATTTCTTTAAAGACGCTGTAATAGTCTGTAAATGGAACTTTGACCAACTCGGATCTATCCTCATTGTGTTCTGAACGGGCCGCTATGTCTGCTACCTCATTCCCTCGAATGCCACTGTGTGAAGGTACCCACACTAATTCCACTTTAACATTCTTATTAATTAGTCTTTGAACTATTAATCTAACATTATAAATAATATAATTTAATTTAAAAGAAATATTTACATTATGTAGAGCAGACAAAACACTTTTTGAGTCTGTAACTATTAGAATATTATGTACATTATTCACAAAGTTATTTACATGCTGCAATGCATAATAAATTGCATAGCATTCTGCAGTGAAAATGCTACACATCCTATTTAATTTTGTACATTTAGTAGAATTTAACTGTGGGTCATAAAAAGCTGCATTTACTTTGTGATCTGTTTTAGATCCATCTGTGTATAAAACATAATGTTCCGGTCTATTGTCTTTAAACTCTATAAAATCTGATGTATTGTGTACTGCGTCTAAATGGATTGCAAAGCTGTTCATAATACTATTGTATGGGATTTTATACAGAGGCCAAATATCATTTTTAACAATATCTTTTGAAGTATTACTTACATGTTGAAATATTGTGGTCATTTCAGGCAGAGTTGCAGCAAGTAAAGAAGAAGCCGAGACAGCATTGAAAGAAATTGACTGGGAGATTTCCGGATGTATTGTTAGTTTCATAAGTAAACGATTATCATTTGATGCCATGACTTTTAATAAAAATCTCTCAGCCAACAACAACCGTCTTAGTGTCAAGGGAGGTATACAGGTCTCAACCTCTAACGAATTGATAGGTGTGGAGCGCATGGCACCGCAAATAAGTCTTAATCCCATATTTTGTATTATATCTAATTTTCGTAACAAGGTGCTATTGGCATTCATGTAAGCTAGACTACTATAGTCAAAATGGCTTCGCACTATACTTTTGTACAACATACTCATAACTTTAGGGTCAGATCCCCAAAAACTTCCTGCTAAATGTCTCAATAGGTTAATTCCATTCAGTGCTTTGTTACATATGTGTTTAATGTGTTCATCAAACTTTAATTTATCATCAATAATGACACCTAAGAATTTATGTTGCTTAACAACAGGAATTTCTGTATTATTGTATACAATTTTAATATTACTATGACTATTTACATTTTTATTAATAATTAAAACTGAACTCTTTTCTGGACTTATTTCTAATTTAAGTTTATTATGATAATAGTTGTACAGTTGAGACAAAGCCATATTGATCTTAGCCATAGCTATATCTATGTTTTGATTTATGCTGTACAAAAGCAAGTCGTCTGCAAATTGCAGAATATTTATACCTGGTACATTTATATATATTAATATTTCAGAAGTATATAAGTTATAGAGTAAAGGAGACAAAGTTGCGCCTTGCATCGTGCCTTTGTTGACAGTTTTAGGGCCATGCAATTTGTTATTATATTTGACAAATACAGTTCTATTGTTTAAAAAAGAATAAAGCCATTTTAGAATATGACCAGGTATACCAATATCATGAGATACTTGAATGAGTTCTTCTATATTTACATTGTCAAAAGCACCTTTAACATCTAAAAATACGCAGAATGCATTAGAGTGGCTTAATTTAACCTGTTTTATATCGGATAATAAAGACACGAAGCTTTCAGAGCAACTTTTACCTTTCCTGAAGCCAAACTGTATGGAAGGAATCAAACTTTGCGATTCAAGAAAGTAATCTAATCTTGACTTCAACATATTTTCAAAGAGCTTACCCAAACAAGATGATAAGGAAATGGGTCTGTATGAGGAAGCACTATTTATAGGTTTATTGGGTTTTAAGATTGGTATAATACACTGTGTTTTCCAAGACTCAGGTATTTCTAATTCATCCCATAGTTTATTATAAATATTAAGTAATATCATTTGTGCATTTAGATGTAATTTTTTAATTAACATGTAAGGTATATCATCCAATCCCGGTGTAGTATCTTTCCTACTTCTTAAAGATGTTTTCAACTCTTCTATGGTAAAATTGTTCTTGAGAAATACATTTACATCATTTTCTGTAGCATTTTCGAACAAATGCTCAAGCCTATTTTCATCTATTTCAGTAGAATCTGCTATGTTATCTAAAAAATTTGGAACCCACTCATCATTCATGTTTTTATTTCGATTTGTTCCAATTTTTTTTAAAAAAATTATGTATCCCCATATCCTAGACACTGGAATTAAACCTATTGAAACTTTTACATAAATTTTGCCATGATGAAGAGCTTTCTTCCTTCAAAATTCTTTTCTTTTTTGGGTCTAATCTTTTATACTTTATCCAGTTTTCGATGTTAGGTTGAGAAAAATAATACTTTAATGCATCTTTTGATTTTGCGACAGCCTCGCTACATTTTGTATTCCACCATGGCACTGGTTTTCTGATAACTGTGTTTGCCCTTTGTGTATGTTTTGGTATTGTTTTATTTCTTAAATCATTTAATATTTCAATAAAATGGTTATATGTATTGATAGGAGAATCGTTAATTAAGTCTAGGTGGGAAAAACAAGTTTCTGAAATACTATAATATTCGTTCCAATCTGCTTTAGTATAAATGTATTTCTCTTGATTTACAGAAGGCGACGTATCATACATAGATGGCTGAATGTTAATCTCGAGTAAGGTTGGAAGATGATAGCTGCCCATGGGATCGTCATGAACATACCAGTTACATAAATGAGCTATTGAAGAACTAACGAGGGCGAGATCTATTGCTGAAGCTTGTCGATTAGGATAAGGAACAGTTGTTGGCGATCCATCATTCAAAACACATAGGTCACATTCATCAATTATATTATATAAACATCTACCACTGTTATTATCACTATTGCATCCAAAAGCGATGTTATGAGCGTTGAAATCGCCCATTATTATGCAAGGTTTGGGTATATTATTGATTAAGTCCTTTAATTTTGCTGAGTCAAATCTAATACTTGGAGGGCTGTATACACAAAGAATTGCCATCGCTCCAAATTGTGTTTCTACAGAAATCTACTTTGTACTTTAAATGATGATTCACTAAAATTGCTACTCCATTATGAGAATTAATGGAATTTTTATGGATTACATTATAAGAAGGAAAGTATGGAATTGTAGACTTAGATCCAAGCCAAGTCTCATTAAGAAGACAGACATCTATATTTTTTTCAATTAATAAATTTTGTAATAAGCTCTTTTTACTCTGTAAACTTTGTATATTATACTGTAAAATATTAAGATGTTTATCCATTAAATTAAATTTGATAAAAATACGTCTTTTATTTTCTTATGTGTGAGTGGCCCATCAGAGTCACTCTTGTTAGCTAATGCAACCAGCGATTTTACAATTGCGTTTATTATAATGTCATTATTTGCTACTTGTTTAATGTCAAATACCTTGTCAACTTTAGGAAGAGCAGGGAAAGATTTGTCGTTGAATGTAGGAGGTGAGTTCACAACAGTGGCATACGATTGGTGCAGAAACTTGACCTTTTTCTCTTCAATTTTCTTTTTCTTGATAGGACAATCACGAGAAATGGCAAGATGGTTACCTGCGCAGTTGATGCATGTGATCTCTTCTACATTGCATTCTTTGTAGGAGTGACGACCAGCGCATGAAGAGCAGTTCTGCTCGCTTCTGCAAGACTTAGCGGAATAGTTGAATTTTAAACATTTAAAGCATTGTAATACTGGTGGTACGTAAGGTTTGACCTCATATCTAAAAAGTTTAATGTATGCGTGCTGCGGTAATGAAGTTGAAGCAAAGGTGACGGCAACAGTATTAAGAGGCACTAAATTTCCTTCTATTTTTCGCATGAACCTTTTAATTGCTATCACCTCTGAGTCGCACATTATATTTTTATATATGTCCTCATTGGATAGTTCTTTCGGCACAAATCTCAATACGCCAATCCTCTCTGTCAAATAGGACGGTATAAACGCCTTGAATTTATTTTTCCATAGGAAATCTTCCATTTTTAGGAAATTGTTGGCAGCAGCCGCCTTTTTAAATGTGACTCCTATTTTGTGTGGATTCACTCTGTGAACTCCTAAAACTCCTTTGACATTTTCTGAAATTAGGTTCGTGAGCGTGATAGGATTTTTGTTTCCTATCTTTTCTTGTTCTGTTGATTCGACGTAAACTATATATTCAGAATTTGTAGTTTCTATAAATAGTCTTTTATAATTAGGTTTAGTGAAAATGTGGTATTTGGTATTGCTATTGGAGTCGGAGCTTCGGGAATGAACATTATTGAATTTTCGCTTTTTATTATGGTTCTCACCCGGGTCTGGCGGCTCCTCACCGCCGCTGGTGACACTCATGCTTGTTTGAGCCCAGTTACTTGTTTTAATTTAGTATTTTTAAACAATCAACTATTTAATCTGTCCTAGCTCAGAGGACACCGGTGTCCTCTCACATCCACGCCACTATAGGCCTTAATTCCGATGTTTAAAGTCTACTTTTGTATGAACAAGTTGGGTAGTTGTGGATCGAAGTGTTAATAAAATTTTAGCGCAATCAAATTTACCGCCTCGTTTGACTTCCCGCCAAAAAGTCTCAGTTCGAAGCAAAAACCAACAGTGTTTCCATGTTTCAAAATTGTTTCTAGCCGTTAATGTTGCCAAATATTTAAATAAATTTCTACCATTATTATGTAATCTCTCGCGCCGGGGCTTGGTTCAGGCCATGCTCCGGAGCGAGGAGGAGTGGCAGGCGGTCGCCTCCTTCTGCGAAGCAGTAATGCTAGCAAAGGAGGAGGCTGACCGTATCAGGCAACGGCGCTCACGCCGCAGCCGCCGCCGTAACTCCGATCCAAATTTCCGGCCACCTTAGACGCGGGCTTGCGGACGGCGGGCAATGGGTAGCTCGCTGTCCGTTTGTCCGGTAACAGACCGGACCGAGCCCAAGTCGTTTACGGCGCGCACTGTTCCCGTGCGCCTCAAGGAGTTGTCAGCAAACCGTAGGGGCCCAGTAGGGTCGAGGCCTAGTCTGGGGCTCTGGGAAGGTATGAAAATGCATACCAGGGCCCTGGAACCAAGGCAGGGAAGGAACAGGGTAGGTTTTTAGTCAGTAAGAGTCTGACACTATTTCCCGCTCCGCCCAAGGGCGGGATTTGTCATTGGATGATTTTACCTACCGTAAAAAAAAAAAAACCATTATTATGTAATGACAAAAAACGTTATAGAGTATACTCAACGCATATGGTATGTCGGCGCATGACGACCATCGGTATCGACGTCACACAAAATTCACAGTCACAGTAATATAGAATGGCAGGAAATGTTATAGTGATGATAAAGAAATACCTTACTTCAAGTTCAAGGTGTTTATTCCATGGGCGGCGAAACAGTGCCTTTCAAAACACATTACATCAGTTTTTATACACAGAAATTGACAAGCATCAAAATTCACTATGAAGGTAGACAACTATTTTAAATAAATAGAACGGAAATCGTCACAGTAAATTCTTATTTAAATATGGCCGGATGCTCTGATAGGAAATAAAAAGGAACTGGTCAAGTTAAATCCTCACAAGTTTAACCGGGTACTGTAATAATTTTTTTAAAATAAGAAAGGAAGTCGTCATTTGATTCGTTATAAATTGAACAGGATGTTGTAATATTTAAAATAAATCGAAAGGAAGTTATCAAATTAAATCCTTATATAAATTCAACAGGATATCGCAATATTTTAAATAATTCGAAGGAATGTTATCATATTAAATCCTAGTTTAAATTCAACAGGATATTGCAATATTTTAAAAGAAATAAACAGGAAGTTATATTACCAAATTAAATCCATATCAAAATTATCAAATATTGGTTTTGCGCCCATAGGTACGTTGGTGGCATGACGTAGTAATCTCGATCAACGCAAATGGTACGTTGGTAGCAACGAATGGGTTAATTACGGTATTCAAAGGGTCGACTACAAATAACGAAACGAAATAATCATTTACGAGTACGTACCGTTCCATAAATTCTATTAGAGCTGCGAACTGTTCTGGGATTGCTCGGGTTCTATTTTCCATTTTAAAGAAGTTATTTCTTCATATATGTAAGGTATCTTTCAGTCTGGAATCATAATAATATGTCGTGTCACAGTGATGTTTAAAATTACATTTTAATAAACGGATTATAAGAAAACGTACCTTATTTCGCTTCCTTTTTTATCATTCACAGATTTCAGACACTAAACTTATTCTTCTTCCTCAACCATCCAAAACAAAAGTGGTTACAAAATATTGTGACTAAAAGTTCCGCTCGCGCAAAAAGTACCTACAACAAATTGTCTCCGGCGCAGTGTTGCCAGACAACTGTCTCAAGTTTCCCCAAACCAGGGCTGCCAGGTCCAAAAAAGGTGTGATCGTACGCCAACTTCAAAAAAATCGTATGCCAAGGAAATTTAAAAATGAAAAGATCGTACAACTACGAAGTACAAAGTTTGTATTAAAAATAACTAAAAATTCATTATTAATTAGAAAAAAAAGTAATAAATCTATTTAAATTCAAATTGAAATTCAAATTAAGCTTATACAAATTTTTTGTGGTCAGTTTGTTTATCTATTTTTTTTTTTGTTGACTCAAACTTCGTGCAATTTTCGTTTTTTCTATTGTTTGGCTAATAAGTTCACTTCAGTGTTTCATTTGATAAACGGTTGCTAAGTTTTGTTTTGATTAAAATTTATCTAAAAATTAGAGATGAGACTAACGAGAAAAAGCAGGTTTTTACATGTTACTGAAAGAAAAAAATAAAAAGTTTCCTAAAAAAGCAAGCAACAGCCTTAAAATGACTATTAGAAGAGTCTTCATTCAAGTAAAAGATCTAGGTATGCGTTAGATTGTTAGAGAATTCCCCGAAACTCCTACTTGCAAGTAGAGCACATTCGTTTGTTATGAAATGTTGCCACACTTGTTAGGTATATAAAAATCGTACATTTTCCGTACCATCTTGGTCTAGCGATCGTATGTACTAATGCAGCCAAAAGTGCATAGAGAGCCTTAGGTCGACTTTTGACTGTGAGGTTTTGCATTCCGTTTCGTGAGACGACTAGATGGCGCTGTTCAAAAATGAAAATAGCACTGCAAAGCTTAAAAACCTTATTATGCAGAGTCCCATGATAAGGTTTATAATACCTAAAATAAGTAGTTACTAAGAAATAAACATAAATTATTTTATTTTCTTATTTCCGAGTACTTAATACAGCGCCATCTTAACCAAACCAAATAAACAAATTGGTATATAAGTTAATTCGACTACAGATGGCGTAGATCATAAATAATAAAGAATACCTACATTCACAAGTAGCTCTCATTTTCGCATTCTCTAATAGTTAGATCAGTAGCTCAGATGGATAAGCATGTCAGAATAACAAAGTTCGCTCCACAGGGCGCCCGTTCGATACCCAGTCCTCAATCAACTTTTTTAAATTTAATTTATTATAATTTATATTCTATTTTTTTATATTTTTAAAAGTATTTTATTTTATTTTTTGTTATAAATAATATAAAAACTATGAGGTATAAGATGTATAAAGGCATAATATACAAGTATACTTATACTACTATATATATATATATATATATATAACTATATATAATGTTATATATATAATTTCTATATATATATATACTTTCATAATTGGTGGTAAGTATTAGGTAAAAGAAACATTCATGTAAGAAGATCTAAATATATTTTCTTACAGATTAAGATTTACTAAGTCTGTTTTTCGTAAAGGATAAGAAATAAAGCTATTTTAGTGATATTATAGTTTAAGACATTTAATTCTCAAAGAATACAATTTATTTCTTTCTTATACAGTGTATAACCTAATCTAACAGCTTTAGCCCCAATTGACAATTATTTAATTGACTTGTTATGAGAAATACAAATAAAATTTATAACTTAAAGATTACAAAATGGAAAACATTAACAAAGTAAAACTGTTTAATAGATATTAATAAGCATTCTAAATCAAAACTGTGTTGTGCTATTCTTCTATTATTTAGTTTTATTTACACAATTTTGTATTACCTTTCACTATATATGCAACCTTAGTTCTGTAAATATTTTACTTAATCATAAATTATAAAAATATTACGTTTTGCATAATTATGGTTAGTGGGTATTGACTATAATGATTGATTTGTGCATTATGTTATGACTAAGGTTTATAGCTTAAGTATTCGTTCCAGAACGAGGAAGAAATTGAAGCTAAACCTCAAAATATTATATAACAAATTAAAATCATTAGTATAATAACATTTTGTTGTACGAGTATATCGTAAATTAGTGAATAAATTTATCCCACTACACCAAGTTTGAATACTGTAATTTATCAAATAAATTATAGCTACCCCGGTCTATGTTATTAGTCAATCCAATAGTCAACACCTTATATATTTTTTTTAATAACTCGTGTATCCACCATTTTGATCGATTACAGCTTGCAAGCGCGAACCCATGGAGTTTATTAATTTTTCACATAAATTTTGACCCCGTATTTCTAATCCCATACCTGCATGCAGTGAGTAGTCAGTGCCTCCTTAGTCCTTTCGTTCCTATTGTCCCACCTTTGAACCATAACGCCCCATAAATTTTCAATGGGGTTTAAATCTGGCGATCTCGCAGGCTAAGGAATTATCCGTATGTCCGATTGCTGGCTAAACCACTCTTGCACAATTATGGAACGGTGTATAGGACAATTGTCCTGCACGAACGTTATCACTGGCATGTCTTCTACAGGCAAAACATTCCGCACGGTGGGCAACATGACGTCATTCAGCACATCTATGTAGTTTACACTATTTGCACGACTGGGTATTACAGTAAGTTCTCCTGGTCCTGCAGCACTCATCCATCCCCACATGTTCACTGTTATACGACCGGATTCACAGTTAGGCACAACGTGATCACTATCATAACGCGTATTATTCCTACGCCACAACATAACTCGGCCGTGCTGGCTAGACTTGAAAGTCTTTTCATCACTGAAGATGACGTTGCTCCAGTCGAAATTTCTGTATTTCAAAGCGAACTCCAATCGTGCTCTTTTATTAGCTTCGGTTAGTAATAGCTTAATAGCATGTCGACGATAATGTAGACCTTCACTATGAAGAGCACGATACACCGTCCGCAAAGATGTATCAAACAACTCGGCGTAATATCTTGTTGGTGTAAAGCCATTTTCCTCATAACCTTGCACCATAAGTTGACGCTGGTCTGAGTCAATATGGCGTCTTCTGCCAGATCTACTACGGTGTTCCAACGAACCCTCTTCTTGAAACCGCTTTATCCATAAAGTGACAGTCTTTACCTGTAAGGGAAATATATTATTTATTATTTTCGTGTATTGATAACCATGGATAATAAAATAAATAACGAACACTGATTTTGAAACATTACTTACGTTTAAGCCAGTTTCTCTCGAAATTTCAGAATAATTTAAGCCTTGATTATGCAATGCTATTATTTGGGCCCTCGTAGCGATATCAATATTTGAACGATTTATGATACGGGTTAAAGTCGCTAAACAACTGCAATATATTAAAGAGTAGGATAATTTCAACTCATTGCGTAATGACGCAATGGTCCAGTGGCTAATGGTATCGGTAAATTTTATGCTACCGAGTTCGAATCCTAGTTATTACGTGCTTTGCTTTATAAGGTTTGTAATGTCGTAGGAGAATTTGTGTTAAAATTAAGTGATATTGTTACTAGCAAAAAGCAATATAATATTCTTTAACGAGAGATGTACATTTTCCAATCCAACTAATGTACTAGCGCCATCTATGTCATCCAAGACACATTATTAAGGCGATGAAACCCTGCCAAACGATTTTGGTTTGGAACTCTCCATGCACTTCAGTCTTCGTTGGTACATGAGTAAAAAAGCCAAAAATTCGTACGAGTACGATTTAAATCGTACATCTGGCAGCCCTGCCCCAAACCTTCCCCAAAATCCCCCCCAAATTATAAGGTTGACGCGCCTGAGTCGGCCGGTCGTTCTACTACGTTTTGGTAAGCGTTTCCACAAACGTCAAACAGGGGCAGTGTTGCCAGATGGCCGTGGCTGTCTTGATGAATAAATTGGTGGAGGTGATTGGTGGACAAGACTGCGACTGGCAATTTTACTTTTTCGAAGTATTAATTGTTAAAATTACTATGAAAATAATGTTCCTACTAATAATGCATCTGTTGATAACTATTTACATCCCTTGATAGTTGTCTATTGTCTCTGCTTTATAAAAAATAAAAGTTTAGTCTTTGAACAACCTCACACCGTGTTTTATTAGGTTATGGGTCCAGTCCCACATTATTCTAAATTTTAAAGTTAATTTTGTTTAATTGTGTCCTAAAAGTGAATTATGTCGACGTCGGGCTACCTAGTCAATGTGCCAAAATTAAAAGGTCGCGAGAATTACGACGATTGGGCATTCGCGACAAGTAATTTTTTGCTACTCGAAGGAATTGACTTGGAGAACCTGCCAGCGGAAATCAGTGAAGCTGAGATGAAAAAAGCCAATTACGACGATTGGGCATTCGCGACAAGTAATTTTTTGCTACTCGAAGGAATTGACTTGGAGAACCTGCCAGCGGAAATCAGTGAAGCTGAGATGAAAAAAGCCAAAGCCAAACTCGTGATGACTATTGACTCTTCATTATATGCGCATATCAAGAGTGAGACAACAGTAAGAGGTGTATGGAATAAATTGAAACAATTGTTCGATGACACAGGATATCAACGAAAAATCAGTTTGCTTCGAACGTTAATTTCAATTCGCCTTAAAGACTGTGATTCTATGACAAGCTACGTATCCCAAATAGTAGAAACGGCGCAGAAATTGAAGGGAACAGGTTTTGAGATCACAGATGAGTGGATCGGGTCGTTACTTTTAGCGGGACTCTCAGATAAGTTTTCACCAATGATAATGGCGATCGAGCATTCTGGAATCGCCATTAGCGCTGACGTCATAAAGACAAAATTGCTCGACATGTGTGAGGAGGTTGGCACTACTGAAAAAGATTCTGCATTTTGGTCAAAACAACAGCGGTGGAAAAGTGGCAACACTAACCGCGGTGTCAAATCACAAACGTCAAAGTCAAATAGTGACAGTAAAAAATAAAATAAAAAAAAAAAGCGCGGGAATCGTCGAATTTGGCGGTCGTGATTTTTCTGGCGGTTTTTTTATAAAATTAATTTAATCGAGATAAGTTGTATAAATTTATGTAAATATTATTAAGAATAGTATAATTTATTGTTTGTGTATATTAGTCTCTATATATAGGGTAAGTTCTTTTTATTTTATTCTTTTTTTCTGTCCATTAGTCCAATGGACAATGAACCACCCGATCCGGGGGGCACAGTCCCTTCGGTCGGGTGTAACATTACTATAGTAAACGAGTCAAGTATGGACACCGATTCGTCTATATGTAGATCGGAGAGAAAAAGACCAAGAGCACCACGCAAAGTGTGCAAACACTGCAATAAGAGAAGGAGACAAGGTCAACCTTCAGCTGGCACTAGTAAAGATACTCACTGCCATTGTGAGAATGAGTCAGTAGTCATCTACTCTAAAAATAACCAATCGTTACTAACAGCAACTATAAATAATCAGGAAACCACTTCACATTCTGTGGATGGACCCCAGACCAATTCGGATCTCCCTCAGAAGGCGCCACAGATTACTAGGGCTCTGTACGAATCGACAGACCTGTCGCCCTATGTGGTACATATACAAAAAATATTTGATAAATGTATAAATCCAGGTCAAACACTACATCCTATTACTTTAGGGCATTTTTAAACAAAAACGGAATTTTAACAACATAATCAATGGTTCTATAAAACGCATTGGTCGTAATAGAATTTCTATAAGCTTCTCTCAGTACCTAGATGCCAACAATTTCCTCAATGACCCTTATTTGGCCAAGGAGAAGTTGAAGGCATTTGTCCCATCAATAAATGTGTGTCGTATGGGAATCATTAAAGGTGTCCCTACGGAATGGTCCCCTGATGAAATTATTGAAAACTGTTTCTGTCCCGACCGTATGCGGGAAAGTTGAAGGCATTTGTCCCATCAATAAATGTGTGTCGTATGGGAATCATTAAAGGTGTCCCTACGGAATGGTCCCCTGATGAAATTATTGAAAACTGTTTCTGTCCCGACCGGATGCGGGAAAGTTATCAAAGTTAGGCGACTAAACTATAAAGTTCACGAACCGACCCCTGTTTGGAAACCATCTCAAACAGTCGTGTTGACCTTTGATGGACAAGTCTTACCGAAAAGAGTATTTTGTTGCTACAATTCTATGCCAGTAGAATTGTACACGTTTCCAACTATACAATGCTTCAATTGTTGTCGTTTCGGTCATACAAAGGTACTACAGTAGAACTCCAATTATCCGAATTAATGGGGACCGGGACCCATTCGGATAATCAAATATTCGGATAATCGGATTTTTAAAAAAAAATTGCCATTGGAGAGAATAAAAGCTACGTTTTGATATTGCACTATTTTTTATTGAATTAAATGAAAGAAACATGAAATTTTCACATGTTTTAAATATAAATAAAATGTACTTATGTACAAGTTTAGAAATAAAAATCATTGTTTTTTAAACATCTCCGTTAATGTAAGCTGTTTTGCGGTCTTCAACCGTTTTCGGGCAGCCAGGTCACGCATTCGCTTGACGGTGAGCAGTTGCAAGTGGTCACACTCGGGCTGACGCTCCATCCACTTCAAAGCAGTCTCGAGGCCGGCAAATGCTTCACTAGCTGATGGTCCAGCGTCTACTTCAACATCAGCAGAAAGTTCTTCTTCCACTTCCACTTCAACATCTTCTCTCACACTTGCAACAATTTCATCGTCATTGAGAATTTGAAAACCAGGGTCAGACGTGTCACAATCCATCCACTCTCCTACATCTTCAGCACTTACTTCTGTACAACCAGGAATTTTTACAATCATTTTTCTTATTTCCTCTAGTGACAACGCATCTTCATCATCATCATCCTCTCCATATTCTTGTTTCTCATTTTCTTCAGATTCTTTTTTTTTGTTCTTCTCAGACGGTAGGCCTTTCAGTTTATTCCACGCACGTCTTAGCGTCACTGCCGTAACCAAACTCCAAGCTTCCGCTACCATGTAACAGCAGTCCTTTAAATTTATTTTGCTATGATTGGCCAAAACCAATTCTTCATCTTCAGCACCTTCGATCAGCAGTTTTCTCAGCAGTTGCCTTCTGTAATGGCGCTTCATTGTTTCAATAACAGACTGGTCCATGGGTTGCAGCAAACTTGTAACATTGGGAGGCAAAAACATCGTTTTAAACTGCCCATTCTCTCTTTCCAACAGTTCTGCTGTAGGATGAGTGGGTGCGTTATCAACAATTAAAAGCACCTTACTGCCTTCTTTTCCCACCGATTTTTGGTGCTTTTTCACTTCAGGAATAAACACTTCATTATACCATTCGGTAAACAAAGCTGCAGTCATCCAGGCCTTGGGTTGACTTTTGTAGAAGAGTGGAAGTTTGTTTACGTTTTTAAATGCTCTTGGATTTCTTGATTTTCCTACCAAAAGAAGTGGCAGTTTATGATTTCCAGTGGAGTTGGCACAGTTAAGCACTGTAACACGTTCTTTACTGACCTTATGTCCAGGGGCACTAGATTCCCTTTTAGAAGCCAAAGTGGTTTTTGGTAATGCTTTCCAAACAAGGCCAGTTTCATCGGCATTATAAACAAACTCCGGATCATAGGATTCTGATGCAGTTTTAAATTTTTCAATAAAATTTTCAGCAGCTGCAGAGTCTGCTGAAAGCTTCTCACCAGCCAAATCTAACTCGCGTACACCATGCCTGAATTTAAAATTCCTTAGCCAGCCGTTACTAGCCTTAAAAGATGAATAACCAAGCTTTTCTGCTAAGATTTTGGCTTTTTCACAAAGGATTGGACCTGAAATCGGATTTCCCATAGAACGTTGCTGCAAAAACCATTTAAACACGGCATCTTCCAAATTTTTGTTGGTTGCTGTCTTCATTGTTTTCCTGGAGAAACTTCCATCTTCATTTTCAAGCACCGAAACAAAGTTTAAAAGTGTTGACTTACTGTTTTTAATGTCAGAAATTGTTGCTTGTCCAACACCATAAATCTCAGACAACTTCTTACCCGTTACACCTTTATCGAGTTGCTCTATAATTTTCAGTTTGTACCAATACCAATTATTATGGAGAAAAACTATTAGAAATCCTAGACTCTAATAATTTGTGTATTTTAAACACTTGTCTACCAACACGCCTAACAGATCCAGATGAAGGAATAAGTGCTCCTGATCTCTCGATTTGTACACCTGAGTTAGCATCAACATTATCCTGGTCTCCTTTACCTTTATCATATGGCAGTGATCATTTCCCTTTAATAATTTCTTTTCCACATAAAAAGCCAGAGGTTTGCAGTCCCACTCCTCGATTAAAGTACAGACTTCAAAATGCAGACTGGGATAAATATAAAAATTGCGTAGAAGACAGAATTCTTACTTTATCTGACTCCTTACGACATGATCCTCAGTTATTGGCTGATAAAATTACAAGGATTTTAATAGATGTAGCAGATAATACTTTCCCTACTAAGAATGGCGCCACGGGCAAAATTCCCTCACCACCTTGGTGGGATGCTGAGTGCACTCAGGCCGTTAAGGAAAGAAAAAAAGCACAAAAAATCTATTGTCATAATATGACTCATCTCAATTATGAGCTATACCAAGAAGTGGCTCGTGCAACCCGTAAACTCCTTAAGAAAAAGAAATTCGAAGGTTGGCGAAAGTTTTGCGAATCTATCTCTCCTGAAGTTAATGTTTCTGTAGTATGGCAAAATATAAGGCGATTCAGGTCAGCATTTACTAGCAAAACAGTTTCGAAACTGCCATTAGAGTTAGCAAATGAATTCATGGATAATTTAGCTCCTCCTTCAGTCCCTGAACCTCGATCTTTGATACAATTTCCATATGTTCCAAATTTTGATTCTGACTTGAATTCTCTCTTCACACTAAGTGAGTTGAAAGGAGTCCTTTCACATGTGAAGGACTCAACTCCTGGTGAAGATGGTATACCATACTCATTTTTAGCTAATCTTTCTGACTCTGTTCTTTTAATATATTTAGATCTTATCAATACAGCCTTAATAACTGGTAACATCCCATCAAGTTGGAAGTCTCAAATAATTATCCCTATTCTAAAACCAAACAAACCTGCTTCTAATGCTACTTCTTACAGACCAATTGCACTTTCAACAGTTTTAGCTAAGATAGTTGAACATCTAATTAAGAATCGTTTGGAGTGGTTTTTGGAAAGTAAAAACTTTTTAGTAAAACTCAGTTTGGTTTTAGAAAAGGTAAAAGTACGATTGACAACCTTAGTGTATTTATAACTGATATTCGCCTAGCCTTTTCTTCCAACAACTCTGTAATTGCCGCTTTTCTGGATATTAGCTCAGCCTATGATAATGTCCTTGTTTCAGTCCTGGAACAAAAGCTGAAATTATTACAAATTCCAACAATGCTGTCTAATTTCATAATTAACATGCTTTCTGAGAGATCTTTAAATCTGGATATTGAAGGGCATAAATTTACCCGATTAGTATGGAAAGGCCTCCCTCAAGGTTCTGTGCTTAGTCCACTTCTTTATAACATTTACACCAATGATTTAGAATCCTCTCTGAATGGGTCCGTACAAGTCCTTCAATATGCAGATGATTTACTTCTTTATTTATCAGGTGATTCTGTCTCAAATATTTGTTCCTCCTTAACTTCTTCTTTATGCTCACTGAAGACTTGGTTGGAGGCTAACGGTCTACACCTGTCAATTGACAAAAGCACTATTGTATTATTTACTAGAATGCGTAAGCCTCCTGTAGTTACAGTGAGGTATAATCATTTTCCTATTAAAGTTAAAAACCAAGTAAAATTTTTAGGCCTAATTTTGGATACTCACCTTACGGGTTTACCACACTGTGATTATATCGCTGCTAAATGTGAACGAAATATCAACATTATTAGATGTCTTTCTGGTGTATGGTGGGGGCACATCCATTTTTACTAAAACTAATATACAACACACTTATTAGAAGTGTGTTGGATTACGGTACCTTTTTGCTGGAACCTGCTAATGTTGCTGGCCTTAAGAAACTGGACAGTGTTCAATACAAGGCACTTAGAGTAGTTTCAGGTGCAATGAAAAGCAGTCCTATAAATTGTCTTCAGGCGGAATGTGGAGAACCTCCACTTCATTTGCGACGTCAATTTTTGGCTGATAGATATATGGCTCGTTGTTTGCAATTCACATATCATCCTTTGCTAAATAAACTTTCTACTCTCACTGAAGAAGTAACCTCATCCTCTTACTGGAGACACAAAGCTACTCCCTTTTTAGTTAATAGCTTTAGAAAATTCAATTTAATTGAAGCGCCTTGCCACCAATCTCAATTTCTTCCTATGTTTCATTGTCATTACAGTTCATTAGTTATGTCACCAAATATTCATTATAATCTTAACATTTACCGAAATGACGTATGTCCTAACGACAATTTCAAATTCGCTATGGATAGAGACTGGAAGGGTTATCAGCTCTTGTTTACAGATGCTTCGAAACATGGAAGAGACTCATGTGTGGGAGTAGGTGTATACCACTCCCAATATAATATTGTTCAAAGAATTAAACTCCCGCCCGAATTATTCATCATGTATTTACGGGAAAATGCTACGGTCTATTCAAAGCTGTCGAATATATACTTCTTATGGGTTTGCGGAATTCTCTTATTTTAACTGATGCGAAGAGTGCCTTACAATCTTTGGCCAGATTTCCGTTCTATTGTCAAAATTCTTCTATTATGTTTGAAACACGGGAATTCCTTCACAAGTGCAGGGAGCACTTGTGAAGGAATTCCCGTGTTTTAAGGGGTACTTAGTGCATTTTGCGTGGATTCCCTCTCATTGTGGCATTTTAGGTAATGAGAGAGCAGATCAATTAGCTAATGATGCTGTATTGTGTGGTGATGTTTTTCCATACAAAAATAACTCCCAAGATTTGGCTGTTCTCCCCAAAGTTTATTTACAGGAATCCTGGGGTAAGCTTTGGCGAGAGCAATCACTGAAAGGGAAATTTTACCGTTCTATTCAGCCATCTATTCCTATTAAACCTTGGTTTAGCAAATACAAACTTAGCTAAAAGATTTCTACTATATTTATTCGTATGAGATTAGGTCATGTGTGTACTCCTGCTCACCTTGCCAGGCTCGGTATCGTGCAAAGCCCTGTATGTGAATGTGGTGCTGACGTGGGAGATCTGAACCATCTTATTTTTGCCTGCCCCCTTTATGACCACTCCTTACTTTTCCAGAGTCTTTTTCCCTCCGAGTCCCCTTTCCCACTTCTATCTCATGTTTATTATTTAATATTAATATTTATAAAATCTTAGCACTTTTTCTTGTAAATAATGATATAGCTATTTAAATATATATATTATATATTCCATACCTACTATTGTTATTATAAATAATGTAAAGTTGTAATTTATTATTTTAATCTAATAACGATTTATCTCCTTTTCAATTTTCCTTTCCAAATTTTCCTTTTATCACTTAATCGTTTCGCGAAAAATCGATTCTTGCGTTTTGTTATTTTCAAATAAAATATTGTCAGTGGCAATAAGCACGAATAGTGCAACGCCATAAACAAAAAAAAAAAAAAAAAAAATAGTGACAGTGCAAATGCAAATAAAGACTGCAGTAAGGAAATAAAGTGCTATAATTGCAAGAAAATAGGCCATTTTAAGAATAAATGTCCCGAACTAAAAACAAAGAGGACCTTAAATGCTTTTAGTGCTGCATTTTTCAACGGAAATTTTAGTGCAGAAGACTGGTACTTCGATTCAGGTGCAAGCGCACATATGACGGCAAATCGAGATTGTTTACTGCTAAATAGACCGGTGCATGTAAACAAAGAAATAGTAGTCGCAAATCAAATGACCGTGCCTGTTGTAAGTTTTGGTGAAACACAGATAACGACGAAAGTAAATGGATCTCAGCATGATGTCATTGTGAAGAATGTTTTGTATATACCGAAGCTCACAACAAAATTATTATCAGTAAGCCAATTAATAGCAAAGGGTAACAAAGTATCGTTTAAAAAGGATGTTTGTTTGATATATAACCAAGTAAATGAGCTTATAGGAGTTGCAAACTTAACAAACGGTGTGTACAAGCTACAAATACAAAGATCAGAGAGCGCGTTATCGGCCATGACAATGTGGCATAGAAGGCTAGGACATGTAAACAGCAAGTCTCTAGAAAAGATGAAAGAAGGTGCTGTGGAAGGGGTTACTTTTGACAAGAAGGCTGACATTCGGATTCAGAACTGTGAAGTGTGCTGTGAGGGTAAACAGGCTCATTTCCCTTTTCCATCTGCTAATCATAGAAGTGATATATTGCTAGAAGTAATACACTCAGATTTATGCGGGCCGATGGAGACCAAATCGATTGGTCAAGCTAAGTATTTTCTTCTGTTCATAGATGATGCCAGCAGAATGACTTATGTCTATTTCTTGAAGGAGAAGAACCAGGTACTCCAATATTTCAAAGAATTTTGAGTTTTGGTGGAAAATCAAACGGGAAACAAGATAAAAGTATTGAGAACTGACAATGGAGGTGAGTTTTGTTCACAAGAGATGGAACATTTCTTAAAACAAACAGGAATCATCCATCAGAAGACTAATCCTCACACTCCACAGCAGAACGGACTCTCAGAAAGGTTCAACAGAACTGTAGTTGAACGGGCTAGATGTTTGTTGTTTGAATCAGATCTAAAAAAAGTTTTTTGGGGTGAAGCGGTAAATACTGCAGTATACCTAATGAATAGAACGCCAGCTGCCAGTTTAGGCATGATGACACCTTTTGAGAAGTGGACAGGCAGGAAGCCAGATCTGAGCCACGTCAGAATATTTGGAAGTCAAGTAATGGTGCATGTTCCAAAAGTGAAAAGACAAAAATGGGATAAGAAGTCTGATAAATTAATTCTAGTTGGTTATCCCGATAATGTGAAAGGTTACAGAATATATAACACAAAAACTAGGAAGATTACTACGAGCAGGGATGTCATTATAATAGAGAAAGAATACTCTGACACAGCTCAGGTAGTAGTAAATAATGAAGAAAATACATCAGAAAACAGAGAAGAAATGTTAGAGGAAGTTGAAAACTCAGAGAAAGAGAGAAGCGTGTCAGAAAATTCAGCGATAGATGCTAATGATCCTACATATATCTATAACTCATCAAGTACCCATGAAGATTCATATCAATCGGTGTATGAAAGTGATAATGAGTCAACCTTAGAATCTATTTTAGAAGAAAATGTTCAAAATACAGAGGAGCTTGGTAAGCGCAAAAGAAAGCCAGTAGAAAGATTCGGCTATTCCAATCTCTGCATTGTAGATGAGCTGGAATCATGTGGTGAAGAACTGAACTATGGAACAGCAATGAATGGACAGGAGAAGGAACTATGGGAATAGGCTATGTCAGAAGAACTAAAGGCTTTTGAATATAATCAAACATGGGAATTCGTTGACAGAAAAGAAGCTGATAGAGTAGTGCAATGTAAATGGGTTTTTAAGAAAAAGTTCGAAAGTGATAATAAAGTGCGTTATAGGGCTAGACTGGTAGCAAAAGGTTTTACCTAAAAAGAAGGTTTGGACTATACCGAGACATTCTCACCAGTGCTACGTTCCTCTACATTGAGACTTTTATTCGCATTAAGTGTGAAACTTAACTTTAAAATTACTCATTTGGATGTCACTACAGCCTTCTTAAATGGTTATCTCAATGAAAATGTATACATGCATCTTCCTCCTAATTTACATTGTAATAAAAATGGTGTTCTTAAATTAAAACGTGCAATTTATGGTTTAAAACAATCAGCCAGAGCTTGGAATGTAAGAATAAATGATTGTTTATTAAATTCCAACTTAGTCAGGTCAAAATTAGAACCATGTTTATACATAAAAAAGTGTGAACAGGAGCTGATTATAATAGCAATTTTTGTAGATGATTTTTTCATATTTTCTAATTGTAAGATATGGTAAGATATGGTAAATGAGATTAAAAATGAACTAATGCAAAAATTTAAGATAAAAGACTTAGGGCAGCTAAAACAATGTTTAGGCATTAGAATTCAAATGTATAAAAATGGTTGCATTTCACTAGATCAAAAAACATTTTGTGGATTATATATTAAATAAATTTAATATGACAAATTGTAAAGGTGTCGATACTCCCATTGAGAATAATTTAAAGCTAGAGAAAAGTGTTGAAGTTTGTAAACAATACCCATTTCAACAACTTATAGGAAGTTTAATGTACTTAAGTGTCTTAACTCGCCCAGATACCCTCCCCGACGGGGTCAGCGTGGTCTGCTACGCGGACGACACGCTGGTCCTGGCGCGGGGACGGTCGTACCAGGCGGCGGTCGAACTAGCGACGCGCGGGGTTGCGACAGTCGTGGAGAGGATCCAGCAGTTGGGACTCGAGGTGGCATTGCACAAGTCCGAGGCCATGTGCTTTCACGGCCCTCGGTACGCGCCACCACCGGGTTCCCAATTAACGGTAGGAGGAGTTCACATCGGCGTCGGGTCGACGATGAAGTACCTGGGACTCGTCCTCGACAGCCGGTGGAACTTCGAGGCGCACTTCCGTCGTTTGGCTCCCCAACTTAATCGGACTTCGGCTGCACTCAAGCGGCTCCTGCCGAACCTGGGGGGTCCAGACGCCTCCTGCCGGAGGCTCTACGCTGGCATCGTTCGGTCCATGGCCCTTTACGGGGCGCCGGTGTGGGCGCCGACGTTGCGAAGACGACCGGCGGCCCTGCTGAACGCCTGCCAGAGGGTCATGGCCATACGGATGATTCGGGGATACCGCACGGTATCCGCGAAGCGGCGAGCCTCCTTGCTGGCCTGCCACCATGGGATCTGGAGGCAACAGTCCTTGCACGCATGCACGATCTGCGCGTGGAGATGCAACGCCGGGGCGAATCCCCGCTGCCGCGACAAGTCGCGGCTTGGCGGACAGAGTTCCGGCGAGATCTCATGGTGAAATGGCAAGAACGACTGTCGCAACCCTGTGCTGGGCACGCCACGATTGAGGCGGTAAGGCCCCTCTTTGAGGCGTGGCTGGAAAGGCCTCACGGCGTCATAACCTTCCGCATGGCGCAGGTACTAACCGAACATGGCAAGTTCGGGCCGTACCTGTACAAGATCCGTGCGGAGGTGACGCCCGGGTGTCGTCACTGTGCGGAACGCCCGGTGGACACGGTGGAGCACACGGTAGAGGTGTGCCCCGCTTGGGAAGAGCATCGCCGTGTCCTCGTGGGGGCAATCGGAGGCGATCTCTCGCGCCGGGGCTTGGTTCAAGCCATGCTCCGGAGCGAGGAGGAGTGGCAGGCCGTATCAGGCAACGGCGCTCACGCCGCAGCCGCCGCCGTAACTCCGATCCAAATTTCCGGCCACCGTAGACGCGGGCTTGCGGACGGCGGGCAATGGGTAGCTCGCTGTCCGTTTGTCCGGTAACAGACCGGACCGAGCCCAAGTCGTTTACGGCGCGCACTGTTCCCGTGCGCCTCAAAGAGTTGTCAGCAAACCGTAGGGGCCCAGTAGGGTCGAGGCCTAGTCTGGGGCTCTGGGAAGGTATGAAAATGCATACCAGGGCCCTGGAACCAAGTAAGGGAAGGAACAGGGTAGGTTTTTAGTCAGTAAGAGTCTGACACTATTTCCCGCTCCGCCTAAGGGCGGGATTTGTCATTGGATGATTTTACCTACCGTAAAAAAAAAACTCGCCCAGATATATCCTATAGTGTAAGTTATTTGAGTCAATTCAATAATTGTTATTCACTCATACATTGGAACCATGTAAAACGAATTTTAAGATATATTAGCAAAACTAAATCTTATGGGCTTATGTTTACTAAAGATGATTGTAACTTAAGAGGGTTTCGTTGATGCAGACTGGGCCTCAAATACCTTAGATAGGAAATCTTATACAGGTTTTTACTTTAAGCTTTCAGGATCTGTTATCTCATATGAATGTAAGAAACAGCAAACTACAGCCTTATCCAGTACAGAAGCTGAATATATGGCGATAACAGAGGCTTGTAAAGAGGCTATATATTTAAAAAACTTGTTGAATGAGATTGTAGATTTTTGTAATTATACGATAGTCTTGTACAATGATAATCAGGGGGCTCAGAAGTTGACAGAAAATCCATTGTTCCATAAAAGAACCAAGCACATAGATGTGCGTCACCATTTTGTTAGAGAAGCAGTCACTAACAAACATGTAAAGATAGTTTATCTGCCAACATCTGAAATGCCTGCAGACCTGCTGACAAAAGGCTTAAGTAGTGTCAAACATAACTATTTTGTTAAAAAGCTAGGTATGCATGTTATTGTATTATCTAGATATATAATCATGATGCTTATTAGTACCTGTGCAAAAACAATATATTTTAAGTAGCTAAGTATGCACTGACCTGTTTGTGACTGTATGCTTTTTGAAATGATATGTATGGTTTAGATTATTTTGATAAGTGGAGATGTTAAAATTACTATCAAAATAATGTTCCTACTAATAATGCATCTGTTGATAACTATTTACATCCCTTGATAGTTGTCTATTGTCTCTGCTTTATAAAAAATAAAAGTTTAGTCTTTGAACAACCTCACACCGTGTTTTATTATTAATTATATTATTATTTTATTGTTTTAGACTAGATCGTCAACTTACAAATTGTTTTAGAGTAGTCAAGTACAGTAACAGAAAACTCAGAAATGCATATTGACCATACCATACATGTTTCCCCTATTTCTGGCACATAATACAATGACACAATACCAGTATCATCTAAAGTATTATATTATAGTAAGTCAAATTCAATTTGATTCAAAGTTAAAATATTTTTATTTTTTCTAAACTGAAGGAGCAGATAAAGAATAAATTGTATAATTGTAAATTATGTAATAACACTATAGACCTTTTTGTAGATCCAAATAAATGAATAAGTCAAACCTCTCAACATAAGTGTGTAACATTGAAATGTTCTTGACTGACACTCATCACATTTGTCTACACCATATTACACCAGTATTATTTTATTGACTTGTTTATGTAACAACTCAGCAGTTTGGCATTAGTTTGGTCAAATTCAGATTCAAATTTATATACATATTTTATATTTCAGCACCTGCGTCCATTGGAGTACTGCGCTAGCACCGCTCTTCAACTCATAAGGATCAAAACCGTGTGGTGGTTTACATTAACAATTTTTTTTCTTACTGCTACAAAACATTGCAAATATTTTTGGATTCTGATTAAATGATTGTACTTAAAAAAAAAAAATTTCCCTTTATTCTGTATCTTGCAATCAGTCGTCTGACTATGAGCAGACGTGATGTAATAATATATGGCTTGCAGAGCAATATCCCCTCCCTGGGACAATCTCTATATTCATTTATGTGCAGCTGTCTGTTTCCAAAACATGCCACCTTTTCAGTCTTCGCAATGATTCTGGAATGGTCAACTGCACTGCTAGTTGGTTTGGATGAATTGCAAGACGTGCTTTGTATTTGGAGCAGGATGATCTGATCTCTTCCTTGACTGTTTTTATCTCTAAATAGTCATGTATTTCAGAGATCCTCAGAAACCACGGTGAGTTAGAGATTTGTTTAAGTATATAATTTTGAACCCTCTGTATTATGTTTATGATGGAGTCACATGCTGAACCCCATAGTTCGATCCCGTATGTCCAGCTAGGTTTGAGAATTGTCTTATAAATAAGAAGTTTGTTGTTCAGGGATAATTTGGAGTTCCTTGCAAGTAACCAGTGTAGTTCTCTATATTTTAGGTTAATTTCATCCCTTTTTTTCTCCATGTGTTTCCTCCATGTGAGTTTACGGTCTAAGTGCATACCCAGATATTTGGCTGAATCACTATGTGGAAGTTGATTATTACGCATGGATACAGGTGGACAGTTTCCCTTGCGTAAGGCGAATGTTACGTGGACTGATTTATTGGCACTAGATTTTATCCTCCACTTAGTCAGCCATTGGTCAACGTTGTTCAGGGCACTCTGTAGAATTTCTGAAGCTTCAGTGGGACAACTGCTGCATGCAAGAATAGATGTGTCATCCGCATAGGTAGCTACGGTTACATTTTCACTCTGTGGCAAATCTGAGGTGTATAAGGTGTATAGCAATGGACCCAGAACGGACCCCTGAGGTACTCCAGCTAAGATAGGGTGAAAAGTTGATGTGCACTCGTCTTCTTTTATTTGAAAGATTCTATCCTGCAGATAGGATTCAATGATGCAAAAGAAAGAAGATGGCAAGAGGGATTTAATCTTGCATAGCAACCCCCTATGCCAAACCCTATTAAAGGCCTGTTGAATATCAGAATAGCTTTCCTTGGGAGTTCTGTGAGAACTTTTTTATCAATAAGATCGAAGCCTGGTGCCTTTTTGTCATTCATTTTCCGGATTTTTCTAATTACTTCTTTTGGACTGACATGATTAAGAGGTAGCTCTAGTTGAAATGGTTGGTTCAAAATATTTTCAATGTCTGAATCGTCAGTTTAGGGATCAGCATCGTTCGGAGTGAAAACTACAGCTAGGTGTCTACCAAATGCATCTGCTTTTTCCTGCTTCGTCCTTGCCCATTGGTTGTTGTTTAGCCGAATTGGCGGCTTAGGATTTGTAGGTTTATTTCGAGATTTGCAAGCACGCCACAGTGAGTAATTAGTAGCGTTCGTAGCTGTCAGTGATTCCAAGAAAGCTTCCATTGAGTCATCATTGGATTTAGCAATAGATGTTTTCAGTTCCTTAATTGCCTTATTGAGAGCAGTTTTATCAGCTGGGTGTCTGCTAGTTTGCCATACTCTTCGCAGCCTCCTTTTTTCCAGAATTCGCTGTTTAATGTTTACTGGAATAATGTTTTTCTTTGGTGCTAGGTTGGAACGCTCTCCGGAGAACATTTCCAACAGGCTGATTGAATGGTCAAAGTGAATTTAGCAGTTGCCGTGTCTATTTCATCTTCACTTTTAAGAGCCACAGGTAGACTTAGTTCTTTATTTATTATGTCACGAACGGCGTCCCAGTCAGTGTTCTTATTGTACAATGAAAGTCGTCTTTCCTGGCTGAGCACATTAGTACTAACTGTAAGTATCACAGGAATATGGTTAGACGATCCATCAAGGCTGGACTCAACTCTGAAAAAGAGACGTGACAATCCCTTCATTATGAAGAAGTCGAGTACGTCTGGAAGTCTGTTTGGGTCGGTGGGCCAATGTGTCGGTTCTGGTGTTGAGATAGTCGTCAAACGGTTTTTATCGACGCTACTTTTCAGACCTCTGCCTCTGGTTGTAATTAACCTAGAGCCCCAGTGTAGATGCTTGGCATTCCAATCGCCTCCAGCAATGAATCGAGGCCCCAGACTTTCAAAGAACTCATTAAACTGCTCCTCAGTTAGTCTATGTTTCGGAGGGCAGTATACAGCTGTGATGTTGAAGTTTCCATTTCGGTCCGATACCGCTACTGAGGCGCCCTGGATGTGGTCTGAGCAGAATTTCGGGAGTTCATAGTGTCTGATTGATGACCTTATGATAACTGCCGCTCCCCCGTGTGCCGTTCCGTCAGGGTGGTTTGGGGAGTAGATACAATACCCTTTTATCCGAATCTGGCTGCTGGAGACAAAATGAGTTTCCGATCTTGAAGATGAAGTATCAATTCAACTTCATCTTTATTGGGGGCTAAACCATTAATGTTCCAGGTTGCTATTTTTAATGCTGTCATTTAGATTGCGTAGAGACTAGTGTAATTATGAGTTGCAGAAGTGTACTCATTTGTTGTAAGACAAGATCTAGTTTTTCCGATTGTTTAATAAAGATGTTCTCAATCAATTTTAATGAATCTTGTTGGGCCTTTATGGTTGAGGTTGATCTGTGTAAACAGCTTCGGCATACGTCTTTTTGTATCGCTGCTTCTTATTTTGCTTTTCTATTTCCCTACTGTTGGATTCAGCAGTATTGTTGACTAGGGGGTGGGTAGTCTCAATGGTCTTTGGTACTGTAGGTTCTTCTTTTTTTTGCCTAGACGATAGTCGCTGGAGGGTTTTTCTGGCCAGTATTTCTTTATAAACCTCGCAACCTCTGTAGTTAGCTGGATGAGGTCCTAAGCACAGAGCACACGTGGCTGGCGAGTTACGGTCAATTTTCGTGCACTCGGAAGTTTTATGTGCTTCAGCGCATTTTACGCAGCGATAGGGTTTCATACAGTAGTTCTTTGTGTGCCCATACTGCTGACATCTTTGGCATTGTACTAGAGATTTTCTTTTCCTAGGATCTTCTATAACTACAGTGTGATGATAGATAACTTTTAAATCCTTTGATGCTTTATTGTTGGGGCCTGGTAACAAGTTTACAAAAAATGTTGACGTAGGCTTCTTTTCAGGTCCATATCTGGCATTTATTATTTCACCTGAAACCATATTCCCAGTTTCCTCGAGGGCCTCTTTTATAGCACTTAACGGTGTAGTGTGGTGTAGGTTTGGAATTACAATCCTATAGCATTTGGTATCTTTGCGATTGAATGTATGACCTATCATCAATCCATGATCTCGTATTTTGGATATGACATTTTTGTACACTTCAATATCAGTTGTTACTATCTTAAGTTGATTCCTGTTGATAATTTTATAGGTCAACTTTGATGTGTCTACAGCTGAACCTAGTAATTCTGTAAGCTTGTTCACATCCTCAATTCCATACAAGATTATTGGTGGTGGTTTATTGGGTTTCTTTGTTAAAGGTTGTATCTCTGGTGCCTGGTTATCCTCGGTTAGGTCAACGGTTAATCCACTAAAGCTGTTGGTAGTTTTTATTTGGGATTCATCAGGTGAATCAGTAATTTTCCTCCGCTTTGGATTTCTTTGTATTGGAACTCTTTGCCAGGATGGAGGTTTGATGATGTTCCCATTCTCTGGTTCATCGCAGCAGTCCTTGCTTTCGGAGCTTGATACGTTGCTCATGGACGCACTTCGAGCTCTCGCAAACAGGCCTGGATGAAATGCCTGTTGCACTAGTTTTTTTCTGTTTCCAGTAGCATTCACAGTCACAGACGCCTGGTCCCTCACTTCAGTGGTGTCTTCGGTAGTCAATTTCACACTCGCCGGCCCGGATACCGGTGAGGGCCGGGTGTTAGCCGGATCGCAACACAAATCACATTCCATATTCTTCGACATTTCATATAAAAAAAGGAGTTTGGGAGATAGTCTAATGGTAATTTCCCAAGGTACCACAGCCACTTTGTTTAGGGGGTATTTAATGCCTCTTGGCTGATGGAAGCCATTGACAGGTTATTTACCGCCGCCTGTTGCTCGGCATTGTTGCTCGTTTAGCACCACCCGGGGGGCACGTGTAGGGTGAGCCTAGGAAAAGGTGGTAAATCCTACGGACGTGAGCAACAACACCCCCCTGATACTAATTGTACTTAAAATAGTGTTTTGTTTTTACTGATTCAATTTACATATATTGTTAATTAGAAAGTAAGTAAATATTAGTACTGTTAATTAAAGATTCAAAAGATTTATTATATGAATTTATGGTTTTACTTTGGTCATATTACATAGGTAAAGTGCAGCACCTATAAAACACCCACATTTCATAGCTTCCTAGAGTTACTAGTGTTTTGGAATTTTATATACCCTTTGGTTTTGGCTGTGAAGAAGAAACAGCAACAAACACATCTGTCAGTTATTAAAAAATCATTTAATCTGAATAGGGCTTATACACAAACTACAAATACAATGTCACCGATAGCATAAAATCATTCACTTATCACATTATCAAAGAAAAATGCTGCTACATCAGCGACGATAACATAGCACTAATCGATGGTATGGGATGCTTAAACTCATTTTTTAGACCGTGCGTGTTAGGTATATAACTTAGGTCACTGCATGGTGGTGCGTAAACCACCAACAATAGCATTTCCAAGGAGGGTTGGTGTCAGGCGGGCGGCCGACTATAAAACAGTTGCCAAATCCATTGCAGCATGTTAGTTTATACCCGTCTTCATTCATAGAAATGGTTTGTCCATAAAACGTATCTTCGGACGTTGATCTCTTCTTTGTTTCAAAGTTTTTTTTAAAGGAATTATGTTCAACACTGTATATTATAGCTAATCGTTCCATATACACTAATTACGTAAAGAAAGCCATTTAAAACACTACACTTTTTTTATTGGAAAAATCCCATTCGACAAACAAAACAATCCCATTCCCAAGTCATTATTCGCGAATTCGGAGCTGTCAAAATACTAACGTTAGCTTCCCTCGTTCCGAATTGCGTCAAAGTGATTATAGCGCAAATCCAACCAACACTCAACGTCATAATTAATACTTATCAGCCCTTATATTTTGTGGCTAGGCCCTAAGAGGACACCGGTGTCCGCACACCGTCTTTCTATTGTGTCTCTAATTACGGTATTCAAAAGGTAAATTTTGGTCAGATTCACGTTATAATCGTTTTTGACGCAATTCGGAACGTTTGTATTTCCATTGTAGAATCGTCTTGAACGATGTGAACTTGGCTACGAATTTTCTATTCGTTGGTTCTTTTAACGTTGAGATGACGTCATTCCCGTACATTTAATCGCTTTCGACTAGCGTAACGATTGCAGATTGTTAACTTGGCTAGGCGTGCAGGTCTTAAGAGGAAACGAAACGAATGGTAGCACGCTGTCTGATCGTCCGGTAACTGACCGGACCGTTCCCGCGCGCCTCAAGGAGCTGTCAGCAAACCTTTAAGTCCCAGCCTGCTAGCTGCAGGCAGGCAGGGTCGAAGCCTGTTGGGGTCATGGGTCAGCTTCCGAAAGGAATACCCGGCCCCGGCACGATAGACAACGAAGGAACGGGGTAGGTTTTTAGTCAGTAAGAGTCTGACACTACTTCCCGCTCCGCGGGCGAGTTTTGTCATTGGATGATTTTACCTACCATAAAAAAAACACAGTTGTGTAATTTTGAAAAACTATACGCTAACTGTCCACTCGAAAAAAAGGTATATTAAGTGTTTTTCTTGCATACTCCCACGGTAATTGATAATATTTGAAGCCGTATGCGAATGCACCTTTATGTTACACAGGCGACTCCGCAAACAAAACAATTCAGTGCGCCGCTAGCCTTAGTCGATTGAGGTACATTGTTAAAAGTTTGATACGAGTTTTGATATAAGATAAAAAGAAGTTCAAGAATAATAAGTTTAGTATTAGGAAGCGATTACGGTGACGGTAAGTCTTTGATCATCACCTATTGATTTTATTGATTAGGGGAGAGGGGGGTAAGACGGGGTACTTATCGTTTGAATCTCAATAAAACCAACATTTTCGTGTCTATATTATCTTTTTTTATTTCAGTAATCATCTTTGGTAATCAGTCTTCCATAACTAATTCTAATTAGGAACATAATGTTAATAATTAAATAGAAAATTGACATAAAGTAGAAAAGGTCAGATCTCCCCATCATGCCCCCTCCGTCTGGTAAGATGGGGTACCGTGAGGGGCAAGATGGGGTTTGAAGAAATCCAATTTATTTTTACTGACAAAATTCGCAAGTAAACGTTGCATCTTCATCATTTATACCAGCACAGTTACAGTGAGCCCATTTGCCGCATGCAGAACAGACAGCCCAGCCTTCATTTGAGTCTAAATAATAACCATTACAATACAAACATGGTGGATTTTCAACTTCACTATCGCTGTTCTCTATTGATGGGACATACTTAGATACTTTTTTCTTTTTGGCCACTTTTTTTTTATTAGCCGCAGATATTTTTTCAATTTTCGTTAGTTCTCTTATTGCTTTTTTCTTTTGCTTTTCTTCCTCTACCAACTTCTTTTTTTTAATCGTCTCTTCCAATTCATTTTTATACGGCGATGAAGTTATAATTGCGGTTTTTCCTCGTTTTCTAACAACGCGAGAAGCTTTGCGTGTTATTGGAAAGGGCATTATTTGCTGGGGACTGATTACGGAAAATGCTGATTTTTGTGGAGTGCTTGGTGTCTTGTTTATTTCAGGGTCATCAAGCCAACTAGAGCAACCAGGCTTAGAGGATGATATTGTTGTAGTGTAGGTCGCAAGAGGAATGACTTCAGGACAGTTTGGTTCTGTTTCAATATTTGGCTGTGCTTCTGTGACAGTTGGAGGTGAAATCTGGGAATTAAACAACGGTGCTGCTGCAGCTGCTAATCCGATATTAGATGTTGTAGTTGCAGTCGTTGTAGTTGCAGTCGTTGTAGTTGCAGTTGTTACTTCAGTATTCGTCTCTCTCTCGATCTGCGGAATATCCGTCATCAACGAAGCAGCAAAGTCACTTTCCGAGAAAACTGATGAATCATATGGCCAAATACCGCATTTTTTGAACCCATTTACAGCCGTTGACATAGAAGACGCCTGTATGAAAGCTTTTCCAAAAATTTCAGCAACTTGCCGAACTGTAACGACCATTCCTGGATTGCTGCGAAGTCAAGCTGTTATTTGTTGATCATAATATGTGCTCAATGATCTCATGTAAGCAACATCAGCGACCTGAAGGCGGTGAGTGGTATGTGGGGGAAAACATAAAATGATAACTCCGTGGGATCGAGCTTCATTTATGAGATCAATATTTTGAGTGTGGGTACTATGCCCATCCAACAGTAACAGAACAGGTCGTTCGGTTGTGGCTCCACTAAACTCGACAAACTTTTTAAACCATTTCAGAAATAACTCTGCTGTCATCCAGCCAGAATCACTGCTAACTCCCCAAGCTCCAGGTGCAGCATTTAGCATAAGCTGTGGATCCATCCTCTTTCTAGGAAATACCATCATGGGTGGCATATATTGGCCACTTGCACTGAAGCCATATTTCGAATGTGATGGTCGTACCTCTTTTTGCGGAAGTTATGGCCCCAACTTGCTTTCGACCTCTTTTAGCTATAACTTTTGACTTTGTCTTGGGCACAACGGAAATTCCTGTTTCGTCACAATTATAGATTCAGTCAGGTGTCAATTGATGTTCATCATAAACATTTCCTAAGAAAGTGAAAAACTTATCAACTGCCTGTTTGTTGAATCCGGCAGCACGCGCAGCTGAGGTGCTTTCAGGTTGTCTTATAGACAATTCTGGATTCCTCTTTAAAAAGCTTTGTACCCAGTCTTTACCAGCTTCTTGTTTTAGATCATTAAATAAATGTGGTTTATTATTTTTAATTGCTAGCCTGTAGGCTAAGCCTCTAAGATCTTTAGTAGTTAGCCCGTATAGCCTGCTCTCCATATCTAATATATGATTGCAGGACTCTTTCTCTTAATCATAAGAAAAAACCTGTGTCTTTAGGGCCTAACTGAACCTTGACTTTCATTGTAGCTAAAGCATTTTCATTAGAGCTTTCACGAACCATCTTCACTTTTCTTTCCAAAGTGGTTTGGGGGACACCAAAAGTCTTCGCTGCTAGATAGTAACCCATTTTGCCTTGTACCACACAGTCCACCGCATTTCTCATGGTCTCTTCTGACCAATCTCCTCTATTTGTTGTTCTTTTATAATTTTTTACCATTCTGCAATGATAAAAAAACACCAATAGTAGATATGTATATTACAAATCATTAATCTTTTACTGATAAAGCAAAATAAACATTTAGAACTATTTTAGTGCGGGCAAGATGGGGTACCTCATACCCCGTCTTGCCCTCTCATGTCCAAATAAATTAACAAAATAACCTCTAAAAACAATGCCATCCCACACAAATAAACGAGTCCTTACCTGCATGAGTAATCCTTGACCCATGTGAATAACTTATTTGTACTTCGAAATGCTGTTATTTATAGAACAATCACGGTGCAACCAAAGTGAAAAAATGCTAAGAAATCGCCAAATACTATTTTTTCCACATAACAAACAAAAACAGTGGCGTTGTCGCTCTGTCACTGCGCTGTCTAAAAGCTATTATGGCGGCGCTGCGTCACGCGCAGGAACGATCGTGATCGGTCAAACGGTTTCCGATATAAGACGGGTACCCCTTCTTGCCCGCCACCCCGTCTTACCCCCTCTCCCTATGTCTGATATAAATACTAAAAGCTTATAAAAGGGGCAAACATTCCCCTTGGATAAAACTTACAGATGTTCTGGTTGAACACGCTAACTCTCATATTGAATTCAAGATAAGAATGCTTGGCTAAATGCTGGTCCAGCTCCACTACCACTAGGGCGTACAAATTGATTAGTTTGAACAATACCACTTTTTTTTTTTGAAATTTGATATTTTTATAGTATTGTATAATGTAGAAGCATTTATTTCTTTAACAAATTTTGTAAATGTGAGTACCATGGGGCAATTTATAGTTTAAGGTCATTGACTTGTTTGACGTAAATGAACATGGCAGTTGAGTTTGTCATGCTCACTCAAATGTCTCACTGATGGTGGCGCGTGTATTGGATCATTCGGTTTCCTTCAAAATGGTTGAGTTTAGTGGTGCTGATATACGCGTCATGTTCGTGAACGGGCGCTGTCAGTTGAGACTGGTCATCTCTTAGCTGCCAGTGGTTTATTTTTAATATTATAATTAGATTTTTTTTTCTTTCTCTTTACCTTGTTTACATTGTTCTCACATAATAGCAGCAACAAAAAACATGTATCCGAGATATTTGTAATACAAAACAAGTTTGAAAAGAGTGTCCATGGAGTTTCTTGCACATTCTTCTCCATAGAGATCTACGCTTTGGAATGTGCAATTAGCATAATTTTTTCTGACAGACCGACTTCTTGACTTTTCAAAAGTGCCTGTAAATAGTTTATTTGAAATAAAATGCTTTGAATCTTGAATCTTTTCCTACGACGCCTTCTCATTGGTGTCAAAAAGATACTAAAAAGGTTTACTTAGAACCTATTTAAATCAAGAAAAAATGTATAATCTATACTTGGACAAATGTCAACAAGATAATATTGCAAAACCCATTTCAAAAACAAAGAAGAAAAAGAAAAATATTGCTTTTCATAAGCCGCGCAAAGATCAATGTTGGTGCCATCACTATGATATGCTACTAGAGGATTAACGACAGGAAAAGAGAGAAGAATACACGGCTCATATAAAAAGTAAACAAGAAGCCAATGCAGAAAAGGCAGCACCCAAAAAAAGATCCGAGCAAGATCATACACAAAAGCAAAATAGCTTGGTTTAATTTCACAGTGTTTGATACAGCAACTAAACAAGGCTACTGCTAAAAATTGCCAGAATATGAAGGAAATAGAGGCGCTAATGAGGTATCCACGTGCCTAAATATATTTTTAAAACAAGTTCCAGCTCATGTTTCACACGTAGTTCTCCATTCAAATTGATGCCCTGGTCAGAACCGTAATTTGATTCTTCTTTACATGCTGACGACTTTTCAATCTTTTCAATGAATGCAGTATAATAGCATAATTAATTTGAAATTTCTCGAACCTGGGCATACTCGCATGGAATGTGATAAAAGCATATTATCAGCTAGTCTGCAAAAATTAACATTCCAGCTGATTGGAATAATGTAAAAACTAAACCATATACTCACGACAATTTTATCGACTTCAAGTATATGAAGGAGTCTGCTTTGCCGGCTTCCATCAAAGCAACAGATGGTGCTACTTTAGCCTGGAATCAAATAAAATGGTTACAGTTCAGGAAAGACTGTCCCGGTAGATTTTATTTTAAACATGATTATTCTAATGATTTTAAAGAAGTTATTAAGCCCAGAACACGCTCATCTAGACAAGAATCCACAAATTTAAAGCTAAAATAAAATGCTAAAATTAAAGTTCTATTAGAAATGTGTAGGATCATATACCGTTCATTCTAATTGTCCCGCGTTGTCCAACAAAGTGACGATAAAGATGCAAATTTGATGGCATCCAGGTCTGCTTATCGTAGACAAAACAGGAGTGCGATTCACTAAGGCAAAACATCTTTACATCCACGAAATCATCTTTGAAACATCTGATGAAAACATATCTATGTTCTTTACTGTAACTGACTCGTAACTGCGCGATCGTAGCGCCTCAACGATGTCGACGGCGCAATACAGAACTAAAGTAAGGTTCCGAATGTATGAAAAACGGTATTCAGAAACACAAATCATCCTCGCCTTCAACGGCAACGGCGCCTTCGCCTTCGATTTTAACTGTCAAACCGTAAAGCTTGTAGATTGTAGATGTTTCCTTCGTTGTAGACGATTAAAATGTAAGTAAAACAAGTTATTTTTTAAATTAAAATGCATAATATTGTTTTGTTTATCTTACTTTAATTCCTGAAACGTTTATGCCTATTTTTAATGTTTTAGCTGGCAGTCCGTCTTTCCTGTATGTTTTTTTTGTTGAAACAAGCTAAGTGTCACGATAATTTAGAAAAAAGACGTCAGGCCTACGCGATACGTAATATGGATCTTCTTACCACTGATATAAACTATATTAAGGTATTCATGTTGACTGAAGAGCTAATTACCCGATTGGAAGAAGACATTTCGCCTTTCTTAGCAAAGGCCGTCGAGGAGGAATTAGCAACCGAACCAAGGTACTCGTATTATTATTATAGGATCGAGGGAAGAACATTATAATAGGTAATCTTCACGCCACTGCAAAACATACTGCAGAACGAACCATTGGCATACTTAAAAGCCGTTTTAGGTGCCTTTTGGTACATCGTGTTCTTCACTATGATCCATAGATGGTAGGACAAATTATTAAAGCTTGTTGTGTATTACATAACATTTGCAATCAAACCAGAGTTCCTCCAGTAGAATAACCAGCTCATTTACAAAGACAAGAAGCGAGAGTGATACATTTACTACAGCATGGAAGCCAGAATTCTATCAGTGATTTTGGACAGTGGTCATCTTGCTAGAGGTCGTTTAATTAATAGTGAAGGATAAACAATGAACGATGTCCAACTTTCTACTTACCCGTTGCTCTGTGGGTGGTAAGGGGATGTCCTAATTCTTTGTACTTCTAAAAATCTCATCAGACTGTTAAAAAGGTCACTCTCAAATTGCCTGCCCTGATCATAGTTATCCTATTTGGATACCCAAACCTGCATATCCGATGCTCATAGATCATAACTTTGGCGACCGTGTCAGCTGTAATGTCTGAAACTGGTATTGCTTCAGGCCAACGCGTAAAACGATCTATAATAGTTATACAATAACGGTGTCCGTGCTGTGACGTGGGCAGGGGGCCCACGATATCTGTATGTATCTGCTTGAATCTGTTACATGGCGGGAAACTGGTTAGTTTGGAAATTGTGTGTCGATTAACATTTGCTTTTTGACACTGAATACATGATTTTGTACATTCGTTAATGTCCCTGTTCATTCCATTCAAAATACCTTTGTGTTAGCAACTTACGTGTAGTACGTACTCCTGGGTAACTGATGTTGAGAACGCTTTCAAATACTAGTTTTCTAAACATGCCTGTTCTTCTTAGTTCTTGCACTGTTTGTGGTTTCGGATAGTTGACTATGGCTTGTATTCGTTCTTGAGTGGGTTTGATTCCCGCTGATGACACTTTGTATCCGAGGAACTTAATTTTATCCTTGTCAAACTCGCACTTGTCGATGTTAAGACTGACGCCGTAGGTATTTAGGCGTTCGAGCACTAGTTCCAAGTGGTGGCGGTGTTCTTCTTTACTACTCGAGTGAACGAGCAGATCGTCGACGAAACAGAATACGTTGTCATCTAGTCCTCGTAGAACCTCGTACATGAAACGTTGAAAGGATTGACCGGAATTTCTTAAGCCGAACGTCATGCAGGTAAATTCGAAGAGTCTAAAAGGTGTTATTATAGGTGTTTTTTGAGCATGTTTTCGATAGGTATCCAGAAATATGCCATTTTCAAATCGAGTTTTGAGAATTTTTTTTGCCGTGAAGTTGGTTGTAAAATCTTGAATTCAAACTCAGAGTGTAGGACGATCCTTCTAAATAGTCCGAATTGGCAAGCGTGACGTTTTAAAATAATGATTGTTTTACGCGCGAAGAATTTGTTTGACATTGTACTGAGCGCGGAAGTGAGGTCTGAAGTGGAAGGCAAAGCACGGGATATGTGGGATGAAAAAGAGGTTAAAGCCCAAGAGGTGATAGTCACCAAGGTGGAAGAAACAATAATGAGATATTTAATATCGCGTACTAGCAGTACGGATATGTGGAAGAAACTTACCACGATATATGAACCATCCACGAAGGTCGGTGTTCACCTGTTACAACCGAAGTTTTTCAGCATATAATTTAAGGACCCCATAGCTGTGTATAGCCAATGTGGAAAAGTGCGTGACCCAGTTAACAGCAGCAGGTGAGCAGGTGTCTGAAAATATGGTAATTACAAAAAATCCGTATGTACCAGATAAATACAAGCATTTTATCTCTGCCTGGGAGAGTATGCCAGAAAAGAAGCAGAAACTGCAGGAACTGACAGACTTGTTGCTAGTCGAGGAGGAGCGGAGTGGTAATGGTGCCACTAGCATAATCAGCATTACACCGCAGGATTCTGCACTAGTGGTTGGTATGCGAAATAAAGCTATATGTTTTGAGTGTGGCCTGTGTTCATTATGAGGTGTACAATAAAGTATATAATAAATAAATAAAGTCGGCTATAAAATAAGTGAGTGTAACATCAGAAAATGATTCAATTGTTAAAATAGGGAAATTTAATAAAAAATTGCAAATTAGCTAAAAATCAATCTAATGAGAAGAGTGAGAGTTCAGAAACTTTTGTTTGTCATACAATAAGAGAGGAGTGTAATTTATTTATCTGAATATGTCGTCTGCAGAGTTGTCATGTATGGGTTTAATATAAAATGTTTAAAGAATAATTGTCAATCATTCTGTTCAATAACAATAAGGTAAATGTTCAGTTAAGAAGGTTATACAGATCCTGATTGGGCAGGACATAAAAGTGATAGAAAATCTACATCAGGCTTTGTCATGAAAGTTTATGGTAATAGTGTCTTGGTCCTCCAACAAACAGCAGTATATCTTTATCAAAGTACTTAATTAGACTATGTCGCATTAGCAAAGGGAATTGCAGAGGGTGGTTGGATAACGAATTTTTAATAGAAATAGGAGTTAATTGTAAAAGTTTTATTATTAATATTGGTAATCAGTCTGCAATTCATGTTTCCAAGAATCCAGAGTATCACAAACGTCTCAAACATATAGATATTAATTACTCAAGCCGCAAGCAAATGCCACGTGCGCACACCTATTGTCTTTCTATTGTGTTATTGTATTCAAAAGATTAAGCATCATTTTGTGAGACTTAAAGTTGAAGATAAAATTGTAACCATGTAACCGAGATATTTGTAATGCATAACAATTTTGAAAAGAGTGTCCATGGAGTTTCTTGCACATTCTTCTCCATACAGATCTACGCTTTGGAATGTGCAATTAGCATAATTTTTTTTCTGACAGACCGACTTCTTGACTGGAAACGGTTTATTTGAAATAAAATACTTTGGATCTTTGAATCTGTATGTTTGAAATATGTACCATCAAATCAGCTTGCTGTTATATGTACTAAGGGAATAAGTAAAGCTGTTTTTGTTAAGTTGAAAGCGATATTGTTTTCATAAGAGTATTTAAACATTTTTTTTTTTTATTAATTTCGAAAAGAAAATTAAATTTTGATTTTTTGTTGAGTTTATTGTGTTCTGTGAAACTAGATTTTAGTTGAGTAGATAGTTAAAAGTAGTATTTGTATTACTTACAGAGTTGTAAAATGTTTTTTATGAGTGATGTTTACATTGGGGAAGGGGGTTGGAGTGTAATGTGACACATTATTGACAATCGTTTACGGGTTACTACTCATTGTCGATGCTCTTTTTTGTCTTCCCTTTCCAAAATGGACTCCGCTGAATGTTAATATGTAAGCGTTGTTTTCCTTAATTAATAAGCTTCTCAAATTGAAACACTGTCTTTTTCTAGTATCCCATATGACCTAAACCAATAGCTGCATTTGTTTCAAAAATAATGCATCAGACCAGCATAACATGCACTTTCTGCAAGCGCGCCGGTTACGTGTCATCCAAATGTTTCAAGTTGAAACGGCTTAAGAGAAAGAACATGAGAAGATTTTTTTAGTTTCAGCCTTTTTAGCTACTGATAAAATACAGTGGATTATTGATAGTGATGCTTCAAACCATATGTCAAATGACAAACGATTATTTAATAATATTAAACATTCTAAAAATGGTATAACAATAGTGGATAACTCAAAACTTCCTTGTAAGGGAATAGGTGATGTATTGCTTTTTTTTTTTTTTACGGTATGTAAAATCATCCAATGACAAATCCCGCCCTTGGGCGGAGCGGGAAATAGTGTCAGACTCTTACTGACTAAAAACCTACCCTGTTCCTTCCCTGCCTTGGTTCCAGGACCCTGGTATGCATTTTCATACCTTCCCAGAGAGGTGATGTATTGCTGACGTTAGACAAAACTGTGGTAAGAAATCTTAAAAATGTCTTGTATTGTTTATTGTATTGGAATTAAACAACGTTAATTTTCTGCTTTAATTTATTCTCCATCTTGCAATTACAATCCATTACCATTTGTACTTAACCACAGACTAACTATCATAGATTACCGCAGATAACCATAAATATCCCCCCTTTTCCAAAGCTTTTTATTAGACAGCCCTTACAGCGTCATAAGTCGTGGTGGCAAACATTTTTTGTTAAAAATGCCGAATAGGAGAGCGAACCTCAACATCCAGGTCAGGAATCAATACAGAATAATCAAAAATTAGATGTAAGAAATCAATGTGTAGAACAGAAAATCGTAATTGTAGACAAACCAATAGTGACAAACAAGAGAGTTGTATTTTGTAAACCGGCCGCAGTTCCTAACACTTGAACCACACGAAGTGGACGAGTTATTAAAACGCCAACTAGATATGTTTAAAATAAACAAGTAAGTAATTTTTGCAAGTACGTAATAATAACGCAAGATACGTTCCTTGCATTTTGGTAACATGTTTAAAATATTTGAATTAAGTATTCTTTTATGTTGCAAATCATCAAGAGCAGACGAATTTCAACTTAATATATTGTGGGTATCCACGAGTACTTTGTTAATGATATTCAAAATGGACAAAACTTACAATAAACAGGAAGAAATAATAATTGCCCAAAACGGAGCTAACAATTCGGATTGGACTAACATAGAAAGGCATACTAAAACTTCAAGTATAATACTATTGGCCATCGTAATTTTTATAGTATGTGTTATTTTCCGTATGATTTGTGGAAAATGTGAAAGACAATTACAAATTAGTCTGTGGAAAGAAAGTCCAGGCTCAAACAGTGTAAGGGTAAGTAAAAAAAATATATTATTGTATAAAATAATAAGAGAAGTCTCACTAAGAATAAAAATATATTTTGTTCTATGTACAGTATTTTCTATAAAAAACATATTTTGTTCACAGAATATACAACAGAAAGAATATACAACTTATTGTATAATTACGAGTATTCATTCATAACTCAGGGTAACGTAGACAAAAATAACAGATGTAAACTACGTAAAGCGAAATTGTATTGTACAATTGTAACCATAACATTTTTATGCACTAATATTGTATTGCACTAATAAAGAGTTGATAGTAATAAATAGCATAAATACTAACGTTTTTGTAAAAAATAACATTTATTTGTTATAATAAGAGCTTAATGATTTAGAAAATGTTTAAATAATATTAAGGTGTCGACAAAAAATTTCAAACTTCATTTGTTAATTTTGTTTTTTTGAATTGTTAAGTGTCTTTTGCAGAGTAATGTGACCTATATAATATGTATTTAAAAGTTAAGCTTACCTACAAGTTATCATTAAGTTTCAAAAACCTTTTATATAAATAAATATATAGGTCAAGCTAAATTCCTAGAATCTAAGTGCGATAGCGCAGGTAATCAGACCACCACGGCACACTCACACGGGCAAGTAACTGAATAAGCAAATACCAACGGTGCCGTGTTCAGTGGTAGGTACTTTGTTAGACGTACAATTGTTTAACCCTGGTTTCACTTTTACAACACAATTGTTTGTGTACAATTGTTTCACATATTTTTTGTAAAAGGGGGAATGTTGTAGCGGGTGCATTAGCGCATTGTATGTTTGCCCCCGCCTCTTGAGTCAGTTGCGTCCCGTCCGCGCACTGGATCGTTTGTATCATATACATATATTATCAATATAATAGACCCGTATACTTTTTATATTCGGACTTTTATTTCACAGAGTTAACGAACCTTTTGATACTATAGTGACTAGCGATTTCGTTCAAGTGAACATATACACAACAACTAAAATGTGAAACATATATTCCATATCCCTACAGGAACACTTGGACAGGTGCAAACCCGTGTTTGATAGATTCAGAACACACAACCTTAAAATTCTGAAAACAGGGCAAGTTCGTAGGATACACACTCACAGATATTAGCCTTCAGAATGAAGATAAATCGCAGCAGTAAAAAAAATCCCCTAAGTACCTAAAACACAGAAAGAAATGAAATCCTTCTTAGGATTAGTAGGTTATTACAGAAAATTCATACAAGATTTCGCGAAACTTACTAAACCATTAACACAATGCCTAAAAAAAAACGGTGGCAAAATAATATTAACACCCGAGTATACACAAGCATTTGAAAAATGTAAGGAAGTATTAATTAATGCACCAATACTTTAATATCCAGATTTCGAAAAACCCTTTATATTAACCACAGACGTAGCAATAGACGCAGTACTATCGCAAGCAGAAGTAGGTTCAGATAAACCAGTAGCAAACGCTTCACGTACACTGTCGGACACAGAACAAAGATACTCGACCATAGAAAAACAATTATTGAGCATCGTATGGGCCATCAAATATTTTCGCCTTTGCTTATATGGTAAACAATTCACTATATATACAGACCACCGTCCACTTACATGGATTATGTCAATTAAAGACCCGAACTCTAAACTCACACGTTGGCGCCTAAGATTAGCTGAATACAATTACACTGTTCAATACAAAAAAAGGAAAAGCAAACACAAATGCTTGAATATAACAAATAACAATGCAAAATTGATTTGAATGTAACAAATAACAATGGAGAAATACAGAAAGTTCAAGTTACCAATGTCTAGTTTGTACCAGAGTTAGCAAGCAATCTTCTTTCAGTAAGTCAACTTATTAAACATGGATGTTCAGTACAGTTTAAAAATGATGGCTGTAAAATATTCAACAAGTTTAAAGAAGAAGTTGCGACTTGCAAGTTAGTGAATAACATGTACAAGCTCAATGTAAAGAGTATTCCAGCATACATGTGCAAAACAAGTGACAATGATCACTATTTATGGCATCAACGGATGGCACATCTCAACTTGTCAGATTTGAACAAGCTCACCAAATGTACAGAAGGAGTAGAGTTGAATGAAACAAAAATCAATATGGAGTGCGAATATTGTCAGCAAGGAAAACAGTTAAGACTGCCGTTTCCAAGAGATGGTTCCAGAGCAAAGAAACCACTAGAACTCATACATTCAGATGTTTGTGGGCCACTAGAAGTAAAGTCAGTTGGTGGGGCACAATATTTCCTTACCTTTGTTGCTGACTATACGAGGAAAGTATTTGTTTATTTTCTAAAATGTAAGTCTGAGGTTTTTAGTAAATTTAAACAATTTAAAGTGTTAGTAGAAAACCAACTAGAATTAAAAATAAAACGCATTAGGACAGATAATGGTACAGAATATATTAGTAATGAGTTCAAAGATTTTATTCAAAATTCAGGCATTATACATGAAACTTCTAATCCTTACACTCCACAGCAAAACGGTCTTGCAGAACGTATGAACCGTACCTTGGTGAAAAGAGCTCGCTGTATACTAATCAATGCTTATTTACAGAAATATTATTGGGCAGAAGCAGTGGCCACAGCAGCTCATCTGAACAACAGATGTCCAACAAGATTAATTTCATATGTCACCCCTGAGGAGCTATGGTCGGGGAAGAAGCCGAATTTGAAATATATCAGGATTTTTGGATGTAAGGCCATGGTACACACACCAGACTGCAAACGTAAGAAGCTTGATCCTAAGGCATGTAAAATGATATTTGTTGGCTATTCAGATACAACATCGCTTGCTAGATACAAAAACAAGAAAAGTTATTGTCAGTAGAGATGTTGTTTTCTTTGAATATTCTATAAAAAGAAAGTTTTTCATGGTTCCATTATCAGAAAACCTAAATAATGATAGATCTAAACGGTTAGATAAAAGCATAGAATCAGAAAGCTTAGAATCACAGGATAGTCAGAAGCCAAATGAATCAAACCAGTCTATACAATCTATATCTGATGATGAATCTTTCTATTTAGATGATGAATCCATATATGTACCTGAAAAAGACACTTCTGAAATTCAAATTAATAATATAACAACTAGATCTAAAAGTAGGAAACTAAAACATGAAACTAATACTTACCTTTGTTATGGTGGAGACCAGCAACTAGATGACAGACTTACCGAGAAGCCATGCTGTCTTCAGATAACTGGAATAAGTCAATACAAGAGGAGCTGAAAGCACATGAAATAAATGAAACATGGGAGTTGGTGAAGAAACCAGATGGAGTGAAATTGATTGGATGTAAGTGGGTTTTCCGTATTAAAGATGATTTATCAGGATCCCTTTACAAATCAAGACTGTGCTATGGGATGTTCACAGAGACATCAAGTTGACTATACAGAAACATTCTCACCAACTGTTAGATACGACTCTATAAGAGTATTGCTTTCGAAAATGTGTCAGGATAATTTGAATATGATACAGTTTGATGTAAAAACTGCTTTTCTTTATGGCAATATAACAGAAAATATATATATGTCTCCACCTGAAGGTTTAGATAGTCCAGAAGGTTATGTTTGTAAACTTAAAAAAATCATTGTATGGCCTAAAACAAGCACCCAGGTGCTGGAACAGAAAGTTTGATTCAGTTTTAAAGAAATTCGGTTTAATAGTCATTCAGATAAGTGTGTGTATATTGGCCAGCTTAATAGCACTAAAGTATATTTGATACTGTATGTTGATGACGGACTGGTAATTTCGAAAAACCAAACAGTATTGAACAAAGTGATTGATGATTTAAAAGAAAATTTCGAAATAAAAGTATGTCAACCTAAGAATTTTGGTGGCCTTGAAATAGAAAGGGGAAAGAACTATATATTCTTACATCAATCCAAATACATAGATAAAATATTACTTAAATTTACCATGAGTAATGCAAAAGGCAACAGCATACCTGTAGATCCAAATATTAAGTTAGAAAAGGGTAAAATGGTAAATAGGAAAATACCATACAGAGAAGCTGTTGGATCTTTGATGCATTTAGCAATTGTCAGTCGGCCTGACATTATGTATGGTGTTAGTCTGTTGAGTCGGTTCCTTGATTGCTATGATGACAGTCACTGGAATGCTGTTAAAAGGATTATTAAGTATTTAAAGGAAACAAAATGTTATGGTCTCTACTATTCACCTAAAACGGAAAATATAATTGAATGCTTCAGTGATGCTGATTATGCCAATGACACTGACACAAGAAGGTCGACGACAGGGTATGTTTTTATAAAGAATGGTGCTACAATAACATGGGCCAGTCAGCGCCAACGTGTTGCACTATCAACTACTGAAGCAGAATTCATGGCTGCATGCAGTGCAAGTAAGGAGGTGATTTGGTTAAAAAGGCTTTTGTTAGAAATAGGTGAATATAGTCAAAAATCCATAGGTATTAACATAGACAATCAAAGTGCAATCTCAGTAATTAAAAATGATAATTATCACAAACGCTGTAAACACATTGATATAAAATATAAATTTATCAAAGAAAAATATGAGGAAAAGGAAATTGATGTTAGTTATATAAGTAGTAGTGAACAAACTGCAGATATATTTACTAAGGGTTTAGCTAAAACTAAATTTCAGTATCTAAGAAGTAAACTTGGAATTTGTGATCTACTATTCATGATAAAGTTATGTCATATGTAGTTTAAGTGAAACTTTGTAATATTACTAGAATGTATTGTATGTGTCATTTCAGTGATACTTTATACCTAATATAACTAGTATGTATATTTTAATTAAGTTTAGATTTAAAAATGCTAGAAAACGTAACAATTTAGTGGGGGTGTTGCTATAATACTAATTGATACGTTTAATTTTAGTAAGTAACTCTAATATCATAGACTAATGTCACCTGTTTTTACTCTGCTAACCCCGTTCGTTTGCTTTGTTTATGGTTTTCTGTTCACGCTCTCTTTGTTCCGTACCACTGCTGTAATTCTGTAAAACCAAGTAATAAAACTACAAAGGTGTTATTTCTCGTTTTATTACAACAGGCGCTTTGTAGGTTTACCTTGCATTTCTTGTACGCTGCTTCGGTTTTGGCGTCCCATACTATTTTAGTTTTATCTTTCCTTTTTGAGTTGTGTAACAAAGTATTGAGATACACATGACATTCTGCTGCTTTGGGTAAATGTGACCTGTAGAAATTTACCATTCCAAGGAAGCGTCTGAGCTCCACGACTGTCTCTGGTCGCGGATAATTAATGATAGCCTTTACCTTATCGGGTAGTGGGCTGATCCCTGCTGGTGTGACCTTGTACCCTAAAAAATCGATTTTGTTCAATCCGAAAGAACTCTTCCCGAGATTTATGGTCAACCCGATTCGTTGAAATCGCTCAAATACTTTCCTGACATGTTCTCTATGTATGTCGTCATTTTTTGAAGCTATGATGACGTCATCGATATAACAGGACAGTGAAGACTCATACTCGTTTCCTATCTTCTCCCCGATGTTCTCGATTCCTTTCAGAACCGTGTTGTTCATAAACCTTTGGAATGTCTGCGCTGCGTTCCTGAGACCAAAACTCATTCGCATAATTTCGAACAAACCGAATGGTTTTTTGATGGCGGTTTTCTCCACGTCTTCCGGTGTGACTTCAATAAAATGATATGCCCTATTTATATCGAGATGTGCGTAAACTGTTTTACCTGTTAACCCGTTCGTGAAGTCCTGAATTCTTGTCTGGTTTCGTTACTGAGTTCAGTCGCCGATAGTCTCCGCAGGGTCGTATATTGCCGTCCTTTTTTTGTATGACGTGTAAAGGACTGGCCCACTGGCTTCTTGACGGTCTGCGGATTCCTAGTTGTTGCATATAGCGAAATTCATCTTTTAACTTTTTGGTACTTCCCTGGTGGAAGCGGTCTCGGCTTTGCGTACATGGGTGGTCCGGTCGTTTCGATGTGGTGTTTTACCGAATGCGTAGGCAAAGTTTATCTGAATAGTACGGGCTTAGTTATATCGATAAACTCGTCCAGCAAGTCAAGGAACGGATGCGTTTCCTGTATTGTTTTGACCGTGTATAAACAAGTAATTGAATCTACTAATTTCCTATTATAATCACTGGGTGCATTATCGTTAACCATTACGAATGGAAATGGTTTGGTACAAAGCTGCAGTCATCGAGCCACGATACGGGATCAACGGCGTTCCAGCACCAATAATTATACCGCCCCAAAAGGATTGCGATTTCCCGCCTTGTTGAACGGTTTCCGGGGCAGTGCTTTATCTTTCAGCGTCCCCACGTCTTCTTCAGACACGAAGAATTGGGTTGTGTGGATGTGTGCTAATTCTGGACTCGTTAACGAAGAGACAATTCTGCCAAATATTTTCCTCGTCGTTTTCTTCATTTCGGCGGAGTCTAGCCCCCTTGCAATCTGCGTCGCTGTCGTTGCTGTGAGTTCAGGGGTGCTCGCGAGGATCTCCTCGATCGTAATCCCACCTGGTGTAAGCAATTCCTGAGGGGCTAAAAAGGCCACTTTAACAGATCTGCATTCGGATAAGTAATATGAATCATGTCAAAAATCGCATAATGGTCATGAATTGGCAGTAAACAATATTCATATTATGATTCTGCAATGAAATTAATCTATTTTACAGTTTTTTTGACAGACGGGTCTAATTGACAGCACATTCGTAAAATGGTACACTTATTATGAATCGCTTTGGAATTCATTAGCAGAATCATAAGAAGATACTGAGGAGCAACATCTTACAATACATTTCACGGGTATTATATTTATAGATATTATATTTCGTACTAAATATCCCGATAAACTCGAAGTCCGGCGAATTTCATAAGACAATTCCAATTTTCGAAGAAATACACTTCGTCAGCAATATATAAGGCTCTCCGTAATGCGTCTGTGTCCTAGGAAATTCGCATAAAGTCATAAATCTGCCAATGGCGCTACCAACGCCGACGGCACAGGCGGTCGTGAGAGACCTAGCCGCCCATATTTCAGCGCCGAATGCCACTACGGCAGACGTACAGCTACTGAACCAGCTCAGGAACATGGCTGTAGAAATCAAGACACTACGCAACGAGGTGAACAGCATTGGACCACGCCAAAATCATGCTGGCAGGGGACGATGGAGGCATGGTCGTTCTCGTTCCCGTCAAAGATCCCGGACGCCGCAGCGGACACAGCGCCATCCGGACTGGCTGTGCCGATACTATTTCCGGTACCGCGAGTCAGCACGGCGATGCGAGTCACCATGTAACTGGGCGAAGTTACACAAGTAGGAAAAGTGAAGAGGATGCAGCTCGAGGCGGTGGTAGCATGCATCAACGTCAACGAAAACCATCGCTTGTGTGTGACGGACTCTAAAAACGGATTTTCTTATTGAACGTAACGGAACGGATTTTCTTATTGATACAGGTGCCAATGTGTCAGTCATTCCAGTCATCAAGGTTAGCTTAAAGAACCGTAACTATGAATGTAATTTAACCATACCCTTACCACGTGCACACCAAACTCCAAAAGTCTTACCAATCAAGATAAAACTAGAAAACATTGAATTAGACAATCTGAAGAAAGTTATACAACAATCAGAAGAAGACATAAACACCTATTGTAATACAATATTATATAAAAGCATTGTCACCTAATAAAATTAGTCTTAATCCGCACTTCAAGCCGAACACTTGTCTTTTTAAAAAGCCTTTCGCCTCAACCCACAGCTTAACTCGTGTTAATAATAAATATCGGTGAATGTTTTGTGATTAAATTTGACCAATTAGTAATCAAGTCGTTTTTTAATTATTGAAGTATTATTGTTTGTGTCTCATTGACTATTAGGGCATGCTCCTCGTTGGCGTAGCCACTGAGTACAACGCCCCCGCTGTGACGTCCCGGTCGCCGCCAGCCTCGCTATTGTTCCTAACTGCCTGTTCCACTGCCGTTGCATCTCTCTCCGCCGCTTCCATAGTACATGAAATTTTTACGGCGTTAGAACATTGCAGGTTTTCCTCAGTAAACAATCGTCTTATTTGCTCACTTCGCAACCTGCACACAAGCCGATCTCGTAAACTCTCTTCTAACACGACCTTAAAGCCACAAAATTTGGACATCTTCTTTAGTTCCGAAATATATTGTAAAATCGATTCACCCACATTTTGCCTTCTGTGCCGGAAACGATACCTCTCCGCCATGAACGACGGCTTTGGTTGCAAATGAACTGTCATAATCTTAACTATATGAGTTGTGGTTCGTGTATGTCTTTGCACTAAGTATTTCCGGACTTGTTAAGTTACTCAACAGTTCGTAAGCTTCCTCACCCATCGCCGCAATCAAGGAAGATATCAATGATTGCTTTTTTTTATCCTCATCGCCACTGAGATGTTAGAGACAAGTAATAAAGGTGTTGCTTGTTCCAGCGGTTTATTCAGAGGAAAGACATCTTGCCCTGTCATAGATATGTACATTTTATATGCATGGCACACGTAAGTATGTAATACATTACAGAAACCGTTGAGTGTGTGTGTGTAAAACATCTTGTTGGAACCTTTTCGCCACCAATCTTGAGGAAAGTCTTAATCGCTCTTTTCAAGTTTGAATACCCACTTACTACCTTATTATTTTCAGGTATATTACATGTTTATCAATTGCTACCTTCCATTTGCTGCTGACACTTCTTATCAAGGCTTCTCCTGGTGCTCTCATGATGCGTTAGTTGAAACAGTTGGCTTCCTTACCAACTTATTGAGTTCTATATGACATAAGTACCGCAACAATTGACTCTAATAAGCTGTTACTATCTTCATTTGATTTATATTCAGATCCTGACTCTTCCGACATACTAGCAATCACTACCATAGTTTCATCGAGATCCGCTCAACTAGTTTCTAATTCATTCTCCAACTCATTAGTTCTGTCATCATTGTCTTCTGTATAGTTTATGTTAATTTCTGATTATTGACTTCACTATAGTTACACAAGATAAACTTGTATTTATAGCCTTGGCCCACAATGATTTCGGAAGGTCCTTGCATGCGTTCAGCATTGTTCTAGCTTAGTTTTGTTTTGTTCAGGGGTGTACGAAACATTTATTTCAAAATAAAAAAAAAAAACAAAATCAACTCTTTTATTTCAAATAGACCATTTACAGACACTTTTGAATAGTCAAAATGTCGGTCAGTCAAAAAAAAAAGTGAAGCTAAATTGCACGTTCCAAAGCGTAGATCTCTATGGAGAAGAACGTGCAAGAAACTCCATGGACACTCTTTTAAAATCATTTTAAGCGTTACAATAATCTTGGTTATATATTTCTTGTCGCTACAATTATGTGAGCATCAAGTAGAAAAGTAGTGAGAAAACAAAAATTAATTAAAAATAGAAATTGAATTAAGCTACTGGTAGCAAAAAGATCACCATTCTCAACTGACGGCGCCCGTTCACGAGCATGACGCGTGCCTCAACCCCACTCTACTCAATCATTATGAAGGGAACAGAATGACCCAATAACACGCGCCACCATCAGCAAGACATTTGAGTGAGAATGACAAACTCTCAACTGGCATACTAGTAAAAATGCTCCTTGGGACTTCACATTCACAAAAAATTGATAAAAGTGCTTCTACATTATACAATGCTAATGGTTCCAAATAACAAAAATAAACACAATAAAAGTGTAAAGTAGCGTGTATGTAAAACTGCATATTCAGATAAGGCGAACATAGGTATCGTGAGAAGATATCAACTCGCCATGTTTCCTATGTCGGGAAAACAAGTCGCAGCCCCAGCTACGGAACCGACGCCGACGATAGAAAAACGTGACTCAGATCGAGATGTTACATGTAAAATGGAGGAAGGACAAGGTGAATTAGCAGCAATCAGCGTCAGCTCTCGCATACCAGAGTTTTGGACTGCAATGCCGAGACTGTGGTTTTTCCAACTAGAAACCATAGTTCGCCCGCAAAAGTTAGGAGACGCAGCGAAATACGACCTTGTTATCACCAAATTAGGATGCGAAACACTGCAGCAAATCAGTGATATCTGTTTTTCACCACCTGAAAACAACAAATACGATGCTATAAAGGAGCGGCTCTTGCAGGTGTATGAAGAAAGTGCAGAAAGACAGTTCCAGAAACTAGTAAGTGAAATGGAGTTAGGCTCACAAAAACCGTCACACTTACGCGCATGAAGGAACTTGGCCGAAATACCCAAGTTTCTGATAAAACCATCCATAGTTTATGGCTCTCAAGGTTACCATCTGCAGTACGAGCTGTTTTGACCGTGAGTCAAGATCAGACGCTGGACAATCTCGCGAACATGGCAGATAAAATAATGGAGAATACGAAGGGAGAACAGATTGCCGAAGTCCATAGTTCCGGTAGTCAAAACCAGTTTCCAGTCAGTGATTTGGTTACTCAGATACATAAAATGAGTTTGGAAATTGCATCACTGCACGAGGAGGTGAAGGACAGGCGACAACAATACCGACGCAGCCGTTTTCGAGGGTATGGCCGTGGACGAGGAGGATTTCGAGGAAGAGCGCATTCCAGATCATCGTCAAGACCACGCATGACTCCAGAACATCCAAATTGGTTGTGCAGGTATCACTTTCGTTTTCGTGAGCGAGCTCGAGCCTGTGAAAAACCGTGTGCCTGGAAAGCGCCATCTCGGTCATCTTCACCGGAAAACTAAGTGAGGTACGGACATCGGCGGTGGATCACGTACCTAACAAGAATCACCGTCTTAGTGTATTCGATAGGGAGACTGGAATGACATTTTTAGTGGACACAGGCGCAAATATTTCGGTGGTACCAGTAACACGTAAGCAGAAGCTGTCCGGTGAGTGCTCGAATTATAAACTTTTTGCCGCGAATAATAGCGAAATTAAAACTTATGGTGTAAAAACAATACATTTAAATTTAAATTTAAGAAGGTGTTATCGATGGACATTTGTAATTGCAGACGTAAGCCAACCTATTTTAGGAGCTGATTTTTTAGAGTTTCATAATTTACTAGTAGATTTAAGAAATAAGAAACTTGTTGACAGGGTTACTAACTTGAATGTTGTTTGTTCTATAACTAATTCTTCGCAGGCACCAATATGTACGATTATGGATACACACCCGCTTTATAATTTGTTGAAAGAATTTCCTAATATAACAAAACCAGTTTCGTTTAAGGAAACACCTACTCATGCCGTTTATCATCATATTGAAACTACTGGTCCACCAATTTACGCGCGGGCGAGGCCATTGCCGCCAGATAGGTATAGAAGGGTTAAAGAGGAGTTCCAGGTAATGCAAGAGATGGGCATATGCAGGCCATCGAAAAGCCCTTGGGCTAGTCCGTTGCACATAGTACCTAAAAAAGGAGGCGAGATAAGACCAGTAGGTGATTATAGGAGACTAAACGCTGTTACTATTCCTGATAGATACCCTATTCCGAGACTAAGGGATTTTACTTACCTGTTAGCAAATAAAAAGATATTTTCGCGGATAGACATAAATAGAGCTTATCATTGTATATTAAATCATCCAGACGACATTCCCAAAACGGCGATTATTACACCTTTTGGATTGTTTGAGTTTACTAGAATGATGTTTGGCATGCGAAATGCTGCACAAACGTTCCAAAGATTTATGAATTGTATAGTTTTACAGGGATTTGACTTTTTATTTTCTTACTTAGATGACGTCATATTGGCAAGTAATAGCTTAGAAGAACATAGGGAACATTTGAAATTAATATTTGAAAGATTTGACAAATATGGTATAACTATAAATTTAAGCAAATGCGATTTTGGTAAGGAAGAAATAGAATTTTTAGGCTACAAAGTAAGTACAAACGGTATCCATCCATTAGAGAGCAAAGTAAAGGTTATTGAAAATTTTCCTAAACCAAAAACGGTAGAAGAACTACGTAGATTTTTAGGGATGATCAATTTTTATAGGTCACATTTACCCAAAGCCGCAGAAAATCAAGCTATATTAAATTCATTTATACATGGTTCAAAGAAACGCGATAATACTGTAATTATGTGGAATGAGTCAGCTGACAAAGCATTCTTGGAATGTAAGCGACAGTTACAACATGCTGTAACATTGGCGCATCCGTTGCCTGATTGCGAGTTAGCACTTTTTACTGACGCCTCAAACACATGCATAGGTGCGGTTTTGCAACAATTTGTTAATAATGAATGGCAACCATTAGGTTATTTTTCCAAAAAGATCACGTCGGGGTCACCAATGTAAAGTAGCGTGTATGTATGTTTATGTCGTGAGTGATTAGGAAACAAGGGAGCACAAGTGAAACACTCGGACGTTAGATATCAACTGGTTTAATTAACTGAGTTATATTACAATGCACACTCACACCTTGCGGCGTCATCATTCTCACACATCCATAGCACGTGTCGCCACAAAAGCATTAAATGGTCATAAGCTTCATTAAATATCATACCATTTCGAAACAACATACAGAAAGGGCAATATCATCTCTTCCAATATTTATAAAACTTAAAAAGAAAACAAAAACCTAATGAGTAGGCAAAAGTGGTAGTGGAGCAGGACCAGCATTTAGCCAAGCATTTTTACCGTCATGATGTTTATATCCTTAAACAGTTCCCTTAGAGAATCGCACCTGCGAAGATTGTATATGGCTCTGATAGCTCTTTTCTGCAGAATAAAAATAGACTATGTCTGCAGACCGTCCCCATAGCAAAATACCGTAAGACATGATACTATGAAAGTAGCTAAAACAGACCAGCCTCGCGGTATGTACATCAGTAAATTGACGGATTTTTCTGACAGCTTATGCTGCTGAATTAAGCCGTCCAGCTAGTGATGTTAAATGAGGACCCCATTGTAGCCTCGAGGCGAACGTGATTCCCAAGAAAACTGTGTTTTCGACAAATTCAAGTTTATCTTTGTTCAATACTATTTAATGTAGTATGCCGTTTAGTAAAGTTTTTTTTAACCTCCATATTTATAAACTCAAGGTCTTTACTTCACGTTTAGTCAAACGCATTTTCCCAAAATCTTAGTTATATGAAGTGTCCCGCGCGCCTCAAGGAGCTGTCAGTAAACCGTAGAGGCCCAGCCTGCTAGCTGCAGGCTGGCAGGGTCGAAGCCTGCTGGGGTTAAGGGCCGTTTTCTGAGAGGAAGGCTCACAGCCCCGGCATGATAGGCAACGAAGGAACGGGGTAGGTTTTTAGTCAGTAAGAGTCTGACACTACTTCCCGCTCCACCCAAGGGCGGGACTTGTCATTGGATGATTTTACCTACCATAAAAAAAAAAGTTATATGAAGTGACATGTTATTATTTGTCTGCGTTCACGTATAATCTATGAAACTGTATTGAATCAATGCATTAAAATTTGATAATGTACTGTTCTTCAAGATAAAGAGTTGTTTCCTAGTTTGAAGGACAGTGATCTTATTTATGTGAAATAGCCACTCTCATTTTTGTGTTTAAGCAGTTGCTAACGAAAGTACACACGGCATTTCTTTTACGTACGGTGTGTAGTGTATTGTCCGTGTACGGATCATGCGCGACCACCGTCCGAACTGAGTTTGGAAGGCAGTTCCGTCAGCCGGGCTGACGTGTGGAAGAAATGGAAAACGAAATTCATGCTGTTTTTAAAAACATCAGGGGTGAATAAAGAGGAGCATGGTGTGCAGGCCAGTTTACTGGTCAACTTAATTGGACCCGTGGGGTTCGACATTTACATTGACAAGGATGATGTCACTTTGTTGATGAAAAAATTTATGAATATTTCGTTGAATATAACTTCAGCTAGAGTTTCAATATGTAACAGCATTGAGACTATTGAGCAGAAACTGCTGCTTTAAATTAATAGAAGAGGAGCTAATTTGTGACCGTATAAATGTACAATCGTACAAGATCGGCTGTTGAGAACTGAAGATCTGACTTTAGAAAAAGCAATAAAATCTGTTAGGTTAATGAGATATCTAAGGAAAGTAAGCAAGGTTCTTATTCACCACCTGTTACAAGTAGCCAGAAACAAAACATATAACAAATTTATTAGTTTTAATTTTTTAGTTTATTTTTAAGTAGGAAACAGTTTATTTGATATTATTAATAAGTTTGTTTATAAGGGAAAGATGTTGTGGTATCTATCATAAATAATATTTTGTACATAAAAGCTTCAATCTTGTGATATGATAGTCAGTTGACTCTTTGGTGAGTTGCTAACCAAACTACGCACGGATGGATTTCTAAATCTTTGTACTGTAATGAAACACATAACAGTACAAAGATTTAGAAATCCATAACGCTTTGGTGGTTTACGTGTTCTTTTTGATCTTCCGTGTTCTACTGATGGGTGAAGCAAGATCTGAGTCTTGACTGACATCAAGGCAACCTGATTCTGAGGACATGCCTGTTTTCAATGGAGTTTAAAAAATTTCACCTTCTATTTCTTCTGCACCTTGACCATCTGACTTTTCTGGTTCAATATTCCCAATTGAAACTGACACAACCGCTTCATTTGTGCAATACCTTTCTGTATCGGCGGCAGCGATCTCTCTCGCCGGGTCTTGGTTCAGGCCATGGTCCGGAGTAAGGAGGGATGGCAGGCGGTCGCCTCCTTCTGCGGAGCAGTAATACTAGCAAAGGAGGAGGCCGACCGCATCAGGCAACGGCAACGGGGCGTTCGCCTCAGCCGCCACCGGAATTCCGATCCCGATTTCCGGCCACCGTAAGCGCGGGCTTGCGGATGGCATGCAATGGGTAGCACGCTGTCCGGTCGTCCGGTAACCGATCGGACCGAGCCCAAGTCGTCGATGGCGCGTACTGTTCCCGCGCGGCTCAAGGAGCTGTCAGCAAACCGTAGAGGCCCAGCCTGCTAGCTGCAGGCAGGCAGGGTCGAAGCCTGCTGGGGGTCATGGGTCAGCTTCTGAAAGGAAGTATCCGCCCCGGCACGATAGGCAACGAAGGAACGGGGTAGGTTTTTAGTCAGTAAGAGTCTGACACTATTCCACTCCGTCCAAGGGCGGGATCTGTAACTGTCACAAAAACTGACATTTTCAGAAAAACCAACTAAAATATGTTTTTTCGACGTCACTGGATGTAATCCACGCTGATGTCTGTGGGCCAATGGAGTCTATTTCAATTGTTGGAGCCAGGTATTTCCTTATTTTTGTTAATGACTTTACTCGTATGGCTTTTGTTTACTTTCTTAAAGCTAAAACTGAAGTCTTCAAGGAGTTTAAAATCATGGTGAAAAATCAACAAAATAGAAAAATTAAAATATTCAGGACAGATAATGGCACAGAGTAATGAAACAATTTTTTTTTTTAATTATTTGAAACATCTGTCTCAACAAGTTCTAACAGAATATTGTATTTTTTTTCTTTGGCACTTTTAAATTTGGACCAAAAATGTATGGACCGTGGGTGATCTCCTTTGGGCAGAAGCAACAAACACGGCTGTCTATCGTAGGAATAGATCTGTTGCATCAGGATTAAATAAATCTGACAGGTGGGCTGTTTGTATTTAATTGGCAAATATCACATTCAGAAATCATGGTCTCTATGTCAGCATCCATAGTAGGGAACCACAAATATGCTCTTGTTAGCATTTTTGTTTGCACAATACCACTATGACCATCATGTATTGTTTTTAACACTTTCTTTTGAAGAACACTAGGGATAATTACTCTGTTTGCAAAGAAAATACATTCCTTGTTAAGAGAAAGACTGTCTCTCCATTATAAATATGGAGACAGTTCACTTTCCACTTGGCCATCCATGAAGTAACAACGTTTTTACTTTTTTTAGAATTTTGTCTTTTTCAGTTTCTTTGCTAATTTGTTTCGATGTGAGACCCATCAAATCCGTTTGCTCCAACAAGAAAATATCTTCCCCTGTTTACTGGATGCTCTCTATTTCCAACTCTGTGGCAGGTGTGGGCCATCTGCTCAAGCTATCCGCATTTCCCCTGGTCTATATTGGATGCTATAATCGAATGTATTTAGAGTCAAAGCCCATCTCAACATTCTTGCGGAAATCAATTCTGGTATAGGTTTGTCGCGTCCAAGTATACCTAACAAGGGTTTATGATCAGTACAAATGATAAACTTGCGACACACCAAATATTTTCTGAACTTTTTTAACCCGAACTGCTATTATAGCAAGAGCCTCCTTATCGATTTGGGCATCCCGGCGGCGGTGGCGGCGTGTGCGCCTTTGCCTAATGCGGTCGGCCTCCTCCTTTGCTAGCATTACTGCTTCGCAAAAGGAGGCGACCGCCTGCCACTCCTCCTCGCTCCGGAGCATGGCTTGAACCAAGCCCTGGCGCGAGAGATCGCCGCCGATCGCCCCCACGAGGACACGGCGATGCTCTTCCCAAGCAAAGCACACCTCGACTGTGTGCTCTACCGTGTCCTCCAAGCGGTCCGCACAGTGGCGACACCCGGGCGTCGTCTCCGCACGAATCTTGTACAGGTACGGCCCGAACTTGCCGTGTTCGGTTAGCACCTGCGCCAAACGGAAGGTGACGACGCCGTGAGGCCTTTCCAGCCACGCCTCAAAGAGGGGCCTTACCGCTTCGATCGTGGCGTGCCCATCACGTGGTTGCGACAGTCGCTCTCGCCATTTCACCATGAGATCCCGCCGGAACTCTGTCCGCCATTCCGCGATTTGTCGCAGCAGCGGAGTTTCGCCCCGGCGTTGCATCTCCACGCGTAAATCGTGCATGTGTGCAAGGACTGTTGCCTCCAAATCCCATGGTGGTAGGCCAGCAAGGAGGCTCGTCACAGGATACCGTACGGTATCCGAGGATCATCCGGATGGCCATGACCATGTTTTGGATGTGGATTTCTATTTAAACTCAATATTTTAATCAGAGCACGTATTTATTATTTTCAATCAAATAACATAGAAAAAACAGAAAGTATAACCTGCTTCCACATATATGAGATATCTACCCACATTAACCTACACAACATTAACCAATTGTAGAAAAAAAGGTATAAACTTGTATAGCTCTGTAGGGGTAAACTTTTGCATGCCGTGTTGTCGGCAAAATATGGCGGTTCACCTGTTTTATTTTTTGTATTACCATGCACCGCCCATATTTGCAAAATAAATTATTTTATCCAAATAGTAGAAAATGAAGGATTTCTAAACTTTATGAAAGCAGCTGCACCTCTGTATAAAGTCCCATCCAGCATACTTTTAAAAGAATACTAGAGAACCGATATGAAGTTTAACCGAATCTTTTTAAAAATAAAATTAAAGGGGTAGTGATGTAAACCTGACAACTGACATATGGATGGATACTATGCAGACTAGGAATTTTCTTGGTGTCACTTTTATAACGAAGAGCGCATGTCATTGAGAATCGGCTAACTAAACACAGCGAGTGTATGAGTTAGCCGATTCTCAATGACATGCGTGTGGACTTTATACAGAGGTGCAGCTGCTTTCACTGCTTTCAGTACGATCCTACATAGGATCATACAGGGCTTAAAGGTATTTAAACACAGGGTTTTAAGGTATTTAAACACTTGGGTTAGGTTAGGTTTAAATATAATGTCTTATAAAATCCAAACCCCATACTTTTCAGGTATGTCGTCGTAGTAAAAAAAACTCTATTCGACTAGACGCTTCGAATGACACCTTTTTCAAATCTGTTGGTGGGTGGGGACAGTGGGCATACAAAATCCGGCATCCCGCTTTGCGACGGAACAGGATTTGCAGCTGATGTCGATGGTATAGGTTGAACTTGTTCTGAATTGGTTGATTCCTGTTTTTTTTTATTTATTTCGTTTGTAATTTTCATTTTCAATATATTTTTAAGGTCTTCAATACGTGCTGTGTCTTTTATGGCTTTTAATTTAAATCTAACTGTGCTCAAACTTATTGTATCATTTTTTTCTAAACTTCCCAGTCGTTTTGTCATACCCTTTTTTAACTTTATGGCAAGTTTTTTTACAGTATGGGTATAATTCTTGCAACGTGGTGTAATTGGCGCATATGTTTATGAGGCTTGAAGTTAAAATAATCGCCTTACTGGCGACTAAATAATTTTCAGTATTCATTTCAACAGTGGCTTCGTAAAATGGTTTCAGTATGACACAAATTTGTTCAATACATTTCCACTCTTCCATTGGTATTATTGGAAGATCGGTTCCTAAATTAGGAATGGTGGCTCGCAACGCTTCCCCTATCTCAACGAACCATTCCAACATTAGGTACACAGAGTTCCATCGTGTTGGAACTGATTTTATTACAGTTTTGGGTTGGTTTACGTTCTGTTGGTTTGATTGGTATTTTAATAATTTTTCTTTTGATATAGTGCTTTTTCTGAAGTGGTTTACAACTCTTTGCACTTTCTCTACTGTTTCTTTTATTTCGGCAAGTGCATCTTCAAAGACGAGGTAAAGTTTATGCGCATAACATCCAAAATGAGCCCAGCCATCAACTTCAAAATATTTTGCGGCAGTCTCCATGTTGGAGGCATTGTCAGTGACAAAAAAGTTGACTTTGTCGTAAATGCCTCAGTTTTCTAATAAACTTTTCAGATCCCTATATACTTTTATGCCTGTATGGTGCCCTTCTTATTCGCCACATTGAATTAGTAACGATTTTATTCTATGGGGTCTTCCCTCATAAAGTGCGCAGTTATACCCATATAACTATCCATAGTGCGGAAAGTCCAATAATCAATGGTAATACACACTGATTTTGCATTCATCTGGACGAATGATTTGAGTTCTTCTAGCATCTTTTCATAAACTTTTGGCAGAAGATACACTGATAAAGTTTTTCGGTCCGGAATTTCATAATTCGGATTCAGTGCATGCGTGAACACACGGAAACTTACGTCATTTACTATTGAAAAGGGCTGAAAATCGTATACGATCATTTTTAAAAGGTTTAAATCTATATTATTATTTTCGTCTTGTTTGAGCTTTTTTGGAGTATACGCTTGCATAGTTCTTTGAACTTTTTTAGGAGATTCATCAACATTAACACGCCTCCCCATCTCTCTACCACCACTGCATGCAGCGTTCCTCTTCCTATTCCCATCACCAACATTTTCCACATGCAAACCTTCGACTTCAGACAAGGTAATGTTACTCACTGTTTCAGGTTCAGGTGCTGCTGAGTAGAGGGTTTTGGCAAAATTAATTAAATTATTGTAAACCAAGATGTGTTTTTGTTTTAAATGTTGTTTTAAATTTGTAAAACTCGTTTTAAACGACAACTCTCGACGACAGTAATTACATGTATCAGTTTTACTGCCATCAATGGGTTTTTTAAAAAAGTTCCATATTGGCAAATCACTGTCCCTTCTAGACATTTTCGTCCGTTATATACCTACATTCAAAAGTTCAAAACAACAACACGATATCTCACTCAAACTTGTTACGCGCCTCACTATAAAGGAAAGCGCTGACACCTAGGCACGAGGCAGCGCGTGCGCATCGACGTCATCGCCGCTGTTGCCACCGAGCGGGGGAAACTGCTGACACAGACCATGAGGCCCGATGACACCGTCTACGTGACCACGGCCGCGCACTTCGGATCCAACCTCGATCGAGTCAATTTAATTGTTTTATCATAATTATAATTGTAACTTTTATTTGAATTAAATTAGTTTGTAAAATAAATCGGTTTTTTTTGAGTCCTCCGGCCGTAGCTTACGTAATTGGCGCAGTCGGTAGGATATACCCGGGTCGTTCTTGCGATAGCCGCCTTGTCGCCTCGCGTTCGCTACGATAGACTTTCAACGTCGTGCCGGGTTATCCTGAAGAACGAGACTACGCCGGAGATCCAGACATCGATCAGCTCAACGAAAACCAGATATGTTAATGTAAGTACGCTGAATTTTTTAGTGGTTGCTTACTTCCTTCTTGTGTTTAGTTCTCCATTTTTCTTTCCAACATTTTTCGCCCACACAGATCAAATTCCTCTAGGATAGTTAGTAGTAGAGATAGAAGTATAGATTCTAGACGTAATATTATAAGCCCTGAGATCGAACCCGAGATGGCCGACTTAGATAACATATTCAAGGCCCTCCGCCTGGTCCCCGACTTTGACGGGAACCCGCACGTGCTCACTAGGTTTATCAAATTATGTGACCAGATAGTCAATTCGTATATGCAGGATGGGCAACCAGAGATATTTATCTCAGCGCCAATCGATTTCGATTGGCGCTTATAAACGGCATATTGAATAAAGTTACGGGGCCTGCAGCCCGTTTGATAAACTCCAACGGTGTACCTAACGACTGGGTAGGCATACGTAGCGCTCTTATTAATAACTTTGCCGACCAACGAGATGAAACCGCTCTCTACAACGATTTGGCTTTACTTACGCAAGGTTCCAGCACGCCACAGGAATTTTATGAGCGTTGCCAGAATCTTTTCAGCACCATCATGACTTATGTCTCATTGCATGATACATTAGAATCAACCATTGCAGCTAAACGCGATTTATACCGTAAACTGACGTTGCAGGCCTATGTCCGCGGACTAAAAGATCCACTAGGCGCGCGTATTAGATGCATGAGACCAGAAACTATTGAGAAGGCGCTGGAGTTTGTGCATGAGGAGAGTAACACTATGTACTTGCAGAGTAGAAATGATAGTTTATCAGATAAAAAACCTTCAAACCGAATGCCACCTAATCAACAGAGTGAATTCAATTTTAAATTGCCCGTCCCCCCAAACAATATGCATGCCTTAGTAAAAGCCAACTCTTTTAATATGCCTGGTCCGTTCAGACCACAAGGCCCGCAATTTATTTCACGGCCTTTACCACCCCAGAACCAATTTAGAATGCCATTTAATCCATACAATATGCAACCACGTGGCCCGACTCGCACACAACAGATATTCGGCGCATCACCTAACAACAACCAAGGTGCTGAATTCAGGATGCCTCCGAGGAATCCTAACCCACCACACAATGCTCCTAGACCAATGAGCGGCGTTAGCCACTTTGTACCCAGGCCCCTGCCTGCTACCAGCAGCTGGAACTGGGCCCAACGGGGCAACCCACCACCTTTCAACTATCTCAAGAGCCGCGACGTTAACGTGAACGAGTGCTCGAATTATGTGGAAGACCTATACTACCCCGACCAATACGACTATTACTATTACTTAGACCCCTACAACTACGTCGACTACACTTGCTATGACAACTGTTCATACGATTATGTTGGACTGCAACCAACTGACGTGACCAATGACATGGACAAACTGGGTACCATTGACCAACAGCAACCCTCGACTAGCCAGGATTTTCAGAAGATTCCGAAGTCCGACAAATCAGGATAGAATTAAATTTACAAACCCAAAGACAATTACCGTACATTCGAATCCATAACCCTCCACTAAACTTTCTTATAGATACTGGTGCGAACCAGTCATTCATCAGCCCAGAAGCAGTTCAAAACTATTTCCCACACATACCTCTTAACTATGATCCATTCGAGGTTACCAACGTTCATGCTACAAGTAGGAACGATTACTCCATAAACTTACAATGCTTTCCTGAATTCGGTGATATGGAATCGATAAAATTATTCATCTATAAATTCCACGATCGTTTTGATGGTCTGATAGGAATGGACTTGCTTACCAAGTGGGAGGCTAAATTAGATTTGAAGGATCTCACACTAATAACCAAATTTGCGATTAATCCTATTCAAATTTACAACTCACGAAATTTAAACCTTTACGAAGAGATCATACCATCAAAAAGTTCTAAATTAATTCGATTACCTGTTAACACACCCGATGGTGAGGTTCTTGTGGAGGAGCAGGTCATTTGCAATTGCATCATATCCGAATGCCTGACTACCGTTACTAACAGCCGCGGCATGGTTGAAGTGACAAACCCAACTAATAATGATATAATCTTTACATTAGACCACGCTACTCAAGCAACGATATTCAATGTTGAGTGCAGTAGCACTGAACAACTGTCACCACGCGCTAAAGACGTTACATCCCGATTACGTACCGACCACCTAAACGAAGAGGAAAAAGCAAACCTCTTGGCATTATGTTCAAAGTACGCTGACGTTTTTTATATTGAAGGTGAAGCCTTAACTTTCACCAACAAAGTAAAGCACAACATTAGAACCACTGACGAAATCCCAATTTACACAAAAAGTTATAGATACCCATTCATTCACCACCAGGAGGTCAGTGATCAGATAGAGAAAATGTTAGATCAGGGAATCATTAGGCCGTCTGAGTCTGCATGGAGCTCACCAATTTGGATCGTTCCAAAGAAGACTGACGCCTCCGGGAAACAGAAATGGCGCCTTGTCGTTGACTTCCGGAAACTTAACGAAAAGACGATAGATGACAAGTACCCAATCCCGAACATCACTGACGTTCTAGACAAATTAGGCAAGTGTCAATACTTCACCACCCTCGATTTAGCATCAGGCTTCTACCAAGTAGAGATGAATCCCAGCGACATTCCCAAGACTGCCTTTAACGTTGAACATGGGCACTTTGAATTCCTGAGAATGCCCATGGGACTTAAAAATTCCCCTTCCACATTCCAACGAGTGATGGATAATGTTCTCAAAGGGCTCCAAAATGTCATATGTCTCGTGTACCTTGATGACATAATTGTATTCAGTACCTCCCTCCAGGAACACATGAATAATCTAGAGAAAGTGTTCCAAAGGTTACGAGAATCCAACTTCAAAATTCAACTTGACAAATCAGAGTTCTTAAAACTCGAAACCGCATACCTAGGCCATGTCATCAGCACCGATGGAATAAAGCCTAACCCCGAAAAAATCACAGCTATCCAGAATTACCCTATACCCAAAACATCCAAAGAAATCAAACAATTTCTCGGACTTCTCGGTTACTACCGAAAATTCATTCCAGATTTCTCCCGAATTACTAAACCCTTGACACAATGTCTAAAGAAAGGAAAAAGGATAACTTTAGACTCAGACTACATTAACTGTTTTGAAAAATGTAAGACCCTCCTGACAAACGACCCCATTCTTAAATATCCCGACTTCGACAAGGAGTTTATTCTAACGACAGATGCATCTAACTTTGCAATCGGTGCAGTACTAACACAGGGCGCGATTGGTTCGGACAAACCCGTAGCATACGCTTCACGGACACTTAATGAAAGTGAGGTAAATTATAGCACGATAGAGAAGGAGCTATTGGCCATTGTCTGGGCGACAAAATATTTCCGACCCTACCTTTTCGGACGCAAGTTCAAAATAGTAACAGACCATAAGCCATTGCAGTGGGTCATGAGTCTCAAAGAACCAAATTCGCGATTAACCAGATGGCGATTAAAGTTAAGTGAATATGATTTTACCGTCATCTATAAAAAGGGTAAGCACAACACCAATGCCGATGCTCTCTCCCGCATCGAAATCCATAACGAGGAGACCAGTTCAATGATCGCAAACGCGACCGACAGACCACCAACCCTGGACAACTCCAATACTCTGACAGCACACACATCCAGTGAAAACCCCATACTCGACATACCTATTACTGACGAACCACTAAATAAATTTCACCGACAGTTATGCTTGACCGTCGTAGGTGACTTTAAAAAACGGACCACTGCGACTAAGCCATTCGACACCCACACTCGAACATCCGTTCAGTTATCAGAATCAAACCTAGAAGAGGATCTGGTTAACGCAATTAAGGAATACGTTAATCCTAAGATCAAAACTGCTCTGCTAATAAATCCACCCCTTGAAATGTACAAAATAATCCCTCTCTTACAAAAACATTTTAAAAGCTCATCCATGAAACTAGTATTGGCCAAAAAGGAATTAGAAAACGTAAAAGAATACCTAAGGCAGCAGGAAATAATTCGTCACTACCACGAAGGCAAGACCAACCACCGTGGCATCAACGAGTGCTTTCTAGCATTATCTATTAGATACTATTGGCCTAAGATGCGAGAACATATAACCAAATTCATCAACGATTGCACAATATGTGGGCAAGCAAAGTACGATAGAAACCCTGTAAAGCAAAAGTTCAACATAACTCCTCCTGCAACCAAACCCTTCGAAATAATACATATGGATAGTTTTTCAGCACAGAACGAAAAATATGTAACATTTATAGACGCCTTTTCAAAGTATGGTCAAGCTTACCTCCTACGAGATGGGACTGCAGTAAGTATAATACAAGCTTTATTAACTTTCAGCACGCACCATGGCTTGCCACTAACCATTATTACAGATCAGGGGACCGAGTTCACAAATCAGTTGTTCTCCGAGTTCTGCAAGGTGCACAAGATAATTCATCACCAAACACTAGCATACTCACCAAACGCTAACGGAAATATTGAACGCTTTCATTCCACTATCCTGGAACATCTTCGTATTTTGAAACTAAAACACAAAGATGAGCCAGTCATACATCTGATGCCATATGCTATCATAGCGTATAATAGTTCGATTCATTCCTTTACTCGTTGTAAACCTTATGACCTTATATTAGGGCACACTGACCCGCGAGACCCGATAGACATAGACCTGACTGGACGTTTACTACAACAATATATCGAAACCCATAGAGAACGGATGCAAAAAGTATATGAACTTATCAATGAGACATCTCTCGCTAATCGGACAGCGCTCATAGAGAGTCGCAATAAAAATCGCGAAGACGAAGTCGACTATGAGCCCGACCAGCAAATATTCATCAGTAACCCCTCTGCCAGTAGATCTAAACTCGCACCCAGATACACCCAGGACACAGTCCTAGCTAACTTACCCATCCACATCTACACTTCCAAGAAAAAGGGACCGATAGCTAAATCCAGACTAAAGCGTGTCCCTAAAACCAAGAAATTGTTACAGGATACCCTTGATGCTGACGTTCAGCCTAACATGGGCGCAGGAGATTAATCTAGAACGACTCGACAGTGGACCTGGACTGTTGCCCTTCAAATTAGGACCCATGCAACTCATCACTCATTATCACACATTCCTCCAGAACATAGAACTGACACATATCGACGACAATATTAACAAAATACGAACTCAGCTGAATAAAGCCTTAGACAGATTAGATAACTACACTAGCACGCTATATGAGCTACAACTAGATAATTTGCATACGAAATTAAATAAAGCCTCATCTCATCTACAAAGCCTAAAGCCCAATCGTTCCAGGAGAGGTTTAGTAGATGGTTTCGGAACCGTAATTAAGAGCATTACAGGTAATCTAGATCACTCAGATGCCCTTCGTTATGACAACGCCCTTAAGGCCCTAAATGATAACCAGCAGCAAATAGTCATTGAGCAAAATCATCATATAAGCCTAAGCAAAGATTTGATGAACGAGCATACAAAAATCATTACGAAACTAGTAGAAAATCAAGCACAATTAAATGAAAGTCTGCACATTTTACTTGACGCCGATAAGTATAAACAATATAACTTAATAAAATTTGCAAAGTTTTCGCAAATATTGCAAATAATTCGTAATAACGTAGATAGTTTATTAAGCGAATTAAGTAGGTTAGAGAACGCGATAGCACTTTCCGGTCAACCGCGAACTCATCATTCTATGTTAGGTACAGAAACATTAGGCTATATGATACGTAAATTAGGCACGATTTATGACAAAAATCAACTATTAGATTTAGAAATCAGGGAATATTACGATATAATGAAACCCTTGGCGTATTATAGTGGTAACCAAATAGTCTTTGTATTTAAATTCCCCATAACGTCTCCACAGAAATTCCTTCTGTATAAATTAGTCATTGTACCAAATAAAAATAGGCAAGCTATTATCCCGTCCTTCCCATTCCTAGCAATCACTGGAAACATTCATGCGTACATAGAGGCAGAATGCCCGAAGGTAGCTTCAGAGTACCTGTGCGAAGAAAAATTCAACCATCAAATGAAAACCCAGCCAGACTGCATTTGCGACATCATAGGAGGGCGAACACCAGAAAAACCATGCAGCACAATTACCATCAGCCTAACGAAGCCCGCCATGGAAAAGTTAGATGATCGCCGCTACGCTGTCGTTTTCCCGAAAGCAACACAGGTGCAACTAATCTGCGAACGAGAAGAATCTATGACCTTAGCCGGGAGTTTCTTGGCCAGCATCCCACACAGCTGCAAGCTGCGAACAGAAGAATTTACCATCGCTAACATCAACGACCACATCCAAGGACAGCCCATAAAAATAAGCGACGTGCCAGTGGAAATCGAGGAATTAACCACGCCACCTCTCAAAATTAATGCTATTGACTTGAAGAAGCTACATAGTATTCAAGACAGAATAGATTCACAGAAGCCAATCCACATAGAAGCCCCCACAACAATTTACCATACGACAATCCCGTTTTATGGTACATTACTTGCCATGCTAATATTGGGAGTAATACTATCATATCGGATTTATATTCGCCGAAGTAGACAGATGGAAATCCCAGATGAAGCCACTTACGCCGAGCCTGAAGCATCTGAAGCCCGAAAAAGCCAACCGGCCTCCCAAGATCAATCTAAGCTCTCGACGATATTTCATCTCAAAATCTGAAATAGTCGTCGATCTGAGGGGGGAGGTGTTACGCGCCTCACTATAAAGGAAAGCGCTGACACCTAGGCACGAGGCAGCGCGTGCGCATCGACGTCATCGCCGCTGTTGCCACCGAGCGGGGGAAACTGCTGACACAGACCATGAGGCCCGATGACACCGTCTACGTGACCACGGCCGCGCACTTCGGATCCAACCTCGATCGAGTCAATTTAATTGTTTTATCATAATTATAATTGTAACTTTTATTTGAATTAAATTAGTTTGTAAAATAAATCGGTTTTTTTTGAGTCCTCCGGCCGTAGCTTACGTAATTAACTCAACCAATGTTTTTACTTGCACAATTATACTAATCAATATTAAGGTGTCCTATCACTGTTTATTTACACTAAAAAGCTGGCAAATCACTGTTCCTTCTAAACATTTTCGTCCGTTATATACCTACACTCAAAAGTTTAAAACAACAATACGATATTTCACTCAATCAATGTCCTTACTTGCACAATTATAGCTAATTCAATATTATGGTGTTCTATCACTGTTTATTTAAACTAAAAAGTACGAAGTAAAATAATATTTACGTATATTATATTACGTGAGCCGCCCGAGATCACGGATTAGCAAAATCGCAAGCGGTTCGTATGACGATTACTCGCGACCGAAAGCAATCTCTAGCATGCGACGACTGGCCGCCCCGCCTCGCTGCAATTGCTTTCATGCGTTGTGATTTTGTGATGCGCGACTGACAGAGACTGAGAGTGCGATGTAAAAAAGCATTAAGCAAATAGCAAGAAGTGAGAGCCGTGAGAGCCATGATAGCATTTGCTTTTTGATATGTATGAAAAGCACGGTGCTTTATTTTGCTAAATGATATATTAACCACCACTAGCCACAGTAATAAAGAAATTGTATCATAACACTTGTGAAAAATATTTGTTTGGCATTTCTTTCATTATTATAACAAAACGGGACTTACGTCATTCATTGATTGAACAGTCCCTTCGAGACCATGAACGTAAAATCACGTTCGAAACGTCGAGGTACTTAATTAAATAAACACTATGTGGGAACACATAGCTGCATAAGCAAAGTGCCACAATGTAGAACTATGAATACAGTTGGTAATTGACTCTCGAGCGTTTCACTTGTGTTATCCCGTACACGAAACCTTACACGCTACACACATATTACATTGGTGACCCTCGACGCTCGACACTCGACGCTCGACACTCGACGCTCGACACGACGCGTACCTAAAGATAACGCGCTACAATTATCGCACACCACACGTCGCGCTAGTTAACGAAAATGACTGCACCACAAAAAAAAGAAGAACCTGCGACAGATTTCTCAACTGTTTCGACCGTATCAGTTTCGAGCAGAATACCGGAATTTTGGACAGACAATCCGAGGCTGTGGTTTATCCAAGTGGAAGCCGTTTTGACACCACAAAAGACATCGGACACAAACAAATATTTCATGGCCGTATCAAAACTCACGAAAGAAGCCATCCAGCAAGTTGCAGACATCGTAGCAAAGCCTCCAGAAAACAATAAATACGAAGCGCTAAAAGACCGATTACTACAAATTTATGAAGAATCAGAAACGAGACAAGTACAAAAATTAGTGTCAGAAGTAGAACTAGGAGACCAGAAACCCAGTCAACTTTTGCGCCGCATGAAGGAACTATCTAGAGGAAAAATAGAAGATGACACACTTAGTATACTATGGCAAGGACACTTACCGTCGTCAGTTCGCGCCGTACTTACCGTCACATCCGCGAAGAACCTAGAAGAATTAGCAATGATAGCTGATAAGATAATGGATACTTACCAACCCGCGCAAGTCAGCGAAGTAACTCGAAGCCGTCAGGAACAGACAACAGGATATGATATAGCGACAATAATGGCAGAGATAGCCAAGATTAACCTGAAAATAAACGAAATGGAGAACCGCAGAGGACGATCAACGAGCACACACAGGAATCTGCCAAGATCACGTTCCAGCTCAAGACCACGCATAACACCCGATAGTCCCAAATGGCTGTGCACGTACCACCTCAGGTTCAGAGGAAGAGCACGAAAATGCATCGCACCCTGCAACTGGAAGGTCAAGAAACCATCTACACAGTCGGAAAACTAGGAGAACTGCAGCAGGTGGCGGGGAGCTGTGCAGTTAAGGATCACCGCCTAATTGTAAGTGACAAAAATTCTCGCCTTAAGTTTCTAATAGATTCAGGAGCATGTATATCTGTTCTACCTAAATGTGCAGTTAAAAATAAATCTGAATTAAATCCTGACTGTAACTATAAGCTATTCGCAGCTAATGGGTCCGAGATAAAAACATACGGAACCAAATCAATCACACTAGATTTAAAGTTAAGAAGACCCTTCAAGTGGACATTTGTCATATGTGATGTTAAGCAACCAATACTAGGAGTAGATTTTTTAGATTATCATAAGTTAATTATAGACATTAATGGTCAACGACTTATAGATAATATAACTAACCTAGCAGCGTACGGAAAGATCGTAAACCATTGTGAACCAGCAATTTTAACACTACGAAATGATCATCCCATTCATGACATTTTAAAAAAATATCCAGATATTCTCAAACCTATGTCGTTTAAAGACGCACCCAAGCACACCGTCTACCACTATATTGAAACTACAGGTACCCCAGTATTTTGTAAACCTAGACCCTTAGCGCCTGAGAGATATAAATTAGCAAAGGACGAGTTTAAAAACATGCTAGAGATAGGTATATGTAGGCCGTCTAAATCAGCTTGGGCAAGTCCCTTACATTTAGTTCCAAAAAAAGATGGGCAAGTACGTCCTTGTGGCGATTACAGAGCCTTAAACGCGGTTACTAAACCAGATAGGTACCCTATACCTCGCGTACAGGATTTCACTTATTTACTATCTGGAAAGACAATATTCTCAAAAATTGATATAAAAAAAGCCTATCATAATATATTAGTAAACCCACAAGATATCTGCAAAACTGCGATAACAACACCGTTTGGTCTATACGAATTTGAGCGCATGACCTTCGGACTAAGAAACGCAGCGCAAACCTTCCAGAGGTTCATGACAAACACCGTCTTATCAGGTCTAGACTTCTTATACTGTTACTCTGATGACATCTTAGTTAGCTCAGAAAATGCCGCGCAACACCGAGAGCATTTAGAACAAGTTTTTCAACGCCTAAACGAATTCGGCATAACTATAAACTTAGAAAAATGTACATTCCAAGCCTCTAAAGTAGAATTCCTAGGATACGAAGTTACGACTACTGGTATTAAGCCAATAGAGAGCAAAATACAAGCCATCACAGAATACCCCAAGCCCCAAAATGTATCTCAACTAAGAAAATTTTTGGGCATGGTAAATTTTTACAGAAATCATCTACCAAGAGCAATTGAGTATTTAGATACATTAAATAAATATATTCACAAGGCTAAAAAGAATGACAAAACACCCATAGAATGGACACAGGATGCTGAACAAGCATTCTCAAAATGTAAAGCGAGTCTCAAGAATGCGGTCACGTTATCGTTTCCTGTAACCAACGTGCCATATGCACTTTTTGCAGACGCGTCAAATAATTGCGTAGGCGCCGTATTGCAGCAACATGTCAACGGACAATGGTATCCATTAGGGTATTTCTCAAGGAAATTGAATGAAACACAAAAGAAATATAGTACATACGACAGAGAACTACTCGCCATCTTCTTAGCTGTAGAACATTTCAGATGTTTATTCGAAGGGGGTGAAATAATCATTTTTACCGATCACAAACCCTTAACATTTGCGTTTACAAAGCTAAGTAAAAATAATAACAAAGAAAGTCCAAGGCGTATTAGGCAGCTACTCTTTATAAGCGAATTTACGACCGACATACGCCATGTGAGTGGGCAGGATAATGTCGTCGCAGACGCATTATCACGTATAGAAAGTGTAGAGTGTACATCAAGCGTAGTAGACTATGAAAAGTTAGCACTAGAACAAAGCGAAGACACAGACCTCAAAGCATTATTAAACAATCCTAGATACCAAATTAAAAAGATATTAATTCCAAATACCAACAAATACGTATACTGCGAGATGTCAAATGACACTGCAAGACCTTATATAACAGAAAACTACAGAAGAGACATATTTCGGGCAATACATAATCTTAGTCATCCCGGCACGCGCGCGTCACGCCAACTCATTAAAGAAAAATTTTTCTGGCCAGACATGAACCGAGACATCGGAATATGGTCTAAAACATGCATCAATTGTCAAAAATCAAAAATAAATAGACATGCAAAATCCAGCTATGGTACATATCCACCAGTAGATAGATTTGATCACATACACATTGACTTAATAGGACCTCTCCCTACAACCGCAGACGAGTACAGATACTGTCTAACAATTATAGATAGGAGTACTGGTTGGCCAGAAGCATTTCCGTTAAAGGACATGACAGCAGAGAACGTAGCAAAAACATTATATAAGGAATGGATAAGCAGATTTGGCTGCCCTGTTAAACTAACCAGTGACCAGGGTAGGCAATTTGAAAGCAAATTGTTCACAATATTAATGTCCTACTTAGGTATACAAAAGATAAGAACAACCCCATACCATCCGCAAAGCAACGGAGCGGTGGAACGGTGGCACAGATGTGTTAAGGCGTCATTAATGGCAAGGTTAAATGGTAACAAAAACTGGACGCACGAACTACCTAGTGTAATGCTAGGACTTCGCGCTGCCATCAAATCAGAAACAGGCGTCAGCGCTGCACAAATGGTTTACGGGCGATCCCTACGATTGCCAGGCGAATTTTTCATAGAAGTAAAAAATAACTTAGATCCCTATACATTAGTACAGAATATTAGTAATACGATAAAGCAATATAAGCCCATGAGTGTTAAGACACACAATTCCAAAACATTTTTGTGCACTCAGACCTTAAAGATTGTACACATGTATTCCTAAGAAATGACAAGATAAAAAAATCACTAGTATGTCCCTACGAAGGACCATTTAAAGTTTTAGAAAGATCAGAAAAATTGTATAAAATATTATTAACAGATAGAGAAGCAACTGTATCAATAGATAGACTTAAACCTGCCTATTTATTAAATGAAAATGCTTGTGTACAAGAGAGTAACAAAAATACAAAAACATGCTTACAAAGTAATAGCACAAATGTAAAAACATCCAGGTCAGGCAGAACTATCAAAACCCCTGTTAGATTTGTATAAATAAGATAAAAGTAGTAGTAAAAAATGTATAAGCAAACCTTGGTTAAATAGCTAGTATGTAAGAAATGTCGACTCAACTTATAATTATTACGAAGTAATTAAGTAGGTCAGTAACATTGTGCGCTGAGCCAACAAGATAATCATAAGATAGTACCTTGTAAGTAACAGGCACAAATAAAAAATTAGCGCCAGAATAAGTACATTTATAGATCACCAACTTCGTAGACTATACAGTATTGTATTAAAATGGGAAAAACGTACAGTGTTGAGGAAAAAACGGAAGAAGTTATCATAGCTCAAAATGGAGCGAACGACGCAACGAATTCGCATTTTGAGCGAACCGCAGAAAAGTATGGAATAGTGATACTTGTCATAGCAGCAGCGATGGTATATACCTCATGTACGTATTGCATAAAAAGTGTAAACAAGGTGCTCAGAAAATTATACAGAAAGAATTGACAGTGTGGCATAGTGCAAGCAATTTACAGTTGCCTCAACAATCCACAGCGCACCCACAACAAGTTCACATAGTGTAGTGAAATATTGTAACGTAGAATAAGTACCCCATATATATAAAAAACCATAGTACCAAAATAAAATAAGTATGTTATTAAAAATCAACAGCATGTATATAAGTCATAAATAATGTCAGCTCAAAAAATGTTCACTAAAAATAAAACAGCCTGTATCAATGAAACTCAACGCCAGGTATTATTAGAACTAAGTATAAACAATGTCGACACATGTATTAGTATGTAAGAGAATAGTAATAAAATGAAACAACATGTATATTTTACAACCATTTAATTCAATGTAAACCAGATTAAATTTTATAATGTAAAATTTTGTAAAAAGGGGGAATACTGTGGGAACACATAGCTGCATAAGCAAAGTGCCACAATGTAGAACTATGAATACAGTTGGTAATTGACTCTCGAGCGTTTCACTTGTGTTATCCCGTACACGAAACCTTACACGCTACACACATATTACAACTATTTAAACGCGAGAAGTCCCGTTTTGTTACAATAATGTGTGAAAATCGTGTTAAGTTTAAATCAATACATTACTTGCTTGTTCTATCATCGTATCAATGTCACCTGATGAGTTTTCCCCCTTTATTAAAAATTGTAGCGATTCATAAGCAAACCAATTACTTTTCTTGATATCTGTTGTTCCGCTACCTGTCTTGTTGGATGCTTTAATCTTCTTTCTTTCTCTTATAAATTGACTGCGTAGATTATGAATTTTGGATTCAACATCTCTTCTGGGAATTTGTAATGTATTAGAAATGATTTCCTACGAGTAATTGTTTTTTTTTAATTTTGTATATTAAAAAAAAAAAAATCTTATAGTCGTTGTTTGAAGTATCCCATAAACACTCGTTCGACTGGAATAGTTCTATTAGTTTCAGTGGTGCTATTGTCTAAGAAAAAGCAGCGCTGCCACAACGGAGAACATCCAAATAGGATACATTGAATTAACAACCTAATGTATAGGTATATTACGTTGACAATCCAATTTATCCTATTTGGGTATTCATCCACATTATTGACAAAGTAGTTGCACTCGTGTTTGCACTCAGTGAAAAAATCTGTGGCGTAGTTTTAAAGATCTAAGCATACACAGGGACATACAGCAGGAAGCGACTTTGTTTTATACTAAATAGTGATCAAAAAACACCTCTAAATTACTTTTTAAAATATATAGGTAAGGATAACAACTTATATAAATGAAACCTATGTGTACAAATGTTTAACTTTTACGTTTTTTTTTAACTCTTTTTTCCATCTTTAAAAATTCTATTATTAAATCTCAGTGTGGTGAATATGCGTAATCGGATAAACAGTTTCAGAAGATAATGTAAAGGAAAACAGGTACACAATATTTGTGGTAACACTCAAGTTGTATAATTCGCCTTCTGGATTTTCCTGTATCGTTTTTGCAAACTTATTTACAAAAAACGTCTTTCAAACTGATGTATTTTAAAAACTCCTGAGGTGGCATTTTCAAGGTGCCATAGAATCCAGATTTTTTATTATAAGCTTTATATTTCGTGAACAGGTTTGTGTCCTCCCAATTTGGAACCGCTTTTAATATTTCGTTAATGCTATCACATCTGTGCTTACTTACGCACTTAAAAAGTAAAGTATCCTGGAATGTACGTTAGAAGCAATCACCACCATCACAATGATGGTGGTGATTGGTTTCACCATCTGAGCATACTATTGATGTTCCTGCTGATTTACAGATACTTTTTATTACAGACACGTTTTTTATTACATGTTCAGCTTGAAGCAAAATATTGTAAAGATCAGACTCGCGATTAGTATTCGGTGAAGAAAAAACCTTTTTAATAGTAACATGCTAAAAAAGCATGTTACTATTTGTTTACGAAGTTTATGAAGAAGTGCAGTGTACGTGTTGTGTTGCTATTCCAAAGCGCAAGGCGCTCGCGTTGTACTAAATGTGATTTATTAATTTCCGTCCACCTACATTTTATCTTCTGTGTGTCAAAATTTTGTCATCCTAATTTTGTCATCCTTGTAACTATCTCGCGCTCCGTTTATAAAATTGTAATTCAGTGTAAAACCTTGTAAAAACCAATTATATTACCATACCTCGATTCGGGAGTTTCATTGAAGCCCCAACATCTGGCGACCGTGACAGGACCTGCAATTTTATCGGAAACAAGTTCGCGACAACACAACCACGCGCTGCCGGTATAGTCAATACATCGCAGCCACCTTTCATCCTAATCGAAAATCATACCTGGATTCCCTGGAGGTGCACGAGCCATTGCAGCCACCGCCGGTCAGCGATCAGCATTCAGTATCGTACCGCAGCCTCGGCCAATGCAGCTAAGTGCCCATTTTTCCTTGTGATTTCCCTATTACCTACCTACCTATTACCTTACCTTTATACCCTTATCCTTAATAAATCTATCCTATACCTATTTAAAATAGCTTTCTATGAGTGCATAGGTGTCCGTAGTCATTGTAGTGTCTCGAAATATTACAGGATTATACCCTACGCAGTTCACGAAAGTAAATTCATAACATCATTGGAAAAATATTTAACCATTACCATATAGGCAATTTTCCTATGATATATTCATAGTTTCTTATTTGTATTTCCTCATAGGCTTATCGCTGTTATTATAAGCATATAGTTCACCAATATCGCCGAACATTCCAGGTCCATCTTTCCGTGTAACGCAACTGCGGGCCGTCTGCCGCGTCGCCGTGCGTCAACGGGACGCAACGGGAGCCCTACTGCTGCACAGAGCCGGCCTCAGGTGACGTTAGGCGAGGAGCGTGAGCTAAGTTTTGGTTTTTTTTTTACCTTTACATTACAGAGGACTAGTTTGTGTCTGTATATTTCCATAATCAAACAATTCATTTATTACATTTACAATATTGGCAAGTTGTAACTTTACAATGGGCAAGGATTATGGAAGTGAAGCTAGCACAAACGATCCTTGGGAATTACAGGATCTTTTAGTGAAACGTAGTTCCATAAAAGGTCAAATAACTAAATTTAGAATTTTTTTGTCAAACATTACCGCTAAAGAAACGCTTACTCAGATTGAGTTAGCTGAGTTAACATTAAAATTAAACAAATTTGAATCTATATACAGCCGTTTTGACGACTCGCAGAATCAGATAGAAGTATTGCACTCTGAAAATTTATCTAGTGAGATTGATGAACGTGATACCATCGAACAACTATTTATATCCAATATTGCAATTGCTCAAAGTATTACACAAAAACATAACTCGAACCGTCATGAAGAAAGTAATTACAAGGATTTAAATTCAAGTCAGATAACTGTAGGTCCGTGTAACCATGATTATCACGATATAAGTTTTAAATTACCCCAAATTCAAGTTACTAAGTTCGACGAGTCTAGTTTTCGTTGGCTTGAGTTTCGTGACACATACCTATCTATAGTACATAATAATGACCGCATCGCTCCCATTCACAAATTTCATTATCTTATTTCGTACTTGACTGGCGATGCAGCGCGCATTATTGCCAACTTGGAGGTATCAAGCGCAAGTTATGCGTGTCCTTGGAACTTATTATGTGACAGATATGACAATACTCGCCAACTCTAGTAACTCATCATATAAATTCATTACTACATATAAAACCAATCGCAAGTGAGTCTGATAAATCATTAAGATTTTTTGTGGATCATGTTAATAAAAATTTACGTGCTTTAACTAGTCTCGGCATAGGTTCACGTGATTGGGATATTTTACTAATTCATATAATGAGCCCTAAGCTTGATAGCTGCACCAATGCCAAGTGGGAAGAGTACCGGGGCACATTGGGTACCAATGTGCCTAATTTGCAACATTTTTTCAAGTTTCTTATTGATCGCGCTGATGTACTTGAGTCAATAAATAGCAGTCCCTCATATTCTAAACCTAAGGCTCAAGCAATAGCCAAGTTTACAGATACTAACAATAAAATAAAACCTCATCATTCATACATTTCTAACACTGAAGACAATAACATTTCTGATATGTCATGCAGCGTTTGTAATAGTAATCATCGTCTTTATGATTGTCCCATTTTTTTGGCAATGAGCTTGGATGACCGTATCACCGAAGTAAGCAGATTAAAGCTGTGCCATAACTGCTTAAGGTCTGGCCATTCAGCACGCAATTGCCGCATGCATCCATGTCGTATGTGCAATGCTAGGCACAACAGGCTTTTGCATAAACTGCCTAGTACCAAGAATATTTCTAGTGTTGTCACTATTTCACCCGACACCACTGACGATACTATCGTTAATTTTGCAAATCAGAATACCCATCAAGTTTTACTGTCTACTGCATATATTGAGGTAGCTAATCCTACGACCAATCAAACACTGAAGCTTCGTGCTCTGTTGGATTGCGGTAGTCAGTCATCATTTATCACTCAACCTCTTAAAACAAAACTACGTTTAGAACCGACTACCACGTTACATGTCAACATAATTGGCATAGGCAACAAAACTACCACTCAGGCTACAGAAACTTGTGTAGTCCAATTAAAATCCTTGATGAAACATTTTACCATCACTTCTTCCTTTCTGGTATTGCCCGTATTAACCGGTAATATACCGAGAATATCCGTTGACGTGAAACAGCTTCATATACCAAATGATCACTTTTTAGCAGACCCTCACTTCTACCAACCAGCACCGGTTGATTTGTTATTGGTGCCGATATGTTCTGGGACATTATTGGCCGCGATCAATTGTCTCTCGGTCTTAACTCACCTGTATTGAGAAGTTCCCATTTTGGTTGGCTTATAACAGGTCCTATGTATTTTAATTTACCTAAAAATAATAAATTAAAGGAAGTTTCTATAGATTCTAATCAATCAATCGTTTCTTATGTGTCATCTGTTGACAAAATACATCAAGAACTCACAAAGTTCTGGGACTTAGAAGATATTCCCCAAACTCAACCACTTATGAGTCATAGCGAGAAGGCATGCGAAAAGCATTTCTTATCGCACACCTTTCGTCTAGAAAGTGGTAGATTCTCAGTGAGTCTACCCTTAAATGATACACCTGATTGTCTAGGTGAATCTTATTCCCTTGCTAAAAAACGTTTATTAAATTTATAATCGCAATATTTAGAATTTATGCGTGAATACGCAGACTTAGGTCACCTTTCAGAATCCGCTATACCTATACCGTCCACATCTTACTTCCTCTGCCATCACGCTGTATTTAAAGAAAGTAGTGAGTCCACGAAGATTAGAGTCGTATTCGACGGTTCAGCTCCCACTTCATCAGGTCAGTCTATAATTGATATACTCATGGTTGGGCCTAATATGCAGGACTCATTGTTCTCAATATTAATAAGAGCTCGACAACACAAGTTTCTCCTCACGGGAGACGTCGAGAAAATGTACCGTCAGGTCCGTGTTTTTGAGGAGGACCGCAACCTTCAACTTATTTTATGGAGAGAGGATGAGTCTTTGCCCATAAAAACGTTTCAACTAGGTACTGTAACTTACGGAATGGCAAGTTCCAGCTATTTGAGCACTCGTTGTCTATGGCAAATTGGTGAAGAATCTTCTGACCCTACGATTAAAAATATAATTCAACATGATTTCTTCGTCGATGATCTCATTACCGGTTCTGAAAGTGAGGACACCCTACGTTATATTCACCAATCTGTGACCGATGAATTAAAGAAAGGATGTTTTAATCTTCGTAAGTTTAAGACTAATTTACCCTCATTGTTTGACTTAAATACTCAAACCAACGATAATCTTTTAATAAGTGAGTCAACTAGTACTTTAGGTATGGGATGGAACCCATCAACTGATCAATTGCATTTCCCTATAAAGTTTCCACTTTCTACTCATAATAATTTAACTAAAAGATCTTTTTTATCATCTCTTTTTAAAATATTTGATCCTTTGGGGCTGATAAGTCCATGTGTAATAAAAATGAAAATATTATTACAGCAACTATGGCTGCATAATCTGCCTTGGGACTCTCCAGTCCCACCTGAAATTCAAAGAGACTGGAACCACTTCATGCAGAATTTACCTTCCCTATTAAGTCTAGAAGTTCCGCGTCGTGTACTTTGTAATGAACCCGTATATGTAGAATTACATTCTTTCAGTGATTCATCTCAACATGCATATGGCGCTTGCATTTATTTACGTTCTGTTAATGCTGCGAAAGAGGTCACAGTCAAACTACTTTGTTCAAAGTCCAAAGTAGCTCCAGTTAAAGGTGCAACTATTCCTCTCCCCTCCGGATGCCGTGGTGTACGGTCGTGTTCTCAAGTAATCCGCGCTACTATTTTTTTTTTTTTTTTTCGTATTTATTTAATTTAAATAATAAATAAATCAAAATTCCACAACGAAGTCCAACCAGCTAAGTACTAGGCGCGCATACCCAGTGAGGAGGTCAGAGACTGCAGCCCCGCCCTCCGATCAAGCGCTGCAAAGAACGAGCAGGACAACCTACTTCTCTGCGCTGCTGCCGACTCCACCTACTGATTCAGCTCACATAAGCCCCGCCCTGTAACCCAATAAGAGCGGCGTGTACGCAAGTACTCGCTAATAGTGACACCTTTGCTTCTACGTCAGCGCTCCAGGTACTTATTGGCATTACTTTATTTATACTATGTCGACTCGACGCACTCCGCCGAAGACAACTAATGTTCCTTCACTGGCAAAAACTCCTGTCTTGAGTTATGGATCTGATTCTCAGTTATACGTGTCACCTCCTACTGGTCAAAGTGACTTCATTACTCGTAGATTGAAACGTAAATATGACGTACACGGGACGTCTGAATATACTGTATCCATTGACGAATTGAAGGACATTTTTTCTTCATTTGAAGCCCAGCAGAACTCTAAATTCGAGAAACTCATGGAATCTATACAAATAGTCAAAGACCAGAACACTGAGATCCAGCAAAGCATGGATTTTCTTTCTTCCAAGTATGACGAAGTATTACAGAAAATGGTTAACCTTGAACAAAAAAATAAAAGTTACGAACTTAAATTCGAGGCACTGGAGAGCAAAATAGAACAGCTAGAGCGTAACTCACGCGCATCCACAATCGAAATTAGGAACATTCCTAGACAAGACTCGGAAAATAAGAATACTCTTCATAACCTAGTCCAGAAAGTGAGCGAGGTCATTGATCAGCCAATATCTAACCTTGATGTTCAAGATGTTTATCGCCTAAAAACCAAAAAGGAATCTGGTAATCATATTGTGGTCAAATTCACAACTACTTCATGTAAAGATGGATTCCTAAAACAGTGTAGGAACTTCAATAAAATGCACAAAGACAATAAACTAAATACATCCCACCTGCAGCTACCTGGCCCTACTAAACCGGTCTTTGTTGATGAGTCACTGACAAGCTTGGGGAGACGACTAGCATACCTGGCCAGACTGTTTGTTGTGGAACATAAATACCATAGTACATGGACTTCTTATGGAAAATTTTTTATCAAAAAAACCCATGATTCACCAGCGCTGCGTGTGGACTGCGAACTAGATCTGAAAAAGATTGTAATTAAGTGACTATTCTATGTCAAATTACTATGTTTGCTTTGTACTTTTTATGTTATATTAATTTATTTCTTTAAGTCTTACAATATAAGCTATTACACAATACTCCACAGTGAAACACTCAACACATTAATAATAATAACACAAACATCTAACAATTATAACTTTCCTACACTTTTTTCACACATACATAGGGTGAACCGTACATACGCGACGCAACAACATATCCATATAATACACACGTTTCCAATTTTCCACAGTGCTACAACACCATTTTATACAATTATTACTTGTTATCCATCTGTTACATATAACTATAATACATTATATACAAATTCATCATTATATTACATTTGCTTGACTAATTTTCAATCTACTTATGAGGTATTAATCGTCAAATCTTTTCATAACTCTGCACCTTTAAATCACACTTACTTTCCACATAATTATAGTCTATTGCCATGCTCGAATTCACCTACTTACTTAATTTATCAAAATTCGATAGCACAAACCAAATTAATAGCGATCTAGATAATTTTGTTATAGCGGATTCATCCACTTGCGAAATAGAAGAGTGTCCTAATCTAATTAAAAGGCCACACTCTAGCCTAAAAATAATACACCAGAACATCCGTAGTGTTAATCGTAATTTTCCTAGCCTATTAACCCTTCTTAAAAGATCAAATACTGAATGGGATTTTATCATTCTCACGGAGTGTTGGCTACGCCACTCCCACAACATTCCTGCAATAGAAGGCTTCGACTTTGCTAAAACTGAAAATAACATCACCCAAAATGAAGGGGTCATCGTGTACTTCAAAGATAATTTAAGTCCAATAATATCGGAACCAACCATTCTTGATGCCAATTGTATTACAATAAAAGTAGACAGCAATACCCTCGTCGTTGCAATATACAGACCACCTGGTAATAAAAACATTAACCCGTTTCTCGAATCTCTCAGTAATCTTTTAAGTGGCTTAAACTTCCCTAATGTCATACTCATTGGCGATATTAACGTGGACATAACTATTAACACTAACGATGCTAACTCTTCATCCTACCTAAATCTACTAGCTTCCAGAGGTCTTTTACCTGCCCACCAGTTACCAACACATAGTAAAACTTGTTTAGATCACGTCATGCTAAAAAGTAGACTCCCTGCCTTTTGCTATGTCGCGGAGACGTCTATTACCGACCATGACAGTGTGATACTTGTGCTTGAAAACTACCACCATCCGACTATAACATCTACCATTAGGAAGGTTAACTACATAGGCCTTGACAACGATATGCAAAATATATGCCTCAACTCCATCTACGAAATAACTGATGTAAATGTAGCTACTTCATTGTTAGTCAATGACTTAAACTCTATAATACTAGCTAACACACAAACCGTTTCCATTTCCAATCGCAAGAGGATTAAAAAGCCCTGGATAACAACTGGTCTATTGCGATGTATGAAAAATCGAGACAAACTCCACATAAAATCTAAAAAAAATCCTAATGATGAAATCAGCAAGATCACCTACAAAAGGTACAGAAATTTTTGCAACTGGCTACTAAAAAAACTAAAAACGGACTATGAAAAAAACCTATTAGATAAAGCAGCTAAAACTAATAATAAAAAACTTTGGGACGCTGTAAAACAAATAACACACTCTAACAAAAAATCAAACCCAGCAATGGACCTTATATCCACCCCAAACCCCTCTACCTCTGTCAATGCAATAAACAATTTTTTTGTGTCTATTGGCAAAAACCTTGCTGAAAACATTCACGACGGAAATCCATCTATCTACATACCACACGCTAACTCTTGTCCTTCCTCTTTCGTTTTGCTTCCCACTGATGAAGATGAGGTTCGTCAGTGTATCCTAAATCTAAAAAAAGTCAATACAGTGGGACGAGACAATATCTCAGGAGCTTTTCTCAAAAGATACCTCACTATCCTAGTCCCGCCCTTAACGTACATCTTCAACTTAATGTTCCACAGTGGTGTTTTTCCGAAGCAATTTAAACTTGCTGAAGTAATCCCAATCTACAAGAGTGGTGACAGAGACTGTGTCAACAACTACCGACCCATCTCTATACTTTCTACTCTGTCTAAACTAGCTGAAAAACTTATTAACAAGCGTCTAATTAACTATCTTGAGACCAATTCCTTGCTGTCAAAATCTCAATTTGGTTTTAGAGCTGGAATCTCGACCAATAATGCGGTACACGAATTGATCGATCATGTTGTTAATAAACTAGACCACAAAAAGAAAGTGATAGCGATTTTCCTGGATTTAGCTAAAGCTTTTGACACGGTCTCTGTTCCACTCTTACTAACTAAGCTACAAAGTATGGGGATTCGTGATACACAGCTCAAACTGATTGGGGATTATCTTGCTGACAGGCAACAGAGGGTTAGAATTGGAGAATTCATTAGTGATGGCTTACCTGTATGCTACGGTGTTCCTCAGGGTAGTGTAGTTGGGCCCACGCTTTTCCTCACCTTCATCAATGACCTGTGTGATCTGCTACTAAAAAATGGCAAAATTGTCACATTTGCGGATGACACTGCGTTAATCTTCCATGGTGACAGTTGGGATGAGGTTTACCGCCTCGCTCAATCTGGGTTCAATACTGTAACTTCTTGGCTCAATAACAACGGCCTTACTCTCAATGTCAGCAAAACTAAATTTGTACCATTCTCTATTAAAACCGTCTCATCTGCAGTTCACGAAAATTATTGCATCAAAGCCCATTATTGCTCATCTGCCCACTCCTGTTCCTGCAGTCGATTAGAAATAGCTTTTAGTATAAAGTACCTGGGAGTCATTATTGATAGTACTCTCAGCTTCAAACTCCACCTGGACCTACTATCTTCCAGAACTCGAAAACTAATTTTCATTTTTAAAAATTTAAGCCGTATTGCAGATAAAAATATCATTAAAATGGTTTACATGGCCCTGTGCCAATCCATTCTAACCTATTGCATTACTGTATGGGGTGGCACTTGTAAAACTAACTTAATAAAACTTGAAAGAGCTCAAAGAGTGGTATTAAAAGTAAGCCTGTCGTTACCTTTCTTCTTTCCTACCAAAGATCTGTACTTGCTCTCTGATGTTCTGACTGTAAGACAACTTTATATTCTGTGCTCGGCTCTAAAACAACATTCACTAATAGGGTATGATCCTTTACTTAATGCAAACAAGAGAGTCAAACACAGGGTTTGCCCAACACTTACTAATCGTAGCACTGCCTTCTCACGCAAATTCTTTGGATTTCTTGGTGGACATCTATATAATAAGATAAATAAGAAGCTAACAGTTTACCCTCTTACAAGAGCTAATTGTAAGAGGGTTATTACTGCCTGGCTTAAGACCCTTACCTACGATGACACTGAAAATCTGCTTATTGTACCATCCTAATCAACTGCGTATGCTGTCACCTCCTTCACCCCGCACACACGCACTCACACACTGACTCTCTCCTACACACACTCACACTGACACATACAACCTCCTGCACACTCACACTCACACTCGCGCTCACATACCTACTCACGCACACATACTCACGCACACATACTCACGCACACATACTCAATTACTCACCAATTCAATTTAGTTCCTCTCACTCACTTTTTACCCCCATAGCAGTAACAATCTCACTGCACCACCTTGTACCCCCATAACAGCAACAATCTCACTGCACCTAGCTTAATCAATCTTAATTATTACTTTGCACTGATGTTGTATACAGCTGTCACCTATTGTCCGGAGTCTGGAGAGGCTGGTAATCTGTCATACAGGTCTCCTAGTACAGAAACCAGTCTCTCACATAGATCACAACAATTATCGCTAATATTTTGTTTTGTTTTATATTGTTTGTAAAATTCTATGTGAGAGAAGAACAATAAACTTTATTATTATTATTATTATTATTATTCCTCGTTTAGAATTGTGTGCCGCCCTACTGGCAGCAAGGTTATGCAAAGCTGTCAGGGAGGCACTACGATATTGCAGCATCAAGTACATTGGTGCGATTCATCAATAGTGCTTGCCTGGCTTCACACTAGTTTTATAAATTTAAAAACATTTGTTGCCAATAGAATTACGGAAATTTGTGAGCTAACCGACGCCTCCTCGTGGCGCTATGTGCCCACCTCTGTTAATCCCGCGGACCTCATATCTAGAGGAGTCAGCCCAGAGAAGCTCAGCGATACCAATCTATGGTGGTCAGGCCCATCATTTCTCATGGAGCCAGAATGTAATTGGCCTATCTTAAACCCCAATAAACCTAGTATTAATGATTTACCGGAAATTAAATCCAATTGTACTGCCTCCCATGTTGTTTCTGAAAATGAGCCTATGGTAAATTTTAAGAACTTTTCTAGTTTAACTAAAATAAAACGGTCTTTCGCTTACGTGCTTAGATTTATTAATAATTTAAAAACTAATAAAAATAAGATGTTTGGTAATTTAACGGTTCATGAATTAAATAATTCATTTCTTCATTTATGTCGTTTCGCACAGCAAGAATCATTTCTCTGTGAATATAATTTGCTATATAACAACAAGGATTTAGGTAGTAAATCAAGTATCTTATCATTGACTCCATTTTTAAGCGATGACAAGGTCATGCGAGTTGGTGGCCGACTAGGTTCATCTGACTATAATTACAATAAAAAACACCCGGTTCTCCTGCATGCTTCGCATCATTTTACAAAATTGATTTTCGAGTACGAACATAAACGCGGATTACATGCTGGTCCACAATTATTGTTGGCTATTGTTAGAGAATACGTTTGGCCAATTAACGGTAGAAACTTGGCTAGGCGCATTTTTCATAACTGTCCCAGATGCAGACGCTTGCAGGGCAAGACTATTGCGCCACTTATGGGGCATTTGCCCTCCCAACGTGTCACGCCAGATTTTCCATTTCGAACAGTAGGAATTGATTTTGCTGGCCCATTCTTAATTGTAAACAAAAGGGGGCGTGGTGCTTCGTTAGTCAAGTGCTATCTTTGCTTTTTTATTTGCCTTCGATATAAAATCGCTCACCTTGAAGCCGTGAGTGATCTATCAAAGGACGCATTTATCATGACTTTCCGAAGGTTTGTGTCACGAAGAGGCAGGCCAGCGGAGGTTTTTTGCGACAATGGACGCAACTTTGTCGCAGGAGCTAAGGAAATTAATGATTTTTTTAAGATTTACCAAAGTGATTTATCTGATTTTGCATGTTCGGAAGGCATCCAGTTTAATTTTTCACCCGCTTACGCTCCTCATTTTGGCGGCATTTTCGAGGCCGTTCAGCAAAATATCATATTAGGCGAGTAATGGGTAATTCCCACCTAAGTTACGAAGAACTTCAGACTCTTTTCGCTCAGGTGGAAACTGTTTTAAATAGTAGACCTCTCTATCCCTTATCCGCCTCTCCTGACGATCTCCAGTGCCTTACTCCTGGGCATTTTCTCATTGGTCGGGCTCTCACCGCTTTGCCTGAACCAGCTTTGGCAGACTGCCACTCAACAAATTTGCAGCGCTACGCCAGATTGCAGCAAATATACCAACACTTTTGGCAACGCTGGCAACGAGAATATATTGCTGAGTTGCAACTGCGACGAAAATGGAAGACCAACACCGCCTCAGTCAAGATCGGAGACCTAGTTCTTCTACAAGAAGATGGCGTTCCACCCCTATGTTGGAGACTTGGGCGTATTGTAAAGCTCTTCCCAGGACCAGATGGTGTTTTACGAGTGGCTGACATCAAGACGATTAGAGGAATTATTCGGCGCCCTCTAGTTCGCATCTGCCCCTTACCAACCGAAGAGGATTTTCTGAAGGGTTGAAACTTCTGAAGTTTCAACGGGGGGAGGATGTTTACGCCTGCGTTAATATGAAGAAGTGCAGTGTACGTGTTGTGTTGCTATTCTAAAGCGCAAGGCGCTCGCGTTGTACTAAATGTGATTTATTAATTTTCGTCCACCTACATTTTATCTTCTGTGTGTCAAAATTTTGTCATCCTTGTAACTATCTCGCGCTCCGTTTATAAAATTGTAATTTAGTGTAAAACCTTGTAAAAACCAATTATATTACCATACCTCGAATACGGGAGTTTCATTGAAGCCCCAACACTATTAAAAAGGTTTTTTAAAAGCTCTTTGGAATTGAATTGGGGTTGGTTTAGTGCAGAATCCGCTTTGTTGTCTAATGGAACCAAAAACTTTTTCCAGGCAATCTTGGTTTAATCGTCGTGTAAATATATATTGGAATCCTTCTTTTTTAAAATCTTTGAAGAGCATTGTAATATGAGGCTATGAGAACCATAGCGGCCTAACTCGTTTTTTTTTTACAATATTGGGTTTATCATTTTTTTCAGTTCAAATTGATCATTTTGATAGAACCAGAGTGGCCTAAAAGTGATACAACGAAAAAAATGCAATAAATAAAATAAAAGAAAATATTTATTCTGAAGAATGCTAGTTCATTAAAAAAAGACTGTTTTTACTTTCTAAAAAAGTCTTGTCCATTGAATTAGGCCACTATGGTCCTCATGGCCTCATATATGGAATAGATATCTGCATATTTAAAAATGATTTCATGTAAGTGGTATTATTTTTTCTGATGTTATTGTTTATGGCTTTTATTTTTGAAAAAATGTCTAGGGAATTGTCAAGAACTGTTTCTTGATAATTGCATCTCCTGAATGCAGCGTGGCTATAGGTAGACATTTATATAAACAAATGACGTCTATACTTTGTCTTATATTACTAAATGTATTCTTAAGTGTCAACTGTTGATTTATTACGACATTTTATTAATAAAAAGTAATTTGAAACAATAAAACTTCAAATTAAAATGGGATGGTGTTACTCGTAGCTTCATCAGTTTTAGTCGTGGCAGCTATCAATGACCCATAAGTCGCCAGTGGCAGCAACGTAACTTTTCGTTTTTAACCGACTTCGAAAAGGAGAAGGTTCTATGTTCGGCTGTATGTATTTTATATTTCTTTTATGTTATTATATCACACAAACACAAGTATTTTATGGATCAGTTTAAATCTAAGCTATCAGTCTTTATAAAAATCTATTAGCGACTAAACTTTTTCTAGTTTTTACCTTTTAGCGTTGTCAATATAACCAGTTATGGTATTTTTCATGTTAGTAAATGAGAACGCAGCCATTATATTATTTTTATGTTGACAACACTGTTTATTGCTGTTCTAAGTTGGTAACTTTTGTTCTGTTCATCTTCTCTTGTTTTTTGTGCTAAATTGTAAAGGCTCTGTAATATACGTTCGTTAATATATTCTACAGTTTTTATTGATTTACAACCTAAATATCAACATGGTAGCAGAGCGTGGTTGCTGAAAAATCAAATCGTATTTGTCCCATAATTTTTTTGAGGTTACCGCAAACACGTGCAAAGCGGCTTGCTCATTCGATTCAGTTATATCGTCGTAAAATCTATATTACATGAAGATGTCCAATACAGGCCACAATCTTTTTCACATAGACAGACTTGTCGGAAGAGATAATTATGCAAGTTGGAAAGGAGATCATTTACTTTGGTCCAAATTCAAAAGGGCCGGCTAGGAAAAAAAAAATATGGCAATCTGTTAGAGCTTGACCCCTTGAGCATTTTTTATTATCGCACCAAAACTGTAGGACCATTGCCCTGGGTTTTATTTAAGTTTTCAAAAATCATTTTCCGTACATTTTCGGTAACATGAATTGTAAAAACAAAGAGTTAGAGCTTGAATAGAAACTTCTAGGTAGCTGCCGTTTACCACCACACATCCTCGCCCCACCTCGAATATCTTATCTGTTACTTTAGTAGGTACCTAAAGCAACGCGTGTGATATTGTATCACTCCCGTCCCAATTGATCATGGACGGGAAGACCAAAATCTACCATATTGAATCAGTTAGATTCCAGCCCCGGTTTCTTGAGTCTCAGTCGCTGACATGACAGCAGCGTTCGATTCATTTATGGATCACATACGGTCCGTCCTGAATGATTTTTCAGGCGAGAGCACGGTGACTGATTACCATCGCTGGAATCTCCTGAGCAATGTATGTGGTCTGAAAACCGAAAAGAATGCAACACCCGGCGAAGTAAACAAAGCTCAAGCAATGTAGCAGCGTGCCGCGCACTGGGATAAAATGTGAGCTAGAACCCATTCACCTCGCCTTCTAGCACCTTCAGAGGAAGTAGAGGCTTCTATGTCTGTTCTTATTCGCCACGATAAGAGTATCGCTTTCGATAACTCTGACAAAGCGAAATACAACGAGAAAACAAATAAATACCCTCAAACCGATAGACAAAACTCACCTTGATATATAGAGAGACGCTAAAGTTGAACGTAGAGCTTCCCTCGCACTCATGGAAGATCCTAATGATCCTTTTTTCCCCTTTATTTCAGAGGAGGTGGGAAACATCATCAAAAAGTTCCAGAACCGGAAAGACCTCGGCTCTCACGGTGTCATCAACAAGGTGTTTAAACTCTTCCCATCCCAACTCATAATACTAATGACCGTCATCTTCAATGGTGCATGTCCTAAACCATGCAAGTCCAAGTCAAGTTTGACCCCTCCAGGTACCTTTTCATCAGTCCATTCAATGTCCTCGATAAAATCTAAAGCGGTGCAGAGATTATGCTGAAGTTAAGAGTGTTATTCCCAACGGTAGTTTGGTTTCCGAATCGAACAAGTCCAGCGAATCGTCGAACACCTATGCAATGGTTTCCACCATAACGCGATGAGGGACGTCTAGTTTTTTGACTCAGCGAAAGCTTTTGACAAACCATAATGGTTTATCATTTAAGCTATACCAACTCGGTGTGCCAGATTGTCTAGTACTCATCTTGCGAAACTTTTTGTTGAATCGTACCTTCCACTATTGAATACCAGATGGTAGCGCTCCCTCTATGCGATAGTGGGGAGATCTCCACCCATACGAGCAGGTGTTCTTCAAGGGTCTCCCTCTGATCACCACGTACCTGTCGGCGCATGATGGCCATCGGTGTCGACGTCACACAAAATTCACAGTCACAGTAATATAGAATGGCAGGAAATGTTATAGTGATGATAAAGAAATACCTTACTTCAAGTTCAAGGTGTTTATTCCATGGGCGGCGAAAAAGAGTGCCTTTCAAAACACATTACATCGGTTTTTTATACACAGAAATTGACAAGCATCAAAATTCACTATGAAGGTAGAAAACTATTTTAAATAAATAGAACGGAAATCGTCACAGTAAATTCTTATTTAAATATGGCCGGATGCTCTGATATTTTAAAGAAATAAAAAGGAACTGCATTGCTATTCTGAAAAGTTGATTTGCGAACTCACTTCTGAATCCGCAGTGAAATAATGTGAAATTAAAGTTTCGTATTCTTAAATGGAGTGAATTCGACACTAGTGCCACCAAGTGATGATCAAAGTGAGAGGAACTAAAACGGGTGAGTATTTTGACGTTTGTATTCTGATTTTGAATTCTGAAATACAATTCGTTTGTCATTTGAACTCCGCCATTGACGGTCCCAAGCCCGTATGCGAAAGGAGGAGGGCTGACTGCGACTAGACCTAACCAGTCGTAAGAGGTCAACGCCGAGTATCGGGCGGCGGTTCAACTAACCCGAATAAGATCAAACCGATGGCGATAGGAAATGATCACCATCACCCGCTACTCTGTGGCACTTACGTATCACAGAATCGGAGGCATTGACTTCATTGCCCGTGCCGTGAGGTAGAAAGCCTCAATAATAATTCACCCCAATCCTACGGTGGGAGACGCGCCAAAAGGATGAATGGCTGGGGGTCCCAGTCGCTAGCGCCAACCTTGGTGAACCAGGCGAACACCATTGTATATAGCCTTCTCTCAGGAATGGCGTCACCCTGAGAGGGACCACTTTATCGTCCATACTCGTGGGAATCAAATGCAGAAAAACGAAATTAAACCCCAAAAAACCTATACACAACAACTTCTCCACAAAGGAATCTTCGAAGCAAGACCGAGGTCCTCCTCTTTCAGTGGCTTTCCGAGCAATACTATGCAGTCTGAAGATGTAGATATACGCAGTAACACAATCAACTCCCAACAAAACCAAGTGCAAAATGTTACTGACACCTCTACGATCTTTCCGACAGGTCAGAAAGACAATCAGGAAATCCAGCAAAAATCGAAACAAATAAGCAACGAATGGCAGCGAGACAGAGTACCAACAAAAAAACGAAAACTACTCGACAGCCCAACAGAACGCTTAAATAAACAGATAAACACAGGACAATACAAAGTTCCTGTACATAACCAATTTGACATTTTGAGCGACGAAAACACTAAACCTATAATCGAAAATATAGATTATATCCCAAAACCTGAACCGATTTTTGTAACTGGCGTAGTTGACATAACACCTCTGCGGGAACTTATAGTCAAAGTTGTGGATTTAGACAAGTTTTCCATGACTACATTAAGATCAGGTCATATTATAAAGTTAATGCCTGTAGATATCGAATCCTACAAAACGATAAGAGATAACCTAATTAAAAACAATATCAACCACTACACTTACAAACTTAAGAATGAAAGAGCGTACCGAGTAGTGATAAGAGGCCTACATGCGTCAGAAAATACCGATTTTATTAAAGAAGAACTGCAAGCCAAAGGACATGCGATACGTCAAATAGTTAACGTACTACACAGGTCAACTAAAGAAAAACTACCTCTTTACTTCATAGACTTGGAGCCACGGCCCAATAACAAGGATATTTTTAACATAAAATACATAAGTCACGTCAAAGTTACAGTTGAAGCCCCATATAAGAAAAAAGAAGAGTTGCAATGCAAGAGATGTCAAAGATTTGGGCACAGTAAAAACCAATGCTTCAGGCCTTATCGATGTGTAAAATGTGGAAATGATCACCCCACAAATACATGTACCAAAACTCCGGAGACAGATGCAGTATGCGCCAATTGTCAAGGCAAACACCCGGCGAGCTATAAAGGCTGCATAAAGTATAAGCAGTATAAGGAAAAAATACTTAAACTTAAACCTACCTTCCAACAACCTAAACAAATACATGCAACTACACAACCACAACAGAAAACCAACGAAAACATTAAATCAACGCGTCTTTCAGGACTCAGCTATGCTAATGTACTGAAACACAAACTTGATGACCCAGCTACTGAATCACACGATCCTGCCTTACCAGCGAGCCAACCGAATATAACATGCTTAATGGACACAATGTTCGATAGATTTCAAACATTATTGTTTGAAATCTATCGAACATTGTGTGAAAGACATGATGGACAGCATGATTGATCAAATGATCAAACTAATTACACGTCTCACAATGCAGAGGGCCTAAATATTCGTATCATAACCTGGAATGCCAATGGGCTGACCGACAGACGGAGTGAACTCGAGATATTCATGAATACAGAGAATATCGATGTTGCCTTGATATCTGAAACAAGACTTACACCAAGAGCACACGTGAAATACCATAATTATACAATTTATAGAACGGATCACCCTTCTGGAAACTCCCACGGCGGAACTGCAGTAATAGTGAAAAATCACATTAAGCATTACCCTCTTGAACCCTATCAAATGGAGAAAATACAAGCAACTTCAATTAAAATACAACACAAAAGTACTGACACAACTCTCTCTGCAGTTTATTGCCCACCGCGGCACAAAATTGAGGCTGAAGAATTCAAGTTATTTTTCAACAAACTAGGCCCAGTATTTCTTTGCGGTGGAGACTGGAATTCTAAACACACCTTTTGGGGATCAAGACTGATTAACCCAAGAGGTAGACAGCTATTTAAAGCCACTCTGGATCTGCATCTCGAGTGTATCTCGCACGGAGGACCAACATACTGGCCAACGGATAACAATAAAATACCAGATTTGCTAGACTTCTATGTCTCCAAGAACCTAGGACGTAACTATTTAAAGATCGAAAAATGTGAAGATCTGTCTTCAGATCATACGCCAGTTATCTTAAATTTATATAAACAGGCTATTTTTTCTAAGCCAGTTCTCAAGATCTACAACAAATTTACAAACTGGGCACAGTATAGAGAAATCATTAATTCTAATATAGACTTAAATGTTAGACTGAAGACAAATGATGACATTGAAACCTGCATCGAAAAATTTAATGCCATTATAAATTTAGCTGTAACAATGTCCACTCCTACTAATAGAAAAGCAAATATGCAACAAAAGGAATTCCCAAGAAACATAATCGAAAAGGTTAGTGAACGACGCAAACTAAGAAAAGAATGGCATAAAACTAGATATCCTTCTGATAAAACTAAATTAAACAAGGCAACGAAAGAACTTAAAGATATGATAACGGAACATGAAAACCGAAGCTTACAAAGTCACCTGTCCAACCTCACAGCACACAAGGATACAAATTATTCGCTTTGGCGTGCAACCAAGAACCTTAAGCGACCAAAAGACCATGTCCCACCACTTCGAAAACCGGACAGAAGCTGGGCTAGGACTGATGTAGAAAAAGCAACAGCATTTGCCGAACACCTAGGAAACGTTTTCACACCACTGCCTAGTTCCGATCCCGACAAAGACTACGATATAGCCGAATATCTACGGTCACCTAATCAGTTATGTTTCCCACTAAAAGCAGTAAGTCCTAGAGAAATTCACAGAGAGATAAAAAATTTAACACCCAATAAAGCTCCAGGATACGACCTACTGGATTCCGTCCTGCTAAGTAATCTTCCGAAGAGTGGCGTAATGTTCCTTGTCATACTTTTCAATTCATGCTTGAGACTCTCCCATTATCCATCGCAATGGAAACTTGCGCAAGTAGTCATGATTCTCAAACCTGGAAAACCGCCAGAAGAAGTTTCATCATACCGACCAATTAGTCTCCTTCCATTGCTTGGGAAATTGTTCGAGAAAGTTATGCTTAATAGGATGCAACCCTACCTGAGCACTATCCTCCCTGGGCACCAATTTGGGTTCAGACAAAAGCATGGAACTATCGAACAGGTTCACAGGTTGATAGATGAAATCGGATACACACTAGAGAATAAGAAATATTGCTCAGCTGTATTTTTAGATATAAGTCAGTCTTTTGATAGAGTCTGGCATGACGGCCTCCTCTTCAAGATCAAAAAACACCTGCCTCACTCCTTCTACTTTTTAATAAAAAGCTACCTGGACAAAAGATGCTACGAGGTTAAATTAAACGATATTACATCAGATTTGTTCGAGATCAGGTCAGGAGTTCCCCAGGGGAGTATATTGGGGCCCGTATTGTATCTCATCTTCACTGCTGACATCCCTATCGATGACAAAACGTTTATTGCTACATACGCCGATGATACTGCAATTATGTCAGTAAATTCCAACCCAGTGATTGCGTCAGCAAATCTCCAAAAACATGTGTCTGAAATCGAAAAATGGCTGAAGACATGGAGAATAAGGGCAAACCAAAGTAAATCAGTCCACGTTACTTTCACCCTTAGAAAAGGTGACTGTCCACCGATAACATTGAACGGCGAACCAATTCCTCATGACGTTTCTGCGAAATACCTTGGCATGCACCTGGATAGGAGAATGACATGGCAGAAACATATATGGAGCAAGAGAAAAGCACTGGACACAAAGCTTCGTTCTATGTATTGGCTGATTGGTAAAAAGTCCCAGTTAAACAATGAAAGCAAAATGGCAGTTTACAAAACCATCTTAAAACCGGTTTGGACATATGGAATAGAGCTCTGGGGAACAGCATGCAATAGTAACATAGAAATCTTGGAAAGATTTCAAACTAAAGCCATGAGATCCATGTTTAACATTCCAAAATGCATACATAATAAATATATTCTGCACGATTTGAGGCTAAACACTGTAAAACAAGAAATTGCTGCGCGTAGCCTAAACTATCAACAAAAATTAACAACACATGTTAATGCTCTGGCTGCTAGACTAACGGGTTCTGGAAGTATAATTTACTCAAGACTGAGAAGGAACAGCGTTCCAAATCTTATAAAACGTTTCCCCAAAGAATTGTGAGAGTGGTCAATGGACGACTCCCCGTGCTCAACGAAACAGATACCCAGACATAGCTCAAATAAAGGAATAGCTAAATGTCTAAGACAGATTGCTGTGCTAAGCAGAATACAGTAAAAAAAAAAAAAAAAAAAAATTTCGAAAGTCATCTCGCATGTCACACACGAATTCATCTGTCATATCAAAAGTTACTATTTCTTGAGTGAATTCTAGAAATTAATAAAAAGAAAAATTATATATTCGCAAATATATACCTATTTGTGACTTTTTTGCAGAAAACTTGAAACGGTTAGTATGAACTAACTAATATACCGACCATAAAAAACTCTAAGCACTTGTGAACTTGTTGTGTTTTCATTTATTTCTAACTTTTGTAGATGTCTCATTCTTTTTTGATATTGAGCTTACTGAAAGAAGCTGATACCCTAGACGCTGCTGCAAGTCGTCGTCAAGCCCGGAATATTAGATATCTAAATTTATTGAGCCGTGGTCAAGACTATGTGCATGTGTACAGACTGACAGAGGAGCTTATTAGAAATTTAGAACGAGAGCTTAAACCTCTATTACCAGTGACCGCACAAAAAAGAAGAGGTCTGACCAATAGAATTAAGGTAGAGATTTGGTTTATACTTTAGATTTTTATGCAGATGTTTACCATCAACATATGTATGTGTCAAGTTTTACTTATTTTCCTGTTATGCTATAAAAAGGACTGTTTTCAGCTGCTCTCTACTCTGTCGTTTTTGGCCAATGGCAGCTATCAAAAAGTATTGGGTAAAAATGTAAATACTTTTCTGTCTCAATCCTCAATATCACGCAGCCTACATCAAATTGTTAATGTATTAAACCATCCTATGATAGTAAAGAAATACATTCGATTTCCACAAAATGCAGCAGAAAGACAAGCATTAAAAGAACAGTAAGTATGTTTAAAATGTGGTTTTAGATTCATATTAGATTATAGGCAGCCTAGTAATAGGTCACCCTCTTGCCATAGCACCCTCTTTGAGAAGTATATTGTATGGGCTATTGTGCTAACACTGTATTAGTTTGTGAACTTCACATAAACTGTTCCCCTTCACAAGGAAATTAGAAAAAAAGATTTTTGTCAGCTGTTACTTAGATGTACTTGTACTAATTTAAAACACTATTTTAGGTTTTATGAAAAATTTAACATACCAGGTGTCATAGGATGTATAGATGGTACGTTGGTAGCTATGATAAGACCTAAGGAGAATGAAGAAAGATATTTCTGTCGCAAAGGGTATCATGCAAGAAATGTTCTATTGGTAAGTTCTGTCAAAGAAATGAATACTTGATTTTTTTTAAACAGTAGGTATAACAAATTGGTACATTTAAAAAATATATTATCTTTGTTATTAATATTTTGATACCAGCCGCCCAACCAAATACCAATTTGTGATTTTACTTTAAATGTAAATATAATCCGTAACTAACTATTGTATTGTCTTTACTTTGATTGCAGATTACAGATGCAGATTTAAATATAATACATGTGGATGCTTCGTATGGTGGAGCATCTCATGATAGTTTCATTTTCAACCATTCCCAAATTAAATACCATTTAGAAGAAGTGTCTAATGCGGGTGAAGTTGTATATTTATTAGGTAAATATATTGGGCATTGTTATTGATTTTGTATACTTCTTAAGATTGTTGGTTCGAAGAATACTGGCTCAAAACAGGGCTAGACACAACCAATGAAATACATTTTGTCAAATCCACTGTCATTGTAGAACAGTCTAACATCATCTAGCCAGAACTCTTAGTGTTTTAGTAACTAGTAATAGGTAAACAATCGTAAAATTTAAGATTAATAATGGTATAATTCAAATTGTTCAGTTGTAGTGTCTTCTTTTTGCTTTGTTTTTGGGCTCCAGTTTTGTCTGATTGCTTTACCTTAATGAATGCTTCTTTATTCTCTTCAGGAGATTCGGGATATGCACAGCGTCCATATTTAATGACACCGGTTGTAAATGCAGAAGAAAATTCTCCAGAGGCATATTACACTAAGCTTCACGCTACTGCACGTAATAGTGTTGAAAGGGCTATTGGTCTACTGAAGGGGCGGTTCCGATGTCTTTTGGTGCACAGAGTGCTACACTATCATCCAGACATGGTCGCCAAAATTATAGTTGCATGTTGTGTATTGCACAACATATGTAATCGGGCAGGAGTACCAGCACCTGTGCTATCCCCTGAAGAAATGCTGAATGAAGGGAGACTACTATCAAGGATTCAGCATGATTATGATGTAGGACCAACGGAATTGGAAATGGGAAGAATTGCGCGGACAGACTTAATTAATAGATTATGGCAGTCAAGAGTGGCCTAATTTCACTGAGCGAGTTAGCATGTGTTACAATTTTTATATTAGAATAGTAATTAAATTTGAATTGTAATAAATTGTATTAATGTACGAATGTAATGAATTTAATTTTTTGTATTGATTAATTTAATGATTTTTATTGTGTTTTTTAATATTGTGTATAGAACTTAATGTATCAAATAGAAGTTATTCAAAATTGTATTAATTTATATTTTTTTCCTACATTTTCGCATTGGGGTAACTGTAATGATATGCATGTAATAATATTAAATAATCAATAAACTAAAATTTTGATAACATAAAAAACTGAAATGAATAAAAATAAACATTACATTTAAAATATTTTTATTTCACACACATTTATAAAACGGCAGAAGCTATGCCATATTACCGCTTAATTGCTTCTGCCAGAGTAGTAGCCTCCACAAGCAAATGATCCCTCTCACTGTTGCGTTCCATGAGAGCAAGCATTCGGCTATGGTTTTGTTACACACTTCACTGAAAAAAAAATCGCGGGGAAATAAGAGAAATCTAAACTACTTGTTTGTAAACAAAAAAGACGATTGGCGGCTTTGTTTGACTTAAGAGGTACAAGCGACGCGACGCGAGTGACTTTTTTTCAATACACGGATATGAGGCAAAGGCGACCTGCATTCAGTCGAGTTTTATCATTCTCATCTTAAATAAAACTTGTAAATATTAAAACGTACAAAATTATGCATTTATATTGCATTTATGGCTGAAATGAACTATAAACTATTATTGTAGAGCGCAAATTCAGCTAAATTTAGGAAGTCGATATAAGTTATAACAAGACACAATTCAACGTCCCTACCCTACTACCATAGAGCAATATCACTTAGGTTCTCGGAAGTCACTTCACTTCACCTAGCCTTGATCTTGACATGTGAATACCGAAACTTGTACAGGCGAGATGAGAAGCGAAGTGAGTGTGACTTTCGAGATGATTTGCGAGATGACTTTCGAAGTGATTTACCATTTACAGAATAGCACTGCTGGTCAAGTTAAATCCTCACAAGTTTAACCGGGTACTGTAATCTGTTTTTAAAATAAGAAAGGAAGTCGTCATTTGATTCGTTATAAATTGAACAGGATGTTGTAATATTTAAAATAAATCGAAAGGAAGTTATCAAATTAAATCCTTATATAAATTCAACAGGATATCGCAATATTTTAAATAATTCGAAGGAATGTTATCAAATTAAATCTTAGTTTAAATTCAACAGGATATTGCAATATTTTAAAAGAAATAAACAGGAAGTGACCAAATTAAATCCATATCAAAATTATCCAATATTGGTTTTGCGCCCATACGGCCATTCTGATTTCGGCGCGCTCTCTGCGCTGTACAAAACTTTACATTAACTCAGTATCACCCTTATTGGGTTTAGTCGTCATTATAGAGCATCCGACATTTTACATGCAATCTATATCACCCAGATCGGGTTAGCCTAAAATTACACAACATTAAACTTTGTGTGGGAATCACCCTTGTCGGGTTAGCCCAAAAATACACAGCGTCATGAGTGAGCCCAAAATTACACAGCATTAAACATTTTACCAGCGTCACCACATAGGGTTAGCCCAAAATCAAACATTACCAAATATTTTATCGACGTCACCCATAAGGGTTAACCAAAAACTACACAGTGTCAAACATCTTATTGGCGTCAACCACATTGGGTTAGCCAAAAACTACACAGTGTCAAACATTTTATCAGCGTCACCCACATTGGGTTAGCCCAATATCAAACATTTTATCGGCGTCACCCATATAGGGTTAGCCCAAAATTACACAATATCAAACATTTGGTGTGAATTGGCTGATTGACATTACATGGCATAACTCGCCTTTTAGTCCTAACTTGGCAATCACCCGCCTAGGATCTAGCCATACCAAATGGCATCACCCGCCTTGGATATAGCCCCCTAACTAGCATCACCCGCCTTGGATCTAGCCATACTCCATGGCGTCACCCGCATTGGATCAGCTCTGGTAAGGGAAAAAGGATACGCATGGTGGCCAGCCAGCGTAATGGGTGGGAAAGGGACTAATTAAGCTAATGATTCTAGATCGCGCTTAAATTAAAAATGGTTTGAATAGGTTCGAACCAAGAAATCAACATATGTAATTTATTTTAAAAGCAATAAGCCAATTCACATTATAACCACCTATCTACGGCATCACCCGCCTTGGATCTAGCCATATTCCTTCATGGCATCACCCGCATAGGATATAGCCCCCCTAACTAGCATCACCCGCCTTGGATCTAGCTATATCTCATGGCGTCACCCGCATTGGATCAGCTCTGGAAAGGGAAAAAGGATACACTGGTGATCAGTCAGCGTAATAGGTGGGAAAGGGACTAGTTAAATGCAATAAATCCAATTCACAAATTCACCGCCCATACGGTCAGTTCATTATCATTACAAACTAAAAATCGTGAACAGCGATTTTTTCAGAACATCTTAAATAATAACCGTAACCGTGCTTCAATTTATAGCACCATTTGACAGTACTTGTAAAATTTTAATAGAAACTTCTAAATCTTTGATCAAGTTTTGCCATTGTTTTTCATGTGGATACATTAAGACATCCTTCTTTCAAAAGGTCTCATTCTATCTTAGCTCGCGTCAAATATTAACTTGTCTCGAAATTATCGCTCGTCCATCCTTAATTTACATGAAAGCTTAAAACTCAGTGGCAACACGTTAATGCAACACAAATATGGGAAACTCACGTACTATTTAACGTAACATAAGTATGGTCAACTACAAATCTCTAATAATGTTGCCACTATTTATAAGCTCTACAAATGTCGACGTGACAGTTTGCCCGACCAGTAACGTTAGCTATGCAACTATGTTTATGATTTTTATTTTTGATTTGAATTTTATCAAAGCGGTTTATATTACGCAAATATCAGTCATGTCAACAAAACTAAGTTGTCGAACTATATTTAATAATTATTTCCAGTTTTGTTGTACGAGACGCTAGCCGTTATGATTAACCGTAGAAAACTTTACTTTCGCAACAAAATATTAACTTATTGCAACTGGATATCCTCATTATAAATTTTACTAGCAACCTTACAACGAACAAAACCAATTGGAATTTCACTAATTGTGATCGACAATTTGCCTGGAGTCGAACCAGTACTAACAAAAACAAATCTAAACAGAATTGAAATGAATGTTTAAAGTTTTAGTCGGTTGATTTTAATCTTTCGTTATCTGGTTTATGGAAACAAGAACACACCGATTTTTTTTTTTTTTATCCTTATTGACAGTCAACTAACTTGCGGTTTTATTTTAGCCGAAATATTTCATTTAAAAGTTGTCGGTTTCTCCCTGCATTAACGGATAAGATGACCAAATTTTTAACATTGAAAACAAACGGAAGACTGACCCTGCGAGTCAGGACTAAAAATGACAATGACAGCTACTAAACACGTTTTTGATTTGAATAATTCTTGTTTGTACCGTTAGTTTTCGATTCGTCATGTTTACGAAAAGTTTTAAAAATGGAGACTAGTTTGGGCAAAGAGTGAGGACACAAGTATTTCACTACAATACACATTTCATAAAAACAAGATAAATACCAGTGATTAGAGAATCAGTTACCTCACCATCCGTTTGGCTGGAAAGCGACCATCTTTTGGTTGCGTAAACCGCGTGGCTGTTCAGTTGCGGCGCCGCTGGACGTCGTCAGCAGACCGGGACTCTTTTGACTTGCTCCCATGTGTTGTTGCAGCCCAGGTCTTCGGTCTTCCTTTCAGTGTGGGAGCGTACCTCGGGATCGAATGGCAGTAGGTAGGAATTGCCATGATCTCCGGAAGGTAGAAGAGTAGCGGACAGTACTGCAGTCACGGCACTTGATTCGGAATCCAGAGGACCTCAGTAGGAGCGAGCTGGATCCCACCGCTGCTGTCGGCGCATGATGGCCATCGGTGTCGACGTCACACAAAATTCACAGTCACAGTAATATAGAATGGCAGGAAATGTTATAGTGATGATAAAGAAATACCTTACTTCAAGTTCAAGGTGTTTATTCCATGGGCGGCGAAAAAGAGTGCCTTTCAAAACACATTACATCGGTTTTTTATACACAGAAATTGACAAGCATCAAAATTCACTATGAAGGTAGAAAACTATTCGAAGTAAAAATAATTCGAAGGAATGTTATCAAATTAAATCCTAGTTTAAATTCAACAGGATATTGCAATATTTTAAAAGAAATAAACAGGAAGTGACCAAATTACGAGTAAATCCATATCAAAATTATCCAATATTGGTTTTGCGCCCATATACCTATACCAATCCGATCCCTATACCAATCCGATCCCTAAATATCAACATTTCGAGAATCGATATTGAATAGTTACAGTAATAAATCATTGTTTTTGTGTTTAAAAAAGTGTGCATTTGTTCATATTTTTTGTGACATTAATCAATTATAATCTATTTTATAGTCCGAAGGTCAATTGAATTAAAATAACCATTTTTTTATAAGTTGGTAATACAATTTATGTTTATACTTACATACTTTATTACCGACCCATGAGAGTCGGAAATAGCAACTATAAGAAGCTATTACCGATCGTATATAGATTATTTAGTTTTTCACCTAGTTTTATGACACAATACTTAGGAACCTATTAATAAATGCTACATCTTGGTTAAAGCAACATAAAACGATTCTGAAACATTTCTCCGATATTCGTTTCGCCGTTGATCGGTTCACCGACAGAACGATTCACTTTTCATTTTTTCTCCGACAGAACTTTTCAATGACGAACGATTCGCCGACAGAACGATTCACTTTTCATTTTTTCTCCGACAGAACTTTTCAATGACGAACGATTCGCCGACAGAACGATTCACTTTTGAAAATTACATCAACAGAACCTTTCACCGGCGAGCGATTCGCTGACACAACTGTTTATCTGCCCCTGGGTATAAAACATAGGTATTCGACATGTAGACCTGTTTCCGTTTATTGTTTTAAAAAAACACAAAAATACACACAAAATACAATCAATAATACAATATAATACTAATACATAAAATTAAACTTTGCACTCATAGTCATTAATACTATCATATAATACTAGCCTGCATTGTGCATTTAATTTAGAATTATATGCAATTAAATGATAAGCTAGCCGGAAATTATAAAATCCTTCGGAATGACTATGAGTGCAAAGTCATTCCGAAGGATTTAAATCGTCAAAACCCTTTTAAAAATGGTGTGCCTGGCAGATATTGGTTTGAGAATTTTATAAAGAGAAATCCAACAGTATCTAAACGCGTAGCACAAAATCTTCCTTCAAGCCGAAATTAAGTCACAGAAGCGGCTATACGTGCACGGTTTGACAGAGTGAACAATTATTTTATGACAAATAATCTGCATCATGTTTTAGAAGATCCTAGACGAGTTTTTAATTGTAACGAAACTGCTATCTTTTTATGCCCAAAAGAGAAAGAAGTTTTGGTCAGCAGAGGTAGCAAACGAGTGTATAATCGTGTTGCTAATAACGAAAAAGAGTGCTTGACAATGCTTGTGAACGTTTCAGCTGACGGAAATCTAGCACCTCCAATGATACTTTTTCCGTATAAACGTTTGCCAAAAAATCTTGTGCCTACATTACATCGTGGATGGAATGGGGTTGGATGAACACAGAAGTATTTTATGAATATGTTACCAACTGCTTCTAGAGGCGGGTACTCACTAGCGAGCAGTAACTGTAACCGTTGCATGTACTGTAACCAAGAAACATATTGTATACTGTTATATATTAAATAACATTAATAGGAATATAATAATAAACAGCTGACGCTGCAACACATGCATCCCACGTTTTTCCATTGACTCAGCATATTACAATAACTTAGTAATATACTTTTTATTGTCAGCGTGGAAGTGAACGTCGTCGCGGACAATAGGCTTTCTTTGTAAAACCTTTTTATTCAATAAAGTTTTTTTTTTCTAGTTCTATTAAAAGTATTTTTTTTTAAAAGCCTATTTTGACCCACCCCATAAAAGTGGTGTCAAAAGTGGGATACTAGTATCGATTGTGCTGGTATTCCATTACGTGTTATGCGAGTGATAGTTTGAACTCTGTGTCTACTACAAACTCTGTGCCCACAAACTCTGTATCTGCAAACTCTTTTGTGTGAAGTGATTATATCGACACCGCGAAGTCCCTGAACTCTGGTTGTCCCTGATCACTGTGCCGTAATCTCACGTGAAAATCTCTGAACTCTGACTCGAATAGTGTTGTGACTCCTGCACGTCGAACTCTGGTGTCTTAAACTTACCCGACCGGGAAGTTGACTCTCATCAGCCCATCATTGCTGACCTGCCGCGTCGCCGACGCCTCTCCCGCTCTCGCTGACGTGCTGCGACGTGTCCTGTCTTGGAGCTACTCACCACACGACCTCCACCGCAATCTGGTCTTGCTGCCGTCACTGCTCCGGTGACTGGTGTGTACGAAGTCTGCGATGTACGCCACACTCCTACTCGTCGTGCTGCTGTGAGTAGAATATCTTATCGCTTGTTATTGCTAATCCTACCTCTATTTCAGATAATTCCAAACTCTTATCTTAATTCAAATCTGTAAAAAAAACTTACCAAATCTTATTCTTTTAAAGTTTGATATCATCTTTCAAAATGTCTAAGACTGAAGTGTCTCTCAGTGAACAATATCCTCTTCAAATTTTAAGTGATTTTATCGATATACACCGAGGAGATCGTGAAACTTCTTAACAAACTAAAAAAGAGAGAGAGCCAAAAAAAGTTAATCTTAAAATATATTTTATCTAAATTACGAGACAAGGCTCAAATAGCGTGTTTCAATAAAATCTTTGAAGATTTCGAATCATTGCAATCATTCCTGCGTCAGAACTTTGGAGAACGGAAGCATTATAGTCACCTATTCTTTGAGCTGCAGTCATGTAAACAGCAGCCTAACGAATCAGTATCGCAATTCGCGTTACGTTTAGAAACATGCTTAACAGACATGCAAACAAAGATACATAACTCTGTTACTACTAAGAAAGATTTACCAGGAAGGATTGCTATGACAGAGGATCTTGCCCTTTACATTTTCAACTTCGGTCTAAATCCGGGGCTTAGCAACATGGTGAGGTGTGGTAACCCTAAAAATCTTAACGAGGGTATAAACATAGCCATCGAGGAGGAAAAGATACGAAACTATACCCTTAACGTTTCTGCGAAAATGACTAAACATTGTAAATTTTGTAAAAAATCAGGCCACTAAGAGAGTGAATGTCTAAGTAAAAAGCGCGTTTCACAGCCTCAATCTCAATCTCCAAAAAATGAATCCCACCAAGTTAGTAAGCCACCGGGAGTTATAATATGCAGATATTGCAAAAACCCGGGGCATGATATTTCACAATGTTACAAACGAAAACGTAACAACTTAAAGAAACAATCCAATAGCCCTGCAACTCAACATAACGTCACGATGTTACCCGATTCCGTTGAATCGTGGGACGGAGCGGAAAATGCTGATTTAAACTAAGAAGTCGGGTGTCATTTTCGTGCCGCACTACACCCGACCGTGAGAAAGGCACATAGTTAACTCTACAAATTCTTTTACCAAATCTACTAAATCTTTTAGTAAATCTGCAAAATCGAATTTACACCCGATCATGCAACAAACCAGCCCCAAACCGAAAGTCGGTCATTTCAACCTTCACCGATCATGCAACAGGGTAACCAGCCCCAAACCGAAGGTCGGTCATTTAAATTTTCACCGGTCATACAATAGGGTAACCAACCCCAAATCGAAGGTCGGTCATTACAAACTCATGTTGTCATGCGACAGGGTAATCAGCCCCAAACCGAAGACACACACACATTCCAAATAAAAAATAAAACATATTCCGTCAGGAATTCCTGTCTCGCTGAGTCCTAATGTCCCACAAAATCAGGAGTCCGATAATCCAATTCACGAAATTAAATTTCGTTAAGTCTGTTTACCTCACGTATTTCTCAACACTGCTTATTCAAATAAACCTCTATGCTTCGATTATAAATTTAGCAGAACTTTACGCGATACTGATGATGACTATTTTAATTTTATTAAGATGATTGATAACAGATATATGATAATATAACAGATATATACAAACATCGTAGTGACATTTTGAAAACCTTTTTTGATACAAATATTGACGATAGTGGGAAAACTTTCGTAACTTGTGAAAGTAACGTTGCGTACATATTTGAAAGAATTTTGATTAATAGAAATATATATAGTGCTGACATACAAGAATCATGTACAAATTTGGACTGCTCTATAAACAATGTAAAAAGAAAATGTGCATTCTTACCTCTTGATTTTAATAAGAAGACGTTAAGCGAGTCTGCCGAGTCGACATTAACGGCTGAAAACAACATGTCGACTTGCAGAAACTTTGGTTGCAGTGGCACAAAAACTATTGATTATAATTTAAAAGATGTGATTGCTTTTGAACCAGAGTCTGATAAAATAATAGTTCTTACTGATTTACCAAAAACAATGATGTTAAAAGGTATTGAATACAAAATCTTGTCTGTAATAGAATTTGTACCTCCATCCAGTTCTAACTGTATTGGACATTATAAATCTCATTGTCTTAGGGGCACAAAATGGCAATGCTTTGATGATTTGTCCACCAGAATAACAAAAAGCAATAAAAGCTTCTACGCACATAGCATTATATGTACAAGAAATGATTAATCTGTATTATTTTTCATTGTGATATTTTTATATGACTTTCTTTATTACATAGTAAACAAAAAACCTCTAATAAAATCTTTATTATTTGCCCTAAAATCTAGAAAAAATATATGTTGAGGTATCAAATAGGTACTAAATTTTTGTAAAGGCGAATTTTAATTTTGGAGCCCTTACGTGGAGATTCTAAATGTGGGCAGTCATCCTGACATCAGAATGACTGCCCATTTTGTAAATTCATTTTCTCACTTGTTAATTAGGTACCAATTATTTAAACAAAGGTATCAAATAGTAGCAAATAGGTATTAGATTTTAGTAATATTTTAAAGCTGATCGGTCATTTTGGCCAGTCATTCTGATGTTCACAACAATCTCCTACTGCTTTGTCCTTCCCATACTTCTGATTTTGCTCATTCTTCCTTCTATATACAGTCCATTCTTCTGTGGAATTCGCTACCTCTTGATATCAGGACGGCTACGAGTCGGTATGCATTTAAGCGGAAGTTGCGGAATTACTTTCTACACCAATAGCAGAATCATCTCAAAAACTCCTTTACTGGTTATATTTATATATGTATTATATATATACATATATATATTATTAAATATGTATGTAAGTTTAGTTTTAGCTGTATATATGATTTGTGTAATTCTTGTTTTCATATTAATATTATCTTTTTTTTTATGCACCTGCCATATTGTCTCTCCACCACCCTAGGTTGACTGGTAGAGAATGCCTAAGGCATTAATTCCGCCTTTGTACCTTTGGTTGCATGAAGAATAAATAAAAAAATAAACTTACAGGCCATTCCGAATTCGAGGTTGAGTTACTGTAATACTTAAAAGCAGTTGAATTGAACACAGCCCAAGGCGACCTTAGGAGCTGCCAAAATCTTGCACTTTTCAAGAAAGGAGTGAAAGAACAATCTCTATTTCGTCGTAGTTGCTTTTATGTATGTAATATTTTTCAGTATGTATTATTGTGATATTTATTTTGCTATGTGTATTGTAATATTTATGCTAGTAGGTATATAGTATATATATATATATTTTTATTGTATATTTCATTGATAACAGTTTTATTTGTATTCTTCTTTTTTTCCTATCTCGTTTACACACTGTGTCTACATTTCTTTTTTTTCCAATTCTCCTTTCGCAGGTATGCCGGAAGAGATTTCTTTAGAAATAAGCGTCACCTATGTACTTACTTTTCTGTTTCTGTATAAATTTTTATCTATTATTGTGTGTACATGAACTGTTAAATAAATAAATAAAAATAAATGACGACTATCGATAATGTTCCTTAACGAGTTAAAAACAGGCAACGATTGAGCGCTGTTCTACGCTCTCCCATATAATACCAGAAGTATGTGAATGCAAATGGACCAAGTTGCAGCCCAAAGTAATGATGAAGTTTCCTATTTTCCTGAATCCGAAAGGACAGTAGTAAAAAAATTAAAAATTGCCTTGGTGCTATTGATGGCAAACACGTAGTAGAAGGTGTGTGACATTCACCAAAACCACACTGGGCCAGCGTGGTGGTTTCACCCGTTTTGGACCCATTCACTCTCCTGGAGATGAGGCTTGAGACCATTAGTAGGATCATTAAAAGGCTAATTATGCTACGTAGTAATATTTTAACTCTATAAACCAGGATCATAGTATTTTAACTACCTAGCGAAGGAGGCGGCTGCACGCGTGAGGAAACGGAAATCCTCACGAGCCAGCTGAAAAACTATCTTGGTGGTATTTTACCATATACCTTGTTGCCACTGGACTTGATGAAAAGAATCGATATATATGTACTAAGCACTAGATTAGGCGTGCCGTACAGTCACTTTACTTTACTTAAGTGACCTGCAGGCCGAACACTTTTACATTGATGGCATTAGTGCAGTTTTGACGTTCATGCAGTGTCAGAGCGACGCTTATAAATACAAATTTAAGTGAACTTGGACATATATCATAATTTTGTAGTCAAGAAAATAAAACCACTGGTTGTTCAAGCAATGTATTAGCTTGTACTATCGTAATAGTACGTTAGAGAAGATATTATTTTAATTAAACACTTCTTAACAATCATAGACTAAAACATGCACAAAAAGCAGTTTTAGGTTTTTACCTACAGCTAGTTTACAAAATACAGACTTCGCACGGTCTTTTATACTGTTCGATATTTTTAAAAATTTTATTTAATGCTCTTTCTTTTTTTGTATAATTAATATCAATGATTTTTTCTTTATTAAATTATGACGTGCGTTTTTTGACACTGTAAAAAATCATCAAGAAATGTCACAAATCATGAGGTATCAGTTTTCATCGGTAAGTTTTGTTGTTAAGCTGCTGTGCTTCTGTCATTCGTTAGCACTTAGGTAATTTACGTACCATATTTCGTGCAGGTTACTAATATTAAAATTTGAATTAGGTTCAGTTGAACTTGTAGTCTTATGAGTGATTACTGATTTATTAATTTGTTTTACTGTTATTGAGATCTCGTTTTTACATACAATATAATTACATTTTGAAATAGAGTTTTATTGTAATGAAGTACTATAGGCAAGAAACTGTGTCACTTTGCGGTATAAAAATCTATATGGATGACATGTCATTACACTAAGGGCCAAATTCACCATTCAATATAAAAACTTAGTTCAACTAAACTGAGCTTAGCGTAATCTAGTTTATAGACCCGTGTTGATCTGAGTTTAAGTCAAACTGATTTCACCAGCACCATTTTAATCGCGTTTACCAAAACTAAGTTATAATGGGAGAGGACCTAAAATGCCGTAATCGCGTTTTGTATCTACAACATGTATCACCGACCTACTGCGGTTTTCAAATATATTTTTTAGGAGAAATAACAAAACGCGCATTCATTCGTTCACAGTGTTACAAGCTTAGAAAATATTCAAATATGAAATGGGTAATACAATAGCAAAATAATTCGAAAAGACATATATATTATCCAATATATGGTTATTATAATACAGTATATTGTTTAGCTCATAAATTAATAAATAATATTTATTAAAAAAAATCTTTGCTACAATGCCTAATTAAGAAACATTATTATTTTTGAGGACTTTTTTTTACAACGTTGGCAATATTGTTACTATTACCCGTTATGTCGAAAATTTCAAATCATTCGTAAACTTTTGTGTTTAACGAGAGATCTTTTGTTTTTCTGTGCGATTTCCGTGACCCTGCTTTTCTTTTTGGACCATTGTGTGTGATAGCTGCAACGACGACCATTGCTTCCCTTATCGGACTCGATTCTTGCTATTTCGTGACCACAGCTACGGACTTACGGACCTTTGATTTTTGTTTTTAAAAGCTCATTTGTTGGCTTTGTCGTGAACTCCAGCGTCATGTCTTCCAACAAACCCGACGGGAAACGTAAGCGAGACCCGACATTTGTCGCCAGCGAAAAAATGGCGTTAGTGGATCTCGTCGAAAAGTACTTTTCCATTGTTGAAAGCAAGAAGACGGACACGATCAGCATAAAAAATAAAACTTTACAATGGCAGAAAATTTCTGATGAATTTAATGCAGTTTCCCCAATCCATCCTAGAGAATGGATTGTTTTAAAAAACTGTTGGGAAAACATGAAAAAGAAGGCCAAAAGTGAGCACTTGAGCAGACAGCGCGTAACCAACACTATTTGGGAACAGGTAAGGTTTAATAATTTATTTATTTAACAATTCATGTACACACTAAATAATAAAAGAATTACTGTGTACATACATGACTTGTTTTATTTTTCTGTCTTCTTGACAAAGTAATTCTTTAGTAGAATCAATAAGACTTTCAAAACTGGATTATATTTTTATCTACTATAAGTTGCAATTAGTTAACCTCACCATCTTTTTCATATGTAAGGAGGAGGACCACCCAGAAAAATTCATGTCGATCCTGCTATTGAACGAGTACTAGAACTTATTCACTCCAGGGTATCTGGCTATGTTAATGTATATGACTCTGATGGCACTCATATTTTAGGTAAGATTCTTTAAAGTCAAGAACTTTCTGTTATCTTTATATATGTATATAATTATTCCCTGCATATCTTATGTTTGTCACCAAACTTCTCCTAAATGACTTGACTGATTTCAATATCATTTTGTGTGTATTTTGTGGTGGGTCTCTAGATGGTTTAAAAATACAATTGGATCTGGTAGGTGGCTCTGCAATTAGGTTTCTATTTTTTTTCTTTACTAAATACCAGCTTTCGGACGAGACAAAGCCTAAAAGATAGCAGTGATGGCCGAGTGGTAACAGCCCCGACTTACGAGTTGTAGGTTCCGGGTTCAAACCCAGCCAGGTGTATTACTTTGTGTAATTTATGTCATCACCACTGCTCTCAAAACGGTGTACAAGAACATCGTGAGGAAACTGGCACATCCTTGAACTTAAAATTCAAAGACATGTGACATCCACCAACCCGCACTGGGCCTGCGTGGTGGATTACGGCCCTCCTAGATAGGAAGCCTGAGTCCCAGCAGTGGGACCATGCTATTCTATGCTAAAGCCTGCGGGGACTACCAATAAATGTATAAATTATTATTAGAATTATATTTTGTAATGGCATAAAGAATTAACATTCTACTATTTTCGATTTTCATTCAGCATGATCACAAATATAGATATAATCTTTATTTTTTAGCATCTAGCAGCAGTAATATGAGCACAACAGTGACAGACCAGGCTACTCAAAATTATTTATTATGTTCGAATGGTATTTATTTAATTTAGTTATATCTTTTGCTTGTCATTTTCTTTGTAATGTAGATTTTTAACAATATATAGATTGATTTCATTTTGAAAGTACATATGTATGTATTTAGAAAATGGAAATATACAAGTATAGTTATTACTCAGTTGACTACCACTAGTACCACAAGCTCGGCTTAGTTTGGGACTAGACGGCTTTGTGTAAAAATTGTGGATTACCATTATTATTTTCATGAGTACCAGTTTTTATGGTTCCATAGTCAGAGTTAAAACGGGATCCTGTTGCTAAGACTGTGCTGTCTTTCTATCTGTCACCAGGCTGTATCTAATGAATCGTGATGAGCTAGACAGTTATCACAAACATTATATTGGTATTTTTGTTGCTTTTTTAACGGCAAATACTAGAAACAGAATATAATCAATATTTAGTGGGGCTCCCATAACTCCCGAATAGAGACTTGCTGTCCATGTTAATGATAACATCTGACCCTTTGATCAATAGCCTTCGTGAGATTCCCCTGCTAAAAAAGCCGGAAAAAATATGTGCAGAGGTATTAAAGTTAATTGTAAGCCCGACTATAGTAGCATCAAGACCGGAATCGTCATCATATTGTCGCACATTGCCACAAAATTATGACGATTCACCAGAAGATTTTGATGATGATTCTGATGATTAGGTTTAGGTTAAGTTAATTTGTATAGTAGGTATTTATTTATTTAATGCAATTTTGTTGTTTGTTTATTATTTTTAAATAAATTTTCTGTTTTTATATATTATTTTTTTTTGTTTTTTATTACAAAATCATACCAAAAATGATTAATAATGCCTCAATATGACTACTTATATATAAAGCATCGACAAATATCATAAAATAATATTGTCCGCCTAGCATGTTCTACGCGGTACACTGTGCGCCGCTTGGAAGAAAATGGATTTAAAAGCAAGCACTATAATAACGAGTACAATTTCGGATAAACAATTATAATAAAGGGTCTTTCAACAAGGACGGGTCGATGTTGAAATTAATTAAAACAAGCTGTGAGATATTAATGAAATTATTTTTTTATTTGAAAGGCCCAAAAATGCCATTATTTATGAAATATGACATCGTTTAAATGTCCACCGCGGCTTCGAACGGTGGCACGGATCGGAGAGGTCCTATTTTCAATTAACCTACTGCATAGATCCAGCTGATTTTGAGCGACGGGCCTGCGTTATGTTGACTTTTAGGGCATCGGTTGATTGCGGATTATTGCGGGGTCAAATCAAAGTAATGGCCTCGCCATCATCGTTTTCGAAGAAGCACGGACCAATGACATATTTCATAACATATTTCATAAATCATGGCATAAATGGGCCTTTCAAATAAAAAAAATTCTTTAATATCTCACATACAGCTTGTTCTATTTAATTTCAACATCGACCCGTCCTTGTTGAAAGACCCTTTATATTAGCGAGTGTACGACAGCTTATGATATGATGAGAAAGTTTGACAAGATGTATTTAACGTAGTCTACTGCTGTGCAAATTGTATGTAGAGGAAAAATTGAAGAAATAAAACTAAACAATACAGTAGAAGATTTCTTTGTCGATTTCGAGAAAACAATAAATGATTTCAAAGCGGCAGGTGGAAACATAAATGAACCTGAGAAGATTAGAATTTGCTCAGAGCTTAACCTCCAAGTTACAGTTATATTGGAGATTTGATTGATATTTCCCAGAAGAACAAAGAACAGTAGATTATGTAAAATCTAAAATAAAAGAGAAAAATATGACCAGTAGTGACCCGGACAAGAAAAACGATATAAGTACATTCTCTTATAGAGTTACAGCACAACTGTCGTAACAAGTAAAATATCAAAGTAAAAAGTAGTGCAAGTTCGCTAAGTTCCTGTTCCGGATTCGTGCGGAGGATTCGCCCGGGTGTCGCCACTGTGCGGAACACCCGGAGGACACGGTGGAGCACACTGTAGAGGTGTGCCCCGCCTGGGCGGAGCATCGCCATGTCCTCGTGGGGGCGATCGGCGGCAGCGATCTCTCTCGCCGGGCCTTGGTTCAGGCCATGGTCCGTAGTGAGGAGGGGCAATTAAATAATAATTATTATAATCTCTTTTGTCTGTTAATGTGTTTGTATTCCCCAAAATATTTGATTACCTCAGTAAATAAAAAAAGTTAAAAAAATCATGGTGTTATATTTCATTTTCCAAAAAAATAAGTTCTACATATAAAAGTCAAAGGCCATGTTGAATATGTCTTGCTTGGGGCCATTCAGTCATTTCTAATAGAAAAGAACACTGTAGACGTGTTCTGTATTCTAACCCATGATTGGTTCAGCTGACGGCGCAAAGATCATAGAGCGTCCTATATGCCAGAAATCAGCCAATAGCGGGCTGCATAGATGACAGCACAAGCGCCCTCTCCCGGTTTTTCATGTTGTTGAAATCGGGCCGCCGTGCGGTAACTTTCTTTTTGAGCGCGCTCCTCAATAAATCGATAAATCAAGGGACAAAGTGAGCATAACCGTGTTGTGTGATCAGTAACCAGCTTCAACAGTGCTGCTTCATCCAGAGTACTTCGAGGAAGGCTGAAAAGGCGATAAAGGTAAGACGTTCTTGGCTTTGTCGTTGTTATTTTGTCCCAAGATTGGGTAAGCTCAAACCGAGTTTCATACAGAACAATCACCAACACCAGCTATTTAATACAGTCCGCTTTCTCTATTCCACATTCTGGTCCTTCGAGCCGGATTCTCATTTTCATCTCTCCAATAAGATTCAAATAGGAAAAACATTTGGCTAGCGCTAGACCTACGCGTCCAAAATGGCGGAGGTCTTAGAAATGAAACGAAAAACGTTAACATGCAGGAAAGAATATTTATTTGCAAAATTACAAAAGCTTTATGATTATTCCAAAAAGTTGGGAACAGAACCAGATATATTGCCAATGTTTACGGTATTAATGTCTGAAATGGAAAGTGTCCGTCTGAGATTTGAATCCACCATATTTGATTTGTTCGAAATAGAAGTACAATTAAAACCTACTAAAATGAAAATGTCAACAAGTGAGCTTGAATCATTTGACGAAATGTATAATGCGTGCCAGTTAATCGCTAGTAAATATTCTAAATTGGAAAATGATTTCTTCCCTGCGATAGACAAACAGGATTTAGTAAAACCCGCGTTACCAAAGATATCATTATTTCAATTTGACGGTGAAACAGAAAATTGGATGACCTTTTATGACACGTTTTTATCATTAGTTCACAATCGAAATTTCACAGATATCGATAAGTTTCATTATTTACTCTCATGCGTAAAGGGCCCTGCCTTAAATATAGTTAAAAAACTGCCGATAACTGCCGCAAATTACGCATTAGCTTGGCAAAGCTTGATTGATAAATACCATGATCACAGAACACTAGCATGTAGGTATTTCGATAAAATGTTGAACTTTACACCGTTAACAAAAGATACCTCGTCGAATTTAACTTCATTTATAGAAACCTTTGATCATTCTCTTAAAGCGATTCAAGCATTAAATATTAAACACTTGGACGACTTTCTATTGTGTCATTTAGCATTACAAAGACTCGACCCTCATACGCGAAAATTATTCGAAGAAAGTCGGGATCAAAAGTTAATACCTACTTTCGAAGAACTTATGCAGTTTGTAAACAAACAAATTAAAGTTCTAGAACATTCGTTTATAAATGTGGCTACTAATAACCCGTCGAAGTCTAGTAATAACCATTCGCAAAATAAAAATCAGAGATCTTCGTCAAAGTCGATTCTCAATACGGCACGAACTTCGCAAAATATTAATAACCGTAATGCAAACTTAAGCTGTGTGATTTGTAAACAAAATCACATGATTTATCGATGTGATCAATTTCGTAAATTGTCCGTCGATGAAAGAATGAACCGTGTTCATTCACTAAAACTGTGTAATAATTGTCTTAAATCTGACCATCAATCGAATGCTTGTAAAAGCACAATGAGTTGTGGGGTCTGTGCAGAACCACATCATTATTTGTTGCATAAAGATAATACGTTATCAGATAGCGCGCGAACATCGTCCGTGACGGTGCAGTCTCCTTCGCTCGCACTAAACGCTGGTCGCTTCGTAAGTGACGTCACATGCACAAATACACAACAATCATTCATGAGTAATAACCTGTGTGAATATGAGGTAGTTCTAGGTACTACTCTCACTCATGTAATTGATTGTGTGGGTCAGTTTCACGATTGTCGAGCCGTTATAGATTCCGGGGCACAAAGTTCTTTTATAACAACTGAGTGTGTTCAAAAACTAGGATTAAAACGTAAAAAATGTCCTTTTACTATTCATGGGATCGGCGGAGGGGTAGTAAAAACTCAAGGAATGGTCACGTGTACCTTGAAACCAAGACAGGCTTGTGGTCCGACGTTTCGAGTTAATTTAGTAGTTATTTCAAAGGTGTCCGCGGATATGCCTAATGTTTCATTTACTGAAAATGTCATTAGCGAATATAAAACTTATAAGTTGGCGGATCCATTGTTTTTCAAGCGTTCACGAATAGATATTCTGTTTGGGAATGACATAGTCCCAGATATAATTATTGATAAACCATTCGTAATTAGGGATGGTATTCCTAGTGTGATTAAAACAGTTTTTGGTGATGTAGTTAGCGGAAAATTATATCCGTTTAATAAATATAAATCGCAAAATCTTAATTTATCAGTTTCGTATGACGACGAACAGTCAATTGACAAAACATTACGTGATTTTTGGGAAATTGAAGAGGTGCCGTGTACCCCGTCAACAAGTCCAATGGATCAACTAGCCGAGGAGATATTTTCTCATGAACATACGCGGGAGTCGAACGGCCAATACGTAGTTCCAATGCCGTTCGCACCTAACCCCGCGCCATTGGGACAATCGCGTGCCGCGGCCGAGCGACGACTGATCTACTCGGAGCGTAAACTCGCACGTGTACCTGAGTTGAATAACAAATATAAGGAATTTATGCGTAAATATGAAGACCTCGGTCATATGAAACTTTATCAGGGTGATCAGCCTAGTAAATACATTATCCCACATCACAGTATTTTGAGACCTAGTAGTACCTCACCTCCGTTGCGAGTAGTATTTGATGCGTCTGCGAAAACCACCACAAGCGTCTCGTTGAATGATATTCTATTGGTCGGCCCTAAGCTGTATCCGGACATTGCGTCAATAATCTTGAAGTTTCGGCTATTCGAATATTGTTTAGTGAGTGATGTTTGTAAAATGTATCGCGCTATTGCCTTAAGAAAAGAAGATCGCTGTTATCAACACATTTTATATCGGGAATCCCCTAACGATCCAATTAAATTATATGAATTAAAAACTGTAACCTACGGACTCAGCTGTTCTCCATTCTTAGCTATTCGCACGCTGCTCCAGTTAGCGAAAGACGAGGGTGAACGTTTTCCCCTCGCTGCTCAGGTCCTCCGTGAGGGAATATACATGGATGATATCTTATATTCATGCCAAACCTTTGAGCAAGCTAGCCTAGTCCAAGATCAACTAATAGGTATTTTTGAAAGTGCCAACTTCACGCTAAAAAAGTGGATGAGTAACAATGAGGAGTTGCTGCAACGCGTTCCGTCTAAAAATAGTGAAAATTCCGTAACGTTCGTTAAAGACGAAAACGACAGTTCTATTAAGGTCTTAGGACTTAAATGGACTCCAAAATCCGATCATTTTTTATTTTCAGTTAATTTATCGGACAACGAAACAACCAAGCGATCGGTACTAAAACTGCTAGCGTCGATTTACGATCCCGTGGGTTTTATCGCGCCATGCATTTTAGTAGCTAAGCAGATTATGCAAGATCTGTGGAAGCTAGGTATTGGTTGGGACGATAAGTTGCCAGATAACATTAAAAAATCGTGGCAGCACTTTATTTTTGAACTTCCGCGGTTAAGCGAGTTACGTATCGAACGCCATATGCTGTTACCGGGCGAAACGACTTGTGATTTAATCGGATTTTGTGACGCTTCTTTACGAGGTTACGCAGCCTGCGTGTACGTCATCAGTCGTGACCAAAAGGGTAACGCAAAGGTTCGTCTAGTAACAGCGAAATCCAAAGTAGCACCAATAAAACCCGTAACAATCCCTCGGTTAGAATTAATGGGAGCGGTTTTATTAAGTAAATTAATAAAATTCGTTTGCGATACATTTGTTACTCGAATTAAAATTAACCAAATAACTGCAGTATCAGACTCGACAGTCGTACTGTCCTGGCTTCAAACGGAACCTTATAAATTAAAAACCTTTGTCAGTCATAGAGTTACTCAAATTATTGAAATCTTACCCCCTCATTTTTGGCGGCACGTTGGCAGCGAAAATAACCTAGCAGATATTTGTTCGCGTGGAGCGTATCCGGCGCAACTGATAGACTGCACCCCACGTTGGCTACAGGGTGCCGATTGGATGTATCAAAATTACGTCGATTGGCCTCTGACGGTGTTTGTGAATGAAAGCAATCATAAACTACCGGAATTAAAAACTTCCACTAATTTGTTGCTGAATCACAATATTAGTGATCATATTATTGAAACTAAAATGGAATTTTGTGATAGAATCTTCGCACAATTTTCGTCTTTTTCCAAATTGCAAAGATCTTTTGCTTGGATTTTAAGATTGACTCGCAAACAGGGTGATATACCAACCCATGCTAAATCACACGTGTTATCAACCCGTGAACTGAACGAGGCACGCGATAAATTAATAAAGCTAGTTCAGAATACTTACTTTGAAACGGAAATTAAAATGATAACAGATAAAAAATACGTACCATCGTTACGAAAATTATCTCCGTTCATTGATAGCGATGGGTTTCTCAGGGTAGGGGGTCGCATCGGTTATTCCGAACTTCCTTATAATGCTAGACACCCGCGACTTCTCCCTAAAAATAGTTTATTTACAAAACTATTGATTACATATTTACATGAAAAATATTTACATGTTGGACCGCGAACCTTGCAAAGTGTTGTTAATGAAAACTTTTGGATATTATCGGCTCGTAGCGTTATTAGATCCGTGTTATCTAAATGTAAAACGTGCTTTAAATATAAACCATCGTTACTTCAGCCTGAAATGGCCCCGTTGCCAACAACTCGGTTGATACCTAATAAGGTATTTTCTAACGTCGGAGTTGACCTCGGAGGTCCATTCTTAATTAAAGAAAGCTTACGTCGTAATGCTAAAGTGACAAAAGCGTACTTGGCACTATTTGTCTGCTTTTCAACTAAAGCAGTACATCTCGAGGTGTTGTCTTCTCTCTCCGCTGATTGTTTTCTCGCATGCCTGGATAGATTTGTGGCTCGCAGAGGTCTGTGCGCTGTTCTGTATTCTGATTGTGGAACTAATTTTGTTGGCGCCAACAGACATCTGTCGGAGATACAAAAGTTCTGGCGCGAGAATCAAGATGACATTTCGGGTGGTTGCGCTAAAAGGCAGGTTGATTGGAAATTTAATGTCCCCAGTGCTCCTCACATCAGTGGCGTGCGCTTCATAGAGACAGAAAGACACTGCCTACCCTACCTAACTCAGATAAATAGGTAGGTGCCTAACTCATCAAATAACTAATATTATTTTAACTACGAGTAGGTACCTATTATTACTATCAATAAACGTAAATCATAATTCAGTTCCACTTTTCGAGATTCGAGCAACATCGATACCTACAAGCTACCAGCTGTTGTTCCTGGGTACAATTTCTTGACTTTAGCCGCCGACGCCGCCGTCGTCGCGCCGCCGCCGTGCATCGGGAAAGACACAAACTAATCGCGACTTAGTATTTATTTGTGTGCTCTCGTGATCATGCGGATTTCATGCGTGTGCGTTCGTGTAAACATGTGGCACACAATATCATAAATAACGCACACAATCGCACAGAGTAGACACTGGCTAACACGGCGATTTCCGACACTTGCCGAAGTTTACCGAACCGAAGTTCGTTATGCTACTATTTTAAAAAGTAGAATTAATTTGTTTAACTTTCTCTAAATTATGCACCATTTCTATTTTGACGTATTATTTTATACTGAATCGAGCGCCATTATTATTGTGTTTTGGTTTTGGCTGTGAGCTGTTATCAGATATTTAAGATTTTAACATTGATGATAGTTTGAAGAATGAATAGTATTCAATGTGAAGAATGTTCAGATGGTGTGTGTGTAGAGAAATTAAAAAATGATGCGTTTACGAAACTATCTTTCTGTAACAAAAAAAAACAAGTGATAGTGAAAGGTCGTTGTACACCGGATTTGCAATTAATACAAACCAAAGGTAAAGTAAATCGTAGATTCAATTTAAAACAATATGATGCATATAATTGGCTCACAGGTTGCATTCACAGCAACCGGTTGTTTTGTTTTACATGTTTATTATTTTCGAACTTGAGAACCGTTTGGAACGATACCGGTTACGCCGATATTCATATTTTTCCTACGGCAGCAAAAAAACACGATTAATCTGAAAAACACTTAGAAGCATCCCTTAAATATCACTCTTTTGGAAAAAATCGTATTGAGACTCGTTTTAAATTCTCAAATACAAATCGAAATTGATAGGTATAACACAAAAGTCGATCGGAATCGAAATATTTTTCAGCGACTTAGGTACTGACATTGTTTGCTTTTTGGGGAAACAAGAGCTCGCGTGGGCATGACGAATCTGCGTTGTCGGTGAATAGGGGAAATTATTTAGAGATGGTTGACTTGATTTCGAAATACGTCGGTGTTTTGGAAAACCATTTACAAAATTCCTCTAGCTCATTTACGGGTTTATAAAATAGGATTCAAAATGATTTAATCTCCAGTGTAGCGTCTGTAATGATAGAAACAATAAAAAAACAAATTGCTTCCACTGATTTTGTTGCTGTGATGGTCGATGAAACACCAGACGTACCTAAGTGGAAAAGAGTAACTGGTACTGGTTTTAAGATATTTTCATGAGTCTGAAGTTTTTGATCGTTTTATAAAATTTTAATTACCTGCATCATTATTTAATCGCCAAGAAGATGAACCAAAACCAAAGTTCAGTAAGTATTTTAGATAAGATAAGATTTTTAAAGTTTTCTGCCTACCCTGGCTAAAAACTCAGAGCACGCCACTGCCTCACATGGGTGGTCTCTGGGAAGCGGGCATTAAGTCAGCCAAATATCATCTAGTGCGGTGTGTAGGGGAAAAGTCCTTAACGTTTGAGGAACTTGCTACGATATTCTGTAAGGCAGAAGCCATAATGAATTCGCGCCCTTTGTGTCCGCTTCCTTCAAGTGACAACCCCAACGAATTTAACGTATTAACCGCCGGACACTTTCTAATTGGACGAAGTTTAGTCTCCATTCCTGAGTACGACGTGCGAGATATTGATATCAATAGGCTGTCACGGTGGCAGTATATCCAGAAGTGCTCCCAACTGTTCTGGAAACGTTGGAGTTATGAATATCTAAACACTTTACAACAGAAAGCCAAGTGGTTTATCTCTTCTTCTAATCCTAAAGTTTGAGATTTAGTAATAATTAAAACTGACAATGTTCCCTCTTGCACTTGGCCTCTCGGCAAGATTGAGAAGTTACATCCCGGTCCCGACTCAATAGTTAGGTGCGTGACACTGCGCACAGAAAAGGGTGTCTTACAGAGACCTATAAATAAACTTGCCCTATTACCTTACGCCAATTAATTTCAAATAAAACGTTTTTTATTTAATTTAGAGTATAATTTAAGATTAGTTATCAATGTCCTAGATAGTATAGTAATCTCAGTTTTAGGAAACCATCACTATGGTTTCGGTAGGGGGTATGTTCTGTATTCTAACCCATGATTGGTTCAGCTGACGGCGCAAAGATCATAGAGCGTCCTATATGCCAGAAATCAGCCAATAGCGGGCTGCATAGATGACAGCACAAGCGCCCTCTCCCGGTTTTTCATGTTGTTGAAATCGGGCCGCCGTGCGGTAACTTTCTTTTTGAGCGCGCTCCTCAATAAATCGATAAATCAAGGGACAAAGTGAGCATAACCGTGTTGTGTGATCAGTAACCAGCTTCAACAGTGCTGCTTCATCCAGAGTACTTCGAGGAAGGCTGAAAAGGCGATAAAGGTAAGACGTTCTTGGCTTTGTCGTTGTTATTTTGTCCCAAGATTGGGTAAGCTCAAACCGAGTTTCATACAGAACAATCACCAACACCAGCTATTTAATACAGTCCGCTTTCTCTATTCCACAAGACGTGCCAGACGACACACAACAGTCTTTTGAATTTGATGCTTTGGTGTCAGTCACCTCAAGGAGTTGTCAGCAAACTGTAGTTGCTTAGTCCCCAGCAGGGCCGAAGTCTACTGGGGCCAAAGGTTATGTGAAAATGTTACCCGGGGCCCTGGGACCAAGGCAAAGAATGGAACAGGGTAGGTTTTTAGTCAGTAAGAGTCTGACACTACTTCCCGCCCCACCCAAGGGCGGGATTTGTCATTGGATGATTTTACCTACCATAAAAAAAAACCTCGATATAAACAACCTCATGCAGAAAGAAGAAATTCTAGGTAATCTATCTTCAGAGATTGCCAGGAAACTAAACAGGTTAGTGTACCTTGTCTAAAACAGTATTAGATTCTTACCTTGGAATTTTAAATTTAGAATACTATTCAAAATACACTACTTACCACTGTTTGATTCAATAAATAACCTGTGAAGTTACTAAAACATTAATTGTCTTTTCCTTGTTCCTCTCCTAGTTACCTACTTAAAATTATTACTGCTTGAGTTAAGTGATGCATCTCTTTTACTTCTTTTCAGATAAACAACTTTATGTGAAAACTCATCTGGACAAGACTTTTCAGGAACTGATGATGATGAGCCATCGAATACGTGCCTAAACAGTCTGCTAACTCGGATAGTAATAGCAGCTTTACTAGCAGCTCTAGCAGCAGCTCAGAAAGTTCTTTGTCATCGCAATCTGATCACGAAACGGTTACCACTGGAAATATTAACCAAGAGTCCGGACTATCGACCATGAAACTTAGTAGAAAACGTACTCTTGATCCAAGCAAAAGAAAAAAATATGTTGCAATAATGCTGAAAAATTCTGGTCAGCAGTATACTACGGACGGGCGTTGGTGCAGCCCTGGGGTCTGGAGGAGCTAAAAATCTCCGGGCGAGGTGAATTAACCGCGGCAGATTACATAAAAGATTCTAACGCACCAGCTAATGAACTACGACTGCACTTTTTTTTTTTTTTTTTTTTTTTTATATTTTATAAACTAGCACTTGACTGCAATCCTACCTGATGGTAAGCAGTGATGCAATCGTCGATGGTAAAGCGCACTAGTTTATTAAGAGCCTATTCACTCTAGCCTTGAAGACGCCTAAATTATAATTGGCCGGGAAAACCGCAGCAGGCAAATTGTTCCAGTCCCTCGATGTACGCGGTATAAACGACGAGGCAAAACGCTTAGTCCGGACCGTGGAAGTTTCAACAACGTAAGGGTGGATATTCGCCGTACGCCGGGTTGTTCGATGGTAGAAAGGAGATGGCGGTATCAAGTCATGCAATTCCCGCGCACACTCTCCAAAATGCATCCTGTAAAACACCGAAAGGCTGGCTACTCTACGCCTGTGCTCGAGGCTTTGTAGATTGGACTTAACCAAGTCTGGATCACCAATTAGCCTCTTCGCACGCCTTTCCACCGAGTCCAAAGCTGCTAGGTGGCATTTTGCAGCACCAGCCCATACGAGGGGCATTCAATAAGTACCTAGCCTCATCGCCAGAGGGCGCTGTAGTTTCAAAAGAGTTTTACCACAGTGTAGCACATTCTTTTTACCCGACTGCGCCAGAAGGAGGGTTATGTTTTTCGAGAGTATGTATGTATGTATGTATGTTTGTATGTATGTATGTATGTATGTATAATTGTTTGGCACGCTCTGCAGCCTGAACGGCTCGATGGATTTTAGCTTGAGAGGTGTCGTTAGATTCGTATTTACTGTGAGAGTGACACTGGGTATATCAAAATAAAAAAAAACAAACTGGCGAATTTTTGGCGCCAAATTCAAATATTTGGCACGCTCTGTAGCCTGAACGGCTCGATGGATTTTAGTTTGCGAGGTGTCGTTAGATTTGTAATTACTGTGAAAGTGATATCGTAAAAAAAAAACTTAAAAAGTAAAAAATAAAAAATGGTAATTTAAAAAACTAAAAAACCCGACTGCTTTTCTGAGTATTCATGAAAAAGCCCTAAAACAAGAAAGTCGTTGTAGCAGTCGGGACCCATTCTAGAAAGTCAGCCGTCTAGTCAGTAGATCTATGATGTAATGGGTCCTGACTGCTACAACGACTTTCTTGTTTTAGGGCTTTTTCATGAATACTCAGAAAAGCAGTCGGGTTTTTTAGTTTTTTAAATTACCATTTTTTATTTAATTCTTTTTTCAAATTTTCATTCCAATCCCTTCATTTGTTTTAATTTGACAACTTAAGGAAGCGATCGTGTCGATCGGTTTTACAAAAATGGAAAAAGAGCAATATCGTTCGGTAATTCGATTTCTATTTTTGGAAGGGAAAACGCGCATCGAAATCAAAGAGCGCTTGGATGCTATGTACGGTGACTCTTCTCCATCGATGGCCACCGTCAAGAATTGGTTCAACGAGTTTGCACGTGGCCGTACGTCGGTTTTTGATGAACCACGTCCAGGTGCACCGAAAACAGCTGCTACGGAGGAAAACATTAAAAAAATCCATGATCTCGTATTGGCAGATCGCCGATTGAAGGTTCGGGAGCTAGCTGAGACTGTAGGCATTTCAGAAGGAACAGTGCATCATATTCTTCACGAGGAACTCGGCATGAGAAAGCTGTCGGCGCGATGGGTGCCGCGTTTACTCACACCGGAAAACAAGCGCAACCGTGAGACCACATCGGAGACGTGTTTGGCTCTGTTTAAGCGGAATCCAGCGGAGTTTTTGCGTCGTTTTGTGACCGTCGATGAAACTTGGATCCACTGGTACACACCAGAGACCAAGGAGCAATCAAAACAATGGATCCAGACCGGGGAACGTGCTCCAAAGAAGGCGAAAACTGTAAAATCTGCCGGAAAAGTTATGGCCACCGTTTTCTGGGATTCACAAGGTGTGATCTACATCGATTACCTCGAGAAGGGTAAAACAATTACAGGGCTTTACTATGCCGATTTATTGGGCCGATTCGACGCCGAATTAAAGAAAAAACGACCCCATCTGGCGAAGAAAAAAGTGCTGTTTCACCACGACAACGCACCGGTTCACACGTCTGCCGTTGCCATGGCCAAATTGGTCGAATTACGCTACGAATTGCTGCCCCATCCACCGTATTCTCCAGATTTGGCCCCTTGTGACTTCTTTCTGTTTCCTAATCTGAAAAAATCACTCGCCGGGAATAGATATGGATCAAATGAGGAGGTCATCGCCGCCACGGAGGCCTATTTTGCAGAGTTTGACAAAAACTATTTTTCGGACGGGTTAAAAAAGTTGGAGCATCGCTGGGCTAAGTGTATCGAACTAAAAGGAGACTATGTTGAAAAATAAATTGCCACTTTTCCAAAATTTTCGTTTACTTTTTGTAGGCTAAGTATTTATTGAATGACCCTCGTATGTGGCTGCAGTACTCCACACACGAACGGACTTGTGCTTTGTATAAGATTAGAAGCTGTTCCGGTGTGAAGTACCGCCGGACTTTTGCTAGAACGCCGAGTTTCCTAGCAGCTACCTTAGCTTTGGACTCAATGAACCGCCCAAAGTTGAGGTCTGAGGAAATTTCTACCCCCAAGAGCTGAAGGCGGTCGGTGCACTCCAGGGATACATTCTGGAAAGCAGGAGCCAAGGTGAACGGGCTCCTTTTGGCGGTGAACAGACACGCTTGTGTTTTGGTGGCGTTGAATCCCACAATATTGGCTTCGCCCCATTTGGAGACTGCCTGAAGTGAAGCATTCGTCCGCTCCACCATAGCCTCCCTTTCAGCCTGGATCAGCTCTTTACTAGCCCGAGGAGTTGGCAGGTATCTGTCTACAACTGTGCTATCATCTGCATACCCATAGATACCGGGCATCAGCAGATCGTTGATATGCAGGAGGAAGAGAGTTGCAGAGAGAACAGACCCCTGAGGAACTCCGGCATTAGTCGTCATGGGCTCTGATGAGCATCCGTTGACAACAACTCGGAGAGACCGTTCACTCAGGAAGTCTTTTACCCAACTAATCAGGCCAGGGGAAATGCCGTACGCTGGAAGCTTACTCAAAAGGCTAGCGTGCCATACCCTGTCGAAGGCCTTTGAGACGTCTAGAGAAACCGCAATCGCTTCCCCATTCCTCTCGAGGGCCTCGCCCCACAAGTGGGTGGCATAAACTAGTAGGTCCCCAGTAGATCGATTGCGGCGAAACCCGTACTGTCGGTCACTGAGGAGATCGTTACCTTCCAGGTATGCCATGAGGCGCGAGTTCAATACACGCTCCATAATCTTGCAGAGTATGGAGGTTACCGAAATCGCCCGATAGTTGTTAGGATCGGCACGACTGCCCTTTTTGGGCACGGGTTGTACATTGGCAAGCTTCCAGGACTTGGGCACTATTCCAGTCCTAAATGAGAGGCGATACAAGCGAGTCAATACAGGAGACAACTCGGGCGCACAAGCCTTGAGAACTATCGCTGGTATACCATCTGGTCCACTAGCTTTATTCACGTCTAGACGACACAGTGCTCTCAGAACTTCATTGTTCCTTATGCGAATTTCGGGCATCGAGGTGTCGCAGAAAGGCAGAGTCGGTGGAGTAGCACCACAAGTGTCAAGACGAGAATTATGGGCGAAGAGAGATGCAAAGAGACCTGCTTTCTCTCTCGCGGTGTGAGCCAGTGTTCCATCAGGCTTAACCAGCGGAGGCAGTGTGGGCCGACAGAAGTTCGCTTCGACCGACTTGGCAAGGGACCAAAAAGCTCTGCTACCGGATGGCTGTGCAGAGAGCTTTGTGCCAATATGAGTAATGCGGTCAAAGCGAGCCTTCCTTAGTGCCTTTTTGTAGGACTTGGCAGCTTGGTTGAAGCTCTCTTCTTTGAACTCAGATCCGGAGCTTTGCGGTCACGAGCATCAACCCAGGTGAGAAACGCCGAATGCTTAAGCTCTTCAGCTTTTATGCAATCGGCGCTGAACCATGGGTGAACTGAGCCACCGATGGGTACGTCGCTATAAGGGATGAAATACTCCATAGCTTGACGTATCACATCGGATACGGCATCTGCACAGCTCGACGGATTTTCAGAAGAGAAGCAAACCTGCTGCCAAGGATAAGACGCAAAGAAGTGCCGCATCTCATCCCAATCTGCCGACTTGTAACGCCACATCCGCCGTTCACCGCGAGACTCACAGTCAGGTGGGGAGAAGGACGATACAGACTTCACCAGACAGTGATCTGATGTTCCAAGTGGTGAAGAAACTGTTACGATACATCTGTCCGGATCGGTGGTCAGCAGAAGGTCCAGACAATTGGCAGTATGACCAACTACATCAGGCACCCTGGTCGCTTGCTTCACCAGCTGGGAAAGGCCCAACGATACCGCAAAGTTTCGCGCTTCTCTTCCAGCGTGGTCGGTCCTCTGGTATGGGAAAAGCCAGTCTCGGTGGCAGGCGTTAAAGTCCCCCAGAGCGACAAGCTGCGCATCAGGGTGCCGATGCAGAGCCTTATCGGCAGCTTCACTGAGCTGGTCAAACATTCGAGTCGTCTCCTGATCACCGCTGTGCGATCGGTAGACACAGGCATAGACGATTTTGTCCATACCAGTGTCCACCAACAGCCATAGCGTGGAAAAATTTGGGTCTTCAAGGTGACGGAGACGCTGACAGCAGATGTCATTACGGACGTACACACAGACCCCGGCACGCTGCAGAAAATGATGCTCCAATGAGTATCCCGGGTAGTTGAGGTACGCCGCATCTGACGGACATCTAATCTGAGTCTCCGTCAAGAAAAGCAAGTGTGGCTTGTCAGTCTCTAGATGGTGGTGGACCGCATCGAGATTGGAGTGCAGTCCTCGAATATTAGAGAGGTGCACTTTGAAAGAGAGGACGTGCATCCGCTGTACACACTTACTTTTCTTTTTACGTTTCATAATATTTTTATGATGGAGTGAATAGGGTTGATGGAAGATGGCAGTTGAGCGAGGTGATGCGATGTTAAACCCAACAACACAACCAGAGTTGCCGCGCCAATGGAAGGTTAATCTGGAGACTGCGGGGACGCCCGAACCCCCCCAGGGATCGCACTTGACAACCTACAACACGCGTACACTCCGGTCTGATGAGAAGATCACCGAACTTGAGGAAGAATTGAGCAGGTTGCGATGGAGTATTGTAGGATTATTCCAAGTCCGAAGACAGGGGGAGGACACGATAATTCTCAAATCCGGTAACCTGTTCTATTTTCGGGAGGGCGTCGGGTTTATCGTCCACAGGTCTCTTGTAAACAATGTGGTGAAGATCGAGTGTGTCGATTCAGAAAGTTGCATTATTTTCTGTAAAATCAGAAGATGCAGTATTGCAAAAGAATCTAACAGTTGATAGTGATTCTCCCGTGACTGAATTAAAGAATGTCAGTTCTACAGTAAGCAACACAGCTTTTTATGTCAAACCAGTTGATAATATCCAAAAATTAAACGAAAACAATAAAAAAAAAAAAAAAATTATAAAAGCAGTTATCAGAAAGCAGCGTAAGACAAAAGTTAAAGAACAAGTATTCAGTGGTAGAGAGTGGAGTGGAGGTAGTAGAGGAAAAGATGTTAAAATTGCCTGATAAATTTACAAATACATCTTGTCTTTTTTTTGGGATATGGTTCATACAAGTTTCTTCAAGAACATCCTTAAAAACTCAAAAAGTTAAAATGGCAAAAAATCAAAGAGCCTCTACATCAAGAACACGTGCAAAACTTTTAAAGGTTCAAATTGCAAATATACTTCTTCTATTTTTAACATATTTTTGTCCTTCTTTTATTAAAATATTTTGTCCTTCCTATAAAATTAGGTAAGCTTGACTTAGTCCCTTTAGTAAATAACCGATTCAATTGTGTGTTCAATATGGATGAATCAGGCCTACAGCTGAACAGTTGCCCTGGACATGTACTCGCAGCAAAGGGTATCAAAGTTTATCCACGACAACGTCAACTGAAAAGGGTGAAACCATTACAATCATAGCATGCTGAAGGCACTTTTTTACCACCAGCGTATATCAGGAAGGATAAGAATAAGAAAAACGAATATGAAGATGGAATGCCTCCAGGATTCCATATTTTTATATGTCCGAAAAATTCGCTTATATCACATCAGCAATATTTTTGCAATGGCTCAAAAGACACAGAGAAAGCCGCAGGGAAAAGTTTTACTATTGCTTGGTCACTCCACGCACTGCAATTCAGTAGAAATGCTTGAACATGCTAATGAAAATGAGATCATTCTTCTGTCTATGCCGAGTCACACATCTTATTTTTACAGCCCCTTGATAGGGCAGTGTTTAAATCGCTGAAACATCACTAAGAACAATGCCGGCTATGGATAAACCAAAATCCAAGTCGCCGAATCACAAGATTCTCATTTGAGTCATTATTGAATAAAGCATGGGACAAAACAGCTACATTCGAAAACACCATTTTTGGATTTAGAGCATGTGGAGTGTTCCCATTTAATCCAGCAGCAATACCTTATTATGCATTCATCAGTGACCATGGAGTGACTAACATTCATTCAAGTTTGCCTGTTTCTATAAGTGTAACGTCCATCACTCCACCAAATCTTAGAGTAACAGGTGAAAATTAACCATTAGTAATACCAGGAACATCTGCTGATCAATGGACGCCTTCTCGAATTTTAAAAGACATATCCCTTATTCCTATAAAAATAATGGAATTTCGTAAACGTAGAAAACAGGTTGGCAAACTTTTGACTTCAAAGGAGACAACGAAGACTTAAAAAGAACATAGGCGTAAACTTGATCAATAAAAATAATTGTTAAACCCAAAGATAAGAAGACTAAGACAAATAGGATTAGAAAACGGAATGCTGTAAAGCGTATTAGCGAAAGCAGTTCTTATCGCAGTGAACCTTGTGTCAGACGAAGAAGATAAAGAAACCGAAGCAGATTAACTTGGATGCGGAGAAAATTAAGACTCGTCTTGTGGAAGATTGGCTCCAGTTTTTTATTTGTGACAGATGACATGAAAACTGTACCGAGTTTGATGATATGTGCTCCAAATGTGGAAAAAGGAAGAAAAAGGAAACCAAACAAGCTGAATTTCAGGGCAAGAGAAAGGTAAAAGAGAAGTCGAGTACTGGTCATCTATCCCATATAGCTACGGCCAACTCACCCTGAAGCCCCGGGAGAGATGGCCATTCATTTTAATGTTTTTGAATTTAAAAGAATATTTGTCGTTGATTTTTATAAGATTAATTACTGTTAATTATGATGTAAGAACAATTTTTTTTAAATTATGTTGCCTAGATAAAACTTTGGCCAACTATAACGAGTTTACACTATTATGTTTAGCATATGTCTTAATAAAGATGCGAGATTTTATTGCGTCAAATGAGTTAAGTCAGAGACATTTTACTGCAAGATTTTGTAATACAAAACTTATGGTTAAATCATATAACCAGAGAAAAATGGCTTCAGCACAATTTAACCATTTCAGATGCAATAATGTATAACGAAAATAATTTACAAACAATTGTAATCTAACACGGACAAACATATATTTATTTAAATAAAAGCAGTAATTATATGTATCAAAAAGAGTTATACTTATTACATAAATGTAGAAATCTGCTAAAAACATTTATGATTGTACGAGTATCATGTGATGGCTATATTTTAGAGTGCTATGGCCCCGACAAGGCTACCACCATATCAGATACGGACATAATTAAGTCTCTATTTATCAAAGAGAATTCCCCAATCAAAATTATTTTCAAGAAAATTTTGTGTTTATTTTAGACAGGGATTTCAGGGACTGCATTAGCTTATTAGAGAGCTGCAATTATAAGGTGTTGTTGGCAACCCAACATTTGTTTTTGTTTTGGTAACACTGTATGCGGTTTCCGCCTTCTCTTCTTCCGTAACTATAGAATGAAAATACACGCATTTTTACCTCACGGACCTCGTTTAATTTATTAACTAGTAACCAGCCCCTAACTCATTAGCCTTTTTTACATGGTCCTTCGTAAGGTGAGGTACCGCGAGTGTAAACTAATAAAGTGCAAGATCGTTGTTCAGGACAGTTTTTACGACGCCCGAATCGGTTACAATCTCCACGTGTCGCCGTGTGAGTGATTACCAAACTCGTCGACAACTGAAGCCGCCAACGGTGTATTCATCATTCATTACGGTTGCTAGTCTGCAGCAACAGGCATTAAATCATACATACAAGGAAAAGAGCAAAACTCTGCGGAAATTACAATTTTGTAATCGTGAAGTTGGATCGAAGTTTCCAGAAGGAGAAAGAAATCAGTTTTCTGCAAGTTTTTCTGCTTCCCGCCGCTCTATGTCCTACTACTAGTGTGCAGTGAAGTCACGGTATTGGTTAAAATTTCCGTTGGAGCGGCCACGCCGCAACGCCATTGGCCACAACACAACCGCCGATCGCGTTGTATTTGCGAGCGAGGCGCCACCGTCTTCCATCTTGCCGACGAACGACACAGGACGCCATCCCGCCATTTGCTCAACAACTTTATCGTAAAGACTTTAAGTTTTTTTATGTTTAAGTTCTTGTCTAACTATGTTTAAGTTCTTTAACTATTAGTGTCGTAATTATTAATTTGGTGAAAGTGTATAATTGCTTGCGCTTCAAATATGACCGAGGGTACGAGTAACGAGTCAGATCAGTCAAATCTATCAGCCCTATTTAGAAAGCGTGCCGTTCTTAAAGGTGTGTGGCTGCACTGCACTCCGAACAAGCGCGGCCGATGCTGCACTACAACGCGAGCCTCCACATTACCTCCGCGCCTGCGCCCGCGCACCTGCCTCTCGCGCCGACAGTGCCTCTCCTAACTCCGCGGCGAATGCACGCTCATTTCTACTCGCGCGAAATCGCTAGTGCTTACGCGTATCTTGCCTGTTCTAGACTTTCCCTTCATATCTGTTCTTTCTTACATCTATATTCTAATTCTTCATCTTCTCTGCTATCTTTCTGTACTTACTGTAACTGTTCATCTCCTCTCTGTGATCTTAAATATACCTTTCAAATCTTTACCGTTGTTTCGTGATTGAAAACTCACCAAGCCTCATACACACCTACATACCTACAAGTGGTGACCCCGATTAAGGAACTTAGAGTTGTAAAACAAGATGGAGGCTACTGCAGGAGCAGGAACAAAGGCTGCTGATGGAAATAGCAGCGATATTTGGCGTGTTGGTGTGCGAGTACCGCCGTTTTATCCGGATGACCCGGAACTTTGGTTTGCGCAGCTAGAAGCCCAATTTACGTTGTCAAGCGTCACCAGTGACTCGACAAAATTAACGCGAGACGTTAAAATAACACTGTTCAGGGCCTACTGCCAGTCGCTGTACACGTGTGCCCTGTGGGTCAGTTATGCACAGGGCTCGTACAGCGCTCTACGAGTCCAGTATAATAACGCGTTCCGGGTAATGCTGGGGTTGCCGCGTTTCTGTAGCGCGTCGGGGATGTTCGCGGAAGCGCGTGTTCCGGATTTCGGCTCGCTGCTGCGGCTGAGAGTCGCATCGCTGATGCGTCGGATGCGCGGCAGCCCCAATAGCCTCGTGGCTACTGTAGCCGGCAGGGTGGATGGCGTAATGGTGTCTCACTGGATGACGGTACACAGACCGTCATTCAGGTATGTAATATAGCCTGCGTCTTTTTTTTTTTTTTTTTTGGCTCATATTTTGGTTTTGAAGCTATGGATTATTGTCTGAAAGTAGATGTGATATTATTATTATTATTATTATTACATTATTATTATTTTTTGACAATAACTTTAAATTTTTAAATAATATTAATTTATGCATTGACATTTTAATTTTAATTTATTTATAATTTAATAATTTTGATTTCATGTTTGATAATGTGATTTTAATTTATGATTTTTATTCAATTGTATCCTGTTGTTTACTGTTGTGAGACTGTTATTTTATGTAATTGATATGGACTCTCGTCTGAAAATAAATGCTATTATTATTATTATTAAAATTTTATTACGCCGTGACTCAGCTAGAACATACGTATGTTTCTCAAGTCAAGGATATTTTATGCGCCCCGCCCGTGACCGGTAAATTTGAAAAACTAAAGAGCGAGTTGATCAAGCGTCTCAGTGCATCTAAGGAGAAGAAACTGAAGCAGCTGTTCCTTCACGAAGACATGGGAGACCGTAAGCCTTCACAATTTTTAAGATACCTTAGAAATCTTGCTGGTCCAACTGTATCAGATGATGTATTGACTACATTATGGACCGGACGCTTACCTCATAATTTGCAAAGCGTCATAGCATCGCAGCCCAAGCTAGCATTGGATGATCTGGCCGAGTTAGCCGATCGTGTTCACGAGATAGCACCATCGACGCCTCACCACCACGTTGCTGCAACTTCAACTGCGGCACAGCCAGCTTCATCATCACGCGTGGATGAGCTGGGCCAGGAGATTTGTGCTTTAACTAAAGAAGTAGCTAAACTTACCTCTTATGTATACAGGCAGTCACGTGCACGTTCCCGATCCAGGTCACGGGGCCCCCACGGCCGCCAACGCAGCCGCAGCCAGTCGCGCAACCGACAACCACCACCAGATCATCCTCACTGTTGGTACCATTACAATTTTGGAGCGAGAGCCAAGAAGTGCAACGACCCATGTAAGTATAAAGCGGGAAACGATGCGGGCAGCCGGAAGTAGCGGCCAACGACTGCCCAGTCCAGACAGGCCGTTTATTTGTATCAGATCGGGCCACCAAGATGCAGTTCCTAATAGATACCGGCTCGGATTTATGCGTCTACCCACGTTCGGCGACTAAAGTACCGTGCTATAAAACTAAATATGATCTCTCTGCAGCAAATGGTACAACCATACATACTTATGGCCCTATATTACTGCATTTAGACCTAGGACTGAGGCGAGATTTTAAATGGCAATTCATCATAGCTGATGTATCTAAACCAATAATAGGTGTGGACTTTCTTAGCTACTACAATATTCTTGTGGATTGTAGGAACCAGCGCCTCATAGATGGCAAGAACACATGCCAGTTCCAGTTTGGGGGTAGTGGAACAGAGAGTAAAGTCCCACATACCTCCGTTGAAAAGGGAGGATCCTCCGACCAGACAGGTGTTATATCTGGTGGGCTATCGCCCGATAGATGAATTCGGGTTTGTTCTATATGTTCCAATCGCGCCGCGAATCTTACTTGCGCGATACAGGATTAGTTCATTTGTGACGACATAGATGTCGCTACATCACTCCCCTCCGGAGATCGGAGATCGATGGTTCTTGATGCGTCGTGTGATGCGTGCCAAGCCAATGGAGGTTGGTTCCAGTGAGTCGGAACCGGATTCCACATAGTTCTCGGTGAGTCGGAACTGTCTGCGGTGATGCCCCAGTGAGTCGGGGTGGTGCTATCCCAGTGAGTCGGGATATGATGCTGCAGGCTCCAGTGAGTCGGAGTATTGCGGCTGGCTCCAGTGAGTCGGAGCGGTGCTGTGCGACGTAGGGCTTGACTGCTGTCGTCGACCAGGAGAGGTTCTTCAAGGTTCTTCATGTGACTGGCCGAAGGTGCAGGTGTTTAGCCAAGGTCGCTGATGAGGCTGAGGACCAGGTATGACCAAGTAGGCATGCTGGTGGTCAGGATACCCATATAGTCACCGTTCGGTGTTATTCGTGGATACACGCTTGTTCAATTAAAATAAATTTCCAGTGGTTCTCAAACTACTATCGCGATGTTTACCTGCCCGGATTGCAATACCCACCACACTGATGGCCCGACCTGCAGTGCTTGCAAAAGTCAATATGACTTTGGATGTGCTGGGATTACTGAAGCTGGTTATAGGCGTCTAGGGGAAAGGAAGAACAGCTGGCGTTGCCCTAAGTGCAAGTCAAGTCCATTACCCTCTCCTGCCCCAATCTCTCCGGTACCAAGTCAATTGGATAAAATGCAAGAACAGTTGAACCAAATCGTCTTTCAGTTGGCTCCTTTGGCTACTCTTGTTGAAGATGTCAAGTTGATCAAATCGGATGTCAACAATCTAAAGGACTCCCTTGAAATGGCTCATGGATTGATCAAGAATTTCTCAAGTACCATTGACTCCTTGGAAGAACGAGTGTCTTTAGTGGAGAAAGTTGCCACCCAGATTCCAACTCTTCAGGCTGAGATAACCAGACTAAACCGGAAATTGGACGAAAAGGATCAATGGGCCAGGGCGAATAATGTTGAAATTCGGGGGATCCCACAAAAAAGGAATGAAAACCTTTATGAAATAGCCCAGAAAATCGGAAGTTTGTGTGGTTTTCCCATAAAAAAGGAACAAATAAATTATATTGCCCGGGTACCTACACTTGCACCTAATGCAGAGAAACACATAATAATAGCTTTTAATAATCGCTACATTAAGGAAGAACTGGTCGCGTCTGCACGTAAAAGTAAACAACTCACTCTTTCCAATATGGGGTTCTCATCTGCCGGTAACTTTTACGTAAACGACCATCTTACGCAGCGGAACAAGAAACTGTTGAGTAAGGCGAGATCATTGGCAAAAGAACGGAACTTTCAGTACATATGGGTGAAACATTCAAAAATCATGGCCAGGAAAGTGGACGGTTCTCCAGTATTTTTTATAAAATGCGAAAACGACCTTGCGAGGATAATTTAAGCTACTTTAATTTTAATTTAACTTCTTTAATATTTACAATCTATGAAACCTATGTAAAAAGTTTGAGAACCACATTCTGTTCTGAGCGGGGCTATTGTGTTGTGATTTATGACCAGTGTTTTAAAGGTGTCAACAAGTTAACGCACATATCTATGCAATACTCAATGGCATTCTCGTACTTACTGACGCGCCTACTCATACTTATAGCGGTCGCTTTCGCGCGCACACTTAACTACTTAAGATTGAATATGTCTTTGCATCTATGTCGGTTTCGATACACGGTACGGATGTCAGTTAAACGAAATAGTTGTGGGTTTACCTGCAATGTTAAAATAAATAAGCGTTATTATATTTCTATTATAATTATGATCCGATTGTTGCGTTTTATAGTTATGGTATACTATTTGACACGTTTTTATCTATCTCTTATACAAAATATTATCTGTGCTTGGCTCTTTGCGTGTCGTGTTATTGAATTCGCGACAATCATATCGTCCTGTTTTTATGTTATTTAGGTTTGAGTGTGTTAATTTGACGACGCGTACATTGTTGAGCTACTCACCGTGCGAAATATTTAACAATATAACATTTTCAATTAATTGGCTGCGCTGTAGTTTATGTTTTTGTTTTATTGATGGCTACTTCTAATTTAAGTGTGTACTATCAAAATACTCGGGGACTGCGCACGAAGACGCACATATTTAAACGTAATCTCCTTCTTTCATTATATGATATTGTATCGTTGACTGAGACGTGGTTATTGGAGGGTGTATGTCGATGCTTCCGGCAACAAATGTCGTAAACGCCATTTTGGCGAAAATGAGTTAAGAATGCAGCCCTACTTAATTTTTGGCGCTGCGTCGATCTAAAAATGTGAAAAAAATATTCGCCTAAAAAAAATACTTTTACACCCAAAATTTTTACTAGTATAATCAAGATTTTTTAGAAAAGAGGGTATGTATAACTCATATTGCTTAGAACCGAATAACCGTGCAGGTCGTATAATACAACGTACAAACAGCTGTCGGTCGTAAAAACATGAATACATAATTAATTGTAATTACACCCCAAAATCATTTTTAAAACGTAAGCTCTGCTGAGAAAATACAGAAGAAATGTTAGAATTACAATATAATCGAGTAAAGCAGTTGACTCAAAAACAGCTATATACGGATAAACTACCAATTACCGCAGCTAAATACAAAGATCTGCAACGATTGTGTGATCAGGGGACAATACACAAACGGTTTCATGCCGAATACAAACAGCTTCCTTGTCAGTCTCATAATGTCATAGATACTCTTCCTGAGACTGACGAGGAAGATGAAATTTCTGATTAATTATCTTCTATCAGAAAATCAGGTCTTCAAATTTCTGGTTAATAATCTTCTATCCAATGACAGAAGATTATTAATCAGAAATTTGAAGACCTGATTTTCTATAACTCGTCGTCGTATTATGTTTTGCATCTACTTTTTTATTATCTTGTCGATAACACTTTCCCATTTTCACCAACGACACTAAAAGTTAGGTAAACCATAGTACAAAAGCTTTCCGAACAAACAAGATCTAGAAAGATGAACTACCTAAATTTTTAAGGGAGTTGGTGAAAATGGGCATTGTTTATTAAAATTATTAGAGCAGTAAGCTTGGTAGAATGTTTACTTATATTTTTTTGTCATTCATTATTAATACGTTTTAAAAAAATGTCGTGATTATAAAATCTTCTTGAAATCAATGAAACAAAATGATTACTTAATTATGTCTGGCTGGTTAGGTACGCCGTTGGAGGTAGAACACTATAGGCATCTTGTAACAAACGCTTGATTAAATTATACGGGACGATGCCTATAATATACTTAAGTGTATTTTTATACCTTTAGGACCTGCCAGGTCCTAAAGGTATAAAAATTTCGAGCCGCGACACAAACAATGATGATGAATGATGATTGATGTACAAGATCCTCTAATGGAAATTTAAGTGATTGGTTTAGACATTTTTTTACTTTGAATTTGTATTAGTGCCTTGCTTAACCATTATTTTGATTAAACGATGACGGTCAATGAATAAAAAACCTTTTTTAATTATGTCAATTTGTGTTTTATTTTATTGTTTTTATTACAAGTAATGAAAACTCAACTTACAGTCTTAAATTCATTGATTTGCTTCAGATATTTCCATGTTTGTTACATACCATCGCATCAGATCGTGGTATTTACACTCATTTTTATTTCAGTATATGGTTTTTAAAACCAAACCCAGAACTATTGTATTTAAAAACTGGTGCATACTTCTAACTTCCGTTAGACAAATCGTTCTCCATTGATTTGTTAGTGGTCGTAAATACCAACTTCTTGAATTTTCTGGGGTGTATGTCCAAGCTAACTTTTAAAATAAGGCTTTGACATAAATAGCAATAATATATTATGAAACACCATCGTATTTTACGCATTTCTTGTATAGAACACAATTTTACAACTTTTAAAGTTAAAAAGATATAAGCCAAAAACGAAATTATTTTTTGTTTTTCGTTGATTACCAAAAGTGCTATTTTGGTGTTTACGACCTTTGTTGTCGGAAGCATCGATGTGATAGTGAGTTGTTCGACGAAAGGTATGTTGTCTGGAGGCGGGATAGGAACTATGTTGCGACGGGGGAAAGATACGGTGGCGGCGTGCTGTTAGCTGTTCGTCGTGAGTATGCTGCGGTTGAGCAGCCCGATTGGCGCTCGACGGCTGAGGATATTTGGGTCACCATAACATTAAAAAATAATAGTCCTGTCAGTAGATCACATCGACTGCATGTATGTACTTTATATCTTTGTAAAGAAAAGTCAGGTAATTCTTTCAATACGCAACTGCAGAATTTCACCGAAAATCTTTCCTTTATTGTTAACGCCCACCCTCAGGATGCGTTCCTGATAATGGGCGATTTTAACTTAAGTCATATCAATTGGTCAGGCGATTTAGGTTCTCTACAGCCTAGTGGGATTAATGGTGAATCTCAGGTATTCTTTTTCGATACCTTATCCGAATGTGACCTCAACCAATATAATTTAAACAGGAATGCAAATAACAGACTACTGGATTATATATTATGTAACTATTAGGTAACGGTAACATCATGCACAGACCCGTTGGTACCGGAAGATAGTCATCATAAGTCGTTAGATATAGTCCTCGATTTTACCAAGGAGTGTTTGTTGAAAAGTAAAACCAGACTTAAATATTATTATAATAAAGCGGACTACGGAGCCATAAAAACTTTCTTAAATAACATAAATTGGCAAATATGCTTAAATAATAATACATTAGAGGACGCAGTACAATTATTTTATAAACACCTATATGATGTCATTGAGCAGTATGTTCCTCACAAATTAATAGCCTCTGACTCTTTCCCACCTTGGTATTGTGCTCCTTTAAAGAAACTTCTCAAAGAGAAGTTCAAATTCTTAAAAAAATTTCAAATATATGGTAATACTAGTGACCATGATACTTTTTGTCTTCTTCGTGACCGTGCCAAACGATTGGAGAAAGAATGCTACTTAAAATATATAAAACACGCGGAAGATGCAATAATTAAATGTCCCAAGTCTTTTTGGTCGTTTATTAAATCAAATAAAAAGGGATCGAACTTACTCCCATCAACTATTCATTATAATGGTGTTCCAGCTGATACTGGGGATGAAATATGCGATGTGTTTGCTTCTCATTTCCATTCAAACTTTCTACCTCCGTCTACATACTCTTCTTCAATACCCATGTCTATTGATAACAACGCACCAAGCAACATAGGTAGTATAGAAGTCACTGCTGACCTAGTTCTTAAATTATTAAAATCTTTAGATTTAAGTAAGGGTGCAGGGCCCGATAATGTGGTACCATTATTTATTGTCTCTTGTGCTACATGTTTAACTGAACCTCTTGTTATTCTTTATAAAAGGTCTATCTCGGAAGGACTTGTACCTAAAATATGGAAATCTGCATTTATCACACCCATACATAAGAGTGGTAGCAAGAGTGATGCTAAAAATTATCGCCCCATTTCCAAATTATGCATCTTTGCTAAGATACTGGAAAAAAATCGTATATACACAAGTTTATGAGAGTATCTCACCAACTTTGATCACGGAGCAGCATGGTTTTGTAAGCAAGCGGTCAACTTTATCTAATCTGCTGTCTTTCACAGAGTTTACGACGTCTAGCATGGATGCTGGTGGACAGGTCGATGCAATTTTTACTGATTATAGTAAAGCGTTTGACCGAATCGACCACAAAATATTACTACAGAAGTTACTCCAAGCTGGCATCCATGGAGACATATCGGTGGTTTGTTTCGTACATTGAAAATCGATCGCAAGCAGTGGTTCTGAATGGGTACCGTTCTAAATGGAGCATCGTCCCGTCTAGGGTACCGCAGGGTTCTTTGCTTGGGCCCCTTCTTTTTAACATATTTATAAATGATGTCACTCAATGCATTAAATACTCACAATTACTCCTTTATGCTGACGACATGAAAATTTTCAAAAAAATTACCAGCTTTGAAGACTGTCAGCTTCTCCAAAATGATTTAGATAGTTTCGAACAATATTGTTTAATCAATAAATTAGACTTAAATGTCAAAAAATGTTTTTTTATAACCTTTACTCGTAAAGTCAAAATTATTATATATATATTAATTATTAAATTTAAATATTTTATCAAAAGACATGAGTTAGAACAAGTAGACTCAGTACGGGACCTAGGTGTCATTCACGACTCCAAGCTAACTTATGAAAGACATGTAGATCATATTGTCAAAAAAGCTTACAGGACCATGGGCTTCGTCTTGAGAGCCAGCTCTCAGTTTTCAAACTTGAAAGTACTTAAAATTCTTTATTGCTCTTTGGTGCGCAGCGTTCTTGAGTATTGTTCCCAAGTGTGGAATCCTCTCTACAATGTTTATATAGATAGAATTGAATCCATTCAACGTAGGTTCCTGAAACACTTGCAATATAAGTCTAAAACATATGACCCCAATTATGAGGCGAGATGTCGAAGACACCATATCTTACCATTGTACCAAAGAAGAAAGTTTTCGGATATTGCGTGCCTTGTTAAAATCGCGCAGAATCACATTGACTCACCGGATTTACTATCTCGAGTTAAACTTAAAGTCCCGAATAGAATGACGAGACGTAAAGCATGTGTGGACGTGCCTCAGAGTTCTTCAAACTACAGGCAGAATTCATTTTTTGTGAGGTCCGCTAGAGAATTTAATAAACTTGTTGACTTTCCTGAACTGGATTTGTTTAATTCAAAGCCACGCGTTTTCAACAGAACATTAACGAAATCATGGTTTGGTTCTCTGACTTCAACATAATTTAGTTATTAAATATACTTACCCCAAATTTCACTTTTTTAAATTTTCAAATTTTGCTTAATATTAGGTTATTTACATTACCTGTTATATCACTAAAGATTGATAACAAGCTTTCTAGATGTTTAAATGCGGAAACATGTAAATGGTATTCAGTTGTTTATATCTGTTTCTACTCTGTATGAATACACTGTATGTTTTCCTAATAAAATAAAAATAAAATAAAATAAAAAAATAAAATAGCCGTGGGTGCTGGCTGTATGGCTCGCTGCTCGAAAGCTTGAGGAAGTGATGATGACGTCACGAAGTAGTTGCTGCACGAAGGCTGCGCTGACGTTCTTTGTCGAGGGTCACCATATGCTGGACCATACAGAGTGCTGGAACGTCATCCAAAGTACTACAAACTCGACGTGCGGGGCAAAGCGATGACAGTTACCGTGGACCGGCTGAAACCCGCATTTCTCGCACAAGATGACGACACTTCTACGTTGCTAACACCTGAATTGTCTCCAGGAGCATCCGGGTCCAGAGTGGACGCAGACGAGAAAAGGACGCGAAGTGGACGACGCGTACGCTTTCCTGACTTCTATCGCCCGCAGTAGCGGTCTCAGCGGGGGAGTACTGTGGCTGCACTGCACTCCGAACCAGCGCGGCCGATGCTGCACTACAACGCGAGCCTCCACATTACCTCCGCGCCTGCGCCCGCGCACCTGCCTCTCGCGCCGCTAGCTGATCGCCCCGCTAACGCTCGGTCGCGCCGACAGTGCCTCTCCTAACTCCGCGGCGAATGCACGCTCATTTCTACTCGCGCGAAATCGCTAGTGCTTATCGCGTATCTTGCCTGTTCTAGACTTTCCCTTCATATCTGTTCTTTCTTACATCTATATTCTAATTCTTCATCTTCTCTGCTATCTTTCTGTACTTACTGTAACTGTTCATTTCCTCTCTGTGATCTTAAATATACCTTTCAAATCTTTACCGTTGTTTCGTGATTGAAAACTCACCAAGCCTCATACACACCTACATACCTACAAGTGGTGACCCCGATTAAGGAACTTAGAGTCGTAAAACAAGATGGAGGCTACTGCAGGAGCAGGAACAAAGGCTGCTGATGGAAATAGCAGCGATATTTGGCGTGTTGGTGTGCGAGTACCGCCGTTTTATCCGGATGACCCGGAACTTTGGTTTGCGCAGCTAGAAGCCCAATTTACGTTGTCAAGCGTCACCAGTGACTCGACAAAATTTTATTACGCCGTGACTCAGCTAGAAAATACGTATGTTTCTCAAGTCAAGGATATTTTATGCGCCCCGCCCGTGACCGGTAAATTTGAAAAACTAAAGAGCGAGTTGATCAGGCGTCTCAGTGCATCTAAGGAGAAGAAACTGAAGCAGCTGTTCCTTCACGAAGACATGGGAGACCGTAAGCCTTCACAATTTTTAAGATACCTTAGAAATCTTGCTGGTCCAACTGTATCAGATGATGTATTGACTACATTATGGACCGGACGCTTACCTCATAATTTGCAAAGCGTCATAGCATCGCAGCCCAAGCTAGCATTGGATGATCTGGCCGAGTTAGCCGATCGTGTTCACGAGATAGCACCATCGACGCCTCACCACCACGTTGCTGCAACTTCAACTGCGGCACAGCCAGCTTCATCATCACGCGTGGATGAGCTGGGCCAGGAGATTTGTGCTTTAACTAAAGAAGTAGCTAAACTTACCTCTTATGTATACAGGCAGTCACGTGCACGTTCCCGATCCAGGTCACGGGGCCCCCACGGCCGCCAACGCAGCCGCAGCCAGTCGCGCAACCGACAACCACCACCAGATCATCCTCACTGTTGGTACCATTACAATTTTGGAGCGAGAGCCAAGAAGTGCAACGACCCATGTAAGTATAAAGCGGGAAACGATGCGGGCAGCCGGAAGTAGCGGCCAACGACTGCCCAGTCCAGACAGGCCGTTTATTTGTATCAGATCGGGCCACCAAGATGCAGTTCCTAATAGATACCGGCTCGGATTTATGCGTCTACCCACGTTCGGCGACTAAAGTACCGTGCTATAAAACTAAATATGATCTCTCTGCAGCAAATGGTACAACCATACATACTTATGGCCCTATATTACTGCATTTAGACTTAGGACTGAGGCGAGATTTTAAATGGCAATTCATCATAGCTGATGTATCTAAACCAATAATAGGTGTGGACTTTCTTAGCTACTACAATATTCTTGTGGATTGTAGGAACCAGCGCCTCATAGATGGCAAGACGTCACTTTCAGTGCCTGTACCGAAGCGAAACATTCCTGAGAGCATCGTATCCATCAAAACAGTTACGGGTGAGTCCGATTACCACAATATACTGCGTGAGTTTCCTGAGGTCACACGGCCATCCGGAGTGGTACGTACAATCAAGCACAGCACTGTTCACCACATAAACACCACTCCAGGTCCTCCAGTTGCCTTCAAACCACGACGACTCGATCCGGTTCGATTAAAAGCGGCCAAGAAGGAGTTTGATGAAATGTTAACCAACGGGTCTGCTAAGCGTTCTGAAAGCTGTTGGTCTTCGCCTTTACATATGGTCAAGAAGAAGGATGACGGCTGGAGACCCTGTGGAGATTACAGGGCACTCAATGCAAGGACTATTCCAGACAGGTATCCAGTACGTCACATTCTGGATTTCTCACACCAACTTTCAGGTTGCACAGTCTTCTCCACAATAGACCTAGTAAAAGCATATAACCAGATACCAGTAAACCCAGAAGACGTTAAGAAGACCGCCATAACAACACCTTTCGGGCTATTTGAGTTTGACTTCATGACGTTTGGGTTACGGAACGCCGCACAGACTTTCCAACGTTTTATAGATGAAGTACTGCAAGGCCTGGTAGACTTCACTTATGGGTACTGTGATGACATTCTAATATTCTCGTCTTCAGAAGAGCAACATAAAAACCATCTACGGAAAGTTCTCGAACGCCTCACAAACTATGGAGTTCTCATCAACACATCTAAATGTGTTCTGGGAAAGCCTGAGCTGAGCTTTCTTGGTTACCAAATCTCCGCAGCAGGTACTCGACCTATGGAAAATAAGGTGCAAGCTATTTTGAACTACCCTCTACCAAAAACAGTGAAAGAATTACGGAGGTTTCTAGGAATGCTGAACTTCTACCGCCGTTTTGTACCAGAAGCAGCGAAACGTCAGGCACCCCTGAATTCACTATTAGAAGGCTCAAACGTCAAAGGTTCACACCCAATCCAGGTGACTCAAGAATTTCTACAGGCGTTTGAAGAAAGCAAAAAGTCTCTGTCAAACTACACATTACTAGCTCATCCCGATCCGAACGCTGAGTTAAGTATTGCTACGGACGCTTCAGATGTGGCGATTGGTGCAGTTCTACAACAAAAGAAGAATAGCAATTGGGAACCTTTAGCGTTCTTCTCAAAAAAGCTAGCGCCACCGCAGAAAATGGACTAACAAAATGTTTTAATTTATTTTCTAATTGAAGTTAATCCGCACATTTTATATGTCAAAGAAGAGAGGTTACGATCGTCCTTCGAAAAGTACGAGGCGCTTAATCTCGAAATATGCGCTTTAGAGCCATCAAGTGATGATTTGGAGACTGTCGAAGCCAAATATGTTGAAACTTTGTCTATTATCAAGCGTTTGTCTGCTGAGGCATCTTCTATGCCGCATCCATCGTCTTCAAATAGAAACCAGTTTGCTTCAACACGCTTACCAGAAATAAACATTCCATCATTTACAGGTAAATATTCTGAATATAAACCCTTTATAAGCTTATTCAACGCTTTAATTGATAAAAATAATAGTTTGGAAAAAAATCAGAAGCTATTTTATCTACGTAGTTGTTTACAAAATGAACCTCTGCCTGAAAGTTATGATGAGGCTTGTAAAATACTCAATGAGCGATATAATAATGTATACAAAATAACGTCTGAACACATCAATATTTTATTAGATATTCCAGCAGTTGTAAAGTCAACGGCTCAAAATATTAGACGGTTTGTCTCTATAATCAAACAACAATTAGGTGCTTTAAAAAATTTTAAACATGACGTATCCTTATGGGATCCATTAATACTTTGCATATTAACTCGAAAATTAGATAACTATTGTAATAGGGGATTTCAAATGTTGCGTGATGAACCCACAACTAACTCACTAATTGAATTCCTAGAGCGACGTGCCTTAGCGCTTGAGAATGCAGAGAAACAACAGGTACAGTACAATACCGTTCCAAAGGCCTCTCATGTGGCTACTATGAAAGGTGCAGCGGCTACTTCCATAAAGTCTAATCCAGCCTGCTTATTATGTAAGTCACCTCACAAATTATTTAGTTGTCCTAAATTTCAACTTCTTTCAGTTGTGGATCGATTAAAGTTTGTTACAGACAACAATTTATGCAAAATCTGCCTTGACAAGCATATTAGTAAATGCAGATTCTTTTACAAATGTGACATCTACAAAGAGAAGCATAATAAATTGCTTCACCTAGAGAAGACTCAATCTCCAGTCACTTTAGTTTCAGAAGTGAGTGACAGACAGGTTATTTTACCGACCGCTAGAGTTAAAATTATAGCGAGTAATGGCGTTAAGTATAATGTAAAAGCTCTTTTAGATAGTGGATCTCAAGTTACATTTGCTTCCAAGGAGCTTGTCAATTTATTAGGTCTTCAGCCACAGACTATTACTACTGCTGTGGTTGGAATTGGCAAATGTAACGGAGCGAGTAAATATAAAATTGCAGTCTCTCACTTATGACTTTGCAATCTCTGCTACATGTATTGTTTTGGATAGTATCACATCTAAATTACCTCAAAGAAAAATTTGCATGAGCAAGCTTAGTCTCCCACCAAACATGTAAAAAAGGCTAATGAGTTAGGGGCTGGTTACTAGTTAATAAATTAAACGAGGTCCGTGAGGTAAAAATACGTGTATTTTCATTCTATAGTTACGGAAGAAGAGAAGGCGGAAACCGCATACAGTGTTACCAAAACAAAAACAAATGTTAGGTTGCCAATATAAATGTTGGGTTGCCAACAGGTGTGTACCAGATGTACCAGAGTCTCTAAGTGAGGGTGAACACCAATCAACTACAGCCCAAGCAAACAGAAGTCATTGAGTAACAACAATATCCCAACATAGATATTACTTGCCTAAAAATGCTCGAATCTGTGTAGAACATACATTTAGTAATAGTTGGGATATGTTGTTTGATTCAGAAAACAGTATTAGCATATTTACAGCTGAACAAATTGAACATGTATTTTCGTTTTTAATTTTTTTTAATACATTCCTAGATTTTTCAAGCATGGAAAGTGTAGAAAGAATAGACGAACATTTATTCCATTATTGGTTAGGACTACGGAAACAACAATTTGAATAATTGTTGTATGAAATTCCACGTGTTACTGGAACACATACAGGTATTTTGGGTTTAGGTGCTCTTTTAATGAAAATGAGAACTGGTGACTCCGATGACCGCTTGTCACAGTTATTAATGGTCCCAAGGCGTACATTAGAGAGATTGATGAATAAGATTAGGGAAATATTGGTGCAAGATTTTGTGCCCAGAAATCTGGGAATCCAACATATATCTCGTGAGCAATCGCAACACAACTTAATGATACCCAATGCAATTTATAACCAAAATAATGAAAATCCAATAATAATATGTGATAGGACTTATATTTATTTAAATAAAAGTTCGAACTAAATGTTCCAAAAAGACACATAATCGTTGCATAAATATAGAAACTTATTAAAACCATTTCTGTTAGTGGCGCCTGATGGTTACGTTGTAGACTGTTTTGGCCCATACAAGGCTATATCCGACGCAGAGATAATGATTTCTCTTTTCCGAGATGAAAACTCTCCTCTCAGGCAATACTTTCAAATGAATGATATTTTCATTCTAGACAGGGGATTTAGAGATGCAATTGTTAGAGTCTTCTATTATAAAACTTACATGTCGGAATCCTTATTAGAAGGTGAGCATCAACTCTCCACTGAGCAAGCCAATAGGAGTTGTTGTGTGACTATATGCCGTTGGGTGGTGGAGGTTGTGAATGGATATTTTAAACGGGATATACATTTTAATTTATCTGTGCCACACATGATGCAAATGTTTTCTATTGCTGCGAGCCTTTTAAATAAATTCGGCATTAGGTTGAAAAATAGAAATGATGCTGAATAAATTATAAACGTGATCCGGGAACGATTTTAATTACATCATAATTTGTCAGATTTTATACTGACGATAAATATGAATAGAAGAAGCTCTAATTTTACTAATATAACAGCTAGTAACAATAATATTACATTCTCTCATCTGGAATATAATGAAGTAATATTATTTGCCTTAGGAACATACCAGATCCGACAAGAAAAGTCGTATTATGGTGAACATATCAGGTTTCGTGGAGGTTACAGAATCGAATTGTGCACAGAAAATATTAATACATCAGAGTATAGTTTGAGAGAAAGTGGAGATAATTCCCTGATAAGGCGAAAAATCAAATCCAGAAATATTTCAAGAAAAATATATTATGTATATTTATTAAGTGAAAATAATGTGTCAGGAAGGGCAGATATTGTAGAATACTGCTGTAATTGTCTAGTAGCGAGAAGAACTATTGGGTGCTGTGCACATGTTATGACGCTGGTGTGGTACCTTGGATGGGCTAGGCATCAACCAACAATATCAGCGCCAGCAGAATTCCTTGATACTGTAGTCGTGAGAGAGAACTTACCCACTCCCTAAGGTTTTTTTTGGTGATTTCCTGATCCGCTGACCGCTGACCGCATTATGGTAAGTAAAAAGAAACGGGTTCTCAAAAAACTGAACATTATCTGTCAGTAAATCGACTTATTTTTTTTTTTTTATTCTAACCTCAAAAGTATTTTTGGCAATAAAAAAGTATCTCGGCTATTTAGATATTATTTTCATATCGGATAGTGCAGTCATGTCAAAGATAAGGCCCGCGGGCCGAATCCGGCCCTCGGGCCATTTCGTTACGGCCCGCGATCACAATATATCACAGATAAATGAATCTTGTTTTTTAGAGATTGTACACTGCACTCAATGCCTCTGCGGAGCTCGCAGGTTTAAAAATACGCGCGCTTTACTTAAAAGTAATTTCAAAAGTAGCGCCAGACTAGACGAGTGAAAGAGTGTTACTGTTAGTTACGCTTTTCTCTCTCTCGTGCGCGCGCGAAGTCGTCTTCTATTTCGTCCGTGCAGCTAACGCATACTGCGCCCCTCCCCCGCGCACTCAAGTTGAAGTCTTTGTTACGAGCAGTCGCGTCAAGTATTTCGTAAATTCGTACGTACCTACAGTTTGGTGTTCATTCGAGTTTCATAATTGTTATGATTGTGGCATAATGTCGCAAAAACGTAAAATTGACAGTGAGTGCCGAGTTTTTCAGTCAAAATGGGAAATTGCATATTTTTTCATAGAATGGAAAGATAAACCACTGTGTTTGATTTCCAATCAAACTATTGCTGTTAGTAATGAGTTTAACGTGAAGAGACACTATGATACGAATCATGAATCAAAATTTGATTGTTACACTGATAAGATAAGAATGGACAAATTATCTTCTTTAAAATCTAAACTTCAAGGTCACCAATCGATGTTTACTAAAGCTAATACTGAGAGCGGAGACGCCCTGAAATCGATATCGAAAAAACCTGAAATCGAATATATGTTGACGAATTTAGACTCATTAATGGCAACGACAGCAAAAGATATGTATCATTAGCCATTTTCAGAAAGATTTTCCTGAAAGAATTTAACTTAAGGTACTCAAAAGTCTTCAAAAAGACACGTGCAATAGATGTGACACATTTGCAGCAAAACTAAAAGTCCCGAACGATTTGTCAATAGAAGACAGAAACCAATTAATTTCCGAAAAAGAAAAGCATTTAAAATTAGCTGAGTCCTTACGAAGTCAAATGAATTTCCAGATTGAAAGGGCAAAAGTATATGAGACATTTGAGTGTTTAACATTTGACATGGAGAAGACGTTGCATTCACCACGTATTCCAACAAACGTGGTATTTTATAAAAGACAACTCTTGTTTTTAACTGCGGCGTTCATGTGTCTTCTACATATAAAGGATATTGTTTTGTTTGGGTTGAGGGTCAAGCTGGCAGAGGTGCCCAAGAAGTTGGTCCCTGTTTGAAAAAAATTGTAAACGAAGTAATGCGTCCTAATGTTGAATATCTATCATTGTGGAGCGACAGTTGCGGGGGCCAAAATCGGAACATAAAAATGGTCCTCATTCTTAAAGTGATTTTATCCAGCCATCCTACCTTAAAGGTTATAGATTTAAATTTCCTAGAAAATGGACATACATTTATGCCAAATGACATTGACTTTGGTAAAATTGAAAGTCATTTAAAAAAAATTTAGAGACTATACACTGCAGAAGATTACGTGAATGTGATAAAGACTTGCACAAAAAAGACCCCTCTAGTACCTGTAAAGATGGAAAAAGAAGACTTCGTGAGCAATGAGAAATTAGAAAAAAAAAACGGTAATTTAAAAAACTAAAAAACTCGACTGCATTTCTGAGCATCCATGAAAAAGCCTAAAACAAGAAAGTCGTTGTACCCGATTGCACTTTTCTATATAATATTTTAAATACTGGCAGTCGCATTATGACACATGTCCATCATTCGAGAAAAATAAAACTTGAAACAATTCAACTTGAACTCCGAACTGACTGAACATAAACTGATTTCAAAATCTTTTTATTTCACATGGGCCTACATGGATAGGTACTTATAGAACATCAGAAGTTAGTGCACGGTTTGAAATTGGTCCTAACACAAGATACGATACAAGATATTAGAACAAAAAAGAACAATTTCAGCGTATATGCCAACAAAGCGTTATCTGCTGGTAATTTAAAGAAATTGGCATTTGCTTCACACATTTGGTCATATGTGACCTATAATATGAATAAATAAGTATTCGTTTACATCGTGCCGCTTAGGTAACAAACTCCGGTCACCCACAGTCAATTTGAAATGCATATTTATTTAGAAGCTTTTTTAGAAGGAAGAAAGTCAAAACACAAGTGCTTTATAAAAATTAGTCGCCAAAAATGTTGATGGAACCTTAACACTTCCTACCGGAACAAGCGAATGATTGCCGTTTCCAGACAGTAGCCATTCGTTTCATTAACACGATGTCCACTGGTAATCAAAACAAATAAATTGCATTTAGTCGAAATTCACACATTTGGTCATATGTGACCTACGTGGCGCTATAATATGAAAAAATAAGTATTCATTATCACGAAGCCGCTCAGGTGACAACCTCCGGTTACTCACAGTCAATTTTATATAGATGTTTATTTGAAACAAAGAAAGTCAAAACACAAGGGCTTTATAAAAATTAGTCGCCAAAAATGTCGATGGAACCTTAACACTTCCTACCAGGACAAGTGAATGATTGCCGTTTCCAGAGAATGGCTATTCGCTGCATTAACACGACCTCCACTCGTAATTTACACAAAGAAATTGGCATTTGGTCGAAATTCACACATTTGTTCATGTGTCCTACTTATTGTATTCGTTATCACGACGCTGCATAAGCCACGACGTCCGGTCACCTGCATTTAGTGCTATCATATGCACCGTAATTCCAATAAGTGCACCGTACTCAGTAAAAAAAAAATACCACTGCCACCTACCGTTAATACATGATTACCTTTATACAAGCTTGCTGTGTTATCGTTGCTGCATTATAATGCAGAATTTGAGCGAATATTTGTGTCAACAAAATATGAACAAATTAATAACAAGGTCGACCAAAGGAAACCTAAAGCTATCAAAAGGCATTGCCAAAACTGCCTCCCAATAAAAAGATAAAATTAGAATTTATAATTTATACGAAACTAACATCATGACGGTAGTGCAAGCACCTAATGGAATAGCTAAAACTGGTCAAAAACAAGTGGGTCAAAGCGTTTATGCCGAAAGAGAGCAACTGATCACTATGTGCGCTATTGTTAATGCAGTGGGGAATACCATTTCCCCTGTATTTATATTTCCAAGAGCCCGATTTCATGACTCGATGTTTAATGGAGCTCCTGTAAGAAGCATGGAAGCCATTATTCCTCAAAGCCATTATTTCTCAAAGTTCTTCAACACATACAAAAAACCACCAGATGTACAAAAGATGACAAAATCCTTATATTACTTGACAATCACGAGAGCCACTGCACAAAAGATGCTGTAAATTTTGCGAGAGAAAACGGCATTGTATTATTAGTTTCTAATGAAGTCATAGCTGAAAATGTGGAGATTGATCAAGCTGGTGAGGTGTTACTGCAGGTCAGTGTTTCTTGGGCACGCCTTAATTATGGTGGTAAGGCCCCTCTTTGAGGCGTGGCTGGAAAGACCTCACGGCGTCCTAACCTTCCGCATGACCCAGGTTCTCACCGGACACGGTAAGTTTGGGAGTTTCCTGTTCCGGATTCGTGCGGAACCGACACCCGGGTGCCACCACTGCGTGGACTGCCCGGAGGACACGGTGGAGCACACGGTCGAAGTGTGCCCCGCTTGGGCAGAGCATCGCCGTGTTCTCGTGAGTGCGATCAGCAGCGGCGATCTCACGCGCCAGGCCCTGGTACGGGCCATGGTCCGAAGCGAGGAGGGATGGCAGGCGGTCGCCTCCTTCTGCGAAGCAGTAATGCTAGCAAAGGAGGAGGCCGCACGCGAGAGGCAACGGCCCACAAGGCCCAGCCGCCGCGGGGATTCCGATTCCGATCCTGATTTCCAGCCAACGTAGACGCGGGTTTGCGGACGGCGAGCTATGGGTAGCTCGCTGTCCGACCGTCCGGTAAACATCCGGACCAAGCCCAGGTCGTCAACGGCGCGCACTGTTCCCGCGCGCCTTAAGGAGTTGTCAGCAAACCGTAGAGACCCAGCCTGCTAGCTGCAGGCAGGCAGGGTCGAAGCCTACTGGGGCCAAGGGTTTGCTTCCGAAAGGAAAGCCCGGCCCTGGTATCTAAGGCCACGAAGGAACGGGGTGGGTTTTTAGTCAGTAAGAGTCTGACACTATCTCCCGCTCCGCCCAAGGGCGGGAGATGTCATTGGATGATTTTACCCACCACCAAAAAAAAAAAAAAAAGTTCAGTGTTTCTGTGCGACCCAATAACAACAATGATTCTCCTGATACTGAATATCTAGATGTGGATCAACCTGTAATAGCAGTCGCTCAGGCTATTCATATGTCTCAAAATGTTGTTCCTACATCATCTGCAATTGACAGTGACGCCACTGATGCTGAAGATATTATAGATTTTGATCCTGTAATGACACCTACTAAAGCTATTGATACCAGTCCGACTGTTGCTAACTTTGAGAATATGAGTCATTTTATAACCACAAACCCTACATCTCCACTTCCACATGAACCTGACCAACTTGCTGCAACATCCACTGACACAAATGATAAGGCTCCAATAAGAAAAGTAATGCTTACTCCTGAAGCGATAAGACCTTTCCCAAAAGCGGCTCCTCGTACTGGAAGAAAAGGAAGAAAGAAAGGCTCATCACGTATTTTAACTGACACTCCAGAAAAATGCGCAATAGAGGCGGCTTATCTAGAACGCATGAAACGCAAACCTTCTATTGTACCTTTATCGAAACGAGGTAAATCTAAGGCTAAAAGCACTTCTACAAAAACTAACAAGAAGAAAACTGCGAAGTGATCAATCAAATTCAGAATCAGATGGAAGTATATCCTTGCATGATGATGGTCTAAGCAGATCTGAGTTTGATGCTCCAATTGACGATCCAACTGACTACTTGAGACATGAAGATTTAAATGAAAACGATTATGTGTTGGTTAAATGTCACTCTACCAAAAATAATGCCCAAATGTACTTCGTGGCTATTATCAAAAGAAAATACGAAAGTATGTTTTTAGTTTCTTTTATGAAAAAAAAGTTCGGGTTAAAATTTTTGTTCCCTGAAAAAGAAGATCAATCTTTTATACCTATTACGGATGTTGTGAAGAAACTTCCTAAGCCATGTCCTACTGCAGGAATTTCACGCACAGCTGCTCTATTGACATTTAAATTTGATTTCAGTAAATTTAAACTGGGCTAAATTACTAGGCTAGGCCATCAGTTTTTCAATTATTTCTTTTTAAGTATTATTTTCTAATTTCCTAAGAGTTGAATTAAGTTTTTTTTTATGATAGAATCATAAAGATTATTTTATATGATTGTTTTGCAATATTCGTTTTTGATCTGTTATAACTTCTAAGTTAGTTTAATTCTGTTCAAGACTGCCCCAGACTGTAGAGTTTTATTCAATTTATTTAAATAATAACTAGTAGTATAAGAATAAATGACAATGCTCAATGTTAACTTATAATACAACTAACTTACAGTTTAGGCGGAAGGTTGGCCAGGAAAGGAAGAATAGTGCAAGCAAAGGAGATGGTTGCAACCATGAGAGAACAGACATCCGCAGCCAAAGTTGCAGAGAGTCGCGGAGATGGTAGTCGCAGAGGGCTATTCCCGGCCATCCCAGGCGCGGGGTAACCCACAAGTAATGGGTAGCCAGCCGGTCGACCGTCCGGTAAGGACTGATTCCGAATAGTCTCTGGTGCTCAAAACTTTAGGCTGGACCCTGATATAAACTAGTGCTTGACTGCGACCCCACATAATAGTAAGCAGTGCCGCAATCGTTGATGGTATATAGCACTAGTGATATCTTAAACCTACTTTTATCTACTTAATTTTCTTCAACCAGATCATAGACACTAAACTAACAAAATATTTGAAGCAGCTACTCAACTCGCTCATGATAGATGTAAGGACACATCGATTGATATGAAATATGATCGCGTGACGTATGCAAGATGTATGATGGATGCATGTGTTTATAGAGACAGCTGCGTTTCGTCAATTAAGTTTTACCTGTCGTGAATAGATATACATAACTAAAGTGGTGACCCCGTTGAAATAAACACGCACTTTTAGTGTTTATAGTAATTTTTGGACATTATTGACCAATGAATCCACAAAGTGCATATCCACAGGCGAAAGAAGTCTAGGAGCGAACACGTTCGAGTGATGATACATTAGCGAATATTAGTTTCTTCACAAATACCAGAATTTTGAGCGGACCAGCCCCGACTGTGGTTAATCCAATTTGAGGCCGCAGTGACGGGTCAAAATTTGAGTGATGCAGCTAAGCAGAACGAAGTGGTTACCAAGCTCAACAAGACCGCTATACAACAGGTAATGACCTTTTATTGTCACCACCGGAGAGTCGGAAATATGATTCGCTCAAGGGCCGTTTACTGCTTACAGGTTTTTGATGAGTCGTTCCAGAAAATTTTAAGAGAAATGAAATTGGGGAGCCATAAACCTTTCCAATTGTTACGGCAAATAAGAGACATCGCTCGAGGAAAGATTCCAGATTTCGCTCTCCAAATCATATGGAATAGTAATCTTCCATGACCAGTGTTGGTCGTTATAGCAGTGACTGAAGACCTTGACAAACTAGCAACTGTGGCAGACAAGATTATGGAGGCATAGAAACCATAAAAAAACAGGTTAAAAACTAAATTGCCGCAACCCAAGACAAAAAAAAACCCAGGACTACCGAATCTTAGACAAGTAAAAATGTAAAATAATTTACTTTCTGTTGATTATTTTTATGAATAAGATAATATTTGCATGCAAGCATGTAACTTTTTTTGTTTGCTTGAATGATGGATATTGTGTGCTTTATACATCATGCTCAAACCTCCCACAGGGGGTGCCTGAGCCTCTCTACCATAGGGAGCTTTGGGCACAATTCTCATGTTTCTGAAAACCTTTTGTAACTTTGAGACTGATTTATTATTTGTAGACTGTTTTTTGTAAAACTTAAAGCCAAATGTGTGGTGCAATAAAACTTGGCAATAAATGTTGATTATATGTAAACTGTTTTTTGCTAATTATCATTTCATTTTTACCATAAAGTATAAGCATTTTATCATAACAGAGTAAAGAGTGTAGGTACTTACTTTCAATCAGTTCGAATTATTTTTTCAGGTATTCTGCGAAGACTTCATCAAGATTTTTTTTTTAAATTGATATAAACTAGTGCTTGACTGCAATACCACCTGATGATAAGCAGTGATGCAATCGTTGATGGTGAGGCGCATTAGTTTATTAAGAGCCTATTCACTCTAGCCTTGAAGACACCTAAATTATAATCGGACGGGAAGACCGCAGCAGGCAAACTGATCCAGTCTCTCGATGTACGCGGTATAAACGACGAGACAAAACGCTTAGTCCGTACCGTAGAAGTTTCAACAACATAAGGGTGGATATTCGCCGTACGCCGGGTTGTCCGATGGCGGAATTATGTCATGTAATTCCCGCGCACACTCTCCAAAATGCATCCTGTAAAACACCGAAAGGCTGGCTACTCTACGTCTGTGCTCGAGGCTTTGTAGATTGGATTACCAATTAGCCTCTCCGCACGCCTTTCCACCGAGTCCAAAGCTGCTAGGTGGCATTTTGCAGCACCAGCCCATATGTGACTGCAGTACTCCACACACGATCGGACCTGTGCTTTGTACAACATTAGAAGCTGTCCCGGTGTGAAATACCGTCGAACCTTTGCAAGCACACCAAGCTGCCATCATATTGAAAAGCTGTCAAGCCGTACCAATTCGCAGAAAAAGGCTTAGGACGCTGAGACTCGATCCTGTGACTGGGGTTCAGAAAGTTTCTAAAGCTACCAAGCAATTTACTATAAAATACCATGTGATAGTCGATAAGCGATCTATAACTGTTTGCCAAAAGATGTTTTTAGCAGCAATTTGCTTGAAAAAGGGCGCGAAACAAATTTAGTTCAAGAATCTTTTGTTAATGGCGATTTTCCAGTAGAAAAAAGAGGTAGGGATCGTAAAAACAATCTGTTCAAAGATATAAGGGCATCAGTACATGCATTTATTCGTAAGCTCAAGTGTTCGGAACCACACTACTGCCGAAACCAAACATCAGTCCCCAAATATTTACAGAGTAATCTTAATATCAGAAAACTGTAAAGACTGTACAAATCTGAATGGCCAGCTCCAACAAGAGTCATACTTTAGGCACATTTTCAATACAGAGTATAATTAACAATTTTTCGCTTACTCTCTCCAGTCAATAACAACCCTAAGATATGAGAACAAGCTGAAAAATGCATCCTTTAGACCCATACATCTGGAAATCGCAAAACTTTGCCTTGCCTCCCAGGACCCCGGGTTTCTTTTCGGGCAACCCATAGAATTTTTAATCACGTGTAGTTTTTCTTTACCTTACTTTTATAATATATATATCATATATAAATAAATAAAATTAAACGTATCGTCATCGATTACTGTTGATAGGAAAAGAAAATGAGAATAAAATATCAGTTAAAAACACAAAGTCACACTATACGCCTCCTTGAGTTACCATTCACATTTAAAGCTGCGACAAGGAAACAAAGTTGTGAATTACTATGCGAAGGAGATTTTTAAAATTAAGGAAACTAATTTGGACAACAAAATTTTCACGTGTACACACTATACATAAACGGTTTGGACACAACTGACTTATATTTTTTACATTCTGCTAATTATAATTTTCTGACGAAATACTTTGATTTTTATTAATTTTGAAATACACATACACATATACCAAAAAACCAAATATAGATTAAAGCTTTTCTAATCTTTGGAAAATTTTCGTTTTCTATTTTATAAATTGTTATGAAACACGTAGTGGAAATGTGTTACCATATCAGAACTTTCAGACACGCGACAAAGACCACAAAAAATATTATTTTAATGAACAATAATATAATATTCCACAACTTTCACATAACGCCATCTATTCCCAAACTAAGCAGAGCTTTTTACTAGACAACTGATAAACAAACTTATATATTTCTAAATACATACATATTATAGATAAATTACACCCATACACAGAACAAATGGTCGTGCTGTTCTACCGAGTGGGAATCGAACTCACGACCTCTGGCATAGCAGTCAGGACCACTTACCACTAAACCACCAGGCCAGTCCTATGTTCCTTTTTTGCCATGTGTTCCGGGAACCCGGGTTATCCTTTCAGAATTCACTATCTGGCAACTTCATACAACACTAATAACAAAAAGACCAAACCTCTTCACCTACCCTCGATTTAAAGAGACTCGCTTAAGTGAAACGACAGCTCAAATACCCGTCCTCACGGGAAAACAACGTTCTAAGAAAAATTGTATTTTTCCCAAAAAACATTCCTAGCACATTTTCACACATTTACTCAGCAAATAGCTAGCTACTTGTCTATTTGCGACACATGACCTTGTAGATACAAAAACACAAATGACTACTGATTATGGCTACCTTTGAAAATCTTTCCTCGTTTATCAACTTAAAATTCTTCAAAACGAACTTACTCTAACCCTTCAAAGTTCCAAACGACCCAGAACCAAGCTGCAATTTTTTTAAAACCAGCACTTATTTTTATTCAATTCTATTGTTTTGTTTACCTACAGAGTATTTTTTTTTGTTTTTTTGTTTGATATAAATTAGTAAAAAACTTTACAAAAAGCATAGAGAAAACTCATTAAATATGCATTAAAAAAAAACTTCCTTAAAAAAACCTATTCAATCTTGTGTCAAATGACAGCAGCCATTTAATTTTTAAACAGTAGGCAAACACTATTTACAAAAATAATGTTTTTGACAAACAACCTTGTTTACTCACAATTCGAATGTCTCAAAAACTGATCCTAACAACAATAAATGGTAGAATTACGATTCTAAGATAAACTTGGTAAGAATACCTATTTGTATATAAATTACCAAATATGAAAAAAGATAAAAATCCAACATAAAAACTAACGATAAAAACAAAAGAACGAACGATACTATTTGGTTTCACCTACAAAAAACTCCATATATTATAAAAAATAATATGGGAACATATGAAGACAAAGAAGGTATGTATATACAAACTTAATTCGAATTGAAATATTCACAAGTATATTATTAGAGTAACCATGGAGTTTCTTCTCCATAGGAAACAACCAATTTGGAACCGAGCACTAGCTTCTGACGTTTTATAAGTGCCCATGTAGGCCTATGTAAAATTAAAAAATATTTTGATTTGATTTATTATACACATATATCTAAACAAAACCAATTTTGACTTTTGTTTGTCCAAGGGACCGAAATTCTGGAAAACAACCTTTTGGCCACCATTGCAAAAAAAACAACATACTTCCTGAGCAAATCTACGAATTCATTCTTCAACCTGTCATGTAGTCGTGACTGAGGCGCGCCGGACACAATTTTAAACGATAACACGAGTTGTTTTAGTTAGTAAAAATAGATTCTTACAATAAACCCAGAGCGAGAGAAGTTGACGTTGGATGACTACTGACCCAGAATCTCTTTTGAAAAAAAAAGGCATATTTGCAACAACAATTCGATAATTATATTGAGCTGTAAATGAACTCTCTATCATCAATCTTCTGAAGATAACAGACAGAGAATAATATTGAACATCTTATGTATTAAACTGATTACCTGTAACTTATTAGGTATAATAAACAAACTAATTTCATCAACACATCAATGTCAATAAGAAAAATGTCCAGAACGCTGGCAGCATTGCCACAATGGATAGCAATGCTGATTCCTTGAACGAAGAAAAGCCCAGCCCTCTTGGTCACGCGAAGAGTCTTTTTATTTTATTTTTTATTAGGGACAAAACGTCGACCTGCTATTTGTATTAAGAAATCAAAGTTACAAATGTTCTGAAGTATTATAAAAACTAGAAGTTTAACACACTTCTGCTGCGGGTAAATTTTGGGGACTAGACAATAATTGTGATTACTGACTCAAATTTTGTCCAAAAATCATAGTCACGAGATTTCAAGTTGTCAACATGAAATACAGAATTATTGGAAAAATATATTTTCGTAGGTAGCTACTTAAAACATTACAATATGTAAAACTAAATAACAGACTGATTACGCAGTAACCTACGTAAGTGATTCAACGCGATCGCTAAGCGACGCGGCGCGTTCGCCACATACAACTTATAAGTGGCGTATGTGAACTACACATGAGTGTGGCGATGAACTAAGCGAAGCGAACGCGATTAGTTCACTTGATACCATCAACGAACTTTTGGGGTGCGGTTACTTGTTTTATATAAATGGTGGCGATACGCGTACGTAGGACTAAGCCACCGCATCGCGTTAAATCACTCACGCAGAACGCCGCATTACAAAAACGGACACTGATATTATAATACATTGAAAACAAAAATTATGAATAATTTACAAATTAAACATGCCATAGTCTAAGCTGTACAAACACAGGTATACTACATCTATCTGAGTATGGCTACATGCGTATTTTTATTTGACTTGTATAAAAAAGTACTTTATTTTTTAATTACACGACTGCCCCAAAAAAGGAGTGTTATGTTTTCATTTTATCTTTACAAATTGATAGTGTTTCATGTACCAGATCGACCCTCAACGGGATTAAAACGACCAAAATTTAACGGTGTACATACAAAAAGGGTTTCTCGTTGTACTCATTATTATGAACAGTTTTTCAGTTTTTTTAATCACATTAAACATACATAAGTTTCATCTGTGGGTTCAGTTTTGGGCAGGTTTTAATATTTTGAGCAATAAAAAAATATGTAATAGTTACAGTCGTGTACAGTACGGCCGACGTAACTTGGCGAGTCCAAACATAGGCTCTGCAAATTTTACCGCTTGTACACTCGTAAAAAAAAAATACCAATAAATTGTTGTTATTGCTGTTAACAACTGTTATTGGCATTTATTTTTTTTATATTGCATTGTTACCCTAGGGGTGAAAGTAACTTATTTAGTCCCGAGAAGTTTGGCGTCCGAGCGGAGCGAGGTCGCCAATATTCGAGGGACTGTGCGCTAAAGTTCGCAGAGCCTATAGTCAGACTTGCCAAGTTACGTCGGCCATGCTTTAACAGTAATTTTATTACCAGTTTTTGCCAGCTTTGCCCGCGTGCAGGTTAAAAATTATACTAAGGAACAGCATCTCTCTCAGCTTTTTAAGCTGAAAGGGCTTAAAGATAGTCAAATATCTTTCGCCAGTCCACTATCTATCTCTAAACTAACATTCATTGGTATTGGTTCAACAGTTTAGGCATAGACATTCGCAGATAGAGTTACTTTCACGTGCATAATATTAATATGGGTATAGCAAGAATATCTTGAACACTTTATATTTAACTAGCGACCCGCCATAGCTTCGCACGGGTGCAATGGTGATATTAAATATATCATTCATGTATTATACATATAAACCTTCCTCTTGAATCACTCTATCTATTAAAAAACTATCAAAATCCGTTACGTAGTTTTAAAGATCTAAGCATACATAGGGACAGACAGCGGGAAGCGACTTTGTTTTATACTATGTAGTGCCCATCCCACCCATCGAGAATTGTACTCACGATTTTTAATTGAGGATTTAGAGTTAAAAACGAGACAAGCCTACTTGAGTGTCAGATTGTCACACTAAAGTAAACTTTGCCAAAAAAAAGCTTCAACTTCGAATTTATAGTTTTTATCCAATGTTGCACATATTTTAGCTTATAATGTTAGGTTATTTTATTTCAATAATAATATACACTAGTAGGTACACAAATATCAATATTTAGTTCAATTACATATTTTGTTTACCCTCGTCTGTACTGCGGGTGCCTGCTGAAAAGCAGCGCTGGGTATGTGACGCTCAGCTAATGCTGAGCTGGTCACCCTTTCAGTGCGGGCACGCTCGGTGCATTACTTTTCTTTTTAGGGTTCTGTACCCAAAGGGTAAAATGGAAGCGTATTATTAAGGCTCCACTGTCCGTCCGTCTGTCACCAGGCTGTATCTCAAGAACCGCGATAGTTAAACAGTTGAAATTTTCACAGATGATGTATTTCTGTTGCCGCTATAACAACAAATACTAAAAACGGAATGAAATAAATATTTAAGTGGGGCTCCCATACAACAGACATGTTTTTTTTTTTTTTTGCTGTTTTATAGATAATTGTACGGAACGCTTCATACGCGAGTCAGACTCGTAATTGGCCAGTTTTTTACTTTGTGTTTGTAAGCGTTGTACTGTATCTGTCCCGAATAAAAATATTTCTATTCGTTTCTATTCTATTCTAATTCTTAATTGAAAAAACTGGGTATCAGTCGAAACTCTCGTCACATGTGAACGCCACTTTAATTGCTTGACATTAAGAAAGTCAGACAACACTTTTAAAAAAACCATCGCTGTCCACTATTTCGGTCCAATGAGCGTCAATCCGCACGACACAACACTTGCGTGCATTAGCGCCAATATCATTGCTTCCCGCGCTTTCCTGGCGGCTTCTGGAGCTGGAAGCCGGACGACGTGTCGGCTTGCGAGACACCGAAGCTGGTGTTCAGAGATGTGTTTAGAGTAGGCTGTGACTGCGGCTGCCACGTTGGACCTGAAACAATAAACAAGTTTTCAATGAAAAACACGCTTACATGGTTAAAGGTCCTGATCGACGGGCGAGTAAAACCGCGGTCTTATGGCTCGTCGGTAAAGCTCGCCGGTGTATGATTGTAATACGAATGACGAGACTGGCTCTGGACGAGCCGAATCTGACAGTTTTTTTTTTTTTAAGGTGTGAAATCATCTAATAAATTCTCCCGCTCTACGGCAGAGCGCAAGGGCGTTTCAGATTTTACTGACTAAAACCACACCATGTTCCTTCTTTACGATCGCTCCGCATAGTTACTGGACGACGAGCTTTTTTTTTTTTTTGCTCGTCGTCCGCAAGCTCACGCGTATGGTAGTCCCAAATAAAAAAAAAAAACACTTAGGTTGATTGAAGTTTATAGATTATTCCTTATGTACGATTACCATATAAAAAATGAAGGGGATACTTAAGGACATTACTAATAAATTGTATTGATTACGTTTCTCAAAAAAATATCCTAACTCTAGACAAAAAATCTGGTAAATAGGCCTTTTTTGAACATTTATTCCATATTTTCTCGAAAACGGCTCTATATTTATACATTGAATTTATACCAATATATATGTTACGATAAATTGAATAACTTGTATTGTTTTTTGTTATAATTTCATTGAATATCGACAAGTAATCAAGAAAAAATCGAATCAGTACTAACACCCCGCGCGCAGCACCCCCTGCAATGCCTGTGTAGAGGTCAATTCTTCTCTACTAGTGTAGAAGTAAATTCTTCAAGGTCATTGAGCAATGTAATACCCTTAACCTATAGTTTTTGGGTGTTGAATGTGTTGATCACTAAAAATTATCTTAAAATATACTACGCAAAAGTCGATACTCGAGAAAATGGTTTTAAATTATTTCAATTAGTGAATCTGGCCTTAAAAACGGATGTACACTTACCACTGGCGTCTACTGAAGGGAAAGGCGACATAGCGTTGCCGACGTAAGTGAACGGCGTTGGGCCCGCCAACTGTTGTAAGTTACCTGTACATACAGAATATAATAAATAAGTAACATGGCATCATAAATATTTATTTCTCTATACCAAAGAAATCGAACATGTATGGTGCTTGATAGCAAAAAGACTTTAAATATACACTTGAACGATTTGCTGTAATGCAAAATCTTTCTTATTTCCTTGAACTTGCTTTCCAGGACACGGGGTTTCCCTTAGCCCCAGTAGGCTTCGACCCTGCTGGGGTGCTGCTACGGTTTTGCTGTCATCTCTTTGAGGCGTGCGTGAAATACTACGCGCCGTCGACGACTCGGGTTCCCATTACCATACACATTGCTTGTCGTCCGCAAGCCCACGCTTTCTACCGTTCCATCATGCGTGCGGCGGCCTTCTTCGCTAATGGTAGTAACTGCCTCGTAGAAGGATTATGGCCTGTACCAGAGTATGGCGCGAGAGATCGCCACCGCCGATCGCCCTTACGAGTACACGGCGGTGCTCTGCCCAAGCGAGGCACAACTATATCGTGTCCTCCAGGCGGCAAGTTGTGCCTAAAAATTAAACTCTCTTTTGGACCCCATTTATGTCCTACGTAACGCCATTCAATTTTTACCCTTGAAGACTTGGTTTTGACTGCTTTACCACAAACAAAAACTAAAAAAAGAAATCTAAATAATTACCTAAGGCAGCTCTAGGATCGGAGAGTACGGCACTTCCCTGGTTGATATCGGCCAAAGGACCAGACTTCATCTTCTTACGGTTGGTCTCTGCATCCCGAAGTATTTGGTCTAGGCTAGTGCTAGCTGCAATTAATCATTGTTAACATTTAGATTTTACACACGACGTCGACAAGCTATAGTAACCAGGGCATTCAGTCGATGGGTGACATTCATTATACATCGTTAAATTTTGGTTGTTTTAATCCCGTGGAGGGTCGATTCGGTACATGAAACACTATCGATTTATAAAGATAAAATTTAAAAAAGAACTTTTTTTTAAACTCGAATTAATATACGCATGTACGAAATTATTTTTTTTAATTAAACGAGTCATTGACCTTGCAGGAAGTTGTCGGTGGTTGCCTACTAACTATCTACAGTTCATTGGCCTCGATCTGCTGACATTTATTTAAAGAAATTAATTTCATACATGTGTAAATTAATTCGAGTTTTAAAAAAAGTACTTTGTTTTTCATTATTATCTTTACAAATCGATAGTGTTTCATGTACCGAATCGATCCAACTCGGGATTTAAACGAACAAAATTTAACGGTGTATAAACCCAAAGTAAAAGTTATTTTATTTCACATATAGTCTGTTTCTTCGCAGCTACAACCTAGGGGCCTTTGAGTCAAGAGTGAATAGATTACTTCTAGGAAAGCGTGCTCCATCGTCGGCCACATCATCGCCTACCATCAAGTGAAATAGTGGTCAAAAGCGAGCCTATCAATTAAATAAAAAAAAAAACAGGCCTACATGGGCACATACAAAACATAATAATAGGTCCATGTTTAATATTAAAAAAAAAACAGTTTCACAATATTTATTGGGTGTAGACCAGTTAACATAAAACAATGTGAAATAAAACATGAATTTGAAATTCCAACATATATGGAAAAAGACTAGCTAGATTGGTTGAGAAGATAATTATATAATAATTATTAATTCTATACTATCTTATTAAAAATGTATTGCTTTTTAATACGGTTTTTTTTGTATTTCTAGTAGTAGTTTAGTACCTAAATGTATGTTTGCCTAATTTGGGAAGAACTTGGATTTCACGACATAAAGAATCCTAGAGTGGAATACAGCGAATTTGTAATGCAATATCGTCTAATACTATCATTGTCCTTATCAAAATGAACCGCCATATAGGCCATATGAAATAAAAATATTTTGAATTTTGAATTTTTTGAATAATAAAAACTTTTTTACATGGGCACTTATAAAACGTCAGAAGCTAGTGCACGGTTCGAAATTGGTCGTTTCCTATGGAGAAGAACCGACAAGAAACTCCATGGTTACTCTTTTAAAAAAATAAGGGAAGTATCATCAGCAAATAGAATTATATTGGATAAATTAGCCATCATGTAAGGAAGGTCATTAATATAAACTAGAAAAAGGAAAGGGCCAAGAATTGAACCCTGACGCCCATCTTTACTAGAGACCCCGAAGACGTCGCCCCATTAATGGTTACTTTTTGCTGCCTGTAAGACAAATATTAGCTGTCCAGATGCTCTCTTGCCTGAAAGCTGACTTTTGAAAAAAGAAATATTGAAAACTCGATTGAAGCGTCACCTATCGGGTTCAAATTGTATTTTCAAACCTCCTAGGAATCCATTATTGTTCGGACAAATACTGAGTCAGATCTACACGAAAGAAGAAAATACCCATTCTAAATTTCATCCCAATCGGTCAAGACGTTTAGGAGGAATTAGGCGACAAACAAGCAGAAGAATTATATTTATAAAGATTATAATCATAAGATGATAAACAATGTGTTACTTACGAGACGGCGCGTCGAACACGTTGGTAGGGTCCTTGAGTATATACTTCCGTAGGTTTAAGTACTGCTCCTTCTGTGCTTCCACTTGCGTGTGCACAGCTTGCAGACGACCCGCCAGCGCCACCAAGGACTCGTGCATTCTTCTAATGCCCATTGTTAACTCTAAATAAAGAAAACACTTTTTATTCAACATTTATTGTACATACAGCCGAGAGAAATTCCCTGCCGGAGTCTGTTTCTTCATAGTTACAACCTAAAGGTCTTTAAGTCAATAGTGAATAGGTTACTTTTAGGCAAGCATCCTCCATTGTCGACACATCATCACTTGCCATCAGGTGAAATAGTGGTCAATTGTAAGCCTATCGGTAAAAAGAAAATATACTAATGTGTGGATTAAAAATAAGGTTTTTTGTAACTCACCTTGTTCAGTAAGTAGTTTAGGAGAGGACTGCATTTGCTTGTCAGCCACATCCATTTGTCTCCGGAACGTGATCAGCTGTTGTTCTAACTCGGCGATTAAATCCTTTACGTATGCCGGGGGAGCTGTGCCTTCGAGCTCCAAACCTGTAGACAAAAGAAACGATTTTATTATCCAGGTGACCCAGAACCTTTTTTGATGGATCAGTTATTTAATGAACACGATTTGTTTCATTTGTTTTCAGCTGCAACCAGCCAGTAAGACTGGAAGCCGAGCTTAACCTAGTTTAGTTGGGAAAAAGCTGGGTTAGGCTAGGCAGATAATTAAGACATGGTTATTAGCTTAAAGCCCGGTCAGAATGAATAGCTTGCGTAATGCTAATCTAGCGCAAGGTATCAAACATATGAGACCTTCGTGTGCCCGTACTGAATGTCAAGTGCACGTAGCACTGGTCTCAGATGGGGCAGGACGAAGCGGTATCGTTAACGAGCGATTGTCTATTGTTTGTTGTTTGTTAGTTGTTTGTCTTTTGTTTTGTTGTCGCCGCTCAGGGTCAGCACCGAGCGGAGAGTCGACTGAGGGAGTTACCTGGTGTGGTGTAGTCCCTCGTGGCGGTCTCGGCCGCGGCCAGCGCGGCGGCGGCGCCGGAGCGCAAGCGGCGCGAGTGCGCGCGCGCGCGGCTCACCTCGCCGCTGAGGGTCAGCACCGAGCGGAGAGTCGACTGAGGGGAGTTACCTGGTGTGGTGTAGTCCCTCGTGGCGGTCTCGGCCGCGGCCAGCGCGGCGGCGGCGCCGGAGCGCAAGCGGCGCGAGTGCGCGCGCGCGCGGCTCACCTCGCCGCTGAGGGTCAGCACCGAGCGGAGAGTCGACTGAGGGGAGTTACCTGGTGTGGTGTAGTCCCTCGTGGCGGTCTCGGCCGCGGCCAGCGCGGCGGCGGCGCCGGAGCGCAAGCGGCGCGAGTGCGCGCGCGCGCGGCTCACCTCGCCGCTGAGGGTCAGCACCGAGCGGAGAGTCGACTGAGGGGAGTTACCTGGTGTGGTGTAGTCCCTCGTGGCGGTCTCGGCCGCGGCCAGCGCGGCGGCGGCGCCGGAGCGCAAGCGGCGCGAGTGCGCGCGCGCGCGGCTCACCTCGCCGCTGAGGGTCAGCACCGAGCGGAGAGTCGACTGAGGGGAGTTACCTGGTGTGGTGTAGTCCCTCGTGGCGGTCTCGGCCGCGGCCAGAGCGGCGGCGGCGCCGGAGCGCAAGCGGCGCGAGTGCGCGCGCGCGCGGCTCACCTCGCCGCTGAGGGTCAGCACCGAGCGGAGAGTCGACTGAGGGGAGTTACCTGGTGTGGTGTAGTCCCTCGTGGCGGTCTCGGCCGCGGCCAGCGCGGCGGCGGCGCCGGAGCGCAAGCGGCGCGAGTGCGCGCGCGCGCGGCTCACCTCGCCGCTGAGGGTCAGCACCGAGCGGAGAGTCGACTGAGGGGAGTTACCTGGTGTGGTGTAGTCCCTCGTGGCGGTCTCGGCCGCGGCCAGCGCGGCGGCGGCGCCGGAGCGCAAGCGGCGCGAGTGCGCGCGCGCGCGGCTCACCTCGCCGCTGAGGGTCAGCACCGAGCGGAGAGTCGACTGAGGGGAGTTACCTGGTGTGGTGTAGTCCCTCGTGGCGGTCTCGGCCGCGGCCAGAGCGGCGGCGGCGCCGGAGCGCAAGCGGCGCGAGTGCGCGCGCGCGCGGCTCACCTCGCCGCTGAGGGTCAGCACCGAGCGGAGAGTCGACTGAGGGGAGTTACCTGGTGTGGTGTAGTCCCTCGTGGCGGTCTCGGCCGCGGCCAGCGCGGCGGCGGCGCCGGAGCGCAAGCGGCGCGAGTGCGCGCGCGCGCGGCTCACCTCGCCGCTGAGGGTCAGCACCGAGCGGAGAGTCGACTGAGGGGAGTTACCTGGTGTGGTGTAGTCCCTCGTGGCGGTCTCGGCCGCGGCCAGCGCGGCGGCGGCGCCGGAGCGCAAGCGGCGCGAGTGCGCGCGCGCGCGGCTCACCTCGCCGCTGAGGGTCAGCACCGAGCGGAGAGTCGACTGAGGGGAGTTACCTGGTGTGGTGTAGTCCCTCGTGGCGGTCTCGGCCGCGGCCAGCGCGGCGGCGGCGCCGGAGCGCAAGCGGCGCGAGTGCGCGCGCGCGCGGCTCACCTCGCCGCTGAGGGTCAGCACCGAGCGGAGAGTCGACTGAGGGGAGTTACCTGGTGTGGTGTAGTCCCTCGTGGCGGTCTCGGCCGCGGCCAGCGCGGCGGCGGCGCCGGAGCGCAAGCGGCGCGAGTGCGCGCGCGCGCGGCTCACCTCGCCGCTGAGGGTCAGCACCGAGCGGAGAGTCGACTGAGGGGAGTTACCTGGTGTGGTGTAGTCCCTCGTGGCGGTCTCGGCCGCGGCCAGCGCGGCGGCGGCGCCGGAGCGCAAGCGGCGCGAGTGCGCGCGCGCGCGGCTCACCTCGCCGCTGAGGGTCAGCACCGAGCGGAGAGTCGACTGAGGGGAGTTACCTGGTGTGGTGTAGTCCCTCGTGGCGGTCTCGGCCGCGGCCAGAGCGGCGGCGGCGCCGGAGCGCAAGCGGCGCGAGTGCGCGCGCGCGCGGCTCACCTCGCCGCTGAGGGTCAGCACCGAGCGGAGAGTCGACTGAGGGGAGTTACCTGGTGTGGTGTAGTCCCTCGTGGCGGTCTCGGCCGCGGCCAGCGCGGCGGCGGCGCCGGAGCGCAAGCGGCGCGAGTGCGCGCGCGCGCGGCTCACCTCGCCGCTGAGGGTCAGCACCGAGCGGAGAGTCGACTGAGGGGAGTTACCTGGTGTGGTGTAGTCCCTCGTGGCGGTCTCGGCCGCGGCCAGCGCGGCGGCGGCGCCGGAGCGCAAGCGGCGCGAGTGCGCGCGCGCGCGGCTCACCTCGCCGCTGAGGGTCAGCACCGAGCGGAGAGTCGACTGAGGGGAGTTACCTGGTGTGGTGTAGTCCCTCGTGGCGGTCTCGGCCGCGGCCAGCGCGGCGGCGGCGCCGGAGCGCAAGCGGCGCGAGTGCGCGCGCGCGCGGCTCACCTCGCCGCTGAGGGTCAGCACCGAGCGGAGAGTCGACTGAGGGGAGTTACCTGGTGTGGTGTAGTCCCTCGTGGCGGTCTCGGCCGCGGCCAGAGCGGCGGCGGCGCCGGAGCGCAAGCGGCGCGAGTGCGCGCGCGCGCGGCTCACCTCGCCGCTGAGGGTCAGCACCGAGCGGAGAGTCGACTGAGGGGAGTTACCTGGTGTGGTGTAGTCCCTCGTGGCGGTCTCGGCCGCGGCCAGCGCGGCGGCGGCGCCGGAGCGCAAGCGGCGCGAGTGCGCGCGCGCGCGGCTCACCTCGCCGCTGAGGGTCAGCACCGAGCGGAGAGTCGACTGAGGGGAGTTACCTGGTGTGGTGTAGTCCCTCGTGGCGGTCTCGGCCGCGGCCAGAGCGGCGGCGGCGCCGGAGCGCAAGCGGCGCGAGTGCGCGCGCGCGCGGCTCACCTCGCCGCTGAGGGTCAGCACCGAGCGGAGAGTCGACTGAGGGGAGTTACCTGGTGTGGTGTAGTCCCTCGTGGCGGTCTCGGCCGCGGCCAGCGCGGCGGCGGCGCCGGAGCGCAAGCGGCGCGAGTGCGCGCGCGCGCGGCTCACCTCGCCGCTGAGGGTCAGCACCGAGCGGAGAGTCGACTGAGGGGAGTTACCTGGTGTGGTGTAGTCCCTCGTGGCGGTCTCGGCCGCGGCCAGCGCGGCGGCGGCGCCGGAGCGCAAGCGGCGCGAGTGCGCGCGCGCGCGGCTCACCTCGCCGCTGAGGGTCAGCACCGAGCGGAGAGTCGACTGAGGGGAGTTACCTGGTGTGGTGTAGTCCCTCGTGGCGGTCTCGGCCGCGGCCAGAGCGGCGGCGGCGCCGGAGCGCAAGCGGCGCGAGTGCGCGCGCGCGCGGCTCACCTCGCCGCTGAGGGTCAGCACCGAGCGGAGAGTCGACTGAGGGGAGTTACCTGGTGTGGTGTAGTCCCTCGTGGCGGTCTCGGCCGCGGCCAGCGCGGCGGCGGCGCCGGAGCGCAAGCGGCGCGAGTGCGCGCGCGCGCGGCTCACCTCGCCGCTGAGGGTCAGCACCGAGCGGAGAGTCGACTGAGGGGAGTTACCTGGTGTGGTGTAGTCCCTCGTGGCGGTCTCGGCCGCGGCCAGCGCGGCGGCGGCGCCGGAGCGCAAGCGGCGCGAGTGCGCGCGCGCGCGGCTCACCTCGCCGCTGAGGGTCAGCACCGAGCGGAGAGTCGACTGAGGGGAGTTACCTGGTGTGGTGTAGTCCCTCGTGGCGGTCTCGGCCGCGGCCAGCGCGGCGGCGGCGCCGGAGCGCAAGCGGCGCGAGTGCGCGCGCGCGCGGCTCACCTCGCCGCTGAGGGTCAGCACCGAGCGGAGAGTCGACTGAGGGGAGTTACCTGGTGTGGTGTAGTCCCTCGTGGCGGTCTCGGCCGCGGCCAGCGCGGCGGCGGCGCCGGAGCGCAAGCGGCGCGAGTGCGCGCGCGCGCGGCTCACCTCGCCGCTGAGGGTCAGCACCGAGCGGAGAGTCGACTGAGGGGAGTTACCTGGTGTGGTGTAGTCCCTCGTGGCGGTCTCGGCCGCGGCCAGCGCGGCGGCGGCGCCGGAGCGCAAGCGGCGCGAGTGCGCGCGCGCGCGGCTCACCTCGCCGCTGAGGGTCAGCACCGAGCGGAGAGTCGACTGAGGGGAGTTACCTGGTGTGGTGTAGTCCCTCGTGGCGGTCTCGGCCGCGGCCAGCGCGGCGGCGGCGCCGGAGCGCAAGCGGCGCGAGTGCGCGCGCGCGCGGCTCACCTCGCCGCTGAGGGTCAGCACCGAGCGGAGAGTCGACTGAGGGGAGTTACCTGGTGTGGTGTAGTCCCTCGTGGCGGTCTCGGCCGCGGCCAGAGCGGCGGCGGCGCCGGAGCGCAAGCGGCGCGAGTGCGCGCGCGCGCGGCTCACCTCGCCGCTGAGGGTCAGCACCGAGCGGAGAGTCGACTGAGGGGAGTTACCTGGTGTGGTGTAGTCCCTCGTGGCGGTCTCGGCCGCGGCCAGCGCGGCGGCGGCGCCGGAGCGCAAGCGGCGCGAGTGCGCGCGCGCGCGGCTCACCTCGCCGCTGAGGGTCAGCACCGAGCGGAGAGTCGACTGAGGGGAGTTACCTGGTGTGGTGTAGTCCCTCGTGGCGGTCTCGGCCGCGGCCAGCGCGGCGGCGGCGCCGGAGCGCAAGCGGCGCGAGTGCGCGCGCGCGCGGCTCACCTCGCCGCTGAGGGTCAGCACCGAGCGGAGAGTCGACTGAGGGGAGTTACCTGGTGTGGTGTAGTCCCTCGTGGCGGTCTCGGCCGCGGCCAGCGCGGCGGCGGCGCCGGAGCGCAAGCGGCGCGAGTGCGCGCGCGCGCGGCTCACCTCGCCGCTGAGGGTCAGCACCGAGCGGAGAGTCGACTGAGGGGAGTTACCTGGTGTGGTGTAGTCCCTCGTGGCGGTCTCGGCCGCGGCCAGCGCGGCGGCGGCGCCGGAGCGCAAGCGGCGCGAGTGCGCGCGCGCGCGGCTCACCTCGCCGCTGAGGGTCAGCACCGAGCGGAGAGTCGACTGAGGGGAGTTACCTGGTGTGGTGTAGTCCCTCGTGGCGGTCTCGGCCGCGGCCAGCGCGGCGGCGGCGCCGGAGCGCAAGCGGCGCGAGTGCGCGCGCGCGCGGCTCACCTCGCCGCTGAGGGTCAGCACCGAGCGGAGTGTCGACTCGGCCTCACGGGACACCTGCGAGATACAGGCATACATATAAATTTAGGGTTAGTTTAGTTACTTAGTTACATATCTTGGTTCACTTTTAAACTCACAGTCACACTTTTAAACTCACACTGTGCTTCCAGCATTGAGTAAAATTTATGAAAAAATCATGCTCGACAAGATGTTGTCACATTTTAATTTAAATGGAATTATGCATGGTCATCAGTTTGGCTTCACGAAAGGAAGGTCGACGACAGATGCAGGAGTGAAACTCATCAGTCACATTTTGGAATCCTGGGAGAAGTCTCAGGATGCTATTGGCATATTCTGTGACCTCTCAAAAGCATTTGACTGCGTTGACCATAATACTCTGATCTGTAAATTACATCATTACGAAATTCGTGGTTATTTCCTATTTGTCTTACAGGCAGCAAAAAGTCACCATTAATGGGGCAACGTCCTCGGGGTCTTTAGTAAAGATGGGCGTGCCTCAGGGATCAATTCTTGGCCCTTTTCTTTTTCTGGTTTATATTAATGACCTTCCCTACATGATGGCTAGTTTATCCGATATAATTCTTTTTGCTGATGACACTTCCCTTATTTTTAAAGTAGATAGAAAGTTTGCGGATGTTATGCATGTCAACGAAAGTCTGGCTGTTCTTTCTAAATGGTTTGCAGCTAATAACCTCCTGTTAAATGCGAATAAAACTAAATGTATAAAATTCTCACTACCGAATGTCCCTCAAGTTGGCGTCAGTTTAATTCTTGACGGCAAAAAACTTGATGTCATTACAGAAGCTGTTTTCTTAGGTGTAACTATCGATTCTAAATTGCAATGGGGCGCTCATATAAGAACTCTCTCAGCTAGACTAAGCTCAGCTGCATACGCAGTAAGAAAAATAAGACAATTGACAGACGTAGCCACAGCCAGGTTAGTCTACTATGCTTATTTCCACAGTATTATGTCTTATAGCATTTTATTGTGGGGATCTGCAGCTGATGTAGACTCAATTTTCATATTACAAAAGAGAACGATCCGGGCTATTTATAAAATGGGTCCTCGCGAGTCCCTCAGAGATAAATTCAAAGAAATCGATATACTGACTCTGCCTTCTCTTTGTATCTTAGAAAGTATTCTGTATGTTCGTAAAAATTTAGGACTTTTTAAAATTAGAAGCGATCTTCATAACAAAAATACGCGCATTAAACACGAAATTGTTTTACCCAAATGGAGGTTAGCTAAGACCAGCAAGTCATTTTTAATAAACAGCATATGCTTCTATAACAAGCTGCCAAAAGCAGTAACTGAACTTAGTGAGGGAAAGTTCAAAACTCGCGTGTCCTAACCAAAAAAGCATATTATAAGGTTAAGGACTATGTCGCAGATACGCTTGTTTGGCAATTACTGCTTCTGCACATGTGGTCCCCTGGTAACTCATTCATATTGTGTCTATTAACTGCTCCATCTTTGTTTCTATACATAGATTGTTTTTTTATTTATTTTTTTGACACATTGCTTTTGCAATATTATTTAGACCTCAACTATCACAAATTCATTAGTAATTTATTTTATTAGCATGTCATAGTGTAACTGGTGATAGTTGTAATAATTTTTTATGTAATTATTTTTTTTTGTTTTGTTTTCGTTTCTTTATATAGCTGTGCTTTACAATGTGAATGTGAGAACACTGTAGACTTCGAATTCCTATTACGAGGCACTTTCTTTTTATTATTATGATTATTTTTATTGTGCTTTTGGGCACAATATTGACTGGTCTACACTGTCCTTACATAATTATTAATACTGTAATTTGGAAATATTGTACAACAAACCATTTTTTTTAAAAGAGTAACCATAGAATTTTGAACGTTTTAAATCCCGTGGAGGGCCGAATTTTTTTTTTTAAGTAAACGAGTCAATGACCTTGTAGGTAGTTGTCGGTCATTGCGTACTAACTACCTACAGGTCATTGAACTCGCCCAGCTGACGTTTACTTAAATAAATTAATTTCGTACATGCGTAAATCAATTCGAATTTTTAAAAAAAGTGTTTTATTTTTATCTTTACAAATCGATAGTTTTTCATGTACCGAATCGACCCTCCACGTGTTTAAAACGATCAAAATTTAAAGGTGTATAAATTTAGATTACTTAATAAACTAAAAATTACCTTGTGTAAGGGTTTAATGGACACCCTCATTACTTCAGAGCTGAGTGACTTCTGTTTCTTGACGAATTCTTTGAACGACTCCACTGTAGTTAATATCTCGTTAGGCAACTTGTTTTGTTTGGGTGGTTCACCTGAAACAAGTGAATGTTATTAGTAATTTATAATACCTATTAAAATAAATGGACAAACTGATTGAATGACATATCAACGCACAACCGAAACTACTGGAGCTACGAACGTGGAGTTTTGCACAAAGCTTCTTTTATGATGTTGGCAAGCACTAAGATGGGGTTTTCGAAAATTCAACTTGGAATGTGGTGAAAAGGGGGAATTTTGTTTGTATACACGGTTAAATTTTTTATAGTTAAATCCCATGAAGGGTCGAATCGGTACATCATACATGAAATACTATCGTAAAGAGAAAATTAAAAAATAAACTCGAATTAATATACGCATGTACGAAATTAATTTCTTGTAAACGAGTAAATGACCTTGTAGGTAGTTAACGGTCATTGCATACTAACTACCTACTGTTAATTGGCCAAAACACATGCGTAAATTAATTAGAGATTTAAAAAAAGTACTTTATTTTTTAATTTTCTCTTAACAAATCGATAGTATTTCATGTACCGAATCGAACCTCCGTGGGATTAAAACGACCAAAATTTAACGGTGTATAAATTTTATTCCTTAGGCCCCTATTCCTGAAACTTAGCATAAATAGTAACTCAAGTAAATAAAAAACGTTTTCGTTATTTGTTTTCTAATACTACCCCTGAAAAACGATTAAGGTTTAATAGTCTCCCATATCCCTTCCTTGGATTAAATAAACTTTAAACTTAGCACAAATTCTGAAAATAATAAATGATGTTTTCACTTCTTTTTTGTCAGTTTAAACTAGATGAGGCCGGTGTTTCCTAGCTGACTACCCCGAGAAGAAACACCGAAACAAACTCAGGGGTCAAAGTCTCTTTTAATTAAAGTCCATACAACAAACATGTAATGGTCAAATCATATGAGAACCATGCAGATTACTGTCTGAGGTTGTCTTTTGAGTAAAGAACCATACAGATTTGAGTGGACCGGTCCAGTCAGTGCAAGCATTTGTCTTAAAAAAAAAAAAAAAAAAAGTATTCGTATAGCTCAACTTAGGACTACTAAGGAGCTCAACTCAAATAAGAAATACAGTTTAAGGGGTATTCAAGTTTTTATTAAGAGCCATTTCACGTTTTCGCGCGTAAATCTAAGATTTTAGTCGCCTAATTTACCATATTACATAATACTCCGGCATTGTTGAATATATGTAAAAAATAGACCAGTCTTTAATGTTGACCTTTTATGTAACACATTTCCAAAAACTAATTTGTTGACTTTGTGGTAATTAATCTCCCACAAGTACTTTTCTAAAAAATCAACGCAGAGTCAATTTCAGACTCTTATATCTACTATTAATATTTATAAATTTGACCGAAAAAAATACACAAAGCATCAGACATATAATTTTGTCAACCAACCATGTACCAGAATTTCGATGATTAATAACATTAATTAGTAAAAAAATAAAATATTAAGTCAATTTTTACGTTCTATGTCGCTGTTTTATCGCGATTTTTGGTTTGAACAAAACGTAATCACATTTAAAAAACTATGTAAATATAAACAATGTTCATATAATAAACTAATTCCAACATTTCAGTAAAATCCGTTCATATATTTAGACATAATATCGTTTTTAAAATCACTCTAAATTAGAATATAATACGAAGTCTAAGCGGGCAGCGATTAGTACGGCTCGAACGCCCGCCGACGCAGGACCTGTGCCGTTTTTTCCCGCGTCCCGATTATCGAGCACGCGTATCGTGAACGCATTATTATACTACGACTACAACATTTTGATTCTATTCGTATTTTTTTTCATTAGGAAAGATTTTCGTTAATTTATTAAACAAAGTATTATTATAGTAGTTTGTAGAATTTGTTGAATAATCATGTTTTTGTTTTATTAGTTTTTGCAATGGGGCGGAAGGGTTATGTTTACCATAGTGCCAAAAAAAGAAAAAATAGAAATATTGCAGCCTTAAAGAAAGCAACAGAAGCGAGGTAGACATTCTTTTGATTTGTAATTCGTATACGCAGTTATTGATCACCTAACTACACATTGACATGGATTTTAATACTGTAATTACAATTTTAAGAATTTGTACCCACATAATAAAATACTAAAATAATCATTTTATTGAGTAAAAATATGATTTCTTTGTAGATATGGAAAGTATGGAAACTTGATTTTTTTGTATTTGTTCTAGAATGAGAAATCGTACGAATCGGGTAGAGGAGGATAGTGCATTTTTTTTTATTTTTTTTTTTTTTTTAGCCAGATTTAATAACAGTAATTGTATGTTTTAGTTACAATTATATGTTGAAAATAGAAGTTTATTTAGTAGTAGATTTTTTATTTTTAGGTGAGAAATCACCCAATGACTTCTCTTCTCTCTTGGGCGGAGTGGGAGGGCGTGTCAGACTTTTACTGACTAAAACCCATTCCTATGTTCCTTTTTGCCTTCATTCCAGGGCCTCGAGGTTCTCTTTCACTCGACCCTGCTAGGCCCCTACGGTTTTGCTGAAATCTTCGACGACTTGGGCTCGGTCCGGATGTTACCGTATGGCCGAACGGCGAGCTACTCATTGCTCGTCGTCCGCAAGCCCACGCCTACTTGTCTGTGTAATATACCACGCTAACACCGCCAGGGAGGTCGTCGCATTCAGTAGTACGTAGTATAATAATATTTCTTTAATTTTATAGAATAAAGAATCTGTTGTATTAGGGCCTGATTTGATGAACCAATGGAACTTTCAGACTCAATGGTAAATATGTTTTGTATACTGCATATTACCAGAAATCATAGACCCTAGAAAAGCAAGATCAATGCCTTTGCGACAAGTATTTATTTAAAATATGTTTTTTTTTGGCAGGTAAAATCATCCAATGACAAATCCCACCCTTGGGTGGAGCAGGAAATAGTGTCAGACTCTTACTGACTAAAAACCTACCCTTCCATTCATTTTGCCTTTGTCCCGGGGCCCGTGGTGACATTCTCACATAACTTTTGGCCCCAGTAATTTAACATATGATAGTTATTATAACTAGAGAATAATTTGGTCACTGCTAATAATCTAGTTCAAAATTTCTTGCAGGACGGTTTAGCTCAGCAGTTTTATATGATATTTAAAAAAAAAACCGCCAATTTACGGATGTTGATACTACTAGACTTGTCTATTTTAGTTATTTTCATAGTATCATGTCATACGGTATCTTACTATGGGCTGTAGATATCTACTCAATTTTTATACTACAGATAAGAGCCATCAGAGCCATTTACAGTCTCCACAGGTTTTTTTTTTCTGTTAGGTTGGTGCAATTCTCTAATGGAACTGTTTAAGCCTTTGATTTATTGTCCTAATCCTGTGACGGTGCCTGGTCAATATATCTATGAAAACATCATGAAACTCAATGAAACCAAATTGAATTAATAATTAAATTTAACAATATTTTAAACTTGTGTTTAAAAGTTGGAGGATTATATTCAAGATAAAATGCTTGGCTCCATGCTGGTCAACCTTCACTACCACTACGGCGTACAAGTTGATTACTTTTGGAAATATATTTATTAATTCGAAAACTATTGCATAATATAAAATGTATAATGTAGAAGCATTTTTTTTAAAGTTAAATGTGAGTGCCATGGAGCAATTTATGGTTTTAGGTTACTACTGGACTTGTTTGATATAAATGAGCATGGCGGTAAAGAGTTTGTCATCCTCACTCAAATGTCTCACTGATAGTGGCGCGTGTTGGATTATTTGTATCCGTGAACGTACGCTGTCAGTTAAGACTGGTCATTTCTTACCTGTCAGTGGCTTATTTTAATATCTATAAATTATTTTAAAAATGTTTTTATTTTTATTTTATTTACATTTTTCTCACATGATAGCAGCGACAAGAAACATGTAACCGAGATATTTGTAATACATAACATGATTGCAAAAAGTGTCATAATTTTTTCTGACTGACATACTTCTTGCAATTTTAAAAGTGCCTGTAAATGGTTTACTTAAAATAAAACACTTTGAATCTATGGGTTGTTTCCCTGTCCTTCATTTCTATTATATATTTTAGAAATACTTACATAACATTTTTTTTTTATTAGTTCAGACAGCATTAATATCATAATCAATTAGTATTAATAGTGTTCATATTTAGTTTATGCAACATGTTTATAATAAATAATTAAACTGTTCTTTTTGCCTACTCTGTAGGATACAGATCTCAAGTTGTAACATAAACTGTACAATTGTTTGTACTAACAAAAAACAACATGAAATAAATATGTAAATAATTAATAGACTGAATAAATAAAATCACTTATTTATAAATCTAACCAAAGTGCATTACGATTATAACGGCTCAAGATTATTTAGTCCGTCTCATCACTAGTGCTACACTGGTCGCGTTGTGTATGTGTGGATAGCTACGCACACATGAACAAAGCTGCCGTCTTTTACCTAAACTCGAGCGATCAAATTTTGTGAAATGGCTCTTAAATCTTTCTCGCGAACGAAGTCGCGAGCACCTAGTGAGTACTAAATGAGACGGGGCAGAGAATCTCTGCCGCATGCCTGATGAGCTGTAGGTGCATAAAACAGCATTAGTGCTCAGACACAGCGACACAGGGTCGCGGCGGAGCACGAAGATGGCGGGACAACCTGAATGTCTTGTGGTGTGTCTTGAAGTGTGCGAGCTCGCCCGCGCCACAATTGTATTTGTCGTGTCCAGCTGGGCGCCAAGCGACCCCCTCGAGTTGCCAGTCAACCCTCGTTTATTTATTACTTCGTAAGGTATTGTAAAACATAGTTTGATACACTTTGAAATTCGACAGTGCAGCTCTCGGCTACATAACACAATCTCAAGAAATCCACTTTGATTTTAATGAAAAACTTTCTCCACTTGTATCAAAATGTACTATTGAGTAGTAGTGTACTTGTAGGGCTTAAGAGATACTTACTTTTAGCGTCCGCTGTAGTATTCGCGACGCCAATGCCGCTAGTGTTTGGGGCTACACCACCTAAACCAAAACTCGGAGTAGCTAAAATGAAAGAAAGATCGCGTTTAATTGGTGTTAAACTTAGTAATAGTTCCGGAACTACATTTAGATCGCGTTTTGGAATAAGGCGGTTTATATTTTCATATCTAAAATACCGACTCTTTCCCATGCAAGGGGCGTGAATACCATTTTGGAATGATTTACTTTACTCATGAATCATCATCTTCCTGCTCTCGTCCATATTACTTGGGTTTGACGCAACACTTTCTTTTTCCCATTCTGCCTTGCCACCCGACACGCTATCACCAACTCCCTTTTCTTTCATTTCACACCATCCATCTTTTCTTTTGCCTCCGTCTCCCTCTCCATTCATCCACACGTATATGCGCAACACTTTTAGTAACATGCATTTCAGCGCTCCTCTTCACATGACAAATAATTTCGCGATTTCAGATTTGGTCCCATAGTAAAAGTTGTTTGTTATTATGACAACAATCACGTGTTTAAGTATCGTTCCCTAATTACCAGTGACCCTACATACACGAGTATTTTTAGTGTATTAGACCATTTTTTACACGACTGCCCCAAAAAAAGGAGTGTTATGTTTTCAGGGTTCATGTACGTATGTGAGTTTTTTTCTGTAATTTTCTGGCTTTTCGAAATACGCGCTTCTCGCTTGTATGTTGAGCTCCTCCACGAAAGAAAGATCGAAAGAACTGAAATCCACATGAGTTGTGAACACGAGCCCAACATATAATACCACACAACTAAAGATTCTTTATATGTTAACTTACCTGAAATTGAAGGTTGTGTACCAGTCACACTAGTTGTACCCAATTTTGCACCTGGCAAATAAATGAAATAATAAATAATTAAATTATGATAGCATAGCATCAGCCTTATAATGTTCCCACTGCTGGGACTCAGGCCTCCTCTCTAGGAGAGGGAATGGGTCGTAATCCACCACGCGGGCCCAGTGCAGGTTGGTAGATGTCACATGTCTTCGAATTTTTGGTTCTAGAAAATGCCGGTTTCCTCACGATGTTTTCCTTGAGAGCAGTAGTAATGAAATAAATTACACAAAGTAATGTGCCTTGTTGGTTTTGAAACCGCGACCTACAACTCTTAAGTCGGGGCCGTTACCACTCGGCCACCACTGCTCTGCATCAATTATGATATCTCTCATAATATGCTGCACATAATTCCAACCGTTACTACTACTGTCTACTACTGTCTACTCTACAATGTTAATTTAAATACTAATTTCTGTAAACATCTTCGTCCGCGTAAAAGTAAAAGAATATAATATGCCTATGTCACTCAGTAATAAAGTAGCATTTTTAATGGAAAAACAATTTTTAAAATCGATCCCGATGTTTTTGAGTTTATTCGTTCCAAACAAAAACACAAATCTTTTCTCCAGTATAAGACTAGCATTCCCTAGCATGCCCGTGTATATTTTATCGGCAATCTGTATAATTCAGGTATTCTATACAATACCGAGTGCGCAGCCGGTAATGTATGTAAAAGACGATAGCAGGGAAGGAGGTGATGTAATTTTAGGGCACCCCGACACGGACAGGTTAGGTTAGGATTTTTTTGGACTGGAGGTGGCTATCTCACTCTTAACCTCAACTAGTAACCAGAGTTGGGTGCAGGAAGCTGTAAACTCCGTAAACCTCTAATCAGGTTGCTAGCTAAGGGCGTGGACTACATGTCTACGGCACGGCACCGCCACCGCGGAACGTCACGACACCGCCAACAGAACACGTCACGGCATCGTCCCACGTCACCACGTCACGTACCGCCACACGGCGTCGTGCCACGGCACGGTGCAAAAGCTATTTAGTGTATAAATGGGTTATTTTCCTTCGTTTGATAGATTTTAATAGATATTAGTTTACTAAAAAATTATAAAATTAAAATAGCTTCATAATTCAATATGTTTAAGGAAAAGGTAATAGAAATAATGTGAGTTACGCCACGGTATTTCTTAGCGATTCGCCGTATGCCACAACGGTGCACCGTACTCGCCACCGTGCCGAGACACGACGCCGTCTCACGGCAACGGTGTCGTGCCGTTGCACGGTGGCGGTGCCGTGTCGTAGACATGTGGCCATGCCCTAAGTGATGAAGTGATTTTTCTGCGGCTACTTGGAGCTTAAACAACCATATTTTTAGTATACTTATGCGAAACCCGAAACACGGGTCTAGTATATTTACGCAAAGAATCTATGTACAAAATTTTATAACTGTATCATGAAAAATCACAAAGTTATAAGTCTGTTATGTTACCTGGTTGCCCACACAAACATACGGTCACCGGGGCATCCGGGCCACTGAGGGATTGTTTTGCTCCCGCACCCAGCCGTACCTTAGCGCCTAATGCCCGCTACAACTTACCGTAACCTGGGTATTGGTTGTGTCCAACTTGTGACATTTTTTTTTTATATTCGCTCGCGCATTTTTTTTTTTAGGCTCGCTAAATGATGTACTTTTGAGCAGACCAGACAGTGTGTGTGCAAGCGAGAATGTGAAACAAAATGGAACGAATGATATTGTCGCGTTACAACAGCATAAAAATCATCAATATCTCACCAGAACTAGGCGCAATAGTATGATAGGGGCCCTTTCTAGCACTCAATAGCCTGTACCCGCTCTCCGGTTCACAAGGTATCGGACTAAGTTCAAAGTTCGGCTTAGTTAAAACAGTGGTAGGGGGCAACATTTGAAATGTTTGCGTTATCGGTATCAACACACCACGGACTGGAGAACTTGGGTTTGGATTCATAGCGCTGAAAGGAAGGGAAAATTTTTAGGGAGAGATGGGTAGCTAAAATCTATTTGTTTCTTACTGGTTACACTGTACGTAATGCAGATTACTCTGGAAATATATAAGTTGGGAAGTTTTTGTGTGTTATCATTTTAGCCAAAACACATCTGAACATAAGCATACCCCAAGTTTAGCCATAATGACCGGTTCTGTGCGCATTTTTTCCTTAATTTTGCCTAAAGGCTAAATAAATTGATCCATTACACCAAATACATTCGGCATTTGAAAATTCTGCCGAATACGCCGAATATAGGCCTACGTCCAACAGTGGACATAATGCATCATGCAGGCCCAATGCAGATTAGTCTTCTTTAGTTTACCTACTTACATTTCAAGCTAGTTTCTAAATAGACAAAGTATTATTGGTTTGACTTACCAAGAATGCTAGTGGTAGTGGTGGCTGTACTTGTAGAACCGAACAACCCAAGCCCAGTGCTCTGTGTTGAGGCAGCGGTCCCAAAGCCAAAGCTTCCTAATCCACCAAGACCTGTGCTAGCCGTTGTTGCTGGAGCACCGAAGTTTAACCCTGGAAAGTAAGAAATATATTTGATTGATTGGAATTCAATGAATATGAAATTGTAAATGGATATTGCATATGGAGATTATTCTAATATTAGAAGACAGTGCTTATCAAACATCCCTGATAGCCCTAAAATTTATAAAAGAAAAATACAACTATTGAGTTGTATTGATCACAAAATCTCAGAAACTATAACACCTACAAACTTAAAGTTTAGCAGGTGGGTACCTTATAGGATGTATACATCTGCTAAGAACAGATTTTACCAAACTTTACCCCTTAGGGGGCACAAATAAATTATGCATATTATAAAAGCCAAAAGTTTGTAATTATATGTACGTGTATGTTTGTTTCTTCTTTATGCTCAAACGGCTGAATGGATTTTGATGATTTGGCTCACAGTTAGACCATGTTCTGCTGGGATTTTTGATTAAGAGCATACTTTTTATCCCAGCAGTATTTTCATTGGGTCAATTAGCTACTAATAATACAATGATCAATAATGACTGCTACAAATCAACAAATAAATGACAAATAAATAGGCTGTATTTACCTGAAGTAGTACTCGCTGCATTAGCACCTGTAGCACCAAAATTAATGCCACTTGCACCCTGCAAGCCTGCAGTACCAAATGCTGGTGTAGTCGTTCCAAAAGTGGGGGCAGCACTTGCACCAAATGCAGGTGCAGTTGTCGCTCCTGGGATGTACAAATTAAGTGTTTTAGTAGGTAATGGTGACATAAGGTTGAAATTGAGATTGGATATAATGAACGTGTAAACTTGTGTTTCAGTATTTAGTATCCTAATGGTTTTAAATTAATCTGATTAGATTCTGAACTTGACTATGGTTACGTGCAGCTGCCCACTTTAATTAAGACCTGAAAATCGGTTACTAGCACTGCGTAGCTACAAGCTATTTAGCATTCAAGGTCGACCACCATGATGGTTAAATTTTTGTGATGAGGATTAAACTAGGTTTAAGATCATTAAATTACATTGAGATTTCACTTAGGGCTGATTTCATCATTCAATATAAAAACTTAGTTCAACTAAACTGAGCTCAGCGTAATCTAGTTTAAAGAACCGTGTCGTAAACATGGGCGACAACAAAAGAATTGAAACTGAGTTTAGCGTAAACTAGGTTCAATTCATAGCGGTGAAACGCAAAATTAAGCTATAATCTCAATTAGTCGCTCAAACTGCGTTTTGTTTGAAGGAATCGCGATTAGTTTATTGGTGAATTTGGCTCTGAACCTCTTTCATTGTGATGTCGGTTAAAAACTGGCTGCTTATATCATATTCATGTGACAGACTCTTTCATGATTATGTTTTGAATAATGTTTTTAGAATATAAATAATTGGATTAGAAAATGTTGAATAGATCACAATAAAATACATTTACTTATGACACAAATACCTACTAATCCTTGTTATGACAAAGTAACTTTTATGTGAACTAGTGAGTGAGAACTGACGGAGTTGGAGACCTCATATTAATCTACGAAATTCACTTGATATTTACATTTTAATAATACAATTTGTACTTTTTATGTTGGAATACTTACCAAAACTAGTAGATGCTGTAACACCAAAGCCTGGTGTAGCAGTGGTGCCGAAGTTGGGAGCTGTAGATGTAGCCCCAAATGCAGGTGTCGCAGTACCACCGAATGTGGGCGCTGCCGCCCCAAAGGCAGGGGTGGTGGTGGCCCCAAAAGCAGGTGTGGTGGTCGCCCCGAAAGCAGGGGTGGTGGTGGCTCCGAAAGCGGGGGTTGTGGTGGCTCCGAAAGCGGGGGTTGTGGTGGCTCCGAAAGCGGGTGCTGTAGAGGCCCCAAATGCAGGAGCGGCAGATGTCGCTCCGAAGGCAGGCGTAGAAGCACCAAACGCTGAAGTTTCTGCAGCCGGAGTCCCTCCAAAAAGACCCGATGGCTGCGACGTCGCAGTTAATCCAAACCCAGGTGTCGCAGGTCTAAATACAAATTCGGATAATATAGTCAAACACTATTGGTATATTCTTGGTAAATAGGTCTGAGTAGAGGTTAATGGCGTTAAGAATTGCCAAAACAACTTGTAACACACGAAAAAATAGGTATAAATCACACTGAAAGAGGTTATATTTATAAACAACACATTCTTTTTTAATTTTGACGTTCATACATGACTTGTAAGATTTGTTTTTATAAACAAATGAGTTATTATACCAAAGAAGTTTAAAATAGTTCATGAGATTAGTTTTGAACAAAAAGTTTATTTCAGTACTTGTTGGCGCCGAAGTTAAAGCCTCCTGTAAGTCCCGATGTTGCAGGTGCACTCGATGGAGTGCCGAAAGAAAACGACATTTTTACTAACTAGATACCTTATACTTAATTGTCTTTATTTTAATAGAATTTCAAATACTATGAATAAAAATCAACGCGGCAGTTACAAATGTCTGAGTAGAACAGACATTTTGATTAAATTGACAGAATGATAAAGTGTTGCCAATTTAATTCTACTACTACAATTAGTGCTAAATAGTCATTCGCCTCGTCGCCACGTCGTCGCCTCGCCGCCTCGGTCGACGAAACATTTGTATACAAGTATACATTAACAGTTTTTGGCGGGATTTTGTTAAGTAAAATTTAGCGCTGGCTGTTCATCATTCACAAATTAATTCCTATGGGATATTGTGAAGTAAAATTGGTTCAGTTTTGTATCTCAAGTGCTTACACATCTGGACAATACCTGTGTTAAATCATTGAAACTATTGGTCGGTAGAATAGAACTGAGAATATTTGTAGTACTAGCTATTACCTGCGACTTCGTTCAAATAGAATGGAAAAGTTCCATTCCCACGGCAATAAAAAAAAAGTAATTAGGTTACATATTTTAATATACTTAAGCTATGTTTCAATGAAAACTCCGTCAATTTTGTTATACTATTTCGAAGATTTATTCCAGTTTCGAATCCCGTTCTCTTGACAAAATAAAAAGTTGCCAAACTAACTCCTAGTAACATCAGATATGGATCCGTTATTGAAAGTCCAATCTAAATCGCTCCAGCCATATTGGAGATGTGGCTCTCTGGAGTTTAACCAATTTTGACTTTTATTGCGTTGATGGCATGAGAAATAGTGACTGCAGTAAATAGTTGGTATTGTAATCACTTTTTTGCTTTTAATGCTTTTTGTTTACAGAATAGAAGTCAAAATCAATTAAATGGACTGTAAAAAAGTTTTTTGAAATGTGTAATCTTACTGCGAATGCAGTATAAGTATGTCTAAGTAGGTATAAAGCTGAAGAGTTTGTTTGTTTGAATGTGTTATTCTGAAGAACTACTGGTTAAAGTGATTTTTGTCGGAAATACGTTTTTAAATGGCTTCTATAGTGGGCGGCAGTTCAAAAAACCAATGATGACTAAATCGGGAGATGAAGTTTGTTGTTACAGCTACAGGAACAAACAAAGATTTCAGTATCCAAAGTGATGACTGCAACTGGCACAAACGTCCACCAATCAGAACTTGTTATGACTTACTATAGCATGCAACATACTTCCATACATTTATACCAGATATAGGCAAAATGGATCACGTTAAGGTCTGAATTGTGTTTACGACTTAAACTGAATTGTTGAAGGGATGAAGCTTGAATTAAACTGTATGGGGGATCCTTACAGGCTAAAAGTAAATTAAAACATCATATCAGCCGAAAGACGTCCACTGTTGGACGTAGGCCTCCCCCAAGTGTCGCCACAATGAACGGTCCTGTGCATTTCGCATCCATCGGATTCCCGAAACTCTTGCCAGGTCATCGGTCCACCTTGTAGGAGGTCTTCCAACACTGCGTCTTCCAGTACGCGGTCACCATTCCAGAACCTATCGGCCCCAACAACCATCCGTTCTGTGAGCAATGTGCCCTGCCCACGCCACTAAGTTTGGCGATTCTTCGAGCTATCGGCAACCTATCTATCATTTCTGATTCGATCACGCAACGAATCTCTGAGCACTAGACCTTTCCATTGCCATTTGATTGACTTTAAGCCTTCTGATAACGCCCACATGTTGGACGAGAAGATACCGCGCAACTTTCCGAACGCCGCCCAGCCGAATCGGATTCGACGGTCAACCTCTTTCTCGAAATTAGATCTACCCAACTGGACTGTCTATCCGAGGTAAGTAATCTTCGATAACTTCGAGTGTAGCGTTTCCGATTTTGGTTTTGACTATGTTCATTTTAAGACCCACCCCACTCTTTCGAAAGCTCCACCGCCATTGAGCATTGTGCTGAGCTCCGTGTCTGTAGTCTCAGCCATGACTACTATGTCTTCGGCGAACCGAAGGTGATTGATGTACTCGCCATTGACATTGATACCCAGTCCATTCCAGTCCAGAACAGACATCCTCCATTGCGGGCGTGAATAGTTTTGGAGAAATGACGTCTCCCTGCCTCACACCCCGTTGCAGGAGGATAGGTTTCGAGGTCTGACCTTGAAGTCGGACTGACATAGTGGCGTTTTTGTACAAACACTTCAGTACGACATATACAAACATTCCAGACATACACAAAAATTAAAAAAATAACTTAACAACTAAATAAAAGTAATCTAAAAAAATTTAGTCAAGTCCCTAATTCGACGAATTAGTCAAATGGTTCCACGAAATATTCTTCTCGGCCTTGCGTTTTGGTTTCTTTCTAATTATAGAACTATGTGACCGTTTTGCTCTTTTCTTCTTTTCGTAACGTTCCACTAAAATGTCAGTCAAAGAGAATACAATCTTAGGCCCTATTCACGACTTCGGTCTTAGCGGCGAGCGGGGCCTTATCGGTACGCGATTGGTCGACGCCGCTCATGGCGGCCATAGCGGCGCGCGCTCGACCAATCGCCTGCCGGTATCGCCCTGCTCGCACCGCCGCTCGCCGCTAAGACCGAAGTCGTGAATAGGCCCTTACGTAGTCTCTTTGAATCGATGCTTTGAATACACGTAAGATGCAAAGAGTACAGTAAACACGGAACACAGAAAGAACCTGGAAATAGTAAGTAGGCGTGGCACTGTCGCCGCTAGTGAGTACTGCAATACGCACTTGCAGTTCAAGCGCTCTCATTCGCAAACTAGACTACGTCAACATACAATTTACATAAAATAATATTAAAATGCCTTATTGTGCCATTCTGGACTGTAAAAACCATAGTCGGACTAAAAATCTAACTCATGGAGGTGTATCATACCACCGGTAAGTATTATTTTCGAATTTATTTTAATAAAATGAAAAAATAAAATTTCGTCAAACATTGCACAAGACATACAAACAAAAATTGTCCTTAACTTCATGCCAACAAAGTTGATTTTCTTTTCCCGGTTATTAGCCTTTCTGGAATATTCGTATCTCTACCTATACTTTTGACGCCATCCAAATAGTGCGTGACTTTATCGATAAAATCAATCGACATGTATTGCATTGCCTTTTTAAAATAAAAGAATTTATACTTGAGAGTATGAGTATTAAAATACAGATAATTATTAAATTAATAAAGTTAATAAAATAAATATTGTAGGATGATATTCGTGATGCAATTTTAAATAAATCTAGCTAAAGAGCTTGGAACAACATAGGGCGTTTGAATTATACCTTATGTTTAGTCGTCGCCGGCTTCGTCCGATCACACTTTTCGTAACGAATGCATAATAACTTTAATTTCGGAAGTTAATGTCAAAAAATGAAACCAAACCGTAAACACAGACTTCCGCAATCAAAGTTATTTTACATTATTTAGTTTTTTTGAAGTCAGTTGTATTTTTTTGTAAAAGAGTTTTTTTTTGTATTTTACCTTTTTCACTACGTATTTATACTAAGTTCTTATTTGTGTAATTGCAGTACTTGTTACATTGTTACACCTATATGTCCGTAGTATTCAACATAAATAACATAACCTAAATTTTAAAACGGGCAACTAACTTGATTATTTAAAAGTGCCCGTTAATATTTTAATTAAATTCTTTGATCAAAATCATTTGACAGTTTTATATTGTCTTAAACTCAAATAGCAATGTAATAATAAAACCTTGCGAGGTTTTCAGCATTTTTTTTCATTTACCCAGTATAAAATGAACAAATACAAACAAATAGGTATTTGATTTACATGCAAATAAATACCCTTTTTACTGCGTTTAGAAATTACCCTACTACATATTAATTTCATTATTTTAATACTATCGCATACGATATTTTTTCGCATTATATTTTATGTTTGTTTTCATACTATCGATATTATTACGATCGAATAAGGGTACGTCACTATTTGAGTAGCGACCTGCATTTGCGTCAGTGATACGCCATTCAAATACCACCCTTATTTTTATAACGTTACAGTTCATACTGAACAACGCCATCTAGCGACGAGTGGCGGTACTCGGTAGTCCAAGATGTATTTCTTTCTTGTTTTTGTCAATTTGATTTATAGATCGTTGACTTTAAAGTTGCATTTCGTATAACATTTATTTTTTTAATTTGTTTACGCCCAATTTTTGTTTTAGCCAATCGTATCTTCCGGTTTGCAGTAAGAGTAAATCGTAAATGTGTGAGTTTGGCGACACCGGTTCTGGTACAAACATTTTCTCAAGCTAGTTCTAGTGTCTTTCTGTGTTCTGTGACAGTAAATAAGGGGTAAGATGTCAGTTGTCAATGAACAGTCAATGAATTTACTACCCCAACTCAGAGCATTGGTCTGTATAAAAGTAATTATTAATTATTTCCTTTGATTTGTATGTTGATAAGTAACGAAATGAACCATTTGGCTTGGGGTGGACATCTTGCACGATCTTGTACTGTTGTTTTTAAAACCACACCTGTAAGTCTTGGGATTCCTCATAGAGTGACAAAATATCCTTCACCAAAATTAGTTCGATACACACCTCCACCGATAACCGTGATTGAAGAAATATATCGTAGAATGCCCACTGGAAACCTGAGAGTAGAATCAGGTATAACGGATCCTGCGAAGATAGTTAATTCAGATTTATTTATTTCACTTGGTTGATACCAATGTTGATTTTACCTACTGAATTCAAATTCAAAAAAGAACTCGGCATGCGCAGTTTCCAGGATTATTTGGAAATAAAAGAATTTATATTAATATAATTTTTCGTTTAACTAGTCTTGTTCTTTTATTATAAATGACCTTTCGAGCCCCATACAAACACAGATTGGGCACGCCACAATTATGGCAGTACGTCACCTCTTTAAGGAGTAGCTGGGAAGACCTCACGGCGTCCTCACCTTCCGCATGGTGCAGGTTCTCACTAGAAATGGTAAGTTCGGGTATTTCCTGCACCGGATTCGTGCGGAAGAGACGCCCGGGTGTCACCACTGAGTCGACACGGTGGAGCATGCGACAGAAGTGTGCCCCGCCTAAGCACAGCATCGCCATGTCCTCGTGGGGGCGATCGGTGGCAGCGCTCTCTCGTGCCGGGCCTTATTACAGACCTTGGTCCAGAGCGAGGAGTGGCAGGCGTTCGTCTCCTTCTGCGAAACAGTAATGCTAGCAAAGGAAGCGGCCCCGCTTGGGAAGAGCGTCGCCGTGTCCTTGTGGGGGCGATCGGCGGCAGCGATCTCTCGCGCCGGGGTTTGGTTCAAGCCATGCTCCGGAGCGAGGAGGAGTGGCAGGCGGTCGCCTCCTTTTGCGAAGCAGTAATGCTAGCAAAGGAGGAGGCCGACCGCATCAGGCAACGGCGTACACGCCGCCGCCGCCGCCGGGTTTCCGATCCCGATTTCCGGCCACCGTAGGCGCGGGCTCGCGGACGGCGGGCAATGGGTAGCTCGCTGTCCGTCCGTCCGGTAACAGACCGTTCCGAGCTCAAGTCGTTTACGGCGCGCACTGTTCCCGCGCGCCTCAAGGAATTGTCAGCAAACTGTAGGGGCCCAACAGGGCCGAAGCCTACTGGGGTCAAAGGGTATGTGAAAATGGCACCCGGGGCCCTGGGACCAAGGCGAAGAATGGAACGGGGTAGGTTTTTAGTCAGTAAAAGTCTGACACTACTTCCCGCTCCACCCAAGGGCGGGATTTGTCATTGGATGATTTTACCTACCGAAAAAAAAAAAAAAGCAAAGGAAGCGGCCGATGTCCAGCCACCGTAGGCGCGGGCTTACGAACGGTGAGCAATGGGCAACTCGCCGTCCGGTTGTCTGGTAACTGTCCGGACCGGGCCCAAGTCCTTGGCCGCGTGTAGTGTTCTACGCGCGCTTCAAGGAGACGTCAGCAAAACCTACTCCCTACCTTGGGTCGTGTGAAAGAGAACTCCGGGGCCCTGGAACGAAGGCAAAGCAGGAACAGGAGTCGGTTTTAGCCAGTAAAAGTCCGACACGCCGTTCGCTCCGCCCAAAGCTAGAGATGTCATTGGATGATTTCCCATGTATAAAAAAAATAAAAAATAAAACCTAAATGATATTCAATAACATGTTTATATATACAAAGTAGGTATTGTGTCTTACTTGTAGGTACCGAAAATAATTGTATCGTTTACTAATATAATGGCTGGTATTATCATAAAAACATTAGTTAGTTTAGTTAACTTATTGGAAAGCACTTAACCCCAAGACAAAAGCACCTTTGTAATATTGAAGTTTGATTTGCCACGATTCATTACGATTTCAATCCGAAAGCAAACCGAGGGGCCCCGAGTGTTGCTAAAGTTTAATTGACTTTCAAGATTTTTAATTTCAAACTCTAGAAAAGATACACCGGAGAGAAACTCGGGAGATTGAGGGGACGCATTTGGAATGTAACTAAAAATGCTTTAAAACGTCGTGTGTCCTAGAGACGACTGATGCGAAAATGAGCGTTGGAAAGATCAAGGTCATAGATTTCACTGGCGTCCGAAAGTGCGTTAAGTCCTCGATCACCAAAGGGCCTGGCTTACTGGCTATATTTAGGTACGATGGTGCAGCCTCCTGTACTGTGAAACGGCGACTAGACTACGACACAATGTCGTGCCGTGCAGATGATGTACTGTGCCGAACTGTGTTGAATCTTGAAAATGTATGACAAGGCAACATCGTAAAACCCTTTGGTTAAAGACTGCATCCCGCAATTTTTGTTGAGGCAACGCCTGAACAACAGGGTGTCTTGTTGCGTGGTGAATATGCATCCGCTCAACACGGTTCGGCCGGCACTGCAGCCCGGCACCGTATGCAATCAGGCGCCGCGTCGTTTTAAGGCCCTAGCTACCGATGTCCCGAGCAGTGCTATAAAACAGTATGTAACTTCTTCTGAAGCCTACTCCTTGGTAACGGCTAGGTCAATATTTTTGAATAAAATACATATGTTTGTGTACAACATTATCACCATAATTATGTATGATTTTTTTGTAAGACTAATAATTTTGCCAAAAAAGAAATAACAACATGATGTGTATTCGCTTGTTTTCCCTACTCCTTTCAAACGGCTTTGATTTTTAACCGACTTCGAAAAAGGAGGAGGTTCTATGTTCGGCTGTATGTATTTTTTTTTATGTATGTTCACCGATATCTCTTCAATTATTGTAGACCGAATTCGATTTTTTTTTATTTTGTTTGAAAGATATTACTTCCAAATTGGTTCCATAAAACTATATTATATTATTGTTTATTTATATTCTTAAGTATCATATTGTTTCTGCATTGTGTGTGTCTATATAATTGCGTCAAATAAAATATTTTTCTTTCTTTCTTTCTTTCTTTATATTTATGATCTGATGATGAACTTTGAAGATATAGACCAAAACTCCTCAACAAATCATAGTAGAACTGTCGTTTTTATATGTATGTTCACCGATATCTCGGTCAATTGTAGACCGATTTTGAAAATATTTCCTTTGATTGAAAGGTCATACTCCCTTGTTGGTCCCATAGAAATATTGTTTTGATCTGATGATGAACTTCGCAGACATAGGACGGAACTCTTCAAAAAATCATAGCAAAATTGTCGTAACAAGTACATTGCTTTGTATAAACACGCAGTCGGGTAACTGACTGAAAGAAAAAGGGGAGAGGATACATAGAACTGATGATGATGAATTCAGAAGGTAGGTAAGAACCGGAATTCTATAATAAATCAGTGTATCCTAGCCGTGTTTGCTATTATTAGAATTCTCATGATGATTTGATGAAGGAACCGAATGACGGAAGGTATTTATCTATTTAAGTTTGGCTAAGGGGTATTTTTTTTACATTGAAGTCGGTTGTATTTTTTTTTGCAAAAAGTTTTTTTTTAGAAATATGTTTACATAAAAAAAATGCTGGTTGAGTGTTTTTCAGAATGTACATAGCATAATTATGTAAATCAATCAATATTTCGCAAAGAAAATGGACTCAAAATGTCAGCTGGGCTTTATCCGGCCATATGTTCAAGGGACTTTATGTGTGTGAAATGTCGTGTACGGTGTACCTACGACTACGCGCCGTGATAATGCGGCCAAGTCCAAAGTCGACTACTGTACCTCTACCATGAGTTTTAAGCAATAGTATTCGTCGCTACTCGATATCGACGCCGTAAATATTTTGTATGGCAAAGGATCATGACCAACAATGTATGGAAATCCGTCTCAAGTTGAATCACAATAAATATTTATTTATTATAGAGAACGCTTTATATACTATTAAATAAAAGTGTTCATTTTCACACAAATACCCGAGTTTTGAAGTAATTAAACAAAAACGGAGATAACCTACAAACTATGTCTAACCTACTCGCAATTTCTAAAATAACCACAATCACTAATGTAGGTACAAAACATGAATGTTAGTTAATAACAAAACGGAACAGCTGCAAATTAAAAATTAAAACGTAAAATAAATGCTTTTATGGCCTTGCAACATTGATGTGACAATATCTAAATAAAACGAAAACCTCAGTCAGATAGATTATTTATTAATTTCAATATATCCCATTATGAAGTGTAAATGCAGTTTCTTGAAGCAACATCTTCTATGGTTAGGTGATTAAATCCCTAATACATCGGTACAAACTGTCTGGTCAACTGTATACCAGTAAAGTCTCTTAACTGTGAGGGAATTAACCACTGACCATGATATAAGTGATAATTTCATATTGGTGCTCCTGGTATTATATAAAACCTGTGATTTGAAAGTACAAGCTCCTTTATGGCAGCAGGTATAAGGAGACGTTCTGATTCGAAACAGTCAACAAATATGCAATGATTAACTGTATTCGCAGCTCGTCTGTCTACTGATGATGTTATTTTATATCTTGCTGGAGAAGGTTCACAGGAATGTTGCGGGGTATGATGCGGAAGGGGTGGCGTTGCAGGTATATTAGATTCTCCACTTGTTCCTACTTCTGGCAGCATGGGGCGATTGATGTCATGGTGGTTTTGATATCTCATAGAGAAGTCTATAAGCTGCCACCCAATAACACACTCTTTCCAATCTTGAAACCTATAAAATAACAAATTGACATACTAACTATTCAATATCAAAACAAAACAATATGGAATATCAGCATTACCGTTTCAGCTGAAGGACGTCCACTGTTGGACATTGACCTCCTTCAAGTGTCGATACACCTAACAGTTCTGTGTGTCTCACATCTGTTCTGTACTACTAATAGAGTATTATTATATGGGTCAGTATATCTCAAGAACTCTTGGGTTCTGAACCTTTAGAAGGCGTATGAGGAGCTGAACCAACTCGCAGAGGCCCTTTGGACATTTTTAATGGGACATGGTACCAACCAACGATCATCCCTGTATGTGCTATGCTTTGCACTCAAGGACAACCCGCGGTTGGTGGGAGACTATTGCAACATATGAAAACAAAGATAATAGGGCTATGGTTATTGAAGTCTTAAGTGGAATGGTTACCAGGAACTATGTTAAGATTATATTGTTATTAGTGGGAAAAATATCAGCATTTTAGAAATATGTGTAAATCAATAAATATTTACCAAGCGCAGTGGAACCCTTCTTAGTATAATGTTCCTTTCTTGACAGTCAGATCTCACAGCGTGTGTTCTTAATGCACATAAAATAGTCCACAAAAAAAGCATATATACTTCTGTGACCAAAAGCAGGCAATGGTATGATATTTTCTCCATCAATGTGTGTTTGCTCGATCTTGAAGTATTACCATACACTCTGTACAAAGAACACTTTCTGATGAAAGCTGAAATAAAAGAAAATATTTCTTAATGCCGCTGTTTTTCTGAAATATTAATTCAGGTTATAAACCAATCCTCACATATTATAAAACAAAGTTCCTCACTGTTTCTGTTGGTCGTTATGATTATGATAAACTCAAATAATACTGAACAGATATTCATGCAGTTTTCCAAGTTTCAGAGGATCATTGTTAGATTAGTTATTAAAAAATAAAATGGCAGTCGAAGTCTGACCATAATAATAAAATACTCATTATAAGTTGCACTGCAATAAGTTTACAGGTTGTTACCTTTTTATAAGTACAGGATGCTGGCATGTCTGATAATCTAGAAGTAATATACAGTAAAACTTACCTCAGTAGGAGATATCCAATATAGTAATCATCGTCGTAGACGCTTGTTCCAAGGAATGCTGCGGGTGATTTCTCGGTATCAAAAGTATACAATTGACACATCTGTTTCTCATTACCACCAGTTGATCAGAATATGTTCTTTCTGTATTCCGTGATCAGAATCAAGCATCGACTTGATTAAGTAAGACTCAAAACACAACGTTCAGGCGTAATAAAACACAACTAAGTAGATATAAAACGTCCCGTCGTAAGTTACATAAAAACCCGCTACGTTGTTTAAAACAAACACACCAAAGAATTTGTAATTATTACTTTTAAGTGGGGAAATTCTCAATCAACACATAAACAGCAAATATGGCTTCCGTAGGCGCCGCCCCGGCTTAGGGATTTAGGGATGCGAACTGAAATCGATTTTATAGGTCAAGTGAATTGATTTTTTAAATCGATCTTAAACAATTAATAAATTCGAATTAAATCGATTTTAGAAACTCGAAAACGAGCTCCAATGTTTTTACGTGCAGAATACAACTACTAGGTACTATACGTAATCGGATTATTTATTCTGTTTTCTACAACCAAAAATATTATTTAATTGATTTTGTACTCGATTATTCCGTTACTCTTTAGGAAATCTATTACTGAATCGATTCTTTAGACTTGGTCTAAAGAATAAATTCAGTAATAGATCGATTCGAATAGATTTAAAAATCGATTTTGTGCAGTAGTAATAAATAAATAATCGCCATCCCTATCGGCCGGTCCGTCTGTCATCTAGCTTGACAATGACTTTATACGAAAATGTCAACTAGCAATCGTTAATTTACTGTTTATCTTAAAATCATAATTCCGGATACGAAAACAATATACCTGAAGTGAAAAGCTTGCAAAAAATAAGCAAATAATTTATATATTAATTTGATTTTCATACATGCAACTTTGTGAGACTGCTTTTGAACAATCTCCTTTGCAGCGCCTCTAGCGGTCACTTGCAGAACCACAATTTGCCATACAAAATATTTACGGCGTCGATATCGAGTAGCGACGAATACTATTGCTTAAAACTCATGGTAGAAGTACTGGGGGCCTTAATGTGACGTGTTAAAATGTCAAGCGTGCGAGCAAGGAAGAGGAATAGAGCTATGTAGGTATAACTCAGCTATACATATAGGGTAACGTAGGGTAGGGTAGGGGGTTATTTATAGGGTAGAGTAATAGGGGGTACCCTATAAGTAAAGCTCCATTCCTTTAACAATTCGGTTTAGGTCGTCAAATGGATTGTGTTACGAGCTCGTAGTAGGGCCTCAGAGAGCTTAGTGTAAACACAAGCAAACCCAAACGTTATATGCTACTTACCTTACCTTACTACCTATGGATTACCTTAAGATATTTAACGATGGATAGGTATTCAATTTTAGTACAAATAGACGTCTACGCAATTATGTAGTCAAAAAGTAATGGATGAGAAACGCACAGAACCGGGAGGCATGGGAAAAAAAAACAAAAAAAAAAACAAAAAAAAATGCGCAAAAATCCTTGCACTGAGTGTCATCTGGTCATCACAAGAGTGGAACCTATTACATACATAGGTATTCTTGTGTTAGCACTAGATGTATGCCAAATTGTTTGGCTTGAATTCATCGGTATGTTTCACTGTACTCACGTAGTTCATGACTATTTGGATAGATGGCGTTTTCACCAACATATGTACTGAGTATTTTGGGACTTTTTTTAATTAGTGCTTCAGGTAGTTTAATAAGAAATTAGGATCAAAACGTGTACTATTGGACAATGCTAGTGATCGAAATAAGTAGGTAAGTATGGTTACTGAATCACGAACCCAGTTCAGTTCTTCTGAAAGATAAAGATAAAAAAAATATTATATTTTGTTGTCCAACGATCGCGGTTTAAAAATATTTTTCTGTAAAAACATGAGCACCTATGCAGTAGAACAAGGTGCAGGTTGTGTAGGTGAGTTTCATGTCATGTTTGTGAACGCACTCACAATATTTACAGACTCCTGTAGATATTGTAATTCCTAGTGTGGGGCAAAGTTTTTTTTTTTATTAAAAAAGAAAAGAAAGAAAAATAGAGATAGAATTGTAAGATGACGGGTTATTAGGTAAGAATCACAACTATTATCAAGGTTAAGCTGCAATGGCATCGTCGGTCAGATTATGGATGGGTGACCGTCCGTGTCCTTTCGAAAATACCTACAGGTTACATCAGAAAAAAAACATACTCGTTTATCATAAAAATAAGATGCGGACCTGTCTAGTCCGCCATTTGCAATGAAAGATTTTACAATTCATAAAGAAAAAGTTAATATTTCATTCCGCCGGTAGACCAGTTTTTAACGAACGAAGTTCCTTTCTATTTATCTTGTATAATTAGTGCATTGTTCTACAAAAGCGTGCACTTTTGATTTAATGTTTTATGATTTTAAATTTATTTTTAGTCTGTAGGGATCCCACATACAGTTAAATTCAAGTTGCATCCCTTTAACAATTCAGTTTAGGCCGTAAAATGGGTCGCGTACACATTGCTGATACAAAAGCTGACAGTCTGACACACACTCTCTCACACGCCCATAGCTGGTACAAAAGTATGCAAGTAGGTTGCATGCCAGTAAGTCATAACAAGTTTTGATTGGTCGACATTTGTGCCAGCAAAACCATCACTTCGAATACTGAAATCTTTGTTCCTTTAGTTGTAACATCAAGCAACTACCGCCAACTGTGGAGTTGCGTCCATAAAACAGGTATTTCCGACAAAAAAAACATTTCGATCCGTAAACGCATTCAAACAAACATACGCTTCAGTTTTATAATATTCCTACTTAGGCATACCTATACTCCATTCGCAGTAAGATTAGACATTTCAAAAAACCTTTTTTGCTTCTCGTTCAACAGATTTCGAAAATCTTTTAAAAAGTAACAACATTTTTACAAAAAATCGGTGTTTCTTTAATAGTTTGGTATCCAGCCTTCCGTTGGAATTGATGGATTTGATGATGGAACCGAATGGCGGAAGGTTAGGAATTTATGTTTGGCTGAGGGGTACTCCAACTAAAAAGTGTGAAATAAAAACTTAAAAAAAAAACAACCGACTTAAAAAAAACACACAAAAAGTGCAAAATAACTTTAATTTCGGAAGCCGGTGTTAAATAACGAAGATACCAAACTATTACAAAAACACCGACTTCCAAAATTGAAGTTATTTTACAATTTTTTGAGTTTTTTCTGAAAAAAAAAAAAATAGTTTTTTTTTTTTTGTAAAAAAGGGTTTTTTTGCCACCAATGCAATAAAAGTTAAAATCGGTTGATCGGACAGTAAAAAAGGTTCGAATGGAGTACATATTATATATAACATTCGGTCTTCAAGACGAGTTAGAAGCATTTGATAAAAGCTGGTTTTAGTCCTTCTCAACTGTCGTAGAATTACAATTTGCATGATAGATTTCTGTGGACTGTGGCCTGAATAGATAACCGACTCTCTATGTCTCAAAGGCTATCTACTAAAGGAAATAGGACGTCAATATTTGCTGAGCCTATAGACCTTTGAACCAAAGATGTGTTGCATGTCCTAACGGGGTTCCTACTTCCTACGGTCAACAGCAAAAGTAAACCTTTTGATGTTGACCCAGTTAAATTAGCTAACGAAACTCTGTAGATTTGTGTTAAACATCGATACAGAAAACATTTTTTTTTTCTTTTAATTAGCCTCCTAAGAAAATACGTATAGGATACATACCTTTCGCGGACTTGTGCGAGCAATGGGTAGTTCACCGTCCGATAAGGACCAGTGTTCCACGTGCACCTCAGAGAGATGACAGAAAGAAAAATGGTCGGGTCCACTGACCTCTACTATTTATCACACTGGACTGGCTGACGTGAAAATGCTTTTGTGCCCGTTTGACATTCGCCATATTGGCGCGCTGTCGGCCGTAGCGAGTGTTTACCGCAAAACTCTTGATAAAACTAGTAATGTCCCACCGCTTATAATATACAAACACATGACCTCATTTTTCACAGGTTTTATATAAGTTCTGAAACAGGAATAACATATGGAATTCGAACGCAATTAATTCGAAATACAGAAATACTACTGTTCACTTCGTGACTACTGCTGTTCACTTCACAGCCATTTGAATTATATGTCAAATTAGTTTTCTGGACGCTCACAAGTGGCGCTTCAAATGGGCACAAAAATTCAGCTGTCAAAGATATGGAACAGCCTGTCCAGTGGTTTAGTGGACGGGACCCACGAGGACTGATGCCTATAAGGGCTGCGGGATTTTCCGAAAGAGTTACCGTGGCATGGGAACACAAGGGTGACCAAAAAAACACAGGTGGGTTTTAGTCAGTAAAAGAGAGGGAGTAGAAACTTGATAATTACCCTCTTCCAAAAAAGGATGCATACTTTTAGCAGCAAAGCAGAGCTCACTTGTTGGTACATACAGGCATACTTAAACAAAGCGGAAGAATTATTTTTCCGCTTAGAATGAAGTGGGTACTCATCACATAAAAAATATGTAGAAAATTAAATACGAACTACTACCAGCATTTCTACCGTAAAATCTGTAAACGCTATTAGCTAGTCTAAACTTCTCTTAACACATCGCTTCCTGTACCAGACCATGGCAAATTATGCGGGTCTTCTGCACCTTGCTTCAGTAGAAATAAGGATTGTATTAGCTTGTATTTTTGGTAAGTTAAGTTTGCATGCGCACCCTTTGTTGTCTAGTGACTAGACTAAAGGGGAGGGGGGTTGCATTTTGTTTTATTTGCCTCAGTCGCGACGCAGCTTTGCGTCTGTGTGCTTGTGTGCGTCCGATCGATGCGTGACCAGGATGCACTTATAAGAGTGTTAGCTTTTTAGATTAACTTGCTAGAGGAGAATTATTGTTACATATTTTTACGTTGTTAAGTAGCTGGTCGCTTATTTTGTGTTATTTTATCTTTTGGAGGGGCGATATGTGTGAGTAGCACATTGCAGCGACTTTGATGTTCGGTCACTATAGTTTTGGGGGTAGTTTTGAAAAACTAATAATGACAGTCAATATTACTCATTTTGATTTGAATTTGTGCCAAACTTTCAAGCTTGGTTCAAATTAATAAATTGTAACCAGTAAAATAAAATTTTCATATACCTATAACCTTTAACACTTCCTAAATCGTTTTACAAGGGTAGTTTTCTAAAACAAGTAATAAAGACATTTTGTAGTTCATCATCATCATCATCATTATCATATCAGCCGAAAGACGTCCACTGTTGGACATAGGCCTCCCCCAAGTGTCGCCACAATGACCGGTCCTGTGCGTCTCGCATCTATCGGACTCCAGCAACCCTGACCAGGTCATCGGTCCACCATATGGGTGGCCTTCCAACGCTGTGTCTTCCAGTACGCGGCCGCCACTCCAGAACCTTTCGGCCCCAACGGCCATCTGCTCTACTACGTGCAATGTGCCTTGCTCATTGCCTCTTAAGTATTGGCGATTCTACGTGCTATGTCAGCCCTTATTTACTCAAGTTAAATAAGGGCTCAAGGAATAAAATTTTGCAGATACAAAAGAATTTCCCCGTTTTCACTACCTTATAAGACGAATTTACAAAAACCCCTTCTAATTGCTCGCCTACGTCGCAAAAGGAAGCTGTGTGCAACATTTCACGTTCCTAGGCCCTAGGCCTCAAGTCTTCTATTACAATAGTGTCAGAATGGTCTATCATTGATTTCATAATTGTTTATTTTGACAAGTTTAGCTATTTACTAATATAATGGAATCATATGACTTTCCAATGATCAACCACTTACACTCCATTGAAAGAAATGACATAGAATGGTACTCTCGTGCATAATGAAATGACAAATGAATGCCTAACGTAAAGTCCATTTCACGAAAGAAGTCCCGCAGACGCAGCGCTGTATTCGCGCGACATAATGTTGCCATGGTTAAATCTATATGGTATGGGGGAATCAGAGGAAATAATTTATAGTTCATTAGTTTCATTTTATGAACTACGTACTCGAACAGTTAGATAAGAAAAAGAATGTTTTTAATAGAATGTATTTTTTATATAGGTATCTATTTGATGTTTATACTGCTAAGGTCAGATTAGTGAAAAATTAATCTTCCTGTAATTTCTAAAATATAAAATGGAAATATAGATGTTCAACCAACTTCAAATTAGAAAAATAAAATAACATTTAAAAAGTTTTATTCAAAGTTTTATTGAATAATTATGTTCGGTCATACTATGATCACTGCCAGAAGAGTGAATAGAAACAGAATCAGATTCTGTTTCACTATCACTAGCCGTAGATATAATAAATCGATCCATTTCTTCATCCATAAGACCATCACTTTTTAAATATTCTTAAAAAAATTTAACTCCAATCTATAAATCAATCGGGAAAAAATATGTATAATATGGCAGCCCCAAACGACAACATGGCCGAACTCCCCATTTGTCAAATTTAGTTCCACAATTGTCCGCGGGTCTTCTTTCATGAAATGGACTTTATGTGGTAATCTGATAAAATTTTGACAGCTCCTTTAATCAGTGACCTACCATTAGAACGTTATTGTGCAGTCATTGCTTTTAATTCGTTATAAGACAGCTCGTACCACAACTCTATTATGAGACCACTAACCGACCAAAAATCGGCCAAGTTTTAGAAAAATGATAATGGATCGTGTTGGAATGACGATATTATGAAAATAGCAGACTTGAGACCCAGGTAATAGGGCACGTGATGCAAGTTGGAAGGTCATGTCTGCGGAGAGACGCCGCACACACAGTAAAATAGCAATAAAATTTCTGGCAGCGCAACAAGCTAAAACACATAAAAGGATATTGCTGTACTAAGTAGTCAGTTATCAAGGTTGTTATACTCCATTCACTTCTGCATTAGACAAAAGAGGTTCATGGAAGCAGGTGTGCAAAACATTTATTTTTCGAGATAAATTCAAACAATTTTAATAAAATTTTATATTGAAAATTTTAACATTACCTACTTAGATAAACTTGATTATTGTAAGATAAGTTCTAAACACTTAGGTAAATGAAAAGGTTTTTTTTTTTAAATAAACATAACTTTATTCCAAAAAAAATCATTTTATTTTTTGAAAATGCCGTATCTAAAAGTTTCCTCCTTACAAAACATATGAATTGCACACAATACAAGGCAACTAGATAATTATAAAGTGTACCCTAAAAACAACCTTTTTTAACTTTTGTCTAATGCTGTCGCGAATAGAGTTTAAGTTACTACAGCAGGCTATCCAAGGTCCACCATGAGCAGCCAATTGTTCAAAGTAGTTACCGTGGACCTCGTAAAGTGGCAACTGAAGAAACACTGTTGGTTTTAGTCTGATACTCCCTCCCGCTCCACTGTTTGTTATCTACTCCTTCACTTTCGAACGGCTGAACGGATTTTGATGAAACTTGATACCTACACGGATAGACCATGTCCTGGAATAGTAAATAGGATACTACTTTCGACAGAAGCAGGTGTAATGCAGTTGTTCATCATCATCAACATTTTCGCCGAAAGACGTCCACTGTTGGACATAGGCCTCCCCCAAGTGTCGCCATAACGACCGGTCCTATACGTTTCGCATCCTTCGGATTCCCGTGACCCTCAACAGTCATCGGTCTACACGTGGTCACTACTCTAGAAACACAGAATAGATAGGTACAGAAGTTAATCTCATGTATGTACAGACGCCAGCACCTCAATCTACCCCAATCTGTCAAATTTTACTGATCGAACATTAACCTTCCTCTATTGTGATAAGGTTGAAAATCTATTAAAGAAATTTGACAGATTGAGGTAGGTTGATGCGCTGGTGTCTGTACTTCACTTTTTCTACCTACGGTCGGCGGTCGCTAGAAAAAGTACACTGTGATCTAGCACTGGTTTAGCACGGTTTAGTCACGTACAAGTTATCGTGTCCGTGAGCGATGTGTATGTGTGCGTTGCTCGAGCGCGCTTTGTATGTAGATTGTCTTTTGTACTTAAAGTATACACCGTTAAATTTTAGGCGTTTTAATCCCGTGGAGGGTCGATTTGGTATATGATATACTTGCGATTTGTAAAGAAAAATATAAAAATAAAGTATTTTTTTTCAAAAACTCGATTTAATATAAGTACGCATATACGAAATTAATTTCTTTATGTCGAGTCAATGACTTCGTAGGTAGTTGTCGGTCGTTGTATACTAACTACCTACAGTTCATTGACCTCGATCAGCTGACGTTTACTTAACGAAATTAATTTCATACATGTGTAAATTAATTCGAGTTTTTAAAAAAAAGTACTTTTACTTTAGGTAACGAATCGACCCGTCACGGGATTAAAACGACCAAAATTTAACTGTGTATATTTCTTTTGTGCTAGAACTTTGCGGTCCCATTGACCATCAGTTCTGCGAGCAATGTGCCACACTGCTACTTAAGTTCGGCGATTCTTCGGGCTATATCATTAATGAAGTCATTCATTCATTCATTTAATCATAAATGTTATATCACATACTTTGGCACGTCGCGTCGTATCGTCGTGTCGGTCGTCGTGAAACAGCCGGGTGTTGCAACGGTTCGACGTGGTTCGACGGCCGCTCCGACGCGTCGCATCGATCGACACCTGTGGCAGCCTTTGTGGCGGCAGACTTCCCTGTTCGGAAGAGAACGTAACGTTTTACGCTTCGGACAAGGTAAATTACAATTTATCTTGCAGTATTTCTTTCGGTGAACAGTGGTGGCCGAATGGTAACGGCCCCGACTTACAATTAGTAGGTCGCGGGTTCAAGCCTGGCCAGGCGTATTACTTTGTGTAATTTATTTCATCACCACTGCTCTCAAAACGGTGAAGGAAAACATCGTGAGGAAACCGGCATGTCCTAGAACCAAAAAATTCGAAGACATGTGACATCCACCAACCCGCACTGGGCCCGCGTGGTGGATTACGGCGCATTCCCTCTCTTAGAGAGGAGGCCTGTGTCCCAGCAGTGGGAACATTAAAAGGCTGATGATGATGATGATGATTTTTTTCGGTGTTTCTTCTGAAACGACATTTTTTTTTTTGTGCCAAGTTCTCAGAATAGTGGCCTAGAAAATACCAGCCACATCTATTTAAAATTGAAAGGTTATAAAATGTAAAAGTGTTACGATTTACTAATTTACGAATTAATTATTTGGTTGGTTTTTTTTGCCAGATTACCTTATACATATGCATTTTTCTGATTACACTTGTGTTCAGTGTTCATGCCCAGGACCTAGTTATCTATCGACCATACTTACCGGTATTAATACTTCTGTCTCGGCGCGGGCCTTTTGTGGCTAATTACAATAGAAACGGGTGACATAACCTGCGACAAACTTATTATTTGCGGTTGGTACAGTAATCGGGCTTAGGGATCGAACCGCAAAATTATTTTTGTTTTTTATTGTATATACTTTTTCGGGATAAAAAGTATCCAGTGTGGTGCCCAGGATATTAAAGAATAATTATACCAAGTTTCATCTTAATCCAACCGGTAGTTTTTGCGTGATGCCTGATCAAACAGACAGACAGACAGACAAACATTTTTTTTATCACATTTTTGGGTTCAGTGTCGGTCTAGTAATACCCCCTGCCATTTACCCCCCATTTTTGCCCTGCCATTTTTACTTCTACTGATTTATTATAAGTATAGATTATCAGATTCGGTTATTGATATATCGATACCCATATAGCACCGAAAGTGATAATATGGAACACTAGTAAGTTATACTTCAAGCTCAGCTCATCTGTGTATCTGTAATACAATAACACACATATCAAAACCGTAAACGCATGACAACTCGAACCAAATCAACACAGGAAAGCCAAAAGCCACTCCAAAAGATAAGGAATTAATTCCGTAGGGTGTTACAGTCATTTATCACAACTTATCGGAGTAATCTACGTACCTCCCACTTCCTCACAGGACCTGCAAGGGGAATGACAGATAAAATACTTGAAAGGATAATGGCCAAAATTTTCTAGCGCCATAATGATTTATTGTCATTTACAGTTACTTAGTTTTTCGAGTTAATTTATCATTTTTATTGAATTGTGGCAGGGGAAGATAAGTAGGAAGATAACATATATACAAAATAATTTTTAGTATATGCGAAACCCGAATATAGTTTGTTCAGAATCGGTAACTGAATCAATTCCAATCATTTTTACACCATGTTATATTTTTCCCAAAATATTTAAAGAAAGTCACAAGTTGGACACCATTAACACCACAACTGACACTAAGCACAATACAGGTTTACGGCAGCTCATAGCAAGCATTAAGCGCCAGAGCACAGCTAGTTTCTGTAGTAAAACAACCCCTCAGTCGCCGGATGACCCGATGACCATGAGTTTGTGTGTACAACTAGGTAACATAACAAGCTTATAACTTTGTTCTTTTTTCATTATACAGTTATACAATTTTGTACATAGATTCTTTACATAGAAATACTAGACACGCGTTTCGAGTTTCGTATATACTAAAAATAAGGTTTTATATCCGCTAAACTACTCTCTAATAACTCTCGCTTTATATAATGGTACCTAACTTCGATGTGAAAACCAAGTCCGTATATATCTCGATCTATACATATAGATAGGTATCCCTTGTTGTGCGGGAAATCATCGAATAACTTCTCTTACTGGAGCACGAGGGAGTGTCAGACTTTTACTGACTAAAGTCTACTCTTGTTGCCTTCTGCATTTCAGGATTGCCGTAATCCTTTCGAATATTGCCAAAGCAGCAGGCATCGGCCCTTTTGGACCCTTTCACTTTTACTGACATCTCTTCGAGGTGAGCGTGGAACACAACGTGCCGTCGATACGGGCTTTGTCCTTACCGGTCAGTACCTCTACCATGAGTTTTAAGCAATAGTATTCGTCGCTACTCGATATCGACGCTGTAAATATTTTGTATGGCAAATTTTGGTTCTGCAAGTGACCGCTAGAGGCGCTGCAAAATTTGCCATACAAAATATTTACGGCGTCGATATCGAGTAGCGACGAATACTATTGCTTAAAACTCATGGTAGAGGTACTAGAGCCAATATTCATATACTCCTAATTTCTGTATTAAGAACTAGCTTCTGCCAGCGGTTTTGCTCGCGTGAAGGTCGGTTTCTCTATACAATGTTTCAACCCCTGTTTTACACTATTAGGAGTGGAGTTTCGTTAAATCCATTCCTAACAGATGTTTACACCCTATAAGGAACCTACCTGCCAAATTTTTAGTTTGTAGGTGTGACAGTTTCTAAGGTTTCGTGATTATTTAGTGTGTGGTATTTCGCTTTTATATATTGCCATGACGAACTGCAGTGGCGAATTTAGAAATTTCTTAATCGACTCAGGACCCTGGTTGGCGGCTGCAAAAACAATTTGGCGAAATGGGGCTTCTTCGACCCATCTCTAACACCAGTGGTGCCAATGTGGTGCTGCTGCACAGGGTATGTGCCACCTGCTATACTGCCCATCATGCGCTACAACCTGCACTTTTCAGGATTGACAAAAGGCCTTAGCTTTTGCCCGCGGCTTCGCCCACTTACATAAAATATAGCCTACTCGTATGTCACTCAGGAATAAATCCGCTTTCTATTGGTGAAAAAAAATTAGCAATAAAAAAAATAACATAAAACCTCGTTACAATATTAGTGTAGATTTACGCAGCTTGGGATCGGACACATTATATAACTACAAACGCTCATTTTAGAAGCCGACCATAGTCTGAAAAATTACGTGTTGATCGTTTCTGATTTCAACGGTGTAATCATATCACACCTAAATTATTGTAAAGACGTTTCGAATGTAAGTATGTTTATATGATTTGAATTTTGGTACAGAGCTAGTTATTTACTCGTAATTTACTACAGCCCCGGCACGATAGGCTACGAAGGAACGGGGTAGGTTTTTAGTCAGTAAGAGTCTGATACTACTTCCCGCTCCGCTCATTGGATGATTTTACCTACCATAAAAAAAAAACTTGATGATGGGAAGAGGCCAGACGGGATGACCATAATGGCCTGGAAGTTGGGTAGGCCGTTGGTGTGGGATGCAATATGTGTCGATACCCTTGCGCCATCCCATTTTCTGGGTACGGCAGGCAGTGCTGGGGTGGCTGATGCAAGTGCAAAAAATCTCAATCATCATCATCAAAACACTGGGGCCACGGGGTCCGAGCGCTTATCGAGTTGTGCGTGATATTAGCAAACAGCTGGTCGAATCTTCGCATGACCAGAGGGCTGGGTTTTACTTAGTCAACAAATCAGCATTGCTATACAACGTGACAATGCTGCCAGCGTTCTGGGCACTTTTTCTTTGACATCGATGTGGATGAATTTATTGATGCCTAATAAGTTCCTTTTTTTTACCCTTTCTCTCGTTCCTTTTTTGTAAATATTATTATTTTTAGTTTGTATATATTACTTTTAAGTTATAATATTTATAAGTTTAGAAATTCATAAGTAAGTTACCTATTATTATTTGTAAATAAATTAAATTCTTTTTAAGTTGGTTATAAAAATCTAACTAGTTAAAAAATAGGATACATTTAATAGATACTATTTTTCCCGGGAGTACATTCGTTGGGAATAATTGCAGATTTTCATCTCAAATCTGAGATTAAACCAATAACATGATAATAAACATAAATAACTAAAACAGGGCAAAACATCGCAACAATTTACATCCTACGTTCGTCTGTCTGCATTTTATTGCATTACCGATCCTTTCGGCAAAATGTTAGAGAGTGGGCAAATTCCTCAGACACATAAATTGTACCCCACCCCCCTGCCCGCGCACCGCGTTTCTACTGTAAACGCTAAAGTGGCTCCCTCTGTAATAAGTATTTCGTTCTAAGACTAATTGGTTTAAAAAAAGTCTGGTAGAAGGTAATGAGTGAGCAGCGTTTTAGAGGACTTGTTGTAAAAAAATCAATTAGGTGGGTTACAGACTTTTTTGGCTTGTTACAACTTAGAATTAAGGACAAGATAAATATGTTGGCTTAGGGCAGTTTAAGTGGCTTAGCTTTGGGTTGGTAACTATTGTTCAAGGACACAGGCGTTTAGACTGTAGCGGTTGAATAGGTTTCGTCTAAAAATAAAACAAAGAATTTGTAGGACTACTTTAATTTTTTGTAAAAAGTTTTTTATTTCACAATTTTTAGTTGTACTCGTAGTACCCCTCAGCCAAACTTAAATAGATAGATACCTTCCGCCATTCGGTTCCATCATCAAATTATCATGACATTTCTAATAATAGCAAACACGGGTAAGATGCACTGATTTATTACAAAATTCCGGTTCTTACCTACTTTCTGACTTCATCATTAGTTCTATGTATCAGCCATACACACACACAGTCAGTCTTCAGTCAGTCACCCGACTGCATGTATAAACAAAGCAATTTTATTTGTTAAGACAGTTCTGCTGTGATTTTTTGAAGAGCTCCGTCCTATATCTTCGAAGTTCATCATCAGATCAAAACAATTTTTCTATGGGACCAACTCGAGAGTATAATCTTTCAATAAAAGCAAAAATTTTCAAAATCTGTCCACAATTGACCGAGATATCGGTGAACATAAAAAAAAAAAACATACAGCCGAACATAGAACCTCCTCCTTTTCGAAGTCGGTTAAAAAAGCCTAGATGTGACTGGTTGCGCGAATTTGCTGTGTGGACTGTAGGTTTGAAAAGCGATCTTAGGTTTGTTAACAATATGCAGATACTGCGCCTGGCATGGAATAAATGTATTGGGAAGGAGCACTGACCTTTAGACTTCGAAGGTTGCACGTGGCACCGGCCGATCCTCGTCTTCGCACATTTAAATCACTGCCAGGTCCTGTTTTGCACTACACTGCACCACTGTTGAGTTCTGAATGGTTGGATCACGAAAATAGTCAATTTTCTTGTAATTTCGAGCGGGCGCGGTTAGCGGTGCGGTCACATTCACTCGATGCACAAACGTCAATGTCAAATCATTTCTCTAGAGGTCGTGCGGGAAGCGGAAACGGTAGGGATAGGATTGCTAGGCCAAAAAAATAAATTACAAAAAACAAAGTCGCGGATCATAGCAAATTGGCGCAACCATTCCCCCCGGGTTTGAAGGGTTACCTTCAAAGAAAAGAAAAAAAAAACAAAAGCGAAACTAAACCCTATTACTAATCTAAACTATCAATACTAGGTAGCGAAACAACTTATAACTAACTATGCCACTACTACTGATTAGGCAGAGGGCAGAGGCGAATAACCGGACGCAGGTACGATCCAGTTGCGGTTTTAACTTTTACGACTCGCGTTATTCCGTTCGAACCCGGAAAAACTTCTTCCACTACACCAAGAGGCCAGTGCAGAGGAGGCGCACTCTCAGTCTTCAGTATCACCACAGTACCGACTGTGACTGGATCTGAAGGAGTGTTCCACTTTTGACGCGACTGCAGCGTATGCAGATAATCTGTCCTCCATCGCTTCCAAAAGGACTGAACTAAGCTATCTAGCAGAGCGTGACGCGGGTGGAGCTGCAGTTTGTCAGTCTCGACATCTAAAGCGGGCAAATATTTAAGAGGAGTCGTCGTCAAGAAGTGAGCCGGCGTCAACGCTAGTGGCTCCGATGGATCACTAGACAAAGTCCGACACAACGGACGCGTATTCATCAACGCCTCTACCTGAGCGAGTACAGTGCTCAACTCCTCGTACGAGAGAATCTGTTCGCCTATGACCCGAAACAGGTGCGACTTAAGGCTTTTAATATTCGCCTCCCAATTGCCACCAAAATGACTAGCTGCTGGCGTATTAAAACACCAATCAATGCGATTCTCAGCTAAGACATGGGCAAATTCACTTTGGTAGTACTTGGAGCGTAAGAATGTGTGTAATTCCGAAATATTGCGTCGCGCTCCAACATAGTTTGTGCCGTTGTCAGAGTATAAGCGCTTAACGGGACCACGGCGAGATAAAAATCGTTTAAATGCAGACATAAAACCCTGCGCACTCAAATCACTGGTTAACTCTATGTGAACCGCACGAGTTGTCATACAAACGAATAGGCAAATGTATGCCTTTGTGGAACGTATACCACGACCACGGGCAATAGTGACTTTAAACGGTCCAGCATAGTCCGTCCCAGTATGTATGAAAGGTTTCACCGTCTGTACAACACGACAAGAACGATGGTCGGCCATTTCCGGCGCGTTGAAACGCGGGCGGAGCTTAAAGCAGGGCACACATCTGTGCACTCTAGCGCGTATCAAATTGCGAGCGGAAAGTATCCAGTACTTCTGTCGAAGAATGGACATTAATAAATCGGGACCAGCGTGACAATTCACCTTATGGTGATAGTCCACCAACAAATCCAAAACGTGATCCCTGCGTGGTAGAACTACTGGATGCATTTGTTCAAACTCTAACTTAGCATTTCGCAGACGGCCACCGACACGAATGAGTCCGTCTTGCAAAAATGGTTTCAAATGTTGAAGTGCGTGACTACAAGGTTTATGTGATTCTAAACTACGAAATTCTATTGAAAAATAAAATTTCTGCAACTCTCGAAGTACAACTGATTCAGCTCTATCCAAATCAGCTGCGATTATAGAACCACGCGATGGTAATAATCTCAAAAATCTTAGGACGTAAACTACACAGCGTAGTAGTCTCGACCAAGACGAGACTCGATTAGACAACAACAAAACAACTGACTCTTCACGCGGAACTGATACTACAAGCGTATGTTTCTTCTCCTCGGGTGGTTCTGAAACAGTAGCGGGGTTAAACGGAGCATTTGGCCACTCGTTAGGAGTGGTATGCAGCCAGGGAGGGCCACAAAACCAAAGCGGATGATTTAAAATTTGCGCGGGAAGCAAACCACGTGAGAGACAATCAGCTGGGTTTTCTGTTCCAGCGACATGGAACATATTTTCCGGTGACAATTCAGCTTGAATCTTAGCCACCCTATTTGCGACAAACGTGCCCCATCGATGGGGTGAAGAGTGGGCCCAACATAGAGCAACGGTTGAGTCTGAAAACGCTACAATTCTCTCTATATTAATGCGAGGACGACAAGTTTTGACTATAGATGTAATCAATTGAACCAACATAAGAATAGCGCAGAGTTCGAGACGAGCAAGAGAGACAACCTTACGAGGAGATACCTTTGATTTTGCGCTAATGAGGAAAACTGAAATGTTATCGCCATTTTGGACCTGAAAGTAAACCACTCCCCCGTAAGCCCTCTCACTGGCGTCTGCGAAACCTACCACATTAACAACAGTGTCTGGTACTATACCAACATGGCGAGGAATCTGTATCTGATCGAGCATTGGAAGCTCTTTCCTATAGCGAGCCCACAACTTGGCAACACTGTCAGGAGCGGTGTCGTCCCAATCACAGTTGGAAAGCCAAAGCTCTTTTATAAGCAGCTTTGCATATAAAACGACAGGAGCTACAAAACCCATTATATCCCATATCCGAGCTACACATGCTAGGATAACGCGTTTGGTACAAGTTGGCGGAGTCGAGCTAATTTTGAGACTGAACATATCAGTTGCGGGTGACCAACTTAAACCAAGGATCTTATGCGAATCACTATCATCGAATTCCTTTACCGAAGTCAACCGGTGTGACGGTGGAATCGACTCTAATGTAGCTTGCGAGTTGCTTGTCCATTTCACCAGATCAAATTGACCGGACTTCATGAGGCTGATTACTTGAGCAGCGGTCTCTATAGCCTCTGCTTCACTAGGTACACTGTACACAAAATCGTCCATGTACAATCCGGTTTCAATAGTGGCCCTTGCTTTCGGGTATGTATCACCCTCGTCAGCGGCCAACTGCTTGATAGTGCGAAGAGCGTGAAAGGGACTAGACTTAAGCCCAAAACAAACACGATTGAATTCGTAAACCTTCAAAGGTTCCTGCGGAGAAAATCTATACAAGAAGCGTTGGAATCTACGGTCACATTCTCTGATTCCAATACTAAGAAACATTTGCCGAATATCGGCAGAGAGCGCAATAGCAAACAAGCGAAAATTTACTATTATTTCAAATAAGTTACCCTGGAGGTTCTGACCACAATACAAGATATCGTTAAGCGATATGCCAGTACTAGTCTTAGCGCTACCATCCATAACCACACGCAGTTTAGTTGTAAGTTTGTCTTCTCTAACAACTCCATGGTGCGGGATGATGTAAAACGGGTAATCACGTGTCTCCTCAGTCTCGGCAGGCGCTGATGAGATATAACCTTTATCTAAATATTCGATCAGCACATCATCATAGGCTTGCTTCAACTTAGGAGACGCCTGCATCTTACGTTCCAAGCATAGAAAGCGTTTTTCTGCGGAGGCACGGGAGCCACCGAGCGAAAAAATATCACCCTTGAAAGGGAGCGCGACAACATAACGACCATCTTTATCACGAGTAGTCGTGCGGGTATAAATCTCCTCAGTGACCTGATCCTCAGGGCTGAGAATAGGCGGGACATTGACCTCTTCAATCTCCCAGAACTTGCGGATGGTAGACTCAAGCGGCGGCTCGGCGGTGCAACAGTGCGACACAGTCGAGTAACTATTTAAATAAGCGGGTGCGGAACCAACTATAACAAACCCGAGAACTGTTTCCAGTGCGTGCGGAGCGGGGTACATCGGAAGACCTTGAATTTTACGTGATAACTGGAGATGCGGGAGAATCGAAGCACCGATCAATAGATCGATATCTCCAGGGAAAGCGTAATTTCCGTCGGCTAACTGCAAGTTCTTAAACTCCGTCAGCATGGACGTGTCAACCGGTACCGTGGGCAACCGTTCCGTAATCTTATCTGCGACTAGCGAATCCATTTCAAACGAAATATTACGATTAAAACGTGAACTAAATATTATTTTAATGGAACCGTGAATGGTTGCCTTTAAACCTCCAAAACCTTTCACTTCTGAGCGGGATGACCAATTATTAAAACTAAAACCAAGGCGTTGACAACAATCCCGAGTAATAAAATTACTCTGGGAAGCGCCATCTAGTAGCGCTCGAACGGTGTGCGGTTTGCCAAAGGCATCTACAATGACAACTTGCGCGGTCGCAAGTAAAACGGTAGTGATTTGAGTACCAGCGGCGGAAAGCGAACACAATGTTACGTCGTTTGCACTTGCAGCAGGCCGCGCGTCACAAGCGTCGCGCGTCTGCGCAGGCTGCTGCTGCGATGGCAGCTTACTACTCTCAAAATGTAAGAAGGTATGATGTCTAGCTAGACATTTACGACAGCTAACACCACTGTTACATGACGTAACCAGATGTTTGTCACTTAGACAATTAAAACACAAATTATTAGTGCGGACAAACTTGTAACGATCACTAGGCGATAATCTCTGAAATCCCGAACACTTGTACAGCTGTGTATGGCTACCCTTACACAGAGAACAGTCAGGTGTTGAGGCGGTATTAACTAGCGTATGTGCAGTCTTGACTGACTTCGATGACGCGTCCATACGGCGATCGGAACCTGTCCTATTCGTGACTTCATGACGTGCCGACGTGCGCTGCAATACCTTAATATGGTCGCGAATAAAAGATTCTAAATCTTCGAACTTAGGTATTTCTTTACCGCGCTGAGTCGTTTCAAACAGACGAACAGTTTCAGGATCTAATTTCTGTAAACCGATATACAAAAACAAAAAATCACAGAGGTCATTGACCTTTAGGTTCTTTACTGCACGAACAGATGATGCGAAAATATTTAAAAACTTCTCTAAATTATGATCGTTACAAACGGAAAAACTTTTCAAATCGAATAATTGATCTAAATATGCGGTGGCTACTAATCGCTTATCTTCGTATTTTGTTTTTAAAGTGTTCAAAACTAAATTGTAATTTTCAGCGCTAAACGTAATTCCAGCACAGACAGCCTTTGCCTTACCGGTCAATTTTTCTACGAGATAATGCAATCTCTCGTGATCTGTCAGCGATGTGTTCCTATGTATTATATTTTCGAAACTATCTATAAATAAATTCCAATTTCGAATGTCACCATTAAATTCAGGTATTTGAATTGGCGGCAATCGTGGGCGTTCGCGAGGAGGGTTGGATAAACCACTCGCGGGGGGGGGAGTCTCTAAACTCCTAGCAATACGTTTGATACGACAATACAAGTCATCAAAGGACGACAATGCCTGATAACTCACACAGTAATCAGGATTTAACTCCAACTCTAAAATGTTTATATTATTAATTGTAGATTCAAAATCCGCGCGCAAACTATCTAAAGTTTCCAACGAACATAAGAAAGCATCTCTAATCGCCAGATCCGAGGTTTGCGAAGATTTATCACAAATCGATTGAACACGTGAAAACTGTGAGTCCCTTTTAGCGTATAAAAGCTTTAACTGAACCTTTAAATCAGTACTAACCTTGGTTCCCTTAAGAGACATCTTGTTTTGATATATTCACACTATACACTCAAACAAACACTCAACGAACTATTAAGTAAGCGATAATTATCAGATAACAATATGGTAATATTGTAAACAACAAAGTGAACGGCGAACGAACGGAATAACATATGCGTATATAATCTATGGTTTATCCGTTTCCTACAAATATTCACTCAACAATGATCGGGTATTTTTGAAATGCGTCTACCTACATGCAATTTGTAGGACTTCCGAATGAATTTTGTCAAGAAAAAGAATGCGATCGATTTATATCTACGCTGATATTTACGTAGCTAACTATAATTATGCGGTGCGGTTGACGGCGTAGGTACCGTAATTATCAATGACTCTTTAACTATACGAGCGAAATAACGTATAGTTGCCTAAATGCCTAGATGCGGGTTTCTACTATTATATTTAGGTAAACAGGCGCGTTGCGTTTATTCCCTATGGAACAAATACTATATTGCGAAATTACAAGAAAATGATTCACGATCCTGCTCGTATGGACCAAAAATAATGGTTGCGCGAATTTGCTGTGTGGACTGTAGGTTTGAAAAGCGATCTTAGGTTTGTTAACAATATGCAGATACTGCGCCTGGCATGGAATAAATGTATTGGGAAGGAGCACTGACCTTTAGACTTCGAAGGTTGCACGTGGCACCGGCCGATCCTCGTCTTCGCACATTTAAATCACTGCCAGGTCCTGTTTTGCACTACACTGCACCACTGTTGAGTTCTGAATGGTTGGATCACGAAAATAGTCAATTTTCTTGTAATTTCGAGCGGGCGCGGTTAGCGGTGCGGTCACATTCACTCGATGCACAAACGTCAATGTCAAATCATTTCTCTAGAGGTCGTGCGGGAAGCGGAAACGGTAGGGATAGGATTGCTAGGCCAAAAAAATAAATTACAAAAAACAAAGTCGCGGATCATAGCAAATTGGCGCAACCAGTGACACTATAAAGTGGACATAGTGTTAACTGGTTAACATTGTTTTTAAACATTGAGCTAAAATTACCGTTTTGTATGGAATGCACCACAAGTGGCCACAGTAAGTGCACGGGCGGTGAGCGGCAACCCGCGCGGGAGCGGGGATCTCAGTCTGATTTTAACTGAAATTACAGTTTTTACAGTTAGTCACACAACATTAACAGTGGATCAAAAAATTAGTTAGATTTTTTTTTTAATTTAGATTTATTTTGAAACAGGCTAAGGCTACCGCCGCTCCCCGCACCGGGCTGCCAGTAAGGCCAAACAAAACGCGCGCGGTCTTTCACCCGCGCCGCTGCCCGCACCGCGCTAATAGCACTAATAGCTCGTTTATCACAATATCACAATTAGCACATTTGGTACGCTAGTAGTCTACTAGCAATAAAATGTGGCACCTATCTAAAGTTTCTGTGGCACCTATCGACTATGATTGTGGTGCGGTACGATTTGGATGTCTTCCTTAGGAATTGGCAAGATGTGGTTCAGAACCGGGTAAAAATGGAAGGCTTTTTCTCAGTCATGGGACAGTAAATACTCATTAATAAAAAACTGTTCCGTCCATCTAACTGCTGTTAGTTCCATCGTTTGCCACTAGATGGCGTTAAACTAAATTCTAGGTACAACCTAAGCGCTTCATGTGTCTTTGAAATACGATAGTCACTCTTCACTCCTGTGGGAAATTCCTATGGAAATTTTGATAAGAAATCAATAGCCAGGCAACTAAGCGCATATATTATATTTTTAGTCACTTAATATTTAAAGCGCGTTGAGCATGAGCAACAGTTGTTTAAGACAATAGATATACTTAGTTGGTCACGCAGTTAAATCGGCAAAACTGCCGAATGTTGGGTTTAACTTTTTTTATGGAACCATCTAGTGACTTCTGCCACTCGGTGAAGATCAGGGTGGAGCGGGAGGCAATGTCAGACTTTAAACTGACTGTCTATAAACTGCCTAATACTATACCTATGTCCTTTAGTTGCTCTTGGTTTTCTAGGAATACGAGTTTCCTTTTTAGAAATGTCTCATAGCCTTAGGGCATCGACGACATCGGTCTTGCTGGGCCCCTACGTTTTTACTGTAATCTCTTTTAGGCGCGCGTAGAAAACTACGCACCGTCAACGATTCGGGCTTGGTCCGGACAGTTACCGGACGGTGCTCGTCGTCCACAAACCCGCGACTCGGCGGTCATTGTCTTTTGCGATGAGTAATTTCTTAGTGGCAGCCCATTTCTTTATGTGGTAATCATCAAGCAATTTCTCTCGCTGTGGATGGAGCGAGAGCGAGCATCAATGCCATAACTAGCTTTTTATACACCCGATGTAAGCTCCTATAACTGAGTCCCCAGATAAAAATACAATACACAATACAGAAAAAGGCATAGATATAAAATAGTTGCGCATCTCCAAGGAATGAGTCCTTTGACTGAGCACCGTTGGCACTGCCCTTACGGGACTGGCGAGCATCAAACTTTTACTGACTAAAACCCACCTGTGTTTCTTCAGTAGCCCTCTTCATTCCAGGGCAACGGTAACTCTTTCGAACGGACCTTAGTTTGGAGAGGGTTTTTTTTTTTTATGGTTGGTAAATAGTTTGGAGAAGGTGGTGTAAAACCTCCACCTTGAAAAACATGCAAAGCCATTATTGTTCCTTAACTCTTCTCGGCCGTGTCCGATAGTTGTTTCATAGTACTATGACAGTATAGGAATGAAGAGCGCACATACTTGTATGTAATACATGCGTATGGTGCTTCATCTGTTTCTAAGCTGCCGAAGTACTGGTTTTTTTTTTATGGTAGGTAAAATCATCCAATGACAAATGCCGCCCTTGGGCGGAGCGGGAAGTAGTGTCAGACTCTTACTGACTAAAAACATACCCCGTTCCTTCGTTGCCTACAGTGCTGGGGCTGAGCCTTCCTCTCAGAAAACGGCCCTTGACCCCAGCAGGCTTCGACCCTGCCTGCCTGCAGCTAGCAGGCTGGGCCTCTACGGTTTGCTGACAGCTCCTTGAGGCGCGCAGGAACAGAACGCGCCGTCGACGACTTGGGCTCGGTCCGGTCGGTTACCGGACGATTGGACAGCGTGCTACCCATTGCACGCCGACCGCAAGCCCGCGCCTACGGTGGCCGGAAATACTGGCCCGAAGTACTTTGCCCTGTGGGCCAAACTTTGAAATTAAAATCGCGACGAGCTTTTCATATTTATTTTAGTTATTTTAGATTACGTTTCACAAAAAAAAAAAAAAAAATGTAATAATAAACGGAAAATATAAAATTAGTACAGCTATATTTTGTTAGAAAAACAAATCAAACTTTCCGGAAACCCCACTTAAAACATATTTTATTCAAGAAAGTTTTTAAGGAAAAATTCATATCTTTGATTCATAAAAAGTTGAAAGGAAGTCGAAATTTTTGGGGGAACAATAATTGAAACGAGTGGGGATTGCAGGTAGGGGCTATGTTTCGCTTTTTCTATCCGCCATCGCACATTACATAAAGGAGTTTTAAGATTAAAAAATATTTTAAAGCTGTAGTGATGACATCGCGTCACGGCGTTAAAGTTCATCACACTCATACGACCGCTCTAAAAAACGTACGAATATTTATCAAAAAATGTTCATCATCATTATCATCAGCCTTTTGATGTTCCCACTGCTGGGACACAGGCCTCCTCTCTAAGAGAGGGAATGGGTAATCCACCAAGTGGGCCCAGTGCGGGTTGGTGGATGTCAGATGTCTTCGAATTTTTGGTTCTAGGACATGCCGGTTTCCTCACGAAAAAAATGTTCGGTAACAAATATTATTTTCATGTATATTTCCTATTAGCCTTCGGTTTACACTGCTACTCCGGCAGGCAATTCAGTTGGCTCGCGTTCACCTACTTCCAAAAAGGCATAACAAAACTAAATGGGTATAAACCGACCTTGAACTGTTTTATTTGTACATTTATTATCTCGGCTCTATTTAACGTTACCATGGCAACCGCTTCAGCTATTGCTATCGTTATATCTTTGGGTGAATAATTTTAAGTTCATTTACCTACACCTACTTCTCAAGCTTCTGAAAATAGGTTTCTGTTTGTATACTATGATAAAAGTAGAAACTGACTGACATATCAACGCACAGCTGAAACTACTTGCACATGAGTAGAGAGGTACAGAGACAAAGCTTCATACAACCGCGCGAATCGGTTGCACGCAAGCACGCGGGGAATGTGTGCGAGACCACTGGCCGCTTGTTGCGTACGCGGCGAAACTGGAAAAAACCAGCCCCCCTAGCCAAGTTACAATCGTTCCGTTTTTCGTTAACGCTTGGAGTTGGCCACGTCCCTAATTCGTTTGTTCGAACAAAGGAGTTGGGGGCGTGGTCAACTCCAAGCGTTAACGCAAAACGAAACGATTGTAACTTGGCTAGGGGTGCAGTTAACGCGGGCACAGTCAGTGGAAAATCTCTAGGGTTTACGCGACGCACGTTGTTTGTTTTCTTAGTTAAAAGTTTAAATATTTTATTGTAAAAACATGGTATTTTATCATTAATAATGGTAGTTTATCGTACTGTGTGTATAAAAAATATAAGATAAATAAAAATATATCATACTTAAATTATCCCAAGATGATGATAATGATTATGATAATAGATAAATAAATATTTAATTATTACTACACGGTATGTTTTTGCCTTTTTTATTGTTATTACAAGCTTTTAATAAACATATGTAGGTATCTGAATAGGTTAGTATGTACGTAGTAGGTATGTGTGATGAATGTAAAATATACATAATATAGATAAATATATTTGTTTTAATACTGAATATTAAATCTATTTAACAAATATTTTTTTAATTTTTTTTTTTACCTATTCTGACAACCCTGTCGAAATACGTAACAATATTGCACTTTCTTAGGAAGTTTCATCTCTGTGCCTCTCTGTTTGAATGTTTCCTTTTATAACGTAGGTGAACACTAATGTCTTTGGTAACACTAAGTGGTTGCGCCAATTTGCTATGATCCGCGATTTTGTTTTTTGTAATTTATTTTTTTGGCCTAGCAATCCTATCCCTTCCGCTTCCCTTCCCCGCACGACCTCAAGAATTGGAATGACATTGACGTTTGTGCATCGTTTGTGAATGTGACCGCTCCGCTAACATCGCCCGCTCGAAATTACAAGAAAATTGACTATTTCGTGATCCAACCATTCAAAGACTCAACAATAGTGCAGTGTAGTGCAATACAGGACCTGGCAGTGGTTAAAGGTGCGGAGTCAGAGTTCGCCGGCCGTAGCCACGTGGAACCTTCGAGGTCAAAAGGTCAGTGTTCCTCCCTAATACATCCATCCCATCAATAAATAAAGGCACAGAACCTGCATATTGTTAACAAACCTTAGATCGCTTTTTCAAACATACAGTCCATTAATCAAGCTTATTTGCGCAACCATTACTTTTTTGGTCCTACGAGCAGGATCGTGAATCATTTTCTTGTAATTTCGCAATATAGTATTTGTTCCATAGGGAATAAACGCAACGCGCCTGTTTACCTAGATATAATAGTAGAAAACCCGCATCTAGGCATTTAGGCAACTAAACGTTATTTCGCTCGTATAGTTAAAGAGCCATTGATAATTACGGTACCTACGCCGTCAACCGCACCGCATAATTATAGTTAGCTACGTAAATATCAGCGTAGATATAAATCGATCGCATTCTTTTTCTTGACAAAATTCATTCGGAAGTCCTACAAATTGCATGTAGGTAGACGCATTTCAAAAATACCCGTTCATTGTTGAGTGAATATTTGTAGGAAACGGATAAACCATAGATTATATACGCATATGAACGACGTGAATGATTTAATCGAGAAATTGGGTAATATTCACTCATTGATTCAGGTTATTCCGTTCGTTCGCCGTTCACTTTGTTGTTTACAATATTACCATATTGTTATCTGATAATTATCGCTTACTTAATAATTCGTTAAGTGTTTGTTTGAGTGTATAGTGTGAATATATCAAAACAAGATGTCTCTTAAGGGAACCAAGGTTAGTACTGATTTAAAGGTTCAGTTAAAGCTTTTATACGCTGAAAGGGACTCACAGTTTTCACGTGTTCAATCAATTTGTGATAAATCTTTGCAAATCTCGGATCTGACGATTAGAGATGCTTTCTTGTGTTCGTTGGAAACTTTAGATAGTTTGCGCGCGGATTTTAAATCTACAATTAAGAATATAAACATTTTAGAGTTGGAGTTAAATCCTGATTACTGTGTGAGTTATCAGGCATTGTCGTCCTTTGATGACTTGTATTGTCGTATCAAACGTATTGCTAGGAGTTTAGAGACTCCCCCCCCCGCGAGTGGTTTATCCAACCCTCCTCGCGAACGCCCACGATTGCCGCCAATTCAAATACCTGAATTTAATGGTGACATTCGAAATTGGAATTTATTTATAGATAGTTTCGAAAATATAATACATAGGAACACATCGCTGACAGATCACGAGAGATTGCATTATCTCGTAGAAAAATTGACCGGTAAGGCAAAGGCTGTCTGTGCTGGAATTACGTTTAGCGCTGAAAATTACACTTTAGTTTTGAACACTTTAAAAACAAAATACGAAGATAAGCGATTAGTAGCCACCGCATATTTAGATCAATTATTCGATTTGAAAAGTTTTTCCGTTTGTAACGATCATAATTTAGAGAAGTTTTTAAATATTTTCGCATCATCTGTTCGTGCAGTAAAGAACCTAAAGGTCAATGACCTCTGTGACTTTTTGTTTTTGTACATCGGTTTACAGAAATTAGATCCTGAAACTGTTCGTCTGTTTGAAACGACTCAGCGCGGTAACGAAATACCTAAGTTCGAAGATTTAGAATCTTTTATTCGCGACCATATTAAGGTATTGCAGCGCACGTCGGCACGTCATGAAGTCACGAATAGGACAGGTTCCGATCGCCGTATAGACGCGTCATCGAAGTCAGTCAAGACTGCACATACGCTAGTTAATACCGCCTCAACACCTGACTGTTCTCTGTGTAAGGGTAGCCATACACAGCTGTACAAGTGTTCGGAATTTCAGAGATTATCGCCTAGTGATCGTTACAAGTTTGTCCGCACTAATAATTTGTGCTTTAATTGTCTAAGTGACAAACATCTGGTTACGTCATGTAACAGTGGTGTTAGCTGTCGTAAATGTCTAGCTAGACATCATACCTTCTTACATTTTGAGAGTAGTAAGCTGCCATCGCAGCCGCGGCCTGCGCAGACGCGCGACGCTTGTGACGCGCGGCCTGCTGCAAGTGCAAACGACGTAACATTGTGTTCGCTTTCCGCCGCTGGTACTCAAATCACTACCGTTTTACTTGCGACCGCGCAAGTTGTCATTGTAGATGCCTTTGGCAAACCGCACACCGTTCGAGCGCTACTAGATGGCGCTTCCCAGAGTAATTTTATTACTCGGGATTGTTGTCAACGCCTTGGTTTTAGTTTTAATAATTGGTCATCCCGTTCAGAAGTGAAAGGTTTTGGAGGTTTAAAGGCAACCATTCACGGTTCCATTAAAATAATATTTAGTTCACGTTTTAATCGTAATATTTCGTTTGAAATGGATTCGCTATTCGCAGATAAGATTACGGAACGGTTGCCCACGGTACCGGTTGACACGTCCATGCTGACGGAGTTTAAGAACTTGCAGTTAGCCGACGGAAATTACGCTTTCCCTGGAGATATCGATCTATTGATCGGTGCTTCGATTCTCCCGCATCTCCAGTTATCACGTAAAATTCAAGGTCTTCCGATGTACCCCGCTCCGCACGCACTGGAAACAGTTCTCGGGTTTGTTATAGTTGGTTCCGCACCCGCTTGTTTAGATAGTTACTCGACTGTGTCGCACTGTTGCACCGTCGAGCCGCCGCTTGAGTCTACCATCCGCAAGTTCTGGGAGATTGAAGAGGTCAATGTCCCGCCTATTCTCAGCCCTGAGGATCAGGTCACTGAGGAGATTTATACCCGCACGACTACTCGTGATAAAGATGGTCGTTATGTTGTCGCGCTCCCTTTTAAGGGTGATATTTTTTCGCTCGGTGGCTCCCGTGCCTCCGCAGAAAAACGCTTTCTATGCTTGGAACGTAAGATGCAGGCGTCTCCTAAGTTGAAGCAAGCCTATGATGATGTGCTGATCGAATATTTAGATAAAGGTTATATCTCATCAGCGCCTGCCGAGACTGAGGAGACACGTGATTACCCGTTTTATATCATCCCGCACCATGGAGTTGTTAGAGAAGACAAGCTTACAACTAAACTGCGTGTGGTTATGGATGGTAGCGCTAAAACTAGTACTGGCATATCGCTTAACGATATCTTGTGTTGTGGTCAGAACCTCCAGGGTAACTTATTTGAAATAATAGTAAATTTTCGCTTGTTTGCTATTGCGCTCTCTGCTGATATTCGGCAAATGTTTCTTAGTATTGGAATCAGGGAATGTGACCGTAGATTCCAACGCTTCTTGTATAGATTTTCTCCGCAGGAACCTTTGAAGGTTTACGAATTCAATCGTGTTTGTTTTGGGCTTAAGTCTAGTCCCTTTCACGCTCTTCGCACTATCAAGCAGTTGGCCGCTGACGAGGGTGATACATACCCGAAAGCAAGGGCCACTATTGAAACCGGATTGTACACGGACGATTTTGTGTACAGTGTACCTAGTGAAGCAGAGGCTATAGAGACCGCTGCTCAAGTAATCAGCCTCATGAAGTCCGGTCAATTTGATCTGGTGAAATGGACAAGCAACTCGCAAGCTACATTAGAGTCGATTCCACCGTCACACCGGTTGACTTCGGTAAAGGAATTCGATGATAGTGATTCGCATAAGATCCTTGGTTTAAGTTGGTCACCCGCAACTGATATGTTCAGTCTTAAAATTAGCTCGACTCCGCCAACTTGTACCAAACGCGTTATCCTAGCATGTGTAGCTCGGATATGGGATATAATGGGTTTTGTAGCTCCTGTCGTTTTGTATGCAAAGCTGCTTATAAAAGAGCTTTGGCTTTCCAACTGTGATTGGGACGACACCGCTCCTGATAGTGTTGCTAAGTTGTGGGCTCGCTATAGGAAAGAGCTTCCAATGCTCGATCAGATACAGATTCCTCGCCATGTTGGTATAGTACCAGACACTGTTGTTAATGTGGTAGGTTTCGCAGACGCCAGTGAGAGGGCTTACGGGGGAGTGGTTTACTTTCAGGTCCAAAATGGCGATAACATTTCGGTTTTCCTCATTAGCGCAAAATCAAAGGTATCTCCTCGTAAGGTTGTCTCTCTTGCTCGTCTCGAACTCTGCGCTGTTCTTATGTTGGTTCAATTGATTACATCTATAGTCAAAACTTGTCGTCCTCGCATTAATATAGAGAGAATTGTAGCGTTTTCAGACTCAACCGTTGCTCTATGTTGGGCCCACTCTTCACCCCATCGATGGGGCACGTTTGTCGCAAATAGGGTGGCTAAGATTCAAGCTGAATTGTCACCGGAAAATATATTCCATGTCGCTGGAACAGAGAACCCAGCTGATTGTCTCTCACGTGGTTTGCTTCCTGCGCAAATTTTAAATCATCCGCTTTGGTTTTGTGGCCCTCCCTGGCTTCATACCACTCCTAACGAGTGGCCAAATGCTCCGTTTAACCCCGCTACTGTTTCAGAGCCACCCGAGGAGAAGAAACATACGCTTGTAGTATCAGTTCCGCGTGAAGAGTCAGTTGTTTTGTTGTTGTCTAATCGAGTCTCGTCTTGGTCGAGACTATTACGCTGTGTAGTTTACGTCCTAAGATTTTTGAGATTAGTACCATCGCGTGGTTCTATAATCGCAGCTGATTTGGATAGAGCTGAATCAGTTGTACTTCGAGAGTTGCAGAAATTTTATTTTTCAGTAGAATTTCGTAGTTTGGAATCACATAAACCTTGTAGTCCCGCACTTCGGCATTTGAAACCATTTTTGCAGGACGGACTCATTCGTGTCGGTGGCCGTCTGCGAAATGCTAAGTTAGAGTTTGAACAAATGCATCCAGTAGTTCTACCACGCAAGGATCACGTTTTGGATTTGTTGGTGGATTATCACCATAAGGTGAATTGTCACGCTGGTCCCGATTTATTAATGTCCATTCTTCGACAGAAGTACTGGATACTTTCCGCTCGCAATTTGATACGCGCTAGAGTGCACAGATGTGTGCCCTGCTTTAAGCTCCGCCCGCGTTTCAACGCGCCGGAAATGGCCGACCATCGTTCTTGTCGTGTTGTACAGACGGTGAAACCTTTCATATATACTGGGACGGACTATGCTGGACCGTTTAAAGTCACTATTGCCCGTGGTCGTGGTATACGTTCCACAAAGGCATACATTTGCCTATTCGTTTGTATGACAACTCGTGCAGTTCACATAGAGTTAACCAGTGATTTGAGTACGCAGGGTTTTATGTCTGCATTTAAACGATTTTTATCTCGCCGTGGTCCCGTTAAGCGCTTATACTCTGACAACGGCACAAATTATGTTGGAGCGCGACGCAATATTTCGGAATTACACACATTCTTACGCTTCAAGTACTACCAAAGTGAATTTGCCCATGTCTTAGCTGAGAATCGCATTGATTGGTGTTTTAATACGCCAGCGGCTAGTCATTTTGGTGGCAATTGGGAGGCGAATATTAAAAGCCTTAAGTCGCACCTGTTTCGGGTCATAGGCGAACAGATTCTCTCGTACGAGGAGTTGAGCACCGTACTCGCTCAGGTAGAGGCGTTGATGAATACGCGTCCGTTGTGTCGGACTTTGTCTAGTGATCCATCGGAGCCACTAGCGTTGACGCCGGCTCACTTCTTGACGACGACTCCTCTTAAATATTTGCCCGCTTTAGATGTCGAGACTGACAAACTGCAGCTTCACCCGCGTCACGCTCTGCTAGATAGCTTAGTTCAGTCCTTTTGGAAGCGATGGAGGACAGATTATCTGCATACGCTGCAGTCGCGTCAAGAGTGGAACACTCCTTCAGATCCAGTCACAGTCGGTACTGTGGTGATACTGAAGACTGAGAGTGCGCCTCCTCTGCACTGGCCTCTTGGTGTAGTGGAAGAAGTTTTTCCGGGTTCGAACGGAATAACGCGAGTCGTAAAGGTTAAAACCGCAACTGGATCGTACCTGCGTCCGGTTATTCGCCTCTGCCCTCTGCCTAATCAGCAGTAGTGGCATGGTTAGTTATAAGTTGTTTCGCTACCTAGTATTGATAGTTTAGATATAGTAATAGGGTTTAGTTTCGCTTTTGTTTTTTTTCTTTTCTTTGAAGGTAACCCTTCAAACCCGGGGGGAATGGTTGCGCCAATTTGCTATGATCCGCGATTTTGTTTTTTGTAATTTATTTTTTTGGCCTAGCAATCCAGTATGATGAAATAAATTACACAAAGTAATGCGCCTGGCCGGGTTTGAACCCGCCTACAACTCGTAAGTCCGGGCCATTACCACTTGGCCACCGCCGCTCTCAATTGCGTTGTGTGATAGTTGTGGAATATTATTATTATTATTATTTGCTGGTTAAACCTCACCTGTGTTCCTTCAATTGCCCTTTTCGTTTAAGGGTCGCGGTAATTCTGTCGAACAATGGCACAAATGTAGCAGGCATCGTCCCTAGGGGGGCCCGTCAATTTTAGTGTCAGCTCTTTGAGACGCGCGTGGAAAAACGCTCCGTCGACCGTCGGGAATCGTTGACGTGTCTGTCGATTTGGGAGCCTTTTTTACCCGATTGCGCCAGAAGGAGGGTTATGGTTTTTTGTAGTAGGAACTGTAGATCGTCGTCGACTGATTCATTCTACTATCGTATTGATAACATCAAGGGATTGGTGATGTAGCATCCTTAAACGTTCAAAAAATTCAATTTTAGTTCACATAAGAGTATGTAGGCCCAGTGGCGTAGCAAGGTACCCCTGGGTCTGGGACAAAAAAATTTGGGTGCACTTTTTTCACTTGGGAAATTATCTAATAATCGCTTCTGCTGAAGTACTGTGTAGTTGTTGCCATGATTAAAGTTACTGATGCAACTTATTTTATTTAGTGATCGATATTTAAAAAAAAATAGCTTATCTAGGTTTGAGGTCTTGTAGGCCCAACGGCACTACCCCGACTTACGTTTCGGTAGCTACGCCAATGCGTAGGCCTACATGGGCACTTAGATATGCGCGGGCTTGCGCTGTCCGTCCGTCCTGTAACAGACCGAAACGAGCCAAAGTCGTCTCGGCGCGTACTGTTCCCGCGCGCCTCAAAGAGTTGTCAGCAAACTGTAGGGGTATGAAAATGTATACCTGGCCTGGGCCCTGGAACCAAGGCGAACAAGGAACAGAATAGGTTTCTAGTCAGTAAAAGTCTAACACCATCTCCCGCTCCGCCCAGGGGCGGGATTTGTCATTGGATGATTTTACATACCATAAAAAAAGTACGTCACTAGTGCAAACTATTTTTATATAACCTTTGATTAAAACTGAAATTATTGGCAACTGAAATGAAATTTTAATTTTCTTTTATACTCCGCGTAAAAAAAAAGTAATCTTTTCGATAAATCCGACGGACAGAACGATAAAATATAAAAGAGACTGAATTTATAATTACATGTGATTGAATATGTTTTTATATCAATATACATTCGATCCATTGCACGGAAAAAATTTAATCGAAACTATAGGAATTGCTTTTTTAATTTTCGGCACGCCAAACGAATTCGCTTGCGTGTAACGGTGTAAAAACAAAACGAAAACTAGGGTTCTGTAGTGAATAAAAAATTCTTAAGAGCGCCCAACCCGAGGTTTTTTTTTATGGTAGGTAAAATCATCCAATGACAAATTCCGCCCTTGGGTGGAGCGGGAAGTAGTGTCAGACTCTTACTGACTAAAAACCTACCCCGTTCCTTCGTTGCCTATAGTGCCGGGGCTGAGCCATCCTCTCAGAAAACGGCCCTTGACCCCAGCAGGCTTTTACATACAACCGCTCGTACGTGATTATGATGTTATTACACATCATCATCATCACTTCAGATATTTTGGATACATCTTGTGGATTATTATTATGATTATTATCTAGGCTTCTATAGAAATCAAAATATAAATTTGTGTAAAACTAGTCCAGTCCAAGACCTCAGAAAATCTGCTATTTTACGTGAACTTTGACAATCCATAATGTACTCATATATTTAAAATATAAAAAAGTACTTCTATAGAAGAGAGATTCTAAATGATGACAATTTTTCTCAAAAACTTTTAAGATTTGATTAAAAAAACGGTAATTTAAAAAACTAAAAAACCCGACTGCTTTTCTGAGCATTCATGAAAGCCCTAAAACAAGAAAGTCGTTGTACCCGATTGCACTTAACTATATAATATTTTAAATACTGGCAGTCGGGACCCATTCTAGAATTGAGAGCACATACCTATATTACATTGCAGATTACTCCAATCTACTGACTAGACGGCTGACTTACTAGAATGGGTCCCGACTGCCAGTATTTAAAATTTTATATAGATAAGTGCAATCGGGTACAACGACTTTCTTGTTTTAGGGCTTTCATGAATGCTCAGGAAAGCAGTCGGGTTTTTTAGTTTTTTACATTACCGTTTTTTATTTTTTATTTTTTTAGTTTTATTTTATTACGATATCACTTTCAAAGTAATTACGAATCTAAAGACACCTCACAAACTAAAATCCATCGAGCCGTTCAGGTCGCAGAGCGTACCAAATATTTGAATTTGGCGCTAAAAATCCGCCATTTTGTTTTTTTTATTTTGATATACCCAGTGTCACTCTCACAGTAAATACAAATCTAACGACACCTCTCAAGCTAAAATCCATCGAGCCGTTCAGGCTGCAGAGCGTGCTAAACAATTATACATACATACATACATACATACTCTCGAAAAACATAACCCTCCTTATGGCGCAGTCGGGTAAAAAAAACACGTATTTCCTGGAACAAGCTTTGTAAAATATTCGAGTAAATCACGGAATCTCTCTTTTTTCGCGTTGCTTACCAATCAAACATGGCGTTGGATTGCTTTAGACGAGGAAAAAATCTGTTAAACCATGTCGACGTTGATGATAGACGAGTAATATAATAATATCACACACACTATCACACAACGCCGTCTAGTCCCAAACTAAGCAAAGCTTGTGTTATGGGTACTAGACAACTGATAAACATACTTATATATTTCCAAATACATACATATTATAGATAAATTACACCCAGACACAGCACAAATGATCGTGCTCATCACACAAACATTTGTCCTGGGTGGGAATCGAACCCACGACCTCCGGCATAGCAGTCAGGGCCACTAACCACTAGACTGATAGGCCAGTCAAGGCGAGTGGGGAACATCTCCATGAGCAAATCGTGCATGCAAGCAAAGACTGTTGCCTCTAGATCCTGTAGCAGCAGCCTGTAGGAGGCCAGAAGGGAGGCTCGCCACTTCGCAGGAGACCGTGTGGTATCCCCGCACCATCCGGATGGCTATGATCCACTGGCATGAGTTCAGCTTGGCTACCGGTCCCGCTTTCACAGCGACGGCGCTCACTACGGAGCTCCGTAAAAGGCCATGGACCGAGCGACCGCTGCATGGAGCCTCCGGCAAGAACCCCTTATGTTTTATTTTTATGGTAGGTAAAATCATCCAATGACAAATCCCGCCCTTGGGTGGGGCGGGAAATAGTGTCGGACTCTTACTGACTAAAAACCTACCCTGTTCCATTCATTGGCTTCGTCTCAGGGCCCCGGGTGACATTTTCACATAACCTTTGGCCCCAGTAGGCTTCGGCCCTGCTGGGCCCCTTCAGTTTGCTGACAACTTCTTGAGGCGCGCGGGAACAGTGCGCGCCGTAAACGACTTGAACTCGGACCGGTCTGTTACCGGACGGACGGACAGCGAGCTACCCATTGCCCGCCATTAATTTTAATTGAAAGGACAAGAATAATTTGCCTGCTGCGGTCTTCCCATCCAATTAAAAATTAAGTGTCTTCAAGGCTAAAGTGAATGCTCTTAATAAACTAGTGCGCTTCACCATCAACGATTGCATTATTGCTTAGCATCAGGTGGGATCGCAGTCAAGCACTAGTTTATGATTAAAAAAAACACTAGTTTCGGATTAGTTGTTTAAAGTTTATTCTAGCTAGCATTTTCTTCTAAATATTGTCTTTTGAATTTTGTGGACTACGCTAGCGCATTCGTCTTAATAGGTTTCGTAGCAGTGCTACGAGCGCGTAGCACCGCTTCGTGCACGTAGCAATTCTCTCGAGGATGCTACGGATGTGCTACGCTTGTGCTACGCCATAGAGCTAAGCCAACTAATTAAATGAAACCTGTGTGGTTTTCTTTTAAAAATATATTTTAGCTTTTAACTACTAGTTTGCCATTGACTTTAACTCCTCTTAAATGATTCTTTTCGACTGTAATCAAAACTTTCAAAGAAACATGTTAAAATTGTGAGAAAATAAATATTTCTTATATCCTTTATTGTACACAATTTTGCCATGTTTTTCTTTTTTCCTAACAATCATCATCTAGATGGCGCGTTGTAAAATACAAAATGATGTACTTGAAGAATAAATTAATTAATTACGAAATTAATTACTTTAAGTAAACGAGTCTATGACTACTTAAACAAATTAATTTCGTACATGCGAATATTAATTCAAGTTAAAAAAAAGTGTTTAATTTTTTATTTTATCTTTACAAATCGATAGGTTTTCATGGGTCGCATCGACCCTCCGCGGGATTAAAACGATAAAAATTTAACGGTGTATTGGTACGCTTAATGACATTTTGTATACAATCGAAATTCTCCTTTTTCTCCCCTTTATAGGTTGTATTTCCAAAAACCCCATTAATGCTCACCTACAAAATAAAAGACATTTTATTTAATGTATTTTTAAAATTAATAAAATTAAATTATCACATAAAAGAAAGAAAAGCCAAATACCATGTTCCTAGTCCCACTAGTTACGGCTGTACGTTGATATGTCAGTCAGTTTCTCCTAAAAAATATAAACACCACTATTTTTTAATTAGTGCAAATACTTAAAGAGCTTATTAGAAAAGGTCTTGTTATTATTTAAGTAAAGTCTCAATGCATAATATTCATAAACAGCAAAGTTATGAGCGTTTGTCTAAATCCCAAAATTTCACTCAATTTATGGAAAAACTGTACAGGTTATAGTTTATGAATGAAAGAATGTCAATAAAAATGGAAAAACACTGCGCTTAGTATTTTCTAGTTGTAATTGTTATGAATGATGGTTCAATCATGAATTTACCAATAATGACTTCGTGGACAATTTTGGGATTTCGTTTTTTATACTTTTGACTGCACAAATATGATCAGAAATAGGGGTGTATAGAAAATAGATTGGAAGGTTATTCTTATTGTTCTTCTCCATAGAGATTTACGCTTTGGAATGGGCAATTAGCATCAATTTTTTTTACCGACAGATTGAATTCTTGACCTTTCAAAAGTGCCCGTAAATGGTTTATTTGAAATAAATGCTTTTTGACTTGACTTTGATTCCATATTAATAAATTTGGTTAGGTTTTGGAATTAAACCATTACGTTTTTTTTTTTTTTTTTTATGGTAGGTAAAATCATCCAATGACAAATCCCGCCCTTGGGCGGAGCGGGAATTAGTGTCAGACTCTTACTGACTAAAAACCTACCCCGTTCCTTCGTAGCCTATCGTGCCGGGGTCGAGCATTCCTTTCGGAACTAACCCATGACCCCAGTAGGCTTCGACCCTGCCTGCCTGCAGTTAGCAGGCTGGGCCTCTTCGGTGTGGCTGGGCCTCTTCGGTGTGGCTGGGCCTCTTCGGTATAAACCATTACGTTTTATCATGGTTTTAATGAAAATTAATCAATCAATCCTTAGGCGGCCGTGTAACCGAAGACGCAGCGTTGGAAAGCCAGCTACAACGTGGACCTATGTCAGGTAAAGGCTGCGGTAATCTGATGGATGCGAGACGCATAGGACCGTTCATTGTGGCGACATTTGGGGGAAGACTATGTCCAACAGTGGACATCTTTGGGCTGAAATGATGATGGTGATGAGTTCTTAAAAACGAATGGATTTTGACGAAATTTGGAAGATAGGAAAGCCATGAACCATCCTATGACCTTGATCAAAATCTTGAAGAAAATGTTAATAAATCGCGGTCGTAGAAACGTAATAATGACTCTACGATGACGACTAATAGTCATCGTAGAGTCTTTATTACGTTTTTTGAGGTTGAAAATCATCTGATAACTTCTTCCACTCTAGGGTGGAACGGGAAGGTGTATCAGACTTTTACTGACTCAAACCACTTAAATATGTTTCTTCAGTTGCCTTGCGTTCTTGGACTATGAGTTTCCCTTTCAGAATGTTGACCCACCGATACTTTAGGCTTACGGTTTTGCTGACATCTCTTTGACGCGCGAGTGGAACACTACACGACTCGGGTTCGATCTAGACTGATTCTGGATGCCCGGACAGCGAGCTACCCATTGCTCATCTTCTGCAAACCCACCCCTACGGTGGTTGCAGGTAATCGGGGTAGGGGTCTCAGCTGCAGGGGCGTAAAGACGTTCGTTCCCTCACGCGTGCGGCCGCCTCTTCCACTAGCATTACTTAACAGAAAGAGGAGTCATTAATATAATATAATATTTCACACAACGTCATCTAGACCCAAACTTAGCAGAGCTTGTGTTATAAGTACTAGACAACTGATAAACATATAAATATATTTCTAAATACATATGATAGATAAGGAGCAGTAGTGGCCGAGTGGTAATGGCCCCAACTTACGAGTTGTAGGTCGAGGGTTCAAACCCAGCCAGACACATTACTTTGTGTAATTTATATCATCAAAACTGCTCTCAAAAACGGTGAAAGAAAACGTCGTGAGGAAACCGGCATATCCTAGAACGAAAAATTCGAAGGCATGTGACATCCGCCAGTCCGCACTGGGCCAGCGTGGTGGATTACGGCCCATTCCCTCTAATTGAGAGGAGGCCTGAGTCCCAGCAAGAGGGAACATTGTAAGGCTTATGCAATGCAATGCAATGATAGATAAATCACACCCATACCCAGAACAAATGCTCATGCTCATCACACGTTCGCCTAGAGTGGTAATCAAACCCACGACCTCCGTCATAGCAGTCAGGGCCTCTAACCACTAGACCAATTGTCCAGTCAAATAAGTTGCTCCTTTGTTTCTACCCTCGTCATTCATTTGCGACACCTAAAGTCCATAATTAAATAACAATAGCCGTACTAAATAAAGCCCTAAAAATAATATTAAAAGGAGATCGTTTTTCCGAAACAATTACAAGAATCGTTCTAAAACCCTCTAAAGGACTATTGTTCTACGTTCCAATTAAAATTTAATAACTCATTTCCCCCATTATATTATGATTATAATAGAGGTAACATTATTACGACATGTTATGGAAGGCTTTATTGGGCCTTTATCATTTGTCGTTCGGGAAAGCCGAGGGATCTTTTCTAAATGTCGAGGTAACTTGGTGTTTAAACATGTACTTTTATTAATTAGAATTTTTTTATGGTGAGTAATATCATCTAGTGACATCCTCCGCCCTTGGGAGCAGCGAGAGATAGTGTCAGACTCTTACTGACTTAAAACCTACCCCGTTCCTTTATTGCTTTTCATACCGGGACTGAGCCTTCTTTTCAGAAGCCGACACTTGGCCCCAGTAGGCTTCGACCCTGCCTGCTTGCAGCCAGCAAGCTGGGCCTCTCCGGTTTGCTGACAGCTTCTTGAGGCGCGGGAAAAGTTTGCGCCGTCGACGACTTAGGTCGGTCTCGGCCCGCGCTTACGGTGGCCGAAAATCGGGATCGGTATCCCGGTTATTAATAAGTGTCAAAATATTGCGTTCTAGTCATTTATATATTACTTAAAAGTGTGTTACACTATACTAGGTCTTGCTAGTAAATTTGGCCGCGGGAAAGTACAAAAAATATACATGCATATGTCACTCAATGATAAAAAACGACGCTGAAAAGTATAAAACAAGATTTTCAGGATGCTGAAATAAACAATGTTATTTGGAGAAACAAGAACAGAACAGAAAGAAAAGCTGTAGTCACAAGTTATATATGTAATGTTTAACGACGTATTTATCTCATTTTAATTATTTAACATACTACTTTTGTCCGCTAGAGGTTGCCACATCGAGTTTGGCGACACACCACAGCCTATGTTCAGCGGACGATTAAGGGCTGATTTCATAATTCAATATAAAAACTTAGTTCAACTAAACTGAGCTCAGCGTAATCTAGTTTAAAGACCCGTGTCGTAAATATGGGCGACAACGAAATAATTGAAACTGAGTTTAGCGTAAACTAGGTTCAATTCATTGCGGTAAAACGTAAAATGAAGCTATAATCTCGATTAGTCGCTCAAACTGCGTTTTGTTTGAACGAATCGCGATTAGTTTATTGATGAATTTGGCTCTTAGACGGTTCTATCTATACCTAATACGTCGAGTTCCGATAAGCAGATTAGGAGCTACGAGAGAACAGATGAACATACACATATACATACATACATAGCCTGTCAAAATCATAACCCTCCTTTATTCGGGTCACAGATGGTAAAAATCGGTGAAAAAAAAGAGGTGTTTTTTTTCGCTTCGTCTGCGCGACAGTAGAACACTGTGCCAAGGTCCGGCGCGAGAGATTGCTGCCGTCGATCACTCCCTCGAGGACACGGCGATGGTCTGTCCAAGCGGGGCACTTCTCTACCATGTGCTCCACCGTGTCCTCCGGGCGGTCCACACAGTGGTGACACCCGGGCGTAACTTCCGCACAAATCCGGTACAAGAACCTCCCGAACTTACCATGTCCGATGAGAACCTGCGTCATGCGGAAGGAGAGGATGCCGTGAGGTCGTTCCAGCCACTCCTCAAAGAGGTGACTTACCAGCATAATTATGACGAGCCCATTCCACCTAGGGCTGTGGGATTGGTAGAAAGGGTTACTCTGGAATGAAAAGGACAACTTAAGGTGAGTTATAGTCAGCAAAAGTCTGGCTCTCGTTCCGCCTAGAGCAGAAGAAGTTATTTGATTACTTGAACAAAAGTCTATGACTTTCCACGACATAATATCTGAAGGTAATATTTTTTGACTGGCCTGTTGGTCTAGTGGTTAGTGACCCTGACGGCTATGCTAGAGGTCGTAGGTTCGATTTCCACCCAGGACAAAGGTTTCTGTGATGAGCACGATCACTTGTTCTGTGTCTGAGTGTAATCACTACATAGTATAAAAAAAAGTCACTTCCCGCTGTATGTCCCTATGTATGCTTAGATCTTTAAAACTACGCAACGGATTTTGATGCGGTTTGTTTTTTAAAAGATATATATAAATATATAAAAGTTATAGTAATTCAAGAGGAAGATGAGATGTATAATACATGCATAATATATTTGATATCACTGTTGCACCCGTGCAAAGCTAGTTTATCTATAATATGTACCTACATATGTATTTACAAATATGTAATTATGTTTTACTCATAATAAAATCTCTGCTTAGCCTGGGACTTGACGGCGTTGTGTGATAGTAAAAAAAAAACCATTCATTACTTAAACCAGAGTTATAAATAAATGTAGAAACAAAATACTTACTTTAAAATAAAATTGTTCCAAATGAAATATCAAATCCAAAGCGACGGTTCAAACAACCTTTAATCACGCTTTCCTTTTCGAGGTAAAGGGCATAACTATAGGAACACCCAATGATTAATTGTCTGTAGAAATGTTTCCAATGAACAGTTTCACTCGTTCGCGCCTCTATTTGACAAATTTGTTAATTGGTAAGCGCGATTGGTTAGGGTAAGGTTGTAGTGACGAGCGGAGCGGAGAATATGTGGTTGAAATAAATAAATGTTACCACTTTCGGCCCGTGTGCCCCGCTTGGGAAGAGCATCGCCGTGTCCTCGTGGGGGCGATCGGCGGCGATCTCTCGCGCCGGGGCTTGGTTCAAGCCATGCTCCGGAGCGAGGAGTGGCAGGCGGTCGCCTCCTTTTGCGAAGCAGTAATGCTAGCAAAGGAGGAGGCCGACCGCATTAGGCAAAGGCGCACACGCTGCCGCCGTCGCCGGGATTCCGATTCCGATTTCCGGCCACCGTAGGCGCGGGCTCGCGGACGGTGGGCAATGGGTAGCTCGCTGTCCGTCCGTCCGGTAACAGACCGGTCCGAGCTCAAGTCGTCTACGGCGCGCACTGTTCCCGCGCGCCTCAAGGAGTTGTTAGCATACTGTAGGGGTCCAGCAGGGCCGAAACCTACTGGGGCCAAAGGTTATGTGAGAATGTCACCACGGGCTCCGGGAAAAAGGCAATGAATGGAAGGGTAGGTTTTAGTCAGTAAGAGTCTGACACTATTTCCCGCCCCACACAAGGGCGGGATTTGTCATTGGATGATTTTACCTAACAAAAAAAAAAAAACCACTTTCAGCCCAGCGCCGCTCTCGTGAGCTGCACACATTACGGCACAATATTTTTTAGCACTACACTACACTAGTAGTAGTGTTAAAGCGATTTCATACTACATCCGATTCGAATCCGATCCGAACCCGTGAAAGTATGGACCGTAGTAGTCGTAGAACTATTTCATTACAATAAAATTGTGGCGGGAGCGAGCACGCACACTTTTCTGCACTAGTGCGGAAAACTTTCAATTTTATGCCTAAAAGCGGTGGGATAAGAGCTGGTTTTTGTCGGATCGGACGTAGTGCGAAATCGCTCTTACGGCGTAGAAGTTTAACTAATAGATTTTACTGTATCTGCTTGACGTTATGAGACGTAGTGCAAGTATATTTCGTAGTGGGCGTGATTAGACATTGTGTTAACAACAAATTGTAAAAATCTGACGTCATAGGACGTTGCTGGTCCGAACGTGATAACACGCTGGCGTTGGCGTTTGGTTGTTGCAGAAGAACAACCAACCCAGATCGGCTGTAGTACCCTTACTGGGTTGGTTGTTCCTTCTACCCTTTGCAGTCTAGGGTCACGGTAACTCTTTCGAATTATCCGGTACCCCAGCAGGCACATCGCATCGGAATCAGCGGCAGGTATCGGCTCTGTGTTTTGTTTTCGGGGGGAAACCTGACGCTGGCCTAAAAGCCGCCTGGAATTTCGGAAAAAAAGACCAGAGATTGTGAGATTCTTACCTCACTAAAACCACCTCGGTGATCACCACGTGGCAGAGAGCCCGGTGACCTCTTAAAAGACCACCGCGGAACCCCCTCTAAACAACGCCTGTTAGAGTACATGATTCCTGAGAAGACGGTGAGGGTTCTCTCTTGTTCACGTGTAGCACGTGATCACTGTGCCATCGTCTTTCATGAAGGTACTCGGTGGATAGACAGAATCTTCACTCTGAGACCTCGGAGTTAGAAAGAAAGAAAGAAAGAAAAAGAGTTTATTTGTTACAAACATGGAGTTCCGCCTACCATAAATGTTGCAAGCGAGGTTTCGGCGTTTTAGACGTTGATGCGGTTGGCCCTCTGACGCCTCCTTCTGCGAGTGGGATCAGCCCTCTCACGATACCAAATAGCGGCCTTCTTCTTGACCATCATGGTCTCACAGAAGGTGGCTATTTCTCTCCAATTTTCTGACTCCACCAGCATAGAACAGGCTTCGACCCTAGTGGGCCCCTTGACAAATAAGTAGTAACTTACTAAAAGTATCTAGCATGTGTGTTCCATCTTTAACAATATTCAGGTAAAATAGTTGTCAAACGCGAGTCTATCAATAACAGAAAAGAAACTTAAGTTTAAATTCAAAATTCAGAAATCACAATTTACAATTTTACTTGGAGGCATTTAATTTTTTTTATTATATCTAAAAATTCAGTCATTCAGTAACACTTTCCGTTATTGTCGCCTTTTCTCCTCAATTCGTGGGGTCTCCATTTATTTTTGTCTACTGCACCATAGATATAAATAACTGGAGAGAGCATTACCGTTTCAAAATTCTATAACCTTTTCAAAGATATAAAGAAAGAAAAAACGCTAACTTGTGTTTCACACAAAATACAATTTTACGAACAAAAAATACGTCATGAAAAAATAAAATTATAATCTGTGCGACGCACAAAAGGCGCTTAACTCAGCGTATGACATTCAAAACGATAAATAACGCAGCGGTGGTATTCTGTTAGGGCCTGCTGTTATGCCACGGACTATAATAAAAGATGTGAAATTTTGTTAATGTGTGTAATGGAAATGTTAAACAAATATTAAATACAATAATAAATAATGAACCATCATTCGACGCATAACACTCTAACATCATTCAACCACAAACAAACGAAGAAGCGTGTGAGCACGGCGCATTGACTGTCAAAAAGAAAAATAACTTCATTAAAAAAAAAAAACAAAAAAAGTAAAGCGAATGCCAAATCCTGCCTCTTTTAGGGTGGTAGTAATCGTAATGCCAAAAGCAGGATGAAAGTGATATTAAGAGCCTGTGACAGGGAGTAATCAGACTAGGAAAGATGGTTAAGAAAAAATCCATTTAGTCCAGATTACAATAACATGTTGGAATTGTATTTTTTCTTTTATCGAATCGAATAATAATAAAAAAAAGCAGTAATAACAGGATGCCCGATAGCTTTGTTCCTCTCACATTCTTCTGAACATGTTAACTAGACAGCCAGACAGCGAACGCGTAGTCCGGTTCTCTAAGTCTATGTTACCTATCTACAAGTCATTTGGCCATCGCTCACCCTTATCTCCTGCTCGCAGAGTATATTTTCCTTCAGCCGTAATGACGTGACGACGAGCCTTCGCGATAACGTCACTATTGTTAATTCCCTCGAGGATTCCGTTCGCGTATTTTGTTTCCTTTTGTCACTTGCCTGTTTATTAATCTTTTTACTTTCTTTTTTACAGGTTTTAGCCGTTTGTGAAAAGTATTAAAGGTTCATAGCCATTCATACACAATACACATCAGTCACGTCAGTGTTATGTCGCAAGTTCCTTTAGAGATAGAAAAAATAGATTATTTACTATTAAAAAAAACAAAAAAAAATATTTATTAATTCTAAAAAGAACAATAAAGACTTGAAATGAAATCAAACTAGACATATGGAGGAGATGTGTTGAAAATTCTCTCAGACCAATATATAATTGTCACTTACATTTATTATACTATACAATTTGTATGATATAAAAACTTTTCGCAAAATACATAGTTTGTTCATTTTGACGCAGCCTGAAACAGAACGAATATTATGTCTATTTCTAATAGTTTTTGTTTATTTTGTTTTTGTAGTGTTCTGGATTTAGGTTTACTGGACACACTTTTAAGTGTTCTGTTTTTTCCAAAACTTCGTTGTGTCAATGTTATGCATGTACGTGTTATTTGCATGGTTACTGAAACCGATTTTAGATGTAAGTTTATTTGAATCGTGACAGTACTGTTTGTGTACTTAATACTTTGATTATACACCGTTAAATTTTGGCCGTTTTAATCCCGTGTAGGATCGATTCGATACATGAAATACTATCGATTTATAAAGATAAAATTAAAAAATAAAGTGCTTTTTTTGTAAAACTCGAATTATTATACGCATGTACGAAATTAATTTCTTTAAGCAAACGTCAGCTGATCGAGGCTTAGTCTAGATCTTTAAAGATCCGCCATATTTGTTTTAGAATGTCATCACTTAGTTATGCATGCCTTTTCTTTCTTTTTAAACTATGTAGTAAAAACTAAAGTAAAAAAATATATACTAGTGCTTGACTGCGTTCACACCTGATGGTAAGTATTGATGCAATCTTTGATGGTGAAGCGTACTATAGTTTATTATATGCCTATTCACTCTAGCCTTGAAGACACCTAAATTATAATCCGACGGGAAGACTGCAGCAGGCAAATTGGTCCAGTATTTCGACGTACGCAGTATAACCGCCAAGGCGAGTTGTCTTTTCATTCAAACTAAACGGGTAGTAGTATAGCCGTATAATAAAAAGAATTTTCACAGATTACTTCTTGCAAAAGAATCAAATATTTTTCCCTGTTTGTATACGTAGTCGTCCACAACTTCAAGTGCAGAGTCTCCGATCTTGATAAGAGTGGGTGCTTCATGGATGTTTACCATCACTTTGGTTTTCCTCATGTTCATTTTAAGTGTTCGATTACGGAGACGCGGCGCGTTGGGCGGTCCGTCGTACATTGCCATATGTTTGTGTTTACGCGAGCGATGACGCGGCCCGCTGCTGCAATATGACGAAACGCCCAACGCGCAGCGCAACGCGCCGCGTCTCCATAATCACGGCCTAAGTCTCATTCTTTTGGCAGCTCTTATGAGGTCACCGAGCATATGCTGAGTTTCTCCGTAATCTAAGGCATGACGTAGTGGCAGTGGGCAGGGCACATTGCTCGTAAAACGGATGGTCGATAGGGACGTAAGGTTCTGGAGTGGCGACCACGTACCGGAAGACGCGGCGGTAGAAAACTTCCCAAGGTGGACAGATGACCTGGTGAGCGTCGCGGGAATCCTGTGGATACGAGACGCAAAGGACCGGTGTTTATAGCGTCACTTGGAGGCCTATATTCGACAGTGGACGTCTTTCAGCTGAAATGATGAAAATGATGATGATTTGAATATTATTAGTGATTTTATTATCACAACTTTAGAGCGATTAGTTGTTGTATTTTAGTACTGTATCGATTTTTGTTCGTCTTCTTATATAGTTCGTCTGCTCGCGAAGTTTAGACCCAATGTATACTCTACAAGCAAACGTGATTATCTGTGTACTTAAGTACTATACTGTGTACAGTCTTGTCGTTTATACCTTCGTCAGTTTTCGAAATTCTTTCCTTTATCAAGTCTATTCCATTTCTAGCTACAGCACTGAGTAGAATTATCTTCAGTTCCACTTCCATGCTTCTATAATCATCTTCAAATAGTCATTATTCTCTTATTTTGCTTCTGAAGCGTTTCCGCCTTGCAGCCAGTTTCTACAGACTAATATGAATCTGTCAAGGCTTCCACCTACGCCATAATCATCTACATTGAGTCATTCAACCGCCGTGTTAGGGCAAACGATGCTGAACCTTCGCATCCCTATGATACCAACCTTTTTATGTTAAAAGAATTCAATGCAAAAATTCAGGGGTTAACATTTAAGCACGTAGGAATCGATTTGTAATAGCTCTTACTTATAATAGCGTGATGCACATAAAACAACCTTTTAAAGCACTTTACAAATATTTCTAACTTCTACGAGGACGTAGTCGCAGGCAAAAGCTAGTTATTAATAACGGAGTTAACACTTTGTTCTGAAATCACTGAAACCCTTGTATTAAGATTAATTGAAAGCCTTCAACGACCCACTAAGGTCGCGGCAACATGCAGAAGTCGTGCCAATTTCAATAAGTTCACTAACAATTGTACTTACAATCGCCGCCGTAATTAACCACGGCGCGAGTCCGCATGCTTTACCTAACTATAACTTACTATAATAAAATTGTGTGTAGTCCATATCAAGCCATCATTTATCTAACTACTGGGACTAGAATGTATTTTGCAAAAGGTTACCTTTTACGATGTCAGCGAGTACTATGAGAAGATTTGTGAAATTTCACCCCTAAAGAAAATGAAAATCTTATCTTATTCTTGGTGTAACGTTAACGTCAACTCTCAACTTTGGGCCATTCCTTGAAGCAAAGGGTCAACTTGCTGCAAAAAAGGTGGGAATCCTTGCAAAAGTCTGACAGTACTTCACGCCAGAACAAATGATATACGAACTTGATGCTCTCGAGACAATTGAGAGGCGAGCCAAGAGGATCATTGGCAATGATGCACTTGCTGAGTCGAAGCTTCAAAGTCTTGAGCCTCGACGCCGAGTTGCTAGCCTGTTGGTTTTCTACCGGCTGCATTTCGGGGGCCTGGGGGCCTAGCCCGTTCCATCATCGGACCACCAGGCTTACGGCGATGCATCACCGGTACATGGTGGATACCTATACGCACAAAAAGTTTTGGGAACATATTCATTGTGCGTACAGCTAAAGAATGAAATTCCCTGCCGGAGGCTGTGTTTCCTAATGGCTATAAATCGGAAATCTTTAAATCAAGAGTGAACAGGTTACTTCTAGGTAAGCGTGCTCCATCGTCGACCGCATCGTCGCTTTCTATCAGGTGAGATAGCGGTCAAGCGGGAACCTATCAACAATAAAAAAAATGAAGCAGTGGTCCAATGTTTGCGTGGAGAAAACTACGTTCACGCTGACAAAGCAGCTGTCAGAAGATAGTATTATAACTAAATCTCGTAACATATTTAATTTAGTTTTATGAGTTGGGAAAAGTGTTGGTAATTTAGACTTTAAAATAACCCGCGAGAGATTAATTTCTTATAATTGATCGATCGTACCAGCGACCGGCATAGCCTTTGGGTTTCGAGGAACAATTAAAAACTAAAGTTTTCTCATCCCATCGGTACATTATAAATACTCCCTGGATCTTACGAAGCCAAATCACCATAATAATTTTCATTGGGGCATATTCCGGCATCGGGTTACTACGACCCACATAACATAAACTGGTGTTATTAAAATTGTGATACACATGCAAAGTCCAGAGATGGAGTTCAAGCGGCGTCCTTAGTGGCACATGGCAACCGACTTGACGCAGAATTCTCAAAACCGGAAAACTACAAGTAAAGTAAAAAAAAAGCAGGATTTGGAAATTAAAAGAAGCTACTGGCCTGTCGGTCTATCTAGTGGCTAGTGGCCAGACTGACTATTATGACTATTATGCCAGAGGTCGTGGCTTCGATTCCCACCGAAGACTAATATTTGTGTGATGAACACGATCATTTGTTCTGTGTCTGTATTTCAAAATATTTAAGTATATTTATCAGTTGACTAATACTCATAGCACAAGCTCTGCTTAGTTTGGGACTAGATGGCGTTGTGGAATATTATTATAGGTCTCAATTGATAGTGTCCGTTCACGGATATGACTCATAACATTTCCGAACGTTCCCGCAGCCCGTCTTAAACCCTCTTAAGTTGGCGAAATATTGTTAGCGTGACTGTACTCGAGTACTATCTTGTGTAAAGTGCTTTCTCAATAATAAGGAAAGTTTCGTTATTTGTCTAGAGTGCGAATTAGCGCCTGCCTTTTGTTCTAATTAATTATTTTCTTGCGGTTTTCTAACTGACTTATCAGAACGGAATAAGATAGACTTGTTTTAATCTTCTGGCTTTAGGGTTTAATTGTAGAATTTTATTACTAAGAAGGGACCTTTTTTATGGTAGGTAAAAGCATCCAGTGACAAATCCCGCCTTTGGGCGGAGCGGGAAGTAGTGTGAGACTCTTACTGATTAAAAACCTACCCCGTTCCTTCGTTGCCTATAGTGCTGAGCCTTCCTCTCAGAAAATGGCCCTTGACACCAGCAGGCTTCGACCCTGTCTTCCTGCAGCTAGCAGGCTGGGCCTCTACGGTTTGCTGACAGCTCCTTGAGGCGCGCGGGAACAGAACGCGCCGTCGACGACTTGGGCGCGGTCCGGTATGTTACCGGACGATCGGATAGCGTGCTACCCACTGCACGCCGTCCGCAAGCCCGCGCCTACGGTGGACTAAGAAGGGACCTGCTGTTTAATAAGGGATTATTCGATAAAGCTACAAGTACCTTGGAATGCAGAAGGCAACTGGGGGAGGAGCATAGGTGAGTTTTAGTCCGTTAAAGTCTGATACACTTTCTCGCTGCACCCAGAGCGAGTGGAGTTTTGATGACATCTCACGTCAAAAAAAGGAGGTGACTCTAAACTGGACAGTTTCCAATTTCCAGACGAGCAAACTGTCGCTTACGTTTATCTTGCCACAAAGAGGTTAATTATAAATATGGGTGCTAATTAAACAGACTTAAAAATTTATGTTGCTTTCCAAATTATTTACACCCGTAGCATAACATATCATCAGCCTTATAATTTCCCCACTGCTGGGACTGAGGCCTCCTCTCTAGGAGGGGGAATGGGCCGTAATCCACTGCGCGGGTCCAGTGCGGGTTGGATGTCACATGTCTTCAAATTTTTGGTTCTACAACATGCCAGTATCCTCATGATGTTTTCCTTCACCGTTTTGAGAGCAGTGGTGATGAAATAAATTACACAAAGTAATGTGCCTGGCTGGGTTTGAACCCACGACCTACAAACTCGTAAGTCGGGGCCGTTACCACTCAGCCACCACAGCTCTGCACTCGTATTTATAAAGAAGTAACTTGTTGCTAAGTTTATTGTATGTATGTATTCGGATTATTATGTCTTATTAGTATTATTTCTGATGTTTGTACACTGACAACCCTAAATCTATTTCCTTTCATTCAGTCCATCCAAAGGTTGTCTGTAAGAAATTGCCCTGTGCGATAAGACCGCCCATTGCACCCTTATTTAAAATAATGTTTATCCTATATTTTTGTTTATGCGGTGTACAATAAAGAATATATAAATAAATATTAATACTGGAGGATAGAAATCTTCATAAAAAAGTTCAATTTTTCTTTACTATAAAATACAAATTGTTTCTCTTAAGTAACAATTTGTTTACTTATACTAGTTTTACTCATGTAATTAGTTTTTTCTTAAGTAACTACTTATAGCTACTTTTACTCAAGCAATTAGTTTTACTTGTCTGTCACCCGCAATTGACGAGCGTCAGAAAGATATTATCTTAGTTACTAGTTATCTTCTAATCTGTGCTTCTATGTAAGCCTAAGGCGAGAGCTCCGCTCCTGCCTTAGCCTTCTAACCTAACCTCTCCGTGTTGGAGTGCCCTACAATTAAGAGCTCGCTCGCTCTTGGAGAATAGTACATTTTGATACAAGTGGGGAAAGTTTGTCATTGCAGCCGAGGCGAAATTCACCCGAGCCGTACAGGCGAGGGTGTTATGAAGCCGAGTGCTGCAGTGAAAAATATCCACGTGTATCAAACGACGTTTTTCAATACACTTACGAAGAAATACGATGAAAAATCCACCAATAATCTATGTTCTATCGGAAAATTACGACGCATTTTTGTTCATTTTGTACTGAAGAAAATTTTCCAAAGTTACCTAATAATTTAGTTTTGATTTGATGGCAGGCCTTTTTACCTCAATCACATAATCTGGTAGCGTAGCATCTAAAGGATTCTCTTCAAATCTTCTTTTTCACAACTATCACAAATGAATAAGTTAGTTATTATTAGGTGTACTTTTTTCCCGCGCATAACCTTTGCAGGTTGAAGAAGAAGCAAAGGTATCAAACCGTATACATCCTAATATTAAAAATATTAAAATTCAAATATTTTTGAATTTAGAACACAGATAATCGTTAATTTGTTAGTATTAACAAATTATTGCTTACGTAATCCTGTCTATTTATTTTATTCTGTTCAAAAACACAATTTCAATTTTCATTAAATATTAAAACCTTAAAAATATCCGCCTCTTTGCTTTAAAAAAAAAAATAATCGCTCTTGACCATGATGAAATAGGAATGAAAAAAACCCTTGTTTTGATAAATTGAAAAAAAGCACGCGGGTGAAAAATATGCCATATCGAACCTAATCGTAGTGCGATAAAAGGCAGTTTTCGAGTAAGTGTATTGAAAAGAATATTTAGTAGGCATTGTAAAAAAAAACGAATTAGCTTATTATAGGCGATCTCATTTTCCCGTGGCCACGTGATCAAACTTCTTGTCATTTTTTTTTCGTATATAATGAAAAATTTGATCACGTGGCCAATAAAGAAATGTGTGGCGTGACTTATAGTTGCTCTTTAAACTCAGTATAAAAAATTGAGGGAGCCAAATGAATTAATTGACGGTGTATGATGTGGATGTGTACGTGGGAATAAGTTGCGCTGGAATGAAACATGTTGCGCTTGTATCAACCAATGAGAGATAAAATAAGAGAATAATGACTATTCGGAGATGTTTATGGAAGTAGAATAATTACATATTTCAAAGAGCCTTATTAGTAAGACGACAGGACGAGAGAAAAAACTCTCACCGTTTTACATAAAAAGCGTCACTGGCTAAAAGATAACAAAATATTCAAGTACGTACTCCATATTAAGACTACAAGAAAGCAATTTCAAAAATAAAGACGTATACGCTAATTTATCATACTTGGCACATCTATATCACTGTCGGGTACTGGCAAAGGCTATTTAAATGCAAATTTTAAACCTAAAATAGGTAGATACGTTCCTCGTTCATAAGACTTCTATAGTTAATTTTGTTCAAAAGTCGCTTGCTGATTTATTGAAGCTTATCGAGACAAATTTATTCGTTCCGAGTTTATTAGATAGAATCTATGTAGACTAGGGCTGGCGGCCTCATTAAGTGACACTGTCCAAGTATTTCTGTTGGTATATTGTGGCTATTTTTGGATAGGTAGACCCCTAAAGGTGAGGAATTTGTAGCTTTGTCTTTTATTATGGCAGAGGGAGTTTTCTGACAAACTTTGAACATTCTGGTAATTTATTTTCGTTTGTATTTACCAACATTGTAATTTGCCTGTTGTAGAATCGAATAGAAAACAAATATTAAAAAAGATATTAATTTATTTATTATATCCTTTATTGTACACCAATTACACATCAAAAAAGGAAACTCAAACACATTAATACAATGGGCGGCCCTATCGCGTTCCGCGATCTCTTTCAGGCAACCTGGAATGGACAGTACTTGCCTGGACAAGAAATGGGGCTGTCATTGGTGTGACAAAACCAGTATCATACATATATATTATAATAGATACACAGATATATACATACATCCCAAAAAAAATATTTAGTCCAAATAATAAACAACCATAGAATTTGGCCATATGATGAAAAAAATAAATTTCCCAAATTGTGACGTATTTGAAGTTATTGATGACGTTCAGCATCTTTTGGTGGAATGTGGTAAAAAAAAGATACACCCGGGTTTGACGAAAAAAATGACGTGTAAAAGTGTTTTTAAAAACCTATTTGCAAAATAAATATCATTTATCATTTATATGCTATCCCAGGACACGATCTACTAATGTGCTAAATTTCATCCAATTCCATCATCGTAGTTTGTGCGTAGAGGAGTAACAAATATACATCGTTAAATTTTGAACGTTTTAATCCCGTGGAAGGTCGATATGGTACATGAACCACTATCGATTTGTAAAGATAAAAAAAAGTAGTAAGTACTTTTTTTTCTAAAACTTGAATGCATGTGCGAAATTAATTTCTTTAAGTATACGAGTCAATGACCTTGTAGGTAGTTGTCGGTCGTTGCGTACTAACTACCTACAGGTCATTGAACTTGCCCAGCTGACGTCTACTTAATGAAATTAATTTCGTACATGCGTAAATTAATTTGAGTTTAAAAAAAAAGGTTTTTTTTTTAAATTTTATCTTTACAAATCGATACTATTTCATGTAATCGACCCTCCACGGGATTTGTTCAGAGTTTTTTTGAAAACGTCAGTGTGATTATTTTAAAACTAGATTCAAATCAAGGATATGTCTAATACTTTGTTAATACATATTAGCGTGTTAACAGCGTCAATTTCTACGAATGTACATACCGGGATACTCCGTTAAGTACTCCGATAAGTATACGAGTCAATGACCTTGTAGGTAGTTGTCGGTCGTTGCGTACTAACTACCTACAGGTCATTGAACTCGCCCAGCTGACGTTCACTTAAAGAAATGAATTTCGTACATGCGTATATTAATTCGAGTTTTATAAAAAAAAGTACTTTATTTTTTAATTTTATCTTTATAAATCGATAGTGTTTCATGTACCGAATCGACCCTCCACGGTATTAAAACGATCAAAATTTAACGGTGTATACATGTTCTCAACTTTATAATATTATAATTATCTTTATGATGCTGTGTAGCGTTGTGTTGACTTCGATAAGTTCGAAACAATGTTTTATTTAGTGAAATTAAATGAATAAAACAGTAATTTTGTGTTTGATCCCTTCGGCAAGCAAAGGGTTGACGTAAAAAGATTCTTTTGGCAAAGAAAAAAATCTTATTTTAACAAAATAATAAAGAAAAACCAGCCCAACGGGTCTAAAGGTGAAAAAAAAATTGTATAGTCAAATCTTCAAGTACTCTCTACCGCTCTGGGTTGAGCGAGAGGGTCTGTCTGACTGTTACTGACTGAAACTCACCTGTACTCCTTCAGTTGCCCTTTGCGTTACAGGGACATGGTAACCTTTAAGAATAATCCTTTACCCTACCCTTTATGGATGTTAGGTGTGTTATTATATAAAAATAGACATCTGTCACATATAAAATATTCTGCCAGTTGCAGAATATTCAACAACACTTAACAAACAAGTTTCAATGATAATTTTTTCAAACTACAAACGATATTAGGCCTTAATAATACGCAGTTACAGTCCAAATTATTATCAAAAACTTTTTCGAGTTTACCCTCACAAATAGTTCTTGTTACACATGACAGATGGCGTTCATCCATCTCGTCTTTGTTTAGATTTTGTAACTGATTCGAATTGATAGGTGGAAGAAGAGCATATTGAAGTAATTCTAATTAGTCCTGTTTCATAGTCTTTTTAGGGTTCCGTTCCTCAAAAGGAAAAAAACGGAACCCTTGTAGGATCATTTTTTTGTCCGTCTGTCTGTCTATCTGTGCTCCTTCAGTTGTACTTGACGTTCTAGAGTCACGGTTACTCTTTCGAATAAACCTACTGCCCCACACTTTGTAACTTTAAGGGCCGGTTGTAGTCTCCTGATAATAACAAACACAATACAAAAATAAATAATTAGTGAAATCGGTCCAGCCGTTTTCAAGATTTGCGCTTAGCAACACATTCATCGATTCATTTTAATATTATAGATTAAAAAAAATACAATTAAAAAAAATACCTTTATAATTTTTTTTATAATGATATGTGACGTGTACATAAATTATGAAATAAATAAATGAAATTAAAGTAAAGGAGCATACAGAATACCGCTCCGCTGTTCGTAAATAAGGATCGAGGATTCTACATGTTCGCCCCGTGCCAAATAATTTGCACTTAACGCGCCCCGGTTGACACGCGCCGATTAAAAGTGTGTGTTGACATGTCGACGAGGTAAATTAAATTATACTTTGGTATCAGGTTCCTCTTTATGTAAATTATGGGACGAAATAGGATGAGGTGATTACGTTGTTGGATTGATTGGTGGGGAGAAATTTTGCGTCGTGTAGGTTTTTTTTTTATCGTAGGTAAAATCATCCAATGACAGATCCCGCCCTTGGGCGGAGTAGGAAATAGTGTCAGACTCTTATTGACTAAAAACCTACCCCGTTCCTTCTTTGCCTATCATACCTACAAAATTACGTACCACGTATAGGTACTGGTTCAACATTCAATTTTTATTTAATTTTACTTAGGCCAACTCATAAAATGTCAGAAGCGTGTACTATCGGTTCTAATTGGTCGTTTTCTATGAAGAAGAATCTGTAATTAATTTCATGGTTACGGTGGTGTGGGGGTCGTTCCCTCGCGCGTGCGGCCGTCTCCTTCGTTATTGCATCGCAGAAGGAGGTGACCGCCTGCTACTCCTCCTCGCTCTGGACCATGGTTTGTACCAAGGCCCGGCGCGCGAGATCGCTGCCGACGGTGCTTTGCCCAAGCGGGGCACAACTCCCGCCTACCCCTACTATCTTCAGTGCCCGCGTGTCCTCCGGGCGGTCCACACAATGGTGAAATCAGAAATTTTAAGCGTTTGTTTCAAACCAATTACAGGCACTTTTGAATTGCCAAAATGTCGGTCTGTCCAAAAAAAAAGTGAAGCTAAATTGCACGTTTCAAAGCGTAGATCTCTATGGAGAAAAACGAGCAAGAAACTCCATGGACAATCTTTAAAATCATATTATGACTGAAAGACAAGAAATATTTAACCAAGATTTCCATAAATCTTGGTTACATACAATTTTGCCTTGAGCACACGCCTTGAGCACAATGCAGATATATAATGAAAAAAAAATAGAAATTAAAATAAGCCACTGGCAGCTGAGACATGACCAGTCTTAACTGACGGCGCACATTCACGAGCATGACGCGTGCATCAGCCCCACTGAGCTCACACCCGGGCATTTCTTCCACACGAATCCGTTGCAGAAAAACCCCGAACTTACCATGTCCCGTGAGAACCTGCGTCATGAAAAAGGTAAGGACGCTGTGAGGTCTTTCCAGCCACATATAGATTAGGGGTGACATGGCGCTGAGACTTGGATACTGAAAACTGCAAGCCGCAAACGTGACGACGCCTTTATGATGTGGTGCTGGAGACAGGTGCTCCGTATCCCTTGGACAATTATCGGACAAACATATCCATAATGAGAACTCAAAATCCCCTTGCGGTTGTCGTCCGAGTGTCTTCGCAAGATTCTGCAATATTTCGGTCACATTGCAAGAAAAGACGGTGGCAACCTCGAAAGGCTCATTGTGACGAGTAAAGTAGATGAGAAAAGGCCTCGTGCGCCAGCTCAATACGTTGGTCCGACCAGATCCGCACCGCTCTTTACAACAAGGTATACAAGGCCCTTCACACCTCCAGATAAAAAAACAGATGGAGGAATATCATATAAGTGAAAGTGATGAAGTAGCAAGGTCACGACCCTCGGCATTAAGGAATACGATACAAGGAGGACGGACATGGTAAAATGTAGGCACACTCCTGCCTAATCCACCAGTGAATATAGGCGTGAACACATTCATTTGTTTTCAGCTAATAGCACTAATAATCACACATAGAAGCTTCCCGAATGCCAAACAGCAATCAAGCGGTAACATAATATTATAACAATGCAATTTCGTTGCGTATCAAAGCGAAAACGTGTATCATCCCTCGTAGTTAATCGATCGCATTGTGTACATAGACGCGCACATAGCAACTATGTAGTAAATAGGTACATACGCGAACCCCATGCAATTCGGCCGATTCAAATGCAGATATTTTGACGAGGATGCACGGTCTACGGTCCTGCTATAGGGATTTAGGAGGGCTCGTCCCTCCCAGACAGACGTATTGATTTTCGTGTTCACTCTTCACCCCCCGTAGTTTGGTTTGATATTATTAAATATAAATGGCGTTGAAATGTTGGTGGTGCAAATGATTTTGACATGGGTTCCTTTGATTGTGTGTTTGGGGAGTAATATAGTAATGAGGTACCTATGCGTTTGTAGTTAAGTATGTGTGTCTTGCTTTTTAGGGTCATCTATTTTAGTCGGCAAAAACGGAACCTTTATCGAATTACTTTGTCGTCCGCTTGTTAAATCTCTTTTTTTCAGGAACGCGTGATAAATGAAATTTATTTTGCAAATAGGTTACACGTCAATTTTTTCGTCAGTTTAAACTAGATGAGGCTGGTGTTTCCTAGCTGACTACCCTGAGAAGAAACACCGAAACAAACACAGGGGTCAAAGTCTCTTCTAGAAGTCCGTACAGCAAAGATGTAATGGTCAAATTATATAAAAACCATACAGATCAGTCAGATAGTGTCTGAGATGGTCTTTTGAGGAAGGAACCACGCAGATTTGATTGGGCCTGTCCAGTCAGTGCAAGCATTTGTCAGTATTCGTATAGCTCAACTTAGGACTACTAAGGAGCTCAACGAATTGACGAACAATACCAAGGAAGTATCAACCTGAAATTAAAATTAGATACTCAAGTTTGCTATGTTTGCTACCCACGTTTTTAGGTGAGAAATCATTTAATAACTTCTCCCACTTTAGGATGGAGCGGGCAGAAAAAGTCTGACACACCCGTCAGACTTTTTCTGACTATAAACCCATTCCTATATTCCTTCTTTACCTTACGCTCCAGGACTCAGAGTTTCTTTTCGGATTACCCATGACGGTAGTGAAATAATAGAATAGAATAAAACTTTATTGTACACCAAAAAAGTAATTATAATAAATAATAGACATTATATAATAATAACATAATATTTTTTTTTTAACTTAATGCAATCTAAAGAAAATCCCATTTATTACCCGTTTATAGCGCATATTTTGACGCTCGCAATAAGAGAATAAAAACCTATATACTATGATTTTTTATTAGATGAAGTAAAATGACAGCTATAACAATGGTTGTTTGACAGTTGGCCATTGTTATTTGACAGTTGGGCATTGTCCACTGCTGTCACTTTACTTCATCTAATAAAAAATCATAGTATAGGGTACTTCACGTTGACCAAGAACCCAGAATTTTGGCATGAAGCAAGGTTTCAAGGAAAAAGTCTGAAAACCGTTATTTGTAGTTCATAACCAAATAATTACTTTTTTGCGATTCGGGATAATCTTCTAGACTCGATTCGGGTATCAAACTATTTGCATATGTACCTTTGTATTGTAACCCCCGTACGCGAGTCCGATTCCTACTTGACCGTTTTTTTTTATTCGTTATTTTAGAACTCCATAATTTATAAACCCAATTATATATAATTTTTAATACAGATTTTTTATACCTTATATTTTTGTCTACTTTGTTGGAGTTTCTTAATCACATTAATATTATAAAAGCGAAAGCTACCTGTGTGTGTTTGTTAATACTTCACACTAAAAGGACTGAACAGGTTTCGATGAAATTAGGCAAACGAGCTACCCGCTTGACTGTGTGTTTGCTCCAGGAGCATTCTATCAAATGACGTGAGTTTGTGTAATGTTCCTGGAGCACGATGACTCATCGGTATTACTTTAACCGTAATACGTCATGAAGACTGTATCTTTACCATTCTAACTTATACAAACAGAAAAGGGTTTTTTTTTAAAGTAGGTAAAATCATCTAATGACATCCCGCCCTTGGGCAGAGTGGGAGATAGTGTCAGACTCTTACTGACTAAAAACCTACACCGTTCCTCCTTTGCCTTGATTCCAGGGCCCTGGTATGCATTTTCAGACCTCCCCAAAGCCCCAGATTAGGCTGGCATATAATCATGCATCAAGTCTCTATAATCCGCAAGATTTTAAAAACACCCTTGGTTACAAAAACGTTTCTCTTAAAAATAATACACTCTTTGCCTTGCCTTTTGCATGGGAAGTCTAGAAATACACGAGTAGACCAATAGGTCCATCGATAGAATTAAAAATATTTTCCTGTAACCTTATTATTTCTTTTCAGCGTCCTCAATAAAAACCTTTCGTTCCTACGTTTCGCACCACCCCACGTTCCATTGAATTATTCTATAATCGAATCTGTATTCACGATATCGAGTGAATATTCATACCACTTGAAGGTTTAATTGGTTGGACGAGTGGCCAGTAGTAATGTCGATTGACGCATAATACCATACCAAGAAATATTCACTCGAAAATTAACACAACAGACCCTATCCAGTAAAAAATAAAGCCCACTTTTGAGTATAACATTTGTTACTGAACAGCAAAAAATTACTTTGCTTAACGATCCAGTGATTCGATAGATCTATACAAAGTTTTATTTGCTGTCAATTTGATGGAAATTTCGTGAATTATAAACCTTATTTTGTGTCATTAGAGTTTAATTTTGTAACGTGTGTGATCTTTTTTGCAATGTAGATAGAATATAATTTTCATCGGTTAATGACAAATTAAATCGAACAATAATCAAAGTAAGGGTCAACTCACACTGACAGAGTTGAAGTGGCTTATCGCATCCTGTGGACCTACCAAGAGTTTTTAATGCGATTCATATTACGATCAAAACTGAACTGTTAGTGTCGCCGCACACCTTGCGACAAAAAAACGCTGTCACCGGCTGCTTTTTGTGGCGCCGCCTCAAAAAAAAAGCTGGAAGCGGCTTCTAGATTTTTTTGGTGGCGGCGTTTTTATGCAGCCCGTGTGCGGCGACCCTTTAAGGTATGGAGCTGGATAAGGTGTATAGCTCCATCCCTCTTTCTCACGTACTTCGTTATGGTAAAGCGGGAACTACATTAGACCAACGCACATGTGGGCCACGCCTGCAGGCCTAGCCAGCTTACCGTTTCGTTTCGAATCTCTTTCGTCGATCGCCTCGAGTCGGCAACGCTTCCGAGTTTTTTTGTTTTGACCACGCGACTGAGCGTTGAGATGACGTCATTCCAAACCATTTGAAGTTTTCTTCCAGCGTTAACGATTGTACATTATCAACTTGTTTGAGCCCTCTGATTTGTTCGCCACGCTACGCCACTCGACGTGACTATACACGTCGAGTGGCGTAGCGTGGCGTGGGTCTTATGTAACTCTACAAGTTTAGTTGCCTTATAACAGTACGTGGCCCATGTGTGCCCAATGTAGTTCTACCTTAAGGCCTCTGTTTTTCAACTACAACGAGTAAAAAAGATAAAAAATACATATAGGTGCCTCTAGATTATTCTTTTGAATAAAATGTATGTTGTTGTAAATTGGCTGTTCTCAATTTTCAATCATTCATTCTGTCTTCTATCTAATCTAATTTGTATATGTTAGCGAATCAAATCTGAAAATTATATTTTTATTTATTGAAATTGTATAATTATTTTTTTTTCTTTATTTAAGAGGCACACTAACTAATCCAGTATGCCGAGACCATAGATATCCAGACACTTTGCGGAATACTGACGTTGACTACCGCAATAGTGTCGATTGCTTATTCCATTGTGCCACATCGCTTTGCATTTGAAAGTCTGACACTTTTTCTCGCTTCATCTAGAGCGGGAGGAGTCATTCAATAAATTTCCACCTAAATAAAAATTTCATGCAACCGTAGTATATATACTCGTAATTTTGGAGAATTATCCTGGTGTCCTGAAATACAGACTTTGAGCCTAGTTTAGGCACTAGTCTCTCACAATATTGACTGATAAAAATATGTATATTTGTTATATATTGCTATATATAATCAGTAGTACATAGAACATAGATTTATGATACATAAATGGCACATACTCAACGCGTCCTCACTGTCGAATGCGGCATTCAACTGCATAATGTGATACAAGGCATTGTCCTGATAACAATTGATGTTCATAATTCCACCTTGGGGCATCGGCTAGCTTATCTAATATCTAGCTTCGGAGATAGCTGATAAGATCTACATGGATCCATACATGTCCGACATAGAACAAAGACGCAGGGTGATTCCCGACCTCCGTAGACGTGGATTTTGCGGACAGTGAGTAGTTCGCCGTCCAGTAATGACCAAGGCCGGGTCGGCGGCGTTGTCCACATTAAGGCCGACGCTTGCTAGAGAACATAAAGGGAGGAGTTATATGATCAATAAAAAAACCGGGCAATTGCAAGTCGGACTCGCGGGTTCAAACTCATACAGGCGCATCACTTTGAGTAATTTATTTCAGCAGCACTGTTCTCAAAAACGGTGAAGGAAAACGACGTGAGGAAACTAAATATCCTAGATCCAAAAATTCGAAAACATGTGACATCCACTAACCCGCACTGGGCCCGCGTGTTAGAGTACAGCCCAGCCCTTTCCTAGAGAGGAGGCTTGAGTCCCAGCTGTGGGAACATTATAAGGCTGATTCTCTGTCTACCACTTACGATGACTATGGCATATATCATGACACTGTGATACCTATCCTGTTCTTTCAACACTAGCTCCTGTTGACATCACACTCAAACCAGACATTTCTACTTACATTTAATCACAAAGGTATATTGACATAGAACTTGAATCCCCGGGTAGTGGAGTGAAGACACACGAAATATTTTATAATGCAAATGTCTCAGCTTCCATATTCATGAGCTGGCGTTGCAATTAGAGAGATGGACTTGTATGTATTATGTTAATTTTGGCTCCTTTTTACCCAAAATAATATTGTGAGATGGATGGATCTTTGGCGGTTGCGACTTGAGGAAATATAGTAATTATTTAATTTTGTAGGAAAAAACAGAAAGGCCTGTTGGTCTAGTGGTTACTGACCCTGACTGCTAAGCCGGATGTCGTGGGTTCGAACATTTGTTCTGTGTCTGGGTGTAATTTATCTATAATAATATGTATGTATTTAGAAATACTTATATAAATATGTTTATCAGTTGTTTAGTACCCATAACACAAGCTCTGCTTAGCTTGGGACTAGACGACGTTGTGTGATAGTTGTGGAATATTATTATTATTATTTTAAGCCGACTCCGGCGAGGTGATTTTTGTTTCACTTTATGATACTACTTCTTTTCTACGGACTTCTTTTTTTTTTACAAGATATCAAAAAAATATTTAGTGAAGGCAGTGGGCTGCAGAGTGCGCGAGTGCGTGCACCGCCCTGCCGCCCGGCAAGACACATCTCCGTTCTACCGCACCACTTCCTTGCTCGCCGCACAAAATTCTATAGAAAAATGAGACATCTCCTCTCCTCTCCGCTTGATCCATTTCCAACAAAGCTAAGCGGAGAAGAGATAAGGAAATAACAAAATCGGATTGGTTTATTCAAACATATCTCCTCTCCTCTCCTCTCCTCTCCGCTTTGGTCGATATCTGGCCTTAGTGTTTCAACCCTAAACGGCTCAAACATATATATATATTTCCCCATAATTGTGCTAACACCATTAATTTGTGTGTGTAGAAACCTCAAACGGCAAATATACCTAAATATATTTGCACCGTTTGAGGTTTTGTATACCTGCAGCTGTTGCCCTAACACAACCCCGGCTACTTAGCAGAGGGGATGCTTTAATACACGGTGTGTCTAACATCGACGCACAAATTAATACCATGGATTTATTACATAATTCTGGACCCCCAGTGGTGGAACTTTTCGTCGGATTTTACGCAATAAAAAAAAATATCCTTTTTTTATTTTAAACTGTATATAATCGTTCGTTTTAAATCTTTGGGTTCGTTATGTGAAAATGAACCTCGGGGCCTTGGGACAAATTCAATGAAAGGAGCAGGGTAGGTTTTTTGTCAGTAAAAGTCTGACACTATCTCCCGCCCCACCCAAGGGCAGGATTTGTCATTTGATGATTTTACCTACCATAAAAAAAAAACTAACCGTGATGATAATATAACTAATAGATTTTTTTCCCTACATTTACTCGTAAACCCGCTCTTATACTATTGCTTTTAGACATACAATGGACTATTTTCCGCACTAGTGTAGAAAAAAGCGCGTGCTCTCCGCGCCACAATTTTATTGTAATATTTTTTTTTTATCACATCAGGCGCGTGTGTGTGTACTGAAAACATCGTTTGCGTGCAAATTTGTCACTGCAGCCCTCGACTCCATAACACACACGCCTACGGCTCGCGCGTATTCCGCCTCGGTCGTAATGGCAAACTTTCTGCACTTGCATCAAAATGTATTGTACTATTTTTTAACATTAATTAATTAAAAAGTCACCGGGTTTGTAAAATTGTTATTCTAATCAATCCCGATGACATTTTTTATTTCAAAAGTAATTAATTAATTTTTTTCACTAAATATATTAGAATAAGGATTTTAAACAGTTTTAATTTAAATTACACCGACGAAAATTTCCATCACTGGGGGGTCCAGAATCATATACTGGATCCATTAGTCTAAGATACGATTAAGAACGATCTTCACCTTTTTTTTATGGTAGGTAAAATCCATCCAATGACAAGTCCCGCCCTTGCGGGAAGTAGTGTCAGACTCTTACTGACTAAAAACCTACCCCATTCCTTCGTAACCTATCGTGCCGGGGCCGGATATTCCTTTCGGAAGCTGACCCATGACCTAAGCAGGCTTCGACCCTGCCAGCCTGCACCTAGCAGGCAGGGTCTACGGTTTGCTGACAGCTCCTTGAGGCGCGCGGGAACAGAACGCGCCGTCGACGACTTGGGATATCAAAATATGTGCTGTTTCATTGTGAATACGATGATATAGGGTTGTTTGCCAATAAATCTGGCTTGAATAACAGTTATTGAGTTTTAAAAAGTCTTGTGATGCGAATGGAAACTTTTGATAAAGAGGTCCGAGCCAAGTACGTATCTCGTGCATTTGTATTTTTCAACCGACTTCAAAAAAGGAGGAGGTTTTAATTCGTTTTTATGTATTCGTTTTTTTTTTTTAAGTTTGTCGTCTCAGAACTCCGTCGTTTATGGATCGATATGCATTTTATTTTTTTCCTAAATAGATATGCTTTCATATTGATCTATTTTTTTCAAAATTCAGTTTTGATGACGGGTTCCATGAAGAATCGAGGGAACTCTTGCATCGATTCGCTTCGGGATCGCGTTTGCGAAGCGAAGCGCTGCAATTGAAAAACGCGGTATTTAAACACCGCGTTAAAAATACGAAAATGCAAATGAAACGACATTGTTCTTTAGATTTATAATTGAAAATAGGTACGTAGAAGGAGCTCTCTTTGTGATTTTCTAAAATACACATTCCAATAAGAAATCTTAGCCAATTATTCTATTTTTGGAGTATCAAGTAATAAAATGAGAAATTCAGCGTAAAATTAAAGTTTATCAGAAGTTGAGATTCAACGCTCAACTTAATTAGTTTGAAAATTAAGATGGCCACTATTTTCCGCCTAATTGCGCGCCACCCTCGTAAATAATGCTGTAATCTACGGGGAACTTTCTAGAAAATATCTTTCTGGTTATGATAAAGACTAAGTAGCACAAAGATGGCGAATGTTCACTGATAATCACATCGGGGTCATCAGTTTAGAGGTATGCAGGACAGAGTGAAAAATGCCACTTAGGTACTTCCAATGATAAGGGACTATCCTCCGATCAGACGGGTATTATGTCTGCCCCCTAGCCAAGTTACAATCGTTTCGTTTAGCCTAAACGCTTGGAGTTGGCCACGCCCCTTATTCAATTGTTCTAACAAAGGAATTGCGGGTGTGGCCAACTCCAAGCGTTCACGCTAAACGAAACGATTGTAACTTGGCTAGGGGGGCTGGTATTACAGAAAATATAAAATACGAAGAAAGCAATAAATTAACTTATTTCGAAAAACAAATAACGTATCTTTAATATAACGTTTACCTCAACTTATAATTCCAAATCAATCTAAGATATAACACTTCAAAGCAACGTGTTTTAAAAAACGGCAATTTCATAGGTTACCATAAAAGCGAAAGTTTGTGAATGTATGTATGTGTATATGTATGTTGATTACTTCCTCATGCTTGAACTGGATTAAACTTGAAATAGTACATAGAATACTTTTATCCCGGAAGTATGTCCCCTCAGGATAATTGTCTACTATCACGCAGACTAAGCCGCGTGCATCAGCTAGTACTAAAATAAAATCAACAACACACATGTGTGGATAAAAGTCATTTATTTTGAGATGTGGTGTTGGAGGAAAATGCTCGGAATGCACTGGACAGAATTTCGGACCAACCATAATAACCGAACTCAAGATGTGACACATGAGACTCACCACCATGGCAAAGAAGAACCTTTAATTTATTTGGCCACATTAAAGACACAGAAAAGTAGATGGGAAAAGACCCAGAGGCAGGATACTTCAATACGTTGGTCAGACCAAATCCGTGTTGCATTGGACACCATAGTCTGCGACGTCATTCACATTGCCGAAGCTAGGAAAACATGGCGAATTATAGTCCACAAGAAAGATATTCGTGAAAATCTAGCAAGCAATATTAACATACAGTTATTACACACGTAATTGAAATTATCTGGCTCCTGAGCTAGTTAGAAACTGTATTACAGGAGCCAGTGCATTCCCCACGTTGTAAATAGAATTTTGTCAGCAAAATACTATAGCAAAAATTGAAATGGAAATAGGAATATTACACAGAAAAATATGAAATGCATTCAACATTACGGTCAATGACAAATATCAAAATTTATAAATAAAATAAAAATCAGGACATAAAAATAAAATTTTAATCGAAAAATTAAATCAAAATAAAAAATAAACGACGCAAGGAGGATGAGAGGTTGTTTTAAGACAGCAAACCAGTTAGAAACGAGACACCTCATTACCGTTAAGTATTGATCCATACGCGTAAGCTTAAGATTACATACGCGTATCTAATTAAAAAGGTAATCTCAAAACTCTCTTTACTGTCTATGTTACGAAGCCCCCGGGAAGTCTGCTTCAATGTATCAATACATTGAAACATCCGAGATATCTTTACTAAGCCAGTGTCGTGACTGGGACAGCGCCAGCGGTGCTCGCGCAGGGCCCTGGGGGGCGCAGATATTATCAAACCAGAGTCAAGTGTTGGATAATTCAATTAAATTAAAATTCATTTATTTCAGGTAAACCATATATAACAATCATTCACATTTATATTAAATAAGACTTTAAATTAAAATAAATACAAAAATTCTGTTTAATAAAATCACTACAAAACACACTACCTACATTAGCAATTACAAATATTCAATAAAATAAAATTCCAAAATTCATTAAAATATACATACATACATCATCAACATAATTATATTTATATGTAGATATATATATATATATATATAAAAACGAAATACCACTCACTGATTAATCACGAAGTCTCAGAAACTATAACACCTACAAACTTAAAATTTGGCAGGTACGAGTAGCTAGCACAAAAGGTAAATAGCGGGTGGTGGTGCTGGATGTTCAGTTTAAAGCATGACATCACAAATATTTTTTTAATACCTAGTCATTTTTAGGGTTCCGTACCTCAAAAGGAAAAACGATACCCTTATAGTATCACTTTGTAGTCCGTCTGTCTGTCTGTCAAGACCCATTATTTTGAGAACGCGTGGAGGTATCGAGTTGAAATTAAAACCATATACTCAAGTCTGCGGTCCCTAAAAACGGAACCCTAAAAAGATACTTTTATGCAATTCGGATAAATCTTCGAGACTCAATTCGGGAATTACTCGTATTTACATATGTAAGATGAATGTATATTTTAATTAATTCAAATTTTACATAAGATTGTACGGAACCCTCAGTGCGTGAGTCCAACTCGCACTTGCCCAGTTTTTTTCCTGTTTGAGTCAAGTAAGTTTAAAACTTTTTTAAGGGGGGCCGTTATAGAAACTTGCACCGGGCGTTTAAAAGGCTACTTACGGCACTGTACTTAATATACACCATACAATTTTGGCCGTTTTAAGCCCGCGGAGGGCCGATTCGGTATATGAAACCCTATCAATTTGTAAAGATAAAAATGAAAAATAAAGTACCTTTTTTTTTAAACTCGAAAATTAATTTCTTTAAGTAAAAGTCCTTTTAAATGTTTATTCCTCCTAAACCATATTTTGATACTAAACGAGGGGGCTTTGTGTGAATAATTTGCACACGTGCAAAGCCAAGGTGAGTAAGTAGTCAAGGATATTAGACAATGTTTCCACTCATTAGGGATTTCTATACAGATATATAATCTGGTTTCATATCAACTTCAAATTATATAAACATTCTATAAAAGGAGAATGAAGAACATTTTGAGATTTTCATTCAAACTTTATAATCATTATCCTCTTCTTAGGGATTTTAAATTAGGAAACAAACAGAATTTTTTAAACTATTTTATTTCACTGCTACTACTTTTTGGCGATTAAAGACAATTAAATCCAACTTCATAGGTTCCAATCTATTTTCTTTTACCATAAAGGCCAATTGAGACGGTGCCAGTTTCTTGTCTCGAACATACGAGTACGATATTTGTAAGAAAATAGAAAAAGTTTCTTCGTCTAAACATTCATACCTAGACCGTGCGAGATTCTTGTCTCGAACATACGATTCTCGCTAGAGTAGACGAACGAAAGGTATGACTTATCTCTCGCTCGTAAGAACTCTGATAAGAATGGTTTGTTTCAAGAAACTCGCACGGTCTAGGTGTGAAAGTTTAGACAAAGACGCACGCATACACACACATTTACGCACGCATTTGTTTTCTTTTATAACATGTACGTATTTTTAAACCAATTTGGCGCTAGCATCGAATTCAAGAGTACCGAACGTCACAATTCCTATGTCGACCAATCGAAATGAAACTCGAGAGTAAGCCCCTGTTTTTAAGCAAGCGAACATGCGCTTACATGTACTGTCGAATTCAAACCTGACCTTACGAAGGTTATCAAAGCCTATCTACCTATCTATTCTATACATATCTGTCTGTCTGGGCGTCGCATTCATGGTGCAGTGCCAAAAATCAATAAATGCCTCCCCATGGGATACGGTGAGCCACCTCAGTGAGCTCCCTTTATGTATAAACAGATAGTTATATATTACATAATTGACATTGAAGGGCTCGAATATTGAGTTTGCGTGTGGGGGACGGGATTATAGAGCAGGAAATTTTGAGGAGAGTGGTCCAGGGGTACTGCAATTTATGTTGAAGTATTATTTCGATTGCTTATATTTTTATTAGGTTGCAAACTGTTTTTAGAGGAGAAAAATTGTGAAATTGCTTAGAGAATTCGAATTATGTATTACTACCGACCTGCCCCAGCTTCGCACGGGTGCAATAGTGATATTAAATACATTATGCATGTTTAATACATATAAACCTTCTTCTTGAATTGCTCTATCTATTAAAAAAAACCGTTTTAAAGATGAGGGACAGACACCGGGAAGTGACTTTGTTTTTATATGTAATGATTAAAAGCTAAAGTAAAGCATACTTTGCATAGTGTGCAGTTAGAAACACTCGTGTTCATACAGAGACACTCGATGTATACACTGAGCGTACCGTATAAAATGTCAGTCTAAACGTACCTTTACACATATTTATTTATTTAAAACTTTATGCACTAGTGAAACACTACAAAGGAGGACTTAATACGTTAGGTATTTTCTACCAGTCGTCCTTAGAGGCAGGCATTAACTTAAGCTCTATCCAATTAAGCCCTCATCAGCATCATTTCAGCCAAAAGACGTCCACTGTTGGGTACACCCTCCCCAAGTGACCGATCCAGTGCGTCTCGCAACCATCGAATTTCCGCGACCCTCAACAGGACCTTGGACAACCTTGACTTTCCAACGCTGCGTTTTCCGGTATAATATTGAAATAATTGACCTAAAAATAATAACCACCACTATCTGTCTGACTGGTTTCTTGGTCTAGTAGTTAGTGGCCCTGATTGCTATGCCGTAGGTCGAGGGTTCGATTCCCACACAGGACAAATGTTAGTGTGATGAGCACGATCATTTGTTCTGTGTCAGGGCGTAATATATCTATAATATATTTTTATTTAAAAATATATAAGTATGTTTATCAGTTGTCTAGTATCCATAACACAAGCTCTGCTTAGCTTGGGACTAGACGGCGTTGTGTGTGATAGTTGTGGAATATATTATTATCTGTCATTAAATTCCCTGAATAAAACGTCGCGTCGTTCAGTCATACTTCATTCTTGTAGTCCTTAGAATGAAGTATGACTGAATCTGAAATAACTGTTTTATGTCATTAAGAATTCAAAGTTTGGTTCTAGTCCCGAAAATCTACTAAAGTTTTTCTTTAAAGTAAGGTTTGGCATGTTCTTAAACTCAATCCCAGAACCGGCCACAGACCTTTGATTGTTTAAATAATTTTGTCTCTTTTGTTAAGAACTCTAACCTAATTATACACCGTTAAATTTTGGTCGTTTTAATCCCGTGGAGGGTCGATTCGGTACATAAAACAATATCGATTTGTAAAGATAAAATTAAAAAATAAAGTACTTTGTTTTCTATAAGTCGAGGTATTACGAAATTATTTTTTTTAAGTAAATTAGTCAATGAACTTGTAGGTAGTTGTCGATCCTTGCGTACTAACTACCTACAGTTCATTGGCCTCGCTCAGCTGACGTTTACTTAAAGAAATTGCGGCGTGCCCCAGCTTCGTACGGGTGTCACAATCTTTGAAATGTTCAGCTTTTCTCTTCGATAACATGTATGTATTATACATTTAAACCTTCGTCATGAATTAATCTATCTATTAGGGTAAACCGCATGAAAATCCGATCAGTAGTTTTTCAGTTTATCAAGAACAGACGAACAGACGCGGTGAGGCATTTGGTTTATAATATGTAAGGCCGTGTTTACGGAGACGCGGCGTGTTGCGCGGCGCGTTGGGAGTTTCGTCGTACATTGCAGCAGCGGGCCGTGTCATCGCTCGCGCAAACACAAACATGTGGCAACATGTACAACGGACCGCGCAACGCGCCGCGTCTCCGTAATCGAGCACTAAGGATGCAGGCGTAATCTGATGGACATGTGTATTCTTCCCATTCTCCGACAATCCACAGACTTCGTCGGTGGCTAACATCCAAAAGACCAAACTCAAGGTTTGCCAACGTGCTCTGGAGTGTAGTTTACTGTGTAAAATTAACAGATCACATTCAAAACATCACACTGCGTTCCAAAACGCAAATTTTTATGTGGCTTAAAAAGCTGCCCAACTTAAATGGGTCTGAACAGGACATGTCTGCCGCATGTATGACGAGGTATGGGCCTGTAAAGTACAGGGTTGGTGCCCAGACGCAACGACTCAGGGTCACGGCAGACCACAGATGAGATGGCGGGATGACTTGGATCTTTCTTAAGAATTGGAAAGAGAAAGCGAGGAATCGTGATTGCTGGAAAGAAAGGAGGGAGTTCTTTGTCCAGCTGTGCGATAATACGGGCTAGTAATAATAAATAAGAATTCATGCATCGTAGGCTCATTGAAATTATTCATATTAAATATATTTTGTTCCACATAAGTGTATATAGGCACTTTTAAAACTTCAGGAGATAGAGCACGGTTCTAATTAATCCTGCGAAGAAGAACCGGCAAGAAACTCCGGCTTTTTAACAGGATAAAAAGATATTTACAATGTTTCTATATTATCTACAATGTTAATCCGTTCGTAACTTAAGGGCCGGTTCTAGTCACTGTTTTTTTTTTGTATGAACTTCGCTCGGGATTATGTCGTCTTCGCGGCCCCAAAACAGCGGTTTTATTTTTATATAAAAAAAAACAACAACTATTCAAGATATTTGTTCTTGCGAAGCGCTTTTAAATAACAAGCTTTTTTTTTTGTTTTGTAACTTTCAAATAGTTCCGTAACGTAATCTCGTAGATAAATACGTTTGAAATCGTAAATTAGGGGCAGATTCGCGATTTTTTTTTATCAAGCCAAGTAATTTATATCGTGTTTTCATTTTTGCCAAGCAATAGTTAAGGTCATATCGTCAATTTTAATAAATTTTCATGGTGTTCTCTTTAATATTTGTGGATTTCCATAGGTTTAAAAAAGGTCAAAATGAGTAGAACCGGGCCTTAACGTAGAACTCATCGGAAACTTCAACACAACATTCGAAAGTTTTTAGCTCCAGTAACCTTCCGGAACGAACCCGAGTCGTCGACGACGCCTAGTTTTCCACACGCGCGTCAAAGTCTAGTGGTTAGTGCCTCTGACTGCTATGCCAGAGGTCGTGGGTTCGATTCCCACCCAGGACAAATGTTTGTTTGATGAGCACGATCATTTGTTCTGTGTGTAATTTATCTATAATATATTTATTTATTTATTTATTTATTTAGTACATGGAGGACTTACAGCTAATAAAAACAGCACATATAACACACGCTCTGCTTAGCTTGAGACTAGACGACGTTTTGTGATAGTTGTAAAAAAAAAAGCAAAACCATAGGAGCCCAGCAGGGCCGAAGTCTACTGGGGCTACGCTTCTGAAAAGAAAATCGGGAATGAAAACCCGGGGTCCTGGAACGCAAGGCAAATAAGGACCATAGGAGTGGGTTTTAGTCAGTAAAAGTCTGGCACGCGCTTCCGCTCCGCCTTGCGCGGCGCGTCGGGCGGTCCTTCGTACATTGCCATATGTCTGTGATTGCGCGAGCGATGACGCGGCCCACTGTTGCAATGTATGACGAAACGCCCAACGCGCCGCGTCTCCGTAAACACGGCCTAAGAGCGGGAGAAGTCCCCAACTAAAAAAAAAGGAATCGAATAGTCCTCCTCTTCTTATATTTATCTGTTCTATGGTCTGTAATCCCTCGATGGCTAATTAATTGCATTGGCTTACAGTTGTAATGGCAAATGCAACTTTTAATAACCGGGGTCCCTCTGAGCCGATTTTAATTAACTTTTTGCGAATGCTGATATTACTTTGATGTTATATTTAGGTTTTTGTCATATACATACAGATTTACTGGTAGGTACGAGTACGTTTTGGCAGTTTTGCCATTTTTTGTGGTGATTTTTTTTTTGCTGTGATGCAATCTTTGACGATGAAGCGAGTCTACTCACTCTAGCCTTGAAGATACCTAAATTATAATCGGACGGGAAGACTGTAGCAGGCAAATTGTCAAATAATTCTTTCCGCTCTGGTTGGAGCCAGAGGGAGTGTTAGACTTTAATTAACTAAAACTCCTGTGTTCCTTCAGCTACCGTGTGCGTCCAGGCCACGTTAATTCTTACGAACATTTTCGTAGGTCATCAGAAATATTACAGACGCAAGCGTATTCGATGTTTACAATAGCATATGACAGAACATCTGCCACCGGGACACGAAATGTAGTGGCCAATCTGGAAATCTCTGAACCGAGTGCGGGCTCAGGTCTGCCGCTGTAGGATAATCTGGCCAAATGGGGTTTCTTGGTTCCGTCTCAAACACAGTGCCAGTGTGGAGCCCCTTCACAGGATATGCGTCACCTCCTTTCCTGCCCACCGTGCACTACTACCTGCACCTTCAATGACTTTTACGAGGCTATCAACAGAGCTGTCCACGTGGCTAAGTATTGGTCGGACAAGGTCTGAGTCGCATCGACACGAAAAGAAGAAGAATAGCTTATGAATGTGGCCTGCTGACAACGGACGCGTGGCTTTATAGACGCGTATTCCTAATGATACTATGAAACTGTGTCGACGAAGTGACACGACAGAACCACTTAATAGACGACAGATAATACTGACAGTTGATTTTGACATAAGCTAACTGTCATTGAATGTTGACATTACTTAAAATGAAAGCAGTGGTCGCCGAGTGGTAACGGCCCCGACTTACGAGTTGTAGGTCGCGGGTTTAACCCAGCCAAGCGCATTACTTTGTGTAATTTATTTCATCACCACTGCTCTCAAACGGTGAAGGAAACCGGCATGTCCTAGAACAATAAAAAAATTCGAAGATATGTGACATCCACCAACCCGCACTGGGCCTGCGTGGTGGATAAAGACCCATTCCATCTCCTAGAGAGGAGGCCTGAGTCCCAGCAGTGGGAACATTACTAGGCTGATGCTATGCTATAACATAAAATATTGATTTCTTTCTTCTTATCGTCTACCACTTTGACTTTATTGATTTGACTGACCTGATTTTCTAGTCGAAATATGTTTGGAGGTAGTGGAACAGAGAGTAAAGTCCCACATACCTCCGTTGAAAAGGAAGGATCCTCCGACCAGACAGGTGTTATGTCTGGTGGGCTATTGCCCGATACATGATTTCGGGTTTGTTCTATATGTTCCAATCGCGCCGCGAATCTTACTTGCGCGATGCAGGATTAGTTCATTTGCGACGACATAGATGTCGCTACATATGTAAGTATGTTTATCAGTTGTCTAGTACCCATAACACAAGCTCTGCTTAGCTTGGGACTAGACGACGTTGTGTGATAGTGTGTGTGATATTATGATTATTAAGATGTCATTTCCCTCTCCTAGAGAGGAGGTCTGAGTCCCAGCAGTGAGAAAATTATAAGATTGATTATGTTTGTATGTTACATAAGCTATTTGGCGGCCATGGCAGAAGTAGTCATTTACTTCAAGAAAAGGGTTTTTACAAAAGTTTGAATTGCACTGAATTATTAGGTTTTCTTTTTACAGATGTGTGGTTGAAGTCTCCATAAGACTTATCGTCCGGACTCACGCGGTTGCCCTGATTTCCCGGGAGAATCGTAACTTTCACTACCGTAGTGCGCTTAGAAATTAGTTCTAGAAATTGTAAGTTTAATCAATTTTAATCCTACGTTCTTTACGAATGTATACGATAAATTATATTCATCGATGCACACTTCAATATATCATAGGATCGATCCGAACCCGTGAAAGTATGGTCCGAAGTAGCCATAGAACTATTTTATTACAATAAAATTGTGGCGGGGGTGAGCACGCGCACTTTTCTGCACTAGTGCGGAAAACTGTCAGTTGCGTGCCTAAAAGCGGTGGGATAAGAGCGGATTTTTGTCGCATCGGATTCGGATCGGACGTAGTGCGAAACCGCGAAAGTAAGTCTGTTCTAATTTGTTACTTTTTCACTTCTAAGCCGCCAAACTGATTTTAATGAAACTTGATACAAGAATAAACTGTGATTTGGATTAGGATACTCGTAAACAATATCTCCATGGTTTTAAAAACGCGAGCGAAGCAGCGGGTTAAAGCTGGTAGATTTCAGTTCTAACATCTTGATACTTCGTGATGAGCTACTAATGATTTTTTCTTATATGAAAACCCAATAAAAATCAATGGATTTTTTCAGTGGGTGAACAACACATAACTGTTAAAACTTGGATACCTTTTTTTTATTTGTTATAAACTTATACCTAATTAATTGTTCAAAAGATTTACGGCGGCTCTTTTTTTAAGGTGGTTAATCAGCCAATGACTTCTCCCGCTGTAGGGCGGAGCGAGATGGCGTGACAGACTTGTGCTGACTAAAACCAAACCTTCAGTTTCCTTAACGTTCTAAGACCACGGGTTTCCTTTTCAGAACTGCACGCGAGCATCGTCCCTGCTGTGCCCCAACTGCTTACATGTCTTTGAGGAGCGCGTGGAACATTACGCGCTGTCGACGACTTGGGCTCGGTCCAGGCTGCGAGCTAGGAACGCTAGTGGCACATTACGCGCTGTCGACGACTTGAACTCGGTCCGGGCGGCGAGCTAGGAACGCTACTGGAACATTACGCGCCGTCGACGACTTGAACTCGGTCCGGGCGGCGAGCTAGGAACGCTACTGGAACATTACGCGCTGTCGACGACTTGGGCTCGGTCCGGGCGGCGAGCTAGGAACGCTAGTGGAACATTACGCGCTGTCGACGACTTGAACTCGGTCCGGGCGGCGAGCTAGGAACGCTAGTGGCACATTACGCGCTATCGATGACTTGGGCTCGGTCCGGGCGGCGAGCTAGGAACGCTAGTGGAACATTACGCGCTGTCAACGATTTGAACTCGGTCCGGGCGGCGAACTAGGAACGCTAGTGGAACATTACGCGCTGTCGACGACTTGAACTCGGTCCGGGCGGCGAGCTAGGAACGCTAGTGGCACATTACGCGCTATCGATGACTTGGGTTCGGTCCTGGCGGCGAGCTAGGAATGCTAGTGGCACATTACGCACTGTCGACGACTTGGGCTCGGTCCGGGCAGCGAGCTAGGAACGCTAAGGGAACCTGAAAGAACACGGATGTGTTTTAGTTAGTTAAAGTCTGATCGCTCCACTTAAAACGGGAGAAAATATTTGATGATATCCCGCCAAAACAAATGGCTTATAGGAATGATGAAATGTTTTATTTATGTAAAAATTCAGCATTTACGCAACAAAGGCTTGCATAATTGAAGCCTGTCACTTCCCATTTTAAAGTTACCTCATTCTTTTATGTAAAATGTTACTGAGCATTTTGTTCACCTTGAACAAATAAAGAAAAACACAAACAAATTCTTTTAAAAGTTGTTTCGTAAGCAAAGTAAAGGATTCTTTTACTGAAAGTTTGTTTTGAAGTACGGTCGGAGTTAATTCAGGAAATAAAAGAGTGTTTAAATCAACACACCGTTGAGAAATAGGTCCCTAGTTACGTAAATGTTCCTCTGACCTTCTGTTACCTACGTCATAGTTCTGTTATGTATAAAAAACTAAACAAATACAAGTCAGGCTCGCACATTGAGGATACCGTACAAACTTACTTATGCAAACAATTAATTCCTGAATGGAGTTTCGAAATTTTTTTCTGAATCGCATTTTTTTTCTTTTGAAGAAAGAACAAATGTAGATACTGTTTTCATATATTCATTCAATGTATTGCATTGCATCAGCCTTATAATGTTCTCACTGCTGGGACTCAGTCCTCCTCTCTACGAGAAGGAATGGGCCATAATCCACCACGCGGGCCCGGTTCGGATTGGTGGATGTCACATGTCTTTGAATTTTTAGTTCTTAGACATAGGCGTTTCTTCACGATGTTTTCCTTCACCGTTTTTGAGAGTAGTGGTGATGAAATAAATTACACAAAGTAATGCGCCTAGCTGGGTTTGAACGTGACCTACAACTCGTAAGTCGGGGCCGTTACCACTCGGCCACCACTGCTCTCATATTCATTATATTCATATATTTATTATTATTTTATATCTGTGCTATAGGACCTTGCTTTTTGCTAAATTTCAGGATTCTAGATCAACGGGAAATACTGTATGAATTTTGATTGATTCCCTTGAGAGTGTTGGAATATGCGTTCTTGGCGATATAAACAGCCGTATTTTATTTTCGTAAACTTATAAGTTTATGTTGTAAGTGTGCTTAAAGAAATTAATTTTGTATATGCGTAAATATAATTCGAGTTTTTAAAAAATAATACTGTATTTTTTAATTTTATCTTTACAAACCGATAGTGTTTCATGTACTGAATCGATCCTCCACGGAATTAAAACGTTCGAAATTTAACGGTGTAATAAAAGCGAAATACCGCTCACTTATAAGTCTCGAAATCTCAGAAACTATAATTAAAATTTGCAGGTAAGTTCCTTATAGGGTTTAGACATCCGCTAAGAACAAATTTTATGAAACTCCACCCCTGAACGGGTAAAACGGGGGTTGGAGGTATGTGTGGAGAAATAGACTTCCACGTGGGCGAAACCGAAGGCAGAAGCTAGTAAGTAGTTACAATGTGTATATCTGTTTGCCAAATAAAGATGTCTCCTTTTTCTTTCTTTCTTTTCTATATACATGTGTGCGTATTCAGGGGCCCAAGTCTGCTATTTTTGTAAACTCAACATTCCAACACAATCCCATTGTCATTTTGCTCAAAGGTTATGTGAGAATGTCACCACGGGCCCCGGGACAAAGGCAAGGAACGGAAAGGTAGGTTTTTAGTCAGTAAAAGTCTGACACTATTTCCCGCCCCACCCAAGGACGGGATTTGTCATTGGATGATTTTACCTACGTTAAAAAAAAATAATTATCATTTTGCTAAAAATTCTTAATTTGCTAAATCCTAATGGTCGATCATTGGTCAGTCAGTGGTCTCGTGAACGAATGGTCGTAGAATGACTTTGTTCTATTCAGACAAATCTAATGGTAAGTCACTAATCAAAGGAACTGTCAAAATTTTAGCAGATTACCCTGTACGTCAGACATTCATATAACATTATGTACGAGATTACCATTTCTTTCCATGGTGTGTCAGTGATTGACTATTGGAAAGTTATAATGACGCCATTGTATTAGTAGATTACCAAACTTTCAAAATCAACAATTATGAAATCAATGATAGACGATTCTGACACTATTTTAATAACAAACTTGAGGACTCATATTTAAAATAAACAACTCAAATTCAAATATAATACAATTGTATGTAATGCCTTCATTCGATAGCTAATACAATTGTGATCGGTCACAAATACCGTATTATATATTTTAACTTAATTAATTTCAAGTTAAAATGATAATAATAGAAAAGGCACGTTCTATAGTAGAACGTGCCTTATAATAATTATAATTGTAGACATTAAATTCAGCTTTGCTCAATAATTCATGTAATGAAACGGTAGCAAATAGCGCCACAAAATATCATAACGTGTATAATGTACAGTTAGAAACAAAATTACTTAACTCGTTTGTTAATACGGTCCCACTATCATGCAAGCCTGTTATCAGGGAAGCCTTAGAACCAAAAATTCGAAGACATGTGACATCCACCAACCTGCACTGGGCCCGTGTGGTGGATTATGGCCCATTCCCTCTCCTAGAAAGGAGGCCTGAGTCCAAGCAGTGGGAACATTATAAGGATGCTATGCTATGCTATTTTTGCTGGTGGAAAACATCAAATTGAAGTAATTTTTCTCGCTCTGGAAGGCAGTGTTAAATTTTTACTGCCTAAAACCGACCGATTTTCTTTCAGTTGCACTTTAAAAAAAAACCCTTATAATAAATAGGGTTGTTTTTAATATCGTGCGGATTTCATTACGCATGTGGATTTGCCAGATACCCATTGCTCGCCGCCCGCAAGCCCGCGCCTACGATATCGGCACTATTTAAAAAACACTATACATTTTTAAGTATAAGTAAGTAACTAATAATACTATTCTTACCAGGCTAGCACAAAGCACCATTGTCAATTACAGCATCGCTTTTATCGGGTGACATAGGAGTCTAACGCGGGAACTATCAACAACCAAATTTTTACCTGACCCAGCCACGCAAATGTACAAATGAAGTAAAACTAATTGACTTTTGATGCCAACCGTACAACGAAATTAATTATAGAATCTAACCCATTTAGGCTAACCTGAAATCCCTTTGAAGCTTTATGTAACCTTATTCGAAGGTTATGGATACTAGGTGAGCATTTTAAAACAGATTGCGTGATATTTTGTATGTCTTCTTCTTGTCTTTCAACTGTCACCGGATTTTTTTTAATGTCATTCCTCACACAATCCATCCATCTTTTCTTTAATATTTAAAAATCGAAACAGTTAGGATTTTTGTATGAAATAGCACCATCAAGGCTGCGGGATTCCCTGACTCCCAAAGGAGACGTCACCGTCAGGACTCGCACCGCACTGCGTACCGCCCACCCACAGGCCACGCATCGCAGGCGCGGGCTGGCGGACGGTGAGCGATGGGCAGTTAACGGAATACACATAATCGCATAATTTAACTCCACCAAACCAGTGCCATCATCAGACTACCAGACGTAAGACGATGCTTCACCGGTACATGATGGACAACCTACCCACACGCACAAAACGTTTAGGGAACACATTCATTTTGCGTACAGCTAAGAAGTGAAATCCCCTCTCAGAGTCTGTTTGCTCTTAGGTACAGCCTGGGATCTTTAAGTTAAGAGCGAATAGGTTACTTCTAAACAACCGTGTTTCATAGTCGACCACATCGTCGCTTACCATCAGTACCTCTACCATGAGTTTTAAGCAATAGTATTCGTCGCTACTCACTATCGACGCCGTAAATATTTTGTATGGCAAATTTTGGTTCTGCAAGTGACCGCTAGAGGCGCTGCAAAATTTTCCATACAAATTATTTACGGCGTCGATATCGAGTAGCGACGAATACTATTGCTTAAAACTCATGGTAGAGGTACTGGTCAGATAGTGGTCAAGTGCGAGACAATCAATAATAAAAAAACTGGGTTTTATTCAGTAAAAGTCTAACACTACTTCTAGCCCCACCTAGAGCAGGAGGAGTTATTTAATGATATGCCACCTGTAGAGCAGTGGTGGCCGAGTGGTAACGGCACCGACTTACGAGTTGTAGGTCATGGGTTCAAACCCAGCCAGGCGCATTAGTTTGTGTAATCTATCTCATCACCACTGTTTTCAAAACGGTGAAGGAAAACATCGTGAGCATCCACTAACCCGCACTGGGCCCACGTGGTGGATTAAGGCCTATTCCCCCACCTAGACAGAACGCCTGAGTCCCAGCAGTGGGAACATTATAAGGCTGATGCAATGCAATGCAATGCCACCTCAAAAAAGACTCAAGCGGGAACTACATTAGCTCAACACACACGTGGGTAACACCTGAATTGTAGAACATAGAACTACGTTGCGTGGCGTGGCTTGTTGTACATCTAATGTAGCTCTACAAGTCTAGTTGCCATATAAAATTTGTATACCTGATCGGCGTACGTGGCCCACTTATGCTCAATATAGTTCTACCTTCATACTTTTTTTTTTAAATCAATATAAAAAGCATTTAATGCTGTCTTATAGAAACATTATTGCAACTTAAGAGATAAAAGATTTTGTTCATATTCTTGTCTTCTCAGATTGTCTCATTTGGACTAAGTATTAATTAAATCTACTGCAGATGTCTCCTTAATAAGGTGGTTGCGCGAATTAGCTTGGTGGACTGTATGTTTAAAAAAGCGATCCAAGGTTTGTTAACAATATGCAGGTACTGTGCCTTTATTTATTGATGGGATGGATGTATTAGGGAGGAACACTGACCTTTTGACCTCGAAGGTTCCACGTGGCGCCGGCCGGCGAACCCTGACTTCGCACCTTTAACCACTGCCAGGTCCTGTATTGCACTACACTGCACTATTGTTGAGTCTTTGAATGGTTGGATCACGAAATAGTCAATTTTCTTGTAATTTCGAGCGGGCGATGTTAGCGGAGCGGTCACATTCACAATCGATGCACACAACACGTCATGTCATTTCATTTCTTGAGGTCGTGCGGGGAAGGGAAGCGGAAGGGATAGGATTGCTAGGCCAAAAAATAAATTACAAAAAAACAAAATCGCTTATCATAGCAAATTGGCGCAACCATTCCCCCCGGGTTTGAAGGGTTACCTTCAAAGAAAAGGAGAAAACAAAAGCGAAACTAAACCCTATTACTATATCTAGACTATCAATACTAGGTAGCGAAACAACTTATAACTAACTATGCCACTACTGCTGATTAGGCAGAGGGCAGAGGCGAATAACCGGACGCAGGTACGATCCAGCTGCGGTTTTAACCTTTACGACTCGCGTTATTCCGTTCGAATCCGGAAAAACTTCTTCCACTACACCAAGAGGCCAGTGCAGAGGAGGCGCACTCTCAGTCTTCAGTATCACCACAGTACCGACTGTGACTGGATCTGAAGGAGTGTTCCACTTTTGACGCGACTGCAGCGTATGCAGATAATCTGTCCTCCATCGCTTCCAAAAGGACTGAACTAAGCTATCCAGCAGAGCGTGACGCGGGTGAAGCTGCAGTTTGTCAGTCTCGACATCTAAAGCGGGCAAATATTTAAGAGGAGTCGTCGTCAAGAAGTGAGCCGGCGTCAACGCTAGTGGCTCCGATGGATCACTAGACAAAGTCCGACACAACGGACGCGTATTCATCAACGCCTCTACCTGAGCGAGTACGGTGCTCAACTCCTCGTACGAGAGAATCTGTTCGCCTATGACCCGAAACAGGTGCGACTTAAGGCTTTTAATATTCGCCTCCCAATTGCCACCAAAATGACTAGCCGCTGGCGTATTAAAACACCAATCAATGCGATTCTCAGCTAAGACATGGGCGAATTCACTTTGGTAGTACTTGGAGCGTAAGAATGTGTGTAATTCCGAAATATTGCGTCGCGCTCCAACATAGTTTGTGCCGTTGTCAGAGTATAAGCGCTTAACGGGACCACGGCGAGATAAAAATCGTTTAAATGCAGACATAAAACCCTGCGTACTCAAATCACTGGTTAACTCTATGTGAACTGCACGAGTTGTCATACAAACGAATAGGCAAATGTATGCCTTTGTGGAACGTATACCACGACCACGGGCAATAGTGACTTTAAACGGTCCAGCATAGTCCGTCCCAGTATGTATGAAAGGTTTCACCGTCTGTACAACACGACAAGAACGATGGTCGGCCATTTCCGGCGCGTTGAAACGCGGGCGGAGCTTAAAGCAGGGCACACATCTGTGCACTCTAGCGCGTATCAAATTGCGAGCGGAAAGTATCCAGTACTTCTGTCGAAGAATGGACATTAATAAATCGGGACCAGCGTGACAATTCACCTTATGGTGATAATCCACCAACAAATCCAAAACGTGATCCTTGCGTGGTAGAACTACTGGATGCATTTGTTCAAACTCTAACTTAGCATTTCGCAGACGGCCACCGACACGAATGAGTCCGTCTTGCAAAAATGGTTTCAAATGTTGAAGTGCGCGACTACAAGGTTTATGTGATTCTAAACTACGAAATACTATTGAAAAATAAAATTTCTGCAACTCTCGAAGTACAACTGATTCAGCTCTATCCAAATCAGCTGCGATTATAGAACCACGCGATGGTAATAATCTCAAAAATCTTAGGACGTAAACTACACAGCGTAATAGTCTCGACCAAGACGAGACTCGATTAGACAACAACAAAACAACTGACTCTTCACGCGGAACTGATACTACAAGCGTATGTTTCTTCTCCTCGGGTGGCTCTGAAACAGTAGCGGGGTTAAACGGAGTACTTGGCCACTCGTTAGGAGTGGTATGAAGCCAGGGAGGGCCACAAAACCAAAGCGGATGATTTAAAATTTGCGCAGGAAGCAAACCACGTGAGAGACAATCAGCTGGGTTTTCTGTTCCAGCGACATGGAATATATTTTCCGGTGACAATTCAGCTTGAATCTTAGCCACCCTATTTGCGACAAACGTGCCCCATCGATGGGGTGAAGAGTGGGCCCAACATAGAGCAACGGTTGAGTCTGAAAACGCTACAATTCTCTCTATATTAATGCGAGGACGACAAGTTTTGACTATAGATGTAATCAATTGAACCAACATAAGAATAGCGCAGAGTTCGAGACGAGCAAGAGAGACAACCTTACGAGGAGATACCTTTGATTTTGCGCTAATGAGGAAAACTGAAATGTTATCGCCATTTTGGACCTGAAAGTAAACCACTCCCCCATAAGCCCTCTCACTGGCGTCTGCGAAACCTACCACATTAACAACAGTGTCTGGTACTATACCAACATGGCGAGGAATCTGTATCTGATCGAGCATTGGAAGCTCTTTCCTATAGCGAGCCCACAACTTAGCAACACTGTCAGGAGCGGTGTCGTCCCAATCACAGTTGGAAAGCCAAAGCTCTTTTATAAGCAGCTTTGCATACAAAACGACAGGAGCTACAAAACCCATTATATCCCATATCCGAGCTACACATGCTAGGATAACGCGTTTGGTACAAGTTGGCGGAGTCGAGCTAATTTTAAGACTGAACATATCAGTTGCGGGTGACCAACTTAAACCAAGGATCTTATGCGAATCACTATCATCGAATTCCTTTACCGAAGTCAACCGGTGTGACGGTGGAATCGACTCTAATGTAGCTTGCGAGTTGCTTGTCCATTTCACCAGATCAAATTGACCGGACTTCATGAGGCTGATTACTTGAGCAGCGGTCTCTATAGCCTCTGCTTCACTAGGTACACTGTACACAAAATCGTCCATGTACAATCCGGTTTCAATAGTGGCCCTTGCTTTCGGGTATGTATCACCCTCGTCAGCGGCCAACTGCTTGATAGTGCGAAGAGCGTGAAAGGGACTAGACTTAAGCCCAAAACAAACACGATTGAATTCGTAAACCTTCAAAGGTTCCTGCGGAGAAAATCTATACAAGAAGCGTTGGAATCTACGGTCACATTCTCTGATTCCAATACTAAGAAACATTTGCCGAATATCAGCAGAGAGCGCAATAGCAAACAAGCGAAAATTTACTATTATTTCAAATAAGTTACCCTGGAGGTTCTGACCACCACACAAGATATCGTTAAGCGATATGCCAGTACTAGTTTTAGCGCTACCATCCATAACCACACGCAGTTTAGTTGTAAGCTTGTCTTCTCTAACAACTCCATGGTGCGGGATGATGTAAAACGGGTAATCACGTGTCTCCTCAGTCTCGGCAGGCGCTGATGAGATATAACCTTTATCTAAATATTCGATCAGCACATCATCATAGGCTTGCTTCAACTTAGGAGACGCCTGCATCTTACGTTCCAAGCATAGAAAGCGTTTTTCTGCGGAGGCACGGGAGCCACCGAGCGAAAAAATATCACCCTTGAAAGGGAGCGCGACAACATAACGACCATCTTTATCACGAGTAGTCGTGCGGGTATAAATCTCCTCAGTGACCTGATCCTCAGGGCTGAGAATAGGCGGGACATTGACCTCTTCAATCTCCCAGAACTTGCGGATGGTAGACTCAAGCGGCGGCTCGACGGTGCAACAGTGCGACACAGTCGAGTAACTATCTAAACAAGCGGGTGCGGAACCAACTATAACAAACCCGAGAACTGTTTCCAGTGCGTGCGGAGCGGGGTACATCGGAAGACCTTGAATTTTACGTGATAACTGGAGATGCGGGAGAATCGAAGCACCGATCAATAGATCGATATCTCCAGGGAAAGCGTAATTTCCGTCGGCTAACTGCAAGTTCTTAAACTCCGTCAGCATTGACGTGTCAACCGGTACCGTGGGCAACCGTTCCGTAATCTTATCTGCGACTAGCGAATCCATTTCAAACGAAATATTACGATTAAAACGTGAACTAAATATTATTTTAATGGAACCGTGAATGGTTGCCTTTAAACCTCCAAAACCTTTCACTTCTGAGCGGGATGACCAATTATTAAAACTAAAACCAAGGCGTTGACAACAATCCCGAGTAATAAAATTACTCTGGGAAGCGCCATCTAGTAGCGCTCGAACGGTGTGCGGTTTGCCAAAGGCATCTACAATGACAACTTGCGCGGTCGCAAGTAAAACGGTAGTGATTTGAGTACCAGCGGCGGAAAGCGAACACAATGTTACGTCGTTTGCACTTGCAGCAGGCCGCGCGTCACAAGCGTCGCGAGTCTGCGCAGGCTGCGGCTGCGATGGCAGCTTACTACTCTCAAAATGTAAGAAGGTATGATGTCTAGCTAGACATTTACGACAGCTAACACCACTGTTACATGACGTAACCAGATGTTTGTCACTTAGACAATTAAAACACAAATTATTAGTGCGGACAAACTTGTAACGATCACTAGGCGATAATCTCTGAAATTCCGAACACTTGTACAGCTGTGTATGGCTACCCTTACACAGAGAACAGTCAGGTGTTGAGGCGGTATTAACTAGCGTATGTGCAGTCTTGACTGACTTCGATGACGCGTCTATACGGCGATCGGAACCTGTCCTATTCGTGACTTCATGACGTGCCGACGTGCGCTGCAATACCTTAATATGGTCGCGAATAAAAGATTCTAAATCTTCGAACTTAGGTATTTCTTTACCGCGCTGAGTCGTTTCAAACAGACGAACAGTTTCAGGATCTAATTTCTTTAAACCGATATACAAAAACAAAAAGTCACAGAGGTCATTGACCTTTAGGTTCTTTACTGCACGAACAGATGATGCGAAAATATTTAAAAACTTCTCTAAATTATGATCGTTACAAACGGAAAAACTTTTCAAATCGAATAATTGATCTAAATATGCGGTGGCTACTAATCGCTTATCTTCGTATTTTGTTTTTAAAGTGTTCAAAACTAAAGTGTAATTTTCAGCGCTAAACGTAATTCCAGCACAGACAGCCTTTGCCTTACCGGTCAATTTTTCTACGAGATAATGCAATCTCTCGTGATCTGTCAGCGATGTGTTCCTATGTATTATATTTTCGAAACTATCTATAAATAAATTCCAATTTCGAATGTCACCATTAAATTCAGGTATTTGAATTGGCGGCAATCGTGGGCGTTCGCGAGGAGGGTTGGATAAACCACTCGCGGGGGGGGGGGGGAGTCTCTAAACTCCTAGCAATACGTTTGATACGACAATACAAGTCATCAAAGGACGACAATGCCTGATAACTCACACAGTAATCAGGATTTAACTCCAACTCTAAAATGTTTATATTATTAATTGTAGATTCAAAATCCGCGCGCAAACTATCTAAAGTTTCCAACGAACACAAGAAAGCATCTCTAATCGCCAGATCTGAGGTTTGCAAAGATTTATCACAAATTGATTGAACACGTGAAAACTGTGAGTCCCTTTTAGCGTATAAAAGCTTTAACTGAACCTTTAAATCAGTACTAACCTTACTGCCCTTAAGAGACATATTGTTTTGATATATTCACACTATACACTCAAACAAACACTTAACGAATTATTAAGTAAGCGATAATTATCAGATAACAATATGGTAATATTGTAAACAACAAAGTGAACGGCGAACGAACGGAATAACCTGAATCAATGAGTGAATATTACCCAATTTCTCGATTAAATCATTCACGTCGTTCATATGCGTATATAATCTATGGTTTATCCGTTTCCTACAAATATTCACTCAACAATGAACGGGTATTTTTGAAATGCGTCTACCTACATGCAATTTGTAGGACTTCCGAATGAATTTTGTCAAGAAAAAGAATGCGATCGATTTATATCTACGCTGATATTTACGTAGCTAACTATAATTATGCGGTGCGGTTGACGGCGTAGGTACCGTAATTATCAATGGCTCTTTAACTATACGAGCGAAATAACGTTTAGTTGCCTAAATGCCTAGCTGCGGGTTTTCTACTATTATATCTAGGTAAACAGGCGCGTTGCGTTTATTCCCTATGGAACAAATACTATATTGCGAAATTACAAGAAAATGATTCACGATCCTGCTCGTAGGACCAAAAGTAATGGTTGCGCGAATTAGCTTGGTGGACTGTATGTTTAAAAAAGCGATCCAAGGTTTGTTAACAATATGCAGGTACTGTGCCTTTATTTATTGATGGGATGGATGTATTAGGGAGGAACACTGACCTTTTGACCTCGAAGGTTCCACGTGGCGCCGGCCGGCGAACCCTGACTTCGCACCTTTAACCACTGCCAGGTCCTGTATTGCACTACACTGCACTATTGTTGAGTCTTTGAATGGTTGGATCACGAAATAGTCAATTTTCTTGTAATTTCGAGCGGGCGATGTTAGCGGAGCGGTCACATTCACAATCGATGCACACAACACGTCATGTCATTTCATTTCTTGAGGTCGTGCGGGGAAGGGAAGCGGAAGGGATAGGATTGCTAGGCCAAAAAATAAATTACAAAAAAACAAAATCGCGGATCATAGCAAATTGGCGCAACCAATAAGGCTTTCATTTTAATCCAGGCAACTTTTCTTTCGAACTTATTGGAAATTGTGTAATGATATTTCTTTTATTAATATTAAAAGGAAATCTCAGATTTAATAAAAGTTCTTTTTACCCGACTATGGCAAAACCAAAGGAGAGTTATGATTTTGACAGGCTATGTATGTATGTATGTGTAAGTTCATCTGTTCCCTCATAGCTCATAATCTACTCATCGGAACTCGACATATAAGGTATCGTTAAAACCGTCTTAATCACCCGCTGAACATAGGCTAGGTAACGTGTAACAAAATTCGATGTGGCACCCTTTAGCAAACAAAAAGTAATGTGTTAAAAAATAAATTGAGATAAATACGCCGTGTTTGGTATCATTTGAAAGGGCTTTACTTGTACGAATGTTGTTCAAATTTAAAGTGACGTCAAGCAAACAAAAAGTCAGGTCTTAAAAAATAAAGTTAATTTTCAATACTTTTAATACACCGTGTTTGATATCATTTGGAAGGGTTGCACTTGTACATAACAAAAATATTATTATCAAAATTCAATGTGGCGCCCTCGAGAGGTCAAAAAATTTGATGTCAAAAATAACAATGATCACCTATAGGGCAATGGAAAGGGCTATGCTCGGAGTCTCCTTGCATGATCGCATCAGGAATAGAAGCACAGTGATATATACAATCGGCCTTCGGGAGGTTAACACCAGCATTTTGAACATCATTGGTTGATTAGCAATATTATTAGATTTAAATTTAATACGCGTCATACTTCTAGGAAAGTATACAGAAAGATCTTTGTATTGTGTTCATTTGACTCAAATCGCCGATCAGTTTCTAACCTAATGAGGAAATGAGGGATACCCTATTTGGTCGTATTGTACGATGGTAAACATCACTTTATAATTCGACAAACAAAAAAAAATCTGCAGTTCATTATAGAAGTAGACACTTTACTTCCACTCACTTTACACCAATTTTAACCTTGGTACACCCCATAAAATCCCCTAGAGGTGTGCAGACCATGTGAATTCTACCATAATATTGATTAGAATGGGGTTCCCGCGGGCTAAACTATCGATCGTTTCCCCCACGCGTTATTATCATAGTGTGTGTAAGCAGGGGTTTATCACGGTTGTGTACAACATGGAATTAATGTTGCTATTGCTGAATTATTTGTTGGACTGGAAAGTCCATTGGGACTTTTCTCTTGGGTTTTGTAGAAGTCGGCAGGGTCTGTGCGGGTATTATCTGCCAGGCTAGTTCACTAGAACTTTGTTGTAGGCATAGTGAAATAGGAGGCATCACAGTTGGAGAGATCTTGAAGATACAAATTACTGAATGAAGATATGGACAGGTTTTGGTTGCAATATTACATAAAATTTTGCTTATTAGGTAAATACTAATAATAGGGTTTTTATTGCGAGAAAAAACAAGGAAAAAAAAACATTAATTTTTTAAATACATAAAAAACCTATTTGAAACGTACCTACTCTTGTGTTATGTATTTAATGTTAACATTGGTGTATGTGATTGTTTACATTTTTTATTTTTTATTAATTTATGTGCTTAGTTTTGTAATTTTATTGTGCATTTTTATACTGTGTGTTTATTTTTCTGTGTGCATCAAATAAAAATTATATCTATCTATTTTAATTACAGGAAATGACACGATCTTAGGACTAACTTACAAATCATCAATATTCTGAAAAATATGCTCCACTTCTGTGCAAAACGGCCATATTACGATATGGTACGAATTTAAGTTGCTTTGGTATATCATCTAAATAAAATAATAGCGGCCGCAACGCTTATGAACCGCAGCAGTCGCGCTACCGACACATTAGAAATCGGTTACTGCGCATTCAACGTCGCCATAAGGGTTCCACTTGTGTAACGAAGATTATAACCGATTTTCGGGTCTCAATCAAAGTGGGGGGGCTGCACGTAACTATGGCAAATGGTTCAGCTTATTTACCGCGTACCTAGATAGGAACCCGCGATGTACAACTGGTAAGTTCAGGCAGTTACCGCTTTGCCAACTTTGCTCAAGAGAGTTGTACACAGTCAAATCAGATCAGTTTTCGATGATAAAAGGTCAGACAAAACATTCATGGTCATTAATTTTAAATCCAACAAAACAGCACCCCATAGCAACCATAATAGCATAGAACCCTCCAACATACCATCTGTCGTGCTGTGTACGGAGTTATCGCCACTGAGTGGTATGTTTTAGAGGCTATAATTGTGTGCAATACATTGATAGATGACCACTCATTACTTGCCATAGTGGGATTACCCTATAACGTGGGGATATCCGTGGGTGCGGTGTGTGTACACTGGCGATTGATTTTGTAATGTAGTTGTGTTTTCTAGGCGGCTGTTAATGTTATCTTTTATTTTTCAAACATATTTGTTTCACTGCTGTTAAGCTGCGTGTTGTGAATTGTTTTTTTTTTTATTTGTTCGGAACTCATCAGTTAAGTTCTCTGGGTGGAGCGAGAAAGAATATCAGACTTTTACTGACTAAAACCCCACCTGGGTTCTTTCAGTTTCCCTTTGCATTCCAAGACCGCGTATTACGGTTCATGCCCTGTCCTAGAGAGGCTTGAGTTCCAGTAGTGGGAACATTATAAGACTGCTTTTTGATCATCATCATCATTATCATCATCAACCATTTAATATTCCCACTGTTGGAACACAGGCCTCCTCTCTAAGAGAGGGAATAGGCAGCTATCCACAATGCGGGCCCAGTGCGGATTAGTGAATGTCGCATGTCTTCGAATTTTTGGTTCATGCATGCTTTTTGATACAAATAATAAATTAAACATTGACTCAACTACCCAAATTTTCCATACTCTTTGCGTAACTCAACAAAATGTACCGCACAGAAATTCGCAGGACTACGACTAATCGCATAGAAAGGGCGAAAGAACAAAACGACACTCGCTATCCAATGCACAATTACAGCTCGGTGCTGAGACTTAAAAGTCGTAAAAGTTTTGTTGCAAGCGAGAGCCCATCTCAAAGCAACACCACCTCGGAGAGATGCGACCTCTGGCGGGAGAATTTCTAACCTCCTGATAATTTGGGGCGCTCGTCCCAGCTGCCGCCGGGATTTTTCTTTTATTTTATGGTAGGTAAAATCATCCAATGACAAATTCCGCCCTTGGGCAGAGCAGGAAGTAGTGTCAGGCTCTTACTGACTAAAAACCTACACCGTTCCTTCGTTGCCTATAGTGCCGGGGCTGAGCCTTCCTCTCAGAAAACGGCCCTTGACCCCAGCAGGCTTCGACCCTGCCTGCCTGCAGCTAGCAGGCTGGGCCTCTACGGTTTGCTGACAGCTCCTTGAGGCGCGCGGGAACAGAACGCGCCGTCGACGAAGCCGCCGCCGGGATTCCGATCCCGATTTCCGGCCACCGTAGGCGCGGGCTTGCGGACGACGTGCAATGGGTAGCACGCTGTCCGATTGTCCGGTAACCGACCTGACCGAACCCAAGTCGTTTTTCTAAAATTCGAGTTAATATATCTACGCATATAAGAAATTAATTTCTTTAAGTAAACGAGTCAATGACCTTGTAGGTAGTTGTCGGTCGTTGCATACTAACTACCTACAGTTCATTGGCCTCGCTCAGCTGACGTTTACTTGAAGAAATTAATTTCGTACATGTGTAAATTAATTCGAGTTTAAAAAAAAAGTACTTTATTTTTTAATTTTCTCTTTACGAATTGATAGTGTTTCATGTACCAAATCGACCCTCCGCGGGATTAAAACGACAAAAATTTAACAGTGTATATTTTTGTCATCTCATGATTCAATACTGAACTACAAAATGCGCCGTAGTCTGGAGCATTTACCTAAAGTTAAAATTAGACTTTTTGTAGTAGAAATCACCTCACTAACTTATTTTAACAAATATTCATAAAATAAACTAGGTATATAAAGTACACGAACATTATATAAATGAAACAATAATTCCCTTTTGAATTTCTCGTTTAATTAAGCAATACAGACGTCCATTTAAGTTGATAATTAGATTTGTTACGCTATACAACTTCGAGTGGATCATTAACGCCTTTAAAATCTAGTCTTGAACCTTTTGCGAGACAAAGAACTTTAGAAAGGACGAAAGGACCTTTATAGCGGTGACCTAGAACTAGCTTGTATATATGTGACTATAAGTATTGAAGATTAAGGGGATTACATCGCCCAAATCCAAAAAAAACACCTAGGTTGATTGAAGTTTATAGATTATTCCTTATGTACGATTACCATATAAAAAATGAAGGGGATACTTAAGGACATTACTAATAAATTATATTGATTACGTTTCTCAAAAAAATACCCTAACTCTAGAAAAAAAATCTGGTAAATAGGCCTTTTTTGAACATTAATTCCATATTTTCTCGAAAACGGCTCTATATTTATACATTGAATTTATACCAAAATATATGTTACGATAAATTGAATAAAGTGTATTGTTTTTTTTTCGAATTTCATTGAATATCGATAAGTAATCAAGAAAAAACTCGAATCAGTACTAACACCCCGCGTGCAGCACCCCCTGCAATGCCTGTATAGAGGTCAATTCTTCTCTACTAGTGTAGAGGTAAATTCTTGAAGGTCATTGAGCGATGTAATACCCTTAACTTCAGCCAACGGCTTTGCCTGCATATAAAGAAAAATAAATGTATATACCGTTAAATTTTGGTCGTTTTAATCAAGCGGAGGGTTGATTCTCAGGTTGAGTTATGTAAATAATAATGAGTATAATTGTAGGTACAAATAAACACATGGTATTGTCGCAAATACACCGTAAAGTTTTGGTCGTTTTAATTCCGCGGAGGGTCGATTCGGTACATAAAACACTATCAATTTGTAAAGATAAAAATGAAAAATAAAGTACTTTTTTTTTAAACTCGAATTCATTTACGCATGTAAGAAATTGATTTCTTTAAGTAAACGTCAGCTGATCGAGGCCAATGAACTGTAGGTAGTTAGTACGCAACGACCGACAACTCTCTACAAGGTCACTGACTCGTTTACTTAAAGAAATTAATTTCGTACAGGCGTATATTAATTCGAGTTTTAGAAAAAAAGTACTTTATCATTTAATTTTATTTTTATAAATCGATAGTGTTTCGCGTACCGAAACGATCTTCCACGAGATTAAAACGACCAAAATTTAACGGTGTATAAATTTTAGGTTATGTGACTCAGTGATAAAGTAGCATTTTATAGGCGAAATAATTTAAAAAAATGGTTCAGTAGTTTTTGATTTTATGTCATAAGTGACAGTGAACAATCGGTAGCCCGCCGTCCGAGCGTCCGGTAACCGTCCGGACCGAGCGAAAGTCGTCGACGGCGCGTAATGTTCCACGCGCGCCTCTAGGAATCAGCAAAACCGTCGGCCCAGCAGGGTCGAAGCCTACTGGGACCACGGGTCGAAATTCAAAAAGCTTCAAAACATACAGATTTCCATATAAATTAAAAAAAATATCCACCCTCACGTTGTTGAAACTTCTATGGCCCGGACTAAGCGTTTCGCCTCGACGTTTAAACCAAGTACCTCAAAAGACTAGAACAATTTGCCTGCTGCGATCATCCCGTCCGATTATAATTTATGTGTCTTCAAGGCTGGAGTAAATAGGGTCTTAAACTGTGAAGCACCAAGAGGACACCGGTGTCCGCCATCTATTGTCTTTCTATTGTGTCTCTAATTACGGTATTCAAAAGTGCGCTTCACCATCAACCATTGCATCACTACTTACCGTCAGATAGGATTGTTGTCAAGCACTAGTTTATATCAATAAAAAAAAGTAGAATAATATATTAGCGACCACGGATTTTTGTTTGAAATTAGCAGAAGCCAGCGGCATCGCCTGCGTAAAAATTCTCTCAAGGGAGAATACTGCCGGGATAAAAAGCATCGTAAATGCTATTTAAGGATAAGGTCAACCTGTGCGCCAAATTTCATCCTAATCCGTTCAGCCGTTCGAGCATGGAGAAGACGAATACGCACTCGCAAACTTCCACCTTCATAACATTAGTGCGATAAAAAGACCCATTTTTTTTCCATATGAGAAACCATCTAATACCTCCTCCGGCTTTGGGAGAAGCGATAGAGAGTGTCACTTTTAGTGATTAAAGGTGCTATTTGAACCTCAGCTGCAGGCTGCGGATGCAGGCAGCACATGCGGCGACTGCACGAAGCCGATTGCAGCTGCACGAATGTTTTTTTAAGAAGTAGTATAAGATTTCTGTGAAAATATTCCGAACGCGGCTGAGGCTGCAGGTCACGGCAAAATTCGCAGCCGAGGCTTAGCAGGACGACTGGTTTTGTATGTAGTAGTATGGATTTCCGTGAAAACATTCCGAACGCGACTGCAGCAGCAAATGCTGCAGCTGCATGTGCTGCCTATATCCGCAGCCTGCAGCTGAAGTTCGAATATCACCTTAAAACTCACCTTTGTTCCTTCAGTTGCTCTTTGCGTTCTAGAACCTCAGTAACTCAGCATGATAATGGGCCTTCTGCAGCAATCTCTTCTGCTCATCATAACCAGTACAGGCTACCGTGTGAGTTATTTATTTATATGGTTTTAAATAAAACGGCCAGAGCCCATTTATTTTTTCTCTTTATTATACATACTATCTGTTCCTCTTGACACATCTTACTAAAGTTATTCAGATGTATCTGGGGTATTTTTATACATAATATAAGTACATAAGGTGAACGGAGACTGTCGCCTCGGGCGTGGGACACAAATGATCAGGACGAATTGACCCAACTATAACTGGACAACTCCGGATTGAACACCAGTACTTATTGTATAGTTTGAATTCCTCTTTTGAACGTTTCTACAATGCCATTTTTTTGAGATGGGCAGTCATGCGAGCGAGGCGGGATTTGCCTTTTACTGACTAAAAGCACACCTGTATCCTACAGTTGCCCTTTGCGTTTATTTTTCAGAAATTCTCCGTGGCCGTAGCGGGCATCGGCTCTACTAGCCTCCATGGTTTAGCTGACATCTCTAACGCGCGCTTGGCACTCGGGCTTGGTCCGAACGGCTGCTGGACTACCGGACGGGAAACTACTCATTGCTCGTCATCCGCAAGCACGTGACTACGGTGGCCGATTGTCGATAGGTTCGCGCTTAACCGCTATCTCACCTGATGGAAAGCGATGATGCGGTCGACGATAGAGCGCGCTTACCTAGAAGTAATTTCACCCAAATCGGGCATAACTTCACCGTATGCTCCAACGTGGCTTCCAGGCGGTCCGAATAATGGTGACACTAGACCGTCTCTTCCACCTGAATTCGGGACAGGAACCTCCCGAAGTTATCATTCCCGGTGGTGCGGTAGGTGAAGACGCCGTGGTGTCTCTTCAACCACTCTTTAAAGGGGGGACTTATCACCATAATTGTGGCGTGCCCATCAGCCATAGATTGGTTTAAGAAAATATGTTTCTTATGTATCTTAATAACAAAGATATAAGATATATTCTACTACCTATTCACCCAAATCGGGTTTAACTCCACCGTATGCTCCAACGTGGCTTCCAGGCGGTCCGCATAATGGTGACACTCGACCGTCTCTTCCACCTGAATTCGGGACAGGAACCTCCTGAACCTATCATTCCCGGTGAGTCATGCGGAAGGTGAGGACGCCGTGGTATCTCTCCAATCACTCTTTAAAGGGGGGACTTATCACCATAATTGTGGCATGCCCATCAGCCATAGACTAGTTTAAAAAAAATGTTTCTTATATATCTTATCAAATAGCAAAGATATAACATATATTCTACTACCTACCTAAAACATTTGCTCCTTCGTAAAATTAATATTCAACTTCACACGCTTTCTAGCCTAGCGTCCAACTCGAAGTTGTCGTGTTATACTGGGGGACAAGATAAATCCTACACCTGACAAACGCAGGCCACCTCTCAAATAAGAATTAGGATCTCCCGAGAGGCTTTCACCGATTTTTTACCTGACTGTACCGAGAAAAACTTGGGTTACGAGTATGAGTAATGACTTGCATGAGAACAGGATTTTTTGAGCAAGGATGAATATTTAGTTTCTTTTGAAGGTTATGTAGGGTGACTGGTAATTAGTGAACGATACTTAAACACGTGATTGCAGCCATGATTGCAATCAACTTTTACTATGGGACGAAACCTGAAATCTCGAAAAAAAAATCTGCTGATCAGTACATTTGTGTTCGCCTAACTGGTCAAAATGTACTGAACTTAGCTGACTTTTTTGCGATTTCAGGTTTGGTCCCATAGTAAAAGTTTTTTGTTATCATGACTACAATCATGTGTTTAAGTATCGTTCACTAATTACCAGTCACCCTATATAATTATGTATGCACTGTTAAATTTTAGTCGTTTTAATCCCGCGGAGGGTTGATTCGGTACATGAAATACTATCGATATAGAAAAAAATAAAAAATAAGGTACTTTTAAAAAATAATCGAATGAATTTAAAAAAAATACGCATATACGAAATTAATTTCTTTAAGTAAACGAGTCAATGACCTTGTAGGAACAATCGTCGGTATCGTAAATGCGTAAATTAATTCAAGTTTAAAAAAAAGTACTTTATTTTTTTAATTTTCTCTTTAAATATTGATAGTATTTCATGTACCGAATCGACCCTCCGCGGGATAAAAACGACCAAAATTTAACGGTGTATAAATGGCGAAACTGACTGACTGACATGTCTGGCCGTCCGGTAACCGTCCGTTTATAATTTAGGTGTCTTCAAGAGTAGAGTGAATAGGCTCTTAATAAACTAGTGCGACTCACCAACGGAGGCTCTACCATAGCCCCAGTAGGCTTCGGCCCTACTGGGGCCCCCAGTTTTCAGACATCTCTTTGAAGTGTGCGTGAAACACCACGCGTCGTCGACGATGGTCCGGACGGTTACCGGATGGCGAACTACCCATTACTCGTCGTCCGAAAGCCCATGCCTACGATGGCTAGAAATCAGGATCCAGGTGCCGTCGGCTGGGCCATTAGGAAATCCGTTCCCTAATGTGTACAGCCGCTTTCTTTTCTAGCACTATTTCTCCGTAGAAGGAAGCGACCACCTGCAATTCCTCCTCGCTCTAGACCCTGGCCTGTACCAGGGCCCGGTGCGAGAGGTCGCTGCAACCGATCGTCCCCATGAAGACACGGCGGTGCTCCTCCCAAGCGGAATACACCTTCACCATTGACAAATAGTATATGTTCAAAACGAATGCAAGTAACATTCACTCTACAAGTAAATTTTTTACATTTAAAACTATAGCTATTTAAATATCAAATGGCCAAAACATTTTAAACAGAAAACGTATTCCTTTTCATGCAGCAAAGTTAACACTTCAAACGGTTGGTCATGAATTTTGGACGCCGCATCGTGCTACGCGCCTACGAGGATGCTACGCGGCTACGAAATACTACGCCGTAGACACGTAGCGGTTTTCTCTTTGGTAAGTTTGTATTTTCGATTGCAATTTTTATTCACGTCGTTGCCAGTTCCCAAGGGGGTAAACAGAAATGTCTGTTCAGAGGAAAGGGGTATGTTTTTACCCGACTGCGCCAGAAGGAGGGTTATGTTTTTTTTGTATTTAATAAACGCAAAAAGTATTTACCGATTTCAAAAACTCTCTCACTAATAGAATGATATTTTATGACTGAGTGACATAGGTCATCATTTCAGCCGAAAGACATCCTCTGTTGGACATAGGCCTCCCCTAAGTGTCGCCATAAAGACCTGACCTGACCCTGCACCAGGTCATCAGTCCACCTTTTGGGAGGCCTTCCAACGCTGCATCTTCCCGTACATGGTAGCCACTCCAGAACTCTTCGTCAATGTGACCTGCCCACTGAGTGACACAAGTACGCGAGCAAAGCCGCTAGCAGAAACTAGTGGTTTTATAATTTCACTATTACTTATTGTTAATAACTTAATAGACTTGTTTAAGAAACACCAAGGGTATATACAATAAATATGGCTTTAGGCATTTAGCATGATATATGAGTATCTTACTCTACGTTGGGCAGTAAGTACCCCACTTTTTAACCCCCGATGAAAAAAAGGGGTGTTATAAGTTTGACATGTCTGTCTGTCTGTGTGTCTGTCCGTGGCATCGTAGCTTCTGCACGAATAGACCGATTTTGATGCGTTTTTTTTTTGTTGGAAGGCTGAAGTAATCGAGATGGTTCTTAACTACAATTTATGAAGATCTGTGCAGGCGTTCAAGGTCATCAGTAGGGTTTTTAAACACTTGATGGGTATTTACTTTTTACTTTTTTACTCTTAAACATACGTTTGATCTAATATTTGAAATACTCGTGTACGAGCTGGTGCCTTTGAGTTGGTCTGATGATGGAGCTCGAAGGACGTAACCCTGGATTGTCTAAGTAAACCTGTCGAGTTCGGACTCGATAGATTCGTCTTAACCTTAATAAATAATAGCATAATCAGCCTTTTAATGTTCCCACTGCTGGGATTCAGGCCTCCTCTCTAGAAGAGGGAATGGGCCTTAAATCATCACGCGGGCCCAGTGCAGTTGGTGGATGTCACACGTCGTCGAATTTTTGGTTCTAGGGCATGCCGGTTTCCTCACGATGTTTTCCTTCACCGTTTTGAGAGCAGTGGTGATTAAATAAATTACACAAAGTAATGCGTCGGCTGGGTTAGAACCTGCGACCTACAACTGGTAAGTCGGGGCCGTTACCACTCAGCCACCACCGCTCTCAACCAGTCTTAACCGTCTTAACCAGTTTTATACAATTTTCATGATAACAAACCGCTAGCCTATGTAACCTAGCTTCGGTATTTTACAGGATGCATTTTGGAGAGTGTGCGCGGGAATTGCATGATTTGATTCCGCCATCTCATTTCTACCATCGAACAACCCGGCGTACGGCGAATATCCACCCTTAGGTTGTTGAAACTTCCACGGTCCGGACTAAGCGTTTTGCCTCGTCGTTTATACCGCGTACATTGAGGGACTGGAACAATTTGTCTGCTCCAGTTTTTCCGTCTGATTATAATTTAGGCGTCTTCAAGGCTAGAGTGAATAGGCTCTTAATAAACTAGTGTGCTTTACCATCAACGCTTGCAGCACTGCTTACCATCAGGTAGGATTGCAGTCAAGTACTAGATTATAATTATTTTTTTTTAAAAAAAGCTGACCTAGGTAGGCTCATAGACTGATATACAAAAAAAAACTAAGTATCATTTGAAACTATTATCCATTCGCTAAAGCAAAATAAATTTGTGCACATCAACTGAGTGACGCTCATCTTTAAAATATTTATAGTGTTCTTTTAATGAAGTTAAAAGGCTGAAAGAGTAATTTATTAACTTATTTTTTACTTTTTATACCTTTTTTTGCGTCGAGGGTTTTTGAAATTCTTTTTTAGAATTTCTTAAAGAAATAGGAAAACTAAAAGTGTTTTTTTTTAATGGTTTAAACTTTAAACTAATCAAAACAATTGACTACAATCCCACCTGATGGTAAGCAGTGATGCAATCATTAATTGTGAATTGCACTAGTTTATTAAGAGCACATTCACTCTAGGCTATGTACAACGCCGAGATTAGTTCTAGATTTATTGTTTCACTACTTTACCAGTTTTTTCAGCAGCTTCACTTGGGTAACAAACATTTGACAGGAACTGAGCGTTTCTTTCATCAGTTGCTTTCCAACAGGTAAACAATTTTAATTTTCTAGATTTACCTATACATGTTACTGGCAATCTATATAATCCGGTATTCTATACAATACCTAGGCAATTTATAGAATACGGTTCAAAGTAAGGCTTTTATTTTCAGTTGGTGATAAAAACAAAATCTTAACCTAACCTGTCCGTGTCGGGGTGCCTTAAAATTATATCAACTCTTTCCCTGCTCTCGTCTTGTACACACATTACTGGCTACGCATTCGGTATTGTATAGAATACCTGAATTATACAGATTGCCGGTAACATATATAGGGTGACTGGTAATTAGTGAACGATACTTAAACACGTGATTGTAGTCATGATAGCAAACAACTTTTACTATGGGACCAAACCTGAAATCGCAATAAAATCAGCTATATACAATTTCTTCTCGTCCAACATACCACATTTTTTTAGACGGGAAATCATCCAATAACTTCAACCTTCGTTCAAGGACCCCGGAGTTCTATTTAGATTCTATTTTTAAATACGCAGGGATCTATGACATTCCCCTCAAAAACCTTAACCTCAATTCGGGGCAGGATAATGCTTCAGAAGATTCCTCTAACACACAAGACCAATCTAATCTCACAATGCAACTCGGCAACATTTTTACGACGCGCGACACATCCAGATTGACGCACGACGCACGTGCCGCGTCAACGACACGTGTTTGAAGCAACGTGACGCAAAGCTACGTTATTTTGACGCTCCAACACTTTGTTGTAAGCGGGGAAATGAAGCAATATTCTTTGAAGATTTTAAATGGTTGGGTAAGACGTGACGGTGAGTGTCTCAATAGGCTGACGTAAATGGTTATTTTGTTTTGAATTTCGGGGTTTTCTTTGTCTTGGGGTTTTTCCATAGGTTGTTTAAAGCGACCCCCAGCCATTGCATTTGTAAGCATAATATGCGTATTCGGCCTTTTAATTTTCCCACTGCTGGAACTCATGCTTCCTCTCTTAAAAAGGGAATATACCGTAGTCCACCACGCAGACCCAGTCAAGTAACTAGAATTTTTTGGTTGTAAGAAATTTCGGTTTCATCACGATGATTTCCTAGACCGTTTTGAGAGCAGAGAGCTTACTACAGAGACCTAAAGCGCGTTCGCTCTCTAACTGAACATACAAAAGAAAGAGATTAGCAAAGACACAATTCTTGCAAAATGTGAAGCATTTTAGAGGATTCACTTTAGTGTGGGACGCTACCTGTGCCGACACTCTTGCGCCATCCCATCTTCCAAGCTCATCGTGCTGTGCCGGTGCTACCGCGGCGGCTGCGGAGAACCTCAAGCGGCAGAAATTTAACAACCTCGTCGGCAGTTATATTTTTGAACCGTTTGGGGTTGAAACTCTTGGACCGTGGGGTCCGAGTGCTAAATGCTTTTTAAAGAATTATCCAAATGCTTAGTCAGAAATAATTGCCTTCAGAGTTTATACACCACTATTTTTTAATTATGGCAAATACTTAAAGGGCTTATTAGAAAAGGTCTTGTTATTATATAAGTAAAGTCTCAATGCATAATATTCATAAACAGAAAAGTTATGAGAGTTTGTATAGATCCCAAATTCTCACTCAATTTCTGGAAACATTGTACAGGTTATTGTTTATGAATGAAAGAATATCAATAAAAATGGAAAAACACTGCGCTTAGTATTTTCTAGTAGTAATTGTTATGAATAATGATTCAATTATGAATTTACCAATAATGACAAATTTTCGTGGACAATTTTGGAATTTCGTTTTTTGTACTTTTGACTACATAAATATGATCAGTAACGGGTACTGATTGAGCCCCATTTTTTTGTGCATTAATTAAAAAATAGGGGTGTATAGTTTTAATTAGTTAAGTGATTAATCACGAAATCTCAGAAACTATAACACCTATACAAACTTCAAATTTGGAAGTATGAAGCGGAAACTTCAAACGGAATCTCATTCATGATGATTTTAAGGCGGCTCCAGATCAGGCAGAGTAATATTGGGTTTATGCAATTGCCATTACTCCTGCACTTGTCCATTTTTATTTAATATAAACTAGTGCTTGATTGCGATCCCACCTGATAGTAAGCAGTGATGCAATCGTTGAAGGTGAGGCGCACTAGTTTTTAAGAACCTATTCAGCCTAGCCTTGAAGACATCCTAATTATAATCGGACGGGAAGACCGCAGCGGGCAAATAATATATTATTATTATATTATAAACGACGAGACGAAACGGTTAGTCCGGAACGCAGAGGTTTCAACAACGTAAGGGTAGATACTCGCCGTACGTCGGGTTGTCCGATGGTAGAAATGAGATGGAATCGGAATCAAATCATGCAATTCCCGCGCACACTCTCCAAAATGCAACCTGTAATATACTAAAGGCTGGCTACCCTACGCCTGTGCACAAGGCTTTTAAGTATGGACTTATTCCTTTCCCCGTTGTGTCAGTTTAATGAGCAGGTAGGTTTTTAGTCAGTTAGAGTCTGACATTATCTCCCGCTCTACCCAAGGGCGGGATTTGTCATTTGATGATTTTACCTACGATAAAACAAAAAAAACCTGATATTCGATTGAGAGGTATACTTATGCCTCACTGGTAAAACCTAGAATCTCACATCATCATGTCAGCCAAAAGACTTCGACTGTTGGATATAGGCATACTGTGTACCCAGTGTAGCTATAACGACTGGTTGTGGGCATCTCACACCCATCAGATTCCCGTGGCCAACATTGCGTCTTCTAATACACGGTTAAGGCGGCATTCAAGTTCAGCGACCTTGAGCGAACAAAAAAGGAGCTAGTGTCGCTCCCCGGGCATCAAGATTTTTCGAATAATAATACTTCCGTCCTTCATTTATTACACACAATATGAATAAAAGCCGTATATCAAAAGATTGGTAATTAAATTAACTTTTAGTTTGTGAAAGTTTTATTAAAATACACCCAATGGTTTTTGCCTGACCTTCGCTTTTTTTGTCCGTGTTAGATATGACTTTGAAAACAAACTACATCAAGTTCTATGAAAAAAAAAAAATATTCGAATATCAAATTATTAAGCAAACAGTAACATTTTTTTTAAACATCCGGACTAGACGTTTAGACCTGATATTGGATTTAAAATCACCGAAAGTCATATATCTACCTTTTAAGTGCCTTCAGTAAATCCTTCAGGTTTTCGAACACTGCCGTATACTAAGAATTACTCTTGTATTTTTCTTGTATGGTGCGTTCACAAACAACTGGAGGCCTGGAAGAACTCTGCAGGCGATACAAATATTTGTTTTGTGCGGGAGTCGAATTCGCGACACGCAACGCAGCAGCCGTTCGCTTATCCATTGTACTGTTATGGAGTTGTTCCATTTGGAATTTCTCAGTTGCAGTCAGAAGATAGATCACCACCAGACTAAGCCCGTTCAGGATGGTTCGAGCTCTAATAATCTACCAGGTGGGCCTACGTGGGTATCGTGCAATGAATAAAAACGGTTAGAAACTGGATCAGTTTACTTCTCAATACATTTCGGTACAGTGCACTGTTATTTGCTAGGTACAAACAACAAAACGGACAGTTTCAGAATGTCTTGACTCTGCGACGGTCTGGCTGAGAGTGTCCGCTGTACTTTTCAGCCCACCTCTGTAAATCGCTACGAGTGTGATGTTATTCGTTTCTTATGGGTGTTTTTAATATCATGCAGATTTCATCTCGCATGCGGATTTGCGAAGAAAATTTCAAAAGGCAAATAAACGCGTCCCGCGTGCGTATTGTACGCATTACAATACTTTTATGAAAAGAACATTTGCGCATACAGAGCAAATCCGCAATAAGACTGCCATTTTACCCATAGACTCGAAGTTTCTGTGAATTTCTTACTATTTTGATGTATAATAAAGTTTATTCTATTCTAGAAATATTTGTTCTTATTCGCCCTGAGTTTCTATTTAACCCATTTGATGGTACTCGTAGTACTTTTTTCAAATCGTAGTTGTCTTTTGATACCTGTTCTCTTATTTTACATAAGACTATAATTTCTCATTTTCCTACTATTACAGAATAATCCTGGGAATACCGTAAGGGCTTGTTTACGGAGACGCGGCACGTTAGGCGTTCGTCGTAGTACATTGCAGCAGCGGGCCGCATCATCGAACGCGCAAACACGAACACATGGCAATGTATCGACGACCGCCCAACGCGCCGCGTCTCCGTAATCGAGCACTTAAGGTGTTTTTAATGTCGTGCGGATTTCATCACGATGCGGGATTGCTCAGCATGCGTAGCCCCCGCAAATGTCCATTTCATACAAGTATTTATTGTAATGCGTGGAATACGCACGCGGGATACGGAGCGTGATATCGGGCAGCAGCCTCGCATGCGGACCTGCTCCGCGATGAAACCTGCACGATATTACGTTATTGCAGGCCGGCTACAGCCGGATGGTCTTGACAGTACGACGCGACGTCTTGATGAAGGTATGTATTGAGCATTTTTAATATAAATAGCAATAACATTCTAATAAACAGATATGTTACACACTCATAGAAAAACCGAAAAAAGTGTTCCCCGCAGCAGTGGCAGCACACACACTTTTTATTCATTGTACATTTTACTACAGGCTTGTACATTACTTATTCTGTGTTACAAAATAGTAGAAAAGGGATAGTATTATAAATCCAACAGGAAAAAAAGAAACAGCTATTGTTATCAATTACGCGTGAATGTAAACAAATATTACTACCCAACAATCACCTAAAAAACTTCTAATTGGGACCTTTTTGAGTATTCACGATTGCGAACTCATAACATATCTGTTTATTAGAATATTATTGATAAATAGTCAATAGCTAAACCTTGCTAAGAAAAGTCTTATTTATCCTGATGGGTTGGTACTGTTCCAGTATGAAACCGGCTTCTTTTTACCCGACTGTGCCAGAAGGAGGGTTATGTTAGAATAGAATAGATTAGAAATTTATTTGCTCAGAATGCAGGTAATTACAATAAGGTGATAAAAATAATATTGAAGTGTCCATAAACATTCTACCATTTTGGCATGCAAACATTGATGCAAGTTCATCAAACATTACAACACAATTAAAGTTGATACACAATTAAAATTGGTCGGCTAGAAAATCCGATACGGAGTGGTAGCATTTATTTAATAGAAGAGCAGTTAGTTTGTTTTCGAAAATTTCCACTTTTATGGAAATAGGAATGTGGTTAAAAATTGTGTTTTTCGAGAGTATGTATGTATGTATAATTGTTTGGCACGCTCTACAACCTGAACGGCTCGATGAATTTTAGCTTGAGAGGGGTCGTTAGATTTGTATTTACTGTGAGAGTGACACTAGGTATATAAAAAAAAAAACAAAATGGCGGATTTTTGGCGCCGAATTCAAATGTTTGGCGCGCTCTGCGGCCTGAACGACTCGATGGATTAGAAAGTCAGCCGTCTAGTCAGTAGCTTGGAGTAATCTGCAATGTAATATAGGTATGTGCTCTCAATTCACTAAGCCTCCATTTCGAGAATGGGTCCCGACTGTTACAATTTATCTTGTATTAAAAATATTATATAGTTAAGTGCAATCAGGTACAACGACTTTCTTGTTTAGGGCTTTTACGACTCAGAAAAGCAGTTGGGTTTTTTAGTTTTTTGAATTACCGTTTTTTATAGGTTTCCTGACATTTGGATACCTGCTAAGCTGCCTACTTAAGTTTTTTTGATGTTTGAAATCATCCAGTTACTTCTCCCGCTCGGGGCGGAGCTGGCCGTGTCAGACTTTACTAGCGTAAACCCGAACTTTGTTCCTACAGTTGCCTTTTGTGCTCTAGGACCGTGAGTATCCCGTTCAAACTTTTCAGTAGCAGGCATCGGCCCTGCTTACGTTTACTGGGTATCAAATTCAAATTTAACTCACATTTAGATTAAATGAAATGTGTTTTAAATGAAACTTTATCCCTCTCTAGGAATTAGGTACTCCTGTATCGAGGCTGCGTCCAACAAGACACTCAGACCCAAAACAAATATCTGTAGGCCATAAAAATATTCGTTCCGTCCGGGAATCGAACCCGCGACATACAGCGTAGCAGCCAATCGCTCAACTACTGCGCCAGCCTTGTCGTTATCCAGTAGAAAATTATAGCATATTATTATTACTAGCCCATATCATTCCACAGCTGGGCAAATGCCTCACTTCACACTTTCCAATTCTTTAGGAAGACCATTATAGTAGATACAGAACTATATTTTTCCCAATGCTGGGCTTCAGACGTCCCCTCTGGAAGAGGTAATGGACCGTAATCCAACACGCAGGTCCAGTACGGGTTGGTTGATTATATTCTCCACGTGTCGACGCCACAGTGTGTATCTGTGATACTTCCTCAAGCTCGAAGAGCTGACCAGATTTCGATGAAACTCAGTACACGGATGGACTAGCAACTATCACACAGACGAAGTCGCTGGCACCAACGAGAGTTCTATAATAAAGTAACCAATAGATGGTAAATATTGATTGCCGGTGTAAATAAAACACTACTTTTTTCAAACCAGTTTCTTTATTTCGTGTTCATCATTTTAATACAACATACAAGTAAATTTATCATCAGATATTATTTTATCAATTCTTAAGATCTACCTTAACTAAGACTTGAATAACAAGTAGGTATGTATGAGTATTCATATCGATATATCGATACATCGAAAAAGTATCGATATGTACCGAAAATCGTACGGGATTTAAATGTTCAACCCACACATAGTTAATCCACAGATAAATAAACAAATTAACAAACTTCTTTTTTTTTAAAAAAAAAACCGACAATGGAATGTTCAGTATTAAAAAGTATCAATTCCAATAAAAGCCTGTATAAAAATGCTCGGCTGATAAAAAAGAAAACACAAAAACGCACAAATTCACACAATAACTTAAACATGGAAGATGAATGTCTTAACTTTTTACTGTGCGCCATTTTTGTGACGTCATTTGACGTTTATTGTTCTGGCAGTATAGTTCCAAGATAGCGTCTACGATACGAACGAGTTTTATTAAATATTCAAAAGTTATGTCTGTTTTGGTGATTAAGCTTAAACCTCACGTAGGCTATTTTAATAAAAAGAATGTGCACATTTTCATATTTCAAAGATAAGCCATTTTTTTATAATCGCGTACTTGGAACACGCGAAAAACATCTTTGTGCGACAAATGACGTAACAAAATGGCGCGTAAGAGAAAAACAAAACCCAAAACTCCTTTTATCTCAAAGACAAATGACTGTAACATTAATTCCAACTGCAAAATATACTTTACAATATACTTTTTATTATTTTTAAATAAAACAAGAGGTACACAGTCAGTATTATTTCGACAACGATTAGCTAACAGGGAATCTAATTTTCCATATATTATTATAAATATTGAAAGGTTCGATTAAGACAGTCACAGCGAAGGAAAGTTACAAGCTAGGGGAAAAACAGGGTGTGTAATAATGAACATGAAAAAATCAGTTTAAATATAGAGCAGAGTTTGTAAAACCAGCTCGCATTACCAAATCTCATCATTCTTCTTGAAATTACATTTGCCAGTCGAATTGGAAGATTTATTTGTGTAGTCTACCGAAGGTCGTTCAATAAACGTAGACCACTTTCATGTTCAGAATAATCCCTACAGACACACGTTGAGTGTCGAATGCCGTGACTAGAGAAAGAAATAGTAAATGGAACTCCCAAGGGGATAAAATTAAAGATCACTATTATTAAGAGGGAAAGTTACAAAAAGTTTCTTATAACTTAACACGCATATAAGCGAGAAAACTTATGAGTCTAACCTAATCGAAAGTTAGATGACTAGCGTCGGCGACACACGATAATAAATTACAAATAAATTATTAATAAATTACATATTTTTAACAAACAAAATCAAATAATTTCAATGAGACAAGATTTAGTTTTGACAGAACCGATCAGAGGTGATATGTCCAAAAAACTGGATGGAAAACATTACATTTTTAGCTTACCCGAAGTAGCCTTCCTTTTGAGCCAAATTTAACATTATTTATGTATCGAATACATTTTATAATAGTGATAGATTTATCGCATTAGAGTACCCACTCTTAAATAATCAGACATATTACTGAAATAATAATGATACATCGAATGAATATAGGTACATCGCTGACTGCGATATAAAATTGTCAAATGGTCAGCCTAAAAACGAACTCTATGACCATCATTACGATAAGAAACTGCTAAATATATAATAATCAGTCTCGGTAAACGAAATCCTTGACTGATTTATAAGAGGAATAGTTTTTTATTTGAATGACCAAACCGTAAGATATTTTATACCTGTAGGCAACCATTTTGAAATATAAACCGGCGTTAATTAACTTTTGCATGTAATCACGTTTAATACTTCAGTACAAAGTTGGTCGGCTCTATTGTTTATCTATTGTTTGGGGGAGTTAACGGATCAACTTGTGTTTAAAGTTTGATTAGGGAAGTTGGTATCCGGAGTCGTGATCACTTAGCCTTTGATAGGTTCAATGTCAAAACAATTTGTTGCAGAATTGAAGAAATGAATCGATGGTAAACATTTTATGCATGAGGATCTTCTGAATTTTTTCCCTAATTTCTATGTTTCATAAGTTCCTATCACACATAGGAAACCTTAATTAGATATAACTGCAGTATAAATACAGATAATGTTGTCAGTTGAACTAATAAGGGATTTCAATTGTATCTCTTGTTGTTGATTGTTTCGTTATTCAATAAAATAATAGAAAAATGTTAATATATTGGACCCAAATACCTTATGTTAAGTGACGGGTCGTTATTTATAAATTTATTTATTTAGTTAGTCCACAATGAAGCAATTTTTTCAACCTCAAATTCATTTCTGCAATTCTGTACTTAATTTTAGAAAATGCCTGTGGAACGGTTGATTCTAAATACGTATTACGATATGAAATTTAACTTTAAAATATCATAACTGCCTCATAAAATTAATGTTTGAACTGCTTACATCTCTTGTGTATAATATTTAAACTTATATTGTCTTTTGTATACTTTTTACTTATACTATACGGAAAATAAAATATTAAAATATTGAGCAAGAAGAGAATTTGCACTCTGTAAACATATTATTTGGGTCATATATTTGCACTAAAAAGAAATCAACCGTCCATACAGACACTGTCCCTAAAATGTAACATTTTGTGCAATAATCATTAGTGCGGTGAAAATAAATCGTGGGTTGATATCGATAAAATGGAGTGCTAAAAAGGCGGAAACAGGTGTACCGATTTAGAGATCAGAACTGTCGAATACAATCTAATGTAACATGAACACTAAACAACTAAATCATTTGCCATGATTTCACTGTGTATCGAGTAAGTATGTGATGTTAATCATCAATACATGGTTACAATATCATCATTATCCCATAATCAATAAGGAATTGGTAGAGTATACAGTTAATTGAATATAATTGGTGTTTTTCTACAAAACACAGTAAAAATCATGGTAACGATACATTTTATTACCACACATTAAGTTTAAATTCCTACACAGATATAAACCTTAAGTATCGATTAGCATTCAAGTTCATTATGAAAAAATATATCATTGGAAATATTTTTCAACTTCTCTCCTTAATTTCAAACCACCCAAGAACAACTTAATTATGCATGTGACAACCGATTTTTAAAACTACATGTTTATTCCTAACAACACTTTGGCAACAAATAGTATTTTCAATTTTTTTTTTCATTAAGTTTTTCCATCAATTTCAAATGTAACGTCAACATTATTGAAGTTAACATTACCATTGTTTTTATCGAACCCGATCATTTATCGACTTTTATCATCGTCTTTATAGATAGCAGACATAGAAAAGTATCGACAGGAGATGAATATCGATCGATAATGTGACATCATTGGCTTTAGTTGGCGAAACGTGTTTCATCATTCTTTTACTAAAATTTGGCTATCAAAGTTCATTTCACTATCCTACATGTTACGCCAACTATAGTCATATAGAAGCAAACTTAGAAGGTCTACCTAAAATAAGAAACAGTTATTCAGGATTTTTAATCATTTTTTTTTTAGTTTTTTTTTTTTTAATTTTTTCTGTCATCAGTCTTAAAATTGAGTCATACCATCTAACTAAGAATGATGAACTCTTAAATTTAAGTTACTAGGCCTGACCTAACATCGGAATTTTGCGGTGATTTTCTTATACTGTAGCTTAGTGGAAGTTAGAATAGGGGATGTAAAACATGGATAGTAGCAGACTAGTAACATTAAAGAGATGTTAACAAGTGCCAATCACATCATGTAACCAACAGTTAAGAGTACAGTTTAAGGTACACGTCTAAGGAAAAGGTGTCTCAACTAGTAAGGCTCTCGGGGAAACTATTTCACACATTCCTTATTCAATAAGTTATTGGTATTTTAGAGTAATCAACATTGAATAGTTTATTTTAATATTAATTCTTAATACTAAAGAGTACAAAAAATAAAGGAAATATTATTGAATATATGAAAAACAACAAGTTATCAGCGAAAACCATCGCGTTTTCATATAAGAACAACATTGTTTTTTTTTTCGTTTACAGTAACATTTAATATTCGCGCTCACGAAGATGCGGGAGTTAATAAGATTCTCGCAGCGTGGCCGACCGGCTCCCGGGGCCCCACAGGACGGGTCGCCAGCCTCACCCACCCCAAACCCTACACTACCAACGTTTCCCTTCGATCTTCCTCAAAGTATCAAAAATATCTGCTAGAACATCCCTTTCCCTTAGTGAAAAATTCTCGATAGTACATTTTGAACAGTCTCAAAGTAACTAATGCGTAGGTAACAATCACAAATTTTCATTAAAATGTGGATATGCAAGAATGAAAGTATAGAAATCAACAATCTTTTACATTAGGACGAAGTAAAGCGTTCCTACGTAGTCTACTGTTTTATATCTAACCTACAGGGTTACCATACACGTCAATAAGATATATTAGCACTTATATTAAAAAACAGTTAATGATAAATGACCGAACATGTGAAACACAGAGGATCATAGTCTGTACAAAATTCCCAAATGATTTTTTTTTTTTAATTTTTATCAAAGGTTTAACACATTCCTTCAAATTTAAGGCCACGGCGCATTATGGTGTTTCAGTAGATTATAAAGTTAGATTACTGAATTATATTTATGTTTTTTTTATGATGACGTTTATATCTAATATCGGCCTTATTTACACCCGTGCACGTCAGTATTGCTCGACGGTTCCGTGTTAGAAGCTGCAACGTGTCAAATTCAAATGAAAGGTGCTGTGTGCCAAGCGATAGCACAGAGTGAGTGACAAGCGTCACAAGTCCTTATAAATCTACAAGTGGTATACTAACCGAAGAAAGCACGGCTTGAAACATTACATTAACATCACTACGTTTCGTATCGTAAAAAATATTGGTGACAGACTTACACTGACTCAAAGCTCACGATGTGCCTTACCCACTATACTAACATAGACAATGCAATATCTAAAAATACACCACTACTCGTACGCTATATAGGATATAATTTAAATTTAGTTCATCATAAGCATTGTGTTCTCCTTACAACTGGCAGGATGGCATTTAGTGTGTAAAATCGATTTGTGTGTGGACAATTCAAGCTTCGTATAATTAATATAGGTTTATAAACTTACATGCATACACATATTATGATAACATTAATATCCTAAAAGCAATTTCTTTGGCGACTAGCATCGGTAAGAAAGATTCCAAATTTTAATTTTTTCTTCAATCCAACCTAATCTTCTATACCAGCGACAATCTGAAATCATTCGTGTATTGGTCTATCAATTTTTTCTAGTCGTACGTCACCACTTTGTGGACGATATGTCGCGTTTCGTTAACATTTCTCTATTAAATATATAATTTGATCAACATTCGAATACATAATCCGTCAGTATTGTCAATTTAGAAACAGTGCCAATATATAAACTTCGCCATCTCATCACTAACCGTCCCGTCTCCCTCGCATCCACACATATAATTAAAAACAATACTTGATATGTCATTTGCTACCAACTTTTCCTATCATTTGGAATCTTTCCACTTGGTAAAAATATTTATAACTAAAAATCACACACCTTAGATTACGAAATCACCTACACGTGATGAAGAAAATGAAATCGTTACTGTATCGGCTTCATCTTTGTCTGAAGACAAGATGTGAAAGCTAGAGCGAGATGAAATAGCATTGTCAATACAGTACGCTCTCTAATCAAAGTATCAACATCGACCGCTATGGTACAAAAGGAGCAAAGAAATGTATACGATAATACACAATCACATTAACCTACGTGTCAATATTATAAAGAAGAATCAATATCATATAAAAACATTTCAAGAAGTCCAAAACTTCGTCACAAAAAAATCGTCACCATCGTGAAAATAAATACTATTATATGCAACCGTCTCAACTAACATAAGCGATAGTAAAATATTTTGCATTTAATTTTTACAATAAAATGTATCATAAATTCAAACGTGAGTTAATTTTAAAAACATTCAGCGTAGTACTTCTTCGAGGATGGATGGTTTGTGCTAATATGTGCTTTGTTAATCACCTTAACTTACAATCACAATTTTTGAGACAACGTGTTCTGACGGAAGCATTCCTAAAGAATCCGTTCGGCTAACAGCGGCCCATAACATCACGCGGCAACTTGAGGCTCTCAGTTCCGTCAAAACACATCAACGAATTTACATTCATTATCAAACTCAACATCAGTCGTGAATACAGTAAAATCATTGAATACAATTCTCTTTCAAGAAAAAATACATCAAAAATTAAGTGAAACACCAACGTTCTGTGCAATTCACTAAAATTATACTTCTCCATTTAGCGTATTCTTAACAATGACACAACATCGCTTAATACATATATAAAAGCGACGATAGAAAAAAACTTTCGAATGTATATGAAAACGAATACAATTCCTGAGCAATTGATTGTGGTACGTCGTGCAGCGAACGAGCCGATTGCAGAAGCGACCATGGTATTTACATCTTCGCATGGCTCAACGAACTTATCAAATTCAACGACGCACTACCAAGTAAATTTAATAAGTGACCAAATCGTTTACCACATACAATAATGATAAGCTAACATCGATACATTATATCTACCTTGATGAATACATTAACAGGTGAATCTTAACTGACACAAAATTATTCGATTTCAAACAATCATTAAGAGTAGAATACACTATCGATATGGTTAATGTAAAACCCTTATTATATCCTGTCAAATTCGGATATCGTTCCATTATTACTGTCAACAATGTGCTACCTGCCTCGAATCGTCCGACTTTCCCAACAAACGTCATATCTAAATAACACACTACAAATATTTTGATTCTTAATTTCGTTTTATAAAAATACTCTCTCACACTACGAACCCTCTCTCTAATAACCCACGTCGTGACGTCCATCTTGTACAGATCCCGGCTTGCCTTACATCTAGTTAGTAATACTACCAACATCATTATTCTAAATTATTTACATTTTTGCTCGACACACTTCCTGGCGATAATGGTGTTAGAACGGTAATTAAATTAAATAAGGGAATGATGAGTGGCTGGAAGCTTGAAATTTCATCAATGATCAAGTCTCCTTACCTCGATTCTAACAATGACATGCTCGAATTAATGATATAAGAGTTGAAAGGGAGCAGCAGCAATCGAAATTTCTTACCCTCAATATCTAATGGCGAATCGAATGAGAGATCATTTAAAATGTTGGTGTAAATGTAAACGAAAGGGGAATGAAATAATTTACTTCAATCTTAATTTTAATCTTAAGAAAAACTGCTGAGTATAAAATTATAAACGATCTTGTAAGCCTAGCCTGCGCTTACGTAACTAGTAGGTGCTAAGTTAGTAGTAAAATGTTCCCTAGAGTAATTGACTTTGAAATATTGGTTGTTTGGTAGCGCTCTTTTGAAGCAGTGCAGCTGACGGGAACTGTATCCAAGGAGTCCTAATACGGATTTTAATAACTACGTTTTCGTAGAAAAGTAAAGCTTAGTTGGGATATTAGGTTCTTACATTAGAATACAAATAGTACTTACACACGAAGATTTATAGCCTACAGTCATAAGAATATGTATTTTATTAGAAATTTAGAGCTGTTGTACCGCCTAATTCACTGAGGAGCGTCGTTTGTATCGGTTGTCTTCTGATGATAAGCAAATGTTGTTTTTGGTAATAAATAATTGCGATTGTGTATACCAGTCGTATCTACAAAAATTGTTTTCCTTTTTGTTATTTCTTAAAAATATGGTTTGTGTTGCTGGAAGGCTGTGTCGTTGCGTTAAGCTTTAAGCTCGGTAGAGGGGAGACTATTAAATTATTGTAAAATTGGTTTATTTTTATTTTGTAAATTGTTTTTTGATTGTATACAATTTTTGTGCGACCGACTGTTTGAAAAATTGGATCAGGATCAATATTTAGTGTTGTTAGAAGTGCAAAGTTAATTTGTATGTGTGTTTCTATAATTTATTTTTGAGTGTAGAAAGTGTATGTACAGGTTACGATGGGTATGGCATGGTCTTTCTATATCCAAACGCCACCAAATTTATAAAAGATAATAAAAAGAGAGTGGAAACTGTTGTTTTGAGTTCTCTATAAAACACTTTGTAAAAAATTATACTAAATATATTAACCTTTATTCAGGGATGACTTTTAATTATTTAGGAGACGCAAGCGTGTACTAATGAATTAAATAAGTACTGTTAAGGTGAAGTCTGTATAAGCTAAACAAAGTGGTCTGTTAACTTCACTTCGCTCATTTATGGAAACATTTATAAATTTACTGAGCAAAGAAGTCACCTTCATTCATATACGAGTATGTCAATATTGATCCCATAATTCATATATTCGTTAGTACTTCAACACCCTGCAAGATTGCTAATCAATTATAAGCCAGCCTGTATATTCAATTAGACTCGAGTTCTTTGAAATTGACGCTACAATAATGAATTCGAACTGAAATTGTTGATCCCAATCCAATGTGTGTAGATAATACTAAGACATGTACTACGTACAATTTGCTCTGGGCTACTCTAATTCTCAATTTGGAATGCTATTGAGAAACTGTCACAAGAAACTTTTGCTTTATATTGTGGATACAACCTATAAACATAGGTACACATACTAAATTATTACTCAGCTGTCGAGTATAAATTTTCTTTAATAAGCGATATTGCAAGTTGAATTATTCAAATTCAACCCTATATTAGCTTATCCCTTAAACCGCTTGTGTCGGATTTATCCGACAAGTGTTTTCGTGTCCTATTCACCAGGGTCGTGTGTTTGCGACTGGGTACTTCATCTCGTTTAGCTCTTCAACCCTATAAGTAACAGAAGAGCTGACGATATGGAGTATTTGGTCGTGGATGTGCGACCCTGTTGGAATAAACGCGAGAGTATTTGTCGAAAATATCCGACGTAGGCAGTCAGATCTGTCATTTTCAAAAGCTAATTAGAGTAACCCTTTTTAATATCTTGCACTTAAAACTAAAGCAAATACTTACGATATTCATGCCGCTTGTTCCCCTACACCAACTGTTTTTAAGTCTAGTCAAAATGCAAACACACGGGGTAACACACAGGACCTACATCAGGACATTTGTGCTAAAGAATCGATGTGTTTAGAAAAAAAGTGTTCTTTGTTTGAAAATAAAACAGTGTTTTGTTTAAAAATAAAAAGTGTTCTTTGTTTAAAAATAAAAAGTGTACTTTATTTGAAAATAGCCATTGGGAAACATCACCAAAAATATAGCCTAACTAGTGAAACTAGAAAAATTGTATTTTGTGAATATTTAATGATTTTATAGTTTCAAGCTTTTGGTGAGGTTCCAGCGAGTGTAAAGTGTTAAATTGTGCCTTTTATACTAACCAAAATTTAAGAAATAATGTACAGATAGACTTACTGTTTATAACTAATCTAAGAAAGTAGTAGCCTTAAAAAAATATTTGTAATTAAAATGTCTGTACAGAACATCTGTATTACGAAAAAAATCTTTGTAAGATTAAAAGTGTTCAAAATTGAGATTAGAATTTAGTAATTTGTGGAATTTCAGCGTTATTTATATCTCTTGATTTAAATATTTACAACCTGAAGTTATTTTTAAATTACGAGGCACTGTTTTAAATTATAAGCAGATTCATTAGCACAAACATGCATTGCAAGTTGTAACTAAATTAATTTTATTAAAATAGTTACAACTCCGCAGGTGAAACTACAGAAGCGCTAATTCGGTAAAAAATAAAATAAAATAAAAATAAAACACACATCAAAACTGCAATGAACTGGTATTATTATAAAAAGCAATTACAACAAAAATAATTCAAAACAAAACGATGTACATTAATTTAAAGAACAATTGTTTATACAAATAATTAAAAAAATATAATAATTATAACAACAAACATCGACAAAATATATTTAAAGACAAAACATGTTTCAATTCAGTCCTCGAGCTTTAGAAATGCAATTTTTAAGAATGAAAATGTTTCTCGTACAGAAAAATCATTTCTTTTTTTTCACTAACATTATTATGCAAAAACACAAATAAAATGATTGGAAATTAAGTTTGTAATAATAATTATAACTGAAACTTAAAATACCATTTTCTGGTTAAAAATAAAGAGTAACTATCGGTCGACAAAAAAAAACTAAAAAAATAAAATCGGGTGTTACACAGTTTTACCTACTAGGCATAAACGTGAAGTTGTCATAATTTGCAAATCTTACTTTATAAAATTTCGATACACTAATACTATACTTAATATAAATATAATACGATGAAATGATCTCAATTAAGTAGAAGCGTATGTTGTTACCAAAACAGGATTTCTTAATGTGAAAATTGCAACAGAAATATGACACTGATGTCTGTAAAAATATCGCAATTTTCACAAAGAAATCCGTAGAATAAAGTCTAAAAACAACGGTTTGCCTAATTTCTAGCGTGACCTCAGTTCGCTAGAACGAATTATTATTAATAAAAAAAAATCATTGCTGAATAAAAAGGATAAGTCGATAAATTCGTCAAAGCAAACTGAGGTAAGGCAGATTTGCGGTCAATTGTCGATATACAATCAAAATTCAGTACTCAGTGGATTAAATGAAGTACACCAATCACTTCGCCTTAGGATATAGGAACAGGGCAGTCTATAATAAAATCATTGGTGAACAATCACTGAAATTTGGACACTAAGACCAGTGATGTGTTTCAACTAATCCAGTGGCGATAAACTATTCGATCGAAGATGCGTCAGGCGACGTAGGCGTGTGCACGGTGGTAGGCAAAATACAGAAAACAATGCGAGAAGAGACCAGTTGCTCTCAAAACGTTCAACTTTTAGTGCAAGTATAGTAATCTTAAATTCGAAGTTCGAGATTATAGCTACACTAAAGTCGTTACCGTTCAACTCTCAGCCATTTGTAATTTCTACATTTGGCAATTAGGTAGACATTTTATTATTTAGGTAATCATTGAGCAGTCAACATTAAAATTATATTGTATATAGATTGCCAAAACTTACTTATAATAAGGTAGGTAATCGGTGGTAAATAAATATAATTATTATTTTAATTAAATATTAAATAAAAACTTGTAAAATTTCCAGTATAACAATTACGATAACTTGCACTACAAGTAAGAAGATGAAACAATCATAAGTAATTCGATCAGATACCCTTACGATTAGATTTATATGAAAGTATGGTACATATTTACAAACAATACTAAATATCACTTATTAAATCACAACATGATCTTATGGCACACGATATACAGGTCGCCACGGTGCGCCCGCAACGCCCGCCGACGCATCTTCAAACGTTTAAAATTTATTTAAGAAATATCACCAAAATGGAAACGTGTAGCCTAAAACTAACAGATCTTCAAGATACCGACCCTCAGCCGGATCAGATCTCTCTATTGTCATAGATTCAGCGAGAAAAAAATACTAAAAAAACCATTATTCACTACGAAAACCAAAAAAAGTTCTAATGATAAAAATCAAACTAAAATAATTCTGCTAACACACTCAAACACACGGTAATGAAGTAAAAAAATAATAATAATAGCGCATTATCCATAAAATACAAAAGAAAATTTACGTTACACATGCACCGTAATACTAAACACTACAAAAATAAAGTTGTTTCCATATAAAAAAAAAATATCTTACCAGAATAACAAATTGTATAATTATTTTGTATACCGAGCTGTTTATAATACTCCCAGTAAGTAGATGCGCTTGTGCGCCGTTTTAAATCTGCTAAAAATCTCAAAAAATTAAAAAAAAAGATGCTAGCGAAACGACCATTTCCTAAGTGCTCTAATAGTTACTACAGTGTCCAATTCTTAACATACAATCAATGCATAAAAACGAACAATATCAACCAAATGTTACTAAAACAACATCAGAAGACTTGGGTCCGCGGGCTCTCAGCAACTAGGCGGTATCGATAACATTACTGCTGAAGTACTGCCCTCCGATAGAACGAGAAAAAAACTTACAATCTTTTACTATCTAAAAATGCTTTATAAATTCTCAACTGAGGGCATCACTAGTTGAAATGCATAAAATTTGGAACGAATTGAGGTCTATAAAACATTCTTGATCGCCACTTTGTGATGTTACTATTACGTATAAAAGAAACAGTATAATATTCAGTAGAGGTTAATTGTCATTGCTTCACTAATTCCCAAACGCCGCAGTCAACTTTGTCATTGATAAAACCCCTAACATCATTATTTCCCTAAAATTTAGTAACTACATTTAGTGGGGTAGTAACCAAAGATTGTCCATTTCAGCTCAATCAATTTAACACTTACCTAATTAATAATGTAACAACTTCTTACTTAGATTTTTATAATCCATAGTTTCCATCGACACAGAATAAGTGCTAATTAAAAACAGGAAGTGCTATTGTGCCGTAGAAATAATCTTAAAACTAACAACAATACCGCTCGATGCTCTCTTATTTACGATAAAATCACACGCTTAACGCCTAACAATTTGTTAAGTAATAATAGTTAAAATATTGGTCCAACAAATGGGCTAAATAATACAAATGCCCTTAATATTCATCCCTAATTTAACGATGTGGGATATGAAAAAATATTATTCAATAGATTAAAAAATGATAAGGATTCGAGAACACCGTCGCGCGAAATTTCGGACCGTTCCAACGGAATTTAATCTCTAACCATCAATCAATAGGTACTCGAATAACAATGTCAATACTATAACTAATCTCATTACAGTTTCGTTAGAAATAATTCATAAAGAGATCTCATGCCGAATAATGTAGAGAATACCCATCTTAAGCCGGTATGATCACATCGAGACAGCCACAGGGTTGCACCACTTGCACACTTTTCGCAAGTTCCGTTCACAAATCGTCACTTGAACCACAAAAATTGACACGCTTCGCCAGAACGATTAGTCCTTAACGTCGATTAATAATAGTATTTACGTCTCAGGGTGTCGATTTTTGGCCTATAGTTCATCGGTCATTCGGATCTCCTGTGATCAGAGCGTGCCACTCACATGCCTATTGGCGGCACTTGCACGTAGCGGTATATGTAGAGCCGGTAGTCCTTGCTCGCAAGCACCACGGAGCCGTCGTCCATTAGCGCCACGTCGAAGCATTGAGCGTGTTTCACTTTGCTCTCCAGTGCGGACACCAGTTGTCCGTCTTGCGTAAATATCGTCAGATTGAAATTGTTATGGTTGTCAGCGATCAAGATCTCACCCGCTGCATTAATGCCGACTCCAATAGGGTAGTTGGTGACCCCTTCTCCACCAATCTGACGCAAGTAAATACCCTCGTAGTTAAACACCTTGACGCAATGCGCACGGTTGTCGCTAATGAAGATCTCCTGTTTGTCGTTTACTACGACACCGTTAGGGAATTCTAGATGTTTGGAGCAGCCAAATTTCTGCAGCACATTACCGATCTGGTCGAAGATTATGACGCGCATTACTTTGCATTCCACAACTACGATTCGGCCTTTGTTGTCGACTGTCACACCACGTGGATGCTGGAGGATGTTGGCACCGAATTTGCGAACGAATTGGCCGTATTGGTTGTAAATTTGAATCTGGTGCGTTGGCGATCTTTCAGTCACAATAATGTCGCCAGAAGTGCGGACCACCGCCACTCTATTCGGGTAAAGTAGTTGCCCGTCTCGCTTGCCACATTCACCAAACTGGAATTTGAAGCGTCCTTCCTTGTCAAATATTTGGATGCGGTGGTTGTTGGTGTCGGCAACAATTATGTCGTTTTGAGCATTGACAGCTACTCCGCTCGGCTCGGTGAACTGGCCTTCCATTACACCGAACTCACCAAATTTACAATGATAGATCATCTTTTGTCGTTTGATTTGAGATTTCGGCGGGAAAATGGCAGTAGAGATTAGCTTGTTCGTCAAGTCTAAAATGGGATCGTTGTGAGCAGCATTTGTAAGAGAGTAGGGGTCAGTCGTTGTCGGTGGGAAGAGCGAGTCGCAACCACCGTTAGACCACTTTTCATAAGGATTAATTCCGTTTAAGTTGATGTCTCCAATAGCAGATGAGAATGGACCCAAGCTGTTGGCACTATTGAATCGTTTTGAGATAATGTTGGACTCAAAAGGCGACGTGGATTGGCTTGTGGGTCCTAGGAGACCATTTGTGTAGGGGCGATCAAGCACGCCGTTCAAACCGGTTGGTAGGTGGATTCCACCGTTCAGGCTGCCTGAACTTCCATTAACGCTGCTACTGCTAGACGATGAGCCACCGTTCAATAGATTGCCGTTGGTAGGGCGAGCAATAGGTGGTTGTTTAGTGGGGCCAACATTCGCCTCTGAACTAGAGCGCACGTAACCAAAAGTGTTTCTTACGCCAACTTGTATGGCTTGGTAGTTCGATACAAATTCAAGCTCGCAAGCTGTCTGTACGGTATGTTCCGGATTAGAACTCAATAAGGTTTGCAATTTGGTGTCTAATAGTTTCCTGAACATAAGTATTTCTGCAATGTTGGCGCATTTAGTCAGTCGCTCTACAAAATCGCACGTCTGGTATATCTTATCAACAGTCTCTTGAGCTTTCTGCCCAACTACTGTGAGAGCAATTTGTTTCGTGGAAAATACGCTTTCGAGTTCCTTGAGTAATTCTTGCTTACGCTCCTCGAGCATAGAGCGGTAGAATTGGAACGTATCATTTATTTCATTTTGAGCTTTGTGGTACTGGACTTGTAATTTACCAGCGGCATGTTCAACAGTCTTGATAACGTGCCTTATTTCAGTGGCTCGAGTCTTGGCTTCAGTTACAGCCGATTGCATCAGCTCCAATTGTTTAGGGCCAGCATCAGATAAGTGCTCGCAGTCGTGCAGAGCAGCTGGGTGTTCGATTATCGTGCATTCCTTGCATACCGGCACGGAGCAAGTGCGGCAGAAGTACTTAAGAATATCATTTTTGTGTCTCGGGCAGAAAGCGGTTTTGTCACCGCTCGTAGAGAGGGTAGATCCAAGCATACCCTTGTCATCTTTCAGGTCCGTGAATGCCAGCACTCGGTGGCCCTCAAAGCAATGCATGAATTGGTGCGCCATTACGCAGTTTGGGCAGAGGAAATTGGCGCAATCAACGCAACGTGCAACGGCGTCCGATTCCTTAGATTTGCAGCCTGTGCAGCGGGCTGAAGGCGAGTTGGTTTGGCGAGCAGTTGGCAGGAGATCGGCGTCCTGCTCAACGGCGGCGGCTATCACAAGGTTAGTGAGTAGCCCAGGTACACCTGCTGTTGGTAGCTGGCTGTCTACGCGACAAGTGACGCAAGTGACTTTGTCGGGGTGCGTTTGTTCCCTCTCTAGGCAACCCCGGCAGAAGGTGTGGAAGCAATTGAGTACTTTGGGGTCGACGAATGTTTCTCGGCAGATTGCGCAGATGGTGTCGAGTCCGTCGAACTCACGGAGATCACATACGGCGGAGTCGCTCGCTGGGGGCGAGGATCCACTGAGGGTCAGGGGCGATAAGGAGCCACGCTCCAGCGAACCTATTGAGTTGGCACCGGGCAGCGACTCAAGGGACGGGGTGCGTGAGGCCATCTTCAGGAAACCGGCATCCCTGAAACAAGAAACATGGGCTATTAATAAACTAATAAAACAACTCCATTACTCTAGGAAGATAGTGTCATAAAAGTTACCATTACTGTTATTAAATATTGAAAGCCGTATAATATATTTCATATTTATTTCAAACAAGCATCCTTTTACGGTTCTCACGAGCTAGAAAACTTCCTACATGAATAGTCGGTATTACGTAAATGCATTTTCCGACGGAGCCGTGACCTTAGATACAAGGGATGCCGCTGCTATAAACTTGATAAATAGAGAAGCTTTAACCAATATTTTCGGAAAATTTACGAGCCGCCGAGCGATACACCGGAAGAAGCCGAGTGAAGTAGCGAAAACATCAATAACGGTGTCGAAAATGCAGGGAGCCAGGAATGTTTACATCTGATGCACTTCCCAAGGGCGGGGTTACCATGGCAACACGTAGGGCGACGCGGTAAGGGGATCCGTTCTCGAATTAGAGGGTGGAATATTTCGACTCCCTCATTTTTACCTTAGGGGAGATATTTGAGGTGAATGGCCTTGGCAGCGCGTTGGTTTAACGTTTCAAATGTCTATTTCCAGAGTTGCAATTCAGTTGCAAATTCTGAATTGTAATGACTTTAATCCGAGCTTGCGGTGCGAAACTTTATGAAATATAACCCCCGCTGTATATTTATATGGTTTTAATTAAAAAATGGCGGAGAGGCGATAAAAAGGAGTTTAAGTAGCGGTATAAAGTACCTATCTATATTTTAAAGCAATAAGAAACGTGAATGTGTTACTTTAAATAAAGAATAAAGAAACCTCCCAGGAAAGTAATTACTTTGTGCCTGAATGCAGTCTATCTTGTGGTTAGCAAATTGTTGACGCTTTGGCTAACTTAAACATAAAAGTGCATAATTTTATAAATAGTTAAAGCAAATTGAAAGAAACTACCTATTTTTAGCCATACTGACGGAACGAGATTTCGATTCAATTTAGCACCAAAGTTAGCACATACACATAGATACCCATATGTATACGAGTAGCTACAGAAATTCCGTCCACGTAGACCGTTCCCTTTACAATACATCACAGGAAGCCGACCTGTCTAATTCCTGATACGTCGCAGCAAGTTTGGCTCACACTACATAGGGGTATTTTGGACAATCATTCTGGGACGCCTAAGTAAAATTGATAGAATGACTACTTGTACCCGAAATACAATTTTTGGTAAAGTACTGAAGGTTCATTCGTTGAAATTATTGCTATTGTTAGCATTTCAATGGATAATGGCAAGAGGAATGGCAGGCGGTAGTGCTCAATTACGGAGACGCGGCGCGTTAGGTCCGTCGTACATTGCCATATGTTTCTGTTTTCGCGAGCAATGACGCGGCCCGCTGCTGCTATGTACGACGAACGCCCAACGCGCCGCGTCTCCGTAAACAATGCCGTAGCCCCCTTCTGCAAAGCAGTAATGCTTGCGAAGGAGGCGGCCACATACGTGACGGAAAGGACTTCTTCACGCCCCACCCTTCGAGATTCCGACTTCGATTTCCAGCTACCGTAGGCGTGAGCTTGCGGACGCCGACCAATGGGGAGCTCGTCGTCCCTCGATCTGGTAACCGTCTGAACCGAGCCCGAGACGTCGACGGCGTGTATTGTTCCACGCGGGCCTCAAGGATTTTATGTCGGGTATTTACTATAGCGTTTTTTACTTCTAATTAATCTTAAGTATCAAAAAGAGTTTTATTTATGATTCTAGGTAAGGTCTGGTCTCAGATTTTGTAATTTATTTGTCTGCTAAATTTGTCCTTTTTCAGCCACGAATATAAATCAAAACAACGAAACCAAAGCAAAAAAAATTGTCAACAGTTACTAGTTCAAATTCACACATTTCTAACAAAAATGTCCAAAGCTTCTACGCGATATTTGTCACTTCAATATCTGGACAATCTAGCCTATAGGTATTTGCGTGATAGATGGATACGGCCGCAATACATTACCGGCGCAGTTTAGTCCCTAGTGACGAGCGGCTCGATTGCATTGCCGATGCTGCATACAAAATGGCCGAAGGGGGACCAATGAAGACATAGCGACGAATTTGTACCAGTTTCGGCGACGAATTTGTACCGGTTTCGGCGACAAATTAGGTACGTTTGGTAGTTGGTTCGTAATGTGATTGGATGGAATTGAGTTGGGAAGTTTAGAGGCTTTGGGGTGTAGCGGGTAGTGTGATTGTTTTACTACTTTGTTGCTACCTGGTTTTTAGATGTTTTACTTTGCGCCTGAGATCTTAGTGTAGTCGTGATTCACAGCAGTATAAAAATCTTGATCAACTAAAATATCTCATGCTTAATCATAAAGAGGGTATTAGAATCTGAAAACATATGTTGCAAAAATAAGGTTCAGTTTCCAAATCCTTTTTTTTTTTGAGTTACACGTGCGATATATACAATATGTAACTGGAATAGGCACCTTTAGTGTTTGTTTACGGAGAAGCGGCGCGTTGCGCGGTGCGTTTATCGTACATTGCAGCAGCGGCCCGCGTCATCGCACTCGCAAACACAGACATATGGCAATGTACGACGACCACCCAACGCACCGCGTCTCCGTAAATAAACCTTTATACACCTTTATTTAGTAAATTAAATTACAATCAAAATTTATGTCCAGAAATTTTGCTTACACACACTTAGGTAAAAGAAATTAGATCCTCTTACTGTAGGCAAACAAAAAATGAGAATCGATGCATTACGTTGGTAGCGCATCGGCGGCGTTGGTATCACAAACACCCTAGTGACGTAATCAAAATCTATCATGAATTTATCAGAACAGGTAATTCTTTTCAATCGATTCAAATGAATTTAGTAGCCGATTTTTTATACACTACATCAGAGGTTCCCATACTTTTTTTTCTCATAGACCACTTTAAACATTTTGCTGGATCTGGTGCACCCACTGTAGCTATTACATTTACTAACTTACTTCCGAAACCCGAAAAAAGTTTATGTCTATAGAAATCTGTGGTGTGGCTATTTTCAATCAATTACGAGTCAAAAGTTTTCGAAAAAAAATCCATCGACCCGTTCAGGCTGCAGAGCGTGCCAAACAATTATACATACATACATACATAGTCTCGAAAAACATAACCCTCCTTCTGGCGCAGTCGGGTAAAAAAGATGAGAATTTATATTGCTTTGATTATGTTGTGAGTGGATGTCGTTAAAGTTTCAATGCACTACATTAAAAAAGTTCGTTTCTTATGTTACGTGTTGTATTGGATACATCTAAAACAAAAACTCCTAAAAATTCCTCCACCTCCCTGTCAAGGAAGTGTTCAAAAGACTGGTAGCATAGCTTAATCTCTGACCGAAGTAAAAGCCAGCCCTTGGAACACGCAAAGTGTCAACTAGGCGTTTGGATAAATCTTTAAATAATGTATGAGCACTCCGACCCACGGCCTAAGAGTTAAGTTAAATCTATTTCGGAGTTTTAAATGAGGATAGAGCGTTTAATTCTTAGGGTGAATGCGATCTGCCTTACCATAACGTATTAAAAAACAAAGCGTGCGAGCGAGAAAGAGATGTAGCGACATCTATGGCGCCACATAAGAACTACAAGGAATGCGAAGTCCTGTATCGCGCAATCAAAGTTCTCCGCACGATTTGAACATTTACGATAGCCTGTAATCAACTATCGGGCAGTTACCCACCAGACATAACACCAGTCTGGCCGCAAGATCCTCCCTTTTCAACGGAGGTATGCGGAACTTTACACTCTGTCCCGCATACCCCTTCCACTTTGAGTGCGACGTGCAACGCGTGAGCGAGATCCTAAGTGTATAAAAACGAGTAAAAAATCTCAGGATTTTACAATGGCTTTTTCTCCGGGCTTTTGATTTTTTCATCTGGTAACCCTGTTCGGGGTGATATCTCACTATCTCTTTTGAGCACACAATGTAACCTAACGGCGATGACGTCACATTTCAGTATGTGCATCCTTATATTGTTTTGACTGTTTCCCCTTCCACCAGATTTTAAAGGTTTCTAACTTGATTAATATTGAACGAATTGGAAAATTAGTTTTATATAAAAAATTGGTAATTTGTTGGGCGCATTAAAAAAAAAAAATGTCGCATTAACAACTGTGTTTATAAAAAGTAATTACTTGTAGCTAAGTAATTTCTTAAGTCATTACTTAATGCAAGAAATTTATTAGTTTTTCAAGTAATTAGTTTTTCTTATTTATAAATACGGGAGTTAGAGTACCTATTTGAAGTTTATCACCGGATCAGGATTCCATATTTTATGCCCAATATCAAAAGCCTCGTAAAAATGGTTAAAATTTTGTTACTGAACCTTTACGGCTCGAATAGCCCTGTCTAAAAGCACAGTACCAATTTCTTTAGCTATATTGACCAATTAAAGGGAATTACGTAAAAGCATTTACTTAACCCTCGGCCACTGAATTGAGACCTTGTCCAAATAAACTGTAATCTCTAGGGCCTTTAATAATTAATTTCTATTGTTCCGAACACTACAATATGAAATAGCTTCGAATCCTAGACTTTTACTGACGTAATCAAGTCCCTAGAATACATTATTTCGAAATCAGGAGTATTGCTTTCGAATTAAGCGCAATTTAGACGGTACGAGTTTCTCGAACGTTTTGTTCGAGAAAATCGTACGCAATAATCGTAAGCAATAATCGCCATGACATTATCGTATCAAAGTGTTTAGACACAGGTAAGAAATAAATTCGAGTCGAGAAACTCGAACCGTCTAGGTATAAATGTTTAGACGGAGATGCTTTTTTGTTCTTACGATTATCGTACGTTCGAGACGAGAAACTCGCACCACCTGGGTATGTGTTTAGACGATGACATTTTTTCTATGCTCTTACGATTCTCGTATGTTCGAGGCGAGAAACTCGTACCGTCTAAATTGCGCTTAAGTTTGAGAAATTCCAAGCCAAATGAAGAAAGAGCAGTTTTCGGGCTCGTATAGAAAGGCGCTATGCGACATTTTAAGTGACAACGATACAATGAACATTTTTAAATATAAATAATTCTACAGAAAGAGTAGAGCGATTTAGAGGAGGCTTTAGTCATAGAGGCGGCCGCTATGAATTGTGAGCTAACCAGAGTAGAAGAAACAAATGAAGTGAACGAAATTATGTAAATAGATTGACAGGAAGAGCAGAAGATTTGTGTATTTTGTAATGGTTTTTATAGCTAAACTAGCTTTTACCCGCGGTTTCGCTCCCGCTCTACCCTACACTACCCTACTCTGCCCAAATCTACCCTACTCTACTCTACCCTACCTTACCTAAGAAACTTCTCCTGACAATAATTAACACAAAGAGCTAAATCGGTCCAGCCATTCTCGAGATTTTCGCTTAGTAACACATTCAGCGATTCATTTTTATATTATAGATATTATATTAGCGATTCATTTTTATATGCAGACTAGAATGTAAAAAATCAATGGTGCCCAGTCAATATTGAACTACCCATTCTTTCTCGGCGCGCACAGTTCCTGCGCGCCTCAAGGAGTTGTCAGCAAACTAGGGGCCCAGCAGGGCCGAAGCCTACTTTGGGGCCTTGGGAAAATGTGAAAATGCATACCAGGGCCCTGGAACCAAGGCAAAGAAGGAATGGGGTAGGTTTTTAGCCAGTAAGAGTCCGACACTATCTCCCGCTCCGCCCAAGGGCGGGAGATGTCATTGGATGATTTTACCTGCCATAAAAAAACTCCTTCTAACTCAAGACTTTCTAAAGAGCTCGCAGATATTGTTTAAGGGATTATAAGAGGTTGATGCCACTAGCTATCCACCTGTACAATATTCTTCTACGCATTAACCCCACCTGTGCAATCCGATTTATACGCTCACAATATCTTAGACGCAAACATTTCCATTACAATGGCTATAAACACTGGCAATATAAGTTAACTTTTTTACTTATTTCTTGTGCTTAGTGAAAGGAATCTTTAGGAGAGTAAACTAAAAAAAGTGTTTTATCTTATGTGATTTCAGTACAACATTGATATTACTTTGCGTAAAAATGTGCCGGAATAAATATGTAACTATCTCTACATATCGCTTGTCATATCGATAAACACATTTGTTCACCTTTGTCTGTAGGGCTTACAAAAAAAAAAAACTTGGCCTCGCACCAGGAATTACTCCTGGATGCGTTCACAAATATGTAAACTCACATACACACGACTTCCAGACCCGAAAAGACCCTTTCATATGCGGTAGACCATACAAATATTTGTTCCGTGCGAATATCGAACCTGCGACTAGCAGAGCAGCAGACAATTGGTCATCCACTGCGCCAACCGTGTTATTAAAATACAGCCATCGTCTTTTCAAAAGTCGTGAGTTCAATCAAGCTGCATATTCTTTTCCCGAGTTAGGAGTTTTTTTTTAGTGTTAGTTATTCATTCTTGTGCTTCATTTTGAATTTTAAAGTATTGTATTGATATTGCAAATACAGAAACAGAAGAAACTTAAATATTAACTATTTATACTAAAATAAACTATGTACATATTCTTGTGCTTAATTCTTTATTGTACACACAACTTAACATTATAGGAAAGTCAATAACCTCGATATGTCAAAATGTTGATTGAAAAGTACGTTTTGCAAAGAAAACTCATTTGCTTTGTATTACTAAGTCGTAGTTAAATCTAGGTGAAGTAAAAACGTTATTGTTTAATATAAATTAGCTAAATATTTCGTTTTAAGTCATAATCAGTAAAAAAACAACTATTTTTTCTTATTTTCATTGTTAAGAACTATTCGTCTTCTTCATCCATTTGCCACTGCTCAGACACTTCACATTGACGCAGAGATGAGCAAGAAGAACTGGTTTATGTTTGAAAATTTTTCGTTCACGATTCGTAAATTAAATTTTCAAAATTGTTTTGCTCATCCTAAACAATTTCTTCGATTTGACAGAATGACGTGACGTCACAACATGGCGATCGATTCTATTCTTATTTGGAACGCGTAGTACAAAGGCGAGGTTAAATCAACAATGAGTTTTTTGCCAGCAAACCTTTGAATATCAGAGAGAGATCACATGAAGGATCCATTCTTCCATATTAATACAGTAAGCAGTACGACATTAAATCACAATTAGGCAAACGTCATCATTAACATGTCTTATTACTAAATCTAATTTACGGTAGTATTCCAGCCACTGCAGTTGGCAACACTGTAGTTTAGTCAGCAAATTGTGACGTGGTCATGCAAGCATATTGCGGTTCACATCACCCGTAGCTGCATCGATATCCTGACCAGTCAGTGGTTTGGGGTTACAAGTAGCTACCTAGTAATTAACGAACAGAGTTTAATGGTATTGGGTAAAGCATAATATGGTCGGACTAATGACGTATGGGTATTTAGAAATGTTCATATTGTAGAGTGATTATTGTCAGTGTTACCGTGTATTGATTGAGGCGTGTATCTGCGCCTTTGCCTTATGTATTTCTTAGGGTTCCGTTCCTCAAAAGGAAAAAACGGAACCCTTATAGGATCACTTTATTGTCCGTCTGTCTGTCTGTCAAGAGATCTTGGAAACACGTGGAGGTATCGAGTTGAAATTAAAACCATATACTCAAGTCTGCGATACCTTGAAGATGTGCAAATATTAAATTTCTAAGCTACTGAAAAAATAGACGACTCTACGTTTATGACGCAAAAAAAAAGTATCTTTCGACACTTTCAAGGGAATCAAAATTCATATTGACCTAGAACCCTGAAATTTGGCATGAAGCAAGGTCTTATAGAAATAGTCAGATAAATATGAAGTAAAAAAAAAAATCTTCGATACTCGATTCGGGTCGGTCCGACTCGCACTTGCCCGGATTTTTAAAATCTAATATTTGTTTGAGAGATTTCGGTAAAATTTCATTATCATCATCATTTCAGCCTTTGGTCTCCCCCAAGTATCGCCACAACGTACGGTCCTGTGCGTCTCGCATCCACCGCATGTCCGCGGCTTTCACCAGGTTATCGGTCCACCTTGTGGGAGGCTATCTAAGGTTGCGTTTCCCGCTGCGGTTAAAATTTGTAAATATTCTGGAAATACCTGCTATGAAATTTTGCTGTCTTAATTTGGAATTTCTTTTCTTTTTAAGATTATAATAATAATAAATAACTGAATTTTAAGATTCAATATTGTTGGAATACGACGTAACTTAGTTTCAGAAGAACGAAGTGCCCTAACACAGATTTTTTTTTTGTATTAAGGGTCACTTTAACAACTAGATGTAGTATCAACTAGACTTAACTTGAATTCACAGTGTCTCACGAATTATTTTACGAAACAGCTATTCTATACGAAGTAGTGATTCTGTCTTAAGAACACATTGACCTATCGCTTTAAAATCTCAATTTTGATTATTCTTATCTAAAATGCACTAGGTAAAATAAATTCTTGATGACGATGGCGACAAAGTTGACCATACTCCTTATCATTGACATATAACCCTGCCATCCACAAACTCTCTAAGTAAGATAGAACCTTCTCTTAAGATAACACTACTGTAACATCAATTTTCTACCCTCCCGTCCCCTTTTCCCTTATATCTATGAAATAAATTCACACCTTCATAAATATCGAATTTGTAAGGAGAACTCAATTTGAAGTTAAGATTTGTATCAGAATACTATATGCTTTGGCACAATAGTTCGAAATTGTGTACCGTTGTGCCCACAGACCTCCATGGCTTCTTTAACAAAGATGTAGAAAGGCTGGATAAGGCAGAATAAGGCTACATTGTGTGGTAGGTAAATGTGAGTGTTGCGTTAGAAGGAAAATCCTTTGTGTGCTTTTCTACCTTTATAAATAGAATTGTCGTTGCAGTAAGGGCTCTTGGCTTTCTTTACTCTGTTTTTGTCGAAGAAAAGTCGAATAACATATATCTATCACAATTTTTTTTTTCAGTGTTCTACGTGATACCTCTGCTTATTAGATACTATAATGGACACCCAATCGAGAATGTATTTTTTTCATAATGAAGACTTCTAACAGCTCATGCCAGCCAATACCGTTCTATGAATGGCCTGTTGGTAGTGGTTAGAGACCCTGACTGCTATGGCGGAGGTCGTAGGTGCGATTCTCACCCAAGGCCAACCAACCAAGGTGCCATGGTGAGGTGGTTCAGCCAAGGTGTCATGTGTGATGAACACGATCAAATAATCGTGTTTATATATAAATATATATCTGGTTAAAATGTACAGACCTTGGCTGAATTTTTTCGCGATTTCAGGTTTGGTTCCATAGTAAAAGTTGTTTTATTATCATGACTACAATCACGTGTTTAAGTATCGTTCACTAATTACCAGCCACCCTATATAAGTATGTTTAACACTTCTCTAGAACTCATAGCACAAGCTCTGCTTAGTTTGGGTTTAGATGGCAATTTGTGATAAGTGTAGAATATTACTATGACTCAGTATTCGTGGTAAGAAGGTAATGACAGACATATCTAGTTCCAGCCCATCTTCGCAAGTCGCACCGCCCGGCCCGCCATTAATTGCGACTGGGTCGAAGCAGATAACTGAACCCCAAAAGCAGTCTCAATATATCGTAAATAACAATTTGTCCAGCACAAAAAGAGACTCAAATATCTAGCTACGAGAGTAGGTATTCGTGTGTGGTGAAAGGTGACAATTGAAACGTTAGGGCGGGTCGAGTTGTACTAAATTGGACGGTAGACGCAAGGTGAGGTAAAGACTATTATTTTAGGGTAACATGGAGTAATTTGGGGTCATTGTTAAGAAATACGCAGGCAATGGTGAAAGGTCGTAGGATTATATTAAGTAGCTCCTATTTATTTGCATTGTTTGACCAAAGTACCCTCATAAAATATGTAGCATTATTGCAAGTTTTATTTCACAAGGTAGATCTCTCGTGAGATAGGTTTTTTTTTGCGTGAAAGCCTTAGAGCAAGTAGATAACTAAGTTATAAGATAGTTCTTTTATTTGGTCATCTTTTTTATTATTTAGGATCGCGCTTAACCACTAACTGACTTGATAGTAAGCCATGATATGTAATCATATGCCTTATAATGTTACCACTGCTGGGACTCAAACACTAAACCCTCAGGAGGGAATGGACAGTAATCCACACCACGAGGGCCTAGTTCGGATTGGTGGATGTCGTATGTCTTTGCATTGTTGTTTCTTAGACATATCGGTTTTCTCACGATATTTTCCTTCACCGTTTTGATAGCAGTGCTGAAGAATTAAATTGCACAATGTAATGTCGTAAGTCGGGGCCGTTACCATTGTGCCACCGCTGCTCTCTACATACATTCACCTTTATAATATTAGCGTGACAAATGGAATAATTGCAGATATAATTACAGATATTGTTATCAAGTTTCTGATAGGTACCGAGGTATAACTACCCTCCCACTGACTTACAAACAAGATTCCCGACCCATCTAAGTTAGAAACCTATAGACAACTATAATTAATATGCCAAACACGGAGAGAACAGAAATTATCATAACTAATTAAACTTTTATTACTTACTAAGATTACTTGGAGCAGATTGTTGAAAATAATTTCGTTAGGTCTTATCGGGAGTTAAGTTTTGGTATCTGATTCAGACTTGCGAGTGTTATAATGAGTATGTTTGGTCAGAAGATAATTATGTCATCTATACGTTGAAGTTTTAGATTAGTTTTACTAGGTAAAATACCAAAATGTTTGACACTTTCGGTGTTAATAACATACTAGGCTGGGAGAGAGACTAACTAAAGCCAACAGTATTCCTTCAGTTACTCTTTTTAGGATTCCGTATCTTAAAAGGAAAAACGAAACCCTTATGGCATGACAAGTAATAATAGTAATAAGCATAAGTTAGTTTGTAGGCTGACAACTAGACGCGCGTGAAACATAACTCACCGTCGACGAGAGCTTGCATCTAACTGGACGGCGAGCTACTTTGGCTTGCCATCCGCAACTTCGCACCTATAGTGGCCGGCCACCATCCTGATACTCCCAAAGCAAGACTTCGCAGATGATTTCGCATGTAAAAAATGATAGGTGTAGGACCTATTATTTTTTTAAGATGCGAAATCATCCAATGGCTTTACTCGCTCTAGGACGGAGCGGGGAGCGTGTCCAACTTTTGCTGACTAAAACCCACTCCTTCTTTGCCTTGCGCCCTAGGACACCGGGGTTCCCTTTCGGACGTGCCATGATACACCCATCATAAGGGTCTGCTTGTATTCATGTCCTTAAGCACAGCGTCATACTTAGCGAGGACATGACTATGCTTGGCTTGATTTTCACCGTAAGTGAATTTAATCCTCATTTTTTTTTTTGTCTTTTTTACTGTGATATACGAGTACACGTTATGAAAACAGGTAGGTACACAGATCCAAATATCAAACCAGGGAAGACCTTTACACGTATACAAAATATGTAAACGAGAACATAATTAACCTTTTAGTGCTTCCTTCAGTCCCAAAATTATCATTACACACACAGCTCTTCATGGTTCTACTCTATTTAGTATGGTATACCCGGATCTCGCGTGGCTACCGAAGGGCAAAGTGCCCCGGGGCCCATAATCTCGAGGGGCCCCAAACCTCTTATTCAGCTAATGAAAAATTCAATCTATATAATTATGTATATAAAAATGAACCTACATTTCTTCTGGTCACGCTATAAGAACGGCTGGACCAATTTAAAAAAATATTTTTTTGTTTTTTTTTTTCAGCATACAAAAGTTTAAAATCAAAAAACAATAATAAGGGTAAGGTAGGTAGATAAGTAGCGTTTTTACAGTAGGGTAGAGTGGAATAGAGAGGGGTAGGGAAGGGTAGGGTAAGGAAGGAAGGAGTTGGGTAGGTTAGAATAAAGTAATCAGTTGACGGGAGCGAAACCGCGGGCAGAAGTTAGAATCTATATAAAATACAACAACACTATTGATGGTAACTCGTTTAGTCAGTAAATCTGAAACCCTCCCGCTCCACACAGAGCAAAAGAAGTTAATATCACCCACGTTAAAAAAGGGGGGCCAGTTTTTTTTTGCCCCAGGGCTGCTCGTCGTCTAGCTACGCCCCTGATACCCGGAATAAACCACATTTATCTCAAACCCAGTACGAACGGTGGATATGAAAAAAGATACGTTAGGAGTTTCTTTACCCGTCGCGACATGAGCGAGTTTATTTTATTAATGGACCGCATCGAGCTGTTGAGGCGGCCATTTTTCTATATTGCTACTTTTTGCTGTGGAAACGCCGTCTATTTATTTCTTTAATTTATAAGCTGCTAAGGTAATTTTATTGCTAAGGTCTCGTCAGATGGCGCAGAGCTCATTTGTGTTTCTTTGTTTTAGTGTATGGGAGCATTATTATTAGTCAAAATTATTGGCTCTATAATCCAGCTTATTTTGACATAGGATTCGGTGGAGCATACGGTGGAGGTGTGCCCCGCTTGGGTGGAGGAGCACCAAGCACCACCGTGTCCTCGCGCTGGGCCTTGGTTCAGGCCATGCTCTGAAGCGACAAGGAATGGGAGGCCGTCGCCTCCTTCGAAGCAATTAATCTGTAAGGGAACCGATTTTCTCATTCTCTAACCAAAAAAATCCTATTTCTGACTTTTCAAGTCTCCATAGCGCTATACTTCACCATCACAATAACTTTCGCCATAGACACTCAGATACAGAACAAATGATCATGCTCATCACACAATCATTTGTTTTAGGCGGGAATCGAACCCATGACCGTTGGCATAGCAGTCAGGGCCACGAACCACTAGACCATCAGACCAGTCAATTGGGCCAGTGACCTGGTATAACTGAGTAGCTGTTCCCCGTGGTTTTACCTGCGTCTTTGGTTACTGCTTCGTAATAAAATTTTAGGAAACGGTACAACATTGGCTTAAGGGTCATGGCTCAATGATCTTGAAGAATTTACCTCTACACTAGTAGAGAAGAATTGACCTCTACACAGGCAGTGCAGGGGGTGCTGTGCTCGGGGTGTTAGTACTGATTCGAGTTTTTTCTTGATTACTTATCGATATTCAATGAAATTAGAAAAAAAAAAACAATACAACTTATTCAATTTATCGTAACATATATTTTGGTATCAATTCAATGTATAAATATAGAGCCGTTTTCGAGAAAATATGGAATTAATGTTCAAAAAAGGCCTATTTACCAGATTTTTTTTCTAGAGTTAGGGTATTTTTCTGAGAAACGTAATCAATACAATTTATTAGTAATGTCCTTAAGTATCCCCTTCATTTTTTATAGGGTAATCGTACATAAGGAATAATCAATAAACTTCAATCGACCTAGGTGTTTTTTTGGATTTGGGCGATGTAATCCCCTTAACGTAGAAAATTCCAGAACCAACGTGATGTTTCACTGAACAATTGTGTTAAATTATTAAAAAATGCAGCACTGTTATCAGTTTACAACATGAATTTTTAATGAAAGCTATTATCATACACTTGATATGATCAAACGAGCGATCAAAATAGTTCATCGGTTGCCAGGGCTGCCACACGGCATTATTCAAAACACCCTGCTGCTTGTAAAAGTTAAAATTCATGAGGAACGTGTAGGGACAGTGAGCATATATTTCGTGGAAGGCGACATCCCTACTTTTATTACGTCACGTTTCACGTTAATGTAGCGGATGAAGTTTTTTTTTTTTAATGTTAATAAAAAACGTGGATTTTTATATTTGGAAAGTTAGGAATTTGTTGTTTCTTTTATCTTTATTAAGAATACGTAATCTCTTCAAGAAATCCTTTATATAGCTTCGGTATCTGTACATTTATGTATGATGAGGGTGTTCAGGAAAATTCGCACCATCAGATGGCGCCACTTAGCCGTCAGGCCTCTTCTTTTGAAAACGTAAACATGACATTGACGTCTAACGTTTGATAATGACTTCGATGTGTAGCTAATGTCATTAACATAAGCATTTTGACAGGTGCCTGGACCTGACGCCGCAGTGCTGCCACCTGGTGAACGTCATTTTAGAATATTCTCATTCAAGACAACAAGTCAAAGCCAGGATTAGAGCGTAAGTGACCACTACCATCACGATATAGCAAACAAATGTTATTGCTCATAATCAGTCTCATAATGTTCCCATTGTTGGGACTCAGGCCGTCTCTCTAGAAGAGGGAATGGGCCGTACTCCACCACGACGGCCCAGTGCGGGTTTTTTTTTTTATGGTAGGTAAAATCATCCAATGACAAATCCCCTTGGGTGGAGCGGGAAGTAGTGTCAGACTCTTACTGACTAAAAACCTACCCCGTTCCTTCATTGCCTAGTGCCGGGGCTGAGCCTTCCTCTCAGAAAACGGCCCTTGACCCCAGCAGGCTTCGACCCTGCCTGCCTGCAGTTAGCAGGCTGGGCCTCTTCGGTATGCTAACAGCTCCTTGAGGCGCGCGGGAACAGAACGCGCCGTCGACGACTTGGGCTCGGTCCGGTCGGTTACCAGACAATCGGACAGCGTGCTACCCATTGCACACCGTCCGCAAGCCCGCGCCTACGGTGGCCGGAAATCGGGATCGGAATCCCGGCGGCCCAGTGCGGGTTGGTGTTTCACTTCTTTGAATGTTTAGTTCTACGGCATGCCAATTTTCCTTTTGAGAGCAGTGGTGATGAAATAAATTACACGAAGTAATGTGTTTCGATTTAAACCCACGAACTACTATTTGTTAGTCAGGGTAGTTAGCACTGAGCCACTACTGCTCTCACATTAAGCATTTGTCGCATATATGGCTGGCCTGTTGGTCTAGTAGTTAGTGACCCTAATTGCTATGCAAAAGGTCGTGCGTTCGATTCCCACTCAGGATGAATGTTTGTGTGATGAGCACGATCATTTCTTCTGTGTCTGGGTGTAATTTATCTATAACATGTATGTATTTAGAAATATGTAAGTATGTTTATCAGTTGTCTAGTACTCATAACACAAGCTCTGCTTAGCTTGGGACTAGAGGGCGTTGTGTGATAGTTGTGAAATATATATCTGCTGGAAGGAATTTCATTTGAAAAAAGAAAAGCTTTTCTTGGTTTTTTTTTCAATTTTTAAGTGTCTGTGGACATAAAATAAATGTATAAGAAACAAATGAAGCAATATAACAGTTCAACTTTCACATCTGCTAGCAAAGTAATTTACATAGCTCTTCCCAATATCCAATTTAATATCTTGGAAAACACGAAAACACAATATTTGAAGGAAACTTTCATGCTTAAGGCTCAGCACGCACTGCGATTAAACGCCCGCGTTTTACCGCAGGTTTGAAACCGCAAAAAAAGGTAACACATGGCTTTCTATACAAGCGCACGCATTATCGACTGCAACAGCCACACTGCGTATTGATAAGCGGTTATGCGTTTTCAGCTATTCCTAGACCATTTGCGTTTAATCGCAGGTCTGAAACCGCAAAAAAAATTAACACATGGCTTTCCATACAAGCGCACGCAATAATGTTCGCAGAGGCTCGCACAGATGGTTTCCACGCCATCATGCGTAAGAAAGCGGCCTCCTTACTGCGGCACTTGCATGGTAGTGACAACAGCATTTTGAAGATGATTGCTGCCAGACCGGATTGTCCGTTGCAGAGACACTGGGTGGCGACAGTCATAAATAAGATAAAATAGATAATTAAACCAAAAGTAAAAGCTAACAATACTAACATAATTATTTAAGTGCTATTGTTACTAACACACCAAACTATGGACAAATGTATTCTGAAAATAAACTTATTATTATTATTAGCGTTTTTTTTTCAGTGGCTGGTTTTAAGCTGCAGTGCATGTTGACACGCGGTTTTGCGCTTTCAGCTATTCCTAAACCACTTGCGTTTAATCGCAGTGCGTGCTAAGCTTTAGTCTGTTTTAATTTCTTTCGAGTCTAAAAATTTTTCGAGTCTCCCCTAATCTTTAATATTGAATGACGACACATAAAACTTGTTCAATATACCCTAGAGAAATGCAAATCCCTTGTCCTTTTTATAAATAAATAATGTATGAGCTTCGAAAGCACGTCGCAAGATAAAAGTGACACCTCTGTTTATTATTTACGGGAGCAATCAAGTTTGTTCGTAAAAGTGACGAAATGTGTGAATGTAGGACCTGTGGTTGGGTTCGACAGTAAAAACTATGAGGGAACTGTTCAAACTACAGATCGAGTGATCAACATAATATGTTTGAAAGCAATATATTTTTTATTGAGCTATTTCTATGGGAGCCGTGTTTTTTTTTTTTTAGAAATGTTGAAAGGGTTTGTCTTAGTATGGTCATGCGAGAGGGATGAAACGCCTATTGTTAATATTATAATTATTAACTGACCTGGTTGGCCTAATGGTTAGTAACCCTGACTGCTATGCCAGAGGTAGTGGGTTCGATTCCCACGCAAGACAAATGTGTGATGACCACGATCATTCGTTTTATATCTGGGTGTAATTTATCTATAACATGTATGTATTTAGAAATATATAACTATGTTTATCAGTTGCTTAGTTTGGGATAAGATGGCGTTGTGTGAAGTTGTGGAATATTAACGATATTCCTCTTGTATTAAATCGTATATATTCGCGTTTAATCGTAATACTAACATATATAATTCAACAGGATTGTCAGCGGTGATCGCAACCATGATGACAGTCCCAAACGGAAATTAGTGGCAGTCGGTGTGAGTAAATCCCTCATCAATCAATGGTCATGACGTGAAACCACGAATGTACACATTACGTGTTTTGTTTGATTTTCTACTTAATGGATGCTTGACAGTTTTCAGTTAACGTACATTATGAATGGATTTTTTTAAAGAACAATTTGTTTGACCTGATTTTCTTCTAGATGAATACTTTGAAACATATGTAAACTTAACCTTTAACAGTCTTTAAAAACCTCATTGCATAAGATTTAAGTGAGAAATTAATATAGATACATATAGTTATTGGTAACTCAATTAATTTCACAACTGCTTAAAAACAAATAAATATGAAAACTTAATAGGTATATTATAAAAATTAAATATATACAAACGGGTAGAAAAAGAACTTATTGGGCACCAAAAAATTCATCCACATCGATATCAATAGGAAAAGTGCCCAGAACGCTGGCAGCATTGCCTCGTTGGATGGCAATGCTGTTTCGCTGACCGAAGAAAAGCCCAGCCCTCTGGTCACGGGAAGAGTCGACTAGCTGTTGCCGATGAGGTTATATACATACTTGTATTAAACATCGTAAGGGCACCTAAAATAGTCTAAGATCTACCAAATATACACAACGAAAATTACTAAAAATTTCTTATAGGAAGTAGACCCCCACTAAAACCGAATTTTACGAAACTCCATCCTTACTAGGGTAAAACGGTGTTTGGAAGTTTGCATGACAGAGTTTCACGCTGGCAGAAACTATTTAATAATTTTCCGCCATTATCAGCAAATCCCGTAAAGTCGCCCACGACCTGCGCAACAGTCATGTTATTCAGTATTCTGTCACACACATACGTCCATATTACATACATAGTACGGGTTTCGTAATGCAAATACCGCCAATCCAACCACTCGTTGCGAATCCCCACATTCTCACTTCAGGCCCTATGTTCGCTATTACGAATAAATTTTCGATTAGATTTCGCAAATTTGAATAATTCCAGTTTGAGTTATTCAGAGTTTATTGACGGCTTTTTATGTTGGATGGCATATTTTTTCAAATTTCTGATGTTTTTTCCTTTTTTTTTCTTTTGTGTACTTAGCAGATGTTTTTTTTTTTGACTGACAAATTATTTTGCTTGTAAACCAAACACCACCTTTACCTACGTCTTTATGACATAACAACTGAAAACAATATCAGAGACGATTCGGTTGGAGCAATGATTGAGCGATTGTGTACTGCAGCTACTGCACTGCGTGTCACGGGTTCGATTACCGCACGGAACAAATATGTGTGGATGTCTTGTGTATGTGAATGCACATAAATTGTACATATTTGTTCACGCACCCACGATACAATAGTTTTTAATTTAAAAAAAGAGATACTTTGACCACTTAATACGTCAAAGCGTATTCAAATTTCATCGATATCAGAGCCACATCTCTATCACCTAACGTCTGACGTCACTCGCGGTGATAACGCCGATTTCCCGCTCATGTAATATTAATTATGACTTAAACACAATCTTCGCGACTAAGACGATTACGTCATCGCGATACCGTCACACGCCATTGCAAATTGCCGCCATTAAAATTCAAGGGAGATCTAAAATACGAAATTGTAGGTAATGAATCTAAACGCTCCTTCCAAATTGAATTTGAAGTACATTGTAATGACGTACCGCTATCTCTTTCGCACTCGCTAATAAATATCGACGTTAATTCGAGTGACGTTTGGTGCGAAGTAGATTAGATGTCTGATTTTTCAGCGTATTGAAAATTCACACTCACTTTTAGGTACTTACTCACCCGGAGTGAGTGAAATTAAAACATAATTGAATTACAATACTTACTTCTATTAATGAAGCAGCTTTTGCTTTGAAACTAAAAGCCGCTATTTGTCTAACTAAAATCTAAGCAACATAAACTAACCATTCATAATGAATTTCAGCAAAGCCATCAGGCTCACTAAGTCCCGTGAGAAAATAACAGTGTGTTGTTTGCATAAATAAATAGTAATTTATCATTATATGCGACTCAATTTAGAATACGAAATTGATAGCTCGAAGAAACATTAAATAAACAAGAGAATAGCGACAATGATAAATATTAATAATGGAGAAACTAAAAGCATTTAGTTCGTATAAACATCTACATTGAAAGCTTAAATCTTTGTAAAGGTATTTACAGTGAATAAACATTCGCTAATTGGTTAATTGTAAGATATTTAATGTCAAGATTTGAGTATAGTTTTGATATTTACTGTCATTATTAGAAGCAAATAAATATTGTAAAATGAAAGAAATAACAACCTCACTTCTATTTTCACTAGGGATGGGACACTAAAGTCGATAAATCACCAAAACTATTTTGTATTTATTTTTAGAATTTGAGAATAATACGCTGACTTAATTTGAGCATTATAATATTTGTTACACTTACATATTTACTGCAAGAAGATGTGTTTATAGTAAACATTTTACCTCCTCTGCTTCATAGATTAATTCCGAACTCGATACTTACCTGAAAAGGAAAAAATAAAACACAAATCAATACGCTTTCAACAGAACAAGTACTTCTAGAGACTAAAATATTTACAACCGACTTCTAAAAAAGGACTGGAGCTCTCGATCTGCCTAATTGCCAGAGTTGGCTTCCATTCTGACTAACATCATGGCTGCACATGCCTATCAAAGTTTTCCACGCGATGAGAACATATTAATATAATATGTTATAATTAACAGTCCGAAAAAACTATCGATCGGGCAGTTGCCCGGACCAGACACGTCACCCGGCTGGCAGCCGATCCTCCTTTTTCAATAAAGGTTTGCGGGATTTTACATCTTGTTACAATACGTACTTTTAAATTGTTTACACTAAAAATTACTAAAGAAAAATGTGTTACGGAAAATGCAAATAAATATAGCTTACTTCGGCGAACTAATAAAATGCATGTAACAAGTTGAAACGGGTAGAATTCATTTGAAACCATTTACTTAAGTGCAGCTGAAATTTAATTTCAACTGTCACGCGTGCAGACAATGGTAGCAAATGTTGAATGCAGCTTATTAGTACACCATTTTCTAAAAGTAATAATAAGCACACTAATGCTACAGTTATATGTCATATTTAGTAAATGAATTGTTCATTTTGGTTTGTAAGTCACTATGTTACATACTGAGAAAAATGTAATGAGATTTCGACAATCCAGAAGCTTTTTCGGCCGCATCGAACATCTATTCAACGAGCAATGTGCCCTGCCCATTGTTACTTAAGTTTGGCGATTATTCTGTAAATATCGATAACCTTGGTTCAATCACGTGAGTAAACTCCGAGCATAGACCTCTGCATTACCTCAATCAACCCCTTACATTTTTGCATTTCGATAAACAGTATCGATGATAGAATGTCGTTTCGTTTGGAGTCCTAAGTCGCATCCCTATTTGTCGCTATTTTTTTATAATATATGTAGTGATGGACATAAGAAACTGAAAACAAAAATATCTTCCGCCTCTTAGTTTTTCATTTTCTAGTTAAACGTGTATTCTCAAGTTTCATTTTACCTAGAGCAAAATTAAAATTCCGGCTGTTCTCCAAATAAACTTCCTCATAATTAAGCCAAATAATCTAATTAGGGTCTTCTTTGGAATATGCAGTAAAAATTTGATTTAACCTAATTTAGTTTAGGCGAGAAAAATACAGGCTTTTTTTTACTGGCGACATTTTTGTTTTTTTAGTTGTATTGCTAATCTCTGAATATGAGAGGCGATGGTTTAAATTAAAATAGGATACATAGATACATCTAGTCTAATCAGCTGAGTAACCAACATCTTTGACGTCTTTTTATGTTCTATGTTAAGTAAATCACATCTCCATTTACATGTAAACCGTAAAATTTTGGTCGTTTTAATCCCGTGAAGGGTCGGTACATGAAACACTATCGATTTAAAAAGATAAAATTAATAAATATTTTTTATCTAAAACTCGAATTAATATACTTACGTATGTACGAAATGAATTTATTTAAGTAAACGAGTCAATGACCTTGTAGGTAGCTGTCGGTCGTTCCGTACTAACTACCTACAGTTCATTAACCTCGCTCAACTGACGTTTACTTAAAGAAACTAATTTCGTACGTTTGAAAAAAATGTAATTAATTTTTACTTTTTATCTTTACAAATCGCTAGTGTTTTATGTACCGAATCGACCCTCCACGGGATTAAAACGACCAAAATTTAACGGTGTATAAATAAAATATTTCAAGTTAGGTATATCTCAATAACCGTCGTGTTATGATTAGAAATGAGCTGCCAATATCATAAAAGGGAAGATCGCAAACAAAATTTTACATACGCATCAAATATATAATATTTATGTATTTATTTTTATCCTGACTACCAGGAAAACATGTCCTTTGCAGAGATCGATACGCCACGTATATGCTATCTGCGATCTTTTATTTTCAAGACGGCATCTCAGCAAAGGAGACCGTTGAATGTTCCTGTAAGCTGCTTATCATCTCGGGCGGGTTGAGTAACCTACTCGTGACACATATGCTCCTAGTACTTTTGAATTAGATTGCATCTTGCAGTATTAAATTGGATGGTAGACTGGCAGTAGATATATTATGGTCTTATTTATTTATTTTTCAATGTACAGTAGTGACAGTACATAGGCGGACTTATGCAACAAGGTATTCTCTATCAGTCAACCTTTGGGTTAAAAAAACGGTCAAGTGCGAGTCGGACTCGCGCATGGTATGGAAATACCGTCGATAGCAAAAAAGGGCATTTTTTTTTTATGTTTTTTTGCATGAGATTCTCATTAAATAGTTGTTTTATTCTGTTTTTAGTATTTACTATTTTAACGGCAAAAGAAATACATCGTTCGTGAAAAGTTCAACTGTACAGCTATCACGATTCATGAGATAAAGCCTGGTGACAGACGGACAGACAGACAGACGGACGACAGAGTCTTAGTAACAGGATCCCGTTTTACCCTTTGGGTACGGAACCCCAAAAAGGAAACAAAATCCAAAAAATATGTATGCTTTTCCTGGAAATTCAACCTTGAACATTTAGTGAGGGCGCAATGAGATGACACTATGAAACCATACTGCAATATTATTAACCACATTAATACCAAACTTGGCTCAAGACCAGATTTGGCACGGAACGTAACTTTCATTGCTCCGTGAGGGGTCATAAGCACACCGTTATTTATTAACCAATAATTCCTTCTATCTGTAATTATAAACAACATTACAACAGGAGGTACATCACTAGGCGCCATTACGTTAAAACTTTGATAATCACACACTAGTGATGCGAAAAACATCGAGATATATTTTTCCCAGGATAACGCCTACTTCCCAACACCGTACAACTTTGACTATTCTCGTTAATGTGAGTTACTAGTTCATGTACCTACGTGTCAGTTCGCGCGGGAATTCGATGAGACACCAACCAAACTTTGGTATATGTCAAAGAAGGAAGGCTGCATTTTAAAAACGACTTTAACACTTTGAAATAAGATTCAGAATCAGTTTCGTTGGGTTTGTTTATCGCATGTTTGCGTTGCAATTTCTTTAACACCTTTTGTTTTTGACTGAAATGTTATGGACGTATTGATATAACTTTTTACGAAGCGCTCGCATCATCTGCGATACCTGCGTTTCCGCATACTCGGGAGACCTGTGGGAAACGAAGGACATGTTACTTAGTGTTCTAATAATAATAATATTGCTGAATTAATTTATTTTCATGTTGACTTACCCTATGTGTCTGGTCTACTCGCAGCCGGTACTTGTATTGTCGTCGCCACTCATTCCGATAACATGGCAGGCATTGCGAGCTATAACTAAAAAAAAAAAAAAATATAATTATATTACTCAAACACACATTCACTTGGCACTTTGTTTCTTTTAAATAGATACCGCCATAAACAAACGACACTTACCTTCTGCTTATATACTCGTACATAATCTTTTTTCACTTCCTTTATCACATAACACTTTGTAATTAATTCCCTTAATTGATAACGTAAAAACTCAAGCATTATCTCCTTGGAATATTTTATTATTTTTCTTTTTTCAAAGTACCCGAAGTTAATAACTAGATTTTATTTTATTTTAAAAATTTTGCGCTGTTTAGAATTCGTCCGTTGCGCTTAGCTGCCCTAAGCATAGTATCGTTGCACCGCGCGCAAAGATGGCGACGTGTTGTGGTTGTGTCATTTTTAAAACCGGTTTTTTGTCGTGCGCGTGGAATAAAGCACAATTAGATTGGCTTATTATTGTTATTATTATTTTTGTTAAATTTTATGTATTTTTTACACTGAACACATATTTTTTATTTACCACACAAACTTAAATAATAGGTACGTAATTTTTTTTTTTTTTTTTTAGTTACCCTACACCTTACACTGTTAACTGGGTAAATAAACCAATTTTCAACCGATCACTCTAAATAAGGTTCAGTTGAAAACCAGCGTCAGGCAACTACCACGTAGCTGTCTGGCATTTCTGCTGAACTGGACCTATTTGGCGCAACCGTGAGACACACAATTTGTTTTTATCCTTTTTTTATCTTAAGTATCATATTGTTTCTGCATTGTGTGTGTCTATGTAATTGTGTCAAATAAAATATTTTTCTTTTCTTTCTTTCTTTCTTTCTTTCTTTTAAGTTGAGAGAAACGCGTTTAAATAATCCTGTCTCCTTCTGATCCAATGTCATTCACGAAAATAGCGATTTTAACCTCAAAGACAAACGAGCCTTGAGTTAAACAATTAATCTAAAGTTAACTCGTAAAACAAACGCCTTAATTGTAAATATACAGAACTAAGGACATCAAACAGATAATATTTCGATTATTCCTAATCGGTGAACTACTATCGATGTGCCACGTCTCGCGTAATTGCTGAAGTTTCGTAATTAACGATCCACAATAGTCGTAATTATAGTACGGGCGGTAATTAGCACACAGAAATGTGGTACGGCTCAATCAAACATAACGACGGTACCTATCATAATTACGCCTTGCGCCTAATTCTGTGCTAAATAGTCAATATTCTGTATTAATCGATTTGGTCGCGTTTTGACATCTTTTTGGTGATTATTCGATTTGTGTAGAATCTACCGAAATCAATGAACCTGCCTAATCTTTTTCCAACCGCGTAATATATGTTGGGAACGGCATTTTCATTTTCATTCATTTCTTTAATATGGTGCGAATGACATCTAAAACACGACAGAAGTGTTTTTTTTTATGGTAAGTAAAATCATCCAATGACAAATCCCGCCCTTGGGCGGAGCGGGAAATAGTGTCAGACTTACTCACTAAAAACCTACGCCTATCATACCGGGGCTGAGCCTTCCTCTCAGAAAACGGCCCTTGAACCCCAGTAGGCTTTGACCTTGCCTACCTGCAGCTAGCAGGCTGGGCCTCTACGGTTCGCTGATAGCTCCTTGAGGCGCGCGGGAAAAGTACTCGCCGTCGACGACTTGGACTCGGTCCGGTCGGTTACCGGACGATCGGACAGCGTGCTACCCATTGCACGCCGAACACGACGGAAATATCCGATTTTCAGACTTCTAACTACTCAAAATTATTGTCAAATTTCTACAAAAAACTGCCGTATCTGTCAAAGATAGTATACGCAATTTGATATTTTACTCATTGTCAAAAATGTAGATATCAAAGCGTCATGATCGAATAATAAATAAAAAAAATATTCAAAACTTTATAGCATATTGATTGGGAAAAACCGATTTTCCCATTGCGATTCCCAACTGTCATGTCCGAACGTTATTCAAATTGCGAACGTTTCTAAACGTGGAACGTGTCATTTGCAAAGCGCCGGTTTAGAAGCACTGTATAACGAGCCCGTTTCTATGATTACTTTTGTTTCAAAACAACAGATGTCCGGAATAGACGTTGATAGCAGTTCCGATTGGGACAAATCGATTTCAACGTTAGGAATTATCATCGAATTCCAAAGAGTTTTTTTTTTAAAGTAGGTAAAATCATCCAATGACATCCCCCGCCCTTGGGCGGAGCGGGAAATAGTGTCAGACTCTTACTGACTAAAAACCTACTCCGTTCCTCCTTTGCCTTGGTTCCAGGGCCCTGGTATGCATTTTCATACCTCCCCAAAGCCCCAGATTAGGCTTCGACCCTACTGGGACCGTACAGTTTGCTGACGACTCCTTAAGGCGCGGGGGAACAGTGCGCGCCGTAAACGACTTGGGCTCGGTCCGGTCTGTTACCGGACGGACGGACAGCGAGCTACCCATTGCCCGCCGTCCGCAAGACCGCGCCTACGGTGGCCGGAAATCGGGATCAAAGAGGTGGGTGTACACATCTGTTTACCTGAAGCTTGGAATGGATTGTTTTATTTATTTATAACTTTATGCACTAAAAATACAGTGTGCAAAGGCGGACTTAATGCCTTAGGCATTTTCTACCAGCCGACCTTAGGGTGGTGCAGAGACATAATATGGCAGATGCAACTTAAAAGAAGACAGACAGAAAGGACAAAAGAACAATAATACATATATACTTAGATACATACATACAAATAAAGAACGATATTGTGAAAAGACGAATACAACAAATCAAGAGTGTGATGATTCTACCAACTTCTTGCGAATGTGATCTCGTGCTTTTACTTTAAAGGACAACCGACTGGTTGCCGTCCTGATATTCAGAGGGAGTGCATTCCAAAGGGAGATCGCCTGGACAAAGAAAGAGGAATGGATAAACCCTGAGCGGTGTGAGGGGCATCGTAGAAGACGATTATTTGTAGATCGCAGATTTTTACTGTGCCCAGAGCAAAGAAATTGAATTTCTGAGCTCAGATATGAAGGAGAATTAGGCTTATCTAACAGAGAAAACAGGGTTGTCAAGGCCCTCAATGCTCTACGCTGGCGAATAGGTAACCATTTTAAAAGAGACCTATGTGTTGAGACATGGTCATACTTACGGAGGTTGAAGACGAATCGAATGCAGTTATTCAGAAGGCGGTCCAGTTTATTGAGGAGATCTGCATTCAGGTCATAGTAGCACACATCAGCATAGTCAATTATAGGAAAGATTAGAGACTGTACAAGCATTGCCTTTATATGAGCTGGAAGAAGATTCTTGAGTCGATAGAGCGACCGTAATGTTCCGGTGACCTTCTGACTGACACTTGCGACCTGCTTCCGCCAATCAAGACAACTGTCGACATACAATCCAAGATCCTTAACCTCGGAGCCAAACGGAATTACTGTGCTGTTGAAAATAATGGGTGGTACGGTGAGGCCATCTAGCTTCCTCAGACTATGGCGGCTACCTACTCTAATTTCATTAAGTATTCCGTCAAGTTGTCAACGGGTCTTAGTCTGTCTTCAGGGAAACCACATAATCAACAACACAAAGCTAGCAATTTATATACGGTACTCGGCTCGGAATGTACCAAAACTAAGAGACTGCATTAAGACAGTATGACGTCACAGATTAACATATTAATCAGTCAGTTGAAGCAGGAAGTCTGTTACTCTGTATAGCGCGGGTATGTAGTTTGAAAACTTTTAATTACAGTTAGAGCGATACAAATTGACCTCTATTATTTACTAGATAAGATACAAATTGTATGAAAGTCGAAGTTTCAATAATTAATAAGAGCATTCGTTTGAGTGTCACGTTGGTGCAACGTTTCTAAGCGAAATATTTATAAGGGGATGAAGGTAACACGAGATTCGCAAATGGCGTCAAGCGATAGATGGTTTGCAAAACGTGCTTGAATATTATAGGATTTTGGAGCAACAGAGACTAAAGTTGCTTGCTTTAATCAAAGGACAGGACTGACTTTCGGATAAGTCCTTTTCTTAATTAAACAGTAACAAGTAATATGAGATCTACGCCAAAAATAATAAGATATAAAATACTTCAGCACAATATAAAGTAATGTAGTTCAACAAACGTCATACGATACGAGTATACGACTCAACGCTCGGTCAGACGATCCATCAAATAGCAGGTGAAAATAGGCCAATAACAGGGTGTCGCACAAAACAAATCGAAAAACATCTGTGTAACGACAACACTATCAGCTGACGGCCATTTTTTTCGCACACGTACAGAAAAAATACCGGCTCGAATACGTTACAGACGGAAAATCGTTAGTCACTTGAAAAAAATCGTTGAGAATGAATGACGCTTTAGCTCACTCAAGTTGCCAGCTGTTTCCGTTGCACAGCTGATCGACCGGATATTGGCTGTTAGAGAGACTATCCCTCTCTCTTTCCCTCTTCATATCCTCCCTTTCGCGGCTTTTAATTTTTCACTCTCCATTAATGAGGCAATGAACGCATGAAATGAATTTTTAAATATCGAACGTGTTGTAACGGCTTTTGTGACGCCATTTTACGTCAGAAGCAAACTTTTTTTTAAACAAACAAAATAGGTGAATACCTTATAAAACTACCTAGTTAAAAGTTATAATGAACGTCATGCGACAACCAGCAGTATAATGAAGTAATTTTCCCAAGTAATATGGTCGATAACAAAAAAAAAAGTTGCAAACAAAACAAAATTATGCTATCAGGCACGAAGCAAACAATTTTTGCCGTCTAGCGTGATTGAGTCGAAACAAAAGTATTGCAACTTCAGCGGCACACGCGATTCGAATGCGGGTTCGAATTTTTAAAATTAAAAAAAAGGACCGGCTTATTGCAGTTTTAGAAACAAAAAAGTTTGATAAGTAACACGCCTCTTTGTTGATTGTCAAATTAGTATTGTTTGTAAAGAAAGTTATCAAACTTTAACGAGGTTCCCTCAGACTTATCAAAATGAAAATAACGAAATTATCTATTAGGGGCTTTTCAGAACTCTAAATCTTCATAGACCTAAGGCATAAAAGAAATTTCATAGAAACATGAATATTTTATACATTTTCTAAGATCAAAATTTACCTTATCAATAAGGCATGAATTAAGATAATTACAATCAATATCTTTTTACTAATACCCAAACTTCGTGGATTGGTTCATTATTGAAAATTTCATGATCATAGTACACTAAGAAAATCATAATCGGCTTCTTTGAACGTGAAGCCTTATTTATCATTATAAAAGTATTTTTTTCATTATTAAGTCTTTGATACTCTGCCAAGAATCGCTACAACTTTCACGTTCAATGGCGTACTCCGGTATCCCATTGAAAGTGCTTTTTACTTAAATATTTTTGATCAATAAATAAACCGTTCTCGGCTGTTAATAAAAACTAAACAGTGATTATTGTTATTAAAATTATTCAAAATAACGCAAACATCCATCTAAGTCATAAAGAGGCCCAGCCTGTTAGCTGCAGGCTGGCTGGGTCGAAGCCTACTGGGGCCAAGGGCCGCTTTCTGAAAAGAAAGCTTGGCCCCGGTATATTTTGCCCCGGCAACGAAGGAACGGGGTAGGTTTTTAGTCAGTAAAGGTCTGATACTATTTCCCGCTCCGCCCAAGTGCGGGAGCTGATGTCATTGAATAATTTTACCTACCATAAAAAAGTCACAAAGATATACAATACGCGGCATATAAGTTGACACAAAATGGCGATCAACCTTCAATACGCAGTAACAGATTTTCTGGTCTCAATCGGAGTGAGGCACCGAAGAGCTATATTTGGCTGAATGGGCCGCAGTATCTTTTTAGTCAAATAGTATTTTAAATTGTGACAATTTTTCTCTACTGGTAATAATTAAAGGTGTAAGACAGGGTAATAAGAAACAATATTGTCTCTAACTTAAAGTATGAAGATAATGATAGAGCGCAAACAGCAAGATCAAAAACTATTTACAACTTATGAGCTAATCTACAAAGAAACTCAGACACAGTGAGGTTATATCAGTGATAAAGACTGTCCGAAAATTCTATAACATGTGTTGTATTTCTTATATATATGTAAATAATATACATTATCATCTTTGATTCCTATAAATTTTCGATGTTTCACAGCAGTTATCTCTGATACGTTTTCTGAATACGGTGTTTTTAGATCATTAAAGTGGTACAAAAAAGACCACAGTGCATTTAATTCTGTCAGTAAAAATATTTCTTAGGTACACTATTTCTACGGTAAACCTATTACAATCAAGTAACTTCAAGTTTAGGTAGCACCAAACTACATTAGCGCTCTACAAGCTTATTTCATTATACATACTCTATGGGGTAATGTGAATGTACCCTATTCAGTATTCACATTACCCCAGAATTTCGAACAAGGATTTTAAGTGAAAAGTTTCTGACAGTTTGAGTCGGAAGTTAAAAGGTTTATTAATAAACAACAAAATGTTCGGACTAATGAATGAGATTACATTTTGTTCCGTTTAAATATTCGGCACTTTCATAATTTTGATCGAAACGACAAGATATATAGTCTTGGGATATAAGTGAGTAAATAATAATCTTGTTAGGACTTGGATAGAAATGGATTCCTTTAAATAAACACTCTGGGAAAAATGAAAGGATCGGTAAGGGGGTTTTGCCCTATTACTATGGGATTTTGCATTGCATTGCATCAGCCTTGTTATGTTACCACTGCTGGGACTCAAGCCTCCTCTCTCTAAGAGAGGGGATGGGCCGTAATCCACCACAAGGGCCCAGTGTGGATTGGTGGATGTCACACATCTTCGATTTTTTGGTACTATGACACGTTTCCTCACGATGTTTTCCTTCACCGTTTTTGAGAGCAGTGGTAAAGAAATAAATTACACAAAGTAATGCGCCTGGCTGGGTTTGAACCCGCGACCTACAACTCGTAAATCAAGGCCGTTACCACTCGGCCACAACTGCTCCCACGGGATGTTAAAATCTCATAGCTCCTATGGGATATTACAGGTTAGATTATCTTCTATACATATATATATATATATATATATATATGTATATATATATATGTATATATATATATAGTAAAGAGAAACTAACCGACTGACAAACCTAGGCACAGCCGAAACTGCTAGAAATAGGAGCACAAAATAATGCACAAGATTTAGGATCATGACGTAGGCGAGCCATAAAAGGAAATCCAAAGATTTTTCCAAAATTCCTACGGGAATGGAACAGGGTTCAAAGTTTGAATGAGGAAACCTACTTTTACGTGGACGAAGTCATTGATAGAAGCTAGTTTTATTATATGCTCATTGATCAATGAAAAAAGTGCTCATTATGTTAGATATCCGAGGATATTGATATGGTATTTTATTTTTCTTAAAAAATCGATCAGTTTCTGTTTACTTTGCCTTTTGAAGACCAATGAAATTAAATTGGAATACGATATTTACGTCACGACTAATCTTGTTTTGGGTGTCGTATCGTTCTCGTTTCGTCTCGTATAAAACTCTAAACATCGTCTAATAGGTCCGGTTTTGTAGATTTATAGCGTTGGTCTGTTTCCGGAGACGCGTTTTTATTTAGTTACCGGTCGCCGATTATGATGTCATGCTGTACACATAAATGCCTAACGTTTAGCCAAACTTGTTATATAAGACATGACACTCATACTGATTTGTATTTAATATAAGAACTTGCAGACACACAATTCTGTACTAAGTTTTTCAAATAAATACTAAAGAAATAATTTAATTATAAAACAGCGTTGTAATTACACCACTAACATTGTTTAATTTATCAGTGATTTCCATAACAAACATACACAAAGAAGAACGTAAAAATTGTGTTTATTATGTAAAAGATAACTGAATGTTTCATGAACATGCCACCAGGGTGACATGAAAGCATCGTTGATATTACACCTGCATTTAGCTAAATCAAACTTTATTACGAACACGGCAAGGTGGAAACATCAGAAAATTTAAATTTGCCCATACATCGCGTGTATTGCTATATTGTAGAGAATTACACGGGCGCCACAGTGTGCAGTGCTAAAGCTCCCGACCTAAAGATCCCTAGTAGAGTAACACAGTATTATGTAGCTGGAATACACGGGGTATTTCACTCGGTCTTATGAAAATTCATGTTGCAAAGGTTGGCTAAAAGGATTTCTTGGTTTTTGGGAAATGTGTATTTTATAATGTCGTGTTGAGACTTCACAGCGGACTGTATTTTATAGTTTTCGCGAGAAATGAGTTAGTGCATCGTTTCGGGGTGAAATGCAAAACGGTGGCAATGCAATCAAGAATTCGTAAAATTTTGTGTACATTCAAGTGAGTTTTCACGTACAAGTAATAAAAACTTTGGCATGGAAAGAAATGACCTAGAATTGCGAATTGCTAAAAATCTAGACCAAGAACCTTGGTTTATGATTTAGTCTATTGATCAATCATATACACCGTAAAATTTTGGTCGTTTTAATCCCGCGGAGGGTCGATTCATAGCAACGATGGACATTTTGGTTGAACTTATTTGCCGCGTACTATAACAAACATGACTATTTGAGCAATAAAGTTAAACTATAAAAATCCTATTTTCAGAGTCAGAGTATCCTTTCATCCCGATTCCGGGTACAAAACGGTCCACTGTATCTCTGAGTAATTTAATATCACTCAATTAAGGTTACAGTACGTCGCTATACCATATTACCCCGTGTGTCCCAATGGGGTACGCCAGTAAACCAGACAGCTGCAATGCGGTTACCAACACGCTAACCATTACTTCAGCAAGTCTATAATTATTACTATACAAGAGTTTTCTATTGAAATTTTCTTGCGGACTTTGCAGGTTTATCGTAAATTAATAATTTAAAGATTTATTTTTAATAAGCTTTTCATCGTTGTCGCTGGTTACTGGTTGCAAGTGGTTATTTATTCTTTAAATTTTAACTACCTTAAGATATTTTACAATTCCTCACCGTTTTTACTTACTAGCTAGCAGACTAAAATTTTTCAATGAGTTTAATTACTCAAGCCTCAAGTGAACGCCGGTGTTCGCACACCTATTGTCTTTCTATTGTGTGTCTAATTACGGTATTCAAAAGATTAAGCAATCAGTCAATTCTTCAGTCGGTATCTTATGAACAGTGACAACTAAACAGTTGAAATTGTTGCCACTATAAAAACAAATAGTAAAAATAGAATAAAATAATTATCTAAGTCAAGCTCCCATACAACAAATGAGATTTTTATGCCTTTTTTTGCTATATACGGTGTGGAAACCTTCGTGTGCGAGTCCGACTCGAACTTGCCCAATTGTTATTTACTAGATCTATACCTCTACCATGAGTTTTAAGCAATAGTATTCGTCGCTACTCGATATCGACGCCGTAAATATCTTGTATGGCAAATTTTGGTTCTGCAAGTGACCGCTAGAGGCGCTGCAAAATTTGCCATACAAAATATTTACGGCGTCGATATCGAGTAGCGACGAATACTATTGCTTAAAACTTATGGTAGAGGTACAGAGGACTAAAACCTTTTACTTTGCAGTAAGTTTAAGGAAACAATTTTTAAAAACTCAAAATCGATTCTTTTTGAGATGACTCTTTTTTAAAGACCCCACTTTAGCACACATCAAAATATCCCCGTCAAATCGATTTCCACCGACATACCCACAAAGGTCAATAAAACCGTTTGTACATAACATTTTCACTCAAAATGACATGTTTGAACAACCCTCAACTGCGCTGGTATTGTGCGAAAATCACGTCGAATTACGAAAATGAGATTCATTCATGTTTAAAAATATAAGAGCTGAACTGACTTTGTGTAAGCTCATTCTGTATACTCGTGAATAAGATGACAGTATAAATTCCAAGGTAAGTTGCTTGGAAATATATCTTAGTCAAATGTAAAGGAATCTCAAGCAGCTAAGTATATTGTAATGTATCTTTGTCTCGAAATAGCTGGGGTGCTTAGATTTTGGCACGGAATATTATTTTAGTATTTAGAAACCTATTTGTGAAATGTGTGTGAATGGAAGGTTCAATTTGTAAGTAGATCAAAATCAAGTAGTAAAAAAGAACGATTTGTTTGTTTAATTGGAACTGTTTGTGACCTACGGATGGACCTTTAACCTATTTCAAGTTAAACTAAACTCTTCAACGTAATCATCATCATCTTCTCGTCCTTGTCCCGTTTTATTTGGGGTCAGCACAAAACATTTTTTCTTCCATTTTGTCCTGTCACCAGTCACGCTATCACTAACCCTTTTTTCTTTCAAGTCACTTCTTGGACAATCCATCCATCTTTTCTTTGGTTTCCCTCTCCCATCCACTCACATGTATACTCATAACTCTTTTAGTAGCATGCCTTTCGCTCCTTCTCTTCATACAGTCATACCAACATAAACGATTCTCTTTCATCTTTTCGGTCACTAGCACCACTTTCAAACTTCCTCTAATATACTCATTTCTCACTTTATTCACCTTTCTGGATGATGGATCTGGATGGATGGTGTAGAACCATCCATCTCTCGTTACACCGCACATCTATCTCAACTTGCTCATCTCGTAATATGAACCACAAATATCGAAACACATTCCTGACTTGAAAACTCACTGATACTTTTGTGTCCCTTCGCCTCTAATGTGTGCAACCGTCACAAATGTTCTATGCGAACAGATGGGACACTCAAACACCCCACGGGTCGCATTATAACCTAAATACGCTTCTATATCGATAATAGTACTGATTTATCGTCCCAAGTCGATGGTGATATTTATGGATAGCACGTGATTAGAACTGTCGTAACTATACGTTCATGTATGGTTTAGAATGCAACATTTTCGTGGGAGGTGATGTATAGTATACGGAAATTGATGATGCATTTATACTCCAACTTTTAAGGAAGGGAATTTAAGTGTTACATACACATTAGTGGGTCTTCACCTTTTTGTAGAGACAACAGCGATATCTTTGGAAAATTTCCAAGAAACTGCTGTATAGATCAGTTGTGCTATCTTTAAGGTTCAGTGCACAATATACGGCTCTGAATTGCAGTTTCAAGTCTGATTAAATCTTTTAAAAGAATGGAAACTTGTTTCTGAAAATATTGGCCAAAATGCTATTATTGATAATTCGATACCAATGCAGTAGCTGTTGTTAAAAATGCTGAAATACAATTGTGTGTTATTACGTAATTCGTATAATAAGGCATCATGAAATCTGAGCATATGCTCCAAATAAAACTCCCGCATACAACTGCATTACAGTCGTTTTATTTTTTCCTAACTATCAAACTGCTGTAACTTTTATTTTGAAACTAAAGCTAAACGAGCTCTGTACGTGTCCGAGGTACAGTCGAGCGTAGTACCAGTTGCTCGAGTTAAACTGTGGGGTTATAGCGTTTCGTTTTAAGTGTACACTATTACCCCACAGTCTTTTTACTTTGAATTCTCTGAAACTTTCAGGCAGTTATTTCGTATTCGTTTTTGGCCTTTATTACTAAAAGCAGGAAAGAGAGTTATATTTTTCAATTTTACGTTATCAGAGTATGTAAATTAACAGGGTTAATTCAAAAGATAATTCATTTTTATACCGAGAAACGTTGTATCACATTGAGGCGTCCAGTCTTAACTTGACGTAGGTCGTATTTTTAAACCGACTACACTCTTCTACAGGTACTGTAGATACCAAAAATAAATGTCAATTAAAGTGTAAAACGGCACGTCGGGCGAACGTGACGGCTGCCAGATGGGGTACAAAACGCCCCACTTGCCCAGGAGCGGCACATTTGGGTTACCCCTGTATACCACAACCCTATTCTGAACTTTGTAGAAACTTGAAAGTATCGTTCGTTTCGCATTTATGAATTATACATAACTTGGTTTTAATATGCTTCGGTGGATAACCTTTGCAGCCAAAATGCCGGAAAATGTGATACGGTACAATATTAGTGGCCTGAGATATAATCTTGTTGCAATATAGCCAACATTCGAAGTGGTTCCTGGAATGAATATTTTATTATTATTTGGTAGAGTTTAGGAACATTTTCTTTTCCGCTCTGGTTTTACATTACGATATGTTTGATCGTGGTTTGACCGATGCGTTGAATTCTTAGAAAATGATTTGTTCTAATACAGATTTGCTCGTGTCTGTCGAAAGTCTCAAGCACCATGACTCTTCCTGCAAGAGCTCTGCGCTGTCGGCATAGCTTAACACGTCAGCATCACCATTATAATACGTCGATCACTTGGGCTTGGGCTTGGTACGTGACGATGGGAAGAGACCAGATAGCTCGATGTAAGCGCCATGGAAGGTAGGAAGGTTTATGAAGTGGAACGCTAAGTACGAAAGGCTGTGCAAGAGATGCCGCTAAGGCCCTCAAGCGGCACAAAAACTGTAACCTTATTACTATAATATTAAATATTGTGGTTACCCCCATTCGTCCATTTTCTTGAGATGGGTATTCATAAAATCACTTCTACCGGACTAAGGTGGAACAAGAGGGCGTATCAAACTTTTACTGACTAAAACCACACCTGGTGAGAGGGGCAACTAAAAGGAAATTGCCCTTTGCGTTCTAAGGCCACAGTCACTCTTTGAAAAGGTCTCACAGCAGTAGACCATTGATAAAGGGAAGAAGACGTTACGCGCTAACATCCCAATCAGAAAACCTGGACTCGAAACTCACTCATCTATGATCAGTATCATCACAGTCACTGATAGACGAGGTCAGAGATAAAAGCCGGTGCTGTCGTGCGAGCGAAATCGAAAGAAATAATATTTTTGCGTAACACCCTTGTTTATGTCATTTTCTGATTGCGACGTAGTGAAGTCAGGCCGTAAAGGCCTAATCTTGCGCAGTTTTGATTTAATCTAACATTAGACCCACACTTATCTTTTTTGACAGATATTTGTAAGTTAAAAGATATTTTTAGATCTACCCGCGAAAAATAATCTGCCTTAAAAAGTTTTATATTTTGCCATTATCTTTAAAATATTCGGAGCCATTGCGTGCCGCCGAAAGCTTTGTCTCTTATTATTAATGGGATGTTTTAGTTCTAAAAAAACTTTTCATTGCTCCTAATTTATTCAAATAGGTCTCACAGGGTTTTTGATGGGCTAACTTTAAATTTTGAGCTTGTTTCAAATACATTCAGATTTAATATAAGTTGAGATTGTTTTTATAAGTAAAATGTATTGGCCGTTTTAAAATGCGGTGAAGGCTGATGAAGATTTTTGATCCCATGGTTAAGTGATTGGGTTCGATTCTAGCAGTCGACAAATATTTGTTGTTTTGGTTCCGGATGATAAGTGTATGAGTTGTCATGTTTGTGAACATACCTACGATACAGTAGGGTTATTAACCCCAAGTTAAAAAAAATAGGATTTGAAGTAGGAAAAACCAGGACAATTCAATATAAAAACTGGGCAATAGTTAAATTGATATATAATTCAAGTAAATGAGAAATAATCATATTTATAGGTGAAAAGTAATTTACATTTTGGCACTTTACGCTTTTTTTTTAAACAGTAGGGCACCGCGAAGAATAGCGAGCCGTGATTTCACCCATAACTTAAGAATTGTAACAGAGTAGCATTACGAAGTTTAAAATACTTGAAATTATCGAGGGGCTTTAAAAATTCAGGACACTACTTAAAAACTATCCAGGATACGTCCTGGGAAAACAGGACGGTTGGCAACCCTACATACAGGAGTAATTCCAGTACATGTAGACTTTTTCAGATTTGAGAATTTTTAATTAAGAACATGTCAAAACCATGGGTTGATGACAACGTTTGACAGGCTTTTATAAATCGAGGTTTTTTATGGTAGGTTTTTCATTCAATGACAAATCCCGCCCTTGGGGGAACGGGAAATAGTGTCAGACTCTTACTGACTAAAAACCTACCCTGTTCCTTCTTTCATAATTCGAGGTTAAGTATTTTTCAAACCAAGAAAAGAAAAATGCTCTGATAATGTGGGTATCACAATAATGTGAGCTGAAAGGTCACAAGATGGCTATTGAACTTTGAACTACCGACATCAAAAGAGCTTATTAGCCGATTCCTCTAAACGTAAGCCTCATCTTTAAAAAACAAAACACAATCTCGAACCGTCTTGATACTTCAATATACTACATATATCGAAGTATCGAGACGGTTCGAGATTACTATACTATATTGACGCCTCCCCTTACCTTTGACGGTTTCCTCGGCAGAATAGGACGGTAACACACAAGACGTGCGCAATGTGTGTATGCCGCAAATGTTCTAGATAACCACTACAGTTCAGAATTTATATGGACTGAAGTGGTACGTGTCTCACATTCTCTTTATTATATTTTGTCTGTCTACCGTCGTGTTCGATTGTTCAATATTTTATTTTTTAAAGTCACGAAGTTTTCGTTCCAGTAGGTGAACATATTTTGGGAATACAGACAATTTTTAAGCGTTGTTATTCTATAAAGTTAAAATTACTCCCGATCTGGGTGGAACGGAAGAGAGTGTGAGACTTTTCCTGACTAATAACCATTTATGTTCTTTCTGTTGCCCTTGTGCGATCTTCAGCCGCGGTAACTAAGAAGGAGAGAGATGTTCTAAAACCTCAATAAACTAAGGCTCTTAATAAATTAGTCCACCTCACCATTATGATTGCATCACTGCTTACCATTAGGTGGGATTGCTGTCAAAAACTAGTTTATATCAATTAAAAAAACACACCTATGTTCCTTCTTTGCCTTGCATTCCATGACCCTGGGTTCTTTTTAGGACAACTTATAGCTCCAGTAGACATCGGCCCTGCTAGGCCCCGATGTTAACCTTTAGTTAAGATATCAATTTGGTTCCCGAAATTACCAATCAAATTGTGAAAGTGTCGCAATAACCATTATTATGCCTAACCCTTTAGTTACAGGTCGAAGGTTTAATTGATTCCCAACCCTTCCGTCCCGGAAACTCGTATTGACTCGGCTAAACTTAAATGAGACAAAGAAAATCCAATCAAACGAAGATCCTCTATGCAGTGATCCCATCTAATAAGTTTTAAGATAAAAGAAAACCCGAAACCACAACAAAAAGACGGGACGATAAAAAATAACAAAGAATTACAGTGTTGTTACGATATCGTATCAAGAAATTCGAGGAAACCCGCATTCGGGGTTGTTAGGAAGAATTCCTTTGGTCCAAAGTTTTATAGCACAGAAATCCAATAAAATTGTATAAAGGATCCGGACAATGGTACTCAGTGAATTGCCTTCGCCTATCTGAGTGACATTTGATACATACAACTTTTTATACAGAAGTCATTTTTAGGGTTCGGTACTGAAAGGGTAAAACGGGATCCTATTACTGAGACTCCGCTGTCCGTCCGTCTGTCACCAGGCTGTATCTCACGAACCATGATAGCTAGTTGAAATTTTTACAGATATTTATTTATTTACTACATTTCAAAATAAATCTACCCCTACAGAAATCTAATGCGATAGATGTCGACAAACAAAAATTACATTTATCAGTTCAATTAAAAATAAATCAATACAATGCAATTTAAATTATTGCTCGTCACATGCTGTATTTCGGTTACAGCTATAACAACAAATACTAAAAACATACACAAACGTGATTTGTAGACGGTACAGAACCCTTCGACTCGCACTTGGCCGTTTTTTTTTTTTACAATTTCGGAATATTGTTTGAGTGGACTTTGGAGGCGGAAATTAATTCGAATTTCAATTTGTACTTTCTTCTTTGTTAGCACATTGTAGCTGGTTTTGATTTTGCTCTCATTATTATGAAGCAAAGCGAGTTTGTTTACAGAAACGTTGTTATTTACTTGTTAAACTTTAGATTATTCTCCTGTTTACTTAAAACAACATTTTATTTATTTATTAAACTTTTTTATGCATTAGTAAAAAACTATGTACAAAGGCGGACTTAATGCCTTAGGCATTTTCTACCAGTCGACCTTAGGGTGGTGTAAAAACATAACATGGTAGGTGCAACTTTTGGTAAACTATAAGAAATATAATAACAAATATATACTTAGATACATCTATAAATATAAATTAACAGTGTTATTATGAAAAACTAATCCCACAAATCAATGCAGTGATGATTACACCAACGTCCAAAATATTTTATTATTATGAACACCTAATTTCGACAATATTTCTTTGTATTTTTAAACGTTTTTATTTTTAACTTGACCTGTTTGCCTGGATCAAATGTAGTGATTGAAATTTTTATATATTTAGGATTATTTTTTTAAAATCAAAGGTTGACTGGTACAGAATATCTTTTTACATTAAGACCGCCTATAACAGAATGTTTCACTACCTCCATTCAGCAATCATTTTGATCGAAACAAAGATTTTAATAACTAAAATCAGTCATCAGCAATGTTATACAAATATTGGCCACCTGTTCAATTTGCTACTATAAAACCAACATTTGACCATACAGCCAATGTTTTAACCATCGCTATTGCAGTCCATAAAGCCGAAAGCGCCGACAGCAAATACATTAACTGATTAAATTGCAACAGGGGTTGTCGCTGACGAGTTATGCAAATTGTTGGAAGGCACGGTACGGATTTGTATTGTCTACATTGCTCCCAAAAGGGATTTGGAAATGGAAAATATTTTATTGATAGAATCCGATATCAAAGAAATCGTAGATCGTAGACTCTACGAGGTACATGATTTATATTCCCAAGTCAAACAACAAAGAAAGCCGGTCACTACTTTAAATAAAATTAATGATTTGATTCGTTTCATATATTCACTAACAAAAATCTGATACAAAAGCAAGGCGGGCCCACATTCATGAAATCTATTACAACTGAAAGGAGCTCGAAAGAGGCACAATCAATCATCGCTATCATCCATCAAACATTCAACAAGTAAAAACAAAATGTTATCGGGCGGGCCCTGAAAGCAGTGTCGCACAATAAAGTAACACCCCTGTGCATACGGCGCAAGGTGCGTGAGCTTGTGTGTGTATAATCGAACCATTCGTTTGCTAGTGTGCGTGATAAAGCGCGTCTGTGAGAGGGCGCTGTCTGTGTGTGCACGCTTAGGGCTGGCAGATGCACGATTCACACGCAGCTGTCGACATTTCCCCCCGTAAGCTGTAAAGTACTGTATTATAATACGGCACGCTTTCACGTAATTATGCATTATTATTACAGCCGCTTTTTAAAGCTTATTATTAAGCGATTGTATTATTTTGTTTCGATGCAGTTGCTATGCCATTGTAACGATTATTATATTCTGTGACATGGTCCCCTGAGGGTGACATGGCTAACACTCCATGTTATTATAAACGAAAGTACTGTTTTGGTCGTGTACGGAATAATTACTGATGTTTGTACATTTTAACACTTCGATCCACAACTACCCAACTTGTTCATACAAAAGTAGACTCTAAACATCGGAATTAAGGCCTATAGTGGCGTGGATGTGAGAGGACACCGGTGTCCTCTGAGCTAGGACAGATTAAGGTTGAAATGTTTGGAAAGAATACACAGATGCATCAAATGACACCTTGTGTGTAACAAAATTCGATTTGAAATAGTTTTATTTCACTGTAGCTGTTGTATGATTGTAGAAAATTATTCCAATGGGACATAAAACCTGGATAAAAAGTATCCTATGTGCTACTCTAGGATATTGTCTACCTTTGTACCAAGTTTCATCGAAATCAGCTCAGCAGTTTGTGCGTGAAAGAGTAACAAACATCCATACATATAAAACTTTTTCGTTTATAATATTAGTAGGATAGGCTTACACGAGCATTTGTAAAATGTCTGAAGATTTAAAATCGTCAAATGACAAATCCCACCCTTGGATGGGGCGGGAGATAGTGTCAGACTTTTACTGGATAAAAACCTACCCTGCTCCTTTCATTGCCTTCGTCCCATGGCAAAGCCCCAGTAGTCCCAGGGCAAAGCCCCAGTAGTCCCAGCAGTCTTTGGCCCCAGTAGGCTTCGGCCCTGCTGGGCCCCTACAGTTTGCTGACAACTCCTTGAAAATGTCTAAGTTATTGCTATGGAGAATTTATTCGTTTATTCTTATGGAGAAGAACTGGCAAGAAACACCACGGTTATACTTTTAATAAACTGATTGATTTGCAAATCAATGATTCAGATTCAGTTAGCTCTCTCTACTGTTATTTACCGTATCTTTTTGGAAACCTTTCACAAGCAACAGAGTTCTTACTGAAAGCATTCTCAGAAATACGCGTATCAAAACAAAACTTAATAAAATTGTGTGCATTTTATTTAGTTATGTAGGTACTGCATTGTCCACAGATTTATTTGACTGTGAACAAAACGCCACATTCAGCACGAATGTTTTATATACTATATATAAACCCGTTGATATTAAAAATGAGGTCAAAGTTGGATTACTCTTCCGCACCCAATAAGTGTGTTTTATGACACTCGTGTATAAGGTTTAATACGCATTGTTATGATTTAAAGACGGGTTATGCATGATATTTGAACCTACTGGCTAAAATATTATTTTTGGGTAACTTAAGCTGGTTTTTCATTTAGTAGAATTTTTTTTTATGCTTTTATTCTGCGGAGATAAGTTTATGAATGTCAGGCCTTTACTAAAAACCCAGCCGTTTTCCTCTTTTGCATTCAAGGGCTATACTGTATACTTCAGGTTTAGTGGCACCTGTCATTTGATCACATCTCTTTTATGTTATACTAAGATAAATGTAAAGAATAAATGGTTTTTCGTTTAGTTCACGCTATTAGAAATCCTTTAATATTGCAAATACAGAAACAGAATAAACTTAAATATTAACTATTTATACTAAACCTATGTACATAAAACTAAACTAAGAATGTATACTAGATCTAACTATGTACATAAATTAACACAAAATACACTTAGGCGTCGAAGTACTCCTCCACATCGCTGTCATCCGGAAACGTACCCAGAAGACTGGCAGCATTACCACGTTAGTCAAAGTCAAAGTCAAAATGTTTTAATTTCATATAGGCCTACATGAGCACTTATAAAACGTCAGAAGCTAGTGCACGGTTCCAAATTGGTCGTTTCCTATGGAGAAGAACCGGCAAGAAACTCCATGGTTACTCTTTTAAAAAAAGGTTTATATTAAAATATTTCCATTTTACAGTATTCATTAATAAATTATTTAAGGACAATGTAGACCAGTCAATTGAAAAGCAATGCTGATTCTTTGGGCAAAGAATGAGCCAGCCCTCTGGTCATGCAAAGTGTCACCCTAAAATAGTTTCATTTAAATGTTTTAAGCACTTATAGAACTTTCTAGTAGTCATAAAATGACATAAAAATGTAGCTCTACATGGGGTATCTTCATAGTCCCCAAAACCCATGAGAAAACAAAATAATTACTTTTCACATAACACTTTCTCCAAATCATTAATAACGATACCCCCCTCGTTATATTTTATTGTACCGACCCGGCTTTTACTACCGACATCTATAACTACAGAAATACATACCCAACACATAAATTAACTTAATGTGTTCATTTTATCTTTCGTGTTCACGTATAACTCTGTCTTTGTCTAAAATTAACGTCTGTAAGTTCCTTACGCTGTATCCCGTAAATACTTGTTGAAAAATTGCCCGCCAACACATAGGCCGGTAGGAATAGGGCAAGTTTAATGGAGGTATAAAAGAAAAATATCATTTTGTTGAGAGTGCGTGGACTCGTTCTCCCGTATCATACTATATTGTAAGTTATTTTCTAGTGAGGTACCATTTTTTTGACTTAAGGGAGTGGAACCTGTCTGTGGTAAAGATGCCTGTATTTGTACATTTCGAAAGCCAAGACGTTTATTTACTAAGAAGAATTGTTATGTATTTTGACGTAACAGTAAAATATTATTGCGTAATGTTTTATACCAGCACGAAAAATGGCAATGTGAATGAATTTTGTGATTACTTTGTGCTTTTGATCTAGAACCGTACTTATAAGATCCTTATTTTTATTTTATGATGTAGACAGATATTCTTTTTATATCGTGGCCTATAAAGTAAATGTAGCTTACAACTGTTTTTACTTTCGTACCAACAATAAACACACGTAGATTTCTGCCACACATTGGTGAATTTGTACGTGTGTGAAACTCGTAGAAAATGTTAAGTAAGGTTTTACAACCACGGACTTGTAGCTTCATAGACGCGTATCCGTCATTATACGTTAGGTGCACGCCTGTGTAAAGCTTGCATTCAAAACTATGATACTGTGTCGACGTCGTCGATAGTTGTCGTGTCATAGACGAGTACTTGTCTATGATCCGGATCAAATGAGGACTACATTAGACCGACGCACACGTGAGCTACGCCTGATTTGTACGTAAAGTAGCGTCGCGTAGCGTGGATCTAATGTAGCTCTGCAAGTCTAGTTGCCACATAACATTTGTGGAGACCGACGCGCCTAGATCGGCGTACGTGGCCCATGTGGGCCCAATGTAATTCTACCTTGAAGCTAATCAACGACTCATATGACAGTTACAGAAAAAAGATTAAAAATAGTGATATATTTGTAATCTTTTTCCAAAAACTAAGAAAATTCCAGGTAACTTTCTAGAGAAATTGGATCATCGAGTTCCAATGTAACTACAGCCTAAAAAAACTAGGCAAACACTACAGAAACTTTTCCATCACACATTAGGGCGTTGTCCACGGTAACAATTTACGTAGTGTTGTCCAAGTATCGATTGTAACGTGATCATTAGGGTGCGTCTATCTGTACACAGCCTTGTTTGCACATCACGACACGATTCGTGGTGTGACGACCTCGCTTTATAGTTTTAAGTGACTTAATGGAATGTTTGCTTCGGCTCAAGGCTTTTTTTTTCAGGGTTTTCAATAGGGTTTGAAGTGTTTTTGGTCTTTATATTGAAATGTCTTTGTAGTGTTTTTAGGCGTTCTTTGTCATGAGCCAGCTTTTGATCTTGCTTGATGGAAAGATGATGGATGATGATCGCTGTATTCGTGATTTGTGTTTGTAATTGTGTACATACATACATATACATACATATTTCACAACTAATACACAACACCGTCTAGTCCCAAGCTAAGCAGAGGTTGTGTTATGAGTACTAAACAACTCATAAACACACTTATATATTTGTAAATACATACATATTATTATAGATAAATTACACCCTGACACAAGAAAAAATGATCATGCTCATCACACAAAAATTGTCTTGAGTGGGAATCGAACCCACGACCTCTGGCATAGCAATCAGGGCCACTAACGACTAGACAAACAGGCCAGGCCGATTGTTTCGAAAATATGTACGTGTTTTGTAGTATTACATGTTACCTAATCAAATAGATAGGTACTGTTTGCCTGCTTCATCTCATTTCTGGGCATAAATACGGCAAGCTATCTATTGCTCGCCGTCCGCAAACCCGCGTTAACAAGGACAGGAAATCGCCCAGCGTCCGCCGACGCCCGGGGTGTCTATTGCGACTGCGGTTGGGGCGTGCGGATATCCCCTCTCTCACATTACAGCCATCTCCTTAGTTTATATTACTGGTTTGCAGGAGGTGACAGCTTCTCATGCCAGGCGCGAGAAGTCACCGCCGCTGAAGTTCACTTATACTTAAGCCTTAAAAACAAAAACATTAAATAGCATTATCTTCGTTATGCATATGACGAAACTTCACGCTATAGATCATAAGCAAAATGGATCGACTTGGATGAATTCATTTAAACTTCGTAGACTGCATAAGCCTTAAGTTTTTGTTCCACTAAATTATTCATGAGTAGAGACATGCTCGCGGCTTCGCCTGCGATTTTCAACTGTTTTAATCTTGTTTTTCTGTTGTGATACTTTGAATACATTATGGGAAAAGTGAACTAACAATGTAAAGTTTTTGTTTGTTCGTTATTTTGATAGTCTTCGAAACATCTTAATTTTTAGTGTGCGTCTTCTACATAACAAATGTTAAGACTACAGCGATATGTATGTATATTAAATCAGAACCATAATAACTTCTATAGACAAGTTGCCGTTACTTAATGTAAGAATTTTATGACGCAGTATTTAGGTTGAAGTACCTAAGCAACCACTCCCAAGTCTTAGTCATAAAACAAATTAATTTTCACGAAATTCACGCGAACTTCATTTCAAAGCGCAACGTGAGTGTTGCATTTCATGAAAAATTAATAAATTAAGGCAATGCTTCAACCGGGGCTGTCTTACAAAGCACCCCTTATATTTTCCCCGGTGAGAGCGGCATAATTACTGAACACGTTAGCGGAAAGTAATGAAAATCGTCTTTCAGAACGCCCAATTTGCATACAACAGAACCCCACAACACGCCCATTATATTACATTTTTATGTTTTAAACCCTCGTTTCTTTATACGCTATTTATTTACAAACGCCATTGAAACGTAGGTACATTTATTTTTACATAAATATTGCTCATTTAAAATAATAATTTGTACGTACTCCTACAATTTTCTTTTGCACCTCATTCTTCTGAAGGAAAATGACATTGCATTCTATCCACCAATTATTCAATTAAAACCAAGGGGTGAGATTAAATGGCACAAATTAAACCGTTTAAATAACGCTTCAGCGGCCATTTTGGATTCCGAACTGTCACTTTTGGCGCGCATTTTGACGACCAATTAGCGTTCCGAATTTGAAAGTGTTTGTGTGGAATGTTTTAATTGAAACAGTGAACAAATGAACGAGTGAACGATTGAACAAGTTGTAACGACAGTTCGCTATACAGGCGGGATGCCATTTGCCACGGCGACCGTATTCTGCTTAGTCACCCATTAAACTGTATACAGGGTGTCATGAACACGTGCTGACGATATCGGCAAATTTTTTCAGAAGCTCATTAGAGGTAGTATTTTTTATATGAAAGGCCGTTTTCCTCGATCGGTTTAGGAAGAAAAAATACATTCAATGGACTACATAAAGCCATGTACTCTGTTCAATTAATGGCCTCGTGTTTTGTACATAAAAGCGTAATGAATATACCAGGCTTATGCGTTACAAACATCTATGAATCATCCAAAATTCCTTAATTAAAACAGTTTTTACAAAGCACTTTTTTGGTTTTATGCTAATATTTTCCAGCTACATGACAAGGCAAAAAGTGCTTAACGCCACTACATTTAAAGCATGTAATAAAAAGTTTCACTACACAAGCGCAGGACATCTTTATTACTTTCCAACCCTCTTAGAACGGCGGATTAAATGTGCATCTCTTTCACACCTGAGAGTTTTATAATGAGTGGGAAAGGGACGGACATATTAGGCTTATAGAATACAAAAGGCAAATTGGTTTCGCTAGGCACCCTCAGTCGCACCCCAGCTTTGCATGACACGTGGCCTGTTTAGGGGATGATTTTGAAAGGGGGTGTTTACTTAAGCTCCATTTTGTGCAGTTCGGTAGCTTTAATTCCTTTTTAGTATTATATTAAATTATAAGCATTTTTCTGTGCCTAGCTGTTTGTTTACAGGAAAAAATCATGCTTTTCTTGATTGATACAGTAAGATATAGTCAATTATTAATATTTTCCTGAACATTTTCCGTTGAAGACGGAATTTTTTCTTTATTTGAAAACCAGGAAAAATATTTTTAGAACTAATTTAGCTTGTTTCATTTCGTGGAACCCTTTGAAATGTAACAAAAGAGAAGGAAAAAAAAAACAGATCGGGCCAAAAAATCGGCACACCTTTTGAAACAGAATTTATTCTGTGAGCATCGATGTATGACGTCAGCGTCCCTTATGTGTAATCATTGTATTTAATCAACGGGTGGTCACGTGCCGGTCCGGGATCAGGGAGGGTAGTTTATTTCGTCCCATTGTGTAGCCAACTGTTGGGTACCAAAAGTTTTGGCGATACGAATCTTGTATGATTGGTACTGTAATTGGTTCGAGTTTAAATTATGTACTATAGAATTGGAAGGGTTGGGCAGAACGTTTGGTTTTACCCAGATATATTTTCGGTGTTGAGAGCAGTGGTGGCCAAGTGGTAACGGCCCCGACTTACGAGCGGTCGCGGGTTCGAACCCAGCTAGGTGCATTTGTGTAATTTATTTCGTCGCCAATGCTCTCAAAACGGTTAAGGAGAACATCGTGAGGAAACCGGTATGTCCTAGAACATGTGACATCCACCAACCCGTACTGGGCCCGCGTGGTGGATTACGGCCCATTCCTTCTCCTAGAGAGGAGGCCTGAGTCCCAGCAGTGGGAACATTAAAAAGGCTGATGATGATGATGATGATTTTCGGTGTTGCTTTTTGTCAGACTAGAACCTACCAGTATTTTATTTTTTTTAGTAATTCTTTTTCTTTCTTTCTTTTTAGCTTATCTTTGTCCCTGAGTAGCATCAGTCCTGTCTTTGGCAGGGGCCAGTCTTATTGATCACGCATGGGACACACGCGCTTGTGAACCGAACTTGGTTCTTATTGGACGACGAGCTAGCCACTGCTCGCCATCTAAAAACCCACGCTTTTTAGATGTTGCTATGCTAGCGTTTTTTTGTAAAGATTTTTGAAAAGGTCAACATTAAATAATTCTGAGGCTTATATAGACAAATAACACTGACATAAACTAGCTTACGTGCCTACGTATTAAATTAGCAAAAACATTGACATTTAAACAGTATTAATTCGTTGAAATGATTTACGAACTCAAGATAAAAAGATTATTGTTTATCTTTTAAAGATAAAATGATCTTTTATAAAGAAACATACTGTTAACAGATGATCTAACGAAGGAGACATTTTGTTCAATTGAGTGCAATTGTTTTAACGTTCATTCGCTTCAGTGAACAAAGTTACTTTCATTATGAAAGTAGATATATAAGGGCTATACTGATGATAATCTTAATTTGTAACTAATCATATCAATATCATAAGGACGAAAGCTGTAAGTGTGTGTATAAGTTTGTTACGTCTTCACGGTTGAAAGGCTGAATGGATTTCGATTAAAATTGGTACACGAGTAAAACATGTCCTAAGATACTTTAGATCTCGGAAGTATGTCAAAGTCGAAACGTTTATTGCGAACTAAGGGTGTTTTTAATATCGAGCGGATATCTTCACGTGCGGATTTTCTCCGCATGCGTAACCTTCGCAAATGTTATTTTCATATTTTGATTATGTGCTTATTGGGACGCGTTTTTTGCCTTTTGAATTTTTTTGCATGCGGAGCAAATCCGCATGCGTGATGGAATCTGCATGATATCTATATATACGTAAGTGGACAATGTTGGTGTTACATCTAGTATTTTTTTTTTTTTGCATAATTTTCTACCTACAATCATACGAATAAAACCGCTGGGTAGCAGCTAGCAGTATTTTGTTTTTCATAAACACCAACAAATATGAAAAGAACAAAATAATACTTTACGGTGCCAGGAACACAAAAATGTCTAGTTCAGTACCTCTACCATGAGTTTTAAGCAATAGTATTCGTCGCTACTCGATATCGACGCTCTAAATATTTTGTATGGCAAATTTTGCAGCGCCTCTAGCGGTCACTTGCAGAACCAAAATTTGCCATACAAAATATTTACGGCGTCGATATCGAGTAGCGACGAATACTATTGCTTAAAACTCATGGTAGAGGTACAGTAGACCGCAAGTAAGTGGTAATACTTTGACCTTGATTTGACCTAGCATAGAACTCAATTAAAATAGAATACAAAGCTAATTTAAACAAGTACTTATTTGATTGACACGTCGACTGAACAAAATAATGTAGGTACCATTGTGGTCAATTCAATGATGCCTTAATGTTCGAAAAACAAACAAATTCAAATAATTAGAATGTCTCAATCGAAATGAAGCTCAATTGTCATGCTTAACCCTATAACCGCTTGCGTCGTATTGGTTCAACGAGTATTTTCGTATCCTATACCTCCACCTTTCGTGTTTGCGATTGGGTACTCCATCTCGTTTGGCTTTTCAATCTCCATAGGAAACAGAAGAGCTGACGAGATGGAGTATTTGGTCGTGGATGTGCGACTCTGTCGGAATAAACCCGAGTGTTTGTCGAGTATATCCGAAGTACGCGGTAATTTTTTACCCTTATAAAGGTAAAAATTGCCAATTCCCATAGGCAGCAATATCATATCAGCGAAAAACAATTTCAAAATTGGTGAACCTTCAGTAGCTATTTTCCGTTCCTAAAAATACGGGAATAGCCCGTCAGATCACAACCAATCAAGAAGTTTGATCCCAAAATGGCGACAGATCATCGTCAAGCAGCCACCTTTTTCTATTTACCCTGAATGGGATTTAATATAAGCTCCATAGCCGTAAATAAAATACGCTCAACGCGAAAATAGAGGATGAAATAGATTCCGCTCGAGCGATATCGAAAGGGACATTAATTTTCTGCCTACTTAAATTGTAAGGATGTGTAAGGTAGAAGATTTCAGCGTACTAAGCACAAGTCTTTTGTTTGAAAAGGAATGGTATTTCAATTATTGGTTAAATTGTGCCTAAGATAAAGGTAAAAAAAAATTGGTTTACCAGTAAATTTCAGTAGTAAAAGTTTTGTTTATATATCAAAATAGCCGAAAAGACGGAGTATCTACGGACCGTTATTTTCTAGACAGAAATAATAAAAAGTACTAATTGTAACGAAAGGGCAGCAAAAATGGCCATATCACTGATAAAAAGATATATTTTTATTTAGTTATTTGCACGAACCCTGCTGGCTCAATAAAAGGCCGCATTTCGTCTCAACTGCTTGTAGAAACAAGTTGATATATTCAGAGGCCGAATTTTTTATTGCTTACGATCAACAATAATAGCAACAACCGATTCTCCTTGACTACAACTTCCAACTGATACACAGTACACTTTCATTCATACGATTTCAATCAACTTTGCCTACATTTCGCAACTGACTAAACAAACTTCGTAAAGAATCCTTTCAAAAAGCACACAAAGAAGTTCGCTACCGTCTTGAAGATTCTAGTTTCTTTTCATTTCGCAATAAAGCGCCATAGGTACCTACGGTTGGAATAAAAATTATTTGAATGGTACAAAAAATAGAACCGTTGAAATCGCTTTTGACTTGTACCATTGGTTACTAAGGGACATCGTTTTCCGCCACCTGTCATCACGGAGTCCGTACCAGAGGATTTGCAAGGCACCTTTTATGCTTAACTTGTCTTTAACATATAGAATTTTTCAGATATCCCAATAAATTCGGATTAATTCTGTTCCCTTGACGAGAGTGATGTGGAATATTCGTCTCAGATTTGAATAATCACGTTTTGAAGGATTGATGCGAATTTTGGGATGAATGTCAATGTGTTTTTATTTTTTCTACATTTTGAAGCATAGACAAGATTTATTTGATTAGAGAGGTGATGGCTCAGTGGTTAATGCGCTAACTTGCAAATCGAACGTTTTAGGTTCATATCTACGCAAGCACTTTGTGAATATCAAAATCAATGATCTCAAACCGGTGAAGGAAAACATTGTAAGGAAACCAACATGTCCTAGAACCGAAAATTTGATGACATGTGACATGCACCAACCCCCACTAGGCCTGCCTGGTGGATTACGGCTCATTCTCTCTCCTAGAGAAAAGGCCTGAGTCCCAGCAGCAAGAACATTATAAAGCTGATTACGCTAATGATAGACAAGATTTATTACTTAATCTTAAACTATTTGTTTTTGGAAGTAAGTCAATTAATCAAATAGTTTCAAATACAAGTCGACAACTTACTTTCGTGACTTATAAAACCTTTATACATTAACAAGAAATCGGCATTGTTTGCTCAAATATCTGCAAGACAAATTAAAGCAGCTCCTTAATACTTTATACAACAAATAGTTGTCGGACTAACATTATTGATGAACACCAAATTGAATTTTAAAAGTATGCCAACACAAATAAATACAGTCGTTGGTATTTACAACTTCGAAAATGAGGTTCCTAACTTTGCCTTAAGCCTTTCGAAGCAATATTGAAAGAATTTTACCAAGTTAACAAACATTAAACAATGTATTTAATTTAAAATTTAATTGAAAGATAATTAAAAGTTCAGGCACTTGAGCTATTATTATTTTTTCACGAATAAAGGGCCTTAAAACGTTATTTTTTTTTTAATTATTGAGTTTGGAACACTTTAAAATAACAATAATTTTATGGCCTTTTTTAAAAATTAGATTAATATTTTCTTTACGCGTGGTTTCCCAGACTTTATTGTCTTGTTTTTTTTTTTTTATTTTACGTTTTAAATAACGCAGTATTTACAACACGCGGGGTGAACTCACCAAAACTCAACCTCATCAATATAGAACTCACACTTTCGTATTATAGGATCATAAAAATCCGCCGATTCTATCTTTTTTATTAATTGAATAAACCCCCGTTGGGATTATGTGACGTAATACCTCATCTTTTTCGAATAAACTCGTATAATATTAACGCACAAGATGATGTCAAGATTCCTTATCAAAAATCTTCGGGAATAAATTACATACGGTTTCGTTTTCGCAGATTAACTTTTTCAATTCTTTGTTCGGTTTACTCAGCTACTTACCTGGAAATAAAAGAAATCAATTGTTAAAAGGTTTTGCATGAACAGACATAGACACAGATAATAAACATAAAAAAATACCTTAAAAATTAAATGCACGGAAAAGAGGTAGTGTAACAAATCTTTTTTACAACTACCCGCACCGCTACTTATGCTACTCAATACTAGATGGCGTTGTGTTGATGACGCGTATTCCTGAATTGCGGTGTTAAGATTCTCCGTGACTTAGTGACCTCTGCTAGAATGTTTTGAAATTGGATGTACTCGTCTAGTAGCACATTTGAGGGTTATGTCCTACTAGTCTTGTGCCAAACTGTCTAATTTGCCGTCTTCGTCTTTCTTGGGAAAAGGTCATCCTCTTTAGTGTTGCTCCCTGTTGTGCAATCCCTTTCCCCAGTAAGGGATTGCATAACAAGGAGAAACAATGTGACGTAACATGCACTGTAACACGCAATGAAAGAATTTGCCGTCCACATTGTCGCAGTGTATCATGCAATGTAACAGAATTATCATAGAACGCGTGGCGCGCGCAAACCGTGCACACTACGCGCGACCAGAGCATTTCAATTCTGGAAACAGATACTACGTTACATGTTATTTTACATGAGTCTCTTCCCGGTTTTACTGTTGTTCAGTGTTATGCAACCCCTTCAGTAGCATTATAACGTGTTGTTTCATTAAAATGACATTAAAGGTTTTCTTGAAGCATCAGCCTGCAGTTACAAAACAGCTTACGTAGTTTGAAACTTAAACCAAGAATCAATAAGACGACGGGGCGTAAGACAAATACAAAATTAATAAAACATTCCTTCGAACGGGAATTATTTGCGGAAAAATTAATTACTTTCTGAAGAATTCCTATTACGAAGTCGATCTTTGGATATGAGACTTCCATTCGACTTGGAGAAGTATTTTTAGCTACGGAAATGTGTTGACGACATCAATTATTGGGGAAGGTATTTTCACTTTCATGTTGCTAGACATGTATGTGGAACTGTAGTTCCATAATTATATAATGGAGATCAGAACTAGAGTTCTGATCTACGAGCCCTTCCCAGTAGGGGCCGAGGCCTAGTCTGGGGTTCTGTTAAATCTGAATGAAAATCCGTTGAGTAGTATTTGGGTTTATCGCATGCATACAGGCACAAACGCGGTGAGGATTTATAATATACAAGGATAAAGAAAATAATATTATGAGTACAGATTCACACAGATGAACTAATAAAAACCCTGCATCTCCGCAAAAACTTAATCCACATTCACAATGGAAAATTAAGAAAATCTCCAGAAAAAAAAACTAATCTAGAATTGAAACGGCTACTTCGATAATAGTTTTTTACTTCGCTGGACTTTTTGAAATTGGCATAAAAGCTGCGCAAATCTCTGGCCTCACTCCAAACAGTTTTTCTTTTGCACTTAAAAGAAAAGGTGAAACTTAGTGAAGAGTGGAAATTCTATTGCCTTGGGCATAAAGGGGCTCTTTGTGCTCAAACCCGTAGAATAATGGTATCGACGATCGATTTGTACGCGACAAAACTCCGGAGGATTTCCAATTCCGATCAAGTATGAAATGTTATGTGTGTACTATTGTGTGTGTACCTGAGAGATGTGATATAACATAATAATAATAATATTGCACAACTATCACACAACACCGTCTAGTCCCAAGCTAAGAAGAGCTAGTGTTATGGGTACTAGACAACTGATTAACATACTTAAATATATTTCTAAATACATACACATTATAGATAAAGTACACCCAGACGTAGAACAAATGATCATACTCATCACACAAACATTTGTCCTGGGTGGGAATCGAACCCACGACCTCCGGCGTAGCAGTCAGGTTCACTAACCACTAGACCAACAGGCCAGTCAAATGGAAATGAACTGAGGAAGCTAGCCTTATATACGCTACTCGTATTTACTGAAGATCGCAGTAGGATGGATGAACAAAGTTTCATAGACGGTATCAAATGTAATGACGTAATCTAGATACTGAATAGATCGCCGTACCAATGAAAAATAGAGTAAGAAGTTTGTTATAAAAGGGGGTTATTTATGTAAAGGTTTTTTTTATTATCATGCGGATTCCATCACGCATGCGGATTTGTTCCGCATGCTTATGTCATTTTCATACAATTATTTAGTGTAATGCGGGGAATAAGTACGCTCGCGTGCGGGGCGCGTGCGTGATGAAATACGCATAATGATGCACAACACTGGAATCATTACTAGTATTGTAGACAATTTAAAAAAAAAATGCCTAACATTACCTAACAGAACCTAGGGGCCAATCAAGTATTACGTAAGGAGATTTTTGCAAATTTTAACCCCCCCTCTCCCTCGACAGTAAAAGTAAGCAAAGATCTAACCCTCCCCCTCACGCTTACGTAAACATTGCTCAGTGATATGTGACTGACTACTCATTTTCATGTGATTTTGAAACATCGACATTGTTCTCTTAAAAAAAAACCGCTGACGTAATCACCATCCACACCCACCCATCCCCCATATCATCAGAAATAAGCAAATCAAAGACCCCCCACCCCTGTAGTGCTTACGTTATACTTGAATGGCTCCCTAGTTACCGTTCACCACAAAAGCACTAATTCTCTATCCACATTGTGGCAACCTTATCGCCATATTAAACAGCGAACCTTGACCCCCAACCAGTATTTGAGCAAAGTAACTTGAATGCTAGCAAACAAACGAAACGCGACGCCAAATAAACCCAAATTGTACAACGAAAAACGATATTGACGGTTAGGGGTTTTCGTAAGCAGAATTACGACCCTTTGTTCGGGAGGGGGGTGTTAGGGATGAAACTCAATGCGACACCCAGACAAATAGTGTGACTTGCAAAACTTCGCGATTTTGGTTCAGAGACCAATTTTTGGTAAGCCGAACGTAATGAGATGGGTAGTGAGTATCTATTGGTCTTTTAGAGTGACATTAAAGAAGTATTCCTGATTCGGAACTAATTCTTTCCGCACCAAAAGTTTCGGCACCCAAGCTATTCCTCTTTCCGCACCAATAGGTTGTTGTGGTGTTAATTTGGTGCCGAATCTGGAAACAACATATCAAAAATACCTAATGGTGCCGAAAAAATCGGTGCCGCAACAGGAATACTTCTCAATAAAGCGGGAACTATATTAGACACACCGACGGACACGTGAGCCACGCCTGATTTGTACGTAAAGACGCGTCGCGTAGCGTGGATCTAATGTAGCTCTGCAAGTCTAGTTGCAAAATAAAACGTATGGAGACCGACGCGCCCAGATCAGCGTACGTGGCCCACGAGTGCCCAATGTAATTCTGCCTTAACATTAATAACGCGGGCGTCCCTTTCACTCATTCTTCTTCTGCTCTAGTTTTATTGTGCGTAGAATCGCGAAGTACACCAAACTATGTGAAATACATAATAATAATATTGTATTATCCGCTACCAGTTTCATTTGTATACTATCTCTACATATTACGGCTGTTTATGTCGCAAAAAAACGTGTATTTCGACACTCTCAAGGGAATCATAATTCATAGGGTACTTCCTGTTAACCTAGGATCCTGAAATTTAGCATGAAGCAAAAATCTCAAATCTATCAATTTGTAAAAAAAAAAAAAACTTTATTGTGTTTCGGAAAAATCTTCGAAACTAGATTCGGGAATTGAATTGTTTTGCTAAATATATTTATACGGAGCTCTCAATGAGCGAGTCCGGCTCGCACTTGCCCAGCTTTTTTTTAATCGAACATCTACGAATTATGCACCTACTTAGACTAGGCAGGCAGGGTCGAAGCCTACTGGGGTCATGGGTTAGTTCCGAAAGGAATGCTCGGCCCCGGCACGATAGGCTACGTAGGAACGGGGTAGGTTTTTAGTCAGTAAGAGTCTGACACTACTTCCCGCTCCGCCCAAGGGCGGGATTTGTCATTGGATGATTTTACCTACCATAAAAAAAAAAAAAAAAAAAAACCTACTTAGACTAAATCATATGTATTTTTTTATAATAACTTAAAAAATTGGATATACCGATCAAATACAAGTTTAATATACCAACTTGTAAAAGTAGATCATTTACAAGCAGACATCGTTAGACCGATGTAATATTTTATGAAGTTCTACAAAGACGATTCGACACGAAACGGAACGGACTGCAGCGACAAATTGTATCGGCTCCTTGGTAAATATATATTTCTATACTGTATCAAAGAACTCGGGGTCGGTTGAACCAAATTAGGAAAGTCTGGCGCATTGTTAGGAGAAATATAAGATAACAGCAATTTCAGTAGGTATTTAATTTACGAGACAATTTCAAATACTTTCGTAAAGTAAATTATAGATAGACAGCTAGAACCATGTCGCTAAATATTTATGAAATTATATTACGTGAAGGCAAGTGAAAACAGGCATATATATATATATATATATATATATATATATATATATATATTTTTTTTTTTATTTAATACACTTACTCGAAAACCCGCTCTTATCCCACAGCTTTTAGGCCCGTAATGGATTTTTTCCGCATTAGTGCAGAAAAGTTTGATCGGTTCCGCCACAATTTTATTGTAATAAAATGTTTACGAGGCGCGTGTTAACCCTAACCTATGATTATAGGTAGGTATTGAAAAACGTCAATTGACACACGTGCAAATTTGTTAATGCAGCCCTCGGCTTTAAAACAGACGCGCCTACGGCTCGTGCGGACTTGTATCAAAATGTACTGTTGCTGAATAACACACATATTTTAAACAATGATTGGCTTGTTCTTAATTCAAAATGGTCTTTTGCGTGTTTGAATTTAGAATCGGCTAAACAGTATTTAATTTAAAATAAGCTACCAGTTTATATTTTGGCAGAATTTCTTTGAAGTGAAGTTCAGTGGCTGTTTTAATTTATTCGCAAATTGATACCTAATAATTCTGATGTAAAATCGGTGTAGTTTAGTGTCTACGCAACTGGACAGTATGTGGATTCATTGAAACAGCCGCAATTTGGTAAAATAGAGCTGAGAATTATTGTAGTATTGACCACCACAGCGAAGCTGACCGAGACAGCTGACCCGAAACATTTGTTGGCAAATACTGCAAAAAAGTTCTAATAGAACACAAAGTGACTTAAAGTAACTGTAAACTACATGATTTCTAAACTTAACACTGGATGCGAACCAAACCAACATGCGAAATCAAAATTAAAAAAAAAATCTAACCCATAAACTTTTAAAAAGGAGGTTACTAATTTATTAGAGAGAATATAAAGGAAAGACGAAAATCATAATTGTTATTCAAAAGAAATCAAAACATTCCCTACTATCAAAGGCAGAACCAATAAAAATATAAATCTTCACAAACTAACGTCCGCCATTTTGTTTCGAATTGAAAAAGGAATAAGAACAACGGACCAATGCGATCCATTGCTATCAAACCTCACGCATACGTTCATAAAATCCAATGACTTGAAAAACACTAGGAAAAACTGTGAAATTTTAACCACATATAGGGATGCAAAACTAGATGGAACGTGTTAGAAAAATACCTGTTGCTCGACCTAGATACGGTTTAAGTCTGAAATAGTAAAATTCTTTTTTGAAAACATTTAGTTTATGCCATTTTCCGGTTGCGTATCCAAAGAGTAAAAACGGGACCCTATTTCTAAGACCCCAGTGTCCGTCTATCTGTCAACAGGCTGTATCTCCTGAACCGTGATAAATACACAGTAGAAATTTATAATGTTGCCGTTATAACAAAAACTACTAAAAATAAAATAAATAGGTATTTAAAGGGGGCTCCAATACAACAAACGTGATTTTAGTTTGCCGTTTTTTTGCTGAGAACGGCACGGAATCCTTTGTGTGCAACACCTCGCACTTGGTCAGTTTTTTATTAATAAATTCGAGATTGATATCTTACGCGGAAAGCTTTACTAGTTGATTAATTGGCCATTTACGCCAGCTATAGATAAAGTATACCACATGTATGCGGTAACACACTATGCAGAAGTCAAGACACAATGTCACTTTCCGGCCTTAAATCCAGCTCCAAATTTTGACATCTGAAAGGTCACTAGCCGCGCTTAAATCCAAATAAGGCGTGCGATACACAAACAACGGTGCACGGTGTCGCGGAGGGCCAGCGAACAACACTTGTTGCTATACCGCCTATTTATAGCACTGGCCTATTTGCTACAGTGTGTATTCCGGCTTATAAATAGAATTTATTTGAGGAATGTACTTCAATCTTGTTGCAATTGGGGCCGCAATTAGAGGAATGTTTCTTTTAGCTGTTATGTATAAACACATTTTGTGGTTTTCGCTTCGTGTGTGGCAAGTTTGGAGTGTTCGATGGTTAATTCATTTTTAATAGCACGTAGCTCTTTAGGTGAGAAATCATCCAACGACTCCCGCTCTATGGCAAAGCGCGAGGGCGTGTTATTCCTATGTTCCTTCTTTCTTTGCTTCTTTCGAAGCGAAACCATCGCCCCAGTAGGCTTCGACCCCTACGATTTGCTGAAATATCCTTAAGGCGTCCGGACGGCGGGCTATCCATTGTTCGCTGTCGGCAACCACGCGCCTATAGCATGTTATGTAGCTCTAAATATACAAGAATTATAGACATATTATCAAAATTACGCTTCTCATACGACATCTATCAATAACTAAATCTTCGGTAGTAATAAAGACTAAATCCTTTTAATTCACAGCTTGTATTTACATTCAATCGGTTAACGAATCTATTGATTTCTATAAAGCTTAATATTTTCAAGTAAAAACATACTAAAAATGCTTTTAGCGTGCGATAAGCGGACCGTGCGAATCGCGTTACTGGGGCGCGTATTACACTACGTGATTCCGAATAAAGCCGTTCCGATAACTCGATATGCGAACGAGTACAAATTAAAATCGATGCTAAGCGGAGCCAAATGGTGTAGAAAACGGCCCAACTTGATAATGTATGGCTAGGGCTGAGGTTTGAAGACTTTCCTGGTTTTATTGAGCAAAAATGGTAAGAGATTTTTATTATTTTGCAACGTCAGAAGTTATTATGAAAGCGTACAGGATTTTTTCTTAGACTCATCAGAAATTTTACTATTTGTAGGCATTTCAAAATCTGCTTTGAATTAGATTATTATTGGACAAATACAATTAGAATAAACAAACAGTCGATTATACTCTTTATTGTATACTTACCATAAAGAAATGCAATTATATTATTTAAAAAAAAAAGTAAAATTAATCGCCTATTAAATGACAGGCAAGTCATTTTGATACAACTGTAGAAGTTGACTTACTACGTGGTATTATTTTTATGAAAACCTCGGCGAGTCTTTCTTCTCAAAATCAAACTAAATACTACAAAACTGCCATCCCTAACCCATCACATTTCATGTTCAAAACTTGGCCTACCGCTCCAGTTATCACCAAATCTAATGACGATTGAAAAACTTATATCGAGCATAACTTTAAAATATCGTTTTGCAAATTTCGAACTAAGTTTGGTTGAATAATTCGCGTTAATTCAGGCATAATATATATTGCTTAACTTTCACAATCGGTTCATGAAGGCACTTAGTCATCATACTTATAATGGTATAAATTTGAAATTGGTTCTTTTTTTTTTCGCAATAACACTGGCCGTTTTTTTATGACCATTCAATTTAGTATTCAGGTAGTCCCAGGCAAAAATCAACACAAATGATTTATTACTACAAGATTTCTTTAAAAAAAGAAAACACCCATTGCGGAAAACGACTAGTCCGCATCAAAAAACGGTAAAAAAAATATCGTTTGTTGTATGGAAGCTCCACTTAAATATTTATTTTATTCTGTTTTTAGTAATTGCGGTCATAGCGGCAACAGAAATACATCATCTGTGGAAATTTCAACTGTCTAGCTATCACGGTTAATGAGATACAGCCTGGAGACACACGGACAAACAGCGGACTCTTAGAAATCGGGTCCCGTTTTACCCTTTGAGTACGGAACCCTAAATAACCGCTTTTCCATTATTGCGATAAAACATATTTCAGAATGTATTCGAGAACAATAAAACTGCCATGTTAACAAAAAAAAAACACTACATGACCAGTAGCATTTCAATAGGATTACATAATATTTGCATAATAAAACATTTGTTGTAATTAGCAACAGCGCAGCACATAATATATGTCATGTCACACAACAGTAATATGTTAAACATGTCACAAATTACATTTACATGAAGAGAAAACATAAATAATTCGAGTTTGATTAACAGAAGGGAAATAAACGCAATGCAGCTACCGACACGGCACAGTAAAACAGTTCAAAGGTAAATAAAGAGGTCCTACATACAAATAAGGTCTTTTTTAGAGATCTGAAAAGGAAAAAAAGAACCCCTTATACGATCAGTTTGTTGTCTGTCTGTCTGTTAAGACCCTTTATATCGGGAATGCCGAGATGAAATTAAAACCATATACTCAGGTCTGCAATCCCTTGAAGCTGTGAAAAAATCAAACTTCTGAGTTAATAAAAAAAAAAGATACGGTCTTTTATGTCGCCAAAAAACGTATATTTCAACACACTTCAAGGGAATCAAAATTCATTTAAATCTAAAAACATTTTTTTTTTGTTACGTCATTAAAAAAACTTTTTTGCGATTCGAAAAAATCTTCGAGGCTACATGCGGGTACTGAACTATTTACGTAGATAAGTTTGTACAGAACCCTCAGTTTGCTAGTTTGACTCGCACTTGCCCAAATTTTTGTAAAATACCTACCCCAAACAAAATTGGAGACTACCCTACTTTTTGATCAACCAAATTAATATTTCGAAAGTATAGTAGCCGATAACTGACAACATTGCCATTTTTTTTTAGATGAAATTAAATCCTCAATTAACTAGTGGAGCGGGGTGTTTCAGACTTTTACTGACTACACCCACCTGTGTTCACCCTTTGTCCAGGCCCATAATAACTCTTTACGCAACCTGGCAACACTAACTCACAATTTGTTTATGCAGTAACGCAGTTATGTACATTAATGAATATTAACAACAGTAAAAGTCCCATAAATATATCAGATAGCATAAACTTAGAAACCAACCGAGTTATAAACTCTAAAAAAACACTTAAATACTCGACGTACAAACCACATAACCACCCTCTTTCCTGTGAAACTTTAAAAAAGTAATTAATGAACTCCGTTAACGCTGCTTACAAAACTTGTCTAACTTGATCTCTGGTGGGTGGAATAAGAAACTAAAATGCAGCACAAACGAATTTTGTTTAGTGACAACTAGCGCCATTGTTGGGGTTCAACTTATAGTGGTGGGAAAGGGAAGTCGCGCCGTCCATTTACGGGGCATGATTTAAATACGGCGCCATGTTTTATCTGGCATCTGCGACGTGACGGAACAACTAAGCACGCTCGTTTTGACGTTAATCGTGAGTCGGGGTGCGTAGGTACGAATTAAAAAAAAAAAAAAGAATTTCCCGATGTTTTTGATATTTTATGGGGTTTTTTATGTGATAAGGCTTGTTAATTGAATTGTTTTACACCGGAAGAATAGCTTTTTTTTACTATTTTAGCCGGTTTATTCTGTTAAAATATGACTGAGGACACTTATGTGAAGTTAGCTATAAATACAACTGATGGTAAGAAATGGCAGCTCACTTTACTATGGTGAAGTGAATTTTACAGAATAGCGCTGATCTAATGTCTTTTTTACATACCATGGGATAGATGACAGCAGGGCGGAAATATGTATCTTTAAGGTAAGAGAAAGAGATAGGTAGCTACATTGTTTTAATCCGACAGCTGTCACCCGCACCATCCTATAGCAATTTAAGTATAGGGCATAGACATATATATTACTAGCGTAAGGACCAGGCCAACCGCGCGATTAAATGGCACTAGCGCGCTGGCCCTAAAATTACAGTTTAGGGCCAACGCGTCTCAGTTGACAGTGGCCCGTGTGCGGGAGTGAACGAATACTCGCTTGTCATAAAAATTCCTATTTGTCTGGTAAAAGGCTGCAAAAATTATGATACAAAGGTTAAAAAGGAACATGGGATATCGTATCATCGGTAAGTAACCTTACATTAATTTTGTTACCATTAAGTTATTAAATAAACACATTTTAAAGCGATAAATATTTTACTACCGAATACCACAATGGCAGCCATTGTGTGGCCGGTACTGCACGCGTGAAGTGCACGAAGTAAACTTGTACGGACGTAATTTTTACTTCATTGTTGTACTTAGTACTTGTAATTTTGAATTTTAGTATCTAATGTGTTTTTTTTTATATTCAATAAGGATAAAACAAAAATATATTTACAAGAAATAAAAATCTTAGAAACGATACCTATCTAAAATTTGAAATTGAATATTTTATTCTTAATATATTTTGAAATATAGTTTTATTTTCTTCACGCTGAGATGACATTTAAACTACCTAGCTTTTGCCTACGACTATTCCGCGTAAATTACGAAAAAATAATAATAATGTAGCTTACCTACATGCTTTCTTGAGGCTCAATCTTAGTCCGTACCACATAATTATCATCGAAAACGGTTCAGTAGTTGAACCGTGAAAACGCGGTAGACAGTTATTTTCGTATTTGTAATATAAGTAAGTAAAAGTATGGATATATGGACCAACTTCCGATGACGATGATCTTTTTTCAATTACAGATTTCCAAATGATGCAACGCGTAAAAAGATTTGGAGTCGCATTATTCGGGAACAACGACCGAACTGTACCTACCTTTATGGACATGCAATTGATTTAATTGTACCTACTGACTGCTAAAATACGAAATAAAAAACCTATACGCGCGAACAAGGTTACGTCGATCACCTGTGCAGTGCGGCAGTCACGTAATTCGAATGAGTTATCACAGATGTCGCTATTTTTGCTTGTATTATGAAAGTTTATAAGAAATGTTCAGTTGGGCGCATCCTTCCTTTCGAAATCATTGGTATAGGGATGATAAATGATATTTATTTTGCAAATAGGTTCTTAAAAACACTTTTACACGGAATTCTTTTTTTTCGTCAATTTTAACTAGTAGAGGCCGGTGTTTCCTAGCTTACTAGCCTGAGAAGAAACACCGAAACAAACTCAGGGGTCACAGTCTCTTTTAAAGTCCATACAGCAAACGATGTAAAGGTCAAAACATTTGAGAACCATGCAGATTGGGAGTCTGGAATGGTCTTTTGAATAAAGAACCACACAGTTCTGAGTGGACCTGTCCAGTCAGTGCAAGCATTTGTCAGTATTCGTGTCAACTTAGGACTACTAAGGAGCTCAACGACTTGACGAACAATACCAAAGAAAGATATTTGGGTAGGCGTATATAGATTGTAACTATAAATATATATATATATAACTACATAGATTGAAAAATAAAGTCGTCTTAACGTAAAAAAGAACATAAAATGTTTCTAAAAGTCACACCCATCTCTAATGTTATAATTCCGCTCGATATTAAAGCGTTTAGCGCTAACGCTATTACATAAATTCTATCGAAATTTTGACTCCATTTTAGCAACAAATTAAAATCGCAGAATTATGTTAATGGAAAAGGTTTTAGAACTGTTGTAGGGCTATGAGCCGTGACCTTGAAATTCAAGAATTAAGTCGGACCGTAAATATTCAATGCTCAAATAAATAATAGTTATTATTTCCCGAATTAGCAGTGCTCAATTATCTTTATTTGTAGGGATGAACTTGTTTTCATTTTTAATCTTTTGAATACCGTAATTAGAGACACAATAGAAAGACAATAGGTGTGCGCGTTCGCTTGGGGCTTGAGTAATTAAATGTGAGTTTTTTTGTAAGAAGATAAGGTACCTATTTGTTTTATTAGTCAGAATCAGATATCTGCTTTTAGACGGCATACCGTGTATTATTTTATTGTAACTATTTTTAAACTAAAATTTCTTATATTCCGACTTGAATCCTTACTCGACCTGAACCTTGAGTCCATACTGGACAAGGATAACAGCGAGCAGAATCGCTAATGCGAGGAAGCAATCAAAGAAGGCCTAACACAAAAAATCACACAGGCACACTGAAGTGAGGGACATACTTTAACTAGTACTACAGTTAGAATTCAAACAGAAAAAAGTACTACCCCAAAATTTTGGAAATAAACAGCTAATTTCATCCACCTGTAAACTCATAAGTCTTTTAGTAACATGCGTTTCATCCCTCCTCTTCACATGACTATGCCAAGACAAACGATTCCCTTTCAATTTTTCAATCAGTGGTGCCACTTTCAAACTTCCCCTTATATACTCATTTCTTACTTTATCCATTTTCGTCACACCACACATCCATCTTAACGTTCTGATCTCCGCTACCTGGAATCTTTTTTCATCCGTCTTTTTCACAGCCCAACATTCTGATCCATACAATATGACAGGCCTTATCACGGACTTGTAGATTTTACCCTTCAACTTGAGGGGCATTCGTGGACCACAAGTTGTTCCCGTCACCTGTCTCCAATTTTATCCATCCTGCGTTGATCCGGTGCGTTACGTTCCGGTCTACCTCACCGTCCCCTTGGACGAGCGACCCGGGGTACCGAAAGTCGGAGCAGATCGGATTGGAGAAGTACAAGTAGGTACTCCGTTTTGGTTCTTCTCAATTTTAGGCCAACACTCTCCAGTCTGTGCCACCACACCTCCAATCTTTTCTGGTGCTCTAGGCCACAGCAGCAAAAAGAAAATAACACTAAAAAATTCGACCTTTAAAACCAGGAAAAAGAAGAAACTGTAACGATTTTTTTTAACCGCTATTATCACGCCTTGTAAGTCGGTAACAGTCCATTAGTCCAACAAGGTTTGAACTAAATTAAAAACGTTTTGGGCTGCTAATGGCCTAAAGTTGGACCACGACCGGCCTCAAGAAGTAGTATTATGATCGAGTTTTAGATCTAATTAAAATGCCTGTTTTTGGGTATGCCGTACTCTGGGTATTATTGTAAGGAACCTAACTGCCAAATTTAAGTTTGTAGGTGTTATAGTTTCTAAGATTTCATGATTAATCAGTGAGTGGGATTTCGCTTTTATATACATAGATACCCAATAATGATTATAATTTTCTGCAAGTAAAATTAAAGGGAAGTTTTAAATGACGTGTTAAAATGTCAGTCGTGCGTGCGAGAAAGCAGGACAGAGCTATACACCCTATATAGCTCCATCCCTTTAACAGTTTAGCCTCAGGTGACAGCATCATTCATTCATTCAGGATGATACGGCTAAAAAAGTTAAGACAATGAAGTTTCGCAAATTACTACATAAATAACTCTAGAGTTTCAAACTCACATTTAGATTATTTGATTGGAAGGCAAAAACCTCAAAGGCTATAAAAACTCGATTATAACATTTTATTAAAAAAAATATAAGGGGAGGTCTACGGGTACCCAATTAAAATCAGAACAAAGCGGCGCGGCCTTGCACCGACGATACTGAGCACGAATTTACGAAAATTCATCTACATTTAGATTAGAATTACCTACTTCGCGATAGAACGGGAGTGGGATCATTTTTCCCTACTCAAGTATTTACTTTATTATGTATACGAGGGGCACGATAATATTGCGCAGATGGGAAACCGACATCAGACTTCAAGCTTACTTATGTAAAAGAATATAACTATAAACTTCTAAGAACGCGAGTGCCAAGAATTTTTCATGTTGGTTTTTTTTTTCTTTTATTGGAAGGCTTTACCCACTCGTTCTAAAGCAACATTTCAACCGTACATATAAGCCATTCAAAACAAAAGCTAGCTTTAATAATATAGCAAACAGCAAGCTGTCTGGCATTATGTAGGTAAAAACACAGAAAATTGTGTAATGACGACGTGAAAGGACAAAGTAAGCTAATCTCGCTTCACAGTAAATGAACATTTTAAGCTTAAATAAAAAATAAACCACATTTTCCATTTACAACTCCCGAGCTAATATCAAGGCTCGGTAAACATTCCATTTTGCTTACCCCTTCGTTCCGACGTGGATTGTTCGTCAACTTAATTTTACAACTCCGGAACACGTAAGCGTGATATTGTTAAATTCTGTATTATTTATTGCCGAGCTGCGCCTTATAGGGTGCTAGATGTCGACCGCGGTAGCCCCACGCGTTACTTTACAACACGATAAACGTTCGACGCAGCGAGACGGTACTTTTCGTTTTTAAAATTCGAATGCTTTTTTAAGTGATTGTATTATGCCAGTAGTGAGTTATAAACGGTCAGTATTTAAAAGGAATAAAATCAATTTAATTTTAACAACCTATTCATATTTTCCAGCAATTGAAGTTATACCTATATAATTTAAGGCATTTAAATCTATTGAAATGAATAACGTAATCGTTTATACAACCTCATACTGGATTCTTTAAATTTAAAATTAAATGTTTATGATTTAAGAGAATTACAAAACGTGTTCATATTTATTGAAATGAGTTCAACAACTTTGCTCTTCACATTAAACTAGCTTTATCCAGCGACTTTGCCCGTATGGAATTAGTATTTCCTTGCTTTATAAATTATAGTCTAATTTTGTGTTCAAACAAATTTCATCTTAGTTAATCCAGCCGTTTAAGCGTAAACGCGCAACAAATACTTATACGTGACACACATATATACATACTAAGAAACTTAAGCCTTTATATTAATGACAAAGGCCATTTAAATCGATCCTAGAAACTCGTAACCTATGACGTAACAATGGTTATCCCGCAAACTCTCATACATTAAAACCCTTAACTGATGTCACCCCAAAAAAGTACACACCACTACAAACAATCGAAGGTAAATCCACACAAAAAGGTCATGAAATATTAACAAAGAAAACCGTTAGGGCGCCATATTGAGACAGGTCTAGTTCCAAGAAATAGTTAAACAGACACCTGATCGTGAGAAAGTAATAGAAAAAGGAATCTTAGGGGTCACACAAAAGAGCGAATAGTAAATTCACTAGTAAAGTCAACGGTTCCCCCATCCCTAGCCATGGATATGGGACTTTTATTCTCTATTGTCGTAAAACTAATTTGTATGTGATGCGTATTTTACTTTTTGTTTGAAATCTCTCGTGAGAATCTTAGATTAACGGTCAAAAACTGCACTATGGTGCAAGTCTTTTATTTAAATTAAGAATGTAGTTTTATTTTTTAATGTGACGTTTATACATTTTTATTTAAATTCTTTAAGTTTGCTGTGTAAAATAGTGGCCAGTTTAAAATATGCAAAATAGTTTTATTTTTTGACAGTTGACTCTGCTACAGGTTAATAACGAATTTTGCTGAGTATAATGACTGTTGGTAGAAACTTACAAAATAATATGATGAACTAACAAATAATCATGGTAATTTTTAGTTTATTTAGTTTTTAGTGTATAGGAGCATTATTTAGTCAAGGAAATCCGCTGAAATTGGATATTTCGCTTAAATAATTCCCTCGAAATCCACGCAGTTCTCTATAGTCTTCAAGTATATCATTATAGTTATAGAAATAACTAAAATGAGTAGTCAGAATTAAGTGAATTTAGCGACATTTAGCGAGAAAGTTTGTTTTCCTTATTCGGTTAGCTAAAAAAAAAAAACTTAGGTACGTAATCTAGTCGTCACATTTGACACTAGGTTCCAGTCAAGTAGAATGACGGCTAGATAGTATAGGACAGTAACAAATCGTTTCAACCCAGTCTAAATTGTCATATTTTTAAAGAATAGTGCTACAGTTCTCATAAAACATTTAATTTATAAATATAAGAGAAAATAAAATACAGAAATAGAAGCGAAACTCCTTCGCATATTACTCTATAATTTGGTTACCTCCTGCGCTGCCTACCGACGTCAAATGCTTCATATATTTAACTTAGTTCAGTACTAATTGTGTTACGGGCCGTTGCCGACGCAAATACGCAGAAATCGTATTAATCCAACCGTTCGTTCGTATCGGTCTAACTTTAGTTGAGACTAAATATGGTTCGCAGTTTGCTGCAAGTGGGCAATCTAAACTCTCGCTCAACTAAACTTAGTTTAAAATGTGGAAACGGTGCTTTATGGTGGAGAATGGCGTTCGGAAGTCAAAATGGCACAATTTGGTTAAGATTTCCTTCAAGGTCAAAGCTGTTGTTGAACTATTTAATTTTTTTATGCAAATCTCGACATAAAGGATCAGCACAGTAGCAAAAATGCAAATGAAACCGCGGGAGCCAGCTAGTTATAATAATTATAAGCTCGAATAATAGAAAAAAGTTCCATTAAGCCAAAATATCGTGTGTCAGCTGTGATTATCACTCAATTGGCGAAATCGTATTATGGCTGCAATTTAAGTAACACAGGCAGGTAATTGATGTAACTACTGCGAGTTGTATTACAACACTGCATAAATTGTTCATATAAGTAAGTACCCAAATGATTATAGTTTTACCGAGCAGATTTTGGACTGCGGGAATGTGTGAAAGAGTAAGAGCAGTTTCGGACTACGTTCGACGATCCGAATCCGATCCGAACCCATGAAAGTATGGTCCATAGTAGCCGTAGAAATATTTCATTACAATAAAATTGCAGTGAGGCGGAGCACGCGCATTGTTCTGCACTAGTGCGGAAAACTGTCTGAATTATAGATAAATTACAGCCAGACACAGAACAAATGATCGTGCTCATCACACAATCATTTGTCCTGGGTGCTAATCGAATACACGACCTGCGGCGTAGCAGTCAGGACCACTAACCACTAGACCAACAGGCCAGTCGAATAAAATAACTTCCCCCGCTATTCGTGTCAGACTGTTACTGACTAAAATCCACCAGTGTTCTTTCAGTTACCTCTTGCGTTACGTTGCAAACTGCAACCCGACACTTCTTCTATCTGTAGAAAGAACTTTTTTTTTCTCTTGCAATACATACCATTGTCAAAAAAAAATCTACAGGCTGCTCCTAAACAAAACGCTTCCGCCTCATCGTAACCATTAAGATGGCCATAGACAAGCTCTTACGAGCGAAATGAACGTAATTAATTTGATTAATCCAGAAAGGCGTCTCCCAGGCATTGCCACGATGAGTAATGGCGGACATTCGCCTCTTTTTTCTCTCTGCTATGATCTATGGGCAGAGTAGACTCCCTTTCTCCCCGATTTGAGGAAATATTCTTAGTTGGTACTGCTTTTTCGATGTTGCTGTGTTAAAATTTGGGTATGGCTGTGTTTCTTTTTTTATTCCCTGCCGGAGTCGGTGTTTCCTGATAGTAATTACCTTAGGGTCTATAAGCCAAGATTGAACTAGAGTGAAATAGGCTATTTCTAGGGAAGCGTGCTCTATCATCGGCCAAATTATCGCTTACCATCAGGTAAGATAGTGGTCATAGGTCATACATCATCGATACACCCGTGTTTGACCTATCTCATTTGATGGTAAATGATTATGTTGTCGACGATGTAGCACGCTTGCCTAGAAGTAACCTACTCACTCTTGACAAAGATCCCTAGGTTGCAGCTATCAGGAAACTCAGATGCAGGCAGGGATTTCTGCTGCAGATATAGGTGTCACGGATTTTTCTAAATTACGTTTGAACGTATCAAAAGCTAATTTAATGCCAAAGCGTGTTAGAGTTTGAAATAACTAAACTACACATTATTAATACAAAAATTTTTTAGCCAGCCTTTTTTATTTATGGCTAAACAAACGCAACTAAATGTGTTTGTAATTGAAACGTGTTTTTTACGGTTTGAAAGCTTTTCAGTAAAAATTTTACTTAAATAAAAGCTTGATTACAATTCCAGCTATTCCTCTTTATTAAAAAAAACCTGTTTATTCCGCTACAAAACTAAAAAACGTTACGAATTTGCATGAAAAATAACTATGTTGTGAAAAACATTGAAAGTCTAGTGAACCACCAAAAATGTTGTTTTTCGCGTATTTTTGTATAAAACATTGTTTTGTGCCTTGTTTTTCAGAATTTCAGCTACACCTTATACGTAATAGGATTACTGGCCTACCAATTAAATAAAAGTGGGTCCAATCAGAGCGCTAAAAAGGGCACCATGTATATTACATTAATGAAAACAAAAAATAAATTGCTTTAGAGGATTACTTGAGCAATAAAAAACATATCTTTTTAAAAATATTTTAGGGTACCATTTAATGATATTACCTGGCAGTACTTTAAGGTACAATAGATTTTGCCTCAATGGTACTCGTACAGGTAGTTACTTAGACAATTTTAAATTTGCAGTCAAGAAACCAGAACTCCGAAGAAAACCAGAACTAAAACGTGTTTCTGAGATGTAAATGTAAGATGGTAATAGTAAAAGCTTCTTGGAATGTGTCTTATGTTTGGCTTGTCATCGTGGGAATTACTGTTAGCATAAATGAGGTACCTTCATAACTTTTTTTACGTCTGCTGTATCTTTCTACCTAAGTGATGTAATAGATAATATGTAATTGTATTTCTATGTAAGCAGGGAATTGTTCTCACAAATGTCACTTCTGAGTTTACATCACAAGAACTTGAAATAAGAACAACGCCTACCGCTTTAAACATTAAGTTTCGATTATGCAAATCATTGCCACAATATTATTACCAGGCGTAAAGAGTGCGAGAGAATTCTTAATATTTATAAGCATAAAGCATAAGTATTATTTGCCTTATAATGTTCCCACTGCTGGGACTAAAGCCTTCTTTCTAGGAGAAGGAATGGGTCGTTAGTTATTCACCACGCAGGCCCAGTGTGGGTTGGTGTATGACTCATAACTTCGAATTTTTCGTTCATGGACAGGACATGGCGGTTTCCTTGCCATGTTTTCCTTCACCGAAGCAAAGCCCTGCTTGCCTGGGTTTAAACCCGTGACGTACACTGTTCCTAATCACACTTATTTTATAAAAGTGAAATTTTCTGCGTATGTTTGTTATTTCCTTACGCTAAAACTGTTGAACAGATTGTGATGAAATTTGGCACACATGTAGACCATAATTTTATCCTGAGATTAAGTTTCCTTGGGATTTTTTTACTTGGACGCAAGTGAAACTGCTGGCAGCAACTAGTATTATAATATTTCTCTGGTAATATTCTGTGCAGACTTACCTAATCACAGATTTAATGAATATTGCAATAATTACGACTAGTCAACTCGCTTACAAACTGTGCAGCCATTCAATGCACCTTTAGCGTTAGTGAATTTCGTTTAAGCTAGCAAGAGAGCAGTCTTAAATAACTTACTAGGCCAGCCTAACTTTTATAGAGCATTAAAAGGAGTAACGCATGAAAAGCGGTTGAATAAGTGGGCAGTAACAGGCGGGAAACCAAGCCGCAGGGCGAAACAAGTTTCAGAATGTAAACAACAATTCTTTTGATAGATCGCGCATCAAAGACGAAACTTCTAAAGATATAGTCTTTTGTGATATGTTGATTTTGTGAGTGAAGGGTTTTTTTTTTTTTGATAAAAATTTTGTTAATTCAATAAGAGTTTAATTTGTTGATTTTAAGATCTTTCAACTAGAACAGAGCTATAGTACGAGGCAAATAAGTTGAACTAAAATGGGCAACGTTGCTATGGTTACGCGAAAATCTTTTACTGCGCATTGAAGGTCGATGGCCATTTTTGTTCAACTTATATGCCGTGTATTGTACACACCTACCACGAGCTCTTAACGCTATCCATTTTACGACTTAAACTGAACTGTTAATGGACCTAATAGACACTTCTCAAAACGGTGAAGGAAAACGAGAAAACCTGTCTGCATGTCCTATAACCAAAAATTCGAAAGCCCAGTTCCTCTCCTAGAGAGGAGGCCCGAGTCCCAGCAGTGGGAACATTATAAAGCTGCTGCTATGCTATGCATAATTGTAGCATATAAATATGTAGGTATATGTATTTTAATGATACTTCTATTTGACTTGCCTTTGACCTTTATTATATACATACATCATATCTATCTCTAAATTATTAATTGTGCACACCTACACTGTGTTGTCTTTTTTAACCCAAGGGTTGACTGGACCAGAATGCCTTGATGCATAAGTCCCTTTATGTACTCACTACTGTACAAGAAGTTTAAATAAATAAATAAAGTATTAGTTAAACTGCACACTGACGGGCTTCCAGCGGATTCCTGGCAAGTTTTTGAAATTCAGTCGACGAGGGACCTCGCTTTATTTACGATGTTCGGGGCGAAATGGACAACTACACGTATTTATGTTTCAATCTTTTAACCTTTGGACGTTTCTGAGTTTAGTTGCGTTCGGAATGTGATGAGATTTTATTTGTAAGTGCGGTTGGGTTTAGAGTAGTATCCGACCGCGGTTTTCGATGTCGGTTGCTATCTACTCGAAACTATTGATCGAAACAGAACTCGGGAATTTTTCTGGTGCAATTTTAAATCGGTCCGTTTGTTTTTTTGATCAGTTGCAATCTTTATTATTAATCAAGCTTGTCAATTAGCCGATAAAATGCAGGTTTCCCTCTAAGATCAAATTAATGATAAAATCTTATGTACAGTACCTATTGGTTAATAGGCGCACTTAATGCAACAACACACGACACAACAATGAACCTTTGGATTAAAAAAGACTACACTGTGGTAGGTGTTCTTTGTTAAGGTGGGTATACGCTGGAGAAGCCGAGGAGCGGAGCCGAGTTCAAAAGTTCTAGAGGAGCCGAGCATGACCGACATTATATGAAGCTCGGCTCGTACTCGGCTCTTCTAGCATAGACCTATCTTTAACATCTTTCTTTCCTAATCATCCGTTTCAACTATAATCCTTACAATATTTTCCGATTTTAGGAGATAAACAATGCGACCAGTTGACAATTTTCTCGCATGCTATCCGCGCTACAGCGTCCCCGGTCTTACTTCACGTGATAGTTGAAATACTTATTAGAACTACTTGTGAGTCTACTGTAAAGGTGAGGACATGTTGAAAAGTAAAAGCGGGTTTAGAATGTTATAAGTAGGTACGATAATTATTGATACATGTTTTAGTTTAGTAATATAACATCACGCTTCGTATTTGTTGGAAATGTGCCTGTAAATCATCTATATTTTGCCTGTTATTTACTCACTAGCTGTTCCTCGCGATTTCACTCGCGTCTTTATTTTCTACTTCGCTTCCACGGATCGTAAAGTGATGATAAATAGCGATTCGTCCTAAACCTGATGAACTGCTGAAGGATTTTTTGTAACTATCTGGTAATTCTAGAGTTTGGCGCTTTTAAACAAATAAAAACCTTTGGCTTTATTACAATAGTGTTATAGAGTAAATCCTAACTGTTGTAACAAGTTGTTTACATATGTAAAAATCAAATAGCAATTTGATAAAGTGTACGTTTGATGTAGGAATATAGAATTGATTTAAAGGTCACCCTTGAAAAGTTATTTAAAATTCATAAGAACACTGTTTTGCACTGCATGCTTGTATTATCCTTATTGTCTTTTTCCTATTCCTCTTTCAACAAAACGAAGCACAAGACATTGACTGGCCTGTTGGTCTAGTATTTTAGTAGTTAGGTTAGGTCACCCAAGACGAATGTTTGTGTGATAAGCACGATCATTAGTTCTGCGTCTGGGTGTAATTTATTTATTTTGTATGTTTATCAGTTGTCTAGTACTCATATCACATGATCAGCTTAGTTTGTAACTAGAGGCGTTGTGTGAAAATTGCGGAATATTATTATTATTACAAGCGTGGTCCACTCAAAGATCGCCGCATATTACAGTACGGCCGACGGATCTTGGCGAGTCTGAAGTTAGGCTCTACGAACTTTAGCACTGGTGCACTCGTAAAAAAAAATGCCAATAATAGTTGTTAACAGCAATAACAACTGTTAATTTCAAATATTAAAAAAGATATATCAAAAAGGATGCCATTAGCAATTGTTATTGCTGTTAACAACTGTTATTGACATTTATTTTTTAAAACCATTGATTTAAATTCTTTAAAAAATACATAGATATATTATTATTATATTTAATAAAACATTTACTTAAAAAAATAAATTGCTAGTGCACAAGCGCTAAAGTTCACAAAGTCTAACTTCAGACCCGCCAAAGATGCGTCGGCCGTACTTCCTATTTATTACGAGTAGATATTATTATTCTCTCGCCACAGTGTCTCAAACATTTCCTATCCGCTATTTGAACAGTTCTGTGTCGCAGCCGAATCGCCCCGGATTTGCCATTCAGATTTCTGTTAGCCGTTCAGCCCGATTTGATTAATGGATCTAGCAAATATCAGTGCACGGTTCGTTATGAGACTCGGATATCCGCAAAACAAGTCGGTTGAGAGACTTTTAGATATCCGAACGTTATTTCGATGAGAAATTCGGAAACGTAGAGATGATTTTGTGTTCCAGTGTGGTATTTTAGATGCCTTGCAGTTCATCTGCGAAACACGTTAAGAGGCTTACGGCTTTAAAGCTAGTAATATTTTAGTGTAAGGCTTGTTTTTGGAGATCCTGAAGTGTTAATTTGGTAGGTATATATTTTCAAACACCAACCCGCACAGGGCCCGCGTGGTGGATTACGGCCCATTCCCTCTCTTAGAGAGGAGGCCTGTGTCCCAGCAGTGGGAACATTAAAAGGCTGATGATGATGATATTTCCAAAAACTAGCCAAATGCGAGTCGGAGTCGTGCACGAAGGGTTCCGAACCGTCCGTGACCAAAAAAAAACGGTAAAAAAATCATGTTTATTGTATGGGAGCCCCCTTAAATATTTATTTTATTCTGGTTTTTTTAGTATCTGTTTTTTTAGTATAGCGGCAACAGGAATGCATCATTTGTAAAATTTTTAACTATCACGGTTCATGAGATACGGGCTGGTGACGGTCGGACAGCGGAGTCAGTAATAGGATCCCGTTTTACCCTTTGGCTACGGAACCCTAAAAAGTATGGATTTAGCAATAGTGCACAGATCCTTTTGATAATCAAATATTCTGAAAACAAGCCGGTCGAGAAAGGATTGACTGATTTAGAGTATTTTTCCCGCGTATCAACAGAAATATGTTTTGAACATGTTGATTTCTCTTTGTTCGGGCAGATATGCTTTACGTAAGTTTTTGGGACCGAATTTGTCAAAATGTAAAGTGTTTTTTATCCAAATATTTGATGTTCATGTTATCCGCTAGTCGAGTACCTTAATCGTTAACTTATTAAAATCATCTTGTTCCTACGACCATAATTCTAGGCAATAAACAGCATATAAATTCAATAAAGACACATTTTAATAACTTCCTGCTCCACTAAAGCTTACATTTAACAGAATTTCTCCTCTAAACAACTTGCCTCACGTAACTATCTAACCTTAAAACAAACACGACTCGATTAAAACACCAAGACAATATAACACGATTAAATCAAGTTACTCACGAAAGATAAACCAGTTGATTGGGCAATATATCTTTCCAATTTATGCGGGTTATAAAAACGACGCGCCTGAGATCCGTGACGTTTATTGGCGACCAGCAATTGAAACTTCGATGACGTCATCAGGCCTTGATGCCGGTTATGTATTTTTTTTTTAAATATATTTAATGGTATGCGTAACGTGTTAAGGCGTGTAAGTCGCCAGTAAATACAACATGTGTTCAGAAAGCAGGTGTTGTTATGTAATTTACTCATTATGTTTATTGATGGTTTCCGACATAAATAATGTAGTTGCGTACGCTTTTTAAACTTGTAAACCATTGCCTTTAATATATGGTGTCTTAAACAATACCACTACACGGATCAAAAATGAAAAGAAATAAATAATCAACTAACAAAACAAATACCATAAAAATACCACGATTTTAAAGTCTCACAAACACCAACGCTTGACAAAATAAGTTTTAAAAACTTACCAAAGTAATCCAAATCCGTTCATTAAAGTCAGTCTTCTTCAGAAAAACTATTATTCAATAATTAATTTAGAAACACAAAACCGTTAACAGCTAAATATTAAAACTAAGAACGCGAACTCACGTTCAAAAACACTAAACTAAAATACTTTTGGACACAATGACTAGAATTCAACCGTTAGCGGAGACACAACCGCTCGCGTCGACTGCCGAATCATAACTGAATGCGTGGGTCAAGTTTTCGAAAAAAAAAAGTTGTGCTGCAGGCAAAGGCACCCATACGTTACGGACGAGATCATTACAACAAAAAAGAACCCTAAATATTATCGGTCGACAAAGGCAGTTCTCAAAGTTGCCAGTGCATTTATTTTTCGGTTGTATAATTTAGTAATAAAATACTTTTACGATTATATTTTGTTTTTATAGACTTATATCATAGAAAAAAAAAATGCACGCAATAAAATCGTAACTATACAATTATATTAGTACCTATCGTAAAAATAATTTCGAATATAAACGAAAACTTTTTCAATATTAAATATAATACGAACAATTCAATATCTCTACAAATAATAATATCTACCATACTATTTTTTTTTTGTTTTGCCATTGGTTTTCAACAACTTCTCAAGGCGATCTAGCTCCGTTCATTGTACTCTGCTTTATTACATGGAAGATATTAAAATTATATTATTAGAAAAAAAAGATATAAAACTCGTTCCCGCGTAAACAATTTATATGGATATCTACCTTTTTTCACGTGGTAATTAAAGATTTATGGTTTTCTCAACGTTTTCACACTTTTTTGGTTTTAATTGATAGATTTTAAAGGACATTGAAGCTTACAAACATGGACACGACCATTTTAAATTTGCCTAAAGTTGTGTAAGGCGATGCGTTAATCATTTTGCGAGACTAATTATTACATAATTGGTGGGAAAGATTTTTTTTTCTAGAGGAGTTAAGACATTTTGCATATTGTTATGAAATAGTGATTAGGCAGGTTTTATGATCTAGTTTAGATAGATTGATTAATTGATTGTCTATTTTTAGATGTGGTTTTAAATACTTTTACAGTAGTAACAACTGATTATGGAAGCCAAACTTCTTACTCATAAATTATACATGAATTTGCATTTAAACGAGCTTTTCCTGAAGACATTTAAAAGTCACATATTAATTCACAATGTAACATGTGATATTAGTATTGTTCATTAAATTAACCAAAAAGTTCGAAACAAAAGCGTAATAACGAATATTAATTCAGGACAAGAGACTCCGGGATAGCGGCCTAGTTAATAATAAAACTTTGACATTCGCAGGCAGTTATATTCAAGTTTTGCAGCTGCCGACCCTACCTTTACACACACGGTGTACATGTGTGCAAGGCACGCGTACCTACTCATGTGTGCGTGTAATTCGTAGGGGTGCAGCACTAACAATATTGATTATTTTTTTTCGGTTGAAACATAAATTGATTTTTTATCGAGTAACGAACTTTTTGTTTATAATTTTGCCAACGGCTGGCGTGTGAAATTAGGTATGTTGTTAACACCTCATGGTTCAGACTAAGCTTATTATTATTATTAATTTGCCTGCAGCGGTCTTTCCGTCCCATTATAATCTAGGTGTCTTCAAGGCTAGGGTGCGTAGGCCCTTAACAAACTAGTGCGATATCAACGATTGCATCACTGCTTACCATCAGGTGAGATCGCAGTCAAGCGCTAGTTTATATAATAAAAAAAGGGTAAGCAATGCAGGAGGCATGCAAGTTTACAAATAATTAGAGAGAGAACCGGAAAATTTACATTTATGTGTTTTTGCTACGTTGCCGGTAATGTTATTGTTATTGTTCTAACAACCGTAATTTGGAAACCTTTTCCATTAAAGCTAAGGACGGTTGAATAACCAGTATCTTATCTTATAGACGTTCTTGCTTATCGAGTGTTACATTTAGTTTACTACGAGTATTGTTATATCTTCGGTGTTTTGTAGACTTGTGTTTGTTGTTAATAAACAATACAAACTGCTATCTATTCAGACAAATTCTAGGTTTTTTTTTTAGTTGTGAAATCATTCAACAATTCATGGCATTATTTATTGTAGGTAGATCTAATAGATGTATGTTATGTTATATTATTATGCATGATATATAAGTATTGGTAAATTATGTCGGATAATTTATTTTTTGTTATCAATTTATTATATTCATGTTATCGTATTATTAAATTATGTGTAATTTATATTTTAATTAAATTATGTATGCATGTTTTTTTTATTGATTTAGACTAGTGCTTGACTGCAATTCCACCAGATGGTTATTTTGTTATTATGTCTATTAATATTTAAATAAACATTGGTAAGTTCGTTATTTATTTTTTGTTGTCATTATTACTAAATTATGTTATTATTGATTTTTTTTTGTGTATTATTATTGTTTCTGTATAAGTAAATTATTTCAGGAATATTAGGTCGCAAACATTCTCACTTAGAAATTGGCGGGTCCCAAGAACAAAATCTTACCTAAAACTAAGATGCAATGTTAAGTGTTCGTGGGATCCGTTGGAATAACCAGGCTAACTTGAAATTACATAAAATACTTAAACCTTCCTTATGAATCATTCTGTCTATTGACGAAAATTTCATGAAAATCCGTTTAGCCCCTTTTGAGCTCATCGCTTTCATACATACAGCAGTTGTGGGGAGGCCTTTTTTTGTAAAATGTAAGGTTGAATACTGCGAAGGCCATTCCATTCTTGCTGTGTATTTAAAAGAAAAGTGAAGAACTTGAAGCAGTACACAAAAGTTGTTTTGTTTCGTTTCCCGAGAATATGACACTTGTAATTATGCTTGTGAAGATGTTTTTATGCCGTCGCGTCATTATGAAGTTTCGACTCGCCCCATTTTACGGAACTTGACTCACTCTGTGGAGAATGGATTTGAAGAAAAAACCTTGTGACTGCATAGTGTTTAGATTACTGGGTCAGTATTTTTGTATTGTGAGTCAGTGTGTTTGGAAAACCTTTCTTTCCTTTGGGTCATGGCAGGTTGAACGGTTTAATAGATTCGAATAGATTAAGGAATAGTTTTCTTTTTGCGCTTTTTTACTATGAAATCTAACTACAAACGCATCTAGTGGTCGTAGTTTCGATTCCCTCCCAAATGTTTGTGTGATGAGCGCGATCATTTGTTCAGTTTATTGGTGTTTTTTTTTAATTGTGTTTATGACTTTATTATATAAGTACGTTTATCAGTTGTCTAGTACTCATAGCACAAGCTCTGCTGAGTTTGGGACAAGATTGCGTTGTGTGATAGTTGTGGAATATTATTTTTATTATATAAGTACACGTGGCTAGAATACAGCAGGCGCACAGATTAATCTCTCAAGGTTAAGCAACGCTAGTCGAGGTCGGATTATGGATGGGTGACCAAACCTACGTACGGAGACCTCCGTGCCTCTAAAAGTTCGTTAAGCCGTTGGTAGCAGCTATCATTTATAGTAACAGTCGTTAAAAATAGTCAGAAGCTAAGATAGACGCCAGACTCCAGTCCAGTTAGCAGATGGATGAAGTCAGATTAGCAGTCGCTCCATATAAAATGCTGGTCATACATCTGCATCAAGTTAGACTGGATGCCGGCCCCAATGTAATTGGGAAAAGGCTAGGGAGACAAGCACACCTCACTTTATGTCAACTCTATATATTTTGGACTTTCAGAAAAACGAAATCAGAAGCGTTTATTTCAAATAGACAAATTACAGGCACTTTTGAATTGTAAAAATGTCGGTCAGTCTAACAAAAAGTGAAGCTAAATTGCACATAGATTTCTATGGAGAAGAACGTACAAGAAACTCCATGTACACTCTTTTTAAACCATATTATTAATAACATAAATTTTGGTTACATATTTCATCAAACGCTTGACCTAGAATGTCTAGTTGAATAAAAGACATGAAAATCTTTTTGTCTCTACTACCGTATTTTTTTTTTATATAGGTAAAATCATCCAGTGATATCCCCCGCTCTTGGGCGGAGCGGGAGATAGTGTCAGACTCTAAAAAAACCTAGATTGTTTATAACCATAGCTGTGCAAAGACCTTCTCCTTCCAATCCCCTCTCTGACCTGGATATACGGATATTTTTATATAATAATAAAACATATTTTAGAATGAAGTTTAGTTATTTATTACTCATTACTAATTAACAATTGGTTATGACGTTTTGCAAGTAAAAACAAATTATTTCTTAGTATAATTTATCCCGCATTTGCGTGTTTGGATTCTCTGTTAGTATTTTCTACCTATTGCTTCAAGGCAGTTAGGACAAAATTAATTACAACTTAAAGTTAAAAATTACAAACAAAGTATAATTTCTATTTTAAGTATCAAACTGACGTCTTCACTCACCTCATTAACTCTTAAAAACAAATAAATACATTTAAAGAGACGTCCCTCTATCTTTAACGACAAACTGGATGACAGCCACCCTAGCCAAGTTACAAGCGTGTTGAGATGACGCCAGAACAAAGGAATTGCAGGCGTGGCCTTCAAGCGTTCACGCTAAACGAAACTTTTGTAACTTGTCTAGGGGTAGATAACACTTATTTCACTCCCAGATAGGCAAAAGAATCTCAAGTACATACGTCCTTTAAAAATTACAACTAACAATGCGCAGCTTTTAATTAAACACTTTTAAAAAGACATAAGAGGCATTAAGACGTTATACGAAAATGAACTTTATAGCCGTGTAATAAAACTTGCTTTCGGTTAACGATAAACAAATTGCCACCAATGTTGGCTACATATGCAAGTAACGTTCGTGGCATATAAAATTAACGCATTCATAGTATGTTGAGGCAGGCCGGATGCTAGTAGGTGTAGGTATGGAAGGGTCGACAAACTGGTGACTGACCTCCGATGACAAACAGACGTGTTTTATGATAGGAAAGGTCAATCGAGTTGCGATTAGTGATTTTGCAAGTTATCGCTTACATATTGCGACGACCGTTTGAAGTTTTAGTCGCAAATACATAATTTTCTTGAATTTCGTACGGAATGATCAAATTTTCGGCAAAAAGACGAATGAAATGAAAAAAGGATTGCATTTAGCAGAAATGAGAGTATTGAGATGAATATGTGGTGTAACGATAATAGATAAAGTGAGAGATGAGTACATTAGAGTAAGTTTGAAAGCAGCGTCAGTGACTAAAAAGGAATCGTTTATTTTGGTATAGTCATGTGAGGAGGAGGTATGAAGTGTATGTTACTAAAAGCCTATGGATGATGGAAATATTGTGTTAAGTAACATGAAAGAAAGTTAGTCATAGCATGACGGGCGACATGACAGAATGGAAGACAAAAACGTAGTATGACAACACCCTACTATCTAATAAATTGACAGTTATAGCTTGTTATTTATTAACATTCATCCACGAACTTTTCTGTCGATAAGGATCGATTGTCGTGAAAGAAGTTTTCTTCGAAAGGACTAAGCAAATATTTTTGGAGGTGGTGCAAGGGGAGTTCAGAATTTTATTGGCTAAAACCCACATGCGCAGCATGCACTACACTGCACTCTAAAACACAAATCGTTGATGTGGCTCAAAAGGCTGCCCAACTTAAATGGGACGGCAGGACATGTCTGCCGCATATCTATTGAACTGTGGGCCCGTAAAACACAGGATTGGTGCCCCGACACAGCGACGAGGGGCCGCGGCAGACCACGAAGGAGATGGCCGGACGAACTGGATGTCTTCCTTGAGAATTGGAACGAGAAAGCGAGTAACCGTGATAATTAGAAAGAATGGAGGGAGACCTTTGCCCAGCAGTGGGACAGTACAGGCTAAATATAATAATAATATAAAACCCACATGCGTGGCCCTGGAATGCAAAAGGCTCTCCCTTTTCATTCCAGGGTTACTGTAACTCTTTCGATCCAACTGCAGGTCCTAGCAGGTAGAATACAGACCAAGGTACAGCCTGTCATTGCACCTGACTAACAGTAGACCCCGACGCATGTTTTTAGGGTTCCGCACCTCAAAAGGCAAATAACGGAACCCTTATAGGATCACTTTATTGTCCGCCTGTCTGACAAGACCCTTTATCTCGGGAACGCGTGGAGGTATCGAGTTGAAATTAAAACCATATACTCAAGTCTGCGGTCTCTTGAAGCTGCTATGAAAAAATCAAACTTCGAGGTTAACAAAAAAAAAAAGACACGGGCGTTATGTCGCAAAAAACGTATATATCGACAGTCTCATAGAATCAAAATTCATAGGGTATTTTCCGTTGACCTAGAACCCTGAAATTTGGCATGAAGCAAAGTCTTATAGCACATGTATAGGAAAAAACCTGCAAAATGTAAATTTGTAGTTACGTCACAAAAAAAAAAACATTTACGTTACAGAAAAATTTTAGAAACTCGATTCGGGAATTGAGCTGTTTTCATAGGTTGTACGGAATCCTCGGTGCGCGAGTCCGTCTCGCACTTGCCCGGTTTTTATATACCTGTAACGGCAAGGGGCTCACAAATAACTTGTCAACCTTGAAGACAGAGTTGAAACGCCTCGTGTGCCCTTCATATTACCGGACCCTTCACACCGGAACACTACGAAATTGGTTGGCAACAGAAATAATGTATTTTTGGAATATTTCGTCAGACGAAACATCATAATACGACTGGAGTACCACCATATCTTTCTATATGTTTGTAATGTTTTCACGCGTAAACCGCTGAATCAATTTTGAGAGTTATGGTAGATTTGACCTTGTATAAGGACTATACCTGCCTAGCCGTTTTGTCTTTGTTCAAATCGGTTACAGTTCAACCGGCTGCAGCTAGATATCAGCATTTTACATGGAGCGACATGCTTGTCTGAGGCAGTAGATCTTCGTTGGAGAAGGACATAGGATACTGATAGACAGACAGACGCAATGGGAGACTTTGTTGTGTAAGGTTAAGACTTCTCGCCACAATTTAACGGCAATAGTTATCCCAATAGTAATAGTACTACTCTCAAAACGGTGAAGAAAAACATCGTGAGGAAACCGACATTTCCTAAAACCAAAAATTCGAAGACATGTGACCAAACCGCACAGAGCCCGCGTGGTGGATTGACTCCCAGCACTGGGAACATTCTAAAGCTGATGCTTTTCTATGCTCCTAGGTACCTCAATAAATGATTTGGTCCATTCACCTCTGTCCACTCTTTCAGAGCATATCCGTGATATTATTTGACGTGACTGTCTGCAACCATTATCAGTGCAGAAACATCCATAAACCACGGATACAGTCGCGCTACTGAATCGATAAAAACACGGCACTATCGCGATCATATTGCCATTGTAGGGCGTTGCCATTGATACAAATACAATAGGGCAGCCATTTTGTCAATTGACCTTGCGACGATGCAGCTGCGACTGTGTCGCTGCAAAAAGTCGCGCATGTGTGCTGACTGCAGACAGACACTGATTACTCAAGAGCATCTCAATTCCGTGAGGTGAAATGTATAGGTATGCTGTCGCAAGTTGTAAAACTATTTAAAACAAGTGATATATTATCTAGTTAATGTTTTGTAACTTTGTCGATATTTAGAAAAGTGATTGGCGAACTGTCACGTTGGTATCAATTGCGAATTGTAAGCTAACACCTTGACCAAATAAGTGCCACACATATATTTATAACATATCAAGGTCACTGTACTTTGATTAGATTATTCAAAAAGGTCACCAACTTCCCAAGCCTGTAACGAAGTCCGGAACAACTGACGGTCATGTCGAGTGCAAGCCACTATATCTTTCCTAAGAAAGATTTAGCACCAAAGTCCGACACAGGTACTAAATTGTAGAAAGAAACTCCCAGGCCGCTCCCACCTCTGAGGGTGTTATCGAACCCCCACTGCAAGGTCAACGGCCGGGTAAATGACCTGGCCAGATGACTCCAACAGTCTTTTTTTAAGTCATATGATTCATACATGCTGTACATATAATTTGTATAGACCACAAAATGTTGATCCAATGAATAAGCGCTTGTTTTTTAGGGTTGGCAAAAACGATCCTAATTGGGGAAGGATAAAATAGATTTAAATGTGTAATTAATAAAGAATATGGTCCGATCACGCGATAAAAGAAGGTCAAAATGGAAACAGATTGATTAAAACTATATAGGTTCAGCAAAAAAAGGTTTATGTTTTTAAAGGTTATTGAATATGATTTTGATAGTAGCCAAGTTTTGGGAGATATTCGTATCGCGAGACAACCCTGTGAGGATCGAGACGGTGTCAAGTTCTTGGAGGCAATCTAAAGTTTTTTTGGCTCAAAAAAGATGAGGTTTGACATATAAGCATGCGGATTCTGGTTACATAAATCTGTAATGCATCACGTATTATAGTTAAGATTGATAGGCGAATATATTTTAATATATAGGTAAAAGATTTATCGACCAATTTTTTAATTAAATGCGCTGATTCATCGGTTCAAAATTGCCGGTTATTAAGGAAACAAACCGGTTGCATGTTCACATGGTTTTAGCTCATAACTAATTTATGTTCTATAATTATTTAAATTAGGTCCAATTTACAATACAAATCCGAGTCGACCTATGAGTCACAAATCGACAGAGCCTAAAACGGGTCTTGACTTGTAGCTAACGAAATTTTGCACTTAGCGTTTCAGAATTGCATTATGCCAAGTTTAGGGGCCGATTCCCAGATCGTCCCATAATACAATTTTTCCTTTATATCTGATTGTAAGTTCTAAATGGGTCTCGATATTGGTTTACGCTAAGGGGAGAATTTGGGGGCCATATTGTCACATTACTTACACTTAATATGATCACTGCAGAATTAAGTATGTACCATCCTTCCTACGTTTACGCTTACCTAACCCTTTAGAGGTTAAAGATGGGGATTAGTAAAATGATACTCTGGGTTGATCTTGTTAGTTTAGGGCCCACGCTGCGTTAAGCGGGCGCACGCGGGGTCCCACAAAAGTACTACGTCCGGGCTCCTCGCGCCAGTATTGTTACGTAATAATACATTTAGTTCTTCATCGATACGACTACATGCACACCATTAAAGTTGAACTAGCGACATTGCGCAGGTAATAATCCCCGTATCCACTACGGGGACCGCCGCAAACGATACACGCGAGACGTCAAGCGACGGGTACCCACGCGTGCGAGAGCTTAACGCAGCGTTGGCCCTTATATGTACGTCAGGGGCCAAGGATCGTTTTCTAAAAGGAAGGTTTGGCCCCGGTATGAAAAGCAAAGAAGGAACAGGAGTTGGATTTTAATCAGTAAAAGTCTGACACTATCTCCCGCCCCGCCCAAGGACGCGAAGATGTCATTGGAGAACAGTTACGTCTTTTTTCTTAGTTCTCTATTTATTCACACTCTTTTTAGACATATCATCACGCTTACGATATAATCCCATTGAAATAAAGTACAAACAAAAACATACTTGGAACCAACAAAAAAAAAAAGCTCAAAGGCGCCGATTATACAGCAAGCTCAAAGAGGCAGTTTGTCTATGTCTAGAAACGCGCCATCCTAGACTATAAACTAGCCATTTCTAGTTTTCAGTCTAACCTACCTAGGTACGTTTGACTGGAAATTCGAAGATTTTCCAATGTTAGAAGGAAATAGAGTCTCAGACGAAGCGGCTAGTACAGTTAGCGGCGGAAATTTATGTTCACCGAATATTTCGTTGGTGAAAAATTTTGTGCCGAATTTTATTTTTTGCAGTCTAGCAGGAAATCGAGAGCAAATAGACGGGAATCGAGGCGTTCATATTATGGCAGTTTCAAAACGTCATTTCATTCGATAGAAATACTATAATCCTACGGCACTTTATAAGCTGCCGGAGCTGACTGAATATTATAGCATAATCAGCCTTATAATTTTCTCACTACTGGGACTCAGGCCTCTTCTTCGAGTGCATGAGCCGTAATCAACCACGCGGACCCAGTGCGGATCGGTGGATGTCACGTCTTCGAATTTTTGTTTCAAGACTTGCGGATACAGTTTTCACACGATGTTTTCCTTCACCGTTTCGGGAACAGTAATAAAATAAACTAAACAAAGTAATGCACCTGGCAGGGTTTGAAACCGCGACCTACAACTCTTAAGTCGGGTTCCTTTACTATTGGGCCACCACTACTCTTATATTTAAGATAATAATTAGAAAAAAATAGGTATTTAACTCCCTCTCCTAGTGAGAAGGCCTGAGTCCCAGCAGTGGGAACATTATAAGGCTGATGCAATGCAATGCCGGCACTTAAGATACCATATTAAATGCTTAACTGCCTTCACCCAAAAACGGTAAGTAGTTCGTAAGGTTAAAATCCGCCAACGTTAAACTGCTTACACTAATCCTTGCACTAATCTCCGGTTAAGGAGAAGTAACAACAATGGTATTACATGGTCGTTAGATTCAGGAAATGAGTTACTGGGTATTATCTGTAACTGGATGATAAAATGGCTCTAGTAAGCAATTACATTCCTCTTTTGAAGTTATGATTTTTAAAAGGCGTGTTAAATAAGCACAAAACACTGGTCAAATCTAACATTTTAAGAAAAGTACTGTGATTTATTTCTTACTAGTTAAAATATTTTTGGGATAAAAAATTATATTTATCACAACCAAATATAGCCTAAATGCCACTCAGGAATAATGTAGAAACTGCAGAAATTTTCAATTCTTCAGTTGATTTTGTTTGTAGGTATATCTCTAGAACTGTAGTTCACACATACTTTAACCTCTTCATAACATTAGTGTAGTTCAGTGTAAATTTATTAGCTCAGTCATGATTTACCAATTCCTTTTTTAAGTGTAGACAAAATAAAACAATAGCATTCATTCGATTGGTTCTCGTTGGTGACCTCATTGCGTAGTTGACTGTACCGGGTGCATTGCAGATCAATCATTAAGACAACCTGAGTGATGCGAGTCTCTTAATGCCCGTAATAGGAACCTCTTAGCTTTTATATTAATGACTTAGATATATTATGAATGGAAGTTGGAGATATTAGTTCTGGACTGCAAGAGTTATGGTGGGTTAACACAGGGGCCTTCATGACCTGTTAAAATGTCAGTCGTGTGAGCCAGAAAGGGGCATGGAGCATGGAGCTATGCACCCTATACACCGTAAAATTTTGATTGTTCTAATCCCGTGGAGGGTCGATCCGGTACATGAAACGCTGATTTGTAAAAATAAAATAAAAAAATTAAAGTATTTTTTTTTCTAAAACTCTGTACGAAATTAATTTCTTTAACTGAACGATTCATTGATCTTTTAGGTAGTTGTTGGTCGTTGCGTACTAACTACCTAGAGGTCATTGAACTGGCCCAGCTGATGTTTACTTAAAAGAAATTAATTTCGTACATGAGTAAATTAATTCGAGTTTAAAAAAAGTACTTTATTTTTTAATTTTATCTTTACTCATCGATAGTGTTTCATGTACCGAATCGACCCTCCGTGGGATTAAAACGATCTAAATGAAACGGTGTATAGCTGTTTAAATCATCAAATGGATTGCGTTAAGAGCTCATGATAGAACCTCAGGTCTCTCTCTGAATTCAGCGTACTGGATTTTTCGAAAGCGTTATCGTGGAAAGGATTATATGTGTGTGTTAGACACTTAATCTGAGACGCCCTCCCGCTCCATTCCGAGCGGAAGAACCTCCACGACCTTACGGACTACTTTCATCAAGCAACCTCTAACGTCTGATCGCTCACGACCACGCCGCAGCACCAGTCCTTCCGTTTCTCCTAGAGTTACACACCACAGTCATATCGGTAACAGTAATACGATATGTTGCATCACGCGGTGTCGCTTGCAGGTGCCGGTGAGGTTGACTACTTGATCTAGAATCTAGATTGTCTTGTTTTGTAAGAAACAATGACACATATAGATTTTTTTTTCGTTAGCCTTTAGTATAGCCAGTGTCTTACATTATTGACACCTCTACGGTCCGGCCTAAGCGTTTCGCCTTGTCGTTCCACGACTTCCACTGGACTTGGGAGTAGCGTAAGGATTGTGTAGGACTGTATACATCGTAAAATGTTGGTCGTTTTAATCCCTTGGAGGGCGGACCTGGTACACGAAACACTATCGATTTGTAAAGATTAAATTAAAAAACTAAAGTACTTTTTTCTAAAACTCCTATTAATATACGCATGTATGAAATCAATTTCTTTAAGTAAACGTCAGCTGAGCGAGTATAATGATCTGTAGATAGTTAGTAAGCGACGACCGACAACTACCTACAGGCCACTAAACTCGCTCAGCTGACGTTTAGAAATTAATTCCGTGCATGCGTATATTAATTTGAGTTTTAGAAAAAAGTACTTTAGTTTTTTAATTTAATCTTTACTAATAGATAGTGTTTCGTGTACTGGACCGACCCTCCACGGCATTAAAACGATCATAATTTAACGGTGTAAAGAAGAGATAGAATATGTGTATCTCACCGACGTATCTTTTGTTCTTTCCTTTTCTGACAAAATTGATCTAATTCGTACCGCCATCTCCTTCGGTTTCGTCTCACTGTCTCAAGGCACCAAGGTTGTGCTATGACTTAAATAGTTCTTTTTTTCATTGACTTGCTCTCCTGACCATTGTCTCACCTTATGGTAAGCGATAATATGTTCGATCTTCTTCTTCTTTGCGCGTGAACTCAAACAATTTTTTTCTGACCAATAGGTATTTCGCAACCTCTACCGCTGCGTCATTGGCCTCGTACAAATCCTGTAAAGTGCAGGCTGTTGTGCAGGATGGACAACACAGTAAGTGACGCATGTCTTGTGTAGCGGAGATGGGTCGAGGAAGCCCCATTAGGCCAGATTATTTTTACAGCGACCAATCTGAATTCGCAGTCGGTTAAGAGATTTCCAGATTGGCCACTGCAGTTCGCATCCAGAGGGGAGATGTTCTGATGGGGTGGTGGGGTGTTGGATGATGAAGCACGCTCTCCTAGAAGTAACCTATACAGACGCTGTCGTAGGTTGAACATACCGAATGTGTTTGTAATTGACACGTGCTTTTTTTTTACTTTTTGAAAACGGTTCAACAAATTACTGCAATTTAATAAGACCTTCGTTATAATTCCAGTTATTTTTAGGGTTCCATACTCAAAGGGTAAAAAGAGGACCCTATTACTAAGACTTCGCTGTCTGTCCCCAGGCTGTATCTCAAGCACAGCGATAGTTAGATAGTTGAAATTTTCACAAATTAAATATTTCTGTTGCCGCTATAACAACAACTACTAAAAACAATCCCATACTACAAACGCGATTTTTTTGGCCTTTTTTGCTCGATATCAATAATGGCAGCAGGTAGGCACTTGGAATATTCACAAACTACTCAGTTGTATTTTACTTTAATAATATAATAAATAATAAAATTAAAACAAATATTTAAGGGGCCCATACAAAAAACGCCATTTTTTGCCTATTTTTTTGTTGTTCTGTTGTTTACCTAGTCAATGGTACGGAATCCTTCGTGCGCGAGTCCGACTCGCACTTGCCCGTTTTTTTTACCCGACTGCGCCAGAAGGAGGGTTATGTTTTTCGAGAGTATGTATGTATGTATGTATGTTTGTATGTATGTATGTATGTATAATTGTTTGGCACGCTCTGCAGCCTGAACGGCTCGATGGATTTTAGCTTGAGAGGTGTCGTTAGATTTGTATTTACTGTGAGAGTGACACTGGGTATATCAAAATAAAAAAAAAACAAAATGGCGGATTTTTGGCGCCAAATTCAAATATTTGGCACGCTCTGTGCCCTGAACGGCTCGATGGATTTTAGTTTGCGAGGTGTCGTTAGATTTGTAATTACTGTGAAAGTGATATCGTAAAAAAATAAAACTAAAAAAGTAAAAAATAAAAAATGGTAATTTAAAAAACTAAAAAACCCGACTGCTTTTCTGAGTATTCATGAAAAAGCCCTAAAACAAGAAAGTCGTTGTAGCAGTCGGGACCCATTCTAGAAAGTCAGCCGTCTAGTCAGTAGATCTATGATGTAATGGGTCCCGACTGCTACAACGACTTTCTTGTTTTAGGGCTTTTTCATGAATACTCAGAAAAGCAGTCGGGTTTTTTAGTTTTTTAAATTACCATTTTTTATTTAATTGGAGGCTTGTTTGAGAACCCGTGTTGCATGTGTTCGAATGCCTCAACAAAAACTATTAGTATTTTCAGACGTCGGGTTGATGGAATACCTACATGGCACTTATAACGTCACTGGCGAAACGCAGATGTACTATTGACTCACATCTGCTATGTCCCTTCGGGGAATCTAGTAGTAGATAGATCATTATCTGTTTCTCAAGGAACATATATTGTTCAGCCGTGGTTTGGGATATGCTATACAATTGATGAAGTTTAATGATTTTTTTTTGTCCTATACTTGTTTTTTTTGAGGTTGCAAATCATCACATTACTTCTCCCGGTCTAGGGTGGACCGAGAGATCGTGTCAGACTTTTACTAACTAAAATCCATGTTTCTTAATTCGCCTTTTGCAACTGGTCGCAGTTTCCTCAGTAAACTTGAGAAAAGAATTTACTTCGTCAAGAGAGTCAGTAATGATGGCATGTTTTTTATGTTCGTGCTCATTTTAGTTCGTATATGGAAAAAGTGGCAGTTCGCGATGGTTTTTGGAGTGGCAGGATGTGGTCTAGTGGTTCCTACTAGAGGTGGCAAGTTAGGTTAGATGATGATGCCATCGCGGTTAGAACCTGGATGAAGTGATTACTGAATCATGGGGTTTGTCACAAAAAAGGAACTTATGCTCAATAATTCGGGTTGTGGAGAAATTGTCTTGAAGTAGATGATCTTGAAAAGAGGCAATAGAGAGACTAAGGGCTGATTTCATCATTCAATATAAAAACTTAGTTCAATTAAACTGAGATCAGCTAGATTACGCTGATCTGAGTTTAATTGAACTGTTTAAAGACCCGTGTCGTAAATATGGGCGACAACAAAAGAATTGAAACTGAGTTTAGCGTAAACTAGGTTCAAGTCATAGCGGTGAAACTCAAAATGAAGCTATAATCTCGATTAGGCGCTCAAACTGCGTTTTGTTTGAACGAATCGCGATTAGTTTATTGGTGAATTTGGCTCTAAATGAAAATTTAAAACCGAGTTTAATGACGATTTAATTCTTTATCCTGACTGGACACATACTACAAACTGTAAATCACAAACACTTTTTGTAAATGTTAATTTTCGCTGCATGTAAACGATTCAGTTCAGTACATCGAGTATTAAAATCTAACAAAACGATTAAGACGTTACACTTTACCATTTCAGGCGCGACGCCAAAACACTTTTTGATAGACACTTTATTACAGACACTTTTTTCGAGGCACTTTTTTAGAGACATATTTTCGGTATACGTTAAACAACGTTTACGTGTTGTCGCATTGTCGCATCGCGCCCATCCGCCTGTACCAACGTGGACGTCATAACGTAATTTATTCGTTGATAATATTCGAATTGGTTCGCAATTGAATTTAAATACGAGTATGAACGGACAGACAATCGATGTTTGTGTGTGTTATAAACGTTATATCAATAACGATTCGAATGTGTGTACGTAAGTATTGATTAAATATTGCAAGTATATCAGTATTGTGATCATTGTTGGACAGATGTTACTGAAATACAACCGGTGTTTCCGACTGAGACAACTGCGTGTTTTTGAGGGTAAAAGGCCGGATATACTTAAGCGTATTAGTAGCTAGACAAATACGTTCCGCCTTATTCCAAAACGCGATCTAAAATAGTTCCGGGACTATTACTAAGTTTAAAACCAGTTAAACGCGATCTAAATGTGTTACTGAGACTATTACCAGGTTTAAAGCCAATTAAACCTAGTAATAGTCATGGAACTATTTTAGATCGCGTTTTGGAACAAGGCGGATTAAGTTTTATTTAAGTACAAGCAGTGTACCTTTCGATAAAAAAATTCATTCCCACGAAAAAAAAAAGCAAAATTTAATATATTCGATTTTTTTTTATTTTGACTTCGCTGGATTGTTTGAAAGACTTATTACGACCCCAGAACGAACAGGGAAACTCAAGGACAGCTATGTTTCTTCAGTTCCCTAACCTATCTGGGTTTTAGTCAGTAATAGTGTAACAATCCCTCTCGCTCCACCCGCAGGTAGGTCATTTGATGAACTCTAGTCTGAGATTAAATCAAAATAGCCGAAGATAGGTGACTCGCCTCTAGCGCATGGAACAGACAAATCGCATCAAACGACAGCGCCGGCTCTTATTTCTGTCTTTGTCTATCAGTGACTGTAGATTTGCGACTGTAATGATACTGATCATAGCTGTGTGAGTTTCGATTCCAAGTTTTCTGATTGCGATATTAGCGCGTAACGTATATCTATTTATTTATTTATTCTTTATGCACACAAACAGTACAAAGGCGGACTTAATGCCTTAAGGCATTTTCTACCAGTCAACCTTTGGGTGATGCAGATATCTTCCCTTATAATATATCAACGACTAGAACACTATTTAATGCGTCTATATTCAGCGTTTTGCGTTTTCATTAAGTCGTCTTACTCTTGCGTCTCGTAAGGCAGCGTTTACATCACTATAAAAGATTAGCATCACACGAAATTAAAAAAACTTGATCGATTTCTTATAATATTAAAAACCACAAATGTTCTTCTACAGCCAAAGTAAATGGACCTTGTTTTTAACCTAACCAAAATCATACCACTAAAAACGTTTAACTTCAAAATTACAATACACAAAACACAATTTTTCCTCCTTTGCTTGGCCAAAGTCTGGAACATAACCGCACATTCTGTAGGTACAATTATAGGTACAGTCAACCACACGGAATACTAACACTTAAATGACTGAAAACCGCAATAGTGTTTCAAAATTATAGCGCTGTCATGTCAAACTCTTCACTTGGACATGGGTTTCATTGTACCTCCTTTATACCTGTTGGTATTGCGTGATTCCCTGATAAAGGAAACCGAAATGGCAACAAAGGAGTCGCATAAATTTCACTTGATTGACAAAACAATTACTTAAATTAAAAACGATGTTCACGCGAGCCCGCATTGAATATAAATTGCTGGCATAGGAATAATTACGACTAACCAATAGCAATCTTCTTGATCTATATTAAAATGTTTACTAAAATATTTACCTGCAATTTCATTAATATATAGCATGACAGAATTAATAAATTTCATTGTGAATAAAGAAAGAAATAAATAAAGAACATTGTTTATTTTGAACTCGAACAGGATAAACAACACAGTAAAATAATAATTTAGGTCCATAGTACAGCATAGTCATATTAACTTAAAAAAAAAAAACAATAACAACCACATTTCAAAAGAACAAAAAAAGACCTGTGCAAAGGCGAAAAGGCTCCTATCTCAGTATAGGCAGCGATATTAAAAAAAAAGTCATCACCTTGAAGAAACTTCCGTCCAGTCGACTGCTGGACGGAAGTCCCTTCCAATCCCACGCCACACAACTTACTTGTACTACATTAAGGACTCAAATAATAATACCTTCAAATTATACTCTACCTACCTTTTATATACTTCATGCTCAAATAACCATAACAAAGGAAAGACAAAGGGGTGCAAAGCTTCCCTAACAAGCATTGAATTCGGTGTATCTAATGGAAACAGGCTCTCCCAGACAGAATCCTTAAATACTCGACAGAATCCAGAAAGTTCTATCAAGTTTTATTCGCGTTATTCAACGAGAAATCGAATCCGAGTCCCCCTGCTGCAACGCCGGTATGTAAACAGGGAAACGCAGCGATCGATATGGCGGGGTAAACACGGCGGTTGCCATGGAAACGCGCCGGGAGTTTCGTCACTTCCGCCCCTTCGCCCCCTGTACCACCCTACGCCCCCCGGGGGCGCTGTCCGCGGCAGACTTTGTGTACCACAGGGACGCTACAGCAAGTTAAATTGGCCCCGTCCTTGGATTAATGGTTATTTCGATGCAAGTCTGGCCCCGTGCGCATAACGAGATTTGACTATCAAAGCCTCGAGGAAAATTCTGACATGCAGGCAGAGTTGCGTTTTGTTTTTGTTTCGTGAGGCCATATTCACGTTTTATTTAGTGGCGAACTGAGTAAATGTGAACGTACTAAAATTTGGTCGGTTCAGAAACTAATTTAGGACAGATACAAAGATATCCGTTTACAGAATTTTGTTCTAGATGTTTTCAGAAAATGTACAGTTAAAAGAATGCAAATGAGTTAAACAAATTCCATAGCATCTGGTGTACAGAAAAACAGTCCCCAATACCACATGCTGGTATTTAAATATCCCTCACTATTGTTTCTTTTAAGTTGACTTGTTTTACTGGAATACATTGTCTGTGGCCGGACATTTTCAATGCGTCGGCGAATTTTAAATTGTTTATTATCAACTGACGGCCAATTATTTAAGCTGGGATAATTAGTCTTTTGTCATGGCATCGGCATTTGAACAAAATGGGGCTGATGGCTCGATGAGGAGCGGGAGCGCCAAACGGTTTATTTGAGATTTTTATGGAAGTGATAAATTAAATTTTGAGAATTCAAGTACGGAAAAACCCGGTGATGTTGACTTTTGTTTGAAAATGAATCTTAATGCACATGATATTATGGTATCTTATGGCTTCCGAAAGGCACTGATCTAAAACAGAACCATACTGAATGCTTATTTAGACTATAAGTACAGTAGTGGTATTAAAAGCGGACTTAATACAACAAGGCATTCTCTAACAAGTCACGGCCCCGGCACGATAGGCTACGAAGGAACGGGGTAGGTTTTTAGTCAGTAAGAGTCTGACACTACTTCCCGCTCCGCCCAAGGGCGGGATTTGTCATTGGATGATTTTACCTACCATAAAGAAAAAAAAAAGAACCTTTAGGTGTAAAAAGACTACACTGTGGTAGGTGTGCACAATCTATACATTTAAATAAAATTGTAGTCTGTCCGTATTATCAAATTAACATTTGTTTGTTTTACATATAAAAGTAAAAGAAAGGAAAATATTGATTACGTTTATTCGTTTGAAACTGCTGGATCGATTTGGACGTAATTTTCACTGGTGGATAGCTAGCTGATTTTATAGCAAACAATTTAGCTAAATTGTTTAGAAAAAGACTTACCTTAGACGCGATCTAAAATAGTTCCGGGACTATTACTAGGTTTAACACCGATTAAACGCTATCTAAATGTAGTTTTCAGGATTAATACTAAATTTAATACTAGTTAAAAGTGATCTAAATGTATTTCCGGGATTATTACTAGGTTTAACACCGATTAAACGCTATCGAAATATAGTTTTCGGGATTATTACTAAATTTAATACCAATTAAAAGCGATCTAAATGTATTTCCGGGACTATTATTAGGTTTAATGCCAATTAAAACTAGTAATAGTCCCAGAACTATTTTAGATCGCGTTTTAAAATAAGGCAAGTCTTTTTCTAAAACAGAAGCTAAATTATTTGTTATAAAATCAGCTAACAAACTAACACTGAAAATTGCGTTAGGGTTCCACGCAAAAAGACACATAATAATAGCCAGAGAATATTGCTATTTTCGCTTGTAATTGAGAAATGGGATGTTCCCAGAATTGAGAATTAGGGCTTATTATATTCCAAGCTGACTCAAGTAACCATTATAACACAATACAATGAACCGAACCTCTTTCCTTTCACATTGTCAATGATAATTTTCCATAATTATGTTAATATTAATAACAAAAGCCTTATGAAAAAGGGAGGTAATGCCCCTAGGATACGCGTGGCGGGGTTACTGACCGCAAAACAACCCTTACCTACCGGCACCGCTTGCCTGTCTACTACTTGATTTAATGTGACATAGAGTCGTATCCGAGTACGTTAGTAGGTACATAAATTTACGTGGGTACCTACTTCTGGATATGGAAATGGTTTGAAGATGTTGTGAACTAAGATTTGAAAATAAATATTGGATACTGGATTTCAGAGATAGAGCAGGAATTCAAAATTACAGGTGAAGGTGGGTATTTACAAAATACCCGCGTTCCCGGTACACACGTAATTTAAAATATATAAAAGACAAAAAAAAAATATATATATATATATATATAAAAACTTCTGATAATATACGTTTTTCAAAACCCAACTTGGAAAAATAAGAAACCTGGCAACGCTGGTACGTACTTGCTATGCTATGCTAGTGGAATATGTGATACGCTATGTTAATGCACTCAAAGACCACTCCCGGTTAGTAGGAAACTGTTTTAAAAAATGGAAACCAAAAATATAGGGTTATGGGATACCAGGAACTATGTTAAGACTGTGGTCCCTGCCTGAACATTGCTATTACATACTATAATAGCAATTTTCAGAACCCTCGACCTGGTGGAGAGTCGCGGTAATCGCATGGATGCGAGACGTACGGACCGATCGTAATGGCGACATTGGGGAAGGCCTAAGTCCAACACTGGACGACTTTCGGCTGAAATGATGGTTCCCTCACCAATTCAAGGCTGTTTAAAAACTGAAATCAATTAGCAAACAACAGAACACAAAAAAATGATCAGTCGTATGCATGGAGACCGCTGGGCAAGGGTTGGTACACAGTAATTTGAAGGAAGAAAGTATCGTCAAGGCCGGCCTAGAAAGAGGTAGCAGGATGATCTGTGGTGCTATTCTTTGAGAAAACGCAGCGCTGCCGCAACGACGAACACCCAAATAGGGTACATTCATTGAATTAACAATCCAATGTATAGGTGCATTAGGTTGACAATCCAATGCATCCTATTTGGGTGTTCGACGTTGAGGCAGCGCTGCGTTTTCTTAGAGAATAGCACCACTGGACCCGTACCGCGAGGACTGGTTCGAGACGGCGCGAGAGAAGAAGGTTTGGAATGACTTGGGGAGCCCGTTGCCCAGCAGTGGGACAGCAAGGGCTATAAAAAAAATTATAATTCAGAATACCGTTTCTTTTATTACACTATTTGCAATAAGAATCATCTGTGAGTCGGAATAGTCTGAAAACTTATGTGGAGAAACTTTTAGGCCATAAACATAAGTTTTAGTTGGAAGTAAAGTACGTGAGAGGCAAGGAAAGCGTAGCTAAGCATTATGCTCTTCAATAAATATGTTATTCTTTGAGTATGATCGCATTTCTTTAACAAAAATATATCTGTCTCACTTTGTCTATTATTAATGTGACAGCAAAGACTAAAAAGACTTGGATTTAAGTCTATGGGACAATTCTAAGTTTGTCATCAGAAATACTAATAGTTTTAAGTGAAAAATCACATACGAAATGAGTACGAAACGAGCTCGCGGCAAATGAGTTGAACCATTTGCTAAAGTTACGCACAGCCATTCCGCGGGTGTCATTCCACTTGGAATGACACCCGCAAATCGGTTAGGGCGCATTCAAAGTCGGCCGTCATGACAGTTCAACTTGTGTGACGAGTTTCGGCATAACCATAGCAAATGTTTCAACTTATTTGCCGCGTACTATAAATATCATCATTCAGATTAATGTAACGAACAAACAAGCCAATACTTACAAATGAACTAAGGACGTACCACGAGCTTTTAGCGCGATCCATAACTTCATACCCCATGTAACTCAATGTTTCTCCCAGACTAAGAAGTTTGTACTTACCTGAAACAAAAATACAAATAGATAAGTCAAATGAATAATATGCATATGCATAAATAAAATTGAAATGTATGTTTGTGATTTCAAAATAGTCAAGTAGTTCGTTTTTCTGATGGGACTTTCACTGGAAGATACCTGATGTGATAAATAACTCTACTTTTATTTTAATTATTCCAATGTATTAGTTAGTTACTTAGTTTAGCCTATTATGTCCCACTGCTGGGCGAAGGCCTCCCTCTCCCTTTTCCACACACGTCTGTCCTCGGCCATTACAATGTATTAATGAACAATAATTAAAAAAAGTCATGCTTTGTTAACAATCAATATCCGTATTAAAAGCGAAACCCCTAATCAAAAGTTTTGTTTCTATTTGCCCCTGCGTTTCTATTTACCCCATTTATGGGTACGAAAGACCGAGAACCTTCTCCTGAGCAACCCTTAATCATAACATAGGCCCTGTTATTTCAGTTCAATGCGAATTCGGGGCGAAATTCAAACAGAACCGTTGGGTACCGGCATCCCTCCAAAACAAAAACCTTTTGGTGCAATAAGCCCTCCTTTGGGACCTTTTTTTCGTAACAAGAGGTCCTATAGACCCATCAGATAAAAGTGTACGGTCAAAAAGCTTTATAATTTCGAATATAAAGTTGCTGGTTTTAAGATAATAAAGTATTATGCGTATTGGACAGATTAGCGTAATGTCGCTATTGTGTTCTTAGTGGTTTTATTACTTTAAAAAGGGGTATCCATTTGTTTTAAAATTTAAGCTGTTTAAGGTTTGGGTGACACTAAAGGCCGTCCACGGACGCGAAGCTTGATAGACGCGTCTTCTTTTTCTTCCTGCCTTTATCCCATATGACTTGGGGTCGGCGCAACACGTTCTTTTCTTCCACTTTGTCCTGTCACCCGTTAGACTATCACTCATTCCCTTTTCTTTTATATCACTCCTCACACAATCCATCCATCTCTTCTTCAGCCTCCCTCTTCCTCTTCATCCATCTACGTGTAAACTCAGAACTCTTTTAGTAACATGCGTTTCATCCCTCCTCTTCACATGACTATACCAAGACAAACGATTTCCTTTCAACTTTTCAGTCACTGGCGCCACTTCCAAACTTTCTCTAATATACTCACACATATAATATATATAGCTTCATAGACGCGTATTTGTCATTATACTTGGTGGTGCATGATTTCTTTAAATATCTGATCTCTAAAATGAACTGTTATTTAAACTTTTGACATAAGAAGTGACTCGTATTTTTATTTAATATCACTGTTGTGCACCCAGATAGACTGCTGCTAACACTTGGCTAAGGGTTAACTTGGTATGATTAGAGACCCAATGAGTCTGCAGTGCCGTTCAGAACATGAGCCATATGTTGAAGTGTCCAAAGTGACCACACAGCTGCACTTTGGAGGACTTAATGAGTACCACCGATGGTGCAATTAACGTAGCCACCTACTGGGCCCAAATAGGAGTTTAGCCCATTGACTCGACGGGGTTTATCAAACAAAGTGCTGTATTTACCTCTTCTTTTCAATGATAAATGCCGTTACTGACGTCATCTTCAAAGCCAAAATTAAGAATATAAATATACCTGCACTTCAACGAGCGCCAAAACTTTTCCAAATCATCTCTAGATGAGTCTTTCCACAGGTCTGTCTGTTATTTCTCAAATACATTCCTGGACTGTCATCCCAAACATATCATTAGTCAACACCCAACAGCTAAACTTTTAAAAGCTGCCGTCATTACAGCAACAAACTCGCGAAGTGTTACAGTAACAAGTCTGTTGCGCGCTTGTCATTCTGAGTTCGCACTGAGTGATAATTGGATGAAATCTCTTAGACGCTAGGGGTTTGATTAGGGTGAGAACCTAGAGTATTAGCGACAGCGGATGAGAAATATTAAGCGCAAGAAACCGCCGCATGCGTCTATAGTTAAGTGACCGAACGGTTAAGGAGTGGAATTCCCTGCTGGAGCCTGTGTTTCTTGATATCTACAACTTGGGGATCTTTAAGTCAAGATTGAATAAGTTATTTCTAGACAAGCGTGATCCATCTTTTGTTTTTTTTTTTTATGCACCTGCCATGATTTCTCTTCATCACCCTTGGTTGACTGGTAGAGAATGCCTAAGGCATTAAGTCCGCCTGTGTAACCTTGTGCTGCATAAAGTTCTAATAAATAAATACATAAATAAATCCATGATAGTCGCTGTCTAAAAGGTGAAACAGTAGTCAAGCGCGAGCTGATCAACAGTAAGAAAAAGTCGGACTGTTTATTTTGCAAGATTTATTTTATTCTGTTTTTAGTACTTTTGTTATAGGAGCAACAGAAATAGGTACATCATTAATTTCAACTGTCTTGCTATCATGGTCCATGAGATACAGCCTAGTGACGACGGGTAGGCCTCGCTAATGAACGATAGTCTATTGTTTTACCTTGAAGGAACACATCTAGTCTCGTCTCTACTGCCTGCTAAAAGTAAGTGTCAGAGTAAGTGCACTGTGGTACCAAATCCGTGTTTGGAGGCTGTGTTTCCTGGTTGATACAACCTGGAAATCTTTCAAATCGAAGAGTTAATAGGTTACTTACGACCACATCGTCGCTTTCCATCAGGTGAAAAAATCGCGGTCGCGCCCGCCTGGTTACCGCGAATCTACTCTGACCTAGGCCTAAGGAATCCGCTTCCTCTTTGTAAGGTGAGAATCGCTATAATTTGTTGTGTAGGGTTGTTTTATTGAACATTGATAGTGTCTCAGGAAGAATAATTGGATTTTGATCGAACAGTTTCAAATTGGAGATTTATTTGTGTAAAATTAGATAAACTAAAACATAAATTAGTGCGCCTCACCACCAACGATTGCATCACTGCTTACCATCAGGTGTCACAGTCTTCCATGTGATTAGCGATTGTCGAAATGACAAAATGCTTGGGTTGCGTAATCATCAACTATCTCCCTCTAGGTAGATCGGGGGGGGGGGGGGTTAAACTGAATAAAACGCATCTGTGTTCGTTTAGTTGCCCTTTAAGTTCTGAGGCAGTGGTAACTCTTTTGAAAAAAGCACCCGGCCTCATCTTGTTTAAACTGACGAAAAGAAAATGACAATTGGAGTGTAAAAGTGGTCTTTTGAAAGTGTACGTACCTACACTCTATATTCATTAGACACAACTTTGTACAAAATAATTAATGACCAATGGATAAATTCGTGATAATTTTATTACTTAACTAGCTGCAGCCAGTGGTTTCGCCCCCTTAATAGTACAAAATTGTCCCAAAGGAATATACTGGGCCTACTCCGGGCATAAAAAATCCTATGCGCAACTCCAGGACACGGTCTACACGTGCGCCAAATTTCATTCAAATCCGTTCAGCCGTTCGAGCGCGAAGAAGTAACATACACACACACCCATACACTTTCTCTTCTTCTTTCTGCCCTTGTCCCATTACTTGGGGTCGGCGCAACACGTTTTTTTCTTCCACTCTATCCTGTCAGCCGTCACACTATCACTAACTTCCTTTTCTTTCATATCACTCCTCACACAATCCACCCATACACTTTCCTAAGTTATAATATTAAAATGTTGATACAAAGGGCACCGTTTGAAGGTCACAATAATGTAATGCCTACCATATTCGTGTCATTAGCAAAAAATTATGAAAACATGAAATATATTTCCCTAGAGCTTGTTAACTTTAATTAAAACGAAATGGGTTAACAACAAATAATTCAGCTATTGACCTAAAAATCGTTGTTAAAAACGAATTATTTAATGTTAGGTAATTAGATGTATGGTTTAGTTAAATATGGAACTAAGTAAGTGTTTATGAACGAATTGAGCACTGAAAATATGAGTAACTAGCATTAACTAATCCATCTGAGGAGCAGGCCGACCGCATGAGACAACGGCGCTCACGCCGCCGCCGCCGCCAGGATTCCGATCCTGTTTTCCACCAATTGCAGAAAGGAAAAAAAATCGTGTTTGTGGTAAGGGAGCCCCCCTTAAATATTTTTTTGCTTTAGCGGCAACAGAAATACATAATTTGTGAAAATTTCAACTATCTAGCTATCGCGGTTCTTGAAATACAGCCTGGTGACAGACAGACGGACAGACTAAGTCTTAGTAATAGGGTCCCGTACCCTTTGACTACAGAACCCTAAAAATGGTCCCGCATAAAAAAAAAAGAAGCTTGGAAACCACTGTCCTAGTTTGTTGACAGCGCTGGGTTAACCATCATGCTGTCATTTACTCCTTGCCATTCATATTGTCATTTGTCAGCACGGTTGACACAGTGGTCGAGCGATAAGCTGTTGCGCTGCGTTTCGCAAGTTCAATTCCCGCTCAGAACAAATAATTGTATGGCCTACAGATAGCTGTTCCGGGTCTGGGTGTCTCGTGTATGTGATTTTACATGTTTGTGAACACACCCACGATGCAGGAGTAAGTCCTAGTGTGAGGCAGGTTTTTTTAATAAAAAAAAAAAAACACTATTCCTAACTCAACCAGTCCAATATTTTTTTGGCCTTTCTGTCTCTCACGATCATTGTTTCACTCTATCATATTAGTTACACATCACACGTTTCGTCCATGATCATATTCTTCGAAAATCATAATCGACGTCCCCGGGCTCCGAAAATCTAAGTAAGTAATCGCAAAAATTTGTTTTTTCTATTACCGAATTTATTACCGACTTTATTAGTCGGAAAATCGAAAAACATTTTTTTGCGATTACCGACTTATTGTCCGGGGACGTCGAAATACATATTTCTACGTGTGGTTCTGAATGTACCTACTGCCAGCGAAACCAGTTAAAGGGAGGGGCGGCCACAAAGATCACCAGCAATATTAAGTGGTCCCTTGAGGAACGTAACTCGATGAAACAGGCACGGCCTTTAGGAGCCCCTTGGCTAATGGGAATGTGGAAAACAAAACACTAACGGAAAAATATAGAACTTGGATAAGTTGATGGCCAGTACGAGTATAAGTATTTAGGTATATTGTGACGATGATATAACATGATAAGCCTTATAATGTTCCCACTGCTGGGACTCAGGCCTCCTCTTTAAGAGAGGGAGTGTGCCGCAATCCACCACTCGGGACCATTGCGGGTTGGTGGATGTCACATATCTTCGAATTTTCGGTGCTTGAACATTAGCGTTTTCTCACAATATTTTCCTTGACCTTATGACGATATCAGAATTATATTATATACGCAATTAAGCATAGATTTAGTTTGTTATGAGAAATCGTCCAATGACTTCTCCCGATCAAGTGTGGAGACCCACCCATGTCCTATTAATAGAACTTAGCGTTCTAGGACTTCGGTTTCCTTTTCACAAATTCTCCGTGGTCCTAGCGGACATCGGCCGTGTTGACATCTTTATGAGTCGTGCGTGCTGTCAACAATTCGAGTTCGGACACCGAACTGTATTGGACAGTCGAGCAAAGAGATTGAACTGATTAAAATAGAAATTTGTTTCACACCTGATCATGCTAAAGGCAAAGGTTTGTTTGTATGAGTGTATGATTGATACCTACTCCTTTACGCTCAAACTGTAAAAGGGACTCAGGAAGAACATGTCTTGGTATAGCACATAGGATACATTTTATTCCAGGAGTATATTCCCTTAACATACGAACCGGACCGAGCCCAAGTCGACGGCGTGTTCCCGCGCGCCTCAAGGAGCTGTCAGCACACCGAAGAGGCCCAGCCTGCTAACTGCAGGCAGGCAGGGTCGAAGCCTACTGGGGTCATGGGTTAACTTCCGAAAGGAATGCTCGGCCCCGGCACGATAGGCTACGAAGGAACGGGGTAGTCAGTAAGAGTCCGACACTACTTCCCGCTCCGCCCAAGGGCGGGATTTGTCATTGGATGATTTTACCTACCATAAAAAAAAACCCTGCCTAATTCTATGTTTCCTGATAGCTACAACCTTTAGGACAAATCGGGGATCTTTAAGTCAAGAGTGAATAGGTTTCTTACAGGCAGGTGTGCTCCATCGTCAACCACATTGTCTTTTCATCACATGAAAAATGGTCAAGCGAGAGCCTATCAACAACAAAATATCCAAAAAGTCTATTTAGACGTGGGCGATGCCGCCGGCAGATACTAGTTAGCCTGTATGAACTAATGAGTATTCATTGAGTAGGTAAGTCCATTCACAAGAAGCCTTTAAAAGACGAATACGAAATTAAAGATTCGTACATTCATACTGAAGCTTTTTACCGAATTAAACCTTATTACCAATCAAGGCTTCCTCATCGCAATCAAAATTCCCTTCAAGCTCCAAGAGAAACAGTCAATAAACCCTTAATTCCCACACTGTCACGAAAATTGACGCGACGACGCATATTGAAGCGACGACGCAAATTGACGCGACGACGCAAATTCGTCAAAACTCAGTCAACAAGACAGAGCGAACGGGAGATTTTATGTAAATGTGCGCACACACTACGCGAGTCTTAATTACGGATGATAATTAATTAATTACATTTGCAGTTTAAACTCTGGGCTGTTAATTTACATTGTACGGTACGTGTGACAAATCCTGAACTATTGTGTTAGGAGTTTGACAGCATCGCGTTACGTCACGCCGGAATTGCGTTAAATTATTCAGATTGTCGGCGAGAATAGTGTTGTCAACGTAATTAGATGAACCGAAAGTTGTTTTTCGACGATGAATTTTTGATTTTGTGGTCATAATGTCGTAGTTGTAAAAGTTTTAGTATATAGGTACTGGCGACCCGGCCCAATTTCGCAAAGATGTTAGATACAAGTCTTTGAAATTCTCAGCTATTCTCTTCAACGACTAAACTTAACATAATAAACGAACATACTGAAAGTATAGGTCCTATGGTAATTAAAGACCGCTGGGCAAAAGAAGAAGGGGCATGCGATGTGAAGAATTCAGCGATTGTACACACGCGCCGATTGCCCCCACTAGTTTTATTGAGAGATCTTATATATACTATGATTTTTTATTAGACGAAGTAAAGTGACAGCTATAACAATGGTTGTTTGACAGTTGGGCATTGTTATTTGACAGTTGGGCATTGTCCACTGCTGTCAAAATCATAGTATAGTATGTTTAGAATCAGCTACCGATAAATCGTGATAGCGTCACTAGAGTTTTTGTCTACGGGTGCTCAAGATACCAATACCTCATTTGCCTACAATTAGGATAGCTAAATTCTTAGTAAAATTTCAGTGCTTTAATTATAACCTGTGTATACACTGAATGCTCTAATTGGGGTGTCTATGAGCGTGCATCATTGTCGTTACATGTGGTGTAATATCCATGTGTCATATACCTTAATCTGTATACTGGTGAAAACCGTATCAAAATCCGTTCAGTAGTTTTTGAGTTTATCGCGAACAGACAGACAATAGACTTAATAATAGACAGTGTCACCCACCGCGTCTATCTTGTTTCAGAAAATGTAATAAAAAACATAATAAACAAATACAGTAAGTGATTAAAAATGTAAAGGAAGTATACTAGAAATAGTTGTTTAAAGATAGCCATTGATGTTATTTTACATTGTAAAGGTACATACCAAAGAAAAAGTGGCTCTAAAACATCTGTTTTTTATCAAAGATAAGTAGGTAAAAAATACAGGCACTCACGCGCAAAACGACAAAGCTAATGTGTATGTAGGTAGCAGGTACTTGAGAGTAAGTGGATTCAAGCATAAGCTACTGTAGAAACCTAACAGAAAAAACTTTTCTCTTGAGACACATTATAAAAAAAAACCTATTTTTGTTTGATGGGTTTTCAAGTGTCCTTGCGACTTTTTGTATAAAAATAACAGTCGCTTTAAATACATTTTTACGATTATCTCTTGCTACAACGAATTTCTGTTACATTTTTTTGAGAAAAATCCATTCCAGTTCATATTAGTGGGAACGAGCTCTCTCCGCTTATTCTCGGTTTATTTTTTTAATATCTTAAAAGAAAATTGAGTTATATCTAAATTAAGATAACCCAAGTGTACAAAAAACTCATCTCCGTCCAACCAACTAAACAATATTTTAATTCTAACAGGGTAAATAGCATTTTTACGGAAGGTAACAGACAGTGGATTAGGGGATTGTTTTTTTCCTAAACGCTAGACACAATCGTAACATTTTAGGAAAATGTTAGTAAAAAGTTAATTACATCACGATAACATACTGTGAACAAGGTTTTTGTTGACTTTCTTTTACGATATTTTTACGCGCTTTTTCAAGCATTAATGCTTAAATGCAAGCATTATGTTAATGCTTTTTCAAGCATTATGCTAAATATAAGACAAACATATTACAAAGTTTATTTTTTATTACAGTTAGGTTTGCCCTTGACAACTATCTCACTTGACTGCAAGCGACGATATGATTCGGTCGACGATGAAGTAAGATTTCCTAGAAGTAATTCATTCACTCTTGACTTAAAAAGACCCCTTCAAAATCTCTATTTGAAACAATATCTTTTAAAAGAACAGTCAAGCGCTATAATCATTTTATTTCGAGAATTCATTTAAAATTGCATTTCAAACCAAACGTCATAGCCAGCAACCGAAGCATTGCATTGCCGCGGTTTCTATAACGCGTCCGTTGCGACCGCATCCGCATCCGAAAAGAGAATTAAACATTAAATCCGTACGGATTTTATACCATTAAATTCAATTCCGTTTCGCGGAATCGACCCGTGTGTATCGTATCGGCTTTGATATTCTCTCGGAATGAAAAGTTTTGGACAAGACCCGCGATCCGGTTATCCGTGTTCGTAGAATTCTGAAGGGATCAAAAGTAACGTGCTGTTTTTGGGGTTGCCATAAGAATGTGTAAATATTTTCCAGAGTCGACTCACTACAATAAATGCGAATACAAGAATTCGTATAGCGACAGCGAATTTTTCTACGGTCTGTCTAGAATTCAAACCAACCTTCCTTACTACTTATAAAGATCGTTTTAAAACTGTTCTATTTTTACAAGCTTTTATTTAACTTGCTAAGTCTGTTTATATTTTTCTCAAGTACAAATATTGCAAATGAATTTTAAAACAGTTACCCGTAACTGATTGAGCTGAAATTTTACAGATATTTTTAGCACTGCATGGGGTGCATAAGAAATACGAGTATCAATAAAAATTGTTTATACAGAAGAATATGACAAAAAACTACGTAATAACAAATGCAATCGTCAGAATAAAAATTAAAACTTATTGCTAAAAAATTATTTTATTTTTTGTAGTCTTGAACAGCTTATTCTCTTCAAGTGCAGTCACAAAGACAAACAGAAGTTTGAGAAACTCAGGTAATACCAGCTCACTTTGACTCATACAACGCAATAATACTAGAAATGCTCAAAGATCCTCACATTACGCGAAGACAAAAGAAGACTCGAGTTCCAGCGCTCTTTCGAGTGCTTCAGAACGGGGGGAACGATATCAGACACTTGAGAACCATTGTCTGCAGTACAGAATTTATCTCTCAAATAAAATATATCTTAAAATCGATTCATTAACGAATAATGTTTATAGTCTTATTTGTTTTACGTCTAGACAGTTCTGCGTTAAGAGTAAATGACGACCCATTTGAGTTTTACGCGAAGAACTAAATGAAATTTTCGTCTGTTACAAGTAGACTATGTTTTTGCTTTGATTCAAATCTGGGGAGTAATAAAGTTAAACATTGAAGGTCACAGTCTGCCTATACATTTTATTAATGACTTGATGTGCGTGTGCTTTGACAGCGCTTAAAGTAATTACGCTAATTATTGTGTACTCTACAGATTTATGGAGGTACTAGGAGTGCCTATGTTAAATATACCCAGCTTGATAAGACTATAAACTGAATCTTATTTACTCTATTAGTATTAAGGGCCGGTTGTAGTTACGGAGTATTTTGTATGAACTCCGCCTGGGGTCTATGTCGATTGTTTTTTTTATAAAAAAAACAATCACTATTCAATTTTTTTCTTGTTGCGAGGCGCTTTTAAAAAACAAGCTTTTTTTTTATAACTTTCAAATATTTCCGTGACGTAATTTTGAAAACGTAAACTAGGGTCAGATTCGCGATTTTTTTTTATCGAGCCAACTCATTTATATCATGTTTCGATTTTTTCCCGGCTCTCGGTCATACAGGCAATTTTAATAAAATATTTTTACATGGTGTTCTCTTTTATATTTGTGGATTTCGAGAGGTTTAAAAAAGTTTAAAATGAGTAAATCCTGGCCTTAAGGCAGAATGTATTACAAAAGGGACGATTGGTGCTTCTATATGCCAAATTGATGTAAAGCGAACATAATTGATGTTCAAAAGAGTTACCGTGGCCATGGAACGTACAGAGCAACTGAAGGAACATAGGTTTTATTTTTATTATTGATAGAATCGCACCATATCACACGAAGCAAACTGACTATGTGCACACTGGCCTATAAGTAACCTATTCACTCTTAAAAGACCCCCAGGTTGTAGCTATCAGGAAACACAGAATGTTGGTGGGTGCTTTTTAAAAGTCTGGCAGAACAGGAGAAGTTATTTCATAATTACATTACCCACCTCAAAAAATGCGAACACAATTCCATGTTACACAAATATTAATAAAAATATTTTCCTGCGGTTGCAGAATCTAAAACTATTTGATTAAAAGAAACATGGAACAGAATATTTCTTCATACAGATTCATGCGGTACCCACTTCCAACTTTTATTGTGTTCCGACAGTATTAAATTCATATTACGGAAACTTTGTTGTTTCCGCAAATGTAACCGGTTTCGCGCCTACGGCGAAAATTAACCATGTTACCTGTCAAATTTATCTATAACTCGCAAAATATTTATTTTATTCAGAGATCACGTAATGGACGGACGTTGTATAATAGGAAACCGGGGATAAATTCTCGGTACTTCGTTTTCCAAGTATAAAATGCACTGTAGGAGTAAAGGAATAGTATAAGTACATTTTGATACACTTGGGGAAAATTTATCATAACAACCAAGGTGGAATTCTGTAATAACTTTCCACGTGTATCAAACGACGTTTTTCAATACACTTACGAATATATAAATAAGCGGGTGTTAACGCGCAAATCGTAGGGCTCGCTGAGCGCCTAGCCTTAAACGATAAATGTGATAAATTGTGGCGAAGGTAAACTCGCGCACTTTTCTGCACTTGAGCGAAAAACAGTAAATTGCGTGGTTAGAAGCGTGTTTTCGAGAAAGCGTGTTGAAAAATATATTTTTAGTTCTTTTTTAAAGTCACGGCCGTTACAACTGGTCAGGTCCTTTAATAAGCACCTCTGTCATAGCAGTTAAAAACAGCTCACTCTGAAGAACCCGCATAGAGGAAGATGAGACGGCAGCTCCTCTGCTTCTAAGCTGTCCTGTGTTCGCTGGATACACGGCAAAGTACTTCGTGAACTCCGCGAAATGGTCAGTAACACTAAGGCGCTGCTGGCCTTCCTTGAAGAGCTCGAGTGGATCGTATGGCAAATTTGTCCCACCCGTATGCAAAATACGCGCTTTAGTCGTGGAATTGCGGATACAATCCCAAAATACAAATACAAAAAATATTTGGTCTTAGACGACATCAATCGACGACACCCGTTTTATTCGGCAATGACAGTTCTTATTTCGAAATGTCATACGGGATTTACTACGTATGATAGGAATATATAATGTCACGTTGACAGGCCAAAACTGAGTTCATGCATTAATTGATGAATGTGTGTGCATGAAGTTTGCAGGAAGCGGGTGCTTGCCAAGTTATCTGCTTGAATATCCTAGAACAGAGTTAGTGAAGTGACGTTGGGTACCAACTACCTATTAGATATTGCAGAGTCGAATAATGACTGATATATACATCTATCTATCTATCTATCTATATTTACCGGCAATCTGTATAATTCAGGGATTCTATACAATACCGAATGCGCAGTCAGTAATGTGTATAAAAGACGAGAGCAGGGAAGGAGGTACTTAATGTAATTTTAGAGCACCCCGACACGGACAGGTTAGGTTAGGGTTATTTTTTTTATTACCATCTGAAAATTAAAGCCTTACTTTAAATCGTATTCTATACATTGCCATACCGGATTATAGATTGTCGGTAACATATACAAAATTACTCGCAGTGTTTGGGACATATAATTTGGCTGGTTACTTTCTTTCTTATAAATTTGTGGAGAGTTGGCTAGAGGTCCAAATATATTGGAAGTATGGTGGCACATACTGGAGACTTGGAGACTGTTGGCCTAAAATTAAGCAGAACCATAGCCGAATACTTTTACGTGAGGATGCACGGAGAGGAAGACGGATTCCAAAAAACGATGAATGGATTGTGGGAGGAGTGATATGAAAGAAAAAGAATTTAGTGATAGCGTGACGGATCACAGGAAAGAATGGAGAATAAAACGTGTTGCGCCGACCGCAAATAACACTGGGACAAGGGCAGGAAGATGATGATGATGATGTTGATGGTTCTCCTATAACCTAGGTGATCTATTATGGTTCAAAAATTAAGACCAAGAAAAAACAGTTATTAAACATTAGATCGAAAAAAAAGTGGGCCCAGATTAAAAACCTAGTTTCCATAAACGAAAATTGTATTGAAATGAAAAAACATGTCAGATTTAACGCATCACACCACAAAATCGGTGCACTGAAGCCGGGATAGGAGGGGCCGAACGATAGCCTAGCTTTCAACCATATTTGAATAACTCTCAGAACCGCGAACGGGAGTAAATATTGCATTTTTGACATACGAAGTCGATCTGAAAGGATGTTGTTTTTAGGTTCAGCTTTAAATTGGAAGTCTCTGATTTCTGTTTAGACGAGGAGATTGTTGTTGGTTTACTTTTTCAGAATATACGTTCTAGCTTTGACGTATAGGTCGTAGATTTGATTGCTATTGAAATTTCCTCCAAGAGTATTATCGCTTGATGTTTTAATTTGTTTGATCTTATCATCATCATTCCAGCCGAACTTCATCTCAGACATCCACTGTTGGAGATAGGCCTCCCCCAAGTGTCACCACAATGAACCGTCCTGTGCGTCCTGCATCCACCGGATTCCCGCAACCTTTACCAGGTCATCGGTCCACCTTGTAGGAGGCCTTGTTTGATCTACGTTCGTAATTAACTAAATGACTACAATTATATTAGCGTTCTTCCAACTTGTTATTTGTTATTATATTACCATTCTTTGACTTGGTATTAGCAACATTGCTGCTTTGAAAGGCTGTTGCTTCAATTTTCTTTTCACATTTTACAAAATGTCTGCTTTAACTTTTCTCATCATAATCTCAGCAGTATTTCACGTGGAGCGACTACTGTTTTGGCCAAATCCCATGACCAGTGTCTGATTGTACGGCTTCTGATTGTACCGTCAAAGATTTCAAATGACAGCTGGAACCAACGACTTAACATGTATTGTGAGGCATGTTAAAAAGGTCACTCATCTATGGACTGACCTCGGTAAGTTGCTTACCCTAGAAGACCGGTTCGTGTGGTTAACCACGAACTTCCCATCATTTTGCAAAAATAATTCTTGATAAAAAGAAGAAAAACTGGCCTTTAGGTCTAGTGGTTAGTGACCCTGACTACTATGCCGGAGGTCGTGGGTTCGATTCCCACCCAAGACAAATATTTGTGTAATGAGCACGATCATTTTTGGTCTGTGTCTGTGAGTAATTTATCTATGTGTATGTATGTATTTAGAAATGTATAAGTATGTTTATCAGTTATCTAGTACCTATCTACTAATAGCACAAGCTCTGCTTAGTTTGGGACTAGATGTCGTTGTGTGAAAGCTGTGAAATATTATTATTATTTTACTTCCTTATCTTTGATCCCTTTACTTTCGATCTAACCTTGAAAAACAAAGACCTAGTTAAAAATAATGAACATTACTTTGCATACGATGTTGAAACTAATATAACGCAAGAATAGTAACAATTATTTTTATTACACAATGCAAAAAGCCTTGGGTTTGCAACGTACGCCGTATTGGATGTAAAAAAAAAAAGTAGAAGTCAGCCATAGTGACTAGCTGTTACTTTTAACCAGTCGTATTCAACCTTTTTTCTTATTGTGGCACATAGTGCTTCAAAAATTATCATGATGGGCCGCAATAACCCTTAGTGAATAAAACTCTACATTTGATAAAAAAATATACGAATGGATTTTTTTTTTAATTATTTTCGATGAAATTCCTACATGCTGTATGCATAGTTCTATTTTTTATTTGTTGATCCATACATCGGTAGAGTAAAACTGCTACTGAGACACGGAATAAATCTAAAATTCGTCTACCAATATTACATATACATATTATATTTAATTTTAATTAGGCTGCAGGCTCATTCAGAAATGCTTAGTAGGCCACATGCGGCCCGCAGCCCGCAGGTTGAGTATAACTACTTTAAACAATCGCAAAGAAATCTCAACTTGAACTTCTATGCTTACATAACTTGAGTAAGATCAAAATGGCGTAACTGTGCAGTTGCGTATGTGAAAGATTGAGTATAAATAATAATTGAATCAGTGTGTTTTTTTTCTGATGATATTTAGTAAATAATAGAGCACAGAGCGCGCATGAAAGAGATGTTAGTAAGGTTGACGGGGCCTATTATGGTCGATGGCAGCCAGGGTTTCTGGATTGGTTAGACTTACCATGGCTCTGGTCTGCAAAGGGTAACTAACTGGAGGAACACACGTAGATTTTCAGTCAGTAAAAGTCTGAAACTCCATCTCGCTCCATCTAGAGTGGGAAAAGTCATATTTTGATGATTTTCGATATAGACGCCCCCAGGCAATAAGGCGGAAATCGCCAAAATTTATTTTTCGATTACCGACTCTATTGCCCTGACAATAAGTCGGTTATCGAAGAAAAACAATTTTTTGCGATTACTGACTTATTGCCCGGGGACGACGGTATAAACAAGAGGTTTTGATTTTTTTTTTTGGAAATTATTGTTGTTTTTAATTCAAGCTACTACGTAAAACAAACGTCTTTTTACAAAGGTCACAAAGCCCTCGTTTGACTTGAAAGTGACAAAAACGTCAAACCGTCTGTATTTACGAAACAAGTCTAGGGTCTAACGTAAGTCTAAATACCTACTAAATATCGATCTAGAACAAAGCCGGTTGTGTTAATACAGCTGTATGATTAGTCTGAAGTTAGCTCCAGTTATGAGTATGGGCGAGTGATCTACGGTTGCGATTTGATCGAGCGACGGGTGAAAGGCATGAACACGTTCTGTGCGTATGAATAGGGAGATGGAGCGCTTCGTTTGACGTTTGTCGTCGTTTTGAGGATAATGTTGTGGGGTTTTTACCCGACTGTGCCAGAAAGAGGGTTATTTTTTTTTTTTTTTTGAAGAAAAATCTTCTGACGCATGAATGATGTAAACAGGAGAGATGAAACGCTTGTTTGAGTGTGCCTATTGGTACATCTTTAAGTATGGATGCGAATAAACGTGAGTGCATTACTAGCAAGCCTTTGTTTCACATGTCTATCCTCATATTTATAATTGGCGATGAGTTTCAACCCATGTAAATTAAAAGTAAAAGAGTTATAAATTTACATGTGGATGAACGGATTGGGTGAAGAGTGTTACGAAAGAAAAGGGAGTTAGTGATAGCTGATTCAATATCATGATAGATATGTGACAGGAGAGAATGGAAATTTGGAGGTATTCGGAACAGGGTGTAAACTCCTCTGAAACCTGCTCCGACCAGACGGATGTTATGTCCAATCCAGGCAACTGCCCTATAGATGAATTTTTGTTCGAATCGCGAAATCGAACTCTCAATTGCTCGATGCAGGATTTCGTAGTTCAGTTTCTATATGACGCCATAGACGTTGCTTCAGAACAAAGACTACGTCTTATCTATACCCCAACTAGCCTTAAAAGGAGTATGAAATAAAGAGCACTGCTTGTTCTAATAAATCACAGTATATTGTCATTGTTACGATTTTGATCGTTGAACACTGAGTGATAATTACGTAAGAAAGGCGAAAGGGGATCAACAATGACTGGCGAGATTTGAGATTGAAGATAAGTAATCACAAAGTCAATTTGAAGAAGGTGGCAGGGGCGGATTATACGCGAAAGGTTCATAAGCCATAAGCAAATTGGTAGAGAAATTGATACCTTGACTCAATAAAAGAATAAGGCCCACTGTACACAGACGCGTAGCTTCGTGGACGTGTACCTACAATACGTGGCATATAATTTGAACCACATAGTAGGTAACAGATTATCGAGTTTCAATGGAAGTGCGGCACAGCTGGGGCTGCGCATAACTATAGCAACGACGGTCATTTCAGTTCAACTTATTTGACGCTTACTATAACAGATTTTTGGGTCTCAATCAAAGCTAGGGATGCGCGTAATCAAAGCTACGGGTTCAATTTATTTACCGCGTACTATACAAAAGCTAGGATTCAGTTGACTGTTCGCCAGCTCATTATTGCGCATACGCAGGGGCGAGTCTACGCTTACAATCAAAGTTCTTGCATAACTGATGACGTCATCTTATGAAACTGTCAATTAAAATATGTTAGGCTATTTAATGCTTCAAATACTGGGCTGACACTGAGATTTCGATCTTGTGTTTATAGGAGAGTGTGTATGAAAGAGCCAGTTTACAAAAAAAAAAAAAAAAAAATATATGTATAAGAATTCGGCATATCTTTTTTGTCAATTTGTGCAATACTGTTCTTATAAACAATAACAAATAAACCTACTTTTGACTTTGCTTTAAGATTTTTTTTGACGCCTTTTGCCGACGTAGAACTGTCCAATGTTTGTGAGTGATATGGTTACCCAGTTTTTTTGAAAATTAAATGAAATGTCGAATTTTATCTATACACCGTTAAATTTTGGTCGTTTTAATCCCGCGGAGGGTCGATTCGGTACATGAAACACTATCGATTTATAAAGATAAAATTAAAAAATTATGTACTTTTTCTAAAACTCGAATTAATATACGCATATACGAACTTAATTTCTTTAAGTAAACGAGCCAATGACCTTGTAGGTAGTTGTCGGTCGTTGCGTACTAACTACCTACAGTTCATTGGAGTTGCTCAGCTAATGTTTACTTCATTCTAATAATACTAATTTCTAAATCGAACATAAATTATGAAGTTAAAAGATAGTTACTGCTTTGAAATATTTAACAGCTGTGCTTTTTTTTTCAATAACTACTCAACAGTCGTAAATCCGTAGTTCCACATCCATATTTCACTGAATAAATAAAGTTACAGAATCTTTCTGTTATTTATTTACGAGGGTCATTCTAGAACTACAAATCACTACGTCAGCACAGTGCCAAGCCACTTACAGTCAACATGTTCTTACTTCAGAAAGAATTTGAGACCACTAACAGAATAGCAATTTTATTGTTTTGTCCTTTTACGTATTATAGAATTCTAGACTTGATAGAATTTATTATTAACACACTAATATTATAAAGGCATAGCATCAGCCTTATAATGTTCCCACTGCTGGGACTCAGACCTCTCTAGGAGAGGGAGTGGGCCGTAATCCACCACGCGGGCCCAGTGTGGGTTGGTGGATGTCACATATCTTCGAATTTTTGGTTCTAGGACATGCCGGTTTATTCACGATGTTTTCCTACACCGTTTCGAGAGCAGTGGTGATGAATTAAATTACACAAAGTAATGCGCCTGGCTGGGTTTGAACCCGCGACCTACAACTCATAAGTCGGGGCCGTTACCACTCGGCCACCACTGCTCTCCTCCTCCTGCTCCCTCGTTTATTACGAAGTGACTTTACGCTCGAACGGCTGAACGGGAAAGGATGAAATTTGGCACACGAGTAGACCATGTCCAACTGGAAATTGATGGCATGATAAATGACAGCTGCAGTAAAATAGTTGGTATTGTAACCACTTTTTTGCTTTTAACGTCTTCCTTATGTTTACGTAATAGAAATCAAAATCGGTTGAACGGACAGTAAAAAAGGTTTGTTTAAATGTCTAATCATATTTCGCATGGAGTACAACGCTGCATCATCTCACAAAAAATTCAAGAATACACCCGCGAAACAAATTCCGCTCTCGCGAACGAAAACCGCGTCTTGAGTACAGACTCTTATCGTAAATCAAATATTCATATCTGAGCAAACTGAATTTGGTATAAATCTTAGCGTAAGTTAGCCAGTTTGTAAGTTTAATACGTTGTTCGTAGACAGCTCTGGGGATCAATTTTTAATAAGTTTGCTTGTCTGCGCGCCTATTGCACCAACCAAACGATTGTGTTATATTTTAGCGATACATGCCCTTAGGAAGTTTGTGGATCGATTTTTGAGGGTTAAGATTGGCTCTTATGAGTTTTTCACACGGAAATGAAGTTGCGACCAAAGTGAGTAATAGTTAGTTGTTTTTTTACTATTATGGACACGCTCGCATTAAAGATAAAGATATTTTATTTGCATAAAACATGATATAAAAGGTGTTATTGAAAATATATTGAAATTATAAAATTAAAATACATTACATTGAAATTCATTTTAAAAAATCATTAATACTATACTAATAATTATTGTTGTGGAGCCATTTTTACAATTGCATTTTAAATAATTTACAATTGAATGTTTTAAGCATATTTAGTAATTTATTATAAAGCCGTATACCATCTCATTTGATAATAAGCGATGCTGTATGTAACGCTTGCCTAGAAGTAACCTATTCACTCTTGACTTAAAGACCCTTAGGTAGTAGCTATCAGGAAACACTGACTCTGGCAAGGAATTCCGCTCCTTAGCTGTACGCATGATGAATGTATCCCCAAAACGCTTTGTAAAAATGGGGGGGGGGTGTCCACCATTTGTAATAGAAAATCACCACGTCTGTCGACGGAGCGCCAAAAACACGAAGCCATGACGTTGATGCCGCACGAATATTTATATCTGTATCTATATGTATAAAAGCGAAATATCACTCACTCATTAATCACAAAATATCAGAATCTATTTATATAAATTTTAAGTTTGTAGGTGTACCAACAAACTTAAAATTTGGCAGGTAGGTTCCTTATAGAGTGTAGACATCGGCTAAGAACGGATTTTACGAAACTCCACCCCTAAGGGAGTAAAACGGGGGTTGGAAGTTGGCATGGAGAAAGTATTTTCACGCGGGCGAAGCCGCTAGCTTGTGCTTCAATGAAGTTATGCGTACGTGGTCAGTAGGTCTTTTAATTTTAACCAGGTAACCGACCGGACCGAGCCCAAGTCGTCGACGGCGCGTACTGCTCCCGCGCGCCTCAAGGAGCTGTCAGCAAACCGTAGAGGCCCAGCCTGCTAACTGCAGGCAGCCAGGGTCAAAGCCTGTTGGGGTCAAGGGCCGTTTTCTGAGAGGATGGCTCTGCCCCGGCATGATAGGCAACGAAGGAACGGGGTAGGTTTTTAGTCAGTAAGAGTCTGACACTACTAAAACCTGTCACCGCCTCAGGCTTCAGGCATCGCTTCAGGCTTCTTCAGGCTTCGGCTTTATCTATTACTAACTACTAAATTATATTGCCAGATTGAAATAATCAGAATTTCGCTCATTTTCATTAACAATACAGGCCTATATCACTGCTTTTTCATCATAGAATAATAATAATAATATCAAGCTTTACTGATGGCAGTGTTGCCATTATTTATAATTAAAAGTAAACAACAGAACATCAACGAGATTCGATTGAAAGCATAACTCTGTCACAAGCAATATTTATTTTTCGACTGTTTTCGAAAATTATAAAGTTAGAACTGTCTCAATCAGGGAGCGTAACGCGAAATATATTCTAAAGTTATAACTTTACAGTTCAAATTCCCAGAACTGCTGGCTCATTCATTAGTAAGTACAATCAGGCCCCAAGCAAACATCAGACCGGTGGATTTGTTTGAATAATTATTATTTCTGTTTGAATTATCCTAAACAACGCGAGACCCGAATGGAAAATTCTTGTTCTGTGTATGAAATCTAATTAAGTACGTAGTAAACCCGTGTTTTGGCTCATTTTCTGGGGAATCAAGAAGTATAAGATCAGCGAATTTAGTACTACTTTCATTATTATGTTATTGTAATTCTAACACGGTCTCTAGTGGGGCTGGTGGCTAAGTAACAAACGCATGATTTGATCTTCCTTGCCTACATATTATATAATGCCCACCGCATCTATCTCCACACCGTTAAATTTTGATCGTTTTAATCCCGTGGAGGGTCGACCTGGTACATAAAACACTATAGATTTGTAAAGATAAAATTAAAAAATAAAGTACTTTTTTAAACTCGAATTAATTTACGCATGTCCGAAATTAATTTCTTTAAGTAAACGTCAGCTGGGCGAGTTCAATGACCTGTAGGTAGTTCGCAACGACCGACAACTACCTACAAGATCATTGACCCGTTTACTTAAAGAAATTAATTTATCTAGTCTATATCTGTCTCTTCACGATGAGCCCAAAAACTACTGGACGGATTTTAATGAGGTTTTCTCCAATGGATATGATTTATGAAGAAGATTCATATATGCATATCATAGTAAAGTCGAGAATACCAAAGATTTTAATACCGTTGGTTTTAATATACACTGGGGCGTGTTGAATTTACATGCCAAAACTCCTTTGTACCTACCATCGCAGATACTTCCGCCTGACCACCGTTAAGTTCATATTTGCTTGCACTCGAAACAAAAATTTCAAAGGGTTTGTTTGGCGCTGCGCCGCAGGATTCAAACCAATTTTTTTTTTTTATGTGATCAAGCAGAAATGACCACGATTTTACCTCGAAAAGTACGTCGACTTTTTTTGGAGGTGGGACATCATCCAATGACATCTCCTGCTCTAGAGTGGAACCAGAGGAAGTGTCAGACTATATATGACTAAAACCTATCTGTGTCCTTCAGTTGCCCTTTGCGATCTAGGGCTACCGGCACATTTTCAAACGTTCCTGCACCCCTAGCAGGCGCCAATATAATTGAGAAAAGAATAGACGATTATTGTAACTTGCAAATACAACACTAGCCCTAGTTTTGCAAGCTAACGTAAACTATCGCGTTTGCGTTTAGATGACTTCAGTTGCGGACATTCTCGAGTCAGCAGTATGCACAATATAGTGAAGTGCTGACTAAAACGCTGACTAGTTGGGACGTGAGATTTATACGTTACTACGTGTTTCCTACATTCGACCTCTATTAGGCTAACACTATTTCCAAGAATGTTAAGCAATGAGCAACACATGTCAGGAAAAAATGTCTGACGCATTAGGTCAGCGAGTGGACATGAAGGCTGAGCATGGGATGCCTAGGTTGAGCAAAGTTGTACTTAGTTATTTCCCAGCATCTCAATAGCGGGGCGGAGTCTAGGTTTAAACCTGGTTCATGATAAAAATCTCACACTTGTTCGACTCAGCCTATCCTTTGCTGTATCTCCCAGTGATGCCATAAGCCGAGGTCCAGAGGAGATGTCCTCAGCATGTATAATTAAGTATAATTAGCCTTACAATGTTCCCACTGTTGGGACTCAGGCCTCTTCTCTAGGGGGGATGTCATCAATCAAGCAGGCCCAGTGCGGATTGCTGAAAGTCATTTGTCTTTGAATTCTCGGTTCTAGGACATGCCAGAGAGCAGCGGTGATGAAATAAATTACAAAAAGTAATGTGCCAAGCTGGGTTCGAACCCGCGATCTACAGCTCTAAAGTCGGGGCCGTTAGCACAAGACCACGACCCTTAGCCTAGCTGGAGGCTTTTTTTTATATACTAAGGTCACAACAGGCTAGACCGGTTAATTCATTTATATTATTTTGTTCGGGTGGCTTACAGCTAATGATACAAAATATAACTATAAGGTAGACAGCGATGAGCCATTTACAAGCCTCCACATATCCTAATCAGACGATAACCTCATACCTACAAGAAGCCTCATACAAAAAAATTACACGCCTTTGCGAACCAACCCCCTTCGGGTCAAGGAGTTGTCAGCAAACCGTAGAGGCTCAGCCTACTAGCAGGCTGGCAGGGTCGGCTTCTGAAAAGAAGGCAACGAAGGAACGGGATGGGTTCTTTAGTCAGTAAGAGTCTGACACTATCTCCTGCTCCGCCTAAGGACAGGGGATGTCACTGGATGATTTTTACCCACCGAAAAATACGAAAAAAAAAACCCCTTCGGGGAATACAACCGTGGCATAAGGTTTTAACAACAAAAAAAATTAATTGGCCCTTAAAACTTCCTAAGTTCGTAAAGAAGATTTCATGTTATTATCATCTTCGCTCCTTACTTGGGCCATACGAAGACAAAATGTTTGAAAACAAGAAGACGAAGGGAGCATTATTTGTAGTTCAGATGTTAACGAATTAAATACATCAGAGACACGCTTTACTTATTAGTCAGTAAATAAGGGAATAAGTACGTATTATGTTTCAAGTGTTAGGTAAGTTAAAACCCTCAGGAAATGCCCCAGGTGTCGAGTTTCAGGTCGATTTCCGGCCACCGTTGGGGTGGCTTTGCAAACGGCGAGTTAACCGTTGCTCGCCGTCCAATTATTTCAGTTCAATTACAAACACTGTGACACGAGATTTTTATTATATTTACACGAGATTTTTACACAAGCCCCCGGGCAATAAGTCGGTAATCACTAAAATTTGTTTTTCGATTACCGACTCTATTACCCCGACAATAAGTCGATAATCAAACAACAAATTTTTGCGATTACCGACTTATTGTTCGGGGGCGTCGATATAGAAAATCCCGAATATAAATTCTGTGGGAATGGCAAATGCAGTGAAACTCCGATCAACAGATCAAACACCGCAAATAGAACTGGTGCCACATGCTCCGATGGAGCCCGGAACATATACCAAAGCAAGCCCTAGACTGGAATACTCAAGGAAAGCGTAAATGTAGACGCCCTAAGCAGACCTGGTGTCGAACCGTCATCGCAGAGGCGAAGAGCATAGGGAAGATCTGGAGCGAAATTAAACGGAAGCTCAAACCGAACGGGATGGCAGCGTACTGTGGACGCCCTCTGCCTCGTCTAGGGGACACAGGAACTTAAGTCTAAGACATATAGTTATAGAGAATCAAGTTGCACAACATACTAGCAGGTAAACTTACGTTTCGATATCGTTGGAGCGATATCTAATTCATGTTTGGCTGCCAGCGCGCCGTCTCCTTCACAGCTTCAGTTCTGAAACAATACAAGATTTAATATTAATATTATTGTCTAACATTATGAAATGATTAAAGATTTTGAATTGGTAGAGGTATGAGCTTTGGAAATACATTATAATACACAAAACTACAGGTTTATATCATATATGAAACTGCTCTCTCAAAAACGGTGAAGGAAAACATCGTGAGGAAACCGGCATGTCCTAGAACCAAAAATTCAAAGACATGTGATATCCACCAATCCGCACTGGGCCCGCGTGCTGGATTGAGGCCTATTCCCTCTCCTAGAGAGCAGGCCTGAATTTCAGTAGAGGGAACATTATAAGGCTGATGATGATGACAGTACATTGGCGCGGTCGTGAGACTCAATTTGCCTGCTGCGGTCTTCCCGTCCGATTATAATTTAGGTGTCTTCAAGGCTAGGGTGAATAGGCTCTTAATAAACTAGTGCGCCTCACCATCAACGATTGCATCACTGCTTAACATCAGGCGGGATCGCAGTCAAGCACTAGTTTAATCAGAAAAAACAAAAGACAATCTTAGTGTTCTTATGTTGTTTCTACACTGTGTATTAGTGTGGCAAATACAATATTTTCTTTCTTTCCTCTACTATTACTAATCATTCACGTACTCGTAAAATCTTTCCTCTAGCCGAACGGACTACTCGACAAAGAGACCCAAAACCGGCGCATGATCATTATAAAAGCCGAATAAGTTCGTTATGCGTGATCCTGTGGCTTTGCTTGTGGGGCACGTTCCGACCGTTGCTTCTATAGCCGTGTCGGCCTTGGATAGACAAAAAATATATAATAATCGAGCTCAGGTAGCGACAAACGTGATTTGTGGACCTCCAGACGGTTTCTAGGATTTTTTGGGGTTGATTTTTTTGTTCTCTGGTCGCTTTCCTTTTATCTTTCTACATGAGTTTTTTGTTGAGGCTTAGGTATTGCCTAGAACTGTGGATTATATTCATAGTGGGTTTAAGATAAAGGAAAAGAAAAATAATGAGTAAAATATTGACATAAAATAAGCAAGAATCGTAGAAAGACCAAACTGTGCCTCAAGGTTCTAAGTAAAAACATTGGTAACCGGTAGATAATGACAAAATCTATACATATTGAAATGTCTACGCTGGTCTTTACTGTATAAAAAATATATACCTACTTACTGATTATATTATACGTGTGTACCTAGATGATAAATGATATTTATTTTGCCAATCGATTTAAAAAAACACCTACAAATCAAATTTACTTCACTTTAAACTAGACGAGGCCGGTGTTTCCTAGCTGACTACCCTGAGAAGAAACTCCGAAACAAACTCAGGGGTACAGTAATAATAATAGCTTGTGACTGGCCTATCATCATCATCATTTCAGCCGAAAGATGTCCACTGCTGGACATAAGCCTCCCCCAAGTGTCGCCACAACGACTGGTCCTGTGCGTCTCGCATCCATCGGACTCCCGCGAGCATCATCAGGTCATCGTTCTAGCTGTCCATCGAACTGGTTCGATGCACTACAAAGGCATCTCATTTGAATCTCACTTAAGTCGTATATTCTCACTAAATAAAAAAAAATAAAAAAAACTAATACACCAAACATTGAGATTTCATGATAAAATTGCCAAATTACAATTTCAATGAAAAAATTTATTTGAAATCTCAGAAATCGGATTCGTTTTACCGATTTTGAAGTTCATTGTCACTAGTCCAAGGTTATTACGAACTTGCCGACACGCTTTCGTTAAATTGACGGACAAAACGATTTTGTCATTGCGTTGTATAATGCTAAGAATTTTTATTATTTAGTAGTTTTATAAAACCTTGATAGTTGAATGAATTTAGGTTAAGTACTAGATAATTGAAATATTTTCAGCACGATCGGAACGTAGGTACCTTACTTTTTTTTAACCCAAAAGAAAGCAAACTTACAAGTAACACCGTTTTTTTATTTTTATAGTAACAACATTAAAATCAAATTAAGTAGGTCACTACTCATGATTTTAAAGCTTTTTGGAGTTTCAGTTCAAACTTCAAAGGGTTCGAAATTGAGTACAACGCCATCTAGCCTGCTACACTGGAACTGTAACTACATTAATAAAGTCCCCAGTTCTAGATGGCGCTACCGCTCGAAAGGTGTTCAATAAGTAACCACGCAAAGGCGAATTTAATTAAGAATGACTTTATGCGATTTCTAATCTATTGTGAATTGCAATGTAATATTACATAAGATTATTCATGTGAGGCAATCGGTTATAGATTGAAGATTGAAGGTGTTCAATGCGGTAAGGAACTTTCTTTTCAAACGAATCTAGGTAATGGAAGATTTGAACGATAGAATCGGTAGTCGTAATACATAATAATTATGTGTTTAGCCTTATTTACTTTGAAAAGATGCAATATTTTACGATGATGTTATCATATCTCAATCAATTTCTCAATAGACCTCAATGAAATTAAGTAAATATCTAGTAAGTAGTTTAAGTTTTACTTATAAATAGCCTGTTGCTTTTTGGCCTCGAATTTAATGGGAAATCTGGCTGTTATAGAAGATTCAATCTATATACAGGCTGTATCTGGCAGCGTACCACAAACGAATACCATAGATCCAGTACATGATTCTGGACCCCCCGGTGGTGGAATTTTTCATCGGTATTTCCTTAATTAAAAAAAAATCTTTACTTATTTTTTATTTAAACGGTATAAAATCGTTATTTTTATATTTTAAGTGAAAAAAAAAGGAATAAATTACTTCTAAAATTAAAAATGCTGTCGGGGTTGATTAGAATAACGATTTTATCAACCCCTATAACTTTTGAATTAATTAATTTTTAATATATTTTTTCTTTTTTTACTAAAAATATCATCGAGATTGGTTAGCATAGCAGTTTTATACAATTTAAATTAAAAAAAACACATATTGTTCATTTATAACATTACAACTACCAGTGAAAGTCCCCCTAAAATATTAAAAAAAAAACGATCCCCTACTTTTTTAGTTCATTCAATACGAACAAAAATATAATACGCGCGGAACCATAATCTTTTCTTAAAAAGAAAGCAGCCTAAGCTGCTCCTTATGACATCAGTTCTCTACCAGCGAGAGTCCCGTCGAATTCGATACAGCCGTTTTAGAGATTAGCCGGAACAAACAGACTGACCGACCGGCAGACAGATACAAAAAAATGTAAAAAATGTTTTTTAGTTATAATAAGCATTATACAGTAAATAAAATATACATATAATTTGATATTACAATGAGACGCTTAAATATTATTTATAAATGATAGATGAAACCTGCATTTTACCTTATATCCAAATCGATGCCCACACAGGACCACCACAATGACGCCATCGAGGCCCCAACTCAAGCTTTGTAATTTCACACTCTATCAACTCAAGAGCTAGCGATTAAAGGTCTATACACACTAAGCAGATGCAAATCCAGGCTTAATTTCTGTTTAGAGATTTGACAGCTCACTGTTTTAATGTAGGTATAATCCCCGACATAAGTTGAACCATCATGGCGGTCGACCTAGTCACGCTATCACTGAACTGACTCCATTTTCTTATGTCACTCGTCACACAATCCATCCGTCTTTTGTTTGGCCTCTCTCTCTCTTCTTCCATGCACATATAGAATATGGATTAAAGTAAAGCTTTTATTTTCAAGTGGTGATAAAAAAAATAACCCTAACCTAACCTGTCCGTGCTGGGGTGCCCTAAAATTACACCAACTCCTTCCCTGCTCTCGTCTTTTACACGCATTACCGGCTGTGCGTTCGGTATTGTATAAAATACCTGAATTATACAGATTGCCGATAACATATACATAACTCTTTTAGTAACAAAAAAGTAAATAATAAAAAAAAAACATACATGATTGTCAACCTAATGTACTTATAAATTGGACTGTTAATTCAATGTGTCCTATTTGGATGTTCGTCGTTGCGGCAGCGCTGCGTTTTCTTAGTTAATAGCACCACAGCTCTCCTCTCCACATGATCATACCAAGATAAGTTTCCTTGTATTTTACTTAAAATCTATCTATGTTAAAATGTGACTAAGTAAATCTTCAAGCAGCAATAAACCGTTGATCGCGGTTGTCAACACGTACTCAATTCTGACACGTTTACCTTCAAGTACTGCCGTAATCCTTTCACTATACTGGCCTTTATAATTCGCGTCAATAAATGCATCATCTGTCTACTTTATGAAACAACAAAACTTAATTGTTATACAAGTAATATAAATAGTGAAGGAAGGGCGTATGTTAATGTAGGTTACACAATCTCTTGAGAAATAGAAGCCAATGAAATGAAGGGTAAGAGAAATGCGGGTAGTCTTTTGTTTTTGACGTAAGAATGGTAAATTAACCTTCTGACGGTCTCTGTTCCAAGGTTTTACAACTTATAAAGCATTCTTTATACAATGTATACGTCTTCTTTTAAAATAATAATCAAGTAGGTAGCCTGCCGGAGTCTGTGTTTCCTGATAGGTACACTTTTAAGTCTACAGTGAATAGGTTACTTCTAGGCAATTGTGTCGTCGGCCACATCATCGCTTAACATCAGGAGAGATAGTGAAATAGGGGGCCAGTTTCCGAAAAAAGCGATTTGGCAAAAAAAAAGTAATAATTTTTACACAAATACATTCAAAATGGAAAAGAAGTGAAACAGGCCTTAAATACTTTTTCAATGTACCTACTCGAAAACCCGAATTTATGCCTATCGCTTTTAGGCACACAATTTTTCTGCACTAGTGCGCGAACTCGCCCTCGCCAAAATTTATCGTATTTTATTTATTCTTCCGTTTATTTAGTTTTTTCAAAAGTGTATTGAAAAACGTCGTTTAATACACGTTGACACTCGTCACTACAGCATACGGCTCCATAACAATTCCCCTTTAGTCGCAATTAGCAACTTTCGTCTCTAATATCAAAATGTACTATTTCCAACAAGATTTCAATTTGCAGAACTAAAACACTAGAGTAAGAAGCCTAGGACTAAATATAAACCACAAGTCTTCCTATTTCAAACACAAACCCAACTAGGCTAAATATACACAAACAATTTTAGTATACAGTTCATTAGTAATAGGTACCTTACCTACAAGTTTAGTGTGTCCGTGACTTTATGTCATTCGGCGTAGGCGGTGACAAGGGTCCCACTTTATTTACTCCTCAGTTACGCCCCTTTTCATTACGGAACCCGTATGCTAAATGTTTGGACCCTTATTACGGAAACCAGAGTTGGGAATATGGGCAGAATGATATTATTACGTATTATTTGATTTCTGTTGGTGTTTTTAAGATTTTAATGTGAGAGCTTAACATGATATTAGCGGATGAGTGTTTATTTTTAAGTTAGACGCAATGATATAATCAAAACAGCGGAAGATAGGTGATTCTCCTCTAAAGCGTGGACCGCTCAAATCAGGACAGTTTATCCTAACTCACTCAGTCGTAATCGGCAAGTGACGAAATGAGGGTGTTACGCAATTTTTTTTATTTTTTTTGCTTTAAGTGGGATAACGGTTATCAAAATAATCGTGCGATTTTATGCGTTGTACAAATTATTCAAATAAAAAAGAATAACATGGAATCACATTTCACTAGTACATGAAAACTTTTTACGATTTTTCTAATTTCGCTTATTGCAAGGACCATTCGTTATTGTGACTCTTGGCGAAGGCATAGATGTCCAGCAGTGGACGTCTTTTTCTGATATGAGAATGAGATGAAAAGGCTGTTCCTTTAGTTGACCTTTGCGTTCCAGGGCCACGGTTCTTCTTTCGAATATTCCCGCAACCACAAGGACACTTTGACCTTGACTGTCATTTTTTTGTTTCTTTTTTTTCATACTACAAATATCTACACAAACATTTTCATACTTGCATATAATCAACTTACAAAATTAAGATGATCAGCTAAAATGCCCTACGAAAATATTTTCACTCTAGATATTATGTACTAAAAGTAAATGGCTTGATGGAGACCGTCCTTTATCTTCAGCGGCCAGACAGACCAAAGATAAATAAAGTAAACAATAGAAGGGACAGTTCATAACACGTAGCGTCAACCAAATAAATTGTAACTCAGTTTAACTCTGTTGTTGTTAATGAAGCTGCTGTTGATGTTACTGGTTGTTTGTTGTGATTTGAGTGGTAACTATTTCGGTTGTTTTATGTTGTACACTTCTGTTTTAGCTTACTAGAATAGTAGGTTCAAAACCCATAATAACCGCTTGCATCGGATTCGTCTGACAAGTGTTTTCGTGTCCTATTCGCCAGGGTCGTGTTTTTGTGACTGAGTACTCCATCTCGTTTAGTTCTATTCTGATGAAATGTACTATTCTGATAGGTTATTGCTTATTGTAACGCCATCACTTTAACAATTCAGTTTAGGTCGTCAAAATCATCATCAGGATCACGTTAGAGCTTGTGGTAGGGTCCCTGTATCATGGGTGCGTTCACAAACATATTACAAACTCACATAAACAAGACACTGAAGCAACTATCTGTAAGACACACAAATTTTTGTTCCGTGCAGGAATCAAATCCGTGACACGCAACACAGCAACCAATCGCCAATCGTACCATTAATGATACAAAATTTTAAGGTGTGCCAATAAACGAAATAAAAAAAAAAACGAAAAAAAATAATTAAATATAAAATGCAAACGCAAGCGAATAAAGTTAAAACGCGAAACGCCGTCGTAATTACCCCGTACCCAGAAAAGCGGACGAATCGAAATAAATTTTAAATGAACCCGCGACAAAAGGTGAGCTAATTAATTTTGAAAACTGCTGCCGTGTGTGTATTGTCCTAATTAAGTTATTGTTGCATTATATTAAAATTCTACGTGTTTTAGAAGTGAAAACGTGAAATGAATTTGTTTGCATCCTCTATGTTCTTTGTAGCAAAAACATTCATGGTATCTGTATTTGTTTTTCTTGTTGTTAAGTGTTTGTGTGTACATTACTAAATAAGTAAAAAGAATGCGGCGAAAAAGGAATAATTTCAGAAACGAAATAACAATATTGCAGTCTTTTGACAAATCAAACGACTCATAAGCATTTGATTCCCTTATCAATAAGGGTAGCCAAAGTTAGGAATCTTCACGGTATCAGAGCGATTAGAATAACTAAAGCGTTTAGTTCCTGACCTGATGAGCAAGACACTGAAGCTAATCCCAAGCCCAGACACCCACTGCGACTACTTAAGTACTTTATCTTAGACTCCAAACAAGCTACTGAAAAGCATTTAAAATTACAAAACTTCCTCAAATAAAAACAACGTAATCCTCAACTAAACTTCTAAATTAATTCCAATGAGAGTTCGAAAATCGGATCAATTTGTAACAATGGAAAGATACCTAATATTATTATAATGAAAAGTAAAACAGAAAGTACACAAACAGATCTGGTCGTATCGTGTAATCGTATTACAAAAGCCAAATTAGTGACGAAAGCTGCCAACTTTTCGACATCCATTAAATCCCTCGTTGAAGTCCCAAATAAGTTTTCGGTCGAAAAGGGAATTATGATGAAGTGGGACAACTTTCGGATTAACGATATCGTTATGGGGAAAACAAAACGTTGGAAATGAAATTTGTGGAAAAGAAGGTCTTAGAAAAGTTTTGAGAGCTAATACCCAGTTTGACTGGCACGAGTAAAATGAGAATCATAGCTTGAGCCTTGACGCTGGCAATCTAAATATTTATTCCATAGATTCCTCTTAACACGCAATTTCTTTAACATATCAACAAAGGGATATCAATACAGAAAATATTTATTTATTCATTGATGCAAAGTGGGCGACTGGAGAAGAGAAACCCCAATACAAACATAGTGTAATTCACGACAGCCTTGAGAACTGAACAAAGGTTATTTGGGTCTATGAGGGTCTTTATTTGCTTTACCAAGATATTGGTAAATAGGAAAAGTGTTCTAAGTACGTAATGGGAAGGTATTTTTATTTGAAATATGTATCATATCTTTCTTATTACAGACTGCCACAATGAACGTTGGTAAAGAAATTGTTTCTCACGCTCACGAAGCGTAACATTTAGCAAACGTAATAGTGTTCGCGGCAGATATAGTTATATCAAACGAGGATGATGTTGTCAAGCCAGATGTAGCCCTTTGCGAAATAAACGCTAAGAAAGTGGTCGGCTTCTCTAGTCTATCAGAATTCAAACAGTTAAATGGAGCGCCTATTAGATATTTCGTAAACAAATAATTAACATTCCAGACAGCAGATAACGAATAGACACAACAGTCGCAGAAAATAGAATATTCATTCACATTAAAACCGGATATTTATTTATTCAAATGTACACCTTATATCAGACCACTTGATTTATTGGACCATGGTACTTTCGTTTCATGCGAACAGGCCCTTACTTTACGTCATTTGGTTTTACATAATTTCGCACGATCACGGACATAAGGCTATGCATAGACCAGCCAGTTAGAGTTACTCGTTTGAATTGTGATGCAACATACGCAATGGTTCACACGCAATGATGGGAGACTTGAATAAAGATATATATGTACTCTTCTTAAGCAATTGATATCATCTATTACGATTAATAGCGAGCTGATTTTGCTTTAGAAACTGGAATAAAAATTAGCATATCTTCTTGAAAGATTAGAAGAATTTACAATCTAACAAAGCTATACGCTGATTAGTCTTCTTGATATTTTGTTTTTACTGTCAAGTCGGACGCTAGGCGAACATTTACAACAAATTCACGCCAAGGCGAATTAGCGTTGCTCCTCTTTCCTCTCGATGAGTAGTAAGCCTAATATTAAGTGGGTTTCTTTCGTCACTATCATTAACTGCGGTGAGATCTGTAACTTCTGTTTCGGTATGATGCAAACAAGTGTGACTCAAAATAGTATCTAATTCTAAAAGTGTTCTAAGAGTTCTGTCTAGTTATAGCTTCTAAATTATATACATTTTTACTGATTCATCTACGGTATTTAGAAATACAGCAACCTAATTAATTATATTTATTCTCGGAAATCATATTTTGTTCTCAATAATAACTCGGCAAAACGCTACAATTTTCCTTATTCCCGGCAAAATACTTTAAGTACATTTGATCCTTATTAATTAACTTATAAGTCCAGCCAAAATCGAAGCTCTATTAAAAAATATTCTGAAATCGTTGTCATTAACCAAAAGTTGAGTGCAGAATAAAATTTCATGAAGACATTTGTGGGCATCCATCTATAAATATAATTGGCCAGGCTTGTTAGTTTCAGGGAACTTCGGCTTTGAAGTCTGCTGAGGTCTGTACGCACAATCGCACGACGTAATGATAAACGTCGGGTCCTTGATGGTTGAATGGATAGAGAGCGTGTGTGGGTGTTTTGTAAGATTTTTCCTATGAGATCCGAGAGTTTTCCGGTCGTATTGTTAGTACATCTCTTTGCGAGATTTGAGTATATGATATGAGCTAATATAAAATATTAGCTTTTTACTTTTTAACTTTTATGATGGGTTTTGGTTTCAAGATACTGCTATAGTCTTCGCGAAATTACTAACAGAAAGTTTTGAAAATCTACAAAACAAAAAAGGGTAACAACAAAAACACAGCGACAAACAAAATGGCATTGCACCATATGCAATTATCACGGATATCGAATGCATACTCATGTTATTCTCTTATTCCTAACTCTCCAAATAAATAACAAAACTCATACAATATTAAACAAGCAAAACATTATGTAAAACCAACATACAAAGTGCCCATCAAGATATTGATCCCTTATAAAGAATACAGTTATAACAATGCGAGCCTAAATAAACAAGTCAAACATACGTTACATACGGCAACACGTATTCAACATAGAAATACATAATAAATGTATAATATTTACATATGAACTAGGACCGGGAGAGGAGTATATTTTTGTGAGTGGCCGCCAGTTTTATGTTTACGCTTCGTTTTCTACAAGATGGGCTTGAGTTTGTGAATATATTATATGTATGAGTGGAGTATGACTTCTTTGCGTAAAATATCACTCAGTGAACATGTTTCAACGTAGGCGCGGGCTTGCGGACGGCGTGCAATGGGTAGCACGATGTCCGAACGTCCGGAAATCGTCCGGACCGAGCCCGAGTCGTCGACGGCGCGTACTGTTCCCGCGCGCCTCAGGGAGCTTTCAACAAACCGTAGAAGCCCAGCCTGCTAGCTGCAGGCAGACAGGGTCGAAGCCTGCTGGGATCATGGGTCAGCTTCTGAAAGGAAGGCCCGGGCCCGGCACGATAGGAAACGTAAGAACGGGGTAGGTTTTTAGTCAGTAAGAGTCTGACACTATTTCCCGTTCCGCCCAAGGGCGGGATCTGTTATTGGCTGATTTTACCCACCATAAAAAAACTCAGTGAACATGGGGCTTAGAATAGCTCCTTGAGAAATGTCATAATTAGAATATTTGTACGTACATTTGTAATGTGGTAAAATGGCATAAGACAAATAAAGCAATCGAAAAAGATTTTATCTAATTATATCTGTATATCTACGCATCTTAACAGAGATGTGTTTATTATGCCAGTATGGCTTATCCTCTCCAAAGTTAATGAAGAATTTATTCAATACGATCCCGTTTTCAGCAGTGATCAGAGCAACAGCGATTCAATTAAAACAGCTTCATAAAACACTCTCGAGTCCTTTTCAATTAAATGCTGCTCAAAACCTGCTAACACATTGCATCGTATCAAAAGAATTAACTAGAATTTTCAGGCAACGCCGCGAATTCAAACAGCCTTTGTGGTTCCAGTACATTCGACGCTTTCAGTATAACCAGATTTACAGGAATCTGGACATGCGACAGAACGATTGGAAAAACGCCATTCGATGTCTATCGAAAGCCTTTATGAGGTCCAAAAGTATTGGACTGGTTGGCTTTACTATTTGTACTGTAACGAATGTTCAATGAATTTTATTAAACGCCTCTCCATTCGACCTGGTGGATGAAACTGTATATAAAATGGGATTTTCTGGTATTTTTATGGAAAGCGCTACGATGAACGTATTAGCTAAAGCTAGTTGGACGTGATCAATGCAAAACCGAACTAAAACAATGGGAGTGTGTTCTATAAAGGGCAATGGCGATATACTATAAGGTGCCAATGTGTTTTATTTATAAGCTGGACTGCAAATGGTACGCATCAAGTGTGAGAAATGGGTCAAAACAGTGTGGTCGAAGGCGGTGAGTCACTTTCGACGACTGACTTTGGTTTAGAATGGTTCGTAGCATTTCATACCAGTCATACTAATATTACAATTACGTAAAATGGTATAGCAAAGCAAGACAAAGCTTGGCACCGTCTCATAGTTTAGTAAGAATGACCTTAATTTGAAATTCACTAAGAGAATGTTTTAAAACATTTGCAAGCCAATTGCTCAGAGGACACCGGTGTCCTCTCACATCCACGCCACTATAGGCCTTAATTCCGATGTTTAGAGTCTACTTTTGTATGAACAAGTTTGGTAGTTGTGGATCTACGTGATAAGTAGCACTCCTACCTAGCAAATAAAATGAGTCAACCTAATTTTTTCAAGTCCTAGTCTAGCCAACTTTTAACGTAATGGCAAACCCTAACAGAGTTAAAAATGCGTGGTTTTAAGCCCAAAATTAAACCAATTTTCCCAGAACCTAGATAAAACTTGCAGTACACCAAAGTAGATACTAAATAGTGGAGTCATTCACTCTACGATCGGCCACACGCATCGAACAGATGGCGTAACCGTTGATAGCAGCATGCGGGCCTCATTTGACGATCACTGACAGCTGTTAAGGCTGTCTACAGACAGAACGCTTGAAAGCGACAAAAACAGTACAATTATGACAAAATAAACCTGATGTTGTGCAGTATTGGGGCATAAAAAGTGGGAAAGAAGCTATAGTCTGAAAATACTGATTCTCTCAGTTTTATTTATATTACTCAAGTGTTACTCATATTACTAAGATATACGCGGAAAAGGAATAAAAGACATATTATATTTGCTAAAACTACAAAGTGTAGACATTTTCTATGTCAAATAAATGTTGCTTGGCGCGCAGTCGACTTTCCTCGTCGCCCGTCAATTGCCAGCCTTACAGATGTGTACTTTTTATTAGCATCTTATCTACAAGGGAAATGGGGAAAACAGTTCAGGTAAGGATATTAGTGTTACTTTGTACGATGTTCGAAGTGGCGACAGATAAATACAATTGTTTATATCTTTTGTTATGAGAAGTTCTATTTATGTACTTACTTATCTTCAGAATGTTTATATTGGCTTTTTTGTTCAGGTAGGAATGATCATATGATGAGTTCTCCTGCTCTACAGCGGGAGGGAGTCAGACTATTACTGATTAAAGCTATACCTATGTTCTTTCAGTTGCCTTTGCGTTCTACGACCACGGGTAAGCTTTTCAGAAGTCGATTTATGGCCCTAGTTGGCCTGTTGAGCACCTAAGTTTTTTCTGACATCTCTTTGAGGCGCGCTTGGAACATTACGCCCCTTCGACGACTCGGGATCGGTCCGGACTGTTACTGGACAGACGGACGGTAAGCTACCAATTGCTCGTCTTCTGCAAGCCGACGCCTCGGTGGCAGGTAGTACCTATGTGTTTGGGTCTCGGCAGCTGGGGCGTGAGGACGAAGTTAATACCCAGCATCTTTACTGTAAGTATATTAAGTTTCTTTATTTCGTTCATCATACCTGCTGCCCATAGGCTTTAGAAGTCTTAAGACAATGTCATATTAGAGACGATAATGATTGTCTATTATTTCTTTTTTTTTAATATACATACATACAACATAGGCTCGCGTTTGACCACTATCTCACTTGATGGTAAGCGATGATGTAGCCGACGATGGAGCGGGGTTTTTAGTCAGTAGGAGTCTGACACTACTTCCCGCTCCGCCCAAGGGCGGGATTTGTCATTGGATGATTTTACCTACCACAAAAAAAACCCCTTGTCTAGAAGTAACCTATTTACTCTTGACTTAAAGAACCCTAAGTTCTAAGAACACAGACACAGTTCAAAATTTTTGGGAATAACTTTCGCACAATTCATCCATCGGCATCGTTACTTTGAATTCTTTGAAGTAATGATATTGTATAAAAGATAATGTATATTTGAGGGGCATTACTTTGTGTACCACTGCTCTCAAAACGGTGAAGGAAAACATCGTGAGGAAACCGGCATATACTTACTAGAACCAAAAATTCGAAGACGTGACATCCACCAACCCGCACTGGACCCGCGTGGTGGATTACGGCCCATTCCGTTTATTAGAGAGGAGGCCTGTATCCCAGCAGTGGGAACATTAAGTCTGATGATGATGATGAACAAAAATTTAAAGTCAATAAAATCGTTAAACTGGTTAATAATCACGACACTGTATTAGTGATGTGAATTTTCGCGTAAAAAAATGCCGATTTACCGATACGAGATACCGTCGTGTGGTATCTTTGTTTGTATAACCTATACGTAGATGTTTGCCTGTTTGGTAGTAATGTGGTTAATGGTCATCCAAATAATGGATGGGTAAATGCCTGCTGTATTAATGCTTAATACATTACAATACGTTACAAACTATGGCGAAATAGGGCTATTCGTTTTTATTGGCGGAATATTTTTAAAGCTTGCAAGCTCAATCAAATGCCTGGGAAGGCACGTAAAGACGTTGGACCTGGTTTTCATTCGTAGATTTTTGACAGTCGTTACAGGTATTCAGACGCCAGAAAGTCTGAGCATCAGTCATCAGTATCGTATTACCTGAAGATAATCAGTTATTGTAGTTCGCAGTTAACTTTGAATGCGCAAGAACCGATATTCGGGTCTCGATCGAACTGGCGGGTTGCGCGTAACCATAGTAAATGGTTCAACTTACTTGCCTCATACTATAAATATACTCTTACCATAAAATAAAATTACAATAAGAACTTAAAATTAATAGAATATGGTGACTCCATTGGCGGTCTTATCGCTAAAAGCGATTTTTACAAACAAAGTTTGGATGAAGCAGATAGAGAGGAAGTGTCAGACTGTTATTGACTAAAACCCACAGGAGTTCCTTCAACTGCCGTTCCAGGCCACGGTAACTCTTTAGAACAATCACGCAGTTTTTGTACAAGGTTTAAATAAAATCTATATAGGTTTAGAGTAAATGCATAAAATAAGTATTATAAAAGGATTTTAACCGGTTGAATACCGTAATTAGAGACACAATAGGAAGACAATAGGTGTGCAGACGCCAGCGTCCTCTCGGGGAATAATGAATTAAAGCATGAACGGGTAAAAAACTTGTAGGTATTATATTTAGAGATATAGATAATATATATCCGTTTCATTTCCTACGAAATCGTGTCGGCACATCGCTAATAATACTCCGAATTTTACCATCCAGGTTTCAATTTAATTTATCAAAATATAGACGCCATTACGCCTTTTATAACAACGTCAGCTCTCGAATATAATGGATTTTAATTGAACTTTAACGATTTTCGCAGAAATTCACGTTCGTTGTAAATGTTTTACTTACGGTTCTACTTAAATTTATATTTGATCAATGAATACCGTAGGTAATTTAATATTTAATTTTTTTATGGTTTATTTCAAACATTAATTAAGCCATAGTAAGATTATTAAATTAAATTCAAATAATAATTTAAAATAATATAATTAATAAATTAAGTAATTCATTAATATTAATAATAAGTAATATAATTTTCGAAATTAGGTTGATATTAAGATTATACCTATATAGAAAGAAAGAAATAATGTTTATGAATTAAACTAAAAATAAATAATATGCCGCGTTACATTAAAACAATAAAAGACGACAGCAGATGGACGGTAGGTACAAGTGTTTTGCGATTAGAAAGCAATGATAAACTTATCAAATTTTCTCTAGGTCTTCATAAACTCGCTTTTTATTTCTACGAATTTTGTTCTATTATGTTCCCTTCAATAACATTAGTCGGTCTCATAGTCATAACTAGCGGACTAAAGTTTGTAGTCAAACGACATAAAATACATCCAAACAAACATTTAATACATCATAAACGTCAATTAATACAATATATGTCCCAATTAAAACTTTATAAGCCGTATTTACATAATCCATTCAATCCACTAGCTATGCCTAATCTGATATAACAGGAAACTCCACCAACGATCCTTATTACAACAGCATAAAGCACAAAGTCAAGTGATCCTTGATACTCAAACAAGCAAAAGTTATCTTTGCAGGGACATACGGGCACAAAAGTGCTTATGAAGCCCTAACGAGTAGTGCACATGTGAGACGATACGGGCGCCCTCTATATTGAACAATGCCTTCATTATTCAAACTACTCAAGTACAACAATAATCCTTATCCCTAAAGTTATAAGTCTCGAAGTAGAATGAATCTAATCCGGGACAAAGGATGGAGTTTTACAAAGAAAATCAACAGATGGCTCTGTGATAAAGATGGGTACATCTCGAGTGAGTGTTCATTATGAAAATAAAGGGTCACGTCAAGGGGATTTGGACCTGTTAATTTTTTTCCGGGAAGGGTCTGCGGGTTTCCCCGGACTTTGAGAAAATGTGAGGATAGAAACGAAAAATACTCTGAAATTTATATAAATTGTCTTCTTGCCATTGCATTAATTAAAATTTAAAATTCCTTGAATTACTTGCAAGTAGCTATGCATTAATTGCATACAAACAAGAGTTGCAATTAGCAAGTTTCACTGAAATATTTTTGTTTAAGTAAAAGTCAAATATTTTGTGAATAGATTTTATGTAAGTATTCCCTTTCAAGAAATATTTCATACACAATATAATAATTAGTTTCTATTCACTTAATTACTAAGCAAACGTTATGAAAGACATATAATTACTGTAATTAAATGTTTTTGATCCACCGTGAAAATTAAGACAGCTATGAAAAATTAAAATATGCGTGTTCTGAGTATTTTACCTGAAATATTAAATTAACGACGTAGTGTGTAGAAAAACTAATACTTTTATAGGTAATTAAAAATAGATTTACATCCACCCGACAATGAAAATAGAATACTTTTATTTTTAGAATATTTTGTCTATAATTATGATTAAATTACTGTAATTACATCAAAACTGTTTTGCAGGCGTTGCGTTGTTTCGATAATACTTTAGTTTTGGAGTGTACCTCATAACAGTTGATATAAGATTCAAATAATGCAGATATCTTTCAAAAACATCCTGTGCCGCATAAAGAAGAAAGCCAGTTTCTTCGTGAAGAATAAAGTAAAAAATAAAACAAGTCAATTTCATTTCATCCAACTTTTCTTTCAACCAGTACATATTTTACACGTACCATTTCAAGAGTTTAGCGCGGAGCCCGTCAAATATGCAACACGTGGTACCAACCTCCCATAAATAAGATCGACCAGGAAAACGTTAGGCAACCGTAAGAAACAAAATAACGGCGAATAATATAAAAAAGGCCCAGGTTTTATGTGAATGCCCACATTAATAATTCATCCGTAATCCCCTAAAGTTTGGTGGTGGGATCTAAAATGTATTTTACGACACAATCGACCGTGTTTTATATACAAGCCACAGGGGCGGACTGAGGTGCTAACTTGCCAATGACGCCTTCTATACAATAATATTTTTACTTCTCTAGTAATGTGTACTGCTTTATGGTTAGTCAAAGGTACGTTCTTTCGTGGCCAGATGTCCTAAATCGGTGTGAGTTATAAATTAACGGAAACCTCTTCATATTCCTAAATTTGATCCGATATTCCAATTTATTATTATTACCTTATTTAGGAAAGGATAGGATTAATTAACTTCTTTATATTTTACAATATGCAAGCGGAATAATGCATATCCATATACACCCCAATTAGAAAATTAGGCTTTTAAGCACTGACAACTAACTTACATAGTATTTTTTTTAAATTAGTTATCCTAATTCTAGGCAAATAATGTGGGCATCGACTTAGAATCACAATAGTAACATCATCGACATCGGTTCGATTCCCAACCAGGACCAAATGTTTGTATCATGAGCACGATCATTTGATCTGTGTCTGGGTGTAATTTATCTGTAATATGTATGTATTTAGAAATATATAAGTATGTTTATCAGTTGTCTAGTACCCTTAACACAAGCTCTGCTTCGCTTGGAATTAGACAGGGTTGTGAGATAGTTGTGGAATATTATTATTATTTTATTAATTAAAGACCCTAACATGTAGGCAGATCTTTGTAGAACCAGTTAGATACTAAACGATGAGGTTTTTTTTATGGTAGGTAAAATCATCAAAATGACAAATACCGCCCTTGGGTGGGGCGGAAGATAGTGTCAGACTCTTACTGACTAAAAACCTACCCTGTTCCTTTTATTTCCTTTGTCCCAGGGCCCCGAGTTTCATTTTCACATAATCTTTAGCCCCAGTAGGCTTCAGCCCTGCTGGGCCCCTACAGTTTGCTGACAACTCCTTAAGAACGATGAGGTAAATCCATGCCGAAGTAAGAGTTATTTATTTGCATCAAATTCAGTTCAACCCGCGATTTATATGTGTTTCGCTTGAAGAACTGTCTTATTTACGGCTTTATTAGGTGTAAAACTTTTAGTATCCGATCCGAAATGACATGTGTGAATATAGTCGTATATTTTTATTGTGATTTAGGTGTTAAGGAATTTTATTTAAAGAGTATTGAAGATGATATTGGAAATAATAGAATTGAGAGTGTCATGTAATCAACATAAAAATGAATAAGATCATGATGATAATTATATAGACTATACACTGTATAGTCTGTACAATTATCATGGAGATCTTATTCATTTTTATACACAGTACAAAATAACAATTGAAGGTAAACTTGTATTATTAGAACAAATAGCAGTAAAAGCTTATAATTTACTAAAATTACTTACTAAACCTTACACCATAGAATGTTAATGGCTTCAAAATCTATTTCTACCCTTACTAAAATAGCTGAAACAGCTACGCGTACCAAAATACCAGCCGCAGAGCTAAGCTCCATCCCTGCTCCTACTACACAATGCCCTTAAATGAAATTTAAGTCACCCGCCAAAAGTAGATAAAACTTTACGTTTTTGTCGCAAGCTTTCGGCTAACTTTTTTTGGGTAGCGAAACTTCAATGAATGTCGGTGTTCAGTTTCCCCAATGGTTTTGGGAAACAAGCCAAAAGCATCATTAAAAAAAAAAATCTTAGCAGGTAGGAACATTCGAGATAAATTCTCAGATGTCGATCCCAATGCTAATTTTGCACCAGACCTCATAAAGCATTTCTGTTTTATTTTTGAGTTATAAAACCACCGAAAAGGGACCAGATGTAAATTTGGAATAATAAGTCGAAATTTGGGTTCTGACATCACATTTCCAAATGCCAAGTACCTCAAGCAATATAATAAAAACCATATTGCAGTCCCACAAAAAAATAGCAATAAACAAAGACACTGAAGACAAAGATAAAATTGAAACGTGATTAACCGAAACCAGATACTGTAGCACAAATATTTACCAAAAAAGGAAAAATAAATATGTACAACTAAGCACAAAAAAGGAGCTAGCTGTATATGAATACGTCAAGACACAAACTAACAGAAAACGCGTAAAAATAACTCATCTAACGTTTTTATGATTTTGGGGAACAGGGACGGCGTTCATTACTGTCTCGGGGCTCGGGGCTAAAGTAAACAGCGCTGTTGGAATTTTTTCATCAAAATTTGACTTATACCATCTGCTTCCGCGGTAATCTCAGCTAGGGCAAATATTTGTACCGCCTCAGTTACGTCGCTTCATAATTATAGCTAGGGCCACGGATTACGGCTAGGTCACTGTGAAATCTCATTATCCTCGCTTTGTGTCATCAGCGATACAATTTGTGTGGGCTTGAATCAATTATAGGATGTTGGGTGATGCAGTTCGGGATTAACAAATGTCAATTAGGTTTATAAGCCGATTTAAATCGCTAAGCGCTTAGTTTGTTGAGGATTGTGAGATACGACCGTTTGCTGTGTTTCTGTTTGTCAAAGTAAAGCAGAGATTACTGTGGTAAGGATAATTATCTCTAGGAACAGCAAATTCAGCTTTGAGAATAAAGCTACGATGGTACTAACTTGTCCGGCAGTGTTGTTAACTTTAAGACCATTGATTTTCGAATAACCACTCCGAAAAAATTGAGAAGACAGTCGCAAATGAACAGCTAAACTTCATTACGCAAAGAAGACCCTAAGAGTTTATAAAACTTTTCCTAACTTTGTCAGTTTTTAATTGTTTTTGACAGACTTAATTTTAAGACATAATTCCTTTAAAAAGTTTATTAAAACTGAGCTGGCTTGAAACCAATGTATTTTATTTATTACTTACTTGCTACCCCCGTCCCGGATTCGCAGGGATATTTTTTTTTATGCCTTAGCCTGACGCACACAAAAAAAATATATTTGAGTATTTTTTTTTTAACATGAATTTGTCATAGTGTATAAAAAATCTGATAGCAAGATAAACACAACTAACCTGAATAAACTACAATAATATACTCTGCCCATAAAGGCAATATCTCAAGTTCAGTATATAATGTATTTAAATTTAGTTTCTGACTTTTTTATTTATAGTTCATAAGCACTTGAAACATCAGTCGAATATCACTAATTAAAAAAAAATAGTATTTTTTTTCATTTGTTTTAAAAAGATAGGCGTTCGAGAAATCAATGCTAACATCAATCAAAGACATGATTTATGCAAAAAGTAACTAAAAAAAAGAAAACAAATCATCCGTTCTCTATGATATGAGAAGAAAAATGTAATGAACAGGTGTTTTTTTAAGTAAGTATTCATATTTGCATAAATGGTCTTTGTTAGTTACGGGATTTTTTTTCGAGTGTGATAAAAATTCATGTGTTTCACTCACACGCATCATCGCAAACACTGCTGTGCTCGACATTACCTGAAACAAAAAAAAAATTATATATGTCACGCATTTATACTAAACAACATTTGTCACAAACGGCCACAAAAATCATAAATAAAGGAACACAAAATTTCTTCGATAGTGAAAGTGAAATATTTTGTAATTAATTTACACACGTAAAGTAAAATAGTGATATTGATCACGTAAATCTGAGGAACTACATCACATGAATATTACAAAGGCGAAAGTTTGTGAGTGTGTGTTCGGTACTTTTTCACGCTTGAACGGCTGAACAGATTTCGATAACACTTAGTATCTGAGTAGACCATGTCCTGGAATAGCACATAGGATATTTTTAATCCCGGAATAATAAGTCCCCTTGGTTATTTTAATTTTTCGGTCGGAAGATCATCTAATGACACCTCTGCGTCCTTGGGCGGGGATAGTGTCAGACTTTTACTGACTAAAAACCCACTCTTGTTCCTTCTTTGCCTTCATTCCAGGGCCCTGGTTTCATTTTCACATTCCCCATGGTCCCTTGGTTACATAGGTTCGTGAAAGGTCATCAGTAAAAAGCTAGTCACTATCATCATCATCAGCCTTTTAATGTTTCCACTGCTGGGACGCAGGCCTCCGCTCTAAGAGAAGGAATGGGCCGTAATCAACCACGCGGACCCAGTGCAAGTTGGTGAATGTCACATGTCTTCGAATTTTTGGTTCTAGGACATGCCGGTTTCCTCACGATGTTTTCCTTCACCGTTTTGAGAACATTGGTGATGAACTAAATTTCACAAAGTAATTGCCCCTGGCTGTGTTTGAACTCGTAAGTCGTGCCCGTTACCACTCGGCCACCACTGCTCAAATAGGGTTCTCACATATTACAAATTCCAAGACAATTCTAAAAAACCTTTGTCTTGAAAAAGATAGACTTAACAGAATAACTTTCCAGAATCTGTATACTCAAGTCAGTGGATAATAACGTGCCCATACGACGTAGAGACAGCTCAGATTTATGTTATCCTAGTTTTCTTATAACATCCGCCATCTTTGCAAAGACTTCTTTATGTTTCCATGTCGTATTTTTAAAATGAAATCCTCTCAAAGGACAGTCTAAGTTTGGTATATTTTGATGGAACAGCCATTTTTGTTTTACTTTGCATAAATTAGGAATCATGTAGGACGGTTTTAGTGAAATTGGGTTCTCCAAGTTGGGTAGTTTGTATTATTAGGGTATTTTATTTTGTCTGTTTTTCTACTATTTATAAGATAATAGATCAAAGGCCTCAAGCGGAACTGGATTGGTCGTACGCTCCGAAAACCAGCGCTGTGTGCATGAGCGCACAGCTTTATGCTGATCGTTCGGCCGTTTTGCACGGATGTGACGCATATCTTTCCTTTAAAATGAAACTGTTTATCTTTCTTTTTCCCTTTTGAAGAGACATATAGCAACGCATGAACTAGACTGGAATCCTTAAAGAAAGCGGAAACGTGGTGGCCCTGAGCAAACCTAACGAAGAACAATTATCGCAGAGGTGAAGAACATAGGGAAGACTTGGAGTGAAGTGAAGCGCGAAGCCCAAGACCGAAGGAGCCTCTAATCATGAGTCAATAGGTTACTTCTAGGCAAGCATGCTCCATCGTCGACGACATTATCGCTTTCCATCAGGTGAGATAGTAATCAAGCGCGAGCCAATAAACGATAAAAAAGTAAAATATTTCAATAAAACACTGGGCAAGTCCGAGTCGGGCTCACACATTGAGGATTCCGTACAAACTAACGTATGTAAATAAATCGTTCAATTACAGAATTGAGTCTCGAAAGCTTTTCCAAATAAAAAAAGTATTTTTTTTTGTGACGTAACTACAAATTTTCACATCAGATTTATTTCTATACCTATTTGTGCTATAAGATCTTGCTTTATACCATATTTCAGAGTTCTAGGTCAAAGGGAAGTACCCTATGAATTTTGATTCCCTTGAGACTGTCGAAACATACGTTTTTAGCAACATAAACAGTCGTATCTTTATTTTTTCGGTAACGTAGAAGTTTGATTTTTTCACAGCTTCAGGGGACCAGACAGATTTGAGTACATGTTTTTAATTTCAACTCGATACCTCCACGCGTTCTTGAGATAAAGGGTCTTCACAGACAGACAGACACCAAAGTGATCCTATAAGGGATCCGTTTATTTCATGTTCAGAATTTTATGAAATAAAAGGGAGTGAATGACAATAAGTATTATAGATAACAGACGAGTGTAAAAAATGAAAAAATATTGGTCCTGTTCCGCTAGTTTATAGGCTGACAACATACATACATACTCGAACATTTTACATGTAAAACAATCAATCAATTCATACAATAAAACCGAAAGGATCAACACTAGCGATAGATTTGAAATATTGATCATTTCAATCATTTTTATTTTAGAGTGTTGACTAGGGATTGACGAAATTCAATTCACACATCACCTGCGGAACCCAATACGCTGTTAAAAGTACTATTTTTACATGGAATTGTTATTAAAATGTTCTATTTTTGTAACACGCAACATTTCACGTTTTAGTGTCAAATCATCAAAACCACACCTATGCTCCTTCAGTTGCATTTGCGTGGCAAGACCCTTAATCCAAGCTCAACAAGTCGTCGACAGCGCGTATCGCTTCACGCGCGCCTCGAGGAGTTGTTAGCAAACCATAGGGGCCTAGCAGGGTCGAAGCCTACTGGGGCCAAGGATCGGTTTCTGAAAGGAAGGTTCGGCCCCGGTATGAAATGCAACGAATGAACAGGAGTAGGTTTTTAGTCAGTAAAAATCTGACACTATCTCCTGCCCCGCCCAAGAGCGCAGAAATGTAACTGGATGTTTTCCTACCTACATAAAAAAGACCCTTAGGTAATCTTTTCAGATGATGACGGAAATAACATTAGACCACATCGTCGCTTTCCATCAGGTGAGGTAGTGGTCAAGCGCGAACCTATCAAGAGTAAAAAAGAAGATCAGGGGCTAAAAAGGCCACTTTACTAGATCTGCATTCGGATAATAATATGAGTCATGTCAAAAATCACAAAATGGTCACGAATTGACAGTTCATATTGTTATACGTAAACAATATTCATATTAGGTATGATTCTGCAATGCAATTAATAATAATAATAATATAATAAATAATAATAATAATATTCCACAACTATCACACAACGTCGTCTAGTCCCAAGCTAAGCAGAGCTTGTGTTATGGGTACTAGACGACGGATAAACATACTTATATATTTCTAAATACATACATATTATACATAAAATTACACCCAGACACAGAACAAATGATCGTGCTCATCACATATACATTTGTCCTGGGTGGGATCGAACCCACGACCTGCGGCTTAGCAGTTAGGGCCACTAACTACTAGACCAACAGGCTAGTCAAAAAAATCATCTATTTGACAGTTTTTTTGACAGACGGGTCTAAATGACAGCACATTCGTAAAATTTTACGAATATTAGCAGAATTGCTAAAAGATCGTAAGTATGACAGGAATTCAGGAAATGAATTGCTAAATGTAACCTTTTTAGACCTGCAGATTTCAGCACAAATTGCAGTTCTAATATGTTTAGGGTTTGTAGACAAGCGCAATGCGACAACGACAAGATCATTCTTCGTCAGCTGAGATAGTAACCGTAGAACGAATTCTATGAAAAATTATCATAGCATTGATGTTGCTTTGTCTCGCCGCGCTTGTCAGTCAGAGCCTTAAACCCTGTTCTATATATAATTAAATATAAAGCGACGTCCCTTGAGGAAGTTTCTCCTAAATTGACAATTGTGAAAGCGATAACAATCGCCGTATTAGAACTCCTTCGACCCTAGAATTTAGGTCCTCATTCAAAGGCGTCCCTAGAGATCAACTAGAATCAAGTTCAGACATGTTCTTAAGTATTTCTAGGAAAGTTTGAGACACATTGCAAGTTGGAGGGCACAGAATTTCTTACTGGCGTTGTCCAAGGCCTTGTTTACGAAGACGCACGATATGTACGACGGACCGCCCAACGCGCCGCGTCTCCGTAATCGAGCACTAAACTAGAGGGAAGAAAAAAAAAAACGACCAAGTGTAAGTCGGGCTCGTGCACGAAGGATTTCGTACTGTCTATAGCAGAAAACAGCAAAAAAAAGATATCACGTTTAATGTATGGGAGCCTCACTTAGATATTTATTTTATTCAGTTTTTAGTATTTTTATTATAGCGGCAACATAAATACATCATTTGTGAAAATTTCAACTGTCTAGCTAACACGGTTCATGAGATACAGCCTGGTGACAGACGAACAGCAGAGTGATAGCAATAGGAGCTCGTTTTTACCCTTTGGGAATCGTAAAAAGCGACGCTATATTTAAGAAATTTCAACAAAACACAGCAACAAGCAATTAGTCAGTAATACTAGTAGAGTTCATTTTTACCCGACTGCACCAGAAGGAGGGTAATGTTTTTCGAGAGTATGTATGTTAGTGAATATTTTTGAGTCAAGGAATAGGTTAACCTTTAACAGGAATTCGATCAATTAATCTTGGACTTCTAGAAGGTAAAAAATGGGCTTTGCGTCGTAATTCTTTCGAAAAATCGGTACTTCTTATTATATTTCATTCGTTAAAACAAAGACTGTATATATATTTCGTATATTTACTGAGAGAATAAAAACTGTGTTGGTTTAGTTTATAAGGGTACAAGCAATTCAGATTTTGGTTTATTTTTAACAAAATCGTGCAATGAAATGTAATTTTTAAATGGAATTTTACTCGGTAATGGAAATTAACAATTTCAAATTGTCCTTAATTTTTTTTTAGAATCTTACATTTTGCACACTGGCTGAGCAAAAAAAGAAACCAGTAAAATTCAAATACAATGTTTTGTATTTGTACGAGTAGTTAAAGTCTCTTTAAAACAAAAAAAAAAGCAAGAAATTCAAAAATGGAACTAACGAAGTTACATTCAACTTTTTCACAAAAATCAAAGGGCCGAGATATCTCGTTATACAGCCATCTACGCCACTACATGGCCACACGTGGCGCAACACACGGCCAGTTCCAGAAATACACAGAGTAAACACGGCAATATGTTCACAAGTAATGAAGCGAACACTTGGCCCGACCTATAAATAGATAAATAAATAACTACGCGGCCCGTTTGTGTTACTATTGGTGTTTTGAAGTGCTTTTTTTGTTTAGGGGATGAGTATGTTTACATCGTTAGAACTCGGCCTTTCGCATGTGGTACTGTGATTATTACATGTGTATTCCTTTTACAGTCACGTAGATCAATGAACGTTTGTAATACATTGTATAACTAAATGATTTTTTTTTATAAAGCGTGGTTTAGACAGCTCAGTTGAGAGGGTAATCTCCGGCTCGATTGCAAAGCGATTTTTAAGTTATAATAATCGACGCTAACGAAATAGACGCGCTTCCTCAAATCCTTTAATTTGACTTAAATTTAAATTTCCTACAAGGGTCCGAATCCTTGGTCTGTTCGTGACTTTGACAGCGGTCAAAACGTCGTCTGTCCCCGAGGACAGAGAGGGCAGACCCAAATCACTTGATAGCATAGATGTATTGTTTTTAGACCCGAACTGGAAGGTGACTTCGAACGCCAGACGATTGTATTTTTTAGTCCCAAGTGGAAAGTTTTGCGAGTTCGCCCAACATTTTTGATTTAATCTGTTTTTAAACCCTCTTAGTTAAAGTTGTGTTGTTAGCTCTCAGATTCTAAGACAACCAGGATTATTTACTAATAGAAAACTAGTTAGAATCACCGAAATAGAACAACTAATGACTCAAAAAGACTAAAACTAAAAGAATGTTATCTCTAATTTAAATTAACACTCAATAAGCAAAGCTGCCATCTATTTAAGTAAACATTCCTGAGCGAAATTCCAGAAAACGTGACGCGTTCTACAACCGAACGCATCTCGAACGTTTAGAGAGGCAGCACTGAACATCTTCGAAGGCATTGCTCCTTCGGTAAAAAAAAAAAAAACAAGTTCATCCCACGGACCTTTGTTGTGGTGGTCAGTGCTTCGTGCAAAACAAAAATAAGACAAAACGAACGGGACGGAACAGGTCGGGGCCGACTGAGACCAGTCTGACGACTTTTGACCACTTTTCTGGCCCCACATCCCGGCAAACTTATCTCTACAACCACTTTCCAACTCCTAGAACCTTATTGTGAAAGCAACAAGATCCAATTTGGATTTATTAGAGTTTTACGACACGTTTTATGGTTTATTCAGCTATGATTTAAGAGCATTTCGATTTCTTTAGGAATTTCTGTGGTTACGATTACGACTATGAGTTTTGGAGTGATGTAAGGTTCTGTGCATTTATGAAACATTTTGGGAAAGCACATGCATTTGATTTCGTAAAGGTGACAAAGAAATGTGTTTCACTGATCTGTTTTATGTTTCTAAGTTTCTCGAAGAGCAGAATTAATTCGTAGTTGAATTGAAAGCCTGTATCGGACAGGGTATATTCTGTCCTACGTAAGTAACCAAACTTAAGATTAAACGAAAAACTAGGGGAGCCATATCGTCTAAATTGAACGGCTAAATTATTTTAAAAACTGTTTGTCTTACGGTAAGCGAGCTTTAACAAGAATTTAATTCATATTTATAATTTACAGAAAGCTAATAAATTTTCTAGACAATAATTACTTAGATGTAAAAGGTTTAAAAATAATTTATTTCTCACTAGCGACCCGCCCTAGCTTCGCACGGGTACAAGTGATATTAAATATATTATGCATGCAAGTACGAGTATAATATATGAAAAAAAAAACACATCAAAATCCGTTGCGTAATTTTAAAGATCTAAGCATACATAGGGAAGCGACTTTGTTTTATACTAAAAGATAAAGGACAAGGTTCATTTAAAATGGATTTACAATTTTGATTGAACCTTGATAATTACAAATTTGTGTCCGATAGATTTCTTAAATTGTTTGCTATCCAATATCTTTTTAACATATTCTTACCTTTACCAAACCACTTACAATCTTTGATATCTTTAGACTTGTGATTAGAGTGTTGTGTACTTTCAAAAATATAGTTTCTGTTGCCAAAAGCTTTTATTCTGAGGTGACTTGAAACTTATTATTTAATTTAGAATTTTGTGTATTACACCGAGACAAAATACTAGTGCATGGACACAAAGTAACCATTATTGCAAGCCGAGAAAAACTTACAGCTATTAATAAAGAGACATCAACCCGTGGTGCACTAACCAGACATTCTTTCAAGGCCAACAAAACGACCAGAAAACATATGGTTGAAAAAAGAAACCAGCAACATTCATGCGCACACCCGACCACTGTAACATGACCTCGGCGAACCAGTCAACTTCCTTTATTTCACGTTTTAAAATAAAAGCAGCAAGGAAACGTCGGGAAATATAGAATGAACGATACATAAAGGACAAATACACTTGACATATTTTGAATAACACGTTTCGTTTTAATGTAAATTTTCGCTTAAATGTCAGAAATCATTAAGAGTACTAAGGGCCGCGAGAGGTCGTTGTAGACTGGCTAAGTGATATCCATGACTTTTGTAAAAGGAGCCTTGGTGGCGTTAATTTGCGTTGCGATGAGGGTTCTAAGGATGTTGGCGGAACAGTCACCCCAAGCAAAGGTCCCTTGTGGTCACTGACCATCGCCAAGAATAACACAAGTACCTGGACTCACGCGCAGGCTGAGCTCGTGACGTCACTCGACTCGATTTATGGGTACAAGATTACTTGTATTTAAAAGAATGTAAAAAAGGCCTTCATTAACACGGAATGAGAAATTGAATTAATGGTAACGGAAAAAAGTTACGATGGGTTCTCAGTTCTCACATAGAAAATGGGAAGGCTGGCCCTGACAGTCGCCCGCCATTTTTCTTTTGAAGCTTCATTTAAAATAGAGTAAGGCTAATTAAGCGTTTCATTGCGAGTTCTTTTCATGGCAAGTTTGTGTTACTTAACGAGTATTTAAATAAAAATATGTAGCAAAAATTTAAATTATTTTTCGCAGACTTTTTCAGTTGGGCTTTTGTCCTTGGTTTATGTTTAAAAAAAAAGTTTTCACGCGAAAATGTTTAAACTTTTTGTTTTCTTAAAAGGCTGTTTCTTTTTTAAAATGTTTCAAGTTTATATATATAAAAAAAAAAACTTTCCTCTTGCCAAACAGAAATTTGATTTCCATTCGTTATTCGTATATTTGATTTAAGTCAATATAGCAACACCATGTTCTTTCTCTTTAAAAAAAAAACACAGGCCCGAGATTAGCATAATATTATTTTTCAACAGAACGTTTTTGCATGGAAACGATCCAAATCGAAAACAGCTGCAATTTAAATAATCTAAAGTCAGTATGACATTTGTTGTTTGGGGTAAACGTCCGCAATCTTTATACAATATATAATTCTTCTATACGTGTATTTGTATATATATTTTTCATAATAATACTTAAAGAGCATGCTTGCACTGCAATTTTTTTATTATGTATATACATATGATATTAAATGTACTACTTACAACTGGGTGAAGACACTAGCTCCTGTAACACAGATCACTAACTAGCTCAGGAGCCAGGGTTTTCAAAAATGTTGTTACCTGTATTTATTTTTGTGTTGATAAACCAATTTATTAATTACTATTAATATTAATTTGTCACCTAACTCCTAAAAAGCTTGATCAATTTTAATGAAATTTTGCGTGTATGTTCTGCTGGGTCTCTCGCTGGTTTAAAAATATAATTGAGCCTGGTAGGTGACGGAGTAATCGAGTTATTTTTTTTACCGATAAAACAGTTTTCGGGAAGAAAATTTGTGCCTGAACCACTAACAAGGATGTAAAAATTTTGACTATCTAAATGTTTTCATCACCTGTTTTTAATAGATTATATTATCTATCACACTAATATTATTAAAGGTAAAAGTTTGTGAGCGTGTGTGTACGTTTGTTTCTTCTTCACGTTCGAACAGCTGAATGGATTCGGATGCAATTTGGAATACTATATATATGTCGCAGGGATATAATAAAAAGTTATACTTCGAGGTTACGACCCTCAGCATTGAGGATAAACGACGCAAGGAGGAGGGGGGATGACAAAAAAGAGAACTGGTCAAATCCTGAGGATGTTAAAAAAACAACACTATTTTATCATTTCCCTGTAATAATCTAAGGATTTGAACAACTATCAGAACTGGTTCTGCGAAAAACGAGTTACCTTGTAGGTAGTTGGAGGTCGTTGCGTACTAACTACCTATAGGTCATTGAACTCACCCAGTTGACGTTTACATAAAGAAATTAATTTCGTACATGAATAAATTAATTCGAGTTTATAAAAAAAGTGCTTGCTTTACTTTTTAATTTTATCTTTACAAATCGATAGTGTTTCGTGTATCGAATCGACCCTCCACGGGATTAAAACGATCAAAATTTAACGGTGTCACTTTAATATGGAACTGAATTAGTACTATACCGCGCGATAAAAACTTGTTTTGGATAAAATGATTTTTCATTTGTATTGATCAATTGTCGATAGTAGAACATCCCCAAATATAAAAATACTGCCATAATTCTATAAATTGCACAATATACAGAAATAAAATATATTAAATCTACTGAACAGGAAAACACACCTCAGTTATTTCACTATATGCATACATACGACTGTTTACGCTGAAGACCTACTTATCCCGATACTGACGGTACGTACTTCAATATTCCGATATATTTCAAGACCGAATATTCACGAGCGGAGCTAAGCTGTACACCAGAAATAATGCAGGCTTAGTTCGAACACATTTCTAATAATAATAATATTAATATAATATTCCACAACTATCACACAACGCCGTCTAGTCCCAAGCTAAGCAGAGGTTGTTTTACGAGTACTAGACAACTGATAAACTTCTACTTATAAATTTCTAAATACATATATACACCGTTAAATTTTGGTCGTTTTAATCCCGCGGAGGGTCGATTCGGTGCATGAAACCCCATCGATTTGTAAAGATAAAAATGAAAAATGAAGCACCTTTTTTTAAACTCGAATTAATATACGCATGTACGAAATTGATTTATTTAAGCGTCAGCTGATCGAGGTCAATGAACTGTAGGTAGTTAGTATGCAACAACCGACAACTCCCTACAAGGTCATTGACTCATTTACTTAAAGAAATGAATTTCGTACATGCGTATATTAATTCGAATTTTGAAAAAAAATATTTTTTTAAATTTTATCTTTATAAATCTATAGTGTTTCATTTACCGAATCGAGCCTCCACGGGATTAAAACGACTAAAATTTAATGGTGTATTATAGATAAATTACACCCAGATATTGGCTACTGCGCTGCGTGTACCGACTTTGGTTCCCGCACAGATTTTTTTCGGGATAGTAAATCATGATATCTCCAGCTCTGAACGGAGCCACAGGGAAAGTAAATATTTGTTTGGCCTACAGACGGTTGTTCAACGCAGGCAAGATAGAAGAGTACGACTACATCCTAGTGTGGGAGAACGCTTTAAAATAAAGAAAGGAAGAAAGAACACATAGACTTTCACATTCATAATATTAGTGGGATATTTGTATTATTTTTAGGGTTCCGTACCTCAAAAGGAAAAAACGGAACCCTTATAGGATCACTTTGTTGTAATTCTGTGTGTCTGTCAAGACCCTTTATCTCGGGAACGCGTGGAGATATCGAGTTGAAATTAAAACCGTGTACTCAGGTCGGCGGTCCCTTGAAGCTATGAAAAAATCAAACGATTACGGGACTCGATTCAGGAAATGAACTGCTTTCATACGTAAGTTTGTACGGAATCCTCAGTGCGCGTGCCCAACTCGCACCTGACCAGTTTTTTTTTACAGTAACGCATTTGATGTCCAACTTCTAAACCAACTAGACAGTCACCATAATTTCTATGACATTGTGTCGGATTAAACGAACAAACGGCATTGAACTTGAAAATGAAGTCTGTCAACATTAACACGTCTATAATGTTCAACGGAGGTCATATTATCTGGAATTGATAAATACGTAATTTTCCATCAAGAGCTAAGGTTCATTACAAGACCAGAAGTCGGGCAACACCTGTCTGTTATTACTGCTGAAATTAACCTTTTTGAGAGCCTCTCTCGCTTAAACATTATTTCTTTTTTGAGTAAAATTTCATATCTGTAGAGAATGCCTTTCGGCCCCTTCAACTATCTGTGCTGCAAGTGATGTGACAGAATTTAGTGTTCTGGAGGGAGACCGCATACCGGAATACAGAGTTGCAAAGCCTTCTACAAGGTGAACTGTGAACTGATAACCTGAAGAGCTGAATGAGAAACACAAAATACTGGTCGGTGGTGGAGACCTGTGTCTCAACTATGACCGGCTCTTTCAACCATATTGATGAGTTAAAATTTCTTATTAATTTTCTAAAAATTTCTAATTCAGTATCTAACTACCTTCCACAAGGATTTTTGAAAAGGGAAGCCGTGGTCCTAGAACGCAATAGGCAACTAAAAGACACTGCTCAGTTTTAGTCTATAAAAGTCTGACACGCAACTTAAAGCGAGTAAAGTTATTGTATGAATTGCCACCTCAAAAAAATTTCGACATCATCTGTTCCTTCTTCAAAACGAAAATCTTTTACACCCTTAGCTAGGTACCCTCCCCTTGCGAAGTAGGGATTCTTCGTAACACACAGTTAACCTGCCATCTGCTACTCCGTAAGTGCTACCCTTCACTCTAAGACCGTCACCAGCGAATTTATGACCCAAGGAAATTAACCTAAAGGTGTCGTGCCGAGATTTATAATGAAGGAAACGAGGTATTTTTGAGGGTAGCAACACTGCTTTACGTAAGATGTTTGATTTGTAATTTGAAGATTAAGTAAATATGGTTGGGTACGGTCCTTTATGACGGATGTGTGCGTTGTAGGGACGGTTAGTTGACTTTTCAAACATCTGTGTAATTTTTGGTGCGTTTAAATACGGGCAGACCTTGGTCTTATTGTGATATCAGTGTTTTATGGGATATTTTGTAAGGAAGTTTTGTTAACAAGTCTTTTAAATGATAAAAGTTTACCCTATACAATTTTTCTCTGCCTTTAACTTGATTGTAATCTCGGTTCTGTTTCGTTCGTGATTTTGATCGACAAGTTTATGGTTTTTTTTTTTAGTTTATAGATGTAATTATTGTGATTTTATTTCTACCCAAACGCCGTATTTATAGATGGACCTCTGATTAGCACCGGACGATGAAGATGACACAAAAACTACTGGACCGATTTAAGAAAAAAAAAATCATCAGTAGAATGCTACTAATGAAAAAAGTGTCATTAATTGATATAGGCATTTATATTTTCTACAACATGGGCGAAACCGCTATTTGCTTGCCCATGTTGCTAATAATTATTTGCATAATTAATATATATTAATATTTACATAAATAATTTCAAAAAAAGGAAAGGTCTTCAAGTACAAGTTGGTAAAAGAGGTATCTTAAGGAGAGTTCATATGTTACAATCAACTTTTTACAAAGAAAACAACCAAAATCACTACAAAAAAATAATTTTAATTTCGGAAGTCGGTGTTTCTGTTATTAATTTGTTACTTAACACCGACTTCCTCAAATAAAAGTTGTTTTGATCGTTTTTAATTTACGTTTGTATCGATCTGTAAATTAGGGAGTTTTGAGGTAAAAAAAAAAACGAAAAGCAACCGAATTGAGAACTTCTTTTTTTAAGTCGGTTGAAAAGGTTCACGATCGGTAAGTACTTGTAGGTACCTTGGACAACCGACCATCGATAATATGAACAATTTTAATACCACCTGGTGTATTGTGTGTAGAATATCCATTAATTTTCTGATAATTTTATCAAGAAAAATTTTACGCTCCCGCTGTAGCTTGAAGAACACTTGCGTATAGGACGCACATACTATTTACGGTATTAACTATTTGAAGATCATGATTGGTTGGCAAAAAAGGAAAAAGAGAGTCAATGATAGCGTGATGGTTGACTGGACGTATAATGAAAGAAGAAAAAGTGTTGCACCGGCCCCAAGTAATGTAGAATAAAGGCAGAAAGATGATAATGTTGATTATGATTATAACTAGCGACTCGCCCCAGCTTTGCACGAGTGCAATGGTGGCACATAAACCTTCCTCTTAAACCACTCTATCTATTAAAAAATCCGCATCAAAATCTGTTGCGTAGTTTTAAAGATCTAAGAATACATAGGGACTGACAGCGACTTTGTTTTATAAACAATTTTTTTTAATTTTTTTATTGATAGGTTCGCGCTTGACCTCTATCTCACCTGATGGAAAGCGACGATACGGTCGACGATGGAGCGCGCTTACCTAGAAGAAACCTATTCACTCTTGACTTAAAGATTCCGGGGTTGTAGCCATCAGGAAATACAGACTCCGGCAGGGAATTCCACTCCTTAGCTGTACGCATAATGAAAGTGTTCCGCTGAAAACGCTTTGTGCGTATAGGTGGGATGTCCACCATGTACCGGTGGCGCAACGCCGTACGTCTGGTAGTCCGATGATGGAACGGGCTAGGCGGAAGAGAGAAATCAAATAAATGTGGGAAAAAAACTTTCGACAATATGTTTGAATGCAATAAATCGACAGAGCTTCGGTGTAATAGGTACATCTTCGTGGCATCCTAACAATGCGTATATCCAGTCAATGGATTTAGAATTTAACACAAATCATAAACATTTTATGCCACTTCCAATAGCAGTGGCTTCATTTCAAACTTCTGACGTCACACGTTCCTACAAGAACTTTTCTTCGAACCGGAAGCATAAGATGCTTTCGAAGAATTCTCGAAACAAGAGAAATATGAAGTAAATTCTATATTTATTCGGCTGGATGACATTTTCTCAAGTGATTTCAAAACAGTTGCAAGGAAGAAAATTCAAGATCTTTCTCCCTTTGATGCCACATGCATATAAAGTTTCAAAACGAAAAGTAATTTCAAAATATGTTTTCAGCTTTCTTTGAGAAGTCGATTAGTGAGAGAATAAAGACTGTTTTTTTTTATGGTAGGTAAAATCATCCAATGACAAATCCCGCCCTTGGGTGGGGCGGGAAATAGTGTCTCTTACTGACTAAAAACCTACCCCGTTCCATTCATTGCCTTTGTCCCAGGGCCCTTGGTGACATTTTGACATAGCTTTTGGCCCCAGTAGGCTTCGGTCCTGCTGGGCCCCTACAGTTTGCTGACAACTCCTTGGGACTCAGTGCGCGCCGTAGACGACTTGAGCTCGGACCGGTCTGTTACCGGACGGACAGCGAGATACCCATTGCCTGCCGTCCGCGAGCCCGCGCCTACGGTGGCCGGAAATCGGAATCGGGAAAGACTGGTTGCGTTTCATTCGATGAAGGAAACAACTGAGGCCTACCACGAAGTCTTAACGCGATTCAATTGACGACCTAAACTGAACAGTTAAAGGGATGGAGCTATAAACCGTTAAATTTTGGTCGTTTTAACCCCGTGGAGGATCGATTCGGCACATGAAACACTATCGATTTATAAAGATATAATAAAAAAAATAAAGTACTTTTTTTTCTAAAACTCGAATTAATATACGCATGTACGAAATTAATTTCTTTAAGTAAACGAGTCAATGACATTGTAGGGAGTTTTCGGTCGTTACGTACTAACTACATACAGTTCACTGACCTCGATCAGCTGACGTTTACTTAAAGAAATCAGTTTCGTACATGCGTAAATTAATTCGAGTTTAAAAAAAAGTAGTCACTTAGATATGATGTTATTACACATCTTTCTTCAGATATTTTGGATACACATATATCTTGTGGATGTTATATAGGCTTCTATAGAAATGAAAAACATAAATTTGTGTAAAACTAATCCATTAAATACCTCTGAAAATCTGCTATTTTACAAGTTTTGTGAAATATTCGAGTAAATCATGGAATTACCGAATGCCAACCGAGTTTTCCGGCGTTATCTCTCTTTTTTCGCGTTGCATTTTCATCAAACATCGCGTTAAATTGCGTTAGATGAAGCAACTGGTTGAAGAAAGAAATATTATAAAGCAACCGTATTTCGTATCCTTTTTGTCTCTGTGGTTCTAAACGACAATTTTGGTGAGATTTCTCTTTACAGTATGAATTTGTATAGAATAATTTTCACGTTCTTTACTTTTTATTTCAACTCACACTTAAATAACATAATCCACGAAATGTGTATGCCAACAGCCTTTTTAGCTAAAATCGTCCCCAAAAAAACACTTAAGCATACCCCATTCGACGTCGTTTAAGGGCCGGAGAGCTACAAATTTGAATTTCAAAAACTCAAAGTTAAGCCTAGGGTTTTGAATTTTAACATAATTTACATACACAAATGAGTCATTTGCGTTCGTTACGGTGTCTGGACGCCGACTCCAACGAAAACTGAAATATATCAATGTAAAGCGTGCATTGCCGGTTGGTTAGCAGAGCCTTTTGAATAAACCAAAAGTTGACGAGCAATGGAAATTATAACGCCGAAACTGTCGGCAAGTTTGTTTAAAATGCAAGGTGAATGAGATCTCTCGATGAAATCGAAAAAAAAAACATCAAAATCATGCATTTACATACACACAAAAACAGGATGATTCAATGGACGGAAATGGTTATTTGCTACAATGGTTTTCTGGAAATTTATGTTTAGTTAGGACGGAAGTACGGGGCTTGGTCATATCCTAAACGAGGATAAATGGCCATTTTTGGAGCGTTACAAACATTTAGCGATATGTGCAAATTTTATTTGACTGACCCTGACTGCTATGCTGGAGGCCGTGGGTTCGATTCCAAACCAGGATAAATATTTTTGTGATGAGCACGATCATTTGTGCTGTTTGGGTGTAAATTATCTATAAAATTGTATGTATTTAGAAATAGTATAGTTTAGAATATAGTTTGTTCTTGCTTTGATTTATGCCAAATTTTAGGTTTCTAGGTCAACGGGAAGTACCCTATGAATTTTGATTCCTTTGAGAGTGTCGAAATATACGTTTTGCGGCATAAACGGCCGTATCTTTTTTTTCGCTAACTTAGAAGTTTGATTTTTTTCACAGCTTCAAGGGACCGCAGACCTGAGTATATGGTTTTAATTTCAACTCGATACCTCCACGCGTTCCCGAGATAAAGGGTCTTGAAAAAAACAGACAGACAAACATCAAAGTGATCCTATAAGGGTTTCGTTTTTTCCTTTTGAGGTACAGAACCCTAAAAAGATGACAAAGTCATTGTCAGACAAGAAAACTAAATGCATAAGATTTTCCTTACCGAATGTCAAAAGTAGTGAATGTGACATAGTATTGAACAACGAGAAACTAGAATTCGTCGATAAAACGGTTTTTCTGGGGATAACGCTTGACTCAAGGCTACAGTGGGGTCCTCATTTAACATCTCTTGCAGGACGGCTTAGCTCAGCTGCATATGCTGTCAGAAAAATCCGCCAATTTACGGATGTTGATACCGCTAGACTAGTCTATTTTAGTTATTTTCATAGTATCATGTCATACGGTATCTTACTATGGGGACGGGCTGCAGACATCCACTCTATTTTTATATTACAGAAAAGAGCCATCAGAGCCATATACAATCTCCGCCGGTGCGATTCTCTAAGGGAACTGTTTAAAGATATTAACATCATGACGGTACCTTGTCAATATATCTATGAAAACATCATGTACGTTAGAAAGAATCTTCACCTTTTTAGTAAAAGAGGCGATAGGCATAATTATGTTACAAGGAATAGGGACCTTTTAGTTCAACCAGGTTTCAGACTGGCTAAAGTAGCGTCTTCTTTCATGGGGTACTGTTTAAAATGTTACAATAAAATACCTCCTCACATATTAGAACTCAATGAAACAAAATTGAAATCTTGTATTAAACGCACACTATGTACACGGGCATATTATAGCTTGGATGATTATATTCAAGATAAAAATGCTTGGGTTAATGCTGGTCCAGCTCCACTACCAGCAGGGCGTACAAATTGATTAGTTTGGAAAATACTTTTTTATCTTTTTATTTAATATTAAATTATTATTGTATAATGTAGAAGCATTTATTTTCAAAGTTTGTAAATGTGAGTACCATGGAGCAATTTACGGTTTTTGGATATTGGACTTGTTTGACATAAATGAGCATGGTGGTTGAGAGTTTGTCATGCTCACTCAAATGTCTTACTGATGGTGGCGCGTGTGTTGGATCATTCGGTTCCCTTCAAAATGGTTGAGCTGAGTGGTGCTGATATGCGCGTCATGTCCGTGAACGGGCGCTGTCAGTTGAGACTGGTCATCTCTTAGCTGCCAGTGGTTTATTTTAATATCTTTATTTAGAATTCCTTTTTTTGTCTTTACTTTATTTTATTGACATTGTTCTCACATAATAGCAGCGACAAGAAACATGTAACAGAGATATTTGTTATACATAAAATGATTGAAAAGAGTGTCCATGGAGTTTCTTGCACATTCTTCTCCATAGAGATCTACGCTTTGGAATGTGCAATTAGCATCATTTTTTTTCTGACAGACTGACACCTTGACCTTTCAAAAGTGCCTGTAAATGGTTTATTTGAAATAAATGCTTTTGAGTTTGAGTTTGAGACATAAAATTGGTGACAAAAAGAAAAAGATTTAGGTGCGACTCACTGGAAATGACAAAGAGAAAAGTGTCAAGAAACAAGATACTGAAATGGCTCGGATGAATCACGGAGCGCATGATGGTCATTCTTCCTTTTCTTACATGAAGACAGATTACGAATCCAGTCACTATCAGTATTTTTACTGCTGCCCGGGTGTCACCATTTTGTAGACCGCAAGGAGGACACAGTGGAGCATAAGGCCGTGTTTACGGAGACACGGCGCGTTGCGCGTTCGTCGTACATTGCAGCGGCCGTGTCATCGATCGCGCAATCACAAACATATGGAAATGTACGACGGACCACCCAACGCGCCGCGTCTCCGTAAACAAGGCCTACGGTCGAGGGTCGCCTCGCTTGGGCGGAATACCGCCGTGTCCTTGTTGAGGCAATCAGCAGCTAAAAAGATGATGATTTGTAAGCTCATTCTACTTCATTATTTTGAACCAAATAAATTGTTTTATGATGCAATATAAATTGAAAGCTTGACAGCATGATTGCACATTAAACCTACGAACAAATTGCTTCCGACAAAATGACTCCCAAAGCCCACATAATCAGGCAAAGAATTATAATTTTATTATATCTTGGCTTATAATTTGTAGGAATAACCTCTTTCACGTGGCCTCGAGTTTTATGGGCGGTACCTCCAAGGAGTCACAGCGAAAGAATTAGATGATACAGCGGCGAAAATTTCTTATTATGATGAAATATTACGAAGGTTGATTACTAAAATAATAAGAAAAATCTCATCAAGGTCTCTTTTCTCTGTTATAGCGTTTTCCGGACATGAATTTTTAGGCTTAAATCTGGCAGTGTAACTTAAAGTTTTATTTTTAGGGTTCCAAGCCCAAAGGGTAATTTTAGCTGTTCGTCTGTCTGTCTAGATATAGCCTGATGTATCTCATGAACAGTGACAGTTGAAATTTTCACAGATGTTGTATTTTTGTCGCCTCTATAACAACAAATAGATATTAAAAACAGAATAAAAACAAATATTTTAGTAAGGCTCCCATACAACAAATATGATTTTTTTTACCGATTTTTTTCGCGAGCTGTCAGTAATTTTGTTTACTAATAGGAGTATAAAGGTATATGCACAATATTCAGATACTTAACTATCAAACACATGTACAAAACCTTAAATACTAACTAAACTATTTATACTAAAACCTACCTATGTACATATAATACAAAACCACAGTACACTCAGGCGCCGAAGTACTCCTCCACATCTCTGTCATCCGGAAATGTACCCAGAAGACTGGCAGCATTGCCACGTTGAATGGCAATGCTAATTCTTTTGGGCGAAGAACGAGCCAGCCCTCTGGTCACGCAAAGTGACTATCAAATAATTTTCACGTTTGCATAAAAATTCTTGTGTAATTTTCCTCGAGAACCTCTTTCTCGCATCTATCAAGCTAATCCTCAAAGAAACCACTGAATTATTTAAGAAGGTATTTAAAATCATTTTATGAATTCTTGAGTCGCACCACAGAAACCCGTAAATCCAAAATCCCTGAGGGTTTTAATAATAAATAGCAGCGCGGCCCAAATCGAAAATAATAAGCAATTGGAACTGTGAAACTCTGAATTTGAGTAAATATCAACCTTTTTATTCTATACTTCGGAGAAAATTGTTTTCCTTTTAGTCACAATAGCCGTTTTGCAAAAATCAAATTACTCTGTTATTGACAGTTTATGATTCTGGAACGCGAAAAAACACTTATTACGAATTATAATTTTATTTCTTAGACTGGTTTCCGCCGAAGGAATATTCCGCCGAAATATTTTGTTATTTTATTTATTTACTGGCTGAAATGGGAGTGGGCTGGCCACGTCGCACGAATGCACCCGGACAGATGGGCGAAGATTGTCACTCACTGGACGCCTGATAGAGGTCGACCGCGACGAAGGTGGTGTGACGACCTGATCATGTTCGCGGGTCAAACTTGGCCAGAGATCGCCCTAGACAGAGAAGTTTGGAAGGAGAGAGGGGAGGCCTTTGCCCAGCAGTGGGACACAAAAAAAATATTTACTAGCTTCTGTTAGTCCTTGGATTTTAAAAAAAATTGATATTAACTAGTGCTTGTCTGCGATCTCACCTGATGGTAAGCTGTGATGCAATGTAGTAGGTAAGGTGCACTAGTTTATTAAGAGCCTATTCACTCTAGCATTGAAGACACCTAAATTATAATCAGACGGGAAGTACGCAGCAGGAAAATTGTTCCAGCCTTTCGATATAAGCGCTATAAACGACGAGGCGAAACGCTTAGTATGTGTATTTTACTATACTACATAACTAAAATATATCAACAACGAAGGCTTAAAAGTTTAATCATCGCATTGTCAAAATGACAGCCCTTAATTCCAATACCCGGCATTGTGTGAATAGTTTGATCCTCGCTCTCAGTCAGTCCCCCAATTCAAAATGCGATGTCATCTCCATAAGTTTCGTGTTTGAACGATCGATGGTTTCAAGAAAACGTAAAGTATGTTAAAATCTGATATTTTATACGAAACAAAGTCAATCAACAAAATTTCTGCCTCTCGCGTGATTAATAACCCAAGATATTCCCATGACAGGTTAAAAAAAAAATAGAAGGCATCACGTCACATCAACCCAGACCCCCAAATCAGGTTCTATTCAATAGGTTTTTTGACAAACGAAAGTACCAAAAGGCCTTTATTCCGAACCTCGTAAAGTTCATTTTATAGTTCTCAATTCGATTATGACTTTGGAATTTGGTCTTTGTTCGATTGTGATAAGGTTTATATTTATTTAGGAAATGAAAGGAAGGAATTTCAATATGGCGAGTGAAGAAAGGATGCGTTCGAGATATAAAAAATACGGTTGAACGCACGTGGGCGGTCGCATTCTATGGGGTATTAGTTAGATACACATCTTCGCGCTATATTCACTGTGGAGTGGGCAGGAATCTTATGAATCCTTCATATGAATCATAAGCGTATATTTCTAGACGAATGCTCCTGTTTCAGTTATATAAACAGAAAGGTTGCTCGTTACCCTTTTCTATTGCTTTCATTTGTTACATTTATTTGTTTGGCTTTTCTCAAGATTTGCATTGAGAATAATTGAACCGAAAATTGCTCTGAGTGTTATGACCTAACTTAAGGCCACCCTTTGTTCAGAAATGGACTGTAGTAGGACTTGAATCCTTTGTAAAATATATTAATCAATAGGGACGACGATTCTTTCAGAAGATCGATTTTTGAATCGTTTCGAATCGAGTTCTAAAAGATCCGATCCGTTAGTTACCCTGCAGCTCAGAGTCCATTTTTCATTACTAATGGTGTATAAAGTACAACATTCACCTAAAAATTAGTTTGAGAAAAAAAAAAAACGTTTTAAAATAATAATAAGCTTGCATTCTGCAAGACAAAAATCGAATCTGGATTTTAAGTTTCTGATATCGATTTATTAAATCGATTCACTGTTAAAAATCGTTTTTATTGACCAATACAATCGATTCTTCGATTAGTTTACTTCATATTGCTATCCCTGTTAAACACGTCATTGGACGCTTTTGTAACTCAATGAAACAATAACTTATGTAACATCTACTTACACGAACTCAGCTGATCGATGCAAAACCTAACATCATAACAAACCCTATTATGTTATCCAACGCTGTTTTAATAACAATAATTATATTACTAACGTAAATTAATAATGCATTAAAAATTAATATGAAATGTCAATATTTATTGCAGTGCACGCTTTTTATGTCATAACCTTGCATATACACGTTTTGTTTCACTCTATTATAAGCTTAAAGCCCTTTGAATTAAAGGTGAGAGTTGGGTGATTTAATAAAGTGAGAGTACTACTATACACATACATGTATGAAATCGGATTCGTCTGGTGACACACGATTCACGTGTCTTGATATTACGACCAGTGCCTTATCGCAGTAATAATTTCATATTCAAAGAAATTCGTAATAAGTCAGTGTACACTTTGGAAATCACAGTTTTCGTGCACGCGATTGTAATTTGTTAAATAATAATAAGAATTATTTCGTAAGAGTGAACGTGTTACTATGTAATTGTTTTTTTAATTTAATTATGATTGTTCTAACATAACTTGTAAATAGAGATATTAATAATATTATATGTGCATAATTTTTCTTTTCTTCTATAATCTATGTCGACGTCTCCGGGCAATAAGTCGGATATCGCAAAAAATTGTTTTTCGAATTTTAGAAAAAAAAGTACATAGGTACCTATTCTATTTCTTTGTTTTATCTTTACGAATCGATTGTATTTCATGTACCGGATCGACCCTCCACAGGATTTAAACGATCAAATTTTAACGGTGTATATGCAGTGGCGGATTAGCTATATAGCAAAAGTAGCAAATGCTACGGGCCCCGCACATTCGGGGGCCCCGCGCAATAGGGGCGCCGCACTTTCGGGGCCACACGCCACCTGATCGTTACAAAAATTAGTTAATGTATCTACACTACATGAAATCTAAATACAGCCGATTACACATAAAATATTTTATTTAATCTATCTTAATAAAAAAAGGTCTATCTAGGGGGCCCCCTTATCGAATTGCTTCAGGCCCCGCATTGGCTTAATCCGCCACTGTGTTTATGTATGTATAAAGGTTAATGTATAAGTATTCCTGGTAGGGCAACGAATAATTCCCGCTAGGACCAGGAGAAAATTCGGAAAGGAAACTTGTGGTCCTAGAACGCAAAGAGCAATTGAAGGATCTATGTGGTAAAGAAAGAGGAGAAAGAAAGAAAAACAATTTATTTGGCACAGCACAAGGCATCTTACAATTTCCAAATATTTAACGGACAGCGGTTATACTGTGTCTCAGAAATATATATATTTATATTCGCGACAGAGATGCAAATACGTTCCCCAAAAGTACGAGAATTACCTTTCTGATCAGTAAATAGCTCCAGAGCTTACTACCTACAAAAATGATTCGGCCTGTGGGATTATTCAAAATAATTACCGTAGCGCTGGAGTGCAAAAAGCAACTGAAGTAACACAAGTGGTTTTGAGTCAGTAAAAATCTAAACCCCCCCAGCGGACGAAGTTATTTGATGACGGAATAGAACCCCTACAAATAAAAGAACAATCCACCTCTTATAAAATTAATTTGGACTAGATTAGAGTTTTCCTACAATCACACATTCATAAACAGGACATTCGACTCATTAATTTACCAGCAATATAAATAGCTACTCTTACATCCTGTTTTTGCTAGAACAAAATAGAAATATATACCAGTATATCTGTAATGGACCTTCAATAACATTATAATTGTCCGCGTTTGTATCCGGTACAAGAAAAATCACTTTGAAGCTGTTATTGCGAAACCTACTGCTGTTTAACATCGCTAATGACGTCATTAACTTATATTATTGCCCTTAATATCATCAGTCTTTGGTACTAAAGGAGAAAGACCTCATGGCTTAACAAAAGATACTCAGTAGTTGCTAGGAAGGACAAAGTTATAAGTGAATGAGATGCAAGGCAAGCGCATTCCATCGTCGATCATATTTTTTATTTATTTATTATAAACTAGTGCTGATCTCAATCCAACCTGATGGTAAGCAGTGATGCAATCTTTGATGGTGAGGCGCACTAGTTTATTAAGAGCCTATTCACTCTAGCCTTGAAGACACCCAATCACACCCGCGGGGCTGAAACGCAAAGGGTAGGTGACTGAGTGAACACAAGTAGGTTTTAGTCAGTAAAAGTATGTCTACACTACCTCCCGTTCCATTCAAAGCGAAAGGATTGACTTGATCGATTTCTCACCTCAAAAAGAGAAAACTTAGTGTCAAATGTATATAGAAAGATATATTCTTTATTGAAGAATCATTAGGCAGGGCACATTGCTCGCAGGACAGCATATATATATAGATAAGTCGACCTCGTGAGGTTGTGACGACACTTGGGAGAGGCCTATGTTCAACAGTGGACAGCTTTCGGCTGAAATGGTGTTAATAATGATCACTCTATATTTTACATTATAAAAAAATACTGTAGGAGCTTAAAATGAATACGGTGTAATAATAAGCGATCTAAGGCCGTGTTTACGGAGGCGCGGCGCGTTGGGCGGGCCGTCGTACATTGCCATATGTTTATGTTTGCGTGAGCGATGACGCGGCCCGCAGCTGCAATGTACGACGAACGCTCAACGCGCCGCGTCTCCGTAAACACGGCCTTATAGCTGAAGCTAAAAGCGATGTCAATAATATAATACTCCATCCATATATAGAAATCTACTTATTAGGGGAAGTTTGAAAGTGGTGCCAGTGGCTCAAAAGTTGAAAAAGGAATCGTTTGTCTTGGTATACTCAACTGAAAAGGAGAGTTGAAACGCATATTACTAATAGATTTACTTACAAATAGGTATACATGTGAGTGGATGGAAAGGGAGAGGGAGGCCAAAGAAGAGATTCATAGATTGTATGAGAAATGATAAGAGAGTTAGTAATAGCATGAAGGGCCACAGGATAGAATGAAAGAAAAAAACGTGCTGTGCCGATCTCAGATAAAACGGGGCAAGGGCAAGAAGATTATGATGAGGAACAAACCTTACTCTACATCCGACTGGCTCATAAGTCACAATGATTTCCGACACGATGTGTAAATGCTTGACTATAATAACAACCGGAACTGTAACTTATTCAGGCTAAATGAGTCATGGTTATCGAGTTTCCATTGATAAATGCTTTATAATCGTTATGGAGAAACTGGTGAATTACTAGGTATAAGACTGTGAGAAAAATTGCTAACATTACTCGTGTCTTTAAACCAATGTTATTATATTAAACCATATTAAACAGATGTTATGAGCGCGCAATCGCGAAGACTCGAAAAGGTCTTAAATATGACCTTTTTTCGCGGGTTCAAGCCAGGTCAGGTGCATTACTTTGTCTAATTTATTTCATCACAACTGCTCTCAAAACGGTGCAGGAAAACATCGTGAGGAAACCGGCATGTCCTAGAACCAAAAATTCGAAGACATGTGACATCCACCAACCCGCACTGGGCCCGCGTGGTGGATTACGGCCCATTCTCTCTCTTAGTGAGGAGGCCTGTGGCTGTGTCCCAGCAGTGGGAACATTAAAAGGCTGATGATGATGATGAGGACCTTTTTAGATGATTGGTGGGTAGAATAATGTTTTGGTAATTGATAACAATACCTGTTTCTTTTTTCTTGTTGGATTTATCATGCTATCCCTTTTCTATTATTCTGACTTGAAGTGAAATGTACAATGAATAAAAACTGTGTGTGTGCTGCCGCTGCTACGCGTAACACATTTTTCGATTGTTTTGTGAGTATATATTGTTTTGTGTATATATCTGTTTATTAGAATATAATTGCTTTAAACTATACATCATCATCATAATCATTTCAGCCCAAAGACGTCCACTGTTGGACACAGACCTCCCCCAAATGTCGCCACAATGAACGGTGCGTCAAGCATCCATCGGATGCCCTTTAGAAAAAATAATAATACCAGTGTGAATTGCTAGTTCACTACTCAAACATTCACCCTCTTTGTAATTAAGAAGAATCATAAAGTTGATGAAAACTCTTATCTATTTAAAATTTGCATAGCTGCTTCATTAAGTCTACGGTTGTCCTGATTACGAGGCCTCTTTGCCATCAGCTCTTTTTGGTATTTGTATGTCTGTAAAGGTTTAGACCAAAAAGGATCCCAAATATTTTTAAGTGTGTCAAATCATATGAGAAAATTATCACTTTTTTATTATTGGTAGTCTCGTACTTGACTACTGTCTCACCTGATGGGAAGCAATATTAAGGTCGACGACGGAGAACACTCTTGACTTAAAGAACCTCAGGTGCTAGCAATCAAGAAAATGACTTCGTTATTAAGTTCTACTTCTTAGCTGTACGCACAATGAAAGTGTTCCCAAAACGTTTTGTATGCATTTGGCTATTATTACGAACAATGTAATAAAGCATATTAGCATTTAATAGCCTTTACTAAGACCATTAAATTTGACTGGCCTGTTGGTCTAGTGGTGACTGCTATGCCGGAGGTCGTGGGTCCGATTCCCACCCTGGACATATGTTTGTGTGATAAGCACGATCATTTGTTCTGTGTCTGGGTGTAATTAATCTATAATATGTATGTATTTAGAAATATATAAGTATGTTTATCAGTTGTCTAATACCCATAACACTTTGTGTGATAGTTGTGATTATATTATATATATTATATCAAATCAACGAGGCATCTGCAATCTGATTTCCTCTACCCAATAACAGTAGAACGTAGATGCGACGTTGCTAGTAAAAAAAAAATACCTAGGTATAACAATCACCTTTGATTCCCCAGCATCCAATAGCAAGCTAGATCTCACGTAGATCTAATATCCTGTGTGCAAATTGTGAAGGCGATCCTTGTACATGAATTTCGTATCCTATAATTTAAATGTTGCTTACTTCAATTTCTTTCTATTTTTTAATTAGTTTTTTTTTTTATTACTTCCGATTTTTTTTTTTCATTGTGCTCACATAATAGAAGCGACAAGAAATATGTAACCAAGATTTATATAACTCATATTAAGATTTAAAAAGAGTGCTCATTGAGTTTCTTGCACGTTCTTCTCCATAGAGATCTACGCTTTGGAACGTGCAATTTAGCTTCACTTTTTTATGGACTGACCGACATTTTGATAATTTAAAAGTGCCTGTAATTGATCTAATTGAAATAAACTATTCTGATTTCTACTTACTCTGTGACCCACAGGACCGTTCATTGTGGCGACACTTGGGGGAGGCCCAATGTCCAATAGTGGACGTCTTTCGGCTGAAATGATGATGAAAAATTACCAGAGAAATAACTGCTCAAGTTCGAAGTACGTATAATCAATGTTAACATAGTTCAGTCAAAGTTAATATGGCGGTGCTCGCTTGATTCGATGCCAGTGAAATTTTTTGTATCGACTGAACTTAGTGTCGAATTAGGACGCATCAACCAATCGTGAAAGATGTCGTGAATCAAAACGGATGATTCTAATGATTTAGCACTTTTGTGTTCGAAATCATTTAGGACACATTAAACGTCCGCAAATGTGTCATAAAGAATTTAAAATGCGTTGACGCATGTATGGTCACAAAACTGCAATACGATGCGATTCGACGTCGCGGGATTCCGAGCGGTAAAGCATCGGTTCAGACAATGTGCGACGCGAATCAATTCGCAAGGCTTTGCGATTAGGGTTACCATATCTCAAGATTTTTGCTGAGGTATCAGGATTTTTGGACTCTTCTCAAAATTGCGGCCGGAGTTTTGCAAATCTCATGAAATCTCTTTTAGCATTTTCAATAAAATACCTAGAACTTACGATTAAAAGTTAAACATAAAAAAAAAACTTAATAAAAAGTTAAAGAAACTAAAATTATTTTTTCATTGGTTAAGCCACCACTTTGAGTGCGACTAGCAACGCGTATAATATTACGACATTTTTAAATTGTTAAGTACGTTTAAGAGAAAATTCTAAAAACTGTACAACTGTATGAAATCTCAGAATTTTTCAATGGCTATCAGGCTTTTTCTCCGGACTTTTGATTATTTTCTGGTAACCCTATTTGCGATGCTTCATGCGAGCTCGTAGATTTTTACGATGCGATGTCGCATCGCAGTTTTGTGTGTTGGGCCCTTACTGCAAACGCATTATTTACGTCCTAACAATCAACTGAGCCGCGAAATCCCGAATGCACACCTCTTTTAAATAAGGTCAAATCTAGTGCTCTATTACCCTTCTCATTTGTTCACACACCTGCCACATCGTTTACAAACGTAACCAATGTTTCTATAACAAGTTTACGCAACACACGTCCACGTGACTTGGAGGAAACATAGCACAATGCTGATGACGTCATCCGATATGACCGCTTGAAAGTAGACTGGTATCAGGTATTGGTGTTTTATAGATACTTTTGATAGGCTGGTTTTTAGTGCTGTTGGTAGAAAACATAATGGTGTGGTTCTGAGAAGTGTAAGCTGTTCTTCCACTTACTCTTTTTATTAGAGATAGTATTGACGAGACAGGGTATGAAATGTAACATACATATGATGGAATATTAAAGACACTAAGAGACGGTTTTCTCTGTGTCAAAAAAAAACAGAGTGAGAGCAGTGGTGGTCGAGTGGTAAAGTGGCCAGCTAGGCACATTAATTTATGTAATTTATTTCATCACAACAGCTCTCAAAACGGTGAAGGAAAACATCGTGAGGAAACCAGCATGTCCTAGAACCAAAAATTCGAAGACGTGACACCCAACCAACCCGCAAAGGCCCGCGTGGTGGATACGGCCCATTCCCTCTCCTAGAGAGGAGGCCTGAGTCCCAACAGTTGGAACATTATAAGGCTGATGCTATGCTATGCTTTCTTTATGTCATAGTCAGGTTAGGGTGCAATGCTTGTTTCTTAAGGACAGAAAAGGGGGCATCAAGCTTTCTTGACAAAAAAGTATGCAGTTAGGTATTACAAAAAGTCGTATTTCATAAATGATTATGCCCTCTTCCCGCAATTTTCGTATTCGTAGATATCCCGGGTATCGGTAGCCGTAAAGCGAGTTCTAAATACCGCAGTGCGGGTTTGCGGACGGCGAGCAATGGGTCCAATAAGGACCAAAGAGCTGTCGATGTCGTATCGTGGTATCACCCTCAAAAACTAATATTCAACGCATTCATTTACATACAAAAATCGAGATAGAATAAAAGTGACGAAGCATTCTTTTAACAATGCATCATGAATTTTTATCTCTTGCTTTAAGAACTGTAGTGGTTCGAAAACTTTTTATGGAAGTAGAAATTTAAGAGTTCATATAATATCGATTTTCTTGTATTTTACTAGCTTCTGAACATTTATGCGTGATAAAATACCTTCGCATATCTATGTCAAAATGCATAAAAGTTGGTTCAGAGGTATAGGCGACAAAACGTACCGAAAAACAGACAGACATACGTATCTATACTTAACATTATAAAGCTGAAGAGTTTGCTTATTTGGTACCCGTACTTCCTGGGATTAGCGTGCCAACAGAAATTTTTAATATTTCTGTGAGCGTGCCCAAGCACACTAATCTCAGGAAGTACTAGTTCAAATTGAAAAAATATTTTAGTGTCGGATAACCCTTTTATAAAGGAAGGCTAAGGCTATATAACATCACGCTATGACCCATAGAAGTGGAGCGAGCGATTCCCACCCAAGACAAATGCTTGCCTGATGAACACTATCGTTTGTTCTTTGTCTTGGTGTGATTTATCAAAAATATGCATGTATATAGAAACATATACACACACACAATCTTGCCTATACAGCAATATTCATTATTGCAACTTGCGCAAACCAGATGACAATCAAACGACCTACTCCACATTTTCCTAATTGCAACATCATCATGCAAATGATCATTATTTTTCCTTCAAGTACGTCATGTTATCGCTACTCATAGTAGGATACATAATACATCACAATAATATAATTTTCCACAACTTACAAACTAAGCAGAACTTTTGGTATGAATTCTAAACAACTGATACACATACTTATATATTTCTAAATATATATTATACATAAATTATACTCAGATAACAAATGATTTGCTCATCACACAAACATTTGTCCTGGGTGGGAATAGAATCCATGACCTGCGGCATAGCAGTCAGGGCCGATGACCACAGGACTAGTCAGAGTCCATTTTTATCATGAGATGAACTCGGTCTATATTATAGCGACATTCCATCAGCCAACGCCAACGCCCAAAATGCTTTGGTTTTCTGGCTTTTGGCTTTGGAATGCACAGCGCAACAGGAGGAACACAGGTGGATTTTAGCCAGCAAGTCTAACACTCTCTATCGCTCCACTCACTGCGGAAAGAAGAAGAGAAATAATTTGACGACTTCCCACCTCAAAAAAAGGAACAAGACCTAGAGAGTAAATAATGACATTCTATCAGCCATAATGACACTTGACAGTTTGAAGTCCAAAATTAAGGAAGATCGACCATGTGGTATTTTTGTAGCGTATTTCAATGTCACTATGGATTTTTCGGGAATATTTGTCTGGTGTAAATAGCGACATTTTATAAGTCATAATGACAGTTTGAAGTTCAAAAATAAAGGAGATTGACCACATAGTATTTCGGTACCTACAATTCATATGAATTGTCATACATTTTGGATTTAAGAATTCGTTTTGAATATTCATCTGTTATAAAACATCACGTTGTTTCGAGCCACTTAAAAACGACTTTCATTTGTTTGTCTCACGATAAAAAAAAAATGGCCGGATGTCATTCAATACGTCGATGACATCGGACGTGGTTAAAATCTTTGAGAAGGCGGAAACCATGGCATGGGGACAAATAAGTACATCATTTACCTTATATAAAGTCCTTGGTGATACCGATACGTTTTATTTTTATAGGATGAAAAGCCGGAAATTACCTGTAACAAGAATAGAAGAATGATTAGGAAACTTGTATTTTTAATCTTCTTACGTATGATAAGTATATTTATCATCCCCGAATCAGACCCCTGGAAGTGTATTTATTAGAATCTATTGTCCATTGCACTGAATGTAGATATGTCGTGGCTAGATCATAGAAATTGATCACTTCATGATATGGCCAACTTTCTCTAGACTTTTTATTAGCATAGAAATCTTACATCAGCGATATGGCCAAACGAGGATCGACATATCATCAAATGTTAACGTTTCAAACGATTTGGCCAATTTTATTTGGCCATTTTCTATGATCTGGCCACGACAGATACACTTATCTACAATGGGCTGCGGGAATGTTCGTAAGCGTTATTGCGGCCCTGGAACGCAAAATTAAAACAAAACTAAAACCCATGTGCGTTCCGTTCAGCCCCCCTACCCCTTGTGCTATGAGACCTTGCTTCATGCCAAATTTCAGGGCTCTAGGTCAACGGGAAGTACCTACCCTATGAATTTTTATTCCCTTGAGAGTATTGAAATTTATTTACTAAATAAATAAATATTCCGACGAAACGAACGAAAGAAACGTTTTTTGCGCCATAAACAGCCGCAACTTTTTTGTCGTTACGTTTGATTTTTTCACAGCATCAAGGAACCGCAGACTATATGTTTTTGTTTTTGCGAGATAACGGTTGATCCTATAAGGGGTCCATTTTTTCTAAACTAGATATAATTTTGGTTTACATAATAAGATTTAAGAGCACATTCAACGATCAAGAACTTAATCAGGCTTTCAAAAACCACACTAACAGCCATCTTAAAAGTTAAAACCCAGACTAAAAGGATTCCAAATAACGATTTCTTATACTTTAATCTCATTACAGAACCCTCAATCTTATCCAGACAAAAACAGAGCAAATATACTATACATATAAGGCGGACCGCACACGAGCGACCCGCTTTTCATCACTGGAACAAAAACGGTGATCACAAAGATTAACAAGTCAGTGAAGGGCCTAAACACACAGTCCATTCGTGTACCTACCGCCTTGAATGAGGTTGGTTAACAGCGGGCGTTAGTTGTTACATATGCTGAAGCGGAGACAAGGATATTTTGAATATTCTTGGCACGTTTTAAGATGCAGTTTAGTACATAAAAAAGTTTTCAATGAAAATATTTTTTTCATAGCAAGCTTTTATAGCGCGGTATATAACTTATATAATTAATACTCATCAAGACCAGTCCAAAAAGTTCAAACACGATGTGGTTATCTTATTACGCTTATCATCAGACCCTGGCTACCATCTAGCACCTAAATACTCGTCAATACAAATCAAACGAGCCCAAACTCGAAGGGGTTGTGTCGTTTACTACTAAGTTCCTATGGCCACCTTCCAGATCCATCTTTAGATCAGCTCAAAAGTCATCATAATATTGTATTGTCACGTGATTTACACTTGCATGCAATATTTCAGCTCAATCGGTAACCGGGAAGTGGATCAAATTTAATTTGCAAAATTTGATCACAGACAAACATCGGTCAGGTGAAACTATGTATATAAAAGCTTGTAAAAATACACAAAGAGCAATTAGAGAAACAAAGGTATATTGACATTTACAGTCATCTGGTTATATTGGCCAGCTAATTTGATGTCTAGGCAGTTCATTAAACGCTAATCTTGTTAAATAGCTCAAGGGTAAACTAAAAAACTAATTACTTGAGTAAAAGTAACTACTTCAGTAGCAATTGGTATTCTATAGTTAAGATTTTTTTTAAATTGTCATGAAGATTTTTAACCTCAAGTAATGACTTAATAAGAAACTACTCAGGAACAAGTCATTACTTCTCTATAAATACGGGTGTTAGTCTTGGTCAGTCATCTTCAGAAAGATTGACTATCAATACGTCAAGCTGTTAAACATACTGATCTAGAATCAGTATTGTTCAATTAACTATCGGTCTAGGCATTCTTCTATACTCCGGCGTTTAAAGAACTGCCAAGGCGACAGATTAGCTAGCTAATTTAACCAGATGGCAGCAACTGCGACATAAAGAAGTGTGTGCCCAAACCGCAGTTCTTTCCGCTCAACACCCCGGTCGTTTCAAAGCCACACCAGTTCCTAATCTTCTGCTCATACTCTAAGCACACTATGTTTATGTTTTAGTACAAGAAATTCGAGCAACCGCTTGTACCGAGGCTTACGACGATCTAACATGACGGTACAGGATTATCGCACCGAATACCTTCGCCTTATTTTTATAAAGATTGAATGTAGGGACACTTAAGTCAGTAGCGTTAAAGGCTATGTTGCTATGTAGGTGGACTGTTAGAATGTTCGAGAAACACCGTAGTCCTGGACCGTAAACGACCACTGAAAAGACATAAGCTCTTTCACTTTCACTTCAACAAAAATGGAAAAGCTATTTGATCTTATGCCATATAAAAAAAAATGGAGCTTGGTACTGTCAGTTTTCAAATCTAAAAAGATCCAACAGTGTCATTTTTCAGCTAAGATTATGATGATGAATGGTCCACTAACGGTCAAGGTAGCATAGCATAGCATCAGCATCAGCCTTACAATGTTCCCACTGCTGGGACTCATTCCTCCTTTTCTAGTAGAAGGAATGGGCTGTAATTCACCACGCGGGCCCAGTGCGGGGTTGGCGTATGGGAACAACTTAAAGGGCTTTGCACAGATAAGCTCAGGTATAACTTTCAACTATTGCGCTATTTAAATGAAGGGTAAACAGCAGAATATGAAAGCGGGATACGAATGACGAGATCCAAAATATTATGGTCTCTTCTCCCTCGTTCATTATTAGTCTTCGACATTCTATTTTTTTTAAATACCTAATAGCTTTTATCCGAGACAGACCGACATTCAGATATGTAAACTAGGTACCTATGTATATTTTTGAATAATTTATTTTTCTTAATATGGTCTGAAAACAGATTTATTATATGTAATACTAAGTGAATGGGTTGCTTTAGTCAAGCAAGTTTTCTTTATCCTAGCATTGATTAATTTAAAAAAATCGCCCAACCGGCAGGAGTATTCAAATGAGTTACCGCGGCCTTCGAATGGAAAAGGCAATTGGAGGTACACAGGTGCGTTTTAGTTAGTAAAAGTCTAACACCCAGAGACAATGTTCCATTTACCAGTCCTAAAGACCAACTTCGATAGACAAACACGGGATTCTGTTCAAACAATAGCTCAAAAATTAATTACGATCACGAAGCTTAAGTTACACCAGAGAAGGGTTCGGCAGAAGGCCTGGTCGTTTCAACGCAGTAAAGAGGAATAATAATAAGTATACTGCAATAAGATTTAGAATAATAACGATAATTATGAAATGAGTTTTTTTAAACAGGAAGGCTTTTGAGAAAGACGAACGGTGTTTATAGGCTTCTTGGGGATTCATAAGAAACTTTTGCTATCAGTTGAAAAAGTATCTAAATATTATGAAGCTTTGCTCATGCTTGAATTGAAAAATTTGATAGTACATTTATCGAGGAAGGCTATATAAGATAACACAACGGATCAGTAACCAAAGATGCGACAGCTTAGCTCAGATAACTTTAGATTTTCTTATATCAGTTACTAAACTGGTATAAGAAAATCAAAAGTTATTATATTTTTATGGAATCTTCAATATTATTAGAGATAGAGTAGAAGTTTTTGCAGTTATTTTATTATCTTCTTAAAATTTGCTTTGAGTAACATTTCTATTAGTTTTTCTGTCTGTGCTTATCTGTGCAAAGCCCTTTAAGTTGTTCTCATACGCCATTATGTGAGGGAATATTAATTATTAGCGAAATGATTAATTACTTAACAAGAATTCCTTTAGATTCGTATTAACTGAACAAAATTGAGATACTTACATAAGTAATAATTTAGGAGTGGAGAGAAGGAGAGGTCTTAGGAAACTCATTGTCGGTTGTTAATATATCTTTATTAAGGTTTTGTTGATGGATGGAAGTCATCTTAAGAGAAATGTTGAATGATTATCTCAATATATGTGATAATCTTTTCATCCTTGATAAAACGGTTAAAATATTTTCCCTTCTATACGACATAAATTCGGCATTCAAACTTGATATCGACTAATGACTTTGGTTTTCACAAATCTTTTTAGGTTTCTGAATATCATCATCGTTGTCTCGCATACATACATCGGATTCTCGCAACCCTCACCAGGTGCTCAGACCACCTTATGGGAACGCTTCCAACGCTGCGTCTTCTAGTAAAGGATCTATTACACCACTCGACATTCAGACCGGTTTTGTCGACGTCGCGTAGTGTAATAAGGGTCAGAATGTCTCATTCGGAAGTAAACTTGAAGACAGTCTGTGTAACTTGTGCGGAATATCGATTAGTGTAATAGACGCTTTAACGGTCACCACTCCAAAACCTTTCGGTCGTATCAACCCTGTTCTGTTAGACATTTTGGAATCTTTTTATCTGAATCTTAAAATAATTCTCAATTAGTGTTTGCGTATCAGAGGTGTTCCTTTCTGGCATAGGAAGCTTCTCGATTCGACAATTGAAGGGACAGAAATCAGACATTTCATGCTTTATCCTTCTTCACGACACATGTCTTAACCCTCAATAATCTGACACTGTGTACTGAAGCATCAACACACCCTTTTAACAAACCCAAATATAGCCCCCATAATAAATTAACAAGTCAAAATCATCGATACCGAACAACCGAACGGTCCCATCCCTAATTTTACCATAACAAAGAAGGAGGCTGGTTGTCATCAGGCATTGTTTGGACCAGACGTTATTTAAATATTCCGTCGCAGACGACTCAGTCTGGCTCCAGACTTACTTTTTTTTTCATATTTTTTTTCGAAATCTGACACGGCATTTCTGAGGGGCATTATAACGTGAATAATTTTATTGCTTATTTAGATGTGTTAAGTATTTTTGAGTTCGATTTGTGGGACTAAAAGGGTTTTTAGTAGTACTATTTGGGGTTTTAAAATACATTTCTTTTTTCGGAGTTTTGTTTTGTACAAAATGATTAGTTGATTTGGCCACTTTGGTAGACGTTTTCAAAGAACTTACAGAATTGAACGAATTTATTTAGGAAATTATTTAAAAAACAAGCCGAGAAGCCCAAACTAATCAGTAAAGACTTAATTATAATTCAAGAGCAATTTAAAATCGCTTCAACCTTTGTTCAAACAGAAAATCGAGTCAACAAAAGATCCATTAAGCATTTATCGATGCTACATTTCACATCACTAATTGCAATAAAAGAAAATAGTGATCCTCAACTGGAGACCGACTCATGCAATCATGCCAACTTAACCTATCACTTCCTTTCAACCTTACCCTCATACAGATAAAGTTGATTTTCCTTGAGCGGGAACGCAAAACAACATTGCCGCCTCTACCATTGTTTCGCCGCATATTTTGACAGAAGTTGACACGTGCAGTTTATTTTTTTTGCAAGAAATATTAATAATCCCACTTGTATAAAGTTTTAATTAATAATTCAGTGAAAGCAGTGTTTGAAAACACATACCAAAGACAAAGAGTTTAACAAGATAAGACTTTAAAATTGTTTATGGTGACTCATTAAATTGTTCCCGTTGTTTACAATAAGGTTTAATAATACAACCTTCCAGTCCGATTATAATTCAGGTGTCTTCAAGGCTAGAGTGATTAGGCTCTTAATAAACTAGCGCGCTTCACCATCAACGATTGCAGCACTGCTTACCATCAGGTTGATTGCAGTCAAGCAAAACGAAGCCTTTTGGCAAGGACGCATTTATCCCAGGAAGCAACATACTTAGGGCTGATTTCATTATTCAATATAAAAACTCAGTTCAACTAAACTGAGCTCAGCGTAATCTAGTTTAAAGACGCGTGTCGTAAACATGGGCGACAACAAAAGAATTGAAACTGAGTTTAGCGTAAACTAGGTTCAATTCATAGCGGTGAAACGCAAAATGAAGCTATAATCTCGTTTAGGCGCTCAAACTGCGTTTTGTGTGAACAAATCGCGATTAGTTTATTGGTGAATTTGGCTCTTAGTTACCTCGGGACAGTTTTCTATTTCCAAGCGAACGAAGACGCAAGTAGCAGCGAGTGTTTGATAAAATAAATAGATTGTATATTTGTACGAGGATTGATATGAGTGAAAAGGGAATTCATGACAGCGTGACGGTTGACGGGGAAAATTGAGGAAAACGTGTTATGCCAACTCTAGGGAACATGGATAAGGGCAGAAAAATAATGGTGACATCCTAAAACTCAGCCTAAAGATCAGCATTTTTAGCATTTCTCCATGACCAAGAATCTATACCAATATTATGAAGCTGAAGAGTTTATTTAGTTGAAAGACCTAATCTCAAGCTGGAACTACTAGTTCGAATTGAATTTTTTTTTGTATTTTATAGCACATTTATTGGGGAAGGCTAGGCTATATACGAGTAACATCACGCTACACGGCCAACAGGAGCAGAGCAGTAACCAAAACGTAAGTATAATAGGTAGCAGCCTTATAATGCTTCAACTGCTAGGACTCAGGCCTCTTTTCAGGAGAGGGAATGAGCCGTAATCCACCACGCGGACCCAATGCAGGTTGGTGGATGTCACATGTCTTCGAATTTTTGGTTCTAGGACATGTTTCTTAACGATGTTTTCCTTCATCTTTTTGAGAGCAGTGGACCGTTTTGGACCAAAACAGCGTTTGAAACCGCGGAGAGCACCTAGTAAAAAATAAACAAAGGCCTACTGAAGACAAAAATCTTCCTTTTTTCTTTATTAGCAAGCTCGCTTTCATAAATAAAATACCAACCCATGAAATCATACAAGATATAGATAAAAGAAGTGCTCTTACTATTTCTGAGAAAATAATTTTCCTTTCCTTTTTCAATGTTCAATGAACTGTTGTAAATAATGAAGATATTATACTCATTTTTTATTGAATATAATATTAGAAAAATGATCTATTATCTTTCGTTAGCTTCGGATACTGAAACGAAGTATTATTAGATATTTTATTGAAGAAAGATACTTCAGCGTTTCTCTATAATAAACAATCTGTACTTCTTTAGTTTACCACCCATACGCACTGAAGGTCTTGAGAACACTTTCATCGTGCTTACACCTAAGGAGAGGAATTCCTTGCCGGAGTCTGTCATTCCTGATAGCTACAACCTGGGGTTTTTTTAGTCAAGAGTGAATAGGTTACTTAAGAGTCGAAACACACGAAGCTTTGCGGTGCCGCACCGCATATATTTCGACGAATCGGCGAGCCATACGAGTCGTCACTAGTGAGTGTGGCCCGGCCCTAAAGGTGTGCTCCAACGTCGCTCACCATCACGTGAGATAATGGTAAAAAAATGTGTGTGTTGCTCTTGTAAATAAAGCATATCGCATAATCAGCTTTATAATGTTGCTGTTGCTGGGACTCAGACCTCCTTTCTAGGGGTGGGACAAGGGATGGAGAGTTATGTAATCGCTTTCATTACCAATGCTATCACAACAGGAAACATCGTGAGGGAACCGGCATGTCGTAGAACTGAAAATTCAAAGACGTTCCTTCTCCTAGATAGGCGGCTGTAAATAAAAGGACATTGAAGCTAACAAACTAATTTTTACCTAAGAAGAAATGTCATCAACACCCACGTAATCCTAACCTAAACCATTCCAGGTAAAAGTTGCATCTTCAATTAAAACACCTTTACGTAAAAATCCGATCTTACTTTCAACGTAAGCTTTTAAACCCCGTTCGATAAAATACGGTGCATCCTTTCCACGCCCCCGTTGCAGGTAGGTAACCGGAGTGCGCCGAGACAATGTATTAAACTGCTAATGTATTTTCAAGATCGATGTCCCGCGACGGCCGGTGTCGGCAACCAATCATAATCCATATTTTAGATGAGTTCCTTGCCGAGGTTTTGTCTGCTGTATAAAAGGTGAAATGCATAACTCGTTTTTAATACAGTGACTTGTACGATATTTTTGGTATGGAAAGGGTTGTACATTGTTTTCAGAGTCAAGGTAGAAAGCCAAGAAACCTAACTTTAGATATTTTTCATTTGTAAATGGGGTTTCACAAACAGCTGGCTTGAAATGTATTTTTATAAAGACATTCTAATGTATTACAAAATGTAATATCTTGCTTTCAATCACTAGAAAAAGAACGCCATCTCATATAAACATTCTATTTCCTACCATTTGATAAAATATTCTTCAGTAGTAACATATCAGAACATTCATAATAGTAATTGAATCTTTCCATTCTCTAGCAGGTAAAGGACGCGAGTGCATATAAAATTAAATTAGTTTGTGAAGGCTGATATGTGAAAATAATATAAAACTAGCTGAGACTTCATAATTCTCTTTCTAATACAGTACGGTGCTGTGTCTCCTACTATTCTTATTCTAGCTATTCTAATATGTATGAGTATTAATTTGATATATTTTGTGCAACGTATACTAAAAAAATGGTAAAACACGGGACCATAACTTGAATTTGGACATGCACTATAGGTAACTTATTTTTAATGCTAATTTCTACTATTTTAGTTAGTTTTTTTTTTATTATGGCTAGGCTCGCTGTTGGTAAGCGATGATGTAGCCTACGATTAGACGATTTTAAAACCCCTACATGCATGCATATATATACGGAAACTGGCAATAGCTAGTTTTTTTTTGTATAATCTTTTTTTTCTGAACAAGACGTATTCAGTAAAACAGTTAATATGGCAGTAATAACATAGTTGTAAACACCATGCCCTTAACCCCAGGCAAAGCTCAGAAGCGGAAACTGCAGCTATTTTAGTTAGTTAAAATAAATTGAACGGCCCAAGTTTACTCGCCCACACATTTTATTACCTTTTCCGTTTGCTTGCGACGTTTTAGTTCCCTTTGATCGGAATTATTGTTTTTTTTTTTCGTTTGTTTACTTGGCTTTGAGGGAAAATTTGTTAATGTTAGTGTTAACTTTTTTTATGTGTTTTATTACGTTTAATTTTATTTTTCTTACATGATATGCGAAAAGTTGCACATTAATTTAGTGTAGCAGTTATAGGAAGTAATTCACTTAGTAGGTACTTGTTAAAGAATATTTTTTTAAACTTGTTTTTTTTTAAGTATTCGGAACAGGATGTAAAATTCCCGCAAATCTCCGTTGTCAAGAAAGAATCCTCCAAACAACACCCGTTGGTATTGTTCGGGTCCGGGCAACTACTCGATAGTTGTTTTCAAACTATTGTATAATTATTTCTATTCGCCCGAAAAACTGGAACGGGGTGGGTTTTTTAGTCGAGAGTCTGACACTATCTCCCGCTCCGACCATAAGCGGGGGATGTCATTGCATGATTTTCACCCAACATAAAAAAAAAATACCTTAATGCAGGATTTTGATCTTTTAGTTCCTATGTTCGTATGTATGTAGTAACCTCACGGTACATCAACACGCCGACCTTTAACTAAATTCGCAAACTTTTTAAATCAAATTCTGAAAGCTTTTTACAAGGCTCGACCACAAATTTGAACTTTAATGCCCCAAGTTTGAAAATTACTGCAAAACTATAACACACTGCGGTAGATAAACTTTAAAATACTTTTCAAGAGAGCCGTTAAGTGCATGCTGTTTGATTTAGTGCCCCTGCAGACTGTACTCCGATACCCGGACACCTGCTAGGCGAATAAATTGGCGGGAACACGGGAATGCCCGGTTTGTATTACGTTAAAACAGCGGTTCCCAAAGTATATCGGCGCGACTCAATATCGAATTCGGAACTCATCTCTTGATTTTCATAAAGGAAAGAGGGAGCAAAACTATATGAATTAAAGACTGCTTAAACAAGAAAAAATCATACAGTTCCGATCCGTAGTTAAATACAAGGAATCCTATCGTTTAATGAGAAGAATGCATTTGTTTCCTATATTTTCTCAATATAACCTTAGCATCAACTTAAATTTAGTTTTAAGTTAGTTGGGTACTTTAGAGACATATTAAAATACGCACAATTCATTTCAGTGTTTAGTAATCGCAGCCGAAAATTCCGGCTCACATAGTTTATCATAAATGTATGTATGATATAAGAAGGGAACATGGGCTTTCATAGCTTTAAACTTGTGTGGGATTGTCACCCAACCGTACAGCCCTCCTAGCCAAGTTACAATCGTTTCGTTTAGCGTGAACGCTTTGAGTTGGCCACGCCCCCAATTCCTTTGTTGAGATGACGTCAGAACAAAGGAATTGGGGACGTGGTAAACTCCAAGTGTTCATGCTAAACGAAACAATTGTAACATGGCTAGGGGGGCTGGACTCTTAAAAGCTCGCGAACCACCAGTGAAACTATAGTAGTAGTATAGTTTGACAACCACGGCTTTAAAATAATATCGCGAAATACAGGGTAATTTTCAATTTAATTTCATTATGTCCAAACTGTTTTTGTTGTGGATAAATTTCCGGTTCGTTGCACAGGTTCATTGTTTATACCGAGTGCTTCCCGGTGATACGTTTAGTCAATTTGGGTTGTGCACGGAAAACTTACGTTTTAATTAATTTTCGACGGTTCTGAGCGTGTGCAATGGACCCGAAAAGTGTTCGAAATTAAGTCACTAATTTTTTACTTCATGTAATTTTGCTATTTGGGCACATAAATAATAATTATCATAATTTCTCTAACCTTTTCCCAACTAGCTTAGGATCATAGGATAGAACATACTTATATATTTCTAAATACATACATAACTGAACAAATGATCGTGCTCATCACACAAACATTTGTCCTGGGTGGGAATCGGACCCACAACCACCGGCATAGCAGACAGGGCCACTAACCACAGTCCGTTTTACATGGAGCGACTGCCTATGAGACCTTTGTGAAGATTTGTTAAGAAGTCGCTCCTGTATTTTTTGGGTAGTAAATAAATTTATATTTTGAATCGTATTTCCAACGGCACCGCGTCGCATCTCGGTGTGAACTGTACCTCTACCATGAGTTTTAAGCAATAGTATTCGTCGCTACTCGATATCGACGCCGTAAATATTTTGTATGGCAAATTTTTGTTCTGCAAATGACCGCTAGAGGCGCTGCAAAATTTGCCATAGGTACTGACCCTAAGTTCGAAGAACGTCTTTCGGCTGACGAAGAAAGTAACCACAGATTATGTCGAATAAACATTTTGTAGTAACAGGTTAAAATACTGATGAAAAAATGGACTGCTAATGACACTAACGTTTACATTCTGAAGGTTCATCGCATCAAACAAAGACTTTCATCGATTGTGCAACACCGAATCTTTAAGATGTTTGGACATATCATACGCAATGAAAGCTCTTTGGAACGTTTGGTGGTACAGGTAAGTGTAGAGGGCCAACGTTCTTGCGCCCGATCACCTACCAGATGGACAGACCTCATTAAATCATTCTCGAAGTGTTTCCTCATAGAGCGTACACGAATTGCTATGCCGCAACCAACCTACCCATGAATAGAGAGAGATGGAGAAGTCTCGTAAAAGCCGCAACCAACCTACCAGACAATCCATGACCACGACTACTCCGCCAGGAGTGTAGGAATGAGAAGAAGAGTAACAGGTTGCCGCATATCGTTAACTACTTAACTCAGGGAAAAATAAACAGTACAACAATGGAAAAATACCGTATGATTAATACACGATCAGCCTTAAACTCTACAGCTTAAGCGTTATACAGGGGTAATTTTAGGTACATATAAAGAATTTTTTCCGGTCAATCACCCAAGTGTGTGGTTGTTTTTTTTTAGTTTTTGTTTTGTTTTTAGCAAAGGTTTCGCGTATCGATACCGCATAATTTATCCAGTCAGACGCCGTGAGGTCAAGACACCCACACTTAGCATTACTTTATTAATGTACTGTCGTGAGGTAAAGTGAGAGGATTTAGTCGCATTGTAAGTGGTCGTTAAGTGGGTTTCGCAAAGTTATACAATCTGCCTAGGTTTATCACAAGAGATTTTTTTTTTTGAGGAAATCATTCAATGACTTCTCGGGAACTCTAGCATGGAGCGAGAAGGCGCATCAATTTTTTTTTATTATGTATAGGCTTTAGTTGCCCTGGGGCCACGGTGATTATTTCAAACAATTTCACATCCCAAGAACAGCACCTTAACGTACTTTCCAAAGCAACCTTGAAGATGAAGCCGTGTGTTTTTATTTTGCGAATTCATCACTAATATGACCTAACATTTATCTTTGATGCAAGCTAGACACCTAAATAAATCAATACAAGTCTATTTTTGTGAAGGTCGCAATGTCCTTAGTTTCCAAAGGAGTAGTACGCAACGACCCCTCTTTTCTTGAATAACAAGTGCCCGTTTTTAGCGTCAATGCTAGGTTAAGAAAAAGGCTAGTAAGGGTCCTAGGACGACTGAAGCCTATCCTACTGCTAATAGCTAAAGGACTTTCTGAAATCGTCTCCGTTTGTAAGGAGTAGGAAGCAAATGGAAGCCACGGCAAGATTTTTCAAAGAGTTCAGCGGTCTTGGACCGCATATGAAAAATAAAGTACTTTTTAATACTCGAATTAATTTAAACGTCAGCTGATCGAGGTCAATGAACTGTAGGTAGTTAGTACGCAACGACCGACAACTCCCTACAAGGTCATTGACTCGTTTACTTAAAGAAATTAATTTCGTACATGCGAATTCGAGTTTTAGAAAAAAATTACTTTATTTTATAATTTTCTTTATAAATCGATAGTGTTTCATGTACCGAATCGACCCTCCACGGGATTAAAACGACCAAAATTTAACGGTGTATACATATATAAATATATATATGTACCTATATATTTTTAAGCTTATACTAGCGTAGTAGACCGCAGCCTACCCCCCTTTTTTAGTTTAAGCTTACCCCCTTTTGTTTAGATTACACCATTTTCAAATTTAAGTTCTTATAGTCCATCCTAAGGTTGTCTGGTAGATATCGCTGTCAGCGATAAGACAGCTATTGAACCCATAGTTATATGTTTCTGTGATATTGTTCCTATTATGGTGTATAAAGTTAAAATTCTATTCTATTTTGAAATATTATGCCTTCAAATTATAGGAAAGGACAATGGGCAAAAATGTATGGAAGCTGGTACACCCCTCCAATAGCAATGAAATATATATCGTTTAATAGGTCTTTTTAACTGGAAAAACATTTACTATGACAGCTTTGTTAAAATGTTTGTCCGTTCTGAGTTTTAGGTAGAAAAAAAGGTAGGTTAGGTTAGGTACTAATTTGTACACCCCACCAATAGCAAAGACATATATGTCGTTGGATAGGTCTTTAACCTAAAACGGACAAACATTTCAACAAAGCTGTCATAGTAAATGTTGTTCCAGTTAACAAGACCAATCCAACGACATATATGTCTTTGCTATTGGTGGGGTGTACCAATTAGCCCATTGTCCTTTATCCAAAAACGTAAATAATCTAACTTCTTCATACTAGTCTGTGAAAATCGGAAGTAAGGTCTACAACGAAGTGATAGAGAACGGAAGCCGGCTTTCGTTTGGTGATGAAGGGGACCTTTAACTAATAATATTAGTAATACTCCCTCTGGCTCCATTCAGAATGGGAGGAGTTATTTGATCATTTCTCACGCAAAAAAAGAAGTTCTATAACACGTCTTTTTTATGGTAGGTAAAATCATCCAATGACAAATCCCGCCCTTGGGTGGGGCGAGAAATAGTGTCAGACATAACACACGTCTGTCACTTTCAATTCAAAAATTACTGCCACGATACTTAATAATATCACGAAGTGTGAAAGGTTGAACAGCCCTGATTTGACGTCACACGATCGTGATCTTAATTTGAATTGAGGAAAATTTTCGAATAAAGAACATTTTGCGAAGTAAGGTCACTGACATAAATGAAATGAGTGACACTTGATCACGATTGTCACATAAATGTGACCTTCGGTCAAGGTCACGAGATGAAAATGTCTTGTGAAAGTGTGTGGCTATCATGATACTATATTTCATTAGCATTATTGTTGACTAGCTTCTGAAAACAACTTCGCCCACGTGAAAGTAGGAAATTATCTCAAGAGAAGGGATAAAACAAAAATTACTCATGTCCTATTCCAGGGCTTTTTGTGTGTCAAAGTTCGCCCAATTGCGATCAGCTGTTTGAGTGTGAAGGAGTTACAAACATACATAGAACACACATACATTCGCCTCTATATTATTAAGTGAATACGAAAAAGAAAGGGAAGGGAAGAACGAACCAACAGCCACCGTTTGCCTGTTTCCAGAAACGGGCAAACCTCCCTACCTGTAACACTAAAGTACTTATCATAACAAAACATGACTAATCACGAATTTCACCGGTTCACAGCCCCCATTATGTTTCCAAACTTCGAAGGAATAAAGCCAAAAACCCTTTGAAATTAAACACCGACCAAACGTCGATTCCTAACAATAAGCGACCAACCTGTTGAACAGTTTAATAAATTCGTAAGACTTTCGTCCCTGACTGTACGGTCGACCGACAATGACTCAACCCCGCCACTGGGATGCCATGCTACGCAGGTAGAGGTAAACCTCATAAAAAAGAACAGGTAGAGAAAGAGATGGAAGATACAAAGGTATTTGTACTTCCCACCCGCTCACACCCTTGTAAATTAGGACGTAGCACCACCATCCGTAGTCTATGAATATCTAATACCTACACAAGTTTTCCTAGTTTCAGTTTTACAAATACGTTTAGTTTTTGATGTATACCGAGTATCTAGGTGTTTGTACAACTTTGGTCTATTTACAGACTTAAAACTTGACTTAAAACCAAAGCTTATTAAAAAAAAGTAAATGTGGCAAGTCATCCCTACTCATTTCAGTGAGAAGTATAATTTGCCTGTGGCCATGTTTCAAAGATTGCCCTTGAAATTATCCGGTCAAGACAACAAGATTTACTTACGAACAGTTGACAACATTAAAAACTTCTTTGCCAGTACCTAGAAGCCATAATTAAAAAGAAAATAACACAGAAAAAGTTTTTAAAAAAACATGATTAATTTGAATAAAGAACAAACTTCCCAAGTCCAACAGTTGTTTGACTGACGCCGTTGACGGTTGACGTAAGGAATATGTCCGAATAAATAATCTTAGCAAAACTACCATTGCGTAACGTAGGTAGGTAGGTATATGATGGGTTTCCATAAACAATATCCGTGCTAACACATGGAGTGAATGACCTACGTAGCCCCCAACCGCGCCTCTTTGTTATACTATAAGACGTACAAGTTTATTGACCGTTTTCAATCTACCTGTTTACTCCAAGTGTGAATTATTGACACATGATGACTGAGCGTGAAATTGTGCATTAATGTCGCTAGTGTCAAATGTGGTGCTAGTTTTTTTTTTCTTTTTGGTCCATACTGTAGCGGTCAGTTACACAATTAGGGCAATGTCGGTTTCGACTAATTTTTTTTAATAAAAAAAGTTTTAATATAAGAATGAAAAAGTGATGCACAGTAAATGAGAAACAGTATCATATTTTTCCTGGTCTGATAAAATAAAACATTATTTGATGTCGGTAAATTTATTGAGAGGCAATAAAAATGACTGGAGAATACGTTGGTTATTTTTTTTATGTCAAAACCCCTACATAGGTAATAATAACAGTCGACTACCTAACAAGGTCAAGTGTTTTCAAACCGAAAATGGAATTCGGATTTTTCTTTTAGTTTTTTTTTTCCGAGTTATTCATATTGTGTTCTCATTTTTTTGTGAAAACCACGCAATACATATCAGTTAGAAAGTAACGAAATTCTTCGATGTTAGATCAGCTCCTGGGACTCCCGAGCGAGCAATCATGACTCTCATTCAATTTATCCACAGAAATTGTATTTTTTTTTCTCTCACGACTTACACGCGTCTTTATCAGATTAGATACAATTTTCCCTTTTCGTATATTAGCAGAAATTGCAGAATAATTTAATAAAAGTATAGGTGTAAGTCTTTTGACATCGAATATAATGTTTACAAAAAAATCTGATTCACTTTTTTGTAATCATGACCTTCGAGCTAAAAAGGTATCTCTCAAATCTATGCCTACGCTTTTAGTCCTTGGAAAAATACATATTATTTCGCAACTTGACGCAAGTTTTCACAACGTTTTTCATACTTATTTAATTTTTACTTAGAATTATAGACGAAGGCGTCTTAAAATTAACAGTTAACAAGTGACGGAGCAACGACAGGATTTAACTCAATCCTTCGTAGAAACAAAGCTTACTGACGAGATAAAGTTAATAACCTTTTAGAAAAATGTTTCATAATACTTATCCAACGTAGTTTCAAAGAACCGCGCCCTGATCTGTAGCGACGACTTTCTTGGAATACCACTATTTATTTTTCGTTAGTCAGTTTTCCGCTCGAGTATCTTCATTTTTTATGAATCACGGCGACTCATAGATAAATCTTGTATGATATGATAAATACGTTATTTTATTTAATAATCGCACTTTTTCAACTAAAATAACGTCTATTCTTCCCTCTATTAATACTTGGATATCTAAAACACTGGGTACTTAGAAATACCTCTTTAAGTGAGACTTTTCATGTCCCTAGGTTTTACTGTATTTTGTTCCGATTCTTTTATCTATATGATAAGCTGGTAATCTGATACAGATATGTTTATAATAATAGATACTTGTATTTCGTGTGACGCATGCACAAATGCAATATATTACGTGTATCATATGTGCAACAATAAACACTGCACCCAGCTTCAAATTGTATGACCGACTTAGTAATTTCAAATGTAAATTATTATAGCTTATGTTTACATTTCCAGAAGTAGGCTTAATATAATCGTGGAAGTAGAACTAATGTGCCAATATTTAGTTAATTGATATGCAATCGCAAATGATTAGAACGCGGAATTCAAACTAGCGTGAATGATAAATATTTACAAAAAACGCTGGCCAAATATTTATAAGTAGGTATAGATATAATACACTGTGATAGTAACAATGTCATCGAAATGGGAAAAACAAGTTTTTTGGCGTTCTTAACGATTTTTTAATAAGTAGTCAATAACGAGAAATAGTAATGTTACATTCTACATTTCGACGGCTTAGAGTAAAAACCTCAGGTATTAAGTTTTAGCTATTTTTATTTTATTTCTAGAATGAAAAGTTCGTAACGCACGATCTTGTATAAAAATTTAATTCGATATGTGTAGCTGCTAGATCTATGACGTTGAATGCATACCTCTTACTACTACTCTCAACTTGAGATAACCTCACGACAGCGCATAAATACTTGTCGAAACAATTGAAAAATAAACGAAATAAGTGTTTGAAATAAATCTACACTTTTAAATATTTCCATAAAACAAGTAGAAGCACATTTAAATTACATGGTAATAATAGTCTAATTTCCTGAATAGTTACGTATTTTTCAGTTCCACGGTATTCACTATTAGCCATCGATTTATTTCTTGACGTATCATTAAAACAACAGTAGCTTGACAGAAGGATATACAAGAGGAAAACATTCATGGTCCGTAGTGAGGAGGGATGGCAGGCGGTCGCCTCCTTCTGCGAAGCAGTAATGCTAGCAAAGGAGGAGGCCGACCGCATCAGGCAGAGGCAACGGGGCGCTCGCCCCAGCCGCCGCCGGGATTCCGATCCCGATTTCCGGCCACCGTAGGCGCGGGCTTGCGGACGGCGTGCAATGGGTAGCACGCTGTCCGATCGTCCGGTAACCGACCGGACCGAGCCCAAGTCGTCGACGGCGCGTTCTGTTCCCGCGCGCCTCAAGGAGCTGTCAGCACACCGAAGAGGCCCAGCCTGCTAACTGCAGGCAGGCAGGGTCGAAGCCTACTGGGGTCATGGGTTAGTTCCGAAAGGAATGCTCGGCCCCGGCACGATAGGCTACGTAGGAACGGGGTAGGTTTTTAGTCAGTAAGAGTCTGACACTACTTCCCGCTCCGCCCAGGGCGGGATTTGTCATTGGATGATTTTACCTACCATAAAAAAAAAAAAAAAAAAAAAAAAAAAAAGAAATACCTAGACGTTACTTTTTTTTACGGAAAACTTGCGAAAGGTCACAATTGTAGCATTGTATACAACACGCGATTAGGGTCACGTAGCTGCAATAATTCGTTATGGTTCCATGTAATTATTTACATAGCAACTTACTGATGTGTCATAAGATATTATTATAATAGTTCATTTAGTTTACCAGACATATGTAAAAAAATATATTTCGGAAATGGATAACAACTGATAAAATGGACTTGTTGTTGCCATGTGAATTATTCCGTTTTTTTTTCTTTGAGGAAATTCCCAAATTAAAAAGTTAATAACAAACTGCAATAGGTTACGCGTGTCGATGTCGAGATTAACATTAATTAACAATTACTTCAAGCAAAAAAAGACCTTATGATCACATCTACAATAATTGTAAAAGTGAAAGCAAAAAGGTTATTTCTGAAGGTTTATTTTTGCATATTAACTGCACTATAACAGAAATAAAATGTCCCTATTGTGTCAACAAGGTGCGAATACTAAATAAGATTAGTCACAGATACTTATTTTTTTCATTCCACTAATTTATACAGCTATTAGGAAAATTTTACATATAAGGTAACCCGGCAATGAAGACCTAACATAAATGTACCTAAAAGGATTTCCCTATTATAATACGTCGTTTCTATGCAGCGAGACAAAGAATTATAAACTAGATAACACACGCGGCTTCGGCCGACATGTTACTGATCCCGAACATATGATTAAGTTTTATTAAAAAAAAAAAAAAAAAATTAGTACCGCGGCGTACATTGAAGGACTGGAATATTTCAAGTGCATTCAAGGCCAGAGTAAGTGAATAGGCTCTTAATAAACCTGTAAGCCTCACTATCAACGATTGCATCACTGCTATCAGGTAGGATCACAGTCAAATACCAGTTTATATCAAATAAAACAAATATTACTATGTTTTATTAAAAAAAAAAAGTTTTTAAACCAATTTGAATAAAACAAGTTCGGAATGTTATAGATATACCTATCTACATGAAATACATACATTTCAATGCACTGCTCAGTAGTTCTGTGCTTATCAAAGGACGTACAAGCTGATATGTTGCTTTGTTATATTGTTCGTAATTCAATATCATAGTAATAACTGCATGAATACAATTATTTGTCGTTGCTACTACTTAAAACAATCATAAACTATACAACTGATTTCTCAACTTTACCAACGAGACATTATTGAATACATTCAAATTGTTTATTAAAGTTATCCTGCCACACAGTGCGTCAACACGGCCTGCGTCGTGGACAAAATGAAAAAAATATTTATTATGCGCATAAAACGATGGTCGCGCCGCGCGCTGTCTTGATGTTCACGTCCGACGCGCCTCCCGGTTAGATAACGTGAATTATTATTATTACACGCTCACGTTTCCACGTAAAACATGTGAACAATGAAAAAAATATTCCGAGAGTTCAACACAATCGAGACAACCCATCGTACTACGATACACGAAAAAAGCATAAAAAAAAAACATAGAATACACCTCTTTATATCCACGATAAAACATTGGCCTCTCTAAATTGAGACATTTTATTATTAGAAATACGATTTTGACAGTCGTAAAGCAACGTCGATCCGAAGTTATTATATCAGTTTACGAGTCGAAATATCACAATACGGCCTAGGAATAAAGCGAGAAATTTGAATTACGGTGCTAGTGAAACTCGATGCTGAAAATATTTAGATTTTTATGCCCAGAGGGAGTGTGATTTGTGCTACTTTGCGACGCCGTCTTCCGTTTTCCGCGTTGACTGCGAGCCAATGTCATTACCATTCTCTTCGCAAGGTTATCGTTACGGTGCGTATTCTAAATCCGTCAGTTGCGAAAAGTTCTAATTGAAGAGATTGAACTAAATGTCGTTGGAGGCGCACTAACAAGATGGCAGCACATGCAAATTCGGCCAGTACTACGTGTTTATGAGTCACATTTTTTCGTCTGTGACGCAGTTTTTCCTGTCGCCCGCTGCGTACGACCGTGACATTTGGTTGTCTGACCGATTGCACGGCCTTCGCTCGCGGTCATCAACTCCGCGTGTGAGACTCGGTACCTTACCTTACGCTGCGTTTTCACTAGGCGAACGTCTTGCGTCTCGTTCGCACTTATGTAAACATAGGCATCGAGATAAAGAGCGTTCGTTTCGTTTGTTCCTCTAAGCGTAAAAAGTAAAAAAAACGTTGCTCATACCATGTAAAATAGCTTAAAATAGTATAATGGTCGTTGCCATGTGGTTTAATGTAACTTTGTAAGGTATACTTAAGATATCATTATTGTGAATAATTCGGTTGGTTCGTCAGGCGAAATGAAATTTTGAGGCAGGAAATGATCGCTAGTTGATGAAAATCTATTAGATCTACGATAATAGCGAACAAAAAAAACGTTTTAGTTTTTAAAACAATGGAAGTAATTAGTTTAAAAAAATATCTCCACCAGTGTAATATCCTTTGAATAGGCATGTTGCTGAAGCGTATCTTTCAAGATTTATATAAAAACTGCCAGAGAATGTTGGAGGTTGTTACTTAAGTATTTTCTTTTCACCTTTTATCACAACTTTTTTCATTACTTATAGGTCAAGAAGAATCCTATTAAGCGCGCAATTTCAGTTGAAAATTGTATTAATCACATAAAAAAAAAACTTTCAACAAAAGAACTAAGTTTCAGTTCAGCTATTTGCCGATTTTAGTAGGCAAGTAAATTTGTTTCAATAGAGACCAATTTTGTGATTTAACCTTCGTTGCAACAGAACATTTAAATGAATCATAGTAGGTCCATGTTCCAAACATTATTATTAATGACTTCACTAAACTTAGACCACACACAAGCAACATTAACTGTTGGTTTAAATAGACCATTAACAACGGAATTAACTACAAAGTGTAGAGCGGTTGCAAATCGTCTGCGACTAACAATATGCCTTATAGATAGATACCAAGAAAGGCAGCAAAATGTTTGCGGAACTATTTACAAGGAAACGCAAAGCGGACTGTGCTATATCAACAAGGTTAGCAGCGAAGGTGGTTTGGATAGTTGAGAAACATTTCTCTCTAAGCCAAGCCCCATTTAGACTGGCTCAAAGATAAAGTTGACTAAACCTTTTAAGTGTTCAGTTGTTTGAATAAAAGCGTGTGATTTATATGATGACGACGTGACAATATGACTCGACTAAAATCCGTCACGCTAGGCCCAAAAACAATTGTTTCGTGGGGTCACAAACGGAGTCAACGCTCTTTAAAAGATTGTATCTTTGTTCGGAAGATTCTAGAAAGAAATGCGTACGTGGCTGGAATTTGTGTATAAAATGATGATCATGTCAGTTCAGGAGTATAATAAGTCGTTCAATTCAAATAGTACATACAGAGTGTTTACGCACTTGGCCGGCAAAAAATTTGGCATCGTTTCTGGATAAAATACAGTTCAAGACAACAAAATATTTCATTCATGTTTGCAAGCAAACCTAGTTAAGGAAACAAATTAATTTTAGAAATGAACACGCCGATCATATTTGAACGCCTTTGTTATCGCAAGTCATGTGTTCGTGGAAACATTATTATCAATTCGGCCGCACCAAAATATTGACCGGTTTAAGCGAACATTCTGAATAAATTCTAAGTTGAGCAGTCAGTTCATAAATCACAAAATACTTTGTAGTAAACATAGGCATTACAAGGGAGCAACGGAATCAACAAAGAGACGTATGACTAATTTTACTCGCTGCATATGACTCATCGAGTTAGTACTAAATCAGCACGAACGAGGCACAGGCCTGAGAACAAACTTGCGTGGCGTTACGCTTCTTGAACAAAGAAAAAAGGGGATGTTAAAACACGGCCAATGAGTAGTATACTATAAACTCTGAGAATTCGTATCAGGCTAGTATAACGAGACACGCCCTTCTTCCCGTGTGACATCTTAAGTGGCAGGAAAATAGGTAACAAGACGGAAGGTTGGAGGTCTTCCTAGTTTGGTTTTAACAAATCAAAAGGGGAAGGTGTATTAGAAAAAGAGCTGCGTTGGTGACTGATGACGTCGATTCCCATGTCTGTTAAAAGCGATTAGTTCGTAATTGCCAGCCAGTTGAGCTGGAGCGATCGCACTGTTTTTATCGGATTTTTTCGGGAGCTCGGGAAATAAATTGTTGAGAACCGAGTGCTTTTTCAAGTAACCAATTTTGTGGATTGTTGCTTTCTATCAGTAAGGAGGTGGAATAATGTTCACATAACATATTACGTCGATTTTAGATGTCAGTTTCAGGATATAAGAAAGTAATGGAACGCTATTTCGCTGTCTGGTTGTTTATTTTGGCTTTTTCATATTCGCTTATCTATTCACCTACATACTTACATAACAGTAATGTGTTCTAATACAATCTAATGTGCATAAAGTATTTAGTTACATGACTATACGCGGACATTCAAGTTTTGGAGTCTAAGATAATATGTTTTATGGGTTCACAAACCTCATTTATACTTTTTTTTATATTCAATTCAATGTTTATAGTTCAAATAAAACTTAATTTGAATGATTATAACAGCTGTCACTTGACCAAATTGATGTGCACTGTGCAGTAAAATAAAAAAAAAAAGAATGGTTGCCATGACAACAGTAATAATAACGTCGCCCTAACGTACAGGCTAATTGAATGATTGCTTGTATAATTGTATGTTCCAGCCCTTTTGTTAAAGTACCGAGTTTGTGGTTTAACGGTCACATGCAGTTTGAAAGGGAAAATTATATTGCTAGACAGACAGATATAATATGCTCGGTCAAGAGGTGGGGAGACGGTTTGATTGGTTCAGAAAATTGGGATAGGTCAGTAACGATAGGTGCAAGTCTGGAAAAACCCTATGTGTCATCTTCAACGTAAATAGTTGAAGCTTTTTAATTTAGAAAACCAGTTATTTTGGAATTTTATTATACTTACGTTACATTATTCATGCAGCATTGACATTGAGCCGTTTTGAATAAAATGCGTTAGTAGTAGGTATGAACACATATAACAGAAATATTATGTAAATAAACTCGTCTACCATAATACCTAAAACTTTAGTAATATTTTGCAGTTTTTTACTAGCTCCTGATGAAATTTTTCTCGTAATAACTTAAAAACGTTTCCGATTTGTAAAATAAAAATAAAAAATAAATTATGTCTGAATGTCATAGCTAAATGAAATCAATCTGAAATTATTTATCATATACTTTATTGTACACCTCATAATGTGGACAGGATAAACATTTACAAAAACTAAATGTATCTTATTGTTATTACACAGGGCAATCCTGGATACAAAAACTATTTAATAGTTAATATCAATCTTTGGCCTCTTTTTTCAAGCAGGTTATTGATACAAGGTATATTGGGATCGGTTTTCAATGGAGCCTAAGTGTCTATCCGAGCTCCCCAACACAGTGACTGAGAAACACGATATCCCCCGACAAGATTAGTGTTAGATATTGCGGCTGCTAACGGCTGTCAAAGATCGACAGATAGCTCTCTGCCCCTCCAGCCAAGTTACGACCGTTTCGTTTCAATTCTCTTCCTTCGAACGCCTCAAGTCGGCCACGCCTCCAGTTCCTATGTTCAGACCACGTGACTGAGCGTTGAGATGACATCAGAACAAAGGAGTTGGAGGCGTGGCCAACTCGAGGCGTTCGACACAGGAGAATCGGAACGAAACAGTCTAAACTTGACTAGGCCTGCTGAACGTATTTTCACAGACACCGAGGAGTATCAGTACGTAGTGGATGGTCACCATACGTACAGAACAGCTAAAGTCCGGGGAAAATAAGTTGAACTAAAATTACCGTCGTTGGTATGGTTACGCGCAGCCCTCCGCTGTGCCACAGTTCGATTGAGACCTCTGTTACTGCGCATTGAAGGTCGAGCGCCATTTTAGTCAACTTAAATGCCGCGTATTATATCTGCTGTTTTACATAGCCACGGTCTCAATCAGACAAATTGTACGACATTAGTTATGGTTTTGGTGAAGTAAAGAGACTCTGAGCACGGATTGACTATCTCTTGTTATTTACACAGTCACTCTCATTGAGACAATAATATGACATTAAGGTTATATCAACGTAAAGAAATTCACTGTAGGGGCCCAACAGGTCCGATACCCACTGGAATGTCTGAAGAACGCAAAGGGCAACTAAAGGAAAAGGTGGAAATCATAGCATGGGCACAACTAGGTACATCATTTACCTTCTATAAAGTCCATGGTGCTACTGATACCATTTATTTTTATAGGATGGAAGGTCGGAAATTACCTGTAACAAGAATAGAAGAATTATTAGAACACGTGTAGATACGATGATAAATCTATGTCATCCCCAATTCGTGGAAGTGTATTGTAGGTATTTATTGATCATTCAGTGAACTCGTATCTACTTTACAAAGGGCTGAGGGAATGTTCAGAAGAATTACTCCGGCCCTGGAACGCAATGGGCAACTGGAGGATAAAGATGTAGTTTTAGTCAGTATAAGTCTGACACGCCTTCTCACGCCACGTAATAATTAAGAAGGGGAGAAGTAATTGGATAATTTCCTACCTTAAATAAAGGACTTCACTAGTCTAGACCAGCTACATCACTCAACTTGCGAACCGCGCGGGCCGCACGTGGTACGTAGAGCATTTGTGAATCCATGTAGCCTAGCAAATTATTGATGGTGTAATTTTATATAATAATAATACTAAATACATTGCCCTCTTGTTGCTACGTTTTTGGAGTCCATTTATTGAGTGTATAAATCACCCCGTCTTTTTTCCGATGGATATTAATAACATTGTTTAGGCAGTGGCCATAGTTTTAACATAGTTCCTAGCAACTAGTCCACTTATGACTCCATAAACCATAGCATATACATACTTTAACGTCTTTGTTTTCCATATATTATGTCACAATAGTTTTCACCAACCGGGGGTTGTCCTTGAATGCACTAGCATTGCGCGACAATACAGCTGCTCTAGACGGACTTGCCCGGTTTTCCATCCGTCTGTTTAGAGTGAGAATGTCACTGACAGACCAATAATTTTTAGTAGCTACATCTACTCCATACGCATTAAGATTAGACATTTAAACAAACTTTTCCCTTACTGTCCGTTCAAACGATTTTGACTTTTATTGCGTTGGTAACATGATAAATATTGGCTGCAGTATATAGTTGGTGTTGTAACCACTTTTTTACTTTTAATGCCATCCTTATGCCTACTGAATACAAGTCAATATCAGTTGAACGGACAGTAAAAGAAGGTTTGTTTAAATGTTTTTGAGTGTAGGACATGACCCATGGACATGTCCGTCTAGTGAACTCCCTGATTTGTTTTAGGTACTTATGTGTTACATGAATGTATTACATAATTATAATGTTATGTTATTAATGAACTTTCATAATGGCTTGTTATTGAATGAGAGTAAAAACAAATGTTCGTGTAATTTTTTCATCGAGAAATTCCTATCGATTTACGAATAGGTATATTATCATTATTTTGTTCTGACATACTCTATGAAAAAGATATAATTCAATTTTACATTACTTAAGTGATCAACAGTTTTAACTGCAGTTCAGTAACCACCTACGAATATAATTGACAAACGCTCTCGCGTTTATTCCGCCGCTCTTCTGTTACCTATGGGGATTGAAGAGAGGTAAACCAGATGGAGTACTCAGTCGCAAGCACACGACCTTGGCGAATAGGACATGAAAACACTCGTCGGACCTCAGACTCATCATCATCATTTCAGCCAAAAGACGTCCACTGTTAGACATAGGCCCCAAGCGTCGCCACAAAGGCCAGTCCTGTGCGTTTCGCATCCATCGGACTCCAGCGACCCCAGGTCATCTCTGAGCTCTCTCTGACCTTGTCGGAGTCTTCCGGTACGCGGCCGCTACTCCAGAACCTTTCGGCTCCAACGGTCATCTGTTCTGCGTGCACTGTGCCCAGCCCATTGCCAGTTAAGTTTGGCGATTCTACGTCCCACCTCAGAGGTTCGACGCAAACAGTTCAAGGATTGAAATGAAAATGTTAGAAAGAATATGTGTGAGTATGTTTGTTACTACTTCACGTTTAAATGTCCAAACGGGTTTAGAAAAAATTTTGAGTAAAATTTTTAATTTGGGAGAATGTTCTTTTGAGATAATTGTCTACTTACACGTGGCCGATAGCAAAAACAAGTTAAAAATATAATCTATGCCAGCATATTTTCCAATTTTAAATATTTTTAGGGTTTTTTTATATGGTAGGTAAAAATAATCCAATGACAAATCCCACCCTTGGGTGGGGCGGGAAATAGTGTCAGACTCTTACTGACTAAAAACCTACCCTGTTCCATTCATTGCCTTTGTCCCAGGGTCCTGGGTAACATTTTCACATAAGCTTTGGCCCCAGTAGGCTTCGGCCCTGCTGGGCCCCTAAAGTTTACTGACAACTCCTTGAGGCGCGCAGGAAACAATGCGCGCCGTAGACGACTTGAGCTCGGACCGGTCTGTTACCGGACGGACGGGCAGCGAGCTATAAAAATCAGCCAAGTTCAGTACATTTTGAACAGTTAGGCGAACATAAATGTACTGAAATTGTCAGATTTTTTTCGCGATTTCAGGTTTGGTCCCTTAGTAAAAGTTATTTGTTATCATGACTGCAATCACGTGTTTAAGTATCATTCACTAATTACCAGTCACCCTGTATAGCTCTGGCCCTATAGCTGTTCAGTTGAGGTCGTAAAATGGATCGCGTTAAGACCTCCTTGTAAGGACGCACAAACAACTATTTTACTACCTTCTAGTCTTCCTATTACATATTACTATTTATAATAAATCTTGATATAATTTTAATACCGTCTATGGTCAAGACTGCTTGTTGGCGTTGCATAGACAATGAGATTTGAGCGTAGTTAGTACTATTACTAGTTCCTATTTATGATTTAATTAGTAAGAACTTTTCCACTGAGGTCATATTTTCAATATGTATGTAATATATTTCACAACCAATAATTCTCTGCTCATAATGATGGGCGCACGTGATACTACACCACGCACACACTATCCTATAACTTTCCGTACCAATTTCACATGAACCCACTAAAACCGAATGAATGCCCACAAAAGGGTCCCAATTACTAAGTGCGGGTATTAATACCCGAAGTGACAAATAGGGAGAATATTTGAGTTATGAACTGTACGGAAACTCTTTGAACTTTAGATATAAGAAGCTTCCCCTCCCGTGAACTAAAAGACAATCAATCAACGCAGGGAAGAGGTTTGCATTTCATTAAGTGGGGCTATGAATAATAATGTCGTATCTGCGTTTTCGATCTTTTTATAGTCTTTGTCTCGGTTGTGGTGTTCTTAGAATGTATGTTGACACTTGTAGTGTTGTATCAAGGTTAGGATAACTCGGTATCGGCAGAGACAGACGTTTGCTTCTGTATTTTTAGGGCCCAAAAACTTTAAGGGAAACGGTAACCATTGATTCGAGAAGAAGGGTTCCATGGTCAAGGGTTTTTTTACGGTGGGTAAAAATCATCCAATGACAACTCCCGCCCTTGGGCGGAGCGGGAGATGGTGTTAGACTTTTACTGACAAAAAGATCCACCCCGTTCCTTCATTGCCTTCGTACCAGGGCTCTGGTGTTTACTTTCACATTTACCCAAGGCCGCACAGTAGGCTCCGATCCTGCTAGGCTCCTACAGTTTGCTGACAACTCCTTGAGGCGCGCGGGAACAATACGTTATTTTTCCAAAGTCAAAGAGTAAAAACGGGATCCCATTACTAAGAATCCACTGTCCGCCTGCCTGTCTGTCACCAGGCTGTATCTCATGAACCATGATAGCTAGACAGTTGAAATTTTCACAGATGAACTAAAACAAAACGGCATAAAATAAATATTTAAGTGGGGCTCCCATACAAAAACCGTGTTTTTCTTGCCATTTTTAAATTATTATGTTACAGAACCCATTCGTGTGCGAGTCCGACACCCACTTGACCAGTTTTTTTTTCTTAACGTACTTCAAGTGATACTGGGCACATTTTTTTTTTATTGTTGATAGGTTCGCGGTTGACCGCTATCTCAACAGATGGAAAGCAACGATGCGGTCGACGATGGAGCGCGCTTACCTAGAATTAACCTATTTACTTTAGACTTAAAGATTCCCGGGTTGTAGTCATCAGGAAACACAGACTCCGGCAGGGAATTCCATCCCTCAGCTGGGGGTGCCACGACAGAAAACCTCCACGAGTGCCCGCAGGCTATAGTTTCCTTGCGAATACGTCCGGAGCGAAGGCTAGTCTGCGGGACGGTGCACCCTGGGAGGCGGCTAACAACCTCCCTTGGGCACTCCTGCCTAAGGGGCCTCGATGGCCGTCTGCGAAAGTTCTGTCAGAAGGATCACTTCAATGCGTGTCCCTCTGCTTTAGAGGGCACAGTGGCGAAGTACAATGAATGCGTTCCCAAAACGCTTTGTGAACACATTATTTTTAATTTCGTATCTTGCTATGAGCACAATATAGAGATGTACACCTAAGAAAACAGGCGGTGCTGCCGCTAAAACAATATTGGAAAAGGTGGTTTGTTTAGTTATAGTAACGAGAATATTTTATACTGAAGTAAAAGATAACAATTTTCTAGTCAATCAACGAGGTTATTAAAAGCAAAGGAAAAAAAAATATTACGTTATTGTTTATTATAATTATCTAGCCTATACTGTCCTACAGCTGGGCAAACCCCCCATCCATTCCTTCCAGTATTCTCAGCTATGAGCCAATTCTTGCCATTCCTAAGGAAGACATCTAAGTAGTCCCGCCATCCCCTTCTTGGTCTGCCGCGACCCCGTCGTCCGATTTCCCGGCACTAACTTTGTGTTTTACTGGCTGAAGTGGAGAAGACTAAGCGTTCGAAAGCCATTTACAAAGCGGACCGGATAACCTATGAGGATTGCAGGAATCCGATGGATGCGGACGCACAGGACCAGTTGTTGTGGCGACATTTGGGACAGAGCCTTAGACATAATGATCAGCTCCCCAAATCGCAATCGTTTCGTTTAGTGTTGAGGTGGACCACGCTCCTAATTCTTTGTTCTTCTGACGTCATCTCAACGCTGAATCACGTGGTCAGAACAAAGGAATTGGGGGCGTGGCCAACTCCAAGCGTTCACGATAAACGAAACGATTGTAACTTGGCTAGGGGGGCAGAAAAGAATTCAGAAAAAGACATGTTACGCCGGCCTCCAATAAATTGGGATAAGGACAAGGATGATAAAGAAATTTCTTTTGTCTTTTCGTTGTCAACCATTAAATACTTGTTATTCAAGCTACTTTGCCAATTTGCTTACTTATTTTTGTTAAACAAAATGATAATAAAAGTAGAATGCATCAGCTGCTTCCTTTTGTGTCAAGGGAATCAGGTTTGAGCTCGTAGGCGGCAGTTCCATGACTTGGCTGTCATTACGACTACCTAGAATGTCAGAATCAGTTCCTTTTTCGTTTTAACAACTAGGTATTTAATCTGACTGGCAATACAACCTATGTGTCAAAAAAACGGGCAAGTGCGAGTCGGACTTGCGCACCTAGGGTTCCGTACAAAACCTACGAAAACAGTTCAAAGATTTTTTTGAATTGCAAAAAAGTTATTGTTTGTGGCGTAACAACAAATGTACTGTTTTCAGTTTTGTTCTTATACTTGTGCTATAAGACCTTACTTCATGCCAAATTTCAGGATTCTAGGTCAACGGGAAGTAGGTAGGTACTCTATGAATTTTGATTCCCTTGACAATGTCTAAATATACCTACGTTTTTTGCGACATATACGGTCGTATTTTTTTTTTACAACTTCAAGGGACCGCAGATCTATGTATTTTGTTTTAATTTCAACTCGATACCTCCACGCGTTACCGAGATAAAGGGTCTTGATAGACAGACGGAAAACAGTGATCATAGGTATACGGAATGCGTTTTTTCTTTTTAAGGTACGAAACCCTAAAAATAATGAAAAATATTCGTCGCCTTTTCACAAATATTCAATTAAAGAAAATAGAAACAGAATTTTCGAATAGTCAGATTGTATCTTGACTAGTCGTATTTTAAAAATAGCCTTCAAGGAGATTTCATTGTTTACAATTCTAAAGGATTTAATAAGTATTTACAGAACTGTCTGTTATAAATATTTCAATTGAAATTATAGGAGGCTGGAGTTAAGGAAATCTCATTAAAAAAAAAACGCTTTTATAACTGCGATCCCACCTGATGGTAAGCAGAGATGCAATGTTGATAGTGAGGCGCACTAGTTTATTAAGACTACATTTGATACCCCTTCGGAAATGCTATAAGTAGGTAGGTGTTATTCTCTTTCCTTGTCATATTTATGGTCAGACGGGGCCAGCTTGTATTTAGAGAATTGAATACAGACGAGTTTGGCAATAACCTAGGTGTGTTTTAGGTACCTACTTTAGTACCTAAAACTTGATCAAGGTAAGTTTATTTCAGTTCCTAGTACTCCACCCACAATATATTTCGTAACAGACATTTTATTAACAAGAGTAAAGGCTTATTCTAAGGCTCGATAGCAGATCTCAAAATTATAAAATTACGTAAGTAAATAATATAACTATAATAGGCTTGGTATTAAAAAGACACCATGCCGCTTTGTGTGGGTGATTATGTGGGCTCACCATAGAGAACATTAAACTATGTTATAGAATTAAAAAAAATATATGGGGAGGGGAGTAATTGACTGTCTGGTACGACGGCGACGATTAAAAAAAAATAAAAAGCTGTCAATAAAAAAAAATATGTATAGCAATAAATATAACCGACAAATTCATTAACAAAACATTACAATAAATCATTTACGTAGATAAAAACACAGGATTATCAGACTCGAGATATAACCTTGAACGGTCGACTACTGGGCCGTTCACCCTAATTTATCAACAAATAACCTACTGTGGCACGTCTGTAGGATTATTTCTGATCTATGAAATACGGAGTACCTAAAATAGTTTGTTTGAAAACAGACCGGCGAAAATATGCTAGGATACAACAACATTTACTCTGCCAACGAATAAGAGCAACAAGTAACCGATATATTCACGACGATTTGAAAGGCTTTGAAACATCAAATGTCATACAAAAGGTTACACATTATATAAGGCGAACCGATGCCATGCTTTGACATGCAACACAATAGTTTAATTGCATACGAGTACACGGATAAAATGTTACGTAAACTAACGCAATTTGCGCAAAAACTAACTTCTTACCTACTTAAACATAGACAATGAGGTCAATGACACAAAAACGGATTACGCTTCGTTTCCGTGCGACAGATACGTTGTAGGCATTTCAAATTGTAATTAGTCATGCGGACGCCGGTTTAATCTATGGACCAGGACTTGATGTTTCAACGTTTTAAAACTTCATTCTCTTTGACACTTGAATTGACAGGAAGAAATTCAAAATTATGTTACGTTCGTTTTTTAAAGCATCTGTTTTGAAATAGATTCAAAATTCGAAAAAGGTATGCCTTGTAGGCGTGTTAGTGTGTGTCGATGAATGAATTTCTTGTTCAAACATACCTGTAGCGAGTCGAATGAAGATCGTTCACCTTCCGACAATGTAAACCTTTGTTTCAACACAAGTCAACGGCTCCCAATCAATCCCAACAGTTTATCTGGAAATAGAAACGACTTATTCAATGTGGGTACTCCGTTTTATGATTCATCCAACGCGTTGAACTACCCGTTTATTAATAAAATCCTTGCATTACGAGGGATAGTAGAAAAAACGAAACACATGCCTATAACTACAGATGTAAACAATGAACATGTGTAGACAAGACGGGCGGCTCCAAAAACCCCGACTTCAAAAGGGGATACTAACCGTTCACGTTAGATAAAAATCACGTTCACAAAATGTCCACAAACACGTAAAATTTAACAGCGCACAGGAGGCGGTATGTTGTACCGGAACAAAACTAGTTTATTTTTCCGATCGCATCACAGAGAGCGACAAACGTCCGACCTCAGCGGTGGCCGGCGCGAGACTGAGCGACGGTAGCGCCCTCTCGTTCGCCCTGCGTCGCGCGTGTGTGCGTGCTGCCTCTGTGGGGGTGCCGCCCTCAGCGCCCCGTGTCGCTCCGGCCGTTTATTTATTTTCGAGTGTGGGGTGTTCAGTGTACAAAAATGGTGCATTCATCATACGAATACGAACGCACCGAAGATCCAGCTCGGCCAATTACAAGCGTACAAGGATAAAAGCGTTTTTAAAACATAAACGTCTTTTTTTAAACGGCCGTGAACCGAGCATCAGCCGCGGTCATTGCCACAGGCGTCAATATAAAAATATTCACGTCACAATAACGCGGTGTGTGTTTTTTATGCTTTTTATATTATTCTTTTATCTAATTGTTATTAGTCAATTGTCCGGATATACCTGGTAACACGTTTTAGGTGGCTTAGTACTAGGTCCTTTTATCCTTATTCATTCAAAAATGGAATTAATAATATTAAATAGAGACATAATGTTTGTTATTGTTTTGTTGTTCCTATTTAATAAAATAATAATAATAGTATGATAAATATGAATTTGAATGTTTTAAAATTCTAGGAAGTATTTTGTTTTTTATTAAAGTTACGAAAAAAAAACATTGTGTTATCATGTTATCCTTACCTTACTAAGGATATAGTCTACACCTATTAATCATATAAATGCCTATGTCATATTATTTTTTACCTTTAAGACAATGAAGTATGAATCAAGGAGAACTTGCTCAGCCGATGAACAGTAAGCACAGAGTTCAGATTGAAAAACAAAAATGTGGCCATTTTTTATTTCAATGTTAGATTGTTTTGATCTGGGGCCTTATCCTGACGTTAAAACGTGCGACTGAGAAAGAGGGACGGAGCTATACAGCCTATATAGCTCCATCTCTTTAATAGTTTAGTTCAGGTCGTCAAATGGGTTACGTTATGAGCTTGAGCTCGCTAAAAGACAATGTAAAAACCTACTGCTAATGAACTTATACTCCATCTGGTTAGAGTACTTAACTAAACGTAAACTATCTTGATGTCTCTTTATTAAAAAAAAATCTTATAATAAAAAATGGTAATTTAAAAAACTAAAAAACCCGACTGCTCTTCTGAGTATTCATGAAAAAGCCCTAAAACAAGAAAGTCGTTGTAGCAGTCGGGACCCATTACATCATAGATCTACTGACTAGGCTGACTTTCTAGAATGGGTCCCGACTGCTACAACGACTTTCTTGTTTTAGGGCTTTTTCATGAATACTCAGAAGAGCAGTCGGGTTTTTTAGTTTTTTAAATTACCATTTTTTATTTTTTACTTTTTTAGTTTTATTTTTTTACGATATCACTTTCACAGTAATTACAAATCTAACGACACCTCGCAAACTAAAATCCATCGAGCCGTACAGGCCACAGAGCGTGCCAAATATTTGAATTTGGCGCCAAAAATCCGCCATTTTGTTTTTTTTTTATTTTGATATACCCAGTGTCACTCTCACAGTAAATACGAATCTAACGACACCTCTCAAGCTAAAATCCATCGAGCCGTTTAGGCTGCAGAGCGTGCCAAACAATTATACATACATACATACATACATACATACATACTCTCGAAAAACATAACCCTCCTTCTGGCGCAGTCGGGTAATTATACGACATACAAAGATTATTTAAAATTTAGTTAATTACCTAACATGGGTTTAGGTAAATAACTAATATTGTCACAATTTTCTGAAAATTTTTAGATAAAATATATGTGAATATTGTTTACATTTAGTTAAGTACCGTAAACAAATGGAGTATAAGAGTGGTATCATGAGGTTAATCTTTACAAAAGTTTCTATTGTTCAGAAAGATATGACCTACGTCAGACCTCTAGCAAATTATTTCACGAACGTAAATAGAAAGATACGCTAGGGACTGGTTTATTTTTGGCCAGTAAGGCCTAAGTGACGATTTGGATTCCTACCCTAAAGATGGGCCAGCAATGGCTAAGGACAGAAACGAGTGGAATAACGGAGGGATGGCCTATGCCCAGCAGTGGGACACAATGGGCTCATAATAATAAGGTCAAAGTGGCAATATTCTTCTTGCACAATATTAAATCATACTAATATCATAAAGGTGAATTTTTGTATGAGTATGTGAAGGTATGTTTGTTATTTCGTCACGCTGAAACGGCTGAACGGATTTGGATGAAATTGACACCTCCTGAAATAGCACATAGGATACTTTTTATCCAGGAAGTATTTTCCCTTAGGACAATTTTCTCAAGTTCAATAAATACAGTTGGAACTACCAATATTTTACATGCTTGACTGTCTGTCTGAATTCCCCAACCCAGTATTTGGGTAACACGATATGCCTCATCAAGTGCCATAACTAGAGTGGTGGCAGCAGCAGTGCCTGGGCAGAGGGGACAGTCCCTAAAGGAATTTAAACAGTTAGTTTAAACAAAACGGCCGAAGCCAATTACACAATTCAAACACAGACAGAAGAAAAAAGAAAACAAAGCAATAAAATATGAAACATTAATTGAAATTAAAAACAGACAATTCACAAGTCGCTCAGGACTTTCAGGGGTTCTTTAACAAATATTATACACGGTCATATATCGCCTCGGCCGCCAGGGGGGTATTATTATTACGTAATAGCGCGCTTTTTATAAAATCACATAAAACACAAAAAAAAAACTTTTTGGGGATTTTTCCAAAAAAAAAAACTAAGATATTGAAACCAAAATTTTTGGCCGAATAAAATTCGTACCCCCTTGTGTACAGTACGACGATTAGCATTTATTCAAGGTCATTCAAATTGGACAAACGTATGTACAATCGGCGCTAGGTTATTCATCTCACAGAATTTCATACATTCTGATAGTATCGTCTTCTATTTTTCCCCATACATTTATATTTAGATCTTTTTGTTTAGATCTTTTTATAATTTTTTTCTGAGGGCTAAGTTATAGAAGTTCGCACCAAGCGTAGAAAAGGCTAATTACGGCACTGGTAAGACTGGTGTTAGATTTTATGATTTCCGACTGACGTGATAACTGTCAAAGACCGTCAAAGGGGCCATCCAAGTATTACGTAAGCACTATAGGGGGTTGGAGCACTATAGGGGGTCTTTGCTATGCTTATTTTTGATGACATGGGAGATGGGGGGTCTGGATCGTGATTACGTCACTAGTTTTTTTTTTTTAAGAGTACAATCTTGATGTTCAAACATGTGGGGGGAGGGTTAGATCTTTGCTTACTTTTGCTGAAGAGGGGGAGGGGGGGATTTGTGAAAAATCTGCTTATGTAATACTTGAATGGCCCCAAATGACAGCTGGGACGATAGATATCAGAGAAGAGTGTCTTTTATATCTTGTGAGTCTCGGAATGTAATGTATGGTCGCCCATCCACGCATTAGCCTCGGCATGCGTTGCTTGACCTTGAAGTTCGATCAATGTAGCTGATATAAATTAACTACCAAAAATAAAAACACGGTAAGAAAATTAAATAACAGTCATAAATCTAGAATCTACCAATCTATTCGGTATCGCTGAGAGAATCATTACTCAGCGTTTTAAATCGATTACGAAACAATAGAATCGATTTATCGATTACTTATAAATAGACTTTATCGATGATCGGTGATTTTTTCTAGATTGTTATTTAGGTGTTACTTTACCTGCACGTGCTTTTTATGCTAGGGAGGGGTAAAACTAGTGGTTTTTTTTGTCAGTGGAAAAATCATCCAATGACATCTCCGCGTCTATATTAGACTATAAACCCACTTCTGTTTCTTCTTCGCCGTCGTTCCAGGGTCCTGGGTTACACTTTCACATTTCCCAATGGGTAAAACTAGTGTTGAGGTGGAAACAAACCTTTTGGCTAAATACTGGTGCATAAATGTAGATTTTTGCCAAGTGCAATAATTATGGCACCCATCCACTCAGTCTCTAAAATGAGAGTTATCGTGACAAGTTGTTGAGAGTATTTTAATATCATGCGGATTTCGACACGCAAGCGGATTTGCTCCGCATGCAGAAAATTTCAAAAGGCAAAAAAGTCGCGTCCGGCGTGCCTAGTCTAGCCCGATTTGGAATGATTCAAGATGAAAAGCATTTATTTCAAATAACCATTTACAGGCACTTTTGAAAGGTCAAGGAGTCAGTTTGTCAGAAAAAAATTATGCAAATTGCACATTTCAAAGCGTAGATCTCTATGGAGAAGAATGTGCAAGAAACTCCATGGCAGAGCAGGTAAGCATTTTTAATTTACAGAGCTATTATTGTACTGAAGTCGGTTGTATTTTGTGAAACCAGATGTTAGTCCAAAGAAAAGATGGATGGATTGTTTGAGAAGTTATATTAAATAAAATGAAGTTAGTGATAGCATGACGTGTGACAGGGCAGAATGGAAGAAAAAAACGTGATGCGCTGATCGCAAATAAAATGGGACAAGGACAGGAAGACGATGAGACTAAATTATCTACTAAATACCAATTAAACTCAAAGACGCTGCCGAATAGGTAGATCACATCATTTTCTTGTAGGTTATTTATAAAACCTAATATTCAGCAAAAAGATAATTTGAAAAATATATTAGATGATCACAATCAATCAGAGGAACGTCCGTTCTACTCGAATCGTTGGTAAACTTTGATTAGTTTGCCGAGAAACTCAAATAAACATACAGCAACAGAACTCTTCTAGAAGATGAGTTTATTCATCGAGACATTTTATTTTCTGTATGGAGTCAAGAAAATCTTAGCGAGATGTAATGGAATGAGTTTTTCTTAAGGTGTTTTTGATATTATGCAGATTTGATCACGCATGCGGATTTGCTCTCCATCAAAGGGATTTAAAGAGATACTATAGAGCGGACATCAGAAGAAATGTCTTAGAAAAACTGTCATCCTATGTGATCTAGCTTTCAATTGCAAATATGCGAATTAAATTGGCAATTTATATGTTTTTACGCTATTTTCTAGAACTATGTGCGACAATTATTAATTTCTAATTAATTACAGATTTTATACGAAAAATATTTACGAAAATAAACTGAAGTTAGGTTCAGTTGTCTACACTAGACTGAGCGACTTACTATCCCTTAGTAATAAGTATCGGATCGCGATTTTGTTCGCTATGTCCTGTCTATTGATAGTCTATATTTAATGTCTTTGGTCTGCATGCAGAAAATTTCAAAAGGCAAAAAAAATGCGTCCCGCGTGCGTGTTGTACGCATTACAATAATTACTTGTATAAAAAGAACATTTTCGGAGGTTACGCATGCGGTTCCGCATGATAATGTTGGACAAGTCATCTCAACTTGTAGCGTGAAACATCACAGTAAGACGATAACTGTAAGGACATGAAATGGGGGGTCCAAAATACTAATAGGCCCCCCTATACTAATAGCCCCTGGCAAAAGCTAGTTCTTAATAGAAATAATGAATGATATTTATTTTGCAAATAGGTTTTTAAAAACACTTTTACACGTCAATTTTTTTTGTCTTTGTAAACTAGATGAGGCCGGTGTTTCCTAGCTGACTACCCTGAGAAGAAACACCGAATCATACTCAGGGATTAAAGTCTCTTTTAAAAGTTCATACAGCCAACATGTAATGGTCAAATCATATGAGAACCATGCAGATTGGAGTCTGAGATGGTCTTTTGAAGACACAGACCACACAGTTCTGAGTGAACTTGTCCACCTGTATTCGTGTAGCTCAACTCAGGACTCAACAAATAAAATGGCAACCCCTAATGGACTTATCATGTTAAAACCAAAGCATAGACAAAGTTACTTTTTTAATTTGGCTATTATAAGTTATAATAAACTCTTTGGTGCTAATTCAGAATTTTAAATCGCCGTCTATGAAAAAGTATTATGAAATAAAACAAAGAATTTTCTTTAATGATTGATGATGATGGATTCTTTCAAGACTTAACGATGGATTGAGAGATCGACGTCAATAGATAAAAAGGGGCGACAGGGAAACCATTTTTGGAGTTCCGTTTTCAAGGAGTGTAAACGGGACACAATAAATAAGTTATACATCATCTATGTGTCTATTAGTTTAGCTGTCTTCACTAGGCAGTATATTTATTATCATAGTAGCCTGTGTGTAAAGTATAGAACATGCAAAGAAATAAATAAAAAACATGTTTTTTATCTAACTTGAAGAAGATTAGGCGTGTCTGAGTGTGTGTGTGTGTGTAGGCGACTCACTGTTCCGAAAAATTTTAGTGTTCCGAAAGATTGGAACGTCAGCAATGTTTTCAATGCATGAATTGGGCATATCGGAACACTGAAATACACTTTACTTTGTTTTGAGTGTTGTGAGTGTCTTTGAGTGTCCATGTCATGTAAATATCTTCTGACGTGCCACTATCATAACATAAGAGCCGATAAGAGTCCGCAATCAAACATTGTGATTCCGATCCACTATCAATTGCACCTTTAATAATATTTTAGTTTAGTTTATTTTTAGGCACTATAATTGTATGGTAAACCATGTCAGTGTTAGCTTAATGTTAATTTTTTGTAAACATTATTATCTGAATAAATTTATTATTATTTATTATTATTATTATTATAAGGTAGATCACCCCAGCCGCCGGGATACCGATCCCGATTTCCAGCCACCGTGGAATTACGGACCACGAGCAATGGCTAGCTCGCCGTCCGGCCGTCTGGTAACCATCTGGACCGAACCCGAGTCGTCGACGGCGCGCCTCAAAGAGATGTTAGCAAAAATGTAGGGACCCAGCAGGGTTGAAGCTTACTGGGGCCATGATGCGTCCGAAAGGGAACCTCGGGGTCCTAAGACGCAAGGCAGAGAAGGAACATAGGATTGGGTTTAGTCAGTTAAATTCTGTCACGCCCTCCCGCTCCGCTCTAAGAAGAGAAGTCATTGGATGACTTTCCACCAAAAAAAAGGTCAGTGCGGACTGTTCCCGCGCGCCTCATTGAGTTATCAGCAAACTATAGGAGCCTAGTAAGGTCGAAGCCTAATCTGGGGCTCTGGGGAGGTATGAAAGGCCCTGGAACCAAGGAACAGAACAAGGAAGAACAGAAACAGAAATGGTAGGTAAATTCATCCAATGACAAATCCCGCCCTTGGGCGGAGCGGGAAGTAGTGTCATACTCTTACTGACTAAAAACTTACCCCGTTTCGTTGCCTATAGTGCCGGGGCCGGCTTTTCCTTTCGGAAGCTGACCCATGACCCCAGCAGGCTTCGACCCTGCCTGCCTGCAGCTAGCAAGCTGGGCCTCTACGGTTACAGGTTAAGTTTTTAGTCAGTAAGAGTCTGACATTATTTTCCACTCCGCCCAAGGGCGGGATTTGTCATTAAAACGGTATTTACTGTTTTAAAAAAAATGTGGTAGATACGGAACTCATAGCACATGAGACGCGTTCTTTAAGTGCGAAAAATAATCCAATCTAAGGGAGCATAAAATATTAAAAGAAAAATGGCGACTATCAATTGCTCGTGAAAAGTAATGAAATCTGCCAAATTCTTAATTAAACTTTGTCTAATTAATTAGCAAGTGAAACTTTGGGAACGTATATTTTTAATGATTGATTATGAACTTTTACTGTACTTATTTTTAATTTTTTGGGAAGTACGGTTGGAGCTGTTTCAAAACTCAATTAATGGCATCTTGGTTTTATTGTTTACGGCACTGGTGTAGATTAGCTTAAAGCACTAAGTTCGTCTATATCATTACGTAGACGCAGCTTTGGAAGGCCTCCCATGAGGTGGCCTGTTGAGGGTCGCGGGATTTCACCAGCGGGAGGAGTCCCGCTCTAGCTGGAGCGTGAGGGAGTGTCAGAGTTTAATTGACTAATAACCTCTAGTGTTCCTTCAGATGCTCTTACCGTTCCATACTTGGGGGAGAAAATATTAAAAAAACTGGGCAAGTGCGAGTCGGACTAATTCACAAAAGGTTCCGTACAAACTAACTTTTATAAATAGTTTTCGAATCGAATCGAAAAATTTACTGTTTTCAGATTTATTCCTACATTTGTGCTTTGACTTTGATTCATGCCAAAATTCAGAGTTCAGTCAACGGGAAGTACCCTATAAATTTTGATTACGTTTTTGCGACATAAATGGCCGTATCTTTTTTTGTTTTTAACTTGAAAAGTTTGATTTTTTAACAGCTTCAAGGGATCAAAACCTGAATATATGGTTTTAATTTCAACTCGATACCTTCACGCGTTCTCGAGATAAATGGTTTTGACAGACAGATAGACACCAAAAATATCCTACAAGGGTTCCGTTTTTTTCTGTTAAGGTACGAAACCCTAAAAAGAAAAATTAACTGACCAATAATTTTATTTTCATGAAAAAGTTGCTCTAGCAATTCGACAACCGTATTTTTTGATAATCAAACGAGTGTTTGTCTAGAAAAAATAGTTTTTAACGAAAACAGTAATTGCCTTTGCTTTTTCGAAAAACGATGTGTCATTATCCTCAGCACCTGCTTTGTAGCAATCAGAAGTGCATTCGTTCGTTCGGTAATGACAATATATGGCAATTGCGCACTGATTGCTCACAGGTACATGAATAAAGTAGATTTAAAAGATAAAAATGGATTTACAACGGAGTTTTTTCGTGGCGTGGATTGTTAAAGTATTGGCATTTAAAATACCATACTATTCTTCACAGAATTTTCTGATTACTGGAAGTTCACATACAAAATATGTATTAGTATTTTGACTGACCTGTTGGTCTAGTGGTTAGAAGCCCTCACTGTTATGCCGGAGGTCGTGGGTTCGATCCCCACCCATTACAACTGTTTGTGTGATGAGCACGATCATTTGTTCTGTGTCTGAGTGTTATTTATCTAATTTATCTATAATATGTATGTATTTAGAAATATATAAGTATGTTTATCAGTTGTCTTGTACCCATAACACAAGCTCTGCTTAGCTTGGATCTAGATGGCGTTGTGTGATCGTTGTGGAATATTATATTATATTAAGTTAGTGGAAAATCGTCCAATGACTTTTCCTGCGCTAGGGTTTAACGGGAGTAAAGCGCGACGGCAGTGCAGCTGCAGCGCTGTAACTGCGTTGTTTGTTATTCCATAAAAACAAAAACTGGGCATATGCGAGTCGGATTCGCACACTGAGGTTTTGTACAAACTAACTTATTTAGAGTTAAATTTCTGAAGAGTGTCTCGAAGACTTCTCTGAATAGATTTTTTTTTTGTGACTTTACTATAAATTAACCGACAACTACACACTACACACACACTACTACAAGGTCATTTACTCGTTTACTTAAATAAATTAATTACGTACATGCGTAAATTAATTTGAGTTTCAATAAAAAGAACTTTATTTTTTAATTTTCTGTTTACAAATCGATAGTATTTCATGTACCGAATCGACCCTCCACGGGATTAAAACGACCAAAAATTTTACGGTGCATAGTATTATTTTCAACTCGATACCTCCACGCGTTCCCGAGATAAAAGGTTTTGACAGACAGTCATTCAGACGGACTACAAATTGATCCTATTAGGGTTCCGTTTTTTCCTTTTGAGGTACGGAACACTAAAAAACGCGTGCCTGCAGCGCGGATGTAGCGCTGCCGTCGAGTTTTTTATCTAGTATGGAATAACAAAGCAGTGCAGCATTTTGCGACTAATTTGAAGGCGCCCAAAGGCTTTTGCTGACTAAAACCACAGGTATGTCCTTCTGTTGCCCATTGCGTTCTGGGACCACGGGTTTTCTTTTCAAGAAATTTCCCGACGGCCAAACACTGTTCTGTAACTTTCATCATCAAAATCAAACATGTCAAAAAATAAAAAGTGTAAAATTTGCGGAAAAATTCAAGTAGTTTATTGCAAACCGTGTTTTTACGGTTTTCCTTTAATTTTTTCCTTCATTATAGCCTTCTTGAGATTTCGATAAATAATTTAAAAAAAAATGATTACCCAAATTGGTTGAGTCACTCTCGAGCTTTGCGCTTAGCAACACATTTAACCATTCATTTTTATTTGAATACAATCAGTAGGTGAACACATGCATGAGCGACTTAATTTAACAACGTTCAAAAAGTACAACTCTGTAACGAAACTCCCAAACTCGACTAACTGCCAAAAATCCTTCCGTACCGTCAACAAAAATCGACTATACTAAAACTTTTTCAACACGGCTCAAAAATGGCGGCCGAAACTCATTGTCACTATAGTTAGGTACATCGGTGATTTCATTAAGCGCTGCACCCCCTGTCTCGACGTCTAGCCGTCTGGCTACATGTACAGGGGAGGCTAGTTGCTAGGCAATGGCGGTATGGGGGATGTTCCGTGGTCGGGGTATCCGTGTCGATATATAATATATGTATGGCGTTCGATTAAATACTTTTTGGTACTGGCCGCTACCACTCGCAGTTTGTTCGAATATGGAAGCGTGATGCTACATTTAAAAAACAATACAGTTTTATAGTTTTTGATTTTGACAAGTCAGTATTTTATAGTACATTTTGATACAAGTGGGGAAAGTTTGTCATTGCAGCCGAGGCGAAATTCACCCGAGCCGTACAGGCGAGGGTGTTATGAAGCCGAGTGCTGCAGTGACAAATCTCCACGTGTATCAAACGACGTTTTTCCATACACTTTTGAAGAAATACGATGAAAAATCCACCAATAATCTATCTTCTATCGGAAAATTGCGACGCATTTTTATTCATTTTGTACTGAAGAAAATTTTCCAAAGTTACCTAATAATTTAGTTTTGATTTGATGGCAGCAGGCTTTTTTACCTCAATCACATAATCTGGTAGCGTAGCATCTAAAGGATTTTCTTCAAATCTTCTTTTTCACAACTATCACAAATGAATAAGTTAGTTAATATTAGGTGTACTTTTTTCCCGCGCATAACCTTTGCAGGTTGAAGAAGAAGCAAAGGTATCAAACCGTAAACATCCTAATATTAAAAATATAAAAATTCAAATATTTTTGAATTTAGAACACAGATAATTGTTAATTTGTTGGTATTAACAAATTATTGCTTACGTAATCATATCTATTTATTTTATTCTGTTCAAATACATAATTTGAATTTTCATTAAATATTAAAACTTTTTAAAATATCAACCTCTTTGCTTTAAAAAAAAAAAATCACTCTTGACCATGATGAAATAGGAATGAAAAAAGCCCTTGTTTTGATTAATTGAAAAAAAGCACGCGGGTGATAAACATGCTATATCGAACCTAATCGTAGTGCGATAAAAGGCAGTTTTCGAGTAAGTGTATTGAAAAATATCTATCAAATCTTTTTTAAATAGTATTCAGTTAAACATTAGTTTATAGGTTTTTTTTATGATTTTTAGGGTTCTGTACCTCAAAAGGAAAATACGGAACCCTCGGATGATTGCTTCGTTATCCGTCTGTATGTTTGTCTGTCTGTCTGTCAAGACCCTTATCTCGGGATCGCGTGGAGATATCGAGTTGAAATTGAGAAGAATTGAGTATATGGTTTTACCATAAACTCAATTCTGCGGTCCCTTGATACTGTGAAAATTCAAACTTCTGAGTTAAGGAAAAAATTATATCTACAGCCATTTATGTCGCAAAAAAACGTGTATTTCGACACTCTGAAAGGAATCAAAATTCATAGGGTACCTACTTCTCGTTGACTTAGAATCCTAAAATTTGGCATCAAGCAATTTGGTATCATAGCACAAGTATAGGAAAAACTCAGAAAACTGTAAATTTGTAGTTAAGTCACAAAAAAACCTTGCGATTCGCAAAAATCTTCTTAACTTAAGGGTATTACATTGCTCAATGACCTTGAAAGATTTACCTCTACACTAGTAGAGAAGAATTGTATCCCCTTCATTTTTTATATGGTAATCGTACGTAAGGAATAATCTATAAACTCCAATCAACCTAGGTGTTTTTTTTGTATTTGGGCGATGTAATCCCCTTAATTCGGGAATTGAACTGTTTTCATAGGTTTTTTTTTTTTTTTTTCTTTTTTAACGTAGGTAAAAAAAAAAAAAAAAAACCTATGAAAACAGTTCGATAGGTAGTTTTTTCCGGGCTAGTGCTGGCAAAATTTTATATTTCCGAAATGTTATTAACCAATTAAGAAAAGTTAAACCAAAGGTTTTTTTCAAGAGGTTAGAGTAATAAGCTTTCTATCGTTTGTCGTAAGCCTTAATTTATATTTATTCAGCAACAAAGATCTAATACCTTTTAAGGTACATTCATAGATCAAGTGTAAAGTGTAGACGTCTCAAGAAGAGATTTACGCCTACGTTCGTAAATACTCTGTGAGAAAGTTTGGGAGGTCAATGAATTTTGTTCTTTAAATTAAACTGTTCGAAGCTACTTTTAAGTAAAATATTTGATTTATTATGAGAGTATCTAGTATTGTTATTTTTTTAGTTTATTTCAAATAATTCAAATTATTATAGAACGTTTGAAGGTCATGGTACGATATAACTTCTATTTCTTTTTAAAATTATAATGAATTTTATTTGGATTTTTTGTGGTTTATCTTCTCGTAGATTTAAAGGTAAAAAGAATTTTTGAAAAAGGACAAAATTCTTTTTTAAAAGTAAAAAAGAATTTTTGAAAAAGTTTTTTTTATGACTTTTTTTTTTTTTAATTGTCTCAATGTTGAGTGGGGGACGAAGTGTACGCGATTTTTGGATCAAGTGGACCACAGGTTGAAAGTGTTTGAAAGGTTTTTAATTATTTTTAACCGTTTTAAAAAAAGAACGAGTTTCTAAATTCGGTTGTATTTTTTTAAGGTTTACACACAATAATGTAAATTCACGGATAGCTTTATACAGCTGTATTGTTGAATTTACATTTTTCTTCATAAAAATGTGTAAAACATGAATATAATTTAAGAGAAACACACTTATAAAACAAAATGCAAGTCTTATTTTTCTTTCTTGTACTATTGACGTATAGACCTTATCAAATAAACAGTTTTCTTTTTTCTAGAACATTGTAGATAAATTGAAGCCACGTAAAGTCGACGTTACTATCAATTTCAGATGCAGTCCACTCAGTTAATGTTAATGTACCGTCCTATTTATACTTGGGCGACCTCAGCGATGAGGTCGAAGGATTTAGGCATTTGTGATGAGTACATCAAGAGAGAGTCCTACGATGTACGCGGTGTAAACGACGAGGCAAAACGCTTAGTCCGGAACGTAGAAGTTTCTACAATGTAAGGATGGATACTTGCCGTCAGTCAGGTTGTCCGATGGTAGATTGAGAAAGCGGAATCAAGTCATGCGATTCCTGTGCACACTCTGCAAAATGCTAAATGTAAAATATCGAAACCCTTCGCCTGTGTTCAAGGCTTTGAAGATTGGATTTAACCAAATCTAGATCAGCAATTAGCCTCTTCACACGCCTTTCCACTGAGTCCAAAGTTCAGTTTTTTTTAACTTTGGACTCGGTGGTCATGCCATGCCCGCGCACACTCTCCAAAATGCCTACATAATAATATAATTAATTAACAAAACACAAAATGATATCAATTAAAAGAAAATAATTTGATTGAACAACCATGACAATCGAATGTATGATCAGGCAACAAAAACATCACGTCTGTTTTAATTATGGAGTTAATTAACTGAAAACGAAGCATTCGGTGTTCTGTTATTTTGAATTACATTAATTGAATGAATTTCATTGAATCACGTTCAATTCTGATTTCAATAATGCTCAATTTAATAAGTTGAGGCATGTTAAAGTGGAATAAATTTAATGATGGCAATACTGGAATTGTTTTCGCAAAGAATTTGGTTAAAATAACTTTATTAAGTTTACGATATAAGCAACCGAGATTATATTATCACTGGTTAGTGACAAAAATGCTTTTTTTTTTAAACTATTCTAATAGATAAATAGTTATATAAATAACGAGTCATATTTGCATTTGAAGGATATAATAAAATAGGTATTTTTCAATTGGGAAAGAAAAACCCCCTTTATGCAAAAAAATGCACATTCATTATGTGTCTAATGACATCTCCCGCTATTGGGCCGAGCGAGAGGGTGTGTCAGACTTTCTCTGACAAAAAACCCACTCCTGTTCTTTCGATGCCTTTCATACCAGGGCCGAGTCTTCCATTCAGACCCTTGACTCCAGTAGGCTTCGACCCTGCTGCGCCCCTGCGGTTTGCAGACATCTCCTTGATGTTATATTACAGCTGAAGAGTGGAATTCATTGCTGGAGTCTGTGTTTCCAGATAGTTATAACCTGTCTTTAAGTCAAGAGTGAATAAGTTATTTCTAGACAAGCGTTCTCCATCGTCGACCAATGACGTGGTGAGGGTTGCGGGAATCCTATGGATTTGAGACATACCTATAAGACCAGTCATCATGTCAACACTTCGGGGAGACCTATGTCCAATATTGGACGTCTTTTGGCTGAAAGATAATGATAACGTTTAAAACTTTGTCTATTCGACAACATTAAAATACAATAAATACTGTTTACCACTCCAGAAATTTTTAGCCTTATTGACGATCTGATCTGCGAGTAATGTGCCGTGCCGACTACCACTTAAGTTTAGTGAATCTTTGTACTTTTAAACGTATAGTTCCAAAATTCTTTCGATTATGATAAAAAGTATATTTCTCTATTAGGATGCCAATATACCAAAGTTTGGTTACGTAAATGGTGGATCCATTCCCCGACGATCTCCTTTACAAACACCGCTACATACTGAAGTGGAAGATTCCAATTTACTCCATCCATTCTAAATTCCGGAACGGTATATTGTGCATATATCGCTCTTTATGCTCCGAAGTTGCATCCCCTCTGGCTACCCTATTGATTGACTCGTCGTGTATGTATATTACACATATGGTTTTACCACCCATTTTGCACCCTTTAGGCGGTAAATGCATTAGCAAACTTTGTTAAATCGGACGCGATGCATGACTGACCAATACCTCCCTCTCGGTGGCTGTGTGTGCAAACCTTAATTAGGTACTGGCAGCGTCATCAATTGCTTACCAGTTTTCTTAAGTTTTTAATGTGAGAGATACCAATTGATGCAGCTGTCTGTACCTTTGAAAAATAACGCTTTGTAGCTTTGGAACGTGCAATTTAACTTCACGTTTTTGCCTGATCGACATTTTGACTATTCTAAAGTGTCTGTAAATGGTATTTCTCTTAAAAAAAGAAAGGAGAAACTGACTGACTGATATAATAACAACATAACATAACATTTTGCACAAGGTTTCTTTTATGAGAGTATTTTCTAATTTTTTCCAATTTTAAAGAGTATTTTCCAAATTTCACCAGTGATGACACGGGGTCCAAAGTTTGTAAGGAGAAACCTACTTGGCCCTGACTGTTGTCGAACGCGAGTTCAACCCAGTCAGGCGCTTTACACGTGTAATTTATATCATCACCACTGCTCTCAAAACGGTGAAGGAAAACATGGTCAGGAAACCGGCATGTCCTTGATCCAAAAAATCGAAGACATATCACGGCGTTGTGTGATAGTTGAGGAATATTATTATTATTATTTAATCTTTATGCGCACTAAAGTACAGAGGCGGACTTAATGCCTTAGGGCATTTTCTATCAATCGACCTTTGGGTGATGCAGAGACAAATTGTGGTAGGTGCAATATTAACGCTATATTTTATACAAAAATATACCGATATACTATAAATACAATTTACTACTATCTATATGTATTCAAACTAGAAAGAAGTTAAAAAGAGATAAAACGAATCTAGTGAACAATTGGTGCAGACAATAATATGAAAACAAATTAGTGTTGTGACGATACTGCTGCCAGCTTCTTACGAATGTACTCGCGAACCTCCACTTCGAAGGTCAAAGGGTGTTTTTGCTCCCTAAAGTATTTGAGGTTTTATAATAATTATATGTCAGTGAAGTTCTAACAGAGCGTAAGACCATAAAGAGTATTTTAGTTCTTTTGCTTTAACTTAGAACATTTTCACCCTCTGTGAAAAGGGTATTAAGGACTTGTACGAGGCCAACGACAGAGCTGTCAAGGTGGCTAAATATTGGTCGGACAAGATATGAGTCAGTTCGACACGAAAAGAAGAAGAACTCATGTTATTGTAATTATATTTTGTAGCCTGAAAGAAATTCAAATTAAAAAAAAATCTTCCATTCTCTTCTGTCACCCGACACACTATCAAACTCCCTTTTTTATAACACCGCTCATACAATCCATCCATCTTTTCTTTGGTCTCCCTTTCCTTCGCCATCCATCCACATGTAACTCTTTTCAAAATAAATAAATTTGGACCAAACTTTTAGTAACATGCATTTTATCCCTCCACTTCACATAACCATACCAAGCCAAATAATGCAATTTAACTTTTCAGTCACTGGCGCCATTTTAAAACATCCTAAAAAAATATATATATAATTTACACTAATAATAATGTTTTTTTTTTTATATAAGTGTTTTAAAAACATTTAAAAATATAATAAATAAGCAAGGAAATAAATAAAAGAAAAAAATATAAATTATTTATTATATATCCTTAATAGAGTACTGTTATGAAACATGGTGTATTTATTACAGTTTTTGTCTCACACAGAACCCTACAACAAGCCCAAGTTTATGTTAATCAAAAAGCATTTTCTATGAAACATAATTTAGTCTTCCCTTTACCTCTTACAAATTAATCTTCTAAGAAACAAATTACGTCGCGTTTAGTCTCGGATGTACCGCAGATGCTTCGACTTGCTACTATGAATAATTTGGGCCTTTTTTAATGTATTCAAGGAATGTGGGGACCGTGTTCTTATGAGGTATGATTCGAAATGTGGTTCGTTTTGAAAAATGTGTTTTGAATTTGGAACGGTAAACATATGTAGTGATGTACTCCTACAAATCTTTAGACAATATTCGACATAGAAGTTAAACCAAAATGGCGGTCGACCTTCAATGCGCAGTAACAGATTCTCGGGTCTCAATCGAAGCGGGGGGCTGCACGTAACCATAGTAACGGGTTCAACTTATTTGGCGTGTACTATACTTCACTACACAGTATAAAACAAAGTCGCTTCCTTCTGTCTGTCCCTATGTATGCTTGTATCTTTAAAACTACGCAACGGATTTTGATGCGGTTTTTTTTTAATAGATACAGTGATTCAAGAGGTAGATGCATAATATTGCATTGCACCCGTGCGAAGCCGGAGCGGATCGCTAGTAGTATATAAAAATGAACTCTTATTGCTCAAGAACAATAAGAGTAGATCAAGGTCACGCTATAACTTGAGAACTGCTGCACCAATTTTAATAGTTCTTTTTAGCTTTTTTTTTTACCAGTATACAGGGAAGGATTAAAATCAAAAATTTAATAATAAATTAGGGTAGGCGGTAGTAGTCATTGAATGATTGACCCGCCTTAAAAAAATGCTTAGTAGAACAGATTATGTACTCTTAAATAATGTTCATTAGCACCTTTTTGTTTTACAAATCACTCACAATGCTAATGTGACATAGAGAATGTTTCACGTGAGTTATTATTGAAGATAAACCACGGCGACCGATCCCAATTATGTTAATATGAGACAGGTATGCGCCCATTAGTTCGAGGTGTCAGACTATGATCACGATGCAGTGTGTCGATGGTTTTAGTTTTGATTTTTTTTTTTACTCTTCGGGATATTCTTTAAGGAGACCAATATATGTGTGGTTTAATTAGACTAAAATTAATGATTTATATCGACTAGTGATCATTGGTTTAAAGGTCATCACTGCGTTAAGGGGATGCATGCTCGGGCGCCCGCGTGGGCCCCCTTCTCGTGGCGGTGCACGTAGCGGAAACCGAATTATTATCTGCGTAGTGTCGCTTATTCAACTTAACGGTGTGCATGTAGTCGTGTCGATGAAGAACTTAAATGTATTATTCGGACGGACTGAAAAAACCTACATAATGGGTTGTTGTTTACGTTCTGAGACGTGAAATGACGTGATTGGTGACACGGTTGGTGCAGTGGTTGAGCGTTTGGCTGCTGCGCTGCGTGTCGCGGGTTTTATTGCCGTACGGATTAAATTTTTGTATGGCCTACAAGATTTAGGTCTGAATGTTTTGTGAACGCGACAGTTTTGTCACAGTTCCAAGTAAAGTAAAAAGCAATAGGCTACTATGTCAATATCCAAAGGTGGTCTCTGATTGACATGTGTCTATGCAATAATTACCATAAAGTCCCAACCAATACCAATCTACCCTCAAAGTTCAAAATAATGAAGCGTAGCTGATTGAGGTACATTTGCCAATATCGCCGTGTCGATTACAGCCTGCTCGTCATATCACACTGACTGGCTGCGTTGAAACCAGGTAGGTTTGTCTGTCATGTCATTTACCGTCTGACAACTGAAAACTGGGCTATGAACCGTAAGTTAAATTTTGAATACATTTAGGAGCAGTGGTGGCCGAGTGGTAAACTGGCCAGCTAGGCACATTAATTTATGTAATTTATTTCATCATAACTGCTCTCACAACTGTAAAGGAAAACATCATGAGGAAGCCGACATGTTCTAGAACCAAAAATTCGAAGACATGTGACCTCCGCTAACCTGTACTGGGTCTGCGTGTGGATTACGGCCCATTCCCTCTCTTAGAGAGGAGGCCTGAGTCCCAGCAGTGGGAACATTATAAGGCTGATGCTATGCTATGCTATACATTTTAATACTTTGAATATATACTAATGGTGAGACTTTGTGTTGATCTTTTAGAGTATTGTTGTTTACCATTTTAAACGCAGTGGTGATGAAATAAATTACACAAAGGAATGAAGTTGTGAAGTAATTTGTATGGCCTACAGATAGATGTGTGATGTGGTTTGGGTGTCTCGTATATTTATGTGAGTTCCCTTGATATATTATAAAGGAAAAAACATTTCGCGCTAACATAGCAATTAGAAAACCTGGACTCGAAGTTCATACATGGCAAACCTATAGTCACTGATAGATAAGGACAGAGATAAGAGCCGGCGCTGTCGTGATAGCGAAATAGCGTAAGAAGCGCTAGACGCGTGTCACCTATCTTCCGTGGAGTTTACATATTTGTGAACGCACTACGAAACATATATTCAACATAATTCGCATGCTTAATCGAAAAGAGGCGTAACTCAAAAGAGACGGTATTTGAAAATTTAACCTTATTTTTGAAACATTTGTTTTCAGATTCAAATACCCTCTTTTTGGAGTTAAGTCTCTTTATGATTACGCATGCGATATATACTATTGATAAAGTGTTATCGTTAAAAAAAAAAAGTTTTCATGGGGTAAAGCACCAGGCTTTACAACAGGCTTGGTTCGAACCCAATTGGTTCGAAAATTTGGCAGGTAGGTTCCCTATAGGGTGTTAACACCCACCAAGAACGGATTTTACGAAACTCCACCCCTAAGGGGGTAAAACGGGGGTTGGAATTGGTACGGAGAAACCGACTACCACGCTGGCGAAGCCACGGCAGAAGCTAGTTATAAATACGGGGAACGCTGCACATGTCAATAATAATCGAGTTAGTAAACAAACACATCTGTCAAATATGCCGAACCTAATTTACGTCATGATAGTTATAGTGATGGGACACGAAAAAAAAATATCGATATCTAAAAAGTTATTTCAAATATAATATTTTTTTTAAATTGAAATTAAAATTAGATTTGTAGTTATGGGACCCGTAAAAAATCATCATCATCCTCAGCCTTTTAATGTTCCCACTGCTGGGACACAGGCCTCCTCTCTATGAGAGGGAATGGGCCGTAGTTCACCACGCGGGCCCAGTAGGTTGGTGAATGTCACATGTCTTCAAATTTTTGGTTCTAGGACATGCTGGTTTCCTCACGATGTTTTCCTTCACCGTTTTGAGAGCAGTGGTGATGAAATAAATTACACAAAGTAATGCGCCTGGCCAGATTTGAACCCGCGACCCACAAACTCGTAAGTCGGGGCCACTCAATATTTATGTAAATTGAAAAGTAATATTATTTTTAATGTGAAAAGTAAAGTTATGGATAGTTTTTTTGCCAGTGAACATTTCCAGTGTCTTTTTATAAAATGGTCGTAAACGGTAAAGCCGATGTAAATTTCAATTAGAGTCTCATTTTGTTGGCCTTTAATGTGAATTACTTTTCGGTGTAAAGAGGAATACATTAAAGGGAGCAAATGAATTGGAGATAATTAATGCCGGGAGTGGGATTATGTTAGAATTTACGAATTGTATTGTGTTTAAATGGAATCATTGTTGGGCGTTAATGGATTTTATTTCATTTAAATGCCTCTGTTATTTTTGTATCGTTAAGGAGTAAAACCTTAAGGGCCAAATTCACCAATAAACTAATCGCGATTATATAAAACAAAACGCAGTTTGAGCGCCTAATCGAGATTATAGCTTCATTTTGCGTTTCACCGCGATGAATTGAACCTAGTTTACGCTAAACTCAGTTTCATTTCTTTTGTTACCGCCCATGTTTACGGCACGGGTATTTAAACTAGATTACGCGGAGCTCAGTTTAGTTGAACTGAGTTTTTATATTACAAATATTTGCACATAAGGTTTTGGTCTTAAGGTGGCCCTACCCCACTTGCTTATCGTCAACGTCTAGCATAGTTTGAAAGCTTGTTGCGTCATCTAAAGCAATCCAACGCAATGTTTGATGAAGAGGCAATGCGAAAAAAGAGAGGTAACGCCTGAAAACTCTGTTTGTATTCGGTAAGTCCCTGATTTACTAGAAAATTTCACAAAAAAAAGTTGTTGAAAAAAATTGTCTTCATTTAGAATCTCGATTAAATATGCAAGGCTTACATAGGATTACTTTTTAGGGTTATTTACCCAAAGAGTACAAACGGGACCCTATTACTAAGACTCTGCTGTCTGGCCGTCTGTCTGTCACCAGGCTGTATCTCAAGAACCGCGATAGCTAGACAGTTGAAATTTTCACAGATGATGTATTTCTGTTGTCGCTATAACGTAAAATACTAAAAACAGAAAAAAAAACTGAACACTCGCCTATTGAAAATTGTTGTGAGAACAACAAACGTGATTTTTTGCTGTTTTTAGCCGGGCGGTACGGAAACCTTCGTGCGCGAGTCCGACTCTCACTTGGCCGGTTTTTTTTTAATATTTTATATATATGAGTACATTATGAGAACTCAAAAAGTAAGGGCATTGGTATTGGTATTCACACACGCACACACAAACATTCTAGTGACGCAATCAAGATAATAATAGCAATAAATAATAATAATAAATCTTTATTATTCAGATTTTTTTGTCACAAAAATGGCACTAGTCTCCACACTAGGATCCATGTCGTAGAGACCAGTCTCCTTCGTCTTACAACTACACTACGTTACACTACGTTACACTACGTTACACTACGTTACACTACGTTACACTACGTTACACTACGTTACACTACGTTACACTACGTTACACTACGTTACACTACGTTACACTACGTTACACTACGTTACACTACGTTACACTACGTTACACTACGTTACACTACGTTACACTACGTTACACTACGTTACACTACGTTACACTACGTTACACTACGTTACACTACGTTACACTACGTTACACTACGTTACACTACGTTACACTACGTTACACTACGTTACACTACGTTACACTACGTTACACTACGCTACACTACGTTATACTACTCTTAGTAGTATCTCTTGTAAGACGAAGGAGACTGGTCTATATATATATCGTAATCGATATTAGGGAGTTAACAATAATTAACTATGTTGTGTACAGATACTTGACCTTCATATAAAATAATATATTTTTAAATTATTATTATAACATGGGTAGATGTATAGTGATAATGAGTGAGTGAGTCTAATTGAGTTTAGACCAAGCGAATACCGAAAAGAATAAACACAAGCAAAGTGCATTCTGGTCTAAATCAATATTTGTGTATTTTTTTATTTTTTTTTTGTATTTGTGATGACATGATTTTAGATATATCAAGGATTATTTTTTTAGCAATACATAGCTGAAATTGATTTAGGAGCCGATTCTGAAGATACTACTTTGCAACTTTCAGGACATACGTTCATTATGTTATATATTATAAAAGAATATCCATCGACATTTAAACGTATTTACAGCCATTCGTAAACGACAAAACATCTGTCCTATCAAATCATACCAGCTTTTGGAAAAACCGTAAAAGAATCCATCAGGTGGGTTTTATGTTATGGGCTGTAACATAAAAAGGTATTCAACTGTACCGAACCTGGATCATTAGGCTCTCATTCCAGGTTTATGTCCAAAATGCTGAAGACGATCAAAATAAAGTGAAGACGTGGGTTGTGAAATACGTTGAGTTAAGTTTGATCACTTGCTTTTTTTATTTTCGTTGGTGTGCCTTTTTACTAGAGCGTTTTTTGATAGTATTTTAGTGTTTGGTGTCTTATTTTTTTTTGTCGTGGTCATTATTTAATCTTCTTTTTGATCATCATCATCATCATCATTTCAGCCAAAAGACGTCCACTGTTGGACATAGGCCTCCCCCAAGCGTCGCCACAATGGCTGGTCCTGTGCGTGTCGAATCCATCGGACTCCAGCGACCCTGACCAGGTCATCGGTCCACCTTGTGGGAGGCCTTCCAACACTGCGTCTTCGGGTACGCGGCCGCCACTCTAGAACCTTTCGGCCCTAACGGCCATCTGTTCTGCGTGCAATGTGCCCAGCCCATTGCCTCTTAAGTTTGGCAATTCTATGTGCCATGTCGGCAACCCTGGTTCTCTTTGATAAGTGCATGTTATTACTTGCGACTTATAGGATTCTAGTTTTAAATGTAATGAGCAATTCATCCGGTAGAACTTCAGTTTTCTTTGAACTTGTCGGTTTCAAAGAACCTTTGCTTAATATTATGTATTGATATTTTCATTAAATATGTGTGTATGTTTATTTTAGCTTTATAATTGTAATCTTTGTTTTCTAAATAATATTTTATTTTCCATGCACCTGCCATGTTGTCTCCACCCTAAGTTGAAGGCCGCCTTTGAACTCTTATTTGAATGAAGATAAAAGAAAAATTGAAGAACATGGATATCATGTATCTATGATAAATCGATGAGAAGAAAGCAGAAAAATGCTTAGGTATAAACCTAAGCACAATCTCTTGGAAACTGCAAGAACAATGCAAAATCACTAAGGCTTTATTCTAACATAAAAATGAGAAACGCTTGCAAAAATGCCGACCTAAGTTAGACGACAATGAAAAATATACCAAAAAAGATGGAGACTTTATTATGTCATGAAAATTGATCGCCAATATAGAAAGAGTAATTAAGGCAGCTTGTTCGTTTTGTATTGAAAGTTTGAAAATGCCTCTGATGTTTTGTTCATTAAAATTCTGAGCTGTTGAAGTTTTTTTTTTTGGTATCTTTTAGGTACTTATAGCTTAAAGTTATTATTTAGATAGATAAACTCCTTATTGTACACCAATAATAAAAATACAATAGAAACTTATAACAATAGGGTGTACAATAGAAATAAATTAATAGAGTGTCATAATGGGCGGTCTTATCACTAAAAGTGTTTTTTTTAAAGAAAAACTTTGAATAGATTTTACTTATTAAATTATATTATAACACCTTTACAGACAATACAAATGATGAATTATATTTATTTATGATATTATTGAAATAATTACGATTATACGATATAAGTTCAGACCTTTTTCAATGATTATTATTTGAGTCAATATATCCTCCGATAGAGGTATTACTTTACTTAAATTCCTGTGTCCCCTAGATGGGGTAGAGGGCGTCCACAGTGCGCCGCTATCCCGTTAGGTCTTGAGCTTCGCGTTTTATTTCGCTCCAGGTCTTCCCTATGTTCTTCGTTCAGATCTGCTTAGGGCGACCACGTTTTCGCTTTCCTTGAGGATTCCAGTCTAGGGCTTGCCTTGGTATATGCTCAGGATCCCTTCGGAGCGTGTGGCCGATCCAGTTCCGATAGAGGTATATTACTCGTATAATATAATATATCAATAAATAACACGTTACTGGATGTAGGCCGTGTGTTTAACTAACAATTAAGATATTCGGTATTAATGGTATTAGTTTGTGATAGTTTGAGATGTAAAATTAAGTTTTAGTTCTCTGCCAAACTTTTAGCTTGATTGGGTACATTTCGGAGATTTATTGCTGGCCCACGATTGATGTAGGAATATATATATTCTTGGAAAAGTTTCTTATAGTAATTAGTTTTAAGAGTCTCATTTGTGTTTGAATTCAATGATATTAAATTACTAAAGTGACATTGTCTACTAAATCTATACTATCTTTCACTTAAAAGTATCAGTTTCTGAAAAGTAACTGTCATCGTAAAAATAGTGATATAAAGTTACTTTCACTATGTTCTAACATAATATTTTACTATCCGTAAACCTAATTAATACGCAAAATGCAACGATAAAGATAAACGAATATTACACCGAGCCATAATTCAATCGATAAATGTCCCACATTAATATTATCACAAAACTGGTTTAAACCGCCTAATAAACCAAATATGTAATCTGATTGAAAATATCAATTCGTCCCCAAATGGTCCGATGCACAGTTTAATTAAAACAGCGTTCAGTTTAATTTAAAGTTGGGTAATAGAAATTGGTATTATCGATATTAGCCCATCACTATCCTATTAAAGGCTATCAGCCTCCCCTCTGGGGCTGAGTGAGTACTTGATGTACCCGCATAAAAATAATTATAACGACAAACACTTGTCTGTTAAACATGGCGGGTTGGATCAGCTGTTTGTCTTGTTAAGCGTTTGAGAGGTATTTTTTATTTATTTATTATTTATTTATATATTCTTTATTGTACACATAAAGCATAAACAACAAATATCGCTAATATAGCTATCGGCAAACACAGACTCAATTGAAGAGCAGTGGTGGCCGAGTGGCAATGGCCCCGACTTACGAGTTGTAGGTCGCGCGTTCAAACCCAGCCAGGCGCATTACTTTGTGTAATTTATTTCATCACCACTGCTCTCAAAACGGTGAAGGAAAACATCGTGAGGAAACCGGCATGTCCTAGAACCAAAAATTCGAAGAAATGTGACTTTCACCAACCCGCATTGGGCCTGCGTGGTGGATTACGGCCCATTCCCTCTTCTAGAGAGGAGGCCTGTGTCCCAGCAGTGGGAACATTAAAAGGCTGATGATGATGATGAAACACAGACTCCGGCAGGGAATTCTATTCCTTAGCTGTACGCATAATGAATGTGTTCCCAAAACGCTTTTTACGTATGGATGGGATGTCCACCATGCTGCTGCAACACTGGATGTCTGTCCAATGATGGAACGAATTTTTCTAGACTGTGGAGTTGCCTAGAAGTAAAAGCTACGGGCTCGAGTGTAGTTATACTTTAAACAAGATACATAAACAGTCAGACACTTTAGTTAGAGATTTGAACAGTCGGAATTAGGAGGATATTGAGGCAATAATCTTCTATGTATATAAAAGGAGAAACTGACTGACTGACTTATCAACGCACAGACGAAATTACTAGAACTAAGAACGTGAAATTTTGCACATGTTTTCCTTATATGACGTAGGCGAGCATCAAAAGTGCCTGTGAATGGTTTATTTGAAAAAAAAATATTGACGTGTAAAAGTGTTTTTGAAAACATTTTTTTTTTTTCTAAATAAATATCATTTATTATTATACATGTTTTTGATTGATTTAATCCATTAATTTTGAATGACTGATTGAGATCTAAGGTTTAGTCTGTTTTAAATTACTGCTATCTAAACTTACCTAGATACACGTAGACCGATTACGAGCGCCTTCTACAACAGTGCCTACATTTCACCAGACTCCAATTTTCCAAATGAAACCGATACCTATTTATTGCAAATAAATTTATTCCACAAATATCACTAGCAAGTGTTGTTAACTTGTTACAACCGACCTCTCCGCTTCACCCCTAGTTCGGAAACTAAACAATACTCACCATCATTATGGGGCCCGCATAAAGTAAAATATTTACAACCCCCATAGCAGGAAGTATGTGCTCGAACAAAGACAATTATGGTGGCAACGGTCCAGGATGAGGTGGGAAAGGAGTTACAGCTGCTTGCTCTAAGTACTACCTAGTAGAAATATGTAACCGAGATATTTGTAGGTAGTTTCTAGCAGATTCGTGTCTATCAAAGCGTTGTAATGTACAATTGGCATAATTTTTTTGACTGACTGACTTCTTGACAATTCAAAAGTGCCTGTAATTTTTTGGGCCGACGGGATTTGTGTTTTTTTTTTTCACGAAAAAAACAAATTGCGTTTTTCTTCGTTTTTTTTTTCGCTTTATAAAGTTAAACCACATTAAAGCAAAAAATTAAAAAGGAAATCAAAATTCCATCTAAGACCGCATATGCGATCTTTTAAACACTTTTAATGCATATTATCAAAATTGTAACGCATATAAAAGAAGATTTTAATTTTAAATTAAGTTCTTATTAACATTATTTCTTAACTAATGCAATTATCTCTTAGTTAGATCCACTAGACAAAGGAAAACAGCAGGAAAATTTAAAGCTTATTCTTGGCTGTGAAAATTGCAGTTTTTATTTTATTTGGCTTTTAAGGAAGGTTGCCCAGCTATAGTGGAAAAGCTGGACATATCAGCCCCACGGCGGGAGAGCGGTGGGCCAATTGAACACAAAATTGCTGGTGACACGACAATCAGAGTCGCAGAAGATTTTTTTCGTTATGGTTAAGCTCCTATCTCACCTAATGGTAAGCAATGATGTGGCCGACGTAAGAGTACGCTTGCTTAGAAGTACTTAACCTATTCACTCTTGACTTAAAGACCCCTAGGTTGTAACGCACAAAAGAGATGGCGGGACGACTTGGATGTCTCCCTTAGGAATTGGCAGGAAGAGGATCAGAGCCAGAAACAATAGAAGGAATGGAGGGAAGCCTTTGTCCGACAGGTTAACAGTATACGCTATATAATAAATAAAATTATAGGTACTGATAAAGCTTCAAAAGTGCATGGAAAATCGGCAAAATAAAATCATTTAAAACAAAAAATCTCAACCGTACCAAATAGGATTCAAATTTTTGACAATTCACTTATTTTTACTATTCTTTGCATCACAATGATATCTATTTTAAAATTTCGACCATCGACTACACGTTCGAAATTTAAATTAAAACAAAAAAACAATGGCCGCCAGCTGGGCCGGACGGCGCGTTCCGGCCCGACGAGCGGCGATGCGAGTGCACCCAGCTATGATCGCGTACGACTCAACGGTTTCCGTACTCCGTACATGTTTGGATTGCAACGCACACGTAATTTGATGGCACATTTTTGCATAAAAAATATATCACGTAAAAGCGCAATATATTTGAAAAAAAAAACAAAGAGATTAAAGCTAAACATTTGAGATCATTTTTGACAGCGTTTTAATTAAATTATAAAAAAAAAAACATGAATTAGAAAGCGATTTCTTTGGAAAAGTTTTTATATAGCAAATCCATAAATAAAATCGACTTTTTTTTTAATCAAACTTTTAAAACACGTGAATCAAACGTTAGTGGCGACCTACATTGGAATATTTAAATTCGTGACGTAAAAATCTGAATATCGAACACCTAATGTGGCCGTGCCTGACCTATCGCAAGTTTCATAACATGATTTATCGTCAAACCTCTCTCTAAAGGTCTAGGACAGGGATGGCGAACCTTTTTTCGTGATCGTGCCTCTTTTATAAAAGAAAAAGAAAACTAGGAGCAAAATAAAAAAAAACAAGTTTCTTGAGTTCATTAAAGTTACCAAAAAAAAGCAACTATTATTGCGCTAATTCAAGTATATAATAAATAATTAATTCTTTTTTTGCTACCCAAAACTCGTAAAGCAATCGTAATGCTAACAATTTAATGTTTATAATAAATAAAACTAACAGTGTGATAAATAAAAGTGTGAAATAAAATTTCTGTTCTTACGAAATACCTAATATTTTGTAAGTACAGAAATTAATAGAAAAAAAAAGAACAAAAATCGGTTACTGCGCATTTAAGGTCAACGTCATGATGGTTCAACTTGTGTGACGGCTTCGCGCAACCATAGCAAATGGTTCAGCTTATATACCGCCTACTATACCTTTCTTAGATTGACTTGCCCGAATATTTTTCCAACGTGCTACCTTCGACACGCTTGCCATCGGTTTACCTTCCCTGGACTGTGGTGTGCGTGACGGACAAATGTCGGACGCTTTTGGATCGTTATGAAAGTTTATTTTTGGTTCGATGGATCCCAGGTGTTTCTAATGACGATTGGTAAATTGTTCGAGACATAAAAGTCGCGTGTAATAATTTGACAAATATTTCTGAAGTACTTAGACACATTTCAAAGCGAGATTAAATAATTTATAAAGGTTAATGCCAAGCGCAAAAATACAAGAAAAGTCGTAGGATCTGTGATTGATTTAAAAAAAAGGAGGAGGGTTGATGAGAGGCATTTTTCGCCCATCACACATCCAAAAAATACCGTTTCCGACTATTTTTCTTATTTTTTTTTATTCTGTGACATTAACGTGAAAAATAATATTGTAAGTCAAAGCAATCATTGTCCAGAGAGTTATTTGTTTATGCCTCTTATCAGCCCTCCCCTTTAATACTCAATTCACAAAAACCACAGATGACAAGCTAAAACCTTTGACAACACCATCAATCTCAAAGGAAATGAGATCGAATCTTTCAGCCACTACAAACTATTTGTTTCCCTCTAGAAAAACAGTAAATAAATAAAAACCTTACTTAATCGACCTTTTTGCTGGCACTCGGAAGCATGAGCCATGAGCCATTAGCCGTAAAAAAAGAAAATCTTTATTGTCTATGGTCTATTTCAAGTTCTACAGATAATTAAGTGTAACATAATGATGCGTTCCGCTGATTTTTATTTAAAGGTGCGTTCCAAGCGGGTGCATGTGAACAAGAAATATGGGAGACACAATATAGTGTATTATATAGAAGATTGACAATGACATGCATTGTCGCTGCCATTAGCATTGTTGGTTTTGTTTACATGTTAGCTTGGAATAAGCTCATGATTGTTGCCGTAATGGTCAATTTAATAAAGAAAACAAAAGATTTAGTTAAATATACAACATTATTTTTAGTATATGCGAAACCTGAATATACTTTGTTCAAAATCAGTAACTGACTCTCACCATGTTAAATTTATTCCCAATTTTTTTTAAACAATTCACAAGTTGGACATCACCGAGACCAAGTACAATATAGGTCATGGCAGGTCATAGCGGGCATTAGACGTTAGCGCACAGCTGGATGCGGGAGGCCCGGTGACCTTGTGTTTATGTGGACAACCAGGCAGCTTACAACTTTGTGATTTTTCATGATACAGTTATGAAATTTTGTGAATAAATTCTTTGCATAAAAATACTAGACGCCTGTTTCAGGTTTAGCATATACTAAAAATATAGATTTATAATTTGCGTTGCGGAATTTTTTATAGCATGAAAGTGAAATAGGGTATATTTTAGACACAGTCTACTAATACAACTAGTAAAGTGGCAGAAATTGTGTCGGGAAATTGTCTTGTGCTTAGTAGCTAGAATTAGTTTACTCGCAATGACAACGGTCCACGATTCATTTGGCGTTTTTCTACATTGTTTTCACAAATGCCAGCCAGCGAGTTCCACCTTAAAGTATGAAATAATTAAGTCTAGGTATCCAGTAGCGTACCTAGATGAGCCCGGTTCGTTGACGGCGCGTATCGTTCGAAGTGCGCCTCAAGGAGTTGTCAACAAACCGTAGGGGCCCAGCAGGCAGTAAAAACGCTACCCGGTCCCCTGGAACGAAGGCAAAGAAGGAACAGGAGTGGGTTTTTAGTCAGTAAAAGTCTGACACTATCTTCCACCTCGCCCAGCGCGGAGATGTTATTGGATGATTTTTCTCCTACCAAAAACAAAAAAAAAACCTAGATGAAGGCCCTAGGGCAAAAAAATGTGGTACCTGTTTGTTTATGTGGGAAATTTTCAAATGACTTCTCCTGCTCTGTGTGACGTGAGAAGGAGTTTCAGACTGTAACAAAAAAAAGTCTGAGTCATGAATACAGTACTGTTGCAATCTACTTTATTTAGAATAGAATAGAATAGGTTTGCTAATCAGGTTTTGTGGTCCCCCGAATTGGGGACCCCGAGGCCCCAAGCCCTTCAAAATCTACGCCAATGTGGGTATCTAATATGGGTAGGTCGGCAACATGTCCCCGACCTGCCCTAAACGTCCAGCTACAATAAAAGAACTTCCCTAAAAAACGACGAGTTTGATGCAGTAAGGGCTAGCGCGCCAGTGCGCCAGTGCCTGCGCCAGTGGTTCCGGGCGAGTGCGTGTGAAGTTACTAGTAGGGTGACGCGCTCGGTTTGGTACGCGTAATGGGCGGCGACATCTGTAAGGAGTAATGTGGATGCGTAAAAGTTTTTATTTTGAATAAGTTTTTGTTATTAAAATTGTTGGAAGATTTACAAAAAGGCTGGTTAGGAACTTATAGCAATTGATTGGACAATATCTATCAAGTTTTTTAGTAATCAATTCTAAACAATAATTTAATTGTAATAGTTTCTATGACTATACTTTTTTTTATCTTGGCTGGAAAGGCCCCACGGCGTCGTCACCTTCCGTTTGGCGCAGGTGCTGACCGAACACGGCAAGTTCGGTCCGTACCTGTACAAGATTCGTGCGGAGACGACGCCCGGATGTCGCCACTGTGCGGAGCGTCCGGAGGACACGGTGGAGCACACAGTTGAGGTGTGCCCCGCTTGGGAAGAGCATCGCCGTGTCCTTGTGGGGGCGATCGGCGGCAGCGATCTCTCGCGCCGGGGTTTGGTTCAAGCCATGCTCCGGAGCGAGGAGGAGTGGCAGGCGGTCGCCTCCTTCTGCGAAGCAGTGATGCTAGCAAAGGAGGAGGCCGACCGCATCAGGCAACGACGTACACGCCGCCGCCGCCGCCGGGTTTCCGATCCCGATTTCCGGCCACCGTAGGCGCGGGCTCGCGGACAGCGGGCAATGGGTAGCTCGCTGTCCGTCCGTCCGGTAACAGACCGGTCCGAGCTCAAGTCGTTTACGGCGCGCACTGTTCCCGCGCGCCTCAAGGAGTTGTCAGCAAACTGAAGGGGCCCGATAGGGCCGAAGCCTACTGGGGTCAAAGGGTATGTGAAAATGGCACCCGGGGCCCTGGGACCAAGGCGAAGAATGGAACGGGGTAGGTTTTTAGTCAGTAAGAGTCTGACACTACTTCCCGCTCCACCCAAGGGCGGGATTTGTCATTGGATGATTTTACCTACCGAAAAAAAAAAAAAAAAAAAAAAATACTTTTTATCTGTACTTACATACTTTCTCATTTATTTATTTTACCATAAGTTTTTATTTACATAGGTACTTATAACTAATTCTGTCACTCGCCTTTAGTGAAAGGGTTCATTGGAACACCAGCATCACACAGTATTTTTCTGTCAGGCAACATTGCTGAAATTAACCTTTCTGTCGCAGTCGTGAGGTACAGCGTTATTTTTTTTTTCAGTTCATTTAATTTTAGTGTTGTCATCTGGGTGACTTAAAAAAATATATTTGACGACACTAAATATTATTCTTTCTTTTTAATTATTGGCTATTAACATCAACAAAACAGCCTATTGCTCTTTATATTTTACGAGGCACTCTGACAAAATAGAGCAATACTAACATTTTATATCATTATTATTACTTATATATTTCTAAATACATATTATAGACAAATTAAAAAACATGACTTTTTTTAAGGCGGCAAATCAAATCAAATAACTTTTCCTGCTAGAGCGAGAAGGTGTGCCAAATTTTTACTGAATAAAATCCACCTATATGTTTCTTCAATTGTTTTTTGCGTGACAGGGTCGTGGTTACACTTTCAACTAACCCTGCAAATAAGGTGTCGACTAATAGTCTATCACTAATGGTAATAAGAGATATTATCGATTTATAGTTTTCCAGATTTCGTCTTTGTCTAGACTATCTAGGCAGTTCTACTAAATAGCTACGAAGGATTGCTTTTGCTTGATTTAGTTTAATAATATTGGTTTATTATTTTAAACCTAAGTCTGTTGGTTTTAAGCAGGCTTTTATCTTAGATGAATAATTAATAGCTTTATTCTATTAACTAAATCCTAAAATGAATCTGCTTATGTTTTCAATAACCACATACACCGATAAATTTTGGTCGTTTCAATCCCGTAGAGGGTCGATTCGGTACATGAAACATTATCGATTTGTAAAGATAAAATTAAAAAATAAAATACTTTTTTTCTAAAACTCGAAATAATATACGCATGTACGAAATTAATTTCTTTAAGTAAACGAGTCAATGACCTTGTAGGTAGCTGTTGGTTGTTGCGGACTAATTACAGTTCATTGACCTCGCTCAGCTAACGTTTACGTAGAGAAATTAATTTTGAATATGCGTGAATTAATTCGAGCTTGAAAAAAGTATTTTATTTTTCATTTTAATCTTTACAAATCGATAGTGTTTCATGTACCGAATCGACCCTCCGCGGGATTAAAACGACCAAAATTTAACGGTGTATAGTAATTTCATTATTTTCAACGTAAATAAGGAATAGGTTAGTCAATTCCTTTTTTACTTACCTTGTTTGCGGGTTTTTAATGTGTATGATTGATAACATTGTGGAATCAATGCTTGCAATAATAGAAAGAAAGAATTAAATACATGCATAATTTATTTAATATCACCATTGCACCCGTGCGAAGCTGGGGCGGGTCACAAATTAGGTATAAACGAAACTTAAAAGAAGCAAAAAAAATGTTGCGGTTGCGTATATGAAAATCTGAGGTCGTATCCACACTATGCTGTCGTCGGACTTAACTCGAATGTTCTCGGTTCAAGTTCAATGTTCATTAGCGTTTGAAGGATGCCACTCGCGACAGTGACTCGGCACGACCGTCACTTGTTATCCCATAGAATATTTAATGGCATTTTGAACATGCCGTAGAGGATTCTAGAAGGGTATTGTAGTCTATGATTCCCTGTTTCCTGTGAATGGCGGAAAAGGAGCATCAATGTTATAGAGATGTAGATCGTTGTTTTTAAAGTGATAGTATTGTAATTAGTCCTCCAAGTGTCGCCACAACGAACGGTCCTATGCGTCTCGCATCTATCGCTTTCCCGCGACTCTCACCAGGTCTTTGGTCCACCTAGAGGCCTACCTACACAACAGTATAGTATAGTACAAACTCAAATGAAAAAACTTGGATGTACTCAAATTGAACAATTAGTACCACTACTGCCAACTTCTTACAAATATGCTCACGAACTGTAGTTTTGAACCTGGTTAAATTCCATCACTATACCTACGATAAATCAACTACCAACCCACACTGACACTGACTCCATTGACTGACCTGTTGGTCTAGTAGTTAGTGACCCTGACTGCTATGTTGGAGGTCGTGGGTTTGATTCCCACCCAGGACAAATGTTTGTGTGATGAGCACGATCATTTGTTCTGTGTCTGGGTGTAATTTATCTATAATATGTATGTATTTAGAAATATGTTTATCAGTTGTCTAGTACTCATAAAACAAGATCTGCTTAGCTTGGGATTAGATGGCTTTGTGTGTTAGTTGTGGTAATAAAAAAAAAACTTGGCCCGCTTGGTGGATTACGGCCCATTCCTTCTCCTAGAAAGGTCTGAGTCCCAGCAGTGGGAACATTATAAGGCTGATGTTATTTATACCTACAATAAATATAATTGTCTATCCATATTTCCGACGCATATGGCGGTCGTGTAGTCCCCTATTTCGTATGTATTAACAGAAAAATGAAGTAGCAAACATGTTCCAAAGCATACAGATGATAATTATCATTAACATACAATTATGTTCATCTCGTAGATGCCTACTAGCAGCTGGCAAGCGAGATAGCCGCATCAATAAACAATTCTGTCAAAACAGCTGTTTAACAAGTACTTGCAATGTATTTCAGAATGCATTAAACGTTTACCGACCTGTTAAATAACTGGTTGTAGGTTATAAGGCATTAGTTATGCAACAATGTGTGATATTTTTACGCTGACTAAATACCTACCCCGTTCCTTCGTTGCTTTTCATACCGGGCCGACAATTCGCCCCAATAGGCTTCGACCCTGCCTGCTTGCAGCTAGCAGGCTGGGCCTCTGCGGTTTGCTGACAGCTCCTTGAGGCGCGCGGGAACAGTACGCACTGTCGACGAGTTGGGCTCGGTCCGGTCGGTTACTGGACAGTCGGACAGCGAGCTACCCATTGTCGCAAACTCGGGATCTATCCCGAGTTTGCTCCGCAGCGTTTGGACTCTGCAGTGGGTTTGAAGCTGGACAAGTACGAATATGAATTTTTTAATTCATATGTAGTTTTCAAAGATTATCTAGGACATTGCTCCACTCCGCACCCGTGCCTCGGAAAGCACGTAAAGTGTCAGTTGTCATTCGTAGATCTTTGAAAGTCTGACCATTCGATCAGTCAATCCAAGGAGTATTGTGATGCCCAGTAACTGGGTTGTGGAGGTTTGATTTATTTATTTATTTATTTATTTATTTATGTACACACAAACACTTAACAACAAGAAATACAAATACAGATAATAGAGTACAAAGGTACTGCTTATTTCTAGCGAAATTTCTTCCAGCAGACCTGCGACAGGAGAGTTGGATGAGAGATGTAGACGCAGTGTGCATAAATAATTTAGAAAAACAAAAATAGACTATGATATCTAAATTAAATTAATTATAGTAAATAAGTGTACACAAAAATAGATACTATACATACATTAAATTAAAATAATACATATATCTATAATAAATATAACTTTACGAGATAGTAGAGAGGTAATGTTCTTTGACTAGCTTTTTGAAGACAGATATATTTTTAGCGTCACGGATCTTAGCTGGAAGTGAGTTCCACAGTCGCACCGCATGAAAAGAGAAGGAGTTGGAATAGAAATGGGTATTATGGGATGGGAAATTGAGATGGTATTTAAGGTGGGATCTGCAAGGGGCATCGGCAGGGCGAGTGAACGTAAAACGATCACGCAAGTAGCCAGGATAAGCAGGGTTGAATAGAACGTTGTACAAGAGACATAATACCCGAGTGTTCCTACGAAGACGGATAGGGAGCCACTTGAGATCCTTGCGGAATTGAGAGACGTGGTCATATTTCCTTAGGCCAAAAACAAAACGAATGCACAAGTTTTGCAAGCGCTCAAGTTTATTTAATAGCTCCTCAGTGGCATCCAGGTAGCAGGCATCAGCGTAGTCTATGATCGGTTGAATTAAAGTTTGAGCTAAATAAATTTTAGTTTTAAACGGCAAAAACCTCTGTAGGGATTTAAGAGTGTGGAAGGAAAAGTGTACCTTACGGCTAACCTCGTTTATCTGCGCTCGCCAAGAAAGGTTGCTATCAATTGAGACACCGAGATTCTTAGCTGTGTCAGTGTAAGCAATAGTCGAGCCGTTAAGGGATAATGGTGTCAAGGTAGAAACGTTAAGCGCATTGCGATAGTATCGACTACCTATGATCATAGCCTGGGACTTTGAAGGATTGATCTGTAAGCCGTAAGATTTGGCCCACTGGTTAATAGTCTCCAGGTCACGATTCATGGCATCCATCGCTGAATCTGCTTCAGCCAATGTAAAGTGACGGTAAAGCTGCAAATCGTCTGCGTAAAGATGGAAGTTGGAAGAGATAACCTTAGTAACAGTATTTATAAAAATAGTGAAAAGAAGAGGAGAGAGAACGCCACCCTGAGGAACACCAGCAGTGAGATCACACCAATCAGAGAAAATCTCATCAAGGCGGACACACTGAGAGCGACCCCGAAGATAAGAGTCAAACCAGGCTAACGCAGAGGACGAGAAGTTAATAGATTCAAGGACTCCAAGTAGTATATCAAAATCTACTGAGTTGAATGCACAACTGAAGTCAAGTAGAACAAGTACAGTGAGACACTTGTTGTCCATAGCCCAGCGGATATCGTCAGTGACTTTCAGAAGTGCAGTCACAGTACTATGACCAGAGCGGAAGCCTGATTGATAAGGGGAAATAATAGAATTAGACGATAGATATCTGGTGATTTGACCATGGACAATGTGTTCGAGGACTTTAGAAAGGAAAGGCAGTATGGAGATGGGTCTGAAGTGAGATAAGGATGATGGATTGTTTATCTTGGGAAGTGGAATTATATGAGCCTGCTTCCAGGCTGAGGGAAATGTACCAGAGAATAGGGAATAATTAAGAATATGAGTGAGTATTGGTAGCAGTTGTGGAAGAATAGGAATTATCATTCTCGAACACAGATTGTCATGGCCTACAGCAGAAGAGGAGATAGCAAGAAGAGATTTTTTGACATCGTCTTCAGAGACAGGACTAAGATTAAAGGTTGGACAGTTCGGTAATGACATTTTGGAAAGCTCAAGCAAAGTGGAAGCTTTATCACTTGAATTCAAGGAAATAGGAGGAAGAGAAAAATGCTTATTAAGAGCGTTTAAGTCAACATTACAGGAATTAGTATGAGATTTGCCAATACCGACTGTCTTTAGAAATTTCCAGATATCACAGGACTTACGATCTACAAGAGAATCATGGAAATAGCGTCTCTTTGCATCTCGACACAGACGATTGCAGTGGTTACGCAGAGTTTTAAAGTGAGCAAGATTCCGCTCCGTAGGTCTACGTCTGAACCTATTCTTAGCTTTCTCCTTACTGGCAATAGCAGTTATAATTGCAGCAGTCATCCACGGAGCAGGGTCATGCTTGATTTTAACTCGTCGACGCGGTGCATGTTTATCATACAGACTCAGCAGTATGGAATTTAAGCCGTTTACCTTATCGTCGACACTAGTGCTTTCTCTGACAGAGGACCAGTCGATATCTCCGACATCACGCGTCAACGCTTCCAAATCAAGTCCATTATAATTTCGCAGATAACGAAAACAAGGCTTACGCTTAGGAGGTCGGATACGGTAAGACAAATAGATGAAGTCATGGTAAGAGAAGGTTGCAGAGAGCTGCCCAAACTCAGCAACATTGTGAGGCGATGAAACGATCATTAAGTCTAGAAGAGAGGGCGTGCAGTTTGGAGAATTATGTGTTGCTGAAAGAGGTAAAATTTCGAGATTAAAGGAGGATAAGAGAGAGCGGAGTTTGAGAGAACGAGAATCATCTTTAAGTAAACACGTGTTAAAATCACCCATTAAAATAACGTGATCATACGATGGGCAAAGATTATTTAAACATGATTCTAAGGAGTCAAAATAGTTAATGTGAAGATTAGGGGAATAGAATACGGCAAGTAAGATTTTCGAGTGGTTAACTGTAATTTCTAAAAACAAGAATTCAGCCGATCCAGAGTACTGAGAAGGAGACACACTAACAATCTTGTGCGGTATATCAGCGCGAATGTAGATAGCGACACCACCACCACCCTTACCAGTCCTGTCATTTCTGACCAGAACATAGCCAGGGAGTGCATAGTGCGTAGAAAGGAGAGAGGGCTTAAGAAAGGTTTCTGATATTAGGAGTGCATCCAGATGAGCACTACTAAAGGATGCCAGAAGATCAGAGTAGTGGCCAGGAACACTTTGTGCATTAATATGAGCTATGTGCAAATTCTTAGGATAGTTCGAAAAAAGGGTGGAAATATTGTCATGCAAAGTACGAAATGGAGACCCACTGTCCGCACTAACAAAACTAGAAGTCGAAGAAGAACATGAAAAAAAGCTGTCATTTAAGTCGACAAGACTATTCATAAATAAATACGAAATAAAAATAAATAATTGAAATTAAAAATAACCTAAAAATTAAAATAAAAACTAAACGGCTGGTTGCTTACAAAACAACCACCCTTCCTCACTGGTGTGTTGGAAGAAATTATAAAAATATAAACAAAAAAAAAATTATACTAAAAAAAAAAAAACTACGAACAAATAAACAAACTTAAAAGCGTAAAATGAAAAACAATTATGCATAAAAACTGACATAGCACACAACAAACCATGTATACTGACTTCAACTTCAACTCTTCATTAATGGCCTTTGTGGAAAAGACACCACAATTTTGCCAATAACACGTACGAACTATTAATATGCCGTCAAACGCTGGATAGTATTTAGCGAGAATTAACAGTAAAATGAATATAAATATATTTTTAAATTAAAGAACAAAATAAAAGAATTTCTTCGCAGACAGAAACCGTCCGTCAGTCAGTCAATCTTATGACCACAGATTATGAGTAAGTAAATTATAAACAAGACAAAAACTCTAAAGACTGGAAAAAAAAAAGTATTTACAATAGTTACAATTTAATTTTGTTAACCATGTATACTGGAACGCAACGATTTGCTAGAAGAAAAATTTAATTGACAGTGACAGTGACAGTCGACTCAGTCCAATTGACTTGTCATAGCAAAATGATAAAGGAAAAATAACAAAATAATTGTACCGACATCAATAATGCGTTACTTAAAATTACTGTGAGGGTGTTACAGAAAGAACAAAAATTATAAAAGTTTTACTACCGACTGCTAAACTAAGTACGTAATCGTACACTCCTGCAAAGTTAAAAAGCTTTTCACCAACGGTCCAGGACCAAAACAAACTTAATTATTGCGCCGGCGCGTCTTTCTCTGACCTCTAGAGGGAGTAGCAGCAACCGCCGGCGGGCTCACAATCCTTGGCGATGTATGTTCCACAGATTGCGCCGCGACACCAGAACCACAAGCCTTCGGAAAGCGGGAAACAAGTGCTCGAAGTTCATCCGGGGTTTCAATTTTGTGACGTTTGGAATCTGGTGTGACGATCACGATCCTGCCCTCCACCGACCAGCAACTCTTCATTCCAAAGTGCTTGCGTGCGTCCATGAAGGTGCGGTGTCTAACGTGCGTCAAAAATTCGGTGATGGTGATACCTGAACCTTTGAGGGATTTCTTACTCTCCCAGATCAAGTGACGGTGCTCCGTGTTGTACAGTCTGACTAAAATAGGCCGAGCTTTGCCCTGGGCCGAGCCCAATCTATGGCAGATATGGAGGTGCTCCTTCCCAACCTCAGACATCCCCATTTGGTTGGTTAATACCCCATTAACAACATCAAGCAACTTCTCACCAGGATGCTCCGCGATTCCATGAAACAGAAGAACCTTCCTCCTCATCAGGATTTCGTGTCTGTCGAATCCAAGCGACAGCATCTCAATTTGGCTCTTAAATTTGGATAGTGCTTTCCAGACAAAAGTTCTAAATTCAGCAAACTCACTTGTTAGTGCCGAAATGTCCAGTGTAGCTGCAGGTCGGGCCTCTGAAGATGCAGTTTTCAGCCTGTTTTCATACTCCAACATACGTGTATTAAAAAGCTGCTCCAAATCCTCTAAACTTGCAGTCAGTTTGGTGTCCATAGTTTCGAAGAAAGGTAAGTAGAGAGTGAAATAATAATAGATAGTGAGCGAAGGGTGGTAAATTTCAATAAAATAAGATTATAACATTAAAAAAACAATAAAAAATAAATTAAAATTAATAAAAACTTGGAGCTGTCACAAAATGTGTGTTAACCCTGTGTCTACCCACACAGGAAACGATATGCAGTTGATATGCAGTTGCTCCATGTAAAACATGGGTATTCAGCCCCATTAGGCTGGAAGCCTACCCCAAGCTAGATAGATGATAATACTTACTGAACGTCTACTGTAACATCTGGGTACTTCCAACACAACACTGAGGGGTTTACCTCGCTAACACATACTTCAAGGGACTGGAATGATTTGCCTGCTACAGTCTTCCCGTCAGATTATAATTTAGGTGTGTTCAAGGCTAGAGTGAATAGGCTCTTAATAAACTAGTGCAGGCCACCATCACCAGTTGCATTACTTCTGGGATCTCAATCAAGCACACTACTGTATATAAAAAAAATAGTGCGATGCGACCTCACATCGTATAAATCTACGATGTCGCTTCGCAAGAACTTGCACATTGATTCGCATCGCACTTTGTACCTATGTTATCAGAACCGATGCTTTGCCGCATAAAATCGCATCGCAACAATTCGCAGGTTATTGCGATACGTTGCCGTATCGCACTGCCTCGCAGTTTCTTTTGGGAGCCTTTTAGCAGAAATAAATATCACAAACACAGGGAAAGACACGGCAATAAGAAACGTACGTGCGAAACACAAAGGAAAGGAAAATGAATGCAAAACGGTTCAAAAAGGCTCCGGAAAACAAAAAGAAGGTAGAGGACTCACCCAAAAATACTTCATTAATTATTTATCCGTTTCGAAAATGTTCGCTCAAATACGTGAAAATATTTCAATAAAAAAAAAAAAAACGCCACCCTTTCACGACTATTCATACCGTAATAATTTTCAAAGTTATCTATACAAGCATTTTAAAATGCGACACAGAGAACTATTTAAAACACTGTGCTCTCATTCCTTTGTCAATTTCTAAGCGATTTAAGTGAGCACGGAAAATCTCTGTTCGCAATTGGAAAACGAGTGAGTGAATCCAACTGAGAGACTGAGTAATTTATTTATGAACTCGCAAAGGAGATAAGCTTTAATAAAATGAGAAATTTTTTTTATGGAGACAATAATGGAGTCTCCATGATGACACTTTTAGTTTAATTACTCGCTTTTTATAACAAAAAAACAGTATCTAGTTAATGATACTTAGAGATTGTTTTCAAGGTTCCGTACCTCAAAACGAAAAAAACGGTACCCTTATAGGATGCGTGGGCTTGCGGACGGCGTGCAATGGGTAGCACGCTGTCCGATCGTCTGGTAACCGACCAGACCGAGCCCAAGTAGTCGACGGCGTGTACTGATGTTGTAGAGGCCCAGCCTGCTGGCTGCAGGCAGGCAGGGTCGAAGCCTGCTTGGGTCATAGGTCAGCTTCCGAAAGGAATACCCGGCCCCGGCACGTTAGGCAACGAAGGAACGAGGTAGGTTTTTAGTCAGTAAGAGTCTGACAATATTTCCCGCTCCGCCCAAGGGCGGGACCTATCATTGGATGATTTTACCTACATTAAAAAAAACCCTTATATGATCACTTTGCTGTCCGTCTATCTGTCTGTCTGTCTGTCAAGACCCTTTATCTCAGGAACGAGATATGAGTTGAAATTTAAACCATATACTCAGATCTGCAGTCCCTTGAAGCTGTGAAAAATCAAACTTGTAAGTTAACAAAAAATAGATACGGCCGTTTATGTCGCAAAAAAACGTATATTTCGACACTCGGAGGAATCAAAATACATAGGGTACTTCCCGTTGACCTAGGTATTATAGCACAAATATAGGAATAAATCTGATAACTGTAAGTTTGTAATTTTCACGTCGGAAAAATGTTCGACACTCGATTTGGGAATTGAACTATTTAAGTACATAAGTTAGCTTACATGGAACTCTCAGTGTATGAGTCCGAAGCGCAATTACCCAGTTCTTTAAATTATTATTGAAAAGCTCGCACTTGACCACCCACAATCACACTATACGGTACGTGACAATATGGTATTTTCTTTTAGCAGAAGTAGTCTGTTAAGCCAGTGATATCCATTTTAGTTACAGTGGGCAAATATTGCTCGCAGACTATCGAACGGTCAATAGGACCAAAAAGTTCAGGTGCAGATCGCAAATGTAGGACGCAGCGTAGGACCCAGCAGAGTCGAAACCGACTGTGGCCATGGGTAGTCCGAAAGGGAACCCCGGGGTCCTGGAACGCAAGGCAAAGAGAGAACGTAAGTGTGGTTTTAATCAGTAAAACGACACGCTCTCCCGCTCCACCTTAAAGCGCGATGATTTCCCACGTTAAGAAAAAAGGGGATTTTTTAAATCTGTCTCAAATTTCTGCTAAGTCCGTGTGCATAATAAAATTATACGATGAAATATTTTCAGGAAACGCCATTCTCTCATTTAATGAACCTCTTTATTCCATCTACATTCATTAACGCGCCGTACATGCTCATCAAAGATAAATAATCTTATAATCATCAATATCTATCCAAAGAAATGGTCCGACAACGGAACAAAGACCTAATTTCAAGGAGCTTAAGGCGGCTAATCGCGTGCTTACTGATACAAAGGCAAGTTCAATTACTTAACAGATTCTAAGTTAGACGTACAACCTCTTTGGAGAGGGAGAACAGAGGAGGATGTCCATTTGGAAAGTTGTACAAAGCAATTTCGATCCAACCAAGCTGTACGTAATAAGAGAATCGCTTTTTCTTTTATATGCTTTAACAAAAGGCCAAAGTTTATTTCAGTTTTGCCCGGCCGATGTCTCAATGTGTTATTGAATTTTGTGGTGACATTAATATCATAACTGAAATTGGTTTTTATTAACTTGGAATCAAGATTGATTGATATAACTCGTCTGATGAAATTTAAATTTAAATTAAATAAATAGATTTGAAACAAGATCAAATACGAGTCTGGTGATATCTAATATTAATATTTTAGTCATTATATTACAATACTAGCTTTTGCCCGCGCCTTCGCTCCCGCTCTACTCTACTCCACCCTACTCTAGAAAGTCCTCAAGACACTCTACCCTACTCTACCCTACTCTACCTTACTGTACCCTACTCTATCCTACTCTACCCTACTCTACCCTACTCTACCCTACTCTACCCTACTCTACCCTACTCTACCCTACTCTACCCTACTCTACCCTACTCTACCCTACTCTACCCTACTCTACCCTACTCTACCCTACTCTACCCTACTCTACCCTACTCTATCCTACTCTACCCTACTCTAACCTACTCTACCCTACTCTACCCTACTCTACCCTACTCTACCCTACTCTACCCTACTCTACCCTACTCTACCCTACCCTACCCTACCCTACCTAAGAACCTTCTCCTGACAATAATAAACACAACGAAAAAAAGAATTAGCGAAATCGGTCCAGCTGTTCTCAAGATTTGCGCTTAGCAACACAATCAGCGATTCATTTTATATTATAGATTTTTAAATCTAGCCCGAAGAATCGTCAAACTAAAATGGCAGTGGGTAAGACACCATGCGCCCGGGACAAATAGTTGATGGGACTGAAGGATTCTGGAGTCCACATACCGAAAGATGCAGCCTTTAGTAGACTTCTCGGGAATCCGATGGTTGCGAGTCACACAGGACCATTCGTTATGGCGACACTTCAGGGTGGCCTATGTCCAGCTGTGGACGTCTTTCTGCTGAATGGATGATGATAATTTTTAGATCTTAAAGCCCTGGATCTTTGAAAGACATGCAAGGGGCCAAAGTCCACTCACAAGGCTCCCCCTATCAAAGCATAGCATAATCAGCCTTTTAACGTTCCCACTGCTGGGACTCAGGGGCCACGCGGGCCCAGTGCGGCTTGGTGAATGTCACATGTCTTCGAATAAAGGGGTCTGTCAACAGGGGGGTTGTTGACATAATATTTATATGAAATATGACACTAACTGAGGATTATCCCTGTACCCGCTATCCAAGTACGGCTAAGGACACTGGTTGGTTCGAAGTTATTGCAAGATACGGAAAACACATGGGCTTGCGGCCGGCGAGCAATAGGTAGCTCACCGTCTGACTGTCCTGTAACACCAAGGTCGGGTTAACGGTGTGTTGTGTTCCACGCGTCCCTCAAAGAGATGTCAGCAAAATTGACATGGTCCACATAAAATATGATACGAAAACAAATATGTTGAGGCTATAGGCCAAAATAGACTGATTACCAAGAACTAAGCAAAGACTATGGGAGTATGGGCCCTTTCTGAATAATGTTATTAAAATACATCGATAGAAAGGCAAGGAGTGACTTGCACACTCAATAAATAGGCCCCTCAAAATAGGTTGCTAACACGAAATATGACGAAATAAACGTCACACTCGTGCTAGCAACCAGGGCGCCATATCCTGAATACCTTATTGTTAATATTATTGCTTTATATGTCATATTATGTTTTACTATATTTAAAGGCAAACATGTTTAATGGTTGGTTTGGGGGAAAGTATTTCAGAAGAAAGGGAAGATTGATGTAGATGATAATCATCATCATCATCATTTCAGCCAAAAGACGTCCACTGTTGGACATTGGCCTCCCCCAAGCGTCGCCATAATGGCCGGTCCTGTGCGTCTCGCATCCATCGGACTCCAGTGACCCTGACCAGGTCATCGGTCCACCTTGTGGAAGGCCTTCCAACGCTGCGTCTTCCGGTACGCGATCGCCACTCCAGGACCTTTCGGCCCCAACGGCCATCTGTTCTGCGTGCAATGGGCCCTGCCCATTGCCACTTAAGTTTGGCGATTCTACGTGCTATGCCGGCAATCTTGGTTCTTCTTTCATTCATTCTTATCCTTATCTCTGATCGATCACGCAAGGAAACTCCGAACATAGCCCTTTCCATTGCCTTTGGGTGATTTTAAGTCTTCTTATGAGGCCTATTGTAACCAACCACGTTTCAGAGCCATATGTCATCACTGGCAACACGTACTGGTACATAGGCTTTCGTCTTGAGACACTGTGGTATGTTGGACGAGAAGACACCGCGCAGCTTCCCGAACGCCGCCCAGCCGATGATAATGATGATATACATTATGTGGGTTCCTAAACTAAATACCTACCAACCACAGCAAGATATACTATCAGAAATATTACCACACAACGAACTCAAAATTACTAGCCAGTTCTCTGCAGCCACGTTAGTTATGGTTTGCAGAATAACAAAGCCGAAACTCAGTGTTTTGAAAACTTAAATCTTGCTGCAGTGGAGCAGGAGCCTAACCGACCAACGAGATTGCAGGCTTTGAGGTGGGGTCGCAGTGCAAGCGGGGACTTTAAAGTTGAGTTACGTACTTTTTTTTTTAATAGATATAAACTATTGCTTGACTGGATTCCCATTTGTTGGGATGCTGTGATGCAATCGTTGATGTTGCGCACTAGTTTGTTAAGAGTATATTTATACTAGCCTTGAAGATACTAGGCACTCATTTACTTTTTGATTTTATGCCTGTTAGTTTCAAGTATAGTTTTATGGCGCCTTTTGCTGACAAAAAATAAAGGTTGTTTGTTTTTAAGAAGGAAATCATTAAATCACTCTCCCCGGTTTGGGTGGAGTGAGGGGAAGTGTCCGACTTTTACTGACTAAAACCCATAGTGTTCATTCAGTTGCCCTTTGTTTGCATTTTAGGTCTGCGGAAAGTTTTTTGTACAATCTACGTGAAGCGGTCAATGAAAAAAGTTGATTTAAATTATACTTGTATATGGCTTCTATACAGATACAAAATATTTTTCCAAAATAAAATTAAGTTAATGAGATTTGAAAAATTGATTAACTAAGAGGTATGCTACTTTGAATATCTTTAAGTAGTTTCAAAAAGACATGATTAAATATATTTAATGACCTTTTACTCTTTAAATTATTATTTTTTTTAAAAGGAAAAATATATTGGACAAAATTGGACCATATTGATTTCGTTAAATAGCTATTAAAGTATAGATTATTTTTGCAAAGTTTCATTATGGGTTGGAAGTCAGTCACGTTCTAGACAGATTTCAGTGACGAAGCACGTCAGCCGATGCCCGGATCGCGCCTGTCACTCGCTTGCACCATTTTACAGAAATCTTTGTTCAGTTTTTAAATATTGAAGACAATCAAATATTACTAAAATCGTGGAATGCTTCATCATAAATCGCTCCAAAGTGATTCGCTCTAACTCTCCGCTGCGACTGCAGCCCAACCCATCGTCTGCACGCAAACCATTTGCCACAAAGGTCTCTTTACCTATTTCAGTATATTTGATGAGAGACGCTATGCGCAGGGGATGGAATTTGTTGACCTAGGAAATGCGGCAGACTGCGTCTAGATTGAGTTGGGCTTTGAGGCAAGGATAGGATCTTGGTGAGATTAGCTGGCGTATCTTCTACGAAATTAATTTAAAATACTGGGTGAGGCAGGAGATGAGAAGATTGCTCTTGTTTGAAGGGTGTTTATAATGGGGTTTTTAACGTTGTTTGTTTTATTTTTTGTCATAGGTTTTATATGCATGTTAAAGTTTAATTCAGTTCTGGCTTGGGGAAAGTTATATTTTATTTGAAGAAAATTTGTTTTTCATGTGGCTAAACCGCTGGTTTTCCGGCGACTATGGCTCATTTTCTATCCGTTGTATCCTTTCTATGTTGTAGAGTTTCCATTTTAATTATTCAAATGATGTATGACCATTTAATTAATTACATTAAAATCACAACAAAAACGTCTTTTTGGAGTCTAATTAGGTTAATATGCATATTTATTTATGTTATTTTTTTGTTTGACCTCTATCTCACTAGAAAGAACGAAAGTGACGATATGGTCGACGATGGAGCACGCTTGCCTAGAATCTATTCACCCTTGACTTAAAGACCTCCAGGATGTCTTCTTATTCTAAACTTATACGTCAACATGTCAAAATTTACTTATTTTTAAAACAAAAGTCCCTTCTAACAGTCACGAAATCTTTGAAGAACACAACTCCATCTTAGTAAAATTTCGCGCTTATAAAAACACTCAACGTACAAAGTTTGTTTCAAGTCAAGGTACTTGAATACGTAAATAATGATTTCATGAGACAAGTTAAATGTATTGTGAACTTTCTAGGTAAAAGCAAAACATTAGATGAATTTGTTTGACTAAATATTACTTCAAGTTTTTCAAGAATTTGATGATTTTTGAAATGGTTTTTATAATTTGTATTTTTTTCCAGTGAAACCTGATTTGAAATTAATCTTTACTGTAGCATCAAGTGATATGGTAAAAAGTTTGTTATTAATGAAAATAGTTGAAAATTTAATAGAAAATAAAAAAAAATAACACTGGCCTCTTGTATGTAAAATTCAGAGAACCGTCATATATTTTTAACTGTTCGTAAAAAATCTTATTCTTCACTAAACATAGTAATTGTACCTATACCAAATATTATTGAACATTTTTACAATTATTAAGGAAATCGGGGCACTACGACTCGGACAGGTGAAGTAATAAGGAGATGGCGGGGTCTAGTGAGCGAACTAAGCGAGCGAACACGGATCCTGCCATCTCCTTTGCGGTTATTTATATTTTAGAGCACAATTAGTATTTTGAGGGAACACAGGCATATTTTTTTAGTAAAAAAACAGAAATTAATTGAGGCACAATTAAAAACTATCCGTCAAATAATTATTTAAAAGATTAAGGATTTCTGTTCACTATTTAATTTAAAAGAAAGCGTACAGCTTCCCAACTTTTAAAATCTAAATTTCTTCTTTATACTAGAACCATAACCACTCGTTTCTAGGGTTCCGTATCTCAAAAGGAAAAAAAGGAACACTTAGACTCTTTGTTGTCCGTCTGTCTGTGTATCAAGACACTTTATCTCGAGACCACGTAAAGATATCAAGTTAAATTTAAACCATATATTTAAGGTATAAAGCCCCTAAAACTGTGAAAAATCAAACTTCTAAGTTAACGAAAAAAAAAGATATGGCCGTTTATGTCGAAAAAACATATATTTCGACACTCCCAAAGAAATTAAAATTCATCGGGTACTTCCCGTTGACCTAGAACCCTGAAATTTGGCATCAAGCAAGGTCTTATAGCACAAGTATAGAAATAAATCTGAAAACTGAAAATTTGTCGTTACATCACAAAAAAACCCTTTTTGATTCGGAAAAATCTTCGAGATTCGATTCGGGAATTTAATTATTTAATTTACATAAGTTGGTTGGTACGGAACTGTGCAAGCGCGAGTCCGACTCTTGCCCAGTTTTTCTTCCTAAGGTCAGTAGAAAAATCTAAATATTTTTCAACTAGAAACCTCTGGCACTGTATCGTTGTAGGATCATATACATAATTGAATGGACCATCACGTTATGCAGCTCTTGGTTCCAGGAATGCTTATCTGCACGGCGCCATCATAGATGATAATCATACACTACTGTTTTAAACAAGTGCACTTCGGGAATGAAAATCCGAAAGCAGCACTGCAGAAAATGACAAAACTTTGAAAAGTTTTTAGGTTAAGCGATTTTGGTAGGATTTGGAGCCATTTAGATTCGGCAAGGGCTGTGAATTGTCGAGTTCTTTTGAAAGATGTCTGTTAATGTGTAAATGATGGTGTCTAACGACTAAGGACTCTGGCAGGCGTCGCGGTGGCCGTAAGTTTGATCCGAATCTACGCTACTTAGCTGTGATGGACGTTCTTAAAAAAGTCCTATTTATTATAGTAATATGTCTAGCTTACTAAAACCTTACAACTGAAGTTTTATTCTTTTAGAAGTTGTATACTCTAATTGAAATATTATTCTTTTCTATTGACTACCGAACAAAGTATCTAGTGTGAGTTTGTTTTACGTAAACGCGTTCGACACGTTTATGACGTTCTGCGCACCGATTGGCCCGCTCGAAGCTCTTAACCAATCAGAGACCCAAACACGGTATACGTTTTAATCGTGTGAATGTAAAAATAAGTCGCACTCAGCGTCATCATCATCATCATCATTAGCCTTTTAATGTTCCCACTGCTGGGACACAGGCCTCCTCTCTAGGAGAAGGAATGGGCCGTAATCCACCACGCGGGCCCAGTGCGGCTTGGTGAATGTCACATGTCTTCGAATTTTTGGATCTAGGACATGCCGGTTTCCTCACGATGTTTTCCTTCACCGTTTTTGAGAGCAGTGGTGATGAAATAAATTAAACAAAGTAATGCGCCTGGCTGGGTTTGAACCCGCGACCTACAACTCGTAAGTCCGGGCCGTTACCACTCGGCCACCACTGCATTCAGCGTACTATATAATAAAAGGTGACGGAGGCTTATTCCGTTCTCTCTAACAAGCATTAAAAAAAGGTCTATTATTATTTTTCAGTTTACAACCCTTGAATAACAGTACCATGTATTTTGCTAATAATCTTAAAATAAAAGAGGATTGAAGAAATAAAAAATGTCAGTGTAAATATGATATTAATATGATTTTTCGAGTGAACATGCGATTGTCGGTAAAAAAATCGTCCCAAGTAAGTTTTAAACATATAATACCTTGTGTTGTAGCAATTGTAGAATGTTTCTTGACATACCTGAAACAAAAATTATTTATTATTAGTTTTGGGGAAATTATAACACACGTATTTATATAGAAGTAATTACTTGTTGCTAAGTAATTTCTTATTATGTCAATACTAGAGGTTAGAAAGCTTAATTAAAATTTTAAAATTTTCTTAACTATAGTATACAAATTGTTACTTAAGTTTAATGGTCACTTTTACTCGTGTTAGTCAAGCCACACATTTTTTATTGACCACGTAGGCAAACTTCTAATTTTATAATTAATAATTAAGCAACGGGAAAATAACATAATAACCTGAAATTTGTCTTTCTGTAAGAAAAAATTCTCAGTCCAAGAGCGAGCTCTGAATTGTAGGACACTCCGACACGAATAAGTTAGATTAGAAGGCAGGAACGTAGCTCTAGCCGTATACAGGGGCCCCGACGTAGGCTAAAATTCGCAACATGTTATCCATAACCGTTTCGTAGGGTAAACTAAGCATTTGTAAAAAAGCATATTTTTTTTTATATTGGGCCCCTGTGGGACTACCTACGCCACTGCTATAAGGCTAACCGTGTGTGTAGGCTTAGTCTACCAGTGTGTCAAAGTTCACACAAATCCGTTCAGCCGTTCGAGTGTAAAGAAGTAACAAACAAATACACAAAAACTCGTAATTTTAGTAATAAATAAAAACTTTATCGGTGTATTTTATTAAACCCTAAGAAGAAGTAATATAGATATATAAGGTGCCTGGTAATTAGTGAACGATACTTAAAAACGTGATTGTAGTCATAATAACAAACAACTTTTACTATGGGACCAAACCTGAAATCGCGAAAAAAACCTGCCATGTTCAGTACATTTATGTTCGTCTAACTGGTCAAAATGTACTGAACTTGCCAGATTTAGCCTATTTTTTTTGCCGAAATTAGTCGAGCGGCTACTTTTTTCGACATGTTATTTTTGAATACGGCTTTAACTCTGTCAAGCATTAGGAAATTAACTTTATCTCGAGATTAAAAACCTTCACGCCTACTCGGAATGGTGTGTCATTAAAGACTGATCGTTTTCTATATAAAAATTGTTATGTAAATGAAACAAACTCAAAAGTCAAAGTCTCTTTTAAAGTCGATACAGTAAGCTCATGTTATTTAACCATTACATGTGGTCACATAATATGGGAACCATGCAGATTATTTTTTAAAACTTCTGATATCAGCAAACTGGTTGACTCTTCGCATGACCAGAGGCTTGGGCTTTATTTCGGTCAATGAATCAGCATTGCCATCCAACGTGGCAATGCTGCCAGCGTTCTGGGCACTTTTCCTATTGATATTGATGTGGATGAATTTTTTGATGCCTAACAAGTTCTTTTTTCTTTTACCCGTTTGTAAATATTATTATTTTTAGTTTGTATATATACCTTTTAGGTTATTATATTTATTAGTTTAGTCTGTAAACTTACAGAAATGTTGAATTAATCAATGAGCATGTAAGGATAGTAGATTTAGATACAAATGCAGTAAGTCTGTCATTTCGACCGAAGTGGAATTCGCACGAGCCGTAGGCGAGTGTGTTATGGAGCCAAGAGCTGCAGTGACAAATTTGCACGCGTATCAAACGACGTTTTTCAATACACTTACGACTCTTGGGGGTTGACCCGCACCTTGTGGGGGTCGACGCGTGCTTGATACGATAAACAAATTTTATTACAATAAAGTTGAGGCAGGGTAAAGCACGCGCTTTTTTTCGCACTAGTGCGGAAAACGGTCCATTGCGTAAAGCGGTGGGATAAGACCAGGTTTTTGAGTAAGTGTATTGAAAAATATTTTAAAAGCATTATCTCCTTCTTTCAAGTCAGTTGAAATTGACTTCCAAGTTGTTTCATATTTGAAGCAGATTTAGTTTTATTCAGTGAACTGTAGTCAGGGTTGTCGTGTAAAATGTGAGAACATTTAGTGTTGAAAGCTGTGTTCCAAAGGATTAGAAACGTATCACACAATACGAGGGTATTATATAAAATAGCCAGGTGTTGTCTGTTCCCAGTTTAAGTTAGTGTGACATAGTGGATGGTTGAAATATGAATAGAATAGCTTTTGTTTTCTAATGGTGGAAGGTATATTATTATTGGTTTGTCAGCATTTTGATTCCACGTAACTGTTGGAAACTCCCGAACTTGCCATGGTCGATGAGGTCCTGAGGTGAGCACGCCGTGACGCCTCTTCAGCCACTCCTCAAAGTTGGAATTTATTGCGATGATTATTGCATTCCAAAAACTAAGTATATGTACGTATACTTGATGGAATGTCTTTTTTTATCGTGATGCCCTAAAACCGGGCTAAATGGTAATTTATTTTAGGCCGGTTTTAACTAACCTTTGAACTCAGATTAAAACGTCACTAAACCGGATGCTCACGACATCTAGCAGCCCTGTAGACGGAAAAGTAGGAGGGGTGTGAGGGCCCGACCTCATTTGGTTGCCGAGAACTCATTAAGTTGCCTCACCGCTTAATTTTAAACTTAAGTGAAAAAAAATCCCAGTTTGTGCTTCCAAATTTAAACTTAGTTCAAATATTTTGTGGCTGTGAGAATTTCGTTATTCAGAAATTGAATTTATTTCTTGAGCTTTTTGGTGAGTAGCCGTCTCTATCGGAATACCAATACTGGCGTATTGGTCGAGAGATCGGCTGCTACGCTGCATGTCGCGAGTTCGATTCCCGCACGGAACAAATATTTGTGCGATGAGTGTTTTGGGTCTGGGTGACTTCTGCATTTGAGTTTACATGTTTGTGAACGCATCCACGATACAGGAGTCATTCTTATCGTAGGACGTTTAATGTAATAAAAATAGAGGTGAGAAAATGAAAGAAAGCAGCGTTAATAATTGTTTTCAATATTGTACTCGTAGCATATCAAACCTTATCAGGAAAAATATCGTAATCGAACTTTTTCACATTTTACAGGAAGAGATATTTTTTCTCGATTTAAAAATATTTATCAAAAAATCATTCTAAAAATGAAATTACTGATTTATTATGATCTCATAAATGTTTTATTAGATCACGTTTTCCGGCTGACAACTGTCAAAACAATTTTGTTTCGTCATGATTTGTTATTATCGTTTTTTAAAAACAGAACTCTTCTGTCAAAAATATTGCACAAAAAAACCGTAGGCAAACAATAAGTGTTTCTCTTCTTCTTAGTCGTGCACTCTTGACAGAGTGGTCGTGGTCATGGGTCGGTCGAGTCCTGTGTTTGGCGGCCTGGGCGTTTTCATTAACGCTGCAGTATGTCGTCGAATTGATGAGGTCCGTCCACCGTGTTGGAGAGCGTCCACGTGATCTCTTGCCCTCGACTTTTCCTTGCACCACCAATCGCTCCATCGAGTCCTCTTTACTGTTGATATGCCCGAAGAACTCGAGTATTCGTATTACTTTGCATTTATAACAAAGCAATCATCCCAACAATGTTAAAAGAAAGTCCCTGATACACTGAAAATACCTACCTGAAATCCATTGTTCAAAAACAAATATCAAGGCTATACCGAACGCGCGATTTTGCATCGAAAACGGTCCCAAAATAAATGTATCGTCAAAAAAAGCGGCGTAGAATAACATTTTGGTACAATGTGTACACCCGCCATTTTTGTTTGAATACAAAATACAGACGTACTCTGATTAAAGGGTGAAAAGAGAAGTAAACAAAAACAAAGAAAAAAATTGGGAAATAACGTGACACGCAATTGGACAACGGAAATATAGACGTTTTTTGTTTATGTTTTGTTGGCTGTGTCTCTTTTCAAGAGTAATTATGAGGATAACAATCAATTCGTTAAATCTATTTTTACGCTATATTTATGCTGCGGATAATTGAACACTAAAAACATTAATTTCTAAAGAAACCCGTAGAGGCCCAACCTGCTAGCTGCAGGCAGGCAGGGTCGAAGCCTACAGGGGTCAAGAGTCGGCTTCTGCAAGGAAGGCTCGGCCCCGGTATGATAGGCAAAGAAGGAACGGGGTAGGTTTTTAGTCAGTAAGAGTCTGACACTATCTCCCGCTCCGCCCACGGGCGGGATCTGTCATTGGATGATTTTAACTACCATAAAAAAAAAAACTAAAGAAATTGTTAAGAAGGTTTGTGTCATTTATGAATAGAATATCACTCTGTCCGCGATTTCGTTCGCGAAAATATTTTCACGAAATTTTGATACTCTTTAAACTGGTAGTTCGAGGGTAGTTTGGAAAAACTAGTTATAAAACTATAAAATTATTTTGGTTAGAATTTGCGCCATGTTTTATGTTTATTATCCCAAGAAATAAGATTCTCTCAACCTTTAACAACCCCTGCCCCCCTAGCTAAGTTACAATCGATTCGTTTTGCGTTAACGCTTGGAGTTAGCCACAAATAAGAGCCAAATTCACCAATAAACTAATTGCGATTCGTTCAAACAAAACGCAGTTTGAGCGACTAATCGCGATTATAGCTTCATTTTGCGTTTCATCGCGATGAATTGAACCTAGTTTATGCTAAACTCAGTTTCAATTCTTTTGTTGTCGCCTATGTTTACGACACGGGTCTTTAAACTAGATTACACTGAGCTCAGTTTAGTTGAACTAAGTTTTTATATTGAATGATGAAATCAGCTCTAAGTTGGAAGTCATTATATGATTTCCCACCTTAAAAAAACCAGTCAAATGCGAGTCGGACTCTCGTACGAAGCGTTCTGTACGGCCCGTAGCAAAAATCGGCAAAATATCAAGATATTGTATGGGAGGCCCTACTAAAACTTTTAATTTATTCTGTTTTCAGAAAATTTCAACTGTCTAGCTATCATGGTTCATCAGATACAGCCTGGTGACAGACTGACGGACAGTGGAGCCGTTTTTGGCATATGAGTACAGAACCATCCAAACATTGCAAGTAAAAAAACGGTATTTTAAAAAACTAAAAAACCCGACTGCTTTTCTGAGCATTCATGAAAATGCTCTAAAACAAGAAAGTCATTGTACCCGATTGCACTTAACTATAAAATATTTTAAATACAAGATAAATTGTAGCAGTCGGGAGCCATTCTAGAAATGGAGTCTTAGTGAATATACTCGTAGGTATCATTTCACTAAGCCTCCATCATTTCACAAATCCATTGAGCCGTTCGGGCCGCTGTGCGTGCCAAACATTTGAATTTGGCGCCAAAAATCCGCCATTTTGTTTTTTTTATTATTTTGATATACCCAGTGTCACTCTCACAGTAAATACGAATCTAACGACACCTCTCAAGCTAAAGTCCATCGAGCCGTTCAGGCTGTAGAGCGTGCCAAACAATTATACATACATACATACATGCTCTCGAAAAACACAACCCTCCTTCTGGCGCAGTCGGGTAAAAATTAAAAGGAAATATAATCGAGAATACGTAGCAAAGTCTTTATTTGATCAATAATGATCGTGTTTAAATGATTGTACTGTAGATTGAATATTTCGTATCAATCACGAAATAACAAATATCAATCTAGTTGACAAACATACGTAGGGTTTACACACTCGAATGAATTAATTGGATACTATAATAGTTAAGCTTTCATTTCTACAAAGAGAGTCTACGCGATTGCACCAGAAGGAGGGTTATGTTTCTTGAGTGTAGGTATGTATGTGTGTATATTTCTTTAGCATTCCTTAGAGCCCAAACGGATTACGTCTCTACCTTGCTATCCCGTTGGACAAGCGATCTGAGATACCGAAATTATGAGGAGATCGGTGTTGGCGTTAAAAATGTGAAGAATAGAATCTAATTAAGAGCCAGGTTTAGACATATAGGCTAAAATAAAGTTTGAGAAATACTCTACTTTAACTTGAAATCGAGTATTAGTAATAACAGCAAGTTGACTGACAAGAAGAGAGCCGAAAACCCGTAGTAACTCAAGCCCCAAGCGGACACCGGTGTCCGCACACCTATTGTCTTTATATTTTTGACTGGCCTGTTGGTCTAGTGGTTTGTGGCCCTGACTGCTATGCGGAGGTCGTGGGTTCGATTCCCACCCAGGACAAATGTTTGTGTGATGAGCATGATCATTTGTTCTGTGTCTGGGTGTAATTCATCTATAATATGTATGTATATAGAAATCTAAAAGTATGTTTATCAGTTGTCGAGTACCCATAACACAAGCTTGGGACTAGGCGGCGTTGTGTGATAGTTGTGAAATATATTATATTATAATGGTTGAGTGAATGGCTGCTGCACTGTGTGGCGGTTCAATTCTCGCACAGAACAAATATTTGTTTGGTCTACAGATACCTTATTCTGGGTCTGAGTGTCTTGTGTATGTCTTTATATTGTGTCTCTAATTAGGGTATTAAAAAGATTAAGGCTCTTCAAGGTTAGAGTAAATAGGCTCTTAATAAACTAGTGCGCCTCACCATCAACGATTGCATGATTACTTACCACGTGGTTTTTTTTATGGTAGGTAAAATCATCCAATGACAAATCCCGCCCTTGGGCGGAGCGGGAAATAGTGTCAGACTCTTACTGACTAAAAACCTACCCTGTTCCTTCCCTGCCTTGGATCCGGGGCCCTGGTATGCATTTTCATACCTCCCCAGAGCCCCAGACTAGGCCTCGACCCTATTGGGCCCCTACGGTTTGCTGACAACTCCTTGAGGCGCACGGGAACAGTGCGCGCCGTAAACGCCTTGGACTCGGTCCGGTCTGTTAGCGGACAAACGGACAGCGAGCTACCCATTGCCCGCCGTCCGCAAGCCCGCGCCTACACTTACCACGTGGTGGGATCGTTGTCAAGCACTAGTTTATATCAATAAAAAATAATGTTTTTCTAAGTAACAGTATAAGATTTCTGTGAAAACATTCCAAACGCGGCTGCGGCTGCAGGACGCGGCAAAATTCGCAGCATTTAAAAAAATGGATAGTATTGGCTTGAAGAAAGAGAAAGATTCCAAATAAAAATATTCTCTCTATGAGGGTTCAAAATAAATCCTACTATTTCATCAGCTCACGTTTATTTATAACAGATTACTATGAAAGAAAAACATCGAAATACCGAATTCAATTTAGCGATACCCTCTAAGAAACCGTTTAACGTCTTATATTGGAATTATTCGCGCAAACGTGTGTCTAGAAACATATTGAGGACCTGCCGACATTCTGACCTTGGACAAACCCAAGGTCAAGGTCAAAGTCAAAATTCTGGCAAGTCAATTTATTTTTATTGGTAATATGTTATAGTATCAGAGCTCTAACGAAAAAGCCAGTAAAGAGAGTTTTTAGACGGATTGGTATACTTTTGATTTGTATTGGAGATGGTTTTAATAAAATAAACATAGAGTTTGAGTAGCTTGATTTTTTGTTGGAAAATAAATTAGATTCATTGATTCCGATATTTCAAAAACATTAATTTCTTTTCAAACTTTGTAGTCCATTTTAACGGGTGTTAATTAAACAAATTGGTTTTTAATACCATGTATTCGCTTCTAAAAATCTACATTGCATTCTAAATTACTAAGACTACTGCTAATGACGAGCGTTGGAATAAATCTATCTTAGCCACTGGTTATATTCTATGGAAGCCACTTTTTGGGTGGTTATAAAAAAAAAAACCACGAAGTCTAGGGCGGGAGATCGGCTCTGCTCCCGCCTTAGTGTGTGTTTACGGAGATGCGGCGCGGTGAGCGATCCGTCGTCATCATCATTATCATCAGCCTTATAATGTCCCCACTGGGACTCAGGCCTCCTCTCTAGGGGACCAGTCAGTCCGTCGTACATTGTCTTAATTATGTTTGTGTTTGCGCGTGCGATGACGCTGCTCACTGCTGCAATGTACCACGAACGCCCAACGCGCCGCGTCTCCGTAAACACACATCGCCCTTAGACTTAGACTTCTAACCTTACTTGTCCGCGCCAAAGTGCCCTACAATTCCGAGGTTACTTCGCTCACTTTTGCACTTAGAATATTTAATGGACGTTGTTAAAAAGACGAATTACTATATTAAAGGCTAGTTCATTTTTCCATTGCTAAGTTATAAAATGAGAAGTTTGATCACATGGCCAATAAAAAAATGAGTGGCTTGACCTATAATTTATCTTTTTAATTAGGTTATTTGTAATAGTTTAGAGTTATAGTGCCAGGTTAATTCTAAAACTTTGATGAACTTTTAAATTAATAATATTAATTTAATTCGTGTTGAACTTGATTAAAACTAATTTTTGTCTCTAATTTGCATAGTTAGAAGTTTTGTGTTTAAGCAAAAATAGTAATACATTTTATATTTAAAAATTTCTAAACTAAAACCGGGCAAGCGCAAGTCGGATTTGCGCACTGAGGGTTTCGTACAAATTTTTTAAATAGTTTAATTCCCGAACTGAGTTACGAAGATTTTTCCGAATCGTAAAAAAAAATTGTGACGTAAACGTTCTCAGATACTTTTCTGTTTTCAGAATTTTTCATGTCAAATTTCAGAATTCAAGGTCAACGGGAAGTATTCTATGAATTCTGATTCCTTCAAGGGAAGGAGTGTCGAAATATAAGTTTTTTGCTATATAAACGGCCGTACCTTTTTTTCCGTTAATTTAGAAGTTTAATTTTTTCCACAGCTTCAAGGGAACATAGACTAGATTATATCGTTGCAATTTTAACTCAATACCTCCACGCATTCCCGAGATAAAGGGCAGACAGACAGACGGACAACGGTCCTGTTTTTTCCTTTTGAGGTACGGAATCCTAAAAACTACTATTTTCGATAAAAACAAAGCAGGTTTTTATTTATACAACGCTGTAAGTTTATCTATCTATTTGTATCACAAATGTGTTTGAAAACGGCGTTTAAAAAGCACACTTGTATGCCTCACGCATATAAACGACACAAATAAATCATAAAAGATAACATCCTATGCATATACATCCATGCCAATTACGACATCTTAAAATTCTAGCAATTCCGATGTAAGAGACAGACGATACGGACGAATATCACTATCTCTTTCTTACATCCGAATTATGAAGGGCTGAACTGACGTCTACGCGCTGCGTAGCGGTGCTACGGCCTGCTACGCCGTAGCCGCGTAGGCGTCGCTTAGGAAACTCGCTGGCAATAAGAAATATGGCCCTATTTGATATTATGAGGCTTTTTCTTCAGGTATAAGCGACTAGCAGATTTTCTAGCTGTGTTTGCAAAATATTTTTATGTGATGTGTAATGTTAGCATTTAAAGTATTGTTTTTATGAGCATAATAATATTCGTTATGATTTCTGTGCAATTATTTCCATACGGTGTTTTTAATATCGTGCGGATTTCATCACGCATACGGGTTTTTTCCGTATGCGTTTCCCCGCAAACGTCTTTGTCATACAAGTATGTAATGCCTGGAATACGCACGCGGGATGCAGGGCGTGATATCGGGCAGCAGCCCGATGCCCGAAGAGGAGCAATTCCACAAGCGTGATAAAATACAAAGATTATTAAAACACGCTGAAAGTAGCAGATTCAGTTTCATAATGATCCTACTGTTGGGATTCATGCCTGTTCCACCACCCAGTGGGGGTTGGTAGACGTTGCATAACTTCGGCTTTTATATTCTAAGACATGGCGGAAACCGGTATATCCTAGAACAAAGCGATGCTTTCCTATATTTTAATCAACACAATGCAAATTGTTTATGAATAAATGAAATGAATGAAAATTATAAATCGTTTCGCAGTACAATAAAGAATTAAAAGAAAAAGAAGCAAATATATAGGGTGACTGGAAATTAGTGAACGATACTTAAACACGTGATTTTAGTCATGATAAAAAACAAATTTTACTATGGGACCAAACCTGAAATCGCGAAAAAATCTGCTGGTCAGTACATTTGTGTTCGCCTTACTGGTCAAAATTTACTGAACTTGGCTGATTTTTTTCACGATTTCAGGTTTGGTTTCTTAGTAAAAGTTGTTTGTTATCATGACTACAATCACCTGTTTAAGTATCGTTCACTAATTACCAGTCACCCTATATAAATCTTATAGCAAAAGTATAATTTTATTCCTTAATCTGAGCTCATGCTGAAAACCGTCAACTGCCTAACCCTCACTTGAATTAACTAGACACAATCAACGAGCAGTTTAAAACGAAATACGTTTATTACAGTACACAGACTTCATTAGAGGAGCATGTAGCGTGGAGAAGAATCTTTACAGCTCATTCCGCGTAATAGTTTGTTGCTCAGACGCTGGTTACGAATATAAAGGAGATTTATTTGGTCCATGAACCTGATTGCTAACATCTTCTGCTTGGTCGTTTCACTTTTGTCAGAGTGCTCTTATTTTTTTTATTCCACGACTACCACACAACGCCGTCTAACCCCAAGTTGAGCAGAGTTTGTGTCATGACTACTATCACTAAGTATATAAGTATGTTTATCAGAACTATCTAGACAACTGATAAACATACTCGTACTTATATGAAACACTATCGATTTATAAAGATAAAATTAAAAAATAATGTACTTTTTTTCTAAAACTCGAATTAATATACGCATGTACGAAATTAATTTCTTTAAGTAAACGAGTCAATGACCTTGTAGGGAGTTGTCGGTCGTTGCGTACTAACTACCTACAGTTCATTGGCCTCGATCAGCTGACGTTTACTTAAAGTACCGTTCCATCATCGGACTACCAGACGTACGGCGTTGCGCCACCGGTACATGGTGGACATCCCACCTATACGCACAAAGCGTTTTGGGAACACTTTTATTATGCGTACAGCTAAGGAGTGGAATTCCCTGCCGGAGTCTGTGTTTCCTGATGGCTACAACCCGGGAATCTTTAAGTCAAGAGTGAATAGGTTTCTTCTAGGTAAACGCGATCCATCGTCGACCGTATCGTCACTTTCCATCAGGTGAGATAGCGGTCAAGCGCGAACCTATCAATAATAAAAAAAAAAAAAAAAAAAAAAAAGAAATCAATTTCGTACACGCGTAAATTAATTCGAGTTTAAAAAAAAGGATTTTATTTCTCATTTTTATATTTATAAATCGATAGGTTTTAATGTACCGACCCTCCGCGGGATTATAACGACCAAAATTTAACGGTGTATAAATTATATGGATATATTACACCTACACGCAGAACAAATGATCGAATGATCGTGCACATCGCACATACATTTGTCCTGGGTGGGAATCGAACCCACGACCTCCGGCATAGCAGTCAGGGCCACTAACCACTAGACCAACAGGCCAGTCGTATATTATCACGAAGATAGCTCTTCTAACACATACACGTGATTGTAGTCATGATAACAAACAACTTTTACTATAGGACCAAACCTGGAATCGCGAAAAAAATCAGCCAAGTTCAGTACATTTTGATCAGTTTAGAGAACATAAATGTACCTAATTACCAGTCACTCTATAGTTTTGACCGCTATCTCACCTGACGGTAAGCAAAGACGAGGTCAGTGATTGAGCACGCTTGCCTAGCGAATGTTACGTGATCAAAGCCAAAGATTTGTACATAACAATTATGACAATCGTCATCAATGGTAGAATCTCATTTTGTCCAGTCTACAATATCGTCAAACGATTTTATTAACGTGTCTACCTATGCAAAGATAGATTCAGCCAACTAAATTAAAAACCATTTCTCGGAAGCCACTTTTCAGCTGACTGGTCGTAAAGCGAGGCACAAATGGGTTCGTAGAGAATCAATTAGGAGCCCGCTGTATATCACACCGGCGATATTTCGAGCTGCATGCTAATTACATAGAAGTAGGTTGACTAGAAGAGGCGAAATAATAATACGTAAAAGTGGGGAGTTAGAATATCTACAGTGGAGTAAAGCATAATAGGAAAAACATTGTAAGGTTACGATTTGTTTATTTTTAGCAGCAAAGAGATTTAGAGTAGAATTAGTAGTCGATAAACAATAATTCTTCGTGATGTTAAAAGAGGCGATTGAATTATCGAGCCTTTTTCAGGAATATCTTAATAAACTAGTGCACCTCACCATCAACGATTGCATCACTGCTTACCACCAGTTGGAAGCGCTGTCAAGCACTAGTTTATATTAAAAAAAAATTATCATAGTTAGCAATAGTTCGGTATTTTTGCAGGAAAGGGGTTTATCATTCCTAATTAAAAAATATTTTTGACATGTCAAATAAGCTTGCCATGTGATTCTCATAAGGGTTTTTTTGTAGGTAAAATCACCGGAAAATGGGCGGAGCGGGAAATAGTGTCAGACTCTTACTGACTAAAAACCTACCCCGTTCCTTCGTTGCTTATCGTGCCGGGGCCGAGCCTTCTTTTCAGAAGCTGACGCATGACCCCAGCAGGCTTCGATCCTGCCTGCCTGCAGGCTAGCAGGCTGGACCTCTACGGTTTGCAGATTTTATGAAAAAAAAAAACATCGCAAAGGGTTTTGAACTGGTAATTTCATATTTACACCTATAAAGTTTTACAACAATAATAGGGTACTTACAAAATACATTACGCTATAGCAGTAAAGGATTTAGTACCTTCTTAACTGAAATAATTTATAAGCTCAATTACAACTTAAACGTGACCTAAATTCTGTAAATATTAAAGCAAGATACATCCATTCATTTAAAAGGTTCTGGACTGAATGCCTCGTCTTTTAATACCCTTTTAGACGTTAAATGTCTAGCAAGATAATTTATAACACTTATGCTTGCTAAGTGACTTTACTGGCGAGAACTGACAAGAGGTCGGAGGGGTTGACATTTGGCTTAGCACACCAGTATAAAATGTTCTATCCCACTAAGGCGGGTTAGTTTTGAATCTTCTTCTTCTTCTTAGTCGGGCACTCTTGTCAGAGTTGTCGTGGCTGTTGATGATGGACAAGGTTGCGGCACGCCGTTGCCATTTGCCTTCAAGGCTGCGGCATGTCGAGCGATTTAGTTTTGAATGCACTCACTCATTTTTTTTCTATGTACGTAGAAAGAAGCCTTACTTGTTATAGAAAGCTAGCCGTCTCCCGTAATTCACTAAATTATGATCGTTTTAATCTCGTGGATGGTCGATCCGGTACATGAAACACTATCGATTTCTAAAGATAAAATTAAAGAATAAAGTACTTTTTTTCTAAAACTCAAATTAATATACGAACGTACGATATTAATTTCTTTAAGTAAACACCAGCTGAGCGAGTCCAATGACCTGTAGGTAGTTCCACGGGATTAAAACGATCAATATTTAGCCGTGTATTTGGCTACTGGTTCCGCTTGTGTACAGAAAGATTTTTCCAAGTCGACTTTCAACGATAAGCGACTTATACAAAAACAGAACCTATTTTTTTTTTTATCAAATCATTCAATTACTTCTCTCGCTCTAAGCTGGAGCGGTAGTGTATGTCTAGTCTCGACGATTTATCGGAATCCATTTATTTTTTTGGTTTTGTGGCGTAACTATAAATTTTACAGTTTTCAGATTTATTCCTTTGCTTCTGCTACGAGTATAAGACTTTGCTTCATGCCAAATTTCAGGGTTCTACATCAATGGGAAGTACTCGTTTTGATTCCTCTGAGAGTGTTGAAGTGTACGTTTCGGCCGTATCTTTTTTTCCGTTAACTTAAAAGTTTGACAGCTCCAAGGGACCGCAGACTTGAGTATATAGTTTTAATTTCAACTCGATACCTTCACGCATTCCCGAAATAAAGGGTCTTGACAGACAGACAGACAGACGGACAACAAAGTGATGCTATAAGGGTTCCGTTTTTTCCTTTTGAGGTACGGACCCCTAAAAATTGTGTAGATTCTGTTCTCGTCTGCCTTAACTGTTAGAGAAAAACTTGCGTGATTTGATGGTATGTTAATTAATAATATATATTTTTCCACAACTATCACACAACACCGTCTAGTCCCAAGCTAAGCAGAGCTTGTGTTATGGGTACCAGACAGCTGATAAACATACTTATATATTTCTAAATACATACATATTATAGATAAATAACACCCAGACACAGGACAAATGATCGTGCTCATCACACAAATATTTGTCCTGGGTGGGAATCGAACTCACGACCTCCGGTATAGCAGTCAGGGCCACAAACCACTAGACCAACAGGCCAGTCAAATATAATATAATAACTTAGTAATACAATTTCTGATACCCTGATTGAATCACAGACTAGTGAACCCTTTGCCAAGCCACATGTTAGCTTGTGTGATTAGTTGGGTAAAATAACAATTGCCGTGTTTGTTGACATCATGCAGATTAACTCGAATTGGCTTTTCGGAATTGGGATTGATAATTCTACCGCTTTAGTTCAGTACACAAGATTTACAATTGAAAGTAATTTTCGCGAGGGAAGAGGTTCGGCCATCGTTTCAGCTGAGAAACGTCCACTATTGGATATATCCCCCCTTAAACAGTCAGCAAGCGGCCCTTGAGCCCAGCAGGCTTCGACCCTGCCTGCCTGCAGCTATAAGGCGGGAACAGTAGGCGCCGTCGACGACTTGGGCTCGGTCCGGTCGGTTACCGGACGATCAGACAGCCAGCTACCCATGGCTCACCGTCCACAAGCATGCACCTACGGTGGCCGGAAATCGGGATCGGAATCCCGGAAACGAAACGTGGTCCAAATTTTGTATGGAGAAACCTATTTTTGCACGGGTGACGCCAGTGGCTGAAGCTAGTATAGTATATAATACATAAAAACCTAAACATAAATTATGTTATGAAAAGTCAAACCACGTACTAACCCCTTCCAGTATCCAAGATCTTAGTTATGACATAATAGGTGATGCAAGCAATATTCTTGATATGAGCCACCCTTCGCTTTATGAGCTAGTCATATTTGTGCTTTATACTGCACTATTTATGTCTTAAAAACTGTAATATAGTGTTTATTTTCTGTTTATAACTTTAAGTAGCGATCAACACGAGCTTCGTTGAAATTGTCAGCTTTACTGTACTTTAAAATACATGCATTAGATACTGAAATCTTCCTCATCACCACTCCACTCTCCACTTCATCCATCATCTACTGATGAAAATTGTATGAAAATCTAATCACAACTTTTTGAGTTTAGTCGTCGCCTCGTCGCACCTTGTGTTGAAATTATATGCTTGTAGTGTGATCAAATCATGATAATATGGTTTTTTTGATGGTAGGTAAAATCATCCAATGATAAATCTCGCTCTTGGGTGGGGCGGGAAATAGTGTCAGACTCTTACTGACTAAAAACCTACCCTTCCATTCATTGCCTTTGTCCCAGGGCCTGTGGTGACATTTTCACATAACCTTTGGTCCCAGTAGGCATCGGCCCTGCTGGGCGCCTACAGTTTGCTGACAACTCCTTGAGGCACGCGGGAGTAGTGCGCGCCGTAGACGACTTGAGCTCGGACCGGTCTTTTACCGGACGGACGGACAGCGAGCTACCCATTGCCCACCGTCCGCGAGCTCGCGCCTACGGTGGCCGGAAATCGGGATCGGATGATAATATGATGACATCTACCAATCCGTACTGGGCCCGCGTGGTAGATTTTTTTTCCAAAAATATCAAGCAACGCCGTCTAGTCCCAAGCTAAGCAGAGCTTGTGTTATGAGTACTAGACAACTGATAAACATACAAATATTTTACTAAAGCCATACACAGTGGGTTCGATGCTCCTTAGGGTCTAGTGGAGCCAATGCCTCTTAGGGCCACAAGATTTTTTAAAAGAGTGCCACGTGGCCCTGGAATATAAAGGGTAAATAATTGAAATAAGTGGTTTTAGTCAGTAAAAGTCTGTCACGCCTTCTAGCTCTATACTGCAGAGGGAGAAGTCATAAATATGAAGTTTTCCTACCACGAATTAAAAAAAAAATGGTGTTGTAGCAATTACAAGAATCTTTTTTTAATCTTACAAGGAATTTTGTTTGTACACGCTAAGAAAATTAAGTCTTCATAAAATCCTCTGATACAACATTTACAGTACCGTTTTTCATGAAATATTTTGTATTAAAATTGTTTAAATTTTATGCCACACTGCGTATCCATTTCCCACCACAATCTCATAATCATTATTAATAACAATTCTGCAACATCACTCGGGGGATCACGATACGATAATCTTTATTAAATACATAATAATAAGGCTATTATTAACGTATTCACAAACGCATCGCTTGTTATTACAAATGTCCAATTAACTCACTAATTATTAATTAAATACATCATTATTTTCTCTTGTAGTTAGTTTAATTTTCGACGTAGGTAGGTAATTATTTTAATTTCGTTACGTAACCAGGTATTTCGATTTTATTTTTGTTTATTTTTGATATGGTCGCGCCTGACCTCTTTGAATCTCACCAGCTCTCCCCTAGCCAAGTTACAATCGTTTCGTTTTGCGTCAACGCTTGGAGTTGGACACGACCCCAACTCCTTTGTTCGAACAAACGAATTGGGGGCGTGGATAATTCCAAGCGTTCACGAAAAATGAAACGATTGTAACTTGGCTAGGGGGGCAGCAGGCCTCTAGTCAAGTTACGACCGTCTCGTGTCAAATCTCTTTCTACAATCGTTAACGCCTCAACGTAAGTATCATTTATACTATAAAATGTACATAATGCAGCGATCATCAGTGTAGAAACGATTACATTGCATTGTCATTTTGAACAATGTGGACTTGGCTACATATTTTGTTGAGATAATGTCATTCCCATACATATGATTAGTTTTCTACCAGCGTTAACCCTACGGACGCCGGGGGAAGCTCGGATTACGTCTTTGCGCGCTTTTAAGTAAATCACATTTAAAAAAAAAAAGTTTTTTCCTGAAAAAACGATGATATACTCGTAGTAATCAAAATTTGCGCCCGAATGAATTTCGCACACCCGTACAGTAAGACAATTAATGAATAAAAAGATGCGGCTGTTTATGTCATAAAATACGTATATTTCGACTCTCAAGGGAATCAAAATTCGTAGGTTACTTTCCCTTGACCTAGAATTCTCAAATTTGGCATGAAGCAAGGTATTATAGCACGAGTATAGGAAAAAAATTGAAAACTGTAAACATGTAGTTACGTCCCCAACAGAAAACTTTTTTTTTTCAGAAAATTTTCGAGACTAAGTTAGTTTGTACGAAACCCTCAGCGTGCGAGTCCGATTCGCACTTGACCAGTTTTTTTCATTATTGATAGGATTGTGCTTGATGACTATGCCACTTGATGGTAAGTGATGACGTGGACGACGGTGGAGAACACTTGCCTAGAAGTAACCGATTCACTCTTGACTTAGAGACAGCTAAGTTGTAGCTATCAGGAAAATTTCTTACGAAACCATTCACAAACTATTTAAATCAAAACGAACAAATCTACTTTAACTACCCTTGAACAAATAACTCGACCTACAGAATTCTATATATTTCTTTTGTCTCACTTCTATATATTTCTTTTTCCTCTAAAGGAATTAACTTTCAAGTTCTTTTTGTTAGGAATTTGTTCCTTTTCGATAAGTCAGAGAAAAAGGTGAAATAAAGAAATCTTTTGACGTGTATAAAGGACTACCTTTTCGGGCACATAACTTTGGTTTTCTTGGAATATAATGTTGTTTGTATAGTTTTGATTTTGTTTGCCAAAGTGGAGTGGAGCGCTCGTATAAAAAACCGGTCAAGTGCGAGTCGGGATCGCCCACTGAGAGTTCCATATGAACTTACATATGAAAACAGCTCAATTCCCGAATTGAGTTACGTTTTGTTCCTTCACTTGCCCTTTGCATTCCAAAGTTAACTTGAACCTACCCCACTCGCCTATTCTCAACGTCGAGCATGGTTTTAAAGCTTGTTGCATCATCTAAGGCAATCCAACGCGATGTTTGATGAAGAGGCAACGCAAAAAAGAGAGATAACGCCTGAAAACTCTGTTGGCATTCGGTAATTTTGCGATTTACTCGATCGATATTTCGCAAAACCCTTACAAGTTTTGAGAAAAATTGTTGTCACACAGAATACCGATTTTTTTTAGTACTTTTTATATTTTTGATATAAGAGGCCAACTATGGCGGGCCAAAGTTCACATAATATAGAAGATTTTCAGAGATCTTTACTGGATTAGTTTTTATTTCTATAGAAGCCTAGATTATATCTACAAAATATCTGTGTATGCAAAATATCTGGTGAAAGATGGAAAGATGTGTAATAAAATCATAATCATGTAAGAGCGGTTGTATGAAAGTGTATGCACCTTGTGTTGGCTGCTCTTCCTTCAAACAATCTCTCAACTATGGCAACAATGAAGCGCTAATATTGCGTTTTACTATCAATAGATATTTTAGGGCCCATCTTCAAAGTACATTGTCTCCTGACAAATCCATCTTTAGGATGAAATGGCAAAGAGATTGGCTTTGAGGGTTACTTAGTAGACTTGTTCATGAGTCCATCATTCACAGGAAACGCTGTTAAGTTTCACTGTTATGACCTTTTCAATTCGTTGGACTTAGTGCACATAACTTGATTTTATTAAGGATTTTTTAGTTTATGCCTTAAGAGGCCTTGCCCATTCGTTTATCATCAAGGTAATCATGGTTTAAAAATCTTGTTGCTTCTTCTAATGCAATCTAGTGTGCTGCAATGTTTAATAAACCACACTTTAATTTTTCTTCTCCTTTCTCTTTTGTATACGGTAATATTTATTAGTTTATTATTTGATAATTTATTTATGTATTATATATATTTTTTTCTTTTTTCCTTTTTCTATTGTATTATTTATATATATATACTTCTATTATTTGTATTGTTGTAAACTGACAACCCCAAATCTTTTCCTTTCTTCCAGTCCATCCAAAGGTTGTCTGGTAGAAATTGCCCTGTGCAATAAGACCGCCTATTGTACACTTATTTTCTTTATAAATTATTTAATAATAAGTTAAGGTGTGCAATAAAGTAATAATAAATAAATAAATAAAAGGCAGCGCAACAAAGGGGAGATAACACCTGGAAACTCTGTTTTTTTTTTTTTTTTTTTTTTTTTTTTTTTTTTTTTTTTTTTTTTTTTTTTTGGAAACTCTGTTGGAATTCGATAATTCCATCATTTACACGAATATTTTACAGAACTTGTTCCAGGAAAGACGTGTTTTTACAATAATAATAATTAATTAACCTTTTTTTATTTTGAGTGTTGATTAGAAAACTATCTCATTAAACCTAAAAATTACCCTTAGCGATTTGTCACGCGTCATGTTTCTGTGTGAGGCTCCGCTGACTTACTTTACGAAACGCTTTTACCAATTTCCGTTTATAAGAATAAAAAAAAATACTAAACATTTAATGGTTGATTTAGGTCGAAAATCACTAACATATGCTAAAATTGCCTCTAAAGTTTATGGCAGATTCAAAACTGCACCTCGTATTATATTCCGCCGAACGTGAATTACCAACTTCCCAACTCCAACATCGACACACTGTAGCATTTTATTAGCTTCACTCAGATTATTGCAGTCATTTAGCTTAGTTTCGCTCCCTCTATAATCCAGGGATTTCCACACGTCCGCTCAACTTGCATTTAAGTTTAAACTAAGTTAAATTTCATGCGCTTTTTATTTTGGCCGGGTTATTTAGACTAAGTAATTTTAATTGGGTCACTGGTTTGAAGTAAAGTTTGAGTATAGTTTTAAGTTAATGTGAAGTTAATGAGGTCTGAAAGTTGATTCCAGTCGAACCTTAGTGTGTTAGAATGAGGTGGAGTCTTATAAAAGAAAGGTACAGTAAAAATATCGTCGGGCCTAATAAGCATAGGGATGTTGTCAATTTATTATGTGATCGTGTACTACTGTTATGTAATGCGCGTATAAGACGATTTAAAGGCAAGGATTTTATGATTCTATTCTTTAGTTTTCAGTAAAACATATTAGGTACCTAAGCAGAATCAGGTATTCAAATATCCGCCACTAAGCACTACCGCCAAACACAATCATGACCTCATCCACAACTCAAACGCATAGAAGTACTACTCTTCTCATTTGTTCTTCTTTCATGGTTTTCTGATTTTGTAGCTTAATCAAATTTTTACCATCAACTTAGACCGTTAAATTTTGATCGTTTTAATCCCGTGGAGTGTCGATCCGGTGCATGAAACACTATCGATTTGTATAGATGAAATAAAAAAATAAAGTACTTTTTTTCTAAAACTTGAATTCATATACGCATATACGAAATTAATTTCTTTAAGTACAACAATATATAACACTCCACTTTTCAGTCGGGGGTAAAATATATAAAAATTATTTCGAACTGTCGATGCTTAGGGGACGCATAAATATGTCCAGCAGCCAACATTTTTCGATCTTAATGATGGTGAATCGTCAGGTTGGTGAAACGACAGACGCCAAATCGTTTTTATCAATAAAAATTAAATTCTATTTTTTTTGTTAGTTATTTTTATTGTTAGAAACACCAACGACATATTTACAAAAGATTTTACATTTTATTATATAATATTAAGACTTTTTTATGTAAAAATAATTATGTCAATTATAAATTACAGCTGTACAAAGTGTGTAGCTGCATAATAACTGTACATTTGTTTAATTTTATAAATTAAAAGTACGCTTAACGGTTCCGACAGACGTCCGAAGAAAACTTGTTTTTCGTCTAAAAAAAAAAAAATCACTTGCAGTGCCCCCTTCCAGGTCCAAATGTATTTTCAAATCTTTTAAGAACCCATTCGAATATACACAGAAAATTTCATCCAAATCGGTCGAACCGTTTAGGAGTTAGGTGACAACTACACGTACAGAAGAAATTCTAATTAATTTACCTAAAAGTGAAATTAGAACCAGAAAAACTAAATACAAACGGATGAAAAGTTTTAGCTATTTCTTTATTTACGCTAGGTATTCAGGTTTCTAGAAAACCTTAGGTACTTACTCTAAAGAGTTTAATAAAAAAGCTCCAGTATCAATCTTATTTCATTCACATCGCAATATCTATTTACCTTCGTTTTTCCAGACTCCAGACTCTTTTCTATCCATTCAGACGAGATTTCTATCTCCAATTTCGAAGAAAATACTTTTACCATCTAGTCTTGGGTTTGACAGTAAATAATTATACCCTATCTTGGCTTATAAAGTTGGAAATATATCAAGAACCCTTTCAATCGTTTCTATTGGCCAGCTAAACGACGTAGTAGGCTGTTCACTGCAATCATATGACAAATAATACCCGGTTCAGGCCGAAAACCGGGTCGCAATCGGTCAAAATGTCCATTTCTGTCCGCTATAACAGCCAATCAACCTAGACCTCTAACGTCTAGCGAAGCGGTAACAACGCTAAGTATCATAGAGGTCTACACTTCCTGGTTGTATGAAAAATGACATTTAGTATCGTATTACGAAATACAGGACGTTGTACGATAACACGGAGTAATGTGACTTTATTTTACACGTCTCGGGAATCGATACTCGCTTTCACAACGATTTCACGCTAATAGCTGAAGCATTAAGGTTGAGAATTGGCTGTTATGTATCTAGCCAATATTGCTATCTAGATAAATTGTAGCGTCGAAATGTGTAAAAAATAAGGTCATGTTTGCGTTCAAATAAGCGGAAAAATCCGGTTTAAAGCGGTTGCAACCGGCGCGCGTCGGTAAGCACTGGATTATTAGGTGCATGCTGGCTTTAAGTGGATTTGCTTATTCCAAGCCAAGTGAAAATTCGTCTTAAAATGTTTCACAGCTGTATTTTTTAAATCGTTTGATTTATTACTGCAGTTTCCTGAAATCTAGTTAAATCTTGTGTTTATATTGTTAAAAGCTTGCCGAGCTTAACCGAGTTACGTAGTTTTGAGTGCTTCTATTCAAATTTAATGTACACAAGACTCGTGTAATTTTCACGACCTTTGTAGCTGTTGGTGTGAGCAGAGCTTTGGGTGAAGTCATGGAGTTGATTAAGGTATTTGTGAGTTGACTGTTAGGATCCAGTCAAACAGAATATTGTTAGGCGTTTCGCTTTTTTGGTGTTACTAGTTTATACCTAAATAATATTTTGTTGCTATAGGAGTAATCGGCGCACGGACGCTCGTGAGAAAATTTCAACTGTCTACCTATCAATAGTACACCTCAGAATAGTACAGATTGTGTGGAAGGTTTCATGAAAACTTCAGGCTTTTTTTCAATGCCATCTTCATCATAGCAATGCAACATTTAAAACTAAAATTATAACACTTGTTATTTGTTTTTCAAATTTACAAACAGTTCTTTTTTTAATATTCCACAACTATCACACAACGCAGTCTAGTCCCAAGCTAAGCAGAGCTTGTGATATGAGTACTAGACAACTGATAAACATACTTATATATTTCTAAATATACATTATAGATAAATTACACTCAGACACAGAACGAATGATCATGCTCATCACACAATCATTTGTCCTGGGTGGAATCGAACCCACGACTATCGGCATAGCAGTCAGGACCACTAACCACTAGACCAACAATTCAGTCAAAGTTGCAAATCTGGTGTCACTGTGTTTTATATCGAACTCCTGAACTGCTTAACCGATTTTTATTTAGATTTCATTGGATGATTTACCCACACACAAAAGTTGCTTTAAAACTATTTTCGTACTGAGATTTTTCAAAATTAAACTCAGTTTGTTTCTCTCACAATTTTTTTAACCGTGGAGTTTTTACGGGCATGTTAGCTAAGTCCGGCTAACGAGCTGCGAGCAGCTATACGTCTTCATTAAGTACAGCGCGGTTTTACAATACTGCTGACTGAAATGTATAACTATTTTGATTCTTATTTCTTTATTGTACACAAAAATATAACATAATATACACCGTTAAATTTTGGTTGTTTTAATCCCGCGGGGGGTCGATTCGGTACATGAAACACTATCGATTTGTGAAGAGAAAATTAAAATTAAAGTACTTTTTTAATCTCGAATTAATTTACGCATGCACGAAATTATTGTCTTGAAGTAAACGTCAGCTAAGCGAGGTCAAAGAACTGTGGGTAGTTAGTACGCAACGACCGACAGCTATCTACAAGGTCATTGACTCCTTTACTTAAATTAAACGATTAATTTCGTACGTGCGTATATTTACTCGAGCTTTAGAAAAAAAGTATTACGTTTTTTAAGTTTAATCTTTACAAATCGATAGTGTTTCATGTACCGAATCGACCCTCCGCGGGATTAAAATGACCAAAATTTAACGGTGTATACGTATGTAGTTTGTCTGCTGAGATTTTCCTGTCCGATTATAATTTTGGTGTCTTCAAGGCTAGAGTGAATAGGCTCTTAATAAACTAGTGCGCCTCACCATCAAAGATTTCATCACTGCTTAACATCAGGTGGGATCGCAGTCAAGCACTAGTTTATATAAAATAAAAAAAAAATACAGACAGTTCATGTACAAAGGCGAGCTTAACTCAGCAATGAGTTTTCTCCCAGGAAACCTTTGAGTTATAGAGAGAGAACATATCCGAGGGCAGGATCCTGTGCACAATATAAACCTACATAACTAAGTCTAATATGTAAATATATTATACATAAGTCCAATATAAATATCCGTAGAGACCCAGCCTGCTAGCTGCAGGCAGGCAGGGTCGAAGCCTGCTGGGGTCAAGGGCCGTTTTCTGAGAGGAAGGCTCAGCCCCGGCATGATAGGCAACGAACGAACGGGATAGGTTTTTAGTCAGTAAGAGTCTGACACTATTTCCCGCTCCGCCCAAGGGCGGGATCTGTCTACCATAAAAAAGTCCAATATAAACATATGCCGCCAGTCTTTGGGGCACATCGCCGGTCGACAGCGATGCGAAAGAGTTTTTTGACGCCATATTTTAGTTAGTCGTAGTTAGCGTAGGGATTTTATTCTGTAATATAGTTAGATAAGTATTGTTTAAGTCAATTATATGTTTTTATAATATTAAAATCGGAAATAAAGTCGAAAATATTTGGTTGATAAATGAGGTTTTATTTTGCAATGTATTTTGATTTTGTTTAGATAATCTAGACAACTGTCTATGGTTTGGTCATATAGTAGAACACAGTTATGCCCGATCCACCCCTAGCTTGACAGATAAAATGTTTTTTCTTTTTGCAATTATTTGTGTAGATGCACAGGCAGAAACACGTTTTCTTTCTTTTTCTTCTTTCTTTAAATGGATTTTAAAAATACTTTTACACGTCGATTTTTTGAGCTAATTATGTTAAAGGATAATAATTGCGTTTGTTTTATTTTATTGAAAACGTAATAAATATGAATAGCGGCAGGGGTTGATCTTTACTTACGCCGCAGCAAGTAGGGGCCCAGCAGGGCCGAAGCCTACGGGGCCAAAGGTTATGTGAAAATGAAACCACGGAACCTGGGACAAAGGCAATGAATGGAAGGGTAGGTTTTTAGTCAGTAAGAGTCTGACACTATTTCCCGCCCCACCTAAGGGCGGGATTTGTAATTGGATGATTTTACCTACCATAAAAAAAAAACTTACGCCGCAGCCGACGCTGAATAAAACCTGGTCGTTGGAAGTCGCAGTGTTTGTCGTCGCAGTGCAGACAGCGAGCAATAGGTAGCTCGCCGTCCAACCGTCTGGTAAGGTCTAAACCCGAGTCGACGACGCGTAGCATTCCACGTGCGTCTCAAAGAAATGTCAGCAAAATAAAGCGGCCTAATCATCTGATGCCTGCTATGGCATCTGAAGGAACGCTGGTGGGTTTTAGTCAGTGAGTAAAAGTTTGACCATCCCTATCGCTCCGCCCAGAGGAGGGATCAAAAAAATGTTTTATCGTGTTACCTAGTCAGTCATTTTTTGTAAATATTGGTATTCAGTTGCGTTAGTACCTATGTACTGACTGAAAAACTTCATGGCAGTTGGTTTATCCCAACTGCCATGAAGTCTTTCAGTCAGTAGGTACTAGTACTGCTAATGAATATATTGTTATAAAAAAAACAATTATTCAAAGGGAAAATATAATTTTTAACGTTATATAAAAAAAAAATTATGAAAAGAGACAGTATATAAATTTATAATCTTCTATCCAAAAAAGAAAATGTATTTAAAGGGAAAACATAATGCACATTCAATATCAGAAAGAAAACGAAACAGAATTACAGCAGACGTCAACGAACTACATTAAAAAAATAATTCCAACAAAAAATACCGTTACATTCCGTCAATTTTTAAAATAACTTTTTATCCAATATTTTATTCAAAAGTCAAAAATCCTGGCATTTTAAAAATCATGTACATAAATTCCGTTGCAAGCGATTTTCTTCGCTTCGCTTTTCAAATCTAATTTGCATTTCAAATTTCGAAAATTGTAAAACGCTGTGGACGCGCTATGAAACAGTATAAAAACCTTTTTCGTGATTTAATTTTATAATTAACTTGTTTGCTGGACATGTGGGTAGGGAATAAGAATTATGGAAACATGGCTCGGGTAGGTAATGTTTAGAATATAATTTTATTATAATTAATCAATTTATGGGTTAAAACTCTGAAAGAGGTTAGGGTTTAGGGTAGATTTATAATTATACAGAATTATTTTAAAAAAATTGTTCAATATTCTTGTCACTACTCGCGTACTTTTTAGAGTTCCGTAAAGGGTAAGAACCCAAATACGAAAAATCCGCGCACTTGGCTGGTTTTATATATTTTTTTCTAAGTCCCTAAAAAACAAAAACCTAGAAGAACTTGGACATTTTACTTTAAAATTGTGTAATAATTAATTGCCAAGCTAGGAGGACTACTTCGACGCTTGAGTATACTGTGTTTTTGTATTATATGTACATAAGTAGGTTAAAATAGTTTAGTTAATATTTAAGATTTTGTACATGTGAAGATATCATTTGTAATAAATAAAAGAAAATCCAAGCAATAAATAAAAATAATTAAAACATCTTTATATCTAGTGTAGCCTCACCCTAAGTACTAGTGTTGTGCCTCGTCTGCCACTTAAATTCCCGTTGGCAGTTAGTTTGAATTCTGCAAGCCTTTAATCCTCTCCCATTACAGACTTTTTTGGCTACGAAATACTGGGGTAATTTTTTTTTTTCAGCTTTAAAAGGGTGGTGAATTGGATCATGTATTAAAGGTGAAATGTGAGTAAAAACTGGGCGAATATTTCATGAATGCGAAATGATGTAATGAAAATACTCGTACTTGTTAGTGAGGGCTTAGGGATGTGAATCCCGGTTTTTATTCGAATACCGGTTTGTTTTTGGACTTCATTTAGTACGGTTGATTGCTCTGTTAGGTTTTATTGCCTTGTACGAATATTCGTTGCCTACTTAGGCAAACGACCAGATGGGTAAACCAGAGATAGATGCGTTCGTCACTCGTATAGTATTACAAAATGTGTCATTATGCGATGTTCGAAAATCTTTTAACGAGTTTTTTTTCTCTTAACCAATTACATGTTTTTTTTTTTATGCTAGGTAAAATCATCCAATGACAAATCCCGCCCTTGGGCGGATCGGGAAATAGTGTCAGACTCTTACTGACTAAAAACCTACCCCGTTACTTCGTTGCCTATCGTGCCGGGGCCTGGCATTCCTTTCGGAAGCTGACCCATGACCCAAGCAGGCCTCGACCTTTAAAGTTATTTTTTGTTTAAAATGTTAGTTTTGCCAATGATTAAGTAATGGTTGTTACGAGTATAATATCTATTCAGCTACAGATAGCTATTGGAAGGTGGACCAGAATAATATGTATCCTCCTTTATTAGAATATACATTAAAAAAATCCTCCGATCCGCTGTCGATTTGAAGTGTATCCAAAAGGCATAGCATTATTACGTTGAATGGCAATGCTCAATCTCTGGTCGAAGTAAAATGTATGGTTTATATCACCTGATGGAAAGCGATGATGTGGCCGACAATGGAACATGCTTGCCTAGAAGTAACCTATTCACTCTTAACTTAAACACTCCTAGGTTGTAACTATCAGGAAACAGACTCCCGCAGAATTCTACTCTTTAGCTCCAGATGCTAAGAAATTATATATTTTCTTGGAAATTAATTTTACCTGAATTGGATTATTTATAGTGCTAACACACACTCCAATTTAGTACGATGGGTTTGGTCGATTCCGTACCAAGTTCGAGCCAGGTTTTTATTTTATTTGGGAAACAAACAATAGTACATTATATATAATATCTAAACACACAGTATGCTATTAGCAAATGCATAATCCACTACGTTTCCACATGTTACTAGTTAATAAATAGTTACTGTTAATAATAATTACGCTGAGTCACGCTCGAACTTGGTACGGATGGACCACGACATTGGTAAGACGGACCGATCCGTCCAAACCAACCGTCGTACCAAGTTGGAGCGTATGTTAATACTGTTAGTAATGGCCCAGTAGGGCCGAAGCCTACTGGGGCCAAAGATTAAGTGAAAATCCCTGGGACGAAGGCTATGAATGGAACAGGGTTTTTTTTTATGGTAGGTAAAATCATCCAATGCCAAATCCCGCCCTTGGGCGGAGCGGGAAGTAGTGTCAGACTCTTACTGACTAAAAACCTACCCCGTTCCTTCGTTACCTATAGTGCCGGGGCCGGGTATTGTTTTCGGAAGCTGACCCATGACCCCAGCAGGCTTCGACCCTAGGTTTCTAGTCAGTAAGAGTCTGACACTATTTCCCGCCTCACCCAAGGGCGAGATTTGTCATTGGATGATTTTACCTACCAAAAAAAAACACTGTTAGTAATAAAACTGTATGTTCTCACAAAAAAACAAGTCTTAGCATTCCTCTATAAAACATAATGCTAACCATGTATAGTCTATTTTGCTCAACCTTTTAATGTTACTTCGCTTCTAATGAAGTAAAAAGATGTTAGTCTAATGGAGGCTTCGTACGAACATATTTTTTTACATTTACTGGGTAAAAGGGTGGAAAATGGAGGTTAGTAATGTGTGATTGTACTATTTGCGCACGTTTATTGTTTCGGGTAATATCTACTAAGGTATTAAGCGTGGCGCCCTATTTTTTGAAGTTTCCGTACCGTAAAACGGGGTGAATAGAAACACAGGGGTGAATAGAAACAGAACTTTGGTTTGGAACTTTGATACCATATTATCGGCTTCTACCAAAGCACCGACTTTTTAGAATAAAAAATTGTTAATAAATTGATAAGGCTAAAGGCTGAAAAAATTATTTAAGTAACGTGAAAATGTCCTTTAAAGTTTTGTTTCTATTCACCCCATTTTACCTGGTACCTAAAAGATGCGGTTTGTTTATGAGGTGGGATTTCATCAAAGAACTTCTCCTGATCTTGGCGGAGTTTTCACGCCATAATCGTGGTGGTAAGTCCCTCTTTGAAGAGTGGCTGAAGAGGTGTCACGGCGACCTCATCTTTCGCATGACGCTTGTCCTCAAGGGACATGGTAAGTTCGGGAGCTTTCTGCATTGGATTCAGGTGGAAGAAATGCCCGGGTGTCGCCATTGTACAGACCGCCTGGAGGATTCGGTGGAGCATATGATGGAAGCGTGATTCGTTTTGTTGGTGCACCGACTTGTACACCTTCTCCCGATCTGGGTGAAGCGGGTAGGTGTACGCTGAATGTGTGTGATCATCGCGATGGATGTGAAATCGTAGCAATTGGCACAATTTTAGCGGTTCACGCGCTAGAGGCGATTAAATGATAAATGATATTTATTTTTGCAAATAGCGTTTTAAAAACACTTTTACATGCCAATTTTTTTTTTCGTCTGTTTAAACTAGATGAGGCCGGTGTTTCCTAGCTGACTACCCTGAGAAGAAACACCGAAACAAACTCAGGGGTCAAAGTTTCTTTTAAAGTCCATACACAAACATGTAATGGTTAAATCATATGAGAACCATGCAGATTGGAGTCTGTGATGATCTTTTGAAGAAAGAACCACACAGTGCTGAGTGGACCTGTCCAGTCAGTGCAAGCATTTGTCAGTATTCGTGTAGCTCAACTCAAGACTAAACTAGAGGGGCTGAACGACTTGACGAACAATACCAAAGAAAGGATATTAAGTTTAAGGAGTCATCTCTTTCTTCTGCTATCTTCCGGTTGTTTTGATTTAATTTAAGCCATTTAAAACACGAGTTTTAGGTCGCGAGCTCAAACCTGGTGACCACCACTGCTCCAAAATCGAAAATCAAAAGTAATTTAACTAAAAAACGAAGTCTTTTTAGAATCCTTTCTAAAAATAACCAGCCTTCACCTAAGTAAATGAGGCTTTCATTGAAAAACCTCCAGTGGAAATATGAAAGGCGCACCGGTTGGCATCCTCAATCATAATCAATCATAGTTGAATGTTGGCAGCTCTGGAGCCATTGTTTTTCTTTTTTTTTTCCCTCCCTTCCCGAGTGCATTTCGGTGAAAAATGGTGGGTAGTTTTTTGTAAACATTGTTTGTTTGTTGTTTAGTTATGTTTCGTTGGGGTTGATAGTCGCTGGGGTGTTATTTTATGAAAGTGGTTGTGGATTTGGTTTTTAAGGTTCTGTACCTCAAAAGGAAAAATGGTACCCTTATAGGAACACTTTGTTGTCCGTGTGCCTGTCTGTCTATCAAGACTTTATCTCGGTAACGCGCAGAAATATCGAGTTGAAAATAGTTGAAATTAAAACCATAAATTTAGGTCAGCGGTTCCTTGAAGCTGTGAAAAATCAAATTTCTAAGTTAACGAAAAAATTATACGGCCGTTTTTGTCGCATATAACATATATTTCGACACTCTCAAGGGAATCAAAATTCATAGGGTACTTCCCGTTGACTTAGAACCCTGAAATTTGGCATGAAGCAAGGTCTTATAGAACAAGTATAGGACTAAATCTGTAAACTGGAAATATGTAGTTACGTAATATATATATATATTTTTCGATGCAGAAAATTATTATCAAGACTGATTCGGGAATTGATCAATTTCATAAGTTAGTTTGTCCGGAACCCTCAGTGTGCGAGTCCAACTAGCACTTGTTTCTTTTTTTTTTTTTTGTCAAAATCTGGCAAGATAATTATAACATAATTATGTGTATACACTGAGGTAAATCCTGTATGCAATGCGAGAAGAGAGTTTTTTTTTGAGTTGAGAATTTATTAGATAACTTCTCCCGCTCTGTGGCGGTGCGAGAGGACATGTCAGACGTTTGGACTAGACTAGGTAGTCCCAAACTAAGCAGAGCTCGTGTCATGAGTACTAGACTACTGACAAACATACTTAAATATTTCCAAATACATATTTATTATCACTGATATATTATAAGGGCAATACATTATGTGCTAACATCGCAATCAGAAACCTGGACTCGAAACCAACACATCTATGATCAGTGTTATTACAGTCACAAACGTATGTTTACCGGAATCTCTGTCCTTGTCTATCAGTGAGTCTGATAGACAAGGACAGAGATAAGAGCCGGGGCTGTCGGGCGAGTGAAATTGCGTTAGCCGCAATTAGGCAACGGGGCCTGATTTCAGCAGTCCACGTACTAGATGCGAGTCATCTACCTTCCGCTATTTTGATTTGATCATAGCTTATATACTATACCACATAGTATAAAACAAAGTCGCTTCCCGCTGTCTGTCTGCTAAGATCTTTAAAACTAGGCAACGGGTTTTGATGCGGTTTTTTTTAATAGATAGAGTGATTCAAGAGGAAGGTTTTTGTGTATTATAAATGCATAATATATTTAATATCACCATTGCACCCGTGCGAAGCTGGAGCGGGTCGCTAGTTATAGACAAATTACACACAGATAATCGTGCTTAACATATAAACATTAGTCTTGGGTTGGAATCCAACTCACGACCTCTAGCATAGCAAACAGGGCCACTAACCACTACACTAACAGGCCAGTCATAAGCACTTTACCAACTAGCAAGCATAGATTATCAGATAATTCCAACTACGAAACAACAGTAATTTTTTTTCATTAATCTACTTTTAAAAGGTGATATGAGTTCCAGCAAACAGTTTGACAAATTAAAAGCATCGCCAATGTAATTTCCCTAGTGCTACATCGTCATAATTTCATAACAGTATCAGTGCACATGCCACTATTAGCTATTACGACCAATCAGCTAACTGCTGTGGGTACTGGGGCTGTGATGCGGAGAGATGTCGGTTTGCTAGATGTGTTATGGTGGGCGATATTTGTTACTGTTTATATTAAAATAGCTTTTGCCCGCGGCTTTGCTCCCGCTCTACCCTACTCTAGCCTACTCTACCCTACCCTACCTAAGAACCTTTTTCTGAAATAACAAACACAACAAAAAAAATTTTTGCGAAATCGGTCCAGCCGTTCTCGAGATTTACGCTTAGCAACACATTCAGCGACTCATTTTTATATTATAGATTAGTTAACCCGATAGATTTTGTCCTGTCTTAGCTATGAACTGCCAAACGCGTGAAGTTTTTTTGAATTTAGCTTCACTTTTTTTTTGGACTGACTTATATTTAATAGATAGTGAGTTATGAGTATACATCTGGATGGATGGATTGTGTGAGGAGCTATACACGGCTAAATTTTATCCGTTTTAATCCCATGGAGGGTCGATCCGGTACATGAAATACTATCGATTTGTAAAGATAAAATGTCAAAATGGAGTTACTGGCAGAAATTAGTTTTAAATGTATTTTTACTTACTACAATATAGGTCTACTACACTTAAGTTATTATGGCGGTAAGGCCCCTCTTTGAGGCGTGGCTGGAAAGACCTCACGGCGTCCTAACGTTCCGCATGACCCAGGTTCTCACCGGACACGGTAAGTTCGGGAGGTTCCTGTTCCGGATTCGTGCGGAACCGACGCCCGGGTGCCACCACTGCGTGGACTGCCCGGAGGACACGGTGGAGCACACGGTCGAAGTGTGCCCCGCTTGGGCACAGCATCGCCGTGTTCTCGTGAGTGCGATCGGCAGCGGCGATCTCTCGCGCCAGGCCCTGGTACGGGCCATGGTCCGAAGCGAGGAGGGATGGCAGGCGGTCGCCTCCTTCTGCGAAGCAGTAATGCTAGCAAAGGAGGAGGCCGCACGCGAGAGGCAACGGCCCACAAGGCCCAGCCGCCGCGGGGATTCCGATTCCGATCCTGATTTCCAGCCAACGTAGACGCGGGCTTGCGGACGGCGAGCTATGGGTAGCTCGCTGTCCGACCGTCCGGTAAACATCCGGACCAAGCCCAGGTCGTCAACGGCGCGCACTGTTCCCGCGCGCCTCAAGGAGTTGTCAGCAAACCGTAGAGACCCAGCCTGCTAGCTGCAGGCAGGCAGGGTCGAAGCCTACTGGGGCCAAGGGTTTGCTTCCGAAAGGAAAGCCCGGCCCTGGTATCTAAGGCCACGAAGGAACGGGGTGGGTTTTTAGTCAGTAAGAGTCTGACACTATCTCCCGCTCCGCCCAAGGGCGGGAGATGTCATTGGATGATTTTACCCACCACAAAAAAAAAAAAAAACTACACTTAAGTTAAGTCGGATAATAACATTTAAGTACCTACCCAATTACATCAGCCCTTCCAGCAAAGTACTATCAACGACAGATGTTTTAGTATCCAGCAGTATTTTTTAATGAGTTCGTCCGAGTGACTTTATTAACTACCCCAGGTAATTAGCAAATGAACTCAGTTTTCATGTTTCGCTAGCAAATAGTAAATCCGGTGATTTCACTGATAGTACTTTCATACAGGTTTTTTTTTATGGTAGGTAAAATCATCCAATGACAAATCCCGCCCTTGGGCGGAGCGGGAAGTAGTGTCAGACACTTACTGACTAAAAACCTTCGTTGCCTATCGTGCCGAGGCCGGGTATTCCTTTCGGAAGCTGACCCATGACCCCAGCAGGCTTCGACCCTACCTGCCTGCAGCTAGCAGGCTGAGCCTCTACGGTTAGCTGACAGCTCCTTGAGGCGCGCGGGAACTGTGCGCGCCGTCGACGACTTGGGCTCGGTCCGGTCGGTTACCGGACGATCGGACAGCGTGCTAACCATTGCAAGCCGTCCGCAAGCCCGCGCGTAATTTCATACAGGTTGTTTTTTAGTGTAAGCTGATGCCGCTTTAAACGTTGCAACCTACTGGGCCCAAAAACTTTGAGGGAAATGGAAACCATCGATTCGCGAAGAAAAAGTGAAAGCTAGACAAATAAAATATTCACAGATGATGCTGATTTCTACAACCCCATTTCATGACCAAGCAATCGCTTGGCTGGATGAGATGGCAGAATGCGATAAGGCCACCCATTGTATGTTTTTAAATTTAAGGCTCAACGTGTATCATTTTTTATCTTGGTGTACAATAAAGTATATAAAAATAAATAAATATCTGTTGCCGCTTTAGAATCAAATACCAAAAATAGAATAAAATAAATATTAAAGTGAGGCTCTCATATAACAAACCTGATATTTTTTGGAAACCTTCGTGCGCAAGTCGGACTCGTACATGGCAGATTTTTTTTTATTTGTTTTTCTTTTCGTTACAAATTTTGATGAGAACTGTAGGTACCTGAAAAGAAAAAGGTTATAATTAGATAATGTTACATGAAGCTCATGAAAGTTATATTACTATTCTAATTTAGGGGCAGAAAGGCATTGATTGAAAATACCAAAGGAAAATGCATTCAGAAATAAAATTGAACATATCAGTGTGGTTATCGGAGTGGTTCTAGTGAGATAAAAATCGTAAGCGGCGTTTTGCCGACAATCCGAAGTGTTTTACGCAAATTTAAAGCGATGCGGCTGCAGTGTCATACGTGCGCGTGAAGTTACTACACCGCAAGTTGCGCAGAAAATATCAAACCAACTGAATAGCTGCTCCGCACCCACGTGCGTTTGGTGATGAACATGCCGCTTCGCTGTGTGATCGCATTCACGTTGAATCGCGGACGTGGGACACCGCGTCTAGTCTGCGGACTTATCTCCTAATCTTGGGCGTCTTTTGAAGGTAAGAAAAAGTTTCTAGAGAACTAAATAGGTTAGTAGAAAAATGATCACTTCTGGCAAAACATACAGTTTACGTTCCTAAGTAGGTACATAGAGTATCGTAAATAATAAAAGAGAAGAATAAAAGGGTACTTAAAGCTTGCTCAGAGCTATAAGAACGTTTTAATATGGCAATAAGACCGCTGCCAAGTGCGGAAAGGATATTAAAGTTTATAACAATAAACAGAATTATGAAATTTTATCACGATTTTCTTCGTTTTTCGGGATGTTAAAACGGATTTACTTTATAGGAATTAACATAACCGGAGCTGGCAGTTTATTTACTGTGTCAATATTCTTGGTAGCATAGCTTAGCATAGCATCAGCCTTATAATGTTCCCACCGCTGGGAAATCCACCACGCAGGTCCAGTACGGGTTGGTGGATGTCACATATCTTCGCATTTTTGTTCTAAGACATGCCGGTTTCCTCACGATGTTTTCCTTCACCGACTTTGATTGAATTTATTTCATCACCACTGCTCGGTGATGAAATAAATTACCCCTAACTTGGTTTGAACCCGCGACCTACAACTCGTTTACCACTCGGCCATCACTGCTCCTGCTTCATTGGTAGGGAAACCACTCCCGCTCTGGGTAGAGCAAGAGGAAGAGTCAGAATTGTGAGGTGAAATTTTCAGGTGTGGCTTCAGTTGCCCTTTGCATCCAAGGCCCACGGACATTCATCCGAATATTCCTACAGTACTGGTAGGCATAAATGTATAGGCTCACTTCTTCTCCGACACCTTTTTTTACAAATCATTCAGTCTTGACTTATAGATCCCAAGTCTTGGGTCTTTAAGTCAAGAGTGAATAAGTTACTTACAGGTAAGGGTACTCCACATCGTCGCTTACCATTAGGTGAGATAGTTTTTAAGAAGTAATTCTTCAGGGGCTTTGACAGTGTCAGACTTTTGCTGACTAAAAACCTACACCGTTCCTTCTTTTCCTTTCATACCAGGCCCCAGACAAAACGTGCTCGGGCCGGACGGTTACGGGATGGTCGGACGGCAGACTACCCACTGCTCGCCGTCCGCAAGCCCGCGCCTGCGGTTGCCGAAAATCGGGATCGGAATCCCACAGGCTATGACAGTAACTTTGGTTTTCCTGCGGATATCTTCATTCATTCAAGAGTAGTATTGTAAATTCCTGAAATAATCTAAAAGTAAAATATAAACTTTTACTTCGCCAACTCGATGGTTAAGCAGAATAATTACGTACTTTAAAATGAACCATTTAGTTCATTAGTAACCTTACGTAGCTAAGAGAAAATTGAAGAGAACTTGAATATGTATAATTAAAGACACAAAGAGAAAATAAAGAATTTTCCTGTGAATAAGTTGTAGTGCGTGCACCACAGTTATTTTCTAAGAGCCTTAACAAAGAAAGCAAATATATAGGAGTAGAAATTGTATCTATAAAACTAATATTATAAAAGCGAAAGTTAGTATTATTCTGTCAGAGAAATGGCCCACGTGAAAGCAAAAAAATAACCAAGGGGAACATACTGCCATATTGCAAGGTCAATTCCTGCATGGTACATTTTGTTACACCTGCAGAAAGTTTGTCATTCGCACGAGCCGTAGGCGTGTTAGCCGACTCTCAAGAACAAAATCATGTATGAAAAAATATTGATTTAAGGCACAGTAGTAGTAGGTAAGTTTAAATAATAAGATAGAGTTCAATTGGCTATTTTAATAAGTACAAGGATAATTAAAAAATAGTGCCATGTAGTATTTAGTATGTACTAAACGAACATGTAAAAACATGTATTATACTACATTTCGTCTAATTTTTCCAAAAGATTTTGTTCTTGGGGGACCCGTCAATATAATTTCCTTTTAGAAGTGTGCAAAAATAAGCAAAAACAAATACAGTAAAAACAATATATCAAGCTAACCTACCATTTCATTTACAACCTCTAATGTTGGTACCTGTGACATTTGGCCACATTAATGGCAGTTCGTCCACTTTAATTACAATTACGCACCTTTTACTGTGTCGCCATTTGTAATATTAACGAACTGTGAAAATTTACTTTCGTTTTGAGAGGTAAGTTGTTTAACATTTACGAACAAGGGCAGAAAATGCGGCTCTATGTGATATGGGTCTATTTTTATTTTTATTTATTATCCACTTCATCAACAAATTTACATTTGTGTCGAATGTTTGAAAATTTAACAATATTTGTAACACATTACACAACATTCTAAGAAATAAAAAACAATAATCAAGACATGCTGGCACTGTAAGTTACCAGGTAATTAAATAAAAATACATTCCACATTAATATCATAGTTAAAATACAATAACAAAAATAAAAATGCTAAGTGTCAATAAAATGTAAATAATGTCAAAAAAGAGAAAAAAATATAATGTCAATATAGATCTAGAAATTTAATATCAATAAAGTCCGTTATGATATAATGTCATGGGTTTCAATAAAAACCTGAAACACAAAGGTAACAGAAGTATTTATTAATTTTGGTACAACGAAATAGATAGTAACACTAAAAATTTCAGCTCAATCGGTAACCGGGAAGTGGATCGAAAATTTGCAAGATAAATGATCACAGAAAAACATTGGGACAGGTGAAACTAAATAAAAGCTTGTAAAATACGTTAATCCTTTTGTAGGATAGTTATTTTTGATCAAATACGTACTTCTTCATAGGAGCGCTCGGGGAGAAACGTCACTTCAACCTGGCAAGCCTCGGGATCATTGACGGGACCTCGTGAAGATTCCCGAGGCTGCCCGAGCGGGCAATCGGGTGTTTTGGCGACTAGCGGCGAACAGCGGTTGGCTACATTTGCCATTCATCTCGATCGCTACATTTTAATTCTGTCTTCTCACAGAACCGCAAACTTTCTAATAATATTGTCTTCTATTCATTAGTAAACAAATTCAATCTAGGGTTGCTCTCTACGAGCGCGTTGAGCATCGTTAGCATACCCGGTATAAGGGGGTGGATCGAGCTACAGTGCGATAAAATGGACATAGATATGAAGGACACAGGTTAGCTTTTAGTCTGTAAAAGATTGACTACCCTCCCACCCTGGAGCGAAAGAAGTCATTGGACGAACGATGAATAAAAAAAAATTCTAAATGAACTAACTCAAACTAATAAAATCGAGTTATTCAATAAAATGTACGTACAGGCCAGCATGGGTTCAATTAATAGGCTAGTGACCTGACTAGGGACTTCGAGCATCATCGATATTAGATTATTCATTGCTATGTTGTCGATGTTGCAACCAACTAGATTAATTTGCCATTGGCCTTGCCTTTTTTTGTAGCTGTCAAATCACACTAGATAAAGGAATGAGCAGAGGTTGCCTCCTTCTATGAAGAAGTAATGCTAACAAAAGAGGCAGCCGCACGCGTGATGGAACGGACTTCCTGGCGCCCCAGCCACCGAGATCCCGACCCCGATTATCAGAATCCGTAGTGAGCAATTGGTAGCTCGACGTCCGACCGTCCGGTAACCACTCAGACCGAGCCCAAGTCGTCGACAGCGTGTAGTGATCTACGCGCGCCTCAAGGAGATGTCAGCAAAACCGTAGGGGCCCAGTAAGGTCGAAGCCATGGGGTTTTACGAAAGAGAACCCCGGGACCCTGGAACGTAGACAAAGAAGGAACAGGATTGGGTTTTCGTCAGCAAGTCTGACACCAAAGTCGAAAAGATGTCATTGGATGATTTCCTAGCTAAAAACAAAATCACACATCAAATTGAACATTTGTAGAAAAATAAAGAAACAAAAACGAGTTTTCATCACCACCTTGGAGAGGTGACCTTAGCTTGCTTTCTTGTGACCTCGTTACACTCTTACTTCGGCGACCTCATTGTCCTGACCTTGGTCAGTTCCGATCGCATACGGAACCTATCACTGCTACAATTATCGTTGGTTCAACACTTTTTGCGAAGCGTGACGTCAGAATTCTGTTTTTTGTTGGTTTGGCAGTTGCGTGTTGCCTAGCAAGAAATTTTGTTTGCGTGTTTTAGGCTGATATTGTTACACCGGTTTCTTTTGTACTATAATAAAGGGATTCTCTTAGTTTGATTCTGTAAAAAGCAATTTCTGGTCTTCAAAGAAAAAGTAGATAAACCATTTTTGTGTTTAAACTTTTTTATCTTTGATTTGTGGAAAATTTGAGCAACTTTTGCTACTACAGCTTTTGAAATATACCTGGTCTACGAGTAGATGTAGCTAGTACTATGTCAATAGTTTCGTTTGTGAGTATAGCTGTACATATTCGACAGACACACGAAATCCTAAACCAATAACAATTTATGGCAAAAACCTTGAAATTCCAATTTAAAATTCCACCATTATCTACTTCCTTTATTTGGATCTCTTCCCTGAGCGTCTACAGACTTTGCACACATTTTTTTAATACCGTCTTCGGTAGAGACAATATTTATTCAAGGAAGAAAATTGTTTCGTTTCACCGTACAATTTTATTTTTTATTGACGTAAGGACATTATCCAGGAAGGCCTTTATTTGAGAGTCGTTTTCAGTAGGTTGTATTTTAGAGTTCGTTAAGTATATTAAGTTTTTTTTATCAGTTTCTTTTGCGGAAATTCTTGATGTTTTTGAATGATGTAAAAAAGTGTTTGATTGCGATTCCATCTGGTGGTAAGCAGTGATGAAATAGGCGATTATGAATCGCACTAGTTTATTAAGAACCAATTTATTCACTCTAGCCTAAATTATAAATCGGAAGGGAGTCGAGTACTGTACGATTATAATGAAGGTGTCTTCTAGCTATAGGCGAATTCTGTTCTAGGGTGAGGTAAGATGGCGTGTCAAAATTTTACTGACTAAAAACCCAACTATGTTCCTTTATATAAATAAAGGAATAATCTCTGAAAGGAAAAACGTTTTTCGTACCTCACACATTCTTATACAACAAGAATAAAATAGGTATGAAAAAAAAAACCATTAAAATCTGTGTGAGGCTAAAAAGGCGTTTTATCGGCATATATTGCGATTTTCAAAGCGATAAACAACGCAGAGCTGGTTTTCTGTTAGGGTCCCTGAGATGGAACAGTCACACCCATAAATAAACTATCGAAATAAAACAAAAAAATAGTATTGAAAACTTTGATGCGCATTGGAAAATTAGGACAAGGAGGGCCGATCCCAAATAAATGGGATAAAGTCTAGCCAGAAGAAGATTGAAAACATTGAAAAAACGCGTGTATGTGTGTAATGTAAATGTTAAATAAATACTTAAAAATAGTGCACAAAATCTATATATATATAAAAGCGAAATACCACTCACTGATTAATCACGAAATCTCAGAAACTATAACACCTACAAACTTAAAATTTGGCAGGTAGGTTCCTTATAGGGTGTAAACGTACGCTAAGGACGACATTCATGCGGGGGAAGCCGTTGGCAAAAACTAGTAATAAATAAATAATTAACCATAGACAGACGCCTGACGCCTGACGCTTCAACATCATTTATCAAAACCCACTTTTAGAGCTCTAGGTAACTTTTTCAAACGTTCCTACAGTTCAGGTAAACCCATAAGGGAGAGAACTCACGAAGCGGTTTTCTCCCGCTGCCGCCACGGTAGCGGGCCCGCAGCTTCTGTAGAATGCAAATTTATACGTAGAAAATTAAATCAGTTTTCACGACGCGGTTTACCGGCCGCTGTGTGAGCGGTTGTTCGCGGTTGCCGCTGACCGGCGCCTACCGGCACCTCGGCGGTTTGCGCCCGCACGCTCTGCGGTTGTTTGGCGGTGACCGTGCCCTATCAGCCGACGGCGGCGGCGAATCAACCGCCTCGTGAGTTTTGAAATAAAATAGCCATTTTCTCTGCCGTGGCGGCCGCGGAAAAAAACCCGCTTCGTAAGTTCTCTCCCTAAGACTTATCACGATCACAATTGCCATCGTCATTTGCGCTTGAAGTAAAAAACTGCACCGTAAATTAAAAAAAAAAACAATAAAAACAGTATCCTTATACAGCGGAACAGTTTTCAATAAAACAACCGTCACTTCACCGCATTTTTTTCTAAAGAAAAACTAATTATTTCTCGCTTTTCCGCCATTCTTTCCCATTCAACCTCGTTACTGTTCCTTCGCGCCATTTTCTTTTATTCCCTTTGTACTGGTCTCGATATTTCTTAAGGCGACACTTAAGGCCCTTGCTCCCATTTAGTGCCATAAAACAGACTTTCTGAAGCCTACTCCTCGGTAACGGTAGAGTTAATATAGTTATAGATTTGAAAAAAAAAAAAAATAGATTCAAGTATAACATTATCAACGAATGATTTTTTCGTAAGACTAAAAATCTTGCCAAAAAAATAATTTAACAACATGATATTTTTCACTTTTTTTCTCAACTCCTTTCAAACTGCTTTGATCTTTAGAAATGTATTTACACAAAAAAATTGCTGGTTAAGTGTTCTTCAGAATGTACATAGCATATATAAATCAATCAATGTTTCGCTAAAAAATGGTTTTAAAGGTAAGCGGAGCTCTATGCGGGCGCAGGCGGCAATACGAGTATGTGTGCATTTAACTTTGCCCAGATATTCAAGGGACTATACGCCTTAAGGCGACACTTAAAATCGTTTCGCGCTCGAGTGATTGGTGAGTGCATATTGATTGTATTTAGTTGAGAGATGTAATGATAGGATTTGAGGATTGAGAGCTGAGGGATGGAGTTTATTGCTCCTTTTTAACGATTTGGCAGGACGAGCGAGGATGAGTGATGGGAAATTGAGGATGGTTCGATGAGTGAAAAGTTATTCAACGTGGTGGGTTTGCGGACGACGAGTAACGGGTAGTTCGCTGCCCGGCTGTCTAGTAACCTAGTATTCCACGCGCGTCTGAAAGAGATGTCAGCTAAACTGCAGTGCCCCAGTAGGGCCGTTGCCTGCTAGGGTCACGGGCAATTCCTGAAAATAATTCCACGGTCCGAAAATGAAGACACAATCCTTCATTTGCCTTTTGTGTTCTCGATTCTCGGTGTGGTTTTAGTTAAAAACCGGGATAAAGTGTCACTTCTCCCGCTTCAACCTAGAGCGAGAGAAGTTATTGGATAATTACTTGCCTTAAAAAAAGCCAAAGTCACATTGACGCACCCTCTGTTTGACATTTACATAATAATTATTTCTTTGATATAGAAATAATCAAAGTTCACATTAAATATTTTTTTATGAATAGCATTTTTGTTATTCTATACGATATAAGGTCACCCTTGTAAATGTGAAAATAGATCATATAACATTTCGCTCTTTTATTTCTTTTAATGTGTCGTAACTATTTTTTACTTCTGACGCAAAAGAGGTTTTATTTTTGTGAGATGTTACGTCACAACAAATAGATGTATTTCCAACGATTAAGTTACATAACAAAATATGTTTTAGGAGTTTTAGGCGATATTTTTGGCGAGAGTGTATTTCAACTAGTTTAAATCATAAAAAAAAATTGTCGCTTGACCCAGAGCGAGAAAAGTAATTTGATTCTACCCCAAAATAAAGCAGGTATACAATAAGTAGAAAGTAGGAAACGGTGTGGTGTGGTGTGGTAGGTATACATAGCACAGGGATGACGAATTATGGTATGCGTGCCAAAAGTGGCAGGTAGCAATGAAATTCGGACACACAAATACAAAATTACTTAGCATCCAGATAATTGGCAACCACAGAAATCACACTGAGTTTCATATAGAAAAAAATCTTCGATGAAACAAAAAAACTACAATAACAGTTTTTTTTTATGGTAGGTAAAATCATAAAATGATATCCCGCCCTTGTGTGGAGATAGTGTCAGACTCTTACTGACTAAAAACCTACGCTATTCCATTCATTGCCTTCGATCTAGGGCCCCGAGCTTCATTTTCACCTAACCCTTGGCCCCAGTAGGATTCGGCCCTACTGGCCCCTACAGTTTGCTGACAACTCCTTGAGGCGCGCGGGAACAGTGCGCGCCGTAATCAACTTGGGCTCATATAGAAAAAAATCTTCGATGAAACAAATAAAATACAATTACACTGTTGGTATTACAACTGCTTTACCAATTTTGGGATGCATTAAAATAAATAGCTAAGTAAATAGCGTCTAGCTTTTTTTTTCCAATAAATGACAAAACTAAAACATTTGGTATTTTTTTTTTAAATAACATTTTATGACACCATCGTCAATTAGGGTTTGCCATTCCTAGTATAACATACATATGTTGGTATGTCATACCTCTCCCTAATCCTTCGTTCAACACAGTACGTTAAATACAGTGGAACCGCAAGTCAACAAACTTATGCTACTCGTACATACCAACGTACAAACATATGTATATATTATATAGATATGTAATCTGTAGTGTTGTACAACTTAACTCATTAAATACTATCTTATTGCTTAGTTCGGCGCACTTCCGACAAGGAATTTATCTTCAAGGGTAGTGTTTTGAAGGGGAGGTAGAAACACAGGGTAATCTAACTAATTAGGCACTTAAAGGTGGCATGATAGGTAAGATAGTACAACAGTTATGATAGATCGTGATGAAATTGCTCTGAATTCAACCCTTCGTCAGGTTTAAGGTTAGTGAAATTTAATTAAATAATAATTAAAATTTCAGTTTTTTTGCGACTCTCACAAGATTTTTCGCTCGTGTTTGAGAACTATCTCACCTGATGTTAAGCGACGATGTGGAGTAGGCTCGCATTCAAGCATTGGTTACTTCCATATAACATACTGAAGATCCCCAGGTTGTAGCTATCAGTAAACACTGACTCCAGTAGAAAATTCCAGCTAGGCGCAAAATATATGTTTTTCCAAAACGTTTAACATCTCCGCGCCCTTGGGTGAGGCGGGAGATAGTGTCAGACTTTTACTGACTATAAACACACTCCTGTTCCTTGTTTGCCTTTCATACGAAAATCGGAAATCGGAATTGAAGTCCTGGCGGCGGCTTGAGCGGGAGGACCGTTGCCTCACGCGTGCGGCCTCCTCCTTTGCTAGCATTACTGCTTCGCAGAAGGAGACGACCGCCTGCTCTCCTCCTGCTTCGGACCATGCTCTGCTGAAGCGGAGCACACCTCTACCGTGTGCTCTACCGTGTCCTCCGGGCGGTCCACACAGTGGTGACCCGCGGGCGACGGTTCCGCACGAATCCGGTGCAGGAACTTCCTGAACTGACCGTGTTCGGTGAAAACCTGCGTCATGCGGAAGGTGAGAACGCCGTGAGGTCTTTCCAGCCACTCCTAAAAGAGGGAACTTACCGCTATAATTATGGCGTGCCCATCACATGTACCAGTGGCTCAACGCAGTTCGTCAAATGGTCCGATGATGGAAAGCGCTTTAAAAAATTCTTGTTCCTATCAAAGAGATTTGATAATTATGAAAATAACACAATTATTATCAAAGAAGAAGCAACTCATTTATTTCAAATAAACCATTTACTGTCACTTTTGAGTTGTAAAGAAGTGAGTCGGTCAAAAAAAAAAGATGCTAATTGCTCATTTCTAAGCGTGAATATCTATGGAGAAGAATGTGCAAGAAACTCTATGGACACTCTCTCATTATCATAAACCAAACTCTAATAAAACTGCACTCCCACAAAAACTTCGCATTATCATCCGCCATCTTATCTCAGAACTGTCATTTAAATCAAAATGGCCGCTTGCCTGACGCGATACCACCTCAACTTGAAGGCATATTACTTAGTCAAGTTTATATAGCGTTGTTGAGGCTTACTTGTTATGAGGACAGTTCAAGTTTTGGGCGACAATAATGTACTAAGTTTCTATTAAATATTGGCCTCTCTCTAGCTTGGCTTATAGTTCCGACATTTTAGAGGTAGGCTGGCTGCGTATTTGCGATTAGGAATATTAATTTTAGTTCAAAAAAAGGTTTATCAGAAAGACTCAGGATTGTTACATTGATTGTGTCAGGATCGCTACAGGGGCTCCGATGTGTGCAAATTATTGATTTGCATTGATATGAAGTAGTCGTAGCCAGTGGCAGTATAGTGAATATATGATAGGATGTTCTAATTGTATGTAGCTCGCTCTGCTCGTTTAAGCGTTTTCTATTTATGATCACAACAATATTTTTTTTGATAATAAAATCATCCAATGACATCTCCCGCCCTTAGGCGGAGCGGGAGATAGTGTCAGAATTTTACTGAATAAAAAATACATCCCGTTCCTTCGTTGCATCTCATACCAGGGCTGAACCTTCCTTTCAAAAGCAGACTCTTGGCCCGCGCGTGGAACAGTATGCGCCGTCGTCGATTTGGATTCAGTCCGGACGGTTACCGGACGGTAGGACAACGAGCTACCCATTGCTGGCCGTCTACAAGCCCGCGCCTACGGAGGCCGGAATCCGGGATCGGCTGGGGCGTGAGCGCCGTTTCCTTACGCGTGCTGCCTCCTCCTTTGCTAGCATTACTACCGCCTGCCACTTCGCCTCACTTCGGACCATGGCCTGTACCAAAGCCCGGTGCGAGAGATTGCTGCCGCCGATCGCCCCCACGAGGACACGGGGATACTCTGCCCAAGCGGAGCACACCTTTACCGTATGCTCCACCGTGTCCTCCGGGCGGTCCACACAGTGGTGATACCAGTGGTGTCGTTTCTGCACGAATCCGGTGAAGGAACTTCCCAAACTGACCGTATCCGGTGAGAACCTGTGACGTGCGGAAGGTGAGGACGCCGTGAGGTCTTTCTAGCTACTCCTCAATGAGGGAAGTTACTGCCATAATCATGGCGTGCCGTAATAAGTGGTATGGAACACAGATCTCTTCATGGTCAATCGTCGGGTCTCTTCACAATACTACGCCAGGACAATCTGTCCTGGGTTGTAGATTTTAGCAATATCTTTTTTTGAGGTCCCTCTCGATACATAACCACCAGCTCACAGAACATAGATGCTGCAATGAAAACTACAATTTACTCTTCATCTTCCTGCCCTCATCTCATTTTAATTAAGGTCGGCGCAACAAGTATTTTCTCCCATTTGTCCTGTCTACTGTCACGCTATCACTGACTCCCTTTTGATTCATGTCGCTCCTCACACAATCGATCAATCTTCTCAAAGCTAAAATTTACTGTCAATAAAAAATCGGAAGACTGATTAATGACTACATTAGCAGAACTTCAACAACTCAACTTTTCATCAACTTTTTTTTTGAGGTCAGATTATCATTTAATGACTTCTCCCGCTCTGTGGTGGAACGAGAGGGCGTGTCAGAATTTTACTGACTAAAGCCCACTTATATCCTCCAGTTGCCCTTTGTTGCCCTAGTGCCATGGTCAATCTTTTAAACTTATCCGCACTCCTAGCAGGCGTCAGTCCTTCTGGGTTCCTTCAGTTTTACTGCTATCTCTTTGAGGCGCATGTAGAATACTGCAGGCCGTCGAGTCGGGCTTGGTCCTTACTTGTTAGACAATGAACGTCCCATTACTCGTCGTCCGCTAGCTCGCGCCAACCGTGATCAGGCATCGCCTTGCGACAACCGACACAGGTATATTGTAAATTGCGTTTTAAATATGACAAATTGTACAAGACCCGTAGAACAAACTTAAAAAAATAAATCTCTACCTGTATATTATTTAAGGTGTTTTCCGCATGCGGATTTGTTCAGTAAACAGAAAATTTCAAAACGCAAAAACACGGGTCCCACATGCGTATTGCACGCATTACAATAAATACTTGTACGAAAAGCAGTTGCGGAGGTTACGCATGCGGAGCAAATCCGCATGCGTGATGAAATCCGATCGATATCAAAAACACCCTTACCAGTTATTACTAATACATCACCAAAGCAAAACAATCGACGAAGCTAACATGTAAACCCATCAATATAGCAACTAGAAGATTATTATGTCGACCATTATTGACAAAATCACTCGACTCATGAGCAAACAGCTTTGTCATTTATGCCGCCCGATATCTAGATTACTGCTAATAAATCGGAATAGCGATCGTTGATCTAATGAGGCCTGGGACCCCTAACTACACTTACTTAAGCGACAGTTAGGCTTTGACATAATTCCATGTCATGGCCAGATCATAGAAATTGATCACTTCATGATATGGCCCAATAAAACTGGCCAGATCGATTCAACGTTAACATTTGATGATATGTCAATTCTCGTTTGGCCATATCATTGATGTAGGATTTCTATGGCAAATAAACAAAACAAAACAAACGCAGAAACTTTTATCTTTTTTGAGCTTTACGGGCGAAATGACATTTCTTTATTGAGAGATGTATAGAAACATTCCGAATCTTCAAAACTGACCGTTATCGTGGTTGACCGATTTGATGTCATCATCATCATCATCATCATATCAGCCGAAAGACGTCCACTTTTACATAGGCCTCCCCAAAGTGTCACCACAATGAACGGTCCTGTGCATCTCGCATCCATCGGATTCCCGCAACTCTTACTCTCTCTCTTTCTTCTTTCTTCTCTTTTTTCTTTCTTTCTTTCTTCTCTTTTTTTTGTTTTTTTTTTCTTTCTTTTTTTTACAGTTTTGTAAAATACAAACAAACTAAACTATTTGATGTTAGACATATTTTTTGTTATAATCTTGCACGATCAGTTTTTAGAAACGATAAGTGGACAACTCCGAGTACATTTTCATGAACGCCATACAATATGTACATTTCCATAAAACTTTTTGCGAACTCAATCCTCAAGTGCCTAAATGATAATGAAGCCATTACCAAGACATTACCATGTTTGGATCCCTAAATAGTCCCTATTGACCCCTGTCGGGCCCTAATGTGGGACATTTCGGGGCCCATTCGGTTTTATGTGATCGTATTTAGTAGGTGGCCTGAACAATGTCTATGGTGTTGTTACGAGTAGGTATTTCACCTGTAGTGATGGAGTGTCATGGGTTCAAAGGCTAAAGGTACCGTAGGGGCCCAGCAGGGTCAAAGCTTGGGGCCATGGGATGTGCGAAAGAAAACCCCCCCTGGAACGAAGGCAAATAAGAATAAGGCGGTAAAGTTTTTTAATTATTAGTCTACACCTAAACAGATGATAAATATTTGGCACCACTCGGTTTTAGCCACTTTAAACACGTTTCAATATATTTCAAAAGCCAAAAACTTGCAAATATGTATCCCTTCTGTAAATCGTCTCCTTTTGCGAAGCAGTAGGGTAAAACCCGGATAGTCGTCCCGGGGGTATAGTTGCCTTGATTCCAATTACTCTAGTTTCGCAAATGAAATACATGTTATTTTGTTTGTCTATCGAGAGACTCTGCAACTACAACTAAGTTGACCGTGTTGCATGTCTCTGTGCGATTTCAAAGTTTTTGCGGGATAAATGTCCTCTTCCTCGACTGGGCATCTATTCTACGTGTAATTTACATGGATTAGGCAACTATCCCCTATGTGGAATAGTTGTTCCAAAATCCAGAGATTCGCAAAAATCGCCAATACTCTGGAAATATCAAAGATATTGTTTATTCGTTTCATAAATATGAAGATACTCGTAATAAACCAAAGTGCCTACCAATTTTACAAATAATGTATCTTGCTTTTTCTACAAAGAGATATACTTAAAATAATTTTAAAAAGTGGTGCAACTATCCTGGTTTTACCCTAATGCTAGCAAAGGGGAGGCCGCACGCGTGAGGTAACGGCGCTCACGCCCCAGCCGCCGCCGGGATTCCGATCCCGATTTCCAGCCTCCGTAGGCGCGGGCTTGCGGATGGCCAGCAATGGGTAGCTTGCCGTTCGGCCGTCCGGACCGAGCCAAGTCGTCGACGGCGCGTATCCACGCGCACCTCAATTGTCAGCAAACCGTAGGGGCTCAGCAGGGTCGAAGCCTACTGGGGCCAGGGTCGGTTTCTGAAAGGAAGATTCGAACCAGGTATGAAAGGCAGGGAAGGAACAGGAGTGGGTTTTTAGTCTGTGAAATTCTGGCACTATCTCCCGAGCCGCCCAAGGGCGCGGAGATGTTATTGGATGATTTTCTCACCAACAAAAAAAACACCTGTAAAATCTTGTTCTATTATAAATTAACGTGAGCTTAACCTGTAAACTGACTGTAATTAACGGCCCACTTTATTGTAATACTCGAGTTTTAAAGTAAACGCCGCATTTTAGGGTTAACGGTCTCACCGTGCTTGCCTATGGTAATTTTATTTCACATATACATACATAGGTGTGGATAATATTGTTGTGTAGTATACTTATGGTAATTATTGAAAAATTGCAGGCCTTAGTTTGTTTGAATATTGTCGAGGATCGTGGCCTAGAGGACTCGCTTTTTATAAATATTCTAGATAGTTTGACATCTTTTGAATTAATTGTTAGAGCGGTTTTTCACTACGTCCGATCCGAATCGGATCCGACAAAAACCCGTTCTCTTCTTCGATGTACATCAAAGAATTGCAAAAAATTGCCTGGAGCGGTCTTCCCGCCAGATTACAATTTAGATTTCTTCAAGGCTAGACTGAATATGCTCTAAACATACTAGTGCAATTCACCATCAACGATTGTATTACTGCTTACCATTAGGTAGGATCGCAGTCAAGCACAAATTTATATTTAAAAAAAAAAATTGAGTTCAGCACCATCTAGTGATAACATGGCCACACTCAGGCATGTGGCTTTCATCTTAAATCAAAAACACAAAACTTAAACCATTCGAGTCAGAACACACGCTAGACTGAAACATTTCACTTACGACTCCCCATAACAAATGATTTACAATATACCCGTAATGGAGCCTTCTCCGAAATGTTCAACTAAATGCCGTTTAAGTACTGCCGTTAAATTAATTGATGGTATCAATTAAGACAAAGGTGTTCATGTGATTTATTTGAGCGCATCAAAAGTTAGCAGCACTTTGTCAAGTGTTCGCTTTAAAGCGCTGCATCGCTCAAGATTTGTTGGTGAAGCATGTTGATAGAATGTAGACTTAGTGACTTTGTTGCTCAAACATAAATCTGTGAAACCTTTTTATGAACTATTTTGAACTTGGCTTCAGGAGCTTTATATGGAGACTGCTGATCTATGGCCCAGTGGTTATTGCATCTATCTCTTATGCAAAAGGAAACATGAAACTGTAGAATTCGGATAAAGCCTAGTTTTTTTTTTTAAATCTTAATTAAGGAGCTTTGTCACTATATTGGCTATGACGTTCCATTATAGCCAAATTTTGAATTTTAACTTATTTAACCTGTCCTAGCTCAGAGGACACCGGTGTCCTCTCACATCCACGCCACTATAGGCCTTAATTCCGATGTTTAGAGTCTACTTTTGTATGAACAAGTTGGGTAGTTGTGGATCGAAGTGTTAAAGAAAGAAAGAAAGAAAAATATTTTATTTGACACATATAAACACACCGCCATCTACGGGTATTACCAGAACAAGCATAATTCATTTCAAAATGTAATTTTAATAAGAGATGGCGCTGTATTCGAATTCTTTTTTCGTGATGTTGTTCGTTTAAACCTTCCCTGGAGTATCACGAATATTTCAAGACCAAAATGAGCCAAATCGGTCCAGCCGTTCTCGAGTTTTAGCGAGTCTAACGAACAGCTATTCATTTTTATATATTTTTATATAAGATTGTTTCGCCTGAAGACAAGTAAGTCATTCTTGCACTAGCCTCTGATGTTTTAAAAGTGTTCATTTAGGCCTATGTATAAATTAAATCAGTTAACCACTATCCACAAAGTAAATTCATCAATGTAACAAAAAATCAACCTAAAAACCTGCATACCGTAGAAAACTAGCAAGAAAGACATTTAGAACTCAATATTTTCCGAGTATGCCCGAACAATTCCGAAGTCACATTCGTTGAGAATTTGTCAACATGCAAGGACGAAATACCAGTGTCAGTTGTGTTACAATGAAAACTTAAACGTTTCGCCATTGTGACGTGTACGCCTCAAGGGGAGCTTGGAAGTAGGGGACTATGCTTGTGGTGACATCTAGGACAAATTGATTTTTGAGAGGTTTGTTCTAGTACCTATATGATAATGACAATACTGAGTTTGTAAAAATAAGTCAAGGGAACCGGATTGTGGTTTATTTTTATTACAAGCTTTTATTTAGTTTCACCTGACCGATGTATGTCTGTGATCAAATCTTGCAAATTAAAGATCCACTTCCCGCTTACGGATTGAGCTGAAATTTTGCATGCATTTGTTAATCAGATGAAAATACAAAATTATTATGACGAGGAGCTGATCTGATAATGGAATCTGAACGTGGCCATAGGAACTCGGTAGTTAAACGACACAACCCCATCGAGTTTGAATTGGTTTGATCCGTCTTGACGAGTACTTTGGTGCTAGATGGTAACCAGGGTCTGATGATGGAGCTGGAATATGGCCATAGGAACTCGGTAATAAGCGCAATAGGATAACACTATCGTGTTTGAGCATTTTGGAATGGTCTTGATTAGTAGTAATTATATAAGTAAATAAATAATAATAAAATAAATTTGCTAGTTTAACATATTTGGTTTAGAAGTACATGTTGAACCAAAATGGCGATCGATCTTCAATGCTTAGTTTTTCAGATTTTTGGGTCTCCATTGAAGTGCGACACAGCGGAGGCTACGCATAACTACGCATAACCATAGCAACGACGGCCATTTTAGGTCAACTTATTAGCCGAACACTATACAATTGTTGCTTATTTGTAAGAAAAAATCCGTACAGCCGGTTGAGAGTGAAGAAGTAATAAACACACACATTATGTGATTGTTGTGGAATATTATATTACATATAATAATAATAATATTGCACAACTATCACACGCGTTGTGTGTCGCGTTGCGTTGGCGTTGTGTGATAGTTGTGCAATATTATTATTATATAATTATGTGTGTGTGTAATGAAATAAAATAAATCATTGTGTATAATTATAAAAAACGTTCGAATTCGTATATGTGTACACACAGGTACATTCAACTATTGCCTTCATAATATTCGCGTGATGACAATGGAATAGAGTCTAATTCTATTTGTAACCTTTAGCATCGTTTTCAAGGTGAACTCAGTTCACTTACCCTTAATTTCGTAGTAGACAATTCATTAGCCCCATGCTAGGTAAATGACATGGAACTATCACATCGTTTATGCCTTATCAATTGAATAGTACTTATTGTAATAATAAAACGTTTGAAGACAAATTGATTAAATTGTCAAGAACCAAGAGGAAACCGGGGTCCGCACACACCTATTGTCTTTCTATTGTGTCTCTAATTACGGTATTCATAAGGTTAAATTGCACCACAAAACTTGGGAACGCATCTTGTTAGAGATAAGTGAATACAAGATGCAGTTTTGAATCTGCACAAGATTTCAGGAGGTGGCTATAAAACTCGAAAATAAAATAATCATATGAAAATACGATACACACCAGAAAAAAAGCAAGCCTAACCAAGTTACGACGGTCCGTCCGTCCGGTAACTGTTCCCGCGCGCCTCAAGGAGTTGACAGCAAACTGTACGGGGCCCAGCAGGGTCGAAGCCTACTCTGGGGCCTTGGGAAAGTGTCAAAATGCATCCCAGGGCCCTGGAACCGAGGCAATGTATTAACGGGGTAGGTTTTTTGTCAGTAAGAGTCTGACACTATCTCTCGCTCCACCCAAGGGCGGGAGATGGCATTGGATGATTTTACCTAGTATAAAAAAGCGAAGTTACGACCGTTTCGCCTCGAATCTCTTTCTACAATCGGCAACGCTTTAGCGTAAGTACCATTTAAGCCATAAAACTATATGATGTAGCGATGAACATTGTAGAAAGGTAGAAGCGATTACTTTTAATTCTGTCATTTTGAATGATGTGAACTTGGCTACGAATTTCATTGTGATTCGCATACATTTGATTACTTTTCTAATAGCGTTAACGATTGTAGATCATCAATTTGGCTAAGCCTGCGGGTCAATTATGAAAAAAATACTTGTGATTTTTTTTATATTTTTATTTTGAATATTATTCTGAGTAACACTTGTTCAAAAAACAAAATCATCCCCATGGTAAAAGACAGTTTAACATGGTTTTAAGTTTAAATATATTTTTCTTACATGTCCTCAATTTTACCCATCGCGTGGACATCTAACATGCGACATAACGTGACCTTGTTGCGACAAGCTAGCATTCCGAACTTAGTCTCAAGAGTCCGACAGCGTGCATTCATCATTGTCCATTTGAACATGTTCGTGATTAAATTAGTTTACTTTGACTAAGTTCTGTGTTTGTTAGATGAGTACAGTTTGAGTGGATCTGCGGTTATGATAATAGTAGCTTCTGTTTTTGACTTTGTCTGTGTGAGAACAGAAAATTATACTAAGAGTACAAGCGTGCAGAGAATCTAAAGTAGCAGAAATATAGTAACCTTGTTGGTTATTATTTTCGAGCCGTTTGGGGTTGGGTCCGAGTGCTCACAAATTATTTAAAGAACTTTCGAAACGCCTTGTTGACACTTCACGTGACCCAAGCGCTGGCTTTTTCCTTGGAAAAATAATAAACATTGTCATACAGCGTGGCAATGCCGTCAGTCTAAGCCCGGCCCTGGTATCTAAGGCCACGAAGGAACGGGTTGGGTTTTTAGTCAGTAAGAGTCTGACACTGTCTCCCGCTCCGCCCAAGGGCGGGAGATGTCATTGGATGATTTTACCCACCACCAAAAAAAATGCCGTCAGTCTTTTGGGTAGATTACCAGTCGGAAGCAATGCAAAGAAGTTTTTCAACGCCATAGACCAACGATTGCTGTTTTTAATTCTTTAATTTTTATAGTGTTTATTAATGATACTTAAATATTTTTTTAGTTAAGTTTTCCGTACCTCAAAAGGAAAAAACGGAACTCTTATAGAATCATTTTGTTGTCCGTTTGTCTGTCTGTCTTTCAAGACCTTATATCTCAGGAACGCGTAGAGGTATTGTCTCAAGCTTGCGGTGAGCAGTGAAAAAATCAAACTTCTAGGTTAACGAGAAAAAAAGATATGGCCGATTATATCGCAAAAAACGTATATTTCAACACACAAAGGAATCAAAATTCATAGAGTACTTCCCGTTGACCTAAAATCGAGTAATTTGGCATGAAGCAAGGACTCGCAGCACAAGTATAGAAAAATATATAAAAACTGTAAATTTGTAGTTACGTCTTAAAAGAAAAATAATTGTGATTTAAAAAACCGATTGCGCGAATGCGATTCCGACTCGCACTTGCCCGGTTTTTTATTAATGGTTCGCGATTGACCACCATCTCAATTGATGGTAAGCAATGATGTGGTTGACGATGAAGCTCACTTACCTAGAAATAAACTATTCACTCTTTATTTCAATACCCCTAGGTTGTAGCTATCAGGAAACACAGACTGCGGCAGAGAATTGATAAAGGGAACAACGGTTCATATAGACCTTGATATAGCAAGAACATATCAACCCGGTCAGGACATTTGACCGGAAGCCACGGTAGAGCACACGGTAGAGGAGTGCCCCGCGTGGGCAGAGCACCGCCACGTCCTCGTGGGGACGATCGGTACCGGTGATTTCTCGCGCCAAGCCTTGCTGCAGGCCATAATCCGAAGCGTGGAGGAGTGGCAGGTGGTCGTTTCCTTCTGCGAAGCTGTAATGCGAAGCAAAGGCGAAGGCCGACCGCGTGAGACAACGGCGCTCACGCCCAACCGCCGCCGGGATTCCGATCCCGATTTCCGACCACCGCAGGCGCGGGCTTGCGGATGGCAAGCAATGGGTACCTCGCTGTTCCACTATCCGGTAACCGTCCGGACCGAGCCCAAGTCTTCGACGGCGCGGTAGTGTTCCACGCACGCCTCAAGGAGATGTCCTCAAAACGTAGTGGCCCAGCAGGGTTGAAGCCTACTGGGGCCATGAGTAATGTGAAAGTGAACATCAGCGTCCTGGAACGAAGGCAATGAAGAAACAGGAGTGGGTTTTTAGACAGTAAAAGTCTGATACTATCTCCCGCCCCGACCTAGGGCTCGGTGATGTCATTGGATAATTTTCCTACTAGCAAAAGTCAAGACATTAGGCAAGTGACACACGTCCATAATTATATGGATAAGTAGTTACAATAAAAACTAATGAACCGAGTTTTATCGTCCATTAGAAGCATTTGTGAGACATTTGCCAGATTTTGGTTGGTTACTTCGATGTTTCATCGTTAACATCGTGTGTTAAGGTAGAAATTGTCTATTTTAGTTGTATGAATTAGGAAATCGAGAAATCATATGGATTTGAAAATGGAATTCATGTTTTGAAATTACCAATTTTGATCGATTTTTTTTAGGGTTTCGTACAGGCTGTAAAAATGGAACTCTTATAGGATATATTGTCCGTCTGTTATGATCCTTTTTCTCAGAATCGTGTGGAGGTATCAAATTGAAATAAATATCAAACCTATCCATCTATCTCTTACCCCTTGGAGCAATATGAAAATTAAACTTCTAAGTCAATGTATAGAAGATAAGGCTGTATAATGCTCCGTTTAAGGTGCATTTTTAGACGCTTGCAAGCATCCAAACTCTATAGAGCACTTCCCAATAATATTGAATCATGAAAAGCAAGAAGCAACGCTGTATAACAATGTTTGTGAATAGACCCATGGTACAGGAGTAATTCTTAGTGTTGCATTACATTGCATCAGCCTCATAATGTTCCCACAGCTGGGACTCAAGGCTCCTCTCTAGGATAGGGAATGGGCCGTAATCCACCACGCGGGCCGAGTGCGGATTGGTGAATGTCACATGTCTTCGAATTTTTGGTTCTAGGACATGCTGGTTTCCTCACGATGTTTTCCTTTACCGTTTTTGAGAGCAGTGGTGATGAAATAAATTACAAAAAGTAATGCGCCTAGCTGGGTTTGAACCCACGACCTACCACTCGTAAGTCGGGGCCGTTACCACTCGGCCACCACTGCTCACTGCCACAGATAATGTTTTTGTCTGGGTATGTCATGTAAAGAGTAGGGATGAAACGTATGTAACTAAAAAGTTATGAGTACACATGTACATGAATGAGAGTGAGAGGGTAGGCAAAGAAAAATGACTGGTGACCATTGATATAATCAAAACAGTGGAAAATACGTGACTCACCTCTAGCGCGTGGACCGCTGAAATTAGGATTGTTGGTCATAACTTCACTCAGTCGCAATCGACGAGTGACAAAAAAAAAAAACAAATTACAAGGAATCATATTTCACTCGTAAGTACATGAAAACTTAATTTTTTTAATGATAATTCTAATTTCGGTTGTTTTGGTCGCCATTTTGCAAAGCGATTTAGATGGAGGATTTGGCGGCTAAACGATTTCACTCGCACGACAACGCCGGCTCTTAAATTTGTCCTTGTCTATCAGTGAATGTGCGTTTGCGACTGTGATGACACTGACCATAGATGTGTGAGTTTCGAGTCCAGGTTTTCTGATTGAAATGTTAGCGCGTAACGTTTCTTCCTTTATAATATATTAATGCTGGTTACATGACAGAATGGAGGAGAAAAAGGTGTTGCTCTGATGCCTAAATAACACATAAAAGCAGGAAGTCCATGTTAGCTAACTTTAAAATCATAAATCATAATAAAGAGTGTTTATCTTGAAATAACGAAAAGGAAGATATAAGTAAAACACCTTTCCACGCGCCTTGTAGGAAAACGTAAACGTAAACTAAGACTTTCACGTTAGCGAAGATACCCTAATGCTAGACGTTATTAAATTGGGCCCCAACCCTGCTCACGTAAGACATTGTAGCTTAACTACATAATCAAGTTGGTCATATTAGGTGGTCGGTAATAAGGACCGCATCGTATTACTTGCTAGTTTTTACCCCCGGCTTTGGTTACAAGTTTTCGGGGAATGGAACTTGGTTAAAGTTTTTGTTTAGTATCTCTTTTGTAGGATGTTTCTTTGCTGCATTAGGGGGGACGGGCAAATAAAAGCTAATAGTTTTCTATAGAAGAAAAAGGGGTTGAGTGAGGGCTGCGAGAAAGTTGGAAGGAGTTGCCGTGATCCTGGAACGCAAAGGTAACTAACGGACGCGCTCTCGCCCCTCTCGCCAAGGGGATTGAGTAAAGAATGATATGCATATGGCATCATTACCATTATCATCATTTCAGCCGAAAGATATCCATAGGCTCTACAGATGTCACCACAACGACAGGTCCTATGCGTCTCGCATCCATCGCATTACTGCAACCGTCACCAGGTCATAGTTCCACCTTGTGGGAGGCCATCCAACACTGTGTCTTCTGGGTGTGACCCCAACCAACTTAATTCAAAGACCAAGGATTTTTTACAAAATGGTGTTACTTTTATGAACGTATTTGCGCAATCACAATTTTACTGTCACAGAAAGAAACCATATCCCTTTCGACTTAAGGCAGGGTCGCCAAAATGGCCAAAACACCTACAAGTAAGGTTATAAAAGCTAATACTCCGATCTAATTTAGGTGAGCTGTCGTACTAACTCGGAATGGTAGGCGCAGAAGATCGGCTCCATGCTATGAGCGAGAATGCACGCATCAAGGCTGGCTGTATGGCTCGCTGCTCGGTTGAGGAAGTGATGATAACGTCACCGTATAGCAGCTGCATGAAGGCTGCACTGAAGATATAGGTACGCCATTAAATTTTGATCATTTTAATCCCGTGGAGGGTCGATCACAATACCGTGAAACACATGAAACAATATCGATTTGTAAAGATAAAATAAAAAAATTAAGTACTTTTTTTTAGAAAATTCGAATTAATATACTAAGATGTACGAAATTCATTTCTTTAAATTAACGAGTCAATGACCTTGTAAGTAGTTGTTGGTCGTTGTGTACTAACTACCAACAGGTCATTGAACTCGCCCAGCTGACATTTACATAAAGAACTTAATTTCGTACATGAGTATATTAATTCAAGTTTTAGAAAAAAGGACTTTATTTTTTAATTTAATCTTTACAAATCGATAGTGTTTCATGTAACGGATCAATCCTCCACGGAATTAAAACGATCAAAATTTAACAGTGTATAGTTGAAAGTCTCCACTTTTAGGGTGCGCCTAAGATTAAATCAAAACAGAGGAAGATAGGTGGCTCGCCACTAGCGTGTGGACCGCTGAAATTGTGCCTATACGGCATGATTTTACATCGGTCGCGACGATCGCACACATTTGGCGGCTAACGCTATTTCACTAGCATGACAGCTCCAGCTCTCATCTCTGTCCTTGTCTATCAGTGACGGTAGGTTTGCGACTGTGATGACACTGTTCATAGATGTGTGAGTTTCGAGTCCAGGTTTTCTGATTGCGATGTTAGCGCATAACGTAACTTTCCATATAATATATCAATGGGGTATGCGGACTGGTTGTATGAAGTTGACTTTCTTTACTTACTGTTTAGTGGTTGTTGTTGCCTAAGGCTAAATAAGGTAAGCTTAGGAGAGCGTTCCAAAAACGGCTATGTCCGAACCTGTTGCTGAAATGAGGGTAGTATTAAATTGTGGAGCTTAGCATAGTTTAGATACCGAAACCTGTAACTTAGTGGAGATTTTCCAGGAACTCTAGAAATAGCTAAGCCTGTTATTCAGGGCAGCTATTTCTAGCTTTTTTCAAGCTGTACCCGGGTAACCGAGAGATTTATTTTCTGGGAAAAGATACCAAAATTGAAACTCGTTTTCGGTTCGATTTTTGGTAGTGTATGTAATTCAAATTGGTTTTCGGTGTATTCGAACTTTTTGTGATTTTTCAACCATTTTTTTGGTGAGGTTACGTTTTTCACCCGCCGACCTGACGGACGATTATCAAAAGACATGCGGTTACAAGACGGGCGATGATATGATCGGTGCCCAGTCTCCCGCCAACCGACCGCAAAGCGTGCGGGCGCAAACTATCGACGCTGCGGGCCACCGTGGCCCGTGAGGTTCTACTAGTTGCTCGCCAGTACAGCAGGAGCCGCGAACAACCGCGTACACCGCGGGCGTAAAACGAGTCGTGAAATGTGCTTTAATTTTTTACATATATATCTGCGTTCTATAGAAGCTGCGGGCCCGCAGCCGCGACGGCCGCGGGTAAAAACCGCTTCGTGAGTTCTTAGCCTCAAGGGAATTAAAATTCATCGGGTACTTCCCGTTGACCCCGAATCCTGAACTTTGGTTTATGTCAAAGTTCAGTATTCAAGGCTAGGTCTTATAGCACAGATATAGGCATAAATTTGAAGACTGTAGTCACAATAAAATACTTTTCTTGCGAATCGGAAATTCTTTGAGATTCCATTTGGGATTTGAACTATTTTCATAGGTAAGTCTGTACGGAACCGAACCGTGCTCGAGTCCGACTCGACTCGAACTTGCAGAGTTTTTTTTCTCATTATTGCTGTATTAGGATGGATTGATGGATTGATAGATCGTTCGAAAGAGTCACTGAGGTGCAGAAAGCAAAGGGGACCTGAAAGGACAGGAGTAGGACTTAAGTTAGAAAATTTAAGCTGCACCTTGAGCATGAGAAGTTACAGTCAAACGTGGATAATGGGAATCTTTAAGTCAAGAGTGAATAGGTTTCTTCTAGGTAAGCGCGCTCCATCGTCGACCGTATCGTCGCTTTCCATCAGGTGAGATAGCGGTCAAGCGCGAACCTATCATTAATAAAAAAAAAGGGAACGCTAGGGTGAATAGAAACAAAACTTCGAGAGTTTTTTCACTTTATTAAATAGTTTGAAGCACTTAAGGCGAGAGTCTTTAAGAAACACCTCTTAGAGTTTTCAAAATTTCTAAAAATATACTGCACTGAATCACACAAAAAAAAAAAATGAGGAATCCATATAAATGTGCCAACAGTTTCACCGTGAGATATTTGCAAACCTACCCTTAATTTCAAACAGCACATGATAATTTCCGCCTAATAAAATATGTATATATTTATAACAAGTTTTCAATGTATATTAATAATACAGCTCAATATAACCGGGAAGTGGATAAAATTTAATTTGCAATATTTGATCACAGACAAACATCCGTCAGGTGAAACTAAATAAAAGCTTGGAAAAAATGCATTTATTTATGACTATGACGGCGTGACGAAGAAAACACCGAGATAATTTTGCAAATTTGCTGATTTCAATAGAAACAGTCCTGCAAAGTGTCGTGGTGCGGGGACCTAAAGTAACCAATAACAGCAACACACGCGTGTAACATGCATTGTAACAGACAATTTTCATGTTCGTCAGCGTCCGTATTACGATCGTGCCCGAACGTGTGCCGAATGGAAACGATGCCATCTTATTATCATTGCTTTTAAAAAAGGAACAATCGACGTAGGACGTAGTACAGAAATGGTGCCTTAAGATTATTTATATGTATACACCTTTAAATTTTGGTCGTTTTAATTCCGCGGAGAGTCGATTCGGTATATGAAACCCTATCGATTTGTAAAGATAAAAATGAGAAATGAAGTACTTTTTTTTAACTCGAATTAATTTACTCATGTACGAAATTGATTTCTTTAAGTAAACGTCAGCTGATCGAGGTCAATGAACTGTAAGTAGTATATAGATATAAATCGATAGTGTTTCATGTACCGAATCTATCTTCCACGGGATTAAAACGAAAAAAAAATAATGGTGTATATGGAAAAAAAATGCGCAGCGTTGGAAGGCTTCTCACAAGGCGGGCAGATGACCTGGTGTGAGTCGCGGAAATCTGAAGGATGCCAGACATACAGGACCGTTCGTTGTGGCGACACTTTAGGCTGTAATTATGATGAGAGGGATGGGAGAGCAGTGGGTAACGGCCCCGACTTACGATTAAGTAGGTCGCGGTTTCAAGCACGGCCAGGCGCATTACTTTGTGTAATTTATTTCATCACAACTGCTCTTAAAACGGTGAAGGAAAACATCGTGAGGAAGCCGGCATACCCTAAAACCAAAAATTCGAAGACATGTGACATCCACCAACCCGCACTGGGCCCGCGTAGTGGATTACGGCCCATTCCCTCTCTTAGAGAGGAGGCCTGTGTCCCAGCAGTGGGAACATTATAAGGCTGATACTACTACTACTTCTAGATAGATAGTAGTTGTTTTAATTTACAATTACAATCATACTAATTTATACTAATACTACATAACTAAGCAATTTTTAAGACAGGTTCTTGGGAATCTATTTTTTTTATTTTAAGAATGTTAATTTTAATTTCAACCGTGTCTTAATTACACAAAAGAATGCTGATTGGACAGTGTTTTTCTGTTTAATTATTATTTCATTTTAATTGAGTTGTAAATAAAAGGTCGTTGATATTATATATTTGTTTTTTACAAATGATATCTACACATGTACAAAACCTTAAATATTAACTAAGCTATACTAAAACCTACCTATGTACATATAATACAAAAACACAGTACACTCAGGCGTCGAAGTACTCCTCCACATCGCTGTCATCCGGAAATGTAGCTGCCCTCAGCCCTTATTTTTTTACTTTTTTCTTGGTTTTCTTGAAACCTTACTTTCAGTTTCGTGGTCTATTGTCACTACTTTCCAAAATAGAGCTGCTTCTTTCGCCTTCTTTCTTGATCGGATTTCGGCACTGCTAATTGATACTGCACGTGCACACGCACAAGGTTCAGATAGATGTTTTTTAATTTTCAAACGTGCAGATCCTACGTGTGAGGAATATGTGGATTGCTTTTTTTTCTATTAATAATTATTTCTATAAATTAATTTATAATATTTCAGTATTTTTTATGCATGTATGTCTGGCAATTTGAGTATTTTTAGCGGCCTATCGAAATGCTCTTTCTTCGATACTGTTCGTCAAGTCGTTGAGCTCCTTAGTAGTCCTGAGTTGAGCCTTTGCGAATACAAATGCTTGCACTGACTGGACAGGTCCACTCAAATCTCTATGGTTCTTTCTTCAAAAGACCATCACAGACAAATCTGCATAGTTATCATGTGATTTGATCATTACATATTTAGTGTGTGGCCTTTAAAAGGGACTGTTAACCCTGAGTTTGTTTCGGTATTTCGTCACAGGGTAGTCAGCTAGGAAACAACGGTATCATCTAGTTTAATAAACTGACGAAGAAAAAAATTGACGTGTACAAGTGTTTTTTAAAACCTATTTGCAAAATAAATATTTGTTATTTATCTATAAAATAAGTTTTTTTACTTATCATTTTGGCTTACATTGCGTGTAGGAGTCTCCATTTAGGTATAGAAATGCCTGTAGTTGAAGGCTCTCTTCCCTTACATTAGTCATAGTAATTCACATTCGTTAATATAGATGTGAACAAGGGCCGGTCCCAGTACAGTACCCTGAGGTACACCGTAGGTAACTTTTGTAAAATATTTATTTAGTACTGCTCACCCCACACTGGCTTAAATATAAACATTCACACCCCATATCCAATCAATAATATGACATCGCACTTTTGAACTCGCTAATAAATATTAATAGGCACCCCTATCTTAATCGAAGGTACTCGGTAAATGCGCAAACGGTATTAAAATAACGTTAAATATCATAAAACGCTTTTCGTTACCTTATCGTAACGGTAACGTCTTTGGTGCGTTTTTTTTCGTGGAGGTGCTTAAGAAGGGGCTGATAGTGATTTAGGAGTATAATCATTTTTTTTTTGTAGTAAAAGATCTTCAGGATAGTTTACTCAACATTTGGCGACTGCCGGACGGAAAAAGAGGGATGAAAAAAGATTGCATATAGTGGAGATGAGAATGTTAAGATGGATGTGTGGTGTGACGAGAATAGATAAATTGATATTAAGTGTATATTGGATAAAGTTTGAAAGTTAACGCCAATGACTGAAAATTTGAAGAGAAATCGTTTGTTATGGTATTCATGCGAAGATGAAACGCATGTTGTTACTAAAAGGGTTATGAGTATACATGTGGATCGATGAAGCAGTAGAGAGAGGCCAAAGAAAGGATGGATGGATTGTGTGAGGAGTGATATGAGAGAAAAGGGAGTTATTGATAGCGCTACGGGTGACAGGACAGAATAACGTATTGCGCTGACTTCAAATTACACGGGACAAGGGCAGGAAGATAATGATGGTTTTTCGTCGGACAATGAAGGTAGTACGCGAATAAATTGCATGTAATTATGGATTATATCTGATTATGTTACGCCCTCTTCATCAATTTGTGGGGGCACTGGCCAAGTCGAGCCATTCAGACCATTTTCGACGTCCTGTGTTTTGTGTGTATTGTGGGTAAACCTAGAAGCTTGAATTTACCTTCCTAAGTCACATCTTGATTTATAAAATATATGTTAAATAAAGTTGGATTAAATCCGGGGTTTATACTACGACCACCTATCAGACCTCCACAACATTATACTCCTTGAATAGACTGATGGTCAGACTATCTGGTGTCTGTGACAACAAAGAAATCAAAGCACAGACTTGTCAATAATGTCCTATATATATAATCTTAGGAAAGTACTACAATTGAAATATTCATGTTAGTACTTGCCTGGTTTCCTGATGCAGGATAGGTGTCTTAACCAGTAAACCATTACGAAATACTTCCTATCTGGTTCTAAATTACAAAATCATTTTCGGTTTTGACTAACTCAAAACCAACATTTTCATACATTCCTAACCCTCCACTACCGACAGTGTCGCCTTGACATTGCATGCGGGGGTATTCAGAGCTCGATGCAGGCTGAATGTATAATACGGGCACGGGAGGGTTGAGCTCGGATCAACGGAGGATACGTGCTGTCTTTCTCAGGGTTATAACCGTACACGGAGGTATATTTGTCATGTGAGGTTAAATTGGATCGGTATTTTGTTACAGATATGATTTGTGGGTTTTAGGATTCTTATATCTCATTTATTCATTTTACAGCTTGGTAGAAAGGATTCTAGAAGAAAATAGGATGCGTTATTATCCGTTAAAATAACTTCGAAGTACTGAGATCTGCATCGAGGACAATCCAAAGCAATACTAAGGAATGGAGCCGAAAAGTTTTGTGAAATTAAGGTCATTCTTCAGTAAGATCAAAATCTCGTATTTTCTTAAGTGTAATCCTTTGGAGTGAAGGTTTGTGATTTGACAGAAGCGAACTGTACCTATAGGCCGTAGTTCAAACCAAGGTCCGGATCAAGAGGAATTGGGATGCAATCACATAGTTCTGCGAAGTAGTAATAAAAGAGACGGCTGCAAGAGTGACTGACGCCATGGCCGTCTGGAGTAGCAGAGCGATCCCCCGACCATCGTAGGCGCTGGGGTGTGGATGACAAGCACTGGGTAGCTCGATATCTGCCCGTCCTATGAAGAACGAGACCTAGTTTTCGACGGTGCGTAGTGTTCCATGCGTGTTTCAAAGATGTCAGAATAACCGTAGGGGCCCAGCATGGCTGGGAATTTCTGAAAAGGAAACTCTTGGTTCTGGACCGCAAAGGGGGAAGTCATTGAATGATTTCCTACATAAAAAAAAGCCGTACCCATAGTACCTATGGGTTATAGTAGTTATACCTAGTAAAGCTGCGGTGGAGAGAACAGTCAATAAATTGAATGGACTTAGGATATACTGAATTAAATCCAATGTAACGAATTATTTTGTAAAAAAAAATACCATAGCATCATCCTTATAATGTTCCTACTGCTTGGACTCAGGCCTCCTCTCTAGAAGAGGGGAAGGGCCGTTGGTGGAAGTCACATGTCTTCGAATTTTTTGTTCTAGGACATGCCGGTTTCCTCACGATTTTTTCCTTTACCGTTTTGGGAGCAGTGTTGTGGCTTGTGGCTGGGTTTGAACCCGCGACCAACAAACGTAAGTTGTCACTCCTTCACAAAACAAAATATTTATTAAAACTTTGTGCACTAGTAAGAAACACTGTACAAAGGCGGACTTAATGCCTTATGCATTTTCTACCAGTCTATCAGATATTGTAAAATAATTTATGTAACCATCACAGAAGACTGTATTCTATGAACTCTTACAACATTTTTTTCACTTCTATTATCCTTTAGTTTAGACCTGAGGATTGGAGTGGGTTAAGTATTTGTTTGAACTTCTATTAATATTTTTTTTTATCATGTACCTAACTGTTCTTGCCTCCAATAAATAAAATAAAATAACTCTACCAGCCAAACCATCAACCTTTACAAAACTTTTCACTTGTTAATACAATAATAAAAATTCTCCGTCCAGATCGCGACACCACAAATCATGAGTACTGCGACAACCCTGACGGAGATAAGACCCAGAGGTAAGTCCGGGCTTATTTTTCTTACTCTTATTTACTGCGGTGTGAATGATGGCGATAAGGGAATAGGTATTTATATTTTGTCAGTCAGGCTGCCGCGAGAGATAGCGGGGTGGATGTGGAGTAAAAGAAAATCGTATTTTTTCACTGTAGGTCTCTTTTAGCACGATGGCCAAGTTGTAACAGACCCGACTTACGAATTGCGCGTGACATATCAACAATGCAGCCAGACACATTACTTTGTGCAATTTTTTCATCACCGCTGCTCTCAAAATGGTGAAGGAAAACATCGTGAGGAAACATGTGGCATCCACCAATCCGCACTTGGCCCACGTGGTGGATTACGCTCTATTTCCTCTCTTAAAGAAGAGGCCTTATTCCCAGCTGTGGAAACATTATAAAGCTGATTACACTACACACTCCTCCTCCTTAGTTGTGCACTCTTGACAGAGTAGTCGTGGTCATATTTCGGTCAAGTTTCTCTCCACTGCCTCTTTCGCGATGCGATGCCATACAGCTCTGTGTTTGGCGGTTTGGGAGTTGTCATTGATGCTGCAGTGTATCATAGATTTGATGAGGTCCGTCTATCGAGTAGGAGAGCGTGATCACGTGATCTTATGCCCTCGACTTCCCTTTGCACCACCAATCGTTCTATCTAGTCCTCTAAGGACTTGAGGATGCGTATTTGCACGACAATAATCTCTCTTTGATATTGAGTTCTTTCAGGATCAAAATTTGTGTGTCTTTATGTTCTCTATAGATGTTTAGATAACTTAGTCCTTATTGGTACGCGCGAACGCATTCGAGCAGAGTTTGGGTATCACGGTCGCCATGTAAGGATTGGCGACAGGATCGAAATGAATATTTATTTATTTATTTATTTATTGGCACACCAACAGCATTACATACAGGATTTTTTTAAAACAAAATATTAAAATCATGACACTGGTATGCATGCCTATTATAGGTACGCACAGCTTACACCATATTACATATTCATTATTAGAAGAGATAAAAAAAGATTATTACTACATTTTTTTTTTACATACAAAATGGAAAAAAAAGCGCATACAATTAAGTATAAAATAAAAAAGTAGAATAGTAGAATAAAATAGAAAAAAAAATCATTAAAAAGGGGACATATTGTAATATATATACCTACAATTAGCAGTAAGATGATGAATAGAATGAATGCTGTTGTAAGACTGTCCGTTTATTGGGATATCATGTATACCTATTATATATGTGATTACAATAGTCTTAAAAGTACTAAGGTATACTACCACTACACATTGTCCGACGTCAATGATTTTATTTATTCTTACTGCCTTGAGATTTTTTAATACATAAAACAGCTTGATTACAAAGAGTCAGTGAGTTTTCTATCCATTTTTTCACAAAATCGCTCAAACTGCAACCCCGTTCCCCTTCCGTGTAGGTTATTATTGTTTTTCTCTTCTGTTACGGGGTGACGGGGTGCGAGATGAAACAAATAACATTTATACTGGCGACATGCGACGTGAAGATTCATTATATACCCGACAGCTGTGGGGAAAGTAATTAGCGACGTAATAGCCTTAGGATGAATGGACTTTTCGGAAAATTTTTGGAGAAATGTGTCTTTTGTACGTCATGTCGTTCTTTTTTTTTAAGGTGGGTAATCTTCGAATGACTTCTCCTACTCTTGGGTAATGGAGTAGCTCTGGGTGTCTTGTATAAGTGAGTTATATTGTTGTTAACGCACCCTCGGTATGGGAGTAATTCTTAGTGTATTTTTAGGGTTCCGTACTTCAAAAGGAAAAAGCGGAACCCTTATAGGATCGCTTTGTTTTCTGTCTGTCTGTCTGTCTGTCAAGACCGTTTATCTCGGTTACGCGTTGAGGTTTCGAGTTGAAATTAAAACCATATACTTATACTTAGGTTTACAATCACTTGAAGCTGTAAAAAATCAAACTTCTAAGTTAACGAGAAAAGAGATACGGCCGTTTATATTGCAAAAAACGTTTATTTCGACACTCTCAATCGAATTAAAATTCATAGGAGACTTCCCGTTGACATAGAGTCCTGAAATTTGGAATGAAGCAAGGTATATTATCGCAATATACCTTGCTATAAGCATATGCTTACAGCACAAGTATAGGAATAAATCTGAAAACTGTAAATTTGTTGTTATGTTACAAAACAAAAAAAAAAAATACTTTCGTAAGATTTGAAAAAAACTTCGACACTCGATTCGGGAATTGAATTATTTACATAAGTTAGTTTGTACTGAACCCTCAATGTGCGAGCCCGACTCGCACTTGCCCAGTTTATTTTTTAATATTTTTTTCGATTTGATACTCATACATATTGACAGTATTGTCCACATGCATTAATACTTTTAGCTCCTGAAATAACTTTTACTGGGAAGAAGACCGTTGTCCAGTTTTGATCGTTTTAATCCCGTGGAGGGTCGATTCGGTACATGAAACACTATCGATTTATAAAGATACAATTAAAAAATAAAGTTTTTTTTTTCCAAAACTCGAATTAATATTATTATCGGTATAGGTAGGTGTATAGGTAGGCAATAATATATACCTATCTAAGTAAAAAACCTGTATAGGTAAAGACCATGAAGCCACGACCTCCAAAAAAACCTAACAATACATATAGATTACTATCGCATAATACGGCGGTGACCTCATCAAGGTTTTCTACTAAATGGAAGAGGTCACTGAACTGCGAATTTAATTGGGTAATTTTAATGTAATTTTAGATAATACTGAAGAGGGTCGTAGCTTCTTTGCTGTCGATCAAATTAACCAATCTGAGGTCAAGTTAAGAGGTTGTATTATGTAAAACAAATCATCATCACTTTCCTAGGCTTTTTCTAACTAGCTTGGGGTCGGTAGCCAGTTTTTTTTCATTTATTTTATATAAACTAGTGCTTGACTGCGATCTCACCTAATGGTAAGCAGTGATGCAATCGTTGATGGTGAGGCACACTAGTTTATTAAGAGCCTATTCATTCTAGCCTTGAAGGGACCCAAATTATAATCGGGTGGGAAGACCGCAGCAGGCAAATTGTTCCAGTCCTTCAATGTACAGTCTAACCAGATGCTGAATAGCTGTTTTACATTAAACGACTGCCCATCAGACTTCCACAACCCAGTTATTTGGCAACACAATACTTTTTGGATAGACTGATGGTCAGATTTTCTGGCGTCTGACCAGCTATAATGACTATTCAAAGATCTACGGATGACAACCAACCGGGACCAAAGGCTTTAAGTGCTTTCTGAAGCTCAGGGTCAGTAATTTCCTAGATAAACACAGAAAAGTAGATATAAAATGAAAAATTTACATTGGTTCTTGCCCGGTTAGAAACCCGCAAACAACCTCATGTATGATAGGTGGGGCAGTAACTAGTGAGACATCGCGACACACGGGACGATTTCTGATCATTGTAGGCGCGCGCTTGTAGACAAGGTCAGCAAGTTTTGTAAGCATTGTGTTTCACGCATAGAGATGTCAACAAAATGGGGCCAGTTTGCTGACATTCTGCTGCAGTCTTCCCGTCCAATTATAATTTAGGTGTCTTTAAGGCTAGAGTGAATAGGTTCTTAATAGACTAGTGCCCCTCATCATCAACGATTGCATTGCTTTTTACCATCAGGTGGGATTGCAGTCAAGCACTTGTTTAAATTAATAAAAAAAAAGGCTAGGGCCGACGCTTGCCAGGGTTATGCACTCTTCAAAGGATTTATCATAGTCCTCGCAACTGGAGGAACCAGAGGAACTCTATGGCTTTGAGGGAGAGTGTGTGCCAATCTACTTGAGGTTTAGCTACTAAAGAAGAACATTACTTTTATACTGTGCCCAATATTAAATGAAACCACAATAAAATTACCATCAAAAATAGACTCGTGAACCTCATCAATCTCTTCTATTAAAATCCGACAGGTCAACGTACTGCAAATATTTGTAGAATTAATATTGTTTTAGAATACACTCAATTAGAGTTCACACTTCATGAGTCAGATGATCAAAATAAATGGTGTGACAATAAGTATTATGATGCTTGTTTTTAACAGACTTCAGTAAAGACAGGGGTTCCCAACTTGGTTGTATTTTTTTTTAGAGTTCCGTACTCATAGGGTAAAAACGGAACTATTATATGATCACTTTGTTGTCGTCTGTTAAGACTCTTTTTCTCAGGAAATCGAGGAGATATGAAGCTAAAATGATAATGAAATACTCACTATACCCAGGTCCCAAACAGCAGTGAAAAAATCAAACTTTTATGTGAGCGCAATCTAAAGATAAGACCGTTTATGCTCAGTTCAGGGGCATATTTTGACACTCGCTGTCGCTCGGGCGTCAAAATATCAAAACCTATAGAGTGCTGCTTCTCGGTAACTTAGAATCCTGAAATTTGGCATGCAGCAAGGTCTCATAACACAATTATAGGAATAAATCTGAAAACTGTACATGTAAAGTTACATCGCAAAAAAAAACTTGTTATGTTTATTACCGCGGAACTCCGTCACTTATGAACCGATTTGGAAAATTATTTATTTTAATGAAATTATATATTTTCAAATTGACCTGATATTTATTAAAACCCAGTGTCCATGAGGGATTGAGAGAACACTTCAAATATTCGTTACGCCAAATACACGTTTTGTCCTCGTCATTATATTTTAAGCTTGTCTTAATTAGAAGATTTGGTTTTTATCATAATATTTTAGAAGGTTATTATTTTAGCGATCAATATAATTAAGTTTTTTAGTAGTAGGTACATTTTTTACGTTTGAATTTATTTTTAAGCGACTTTTTATAGTCTATGTTTTGATATTTTCAAGTACTATGCGATTCGAATAAGACTAGGTCTTGTTCAAAGCGTTGAACAACAGCTTGTTGTGCGTCTTAGCGTACAAGTCAATAAAAGTAAAATAAATAACAAAATTAGAAACGAAACTCAATCATCGGACCATTAGACGTACGGCGAGGCGCCATCGGTACATGGCGGATATTCCACTCATACACACTAAACGTCTTGGGAACACATTCATTGTGCGTACAGCTAAGGAGTGCAATTCCCTGCTGGAGTGCGTGTTTCCTAATAGACAGAACCTAGTCCTTAAGTCAAGAGTGAACAAGTTACTTCTAGGCCAGCGTGCTTCACCGCCGACCACATCAATAGAGGAACGCCGATTATACATACGTTTGTACAACTTGAGTGACCTTGAAAAACGATAATTTTTTGAACTGTACACATGGGTGTACGAAATTCAATCGACTGAAAATTTTGGTTTTATATCTCCGGTTTTCCATAAAAAAAAAACTAGAAAAAGTTTTTTTATGTGATTTTTTTTCTGTAATTTAAGCTAATTTACCGGTGCCTCTGTGGACAATCTAGATAATTTGGCAACCTCTAAATAATTCCATAACCAAGCATGGTTGCGGAAACGTGAGAGTGACGTCACAGGTCAACGGCCGTCGAGGTCATTCTATCTAGTTGAAAAAACTAAAGAAAAACTTGTAGTATTTGCAAGTCATTATTTGGAACAATTGTGGCGGATTTCGTTATGGCCGTTTACGTTTAAAATGACTATGATTTTAATGGAGTGGCAGAATGGTCATATCATATTCTGCCAGCGCATTTGCCCGCGTGATTGTCGGTTTACCCCCTTAGGGAGTTTTGTAAAATCCGTTCTTCGCGGACGTCTACACCCTATAAGGAACCTATCTGCCAAATTTTAAGTTTGTATGTGTAATAGTTTCTGAAATTTCATGATTAATCAGTGAGTGGTATTTCGCTTTTATTTAAACACCGTTAAATTTTGGTCGGTTTAATCCCGCAGAGGGTCGATTAGGTACATGAAACTATCGATATTCAATTTATAAAGAGAAAATTAAAATTTAAAGTACCTTTTTTAAATTCGAATTTTTACTCGAAAAATTTACGCATGTACGAAATTAATTTCTTTAAGCAAAAGTCAGCTCAGCGATGCCAATGAACTGTAGGTAGTTAGTACGCAACGATCGACAACTACCCACAAGGTCATTGACTTGTTTACTTAAAAAAAATAATTTCGTACATGCGTATATTACCTCGACTTGTAAAAAAAATTACTTTATTTTTTTAATTTTATCCTTACAAATCGTTAGTGTTTGATGTACGGAATCGCCACCCACGGCATTAAAACGACCAAAATTTAACGGTGTATATAGATAATAAAAATCTTAGTGTTTGTTACCAAACTTCTCCGAAACTCTTCTGAAATTTTTTTAGGCGGAAAATCATCTAATTACTTCTCCTGCTCTAGGGTGGAGTGAGAGCGTATGTCAGACTTTTACTGACTAAAACCCACTCCTATGTTCCTTTCTTTACCTTCATTCCAGAGCCTCGGGCTTCTTCTTAACACAAACTATTTCTCCTGTAGGCAAAGACCTTGCTGAGCCCCTACGATTTTGGTGACATCTTCTTAAGGCGCGCATGGAACATTACGCGCCCTCGATGACTCAGGATATTTGGTACGTCTGAGAATAGGTTAACGACAACTTAGTCGGTAGTATTAAGAGGTCTACACGACCTAAAGCGCGGTCTTTTTTGTACCGCATACGAAAGAAAAGAGAAGTGCAAAGACACTATGCTTGCAAAATATGAGGCATATTAGCGATTTACAAAAAAATCTACAAATTTTATTATAAAACTAAAACACTGTAACGGTAAACTGTAGCTTGTAGAATAAACTGACTAAAAATCAGAATGATTTTGTGTAAATTAGTCCGGTTTTTAATCGATATAGCAATTTTTGGAAGAATCTTCGTGATTTTATCTAGCGTACTAATTTTGCTGTATTATGTCTTGAACACACCATCTATTCCTAACACGACGGTTCCTAACATGGGGTTAATTACCCCTGCAGGGGTAAAACCGGTATTCCGAAGGGGTAATAAGCTAGTAACTTACAACAGACCAATAGAATTGGATCTAACTCACTAAATGAAACCTAATAATATTCAAAAACTTGCAAATGCGTAACAGTACGTTTAGTAAAGATTTATAATTATATAGACAGGTAATATGATTGTAAGAACTTACTCAATATTTTTTTGCAATTTTATATCTCACTTCAATTTCCCTTGTTGAAAAATAGGGGTGGCAAGATCAAAAAGGTTAGGAACCACTGATCTATCATTTGTCTTGAAGAATAAAATATTTCTTCTAATTGTGTTTACTGCAGTAGATCATATACTTTTGCGCATTATAGAACTCGTGATTAGCTCCTGTAAACTAAAATTGATATAAGATTGTGCGGTTAACACTACGTATCCTTTTTTCTTTTCTAAAGGTGCATGTTTTCGTCCAGCTGTCATAATACTCGTGCTATGTAAAAAAAAACCTTAGTCCTCTTAATGCATCAAATACAGATGCATCAAATACTAATGCAACAAATACTAAAACATCAAATACAGGTTATAATATTCCTAATGTAAGTAAGCGTGTAAGTCAAAAGTGATTTTCATTAACAATAATAAAATTAATCACCAGTATGTACTATTTGCAGTCTATTAACTTAATTAATTAGCAAATACAAACATCAACATTGAATTATATTTCTGATTGCTGTGACGTTAAATGGGCAATCAAACGAGTTTACCTCTTAAGCGAAGTCTTAATTGTAATTTTATGAACAGCTTCATAAATATTATAAAATAAATGCCAGCCCAGCAGTGGGATCATTATAAGGCTGTTTATGCTAGTATCTAGTTAGATATAGGGTTTTTTTTAAATATAATTGATAATTTTTCTTCGTTATTATTTTTAAAGGAATATAATTCGTGGTTTTGGTAAATAATTAAAACGTATTTTAACTGTATATGGAAGTTTTATTGCACTAATAAAAAAAGCGAGGCAACCTGAGTAACATGAGCAAAAAGAACACAATAGTGGCGCCACAGGCGAAAAAAATAAAAACTATATCGGTTGCGTTCCAAATCACTAACAATTTTTAATTTCTTTTTTGTATGTAAAAATTTTAATTTTCAATAATTTATTATAAATATGTTATGTATGTTTTTCGTGCCTGTGGTGTTAACTTTTAATTAATTGTTGCACTTACAAATGTAACCCTAGTCAGCATTGTATATTGTGCAAACAATTGTTGGTTAACCTAAATAATAATAAAAAATAAAAAATACACTAGTAGCTATTAGCTGATGCGTGTGTTTCAAATAGCTTGGAGTTTTTTAGTGTGTCCAACAGGTTTTAAAACAGTTCAGTGTTGGAGCAGTCACAATACTTTCTTGGAGCCTGTTCCTGGCGTTTTTCCTTCTTGTTGTTGGGATTGGCTACCAGTCTAACCGCATGCTGCTGAATGCCAAAACTTTACCCGGAGCCACTGCCTATCAGATCTCCACAACCCTGGAATTGTGTTCAATACCCCTGGCCAAGACTGGTGCCAGATTTCCTTACTTCTGATTATTCGTAACCACTTAAAGAAGCAAAGGTTTACAAATGACAGCCGACACCTACGGCTTCCTACGGCCTCCCATATGGTGGTCCGATGCCCTGGTGAGGGTCGCGGGTATCCGATGGATGTACAGGACCAAAATGCACGAGACCGTTTATTGTGGCGACACATGGGTGAGGCCATGTCCAACAGTAAACGTCTTTCGGCTGAAACGATGATGATGATATGCAGCTTAATGTATTTTCCAAGGTATGAAGAACTCGGTATGTTAAAATGGTCACTCATCTACCAATGCGGTCGCCTCCTTCTGCGAAGCAGTAATGCTAGCAAAGGAGGAGGCCGACCGCATCAGGCAGAGGCAACGGGGCGCTCGCCACAGCCGCCGCCGGGTTTCCGATCCCGATTTCCGGCCACCGTAGGCGCAGGCTTGCGGACGGCGTGTAATGGGTAGCACGCTGTCCGATCGTCCGGTAACCGACCGGACTGAGCCCAAGTCGTCGACGGCGCGTTCTGTTCCCGCGCACCTCAAGGAGCTGTCAGCACACCGAAGAGGCTCAACCTGCTAACTGCAGGCAGGGTCGAAGCCTACTGGGGTCATGGGTTAACTTCGGAAAGGAATGCCCGGCCCCGGCACGATAGGCTGCGAAGGAACGGAGTAGGTTTTTAGTCAGTAAGAGTCTGACACTACTTCCCGCTCCGCCCAAGGGCGGGATTTGTCATTGGATGATATTACCTACCATAAAAAAAAACCCATCTATCAATCCACCTCGGTAAGCGTTGCTTAACCTCGGAGATCGGCCCGTGTAGCTAGTTTAGTTACAAGAGGCTCGTGACTAAATATCTATAATTTATTAACACTGAAGAAAAAACATATTTCCCTTAGTATCAACAAAGCTATAAACCAACAACTCTACCTATAAACCGAAAAGCCAAGAAGCTAAGTTATAAAATAAAAAATAAAAAAAAACATTTGTCTTAAGAGGTATAGTGACCGGCCGGAAGCTTGCTGTAGTGTTCTCCGACTGTCGGCAGTTAGCGGTGAGACCAGCACTTTAGTTGGGTGAGTACTCTCCCTTAATGGTAATCTTTATGGCATGTTTCACCTGGCGTAAGTATGTGTGTGTACTTCACTCTTTCGATGTGTTTTAAAAATTGATTAGGTATATGGCCTGTGGGACGATATGGATTTATATTGGATATGTAGTACACAAGTAAGAATTAAACAAGTTTTGGTAGGTACGTTTTTTTTAACATAGGTGATTACTAGGCATTAGATCTAATTACTTCTTTTACTCTAGAGCGGATCGAAAGAGCGTGTCAGACTAAAAATACACCTTTGTACGGCTAAATTTTGATTGTTAATCCCGTGGAGGGTCGATCCGGTACATGAAACACTATCGATTTGTAAAGATGAAATTAAAAAATTTAAGTAATCTTTTCCTAAAGCTCGAATTAATAAACGCATGTACGAAATTTATTTCTTTAAGTAAACACCAGCTTATCGAGTGGAATGACCTGAAGTTAGTTGTCGGTCATTGCGTGCTAACTACCTACAGGTCATTGTTCTCGATCAGCAGATTTTCTAGACTTAAGCGTCTATTACACCACTCGATATTCCGCACAAGTTACACAGACTGTCATAAAGTTTACTTCCGAATAAGACAGTCTGACCCTTATTACACTACGCGACGTCGACAAAACCGGTTGGAATATCGAGTGGTGTAATAGACCCTTTAATAATGTTCCCATACACTAAAAAAATATTGAGTGCAACGCCATCTAGTGAGGACACTGGTCCCTAGCTTTTAAGTTTTTTAGCCTATACTGTCCCACTGGTAGACAAAGGCCTCTTTCCATTTCTTCCTTACTTCCTAACTTTGAGTCACGTCTTGCCAATTCCTAAGGAAAATATCTAAGTCATCCGACTTTCTCCTTCTTGGTCTGCCGCGACTCCGTCGTGCGATGTCAGCCCCCCTAACCTCGTTGGCTTGGAGTGGCCACGCCCCCAACTCCTTTGTTCGAACAAACGAATTGAGGACGTGGCCAACTTCAAGCGTTAACGCAAAACGAAACGATTGTAACTTGGCTAGGGGGGCAGGGCACCAAGTTATTGTTTTTCTGACCTACCGCTCGATCGGCCTGCGGTAGACATATACAGCTTTCACTTGAATGAATAATAATAAAATACCCTTAAGCAACTCCCATACCAAGACAGTACACTTAGCCAATTGTCCACACAGGAACCCTACCAGCCCTGGTCACAATTCTGCCTACCAACCGACATAAACCAGCTACCGTGAACTCATCAAGTGTATAGTTAATAACATAATGCCATATACCGAGCCAACGATGCGAAATTCCTATGCCATATGGTGTGATGGATCGAGTTACTACCTACTCAGATCTTACCGTGTGAAACTAGTAGTTGGTACCTACTTGTAGTTTTGACAATGGCACTGTTATAATTTAAGAGAGACCAACCCGAGGTACATTTTCATACAAGCTCTCTTACGTGATTATGATGTTGAAGTTTCGGTTTAAAGAAAGGCAAAAAAGACAAATAAATCAATTTTTTTCTGCTGTGGCTGGGGCCAATTGATTTTCCTTGGGGGTAGATGTTTTCGGTTTGAGCAATTTTATGAAACAAATATATACTCACTATTTTTTAATTAGTGCAAATACTTAAAAGGCTTATTACAAAAGGTCTTGTTATTATTTAAGTAAAGTCTCAATAAATAATATTCATAAACAGCAAGGTTTTGAGCGTTTGTTTATATCCCAAAATCTCACTCAATTTATGGAAACATTGTACAGGTTTTTATTTATGAATGAAAGAATGTCAATAAAAATGGAAAAACACTGCGCTTAGTATTTTCTAGTAGTAGTTGTTATGAATGATGATTCAATTATGAATTTACCAATAAGGACAAATTTTTGTGGAAAATTTTGGGATTTCGTTTTTTTTTTTTAAATAAGGGTGTATATGTATATATAGGGTGACTGGTAATTAGTGAACGATACTTAAACACGTGATTCCTGATAGCTACCACCTAAGGGTCTTTTAGTCCCGAGTGACTAGGTTACTTCTAGACAAGCGTGCTCCATCGTTGACCACCATCATCGCTTACCATCAGGTGAGATAGTGGTCAAACGCGAGCCTATCTCAAATAAAAAAAAGAACAAATTTTACGTCACGTAGACATTTTATATCGATTAAATGTTAACGTATCAAATCACTAGCAAGACTAAAGAACCAACCAGACTTCTAAGAAATACTCAAAACTAATCAAAACTTCTTATAAATTGATATTTTCGGCTGAAGTTCGTGATTTGATTTTAGTTACTCAGAAGATATTTTTATTTTATGAAGAAAATGTAGTAATTTCATTGTCAGTCGATTCTGAGTGTAAATAATATTTATTTTGCAAATAAGTTTAAAAAAAATCACTTACACGTCAATTATTTCGTCAATTTAGTGTCGCTGCACAGGGGCCACAGGATTCAACCACAAAATGCCGACACACATTTGCTGTAGGTTTCATACATTTTATGTGGCACACGGTTCAAGCCGATCGCCACCACACGCTACAAATCGCCGCTGCTGGCTTCTTGTGGCCCAGACTGGCCACTATACGGCGATACAAAACGCCGTCAGTCGCACGCCACTCGTGCATTTAAACCTTTTTCGTCAGAGTCCATTATGTGATACTGCGCTTATGGGTTTTTTTATAGTAGGTAAAATCATCCAATGATAGCTCCCGCCCTTGGGTGTAGCGGGAGATAGTGTCAGACTCTTACTGACTAAAAACCTACACCGTTCCTTCGTTGCCTTTCATACTGGCGCCGACCCTTCTTTTCAGAAGGCGACCCTTGGCCCCAGTAGGCTTCGGCCTTGCCTGCCTGCTAGCAGGCTTAAAAAAAAGATGACTACCCTGAGAAGAAACACCGATATAAACTCAGGGTTCAAAGTCTCTTTTAAAAGTCCATACGGCAAACATGTAAAGTTCATATGAGAACCAAGCAGATTGGTAACTGAGATGGTCTTTTGAGGAAAGAATCACACAGATTTGAGTGGACATGTCCAGTCAGTGCAAGCATTTGTCAGCACTGGTGGTTGTATTCATTAAATAGGTAATAATTAAATTAAATAATTTATATATTAAATACAAAATAAAGAGCTCGAAAACTATAAATACGGCTACATCAAATAATAATAATAATAATATCCGGCGCTTCTTCGGCCGCCTGAATAAAGTACTGAATAGTCTTTTATCAGGCGGGAATAAGGTGCGCGCTTTCAACGGTTGGGTCATGCCGGTGTTGATGTACTCTTTCGGCATACTCAAATGGACTCAGACAGAACTTGACGCCTTGGATAGGAGGGTCCGCACATTGCTTACCGCAAATCGGATGCATCACCCACGGTCTTCGGTGATGAGACTGTACATCCCGCGGAAGTGCGGGGGTCGCGGCTTCTTAAATGCTAAGACCCTACACAACCGCGAGGTGTACAGTCTCAGGGAATACTTCTTGGAAACCGACGTGGGCATGCACCGAGATGTGGTAGCGGTGGACAAGGGCCTCACTCCGCTCTCCTTGGCTAACGAGAACTGGCGCAAACCTATAATACTGGACACTAATGACCGCAGGGAAGTATGGCAGAGCAAGGAGCTTCACGGACGCTTTTACCGGGCCTTACATGGGCCCTCTGTAGACCTATTAGCGTCCGTATCTTGGCTCCGTTTTGGTGACCTCTTCGGGGAAACCGAAGGTTTTGTCTGTGCGATAATGGACGAAGTTATGATGACGAACAACTACCGGAAATATATTGTGAAGGACGGTACGGTTGACATCTGTCGGGCATGCCACCGGCCCGGGGAATCAATCCGACACATTATTTCTGGATGTTCTCATCTAGCTAACGGAGACTATTTGCATAGGCACAACCTCGTAGCCAGGATTATCCACCAGCAACTTGCTCTTAAATACAATCTTGTGGAAACAGAAGTACCGTACTATAGGTATGTGCCCGACCCAGTTCTCGACAATGGCAATGTCTCATTGTATTGGGATCGATCTATAATCACTGACAGGACTATTGTTGCCAATAAGCCTGATATAGTGGTCATAGATCGACTAGAGCGTCGCACAATGATTATTGATATAGCGGTCCCTCATGACGAGAACCTCGTGAAAGCTGAGAAGGATAAAAAAACTAAATATCTTGACTTGGCTCGCGAGGTTGTCGACATGTGGGAAGTGGACACAGCAGTCATTGTGCCGATAGTCGTGACGGCCAATGGCTTAATAGCCAAGAGCCTCGACCAACACCTGCGGAGGCTCTCGTTAGGCAGTTGGATCAAGGGTCTGATTCAGAAGGCAGTACTCTTGGACACGGCGCGTATTGTCCGGAGGTTTCTCTCCCAGGAGCCCTGACCACCGGTAGCTTGGACCCTGTTCCCGATGCCGGTGGGCTACTATTTTTTATATTTTTAAATGTTTTTTTTTTTTTGTATTACCTTCTATAAAAAAATATTTAAAAATGTAATTTATATGTATATACAAGGAATAAAAGGAAATAATAATATAATAATATAATAGTCCACAACTATCACACAACGTCGTCTAGTCCCAAGCTAAGCAGAGCTTGTGTTATGGGTACTAGACAACTGATAAACATACTTATGTATTTCTAAATACATACATATTATAGATAAATTACACCCAGACACAGAACAAATGATCGTGCTCATCACACAAACATTTGTCCTGGGTGGGAATCGAACCCACGACCTTCGGCATAGCAGTCAGGTCCACTAACCACTAGACCAACAGGCCAGTCCAAATCAGCTTTATTGTAATCTTTAGAAGAGTAGTCGTAGGAGTTCTGTAATTATTATTAAGAGGGCCCTCCCCGAACCAAAGTTGTTCCAGAAAATATTTGTTTATTTAAAAACTTTTAAAGTGAAAATTAAATGTGCTAGGTTTCTATTATATATTTTCTTTACTTTTTTACAAAGTTAAAAAAAATGCAGATTTTAGAGGTCATTACTGGATTAGTTTTAAACGAATGTATAACTATTTTGAACTTTTTATTTCAATAGAAACCAAGCAACCAAGATATCTGTTTTACAAAATATCTGAAGAAAGATGTGAAATAACGTCATAATCACATAAGAGCGGTTGTATGTGAATAGGGATCTCGGGTTAGACGCTCTTAACCCAATCTCGCGATCAATAAAATTGAGTATGTATAAGTTATTTCAAATAGTTATATAAGGTAGTTTTAAAGGTATTAAATTACATTTTCTACGCCAGAGACGGCTCTAAGATTTATTGTATAGCTGAATAAGTAAATAACTTCGGTACCTACATATGTATGTGCAAATATTTAACGTTTTCTTGACGGAAATTTATTTTCTTTGGCCGTATTCTAGTTTTATATACTCATGCAATCCGGTTCGTGTTCGTCGTTTATGCTTTAAAGTTATTGGTAAATGGAGGCGTAGATGCATTTTGAAGAAAGGAATCTATTCTATGCGACAGAGTTTCTCAAAGAGTGGTGTACGAACCCCTAGGGGTTTGTGAATTGATGGTAGGGGGTTCGCGATAATCTATATATCTACTTGGTGTTAATATCGTACCATATTTATAATACCTTTTTTATGGCATGGTATTATTATTTTTAGTAAAAATTAAAATCCTTGTGTTCTAACAAAGGCTACATTTTATCATTTTCTTTTTAGAAGGAAGGAGTTTGATTAGATTGAGGTACGCAGTCGTTAAGAAACTTTAACAGAGGTGGGGTACGTGAGTCCATAACTTTGAGATACTCTGTGTACTGTATAAGACTCAAGAGTACAGTATATTGATGACTTAGTCGTGTAGTTAATTTTAGGTTTCAATGTCCTTGTCTTAACTGAGATATATATTTATAAGCGAAATACCACTCATTAATCACGAAATCTCAGCAACTATAACACCTACAAACTTAATATTTGGCAGGTAGGTTCCTTATAGGGTGTGGACATCCGCTTAGTACGGATTTTACATAACTCAATCCTTAAGGGGATGAAATGGGGTTCCAAAGTTTGTATGAAGAATCCTATTTTCGCGCGTGTGAAGGCGCTAGCAGAAGCTAGTAATTTTATAAATATAATAGTATGTATGTTATTTAAAAATAACGTGACATTAAAATTTAACAATTTATATTCAATAATGATTTGATTTTAATGTCTAATTTGAAATGTATTAATCACAGTTTTTAATACAGTAAAATGTTTACCTACAGATAATAGCATGTATGAAGAGTTTGCATGTACTAAATTCCAATTTCAGATTCATTTTTTTATAATATGTGAAAAATGTTGTTGATGCATTTATCTTATTTAATGAATTGTAAGGTTTCCGACACAGCACGAAGAATGGCCAGACTTAAGTGACAATGGGCAGGGCACATTGCTCGCAAAACAGGTTACGCCGTTGGGGCCTAAAGGTTCTGGAATGGCGACCGCGTACCGAAAGACGCAGTGTTGGAAGGCCTCATACAAGGTGGACCGATAACCTGGCAAGAGTTGCGGGAATCCGATGGATGCGAAATGCACAAGACCGTTTAGTGTGGCGACACTTGGGGAGGCTTATGTCCAACAGTGGACGTCTTTCGGCTGATATGATGATGATGATGATGAATAGTATTACTTAATGCAAGATTGTAATGTATAACCGTTGGAAATCAATTTCTCACACTCGTAAGTAAAATCAGAGAGTGTCAGACTTTTACTGACTAAAACCCACTTGTGTTTCTTTAGTTGCCCTTTACGTTTCGTGTAATGGTGAACATTTATTAAAACTTGCCGGAAACCACAAAACAAAATGATTCTATGTACATCATTATTTCATGATGCAGTCTAAAAATCAAACACTACTAACCTTTATCAAATAAATTTCAACCTTATTTCAAAAGCACTAAAGTTCTATCACATAAATCAAGTTGACGATTACGAAAATTACTGCCATTCTAATATATGCTTTAAGTTTTGCAAGTAAGGTGCTAAATTGTAAGAAAGTGCGAAGTTGGGTGGGTTCAAAGTTGTGCAGCGCCATACGGTTACCGCAGAGTGGTTGTGAGAGATGCCGTAATAGTTTATATTGCTATTAAAAGTAAAGTCAATTATATTGAGGGAAGATTTAAGAGGTATTTGAAAGCCTCTATGTAAGTAAAATTATCTCAAATAAAAACATCAATCAATCAAGGTCTTGTAATACGTTCCGGTCTCCTCTCTAGGAGAAGGCATGGACCGTAATCTACCACGCGGTTCGAATGCGGATTTTTGCGTTGTTTCGGGTCTTAGTTTCGGTTGGGTGTTCTGCGTATGTGGGTTTATATTTTTGTGGACGGACCCCCTGTACAGGAGTAATTGTAAAAAAAAAATATGGGGTAACGTTAGTAAAAACAAAAGACATTCGTCCAATATTGTTTTATTTTTCTGACCATGCACAGTTTCTTTTGGTACTAAAAATTTGGAGGTCGTCGGAATTAACCCCAATTTGGGGCTGTATTCTGAAAAAGTTTTCTTTTTACTGTTTTTATTTTTAGTATAAAATACTGAAGCGTGCAAAATAAAAAATTGGGCAAGTGAGAGTCGGACTCGTACACCGAGGATTCCGTACAAACTAATAAGTTAGTTCCTTTTTTTGTGTAAATAGTACAATTTCCGAATCGCAAAAGTATTTTTTTTTTGTGTGACTTACAAATTTACAGTTTTCAGATTTATTCCTATAGCTAAGCTATGGAAGCCTGCTTCATGCGAAATTCAAGGGTTCTAAGACAACGGGAAGTACCCTATGAATTTTGATTCCCTTAAGAGTGTCGAAATGTACGTTTTTTTTTGCGACATAAACGGCTGTATCTTTTTTTTTGTTAACTTAGAAGTTCGATTTTTTTCATAGCTCCAAGAGACCGAAGACCTGAGTACATGGTTTCAATTTCAACTCGATACCTCCTTATGTTCCTAAGATAAAGGGTCTTGACAGACAGACAGACGGACAACAAAGTGATTCTATAAGGGTACCGTTTTATCCTTTTGAGGTACCTAGCCATAAAAATAAAAATATAATTTTTAAAGTTTAAGCCACAGCTAGCCAAACGGCTAATCAGCCAGTCTTTAAGTCAGTTAAAAGTAAAATTTAAGTAAAGTTAAGGTTTATTCTGTTCTATTTTATCAAATCAATGTAATCATAAACGTATTAGGCCTACATGACCTACATGGCCACTAATGAAACGTCAGAAGCTAGCGCACGGTTCCAAATGGCCGTTTAAAAAAGGAACCGGCAAAAAATTTCATAGTTACTCTTTAAAAAAATATGATTGTACAACTTCTATTAAACCAAAGGTATTTCATTTTTTATTCCTCTTCTCTAAGACTCTATAAAAACTCCAGCAAAATGGTATTCAGAGCAATTAATACCGTCGCTTAACCTGCATTTCTGAAGATATTGGACTGCTATTGCAAAATAATGAATGCAAAACCATTGAAAGGAATGAACATTCAGCAAAAATCATAAAAATATTCTCGACGCAAATCGAAACCGGGTTATTTAGGTACTCAATGACGCACAAAATTTTAATGAACAAAACCTACCTCTTCATGAAAAATTACGTTTTACTTACGTTCAGGAAATTCTGGTGAATAAAAACGGCAATTACCTGAAAGTAAAAAAAGGAAATTGTTAATATATTTGGTGGGCATTGGTAGTTTGTTTGTTTAGTAAAGTTAGTTTTTTTTTATGGTAGGTAAAATCATATAATGATATCCCCGTCCTTGGGCGGAGCGGGAGATAGTGTGAGACTCTTACTGACTAAAAACCTACCCCGTTCCTTCGTTGCCTTTCATACTGGGCTCGAGCCTTCTTTTCAGAAGCCGACCCATGGCCACAGTTGGCTTCGGCCCTGCTGAGCTCATCATGGGCCTCCGCAAAACTGACATATCCTTGAGGCGCGCGTGGAACTTCAATAATTTATCTGGCCCCGAGTACAGCGAGAGGGAGTGTTATATTTTGACTGACTAAAATAAAAAAAAACCACCAACCGAAAAACCACCTGTGTTTCTGCTGCGCTGCTATCCATTTGATTTCAGAGCCATGGTACCTCTATAGGCCATCCCTCGGAGTTATTTTGTAATGCCAAATAACCTTAACTATAAATAAATTCAACATGGATCTTACAGCATTTTTTTCAGCGGTTTAGTGTGCTAAACATAATTATCTTATTTTTTCTTCCTTTGTTTAGCCACATAAGGTTAAGCTAGTCCTGACGTGGCGCTCTAAGGATAACAACTCTATTGGTGATAGAGTTGCCAACTTTTTTTGACAAAAAACGTACAAAATTGTCAATTCAAACACCACATCTGACACCTAACATTTCGTTCAGTAATTATATGTAAATCATTTTCTTTATCTGTTTTAACTTATGTGTGCCGTTAACTCGTAGTTAAGTACCCATAATGAGTATTTTGTTTTACTCATCACAAAAGTGGTTGAAAATAAAGTATTTTCACATACTTTATTTGTATGCAAAAGTATAAAGTATAATTACCAAAAATAAAGTGGGATACGTTATTATAGTAAAAGTATGGTTGGCAAACCCTAATTGGTAAGTAAATTATCAACAGAAAGATTTTGCTCCGGTGTGGGCACCGACGGCTCCGGTGTGGGCACCGACGTTGCAACAGCAACCGAGGACCCAGCTGAATGCGTGCCAGAGGGTCATGGCAATACGCATGGTGCGAGGGTACCGAACGATCTCCCGCGAGGCGGCGACCCTCCTTGCTGGCCAACCGCCGTGGGATCTGGAGGCAACAGTCCTTGCACACATGCACGACAAGCGCATGGAGATGCAACGCCGGGGCGAAATTCCGCTGCCACGACAAGTCGAGGCATGGCGGACAGAGCTCCGGCGGGATCTCATGGCGAAATGGCGTCAACGACTATCGCAACCTCGTTCGGGGCGCGCCACAATTGGGGCGATAAGGCCCATCCTTGGGGCGTGGCTGGAAAGACCTCACGGCGTTCTCAACTTCCGCACGACGCAGGTGCTTACCGAACACGGAAAGTTCGCTAAGTACCTGTTCCGGATTCGTGCGGAGGATTCGCCCGGGTGTCGCCACTGTGCGGAACATCCGGAGGACACGGTGGAGCACACTGTAGAGGTGTGCCCCGCCTGGGCGGAGCATCGCCGTGTCCTCGTGGGGGCGATCGGCGGCAGCGATCTCTCTCGCCGGGCCTTGGTTCAGGCCATGGTCCGTAGTGAGGAGGGATGGCAGGCGGTCGCCTCCTTCTGCGAAGCAGTAATGCTAGCAAAGGAGGAGGCCGACCGCATCAGGCAGAGGCAACGGGGCGCTCGCCCCAGCCGCCGCCGGGATTCCGATCCCGATTTCCGGCCACCGTAGGCGCGGGCTTGCGGACGGCGTGCAATGGGTAGCACGCTGTCCGATCGTCCGGTAACCGACCGGACCGAGCCCAAGTCGTCGACGGCGCGTTCTGTTCCCGCGCGCCTCAAGGAGCTGTCAGCACACCGAAGAGGCCCAGCCTGCTAACTGCAGGCAGGCAGGGTCGAAGCCTACTAGGGTCATGGGTTAGTTCCGAAAGGAATGCTCGACCCCGGCACGATAGGCTACGAAGGAACGGGGTAGGTTTTTAGTCAGTAAGAGTCTGACACTACTTCCCGCTCCGCCCAAGGGCGGGATTTGTCATTGGATGATTTTACCTACCATAAAAAAAAAAAAAAAAAAAAACAGAAAGATTTTAATGAACGTCGTTTTGCTTGCGTGTGTTCCAAAATAGAATATGATAGTAATCTAGACACCGAACGTGTAGGCTACACACTTCTGACGGCCAATCAAGCTGTTTATTAATTTATCAATCGCAAAACAATATCACTGCCACTAAAAATAAAACAATAAAGTGATTGAACTCATATTTCACATCAACAAAGACAGTATCCAAAGTAAAGTAAATCATCATACATTCAGAATAAATATGTCTGGCATTTTTATAACTGTTTTTTGAGTCGTGAAATCACCGAGTGAATTCTCCTGCACTGAAACTTTTCTTCCTGGATTAGAATCCGCCTATGTCCTTCAGTATGAACTTTGCGTATATGCAAAGGTTTCTTTTCCAAACATTCCCACAGGCTTATTGGGCATCGGCAAAACTGAAGACATCTTTGGGTGCGTGTGGATCACAACATGCTGTCTACTCAGGCTTGGTATTTGCTGGACGGTCGGACTATGAGCTGCTCATGGCAGCGGGGTGTGTGAAGATGCCTGCACCCTCACGGTTACGACCATATGGCCATCTTTATGTCTAGCATTAGAGCCTTACAGAGAGAGGCAACCGCATCACATTCTCTCTCGCTCCTGACCATGGCCTGAACCAGGACTCGGCGCTAGAGGTCGCCTCCAACGATCGAAGTTCGATCCGTGTCGCTATAATTATGTAGCTACAATTCAATAAATAAAAGTAAATTGCTCTAGATAAACGGTTCGCAATCAAAACCCTATTTCGCTGAGGAAATGAATTCTCGCATCAGTTGTGGTACAAATTATGTGTGACTAGATTTACCCACCGCTCCACGATTTGGGACTCCTAACATATGTAAATTGTATGCTGCATTTTATTTAATATACTCGTAGTTTGTAGTTCGTCTGTTTGAATGTAAGCTTGATTTTGCTTAAGAAAATAGGGAGAGGTCTGCGGAGAGAATTTTTTAATATTAGTGAAGTCCATTTATTTTCTTTGTAAACTATAAGGGCCTTACTATGACGTGTTTGACGCCAGACGTGCGAGCAAGAAAGAGGGATGGAGCTATACGTGTAAAGCATGTGGAGCTATACATGTATAGCTCCATCCAGCATCCAGCTATACATGTATAGCTTCATCGCTTGAACAGTTTAGGTCGCAAAATGGATTGCTTTTGAGCTCCTGGTAGGTCCTCAGTAATTCCATGTGGACTTTTTTGGCTGGGCAAATTCTAGGTGGAGCGAGAATGTCAAACTTTTACTGATTTCACTCAGTAAAATTCTGTGTTTCCTGTCCGTCTTGCATGTCCCGTCTGTATTTTTTCACTTGCTCTTTGCGTTTCAAGAGCGTAGTGACTCCTTTGTACAATCCTGAAGCTATCCCAATTTATCTGAGTAGTTAACCAGTTCATCATTATCATTATCATCATTTCAGTCGAAAGACGTCCACTGTTGGACATAGGCCTCCCCCAAGTGTCGGCACAACGAACGGTTCTGTGCATCTCGTATCCATCGTATTCCCGCAACCTCCATCAGGTCATCGGTCCACCTTGTGGGAGGCCTTCATACGCTGCGTCTTCCGGTGTGCGGTCGCTACACCAGAATCTTTCAGCCCGAACGACCATCGGTTCTGCGAGCAATGTGCCCTGCCTATTGCCACTTTAGTTTGGCAATTCTTTGGGCTATGCCGGTGACCTTGGTTGACAAGTTACTCTAAACTAAAATTATTAGTGTGGTTGGTATGAGAAATTACGAGTACTATTTTGCGGGTTAGTTGAACGTTAATTGACAGGCCTGTTGGTCTATTGGTTAATGGTCCTGACTAATATGCCGGAGGTCGTGGGTTCGATTCCCACCCAGGACAAATGTTTGTGTGATGAGCACGATCATTTGTTCTGTGTCTGGGTGTAATTAATCTATAATATGTATGTATTTAGAAATATATAAGTATGCTTATCAGTTGTCTAGTACTCATAACGCAAGCTCTGCTTAGCTTGGGACTAATTTTCTGATAAAGTTATGAGGTTTTTAAGTTCACGACTTGTTTTTTTTTTTTCAAATAAATCAGCTGACATTTAGGTACCTATTTTGTTTAATGCCAAGAGCAATTCCTGTCTCTGACATTTCGATTTTGATTAATTTTACAAGTTCAATGTAGTAAATAATGTCCTATTGACATTTGTGTATCAAACGGTTTGTTAACAATTTAATGTTGAACCTATTTATTATGCGTGGGTGGATTGAAAACTTATTCGGCTGGTATCAGAACTACCCAATTTTTTTTTTTCAAAACAGACAATGTCTTTGAAAAAAAAATTTGCGTAAATGAACGTAAATTTTTATCCAAAAAATAGTCTTTACCGTCATTAATTTCTTTAAGTAAACGAGTCAATGATCTTGTAGGTAGTTGTCGGTCGTTGCGTACTAACTACCTACAGTTCATTGACCTCGCTCAGCTGACGTTTCCTTAAAGAAATTAATTTCGTACATGTGTAAATTAATTAGAGTTTAAAAAAAAAGTACTTTATTTTTTAATTTTCTCTTTACAAATCGATAGTATTTCATGTACCAAATCGACCCCCCGCGGGATTAAAACGACCAAAATTTAACGGTGTATATGAAATCATTAACAAACAGAAGCATCAAAACAACTATACACATACAGTAACAAAACTCCTTATAACTCTCAGCTCCTCAAACTATACACGAACAAGGAAACATACCGCTATACCTACCACAACCTTCCTCCGACAATAAAAGAAGTATCTCTCCTGAACACACAAATCACCCTTCGGGGTACATTCAGGAGGGCATCACACATAGCGGGGCTCGGTAAATAAACATATTAACCTTAAGTGGGCCGCCGTCCGCTGGGCCGCTGGAATTGTGTGGGATGAGGCATGAGCGGAAGCGGTTAAGATGGCAGTATTGGCACAGTGATTGAGCGATTGGTTGCTGTGCTGAGTGACGCACGTTTGATTACCGCACGGACACGAACAGTAAAGATATAGATAGTTGTTCTGGGTCTGGTGTGTTAGTGAATGGGCCGAAAAGCAGATTGTTAGACTCAACTCAATAGGTTTTTTTTATGTTTGGAAAGACTATTGCCGCTCTAGTTGGCACTAGGATGGAGCAAGAAATTTACTGGCTTAAACCACATTTGTGAGCTTTCAATTGCCTTTTGAGTTCTAGAACTATGATTATATCCTTTTTGGAGCCCACTCGGAGCCGATCCCATCGCCCTAGCAGGCATCGACCCTGATGAGCCCCTAAGGTTGGCTGACATCAACTCAACAAGTAACAACTCAGTAGGCGTAAGATTCATTATTTTATCGAGATAATAGACGATCTATTGTAATCGAAGTGTTTTAATAACTTAGTCTAAAAATACGCTGTATAGTTTAAGTAGCTAACAAAATGCTAAGAACTCGATACAACGAAATTCTTCTCAATCGAAACGCTTCCTCCCATCACTTGCTCCACCAACTCCTCAAGTTCTCCCAAGGCACGTTTCCTGAATGTTTAATTTTATTGAATTCCGATCGATCCTATTCGCAGATGTTTGGTAAGTACCGACTTATCCCTTTTTACCATGTTCCTTACCAAACATATTTTGGCTGAAAACTGTTATTTATATATTTTATGCTACTTATTGAGGATGTACTTCACAAATCCTTACGCTTGGTTTTGGGGTAAAGAATGGGCGATATATTGTGTCCTTGAAAAGAAGTGTTAGGGTTACCGACCGCCTCATCGATTTTGCCGCATGTGATCGCACTCACTATCTCTTTCTTATTCTAGCAATTGACGGGTCTATGTGACAGAAAAGGATGGAAGCATAGAAAAGCGTGACTCAGTGCTGACAGATGTAGCGAGCGGACCCGCTGGTTGCAGCTAGTTTTTAATAAGAAGGATAAGTGCTGGTGAATTTTAATTTTATCTGTTGATGAAAACTTATACCCCACAACCTTAATAAAATCCGAACCTCCTGATCACTCCCAATTCAGAATAACCTTCGCACGTTAATTAATCCGTCGAATTACAATAATCCCAGTTAAACCTAACGCTCGATCAAAGTTTTATGCAATCGGCCGCAAGTTGTTCAAACTTCGGCCAACTTCGGGGAACTTCGGAGAACTCCAGCCAAGTTTAGCCGACATCTTGTTTGATGTTGTCTACACGTAATGGTTTCGTCGATGTGGTAGGATACAGACCGCGACACGGAAATTAATTCGGCCTATGTATATATTAGTATACTGAAGTAAATATGGTTTGTGAGTACTCAGGGGCCTTACCATGACATATTAAAATCCCAAGCGTGCAAAGGAGAAAGAGGGTTAGTGCCATACAGTTTGCACCCTATATAGCTCCATCTATGCATGCCGCATAGCATGACTGGCCTGTTGGTCTAGTAGTTAGTGGATCTGACTACTAGGTTTTCCACCCAACACAAATGTTTGTGTGATGAGCACGATCATTTGTTGTCTGTTTGGGTGTTATTTATCTATATTATGTATGTATTTAGAAATATATAAGTATTATTTATCAGTTGTCTAGTACTCAAAGTGCAAACTCGGCTTAGTTCGGGCCTAGATAGCTTTGTGTGACAGTTTTAAAATATTATATTATTATTATATCCATTTTTCAGTGTTTACGGAGCTTGTGGTAGAGCCTTAAGTTTTGAACCTACAGCAACGTATATTAGAAGTTTGGAAAACAATGTTTGGGGAAAATTTGTTATTAATATGTTAATAGACACAAAGTTTTTGTTGTGTATAAAATATTCAATGTAATGACGTAGTTTGTTTTTTTTAATAAGTATTATATCTATTAGATACCTTAATGGTTTATTTAACCCTGTTCCTTTTCTTCAAAATTCCAAACTATCTACCTCTTATATTACTTACCATTGGCAGGGACTAGAGCAGAAAGATCATGATTGGCGCCCAACGTGGGACTTTTCTGTTGTCGTAGCCCCACGTTGGGCGCCAATGGTTAGTAATACATTCAATTAAAATGATTAAGAGGGCTCTTCTCAATATATCTTCAACAATGTACGTTAGTACACCAAAAGTTTGGAAAACGATGTTTGAAACTGAGATGAGATAAAACCACGTACTTCGGTATGTGGAAGAATTTGTTATTAATATGCTAATAGACGCGAAGTTTGTGTTGTGTAAACATGGCGCGTTTAATACTAGCTGAAAGACTTCTGAAGGATGTAATGAATTTTTGATTTGATCTGCATTAGCTTTGAATTCTATTTTAGGTGATGGAATTTTAATCAACACTCACCGTGTTTAGGGAAGTTTCTAGCAAATAAGCACATATTAATCTTTCAGGGTGAATTTGCTTTGGGTTGAGAATTTGCAACCAAGAGCGTGTCAAGCTTTACATTCATACTAAACTTAAACGAATCAACAAGCAACATAATCATCTATTTAACCCTCTCCCTCTTCTTCAAAATCATAAATTATCTACCTCTAATATTACTTATTATGTGCAGGGATTAGGGTAGAAAGATTATAGTTGGCGCCCAACGTGGGATTTCTTTGTTGCTGTGGCCCCATGTTGGGCGCCAATGGTTAGTAATAAATGCATTTAAAATTATTAAGAGGGCTCTTTTCGATTTGTTTGTCTTCAACGTGAATATGGTTTTAAAGCTTGTTTCATTCATGTCAATGCAACGTAATGTTTGATAAAGAGGCAACGTGTAAAAAGAAAGATAAACACCTGAACGCTCTGTTGGCATACGGTAATTTCTGTCATTCACGCAACTTATCCATCCCTTTTTGTCATTCAGTATCTCGATTAAATATGATGGAAAAGTTTTTCTGAATATATTTTTTTATTCATGTGTACACTATGAAGAGCGAAAGTTCACGCAAAATAGCACATTTTTAGAGGTCTTATCTGGATTAGTGTTACACGAATTTATATTGTGAGACTTAAGGTTACCGTGTCAATCACACTTATCTTAAAGTATGTTCTTTCATTTGTAGACTTGCGCTTGACCACTATCTCACCTGATAAGCGATGATGTGGTCGACGATAGAAGTAACCTATTCACTCTTGATTTAAAAACCGCTATGTTGTAACTAGCTTTCAGGAACACCGACTCCGGCAAAGAAATTTCACTTCTTAGCTGTACGCACAATGAATGTGTTCTCAAAATATTTAGTGCCTGTGTGTAGAATGTCATGAATATTGGCTTGGCATTAACCTACCAATCCATGCCATAAAATTATACCTAACATCGTTTCTACTCCTTCTCTCCTACTTATCGCCAATTTTTGTACCTTCCTCTGTAACATGTAGGGAGCATAAACTTTACACAGGAAAAAATTAAGTTAGGACGCTAAAAGGCTTCTGCAGCTTTTAGATATTACAGCTGAAAATTGTAAAAAGATTGGTAACCAAAAAACCTTTCCATTAAATATTAGCGAAGCACTTTACAGGCGCATAAAGGAATTTCTCTTTTACGGCTGCTTGCATCTTGTCGGAATATTGAAGCGTTGAGGGTGGGGTCAAAGTAATAGCGGAGCGGAATGAGAGCATAATGGAGAATTGTCATTATCATCATCAACATATTCCTACTTCAAATTTTGCCATAGTGACCGGTTATATGCGTCTCGCATCCATCGGATTCCTGCAACCTTCGTGGGGTCATCGGTGCACTTTATTTGGGCCTTCCAGTACGCAGTCGCCACTTCAGGACCTTTCGGCCCCATCGACCATATGTTCTGTAAGCAATAAGTCCAGTCTACTGCCATTTCAGTTTTGCGATTCTTAGGTCTGTGTTGGTGAACCTGATTCTTCAGCTTATAACTTCATTCCTGATTCGATTACGCAGGGAAACTCCGAGCCTAGTCATTTTCATTGCTCCTTTTAAAAGTTGTTTTCATAAAAAAAAAATCCTATTAGTTAAGTCTAGTAAAGTAATATTAAGCTATGTCGTGACACCAATTTTATTTTCCTCAATTTTCAAAGCGAAAATTAGTTAAAATGCACCGTCAGCGTCACTAAGTATTTTAAGTAAAATTGCGAGAGCTTATGAACTTTTCAAGTAAGAGGATATTCGAAATGTTTAACACCTGACAGTTTACGGCATTTAAACAAATGAGTTTTAATTAAAGATAAATGTGAATAAAATCTTAATCTTAATTTTTTTTAAACAAAATTGCGCCACATTTGGAAACATTGTGGCCTTGTTCCAATAGGTATAGTGGCTACTCGTCACTTGCGCTATTTATATAAGTTCCGTGATCAGGGCCCATGAACAGGATCTCATGTAAATCAAAAATACTTTGGCAATGGCTCTTCAAAACATGATCTAGCTAGACGCGTCCCCAAGCATTGAGAAACATCGCAAGTAGATAAAATATCGATATAAAACTGGCCTGATGTTCTAGTCGTTAGTGGCCACCCAGGACAAATTTTTGTGTGATGAGCACGATAATTTGTTCTTGGTTTGGGCTTAATTTATCTATAGTATTTTGTATTTAGGAATATATAAGTAGGTATGTGTTGTCTAGTACTCATACTAAAAGCTCTACTTAGTTTGGGATTAGATGGTATTGTGAACAAATTGTGAAATATAAAAAATAATATAATTATATATGTTTGTGTTCAATGCGACCTCGCTACTCGCTAACACTGAGACCCCACCTTTGTTTGGTCGTTAAGGCCAGGCGCAGCACTCATTGACGGTAGCTTATTGCAGCTACGCCGTCTTCCGAACTTATTAAATTACACGATATTGTTGTCTATAGCAATTTTGGTATCACCGCGTACCGTTGGAATGAGCTCTTGCACGGTATTGCTTAGGCGGCATTCTGTTTAGGTCGTGTCAGAGAAAGGAGATATTACAATGTCAAGCCGTTGTTATAAAAGATGTACAATTTTAAAGCCAGGATTTTTTGTTTTTTTTTTTTGTTGTGGAAAATTATCAAATAACTGTACAGTTGGCTAGTGCTGGGCTGCGAGTTGCAGGTGTAATTCACGTACGAAACAAATATTTTATTTATTAAATCTTTATGAACTAGTAAAAAACTATGTACAAAGGCGGATTTAATGCTTTCGGCATTTTCTACAAGTCGACTTTAGGGTGGTGCAGAAACATAATATGGTAGGTGCAACTTATGGTTAATTAGATAAGAAATTCAATAACAAATATATACTTAGATACATACATAAAATTTAACAATGATATTATGAAAAACGAATCCAACAAACTAACGTTGTGATATACCAACTTCCTGTGAATGTGTTGTTGTTGTGTGTACGTTGTGTTGTTTTGTGTGTGTGTATTTTGTAATATATGAAGATATAATTATGTTCCGAGTCTGGCCGCCTAGTGTTTATGAGTTTATGCTTGTGCAAGCACCCATGATACAGTACTAATTTCTAGTATGAGGTAAAATTAAAAAAAAAAAACCAAATTTTGATTTCCTTGAGAGTGTCGAAATACACGTTTTTTGCGATATAAACAGCCGTTTCTTTTTTTTTTCATTAACTCCGAAGTATGATTTTTTTACAGCTTCAAGGGACCACAGACTTGAGTATATAGTTTTAATTTCAACTCGATACCTCCACGCGTCCCCGAGATAAAGGGTCTTGACGAACAGACAGGCAGACAGACGGACAGCAAAGTGACCCTATAAGGGTTTCGTTTTTCCTTTTGAGATACGGAACCTTAAAAACTGAAATCATCAAAACTACATTTTAACTAAATACAATGAAATACTTAAAATAATACAGCCACCGAAGCCAACAAAATGCCGCTGATATTTACTAAACTACAACTACACGTGTGTCGGTACGTAAACTTTACAACAAATGTGTATGTCGCAGCCAATGTCGGAGCTCGGTGCATTGAGGAACTTCCTAATTATGTGGAACTTCAACAATTAGTGCTCGAAGGTGGAACCGATAATATCGTTTGCGATGTCTTGTCTCAGGTAGTTCGTAAGTATAGTTAGTATCGTTTTGTTAGAGGATGTGTTTCGCTGTTTGGATGCTTTGTTGGAATTTTCGAAAGTTTAGAGCGAGTCGGACAAAGACGGAATTTGTTGATGTTTACCGATACTAATATATTGATAATAATAAGTGACTCGGCAAACGATGTTCTGTTATATAAATTGTCAAAAAAAAAATTTTGGAGGTGGGGGTAGGAGGGTAAAAAATAGGTTACGAATCGTAATATAGGTCGTCGTAGATAGAAAGAAAAAATCACTATTAAATCAAATTACAAAGAATGCGCGATTTTATTCCTCTCAAGTGTACCAGTGTATCTAGGTATATACAAAAAAAAACCTAAGAATCAGTCAGCCATTTCGGAGGAGTTTGATAACAAACATACGAAACTGTTATATATATTAGAATATAAAGACTAAAAGTTGTCCGTTTATCGAGCAAATTCAAAGTAACCAGTTTAAAAAAAAACGGCAATTTCATAGACCAGGTAAACACCTCGGTATTAGGTATATACGAGATTGGGGAATCTTATAGCGTACTTGCTGCTCCTACGTCGGAAGTAACCCGGATAATGTACAGACTTGTAATTATCAGTATTAAGTGCAAAGGTAATTTAAAATGGTAATACTCGTATATTTTTATTTATATTTACCACGTAAATAAGTCGATTTATAATTAATTTATCACCGACATGTACCAAAAATTCGAAGACATGTGACATCCACCAATCCGCACTGGGCCCGCGTGGTAGATTACGGCTCATGCCCTTTCCTAGAGAGGAGGCCTGAGTCCCAGCAGTGGGAACATTAAAAGGCTGATGATGATGATGATGAATATAATTGGTGGATAGCCGTTTTTGTTAAAGTAAATAAATAAATATCCATAAATCTTTTAGTAACATGCACCGTGTCATTTCTCCTCTTCACGTGGTTATACAGAGAAACATTTAACGTTAAATTTAGAGCTTAAACTTAAGATGCGCTAAGACGTAAAACTAAAACTTAGTTTCTTGCACTAAAACTAAATGTTACATCTCTTACATAGTCTTTTTATTATATGTTTGAGTTTGTGAGCGAAGCTGGGCTTTGGACTCTAGACTATTAAGGGAAGACTAACTCTGTGTAATTTGTCTGTTCTATGTTAATGTGGACAGAATATGTTTTTGATTGCAATGTTGTTTGTTGTAACATACACGCTCTCCCTCGAGCTCCAATTGTACATACGTTTGTAACGTTTAGTTTGTACGTGGTGCATTCTAAATTGGTAAAAACTGCAAATTAATATTAAGTATTACATTTTTACAAATGTTTGAAAGTAGGATGTTATTTGATTTATTAGAGAAATGTTGTTTACATTGGAAAATGCCAGGCTTTGTTCAATTAAAAAATATCTATTTTATTTTTGTGTTCTCAATTATCTATATAAATAAAAATAATTTTAGTAAAACAGTAGTCGTGTTTCATATATATAATATTATCTGCCAGAGTTTGGTTTCTAACAGAGCTGCTACAACTAGGGGATTTTTAAATGAAGAGTGAATAATATACTTCTAGGCAAGCGTGTTCCATCGTCGACTTAACGTCAAGTTAGATAGTGGTCAAGCGCGAGCTAAGAATAAAAAGAAAACAGGTTCTACAGATTGATCGAGTTTGGATTAGCGTTATTTGTATAACAGGGTCACCCTATTACAATTGAGTTTGTTAGGAAAGCCTTGCGAGTAAAGCTTAGGACTAAAGACTCCTGGTAGGAAAAAAAACGAACCTGGATTCATAGAGTGAAGAATGCTTATAATGGGCATAACTATCGTGGAATTCTTCCCAGCTAGAAAAACAGTACCTATGCGAAACCGAGAGTGTTGAACCGAGCGTAAATTCGAATGATAAAACGGGTTTTTGGATCGAGTGATGAACCGAGTGTTAAATAGTAGTGGACTGCGACAGGCCATATAAACTCAAAAGCGACAATCAATAAAAATTGGGTAGGAAAAACTGTTTACGAAACCGAGAAAGTGCTGAATCGAGTGTTGATACTAGTGTTGCTCCGAGTATTGCAAAAAGTGTCAAACTGAGTGTAGAATCGAATGTTAAACCTAGTATTAAACTGAGGGTTGAACCGAGTGTTAAACCAAGTGTTGAACTGAGTGTTGAACCGAGTGTTAAACCAACTGTTGAACTGAGTGTTAAACCGAGTGTTAAACTAAGTTTTGCACTGAGTGTTAAACGGTTTTTCAACCAAGTGTTGAAAATAGTGATAAACCGAGTATTGAATCGAATGTTGAGCTGATTGTTGAACTGAGTTTTGAACCAATTATTGAATCAAGTGTTCAACCGAATGTTGAAATGTGTGTTGAATCGAATGTTGAATCGAGTGTTCCACCGAATGTTGAAATGTGTGTTGAATCGAATATTGAATCGAGTTTGGACTGCGATAGGCCAAGTTGATGAATTAGTGTACCAAATCTTTTTTATGGGAAAAGCCTTTTACTATATACCCAACCACTAAAACTCTTGAAAACCAGAATCAACAATGGTGGACCACTAGAAAAATACCGACGCAATGAAAATCGATGTATTCTGGGAAAACAATTCAAAAACCTAGCAAGCCTAAAAGGTTCCAAAGAGCACTATGATTGATCCCCTTTTAAAACAACACTTTTTTCCGACAATGTATTTCCATGCATAAATTATAATAGAGAATAAATATTTTTTTGTTTTGTTAACACCGAAACACCTCTAAATGGTGGCTTCCATTATTGCTGTACGAATATTATCCACGAAATTTAAATTAATTCTTTCGTATGATTTACGTGTTGACTGTTGAATATTAAATGTTTTTGTATTTATAGTTGTAAAATATTGATTAAAAATGTTGTTTCAATTGCTTTTGAATGCGGTTTTAATAGTCGCTAGCTTCTGACGGTGGCTTCGCCTGCGTCTAAGTTTCTCCACAAAAACTTTTGGACCGTTTCATAGTCTTATTATTATTATTATGAGCCTGTAGTGTCCCACTGTAGGGCAAAGGCCTCCCTTCCATTCATCCACTCTTTTCTGTCTTTTGATACGTCTTTTACTACTTTCATCCCTTTAAGGGATTTTTTTATGGTAGGTAAAATCATCCAATGACAAATCCCGCCCTTGGGTGGGGCGGGAAGTAGTGTCAGACTCTTACTGACTAAAAACCAACCCCGTTCTTTCGTTGCCTATCGTGCCGAGCCGGGTATTCCTTTCGGTAGCTGACCCATGACCCCAGCAGGCTTCGACCCTGCCTGCCTGCAGCTAGCAGGCTGGGCCTCTAAGGGGTGAATTTTCGAAAGTCCTCTCTTAGTTCTCGCCTCCATGTTAAAAAGAAATGTTGTGCAAAATTTTACGATCGGAGTCTCAGTAGTTTCAGTTGTGCGTTGATATGACCGCCAGTTAGTTTCTCCATAGATACCAATAACTTGAATATTGGTAGCTGATGGAGACGAAAGGTTTTGAACTAGCAAAGAGGTAGCGTTAAAACGACCTTCTATAAGGTTTTGAGGTGGAGAAACATTCAAAAGAGCTTGAGGGGCATGTCAGACTTTTACTGACTAAAATCACACCGCGTTCTAGGACCACCGGTTTCTTTTTCAGGAAATCCCCGTGGCCCTCCGTGGCATCGGTCCTGTCGGCCTCTTATGTTTTTGCTGACATCTATTTAAACTGTTATGCACCAAGAGGACACCGGTGTCCACACACCTATTGTCTTTCTATTGTGTTTCTAATTACGATATTCAAAAGGTTAAGGCACGCGAACTCAGCCACGAACTTCCTGACTGAAGGTTTTTGAGACTTTGTTCATAACCTGAATCTACATGATACAAAACACGAGTAGTAGAGCAGTAAAGAAGATAACACAAAACCCACTCAAAGTCCACCCCACTCACAGGCTTTACCGCAGAACCAACTCGAGCAAATAATAATAATTTGGTAGAATAGAGTTTACAAATCGGCTTTCAGAATGTAGCAGCCCTGAAAGGGATTACAGGGATCACTGATCACCCGTAAGCCTTTAGTTACACCGATGTGCTGTTAACCAACACTGAGAAGCGTAAATTTGTGTGCAAATACACACAACACATGTTTTTATGCTAGTGTGCAATACAGACAGATATCACGTGTGTAGGTGGGCGCAAGTAGTGGTAGGTGTGAGTGTGTGTAATTGGATTTTAGTGTAAGTAATCGTGTTCTGTTTATTTCGCTTTGATTGGTTTGTGTAGCGAATTATGGGTAGTAACGTTTCTTGTCAGATGTTGAATATCGATTTATAAGTCTCTTTGATGATTATATGATGAAATGTGTTACTAACGTGTTTCATCTTTCAGTTATGAGTTGATCACTATTTGTGAGATAAAGACCAGAATATTAGGAGCCGAGACAGGTGTTTTAGTATTTACCAAGTAGGTAGTCTTAAGATAGAGAATTATGTAAAGCTCATAAGTTGAAAAGACGGGCTTGCGAATTGCAAGCAACGGGAGCTACCCATTGCTTCCCAGCCATCGTTCAGCCATCCGGTAATCGTCTGGACCGAGTCCAAGTCATCGACGGAGCGTAGTGTTCTACCAAGGAGACGTCAGCAAAACCTTAGGGGCCTAGAAGGGTCGAAGCCTACTTCTAGGTTCTTGGGTTTGCATCTGAAAGGAAAACCTAACATAAAGAACATAGTAGTGGGTTTTAGCCAGTAACAATCAGACACGCCTTCCGCTCCGCCCTAGAGCAAGTGAAGTCATTAAATGATTTCAAACCTAAAAACAAAATTTGTTGAAAGGAACTTTACGGTATGCGTGCGTGTCATGCGTGACTGGTATCTTAATCAATGGGCTGTCACAACAAAAAGGCAGTAATAAGTACAAAATAATAATAGTAAATAATAATATTCCACAACTATCACACAACGTCAAGTCTCAAGCTAAGCAGAGCTTGTGTTATAAGTACTAGACAACTTTTAAACATACTTATATATTTCTAAATGCATACATGTTGAAGGTAAATTACGCCTAGAGACAGAAAAAATTATCGTGCTCATCGCTCAAACATTTGTCCACGACCTCCGGCATAGCAGCCAGGCCACTACCCACTAGAACGGCAGGCCAGTAAAATTTAGTCAATCACCTATTAATAACCTACGTCTGCTCGTAAATACCCACACAAGAGCATGCAGCAAAACTAAAGTTCTTCCTCCCCTACTTGACCCAACTAACACCAATTTGTTACACACGGCGAGACAAGTGCATACCGTCTCCGGAGCGCATCAAAGTTGACTAAGTTAGGTCTTAATTAGCCTTCCAAGTTCGATAGCCTACTTGTACCAGGTCAGCTATACTGGGGACCATCTTAATTAAAATTTAACTACAGTTTTGCACTGCAGGAGCTGCGGGAATGTTCGAAAAAGTAAGTAATAAGTTACCTACTGTGGCTTGTGAAGTAATAAAAGTATAGAAATTTATTGGTAAGGGAGATTGGGTCACATACAAAAACCATATAGTCAACAAATTATTACAAATAAGGGCTGATTTCATCATTCAATATACAAAATAATAGTTCAATTAATCTAGTTTAAAGATCTGTGTCGTAAACATGGGCGACAGCAAAAGAATTAAAACTGAGTTTAGCGTAAACTAGGTTCAGTTCATCGCGGTGAAACGCAAAAGCTGTAATCTCGATTAGTCGCTCAATATGAGTTTTGTTTGAACGAATCGCGATTAGTTTATTGGTGAATTTGGCTCTAAGTAACATTATTGTAAACGATGTACAAAATAATAAAAGAAAATACATATAAATCAAATCAAACATAACAATAAATCAAATCGGAAGAAAAGTCACGATAAATTACAGTCAAAATTATTTTTTATGTCAAAGTTTAGTTTATCAATTCGACAAAGGAATAATAGGTACAGGTAGGTTTTAGGGTGGATTGCATCAAAATGGCATGTTAAAGTTAAAAGGTTGCCCTGTGAAAAATAATTTATTTTCCAGAAATATACGTGGGTAATTTTTTAGCAATGGTAACACTTCGAGACGGATGTCATTTTTCCCTGAAACATGTCAAAATGTTTTTTTTGGTTAGATTAATATACCATAATATATCACACACACTATCACACAACATCGTCTACTCCCAAGCTAAGCAGAGCTTGTGTTATGGGTTTTTGTGTTATGGGTACTAGACAACTGATAAACATACTTACATATTTCTAAATACGTACATATTATACATAAATTACACCCAGACACAGAAGAAATGATCGTGCTCATCACACAAACATATGTCCTGGGTTGTATTGTAATGTTTACAAATTATTCTTCTGTAATAAATTGTAAAAGTACAAAGCTGATGATAGAGATTTCCTAAAAGTCTCTTATTTGCCTCAATACCTTGTTTCACTTAAACGCGTTTTCAATACTACTTTCTTTCATAGATTATTCTTGAAACCTACATAAATGTACGAGTATATAAAGCAAGAAAAGGCATGATTTCCATATACACATAGGATGTTAATTTAATCAAATAAAATTGTGTTAGCAAGAGTGTGTAAAATCTTATTTTGCTCATCCTTATTCATGCAATTTATAATGCGAATGAGGCATTTTGTTCAGAGTTTAAGGCGAGGTTTCACTAATTTCGAACTTTTTTAACCTTTCCAAATCCACAAAATAATTAAATGATGCTGTATCTGGACCGGGCAACTGCACAATAGTTGATTCCGGACGGTTATATAGGGTGACTGGTAACTAGTGAACGATACTTAAACACGTGATTGTAGTCATGATAACAAACAACTTTTACTATGGGACCAAACCTGAAGTCGCAGAAAAATTCGCCAAGTTCAATATATTTTGACCAGTTAGACGAACACAAATGTACTGACCAGCAGATTTTTTTTTCGCGATTTCAGGTTTGGTCCCATAGTAAAAGTTGTTTGTTATCATGACTAAAATCACGTGATTAAGTATCGTTCACTAATTAGCAGTCACCCTGTATAACTTAATCGGGAAGAGAAATCTTTCGCCACGATGCAGGATAATTTCCATGTGGTGACAGAGATGTCGCTATAACGTCTTTAGCCTATGCCTCCCCCAGATTTTACCAGACTTGTGCTTTTCGCATCCTGACGGTATCCCGCAATCTTCTCCAGATTCTAGGAATACAAGCTATTCCAGCCTTACCCTTTGAGTAGCTCGTAGATGTGTAAAGGCATTACTTTTCCGATATAATCCTTCATCTAAGCAGAAAAGGCGTGTCCGTCTCATTTCCATATACACAGCAATGCCGTGGTATCGGCCAAGGGTGGGCGTATTGTGTAACCAGCTTATGTAAAGCTTATCGTACCAAAGGACTATACACATGGGTTTTATTGTACGCCAACAAATTTTCTATGTGATGCATTTTTAGCAGATACTCTTGGCAAAAAAGCTTTCTTCTGATGCTTTGAAGACAAGACTTGGATTTTTGATGCGTCTTCGATCAGGTTAGATAATGGTAACATTTTAAACAAATTTTGTAAGGTGAAAGTTTGTATGTAGGTTCTCCTTTAAGCTCAAACAGCTTAACGGAATAGCTCATAGACTAAATACTATTGCTTTTCATTCCTGGAGTATGATTCTTTTTTTAGGTGGGGTTTCATCCAATGACTTCCCCCGTTCTTGGACGTAGCGGGTCAAACTTTTACTGACTAAAACCCACTCCTATGTTCACGTTGTTTGCAAAAAAGACTCCATGAAGTGACTCGTTGTCCATGGACAAGTGGAGGGGAAGCGGACACGCGGGTGCTCACAGATAGACAAACCTTATCAGAGCTGCAACACAAACTTCCATAGTCCAGTGTTCCCGAGACGCCGTTAACCGGGATAAGTGGAGACGCATCGCGGGAGCCTCACGACCACTCTGTCAAGAGTGAACGACTAAGGAGAAGAAGGATGTTCCTTCCTTGCGTTTGCGTTCTAGGACCCTGGGTTTTCGTTTCAGAAGTCGACTCTTGGACCTAGTAGGTTTGGGCGTGTTAAGACCCTACTGTTTTGCTGACATCTCATTGAAATCAGGGTCATGATCCCAACGGCTGGGGTGTGAGGATGTCAGTTCTCTTACGTGGTTCGCTCATCTCCTTCGCTAGCATTCCTGCTTTGCAAAAGCAAGCGATGGCCTACGATTCCTCCTCGCTCCGGACTACAGCCTGTATCAGCACGGCGCGGTTTTTTTACGTTCACGCGGGCAAAACTGCTGGCAAAAGCTAGCAATTTATATAACAGTAAAATCTTCCATTCTAGAGAACAGTATGTATCTTTGTACCTTATCAAAGGTTGCGTAAGCGGTCATAGCCGGTAATCTAGCCTCGTTACCTAACTCCGGTTATGTCAGTTCTAGTAGTACTGGGGTTGTTTGTTACTGCCTCAATTTCGGTTCTCTGCTATTTTATATTAGACTATACAAACTTCGGATCCCCGCTTCATACTCTAAGGATTTTTTTTTTGTTTACTGCAATCATCCAATAACTTCTCCTGCTCCAGGGTGGAGCAGGGGCGTGTCAGACTTTTACTGACTAAAACCACACATATGTTCCTTCCTTGCCTAACGTTTCAGGACCTTGGGGTTCCCTTTCGGACTACTCATAACCCCAGTAAGCTTCGGCCCTGCTGGGGCGGGGAGGCGCGCTTGGGACATTACAAGCCGTCGATGACTCAGGCTCGCTACGGCTGGTTATCGGACAGCCGGGCGCCGAGCCCAAGTTTGTCAACGGCGCATAATGTTCCACGCGCGCCTCAATAAGTTGTCAGCAAAACGTAAGGGCCCAGCAGGGTCCAAGCCTACTGGGACAATGGGTAATGTGAAAGTAAACCCCGGGGTCTTGGAACGAAGGCAAAGAATGAACAGGAGTTGGTTTTTAGTCAGTAAAAGTCTGACACTAACTTCCGCTCCACCCAAGAGCGGGAGATGAATTGGATGATTTTCCTACCTAAAATAGAAAATCACTACTCAACTCCCTTTTCTCACAAAGTCTATCCATTTTTTCTTTGCCCTCCCTCTCCCTCTCCTTCATTCAGTTGTAAACTCATAACTCTATTAGTAACACGTATGTAATTCATAAAAATAAACATATACTAGGAACATTTCCATGTAAATGCATTTTAAATTCTCAGTATTTTATTACACGACAAATTGAAATTGAACTTTAGCCATCTGTTTTCCATATTTTCCGACATATTTATACATCACTATAAACACACAGTAAAAGGAACATTATTACGATGGTCATAACATCCAAAATTGCTCAACGTTTAATTTTCACAACAGAAAGTATATTGAGTCGAGCCACACGGCACGCATATAAAAATATTATGCCATAATTTTATGAGCTTTATTACCGCCTCATAAAGTTCAAAGTCGTACGTTATTGATAATGAAAATGTAATTGATATAATATATTTGGTTGCGCCAATTTGCTATGATCCGCGACTTTGTTTTTTGTAATTTATTTTTTTGGCCTAGCAATCCTATCCCTACCGTTTCCGCTTCCCGCACGACCTCTAGAGAAAATGATTTGACATTTTGACGTGTGTGCATCGATTGTGAATGTGACCGCACCGCTAACCGCGCCCGCTCGAAATTACAAGAAAATTGACTATTTTCGTGATCCAATCATTCAGAGACTCAACAATAGTGCAGTGTTAGTGCAATACAGGACCTGGCAGTGGTTAAATGTACGAAGTCGAGGTCCGCCGGCGGCGCCATGTGGAACCTTTGAGGTTAAAAGGTCAGTGTTCCTTTCCTAATACATTTATCCCATTAATAAACGCTAGACGCAGTACCTGCATATTGTTAACAAACCTTAGATCGCTTTTCAAACATACAGTCCATTAAAACATCAAGCAAATTCGCGCAACCATTACTTTTTGGTCCTTCGAGCCGGATCGTGAATCATTTTCTTGTAATTTCGCAATATAGTATTTGTTCCATAGGGAATAAACGCAACGCGCCTGTTTACCTAGATATAATAGTAGAAAACCCGCATCTAGGCATTTAGGCAACTATACGTTATTTCGCTCGTATAGTTAAAGAGTCATTGATAATTACGGTACCTACGCCGTCAACCGCACCGCATAATTATAGTTAGCTACGTAAATATCAGCGTAGATATAAATCGATCGCATTCTTTTTCTTGACAAAATTCATTCGACCATCCTACAAATTGCATGTAGGTAGACGCATTTCAAAAATACCCGTTCATTGTTGAGTGAATATTTGTAGGAAACGGATAAACCATAGATTATATAGACAGGTTATTCCGTTCGTTCGCCGTTCGCTTTGTTGTTTACAATACTACCATATTGTTATCTGATAATTATCGCTTACTTAATAATTCGTTAAGTGTTTGTTTGAGTGTATAGTGTGAATATATCAAGACAAGATGTCTCTTAAGGGAACCAAGGTTAGTACTGATTTAAAGGTTCAGTTAAAGCTTTTATACGCTAAAAGGGACTCGCAGTTTTCACGTGTTCAATCGATTTGTGATAAATCTTCGCAAACCTCGGATCTGGCGATTAGAGATGCTTTCTTGTGTTCGTTGGAAACTTTAGATAGTTTGCGCGCGGATTTTGAATCTACAATTAATAATATAAACATTTTAGAGTTGGAGTTAAATCCTGATTACTGTGTGAGTTATCAGGCATTGTCGTCCTTTGATGACTTGTATTGTCGTATCAAACGTATTGCTAGGAGTTTAGAGACTCCCCCCCCCGCGAGTGGTTTATCCAACCCTCCTCGCGAACGCCCACGATTGCCGCCAATTCAAATACCTGAATTTAATGGTGACATTCGAAATTGGAATTTATTTATAGATAGTTTCGAAAATATAATACATAGGAACACATCGCTGACAGATCACGAGAGATTGCATTATCTCGTAGAAAAATTGACCGGTAAGGCAAAGGCTGTCTGTGCTGGAATTACGTTTAGCGCTGAAAATTACACTTTAGTTTTGGACACTTTAAAAACAAAATACGAAGATAAGCGATTAGTAGCCACCGCATATTTAGATCAATTATTCGATTTGAAAAGTTTTTCCGTTTGTAACGATCATAATTTAGAGAAGTTTTTAAATATTTTCGCATCATCTGTTCGTGCAGTAAAGAACCTAAAGGTCAATGACCTCTGTGACTTTTTGTTTTTGTATATCGGTTTAAAGAAATTAGATCCTGAAACTGTTCGTCTGTTTGAAACGACTCAGCGCGGTAAAGAAATACCTAAGTTCGAAGATTTAGAATCTTTTATTCGCGACCATATTAAGGTATTGCAGCGCACGTCGGCACGTCATGAAGTCACGAATAGGACAGGTTCCGATCGCCGTATGGACGCGTCATCGAAGTCAGTCAAGACTGCACATACGCTAGTTAATACCGCCTCAACACCTGACTGTTCTCTGTGTAAGGGTAGCCATACACAGCTGTACAAGTGTTCGGGATTTCAGAGATTATCGCCTAGGGATCGTTACAAGTTTGTCCGCACTAATAATTTGTGTTTTAATTGTCTAAGTGACAAACATCTGGTTACGTCATGTAAAAGTGGTGTTAGCTGTCGTAAATGTCCAGCTAGACATCATACCTTCTTACATTTTGAGAGTAGTAAGCTGCCATCGCAGCAGCAGCCTGCGCAGACGCGCGACGCTTGTGACGCGCGGCTTGCTGCAAGTGCAAACGACGTAACATTGTGTTCGCTTTCCGCCGCTGGTACTCAAGTCACTACCGTTTTACTTGCGACCGCGCAAGTTGTCATTGTAGATGCCTTTGGCAAACCGCGCACCGTTCGGGCGCTACTAGATGGCGCTTCCCAGAGTAATTTTATTACTCGGGATTGTTGTCAACGCCTTGGTTTTAGTTTTAATAATTGGTCATCCCGCTCAGAAGTGAAAGGTTTTGGAGGTTTAAAGGCAACCATTCACGGTTCCATTAAAATAATATTTAGTTCACGTTTTAATCGTAATATTTCGTTTGAAATGGATTCGCTAGTCGCAGATAAGATTACGGAACGGTTGCCCACGGTACCGGTTGACACGTTCATGCTGACGGAGTTTAAGAACTTGCAGTTAGCCGACGGAAATTACGCTTTCCCTGGAGATATCGATCTATTGATCGGTGCTTCGATTCTCCCGCATCTCCATTTATCACGTAAAATTCAAGGTCTTCCGATGTACCCCGCTCCGCACGCACTGGAAACAGTTCTCGGGTTTGTTATAGTTGGTTCCGCACCCGCTTGTTCAGTTAGTTACTCGACTGTGTCGCACTGTTGCACCGTCGAGCCGCCGCTTGAGTCTACCATCCGCAAGTTCTGGGAGATTGAAGAGGTCAATGTCCCGCCTATTCTCAGCCCTGAGGATCAGGTCACTGAGGAGATTTATACCCGCACGACTACTCGTGATAAAGATGGTCGTTATGTTGTCGCGCTCCCTATCAAGGGTGATATTTTTTCGCTCGGTGGCTCCCGTGCCTCCGCAGAAAAACGCTTTCTATGCTTGGAACGTAAGATTCAAGCTGAACTGTCACCGGAAAATATATTCCATGTCGCTGGAACAGAAAACCCAGCTGATTGTCTCTCACGTGGTTTGCTTCCTGCGCAAATTTTAAATCATCCGCTTTGGTTTTGTGGGCCTCCCTGGCTTCATACCACTCCTAACGAGTGGCCAAGTAATCCGTTTAACCCCGCTACTGTTTCAGAGCCACCCGAGGAAAAGAAACATACGCTTGTAGTATCAGTTCCGCGTGAAGAGTCAGTTGTTTTGTTGTTGTCTAATCGAGTCTCGTCTTGGTCGAGACTATTACGCTGTGTAGTTTACGTCCTAAGATTTTTGAGATTATTACCATCGCGTGGTTCTATAATCGCAGCTGATTTAGATAGAGCTGAATCAGTTGTACTTCGAGAGTTGAAGAAATTTTATTTTTCAATAGAATTTCGTAGTTTAGAATCACAAAAACCTTGTAGTCGCGCACTTCAACATTTGAAACCATTTTTGCAAGACGGACTCATTCGTGTCGGTGGCCGTCTGCGAAATGCTAAGTTAGAGTTTGAACAAATGCATCCAGTAGTTCTACCACGCAAGGATCACGTTTTGGATTTGTTGGTGGATTATCACCATAAGGTGAATTGTCACGCTGGTCCCGATTTATTAATGTCCATTCTTCGACAGAAGTACTGGATACTTTCCGCTCGCAATTTGATACGCGCTAGAGTGCACAGATGTGTGCCCTGCTTTAAGCTCCGCCCGCGTTTCAACGCGCCGGAAATGGCCGACCATCGTTCTTGTCGTGTTGTACAGACGGTGAAACCTTTCATACATACTGGGACGGACTATGCTGGACCGTTTAAAGTCACTATTGCCCGTGGTCGTGGTATACGTTCCACAAAGGCATACATTTGCCTATTCGTTTGTATGACAACTCGTGCGGTTCACATAGATTTAACCAGTGATTTGAGTGCGCAGGGTTTTATGTCTGCATTTAAACGATTTTTATCTCGCCGTGGTCCCGTTAAGCGCTTATACTCTGACAACGGCACAAACTATGTTGGAGCGCGACGCAATATTTCGGAATTACACACATTCTTACGCTCCAAGTACTACCAAAGTGAATTCGCCCATGTCTTAGCTGAGAATCGCATTGATTGGTGTTTTAATACGCCAGCAGCTAGTCATTTTGGTGGCAATTGGGAGGCGAATATTAAAAGCCTTAAGTCGCACCTGTTTCGGGTCATAGGCGAACAGATTCTCTCGTACGAGGAGTTGAGCACTGTACTCGCTCAGGTAGAGGCGTTGATGAATACGCGTCCGTTGTGTCGGACTTTGTCTAGTGATCCATCGGAGCCACTAGCGTTGACGCCGGCTCACTTCTTGACGACGACTCCTCTTAAATATTTGCCCGCTTTAGATGTCGAGACTGACAAACTGCAGCTCCACCCGCGTCACGCTCTGCTAGATAGCTTAGTTCAGTCCTTTTGGAAGCGATGGAGGACAGATTATCTGCATACGCTGCAGTCGCGTCAAAAGTGGAACACTCCTTCAGATCCAGTCACAGTCGGTACTGTGGTGATACTGAAGACTGAGAGTGCGCCTCCTCTGCACTGGCCTCTTGGTGTAGTGGAAGAAGTTTTTCCGGGTTCGAACGGAATAACGCGAGTCGTAAAAGTTAAAACCGCAACTGGATCGTACCTGCGTCCGGTTATTCGCCTCTGCCCTCTGCCTAATCAGTAGTAGTGGCATAGTTAGTTATAAGTTGTTTCGCTACCTAGTATTGATAGTTTAGATTAGTAATAGGGTTTAGTTTCGCTTTTGTTTTTTTTCTTTTCTTTGAAGGTAACCCTTCAAACCCGGGGGGAATGGTTGCGCCAATTTGCTATGATCCGCGACTTTGTTTTTTGTAATTTATTTTTTTGGCCTAGCAATCCTATCCCTACCGTTTCCGCTTCCCGCACGACCTCTAGAGAAAATGATTTGACATTTTGACGTGTGTGCATCGATTGTGAATGTGACCGCACCGCTAACCGCGCCCGCTCGAAATTACAAGAAAATTGACTATTTTCGTGATCCAATCATTCAGAGACTCAACAATAGTGCAGTGTTAGTGCAATACAGGACCTGGCAGTGGTTAAATGTACGAAGTCGAGGTCCGCCGGCGGCGCCATGTGGAACCTTTGAGGTTAAAAGGTCAGTGTTCCTTTCCTAATACATTTATCCCATTAATAAACGCTAGACGCAGTACCTGCATATTGTTAACAAACCTTAGATCGCTTTTCAAACATACAGTCCATTAAAACATCAAGCAAATTCGCGCAACCAATATTATTAAGGGTTTATTAAATGAAATATATGACAATAATCTTTTATTCATTCGGGGTTGACGCAATATGTAGGTAATAATATCACATAGAAAGCCTTGAAAATGAGTATAGTGAGATCACCAAAATATAGGTTTTTTTTTATGGTAGGTAAAATCATCCAATGACAAATCCTGCCCTTGGGCGGAGCGGGAAATAGTGTCAGACTCTTACTGACTAAAATTCTACCCCGTACCTTCGTTGCCTATCGTACCGGGCCGAGATTTCTTTTCAGAAAGCGGTCCTTGGCTCCAGTAGGTTTCGACCCGGCCTACAGTTAGCAGGCTGGGCCTCTACGGTTTGCTGCCAGCTCCTTGAGGCGCGCGAGAACAGTACGTGCCGTCGACGACTTGGGCTCGGTCCGGTCGGTTACCGGACGGTCGGACATAAGTCATAAGTCATTTATTTCATAACAATGGAATATTGTGTTGAAAATAATATAATAATGTGCAAGACAGTAAAAAAAAAAAAAAACCATTCAATCAAATCCAAAAATAGTTCACAATAAAATAAATTCAATCATAAATAGAAAAAGATCATAATACAAAAAAAAAATCTGTAGTCATTTTACTTACGACTTTCTTGTTTTAGGGCTTTTTCATGAATACTCAGAAAAGCAGTCGGGTTTTTTAGTTTTTTAAATTACCGTTTTTTTATTTTTTTTAGGAAAAGAATAGAATAGAATAGAATCTTATGTAGATGGGATATCATCCAATAATTTCTCTCTAAAGTTTGTTACGCGTGTCAAACTTTTTGCTGACTAAAAGCCACTCCTATGTTCCTTTGTTGCCTTGCGATCCGGGACCCCGGGTTTTTCCAGAAGTGAACCCGTGGTCCTAGTAGGCTTCTTCTCCGCTGGGCCCGTATACGGTTTTGCTGACATCTCTTTGAAGCGCATGTGGAACACTAAGCGCTGTTGACGGTTAACGGACGGCCGGACAACGAGCTACCCATTGCTCGCCATCCGAAAACCCACGCTTACGGTGGCTGAAAATTGGCAGGAGGGAGCGTGAGGGCCATTACCTCGCGCTTGCGGCTGTCTCCTTCGCTAGCATTACTTCTTCGCAGAAGAAGGCACACAAATATTATTATATGCTTTCCGACATATACCTTTGTTAGAAACAACGACATCTACAACTGGAGAATTGAAACTTTCAATAATTTACTTTACCTAGATATAATGGCCCATGAATACGCCTACTATCTAGATTCAAATCTGAACCTAAAGTGTGATTTCCGCATGTTTGAAAGAAAAACCGGATTTATAAACAATACAGCAATGAGGACAATTTTTTACGATCTTAAGACATTAATTAATGACATTGAATGTACTAATCTTACCTATCTTTGCGAATCTAATGACAACAATTATGCAATTTATGACGAAGCTTCTGACGACACTAATGGAAATACTTCTTGCGACAATCAACCTACAAACTTTTTTCGTGACTAAACATCTACATGTGTTACATCAGAATATCGCTGGACTGTTAGCAAAATCTGCAGCTCTAACAGTGTGCCTAGAAGAGTTAGCAGCCTCACAATCATGTGTGGAGGTGCTATGCATTACGGAACATTTTATTATGGAGGGCTATGAAAAATATCTAGATATTCCTAATTATCAGCTTGCAGCCTGCTACTCAAGAAAACAAAGCAAAAGAGGTGGAGCATGCATTCTAACCAGAAACGGACTTCAATACAAGGAATTAAAACAGATTTCTAGATTTTCAGAAACCGGTGTGTTTGAATGCTGCGCCATCGAACTGATAGATTATAAGATTGTTATTGTCTGTACTTATAGAGTCCCAAATAGTAGTAACTTTAATGCTTGCATGGAAAAACTACATATGATTTTACGAGAACTGTCAAATAAGTCCTGTCAAGACAAGAATATTGTAATAGCGGGAGACTTTAATGTAGATATCCTAAAAAGAACCTATCAAACATTGGATTTTGAATGTCTGTTACTGAACTACGATTTAAAATTATCTGTTTTCCAACCCACTAGAATTAAGAGTCAAACATGTATTGATAATTTTGCCCACAATTTTGAGAAAAAATGTAAAGCGAAAGTGATTGAGTTTGCCCTGTCTGATCACACTGCGCAGTTGCTGAAGTGTCCCGTACGAATGGATTGTGTTCTGAAATATTGGTACAAATCAAAACGAGACTTTTGCCCGGAGAATATTATTAAATTTAGAACCTGCCTTGAGAAGCTAACTTTCTCTGAAGTCTACGACACTATTGATCCAAACGATTCTTTTAACTCGTTTTTAGAACAATTTAAACTATTTTACGACTTGTGCTTCCCCCGTAGGCTTATTAAAATACATACAAGTACAAAACCAAAATGGATTTCACGTGGACTTAAATTATGTAGCTTAAAAAAAAGGCAACTATTATGGACCTATAGACTCAAACCTACACAGACAAATAAAACAAAGTATTCTAATTACAACAAATTATTTAAAAAAAATATTAAACTGACGAAACGATCTCAAAATGACTACATTATCAAAAGCTCTGACAACAAAAGCAAAATGACATGGAAAATAATAAAGACCCCTAAATTTAATTTGCCCAATGAATTAATAAATAAAATTAAAACTGACGACGAAACAATTAAAAATCCTCAATTGATTGCTGACAAGTTTAACGCTTATTTCATTGATAAAATTGCACCAATACCAGGCGCAGGTAAAAAATCGACTACGCACATTTTAAACAAGCAAAAATCTATGTTTATGGCTCCATGTCAACCAAAGCAAATATTTGATATTATAAAAAGTCTTAAAAACACTAATAGCGTAGGATACGACGACATTTCAACTAAAATCATAAAACATGTTGCCGATTTAATCTCTAACCATTTGAGCTATATTCTTAATTTATGTATTAGTCATGGTGTTTTTCCTGACCGTCTTAAAGTCTCCATTGTAAAACCTATTTTCAAAAAAGGGGATAAAAATCTAATAGAAAATTATAGACCTATTGCGCTTTTGCCAATATTCTCCAAAATTTATGAGAAATATATATATAAACAATTGTATGCGTACTTAGAAAAACACATGATTCTCTGTAACGAGCAGAAAGGATTTCGGAAAAATAAAACAATAAATATGGCAATATATGACTTCTTAAATACAATTATGACTAACATTGATAATAAAAAATCTGTATGTGCTATGTACTGTGACATGACTCAAGCTTTTGACTGTGTTGACCATGACATTTTAAGAAACAAACTTGACTCCTATGGTATACGAGGTAACATTTTAGATTTATTATGCACTTATCTCTCAAATAGAAAGCAATTAACTGCTATAACAGACTTAAATTTGAAAACCAAAGAACAAGTTACATACCTATCTAAAGAACGTACTGTACATTTTGGGGTACCACAGGGCAGTGTTTTAGGCCCATTGCTTTTTTTAATTTATATCAATGACCTGCCCAAAGCCGTAGACTACCCCATTACACTATTTGCTGATGATAGTACAGTAACAGTAGCTTGTAATAATCCTGACCTCTATGAAGCAGATGTTTAATAAAGCTTTAATCTCAATAATCTCTTGGCTTAATAATAATAACCTGAAAATTAATGTAGATAAAACTCAAATTATGCACTTTGGCCATAGAAAACCTGACATTAAACTAAACGTGAAATTTCAAAATAATCAAATCGATGATGTGAATAGTGCAAAATTCTTAGGTCTTATAATTGATAGTCAACTTAACTGGAAATATCATATCGAAACGTTATGCAAGAAGATCAGTAGCTCATCCTTTGCCCTTTATAAACTTGCTCCAGTAGTTAACACAGATGCACTACTCACAGCCTATCATGGTATTGTTGCATCTATACTAAGATACGGCATTATATTCTGGGGCAATTCTACAAATAGAGAAGATGCGTTTAAAGCGCAAAAGCGTTGCATAAGAGCTATGTTTGGGCTTCAGGTAACGGACAGTTGTGTGCCATATTTCAGCAAACATAAAATTCTGACACTGCCAGCTTTGTACATATATATATGAAACAGCCTTATTTGTAAGATCTAATCCACATTTATTTCCTTACCTATCTGATACAGTCCAACGTAATAGGCGAAATGATATTTTACGAGGACGCAGAGCCAAGACTGCTCTTATGCGGAAAAGCATATTCTGCAGAGCGCCGCTAATTTATAACAAAATACCAAAATCAATTAGAGAGTTGGATTTGCCTGGGTTTAAGAAGAAATTTAAAGAATTTTTATGTAATAAATGTTATTATAATTTAAATGACTACTTAAATGACACTTTGACATCTTAATACAATTATTATTTACATGTATGATTTATTTGACTGACATTTCTAATTTTAACTATGTATATTAACTATAACAGTTTTATGTACTTAACCTTTTTATATTTGTACGCCCATGTGGTAGAACGTGCAGAGACTGAATGTTTAACCTAAGACCATGTAATGTACATACTTACCATGTTCTAACAAATAAATTATTATGATTATGATTATGATTAAGGCGACCGCCTCCCATTTCAAATTCTGTACCAGGGCCCGAATACGTTTGAGTGTGGTGTTTAGCAATTGATCAAATCAATCAGTATGTCCTTACATAAGTACTTATGAATAAACAATTGAATGTAATACCACAAACTAGATAGGTTCAGAAGTCAATTTCATGTATGCACTTCACTTTCTCTACCTACGCTCGGCGGTCGCTAGAAAAAGTATTCTGTGATCTAGCACTGGTTTAGCACGGTTTAGTCACGTACAAGATATCGTGTCCGTGAGCGGTGTCTATGTGTGCGTTGCTCGAGCGCGCTTTGTATGTAGATTGTCTTCTGTGGTAATATTTCTCTTTTGTGGTAATACGCTAGGTACTCCTAGCGGATTAACAGCATTGTCTCCGCTGTATTAACAATAGCTCACCTAATTGGTCATCTCCTAGTGTTAATTGATTCTCTACTAAATTAGTACTGATCTAGTTCAAGCAGAATGCCAGATGCATTATTTATTTCAACAGTATGATGATAGGTTATGTATCACGGACTAAGCGACATATTTGGACGCAACTACAACTTTTTTTTACTTTCACACAGGCCTAACTTTTTCCAGACTTTCTCGTCCTCAGTTGGACATAAACCTTCCCCAAGTGTCGCCACAAAGACCGGTTCTATGTGTACCGCATCGCGGCCCTCAACAAATCATCGGGCTACCATGTGGGAAGCGTTGTATGCTGGGTCCCCTAGTACGCGGTCGCCGCTCCAAAACCTTCCGGCCTAATGACCATCAGTTCTGCGAGAAAACTAAATGCCATAAACAAAGTATTTCGCGTAACAAGAATACTTTTATAAATAAATTGTTACTAATATATATATATATATAAAAGTAATACGATACCCACCATATAATGACAATATTCTATCCAGCATAACAGCGCATAATCCTAATATTAATTACATATAATACCGTTGTAGTTAACAATAAATAATTTACATACATATTATTAATTAATAATTTATCTGTGGAACTCGCAAAGCGACCCTTTCACCCTGAAGGATTAATAGTATAACACTACCAAATTGAAATGCACGTATTGTGTTCCCAAATTCGTTTGTTGAGGGACTCTGAAATTTCGTCGGTTTACAATATCAATTTAGTTTGGATCAGAGCTGAAATTACGTAAATGCAAATAGAGATAGTGGAAACAGAAATAATTGATAAGGCTTTAGCGTCGACTGTTGTTTCAGGGTAGTTATGGTTAAATTGATAACGGACTTTGTTACTTTGGGATTTGAAATGTGGTAGCCCCTTTGTATAGGACCTTAATTGTCTTCTGGGTTCTAAAGATAATGTTCTATTTTCTAATATTCATGATTTCAGTACAAAATACTACATCCGGCGTGGGTTTGCGGCCGTCCGGTAACCGTCCGGATCGAGCCCGAGTTAACAACGGTGAGTGGTGTTCCAGGTATGCCGCAGTTCGATGTCAGTAACCATAGGGGTTAGCTGGGCCGAAGCCTACTGGGGCCATGGGTTTGCTTCCGAAATCTACTCCTAATTATGATTCCTAATGACCACTGCACCCGACTGTTGAACAAAGATAAACGTGAAAAATTCAGTAATTTCAATGAAAAGTTACATCAATGTGAAGTTGCATTTGACTGCAAAGTTTCCTTCCAAGCTTCTGATAATGTAATTCAGAAATATAGTATCAGCTAATGGAGAGGCCTGCACAGTGGATAGTGGAAGTTGTGGTGTGTATGTTTTTCATTATAATTATACAGGGTGTATCTGACATGATGACACGATGAAACTCGCTAGCCTAGAAGACCTAGTCACTGTTGATCAGATATACAGGCTGTATCTGCCATCGTAACACAAACGAATACCATGGATCCAGTACATGATTCTGCACACCCCAGTGGTAGAATTTTTCGTCGGCCTTTTACTAATTTTTTTTTTTAATTCTGTGCTTTTTTAAATTTAAATTGTATAAAATCGTTATTCTAACTTACCTTGATAACATTTTTGGTAAAAAAAGAAAAAAGATATTACAAATTAATTAATTAAAAAGTTATAGTTGTTGATGAAATCGTTATTCTAATCAACTCCGATAGCATTTTTAATTTTAGAAGTTTCTATTCATTTTTTTTTTTCGCTAAAAATATTAAAATAGCGATTCTATACCGTTGAAATTTAAAAAAGTAAAGAATAAAAAAGAAATAAGGAAAGACCAATGAAAAATTCCACCACTGGGGTGTCCAGAATCATGTACTGGATCCATTGTATTCGTTTGTGGTACGATGTCAGATACACCCTGTATATCTGATCAACAGTGACTAGGTCTTCCAGGCTACCGTGTTTCATCATCAATACTATAAGCATATACAAAGATTAATTACAATCAAACAAAAAAAAATCAAAATAAAATTTAACCATAATTTACTCGAAAATTACACACACAAACAATAATAATCCCCCTGCATACTTCCGATAAATCAAATACAGTATAAACTATCAATTAAACTGGTTGCTAAAACTATTAATCTCATTAGGCTCTGGTGACCATTTTGCATAAATAATAAGATAATTCTGGACCAATTTGATGCTACGATTAAATAAATTGATGCTATCGTGTATTTAAATTAATAGAGAATATTTTATGCAGTGAAATTGAAATACACGGTTTTTTTTTATGGTAGGTAAAATCATCCAATGACAAATTCCGCCCTTGGGCGGAGCGGGAAGTAGTGTCAGACTCTTACTGACTAAAAGCCTACCCTGTTCCTGTAGGTTTTATGTGTGTTTTAGGGTTCCGTACCTCAAAAGAAAAAAAACGGAACCTTTATAGGATCACTCTGTTGTCCGTCTGTCTGTCTCTCTGACTGCCAAGACCCTTTATATCGGGAACGCGTGAAGGTATCGAGTTGAAATAAAACCTTATACTCAAATCTGCGCTCCCTTGAAGTTGTGAAAAAATCAAACTTCAAGTTAACGGAAAAAAATGATACGGCAGTTTATATCGCAAAGAATTAAGAAGGAGAAGTTATTTCGAGACTCGCAAGAGAATCAAAATTCATAGGGTAATTTCTGTTGACCTAGAATTTTGAAATATGGCAAGAAGCAAGATTTTATAGCAGAAGTATAGGAAAAAGTCTGAAAACCGTAAAATTTTAGTTAGGTATGTCACAAAAAAATTGCAATTCGGAAAAATCTTCGTTACTCAATTCGGAATTGAACTATTTTCTTAAGTAAGTTTGTATGGAACCTTAAGAGCGCGAGTCCGACTCACACTTGCCCGGTATTTTAATTACATGTAACCTGTAAGTAAAAAAGATCACTGTTGTCTCGAATTACGATACACCTTAGTTTTTAAACACCTAATAATATTTACTGAGAAATAAAAGTGATTGTGAAGTGAATTGTTATTTTAATGTTAAGCCATGAATCTTCACCGAGAAAACCTTACCGATGACGGCTTGCGCAGAGGAAACGGTCGAGCACACGGTAGAGGTGTGCCCCGCTTGAGAAGATCACCGTGTCCTTGTGGGGGCGATCGGCGGAGGTGATCTCTCGCGCCGGGGCTTGGTACAGGCCATGGTCCGGAGCAAGGAGGAGTGCCAGGCGGTCACCTCCTTCTGTGAAGCAGTAATATAAGCAAAGGAGGAGGTCGACCGCTTCGGGCAACGACGCTAACGCCGCAGTCACCGCCGTAATTCCGATCCCGATTTCCGGCCACGGTAGGCGCAGTCTTGCGGACGGCGAGCAATGGGTAACTCGCTGTCCATCCGACCGGTAACAGTCTGGACCGAGCCCAAGTTGTCGACGGTGCGCAAAGTTCCCACGCGCCTTATGGAGTTGTCAGTAAACTATAGGGACCCAGCAGGGTCGAAGCCTCCTTTGGGGCTCTGGGGAGGTATGAAAGGGCATACCAGGGCCCTGGAACCAAGGCAAAGAACGAACGGGGTAGGTTTTTAGTGAGTAACAGTCTGACACTATCTCCCGCCCCGTCCAAGAGCGGGATTTGTCGTTGGATGATTTTACTTACCATAAAAAGAAAATAACCGATGATGGCTGTATCGCAAAATCACAGTAGCCTTCATATAAAAAAAAAAAAATGTTTGATACCCAAAGCGCCTTTGGGTCTAACTACGCCCCTGTCAATTATTGAAGTGTTAGTTCAGTGAAAGTGGTTACTTTAACAATAGTTATTACTTAAACAAAGTCTCATAACAGATAGTTAAATATTGGAACTGATAATAAATTGTAGTTACGAACGGATCGTAATGAGGAATCGTTTACGAGTGTTTGATTATATTAAATATGCCTCAGGGGTTTGCTGGCAATTTATAACCTTTAAGAATTTAATATATTTTTGAAAATTATTTTGCCTGTGATTTTATTAACATGTGGTTTCATGGGAGCTTTTTTCCTTTCAGAACAGGTAAAGTTTTTATTTATTTTACAATTTTTGTACACACATTAAAACAAAAAAGATAACACATAATAGATAATAGTACAAAGGTACTGCTTATTTCCAAAGAAATTTCTTCCAGCAGACCTGCGAGGAGAAATTAAAAGAAATGCAGATAATGTACAATGTAAATACAATCAATATAACTACAATTACGAGTCAATTAAAGTGATATATATATGTTTATATATAACATTATTTTTAGTACATACGAAACCTGAATAATTATGTATGTGGCTTGTTCAGAATCAGTAACTGAATCGACTCCAATCATTTTTACACCATGTTATATTTTTTACAAAAAATATTTAAAAAAGGTCACAAGATGGACCCATCGACACTAACTTTAACATAGGCAGGTCATAATGGGCACCAGGTGGTAGTCCACAGCTGGGTGCAGGAGAAAAATAACTCCTCCGTCGGCCGGATGGCCCGGTGGCGTTATGGAGGAGGTTATTTTAATGGTCTAAACTAATAGTTGACTACGACCCCTCCTGATAGTAAGCAGTGATGCAATCGTTGATGGATTAGCGCCCTAGTTTATTAAGAACCTATTCATTCTAGCCTTGAAGATACCTAAATATAATCGGACGGGAAGACCGCAGCAGGCCAATTATTCCAGGCCTTCAAAGTACGCGGTATAAACGAAGAGGCGACGTAAACAACGTTTGTTTTGTTTGACCCGTGCGGCCATTTGTGAAATTCCTACAATACGTTCTAACAGATTAGCATCAGGTAGTGAGCTTCTGAAATCACTACTCCAGCTTTTCGGCCAGTCAATATCCTTCACAAACAAGCAGAGAAAGCACAGACTGTCTGCCAGTCTTACGTAGAAACTTTTAATGGCAATGGAACTGTAACTAAGGAGGAAGGAGGAGCTCGAAAACTTCTTACTGTTCGTGTACCTGGACACGAGGGGTCGTTTGAGAAAACGAGAATCGGGATTTATTTACTTACTTGGCTACTGATCCGCTCCCGTAGGTCGTAGCGTGATGTTTTATAGCGTCGGTTTACTCCTTTAAGGGTTTTTTCATCATCATCCAATGACAAATCTCACCCTTGGGCGGGGCGGGAGATAGTGTCAGACTCTTACTGACTAAACATCTACCCTCTTCCTTCTGGGCCCCGGGGTTCACTTTCGCCTAACCCATTGCCCCAGTAGGCTTGAGTTGAGTAGGAGGGTGGAGTTTCGTAAAATCGGTTCTTAGCGGACGTCTACACTTTATAAGGACCCTACCTGCCAAATTTTAAGTTTGTAGCTGTTATAGTTTCTGAGATTTCGTGATTAATCACTGAGTGGTATTTCGCTTTTATAAGTTATATATTTTATATTCCTATTATATAGTTTTTATATATTCTGACTCGATAAAATATATTTGTTAAATAAGCCAAAGGTTAACTGGTAGAGAATGCCTTGATGCATTAAGTCCGCCTATGTACCACTATTGTACATGAAGATTAAATAAATAAATGAGCTATCCAAACCTTAAAGAATTTTTAAATTCGAACCAGTAGTTCTTGAGATTAGCGCAGGCGCAAGCAGAAAACTAGAATATATTCATCATAGCCTTATAATGTTCCCACTGCTGGGACTCAAGCCTCCACTCTAGGAGAAGGAATGGGCCATAATCCACCAAGCGGTCCGAGTGCGGGTTGGTGGATGTCACGAGTCTTAAAATTTTTGGTTCTAGGAAATGCCGATTTCCTCACGAGGTTGCCCTTTACCGTTTCGAGAGCTGTATTGATGAAATAAATTAAACCAAGTAATGCGTATGGCTTTGCTTGAACCCACAACCTACAAACTCGTAAGTCGGGGCGGTTACCACTGCTTCCACAAGATCATTTTGCCGCTACAAAAAAAAATAGGGGGTCAAAATTTAACGGAGATTTTCACCACACATCACAAAGATTTTACACATTTTTGTGACCCAATTTCCGCCATAAAACCGAATTGCACCAAGTCCACTGCCGCTTGCCACAGTATCCGACATGCAATGCAGTTAGCAAGACATGCATTGGACATGTTACTGATGCTTATAGACGGCTAGAGTGACCGGCTTAATTGTCGTATTGGTTTGATTTGATTTCAATTGGCATATACCCTTGAGTTACAAGTGTTGGATGCATAGTGGAATTGAATTTCAAGTATATTTTGCAATGTTTTGTTATATTTTTTTAGGTCAGTCGATCAATCTACCTAAACTTTTTCGGATGTTTTTGTTTTAGATGATTTCTCCCATTCTAATTTTATGTTCTTAGACCCAATTGTTTGTCAGTCAGTCAGTCTGTTGATCTTTTTACATTATACATAGATTTGATTCGATGTTTATGTCGGCAATATGTATGATTCGATGTTTATGTCGGCAATATGTATGATTCGATGTTTATGTCGGCAATATGTATGATTCAGGTATTCTATACAAATACCAAATGCGCAGACGGTAATGTGTATAAAAGACGAAGTGCAAGCAGGGAAAGAGGTGATGTAATTTTGAGGTACCCCGAAACGGACAGGTTAGGTTAGGGTTATTTTTTTACCTGAAAATAAAAGCCCTACTTTAAATCGTATTCTATACATTGCCTACAATACAGAGTTATTTGAGGGTGAACCTTCCCCGCTCGTCTATCGTCAACGTCGAACATGGTTTAAAAGCATGTTCCTTCTTCTGAAGCAATCCAACGGGATGTTTGATAGAAAGGCAATGCGAAAAAAGAGAGATAACGCCTTAAAACTTTGTTAGCATTCGGTTATTACGTGATTTACTCGAATATTTCACAAAACTTGTTCTATGAAATACGTGTTTTTTTATCCGTAAAATATTTTGAGAAAAATTGTAGAGTTATTTTTTTTTAAATATTTTTAATATTTCACGTAATAGCAGATTTTCAGAGGTCTTTACCGGATTAGTTTTACACAAATTTATGTTTTAATTTCTATAGAAGCCTAGATAATATCCACAAAATATCTGTGTGTCCAAAATATCTGAATAAAGATGTGTAATAACATCATAAACAGCCAAGAGCGGTTGTATTTAATGTACCTCGGGTTGACCGCTCTTAAGTGACATGTACAAAATGCTCCTGCAATGTTATTTCTTCATCATACTTGGACTGGTAAACGAGGCCTTACTGTTGTTTAAAAAAAATTAATGATAAACGTTAAGGTTATACTTATTGCTAAAATTACCTTAATTAATGATCTTACCCAATATTTGTTTAGTTTTCTGATGTTACTAACTGTTAGACTTCAGATAAGTAGTTTACCTGTAACAAAAAAAACCATTGGTTATTAAGATGGATAAACTTATTCTTTCTTTTTCTGTTATATTATACGCTTACGCACAGGACCGTTCATTGTGGCGACACTTGGAGGAGGCCTATCTTCCACAGTGGATGTCTTTCGGCTGAAATGATGATGATGATGATACGCTTATAAACCATAAGCGAAATCTTCAATTGGTCACGAAATTGCTCGACATTTTTTTTGTTTTAGAAAATTGTTTTGTCAAAGGACCTTCTATAGAAGTATTAAACAAAGTCAATTTGCCTAAGCCTTTACTAACTAAACTCCGATTTTCCAACTAAAACAGTGACAACACTAAGCTCTGTTGAATGTTTTGGACTCGATGAAGTTGAGTCCCTGGTGGACGCCTTAGTCTAAACGATCAGGGCTGCTAGATTGTTCCAAAGGTTTACCGTGATCCTGGAACGCGAAAGACCATTTAAAGAATAGTAGTAAGCTTTAGTAATTAGAGTTCTGACATTTCCTCTTGCTCCTCTACCTAGGAGTGGAGAAGTTATTTAGTATCCTCCTCCTTAGTCGTTTACTCTTAACGTGATGCGCCTCCACTTATCCCGGTTAACGGCGTCTCGGGAACACTGGACTATGGAGGTTTGTGTTGCAGTTCTGATATGGTCTGTCCAAGGCGTGACCGCTTTCCCTCCACTTATCCCTGAACAACGAGTCGCTCCATGGAGTCTTCGTTGCGAACAACGTGACCGAAATATTTAAGGATTCGTACTTGCGCAGTCGACGATAACCTCTGTTTGATTTTTAATTCCTCTAAGATCAAGACGTTAGTTAGACGTTATTTCATATGTCCCACTTCAAAAATAAAACCTATCCACCTAACCTGGGTAAACAAAAAAAAAAACATTGATAATCCGACCAAAACCCAGAGACAACGCTAACCACCGCAACGAATCACCATCCCCAATTCGTGTAACAAGTCAATAAACAGTCCACACCGGGCATTATAGCTGTATCCCCACAAACGACGGCGTAGCTCCTGATTTCAATCATGACGTCACATTTTAGGCGCACAATTCAGTGAGATAGGCTTAGTAGGGTAACCATGTTTGCTAAAATTGCAGGATACTTTGAAAGAGTTACCATGGCCTTGGAGAGAACACGATTGGGTAAACTAAGATTTTTTGATAAAGAACAGTGACAGTTTTAAGCTCCGATGAATATCTGAGCGATGATGCTGGCAGCATTGACTGGACGCCTCTGATTTCATCCACATCCGTTGATGAACAAGTTGATATCTTGACTTCTACCCTGATTCAGCTATATGACACGCATGCACCTATTCGAGCTGTGAGAGTTAAGCATCTTCCAGCGCCGTGGCTGACTGACGAAATTAAGCTTTTACTTAATAAAAAAGCAGCTGCTAAATTTAAGTTTAAAATTCGGCCAAGTGACAGCAATAGAGAAAAATATGTCTCCATTAGAAACCACTGCAACAAGGTGTGTAGAAACGCAAAACGCCAACACATTCATACTTCAGTTCAAAATGGTGATCCAGCTAAGGTCTGGAGTTTTCTTAAATCATTAGGTATCGGAAAAAAGTCTCATGACACAATTCCTAAAGACTTAGACTTCAATTTACTTAATAGTCATTTCTCTACTTCGCCCTTATTAGATAGGACCACCAAAGCAACTACACTAAGTCATCTTTCAAACCTTCCAGTACCTGATTATTCCCCTTTTGTCATAAGTCAATTCACTGCTAGTGATGTTAAAAAGAGTATTTTATCGATTACATCTAACGCTGTTGGTAGTGACTGTGTCAGTCGAAAGATGATCATTCCCATCCTTGATAACATTCTACCTGTCATCCTTTACATTCTGAACTTCTCTATTTCCAGTAGTGTCTTCCCACAAGCGTGGAAAGATGCTCAACTTATCCCTTTGCCTAAAAAATCTCATCCTGCTTCTTTCTCTGACTATCGCCCTATTTCTATTCTTCCATTCCTATCCAAAGTCCTTGAAAAGCTCGTCCACCAACAACTTAGCTTTTACCTTTCCAAGCATAATTTGCTTAATCCCTTCCAGTCAGGTTTTCGTCCTGGCCACAGCACTACCTCAGCACTCGTGCATATCACGGATGACATCAGGTCAGGCATGGAGATGGGGAAGTTGACAGTACTTGCTTTGCTTGACTTTAGCAATGCTTTTAATACTGTTGATTTCGACATTTTGCTTGGCATCCTTTGCTCTTTTAACATATCTCCTTCGGTAATTGACTGGTTCAAAAGTTACCTGTTTGGTCGCCGGCAACGTGTTTGCTTTGAGGAATATTTTTCTTCTTGGTGTAACACTTCGGCCGGTGTGCCGCAGGGTGGCGTTTTATCTCCTCTACTTTTCGCACTTTTTATTAATGCTATCACTCAACGGCTTTCTTCTTTCTACCACCTGTATGCTGATGATCTACAAATATATACCCAAGCCCCTCTTGAGAAGCTGTGTGATGCCATTAAAACTATTAATTTATTATTCCCCGAGAGGACGCCGGCGTCCGCACACCTATTGTCTTTCTATTGTGTCTCTAATTACGGTATTCAACAGGTTAATATAGACTTGACTCGAATAGGTGACTGGAGTGCTGAGTTTGGGCTGAAGATCAATCCAACCAAGACGCAATTGATTGTTATTGGTAGTTCACGGACTGTCTGTAAGATTGTTTGGTCGACACTTCCCCAGGTTTATTTCGATAACACTGTGATTCCCCTAACTCACACTGTGAAGAATTTGGGGATTTATATCGACAGCACTCTTTCCTGGACTAAACAGTTGCAAGAGGTCAGTCGTAAACTGTTTGCCTCGGCGGGCTCTTTGAGACGCCTTCGCAATTTTCTTCCCATCACTACGAAAATTGCGTTAGCACAATCTCTTCTTCTCCCAATCTTGGACTATGCTGATGCCAGCTATCTTGATCTTAACCAAGACCAATTGGATAAGCTTGAGCGACTTCAAAATCTTTGTATCAGGTTTATATTTGGCTTGCGCAAGTATGACCACGTTTCTGAATTTCGTACTCAGCTCAAATGGCTTCCTATTCGCCTTCGCCGGAATGCTCATATACTTTCGTTGCTTTACAATGTGCTCTTTAATCCTCTGACTCCTTTTTATCTCAAAGAACGCTTTCAGTTCCTCTGTGACACACATTCTAGGTCCTTGAGGTCATCGGAGAATCTGAAACTTAGTATTCATATGCATTCCACTTCGTTCTTCGATAAATCTTTCACGGTACAAGCAGCTCGTTTGTGGAATGCATTACCCATAGAAGTGAGGCGTGCCCAAACGCTACCAGCGTTCAAAAAAATGGTGAAGGAGCACTACCTATCACTTTAATTTTTCTTCTCCTATCTCTTTTGTATATTTTAATATTTATTAGTTTATTATTTGATGGCTTATTTATGTATTATATATATATATATATATATTTCCTATTGTATTATATATATAAAAAATTATATTATTTTTATTGTTGTACACTGACAACCCCAACTCTTTTTCTTTCTTCCAGTCCATCCAAAGGTTGTCTGGTAGAAATTGCCCTGTGCAATAAGACCGCCTATTGTACATTTTTTTTTTATAAATGTTTGTCCTTTAATAAGATAAGGTGTACAATAAAGAAATAAATAAATAAATATCTTGGACTCTATCAATTTGGGTTTTTATCTAAATCTATTCTTTAAAAAAAAAACGCATCCCCAAACTAGGAATTACTCCTGTATATCATGAGTACGTTCGTACGTACGTTATATGTAAAAAGAACAAAAAAAAATTTGACACGTAACACAGCAATCAATTGTTCCACTACTGCGCTAAACATGCAGTCGTAACGTTGGTTGACTCGTTAGTCTTACCTTTTAAAGCTGCGAGATTCTAGGGCTGCAGGAACGGTTGAAAGAGATATCATGGTGAATGCAATAAGCAACTGAAGAAAAACAGGCTGGTATTAGTCAGTAAAGCTCTAACACTGTCTTTCGGGCTTGAGATGTTATTCAATTTTTTCTCACCATGTTGTATAAAATCATAAGACATAATGTATGCAAAATAAAAATAAACGAATAATATTCGGAAAACATTCTACCTATCAGATTTTTTTGTATGTGTAGATTTTATTAGTATACTTCAGAAATGGTAAATTTTAAAAAAACAGCAGTCTTTTTTATAATACTTGAATAGAATATATAAGTTTTAGAAAACAGAACTATAAAGACATGAAGAAATCGTTTTTAGTCTGGATTGCGAACGTGAATTTTATATAAAAAAGACAATAAAAACAAGTTTTATGAGTTCATGTTTTACTAGCTTTTACCAGTGACATCGCTCGCGTTATAGTAGAAAATTGTCTCATAAGAATGTTACTTACTCGCGGAGATAAAATGTATCTTATATGCCATTCCAAGACATGGTCTACCCGTGCGACAAGTTTTATCAAAATCCATCTTTATTGAAAACCCAAGAGAAGTGGTAGCTGCGGCGGATATCAGCTAGATGCCATTATCATCATCAAAAACAGGACTCGATAAAGGAATATCCAAAAGGAATTTCTGAAAGCCAAACCGTGGTCCTAAAACGCAAAGTGCAACTGAAGGACACAAGTATGGTTTTAGCCAGTTAAAGTCCGCTCTTCCTTTCCACTCTAGAGTAGGAAAAGACATTGGCTGAATTTCAAACTCAAAAAAAAAAAATTCAAAAATAAATATGAAAAAATCATGTCTTTTTATTCCCTTTTATGGTCACCCTACATCCCACACCCTCAGCGCTAATATACTGAAATTTCATTCGCCTGCGAGTTGAAAGCGGACGAATGAAGCGTTTTTTTTTCGTTAACTGTTATTGCTCGATGTAAGGATACAGCGCTTTAGCGGATTTTATCGCAAACGACTTCGTGAGGAGCAGAACAGATCTGCTTATTGTGTGTGATTTTTGGGTTACATGACTTGATGTATTGATGAATACAGTTATGTTCTATAGGTATATTTTGGTCATAGTACTCTGGGTTAATAGAAATTGTATACAGACTAAAATTGTTGACCAACAAGAAATAGTAATCGTGATGTTGAATTGATGACATGACAGCCCATTGGTAACATACCCATAGGTACCGAAGGACTGGAACAGTTTACCTGCTGCGGTGTTCCCGTCCGATTATAATTTAACTGTCTTCAAGGTTTGAGTGAATAGGCTCTTAATAAACTAGTGCGCCTCACCATCAACGATTACATCATTGCTTACCATCAGGTAAGATTGCAGTCAAGCACTAGATTATATTAATTTAAAAAAGGCCTTCCAACACTGCGTCTTCAGGTGCACGGTCGTCACTTCAGAACCTTTCGGCACCATCGACCGTCAGTTCTTCTAGCAATATGCCCTGTGGTGCTATTCTCTAAGAAAACGCAGCGCTGCCTCAACGACGAAAACCCAAATAGGATACATGGGATTGTCAACCTAATTTACCTATTCATTGGATTGTTAATTCAATATTGTGATGTTTGTCGTTGCGGCAGCGCTACGTTTTCATAGAGAATAGCACTACTGATGTATTCCCATGGAATAAAAAGCCGCTGCTAGAAGGTAGTATGCAAATACAGCATGTGAACAGATTGTTCTAAATTCGTCCTAATCTATCTCGCGTGAGAACACATCGTTATGGAGATACAATCTATCTTATAGAACAAGATTCATTTGTTTCAAATTCAGCTTGAATCACTCTCGCTGAAAAGGGGGGAAGTTTAGGGGAAAAAAGAGCGTCAATTGAGACTTTGAAATTATTCACAGAAAACGATAAAGAAAATGTGGGACAGTTTGCCCTATTGGCCTATTGGTTGTAAGTGCTACAGCTGAGTAAGAGGACCTACGTTAGCGTTTTGGGTCATGCAGACTTATTAAGTGTTACATTTTTTTTTTAATATAAACTAGTACTTGACTGCAATCCTACCTGATGGTAAGCATTGATGTAATCGTTGATGGTAAAGCGCTATTATAATTGGACGGGAAGACCGCAGCAGGCAAATTGTTCCAGTCTCTCGATGTACGCGGTATAAACGACGAGGCAAAACGCTTAGTCCGGACCGTGGAAGTTTCAACAACGTAAGGGTGGATATTCGCCGTGCTCCGTGTTGTTCGATGGTAGAAATGAGATGGCGGTATCAAGTCATGCAATTCCCGCGCACACTCTCTCTCTCCTCCTTTTCAAAATGACCGTGTATCGGAAGACATAGCGTTGAAAAGCCTACCACAAGTTGGACCGATGACCTGCTGAGGGTGGCGGGAATTCGATGGATGCGAGACGCACGGGATCGGTCATGTGGCGACGCTTGGGGGAGGCCTATGTCCAACAGTGGACGTCTTTAGGCTGAAATGATAACGGTTTGGAATTTCTCAATAGCATCCCGGAATCTAATTTTTGGAGTAGGGGCCAAACCCATTACGTACTGGTACTATCAACCAATAAGGATTTTGATCGTATTACGCCCCTTTTACCTACAAGGGTCCAAACCGTTACTGTCGATTTACCCCTATTAGGGGTACTAAAGGTATAAGTCTGCCTTCGGAAAGTAGAGGCGTAATCTTATGTAAGAATAATCAACCTAATAATGTTCCCACTACTGGGACTCAGGCCTCCTCTCTAGGAGAGGGAACAGGCCATAATCCGTCACGAGAGACATAAGACTCCACTGTCCGTTTGTCTGTCACCTGGCTGTATCTCATGAACCGTGATAGCTAGACAATTGAAATTTTCACAGATATATTGGTGGGGTTCCCATACAACGAAAGTGATTTTTTTGGCCTTTTATACTGTAATAACGATAAAAAGTAGGCATATGTATAGGCACTGACAGACACCGGGATAGGTGTAAATAAAAAAGTTTATAATATAACTGTCGACCCGTCCCAGCTCCTCACAGGTGCAATGGTGATATTAAATATATTATACATGTATTATACATATAAACACTCCTCTTGAATCACTCTATCTATTAAAAAAACGCATCAAAATCCGTTGCGTAGTTTTAAAGTTCTAAGCATACATAGTGACAGAAAGCGGGAAGCGACTTTGTTTTATACTATGTAGTGATGTCTAATGATGTACAGAACCCTTCGTGTGCGAGCCCGACTCGCACTTGGCCGTTTTTTTTTATTCATAGTTCAGCTAGTTAGCCATGATATTCCACCGAATTTCAGTTATGGAGACTAATCTCAACAGCCAAGTTTTTCTCACCGTCCGATCGTCTCATCGGACGGTGAGAAAAGGGGCCGTCAGGCAATTAAAATAAAATAAAATAAAATGTTAATTCGATCTCAAACGGTTACATTTACAACTGTGGATGAAACAGCCCCAGTAAGTTATTAATAATACTTGTTGGGATTGTCTCGCTCCTTCCTTGTATTAGTAGTTAACAACATTATGACTTAAACAATTAAAATAAAATAAAAAAAAGAACCAAATTTTAAAACAAAGAGAAACAATGATTTAAAAAGTAATAAGCAGCGCTGTGTAGTGTGTTACTGTGAGTATGTCTATGTGTGTGTTATGGTTTGTGTATGTGTATTTGTGAGTTTATGTGTTTGGTGAAATGCCATCATAATCACTCTGAAGGCAATTGGTACGATGGGGGAGAGATCAGGCACAGGACCAACGGCTTTGCATAAATCAGTACATCTATCATGTCTGCGATGGCTGCCTAGCATTATGGTCGGCTATCAATCTTGGGAGCTCGACTCGATTTGTTCAGGAAAATTGGGCGTTTATTCTTTTGGCAAATGGCTCTTCAGCCTTTGTTAGTTGGAATAATCTAGCGAGAAAATACAGATTATATTAAAGATGCTTGGAAGAAGAAATAAACGAGATCTTTAAGTGTAATTGAGGACTTAGCGGAACAATGGCCTGGTAATTATTCAGCTAAGGCTAGTTTTCAAGATAGGATAGTAAGCGAGTAGTTAATTCTGGTTTATTATCCTGACTTAGACTGTTGATAGGATAGAATGGTTAATTTTTATTTGAAACATTTCAATTTATTGTTGTTTTTTATGACATATAATATAGTCTGTAAAGTTGCCATTCGAATTGGTATTGGCAGCACGAAGCCTGCTGCAGATGCACGACTGGCTTTCTATGTAGTAGTATGGATTTTGTGAAAACCATTCTGAAAGCGGCTGCTGCCATGAGTGCTGCCGCGACCTGCAACCGCAGCCGATAGTAGACTAGTAGTGCTGCGGCCGCAAATCGATGCGCACGTAGTTACGTCACTCCAACCTGTTTATACAAGTCCCGAAATAATCGCTACTCGAAGCCGATAGCACTCATATTGGATTGAATCGTAGATTAACGACTGGCAGCACGTGCAGCTAGCTTCGGAATCACTCCCGGCTACGGATGCAGGCAACGACTGCGTGTCATGCGTGTGCTACCTGCATTCGCAGCCTGCAGCCGAGGTTCGAATGGAACCTTAAGATATTTTTGATATGTGTAAATTAAGGCGGGATTTGTCCACAATGAAACGCTAGACTGGGTAAAATGGAGTACGTATATTCTCACTTCACAAAGACAATATAACACAATAAAACTAGATTAGAGAGATTTCGGCGGGAACGCAGAGCGTTTTTGTACGGGCCCGCTCGCGACTCGTTTTTGGCGGCGACTGGTCGGCGTGTGAGCGGCGCGCGGAGTTGCGGGATCCACAGTTCAAAAAATGCCCGCGAAACGCAAACACGAAACGTAACCGCCATTTTGTTACGTAATAATAAATAAAACCATTCACTAGAATTATGAGTTGCCTACAATATGGGTACTGTTTACAAAAAAAAAAGCATACTTTTAATCCCAGGAGTTTGTACAAGAAAGTCAAATTAACAACAAAGTAATCAAATGGTTGTGCGCCCATATACTTGTATCTACACATTCATGAGTGCTTATGCCTATGCATGCCACAGCACATTCCATGAATATCCGTCGACGGCCTTGCGTTGTTAACATGGTTTATAAACAAACAATTACCTTTATACCACATGCCATATCTTCTATCAAGTAACGTACTATAAATCTTTATATACATAAAAGCGAAATACCACTCACTGATTAATCATGAAATCTCAGAAACTATAACACCTATAAACTTAAAATTTTGCAGGCTTTATAGGATGGATTCTAAGAAACGGGCTGAGTGTAAACGGGCTTTCAAAGAGACGAAGCCGCTGGCAAAATCTAGTAAAGTATTAAATGTATCCCTGGAGTGCACCGACTGCCTTCAGCTCTTGGGAGTTGAAATTTCCTCTGACCTTAACTTTGGGCGGTTCATTGAGTCCAAAGCCAAGGTAGCTGTTAGGAAACTTGCCGTTCTTGCAAAGGTAAGACGGTACTTCACATTGGAACAGCTTCTAGTGTTATACAAAGCACAGGTCCAATCGTGTGTGGAGTACTGCAGCCACACATGGGCTGGTGCTGCAAAATGCCACCTAGCGGCATTGGACTCAGTGAAAAGGCGTGCAAAGAGGCTAATTGATGATCCAGATTAGGTTTAGTCCAATCTTCAAAGCCTTGAGCACAGGCGTAGAGTAGTCAGCCTTTTGGTTTTTTACAAGATGCATTTTGGAGAAAGTGAACGAGTAAGAAGGACATGAACACTCTTTTAAATCATGCAATTTATTTATCTTATATAACTTAATTAATAGGAAGTCAAGAATCAACTATTAAATTAAACTAATTAAACCAACAATACTCGTCTGACATCAACAATTGAACGTTAAGCAATAAACCAATAGAACCCCGCGTCTTTCTGAACCCTCTATTAATAACCCTGCTCTGTCGGCTGCGGTCCATTTGATCCCAGACACGAAGGGTCCATTTCAGTAGGGTTAAGTTTGCCTTTGAGGTATTGCTTAATTTCACTATATCACATTGATATTATAAAGGTGAAAATGTGTATGTAGGTGTGCGTGTTTGTTAATATTTCACACTCGAACGGTTGAAGGGAATCCTGAAATATCGAGCATATTTAGGAAGAACAACGTAAGTGACAGTTTGCGTTTTTTTAATAAAAAGACGTTTTTTTTCTTTTCGTAATTTAAAAGTATTTATTATAATATTATGGTATTAGAACTATTCTATTAGTCGTTAATATTTTTTATTTATGTTATGTTACCAGCCAAGTTAGCCCCCCTTAAATGTTTATTTTATTTTAATTTTATTATTAAAGTAAAAATACAACTGAGTATTTTGAAAATATTTCAAGTGATTACCTGTTGGCTTTATTAATATTGAGCAAAAAAGAGGCAAAAAAATCGCGTTTGCTATTTACAGCCTGGTGACAGACAGACGAACAGACGGACAGACAGCGACGCCTTAGTAATAGGGTCCCGTTTTTACCCTTTGGGTACGGAACCCTAAAAAAAAAGAACAAATACAGATAGAACACAAAGGTACTACTTATTTTAAATTATTATTTTTCCAGCTTACCTTCGACAGGAGAGTTGGATAAGAGAGAGACTTTGTGTTTAGGAGGAATGGGTTATCATTCCTGCAAAAAAAGGCAAATTGTCGCTTAATATGTTCTTCCTAATTTTTTGCTGTTTAGCGGGCAAAGCAGAAGACATTTTTCAATAAGTTTTGTCCTTATCTGTTTAATATTATTGACAAACGAATTAACTATGCTTGAGATAATTAGATAGAAACTATATTTTTGTTTAACATTTTTTTTGCTACCGCATATTACCCCATTTACTAATTTAAATTCTTATAGTTCATCCTAAGGCTGTCTTGGGCTGTCATTGTACACATTTTCTGTAAAATTGTTAGTATTTTGGTGTATAACAGACTCTTTTCTATTCTAAAAGTTCTGCCATGTAAATAAAGAAATAAAGAAAGAAAGAATAATATTTTATTGGGCATAGAAAAATACAATGCTGAAACTACATAATAAATAGACAATTAAATTTAATTTTTTTTTTAAAGAAAACTGAATTTCCATGGGAGAAAAGCGTGAATTTCATTTATATTTATCATATCGCAAAGTATCGTTTTGGGTTATTTCTTACTCAACAACTTGCAATGTCATACAAAAAGCTTGTAATTAGCTTTGAAATTACCAGTTTTCTTGCAAAATAATATAATGATAATTGACAACGTCCCTTCCGTAAATAAATTTGAAGAAACAAACAAAAACAAAAAACGAAATCTTCTATCCTAATTTCATATCCAGTCCGCGAATTTGTAGAAAAACATTTACGAATCGCCAAAAACAGAAACGGCCACATTTTTCCCGTCTGCCACCCAAACCCCCGACGCGACGGGGGGTCATTTTGACCACTCATTAACCAGATAGATACGCTGTCAGCATACTTGCCCCATATATTTTAACAAGCCACGCTAATTTCCCATTTATTGTCCGTTCTCATATAAAATACGTTATCCTCCCGCAAAAATAACAATTAATGATGATCTGATTACTGTTATTTTTATTCTTGTTATATTTTTGCTTCGTAAATTGCTTTTTCGTTGTTTTCTTTGTGGTGTACTAATGTGATTTTGTTATTGAATTTGGTAGATTCGGAGTTCGGGATTCGGGCCACCTGTGACTTATTGTGATTGTCTGAACTGCATTAATAAATAACCATGAACATACATTTAGCTAGCTCAGTTAATGACTTTTTCTGAAGATGAGAAATCATTAAATAAATTCACCCGCACTGGGTGAATGCCTTCGCATTCACCCAGTGCGAGAGGAAATGTATAAATTTTACTAACTAAAACCCACTCGTATTGACGGCGTGCAATGGGTAGCTTGCCATCATGCGCACCTCATGTAGGCCCACTAGGGCCGATGCCGGCTAGGTCTAACGAATGAGATACCATAAACCAGCAACGAAAAGAGCAACTGAAGAAACACAGATGGGTTTTAGTCAGTAAAAGTCTGATACTTTCTCTGGCTGGTGCCAGATTTTCCCAGACTTTCCCATCTCAAAAAAAGTTGTCTCTAGAAGAAGAACCGCTGTGATGGATCCTTTTCCGTAACTGCAGTGCGTTTCTGGAACTCTCTGCCACCCTCTCTTCGCGACAGCCCTTCTCTAGATGTCTTCAAGAGGAAACTTAAAGAGCACTTCCTTTCATTATTGACATAATATTATTATATATTCGTATACTATACTATAATTATATATTAGACTTAGTTATGTAGGTTTATATTGTGCACAGGATCCTACCCTCCAATATGTTCTCTCTCTATAACTCAAAGGTTTGCTGAGAGAAAACTCATTGTTGAGTTAAGCTCGCCTTTGTACATGAACTATCCGTATCTTCATATGTTATATTATATTTTTGAGTAAAATAAGAATTAAGGAAATGGACCATGGCCTACGGGTTGATGATGACGAAATATATTATACAAAGTAAAGCACCTGCCTCCCACCAGGTGGACCGATGACCTAGTAAGGGTCTCGAGAATCCGATAGATGTGAGACGCACAGGACCGTTTATTGAGGTGATACTCAGGAGGAGGAGGTATATACGTCCAACAATAGAAATTTTTCGGGCGAAATTTTTTTTATATAATTTCCACAACTTTCACACAACACCGACTAGTCCCAAGCTAAGCAGAGCTTGTGTTATGGGTACTAGATAACTGATTCACATAATTATATATTTCTAAATACATACATAATAAATTACACCCACACACAGAACAAATGATCGTGCTCATCACACAAACATTTGTCCTGGGTGGGAATTCGAACCCACGAACTCGCAGTCAGGGCCACTAACCACTAGACCAACAGGCCTGTCAGAATTTATGTGTGTTTAATTGTGACAATGTACTACTCGTGAGAGCAGTGGTGGCCGCAGCCAGGCGCATTACTTTTTGTAATTTATTTCATCACCACTGCTCTCAAAATGGTGAAGGAAAACATCGTGAGCAAACCGGCATGTCCTAGAACCAAAAATTCGAAGACATGTGACATCCACCAACCCGCACTAGGCCCGCGTGGTAGATTACGGCCCATTCCCTCTCCTAGAGAGGAGGCCTGTGTCCCAGCACTGGGAACATAAAAAAAAGGCTGATGATGATGATGATGACTACTCGTGAGTCGGAGTCATTACCAGTGGGTTAGAATTACTTTAAAAAGAGTTATGTAACAGATATTCTAAAGCCTTAAAATGACTAAACTATATTTTACAACAACCTTTATGCATGCATTTTATTATAATAAACTTTAAACCCAGTTTATATAGCAGAACAGAACGCTATCTAGTCGTAAAGAGCAACCCTGTAAACCAGAAACATATTGAAAGCGATTTTATCTTCAGCAAAATGTCTACCTAATATTAATCCACTTCAGCAAATATATTTGCTTTCAACAAACTTGCATTTAAAAGGGAAACTCCAACAATTCACTTTGCTAGCATTAATCATACGAAAAGCGAGTTGTTCGCTATTTTTCGTGGCTTCACAATCAGTTTACTGTCGACAGGAATGAAGAAAGAAAGAAAGAATATAAGTAACAAGGCAATATCGATGAGTTTTCGTAAGAAAATACCCATCGCAGACAGGTCGTGGAATAGATTATGATGTGCTCTATCGCGTTTAATAAAGTTGTGCTTTTTAGGGTTGAGTCCAAGTTCGGACAATTTTTTTGACAAACTGTTTTTGTTTTATAAAAAATTATTTCGGTATTTATGACATTCTAGACAGGCCTGTTGGTCTAGTCGTTAGTGGCCCTGACTGCTATGCTTGAGGTCGTGGGTTCGATTCCCACCCAGCACAAATGTTTGTGTGATGAGCACAATAATTTGTTCTGTATCTCGGTGTTATTTATATCTAATATGTATGTATTTAGAAATATTTAAGTATGTTTATCAGCTGTCTGGTACCCATAACACAAGCTCTGCTTAGCTCGGGACTAGACGGTGTTGTGTGATAGTTGTGGAATATTATATTATATATTATGGAAAAAGGTGCTCATATTTTTGGCAAGACATCATCTAATAACTCTTTTCTGGCTCTGAATGGACCGAGACGTCATATCAGGCTTTTGCTGACTAAAACCCATCTGTATACCTTCAACTGCCTTTTGTGTTCCATCGTCATCGTCATTTCAGCTGAAAGACCTTCGCTGTTGGACATAAGCTCTCCTAAGTGACGCTGCAGCGAACGGTCCTGTGCGTCTCGTATCCATCGCATTTCTATGACTCTCACCAGTACCTCTACCATGAGTTTTAAGCAATAGTATTCGTCGCTACTCGATATCGACGCCGTAAATATTTTGTATGGCAAATTTTGCAGCGCCTCTAGCGGTCACTTGCAGAACCAAAATTTGCCATACAAAATATTTACAGCGTCGATATCGAGTAGCAACGAATACTATTGCTTAAAACTCATGGTAGAGGTACAGGTCACCTCCCAGCTCTCACCAGGTTCCTACAAGGAAACATAATCGGGCAATGGGTAGCTCGCTGTCCGTCCGTCCGGTAACAGACCGATCTGAACCCAAGCCGTTTACGGTGCGTACTGTTCCCACGCGCCTAAAGGAGTTGTCGGCAAACTGTATGGGCCCAGCACAGCCGAAGCCTACTGGGGCCTAGGGTTATGTGAAAATGAACCCCGAGGCCCTGGAATGAAGGCAATGAAAGGGGAAGGGTAGGTTTTTAGTCAGTAAGAGTCTGACACTATCTCCCGCCACACCCAAGGGCGGGATTTGTAACTTGATGATTTTACCTACCATAAAAAAAAAACAAAACTGGTCATCGGGATACCGTCTGAGAAGCCTTCCAACACAGCTTCTTCTGGTGCACGGTTGCCACTCCAGAACCTTGTGACCCCGTTGACTATCTGTTTTGCGAGCAATGTACCTACCCATTGCCAGTTACGTTTGGCAATTCTTCGATCTTGGTTCTCCTGCGGACATCTTGATTCCTAATGCGATCAGGAAACTCCGAACATAACTATTTCCATTGATCCTTGGGTGACTACAAGCCATATGATGAAGCCCATTAAGTTCTATGAGCCGTTGTAACTCTTTCGAACCATTCAGGACCGCGCTGAACATAGGTTTAGGTATGAGAGACAAAAGCACAATACCAATAATAAATAAAGTGGATCCAAATTCAACATATTATTATGAACCCCCAGAATCTAGAAAGAAAGAAAGAAAGAGTGTGTTCTTACATTGAAACGAGTTAATGACCTTGTAGGTAGTTGTCAGTTATTGCTTACTAACTATGCTACCTACATGTCATTAGACTCGCTCAGCTGACGTTTACTTAAAGAAATTAATTTCGTACATGTGTAAGTTAATTCGAGTTTAAAAAATTTATCTTTGCAAATCGATGGTGTTTCGAATCGACCCTCCACGGGATTAAAACGATCAAAATTTAACCGTGTATATGATTTTACATATTCTTAAAAAAGAAAAAGATAGAATATCAAAAATCATTCGACAAAACCGCCATCGCTTCCTCTTATCACATAGTCCTCACAACGCGTTTCTTCTACCAGCACCCTTCCACCAGCACGCTCCCACTTTCAATATTAATCTATACCAATAATCAAATCAGAGTGCCTCACGGGGCGGCTTAAATCAACTTTTTAACTTAGTTATTCATGCTGGTTTTGTTTAACAGCACTTTATATCTTTTAAATTAGGTGTACTTCCTTATATTTATTTTTGTACAATTGCTGCCAATAACACTAATAACAAGTTGAAAATATTTTTTTTGTAGCAAGCTTTTATAACGCATTTTATACTTTTTTTTTAAATTAATACTCATAAAGACCACTCCAAAAAGTTCAAACACGATGTGTTTATCTTATTGCGCTTATTACCGAGTTTCTATGGCCATCTTCCAGTTCCATCATCAGACCCTGGTTACCATCTAGCACCTATACTCGTCAATACAAATCAAACGAGCCCAAACCTGAAGGGGTTGTGTCGTTTACGACCGAGTTCCTATGGCCACAATCCAGCTCCATCATCAGATCAGCTCCATGTCATCATAATAGCATTTAAGTTGTTGATGTGAAGAAGAGTGGGGGCGTAGTGGGAAAATTTCTCCATCTCTTTTGTTCTACGTAACCTAACGGGGTGACGTCACATTTCAATATATATAATTATATCCTTATTCTGATACTTGCCAATTCCCCTTTCCACCAGTTTTGAAAGGTCCACCGTAGGCGCGGGCTTGCGGACGGCGAGCAACGGGTAGCTCGCCTTCCGACCGTCCGGTAGCGCGCCTCAAGGAGATGACAGCAAATCATAGGGATCCGGCAAGGTCAAAGCAAAGAGACAAAGGCGAACTTAAGAATGAGTTTTAGCCCACCAAAGTTTTGAGTGACAGAGAGAGATCGTATTCTAGTGTATAATATTTTTTTTTAATTAGCCTATACTTTCCCACTGCTGGGCAAAGGCCATAATATCAAACTACATAAAAGGCAACACTGATTTATTTAGATAAAATATTAAAACAAGAAAAAAAGGCAAATATTCCTAGCTAAAATATAGCGTCATATTATTATAGCTCCTCCGCATCGCTGTGTCGACTGGAAGTGTGCCCAAAAGGCAATTAGCAAAAAGGCAAAAAGCATTGCCATATCACGTGAAAATCACGGTCCACCAACGTGGATTTACACTGTGATCGGCCTCCTCATCCGATAAATATATGCATTCATATTAAAAAATCCAACTTGATGTATCTAAAAAACCTAATGCAACAAAGCCCCTCAATCACCATACATTACAATAATCCATTTAAAAACCAAAAATTTCATTAACACTCATGAATATTTCATAATAAATCTCATCCAATAAAAGATGAAAATTTCAACGGAAAAGGACAATTTGGAGAACAAAAGAAAATTACGAGAACAATAAAAACGTTAACGTAAACTAATTACGGCGTAATTCAGGAGTAATCTAATATATTTGAGATGAAACAAGAATTACGACGTAGCGTTAGGAAGATGTTACAATTTTATTAATACGCAAAATGCTGGTACAATACGCGGCTACATAATTAGTTTTAGTATATGCGGAACCTGAAACACATGTCTAGTATTTTTATGTACAAGAATCTATGAACAAAATTTCATATATATCATAAGCTTGTTATGTTACCTAGTTGACACACAAATACATGGTCACTGGGCTATCCGGGCGACTGAGGGATTTTTTTGCTCCCGCAACCGGCTTGCCCAGCAATGCCCGCTATGACCTCCCGTGATCTGTTTTGTACTTAGTGTCGATACTGTCCGTCTTGTGACCTTTTTTTTAAATATTTTTAGAAAAAAAAAAATATATCATGGTATGAAAATTCAGTTACTGTTTCTGAACAAACTATATTCAGGTTTCGTATAATTATTAAAAATAAGGTTGAAGATACATTTAATTGAAAACCTGTTGTCACATTGTCGTGCCGTGTCACATGTCCTTAGAGGTACATAAATTCATCATGCCACAGCAATACCTCCTCCAGCTATTTATGTATTCCTAATGCGACGAAAGCGCCAACTGGGACCTACGTGTACAATACTGTACATTTAATTTAATTCCGTTCTGTTCGTAAATAAGTAAAGGATATGGCTGTCCTGATTTTGCCATTCATGGAATGAATTGGGCAATCTTACTCCGGGGTGCTTTGGGTCTTTTTGACCCCCTCGATTGTGAGGGCGGTGTCTTTTGTGAGTTTGGCTACCGAGGGGTCGGACGTGGATAGTTCAATAGTTTTTAAAAGTGGATCGATAAGAATTGCGTTTCGTTCTTTTTATTGTGTTTTGTACCTATTTAGGGTTATAGCATGTTGAGATAGTTGCCAAGCGCAAGCATATCAATAATTTAATAAACCAGGCAAGTGCATGTCGGATTCAGGCATTGAGGGCTCCGTACATATTTCTCGAATATTTTTCTGAATCGCAAAAAAATATGTTTTTTTTTTGGTGACGTAACTTCAAATTTACAGTTTTCAGTTTATTTTGTATATTTGTGCTATATGACCTTGCTCCGTGCCAAATTTCAGGATTGTAGGTCAACAGGAAGTACCCTACGAATTTTGATACCCTTTAGATATCCGAAATATACGTTATTTGTGACATAAACGGCCGTATCTTTTTTCGCTAAATTACAAGTTTATTTTTTTCACAGCTTCAAAGGGACCGCAGATCTGAGTATATGATTTTAATCCAAACCCGATACAATCACGCGTTCCCGAGGTAAAGGGTCTTGACAGACAGATAGACAGACGGACACAGTGATCCTATAAGGTTTCCGTTTTTTCCTTTTGAGGCACGGAACCATAAAAAAGAAGTACCTACCTGAGCGGCTACGTTCTAATCAATGTTTTTATATTCAATGAATTTTATTGTGTTAAACAGTTGGCGTGACATGTTGTTATGTATTGTAAAGATTTATAATCGTATTACATAATAGCATTGTTATATGACGTTAGCTAATCCACTACCTATAATTCAATATCAATGGTTGACGGCTACAGTGTGCGAGGAATAATTAGCAGGTGATAATTACAAGCGTTTATTGTATTCTCATTATTAGATTATAGACATCTATGTACATCGTTAAATCACTGTTAAATTTTGATCGTTTTAATCCCGTGGAAGGTCGGTCCTGTACATGAAACACTATCGATTTGTAAATATAAAATTAAAAAATGAAGTACTTTTTTTCTAAAACTTGGAACTAATATACGCATGTACGGAATTAATTTCTTTAAGTAAACGAGCCAATGGCTTGTAGGTAGTTGTCGGTCGTTGCGTACTAACTAGCTACAGGTCATTGATCTCGCCCAGCTGATGGGCCTTACCATGGCGTGACAAGCGTGCGATTGAGACAGAGGGATGGAGCTAACTTCATCCCTTTTGCAGTTTATTTTTTAATTTTAATTTTTTTATGGTAGGCAAAATCATCCAATGACAAATCCCGCCCTTGGGCCAAGCGGGAAATTGTGTCAGACTCTTACTGACTAAAAACCTACCCTGTTCCTTCCCTGCCTTGGATCCAGGGCCCATGCATTTTCATACCTCCCCAGAGTCCCAGACATCCCTTTTGCAGTTTAGGTCGTAAAAAAGGATTGCATTCAAGACTCGTGGTAGGGTCTTTGAAATCAAATTTGCTCTAGTCCGAAAACGCATCAAACTAATTGCATCCAATTCTTATTCCCACTAACCAACTTGCCCTTTTCATTTGCGCCCTCACAAAATAAATATCCAGTCGATTTTGCCGTATTTCGATCACGACTGCCCTCAGACTAAGTATATTATCCACTTTTATGACACTCGTAAAGTCTCCCTCCCTAACCCCCTCCCCCATTTCGTGGTAGATAGAAGTAAAAATGTATTGGCTTTTCTTATTTTGAGAAACGTATGCTAGATGTCCAGGGCCTCAAGTCTGCTATTACAATAGTGTCAGAATCGTTTATGGATGATTTCATCATGGTTGATTTTGACAAGTTTGGTAATCTACTAATATAATGGCGTCACTATGACTTTACAACTGACACACCATTGAAAGAAATGGTAATCTCGTACATCATGAGAAATTAATTTCTCATTTATGGGGTAGGATAAGTGACTTACCATTAGATTTGTCTGAATAAGACAAAGTCATTCTACCACCACTCGTTTACGAGACCAATAACCGACCAATGATCGACCATTATGATTTAGCAGATTAAGAACTTTTACCAAAATGACAATGGTATTGTGTTGGAATGTCGAATTTACTGTCGACTTGGGACCCTGGTTGTTTATGGATGGCATAGCATAAGCATAATCATCTTTTTAATGTTCCCACTGCTGGGACTCAGGCCACCTCTCTAGGAGAGGGAATGGGCCTTAATCCACCTCGCGGGCCCAGTGCAGTTGGTGAATGTCACATGACTTCGAATTTTTGGTTCTAGGACATGCCGGTTTCCTCACGATGTTTTCCTTTACCGTTTTGAGAGCAGTGGTGATGAAATAAATTACACAAAGTAATGCGCCTGGCTGGGTTTGAAACCGCGACCTACAACTCGTAATTCGGAGCCGTTACCACTTGACCACCACTGCTCTCTCTCTGAACGGATGAAGGATTAACTATTTAGTTACGAAATTAGAATGTACTTATCGGAGAATCGATATTACAGAAGCTCGTTTTTAGAGACGACAGTTTTCAAATTCAGATGTTTTTATACACACTCCCTCTTGTTCCTTCCAGAGGAGGAGAAGGTTTTTGAATTATAATGTACTGACGACCCGCGCCCAGCTTCGCACGGGTGCAATGGGGATATTAAATATATTTATTTATTTATTTACACGCATGCAGGCGCAGGTTTTGCATGTAATATACATACAAACCTTCCTCTTGAATCAAACATCGGACAGGTGAAACTAAATAAATGCTTGCATATATTAAATAATTTTGAATTGTGCTGTTTTAATAAATTTACTTTCGGACGGCGAACAATGGGTAGCTCGCTGTCCGACCGTCTGCTAACCGACCCGACTGAGACCAAGTCGTCGACGGCGCGTACTGTTCCCACGCGCCTCATGGAGCTGTCAGAAAACTGTAGAAGCCCAGCCTGCAAGCTGCAGGCAGGCAGGGTCGAAGCCTACTGGGGCCAAGGGCCGCTTTCTGAAAAGAAGGCTCGGCCCCGGTATGATAGGCAACGAAGGAACGGGGTAGGTTTTTAGTCAGTAAGAGTCTGACACTATTTCCCGCTCCGCCCAAGGGCGGGATTTGTCATGAGATGAGTTTACTTACCATAAAAAAAAACACCGTATAGTAAAATAACATAAACCTACAAACTTCAATAAAACCAGAAAACGCTTTTCAAACATGAATGAAAATAGCAACCAAAGAGCAAAGTGTCATCAATAATGTTGCCATATTTACGATGCTCATAAACACATACGTGAACCTCTGTGAAGCTCTTCTGCTGTAGGTAAGCTGCGCACTTAAACTTTATGTGTCGTATCTGATCGGGCTTTAAAGATTATATTGGAGTGTAATGTGTGTTACTAAGTGTTGGACGGCGAGCAATGGGTAGCTCGCCATCCGCTAAAGCCCTCAGGATGTCGGCACCTTGTGTTCTACGTCCGCTAGGGCTGGGAGATTATTTGGAATAGTTATTATGTGACTCTGGAACGCAAAAAGTAACTGAAGGAACACAGGTGGGCTTTAGTCAGTAAAAGTCTATCTCTCTCGGAGGAAATAATTTGATGGGTATGTATTACCTCAAAAAAATAAACAATGCAGCTTGACTGCCCTCAGAAATAATATTGCGGTAGTCAGCTAGGAAACACCGGCCTCATCTAGTTTAAATGGACGTGTAAGTGCTATTTAATCCGGGTTTAGACCACTGTAATGTACCATGAAAGAAGCATTTAAAGTGTGAAGAAAAAAAATAATTAAAAAATACAAATTCAAATATCTTTTATTTACTTAATGTCGCTTAGTAAATTTTACCTTTCAAGCCTCGATATATGCAACATTATTTTTATTATATATGCTTTCGCATCGAAACCACAATCTTAGGCCGTGTTTACGTAGGTCACGCGGTGCGTCGCGCGGCGCGTTGGGCGGTCCGTCGTACATTGCCATATGTTTACGTTTGCGCGAGCGATGACGCGGCCCGCTGCTGCAATGTACGACGAAACGCCCAACGCGCCGCGCGACGCACCGCGTCTACGTAAACACGGCCTTATGTGTTTTGTACCTATCTACCTGGTGTAAAAGCAGAGGCAACGGGGCGCTTGCCCCAGCCGCCGCTGGGATTCCGACCCCGATTTCCGGCCACCGTAGGCGCGGGCTTGCGGACGGCGTGCAATGGGCAGCACGCTGTCCGATCGTCCGGTAACCGACCGGGCCGAGCCCAAGTCGTCAACGGCGCGTTCTGTTCCCGCGCGCCTCAAGGATCTGTCAGCAAACCGTAGAGGCCCAGTCTGCTAGCTGCAGGCAGGCAGGGTCGAAGCCTGCTGGGGTTATGGGTCAGCTTCCGAAAGGAAGACCCGGCCCCGGCACGATAGGCAACGTAGGAACGGGGTAGGTTTTTAGTCAGTAAGAGTCTGACACTACTTCCCGCTCCGCCCAAGGGCGGGATTTGTCATTGGATAATTTAACCTACCATAAAAAAAAACATTAGTTTCTGAGATTATACAATTCGAATAAACAAACTTGAAGAGTTATTACACATAATTTTATAAGTACTAAGGTCGAAAATAGCTCGTCTATTAGAAACCAGAATATTCGCACTCTTTGGCAGTCTCCAAATAAATTGTAACAAAACATAATCCCAATTCATATTCGCACCAGTGCTACTAGTTCCACGCATCAGCTGTTCATTTCTCACGAAACTCCCCGAACTTCGCCGAACTTTCCCGAAGAGGGATTGTATTGGATTACTTACTAATGTCGTTCTATCGAAAATAGAACTAATCACCTATTCATTTTATGTAAGCTACAAAGAGAATAAAGGGGTTAATCATTACGTATACATATGTCTTATTTAATCAGCTTCTAAATCAACGCAAATGTTTGTATTCGCTAAACAATCACAGGAGTGAACATGGAATATGACAGTAAATTTAGTGATTAGAGACTTGATTAAGGTGTTAGGACCTTTCTGAAAGGTGTACTTTAATTAACGGTTCATTGGCAATTGGCTTCGCATTCGAAATATGTAGTTGAAAATCTTAAGAGATCATACCCTCGGGATCTTGGGCAGAGCACTGCCGTGTCCTTGTGTCGCCACATCACAGCCGCCGATCGCCCGATCGGTGGTAACTATCTATCGCGTCAGGCCTTGGTCCGAAGCGAGGAGGAGTAGCAGCCGGCGAAGCAGTAATGCTAGCAAAGGAGGCGGCCGCACACGTGTGGCAAGGGCCCTTACGCCCCAGCCGTCACCGGGATCCTGATCCCGATTTCTGACCACCGTAGGCGCGAACCGGACGTGCTTGTCCTGTTGGTCCCTCGACTCAGTTTGGCCCTTACGGTTTACTGACATCGCGCGCGCGCGTAAAACAATGCGCGGTGTCGACGACTTGGGCTTGGTCTGATCGGTTACCGGACGATCGGACAGCGTGCTACACATTGCACGCCGTCCGCAAGCCCACGCGTGGGGTGGCGGGGCCAAGTGTATAGTGACGAATACGCGTCTATGAAGCTACGCTACCATGGACAGAAGGCTTTATACTATTCTGTTGAGCACTCTGCAGAACACATAAGTGAGGTAATTCCTGTTCTTATAAACCAGCTGACACTACAGAGCAGTTCTGACATCACCGAAGAAAGTGATTACATTGTTTTTAGAATTTGTGAAACCTGAATATAGTTTGCACAGAATCGGTAACTGAATCGATTCCGATAATTTTTACACCATGTTATATTTATTCCCAAAAATATTTTTAAAAAATTCACAAGTTGGACACCACCGATACTAAGTACAACACGGGTCATGGCAGGTTACAGCAATCAACCGTCAGTCACCCAGGTGGCCCGGTGACCATGTATTTGTGCGGACAACCAGAAAATAGAACAAGCTTATAACTTTGTTATTTTTCATGAAACTGTTAGATATGAATTGGGTATGTATTATGTTATTGTATTTGTGTATCTATTATATTGTTGCATTTTATTTATAATTAATTGATCTCTCTTTTCTTTTCTCTCTTTTATTGCATCTGCCTCTATTTTCTCTGCATCACCCAAAGGTTGACTGGTAGAAAATGCCTAAGGCATTAAGTCCGCCTCTGTACATAATGTGCAAGAAGTATTATAAATAAATAAATTTTGTACATAGATTCTTTACATAAAATTAGGTACTAGACACATGTTTCGGGTTCCACATATTATTATTTATATAACCTACCTTAACAAAAAACTCTTAAGCACCAACACAGTCACCTAAATCCAGATTAAATGCAGCCGACTGCGAAAACGCAAGTGCATATTTTACGACGTCAAGTTTACGATCTGTGACAGTCTGTACTGGTTTATGACTTGACGACACGGCGTCAGTCATAACTGCCGGGAAGTCGTTTGAATGGCGCGACTGGTCTTAGGGGCTTGATGACGTCTTAGTTATAATCGTTTATGACTAAGTTGATTGAGAGAAGAGTAACCATGGAGTTTCTTGCCGGTTCTTCTCCATAGGAAGAGACCATTTGGAACCGTGATCTAGCTTCTGGCGTTTTATAAGTGCCTATGTGAAATAAAAAAAGAATTTAATTGAATTTTCAGCGTCGCAATAGACAACCTAGGCAAGTGTGTATTCTATGGTCTTTGGTATGTTCTATGGTGCAACACAGTTATGCACGATCCACACAGCCTGCAGGGAAATTAGTTTTTGTTTTTTTTTTTTTTTTGTAAATAATTGTGCGTCTATTCAGGCAGAATAAACACGTTTTCTTTCTTTATTTAGACCAATTAATATATAGACAGGTCTATATAGAGACCAGCCAATATAAACTTCATGTACAGTAATACATAGGCGGACCTAAAGCAACAATCATTCTCTACCAGTCAACCTTTGGGTTAAGACAGACAACACTGTGGTAGGTGTACCCAATAAAAATAATAATATAGGTACTAACACGCGAGCGAAGCAACTTGCAGCAGCTAATATTTAAAAAAAAACCTACTTTTATGGGTGTTTTTAATATCGTGCGGACTTCATCACCTCCTTAAAGGTCATTTTCATACAAGTATTTATTGTAATGCGTGCAATACGTACGTGGGACACGTTTTTTTGGCTTGTGAAATTTTCTGCATGAGCAAATTCGCATGCGTGATGATACCAAAAACACCTTAAAAGAAACAGATAAACATTATTAAAGTTAAAATAACCATTCATAACTATTTATAATTTTATATAACTCTATTCCGAGTTGAAAACAGCCAACAATATCACAATAAAATGTGTTAATGTAACTTAACACGCTATTTTAACAAAACGGAGTGTTGTTAATGTGTTTTCTAAATAACTTTTATCGGTCCCTTAGCGGTGTGTTGTTAAAACTAATTAAAGTTACAAAAGAATTTCATAAATACTTTCATTCTCTTAGGAGTTCAATATTAACAAAACAACAAAGTGATCTTGTAAGGGTTCTGTTTTTAGGGTTCCTTACCGCAAAAGGAAATCGCAACTCTTATAGGATCACTTTATTGTCCGTCTGTCTGTCTGTTTGTCAAGACCCTGTCTGGAAACTTCTGGAATCTTTTTTTTTTTTTCGGTAGGTAAAATCATCCAATGACAAATCCCGCCCTTGGGTGGAGCGGGAAGTAGTGTCAGACTCTTACTGACTAAAAACCTACCCCGTTCCATTCTTCGCCTTGGTCCCAGGGCCCCGGGTGCCATTTTCACATACCCTTTGACCCCAGTAGGCTTCGGCCCTGTCGGGCCCCTACAGTTTGCTGACAACTCCTTGAGGCGCGCGGGAACAGTGCGCGCCGTAAACGACTTGGAAACGCATGGAGGTATCGTGTTAAAATTATAACAATATACTCAAGTCTGCGACCCTGTGCTGTGAAAAATTAACTTTTAAGTAAACAGAAAAAAACAGTCTTTTATGACGCAAAAAATTTACATTTCGACACTCATAGGAATGAATATTTATAGGTTCCCGTTCCCCGTTCCGTTGACCTAGAACCCAGAAATTAGCCATGTGCTACCTTTGTAATTTTTTTTAATAATGTATCTACTTTATAAATATGTGTGTACATAAATTGGAAAATAAAAAAGTATATCTAAAAATTGAAAATTTGTAATTACGTCACAAAAAAAAAACTTTTTGGATTCAGAAAAATCGTTGAGATTCGATTCAGGAATTGAACTATTAACATAAGTTAGTGTGTACAGAACCTGCAGTATGCGAGTCCGATTCGCACTTGCCCAGTATTTTTCCTTTTGAGGTACGGAGCTCTAAAAACACGGATGAAACTGCGGTGGAAAACTAGCCGGATAATAAAAACACTGAACTATTCGGCCCGATTTTCTCGCCAAAAATCAAAACTCCTACGTCAAACACAAGATCTCAATTCTGCAGATACTACGAGTACTTCATTTTGCACGCACCGCACGCTCCTCCTCAACCAGATCCTTCTTTATTTATTATAATAAATAATAAAACCGGATCCGCTCCTCTAGTTATCCGAGAGTGAAATATGTCGTTTGCACGACTTATCCGCGCCTTATTTGGCAAACAAGAAAACCAGAACATTACGCCAACACAAATAGGTGCTTGCGCAAATATTCGGTGCAAATACAGACCGACGAGGGGAATAAATAAAACCGGGAGCAAATGTAAACCGGTATTGAGACTGGATGGTGCAATGATAGTGGAGAATGGAGTGAGAGCCTTTGGCTGGTAGACTTTCGTCCTTTTATAAAAGCTGCGAGCCTGTCAGTGTAAGTCTCCAACAGAGGTATGAACGACGCCCCATTATCAAGATTCCTGAACGATATCTGAATTGAATTTCAGCACCGTTCTTGTAAACAGCCATATAACACCAACTCCTATCAAGATCGGAGACTCTACACCCAAAGTTGTGGAAGATTACGTCTACCTCGGACAGACAGTCCAGTTAGGTAGGTCTAAATTTGAGAAAGAGGTCGACGGTCGGATTCCATGAATCCGACTCGGCTCGGCTGCGTTCGGGAAGCTTCGCGGTATCTTCTCGTCCAACATACCACAGTGTCTCAAGTCAAGTCGAGTAGACAGTGTCTATGACCAGTACGTGTTGCCAGTGATGACATATGGCTCTGAAATGTGGTCGCTCACAATGGGCCTCATCAGAAGGCTTAAAGTCACCCAAAGGGCAATGGAAAGGGCTATGCCCGGAGTTTCCTTGCGTGATCGAATTAGAAATGAAGATATCCGTAAGAGAACCAAGGTTGCCGACATAGCACGAAGAATCGCCAAACTTAAGTGGCAGTGGGCAGGACACATTGCTCACAGAACAGATGGCCGTTGGGGCTGAAAGGTTCTGGAGCGGCGACCGCGTACCGGAAGACGCAGTGTTGGAAGGCCTCCTACAAGGTGGACTGATGCCCTGGCTAGAGTTGCGGGAATCCGATGGAAGCGAGATGCAAAGGACCGTTCATTGTGGCGACACTTGGGGGAGGCCTATGTTCAACAGTGGACGTCTTTCGGCTGGCATGATGATGATGACTGTTCTTGTACTTCGTTACAACCGTTCTTGTTTTTCATTGTTGTACTGAACAATCGCAACATGTTTGTATTTGTTGTGTTCCCCGTTCCTTCTTTGCGCTTTATACCGGGGCCGGACATTCCTATCAGATCACAACCCCACCTAGACTACAAACATGACACTTCCATTTATTACCTTTTTTACTTCAAACATTAGGCTGTAAAATTTTGAACAGTGGGCCTCTCGTAGGTAACGTTGTAAATAAGACTTTACAACTTTCAACCCCATTCCTGTCCCAAGCCCATGGGGGTGATTGTGAATGTGTGACGCAATAGAAAATTAATTGGAAGGCTGTTAGCGAAGTTGGAAAAATCTTATGTAATTAGTGTGAGACGTTTTTAATGTGCTAGATATTATGTATGGATATCATAACTATGACTAATTGTATACACCGTTAAATTTTGGTCGTTTTAATCTCGCGGAGGGTCGACTCGTTACACGAAACACTAATGATTTGTAAAGCAAAAATAAAGTACTTTTTTTTCAAACTCGAATTAATTCACGCATGTGCGAAATTAATTTCTTTAAGTAAACGTCAGCTGAGCGAGGCCAATGAACTGTAGGTATTTCGTACGCAACGACCGACAGCTACCTACAAGGTCATTGACTCGTTTACTTAAAGAAATTAATTTTGTACATGCGGTATATGCAGGTATTCTAAACAATGCCGAATGCGCAGCCGGTAATTTGTGTAAAGGCGAGAGTAGGGAAGAAGGTGATGTAATTTTAGGGCACTCCGATACGGACAGGTTAGGTTAGGGTTATTTTTTTATCATCACCTGAAAATAAAAGCCTTACTTTAAACCGTATTCTATACATTGTCTAGATCAATTGATAAATGTACCACTTGGATACGTAGGTACTAGCAGTATCTATAGTACTCTATTATGCTAGAACAACACTGCGCACACGTGTGCCACATACGCCGATCTGGGCGCGTCGGTCTCCATACATTGAGACTAGACTTGTAGAGCTACACTTGATCCACGCCACGCGACGTCGTTCTACATACAAATCAGGCGTGTTACAAGTGTGCGTCGGTCTAATGTAGTTCTAGCTTTAGGGTCATATACATAGATCTATTTCTAAGTACTGCATCAATAACGTTCATACAAAAATAAAATCCTTTGCGTAAGAGAATCGTGATGGCATTTGTTTACACGGCCCTTTGGCCCAGATGAGCATATTTTATTTTTATGCATTTCTATAATAGAAATGCTTCATATTTATTAATCGTTATCCTTATTTATATAGTAGCTAATTTATTATGTGGCGCTGAATGTGAAGTTTTACATCAATTTAATGTCAAAACACAACACATTTCAATTTAGTTTCATTTTTTAACGGGGTGCTAGTTATTTTGAGCTTAAAGTATTTTGATTGTTTCATCGTGCAGTTCACTATATTCTTGATTTTAATACAAATATGTTATTAATTTGTCCTTCAAATGGTTATCTAGGAGGCAATTTATTTGGCTCGTTTGTAAAGGGTCTTTCAACAAGGACGGGTCGATGTTGAAATTAAATAAAACAAGCTGTATGTGAGATATTAAACAATTTTTTTTTTTATTTGAAAGGCCCATTTAGGCCATTGTTTATGAAATATGACATCTTTTAAATGTCCACCGTGGTTTCGAACGGCGGCACGGATCCGAGAGGTTACTGTTTACAAAAAGTTACTGTGTTTTCCGGCGGCGTCATTGGTCCGTACTTCTTCGAAAACGATGATGGCGAGGCCATTACTGTCAACGGCGAGCGCTACAGATCAATGATTAACATTTTTTTTTGGCCTGAATTGAACGATATGGACGTGGACAACATGTGGTTCCAACAAGACGGCGCTACGTGTTACACAGCAAGCGAAACAATGGACATTCTGCGTGAACGGATCGAGGGTAGGGTTATCTCTCGCAGAGGTGACGTGAATTGGCCACCAAGATCGTGCAATTTGATCCCGCTAGACTTTTTCTTGTGAGGTTTTCTCAAGTCGCAGGTCTATGCCAATAATCTGCAATCAACCGATGCCCTAAAAGTCAACATAACGCAGGTCATCGCTCAGATTCAGCCGGATCTATGCAGTAGAGTAATTGAAAATTAGACCTCTCGGATCCATGCCACCGTTCGAAGCCGCGGTAGACAGTTAAACGATGCCATATTTCATAAATAATGGCATAAATGGGCCTTTCAAATAAAAAAATAATTTCTTTAAAATCTCACATACAGTTTTATTTAATTTCAACATCGATCTGTCCTTGTTGAAAGACCCTTTATTTATAATCCATATTCCTGTGACGAAAAGGCTCCTTCGTGGCACTTAGGAAACCAATAACGAGTGACAGGTGAAGAATTTAGTTTTAGCAAAGTTTCCCAAATTTTTCTCAGAAAACTAGATGGCTTTTATTCTAATAATTCGCTCTTCAAAGCCAGCTTTATGTCTCTTTGCAGTCATGTTCTATTATTTTGGGATCGACCGGCTCCAGTACGGTCTACAATTTATTGTTGTAATTTCTTTTTCTCTGAGTTTTTCTAATATAATTATATTTCAATTGTGCTTTTTTATATTTTTTTTATCTTTTTATTTTTATTTTTACAATATGAATTTATTTATTTATTTTTTAAATTCAATTTTGACATAAATATTTACTTTGTTAAATATTAAATTTTTCTACACTTTTGTATTTTCGTTTAACATTGTGAAATATGAGGACTATGTGGAACATTTTCTTTTTTTTCTTTTCAGTTATTTTGACGTATGTCTGGCTATTTGAGTATTTCTGCGGCCTACCCAAATGTCCTTTCATTGGTATTGTTCGTCAACTCCTTGAGCTCCTTATTAGTTCTAAGTTGAGCTATACGAATACTGAAAAATGCTTGCACTGACTGGACAGGTCCACTCAAATCTGCGTGGTTCTTTCCTCAAAAGACCATCTCAGACACGAGCCTGCATGGTTCTCATATGATTTGACCATTACATGTTTGCTGTAAGGACTTTTAAAAGAGACTTTGACCCCTGACTTTGTTTCGGTGTTTCTTCATAGGGTAGTCAGCTAGGAAATACCGGCCTCATCTAGTTTAAATTGTCAAAAAAATTGACGTGTAAAAAAGTGTTTGTAAAAAACGTATTCGCAAAATAAATATCATTTATCATTTAATAAAATTACACGTGCCACTGAAAACAATTTATTGAACTCAATTCGTGCAATACCTTGAATAGAACTAACTAATAAAAAAAACATTAAAAAAATTAGAATCTGATAGTGATCGTTTTAAATTAGCATTGAAGGCACGTGCAAATCCGCCACGGTTGCGTAAGCAACTGCTTGCATAATGCGAAGAAAATAACCACTGACATTGGTACTACTTAGTGAAAGTGTTGCCTACATTCACCAGCTTCCAAAAAGAAACTCAACCTTTCAAAAAATAAGGTCCAGTTTTCCTTACCGTATGCCATATGCCATCGCGGTCAACGTGTTCTTTTTTCAAATCGCCAATGATGTCACGTTGTGGGTTGACACTGGCCGATATAAAGTTCGGGCACAGATAAAAAAGTTTCGGGTGTTGTCAATAAAAAAATGAAGTTTGGTCCAGTTATTGGGTTTTCGGGGAATTGTTGTGTACGGTAAACGAAGCGCGGGCGGGGCCTTTTAGATAGACGGGTGACCTAGTGAAGGTCGTGGGGGCTATCAAATGTTGGTGGCTAATAAAAAGTGTGATATTGGAAACTGGGAATGGTACATATAAGTTCAGTACCTAGTAGTGTTTTACTACTGCTAGTATTTTACACCTGAACTTAAAACCTTAATGTCTAACACGATAGGTATGTCTAGAAAGGGTTTTTTTAGGATGGAAATCATCCGATAACTTCTGTCTTTTTTTAGACTTGTAACTAATAACGAAACTAAAGCACATTGAAAAATGCATGTAGGTACAAATGTCAAGGGGGGGGGGGGGGGCGGTTGAGAACTTTGCTTACTTTTGCTGACGAGAGGGGAGGGGGTTTAATATTTGCCAAAAATCTGCTTACGTAATACTTGAACGGCCCCCTACTTCTCTGATCGTATTACGACGACTTTTCATCACAATTTAATTCACTTTCTGAACAGCTTATTTTTTTTTCGGATTTTGACGTGCTGTGGCGTCAGGAGCGAGGTTCATCGATCATCATATTTATTATGTCACCTTATTTTGTGATCACACCTCATACATTAGAATATTGTTGGTTAATCAGACGATAAATATATTCATGTTTAGGCTGGTTCCATGGTCCATGTTTGAATAGAAAACCGTTGGTTACTAAATAAATTTCCATTGAATCCGATAACGTTTGTTCTAAAAGTAGAAGTTATGTAACAGGAAACAGTATTTCTGTGTATTATTGAATAACAAAATTGTTTATAATTTCAATATAGTGAATGAATGAATTTATGCTTTCTCGAATCAAAATGGAATTTAGTTAACTGGTTTCTTTCATGAGAAGATGCTAATTCAATTCCCCTCATGAAATTACAAAGATTCTTGCTACACTAGGAATTACTCCGGTATCGTGGGTGGCTACACAAAAAAGTAAACTCACACAGACACGAAAACCCGGAACAACTAGGTATTTGTAGGTCATACAAATATTTTTGTTCCGTGCGGGAATTGAAGCCGCGTCATGCAGCGTAAGGCTCGGCGCAAATGGTCCATCGACCACAGCCACCGGTGTCTGTCGCGCGCTACCGCCACATTTCTAAAAGTGTCAGGAGCGAGCGACAGCCACCTGTGTCTGGAAGCCGCCACATTTTATAACCCGCTCATAACCCGGTTGACTGCGCGGGGGGTGGAGCAATGTGACAGTGGCGTGGTGTCGGCGTTTTGTGTGGCACGTAGTGACCACTAGTGGCGAGTCGCGGACACTACTGTAGCGAGTGGCCGCCACCGGATACACGTGTGCGGCGCGTCTATACAAAATATATTAAAAAGTGTGTTAAGTCGCCGTCGCTGGCCACCGGTGGCTGTGGTCGGTGGCCCATTTGCACCAAGCCTAAAAGCTCAACTACAGCGCAAACCTGGCCGTCGAAATTTTTTTAGTTAAGTATCTTTAGTTATAGAAATAATCAATTTATTTGTAAGTAGTAAGGGTTTAAATGCCTATGTCCCAGTGGACGAGTTTCGTTTGAAATTATGATGACGATGATTACACGTCTAATTTTTAGTTGTAAGATCGACGCCGGTTTCCTCACGATGTTTTCTTTCACTGTTTTGAGAGCAATGGTGATGAAAAAAATTACACAAAGTTATGCGCATGCCTGGGTCCCACTGGGCCACTACTACTCTTCCACGAACTATCGCGATCATATCTGCCTGATCACTTAAAAAAAAATCGCTTGAACCCTGCGGTCGTCGCCAAACACCACCGCTTTAAAGTTCAAGCAAAAATGAAATTTACGGTGGTCAGGCGGTAATGTCTTTGATGGTACATATATCTAACTACAATGGTAAATCGTGCGATACGATAAGCTAACTGCCGTAACTTCGATCCGTGTTGAAACTCGTTTGGCAAGAGTAGATAGGTACGAAGATCTGACAACGTGCTTGCAATCTCCGTACATACCTACTTGGTTTCTTCACGATATACTACGTAACAATGTATGCGATATTTTTGTGCAATTGGTAGTTTTGATTGGTTGATATTGAATGGCTGATGATTGAGCTCACTGCCTCAGTGATGGGTCAGCGTTTGACAATATGATGGTAAGCTGTGATAGTTGTTGAAACTGCTTTACAATGTAAATACTGGCAGTTAATAATCTCTTATAAATTGTTTATACATTTTTATATATTTAACTTATTTCGACCAAAGATTTATGAATATACATACCATTATATCCAGGATGGAGAGGAAGAGGGCCAAAGAAAAGATGGATATATTGTGTGAAGAGTGATATGAAAGAAAAAGAATACCATGAAGGGCGACAGGACAGAGTGGAAGAAAACAACAAGTTGCGCCGACCCCGGGGACGGGATACGGAACAAAGTCAGGAAGATGATGAATCTCAGATGGAAAATAGATGAATAAATTCACTGTTTAGCTTTTTAAAACGCTACCCTTATTAGTACAATGACATCGTTTTTGATGGAGGACGCTTGTCTTGGAATGTCCTATTCTCGTTTGACCTAAAGACCGTCACGTAGTCTACAGACTCCAAGAGGCATCTACTCCTTAACTATAAAGGGTCTATTACACCACTCGATATTCCGACCGGTTTTGTCGACGTCCCGTAGTATAATGAGGGTCAGACTGTCTTACTCGGAAGTAAACTTTAAGACAGTTTGTGTAACTTGTGCGGAATATCGAGTGGTGTAATAGACGCTTAAGCACAATAAGCCGCAGATTTCGTAAGTCCTGACTGTCATTTGTAGAGTTGATTCTTGTTATGGATATGAAGGCAGAAAATCTGACACTAGTCTAGTCCAAGTCCCTAAAAAAGTTACAATAGAGTAAGTTAAATCCATCTGACGCAGGTCCTCCCCGGATTTGAGTGTTTCGGAAAATACCTGCCTGTTTCGGATCTGGCGGGAAGAAACTCTCGGAAGGTGAAAGTTTAACCCGCTTGGGCGGAGCTCCAACGTGTCCTTGTGGAGGCGAGAGCCAATCGCAAACTGTAACTTCCTCCTATTGAAATGATAGATACAAAATCTGGCCTTAATTTGATCATTTCTGCGCCCGATCAGTATCTGCACCTAGGCACGGGGCACCGCTGACATCGCCCTAGTTACGACCTTGATTACTGGGTATTCTTTTCTTGTGAAATTCAGGTATTCGGCTGCCTTCGGTTAGACTGGAAACACCCCCCAACATAGGGGGAAAGGCTGGGTTGAAAGACAAATGTATATACAATTGAATTGCTTTCCAAAACGTTCGAAAATGGAAAGTCTTTTGTACAGCTCTATGATAATGGATTTCTTACTAGGTCGAAGATAGTGATGGATATTCCAATAGTGTGACATTGGCAAGGCAATCTCTGATTTATATTTGAGAATTTCGCTTGGCAATAAAAAATGAGTAACCCATCATATTATTTTCTTTTTTTTTTTAATATAACCGCACACCAAGTGGGCGTCTGTAAATCGTCTTACGTTACTTATTCCATTAATGAAAAATTAACATCACCAAAAATGTGAATAAAAAAATGAACAAACATATTTTTAGAATATTACCGAATAGGTTATCACTGTATAAAATCTAAGCACCGACATAAACTCGTAAATAATTGCCAGCGCACAAAAACAAGGCATAATGAAAAAAATTCATTGTGCAGAAAAAAAAAACAACGACCAAAGAGTTATTGACACAGCCCATGTTTTCAAAATGGCGACCGGTATTGTCCTCTAATGGGGTTCCGTATTCCATTTTTGTATTGTTTCCTCTCATTCGTGCAAAATTTATAAGTCGTTAGTGAGCTACAGTTGTTATTATCGTTCTTTTATTGAGACAAAAAGTTATGTAGGAGAGTTTTTTTTTGTTCTGTTAATTTAATGTTTATCAGAGTAATGGGTTGCTTGCGAAATAAAAATGGCGGGTTTATGGACAAATTCGACCGGTGTGGATGACAAATGGCGTGATTTATTTAGGTAGAAATTTGGAGTTATTTTGCGTTCGTCTAATTTTTCAGAGGTTAATTTTATTGTTGTTTCGAGGTTCATTCTTTTTCAAGGGTGTTAAAAAAGTCTTATTAATATACGTACCTATTTATCACAATTTTTTTTTTATAAGGCCATTGTCGGCAAACGCAGGATTTATCAATAATAGAAACTAAATCAAATCTATCCGACTTCTAGATCCGGTTCTTAATTCGTCTCTAGCCGTCATGAGTTATTAAAAATTACAACAGCTTTGATTTTAAATATTTGACCTTCAACACTGCTATACTTCTACGACCATTGACTCCGACCGAAAATCTTGAGCGATTTCGGTTCAAGGATCAAGAGAATTCTCATTATTCTAACAACTTCACATCTACACCCAATCTACGGGACATTGATCTTTATTGCTGTGGCATAAATATGATTAAGAATGATTTGTTAAAGTTGTGATTTTCGGTAATCGTTTCGGAAATGCTTCGAAGATTTCCTCAGTACGTTAACCCTAGAGTTTGGACGTTACGTGTGAGGGGAAATCCAAGGTTTTCGGCTAAACTCGGTTCCGCTTCGTAACCTTTCGTTATTGTCTTTGGTAACTTAATTTTAATGTTGCGTAATGAAAGGGTTCATCATTTCCTGAAATATTCGTAATTCGAAAAAAGAAAAGGAACTTCCGTACTGCTTGGAAGTATATATACTATACTGATGATCAGTGAAGTGATAATTTCATAGTGTTTAGGGGACAATTAAAATGATATTTTAACAGTAATAATTATTGATATATATATTTTAATTTATAAAATATTTTTTTTTTTATGAGTTGGAAAATAACCAAATAACTTTTCCCACTCTGGATTGTGCTGGAGACAGTTTCAGAATTTAATTGATTAAAACCCACCTTTGTTCTTCAGCTGCACTTTGCGTCCCAGGCCCACAGCCTTACTCTTTCGAATAACCCGCAGTCCTAACTACAAACCAACCTTAGCATAGCATCACACTTATAATGTTCCCGCTGCTGGTACTCAGATCTCCTCTCTAAGAGAGGAACGGGCCGTAATCCACCACGCGGGCCCGGTGCGGGTTGGTGGATGTCACATGTCTTCGAATTTTTGGTTCTAAGCCGGCTTCCTCACGATGTTTTCCTTCACCGTTTTGAGAGCAGTGGTGATGAAATAAATTACACAAAGTATTGCTCCTGGCTGGGTTTGAACCAGCGACCTACAACTCGGGCCGTTACCACTCGGCCACCACTGCTCTCAAACCGGCCCTAAGCATTCATAATGCATTGGTAATTACCAAACAAACCCACACATACGAAACTTATATCATTAACACTGCCCATTTAATTAACACCCTATGCTTACGTGATGCGACCTTGAAATAAAAGCTCTGTGTTACAGTGACCCTTGGGACTCGAGCGTCCTTGACCTTGGGCAGTGCGAACATGTGTATTGTGTAATTCATATTTATAGAGGTCGCGGTAAGTAGGGTATGTCGAGGTGAAAGTGTGTGTGTAGTGTAGGGTTTTGTAAAATGTTTATTGTTTTTTTTTAGATTCTTGAAAACCGGTACTGTAACTTTTTTTTTACTTTGGCTTGGCTTGCGTTACGACCACTATCTCATCTGATGGTGCCTATGATGGCTGATGATGGAGCACGCATGCCTAGAAGTAACCTATTCACCCGTGACTTAAACACGCCTAGGTTGTAGCAATCAGGAAACAGACTCCGGCAGGGAATTTCACAACTTATACTCGTAATAATTTCCGTTTTCTTCTTATTATTCATGTTGATAAATTGAGTTGTCAATTTATGGTCATCCTAAAGACAAGTCAAGGGCCGTTTTCAGAGAGGAAGGCTCAGCCCCGGTATGATAGGCAACAAAGGAACGGGGTAGGTTTTTAGTCAGTAAGAGTCTGACACTAATTCCCGTTCTGCCCAAGGGCGGGATTTGTCATTGGATTATTTTACCTAGCATAAAAAAAATATACGTGGTGAATTAATTGACAACTCGGTGAATAAGTTGATAACACGTTGGTGAAAGATTTGATGCCTGTTAATTTCTAAACTATGAGAAATGTCGTTTATTTACTGTCATTTAAAAGGTGCTTTAAAATAACTTACTGTATACGCAAAATGCATACATGAAAATAATTTCTCGAATTCAAATTCGGTCCGTCATTACAAATGAACAAGTCCACGTATTCACGCCAGCCACGGATATGTAGTATACATTCAAAAAAATAACTTCTGTGCAAAATTTCAGTATACTAGGCCCAAGGGTTTGGGACAGACGTCGATGAGTCAAGATTTTGCCTTTTCTAATGTGTATTTGTGAGAATATTATAATGACTTATTGAAATAATGGTCTATTTATTTAATTATAATTACTTTTACACAAGAAACTGGTAAAAAATCCCTTCCAATGAACATACATGACAGTTACTAATACATTACAAGGCAAACTATACTAATCCGTATATATCCTGTTAGGTAATTTAATAACGATTCCAATGATATAACTTATAGCTAGCTAACTACCGTAGTTTCGAAGATATCGTCGTTTTAATCAGACGCGCCGAATTCGCACGCGGATGTTGCGCGAAGACACAGATTTCGCGCAAGCGCATTATGGCGCCACAATTCAGTGAATATTAAAGAAGATAGATACCATTCAAAGGTGAAGATTTTATAGTTATCTATTCCTTTTTTTTTGTTTGGAAATCGTGGAACAATTGCTCCCGCTCTGGATGATGTAGGAGGGAGTGTAAAACTTTTACTGACTTTAGGCCCTTTACGTTTTAGAACTTCGGTAACTCTTTCAATCAATCCTTCAACCCTTAAAGGGATTATCTAAATCTCTTTGGTATTATGCGATCATTTTTTTTAAATAAAACTTTGTCTCACAATTAACAACAGAAAGGAAAGGTCAGTTTATTTTTTGTGGGTAGATTTTTAATGTTCGATGACAAATGTGACAGGGAATTTCTTAAGCAAGATAAAAAAAAAAATTACGATCACAAAATGTCATGTTGGTACAGTTTGGAAGACAATGTATGGTGAGCTTAGGTCTACTGTCTATAGGGATGGCAGGCGGTCGCCTCCTTCTGCGAAGCAGTAATGCTAGCAAAGGAGGAGGCCGCACGCGAGTGGCAACGGCCCACAAGGCCCAGCCGCCGCGGGGATTCCGATTCCGATCCTGATTTCCAGCCAACGTAGACGCGGGCTTGCGGACGGCGAGCTATGGGTAGCTCGCTGTCCGACCGTCCGGTAAACATCCGGACCAAGCCCAGGTCGTCAACGGCGCGCACTGTTCCCGCGCACCTCAAGGAGTTGTCAGCAAACCGTAGAGACCCAGCCTGCTAGCTGCAGGCAGGTAGGGTCGAAGCCTACTGGGGCCAAGGGTTTGCTTCCGAAAGGAAAGCCCAGCCCTGGTATCTAAGGCCACGAAGGAACGGGGTGGGTTTTTAGTCAGTAAGAGTCTGACACTATCTCCCGCTCCGCCTAAGGGCGGGAGATGTCATTGGAAGATTTTACCAAATAATTAATAAAAAATAGTTTTATTTACATACAACTTCAACCAAAATAAACTAGTATAAATTATGCTAATAGTCAGTTTACCTGCATATATTTGAATTCATTAACACCTCTGTATTTTCGCTTTACCTGGGGACAAATAAATTAATATTATTAGTAAATTTAATGTTTATACTAATTGGTATTGCAAATAAAGAAGTAAATATTAGCTAAATGCGTGTAGAATTCTAATAATAGGATATAGGCGTTTCTCAAGCGTTGCCATATTGACTGGTCCTGTGCTAATTGCTAGTACTTTAACCAAAAATGCCGATGACGAAATCATCCAATGACTTCTCCCGCTTTGGGATAGAGTGGGAGAGCGTATCAGAATTTTATTGACTAAAACCACTCCTGTTTCCCTTTGCGGTCCAGAATCCTAAGTTTCCCTTTCAGAACTCAATCTATGAGGAGTCTAGGTTTCAAGATAACATGTTGGATTCACTTGGAACTCTTGCCCTCCAGTCCAGTCCTCTGTAAATCCAAGGCTTTCTCCTAAAAAATGAATAATGATCTTTGCAAAGGGACCTACTAAAGAAGTTGAATGTCACATACTCCTTATATGGATGTATGTAATTTAAAAACTTTACAATGTAAACAGGTTCGGAGGTGAAGACTTGGAGTTCAAAGGTACGTAAAAAGATGATGATGCAGAAGAACAGGTCCTGGCTTGAACAGCAGGTGCAGAAGCAACAAGCGGCCCAAGAAGAGAGGAAGAAATCAGAAGCTGCTTGCTACCGTCACCGTGTGCTCTACAACTAAAACCGGATCCCTTTGGTTTTGCTGACATCATTCTGAAGCACGTGTGGAACAATAAGCGTCGTCTACGATTATCGGATGGCCGGATGGCGAGCTAGCCACTCGTCGTCCGCAAAAGTTTTCCGCACGAGTAATTCTTATTAGAAAAGCCTGTAGCACTCTTTACCCGGCTCGGCAATCAAAGACCCTACGCTTAACATTCGCGCTTGCTACCACGAGACCAATGGATACCAATATTATTCTGTGAACAAGGCTAATGCTTTTTTTTTTTTTATGGTAGGTAAAATCATCCAATGACAAATCCCGCCCTTGGGCGGAGCGGGAAGTAGTGTCAGACTCTTACTGACTAAAAACCTACCCCGTTCCTTCGTAGCCTATCGTGCCGGGGTCGAGCATTCCTTTCGGAACTAACCCATGACCCCAGTAGGCTTCGACCCTGCCTGCCTGCAGTTAGCAGGCTGGGCCTCTTCGGTGTGCTGACAGCTCCTTGAGGCGCGCGGGAACAGAACGCGCCGTCGACGACTTGGGCAAGGCTAATGCTTAAATATATCAAGTCATTACATAGCAGTACTCGTGAACAGTGGTGGCCGAGTGTGGGTTCAAACCCAGTAAGGCACATTACTTTGTGTAATTTATTTCATCACCACTGCTCTCAAAACGGTGAAGAAAAACATCGTGAGGAAACCGGCATGTCCTAGAACCAAAAATTCGAAGACATGTGACATCCACCAACCCGCACTGCGCCCGCGTGGTTGATTACGGCCCATTTCCTCTCCTAGAGAGGTGGCCTGAGTCCCAGCAGTGGGAACATTATAAGGCTGATGCTATGCTATGTTACTCGTAAACAAATAGAATAACTTTTCATTTTCATTAAAAATTCACACAAAATGTCTAGCTAGGTACTACTTACCATATATCTTCGTCAGTCAAATTAGAGAGACAAAAGACAAATTACTACAAACGTATGACTATATACTTTAAAATTAACGGCTTAAAGTTGAAAATGTAACGAAAGTTGTTTGTATTGTCATCCATTTTGTGACGTTCAATGAACTCTCTTTGTATATTATAACAAAAGTTATGTAAATTGTTATTGTCATTGTAATGTTATTTGTTTAATGTCTGTAAATACCTAAGTTTAAATTAATTTACGTGTTTGTTTAAGGCTTAGTATGAATACCTCTAGTATGCAATTTTAGGCAATTTTATTTTTTAATACTCGTTTAGAAGAAAGTCATGTTAGTTACGCTATTTATAACTAAAGAACGGCTGAACCGATTTAGCTGAAAATTGGTGGGGAGGTAGCTTAGAACCAGGAGACGGACATAGGATACTTTTATCCCTTTTAATAAAAAATCTAAAACCTGCTCATTTATGGGTAGAGTAGGGTAGAGTAATAGAATCTAATTGCAACGCCCTCTATCGGGTTCATTTGTGTTATCGAACCTAGAAAATATTATGTGTGTATTGAAATAGGTTTGTACTTGGATACACACCATCCAAATTGGTCAAGATGTTTAGGAGGAGTTAAGTGACAAACACACGTACAGATATTATCATAATTACATAGTTATTATACATATTATACTATACAACATTAGTTTTAGTATATGCAAAACCCGAAACGTAAGAATCTATGTATAAAATTTCGTAACTACTTATATCAAGAAAAATCACAAAGTTATAAGCTTGTTATGTGACCTGGTTGTCCGCACAAAATAATACATGGTCACCGGGTCATCCAGGTGACTGAGGGGTTGTTTTGCTCCCGCACCGGTCAGTTACTAGCTATGGTTACCACAAAAAACTACACACACGCATAGGCCTATATGTATTTATTCGGATCGGAGTAAATTCATTAATTGAGCCTTTCGCGAATCTATTTTTAAGAACAATTTATCTACCCAAGGCCTTTAAAAGTCATTCACATAATACAATTATGAACAAGTGCCCACTATAGTGAAGTTCGTAGATATACCCATTCTATTTTGGTGCGCGAATGGCGTAATTTGTTATTTATTAATTTATAAATAGAATGGCCGAAGCCAATTACGCTATTCTATATATAAAAGTAGAAACTGACTGACATACCAACGCACACTGACGAACAGCCGATACTAATAGGACTAGTAATATTGTAATAATTAATATGTGTGTTTTATTTGTTATGTATTATTATTTCATTAATTAATTAATTTATCTCAGGACCCTGAGGTCCTGGACCTTTGGAAGGCATACGAGGAGCCGAAATCAACTCGCAGAGGCCCTTTAGATACTTTTAATGGAACGTGATGCCAACCGACGATTGTCCCTGTACGCGCAATGCTAGTGCACCCAAGGACAACCCCCGATTGGGAAAACGAATTAATATTTTCATTACAAGTTATTCAACTATATTAAACAGTACCTAGTCAGTAATTAATTACATCATTAAATAATTATCGATTTAATTAATTATTATTTTAGTCATAAGAAATGGATACTCATGGCGTTGGTGCTGATCGACTAGCGAGTAAAACAGTTTTGAACGATGAGCCGAGTAGAAAATGAAGTAAACACGACGAGCCGCAAGCCAGGCTCGTTGTTCGTATTGCAATGATACACCGGCGAGCTTTACCGACGAGCCATGAGCCCGCGGTTTTACTCGCCCGTCGATCAGGGCCTTTAGTCATTTATTTGTTTCATTAATTAACCGAGGGGCCTAATATGTTTTTCTAGTAACAATCTGTTTTGATACGAGTATTATAGTTTAAATAGATTTTATATTTCGTTCTCATTTTATAAAGAGGAATATTTTAAAAGGAGCTTACTAAGAAGACTTAGCCTTGTTAGAAAATCCAGTTTTAACATTTTCTATAAGTTGACTTAATACGTTGTAGGTGTTGTTTGTGTATGCTTTAGTACTTATAAAATTAGAGATAATTTTGTGATTATTATTGAATAATGTTTTATAGTAAACAATGGGGTTTTTTTAATTTAGTATATACTCTGCTACTGCTACTGCTGGGCAAAGGTCTCCCCCAACTTCTTCCAGGTATTCTTTTTTTGAGCCACCTCGAACCAGCCCTGGCGATGGGCGTCTAGGTCTCCTCGCCACCCCTTTATCGGTGGCGTCGTCGATCCTAAGGTACCCACTTTGTAGTGACCTTACGGCACGTAACCTAACGGCGGTGACGTCACATTTCAATATTTGCATCCTTATTATGTTACTTGACAATTTCCCCTTCCACCAGATTTGAAAGGTTTCGAACTAACTTAAAATTTGACGGATTTTGAAAAAATCTGGAATATGTGGTAACTTTTTGATGTGATATTTCAATTTCATTTCAATTCATTTTTGAGTTTTCAATATGTTGACTCAATCAAGTCACACTAATGAAAACTCAAAAATTGAGTATTAAAATTGAAAAAGAAAATGATTCGAGCTATTTTCAGTTGAGTAGTTTTACCAATGTAAAACTGTCCAACTGGAAATAGCTTGAATCATTTTCTGTAGTTTTACCAATGTAAAACTACCCAGAAAAAAAAATGTACTTCTACTAAATGTACTACTACTATTTTTTTTGCAGTTTTACCAATATAAAACACCCAGCTGGAAATAGCTTAAATCATTTTTCAGCAAATAAAGATCATAACAACTAGAGACCTAATTTTTTGCATCATTACACTGCAATTTAGGAGCAATTACAACAATTACGTAATCGTATTAAATCACTTTGCCAGTTATTCAAGAAACTCATTTTCACGCTTCACCTTTTAAAAACAAAGCAACGAATCACTGAATACAATTCACGTGAACAATAACGGAGATAGAATAAATTTTGAATAAAGTACTAATAATAATATGATTCGTGACACACGCGCGCCCCGAACGGCCAATTATGTTATGATTATGTGCGTTATTGGCCGCGGATCACGATATGACTAAATATCCACAGAACAGTGATACGCCTCAGCGGGCAATGCTTATTTATTTATTTAAACTTCTTGCACAAGTAAAAAACTGTACAAAGGCGGACTTAATGCCATAGGCATTTTCAATGTTAGATTAAAGATAGTACTGCCATAACTATTCATACAAATTAAGATGTCATAACTATTCATACAATTACCAGTGATTATCACCGTTTACTCACAGAAGATAAAGGCAAATGGCTTGATGGCCAAAAGCTTCGACAACCACCTATCGAAGTTGTTGTTGTTGGGCGGTTGGATCAAAGGCCTGAAACAGCTTGAACCTCGCTCCCGACCGGCAGAGTATTTTTATATATTTATAGATTTATTATTTGCCCTTGTTAAAAATAAGAATGAAATTTATTATAGTTTATTTCTTTGAAACTATGTTAACTATTGTTTCAATGGTTGGTAAAAAAAAAAATATTAACTAAGTATTAATAATCTTAAAATTAAAAATTTAAGAACGTAATTTTTTATATTCTTATAAAAGAAACGTCCGAACATAATTCATTTAGCACCCTTATTTGATACCTCAGTATGGGTCAGTCTTGTCAGTCAACATATCAGGAATAACCACCAGATTGTCATTACCCTTAGCACAAAACCTGTTTAATAAGAACACGACATATTTGAGCAAAATAATCACGAAAATGCTATGACAGCTCTCAAAATTATAAAGAAAACATTGGAAGCAAACAGACATGTCCTAGGAATGAAATTTCGAAGCTATGAATTCTAATCCGCACTTGTGGTGGATTACAGTCCACTCCCTCTACCAGAAAGAGGCCTGTGTCTCTGCAATGGGGGCTTATAACATAGGTGATTAAGCCATTTTTTGCTATGACAACTTAAATTTGTTCTCAATGACTGTGTGAGGCAAGTACATCTGACTTTTCATTGTGCTGCCAGTGCAACGATTTCGTGATCTATGGTTATACTATAATAATAGAGCGATGAGCGCTCGATGTCGGCTATGTGTCGCTTGGGTTGGTTCGATGAACTGCATGACGTGTTGTGCAGTTTAATTGGCTGTGTGTGTCTCTGTGCTACTATGTTATGTTTGAAATCAATATAGGTGAATGGCAATCGTCAATCCTGCAATAATTGTCTTATTTTCCTTTTTAATTTCTATCTTCTTTATGTATAAAAGGCAAAATCCTGACTCTATCACTCTCATCAAAGCCCAGCCCAAACTCTTGGACTTACCACGCAAAATTTTACATTAAAGTTGTTTTTGTGATTTATAAAAAATATGGAAAGATTTTCTAAAATTCCCCCTTAAAGGGGATGAAACGGAGCTCCAAAGTTTATATGGAGACTGCGTTACGCGGGAGAAGCTGTTGGCAGAAGAAATAAAGTATAATCAAACTTAAAATGTTTCTATCGCTGAGACTGACACCTCCGCTTTAGACGAGGGATCGGGCTGTAATGAACCATGCAGGAGTAAGGTTGGTGGATGACATATATCTTCGAATTTTTGGTTCTAAGACATTATCAGTTTTCGCGTAACTCCCTTTACAGTTTCTGAGAGCAGTGGTGATGAAATAAACTGTTTAGATGCTAAGGTAACGTGGATTGATTGTTAATTCTGTCTCGCTACCTTTTGTATGAAAGAATACCACATTACCTTCTGGTTGTGTAATGGCAATGGATTAAGAGGGCCCTTGTCTACTTGTCTATCGTCAACGTGAGCTGGGTTTAAAAACTTGTTGTTTCATCCTACGTAATGTTTGATAAACAGGCATCGCGAAAAAAAAGAAATAACGCGTGAACACTGTTGGTATTCGGTAATTTCGTCATTTACTGGAATATTTCACAAAACTTGTTCCAGGAAACACGTGATTTTCTTTATAAAGTCTTTGGGAAAAAGGGTACCATAGATTTATTTTCTTTACTATTTAATTTATGAGTATATTATAAACGGTCAAAGTTCATGCAAAATGGCAGATTTTCAGAGGTTTTAACTGGGTCAGATTTAAATAAAATTATATTTTGATTTTGAAATTTAAAGAATACTTTCATTTCTTTCGTTCTTTGACAAAAACCCGACGTCTGTGACGCCAGAATGCTCCAAAATGACTGCGTAGGCGGCAGGGCTCCATACTAGCATTCTGTTTTAAATGAGTGGAGTTCAGCTATAACAGTCCCTTATAATTACTCCGTTCAATTTGATTGCCACCACATAGGCAGTACTCGTCAAATGTCGATTTCTGATTTCACAGGTCATTAACATTGGCGCCTAAACAGTTGTAAACCAAAGCACTACGAGTAGATCTTAAATATAGACTAGCAAAATGACTGTTTAGTCGAAATATATACATCGTTAAATTTTGGTCGTTTTAATCCCGCAGAGGGTCGATTCGAAGGTAGATCGAAAAAATAAAGTACTTTTTGTCAAAAACTCGAATTAATATACGCATGTACGAAATTAATTTCTTTATGTAAACGAGTCAATGACTTTGTAGGTAGTAGTTGGCCGTTGCGTACTAACTACCTACAGTTTATTGGCCTCGCTCAGCTTTTTTTTTTTTTTTTTTTTTTTTATGGTAGGTAAAATCATCCAATGACAAATCCCGCCCTTGGGCGGAGCGGGAAGTAGTGTCAGACTCTTACTGACTAAAAACCTACCCCGTTCCTTCGTAGCCTATCGTGCCGGGGCCGAGCATTCCTTTCGGAACTAACCCATGACCCCAGTAGGCTTCGACCCTGCCTGCCTGCAGTTAGCAGGCTGGGCCTCTTCGGTGTGCTGACAGCTCCTTGAGGCGCGCGGGAACAGAACGCGCCGTCGACGACTTGGGCTCGGTCCGGTCGGTTACCGGACGATCGGACAGCGTGCTACCCATTGCACGCCGTCCGCAAGCCCGCGCCTACGGTGGCCGGAAATCGGGATCGGAATCCCGGCGGCGGCTGGGGCGAGCGCCCCGTTGCCTCTGCCTGATGCGGTCGGCCTCCTCCTTTGCTAGCATTACTGCTTCGCAGAAGGAGGCGACCGCCTGCCATCCCTCCTCACTACGGACCATGGCCTGAACCAAGGCCCGGCGAGAGAGATCGCTGCCGCCGATCGCCCCCACGAGGACACGGCGATGCTCCGCCCAGGCGGGGCACACCTCTACAGTGTGCTCCACCGTGTCCTCCGGGTGGCCTCGCTCAGCTGACGTTTACTTAAAGAAATTAATTTTATACAGTTTTCAGATTTTTTCTATACCTTCTTGTGCTATGAGACCTTGCTTTATGCCAAATTTCAATTTTTGTGCAATTCAGAAAAACATTTCGAATGTTTTTCTGAATTGCAAAAAAATATATATTTTTATATTTGGTGACGTAAATTCATATTTACAGATTTTTCCTATATTTATGCTATAAGACCTTGCTCCGTGCCAAATGTCAGGATTCTAGGTCAACGGGAAGAACCCTATGAATTTTGATTCCCTTGAGAGTGTCGAAATGTACGTTTTTTGTGACATAAACGCCCATAATTCTTTTTTTACCAGTAATTTAGATGTTTGATTTTTTCACAGTTTCAAGGGACCGCAGACCTGTCTACATTATTTTTAATTTCAACTCAATACCTTCACATATTCCCGAGACAAAGGATCTGATCAGACAGACGGACAACAAAATAATCCTAGGAGGGTTCTGTTTTTTCCTTTTGAGGTAGGTACGGACTCCTAAAACGACCTAAGTAACACGCTCCCACTCGCACCTGACTACAGACTCGTTCAAGCTGTACCGAGTCCTCGCACGTGTTTTATATGGTACATATTTTACATGGAACTTCGCAACAAACATTAATCATACGCCAACTTAGCGTACAGATGGCTAGAACTTCTACTGTTTTATGTACAATACTGAACTGATCTGTAAATAAAAATGGGGTATATGATGCTATAACGTGAATAAAGTTTGTGATTTACTGTTTCATATGTCAAATGAGTATGGAATGCATAAAAGCTGTGTTTGTCATGACTTGACTGATACAAATGGGCTAATGTCCCACATGCCACAAAAACGAAATACACCGTTAAATTTTAGTCGTTTTAATCCCGCGGAGGGTCGATTCGGTATATTCGGTACATAGAACACTATCGATTTGTAAAGAGAAAATTAAAGAATAGAGTACTTTTTTTTAAACTCAAATTAATTTACGCATATACGAAATTAATTTCTTCAAGTAAACGTCAGCTGAGCGAGGCCAATGATCTACAGGTAGTTAGTACTCAATGACCGACAACTACCTACAAGGTCATTGACTCGTTTACTTAAAGAAATTAATTTCGTACATGCGTAAATTAATTTGAGTTTAAAAAAAAGTACTTTATTTTCTAATTTTATCTTTACAAATCGATAGTGTTCCATGTACCGAATCGACCCTCCGCGGGATTAAAACGACCAAAATTTAACGGTTTAACGACCTCCGGCTACTAACCACTAGACCAACAGGCCAGTCATTGCCTTCGATCCAGGGCCCCGGGGTTCATTTTCACCTAACCCTTGGCCCCAGTGGATTTAGTTGCAAGTCAAGCGATACAAAGTTACTTAGAACCTGAACCTACTAGAAACTTTGACTTCTTATTTCGTGTCAAGTTTTACGACAAGCTCTTCTCATGGTAGATTAGCTAGTAAAGTTAGAACCGGAGCTGAATGCCTGGAAGATTTCACCAAACTTATGTAGTTAAAAATGTACAGTAAAATTATTAAAGCTGAATAGTTTGTTTGTTTAGTTGAACACGCTAACATCAGGAACTAGCAGTCCGATTTGAAAAATTCTTGCAGGGTAGGATAGCCCATTTATTGAGGAAGGCTATAGGTTATACACCGTTGGAGGAGTGGTAAGCGGTCGCCTCCTTCTGCGAAACAGTAATGCTCGTAAAGGAGGAGGCCAACTGCATCAGGCAACGGCGCTCACGCCGCAGCCGCGGCTGGGATTCTGATCCTGATTTCCGGGTGAAACGGGGTTTGGAACCCTGCTCTACTCTACTCTTCTACCCTACTCTACACTATACCAATAAATGAGCAGGATTTGGATTTTTTTTAAAATTTGTTTAACGGAATAAAAATCCATACATAAAAATCCTATTATATCCATTATTCTATGACCACTCCTGGTTCTAAGCTACCTTCCCACCAATTTTTAGCTAAATCGGTTCAGCCGTTCTTGAGTTATAAATGGTGTAACTAACATGACTTTCATTTATATATATAGATAATGAAATTTTGTAAGAAGCAATGTCATGTAGTTTAAGTCAAGCTCAAAAATCCGGTTTTACTTTCCCTCCTCCTCCTTGCGTCGTTTATCCTCAATGCTGAGGGTCGTGACCTCGACGAATAACTTTACTATGGACTATTTTTCGCCATTTTGTCCTATCTTCGGCGATGTGGATGGCGTCGCAGACTGTGGTCTCCAGTGTAGCACGGATTTGGTCTGACCAATGTATTGGACTCCTGCCCCTGGGTCTTTTCTTTGTCGTTTTTACTTTACTATAACATAATAATTACTTTAATGATATTTAGAAAAATCTTTAAGACTCGATTCTGTATCGAAATATTTACATAGGCTTTTTTTTGTACAGAAACCTCGTTGATTTGTCTGATGAGTCTGGTTTGCTCTTAATAGTATTGTTAATATTGATAAACTCGCGTTTGACCACTATTGAACGTGATGTGGCCGACGATGGGACATGCTTAGAGCGTGGACACATGTCAACGGCACGACAACACCACCGTGCAACGACACGACGCTGCCACCGTCAGACGATAGGATAAAGGCAAGGAATGCAGGATAAAGGCAAGGAATGGAAAGGTAGGTTTTTAGTCAGTAAAAGTCTGACACTGTTTCCCGCCCCAACCAAGGGCGGGATTCTTCATTGGATGATTTTACCTACGTTAAAAAAAATAAATAAAAAAAAACCGTCAGACGATGTCGTGCCGCGGCTCGGTGCACGGTGTGGTGCACCGCGGGCACAAGACAACAACCATAGTTCAGTTTTTGTCTTGATATGGACTGCGAAAGACGTATTATCCTGCTCCAGATTACTCTGTCCGCGCCCTTATCTAGAAATAATCTGATTGTTTTTGGCTTAAAGATCCTTAGCTTGACACACACCCCGGCAGGGAACTCTAACACCCGTATTTATAAACAAGTAAAACTAAATACTTGAGTGAAAGTAACCACTTAAGTAACAATTTGTATTCTATAGTAAAGAAAAATTTAAATTTTTGACTGAAGATTTCAAACGTCAAGCAATGACTTAATAAATTTTACTTAGTAACAAGTAATTACTTATTTATAAATACGGGTGTAAGTATTTCTGAAGGACTTTCTATAAAATTCTATTTACCTAAACTCATCTTGAATATTTAATACAAAGTAACACAGCACATTGTACGTAACAGATGTTTGTTGAAAGTTATATAAGTAATTTGTTCTCGTATCAAATTTCAATAATATGTTTACCTAATAGCCCGTTATTGTTATGGAATACGAATTCAGGATATTCTATACAACATGTTACGTAGTTACAAAACATGTAATTATTGAAAAAGCTGCATAGCTAAATGATTGTAGTTATTTTTTCCTAACTAAAAAACAACAATTTACATAGTGAAACTAATGCTACTAACTGTAGGTATTCATTTTTTTTTGATAAATTCTACTTTTTACACAATAGAAATAATTGCATTTACAAACATTATACTCAAATACACATCACACCCAGACCCGACATACCGAGACGACTAACTATCTCAAAACGACTAGCTGTCTCCAGACGACTAGCTATCTCCAGATGAAAAGCTAGCTATGTCTGACGACTAGCTATAAGACGAGTAGCTATCTTCACTCTCTCCAGATGAATACCTAGCTATCTTAAGACGTCTAGTTATCTCCAGACGTCTAACTATCTCAAAACAACTAGCTATTTCCAGATGAAAAGCTAGCTATGTCTGACGACTAGCTATATACAGACGAGTAGCTACTACCTCCAGATGAATACCTAGCTATCTCAAGACGTCTAGCTATCTCCAGAAGACTATCTGCAGAGGAGTAGCTAGCAATCTCAAAACGACTAGCTATTTCCAGGCGACTAGCTATCTCAACAATCTTCAGATGAATACCTAGCTATCTCAAGATGACTAGCTATATCCAGACGAATAACTAGCTATATCAAGTCGACTAGCTTTCTCTAGACAACTATATCACTAGCCAAGTAATATATATGCCGGATCCGGCGTTGATTTGTTGACAACAAAACAAGGCACGCCATCTAGTGGCGACTAGAAGAAATAGAGGTGGCGCGCCTAGACAGAGTCAGTCGTTTCCGCTTTGGCTACGAGCTTGGGGAAGGAGAATCCGCCGAGTGCAGCGGACACTCTCAGCCAGGCCGTCGCAAAGTCAAGACGTTCTGAAACTGTCCGTTTTGTTGTTTGTACCTACCTAATAACAGTGCACTGTACCGAAATGTATTGAGAAGTAAACGTATTCAGTTCCTAACCGTTTTTATTCATTGCACGATACCCACGTAGGCCCACCTGGTAGATGACCAGAGCTCGAACCATCCTGAACGAGCCGTCATCAGAACTGGGATAAAATCGTGCAAATGAATCGACAAGATGTGTGAGCAACAGTTACGAAACACTGAAGAAAATTGGCGGTTATTATTCGAAATCGAAAATGAAGACCCGGATCGAAGCATGGACTTGAATGGTCTGATTAGGTTTTTTCTGGGGTTTTTCCCTAATCCTGAGCAACAAATGTTGGACCATGGTAACGTTGTACCCCCAGAGAGCAAACTACAACGTTCTACCCAGATTGTGAATCTACCCGAATTCGACCCGGAGAGAAGTAGCAGATCAAAAATCACTATGGAAAATTTAGACGTAGGCAGGCTGAAAACAAGAATATTCATACTTCAAGACCTCCGGCAACGAGGCAGCAAGATTGGCCTGGATTGGCCCTGCAAAGCAAGGTCACATGGAGATGTCTGGGTGGAGATCCGGAGCCCTGATGGAAGAGGCGCGGTAGCAACAGTGGCGCCAAGGCATTACGCAGCGAGCAACGGGTGTATGGGTCGTCGATCCTTCATCAGAAAAGGTCAGGTATTCACATTCCATTTTGATTCTGGAGCTGAGTGCTCTTTCGTTAAAGATGACACCCTCTGTCATATAAATTTAGGGGTAGACGTAATACAAAGGATGGCAATATTGACAGGTTTAGATAACGTATGACAGTCTAGTGTAGGTACTTGGTACAGTTAATTAATTTTGTAGTTAAAATTGATAATAGCTTAATCGAGATTTTATTGCGTTTTGCCCAACATTCATTTGCGAGATGATATTATCTTAGGCCGTGAAAAATTGTCGCAAGGGTTTAGTTCCAGTAGTGTGACCGCGATACATTTTAAAATTGCTTAGTTTACGACGTTAACAATTATAATCAAAACAACCCTCTGATGCTCGTAGAAGAAAAAAAAATAATGAGTGAGCGGGTAGGCCAATTATTTGTGTGTAATTATTATTTGACCAAGTAATGTGGTGTTTGCTAGTCCAGCTCTTTCGGTTAAAAACAAACGTGATAGTCCGTGACGTTATTGACTTCTACGTGTCGTGGGACATAAATTTGCTGTTGTTTCGATGTTGAGTCGTCGGTTATTTGGATTATTTTATAACCGGTAGGCGTTAAACGCGTGTAACAAAAAGTGAACTTATTCGTTTAATTGACTCATCTTTGGCTGTATAAAGACGACAATAGTTTTTTAGCGTAAAAGAATTAAAAGTAATGCGTGAGGGGGTAGACAAATTAAAAATAATGCGTTAATGGTTAATGAATTATTGTGTGCAAATTATTCTATCAAGTAATTCGGTGTTTGTTAGTTTAGTTCTTTTGATTTAAAAAAACGACGGGTCAGACATAATGTTCAAAGATTTATGTAAACTAAATAAAATCGTGCCTATCCGATATTCGTTACCAATTATCTTGGACAAAATAAATCGTTTACAAAGTGCGCTTTATTTTACAAAATTACGCACGGCCAGTACACACATTTAAAGTTTAGAAATGCGATCTGAGTTTTCTAACGGATAATTGTTATTGTCCTAAGCTGATCGGTAAATACCTACTTCATAGTTTGAGTTGTCGATATTTTGATTATTTTGGAAACTGTTGAGTTCGCGATCGCGTCGGGAGACTTGAAGTAGTTTTGAGAACGTCGACTAAAGCCGGATTAACGTTACATTTAAAAAAGTGGAACTTTGTTATTGATAATGAAATTTAAGTTGCGCGGTTTGATCCGTGGCGGATGATACCATTCGGTATGGTTGGATCCTAGGCGGGTGATGTCAGGTTACGAGGCTAGATCCAAAGTAAGGTGATGCCACTGGGTGCGGCTAGATCCTAGCAGGTGATGCCACTGGATGTGGCTAGATCCTATACGTGTGATTTCACTGTGTGTGACTAGATTTTTGACTGGTGATGCCAAGTAAGGAGACTAGATCCAAGGCGGGTGAAATCATGGGATATGGCTGAATCCAAAGCGGATGATGCCCTGTAATAGTGCCACATGCGATTTCTTGTCACGAAATCATTTCTTATCGATTTTAGTCGCGCGTTCTCTACCGTTGATGACGAAACATGATGTAGACCCCTAGGTGTATTTAAATATCGTGAGAGATTTTGCGTTACGCAATTTAAAAAGTGTAGTATTTGAATAGGGGTAGGTTTGATTTGACGAAGGTAGAAGTGGATAAATTTTCGGTAAGGGCCTTTGTTTAGATTAGAGACGAAGAGAGCAATTAAACTAAGTTAGATCCATTTAAAGATTCGTTTGAAGTAATAAAGACAGGAGGAAAATCAGCGCATAACCGATAAAATTGGGGTAAAGTAAAGTAGTCGACATAATGAGATAATTAAGTTCACACGATGATTAGACTTTAGGAGATTTGATTTATAGCCGTAGCTTAATAGAAATCAATATCTAGTGGTCACATTAGTCTGTGAGTACGCAGTATTGCGATTAAATCAGTGACTTGGCGATCCTGGAGGGATGCGCAGGTATGGTTGAGTAACTAGAGGTTACTGGGCTATGAGTAGCCAGAAATCACACGTAAAGTTAAATGATTAATGTTTTGGATTAGTTTGATTGGTTGTGTGTATTGTAAAGGTACCTACCACGATAGGTTAAGAAAGATGCCAGAAAGTCATGTACCAGTCGAAGTAGATAGTGATCACAGTGGTGATGAGCGAGCCTAAGTTGTATGGAGCACGCGAGTAAGTTTCTCTGTCGAGCGTAGTAAAGTTGATGGTTCCAGTAGCTATGCTTAGCTCTGATGGTAGTCATGGTCTGTAGTGACCGTTGTGAGTAGTTGACGTGGTCAACAGGATGGTTCTAGTAGCTAGTACGTGCGCGTTTAGCTCTGACGGAAGTCATAGTGAGTTATACACAATGTGATCCACGGCGTTGGCCGGTGGTGGATGCACATGTGTTAGAGCAATTGTGATTGGTGTTCGGCAATGAGTGCCGTGGCGTTAGAGTGGTTTACTTGTGGGGGCTCCTAAGGCTTTATGATGAGAACAATGAACGTTGGTACATGACTGGATGACAATTTCTACTACCCGATTTCTTTTTATTTTGGTTTATTGAGTAAAGTGTGAATTGTTCTAACATTGAACGATTGACTGCGTGTTACGGGTTCGATTCCTTTGTTGCGGGAAAACAAACGTTTGTGTGACCTCTAGATGGTCACTCATGGTCAAGATGTGAATTGATGGTTTTATGTGTGTGAGTTTGCGTGCTTGGGAGCGCACTCACGATGCGAGAGTGGTTCCTAGTTTTTGTCAGGAGTGACCGAGCTATATGATACTGCGAGATGTATTTTGTTTCAGAGTAACACACGGAGACGGGACGTCTTATTGGAACTTCTCGTCAGTGGACATCTTCCAGCTGAGGTGGTGATGATGATGCTAACACACGGGGACGTGTGTCTCGCAGGATGGCCGTGCCGGATCCGGCGTTGATTTGTTGACAACAAAACAAGGCACGCCATCTAGTGGCGACTAGAAGAAATAGAGGTGGCGCGCCTAGACAGAGTCAGTCGTTTCCGCTTTGGCTACGAGCTTGGGGAAGGAGAATCCGCCGAGTGCAGCGGACACTCTCAGCCAGGCCGTCGCAAAGTCAAGACGTTCTGAAACTGTCCGTTTTGTTGTTTGTACCTACCTAATAACAGTGCACTGTACCGAAATGTATTGAGAAGTAAACGTATTCAGTTCCTAACCGTTTTTATTCATTGCACGATACCCACGTAGGCCCACCTGGTAGATGACCAGAGCTCGAACCATCCTGAACGAGCCGTCATATATAACATGTAATATCCTCTCTATTTGAGACGATATTATAGTGACTCGATCTCACGTTTGTACTTTTCGGGAGATTATTATACAAACTTTCATCTTTCATTTTTTTTAGTTTTTAAATCATCTAATAACTTTCCCGCACTAAGGTGGAGAGAGACTGTGTCAGACTTTTACTGACTAAAACTCATCTAAATATGTTTCTTAAGTTCTAAGACCAGGAATATCCTTTTAATATTTTTCCTTATTAGACCGATCATTGTGGCGACGCTTAGGGGAGGCCTTTTTCAACAGTGGACGTCTTTTGGCTGATATAATGATAATGATGATGGTTTTTCCTCGAGTGTGTATGTTTGTTACTCTTTTACGCTCAAACGGCTAAACCGATTTTAATAGAATTTACGGCGTACTGATAGACCAAGTCCTGGTATAGCTCGTTGGATACTTTTTATCTCGGTAGTATGTTCCCTTGAAATGATTTTCTATTTACACGCAGGCGAAACCACTGGCAAAAGCTAGTGCTAGCTATATAGCTATATATTATTCTGCACCTAATTCACACTCTGTTAAATTAATATATGTTAAGCACTTCAATATCTATTGATACCCTAACGTCCTTACCCATCCATAAATCTCATTACGTTAATCAATATTAGTTGTCAATCAAAGTGCTCTAATTATTAGTTGCGTCACAGGCAGATCATCCCGCTTGCCTATTACAAACTATGTCAAAATGGCCGGCCGAAGATAATCGGGGTGTTTTTAATATCGTGCGGATTTAATTACGCATGCGGATTTGCTCCGCATGCAGAAAAATTTAAAGGTAAAAAACGCGTCCCACGTGCGTATTGCACACATTGCCATAAATACTTGTATGAAAAGGACATTTGAGGAGGTTACACATGCGAAGTAAATCATGTAGATTTGCTCCGTTTGATTAAATCTGCACTATATTAAAAACATCCTAAGTGGTTAAGCCGCTTGGCTAAGACTTGATGCCGCTGGCGTCCAGATTAGTCAGTACAACAACTAATTTCCGACATTTATGTTTTTGGGTTTCCGGGCTATGCTAAATAATCCACGAATATTAGAATAGTTGAGATTTCTGCTTCAGTTTGAATTTACGCGATTTGTAAATATAAATGAAGTTATAAGGCACTATAGAGAAATGAGAATGCATGTTTAGATCTGCAAAGTTGAGCAACCCTTGAGAGATCAGTCGTAGATGGGTCTTTCGTACCTCAAAAAGCACGTTTATCGGGTATCCTTTTATCCAGTAACTGTGTTTTTTTTTTTCTGTGGGAAAATCATCCAATGACATCTCCGTGCCCTTGAGAGATAGTGTCAAACTTTTACTGACGAAAAACCCATTCTTATTCCTTCGTTGCCTTTCATACAGGGGCCTTCCTTTCCGAAACCGACCCTGGTTATATAAGCAGTCGAATCATGTAATATATTAAATTTTAGCTGCATTCAGTTTATATGAAAGCCAAGTCCTAACATAAAGAAAAAGCTAGGGAGACAATAATATGGAAGTATGAGTAGGGAATTGTATCTTGAAGGTCTTTATTAATATTATATATCAGTTCAACGTATTTGCTATTATATATTTTCCCCTCACTAATAGCGAACACTTGTACAGGCTCCCATGGCAACGCTTGCCGTTGCCGATGAGGGTCTTCTATTAATATCTGATATACCATAGATTTACGGTAATATCGGGATGGATGTTACACTTTGTAAAATATTTTTTTGCCAAAAAGCAAAATATTTTATTTGTAAAACTAGCAATATTAATATTTTATTTGTAGGGCAGTGGTGGCAAAGTGGTAATGGACGCGATTTACGAGTTAAAGGTCGCAGGTACGAATTCGAACCCAGCCAAGTGCATTACTTTGTGTAATTTATTTTATCACCACTGCTCTCAAAACGGTAAAGGAAGAGAACCAAAAATTCGAAGACATGTGACATCCACCAACCCGCACTGGGCCCGCGTGGTGGATTACGGCCTCACCTAGAGAGGAGGTCTGAGTCCCAGCAGTGGGAACATTATAAGACTGATGGCCAACTACAAAAAACAAATGAATTACATTTTAACAAATGAAAATATACGTACTTCAATAAAAAGAAAACAGTAACCGATACAAAATTACATTTTTCATCGAATTGTTTTAATAATAATAATATTTTTATTGCGAGTAACAATGTGACTCATTTAGTGTTAGTACCAATAAAACAAACTTATGTTAGTGACACAAATAAAACTACAATTTACAGCAACACACACAATAAAATATAATTATTTATTGCTTCAGCACTCCAGCCGAGATACTGGAGCAACAATTAACTATATAGCAGTCCAGCATATCAGCAATCATGTCCAGGATGCCGCTGGGACTGGCTCGCACCCCGCACACCAGGAATGCACATCTTTTACGCATTAATACATGAAAAGAATCAACACGCATTTCCACAGACATCTCTGATGCGCTACAGAAGTGAGGCAGCCCCATCAACACCCTAAAAGCATTATTATACTGCATGCGAAGGGAACTGTACGATTTTTGTGTAATTCCAACATTACAGGGCCTCAAGTCTGCTATTACAATAGTGTCAGAATCGTCTATCATTGGTTTCATAATTGTTGATTTTGACAACTTTGGTAATCCACTAATACTATGGCATCATTATGACTTTCCAATAGTCACTAACACACCATTGAAAGAAATGATAATCTCGTACATAATTACAAATGAATTTCTGACGTATGGGGTAATCTGCAAAAATTTTGCCAGTTCCTTTGATTTGTGACTTATCCTTAGATTTGTCTGAATACGACAAGGTCATTCTACCACCAATCGTTTTTGAGACCCAAAAATAGCAGACTTGGGCCCCTGGAATAATCACATTCTAAAAACACGCTTAATCGGGATAAAAAATAAACTAATTTTCGGTTAGTATTTCTATTCGAATAAACTTATAAATATTCACTGTGCAAACTGGAGCCGGCCTGAAACATTCACGAGTAAATTGACAAGACAGAAGGAGATAAATAAAACAAATAGGGGGAACGAAAAGGGTCAAACGACAGTTCTATTTTCATGTAAATGTGCTGCGGAGAGGTTAGGTCACACTGAAAGATGGCATAAGCTAGTGCTTAGGACTTATTCAAGCGGAGAAAAATGGCGGCCATTTTGTGGCTGGCCGTCAAGATATCAGAGTAAACTGTTTGTTGAAGTTAGGTCACATAATAGGACTAGAGGTCGTAAGATATTTTCTTCTGTACGCTTTTGATGAGTATTCTTTATGATAAATGCTGATGGTTTCTGCTGATGATATATGTCTTGTCGTCTCTAGCAAAACAAAAGATTATCGCAAAAAAATTGGAACAAGTTTTTTTTTTAGTATTGCTAGGCTCGCATTTATTTATTTATTATTTTATGTGTTATAAACTAGTGCTTGGCTATGAGCCTATTCACTCTAGCCTTGAAGATACCCAAATTATAACCGGATGGGAAGACCGCAGCAGGCAAATTAGAACTCTATCTCACCTTCAAAAAAAGAAAAACCTCATGGTAAACAATGATGTGTTCAACTTTGGAACACGCTTGCCGTGTAGCATGACAAAAAAAATATATTTAGGGCGTATTGTTACTTAGCTAAAATCTCCTTTTAAAGTTTATATACCAAAAACAGTTTGGACTCCAACTTTCAGCCTCGTCTCTACAAATCTTTACCAGCTAAATACCAATTGCACTTAGGCACTAAAGTGCAAAAGGTCTATCCCCTCTATGGTCAAAGAACCAACTACTGTTTTAAAATTGGTCTATAAATTGGTCCTATCATCATCTCGTGGCCCGATTTGGATATAATTGGACCAGATGGGAACAATGATTGTTTTAACAGTAGCGATAAAATAAGATACCTTTTATAGGTGATGTAGACGCTTTATAAGTATCTTCCTTGTACTTACGATGTTAGGATGGGAAAGGGGGATGGTTCATTGCATCACACTCATTTAATATAATATAGGCGAATTTTTTTAACATTACATAACATAATCAGCCTTATAATATTCCCACTGCTGGGAATCAGGTCTCTTCTCTAGGACGGTGAATGGGCCGTTATCCACCAATGCGGGTTAGTGGTTATATAGTCATATGCCTTCGATTTTTTGGTTCTAGAATATAGAAGTTCTAGAGCCGGTTTCCACACGTTTTGAGATTAGCAGTGATGAAATATATTGCACGAAGTAATGCGCCTAGCTGGGTTATTATTCGTAAGTCGGGGCTGATGAAACTGGGCCACCGTTGCTCTCCACTGGGCCATCACAGGTTTAAAATATCAAAGAAAACCAAAGTTTCTATGTGAGTATATTTTTTCCTTTAAAAATCAAATGGAGTTGGGCAGGCCACGCAGCGACAATGAGTGATAACCACTGCACTATCCGCATGACGTCATGATCTGGCCTTACAGGCATTAGAAAACGAAGAAGATCAATAGATAACTAGATGGGTAGATGACATCAGACGAGCAAACACGCAGGAAAAAACTGAATGTCAAAAGCCGCAGATCCAGACCACTGGTCACCTCTGGAGGAGGCCTTCACTCACACCAAGTGCGAGATTTATACATGCAAATTTAATATTTAGTTTTTTACATAATATATTATTGAATACAATTTTTATACTATTTATTTTTTAACTCAATTATCAATTATTTATTGTTATTTTAATTTTAATATAAAATTAATTAAATCATTATTATTTGACATTTACAATTGTTTTGCTTTTTTAAATTTATTTATTTGTTACTCCTTCACACTTAAACGGCTGTATGGATTGAAATAAAATTTGGCACACGGATAGACCATGTTCTATATTAGTACATAAGATATTTTTTATCTAAATGATTCATCTAAATATTACCTGCGACGCCCTAGCTCATTTCTCGCTCATCTTGCAACTCGACGCTTCCTTACCTCAGCACCTTAGAGTCTTCAATCTTTGATGTGTTCGGGAGGCTCCCATTCCCCATTCCCCAAGCAACACAAAGGTGAGATAAACTAAGATGTTTACTCTTCGATGAGATCTAGAGACTTTTTGCCCGGGGATTTAGGAGAAAGGAATATTTAACAAACATACATATGTATGGCAAAAGGGTCTTTGTTTTTGTATACTATCTGCTACTAGCGGGTTTGCTCGTGTGCAACTAGGAAATTGTCCCAAGGGAACATTTTTTATTATTGAAAGGCTCGCGTTTGAACACTATCTCACCTGATGGTAAGCGATGATGTAGTCGAGAATGAAGCACGCTTGCCTAGAAGTAACTTAGTTACTCTTGACTTAAAGACCTGTAGGTTGTTGCTATCAAGAAAGACAGACACCGGCAGGAAATTCCACTCGTTAGCTGTACGTTTAATAAATGTGTTCCCAAAACGCTTTGTACGCATGGGTGGGACGTCCTGGATGTTCCAATATCGACATATTTTTAAGGGAACGTATTTTAGTATCCTATATACTATTCTAGGACGGTCTACCGGTGTTCCAAGTTTTATCGACAGCCGTTCAGCCGTTCGAGAGTAAAAAATGAATAAACCTACAAAAATACTTACAAACTTTCGCTTTTATAATGTTAGTGTTATTATAAATAAATATAAATACAGTGTGATATGGAATTATGCTTTTATATTTTATTACGCGATATTTTGTATGAGGATGTGAAGAAAAGGTCTGGCCGTTTCATTTCAAAACCTAGTAAGGGACACTTTTTACAAAAATCATTTTATTGCACAACTTTTCTTCTTTCTTTAAATTGATATAAACTAGTGCTTGACTGCAATCCCACCTGATATTAAGCTAATAAGTTTCTGCCGAAGACAAACACACCAGCTTTAAAAACTGTTATTTAAGCAGATATATTTAAGCTTCGATACCTAGTAAGTGCACCATTCACTTCCTCGTAACCACTTTAAAACCTAGTAAGTCACTTTAACATAATTAAAACCTAGCAAGTCCCAGAGACTTACTAGGTTTTAAAATGGGGCAGCCGAGGTGAACAAAGGATGTGTTTTTTGACCAGGACATAGCAGAGAAAATAGAGTTGATATTTTTTTCCTAGACTAATTAGTGCCCCAAGGCTGGGCAAAGGGCTCTCCTAATGTGTCTTCTTCTAACCCGGTCTCTGACCAAGACCCCTGAGTTTGTTTCGGTATTTCTTCTCAGGGTAGTCAGCTAGGAAACACCGGCCTCATCTAGTTTAACCTGACGAAAAAAATATTGACGTGTAAAAGTGTTTTTAAAAACCTATTTTCAAAATAAATATCATATATCAAGATTAATCCGCAATTATGACGAGATCATCACACAACCTTCGCCAACGATGACTCCGACGGCTATGTCCTCTCTTAGGCATAGAGAGTGATGATCTTCGCCCATCGTTCCATTGCATTCATGTAGCATCGTCAGTCCACTCCCACTTCAGCCTAGCAGTTTTATCACCAACATCCGTTACTGTACGTGGCAAATAATTTGAACTAAAATGGCCACTGTTGCTATGGTTACGGGCAGCCCCTCGCTGTATCACACTTCGATTGAGACCTGAAAATCTGTCACTGCGCATTAAAGTTAGAACTACACTGCGCACGCGTGTGTCACACGCGCCTATCTGGGCGCGTCGGTCTCCATACATTTTATATGGAAACTAGACTTGTAGAGCTACACTTGTTCCACGCCACGCGACGTCGTTCTACGTATACAACAGGCGTGTTACACGTGTGTGTCGCTCTAACGTAGTTCTAGCTTTTACGTGCCGCGAATAATACTAGACTTGATGTTATGAAAATTAGTTTAATGTAAGTACGTGTTACAAATTAATATTTTAATTATTTTAGTTTAGGTAATTATATGTGATGAGAGTATTAATTTTAATAAGTACGGTGGGGTTGGCATATCTGGGCAGATAAAAACTCCAAAATAAATAAAGAAAAAAAAAACTTCTTCCCATAAAAAAACTTATCAAGAATCCTTTACACTTTCTGCACAGTAAAACCATTGTAGAATGTAAACAAAATAAAACTGCCCAACAATTTTCATACGATATGACAACTTATCAAATTAAAGAGCCTTTCAGATACCAAAGAATACATAAATGAAAAACAGAAGCATCATACATCACGTCACACATCTAAGCCAAGCTCAATTAAAAACTGGCTAAGTGCGAGTCGCACTCGCATACAAAGGGTTCCATACAATATTAAAATCCAACATAAAAACTTAGGCGTTTACGGCGCGCACTGTTCCCGTGCGCCTCAAGGAGGTGTCAGCAAACCGTAGGGGCCCAGTAGGGTCGAGGCCTAGTCTGGGGTTCTGGAGAGGTATGAAAATGCATACCAGGGCCCCGGATCCAAGGCAGGGAAGGAACAGGGTAGGTTTTTAGTCAGTAAGGGTCTGACACTATTTCCCGCTCCGCCCAAGGGTGGGATTTGTCATTGGATGATTTTACCTACCTTAAAAAAAAACATCTCTGTATGGTATAAAATTAAAAAAGGACCTCCTTTTAAGTTTGTTAATTGTTTTCGTCACCGTCATCATCATTTCAGCCGAAAAATGTCCACTGTTGGACACAGGCCTTCTCTAACTGGCGTCAGAATAAACGGTCCTGTGCGTCTTGCATCCATTAGATCCTCGCTACCCTCATTAGATAAAAGAAATACACATTCCATGAAAATTGCAAATCTCTACCACTTACAGTATATATGATACAGCCCGCTGACAAACGGCCGGGTAGGCACTTTTGAATAGTCAAAATGTCAGTCAGTCAAAACGAAGTGAAGCTAAATTGCACGTTCCAAAGCGTAGATCTCTATGAAGAAGAACGTGCAAGAAACTCCATGGACAGTCTTTTTAAATCATATTACAAGTTACATAAATCTTGTTTATATATTTCTTGTCACTTCTTTTATATGAAAAAAATAAAATAAACTAACTACAAAATAGAAATTGAATTAAGTCACTGGCAGCTAAGAGATGACTAATCAAAAAATCCCAACTGATGGCGCCCGTTCACGAGCATGACGCGTGCCACAGCCCCAATCAGCTTAACCATTTTGAAGGGAACTGAATGATCTAACACACGTGCCACCGTCAGTGAGAGATTTGAGTGAGCATGACAAACTCTCAACTGTCAAGCTCGTTATGTCAAACAAGTTGTAAGGAGGTTTATTATTAAGGTCTCGTTGGCTTTGAGTGCCGAACCCTAAATATGATAAATGTTTCTTACATACCAACACATATGTATAATAATCTCGTTTAATCCCAGACATTATTTGTCTAGAACTTTACACGAAAACTGACCTACGACGACCTCCATGAACAATTTGGCAACATTTTATAAATAAAATATTTTTAGGACCAAATTAAGTCTATGTAAGGGTATATTAATCGCCAAGTGCGTTGTTCGGGCCGTCTCAAGGACTAATGGCCGAGCATCACACCGAAGTATTACATACGGATTCAGTACTTCAGTAGTCGTAAAGAAAATACTGTATGTTGCATGTAATTAGGTGTTTGTTTATTTATAAACCGTTAAATTTTGGTCGTTTTAATCCCGCGGAGGGTCGATTCGATACATGAAATACTATCAATTTGTAAAAATAATAATTAAAAAAGTCCTTTTTTCCAAAACTCGAATTAATATACGCATGTACAAAATTAACTTCTTTAAGTAAACAAGTCAATGACCTTGTAGGTAGTTGTCAGTCGCTGCGTACTAACTACCTACAGTTCATTGGCCTCGCTCAGCTGACGTTTACATGAAGAAATTAATTACTCTCAATTCTTTTAGTAACATGCGTTTCATTCCTCCTCTTCGCAGTAGTTTAATATAACTATGAAGAAAAATGTTGATAGTTATCAGAAATTCTATTGATTTAGGTATGTCCTAGATGACTAAAATAGATCAGAAAAAGAAACAATGCTGCGCAATTGTTTTTTTTAAGTCTTACTAAAAGTTGTTAAACCTTTCATTATAGCCACTCGTCACCCACTCCGTACCGCCCTGGCTCTTGCAGCTAGTATTCTGTATTTGGACTTGAATGGGCATGCGCTCACTACATTCACTCCGTAGCGTCACTGGATCGCTTCGGTCGTAAGCCCTCCACGCGTGGACAGTGGGTGGACCACTCAGTGACAACTAGCTGCACGCATCCTTGCCTTGCGTTGACTGCGCATTGCCAACGCGCAGTTCCGAGGTGAACCACGCGCTGCCCGCGAATGATTCATGCGAGATCGATACTTGACGATATTGTAAAATTTGACATTACGAAACACACATGTAGACCTAGTGACAATTGTTCACAGGCTACTCGAAACTGTACTATAATATATAGTATTGTACTATATTTTGAGTCTGTGTACTATATACTGTTGAAGAAATATATAGTACGCAAAAATACTATACTTTCAACATTTGACTAATGCGGTAGCGAGTACCCGAACGTATCTATGTTACTGCGTTTGGTTTTACTTTGTAATGTCAAACCAATGTTTAATCATTAGTCTGTTGTTTCCTTTATTTGATTTTAGTGATTATTTTCAATTAAACATTGTTCTTTCCTTTAGGAAGTTAAAGTCCTAAATAAATTAGTTATTTCAAAACTGTTGTTCTATTTTAGATAAAAAATGCAAGGTGTGCTGAAAAATATAGTTTTTATAAAAATAAATAAGTAGATAAAAATACGTAAAAACTATATTTTTTTGAAGTGTTCTATTTTTTTATATGTTATATTTTTTTATTGCATAGTTTGAAAAATACTATATTTCGTCGAAGAAATGTTGGCAACCCAACTCGTTGACCAGGCGGGGTCCACTGGTTGACGACGCGAGGTCCACTGGATTACCACACCACGTTTATTGACGGTGACAACGAGGGGACATCGTGTGACGAGGGGGTGCCGGGTGGCCATAATGAACTGTGACCTTAAACCGTTTGTCTATCAGCAGGAAATTGTGCATGATTTAAAGAGCGAAAGAGAAATAAAGTAAAAATGTTTATTAATTGTACCTCATACAACTTGTACGCAAAAAAATGTCTACAAGTATTTGATCTTTTCGTTTGTTTTTGTATTGTAGCGACATCTAAGTCGTCACAAATGAACTAATCCTGCATCGCGCAAGTAAGATTAGCGGCGCGATTGGAACATATAGAACAAACCCGAAATCATCTATCGGGCAGTAGCCCACCAGATATAACACCTGTCTGGTCGGAGGATCCTCCCTTTTCAACGGAGGTATGTGGGACTTTACTCTCTGTTCCGCATACCCCCAAACTGGTGACCCTTGACAAAGAACTTCAGCGCAGCCTTCGTGCAGCAACTACTTCGTGACGTCGTCATCACTTCCTCAAGCTTTCGAGCAGCGAGCCATACAGCCAGCACGGCTATATGGGTATCCTGACCACCAGCATGCCTACTTGGTCATACCTGGTCATCACCCTCAGCCTCATCAGCGACCTTGGCTAAACACCTGCACTTTCGGCCAGTCACATGAAGAGCCTTGAAGAACCTCTCCTGGTCGACGACAGCAGTCAAGCCCTACGTCGCACAGCACCGCTCCGACTCACTGGAGCCAGCCGTAATACTCCGACTCACTGGAGCCTGCAGCATCATATCCCGACTCACTGGGATAGCACCACCCCGACTCACTGGGGCATCACCGCAGACAGTTCCGACTCACCGAGAACTATGCGGAATCCGGTTCCGACTCACTGGAACCAACCTCCACTAGCCTGGCAGGCATTACGACGCATCAAGAAGCATCAAGAACCATCGATCTCCGATCTCCGGAGGGGAGTGATGTAGCGACATCTAAGTCGTCACAAATGAACTAATCCTGCATCGCGCAAGTAAGATTAGCGGCGCGATTGGAACATATAGAACAAACCCGAAATCATCTATCGGGCAGTAGCCCACCAGATATAACACCTGTCTGGTCGGAGGATCCTCCCTTTTCAACGGAGGTATGTGGGACTTTTAGTGTGATTGTGAACTGTAACCTGTGCAATAAACTTTCTTCCTGTTCACTGTGGACTTTGCTTTATCTATCCTTGCTACTTCACTCTTCACACACCATCGAGACTCCTAAATTGGTGACCCCGACGTGATTATATTATGAGTATTTTCTATCTTTATGTGTTGACAACAACAAGAATTGTAGGTCGCGGGTTCAAACTTAGCCAGGTGCATTACTTTGTGTAATTTTTATTTGTAGATCTTTCATCACCACTGCTCTCTAAACGGTGAAGGAAAACATCGTGAGGAAACCAGCATGTCCTAGAAATTCGAAGACATGTGACATCCACCAACCCGCAATGGGCCCGCGTGGTGGATTACGGCCCATTCCCTTTCCTAGAGAGGAGGCTGTGTCCCAGCAATGGGAACATTAAAAGGCTGATGATGATGATGATGATGTGTTGAACTTATGAAGTTGATTACAATGATAGGCTGCAATTCAGCGGCATGAGAATTGTGCGTTACGTAATATCGCCCTTAAATATTGAGTACTGATTTTTTTTTAGTATTACTGTTACGTTACGGTGTAATACACATCCTAATTAAAACATTACCCACATAATGTTATACATTTGAACACTATTTTTTTTATTATACTTGTTTAAACTAATTTTTCTATTTAAGGTTGAATTTTTAAGGTCATAAAATGTGAACATTTTGTTACCACCTACGTGTATATTAACGTTGTTTAATACTGTAAAAAATATAAATGAAGTCGTGTAAGCATTATGCATAGCATTGATAGTTAGAAATAATATAGGTTTTAATACAACTTGCTCAGAAAGTGACTCTAATTGCATTTTATTTAGGCACGTGTATCCAAATCATGACATTTTGATTATCACTACCTTCATACTTGTGCAATAATGTAGTTAAAACCTTTTTGTTTAAACTCTTTGTTATCAAAAAAGAGTGCAAATATGAAAAAAAAAACACATTTGGTTTTGCATTCAATAGTATAAATTGGTGTGTTACTTGCTTATTATATACAATTTTGTGTTTAAATAAACGATTATAACTTGTACATACGTTTAATAAATAAATCGTTAATTGAAGATTTGGTTTTGCATTCAATAGTATAAATTAGTGTGTTACTGGTTTATTTTATGCAATTTTATGTTTAAATAAGCGTTTTTAACTTGTACATACGTTTAATAAATAAATCGTTAATTGAAATAAAATATGTTTTGCTTCATACTATAAAGCAGTCCAGCTAGTCTATGGCCGCCATTTTAGATACACGTGCAAAAGCCGATATTTTTAATGCCATATCACATAAAGTTTCACAACTACCAGTTTTACTGTTGTAGTAATAGTTAGTTAAATTGTTATTCTTCATAAGCGTATTAAAAACACACGAGTACTGATGATAACCGTCCTTGGCTCTCTTAAGATCTCTAAATACCGCCTCAACGGTAATCACATTACACACTTAGATCATTATGTACTATTATTGTACATTAAAATTACAATTAAAATATTTTACACTATTGCTAGTTCCATGAGTAAACGGCGGTCTTATTGCACACCCAACGGAGAAGTCCCGTGAGAAATGGCGTGACAGGTAATGTCATTGCCATATATTATATACTTAGCGTTTGGCGGGAAAGCTAACAGAAAAGTCAAAAGTCTGCTTAGCTTGGGACTAGACGAAGTTGTGTGATAGTTGTGGAATATTATTATTTATTTTATTTATTTAGACATGCCTGTTGGTTAATGGCCCTGACTGCTATGCCGGAGTTCGTGGGTTCGGTTTTCACCCAAAAGAAATTTTTGTGTGATGAGCACAATCATTTGTTCTGTATCTAGGTGTAACTTAACTATAATATTGTATTTAGAAATATACACCGTTAAATTTTGGTCGTTTTAATCCCGTGGAGGTTAAAACGGCCAAAATTTAACAGTGTATAAGTATGTTCATCAGTTGTCTAGTACTCATAGCACAAGCTCTGCTTAGTTTGGGACTAGATGGCGTTGTGTGAACGTCGTGGAATATTATTATTTATTTAAGTGTGTAGATTTGACAGTGATCTCAAAACCGTTGAAACAAAAGCGTGTTCAAGTTATAAATTGTGAAGCAAATGTGAATAATCGTAGCATCAATTAAACATGTGAAAACAAGGCCTAACACTGTTAATCTCTTCACACGAATTCTGTGAGCCGATGAATATGTATGTCATGTCAGAGAGGCTTGTAAAACAAATTGAACAAATTATCATACATTACCATTTCATGTAGTCATAGATTTATTGTATGTAATCTTGATTTATGGATATAATTTTTGATGTAGGTACGTGTGATTGTCACCTAATTCCTTTTATACGGCTTGACCGATTTCTGAAAAGGAAAAACAGAACTCTTAAAACATCACTGTCCATCTGTTGGTCGTCTGTCAAGACCCTTTATCTCGCGAACGCGTGGAGTTGAAATAAAAACTAGACACCGTGAAATTTTAGTGGTTTTTTTATGGTAGGTAAAATCATCCAATGACAAATCCCGCCCTTGGGCGGAGCGGGAAGTAGTGTCAGACTGACTAAAAACCTACCCTGTTCCTTCGTAGCCTATTGTGCTGGGGCCGGGCATTGTTTTCTCGCGGCAGAACGACTTTCCATAAGTAGTACTTTCGAAGCATACAGTAAAAGTAAAAAAAAAAATACCGACTTCACTAAACAAAAATACACTAACAGGATCAAAATAACTTTAATTTCGGAAGTCGGTGTTTCTCGTATTGTTTGTTTTTATTTTACACCGACTTCCGAAATTACAGTTATTTTGATCCTACTTGAATCCAATGTAGTTTTTCTACCTTTAGGCTCTTGATATACAAAGTCAGTTATAGAGATTTAGATACCTAATACTTATAATTTAAAATGTGTAATTGAATTTACGTGTCACATTATCCTGCATACTATAGTTTTAAATCCCCCTACGTCATAGGTCACAAAAAATAACCGCAGACTCGACACATTATCACGATCTAAGAACACTTTAAGAAGTAAGCCTTAATTAATTCAAATCATTTGTAAAGTGAAAACTTTTGCAAAACGCTTTATACACTATAAAGGACTATCTTGAGGACAAAAAGGCTTGGGATTGACCTGCTCCAGTACGCTCTACAATTATTGTAATTTTTTTTTCTAAGTTTTTTTTTTATATATTTCAATTGTGCTTTCTATATTCTTTTTACAATTTGACATTGATAATATTTGTTTTTATTTTAAAATATGAATTTATTTATTTTTACATTCATTTTTGACATAAATATTTAGTTTGTTAAATATTACATTTTACTACACTTCGTTTTGTGTTTTCGTTTATTTTGAATTGTACTATGAGGACTATGTGGATCATTTTTTTTTCTTTTCAGTTATTTTGACGTATGTCTACCAATTTGAGAATTTCTGCAGCCTAGACAAATGTCCGTTTCTTGGTATTGTTCGTCAACGACTAAGTTGAGCTACACGAATACTGACAAATGCTTGCACTGACTGAATAGGTCCACTCAAATCTGCGTGGTTCTCTCCTCAAACGACCATGAAAACCATGAAAACCATGTAGACTTGTGTCTGAGACACAAGTCTACATGGTTTTCATATGATTTAACAATTCCGTGTTTGCTGTATGGACTTTTAAAAGAGACTTTGACCTCTGAGTTTGTTTCGGTGTTTCTTCTCAGGGTAGTCAGCTAGGAAACACCGGCCTCGTCTAGTTTAAACTGACGTTAAAATTGACGTGTAAAAGTGTTTTTAAAAAACCTATTTGCAAATAAATATCATTTATCACATATTGCTTCTCAGTTACGTCTAGGAATCTACATACACCTAAACTGACGTAAACAAATGTCAGCTGACCGGATGAGGTGATAAAATTCAAATTAATTATTATATTCAAGACATTTATGAGACGTAGTGAATCTTAATGATATTTCCGTTTGATTTCGTCGCAGTTAGGTCGGGAGGACAAAGACTTTTCCCTGATATACTTGTACCTACATAAATGGAGTATGGTAAACACAATTGAAAAAATATGTTTCGATATCCTGTATGACGACATATATATAACAAGTTTCTTGCATATTCTTCTCCATAGAGATCTACGATTTGGAATTTGCAATAAGCATTTTTAGAATGTACATAGCATATGTACATAAATCAATCATTATTCACAACAAAATTGGTTTTAAGGTCAGTGGGGCACTATGCGGGCGCAGGCGGCAGTACGAATATGTATGCATTTAATTCCGACCAGATGGTCGAGGGACTATACGGCCTTAATTGTTCACGTAAACTTTTTTCCTCGTTTTTTACTGCTTCAAGTGACAGGTTACTGGAATAACTTACGATCCACGAATGTTCCTGAAGTTTAAGAGTAAAGTCCGTCATAAGACTGGTAATACTGAACGGAACAGGGGCCTTACCATATCGATGCTTTATCGTTGTAACAGTTCAGTGTAGGTCGTCAAATAGATTGCGTTAAGTGCCCGTGGTATGGCCACTGTACCCACGGCTTTAACGTGTATCCTGACCATCAAAAGACCTATTCCGATTACCTCTAAAAATTGAGTTTGAATCATGTATACTATACATAGCTTCTGCCAGCCGCTTCGCCCGCATGAAAATAGGTTTCTTCATACAAATTTTGGACCCCCGTTTTACCCCCTTAGGGGTTGAGTTTCGTAAAATCCGTTCTTAGTGGATGTCTAAACCCTATAAAGAAACTACCTGCTAAATTTATAGTTTGTAGGTGGTATAGTTTGGTTTTCTATATAAATAGATGTATGGTCATCTTAATTGACTAAATGGTCGGACAAAATTTGAGTCAAAGATTCAAATATTTTATTTCCAACACACCATTTACAGGTACTTTTGAAATGTCAAGAAGTCAATATATCACAAAAAAGAAATGCATTTTTTTATGTCTATGGAGAAAAATGTGTAAGAAACTCCATGGATACTCCTTTCGATCATGTTACGTATTACAAATATCTCGGTTACATGTTTCTTGTCGCTATTATTATGTGAGAACAATGTAAATATAAAAAAAATGACTGATAAAATTGACACAAAAATAGAAGATCTTCTATCAATTGAACTGTGAACGGCTTTCATTTCATGGCCGATATTTGATTTAATATTTGTTAATAACCTAAGCGTTATAAGTAAGTAAACAAGCCCACTGCTTATCAAAGTTTTATCCCAAAAATAGTTTGTTTACAAACACTTCATTGAGCGCCTCAATTGCCGTCTCAATGAACGCTTGGTCTCGCGCCAACTAATCTACATAACTGTTTGTCAACTAGATTCGTTTCTTTTTTATATGATGTGTAGTTTGGTGTACTTTCTGGTGTTTGAGAGGAGATCATCATCATCATCAGCCTTTTAATGTTCCCACTGCTGGGACACAGGTCTTCTCTCTAATGGGCCGTAATCCATCACGTGGGCCCAGTGCGGGTAGGTGAATGTCACATGTTTTGGTTCTAGGATATGTCGGTTTCCTCACGATGTTTTCCGTCACGGTTTTGAGAGCAGTGGTGATGAAATAAATTACACAAAATAATGCACCTGGCCGGGTTTGAACCCGCGACCTACAACTCGTAAGTCGAGGTCGTAAGTAACTACTCGGCCTCCATTGCTCTCAGTCGGGGCCGTAAGGGGATAATCATTACTTATTATATTGATTAGATATAGAATTACTATTTATAATATTATTTTTTCAATTATTAATATACTAGTGCTTGACTGCTATCCCACCTGATGGTAAGCAGTGATGCAATCGTTGATGATGAGGCGCACTGGTTTATTTAGTGTGTACAATTACATATATCACTCCAAAGTGTGAAGGAGTAATTCCACTGCGCTACAAAGTGAAATAAACAGAGTTAGCATAAAAAGCAAACCACAATTTCGTAAAAAGACAAAAGGAGACCTAAAGAGAAGAATATTCCTCCCCCAAGTGTCGCCACAACGACCGGTTCCTGTGCGTTTCACATTTCTCGTACGTCTTTCGGTTGAAGTGATGATGATGAGGACGTGTAATCTTCGACAAACAAGTTGAACCTTCATGGCGGTCGACCTTGAATGCGCAGTAACCAATTTGCGGGGGCTGCGCGTAACCATAGCAATGGTTTCAAGTTATTTGCCGCGTACTACACATATTTTGCAGCGAGACGCTATAACGTGACAATAGAACATAAACCTACTTTCTTTTGTTTTTCAGCATCACTTAAACACTTTGTTGGGGTAGGTCAATCAGCACATCAATGAATGGGCTTGAACTGCTGCCAAGTAATTTGTCTAGCTCTGTGTCGAACATGTTTAGGTTTATTTACTTGTACCTAGTGAATAAATGGGCTACGGGCTCATAATAATAATAGTGAATACTCCAGTCGCAATAACATTAGACATTTAAACAAACCTTATTTAAAGTTAATTCAACCGATTTTGACTTCTATCGCGTAGACATAAGGATAGCATTAAAAGCAGAAAATTTAACAGTAAAAAAAGGTTTGTTTAAATGTCTAATCTTAATGCGAATCGAGTACTATAAGTTAACTTTAGTTTAAAGATTGTGCATTCATATCCCCCAGTCTCTCCGAAAACCATGTCCCACCTTCCATCCTGCACCACGTGTCCTATTACGTGTTCACGTAGGGACCGAATGACAGATCAGTAGACAGCATTGCCGTGGCCGAATACTGGGCCAGGCAAGGAATTTAATTAATTTTGCCATAGACAAGCTTAGAAGAAGACCTTAAATCTGAACAAAAAAAAAATCTGATTAAATCGCTTGGAATATTTTCTGGATATACATTTCAAGCTGTATACTGTTAGATGTCATGATCATTTAACTATTCCAGAACGTATAAACATTTCTCTCTGCCTCCGTAATCTTCTGAGAATTTTGTTTCGTTGAGGTAGCACAATTCCACAATCCACATGCCAATTGCTTATCTCATTGAGCTAGGATTTGAAACAGAGCCAAGCAATCTACTATAACGGATTGTCAACTAGATTACAGATTTTATTTATATCGACACTTCGGATCTTCGAATAGAGATATTTTGGATCCATTGTTTTATTAAATAAAGGATTTTGTAAATGATGCATCATCATCATCAGCCTTTTAATGTTCCCACTGCTGGGCCACAGGCCTTCTCTCTAAAACAGGGAAACACACGTACAAAATAACTATATAATTATGTAAAAAATTCTTCTGTAGTCTATACCACGGATGGCCAACTTAATAAGACCCACGATATACTGTTTACAGTGTTTACTACCTAGATTTTGTGAGATCTACTCTACCAGTTACAAAATCTCACAAATTTCAGTAAAACGCTCGAAAGTGTTTCAAGCGTTTAATATGTTAAACGAAACTCAAAACTTTGAGCAACCTACCCGGAATACGTTCGATATGTTCACACCAGACATAACATCTGATCGGAGGGTCCTCCCTTTTCAACGGAGGATTTCATTCCTCTAAAGGGCAAGGCATCATTTGGGAATGATAGACCTACAGCACCTGTTGAGGTATTCAACCTCTTTCTGACTCTCATATCACTTCTCTAGTCTTCCTTGACTCAAATAGAGATTGCATTGTATTAGCCTTATAATGTTCCCACTGATGGGAATCAGGCCTTCTCTTTAGGAGAGGGAATGGGCCGTAATCCACCACGCGGGCCCGATGCGGATTGGTGGATGTCACATGTCTTCAAATTTTTGGTTCTAGGTCAAGCCGGTTTCCTCACGATGTTATCCTTCACCGTTTTTGAGAGCAGTGGTGATGAAATCAATTACACAAAGTAATGCGCCTGCCTGGACTACAACTTGAAAGTCGGAGCCGTTACCACTCGGCCACTACTGCTCTCAAATAGACATACTTTAAACTAAAAGACGTCTAACAAGTATTTACGATGATGATACTACTTTCAGAAATATTACAAGGCCAAACATTTAGTGAGTTATTTACAAACTGTAAAATCTTTCCTGAAATGTTTACAAAAAACTTCTGAACGGGCCTCTTGCGTCAATTACGTTTTGTCAATGAACGGCTGCGGGTTTGGTCCCGTGCCAAGTAATGTGTCGTAATAGATTGTCAACTAGTTTCTTTACTACGGAGAGACACATGGTCTTCTAGCGTAGTGATTGTAGTGAACTTGTTGACACCGTCAGTGTTAGCGAATAAATCAAATTTTGTATTAGTATAATAAAATGCTTTATTTTTTCATCTTTTGGCTTGGAAATTTGAATATCAACTGTCAATAGATGTAAAATTTCATCGTCTTTCAACTGCTAATCATTTTTTTTTTATGGTGTGTGAAAATTATCCAGTGAAATTCCCCGACCTTGGGCGGAGCGGGAGATAGTGTCAGACTCTCACTGACTAAAAAACCCGCCCCGTTCCTTCGTTGCCTTTCATACCGGGGCCGAGCCTTCTTTTCAGAAGCCCTGCCGACCTGCTAGCAGGCTGGGCCTCTACATCATTTCGGCAGAAAGACGTTTGCTGCTGGAAATAGGCCTCCTTCAAATGTCGCCACAATGACCGGTTTTGTGCGTCTCCCATTCATTGGATTCCTGCGATCCTCACCATGTCGTAGGTCCACATTGTAGGAGGCTATCAACGCTGTGTTTTCTGGTACGCAGTTGTCACTGCAATATCTTTCGGTTCCATCGAAACCACCTTCTACCTTCTTGTCTGCGAACATTGTGCCAATTCTTCATTTCTGATTCGACCACGCAAGGAAACTTCGAGCATGGCCCTTTCCGATATACTTTGGGTGACTTTAGGCCTTATGATGGGCCTTATTATCTATCTCATTTCGTTCAGTCCATCCAAAGGTTGTCTGTAAAAAATTGCTCTGTGCGATAAGACCGTCCATTGTTTTTATATTTTTAATAATGTTTGTACTATATTTTTTGTTTATGCATCGTGATGACCGACAGCCCAAAATTATATGAGATTGTTTACGTGATACTTCGGTAGCGTATATCAATCCCAAACATTTAGCATTTTTCGAAAGTCTCTTTGTACGGTCGAGCGTGCAGTACAGTGTACACTTTTACTGAACTGCCGTTTGTAGTACCACAAACGGCTGTTCAGTAGATCCCTTTTTAGGGTTCGGTATCGGCAAAAACGGAACCTTTATAGGATCACTTCGTGGCGCTCTGTCTGTCGGTCAAGCCGCCTTTTTCAGGACCACATGAAGGTATGATGCCGAAATTAATACCTGATATACACCTCAATCAGCAGAAAAACATCAACCTTGTAACTACACCCCTCTAGTGACATTGAGTTAGAAGTTTGATTTTTCCTTAAAGATAAGGCAGGATATGCTCCGTTTAGGCGCATGTTTTGACATTCGTTTGGAAATCAAAATCCAAGTGTACTTTTTTACTTTTACTACCGTTGACCTAGAATCTTGAAATTAAGCACGAAGCAAGAACTTATGTTAGAAGTCTAAAAAAAGTCTGAAATCTGTAAAATTGCTGTTACGTCCCAAAAAAAAGACATTTTTTCTAATTCGGAAAAATCTTCGAAACTTGATTCGGGTATTGAACTATTGAAAAAAAAACCAAATCTTTTGATTTGTTTTTAATCATCAAAAATTCATTACCTTACAAAACTAAGGACGTCACTCACAACTACATGAAGTAACAACCTTTAAAATCTGAATATGCATGGCTCGCATTAATTTACAACAATAGGCAATAACAATTAACCGAGTGGGTTTGTGTTACACTGACCTGATTGTTGACATTTGCTTATGTATGAAGAAAACCACCTTGATTATCATAAACACATCATGACATCAGGCCTATACTAGCCGAAGGTTAAGCAAAGATATTCGTCTACCTAACCTTTGGCTAATAAAGGCGCGAGTAATACTTGCAAAAAACTGCAAAAAAAAATCAGTTGAGTGCGCGTACTGAGGGATCCTTGCAAAAAAATTATAAATAGTTCAATTTCCGAATTGAGTTACGAAATTTTTCCGAATTACAATTTTTTGTTTTGTGATGTAACCACATATTTACAGTTTTCAGATTTATTCATATACTTGTGCTATTAGACCTTGCTTCATGCCAGATTTTAGGGTTCTAGGTCAACGGGAAGTATAATATGAATTTTAAAGCCTTATGATGCCAGCCCTTCTTAGTGCTCGACTCCGTCATAAAAGGAAGTCATGTGTGGTTGCGCCAATTTGCTATGATCCGCGATTTTGTTTTTTTGTAATTTATTTTTTAGCCTAGCAATCCTATCCCTTCCGTTTCCCTCCCCCGCACGACCTCAAGAAATGGATGACATGACGTGCTTGTGCATCGATTGTGAATGTGACCGCTCCGCTAACATCGCCCGCTCGAAATTACAAGAAAATTGACTATTTCGGAGATCCAATTATTTAAAGACTCAACAATAGTGCAGTGTAGTGCAATACAGGACCTGGCAGTGATTAAAGGTGCGAAGTCAGGGTTCGCCGGCCGGCGCCACGTGGAACCTTCGAGGTCAAAAGGTCAGTGTTCCTCCCTAAATCAATCCATCCATCCATCAATAAAGGCCAGGCACAGTACCTGCATATTGTTAACAAACCTTAGTTCGCTTTTCAAAACATACAGTCCATTAAGCTTATTCGCGCAACCATTACTTTTGGTCCTACGAGCAGGATCGTGAATCATTTTCTTGTAATTTCGCAATATAGTATTTGTTCCATAGGGAATAAACGCAACGCGCCTGTTTACCTAGATATAATAGTAGAAAACCCGCATCTAGGCATTTAGGCAACTAAACGTTATTTCGCTCGTATAGTTAAAGAGCCATTGATAATTACGGTACCTACGCCGTCAACCGCACCGCATAATTATAGTTAGCTACGTAAATATCAGCGTAGATATAAATCGATCGCATTCTTTTTCTTGACAAAATTCATTCGGAAGTCCTACAAATTGCATGTAGGTAGACGCATTTCAAAAATACCCGTTCATTGTTGAGTGAATATTTGTAGGAAACGGATAAACCATAGATTATATACGCATATGAACGACGTGAATGATTTAATCGAGAAATTGGGTAATATTCACTCATTGATTCAGGTTATTCCGTTCGTTCGCCGTTCACTTTGTTGTTTACAATATTACCATATTGTTATGTGATAATTATCGCTTACTTAATAATTCGTTAAGTGTTTGTTTGAGTGTATAGTGTGAATATATCAAAACAAGATGTCTCTTAAGGGCACTAAGGTTAGTACTGATTTAAAGGTTCAGTTAAAGCTTTTATACGCTAAAAGGGACTCACAGTTTTCACGTGTTCAATCAATTTGTGATAAATCTTTGCAAACCTCGGATCTGGCGATTAGAGATGCTTTCTTGTGTTCGTTAGAAACTTTAGATAGTTTGCGCGCGGATTTTGAATCTACAATTAATAATATAAACATTTTAGAGTTGGAGTTAAATCCTGATTACTGTGTGAGTTATCAGGCATTGTCGTCCTTTGATGACTTGTATTGTCGTATCAAACGTATTGCTAGGAGTTTAGAGACTCCCCCCCCGCGAGTGGTTTATCCAACCCTCCTCGCGAACGCCCACGATTGCCGCCAATTCAAATACCTGAATTTAATGGTGACATTCGAAATTGGAATTTATTTATAGATAGTTTCGAAAATATAATACATAGGAACACATCGCTGACAGATCACGAGAGATTGCATTATCTCGTAGAAAAATTGACCGGTAAGGCAAAGGCTGTCTGTGCTGGAATTACGTTTAGCGCTGAAAATTACACTTTAGTTTTGAACACTTTAAAAACAAAATACGAAGATAAGCGATTAGTAGCCACCGCATATTTAGATCAATTATTCGATTTGAAAAGTTTTTCCGTTTGTAACGATCATAATTTAGAGAAGTTTTTAAATATTTTCGCATCATCTGTTCGTGCAGTAAAGAACCTAAAGGTCAATGACCTCTGTGACTTTTTGTTTTTATATATCGGTTTAAAGAAATTAGATCCTGAAACTGTTCGTCTGTTTGAAACGACTCAGCGCGGTAACGAAATACCTAAGTTCGAAGATTTAGAATCTTTTATTCGCGACCATATTAAGGTATTGCAGCGCACGTCGGCACGTCATGAAGTCACGAATAGGACAGGTTCCGATCGCCGTATAGACGCGTCATCGAAGTCAGTCAAGACTGCACATACGCTAGTTAATACCGCCTCAACACCTGACTGTTCTCTGTGTAAGGGTAGCCATACACAGCTGTACAAGTGTTCGGAATTTCAGAGATTATCGCCTAGTGATCGTTACAAGTTTGTCCGCACTAATAATTTGTGTTTTAATTGTCTAAGTGACAAACATCTGGTTACGTCATGTAACAGTGGTGTTAGCTGTCGTAAATGTCTAGCTAGACATCATACCTTCTTACATTTTGAGAGTAGTAAGCTGCCATCGCAGCCGCAGCCTGCGCAGACGCGCGACGCTTGTGACGCGTGGCCTGCTGCAAGTGCAAACGACGTAACATTGTGTTCGCTTTCCGCCGCTGGTACTCAAATCACTACCGTTTTACTTGCGACCGCGCAAGTTGTCATTGTAGATGCCTTTGGCAAACCGCACACCGTTCGAGCGCTACTAGATGGCGCTTCCCAGAGTAATTTTATTACTCGGGATTGTTGTCAACGCCTTGGTTTTAGTTTTAATAATTGGTCATCCCGCTCAGAAGTGAAAGGTTTTGGAGGTTTAAAGGCAACCATTCACGGTTCCATTAAAATAATATTTAGTTCACGTTTTAATCGTAATATTTCGTTTGAAATGGATTCGCTAGTCGCAGATAAGATTACGGAACGGTTGCCCACGGTACCGGTTGACACGTCCATGCTGACGGAGTTTAAGAACTTGCAGTTAGCCGACGGAAATTACGCTTTCCCTGGAGATATCGATCTATTGATCGGTGCTTCGATTCTCCCGCATCTCCAGTTATCACGTAAAATTCAAGGTCTTCCGATGTACCCCGCTCCGCACGCACTGGAAACAGTTCTCGGGTTTGTTATAGTTGGTTCCGCACCCGCTTGTTTAGATAGTTACTCGACTGTGTCGCACTGTTGCACCGTCGAGCCGCCGCTTGAGTCTACCATCCGCAAGTTCTGGGAGATTGAAGAGGTCAATGTCCCGCCTATTCTCAGCCCTGAGGATCAGGTCACTGAGGAGATTTATACCCGCACGACTACTCGTGATAAAGATGGTCGTTATGTTGTCGCGCTGCCTTTCAAGGGTGATATTTTTTCGCTCGGTGGCTCCCGTGCCTCCGCAGAAAAACGCTTTCTATGCTTGGAACGTAAGATGCAGGCGTCTCCTAAGTTGAAGCAAGCCTATGATGATGTGCTGATCGAATATTTAGATAAAGGTTATATCTCATCAGCGCCTGCCGAGACTGAGGAGACACGTGATTACCCGTTTTACATCATCCCGCACCATGGAGTTGTTAGAGAAGACAAGCTTACAACTAAACTGCGTGTGGTTATGGATGGTAGCGCTAAAACTAGTACTGGCATATCGCTTAACGATATCTTGTGTTGTGGTCAGAACCTCCAGGGTAACTTATTTGAAATAATAGTAAATTTTCGCTTGTTTGCTATTGCGCTCTCTGCTGATATTCGGCAAATGTTTCTTAGTATTGGAGTCAGAGAATGTGACCGTAGATTCCAACGCTTCTTGTATAGATTTTCTCCGCAGGAACCTTTGAAGGTTTACGAATTCAATCGTGTTTGTTTTGGGCTTAAGTCTAGTCCCTTTCACGCTCTTCGCACTATCAAGCAGTTGGCCGCTGACGAGGTTGATACATACCCGAAAGCAAGGGCCACTATTGAAACCGGATTGTACATGGACGGTTTTGTGTACAGTGTACCTAGTGAAGCAGAGGCTATAGAGACCGCTGCTCAAGTAATCAGCCTCATGAAGTCCGGTCAATTTGATCTGGTGAAATGGACAAGCAACTCGCAAGCTACATTAGAGTCGATTCCATCGTCACACCGGTTGACTTCGGTAAAGGAATTCGATGATAGTGATTCGCATAAGATCCTTGGTTTAAGTTGGTCACCCGCAACTGATATGTTCAGTCTTAAAATTAGCTCGACTCCGCCAACTTGTACCAAACGCGTTATCCTAGCATGTGTAGCTCGGATATGGGATATAATGGGTTTTGTAGCTCCTGTCGTTTTGTATGCAAAGCTGCTTATAAAAGAGCTTTGGCTTTCCAACTGTGATTGGGACGACACCGCTCCTGACAGTGTTGCTAAGTTGTGGGCTCGCTATAGGAAAGAGCTTCCAATGCTCGATCAGATACAGATTCCTCGCCATGTTGGTATAGTACCAGACACTGTTGTTAATGTGGTAGGTTTCGCAGACGCCAGTGAGAGGGCTTACGGGGGAGTGGTTTACTTTCAGGTCCAAAATGGCGATAACATTTCAGTTTTCCTCATTAGCGCAAAATCAAAGGTATCTCCTCGTAAGGTTGTCTCTCTTGCTCGTCTCGAACTCTGCGCTATTCTTATGTTGGTTCAATTGATTACATCTATAGTCAAAACTTGTCGTCCTCGCATTAATATAGAGAGAATTGTAGCGTTTTCAGACTCAACCGTTGCTAGGGTCGATGGGGCACGTTTGTCGCAAATAGGGTGGCTAAGATTCAAGCTGAATTGTCACCGGAAAATATATTCCATGTCGCTGGAACAGAAAACCCAGCTGATTGTCTCTCACGTGGTTTGCTTCCTGCGCAAATTTTAAATCATCCGCTTTGGTTTTGTGGCCCTCCCTGGCTTCATACCACTCCTAACGAGTGGCCAAGTGCTCCGTTTAACCCCGCTACTGTTTCAGAGCCACCCGAGGAGAAGAAACATACGCTTGTAGTATCAGTTCCGCGTGAAGAGTCAGTTGTTTTGTTGTTGTCTAATCGAGTCTCGTCTTGGTCGAGACTATTACGCTGTGTAGTTTACGTCCTAAGATTTTTGAGATTATTACCATCGCGTGGTTCTATAATCGCAGCTGATTTGGATAGAGCTGAATCAGTTGTACTTCGAGAGTTGCAGAAATTTTATTTTTCAATAGAATTTCGTAGTTTAGAATCACATAAACCTTGTAGTCGCGCACTTCAACATTTGAAACCATTTTTGCAAGACGGACTCATTCGTGTCGGTGGCCGTCTGCGAAATGCTAAGTTAGAGTTTGAACAAATGCATCCAGTAGTTCTACCACGCAAGGATCACGTTTTGGATTTGTTGGTGGATTATCACCATAAGGTGAATTGTCACGCTGGTCCCGATTTATTAATGTCCATTCTTCGACAGAAGTACTGGATACTTTCCGCTCGCAATTTGATACGCGCTAGAGTGCACAGATGTGTGCCCTGCTTTAAGCTCCGCCCGCGTTTCAACGCGCCGGAAATGGCCGACCATCGTTCTTGTCGTGTTGTACAGACGGTGAAACCTTTCATACATACTGGGACGGACTATGCTGGACCGTTTAAAGTCACTATTGCCCGTGGTCGTGGTATACGTTCCACAAAGGCATACATTTGCCTATTCGTTTGTATGACAACTCGTGCAGTTCACATAGAGTTAACCAGTGATTTGAGTACGCAGGGTTTTATGTCTGCATTTAAACGATTTTTATCTCGCCGTGGTCCCGTTAAGCGCTTATACTCTGACAACGGCACAAATTATGTTGGAGCGCGACGCAATATTTCGGAATTACATACATTCTTACGCTCCAAGTACTACCAAAGTGAATTCGCCCATGTCTTAGCTGAGAATCGCATTGATTGGTGTTTTAATACGCCAGCGGCTAGTCATTTTGGTGGCAATTGGGAGGCGAATATTAACCTGTTGAATACCGTAATTAGAGACACAATAGAAAGACAATAGGTGTGCGGACGCCGGCGTCCTCTCGGGGAATAATGAATTAAAAGCCTTAAGTCGCACCTGTTTCGGGTCATAGGCGAACAGATTCTCTCGTACGAGGAGTTGAGCACCGTACTCGCTCAGGTAGAGGCGTTGATGAATACGCGTCCGTTGTGTCGGACTTTGTCTAGTGATCCATCGGAGCCACTAGCGTTGACGCCGGCTCACTTCTTGACGACGACTCCTCTTAAATATTTGCCTGCTTTAGATGTCGAGACTGACAAACTGCAGCTTCACCCGCGTCACGCTCTGCTGGATAGCTTAGTTCAGTCCTTTTGGAAGCGATGGAGGACAGATTATCTGCATACGCTGCAGTCGCGTCAAAAGTGGAACACTCCTTCAGATCCAGTCACAGTCGGTACTGTGGTGATACTGAAGACTGAGAGTGCGCCTCCTCTGCATTGGCCTCTTGGTGTAGTGGAAGAAGTTTTTCCGGGTTCGAACGGAATAACGCGAGTCGTAAAGGTTAAAACCGCAACTGGATCGTACCTGCGTCCGGTTATTCGCCTCTGCCCTCTGCCTAATCAGCAGTAGTGGCATAGTTAGTTATAAGTTGTTTCGCTACCTAGTATTGATAGTCTAGATATAGTAATAGGGTTTAGTTTCGCTTTTGTTTTCTCCTTTTCTTTGAAGGTAACCCTCAAACCCGGGGGGAATGGTTGCGCCAATTTGCTATGATCCGCGATTTTGTTTTTTTGTAATTTATTTTTTAGCCTAGCAATCCAATCCCTTCCGTTTCCCTTCCCCGCACGACCTCAAGAAAATGACATGACGTGCTTGTGCATCGAGTGTGAATGTGACCGCTCCGCTAACATCGCCCGCTCGAAATTACAAGAAAATTGACTATTTTCGGGATCCAACCATTTAAAGACTCAACAATAGTGCAGTGTAGTGCAATACAGGACCTGGCAGTGATTAAAGGTGCGAAGTCAGGGTTCGCCGGCCGGCGTCACGTGGAACCTTCGAGGTCAAAAGGTCAGTGTTCCTCCCTAAATCAATCCATCCATCCATCAATAAAGGCCAGGCACAGTACCTGCATATTGTTAACAAACCTTAGATCGCTTTTTCAAAACATACAGTCCATTAAGCTTATTCGCGCAACCAATGTGAAAAAATTTACACTTCAATTGACAGTAGTTTTGGCTGTGTGTTGACATGTCAGTCAGTCAGTTTTTCTTTTTAATTATATAGATTAGCTTGTACTCGCGGCTTCGTCTGCGTATAAGTCGAAAATGGTTCTTACAGGATTTTTAACTGTTTTTTTTTTTACGTTATTAATTTTGTAATCTTCTATCTTCTTACTTCTATAATAGCTTTGTCCTGAATAACTGACAGACGAATTAATGCACAGCCTAAACTTAAATTAAATTTCACACTAAAAATAACTTTCTACCCTTTTTTGACGTCTTTAGGCCATGAATTTCAATAAAATACGTAACTCGTCTTCCATTAATTCTATTAAAGAACTTTTATGCACGTGATTCCTTGGTCCAATCTACGAGTACTTCATTAGATTGGATCAAGAAATCACATTGGTCCAATCTAATTAAAAAAAGGGGGGAGTGAAGAAGGGGGCCAAATTTGTATGGAACAAACTTGGCCCCCTTTTTTACTCCTGTAGGATTTATTCATTCCTGATTACCTCCTTAGGGGCCGTTCAAGTATTACGTAAGCTGATTTTTTGCAAATATTACCCCTCCCTTTGTCAGCAAAAGTAAGCAAAACTCTCTACCCCTCCCCTCATGCTTACGTAAACATTGGTACGTGCATTCTTCAATGAGTTCTGGTTTCGTTATTATTTTATGAGGAGTGGTATCGTTGTCTTAAAAAACAAACAAAATATACTGCTGACGTAATCACCATCCAGACACCCCCGTTCCCCATGTCATCAAAAATAAGCAAAGCAAAGACCAACCCCCTGTAGTACTTACGTAATACTTGAATGACCCCTTAAATCATTTCTTATTAGATGTCATACAAAGACCATACCTTCCAAGTTTCAGGCGTTGATCTGTCAATAAATGCCCTAGAAGATTATTAAGATTAGTATCCTTTGCTGTACAAAACAAAGCCCTCGACACACCCTGTAGTGCTTACGTAATACTTGAATGGCCCCTTAAATCATTTCTTATTGGATGCTTACGTCACACAAAGAACATACCTTACAATTTCAGGCGTTGATCTGTCAATCAATGCCTTTATAATGCTTTATTTTTTATCCTTTGTTGTAAGTAATAATATAATAATAATAATAATATTCCACAACTATCTCACACAACGCTGTCTAGTCCCAAGCTAAGCAGAGCTTGTGTTATGGGTACTAGACAACTGATGAACATACTTATATATTTCTAAATACATACATATTATAGATAAATTACATCCAGACACAGAACAAATGATCGTGCTCATCACAAAAACATTTGTCCTGGGTGGGAATCGAACCCACAACCTCCGGCATAGCAGTCAGGGCCACTAACTACTAGACCAACAGGCCAGTCAAGTACTTAATTAATTCAAGTTTACATAACAAAGTATGTACAATCATTGATTCCACTCTTTAAAATTGCCTTTCCATAAAGCGATTCAAGATTCATTTATTTGCTATCGAGGTAACAACCAATCCATTTGCCAACCGGTGGGATTATAGAACCACGTACGAGGTCCAAGTTTATCAATTTAACAAGCTGTGTGTCCGATGGGATTTATTTATTTCAAAGTTTACTCACCAAAGTACAATAGGGAATTTAATGCTTTTGGTATTCCCTTTAAGTCTTTGATAGTCGTTACTGGTATTCAGACGTCCCTCACGCCCCAGCCGCCGCAGGGATTTCGATCCTGATTTCCGGCCAAAGCAGGTGCGGGCTTGTGAACGGCGAGCAATGGGTACCTCGCCGTCCGACCGTCCGGATAGAGCCCAAGTCGTCGGTGGCATGTATCGTTCCACGCCCGCCTCAAGGAAATGTCTGCAAACCGTATGGGCCCAGCGGGGTTCAAGCCTACTGTATGAAAGGCAAAGAAGGAACGGGGTGGGATTTTTAGTCACTAAAAGTCTGACACTCCCGCTCCGCCCAAGGGTGAGCGATGTCATGGGATGATTTTCCAGAAGATCTGACCATCAGTCTATCCAAGGACCATGGTGTTGAATTGGGTTTTTTTTATGGTAGGTAAAATCATCCAATGACAAGTCCCGCCCTTGGGTGGAGCGGGAAGTAGTGTAAGACTCTTACTGACTAAAAACCTACCCCGTTTCTTCGTTGCCTATCATGCCGGGGCTGAGCCTTCCTCTCAGAAAACGGCCCTGTCCTTAACCCCAGCAGGCTTCGACCCTGCCTGCCTGCAGCTAGCAGGCTGGGCCTCTACGGCTTGCTGACAGCTCCTTGAGGCGTGCGGGAACAGAACGCGCCGTCGACGACTTGGGCTCGGTCCGGTATGTTACCGGACGATCGGACAGCGTGCTACCCACTGCACGCGGTCCGCAAGCCCGCGCCTACTTTGGCCGGAAATCGGGATCGGAATCCCGGCGGCGGCTGGGGCGAACGCCCCGTTGCCTCTGCCTGATGCGGTCGGCCTCCTCCTTTGCTAGCATTACTGCTTCGCAGAAGGAGGCGACCGCCTGCCATCCCTCCTCACTCCGGTCCATGGCCTGAACCAAGGCCCGGGTGTTGAATTGGGTTGAGGATGTCTGATACCTGGAAAGCTACAAGGACTGGAAGCCAACCCCGATGATTTTCTAAGACTCAACTAAGGATAGGGAGGAGGATTTTTTTTTATATTAAATATTTTTAAGCTTCTTTACATTCAGCTGTTTGCGTTGTACGGCAGTGCGTTGAATGTTTTTTTAAATCATGTATTGGCTCGCGTTTGACCCCTATCTCACCTGATGGTATGCGATGATGTTGTCGACAATGGCACACGCTTAGCTAGAAATAACATATTGACCTAATTTATACTGTTACATTTTAGCTATCATTAAGGCCCTGATCGACGGGCGAGTAAAACCGCTCATGGCTGGTCGGTAAAGCTCGCCGGTGTATCATTGCAATAGGAACGACGAGCCTGGCTTGTGGCTTATCGTGTTTGCTTCATTTTCTCCTCGGGTCGTCGTTTTAAAATGTTTTACTCGCTAGTCGATCAACACCGACGAGACGCGAGTAAAACCGACGTTCTATAAAACTGCGGTATTGGCTCGTACGTCGATCACTCACTTTAAACAGACTAACTTTACCGGGAATTCCTCTCCTTAGCTTTTTTTTTTTTTTTTGGGTAGGTAAAATCATCCAATGACAAATCCCGCCCTTGGGTGGGGCGGGAAATAGTGTCAGAGTTTTACTGACTCCTCTCCTTAGCTGTACGCGTTTTGTATGTATGAAAAATAGAAGATGATCTCTTCTGATTTAAATGGTGCTATTGTCTACTAGCTTGAGTACTTGTTCATTATTTTAATTATTTTTAATTACACAAAATTTCAAAGGACCACCAGTCCACCATAATGGGATTTTCTTTTTAAGCAACTCCACCACAAAGTCTGAAGTTCTTTCTAACGGTGTCCACTTCATTCTATACGATAACATTTCATATAAAGAGAATGGTCAGCCATTTTTGTTGTACATCCAGTTATATAGCCCTGGAGGGCCGTGGTGTTAATGCGGCAGTGACGTGATGGGGCTAGATTAGGTCTATGAATATACTAGCTTGGGTGATGGCTTAAGTTGTAGAAGATGACGGGAGGTCATGAAAAAAGAACCCGACTGCGAAAAGTATTGCTAAGTTTGAAACAAGTCACTTAAGGTGACCCTTAACCAGTCGTCTATTGTTAACGTCGAGCATGGTTTAAAAAATTGTTGCTTTATCTAAAATTTTAAAGCAATGTTTGATGAAGAGGCAACGCGAAAAAAGAGAGATAACGTCTGAAAACTCAGTTGGCATTCGGTAATTCCGTGATTTACTCGAATATTTCACAAAACTTGTTCCTGGAAAAACGTGTTTTTTTAAAACAATTTTTTTTAAGAAAAATTGACATTATTTAAAATGCCGATCAAAATTAAATGTACAAGGCTTCTATAGAAGTACTCTTTTATATAATTTGGAGCTAAAAATCAGACAGTACTCAGTGTCACTTGCCCAAGTTATTAACGGCGCGCACTGTTCCCGTGCGCCTCAAGGAGTTGTCAGCCAACCGTAGGGGCCCAGTAGGGTTGAAGCCTAGTCTGGGGCTCTGCGGAGATATGAAAATGCATACCAGGGCCCTGGAACCAAGGCAGGGAAGGAACAGGGTAGGGTTTTTAGTCAGTAACAGTCTGAAACTATTTTCCGCTCCGCACAAGGGCGGGATTTGTCATTGGATGATTTTACCTACCATAAAAAAAACCCATTGTCACTTATAACTAAGACGAATCTAACGTCATATCTCAAGCTAAAATGCAACAAGCCGTTTAGGCTTCAAGGGGTGTCAAAGAAATATACATATACGCATAAAACATGCATGCACTCGGTTAGGATCCGATTTTTTTTTTATCTCTACGTTTTATGGGGAACCCTTTGATGTCTGTTACTGTCAACAAAGAGAAGGGTTTATACTATAGATATACCTCTTTTGCTTTACTAGTGGTAAAAAGAGAGAAAGAAAAGAAAGATAAAAAATAAACAACACAAGGTACACAAACAACAGTTAGGTAAACACGAAATCAAAAAGAAGCAAAAACACGCGCGCCTCTTGAGGCACAACTCCTTGGAGTGGTCAGCAAGCCATAGGGCCCAGCAGGGTCGAAGCTTACTGGGGCCAAGGGTCTGCTTCTGAAAGGAAGGCTTGGACCGGGTATGAAAAAAAACCAGTAGCTTTGAGACCAATTCTTAAGGCCAAACACATAAACGCGTTGCGGCTCCACCACGCCGCTAAAATCGCCAGCGCGGCCCGCCGCAACGCACAGCGACGCGAATACCATAGCTTTATTAAATGGATATAACCAGTATCTTCCTTGTCGTTTATTTAAAATAGAGTAATGTTTTCTTAATAAAAAATAAGAATAAGTTTATTACGATCCATGGGAGAGGATCGCCAATCCACACTCAAAAATCTAGAGAAACTGGTTTTCCCTGTAGGATACGACAATAAACGCTGAAAGTTGCGCTGCGGCGAAACGAAAAAGAGCGGCGGCGGCCGGCGGCACTGCTGATTTTATCAGCGTGACGCTGCAATGCGGTTTTTGTTTTTCGGTCCTTAGACACGAGTTAAGGTTAAGTTAGGTTAAGTGAATAGATAACTTATACAGCAGTCTTAACTAAAGATCACTATAGATAGATAGATTTATTTATTTGCATAGAATGTAGGTAATTAATACAATTTGGTGTTACAATATTTTTGAATCCTTGTACATTCTGCCTCATGGCATGCAAAATTTACTAACTTATAACTAGGTACTACAATTATTCCATTTACTAAAAGCTATTTCATTACGTAGTGCTATATAAACATGGTAAATTAAATAGATTTGTCGTTTAAGAAATCAGATACAGAGTAATAACATTTTTTTACTAGTAATTCTTTAAGATATTTTTAAAATTTTATCAGTGGTTGCTCTTTAATAATTTTTGGTACCTGGTTATAAATAATAGGAGCCATACACAAAACACTCTTTCTCAATAATGCAGTTTTATATCCGCCTGTGCATAACTTGTCTTCGTATTGCGTTCTTAAACTGGTAGTCCTATTTCTAGTACTTTATAAGTTGGAAATAATAGTTGTAAATATAGCATATTGGAAACTACCACGTATATTGTTATATCCGCTTACGCCCATTCTTTAGGCCACACACAAAGGATTTGTGGTGTAAATTATTTTCTTTATACGAGCCGAGGTATCTGTTGTAATTTGGTGATAAGCGGCCCTTGTGAGCTTGTTGGTTATTACTTCAGAGGGGGTGAAAAGGGGAGGAGTGATGAGCTGTTGTCTGTTGATCGTTATGTCTGCGATATAATAGAATTGGGTGGTGGTAGGTAACTGTTTTGTTGGTATTTCGATGATGGCGTGTGGTGTTTTCATTGGTGAATAAATAAAAAATTTGAAAGGTTACTTGAGTATAAATAGATTAGGGTTATTGAACGGCTTTATAGAAGATAATCGAATTTGGACATCGTTATTCTTTACATGAACCAAAGTTGGCTCATCTTGAATATATTTTATGCTTTTCTATCGGTTTTTTGAATAGGTACACAAATGAATATCAGCTCGTAAATACTAAGATGAATCTCTCAAAGGTACTTTGTCCAAAAAATCATAGTATGTTTTGGTTTAAACTTGAAATATGTCATCTTTAAGAACTTTTTATATTTATTATTCGCACTCGAAATGCGAATAAAACCTGGTGAATATAATAAAATAAAAAAAAACCCTGAACCAAAAGTTTTTGATTTTTAATATACCTACAATAATCATGCTCATGATTTTCATTTTCAGTTTTGTAACGTATATGTACATATTCATTTCATATCCTATTTGGTCGTATTTGTTAACATTTTTGTTCATTCCTATTTCACCCTTCCATAACTTGTAAATACCTGAACCGATCCCAGCCTGCTAGCTGCAGGCAGGCAGGGTCGAAGCCTACTGGGGCCATCGGCCGCTTTCTGAAAAGAAAGGCTCGGCCCCGGTATGATAGGCAATGAAGGAATGGGGTAGGTTTTTAGTCAGTAAGAGTCTGACACTATCTCCCGCTCCACCCAAGGGCAGGATTTGTCATTGGATGATTTTGCCTAGCTTAAAAAAAATACCTGAACCGATTTTGATTATACTCGTAAACCAATCCAAGAATAATTCCGGTTATAGTAGAATAAGACTGTTATTCGTCGGCTTTGTTTAAAAACTTATTTTCAAATACAGAAAAACAGCTTACAAATCGGTTCACCCGTTTATGAACTACGGCGCCACAGACAGACAAACACTTAGTGGTTAAACTATTAACATCCATTTTTGCGTCAGTGGTTATTTTTTTATGGTAGGTAAAATCATCCAATGACAAATCCCGTTCTTAGGCGGAGCGGGAAGTAGTGTCAGACTCTTACTGACTAAAAACCTACCCCGTTCCTTCGTAGCCTATCGTGCCGGGGCCGAGCATTCCTTTCGGAAGTTAACCCATGAACCCAGTAGGCTTCGACCCTGCCTGCCTGCAGTTAGCAGGCTGGGCCTCTTCGGTGTGCTGACAGCTCCTTGAGGCGCGCGGGAACAGAACGCGCCGTCGACGACTTGGGCTCGGTCCGGTCAGTTACCGGACGATCGGACAGCGTGCTACCCATTGCACGCCGTCCGTAAGCCCGCGCTTGCGTCAGTGGTTAATAACTGGCGTTGCCTAGATATTTCTCGATGCAAATTACGCAGTAGTTTAAACGCTAGTTCATATCACTCAAACATAATATATTAATTAAATAAGTACTCAATCATTTTCATATTCAGTTTCGATTGCGGTAAAAATGAATTAATAACAAAATAATTTTGGTTAAAATTAGGTTCGAGTCTAATAATTGAATTATACAGTGGTCTATACATATGAATTTCATAATTAGTTAAAATATAGATTAACATATTTAAGCTTAATTGATATGATGATTAATTGGGCAGTAATTATCGAATACCTGTAAGTTAATTAATCACACTAATGTTACTCGTATAAAGACGAAAGTTTGTATATTTGGTACTCTATCACGCTATATAGTGTGAAGAGTGATATGAAAGAAAAGGGAGTCAGTGATCGAGAGCAATGGTGGCCGAGTGGTAACGGTCCCGACTTACGAGTTGTAGGTCGCGGGTTCAAGCCCAGCCAGGCGCATTACTTTGTGTAATTTATTTCATCACTGCTGCTCTCAAAACGGTGAAGGAAAACATCGTGAGGAAACCGGCAATGTCCTAGAACCAAAAATTCGAAGGCATGTGACATCCACCAACCCGCACTAGGCCCGCGTGGTGGATTACGGCCCATTCCCTCTCTTTGAGAGCAGGCCTGAGTCCCAGCAGTGAGAACATTAAAGAGGCTGATTATGCTAGGGTAAACTACCTGTAATGAACGGTAATATTGTGCCAAACCTAAGCTTTTTGGAGGTGGAGCGGAGTCAGACTTTAACTGACTAAAACCCTGCATTTTTCAGCTGCCCTATTTCGTTCCAAGACCACAGGTTTTCATTTCAGAAACCTCTACGGTTTTGCTGACGTCTTTTTAAGACGCACGTGAAATATTAACAGGTAGTTAGGTAGTTACTTTTCTTCATTTAAATCATTCATTCAATCGAATGAACGAACTGTGAATCAACATTCCTACTTTCAAACCACAGTTCACTTTATTACTTTTCTATGTTTATTCAAGTCCATACTCGCACCGCACCAGAGAACCGACTTCAGAACTTGAAAATTTTATTCATCTCTCTTGAACTACATCGAAGTTTTGAAGTCGCCGACTTTCGGCTTTCAATTTGGATAAAAGGGTTTTTGTTTGTTTAAAACTTGGGTAGCTACCTACGTTTTGTTTGAAGACTGTGCCATGTGGTTCGTTGGCAATGGGGAGTGCGTTCGAGTTCCGGTAAAGTTAAGTAGCTACAGGAGCTTCGGATATGGATTTTGTTTTAAAATAGGATATTCAATACGTGAGTGGAGGTCAGCGCTTGACTGTTATCTCACCTGATGAAAAGCGACGATGTGGCCGACGATGGAGCGTGCTTACTTAGAAATAACCTATTCACTCTTGACTTAAAGATCCCCAGGTTGTTGCCATCAAGAAACACAGAGATGGCAGGGAACTATTCTCCTTAGCTTTATGCACAATGAATGTGTTCCCAAAATGTTTTGTTCGTCGTTTTGTATAGGTAGGAACCCACCATGTACCGGTGGCGCATCGCCGTACGCCTGATGGTGAGGTGATGGAACGGGCTAGGTTTTTTTTTTATGGTAGGTAAAATCATCCAATGACAAATCCCGCCCTTGGGCGGAGCGGGAAGTAGTGTCAGACTCTTACTGACTAAAAACCTACCCCGTTCCTTCGTTGCTAATAGTGCCGGGGCTGAGCCTTCCTCTCAGAAAACGGCCCTTGACCCCAGCAAGCTTCAACCCTGCCTGCCTCGGAACGGGCTAGGTGGAAATAGGCTATGCAACATCGACCTATATTCTTGCGATAGACAAGCACGTTCATATAAACTATTTGTCAAAATACTGAAAAGTTCAAACAAAAAATCGCTGCAGCGCTAGATTGCCATTATGTCGTCTAACAAAACTTTAAAACTTACAGCGCTAAGACAGCTTATAGAGGATACTTTTTCGCGACCAAAAGGTCTAAAGCGCCATGAATTTCCTAGTACTTACGCGTTTCGTTCAACTTAGTGTGATGACATGTCATCTATATAGATTTTTATACCGCAGAAGTGACACAGTTTCTTGCCTACAATAATTATACTCTATTTCAAAATGTAATTATAGTGTATGTAAAAACGAGATCTAAATAACAGTAAAATAAATAAATAAATCAGTAATCACTGATAAGACTACAAATTCAACTGAACCTAATTCAAATTTTAATATTAACCTGCACGTAATTGGTACGTAAATTACCTAAGTGCTAACGAATGACAGCATGGTTAGAGTCTGTCTAACGAAAGCGCGACCTGAGAAAATGAGGTCAAATCAAAAAATATTGAATATGGTATTACTGTCATACTAGGAGAAAATTTTTTTGATACTTGAGTATTTTTTTGTATTTGCGACAATCGTATAATTCTTTTAGACGAACTATATTCCTAATATGAGGAACACAAAATGTTTAGAAATAAATATAGTAAAACAATACTCAACCACACCCTCAGAAATATTCAATTCCCTTACAAAACAAAAAATAGATTCCACACATACTTCTTCCAGCAAGTTATAGAGAATAGATCCTATGTTTCAAACAGAAATGAGTCAAACAGTGCGTCCCGTTGTCCCCTAAGTTATTCACCACTTCTTTCAGACATTAGCAGTCGAATGGGAAGAGAAGGGCATTGTCATCAGCGAAGCAAAGTAATTTGCGTTTCTCTGGTAATATTGTCCTGTTCTCTCCTACAGCCACAGGACTAGAGAAAATGCTGGTTGGTCTACATATAAAAATGTTGAAGACCAAAATCATAACCAGCAGCTCCAAGAGGAACGTACACGTAGGCGGACAGTATATAGAATACATCTTAAAAATATTATTGTCTACTTGGGCCAAGTAGTCTCTTTCTGGGCCAGGTAAGACAAAGAAATAACGTATAGAACAGAAAATACCTGAAAAAGTTACTGGTCCATCAATGAACTATTTAAGGGCACTTTGCCCATATCACTAAAGCGTAAGCTTATGGACATGTGTAATCTCCTCATTTGACCTATGGTGTATACAGACTTGGTCTTTGACTAACATCCAAAAGTCTAAACTCAAGGTTTGCCAACCGACCTGGATGTCTTTCTTAAGAAACGGAATGAGAGTAAGGGACTGATACCATTAGAAAGAGTGGATGGCTTTTGCACAGCAGTAGAACAATACTGGATAGCTATAATAACCAATACAATACAAAAACGAGTAAAGATTTATTTATTGGTATATTACTATTCTATCAATAAAGTCACGGGAAAAGGTGAATAACACAAAATGTTGAATTGTATCATCCTCAAAGTATGCTATTTCATCACATCAATTCGACCGCTTTTGAACGTATAAAGTGCGGTAGTGAAGATATTTCTTCTTAAAGCTTAGTTTTAAGTGTAAAGGTTTTTTCCCAAATTCCTTAACGATTCAATGTTTTTTTATTTATTTCGCGCAGTCCTTGAATATCTTCAAGATTATCTATAAATATAAGAAAAATTATTATCATATCGTAAAATATATCTAATAGTCAGTCAACAATGATCAAGATTATAATGTAAAAACCCGAGATCAAAAACAGCTACTTTCTCTTCTTGTTTTTCTTTAAACTTACTGATCATAGTATTTCACAGCTTTCCTAGATATTTTTTTATTGTTTTACCCATGATAAGCAATTATATTTTAAAATCAATCTTTGTTACAAAATACTGACAATTGCAATCATAGACTTTGACGTGCTTTTGACGGCAACATTATGTTGCCAATTTAATTTAAAAAAAAAACTCTAGGTCGCGCTTTCGTTAGACAGACTCTAACAACAAAACTTACCGCTGAAAACTGATACCTCATGATTTGCCCACATTTCTTCGTAATTTATTAAAAAAAAAATCATTGTTATTAATTATACAAAAAAAGAAAGAGCATTAAATAAAATATTTAAAAATTTCAAACAATATAAAAGACCGTGCGAAGTCTGTATTTAGTAAACTAGCTGTAGGTAAAAACCTAATTCTGCTTTTTGTGGGAGGGAACATCTGCATGTTTTAGTCTATGATTGTAAAATGGGGAAGAGTTTAAATAAAATAATATCTTCTCTAACGTACTATTACGATAGTAGAAGCTATTACATTGCTTGAACAACCAGTGGTTTTACTTACTTGACTACAAAATTATTATATATGTCCAATTTCACTTAAATTTGTATTTATAAGCGTCGCTCTGACACTGCATGAACGTCAAAACTGCACTAATGCCATCAATGTAAAAGTGTTCGGCCTGCAGGTCACTTAAGTGAAGTAAAGTGACTGTACGGCACGCCTCATCTAGTGCGTAGTACATATATATCAATGCTATGCAATTCCAACACACACTCCCCGAAATGCAACCTGTAGAAAACCGATAGGCTAGCAATTTAGAGTTCAAGACTTTGAAGCCAAGAAGATGGAAGTGTAGACAAGGTCTACGGAGAGACGCCTTACAAGTCTTGTGTAATTTTTAACTATTTTGACTGTATAGAATTCAACGTTGGGCTATGCTCGGAGTTTCCTAGCGTGATTGAATCAGAAATGAAGATATCAGCAGGAGAACCAAGGTTACCAACATAGCTTGAATAACCGCCAAACTTAAGTAGCAGTGGGCAGGGCACATTGCTCGCAGAACTGATGGTCAATGAGGACGAAGGTTTCTGGAGTGGCGACCATGTAGCGGAAGACGCAGCGTTGGAAGGCCTCTCACAAGGTGGGCCGATGACCTGGTGAGGGTCACGGGAATCCGATGGATGTGAGACGCACAGGATCGGTCTTTATGACGACACTTGGAGGAGGTCTAAGTCCAACACTGGATGTCTTTCGGGTGAAATGATGATGATAAAAAGCCAAGGATTCCTATTATTAATATTTCAAGGATTATATATAAATATGCATCAGTCATGGCTTTTCCTAAGCACATTTATAATTAGTATCACCACATAAAATCGGTTCACGAATTTGACCTTTGCGTATTTTTAAACACCATTCGACATGATATTAAACGATTTGTGAAAATATTTGTTCCGGTTTTGAGTATGCAGACTTAAAAAAAACCGGCCATGTGCGTGTCGGACTGGCGCGCGTAGAGTTCCGTGCAATTAACTAGATAAACAACAGAACAACAACAAGATGCCGATGAAGGAAATACAAAAAAACGCCATTTTTGCCTAAAAATGGCGTTTTTTTGTATTTCCTTAAATATTTATTTTAATTTTATTATTAATTATTAAAGTAAAAATACAAGTGAGTATTTCGTAAATATTTCAAATGCTTACCTGTTGCCATTATTGATATCGAGTAAAAAGGGCACAAAAAAATTTGTTGTATGGGAGCCCCCTTAAATATTTATTTTATTTTGTTTTTAGTATTTGTTGTTAAAGCAGTAACAGAAATACATGATTTGTGAAAATTTCAACTGTCTAGCTATAGCAGGTCTTGAGATACAGCCTGGTGACAGACAGACGAACAGACGGACGTACAGGTAGCGAAGTCTTAGTCCCGTTTTTACCCTTTGGCTGTGGAACCCTAAAAAGGTTGTAATAAGTGTAAAGATAATATTTTATTAGATTTTACCTCATATTTTCATCGTCTCTAGAGAAATAAAGTTACCTGTAACAAAAAAAAAAAAAAATAAGAGATTATTTTCAGTGTCGAAAAATTTTGTTGTTCAGTTTTCGGAAGTTTGTACGTAAATCTTCTTGAAATATATTCTATTTCTATCTCAGTAAGCATATCTTGTAAGAGAAACTTATTAATATCATTATCGTTTTACTTTTCAAATTACGGATTTGTGAAATCTACACTAATCATTATTCATTATTAAATAATGAATGAATCATTATTCATTCATTATTAACAAAGGTTAAGTTTGTTTTTTTGTTTGTAGGAGGTAATCTCTGAAAGTACTGGTCTGATTGCTAACATTTTTTCTCCCGTAGAAAACTGCTTTAGTCCTGAGTGACATTGGCTATATTTTATGTACGTGGGCAAAGCCGCGGGCAAAAACTAGCAATCATATTAAAGAAAAACAAAGAAAGAAAAGAAAAACAGTTTATTTACACGGAATGACGCAACTAAAAACTAGACAAACGTAACATATTAAAGGAAAGATATGCGCCACATCTGTGCAAAATGGCCGAATTGTTTTTGATAGAGAATTATTTATTTCTAACATAACTGTTTCTTTTTAGATTCGATATGAATGCAGTGCCTACTAAGAAAAAATAATAGAAAATACTGAAACAAAGGTTGCAACACTACTTTAATCATGGCAACTTGTCTTAGTAAAACACTGACACTCTTTCCTCACAGAGCAGGAAAGGTTATTACATGATTTCTCATGTAAAATGGGGGCCCCAGACCCCGAGGCCCATGGTCAACTAACTACGCCAGTGCACAGTTACTCTTTCGAACGAAAATTCATTTCATAGTTTTTTTTTTTATGGTAGGTAAAATCATCCGATGAAATCCTCCGCCCTTGGGCGTAGCGGGAGATAGTGTAAGACTCTTACTGATTAAAAACCTACCCCGTTCCTTCATTGCCTTGGTTCAAGGGCCTTGGTATGCATTTTCACACTATCGAATAACTGCTGTGAAAATTCAATTCTTAAAGGAACTCTAATTTTTAGGTGTCATAATCTTTTCTCCTCGACTAGCCCCACGAAACAATTTAAAACATCCTTCAAATACAGGAAAATTGCCAAAAACACTTGATTACGTTAGCCAGGCAGTCGCCAAACTAATTGGAAAATCGATACTTTACTTCGTGTTACGTAAAAATAATTAACAAGTCCTGCACGTGGTTCTATCCGTATTTAATTTGTTTTTTAAATAAAAACAAGTTTTAAATAAAAATATTTTTTTCATAGCAAGCTTTTATAGCGCGGTATATACTTATATAGAAAGAAAGAAAGAAAAGAAAGAAAAAGAGTTTATTTGCCACAAACATGGAGCATATCTTAAAATAACAGCTACACACACTGACTCTATATAAAAAAAGTAAATAATAAGGTATGCGTCACATCCGCGCTAAACGGCCAGCGCTCAGCAAAATGCTGGAGCTCGTGTGCAGGATAGAGCCACAGCGCTGATTTTCAGCGCCAGCCATCGTTGACGGTGAGACGCAACGCGACGTAATTAATACTCATCAAGACCACTCCAAAAAGTTCAAATAAGATGTGGTTATCTTATTGCTCTTATACCCAGTTCCTATGGGCAGCTTCCAGTTCCATCATCAGACCCTGGTTACCATCTAGCACCTAAATACTTGACGAGTAGTTGTTATCTCGCCGACCGACCATCTCGGGCCCAAATCTTCGCCAGTGCGTAATGTTCCAGCGTCCCTCGAGGAGATGTCAGCATACCGTAGGTTCGAAGTCTACTGGGGTCATGAATCATGTAAAAGTGAACCCGGAGCTCTGGAACGATGGCAAAGAAGGAACAGGAGTGGGTCATTAGTCAGTAAAAGCATCACACTATCTCTCGCTCCCACCTAAACCCGCCATTGTACCCATAGATTTAAGTTTGTTTAAAAGTTTTTGTTACTTTTTTGGTGTACAATAAAGTTTATTTTATTCTAAAAAAAAATTTTGTGTATAGCTCCGTCTCTTTCTCACTCACACGCCTGATTTTTTTGCTGTACAAACGCCCGTATGTTTTTTTTGCCTTAACTTAGAGTTTCAGCTTTTCACAGCTTCAAGAGACCGCAGACTTAAGTTTAAGGTTTTAATTTCAAATCGATATCTTTACGCGTTTCCGAGATAAAGGCTCTTGGAAAGAAAGAAAGAAAAACATTTACTTGAGACTCGCACAGGACAAAAAAATATATACAACAACAATACAAAAACTATAAATAGGTTTTACACATAAAAAAAAACAATAAATAAAAGAACACAAAAAAAAGATTGAAAATAAAAGACCTGTGCGAGGTCAAAAAGGCCCCTATCTCAGCATATGCTGGTTTATTACCTAAAAAAAGGTAAAACAAACAAACAATCAAACACACTGACAGACGGACAACAAAGTTATCCTATAAGGGTTCCATTATTTCGTTTCCGGGAACGGAACCCTAAAAATCACAATTATTATCTAAAACAAACAAACAAACAGACACAAAATTTCATTCACAGACAGGAAAAGTATTAAAAACCGATCAGTAAGACCTTCGGTTGACAATGTCGTGCCCCACTGACATTGCGGTGGAACCGCGGCACCCGCATCAATGACGTGGCTATGCAAATTACTTTAGATAGCGGCTAGGGAGTCTCAATGTCACCTGCGTAACTCTAAAATTTAAGACGGTTTGAAGTGATGGGGAAATTGCTGTGGCGTGGATAGGGTTGGGAAATAAATACTGCTTTTTACCCGACTGCGCCAGAAGGAGGGTTATGTTTTTCGAGAGTATGTATGTACATAAGTATGTATGTATGTATAATTGTTTGGCACGCTCTGCAGCCTAAACAGCTCGATGGATTTTTGTTTGCGAGGTGTCGTTAGATTCGTAATTACTGTGAAAGTGTACAAATAAATAAATTGTAGCAGTCGGGACCCATTCTAGAAAGTCAGACGTCTAGTCAGTAGATTGGAGTAATCTGCAATGTAATATATGTAGGTATGTGCTCTCAATTCACTAAGCCTCCATTTCTAGAATGGGTCCCGACTGCTACAATTTACCTTGTATTTAAAATATAATATAGTTAAGTGCAATCAGGTACAACGACTTTCTTGTTTTAGAGCTTTTTCATGAATACTCAGAAATACAGTCGGGTTTTTTAGTTTTTTAAATTACCGTTTTTTACTGTATTAGATATACTAATCTACACTATGGGGCCGAAAGGTTTTGGAGTGGCGGCCGCGTACTGGAAGAAACAGCGTTGGAAGGTCTCCTACAAGGTGGACCGATGACCTGGTAAAGGTTGCGGGAATCCGATGGATGCGAGGCGCACAGGATCGGTGTGGCGATATTTTGGGGAGGCCTATGTCCAACACTGGACGTCTTTGGGCTGATGATGATGATGATGCTAATATTAAATATTATGAAGAGTTTTGTATTTTTGTTTATTATGAATAAAAATAAATATTATTGTACCGATTTTAAAAAAGAAATAATAATATAATTATATTATATTCTTTACATTTTTTTATTATTGTTGAAAGACTCATGCTTGACTACAATGTCACCTGATGGAAAGCAACGATGTGGTGTTTCTTTCTTCACTCCAGTCGAGGTATTCTCGGCTTGTTATTTTTTAATAAATTATCGATCTTTACACTTAAGATTAAAGTTAGAAGTTTATCTAAATTATATTTCTTCGTGGGTCACCAAACAAATTGTGTCCAAAAATGTGTGTTTTTTTCGACATAAACGACCGTATCTATTTTCTAGTTAATTTAGAAGTCTTATTTTTACACATCTTCCCTCCAACATTGAGTTTTAATTTCAATTCGAGTGTTTGGTTTTAATTCCACGCGAACCTCCACTCGTTCACACGATAAAGAGTCTTGGCACACACACAGACTAAAAAAGTCCTCCTAGCACAACCAATATTAAACACTTTATATCAAAAGCAAGAAAAAAAGCATTCACCTAACGAATAACCTAATAAAAATCCAATTACCAACACAACTCACAAGCTAAGTACTCTAGCTTCATAATTAGTGATGTTAATGGCATATGACGTCATCTCTCGCCTTGAGCCTCGGCGCTGGGGGTTGCGTTACGGGTCAGTACATCCCTAGGCTCTCATGTTACTTAGTTATCTTCGTGAGACATCCCTACGGGGTATATGTAGGTCGAGGATTTTTAAAGGAATATTTTTGCAAAGACCCTGTCTCTATTTATATTACCTTTTTTATTGATACTAGTGCTCGATTATGATTCTAACTGATGGTAAGCATTGAAGCAATCGATGGTGGTGAAGCGCTCTAGTTTATTAAGAGCGTATCCACTCTAGACTTGAAGATACCTAAATTATAATCAGACGGGAAGATCGCAACAGGCAAATTGTACCAGTCCTACAATATCCACCAATAGCAGAATCATCTCAAAAACTCCTTTACTGTTTATATTTATATATGTATAGTATATATATATATATATATTATTAAATATGTATGTATGTTTAGTTTTAGCTGTATATATGATTTGTGTAATACTTGTTTTCATATTAATATTATCTTTTTTTTATGCACCTGCCATGTTGTCTCTCCACCACCCTAGGTTGACTGGTAGAGAATGTCTAAGGCATTAAGTCCGCCTTTGTACCTTTGGTTGCATGAAGAATAAATAAATAATACGGTATAAACGACGAGGCGCAAATCTTGGTCCGGACCGTAAAGGTTTCAATAACGTGGATTGTCCGAGGGTAGGAGACTTTTTTTACTGTAAGAAAAGCAAAATTCTGGGTTTAGCTTGCCTTTGCACCTAACTATACCTAGTTTTCGTTTGCAATAAAGAATGAGAGAGGATAACAAAATGCAAAAGTCTTCTGTCAGTGAGTTTGGAAAAGTCATGGTTGGGAGAAACATGATAAAAAGTTTAAAAATTATTTGTCAAACGGTAGAACGTTTCACCAAAAAGCTTTCAATTTTGATTGATCTATTTTTTCCCGCTCTAAGGTGAAACGAAAGGACGTGTCATACAGTACCACATTCTTTATCGACCGTGGCTCACACGTGCGGACTCCTCCATTGCTAGCATTATTGTTTCGCAGAAGGAGGCGACCGCCTGCGATTCCTTCTCGCTTCGGACCATAGCATAAACCAGGGCATAACGCGAGAGGTCGTTGCCGCCGATTACCTTCATGAAAACATGGCGGTGCTCCGACCAAGCGGGGCATACCTCCACCTTATGCTCCACCATGTCCTCCGGGTGGTCATCACAATGGTGATACCCGGGTGTTTCTTCCGCCTGGACCCGATACAGAAACCTTCTGAACATTTCATGTCCGGTGAGGACCTGTGTCTTGCGGAAGGTGAGGACGCCGTGTTGCCGCTCCAGCCACTCTTCAAAGAAGGGACTTACCGCCGTGATCATGGCGTGCCCAGCACTGGATTGCGACAGTCGCTGTTGCCATTTCACCATGAGATCTTACCGGAACTCTCTCCGCCATGTCGCAAATATTAAAGAGTTTTTTGTTGGTTCTTCTCCATAGGATCAATTGGAACCGTGTATATTTGATGCTATAACTGCCCATAAAGATGAATTAAAAATATTTTGAATTGAACATACGAAAACTCGCTGGTATAAAATACAGAAATTACATTATCCTATCTATGCGACAGTACAAACAAATATATACACAAGCAACACTACAAAGTAAACACATTAAAAAACAAAGCGGACTTTCAATACGTTTAACGAGCGTGCTACCAAGTTCATGGTCAAAAGAAACAACAAATGGGGCGATTAAACGACCAAAATAAACGCGAAACGCACGCGCCAGTCCGGGGTTAAATACGAATGGCAATTGATAGAGATTGGTCATGTCATATTGATAGAAATTGGTCATGTCAAATTGATCTTGACGGTTGGAGTGGCTTTAGTGTTGCCAAAGTGTACCGAATTAGGTGTTTAATTTTAAACTGTAGTCTATCTATATATATATATATATAAAATAAAGTCGTGTTAGTTACACTATTTATAACTGAAGAACGGCTGAACCGATTTGGCTGAAAGTTGGTGGGAAGGTAGCATAGAACCAGGAGATGGACATAGCATAATTTTTATCCCGCTAGGTAAAAAAACCTAAAACCTGCTCTTTAAGGATAGAGTAGAGTAGGGTAGGGTAGAGTAGGATAGGGTAGAGTAGGGTAGGGTAGAGTAGGGTAGAGTAGGGTAGAACGGGAGCGAAGCCGCGGGCAAAAGCTAGTACTTATATAAAAGAAAGTCGTGTTAGTTACACTATTTATAACTCAGGAACGGCTGAACCGATATGGCTGAAAATTGGTGGTAAGGTAGCTTAGAACCCGGAGACGGTCAAAGAATAATTTTTATCCCATTAAACAAAAAAAGGAGTACGGTCGAGTAGGGTAGAGCGGGACCGAAGCCACGGGCAAAACTAGTTTTAAATAAATAAAAGTAGTTATATCTAATTTCTTACTGATTTTAACTAATATTGAGAGTATATTACTTTGTGTACTTTATTTTAATACCACTGTTCTGAAAAATATGAAGGAAAACTTAGTGAGGAAACCGGTATCTTCAAATTAAGGACATATCCTAGAACCAAGATTGAAGATATGTGACATCCATCAATTCGCATTGGGCCGACGTGGTGAATACGGCCCATTCTCTCTCCTAGATAGGAGGCCGGAGTCTACCAGCCTACTATTTTATATAAGAGTAATATTTTTTTTTATTGTATCAACTCTAGTTTTACGCTTCTACGAATTTTAAGTAAATGTACTACCTATTTCTGATCTCGATGGCTTGATGGGTTCATGGTTGAAGACTCAGATGTCTTCCTTAGAAAGAAGTACAACCGGAAAGTAATGGAGGGGAACCTTTTTCTAATAAATAATCAAGTGTACAGATAGTTGACGATATGGGTGGCGAAATGCTGGAGCAATTTGCTACGGTGTTGCCTCTAGCGGGTTCGATTCCTGCACGGAACAAATATTTATATGGCCGACAGATATAATTGCAACGGGTCTGGGTGTTTGTAGGCGAGTTTCTATGTTTTTATATGCAACCACAACCAAAAAAAGTATTTCGTAATAAATCTCCGAAATTAAGTTCCTTTTTAACGTTTCAATTGCCTTATAAATGGACTAATGGCAATAACAGTGGAAATAAATACCAATTTACCTAATTAAAACCCACGATTGCCTACGCAGAAATCCTTCGTGCACGCAATAAAAGGAAAACCGGGGCCTATGACCCTACCACAATAAAAACTGCATGAAACCATCCGGGCTAAAATTGTAATGTCGACGCACCCGACAGCTTGTGTGACCTTAAAAACACGCAATCAACATTCAACCTTACGCCCTTAAAATAGAACATACATCTGAAACACCACCCAATGCTGGTTACGCTCATTCAGAAACAAACGACAATCGCCATTGAAGTCCGCACTGCATAACACACGGCGTAACTTAGCAATTGGTTAGCACAAAACTATATTTTAAACCTATAAAATAGAGTTGATATTCGTTCGGGATATCCTACTCCTGTTCTTGGAGGCCTGGATAATGCCCTTTGTCGGTCGTTACAGTTTTTCATAATCGACCTATTTGCTTTTGGAATACCGTTCATTTTTCTTCACTGCCCTTGTACTGGCTCATATTGAAAACATCCGAGGCGGTGGTGAAATTGCTGAACAAAATTGGTCTCTGTAGGGCTCAGTTAAGGTTGGTTTTCACTTGTAAGGATCAAGTAGAAGTGTCTGCTATGTCACGACATTGCATTCCTGGCGATGCGAATGACTCCGAGATGACAACGGCCAGACAAGGGCACCGGGTACTTACTCATACAACATACTGGGCTGGTGCATACAATATGTAAATAGTTTGAAAGTGATTTTAAAGCCTAATGGATCAGATACTGGGTAAACAAAGATGATTTTTAACTTGATGAGGAAGGAATTAGAAGGATTTTCGTTTTTATGAGCAATGAAGAGGACCATCCTTGGAGTTCGAAAGCTATCTGCAGAGGAACTAAAGTAACAGATATAGCTTGAAGAATCGCCAAAATTAAGTGGCAGTGATTTGGGCACATTGTTCTGAATCCTGATGACTGGCCTGTTGGTCTATGTCGGAGGTTGTGCGTTCGATTTCCACCCAGGACAAATGTTTGTGTGATGAGCACGATCATTTGTTCTGTGTCTGAGTGTAATTTATCTATAATATGTTTGTATTTAGAAATATATAAGTAAGTTTATCAGTTGTCTAGTACCCATAACACAAGCTCTGCTTAGCTTGGGACTAGACGACGTTGTGTGATAGTTGTAAAAAAAACCGATTGTCGATGGAGAGAGGTTTTGAATTGGCGACCATGTACCGGAAGACGCAGCTTTGGATTACCTCCTACTAAGGAGGACCGACGACATGGTGTTGGTCATGGGAATAAGGTGGATACGAGGCGCATAGGACCCATCATTGTGGCGATACTTGGGGAGGCCTATGTCCGACAGTGGACGTCTTTTCTCTGAAATGATGATGATTTTCATGTAATATTTTTGTACGTTCTTAACCTAATGGTAGCACTTGTTAGTTTGTGCCCCCTTCTTCTGTCACTGGACAGTTACACCTTCCACAATATTAGAATGATTTCCTGTTTATCAAATTTTGAATGGATATAAGATATTTTTTGTTATCACTACATAGTATAAAACAAAGTCGCTTCTCGCTGTCTGTCTTCTTCTTTGTTAGATCTTTAAAACTGCGCAGCGGATTTTGATGCGGTTTTTTTAATAGATAGAGTGATTCAAGATTAAGGTTTATACGTATACTTAATACATGCATAATATATGACTATGACTGTCGGCCTGTTGGTCTAGTGGTTAGTGACCCTGACTGCTATGCCGGAGGTCGTGGGTTCGATTTCTACCCAGGGCAAATGTTTGTGTGATGAACACAATCATTTGTTGAGTATCTGGATGTAATTTATCTATAATATTTATGTATTTAGAAACATATAAGTATGTTTATCAGTTATCTAGTAGTCATAACACAAGCTCTACTTAGCTTGGGACTAGATGGCTTTGTGTGATAGTTGTGGAATATTATTTATTTATTTAATATATTTAATATCACCATTGCACCCTTGCGAAGCTGGGGCGGGTCGCTAGTACATAATAAGCAAATGGTAGTCAATGAATGAAGTCAATATACGATATTTATAGTAGCTGATTTAAGATTCAGTCCTTTTACTTCCTGTTCAGTTAAACTACAAGATTCAATAAGTCAACCAGTATAATAATATTATGTCAACTCTTAAGGCTACGGAAGTATCCGGCAACTTTGAAGCAAGGAACTTGTCTATACCCCTACGGAATACTAAGTTGAAGTAGCTTGTAAAAAGCAATTTTGTTCGATTAATAATAGACGTTGAAAGAATTTGCCCTGCGGTCCAGCTCCCCTAGCCAAGTTAAAATCGTTTCGTTTTGCGTGAACGCTTGGAGTTGGTCACGCCCTCAATACGTTTGTTCGAACAAAGGAGTTAGGGCGAGGCCAACTCCAAGCGTTCAGCGGCAGGGCTCAGTGAAGGATGAATATGGGTCGAAATATGGCAATATTAATTAAAATAAAAAATTATGTTTTTTTTTTAATACAAGTAATCTGCACGACACAGCAAAAAGTTTCGGAGTTAAATACGGAACCCCTGCTCTCATGTTTTGAAATATTTCCATAAAAATCATATCCAACAGAAAAAAAAATTGATGAAAAACACTTCTTGCTGATTTTAAAATGGAAGAAAAACAAAACCTTTATTGTCTTACGTAAGTTATAAAAAGGAAATGGTTTCAGTAACGACGGGAGCAAAATAGCCCCGATATCGACACGTCTTCGCCTTCATATTTCTCATAAAATATTCTGATCGGACGAAGAAATGGATTGCTCGATTTACTGTTTTGATACTGAAAAAAATGTGCATTATAGTTTTTACGAGCTTGAATGAAAAGTCCGTTTTCTAGAGCTTGACAAGCAAGACAAAAAAAAACACAACAGAAATATGTTAGGTTTTTTTTTAACGTAGGTAAAATCATCCAATGACATTCCCCTTCCTTGAGCGGAGCGGGAGGTAGTGTCAGACTCTTACTGACTAAAAACGTACACCGTTCCTTCATTGTCTTGGTTCCAGGGCCCTGGTATGCATTTTCATACATCTCCAGAGCCCCATAGTAGGCTTTGACCTTGCTGAGCCCCTATAGTTTGCTAACAAGTCCTTGAGGCGCGCGCGAACAGTGCGCGCAAATGTGTTAGGTACGAACTCTTCGGATTATGAGATCGTTTGAAAGAGTCACCATAGTCTTGGAACGCTCAAAGCACTCAGGTGGGTTTCGGTTAGTAAAAGTCTGACACACTCGTTCTACCCAGAGCGGGAGAAGTTATGTGATGATTCCTTCAGTCTAAAAAAAGATAGGAGCTTATTCCAATATTAGTATAACGTAGAAGAAGCGCATCTGTTATTAAATATGGTTGATTTGTAACAACATGTGACATAGTAAACGCATATCCTGAAACTAGTATATTCAGAATCGACTACTGAATCGATTTCAGGCCCCTAGCCAAGTTACAATCGTTTCATTTTGCGTGAACGCTTGGAGTTGGCCACGCCCCTCATTCGTTTGTTCGAACAAAGTAGTTGGGGGCGTGGCCAACTACAAGCGTTCACGCAAAACGAAACGATTGTAACTTGGCTAGGGGGCTGCTATTTTTAAAACAGGTATCTTTTTATTATAAAATATTCAAGATTTATTTTAACATAAAAATATTACCTACTAACTTCTGCTAGCGGCTTCGCTCGTGTGAAAGTTGGTTTCTCCATACAAACTTCCAACCCCCGTTCTACCCCCTTAGGAGTGGAGTTTTGTAAAATTCTTAAAGGACGTCTACACCCTATAAGGAACCTACCTGCTAGCTTTAAAGGTTATAGTTTGAGATTTTATAGTTTGATATTTCGTGATTAATCAGTGAGTGGTATTTTGCTTTTATACATAGAATTTTTAGACACTTTAGCATTGGTAAAATGCAATTGCACTTTTGACCCCTGCCTGTACACTTTCTTTTAGAGGTGGGAAATCAAATGAATAACTTCTTTTCTGATTGGAGCGAAATAGCGTGTTTGATTTCAAGACAATGGACTCACGAAGTGGTTTTCAACCGTGCCCGCCGCGGTATAGGAAACCGCAGTATTATATCTAAACTTATGAGACCACAGTTTTGTGCGGCTACGTAGACGTCGCGGTTGCGATTTTCGTCCGCAAACGGGTGATTACCGCAACACATGCGGTTGCAAGACGGCCCAATGGTGCTACAGGAGCCGCATGCAACCACGCACACCGTGGGTGTAAAACGCGTCGTGAAATGTGCTTTAATTTTTTACATACATATCTGCATTCTACAGAAGCTGCGAGCCTGCAACCGCGGCGGGAGTTTGAAGCCTTAGGTACTGTCTAAAACCAGACCTGTGTCCTTCAGTTGCTCTTAGCGCTCAAAGGTCATGGCCACTCTTTAAGCGTCCCATCGGCCCTAGCAGGCATCAGCCTTTCGAGGCCCTTTCAGTTTGATTGTCATCTCTTTGAGGTGCGCGTGGACAACTAAGCGTTATGACTCGGACCTGTGGTGCTATACTCTAAGAAAACGCAGCGCTGCCGCAACGACGAACATCCAAATAGGATACACTGAATTAACAATCCAATGTATAGGTGCGTTAGGTTGACAATCCAATGTATCCTATTTGGGTATTCGTCGTTGAGGCAACGCTGTGTTTTCTTAGAGAATAGCACCACTGTTCCATAACGGACGGCCGATGTGCGCCACATGGCTCACGATCACCGGAAATCGCCCTATGACTCTCGACGCCTTACTTTCTTTCTGTACTTCAATACTCAATTCTTTGTTGCATTCCACAATGTAGGCTTACTCGTAGGTATTGCTGCCAGTCTTTTGGGTACGTTTCCGGATGAAAGCGATGTGGAGGAATACTTCGACGCCTGAGCGTATTTGGTGTTTTTGTATTATATTTGTACATAGTTAGGTCTAGTATACAGTCTTAGTTTAGTTTTTATGTACATAGGTTTAGTATAAATACTTAGTAAATATTTAAGTTTCTTTTGTTTCTGCAATAATATTCTGGTATTAAACATTTTTCAAAAGAAACAATTGTGGACCCTGTCGGGCACAGCAAAGGAAGGATATAAAAATTATTAGGCAGAGATGAGGACTAATAATTTTAATATCTTATAACCTACTTCCACACTAAGTTAAAGCTCAAACCATTAAGAACACCCAGAAAAATCTTGCAGAAATTCCGAAAGACTCGAACAAATATTATGATTTGTAAGCCAGTACAAAGCCGACAATTCCCTTATCCTTTTGGCTGGCTCTTCCACTGATGGTTCATTGAAGTTTCACTTGCCTTGGAGTTCTGCCAAGTTCTGTGCGAATTTTATACGTGCCTTCCAAGATGAGGTTGGATATCGTTAATGCTGAATAAACGACCATCTGAGTTTAAAATTGATGTAGACTGGATGATTTAGGGCTGATTTCATCATTCAATATAAAAACTTAGTTCAACTAAACTGAGCTCAGCGTAATCTAGTTTAAAGACCCGTGTCGTAAACATGGGCGACAAGAAAAGAATTGAAACTGAGTTTCGCGTAAACTAAGTTCAATTCAACGCGGTGAAACGCAAAATGAAGCTATAATCTCGATTAGGCGCTTAAACTGCGTTTTGTTTTTTATAATCGCGATTAGTTTATTGGTGAATTTGGCTCTTAGGTAGAGTTTGGAGTTTTTAGATTAGGTTTTATTTTTTGGAAAACAATGGCAGTAACGATGTCAACCAAGGGGACCCTTATAGGATCACTTTGTTGTCCGTCTGTCTGTCTGACTGTCAAGACCCTTTATCTCGGAACGAGTGAAGGTATTGAGTTAAAATTAATACCATATACTCATGTCTATAGTCCCTTGAAGCTGTGAAAAAATCAAAATTCTAAGTTAACGGAAAAAAGATACGGCCGTTTATATCACAAAAAAAAAGTACATTTCGACACTCTCAAGGGATTTTTTATGGTAGGTAAAATCATCTAATGACAAATCCCGCCTTTGGGTGGAGCGGGAAATAGTGTCAGACTCTTACTGACTAAAAACCTACCCCGTTCCTTCGTTGCCTATCGTACCAGAACGAGCCTTCTATTCAGAAAGCAGCCCTTGGATGATTTCTCCCCTCAAGAAAAGTTTAAAAACTATGATAAGGCTCGATACATATCTGACGGAAAATGCGTTGTGTATTATCGGTCACGTAACTTCAGAACAGACAAATGTACACTCAGCGTACAATGATGATACGCTCAACGCATTTTCTGTCAGAAATGTACCGACCATAAAGCAGTAAAAACCAATTTGACGCCTTCAAACTTATTTTCCTCCTCTGAATTCCCTCCAAACTCGGTGCTCACAATCAATATCCCGTCAGTATGCAATGCGTCGACGTGTATGCAGTTTGCATGTTAATGACTCAATCTTAGATCTCGCCGTGACCGCTCGTTCCATTCTATTGTCTGACGTTACTAGTGGCGCAGTAACAAACGAGGATTGGATACTCAAAGTTGGGTATACACTAGAAAAGAGCCAAGCCCGAGCCGAGCTTAAATTCGTGTATTCTCGCTCGTGCTCGGCTCCTCTAGAGTCAGTCTATACGAATTTGAACTCAGCTTTTAAGTCGTCAGTTTGTTTTTTACCTTGTTCAGCGATATCTTCGCCAAATGTTTTTTATTTAGAAGAATTTTGGTGCCACTACCAACGGGAGCACCTATTCAAAGTTGAAGATAATATGAAGAACAGTGGAGATAGACCATACACTAAAATAAATGCTACCGAATCTTCCGGGGTTACTTCAATTGCACGTCCGTCATTTCATGATGTAACAGCATTGATTACCTTTTAAGTCATTAAATTATGATTGTGGCATCATTTTAAATTCTGAATCTCCATCCAAAAAGGGTTAAAATTCAAGTCAGTAATAGGAGTACAGTCAAACGTTCATCGGACCCACACAGTTTGCAATTAGACGATCCGATAGCACAGCGTTTAACATTTGCAATGTCGCCCGATGTTCCCAAATTCTAGGATTTATACCTACTATCACGTTCACTCCAGATTGTCTAAAATTTATCGAGGCAAACCAGTTGGAGCAAAAGTTGGTGGAAAGCTGAAAATGTCTGTTATTTTCTGTGGGTAACTTCATAGGGTAGGTTTTGCTATAGAAGTTTGTGGCGAATGTGAATTTGTGTCTGGTTTTCATTCAACAATGAACAGTTTTATTATCTCATTATTTTACAAATTTAATGGCTCCTGGTTTTTCAAAGTTCTCTTCGATTTTAGGGCAATTGAAGGAAAACATTTGGAGTTTCGTCAGTATAAGTCTAACACCCGTATTTATAAAGAAGTATTTACTTGTTACTAGGTAAAATCTTATTAAGTCATTACTTGACGTTTGAAATCTTCATTCAAAATTTAAATTTTTATTAACTATAGAATAGAAAAGATTACATAAGTAGTAGTAACTTTTACTCAAGTATTTAGTTTTACTTGTTTATAAATACGGGTGTAAGACTCCCACCAGCTCTACCCTGGAGCGGAAGAAGTCCCACTCCTTTTCCAAAAAATATGTGCGCTGTGCTTTCCTGGAAGCGTATTGAGTAGAATTAATTGTCTATTCATTGTATTTTGACATCTGAAGAGGTCATACGGCTACGGTTCTTCTTAACTTGCAAACTGGCAAGGTAAGGCTACTTTAAGGTCTATGGTTTGTACAACAGAGGTGTTCATAATATATTTTGAAAGAAAAGTGATTTGTAATGTCACGGAAGCCAGGAGCTCTGTCGAGCTGTTAGGCTGAGATAGTGTTTTTATAAATAGACCTTACTATAAACATACCATAGAAATATGTACCATACTTACGTCTTTGCAGTATCTACAAAAGTTGAGGGAATGTTCGAAAAAGTTACCGTGGTCCTAGAACGCAAAGCTCGACTGTAAGAAAATAGGTCACTTTTCGTCAGTAAAGGTCTGACACGGCCTCTCGCTCACCTAAGAGCGGGAGAAATTATTTGAAGTCTTACCACCTCAAAAAAAAAAAAAAAAACAGAAATTGGCAGAATTACTCTTCATCTAGAGCCGCACTAGCATCTAAGGTTTCTTTTTATTATGCATAGGCTCGCGTTTGACCATCATCTCACCTGATGGTAAGCGATGACGTGGCAGATGATGGAGCACGCTTGACTAGAAGTAACCTATTCACTTTTGATTTAACCTGTTGAATACCGTAATTAGAGACACAATAGAAAGACAATAGGTGTGCGGACGCCGGCGTCCTCTCGGGGAATAATGAATTAAATACTCCTAGGTCATAGCTATCAGGAAACACAGACTCCAGCAGGAAATTTCACTCCTTAGCTGTACTGTACGCACAATTAATGGGTTTCCAAAACGCTTTGTTTTTGCTAAAGGTTTTTGGCAGATATCTACTATTTACTCTTCAAGATCCAACAGGAAAGAAATAATAGTCTACCTCAATCCATTACAAGATAAACCAGGCTGACTTCACACGATGTCAGCTAACTACAAAACACACAAGGAAATAGCGTTTAAGCCACTAATTCCTTGACCAAACACCATGTTGTGTCGACCTGTTAGCAGGCGCTAATAGAAATGGTCATTCATTCATTCTTCGTTCATTCACTCGGACGTAGTACGTTACATAATGAATGAATCATAGTACGATTACAATGAAAGAAGATTTATATGTTTGTTAAGATATCAAGAACTTTTTTTTTTCTCTTACTGGGGATATCATTGTATACGTCTTTCAAAGAATAAAATCATTAAGATGTGTGAAAAATACTACGTGTACCTTTGACACCCACTTGGCCATTTATTAATATAGATTTGAGTTTCTTCAACTCAAATCTCCGAATGTTATACCGCGGTCGTTGAAGCATCATTAGGTTGGTTCGCAGGTTTATACACCGTTAAATTTTGGTCGTTTTAATCCCATGGAGGATCGATTCGGATTTGGATTAAAACGACCAAAATTTAATGGTGTATAATATAATTCTCTTACTTTTTTCCAAAAAAGTAACGGAGTGGATACCCAGAGAAGAAAACAGAAGTAGGGGCCGACCAAGGAAAAGGTGAAAAGACATTTTTCTGGAGAGAGTTGGACCAGGTTGGATGACTGTGGCAAGAGACAGGAACCATTGGAAAGTAATGGGGGAGGCCTACGCCGAAGAGGCGACTACTACTTAGGGGCAAGATTTATATTATTATAAAATAGGTAAGTAAGTGGAAAGTGTGGAATTAAGTAACTCAATTTATGTAAGTAGTAGAATAAAGGCTTTTTTATTTTATCACTAATATAATTCTAGTTTAAACAAAAAAATAAAACTTGTTCGTAATACAAAACTTTTTTCTATGGATAAATTGACCAATCGTAAGGCACGATTTTTATTTTAAAACTATTGAGCCGTTAACCCTTCATTGGGTGTACGACGAAAACAATAGACGAAAAAAGGGATCAAGAGAGACCACTTCTATCCAAATTAACTTCCACACGAACCAAAGCTACTCAAAGCAAACTAAATAAACTGGAGCCCTTAGCAAATATAATGAGAATCGAACGCCCAAAACTGTACAGATATACTTCTGGAAAGGATTCCTTTTTAATCAATTAAGTGGAAAAATCCTTAACACATGACGTCCGCACTCTAAAACCCTAAAGCGTTTGGGGTGAGTGGCCAATCCCAGAAAATAGTTGATGGTGCAAACTGTAAGAGGAGGCGGGTTTGCAGCAACTTTATCACATGGTTAAAAAAAATAATAATAATATCACATGGTGAAAAAAATAAAAAAAAATAAGCTGGCATTCACTATCAAACCAGCAGCTGCACCTCTAGCCAAGTTACGACCGTTTCGTTTCGATTTTCTTACGTCGAACGCCTCGAGTCAGCCACGCCTCCGATTCTTTTGTTCTGACCACGTAACTAAGCATTGAGATAACGTCAGGACCTGCCTAGGAACCTAGGCCTGCTGGCGACGATATGGTCGATGGTCGACGATGTAGCGTGCTTGCCTAGAAGTAACCTATTCACTCTGGACTTAAAGACCCTAAGGTTGTAGCCGTCAAGAAAAGTCTCCAGCAGGGAATTTCACTTCTTAGCAGCTTGATGTGAAGTGAATGTGATGAGTGTGTTGTATTCTTTACTTACTAAGTATCATCATAAACATTTCAGCCCAAGGACGTCCACTGTTGGACACAGGCTTCTCTCAAATGTTGCCATAACGACTGGTTCTGTACGTATCGCATCCTTTGGATTCCCTTGACCCTCACCAAGTCATCGGTCCATCTTAAAGGTTCTTAAGAAGCGATCACGTACCAGAAGTTATAGATTAGTTTTGATTAGTTTTTACCTGAATATGGCAAGCAAACAGGAAAGGCAGTCTGCCTATGTATAGGCATTTACGTATGTTGCACTGTAGCGCCCAAACTATTGAAATCAAACTAGTTTTAAAGCAATACGTACGAGGGCTTTAGACAATAATACTTTTTATTAATAAAAAAAATAGTGTTTATTAAAAAAAAATACCTACCCATATGCAAAAAAATGGCGCTAGTTCCGGATGCAAAATACGCACTTTAAACGTGGAGTTCCGGATACCAACTCAAAAAACAATATCACTATTTACTATATTAATTCTAAGTATCAGTCATGTTTTTTCGGTATTCAGATTTCAGTTTTAACTGACGTAAAACGCTATTTCTTATGCTCTAAACCACACTCATAGGTAACACTCGGACCTCCAAGATGGCTTTTCGAGTGCCATTACAGAGCTCCCCAAAATGTGGAGCTTTTATTAACTGATGTTTTATTTTACATTCTGTTCGCGTATGAGCCGCCTTATCGATTTGAAGAAGACTTTCGGAGTCGTTTTAGAGCTGTGATAATGGCGGTGATAGGGTGGAGTGTTATTGTATGTGATCAAGAGGTTATTAGGGGTTTAAATGAGGGGCTGTGAGAATAGGAAGGAGCATGTAGCATGTACTATACACTGTTAAATTTTGATCGTTTTAATCCCGAGGAGCGTTGATTCAGTACATGAAATAGTATCGATTTGTAAAATTAAAATTAAAAAATAAAGTAATATTTTTTTTAAACTCAAATTAATTTACGGATGTACGAAATTAATTTCTTTAAGTAAACGAGTCAATGAACTTGTAGGTAATTGTCGGTAGTTGCGTACTAACTACCTAAAGGTCATTGAACTCGCATAGCTGACGTTCACTTTATATTTTTACCCAAAACTATTTAAAAAGGTCACAAATTGGACGCCATCGATAAAAAGTACAAAACAAGTCATTGCAGGTCATAACGGGCATCAAACTCCAGCGTACAGCTGGCTGCGGGAGTAAAACTACCCCTCAGTCGCCCGGGTGGCCCGGTGACCATGTATTTATGTCGCTAACGATTAACTACAACGGGCTTATAACTTTGTGGTTTTTCATAGTACAGTTTTGAAAATAAGTTTGTCTAAAGCATAAACCGCATAAAGCATCATTGTCTTGCTATTTTGTAAGTTAATAAAAGTAATAGCAGCATGCGAACTCTTTTGATGTCACAGCTCACATTACTGTTCCTACTCCCTATTTATGGAAAAAAAAACCTGTAAGAAAAAAAAAATGAACAAGAAAAAACTAATCATTTTTTACAGCAAACAAATAATATCCTTAAACCTCTGAAACTTACAGTTTCATTCAACTAACCCTCTATTGTACCCTTATAACATTGCTTACACGTGCGATCCAAACCCTCCAACGCCGATCATCAAAATGCAATTACAGAAGCAATACCAATAACAATATTACTTTTCTTCGATCTCAAAGATTCAATATGGCCGACAACCCATCAATGAACAGATTACATTTAAAACAATCCTTTATTGTAGATTCAATAGCACTCAAAGTTAATTAATACTGTGATGAATCTGAGCCCTTGCTTGACAAAACACTTCAGTAATAGTGTTGCTTAACGTCTCCACGATCTCGGAATTTTCTGTTTTCCCAGGATTTAAACAGGATATTTCGCAGAATAATGGGTCTTTGATCTAATGTCCTGATTCGGAAGATTTCGTGACCCTTTTCAGACAATACTATCTGTGATTTTGTTTTGATTCTGTCCGCTTTTTTATAGCAAATTGGTGCTGAATGTGGCTTTGCGTTAAGGCGTGTATACTTGAATTCTATTTACCTACAATTAATTCAAATTAACACAAAAATAAGCTTGACGATGACAAAAACCTACACATACACACAAAACGTTTTTTTTTAGGTGGAAAAATCATCGCCCTTGGTCGGAGCTGGGGATAGTATCAGGACTTTTACAGACTAAAAACTTACTCTTGTTTCTTTTTTGACTTCATTCCAAGGCCACACACACATTACCCATGGGCCCACTAAGCTTCGACCCTGCTGGGCCCCTACGGTTTGCTGATATCTCCTTGAGGCGCGCGTGGTACGATATTCGTGGCGTGAGAGATCGTTGCCGCCGATCGCCCCTTCTACCATGTGCTCCACCATGTCATTCTGGGCACAAAACTTTTCGGGAACAAATTCATTGTGCCTAAGGAGTGGAATTTCCATCGTCGACCACATCATCGCTTTCCACCAGGTGAGATAGTGATCAAGCTCCAGCCTTTCAATAATTAAAAAAAAATATATCTAACTATGCTTCTTTTTATTGGCAGCCACGAAGTCTCAACTCATTTGGTCTACTTTTTGCAGTGAACCAAATAAGACACGTGCCCCAAATTAACTCCCAAAACTTCACCGAAATTGATTCCCAAGTGTTAATCAATCATAGTTTACGCTAAGTGCTGAAATAATTAGGGGGAATTAATTTAGTTTGTACTTCGTATGTACTGAGGAAACTTTGGTGCAAAGAGTAAAGTATGAGATAGTACAAGAGTAGTTATTAAGACTAGTAACCACAAACTAAGATGGCTAGTAATTGATTTTCAGATTGTACTTGAGGGTTTATATCGTTGTTTAACAACCCCTTAATTATTATATGTAGTGTGTTAATCCATTTCTCATTTGCGTTTCTTGTCGTTAGAACAATAAACAGTCACAATTGCAAGCAGAAACATTTAGAAATCTAAATGATGAAATGAAAATTATGTCCTAAAACGTCCACTGTTAGATATACGTCTACCCCTCGTGTCGCCACATCGACCGGTGCATCTAGCATCCATTGGTCTCACGACCCTTAACAGTTCATCGGTCCTATTTGTGAGAGGTTTTCAAATGTTAAGTCTTCAAGTACTCGGTCGCCATTTCAGAACCTTTCAGCCCAATCTGCTCTGTTAACAATGTACCCTGCTCATTACCACTTAAAGTTTGACCATTTTTTGGGCTACATTGGTAACTTTGGTACTCCTGCGAATATTTTTATTCGTGATTCGATCACACATGGGAACTCCAAGGATATCCTTTTCCATGCCAATATTATAAAGGCAAAAGTTGGTATGTGTAAGTATATTTGTTACGGCCTCTTGCTAGTGAATGAAATCTGGCAGAACAGGATATAGGACTCTTTTTGTTCCGGGAGTATGTTCCTTTGAGATAATTTTCGAAATAGACGTTGGTACAGCTATTGGCAGATACGGAGTTATATCACATTCATGAAATGCTTTTCAAAGTAACAAATGCGAGAAAAAATCATGCCCTTGTGAACGAGACTAATCAAACCCAACAACAATGTGACAACAAACACAAAACAAAAGAAGAGGACTCAAAGAAGAACTTAGTTAATAACTTATCTTGCACTTTGACCTGCAAAGCAAAAACAATTGACATACTATTAAGCGCTGCTGAATTCACAAAGGGAATATACGCATGAATATGGAAGTGCTTACATCATCCCGACATCCACCACCCGTCCCGGTAACAGACAGCACTATCCCGGAATTAATTGAAAACGAACATTACCGTTCAATGGAATAACAGAGCACTGTAAATGTTAATATGGACCCTTTTGAACGTTCACTGACTGTTTTAGATTATAGCTCCCAATACGGTGGGTGAAATGCGAATGATATTTCATTACAATTCGATTCTTACGTTTAGAGATATTGATGAAATGATAATAGAGGAAACCTTTTTGAAAATATGTCGTGGGGTTAGAAGATGAGTGATTTGATTCAATTAAAGGATATGGCTAACGACGCACGTGCGTTTTTGATATAGCCGCTTGCGCAGTACAAACTTCAACTTAAATAATGAGGGGAACCTGCTAGTAAGGTAGATAATAATGAATTTAAGGTGATGATATAGAAGCCGATTCGAGTCAAACTATTGAACTTGAAATAAATGATCCAATCGGTAAAGAATGCTCCAAAGGCAATTCTTACGGAAACAAATCTTGTAAGATCTCTATCTTCAACAAAAAGTTATTATATCCACAAAATAACATCTGTAATCTTCACGATGGTAACAAAAAAAAAAAAACAAAGTCTTGAACAGGAAGTCAGCAAGATTCAACATCCTATTCCCTGTATATACTCGAACTAAGAGGCAATCCATTACTTCCATCGCATAAAGAATTATCCCTTCAAACGCTGGCGAAGGATCCTCAGGTTTATCGGAGTTCAGCTCCAATTATTCCCTTTTGATGTCAAGCCCTTGTACCAAGAGGCAAAGGCTTCGCAGAATTCGCCTGTTTAATGTGTAAAGTGTGTCGGTATTTCGGCTAAATGGATTTCGTAATAGGGGGGCGGGATTTTAGAATATATGTAATGTACTGAGTGATTTTGGCCTGTGTTGTGGTTATACAGATTGTTCCAATTTCAAATGTCATTACGTCATTAGATATTCGATACTGATATTTTGTTTTGTGTTACGTCATTAGTTAGATATTCGATACTGATATTTTGTCTGTTTTACTTAAATTTAGTTTAATTTCGAATTGGGTTTTCTTGAATTCTAGTGTATTTTATCTTTGTTAATGACCCTGTTTAACAAATGTTTTCGATCTTTTGAAATTATTATCCGAGTCCTTACTGTTTTTTTTATTACTTTACTATGAACACAAAATAACTGTTTATAAATAAAAGTTTTCCATTGTTTTGCATCGCTTCGAAAAATCACATTCGATTTTACAAATTCTCAATTTGAAACGATGAAAGGTTTTTTTATGGTAGGTCTATCATCCAATGACAAATCCCGCCCTTAGGCGGAGCGGGAAGTAGTGTCAGATTCTTAGTGACAAAAAAATAATAATGAAAGTTTAAAATTTTGTCCGTCTGGCTTATCAATGTGTTATTTACTAACTTTAAGTTGTATTTATTTTATTCATGTTAGTCTTAGCCCATAGATAGTAAGGTATCTATCTATGGGCTAAGATACGTGATAATAAACCATTTATATTTATTTTTATCTTTTATTTTATAAAAATCAATTGTAAGGGCTAATAAAAAAAAAAGTTGTTATATGCATAATGGACATAATGGAACTGTTCAACTGCTTTGGCTGTTTTTTTTTTTGTTGTATTTGTAACTGTGAGGACACAGTTTTTTTTTTATCCACACGGTTAGTAAAACTTGCACCCCGGGGAAACCTAGTCGAATCCTTAGCTTGGAATACAATTCACAATAATTTTAGTTAACAAAATAATTTAGGATTATTGACACACGCGTGATATTTTGATACAATTAGCAAAAAACCATTGTGACTACAGTCAATACTATCATCGATTTTATTTTCAACCTGAAGAATATTGAAAAAGAAATTGTTCACGAGTCATAGAATAAGTCGTAGACTAAGGCTAAAGTTAAAACCTTGACTAAACTAGTCTAGTCTTCTGACTTTAGGTACATCTCTAGTTTCATATGTGACATAAAATAAAAAAATGCAGTTTTTTTTTCAATCTCACGTAATAATATAAATCACATCAGATATTTTTTTATTGTCAACTTGTGTAATAACATATTCTTTTAGAAAGCCACCGTTTTTTTCTTCTGCATTAAAAAAGATTTATTACCTTTCCGCATAATCTAATTTACTTTTGCCTCTGCTCGTAAATTGCTAATAACTGTTTCCACTTATCTTCTAGCTCAGACGTCCCAGCTTTTGCCTCGGTATCCATATTACTAATTACATTCCGTTTGAAACCGCTAGGGAAAAATTCTGCACGCAATACGGCAATTGCTCTCCAAACGACTTTAATCGCGTTCTAGGAAGCCTTTGGTGCCTAATTGATACCGAAAGTTGCTTATGAACTTTCAAATTGAATTCTTCTTCTTCTTATCTAATCGATGATAAAATCGTTAAACTGTTGGGACCCAGTATGTGGCTACGTTAACTGTAGCAGCGGTGGCACTCATTAAATCATCTATAGTGTAGGTGTATGGGCACTTGGTTTTATAGACCCGTAGAATACTCAGTTTTAGGTAGGTAGTTAGGTAGTTAATTTTAGTATTTTTTATTTAATATCATTTTGTCACTAAGAACTGGAATTAAATTGAGCTATAATAAAATTGGGAGGGCGCTGACTCCTGACGTACAGGCCTGCCTAGTTCGGGAGTCAGAGGCTTCTTAAACTGTATCAACCTTATAATTATGTAAAAAAAATATAATTATAGTGTTAGTGTGGTGCCCCTGTTCAAAATATGAGACAGATGTTATAGTGCCCCAAGTGCCCATACAAATTTAATTGCAACTCAGTTATCAAATGTACAAACTACCATTTTATCAATGGTGATTGTTAAAATTGTTAAAATGATTGGGATGCGCAACCCAAAATGTTTTAAATGCTCTCGCTATCACAAATGTTTGGTATGCGAAACCAAGAATGTTTGGGACGCGCTTCCAACATTTTTGATAGGGCATCACATTCTTGATGCGAAACCAAAAATGGTAAACTACCACAATGTCACTTGATCAACCTTTACATTTTAAAAGTGAATGCTTTAAAAAGACCCAGCTCCGGCAGAAACGAGATATGTTTCAAATTATCTATATGTTATCCACTAGTCTGCTTCTACTAATATTATAAAAAGGAAAGATTTGTGGAATAGGAATAATTTCATATTTAAGCCTTGTTCAGTGCCTGTATATTACTTTATCAATAATTCAATTTGGACATTCCATTCAAGAGATATGATGATTTGAAAAATGTATTAGAAATAAATAAAATCGTCGAATGGTTTTTAGCCGGTCTTAGATAAAATATCTATTAATCCTCATGAAAATAATTTAGGTTGTGCTTTTTGCCTTTTAGTGCTTATTAATTGGACAAATGGATAAAGAGATTTTTTTTTTATATTTTATAAACTAGCACTTGACTGCAATCCTACCTGATGGTAAGCAGTGATGCAATCGTCGATGGTAAAGGGCACTAGTTTATTAAGAGCCTATTCACTCTAGCCTTGAAGACGCCTAAATTATAATTGGCCGGGAAAACCGCAGCAGGCAAATTGTTCCAGTCCCTCGATGTACGCGGTATAAACGACGAGGCAAAACGCTTAGTCCGGACCGTGGAAGTTTCAACAACGTAAGGGTGGATATTCGCCGTACGCCTGGTTGTTCGATGGTAGAAAGGCGATGGCGGTATAATGTCATGCAATTCCCGCGCACACTCTCCAAAATGCATCCTGTAAAACACCGATAATACGAAAATTATAAGCGCACGCACAGGGATTTAGCGCCAAACGCTTCATATAGCACTCTACTTGAGTTAAATACTTACGCGATTGTCGTAGCTAGAGCTGTACAAAAAAGTCGAGCTTTATATTAAAAAAAAAAGTCGTTAATCTGAACAAATTTTACTAAAGAACTGGGCCACAAGTCTGCTATTACAATAGTGTCATTGATTTCATAATGGTTGATTTTGAAAAGTTTGGTAATCTACTAATATAATGGCGACCCCAATGATCAACCACCGATACTCCATTGAGAGAAATTGCATAGAATGGTAATCTCGTACTTACCTACATAATGACAAATGAATGTCTGCCAAATACTGATACATTAGCAAAAACAAAACACTGAAAACGCCGGCCGGTAGCCGCTCTAAATAAACAGTAAGCAGTAATGTCACTTTGACTTTGACAGCTAAAAAACCACAGACCGACCAATGATCGAATTTGCAGATTACGAACTTTTAGCAAAATTCCAATGGAACCGTGTTGGAATGACGAATTTATAAAAATAGCAGACTTGGCCCCCAGATCCTTGAAACGGTTAAGGCATAAACTTTAATAACCATGAATTTTGTGATCTCTATTTATGTCATGATTCCAAACTCTGTTCATAACTAGTCTTAAGTAAGATTACTAAAAGTAAGGCTTCCTCTTCATTTCTAAAATAAAATGTTTTTCACTGGTTATGTCTAGTTACAGTGACCGACATGTGGGTGTTCACTGAAGACAGTACTTATTATTATTATCTATTTATTTACTTGTCTCAGGATCCTGAGGTCCTGGACCTGTGGAAGGCATACGAGGGGCTGAAACCACCTCGCAGAGGCCCTTTACATCAAATTAATTGAGGTTGATACCAACCGACGATTCGAAGGACAAGCCTCGGTTGGTGAAATAATTTTATTAATATTAATAATTATTCCAGCATACCCGACCAACTGTGGGCAAAAATAGTACAAAGTTGGTGCCCTAAGACAGTGCGACGTGGTCGCGGCAGACCGCGAAGGAGATGGCGCGATGAGCTAGATGGATTCCTCCAGAACTGGCAAGAGGAAGCACAGGCCCGTGAGAGGTGGAAAGCGTGGAGGGAGGCCTTTGCCCAGGAGTGGGACAGAACAGGCTAATAAAATATATATATATATATTATTATTTAATATATTCATTATTAAAGAAATGAATTTTGTACATGCGTATTGTGGAATAGAGAAGTTGGACTGTATTAAATAGCTGGTGTTGGTGGTTGTTCTGTATGAAACTCGGTTTGAGCTTACCCAATCTTGGAACAAAATAACGAACGACAAAGCCAAAGAACGTCTTACCTTTATCGCCTTTTCAGCCTTCCTCGAAGTACTCTGGATGAAGCAGCACTGTTGAAGCTGGTTACTGATCACACAACACGGTTATGCTCACTTTGTCCCTTGATTTATCGATTTATTGAGGAGCGCGCTCAAAAAGAAAGTTACCGCACGGCGGCCCGATTTCAACAACACGAAAAACCGGGAGAGGGCGCTTGTCCTGTCATCTAAGCAGCCCGCTATTGGCTGATTTCTGGCATATAGGACGCTCCATGATCTTTGCGCCGTCAGCTGAACCAATCATGGGTTAGAATACAGAACATACCCCCTACCGAAACCATAGTGATGGTTTCCTAAAAATGAGATTACTATACTATCTAGGACATTGATAACTAATCTTAAATTATACTCTAAATTAAATAAAAAACGTTTTATTTGAAATTAATTGGCGTAAGCTAATAGGGCAAGTTTATTTATAGGTCTCTGTAAGACACCCTTTTCTGTGCGCAGTGTCACGCACCTAACTATTGAGTCGGGACCGGGATGTAACTTCTCAATCTTGCCGAGAGGCCAAGTGCAAGAGGGAACATTGTCAGTTTTAATTATTACTAAATCTCCAACTTTAGGATTAGAAGAAGAGATAAACCACTTGGCTTTCTGTTGTAAAGTGTTTAGATATTCATAACTCCAACGTTTCCAGAACAGTTGGGAGCACTTCTGGATATACTGCCACCGTGACAGCCTATTGATATCAATATCTCGCACGTCGTACTCAGGAATGGAGACTAAACTTCGTCCAATTAGAAAGTGTCCGGCGGTTAATACGTTAAATTCGTTGGGGTTGTCACTTGAAGGAAGCGGACACAAAGGGCGCGAATTCATTATGGCTTCTGCCTTACAGAATATCGTAGCAAGTTCCTCAAACGTTAAGGACTTTTCCCCTACACACCGCACTAGATGATATTTGGCTGACTTAATGCCCGCTTCCCAGAGACCACCCATGTGAGGAGCACTGGGAACATTAAATTTCCAATCAACCTGCCGTTTAGCGCAACCACCCGAAATGTCATCTTGATTCTCGCGCCAGAACTTTTGTATCTCCGACAGATGTCGGTTTGCGCCAACAAAATTAGTTCCACAATCAGAATAGAGAACAGCGCACAGACCTCTGCGAGCCACAAATCTATCCAGGCATGCGAGAAAACAATCAGCGGAGAGAGAAGACAACACTTCGAGATGTACTGCTTTAGTTGAAAAGCAGACAAATAGTGCCAAGTACGCTTTTGTCACTTTAGCATTACGACGTAAGCTTTCTTTAATTAAGAATGGACCTCCGAGGTCAACTCCGACGTTAGAAAATACCTTATTAGGTATCAATCGAGTTGTTGGCAACGGGGCCATTTCAGGCTGAAGTAACGATGGTTTACATTTAAAGCACGTTTTACATTTAGATAAAACGGATCTAATAACGCTACGAGCCGATAATATCCAAAAGTTTTCATTAACAACACTTTGCAAGGTTCGCGGTCCAACATGTAAATATTTTTCATGTAAATATTTAATCAATAGTTTTGTAAATAAACTATTTTTAGGGAGAAGTCGCGGGTGTCTAGCATTATAAGGAAGTTCGGAATAACCGGTGCGACCCCCTACCCTGAGAAACCCATCGCTATCAATGAACGGAGATAATTTTCGTAACGATGGTACGTATTTTTTATCTGTTATCATTTTAATTTCCGTTTCAAAGTAAGTATTCTGAACTAGCTTTATTAATTTATCGCGTGCCTCGTTCAGTTCACGGGTTGATAACACGTGTGATTTAGCATGGGTGGGTATATCACCCTGTTTGCGAGTCAATCTTAAAATCCAAGCAAAAGATCTTTGCAATTTGGAAAATGACGAAAATTGTGCGAAGATTCTATCACAAAATTCCATTTTAGTTTCAATAATATGATCACTAATATTGTGATTCAGCAACAAATTAGTGGAAGTTTTTAATTCCGGTAGTTTATGATTGCTTTCATTCACAAACACCGTCAGAGGCCAATCGACGTAATTTTGATACATCCAATCGGCACCCTGTAGCCAACGTGGGGTGCAGTCTATCAGTTGCGCCGGAGACGCTCCACGCGAACAAATATCTGCTAGGTTATTTTCGCTGCCAACGTGCCGCCAAAAATGAGGGGGTAAGATTTCAATAATTTGAGTAACTCTATGACTGACAAAGGTTTTTAATTTATAAGGTTCCGTTTGAAGCCAGGACAGTACGACTGTCGAGTCTGATACTGCAGTTATTTGGTTAATTTTAATTCGAGTAACAAATGTATCGCAAACGAATTTTATTAATTTACTTAATAAAACCGCTCCCATTAATTCTAACCGAGGGATTGTTACGGGTTTTATTGGTGCTACTTTGGATTTCGCTGTTACTAGACGAACCTTTGCGTTACCCTTTTGGTCACGACTGATGACGTACACGCAGGCTGCGTAACCTCGTAAAGAAGCGTCACAAAATCCGATTAAATCACAAGTCGTTTCGCCCGGTAACAGCATATGGCGTTCGATACGTAACTCGCTTAACCGCGGAAGTTCAAAAATAAAGTGCTGCCACGATTTTTTAATGTTATCTGGCCACTTATCGTCCCAACCAATACCTAGCTTCCACAGATCTTGCATAATCTGCTTAGCTACTAAAATGCATGGCGCGATAAAACCCACGGGATCGTAAATCGACGCCAGCAGTTTTAGTACCGATCGCTTGGTTGTTTCATTGTCCGATAAATTAACTGAAAATAAAAAATGATCGGATTTTGGAGTCCATTTAAGTCCTAAGACCTTAATAGAACTGTCGTTTTCGTCTTTAACGAACGTTACGGAATTTTCCCTATTTTCAGACGGAACGCGTTGCAGCAACTCCTCATTGTTACTCATCCACTTTTTTAGCGTAAAGTTGGCACTTTCAAAAATACCTATTAGTTGATCTTGGACTAGGCTAGCTTGCTCAAGGGTTTGGCATGAATATAAGATATCATCCATGTATATTCCCTCACGGAGGACCTGAGCAGTGAGGGGAAAACGTTCACCCTCGTCTTTCGCTAACTGGAGCAGCGTGCGAATAGCTAAGAATGGAGAACAGCTGAGTCCGTAGGTTACAGTTTTTAATTCATATAATTTAATTGGATCGTTAGGGGATTCCCGATATAAAATGTGTTGATAACAGCGATCTTCTTTTCTTAAGGCAATAGCGCGATACATTTTACAAACATCACTCACTAAACAATATTCGAATAGCCGAAACTTCAAGATTATTGACGCAATGTCCGGATACAGCTTAGGGCCGACCAATAGAATATCATTCAACGAGACGCTTGTGGTGGTTTTCGCAGACGCATCAAATACTACTCGCAACGGAGTTGAGGTACTACTAGGTCTCAAAATACTGTGATGTGGAATAATGTATTTACTAGGCTGATCACCCTGATAAAGTTCCATATGACCGAGCTTTTCATATTCACGCATAAATTCCTTATATTTGTTATTCAACTCAGGTACACGTGCGAGTTTACGCTCCGAGTAGATCAGTCGTCGCTCGGCCGCGGCACGCGATTGTCCCAATGGCGCGGGGTTAGGTGCGAACGGCATTGGAACTACGTATTGGCCGTTCGACTCCCGCGTATGTTCATGAGAAAATATCTCCTCGGCTAGTTGATCCATTGGACTTGTTGACGGGGTACACGGCACCTCTTCAACTTCCCAAAAATCACGTAATGTTTTGTCAATTGACTGTTCGTCGTCATACGAAACTGATAAATTAAGATTTTGCGATTTATATTTATTAAACGGATATAATTTTCCGCTAACTACATCACCAAAAACTGTTTTAATCACACTAGGAATACCATCCCTAATTACGAATGGTTTATCAATAATTATATCTGGGACTATGTCATTCCCCAACAAAATATCTATTCGTGAACGCTTGAAAAACAATGGATCCGCCAACTTATAAGTTTTATATTCGCTAATGACATTTTCAGTAAATGAAACATTAGGCATATCCGCGGACACCTTTGAAATAACTACTAAATTAACTCGAAACGTCGGACCACACGCCTGTCTTGGTTTCAATGTACACGTGACCATTCCTTGAGTTTTTACTACCCCTCCGCCGATCCCATGAATAGTAAAAGGGCATTTTTTACGTTTTAATCCTAGTTTTTGAGCACACTCAGTTGTTATAAAAGAACTTTGTGCCCCGGAATCTATAACGGCTCGACAATCGTGAAACTGACCCACACAATCAATTACATGAGTGAGAGTAGTACCTAGAACTACCTCATATTCACACAGGTTATTACTCATGAATGATTGTTGTGTATTTGTGCATGTGACGTCACTTACGAAGCGACCAGCGTTTAGTGCGAGCGAAGGAGACTGCACCGTCACGGACGATGTTCGCGCGCTATCTGATAACGTATTATCTTTATGCAACAAATAATGATGTGGTTCTGCACACACCCCACAACTCATTGTGCTTTTACAAGCATTCGATTGATGGTCAGATTTAAGACAATTATTACACAGTTTTAGTGAATGAACACGGTTCATTCTTTCATCGACGGACAATTTACGAAATTGATCACATCGATAAATCATGTGATTTTGTTTACAAATCACACAGCTTAAGTTTGCATTACGGTTATTAATATTTTGCGGAGTTCGTGCCGTATTGAGAATCGACTTTGACGAAGATCTCTGATTTTTATTTTGCGAATGGTTATTACTAGATTTCGACGGGTTATTAGTAGCCACATTTATAAACGAATGTTCTAGAACTTTAATTTGTTTGTTTACAAACTGCATAAGTTCTTCGAAAGTAGGTATTAACTCTTGATCCCGACTTTCTTCGAATAATTTTCGCGTATGAGGGTCGAGTCTTTGTAATGCTAAATGACACAATAGAAAGTCGTCCAAGTGTTTAATATTTAATGCTTGAATCGCTTTAAGAGAATGATCAAAGGTTTCTATAAATGAAGTTAAATTCGACGAGGTATCTTTTGTTAACGGTGTAAAGTTCAACATTTTATCGAAATACCTACATGCTAGTGTTCTGTGATCATGGTATTTATCAATCAAGCTTTGCCAAGCTAATGTGTAATTTGCGGCAGTTATCGGCAGTTTTTTAACTATATTTAAGGCAGGGCCCTTTACGCATGAGAGTAAATAATGAAACTTATCGATATCTGTGAAATTTCGATTGTGAACTAATGATAAAAACGTGTCATAAAAGGTCATCCAATTTTCTGTTTCACCGTCAAATTGAAATAATGATATCTTTGGTAACGCGGGTTTTACTAAATCCTGTTTGTCTATCGCAGGGAAGAAATCATTTTCCAATTTAGAATATTTACTAGCGATTAACTGGCACGCATTATACATTTCGTCAAATGATTCAAGCTCACTTGTTGACATTTTCACTTTAGTAGGTTTTAATTGTACTTCTATTTCGAACAAATCAAATATGGTGGATTCAAATCTCAGGCGGACACTTTCCATTTCAGACATTAATACCGTAAACATTGGCAATATATCTGGTTCTGTTCCCAACTTTTTGGAATAATCATAAAGCTTTTGTAATTTTGCAAATAAATATTCTTTCCTGCATGTTAACGTTTTTCGTTTCATTTCTAAGACCTCCGCCATTTTGGACGCGTAGGTCTCGCGCTAGCCAAATGTTTTTCCTATTTGAATCTTATTGGAAAAATGAAATGAGAATCCGTCTCGAATGGACCAGAATGTGGAATAGAGAAGTTGGACTGTATTAAATAGCTGGTGTTGGTGGTTGTTCTGTATGAAACTCGGTTTGAGCTTACCCAATCTTGGAACAAAATAACGAACGACAAAGCCAAAGAACGTCTTACCTTTATCGCCTTTTCAGCCTTCCTCGAAGTACTCTGGATGAAGCAGCACTGTTGAAGCTGGTTACTGATCACACAACACGGTTATGCTCACTTTGTCCCTTGATTTATCGATTTATTGAGGAGCGCGCTCAAAAAGAAAGTTACCGCACGGCGGCCCGATTTCAACAACACGAAAAACCGGGAGAGGGCGCTTGTCCTGTCATCTAAGCAGCCCGCTATTGGCTGATTTCTGGCATATAGGACGCTCCATGATCTTTGCGCCGTCAGCTGAACCAATCATGGGTTAGAATACAGAACACGTATATTAACTCGAGTTTTAGAAAGAAAGTACTTTAGTTTTCATTTTTATCTTTACAAATGGATAGAGTTTCATGTGCCGGATCTACCCTCCGCGGAATTAAGGGCATCATTCAATGTAAAAACTTAGTTCAAATAAACTGAGCTCAGCGTAATCTAGTTTAAGGATCCGTGTCGTAAACATGGGCAACAACAAAAGAATTGAAACAGTTTAGCGTAAACTATGTTCAATTTATCGCGGTAAAACGCTAAATTTTTTTTTTAATTTTTTTATTTTTTTTTATTTTATTTAGGTAACCAACAGCGATGTAAAAAATATGTTACAGAGCAAGCGATTTACAGTAAACCATGGCCAATAACAGGTTTCCCTTTCTAACTATATAATTATACAATGCATGCGAACGGACAAAAAAAGAAAGAAAAATCAAAATAAATGTACAGTTAGAATATTTGATGTTGATTTTAGAAACATTTGCTTGATGTGAAAAATTTGAAAATTACGTTTACAAAACAGATTACATTATGGGATATAATATATAATTGCTAGTCACTTGCCATCCCTTATCGTATTAACAATTAGTTTTTTGAAAGTTGGTTTATTGCAGTTGAATATATCTACTTGAAAGAAATCTGTGTTATAAGTTCGAGCAATGCGAGTCATTACACAATTTTTAGCAAAATTAGTGGAATGTCGAGGCACATACAACATTGACGTGTGACGAGTGCGCCGCAAGGGAGTGTTAAAACCTATCTGTGCGACCAACTCCGGGCAGTCTAATTTCCCATTGATTATATCATAAAGCAAACACATGTCCATTATTTTACGTCTATCTTCGAGTGTTAGCAGACCGTAAGTTCGACAGCTTTCTTCATAGGATATAGGAGGTTTACGGAGACGATAGTTAAGATGGTTTATAAATTTCTGTTGAACTCTTTCTATTTGATGCTTATATATTATATATTGGGGGGACCAGATTGGGCACGCATATTCTAAGACGCTACGCACATATGCAAAATATACAGATTTAAGTGCCTCAATGTTATTAAATTCCTTACAGGACCTAAGAACAAATCCAAGGTTCTTGTAGGCTTTTGCGCTAATAAAGTCTATGTGATCTGAGAATGATAATTTACTGTCAAAAAGAACTCCTAAGTCGCGAACTACCTTAGTTTTTTTTATAATAATTCCATTAAAATTATATGAGTAAACAATGGGATCCTTTTTACGCGTGTAACTAATACATTGACACTTAGTGACGTTTACTGTGATTTTGTTTTTTTTATAATAATTGTTTAAACTATTAAGGTCTTCTTGAAGTGCCCTGCAATCATCACTTGAGTTTATTCTACAGAATATTTTTTTATCATCCGCGTACATTAAATGTTCAGAGTTTTTAAAAGAATCAGTGATGTCAAACAAATACGCATTATAGAATAAAGGTCCTAAATGGGATCCCTGGGGAACACCACTAGGGATTTCAATGAAATTAGAACGGTATCCTCCTATTACTACTGCTTGTGACCTTTTGAATAAATATGACTGAACCCATCGTAATAGATCCCCGCGTATACCCAGTCTGTATAACTTACTGAGCAAGATGACGTGATCCACGCGATCGAAAGCTTTTTCAAAATCCGTGTAGATCACGTCAACTTGCCCGCCTTTATCTGTATTCTCGAGAACAAAGCTTGAAAAACTAGCTAAATTCGACACAGTCGAGCGATTTTTTAAGAAACCGTGTTGCTTGTAAGATATACCTTTAAGGATATATGGATAGACAGTATTGTATACCAGTTTTTCAAACACCTTACCAATTGTATTTAGTATTGAAATACCCCTGTAATTTCCAATAAGTGTACGCGAACCTTTTTTGTGAATTGGAACAATGAGTGCTTTCTTCCATTCACTTGGGAATGTGCCTTCTTTTAACGAAATATTAAAAATAATACTAATTGGAGACGCTAAAGACTTTGCACAATTTTTCCAAAACACTGGAGGTATTCCGTCACAACCAGGACCCTTTTCGACGCCTAATGCACTCAACGACTTCTCCACGGTTAACGAAGTGAATTGTAAGTTGGAAATAATATCAGGACAGTGATCCTTATCGTCTGCGATTAATGAACTAGCGAGGCTATAGTCAGAAGGCTCACCAAAAACATCGTGAAAGAAGCTATTGAAAGCTTCACAAATTTCAGGTCCCTCAGAATAATTAACGTTATTGTGTGATAACATTTTTGGATAGTTCGAACCCCCACGCAGGGTCTTTACGTAAGTCCAAAAAATTTTTGGATCCTTTTTTAAACTACGTTCTATCTCCTGCAAATGTTTATTATAGCAAATCTGGTGGACTTGCCGCTGTCTAGCCCGCAACATCGCGAATTCGTCGTAGTCGAGTAAGTTTCCAAAACGCTTCCAACGTGAATGCGCCTTACTTTTTTCTTTGATTATTTTAATTAAAGAGGAGCTAAACCAAACAGGATATTTACGTGATCCTGACCTTCGATTTAAAGGTACGTATTTATCAATCCCAGATTGAATTATTTTGTAAAATGTTTCTACTGCTTCATTTGTTGACGTGTTGTCCAAAACTGAGTGCCAATCGATTTTAGAAAAATAATTATTTAACATACAGAAATCAGATTTTCGGTAATTATGTCTACAAGTAGGCAACTCACGGAGCGGGGAAACTGCAAGATCAGATATTTCGACTGTAATTACGGGATGAGGCAAATCAGTTTTCACAAGGGGCGTTAGACATTCATTTATTTTAAGCGGTAAGTTAGAGAATGTTAAATCAAGAGTGTGCCCCCTGTGATTAGGCAATGTATTGTATTGTGTTAATCCTAAGAATGTCAGTTCATTAACTAAGCGCACGGCCGCCCTCTGAACTTCGAGCGCGCCTTGTTTCAGAAAACTTGGTCCACTTGAATGCCATTCTATACATGGAAGATTGAAATCGCCCACAAGTAGATAATTACATATATTAGTGCTGAGAGTAAATACATTTGCGACACCCTGCAGGACGAAGTCAATGTCTGAGGGTATCCGGTGAGCGTCCGGTGGTACGTAGGCAGCACTAACATAAAGATCAGCTGTTGCAGACAGCGCGCGAGCCGGTATTACAATGGTCAACAATTCCGTAGCGATTGCATTCTGCTCGTGCTCGACGCACCACGCACCTAGTTCGTGTCGCGAGAGTATCATCACACCGCCACCCGAGGATTTGCCAGTCGCAGTTAAGTCACGATCCTTACGGAACACGTCATACCTATCGTCGCACAATTCTCTATCAAAAATGCCGTTATGTAACCATGTTTCCGTTATAATAATTAAATCATAAAAATTACACATAATGTTTTGATGGAATTGTGAAGTCTTAGTCCTTAAACCACGACAGTTTTGATAGTAAATGTTTAAGTTACGGGGCTTCATTGTAACGAGGTTTTTTTACTGAAAATATATCTCAAAAAAATAAAAAACGGCAGACGCTTAAACTTAATCTGGGCATACACAATTAACAACTTGTGAATAAGATAATTAAGAATAATTTCTCGCGACGGCAAGATACCCAGGGAGGAATTGCATACACAAAAATTTACCATAAAAAATATATTCTTTATCTTATAATAATTACGACAGATATACCTATTGGGTTCAATCAATAAACGAGTGGTCAATTTAACGTATTGTGGGTAAGTTGCCAAAAAGTTACATAAACATGTTGGATAGTTAACAAGTAGAATACGTGCGCCAGATGTAGGTGCGCCCCGGAGTAATGCGATATCACATGCAGTAATGATTTTATAAACGAAACAAGTCGCACTAATATAGAAGTTTTTCAAAGTAAAGTTCATGTATAGCTCCCTATATTTTTTATAAAGACAATAACTCCTAACTAAACATATTGTCATATTTTTTATTTTCATTAATAACGTTCCTTTTAACATTACAATAGTTATATGATAGCAATAACATATAAATAAAGCAATTACAATCGGATAAGAGGTCCTGCAGTAGTAAAACTCTTGAATGATCAAAATATGATACCTCAAGTGACGCACCCTCACTAAGCGCACTACCTTTACAAGATAGTCAGTGACCTTGAATTGCTCGAACAATCCACAGAACACAGTTAACATAGACTCGGCAAAAAATAACGACAAGAATAACAAACAACAAACACCGCTCTCATGAATGTTAAGTAAACCATCTTGCAAAAAATTACAAAACATAAAACAATGTAAATACATAACATTAAAAACAAGAACCAAAAGACTTGCCCAGGAAATCAAACAATTTTTTTCAAATCCTCTTCGTCCACAACAAAGATAGCTGGAGTTGTAACCGCTTTCCTTACGTGGATTTTGCAGTTTTTTGTCCACGTGAACTGGTATTCTTTAATTTTGGCTACCTCTTTGGTCTTTTTTAGAAGATTTTTATTATATACCGTCAAGTGTTCGTTTATATATACAGGAACAGCTTTGCCCTGAATTTCCAATTCCTTGGTTGAAAGGCGACGTTTACGTGCTTGATATATAATATTGTCTTTGAGCTGGCGAGTGCGTAATTTTACTACAATACTTCTTGGCCTACCCTGAATCTTGACCTTTGGAGTAACTCTGTTTACATGAACGATATCATCCTCTGATATTTTTGAGTCAGTGCATTTGCCTATCTTTAAGATAATTTCAGTTAAGTTCTCATCTTTATGTTCAGGTATGCCAACCACCTCGATATTCAATTGCCTTTCCCGTTGCTCATTTGCGTTTATATCTGATCTCAGTTTTCTATTCTGGACTTTGATTTCCGCCAATTCAGTCTTCAGGAGATTCAGGTTCTTTAATTCTTTGTTATGAACTTCGAGCTTATCCTTAATATCTTCGTATTCCTTGCTGTGAAACTGCAACGATTCATGAAATGAGGCAAGTTCCTCTGCCACCTTAGTCTGTCTAGTTTCCAAATTGAGAATGTTTTTTTTGATCTCTGAATGTTCTTTTCTGATACCGGCTATTTCTGTCTTCAATTCTTCCATACTCTCGGTAAGATTCTTCAAAGTAACATTGATCTGTGAAACGTCCCGTCCAAAATCTATTTTCCATTCCTTCAAAGTTTTAGATATCTTTTTGGTGAACTCCTCAAATGTCTGACGAAATTCATCATCATAACCACGCTTACGACGAGATGTAACATTGGTCCTTGATCCTTCAGCTGCTTTGTCCACTCCGAGATCCGCGACGGATTCCGCTGTTATATCTGACGACTCCGACATCTTGAAAGTCCGTCTGTCTATGTGTTCTTAGGTCTGTGGCTAGAGCTATAAGACAGGAGTCCACTACGACTTTAGACTGTGCGGCAACTTTGAGTTTTTGGTTCACAGTATCAATGACTAATTTTGAGTGAAACAAGAAATTTTTAAATATATTTTTTGCAATAGAATAGTGAACGCGTCCGTTCGCAACGGCTGGAGCGAGCGAGATGATGCTAAATGAAGCTATAATCCCGATTAGGCGCTTAAACTGCGTTTTTTTTTTATATAATCGCGATTAGTTTATTGGTGAATTTGGCCCTAAAATTACCAAAATATAACGGAGTTTAGGAATTCTCTCTCTTCTTCTGGCTAGACCTTCTCCCATTTATTTAGGGTCGCTAAGGAGTATCCTTTTAGATTGAAATGTAAACTGAAAACAGTTAATGATAAACAAATAGCAATGTCTTCGAGTTTATTTTTTTAATAATTCAAGTTAATCGTTTGTGAATAGAATTCAAGTATTCCTTCACAAATAATTGGAGCTTTTGTAACAAGAATATTACACTCAATTAGCGGCACCAATGAAAACGTAAATCGGAAGAGTACACAAATATTGACAAGTTGTTCTCAATTTTATTGCTAAGCTTTCAATTGGAAGCGAGTACCGCTTTTTTCCAACTTTTATAATTTACTGTCTTTGAAGTAGTTGATATTTGTAGCAAAAGACCAATACATTTTATTAGGTGTTTGATTTTTTTTTGTTTTTCCGTCGTATGTTAGAAATCGATTTATTGTCGCGACTTGTACGTAATATTTATAAAAATACAAAATCTTTATTTCTGAACCAAATAGTTTAACATAAGTATGTAATTGGAGCATCCTTTTAAGAATGTAATGCCTGTATTAGGAGACTCCGCTCTTCCTTAGCAATATACAATATTTAATAACCTAGATTTAAAGCATGCCGGTGTGTTTGTACGTATGATGGTGTGTTCCTGTGTGATGCGTGTGTGAGTGTATCAGTGTGTGTGTATGTGAGTGTTTGTGTGAAAATGTACGTTTTTTTTTATGGTAGGTAAAATCATCCAATGACAAATCCCGCCCTTGGGCGGAGCGGGAAGTAGTGTCAGACTCTTACTGACTAAAAACCTACCCCGTTCCTTCGTAGCCTATCGTGCCGGGGCCGAGCATTCCTTTCGGAAATAAACCCATGACCCCAGTAGGCTTCGACCCTGCCTGCCTGCAGTTAGCAGGCTGGGCCTCTTCGGTGTGGGCTGGGCCTCTTCGGTGTGTGTGTGAAAATGTACGTTCGTGTTTTTGTATAGAATTGGCGTACCCGTTTGATATAGTGTTTCAATTCTTATGAAATACTCATGTTTATTCCATTTTATAAGTAAGGTAGGGCCAATGATATATTATAAGGGACGTAATGCGTTACGCGCTAACATCGCAATCAGAACGCTTGGACTCGAAACTCACACATCTACACTACCTGCAGTCACTGATAGACAAGGACAGCGATAAGAGCCGGCATTGTCGTGAGAGTGAAATAGCGTTAGCTGCCGAATATGTATGATCGTCGCAACCGATGTGAAATCGGGCCGATTGGCACAATTTCAGCGGTGCACGCGCTAGTGGCGAGTCACCTGTCTTCCGCTATTTTGATTTAATCTAAGGGTCGATGGGGACGAAAGTTCTGGTGTGACGACCACGTACCTACTGGAGGACGAGAATTGGAAGGTCTTCCAAGATGGACCGATGATCTGGTGAGGGTTACGGGAATTCGATGTATGTGAGACGCATAAGATCGGTCGTTGTGGCGGCACTTTGAAGCCTATGTTCAACATTGTACGTCTTTCGGCAGAAATGATGATATTTTTATTCATTTTTATGTACATACGTTTAAAATATGTCTTATAAAACACCTATTAAAGTATAATTTACAAATATAACAGTAAAACGCCGTCGTCGGGAATTGGGTGCAAGCTACCGGTGGTCAGGGTCTCAAAGAGATGAACCTTTTCACAATTTATCTGAAGTATTCTTATTATTAGTATTTCCTTGATCCAGCTGCATAAAGAGAGCTTCCTGAGGTCAAGGCTCTTGGCCATTAAGCTATTGTTTGACCTAACTATTTGTACGATGATCGCTAAGTCCACTACCCCCATGTAGATAACCTCCTGGGCTCTCTTCATCATCAGCCTTTTTAACAATCGAAGGGATTAAGCTGCTCTTAACTTTAGCAAATGGTTTAACTTATTTGCCGTGTACTATATCCCTTTAGACCATATTATAATAATATCTTTTGTATGAAGTACAATTTTGCTTTGCACACATTCGAACTATCTTTTTCTAAACAAACAAATGTTTTATGATTTCTTATATCCGCATCACAAAGTCATGTGTCACCTTTTCAAGTTTCCTATGTATTATGGTAATATGTCTGTTGTTTTTGGTAACGCCATGTGTTTGACTGGATACGATTCCTGTTACACCATATGATCCTACTCTTTGGTGCAAAAAATATTGTATTTTTTGGTCCATGAATATCTGTAAAGGACTATCTTAACATCCTCAATAATACACACATTCTGATCAGGTTCCATCACGATCACGACTATTTATTAATTATGATAATGTTGTACTTTTTCGGGTTCCGTACCTCAAAAGTAATATCCGATTTAGGCCACCGTAGGCGCGGGCTTGCAGACGGCGAGCAGTGCGTAGCTCGCCGTCCGGATCGGGCCCAAGTCGTTAACGGCGCGTAACGTTCCGCGTGCAAGGAGATGTCAGCAAACCGAAGGGGTCCAGCAGGTTCGATGCCCACTGGGGCCATGAAGAATGTGAAAATTAAGGCCTTGGAAAGAAGGCAAAAAAGGAACAGGGGTGGATTTTTAGTCAGCAAAAGTCTGACACTGTCGGAAAAGGATGAGGTGCACTAGTTTATTAAGTGTATTTATTAGTATTGTGACGACCATAACTGTAAAGGAGAAGTAGTGTATATAGAAAATAAAATATCGGTCTACATCTAGTGAGCTTTATAACAATCATAATAACAGGTATATACCTAAGTTATTTTTTGTAATATGTTATTAGTGAATAAGTCGTTGGAGTACCATATACACCGTTAAATTTTGATCGTTTTAATCCCGCGGAGGGTCAATTCGGTACATGAAACCCTATCGATTTGTAAAGATAAAAATGAAAAATAAAGCACTTTTTTTTAAACTCAAATTAATTTACGCATGTACGAAATTGATTGTTTTAAGTAAACATCAGCTGATCGAGGTCAATGAACTGTAGATAGTTAGTACGCAACAACCGACAACTCTCTACAAGGTCATTGACTCGTTACTTAAAGAAATTAATTTCGTATATGCGTACATTAATTCGAGTTTTTCAAAAAAAAAAACCTTATTTTTTAATTTTTTCTTTACCAATCGATAATATTTCGCGGGATTAAAACGACTAAAATTTAACGGTGTATACAAATAAATTTTGGTAGTTATATTATTAGTAAACTGAACGAGGGCTATATTTGAATCTAAATAAGATGAAAATACTATATCTATCTCTGTTTAAAAGTCTTAAATCAATAATAATTTGTTCTAGTCTTCGATTCGCCAATTGTCCAAAGTCATTACTTATTTATGTACAATAAGCACAATTCCTTCATTATTCGTTACTTTTAAGACTTCAAATATCAATTCCTGCTTATTTGTTACTTTGAACAATTGAAAGGGTATACTCGTATTTAATAAAAGACAAAAATTGGAAATATCTACGAAATATCAAATCAAAAGGTCTAAAGGGAACTGGTACAAACATTCATTCTCGGAGAGGAAATTTGATTGGAACTTGAATTTTATTAGGCAATTAAAATTCACAAAAAAAAAAAAATTGCTTCAAAAGGACCTTTTTTAGATTTGAAAATGGGGAACCTTCGTTTCAATAAAATCTTTTGTTTCTGATGAATATTTTTGGATCGTATAATCTGTGAGAGTGATTAATATCTTCAATTTTAGAACTCGAAGGTACTGAAGTGATGGTAGCGGTCCAATTTTCAATTAAGCAATAGAAATTTTTACACAAGTGCAGAAAATTTGTGCGGAATTCGCAGGAGCCGTAGGTGAGGGTGTTATGGAGTCGAATGCTGCAGTGAAAAATATCCACGTGTATCTAACGACGTTTTTTAATACACTTATGAAGATATAAATAAAAGAGGGGTCGATGGTTCGAAAGGTTCTGGAGTGATAAAAACGTACCGGAAGAGGCACCGTTGGAAGGTCTCTCACAAGGTGGACCGATGACCTTGTGAGGGTCTTGGGAATCCGAGATGGACAGGAGTGGTCGTTATGACGACACTTGGGGGAGGCCTATGTCCAACAGTGGATTTCTTTCGGCTAAAATGATGATGACGCCCGAATACAATTAATTGTAACGGGGGCGAACTCGCATACTTTTCCGCACTAGTGCGAATAACAGTAAATTTCGTGCGTCAAGAAAAGGAAAAAATAAATAAAAAAGAAAATATCAATAAAGCTTAGATTACAAATAAAAAGAAATTGTTTTTTTTTTATACCACTTAACACAAGTTTCTGTCCCAAACAGAAGTGTTGCCTCAAAGGAGTCTCTTCAAAGAGTTTGAACAAAGGAACAAAAATCCGAAATTTTCAGGAAATATACCTCGATTTAATCTTCATTGTTGTGGATCCTCGTTAAGATTCGAGTCGGTTGGACAGAAGTAATTCACAACGTTCATTACAGTAACGAACGATCTATCACGATGTAGAAAAATAAAGAAGGCTAGTTTCATAGAATGAGCTAAAAGGCACGAACAAAAAATTACACTACACGGCGAAAAGGGTTACCTAGAATATTTGGGACGAAATAAGATGTTTAAGGACATGCCGGTTTCCTCGCGATGTTTTGCTTCGCCGTTTTGAGAGCAGTGGTGATGAAATAAATTACACAAAGTAATGCGTCTGGCTGGGTTTGATCCTACAACTCGTAAGTTTCCCCAACTTACGAGTTGTAGGATCACTGGCATGTTCTAGAACCAAATATTCGAAGACATGTGACATCCACCAACCCGCACTGTGCCCGCGTGGTGGATCACAGCCCATTTCCTCTCCTAGAGAGGAGGCCTGAGTCCCAGCAGTAGGAACATTATAAGGCTGATGCTATGCTAAAATGTTTGAAATAGGTTTTTTAGGGTTTTCTTTTGCTATGTGAAAAGAAAACTTTAAAAAGCTTATTTTTATTCCTTTGATCCAAACCTAATTTGGACTCTAGACAATATCATATTCTGTAGAGATAAAGAGAGCTTTTAAAATCTGCGAGATTTTTCGATACAGTTACCGCGGCTCAGGTTAGTTTTAGTCAGTAAAAGTCTGATATTCCGTCTCGCTTCACCATAAAAACAGAACGTCGTACCTACGCGTATTTGTGTGCATTTTTTAAAGGATAATATGAACTAGTGCTTGACCACGATCTCACCTAATGGTAACTGTAAGGGCCCAGCAGGGCCGAAGCCTACTAGGACCATGGGTTATGTAAAAATGAACCCCGGGGCCCTGGAACGAAGGCAATGAAAGGAGCAGGGTAGGTTTTTAGTCAGTAAGAGTCTGACACTATCTCCTGCCCCACTCAAGGGCGGGATTTGTCATTTGATGATTTTACATACCATAAAAAACCTAATGGTAAGCAGTGATGGAATCGATAATAGTGAATCGCATTATTTCATTAAGAGCCTATTCATTATTTTATTTTCGCCGGTTGTAAAGAAGAATAGAACTTCTGTATTTAGCTATTTTGTGGGTCTATGTACACTTTATCGCAGAATTGAAATTATTCAGTCGCGTTACGGTGGGTATCTCACTGTTAGTTTGAGAAATTTAAATGGAGGCTTTGAACGCGTTGAAAGCGTTGTTACGAGTGAAATGTTGAACGTTTCAGAGAGTTATACAAATTGTAATTTGGTATTCAAAAGCAAGCTGATCATGACTCTTTTATGTTATTTTGTTTGAAATAGATAAATTACGAATGATGTAAAAATACTCAATTTATACTGCACTTAATTTTAGTGGCCCAGCAGATGTGTGAAACAGAACCTTGTGGTCTTCGGACGAAGGCATATAAGAATCTCTCTGCGGTTAGATATTTTTTCTTGCACATTGGCGGATTTCGAGAGGGTGACACTAAGTGTGTTGTCATCTGTGTAATCTGTGCCGGTCCTCCAAGGCGCTGCCAACACTGATCTGTTTAGTCTGTCGGTGGCGTCTCTGAGTGCGGCTATATTGCGACTACATTTGTTACATTGGGTACGCCTGTTAAAGCAATTGTATGTGTTGATAGATAAAAAAATAAATAAAAAAATAGGAGTGGGTTTTAGTCAGTATAAGTTTGACACGCCCTCCCGCTGTGCCCTAGAGGGGTAGAAGTCATTGGATGGTTCTCCATCTAAAAAAAATCAATCAATCTGTTTCTCTTTCTTTTCTTTCAAAATCATCCAATATCATCTCTGCGCTCTTGGGCGAGGCGGGAGATAGTGTCAGACTTTTACTGACTAAATACCCACTCCTGTCCCTTCTTTGCCTTCGTTCCAGGGCTTCGGATTTTATTTTCACTTTTCTCTTGGCTCAGTAGGCTTCAAACCTGCGGGGCCCTACGGTTTGCTGACAACTCCTTGAAGCGAGCGTGGAACGATACGCGCCGTCAACGACTTGGGAGCTCATTATAGGTGAGACTTGCTTCAGGTGAAAAATGAGGACACCACGGTATATCTGTCAGTCAAAGCCCAACAGATTTCAAAATAATAAACCAAACTGACTCTGAACTCATTAAAAGTTAATCGAAACCCATACAAACTCTAAGTGAACTCAAGAGACTACCTCAGTAAGCTAACACTTTGAAACTAACGAACCATTTGCAAGAGATTTAATACAACTTCTAATCCAATAATAACCCGGTATCTAGAATATGAAGTAATTCCACAAAGGCTAAGAATAAATTTCAATTTAAAGGGAGAGGGAAGAAATTAGTTTTTATTTAACGGGGTTAGATGACATCTCCGCGCCTTCAGACACGGCGGTGCTCTGGCCAAGTAGGGCACACTTCTACCGTGTGCTCCACCGTGTCCTCCGGGCGGTCCACACAATGGTAACGGGCGTCACTTCCGTGCGAATCCGGTGCAGGAACTTTCCGAACTGACCGTGTTCGGTGAGATTCTGCGTCATGCGGAAGGTGAGGACGACGTGAGGTCTTTCCAGCCACTCCTCAAAAAGGGGACTAACCGCCATAATTATGGCGGACCTAAGCTAGAGTTGAAATTTTCATAAATGATGCCTGATGATTATGATTGATTTCTGTTGCCGCTATATCAAGTAATATTAATAACAGAATAAAATATTTGAGTAGAGCTCTCATACAATTCTAGTGATTTTTTTCCGTTTTGTGCTACGGGTGGCACGGAAATCTTCGTGCGCGAGTCCGACTCACACTTGGCCGATTTTTTTTTCTTGGGATGGGTATTCATCAAATAATTTGTTCTGCTCTGGTTGGAAGAGGTGGTGCTAGACTTCTCCTGACTAAAACCCACCCGTGTTCCTTTAGTTGCCCTTCCACGCATTTTACTATTTAAGTACACACATTTTACCTCTTTGGAAGTGTCTCTCGCGCAAACTATTCAGCTTAGAACAAAATGATATTAGGAACCTCAATATCATTTTTGAAGACCTATTCATAGACAAACACGTATGGTTTTAATGGAAAAAAAAATAGTTTTTTTTTATGGTAGGTAAAATCAAAAATTGTTGAGTTTCATTTCTAAGTATGGGGAACCCCAAAATTTATTGTTTTTTTCACAGAATATATCTACTCACCAAGTTTCAACAGTATAGTTCTTATAGTTTCGGAGAAACGTGGCTGTGACTTCCGGACGGACAGACAGACAGACATGACGAATCCGTAAGGGTTCCGTTTTTTGCCATTTGGCTACGGAACCCTAAAAACAAAACTAAAAAAAAATGGTAATTTAAAAAACTAAAAAACCCGACTGCTTTTCTGAGTATTCATGAAAAAGCCCTAAAACAAGAAAGTCGTTGTAGCAGTCGGGACCCATTACATCATAGATCTACTGACTAGACGGCTGACTTTCTAGAATGGGTCCCGACTGCTACAACGACTTTCTTGTTTTAGGGCTTTTTCATGAATACTCAGAAAAGCAGTCGGGTTTTTTAGTTTTTTAAATTACCATTTTTTATTTTTTACTTTTTTAGTTTTATTTTTTTACGATATCACTTTCACAGTAATTACAAATCTAACGACACCTCGTAAACTAAAATCCATCGAGCCGTTCAGGCCACAGAGCGTGCCAAATATTTGAATTTGGCTCCAAAAATTCGCCATTTTGTTTTTTTTTATTTTGATATACCCAGTGTCACTCTCACAGTAAATACGAATCTAACGACACCTCTCAAGCTAAAATCCATCGAGCCGTTCAGGCTGCAGAGCGTGCCAAACAATTATACATACATACATACATACATACATACATACAAACATACATACATACATACATACTCTCGAAAAACATAACCCTCCTTCTGGCGCAGTCGGGTAAAAACTGCTAGTAGGACATGTGATGAGTGCGTGTGAGTAAGTTTGTAAGTGAGTATATATATCTAAAGCAAAAGGCAATTATAGGACACAGGTGTGGTTTTGGTCAGTAAAAATCTGACACGCCTTCCCGCTCTGCCTAAGGGCGGGAGATGTCATTGAAAAGCTCCAGCAGGCATCGGTGACCATGAAAAAAGTACTTATCGGTTTTTATCATGTCCATTATTGATAATGGGGTTCCCCGAATTAATTCGTATCATCTTCCTGTTCTTGTATGTTGGGTTTTAATTTTCTGAGACTAGACTGTATAGTTACCATTAGAACTTCAAACCTTAGATAAGAATACATTTCAATTAGGTTTATCAATTCAATTTTGTAGTTAAACTAATACGTATAAGTTGATTAAAAACTCAACCAATTTTTGTTCACGATTATATTTTTTTCCTTTTTAGGGATCCGTGTCTCAAAAGGAAAAAACGGAAAACTTATAGGATCACTTGTTGTCTGTCTGTCTATCAAGACCCTTAATCTCGGTAACGCGTGGAGGTATCGAAATGAAATCAAAAATATAAACTCAAATCGGCGGTCCCTTGAAGCTGTGAAAAAATCAAACTTCTATGTTAAAAAAAGATACGGCCGTATGTAGCAAAAATCGTACATTTCAACCCTCTCAAGGGAATCAAAATTCATGGGGTACTTCCCGTTGACCTAAAACCTGAAATTTGGCATGAGGCAAGATAGGGAAAAATCTGAAAACTGTTTTGTTTACATTTGTTGTTACGTCACCAAAAATAAAGAAAACACCGTAATATTTTCGATATTTGATTCGGGATTGAACTACTCGTATTTACATTAGCTAGTTTGTACGGAACCCTCAGTGCACGAGTCCGACTTGCACTTGCCCTGTTCTTTTCTTAAGGTGGGAAATTATTAACTAGCTTCTCCCTTTCTAAATAGAGCGAGAGGGAGTTGAGTAGCTCTTTCCGTTCTAGGGCTACGGTAAACTTTCTGAACAATCCCGCCTTAAGTGGCGCGAATTTTTTTCACGGTTTTTTGCATTTTGCAGTTCAGTTTCAGGTTCTATATTCATTGAAATTGAAATATAGTGAGTTATAAAATATCACCCTCTGCATTCATTTAATAGGGTAAGACGAAGTGACCTGCAAATGCTAAAAAAAAACCCATAATACGCGGGAAATGAGTTGACTCAAAATGACCGTCGTTGCTATAGTTAAGCGTAGCCCTCCACTACGATTTAGACCCGAAAATGTGTTAAGTACTGCGCTTCAAGGTCGATCGCCTCTTTGGTTCAACTTGTAAGTAAATTTGAATTTCGAGCTTACTCGAGGGATTGGTTCTGCTTGCAGAACATTTCAAAAGGCAAAAAAACGCGATCCCTGTGCGTGAGTTTCATCACACGTGCGGAGCAAATCTGCATGCATGATGATTTCCGCACGATATTAAAAACACCTTAAAGGAGGTATGACATAATATTTATTTAATTAATCTTCTTTAATTCTTTATTGTACACCATAACAACTTATAAAATAAATGGATAACCGAAGAATAGAGAGAGAGATTACAATAGAGGGTTTTTTTTTTTTTAAAAAGGATTAAGTGTACAATTTTAAAATAACAAATAATACGAATAAAGTAATACATAAATACAAATATACTTATGTATATATTATTATATATATAAGAAATTATATATAGAAATGCTCATTGATTTTTCTCTTGAAAACATCCAAAGAAGGGCTGTCACGTAGGGAGTGTGGAAGGGAGTTCCAAAAACGCACTGCAGTGACAGAGAAGGAGCCATTCTAACGGCTAAAAGTGAGAAAAGGAGTACATGTACAGTAGCGGTACATACGCGCGCTTAATGCAACTGGCCATTCTCTAAAAGCCAACGCCGAAATTGTTACTCCCGTGTCAGTTACAAAACCCTCTACATTTGCAAACTAGAGGAGATTTAGGTCGGGTACACTGCTCTAAATCGCAATTTATAATGAATTCATGCCCTACCGACGACCTCTGGGGCTACACGTCGTTATGGTACCCCCCTGGGAATGCCTGTTAGCTTTTAATTTATACTAAGTGACCCCCGAATACCACCAAAATGTGTTTTCATTACGACGTTTTCAACCTATTTGCTTGATTCTGGGAGATTTTTATTAAGGGGTATGAGCTACCCGAAAAGCGGGAAATTCGTAACATTTTTTTTTATGTTGCAATTTTAAGTTTTTGACAACCTAAATAATTTATTCAGATTTTAAACTACCGAAATAAATTTATTTTGTAATACCATTACAAAATAAATTAGGTAAATAAATATATACTATTATAAAGCTGAAGGATTTTTTTTTTAATGAACTACTGGTTTGAATTGAACAATTCTTAAATTAAGTTTTAGATAGCTTATTTATCGAGGAAAACTGTAAACTATGTACGACCCACCGTCAAAGACAAATAGGTTTTAGGTTTCCGTACCTCAAAACGAAAATGGATCCATTAAGTATAGGATTAGTTTGCTACCCGTCTGTCTGTCTATCTGTCAAGACCATTTATCTCGGAAACGCCTGGAGGTATCTAGTTGGAATTATAACCATGTACAGGCTTGCGGTTCTTTTAAGCTGTGAAAAAATCAAACTTCTAAGTTAACGAAAAAAAGATAAAAAAACGTATTTTCCTACACTCTCATGGGAATCAAAAACTCAAAGGCCTCCCGTTGACCCAGAATCCTGAATTTGGCATAAGAGTTGTTATAGTACAGATACAGAGAAAAAATCCAGAAAATTTTTCGAAACTCCATTTGGCAATTGAATTATTTACACAGATAAGTTTGTACGGAATCCTCAGTGCGCAAGTCCGACTTGCACTTGCCCAGTTTTTTTTTAAATATCGTACTTTTAACTATAATATAACTAATAATATTTTTAAAACTCGAATCTAATTTATAGATTTATTGCAGAAACAAAAGAAACTTAAATATTTACTAAGTATTTATAATAAACCTATGTACATAAAAACTAATAACATTTTAAATAGGTAGACAAAAATGCTACAACTAAGAAAAAAAAGAAAATGGTTGGATTCGCCTTAATATGTTGTGGTTTTCAAAAATAAATAGCATCAGATTATCATGAAATGGGGAAAATGGAGCGACGTGACGATTACGAACGAGTATTTATTTTCAATTTCGAAGAATCTTGAATTATAATAATGCTGGAGAAGTGTCAAGTGCTAGCGTCTGATAACGGTTTTAACTTAAGAATACATTTTACCAATAAATACTTATTCAGGGAAATTCGACAAATTAAAATATTCTGACGATTTGAACGCTGTCGACTGTGGGCTTGCGGACGGCGTGCAATGGGTAGCACGCTGTCCGATCGTCCGGTAAACGACCGGACCGAGCCCAAGTCGTCGACGGCGCGTTCTGTTCCGGCGCGCCTCAAGGAGCTGTCAGCACAGCGAAGAGGCCCAGCCTGCTAGCTGCAGGCAGGCAGGGTCAAAGCCTGCTGGGGTCATGGGTCAGCTTTCGAAAGGAATACCTAGCCCCGGCACGATAGGCAACGAAGGAACGGGGTAGGTTTTTAGTCAGTAAGAGTGACACTACTTCCCGCTCCGCCCAGTGGCGGGATTTGTCATTGGATGATTTTACCTACCATAAAAAAAAGCGCTGTCGACTGTAAGTGTGCCCAAAATGCTGGCGGCATTGCCACGTTGTATGGCAATGCTTAATCTCTGACCGAGGTAAAAGGCAGCCCTTGGGTCACGCGAAGTGTCAACTAAGCTTTTGGATAGTTCTTTAAAAGGCGTATGAGCACTCGGACCCCACGGCCCAAGAGTTTCAACCCCAAACGGCTCAAAAATTACTGCCGATGAGGTGACTGACTAAATTTCTGGCACTAGGAGCGTCAAATTTTGCAAAAGTTTCCTTTTTATAACGTAGGCGAACACTAAGTGCTCGATTACGGAGACAACGCGCCGCGCGGTCCTTCGTACCTATATTGCCATATGTTTGTGTTTGCGCGAGCGATGACGCGGCCCGCTGCTACAATGTACGACGAAACGCCCAACGCGCCGCGTCTCCGTAAATTAAGAGAGTATTTTTCGAAATTTTCTAAGAATGAAACATGACTTCAAACTTTGTATGGAGAAACCTACTTTCAAGCGGGCGAACCTGCTGACAGATGCTAGTTAATAGAAAAAAAACCGGGCAAGTGCGAGTCGGACTCGCGCACTGAGGGTTCCGTACAAACCTATCTATGAAAATAATATTCAATTCCTGAATCGAACCTCGAAGATTATTCCGAATTGTAAAAAAAGCTTTTTGACAACTACAAATTTACAGTTTTCAGATGTTTTTTCTATATTTGTGTTACAAGGCCTAGTTTTATGCCAAACAGGATTCTAGGTCAACGGGAAGTACTCTAAGAATTTTTATTCCCTTGAGACTGTTGAAACATGCAGTTTTTGCCACATAAATGTCCACAATTATCTTTTTTCCCTTAACTTAGAAGTTTGTTTTTTTTTCACAGCATTATGGTACCGAAGATCTGGGTATACAGTTTTATTTCAATTCGATACCTCCACGCGTTCCCGAAATAAATGATCTTGACAGACAGACGGACAACAAAGTAATCCTATATGAGTTCTGTTTTTGCCTTTTGAGGTACGGAACCTTGAGAAGTTGGTCTAGTCAAAAACCGTGTGGTTCATAGCTGAACTACAGTCATTTCAAGTACACAGCAATTTTAACAGATTTTTGAGTATACATGAAACTCGACCATTTATTTGTAAAGTGCATCGCAGTGTATCAAATAGTCTACCACGGTCTGTTAATTCAACGCCAAGTGTACTGCGCTTGAATGCATCGTTTCATGTCTGAATATGTCTCAATTTATTTCGGAAATATTTTATGTTGGCACATACAAAATACGATAAAGAGAAGTGGACGGCGTAGAATGGATGCAGTTCGATGCTGGTCCAGTTTCAGTACCACTAGGGTGCACAAATTGAATTATTTGAGGAAAATGAGCTTTGAGGGCTTTACAGCCCCCGGCTCCGGTAACAAACTTTCCAAATTTCCACGTGTATCAAACGACGTTTTTCAACACACTTAAGAAGACATAAATAAAAATACGGTTAGCGTGCGTCTCTTGGAGGTTAACTCGTGACTCGTGAAGGTTGCTTAGCGCCCAGTCTGATACAAGGTAAGGTAAGCGATGATGTGGTCGATGATGGAGATTTCTTGAGTAGTTTCATTTTTGACTTAAAGACTCCAGCTATCAGGAAACACAGACTACGGCAGGGAATTTAACTCGCTGTTAGCCGTACGTGCAATAAATAATATGCGAGTTCTGGGCCTTAAGTCTGCTATTACAATAGTTTCAGAATGGTCGATCATTGATTTCATAACTGTTAATTTTGACAAGTTTGGTAATCGAGGTACTAATATAATGGCGTCATTATGATCTTTCCAATGATCAACCACTGACACTCTATTGAAATAAATGACATAGAATAAAATGGTAATCTCGTGCATAATGACGAATGAATTTCTGACGTATGCGGACGTTTATGCTAAAATTTTGACAGTTCCTTTGATCAGTGACCTGCCATTAGAACGTCATTGTGCAGTCATAGCCATTAATTTGTTACAAGACAGCTCGTGCCACAATTCTTTTAGGAGTTCACTGACCGATCAATGATTGGCCATTATGAATTAACAACGAGCGAGAGGTATGACTTACTTCTCGCTCTTCCAATCTCCAATTTGTACGATACTCGTATGAGCAACAAAAAATGTCATGCGAGATCGTGTATAGACAAGTCGAGAATCTCGTAAGCAAGAATCTTCTTTTACTATAATTTAGCCATATAAATAGACGCAGGACATTATTGCCTAGCGATTATTGCTTACTAGTCTCGTTTGGCATAATCATAGGCGAGAATTTATTTCTCACCTGTGTGTAAAAACTTTGACACGATAATGTTATGGCAATTATTGCTTGCGATTATTGCGTACGAGTTTCTCGAAAAAAACGTTCGAGAAACTCGTACCTTCTAAATTACGCTTAACAATGTGATCGTGTTGGAATGACGAATTTATGAAAACAGCAGACTAGGGCACCTGGTTGTTATTTTATTTTCCTCTTTATTTAGCTGCAAGTCTTTTGTTTTATGTGTTGCCATTTTTCTGCTATATGACAAGAAAGAAAAATAAAGGAACCATACTAGCTTATCAACATAAAATACCCTAGTAGAAAACTTCAAGAAAAATATTCAAGATACATGCATTTTTCATCTTCACAACTGCTATTCTTAGAACACATTGCGAGAGGTGGTTTCACTTACATAATATAACTTTTGCGATGTTATTACACTCAAAAAGAGTCGGCAGAAAGAAGTTTTAAAAGAAAGATTATAAATGTTGCCTTACTTATCCAAAATCGTGTGTGTATACTTAACTTTAAGATTTAAAGATTTAACGAGGCTTGCAAATTGTAACTAATGGAACATTGTCAGTTTTAGTCGGTTCTTCTCCCGCTCCACACAGAGCGGGAGAAGTCTTTTAGTGATTTTCATGTAAAAAAACTGTGCGAGTCGGACTCACACACCGAGGGTTCTGTACAAATTAATATACGTAAATAGTTGAATTCCCTAACGTACTACAAATTTAAAGTTTCCAGATTTATTCCTATACTAGTGCTATGAGATCTTAGTTCATGCCAAATTTTAAGGTTCTAAATCAACGGAACCCTATGAATATTCATTCCGCTTCAAGGGACCGCAGACCTTAGTATATTTTTTTTTAATTTTAACTTGATACCTCCTCGTGATCCCGAGATAAAGAGTTTTGACAGACAGACAGACAGCCACGGAAAACAGTGTTCCATTTTTTCATTTTGAGGTACGGATCCTTAAAAAAAGACCTGTATCTATTATTACTTATTTATTGTATACACTAGTCAACTCACACACGAAAGTTTCCGTACTACAATATTATAAAATCGAGCAAAAATGCCGACAAAATAACGTTATTTGATGGGTTTTTCCTTCATTAATTGTTATTAAGACTGTTCTCGAAACAGTGAAGGAAAATATCGTGATGAAACCGTCATGTCCTAGAACCAAAAATTGGAAGAAATGTGACATCACCAACCGTGTTGGATTACTTTGTTTAGAGAGGAGGCCTGAGTACCAGCAGTGGGAACATTAAAAGGATGATAATGTAAAAAAAAAATATTAATGAAAATTTTTAACCCTGGTTTATAAGATACAGCCCGCTGACAAACGGACGAACGAACAGGGGTTTCGTTGGCAACCTTCGTTTGGAATACGGTACTCTAAAAAATAACTGCATATTTCTTATAATCGTTATGGTAATTTTAATAGTTAGAAACGTTGTCCGCAGAACATTTAATCGTAGTGACTGCAGTATAATGCATTAGGTTCATAATTAGTTTTATTTGACTTTCCTTTTTTGGTAGCGTGCGTCATATTCAGACGGTGACGTGATTCTAATGGTTTTAAGTGAGGGACAGTTTTTTAAAGTATTTTTTTGTTTTTTTTTTTTTTGCATTTTTGATAAAAGACATGTGAAGATTGTTGCCAGTTGAGCAGTGGTGGCCGAGTGGTAACGGCCCCGACTTACGATTAGTAGGTCACGGGTTCAAGCCCGACCAGGCGCATTACTTTGTGTAATTTATTTCATCACCACTGCTCTCAAAACGGTAAAGGAAAACATCGTGAGGAAACCGGCATGTCCTAGAACCAAAAATTCGAAGACATGTGACATCCACCAACCCGCATTGGGCTCGCGTGGTGGATTACGGCCCATTCCCTTTCTTAGAAAGGAGGCCTGTGTCCCAGCAGTGGGAACATTAAAAGGCTGATGATGATGATGATGATGAAGATTGTTTATGACAGATCACAGATGGAGTATAGTATGATATCAAACAGCAAAATATCCCAACGACTGCAGTTTGGAAGACCTAAAACGCCACTGATTTCATCATCATCATCATCATTTCAGCCGAAAGCCATCCGTTATTGCACATAGGCCTTCCACAAGTGTCGCCACAATGAACGGTCATGTGCTTTTTGTATCCATCAGATCCCCGCAAACCCTACAAGGTCATTGGTCCATCTTATAAGAGGCCTTCCAACACTACGCCTTCCGACACGTGGTCGCCATTCCAGAACCTTTCGGCTCCAACGGCCATCCATTCTGCGAGCAATGTGCCCTGCCCATTGCCACTTAATTTTGACGATTCTTCTGGCTATGCCGGTAACCTTGGTTCTCTGGCGGATACCCTCATTCCTGATTCGATCACGAAGGGAAACTCCGAGCATAGCCCTTTCCATTGCCCTTTGGGTAACTTGTAAGTCTTCTGATGAGGCCCATTGTAGGCGACCACGCTTCGGAGCCATATGTCATCACTGGCAACACGCATTGGACTTTCGTCTTGAGACACTGTGACATACATGTATCTAATATATTGCCTCAAAAACTTTAGAGGAAAAAGAAAATCATCGATTCGAGAAGAAGGAGTAGCATTTTATTTTCACGTATAAAAACCTGATCAAATTCGGCATTTAAGTAGATTTTGATACAATCTCAAATGACTATTAAAAAAAATTATGTACGCCGTTAAATTTTGATCTTTTTAAGTAAACGTCAGCTGGGTGAGTTTAATGACCTGTAGGTAGTTAATACGCAACGACCGACAACTACCTACAAGGTCATTGACTCGTTTACTCAAAGTAATTAATTTCGTATATGCGTATATTAATTCGAGTTTTTGAAAAAGTTTTTTTTTTAATTTCTTTACAAATCGATAGCATTTTATGTACCGAATCGACCCTCCATGGGATTAAAACGATCAAAATTACACAGTGATAGTACTAACTATAATTGAAACTATATTACAAGATCATTGACATTTGTCTACCACACAGCACAATTATGATTGTCGGTATATGCATCTGAAGCCTGTTTCCTGTTTATAACTGCGACAAATAGGGATGGGATCACACCATAAAACAGTCAAGAATACAGTGACATCCGCTCACGATCTTTGATCCGATCCGACGATCGAGTGTTATACCTATGCTATAACTTGTATCCGCGATTTTATACCTTGCGGCAGACTCGTAAAATAGCACAACACCATTTGGTTACAATTTCAAAAAGATTTGTTTATGCACGAAACCTTAATTCTTTTTGCTAAATAAAAGTAGCCTAGTCACTCCTCATAACATCAGCTATCTAGCAGTGAAAGTCTGGTTAAAATCGGTTTAGCTCTTTCGGAGATTAGGGGGATCAAACAAACGGATAGACAGACTATCAGTCTATCGAGGTGAGAAATCATCAAATAACTCCTCCCGCTCTATCAAGCGGGAGTGTCAGACTTTTACTGACAAAAAGCCCACCCGTGTTTCTTTAGAAGCCCTTCACATCCCAGAATCGTCGTGACTCTAGAACAATTCTCCAGCTCTGATAGGCTGGCCAAAAACACAATGGCTCTCCAACAATTCGAGTACTGGCCTTATTATTTATATTATAGTAAATTAAAAAAGTTACCTTAATTTTGTTGTAGACAAATGAATAACCAGCTTCAAAACTCAAACTTGCATTTAAACTTTTAAAAACATCACAGATTATTCACAAAAAAAAAACCAGTGTAGGTACATCAAAACACAAAAAATAACAATATCTATGGCACTTTGAAATAACTGCAAAAACGGTGTTCGTTTATATTAAATTTAAAACAAGAACGCACTTTAAAACAACTGACGAACAGAGTTCGATTATTCCAAATCGAAATTCAAACGTATCGCGCGAAACAGTTCGTGTTAAGTCGCGCTCGGGTCGTACGCGGTACGTATACTGAGCTGCGATAACCGATTGCAGAGCCAGTGACGCGAACACTCGCTTATCGATGATGCAATTTTATGATGTAGTTAAAATTGCATGAAGTATGATTTTAAATATTTTGCTGTACGCTCGTTTTTGATTATATGGAATTTCAGGGTGATAATTATGTAAGATACACGCTTTTGAATAACGTCATTGATTGAAAGAGCTGCGTCATTGAAACCGCTGCTTGGTGACAGGGAGTCTGGCAATATATTTTTTAAGTCATCGTTTGGGAATCGAAACCATGCAGCTATGTTTATCTTTTATATAAAGTTTTGTTTAAATAGGTCAAGTAACAAGGTTTTTGTGAATGTTCCTAAACTCTGCTTTGTTCCGTGAATATGTTTAACGCATTTTATTATTTTACTTACTTATATTTTAGTAAATATTTTTTGGCAATTATAACACAAAGCAAATATGTTTACACACGTCTTCAAAATGTTGCATAAGTAATTACAAAGTGTTGTAGGTAAAAGGGCAGTAAGCGTGAAATCACGAGTCATACGCATGTTTAATTTTCGATAAGAGACTGCAGAATTAGTGACGTGCTTATCGATACCAATGATGGTACGTAAATGAAGACAAATTTAAAATGTTTATATTTTTCTTTTCTTGTTTTTTTTTTATTATTTTTATTTAAGAACTGAGTAACAGTAGGGATGTCTATAAGAGGTTGCATTGTGCGATTATCTGCCATTGTTCACCTAGTTTTTGCACCTCTGCATACTTTACACCTAGGTTTGTCCTCTCCACATTATAAGGTTTTAACGTAATATTAAAAATGTAGTAATCTTAGGTCTTAGTCAATTAATCATTGCAAATTAAAAGTAATTATATCAACAAGCTTTCAAGGTGACGAAAAAAATCATGTTAAACTGCAATTATTTAAGGTATAGTAGGCGGCAAATAATTTGACTGGATATTTTTTATTATTTTATTTATTTTTCGTGGTGGGGGTAGCTCGAACATGTCAAAATGTATGGAATTATGGGTGGTGGGAGCTTCCCTTACCACAAAATGTTGAGTCAAGTTATTTGTTGCCTTCGATACCGATTTTTTAAATTAGATTTAAGCATCGTAAACTTTATAAGTTTCATATTTTAATGTTCACAATTAACCTAGCTTTCTAGAAATAAACTGGTATTATTCAGTAAACATAAAAACTACCGCATCTAGTTCGTGATATAATTAATTATTAAAACGTTATAAAATATTTAAATGAATACTTATTTATAGATGAATTCGCTTATATAATATTTTCATATAATATTGCAGATTAATATGCATGCTTAAATTAATTGCTAGCTTTTGCTAGTGGTTTCGCACACATGAAAGTAAAAAAAAAAATATCACAAGAGAATTGAGATTAGAGAATAAAAATAGAGAATGTGAACTTGATGACAGGAATTTTTTTAAGCATACAGATTAAAAATAAAAAAAAAATAGCGTATATATTTAACCAATGTAATTCAATTTTTTATTGCTATTATAAAAATAGTTTATTGATGTTTTAGACTAGTGCGCCTCACCATCAACGATTGCATTACTGCTTACCATCAGGTGGGATCGCAGTCAAGCATTAGTTTATATCGATTAAAAAAAAAGTTAAACAAATGCACAGTTACATAACATGGTAGATAAAAGTAGTAATTGTCAAAATAAATTAATTATTAAAAATTATCTTCGGGATTTAAAGTCATGCATGTCTATTCCTTTTGATTATTTTCATTTTTTTGATTATTGAAAAATTAATTAAAGAAGTTATTTAATTTTTTCCTCATTTTAATTTTAATTTTTATTGTTATTTTTTTATTATAATTAAATTTATATTATTATTAGATAGACTTAATTCCTTTATTTGTATTGCTTTCAAAATGAAAAATGTAAATGAAAGAAATCACTGACTTTAGAAATACAGGCAACCTAGTTCAGGTGTCAGGGTACACTTATTTGTAAAAAAATATATTTTTTAATATACGTATACCAGGACTTTTGGTCTACCCGCGTGCCAAGTTTCACTTAAATTCATTTAGCTGTTTGGGCTTGAAGACAGGCGAAAGTTTGTACGAGTGTATGTATGTTTGTTACATACACTCGTACAAACTTTCGCCTGTCTAATATTAGAGTGATGTAAATTTAAATAAATATACATAAGTAAATGGTTTTTTAAAATAGCCATTAAGTGAATATAATGTTGTTTAAATTTATGAATAACTTATGTTGGACATTATGACTTATATGTTGGCGATTTTTTTAAATCTCTATCTCGAGATTGCATCTTTGAAAAAAGAAAGGCACTTTTAAAGACGATGCCCCGCTTGGGAAGAGCATCGCCGTGTCCTCGTGGGGGCAATCGGAGGCGATCTCTCGCGCCGGGGCTTGGTTCAAGCCATGCTCCGGAGCGAGGAGGAGTGGCAGGCAGTCGCCTCCTTCTGCGAAGCAGTAATGCTAGCAAAGGAGGAGGCTGACCGTATCAGGCAACGGCGCTCACGCCGCAGCCGCCGCCGTAACTCCGATCCAAATTACCGGCCACCGTAGACGCGGGCTTGCGGACGGCGGGCAATGGGTAGCTCGCTGTCCGTTTGTCCGGTAACAGACCGGACCGAGCCCAAGTCGTTTACGACGCGCACTGTTCCCGTGCGCCTCAAGGAGTTGTCAGCAAGCCGTAGGGGCCTAGTAGGGTCGAGGCCTAGTCTGGGGCTCTGGGAAGGTATGAAAATGCATACCAGGGCCCTGGAACCAAGGCAGGGAAGGAACAGGGTAGGTTTTTAGTCAGTAAGAGTCTAATACTATTTCCCGCTCCGCCCAAGGGCGGGATTTGTCATTGGATGATTTTACCTACCGTAAAAAAAAAAAAAAACTTTTAAAGACGAGATCATAATTAGTTATAGATACAAATTTAATATGATTATAATTATATGTTTTTAATAAAGAAAAACAATAAACAATCAAGCTTTTATTTATTTTATTGTTTATCTAAATGACGCACTAAGTTCGGTTTTACTTTTAAAAATCACATTAAAATTAATACATTGTAAAATAATATGTACATTATAATTATATTTGTTTACACTCGACTACATTAGCAGTGAGTTATTGCTCAAGTTCAAGATTAATTAGGTACTAACACATCACATTCATAAATCAAAAGTCAACTCGCATGGAGATAAAACCATTTGTGATAACATGTCTATTTATAAACATTTAAGTGAAGATTCGTAGAGTTCTTTGACTGCCTGTTTACAAATATTATTATTTAACTTTTTGAATATAAAAGCTAGTGCTAGCAAGCTTATGTCGGGTGCCAATCCATTCCATACTTTCGGAAGAGCATCGCCGTGTCCTTACGGGGGCGATCGGCGGCGGCGATCTCTCGCGCCGGGCCTTGGTGCAGGCCATGCTCCGGAGCGAGGAGGAGTGGCAGGCGGTCGCCTCCTTCTGCGAAGCAGTAATGCTATCAAAGGAGGAGGCTGACCGCATCAGGCAATGGCGCACACGCCGCCGCCGTCACCGGGATTCCGATCCCAATTTCTGGCCATCGAAGGCGCGGGCTTGCGGACGGTGGGCAATGGGTAGCTCGCCGTTCGTTCATCCGGTAACAGACCGGTCCAAGCCCTAGTCGTTTACAGCGCGCACTGTTTCCGCGCGCCTCAAGGAGTTGTCAGCAAACTGTAGGGGCCCAATAGGGTCGAAGCCTACTGGGGCCAAGGGTTATGAACCCCGGGGCCCTGGAGCGAAGGCAATGACAGGAGCAGGGTAGGTTTTTAGTCAGTAAGAGTCTGACACTATCTCCCGCCCCACCCAAGGGCGGGATTTGTCATTTGATGATTTTACTTACCATAAAAAGACCCATACCATAATAATACGAGTGGCCCTAGCTGTATGAGCGCAAGCATTATCGTGCATCAGACGGAATCTTGCGCCGATTCGCTGTGCATATGGAACCACATGGGATTATTATCCCAATACAAAACAGACGAATTTATTTTACCATCGTACTTACGCCGATTGGGGACTATTATAAAACTAAAATTTCTTTTAGTTTTGGATATCCCATTTATTGAGGAAGGTTATAAGTTATATTGGAAATAATAGGAGCGGAGACCAGAAACCAAAAATGTGGTTGAAACCGTGGAAGACAGGTAGTTATATTATTTATATATTATTAGTTACATATAAAATCAATAAACTAAAGAGAGATTATTAAAATCATTTGGTGTAAAACTTTAAAATACGAAAAGCATAATAAATATACAACTGGATTGCGGTTAGCTAGCTAATTTTCAGATTATCGCAGTCGACTACTCACAAAATGCTAGTAGCCAGTTACGCCACTCAACGACAGAGTAGGGATGGCCTACTTATCGAGTATTACTCACCGATAAAATAGAATAGACATCTTTCAATTATGATTACGTTTACCACGTGCGAAATCGATATCACACATATCGCGGAGTCAATGCCCGAACAACTTTATTGAATTTATAGACAATCTTATCTCAGTAATAATGCTATGTTTACTTCCGATAAATAATCATCAAGTTAAGTGGGTAATTGACCCATAACCGAAGCAATATATTAGTTGACTTATTTGAAGATTTTTTGCGAGAAAATGCGAAACAAATTATATTATTTTTGCTATTTCTTTACATTTTGTACAGTAAAAATATTCTTTTATCACCTTGTGCGTCTCATTAGCAGTATATTTATAAAAGATAAAAGTGTTAGCGATGTTTCGTTCAGTGATAATGTTTATAATAATAAACTGTGAACATCTGTTTGTAAGGTTAAAAAGGGCAGATTTCTAGCCATTTGCAGTGATAAAGGTCATAGGTCATTTTGTGAATGATAGATAAAATTGAGATAGGTTCTTGACACTTTGTCAACTATGTTGAGGTCTGTTTCATTCTTCTCTGGTGCAGCTGAATCTTGTTATTTTCCTGCTTGACTGACTTCCTCAACTCTTGACTGGCTCAGACTTCTAGACTACCCGTAAATACAACCAAATATCAGTACCGTCCGAAACGTAGAGGTCTAAAATTTACTTTTTAAATACCGCATTTTTTCTTATTAGTCTTAATTGGTTGAGCTGTTAAAATATAATACTAAACTGTTTTAAAGTAAACAGTATATATGTATACTAATTCTGAAACAAAATTGTTAGAATGTTTATAACATTTTTCTCCCACCGCATGAACCCACACAGTAATATTACTCGCCCCCGCACCTATTCGCACTTAAATAAATAAACTTACTAAAAAAAGATTATTCCAGCATCGTTGTATCCCATCCCATTTTTAGACGTTTTTTTCATGTACATACAACTCAATATATTTTCGCCCTCGCCCCGTACCTATTCGCCCTTAAAAAAGAAACATCGATACTCTGTATCACAGTGTCCCATCACTACTGCGGCACATTTTTCAACGTTAAGCTCATATTGTATAACACAATATATTTCAATATTCATAATGCATTCTATATTGATAACATGCATATTAGTGTAGTGCTGAATACTGTTACATGGTAGCGTTAGTTTTTAAGTGATTAAGTTGAAAAAAGAAATTATGGATGTCATTTTAAGTTAAAAATTGTAATGCTGCGGTATTTGTTAAGAGCCCTTTCACATTTCGGCATTACGCAAATTTAGGTATTTTATGCATCGAGCGGGCGGCGAACAACGTGAGCGATATTTTCATTCATGCTTCTAGCAGTCTCGCTCGCACTATGATATTGTGTATACGGCGGCTAAACGATCTTGATCTTTCGTAATTGAAGTATTCAGAAAGAGGTTAGGAGATGGACATTTTTTTTAAATGTCGTTTTAATTTAAATATGTTCAAACAAATATTTTTAATATTCTGCAGTATTCGATAAACAATCGATTGTAATATATACTATTCATAGCAAAAATAGATTTTTAAAGTTGTATATATTTATTTTTAATTCATATAAATTAGTGCTCGACTGTGATCCAACCTGATGGTAAGCAGTGATGCAATCGTTGATAACTAGTTTATTAAGTGTATTTTCAGTCTAGCCTTAATTTTATGGTAGTATGGTTGAAATCTTATCGAATAAATGAAACAACAAAATGTATTATTTATTTTATTATTTGGTACAGTCAGACATCATATTTTTACATCAGAAAAATATTTCCCGCAAAGGCATTGATCGATCTTTTCTTGAGTCGATAACTTCTGGCAGTACACATTTTTCATGAAAAGCTTTTAATTTGGGTAACATTTTTAACGACCAAAATTCGTCGTCTTTGTAGATTGTTATAGTTTTTACAGGAAAGTCTGGTCCAGTCCATATGGCAAGTATGCAGACATTTTTATTGGATATATAAAGCTGTCCTTGAATTTGGTAGAACCAGTCATGACTTTAACTAGTCTAACTTTAATAAGTTCACTATCTGGTATACTAGTAAAGTGTGAACTTTATACTAATTGAAATATTATTTCAATTAGTATAAAGTTCACACTTTATTATAACTTCAATATAACGGTATATTATACCGTTCGAAAATAAATATTTACAAAGATCAAAAACTGCGTTCGTAGTTCACACGCACACAATAGCAATGCGGCAGCGTCTACGCGACTGTCGGCGCACACGACGGTAGTCACGGTAGTATCGGAACGAAAGCGCGCGGGAAAGAAACTGACATAGGTCCGACCTCGACAAGCGCTCGCGCGATACTAATCGCAGATGACCGGCGCAGTGAAATATAAAGTGTTTTTATTTATTTTATTAAAAAATAATAGTAGCGATTTAAAAAATAAAAATAATACTATAGTTTAAGCAAATGTTGATGATTATTTTGGTATAAATTTGAAGTCTAAATAATGTAGAACTTTGGAGATATTGGGGCTTGTTTTGAAGCCTTTTCGGTAGATAATTGAATTACGTAGTTTTTTTTTTCTTTACATAAAAGGCATATAACGAAAATATTACCTGTTATGATTGAAGTATAGGATATTTGAGAGCTAATAATATTTTTGTTTTTGACTGATATTTAGTAGAATCTCAAAATTAGAGCTCAGAAATGATGTCTCCGTGAATTTTTGCCGAAACATGTATCGGGAGAAAGCTTATTACTAAATAATTAAATAATTAATCTAAAATCAGTTTTGAGGTAATTGTAGTAGAGAAAACGAACTATATTAACCAAGAAATTGTTATTTCATACGACGAACATAAAACCGAAAATTTCAACGTAGAAAACTTGCAATTTCGTGTTTTTTTGTAATACGCCTCTTAAAAAGAGTGACCGTAGTCTTGGGGATTTAAAAAAAAAAGGAAAAAAAAAAATGAAATATCTGGAATTGCCAACCAAAATGTCACTTACTTCTTACATTTTGAATTGTAGACAAGATTACACTCTAAATAATTTCGTTATTTTTGAGGTTCAAAATATAGAAATCCGCCCCACCAACTCTCTAACTCCCACTCTCTGACCTCCAACTCTCTGGGTGAAGCGAGAGGGCGTACCTGACTTTATTGTTCAAAATTCACCTAATTTCCTTCACTTGCCCTTCAGGGTTTGCTTTTCAGAAATTACCTATAGCCCCAGTGGGCATCGGCCCTGCTGGGCCCCTGCGGTCTTGCTGACATCTCATTGAGGCGTGTGTGGAAAACTATGTGACTTTGATGATTCAGGCTCGGTCCTTACCAGACGGCTGGATGGGGAGTTACCCATTGCTCGTCGACCGCAAGCCCGCGCCTACGTAGCTGGTAGTCGTCCTGAGACTCCCGATGACGGGAGTATAACGCTATTTAAGAGGGGCTTTTCCCATTCGCTTATCGTCAACGTCGTGCATGGTTGATGAGCTTGTTTGATGAAAAGGCAACGCAAAAAAAGAGAGAAATAACGCCTGAAAACTCTGATGTGTCTTTGGTATTCGGTAATTCCTTGATTTAAATGAATATTTCACAAAACATGTTCCAGGAAAGACGTGTTTTTTAAAACCCTTAAATTTTTTTGACAAAAATTGTCTTGATTCAGAAATTTGATTAGTTATATGTGCAGGGCGTCTATAGATGTACTTTTTTTATATTTTTAATATATGAGAACATTTTAGAGGGCCGAAGTTTACGTAAAATAGTAGATTTTCAGATGTCTTGACAGGATTAGTTTTACACAAATTTATGTTTTGATTTCTATTGAAACCTAGATTATATCCACAAGATATCTGTGTATCAAAAATATCTGGAGAAAGATGTGTAATAAAATCAGAAAATGTACCTCGTGTAAGCCGCTCTGAATTGCTCTATTTAATCGAGATTTAATTGTGTTGAGAAGTAAATAGTAGAAACAAAAAGAAATAAACATTAAGTTATGTATGTATATCACATTCAATATTTCAGTATGCATTCGCCCGTACCAAGTTTTCAGTAACCATCCCACACGAACCGTGTTCTAAAATTCTTTAAAACTATCACATTTCATGATGCACTACAAAACTAGGACATCGAGACATTGGAATTACATATATCGATATACTTACCCAACAAAATGGTATAACATCGGGATCGAGCACTTGTTTCTTTCACAACACTATGTCCACATAGTGTAGTAATATTTCTAACGTTACTCGCCCGACGTATACCCCAAGAGTGAACCAAATGTATTCTTAATGACGTTCGATGCACACTGGCAGTATAAAACTACTCACTAGTTTTCCAGGTATACTTATTCCAAATTCGAATTTTAAAAATAATCTGTTTTTAAAATTCTTTTTCGAATTTGGAATTAACCAACAGTTTTAAGTTTTTTAAAGTATTTAGAGATGGGAAAAGTATTTTCATAATGGATGATCAGTATGTTCTCTCTGAACTGAATCGTTAAAGAGATTAGTAGTTTTCCTGATGCATTGAACTGTAGTTTGAAGTTACGCTAGACAAAGTACTGGCTTAACGATCGGAATGGAGGTAAGTACTTAGTCGGTAGGTATTGCCGAGCTTATGGCTTCCAAATGCTAAATTATGCGTTTGGGTACATAATCTCAGAAAACGTGAGCTGCGTTATTATTGGAAATTCGGCAAATAGTTTAAATATAATATTCCAGCTAGAACCTTATCCTCCATTACAAGAAGATGGGTAGCCGGCATTGGTTTTTCGGGTTTGAATTTTAATCTCTCTGATTATTGACGTGTATAGAAGCTACAATTTTTGGTTTGATTACTTTCTAGCAATGTAATTAGATAAACTAATTAATTACCTTCAAGATTATGGTTTCTGAAGACGGTTCCGTATTTAGAAAACGTTGAAATTCAAGTCATTATCTCATCCCAGCTATAATCGATGTCAGAAACTTATGCAATGGTATTTTTGGTAGAAAACGCGAAAATACCTGTCTCTGAAACAGCATAAGAATTATAATGTTTAAAACCACTTTCAAAAAAAGTTAATATTTTTTATCGTCATTTAACATTGCCATCACTTTTGAATACCACGTAAGAAAATGGCTACCCCACGCGTTGAAAATAAATTTGTACAGTGCAGCACCACCTAGCGCTTAAAGTTAGAACTAACAGAAGCGCCGAGTGGCCGACAGTTCAGGAAGACTCTTCATCAATTATTCTATTTTCACAAAACGTGAGCTGTTTAACGTTGTTATATTAAATTGCTTGTATGCAGCAGAGTAGTGTAATGTGTATGTGGTATGTTTGATTAGTATGTGGATTGAGTCCAGGCTTTTATTTTTGTAAGGGCGCTGTAAAGAACTTATTAGCGGTTTGTAGAAGGGAATAAATAAGTTTTAATGCTCGCTACATTATGTCTAGCCTGTGCTGTCCCACTGCTGGGCAAAGGTTACTCTTAATTCTTTTCGTTTTTTCCGGCTCCGAGCCATTTCTTGCTACACCGATAGCCTGCGAACAGATGGACTGAATCTTCCGACACGTTAACTGTAATAATGCATTTTGAATGCAGTTTTATGTACCTACTTCTGCACACTTGAGCACAGACGTGGAGTAGCCAGCTTTTCGGTATTTTACAGAACACATTTTGGAGAGTGTGCGCGGGAATGGCATGACTTGATACCGCCATCTCATTTCTACCATCGGACAACCTCCGCGTACGGTGAATATCCTTGAAAGTTCTGTGGTCTGGAGTAAGCGTTTTGCCTCGTCGTTTATATCGCGCACATCGAAGGAATGGAACAGTCTGCTGCGGTCTTCCCGTCCAATTATAATTTAGGTGTTTTTAAGGCTAGAGTGAATAGGCTCTTAATAAACTAGCTCGCCTCACCATCAACGATTGCATCACTACTTACTACCAGTATGTACTTACTATTAGTATGGATAAAGTCAGTTATGTTGAAGTAGTGTTCCCGACTCTCAGCTATGTCTTGTCATCTAACCTAAGGAAGATATCTAAGTGGTCCCACGATCTCCTTCGTGGTCTGCTGTGACCCCTCGTTTTCATTCATCTGGTAGTTTTGTTAACATTCTCAACTAGTACCCAGTTAACCCAAAGAAACACACTTGTCCTTGCCCGGTTTTTTATATATAGATAAAGATTACGTTACTTCGTAACAGCCCAAATTTTATACCCTTTACCTTATCTCTTAGCATAGCATAGCATCAGTCTTATAATTTTCCCACTGCTGAGACTCAGGCCTCCTTTCTACGAGAGGGAATGGGCCGTAATCCACCACGCGGGCTCAGTGCGGGTTGATGGATGTCACATATCTTCGAATTTTTGGTTCTAGGACATGCCGATTGCCTCACGATGTTTTAGTTCACCGTGTGTGTTTTAGTGCAGTGCCGATGAAATAAATTACACAAAGTAATGCGCCTGGCTGGGTTTGAATCCGCGACGTATGACTCGTAAGTCGGGGCTGTTACGACTCGGCTACCACTCTTCATCTCTTACAAAGTTATATTCTCAAGATAGATACCGAACGGCCTCGTATGCGGCAACATAGCGTCATGTTATGTGAAAACACTTGATTTCCCTGAGGTTCAGGAAATCAGACAGAGCCGGCCTCTGCATATGATTACGTTCTATTTTTCTGATTCAGAAAATATGAGTGAGAAATATAAATACGATTCCAATAAAAAATATTATTTATTTATTTATGTACGCACAAATACAAAAAAAAAAAATAACAAATATAGATAGAAGAGTACAAAGGTGAAGATTTTTCTTACATTACACTTTCGGTTCGGTCCAGCTAGATGGTGAGCTAGCTATTGCTTGTCGTCCGCGCCTATTATGGCTGTAAATCGGGGTTGGGATCTCGGCAGCTGGGGTTTCTTACAGAGGTAATACTAATACACAAGTAATTCAACTGATTTCATGAATCTTGATTAGAGATTTCAAAACTACATATACTGAAATGCGGAACTGTTCCATCCAGAGGCGTAGCTACCGCCGTATCTGCCGTCCCAATTATACGGGGCCCCCACCCTACAAGGGCCCCGACATACGCAAAAATTATCCACAACCGTCTCGTAGAGTAAACCAAGCATTTGTAAAAAAGCATATATTTTTTTAAGGGGCCCCTGTGGGAATAGCTACGCCCCTGGTTCAATCCCTTTACATTTTTTTTCGTGGAGCTGTGTAAATCAATTAATCATTTGAATACCGTAATTAGAGACACAATAGGTGTGCGAACACCGGCGTTCGCTAGGCGCTTGAGTAATTACGTATTTAATTTTAATTTACCTTACCAATATGCCTCATATTTTTCAAATTTAAACAGCCCACCTCATGACACCTCCTCCCCCACTGTAACGACACACCGTGCTGTCAGCCAGTATTTCCAATAAGTCCGGAGCTGTATAAATAATGCAACAGGCGTGGCGACGTGTTAGCCAAGTTATTGGATTAGCTCCCTTATAAACTTCACGAACAATGTTTATAGTTTTCAAGAAAATAGTTTTTGCGGTAACCTTGTTAGTGTTTAGGTTCTCATGGATTGAAGATATTTTTTAGATATCCGTACCTAAAGGTTAACCCCTGGAGGACCAGGGTTCATTGTATTGACCCCCTTTATTAAAATAAATAAATAAACCTAAAAAACCATAAAAATAAAAAATAAGCTTTTTCTGAATTTTTCAAGAAAAAATAAAAATACTGAAACCATAAAAACGTGTGTAAAAAACGACAAATAAGATTTTTTAAAGGTTATTCAAGTTGTTCAGACGTAATAAATGTACAATTGGCGCGCAAGGGGAACATGACAACAAGGTTCGTTGGTTTTTTTTTTATGGTAGGTAAAATCATCAAATGACAGATCCCGCCCTTGGGCGGAGCGGGAAATAGTGTCAGACTCTTACTGACTAAAAATCTACCCCGTTCCTTCGTTGCCTATCATACCGGGGATGAGCCTTTCTCTCAGAAAATGGCCCTTGACCCCAACAGACTTCGACCCTGCCTTCCTGTAGCTAAGGTTCGTTGGGTTGCTATTACTCGGCTGTCCGTCTGTCTCTTACCAGGCTATAGCCACTTGTGATAGCTAGACAATTCAAATTTTCACTGTAACAACAAATAATAAAAAGAACGTGTATCCCCGATTTGATCTTATAGTACCTAATCACACACTCAATCAATTAACTGCTGAGTCATTCGTTCTGGGAATTATTATGTTTTTAGGATCGCGCTTGACCACTATCTCACCTGATGGAAAGCGACGATGGGGCAAGCTTAGCTTTTTTTTTATCTTCAAATTGTAACTCTCAGGGAGAAAACTCAGAAAGCGGTTTTCTCCCACTTCCACCACGGTAGCGGGCGGTTTACGGCGCGGTTGCTCGCGGCTGCCGCTCACCGGCGCCGCGGTCGCCCGTCGCCGCCTCGGCGGTTTGCGCCCGTACGCTCTGCGGTCGATTGGCGACGACCGCGCCCTATAGGCCGACGCGGTCGAAAATCGCAGCCTTCGCGGCCACCGCCGTGAGTTCTCTCCCTTAGACTCCGCCAGAGAATTCCACTCCTTAGCTGTATGCACAATGAATGTGTTCCCAAAACAAATGTTCCAATTTCGAAATTAAAAGTCTTATCATTCAGTTGAGACTGGTCATCTCTTAGCTGCCAGTGACTTATTTGAATTTGTATATTTACGAGTAGATTACTTTTTCTTTATTTATATAATAGTAGTGACAAGAAACATGTAACCGAGATATTTATAATATACTAGCGACCCGACCTAGCTTCGTACGGGTGCAATGATGATATTAAATATATTATGCGTGTATTATACATTATAAACCTTCCTCTTGAATCACTGTATCTATTAAAAAAAGCGATTTTGATGCGCTTTTTTTTTCGTTGCAATGTTTTAAAAATAGGGACAGACAGCGGGAAGCGACTTTGTTTTATACTATGTAGTGAAAACATAATCGAAAAGAGTTTCCATGGAGTTTCTTGCACATTTTTCTCAATCGATACCTACGTTTTAGAATGTGCAATTAGCATCATTTTTTCAAAATGGTTTATTTGAAATTAATACTTTGAATCTTATACCGCTTTAAGAAAACAGTTATTCCAAAAAAAGTCTGAAAAATAGAAAAGAACCATCTCAATAGCCCGAGCACTCATCCATATATAACATGGCTCCTTCCACACTCGTGCATCTTTTGAAATAGTCGCCTCTTCTTCGTTCACACATGACTGGAGTCCGGGCCTTCATCAACCCTTATCAACTACTTCTATAATAAAACGTACTGGACTAGAAAAATATTATGACGTGCAAGTTTCAGAAATAGTGTTCCTGAGGTTTCAAAGTAATCCATTTTGTTTTTGCTGTGACATAATGGACATCTATATATAAAAGAAAGTCATGTTAGTTACACTATTTATTCAAGAACGGCTGAACTGATTTGGCTGAAAATTGGTGAAAAGGTAGCGTAGAACCAAGAGACGAAATTGGAATAATTTTTATCCCGTTAAATTAAAAAAAAAACATAACCTGCTCATTTATGGATATAGGGTAGAGTAAGGTAGAGTAGTATAGAGTAGGGTAAAGTAGATTAGGGTAGAGTAACCTTACTCAAAGAACTACGTTTCTTACTTAAAGTAGGGTAGAGTAGGGTTTTTTTTTTTTTTTTTTTTTTTTTGGTAGGTAAAATCATCCAATGACAAATCCCGCCCTTGGGCGGAGCGGGAAGTAGTGTCAGACTCTTACTGACTAAAAACCTACCCCGTTCCTTCGTTGCCTATAGTGCCGGGGCTGAGCCTTCCTCTCAGAAAACGGCCCTTGGCCCCGGCAGGCTTCGACCCTGCCTGCCTGCAGCTAGCAGGCTGGGCCTCTACGGTTTGCTGACAGCTCCTTGAGGCGCGCGGGAACAGAACGCGCCGTCGACGACTTGGGCTCGGTCCGGTCGGTTACCGGACGATCGGACAGCGTGCTACCCATTGCACGCCGTCCGCAAGCCCGCGCCTACGGTGGCCGGAAATCGGGATCGGAATCCCGGCGGCGGCTGGGGCGAGCGCCCCGTTGCCTCTGCCTGATGCGGTCGGCCTCCTCCTTTGCTAGCATTACTGCTTCGCAGAAGGAGGCGACCGCCTGCCATCCCTCCTCGCTACGGACCATGGCCTGAACCAAGGCCCGGCGAGAGAGATCGCTGCCACCGATCGCCCCCACGAGGACACGGCGATGCTCCGCCCAGGCGGGGCACACCTCAACAGTATGCTCCACCGTGTCCTCCGGGTGTTCCGCACAGTGGCGACACCCGGGCGAATCCTCCGCACGAATCCGGAATAGGAACTTAGCGAACTTGCCGTGTTCGGTAAGAACCTGCGTCGTGCGGAAGTTTAGAACGCCGTGAGGTCTTTCCAGCCACTCCTCAAGGATGGGCCTTATCGCCTCGATTGTGGCGCGCCCCGAACGAGGTTGCGATAGTCGCTGACGCCATTTCGCCATGAGATCCCGCCGAAGCTCTGTCCGCCAAGCCTCGACTTGTCGCGGCAGCGGAATTTCGCCCCGGCGTTGCATCTCCATGCGCTTATCGTGCATGTGTGCAAGGACTGTTGCCTCCAGATCCCATGGCGGTTGGCCAGCAAGGAGGGTTGCCGCCTCGCGGGAAATCGTTCGGTACCCTCGCACCATGCGTATTGCCATGACCCTCTGGCACGCATTCAGCTGGGCCCTCGGTTGCTGTGTCAACGTCGGTGCCCACACCGGGGCCCCGTAGAGAGCCATGGACCGAACGATTCCCGCGTAGAGCTTCCGGCAGGAGGCGTCTGGTCCCCTGAGGTTGGGTAGGAGCCGCCCGAGAGCAGCCCCAGTCCGATTCAGTTTGGGAGCCAGACGTCGGAAGTGCTCCTTGAAGTTCCACCAGCTGTCGAGGACGAGTCCCAGGTAGGGTCATGTATTGTACCTTTGGACGCTTTTACCTTTGGACGTTGATTATAATAAAAAAACTGGCAGTATTAAAAATCTAATATTGCAACACAGTGGTGGCATTTTTATTTTCTAGCAACACCAGTTAGTGGCGTGACGCTATCAGTGTTGTGTGCAGTGTGAGACCATTTTGAAGATTTTGGTGTTAAAAAGTAAGTTTTTGCAGGATCTTTCTGATTTTTTACTTTAATAATGCATGGATATATTTTAAAATTTGATATCGTTAATTTATCTGTAGCTAGTTTTATTTACCAATCAAAGAGAAAAGAAAACAGTTTCTAAACTAAAAAGCGAAATAAAAACTTTTTTTTTCATGTTGTATTGGTTGTACCTTTGGGCACGTCTTTGTTTGTACCTGTGGACACGTCCAAAGGTACAAACAATGTTTTTACCTATGGACACTACTTAATGCCATCACGTTTATATTGTCCATAGTGCCAAGGAGTAAATCTGGTGTAAAGAGAGTTGCAGTAAGCCCGGAGAGGTTAAAAATGGCAATAGATTTAGTGAATCACGAGACCCACATATCATACGAAATTATCATAAAGGTCAAAGAAAACGGGATTCATATGTTAACATTACCTCCACACACGTCTCATAAATTACAGCCACTAGATAAGACTGTTTTTGGCCCTTTTAAAACTTGCATATAACAAAGCGGCAGATCTGCATATGGTTAACCATCCTGGTGTGCCAATAACAATTTATGACTCAGCGGATTCATCCTGAAAATCAACCATCTACTTCTCAAGCATTTGAATCAAATACAGAAGAAAATATTGCATGCAAAAACTCAATTACTCCAGAAATGATTCGACCATTTCCAAAATTAATTAGAAGAGAAAGTAAAAGAGGTAGAAAGAAAGGAAGTTCCCGTATACCAATACACCAGAAAAGGAGGCTCTTTTGCAACAAATGTTAGAAAAGGAAAACAAGGGGAAAGGGAAAGGGACTAAGCCCAAGCTAAATTTTGATGCTCCTAAAGGTCCAGCATTTGATGTTCCTGCTGAAAAGCGAATTTTAGTTTTCAGTCAGACAATTTTTGTTACTAGCCAATCTTGTAATAGAACCGATTTGAAAGACAATGTTCTTCAGTGCAGTTCATGCAAATTTTACTAACACAAAAAGTGTTGTCCCAAAAAGTTTCTGGAGCATATTCCTGACAAAGAGGATTCTGAACTGTTTATGTGTTCGGACTGTTTTTCATTAGATGACAGTGATAATGACCTTTCTGCAGAAGATTTATTTGATATGGTTCGTGCATCCAAATGAAACTCGCAAAATACACTGATCTTTTTTATGTATACCGGCCTACCTGTTTAAATAAAATATTCCTGCTTGATACTTAAGATTATAATTTTATGAAGAGTTTATTTTATAACTATTTTGTGTTGTTAGGATTTATTTTTGTCAATAAGAGCTTTATGGTCGTTAACTCTACGTATTATGTTAATAATAAGCGTTATATTATGATGATTAAAAGACTGATTTAAATTAAAAATGTTCTGTTTTAGGTTGTCCAAAGGTACACACAGGGTTGTCCATAGGTACAAACATGTAACGTGCCATTGGACAAAACTACACATTTCAATAATAATTTTATAATAAATAAAATGTTAACATTAGAGCTAGTACAAAAAATACAGTAACTTTAGATCGTATGGCGTACAAAATAAAGTCATTTTCATATAGATACCTTGAATAAATACTGAGAGAGGTTGTTCGAAAGTTCAGGTAGTCTAAAATGTCCATAGGTACAATACATGACCCTACTTCATCGTCGACCCGACGCTGATGTGAACCCCTCCTACCGTTAGCTGGGAACCCGGTGGTGGTGCACCCCGAGGGCCGTGAAAACACATGGCCTCGGACTTGTGCAGTGCCACCTCGAGTCCCAACTGCTGGATCCTGTCCACGACCATCGCAACCCCGCGTGTCGCTAATTCGACCGCCGTCCGGTACGACTCTCCCCGCGCTAGGACCAACGTGTCGTCCGCGTAGCAGACCACGCTGACCCCGTCGGGGAAGTCGCCGCGCAGCACGTAGTCGTACCCGATGTTCCACAAGGGTGGTCCTAGTACCGATAGGGTAGAGTAGGGTAGGGTAAAGTAGGGTAGAGGAGGGTAGAGCAGGATGGAGTAAGGTAGAGGGTGGGCGAAGCCGCGAGCAATAGCTAGTATTAGCTAGTTAACTATTTTTAGGGTTCTGTGTGTCATTCTGTTGTTCGTCTGTTAAAAAAAGCTCAAAATATTTTTTTATATCACATATCTAGGCCTACATGGGCACGTATAAAGCGTCAGAAGCTATCCAATTCGTAGTTTCCTACGACCAATCGGATAGCTTCGTCGAAACACTCAATTAATAAAAATATTGATTCAACATTATTTACTCAATTAATTAAAATATTGATTCAACAATATTTTCATATTACGATAAATTCATGTGAAAAATAACGTCAGCTTCGCCTACCTGATAGCAGAAAATTAATCCAAGGGAAAATACAACAGGGATAAAACATATCCTTACATGGACTTAACCAAATGTCATTCAAATCGTTGTAGCATGAAGACGTAACAAATCTACACATACATATATACACACTTAGAAACTTGCCTACTTACATAATATATTATTAGTGTGATAATTCAACAAACGAAATAAATAGATTTTATTTTTACTTCGTCACCATCCATATTATGTTCCTTCGTCTTGATTTATCTGTACGGCCTTTTATTCTATGTATCGCTATAGTTACTATATCAGTATGTACGAGCTAGTGACGTAGATAAATTAGTTTTTAATATTAATAATAATAATAATGAAAATGAAATTTCTCCTCATAACATCCACTCTACACCCACTACACACACGTTACATTGACTTGGCTTTGCCCGTTAATGTAGCTAAAAACTAGCCAAAGAGCTAAGAAATTATACAAATTTTCCCAAAATAATAATAATAATAACGACCAACATCTGAGGAGGCTCTCGCTAGGCAGTTGGATCAGGGGTCTGATTCAGAAGGCAGTTCTCTTGGACACGGCGCGTATTGTCCGGAGGTTTCTCTCTCAGGAGCCCTGACCACCGGCAGCTTGGACCCTGTTCCCGATGCCGGTGGGCTACTATTTTTTATATTTTTAAATATTTTTTTTATAATGTTTTTATAAAGAAATATTTAAAAGTGTATAAAATATGATGTGTAATGTAAATAAATGATATAATAATAATAATAATATTCCACAACTATCACACAACACCGTCTAGTCCCAGGCTAAGCTGAGCTTGTGTTATGGGCACCAGACAGCTGATAAACATACTTATATAATTCTAAATACATACATATTATAGATAAATAACACCCAGACACAGAACAAATGATCATCCTCATCACACAAACATTTGTTCTGGGTGGGAATCGAACCCACGACCTCCGGCATATTAAGTCAATCGAGTTATACAACTATCTAGAATTATTACCAATCTTCTTGGATCTGAAAGATTTAATTTATTCAGCCCACACTCGCTGACAGAACTCATCTCTCTTGTCACATAATCTAAAAATCTACTTACATAGTTATTCAAAATGGTGAAGAGTCTCACTAATAATTATATAGGCGAAGCCTTTTATATTCATAACATTATTTTTAGTATTATATGCGAAACCTGAATATAATTTGCTCAGAATCAGTAACTGAATCGATGCAAATAATTTTTACATTGTGTTAAATAATTTCCCAAAAATATTAGCCCGGATGGCCCGGTGACCGTGTATTCGTGCGGACAACGAGGTAACATAAAAAGATTATAACCTTGTGATTTTTCATGATACAGTTATTAATTTATGTACATAGATTCTTTAAATAACACTCGTGTCAGGTTCTACTATTTTGAACTTTTTTAAACCTCTAGAAATCCAAAAATTATAGAAGAGAACACAATGAAAAATAATATTATTAAAATTGACTATATGAACAAGCGCTGGGCAAATCTATATAAAAATGAAAACATGATATTTAGTTGGCTTGATAAAAAATATCGCGAATCTGACCCTAATTTACGATTTCAAACGAGTTTAACTGCGAGATTATGTTACGGAAACATTTGAAAATTACAAAAAAAATTGTTATTTGAAAGCGCTTCTTCTTGAAAAGTTTTTTTTTTTATAAAAATAAATTTGCTGTTTTGGGGCCGAAAAGTCGACATAGTCCCGGGCGGATTTCATACAAAATACGCAGTCACTACCACCGGCTCTTAACATACAATCATTATCAGACCTCCACAACCCAGTTACATGTCTTCCTTACATAGTCTGACTTTCTATCGTCTGACTACATGTCAAAGATCTACGTATGACAACCGTGACCCGTTGGCACTGGCACCTGGCACAAACTAATAACGAATATTTTCCAAAATTGACTGCCAGTTTAGTACTTTAACCTCTTCCACTATCTTGCCGTCCGACTGTCCACTAACCATCGCGACCGAGCTCGAGTCGTCGACGTCGCGTAGTGTTTCACGCTCGTTTCAAGGAGATATCAGCAAAACCGCAGGGACCCAGCGAGATCGAAGCCTACTGGGGCCATGAGTCCGCTTCTGAAAGGAAACCTGGAGCCCTGAAAGGCAAGGCAAAGAAGGAACATAGGAGAGGATTTTAGTCAGTAAAAGTCTGACACGCCCTCCCGCTCCATTCATTGGATGATTTTACAGCAAAAAAACCTTTTCCAATATCAAAAACTTTAGATATGCAAATTCTAAACGTTATACTAAAACCGTTATTTGAAAAACTAATCCCCACACGATCTCACACTTGGACCACTTAATACTTTGTTGCATAGTAACGTTATAACACAGTAGCACAAGTCAGTTTAAAACTTAATAAAAGCGTAGTTTAGCGTTCCTATTAACTGTACCTCGACGGACATAGTACACAAAGAGGTGAGATAGAGGTTCTGTTAGCATAGGATTAGCGGGTTTGGTCAATTTTGGGGTTCCGTACCTCAAAAGGAAAAAACGGAACCCTTGTAGGATCCCTTTGTTGTCCGTCTGTCTGTCTGTCAAAACCCTTTATCTCAAGTACACATGAACGTATCGAGATGAAATTAGAACTATATATTCTGGTCTGCGGTCCCTTGAAGCTGTAAAAAATCAAACTTCTAAGTTCACGAAAAAAAAAGGTATGGCCGTTTATGTAGCAAAAAACGTACATTTCGAGGAATCAAAATTCACATTGTACTTCTCACTAACTCAGACCCCTGAAATTCGGCATAAAGCAGGGTCTCATAGCACAGATATAGAAAAAAAATTGAAAACAGTAAATTTTTTGTTATGTCACGAAAAAAAAAACACTTCTTTACCCGGCACAATCTTTCAGACTCAATTCAGGAATCGAACTAATATGCTCGTACTTAAACAAGGTTGTACGGAAGCCTCAGTGCGCGACTCCGACTCGCAATTGCTCAGTTTTTTTCTTCTTTCTTCAGTTTCTTTGAAGTGCGTCAACGCCACGTGCTTTCGACGACTTGGGTTCGGATTGGACGGTTACCGGATGGCGAGCTACCCATTACTTGTCGTTCGCAAGCTCACGCCTACGGTGGCTGGAAGTTGGGGGTATGTTCATTTGAGATAAGTTTCTAATGTAAAGTGGATGAATCAATTTAAAGACGCGTCTTTTGTAACTGCTTGGACAGCTAGTGTTGACATAAGGACGGCTAAGCACACTGCAAAATTTTATAGGCTAATTGACAGATTTTTGGAAGCGATTTCATAATTATTGTTAAGATGCACGAGTTATTATTATGAAGTCAAGAAAATGTGTTTCATTTCAATTCTTGTAAATATTAACATAAAACATAGCTTATAAAGTTGTATTATTGAAATAAGCCGCCAATACGCCATATTTGATAATACGCGTTAAATTGTATTCGGAAACGTCACACGCCAGTAAATAAACATTGCAGTGAACTATTTTAGACTTAGTATTTTGCAATCAATGACTAACTTGTTTACAGACTATAGATTCAGCCAATAGCGACCGTTTTCAAAAACATGGCGCTTAAATAAAATAAAGTTTATTTAATATATTTTTTTAAATAGTCTATTATTTTTTAGATACTCGTATATTGGTAAAAATCACTTTTTTATCTATACGGATGGCAATAAATATGAACTTATCAAAAAGCCTATTCCGACGAGAAATTTTTGAAAAGTTTATTATTCTATTTAAAATCATCTTCCTGCCTTTGTCTCGTATTATTTGAGGTATCCGCAACACGTTTTTGTCTTCCATTCCGTCCTGTCACCCGTCATACTATCACTTATCATTCACAATACTCTTTACACAATCCATCCATCTTTTCTTTAGCCTCCCTCTGCCTCTACATAGTCTACATCTATCCACATTATTCTCTTGTCATCGAAAATTACGCAACAATTAGCAAACTATGGCTTTAATGTAATTATGGTACCAGAACTTTATGCCTCTCTGTGTCCCATTAATTTAACTTAATTTAAAAGCGCTTAATTATCGTGAATGACACGTTCACGTTGCATACGTAATGTTAATAACAGTTTGTCATCGTGATCACTTCATATCCTATCAACGGGTATTTATTACAAGCGTTTATTGAGCTTGCATTGTTGTGTGTATGTTTAGGGCGAATCTTGCAAATGTATTTTGAAATAGTTACCCCTATTTCATCCACTGCAGGCACGGGCTCGCGGACGGCGAGCAATGGGTAGCTCGCTGTCCGACCGACTGGTAACCGACCGGACCGAGCCCAAGGCGTCGACGGCGCGCACTGTTTCCGCGCGCCTCAAGGCGTTGTCAGCAAACTGTAGGGACCCAGCAGAAAGTTCGAAGCCTACTGGGGCCAAGGGTTGGCTTCTGAAAAGAAAGCTCGGCCCCGGTATGATAAGGGTGGATTTTTTAGTCAATAAGAGCCTGACACTATCTCCCGCTCCTTTGAATGATTTTTACCCACCGTAAAAAATACCCTATTTCATTGAGCTGTATTCTGATATAGTGGCTATAGGAACTACTGAGCGCAATAACATAACCCAATCGTGTTTAAGCTCCATCGTAGAAGGTTTGTCCCGCTTGGGCGGAGCATCGCCGTATACTCTTGGAGGCGATTGGTGGCGGCGACTTCTTGCGCCAGACTCTGGTTCAAGCCATTGTTGCGGCGAGAAGAAATGGCAGGCGTACGCCTCCTTCTGCAATGCTAGTGAAGGAGGCCGTCTCCTTCTCTAGCACATGAAACTATATATACCTATATACAAAAAAATAATAATATACCTATACAAAAAAATATATCAATGACAAAGACAATGTCAATGTCAATGTAGTCGTTTAGACTTTTTTTGTTGGAAAATTGGCCTAAAAAAAACGCTCACACACCCGCTCCGCTCGTCACAAACGCCCACCCCTAACCCCTCGCAACAATTGCATTTAGAAACCCATTTTGTGTAATACAGCTCTTTGTCTTTTGCATAGAAATTTTCACCAAAGCTTCAGACTATAATATTGTTTTGCTTTCACCTTATTTAATGTAGGTAACTGGTTTTTGAGAAAAATGTTTTCATTAAAACTTGGTGTGTTTTAATTTAAAAATAGAAGATTGCTTGCAAATTACATTACATGTAACTGGTTCTAGTTAACTTCCACTCCCCCTTTTCCTTTCAGTCTCTTCAGGAAATTGACCTAATGGGTGTTACTGTCGAACTAACTAAGTTGCTGCTGCGGGCTTTTAGTTCATTACACTTCAAATAATTGCGCAGCACTGACTATAAAACAATAAAATATTCTTTTCTTATAAATATTCAAATCTTTCGAGAATACTAACATTCTTCGATATAGTAACGAACCAGTATGATAGCGCATACGCATGAGTTCGCATATAAAGTCATGCAAACTCATTACTCCGACATTACATTCCACAGAGGGAGTTCCGGTGTGGTGTTTTAAGAGGAGTCGAGGCTCAGTGGCAACAGCTCTCGACTGACGTATACAAACCCAGTGCTGTTAGCATCGGCGCGCAGTGTTTCACGCGCCTCAAGGAGTTATCAGTAAAACTTAGGGGCCTAGCAGGGTTGAAGCCTACTGGGGTCATGAGTAATGTGAAAGTGAACATCAGCGTCCTGGAACGAAGGCAAAGAAGGAAAAGGAGTACGTTTATAGTCGGTAAAAGTCTGACACTATCTTCCGCCTCACTCGAGGGCGCGAAGATGGCATTGGATGATTTTCTCGCCGAAAAATAGTGCTCTTAGTATTTTACTTTGTGTAATTTATTTCATCACCATTACTTTCCAAATAGAGAAAGTAACGTTACAAATCCAGCATGTTTTAGAATAAAAAATTGGAAGATATGTGACAGCCAAAACTCGCACTGAGCTCGTTCCACGTGGTTGATTACGACCTATTTCCACTCTTAGAGGCCTCAGTCCCTGTTCTGGGAACTTTATAAGCTTTAGATTATGCTACTGGCACTGGGCCCTCGTGGTCGATTACAGTCCATTCCTTCTCTTAGGGAGAAAGCCTGAGTCCCAGCAGTGCGAATATTAGAAGGCTGATTATGCTATGCTAAGGAAGTATACTAAGAAGTAGAATTCCCTACCGGAATCTGTCTTTCCTGATAGGCTACAATCTAGGGGTCTTTAAGTCAAGAGTGATAGGTTACTTCTAGGCCAGCGTGCTCCAACGTCGGTTACATCATAGTTTACCAATGTAATATAGTGGACAAACGTGGGCCTATCTTCTTCTTATATATAAAAATGAATAGCTGTTCGTTAGTATCGCTAAAACTCGAAAACGGCTGGACCAATTTGGCTAATTTTGGTCTTGAACAATTTGTGATAGTTCAGGGAAGGTTTAAACGATGAGAAAAGATGGAAAAATTAACGAAAAAAAAAATTGAGTACAACGCCATCTATTATAAAAAGTCATTTTGAAAACAATTATGCTGGTTCTGGTAATACCCGTAGATGGCGTTATCTTCATTAGGCGGTACGAAGTTTGTCGGGTCAGCTTGTCAATAATAAAAAGTACAATGCGGTTCTAATGAGAATAGGATCGATTGCCATGTTGTGACGTCACGTCGAACTGTCAAATTGAAGAAATTGGGTACGGCGAGAAAATAAAGATTTTTTTTTAAATTTAATTTATTTAAGAAATTCGTTTTTATATTTTTTTTATTTTTTATTATCGTAGTGTGAAGTATCTGATTAGTGGCAAATGGAAGAAGAAGGCGAATTGTTCCTAACAATGAAAATAAGAAAGAAAATACTTATTTTTTTTACTTATTTTTACTTCACCTACACTTAACTAAGACTTCGTAATACAAAGCAAAAAAAAACCCTTTATTGATACGCAAATAAGTTTTTTTTTGCAAACCGTACTTTTCACTCAACAATTGACAGATCGAGGTTATTGGCTTTCCTATTCTTATTTGAAACGTATAGTATCTTACACATTTCATCGAAAGCTGCATCCACACACACAAGATACATACAAACTTTCGCCATTATAATATTGTGTGTGATTGTGGAAGGTCATGTTCCGAGTTGATATTATATTGAAAATAGCACAAAATAGAGAAGTTATTTTTAATAATTTACTGACCTAGTACTGTGTACTCTTGCAACGTAAACATTTATTTATCAAAACGAATGTTCTATAAACACTTTCAGTTTGTATAGAGCGCTACCGTTTCCTCTTACTTTGAAATAGGTTACTGCTACGATGAAATATTGCGTTTTGCATATGTCCTTTATATATTACTCGTAACTTTTCATGCGTAAAGGTTTTTAAACAAGCTTCAGAGATTCTTTAATATATCGATAGGAAAGTGAATATATGTCGAGACAAGTCTTTTTTAGGAAGAACATTGCAAGCGCAATTTTGTTTTTTTGCAGGATTGGGTTTCTCTTCCATAATTGAAAATTAATTATGATAATAAGGAAGAAAAGGAAACATTTTATTTACGGGAAACGAATACATATTATAAATAAATTACACCCAGACACAAAACAAATGATCGTACTCATCACACAAACATTTGTCCTGGGTGGGAATCGAACCCATGACCTCCGGCATAGCAGTCAGGGTCACTAACCACTAGACCACTAGAATAGATTATTAATTTGACTGAAATAAAGATGATGATGACTCAGAGATTTACACGAAATTAAATTAAAAAAAAAATTAAATGGTTACTCTTTATTAACAATATGTTTGAAGTTGAAAATTCTTTGTTGACAAGTGAAGTATGTACAAACTATTTTACTTCAAGTTTTTTAAAGATGCTGCTTATTCTTGAAGAATAAATATTATGTAAGTAGCGAAAATTTAAGAAAGGTGTTTAATTTAAATAAGATACTAGATCTAGGATTTTTTTTCAGCATAGTATAGTGTCTTTTTTTATAATAAGTAAAATCATCAAATGACAAATCCCGGCCTTGGGTGGGGCGGGAAATAGTGTCAGACTCTTACTGACTAAAAACCTACCCTGTTCCATTCATTGCCTTTGTCCCGTAGGCTTCGGCCCTGCTGGGCCCCTACAATTTGCTGACAACTCCTTGAGGCGCGCGGGAACAGTGCGCGCCGTAGACGACTTGAGCTCGGTCGACTTGAACCGGTCTGTTACCGGACGGACGGACAACGAGCTACCCATTGCCCGCCGTCGGCGAGCCCGCGCCTACGGTGGCCGGAAATCGGGATTGCGGCGGCGGGCGGCGGCGTGTGCGCCAGTAAAATCATCAAATGACAAATCCCGCTTTTGGGCGGGGCGGGAGATATATCAAATTCTTACTGCCTAAAAACCTAGCCTATTCCTTCATTGCCTTGGTTCGAGGGTCCCGGGGTTCACTTTCGCACAACCCTTGGCGCCAGTAGCACAACCCTTAGCCCCAGTAAGCATATAATGTTGGCTTAGGAGAACATGATTAGTTTGATTTGAATAGTTAGTTTTATGTGAAACTAAACTTTGTATATTTGTTTTTGTTAAAAACATATTTTTGTGTGGCTCACAACATTTTACAAGTACGAGTAATTAAATAAAATTACTAAAAAATCAAGATAAAGTAAAATCTCGCATTTTTATAAACTTTATTAAATGCAAAAACCGTGGAAGTATTCCTGTTTCGGCACCATTTTTTTCCGCACCAAAAGTTTTGGTTTCCAAGCTATTCTTCTTTCCGCATTATTAGATATGTTAACTTGATGCCGAATCTGGAAACAACATAGCAAAAATACCTATTGGTGCCGAAAGAAGAATAGCTTGGGTGCCGAAAAAATCGATGCCGAAACCGGAATACCTACTTTTTTATTTATTTATTTATTTGGGAAAAACAAACAAATGTACAATATGTATTACAATGAAATATGGAGTGAGGTATGGGTAAATGTACAATTCACGACGTTTCCACATTACTTGTGTACATTATTAACTAGGTAGGTAAGTACAATTACACTTTAAGACTATGTGAGCTTAGGTACTAATCACATTCTATTTTGTTATAACCGCACACAAACTATCAATAATTTTTTTCTTAAAATTGTTTTGTGACAAAAAGAAAATATCCAGGTGACAAAAGTGATTATTATAAATTTTTGCTAATCGACGAAGTGGAGCCCGCCCACCAGCATGTGTTCGGCTAGTAGTCGTTGCAAAAAGCGGATAAGCGCGCACCTCCCGTCTAATTACAGTTCTAGGCACAACATAAGAAATACCACTAACTAGATCCGTACAGTTAAATTTATTATGAACCAATCCGTGAAGCATCATGGCTTGTAGTAGTAGACGCCTTGATTGCAGGCTGAGCAATTCAAACTTTTTTAGTGACTCCGCGTAAGACAGGCGTGTAAGATGACATTTATACTGCATAACTCTTAAATATTTACGTTGAACACTTTCAATCGCTTTAACATATTTGTCGTAGTGGGGGTCCCATATTATATTAATAACGCTCTCTTTTTATACTTCAAACCGTGTAAAATAAAAACCAATAAAAAAGAAAAAACTCGCAAAAGATAATTCGTTAACCATAAATTCTAAAAAAAAAAAAAATAATAAGAAAAGCAGACAGAACCTTGAGAATCAATATCTATAAAAGAACTTCCATCACTTTGGTAAAAGTTCTTAGAACTCCACATTTTTTAATCATCCCCTATTTGTATTTACACCTGTTTGCATCTTCTAAAGAGAAGTCGATCCCCAAAGAATGTTTTCATTAAACTTTGTTAATTTACGCCTCTCTCTCCTTTCCATCCTTCGGGGATGGATGCCTTTCCCAAATTATATTGTCCCTAATAGAATGAAAGGTTTCCTTAAAGGATCTTAACGGAATTGCCTATTTTTGTCGTCATTTTTCTAATTTCTAGATTGGCGTTAAAAGGAAAATTAAATGCTTTAAGCTGTTAAAATTTTTAATGTCTTGTGAATATTTAAACTAGATTGAATTTGCAAAGGAATTCAATTTTATTAACAAGGTTCTACAGGTAGCTTCGTCCGCCTGATAGTAGGTTTTTTTTTTATGGTAGGTCATCATCATCATCAGCCCACTAATGTTCCCACTGCTGGAACTCAGGCCTCCTCTCTAGGAAAGGGAATGGGCCGTAATCCACTACGCGGGCCCAGTGCGGATTGGTGGGGCGCGCCACAATTGAGGCGATAAGGCCCATCCTTGAGGCGTGGCTGGAAAGACCTCACGGCGCTCTCAACTTCCGCACGACGCAGGTGCTTACCGAACACGGAATGTTCGCTGAGTACCTGTTCCGGATTCATACGGAGGATTCGCCCGGGTGTCGCCACTGTGCGGAACACCCGGAGGACACGGTGGAGCATACTGTAGAGGTGTGCCCCGCCTGGGCGGAGCATCGCCGTGTCCTCGTGGGGGCAATCGGCGGCAGCGATCTCTCTCGCCGGGCCTTGGTCCAGGCCATGGTCCGGAGTGAGGAGGGATGGCAGGCGGTCGCCTCCTTCTGCGAAGCAGTAATGCTAGCAAAGGAGGAGGCCGACCGCATCAGGCAGAGGCAACGGGGCGCTGGCCCCAGCCGCCGCCGGGATTCCGATCCCGATTTCCGGCCACCGTAGGCGCGGGCTTGCGGACGGCGTACAATGGGTAGCACGCTGTCCGATCGTCCGGTAACCGACCGGACCGAGCCCAAGTCGTCGACGGCGCGTTCTGTTCCCGCGCGCCTCAAGGAGCTGTCAGCACACCGAAGAGGCCCAGCCTGCTAACTGCAGGCAGGCAGGGTCGAAGCCTGCTGGGGTCAAGGGCCGTTTTCTGAGAGGAAGGCTCAGCCCCGGCACTATAGGCTACGAAGGAACGGGGTAGGTTTTTAGTCAGTAAGAGTCTGACACTACTTCCCGCTCCGCCCAAGGGCGGGATTTGTCATTGGATGATTTTAACTACCATAAAAAAAAAAGTGCGGATTGGTGGATGTCACATTTTTTTAAATTTTTGGTTCTAGGACATGCCGGTTTCCTCATGATGTTCCTTCACCGTTTTGAGAGCAGTGGTGATGATTTATAAATTACACAAAGTAATGCGCCTGGCTGGGTTGGAACCCGCGACCTACAATTCGTAAGTCGGGGCCGTTACCACTCGGCCACCACCGCTCATGCTATGGTAGGTAAAATCATCCAATCACAAATCCCGCCCTTGGGCGGGGCGAGAGATAGTGTCAGACTCTTACTGACTAAAAACCTATTCTGTTCCAACATTGCCTTTGTTCCAGGGCCCAGGGGGCCTGATAGTAGGTTTTTCATACAAACTTTGGACTCTCGTTTCGTACCTTTAGGTGAAAGTTTTCTTAATCCTACAAGTATAAAGTCTAATACATGTTCATTAATTTTCAGGTAGGTACTATTAATTTCCATCAAAGGTGGTTATAAGCACTTAACGCGTCATAACTTACATTAACTGTCAAGTACCACACTTGCGGTTAGATCTCGTCTAAAATCAAGACTAAGACTAACTTGATTACATAGCTACTCAGGAATTACGCAACATAGACTACTAAGACACTTTGATGGCGAGTGTTTTTTTTCATGACTTCTCCGGATTTGTGGGGGAGCGGAAGGGCGTGTCAGACTTTAACTTACTCTAAGCTCCATCCACATATTTCCGGGTACCCAGCCCTGTCCAGCAGGGCCGAAGCCTACTGGGGCCAAAGGTTATGTGAAAATGTCTCCCGGGGCCCTGGGACGAAGGCACTGAATGGAACAGGGTAGGTTTTTAGTCAGTAAGAGTCTGACACTATTTCGTGCTCCACCCAAGGGCGGGATTTGTCATTGGATGATTTAAAAAAAAAAGCCCTGCCGTGTTCCGTCAGGGACGAGGAAAAAAAAGGTTACGTACAATTTGTACGAACTCGTTCACATAGCTTCGTGTCATCCGGATCGTCAGTGTCCCGGAGCACGCTTGGACACACGGACGCTCTGACCGTGCTATCCGATTTTTATGTAAGTAGGTACGTTGAAGACAACATGAACAGAAAGTTTGATAGAACTTGTACGACAGAATAATATACTTTACAATTTTTGAAATCACCAATTATTTTAATTCTAAAAAGAAAATATAAAATAGAATATTATAGGAAAACAATTAAAGTGTGATGGTTGGTCTAGCTCGGTCACTGATGTTACGCCCGAACCGTTCACTCGTCAAGATTGTATTTACTTACGCACTCTTCGGAGATATAGATGTATGGATATTTTGTTATTTTTGCTGATTTTAGTTAGTCATAATTGTGTGTCGATGGTTAGCTGCACGTAAAGCTCTAATGATGAGTTTATGATTTGCATCATCTGTAACGAGGGTATTCTAAAATGAGGCAGAACTGAGGCCTGAGATCCAGGCACCTGTCAAAACTTGTATGATAATGACATTAGTTAGACATTAACGTCAACGTCATTCACGCGTTTTCAAAGAAAAAACCTCTGGCTAAGTAGCGCCAACTGGTGGTGTAAATTTTCCTGAACACCCTCATTTACCGATAATAATTGTATTAAAAAAAAAACTCGATAAGTGTTGCTTAACGTACAATACTGCCTTGTGTGACTGTTACAAAAGTGCGAACTCCGCCTATGGCAATTGAAAATCGTTTTAATAATAGTGTCAATGGCGTATACAGTCGCTGCAAACGCGGAGATTCCTCACTCTACACACATATGTACATAAGCATCTATGTACTACACTAAGCTCGGTAGCTTATGTATGTAGACGTTATTAATGCTTTTAGGAAACACGCTTGCTTGAACGGTTGTCTGGTACCGTGTATCAATATTAGGGATGGGAGGTGTGTCTAACAATATCGATCATTGATATTTATAAGGGAAGATACATTCCACGCTAATATTTCTATCAGAAAAGCTGGATTTGAAACTCACACATCTATGATCAGTGTCATCACAGTCACAAACGTACATATATTCACTAATAGACAAGGATAGATATAAGAGCCGGCACTGTCGTGCGAGTGAAATCGCGTTAATGTTTGAGCTCTAATATAAAAATGTCTATATCATAAAAAAAAAGTTTTCATGTACTTACGAGTAAAATGCGATTCCATGTGATTTGTATTTTTTTTTTTTAATTTGAATAATTTGTACACCGCACATTCAATAGACATTTGGTTTTTACAAAATATCGTAAGTTCTCAGTCAATTTATTCTACTGACATTTTCTTAGTTGTTTCGTAACTTTCAAATAAATAGTTTAGAGAAATAGTTAAATCTTAAAAGGCATTGAGTCAACTGTTTAAATGTTAATAGGTCGATTAGACTTGAACATTTTAATCTTTATTCTTGAGTGTAGGTAGTGTGCTGCAATGCAGTTAGTTTGCAGGCAAAATATATTTGATAAATCGTGACAGCTTTAACGTTGAATTTTCAATGTCGTTTACTTTTAAATTGTTCCTAAACTGAGTACTAGTGATGTAACGAATATTCGCATTTGTATTCGCATTCGTATTCGCAAGAAACATGCAAATGTTTGGCGAATGTTTTCGACAAAAAAAAGAGAGAATGATAAAAAAACTATATTGATTGAAGCACAACAATAATTTTAATTTTATTAAGTTTAAAAATACATAAATAACTAATTAAATTATATCTACACATGTACAAAACCTAAACCTATTGATTGGATGGTTAGAGAATGACGCTATAACTGATATGATTTTACAATTAATTTTATATTTAATCTAATATTTTTTTATCAATCAACTTGCATTTGTTGGGGAATATTATTATTATTTTTCGGGTAAATTTTCTTTTCTCAGCTAGAGAGCTGGTTTCAACCACATTTACGGGCTAAGCCAAGTAAATGTAGCGTATACAATTTTAAAGTGTCGTTTGATGAGGCCCTACGTCGCTCCCTTCTATTTTTATTTCTCTTTATAATTATTATTTGTTATTTTTAGTGTCACAAATTGTGAAACAACATGGTCATGTTCTTATATCACTTAAATTTAACAAATACTAACTAATTTCAAATCATAACAAATCATTTCCAATAAATTTAATGTGTCTCTGCTCTGTCCCTGTGTGTGAATGTCCGTTTTAAACTTAGCTGACACGAAATGTCAAATCTGTATGACATTTTGCGCGCATTATATTTGAAAGTTAGTATTCGCATTCGCGAATATTGAATTTGTTTTTTGAATTTGTGATTTTATTGAATATTGTATTTGCATTTGCATTCGCGAATGTAAGAAATCCGACATTTGTTACATCACTACTGTGCAGCTGTGTACTAAAAAACTAGTAATTCCGTTTTTGTTTCTTTCAGATATCCTGTCACTGTACGACTTCGTTGTATCGATATCGATACGCAAATTTTCCCATCACTAAAGTGGCATGTCTTTCAAGATTGGCCGGAGGTTATATAGATACTCGATGCACTATACACCTACATGGTGTAGATCTTTGAATTCCCTGCGAAGCTTGCAACTTGAAATTGTGCCTGAAAACCAAGATTACATGACGAGTAAATAGAGTTTTTTTTTCAGAATTTCATATAATATGGCTTTCTTGTGTTTACCCAACTATAGTGGAATCAGCTTCTAGTTTAACCGTATGCAGCTTTTTTTTTAGATGGGAAATTATCCAATGAAATTTCCCGCCCTTGGGGGGAGCGAGAGGGCATGTCAGACTTCTACTGACTAAAACCACACCGGTGTCTTTCGTTGCTTTTCGTACCAGGGCCGAGTCTTCCTTTCAGAAGCAGACTCTTGGCCCCAGTAGGCTTCCACCTTGTTGGGACCCGACAGTTTGCTGATGAGTCCTTGAGGCGCGCGGAAGCACTACACGCCGTCAACGACTTGGGCTTGGTCCGAACGGTCACCAGACGGTCGGACTGCGAGCTACCCGTTGTTCGCCGTCCGCATGCTCACGGCTACAGTGGCCGGAAATCGGGATCGGGATCCCAGCGGTGGCTAGGGCGTGAGAGCCGTTGCTTCACGCGTGCGCGATTACGGCTTGGCAGAAAGAAGCGACCGTGTGCCACTCCTCCTCGCCTCGGACCGTGGCATCGCTGCCACCAATCGCCTCTACAAGGACACGGCGATGCTCTGCCCAAGCGGGGCACACCTCTACCGTGTGCTCCACCGTGTCCTCCGGGCGGTACCCGAACGACTTACTTACCTACAAGTTCTTTAGAATTTCATATAGTGTGAAGATATTATAAACGTCTGTTCAAAGTACCCTGTGTTAGTAGGGTAAGTATTCTACCTTGCCTTGTGTGGGCGAAACTTAGGTACTTATTAGGATTATGTGGGAGACGGGTAGTTTGCGTAGCAGTTATTTATGTTAGGATACCTATGTGAATAGACTAGAATAGGTATATATGGAGGCAAAATAACCTTGAAATAGAGGGTTGCAGGTACGTAAAAGAGTGACCCTGAACCTAGAGTCGAAGGTCACAGGAGGGATTTTAGAGGTGACTACAACAGTCCATGTACACCTGCTCACAGTTTACATACAAAACTATGAAATTCTGTCGACGAAGCCGCAAAGTCGTACTCGCGTCGTTGCATGCAGGCTTCATGACGCCTGCCGCACCGCATATCATATGTCGAGGCGTAGATCGAGTGAAAGTATGTTTTATCTTTGCAACAATTGCTGGAACGTCTTTGCTTCGTGGACAGGATACAGTGCGCTGTGCTGCTCAAGCTTTCTGGGGTACTTCGAAGCTTCTATGAAGCTACGCGTGACCCTTGCAGGTCTTAGCAAAAGTCTGGCATGCTCTCTTACTATTACCCTAGAGTGGGAGCAATTATTTGATATGCTGCCAAAAAATTAAAGATCCATTAACATCAACAGGGCATTTCAGATGGCTAAAATTCAATAAAACTGGCCGACTCGAGGTTCGAACCCAAAGCCTTTAGGGGTGGAGTTTCGTAAAATCCGTTCTTAGTCTACACCCCATAAGGTCAAATTTTAAGTTTGTAGGAGTTATAGTTTCTGAGATTTCGTGATGGTATTTTGATGTATACAACGTTAAATTTTAGTCGTTTTTATCCTGCGGAGGGTCGATTCGGTACATGAAACACTATCGATTTGTAAAGATAAAATTAAAAATTAAAGTACTTTTTTCTAAAACTCGAGTTAACATACGCATGTACGAAATTAATTTCTTTAAGTACCTCTTCTCGTCGGACGCAAGCTCGCGCCTGCCGTGGTTGGTAGTCGAGATTCAGGAGTCACAGTCGTAGCAGCGTGAGGAAATCTGTTCCCTCACGTGTGCGGCCACCTCTTACGTTAACGTACGTTACGTACTTCGAAGGAGGCGACCGCCTTCCATTCTCTCTCGCTCCGGACCATGGCCTGAACCAGGGCCTGATTTAGTTTTTTGTATATATATATTTTTTTTATTGATATAAACTAGTGCTTGACTGCAATCCCACCTGATGTTAAGAAGTGATGCAATCGTTGATGGTGAGGCACACTAGTTTATTAAGAGCCTATTCACTTGAGTATATTCGAGTATATTGACATCACCTGATGGTAAGCAATATGTGCGAGAAGAGGCCTGAGTCCCAGCAGTGAGAACATTAGAAGGTTTACTAAGCTATTCTATACCACAAATATTCTATTCTAATTTTTTTACTATAATATTTTTCTTTTCTTCTCACAACAATGAAGATTACATAAAGCCTTACAAAGACTCTAAACGCGTTTAGCGATTTACCCGCCTCAACTAAAAAACCGACCTTCACAATGAATTGTCTTTTTTTATTACATAATATTATACTTAGGACAGACCCTTAAATGTGTTATGAAAAACGTGTAAATATTGTATCATTTAAACGTTTTACGCACGTCTGTAGATATTTTTATTCGTCAGTGTTGAACAATAGCAAATTCCCGAAAACAAATTGCTTTCACATTTTTTTAACGTCTAGTGATAAAAATTATACAAAAGCATACACCGTTAAATTTTGGTCGTTTTAATCCCGTGAAGGGTTGATTCGGTACATAAAACACTATCGATTTTTAAAGACAAAAATGATTCGAATTAATTCACGCATGTACGAAATTAATTTCTTTAAGTAAACGTCAGCTGAGCGAGGCCAATGAACTGTGGTAGTTAGTACGCAACGAACAACTATCTTCAAGGTCATTGACACGTTTACTTAAAAAAGTCGAGTTTAAAAAAAGTACTTTATTTTTTCATTTTATCTTTACAAATCGATAGTGTAACATGTACCGAACAATTTGAAATGAAAGATATATTTTAGTTTATAGTTACATAAAATCGTGTTAGGTACACTAATTTTTATTTCGATGAAGTGGCGAAGGCCAATTCAACAAAGAAAATATCCGCTTTTTTTTTTTTTTTTTTAATAATAAGCGGATATTTGCTTTGTTGAATTGGCCTTCGCTCCGAATAGCAGAATTAAAATATCAAAAGACGCACGAAAAAAAGTACAAAATATCCAATATACATCGAAAAATTATAAAAACTGTACAATATTCACAAAAATTCCGTCATCATTTGCCTACAATTAGGATAACTATTTTTATAAAGAAACACTAGATGTCTAAGTGCAATCAAGCAAGATTTTAGTACTTAAATTGTAATTGTTATTTAATTTTCTAATTGTACTTTAAAAGTGCAAGTTTAACCAAGAAGTCTTTTTGAGGGAAACTTCTTCAATAAAAAATTAGATAAAACTGTCCATATAACTGCTTGTGGTGGTGAAAATCGCTCAGGATATAGAAGTAAGAACTCATGTGAAAATTAAATCATCATAAGGCAGGCTTGTAAAATTTTCAACAAAACCCATAACTCTCCCTTTAACAAAACTTTTTTTTGCATTTTCCCATAAAAACGCCCCACATACAATTGCAGATCATCCTTTCAGAAACATGAAACATTCCCATTTAGAACGTCGGCATTGCTACTAATGGTAGTCATTTCAGCAAAAGTACAGTCAACAAATGTGGAAAGTATGCAGCTAATATGCGCGATACGTTGAGTGATAGAGAAATCAGTTCTCTGAAGCTAAACTTTGGTCAGGTTAGGTCATCAAAATAATTGACACACTTGCATTTTTTTACGCAAATCACGTTTTACTTGAAAAATACCAAAATATTTTAATATCGAAATGTTTTATTTAACTTTTTTAATAACACGAATTTAATCACAAAATAAAACAGATTTTCTCACAATATTTTTGATTCAAAATTCAATATCATATCCTATACGCTTTTTTTGTTCATTTCAAAAACGCCTTTGTTTTTTGTCTTACTTGACCACAATGTAGTTACGCAGTATTAAAGTAAATTTATTCACAATGAAAGCGCCACAAAAAATTATAGTAATTATTTTTAGGATTTAGAATGAAAAATCGGAACCATTATAAAATCACTCGTGTGTCCTCCTATTTTTCAGTCTGTATTGCTCTGTATCTAATAAACCGATAGACTTAAAAGATACACACACAAATAACTGTGACCAAAATACGATGTACGAGTATAACGTATACGTATGAATGAATTTGGAATATAGGGTTCACTTTTGGGGTGCAAATTGGAAACTTGAAATAAAATATTGTTGACACTGTATCAAGCGAATGTCAAACGAAATATTTCTAATTTATTTTTTTAAAACATCTCTTTGTCTTAATAAGTGCAGTTTTAAGAAAATAACTCTTGTTCACAACTGATCGAGAAAAATCAACCAAGAAAAAATATCTTCTAGTTTATATTTAATATTTATTTATTATATGCTTTATTATTACGAGTTGATTTCTTTACCGTAGGTAAAAAGCTACAAGGCAAGTCTTTCTACGCCTCTTCTAGTTTTTTCTCCATAGAAGACGACCTATTTACGTAAAAAGAAAGAATTGATTCAAAATTCGAACTGGTTTGAAACGTTCCGATCTCATTGCCCGTTCACCATTTCACCAATCTCGTGCGCCGTTTGTACATGCAACATTAAAGTTTATTTAGATTCCAAATTAAACACACCTGTTGAACTGCCCGGAGTTCGGACGTACTGATAATTTGTTTATTTAATGTAAATTGCATCTTCCGTTTACAAGTTTGTACAGGACGGTAGCGTAATGAAGTGCTTTTGTACTGTGACGTTTTTAACACCTGTTTGCTAAAGGGATATAAATATTAATGGGGTTTGGACGTTTGAATGGCTTAATGAGGGTGTATCTCGTGATTGTTTGACAATTGGGTCATTTGGGCGGGTTGAAACGTTGCAGGTTGTTTGTATTTTGTTTGTCAAATACAGGGCTGCTTATTAAGTCATGTCGTTTGCCAACCACCAGCGATTATTAAAAAAAAAACATAATTATGGCATTTTCATCTTTTTGAATTTAGAAAACAAAAGAATGTTTTCAGATTGGTCGAATAGTTTTATTGTGTCGTCTATTCAAAAGTGGACAAGTCGGTTGTAAAAATGGAAATATCTAAGGAAAAGCGTGCGATAATTTTCTACAACTTTCAAAAGGGATTATCGCGATATCAATGCTTTGAGGAGATTACTTCTGTGTTTAGTGATGCAGCACCATGTCTTAGAACTGTAGAATGCTTGTATTTAGAATTTCAACGTGGGCACTCTAGCCTCAGTGGTAAGCCACATGAAGGTCGTCCAAAAACCACCATGATGCAAGAAAATATCGAAGTCGTGCGGCAACTAATTCTCGAAGATCGTCATGTGACATGCCGTGAAATAGAGGCATCCGTGGGCATTTCAGGGACCACTGTCCAAAAAATCCTGCACGGAGAACTTGGCGTAAGAAAGTTGAACTCTCGTTGGATACCACATTTGCTTAGCGACGACCAAAAACAGCCCGTGTTAGTTGCTATCGTGAAACTATGCAGCGATTCCACCGAGATGAGTCAAAGCTTGTTTATGATATGATTAGTGGTGACGAGTTTTGGATATATGCTTACGATCCAGATTCTAAGCAGCAGTCAATGATCTGGATCTTCCAGGATGAGCCAAAACTGACCAAAATCATACGCAAATAAAAAAAAAAGGTAGCTTCGTTTGTGGCAAAGGGTGGTCACGTCGCCACTATGGTAAATGGGAGCCGGCACAGACGACCGCGCGGGCTCTTTCTTTCTTTCTATTAATAACACACCTAGTTAAACTATATAATTTCTCGTATCTCATAAAACTGAAGTATTCTATCAGGGCAACAGGGCAGGAACATTCACTTACATACCTTTTACTGATAACATTATTGCGGCCATCAGTCCACTCGCAAAGCTTATCGATCATGACACTTAACGTAATCGTGGGCTGTGGCCATTTATGGGAAAAGTGTTTTCAGCATGACTAGTATACAGACCTATTGTTTTCTTTTTTTATAATAATAATAATAGACCTTGGGTGCACTAGCTTAGCGCCTACAGGGATCATCGGCTGGTACCACATTCTATTAAAAGTGTCTATGCCTTTGTATGCCTATGTTGGCTTTGGTCCCGCGTACGCCTTCAAAAGGCTCTGACCCCTGAGATCAGTCATAAATAAATACATAAATAATAAATTTAAAAATGCAACTTACATGTGTACCAAAATAAATATAGAGATAAAGTTCTTCCATTACTACATAATTTAGTTCCGTCAATCGAACCACTATACGAACAGCGATACCCCACAACGGTACATGGTGGATATTCCACCCGTGCACCCACAACGGGGTTAAGGCACATCCCTTTTTACCTAGATAGACGTCCTAAAATACGAATACAGGGTATACTAAAAGTTAAAATCCAAATACCGGGTTATTAAAAAATAACCCAACAATAAATAAAAACATAATATTAAATTTAGACTTCTAAGCATAAATACGCATCATCACCATAATTCAAGTTAAATCGTTTGCTTAAAACCGCAGAAAATGTGTATTTTTTTATGAATACCATCATTTGACGATACAAATTGTCCACAATTTCTATTACCAGCCATGACAAATGAAATCACAACAATTACACTTCCTAGCGATGCTGCAGATGAAAAGAAATCGCGTTACCCAGCAACAAACATTCATTGTGGCGTTTTAAAAATCGCGTCTTTTGACGGAAATAAGGTAAAAATAGGCCGCCCGCAGCAATTTCGGGCAACTTCCTTTATAATTTTGAGTTAAATTTGAGGTCTGTTGGTCGAATTTGCTGTCGTGGAAACCTTCCATTGATGAAGGGTGAAAATCACTTTGATGTGCTGCATTTATTTTGTACATTTCTAACTTTTACCCCAGTTCAAAAGCTCAAATTTTGTAACGAATAAGTTACGCTTAAATTGGGTAGAACTGAAAATAACGGTCTGACTTACAAGTTGTTCGTCGTGGGTTAAAATCAAGGCAGGCGCATTCCTTTATGTAATTTATTTCGTCAGTAGTGCTATCAAAACGGGGAAGGAAAATATTGTGAGGAAACCGGTATGTCCTAGAACCAAAAATTTGAAGACGTGTGACGTCTTCGTGGTAGATTATGGCCCTAGAAAGGAGGCTTGAGTCCCAGCAGTACAAATATTATTAGGCTGATTACGCAATCCTATTATGTCGGGTTAAACTCCTGGGTTGGTTACGCAGATATGTACACAGAGAGAATAGATAGACCAGGATAACGTACTCAAGAAATTTTATTGACGTCATTTGGAACTTAGTCACGTGGTCGGAACAAAGGAATCAGAGGCGTAGCCAACTCGAGGCGTTCGACGCAAGAGAATCGAAACGAAACGGTCGTAACTTAGCTAGGGGGGCTGTTCTTAATCGATACTTTTGAGACAAGTGCTTGTCGGACTCGCACATTGAGGTTCCCGTACAAACTTACAAGTGAATAAAACTAAGGTTTTTCCGAATTACAATAGGTTTCTTTTTTGTGACCTAAGTACAAATTCACAGTATTTAGATTGTTTACTTGTGCTCTGAGACATTTCTTCATGCCAAATTTCCGGATTCTTTGTCAACGAGAAGTACCCTTGAATTTTGATTCTCTTGAGAGTATGGAAATGTGCGTTTTTCGACATAAACTACTGTAATTTTTTTTGTTATCTTGCTAGTTTGATCTTCTTACAACTTCAAGGGACCGCACGCCTGAATTTCAACTCGATACCTACACGCGTTCCTGAGGTCTTGATACATAGACAGACGGACAACAAATTGATTCTATAAAGATACTGTGGTTTCCTTTTGAGGTAATGAACCATAAAAAGACAAACCGTGGATCGGCTCCTAATTAAATAAGTTCTTTTCGCAACCAGTACAAATTTCACATTACGAACTATTTCAATAATAACGACATTTATAATAATAATTATTTCAGTAATTTAAATATAAATTCGTAATATTCATATAAAATATAATAAACACGAAGAAATAGAGATGAGTTTTCAAATACAATTTAGCAATTGAAATGAAAATAGGTCAGAAGTCATACAGCACGCTTCTAAATAAAATTTCATTTGTAAAGTCAAATATTTGTTGATGGATCTAAAGTATTATTATAAAGGCGAAAGAGTTTGTTTGTATGTTATGTGCTTTTATGTATGTGTGTGTGCTTTTATGTATGCGTATGTGCCTTCATGTATGCGTGTGTGCATTTATGGATGTGTGTGTGCATTTATGTGTATGTGTGTGTATATGTCACGCTCCAACGTCTGAACGGATTTGAACGAAACTTGGCATATGGCAAAGTCCTGGAATAAAACGTAGGATACTATTCCTCGGAGTATGTTTCCTTGGGATAAATTTCTATATTAGCGTGGGTAAAACCGCTGGTTGAGGCTAGTAAATAAATAAGAAAATGTACGAAGAAAAACTCAACGCTATTTTGGATGTCAAAGATAGCAATGCATTGTGTAATTTATTTTCAACGAGTCTAGCTGTTGGAATATTTAACAACAGAATTATTTAGATCTTGCCTTTTATCTCAATGAGAAAAATGTCGATGACTCCAGTCTAGACGAGATGAAATGTAGAAAAAATTATCTTTTGAAGTTCATCTCTACGTGGCAATTGTTCGCGGATCGTGATATTTTATATTTTGTTCTGAAGGTAAGTAAAATTTGTAGTGAAATTCTGAATGTCATAAGATTTTTCACCTCGAGATATTCCAGTTAAAAATGGGTTGGTTGCTAACCAACACATATTCTCATTCTTCTCCAGCGTCACAACAGTACGCAGAAGATGGTTTTTTTTTCAAGGTGTGAAATCATCCAATTACTTGTCCCGCTCTAGGGCGAAGTGAGACGCCGTGTCAGACTTATACTGACTAAAACCCACTCCTATATTCCTTCTTTTCCTTGCGTTCCTAGACCCCATGCTTCCTTTCCAGGAAATCCTCGCTGCGGCCCTATCGGACAACGGCCCTGCTGGGCCCCTACAGTTTGCTGATATATTCATAAGGAGTGCTTGAAACACTACGCCTTGTTGACGACTTAGACTCAGTCCGGACAGTTACCAGAAGTCGGGAAGCGATCTATCTATTAGTCGTCGTCCGCAAGCCCGCGCCTACTAATGGAAGTGATTTATGCTACTTTTATTTTAGTTAGAAAAAATTTAAGGCTTTGAACAAAAAAAAAATCTTGAAATTGTAACCAGCAGATGAAGTGGCAGGCACTAGCTAGTGACAAACCAATCAGCCCCACTAGCCAAGTTTAAGCGTGACCGCTTCGAGTTGGCCACGCCCCCAATTCCTTTGTTCTGACAAATTGATGACAAAAGGAATTGGGGGCGTGGCCAACTCTAAGCGTTCACGCTCAACGAAACGTTCGTAACTTGGCTAGGGGGGTAGGTTTATAATACAAGTTACCGACCTAAGCTCAACGATATGAAACATTCACTAATGTACTTTTAATTATTATAAAAGCGTGACGCTTACAAAGCACAAATTAACTTCAATCAAATGAACTACTACTAGTTCTTACCTACTAGGGTAAAGTATTATGCACTTTGTAAAGGAAATAAAAAGAAAAATGAAACAAGGAAAACGGGGAACAAGCTTGTTCAACAACCCTTTAGTGGCTAGTTAATTGAATATTTATTTAAAGTAAACAATTGTTGTGTATTGGTAATCGTTTTCAGAATTTATAAAAGGACATTACCCACGTTCCATACATTTTTAGTCCAAATTTTAATGAGTCGGCCATGTCGGCCAAAGAAAAAAATACTACATTCTGTTAAAACATGTTTTTACACATTTATTTATTTTTTATTTTGGCGACAATGTTGTGGGACCATTACCCTCGGTTTTATTCGAGTTCAGAAATTATTAGTTATTAATGATATCTTTTGACTGGCCTGTTGGTCTAATGGTTAGTAGGCCTGACTGCTATGCCGGAGGTCGTGGGTTCGATTCCCACCCAGGACAAATGTTTGTGTGATGAGCACGATCATTAAATGTTCTGTGTCTGGGTGTAATTTATCTATAATATGAATGTATTTAGAAATATATAAGTACGTTTATCAGTTGTCTAGTACCCATAACACAAGCTCTGCTTAGCTTGGGACTAGACAACTTTGTGTTTGTGATATTATAAAAAAAAAAATATTATTAAAAAATATCTATTCTGCAAACAGGTTAAAAAAAATAAGCTCTAAAAAAATAAAATATCCCACTATAGCATGTATTTAAAATAAAAAATATAGGTATTTTGTAATTGGTTCTATATGCGATATTTTGTTTTATTTTTACTTGTTGAGATTTTCAAAAAATGAAAATTCTGGTTTATATGCAATGCTCAACACTTTGATGGTTTAGAAAAATCTAATTAAGTTTAATACTGTGTTTCTAGAGAACTACAGTAATATTTTTTAATCCCAAAGGCAGGATAAAATGGCTGGGATGGAGAAAAGGCGGGGTAGCGATGTCTCACAGCAGTCTCAGTGTGCGAGTCCGGCTTGCTCTTGCCCAGATTTTGTCATTCCTCTCCTGTGACATTGTTTTTGCAATATTTTTTTTAATATTATTTAAAACACAGCCGCCTCAATGTAACTAGTAATTTATTATTTTATACATCTATCATCATTTATTGACAGGTTTATTTTTATTTTTGGTAAAGCTTTTTTTTTAAATGTGAATGTGAGAACACCGACATAAATTCCGCGCATTCATGGATTAAAATTTTTATTGTGCTCTTAGGTACAAAGCTACCCGGTCTACATTGTCCTCTCATATCTATAATTATTGTAATGTGGTTTTTTTTTTTTAAATTAACCAAAGAGTTTCTTGCCGGTTCTTCTCCATAGGAAACGACCAATCGGAACCGTGTACCAGCTTCTGATGTTTTATAAGTGCCTATACGAAATAAATTTTAATGTTTTTTTTTGTATGGTAGGTAAAATCATCCAACGACAAAACCCGCCATTGGGTGCTTGGGTGGAGCGGAAAGTAGTGTCAGACTCTTACTGACTAAAAACCTACCCCGTTCCTTCGTTGCCTATAGTGCCGGGGCTGAGCCTTCCTCTCAGAAAACGGCCCTTGACCCCAGCAAGCTTCGACCCTGCCTGCCTGCAGTTAGCAGGCTGGGCCTCTTCGGTGTGCTGACAGCTCCTTGAGGCGCGCGGGAACAGAACGCGCCGTCGACGACTTGGGCTCGGTCCGGTCGGTTACCGGAAGATCGGACAGCGTGTTACCCATTGCACGCCGTCTTTGAGTTGAGTTTGGTTGTGTCCTATGTGGTCGTTTGTGTATGTGTTGTCGTGTGTTATATGAATGTTGTGTGTTGCATTAATTCAGGACTTTAGCCAGAATTTATCCTCGAATCTCTAAAGCTTAGACAATCCAGCTAAATTATTAGATTAATGACATATTTCTATAAAATCAATTCTGGAATATACTCCTATAAACCAAAAGAAAATCAAAATTGATCTACAAATGACCAAGGAATCGATGAACATAGAACCTCTTCCCTTTTGAAGTCGTTTAAAAAGAAAGAAAAAAAAAACAATGTCACATCATCAATGAAACTCCAATCTTACCAACTCACACAGTAAATAAAACATGAAATGGCAGAGCAATTCCTTGATAATCACGAGAACCAATAACTGGCCACTCACCCGACAAAATGTCATTTCAATTCATCGTTCGGATCTCGAATGCAATGACATTAACCGAATGATTCCGAATGGTCACGAGTCGAATGAAAAGGACGATCCTATCGGTGGTATGGACGTTGATATTATTTTTATCTAGCTGTTCGGTCAGAGATTTTTAATTCTAGTTTTTAGCATGGTTGAAACTTAGATTTTCAAATTAGAATTCTGATATTTTTTTTTTTGTTGGAAAATCATCCAATGACGTCTCCCACCCTTAGACTTTTTAAAATTCTCTCCTAATTCCTTCGTTGCCTCTCATTTCACGGCCAGGTTTTTCTTTCAGAAGCGAATTAGCAGGTTTCTTCTTGCCCTGCTGGGTCTGCTGTCCACGGTTTGGTGACATCTTCTTGAGGCGCGCGTCAAACACAACGCGCTGTCGACGACTTGGGCTTGGTACGGACGGTTACCGAACGGTCAGAAGGCGAGCTAACCATTGCCGTCCACAAGCTCGCGCCTACGGTGGCCGAAAATCGTGATATGGAACCATGTTTTAATTTTTTTTGTTTTAGTAAAATCGAAGGAGTCTAGAGAGTGGTTCTGGATCGTAAATAGCAACTGAGGGAACACGGGTGGATTTTAGTCAATAAAAGATTGACACTCCCTCTCGCACCCTCCAAAGTGGGGGAACATTTTTGACTATATCCCACTAAAAACAAAGGAGCCATCAACAGGGGACATACTGGCCTGTTAGTGTAGTAGTCAGTAGCCTAAACTGCTATGCTGGAGGTCGTGGGTTCGATTCCTACCCAAGAAAAATGTTGGCGTAATGAGCAAGATAAATTGTTCTGTGTCTGGGTGCAAATTATCTATAATATGTATGTATTTAGAAATATATAAGTTTGTTTATCAGTTGTCTGGTACTCATACCACAAGCTCTGCTTAGTTTGAGACTAGATAGCGTCGAGTCAAAGTTATGGAATATTATTTTTTCCGATGATCAAAATGTAATAAAACTTTAACCAACTCTAGAATCGAACCCAAAGCCATATTCTCGACAACAACGTTTGCAGTCAATAGACCAATGAGGCAGTGAAATTAGTTTCGCCGTTATAAGTATGGCTTACCATCATAAGTACGGCGTATATCGTGGAAAATCCTGAAATAATATCTCTGAAGCTTTGAGATTTTCATCGTAATTTTTCATGTAATAGGCCATTATCGTTTCTTTCAAAGAGTTATGTATGATAATATTCAATAGATACTAAGGTATTATAAATATCGGTTTAAGGATATTTGTTATCATTAGGAACACAAATAGTTTACTTAAATATGAGACTATTACATATAGATCATGCAGTTGTACTAGTACATCGTGACTCCGTGAGTCGATTATATGGAAAAATAAAAGTACCTACATAAAGTGTTTTAAAGAATTTAGATATGTAAAATGTTTAGTATTCAATTTTAGACACATAAGCTTTTAACATTTTTTAAAATATTTAAGATTTACCGTTAAAATTATTTCTACACATACATTTACACACCCTCTTATACATTTCACCCGCACATCACCTACTACAGCTTTAAGGCTGGCTATCCACCGGAGCGGAGCGAGGTAGCAGAGCCGAGCAAAGGAGTAATGCGGAGCGGAGTTGCGAACTGTGTCTGTCCACCAGAGCGGAGCTAGGCTGAGAAATCAATGCGGAGCGGAGCTTCTCGGTTTTGTATAAATTTTTAAACTAGTTTGTACTTCTTGTCCAATGGAGAGATTTTCTGCAATCCTATTGGTTGATATTACTTTGTTTCTCCGTTCCGGTGGACAGGCAGCCAAAGAGGACTCTCGCTTAAATTTACTAACACATTCTATTATTTATACTTTTGTTCTTCGAACTCGTCAGAGTCCAATATTCCACATTTTTACTGTTGGTTATTCTAAAACGAGGGAATTTCACGCTGATAACTGAAATATACGCTTCGCCTAGTTCGGTTACATATGCTTGATTCATTTTTCAATCTTTAAATATATTGCCAAATGAATAAAATTATTATTTCAAAATGAAAATGAACAAATCACTGATTTTTTTTTCGACGTTTTTGAGTCATTTGTGGTTTTGCAAGCGGTTTTGCAACACGTGGTTGTAGAAAATTTTTCCATGGGAACTTACTACCGTGATAAAAAGTATCCTATAGACTATTTCAGGGCATGTTCTAACCGAGTACCAAGTTTCAACGAAATCCGTTCTGCCGTTAGGGGTCATTCATGTAATACGTAAGCACTGCAGGGGGGTGGTCTTTGCTTATTTTTGATGATATATGGGGGATGGTGATTACAACAGCAGTTTTTTTAAGAGATTGATGTTTCAATATCACATGAAAATGAGTAGACAGACACATATCACTGAGTAATGTTTACGTAAGCATGTGGGGGGAGGGTTAGATCTTTTTGCTTGCTTTTGCTTACGAGGGAGAGGGGTTGTAGTGTCAGACTCTTACTGACTAAAATCCTACCCCGTTCCTTCGTTGCCTATAGTGCCGGGGCCGGGTATTCCTTTCGGAAGCTGACCCATGATCCCAGCAGGCTTCGACCCTGCCCGCCCGCAGCTAGCAGGCTGGGCCTCTACGGTTTGCTGACAGCTCCTTGAGGCGCGCGGGAACAGTACGCGCCGTCGACGACTTGGGTTCGGTCCGGTCGGTTACCGGACGATCGGACAGCGTGCTATCCATTGCACGCCGTCCGCAAGCCCGCGCCTACGGTGGCCGGAAATCGGGATCGGAATCCCGGCGGCGGCTGGGTCGAGCGCCCCGTTGCCTCTGCCTGATGCGGTTGGCCTCCACCTTTGCTAGCATTACTGCTTCGCAGAAGGAGGCGACCGCCTGCCATCCCTCCTCACTCCGGACCATGGCCTGAACTAAGGCCCGGCGAGAGAGATCGCTGCCGCCGATCGCCCCCACGAGAACACGGCGATGCTCTGCCCAGCCGGGGCACACCTCTACAGTGTGCTCAGGGGGAGGGGGGGTAATATTTGCGAAAAATCTGCTTACGTATTACTTGAACGGCCCCTAGAGCGTTAAGAAGTAATAGACTTACACACACATACACAAACTTTTGTCTAAATAATGTAGGTGGGGTATCTTGTCTAAAGTCAGATCGAAAACTTAGATACCTCATAACTCATAAAAACATAAAAAAAACCTAGTCCAATAACCCGTTATTTGTCACACTAAAAGAAAAATCAGTGCCGTAATCGCCAAATAGGCTCTAAGTCTCTTAATCCTAATATTGATCAGGCATTGTGCCCGAGATGGCAATTTGGGGACCGCTCAGAATGGGCGCCGAGATGAAAGGGACTTGGCGAGCAATGGCAATATTCGATTGACATGCGATAGTGAGGGTGCCCGGGCAAGGACGAATTGCTTTATATCTTGACGCCTTTGTAAGTTGTGAGGATTTTCTTGTTTAAGATTTTTAGTTTTGTAGTTTCGGAGAGTGATAAAGAGTTTTGTTGTGTTTCGCTGTACTCTTTACATAGATCGCATAGTTAGGTTTAATCTTTGAAATTGCATCGCCATGTTTTCTTTTCACTACTCTTGGTTGACTGGTAGAGAATGCCTAATCTGATCCATAGGGATTTCGCTAGCGTTACGGCGAGCACCCCTGGCGCTCCTCTTGTGAAACCTGTGCTTAACAAGGCAAAGAACAAGGTTGAAAATGACGATGGTTTCGTTACGGTGCAAAGGAGGAAGCGTCGAACTCAAACCACGAAGAATCGCTGCGGCATAGCACCTGCGACTCCTAGCGTGAGTCGGCGAGCCGCTCCGCCGAACACTCCAATATACATCTCCAGCCTGCATCACACCACAAGGGTGGAAGACATCGTGGAGTACGTACGCCAAAAGACGAAATATGCACTGAGGGTGCAGCTGCTGGGGTCGCATCGTAACGTCAATTTCAAGGCGTTCGTGGTGCGAGTCCCGAACACTTTTCTACCTTATTATAAAGTCCGTCTTTGTACCTTTGTGTTGCATGAAGTTTTAATATATAAATAAATGAGGGATTTATACAGATGTGTCTAAGTATGTCACCGAAAACTTGCAAACGCCATAATGTTGTAAAATATCGCGAGAACTTTTTAACATTTTTTTTAAAACAAGGCACGCTTGTGACAGATGTGATTTATCGTATACAAAGCGCTTTTTTCATAATATATTCGGAAATTATAATTTAATAAAGATTTATTACAAACATAATGGAGTCTGCAATTTTCCGGGGACACTAAACAAAAACGTTGCTCCGCATCAGGGCACTGGAACGAAGGCAAAGAAGGAACAGGGGTGGGTTTTTAGTCAGCAAAAATCACACACGAACTCCCACTCCGCCCCAGGGCGCGGAGACGTCATTGGATGATTTTCCCAACGAAAAAAAAACACACAAAAATAGGAATGTACCGGATCAACCCTCCACGGGATTAAAACGACCAAAATTTAACGGTATATAATAGTGATTATTATCACTTTTTTATCTTAAAATTTCCTTAAGTTAATCTATCTTCCGAGGTAAAAATAAAACATACCTTTTTATCAGGAAAGGTGGACCTGAAACAGAAATAGAAAAAAAAACATTAAAATATAAATAAGAGAAAGTTCTTTGACTAAAATATTGTACTTTATAACGTCAAACGTTTAATGCTTGTTTTGTACCGAGTTAGCGTAACCACACAAAAGAAAAATACTTAAGATCAACTCTTAACAACTAGTAGAATTGGGGACAAACTTGTCTTAGACCTACTGTCCACGGACGCGGAGCTTCATAGATGCGTATTCGTCATTACCTGCCCACAGCTTAGATACATACAAAACTATGAAAATTTATCGACGAAACAGCGATGACATGACAGCACGACGCAACGTTGTCGTTTTGTCGACAAACTTTCATGCTGCGAGCAGCTACGCGTCTATGAAGCTATGCGTCCGTGTATTGTAGGTATGTAATAGAATGCGTAAGCTAATTTTTAAAATCTAGGTATCTGTCACTAAGATATGGGGCTTCATCATTATACGAGTGTAAGGAGTTCGAGAAGCTGCTTGAGGCTGCAAGTAACCCTGCCTGCATAATCAAAATCTAGAATGAGATTCATGCTTTATAAATCTTGTTAACTTCCACATTTGAAATGTTATTAGAAATATAAATCATCATCAATCATTCCCAAATCGAGACAAATACTTGAATGGAAGTCAAATATTTGTCCCCATGAATGAATTTTCAAAAATCCTTGAGGCTTATCTTCGTTATTATAAGGAACGTTTCGGCAATCAGAACCTTCAATCCATACCAGAACAGCTCAGACTCCCTTCCCTCCTCCCCAAAAAGACCGAAGCAAACTCTTATAGGTCACAATAATGATCATCGCAATCATTTTTGCCGAAGGACGTCCACTATTGGACATTGGCTGCCCACAAAGTATCGCCATAGTGGCGACCGGTCTCGCGTTTCTTGAGATTCTTGCGACTCTCATCAGATCAATCGGTCTATCTGGTGGTAGGCTATCTAACGCTGCATATCCTACGCGGTCGCCATTGGTCACAGAACAGATGGTCAATGAGACCGAAGGGTTCTAGAGTTGAGGCCGCACATAATTTAAGCGTAGATAATAACCATAACAGACCAACCTACGCTTTGGAATGTGCAATAAGAGCATCATTTTTCTGATTAACTTACTTTACTTCTTGACAATTCAAAAGTGCCTGTTAATTTGAAATCAAGGCTTTGAATCTATGAAAACAAAACTGTCACAGTTGTCTGATAGTTTTTGTCTAAGGTAAACCAGGTATACATGTTCTTGTCGGTAAGATGGCCCACTTGCAAAACTAAAGGTGCTATTCGAACATCGGCTGCAGGCTGTAGATGCAGGCAGCACACGCGCCGGCTGCACGAAGCCGGCGGCAGCTGCACGACTAGTTTTCTATTTAGAAGTATGGATATTTTTGAAACCCATTCCGAACGTGGCTGCGGCTGCAGGTCGCAGCAGCACTCGCAGTCGAGGCTTAGCATTACTGGTTTTCTATGTAGTAGTATGGCTGTTGTGTGAAAACATTCCAAAAGCGGCTGCCAGATTTGAATGGCACCTTTGGACAGGCTTTTAAAATTACATTTATACTACGTCGCAAGTTTAACTCCCATTATAGTTAATGCACGTAGACCTAGTTTTCTACTAGTCATGAGTTCAAAACTTAAATAAACGGTCTTTAGAACATAAAAAACTTTCATTTAGTCACAAAATAGGCCAAGAAGATAGGCTGGTCCTTCTGTCCTTATCTATTAAGAGTACTACACATCAGCCGGGGTCGTTTATCACGGAGACAGATCATCCCAGGCTCTTAGAGATCCAGAATGACAAATGTTACGGTCAGGTAAAAAGGTTCCATGTTTCTTAAATTTCACTTAACTGTTTCTTGATGACGGAAAGCGCCTTAAGTCCCTTATTACTTAAGGGCAGATATTAAGTAAGGCTTTTTTTTGAGTTGAGTGTTTTTTGCTTTTGCGATTTTTACTTTTCAAATGTTTATAGTGCGGTAATATTTAACTACACTTTGGGCACGGCCACCGCGGTTGTGGACCTGCAGCTTTTGTAGAATGCAGATGTTTAGGTAAAAAATTAAAGCACCTTTCACGACGCGTTTTACGCCCGTGGTGTGCGCGGTTGTTCGCGGCTCCCGTTGCACGCCCGGCCGTGTCTCTATGTCTTGCGATAATCACCCGCCAGGTTTGCGGAAGAAAATCGAAAATCTGGCACGACTGCAAAGAGATCAGGCGTAAGACCAACGGCTTTTTGAGGCACGGGGATATCACGCCACCAATTTCCAAACACGGTCATTCCTAATGGAAAAAACCCAATACCACTGTTTGCCCACCCGGGAAATAAACCCAGGACCCCAGGCTCGGCAGTCACGCAACAAAAGTTATATAAACCATATCGCCATATAAATAACAAACAGTTGTTTCCTGGTTAGCGAGCGTATCTCGTGCGTGTATCCGCAACTTGACGCAACGATTTTTTTCTCAAACTTGTGCATTACACTTGGTCGCAGTGTGTCGCAGAGGAAAAATAATACATTTAGCTAGTTTTATAATATGACTATAAGTTATCTTTACTGTGTAGCTTTTATATCATAATAAATTATTTTTGGAGGCGACCGAGGCAGGTAATCATCGTAAGTTCTCCCACTCTGGGTGAAGCGCGAGGGAGTGTCAGACTTTTACTGATTAAAACCCACCTGCCTTTCTTTAGTTGCCATTTGCGTTCGAGGGCCACGGTAACTGTTAATTTTGATTATTAAAATTAACCAGAGTTTCATTCACACTTACCTATATATTTTTAATCAGTAATAATATTAAAACTTTTTTTTTACCTGTTGAATACCGTAATTAGAGACACAATAGAAAGACAATAGGTGTGCGGACGCCGGCGTCCTCTTGGGAAATAATGAATTAGAGAAGGTGTTAAAATGAAAGATATAAAAGAAAAAAGAAGACGTTTTCAAGCAATCTAAGCAAAAAACAAAAATAAAAAAGTTTATCTATTAGTAAATATTTATGGCGGGATTTTTCCGAGTACAGTTCAGTGGCTGTTACAATTATTCGCAAATTGATTTCTGGTGGATATTGTGACTTTGGTGTAGTTTTGTATCTCAAGTACCTACGCAACTGAAAAAAACGTGAAATCATTAGAATTTGTTACATCCGCATTCTAATAGAACTCAAAACACCTTATTCCAAAATGCGATCTAAAATAGTTCCGGGACTATTACTAGGTTTAATCCCGATTAAATGCTATCTAAATGTAGTTTTCGGGATTATTACTAAATTTAATACCAATTAAAAGCGATCTAAATGTATTTCCGGGACTATTATTAGGTTGAATGCCAATTAAAACTAGTAATAGTCCCGGAACTATTTTAGATCGCGTTTTGGATTAAGGCGGAAAGTGACTGAAAACTTTTTTTAAATGCACAAACCGTGCGAAGCAAAAAAAAATCTATTGCTCTATACAAAGTCAATTCAAATTTAGAAATTCGAATCACAAACACTTTTCAACGTCAAAAAGTCGTTGACCTCAAAAGAGAAAAATCTGCGCTCCACTGCATCAAAGCCCACGTCACATTAGATCCCAGAGTTCGGATCCCACATTTTGATTGACACGCCGAGATAACCTGGGGTCCATCCCGCATATATATTACTTCGTCAATCCTTACTTTGTACCATTCAAATGATATTCACATTTGAATTGCGGTGACGTTTTAATTTTAGATTGGAAAAGGATTCATGTTTTGCGATGAAATGGATGCCTTGATTCTGGTTTAATCTGAATGTATGGGTACTCCATTCGAAATAAGATTACACTTTAAAACAAACCTAATTTACCGCCTGATCAACCGATTTTGACTTTTATTGCGTTGGTGGCATGATAAACGGTAGCTGCAGTAAATAGTTGGTATTGTAAGCACTTATTTGCTTTTAACGCCATCCTTATGCTTACGAAATAGAATTCAGTTAAAAAATAAATTACAATAAAATTGTGGCGGGGAAAGCTCGCACACTTTTCTGCATTAGTGCGGAAAACATTCCACTGCGTGCTTAAAAGCGGTGAGATAAGAGCGGTTTTTCGAGTAAGTGTATAGAAAACGTTATTTTCTCACGTTGGCGATAGACGAGTGAGGAAAGGATCTTTCAACCTTCGGGTTCCACGCGTGCCATGATTATGACTAGCATTTCTTATGCTTATTTTCCACGCTTTGGCCCATCCCACAGTACCTCTACCATGAGTTTTAAGCAATAGTATGCGTCGCTACTCGATATCGACGCCGTAAATATTTTGTATGGCAAATTTTGGTTCTGCAAGTGACCGCTAGAGGCGCTGCAAAATTTGCCATACAAAATATTTACGGCGTCGATATCGAGTAGCGACGAATACTATTGCTTAAAACTCATGGTAGAGGTACAGGTTAAGCTCATTCTTCTAGAGTAAAAGCTCTTTATGACACGCAGTTTTCTATCACTGCCAATAATAGAGGTAGGAACAAAAAAAATATTGTTTTACCTCCGTATAAAATTAGTATTAGATTACATTTTTGTCAGCATAAAATATTATCTCTTATTTTTGCAATTTAGATGTCAACAGAATTTATGAGGCGCGCTAGTAAGTCTGACACGAAAAGAAGGGAGAAATCGTTACATAACTCCCTAATATAAAAAAAAAGGTTTTGCATATTCGGTACTATGATTATCCTTATTTTGGGTTAAAGAATTTAATAACTTAAATGCACTTGTGTTCCTTCAGTTCCCCTTTGAGTTCCAGGGCCTGGATAACTCTCTCGAACAATCTCGGTAGAATCTACACCGTTCAATTTTGATCATTTTAATCCCGTGGAGGGTTGATTCGGTACATGAAACAGTATCGATTTATCGATATAAAATAACCTATGCATGTACGAAATTAATTTCTTTAGGTAAACGAGTCAATGACCTTGTAGGTAGTTGTCGGTCGTTGCGTACTAACTACCTATAGGTCATTGAACTCGCCCAGCTGAAGTTTCATGTACCAGCCGACCCTCCGCGGGATTAAAAGGATCAAAATTTTACGGTGTATACAGGATATAATTTTTTCTACGTTATGATTGCCCGGACGTTCATTTTCGTAATTTCTGCCTATTCCTTACTAACTCCTTCTATGAGTAAAGAAGTGTCTTAGATGAGTTAAGGAGCAGATATATGACTTTTGATGATTTTAAATCCAACGTCACGCCTAAGTGGCTAGAATAATTTGATATACTAATATTTAATTATTTTATTCATAAAACTTGGTGTAATTTATTTTGAAAGTTATGTCTAACACAGACTAAAAAAGACGAAGATCAAGCAAAAACCATTGGATGTATTTTTATGAAACTTTCAGAACCAGAATCAGAATAGTTTATTTCAAATAGACCAATAACAGGCACTTTTGAATTTGCAAAATGTCGGTCAGTCCATAAAAAAGTGAAGCTAAATTGAACAAATCACATTTATAATAAAGTTATACCTAGTAATATTTCTTGTTTACTTTTTTTTATAACAAACATTCATAACAAAAAAGAAACGCGGAACGGAATTAACGGTTACCTATCTTAAGTTCATTCATCATTGGATGATTTAACCTACCATAAAAAAAACCTATCTTAAGTTCGAAAAATGTTTGACCGAATTTATTTTAACCTAAAACTTTTTTTAACATTATCGTTTCGTTTTTTTCGGTTCCTGGAATTAACACATGCGTTATTTTCTTGAACCACTAAACCATTATAATTCGCAATTCCCTGTACAAAGAGCGCATTACGTAAGGGCCATTTAAAAAAAGAGGCACCCCACTAAATTCACTTTTTTTCGCGCAATAAGGGGAAGTCGCCTTTGTTGTGTCTCGGAAATGTGTATCTGACATTGAAAAGGACTTTATGGTGTGAAGTTTAAGATTATTTTGGCGTTTTGCTAATTTTTTATGATTTACAGTCCACGAAGGAGATGGCGGGACGAATTGGCAACGCCAGAACTGAAAGAGGGAAGTGCGGGTACGCGATTGAGGGAAGGAGTGGAGGGAGACCTTTGTGAGTGGGACAGAACAGGCTAGCAAAAAAAAACTGTTTTAGATACAAGATCCATTGCGGTGAGCAATGATTCATCCGTATACTTTACACATCATGGAAACTTGTTCATACTGCTGGGACTCAACCCTCCTCTCCAGGGAAGAGAAAGAGTCATAAACTACTATGCGGGTTCAGTTCGGGTTGGTGGATGTCATAATTATGTCTTCGAATTTTTTATTCAAAGACGTTTTCTCATGATGTTTTCCTTTATTGTGATGAAACATTTTACAAAAGATTATGCGCCGGGCTGGTTTTTAACCTGGCATTTACCACTGTGCTACCAAATATAAACAAAGATACATAGGAAACAGCATACAAAAATTGGAAGTTAATAAAAAGCCTGTTAAAAAAAAAACAATATATCCTACCACAATGACATAGTCTATCTCCACAACACAGTGTTAAAAAACTTTTTACATTCCACAAACAAAAAAAAAAAGAATAAAAAAGCGTACAAAAGAAAAATCACCAAAACTTTTCGTCAGATACCGCGTCACAATATACAAGAGCCGTTCATTCAATTTTTGCCCCTCTGAAGCTTTTAGAGCTTCAATCGCTGTAACAAAAGAAAGTAAATAGTGGACCTGAATGGACCTGAACACTTCATATCTAATCCTAGATGCCATTCCATTTACATTTTCAATCTTTTTTTCTAAGGTTTTCCGGAGTTTGCTCACCGAGTAGCGTCTCTAGGATGCTGGAATTCTTATTTACACTATCCCGTTTTAGGGTTCCTTACCTCAAAAGGAAAAAACGGAACCCTTATTGAATGTAGCACGCTATCCGATCGTCCGGTAACCGACCGGACCGAGCCCAAGTCGTCGACGGCGCGTTCTGTTCCCGCGCGCCTCAAGGAGCTGTCAGCGAACCGTAGAGGCCCAGCCTGCTAGCTGCAGGCAGGCAGGGTCGAAGCCTGCTGGGGTCAAGGGTCGTTTTCTGAGAGGAAGGCTCAGCCCCGGCATGAAGGGCAACGAAGGAACGGGGTAGGTTTTTAGTCAGTAAGAGTCTGACACTACTTCCCGCTCCGCCCAAGGGCGGGATTTGTCATTGGATGATTTTACCTACCATAAAAAAACCCTTATTGGATCACTTTGTTGTCCGTCTGTCTGTATGTCTGTCTGCCTTTCTGTCAAGACCTTTTATCACGGGAACGCGTGAAGATATCGAGTTGAAATTTAAACCATTTACGCAGATCTGCAGTCCCTTTAAGCTGTGAAAAAATTAAACTTCTAAGTTAACGAAAAAAAAATACTCCTTGAAATTGTCGAAATACAGGTTTTTTGCGACATAAACTTTCAAATTTAAAGAATCAAAATTCACAAGGTATTTCCCGGTGACCTAGTACCCTGAACTTTGGCATAAAGCAAGATTTAGAAATAAATCTGAAAATTGCAAGTTTGTAATTACGTCACAAAAAAAAAATCTTTTTTCGATTCGGAAAAATCTTCGAAACTCCATTCAGGAATTGAAATATAGTATAGAATAGAATAAACTTTATTAAACACTAAAATAGTAACAATTTTACAGAAACTTAAATCTATGTGTACAATGGTGGTCTTATCACTGGCAGCGATATCTACCAGACAACCTTACCGAACCGAAATATTTACATAAGTTAGTTTGTAATGTGCTAGTTTGACTCGCTCTTGCCTAGTTTTTTCTATAATCTAGTTATTTACCACTAGCTGTGCGTAATTTCAGGATAAAAAACATCGTACGAACTATTCCAGGACCGTCCGCCATTTGAGTGTGACGGAGTAACGGACATAAAAACAGTCACACATACATATACACCATGCACATAGACTACCTTCTTCCAGCGGCATCGCTCGCATGAAAATATAAGTTTATCCCAAGAGAACAATATATTCTAGGGTGTTGCAAAGGCTAGAACTGAAAGGGCAATCGTGCAGTGTTCTATCAGTTTTTTTTTTTAATTTATATAAATTGGTGCTTAACCGCGATCCCACCTAATGGTAAGCAGTGATGTAATCATTTATGGTAATATCAATTAGGAAAAGAAAGAAAATCAGTTTATTTACACGGAATGACGCAACTAAAAACTAGACAAACATAAAATAATATAGGAGAGATATGCGCCACATCCGTGCAAAACGGCCGAACACTCAGTATAAAGCTGTGCCCTCATGCACAATGCGATGAGCACACAGCGCTGGTTTTCAGCGTTGGCCAGTGCTGACAAAAAGACGCCGGAACGGTGCAATGTGCAAAAAAGATAAAAATGAAATAAAAAAAAATATAAATGAATTTTAGATAAATAAAATAAAAATAAGAGACTGTATTTTTGAATTTCCAACACCACGGCGCGCCCATGACATTATGTGCATCTCATAGATTTTTTATAAAATCTAAGGTGCAGCTTGATTACATAGTCTGTGGCAATTTGCTCAGACACTAATAGAAAATGGCACAAAGGCCAAATAGCCATGCCACAAACATTATAAAAAAAAAACACTAATAGAAAAAAATACTCTGTGGTTAATGCCCCTTTGGACGCCATTACGCGACCGTGACGTTGTTTTCGAAAAAGGATATGACCGAATGTGACAAATTTTATGTGTTATGATGGTTTTGAAAATTCAAATAATTCTTGCAAAGTGCGATAGATGTGATGAAAAAAAGTTGATCTTTGCGTTCCAAGGCCACACCAACATCTTCGAATATTTTCGCAGCCCTTTTGTTGTAAGTCAAACTTAAACAATACATCTCCATTATCACTAATCGAATGCACCAATCAAACAGTACCTATAGTAATTACCAGGGTTGATATTATCGTGATTACAAAACTACGTACTAAGCAATTGTGGCTACATCCTTGAGGCCCGTTCACTCGATCTCAGCAGCTCAGATTGCCGCCGTTTCGAAATACAACCAAACGGGGCCAAGTACGCTTCCTTTCGAGCAATCTATTCATAGATACGGCTCATGTAAATGTGCATTACCAATACTAGTAATTGTATCCGAATTGCCTATTTCGAAAGTGAGGACAATGGCGGATTTTTCGAAAGTTCTAAACAAAAGAACAATGTTAATTTGTTTCCTTTGACATTTGCAATGACGTCATCTGTCACAGCCAACTATTTATTTTGTAATTGTGACAGGAGCTATCCTAATATAATCTAGACTTATGTAAAATTTACAGAAAACAATATGTCAGTAAGCTCATCTCTGAATCTCTGTCCTACACTCTCTTCGTGACAAGCTTTCTCTTAATCTCTTCAAGAGGAAAACTAGAGAGTATTTTCTTTCATAACTGACATAATATTAGTATTTATTATTATGTATGGATAATAAATATATATTTTTAAATTATACTTATTTATTTAAGTAAGAGTCAGCGCACCAAACACTCAAATAACGCATCTGTGTACTGTACGGTATTGCTAAATAGCTAGTAAAATGCTCTTTCCAGTCCTGCTTTCAAGGATACATACAAATGAAAGTTGCTATTCTTATTCTGGCTTCATCCTTTAGGTTACTCGAAATTTTTTGAGTGTGGATACACGTTTCTCTGCCATGAATCGTAATAAACTTATGCTTATTTACTCTATATAAAATAAACGATAAAGAAGATACTGGCGATATCCATTTAATAAAGTTATGCGCGGTATTCGCAACGCGGAATCTCGCGGTGTGCACCGTGACGCGAAAGAGAGCGGCGAGCGGCATTGCCGATTTTAGCGTTGCGCCGACGCAACGCAGTTACGTGTTTCGGCTCTTAAGCAGGAACTAAAGTATCAAAAAGCTTAGCATCAATAATTTCTTTTTAATACACTTACTCGAAAACAGCCTTTTATCGCACTACGATTAGGTTCGATATGGCATGTTTATCACCCGAGTGCTTTTTTTTTATAATAGATATGATTACGTAAGCAATAATTTGTTAATACCAACAAATTAATAATTATCTGTGTTCTAAATTCAAAAATATTTGAATTTTTATATTTTTAATATTAGGATGTATACGGTTTGATACCTTTGCTTTTTCTTCAACCTGCAAAGTTTATGCGCGGGAAAAAAGTACACCTAATACTAACTAACTTATTCATTTGTGATAGTTGTGAAAAAGAAGATTTGAAGAGAATCCTTTAGATGCTACGCTACCAGATTATGTGATTGAGGTAAAAAAGCCTGCTGCCATCAAATCAAAACTAAATTATTAGGTAACTTTGGAAAATTTTCTTCAGTACATTATGAACAAAAATGCGTCGTAATTTTCCGATAGAAGATAGATTATTGGTGGATTTTTCATCGTATTTCTTCGAAAGTGTATTGAAAAACGTCGTTTGATACACGTGGAGATTTGTCACTGCAGCACTCGGCTTCATAACACCTCGGCTGCAATGACAAACTTTCCCCACTTGTATCAAAATGTACTATTACTGTTCCCAGTACTGCTTCAAACTCAAATTCAAAATTTAAACTCAAAAACATTTGACACATAGGCTTCAAAGGAATACCAATTATTACGCACTTCAATGTAGAATAAGACCAGTTGTTGATTTTCATTTTTTTTTTATTTGACTTGTTTGGTATTTGTAAAGAAAAGAAAAAAGAAAGAAATTTTTTTTGTCTTTTTTTTTACTTTACAATTTAGACCTAAATGTGGAAATATTGTAAAATGTTTTTTTTTTTAATAGTATAGCCGTGGCGTTAGGAAACGACTAGTTCGAACCGTGCATTTCTGATGTTTTACATAGGCCACATAGGCCCACAAAGGCCCATCACTACTTAGTATAAAACAAAGTCGCCTCCCGCTGTCTGTCCTGATGTATGCTTAGATCTTTAAAAATATGCAACGGATATTTTTTGGCAGTGATGACATATGGCTCCGAATCATGGTAGCTCACAATGGGCTTCATTTATTCAGAAGGCTTAAAATCATCTAAAGGGCAGAGGAAAGAGCTATGCTCGGAGTTTCCTTGCGTGATCGTATCAGAAATGAAGATAACCGCAGGAGAACCAAGGTTGCCGACATAGCAGGAAGAATCTCCAAACATAAGTGGCAATGGGCACATTGCTCGCAAAACAGATTGCCGTTGGGGCCGAAAGGTTCTGGAGTGGTGACCGCGTACCAAAAGACGCAGTATTGGAAGGCCTCCTACAAGGTGGACAGCTGACCTGGCAAGGGTTGCGGGAATCCGATGGATGCGATTTGCACGGGACTGTTCATAGTGGTGACACTTGGGGGAGACCTATGTCCAACAGTGGATGTCTTTCGGCTGAAATGATGATGATGATGATATGATGATAGATTTTGTCCAGCAGCAACTGGAATAATAGCATTAACTGTATGGTACTTTTAACTTTAACCGTTTCGATTCAGAGATGGCGCCCAGCCAGAACCATATTTTCAAGGGTGACCGAAGTGGGTATCGGAGTGTATCGGTGTTGTATTCAATATCTGACAGAAAGATTGTTATATTCATATTTATTACCGGTTTCTACTAACTGCTTTGCCCATGTGAAAGTCGGTTTCTCCAAGAATAATATTATGATAGTTTATGTGATGTAAAACCTTCAAAAGGTGATTTTAGGTTTTATTTTTATTTTTTTATTAAACGCTCAACAGTAGGAAAAAATCCTGTATAGTGAGCACAAATGTGTATACGCAAGATACCCAGACCCAAAACGGCTATCAGAAGGCCATAAAAATATGTGTCTCATGTAGGAAGCAAACCCGCGATGCGCAACGCAGCAATCACTTAACCAATGCGCCAACCGTGCTTTAGTGTCCCCGCACACGGGCCTCAGAAAAGCGACGCCACAAAAAAAGGCCGCCTCAAAAAGAAGCCGCCACCGCCGCACCCGGCCCATTAAAAAAGGCCGCCACAAGAAGAAACTAGATGCAGATTTCTGTTGTGGCGGCTTTTTTTTGAGGCCCGTGTGCGGGGACACTTTTTATGTAAATAGTTTACTACACTACTACAAGTTTGCATTTTTTATAAAATAAATAAAAAATCTACATAGGTATTCGATTTCACAACGCACGACAAATAGAATAGCTACTAAGTTTATTATCTTAAAATGGCCACTAATAACTCATAACAAATCGTTTAAGGTCACTTGACCAGGGGTTCCCAATCTGCGTTCCTCGCAAGCTAAAATATGCGAAAGTATGCGAAATGTACATGCAATGTCAACATTTTCAATTGAAAAATAACATTCATACAAAATGATGTTACTTTTTTTTCTTCTTGAATACCGTAATTAGAGACACAATAGAAAGACAATAGATGTGCGGACACCGGTGTCCGCTTGAGGCTTGAGTAAAGGCTACTTCTGTTGCTAATCGTCTTCCATAACCTCTGTAACTTTTTCGAATATATAATTACGAAATACAATAGCTATGGAGCGTAGAATTCTGGTTGTAAAAAAAACAAGCCGAATACGAAACGATACGCTGCGCTTGGAGCGCAGGTAAGGTGACGGGTATAAAAGACGTGAATACAAAAAGCTGCCAGGCTCAAATGGGATTGGGGAGGACACGTCAACCGCATGAACAGAGACCACTCTGGGCAAGCGTCGACATACAGTGGGTTCCTGCTAAGAAAAGCGCCGTCGAGGTGAGGAAGAAGTGAAAGGGTGAAGCGATGACGAATATTGCTAGGTCTGGTTTGAGACGGCGTGGAAGAAGAATGTGTGAAAGGACTTTTGCCCAGCAATGAGACATGGCTAAAATAAAATGGTGGCTGGCTTCTGGCACCGGCTTTGCCCACGCGAAAGTCAGTTTACCCCTTATATGTCTAGACTCTATAAGGAACCTACCTGCCAAATTTTAAGTTTGTGTATGTTACAGTTTCTGAGATTTCGTGATTAATCTGTGAGTTGTATTTTGCTTTTATATTACAGATTACTATTAGATGTTAGCAGTTTATGTTAATTTTAAAATAACCTGTAATGATAGTTATATGGGAGACAATAAATAAATTTGAAAATCCAAGTAATAAAATACGTAAATATTCCACAATTATCACACAACGCAGTCTAGTCCAAAGCTAAGCAGTGCTTGTGTTATGGGTACTAAAAAACTGATAAATATATTTATATATTTCTAAACACATACATATTATAAATAAATTACACCCGAACACAGAACAAATGATCGTGCTCATCACACAAACATTAATTTGTCCTGAGTGGGAATACTCTGTCAAGACCAATAACCACTACACGAACGGCCAGTTAAAAGGGTCCAGGTCCAAAGAGTTTGAGAACCAATGGTTTAGACATCTCTACTCATATTATGACTATAATTCACGTACTATAAGATTGATGCCAAGTCGACATAATGTCAAGTTGCTAGTCACAATGCAATTTTAACATTCATTAAAATGCCAGTTTGTGAATGCAACTAATACTAGAATGCATTTTTAATAAGAATTATAATTGTATTACATTATTATACTTAATGAAAATTACAATTTGATTGAAGTGACGGTAGAATTATTGTTTAGTGGAGAATAATTATTTAATTAGTATTGTGATTGTTGTCGAGAAATAGTGGCCTAGTTGTAATTGCTTCGACTAGGTTGTAGGTCGCGGGCTCAATCCTAAGCAAGTGCATTACTTTGTGTAAATTATTTCATCGCCACTGCTCTCAAAACGGTGAAGGTGAACATCGTGAAAGAAAGAAACTTACTGTCACGAAGTGTCGAAATAAGCTCGGAAATAATAATTAAACAGACAGAGAAGGTAAAAATGTCTCTTCATATTTATAAATTTGGTTTAATCATGCTGTATTTTTGATAAAATATTTATACACCGTTAAATTTTGATCGTTTTAATCCTGTGGAGGGTCGATCCGGTACATAAAACACTATTGATTTGTTAAGATAAAATAAATAAATAAAGTACTTCTTTTAAAAACTCGAATTAATATACGCATGTATGAAATTAATTTCTTTAACGAGTCAACGATCTTGTAGGTAGTTGACGGTCGTTGCATACTAACTAACTAACCTACAGGTTATTAGACTCGCCCAGCTGAAGTCTACTTAAAGAAATTAATTTCGTACATGCGTAAATTAATTAGAGTTAAAAAAGTACTTAATTTTTAAATTTTATCTTTACAAATTGATAGTATTTCATGTACCGGATCGACCCTCCACGGGATTAAAACGATCAAAATTCAACCATGTATCATCCAGATGTTTGTTGCTATTCAGTTTTGGATTGGATATTACTCTTGAAAAAATCACCCTGATTATATTCGTGGCCTTTAAAACAACCAATAGCATAGCATAGCATCAGTCTTGTAATGTTCCCTCTACTAGGACTCAGACCTCCTCTCTAGGAGCGGGAATGGGCCGTAATCCACCACATAGGCCCAGTGCGGGTTGGTGGATGTCACATGTCTTCGAATTTCGGGTTCTAGGACATGCCGGTTTCCTCACGATATTTTCCTTCACCATTTTGAGAGCAGTGGTGATAAAATAAATTACACAAAGTAATGCACCAGCCTGGGTTTCAACTCGTAAGTCAGGGCCGTTACCACTCCGCCACCACTGTTCAACAAACAACCAATGCTTCATTTGTATTAACATTTCACGCAATACAATATTCTTCAATAGAGCCTACCATACACTATTATTCATTTTCCATTCATTCTCGATGCGAGTGAAATTCGATAATTCATCGTTTTCAATTTTCATTCGCAAAGAGATTTCGTTCAATGATACTCGTACCAATGATTGATTTAGCCCATCTCCATTCCTATTAGTAGTTTATCGTTCATTCCAAAATTTGAATGCTTCGAATAGGATTACGGTCAGAATAACGTTAACATTTGTGTTTGCGTTTAGGTACATGTCAATTTTTAAGGTAAAGAATTTTGTTTCTGGTTTATTTTTTCATTTGAAAGTGTTCTTCCAGATTGGTCCCGTTTTTTAATACATTATTTCAGGCCAGTTCTGGTGATGGGATCAATGCGGAACTCTTCAAATATTATAGGCTTACATATAGTGATTTTGGTATACCTATTTATCAAAAAAACATTTTTTAATATTTATTTTGAAAGTCGACGTTTCTGAATTTGTTATCTTCCGGGTTTATATATTTTGTACATTTAGGTTGTTTATTTTTTTGAAGTTCGGTTTAGTGTAATTGGTATATCATCAAATGAGTTATCTTGCTCTATAGCGGAGCGAGAGCCTATCAGAAATAAACTGACTAAAACTTCATTCCTTCATTTGCCCTTTAGGTTGGCCTTGGCAAAAACTTAACTGTCAATGTCAAACAAGTGTCATAAAAGGCTGCTTACACCAATCTACCCTGCTTGTAGTTTGAGTTAAGTACTTGGGTTAACTCTAGGGTAGCAACTCGAGATATAAAAGAACGACCTTGGGTTGCAAAATGGTTGGAGTAGCGACTCTACCCTATTTTGGCTATTGTTGAAAGTAGGGCTGTACATTCCGACAATCTAATTAGAATGCAAATATTTATCGATACGATTCAGTCTTACTACTGCACTGACTTCACCAACCCATTATCAGATCAAAAATGCCCCCCATAAAAAACCAGTTTGATCCAGAATTTTAAACACAGAATCAAACGAGTCCGAAGAATGTCGTATATCTTCGTTCCCTGTCGTTTTCTATGGAATCTGCAACCTTTCCCTTTTGTTAGCAACCGGTTCACTCCTTCGCATGTTCGGAGTCACAGATTGCAATTTGAGGAATTCCTTTTTTAAAAATTTGAATTGTACGGATCGAATTAATGTTGCGAGTTATTGAATTTGAAATGCCGATACTGATAATCGACGATAATTTTGATCGACTTATCGGAAATAGATCTTAAAATGGTATGGTATGCAATATCTTTTTGTGATAATATTGGGCTTGATTAAAATGAGGTTTGCTATAATTCATCGTAATCATACTAATATTATAAAGGTGAAAATTTGTGAGTGTGTATTATTGCTTCAACCTCAAACACCTAAACGGATTTCAATGAAAATTGGTGTACGGGTAGACTATGTTCTGAAATGGGACATAAGATACTTTTTACACCACCTGCTCGAAAATTCCCCATTAAATATCATAAAACCATCACTTAAAGCAATTCATTCCGTCCCTAGGGAGATAATGTAATATGGGCGATAGTTAGGGAATAATGAGGTTTGAATTTGGAATTTCAAAAACCAAAAACACTGAATTAAAATGTAGTGCATCCATCGATATATATGACTAAGTGCATCAAAGCACAGCACTTATTCAAACATCGAACTGGAACATTAACAAAAAAAAAACTGTGGTAACTGACGATTTCTAAATACAGTAATGAAAGAACAGGAGCGTTATAGAAAATTAATATGAGTACTGAATTTATTGAATGTCGAGTTTTAAAAGATTAGCTTGTAAATATTACTAAAATAAACAAAATATAAATAAAACATAAGCAATAAAAAAACCGGTCAAGTGAGAGTTGGACTCGCGCATGAAGGGTTTGACTACGTCAAAAACAGAACAACAACAAAATAGGCAAAAAATGGCGTTTTTTGTATGGGTGCGGGCCCCGTAAATATTTATTTTATTTTTATTTTATTATTAAAGTAAAAATACAATTGATTATTTTGTGAATATTTCAAGTGCCTACCTGTTGTCATTATTGATATCGAGCAAAAAAGGGCAAAAAAATCGCGTTTGTTGTAAAGAGGCCCCCTTAAATATTTATTTTATTCTGTTTTTAGTATTTGTTGTTATAGCGGCAACAAAAATACATATTTTTTGAGAATTTCAGCTGTCTAGCTATTGCGGTTCCTGAGATACAGTCTGGTGACAGACAGACGGACAGACAGCGAAGTCTTAGTAATAGGGTTCTTTTTTACCCTTTGGGTACGGAACCCTAAAAAACCATTAAACTATTAACAGAAAAAAATCCACTAAAATTATATATTACGAGTAACCTTTCATTAAAATAGTTCGCTTAATGGCCTAGAAAATCACCTGTCACCAATTATGCCTATGAACTCATTCGCAAACATACATAAGGTAAAATGCATGCTGCGCGTGAGTGGATTGGAACGTTGCCGAGGAATGCGCCCCATCTCGTCAGACCTGTACAACTGGGACCGCTGGACCTTGCAGAAATGATGCAAAAATTACACTTTTATCATCATTCGCTGATGACGCCACGGAGACCGTTTTGGTGATGTAAAATATGAAAATGAGGTTATGATATCAGGTTTAATATTATCCAGTGATTTCAGTTTGCGTAGTAAATCTGATTTTATGCTAACAATGTAAAAATGTACCAATGTTGTGAAGGTGAAAGTAATAATTTATTTATTTACTAGCTTTGCCCGCGACTTCGTTCGCATGGACGACGAAACTTATCAATGAGTTTTTTGTGTAAAGTGCTATTTGTGTAGAACGTTATCTATCGAGCATACCGGTATTAATACTTCTGTCCCGGCGCGGGCCTTTGTCGCTAATTACAATAGAAAACCAATTGTGTCTCATTATATTATAGTATCCTAATATAGTATCTTAGCCGATACTATAATATTATTATTATATTATAGTATCTTATTTCTTATTATAGTATCTTAGCCGTGTGCCTACGACAAACTTATTATTTGCGGTTGGTACAGTAATCGAGTCTAGGGATGGAACCGCAAAATTAAGTTTGTTTTTTATTGTATATACTTTTCCGGGATAAAAAGTACCCAGTGTGGTGCCCAGGATATTAAAGAATAATTATACCAAGTTTCATCGTAATAGAACCGCTAGTTTTTGCGTGATGCCTGAACAAACAGACAGACAGACAAAAATTTTTTAATCACATTTTTGGGTTCGGTGTCGGTCTAGTAACACCTCCAGCCATTTATTTTTTTGATATTTTCAATGTACAGAATTTTTACTCCTACAGATTTATTATAAGTATATAGATTAAATACTTTATGTACACAAAAGTACAAAGGTGGAATTAATGCATTAGGTATTTTCTACCAGTCAACCTTTGGGTGATGCAGAGAAAAATAGTGCTAGGTGCAATAAAAGAGAGAGAGAGAAGGCATCCTTTTACTGTCATTTCACAGTTTCCCCCTCCATGAAGCTAAATTACACGTTCCAAAGCGTAGATCTCTATGGAGAAGAACGTGCAAGAAACTCCATGTACACTCTTTTTAAATCATATTATGAGTTACATGAATCATGGTTACATTTTTCTTGTCTCTTCTATTATGGGTATGCGGTAATAGGTACCTACTAATGTTCAAAGTTAAGCTGTCTTCCGCAATTGATACGAACCAAAGCTTAAAAAACGTTTTACATACATACAATTCTAGGTCGAAAATACACATTCTTTTTTAATTTATACAGGGTGAACGATAATTAAACACGTGATTGTAGCCATGATAACAAACAACTTTTACTATGGGACAAAATGAAATGGCGAAAAAATCTGCTGAGTTCAGTACATTTATGTTTGCCCATCAACCTATGTGCGTAGTAAGTACATATATATCATTGTATTCGCCTAACTGGTCAAAATGTACTGAACCTGCAGATTATTTCGCGATTTCAAGTTTGGTCCTATAGTAAAAATTGTTCGTTATCATGATTACAATCACGTTTTTAAGTATCGTTCACTAATTACCAGTCACTCTATAGTATAGGTACTCGTATATATTTGAATGGACTTAATAATAAATCGAGAACTTCTGAATCATGTTGCGTTTTTCTCCTATTTTGTTCTTACTGTATATATTTTTATAATCTGAATACGACATGTCGTAAAGAACAGGCTTGCATTTCTCTATCTTAGTATTAGGTATCGTTAATCTTCTTAGATGTCATGGTCGTAAAAATGCGTCCATGCGTTATGTATACAGATCATAAAACACTTTATGTTCACTTAGCAAAATTATATTTTATTTACTGTTTATTAATTAATAATGTAATTATTTAAATAGGTACGTTCCATTTAAGCTAGAAAATAAGGAAATAAATACTATTGTTTCATTTTTAAATTAAATAAAATAAATTCTATCGATTTTATAAAACAGTGAAAGGAAAAAAACTTTAAAAAAATACAACCGACTTTAATGTAAAAAAAAAAAACACAAAAAAGTGCAAAATAGCTTGAACTCGATGTTTCTATAATGTTTTGTCTCTTCATCATTTAACACCGACTTCCGAAATTAAAGTAATTTTGCTCTTTTTAGTGTTTTTTTTACATTGAAATCGCTTGTTTTCTTTTTTATTTTACAGTTTTTAGTCAGCCAAACTGAAAGAGTGAGAGATTTTCCAAACACGGTTAGGTTACATTGATTTATTACAGAATTTCGATCCCTAACTTCCAGCTTCATCATCAGATTTGTTCGATACACACCGTTAAATTTTGGTCGTTATAATCCCGCGGAGGGTCGATTCGGTACATGAAACCCTATCGATTTGTAAAGATAAAAATGAAAAATAAAGCACTTTTTTTTTAAACTCGATTAAATTTACGCATGAAAGAAATTGATTTCTTTTAGTAAACGTCAGCTGATCGAGGTTAATGAACTGTAGGTAGTTAGTACGCAACGACCGACAACTCCCTACAAGGTCATTGACTCGTTTACTTAAAGAAATTAATTTCGTACATGTGTATATTAAATCGAGTTTTAGAAAAAAAGTACATAATTTTTTAATTTTATCTTTACTGGATTAAAAAGACTAAAATTTAACGGTGTCTTCTCTCCCACAATTCCTTCCTTCATTTATCGACTACTCGTATAAACAAAGCAATTTTACTTGTCACGAGAGTTCTGCTGCTATCCTATGAGGAGTTCTCTTCCATATCTTCAAATTCAATTATCAGATCATAGCCATATTTCTATGGGACCAACTCGGAAGCATAACCTTTCAGTCAAAAAAGTAATTTTCAAAATCGGTAAACAATTGACCGAAAAATAGGTGAACACACATAAAAAAAAAACGTACAGCGGAAGATAAAACCTCCTTCTTTTTGAAGTCGGTTAAAAAAAGATGATGTAACTGAAATCAATCCAGTTATTCTTTTATAAAAGTTGTATTTTAAAATGAATATGCTTGATTGTCTCCCATTAGATCTGATGGTAAGCGATGATATATTGTCGACAATGAGGAACGCTTGCTCACACATTCAATCTTGAGCTTGACTTAATTATATCCGGAAATAAAGACTCCGGCAGGGCATTCCACCCCTTAGGTGTACGCACAATGAATGTAATATTAACCTTTTTAAATAAAACTCCTATTATCTAAATGTCTGTATTCAACCTCATTTTTAGTATATATGCGAAACCCGAAACACGTGTCTAGTATTTTTATGTAAAAAATCTATGTACAAAATTTCATAACTGTATCATGAAAAATGACAAAGTTATAAGCTTGTTATGTTACCTGGTTGTACACACAAACACATGGTCACCGGGGCTTCTGGACAACTGAGGGGTTGTTCGCTCTCACACCCAGCTGTACTCTGGTTCCTGATGCCCGCTATGACCTGCCGTGTCCTGTCATGAGTTGCACTTAGTGTAGGTGGTGTCCAACTTGTGATCTTTCTTAAATATTTTTGAGAAAACATATAACATGGTGTAAAGATGATTGGAATCGATTCAGTTACTGATTCTGAACAAACTATATTCAGGTTTCGCGTATACTAAAAATAGTGTTGTATACGTGTGAATTTTGTTATATTATTAAAGTAGTGACAAGAAAAGAAACCAGGTCTCTGCAGCTTGTATGGTCTGTAATAGGCCATTTCCTTCAATGAATCGCGATGTTGCCGCTCTTATTACACCAATATGGCTGTAAAAATAACGTTTATTATTTTTATATAAAACTTGACCCACTTTTGAACGTCGCACGTACGAGAACCGATGATCTCATATAAGTTCAGAACGGTTTTATTCAACATGAAGTAACTACAATGGTGGGCTATTGAAACTACGCAACATCTCCATTGAACGACTGAACGTAACGACCGAATGAACCTTTTGAACACTTGCGATCAATGGCAAGAATGAATGGTAGGTATTTGGTATCTGTGGAACGCAGCTCGATAGATTTTTAATTTTGTTTTTGAAAATGGAATTTGACGGATTGTTTTTCTGGTTTATGGATATTGCGTATTGTGCCCATAGAAGGCCCATAGTCTAAGAATAAAATTAAATGAGGAAAAAGCTGTTTTTCTCATATATTTCTCCGTACAATAAAACGGAAAATCTTTGTCAATTGAGTTTCATAGTAAATAAAGGTCTTACAATGGAATAATAATCACAATGAAAAACAAAAATTTTTATTTTGAATAGGTTTTTTTATGGTAGGTAAAATCATCCAATGACAAATCCCGCCCTTGGGCGGAGCGGGAAGTAGTGTCAGACTCTTACTGACTAAAAACCTACCCCGTTCCTTCGTTGCCTATCGTGCCGGGGCCGGGTATTCTTTTCAGAAGCTGACCCATGACCCCAGCGGGCTTCGACCCTGCCTGCCTCGGACATCGGACAGCGTGCTACCCATTGCACGCCATTCTGAATAGGTTCGCATTTATCTGACAGTAAGCGATGATGTGGCCGACGTTGAAGCAGGCTTGCCTAGAAGTAACCTATTCACTCAAACGAAAGGAAAGAGCTATGCTCGGAGTGGCAATGGGCTGGGCACATTGCACGCAGAACAGATGGCCGTTGGGGCCGAAAGGTTCTGGAGTGGCGGCCACATTCCGGAACACGCAGCGTTGCAAGGCCTACAAGGTGGACCGATGACCTGGTCAGGGACGCTGGAGTCCGATGGATGCGAGACGCACTGGACCGGCTATTGTGGCGACACTTGGGGGAGGCCTATGTCCAACAGTGGACGTCTTTTGGCTAAAATGATGATGATGAACCCATTCACTCTAGACTAAGACCCCTAGGTTATAGCTAATAGCAAATGATTTTACATACCAAAAAAAAAAATTGCCTAGAATTCCATTATTTATATTTTGGCTTATAATAATGTGTTTTAAAATAATTCTATGATTCATTTTAGTTAATAACTTTGATTGAAGCCTGTAAGTGGTTATAATGTTTTCAAGAGTTAAGCTAGCTATTATTTCAATTACTCGGATGGTAATCAAAGCTTCTATTACTATACTCTTTATCATTTTAAATGTCAAGTGAAGTGAATTGCGATTACCTTTAAATTGATATGAATTCGTCATTGGTTTGGAGGTAGTGGAACAGAGAGTAAAGTCCCACATACCTCCGTTGAAAAGGGAGGATCCTCCGACCAGACAGGTGTTATGTCTGGTGGGCTATTGCCCGATAGATGATTTCGGGTTTGTTCTATATGTTTCAATCGCGCCGCGAATCTTACTTGCGCGATGCAGGATTAGTTCATTTGTGACGACATAGATGTCGCTACATTGGTATTAAAATGTTCTTGGTTATAATAAACTTTTTTTTCTTTGTTAAAAACTAGTGCTTGACTGCGATCCCTCCTGATGGTAAGTAGTGATGAAATCGTTGATGGTGAGGCCCACTAGTTTATTAAGAGCCGTTTATTATTTCGGTTGGGAAGATCGCAGCAGGCAAATAGTTACAGTGCTCCGATGTACGTGGTATAAACAACGAGGCGAAACGCCTAGTCCGGACCGTAGATGTTTCAATAACGTACGGATGGACACTCGCCGTACGTCGGGTTCTCCTATGGTAACGCAAACTCTGGTTGTTCTCGTGAACCAAGAGAAGTTACAAAAGACAACTGAAAATACACGGTGTATCTGACATCGATACACAAACGAATACCATAGATTCAGTTAATGATTCTGAGTACCCCATTGGTGGAATTTTTAGTCAGTTTTTTCCTAATTAAAAAAAAAACTGTATTTTTTTTTTAATTTTTTACTATTCAAAATTGTTATTCTAATCAACGCCTTAATTTTTTGTAAGAAAAAAGTAAAAGAAAAATTAATTAATTAAAAAGTCAGGGTTGATAAAATCGTTAATTTAATGGTCTTTTTAATTTTAAAAGTAATTCAAACATTAAATTTAGGACTAACAAATTACAATTATAATTTGTGACAAATATGCGCCACGTCCGCGCTAAACGGCCGAATGCTCAGCATAAAACCGTGACCACAAGCAAAATTTCGAAATAAACACGTCGGTACGGTATTGTCTGCAAATAGATTTGAAAAAGATATATAAATTAAAACAATTTTAGGAGAAAAAAAAAAATCAATAAATAGACAAAATATCCGACTTCTTTGGGAAATAATGATAATGTATCACAATACTGCACATCAAACCAATGTTATGTCTGTCACCAATAAACAAAACCAAAATGAACATTAACAAAATATTTCCTGACCACGAACACACTCGTTTAGAGGCAAGTTGCCGTACGAGTGATCAAAGAGGTCATTATAACCGGACGGCTAGCTCGCACCGTCAATAGCTTTGTAGCCATATTGTTATATCCTTGTTTTTGTTAATTCACGTTTTATAGTTTCAATGGAAAATTAGTTCACTCAATTTTGTGATACAATTAATTTTATTAGAATTGAGCAGCGGAATGGAAATTATTTAGTGAGAAAAATTGGTCTTGTTAGTTTTTTTAGTTTTTGAAGCTGCTGAAATTGGCATGAATGCCGTAAAAAGTGAACGCGTTTCGCCTCGTCATTTATACCGCGTACGTCGAAGTACTGGAACAATTGGCCTGCTGTGATCTTCCCGTCCGATTATAATTTAGGTTATTTTTTTATGGTAGGTAAGATCATCCAATGACAAATCCCGCCCTTGGGTGAAGCGGGAAATAGTGTCAGATTCTTACTGACTAAAAACCTACCCTGTTCCTTTCATTGCCTTCGTCCTAGGGCCCCGGGTGACAGTTTCACATAACCTTTTGGCCCCAGTAGAAGAAAAGTCTGTCACGTCCTCTCGCTCCGCCCTAGAGCGGGAGAAGTCATTAGATAATTTCTCACCTAAAAAACTTAGCGCACATGCTTAAGATTTTCAGAGCAATAAGACAATATTGCTGAAATGAACCTTTTTGGTTTAGACACACAAAATATGGTTGTTGTAATTTTTTTTTTAAATAAAAATTATAGCACATTTGATACAAATGGAGTAACTTTACCATTGCGACCGAGGCGGAATTCACACGAGCAGTAGGCGAGGGTGTTATGAAACCATGTGCTGAACTGTGACTTTCCACTTGTATCTAAAGACGTTTTTCAATACACTTACGAAGAAATAAAATCGAGGCGGAGGCGAGCGCGTTTACTTTTCTGCACAAGTGTGAAAAACAGTTAACTACGTTTTTAAAACGTGTAGGGATAAAAGCGGGTTAACGAAAAAATATTTTTTCTTTTCTTTCATGTATTGAATTTACAGATCAATTATTGTATTAAAATTCATAGCAAAAACATTATTGATGAAAATTTATTTACAAAATGTTCAAAAAAACTTTTATGATACCTTTCGATTCTCGCCAATTTAACAGATAAAAATAAACGTTTTCATTTAAAACTTATACTGTAAAATTCATTTTACTATTAACTCAAAATAAATAAAACTGGGCAAGTGCGAGTCGGATTCACGCACTAAGGGTTCCTGAATCGAGACTCGAAGATTTTTTCGAATCGCAAAAAAGTTTTGTTTTTGATGTAACCAAAAATTTACAGTTTTCAGATTTTTTTCTATACTTGTGCTATGAGACCTTTTTCATGCCAAATTTCAGGATTCTAGGCCAACGGGAAGTACCCTATGAATTTTGATTTCCTTAACAGTGTCAAAATATACGGTTTTTACGACATTTATATCGACCGTATCCATCTTTGTTTTTGTTAATCTGTCCTAGCTCAGAGGACACCGGTGTCCTCTCACATCCACGCCACTATGGGCCTTAATTCCGATGTTCAGTCTACTTTTGTATGAACAAGTTTGGTAGTTGTGGATCTACGTGTTAATTAGAAGTTTGATTTTTCACAGCTTCAAGGGACTGCACACCTGAGTCTATGGTTTTTATATCAACTCCATACCTTCTCTTGTTCTCGAGATAAAGAGTCTTGACAGACAGGCCGACGGGCAACAAAATAATCCTATAAGGTTTTTACTTTTGAAGTACGGAATCCTAAAATGGATTTATTAAATTATAAATATCAATAAATGTGAAAAGATATCCGAAAACACAGCACTTACACTAATTAACAATTGCTTAATTGAGATTAATTGCAAAACGAACAGATTTAAGTCTATTAAGATGCGCAAAGGAATCGTTCGGTCAATTTAAATGAAGTTATGAGAAGTGACCTGGTTTGGACACAAAAGACCGGTGAATGAACAAGAGAATGTATTGGATTATATCGAATATACTTGCACAATTTTATTGGCAATATTTCTGTTATTAAAAACCTTTATTGGCTATAATAACAAAACTAAGTAATTAATTTGATTATCTCAGTGATATTAATTCATTAATAACTTTTGCTCCACAAGCTATCCTCAGAACGTATCTATTAATAAATAAAAGAGCGGTGAATGAACGAGTGAATGTATTGGATTTTATTGCATATTCTTCGAGATACAATGTTTCGGTTATTAGAAATCTTTATTGGCCATAACAATAAATCAAGTAATTCGGTTGATGAAATTCGTGATATTTTTTCATTAGGAGCTTTTATTTCATGGGTAATTTTCAGAATGTTTTTTTTTTTTATTTCAAGCAATAGCTGCACTTATCTTCAGCCTTATGATGTTCCCACTGCTGGGACTCAGGCCTGCTCTCGAGGAGAGGAAATGGGCCGAAATCCTCCAAGCGGGCCCGGTGCGTATTGGTGGATGTCACATGTCTTCAAATTTTTGGTTCTAGGACATGCCGGTTTTCTCACGATGTTTTCCTTGACCGTTTTGAGAGCAGTGGCGATGAAATAAATTACTCAAGGTAATGCGCCTTTGAACTCGCAAACTGCAACTCGTAAGTCGGAGCCGTTACAACTCGGCCACCACTGCTCTGAAAAAGATGGTCGCAACCTTTAGGGAACAGACATTCTCACACTCTACCGCCGCAGATGGAGACCCCGCGCATCTGGAGTCACAGGGCAATTTCCAGGAACTATAATGGATAGCTCGTCGTCCCCCGTCCAGTAAGGACCAGACCCGATCGATAGTGCGTAGTGTTCCAAACACGCTTCAAAGAGGTGTCAGAAAAAGTAAAGGGATCCAGGTGGCCGATGCTTGTTCAGGTCGCGGGAAAGTCCTAACGATTGACCTAGTACGCAAAGAGCTACTAAAAGACTCAGGTGGATTTTAGTTAATACTTGTAAAAGTCTGAGACCCCTCTCGCTCCACCTTAGAGCGAGAGAAATCATTGGATTATTTCACTGATAAAAAGGTTCTTTTATTTTCAAAAGAAAACAAAAAGGCACTCTTACACGTGCCGTTACACCTCAAAATAATACAGGATACATCCATTTCTACTGTTGGTAAATCGGCTAAAGAAAAGCCGACGTCCTTTGAGACGAGAAGCGTAGAAAAAATCACTCAGAATTATACGAAGTAAAATCCCGTGAAATCTAAGCATTAATCTTCCAGTTTTGTAGGGGAAAAAGTACACAGTTTATTGGGTCAAACTGTATTTTATATGTGTGGCCGAGCTTTGTGTGAGAATATATAGGTAATGGTGTAGTTAGGTTAGGTTTTTAGACAATGGCGTAGCTAAGCCCACAGAGGCCCCTTATAAAAAATGGTGTTTTTTTTACAAATTATTGGTTTAAGTACCCTACGAAACGGTTTTCGATACAATGTTGCAAAATTTTGCCTACGGGGCCCCTATAGCGCGGGGGCCCCTTATAATTCATACGGCTGATACGGCGGTAGCTACGCCCCTGTTTCTAGAACTACCTATGAGTAGGTACTTGATTCATTTTATTTTATTACCAACTTCTAAATTCTGCCATCTCCGCCCAAATGATAGTAAGAATAGATAAAGTTAAAAAATAAAGTTAATTTCCGACCGCGTAAGGAACACAATGCTGCGCACCAAAACTAAGATAAAAGACGTTACCCAAAAAGCTGCTACATTAAAGTGGGATTGGGCCGGACATGTCTGCCGCATGTCAAATGAGCTGTGGGCTAAAAAAGCCACTTATTGGGTCCCAATAAACGCGAGGCGACATTGCCGCAGACCAAGGCGAAGGTGGAGAGATGAGCTGGACAATTACCGGAGGGACTGGCCCACAATGGCCGAGGACAGACGTGTGTGGAAAAGGGAGAGGGAGGCCTTTGCCCAGCAGTAGGACATAATAGGCTAAACTAACTAACTAAAGTTAATTTAAGTTATTGTACACCAAAAAACTAACACAACTTATAAATAAACTTAAATACCCTTACATCGAAGGACTAAAATAATTTACCTACTGCGTTCTTCAAGGCTAGAGTCAATAGGCTCTTAACAAAATAAGAAAGAACTAATTAAAAGAGAGAGAGTGCACTATTTAGTAGTAATGAATCGATTGCGTCACTGTTTACCATCAGGTAAGATCACAGTCAAGCACTAGTTTATATCAATTAAAAATAAATCTATGGGTACAATGGCGGTCTTAACTCTGACAGCAGTATCTACCAGACAATCTTAGGATGGATCGTTACAACTTAGAATAATACAGGGGGTAGATTAATTTAATAAGGAATAGAATAGAAATACTTTTAATCTAACATTACACATTACAATAAGAATTTGTGAATATGAAGTACCATGGAGCATTTTCATTTGACATTAAAAGCATGGCAGTTGAGAGTTTGTCATGCTCACTCAAATGTCTCGCAGATGGTGGCACGTGTTATTGGGTCATTAAGTTTCCTTCAAAATGGTTGAGCTGAGTGGGGCTGAGGCACGCGTCATGCTCGTGAATGGGCGCCGTCAATTGGGACTGATCATCTCTTAGCTGCTGCTCAGTAGCTTAATTCAATTTCTATTTTTTAATTAGTTTATCTTATTTTTTCATTACTTATCTACATTGTGCTCACATCGTACGGCAGTCGGCTTTCGCTACGGGCTTGTTTACGGAGACGCAAAGCGTTGCGCGGCGCGTTGGCCGTTCGTCGTACATTGCAACAGCGGGCCGCGTCATCGCTCGCGCAAACGCAATCATACAGCAATGTACGACGGGCCACCCAACGCGCCGCGTCTCCGTAGTCGAGCACTACTGCTTCAGGAAGCGAATATCGCGTCGGTCTGACCAGGCCTTAACGCTTGTAGGTGACAGCCAGTGAGCCAGTGTTGCTCTGAATTGAATAGGTGCTTCAACTATTTTCGATGTCAAAACGAACTTATCCGCCAAACTTATAAAGTGCCTGTGGCCAAGATCAAGCAGTGTTTTGGCAGTTCAAGAGCACTTAGTGGGTTGTGAACAAACAGATTGAAGATTACTGATGACAAGTTATACAAACTACATTGCTTTATAAGCTGTAATTTTTTTTTATGGTAGGTAAAATCATCAAATAATAAATCCCACCCTTGGGTGGGGCGGGAGATAGTTTTAGACTCTTACTCACTAAAAACTTACTGTTCTATTCATTGCCTTCGATCCAGGGCCCCGGGGCTCATTTTCACTTAACCCTTGGCCCCAGTAGGCTTCAGCCCTACTGGGCCCCTACAGTTTGCTGACAACTCCTTTAGGCGCCCGGGAACAGTGTTCACCGTTAACGACTTGAACCCGCGACCTACTAATCGTAAGTGGGGCCGTTACCACTCGGCCACCACTGTTCAAGTGGACCATAATAATGATTGACTTTGGTTGATCAAAATCATAATTGCAGCCAAATCACGTCTATTATTGGACATAGGTCTCCCCCAAGTGTTACCAAAACGACCAGTCCTGTACGTCTTTCATTCATCGTATACGCGACCCTCACCTCATCTCATCATTATTTTTGCAACGAGCAATGTACCCTCGTCACTGCCATTTAAATTTAGTGATTTTGGTTAAGAATTCAAAACTACACAATACTTAGATAAGAACAAATATCTAAACTCAAAACAAAGCGTATCAAAAAGATTTAAATATAATAAAACTAACAGCACCTAAATAAAACCAAGTTTTCAGCTGTTTATTTTAGCAATATTCTACTTAGTTACCCAAAAGTACTGAGAAACAAATATCTAATTTTATTATATAACATAAAATAAGCAAAAGGCTTTTAGAAATCTTAATTGAGACGAGTCTTTGTCGTAATCACCAATTAAAATTAACATATTCTTGCTTTGTAGTTGTACAAAAGCGAGTTGTACTGATTTAAATCTGATTTGAAATTGTGGTTTGTATATATTATGTAATCGTTAAGATTATATAAGATAATACAAGCTGTTGCCAGCGGTTTTGCACGCGTAAAAGTGACCTAAGGGAACATACCTCATCGTCATCATCAGCCTTTTAATGTTCCCACTGCTGGGACACAGGCCTCGTCTCTAAGAGAGGGAATGACTCAGTAGCTCAGTAGCTTGTGTGTTACGCTGAAACTGCTAAAGGGACGACGTTAAAATTCTGCACACGGATAGTCATAACAAATCAAATAACAAAAGCAGCCTGCTATTGTTATTTTTTTTTTAAGACGTGGACAGAAAGTTTTTCTTTTACTGAAAAGAGCATACAAAAAACTTTTCATTGAACCTGATAAGAAAACTTCACTAACAAGTTCATTGAATAATATATTCAAGTTTTTATTCAAAAAAAGGTTAACCTACTCAGTTCATTACCCTACCATGGTCACTTATCTATTGTGTTCCCTAAGGTCACACAAGTTCAAGGGTAGAGCCTTGTGATTGACCTTGAAGTAGTGACATCTGTTGGTAATCGAGGGAACCATGACGCGAGTTCAACGACTGAATGATAATGATGTGCGAATTTTTACGGAGTGGGTAGTAGCGCCATCTGTGAAGCAAAGTCGGAATGAATGGTGGTTTTAAATATGTATATAATTTTTTTTAAATAATAAAGCTGCCATTTTCCATTTTGTACTTATACAATACAATAAAACTATATGCTAATTATTTATTAATTCAATAAGATTTCTTTTATCATCACTTTACATCTCAACTGAAAAAGGAGTTTACGTTGGGACAGTATGTTATATTCTGTGTAATAATTGTAATAAACCATAGACCTTGGAATAATGGAGGTCGTAAAAAGTCCTTTGAGCTATGTAGAACAATTTTATGAGGACACTAAACTATGAATTTCGTAGTTATGTGGCTTAGAATCATTAGAGATGACGATATTTTCTCTTAATTTGTTTTTTTTTTTTATGTTTGTTGAATATTGCGTACCGGAAGACGCAGCGTTGGAAAGCCTCCCACAAGATGGACCGATGACTTGGTCAGGGTCGCTGGAGTACGAAGGATGCGAGACGCATAGGACCGGTCATTGTGGCGACGCTTGGGGGAGGCCTAAGTCCAACAGTGGACGCCTTTCGGCTGAAATGATGATGATGATGATGTTTGTTGAGTGCAGATCTTGGAAATGGATTTTGGAACAGTTACCCCTAACCGATTAAAATGAAGGGTATATCTATGTAACTTGGATGACAATGCATTAATACTATTACCACCAGCTCGTTGGTTGCTGGTTCCACCAGCTACCGGCCCTGTGCGCCTCGCATCCATCGGATTCCCGTAACCCTCACCAGGTCTTAGGTCCACCTTGTAGGAGGCCGTCCAAAGCTGCGTCTTCAGTACGCGTTACTTCAGAACCTATTGGCCCCATCAACGATCTGCGGCCTTGCCATGACATGTTAAAGTCAGGCGTGCTAGCGACAAAGAGGATTGAAGATGGAACCTAATATAGCTTCATCCGGTTCAGTTTAGGCCGTCAAATGGATCGCGGAAATATCTCGTGGTAGAGAATTTGTCAAGCAAGCAATCTGCGCTCTTAAAAACTAATATTCTATTCAAATTCCAACCAATAAGGATATCCAAATTCATATCAGTTGTTACCTATGAGTAAACTTATCTATTAAAGGTAAAAAAAATCAATACTTGCACTATGGCTATTCACTGCTTATCTGCTTATCATATAACATATATATATTTACATAGGCATACTTCGATAGCGGGGGCCCTTTTGTAGATATTCTGGGGACTTTTGTAGTTTTGCTTAAAACAGGTAAATCTGACGAGGTTTTATTATAAGTGGCATGTGTTATTGGATCATTCAGTTCCCTTCAAAATGGTTGAGCTGAGTAGGGATGAGGCACGCGTCATGCTCGTGAACGGGCGCCGTCAGTTAGGACTGGTTATCTCTTAGATGCCAGTGAATTAATTCAATTTCCATTTTTTTTTTTAATTCGTTTAATTTTTTCATTACTTATCTACATTAGTTAATTTTTATTATCTTATTTTATCACCACTGCTCTCAAAACGGTGAAGGGAAACATCGTGAAACCGGCATGTCCTAGAACCAAAAATTCAGGCCTCCTCTCTAGGAGAGAGAATGGGCCGTAATCTACCACGCCGGCCCAGTGCGGGTTGGTGGATGTCACATGATTTGGAACTTTTGTGCCTCACGATGTTTTCCTTCACCGTTTTGAGAGCAGTGGTGATGAAATTGTTAAATGTTATTTCTCTTTTTTCGCGCCGCCTCTCGATTAAACATCGCGTTGAATGCCCCTCTTAAGGCGAAAGGAGTATAAGTCGACAATGTTTAGATTGCTTCTAGACAAGCGTGCTCCATGGTCGACCATATCATCGCTAATATAATAAGTTGAGATAGTGGTCAAACGCGAACCATTACATAAAGTAATAATGATAATGATGGTGAAAAAAAAACTCTTTACTATTAGTCTTAAAAACGAACTGACTAACTTTTATTTATTGACATTTTTTAATCAAAATTAATAGATTTTTTTAGTATTATTATACCTACTATTTTTACCTAATTATGAGTTGTTTTTTTTTAACGTAAATTGTCGTTTTTTTTTAAATGTGTTTTTATGGGTCATATTATAGACTCATGTAAAATAAAGGTGATTATTACTTTTATTTTACCTCCAATGATTCATAAAATTTTCCTTATATAACCCGTTCGAAATACTTACAAGAGTGCTGAAAATTGTGTTCCTACATAATTAATGAATATCTTCATACAAGAAAGATAATAAACGATATATTTACATCTTATAACGCTACCTTTCATCTCTCTAAATTTGAGGATCTTATACGCAGAGGAATTACTGACTTATCACGAAAATAGTTTCGAATATTGTGTTTCTCACTAGAAAATGTCAGATGTTATCTCTAGTTCATAAAATTATATCTAAGAGTAGAAAGAAACCCGGGCGCAGGGAGTCGCAGGCTTGAGGACTGTGAGTAATAGGTAGATCGCCGTCCGGGTAGGTAAGCACGGGGCGCTAATGCATTGTGTTAAATGCACGCTTCATCACTTTTACTCGCACGAAATTTCTCCATCTGTTTCTGTCTATGGTGGTGTGAAAAGCCTTGTATACCGTAGATTCAAGAGCGGTGCGGATCTGGTCGGACCAATGTATTTTTTTTTTATCGTAGGTAAAATCATCCAATGACAAATCCCGCCCTTGGGTGGGGCGGGAAATAGTGTCAGACTTTTAATGACTAAAAACCTACCTTTCCATTCATTGCCTTTGTCCCGGGGCCCGTGGTGACATTCTCACATAACCTTTGGCCCCAGTAGGCTTCGGCCCTGCTGGACCCCTACAGTTTGCTGACAACTCCTTGAGGCGCGCGGGAACAGTGCGCGCCGTAGACGACCCGAGCTCGGACCGGTCTGTTATCGGACGTGCGCCTTCGTCTAATGCGGTCGGCCTCCTCCTTTGCTAGCATTAGTGCTTTGCAAGAGGAGGCGACCGCCTGCCACTCCTTCTCGCTCCGGAGCATGAGCATCGCGAGGACACGGCGATGCTCTTCCCAAGCGGGGCACACCTCGACTGTGTACTCCACCGTGTCCACCGGGCGGTCCGCACAGTGGCGACACCCGGGCGTCGTCTCCGCACGAATCTTGTACAGGTACGGTCCGAACTTGCCGTGTTCGGTTAGCACGGACCCATGTATTGGGCTGCGTCCACGAGGCCTTTTCCCATCCACTTTACTGGTCACGATAAGCTTTTCGAGGTTGCCACTATGACATCTTTATGACTATCATGACTGACTATCTTTACTTTCAATAAATCAATAGTTAACATACCAAATTATCTAAGCATTTACACTCAACAGCTCGTAAGGTGAACCCGCATAACAAGTGAGGTAGTTAATCACTCACGTTGGCATACGTTGCTGCAATGGAGTTGTCATTCAATTGTGTCGCAACGTCGACTCTTGCGCAGTTAGCGAACAATACGGACTGGCGGCGATACGGACGACCGATGTACAGTCGAGTAAGTCATTTGGTATTTAGGTGCCTTAGTGCGAATTTTTTATGTACTCGATTGAGACAAGGTTAGGTTAGGTGAAAAAGGTTAATTTGGCAAAAAACAAGGCACACAAATTAAAGGTATTTAAAAGAAATAATAGTGTGGAAACAAAAATAAATTAAGTTCAGCATAACTGCTAAACAACTAGTCCCTGACGCTAGATTACAACTGGACCTGAGGTTTTCGAATTCAACAAAACGTCGTCGTCACCATCATTTCAGCCGAAAGACATTGTTGGTCCTTGGCGTTTCTCAAGAGTCGCTACCAAACCCCTAAGAGTCGCGGACATCGGTTCACTTTGTGGGAGGCCTTCCAACGCTGCGTGTTCCAGTACGCGGTCGCTACTCCAGAACCTTCCGGTCTCAACGGCCTTCTGTTCTGTGAGCAATGTGCTCTCCCACTGCCACTTAAGTTTAGCATCGACTAAACGTCAATTTGTTCAAACTTACCTATGAAAACAGTTCAATTTCCGAATTGAGTTACGAAGATTTATCCGAATCGCATTTTTTTGCCGATTTAATATATTTAGATAAAAATTCAGATTTCAGATTTTTTCCTTCTCTTTTCTAAACTAAACCGAATTGAAGTTACAACGTCCATAGCACCGCAAAGAATTTACTTACGAGGTGTATTAGATCTCGTTCCACACTAAACGTGTTAAAAGTTATTAATGCACTTAATACAAACGAATATTAGCGGTGTACTTCAACATGTCGTTCGACTGTACCTACTATACAGATATGCAATATGTTGCAAGATTTAGACGTCAATATGATCTAGGTATCATGGAAAAAATTTTCACTTGATTAATAATATCTAGTCCTGGTATGCATTTTCGTACCTCCCCAGAGCCCCAGAGTAGGTTTCGACCCTGCTGGGCCCCTATAGTTTGCTTAAAACTCCTTGAGGCGCGCGGGAACAGTGCGCGCCGTCGACGACTTGGGCTCGGTCCGGACTGTTACCGGACTGACAATAAACTATTGGTAGAAATAATCATTTATTTGCCCCAGCAACAAGTGTAAATAATACTTTTTGATACAAGTTAAGAAAGTTAGTCATTGTGACCGAGGCGCTATTCACCCGAGCCTTACCGATGGTGTTATAGATTTGAGAGGTGCAGTGGCATATTTCCATGTGTATCAAACGACGTTTTTCAATACATTTACGAAGACATAAATAACCGGAGATTGGCGCGCCAAGCGAGCACTTTTCCGCATTAGTACGAAAAACAGTCAATTGTATGCTTAAAAGCGGAGGGGTACGAGCGGGTTATCGAATAAGTGTATTTAAAATATCTTAACATTAATTCAGAAGATCATGTAAGAATCTTAACAATATTAGAACAACAACCTTGTAATAACGTTTTACCATCGCACAAACATCGTTCACACAATAAACCAAATGATTAATGAAGTCCGCCATTTCCAATGGAGCTTTCTAATTCAGCCGTAACTCCGACTTTTTGATGCGACCTCGTAAAATACGGACGAACAAGGTTTCCTAGTAAAGTGAGCAATTCCACGAGATACATCAGTGCAACCGTAGTGAATAAATTTTGGGATTTCATCAGGAAGATAAATTGGTTTACATGGATCAAAGCTATCTAGAAAGGACAGACTTTTTGAGTTGGGAATCGACACAGTTGTAATTTTGTACATTCGTCGCTCACGTTTTATATTTAAGGGCTTGGTTACGGAGACGCGGCGCGTTGGGCGTTCGTCGTATATTGCAGCAGCGGGCCGCGACAACGCTCGCGCAAACACAAACATATGGCAATATACGATGGACCGCCCAACGCCGCGCATCGCACCGCGTCTGCGTAAACAAGCACTGTATTAATATATTTTATTATAATACTCGTATATCAATTTTATTGTAAAGTTATCTGACATTATTGCAACTGGTTTTCCGTGATTTGGTAGAGTATTCGTAAGAGCGCGAGTGAAACGTTATCATTATTATAAGCCTATTGGACAATAAAAATAAGGCATAGGCCTCCTACTGCAACAGGAATGTAGTAGGAGGCCTATGCCTTCTTTCCATTGTTCCATTTCTCTCTGTCCTTAGCTACATCTGGCTGCCCCCGGTTCCTTTCGTCTGGAATCCAGTCAGTGGTTACCTTCTCCCAATTTTGTTGCAATATATGGCAGATATGCCTAGTTCCATTTCAGTTTGACGGCTGTGTTCCTACGAGTACATCTGTGATTTGTGTTTTCGAACGAAGTATTCTGATCCCTATAAGTGTCTTTTTTTAGTGGAACACCCACGCCGTTGCTTCGTTGCCTTTTATAGCAGGGCCGAGCCTTCCTTTCAGAAGCAGGCCCTTGGCCACAGTTTTTTTTTTTTTTTTTTTGGGTAGGTAAAATCATCCAATGACGAATCCCGCCCTTGGGTGGGGCGGGAAACAGTGTCAGACTTTTACTGACTAAAAACCTACCTTTCCATTCCTTGCCTTTATCCTGGGGCCTTTGGTGACAGTCTCACATAACCTTTGGCCCCAGTAGGCTTCGGCCCTGCTGGACCCCTACAGTTTGCTGACAACTCCTTGAGGCGCGCGGGAACGGTGCGCGCCGTAGACGACCTGAGCTCGGACCGGTCTGTTACCGGACGGACGGACAGCGAGCTACCCATTGCCCACCGTCCGCGAGCCCGCGCCTACGGTGGCCGGAAATTGGGATCGGAAACCCGGCGGCGGCGGCGGCGTGTCCGCCTTTGCCTAAGGCGGTCGGCCTCCTCCTTTACTAGCATTACTGCTTCGCAGAAGGAGGCGACCGCCTGCCACTCCTCCTCGCTCCGGAGCATGGCTTGAACCAAGCCCCGGCGCGAGAGATCGCCGCCGATCGCCCCCACGAGGACACGGCGCTGCTCTTCCCAAGCGGGGCACACCTCGACTGTGTGCTCCACCGTGTCCACCGGGCGGTCCGCACAGTGGCGACACCCGGGCGTCGTCTCCGCACGAATCTTGTACAGGTACGGACCGAACTTGCCGTGTTCGGTCAGCACCTGCGCCAAACGGAAGGTGACGACGCCGTGGGGCCTTTCCAGCCACGCCTCAAAGAGGGGCCTTACCGCCTCGATCGTGGCGTGCCCAGCACGAGGTTGCGACAATCGCTCTCGCCATTTCACCATGAGATCCCGCCGGAGCTCTGTCCGCCATGCCGCGACTTGTCGCGGCAGCGGAGTTTCGCCCCGACGTTGCATCTCCACGCGTAAGTCATGCATGTGTGCAAGGACTGTTGCCTCCAAATCCCACGGTGGTAGGCCAGCAAGGAGGCTCGCCGCTTCGCAGGACACCGTACGGTATCCGCGGATCATCCGGATGGCCATGACCCTCTGGCAGGCGGTTAGCCGGGCCGCCACTCGCTTCCGTAGCGATGGCGCCCACACCGGCGCACCGTAAAGGGCCATGGACCGAACGATGCCTGCGTAGAGCCTCCGGCAGGAGGCGTCTGGACCCCCTAGGTTCGGCAGGAGCCGCTTGAGCGCAGCCCCAGTCGCATTCAACCTGGGAGCCAGACGTCGGAAGTGCTCCTTGAAGTTCCACCGGCTGTCGAGGACGAGTCCCAGGTACTTCATCGTCGACCCGACGCCGATGTGAACTCCTCCTACCGTTAATTGGGAGCCCGGAGGTGGCGCGCTCCGAGGGCCGTGAAAACACATGGCCTCGGACTTGTGCAATGCCACCTCGAGTCCCAACTGCTGTATCCTCTCCACGACTGTCGCAACCCCGCGCGTCGCTAGTTCGACCGCCGCCTGCCCTTGGCCTCAGTAGGCTTCGATCCTGCTGGGCCACTACGGTTTTCTGACAACTCCTTGAGGCGTGCTTGGAACAGTACGCGCCATCGACGACTTGGACTCGGTCCGGACGGTTGCTGGCCGGCCTCCTCTTTTGCTAGCATTACAGTTTCGCAGAAGGAGGCGAATCCTTATACGGGTCTGTGATTTTGTCTATGAGAAACTTCGGTTCCATTTCTTATCGGCAGAAATCAAGTGTGGACTTTTGCATCGTGTCTTGTGTTAGCATACGTTTCATTTATAAGGCATCATTTGTGACAAGACTTGTTCTCACAAGATAAATTGGTAGGAGATGGGTAATAACCTGACAGTGATGCAATATAGTTGACTCTCATTTAACAAGTCATATAAGAGGTTTAAAATTTACCTGTAACAAAAAAAAAAAAAACACGTAAATATTATGATTTTGTATTAACATTTTTTATAAATAATAATACAATAGAAGATTTTGTGAAGCGATGTCTTCAGTTGGCGCTCTCGATCAGATATTGCACGTGTATAATTACCTATAAATCCACAGAAATTTTACAGTAAACACAATGTTTTCAAACAGTAATATGGAATCAAATTAAAAAATATTAAAAAAACAAAATAGATTCCACCATTAAAGATGTCAAAAGTAATTAGTAATCACAATTTCTAAAGTAACATTATAAATTTTGACATTTCTAATCACTGATTATAAATGTCAAAAATAAAAATAAAACGTCAACAAAAAAGTGATAAAAATATTATAGATATTATTAAAGGTTGTCTGTAAGAGATCGCTTTTAGCGGTAAGACCGCCCATTGTGACACCCTATTAATTTTAAGTTCTTTATGTAATTTTATTTTTGGTGTACAATAAAGAATACATCTATCTATCTAAAAATATTATAAAATATCAAAAGAAAAAAAGCAATGAACTCTAATAAAACAAACAAGAAAAGAAAGGATCCCTTTTAGGGTTTACATTTAAAATTGCGAACGATAAGCATTCTGAATAAAAATAAGACTCTATTGTATAAAATCTTATCCAAAAAATGTCTACGACTGTTAATTCATCTAAAAAATAAAAAAACAAAACTCTTTCTTAGTACACGGGCCTTACAAAATATTCATCCGAAAAGACAATTTATTTGCAAATATGGAAGGAAGAGAGTCGACTGTTTTTTCCCAGCTTTTCCGCAGAAGAAACTTAGTTAGGCATTTACCTATAATGCATGTAAAATGTGTTTTTATACAAACAACTTCGCGCTAGCGGTCCCATTTTATGACAGTACATAAAAATGAATAGGCATTTACATAAGGTAAACGTGCACATATACTGTAGAAGGTGTTGAAGGATAAACAACCGTAGTGTGAGAGAACAAAGTTCATTTTAGCACGGTTTGGAGTGAGACAGAAAATTAATTTGAAAAATGTCAGGACCGGATTAGGTGAGAGATGCATTTTTTTTTTTGTTAAAAAGAATAATGCAGGAATATGTAGAGCGAAAATCTTTGCAACGATATTAGAAACAGTTGAATAAAAACATTTTATCAATATACTTTCTCGAAAACTCGTTCCCTATCGCTTTTAGGCATAAAATTAACTGGTTTTCGCACTCGTGCAGAAAAAGTGCGCGAGCTTGCCCCCGCCACAATTTAATTGCATCTTTTATTTATTTCTTCGTAAGTATATTGAAAAATCTTTTGAGACACACAGAAATATGTTATTGCAGTCCTCGAGTCCATAATACTCTCGCCTAAAGCTCGGGCGAATGCCGCCTCGGTCGCAATGGCAGATTTTGTCCACTTGTATTGTATCATTTTGTTTGAGATTCATCTTGTTATCTGATGTATTTAATTAACACTAAAACCTATTGATTACATCAAAATCGTAAACACACTGACATAGAACGAATAGCCTAAAATGTTCTAGATCTAGGTCTCTATGCGAGTGTCTCTTCTATTTATATACTAGCTACTGCCACTGGCTTCGTCCGCGTAAAAGTAGAACATTCATGGTTGCCTGGAAGAAATCGTGGAATGCGATAAGGCCGCCAATTGTTTATATTTTAGACATAAGTTTTCGTTATTGTTTTCTTGCATTTTATTTTTTGTTTATATTTTACACTTTATTGTTGGCACTTAGCCAACAATAAAGTGTAAAATAATAATAATTATCTGAAGAGAACCTACGTCATGTTCCTTTTTTTACGTGGAAGTTCTTCCGCTCTGGGTGGGAGGAAGAGTCTGGCTTTTATTAACTCAAACCCACAGTGTTTCTTTAATATCCTTCAATCCCGCAGTCTTAGCAAGCATCTAATGGGCCCCGCAAATTTTGCTGCCAGATAGCGAGCTATCTATTGCTCGCCGTCTGGCAAATACAGGAGTATTCTTTTATTTGTTGAATTTCGATTTATTTGATATAGGTTTTTTTTACATGGAGGCTTTTTTTTAACGATCTTTTGTAAATCCCTTTATTGGAGTATATTGCGGTTTAGTATGTTCCCCAGCCTCGATACAAACAAGCAAAACATTTTATAGTAAGTGGGAAATAAGTTCAACTATTTGCTATGGTTACGTGCAGCTCGACTTCGATTGAGACCTGAAAATTGGATATAATGCTCGTCTCACAAGTCGAACCATCATGACGGTCGATCTTGAATGTGTAGTAACCGATTTTCGGTTCTCAATCGAAGTAGAAGGCTACGTGTAACTATAGCAAGCGGTTCAACTTATTTGCCACATATTGAACCTTTTTTAAAATTGCAAAGTTTGCGTCAAAATTACTTCCGTTACTATTTGCAATGAAAATTCTCATCACGATTGGAATGTTAAAATCCCATCATAATAAATGTCAAAATGACAGATATATGCGTTTAAACTAATGTTTAATAATTGCCTTAGTAAGTAATGTATGACCGCCACTGCGTCTAAACCCTTCAAATAACTAATTTTACTGCATATTACCGTTGTAACCGTTCGGTTGTAACATAAATGAAAGTTAACGGTCATTTGAAGTACTACATATTTATAGCTAAGTTAATATAGGCAGGAATGTAAATAGGGTTTTTTTTTTTGGTGGTGGGTAAAATCATCCAATGACATCTCCCGCCCTTGGGCGGAGCGAGAGATAGTGTCAGACGCTTACTGACTAAAAACCCACCCCTTGGCCCCATAGGCTTCGACCCTGCCTGCCTGCACCTAGCAGGCTGGGTCTCTACGGTTTGCTGACAACTCCTTGAGGCGCGCGGGAACAGTGCGCGCCGTCGACGACCTGGGCTTGGTCCGGATGGTTACCGGACCGTTGGACAGCGAGCTACCCACAGCTTGCCGTCCGCAAGCCCGCGCCTACGTTGGCTGGAAATCAGGATCGGAATCGGAATCCCCGCGGCGGCTGGGCCGTGAGGGCCGTTGGCTCTCGCGAGCAGCCTCCTCCTTTGCTAGCATTACTGCTTCGCAGAAAGAGGCGACCGCCTGCCATGCCTCCTCGCTTCGGACCATGGCCCGTACCAGGGCCTGGCGCAAGAGATCGCCGCTGCACGGAGATGCTCTACCCAAGCTGGATGTAAATAGGGTTCAAAATTGAATTATGGGATAATGTACAAAATTTATCATTTTTAAGCAGTGTTAACATTTATCGATTAATTTTTAATCTATTACATAATTTGATTGATTCTAATCGGATTAATGTAAATCAGATTATTTAAGTTTAATCTTGATTAACCTCTCAGGTACAACTGTACCAAATTCAGTACACCTCGGTGCCAGCTAATTTAAAACTTATTTTTACGTAAAAAGGTTTAAGTTAGCTCGTATGAGGCGTACCATATTCGGTACACACCTGAGAGGTTAAATAAATTAAATAAATCACGATTAATTTGTTAATCGCAATCGAAATAACAAAAATAATCTTTAATAGTTAATCATTAATTTGTTAAATACATTAAACACTGTTTTTTCTTCTGGTTTAATTGAAAGTATGATTTCCTTTGCAATTATGTTTCCTAGCACAAAATGTTAGATGATTTATTTGAAGAAAGAGTCATCATGGAATCTAATTTAAATAATTTACGAAAATTATATTAAGTTTTTAAAATCAATCATATATTCCTGTGATTTTTCATATCAATCCAATAAAAAATTTGCTAAAACTGGTTGTTTTTTTTAACTTGTTTAAACAACAGCAAAATATGTTTTCAATCTTGTTCGATTAATGTTGACTAATAATCATAATCACAAAACGATGATTACGGTTAATTAATCTCAATCGTTAATTATGATTAACTTTTTGCCAACAGAAGGTTTTCATTCAAAAATTTCATTCCTTTCCTGTTTTTTGTTTCCGTCTCCTTCGCTAGCACAACTGCTTTGCAGAAGGAGGTAACTACCGCCCATTCCTCTTCGCCCCGGACCATGGCTTGTACCAGGGCCAGGGCGTGAGGGGTCAACGACCACTATCTTACTTGATGGTAAGCGATGATGTGGGCGACTATGGAGCACGCTTACCTTGAAATAACCTCATCTGTAATTACTACTGTATCGTAAACACTTTAAATAATAAATCATATTTAATTTGCAAATGTATGTTACGAAGTTTGTTAGGTAAAAAACAAATTGAAAAATTGGACAACAAAACTCTAAGAGGCAAAACAAGAATAGTAGACGTGACTTAAAGAATTAAGTTACTTAAATGGAACTGGGCTGGCCATATCTGCAGATTGGAGAATGATCGGTGGACCAAAAAAGTAACGGGGTGGATAACCAGAAAATAAAGCAGAAGTAGGGACCAAGGTACCGACCAAGGAAAAGGTGGAGAGACATTTTTCTGGAGAGAGTTGGACCAGGTTGGATGACTGTTGTTAGAGACCATTGGAAATTAATGGCGGAGGCCTACGCCGAAGAGACTATTACTTAGGGGCAAGATTTATATTATTATAAAATAGGTAACTAAGTGTAAAGTGTAGAATTAAGTAACTCAATTAATGTTAGTAGTAGAATAAATGCTTTTTTATTTTTATTCATTTTATAATTTGCAAATTGGTAATAAATAACACTTTTACCCGTCAATTTAGACTAGATGGGGATGTTTCCTAGTTGACTATTGTGTTCACAAACTAAACTCAAATACCCAAGACACCCAGACCCGGAACAAATGTGTGTATTTAAATGTTCTTATGAGCATTCGGGCAGACAAATCAATAAACTTGCATAAATAAAACAACATACCTACTAACTTTCAAAGTGATGCAAGATTACGTTTCCATGTAATACTTAATCGTCATAATATATCTAAATGACATTCTCATGCCAATGTGTATCTTTCCGAATCGCAAAAAAGTGTTATCTTCAAGGCTAGAGTGAATAGGCTCTTAGTGTTCGATTACGGAGACGCGGTGCGTTGCGCGGCGCGTCGGGCGGTCCATCGCCATGTTTGTTTTGGCGCGAGTGATGACGCGGCCCGCTGCTGCAATGTATGACGAAACGCCCAACACATCGCGCAACGCGCCGCGTCTCCGTAAACACGGCCTTAATAAACTAGTGCGCCTCACCATCAACGATTGCATCACTCCTTACTATCAGGTTGAATCGCTACCAAGCACTAATATATATTTAAAAAAAAAATATATATAAACACTTTACGGTTTTCAGAAAATTTCCTATTCCTACTTGTTTTATGAGACCTTGCTTCTTGGCAATTTTCGGGATTTTGGTGAACGGAACGTACCCAATAGGTATTGGTTTCCTTGTAAGTGGTAAAATATGCGCCCTAAAATCCTAAATATAACCCTATGTTTGGTTGGAGGGTGTGGTCAGCACTCTGTTCCCTACGCGGGGGGTACACTCCCCCCCGTCTATGGCTCCGCCAACACCGGCAGTACCTGACGCGGACCACGACGACGACGACGATGTTCCAGAGGTGACCGAGGTAGAGATGAGAGTGGCGGTACGAAGGCTGAGTGCCAAGAATACCGCCCCAGGACCTGACGGCCTGCCTGGGAGGGCCTGGGTCCTGGCTATGGAGGCTCTCGGGCCTCGATTGAGGGGGCTCTTTAGCGCATGTCTGGAGAGGGGCCAGTTCCCACTTCGCTGGAAGACGGGGAAACTGGTCCTCATAGCGAAGCCTGGGCGCCCTGCGGACTCTCCGTCCGCGTACCGGCCCATTGTGCTGCTCGACGAGGTGGGCAAGCTCTTTGAAAGAGTCATTGCAAACCGCCTCGTCGCGCGCCTTGCAAGGGTAGGGCCGGACCTGTCGGACGGACAGTTCGGTTTTTGCAGGATGCGCTCCACGGTGGACGCCATCATGCGCGTGCGAGCCCTCACGACGGGGAATGCGGTGTCCCGGGGCAGGTGTGTCGTGGCAGTATCCTTGGACATTGCCAACGCCTTCAACTCCCTGCCCTGGAGTTGCATTGGAACGGCACTCCGGTACCACCGGGTGCCCGACTACCTCTGTCGTGTGATCGAGGCCTACCTATCGGAGAGGTATATCATCTACCCCGGTCACCAGGGAGAGTGGAAACGTCGAGAGATGTCGTGCGGTGTTCCTCAGGGATCGGTACTAGGACCACCCTTGTGGAACATCGGGTACGACTACGTGCTGCGCGGCGACTTCCCCGACGGGGTCAGCGTGGTCTGCTACGCGGACGACACGTTGGTCCTAGCGCGGGGAGAGTCGTACCGGACGGCGGTCGAATTAGCGACACGCGGGGTTGCGATGGTCGTTGACAGGATCCAGCAGTTGGGACTCGAGGTGGCACTGCACAAGTCCGAGGCCATGTGCTTCCACGGCCCTCGGGGTGCGCCACCACCGCGTTCCCAGCTAACGGTAGGAGGGGTTCACATCAGCGTCGGGTCGACGATGAAGTACCTGGGACTCGTCCTCGACAGCTGGTGGAACTTCAAGGAGCACTTCCGACGTCTGGCTCCCAAACTGAATCGGACTGGGGCTGCTCTCGGGCGGCTCCTGCCCAACCTCAGGGGACCAGACGCCTCCTGCCGGAAGCTCTACGCGGGAATCGTTCGGTCCATGGCTCTCTACGGGGCTCCGGTGTGGGCACCGACGTTGCAACAGCAACCGAGGGCCCAGCTGAATGCGTGCCAGAGGGTCATGGCAATACGCATGGTGCGAGGGTACCGAACGATCTCCCGCGAGGCGGCGACCCTCCTTGCTGGCCAACCGCCGTGGGATCTGGAGGCAACAGTCCTTGCACACATGCACGACAAGCGCATGGAGATGCAACGCCGGGGCGAAATTCCGCTGCCACGACAAGTCGAGGCATGGCGGACAGAGCTCCGGCGGGATCTCATGGCGAAATGGCGTCAACGACTATCGCAACCTCGTTCGGGGCGCGCCACAATTGGGGCGATAAGGCCCATCCTTGAGGCGTGGCTGGAAAGACCTCACGGCGTTCTCAACTTCCGCACGACGCAGGTGCTTACCGAACACGGAAAGTTCGCTAAGTACCTGTTCCGGATTCGTGCGGAGGATTCGCCCGGGTGTCGCCACTGTGCGGAACATCCGGAGGACTCGGTGGAGCACACTGTAGAGGTGTGCCCCGCCTGGGCGGAGCATCGCCGTGTCCTCGTGGGGGCGATCGGCGGCAGCGATCTCTCTCGCCGGGCCTTGGTTCAGGCCATGGTCCGTAGTGAGGAGGGATGGCAGGCGGTCGCCTCCTTCTGCGAAGCAGTAATGCTAGCAAAGGAGGAGGCCGACCGCATCAGGCAGAGGCAACGGGGCGCTCGCCCCAGCCGCCGCCGGGATTCCGATCCCGATTTCCGGCCACCGTAGGCGCGGGCTTGCGGACGGCGTGCAATGGGTAGCACGCTGTCCGATCGTCCGGTAACCGACCGGACCGAGCCCAAGTCGTCGACGGCGCGTTCTGTTCCCGCGCGCCTCAAGGAGCTGTCAGCACACCGAAGAGGCCCAGCCTGCTAACTGCAGGCAGGCAGGGTCGAAGCCTACTGGGGTCATGGGTTAGTTCCGAAAGGAATGCTCGACCCCGGCACGATAGGCTACGAAGGAACGGGGTAGGTTTTTAGTCAGTAAGAGTCTGACACTACTTCCCGCTCCGCCCAAGGGCGGGATTTGTCATTGGATGATTTTACCTACCATAAAAAAAAAAAAAAAAAAAAAAACCCTATGTTTGGTTTACGTTGATTTTTACACTGCTTCAAAGGAATACCACTTGAAGTAGTTTTTGATATTAATTTCTTAAACTTTATCTGAACATTTCTTGTTATGTATATTCTAATTATGTTACCACTTAAACACATCTAAACTGACAAATATTATAGCTTAGTTAATAGGTATTTAGACGAGTACAAACTAAAAATAATAATATTTACAAATAGGTTTTTTATGGTAGGTAAAATCATCCAATGACAAATCCCGCTCTTGGGCGGAGCGGGAAATATTGTCAGACTTTTGCTGACTAAAAATCTACCCCGTTCCTTCGTTGCCTATCATGCCGGGGCTGACCCTTACTCTCAGGTGCAAAAAGAACTCACTGGGCATAAAAAAATTGATCCACATCGATGTTAATGGGAAAAGTGGCCGAAGAATAACCCTATTGATGTCAGCAAAATACTTCCATACATTCCTGAGAAAAAAGTCTTGACAGACGGACAATAAAGTGACCCTATAAGGGTTCTGTTTTTGTCGACTGAATTACGGGACCCTAAAAAACCGTAGTCTTTTGCCGTGTTGCGCCCACAGTCCACCTAGTACGTCCCCTCGTATCAAAAGTCTAGTAAAGAAAACCGTTACCATAAAAAACCTTTAGCCGTGTTGCGCCCACAGTCCACCTAGTACGTCCCCTCGTATCAAAGGTCCAGTAAATCACATTACATTAACCGGACTTTCGACCAACGAGGAACACAGACAACTATGGAAGATCACGACTTGGTCACAGGTCAATCTGAATCACGATGTCGTCTGCTCCATGTGACAAACAATTTTCAACTCTATTGTCAAATGAAAAGGTACCTTATAAAGTGGAACGTATCTTCACATGAAAGTTAAGAAAGTATTGTGATATAATTAGTTGTTATTTAGACTAGAGTATTAAATTAGTTGGTTCTTCAATAGAATAACCTAAGGGTTATATGTTGCAGGAACTGACAAAAAAGGTTGGAATAGCTGAGAGGTTTATTCTGAAACTTTTGGAATAATCTTTGGTGCTTAATTTTTGTCTTTGTAGCGACATCTATGGCGCCACATAAGAACTACAAGAATCCTGGATCGCGAAATGAAAATTTTGCGAGTAATTTGAATATATTATAGGGTGACTGGTAATATTAGTGATCGGTACTTAAACACGTGATTGTAGTCGTAATAACAAACAACTTTTACTACGGGAACAAACCTGAAATCGCGAAAAAAAACTGCCAAGTTCAGTACATTTATATTCGCCTAACTGGTCAAAATGTACTGAACTTGCCAGATTACCAAAATTATAATCGGATGGGAAGACCGCAGCAGGCAAACCAACCTTACTGTCAGTCATACTGTTATAATAATAAACCCTGTTCTTTTATAATCCCATAAACACTACTAACAAAATCTATTTATCTCTCCTTTGGTCTTCCTCTTCCCCATCGTCCTTCATTGTTCACTCTTTCATTTTCTTGTTCACAGTTAACCCATGCATGAGTCATGACTCAAAAAAATATTAAGAAAGTCGGTAATTCCAGCAAAGATCTCTTTTAATTTGTACAAGTTAATTTACGGGAAGGTTAAATCATGCTGCACAAACGTTCCTTACCTTACATAATTAAATTACCCGACAAAGTAAAACAAAGTCGAATGATGAACAAAGGTTCGTTGCAACAAGAAAGTATTGTTCCACAAAGAAAGGCGTAACCATCGCCAGCGTAATGATATGCAAACTGATGTCGCACCGACCTTATTCTTTGTAAAACTCTTTTCCGTATTACTATTCTGTACTTTTTACATTTGTTGGAAAATAATATTTTACTTTAAATATACCTTATTAGTAAAAAAAAATGAGTGAGTGAGTGTTGTGTGATGTGTGTGATGAGTGAGTCTTCAGTTTGGAATAAATGAATAATTTGGACAGTTTTGTGAATATCTGTATCCTGACAATGAATTTAACTGACAATTATGCAAAATGTACTTTTTTAACCTTATATATAAATACAAACTGAAAATAATAATATGCACCAACTGGTAGAAAAAAAACTCATTAGGCATCGAAAATTAGGTATCCATATCGATGTCAATGAGAAAAGTGGCCAGAACGCTGGCAGTGTTGCCATGTTGGAAAGCAATGCTAATTCGTTGATCGACGAATAGCCAAATTTAATTTAGTTCAGATTAAAATAAGTTCAAAAGGAGCCACCCCAATTGAAATCGTTGCCAATTTTTATTGGAGCGTGGGAATGTTCGAAAGGGTTAACGTAGGCCTGGAACACAAAGGCCAACAACAGAAAAACAGGTGAGTTTTAGTCAGTAAAAGTCGAAGACGCTCCACCCAGAGCGGACAGAAAGAAAAAGGCTCGCTGATATTACTAAACATTAAATAAATTTCGTAGATTATCATTGAATAGTTACAGCATTGCATTTTTATCAGAAATGGTATGTTTTTCTTTAAAAAAAAGCATCAAGAAACAGCTGAAAGCAGATTCAATAATATTTTTATTTACAAAAAAACATTTTCGTCAAACCATATTCGAGCAGGGGTAAAAACCGCAAAACCGCAGCAGTTCCCGTTAAAAACGAGTAAATATTTTATGGGTCAAACATTGCAGAATAGCCCGGGGTCCTATTAGCAGCGTTGCTCGAGGGCCCTCGAGCCACTCGCCTATAATGAGGCAGCTATGTTCCTACTTGTTATGTGTGCCTAGTACCTCCCTGTGTATCGGTACTATCCCAGGTCCAATTCTACTAACATTTTCTTGTAGGAAAATAAGAAACTTGACCTGCTTTTAGAAGTACAGTCCGAAACGGCTGGCCGTTTTCGAATTGAGCATTCGAAGTTTAAAATTCCTCAAGGTCTACATTAGCACGGTAATATATCTATACAGTATTGTAACTCGGCTGTATCTTTGAAATAAATGCCTATAGCCGCGCGGTACGTAAACATGCCATAGGGTTACCCGCCTCCAGCATTTTAATTACATTTACCTACTTTGTGTTTCCATTTAGTTTTGTGATTGTGAATATACTTTTTTATATAAACAAATAAAATACTTTTTGAATTGAATAGGTAGTGTACAATAAAATGCGTATTGTTTTTTGATTGGTAGATTTAATTAAAAAACCATGTTTATGTTATAATAACAAATCGCTCTTATATATTTGCGATCGAAAAATATTTGCGCCTCGGCTGAGATGTACGAAATGCTTTATTATTAAATTTCAAATTATAAAAAAACCTCATTCTCATATAAAGCTTAATAAAAAAAAAAAAACAAAGACAGCACAATATATCCTACTCGTCATATTAAATATGTACTTGAACTAATTTTGAACGAAAAAAACGCGCGGTTATTGTTAAAAAAACAACACACCGTCCGTTCGTCATTGCAGCACAGTCGCGACTGCCTGCTTGCCGAGCGCATGCCGAGATCAAGGCGCATAGGTAGTTCGCGTTTCTTCCGTTTATATGAAGTTGGAACACTGTATAGATAATATCCGTGACATTAGTATTAAAACCATTGAAAACTTTATAATAAAGTTCTGAATTTAAAAATTACATTGATGTTACAGAGGATGAGACATGCGTGATATTGAAGTAGAAATAACTCTTTTATACTTCCATCACACTGTCAGAACATCTGAACGAGAGCGAACCACAGTGGCCGACTGACTACCGGATCTAGGTTAGCCCCTTCACAGGACATACACCAACTGCTTTGCTGCCCCTCTTGAACAATCCTGCACCTTCCAGAATATGAAGCCAACGATGGAGCTATACGGATAGCTCAATACTGGTCATAGATAATTTAAGATTAATTTTATCGACACGAAAAGAAAAAAACATCTTATATTTGCCTGGTTTCTTAATTGAGAATAAACTTCGTTTCAGCCTAAATACGTTCATTGCTGGACATAGGCCTCCTTCAAGTGACGCCACAAAGACCGGTCCTTTGTGTTCTATCAGATTCCCGCGACCACGTCACCCGTCCACTTTGTGGGAGGTCTTCCAACGCTACGTCTTCCGGTACCTACGTGATCACCACTCCAGAACCTTTTAGTCTCCGTAGGAATCCAGCAGGGTCGAAGCCTACTGCGGCCAAGGGTTTGCTTCTGAAATGAAGATTCGGCCCTGGTATGAAACGCAGCGAAGGAACAGGACTGGGTTTTTAGTCAGTAAAAGTTTGACACTATCTCCCGCTCCGCCAAACGGCGGGAGATATCACTGGACGATTTTTCCACCTAAAAAACAAACCTTTTAGTTCTATCGACCATCTATTTTGAGATCAATGTGCCACTTTAAGTTAGGTCTTTCTTCGGGCTGTGTCAGTAATACAGGCATTTTCATTTTTGATACTATCACGCAAGGAGCTGCTGTTAAAACTATTTATTGAAACAAAATCACGAAATCTTTATTGTAGTGTAAAATAATTGAATGATACATGAAATCATTATGTTAATTTATTCATTAGCCAAGTAAATTATCTCAAATATACAAAATGCATTATTCACGAGTATCGGTCTTTTCGTGAACAAAACTGAAAGTCGAATGAATAAAAAGTAGCTTGGTGACCGTAATTGACACATAATCTATTAAATTATTCATTATTCTGAGTTAAAACTCAGGCAGGCGTTTTCCATTGTGTTATCTACGTCATCACAACTGCTCTCAAAACGGTGAAGTGGTGGAAACATCTTCCAGATCAAAAATCGAATTTGTTTAGTTCTACAAAACCAATACTCTCAAAACGGTGAGGGAAAACATCGTGAGGAAACCGGCATGTCTTAGAACTAAAAATTCGTACACATGTGGCATCCCCCAACCCACACTGGCCGGCGTGGTGTATTACGGTCTATTACCTCTCCTAGAGAGGATGCCTGAGTCCCAGCAGTGAGAACTGAACAAGGCTGCTTAGTGCTTATAATTCATTACAGCTTTTGCATGCGATCTTATCCGCGTGGAAGTTGATTATTGCGGACACGAACTCAAAGTCAAAGCACTATATACACCGTTAAATTTTGGTCGTTTTAATCCCGCGGATGGTCGATTCGGTACATGAAACACTATCGATTAGTAAAGAAAAAAAAAAGTACTTTTTTACACTCGAATTAATTTACGCATGTACGAAATTGATTTATTTAAGTAACATCAGCTGAGCGAGCTCAATGAACTGTCGGTAGTTAGTACGCAACGACCAACAACTATCTAAAAGGTAATTGACTTGTTTCGAATCGAATCGACCCTCCGTGGGATTAAAACGACTAAAATTTAACGGTGTATACATCTAATCTAATAAATATTACAAAAATAATAAAAGAAGCCTTTTATCTTTATGGGGTTAACTTATCCGTCTCTGTGTTCAGTGAGTGTGTCCCTAGCATCGTCAAGCCCTATCGGAATACCAGCGCTACGTTATTTTGCTTTTTTTTTTTGTTAAAATATCGCAGCAATGCTGAGATAGGAGCCTTTTGGCTTCGCACAAGTTTTTTAAAATCTTTTAATATTGTTTTCTTTAATTTTTGTGCTCGTTCAAATAAATGGTTTTTTTCTTTATTTTCTTTCTGTCGTACCTATAAAATTTCATCAAAATCGTGAACTTAACAGATAGACAGAATTTTATTGTTAGTACTAACCCTGTTCATTAATTCATTATCATTTAAGCAGAAAGACATTCACTGTTGGATATAGGCCTCCCCCAAGTGTCACCAAAATGAGCAGTCCTGTGCCTCTCGCATCCTTTGGATTCCCGCAACCTTTACCAGGTCATCGGTCCACCTTGTAGGCCTTTCAACGTCTGTTAGTCAAGGTGAAATTAAGTCCGTATAAACTTGTAAAAGAAAATACATACCCTTTATATACTCTATCCACTTTAGTATAATATACTAACATTACTATATATAATATAGTAGGTTTTTTTTTGTTAGCTTGTTCTGTCCCACTCCTGGGCAAAGGCCGCCATCCACTCTTTCCATTTCTCGCGGACACGCGCTTTTTCTTCTTCTTCATAGTAGGTATTAGTATGTATAATATAATTATATAGTGGGCTTATGTTTAATATACATTACTGCTACTATCCCACGCTACACACTACTACTATGCTGAGATGGTACTAGCGTTTTTTTTCTTTTTCTGTATGTTTCTGATGCATAGATGTTTGGATAATAAATTGTAATTCCCTAATTGGCTGTATAATTAGCTTATCATTAAGTAAAATTTTTAAAAGAGCTGTGAATTTAGTGAATAAAAAAATTATAGTGTATAAAATGATAGTGTAGTGTAGGTTAATATTGTGCACTGGATCCTACCCTCGAATATGTTCTCTCTCTATAACTCAAAGGTTTGCTGGGAGAAAACTTAATGCTGAGTTCAGCTCATCTTTGTACATAAACTGTCCGTATCTCCATATGTTACGTTATATTTTTGTGTACAATAAAGAATTAAGAATGAACTCCTCATTGAACACAAGCATGATAGTTCTCCTATATTAAAAGTAAAACGCCAGGCCTGCCTCAACACTGCACTGATAGGACAAGGGCATCGAACGAGTCGAGCGTCAGTGGTATAGTAACCATAGACTAATGGGACCAAGATAGAGGAGACTGCGATACGTTTTATACCTACGAGTGAGATGACGTATAGGTACAAGCAGTGCAGTAGACACTAGTGTTAGGCACTCCATGACGAAGTAAAAAAAGCAAAAGAATACAACTATACAAGGGACAGTTTTGAATCTGCACATTTCAGGAGGCTATTATAAAACTAGTAAATAATGATACAAAAATATAATGCCTGATCAATCAATCAATAATACTTGTTTTTGTTATCTTGAGTGTTATTTAAAATAACTGTAGTAATAAAACTCTTCAAAAAACAGCATCAGCGAGTATCGCGCGTCAGGTTACTTTTTGCTTGAGTGCAACAGACAGTACGAGGCTCAAAACACTTTTACCTATTTCCGTAAAATATATGAATAAAATTTGAAAAAAATACCTACTCATTTTGTTGTTGATTCGGGATTAGCATTTTTTGCAGATTCAAAACCCATCAAAACAAGACAAACTTTAGCATAGACGTAGCCATTAGAAAGTTTTTAAAAAACCTAGGTAAATCTTATATTACAATTCAGTTTGAAGGATCTCTACTTGACCTAGTCGCTATAAAAACGGAAAAAAACCGAAGATTTATGTCAATAAATAACAAGCTCAATGTGGTTGAGTCGAGTGAAGATAATTTCTTAGAATATTTGAGAGCTAATTTCTGACAGCGGTTTCACTCGAGTGAAAGTAGTAACTCAGCGGTATCATTCTACTGGGAAAGAAATTTTGTAATTGTACTAGTAGTTTTTTTAAATATTTTTTTTCTTTTTTAGAGATACGTACTTCAAAAGGAAAAACGGAACCCTTATAGGATCACTTTGTTGTCCTTCTGTCTGTCGTCACTCTGTAACCGCATGGAGGTATCGATTTAAAATTTAAACCATTTACTCACGTCTGCGGATGTTTAATGTTGTAAAAAAATCAAACTTCTAAGTTAAAGAAAAATAAATATGACTGTATAAGTCGCTAAAATGGATATTAATAAAAATTAAAATTCATAGGGGTACTTTCCGTCGACCTACAATCTAGAAATTTGGGATGAAACAAGGTCTTATAGCACAAGTATAGGAAAAACTTTGAAAACTTAGAATTTGTGGTTACGTCACAAAAACGCTATTTTGGTTTGAAAAAATCTCAAAATTCGATTCAGGGACTTGAATTATTTACTTAAGTTAGTTGATACGGAACCTTCCGTATGTGATTCCGACTAGCACTTGCCCAGTTTTTTTTTTTTATAAAAGACTACCACTCTTGTAGAACAGGCGGTCGATAGGGCCGAAAATTTCTGAAATGATGACCACGTATCGGATGACAGAAGAAAAAAACGATTATGGCCAGCTGTGGACATCTTTTTGCTGAAATGATGATGATGATGAGAAGTATAGATCAAGTCTTGTGTACCTAAAATCTAAAGGATGAGAAAATGTTCCAGCTGTTTATCAATATAGTTTTCTTTTCTTTCTTAAATTATAAGATAGTGGTAAATCATTTTTTCTCAACAGGTTTCAAAGAAATATGATGTTATTTCAGTTAATCGGGGTCAAAGTAAATACAATGCAAGGACATTGTACGCTGGTTTGATTGATTGAAATCAAATTTAAATGCAAGTCTTGAAGAAAAGTGATTGATGTCGAACCTTCTTTAGTTATTCTGTTGGCCTTATTACATAGTTTTTCTTTAGTACTTCCATAAATTTAATTAGTTTTAGCATCTATTTGTGATTTCAAATAGCCATAAATCCGCATTTGGACATCTGCGTCACCAAAGAGTATGCAAACAGGTGTAATTCGAGAGTCAAAGCGAATCTGAACACAAGTATGCATATGCAATATAACCACAGAATTACATTATCATAAACTTGAAGCTAAAACACATGGCTGCAGATTATATTCGAAGGAGTTAGAGTTTTAGAAGGATCCTTTCTAGAGGTAACTGAAGGAAAACCGTGGATTTTAAGTCAGTAAAGGTCTGATACTCTTTTTCGCACCGCCCAGACCGAGAAAAGTCATTTGATAGTTCCCCACGTAAAACAATTTCAGCTTAATTCTTTCCACGCGTTTCTAAGAAAAAGGCCGGTTAGATAGACAAACAGATAGACAGTCAGGCGGATAGCAAAGTGATACTGGGGTTCCGTTTTTGCTGAATGAGGTACAGTACTCCACTTACAGAATTAATGGTATTTATTCTTTTTCAGATCAGCTCCTAACCGTATAGCTCTCCTTGTAGATAAAAGCAAGCTTGCATAATAAAAGATAACGCAATTCCCAGCAATGACTTCACTCCTGAACTATGTTACCCATTGAACGAACGAATGAACGGGGTATTATCGGTCCTACCTCAACGTTGTTATGATAGGGCAAGGCCATTTGCGAGCGAGTCGTGAATGCAACGGTTTTCTGATATTACCTACTACAGAACCGCGATAAAAGGGGAATAATGTGGGGCTGTGAACACTGATTATAAACAATAAAGGACTTTATGATTAGTTTTACTTTATAAGTTATAGATTCTAGTTGATTGTTTTAAACAAATATTTTTAATGGAGTAAATGACCTAGCGAGGATCGAAGGAATCCGATGAAGCCGAGACGCAAAGGACCTGTCATTATGACGACATTCAGGGAGGCCTATGTCCAACTGTCGGCTGAAATAATGATGACGATAATGATGAAAATCAAAAACATCCAAAAGCCATCAATGGTGTGGCAAATAACATTATGCAAACAATTTAATATTTCAAAAAAACAATAAAAAATAAATAAGTATTACAAAAAGACCACATTATCACCAACTGAACAACATTCCACAAAAGACATAACAATCTTATCTTCTCAACATAACCAAAAACCATTATCCTCACAGAGTCATCGAATCGAACGCCACAATAAAAGTTAGTTGTAGCATCTGTTATTGCACTACTCTATGCGATTCTTGACCCCGCTCGTGAGCAGAGAACATTGCACCGAGCTCAATTGGACGATGCGTAGGTATGTTATGTATATCCACATACACATACATAGATACATACATTCATACATGTTTAAGAATCGTAGTTCCGTATCTACGTGGGTGTCGGTCTATGTAATGTTGGTTATGGACTCGTAGTAGTGAAATAATCGAGATACTATTAAAATATAGTCGTGAGTTTAATTTTGTGCGTGTATCATTGATTGGTTATTGTAATTGCACAGTTTTGTTATATTCCTTGAATTATAGCATACTAGCTTCTGCCAGCGGTATTCCTCGCATGAAAATCGGGTTACCCTCTTATGGGTTTTTTTATGGTAGGTTAAATCATCCAATGGCAAATCCCGCCCTTAAGCGGAGCGGGAAATAGTGTCAGTACTATTTCTAAAACTTACTCTGTTCCTTCCTTGCCTTGGTTCAGGGCCCTGGTATGCATTTTCATACCTGCCCAGAGCCCCAGACTAGACCTCGACCCTACTGGGCCCTTACAGTTTGCTAACAACTCCTTGAGACGCGGGGTAACAGTGCGAGCCTTCGACGACTTGGGTTCATACAAAATACTCGGTGATTACACCCGGTCCTTAAAACCATATTAATATCAGCAAAGCTCTAGATATTATTCCGTCTTCACTTTAAACAAACACCTCTTAAAACCAAGACGTTCTTTAATTAGGTTCTCACCTAACACTTTCCCCACTCGATTCCCGCTCAGATATAAATCTAGGTACAGGTACAGGTTTTAGAACAAAAACTTGCTAACATAAACTACAATTTCTAGTTTTGTTTACGTCCGGGCAAAGATTGCACAACCGAACTGCTTCCAATTGGAATGGAGAAACTTACATACAGTCCGATAAAGCTTACAGTAGGTAAAGATGATTATATTTAATTTTTTTTCCTACTAATAATAATTGTCTCTTTACACTGAGTAAACTGTCTGGCTTCCATACATATATGTGGCTAATAAGAATTAAAAAATTTGATCCGGTAATAAATATAAAATATAGGTTAAGACATTGTCAAGAGATTGATAAGAGAAGGCAACAAACTAGAGGAAGTGGAAGGCTGGTATGAGGGATACTTCCTCAGTCTGAAGCGAGAGGAATGGCAGGTAGTCGCGATGGCGAGCCATGGGTAGCTCGCCGTTCGACTGTCCAGTAACCGGGCCCAAGTCATAGACGGCGCGTATTGTTCACCGCGCGCCTCAACAAGATGTCAGCAAACTGTAGGGGCCCAGCAGGATCGAAGCCTACTGGCCATGGGTTATGTGAATGTGAACCCCGGGGCCCTGGAACGAAAGCAAAGAAGGCACAGGAGTGGGTTTTTAGTCAGTAAAAGTCTGACACTATCTCTCGCTCCGCCCAAGGGCGTGAGATACCATTGGATGGACTTTCGCTTAGTAATTGGATATAGAAATTAGAATATAGAAATTTAAATTCTTAAGAACATAATCATATGGAGCAGAAACAGTAGAGGATTAAAATAAAGTATAATTTTATTGCTGTTGGTATAAAAAAAAAAATATAAGAGATTATCCGCATCACACGATGGTAGCGTATATCACTCCTATCAATTTACTGTTAGAATGTAATTTTAGAAATCAGCAAGACATTAAATCTCGACGAAACGATACAAAATCTACTCTACTCATTCCTCATATCGAAAGACTCGGACCAAAATGAAACTACAAGAATTATAAAATTCAACCGAGTCTACTTATGTTGTGTAACTTCTTCAAACCAATATTGGACAACAAAATTTAAGCTTCCCGTCTGCCAACATAAAGGCTAGGATTTTATTTTTCATTTTGTACCCTTATGTGTTCCTTGCTTTGCTTGCTTTTGTGACTCACATTTTTACTTTTTTTCTTTGCCTGTTTCTGTTGGCTTCTTCTTTGTTCGATTCCTTTGTGTAGCTTATTATTTGTAAAGCATTGAAATGGATTATTTGCTCTTGTTCCATGATAGGTTCTGAAACTATTTTTTATGCGCAGTTTTTATTTTGTATGTCTACTAGGTCCTTGGCTTGATTTTCTGTCTTTGTCTGCTTTCACATTTATATTTCTTGATATTTAGTGGCAAAATTATTTAAAATATTCTTAACAATAATATTCTCTCCAACTTAAATTATTATTTATTTATTATTATTTATAGTAGTTTATTTCCACACAACGGCACGGAGTACTTCACACGCGAACATTGAAGGCAATGCAGCACAATGGCTCGTCTCTGCCATGAGACGCAACTCATGCCACAAGCAAATCTTCGTACAGCAGGTGTAGATACAACATATCCATCCATTATTTTTTAGCAGCTTACAATGCGAAGTTAAACTTCGCATATAAATTTTCTGTTGTCTTAGATAAATTACATATTCTTATTAGAAATCATCTATAACTAAGGAAGCCAGAAAAGAAAAACTGATGCCCTGCAACAATAATTGTTCCTTTCCTTATAGTGCAGGAAATACCCTTACCTAATCTGCAAAATTAGAAATGATTATAATGGTTCAGTTTGCTTGTAGTGAGCTGACAACGACAACAGTTGTTCGGCCCACGTGGCTTACTGCAGTTTCCTCACCGACCGGTTTACCCACACGTACTACGGTTGCAGTGTAAGCGGCAATAGTTGGACATTGTTTTGCTCAAGATTGGTTATCGTGAACAAAAGTATGTCAAGCAATATCTACAAATCACATGCAGGCTTTAATAGTCTTGTTGGCTCCTTGTTTTAACTTTTGTTTTGCCTATTGATAATTTCTAATTTTGTGGTACTTAATGTGGCAGCTTCATTTTTGTGCTGGTGATCGTGGCTATATTTTTCTTATACCAAAAATTCAAGCCTTTTAAGACTGTCATTGTCATCGCTATTGCGCTTACCCACAGAATCAGTGATATTATAAAAACGGAATGTTACAGTAGTATAAAAAAATTACTAATTTATATTCCTGTTTTCAATTTCTGACCAGTTTCACTTAACTTTACATATTTTTATAAATTTCTGTTCAATTGGCCAGATGTGCAATAATTAATAATTCTATCACTTCCCTCTCCGCTACAACTAAAACCACACCTTCTATTGCATAACCCTTACCGTTTGAACCCGCTATAATTATTCTATAGTCACAGTCATTACACAAGCATGGCCTAACTTCGTCCTATGTTTTGTTGTTACCATGGTTTTCTATGACGTGATAACGTGGAGTTTTTCACCTATTTCACTTAAACGAATGGAATTGTTTCTAGGAATTGTTGAATGCGGTATTGGATACGTGTTTTCGCAGAATTTTGTGCCATTCGTTATTTGGTCGCAGTTTAAAGCCCAGTGTGGCTAAATATTGTAGGTGGTCTATATTTGGAAGTGAGTTTGCAAGAGCTTTGTTGGCCATTGACCTTTCATCCTTGGGAATATTCTGCACAAGCTGACGTAATTTCTGTGGTCCTAGAGGAAAGGGATCTAAATCCAAAAATGCAATTTTACAGGAGACGCAAAAATCCACTTCGTGTTTGACCTCGTGTGAATTCGTGTTTGACCTCATGTGACATTTAAGCCGTTACTTAATGAAATACATGTGATGTTTTTTAGTAATCGAATTATGCTCTCTATTATTATTGAGTTATATGGACGGACTTATATCTTTTTTCACTTTGTTTAGTCAATAAAAATCTGACACGAAAGGGTGGGAGATATCTTTTAATTAATTATTCTCCGAGAGGACGCCGGCGTCCGCACACCTATTGTCTTTCTATTGTGTCTCTAATTACGGTATTCAACAGGTTAATTTATTTTCCAACCATAAATAAAAATAAAATCTGTTATTACTAGGGACACAGATTTGTGGTTTTCTATATGACACATGGATGCATGGGTTTTTTGAGCTCCACAAGGAAATAAGTGGCAGTTAATGCTTTGTCTATATCACCTTACCCATAAACCTGCGGTCCATTATAACGTACGTACGCTCTTACTAAATTACCAGAATCATGTAACAGCTGTCACTAGCATTAATTACTTCTCCATTATCACAGGTACTTAAGAGATGCTTAATTAATGCTATCAGCGTCGTTAGGTTCAGTGTCTGGTACAAGCAGACGTAAGATAAACAAATCGATTGCTATCTAATTAGTGGGATTATCGGCCAAGTAACAATCTGCGTAAGTGGCAATCAGGAACCAGAAGATGCAACGTTGAAAGACCTCTCACAAGATGGACTAAGCACCAGGTGAGAGCCGTGGGAGTTTACTGGACTGAAGAAACAGTGGTCCGATCGATCTATGTGGTGACGCTTAGAGGAGACTTCTGCCTAACAACTGGCATCTTAACCTAAAATGATGATGATAAACATTCATTAACTATCGAATTAATGTTTTCTAAACAACCATGGTTTTGATTCAACTCTACCATTTTAATATAAACATCGGTATTGTTTATTTAGCAAAATCACAGCAAGTTTCGTCGACTACAAACAATACTGCAAGCCTGAATCATAGCCAGCTGCTCCGTTGCATACTATGATTTGTGTGTTTTCGACTAAGAATATTGAAATTGGATAGATATGTCAACGTATATTTTGATGAGACTTATGCTCATTTATTTGTATAGGGTTGAGTAGGGTAGAGTAGGGTAGAGTAGGGCAGAGTAGGATAGGGTAAGGTGGAGTAAGGTAGAGTAGAAAGGAGTAGAGTGCAGTAGGGTAGAGCGTTGGCGAAGCCGCGGGCAAAAGCTAGTTTGATATATTTCCATTACCAACCCGAAATCTGTTAATAGCGATAGGTTTACCATCAATATTAAGAGACTAAGAAACTTTTAAGCCCGCAATAACGACCAATGAAATGTGGGTGTACTACAGACAAAGCCTACAGCTAAGGAGTGGAATTCTTTGCTGGAGTCTGTGATTGCTGATAGCTATCAGCTACAACTCAGGGGTCTTTTCGTCAAAAATGAATAGGTTACTTCCAAGCAAGCTTGCTCCTTCACTTGTCGACCACATTATAGCTTACCATCAGATGAGATAGAGATTAAGCGCGAACCTATCGATAATAACAACAAAAAACAAAACTGGGCAAGTGCGATTCGCACACTGAGGGTTCCATACAAACTAACCTGTGTGAGTAATTCAAATCCCGAATTGAGTCTCGAAGATTTTTCCGAATCGAAAAAGGTTTTTTTTTGAGACGTAATTTCGAATTTGCAGTTTTATTTCTATACTACTAGGTACTATAAGACCTTGCTTCATGCCAAATTCCAGGTTTCTAGATCAACGGGTTTACCCTATGAATTTTAATTCCCTTGAGTCGTCGAAATATATGTTTATTTGCGACATAAACGGCCGTATCGTTATTTTTCCTTAATTCAGAAGTTTGATTTTTTCACAGCTTTAAGTAACCGCAGAGTTGAGTATATGGTTTTAATTTAATTCGATACCTCTACGCGTTCCCGAGATAAAGGGTCTTGACATAAAGACAGACAGACAACAAAGTGATACTATAAGGGTTCCGATTTTTACTTTTAAAGTATGGAACTCGAAAAACAAAATCCAGCAGGGACCTTATAGCTCACCAACCGCTCGTCCTATAAGGACCGACTCCGATTCGTCGACGGTGATTGGTGTTCCACGTGCGCAGAAATGTCAGCAAACCACCTACGGCCTACGGAGCCTAGCGGGGCCTATGCCTGCTAGAGCCATGAGGAAAAGTATGAAAGGGCAACTGAAGTAACATAGGTACGTCAGTAAAAGCCTGACACGCCTTCTCGCCCCACATTGGAGCGAGAAATTATATCCTAACTTAAAAATACAGGGCAGTCATGCGTGATATTTTTTCTACTCTTCTGAAAAAATACATAAAATAATACTAACAAAATGAAGTAGTTCAAAGTCAGTAATAAAACGGTAATACCGTCAAATCGTGACATAAAATTGTTTTTAAATAGCGTGCAAATGAAATGGAACCCGGTTGTAATATTATCGTTAGGGAAATCGTTAAAATTGCTATCTAATTTTATTTTGAACCGTTACACCACAGTATTTTTATATTTCAGTAGTTCAACTTAACATGAGCGAAATTTTTTGTTGTTTTTTTTTTGTTTAATAGCTTTATAAAAATGATGCAGAGTATTCGTCGAGCTTCAATTACAGTCGGTTAGCGATAATCGTTGAAGAAGTAGTGCCAAAAAATTCTAAATATGTATACCAACGGGATTTAGTTAAACTAACATAACGTTACAATAGTCAATCTCATACGTACAGCAAGAAATGAGTAGCTCCCCGTCTAGCTAAGACCAAGCCCGAATCTTCAGCTTCAAAGATATGTAGCCACGGTTACGGGAAAGTGATCCCATCTGTAAACAGTGATGCAAACGTTGATACTTAAACGCACTATTATATTAAGAGCTTTTTGACCCTAGCCTTGAAGACAGCTAAATTATAATCGGACGGGAAGCCCGCAGCAGGCAAATTGTTCAACGAACATCATCAGCTCATCAGTCCACCTTGTAGTAGGTGTTCTAATGGTACATCTTCCGGTACACGTTGACAACTTTTTGACAACCTCTTCTGCAACCTGTCATGTCCACCGCCGCTTCAATTTGGCGATACTTCTGGCTGTCAATAAACTTGGTTTATCTATCGATATCTTCTTTTCTGATTTGATCACACGTGGAAACTCTGAACAACCTTTTCATTCCAAAACCTTGGACAGGTTTAAGCCTTCTCATAAGGCCCATTCTTGACACATACACAACGACGCTTGAAACGCAAAAATATCTAAGCGACATCGAGTAAACTTTACAGGAGAGTGATTTCGAACTAGCGACACGCGGGGTTGCGATAGTCGTTGAAAGGATCCAGCAGTTGGGACTCGAGGTGGCACTGCACAAGTCCGAGGCCATGTGCTTTCACGGCCCTCGGGGTGCGCCACCACCGGGTTCCCAGCTAACGGTAGGAGGGGTTCACATCGGCGTCGGGTCGACGATGAAGTACCTGGGACTCGTCCTCGACAGCTGGTGGAACTTCAAGGAGCACTTCCGACGTCTGGCTCCCAAACTGAATCGGACTGGGGCTGCTCTCGGGCGGCTCCTGCCCAACCTCAGGGGACCAGACGCCTCCTGCCGGAAGCTCTACGCGGGAATCGTTCGGTCCATGGCCCTTTACGGGGCTCCGGTGTGGGCACCGACGTTGCAACAGCAACCGAGGGCCCAGCTGAATGCGTGCCAGAGGGTCATGGCAATACGCATGGTGCGAGGGTACCGAACGATTTCCCGCGAGGCGGCGACCCTCCTTGCTGGCCAACCGCCATGGGATCTGGAGGCAACAGTCCTTGCACACATGCACGATAAGCGCATGGAGATGCAACGCCGGGGCGAAATTCCGCTGCCACAACAAGTCGAGGCATGGCGGACAGAGCTCCGGCGGGATCTCATGGCGAAATGGTGTCAGCGACTATCGCAACCTCGTTCGGGGCGCGCCACAATTGGGGCGATAAGGCCCATCTTTGAGGCGTGGCTGGAAAGACCTCACGGCGCTCTCAACTTCCGCACGACGCAGGTGCTTACCGAACACGGAAAGTTCGCTAAGTACCTGTTCCGGATTCGTGCGGAGGATTCGCCCGGGTGTCGCCACTGCGCGGAACACCCGGAGGACACGGTGGAGCACACTGTAGAGGTGTGCCCCGCCTGGGCGGAGCATCGCCGTGTCCTCGTGGGGGCGATCGGCGGCAGCGATCTCTCTCGCCGGGCCTTGGTTCAGGCCATGGTCCGTAGTGAGGAGGGATGGCAGGCGGTCGCCTCCTTCTGCGAAGCAGTAATGCTAGCAAAGGAGGAGGCCGACCGCATCAGACAGAGGCAACGGGGCGCTCGCCCCAGCCGCCGCCGGGATTCCGATCCCGATTTCCGGCCACCGTAGGCGCGGGCTTGCGGACGGCGTGCAATGGGTAGCACGCTGTCCGATCGTCCGGTAACCAGCCGGACCGAGCCCAAGTCGTCGACGGCGCGTTCTGTTCCCGCGCGCCTCAAGGAACTGTCAGCAAACCGAAGAGGCCCAGCCTGCTAACTGCAGGCAGGCAGGGTCGAAGCCTGCTGGGGTCAAGGGCCGTTTTCTGAGAGGAAGGCTCAGCCCCGGCACTATAGGCAACGAAGGAACGGGGTAGGTTTTTAGTCAGTAAGAGTCTGACACTACTTCCCGCTCCGCCCAAGGGCGGGATTTGTCATTGGATGATTTTACCTACCATAAAAAAAAAAAAAAAAAACAGGAGAGTGATTTAAAGTTAAAACTTTTAGATAAATATTGTTAAAAGTGATGAAACAACCGGATTTATATATTATTAACATCATGGTAATACTCGTAGTATCTGAATCCGATATTTTTTTTTACTAAATATTTTTTTTTAAACTTTGTTCAATGTCGCCTAGATATTTTTGCTTTTCAAGCGTCGAAAAAGTAATGCGCTTTACTGGGTCGAAACCCGTGACCTATATCTCGTAAGTAAGGGCCATTGCTACTGTTCATAAATCCTTATGCCTTCATAATACAAAATTAATTCCACACCTACTGCTTCTTTTTTGCAGCAGCTATCAACAAAATGTTTACGACAACAAATATACTCGGTGACGACGCCATCCATAAATACGATCGTAAAATGTTTTATACATTTCAAGTGATATTGGATCGTAGACCGCGTTCCAGAATTTAATATTGAATATTAAAAGTGTTTCATAATTTTATTGATTTTTGGGGACGATTGAGCTCACTTGCACCAACTAGGGATAAAAAACGCGTTTCGATTTTAATAAAGTCGTTTAAGGCGCGCACTGTTCCCGCGCGCCTCAAGGAGCTGTCAGCAAACTGTAGGAGCCCAGTTTGGCCGAAGCCTACTAGGGCCAAGGGTTCCCAGATCGAAGGCAATGAATGGAACAAGGTAGATTTTTTAGTCAGTAAGTGTCTGACACTATCTCCCGCTCCACCCATAGCGCGGGATTTGTCATTTGATGATTTTACCTACCGTCAAAAAAGAGATAATCGAGTTAATTGATACGACAGGCCCGCTATGTTCGAAATATTTCTTTTTATTTAGGCACAGAGTAAGTAATAATACAAGTACAGAAATTTCACTCTGCGAAGGCGAACATGCGAATTTAAATCTACTAACAAACATCCTAATGTTCATAATACATTGCAACATTGAAGGCGTGACCATCATTATATTAAGAGGCGTATTACAAAAAAACACGACATTGCAAGTTTTCTACGTTGAAATTTTAGGTTTTATGTTCGTTGTATGAAATAACAATTTCTTGGTTAATATAGTTCGTTTTCTCTACTATAATTACCTCAAAACTGATTTTAGATTAATTATTTAATTATTTAGTAATAAGCTTTCTCCCGATACATGTTTCGGCAAAAATTCACGGAGACATCATTTCTGAGCTCTAATTTTGAGATTCTACTAAATATCAGTCAAAAACAAAAATATTATTAGCTCTCAAATATCCTATACTTCAATCATAACAGGTAATATTTTCGTTATATGCCTTTTATGTAAAGAAAAAAAAAAACAACGTAATTCAATTATCTACCGAAAAGACTTCAAAACAAGCCCCAATATCTCCAAAGTTCTACATTATTTAGACTTCAAATTTATACCAAAATAAACATCAACATTTGCTTAAACTATAGTATTATTTTTATTTTTTAAATCGCTACTATTATTTTTTAATAAAATAAATAAAAACACTTTATATTTCACTGCGCCGGTCATCTGCGATTAGTATCGCGCGAGCGCTTGTCGAGGTCGGACCTATGTCAGTTTCTTTCCCGCGCGCTTTCGTTCCGATACTACCGTGACTACCGTCGTGTGCGCCGACTGTCGCGTAGACGCTGCCGCATTGCTATTGTGTGCGTGTGTACTACGAACGCAGTTTTTGATCTTTGTAAATATTTATTTTCGAACGGTATAATATACCGTTATATTGAAGTTATAATAAAGTGTGAACTTTATACTAATTGAAATAATATTTCAATTAGTATAAAGTTCACACTTTACTAGTATACCAGATAGTGAACTTATTAAAGTTAGACTAGTTAAAGTCATGTCTGGTTCTACCAAATTCAAGGACAGCTTTATATATCCAATAAAAATGTCTGTATACTTGCCATATGGACTGGACCAGACTTTCCTGTAAAAACTATAACAATCTACAAAGACGACGAATTTTGGTCGTTAAAAATGTTACCCAAATTAAAAGCTTTTTATGAAAAATGTGTACTGCCAGAAGTTATCGACTCAAGAAAAGATCGATCAATGCCTTTGCGGGAAATATTTTTCTGATGTATAAATATGATGTCTGACTGTACCAAATAATAAAATAAATAATACATTTTGTTGTTTCATTTATTCGATAAGATTTCAACCATACTACCATAAAATTAAGGCTAGACTGAAAATACACTTAATAAACTAGTTATCAACGATTGCATCACTGCTTACCATCAGGTTGGATCACAGTCGAGCACTAATTTATATGAATTAAAAATAAATATATACAACTTTAAAAATCTATTTTTGCTATGAATAGTATATATTACAATCGATTGTTTATCGAATACTGCAGAATATTAAAAATATTTGTTTGAACATATTTAAATTAAAACGACATTTAAAAAAAATATCCATCTTCTAACCTCTTTCTTTATACTTCAATTACGAAAGATCAAGATCGTTTAGCCGCCGTATACACAATATCATAGTGCGAGCGAGACTGCTAGAAGCATGAATGAAAATATCGCTCACGTAGTTCGCCGCCCGCTCGATGCATAAAATACCAAAATTTGCGTAATGCCGAAATGTGAAAGGGCTCTTAAGCCTATCGGGGCTAGCTGCGCTCATAACGAATCAAAATGCACCTTAAGTTCACGTTTCGAGAGTCTCTTTTAAAACGCCGGTTATGCACCTTTGAACAAGCCGCTCTTGTTAGAGGGTTACGAGTTGTAGGTTTTTGAAAAATGTGAAGTAGATACCTACGTTTTACAACAAAATATATTCAGATTTTCTAATATTATATGGTAAATAGGTGTTTTTTACCTATGTACTTATATCCATACTTTAAAATGTGTTTTTAGAAAGTAATAGTTATAACTTAATAATTAACATTTTGTAAGATGTAATTCCTGTATTGGTAATGCTTTACGTAATAATGACTACCTTGCGTAAAGTAGTAACTAGTATTGGGAGGTTTACTTACATTGATTTTAATAAATAAATGTTTGCTCGCGCGCGTCAAGCGACAGGTCGAGTACGCCTGAGACAATACTAAATTAGCCTTACAAGAAAGGCCACGCGGCGTAGGCACATTTTTATACCTAAAGTGTTGAGTGCGCTAGGCCTAAAGTAGGCGTTTAGATAGGAGTTCGTAGCCAACTGCAGACATCAGTACGTAACAATATAAAGAAAAGTCGGCCAAGCACGAGTCGGACTCGCACACGAAGGGTCCCTAGCAGAAAACGCCCAAACAATGAAGTTTGTTGTGTGAGAGCCCCATTTAAATATTATTTTTTTTTAGTATTTTTAGTTCTAGCAGCGGCATCGTCTGTGAAAATTTCAACCGACTAGCTATCACGGTTCATGAGATACAGCCTGATGATAGACAGGGTCCCAGTTTTACCCTTTGGCCCATCATAATCCTCACAACATGAATATATTTTTTCTAAACTTGAATTAGTGTTTATTTTCTTTATTTATAATGTGCAAGTTCTAGACCCTCTAAAGAAGTATCTATGAAATCCTGTCTACTACTTATTATAACTACACTGTACACTTTATTAAATACGATGATTGAGTAATACAATAAATAGTCTAAGACTCCATAAATAGCCATCTTTTAATAAAACCGGAAAAAATACAACTAAGTAACGAATATAATAATCTAGACGAACGCAGTGCTTATGCTCAATGACTTGTCTATAAATAGTGGCAATACGTAACATCTAGACGACTGCCGGTGACCGATCGGAGGATGTTACGAAGGCACGTCTAGCCTTTGACCGCGGTGATACGCTGAAGCGAGTGCTGAAGCGGGCGCAGAGGCGGGTGCAGAACATCAGATACAATTCAAAAATTATTGCAGTGGAATTTTTTGATGCCATATTTAATCCTTTAGTGTATATGTTACCGGCGGTCGCCTCCTGGCAGGCGGTCGCCTCCTTCTGCGAAGCAGTAATGCTAGCAAAGGAGGAGGCCGACCGAATCAGGCAGAGGCAACGGGGCGCTCGCCCCAGCCGCCGCCGGGATTCCGATCCCGATTTCCGGCCACCGTAGGCGCGGGCTTGCGGACGGTGTGCATTGGGTAGCACGCTGTCCGATTGTCTGGTAACCGACCGGACCGAGCCCAAGTCGTCGACGGCGCGTTCTGTTCCCGCGCGCCTCAAGGAGCTGTTAGCATACCGAAGAGGCCCAGCCTGCTAACTGCAGGCAGGCAGGGTCGAAGCCTGCTGGGATCAAGGGCCGTTTTCTGAGAGGAAGGCTCAGCCCCGGCACTATAGGCAACGAAGGAACGGGGTAGGTTTTTAGTCAGTAAGAGTCTGACACTACTTCCCGCTCCACCCAAGGGCGGGATTTGTCATTGGATGATTTTACCTACCATAAAAAAAAACCGGCAATCTTTTTAATTCCGGTATTCTATACAATACCGAATGCGCAGCCGGTAATGTTTCCCACGTATTTTAAAACGTATAGTAAAACATCTAGCCTAAATTTTAGTACTATTTGGAATTCTGTCTGAGATAATAAAAGTCAAAAAATCACGTAAAACATCCCTTTTCCCGGGATCCGTACCTACCTTAAAAGGAAAAAACGGAACACTTATAGGATCACTTTGTTGTCCGTCCGTCTGAATCAGAATTCATAGGGTATTTCTCATTGACCTGGACCCCGAAAATTCGCACAAGGCAAGGTTTTATAGTACAAGTACAGGAATAAATCTAAAAACTGTAAACTTATAGCTACGTCACAATAAAAAAACTTTTTTCGATTCGGAAAAATCTTCGAGACTTGATTTGAGAATTAAACTGTTTTCATAAGTAAGTTTGTACGGAACCCTCAGCGCCCGAGACCGTTTTTGACAGTTTTTTTTTAATAGTATATCACTTGGACCAAGCCCTTTATTCGCTACCTTCCCAGTCACCGCTTATTCACTCAAACCTAGGCCTTAGTATTAAAATATTACTAGGCAGCTTCAATTTGTATGCCTTCCTGTTTGAGGCATCATGACTGTAATTAAGATGTTGGATATGGTATATGGGTATATTTGCGGTTGAAAAGAATACAGGGTGTTAGCTGATACTGGCAATCACCTAAAAAAAAAAAATCGATATGTCAAAACGAAAAAGGGTATTGACAGACATACAGACAGATAGACGGACAACAAATTGATCCATCAAACTGTAGGGGCCCGGTAGGGCAGCGGCCCGGTAGAGGCCGCGGTTTATTCCCTAAAACGAAACCCGCCTAGAACGCAAAAGGTAACTGAAGGATACAGGTATGGTTTTAGCCAGTGAAAGTCTGACACGCCTTCCCCACCTAAAAAAAAGATGTTTTCATCAATCTGCGGACCATGTAATCGTCCTTTTTGCATTTACTGGTGATACTAATAAAAATACTTGTATTTTACAAGTCTAAATAGATATTGAGTGATGATGGTCTTAACTATTCGACCGTCCGGTAACCGACCGGACCGAGCCCAAGTCGTCGACGGCGTGTATTATTCCACGAGCGCCTCAAGGAGATATCAGCAAACCGTAGTGGCCCAGCAGGATCGGAGCCTATTGAGGCCAAGGGTCTGCTTCTGAAAGGAAGGCTCAGCTCTGGTATGAAGGCAACTAAGGAACTGACAGGAGTGGGGTTTTAAGTCAGTAAAAGTCTGACATGCTCCGCCCAAGGGTGCGAGATGTCATTAAATGATTTTCCCAAATAAAAAAAAAATCTATTCTCTTATTGGTTGTTTCTTTCTTTCTATACACGTAGCGTGGGTATATGACGTGCCATGCGTGTATGTGTGTGTGTGAAACCGAAATCTTAAAAACAAAACTACTGCAAAACGTGACTCCAGCCAATCACCTGACATAACCACAAACAAGTATAAATAGCAACCACGTGTATAATAACTATTTCCTTTCCATACTGATATGTTGACGTAACAGCCACACAATGCACTTAATGAACAAATTACAAATAAAAGAACATTCCTTGTTACAATTCGACCCAAAACTCCTTATGGATAAGCGCCGTAAAGGTAGGGTATGCCAAACTCAAACTGTTAGAACAGCACACTCGCATTGTTTCTTCCTCTTTCTTGGACCTTACTTATATAATAAACTGAATCAAACCCTCAGTATCTACCCAATGACATATTACAAATGTAAAACCACAGTAACCAAATATCTAAAAAGTCTGGACTATAGGGGTACCGAGGACTTGTTAACACCGTTAAGTTGACTGGCAAATCACATTCAATAAAGCACTGTTCCTCTCAGCCATCCTACTCTTTTATCATTGCTCATTATGCCCGCTAATATATTCGCTCCACAAGTTCTCAGTCACAATCTTATTCCCTTCTACACCTACTCCACTTCACAAGCTCAACACACAAGCACTATAATAAATCATTTCTCCTCGCACTCCCTGGTTGCTTACGCAATCTTTCTATTCCTAATTTATTTTAACATTTTTATTTTTTCTTTCTTCTATTATTAAATTGAAACATTTCTCCAAATTGTGAAACAATATTTTAGATTAATTATCTGGTTTTATAGCTGCGGGAGGGACCTGGTGACCTGTAATACAGGTTCTCATGGAAACCTAATTCAGGCACCAGTCTCTCACTTAGTTAACTCCGATGTCTATATTGTAAAGTTTTAGCATTATGTAACTTTGTGATGAGAAAATAAATGTTTTATATTATTATTATTATTATTATTAATGGAAAATGACATCATTCGTCGAGTAATTTAAATGGCGGCCATTGTACAGTGTGATGACCTCTTAAGGAACAGATGGGTTCAGATATAGTGGGGTTTTGCAATGTATTTATGCGAGAAGGTAAATGAATTAGTATGGGTTTAACCAGTGCATTATGTGTGCTCAGGGTCAATTTGTAACTTGCTAAGGCTTTTTTAGGTGTGTAAGTATCCAATAACTTCTCGAGCGAGAATGAGTCTAAAACCCACTCCTATTCCTTCTTTGCCTTCATTCCAAACCATGGCCTCTGTAGGCTTCGACCCTGCTGAGCCTCTGCGGCTTGATGCCATCTTTTTGAGGCGCGTGAGGACGATTCAAGCTCGCTACGACTGGTTACCAGACGGGCGGACGGCAAATACCCATTGCTCGCCGTTCGCAGCCTGCTGGGGCTGCGGTCCTGTTTTATCAAGTTACCGCAGCCCTGAGATGCAAAGGGCAACAGAAGGAAAATAGATCACGCCAGGTGTAGACAGTAAGTCTTCCATTCCCTTTCCCCCGCTCCACCCTAGGGCGGGAGATGTCATTGAATTAATTTCCCCAAAAAAAAAACATAAATAAAAGACATCCAGCCCCGAAACAACAATCTGTAGTCTATAAAAATATTTGTTCCGTGCGGAGATCGAACTTGCGACTCATAGCGCAGTAGCCAACCACTCAACAACTGTGCTAACCGTGCTGTCAATCACATCACATCATCACATCATTTCAGCCGAAAGACGTCCTCTGTTGGACAAGGCCTCTTCCAAGTATCGCCACAATGAACGGTTCTGTGCATCTCGCATCTATCGGATTTCCGCAACTCTAGCCAGGTCATCGGTCCACCTTGTAGGAGGCCTTCCAACACTGCGTCTTCCGGTATGCGTTCGCCTCTCCAGAACCTATCGGCCCCAGCGGTCATCTGTTCTGCGAGCAATATGCTACTTCAGTTGGGCGATTCTTAGTGCTATGTCGGCAACCTTGGTTCTCTTGCGGATATCTTCATTTCGGATACGATCACGCAAGGGCACTACGAGCATAACCCTTTCGATTGCCCTAAAGTTGATTTCAATAGTGGATAACTATTGAAGTAACCCAAATGGCAAATATTCTTTATATATTTAATATTTTGTTCGTAATTCTTATTCTCAACGCAATTATCCGCACCCTTCACATCAACAAAAAAAAACCGAATCTCTTTGAAAACTGAATGCCTAAGGGAATTGTTCGGAATGATCAATAAAAAAGCAATTCAATAGAATAATCTAGATTTCTAGACGCTGATAAATCCGAATCTTTACACTTTCTCACTTTACTTGCAGAACCATTGAAATTGGGAATTCTATTTTCGGCTACGAATAATCCCGCTTTAAAAATAAATCGTTGGAAAGCGTTTGAAATGAGGGTTGTTAAAGGATTTGCTGTTACGTGAAACATTGTTTTTTGAGGCCTTTATTCGCGTTGATGAATCAGCAGATTAGGATAAGTACCAATGCTGCCAGATTAGTAGTATAAGATAAGTGCCTACCTAGGCTTTAATCATGTAGCCTCATTTATGTTCTCAATCATCATAATTTTAGCGAAAAGCCGTCCACTGTTAGACGTAGGCCTCCCCCAAGTGTCGCCATAACGACCGGTCCCGTGCGTCTCTTACCGCAGAATCGTGCGCAACTCGCACTGGGTAGATACAAGAAGTCTTCTAATTTTTAGGGTTCAGTACCTCAAATGGAAAAAACGGACCCTTATAGGGTCATTTTGTTGTTCGATGTCGCTTTGTATGTCAAGATCCTTTATCTCGAAAACGCGTAGAGGTCCCTTGAAGCTGTGAGAAAATCGAAAACGGAAAGAAGATACGACCGCGTAAGTTGCAAAATACGTACATTTCGACACTCTCAAGGGAATCAAAATCCATAGGGTAGACCCGTTGACCTATAAACCTGATATTTGGCATGAAGCAAGACCCTGATTCATAGCACAAGTATAGGGATGAATCTAAAAATTGTAAATTAGTAGTTACGTCACAAAAAATCATCCATTTTTTGTTTCGGAAAAATCTTCGAGACTCAATTCGGTACTCAAACAATTTACGTCAGTTAGTTTGTAAGGAAACCTCGGTGTGCGTGTCCCACTCGCACTTAACCCATTTTTATTTTGTACTAGGTCATGCTGGTTTTCTCACGATGCTATGTTTTCCTTTATCGTTTTGAGAGCAATGATGATTAAAAATCAAAAACAAAACGCCTGCCTATGTTTGATCATGTGACCAACGACTCGCAAGTCGGAGCCGTTACCACTGGACCACACTGCTCTTGGTAAGTACCTATTTTATTAGGATATCAACCAATAGCATCTTCTGCTTTAGGTCGGTGCGCGAGAGCGTATAAGACTTTTAGTAACTATAAAAACTACATATCTATTCTGTAGACCGCTGTGCCATACCTGGTCTACGTACTGGTACCTCTATACGTAGATCAGGTATTCATATATCTCGGATTGCATCGTTTCCCTTGAGAGTCACTCAATCCGCTCGCGGAAGCAGTGCATACTGGTTAATACCAGATAGAACCGGATTCGAGGGATGTGATTTGTTAAAAGGAGGGATTTATATGTGAGAGGTTTATTTGATGTGTATGGGAATTGGAGAGGCTGAGGGTTTTTATTCAGTTCAGGGTTGATACACGAAGATTATATTGCAGATCGTCATCATCATCATCATAGTTATGGCGGTAAGTCTCTTTTTTGAGGACGTATCGTGTGGAGTTGTCCACTTCTCAAAATGTCATAGCATAGCATAGCATAGCAGCAGCCCTAAAATGTTCTCACTGCTGGGACTCAGGCTTCCTCTTTAAGAGAGGAAATGGGACATAAACCACCACGCAGCCCAGTGCGTGTTGGTTGATATCACATGTCTTCGAATTTTTGGTTCTAGGACATGCCAGTTTCCTCACGATGTTTACCTTCACCGTTTTGAGAGCAGAGGTGATGAAATAAATTACACAAAATAATGCGCCAGGTTGGGTTTGAACCCGCGACTTACAACTCGTAAGTCGGGGCCGTTACCACTCGGCCACCACTGCTCTCCAAAATGTCAACCGGTCGAAAAATTACCATTTCTCACTATGTCAACTTCTTAGAATGTCCGCTTCTCATAATGTCGAATTATCACAATAACAACTTCGCATAATGTCAACTACTCACATTGTCAACTTCTTAAAATGACGCATTTAATAAATGACAACTCCACGTAGTTTCTACTTCCAAGTTGTCGACGGCGCGTCCTGTTCCTGCGCGCCTCAAGGAGCTATCAGCAAACCGTAGAGGCCCAGCCTGCAGGCAGGCAGGGTCGAAGCCTACTCGGGTGAAAGGCCGTTTCCTGAGGGGAAGGCTCAGCCCCGGCATGATAGGCAACGAAGGAACGGGGTAGGTTTTTAGTCAGTAAGAGTCTGACACTATTTCCCTCTCCGCCCAAGGGCGGGATTTGTCATTGGATGATTTTACCTACCATAAAAAAACGTAGTTTCTACTTTACAACTAAATTTAAAAAATAGATTATTTACTTTAGTTCGTTTGGCTGGTTAATTTAATTTTTTTAAATAAGAAACTCTTTCAATGGATCTGTCCAGAACACGGTAACACGTTCAAAATCTTTAAAAATTGTTATTGCTACATAAATACTAGGTACCTTGATATAATTTAACTCTGGGGGACCCCGGGTCTTCCTTTCGGAAGTCAACTCATGGCCTCAGAAGGCTTCGACTCTGTTTGGCCCCTACGATTTTGCTGCCGTAGTAGTCCACGCGCATCTACACCCTACTTTACAATTTTCAGAGTCTTTTCCTATACTTCTGCTATAAGACCTGATGCTTCGTGTCAAATTAATTTTAATATTCTAGTACAACGGGAAGTGGGAGGTCCGTAGCTACTACGTAAGCCGGTGCTGACAAGGTACCGGTCTAACTCCTTGTCATCAGATATGTTGAAAGCGTATAAGCAATCATAATTATAATGTCAAATATATGTCAAAAAAAATTATAAGGTACCGTATGAATTTTGATTCCCTTGAGACTGTCTTAAATATACGTTTTTTGTTTTTTGCTTCTTTTTTTCGTTAACTCAGTAGTTTGATTTTTCACAGCTTCAAGGGGCTGCAGAATTTCAACTCGATACCTCTACGCGTTTCCGAGATAAACGGTCTTGACAGACAGACAAACGGAAAACAAAGCGATCCTCTAAGAGTTCCGTTTTTCTTTCTTCAGCCCTAAAAATCACACATAGACAAAAATGTATTGCTTCAAAAGAGGGTATTCTAAAATGACGTTCACCAGATGGCAGCACTGACGCGTCAGGTCTAGGCACTTGTCAAAACGCTTATGTTGACGTTACTTACTCATCAACGGCATCATCAAACGTTAGACGTCAACGTCATGTTTACGATTTTAAAGGAAGAGACCTGACGGCTAAGTGGCGCCATCTGGTGATACGAATTTTCCTAAACACCCTCATTCAACAAAAAGACATCCACCTATACCACAAAATAGATAGGTACCTATATTCAGTCGATTACATAAATAAAACAAAAGAATGCGATTAACAACGGAATCGATGGAAATGGAAGAAGGATTCCCTGAACAATTTAGAAGGCATCTCTCCGGACCCAAGCCTTTTAACTAGAGGTACTCAAAGAGGGTCAATATTCCGAACAATTATAGTATTTGCGTACTATCAACCGATATAATCGATTCTAGAGGAAGTTAAATGGAAATCTGAAGTGGGTACTGAAACTATCTCTTGGTGGAATTTGCATTAAGTTTATGAGAATAGCCCGGCTTAGTTCGCTGTCTCAGAATATGATCTTCTTGTTTATTATCTAACACCCGTATTTATAAACAAGTAAAACTAATTACTTAAGTAAAAGTAACTACGTATAAACCACTATTTTTTAATTATGGCAAATACTTAAAGGGATTATTAGAAAAGGTCTTGTTATTATTTAAGTACAGTCTCAATGCATAATATTCATAAACAGCAAAGTTATGAGCGTTTGTTTATATCCTAAAATCTCACTCTATTTCTGGAAACATTGTACAGGTTATTGTTTATGAATGAAAGAATGTCAATAAAAATGGAAAAACACTGCGCTTAGTATTTATAGTAGTAATTGTTATGAATAAAGATTCAATTATGAATTTAGCAATAATGAAAAATTTTCGTGGACAATTTTGGAATTTCGTTTTTTAAACTGTTGACTACACAAATAGTAACGGGTACTGATTAAGCACCATTTTTTTTTTGTGCAATAATTAATAAATAGGGGTGTATAAGGTGAATGGTAATTAGTGAACGATACTTAAACACGTGATTGTAGTCATAATAACGAATAACTTTTACTACGGGACCAAACTTGAAATCACGAAAAAAATCCTGCTGGTCAATAAATTTGTGTTCTCCTAACTGGTCAAAATGTACAGAACTTGGCTGATATTTTTCGCGATTTCAGGTTTGGTTCCATAACAAAAGTTGTTTGTTATCATGACTACAATCACGTGTTTAAGTATCGTTCATTAATTACCAGTCACCCTATATAAGTAACAATTTTTTACACTATAGTTAAGAAAAACTGAAATTTTGAATGAAGATTTCTAACTTCAAGTAATGACTTAATACAATTTTACTTAGTAACAAGTAAGTACTTCTTTATAAATACGGGTGTTAGTCTAGAAGACATTATAAAGACTTGCTTTTCCTCCGGTTTCGCTTCCAGAACTTGCATTTATAACCGACATCGCGACATTTGATACATTTTGGTGCTATAGAGAACACGTGGACCTTTTTTAAGGTTTCGTGACCAAAAGATAAAAACGGGGCCCTCTTACTAAAACTTCGGCTGTCTGTCCGTCTGTCTGTCACCAGGCTGTATCTCAAGAACCGCGATAGCTAGACAGTTGAAATTTTCACAAACTATGTATTTCTGTTGCCGCTATAACATTAAATACTAAAAATAAAATAAATATTTAAGGAGGCTCCCATACTACAAACGCGATTTTTTTGCCTTTTTTGCTCGATATCAATAATGGCAACAGGTAGGCACTTGAAATATTCACAAAATACTCGGTTGCATTATTAATTTAATAATAAATAATAAAATTTAAATAAAATAAACATACAAAAATTTCAATTTTTTGCCTATTTTGTTGTTATTCTGTTGTTTACACTGATCTACAGGTTATTGAACTGGCTCAGCTGACGTTTATGATTTATAAAAAAAGTCATTTATTTTTTAATTTTATTTTTACAAATCGAAAATGTTTCGTGTACCGAATCGATCTTTCACGAGCTAACGATCAAAATTTAACGGCGTATAACCTTTCATAAACAGAAAAACAATTAGATAAATCATCAAGAGAATAAAGTACCTACGAGTACCTATAATCTGCGCAGGTGTGCTTAAGTACGTTTATCCCATGCACTGCCAAATCCAATCTTCTCAATAAATTCTTCCATCACACCTACATATAAACTGCGCGTTCCTATGTCATCTACAACCTGACAATCCAATTTCATCTCAACCTACCGGTCTCAAGGGTATTGCCCGATCGGAGGCAGAATCCGGAGTATTCAATGCCCGTACTTATCCTGTACCTAACGTATTGCGAAGATCCACGGAGATTCACGAAGATCTCCGAAGTCGCACGAAATATGTCGAAGATTTGCGGATCCTATTTGGCAGCGATTGCCTTTTGTATACCGTTTTGGGTGTAATACGTTTGGTATTTTGTTGCAAATTTACTTTGTGGACAAAATGTATGAGAATTTGAGGCGTTTTTGTCGGTTTGTGAATGAAATTCATTGTGGAAGTTTCCCAAAATAACAAAAATCACCCCTTTAGCCCCTAATAAACTCATTTATTTAATAGTCTATATAGTGTCCCACAAAGCTGGGGGAGGCAGGATTATACATCTTTCTCCTGAGTACGTTTGCTCTTGCGAATCTCCATTCATGCCAGCCTAAGCCCTCAGAAAAAAGTGAGTGAAAAAATAAGACATTTAATAACATTTGTAAGAAAAGAAGCATTTGACTCTGAATTACCTAAGATTTGGAACTTGGTACCATAGTAACTTTTATTCAGCTCAAAATTATCTATCTAATGATATAACACACACATAGCTATTGGAAGGTGGGCCCAGATTTCATAGAAATCCTGGCATCATCCTTTGACCAATCATCGAATGACTTCTCTCTTTCTAGGGTGTAGCGAGAGGGCGTGTCAGATTTTTACTGACTAAAACCCACCAGCGTAGTTCAGTTACTCTTAGTGTTCCATGACCATGGTATCGTTTTCTGAAATTCCCGTGCCCTGGACGGGCATCAGCCCTACTGGGTCACTACGATTTTGCTGACATCTCTTTTAAGCGCGCGTGGAAATTGTGCACAGTTGGCCCAGTGGTTGAACAATTAGCTCCTGCGTGACGTATCGTGGGTACGATTCCCGCTTGGGCTTACAGATAGGTATTCTAGGTCTGAGTGTCTTTTCAAGCAAAGTTTACGTGTTTGTGAATGGACCCTTGATACAAGAGTAACTCCTAGTGTGGGAAAACGTTTTTTTTAATAAAAAGACTACGCGCCGTCGACGATTACAAGACGGTCGTACGGCGAGCTACGTATTGATCGTCATCCGCAAGCCTGACCCAACAGTAGCCGGGTATAGACCAGCAACTCCCGACGCCCGAGGACTACATACCTAAGCAAAACCTTACAGAACTATTAAGACTTTGCCAAGTAAATACACTTTACCTGGCAAAGTCCCGTTATCACGCACATTAAGCAATATAGCATTACAACGCCCGCTACACCCCTTAACAGATTGTTAGTGGAACCTTGTAATATTTTTGGGATTCCGTACGCATAAGGTAAATACGGGACCCAATTACTAAGATTTCGCTGTCTGTCCGTCTGTCGGCGCCAGGCTGTACGTCAAGAACCGCGATGGCTAGACAGTTGAAAGTTTCACAAATTATGTATTAATGTTGCCACTATAACCAGAAATACTAAAAATAAAATTATACAACAAACGCGATTGATATTTTTTGCCCTTTTTTGCTCGATATCAATAATGGCAATTAAAATATTCACAAAATACTCAATTGTATTTTTACTATAATAATAAATAATAAAATTGAAATAAAACAAATATTCAAGGGGGGCTCCCATACAGAAAACGCCATTTTTTGCCCATTTTGCTGTTGTTCTGTTGTTTACCTAGTCAATGGTAAGTATGGAACCCTTTGTGCTCGAGTCCGACTCGCTCTTGTCCGGTTTTATACAACACAGTTGGCGAATAACGAGGGTACTGAACTAAGTAAGGTATTTACGGTTTTTTTATTGGCAACTATGAAATTCCAGGAACTCAATTCTTTACTAATGTTCTTGGGGGTGAAATTACTTCTATTTAATATGTTACACCGAGAGGACCACTTGTGTCAGACTTTTACTAACCACAACCCATTAACTGCAATATTTTTTTTTTTCAATAATAATATAATAATATCACACACACTATCATACAACGTCGTCTATTCCCAAGCTAAGCAGAGCTTGTGTTATGGGTACTAGACAACTGATAAACATACTTATATATTTCTAAATACATACTTATTATAGATAAATTATACCGAGACAGAACAAATGATCGTGCTCATCACACAAACATTTGTCCTGGGTGGGTTCGAACCCAAGACCTCCGGCATAGCAGTCAGGGCCACTAACCACTAGACCAACAGGCCAGTCGAATGAAAAGTCACTGTGATCCTTCATTTGACGTTTGGCGAGTATTCGCCCGTGTATTTTTGATACCTCTACGGTCCGCATTACCTAAGCGTTTCGTCTAAAGAAGGACTGAAACAATTTGCTTGCTGCGGTCTTTCCGATCGATTAGAATTTAAGTGTCTTCAAGGCAGTGGATAGGTTTTTATTATTCTTAATAAACTAATGCTCTTCACCATTAACAAATATTGCTTCACTGCTTACCATCAGATGGGATCGCAGTCAAGAACTATTTTATATAATTTAAAAAATATTCATTAGGGTGATATGATTACGATCGATCTCAACGAAAACTATAGAACATTATTCTTAGTATATATGCGTAATTTATATTATATATTTTCTCAAAAATATTTTAAATGGCTCAAGTTGGACACCACCTTCACTAAGTACAACACAGTTCACGGCAGGTCATAGCGGGCTTTAGACACCAGCGCACAGCTGAGTGCGAGAGCAAAACAACCCCTTAGTCACCCGGATGACCCAGTGACCATGTATTTGTGCGGAACAGCAGGTAACAAAACAAGCTTATAACTATGTTGTTTTTATAATACAGTTATGAAATTTTACACATAGATTCTTTACATAAAAAAACTAGACACGTGTGTCAAGTTTCGCATAGGTATACTAAAACTAATATTTTATATGCGGACTCAATGTTTGCCTGTATCTAACTTGAAGAAAATTATAGCACCTAGAGTTAAAAAAATCCTATTACTTCCACAGCACTTAATCCTATCGAGAGTCCTCTAAAAGCGCAGCTAATCTCTTTCAAATGAAAACTTTCTAACCACTGATTAAAATAAAACATCCAACTAAGGCAGCTTTGCACATATCCTCTGTAACAACATTTCATCCCCAGGGTTATTCTCGAAGTGGATCGAATCCACTACATAGAGGACAGATAAATTCTCCATTTATTTGTTCGCACTATGTGTATTATTTCCCTGATGTATCGTTGGGTAACGGATTTGTTGAACAGTAATCAGAGACAAAAGGGATGTATTTGACAGGGTTGACATTGATCTAAAGGTTTTTTATTGGTAGCTACAATATGGAGAGTATTTAGATTATAATTTATTTGTAGTAACTTGTCCTAAGTGTTCAAACTTATTCATATGTATCAAAACTTCTTACATAATTAAAAAAAAAATGACATTTTTTTTTTAATATCTAAGATGTTATTCGATATTTAAAAAAGGCAAAAAAATAATTACAGTATTTCAACATCCGAAGAAACAACAGAAAATTAACAAATCTGAATGCTTACTAACAAAAAGTACATAGGTTTTATTAGCTAACTGCATAGTTTTGTGTTTTATCGACTGTACATGCGGAGTACGCATTTATTCGATTCCAATTTCTAATGCGAATTTTTGTCGAAATATTTCGCGTATAACAAATGCGTGGAATATATTCCTTTGGTATTATAGAACCAAAAAACAAGTCATCCGTCGAAAGTAAGACATCGTTTGTTTACAAAGACTTATTACTGTTTGTAAATTTGTAAACAGCCATTGCCTAAATGTCAAGTGTATTGATATTTAATCTAGTAAGTACTTGTTCTTGTAAATTTTATTGTTCAACGAGATTAACACCACTGCTCTCAAAACGGTGAAGGAAAACATCGTGAGGAAACCAGCATGTCCTAGAACCAAAAAATCGAAGACATGTGTGGTTGTCCACCAACCCGTACTGGGCCCGCGTGGTGGATTACGGCCCATTCCCTCTCTTAGAGAGGGGGCCTGTGTCCCAGCAGTAGGAACATTAAAAGGCTGAAGATGATGATGATGAGGAAGTTTAAAAATGGCGTCTGTAGCTGAAAAGTTGAAGGGGATGAAAGAGTTTTAAGTATGCATGTGTATAGATAGCGAGGAGAGGGAAGGCTGAAGGAAATAACGTGACGATTGACAGAATAGAATGGAATTCATCGGAACCACTAGTCGTACGGCATTACACCATCGGTACATGGTGGACATCTCACCCATACACACAAAGCGTTTTGGGAACACATTCATTATACGTACAGCAAAGGACTGGAATTCCCTGCCGCAATCTGTGTTTCTTGATAACTACAACCTAGGGGTCTTCAAGTCAAGAGTGAATAGGTTACTTCTAGGCAAGCGTGTTCCATCGTCGGCCACAGCAATAGGTGAGATCGTGGTTAAATGCAAACCTATCAATAATAAAAAAAAAAACTCGGCAAGTGCGAGTTGGGCTCGCGCACTGAACTACCTATGAAAACAGTTCATTTCCCGAATTGAGTTACGACGATTTTTCCGAATCGCAAAATAGATTTTTTTTATTTGTGACGTAACTACACAGTTTTCAGGATTTTTTCCTAAACATGTGCTAAGAAACCTTGCTTCATGTCTTTCAAGATTCTAGATCAATGGGAAGTACCCTCCCTATGAATTTTGATTCCCTTGAATGTCGAAATAAAAGTTTTTGGCTACATAAACTTTTTTTTTTTCGTTAATTCAGAAGTTTGATTTTCTCACAGCTTCACTGGACCACAGACTTAAGTATATGGTTTTAATTTGAACTCGATACCTCTATGCGTTTCCAAGATAAAGGGTCTTGAGAGACAGAGAGACAAACAGACGGACAACAAAGTGATCCTATAAGGGTTCCGTATTTTCCTTTTGAGATACGGAACCATAGAAACAATTAGCGTCGATACCAACTGAGATGAGATAAGGGCAAGAAGAAAAAGCCAGATTCAAATTACATAATAATGCACCATAGTTAACATCCCTTGTGGTCCGCGGTGGTCGCTGAGGCAGATGGACCGGGAGTTCCTCCTGGAAGCCGCGACGGTACAGGCCTGGGTGCAAGCACCGGACAGGCCTGTCGACATCGACGTCGAGGCAGAGTGGTTCCGGGAGGGCATGTCGCAAATTTGCGACGCGGCAATGCCCCGAGTCCGTCCAGGACGTGCCAAGCGCCAGGTGTACTGGTGGTCGCCGGAGATTGCGGCATTGCGCAATGCATGCAATCACGCGCGGCGCCGGTACGCCAGGTACTGCAGGCGCCGCAACCGCCCGCCGGATGCGGATGCTATAGAGGCGGAGCTATACGAGGGTTACAGGGTGGCGAAGCGCACCCTCCGAGCGGAGATTAAGCGGGCCAAACTGGAGGCCCGCAACGTCTGGCTGGGGTCTCTGAATGCAGACCCGTGGGGACGCCCATACAAGATGGTGCGGGAGAAACTCCGCCCATGGGCTCCCCCGCTGACTCAGAGTCTCCGGCCCGAGCTCGTGGAGGGTGTGGTCGGCACTCTGTTCCCTACGCGGGGGGTACACTCCCCCCCGCCCATGGCTCCGCCACCACCGGCAGTACCTGACGCGGACCACGACGACGACGATGTTCCAGAGGTGACCGAGGTAGAGATGAGAGTGGCGGTACAACGGCTGAGTGCCAAGAATACCGCCCCAGGACCTGACGGCCTGCCTGGAAAAGCCTGGGTCCTGGCCATGGAGGCTCTCGGGCCTCGATTGAGGGGGCTCTTTAGCGCATGCTTGGAGAGGGGCCAGTTCCCACTTCGCTGGAAGACGGGAAAACTGGTCCTCATTGCGAAGCCGGGGCGCCCTGCAGACTCTCCGTCCGCGTACCGGCCCATTGTGCTGCTCGACGAGGTGGGCAAGCTCTTTGAAAGAGTCATTGCAAACCGCCTCGTCGCGCGCCTATCACGGGTGGGGCCGGACCTTTCGGACGGACAGTTCGGCTTTCGCAGGATGCGCTCCACGGTGGACGCCATCATGCGCGTGCGAGCCCTCACGACGGGGGATGCGGTGTCCCGGGGCAGGTGTGTCGTGGCAGTGTCCTTGGACATTGCCAACGCTTTTAATTCCCTGCCCTGGAGTAGCATTGGAACGGCACTCCGGTACCACCGGGTGCCCGACTACCTCTGTCGTGTGATCGAGGCCTACCTTTCGGAGAGGTATATTATCTACCCCGGTCACCAGGGAGAGTGGAAACGTCGAGAGATGTCGTGCGGTGTTCCGCAGGGATCGGTACTAGGACCACCCTTGTGGAACATCGGGTACGACTACGTGCTGCGCGGCGACTTCCCCGACGGGGTCAGCGTGGTCTGCTACGCGGACGACACGTTGGTCCTAGCGCGGGGAGAGTCGTACCGGACGGCGGTCGAGCTAGCGACACGCGGGGTTGCGATAGTGGTTGAAAGGATCCAGCAGTTGGGACTCGAGGTGGCACTGCACAAGTCCGAGGCCATGTGCTTTCACGGCCCTCGGGGTGCGCCACCACCGGGTTCCCAGCTAACGGTAGGAGGGGTTCACATCAGCGTCGGGTCGACGATGAAGTACCTGGGACTCGTCCTCGACAGCTGGTGGAACTTCAAGGAGCACTTCCGACGTCTGGCTCCCAAACTGAATCGGACTGGGGCTGCTCTCGGGCGGCTCCTGCCCAACCTCAGGGGACCAGACGCCTCCTGCCGGAAGCTCTACGCGGGAATCGTTCGGTCCATGGCCCTCTACGGGGCTCCGGTGTGGGCACCGACGTTGCAACAGCAACCGAGGGCCCAGCTGAATGCGTGCCAGAGGGTCTTGGCAATACGCATGGTGCGAGGGTACCGAACGATTTCCCGCGAGGCGGCGACCCTCCTTGCTGGCCAACCGCCATGGGATCTGGAGGCAACAGTCCTTGCACACATGCACGACAAGCGCATGGAGATGCAACGCCGGGGCGAAATTCCGCTGCCACGACAAGTCGAGGCATGGCGGACAGAGCTCCGGCGGGATCTCATGGCAAAATGGCGTCAGCGACTATCGCAACCTCGTTCGGGGCGCGCCACAATTGGGGCAATAAGGCCCATCTTTGAGGCGTGGCTGGAAAGACCTCACGGTGCTCTCAGCTTCCGCACGACGCAGGTACTTACAGAACACGGAAAGTTCGCTAAGTACCTGTTCCGGATTCGTGCGGAGGATTCGCCCGGGTGTCGCCACTGTGCGGAACACCCGGAGGACACGGTGGAGCACACTGTAGAGGTGTGCCCCGCCTGGGCGGAGCATCGCCGTGTCCTCGTGGGGGTGATCGGCGGCAGCGATCTCTCTCGCCGGGCCTTGGTTCAGGCCATGGTGCGTAGTGAGGAGGGATGGCAGGCGGTCGCCTCCTTCTGCGAAGCAGTAATGCTAGCAAAGGAGGAGGCCGACCGCATCAGGCAGAGGCAACGGGGCGCTCGCCCCAGCCGCCGCCGGGATTCCGATCCCGATTTCCGGCCACCGTAGGCGCGGGCTTGCGGACGGCGCGTTCTGTTCCCGCGCGCCTCAAGGAGCTGTCAGCAAACCGTAGAGGCCCAGCCTGCTAACTGCAGGCAGGCAGGGTCGAAGCCTGCTGGGGTCAAGGGCCGTTTTCTGAGAGGAAGGCTCAGCCCCGGCACTATAGGCAACGAAGGAACGGGGTAGGTTTTTAGTCAGTACGAGTCTGACACTATTTCCCGCTCCGCCCAAGGGCGGGATCTGTCATTGGATGATTTTACCTACCATAAAAAAAAAAAAAAAAAAAAAAAAAAAAAAAAAAAACCATAGTTAACATTAAAAAAAGATTATACAACAGATACGAGTAGTATGGAATTAAAAACATTAATTAACCTTGTGAATACCGTATTAGAGACACAATAGAAAGAAAATAGGTGTGCGGACACCGGTGTTTTCTTGGGGTTTGACAGTTTAAAGTTATCCCGCGTGGTTGATTCCCATTAGTGGGAATGATAAATGGCTGATGCTATGCTATGCTAATTAAAGTCAGGAATGTATTTGAAAAACATTTATTAGTGCTAAGTTTATGATAATTATTTTTTCTTTTTCATTAAAATCTAAATCTTCGTTATTTTTTGTTGTACTTGACATAGCAAATAGTAGTAGAGCAGTTCTAATTTGGAACTTTCCGCCATATTTGTGGCGTGCCCAGCACTAGTTTGCGACACACGCAGTCAGCATTCTGTCATTGCATTGTGTCTGTCATTGTCGTGTCGTGGCAGCGGAGTTAAGCCCCCGCGTATCTCCACGCGCAAATCATGCATACGAGCAAAGACTGCTGCCTCAAGATCTCATGGTGGCAAGCCAGAAAGGAGATTCGCGAATCCGTACGGTATCCCCGCAACTTCTTCTCGGCTTGAGATTTAAAGTCAGCAAGCTTTTCAGTACCTTTTTTTTTTTGTTTAGGAAATCATCAAATAATTTCTTTTTACTGACTAAAACACTCTCGTATCCTTTATGTTCCGTTCCAAGAACACAGTAATTCCTTCAAACCATTCCGCAGGCTGGAAGCTCTCAGTACCTAAACCCTACAAGATATTTCCGGAAGAAAATGTAACTTTAGCAAAGGATAATGAACGAAGTGAAGCAACTAAACCCCATCCCAGGAGATAGGAGACATTTTATATAAAATTTATTAGTCATTAAATTAACAAAAGATATTTGTTGGGAGCTATTCGTTGCGAGCAGCATTCTTCAGTCGCCATTTTAACGTTTAATTGTTTACTACCGCTTTTGAAGTATTTATAGTGTAGTTAGTTTGTGTTTATTTTTGGTTTACTACTGTTTTGTTTATCAGTGTAGTTACTTTCATTCTCCAAACCCCAAGCTTCTTGAGAGAGCTTTTAAAAACCAAATAATGCTCGAAAAAATGCAGATTTTTCAGAACAATGCAAAGCAACGTTAAATGCATGTGTCTGTTTCTTTGGAAAACATTCGACAGGATCACAAATCTAGTCATATTTGACACCCTGGGTAACCTTTTTTTAGACTTGGGATTACTCTTGGGACTGGGCAGGCTATGACTGACGGATGCCGCAAAAATCTGTGGGCCAGTGTAGGTATAGTAAGCCTGAAGCTCTAATACAGCAAGAAGGGATCACGGCAGCTTGAGGAGAAGATTGAGAGGGGGCTTGGATGGCGTCTTGGTGAATTGAAGTAAAGAAATACTAGAATAGAATAATATTTTTCGGTACAGACAACACCACAGCAACAACACAGAATAAAAGCTGCAGGGTACTTTAACAATATAATTGCACGAGTGAGACTACTAAGAGACAGATTCAAAGAACGGCGTTTACTCAAAAGTGGGACAGTTTAGAATCATTAAAAATAATTGTGTTCACCCTATTATCTCATTGTAGGGCACGGAACTCCTCTTATTCTTTCCATTTCTTCTAATTTAGGGCAAATATAAATCAATCCGATCTATCGACTTATAAATTCAATTTAACCCCCTAAAATTATAAAACTGAAAATATTTATACATAATAATAATCATTACACATTCACATTAATCAAAAGCGACACTAATTTACAAAATCAAACACTATCAATTATATCTGTCAAACTGACACACACACATACATAATTAGACACTAATCCGAGGCGCCACATCTAACCGGTCCGGCAATACGAACAACCGGTCTATGGTCTAGATAGCGACCGGTCGCGAATTTGCGACTTACACGCAACGAGTTGCGTAACAGTCGTCTGATTGGTTGACGTGTCATTCATGTGACATACGGTTCATTGGGATAGCATATAACTGCGTCGACATTTTAAATTGGTTTAATCCTGTTGAATACCGTAATTAGGGACACAATAGAAAGACAATAGGTGTGCGGACGCCGGCGTCCTCTTGGGAAATAATGAATTAAAGTGTGTGTATATCTAGTGTGTTATCCACCAACCCGCACTGGGCCCGCGTGGTGGATTACGACCCATTCCCTCTCCTAGAGAGGAGGCCTGAGTCCCAGTAGTGGGAACATTATAAGACTGATGCTATGCTATGTATATATTAAGCTCGTCTTAAGATATTCACACAATCAATCAGATGGCAATCCAGGGTTACGTCTCTTACCTTCCAGCTCCATCATCAGGCTACCTTAATAACACCAGATTGTATATGAGTATTTCCAATATTAGGTCACATATATGTTAAAAATAAAGTAAATACCCATTAAGTTGTTAACCACAATAACAAATGTTATTAGCATTTATTTTTTTACGAGTTCACTGCACTAAAATTCGCAGAGCCTAACTTCAGACTCGTCAAAATCCGTTGGCCGTACTGTACTGTACATGATTTGCTCCCCACGCAAATTTGGGGCGAACCGCTAGTTGATAATATTTAAGAAAATGTAGTTGTCACAATAATGGGTTCCACGAATAATTTAAAAATAAAAAACAAAATTAATATTAAAAAAAAAAACCATTGAAAGAGTCATTTATTAACTTATTTTTTACTTTTTGTAGCTTTTTAAAAAATTATTTTATTCATTTGAATGGCTTCATGCATTGCTCAGCGATACGATGAGTCTGTTTTTTTTTTAAAGAAAACAGGAAAGAATGAAAGATATTTGTTTGGCGGTTCATACAAAAGAAGAAAAAAACTGCTTCTACTAGCCTGTGTTTCAACAAGTTTCTAAACGTGGAAGTTTATATTTTACATTAAGGAATTAATTACTTTTCTTAAAGTTTAATAAATTGGAGCTCATTTCAATGGGAACATTGGAAACTTTATTAATTTCCTGAAAATCATATTACAGATACGTCCGTCAGTTCTAAGAAAAAATTAAAGCTATTTATTTTAATTGATATATTATAATACTGCGCTTTTGTGAAAGCAAAATGATCGGAATTTCGGAAACTTTTCATTAAATTATTTTTATTGTTCTGATCTTGAAAGTAATTTAAACTTTGTCAATTTAAAAGATCACTTTTTGATACTGGCAGTAATGTTTTAAACAAGTTGCCAAAACCAAAAAAAGATCACTTTTTGTCAGGTCAAAATTCAAAATTGTGATGTAATGTTAGGTATCAGTAATGTTAAACAGGTGATGCCGTGATGGTATATTAACAGTTTGTAGGTGTTATTGGCAAAATTGTGGTGACTCTTCCACAAAGGCTATTAATCAAAAGTTGAAATTGAAGTTAATGTTAAACAGGTTATTTTTCAAATTCTTATAATTTTTTAGATTATTTTAAGCACAACTAACATTGTTTTAACATTTAACCAAATTCAAACTTGTTACCTCAATATTAACATTTCACAAGGACGTACGGCGAGTGTAGGGGTTGATACATTGTTGACACCTGTAGAGGTGACAAAACGCTTGGTCCGTATCGTATGATCTGGACTAAGCGTTTCATCTCGTCTTTTATACCGCGTATATCGAAGGACATGAAGAATTTATCTGCTGTGGTCTTCCTGTCCGATTATAATTTTGGTGTTTTTAAGGCTAGATTGAATATGCTCTTAATAAACTATTGCGCCTCATCATCAACGAATTCGTCACTGGTTACCATAAGGATGGCAGTCAAGCACTAGCTTATATATATGTCGTGGAAAACGAACTCTAGTTACTATGTCTTTATGTTGTTTTTACTGTAGTACTAAGTAGTAAGTGAATAGGGTGACACCGTGACGTCACTTATTATGGCGTCAAGTGGTCAGAGTCGGGATTGGGGGGATAGGACCCCGGGAGCGCAAGGCATTAAGGTCTGCGTGGGCTCGAGTGTAACACCTCTCTGATACGAAACTGTCCGTTGCCCGTACATTCGTTATTACTTAGCACTGCTACCTGTGTTTCTATTTAGAACACAACTTGTGAACTGTGAAAGAGACATTATAGAAATCAAGTGCGTAGTTATTTGAAATCCGTTCGGTATTAAACCCAGTACCACTGAACCAAGACGACGACGGCTATATCGCTCAGCCATTCTTGGCGCCGTCATATACGTATAACAAAAGAAACAGAAAGCTATTCTTAATCTTTAATCTTCACATTGGCAGGTGGGATCGCAGTCAAGCACTAGGTAAATTGTATCATTACAAAAACAACAAACGTTTTCCATTGCCAAAGTTAATCTCAAACCGTCGCAGACGCATATAGATGAATACTGAAACCGGTTCTCCAAGTTCTACATGTGGTCGATGACTCTCAGGAGCATGTTATTGCATAACGACCGGGTAATTGGCACGCCATGCTAGCCCGAGGCACATTGTTAGCTAGACCCGAGTACATTGATTGGAGTAGGTACTCTTGATGACATAGGTATGTGTAGTTAGAGTACCGATGGTGGTGAAGTGAGATTGTATTTGGTTAAGGAAATTGCTAGGAGTCGTTTACCTAAACTAGGTTAAGTAAAGTTTTTTTTTTGTTAAGACATTTTAATTTGATGGTCTCATCGCTCTTGAACTAAGATATCCACTTTTAGGAACAAGAAATATTAGATCTGCAAAAACACACAAAATACAAATGCAACTTGTTGAGTGTAGAACAGAAAATACTTCAGTAAGGAATATACTTTTTACATCTATGAATAAAGATGAAAAATAAATGAAATAAATAATCATTAACACTAGGCATGGAGCCTGGCTAGAAGCTATTTTATTTATGATTTTATTAGCGGTTACAATTTTCATACAATATGTAAACGATTGACGTGTGCGTTAGAGAAATTATATGTTATTAGCGCTAAAATTATTAAACTATCACTCTAATATTATAAAGGTAAATATATGACACTACTTCACACTCAAAAGGTTGCACGAAATTTTGTACAAGGCTAGACCATGACGTCCTGGAATAGCACATAGGATACTTTTTACCTCGGGACTTTGTTCCCTAAGGACAATTTGGTCAGGGAATTTGTTCCCTTGGAATGATTTAGACAGAGAATTTGTTCCCTTGGGACAATTTGGTCAGGAAATTTGTTCCCTAGGGAAAAGTTTGACAATGCCTCTACGGAAAAAGTTATTTAACGATATCCTAACCTAAAAAAAGATTAATAACGGTTTTATTTATTTAATTAGGATTACAGAAGTTTAATCCCAACAAGCTCGCCAGCAAGTCGTACCAACCACTTGTCCGTATGTCACCGACAATGTCGCGTGCTCCTGCGCACGTGCGCTGTCGTGACGCCGGTAACACTTTCTTTGTTTTAGTAAACGCACGCAGAATACAAGCTTGTTTGCTTAAAACATTGATAGGATTTGTCGATAGAAATCTGTTTTTTGGGCTGTCGAAAGTTTGATTAAAAAGATAAGTGGTTTGTAGAATGGCTGGTTGTGAAACAATGGTGTTATATTATAAGGGACATAGACTTGGCATTCACCAGGGTCACGAGAATTTTATATATTAAAACTTCATGGAGCGACTCGTTGTCCAGGGACAAGTGGTCACGTGGGCGCTCACCTACGCATTGAATAGACCTCATCAGAGCTGCAACACAAACTTCCATAGTCCAGTGTTCCCGAGACGTCGTTAGCTGGGATAAGGGGAGACGCATCGCGGGAACCTCATTCGCCAACGAAAATGCAATATTGACAACCACGACCACTCTGTCAAGAGTGAACAACTAAGGAGGAGGATTAAAATTTCAGGCAAAACAAAGCTGAAATGGCGGTTTCTCTACCAGTTAACCACGGGTAGTGATGAGAAAACATGACAGGTACATTCAAAAGAAAACAAAACCAAAAAAGGCAACACGTGGTTCTAGAACTCAAAGGGCAACTAAAGGATTAGGTACAGGTGTGGTTTTAGTCAGTAAAATTCTGACACAGCCTACTGCTCTATCCTAGAGCGGGTGCAGTCATTGGATGATTTTCTACCTCAAAAAAATAAGAGTTGGTATTTTAATTAATGATGATGATGATGATGAATTTGGTTTTGTGATTTTTGTTATTTCGTCTTTCATAATGCAGGGGACATGTTACCGAAATAACAAAAGAACAACAAGTTACAACCCGTAAAACTGATAGGATTAAGTTGGTATGCCCACGCTTTGATTATCCAAGGGTTAGGTGAACCCCAGGGCCCTGGAACAAAGGCAATGAAGGAACAGGATAAGTTTTAGTCACTATCTCCCGCCCCGCCCAAGGGCAGGATTTGTCATTGGATGATTTTACCTACCATAAAAAAAACGCTTTGATCATTATTATTATAAGCCCTTTGTGATTTGTGCGCATTGTATTTTAAAAACACTTGTTTTTCACACCATTTCTTTGTCAATTCAAATTAGACAAAGCCGGTGTTTTCTAGTTGAGTACCCCGGGAAGAAACATCTAAATACCTCAGGGATAGACAAATAGATATACTTGTACTCTTTATTTTTTATAGTTTATTTTAACATCCATACAGCAAACACGTTATGGTAAAATCACATGAGAACCATGCAGATTAGTATCTGAGATGCTATTTTTGAGGAAAGAATGACACGGGTTTGAATAGATTCTGAATATTTTGACTGATTTCTTTTTTAATGTTATACAAAAAAGTATAGCAGTGGTGACTGAGTGGTAACGGCCCCGACTTACGAGTAGTAGCTCGCGAGTTCAAACCCAGCCAGGCGTATTACTTTGTGTAATTAATTTCATCACCACTGCTCTCAAGACGGTGAAGGAAAACATCGTGAGGAAACCAGCATGTCCTAGAACCAAAAATTCGAAGACATGTGACATCCACATGTTAGTTCACATGGTTTACGTAATTTCAAGATTTTGGATCTTCCATTGTCTACACGTGTTTTGAGACAATAGAGATCAGCTGATTTTGTTATTGTTATCAAATATGTAAGTGGAAATGCTTTTGTTATTTGGATAGTGAATTTATCAACATCTGTCCTGCATTCTAGTCTTATAAGAGTAACCATGGAGTTTCTTGCCGGTTCTTCTCCATAGGAAACGACCAATTTCGAACCGTGCGCTAGCTTCTGACGTTTTATAAGTGCCCATGTAGGCTTATATGAAATAAAAATATTTTGAATTTTTTTGTTTTTTTTTTTTTAATATAATTATATAGTCAATGTGTCTGAAATCTTGTATGGACCAGAATGTTGGGTTTTTAGTTTATTTTTGAAAATAAAAAACAGTTCATTATTTTTTCGCATTTTTATCTTAAACATATGAAAATGAGTGGATTGCCTTCATATAAAAAATAAAACTGGATTGTTCTTTTTTCCGAGTGACGTTCAAAAGTAACTATCTATGCTCTGTCTCTTTCATACCCTTCCTTTTCTCGCTCTCACAGTTTTACGTTTTATTTCACACATTAGTTCACAGTTTCCGATAAATGTCTAGTTTTAATGAGATTAATTTTATTATAGTGGTAAATTAACTGACGGATACTTTTTCCATGATAGTTAAAATAAATTTGAATGTAAAAGTATCACAAGTATTTAAAATCGTGTGGATTTCATCACGCATGCGGAGAAAATCTGCAAGCGTAACCTCCGCAAATGTCCTTTTAGTACAAGTATTTATTGTAATGCGTGCAATTACGCACGCGGGACGCGTTTTTTTGCCTTTTGAAATTTTCTGTATGCGGAGCGAATCAGCATGCGTGATGAAATCCGCATTTTATTAAAAACACCCTTAGTGGTAATCTAACAGGCGACATTGTTTCCATGATTGTTAAAATGAGGGACCGAAGACGACATTGCTTCGAGGATCGCCAAGGCAAGAGCAACCTTCGCATAGCTCCGTCCCGTGAGGCAAACGCGGAAATTGACTAAAAGAGTTAAGCTCAAAATATTCTGGTCCAATGTCAAAATCGTATTGCTGTATGGGTGTGAGACGTGGAAGGTCCCAAAAGATATCTCGCATAAATTCCAGGTCGTTATCAACCGCTGTCTTCGCCGTATTCTCGGTATTTACTGGCCCGAGAAAATTGCCAATATAGATCTGTGGAGACGCTGCGGTGAAACTTCGATCGACCAACAAATCAAACGCCGCAAATAGAACTGGATCGGCCAACGCTTCGAAGGGATCCTGAGCATATACCAAGGCAAGCCCTAGACTTGAATCCCCAAAGAAAGCAAAAACGTGGTCGCCCTAAGTAGACCTGGTGACGAACGGTCATCGCAGAGGAACATAGGGAAGACCTGCCCCCCAAGCCAAGTTACAATCGTTTCGTTTTGCGTAAACACTTGGAGTTGGTCAGGCCCCTAATTCGTTTGTTCGAACAAAGGAGTTGGGGGCGTGGCTAAATCCAAGCGTTAACGCAAAGCGAAACGATTGTAACTTGGCTAGGGGGGCTGGAGCGAAATAAAACGCGAAGCTCAAGACCGAACGGGATGGAGGCGCACTGTGGACGCCCTGTGCCCCATCTAGGGGACACAGGAACTTAAGTTAGTCAAGTGGGTAGAGCGAGAAGGAATTTCAGACTTTTACTGACTAAAACCCATAGTGTTCCTTCAGTTGCCTTTTGCGAAATTCGGTTACAATATTGCCTAGTAACCTAACAAAAAAATAAAGAAAAGAAACAAATATATCTCTCTACGTTTAGATATAACAAATTTATACAAAATTATACGCTATATTAATGTCGACAAACAATCTGAGCAAAGCAATTATCCTTATGTAAACAGTGAAATGGTCAAAGATATTCATTTCTTCATTCCTCTCACGTAGTTCGGCGAAGTCTTGAAGAATGACCGAAAATACCAAGCTTTTACTTTTGAATGGGTAATGAAGATGTAAAAAAAGGATCTTTTGTACTTACCGATGGACTTTTCCCTTCAAGGGACGAGCGGGATTTTTTTTTTAATATAGCTGATACTACAGATGTCGTCCTATCAAAATTTATAACCATAATCATCATCATCATCATCATCATCATCATCATGATCATTTAAGCCAATAGACGTCTATTGTTGGATAAAGGCCTCCTCCCAAGTGTCCCTACAACGAACGGTCCTGAGCGTGTCGTATCCATCAGGTCCTAGCGAGGGTTAGGTGTAAATGTACCCCGGGGCCTTGGATCGCAGGCAATGAATGGAATAGGGTAGGTTTTTAGTCAGTAAGAGTCTGACACTATCTCCCGCCTCACCCAAGGGCGGGTTTCGACGGACTTTTCCCTTCAACGGACTTTTAAAGGTCCAGGTCTTGTGGAGGCTTTTTTACTAGCTGATCCTACGGACGTAGTTCTATCAAAAGTTATAACTATCATCATCATCATCATCATTTAAGCCAAAAGAAGTCTATTGTTGGATAAAGACCTCCTACAAAGTATCCCTACAACGACTGGTCCTGTGCTTGTCGTATCTATCAGGTTCCAGCGACCCACACAAGGTCATCGGTCCACCTTGTAGGAGGTCTTCAAACACTGCGTCTTCAGATATATGCTCGCTATTCCAGAACCTTTCAGCCCTATTGACCATCAGTTCTGCGAGCAATGCGCCCTGTCTACTGCCACTTGTGTAGCTATTCTTTAGAAATGAAGGGTTTTTTTTTAACTGTAGGTAAAATCATCAAATGACAAATCCCGCCCTTGGGTGGGGCGGGAGATAGTTTCTACTCTTGACTAAAACCCTACCTAGTTCCATTCATTGCCTTCGATCCAGGGCCCCGGGGCTAATTTTCACCTAAACCTTGGCACTGAGGCCAAGGGTTAGGCTTCGGCCCTACTGGGCCAGAGATGAAGTATGACACTAATATGTATGTATGTCACTCCTTCACACTCAAACGACTGAACTGATTTGCTTTTTTAGCTTATATCCTGGATTAATACTCTATAATAAGGGGAAGTACTAGAACTACACAGGCAAAGTCGCTGGCAAAAGTAAGTATAAAACTAGCCAAAAGAAATGAAAAACCGTTTCAAAAACACACCAACAAAAATATCAGACCATGAAACAATTGCTGGCCTGTAGTAGAATTTGCAGCATTTTTTTTTTAACTGTTTTCGTTACATTTAGTGTTTTGGCAACGTTTCGCGATGCTGCAAGTAACTGAGTGCGCGGTTAACACATCTAGACAAATTACTTTTTTCTTGTTTTTCCTTGAAGAATGAGTCTTTTGTTTGTTTTTTTTTTACTGTAAAGGAATACAGTGTGTAAAGGATTACAGTACATGTGTTAGGTTTTGACACGTAATAAAATTGTTTATTCTGTTTTTGTGACCAAGAATATTGTTTAATTTATTTTGTATTCAATTTCGAGAGCAATGGTGGCCGAGTGGTAACGGCCCGGACTGACGAGTTGTAGGTCGCGGGTTCTAGCCCAGCCAGGCGACATTACTTTGTGTAATTTACTACATCACCACTGCTCTCAAAACGGTGAAGGAAACCGATATGTCCTAGAACCAAAATTTTAAGCCATGGTGACATCCACCAACTCGCACTGGGCCTGCGTGGTGGATTACGGCCCATTCCCTCTCATGGAGACGAGGCCTGAGTCCTAGCAGTGGGTAAATTATAAGGCTGATGCTACGCTATGCTGTATTCAATTTCTCATTGTAATCGACTTATTGTGCGGGTAACACCTAAACATATTTGTGATAATCTGTATAAAGCTGTCGATGCAGCATAATGGCGGGTGACAGCACTGACAGTTCTCTTCTTCGATCAGCTACCATTGAGGTAAAACTACTCTTGCATTATTATATTGTTAAGAAATATGTATGTAACAACATATTTTAAAAAGAGTGTCCATGGAGTTTCTTGTACAATCTTCTCCATAACTTACTGACGTCTTGACAATTGAAAAGATAGAGTAATTCAAATATTATTTTATTATGAAGTGAGCAGTTTTATTAAGTACATAATATGATCAAGTATTTATTTCAAATAGGCTTGTCAATTAATCGAAAATGTAGCAACCCTTTCGTAAATTAGGTCTTCATGGAGAAGAACGGCAAAGAAACTCCATGAAAGCGCAATCATACTACGTATTTTATGGACACCTTTTTCAAAATCCTAAATTATCATTTAGCACAATAATATAAACAAGTAATTGGTCATGATAATAAGTAAGTTACTTACTATCGAGCGACTGCTTTTGATCGCTAAAACAGTGCCAATGGCTAGGTTTTGCGAGTACTGACCTGAAACAAAAGAAAATCAAATTTAAAATATTGTATAATCATAACTCAGAGCTATTGCTAAGCTGCAAATTGATTTATAATCACTATCTATAATAGAATTTATAAATATAATCGAACCACTCATATTTGAAGAATAAATATTTGTAATAATATTTCATAGTAAAAATTATGTTTATTTAAAATTTACAATCTGTCAGATATTTTTTACGTTTTCTAATACCTAAAATATCAAAAATAAAATTATCTCAAATAATAAAAAAATCTTTCTAAAATCTAGTTTAATAAAAAATAAAAGTAAATAATAAATGTCACATCAATATCTCACATTTCTCCCATCAAAACGTCACGCAGGGTGAAGGGACCTATTGTCGGTTGCGTGCCACAAAATTATTACCGTAATTCCGCCATCTTGAATGTAAGCGTGTATGTGATATGGTTTAATTTGTCACAAGGCATGATGATTACACGTCACGTGATTGGCTAGCCAATTTGTCCTTGCTTTACACCGGTTTCGCACGCGAACCTGGGATTGGATGTCGATGGCTAATTAGAATGCATTATGCGTTTATTTTTTATTTGAACATAGTGGATTCAAAAGTTTTATGGAATTGTAATTCCGAAATCAAATGCGGTTTGTCTGTGTCAAGTTGTACGATTGAAATAACCCACAGAACTAGTTAAAACATCTATTTTGTAACCTAATTCTGACGACTACAATATAATGTAAAATACTGTCCTCTCATATTAATATTGTAATGTAGACATATTGTAAAATCATATATATATTTTTAAAGTAGCCGTGGAGTTTCTTATTATATTCTTAAATTAGTGGTAAGCAATTGTAATGATTTTTAAAGAAAATAAGCATAAATCGTTCGACTTCTATCTACATATAAGAGACAGATGGCGCTAGTGGTTACACGAACTTGAGACATACGTTGTAGAAATTAAGTAATAATTAATAGTAATCGAATTTATAGTATTAAAATTTAAGGAATTCCGCTCTATAACTGTAAGCACCAACGAACGTGTACCCAAAACGTTAGCCCAAGTCGTCGATGGCGCGTTCTGTTCCCGCGCGCCTCAAGGAGCTGTCAGCACACCGAAGAGGCCCAGCCTGCTCACTGCAGGCAGGCAGGGTCGAAGCCTACTGGGGTCATGGGTTAACTTCCGAAAGGAATGCCCGGCTCCGGCACGATAGTCTACAAAGGAACAGGGTAGGTTTTTATTCAGTAAGAGTCTGACACTACTTCCCGCTCCGCCCAAGGGCGGGATTTGACATTGGATGACTTTACTTACCATAAAAAAAAAACAAAAAAAAACGTGTGTATTTATTTCGGAATGTTTTTGGATCATAGGTGTCCATGACGGAAGAAAAAAATAGGTACAATATAAAATGTCGTAGGCATTCAAAATATATCTCCACATTTCGCTCCAATCACACCAAAATAATCATTGATCCTTTTGTAGCGAGATGCTATTCAAACACAAATCTTTGTTAACTCTGTTGTTCAGGAGATTTAACAGAAGATTGTAAATGTAAATAAACATCAATTAATTAACCCGTTCACAAGGCATTATGACGAGCAGTTGTTAAACAAAATTAATGCCGTTAATGAAATGTTTAATTACTTTAATGGATTAATAATGGGTATTTATCAAAACTAAGCTGAAGGGAGGTATTGAAATCACAAACTAAAGGCAGTTTCTAATTTGATTTATCTCCAAGCTTAAAATGAGTAGGGAACGGTATTCAGCCTGTCTGAAATTCGTTTCTAATTATTGTAATCGTTCTTTATTGTAAAAGTTTTTTTATCATTAATTACAATCAAAAAGAAAAAGCTGTCACATTGCTAATACAAAACTAATCATTTGTTTTTTATGAAAACGACTGAACCAAATCACAAAATCATATAAATTGAACAGTTTAATAGAAACCAGGAAACAGAGACGTTTATTTCAAATAAAACATTTACAGCCATATTTGAATTTTGAAAATTTCAGTTAGTCAAAAAAGTGAAGCTAAATTTCACGTTCCAAAGCGTAGACCTCTATGGAAAAGAACGTGCAAGAAACTCTATGGACACTCTTTTGAATCATGTGAGTCACAAAAATCTTATTATACACCGTTAAATTTTAGTCGTTTTAATCCCACGGAAGATCGATTTGGTACTTGAAATACTATCGATTATCGTAAAGAAAAAATTAAAAAATAAAGCACTTTTTTTCAAAAACTCGCATTAATATACGCATGTTCGAAATTAATTTCTTTAAGTAAACGAGTCAATGACCTTGAAGGTAGTTGTCGGTCATTGCGTAGTAACTACCTATAGTTCATTGGCTTCGCTCAGCTGACGTTTACTTAACGAAATTAATTTCGTACATGCGTAAATTAATTCAAGTTTTAAAAAAAAGTACTTTATTTTTTTATTTTCTTTTTACAAATTGATAGTATTTTATGTACCGAATCGACCCTCCGCGGAATTAAAACGACCCAAATTTAACGGTGTATTTTTCTAGTTCAATAAGATAGAAATAACGTGGTCATATGTTCAACTCATAGTAAATAATCTATAAATAAACTTCAGTAGATTACACTTGCGTTGGATATAAAATTAGGTAGGTAAAAATTTCTATGTACGTCTGGTCTAAAAAGAAGTATAATAGACTCAATTAACCAATAAACGTGTTGTTGACCTTGCTGCTTACTACAATGTGAATTTAATAAGAAATGTATTATTAACTTCCTGTACATACATTACTAGCTTCTGACAAACAAACAAAAAACCGGCTAAGTGTGAGTCGGACTCACGCACGAAGGGTTCCGTACCATTCACTAGGTAAACAACAGAACTAAAACAAAACTGGCAAAAACTGGCGTTATTATTAAATTAAAAATCATCATCATCAGCCTTTTTTAATGTTCCCAATGCTGGGACTCAGGCCTCCTCTCTAGGAGAAGGAATAGGCTGTAATCCACCACGCGGGCCCAGTGCGGGTTGTTTTTTTTTTTTTGGTAGGTAAAATCATCCAATGACAAATCCCGCTCTTGGGTGGGGCGGGAAATAGTGTCAGACTTTTACTGACTAAAAACCTACCTTTCCATTCCTTGCCTTTGTCCCGGGGCCCGTGGTGACACTCTCGCATAACCTTTGGCCCCAGTAGGCTTCGGCCCTGCTGGACCCCTAGTCACATGTCTTCGAATAAATTAAAAATACAACTAAGTGTTTTGTGAATATTTCAAGTGCCTACTTGTTGCCATTATTGATATCGAGCAAAAAAGGGCAAAAAAAAACACATTTGTTGTATGGGAGCCCTCTTTAATTTTTTTGTTTTTTTTTGTTTTTAGTATTTGTTGTTATAGCGGCAACAGAAATACATAGTTTGTGACTATTTCAACTAACTAGCTATCGCGATTCTTGACTTATAGCCTAGTGACAGACAGACAGAAATAAAAAAAAAAACTGCGCAGATACAAAAAAAAAAAAAAAAAAAAACGTAAAATACCTAAGTATAAGTCATTATCAACAACAACGCGGTCGCGTGAGGTTGTCGCGAGTTTATCGGCCGACAACCAGCTTTCTCACCCTATCAGCTGTAGGTTATAAATTCAATTCTGCGTACATTAACTGTTTGTAAAATGGCCGACGACTAACATTATATATTGTGAAGGAAAAGTTGTGTTTATTTATTTTTTGCATATTATTAAGTGTTGTGTTATGTGGATGTGTGTTTTCTAATTGGCTTGCATTAGTAACCTTGTATTTGCAATGTTTTCCCAGGTCTGTGTTTCTTGGAAAAATAGAATAGGCCTACCTGTAACAAAACAAGTGGTTGGAAGTAAAAGAAAAAGTGTACATCATGCTCTTGATCATTATTTCACCTGATGACGATGAAGCACGCTTGTCTAGTAGTAACCTATTCATTTTTGACTAAAATACCTCCATATTTTGGCTACTAGGAAACGCATTCCGGCTGGGAAATCCACTCCTGGTGTATGCACAATGAGTAATAATATAATATTCCACAACTATCACACAACGCCGTCTAGTCCCAAGCTAAGCAGAGCTTGTGTTATGAGTACTGGAAAACTGATAAACATACTTATATATTTCTAAATACATACATATTATAGATAAATTACACCCAGACACAGAACATATGATCGTGCTTATCACACAAACATTTGTGCTAGGTGGGAATCTAACCCACGACCTCCGGTATAGCAGTCAGGGCCTAACCACTAGTCCAACAGACCACTCAAAATGTACCACACAGCTGTATGCACAATAAATGTGTTACCGAACAGTTTTGTCCGTATAGGTGGGTTGTCCACCATGTACCCGTGATAAAAATGTATGTATAATAATTCGTCTCCAAAAAAGTCATATAGAACTAGAACAAAGACCAGACATATTAATTGCAGCTCTGCTGAAACACGTCTCTCCCATAATTCCAGGAAGAATGGAAGCATTGCAGTCAGTTTCCTTTGTAAATTATACATAGTTTCCTGATATGAAAGACGGTAGTTGCTGTAGAATCCACTATATTTTTACAGGATTTGATTTATTTTATTATTCTCCTGAAATGCAAAAGGCAGCTAAAGGACACAAAATCCTCCTTGGTAAAACTGCTTGATAGATTCGGGCTTCCGATTACGTCAAAGATCTACGAATGACAACCGGAACATTCTCGTTAAAACTTGCTTTCAGAGGCAAAGAGGGGTCTTGGCATGACATGTGACGGAATCACTCATTAATGTACTACCAGCTTTGCAAAGCGTTGCTCAACTTTGAAGACTGTTTCGAGCAGCATCATTATTTAATATCCATGTATTTTTGTCTTCTCTCGCGCCGGGGCTTGGTTTAGGCCATGCTCCAGAACAAGGAGGAGTGGCAGGCGGTCGCGTCCTTCTGCGTAGAAGTAATGCTAGCAAAAGAGGAGGCCGACCGCATCAGGCAACGGAGCACACGCCGCCGCCGCCGCCGCGATTCCGATCCCGATTTCCGGCCACCGTAGGCGCGGACTCGCGGATGGCGGGCAATGGGTAGCTCGCTGTTTATCCGTCCGGTAACAGACCGGTCCGAGCTCAAGTCGTTTACGGCGCGCACTGTTCCCGCGCTCCTCAAGGAGTTGTCAGCAAACTGTAAGGGCCCAGCAGGACCGAAGCCTACTGGGGCCAAAAGTTATGTGAAAATGTCACCCGGGGCCCTGGGACGAAGGCAATGAATGGGACAGGGTAGGTTTTTAGTCAGTAAGAGTCTGACACTATTTCCTGCCCCACCCAAGGGCGGGATTTTTTATTGGATGATTTTACCTACCATAAAAAAAACGTATTTTTGTCTATTAACTCTTATTATAATAATCTTAGCGACCCTTTTACCTCTGCCTCCTCGATAAAGGATTATAGGCGTGATTGAAGGTAGAACTACATTGGGCACCCGTGGGCCACGTACGCTGATCCGGGCGCGCCCGTCTCCATACATTTTATATGGCAACTAGACTTGTAGAGCTACATTAGATACATGCCACGCAACACCATTCTACGTGCCAACCAGACGTAACCCTCGTGTGCGTCGGTCTAATGTAGTTCCCACTTTAGAGCTCATGCACACAACGTATTTTAAACGCACCTTTTACTCGCGCTTGTGGCGTTTCAGAAGCGACACGCACGCGAGTCAGACGCAGCCTGTAAACCTTTGTCCACCTGCATATTCAAGCACGCGTTTTAACGAGGTTTTATGCGGGTTATTTCAGCTAGTCTCTTATACACCGCTAAATTTTAGTCGTTTTAATCCCGTGGAGGGTCGATTCGATTCATGAAACACTATCGATTTATAAAGAGAAAATTAAAAAATAACGTACTTTTTTTCTAAAAGTTGAGTTAAGATACGCACGTACGAAATTAATTTCTTTAAGTAAACGAGTCAATGACCTTGTAGGTAGCTGTCGGTCGTTGCGTACTAACTACCTACAGCTCATTGGCCTCGCTCAGCTGACGTTTACTTAAATAAATTAATTTCGTACATGCGTAAATTAATTCAAGTTTAAAAATAGTATTTTATTTTTTTAATTTACTCTTTACAAATCGATAGTGTATGAACAAAATAAAATGAATAGCTGTTCGTTAGTCTATGACCATGACCATGTGATATAGCAATAAATTGAATTGAATTGAATTGAACTGTTGGTTCGATTTGACTAATTTTTGTCTTGAAATATTTCAGATACTCCAGGGAAAGTTTAAATGGTGAGAAAATATGGAAAGTCTCACCAAAAACAAAATCGACTATCAGGCGGTACGAAGTTTGCCAGATCAGCTAGTCAATTCATAAATTCACATTGGCTGTCCGGTTGCGAACCCGCAACCTCATTCATGAGAGATGCCTTTACCATCGTGACACTCTCACTGGTCATGTTTGATAATAAATATTATTTGTTATTGTCAGTCTGATATGAACCCATTGTTTTATATTGTTACATTTTAACTTTTATTATTTTGTTATGATATTGACAATACATTGTGTTACTTCCGCCTAAAATAATATAGGAAGACAGACTCGTAACATGTGTTTGGATCTCATGGGCTGCGAGAAGAAATTTGTTTTTATATAAACAGACGATCGTTGGTGCCGAAAGTGGTGACCGCGTACGCAGACGCAGCGTTGAAAGGCCTCCCACAAGATGGACTGATGACCTAGTGAGGGGCGCGGGAATCCAAGAGATGTGAGACGCACAGAACTGTTCATTGCGGTGACACTTGGGGGAGGCCTATGTCCAACAGTGGACGTCTAGCACCTTTTTGCTCTTCTATCTGCATTTGTTCTTTTCGTTTTTAAGTGTTTTTGTAATAATCCGTTTTTAAGGGGTCATATTTAGCGTAATCCATGGCACATGGGATTTAAAATTCAAAATGCTGCATCGCAGTATTAGAGGGCCTGAAATCGACTACTGGGCAGCTGCCTGGACCAGACGCAACAACTGTCTGGACAGACTGGAAATACTCGTTAAGATAGTAAGAGTAAGTTTATTTTCGAGTAAATAGAAGTCGCATGACTTTGACAATGACCACTAGAACCGAGTCTTCACCAAGTAGGTAAGCGATAGACGACGCCGCCGAGCCTGACTCCCGAGGAGATAGCCAGACAATATAGGTGCCTACTGCGAGAGCTGGCTCGAGGTGGGTCGACAAAAGAACACCTGGAAGGATTTTGAGGAGGCCTTTGCCCCAGCTCTAAGAGAAAGTTAGAAAAACAGGAAGTATGATTTCACAAAACATTTTAAATTTGCTTCATAACTTATCACTGCTTCGGTAATAAAAAAAAAAGGATTAGAATACTCAATTTCATCATTATCATCATCATTTCAGCCGAAAGACGGCCATTGTTGGACATAGGCCTCCCCCAAGCGTCACCACAATGACCGATCCTGTGCCTCTTACAGCCATCGGTCTCCAGCGACCCTGACCAGGTTATCGATCCACCTTGTGGGAAGCCTTCCAACACTACGTTTTCCGGTGCATGGTCGCCACTCCAGAACCTTTCGGCCCCAACGGCCATCTGTTCTGCGTGCAATGTGCCTTGCCCACCGCCACTTTAGTTTGGCGATTCTTCGGCTTTTGGTTGAGAGGATTCAAACATTTGCAATGAGCAGTGATTAATAATTCTTCCTGCTACTATTACTGATGACCTTCCCACATTATACTCCACTATTCCCAGAAAATGATGACTAAATTAATTCACCCAATCAACAAGATCTAGCGACTCTTAAACGGAACAGTTGAGCACCAAAAACAAAACTAATGATATTACTCAGACACAACCTCCAAGCGTAGTCCAGAAGGTTAGATCAATACTAGAAATAGTAGTAATAGTTTGGACTGAGGCCGAAACGCTTAGGTCTTGTTTACGGAGACGCGGCGCGTTGGGCGTTCGTCGTACATTGTAGCAGCGGGCCGCGTCATCGCACGCGCGAGCACAAACATATGGCAATGTACGACCGCCCAACGCGCCGCATCTCCGTAAACAAGACCTAAGCGTTTCTCCTCGTCGTTTATACAGAAAGGACTGGAACAATTTGCATGCTGCGGTTTTTGATAATAGTGCGCCTCACCATCAAAGATTGCATCTCTGCTCACCGTCAGGTGGGATCGCAATCAAGCACTAGTTTATAAGAAATTAAAAAAGAAACGGCAAAGTGCGAGTCGGATTCGTTTACCTCGTTTATCTAGTCAGTCAGGGTTCCATACCATTGACTTGGTAAACAACAAAACAACAACAAAATACTCGTAGTATAGTATAGTAAATAGTATTATGGGAGCCATCCTTAAAGATTTATTTTAATTTTATTATTCATTAAAGTAAAAATACAAACTGAGTATTTTATGAATATTTGTGCCAGTGCCTACCTGTTGACATTATCTATATCGAGCGAAAAAGCCTTCATAACGCTTCCAGTATCAACGACCCGGTATTACGGATCGACAATTGGCAACTAGGCTCGCCAGTCAGGAACTGGGTATGAACACAAGTCTATGTATATCTATTTTTTTTTTTGGTAGGAAGTCATGCACTGACTTCTTCATTCAGTCATGCACGGACATTTTGCGCAATTAAATATCGAGGGAGCCGAAACAGAGCCCTGAACTAGAGCCTTGTATAAGCAACCTAACTTGTTTTTGTACATCCAATCGGGGGCCCCAATCCATTACTTACTAGTACTCCTCTATTTAAGCGTGAGTCTTTGCATACAGTTGACCTTCTGCCTTTATATATATTATGTGTCATTAGACATCAGTAGATCGAATCATGCGCAGCTGTCGGGTGATTGTTTAAACTTGTTAAGGGGTAGAGGTTAATAACGTCTTCCTGCACGGAATTGTATTGTTATATCGTATCGTCTTGTTAAAAATATATTTGGGGTTACTAAGAAGTCTACTATCATCTTTTTCGGTTGATCCATTTCAAATGGATTCGAAGAAATTGTTCGTAACACTATTAATTGCTGTTCACTATAAATACTCACTAGTTTTGGGACTCTGTGGTATGTTGGACGGGAAGATATCGTGCAGCTTCCCAAACTGTAACCAGTCGAGTCGCATTCGACGATTGAGCTCTTTCTCGAAGTTAGACCTACCTAACTGGATCATCTGCCCCAGATAAACGTAAGTCTCCGTGCTTGATAGTATCGTAGGTGCGTGTTGCCCGTGATGACATATAGCTCTGAAACATGTTCGTTGACAATGGGCCTCAACATGGCCTCAACAAAAGCCTGAAAATCATCCAAAGGGTTTTTTATGGTAGGCAAAATCATCCAATGACAGATCCCGCCCTAAAGCGGAGCGGGAAATAGTGTCAGACTCTTACTGACTAAAAACCTACCCCGTTCCTTCGTTGCCTATCATACCAGGGCTGAGTCTTCCTCTTAGAAAATGGCCCTTGACTTCAGGCTTCGACCCTGCCTGCCTGCAGCTAGCAGGCTGGACTTCTACGGTTTACTGACAGCTCCTTGAGACGCGCGGGAACAGTACGCACCGTCGACGACTTGGGCTCGGTCCGGTCGGTTACCGGAATATCGGACAGCGTGTTACCCATTGCACGCCGTCCGCAAGCCCGCGCCTACGGTGGTGGAAAGGGCTATGCTTGGAGTATTGCGTGATCGCATCATGACTGAAGATATCCGCAGGAGTACCAAGGTTACCGACATAACCTGAAGAATCGAATAGAAGGTCAATGTGACCGAAAGGTTCTGAAGCGTCGACCAACATTCAGATCCATACCTGACAGGTCAAATAAATAACAAATTAAATACAAAATAGATGAATAACAAATTACAACAGTTTATTTTCATGATCAACAATACAGACGTAATTTATTTCTTGCAGAATTACTTTATCGATATTACGTCATACATTGGAATCGAGCCCGACAAAGGACTTGCTAGGTCAGTTTGAGGACTTCGGGTCATATGAGTAGACAATTTATCAGTCTTACTGATAGACAGTAAATATTATCAGCCGTAATGAAAGCACTGTTAGCCGAGTGGTACCGACTTACGAATTGTAGGTCGCGACTAATTTATACTTTGTGTAATTTATTTCATCACCGCTGCTCTCAAAACGGTGAAGGAAAACATCGTGAGGAAACCGGCATGTTCTAGAACCAAACAATCGAAGACATGTGACATCGACCACCAACCCACACTGGGCCCTCGTGGTGGATTATGGCCCATACCCTCTCTTAGTGAGGAGGCCTGAGTCCCAGCAGTGGGAAAATTATAAGGCTACTATGCTATTATCAACCCGTTACAGACAGACAGACAGATCATTAAATACCGTAAAATGAATGTAAGAAATCGAGTCACTAATGGAATTGAGGAAGGTCACATGGGTGCTAAAAATAAGTCTTTGGTCCTTCGCTAGCACTGGATTACGGAGACACGGCGCGCTGCGCGGCGCGTCGGGCGGTCCGTCGTACATTGCCATATATTTGTGTTTGCGCGAGTGATGACGCGGCCCGCTGCTGCAATGCACGACGAAACGCCCAACGCGCCGCCCAACGCGCCGCGTCTCCGTAAACACGGCCTTACTGATTTGCAAAAGGAGGTGACCGCCTGCCATTCCTCTATGCTTCGGACCATGGACTGTATCAGGGCCCGGTACAAGAGATTGCAGCCGCCGATCGTGCCCACGAGTGCACGGTGGTGCTCCGACCAAGCGTAACACACCTCAGACATCAAGAAGAACTTCGACTAAATTTCCTTTTGCGTGTAAAAAATATCAAATACCTTCTCCTCCGCTCTGTGTGAAGCGAGATTTTTGTTAGACTTTACTGACTATCCACCTATTCAATTTCGGTTGTTCTTTGCGTTCCAGCCCTTTTACCCATGTTAAATCCGTTTCGTTTCACTTGCGTCGAACGCCTCGAGTCGGCCACGCCCCGATTCTTTTGTTCTGACCATTTGACTGAGCGGTGAGAAGATATCAGAAGAAAGGAATTGAAGGCGTGGGTAACTCGAGGCGTTCGACAAAAGAGAATCGAAACGAAACGGTAGTAAATTGGCTAGGCCTACAGGGCCCCGATAAGTCTTTCGAACTATTCCACAGCCAATCTAAATATGTATAAGTGTAGCGACATCTATGTCGTCACAAATGAACTAATCCTGCATCGCGCAAGTAACATTCGCAGCGCGATTGGAACATATAGAACAAACCCGAAATCATCTATCGGGCAATAGCCCACCAGACACAACACCCGTCTGGTCGGAGGATCCTCCCTTTTCAATGGAGGTATGTGGGACTTTACTCTCAGTTCCACATTCCTCTAAATAAGTACCTATCATGTACTTACCTATCTACTATTTTAATTTTTTCCCGTCTTCTTTTAACTACGGCGTTATGTTTTAGCTATAAAGATACTTAGACCAAAATTCTCAGTATTCGTAATTCAAGACAGCAGGCCAAAATTCCTGAATCCAATGGCCCGGCAGCGTGTCACGTTTGACATAATTAAAACAGTTTGTGTTCAACAAAGGACTCTCAAGGTCGAGGCCGCGGTCACTAGGGCATACTGTTTTTATCAGGGATCCGCAAAAAATATACTTATATTTAGGTAGGTAGCCACGCAATCAATGGAATTAACGGCCAATGGAACTTCATACTAACGTACAATGCGTTCCAAATATGAATAGGATCAATTGCCATGTTGTGACGTCACATCATACTGTCAAATCGAAAAATCAGCAAGTTCAGTACATTTTGACTAGTTAGGTGAACATAAATGTACTGACCAGCAGATTTTTTTTGCGATTTCACTTTTGATCCCATAGGAAAAGTTGTTTTGTTATCATGATACCTACTGTTTGTTATCCATTACGACTACAATATCGGTTACTAATTACCAGTCACCGTATATGTTACAATGAAGATGGTTAATCAATAGATACATGGTTATATTCCTAGCTCTTTCTATGTTAAAAAATAATAACGTCTATAACATATATTCGAAAAGACTCGACAGATTAAAGATATTGTGTTTGTTTTTGATCTGGAATGTTAAAGTTTTGTTATGTTTTAATCAGCTTAATTTTGTGTCGATAAATTGGACGGGAACTCTAATGAGTTTATAATTTGCATCATTAATAATGTAGGGTATTAAGTACTTACTTTTATAAATTCTGAACACAAGTAAAGCGAAAGAAAGAAAGCAATTTTACAAAAAAGCAAAAGAAAATACATTGGCTGGCACATTGTTTTGTATGATTCTTCTATTACTACAGACAAAACAAAACAATAAGGTTACTGTTTTCGCTAGCGTGTCGTAGTTTGTTGACGTAATTTGAGACAAAATGGAGTCGAAGGACGTCCAAGGGCGATGTAAGGACGCAAGGTTAGGATCGGCGCTTTGTTTGGGTTCCGCATGTGTTGAGGGCTTGAGGCCGAATGAAATGGTAGCACGTCACTCATTTGATGATTATGTTTATCATAATTTTGTTGTATAGAGATTGTGTTATATATTTTTATTGTTTTTTTTTTTACTCCCTTATCGTCATTGGTTTGCATACATTTAAACTTACAAACATGTTGTCGCTTCGAAGATGGACCTAGACATTTTTAGAGATAGATATAATTAGTTTATTGTCAGCGTAGCTCGTAGGTATGGTTTTAGTTATATTCGATTTATTTGCTTAAAAGACTGGTGTCCGAATATAAATACGCTATTTATTTAGGTTGGTAACACTGGTGTCGCGCTACTATTGGTCTGTTGCAAACTTTCGGAGCAATGGTGGGGCGACATTACTACATTAGTACTAAACTGCCGAGAGATCGTTCACTTCGTTGGCGAATACATTGTAAGCAACATCTCCTCAGAAAGTACGAATGCTGTGATTATGTTTTGAGGTTACAATACCCTTAAACGTGTTTACTTGAATTTATGTAAATATCTGATTAAATATATATTGGCAGTTATTCAGTTTCTTTGTTGAATTTTTTTTTTAATATATCACTCTTAACTAAAACAACTATGTGTAGGCCATACAAACATTTTTTTTCGCGCGGGAATCGCTCAACTACTGCGCCGATCCTGCCGTATTGGGCATATTTTGGGGTTACTTTTAATAATTCACATCTTCATGGATAAGCTTGTGGCTTCTTTTTGTTAATTTTTAAAACTGCCTTTCCCGTATAAATGAGGGTGCATGAGGAAAGATAAGTAGAGTTCTTGAAAATGTGCGTCGTGACTGAGACAGACATAAAAAATCACTGAGGTGACGATTTAGGCTCGTCCGTAACAGATTGGCTAAAGAAACTGAAATTTAAACAAACATGGTAAAGCGATACAAAAAATTATTGCAGATACTCTATCCAATTTATTCACAACTGAGAGTACTATCCACCTCACCAATAAATCCAAAGAATCGGCAAATTTAAGCGGAAGTACGCAGGGCACATTGCTCACAGAACAGGTTGTCGAAGGGACCGACAGGTTCTGGAGTGGCGACCGCGAACAATTGCTGGAGTCAGATGGATGCGAGACGCATATGACCTGTCATTATGACGACATTTGGGGGATGCCTAAGTTTATCTAGAGATCTTCCAACTAGCTACCAGAATTCCTTTAAAACTTCACATTTCATCGCGTTTTAGAAATCGAAAGTAGCTACGGAACCGTTGCGCAAAAGCCTCGTATCTCATCCGTGTCGTGTTTTGAATTTCCGAATAACCACGAACGGACCAAAGTCCATTGTTTAGATCCTGATTTATATTCAAATGATGCCACTTCGCCAGAAATTATGACCTCTTGTTTTTGGTTTTTGAAAGGAAGGAAATAGGATTAAGTTGACATGTGAATTAATTCATTCTTGGAAGCTTTAAATTGTTTTCAACGTGACTGATGCCACATATAGACATAGCCCGAAGAATCGACCAACTTAAGTGGTAGTGGGCAGGTTGCATTGCTTGCAGAAGATGGTCGAGGAGGCCGAAATATTCTGGAGTAGCGACTGCTTACCTGAAGACGCAGCGTTGGAAGGCAACACAAGGCGGATCGACGATGACCAGGGGCCCAAGTCTGCTATTTTTGTAAATTCGACACTCCAACACAATCCCATTGTCATTTTGCTAAAAGTTCATAATCCGCTATTATAATGGTCGATCATTGGCCGGTTATGGTCTTATAAATGATTGGTGTTAGAATGACTTTGTCGTATTCAGACAATCTAATACCATTAGATTTGTCTGAATAATCACTGATCAAAGGAACTGGCAAAATTTTAGCAGATTACCCCATACGCCAGAAATTAATTTGTAATTATGTACGAGATTACCATTTCTTTCAATGATTGACTATTAAACGGTCATAATGACGCCATTGTATTAGTAGATTACCAAACTTGTCAAAATCAACAATTATGACACCAATTATAGACGATTGTAACACTATTGTAATAGCAGACTTGAGGCCCTGGTGAGGGGCCTATAATGTCTAGCAATGGATGTCTTTTAGCTGATGATGCATTAACATACTTCTGCAAAAAAATGCCAAAAATAAATAATTCTCTTTTCAGGCTTATTTATTAATGATCCTACTACTGGGACTGAGGTAAATTCTGGATTGCTTCAAGTGCCAGTAAAATTATAGATTATTTTGTGTTGTTTTTTTTTTATTATTATTTAAACTAGTGCTTAACTGTGATCCCACCTGATGGTAAGCAGTGATGAGTGCATATTTATGTCAGTTTCAGCAACGGGAAAAATTTTAACTGCTGTATTAATACGAACGAATCATTTAATTACACAAATACCTCTCCATACGTACTAAATCGTTACTCACTTCATTATAATTAACTAGTAACATAATTACAATGTGTTCATCTATACAGGATTGACGTACACACCCACTGACAGATCGTGATAATGAATTAGGTCTTCCGCTTTGAAAATGATAATTATATCAATTGTTTTATTATGGTTTCTATGTTGAAAAGCGAGATGGTGGAATAAAGGATAAAATTAATTAAATCGAGAACATTGAATGGCTTTATGAAACGTGCTATCTTTAATTAGGAGATTTTATATATATTTTTTTAGAGATAAATTATCCAATGTCTTCTCCCGTCGTCGTTGTCGTTCTCCCGCTCTTTGTGGAGCGGGAGGTCGTGTCAGACTGTCACTGACTAAAACCAATCTGGTTCCGTTTAGTTCTCCTTTACATTCTAAGACTATGGCTTTTCTTTTTAGTCTTTTTAGAATATCCTCACGGTCCTACCGGTCGACGACATGGGCTCAGTGAGGACGATTATTATCGGAGGGCGAGCTGCACATTTGACATTATTCGTCTTTTGCCAGTCCGCGCCGTTGCAGTAGATAATTTTATAATGTTCTCACTACTGGGACTCAGGCCTCATATCAAGGAGAGGGAATGGGCCGTAATCCACTACGCGGGCCCAGTGCGGGTTGGTGGATGTCATATGTTTGCGAATTCTGGTGCTAGGCCATGCATGTATCTCAAGAAAACATACTCTCGAGATAAAACGTATTGTACGTTTTTTTTTTTTTTTTTTAAATTGATATGAACCAGTGCTTGAATGCAATCTCTCCTGATGTTAAACACTGATGCAATCGCTGATGGTGAGGCGCACTAGTTTATTAAGAGCCTATTCATTCTAGCCTTGAAGACAACTAAATTATAATCGGACGGGAAGAGCGCAGCAGGCAAACTGTTCCAGTCCTTCGTTGTACGCGGTATAAACGACGATGCGAAACGCTTAGTCCGGACCGTAAAAGTATCAACAACGTAAGGGTTTTTTTATGGTAGGTAAAATCATCCAATGACAAAGCGGGAAATAGTGTTACTGACTAAATACCTACCCTGTTCCATTTATTGCCTTTGCCCCAGAGCCCTTGGTGACATTTTCACATAACCTTTGGCCCCAGTAGGCTTCAGCCCTGCTGGGCCCCTACAGTTTGCTGACAACTCCTTGAGGCGCGTGGGAACAGGACGCGCCGTTGACGGCTTTGGTGATAACAGTTACCGGACGGTCGGATAGCGCGCTACCCATTGCTCGCCGTTCACAAAAGGATGAAGCTAGATAGCATATAGCTTTATCTCTCTTTCTCAATCGCGTGCTTGATATTAACACGACACGGTAAAACCCCACACTATAAACTCGCGATAAATAAGTATACAAAGTAACAGACGGTTGACCGGTCATCATACATTTAGAACGTTATCATTGACCTCTGGCCCCGGCTTATCATAAACAGTCGTTACGAGCAGACAGAAGTTCGGAAGTCAGAACCTCCGTGACCGAAGGGTCGGCTATCGGTGTCACTAAGTCAGTTTGATAAGGTGTTAGCAGTTAGGTGAGAGGCAAGGGCGTAGCTGGTCCCACAGGGTCCCCCTATCAAAAGTCCCACAGGGGCTCCGTATAAAAAAAATGTGTTTTTTTGCAAATGCTTGATTTAACCTACGAGACGGTTGTCGATAACATGTTTAGAATTTTTACCCACGTCGGGGCCCCTGTAGCGCGGGGGCCCCGTAGCTACGCCCCTGGTGTGAGAATTCAGAAAGCAACCATTTCGTATTCGTATGCCATCAATTTGTGAAAGATAAGAACAGAAAGGCGTGACTGGAGGAACGGACAGACATACGGTGATGCACCACAAGTACGGTCAGGGGTCAAAAGTGCAGTTGCACTCTAACAATGCTAAACTGTCTAAAATTTATTTGTAGTGGAAGCCCAATGTTCTGCAATTAGTTTATTCAATATTTTAGATTCTATGCTACAAACTAAATCGGTCATGATCCATTGACCCTTTTTTACAAAGTAATTTTACAAGCTTTAGTGTCGGTATGGTTTTTTTTTTTTTTTTTTTTTTTTGTGGTAGGTAAAATCATCCAATGACGAATCCCGCCCTTGGGTGAGGCGGGAAACAGTGTCAGACTTTTACTGACTAAAAACCTACCTTTCCATTCCTTGCCTTTATCCTGGGGCCTTTGGTGACAGTCTCACATAACCTTTTGGCCCCAGTAGGCTTCGGCCCTGCTGGACCCCTACAGTTTGCTGACAACTCCTTGAGGCGCGCGGGAACGGTGCGCGCCGTAGACGACCTGAGCTCGGACCGGTCTGTTACCGGACGGACGGACAGCGAGCTACCCATTGCCCACCGTCCGCGAGCCCGCGCCTACGGTGGCCGGAAATTGGGATCGGAAACCCGGCGGCGGCAGCGGCGTGTCCGCCTTTGCCTAAGGCGGTCGGCCTCCTCCTTTACTAGCATTACTGCTTCGCAGAAGGAGGCGACCGCCTGCCATTCCTCCTCGCTCCGGAGCATGGCTTGAACCAAGCCCCGGCGCGAGAGATCGCCGCCGATCGCCCCCACGAGGACACGGCGCTGCTCTTCCCAAGCGGGGCACACCTCGACTGTGTGCTCCACCGTGTCCACCGGGCGGTCCGCACAGTGGCGACACCCGGGCGTCGTCTCCGCACGAATCTTGTACAGGTACGGACCGAACTTGCCGTGTTCGGTCAGCACCTGCGCCAAACGGAAGGTGACGACGCCGTGGGGCCTTTCCAGCCACGCCTCAAAGAGGGGCCTTACCGCCTCGATCGTGGCGTGCCCAGCACGAGGTTGCGACAATCGCTCTCGCCATTTCACCATGAGATCCCGCCGGAGCTCTGTCCGCCATGCCGCGACTTGTCGCGGCAGCGGAGTTTCGCCCCGACGTTGCATCTCCACGCGTAGGTCATGCATGTGTGCAAGGACTGTTGCCTCCAAATCCCATGGTGGTAGGCCAGCAAGGAGGCTCGCCGCTTCGCAGGACACCGTACGGTATCCGCGGATCATCCGAATGGCCATGACCCTCTGGCAGGCGGTTAGCCGGGCCGCCACTCGCTTCCGTAGCGATGGCGCCCACACCGGCGCACCGTAAAGGGCCATGGACCGAACGATGCCTGCGTAGAGCCTCCGGCAGGAGGCGTCTGGACCCCCTAGGTTCGCCAGGAGCCGCTTGAGCGCAGCCCCAGTCGCATTCAACCTGGGAGCCAGACGTCGGAAGTGCTCCTTGAAGTTCCACCGGCTGTCGAGGACGAGTCCCAGGTACTTCATCGTCGACCCGACGCCGATGTGAACTCCTCCTACCGTTAATTGGGAGCCCGGAGGTGGCGCGCTCCGAGGGCCGTGAAAACACATGGCCTCGGACTTGTGCAATGCCACCTCGAGTCCCAACTGCTGTATCCTCTCCACGACTGTCGCAACCCCGCGCGTCGCTAGTTCGACCGCCGCCTGGTACGACCGTCCCCGCGCCAGGACCAGCGTGTCGTCTGCGTAACAGACCACGCTGACCCCGTCGGGGAGGTCGGCGCGCAGCACGTAGTCGTACCCGATGTTCCACAAGGGCGGCCCTAGTACCGATCCCTGCGGAACACCGCACGACATCTCTCGCCGTTTCAACTCCCCCTGATGACCGGGGTAGATGATGAACCTGTCCGACAGGTAGGCCTCGATCACCCGACAGAGGTAGTCGGGCACCCGGTGGTACCGGAGTGCCCTACCAATGCAACTCCAGGGCAGGGAGTTGAAGGCGTTGGCGATGTCCAGAGACACCGCCAAGACACACCTGCCCCGGGACACCGCATCCCCCGTCGTGAGGGCTCGCACGCGCATGATGGCGTCCACAGTGGAGCGCCTCCTGCGAAATCCGAACTGGCCGTCCGCAAGATCCGGCCCCTTCCGTGCCAGATGCACGACGAGGCGGTCTGCAATTACTCTTTCAAAGAGCTTGCCCACCTCGTCGAGCAGCACAATGGGCCGATACGCGGACGGAGAGTCCGCGGGGCGCCCCGGCTTCGCGATAAGGACCAGTTTCCCCGTCTTCCAGCGAAGCGGGAACTGGCCCCTATCCATGCATGCGCTGAAGAGCCCTCTCAGTCGAGACCCGAGTTCCTCCATGGCCAGGACCCAGGCTTTTCCAGGCAAGCCATCGGGTCCTGGGGCGGTGTTCTTGGCACTCAGCCTTCGCACCGCCACTCTCATCTCCACCTCGGTCACCTCTGGAGCATTGTTGCCGTCGTTGCCGTCGTGGTCCGCATCGGACACCGCCGCTGGTGGCGGAGCCATAGGCGGGGGAGTATGCTCCCCTCGCGTAGGGAACAGAGCGCTCACCACACCCTCCACGAGCTGGGGCCGGAGACTCTGAGTCAGCGGGGGAGCCCATGGGCGGAGTTTCTCCATCACCATTTTGTATGGGCGTCCCCACGGATCGACGTTCAGAGACTCCAGCCACACGTTGCGGGCCTCGAGTTTGGCCCGCTTTATCTCCGCTCGGAGGGTGCGCTTTGCAGCTCTGTATCCCTCATACAGCTCCGCCTCTATGGCCTCCGCACCCGGTGGACGGGTGCGGCGCCTGCGGTGTCTAGTATACCGGCGTCGCGCAGCATTGCACGCATCGCGCAGTGCCGCAATCTCTGGCGACCACCAGTGTACTTGGCGCCGGGCACGTCCTGGCCGGACTCGGGGCATGGCCGCGTCGCAGATTTGCGACATGGCCACCTGGAACCAGTCCGCCTCGACGTCGATGTCGACAGGCCTGTCCGGTGCTTGCACCCAGGCCTGTACTATCGCGGCTTCCTGGAGCAGGTCCCTGTCCAGCTGCCTCAGCGCCCAACGCGGACCACACGGGGTCTGTCGGACCGGCACGGTCGAGGTCTGGGCGGAGACGTCAAACCGGATGTACCGGTGGTCGGAGAACGTCTCCACCTCCTCTATAACGCGCCAGTCGACGACACGCGGTGCCAGTGCAGGGCTGGCGAACGTGACGTCCACCACCGACTCGCCCTGCATCCGCACACACGTGGGGACAGAACCCCGGTTTTCCTGCCGGCCCTGTCCTAGGGCCCATTCCTCCACCCTTCGACCTCGCTGGTTCGTGAACCGGGAACCCCAAGCCTCGTTCCAGGCGTTGAAGTCCCCGCAAACGACCACGGGGAGGCTGGAGTCAAACCCAGCAACGACGGCATCCAGCTCCAAAAGGGAGCTGTCCAGTTCGGCGAGAGATCTGTTCGGGGACAGGTAGACGCCTACCACCACTATGTCCCCGAACCGTGCTGCCACGCAACCCCGACCTTTCTTGAAGGCCTCGAGTGCCGGGGTACCGGCGGCGGCCGACGAAATGAGTGTCACCGAGCCGGTCAGGTCCTGAACCCAGTCGGCTCTGGGCAGGACAAAGTGCGGCTCGGAGACAACGGCGATGTTGATCGACCACTGCGCCATGCTCTGGAGCAACAGATCCTGAGCGGGGGCGCAGTGGTTGATATTCGCCTGGAGGAGACGTAATGGAGCCGTTATTGACAGTCCATTACAGTCTCCTCCCGGGCCCTCCGTGAGGGTCCTGCCGCGGTGGTAGCGGCGGCGGCGTCTGCGGAGGCGATGGCGGCGGCAGCCAACGGGGCAGCCGCGGCGGTGAGCACCTTCGCGGGGACGGGCCTTGGGACCTTGCCCTTGGCCTTGGCGGGGGGATCGCAGGTCCTGCTCCCAGCCCGGTGGTCGGCCGACTTGCCTGCCGCCGCACATGCGTAGCAGTGCGGCGCTGCACTGCAGGTATCGGCCTTGTGGCCGGGCTGACCGCACTGGAAGCAGCGGTCGCTGCGATCTTCCTCCGCTGCGCAACAGACCCCCACGTGGTGGCCCACGTGGCAGCGATAGCAGCGCAGCGGTCTGGGCTCCAGCAGCTTGACTCGCGCGGAGACCCAGCCCACCAGGAGTCGCTTACCCTCCCCGGTGATGCTCCTGGCCGCTGACAGGGGGCAGTTTACAGTAACCGCCCCCATGCCAGTGCCGTCAACACGGATGGTGCCTGCCCGGACCTGATCGGCAGGGCAACCACCCGTCCTGGCGACAGCGGCCACGACCTCCTCGACCTCGACGGAATCGTCCAGGCCCATAATGCGCATGTCGACGCATCTTGTGGGCCTGGACACCCGGACCTCCTCCGCATCCAAGGACGCCCTGATTTTTTCAGCCAGGGCGTCTGCGGTGGGGCCGCTGTTGGCTCCGGGGACCTCCAACATCAGGGCACCAGTTGCGGTATGCCGCATCTGGAAGCCCCCGGTGATCCCGAGGTCGGTGAGGTTCACCGCCCGCTTCGCCTTACGGAGGACCTCGCCGTAGGTCGCACCCTTTTTCGCTGCCTCCGGCTGCAGTGTGATAACTACAGCCGTGGAGCGCGGGGTGCGAATCCTGGCCGCGAGGGCCGTCCGCTTCCGCAGCTTTTGCCGCTCACGCCTCCTGGCAGCCCGAGCCGCCTTGCCAGCCTGCTTTTTGGCTCCGGCCACTTGCCATCCGGCTTCGGCCGGAGGATCTGCAGGTTGGGGAGGCGGTCTAGGCCGCCTGCTTGCCGCCACAGCAGGGGCTCCCGCCGCCTTTGTGGCCGGTGCCGGCTTGCCCTTCTTAGGGGCAGCAGCAGGGGTTGGCCTCACCTGCTGCTGTTTCTTGGCCTGTGGGGCCGCTCCGGCGGGGTTCGCGACCGTGGCCACGCGCCTGGTCTGCCCTGACGGGCCCGCCTTGGGCGCAGCCGCCGAGGCCGCGGCGGCAGCGTATGACGCCGCCCTTCGCTGGCCGGAGGCCGCTAGTGGGGGGAGTGTCGGTATGGTGCAACTGCACTTTTATTTATTATTATTATTATTTATTTATTTCTTTATTGTACACCTTACCTTACTTTTGAGCCCTGACTGTACATAGTAGACATCCCAGCCTACAAAACGTTTTGGGAACACATTCAGTGTGCGTACAGCTAAGGAGTGGAATCCTCTACCAGAATCTGTTTTGCGTGGTCGAATTTCTAGGATAACATAGACTTCTTTTGACTGAGTTAGAGACTCCTGTACTTTATAGGATCTATACGAGGCCAATATTACAGCTGGACAGCTTGCCAATTACTGGTCAAAAAAAAAAATATGCTTGATAACATCGACACAAAAAGAAGAAAAAGAAAATTAAGACTGAGACACTACCTACCTAATGGATATCTTTAAAGATACCTTCCGTCACGTACCTACGCTCAATCTTCTGAATGCCCTGATTGCTCAGGAACCTAAATTCGTCATATTTTTCTATAACACTAAAGAAATCACTACATAATATAAAACAAAGTCGCTTCCCGCAGTCTGTCCCTATGTATACTTAAATCTTTAAAAACTTTAGATTTTGAAACAGATGTTTATCCTTGAATAGATAGTGATTCAAGAGCAGGTTTTTATGTATAATACATGCATAATATACCACCATTGCACCCGTGCGAAACTGGGGCGGGTTGCTAGTAAAATTAAAATTGTTAGTATCAAAGTTTTTTTGGTTCATACTATAAGTATAGCAATTGGTAAATAAATAAAATGAAATAAGAGTTATCAGCAAGACTGTAGGGACACAGCAAGGCTGATGTCTCCGAGAACCACGGGTTTTTTAATAGTGTTACCATGGCCTTGGAACGAAAAGAACTGAAGGATACAGATGGGTTTTAGTCAGTAAGGGAGAGAACTCACTAAGCGGTTTTTTTCCACGGCCGCCACGGCAGAGAAAACGGCTATTTTAAACTTACGAGGCGGTTAATTCGCCGCCGACACCGCCGCCGCGACGGCTGCGATTTTCGACCGCAAGCCGTCGGCTTATTGGGCGCGGTCGCCGCAGAGCGTACGGGCGCAAACCGCGTTATGAAAACTGATTTAATTTTTTACATTATATTTGCATTCTACAGAAACTGCGGGCCTGCTACCGTGGCGGCTGCGGGGGAAAACTGCTTTGTGAGTTCTCTCCCTTAAAGTCTAACACGTCCTCTTGCTCTTTTCTAGACCAGACGAAGATTAATGATAACCCAGCTCAAAAAAAAAGAAAAAAAAGTGTCACAAGACTCGTTTGGTTACCAAAAAATATTGTGTATAAAATCATTAGTTTCCAATTCCCAAAAACCAGCTAAAAGGACAATGCAAAGATTCACTCTAACAAATAAATCAAGCACCATTTCAACTCGCAACAAAACTTGTGTGGACATGTTTTAATGGTGTTTAATACCGGAATGAACAATGCTGGATATTACGTAGCTTGCAGTCAACAGCAGCTGAACAATAGCTGAGATTCGTTAGTGATACGCAAGCTGTTGCCACTACTAGGAGAACTCGAATGTTGGTTAACAGAAACCACTTGAGTTTGAAAGTAGGTACCTATGAAGCGGATAAAATTATCAAAGATGAGTGAAATAGGCAGTTTTTTTATTATTATTGATAGGCTCGCGTTTGACCACTATCTCAATTGATTGTAAGCGATGATGTGGCTGACAATGAAGCACGCTTGCCTAGAAAAAACCTATTCACTCTTGACTTTGACTCAAGACCCCTAGATTGTAGCTATCAGGAAACTCAGACTCCGGCAGGGAATTCCAGTCCTTAGCTGTACACATAATGAATGTAATCCCAAAACGCTATGTACGTGTAAGTGGGATGTCTACCATGTACCGATGGCGTAACGCTGTTATATTAAAACAGAAATTTATTTTAAAATCTCTTGCAAATGATTTCTCCCGCTGTGTCTGACTAAAACCTACCTGTATTCTTTAGTTACACTTTCCATTCTACCTACACGGCAAATGTTTCAAATGTTAACGCAGCCCCAGTGTTATTGAATGACTTTCCCCGACAAAAAAAAAAAAACTCTCAAATGGTATCGGACGGGCCTCGCCAGCCGCATACATTTATCGCTGAACAAGTCTGACCACTGTGGGTGCTACAACGAAGTTGTGGGACGAAGTAGACACATACAGAGTGTGGAAAAACGCGAAAAGGTGCGGGAAACAAGTTCTCAGAAGATCTTAGAAAAGACCCAGGAGGTACTGGTAGAGGTGAATATTCAAGAGGAGCCCGCGATATTCAAATTATAAAAAGTTTTTTTGAAATCTGCAGAACAGTATCGGATAGTGTGGCAACAAAACTTATAATAGCGGTAATGACATGACAACTATACTCATTAAAATCATTATCATAACTGTCGGAGACAATGTAAAATGCCAAATTGTACATTTTAGCTCTTTTCTTAGAGAGCTATGTTAATGCGAATACATATACATATTTTTTTTTTACCTTAATGAACTGCACATTAAAAAAAACTAACTTACAAACGGTTTGAACCCCGGATCATTCACCTTAAATAAAAGGTAGTGTTACAAATTTCTTCAACTTGAACTCATTTTTATGAGTTTTTCTATCTTAGTAAAGGATTATGTGCATACGATTGCTGTTGAACAATACTCTATGGGTCTTTGTTTCAAGCGCTCTATAGCCGAGTCTGTACCGTATAGGTAGTCGCCCAAAATGGTGTAGTAAGTTTAAGCAAACACTTATAGGGGTGGACAGATCTCCAAGTTGTGAACAATTGGTTCAAGCCAATTGTTTTAGAAACTGTTATTTGTTGCTCCGTTACCATGTTACATCTAAATACTGGCTTGTTGATCTAGTGGTTAGTGGCTGACTGCTATGCCAGATGGTTTTTTACCATCCAAGACAAATGTTTGCGTGATGAGCACGATCATTTGATCATGACAAGTCTGTACACATTTTGAAATATATAGGTATGTTCATGAGTTATCTAGTACTTATAGTATAAATTGTGCTTAGTTTCGGACTTGACAGCGTTGAGTGATAGTTGTGTAATACTATTTTAATATTATTGTGAATAATAGAGCATCTTAAACATTGACAATGACAGGTATAATCTACGACAGACAAACCTAAGGTTTAAAATCTGTCAGATCTAAGCAAACTGATAATGTAAAAAGCGCAAAAAAAGGATCTTTACTACCGATGGATTTTTGCCTTCAAGGGACGAGCGGATTTTTTTTTAATATAGCTGATACTACAGATGTCGTCCTATCAAATGTTATAACCATCATCATCATCATCATTTAAGCCAATAGACGTCTATTGTTGGATAAAGGCCTCCTACAAAGTATCGCTACAACGACTGGTCCTGTGCGTGGCGTATCCATCAGGTTCTAGCGAGGGTTAGGTGAAAATGAAACACGGGGCCCTGGAACCAAGGCAGGGAAGGAACAGGGTAGGTTTTTAGTCAGTAAGAGTCTGACACTATTTCCCGCTCCGCGAAAGTACGGGATTTATCATTAGATGATTTTACCTACCTGATGGTAAGCGGTGATGCAATCATTGATGGTGAGGTGCACTAGTTTATTAAGAGCCTATTCACTCTAGCCTTGAAGACATCCAAAACGCGCAAGGAAAAGTCTTCATATTTAACATGGGTACTTGTAAAACGTTAGAAGTTAGTACACGGTTCCAACCAACCAACCAATTATAATAATATAATAATATTTCCACAACTATCACACAACACCGTCTAGTCCCAAGCTAAGCAGAGCTTGTGTTATGGGTACCAGACAACTGATAAATATACTTATATATTTCTAAATACATACATATTATAGATAAATAACACCCAGACACAGAACAAATGATCATGCTCATCATACAAACATTTGTCCTGGGTGGGAATCGAAACCACGACCTCCGGCATAGCAGTCAGGGCCACTAACCACTAGGCCAACAGGCCAGTCATATGGTCAATTATGGTTGGAAACAAACAATTAGAATCATGCACTAACTTCCAAGGTCTTCTCTTCTATGGAGAAAATTTAGGAAACTCCACGGTTACTCTTATAAATAAAAAAAATAGCACACAAAATAACTCAAAATAAATTTAATATCTATATGAATAAATAGGTTAAGTTATATTGTAATTTTATGCAAAGAATGGCAAAACGAGCCGAGCAAGCTGCGACATTGGAACGTCCAATCATTTACTCATTATTTATTTATGGCAATAAATAAGAGAATTTAGGGTAAGGATAATATGTCAAGAGGAAACCGGCATGTCCTAGAACTAAAAATTTGAAGATATGTGTCACCCGGGGCCCTGGGGCGAAGGCGATGAATGGAACAGGGTAGATTTTTAGTCAGTAAGAGTTGGACACTATTTCCCGCCCCACCCAAGGGCGGGATTTGCCATTTGATGATTTTAACTACCATAAAAAAAAAACCAACCTGCACTGGGCCCGCGCGTGGAGTACGGCCCATTCCCTCTCCTAGAGAGGAGGCCTGTGTCCCAGCAGTGGGAACATTAAAAAGGCTTATGATGATGATGATGATAATAACATATTATGTTATGAACTTTACCACCTTGTCGGAACCATGACACGGCTGAAGATAGTCCACGGTACCTTTAATATGCACTTCTCTGTTTGCCACATGCCGCTTAACAAATTTAATTTCTCAATGAAGAAAACAGAGTCTCCCAATTGTTTAGTCTGTGGTACAGTAGAAGACGTTTATCACTTACTGTACATATGTTTAAAAAATAAAACGGCACAATTAGAGTTCATCTCTTCTTCTCTGTCGTTTCGCTCTTGGCAGAGCGGTCGTGGTCACGTTGAGGCGTCCACATTGGTGATAGAGGCGGACACAGCTTTCTTAACGATCTCCCGCCATCTCTCTCTGTTGGAAGTCTGTCGGGCGCAGTCTGACACGCAGTTACCCACTGCGGATTTCACCTGATCAGTCCATCGCATAGGCGATCGGCCGCGCAATCTGGTTCCCTCCACTTTTCCTTGTACGACTAGCCGCTCTATTGAGTTGTTATCGCGTCTAGAGACATGGCCAAAGTACTGCAGTATGCGCGTCTGTACTATGGTCGATAGACGCTTTGTGATGCCGAGCTCCTGAAGTATGGACACATTGGTGCGGAACTCTGTCCAAGATATGCCGAGCATCTTCCTCCAGCACCACATTTCTAGGGCATCTATCTTTCTCTTTTCAAACTCACGCACTGTCCATGTCTCCGCCGCATAAAGAAAGAAGAGTTTAGAGTTCATAAGGAAACATAAATTAAACAGAGGTGACATTCGAGTATTTCAGAGTTTTTATCTAGTCCTACTTCAGAAATATCTATTGAGCTTTATAAATTCTGTATGCTATAGAGCAGTGGTAGGTCGCGGGTTCAAACCCGGCCAGGCACATTACTTTGTGTAATTTATTTCATCACCACTGCTCTTAAAACGGTGAAGGAAAACATCCACCAACCCGCACTGGGCCCGCGTGGTGGATTACGGCCCATTCCCTCTCTTAGAGAGGAGGCCTGTGTCCCAGCAGTGGGAACATTAAAAGGCTGATGATGATGATGATGATGATGATGATGATGATAGATCCGTAAGAGCCTTAGTTTAGTATCTAATGTAAGACATACACATAAGTTATAATGAAGCTATCATAGTCGAATTACGACTAAAGCCTCTAAAACAAATAAAGAGAAAAAGAACCATTATGAAGAGCCTATACGGAGGAAGACGAGATAGTAGCTCACCAGTCGTTTGCTGGATTCAGGGCATAGTTATTCTATTGGGCTGAGTTATTCCAGGTTCCCTCCGTGAAATACGCGTGAAATAATCAGTATCGAGGTGCTGTTGGCCTCTCTTTTTTAAATCAATATAAACTAGTGCTTGACTGTAGTCCCACTTGATGGTAAGCAGTGATGCAATCGTTGATGGTGAGCACTGTGAGTGCGTACTAGTTTATTAACAGCCTATTCACTCTAACCTTGAAGACTCTCATTCCTACACCATCATCATAACTCTCATCCACACACACACACACACAAACACACACTCACTCTCATCATAACACTCACGCACACAAAATTTAACTGGAATTCGATATGAGTATTTATTATTAAGTACCACTTTTAAATTATTTTTGCTTTTATTTTTATTTTATTTTTTTTCTTATGTTCGTGTTTATGTTTTATTTTTAAAATACTTGTGTCGTTCTCTTCTTTTTTTTTAATCATAACTTCACTATTTGTTTGATTTTGTTTTATAATCACCATGTATATATAGAATAATCACCTTTTGTATATATAGAATATGTACAACTCTGATCCCCATGATACAGACTGACATCTAGTTTGGGGATCACCGTTAACAATCATGTGTAATGTATTTGATTATTATTAATAAACTTATTATAAACTTATTATTAGACACCTAAATTATAATCGGACGGGAAGACCGCACCAGGCAAACTGTTCCAAACCTTCGATGTACGCGGTATAAACGTATGAGCAAAATGCTTAGTCCAGACCGTAGAAGTTTCAACAACGTAAAGGTGGATATGCATACTGATGGTTGGGCAGTCTTCACAAGATGGGTACTTGAATATGGACGACGCCGCCGGGGTCGACCTGGGAAGAGGTGGCGAGAAGACCTGGACGCCTACCGCAAGGGCTGGTTGGAGGTGGCCCGAGAGAAAAATACCTGGAAGGAATTGGGGGAGGCCTTTGCCCAGCAGTGGGAAAGCATAGGCTATTAAAAAAAAAGGTGGGTATTCCATAAGGAACTGGGGTCCCATCCGTACGCGAAATATGCACTTTTGGCGTAGAGTTGCAGACACCAGTCTGATATACAATACAATACACTTTTACATATTGTCAAAAATAAAGAATAAAATGTAGTGTATTTATTTTTGTCGTTATCATTAGTTTCAAGGACAGGTTGTGACTAAGTATTTTATTATCTTAATGGCAGTTCAATGTAGACATTGTCCTTTATCTGAAACTTGTTCTTTAATTATTGGTTACTGGGTCAGTGTTATTTTGTAACAAGAACGTAAGTATGTTAACAAATTACTGTTTTAGATTTTTTTTTTGTAATTAGTTGGAATTTCTTTTTGATGATTTCAATCTCACGTACACAAGATAACCAGAACAGAAAAACTGTCTGAAGGACAAACAAATATTTGCCGCGGACGGCGAGCAATGAATACCTCGCCGTCCGACCGTCCGGTAACCGTCCGGATCGAACCCGAGTCGTCGTCGACAGGTGGTGTTCCACGCGCGCCTCAAAGGCATGTCAGCAATACCGTAGAGCCCCAGCAGTGGCCATGGGTACGCTTCCGAAATGGACACCCAGAGTACTGGAGATTAGGCAAAAAAGTTGTTTTAGTCAGTAAAAGTCTGACTCGTCCGCCTGTTCCGCCCTATAGCGGGAGAAATCACTGGATAGGATATATCATTATAAAAAAAAAGAATGAAAAGACATACCAATATTTATTGCGCATAAGAATCGAACCCGTGACACGCGTTGCAATAGCTCAATCACGCCACCCAACCCTACTTCCTTTCTGCACCTTCATAAAAAACCCCTACAAACAGACAATAAACCTATGGTTCTGCACGCAAAGTTAAAAAATCACTGGACCAGACTGCCCAAAACTGGTTTAAACCAGTTTACTTTCGATACATTTTTTCACCCAATCGGTCACGGTTGCTATTGACCGGGTTTTACGAGCAAGGTTATTAATTCGATGTTTACAAGGACATATCTGTTGTTATGAGAAACTGAGCCGAATGTTATGTTATTGTGTTTTATTATATTCTGTCAATATCCACAAACTAGCTCTGAGCCCACGTGGTGTATCACGGCCTATTCCCTCTCCTAGAGAGGAGGCCTGAGTTCCAGCAGTGGGTACATTATAAGGCTGATGCTATGCTATGCTATGCTATATTCTATCAATATTACCACAAGCTGTCTCCCACAGTTTGAGCTGCTTCTTTGGTTATTACTCCACTTCCGTGAGTCTTAGCTTGATGATATAGCCCAGGGATGGTTAAACTTTATTAAAGGACTTGCTTTTACCAGCAGCTTTGTCTCTTAAGCCTTGCTTTTACCAGCAACTTCGCCTCTTAGTGTTCGATTACGGAGACGCGGCGCGTTGCGCGGCGCGTCGGGCTGGCCGTCGTACATTGCCATATGTTTGTGTTTGCGCGAGCGATGACGCGGCCCGCTGCTGCAATGTAAGACGAAACGCCCAACGCGCCGCGTCTCCAACAACTTTGCTTGCTTTTACCAACAACTTCGCCTATTATAAGCAAAGAGTGACAACTGCTTGCCTACTTCCTGTAGGTACACAGTATTCAAGATATTACACAAGGAGGACTCTCTAGATGCGAGATTTATGTTTATTGGTTTATGTATGTATTAATGATGAAGCCTCATAAGAAGCTCCATTGCAAAAGATTATCTAAAAAAAGACCTCATAGGGAATCAAACTCAAGACATTACAATCAAGAAAAAAAGTAAAGAATAAATCAATCATAAATCATTTATTTATTTGGTACTAGCTTTTGCCCGCGGCAGCTCTACCCTAGTTCACCCTACTTTATCCTATCGTACCCAAGAACCTTTTCCTGACAATAACAGACACAACAAAACAGTATTTAAATGTCAGAAAAAAACAAAATTAAATTACAATATTACTAAATCAAATTCGAAACAAGATACACCACTTCTTTACCATAACTCAAAAAATCGCTTTTCTAAACCATAAAAATTTTTGTTATCATACGATATCCATCATAACTAATTTTAATATATCCTTTAATATAAACAAAGAAGATAATTTAAATAAGACCTCTGTATCGAAGGTCGCGTCTGTTGCCAGCTACTGATGCCAACTATTCGGTTAATTGAATGCTTCCTTAAGAAGTAACCTAATTGGTATGCGTAACGTGACGTCCATTTTAGCATTGTAATATAAGACCTCTTGCTATCGTCTGCTACCCTAGTAGGTACTTTCATATCTTGTTAAACATCAGTGTCATTATAAATTTTAGTGTTGGGTTTATCGTTTGAGTGTAGGTTTACTGCTTTTTTGTTATGCATTCCTGGTACTATCGTTTCGTGACCAGACGGCTGGTTCGATTTTTTTCCAAAGAATTAATATTGATATTCAACATGGCAATGCTGCCAGTTTTCTGGGTACAAATCGCAACATAAGTTTCTACATAAATCTATGTAAATATTAAAGTTAAAAAAAAAAAAAACGGAAAGAAAAACTAAACTAGCGCGCTTCACCATTAACGATTACATCACTACTATAAAGGTATCGTCAGTCAAGCACTAGTTTATATCAACTAAGAAAAAGTTTCAGTCTACATACCCATAATAATAGAATATTTTGAAAATATTATAATGAAAACTGTATTTTCCATTATTCACACCAAACTATACTTATAATAAATCTGTAAAAGTAAAAATTCTGCACATTGAAAGTATCAAAAAAATAAATGGCAGCGGGTGTTACTAGGCCGACACCGAACCCAAAAATGTGATTAAAAAAAATTTTTGTCTGTCTGTCTGTCTGTCTGTCATCACGCAAAAACTACCGGTTCGATTACGATGAAACTTAGTATAATTATTCTTTAATATCCTGGGCACCACACTGGGTACTTTTTATTCCGGAAAAGTATATACATTAAAAAACAAACTTAATTTTGCGGTTCGATCCCTAGACCCGATTACTGTACCAACCGCAAATAATAAGTCTGTCGTAGGTTACGTCACCCATTTCTATTGTAATTAGCCACAAAGGGCCCGCGCCGGGACAGAAGTATTAATACCGGTATGCTCGATAGATAACGTTCTACACAAATAGCACTTTACACAAAAAACTCATTGATAAGTTTCGTCGTTCACGCGAACGAAGTTGCGGGCACAGCTAGTTAAGTAATAATGATTGGACCCAATCAATTCATAAAAGGAAGTCAAATTTTCTACATCAGTGGGGTTGAGGACCATATTCCTCCGTGTTACATGAGTACCGTCTTACTGGAAACTCTTCAACTGGTCACGAGGACCTTTCACTTTAGGCTCAAGGCCTTACCGGACGGCGACTGCCGTATTCATTGCCACAAAGGGCGAACCGTGCACCATATTTCAATGGGCTAACCACTCGACTCTAGGTCGAGACACGAATTGCAGACTCGGCTGCACACATTATCCACAATAGCTTTTCCGACCATAGCTTATTGCTTCAACACCAGGAATAGGTTCAGAACAGCCCTACTCCTGACCACTGTCTTACTGTGTAGAAACGGACCTCCCGTTTGTATTGTGCGAAATAACATACCAGTGCTAATCGACAAGAAAACTTTAATAGCGCGATGTAGAACTATTTCAATTTCCAACTAAACTATTAATAAATACAAATAGAATTGATTTTTCTTATATACTAGAATCAAATTGGAATCTTTTGACGTCTGAAAAAGTTGAAAATATCAAAGGTTTAAAAATAATTTTGTGAGGGACAGGGATGGACATATACGGATCGTCGCGATTGCGAAAAGGACGGCAAATAAAACACGTAAAGAGAGAACAACTCGCCATTGTGCTGCCATCTCTTATCACACCGCGTAACTACGCGTCCCTAAAGTGACCTTTATAAAAATCTGTTTTTATAGACAAATTGTAAATAGCTATATTTCAGTGAATATAAATATTTTGACGCATAAATGAAGGCTAATTAATTAATTTTATTCATTAATGTACATAATATTTGCTATTACAAACATGAATTGTTAAACATTTTCCTTATTGACTACATTACATAATTTATAATACATAATTATTCATTTCTTTTGTCATTTTCATCTATAAGATTGTGAGAAAGGGTGTGATAAGCAAGACTCTATGGTGGAAAGGCTCGAAACTAAAATGTGTATTTGATAACAATATAATGATAAGATAAAACATTAGCTTATAATACCTATACGTTGAATTATTACAATGATATGTGGTCGTTCGATGTTTTTCTAAAAATCTCTACCTATTATTTATATTTGGAGACTCTTGTATTTTTTTCAAAAATGTCATACTTGCTCCAACCTTTAAAAATATTTAAAAGAAATCTTAGATATGTTTTGAAGTATCAAAATATAACAAAATTAATTTATATCTACAAGTTACGCTCAGAGAGCAGTGATGGCCCAGCGGTAACGGCCCCGACTTACGAGTTATGAGTTGCGGGTTCAAACCCAGCCAGGACGTATTACTTTGTTTATTTCAAAACCGCTACTCTCAAAACAGTGAGGGAAGGGAAAACATCGTGAGGAAACCGGCATATCTTAGAACTAAAAAATCGTACACATGTGACACCCACCAACCCGCACCGGGCCCGCGTGGTGGATTACGACCCATTCCCTCTCCTAGAGAGGAGGCCTGAGTCCCAACAGTGGAAACATTATAAGGCTGATTATGTACAATTATAATACATATTAATCTTTGTAAATGAAACAAATGCGTATAAGTTTCACCAGATTACACAGGAACAAATATACTGACTTTTATGATGTTTGATTTATTGGATTTGTCTCCGCTCCAAATAGTAGAATATAATATAATAATATATTCCACAACTATCACACAACACCGTCTAGTCCCAAGCTAAGCAGAGCTTGTGTTATGGGTACCAGACAGCTGATATACATACTTATATATTTCTAAATACATACATATTATAGATAAATAACACCCAGACACAGAACAAATGATTGTGTTCATCACACAAACATTTGTTCTGGGCGGGAATCGAACCCACGACCTCCGGCATAGCAGTCAGGGCCACTAACCACTAGACCAACTATCGCAACCTCGTTCGGGGCGCGCCACAATTGGGGCGATAAGGCCCATCCTTGAGGCGTGGCTGGAAAGACCTCACGGCGTTCTCAACTTCCGCACGACGCAGGTGCTTACCGAACACGGAAAGTTCGCTAAGTACCTGTTCCGGATTCGTGCGGAGGATTCGCCCGGGTGTCGCCACTGTGCGGAACATCCGGAGGACACGGTGGAGCACACTGTAGAGGTGTGCCCCGCCTGGGCGGAGCATCGCCGTGTCCTCGTGGGGGCGATCGGCGGCAGCGATCTCTCTCGCCGGGCCTTGGTTCAGGCCATGGTCCGTAGTGAGGAGGGATGGCAGGCGGTCGCCTCTTTCTGCGAAGCAGTAATGCTAGCAAAGGAGGAGGCCGACCGCATCAGGCAGAGGCAACGGGGCGCTCGCCCCAGCCGCCGCCGGGATTCCGATCCCGATTTCCGGCCACCGTAGGCGCGGGCTTGCGGACGGCGTGCAATGGGTAGCACGCTGTCCGATCGTCCGGTAACCGACCGGACCGAGCCCAAGTCGTCGACGGCGCGTTCTGTTCCCGCGCGCCTCAAGGAGCTGTCAGCACACCGAAGAGGCCCAGCCTGCTAACTGCAGGCAGGCAGGGTCGAAGCCTACTGGGGTCATGGGTTAGTTCCGAAAGGAATGCTCGACCCCGGCACGATAGGCTACGTAGGAACGGGGTAGGTTTTTAGTCAGTAAGAGTCTGACACTACTTCCCGCTCCGCCCAAGGGCGGGATTTGTCATTGGATGATTTTACCTACCATAAAAAAAAAAAAAAAAAAAAAAAAAACTAGACCAAGAGGCCAGTCAAAAGAATAACTATTAGAATTTCGGAAAGAAACACGTAAAAAAAACCGGGAATGTGCGAGTCGGATTTGCGCACTGAGGGTTTCGTACAAACCTACCTATGAAAATAATTTCCCGAGTCGAGTCTCGAAGTTTTTTCCGAATCGCAAAATACACTATTTTGGTGACATAACCACCAACTTACAGTTTTTTCCCTGTATTTGTGCTATAAAACCTTGCTTCATGCCAAATTTCAGGATTCTAGGCCAACGGGAAGTACCCTATGAATTTTGATTCCCTTAACAGTGTCGAAATGTAAGTTTTTTGCGACATAAACGGCCGCACCTTTTTTGTCATTTCACAGCTTCAAGGGACCAGTAACTTAAGTACGATTTTGATTTCAACTCGATACCTCCACGCGTTCCCGAGATAAAGGGTCTTGATAGACAGACAGACGGACAGACAATAAAGTGATTCTTTTTAAGGGTTTCGTTTTTTCCTTTTGAGGTACTGAACCCCAAAAACACCTAACCTAAGAGAATTTGAGTAAAATTTCAGTGTTTAATTGGGGTGTGTAGGATATGTGTATTATTTCAATATAAAACTAGAAATGTTGTAAGGTCACTACAAGCTAGCAACTGCTCTCTAGTTTCCGACGACTTAGTGTCCAGAGGCCCTACCGCGAGGTCTAAAAGCGACTCGTTGACTTGACTGGCTCGTGTTAGTGGCCCTGACTGCTATGCCGGAGTTCGTGGGTTCGATTCCCACCCAGGACCAATGTTTGTGTGATATGCACGATCATTTGTTCTGTGTCTGGATGTAATTTATCTATAATATGTATGTATTTAGAAATATGTATGTATGTTTATCAGTTTTCTAGTATCCTTTACACAGGCTCTGCTTAGCTTGGGATTAGACGGCGTTGTGTGATAGTTGTGGAATATTATATTATTATTAAATTTAGGTCGTGTTTAATTGGTATTAAAACCTAGTAATGGTCCCGAAACTATATTAGATCGAGTTTTGGAATAAGGCGGTATATGTTTAAAACAATAAATCACTACATTCATTAACTGTTAGGCGGTACGAAATTCGCAGCGTCACCTAGTACTTAATTTTTTTTTTTAATTGATATGAACTAGTGCTTGACTGCAATCCCACCTGATGTTAAGCAGTGATGCAATCGTTGATGGTGAGGCGCGCTAGTTTATTAAGAGCCTATTCACTCTAGCCTTATAGACACCTAAATTATAATCAGACGGCAAACTGAATAAAAATAAGATTATACTTAAACATAGCTGGTAATATAAATGGTCTCTTGGACTCCAATTCAACTAACGATCTGTTTGCGGATGAATGGAAGACGATTTTATTGGCATGTCAGAAGTACTGTGAGAGGGATTGATGTATGAGTATAACTTACATATCTCGTTAAATTTTTGTGTTTTGTTATATTTTTCCTTTTTTTTAAGTTTGGTTAGTTACTGTAATTGGTTGTAAGACCGTTGTAATTAATAATAAAATAAAAATAAAATAAATAGCTATAAATAAATAAAAGCAAAATTATTTTTTAAAAAAGGAGTCAATTTGTCTACTGCAGTGGGGTGGAGGACATATATGCCTCCTTTACATGCCCCGACGCACTGAGGACTTCACAAATATCGAGTTATTTCGGGGTCGTCTGGCCTCAAAGGCTTTTATTGCTTTTCATAGCTTCACATTGCCGACAGGCTTCACATTGCCCATTTAGGGTCATTTATCTCATGACGCAGAACCAGCTGCATTTTCAGACGCAATAGCGTTCATATATAGCGTATTGCTCAGAGTTAGGGTGGGTTTTCAACAGCCCCACCTCGATCACTGTCTGACTGAGTAGACACGGACTCCCGTAGGAACCAAGCGAAATATCGCAGTGGTGTTTCGAGTGACGAAAACTTTGCTTGCGCGATTTAGGCCGCTATTGTTCTCGTGTTGGCAAGGGTCGGTTTTTTTGGCGATCCCTTTTTTTTGTAAGATTGTTGCTGTTTTGAAGGGTCTTGACCAGTATGGCATGCCGTTTTTGTTATATAGTTTACAAGAAAAAAAAAATACAGGTAGTTCTGGATTACACAATATCACAACAGATTTTTTTTTGGCGGCTAGCGTGGTCATTTTTTTTAATATTTCACAACTGTCACATAACACCGTCTAGTCCTAAGCTAAGCAGAGCTTGTGTTATGGGTACCAGACAACTGATAAACATACTTATATATTCCTAAATACATTCATATTATAGATAAATAACACCCAGATACAAAAAAAAATATCATGTGCATTACACAAACATTTGTTCTGGGTGGGAATCGAACCCACGACCTTCGGCATAGCAGTCAGGGCCACTAACCACTAGACCAACAGGCCAGTCGAGTCGAAATGATTAACTGCGTGTTTTCTGCAACAAATATTAGTATGGCTTACAAATTGTAGTTCTGAATTTGAGTATCTTGTATGAGTAATTCCTAGTGCGGGGTAGTCTTTTTCATAAAAGAAAAAAGATAAGATAGCCTGACAGATAACCTAACAGATATTCGAAACAAAGAAACGGGGAGTTTTAACGGGGAGTAACTCTGAAAAGTATTTTTTAATCATTTGAATACAATTTAGATGAATTGCTTCGATCGAAATTCGATTGTTTTTATTATTCAACCAATAAATAATAAATTAATTTAGTTTCAATAGAAAGACAATAGGTGTGCTGACACCGGCGTTCGCTTGGGGCTTGAGTAATTAAAAATTAAATGTAGTGTAAAATACACGTGAGTATGTATTGAAACGCCTATTTTACTTATGTTTAACAAAACGCAGGTAAACAAGACATCTACTTTCACATTGATGTTGAGATAAAAGTGAAACCACAATGTAATAATAAGAATTAAAACTAATTAATTAGAGAGATAATTTAAAAACAAACGTTATATACGTTACGATCGGTCATTGATCTGAAACGTATTATGTCGGATCCGGCGTTGATTTGTTGACAACAAAACAAGGCACGCCATCTAGTGGCAACTAGAAGAAATAGTGGTGGCGCGCCTAGACCTTTGGCCTAGATAGAGTCAGCCGTTTCCGCTTTGGCTACGAGCTTGGGGAGGGAGAATCTGCGGAGTACAACGGACACTCTCAGCCAGGCCGTCACAGAGTCAAGACGTTCTGAAACTGTCCGTTTTGTTGTTTGTACCTACCTAATAACAGTGCACTGTACCGAAATGTATTGAGAAGTAAACTGATTAAGTTCCTAACCGTTTTTCTTCATTGCACGATACCCACGTAGGTCCACCTGGTAGATGATCAGAGCTCGAACCATCCTGAACGAGCCGACATATATATTAATATGGACATTGCTCCGGGACTAGTTGATTATTAATGCTTCAATCGAAATTCGATTGTTTTTATTATTCAACAGATAAATAATAAATTAATTTAGTTTTGGTACCATCCTTTAAATTTTGAATTGAGTAGTAATAATATCACTACCAACATTAACAATATATAATTTAATCCGGAAATACCGGAGTTACTTTCCCGACAAATGGCTTATCCATGTTATTCTTTCTGTGTGCATTTATGGTACAAGTACCCGAAATCAATTTACCTACGCCGATCACTGATTATCACACAACGCCATATAGTGCCAAACTAAGCAAAGCTTGTGTTATGAGTACTAGACAGCTGATAAACATAATTATATATTTCTAAATACCTACACACATATTATAGATACATTACACCCAGATACAGAACAAATGATCGTGCTCATCACAATAAACATTTGTCCTGGGTGGGAGTCGAACCCACGTCCTCTGGCATAGCAATCAGGGCCACTAAACACTAGACCAACAGGCCGGTAGAGTTACTTAACCTAATTTTTTTATGGCTGATTTTTGTTTATATGTTTTGTAGAATATTATTCTAAAACTGTATCATAAGTGTCAGTAACTTTCCATGGACTAAAACTTTTGTTAGACGCTTTAAAGCTCCACAAAAAATAAATAAATTTTACATACTTAGACTGGCCCTTGGCCTAGTGGTCAGTGGGCCTAACTGCTATGCCGAAGCTCGTGGGTTCGTGTCCCATCCAGGACAAATATTTGTGTGATGAGCACAATCATTTGTTTTGTGTCTGGGTGTAAAATTATCTATAAATAGCTTTTGCCCGCGGCTTCGCTCCCGCTCTACCCTACTCTACCCTTTACCAATAAATGAGGGTTTGTTTTTTTTTATTATTTAATGGGATAAAAAGAAGCTGTGTGCGTCTCCTGGTTCTAAGCTACCTTCTTTCCAATTTTCAGCCAAATCGGTTAAGCCGTTCTTGAGTTATAAATAGTGTAACTGACACAATTTTCTTATGAACTGGTAATGGGTGACTGGTAATTAGTGAACGATACTTAAACACGTGATTGTAGTCATGATAACAAACAACTTTTACTATGGGACCAAACCTGAAATCACGAATTAAAATTCTGTTGACTGACTGCTGGTCAGTACATTTGTGTTTGCCTAACTGATCAAAATGTGCTGAACTTGACTGATTATCTTGACTACAATCACGGGTTTAGGTATCGTTCACTAATTATAATTAGTGAACGACTAATAATTGACTAGACTTAGGGTGACTAATAATTATTAGTCACCATATATTTAGATATTTACTTAAAGAAATTAGTTTCGTACATGAGTAAATTAATTCGAGTTAAAAAAAAAGTACTTTTTTTAATTTTATCTTTTCAAATCGATAGTGTTTCATGTACCGAATCGACCCTTCACGGGATTAAAACAATCAAAATTTAACGGTATATAGATGTATGTATTTGGAAATATATAAGTATGTTTATCTGTTGTCTAGTACTCATAGCTCATACTCTTCTAGTTTGTATCTGGATGGCCTTGAGGTTGAACATATTATTATTATATTATCACATTAAATTTCGTCGACTTATTGCCTTACCAATTATTTTACGTATCAAATCTTTTATTCACCATCACTCCTATATACCAAAATTTATTCTAGCCCGTATTTTCTAAACAATAAGAGCCATAAAGTCACTATGTATTACTTTTCGATAGCAATTGTTGATTGTATTGTAATAAATTGTGTTATTTTCCTGTTTTATTGTGTTTTCGAATGAAACATATGTTTGAAATATCAATAAATCGAGAATTCGCTGAATTGTTTTGCTAAAGAGCTGCTACTGAAAAAAGGTTTTTTTTTGTTATTTGCGATGTCTTTGTGTTATTATTCCACAACTTAGGAAAATAACCCGCCGTCAGTCTGCCAAGGACAGTTACCAGATGGTAAGCTACTCATTGCTCACCGTCCGTAAGCCCACGCTTACAGTGATAGTATAGTTAGATATGGATTAATACGGGTGTTGCAAACAAACTTGAAATGTATAGAATTTCTCAGCTTACTATTTTTTCTCAACAGTAATATACAGCGTCCGCGGGATTAAAACGATCAAAATTTAATGGTGTCTAAAGATCACATAGATAGATAGCCTGACGAACACTATGTAACTATGTAAACACTTGAGGACCTACCATAACATGATTCATTTGACGACCTAAACTGAAACGTTAAAGAGATGGAGCTATACAGTTTTATCCTTCTTTCTCGCTCGCACGCCTAACATTTAAACAAGTCATGACATGAGAAAGCGATGATGTGAGCGACGAAGGAATGCAGCGATTTTCAAAATGCTAAAACATATCTTGGTGATCTTGGTGGTGTCTAGTCGTCTACGGCACGTACCGTTCCCGCGCTCCTCAAGGAGCTGTCAGCAAACCGTAGAGCCCCAGCCTGCTGGCAGACACGCAGGGCCGAAGCCTACCGGGGCCAAGGGTCAGCTTCTGAAAAGAAGGCTCGGCCCCGATATGAAAGGCAACGAATTAACGAGGTGGATTTTTTAGTCAGTAAGAGTCTGACACTCCCTTTTCACCCACTATACCACCACGAATACGCGTTTATGGAGCTACGTGTCTATGGACATAATCTTACCTCCCATCATTGTTGGTCCTACCCGCCTTACGGCATACGAACTCATTGGAGCCACGTTCCGGCAACTGCGTATGTCTTTACAGCGTGCTCTATCGGAAGGTGCTTCGTAAACTCGCAGCTGTGGACAGTAGGTCGTAGTCAGTAGGGGTTCCGATCCTGATTTCCGGCCACTGTAGGCGCGGGCTTGCGTACGCCGCCGACGTCCAAGTCGTCGACGGCGCGTATTGCTCTAAGCGCCTCAAGGAGATGTCAGCAAACCCTAGGCGCCCAGCAGGGTCGAAGCCTACTGCGCCCCTGGAACGAAGGCAAAGAAGGAACAAGGGTATTTAGTCAGTAAAAGGGCGGGAGATGTCATAAAACAATAATAGTCTGAGATTCCCTCTCGCTCCGCCTAGACAGGGAGAAGTTATTTGATGATTTCCCACATCAAAAACAAAAAGATATAACCTTCTAAGTCCTACTTATATATTTATATTGAACCTTTCCGACTGGCCAGAAAAACTGGCCAATCCGTACATATAGCTCGTCTTTAGTGGGTCCAGTTTATTGGCAATAAATGCACAAGCCCACTTAAGGAACAGGTCAGAGCAGGGAATGGGGTGTGGTACAAGTCATGAGAGATAAGCTCTGTCTATTATCTGAAAAACAATAAAATTGTTAATTCGGTAAACTTTATCTGACTCTATCTGATTCTGTCTGACTCTGTTTAACTCTATCTGATCCTTTCTATTTTGAGTCTATCAGACTATCTAAATAGATCTTACACTATCGCACCCTATTTGAGTCTACCTGATTCTATCTGATTATATTTGATTCTATATTTTCATGTTCAGAGGAAGCTATCAGTATAACAGTGCATTAAATATAATTTTATAAATATACTTAACAGTTTTGGTTTTGCTCGTATTTTTAATAGATCTGAAACTGAAAGGGGTACCTTTCAGTTTCAGATCTATTAAAAATGAAACGTTATTTTAGTAATAGGGTACTGGTTTTTTTTTTTTGATGTAGCGATCAACCAATAACTGCTACCGCTCTTGGTAAAGCGAGGAGGGTCAAACTTATTATATTTATTTTATTAAATATTGTTTTTTTTTTTTGTTTTAATTTTTCACAAATTCATCACGACTCAGAAAATATAACACCTACAAACTTATTTGGCATGTAGGTTCCTTATAGGGTGTAGACGTCCACTAAGAACTGATTTTACTAAATTCCACTCCTGAAGGCGTAAAACGAATATCACGCGGGCAAGCCGCTGGCAGAAGCTAATATTAACTACAGTAATAAATAAATAAATTACTAATTAGCTTCAATAAAAGCTTCCATAAATGATGACAAAATTGTTGCTTCCAGTGAATATGAGCTCAAAGTTGGAACAGTACCTTAAACAGTTAATAATTTAACAATACACGGATCAAGTGCAGGTAGGTGCTTTTTGTACAAAGAATGACTTTAAGCGCTTCCTAACCGTGTTCGCATTAGTGGTCGATGCCGGGTTATCAAGATTTTTTTTCTTTTCTTTTTTTCTTTATTGTACACAGATTATAAAATTTACAAAAATAGACCAGGACCCACAAATGGGTTAAGCTTTAGTTATACGGATTAAAACTCAGCTGTGTTCCTACAGTTGCCCTTTCAGTACACGCATGCTCAGCACATTCGGTACTTTTGTTCTTCTTTACTTTGTGTTTATAACCGTTATGCTGTGTCTGTTCAGCCCCCTAGCCAAGCTACAATCGTTTCGTTTTGCGCTAACGCTTGGAGTAGGGCACGCCCCCAATTCTTTTTTTCGAACAAAAGGATTTGGGGGCGTGGCCAACTCCGAGCGTTAACGCAAAACGAAATGATTGTAACTTGGCTAGGGGGCTAGATACAAGTATTTCTATTCTGTTCTATTATTTCCTGCAAAACTGTACCATTTGGTAGGTTTCACGCTTTCTTTTACGCCTAGGACCATCTAGCTTCTAATAAATTAGTGCAGCAACCCCCTGACCGGCACTTAAAGGCAGACTTACGGTTATAGTACACTTAGCAAATGCTCAGATCCGACCTTTTTCCCAAAAAATAGACACTTACATACACGGTCTTAAGGTTCAAAATACATGCGTTGTTTTGCGTAATTATTCTGACATTTGTCGTAGGCGTTAAGCTGTATCTGGAGATTGTTGGGATCATACTTTATGGTTTGTATTTTCTATAGGAATATTCGAAATGGTTACCACAATTTTGGAACGAAAAAGGCAACTGTAAGTACATAGGTGGGTTTTAGTCAGTAAAAGTCTGACACAACCTCGCGCTCCACCTAGAGCGGGAGAGGTTATTTGATGATTAAACACCTCAAAAATATTAAGTATCGTACGTCCCACTGGTTAAATCACACACCTCTTAAGGTCTATCCCCTACACATCCATGCCGTGTCAGGAAAGATGCAGGCGCGTGTTTAGTCAGGAGTCTAAAAAAATATCAGTGCATACATTTTCTGTGTACACGATCACACATGTCCAAGCCCGAGCCGGCAACGTAGCGGCAGTTTCAGCGCTGACACCGTTACGAGAATAATCGTGTTGCTAGCTAACAAAACCCTACGACGCTTACTAGTTATCAGTTTGAAACTAACAATTTTCCAAGACAATTTTCAACTTTTTCTGTAGTTAAACAAAAACATAGCAATCATGGCTGTGCCTACGAACGGCAATTGAAAGGGGACAATTGCGACTGGGAAATGAGCGGATGCTGTGACAGATAAAAAAAGAAAAGCTGGAGAGCGACAGACTGGAGGGAGTGTAGGGCTGGTGACTACAAGGTCTCCATTTTACTTACTTTTTGTTTTATAACACAACTAGCTTCTACTAGCAGCTTTGCCTGCGTGACTGTAGATAATTGGTAGCCTATTATATCACTTAGTAATAAATTAGCATTCTATTGGTGAAAGATTTTTAAATCAGTTCAGTACAAAAAAAACCCTACTCTATCATATTCTACCCTACTCTACCTTACTCTACCCTACTCTACCCTACACTACCCTACTCTACCCTACTCTACCCTACTCTACCCTACTCTACCCTAGTCTACCCTAGTCTATCCTACCCTAGTCTACCCTAATCTACCCTACTCTACCCTATACCAATAAATGGGCAGATTTTGGTTTTTTTTTTAATTTAACGGTATAAAAATTGGTTTTAAGCTACCTTCCCTTCAATTTTCAGCCAAATAGGTTCAACCGTTCTTAAGTTGTAGATAGTGTAACTAACATGACTTTCTTTTATTTATTTTGATCTTATACACTAATAAACCATTGTACACAGGCGGACTTAATGCCTTAGATATTTTCTATCAGTCGACCTTAGGGTAGTGGAGACACATATCGTCATCGTTATCATTTCAGCCGAAGGACGTCCACTGTTGGACATAAACCTCCCCCAAGTGTCGCCACAACAAAACGGTCCTATGCGTCTCGCATCCGTCGTAATCCCGCGATCTTCACCATTCTTCAAGTCAAGTCTTGCTGAATCATAATATTAAAATTAAGAAACCTTTTCAGTTAAACAAGAGATTTTTGTGTTCAAAAGCATCAAATTTTAATTTTGTGTCAATTTCATATAAAAAAACTGTAGATGCTAAAATGTACGAAATTGCAACCCTATGCTGACAGGGCGAAATATTGCAGGACGCATTCACACTGACATTGATTGGTTTTTGGGCTTTCCACGATCGATATTGAGAATTACCCAAAATATCAGCTTTTTATTTCGTTGCGTTTCCAATTGGGTATTACGAAGTCGAGGAAAGTTTAGAAATAGGATAATAAGCGGGAACGTTTGAAAGAGTTGTCCTAGAAATCAAAAAGTAAATGATGAAATAAGTAGATTTTAGTTAATTTCCTATCTCTACAAATAATAATTAAAAAAAAAACCTGACGAGTCAACTTTTTGTTCCGAAGCGTATCCTTGGTTGGCTATGACGAAGTCATACGAAGTCTGGGAAAATTAAAAAATCAAAAAATAATTATGTACCAAAAATACAGTTTTTTGTTTTATTGCGTTTTTTTCAAGCATGAAACATTAGAAATAATCTTCAGAATTAAAAAAAAAACTTACAACAAAATAAACAAAAAATAAAATAAAATTACCACGTAATTAATACTTGTCAAAATTCACGACTGTCTCCCCTGATGTTATACTATAAGTAATATGATTAATTATTTAAAGTAATTCCTTCATATGCCAAAAAAATAAATCACTTTATATTACAACAAATAGAGAATAAGAAAAAAATAAAAAATAAACACGGGCACACGCATGCACATATGTAAATAAACAGAAAATTTAAATCTCAAGAAACCCCGATCAAGTGCGAGTCAGATTCGTGCTCCGAGGGTTCCGCAGAAACTTAGTTCGATTTCCGAATCGACTCTCGTAGATTTTTCCGAATCGCAAAAAAAGCGTGATGTAACTACGCATTATTAGCTATTAGACTTTCCCTTTACTTGTGCTATGAAACGTTGCTTCAAGCCGCGCACGTAACGATTATGTGTGATGATGAGGCGATTAGCATTAAGAGTTACATGCGACTGTGGGTTCGCTGAGACAGGTTGCTGTCCAGTCTGATGAAAATATAAAGGGTTGTTACTTTGTCTAGGTAAGTCAGGATTCGAAGTCAACAGAATAGATAGGCTTTGATGTCCTTGTGAATGTCAAAATATGCAAATACTCGTAAACTGAGTTAGATTTTGTGCTATATTGGGTAACAGACGTGAGTATTTAAGTGAGTTCATTAAAAAAGGGTCTTGACAGATGGGCAAACGGATAGGCCCTTGAGTTTGGCTAAGAACTCACGAAGCGGTTTTAAGCCGCGCCCGCCGCGGCAGAGGAAACCACTGCTTTATTTCTAAATTCACGAGATCGCAGTTTTTGGCGGTTATGCAGACGTTGCGGTTGCGATTTTCACCCATAAAGCTGGCGGGTGATTATCGCAAGACATGTGGTTGCAAGACGGTCCGCCGATGCAACTCCGCACACCGCGGACGTAAAACGCATCGTGAAATGTGCTTTAATTTTTTAAACATAAATATAAATGCATTCTACAGAACTGGCGGGCCCGCAAGCGCGATGGCCGCGGGTGAAAACGAGTCAGATAGGAAACACTGGCCTCATCTAGTTTAAAATGACGAAAAAATTGACGTGTAAAAGTGCTTTTTTTAACCTATTTTCAAAATAAATATCATTTGTTCAACAGAGACCTCTCAGGTTCTATCTTTGCTGGCGAGGTCACGGAACCCTAAAAATGTTCCATATTCTAAATTTAGCTATAAATTTAGTTCAGAGGACTTTACGTGGTAAATGTTTCTTCAGAAATGATAGGGTTTTTAGCGCAAAGAATTATGAAAGCCATTAATTTTACTTAAGACTTTGTACTTGAAAATTCGCAAAGAATTTATCGTCAATGCGCTCAATAGATTTATTAAATATTTTAGCTTTTGTAGAAATATGCTGGTTTATTTTTGGCGAAGGCATGGCCATGAGCATTCGTTAGAGTTTTACTGACTAAAACCCGCCTGTGTTCCTTAAGTTTCAATTGAATTCCAGAGCCTTAGTATGGCAGGCGGTTGCCGCCTTCTACAAAGCAGTAATGCTAGCCAAGGAGGAGGCCGCACGCGTTCAGCAACGGCCCTCACGCCCATCCGCCGCAGGGATTCCGATCCCGATTTCCAGCCACCGTAAGCGTGGGCTTGCGGACGGCGAGCCATGTGTAGCTCGCCGGTCGACCATCCAGTAACCGCCCGGACCAGGCCAAGTCGTCGACGGCGCGTATCGTTCCACGTGCGACACAAGGAGATGTCAGCAAACCGTGGGGGCCCAGCAGGGTCGAAGCCTATTGGGGCCATGGGTAATGTGTACCCTGGGGCCCTGGAACGAAAGCAAAGGAGTGGGTTATTAGTCAGTAAAATTCTGACACTATCCCCCGCTCCGCCCAAAGGCTGGTGAAGTCATTGAATGATTTTCCTACCGAAAAAAAGGGCCTTAATGTATTTCGAACATTCCCGCAATCCAGTAGCGCATGGATGTCAGAATATTTTAAGGTCGTATTTTAAGGAGTATAGTCCCGTGAACATCTGGGCGGAATTAAATGAACACATACTCGTACTGCGCTTAGGCGACAGTAGTAAACGTGTTTTCTTTGCGAAATAGGTATTGATTGATTTACATTATGTTATGTACATTCTGAAGAACATTTTTTTTTTTGTTTAAACCTATTTTTAAAGATCAAAGCCGTTTAAAAGGAGTTGGGAAAAAAAGCAAAACAAATTAATATTGTTATTTCTTTTCTTAAAAAAAAATTTAAAATTCGGAAAAATCTTCGTAACTCAATTCGGGAATTCAACTGTTTTCATAGGTAAATTTGTACGGAACCTTCAGTGCGTGAGTCCGACTTGCACTTACCCGGTATTTTTGTTTGAGCACTCTTTCATTCATATAGTTCAGTTTTTCCATCTTGTCCACCAAGAGGTGAGTCTCGTATTGTTTGTTAGTTAAGTCGCGGTCTACCCTATTTTGGGAGCCACTGGTCTAAACTACAATATAATAATATGTTTGTATTATAAAGCACACAAAACCTGATTGTTTTCTGAATTTCTGCTTTTGCCGAAGGGTCTTTGAGTAGGTTACCTGCAAACAACGAAAAACGAAATATTAATGCCGTTTCAAGCGATCAAGTGCTACAGCATTCACAATTAAAAAAAAATTACATCATTCAATTAAATACATAAATAACTTAAATAATTCTTCTTCGTCAGCCACATCATCATTTACAATTAGGTGAGATAATGGTCCAACGCAAGCCTAATAGGTTTTAAATAGAAAAAACGTAAAAGGTAATCTTAAAATGAAGTACGTGGTTCTGTGGCGACATCTATAGCACAATCTACGAACTAAAATTCAAAATCTTTCATCTTGGTATTAGAGTTCCCCACGCGATTAGAACATTTATACAACAGCCCGCGATCAGGCAGTTTTTCGGACCAGACACAATACCTGGAAGATCTAGAGACCAGGTGGTTGGAGGATCATTCCTTGGTGTCGGATCATTCTTTTTCACGCGTAGTGTTCTATCTCAAAGCAAAAGAAATCGTAAAAAAATAGCACGTAACTAACCTACTAAACGATTATAATATAATAGATAATACAACAATGCCATTGGCAAAATCTTATTGAACGACAAAACAACAGAAAACGGTAAAACATATTACACCGTTCAACAAAAGACAAGCGACAGAAAAAAAAAGAACGAAATGGGCAAAAGCAAGAAATTGAAACCGAATTTCCCGTTAGAGCTGAAAAAGAATAAAAACAGATACCCCACTAAAGAGTTCCGACGACGTCAATGTCTGAAACAATTCCGAATCGGTAAAACCCGTTTTCATGATTTTCGTTTGAATAAAATAACGGAGACAAGTTCTGGCTTCACGATTTTCTAGACCAGAGGTCACACCAAGGACTCTAAACGCGTTCCATTGACCTAAACTGAATTATTAAGATATGGAGCTACGTAGGGTGTATAGCTCCATCCTTTTTTAGCCTTTAGGGTTCCTAGTTGACTACGGAACCCTTATAGTTTCGCCAAGTCTGTCTGTCTGTCTTTCCGTCCGTCCGCGGATAATCTCAGTGACCGTTAGCACCATAAAGCTGAAATTTGATACCAATATGGTAAGTGCTGGTGGTGGTAAAATAAAAAATAGAAAAAATGTTTTATGTGATTTATTTTTCATTACAACCCCCCTGTGATATATTCTTGGATAGGTATTTAAAAATGAATAGGGTGTTTGAAATATTGGTATTTAAAAAAATTTAGAACTTAGACTAGATTTTCTAGGAAAATTATTATAAACTTGATGGGTTGAACAGTTTTTGAAAAGTTGTACAAAATATTTTTTTCTTGTCCTGAACTAAAGAAGATATTCTTTCAAATAAAAATGAATGATTAAAATCGATTCACGCAATCCCTTCCAACGATTCCCTTATAATATACATATCACTGGTTTTAAATGAGTTGTAAAATATTGATGAGAAATCGTTATAACTTTGCCGTTTAAGCTGGTGAGCATTATAGTAAACTAGAAGAAAAAGAAGAAAATATCATAAAGCAGCATTCTACTAGTGAATTTGCCTGCTGCGGTCTTTCCATCCGATAATAATTTGGGTGTCTTCAAGGCTAGAGTGGATAGGCTCTTAATACCCTAGTGCGACTCACCATCAACGATTGCATTACTGCTTACCATCAGGTAGGATTGCAATCAAGCACAAGTTTTTAACAAATAAAAAAAAAAGAAATATTTTTTTAAATCAATCCACAAATTGAGTATATTTATTACAAACAGAAATAAAAATCTTTTCTCTTCGTCTTTACAATATGTGTATAGAAGTATAGACTAGCCACTGTCAGTGGCTTTGTCTGCGTAAGAGTTGAATATTAGTCCCAAGGTAACATACTCTCGGAATACTATACTTTTATCTTAGCCAAAAGGCCGAGTTGTCAGCAAACTGTAGGGGCCCAGCAGGGCCGAAGCTTACTGGGGCCAAAGGTTATGTGAAATTGAAACCCGGGGCCCCGGGACGAAGGCAATGAAAGGAGCAGGGTAGGTTTTTAGTCGGTAAGAGTCTGATACTATCTCCCACCCCGCCGAAGGGTGGGATTTGTCATTTGATGATTTTAACTACCTAAAAAAAAAACATACTCTCGGAATATAAAGTATTGAACGTCTTATACCCTAATATATATATTATATTTGTGGTATGTTGTGCTAAGTTTCATGCAAATATGAGGCTGACTGAGTAACCTATTTACTTACAAGCTTTGGCCTTTAATTTATAAGTACATTATAAAGGGCCAAAGATCACGAAAATAACAGATTTTCAGAGGTCTTTACTGGGTTTTTTTTTTCACCAATTTACGTTTTATTTTCAATAGAAACTTGGATAGGTACACAAAATATCTGATCTGGGCTTAAAACTACTTCATCAACTTTTTTAATCGACTTTTTTGTTATTATGGCTCGATTTGACCACTAGCTCACCATTGTCACCTTATGGTAAGCGATGATGTGGTCGACGATGGAGCCCGCTTGCTTAGAAGTAACCTATTCACTTTTGACTTAAAGATACCTAAGTTGTAGCGATCAGGAAACATAGACTCCGTCCTAAACATAGGGAACTTCAAAAACTCCCCCCTTAATATAAAAAAAATCTACAATGCCGTCACTACAAATTAAAGAACATTTTCGAAGTAGAAAGCAGGGCAATTAAATTCGAAACGAATTCGTTCAAAAATAGTGCTGCACATTTTCCTGCAAAATGGCGTCCATGCATACATGTCTTTGTTCGATAGGGTTTTCAGAAAAAGTTTTCAAAGGCTAGCCGTTGAACACTCGTAACAGTACTGGGTAGTTGGCTTGGTCATTTTTGGCGCACCTTTTTAATCTTGCGAGGCGCAGTCTATTGTGAATTTGTGTTCAAATTTTCGCCATTTTGTGTACGGTGTTGCTGGATGAACTTGGCTAGGAAATTCGTTGATATGTAAAATGTGTGTAACAGTAATTTATTACGAGTAAATTTACCGGTTTCCATATTAATTTGTTTCGGATTATCCACTAGTTTCGATGGGGATATAACAAGTTTTAATTATAAAAGTAAAAAACGTTAAAAAGTTGATTCATCACGTGACCAGAAAGCCCGGCTTTTTTTTTTAGATCAACGTATCAACATTGCTATTCAACGTGGCAATGTTTCCAGCATTCTTGGTACTATCCTGTTGTGAGAACAACGTGGATAAATTTTTTGATGCCCTGTGAATTCTTTTTATACACGTTTTTATACACATTTCTTTTCAGTTTGTTAAGTTGTTTATTAGTTTAGTTGTTTGTACGAGTAAGTATACTACAAGTAGTTAAGTATTTGTAAGGATGTGAATCACATTCTAAATAATTTTATCTGTGTATTTATCAGCAAGATTTGACTTTTATTTCTAGTCCTAATTATACATTTTTATCCATTAGTTTCGGATAATTTGTTTGGCCGGGAAAAAAAAAAAAACAAAATCTACATTTGCAACAGAAAATTCTAAAAATATCACTTACTAACTTCTGCCAGCGGCTTCGCCCATGTGAAATTCAGTTTACGCCCTTAGGGGTGGAGTTGCGTAAAATCCGTTCTTAACGTAAATCTACACCCTAGAAGGAACCTACCTGCCAAATTTTAAGATTGTATGTGTTATAGTTTCTGAGAATTCGTGAATAATCAGTGAGTGGTATTTCGCTTTTATATTATATAGATTATAATTGATCGCTTGGTGGAATATAATCAGAGCACCTAGTGCGAGTTTGGTTTATGTTAACGCGATCGACACGATTATGACGTCCGACGCTCCGATTGGCTCGCTCCAAGCTCTTAACCAATCAAAGAACTAAACGCAGTAAACGTTTCCATCATGTACCTAACGTTAAAACAACTCACGCTCAGCGCAGGTGTACAGGTCCACGTTCAGAAAACGTTACAAACTTGAAATATTATATAAACAACAATCGTTTTATTTTTTTGCGTAATTTAAAATTTTGTCCCAATTACTTCCGTAAATATTAAAGGAAAATCAACCTTACTGACTGCTATCAAAGTCAAAACAATTATCAGAGAAAAATTAACTTTCTAGAAAGTTCCGAAAAATAATGGAGGGTTTCGTGCCCAGTGAAGGGGTTGCTAACATAAATAATTGTTGTCGAACGACTCAAGCCTTTTTAAGGATTAATTTGGAGAAGACCTTGTTTTTTCTTCTGGTTTTGATATCGGCCTTGAAAGTTCTTTAGAACAAAAAAGTATTGGAGTGGACTTTATGTTATAAAGTTTTTTTAAGAGGGTGAATGAAGCCTGAAAATGATTATTTATTATCTATGTTAATGTATATTTTTATAATGAAATAAACTAGCGCTTGACTGCGAAGCAATGATCCAATATTTGATGATGAATCGCACTAATTTATTAAGAGCCTATCACTTATCTTGAAGAGGCCTGAATTATAATCGGATACATGTATTAGAATCTGAAGACATTCTTCACTTGTTGATTTAAACGCGATATCCTCAAGAACGACTGGTTAGAATTGAAAAATTCTTTTAGTTTTTGATAGCACATTTATTAAAGAATAGGAGCCGGAGCGATAACCAAAAACGCGAGTGAGACTGCGGGGGAAATCACTAGATTTCCCCCGCATAGACTATTATTTGGCAATCTGTACAGCTCTGGTATTGACTTCGTATATATCCTGAAAACTGAAGATGGTTGAGCAGAATGGGCAGCATAGCAGGTGACGCTTGCCCTGTGCAGCGGCTTCACACTGCCATTATGTTAGAGATATGTCGAGGAAGCCTCCTTTGGCGAGATGGTTTTTTACAATTGGTCCAACTTGGGTTCGCAGTCGGTTAAAAGATTTCCAGACTGGCCACTATTCTTCTTCTTGTCCTGTCGGAGTGATCGTGATCATGGATCGTCTGGTAGGTTGGTTGCGGTTTCTCCATCTCTCTCTATTCATGGCACTTCGTTTTCGCTCGATGAGGGAACACTTCGATGATCTGGTAGGTCTATCCATCTGGTAGGTGATCACCGCAAGACCGTTGAGCCTCTACTCTTACCTGTACCACTAAATGTTAGAAAGAGCTTTCATTGCTTATGATATGTCCAAACACCTTAAAGATTCGCTGTAGCACAATCGACGAAAGTCTTTGTTTGATGCGCAGCTCCATAAAAAGAATTCGGTACTTACACAATAATAAATCTACATAGAGCAGCTGTCTATCTTTTAGATAAAAGTAATATATTTCAAAAGCCAACACGCCAGCTGACTGGCATATTGTTCCGTCCATAACACGTAGTTTAATTTGCAGAACTAAAACTTTTCAAAACCTGCTCCATTCAGTCCGTTTGCTCGAATTTATACAAAAGGGAACACGAGGTACCTACGAACTTCTCGTTTTTACTATAAATGGAGTTTGGACGGGGTTAATGCTAGTTCAACGTTATTTTGACGTTAAGCTAAACTTTTTACCCACTTGGCTCATGTCAAAGAGGAACTAGAGCTTAAGCTGTTAAACGAAATAAATAAAAATGTGTATCAAAGTTAGTCATGAGGGCAGAATGTGGAAATTAAAGTTGCAGAATGCAGAGTTTGGGTCATGAGTTACCAAATGCAAAAGGCAATTGAAGGAAAACCATCCAGAGAGGGCAGATTCATTTGATTCCTCACATGAATAAAGTGCAGTGAGATGTTATGGTATTGGTTCCAAAAGAAAGGTAAAGAATGGTACCTAATTTGTTAGTCTCTGAAAGAAATCCGTAGAAAATTAACTAAAATAAAATTATAGCATAACAACAGCCTTATAAATTTTTCCTTATGCTAGGACTAAGGCCTCTTCTCTAAGAGAGGGTATGGGCTTTAATCAACCACGTCTTCGAATTTTTTAGTTCTAAGACATGCCGGTTTCTTCACGATGTTTTCCTTCATCGTTTTAAGAGTAGTGGTGATGAAATAAATTACACAAAGTAATTTGTCTGGTTGCCGTGAACCCGCGATCTACAAATCGTAATTCGGGGCCTAACGGCCAGTGGTCACCAATGCTCTACTAAAAAGTAAAATTAAACACGACGTTCTACGTTTCTACGTTAGAACACATACGAGTAAAAGCACGAATATTTAATAAAAACACGAGTTTCGTATTCTAATTAGTTATCCCTAGGCAAACGAAATCCACTGTCGACCACTTCATGGCTTGCCACCAGGTGAGATAGAGATCAAACACGAGCTTTTCCAAATTAAAAAAAAAAACTAGGCAAGTGCGAGTCGGACCCGTGCTCTGCGAGTTTCGTACAAACTTACCTATGAAAACAGTTCGCTTCCTGAATTCAATTACGAACATTTTTCCGAATTTCATTTTTTTTTTTTTACTGTTTTCAGATTGATCTTGCTTCATGCCAAATTTTTAGATTCTAGTTCAACAGGAAGTACCCTATGAACTTTGATTCCCTTGAGAGTGTCGTAATATACTATACGTTTTTTGCGATATAAACGACAGTATCTTTTTTTTTTCGGTAACTTAGAAATTTGATTTTTTTATGGTTAAAAAGGGACTGCAGTATATGGTTTTAATTTCAACTCGACACCGCCACGCGTTCCCGAGATAAAGGCTCTTGACAGACAGACAGATAGACGGACAACAAAGTGATCCTTTAAGTGTGTCGCTTTTCCCTTTTGAGGCACGGAACCTTAAAAAATTCCGTGCCTCAAAAGGGACAAGCGTTACACTATGAGCACGACTCGTAGTCTTCAAAATGGTCAAAATTAACCCTCCACCACTGCCTATTTCCACAGTCTAGACAACTTTAAGCGCCTCCCCACACAGCAAACATTCTGTCTAATGAAGGCAGCATTCGCCAAGAACTCAATATAAATGTAAAATACCTCCTAAGGGTCGCACAAGGACGATTCTAGAGACAAATTGTCAATCAGCAGGTGGGTTTAAATGCCCATTACGTGGCCTGTCAATCTCAGACAGGGTTTGACCTTAGAAATTGAGTAGAGTCTTTTTGTGGACAATGTCGGGTGGTTTATTGCTTAGACTAGTTTGAGAGTTAATGAAAAACTTTGCTAAAGGTCTGTCTGTCTGTCAAGACCCTTTATCACGAGAACGCGTGTAAGTATTGAGTTGTGAAAAAATCAAAATACAAAAGATACGGTGTGTTTTATGTCGCAAAAAGCGTATATTTCGACACTCTCAAGGGAATTTAAATTCATAGGGTACTCCCGTTGCCCTAAACCCTTAAAATTTGGCATGAAACAAGGTCTTGTAGCACAAGTTTAACAATAAATCTGAAAACTGCAAATTTATAATTTATCGTTCGATTCGGAAGATCTTCGAAACTCGATTCGAATATTAAACTATTTGCGTAAGTTTTTTTTTCTAATGAAACTGCTTAAAACAGTTTTTCTTTGCACATTTCAATTCCACAATTTCATACTTTTACTACTTAACCTATATATATAAAAGCGAAATACTCACTCACTGATTAATCACGAAATCTCAGAAATTACAACACCTACAAACTTAAAATTTGGCATGTAGGTTCGTTATAGGGTGTAGACATCTGCTAAGAACGGATTTTACGAAACTCCACCATCAGGAGGGTCAATCTTTCACGCGGGGGCAATTAGCAGAAGCTAGTAATATTTACACCGTTAAATTTAAATCGTTTTTATCCCGTGGAGGATCGACTCAGTACATGAAACACTATCGATTTGTAAAGATAAAATAAAAAAATGAAGTACTTTTTTTTAAATCTAATCAATTTCTTTAAGTAAACGAGTCAATGACCTTATAGGCAGTTGTCGGTCGTAGCGTAATAACTACCTACAGGTCATTGAAATCTTCAGCTGACGTTTACTTAAAAAAAAATCGTACATGCGTAAATTAATTCGAGTTTAAAAAAAATACTTGGTTTTTTTATTTTATCTTTACAAGTCGATAGTGTTTCATGTACCGAATCGACCCTCCATGGGATTACAACGATCAAAATGTACTTTGTATTTAGAAAAATCAGGGGTTTAAGTACAAATCGGTCCTTTGAGCCAAGTTAGCAATTTCCATCTAACCAACTTAACTATTTTCTTTAAGACTTGTAAAAGAATTTTCTGTGGGTACTAAACGCTTATTTTCTTTGTAGAAAGAAAACCTTTTTCAGAGTAAAGGTAACCAGTTACCATTTAAGAATTAGTTTTAGTCCCCGCAATCTAGAGAATGTGTTGTTTTTGTTACAAACTGAATTAATATCTTTGTTTTCATTAACTGTGCAAGAAAAATGTCAGTATGCCATAGTGCTTAGTGCCTGTTAGTCGGCCGTTTTCCGCGGTAGTAACGCCTAACATCCTTATTATGTTTTTTAGTTTGTTTTAAGTTTCCGTTATTTCGTGTAAATAAACTGTTTTTCTTTCTTTCCTTAAGTAAAAAAAAAAATACTAAACAACATTTTTTTTGATAGGGAAAATCGTCCAATGACATCTTACGCCCTTTGGCGGAGCGATAGTGTCAAACTTTTACTGATTAAAAAACCCACCACGTTCCTTCGTTTCAATTTTTTTTTTTTAATTTTAAATAGACCTTCATGGGCGGACACTTAAAATACGTTAGAAGCTAGTGCACGATTGTTAAACATAGGGTTGTTTAGAAACAAAGTCGCAGACAAGAACCCATTAAAAATAGGCCAAATATGAGTCGGACTCGAACACGAACGGTTCCATACTAAAAAATCAAAAGAAAAAATAAAAACGTCGACAAAATAACGTTGTATGCCACAACCCTTTAATTTTAATTTTTTTTTTTTTTTTGTTAAACGTCAACTCTCTACCTCTTACCGTTTATGAGATACAGTCCGCTGACAGACGAACGGACGGACAGTTAGCGGAGGTTTAACATTATGGTCCCGTCGGCACCTATCGGATAAACACAGAACCCTGTACAATGTCCTTGCGGCATCTACTAACAGATGGTTGCCTGTTCCGCTACGTTATTGAATACGCCATGTTTTAAGATGCAAGGTTCGTACTGCTAACCAATAACGGTTGTTAAATTGTTGGGACATGTTTGGACATAATTTAAGTACTTTCACTGCAGTCACTAGACCAAATAGTGACCAATTGGTACCCCAGGGATGGGAAACGGAGTAGGGGAAAACAACTGTTGGAGGATGAAAGAATGATGAAGAAACTGACAGCGGGCCCCAACTGGAGGTGAGTGGCTCGTGATAGAGCGCAGTGGAAACAGCTAGAGCAGGCCTTTGCCAGAAGGCACACTGAATTAAGAGATATTATATGAAAGAAGGAAAAGATAGGAAACAAGAAAATTCAGATTAATAAGGCTGTTATTATACTGCAGTGATTTTGTCCTAAAATTCATTTCTATTTATTTTTTACTTAAATCTATTAAACGGTATCGTGTCCATTGCCGACGTCTGTTAGTCGAAACCGTCACCGGCAGACGCTGAAAACCAGCGCTGTTGACTAGTAGCATTTTGCGTGTAGACACAGCATTAAGGCGCGGGCCCACCACGACCAAGCTTCGCTTTGTAATAAAATGTATGTTTTTTTTTAATTCTTATAAACTAGTACTTGACTGCAATCCTACCTGATGGTAAGAAGCGATGCAATCGTTGATGGTGAAGCGCACTAGTTTATTAAAAGCTTTCTAGCCTTGAAGACACCTAAATTATAATCGGACGGAAAGACCGCAGCAGGCAAATTGTTCCAGTCCCTCGATGTGACGAGGCAAAACGCTTTGTCCGGACCGTGGAAGTTTCAAAAACGTAAGGGTTTTTTTTTACGGTAGGTAAAATCATCCAATGACAAATCCCGCCCTTGGGCGGAGCGGGAAATAGTGTCAGACTCTTACTGACTAAAAACCTACCCTGTTCCTTCCCTGCCTTGGTTTCAGGGCCCTGGTATGCATTTTCATACCTTCCCAGAGCCCCAGACTAGGCCTCGACCCTACTGGGCCCCTACGGTTTGCTGACAACTCCTTGAGGCGCACGGGAACAGTGCGCGCCGTAAGCGACTTGGGCTCGGTCCGGTCTGTTACCGGACAAACGGACAGCGAGCTACCCATTGCCCGCCGTCCGCAAGCCCGCGCCTACGGTGGCCGGAAATTTGGATTGGAATTACGGCGGCGGCTGCGGCGTGAGCGCCGTTGCCTGATACGGTCAGCCTCCTCCTTTGCTAGCATTACTGCTTCGCAGAAGGAGGCGACCGCCTGCCACTCCTCCTCGCTCCAAGCCTCGGCGCGAGAGATCGTCGCCGATTGCCCCTACGAGTACACGGCGATGCTTTTCCCAAGCGGGGCACACCTCTACCGTGTGCTCCACCAACAACATAAGGGTACACCGGGTTGTTCGATGGTAGAAATGAGATGGCGGTATCGAGTCATGCAATTCCCGCGCACACTCTCCAAATTGCATCCTGTAAAATACCGGCAGGCTGGCTACTCTACGCCTGTGCTCAAGGCTTTGTAGATTGGACTTAATCAAATCTGGATCACCAATTAGTGTCTTCGCACGCCTTTCCACCGAGTCCAAAGCATTTTCCAGCACCAGCCCATATGTGGCTGCAGTGCTCCACACACGATCGGTTATGTCCACTGCAACATGAATTGAAGTCATTGATACATGCGTGGCTTGCTCGAATAGCCAGTTACATAGCTCAACGCTGTCGGCGCGTACGTTTCCACTGGAGTACACTAATATGACTCACAACTATGTAGGCACAGCTCTCTTATCGCTGCGCAGTTTTGAGTCATAACTTGCAGTAGCACGTGCGTATCCTCTCCTTGCGCCGTGTCACGCTATACATAGTCGTGGATTTTCATGTACTCCAGTGGAAACGTAGACTCACGTTGTCAAACAAATGAATACACGCAACTAAAACGTGCACAGCATGCACCGCGGTGGGCCCGCGCCTTTATGCTGAGCTTTCGACCGTTTTGCGCGGGCGTGACGCTTATTAATTGCAATGGGTAACTCGCCGTCCGACCGTCCGGTAATCCGGACCGAGCCCAAGTCGTCGACGGACGTATTGTTCCGCGCCTCAAGGAGTTGTTAGAAAACCAAGGATCGGTTTCTGAAAGGAAGGTTCGGCCCCGGTATGAAAGGCGACCTCCTACCTCCCGCCTCGCCCAAGGGCGCACAGATGTCATTGGATGACTTTCCCATGGACAGAAAAAAAACCTCGTTCTGATGAAATGAATAATTTAAACTTGCTCTTGGTTTGAGTACCCCATCACTGTTCCATTGCCGGCACCACCTTATCATTGCAATGCAGTGGCGTAGCTAATCCTAAAGGGGCCCTATGACAAATATTTTTGAGGTTTTTTTTTTTTAAAAATAGTAACACAGAACAGAGAACTAGTGCCTTGAAACAACGCGACAGGGTCGCGATAAGCCGCTTATATGAAAAAAGCTCATTTGTTGGAGCGTTCTTTGTCGTCTTACGTAGAAAATGCTACAACGAGCGAAGTAAAAATTTGACTATTAGAATATTGTAACATACTCGTATAGCCATTATTTATTCACCATTAGTTTCTTGTCAACATAAATTACTAATTTTGGCACACATGTCGGGGCCCCCTGTAGCCTGGGGGCCCTCCAATACGGAGGTAGCTACGCCCCTACTGCAATGATTGGTTCTTATAAGTTCAAATTCTTCTGTAGAATTTGCAATACCTCCCAAATTTAACGAAGCATTGCAAACACACGCAAAATAAAAATACGTGCAAACTTCATTTAACCTAATAGATGCTAAAGTTACGACTAGTAAACAAAACAATACGTTTTCCGCTCACAAATTTTTTGCGAGCCATTTAATAATTGACTTATCTCAATACTTTTGTAACTTTACCCTTTGAATTTAGCTGTTACCAACTTTGCCTGCGACAGTCGAAAATTATTCCACGAGAAAATACCTTATGCTTTTGATTTTGTTTAAAGTGGTTAAGGGGATTACATCGCCCAAATCCAAAAAAACACCTAGGTTGATTGAAGTTTCCTTATGTACGATTACCATATATAAAATGAAGGGGATACTTAAGGACATTACTAATAAATTGTATTGATTACGTTTCTCAAAAAAATACCCTAACTCTAGAAAAAAAATCTGGTAAATAGGCCTTTTTTGAACATTAATTCCATATTTTCTCGAAAACGGCTCTATATTTATACATTGAATTTATACCAAAATATATGTTACGATTAATTGAATAACTTGTATTGATGTTTTTGCGAATTTCATTGAATATCGATAAGTAATCAAGAAATAACTCGAATCAGTACTAACACCCCGCGCGCAGCACCCCCTGCAATGCCTGTTTAGAGGTCAAATCTTCTCTACTATTGTAGAGGTAAATTCTTGAAGGTCATTGAGCGATGTAATACCCTTAACCAACTAAAAGAAGAAAGAAAACAAGAAACATTTTATTTCATGGAAAAAACACAATCTTATGACTAACTTATAAATTATAAACATTCTCATTCTCACTCTAGAGTGGAGCCGGAGGCCTGTTAGACTTTTACTGACTAAAACAACACCTATGGTCCTTCAGTTGCCCTTTACTTTTTCGAAAGCTGACCCAATGGCGGCCCAAGGTCCTGTTGGGCGTCTATGGTTTAGCTGACATCTCTATTTAAGGTGCGCATGGAACACTTAGTGCCGACAACAACCTCGGCTTAGTTTGAGCTGTTACCGGACGGCCAGAAAAAAATAAATATATTTTTAAACTATAAACCCAGCTGTTCCTGAGGAGCTGTTACGCTTCACCATCAACGATTGCATCACTGCTTGCAAAAAGAAAAAGAAAAAGGAAAAGAAAAAAAAATAAATAGAAAAAAAAAGAAAAACAAAAAAAAAGAAACAGAAAAAAAAGAATTTATTCGGTAAAGCATTAGCCACAAACACAATAATTAAATAACACGAAAAAAAAACAAGCAAAAAAAAAAATACACAATTTTGTGACTCATGGCTGCACCAAAATAGGTCCAGTTCAAAAGCTCGTCGTATTCGTTCTTGATTCACAAGCCACACAGCTTAAGTAGAAGAGTCACCAACAAGTATCATAATTTAAGTCGAGGCACTTAATATAACTAACCACAAATGCAGCGAATTAGATTTGGCAATACTGCTTGGCAGCCTTCCACAGTCTGTTAACCATTTGTAAGCAAAGCCTCTTAAGAATTCTGTCTTTTGTTAGTTATTATATCTCTTCTACCAGATGAAGAACTAGATACTGTAGTGAAAAAAATAAAATAAAGAATTTTGAACTACTTGCACGTATAATTTTTATTAGTATACTGAAACAAAGGTAATAAAATAAATAAAAACCTATTGGCCGAACGAAGATGCCAAAAAAAATGTTTGTACAGTGTTGGTGGTAGCGTATTTTGAGAATAAATAAAAATATAAGCAATTATGACTGGCCTGCTAGTCTAGTGGTCAGTGGCCCTGATCGCTATGCCAGAGGTCGTGGGTTCGATTCCCACCCAGGACAAATGATTGTGTGATGAGCACGATGAGCGTTGTTCATGGAGTGGGGTGAAGCCAAGGAACATAGGTGGCCGCGAAGGTGCCAGAGAGAGCAGGCCTAACAAAAGAGCGAACCTGCCGACTGGTCTTTACACCTAGGGATGATGAACATGTAAGAAACCACTGCCAGCAGACGAGAAACTGTATGCTGAAAGGCAAAAAACGATGAAGACAGCACTGTATGTACCGGTATAAGGTAAATTCCCTTTTTTAAAATTCCGAAATTGTTTTTGAACATAGAGGAAATTATGCAGGATAAAACTGCAATACTAAGGAGATAACATTTATGAAGATAATATTTTGACCAGCTTTTTTTTAGGGGAGAAATCCAAAGCCTACTCCTCTTTTATTTCGTTGCCTTGCATTTCAGCATTCCATTAAAAAAATCTGCAAGTTCAGTTCATTTATATTCGCCTAACTGGTCAATATGTACTTTTTCTAGCTTGTTTGACTTTTCACGTTATCAGGTTTGGTCCTAGTAATAGTTGTTTGTTATCATGACTACAATCACGAGTTTAAGTGTCGTTCACTAATTACCAGTTACCCTATATATATGGGCGGATCGAGAGAAACTTTTATTGAAATTATATTAAAATTAAAATCGACCAGTGTCTCTTCAGTTGGCCTTTTCGTTTCAGGGTCGCTGTAATTCTTCCGAACCCACACCTATAGTTTTGCTTTGTCACATAAAAAGAAAAAAAAAAGAAACAATTTATTTGTGACTTGCACAGAACAAACAAAGATGGAACAAAATAAAACCTTTCCATAAACAAACGCAATAAAATACTTTAACAAAAACAGAAAAAAAAATCATGTGCGAGGTCAAAAGGCTCGTATCTCAGACCCATTCCAAAAAAAAAACCTCCAAAAAAACACGTCAACCCTCTTTCGCTCATTACCTATACGTCCGGGTATTGCCCATAATCCAAAGATTACTTTCCTACACACAAACTAATACTGTAAGCTTCAATAATCCCTTTACTATGACCGGAGAAACCCGAAGTACTGGAACCGAGTAACCGAAGACTGGTCCTTCGCCACCTCGAATTAGCGACGAAATCTCCAATGAAAAGGGATCTCGGGTAATTTTTCCTATCACACCTTTTTAGGGACCAATTTATCGGGGTAAAGTGATTAGTGAACACATAAAAGTACATAGTTCGGATTGAAAATGTAATAGACATTCATTTTCGTAGTTTTGGGGAGGAAGGTAGAAAACTTTTCTGATTACTTTTGTTTTGAGGAAATACTTTTAGGGTAATCTATTTGAGTGGGAGCAGTGGGCAGGGTCGAAGCCTACTGGGGCCAAGGGTTTGCTTCCGAAAGGAAAGACCGGCCCTGGTATCTTAGGCCACGAAGGAACGGGGTGAGTTTTTAGTCAGTAAGAGTCTGACACTATCTCTCGCTCCGCCCAAGGGCGGGAGATGTCATTGTATGATTTTACCCACCACCAAAAAATAGCCCAGTGGTAACAGTCTCGACTTACAAGCGCTGTCAAACCATTTTTTCACTCTCAAAACGGTGAACGAAAACATCGTCAGGAAACCGGCATGTCCAAGAAATAAAAAATTGAAGATATGTGACATCCACCAATCTGCATTGGGTCCGCGTGGTAGATTACGGCCCATTCCCTCTCCTAGAGATTCTGTGTCCTAACAGTGGGAACGTTATAAGGCTGATTTGCTATTATTATTATTTTATTTGAATGCCTTCAAAAGGCTTCTTAATTCTTCTTTATCGACTGTCTCTAAGTAAACTATCGAAAGTGAAAAAACTTTACAGGAGATCAATTTGAAGTTTATTTTATGGATAACTTTGTCATTATTGAATTTATCTGTATATAAATTTGGTTTTCATATAAGGTTGAATTTAAGATTCATTAGAATACTTTTTATTAAGCTATAACCAAATTTATATCAAGCTTGAAACAGAAAAAAAATGCTAATTTTTCAGATTCGTGAGTTTACGTGATCATTACAAGGTTTTTTTCTAATATTTCTTGAAACAAATGATTCGGCAGTAATTAAAGGCTGCCATTGAGAGTCGCCATGTGATAATGAGACGTCCATTTTTCATAAAATTGGGCGAAATTAGGTGATGGGCAAAATTTGGGGGTGGCTTGTCTGTTGTCCAAGCTTATGGAGGGCAACACCAGGCTGCGTCATTGTTCAAAAGAATTACTGTGGCCCTAGAACACAAAAGGTAACTGAAAGAAAACTAGTGGGTTTTAGTTAGTAAAATTCAAACACCCAGAGCAAGAAAAGTTATTTGATGAATCTCACCTCAAAAAAAGAGAAAAATGGGGATAAAATTGTTCGGTTGCGTTCGTTATTTTTATACGAATTAAGAAACAAGATGGCGGCGACCTAACTCAAACCTAACTAACAAATCCCGTTACCCTTTTACCTTGTACTCTGAAAAAAGGCTGCCATAAAACGTTATTTCACTTAAGACGTAAAAATTCAACTCTAAAAAACTCCGGTTAATTTATGTAAAACTCGGTTTTTTAATTACATGCTAGTAAGTACTACGATTCTCATCAAAACTTCAGGGGCCGACTTTTCTATTATGCAAGTCTTGGCCCCGGGGAATTTAGTTTTTAAATCCTAGAACAAAGAGTTGCCAGTATTTCAAGGGTTAAAATGTACTTACTGTAAGCGGCCAGCGTACGTTGCATGGACTTAGTAAGTTCATGTGCGACTTTTGTTCCACTACGTATGTTTGTGGTACGTAAAGCTAGTCGTTCTCGACTTGTATTTTTTTATGTAGAGTTGTGAAAATGTAATTTCGTCATAGATTAAAAAAAAAAATATTTCGTTTTTAGAATATAAGGTTACTGATCTCAGGATCAATAGGTAGGTATATGGATATCTTTTTGTATATTGATTGGGCTAAATGCTTTATGTTGATTCGAGGGTGTAGCGCTGTATACCGAGATACAGGATTCGTCCTAGGTTGGTTACAGATGTTCCTATGTTATATTATAGTCTAAGTATTAGCATCTAAGTTGATGTCAATTGTAGTTATATTTTTGTGAAAAAAAAAAAAATTGTTTCTAAGAATAAAATGTTTTTAATCTTTGAAGTAAGTTCTCATGGAATAATTTCTACTTTCACATAGGTGCAGCCGCTGCTAGAAGGTAGTCATGAAATAACACGCGAGGTCCCAAAACGTCCTTAAACAGAAAAAATACTTGAAACAACATATAGAGAAGGTAAAAAGAGGTAAAGGCAACATATAGACCCTCTTAAGAGGGCCAGTTTAGGCCCTCTTAAGAGGGTCCTGCCTCACTCGTCTATCGTCAACGTAAGACTATTTTAAAGGCTTGCTATTTCATCCAAAGTAATCCAACCCAATGTTTGGTGAAGAGGCAACGTGAAAAAACAGAAATAACACAATCACACTCTCTCAACACTCGAATATTTCACAAAACTTGTTTCAGGAAATACGGGTTTAAAAAAAAATCTTTAAAGAGTATGAAAACATTTTCATCATTCAAAATCTTGATTCAATGTGCAAGGTTTCTATAGTTATATTTTCTTTTTTCTTAATTTATGAGGGGCCAAAGTAGCAGTTTTTCAGAGGTCTATACTGAATTAGTCTTATATTTTATGATTTTATTTCAATAGAAACCCAGATTATCCTCAAGTTATCGTTGTTTTCAAAATATCTAGAGAATTATGTGTAATAACGCGCGTCATAATCACGTAAGAGCAGTTGTAGGAAAATATACCTTGGAAAGGACGCTCTTAAAACATGCGTTGATTTTAAAATAACCCTCGCGTACCTCCACAAGGAGATATCAGCAAATTGTGGGGGCCTAGCAGGGTTGAACCCTACTGGGGCCATGGGTTCGCTTCTGAAAGGAAAACCCGGACCTGGTATGAAAGGCAAAGAAGGAACAGGAGTGGGTTTTTAGTCAGTAAAACTCTGACCCTATCTCCCGGTCCGCCCAAGGGCGGGAAATGTCACTGGATAATTTTCCCATCTAAAAAAAAAATTGTTTTAGCTAGAAAATTACCAAATAAATTATCCCGCAAGGGAGAGCGTCTAATTTTTACTGACTAAAACCCACCCGTATTCCTTCAGTTGTCCTTAGCGTTCGAGGGCGACAGTGACTCTATCAAATTTTCGCCCTTAACAAACTAAGCCACATTTTATGACCTAGGTGTCCTCAAGGCTTGAGTAAATAGGCTATTAATAAACTAGTGCGCCTCACTATCAACGATACATCATTACTTTGATGGGCCTGTAAGTTGGTCTAGTGGTTAGTGTCACTGACTGCTATCCCGGTGGTCGTGGGTTCAATTCCCACCCAGACCAAATGTTTGTGTGATGAGCACGATCATTTTTTCTGTGTCTGGGTGTAAAATAAAATAAAAATATATATAACGGGATATCGGGAGACCGGGCTGTTGCATCTGATTGCTGATTCGTGACTTCGTCAGCGCGGTAATACATATTGGGCGTTGAACTTCAGGAAACTTTGAAATTAATGCACTGTAGCGATGACTGTTCACTACTTTAAGTATACAGACACCTAAATTACGTAAACAATAGACGATTACAACAATTATTAGCGATTTAGAGCCAATGGGTTTGCGAGTGCTCAAAACATGCAACGGTTGTCAACTACCCTACGTAAAATTGACATCACGTTCGCCCGTCATGACAGACGCAACTCCATTCGGTGTTACCCGCTCTTAGTTAAAATTACCAGTATCTCAAAATCAAATCAACTAATCGCTAAAAATAACAAAATAATGACCAATGATTAAAAAAAGTAACAAAACCAATTACGATTCTCCAAATTAACCGATTTTCATTATTTAATAATGTCACGCGCCGTCATATAAGTATGTTTATCAGTTGTCTAGTACTCATAACACAAGCGCTGCTTAGCTTGGGACTAGACTGCGTTGTGTGACAGTTGTGGAATGATATTATTATATATTATTACTTACCATCGGGTGGGATCGCAGTCAAGCACTAGTATACATAAAAAAAGTCCTAAAAAGATAGTCATGATACGAAAACTGAAATCCCATTTTACGTAACGAGATCGGAAGAAACTAGACTCACTTTATAGCGAAAAGCGTTCAAGTTCACCTTCATACACTACCCGTTTCTGGCGAAGCTTATCGCTAACGTTTTAGCTCACAGTATCTTGTAGACGACGAGGTCATCAGGACAAGGTTAACTCACATACTTTGTGACAAACACTTTAAGGGTCTACAGGACTATGATAAGCGGCAAGCGACTTGTTACGGGGATGAGATTAGGGAGAGAAGAAGTGAAATTTATTTACCCACGACTGATATGACGCATAAATACGTAAGGGAGGCCGGGTACATAATATCTAAATAGTCAAGGCCCTAGCGCCCGAGCAGTGCCATAAAATTGTGACTTTATGAAGCCTACTGCTAGGTAACGGCTCGGCTAAGGGCCAACGTAGCGTTACGCGGTCGCCTGGAAATACAAAAATGGACATTCGCGGGTGTGCCGCGCGGCCAACAGTCGCGGGTAGCCGCGCCCCGCGCCCGTTTTGCTACGTAATAAAGTTCAACTTTAACAGTGTGCATGTAGTTGTCGGTGAAGAACTTTAATCTTAATCTAGTATCCGCTACGGGAACCGCCGCACACGACACACGTGTATAGTCATGCGACGGGTACCCGCGCAGGCTATATGCACCCGCTTAACGCAGCGTTGGCCCTAAAAAATGTTAGTTAGTAATAATAGGTTTGATATAAAAAAAAAAAATAGAAACGCCTACCGCAAGGACTGGTTAGAGGTGGCCCGAGAAAAAAATAACTGGAAAAAATTGGGGGAGACCTCTGCCCAGCAGTGGGAAAGTACAGGCTAAAAAATTGAAATGCTTCCTAAACTTACAACATTAACAACATAATTATGATTTTTTCGTGCGATTAATATTTTTGTTTAAAAAAATATGTAGTTTTAGTTTCAACTCGTTACCTTTACGCGTTCTCTAAATAAAGGGTCTTGACAGACAGACGGACAACAAAGTGATCCTATAAGAATGCCGTTTTTTTCCTTTTGAACCCTAAAAACCCTAAAAAGACCAACAATCTTGCTTCATATTATCCAAGGAAAATTTGCTTGAATAATAAGAATTTATTTTCATTATCATTATCATGTCCTAGATTTCAATAAAAATCTCTATTTTATTTAATGATATAAACTGGTGAGACAATGACATCCGAAACCATTTTTACACTGGTTCACTCATTCACTCATCAAAAATTTAGACTATTTTCAGGTGATTCAAGAAACTTCGAGAGAACTTTTAATACCACAGTTTAATACAGTAACACCCAAATTTCCTTGTAATAAAAGTGAGATCTTACACCCGTATTTATAATGGAGTAATCACTTGTTGCTAAGAATTTATTATTGAGTCATTACTTGAGGTTAGAAATCTTCATAAAAAAAAAACAATTTTTCTTAACAATCAAATGGTTATTTAAGTAGTTACTTTTACTCAAGTAATTAGTTTTACTTCTTTATAAATAAATACTGATGTTATATTGATTTTATATAAGAAAGATCCAAGATTTTAAGTTTATATTGGGTTTAATCAATTTCAAATTATTTTTTCAGATGCATTGGAAAGAGATGGAGTTAAACAAGACGGATAGCACTATTTCTTTTTCACACCGGATTCGTGATAGTAATGACATGTCGTTGTAGTCTGGTCTGGTCGCTAGTTAATTGACCTGTCCATCATCAGGACGGATGTGTAATGAGGGGTACTTGGGAACGTTGTTTGAGCTACAATGATGTCATAAGTGTACTATGAAATGTGTCCTAGAGTCGTTGATGTGAGCTAATATATTTTAGTATGTTATTACGCCTTCACGGGTAAACTACTGAACTGATAGGAGTTAGCTTGAATTCTAAAGGATATAGGCTATATTTTATTTGGTTTCGACTTCCATTTCGCGTCTACAGTAACCAACATTCACGCGGACGAAGTCATGTCGAGCATTGGGTAGCTTGCCGTCCGACCTTCTGGTAACAGTCTGGACGGAGGCTGAGTCGTCGACGGCGTGTTGTGTTTCGTGCGCCTCGAGGAGATGTCAGCAAACCGTAGGGGCTCAGCAGGTCCTAACTACTGGAGCCATGGGTTCGCTTCTGAATGGGTTTTAGTCAGTAAAAGTCTGACATCCCACTCCACCAAAGAACAAGAGGAGTCATTGAATGATTTCCCACCTAAAAAAACGCAGACGAAGAAGTCACTGGAAAAAGCTAGTGTTATATAGGTACATAAATGCCATTTACATTCAAAAGAATAGTATGTATGTACTTGTAGATATTATTACATTATTTGACCATTACATGTTGTTGCATGGACTTTAAAAGAGACTTTGACCCCTGAGTTTGTTTCGATGCTTATTCTCAGGGTAGGAAACACCGGCCTCATCTAGTTTAACTGACGAAAAAAAAAATTTACGTGTAAAAGTGTTTTTAAAAACCTATTTGCAAAATAAATACCATTTATCACTGCCTGAGGCTCGAAATATAACACTAGGACCCTTTTGGTATAAATTTCAGTCTGCAAGGAGTTGTCTCAGATAAATCGAAGGTCTTAGAAACTTATTTTATCGAGTATTGTCCTTTCGTCCTTCAATGTACTCGTAGATACATGTTCTACACGTCTAAAGAATAATGATAATATAAACGGGTTGAATCATTCTATTTATTTTTACTTTTATTTGTAACAAAATATATTATTTCAACACGCCGTTGGACCTTGAGAGAAAAAATCATTCTCTCGTTTTTCATTCGTTTTTCATCGGAAGCCCTCGTTCGTGCGAAGATCGGCAGAGGTTCGAGACGCCATCTTTGTTTTTTATTTTTTAATCTTTGTTATGGAGCTTTGTCACAATATTGACATTTTAGTCAATTTTTTAAAATTATTATAATATATTTTATACAGAATTCTTGCCTTGCCTGACGTAGGCTTAGCTAAGATGCTGGTGCAATTACCGATTTCAAACATATTTACAGTGCTGAACAGATTTCTTCTGAGGCGTCCGGCATCCGCCTTGCTCACACTAGAATATGATGTACGTCCTCGATTAATTCGCATTTTTCGCAATTAGGTGAAGACGGTATACCCATAAGGTACGTAAACTTCCTCAATGGGATGTGACTAGATCGAAGCTTCATGGCAGTAACAACATCTTTTCTATTAAGTGCATAATTACCTATCCAAAGTTACAAACGTTTCGTTTTGCGTGAACGCTTGGAGTTGGCCACGCCCCCAATTCCTTTGTTCTGACATCATCTCAAAAAAGGAATTGAGGACGTAGCCAATCAAGTTTGTAAGTTGGCTAGGAGGGCTGGGTATTGTTAATGGTTCGGGTTGGATGGTGTTGTACCAGATAAGTACTTTTCTCTCTTAATCTCTCATTATGAAATTCTTTGTTTTGCGATCGAATTTTTTGGCAAATAAAGAAAGCTTATAATTGTCTTTGCAGAAAAAAGCTGCTCAATGATTGCTTTGTTATAATCACTCTAATAATTGTAAAGGCAAGAGTTTGTGAGTGTGTTTGTTTGATTCTTCTTCACACTCAAATGGCTGAACAGATTTAGGTGAAATTTAGCACACGGACAGACCATGTTCTGGAAGAGTGTATTTTTTATATTATTTTTCTTTTCTTTTTTCCTTTATACCTAGTAATTTGTTGTATTTATGTATCATGTGACATGCAAATTAAAGCTATTTCTTACTCATTTACGTGTAAGCTTCTCCTTAAATTGAATCATTACGTTAGATAGGTTTAAACCTAGTAGTCAGGTTTAAACCCAAATTTACCCATCTAGGTATCTCTTCACTGTATTTTGCAAAATAACAAAGAAACGATCACTAATTTTAAAACGACAATGCTGTTACTAAAAACTAAACATCAACCAACTAACATGCCCCAATCCATCACAAACAAGAAACAAGCCCATCCAATTATCGGCCTAACTGACCACTGCTTAACTTAGGTACCTTCACACCCTTTCTTCCCAAACCCCAAAATAACTAAGGGGTTTATTAATATTAATTAAAACAACCCTTTGATCGGGCGTCGGGTCTTAACTCAAAGGATAGCGTAGAGTTAAGATAATGTCGTATCCTTAACTGATATTATCACAAGATTAGGACCGGGCGTTTGAGGGTTAAGTAGGAGTAAATGATCCTCTTGCTTAACACTGGAGTTTACAGTCAGTGAGGCCGGATTTGGTGATCAATTAAATTCAATCTTAAGGCGACACTAAGGCCAGTGACCTTGACCGAACAAAACGAGCTAGCGTCGCTCCGCGCGCATCAAGATTATTCGAATAATAATGTCCTTCATTTGTTAAACACTGTATGAATAAAAGCCGTATATCAGAAGATTGGTAATTAAATTATCTTTTAGTTTGTATTTTTCTTTTAATTTTAATGCGGTTTTTTTTTAATAGATAGAGTGATTCAAGAGGACAGTTTATTTGTATAATAAATGCGAGAGATGCGCGCGAGAGGTTAATATCACCATTTGCACCCGTGCGAAGCTGAAGCGGGTTGCTAGTTGAAAATAAATTACATCTAGTTAGTTCTATGAGAAAAAAAAATGTAAATATTTGTATATCAAATTAAGGCAAATAGTCTAGTTTAACATATATTTTTTTCAAAACATACGAACGGGTCGTTTAGACGTAATGTTGGATATAAAATCATCGAAAATCTTATATCTACTCCTTAAAGTGATTTGAGATAGGACATAATCGAATAACTTTCTGGCCTGAGTCGAGAGAGAGAGGCAGTGTCCGACTTCTATTAGGCCTCATCCCATTTGAGGCCTGCGTCAAATACAACGCCTTCGACTCGGTCTTGGTCCTTACCGGACGGCCGAATGTCAAGCTACCCATTGCTCGTCGTCCGCAAGCCCGCGTCTTTTTAACCCAAAGGACGTAGACTTAAGATAATGTCCTATCCTTAACTGATGTTAACACTACGTTAGGACCGGGGCTTTTGAGTGTTAGGTAGCAGTTAATGAGAGGATCATTTTTAAATTCATTACAAGATCATTTTTAAAGCTTATCACTTGGAGTTTACAGTCGGTTAGGACCACTTTGGTGATCAATTAAATTCAATATGATTTGAGTTACAACTTTATCTTTTTTTGCGATAGGACATCATCTAATAACTTCCAGGCCCGAGTGGAAAGAGAGGGACTTTCAAACTCCTAGTGGGCTCTGTCCCTTTTGAGGCCCACGAGGAACACAACGCGCCGTCGACTTAATCTTGGTCTTTACTGGAAAACCGGACGGCGAGATACCAATTACTCGTCGTTACTCTTGTGACTCTTGAAACGCTTTCCATCACCTCCATCTTTGTAATGAAAATATTTTTTTGATTATTTTAGGAACAAGAAATACCTATTTAAAAAAAATTATAATGATTCCCTAGCCGTTACTTTAAGATGTTCATTTGTTACGTTACATATTGTACACCTACTCCAAAAAACACTAGGCAACTAAATCATTACCTCATAACAAGATACTCATCACAGCATCATTTGAATCCACACAATGGCTCTTAATAATAAGAGGTCAGCTGAAACAAATAGTTGGCGGTTTTCTGAAAAATGACGCACGGCCATGTTTGTTTGTTAAATGCGCGGAACCGCCATTATAAATGAGGGGTTAGGGTACCGCGAAACAATTTTGACCTATCCACGGAATGAGTTTAAGAATTTTATGTTGAACGGAATTATGTTGGTTGAAGGTTGGTTTGTTTAAAACATAGTAAAATAATAATTTATTACTTGATGTAGACTAGTGATACGGTTGATAAAATAATAAATGATATTTATGTGGCAAATAGTTTTTTAAAAACACTTTTACACGTCAATTTTTTCGTCACTTTAAATTGGATGAGGCCGGTGTTTCCTAGCTGACTACCCTGAGATCCAAAATCCAATCCAAATCCAAAATTGGCGTCCAAATATTATAAACGCCAATTTTGAAAATACCAAAATAAACAAGCCACATTGTAATTTCTCTGTAACTTACTCACCCCATGACAAATGAGTGTGGGGGCAAGGATCTCAGTTTACATTTCATTTCTAACAATCTCATTCAAGGAAATCCAGGGGTTCACGTAATTTAGTCAAAAGGGTTTTGTTGACTAATTACAGCACTGAAATACCGAGTCGCAAATATGGAGATGTTTGTGGACAAGATAATTTTGATGATTATTTTCAATATTTATGTAGGTTTTTTTTTTTTTTAATTTAAGAGCGTGATAAGACCTCACTTGAAGAAGTATGCTGTAGTTTTTCAGCTATTGTGATTGGCTGTAGTGGGAGTTCAGTGAATCTGTCTCTCGAATTTTGGGCAATGTGAAGCGCTGCTCTGGGTAAAACTTGATTGCACGTTGCTGGAGAATGTTGAAATGGAGTTGGAGTGTGACGAGAATGGATAAAGTGAAAAAATTGTCATCATTATCACTGCCATAATCTGAAAGACGTTAGTTTTGGTGGTGTCGAATATTTCAGCCACGTTTTGGCTAAAACTGAAATTCTAGCAAAAACTAGTTTTTTGGCTGATACTGACCGTAATCAATACTGAATCTTCAGCTGGTCTCTAAACTTATCTACTACCGACAAATTGTAATCACAATAGTCATATTATAAAGGTGAAAGTTTGTATAACAAAACAACGTCTGTTGGGTCGGCTGGTCACTTTAGGTACTAAAAAAAAGCGGTTAGCTCGTATTTACCAAAAAAATGTTGCAACTTAATATAAATACAAAGAGAAATAAGACATAAGTCACTAAGCAAACAACATTACTTGATACAGCCCGCAAAACAAACAATCATTACTCAAGCAGTCGAGCAAAAAGATATATATGTCTTATTGATGTCTTACTCTACTTCAGTGTTACCCAACCTTTTTTCACCTAGGACCACTTTTGCTTTCGTTATGCCCTCACTTCAGACAGTTTCAAACTAACAGCAATATTTTCTAAGTAACTAATTACATATTTATAAAAAACCACGAGTAAAGATTTATAATACAATAAACAGAAACCCTTGTGAATTAATGTTATTTTTACTTGTTTTTTTGTACGATGAGAATATAGAAAAAGTTTTTTCGTCTAAACCAACCAGCGAGAGGTATGACTTACCTCTCGCTCGTACACTCTGGCGAGAATGGTTTGACTCGTACCGTCTAATGGGCCTTTACTGTTTTTTAAAACAAAAAATAACAAGCGTTGTCTTAATGAGCAAAACATACATATAATGGTGTTTATTTATTTAATCTTCATGTAAATTTTTCTTCATGTAGTAGTACATAGCCGAACTTAAAAAAAAGTCAGTTCGTTTTTACTTATCTTGTCAGTTAAAAACTTTGAAATAAGAAGCCTTCCGCGGACCAAATTTTAGCTATTACAGACTACCAGAGGCCTACGGACCACACTTTGAGAACCACTGCCCTACTGTAATATGCCTCACCGCAGTAGGGTTAGCCAAAACAGGTAGGTCGTTTGATGGGTTACTGTGAACACAATAGTTCATGATTGACATTTCAACTAATGTTTTTGTGTGAGTTGCATGTCTATTGTCTCAGACCTGAGGGATTGTTCGAAAGACTTATTACCGCGGTCCTGGAACGCAAAGGGCAACTGAAGAAATACAGGTCAGTTTAAGGCTAAGATCTCACGAAGCGGTTTTTAACCGCGCCCACCGCGGAAAACCGCTGCTTTATTTCTAAATTTAAGACACGGCAGATTTGTGTGGCAACACAGCCGTCGTATTTGCGATTTTCGCCCGCAAACCTGGCGTGTGGGTGATTATCGAAATTTTATTTATTTATTTCTTAAAAATGATATAAATACAGCTCTACGCCAATGCGATGCCAATACCTACCATACATCTGTATTAAATTGAAAAAAAAAATACATGAACTGTTAAACCAAAAAAAAACAACATAAAGATACAATACAATATTTTAAATTAATCCGTACCCATATGTCCAATGCACTTTAGTGCTACTACAGTGAACCTCGGTAGGCTGCAGTGAAATAGATCTACGTCTGTAGCAATATATGCGGTTGCAAGACGGCCAGCCGGTACAACCGGAGCTGCGAACAACCGGGCACGCCGCGGGCCTAAATCACGTTGTTAAAATGTGCTTTAATTTTTTACACATATATTTGCATTCTACAGAATCTGCGAGATCATGGCGGCAGCGGGTGGAAACCGCTTCGTGAGTTCTTAGCCTTAGTCAGTAAATGTGTTACACTCCCTCTTGTGCCACGCAGAACAGGAGGAGGGTCCACGAGTGCCTCAAAGAGATGTCAACAAAGCTGTAGAAGCCCAGCAAGGCCCGAAACCCGTGGTCCTAGAACTTAAGCAATTTTAAACCAATTTAGCGCAAGCATCGAATTCAAAAGTACTAAACGTCACAATTCCAATGTCGACCGGTCGGAATTAAACTCAAGAGTAAGCGCCCTGTTGAGAGTCGCGGGAATGCGATAGATGGGAGACGCACCGGACTGTTCGTTGTGGCGACGATTGAGGGAGGCCTATGTCCAAAAGTGAACGTCCTTCGGCTGAAATGATGATGATGATGATGATGAACGTAACTGTCCTCAGACTAAAACTCACCAACCAGAGTACCCAAGCTAAATATTAACTCACCCCTTTTCTTTACAACATTTACTCTCTTAGTAACCCAGAAAGAGGCAACACTGTATATTTCATAGCTATGTATGTTCACATTCTTCCATGCGTTTGAGTTATGGCCGTAGTTTATTTATTTGCGGCGGGAAAACGCTTCTGAAGAAATATTTGTGTTCCTTTTATGTGTTCTCACCTGAGTAAGTCACATGTTTAGGGAGAGAGGTATAATATGTCGTATTAGAATAGAATAGAATATTTTTATTTAGCTTAAAATAAGTTGTTAAAAATATAATAGAATCCATGTACAGTCTGCCTTATATAGCATACAAATTTAACACAATGTTAAGAAAGATATTACAAAAAATGATTGTTTAAGTCTTGCATCTTGCACAGAACTATAAACTTTATCATTTATCTCATTTAGACCTCGAATCATCCTGGACTGCAAAAAAAAAACAATTTTAAAAGATTCTGTAATACAAATTAATTAATCATACTCGTAAATAGCAACAAATATCAATGTCAAGGCGATGATGATGTCAAATATACAATATAAAATTTCAATATACATTATAAAAATGACAATATACAATACAATACTAATGTCAGTTTACAATGCTAATGTCAATATACAATTGTATTGTATATCAAGTTTTTTCTTGTAGAAAAAGTAGAATTTTATGCATATATATGCATATGCTAATGCAAGTAATCCAAAGTTTAATCAATATAAATAAAATTGAAGTGTCTTTTTATGATTTCAATTTTTTTTTTCTAAATATACGAGTATTTGAAAGTATATTTCATCAGCATCATCAAAGATGATGTTTCTTGGATATAGGCGGGAGGCCTAGTATCGCCACAATGAACGATCCTGTGCGTCTCGCATCCATCGGATTCCCGCAACCCTTACCAGTTATTGGTCCATCTTGTAGAAGATCTTTCAACGCTGCGTCTTCTGACACGCGGTCGCCATTTTAGAATTTTATTTTCGTGATCGATTCAGGAATAAAGATATCCGAAGAAGAACCGAAGTTACCGACATAGCCTGAAGAATCGCCATACTTAAGTGGCAAAGGCATAATCGACAACTATAAAAAAAACTATCCAAGGTTAAGCAAAGCTTGCCGAGGTCGATTTATAGATGGGTAATCATACTAACATACAGAAATTCATTCGTGCACTCAACTTCGTAACAATTATGGCGGTTTCATACACAGTACTGCAATTCAGAATACTAAAACATGAATCTATCGAGAACCAGAGACTAAATCAAGTTCAGCACTTAATCCGGTTGAGAGATCGTGGCAATCACGTGAAATCCCTCACATGCGAGATTGGTTCCCATGAAGAGGAGTTCTAGAGACAGCGGGTTCTGTATGTATCACATTTGAAGGATTGTATCACAAGCGAGTGTAGTGTACAGGTTTCTATTTTTATTATGTAAGTATTATTTTAATTTAATTGAAAAACAAACCGTTTTATAAGGAAAAACCAAAAAAAGCCTTTTTTATTTAAATTATTTGTCCGGCCCAGTATTTGGCCACAGTAATGCCGTCCACTGCTGCTGTCATTAGATTACATGCCATGAGGAAGGATGAAATGTATTTTATAAAAAGAATGACATTTATAATGTGGCTAGATAGGGAAGAATAAAAGAAAAAATAACGTGGGTAGCAAAACGCGGCAAAAAAAATCACGTTTGTTGTTTATGAGCCTCACTTAAATGTTTATTTAATTATATTCTTAATATTAGTTGTGGCTACAGAAATATATTATCTTGGACAACTGTATAGCTATCATGTTTCATGAGATACAGCCTGGTGATAGACAGATGGACAGCGGATTCTTAGCGATAGAATCCCGTTTTTACTCTTTGGATACGGAACCCTAAAAGACGTGTTGCGCCGAACCTTGTTACATTGTATAAGGGCAAGAAGTTTATGATGAAGTTCGTAACCCTGTATACTTGTGGCAAGTTACTTTGCTACCAATCTGTTCCAAGTTCACGTGTTGTGACACCGACCTAACATGGTTTTATTATAAAAAAAGTGCGCGACTAAAGAAAGCCGAATCTCCTTTATTTTTCTCCATAAAATATGCTTATAAACACCAAAAAAAGCAATAAATCATTCTTCTCGCTCACAATCGCACCACATCCCAAGATTAGAACCAGAGGTTTTGGCGGAATAATTTACGTATCCCTTACAAGCAGACATCTTAAGGTGAGCCTGAGATAAGAAAACGTTACATAATGAAGGCCCCGTCGCTGAATTGTAAGGAAAGATTAGGGATGTGCCGCTGTATCGATAAAAAGATAAGTAATCCGGTTACGTACAAAGATTTGAAAGCTTGCGGAAGTGAGCATACAGAAGTGTGTGTAGTGAACTGTATCGTTCACTTTGACAGTGAATAAAGGTAAGGTTGTCTGTTTAACAAGAGTTTGACGAAGATTATCTCTTAAGGGGTTTTTTTTTATGGTAGGTAAAATCATCCAATGCCAGATACCGCCCTTGGGCGAAGCGGAAATGGTGTCAGACTCTTACTGACTAAAAACCTACCCCGTTCCTTCGTTGCCTATCATACCGGGACTGAGCCTTCCTCTCAGAAAACGGCACTTATCCCTAGCAGGCTTCGACTATGCCTGCCTGCAGCTAGCAGGCTGGGGCTCTACATCTCTTAAGGGGTACATTTTTCAAGTATCTTTGTATAAATAAATAAATAGCATAACAGAACAAGAGACTTAACTGTTTTGTCACTAAATATTTTATATACTGTGTCTTTTTATTGTAACACAAAATATACACCAAATCACAATCAAATTATAAAAAAAAAATAACAAGTGATTTACACAAAAACAATGAGATTGTGAAATATATGTAATAAAACACTATAAAATGATCATGTAAACGATTACTAGTACTGCTAAAATTCAACCAGAATACCACAAATAAGTAAAGCATATAACGTGTATCGCACCCGAAAGCCATGTCAGCAAAACTGTAGAGCCCCAGCACGGCCGAAGTCTACTGGAGCCATGGATAGACTTCTGAAAGGGAAACCCATGGTCCTGGAATGTAAGGGCAAAGAAGATATATATGTGTAGTCAGTAAAAGTCTGACATGCTCTCCCACTTCGCCCTAGAGCGTGAGCAGTTATTGGACGAATTCCCTCCTTAAAAAAAAGATGAGCAACATTATGTGGTCACCACTGCCTATAAACTAAAATATTCATCCTTACAAAAAAAAAAACATCAAAAAGAAAGGATATTTATTTTATCTTTTTATCGACAGCACCCCATCCCTAAAGTATAAAAGCGCGACTTACGTAACAGGGCATCCGGCGCACCGGGCCTAGTATATCAATCATCTCTTGAAATATTATGACGTAATCTGAGAAGCCAATAAGTGGATCCCAGATCTGTTTGTCTCTTGCCCTACCTTTAGGATAACCGAATCAGATGTGAAAAGATTTCTGAGTCAGGGTTTGTGCCGGTAAGTTTTTTATTTTGCTAGGTTATTTTTTGTGGTAATAAATATTCAATGAAAATCATATTTTCATAGCAAGCTTTTATTGCGCGGTATATAATTAATACTCATCAAGACCATTCCAAAAAGCTCAAACACGATAGGCTTATCTTCTTACGTGTATTACCGAGTTTCTATGGCCATCTTCCAGTTCCATTATCAGACCCTGTTTTTTACCATAAGCACCAATGTACTCGTCAAGACGAATCATACAAGTCGTGTTATCCACACGAAACAATCCCATCGAGTTTTTGGCTTATAACTTAGTCCGAAACAGCTTCAAGAATTCTCTTCTTCAAGCTGACCGATAGGGGCCATTCAAGTATTACGTAAGCACTACAGGGAGGACGGGGGCCTTTGTTTTGCCTATTTTTGATGTCATGTGGGATGGTGGATCTAGATGATGATTACGTCAGCAGTACCTATATATTTTTTAGTTAAGAGAACGATGCCAATTTTTCAAAATCACTCGAAAGTGAGCATACGCACATCACTGAGCAGCAAACATCCAACGTCATGGACTGATATAATTTGAATTAATATGTCAAAATAAAAGTTGTTTTTTAGTTTCTCTATTTCAAACCTGGTTTTTAGACTTGTAACTTTTGCTCATTGTAACTAATAACGAAACCAGATTACACTGAAAAATACATATAGGTACAAATGTTTACGTAAGCATGGAGGAGAGGGTGAGAGCTTTGTTTAATTTTGCTCACGAGGGGTTTAATATTTACCAAAAACGTGGTTACGTAATACTTGAATGGCCCCATAGTGCTTGCTAGAACAGAACGGAAAAGCAACGGAAAGAATACAACTAGGTATTGGTCAAAAAATTCTGATAAGACCTCTCGCTCCATGCAGAGAGATAGTAAGTCAATTGAAGATTTCCTACCTCAAAAAAAAATGCTTACGTAAAAGCAAAGTATGGCGTTTTTTTTAACCTACGAGACAGTGAAAAACAAAAGTGGTTTCTACAAAATTGTATACCAAATACGCTACTACGTCTAAAATTGAAGAAACTGTAATTTCAAGTGCTGTAGCGGTCTTCTCTCTCATAATAAAATGTCAAAATAATCCAGTTATAATAAACAAAGTCTCTTGAACTATCTGAAGCAGTGGTGTCCAAAGTTTTAGGACCATTTTCAATTATTTGTTGTTAAGTTTTGTGTCTGGGTGGAATTTATCTGTAATATGTATCGACGCCCCCGGGTAATAAGACGGTAATCGCTAAAATTTGTTTTTCGACTCTATTGCCCGTACAATAAGTCGGTAATCGAAAATATTGTTTTTTTTTTGCAATTATTGAATTATTGCCCGGGGGTGTCGGTGTGTAACCGACATTCTACATAATCCGGTATTCTGTACAATATTTAGGCAATGTATAGAATACGATATACAGTAAAGCTTTTTTTACCCGACTGCGCCAGAAGGAGGGTTATGTTTTTTAGGTAGTGATTAAAACAATAACTCTAACCTAACCTGTCCGTGTTGGGGTGCCCTAAAGTTACATCAACTTCTTTCCTGCTCTCGTCTTTTACACACATTGCCGGCTGCGCATTCGGCACTGTATTCAATACATGAATTATACAGATACCCAGTAACATATGCATTTAGAAATATATTATAAGTATGATTATCAGTTGTCTACTAAGTTTAAGACTAAATGGCACTGTGTGAAAGCTGTAGAATATTATTATAATATAATGTTGTTAGTTTAGTTTTTAAAATTATTCACTTAAGTATATTATTGTCTTTTTGCAATTCGATTGGGTTGGGTTGTTGGGTTGGGTTTAAAGATACAATTTAAAAATAAAGCACTTTTTTTCTAAAACATTAATTAAGACGCATGTACGAAATTAATTTATTTAAGTAAAGATTAGCTGAGCGAGTCCAATGACCTGTAAGTAGTTAGTACGCAACGACCGAAAACTATACCGGATCGACCCTCCACGGGGTCAAAACAATCAAAATTTTACGGTGTATATATATATAAGTAAGTACTTAGACTTATAGTGCATCTAATAGTTTAGTAGTCTATGTATTTCGTTACAGTTTTGGTGAAATAAAAATAAAAAAAGGTTATGGAATATAAATAAAAAAAATAAAAAAAAAACCTGTTGGAAAAATAGAAACTTTATATTTTTCGCGAATAATATTTTAACTCTTGCGAACCACAAGTGGTCCGCGAATTAAAAGTTGAGTACTACTGATCTAAAGGAACACCCACAGATGGCCTATAACGGAATTAGGTCCCAAAGAGATGGGGGCGAACCAATTGATTTTGTGAATGGTAAGTGCTTTATGGCAGTACATTATTGTAACACCCACACAGAGCTGCGATACAACGACCTAAAATAATGACTACTACATAAAAAGTTTAAGAACATTGACTTGTAATTATAAAAGCGTCAGTGTGGAGACATTTAAATTACAATCTAGGCGAAACGATGAAAGTAGCATTAAGCACTAAATTATTCAAATTTCAGAAACTCAGCAGTAATTTCAAGACGTTATTTTAGCATTTGTAAAGATTCTGAAACTCATTTGTAAAAATTTTGAAACTCATTGATTTTCAACTGAACTATTTACAGGTACTTTTAAATTGCCAATAAGTTGAACTTATTTTGAATTTCATATTGGTTTTCTTAACACTAAATCTTTCTTTGTTTGATAAAAGTTAAAACTGTAAGAGCGGTTTCGCACTAAGTCCGATCCGAAACCGATCCGAAGCCGTGAAAGTATGGTCCGTAGTAGCCGTAGAACTATTTCATTACAATAAAATTGTGGCGGGGGCGAGCACGCGCACTTTTCTGCACTAGTGCGGAAAACTGTCAATTGCGAGCCTAAAAGCGGTGCGATAAGAGCGGGTTTTTGAAGGATCGGATTCGGATTGAACGTAGTGTGAAACTGCTCTTACTCAAAATATAGCTTGTTACCAGTTCTCTCCAAAATTCGTTCGCGTGAATTTCATACTTTCGTTTAAGTTAGAATTTCTGCCAAGTTTCAACTTTATTAACTAAAGGAAAAGAACTAACCCATATTTTTTTATTTTCTTTTTTATTATTGATAGGTTCGCGCTTGACCACTATCTCACCTGATGGAAAGCGACGATACGGTCGACGATGGAGCGCGCTTACCTAGAAGAAACCTATTCACTCTTGACTTAAAGATTCCCGAACCTTTAACTCCCCCTAAATCACTTTATAAAGGTGGATTTGATTAACAAATAATAAAAACTTTTTTATTTACTAAGGTTTAAGTTATTTGTGGTTTTGAAGAATATTGTCCCAAGGAATTGCATACAAACGACAACCAATTTTCAACCCCGTTAAAGATTAATTTATAAAACCCCTTTATTGCTCACCTACATCACAAATGAAAGCCTTGTGCAAAATTAACGTTCCTAAGCCCTAGTATTTCTGCTGTGCGTGACTATGTCAGTCAATATCTCCTTTCATATATCGATGCCCCCGGGCAATAAGTCAGTAATCTCAATAATTTGTTTTTCGATTACCGACTCTATTGCCCGGAAAATAGAGTCGGTAATCGAAAAACCAATTTTTGCGATTACCGACTTATTGTTCGGGGACGTTGATATATAGATAAATAACTAAGTCGTTAACAAATACTTAATATCTTGCACAACACTCAAAGTTTAAACAGGTTGTAAATGTTCGGTCAAATTGATTCATCATTCAATAAACAATGACCTCTTCGGACGGTGAACGTATGAATGGATGATCGTAAAGAACATATGATTAATCTTTAAGACAGGCTTATAAATAGTATCTTTTATTATTTTCGAGGGAAAACCTTAAAGACGTCTGAACTTATGGGAAAAGACTGTCAGAATGCATTTTGCAGAAAAAAAAACAAACTCTGATAACTATGTTAGTTTTTAGGTTTTACTTTGTAGACATTTTTATGACTTGTAACTGTGTTGTATATTGCTTAAACAATAAAGAGTATTGGTTACACCTAACATATAACAGTGCTCAGAAAAAAAGGGACTAATGGACACTAAGAGTTACACTTTGCGCCTAAACGACCACTAAACTTAAGTACTCTTTGCCCTCTTAAATACCAAAAACATAAACCATCCCAAAACCGAGAACACAGCATCAAATGAGGGCCCAGAAGTGGCCATTACACATATCCTTCCCTGCTATAACATCGCATTTACATAAATTGTTCAGAAACTCGCAAAGTCCCCTGGGTACTGTTTTGGCACAATTTATAAAATTCTTCGCGTCTTCGCGTAGATTAATATACCCTAGTAATTATAGAAGTTTTGACGAAGCGACAGACTAGAATATTAATAATCAAGGCATGAATCACGCGTTTTTGATAGAAAATGTGACGGCAGAAGGTCTATTTTAGCGTAAACGTATCGATCGTATCCCAATTTTTCGTTAAGATTTATTTGTACTAGGCTGCTTTTCAAATTGTGCTGTTAATTACCTTTTGCAGCTTTTAAGCTGTGCTCAAAGTAAAGTGGTGTAAACGTGTGTCATGTAACATCCACCAACCCACACTGGGCCGGCGTGGTAGATTACGGCCCATTCGAGGCGGCCTAATGGCGTCAAGTCTAAAATAAGTTCCACCAAACGCATCAGAGTGCTTAAAGTGGTGTGTTTTGAACTGAATCGTGTTTATGGTTGAGTTTTGTTACCTACACTGTCAACTTACTTTTACAAACTTTTTATTTAGCTTTCAATATATTTAGCCATATAACTATGTTTGTTCGGGCGGAATCTTGCAAGTCAATTTTGAAGCAGATATCTATAACAGATTGAACTAAAATTTTGTATACACGTTTAATTTGGGCGACAATGCATGGTTAGCTGTTTGATGTCACTTTAAATCCAAAATGGCGGAACACCCAAGATGGCGGATTAGTTCTTTTTAATGGAATCCAACAATATTGATATGAAAGGGTTTGCTAAGAATATCTCGAAAAATAAAGTGAAGTCACTCTAAATCGTACTAAGTTTTTTATACTTTTCTAAAATAGGGGTACCTAATGAAAGGACTCGCGAGAATACAAATGTGTTTAAAAAAAAATAAGATCTCTCGAAAACTCTTATATGGCGGTGCCTTGTTTTATACAACATTATTTTTAGTATATGCAAAACCTGAATATAGTTTGTTCAAAATCAGTAACTGAATCGATTTCAGTAGTTTTTACACGATGTTATATATTTTTATCAAAAATATTTATAAAAGGTCACAAGTTGATGACCACTGACACTAAGTACAACGCAAAGCTGGGTGAGAGAACAAAACAACCCCTCACTTGCCTGGATGGCCCGGTGATCATGTATTTGTGCGGACAACCAGGCAACATAACAAGCTTATAACTTTATGATTTTTTTATGATACATTTATGAAATTTTTTAACATAGATTTTGTACACTTTTGTGATTGATTGTGGCACGTGTTATTGGGTCATTCGGTTCCCTTCAAAATGGTTGAGCTGAGTGGGGCTGAGGCACGCGTCATGCTCGTGAACAGGCGCCGTCAGTTGGGACTGGTCATCTCTTAGCTGCCAGTGGCTTAATTCAATTACTATTTTTTTATTAGTTTATTGTATTTTTTCTTGTTAAATGCTTTCTAATTTTTTTTTCTTCATTGTGCTCACATAATAGAAGCGACAATAAATTTGTAACCAAGATTATGTAACTCATAATATGATTTAAAAGAGTGTCCATGGAGTTTCTTGCACGTTCTTCTCCATAGAGATCTACGCTTTGGAACGTGCAATTTAGCTTCACTTTTTTTGGACTGACCGACATTTTGACAATTCAAAAGAGCCTGTAATTGGTCTATTTGAAATAAACTATTCTGATTCTGATTCTGTACTTAAAAATAAGTAGACAGGTGTTTCAGGTTTCGCATAAATACTAATACTGAAGTAGTATAAATGGCGGCTAAATTGACGCAACTAATCGCTTTGCAACTGCAATCGCGTAGAGTCGCTCACGTGGGACGCCGTGTTAGTCATTTGTTGAGGTTCTCGCAGCATTTCATTTTCTTCCCAAAGAAAAGTTAATGAATGCATTACCCATAGAAGTGAGGCGTGCCCAAACGCTGCCAGCGTTCAAAAAAATGGTGATGGAGCTCTACCTATCACTTTAATTTTTCTTCTCCTTTCTCTTTTTTATATGGTAATATTTATTAGTTTATTATTTGATAATATATTTATGTATTATATTTTTTTTTGTTTATTTTTCTATTGTATTATTTATATAAATATTTCTACTATTTATATTGTTGTACACAGAAAGGAAAAGATTTGGGGTTGGGGTCCAGTCCATCCAAAGGTTGTCTGGTAGAAATTGCCCTGTGCAATAAGACCGCCTATTATAGTACACTTATTTTCTTTATAAATGTTTGTCCTAATAATAAGCAATAAAGAAAAAAAAAAAGTTGTGCTTCTGTTTTTATATTCATAGTATGTATCAAGGCTACTCCTAATTTTATGGCTCATTTACATCGTTTGTTTAAAGCTGTTGGTTTTGCGTTCTAATTCGGGTACCGAGACAATGGCAGAGCCTTTCTTCCAAAATTAACGGCAAAAATGTTTTGAGATTTATATAGGGTGACTGGTAATTAGTGAATGATACATAAACACATGATTGTAGTCATGATAACAAACAACTTTTACTATGGGACCAAACCTGAAATCGCGAAAAAATTCAGCCAAGTTCAATACATTTTGACCAGTTAGGCGCAAACAAATGTACTGACCATGCAGAATTTTTTCGCGATTTCAGGTTTGGTCCCATAGTAAAAGTTGTTTGTTGCGCCTCAAGGATTTGTCGGTATACATACCGACAAATCCTTGAGGCGCGCGTGGAACACCATGCGCCGTCGACGACTTGGGCTCGGCCCTGACGGTTACCGGACGGTCAGACGACGAGCTATGGGTAGCTAGCAAGCTTGCGCCTACGGTGCCCAGAAATCGGGATCGGAATTCCGAAAATTTAAAAAAATTGAAGTACTCGTTTAGGCTAGGGCCGATCACGATTACAAAATGAAACATGACTACAATACCAAAACAAACAAAAGAAAATCAAATGAATCTTCACCTAAACGCTAGCTCGGATCTCGGAAATCGAATTTCAAATAAACCAATTACTTCTCGCTAAATCACAATTCTACAACAGAAACAAAACAACCTATCTCACGCACACATATAAACCATAGACACATGAAAATATCCCCTCTTTGTGCTCGGGATTCCTTGCTTTTGATAGGCGTTGCAGCTAACGCGATTATCATTGCGCTGTACCGATGGCGGTTGGACAGAGCCTCAGGCTTTCAACGTTTTATTAAGTTATGCCCCAACGTTTCAGAGCCATTCACTTTAATTCTGTTATGTTTGATTTTCGGAGATACGCTTGTGGGACGGAAAAACGATAGGAAGTCAAGTAAAGGGGAAAAGCTGTGAAAAATGTTTTATTTTTCAATTAAGTTATTAGGCGTCGATTTATGAAGTGTCTAGGCAAATTATGACGCTAAAGTGTTAATGACTTGATGGCTTCGATTTCCGCTAGTAAATTGAATTTTCTTTCTTTTTCTTTCTTCCACAGTGGCGTTACTCAATTTTCTGACTAGCTAATGTAAAATATAACATTTGTTCCTTACTGAATTATGAAAGAGACAAAGTAAATATTTTTAACTACAAATTTACAGTTTTCAAATTTATTTCTATATTTGTGCTATGAGACCTTGTTATATGCCAAATTTCAGGGATTCTAGGTCAACTAGAAGCACCCGATGAATTTTGATTCCTTTGAGACTGTCGAAATATGCGTTTTTTACGATATAAACGGCGGTATCATTTTTTCCGTTAACTTAGATGTTTGATATTTTGACATTTTCAAGGGACCGCAGATCTGAGTCTATTCCTTCACGCGTTCGCGAGATAAAAGGTCCAGACTTACAGACGGATCACAAAGTAATCCTATAAGGTTCCGTTTTTTCCTTTTGAAGTAGGAAACCCTAAAAAGGGGCAAAACAACATTCCCTTCACAGCATAAACCCTAAAACGGCTGAACAGATCGGGATAACATTTGACACAAGGATATGACTCGGAATAGAATAAACCATATTTTTTATTCCAGTAGTTTATTCCCTTGAAACAATTATTTTACGCAGCCAAAACAGCTGGCAGTGACTAGTAATATCACAATAAAAATGTGCCGAACTCCAGTCAAATAATCCGATTTAGTTACAACAGTTTTATATAGGTATTCGATTCAATTTATGCCAATATTGATTCTGGTAAATCCCCAGGGATATCCATATAGTTGGTATTGGGTAAAAATTCAGTGATTCTGCCAATCAGTGTGACTTTGCCAACATAGAAATTTTCTATTTCGGCGGATAGTCGACAAATATACCGTACGGTTGGGTTTTAGTAAAAATGTTCTAGCTACATACCGTTGGGAGTTTTTTGAATGTGCTATGTTACGTAAAGGGTGTTTGGGGAGGATTTTTTTAGTAAAACTGAACAAGTTTTATAGTTTTCATGATCGAAACGAATTAGGAATCCCCTCATCATCATTGCACAGTTTTTTTTTGTGGGTACTGTAAGTTGCTGACAACTCCTTGAGGCGTGCGTGGAACTATTCGCGCCGTTGAAGTCGTCGACTTGAGTCGATCTGGGCGGTAACCAGACGATCGGACGGCTAGCTACACATTGCTCGCCGACCGCAAGCCCGCGCCTACGGTGGTCGTCCTGTGCGTCTTGTTTCCATCGGGTTCCCGCGACCCTCACCATGACATCGATACACCTTGTGGAAGGTCTTTCAACACCAGATCCTTTCGGCCTCATCGAGCATCAGTTTTGCAATCAAAAAAATTGCTTTGCTTATTCAAAATCCTAAGGGTAGACGTAAATGGTAAGACGTTGTCAAGAAAATGTCTTCACATCAGGTGTATAAGGACTCATTAATGAGGAATACGACTGGAAGAGGAGGGTCTTAGATTACTGGTTGCTGTATAACCCCAAAAAACATGGCACATATAATTAAGTATTTTTTTTTTACTTGTTTTATCTATCCTGCCAACAAGTTCATCCATGTGAAAATAGAAATATCCAAACAGATATCCATGATGTCCTATTATTTCCTCACCATTGCTCTTAAAACGGTTAAGGACATCGTGAGGAAACCGGCATGTCCTAGAACCAAAAATTCGAAGACATGTGACATCCACCAATCCGCACCGGGCCCGCTTAGTACGGCCCATTCGCTCTCCTAGAGACGAAGCCTGAATGCCAGCAGTGGGAAAATTATAAAGCTGATACTATTCTATGCTACGAGTATGTTCTATTCTAGAGCATGGTCTATCTTTTTGTAAGTTCTCCCACTCTAGGGTAAAGCAGGAGGGCGTTTCAGACTTTTATTCACTGAAGCCAAGTCCAGTACCTCTACCATGAGTTTTAAGCAATAGTATTCGTCGCTACTCGATATCGACGCCGTAAATATTTTGAATGATAAATTTTGGTTCTGCAAGTGACCGCTAGAGGCGCTGCAAAATTTATTTACGGCATCGATATCGAGTAGCGACGAATACTCAAAATCCCATGGAGCATTTTTACTAGGTTACAATTTGTTTGACTTAAATGAGCATGGCAGTTGAGAGTTTGTCATTCTCACTCAAATGTCTTGCTGATGGTGGCGCGTGTTATTGAGTCATTCTGTTCCCTTCATAATGGTTGAGCAGAGTGGGGTTGAGGCACGCGTCATGCTCGTGAACGGGCGCCGTCAGTTGAGACTGGTCATCTCTTTGCTGCCAGTGGCTTAATTCAATTTCTATTTTTAGTTAGTTTTTTTTTTTTTTTTCTCACTTCTTTTCTACATGGTGCTCACATAATTGTAGCGACAAGAAATATGTAACCAAGATTATTGTAACACTTAAAATGATTTTAAAAGAGTGTCCATGGAGTTTCTTGCACGTTCTTCTCCATAGAGATCTACGCTTTGGAACGTTGAATTTAGCTTCACTTTTTTTTTGACTGACCGACATTTTGACTATTCAAAAGTGCCTGTAAATGGTCTATTTGAAATAAAAAAAGAGTTGATTTTGATTTTTTTTGATTTACTATTGCTTAAAACTCATGGTAGAGGTACTGGTCCACCTGTGTTTCCTTCCTAATCTGTTCAGGCGGTAGAGCGTGAAGAAGATGCAACAAATATCACACTCAAAAAATTTCGCCTATATTTCTTCAGACACTACCTTCCTGATTGATTTTTCCTAAGTCTCTAGCAAACAGATCATAAATTATTATTTTTTACCACCTCTATAATTGTTTCGCTATAGCTATTACATAAAAATTACACCAAGTAGAAAACGAGAAATCTGCATTGACGGTAATGAATTTTCTCACTCTAGAAAATTAATAGGCGTAAACTTGCGTCTTATTACAAAGTGTAATTACCAATTAGTAAGTTGATATTATATCAAGATCCCAACATACATTACGAACATGTGTTTTAATTAACTAGCTTTTTTCAGTGACTTTGCTCTCGTACTATAAATGGTAGTATAAAGAATGGGAGTTTGTTCTATTCTATCGACAATTGATCAGCATATTTCTCTGTAACCTAAATTTAAGGGCCGGTTGTAGTCACCGAGTATTTTGTATGAACTCTACCCGGGGTCTATGTCGACTTTGCGGCCCCGAAACAGCGGTTTTATTTTTATAAAAAAAAAAAACTACAGCTATTCAAGATTTTTGTTTTTACAAGGCGCTTTTAAAAAACAAGCTTTATTTTTGACGTGTCGTGACATAATTTCGTAGTGTAAATGTACGTTTGAAATCCTAAATAAGGGTCACATTCGCGATTTTTTTTTATCGAGCCAACTAATTTATATCGTTTTAATAAAATAATTAATAGTTTTTCTTTATATTTATGAAGTGCTCTTTTATATTTGTGGAATTTTAGAGGTTTAAAAAAGTTCAAAATGAGTTGAACCTGGCCTTAAGACCAGCCAACCCGAGGTACATTTTTATACAAACGCTCTTACGTGATTATGATGTTATTAAACATGTTTTTCGAGATATTATGGATACACAGACATCTTTTCGATATTATTTAGGCTTGAATAGAAATTTAAACATAAATTTGTGTAAACGAATCCAGTAAAGGCCTTTGAAAATCTGCTATTTTACCTGAACTTTGGCACTCCATAATTTACTCATAAATTAATAAAAATATTAAAATAAAAATACTTTTATAGATGTCTTGCACATTTAATCGAGATTCTTAATGATGAAAATTTTTCTCAAAAGCTTTTAAGGGTTTTAAAAAAACATTTCCTGGGACAAGTTTTGTGAAATATTCGAGTACTTAAATCACGGAATTACCGAATACCAACAGAGTTTTCAGGCGTTAACTCTCTTTTTTCACAGGAGTTTATTTTAACAGAAATGGGTTTTAGTCAGCAAAGGTCCGACACGTCCCGCCAAGTCCCGCCCGTTCCGCCTTAAAGCGAGAAAAGTCATTAGATGATATCCAACTTTAAAAAAAAACCTAAAACACTCAAGGCCATCCAAATGAAGGTAAAAAGCCTCATGACATCACCAATTAAGCGTCCATAGTGGACACAAAGAAAATACGAACGTAAAGACAAGCGGTCGTATTGAGACTAAGGGTCAGTACACACCAAGAGGCAAAGCGACACAATGTTGCTTGAAAGGCACGAGCATTTATTTAAAATGATATTCTATTAGCGCCATCGATTGTTGAAATAATTAAAATACATATTATCTTTATACACGTATTTTATAATTATAAGTAACTTATTTTAATGATACTAAGTTATATTTGAAATATCTGTTATTTATTTATTGTGCTCACCTACCACAGTGTTGTCTGTTTTTAACCAAAAGGTTGACTGGTAGAAAATGTCTTACTGTACATGAAGATTAAATAAAGAAATAATTCTTCTGTACATGTTATTGTCACGTAAACAACGATTTGGATGAAATTTTCTGTGTATATTTGAATGCAACAAATAGGTTCACCATGTGTGAGGGAACTTTATATTAAGGCATATTAACGTCGAGGTAAATTTTTGGATGGAGTTTTAAGTGGATTGACATAGTATATGTTATCGAAAGTCAGATATACGGTCGCTCCTTGGTAAGACGTAAAGTCGATGCCAACTACAACAGCAACAGTAATTAAGGCTACTGGGGCCCATGGGCCGGCTTCTGAAAGGAAGGTCCGGCCCCGTTATGACGGTAAAAGTCTAACACTATCTCTAGCTCCGCCCAAGGGCGGGAGAATTCATTGGATGATTTTCTTCACCAAAAAAAAACATAGGTTTATCGCTATCTTCGATGCGCGTATCGCGATTCCTCTCAGTGTGTGCTGACCCTAAAGTCATAACGAGGTCGAGTAAAGTCGCGTTACACAATGTTACTCATGCGGACGAATGAAATTTCTTTCACTTAGTCATTCATTCATTCAGTTGTAGTTTAGGGTTGCCAGGTTGTGATTATTTTTTTTTATTATTGAAGAGATAGTTTATAGTTTTGATGGTGATTGAGGATATTTTCTGATGTGATAAGTATTATGAAATGTTAATTTTAGATCTGATAGATTTTAGACTATTTAGAGATAAAATCATAAAAGGGCACACACAAACCAATCTACATTTTTGTCGGTAGAAATTTTAACAATACATAGAATTTTCTATTGCATTAAAAGCCAAATGGCATTCCTTCTTATCAAAACTACGTCCCAATCAATGGCTAATCTCTTGTATTTATTTTGTATAAACATTCAGCCACGTCGACAGCGTTGACAGCGTTAGCGTTTGTCTTAAACACTAACGCTGTCGATGTGGCTGAATTTTGCTTTTGTGTTTTGTTTAATTATGATACGACGAAAACATTTTTATATGATCAATTTTTATGTTATGACCAACTAAAATTGGCCAGATCGTTTGAACGTTAACATTTGATGATAGCTATGTCAATCCTCGTTTGGCCAAATCATTGATGTAGGATTTCTATGATAATAAAAAGTCTAAAGAAAGTAGGCCAAACGAGGATTGACATATCATTAAAGTTTTACGTTTAAAATGATCTGGCCAGTTTAACTTGGCCAAATCATAAAGTGATCAATTTCTATGATCTGACAACGACATATTGATATTTTGAACCTCATGCTTACAGAATATTGTAATGGCAATAATGACTTGTTATAACTATACACGTAAGATTGTGAAGTGTGCTCAAAAAATTCTGTTTGTATTTATGTCTGTAGAGACGTAATCATTATTTCAACAAAGACGTTGGACAACAGGGGGTTGGACATAGGCCTTCTTCAAGTGTCGCCACACGACCGGTTCTATGCGTCGTGCATCCATCGGATTCCTCCGACCCTAAAAATAGAAGTTTTTTTTGTTGACTACCCACGGGCATGATTCGTATGAAATCTGTAAAACTTATACCACGATAAAGAAAAAGCTTTTCTCTCAATCTCATCGAATGGAAACCAACGATGGAGCGAAGGAATTGGAGGGAAGAATCCTATTCACTCTTGTATAAAGATCCCCATAGGTTCTAGTTATGAGAAAACACAGTCATTCATAAACGAAGTGATCATTTATTCATTCGTTCTCTATTACTGCAAGCCAATTCATTCATTAGGAGTCTAGTTCTTTCGTGTATTTCCTCGCAACGTCATTTTGTCCGCAGTTATTTTTAATCCCTTGTACTGTTTTCTATTTAGTTATGTTGTTATTGTGTATCCTTTGTTGGAGATCCAATAAAATAAATAATTGGTAATATAAAATTTATTGGATTAGTTCTTAAAACAATATTGACAGCCCTAAACAACGTTATTCGTTCAGAAAGAGCGAAAGTTGTTACGCGTATCTAGTTTGAGGGACATAATTTAAAATTCGAATGTGGTTTTGTGTATAACCAATCTTCTAGGTAAGCGCGATCCATTGTCGACCGCATCGTCGCTTTCCATCAGGTGAGATAGCGGTCAAGCACGAACCTATCAATAATAAAAAAAGCCGAGAGTTTTGGTGGTTTTTTTTGAGTTTATTAAGTGTTTGAATTATTCTATTCTTTTTATTGAGGCATACAAGTTGTAGGACGCGGGTTCAAACCCAGCCAAGTCCATTACTTTGTGTTATTTATTTCATTACCGCTACACTCAAAACGGTAAAGGAAAACATAGTAAGAGAACTGGCATATCCTAGAACCAATAATTCAACCAATAAGACGTGACATCCACAAATGTGCACTGGGCCCGCGTGGATTACGGCCTATTCCTTCTCCTTCAGAGGAGGCCTTTGTCCCAGCAGTAGGAACATTACACTACTACTAATACTACTGATTATGCTTATGCTAGTGTACAGTGTGATGTAAAATTGGTGTAGTTTTGAATCTTTCTACACATATGGAAGATACGATGTGTAATCAATAAAACAGGCTCGTGAAATAGGGCTGAAAGTGTTATTATAAATCATCTCAGCAAAATGTTTATAGAAGCCTGACTCGATACTTTTGCTACCAAATACTGTAATAATAACAGTTAATGTTATATTCACATTCACATGGAAAACAAAGTGACTCTATTCTATTTTAAAAACGAAATAGTTTCTAAACATGACTGACAACTGACTGAATGTCTGAAAGCAAAAATTAAGTGAAGCCAAAAGAAAAAATAAATAAAGAGATAGTTGGAGGGTAGCATTAAATTTGTAAAAAACTGGTTCTATCTAGATTAAACTGGTAGCGATAGTGATGTGCCTAGAACATTTTTGAGTTAATTTTTCTTTATTTTGTTCGTGTATTGTGAGTAACTAAGTTTTGTATTTATCATATTTGGAAGTTGTTTGAAGGTGTGAATAATAGGATTACCTGGATTTTTTACTAAGTCACACTCCATTGGCTGCACAGATTTGAATGTATCTAAGCAAAAAGTAGATAATAAATTGGGTTAGAACATAATATTATTTTTATTTCGACAGTAAATTCCCAAGCGATTATTTTTGACATTCACAAGAGCAAATCCGTTTGCTCCACCAGTATTTCTGATTGCTTTAACTTTCTTCATTCCTATTTCTAAGAAAGGAAGCCCGTAATTTTTCATATCTGATATAATTTTGTTATGTCACATCAATGACGTAAGAAATTGGATGAGGCAGCGGACCAAAATAGACTCTATTGATTGATTGATCCAAAGGCTTATTTAAGCAATATTTTTCTGAATCGAGAGAATTGGAAACTCCTTAGGTGCTAATATTGAATATATTTCGTGCCGGTTGTAAATCACAAATTTGCATATCGATATAAATAAAAATGAAAGGCAAATGTTTTGCTGAGCGCAAAATTCAAGAACGATTGGGCTACTATGGCTGATTATATTTTTACTGTTTTGAAGTTACTCAAGCTCCATGCGGACACCGGTGTCCGCACACCTATTGTCTTTCTTTTGTCTCTAGTTACGGTATTAAAAGGGTTAATGGCTGAAAAAGGTTCTTATTCGACGCCCCCGGACAATAACTGCTGGTATAACTGCCGTAACGTTAATTTCAAGGCGTTCGTACCCCTCGTGTTGAGTGAAGACTTTTGGCCGCAGGGCGTGGTGTTCCGTCGCTTCCGCGGACAAGTGCCACAGAATAGCACACAGTGAGTCAGTGCAGTGGAAGTGTAAAAGTGTTACTAACATAGTCATATATCTTTTTTACTAACAATGAATTATATTTACTTAGTATATGTTAGTTCGTAAGGTATATATCTATGGGCCAAAATGGCTGAAAATAAAGAGAAATAGGTTTATTATTATTAATAAGTCGGTAATCGCAAAAATTTGCTTTTTGATTATCGATTTATTATTGTCCGAGCAATAAAGTTGGTAATCGAAAAACCAAATTTTGCGATTACCGACTTACCTATTGCCCGCAGGCGTCGTTATGAAAAACCTAAAAAATCACATTTTACTTTACGATTCGTAGCTATCAATATGGAAAGCATTAAATCTTTTGCGCACCCAGGTAGGCAAACACAACTTAGTGAAATGGGGTAAAGGATCCGTAGGTCCTACCTATGTGACAGCGGTGCCTCTGTTCAGAATATAAGCTACACGTTGGAATGCCTGAAGTGCCCATACACTTGCACTGTGGACGACTTAATGAGAGACACCGATGCTGCAATGAACGTAGCCATCTGCTGGGCCCAAATAATTTAAAATGCTTACCATTGACTCGAAAAGAAGAAGCTTAGAAGTCAATATTAGTCAAGTCAGGTACTTAGTTAGGAAAAACCACATACGTAGGCGGAACGAAAAGGGCAACTGAAGGAACACAGACAGGTTTTTAACAGTAAAAGTCTGACACTCTCTCTCCCTCCAAAAAGAGGGAAAGGAGCTGTTTAATGAATTCCCACCCAATTCAATTTGGAGCAAACTTGGCCAAAAATCATCCTAGACAGTTTTGGAAGAAGGGCCTCCCTCTTCTGCCCTTTGCCCAACTGTGGGACATAATTGATAGATAGTCTGTTGCTGCCTACCCCACGGTAACAAAAAACAATCTATCAACTTTTTATTATGTCTTATTAGTATTATTTCTGATGTTTGTACACTGATAGCTCCAAATCTATCTCGATCCGTTTAGTCCATCCAAAGGTTGTCAAAAAAGGGTGTAAGAAAATGCCCTGTGCGATAAGATTTCTCATTATACCCTTAATTTTAATAATGTTTATGCACTGTACAATATATAATAAAAAAAACCATACTCTCGAAAAACATAACCCTCCTTCTGGTGCAGTCGGGTAAAAATAAGGAAAAAAACGAGTTATATTTTTCATATCACTTCTCTTCAACTTTTCTTTGGGCTCTCTCTCCCTTTCCATTCACCCACATGTATACCCATAACATACTTTATAACCCTCCTCTTTACATGGCCATACCAAGATAAACGAATCCCTTTCAAGTTTTCAAACTTCCTCTCATATACTCTTAATCATTTCTCACTTTATCCATTCTCGTCACACCACATATTCATTTCAACATTCTCATCTCCGCTACATGCAATTTTTTTCATCCGTCTTTTTCACAGCCCAACATTGTGATCCATATAGTATGACAGGCCTCATGTGCAATACAAATCATAGTTTAAAAAACTCCCTGAGAACTGACAATAAAACATAATATTTTTTGTCTATGACCAAGCACTAATTAGTACTATGTAAACGGTTAATTAAGAATAATTTGGTGCTAATTGTAATGTATAATGACTTGGGTCATTATGCAGGTAGATGTCAGAAGGTTCATTTTAAATGAGGTTTTCAAAAAGGCCCGAAACTCCCGCTGGTCATAACGTTAGCATTGTTAAAAAAAAAGAAACAGAAAATTCATTTATTTTGACCCTAGGTAGAAACTGGGAAGTACCAATATGAATTTTGTCAATTCATATTATTATATAATTTTCTACGTTCCCATTTGTCATTCGTAGATTTCTGACAGTCGTTACAAACGGACGGCGTGCAATGGGTAGTACGCTGTCCGATCGTTCGGTAACCAACCGGACCGAGCCCAAGTCGTCACCGACGCGTTCTGTTCCCGCGCGCCTCAAGGAGCTGTCAGCAAACCGTAGAGGCCCAGCCTGCTAGCTGCTAGGCAGGGTCGAAGCCTGCTTGGGTCATGGGTCAGTTTCTGAAAAGAAGGCCCGGCCCAGGCACGATAGGCAACGAAGGAATGGGGTAGGTTTTTAGTCAGTAAGAGTCTAACACTATTTCCCGCTCCGCCCAAGGGCGGGATTTGTCATTGGATGATTATACCTACCATAAAAAAAAAACCTTCAGTCTATCCAAGGACTATCGTGTTGCCCAGAAACTGGGTTGTGATCTGATAGGTAGTAGCTGCATATAAAACACAGAAAAGCTAGTTGAAAAATGTTTAGGGAGTTGATGTATATATACTTACACATAGATGTATAGATGATTTCGTGCGCCAATGTCAAACAATAAATATTCACCCAGAATTGTTAACCTTCTGCTCATCTCTTTCGTCGCCAAACAAATTGACGCAACAGCGATACAGGATCGACGTAACTTTGAAGCAAGGCGACACGTAACAATTCGCTATAATAGAGCATCTTTATCTAATTGTCACGAGTAGGAAGCGTGGATGTAGACAAGATGGGAAAGATTATAGTGTAAACCATGTTTTTATTTTTTGAGATGGGTTATCTTCCAATTACTTTTTCGGTTTAGGGTGGAGCACTGTGTTCTTCGGTAGCTCTTTGGGTCCTAAAATCACGAGTTTCTTTTTCGGAGATTCCACGTGACCCGAGTGGGCATGGGCTCCTACGGTTTTACTGTCATCTCTGAGAGGTACGCTTGGAGCACAACGCATCGTTAATGATTTGGGCTCGGTCTATACCGGCTGGTTAGGCAGCCAACCACTCATTGTTCATCGTCCGCAAGCCCGTGCCTATGGTGGCCGGTTTAGACAGGGGCCATAGTTTTAACATAGTTCGTAGTAACCAGTCGACTTGAGAATCCGAAAACCATAGCCCTATGGTCTTTGTTTTCCATATGTCACAATAGTTTTCACTAACCGGGGGTTAAGGATAATTGTCAGCCTTACGCCTTCCAAAGGTCCAGAACCTCAGGGTTCTAAGATAAGTAAATGAAAATAATAATCAAATTCTATTTTTTTTTTTACAAAGGACAATGGGCTAATTGGTACACCCCTCCAATAGTAATGAGATATATATCGTTAGATAGGTCTTTTTAACTGGAACAACATTTACTATGACAGCTTTGTTGAAATGTTTGTCCGTTCTGAGTTTGAGGTTAAAAACCAAAGTTAGGTTAGGTTAGGTACTGATTGGTACAACCCACCAATAGCAAAGACATATATATCGTTGGATAGGTCTTTTTAACTGGAACAACATTTACTCTGACAGCTTTGTTGAAATGTTTGTCCGTTCTGAGTTTTAGGTTAAAAACAAAAGTTAGGTTAGGTTAGGTGCTAATTGGTACACCCCACCAATAGCAAAGACATATATGTCGTTGGATAGGTCTTTTTAACTGGAACAACATTTACTATGACAGCTTTGTTGAAATGTTTGTCCGTTCTGAGTTTTAGGTTAAAAATAAAAGTTAGGTTAGGTGCTAATTGGTACACCCCACCAATAGCAAATACATATATGTCGTTGGATAGGTCTTTTTAACAGGAACAACATTTACTATGACAGGTTTGTCGAAATGTTTGTCCGTTCTGAGTTTTAGGTTAAAAATAAAAGTTAGGTTAGGTTAGGTGCTAACTGGTACACCAAACTCAGAACGGACAAACCTTTCAACAAACCTGTCATAGTAAATGTTGTTCCAGTTAAAAAGATCTATCCAACGACATATATGTCTTTGCTATTGGTTTTTTTTTTTTTTGGGCAGGTAAAATCATCCAATGACAAATCCCGCCCTTGGGTGGGGCGGGAAATAGTGTCAGACTTTTACTGACTAAAAACCTACCTTTCCGTTCCTTGCCTTTATCCTGGGGCCCGTGGTGACAGTCTCACATAACCTTTGGCCCCAGTAGGCTTCGGCCCTGCTGGACCCCTACAGTTTGCTGACAACTCCTTGAGGTGCGCGGGAACGGTGCGCGCCATAGACGACCTGAGCTCGGACCGGTCTGTTACCGGACGGACGGACAGCGGGCTACCCATTGCCCACCGTCCGCGAGCCCGCGCCTACGGTGCCCGGAAATCGGGATCGGAAACCCGGCGGCGGCGGCGGCGTGTGCGCCTTTGCCTTATGCGGTCGGCCTCCTCCTTTGCTAGCATTACTGCTTCGCAAAAGGAGGCGACCGCCTGCCACTCCTCCTCGCTCCGGAGCATGGCTTGAACCAAGCCCCGGCGCGAGAGATCGCCGCCGATCGCCTCCACGAGGACACGGCGATGCTCTTCCCAAGCGGGGCACACCTCGACTGTGTGCTCCACCGTGTCCACCGGGCGGTCCGCACAGTGGCGACACCCGGGCGTCGTCTCCGCACGAATCTTGTACAGGTACGGACCGAACGGGGTGTGCCAATTAGTACCTAACCTAAACTAACTTTTTTTAACCTAAAACTCAGAACGGACCTACCTTTTAACAAACCTGTCGTAAAAAAGACCTATCCAACGACATATATGTATTTGCTATTGGTGGGGTGTACCAATTAGCACCTAACCTAACTTTTATTTTTAACCTAAAACTCAGAATGGACAAACATTTCAACAAAGCTGTCCTAGTAAATGTTGTTCCAGTTAAAAAGACCTATCCAACGACATATATGTCTTTGCTATTGGTGAGGTGTTCCAATTAGCATGTAACCTAACCTAACTTTTGTTTTTAACCTAAAACTCAGAACGGACAAACATTTCAACAAACCTGTCATAGTAAATGTTGTTTCAGTTAAAAAGATCTATCCAACGACATATATGTCTTTGCTATTGGTGGGGTGTGCCAATTAGTACCTAACCTAACCTAACTTTTTTTAACCTAAAACTCAGAACGGACCTACCTTTCAACAAACCTGTCGTAGTAAATGTTGTTTCTATTAAAAAGACCTATCCATCAACATATATGTCTTTGCTATTGGTGGGGTATACCAATTACCTTATTTTTAACATCTAACCTAACCTAACCTTTGTTTTTCACCTAAAACCCAGAACGGACCAACCTTTCAACAAACCTGTCATAGTAAATGTTGTTCCAGTTAAAAAGACCTATCCATCAACATATATGTCTTTGCTATTGGTGGGGTATACCAATTACCTTATTTTTAACATCTAACCTAACCTAACCTTTGTTTTTCACCTAAAACCCAGAACGGACCAACCTTTCAACAAACCTGTCATAGTAAATGTTGTTCCAGTTAAAAAGACCTATCCAATGACATATATGTCTTTGCTATTGGTTGGTTGTACCAATTAGTACCTAACCTAATATAATTTTTGTTTTTAACCTAAAACTCAGAACGGACAAACATTTCAGCAAAGCTGTCATAGTGAATGTTGTTCCAGTTAAAAAGACCTATCTAACGATATATATCTCATTGCTATTGGAGGGGTGTACCAGCTTCCATACATTTTTGCCCATTGTCCTTTGGAGTTTTTTTTTTAATTGATATAAATTAGTGTTTGATTGCTATCCCACCTGTAAGATTGATCGGCGCGCACTGTTCCCGCGTGCCTCAAGGAGTTGTCAGCAAACTGTAGGGGCCCAGCAGGGCCGAAGCCAACTGGGGCCAAAGGTTATGTGAAAATATCACCCGGGGCCCTGGGACGAAGGCAATGAATGGTGCAGGGTAGGTTTTTAGTCAGTAAGAGTCTGACACTACTTCCCGCTCCACCCAAGGGCGGGATTTGTCATTGGATGATTTCACCTACCATGAAAAAAAAAATGTAAGATTGATCGGCGCGCACTGTTCCCGCGTACCTCAAGGAGTTGTCAGCAAACTGTAGGGGCCCAGCAGGGCCGAAGCCAACTGGGGCCAAAGGTTATGTGAAAATGTCACCCGGGGCCCTGGGACGAAGGCAATGAATGGTGCAGGGTAGGTTTTTAGTCAGTAAGAGTCTGACACCATTCCCCGCCCCACCCAAGGGCGGGATTTGTCATTGGATGATTTTACCTACCATAAAAAAAACCTGTAAGATTGATAATTAACTAGAGAAAATCTCTGACAAATGGGAAAGTGATCTTAGAATAGATCTGTTAACCTTCTAAAGAACCTTAGTAAGCTCAAAAGCATTCGTTTGTCAAAATATACAAATCGAACGCAGAAGGTGTATACAGTAATATACCAGCCCGTATTTTCAACTTTGACAAAATATGGAAGTCGTGTGTGCTTGTGAAAACATACGCAAAGTCAGCGTTCACGTTTGCAAAGTTTTGTAAAGACGGGTTTTTTTAAGGTGGGTAAAACCATCCAATGACATCTCCTACCTTTGAGCGGAGCAGGAGATAGTGTCAAACTCTTACTGAATAAAAACCTACCCAGTTCCTTCTTTGACCTACTACTACTGTGGCTGGACCTTCCTTTCGGAAAACGGTCCAACACCCCAGTAGGCTTAAAAGAAAAAAAAAAAAATGCCCCTAAAAAAATGTAAGGGCCCAGCAGGGTTAAATCCTACTGGCGCCACGGATCTGCTTCTGAAAGGAAGACTCGGCCCTGGTATGAAAGGCAACGAAGAAACAGGAGTGAGTTATTAGCCAGTAAAAGTCTGGCACACCCTCTCGCTCCGCCCAAAGGCAGGAGATGGCATTAGTATTTTGGAGGTAGTGGACGTAAACATACACAGTCAAGAGTATCAGACATTTACTAAATACAGACATTACTAAGGCTCACTTACGCCAGTTTAACTCCGAGATTGTTTCTAGTCGTCTCGTTCTACCCAAGAGCAGACGATGGTATTGGATGATTTCTTACCTGAAAGAAAGAAAGACATTGTTAAGAATTGATCGTGAATTATAAAATACCCGGTACAATTACGCTCCCATATATCCCCACACGGAGCTTAAGGCGAAGTTAGAAATTTTCCGAAACTCAAACGTGAAGTTGTGTACACTTGAGTAAATAAAGGTAGGTATGTGTTACCTCACTTTACATTGAGTTTGTTGTAAGTTTATAAACACACTCTTATCGGAGTATATGAGTAACCGTTATTTTCTTCACTTAACTTTTAAGTGGATTAGATGAGCTGTTTATTGTGTGCTAAGATTTTTAGAATATAATTTCTTTATTTAGTAATACTTGTACCTAATACTCGTAATATCACACACTATCACACAACGTCGTCTAATCCCAAGCTAAGCAGAGCTTGTGTTATGGGTACTAGATAACTGATAAACATACTTATATATTTTTAAATACATAAATATTATAGATAAATTACACCCAGACACAGAACAAATTATCGTGCTCATCACACAAACATTTGTCCTCGGTGGGAATCGAACCCACGACCTCCGGCATAGCAGTCAGGGCCACTAACCACTAGACCAAGAGGCCAGTAAAGTAATGTTGTCTTAGGATAGAAAATTGATTTGAAATTGATACAAGGAGTGTTTTAAAAGGCTGTGGGCTTGTTCAAAAGAGTTATCATGGCCCATGAAGCGCAAATGGTAACTGAAAGAACATAGGCGGGATTTAGTCAGTAAAAATTTGACAGGGTTGTCAGACAATTCAAACCACAGACATCACAATGGCACTCTTACTCCAGAAATTTAACTCGGAGATTGTTTCAAACCAGAAATTTGTTTTTCTTGCCTCTTTTATCATAATCATCATCATCATCATTTCAGCCAAAAGACGTCCACTGTTGGACATAGGCCTCCCCCAAGCGTCGCCACAATGACCGGTCCTGCGCGTCTCGCATCTATCGGACTCCAGCGACCCTGACCAGGTCATCGGTCCACCTTGTGGGAGACCCTTCTTTTATCATACTCCTAAACAAAGGCTTCCCTTCATTCATTCCAGCTATCGCAGGCCCACGCTCCCTCCTTTTAGTTCTGGTGAAATCTATCTAGTTCGTCTCGCCATCTCTTTCGTGGTCTGCCACGATCCCGTTAACAAGAAGTTGATTAAATAACAAATACTTCGATACGTAGCATAATCAGGCTTTTAATTTTCCCACTTCTGGAACTCAGGCCTCGAGAGTCTAGGAGAACCAACGGGCCGTAGTCCACCACGCGAGCCAAGTGCGGGTTGTTGGATGTCACATATCTTAGAATTTTTAGTTCTAGGACATGCCGCTTTCCTTACATTTTCCTTTACCGTTTTGAACAGTGGTGAAAAAAAATAAACAGTAGGAGAGGGAATGGGCTGTAAGCGACGACGCGGGCCCAGTGCGGTTTATGTCATGTCAAGTGACATGTCTTCGATTTTTTGGTTCCGGGACATGTCGGTTTCTTAACGATGTTTTCCTTCACCGTTTTGAGAGTAGTGTTGATGAAATAAATTACACAAAGTAATGCGCCTGGCTGGGTTTGAACCAGCGACCATCACAACTCGTAAGTCTAAGAAATTACCACTGGGCTACCACTGCTCATTTTTTATATTTCACATTTCTCGTTTCGAAGGAAAAGTTATTTGGCGTTTTCTCACCATAAAAAAAGTGTGTTACAAGTAAATAATAAACGTAATCTCAAAGTAAATGTTAGTTGAAGTCAAAGGGGCCGTTATCACGCGGTTTATTTTAACTAAAGTGTTTGTCATAAAACACTTGTTATAACAACTGAGTCAATTGTCAATTTGCTTTAGAATTAGATCGGAACTCATTATTAGTAATAGATTTATGAAGTATTTTTCTTTGCCGATAATATCATAGCTTAGTCAACCTTATAATATTCCCACAGCTGGGACTTAGGTCTCCTCTCTGGGAGAGGGAATGAGCCGTTATCAACCACGCGGGCCTAGAGCAGATTGGTGAATGTCAAACGTCTTCGAATTTTTGATTTTAAGACATGCCGGTTTCCTCATGCTGATTTCCTTCACCGTTTTGAAAGCAATGGTGATGAATTAAACTACACGAAGTAGCACACGAAATAGTTAGTATCAAAATCATCATTCCATTCCATCCAAAAGACGTCCACTGCTTGACATAGGGTTCCACCAAATGTCACCGCAATGAACGGTCCTGAACGTCTCGCATCCATCGGATTTCCGTGACCTTCTACTAGCTCGTCGGTCCGCCTTGTGGGAAGCCTTCCAACGTTGCGTACGACACTACAGAACCATCGACCATCCACTCTGCAAGCAATGTGTCCTGCCAATTCCATTTAAGTTTGGCGGTTCTTCAAGCAATATAGGTAACCTTGAAGCTTCTTCAGATATCTTCCTTGATTGTGACGACGAAATTACAAAATTTACGTGCGAGACATTTCTCAAATGATTTATGAACCTATCACAAACATGATTTCCATCACAAATTACCAGGTTTAAGTTTAAACTAATACAAGCATATTAACACATTTTGAAGGCACAGGAAGTCATAAACAATTGGGTTTATTTCTCTTAGTTATTGTAGCTGAGTAATGGTCAGTTAACTGCAGTTAATAAACCTATTAACTTTAACCGACTGGTCGACTAAAGATGTAAGCAGAATTTAAATGCTAGTACATGTTCGTTTGGGAATTATGGACCACTAATTGCTGTTTTAGATGCAAACAATAGTTCACGAAAATAAAGTTGTGCGAGCGAAAAAGGAGATGGAACTATACACCCTATATAGTTCCATCCAGAGAGGCCTTCTCCACTCCTATCGTCAACGTCAAGCATGGTCTAAAAGCTTGCTGCTTGATCAAAACAACGCGATGTTTGATGAAGAGGCAACGCGAAAAAAGAGATAACGTCTAAAAATTCTATTGGCATTCGGTAATTTCGTGACTACGTCGAATGTTTCAAAAAAAAATGTTCCAGGAAATACGTGTTTTTTTAAAACCCTTCAAAGTTTTTGAGAAAAATTGTCGTCATTCAGAATCCCGATTAAATGTGCAAAGCTTCAATAGAAGTAGTTTTTTTTTATATATTTTTAATATATGAGTTCATTGTAGAAGGCCAAAGTTCAAAACGGAGAGATGGATGAAAAGGCGTCAGTTCACGGGGTCAACTTGTGATCCACGAATGCCCCTCAAGATGAAGGGTACAATTTACAAGTCTGTAATACCTGTCATACTGAATGGATCAGAATGTTGGGCTGTGAAAAAGATGGATGAAAAAAGACTGCATGTAGCGGAGATGAGAATGTTGAGATGGATGTGTGGTGTGACGAGAATGGATAAAGTGAGAAATGAGTATATTAGAGTAAGTCTGAAAGTGGCACCAGTGACAGAAAAGTTGAAAGGAAATCATTTGTCTATCAGGAGAATTTTTGAAAGAGATACCATGGCGCTGGAACGCAAAGGGCAACTGAAAGGCACTAGAGGGTTTTACTCATTGAGCTTCTGACAAGCCCTCACGCTCCACCCTAGAGCGAGAAAAGTCATAAGATGATTTCACAGTGATACATCAAACATTGAAACCTTTTTGTGTATTCAAATATTTTGTAGTCCGATATACATACGGTACCCCAAAAAAGGCAGCTCCCATTTACATTCAAATTCAAAAACCCTATGACGTCACCATTCCATACAAAATGCATACAAACATCCACACAATGTACACGCGTTAACAAAATACAATCAGATAACAAAATTAGTCCAACAGTGTGTCATATCAGCTGGAATACAATGTGAACACATAAATTATTCAAGCCAGTTCCTTCGTGAGCGCGACAAAGTTCATGCAACCTGTTTTGATTGTGCGCACATCGAGTTCTGTGTTTGGACACGGTGTTTGTTGCGTAATGTTTGGGGGTAGTTTTGGAGTGAAAAACGTATTGTTTATACAGGTTATTTTTGGTTTTGCTAGCAAAATACAAGTAGATAGGTAGGTAATTAAAAGTATTGTTAACCACACATCTATACTGTACCTTTAAAGAAGAAAGATTTGAATTTTTGTTTTTAATAAATAAACTCAAAAGCAACTGGGCCGACTTTAAAAAAGACAAGTATCTACACAGTGGGTTTGTGCAGAAGTAAAGTACCAAAAAAAAAAGTTGATTAAAGACTTAGATCCGTATCACGTATTTAATAAGAAAAATGTGTGAAATAACTTAGGGAAGGCCTTTAACCAGCTGTGAAAAAGTAATTGCTAAAAAAAAAAACAACAAAAAAGATAGAAACATTGTGTCCCTTTCAAATGCGCCAAATAATAATAGGATAAAAAAAAAGAAAAGAAAGAAAGAAAAACGTTTATTCGTACCTCACACATATAGTAAAAATAAAAAAAAATAAAAAATAGATAAAGAAAAATAATTCTTTAAAATCTGTGCAAGGCCAAAAAGGCACCCAACTCTGCATATACTGCGATATTTCAAAACGATAAATAACGCAGCGCTGGTATTTTGTTAGGGCCCGCGGTGATGCCACGGTCACACTCGCGTAGGTTAAATAAACTAGATATAAACAATAATGAAAATATTGATAAAAAGCGTATAGGATAGCCCTACATCACACTAATCTTATAAAGGAGACGAAAAGTTTTGGTGTGGCCACACCACACAACCACATACCGGAAGACAATGCGATGGATGCGAGACGCACATGACCGGCCATTATGGCAACATTTCGGGGAGGCCTATGTCCATCAGTCTTTCGGCTGAAATAATAGTGATGATGAATATTATGAAGATGAAAGTTCGTGTGTTTATCACTTCTACACGGGTAGACCATATCCTAGGGCCCTAGTCTGCTAATTTTATAAATTCATCATTCCAACACGATCTCATTGTCATTTTGCCAAAAGTTTGTAATCTGTTAATTCATAATGGCCGATCAATAATAATCAGTCTGTGGTCTTTAAATAGATTTGTAATATGAGCTGTCTTGTAATGAATTAAAAGCAGTGACTGCACATTGACGTTCTAATGGTAGGTCACTGATCAAAGAAACTTTTTACAATTGATAGGTTCGCGCTTGACCGCTATCTCACCTGATGGAAAGCGACGATGCGGTCGGCGATGGAGCGCGCTTACCTAGAAGAAACCTATTCACTCTTGTCTTAAAGATTCCCGGTTTGTAGCCATCAGGAAACACAGATTCCTTAGCTGTACGCAAAATGAAAGTTTTCCTAAAACGCTTTGTGCGTATAGGCGGTAAACTGTTATACTTTTAACAGATTACCGCATACGTCAGACATTTATTTGACATTTTGTACGAGATTACCATTCCATGCCAATTTTTTTCACCATGGAGATGATGATGGCGGATGGAGTGGTTGATCATAGGAAAGCCATAATGACACCATTATTAATAGGTTAACAAACTTCTTAAAAACAACATTTGCAAGTCGCCAATTTAAAGCACTAAGCTCAGGCCTCTATAATAAAATAAACACAAAACTAAATATTTACACCCTTACTGTATTTCATTTAAAAACTAGGATTAGTAAGTGGTTACAGGAGTTGACATATTTAACGACTGAAGACCTTCTTGCTGTTGTCAAGTAGATTCACCGTTGTTTTATGGTTTTAAGAAAATTTATTGAAAAGCATTAACTATAAGCATTAACTAAAAGCATAAAAAATGTTAAACTATGTATATAATGTTGAAACTAGTATGAGTAAGACATTGTGATTTAGGAGAAATCCATGTAATCCCAAAATACAGGCATTTCTTGCCTAGTTTGGGGTCCAAATGGTCTAAACTAAATATATGTACTAACTCATAACAATTTTGTACACAAGATTCTGTTCACAGTCTATATTTACCATGTAACTACCATGATTGTTTAGCTCTTGTGTATAATTGGATGTTATTGGATCAAATAAATTTATTTATTATTATTATTATCCATTATGAAATCAAATGATAGACCATTCTGTAATACACTATTTTAATAGCAGACTTGAGACCCATTAACACCCAGGAGGACTTTTTTTCCCAGGAGTACGTTTCCTTGGGACAATTTTCTACTTTCGTACGGGCGAGGCCGCTAGCTGGAGCTAGTGAGACATGTGTCAAATACACGTGTCTCTATGGCTACACCTCTGCCTTTGGCGAATGCACGCGTGAAGATATGTTATGAAATAATTAATGGTTTCGCTGTATAAGTAGCGGATGTTATGTCCATTCTTCTTCGTAACTTATTGATGAGCGTATGCCCCCCACTGTTTTTGTAACAATAGGTTGATACCTATACATTTTATTGACAGTGATACTCATTCCTTCCTTTTCATACCTTGACTGATTAAAGTTTTAAGTCAAATTGTAATTATAACTAGATGTTAACCGCAACTTAAAAGATTAATACGGCTGCTGCAGGAAAATGAATATCTCTCCCTCAATAACGGTACAGCCGTTTCAGAGATTAGTCGTAACAAAGAGACAGACAATTTCTTTAGCGTTTGGCGTTGGGCGTTTTTAGAGAAGTTATTTATTGAACTCATACTTAAAAACGAAAAAGAATACCGAGGATTCAAGTGTATCTCGTGAAAGAAGTAACTAGCATTTCTCTTTTTTTTATTGCAAATAGTTTCGCGCTTGACCGCTATCTCACCTGATGGAAAGCAATGATGCGGTTGACGATGATTCGCGGATTGTAGCCATCAGGAAACACAGATCTGGCAGGGAATTCCACTCCTTAGCTGTACGCTCCATGAATGTGTCCCCAAAAACGCTTATTACATTATTGAAGTTACTGATAACAGGTTCAGAATGTGTTATGAAGTAAATAATTACAACGTTTTCCAAGAAATTTGTAGGAACGGATGCATGCGTTTCCATCTATCACGTACTATGACCCAATTAGTACTTAATTATTGATAACACATGGTATAAGTTAGATTACACGGAAATATTTGACAGATTTCCAGTAATATATTCTCATAGCAATTGCTGTTTGTTTTTTTTTTTTGAGGTGGAAAATATGGCTTCTGGTCTAGGGTATTTTTTTATGGTAGTTTAAATCATCAAATGACAAATCCCGCTCTTAGGTGGGGCGGGAGATAGTGTCAGACTCTTACTGACTAAAAACCTACCTTGTTTCATTCATTGCCTTCGATCCAGGGCCCCGGGGTTCATTTTTGCCTAACCCTTGGCCCCAGTAGGCTTCGGCCCTACTGGGCCACTACAGTTTGCTGACAACTCCTTGAGGCGCGCGGGAACAGTGCGCGCTGTAAACGACTTGAACTCGGACCGGTCTGTTACCGGACGGGTGAACAGCGAGCTAGCTATTGCCGCCGTCTGCAAGCCCTCCTGCTCTAGGTTGGAACGAGAGTACGCGTCAGACTTTTACTGATAAAAATCCATCTGTGTTCTTCAGTAGCAATGCGTTCTAAAGCCACGCTCACTTTTTCAAACGTTCGCTCAGCCTTAGCAGGAGTGCTGAGACTCCTGGGCCCCTTCAGTTTTGCTGACATGTCTTTGAGGCACGCGTGGAACTACGCGCCGTCAACTCGGGTTTGGTTCTTATCGTACAGCGGACGGCGAGTGTCTGCAAACCCGTGCCTACGATGGCTGGAAATCGTCCTGCTACTTCCAAGGTCTGGAACATCTCTTTCGGCAGTGGCTGGGACGTGAAAACGTCCGTTTCCTTTTGGTTGTGGCCATCTCCTTTTTACTATACTGCTTCGCAGAAGGAGGCGCTATCCAATTTCTCTCAGTTTCTTCTTTTGACGTGGCCACTAGGGAAGATGCCTGCGGGCCACCCAGAGCGGGAAAAGATTTTTGATTTCTACCCTCAAAAAAAGGATTACTCACGTTTTGGTTTGCTGATATTTCCATAGCACTTATCAATCCTCTACATTTTTGATAACTCAGCCTTAAATGAGACTGACCTACTATGAGCGACCATGATTCGGTCCTATATGTCAACATAGGCACTTATGTCTTGAGACAATTTTGACTGGCCTGTTGGTCTGGTAGTTCGTGACCCTGACTGCTATGCCGGAGGTCGTGGGTTCAATTCCCACCCAGGACAAATATTTGTGTGATGAGCACGATCATTTGTTCTGTGTCTGGGTGTTATTTATCTATAATATGTATGTATTTAGAAATATATAAGTATGTTTATCAACTGTCTGGTACCCACAACACAAGCTCTGCTTAGCTTGGTACTAGACGGTGTTGTGTGATAGTTGTGGAATATTATATTATATTACAATGCAGTATTGTGACAAGAAGATACCGCACAGCTTTCCGAACGTTACTTTATCGAGTTTAATTCGACAGTTGACCTCTTTTTACAAGCTTTAAATTAGTTTCACCTGTCCTGATGTTTATGATCAAATCTTGCAAATTAATTTCGATCCACTTCCCGGTTACCGATTGAGCTGAAATTTTGTATGCATGTGTAAATCACGTGACAATGCAATATTATGATGACATGGAGCTGCTCTGATCATGGAGCTGGAAGATGGCCTGTTGTTCTAGTGGTTAGTGGCCCTGACTGCTATGCCGGAGGTCGTGGGTTCGATTCCCACCCAGGACAAATGTTTGTGTGATGAGCACAATCATTTGTTCTGTGTCGGGGTGTTGTTTATCTATAATATGTATGTATTTATAAATATATAAATATGTTTATCAGCTGTCTGGTACACATAACACAAGCTCTGCTTAGCTTGGGACTAGATGGTGTTGTGTGATAGTTGTGGAAATATTATTATTATTAATTAAACGACACAACCCGGGCTCTTGTGATTTATGTTGACGAGTATTTAGGTGCTAGATGATAACCAGGGTCTGATGATGGCTATAGAAGCTCGGTAATAGAGAAATAACGAACTTTTTGGAATGGTCTTGATGAGTATAAAATGATATAGGTATATACCGCGCTATAAAAGCTTGTTATGAAAAAAATTGTTTTCATTGAAAACTTGTTGAAAGTTAGACCTACCTAGCTGGACCGATCACTCACAATATAATCCTATAATCCTAACAATGCTATAAATATTTTCTGAGTTCCATCATTAATCTAGATTTAAAGATCATCCCTCATTTTACACACAAATCGCATTACAAAATATTAAAGCCAGCTTATGAGAGCAACACAGTGCTCTAGCTGGAATACGCAGGATGCACCGTGTGCCGGGTCGTTAACCCCGGTTCACAGCGGTTCGGGCCAGTTCAAACCGGTTCACGCGGTCAGGGTTGAAGTTTCAGATGCTTATGTATGTATGATCTAAGTTCCGTATGTGTTTTAGGGGTTTGTGATGAAGAAAATTAAGTCATTCTTGGTAAAAGATTTTAGAATCGTGATGGACCTTGAATTACTAAGTTAGATGTCGTTTTTTTTTCTTTTTGTGGAAAATCTCATATCATCAATTATCCTCTCCCACTTAGAGTAGAGTATCAGATTTTTACCAACAAAAACCCTCAATGCCCTTTATTTTTATACATGGCAATGATCGTTTTAATCCCGTGGAGGGTCGATCCGGTACATAAAACACTATCGATTTATAACGATACAAATTGTCCTAAAATTTAGAGGTCCGCAAAAATCGCCAATACTCTGGAAATATCAAATATAATGTTTATTACTTTCATAAGTAATGATGATAATAAACCAAAGTACCTATCCATTTTACAAATAAAAATGATCTTGCTTTTTACCCGACTGCGCCAGAAGGAGGGTTATGTTTTTCGAGAGTATGTATGTATGTATGTATGTATGTATAATTGTTTGGCACGCTCTGCAGCCTGAACGGCTCGATGGATTTTAGCTTGAGAGGTGTCGTTAGATTCGTATTTACTGTGAGAGTGACACTGGGTATATCAAAATAAAAAAAAAACAAAGTGACGAATTTTTGGCGCCAAATTCAAATATTTGGCACGCTCTGTGGCCTGAACGGCTCGATGGATTTTAGTTTGCGAGGTGTCGTTAGATTTGTAATTACTATGAAAGTGATATCGTAAAAAAATAAAACTAAAAAAGTAAAAAATAAAAAATGGTAATTTAAAAAACTAAAAAACCCGACTGCTTTTCTGAGTATTCATGAAAAAGCCCTAAAACAAGAAAGTCGTTGTAGCAGTCGGGACCCATTCTAAAAAGTCAGCCGTCTAGTCAGTAGATCTATGATGTAATGGGTCCCGACTGCTACAACGACTTTCTTGTTTTAGGGCTTTTTCATGAATACTCAGAAAAGCAGTCGGGTTTTTTAGTTTTTTAAATTACCATTTTTTTTGTAAAAAGAAATATAAAGTAATCTAAAAAGTGGGGCAACTATCCTAGTTTTACCCTATGTTATATAAAGCCATACAAAAATAACTTTCGTCAATTAAATATTCGTAAATACGTCCCGGGTCTCAAGAGGCTACAATATGATTATGAAATAGGCTTCTTAAAACTTCTGACCTTTCCAATCCTACATTAATTATATTGAATGATACAATAATGTTACAGTCACGTTAATTTCTGAATAAACATCTTGTTTTCTTATTCAATGAACTGAAATCTGAACAAAGTGAAACCAATTAATTGATGTTGCCTGATTAAATCGTTGTCAATAACAGACCCGAGAATTTCATTTGTATTGCATTCGTGCCGAAAAATTGTTATTACTGTTAAATATTTAAAAATAATAGTTATAAAGTATTGATTTAAAAGTAATGTAAATGAACTATAAATAAAGCGTAACCAGCCTTATAATGTTCCCATTGCTAGGACTTAGCCCTCCTCTCTATGAGAGGGAATGAGCCTGCGAGCCCAGTGCGAGTTGGTGGATGTCACATGTCTTCGATTTTCTGGTTCTAGGACATACCGGTTTTCTCACGATGTTTAATTTTTTTTTAATATTTCCACAACTATCACACAACAATATCTAGTCCCAAGCTAAGCAGAGCTTGTGTTATGGGTACCAGACAGCTGATAAACATATTTATATATTTCTCTAAATACATACATATTGTAGATAAATAACACCTGTTTTCCTTCACCGTTTTGAGTGATAGTTATGACATTATTACACAAAGCAATCTGTGTCTGGCTGGGTTTAAACCCGCGACCTGCAACTTGAAAGTCGGGACCATTCTTGGCCAACACTGCTCAATGAACCAAAAAAACATAAATGTAATCATTTGCCAAGAAATTTTGTATGAGAGTGTGTATGGAATTGGAAGTAAGAGTAAAATGTATGGAATTGACAAGTCCTGCCACAATCTTACGTGAACATGTTCGGTTTTTTATTTTTTTGACAAAAGACCAACGACTTTTCTCGAGGTTGAGTGGGAGGGAATCCGACTTTTACTGACTAAAACCAACTCCTAAGTTCCTTCATCATCTTACGTTCCAGGATTTCTGTAGCCTTATACGTAGTGGAACATTGCGAATGTACGAAATAAATCCTAATACAATTTTTATGTAAATACCGTTCGAATTCGAATATTGATTTTTTAACATGAGAACTCTCATGAATATTATTGTAAAACTAAGAGAACCAACCGCACATAAAAAATACTAGATCACAACAGCAATGGAAGAACAAAACAGGTTAGTTTTCAAATACTTTTACTTTATCTATAATAACTTTCTACCCCTTTTATTTTAATTCTTTATTGTACACCATAACAACAAATACAATAAATGGATAACAAAGGTCATGTACAAAGGCGAGCTTAACTCAAAGTTGAGTTTTCTTCCAGCAAACCATTTAGTGATAGAGAGAGAGATATTACAATTTTAATCCCACTATGGCATGAATTTCAACTAAATACATAACTTATCTTCCAACGATTCTGTAAGAATGTTCATGCAAAATTCGATATAGATAGGACCAAGGAATCACATTGTCCCATACAAATTTTGCCCCCGTTTTTCTCCCCCTTAGGGGTAGAATTTCGAAAAATCCCTTCTTATCGGATGCCTACGTCATACAAAGAAGATACCCTCTAAATTTCAGGTTTTTACGATCAGCAATTTAGGCTGTGCGTTGATCCGTTAGTCATTCAGGACAAAGGGTTTTATATATATAGATTAACAAGTCTCACACTATGTCACAACCAAACTCCTTTACCAACAACAAGTATCTAATTCACCAATTACTAAAACTACCGTTCCAATTAATACTAGAAATTGGAAACCTTTTGACTGCAAAATAATAAACAATACGTAAGATATTTGGGTCAAATCGAGTGATTATGTACGGACCAGGTGGGTGAAACCACAGCGCATGGAAACACCTTGTCAGCCATTATTCGACACGGAACTGTCAAAACTTTCCAACCGAACATAGCATGGTGTGTGTCACCGTTTACTCGTAGAAATAAACGGCCTGTGACAATTATAACTTTTTTTTAGTATGGATAGGCTCGCGTTTGACCACCATCTCACTTGATAGTAAGCGATGATGTGGCCAACAATAGAGCACGCTTGCCGAGAAGTAACCTATTCACTCTTGACTTAAATATCCCTAGGTTATAGCTATCAGCAAACACAGACTCCGGCAAAGAATTCCACTCCTTAGCTGTACGCATAATGAATGTGCTCCCAAAAAAAACGCTTTGTACGTATTGGTGGGATCTTCACCTTGTACCGGTGGCGCAACGTGTACGAGACGATGGACCGGACTTGGCAGAATTAAATTGTGCAATTCCAATGCACACTCCCCGAAATGTAAACGATAAAAAACTGACAGGCTAGTAACTCGGCATCGATGCTATGGCTGTGACAGCCGGAGCTCTGTGCACCTAGTGCAAGTTTATTTTACGTTAATGCGACCTACACGCTTATAACGTTCGATGTTCTGATTAGAAGCTCATATGAGAGTATACCAATCAGAGAGTAAAACGCGGTAAACATTTCATTTTCATTAACGTAAAAATATATATATATATATAAATGAATATAATAAGAAATGAATAATTAGGTTTAAAATATATTGTCATGGTGTGACATGTGAGGTAGGCTTTATTGTTGAAAGAATCACCAAGGCCTTGGAAAGCAAAAAACAACTGAAGGAACAAGGGTAGATTTCAGTCAGTAAACTACTCAGAGCAGACCAGGAGAAGTAATTTGATGATTTCCACTCAAACCAAACAAATTGTATGACAAGCAATTCAGAGATATGAAGAAAAATGTTAAGAGAAAAATGAAAAAAAAAGGAACGAAGATGGAAAGGGAATACTATAATTATGAAAATGAGAATTATGAAATGCGCCAACCCCAAATTAACCGGGATAAGGGCTAATGGCGGTGGTATCTCTAAACGTTCCAAGCTCTGTGGGCAAGACAAAGGCGTTGCGAAATGTTTGGCGGTGAGAGGTTCCGCCAACTGGTAACGGAAGGTGGCAAGGACTGTTCATGGAAAATCTGACCGAGGGAATGACATTAGAATGTCCACGTTGATTTCTGGGTTAAAGGAAATTGATGTAATTATTATTGTTGTTCTGAGTTATTTGTAAGTGGATAATTGGCATGAATACATCAAGTTGTTTTGCAAAAAAATGCCTTGCAAGCAACCTGTAAATGTGGTTGATGGAACTAATTTTTTTGTTATGTATATAAAACTCTCTCTTACCCCGCATTTTGAATTAAGCATTTGAAATTAAGTATTCCTCAAACTGCCTTAAAGTAGGTAATATTGGCCTGGCCTGTTTGTCTTGTGGTTAGTGGCCCTGACTGCTATGTCGGTCGTGGGTTCGATTCCCACCCAGGACAAATGTTTGTGTGATAAGCACGATCATTTGTCCTGTGACTGGGTGTTAATTGTCTATAATATGTATGTATTTAGAAATATATAAGTATGTTTATCAACTGTCTGGTACCTATAACACAAGCTCTGCTTAGCTTGGGACTAGACGGTGTTATGTGATAGAAGTGGAAAAATATTATCATTATTATATTTGAGACTTTTTTAACTCGAAATACTCAATTCAGAATTCCCGCTCTTACACCCTTGCCACGCGGGTCCAGTGCGGCTTGGTGGATGTCACATGTCTTCGAATTTTTGGTTCTAGGACATGCCGGTTCCCTCACGATGTTTTCCTTAACCATTTTGAGAGCAGTGTTGATGAAATAAATTACACAAAGTAATGCCCCTGGCCGGGCTTGAACCCGCGACCTATTAGTTGTAAGTCGGCGCCGTTACCACTCAGCCACCACTGCTCTGCTGGTTTACCACTTCATAGTATATAACAAAGTTGCTTCCCACTGTCAGTCCTTATGTATGCTTAGATCTTTAAAACTTCGCAACGGATTTTGATGCTGATTTTTTTTTAATAGATAGAGTGATTCAAGAGGAAGGTTTATATGTATAATACATGCATAATAAATTTAATATCACCATTGTACCAGTGCGAAGCTGGGGCGGGTCGCTAGTATGAAAATAAAACAAGGCTTCCCCGCCGTAACAGCGCAAAGCGAAAATATGACAAAAGCGTTATCCTTAAAAATAATAATTTTATCTATGAAATTGTCGTTTTTTAAAACAGGTTGCTTTGATGTACCTATACTGACCTGGAATTATAAGTTCAAATAAACCTTATATTAAAGGTACGTTATTATTTTTTTGAATAAGGTATTTATTGATTTCTTTGTGTTTTATATTTTCTGTAATATCACAGTACGTACGCAAAATACGCGCTTTAGTCGTGGAGTTGCGGATACCAGCCCGAAATACAATACAATACAATACAATATCACAGTACTTATCACCCTGAAACGTTTATTATTGATTGACTCCAGGACTCCCTTTTGGACGCCCCATGGCCTCAGTCGCCACTTCTTTCAAACGCGGTTTGTAATCATGAAAAAATATTTAGGAAATTATTTTCAAAAGAACCATTGTCAACGTTTACTACCTACAGATAAAACAATATTCCTAAATAACACATAAAACCACAAACAATTTTCGAATATTAAAGTTTCAGAGAGTACGTATTGTTGATAACAAAAGACAAGCTAAACTAGCGAAGTTTCAACAAGTTTCGCTAATCACTGCTCTGGTGTGGGTAGTTGAACAAAGGGATGAATCTCATTCATCTTTTACGTTAGTTTGGAAGGTCTTCATAAAGACAACGATTCAAGAAAATGCTGTATAAGTAGACTCTTGTTTAGAAACACCGATAATTTTGAATGGCAAACGTTTTGGGGATATTTTTGAAATGTCTCAACTAAGTTTTATAGACTAAAGAACTTAGTGTTGCGGGAATTTTCGAAAGACTTAACTTTTTACAGGAACGCAAAAGGCAACTTGAGGAACACAGGTGGGTATAAGTCAGCAAAAGTCTGATAAAACCTTCTATTACACCTAGAGTGGAAGAATTATTTAATGACTTTTTTGTTTTTATTTATAATACTAGTTAGAAACTAGTAGAATTTTTTTTTACTAAAAACAAATTGTATAAAAGGGAAACAAATGTGATAAAAAGGAAAGCAGTGTGAAAACGAGGGAAAGTAAAGCAAAAAACTGGGTAAGTGCGAGTGGGGAAAATCATCCAATGACATCTCCGCAGGGGACTACTGACTAAAAAACCCACCCAGTTCCTTCATTGCCTTCCATAGCACGGCCGAGCCTTCCTTTCAAAAGCAGATCCTTAGCTCCGGTAGTAAGTACTTAAAGAAATAAATTTCATACATGCGTAAATTAATTACAGTTTAAAAAAAACAACCGACTTCATTAAAAAAAAACACTAAAAGGATTAAAATAACTTTAATTTCGGAAGTCGGTGTTTCTCGGTATTGTTTGTTTCTTATTTAACACTGACTTCCAAAATTAAAGTTATTTTAATCCTTTTAGTGTTTTTTTTTTTTAATGATGTCGATTGTTTTTTTTTGTAAAAAGTTTTTTTATTTTACACTTTTTAGTTACGATTGCCTATTTCTCATGATAATTCCAATAAACCCTAATACTGCTAGGATACATTGTTTTATTATGAAGTTCTCGTGTCTGCCTTCAACCTTTCAACTCAATCATTAGATCAATTTGATAGTACCTTATAGCCAAAGTGCATCCCATGACAATTCTAACAAGCCCACATACGGCTAAGATACATTGATTCATTATGGAGTTCCGGTGCCTATTTTTTTTTTTTTTTGAAAAGAAAAAATCAAATCGGTCCAAAAAAAAGCATAAATACGGTCGAATTGAGAAACCTCCTTTTTTTGAACTCGGTTAAAAAAAGTACTTTATTTTTCATTTTTATCTTTACAAATCGATAGTTTCATGTACCGAATCGACCCCCGCAGAATTAAAACGACCAAAATTTAACAGTGCATATACTATAGTTATAATTACCATAATTATTTTATCATCGTGCCTATTTCAAGTTAGTATGGATAAAGTTATCCATATTAACTACAATCTGACTTATAATGTATTTAGTTACTCGCCTTTAAGCTAACAATATTATCCGAATGTCGAGTTTAAACTGTTTCACAAACTTTGCCTTCAAATAAAGTGCATAATCAAAACTAGTCATATTAATTTAAGATTTAATTCTATACACAAACCGCGAAGGCTGCGCCAAACCGCAAACTAAGCCTAGTGTACATTTTACTTGCAATTGGTACCTTAAAATCATGTTTTATTACGAAATAATATCATGTTTTTTCGTTGAAAAGAACTAGGAAAGAAGTTAAATAAAAGAAGAAAGTTAAATTTTGAAATAAACTTTGAAGATTTATTCACACTTATACTGTAAAAGCGAAAGTTTGTGAGTGTCTGTATGTTCGTCACTTCTTTACTCTCCAATGACAACGAATTTGGATGAAATTTGGCACTCGCATTGATCATCGACGTTGACGGCGCGCTTCGTCGTTTCAAACAATCCCTCTGCCTTTTTTTTTGAGATAAAAAATCATCCAAGGATTTTTCTCGCTCTAAGTTGAAGCGTGAGGGTTACAGACTTTTACTGACTAAAACCAAATCTGTGTCTTTCAGTTTCCCTTTGTGGTCTACGTCCACCGGTTTGCTTTTCATAAATTCCTAGTGGTCCTATGCTGCCCTGGCAGGTAAATTAACTTAGGCTGAGAATTTTTATTTTTCCTAAATGAGAATTTAGTGTAAAGGTCGGTTTTCAATCAAGTTAAATAAAAACCTTGTCCTGACAATAACAAACACAACAAAAAAAGAATTAGCGAAATCGGTCCAGCCGTTCTCGGAATTTGTGCTTAGCAATACATTCAGCGATTCATATTTACATTATAGATTTCGGTATAATAAATGTCGGCGGAGTTAATAGTACTGATTTCGGAAACCAGTTTAACAACAAAAACGAAATTTTATAACGTTCACTTTGATAAGGACACTTGGAGAGACTCTGGGCTGATTTTGTGTGAGCCGAGCTGAAAAAACTTGCAACCGCATGAACGTGATCCCCTTTACTCCGCCGGACGCCCCGTGAACTGCACTGGTCTAGTGCCTGTCATAAGGCTCGTTATGAATTGAATACTTAAAGCCTACATCATAAAAAATCAGTGGCGTAGCTATTAAAGGGCTAGGCGGGGCAGTGCCCCGGGGCCCCCGAGCCCGGGCGCCCCCAAGATCTGATTAGTTCCTTTTAAAAGAGCGCAAAATTTTGCCGCCTTCAGAATCTAAATGAAATAGACTGCAACAGTAATAAGGCAACTCATTTAAAAAATACAGAGAAATTCTCGACAAGTTGCCACATCTATTCATGTGTTTAGAATGCCTCTGTATTATTTCTATTGTTGGTGCAGTATCGCTACTCTACATTCTTTCAAAAAGCCGCAAATTCTAACATCATACATAAAATACTAATATATATAGTCAAAAAAAAAAACGATCAATCTTCTTATAACTTAGGAATTTTTTAAATGATAAGGTGGGGGTGCATTTTTAAAATATGACAATGTGTTTAAAGTATGTATATTGATAGAGTCTAAAAAAAAATTGTTTAGTGGCCCAAGTTTGATTTTGCCCCAGGGCCCTTGGTCACCTAGCTACGCCACTGTTTGTTTATTACATAACACCCACACAATAGTATGTCTTCTGGTGGAGACACTCTGATCGGCATCCTAAACCGACATTAGATTGTTTCATGCTCGAAATTTTCTGTTTTTTCTGTAACAGGTTTGCCATCCTTGTTACACTAGGTAGTTGCTGCTAGTGTGCTCTAGTTTGGAACATCGTTTTTATATAATAGAAGAGCAATCATTGTGTTATTGTATGTGCTACGCAGAACTGGACAATAGTTTGACAAGTGTAATACCTACATACGTATTAGTGTGAATGCAGATAGAATAAAAATTAACAAAATAACTACCAATTTTTCACCCCTTTTAGGGTCTTCGCCTGGCCTTGGTTCAGGCCATGGTCCGGAGTGAGGAGGGATGGCAGGCGGTCGCCTCCTTCTGCGAAGCAGTAATGCTAGCAAAGGAGGAGGCCGACCGCATCAGGCAAAGGTAACGGGGCGCACGTCCCAGCCGCCGCCGGGATTCCGATCCCGATTTCCGGTCACCATAGGCGCGAGCTTCCGGACAGCGAGCAATAGGTAGCACGCTGTCCGATCGTCCGCTAACCGACCGGATCGAGCCCAAGTCGTCGACGGAGCATACTGTTCCCGCGCGCCTCAAGGAGCTGTCAGCAAACCGTAGAGACCCAGGCTGGTAGCTGCAGGCAGGCAGGGTCGAAGCCTACTGGGGTCATGGGTCGGCTTCTGAAAGGAAGGCTCAGCCCCGGTACGATAGGCAACGAAGGAACGGGGTAGGTTTTTAGACAGCAAGAGTCTGACACTATTTCCCGCTCTGCCTAAAGGCGAGATTTGTCATTGGATGATTTTACCTACCAAAAAAAAACCTCTTTAAGAACTTTTTTTTAATTTATTAAGAAGCTTTGTCACAATCACAGTATGTCATACTGTTTGACAAATCTGTGGTCACAATATTGACAATTATAATATAATATTCCACAACTATCACACAACGCCGTCTAGTCCCAAGCTAAGCAGAGCTTGTGTTATGGGTACTAGACAACTGATAGACATACTTATATATTTCTAAATACATACATATTATAGATAAATTACACCCAGACACAGAACAAATGATCGTGCTCATCACACAAACATTTGTCCTGGGTGGGAATCGAACCCACGACCTCCAGCATAGCAGTCAGGGCCACTAACCACTAGACCAACAGGCCAGTCAATTGTATATCGCACCATCATAGCCAAATAAGTGTCTCTTTCACAAAGGCCATTAATGTAGAGTTGAAATTGAAGTAGCCAAATAAGGTTGAATTTCAATAATCTTATTTCTAAATTCCAGGGTTTAGGATCGTTGATGAGTCTGCGAAAGTGGCCTTCTCTAATTTAACTAATATTAATTATTTTTATTTTTTAGGTTCCATTAAAACCTACAGAGTTCGTTTGTTTTTTATTTGAACGCGCCAATTTCAAAAGCTAGTATTTTAAATTGAAAAATTCTTTTAACGTAGAAAGCCAATTTACTAAAGAAGGATAATTATAGGCTATATAACATCACGCCACGACTCATGGAAGCGAAGTACTAACCTAAGATATGGACAAAACCGCTCGGACAGTTATACCCGTATTGCTATACAAGTAAAACTAATTACTTGAGTCAAAGTAATTTCTTAAGTAACAATATTGCATTCTATAGTTAATTATATTTGAAATTTTTCATGAATATTTCCGAAGAATATTTCTAACCTCAAGTAATGACTTAATAAGAAATTACTTAGCAACAAGTAATTACTTCTTTATAAATACGGGTGTTAGTATATTATGTGTAAATTTTAGAACTGACAAGAGTCCTTTTGAAAGCATTTATCCAGTAGAATGGGAGATAAATTATCTAGCTGTTTTAAGTAATTGTATGATAGTGACTTGTACAAATGGTTTCTACAACAAAGAAATGGACGATACATCAAGTCGACGCCTTGCAAGATGCAATTATTGAAAACCGTCATTAATTTTATATTCTACGCGAAGAACGATAATTTTCGTGTATTGTTGAAAATATTTTTTTTTTAGAATGGATATCACATGTCTTAAAATTTTTGGTTCTAGGACATGCTTTCCTCATCATGTTTTTCTTCAGCGGTGATGAAATAAATTACACAAAGTAATGCGTCTGGCTGGAGTTGTACCCGCGATCTACACATCATAAACTGGGACCGTTAACTGCTGCTCTTATTGAATATAATTAATTTATATTTATTATGCCGTAGGCGCTCTCCAACACGGTTGACGAATTCCAACCTCCAGCATCAATGACAACTGCCAAACCGCTGAACACAGAGGTTGCATGTCGTCGTATCAGGAGAGAGGCGATGGTGCAAGACTCGGCCGACACATGGCCACGACCACATCATCAAGAATGCACGACTGAAAAGAAACTCACATTGTTCTTCTTCATTCTTCATTTAGACTGGCCTGTTAGTCTAGTGGTTAGTGGCCCTGACTGCTTTACCGGAGATCGTGGGTTCGATTCTTACCAAGACAAATGTTTGTGTAATGAGCACGATCATTTATTCTGTGTCTGGATGTTATTAATTATTCATAATATACGTGTTTGTATTTTTATTTATTTATTATTATTAGGATCGTCAACATTACTGGCATTCTATTAAAAAACAAACCGTATCAAAATCCGTTCATAGTTTTAAAGATCTAAGCATACATAGGGACAGACAGCGGGAAGCGACTTTGTTTTATACTATGTAGTGATATGTGTGTATTTAGAAATAAATTTAAGTTTATCTGTTATCTATTACTTATACCACAAGCTCTGCTTAGTTTGGGACTACATGGCGTTCTGTGACAGTTGTTGAATATATATCATAAATATATTCTATGTTATCGCTTGTCTAGTTACCTACAGCTTTAAAGCAAATACCTTGCTAAAGGTGCATACAGACAAACTTGATTAGAATCCGTCACGTCATGCACTGAAGGAAACTTAGTGAGCTATGCTTAGTCTGTGCTGCAATTAAACTTAAGCCTGACAGTTGACAGATGTCAAGTCACTCAGAGTTCACAAAGCATAGTAGCAAAACATGATGCTCGTATGATTGCTGACGTTTCTTGTATAACTGTATACTTTAGAGGTATACAACATTATGTGACAAAAGAAAAATTTTCAGGAGAGCATTTTTTTCAAAATCGCATTAAAAGATATTGAACAATATGTATTAAATTCAAATATTTTATTTCAGATAAACATCCATATATGTTAGTATTGGTATAACTTAACCTAATCTACATATACACCGTTAAATTTTGATCGTTTTAAACCCACGGAGGGTTGATCCGGTACATGAAACGCTATTGATTTTTAAAGATAGAATAAAAAAAAAAAGTACTTTTTTTCTAAAACTCGAATTAATATACGCATGTACGAAATTATTTTTTTTAAGTAAACGAGTCAATGACTTGTAGGTAGTTGTCGGTCGTTGCGTACTAACTGTCTACAGGTCATTGGACTCGCACAGCTTTACTTCAAGAAATTAGCTTTACTTAAAAACCTCAAGTAATTACTTAATAAGAAATTACTTAGCAACAAGTAATTACTTCTACAAAAATACGGGTTTAAAGATAGATGAATGCGTTCTTCGAACCTAAACTCTCGGTTAAATATAGGAACGCTTATGCTAATGTGCAACGCTTGGTAACTCACAGGTGTGGGTAAGCCATGCACATCTGACCACGCATAAACAAAGCATTCAGTACCGATAAACCTTGGTTATCTCTAACTAAGCAATGTGGATGTACTGGTAATGTAAAAACGTATTTTGTTTAAAAGTAATTTCTCAAGCGCCTATTTCCTTATAACAAACGCAAATTGTAGGCACGGGCTTGTGGAGGGTGAGCTATGGATAGCTCGCCGTCCGATCGTTCCCTAAACGACCGGGTCGGGCCCAAGTCGTTGACGGCGCGTATGATTCCACGCGCGCCTCACGGAGATGTCAGTTGACTGTAGGGGCTCAGCAGGGTCGAAGGCTACTCCAAGGGCATCACCACAGGTTCTTTAGAACCTATGGTATTTGAACTTTTAGAGGATAGAATATAGAGTCCCGAAAACTTCCGTTGAAAGGGGAAAATCTGAGCAGACGGGTATTCTGGTGGTGTTTGGGGGCTTAATCTCGAGTTTAATTCCGATTGGTCGACATTGGAATTGTGACGTTAGGTACTCTTGAATTCGATGCTATGCGAATGAATACCACCAAAAACTCCCTAGCAAAGATAATTAAAGCATTTTTATTAAATACTGGATTTTGCCAGTGGCTTTACTCGCGTAAAAACAAAAAATATATGGCTATGTCACTCAGTGATAAAGTCGCTTTCTACTGTGACAAAATTTTAAGAATTGGTCCAGTAGTTCTTCAGTTTTTTCATTTCAAACAAAAGTCAGAAAATACTAATTTTTTCTCTATGTAAATACATGGTTTAAAAAAAATGGCATTTATTTTAACAGTTGTTAACAGCAATAACAACTACTAATGGTATTTATTTTTTTAAATCAGTTATTTCTTTTCACGATTGCACAACCGCTAAAGTTCGCAAAGCCTAACTTCAGACTCGTCAAGTTCCGTCGGCCGTGCTGTAAGTAATATAATATGAATAAGTAGTTTAATGATACCAGCTAATAAAGTCGAATTCAGCACTAGCAACACATGATGATTCCAATAAAAAATAAACAAAGGAGTGCATTTAGCGCAAGGCTGTGAAACCAGGACGGAAGCACACGATTACCTCCGAAGTTGGCCGAATAGCGTGCATGGCCGTGTGCATAGACACAAAGTTATGGACTGTGCAATACCGCTCAAAATTTACTTCTCTGTAAAAAGAGTCAACGTTGCCGCACAGCATTTATATAAGACTAACTACTAAAGTATTATTAATGGTGCTCCCTTTTGAAATTCTTGCCTCTTGTCTTATCATTTTTAGTGTCATACTTAACTGTATATCCAAATGAATTAATAGTTTCAAAAAACATCTAAATGTCGAGCATAATTAAGATAAGCTTTTCTCTCTGTCTGTTCTTTTCTATCAATTCAAGCCTGAGACTAGAACAAATTAGAATTTAAGAAACAGCGGTTACCCAATTGACTGCTTTTGCAAAAAAATCTGTCAGCTTTGATATTACAGTTACATACGACTCTCAGAGACGCTCAGGCTATTCCTCTAAGTCTATGCGTATGTTCGTCGAGCCAGCATGCTGGCTGCAGCAACTGGTTGGTTCTGCCAAGGGCATGGCTTAGAACCAAAAATTCGAAGACATGTGACATCCACCGTAGGCGCGGGCTTGCGGACGGCGTGCAATGGGTAGCACCGTCCGGTAACCGACCGGACCGAGCCCAAGTCGTCGACGGCGCGTTCTGTTCCCAAGCGCCTCAAGGAGCTGTCAGCACACCGAAGAGGCTCAGCCTGGTAACTGCAGGCAGGCAGGGTCGAAGTCTACTGGGGTCATGGTTTAACTTCCGAAAGGAATACCCGGCCCCGGCACGATAGGCTACGAAGGAACGGGGTATGTTTTTAGTCAGTAAGAGTCTGACACTACTTCCCGCTCCGCCCAAGGGCGGGATTTGTCATTGGATGATTTTATCTAACTCTAAAAAAAGACATGTGACATTGACAAACCCACACAGGGTGCATGTAGTATATTACGGCCCATAACCTCTCCTAGAGAGGAGGCATAAATCCCAGTTGTGGGAACATTAAAAGGCTGTTTATGCTGCATAGATAAATTGATAAATTACACCCAGACTCAGAACAAATGATCTTGTTTATCACACATACATTTGTCTTGGATGGGAATCGAGCCCACGACTTCCGGAGCAACAGTCAGAACCACTAACCACTAGACCAACAGGCCAGTCGAATTGTTGGATGACTACACTTTATCTGAACTAGACTATCGTAAAAGTGAATGGAATGTATAAAAACTTCTATCTAATGGTTACAACAATGGTTTCTCACGGCATAATTATTGTATCTTATCGGTTCGTATATTGTTTAGAAAAAATGTGTAGTTTCGTAACTGTGTGTTACCGGGTAGGATAATCGTCAAGTGTGGCAACTATCGTCGATGAACAGTTTACATCAAAAATACCTTTTCCAAGCATAAACACCGTTAAATTTTGATCGTTTTAATCCCGTGGAGGGTTGATCTGGTACATCAACCACTATCGATTTGTAAAGCTAAAATTAAAAAATAAAGTACTTTTTTTCTAGAACTCGAATTTGTATACGCATGTGTGATATTAATTACTGTAAGTAAACGTCAGCTGAGCGAGGCCAATGTACTGTAGGTAGTTAGAACGCAACGACTGACAACTACCTACAAGGTCATTGACTCGTTTACTTAAAATGCCGATTATGCTACATAGATAAATTACCCCCAAACTCAGAACAAATGGTCTTGTTTATCACACAAACATTTGTCTTGGATGGGAATCCTATATTGGAGTTCCTATATTGTCTAGAAAAAATGTGTAGTTTCGTAATCTGTGTGTCACCGGGTAGGATAATCGTCAAGTGTGGCAACTATCGTCGATAAATTGGTTACATAAAAAATACCTTTACCAAGCATAATACACCGTTAAATTTTGATCGTGTCAATCCCGTAGAGGGTTGATCTAGTACATGAAACTTTCGATTTGTAAAGATAAAATTAAAAAATAAAGTACTTTTTTTCTTGAACTCGAATTTGTATACGCATGTGTGATGTTAATTTCTGTAAGTAAACGTCAGCTGAGCGAGGTCAATGAACTGTAGGTAGTTAGTACGCGATTTTCAGTATTTAGGATCAGCGGTTTAGGCTGTGCGTTGATCCGTCAGTCATTCAGGACAAAGCACTTTATATGTATAGATATTTTTGTATTGGCTTTTACCAGCGGTTATGCCCGAGTAAAAGTAGAAAAAAGGTAAGTAGATAGCTTGTGTCATTCGTGCTGTGGTTACATTATCGAGATTCTCGTGTTGTCATGACAAATGTAGCCGAGTAGTTCGCCGAATCGCGGAGTATTCGGACGAACACGAGTGCTCGTCATTGTGTAGAAATGTGATTGACCGCTAATATAGGCAACAGCATCGCGTATATTAGAAAAAAATATGTTTTTATTGCAACAACGCAACACGAATATTCACGCAATAATGTAGTCACAGTATCAGTGATGTAGTAGCATTCAACTAATGTTTTTTTTTTTATCTAGTAGTTTTTGAGTTTATTCATTAGATACAGATCTTTTCTCTATAAATATATAATAATATTAGCATATATATTTTTTTACATGGCAAATCATCCAATCACTTCTCCCGTTCCAGAGCAGAGCGGGAGGGCGTGTCAGACTCCTATGTTTCTTCTTTACTTTGCGTTCAAGGACCCGGTTATTCTTTTTAAAAGCGTACTGATGGTGCTAGTAGGCTTCGACCCTGCTGGGCCCTTGCAGTTTTGCTGACATATCTTTGAGGCGCGCGTGAAACATTACCCGCCGTCGGTCTGCTAAGGGCAGTTATACCAGATGGTGAGCGACTCATTGCTCACCGTCCGCAAGCCCACGCCTACAGTGAAATACTGAAAATCGGGACCGGGATCCCTGCGGCTGGCAATATTAGAATAGTTAGATATGGATTAATACGGGTGTTGCAAACAAACTTGAAATGTATTTTTGTCAGCTTACTATTTTTACGCAACAGTAATATAAAGCGTCCTATATCCAAAAATAATATAAGTAATATAATATTCCACAACTATCACACAACATGCTCCTCCTGGAAGCCGCGACGGTACAGGCCTGGGTGCAAGCACCGGACAGGCCTGTCGACATTGACGTCGAGGCAGAGTGGTTCCGGGAGGGCATGTCGCAAATCTGCGACGCGTCAATGCCCCGAGTCCGTCCAGGACGTGCCAAGCGCCAGGTGTACTGGTGGTCGCCGGAGATTGCGGCATTGCGCAATGCGTTCAACCACGCGCGACGCCGGTACGCCAGGTACTGCAAGCGCCGCAACCGCCCGCCGGATGCGGAGGCTGTTGAGGCGGAGCTGTACGAGGGTTACAGGGTAGCGAAGCGCACCCTCCGAGCGGAGATTAAGCGGTCCAAGATGGAGGCCCGCAACGTCTGGCTGGGGTCTCTGAATGCAGACCCGTGGGGACGCCCATACAAGATGGTACGGGAGAAACTCCGTCCATGGGCTCCCCCACTGACTCAGAGTCTCCGGCCCGAGCTCGTGGAGGGTGTGGTCAGCACTCTGTTCCCTACGCGGGGGGTACACTCCCCCCCGTCTATGGCTCCGCCAACACCGGCAGTACCTGACGCGGACCACGACGACGACGACGATGTTCCAGAGGTGACCGAGGTAGAGATGAGAGTGGCGGTACGAAGGCTGAGTGCCAAGAATACCGCCCCAGGACCTGACGGCCTGCCTGGGAGGGCCTGGGTCCTGGCTATGGAGGCTCTCGGGCCTCGATTGAGGGGGCTCTTTAGCGCATGTCTGGAGAGGGGCCAGTTCCCACTTCGCTGGAAGACGGGGAAACTGGTCCTCATAGCGAAGCCTGGGCGCCCTGCGGACTCTCCGTCCGCGTACCGGCCCATTGTGCTGCTCGACGAGGTGGGCAAGCTCTTTGAAAGAGTCATTGCAAACCGCCTCGTCGCGCGCCTTGCAAGGGTGGGGCCGGACCTGTCGGACGGACAGTTCGGTTTTCGCAGGATGCGCTCCACGGTGGACGCCATCATGCGCGTGCGAGCCCTCACGACGGGGGATGCGGTGTCCCAGGGCAGGTGTGTCGTGGCAGTGTCCTTGGACATTGCCAACGCCTTCAACTCCCTGCCCTGGAGTTGCATTGGAACGGCACTCCGGTACCACCGGGTGCCCGACTACCTCTGTCGTGTGATCGAGGCCTACCTATCGGAGAGGTATATCATCTACCCCGGTCACCAGGGAGAGTGGAAACGTCGAGAGATGTCGTGCGGTGTTCCGCAGGGATCGGTACTAGGACCACCCTTGTGGAACATCGGGTACGACTACGTGCTGCGCGGCGACTTCCCCGACGGGGTCAGCGTGGTCTGCTACGCGGACGACACGTTGGTCCTAGCGCGGGGAGAGTCGTACCGGACGGCGGTCGAATTAGCGACACGCGGGGTTGCGATGGTCGTTGACAGGATCCAGCAGTTGGGACTCGAGGTGGCACTGCACAAGTCCGAGGCCATGTGCTTCCACGGCCCTCGGGGTGCGCCACCACCTCGTTCCCAGCTAACGGTAGGAGGGGTTCACATCAGCGTCGGGTCGACGATGAAGTACCTGGGACTCGTCCTCGACAGCTGGTGGAACTTCAGGGAGCACTTCCGACGTCTGGCTCCCAAACTGAATCGGACTGGGGCTGCTCTCGGGCGGCTCCTGCCCAACCTCAGGGGACCAGACGCCTCCTGCCGGAAGCTCTACGCGGGAATCGTTCGGTCCATGGCCCTCTACGGGGCTCCGGTGTGGGCACCGACGTTGCAACAGCAACCGAGGGCCCAGCTGAATGCGTGCCAGAGGGTCATGGCAATACGCATGGTGCGAGGGTACCGAACGATCTCCCGCGAGGCGGCGACCCTCCTTGCTGGCCAACCGCCGTGGGATCTGGAGGCAACAGTCCTTGCACACATGCACGACAAGCGCATGGAGATGCAACGCCGGGGCGAAATTCCGCTGCCACGACAAGTCGAGGCATGGCGGACAGAGCTCCGGCGGGATCTCATGGCGAAATGGCGTCAACGACTATCGCAACCTCGTTCGGGGCGCGCCACAATTGGGGCGATAAGGCCCATCCTTGGGGCGTGGCTAGAAAGACCTCACGGCGTTCTCAACTTCCGCACGACGCAGGTGCTTACCGAACACGGAAAGTTCGCTAAGTACCTGTTCCGGATTCGTGCGGAGGATTCGCCCGGGTGTCGCCACTGTGCGGAACATCCGGAGGACACGGTGGAGCACACTGTAGAGGTGTGCCCCGCCTGGGCGGAGCATCGCCGTGTCCTCGTGGGGGCGATCGGCGGCAGCGATCTCTCTCGCCGGGCCTTGGTTCAGGCCATGGTCCGTAGTGAGGAGGGATGGCAGGCGGTCGCCTCCTTCTGCGAAGCAGTAATGCTAGCGAAGGAGGAGGCCGACCGCATCAGGCAGAGGCAACGGGGCGCTCGCCCCAGCCGCCGCCGGGATTCCGATCCCGATTTCCGGCCACCGTAGGCGCGGGCTTGCGGACGGCGTGCAATGGGTAGCACGCTGTCCGATCGTCCGGTAACCGACCGGACCGAGCCCAAGTCGTCGACGGCGCGTTCTGTTCCCGCGCGCCTCAAGGAGCTGTCAGCACACCGAAGAGGCCCAGCCTGCTAACTGCAGGCAGGCAGGGTCGAAGCCTACTGGGGTCATGGGTTAGTTCCGAAAGGAATGCTCGACCCCGGCACGATAGGCTACGAAGGAACGGGGTAGGTTTTTAGTCAGTAAGAGTCTGACACTACTTCCCGCTCCGCCCAAGGGCGGGATTTGTCATTGGATGATTTTACCTACCATAAAAAAAAAAAAAAAAAAAAAACTATCACACAACATCGTCTAGTCTCAAGCTAAGCAGAGCTTGTGTTATGGTTACTAGACAACTGATAAGCATACTTGTATATTTCTAAATACATACATATTATAGATATATTACACCCAGAACAAACGATTGTGCTCATCACTCAAACATTTGTCCTGGGTGTTGTTGTGTGTCCACGACCTCCAGCATTGCAGTCAGGGCCACTAACTACTAGACCAACTAGGTACATAATATCAACTGGCCTACTTGTGACATAATTAATCTAAGCAAGCAACAAGCGCCAACAGGCTAAGTATGGGTTTCTGTGACCTTCCCAGGCTAGCCATGCAGACTTCCCGCGATTGTGAATGGTTGCCATCTGGTCAGTGAACGGCGGAAGCATGGAGTCGAGTTACATGGTTCGCCTTACCTACTTCCAAGCCAGTACTTACAGCCAAGAGGCAGTCAGACTGAAGTCATTCGTAATTAGGTATATTTTTTTGCAGCATATTGACAAACAAACATTCCTACCCTACTCGAAGTTAGAGTTAGTTGGGTATTTTTTTTTTATTCACAGGCTCGTATTTGACCCCTATCTCACCTGATGGTAAGCGAAGACGTGGCCGACGATGGAGCACGGGTTAATTCTAGGGTACGACCCTTGGTCGCAACTCTACCCTACTCTGGTTATTTTTGGACGCAGGGCTGAAAGACACAGCGCAGCGTTAGAAAGCCTCCCACAGATGCAGCCGTGGACCAATGAGGATGATCTGGTGAAGGTCGTGAGAACCCGATGGATGTGAGACGCACAGGACCGGTCATTGTTGTGACACTTGAGGGAGGCCAATGTCCAGCAGTTGACGTCTTCCTGTTAAAATATGTATATATTTTTTAGATGGGATATCGTCCAAAGACTTCACCCGCTCTAAGGTGGAGCGAGAGTGTCAGAATTTTAATGACTAAAACATTCTTTGGCTTGCGATAAGCTAACCCATAGCCCTAGATGATGATGATGAGCTGTCAACTTAGTTCGGAACCAGCAGATGGTTGATAGTGATTTATTTCACCGAGTTACTCCCCTTTCACCCAAAAACTTTCTCACTAAAGCAATTTACTCCAACATTCTAACAAAACAACTATCACTGAAACATTCTCACATATTACATACAAAAAATAACTAAAACAAAAAAAAAAGTAATTCACACGATGAGAAAGCGAAAGGCAAGCAGTAACTTTTGACCGCACATTTAGTACAGTTTCATAATAAAATACCGAAAATGTTAATTGCTAGAACGTAACTAGAATCGCAATTAGTTTTACAACAAGAAGTGAACAAGAAATGAATTGTTTTATGAACGAGATCTGTACGGTTTTCTTGTTGGTTGGTATTTTTTGTTTATTAACTTAGTCAAGCTATGTTATAATTGTGTTTGTTTGTGACTATAGATACATTCCCGGCAAATTATCTTCTCGTACGTTATTTATTTATTCTTTACGCACACATAAGGCATTTTCTACCAAAAACGTCATGTACAGTAGTGGTACATAGGTTGTACGACTACTGTACATGAAGTTTAAATAAATAAAAGTGTCAATTGTGTCCATTGAAGCAGTCCAGCTTCTAGTACCTCTACCATGAGTTTTAAGCAATAGTATTCGTCGCTACTCGATATCGACGCCGTAAATATTTTGTATGGCAAATTTTGGTTCTGCTAGTGACCGCTAGAGGCGCTGCAAAATTTGCCATACAAAATATTTACGGCGTCGATATCGAGTAGCGACGAATACTATTGCTTAAAACTCGTGGTAGAGGTATAGGTAAACACCTTCCCGAAGTAATTCCAGACATTCTTCTTTTGCGCCATCTCTAAACATTTAAAATTGACGCCGTAACATTTAGGTATTACGTGACACTCCTATAAGATACGAGTACATGATTGTTATCTGATAGTCCTTGTAGTACGCGCCTAGATCATCTTTTTTTTGAAGGTGGAAATCATCCAATGACTTTTCCCGCACTGTGGTTCTATTCTCTATGAAATACAGCGCTGCCTCTACGACGATCACCCAAATGGGATACATTGGATTGTCAACCTAATATACCTATAGATTGGATTGTTAATTTAGTGTATCCTATTTGGATGTTCGTCGTTGCGGCAGCGCTACGTTTTCTTAGAGAATAGCACCACTGGGCGGAGCGGGAGAGCGTGTCAGAATTTTACTGACTAAAATCACACATTCAGAAATTCCCCGCGGTCCTAGGTAGCAGGCATCGGCCCTGCTAGGCCTCAACGATTTGCTGACATTACTTTGAGGAGCGTATGGATCACTACTCGCTGCTGATGACTGATCTCGGTCCGGTCAGTTACTAAACGGTCGGACGACGAGAGAAGCGCGCACGTGCACGTCTGGCCACGGCGAGATACCTACAGCTGGTAGTTGGGGTCGGAATCTCGGCGGCTGAGGCATGAGGACGTTCGTTCACTCACGCGTGCGACCTCCTCCTTCGCTAGCATTACTGCTTCGCAGAAGAAGGCGACCACCTACCATCCCTCCTCGCTTCGGACCATAGCCCGAACCAGGGCCCGGCGCGAAAGGCCACTGCTACCGATTGCCTCCACAAGGAGAGATGGAGAGAAGAAGATGATCCATCTTGCCATCTCTACGCCTATCTCTTTGCTGGAACCCACTGTGAGGCGATGTTTTCCCAGCGAGCCTGGCAGCATTTTGCGCATGTCTACTATGCCCGTTTTAGAGCATAGCGTGTTATTATACTTTAGTACTGGGTATTGCTCGCAGAACGAAAGGTTCTGGAGTAGCGACCGCGTACCAGAAGACACAGCGTTGGAAGGCCTCTTAAAAGGTCGACCGACGACCCGGTAAGGGTTACGTAAATCCGATGGATGCGAGACGCACAGGACCCTTCATTGTGGCGACACTTGGGAGAGGCCAACAGCGGAAGATTTCAGCTGAAATAATGATGAAGAGTATTGGGTGTAAAGATCTCTATCAAAGATTTTCTTCTTGTCATACAATTGTGTTTTCAATCAATCGATATTTATGATGGTTTTTTAAGCAATTGAATAATGGCGCTCCGATATTCTCTAACAATACGCCTTGGAATTTCATAATTTAATCATATCGGTAAACATCCATTCAAGAATACCAATTTATTAGATCTATTGGAGTTTTTCATATAATTTTCACGCTAGCATTGACACTGATTTATATTGAGTAGCTGGCAGGATTTGAAATGTGTTTAAATCTAGTGACCTTGCATCAATATTGGAATGAACTGAGCATTATATTTTTATCTATCAGAATTGTTAAGTAGTATCCCGTAGTGCAGTATTGTTGGCTGACCATAATAACCAGTACTGCTAAACATCTCATGGTTACGCACAAAACGTTTTGGGAACACATTTATTATGCGTACAGCTGAGGGTCGGAATTATCTACTGTAGACTATGCTTTCTATTAGCAACAACCTGGAGGTCTTTCTGTCAAGATTGAATAGGTTACTCCTTCTAGGCAAGCGCGCTCCATCGTCGGTGAGCGGCGGAAAAAAACATGGTAACTTACATAGGGCCTTGGTAAATGTAAGTGTAAATGACATTTTAAGATCCCTTCACCATTGACACACAATTCTTTCTTTGAGATTGGGAAAACATCAAATAACGTCTCCCATTCATCGTGAAGCGAGAGTAAAGGTCGTCTTTTTCTAACTAAAGCCACTCGTCTTTCAGTTGTCCTTGACGTTCCAGGGTCGTGATGACTCTATCAAACCATCCCGCAGTCCTGGCACGCATCAACCCACGTAGACTCCATCTATTTAGGACTTACTAGACGGACTACCCATTACTCGTCATCTTCTGACGTATAAATGATAATAAAAATTTGTCACTTTAATTTTTGCGGTAATTGTCGTTTCTGATATTGGACCTAAAACATACTCATTCTAGTTCTGTATTATAGAAACACCGACATCCAAAATTGGATTTTATAGGTAACTAGCGACCCGCCCCAGCTTTGCACAGGTGCAATGCAATATTATGCATTAAAAAAAACCGCGTCAAAATCCGTTGCGTAGTTTAAAAGATCTAAGCATACATAGGGACAGACAGCGGGAAGCGACTTTGTTTTATACTATGTAGTTATCTGGATCCGTCAGTCATTCAGTACAAAGCATTTTATAAGTAATCTATACCTAGGGTAGGATGACAGTAGGAAGAAAATATGCATCTTTGAGATAAGAGAAAAGGATAAGTAACTACATTTCATGAATACGATAGCTGTCAACCGCACCATCTTACAGCCACTGGGGCAAAATGATACAGCTTTGAGAGACTGATGTTCAGACATTCAGAATCTGACTACCTGTAACAGCTGATTAGAATACCAGCAGCTTTATAATGTTCCCACTGCTAAAACTGTAATTGTATATTTTATGTGTGTGTAAATTCAGATACAAATTATTTGTTCATGAATAAATGACTATGACTATGACTATGACTGCTGGGACTCAGGCCTTCTCTGGTCTCTGGTCTCAGGAGAGGGTATGGTACGCACGCGGGCCCAGTGCGGACTGGTGATTGCCGTCAAGACAAGAGCCATACAAAAGTATTAATTCTTACTCATAATTGAACAGGTTTTCACTTACACAACAGCTAACAGGTCGCACATGCTAAGTGCACGTGCATGATATCAGTCCACGATGCATTTGCTCTAGTCTTACGTCAGAGAGACATTCACCCGTGTTATAGTACGCGGCAAATAAGTTGAAACATTGCAATGTTTACGCACAGTCCCCACTTCGATTGAGACCTGAAAATCGGTAACTGCGCTTTCAAGGTCGCAACCAAAACTAACCATTATTGGTTCAACTTGTGTGCCGAGGTTTACAACGACCGCTGACGTACAGAGTTAATAATAATAATAATATTTTGTAACATTTGTCTTGGGTGGGAATCGAACCCACGATCTCCGGTATAGCTTTCAGGGCCACTAACCACTAGACCAACGGAATGGGAGGTGTTGGAGATGTTGATTATGGAGGTTCAAAAAGCATAGCATAATAGCATAATTAGCCTTATAGTGTTCCCACTGCTGGGACTCAGGCCTCCCCTCTAGGAAAGGGAATTGGCACGAACCTAGTACGGTTTAATAGATTTCACATGTCTTATAAATTTTTGGCCACTTTTTTTTATTTTATTTTGGTTGACTAATGTACACTGCTCGCTTTTTGACTATGTGTCTCTAGTACCCTATTATTAAACCTTATTTTTTGAGGTGGGAAATCATGATTCAGAATTATCCAGGTCTAGGGATATGGAACTGGAGGACGTGACAGCTTTTACTGACTAAAACCAAACCTGTGTGTTAGCCATTTACGTTCTAAGATCACAGGTTTCCGTTTCAGAAGTTCCCCGGAGCTATAAATAGCAACAGCCCTGTTAAGCCCCTACAGTTAGCTTGACACGTTTTTACGGTGCGCGCGAAACACTAAGTGCTCGATTACGGAGACGAGGCGCGTTGCCCGGCGCGTCGGGCGGTCCGTCGTACATTGCCATATGTTTGTGTTTGCGCGAGCGATGACGCGGCCCGCTGTACGACGAAACGCCCAACGCACCGCGCAACGCGCCGCGTCTCTGTAAACACGGCCTAAGCGCCGTCAACGACTCGGTTCGATCTGAATGCGTATCTTCCGTTTTTTTTTAGTGGTGGGTAAAATCATCCAATGACTTCTCCCGCCCTTGGGCGGAGCGGGAGATAGTGTCAGACTCTTACTGACTAAAAGCCCACCCCGTTCCTTCGTTGCTTTAGAAACCAGGGCTGAGCTTTCCATTCAGAAGCAAGCCCTTGGCCCCAGTAGGCTTCGACCCTGCCTGCCTGCAGTTAGCAGGCTGGGTTTCTACGGTTTGCTGACAACTCCTTGAGATGCATATCTTACGGTCGGATTACTGCGAATTCAAGGTCGTCCACTATGATGGTTCAATTTGTGTGCTGAGGATTATAACCAATTTTCGGGTCTTAATCGAAGCGGGCTCTGCGCGTCACCATAACTAATGGTTCAACTTATTTGCCGCGTACTATAAGTTATTTTAATTCGTCAGTAAGTAGTTTATCACTTTGTTCCTTATTATCAGCTTTCGGAAATAGTGTCAACAGTCTTATCTGAACTTTTTCCTGTTTCAAAATATATAATTTGATTTTTATTAAAATAAATTATTTGAATAGTTCTATCCTTATATCTATGGTACTATCTAAACGCCTTGTTGACACTTGTATAGCCAAGGGCTGGCTTTTACTTTGAACTGAGTATAAACATTGCCATACAGCGTGGCAATGCCACCAGTCTTTTGGCCATATTACCTGTTGACAGTATTACGAAGGAGATTTTTGACGCCATATTTTTACTGTTTTTATTTAGCTAAGGATGTTGTTTGTGAATATATTAGTAAAGTATGTTATAAGTTCCAATAGCACTGCGTAAGCATTTATTTATTCAATATTTTGTTTTTGTACCAGATACGAGTACCGAGAATGAGCAGTGGTGGCCGAGTGGTAACGGCCTCGACTTACGAGTTGTAGGTTGCGGTTTCAAATCCAGCCAGGTGCATTTCTTTGTGTAATTTATTTCATTCTCAAAACGGTGAAGGGAAACGTCGTAAGGAAACCGGCATGTCCTAGAACCAAAAGTTCGAAGACATGTGACATTCACCAACCCGCACTGGGCCTGCGTGGTGGATTACGGCCCATCCCTTCTCTTAGAGAGGAGGCCTGTATCCCAGCAGTGGGAACATTAAAAAAAAACTGATGATGACGACCAAGAATTCATAAATGCTTTCGTGAGTGAGTATTTTTGTTTAGTATTTTTTCCAATTTTATTTTTAAATTTAATAACGTCCATTTAATAGGCAATTACTCAATTTATTATTTTAATTAACTGTTTTCAAGTGAAAAACCAATTTAGATACACAAGTCTATTAGAAAAGAAAGATAAAAGATATCGATCAATCCAAATAGTATTTTGAAGTCATCTCGTAAAAACGGCATCTTTGTTTGTAATGTCCTTGCTCCGATTAAATATTCAATGAGGACATTCACACTATCAATACCAGTAAGCTCTCTGACATCGATATTGTATCAAATTCCCGGAACTAAAGTATTAAAACAAGAAATAATTATTCAATCAAAATATTTTTTTCATAGCAAGCTTTTATGGGCGTCGCCAAGGGGGGGCAGGGGGGCTACTGCCCCCCCCCCCTAGAGGCTTGCTTTATAGCTTCAGAGCCTGGTTTAGGCACCAGTCTCCCACAATAGTGCCCATCCTATATGTTACCGTAGATATAAGGCTAGCAATTAGGAGCTGTATTGTGGAGAAAAAAAATCATAATATTAAAAAAAAAAATATTCCCTATACTTCCAATAGGAGAGCTATTAAAAAGACCCCCCTTGATTATCGGCTGGCGACGCCCTTGTAGCGCGAAATATACTTATATACTCATCAAGACTACTCCAAAAAGTTCAAACACGATGTGTTTATCTTATTGCGCATCCAGTTCCATCTTCAGACACTAGTTACCATCTAGCACCTAAATACTCGTCAATACAAATCAAACGAGCCCAAACTCGAAGGGATTGTGTCGTTTACGACCTAGTTCCTATAGCCACCTTCCAGCTCCATCATCAGATTAGCTCCATGTCATCATAATATTGAATTTACACATGCATACAAAATTTCAGCTCAATCGGTAACCGGGAAGTGGATCAAATTTAATTTGCAAGATTTGATCACAGCACTACCTCACCACTGCTCTCAAAACTGTGAAGGAAAACATCGTGAGGAAACCAGCATGTCCTAGAACTAAAAATTCAAAGATATGTGACATCCACCAAGCCGCACTGGGCCCGCGTGGAGGATTACGGCCCATTCCCTCTCCTAGAGAGGAGGCCTGTTTCCCAGCAGTGGGAACATTAGGCTGATGATGATCACAGCACTACAGAATAGCTTCGGCCAGTGGCTTCGCCAACGTGAATGTCGGTTTCTCCATAAAAACTTTGGACCCCCCTTGCATTCCCTTAAGGGGTGAATTTTGAAAAATACTTACCTAATTTTTGTGAACAAACTCAAAACTACTAGATTGTTTTTTTTTTTTACAATAAAAGCTACTTCATCACTAAGTGGCATAGGGAGAGACTGGCAAAGCTGTTTCAAGAAAATAGTACGTAGCTTCTTTCTGTCAACACCTCTAATTACTACATAGTATGAAACTAAGTCGCTTCCCGCTGTCTGTCCCTATGTATGCTTAGATTTTTAAAAATAAATATGTTTAATATCACCATTGTACCCTTGCGAAGCTGGGGTAGGTCGCTAGTATATAATTTAAAAGCGAAATACCACTCACTGATTAATCACGGAATCTCAGAAACTATAACCTAAAAACTTAAAATTCGGCAACCGCTAAGAACAGATTTTATGAAACTCCAGTAGGTTCGAGGCCTAGTCTAGGGCTCTGGGGAGGTATGAAAATGCATACCAGGGCCCTGGCCAGGGCCGGGGCAAGGAAGGAACAGGGTAGGTTTTTAGTCAGTAAGAGTCTGACACTATCTCCCGCTCCGCCCAAGAGTGGGCTTTGTCATTGGATGATTTTACCTACCATAAAACAAAATCACTACGGAGGTAAGCCGAATTCACGCGGGCGAAGGCTCTTGCAGAAGCTAGTTTATAATAAACGAGTGACATTCTAAGTGCTCGATTACGGAGACGCGGAGCGTTGCGCGGTGCGTCGGGCGGTCCGTCGTACATTGCCATATGTTTGTGTTTGCGCGAGCGATGACGCAGCCCGTTGCTGCAATGTACGACGAAACGCTCAACGCACCGCGTCTCCGTAAACACGGCCTTAAGAATACGAATTGACATTTATCATTCATTAGTCAAGCACCATTGGCTTCATTCATCACAAGCTCACGAACTGATGTTGAGCCATGCTTACTGGAACACAAAGGCATTATTATAGCGCGGACCGTAGGAAAAATATCATGCGTTGACGTAATCGTGCGTTGATAACAAAATCCATGTAAACGACGTATTATCCTTGAGTACATATTTGCTATATTAAATTGTGGTGAGATTGAAATTGACCTAATATAGGTTACCTACCTACTTATAGTACTCGGCAAATAAGTTGAACGATTTTTTAAGGTTACGCGTAGGCCCCACTTCGATTGAAACCCGAAAATCAACACAACAATAAAACTATTTTCAGATTTATTCCTATATCTGTGGTATTCAGGTTGCGGGTTTCATTGCTGATATCTCTTTGTGGTGTGTGTGGAACATATGTTGACCTGGTCTTAGTCCTTACCGGACGGTGAGCTACTTATTGCTTGTCGTTGGCAAGGCCGCGCCTAACGTGGCCGAAGTGTGATTTAATCTCGATTCTTTTTTTCTTCATGTATCAGAATCAAAATGTTTGGGGTACTTCATGCCTAAAATTTGGCATGAATCAAGGTCTCAAGCACAAGTATAGGGAAAAATCTGAAAACTGTAAATTTTAGTTACGTCACAAAAAACAAAATTGCGATTCGGAAAAATCTTCGAAACTCATTACGGGAATTGAACTGTTTTCGTATGTAAGTTTGTACGGAACACTCAGTGCACGAGCCCGAATCGCACTTGCCCGGTTTTCTTTGATTGACTGAGTTTTAAAATTTAAAATGGTTTATTTGAATTAAATGTCTTAATTTAATTTGTACTCTAACATCACAACCGCCGCACCGCCGCAAAAAAAATGCAGGCGTTGCACAGAAGAGATTCCTGAGTGGTCTTTTAAAAGATAATAGGGTCCCTCTTCAACGTGTTTGTGGTATTCACTGGCTTGGTACCTCAGGTCCGATCCGAATCCAATCCGACGAAAACCGCTCTTATCCCATCGCATTTAGGGACGCAAATGAAAGTTTTCCGCACTAGTGCAGAAAAGTGCGCGTTCACGCGCCCGCCACAATTTTATTGCGGCTACGAAAGTATTGTCCGTAACCATACTTTCACGGATTCTGATCAGATTCGGATTGGACCTAGTGTTACGAGTATAATCATGATATTTTGCAAAATATATGAATAAATTTCAAATGCATGTTTAGAAAAATACATGCTGCTTTGGCAGCAATCACCGACTAAGACAGCAGAATTATTGACATAAATACTTATTCATATTACTGATCTAACTGAATAATTGCTACTTACGAATTTTCGTAAAAAACTTTTGAGTTATGGAAAAAACCTATTCTTGCAAAAAACGCAAATTGTCGTATATGACATTCTTCTTGAAAAGGTTCGATATTATTATCCAATTTAGGGTGTTTTAATATCATGCAGATTTCATCACGTATGGGGATTTGCTCCGCATGCAGAAAATTTCAAAAGGAAAAAAAAAACGCGTCCCGCATGCATATTCCACGCATTACAATAAACACTTCTATGAAAAGAACTTTTGCGGAGGTTACGAATGCGAAGCAAATCTGCATGATAAAAACACCCTTATGGTCTTGAATTTATTTTATTAATACCCTAAAATTAAAGAGAATTGAGAAACTTCTTTAAAAGAATTGAGTCCGTTCCAATAGACGTACGGCGTTGCGCCATCGGTACATGGTGGGCATCCCACCTATACGTACAAAGCGTTTTGGGAACACATTCATTATGCGTACAGCTAAGGAGTGGAATTACCTGCCGGAGTCTGTGTTTCCTTATAGCTACAACCTAGGGGTCTTTAAGTCAAAAGTGAATTGGTTACTTCTAGGCAAGCGTGCTTCATCATCGGCCACATCATCGATTACTATCAGGTGAGATGGTGGTCAAACTCGAACCTATCAATAATTAAAAACAAAAACTCAAAAATTTTAGCATTAATATAATACCTATTAAAAGTACCTATTTTTCGATGGGACACAAAAAGACGCAGCTGTTATTTTTTCTTCATTGTCGGTACCTACATAATTATATTAAGAAGTAAATGTCCAGCTGTTTTATATGCCAATATTATGATGAAGTTATCAATTTTACCTACGGTTCGACACATGCAGATTGTGTATATGTTGTGGCCAGATCATAGAAATTGATCATTTCATGATAAGACCAAGTAAAACTGGCCAGATCATTTTAAACGTTACAGATGGTGATATTTCAATCCTCGTTTGGCCTACTTTATTTAGACCATAGAAATCCTACATCAATGATATGGCTAAACGAGGATTGACATATCATCAAATGTTAACGTTTCAACGATCTGGCCAGTTCATATGGCCAGATGATAATCAATTTCCAGAACTAACTCGACATATATATACCTAGTTGTATATCTATGAGGTCGAGAATTTAACAACAATTTGAAAGGTGAACGAAACAGCTGCTCTACAGAAATATATCATATAATACAAATATATCACCAAAACTAAAAATGTAGTAGGAAAATAAACGTAGAGATGAGGATAAAACTTGTTAAATTGCATGTAGAGTATTGTAGAACAATTTTTAGTACCAGTGCGTAATACTTAACCTAAATGTTATATAAACCGAGTCCATCAAATACGTATTACCTATAAAAAATATGATTGAACGCTATTTCGAACATTTAACTTACCTTATGACGAGAACCGGAGATCGATAAATACACGTGACGACCCCAGTCGCCGGTAGGCAAGTAATACAGAAGATATAACAACAAAACAACAACAAAATAAACAATAAAACACACGAAAACAACAAGATTTCCTCTCTGTGTTCAACTGTCACTCAAGAATGAACGTACACGTTAATATGCACACAGAAATTTGAACACCCGGCTTTTTCCCGGTCAAAATAAAAATCAGTAAAAACGGCAAAAACAAATAAACAAAACCTCCTGACGTAAACTAACGGGTTTTTTTAACGTTATGGTGAACAAATTGATTGTTTGAAACGTAAAACACAGGTAGAATGTTGATATTTTTATTATTGCAACGAGTTTTTTAGTATGATGAGCGCGCGTCACACTACTGCATACATCGGCGGCGCGGCCAGTACTGAACACGAACAAACGTAGCCAGAGAAAAAACAAACTAGCTTGTACTGTGCCTCTTTTGGCGCAGTCGGAAAACTATATCTGTCCTTGTCTAACACACTGTGTTTGAGAACCATTTTCCCGCTTAGCAACGTGTCGTTGCGGACTTCAGTGGTTGCCTAAAGCGTAATTTAGACGGTACGAGTTTCTCGAACGTTTTGTTCGAGAAAATCGTACGCAATAATCGTAAGCAATAATCGCCATGACATTATCGTATCAAAGTGTTTAGACACAGGTAAGAAATAAATTCGAGTCGAGAAACTCGAACCGTCTAGGTATGAATGTTTAGACGGAGATGCTTTTTTGTTCTTACGATTATCGTACGTTCGAGACGAGAAACTCGCACCACCTGGGTATGTGTTTAGACGATGACATTTTTTCTATGCTCTTACGATTCTCGTATGTTCGAGGCGAGAAACTCGTACCGTCTAAATTGCGCTTTAGTCATCAGTGTCTGCGATTGTTGTGTTCCCTATAATACTTACATCCCGATAAGTGCCTGTTTTATAAACACGACACTCCTTACACAGACGGTACGCTGATTGTACTTACTATCACATATGGCGAGGAATAATCGTATGGATTCTTAGTACCTACTGATTTCAGGATTGTCGGTTTTCGCTTTCTATCTTAGAGAATACGGCTCGAAGGACCAACATTCCGATGTCTATGAATTGATTTCGTATGGTGATCATAAAATAACAAGTTTTTTTTCATGCTTTAATAGTCTTATATTTAACTTTCATTCATAAACTGAAACAAAAGTGAAGAAATCACGATACGAATTGATTTGCGAACACACCTGGTAAATTAAATTCTGATGAAATAGAAACTCTATACTGTTTTTAGTAATCAATAATTCACACATTACATGAAACCATGCCTGTTCTTTCCAAAGAGGTGGATAGAGTGCCAGGTCTAACAGCTTCTGTGGGATTGTTTGAAAGAGTTATCGTGGTCCTGGAACGCAAAAGGCAACTGAAGGATCATGGGTAGGTTTGAGTCAGCAAAAGTCTGACACCCCCTACACTTGAGAGTTGAAGTTATTTTTTATGATTCCCCATTAAAAAGTAGTTGTCAGAAGCGTTCATTTGTTTGTAGGCTTTAGACCTAATTTAAATTATTTATTTTATGTACACACACAAAACTGTACCGTACAAAACATAAAATCGATAGCAAACAATGGAAAAGAATGAAATTCCCTGCCGGAGTCTATGTTTCCTGATAGCTACAACTTAGGAGTCTTTAAGTCAAGAGTGAATAGGTTTTTTTTTATGGTGGGTAAAATCATCCAATGACAAATCCCGCCCTTGGGCGGAGCGGGAAGTAGTGTCAGACTCTTACTGACTAAAAACCTACCCCGTTCCTTCGTAGCCTATCGTGCCGGAGCCGGGCATTCCTTTCGGTAGTTAACCCATGACCCCAGTAGGTTTCGACCCTGCCTGCCTGCAGTTAGCGGGCTGGGCCTCTTCGGTGTGCTGACAGCTCCTTGAGGCGCGCGGGAACAGAACGCGTCGTCGACGACTTGGGCTCGGTCCGGTCGATTACCGGACGATCGGACAGCGTGCTACCCATTGCACGCCGTCCGCAAGCCCGCGCCTGCGGTGGCCGGAAATCGGGATCGGAATCCCGGCGGCGGCTGGGGCGAGCGCCCCGTTGCCTCTGCCTGATGCGGTCGGCCTCCTCCTTTGCTAGCATAACTGCTTCGCAGAAGGAGGCGACCGCAGAGTGAATAGGTTGCTTCTAGGCCAGCGTGCTCCATCGTCGGCCATGTCATCGCTTACCATCAGGTGAGATAGTGGTCAAACGCGAGCCAATGAATAATAAAAAATAAATAAAAAAAAAACAAACAGAATTTTCTCTACCAACCGTAACCAAAAAAAAAGGAAAAAGGGAATCTTGGCATGATTTACTTTTTCTGTTCTTTTTCGTTTAGTTTGCATTAGCTTTTGAATAACAAATGTCAAATCACACTAATATTCTAAAAGCGAAAGTTTATGTTGTAGGTATGTTTGTTCCTCCTTCGCTCAGAAACCATTGAAGGGATTTGGATGAAATTTGATATTTTTTTTTTAGAGATAGCAACAGCAGCCGTGTAGTAACGGCCCCGGCAACGAACCAAAAATTCGAAGACATAGGACATCCACCAACCTGCACTGGGCCCGCGAGATGGATTACGACCCATTCCCTCTCCTAGAGAGAAGACCTGATTCCCAGCAGTGGGAACATTATAAGGCTGTTACTATGCTATGCTATTTTTATTTTTCCACGCGTGTAGCCTCTGACGAGAATCTAATATATGATGATGATGAAACCTAGCCGAGTTTCCAGCTCAGAGGCCTTACCACGAGCACTTAGTGCGTTCAATTTGACGACCTAAACTGAAATGTTAAAGGGATAGAGATAGGGATACTGTGTATAACTCCATCTCTCTCGCTTGCACGACTGACAATAAATTTTAACACGTCATAGTAATAATCCAGCTCAGATTTACTGCTATAGACATTTAAATTCACCAATACGTAAGATTAGTTAAGAATTGATCAATATAGAACTGACAGGCACTGAGCAGACGAGGGATAGAATGGAATGAATAGGCATTCAGAAACCCAATGTTAATATACTCAATCTCTCCGATTCCTTTTGACACCTTGTCCCACTGAGGTTTTGAAATCTTATACCTACCATTCTTTGCTTTGTTTGTATTCTTAAGTCTTCTTTCATGTAATAAGATTATGTTTTCGTGTCAAAGAAAATCGTAGAAACATTTTACCTTCCATTCATGTCAAATGAAGGGTAAGCTAAGAATAATAATTGATGGTTTACGCTAACGCTATTGTATCCAAAAATGTATATAACATTTTCTTTAGCCGTTTTCGCCCACGTGGAAGTTTTTTATCTAAAGGAAACTTACTAACGGTAATATGAAAGCCTTAAGCCAGGTTTTGGTCTATCCGTTTTCGTTTCAAAACGCCCCAGCAGGGCTAGAACAGTTCCGACCGTTCGTTTCGATTCTCTTACGTCGAACGCCTCGAGTTGGCCACGCCTACAATTCTTTTGTTCTGACGTCATCTCAACGCTCAGTCACGTGTTCAAAACAATGGAATCGGAGGCATGGCCGACTCAAGGCGTTAAACGTAAGAGAATCGAAACGAAATGGTCGTAACTTGGGTAGGGGGCTGGTCTTCTACCATGTCTGTGAAATTCAAGAGAGAAGATAGATGACCCTCAACATAGATTGACAGCACGGTTTTCGCAGTGGTTGAGAGATTGTCTGCTGTGTTGCATGTCGCGGGTACGACATAGGCGGGCAATAGCCCACCAGACATAACACCTGTCTGGTCGGAGGATCTTCCCTTTTCAAAGGAGGGGTGCGGGACTTTACTCTCTGTTCCGCTACCCCCAAACTGGTGACCCTCGACAAAGACCGTCAGCGCAGCCTTCGTGCAGCTACTACTTCGCGACGTCATCATCACTTCCTCAAGCTTTCGAGCAGCGAGCCATACAGCAAGCACCCACGGCTATATGGGTATCCTGACCACCAGCCTGCCTACTTGGTCATACCTGGTCATCACCCTCAGCCTCATCAGCGACCTTGGCTAAGCACCTGCACCTTCGGCCAGTCACATGAAGAGCCTTGAAGAACCTCTCCTGGTCGACGATAGCAGTCAAGCCCTACGTCGCACAGCACCGCTCCGACTCACTGGAGCCAGCCGCAATACTCCGACTCACTGGAGCCTGCAGCATCCTATCCCGACTCACTGCGATAGCACCACCCCGACTCACTGGGGCATCACCGCATACAGTTCTGACTCACCGAGAACTATGCGAAATCCGGTTCCGACTCACTGGAACCAACCTCCACTGGCCTGGCACGCATCACGACGCCTCAAGAAGCATCAAGTACAATCGATCTCCGATCTCCGGAGGGGAGTGATGTAGCGACATCCATGAACACACGTCACAAAAAGAACTAATCCTGCATCGCGCAAGTAAGATTCGCGGCGTGATTGGAACATATAGAACAAACCCGAAATCATCTATCGGGCAGTAGCCCACCAGACACAACACCCGTCTGGTCGGAGGATCCTCCCTTTTCAACGGAGGTATGTGGGACTTTACTCTCTGTTCCATATCCCCCCAAAGTGTTTTGGCCTACTAATAGTGGATTGGTGAGTTCCCTACGTAGGCCTCCCCCAAGTGTCACCACAGTAAACAGTCCTTCGCGTCTCGCATACATCGGATTCCCGCAACTTTTACCAGGTAATCGGTCTAGCTTATAGGAGGCCTTCCTACGCTACGTCTTCCGGTACGTGGTCGCCATTCCAGACCCTTTCGGACAAAACGGCATTCCGTTCTGGGAGCAATGTGTCCTGCCCATTGCCACTTAAGTTGGCAATTCTTCGTGCTATGTAACCTTGGTTCTCTTATAGATAACTTCATTCCTGATTCGATCACGCAAGGAAAATCCGAGAAAAGCCCTATCCATTGCCCTTTGGGTGACTTTAAGTCTTTTGATGAGGCCCATTGTAAGCGCCCACGTTTTGGAGCCATGTCATCACTGGTCATAGACTTTCGTCTTGAGACACTGTGGTATATTGAACGAGAAGATACGTCGAAACTTAATTATTCGATTTTTATTATATCGAACACAGTTTTTCGATAATTCAGTAATATCTTGTTTTATTCCATAGATGCTTTATAATTGGTGCGATGTAACGTTAGTGTGAAAAATACTGTTGCGAAAAACCTTACAGCAATTGATCATTAGTTGGGTAATTTATTAAGTTAGTATGTGGGATCGAAGCACACAGAGGGCTTACTCACTTACTCTCGAGTTTAATTCCGATCGGTCAACATTGGAATTGTGACGTCTCGTACTCTTGAATTCGATGTTAGCGCCAAATTAGTTTAAAATTGCGTGACCACACGCCAAGCACAATCCCGATTTTACTTAGTTTCCCAAAAAGGTCACGCAATTTGATCCTAGCATCGAATTCGCCACGGTCAGGAGGATATTTTTGAGGTTTTAATATTTAACGAAAATTTAAGTTGTGCTTTTGAACAGAATAATAATAAATAGACATGATTACGTAAGCAATAATTTGTTAATACAATTTTATCTGTGTTCTAAATTCAAAATTTTTATTTTTTTTATTTTTTTAATATTAGGATGTATACGGTTTGATACCTTTGCTTCTCCTTCAACCTGCAAAGGTTATGCGCAGGAAAAAAAAGTACACTTAGTATTAACTAACTTATTCATTTGTGATAGTCAGTGATCGGAGATTGAATTGGGGTCATTGATCCGAAACGTATATATTAATATGGACATTCTTCCGGAATAAGTTGATTTATTAATGCTTTGATCGGAATTCGATTGTTTTTATTATTCAACAGGTAAATAATACATTAATTTAGTTTTGAGACATACATTTAAATTTTTAATTGAGTAGTAATAATAATATTTTATTGATTCGGCAAATAACGGAATAACTTTCCCGAAAAATGGCATATCCATGTTATTCTTTCTGTATGCATTTATGATACAAGTACCATAAATTAATCTACCTACTCCGATCACTGGTGATAGTTGTGAAAAAGAAGATTTGAAGAGAATCCTTTAGATTATGTGTTTGAGATAAAAAATACTTGCGATAGCTTACTGCCATCAAATTAAAACTGAATTGTAAGGTAACTTTGGAAAATTTTCTTCAGTACAAAATGAACAAAAATGCGTCGTAATTTTCCGATAGAAGATAGATTATTGTTGGATTTTTCATCGTATTTCTTCGTAAGTGTATTGAAAAACGTCGTTTGATACACGGGGAGATTTGTCACTGCAACACTCGGCTCTATAACTGCACCCTCGCCTGTACGGTTCGGGTAAATTTCGCCTCGGCTACAATGACAAAATTTCCCCACTTTTATCAAAATGTACTATTTAATTATAGATTAAAAAGTATACGATCTATGGCATGCGGCAAATAAGTTCAATCAAAATGGTGATCGACCTTCAATGCGCAGTAGGTAACACATTTTTGGGTCTTGAGGCTGCGCGTAACCAAGCAGCAACGGCGGCTATTTTAATTCAACTTATTTGCCGCATACCATAGATCGTTAACTATTTCAAGTTTTGTTTCGATTAGGTATGGGCACAGCTAAACGACCGTAACTGGTAAATAAGAACTAGTTTAAGTTAGCCTATTCTGCCGTAATCCTGTATAGGCTAGCTCACAGAATGTCAAAATGTTATGCCATGCATGCCAATTACCATTGGCATGCGGTCAACTCTACAACTTTATTTTTAGTATATGCGAAACCTGAAAGACGGATCTAGTATTTTTAGGCAAAGAATCTATGTACAAAGTTTTATAACTGTATCATGAAAAATCACAAAGTAATAGCTTGTTATGTTACCTGGTTGTCCACACAAACACATGGTCATCGGACCATCCGGCCAACTAACACTCCCACTCGCTCCTCCTAGAAAAGGAGAAGATTTTTGTTAATTTCCCATTTAAAAAAAGTGTTTTAACCAGAATATCACCATCAGAATATTTCTGGGGCTCTGGGGAGGTATGAAAATGCATACCAGGGCCCTGGAACCAAGGCAAAGGAGGAACGTGGTAGGTTTTTAGTTAGAGTCTGGCACTATCTCCCGCTCCGCCCAAGGGCGGGGGATGTCATTATATGATTTTATCGACTTTAAAAAAAAAGCATCTGAATATTTAACGGCTTATAGATTGCAGTTCTTAGTTCACAATTGAAAGGTTGAAGTTTATTATCAAAACATCTGCATAATAGAGGTTGTTGACAGTATAACTAGACACTATGATGCTTGTGGGTGATGGCATATTATTATTTAAACACGTGTTTATATATGTGAGTCATGCGCTATTGACACGGCCGGCATACAGAAAACTAGATGGAAACCAACATGTCATATTTGTTTTATTACGTCGTACTACGGTGTAACATCTTTTGCTTGATATTGGAGGATTAAGGTTTTTTAACCGATTTCGATAAAAGAAGGAGGTTATGTGTTCGGCTGTATGTATTTTTACCAATTTTTCGGTCTACTGTGGACTGATTTTGATTTTGAGTGAGATAATGAACTTCGAAGATATGGAATGGAACTCGTCATATGATCACAGCAGCACTGTCGTAACCAATGATATATTATAAGGGAAGATACTTTACTGGACTCGAAACTCACATATCTATGATCGGTGTCATCAGAGTCGCAAACCTATAGTCACTGAAAGACAAGGACAGAGATAAGAGCCAGCGATGTCGTGCAAAATAGCTTCAGCCGCTAAATGTGAATGATCGTCGCGACCGGTGTGAAATCGTGTCATGTAGGCACGCGCTAGAGGCGAGTCGGTAAAATTGGTCGTAATAAGTAAAAATGCTTTATTCATACGTGTAGCCGATGACTGACTGAAGGAAGAGGAGGAGGGAATATATCGAACAAATCTGATGATGAAGCTGGAAGGTGGGCACCGGAACTGTGTAATAAATCAATTAAACCTAACCGTGTTTGGGATTATTGCACACTAAGTATTTAATTTTGGCTGTGGGGTACTTTTTTAAATGCTCTACTTACTTGGGGTACTTTTAATATGGGACCAAACCTGAAATCGCGAAAAAATCTACTGATCAGTACCTTTGTATTCGCCTAACTGGTCAAAATGCACTGAACTCTGCGCTGATATTTTTCGCAATTTCAAATTTGGTCCCATAGTAAAAGTTTTTTGTTATCATGACTACAATCACGTGTTTTAGTATCGGTCACTAAATACCAGTCAAATTATATATAAAAGAAAAACTGACTGACTGACATAATAAAGCACAGCCAAAACTACTGAGACTAGGATTGTAAAATTTTATAGTATGTTTTCTTGAGATGATTTTTCAAAATTCACATGAAACATGGGTCTAAAGTTAAAATGGAGAAACCTACTTTCACGCGAGCGAAGTCGCTGATAAAAGCTCTTTACATATTCTAAAATAACGTCATACAACAATTTTTTTTAAGGTGGAAAGTCATTTAATGACACCCTCACGCATTAACGACCGGACCGAGCCCAAGTCGACGGCGCGTTCTGTTCCCGCGCGCCTCAAGGAGCTGTCAGCGAACCGTAGAGGCCCAGCCTGCTAGCTGCAGGCAGGCAGAGTCGAAGCCTGCTGGGGTCAAGGGCCGTTTTCTGAGAAGGCTCAGCCCCGGCATGATGGGCAACGAAGGAACGGGGTAGGTTTTTAGTCAGTAAGGGTCTAACACTACTTCCCGCTCCGCCCAAGGGCGGGATTCGTCATTGGATGATTGTACCTACCATAAAAAAAAACACCCTCACGCATCAGTCGTCGTAATAACCTCAGCTGACGTAATAATCGTCGAGTAGGGTTGCCATTCGTCTCAATACGTTGGGACATATCACCGTTATTAACAGTGGTATCATGACGTCCCAATAAGCTATAAAATGTCCCGACAAGCATAGTCGAGCGCAGAGCTACAAGTATAAAAAAAAATATCGACGTAGACGAACGTAACCGCTTGGGAGTCGACACCGTGGAAGCTATACTTCAATAAGTATAAAATTAATTTTCACATGAGTTGTGAAGAATTTCATAAATTCGTAAAAGGTAACTGACAATTACTAGGATAGTATCGCATAGAATCAGTCTCATAATGTTCCCATTGCTGGGACTCAGGCCTTCTCTCTAAGAGAGGGAATGGGCCGTAATCCACCACGCGGGCCCAGTACGGGTTGGTGGATTCACATGCCTACAAATTTTTGTTTCTAGGACATGCCGGTTTCCTCACTATGTTTTCCTTCACCATTTTGAGAGCAGTGGTGATGAAATAAATTACACAAAGTTATGCACCAAAGTTTGAACCCGCGACCTACAACTCGTAAGTCAGGGCCTTTGCCACTTGGCCTATACTGCTCCTACAATTACTGTCCCAGGTAAAATCATCCAAAAAATATAAAAAGGAATGATGTTAATTGATTTTGTTATCATCGATATTTAATAGTAATGAATATAAATAATCCCAAATCGTTTTGTTTTAAAGATTCCTTTTCTTTTTATTGATGATTTTGCTATTGCCCTAGTTTATATGAAACTTCCGCGCACCGACGAACACAGTAAATTAAAAGGACCCCAAATTGTATATATCCCGACAGGGCCTTGGGGATTTATGGCAACCCTATCGTAAAGTGATCTCCGGCCACCGTAGGCGCGGGCTTATGGACGAAGAGCAATAGGTAGTTCGCTGTCCTGCCGTCCAGTAATGACCGAGCTCAAGTCATCGAAGGCGCGTAGTGTTCCATGCACGCAGATGTCAGTAAAACCGTAGGAGCCCAGCAAAGCCGATACCCGCTTGAGGCACAGGGTATTTCTGTAGAGAAAACAGGATCCTAGAGCACCAAGATCAACTGAAGGACACTGGGTTTTAGGTTGTAAAAGTTACACTCTTTCTTACTCTCGCCCAGAGAGTTTTTTGTATATACTAGTGCTTGACCGCGATCTCACTTGATGGTAAGCAGTGATGCAATCGTTGATGGTGAGGCACACTAGTTTAATAAAAGCCTATTTACTCCAGCCTTGAATACACACAAATTATAATCGGATGGGAAGACCGCAGCAGGCAAATTGTTCCAGTCTTTCGATGTACGCGGTCATATTTGACATATTTTGAATAAAAAAAAAATCTGGCCAGTCGGACTGGCACACTGAGGGTTCCGTACAAACTAATTTATTTATATACTAGTTCAATTCCCGAATCGAGTCTCGAAGATTTTTCCGAATAGAAAAAGTTTTTTTTTGGTGACGTAACCACAAATTTTCAGTTTTTATTTATTCCTATACTTGTGCTACAAGATCTTGCTTCATGCCGAATTTCAGGGTTCTAAATCAACAGGTTTTTTACGACATAAACGGTCGTATTATTTTTTTTGGTTAACTTAGAAGTTTGAGTTTTTCACAGCTTCAAGGGACCGCAGTCCTGAGTACATGGTTTTAATTTCAACTCGATACCTCCACGCGTTCTCGAGATAAAAAGGTCTTGACAGACAGGCAGACAGACGGACAACAAAGTGATCCAATAAGGGTTCCGTTTTTTCCTTTTGAGGTACAGGATCCTAAAAAAGGTGTTTGAGAAAACTGCAGGCAAAATATCGAATGCACTAAAGTTGCCTTAATTGGCAAATGACGAATAATAGCTGGTTGCGGTTAAGAAGTCCTTGGGAAACCGCTCACCGGCCTTACACAGATCACGAACTATTGTATTTAGGATTAAGCCACGAAATACGCGGAAATGCAGTCTGTAGCAATGCGACAAAATTTTGAGACAAGATTATGACATTTCTCGTGAAGGTAATCAGCGGCGGTGAACTTTCGCATCCGGCCCTGGTTCATGTCATGGTACGGAGCTAGAGGCAATGGGAATCTTCTGCGAAGTAAAGAAGGTGCTTGAGAAGGAAACAAGCCTCACACTTCATGCTTGCGGATGGCGAGCAATGGATACAAGTATCAAGCCCAGATCGAAAGCGCATTGTGTTCCACACGCATCTCGAAGAGATGTCCATAGCTGAAGCACGGGGTTGTTCAAAACAATTACTGTTGTCCTCGCAAAGGAACACTGCGAGTTTTAGTCAGTAAAAGTCTGACACTCCGTCTTGCTTCATCAAGAACGGGAAAAGTGCTAGAAGATTTCCCATGCAAAAAAAGGATCGACGGATAAAAAAAGACGACTCATCGTTTAAAGTGAGTTGACCAGTCGTGAGCAATGATTTGGCAATTGTAAACTGTAACAGAACATTCGAACGGGTTCGGATTAGAATTTGTGAAATTAATTTGGTCTTTGATATCGATTAACGAGTTAACGACTTAAAAAGGTTTTTGGGTAGGACCCATTGCAAGCCGCGGTGATGATATCATAAGGCAGCGACCTAATTGGCGCCCAGAGACTGTCAAAAGAAGTGTTGTTCGTCCAGTGATAAGATGGGCAGCCCACAACGAGCAATGTGTAGCTCGCATTCCAGCTGGTCTGTCCACCGTCTGGACCAAGCTCAAGTCGCTCGCAGCACGTAGTGTCCTACGCGCACTTCAAAGAGATGTCAGCACACCGTAGGAGCCCAGCAGGACCGAAACCCGCTAGAACCGCTGGGAATTTCTGAAAAGGAGAATGAGAGGAAACATCGTGAGGAAAACAGCGGCACAGAGCAATGGTGATGAAATATTCAACGTAACTGTTACCACTGGGCCAGCTGCTCACACACTACAATTTTAATTTCGACCTTGGGCTTAACTCAACAGTTTGGCCGAAGGTCGAAATTCAATCTAGAGGATTATATAGGTCTTGGCTTTAAATCACGGTCTTATCTCATGGCCCCACCAGCATTGCATAGCTGCATGCCTAGTACCCAACTTTAGACATAGTGAAAAACCTAAGCTATTTAGTTAGTCTAGGAAGTTAAAATTCCTTTGCCGCCTGTTCTGTGCTCCAAATACTTTCTAAACGTTTGTCGTGGTAAACACTACTATTTTCTTTTACGATAGGATTTTGTTGTGTTAGAACAATTTGCTTGTGGGCTGTACCTAAATTGTTTTGTACTACGTAGAGTAATGATTTATTTGGTGTCAGTGGTTTGACACATCAAAAAATCAGCAGTTCAGCATTATGTATTGCATTGAACTCGAAAAATATTTAAGAAAACCTAGCTGATTTCTTCTTATGCGATTTTGGAGTTAAAGTCATTGTTATGCTTATAATTTATTGCACACAAATATAGATATAAAAAACAAAAAGCTAGTTGATGCGCAAGGGTTTCAAACCTAAATTCTGGGTTAAGCTCGACCCAGAATTTAGGTTTGAAACCTTTAGAGGTTTGAGATAAAATCTATATAGGTATATAAAAGCGAAATATCCCTCACTGATAAATAGACAGAACTACGAAATCTCAGAAACTATAACACCTAAAAACTTAAAATTTGGCAGTTAGGTTCCTTATAGAGTGTAGACGTCCGTTAAGAACGAATTTTACGAAACTCCACCCCTAAAGGGGTAAACCAATTTTCACGCGGGCGAAGCTGCTGGCAGAAACTAGTAACTTATACACCGTTAAATTTTGATCGTTTTAATCCCGTGGAGGGTCGATTTGGTACACTATCAATTTGTAAAGATAAAATAAAAAAATTAAAGTACTTTTTTTCTAAAACTCTAGTTAATATACGCATGTACGAAATTATTTTTTTAAGCAAACTAGTCACTGACCTTGTAGATTGATATTTTTTTTTTAGTTGTCGATCGTTGCGTACTAACTACCTACAGTTCAATGGCCTTGCTCAACTGACGTTTACTCAAAGAAATTAATTTCCTACTTGCATAATTCGAGCTTAAAAAAAGTACTTTATTTTTTAATTTTATCTTTGAAAATCGATAGTGTTTCATGTACCGAATCGACCCTTCGCGGGATTAAAACGACCAAAATTTAACGGTGTATAAATACGTGAACAGTATGTACATAATGGGTACTCATACATGAAAGTTGTAAGTTCATATCCATGAGTAGTACACGCTCAAAAAGATTTGCAATGAAATTGAATATTAACCTATCTAGAATAAATAATTGTAATCCTTTTTCAGATTGAACTACAATAAAATACAAACGCAATCCGCGTTACAAAATAATGATACAAAGTTCCTAGGAAAAATATCACAGCAACTAACTTTACCGAGAAATATTGCATTGCAAACGCTGCAGGTTGATTCCAGGTAGCATAAAATTAATTAATTCATGCCGTCTCTTGCATTCATATCCTATTTCCTATTAAACTGTTACTTTAAATTAAACTATTATATTTTGAATCAAAGTAATCCTTTTGGTCGTAAAACATAAATTTCTATGTAAGTATTCTGTTTGTAAGTTATAAAAAAGACAGATAAACAATATTTGCTCCGCTCAAACAAGTCATTTCTAAAACACAAGGATAAAAGCTAGTTTTGTTTTATTTTTTCTGAATCACTGAACATAGAAAACTGTCGGAAACTTGACACAATTCAACTTGTATTGTCGCAAATTCACCCCACTTCGGAGCGCCTGTCCAATTTGTAATAGCAATGATCATTCACTCGTCGACAAGCTGTTTGCTATAAAACTTGGATATTGTTAGGAAAAATGTTTGAAAGATTTTTCTGTTTGATCGTGTTTTGTTTAAGGGGCGGATCATCACGCTATTTTTAACCCCCGACGAAATAGAGGGGTGTTATTAGTTTGAGGTGTCTGTCTGACTCTCTGTGTGTCTGTCCGTCTGTCCGTGTCATCGTAGCTCCTACAGGAATGGACCAATTATGATGCGGTTTTTTTTTGTTCGAAAGCTGATGTAACCGAGATGGTTCTTAGCTCCAATTTATGAAGATTTGTGCAGGCGTTCAAGGTTATCAGCTCGTTTGTTAACTGCTGTAGGGTTTTTAAACGCTTAATGGGTATTTATTTTAAACATAATGTGTTTTGATTATATACATATACAGATTACATGAGTGACCTAATATTTGAAATACTCATGTAAAAGCTGATGCCATTGAGCTGGTCTGATGATGGAGCTCAAAGGTATGACGTAACCTTGGATTGCCTATTAGTATTGTTGAGTTTGGGTTCATTAGATTCGCCTTAACCAGTGCTATACATTTCTCGAGATGACGAGGAGACTGAGTCGGGGTACCGCAATATGCAAAAGTTTATTTAACGAATAGAAAATACCTAATATTTTCAAATAAAATGTACGGTACATAGTTTTTTTGGTTGTATATCAATCTATAAGCCTGCCTAAAATCCTTACTCAGCGGTCCCCCGACTCAGTGATGCTCGCCTTTAAAATATTTATAGGTTCTTTCAATGATGTTAAAAGGCTGAAAGAGCAATTTAGTAGCTATTTTTTTTTTGTCGGTTTTTTTTTAAATTTTATTTTATTTTAATTATTTATGGGGTAAGCTGTACTTTGAAAAAGTTTTAGTCGTAACTCCGTCATTATTTTGGTTGCTAATATACCAATTCAGGCCAAGTAAATATTTTTTTATTGTAGACTTGTGGATGGATGAGGGGGGAGAGGGATGCCAAAGATAAGATAGATGGATTGTGTGTGAAGTGATGTGGAAGAAAAAGGAGTTAGAATAGTGTGGCGGATGACAGGACCGAATGGAAGAAAAAATGGTTTGCTTCGAAAATGGGACAAGGGCAGGATAATGATAAGGCTTATGTGAAAAAAGCACATTTAAATCTGATATAATTTTTTTTTGATGACATATATTTTGGCTACAACCTTAATACTTACTTATTTTTGTTGCAGTAAATGCAGGTAAAAACCACCTATGATTATTTTTAATATGGTCATCAAATGACAAATACCGCCCTTGGGTCGACTGGGTGGAGCGGGAGATAGTGTCAGACTCTTACTGACTAAAAACCTACCCTGCCTATGACTGACTTTGAGATTTTGTACCATCACTAACCTTGTTTCAATGATTAGGCAAGTAATCTACTATACGTAAGCGCCATAAACACAGCCACAGCAACAACACCAGATCAATTAACAGCCATTTTACCACAATCACTCCAAAACCACAAAGCTTAATTTATTAGCGCCAGGCTCTAAAATCAAAAGCGATATTCATTATGTATTAGAAATTAAGCAAAAGCAAACACGGTATATAAGGGAAACACTAATCACAGGGCGGTAAGAGCCAATGAAAACGGTTTACAATGCACGCCTGATAAATATTTAATAGCAATGTGCTGAACTGTTACATACGAGGGAAACTATAATTTTCGGCAGGCGCTAATTTAGGACTGCACATTTTCGATGACTACAAGCTGAACTGTTTGTGGGCTTTATATAGAAATTATATGAGTGTTAATTGTTAAATATCTCAGGGCAACATGCTCCCGGGACAAAAAGTCTTATGTGCTATTCCAGGACATGGTCAAAAACAAACATACATACACATATTTTTTTTTATTGATAAAAACTAGTGCTTGACTGCTATCAGACCGGATGGTAAGCAGTGATGCAATCGTTGATGGTAAGTACTAGTTTATTAAGAGCTTATTCATTCTAGTCTTGAAGACACCCAAATTATAATAGGACGGGAAAACCACAACAGGCAAACTTACCCCACCGCCTGTGTTCCCACGTTGTCGTCGTGGTGGGGCTTGCGTGTCTCTGTGATCTTGAGGGCTATGCCGGTAGAGCTACTCATGCCGGAAGGCCTCAAGGGAGAGACCAGACCAAGAGGAACACACATGGCGGAGTCCAGTCGGACCGCCACTGAGGGTGCGCAGTCCAGGAGCATCGGCACAATCAGCTGTTGGTGCTCTTGGGCGGCGATTTTGGAGAAGTGGGTTCGCCTCCGGTACGTGTCTGTTCATCAGACATGACCAGGATGGCGAACGTGATAATGGGGACCCCACCCCATTTCAAAAATCAGGCAAAGCTGAGTTCAGCAAACACTATGAGCGCGACTGGCAAAAAATTATCTACCCCAGGAGGGTACCCCATAGTGGGAGAATCCCTCCCCGAGCAGAGCTCGGGCTGCCCCTCGTATTCTGGGGGGGGCAACCATCGCCTCGGGTCCTCGGACCCTGTACCGTCCCTCGAGGACGCAGCGAGCCAGGGTGGCTCACCTGCCCGCGTTGTGGAGTCCCTGGGACCCGTTCCCAGCACGTCCGCGGTGCCGGCAGGTTTTGAGCAGGCTGAAAGGAGTTTCGGCCTTAGGGAGGTGAGCGGAGACGCGGCGTCGGACTCTGATGCCGCGTCTTCACTTACCTCGGAGAGGATGGAGGTGGAGGAACTCGCTCCCAAAAGGAACGAGTTCCTCCGAAAGCGCCCCAAGTCGGGGGGTGGTCCGGGGTCAACCTCGGACGAAGCTTCGGCCCGAAAAATCTCCTCCTCTGGGCGGGGAGCGGGACGCAAGTCAGGACGGGGGAGGGGGCTCGCTGCCCAGGACGCGTCCCTCCAACGCACCCTGGAAATCGCCAGGGAGGTGCAACACCCCGGGGCAACCAGCGGCGAGCTTGGCCGGCCGGTTCCAGAGCCGTCTGACAGTGAGTCAGACGGCATGAAGGAGGCGCTGGCGAAGTTCGCCGAAATTGTGACGGCCACTCTAACGGCCGTCTCAAAGAAGAGAATCGGGGCCACCAAGGGAAGAGCCATCTCCGAGGGGACAGTCGCCGTCACGGATGCTCTGGCGATTGTCTTCGAGCCGCTCATAAAACCCTTCAATAGAAGGATTGAGCGGCTCGAGGCGGACCTGGCCGAGCGCCAGGGAGGTGGACCCGTCGTGATGGCCCCAGAAAGGGGATGCAAGCGGGGGCAAGGCGAGTCTCAGCCCCTTCCCCGACCGGAGAATGAGGTGCTGACCCTGCTGCGGCAGGAGCTGGGTTCCTTCCAGCGGCAGCACCAGCAGCAGCAGCAGCGATTCGAGGAGGGGGTGCAGAGGCAGCTTTCTGTCCTGGAGGGCATTGTGCTGCGCCCCCCACTCGCGACCTCCGGACCGAAGAGGGCGGCAACGTATGCCGCCGCAACCGCAGCCAAGGCTACTGCGCCCAAGGCGGGCCCGTCGGGGAAAGCCGGGCGCGGGGCCGTGGCGTCGGAGTCTGCGAGGCCAGCCCCGGCGGCCAAGCAGCAGCAGCGGCGGCAGGGAGGGACTGTTCCTCCCCCGAAGTGCAAGGCGGCGCTACCCCCCGCTAAACCGTCAAGACGCCCTGCTGGGGCGGCTACCAGGCCGCCTCACCCGCCTGCAGAGCCCTCAGCTGACACCGAGTGGACGGTGGTCGGTGCCAAGAGGAAGGCGGGCAAAGCGGCCAGGGCTGCCAAAAAGCGCGAGCGGCGGCGGCAACGAAAAAAGCGAGCCATGGCGGCTAGACTTCGTGCCCCTAAATCCGAGGCTGTAGTTATCACGCTACAGCCTGAAGCGGAGAAAAGGGGCGTGACGTACAAGTCCGTCATGGACAAGGCGAGGCGGGCGGTGCTGCCCCACTTAAAGGAGCTCGGAGCCTCTGAGGGCTTCCGCATGCGGCGCACCGTAACCGGTGCCCAAATGTTGGAGGTCCCTGGCGCGTCCAGTGGCCCAGCGGCAGACGCCCTGGCCAAGAGGCTCAGGGAGTCCCTGGACGAGGAGGAGGCCCGAGTGTCCAGGCCCACGAAGTGCATCGAGATGCGCATCATGGGCTTGGACGACTCCGTTGGGGTCGACGAGGTGGTGGCCGCCATCGTCGGTGCGGGAGGGTGCACAGCCGAGCAGGTTCGGGCGGGCACCATCCGCACTGATGGCACGGGCATGCGAGCCGTAACGGTCAGCTGCCCCGTGACGGCGGCCAAAACCATCACCGGGGAGGGCCGAAGGCTTCTGGTGGGCTGGGTCTCCGCCCAGGTGAGATTGCTGGAGCCCAGACCTCTGCGGTGCTACCGCTGCCGCGTGGGACATCATGCGGGGGCCTTTTGCGCCGCGGAGGTGGACCGCAGTGACCGCTGCTTCAAATGCGGTCAGCCTGGTCACAAGGTCGCCGAATGCCGTGAGTCGCCGCACTGCTACGCATGTGCGGCGGCAGGCCAAAAGGCGGACCACCAGGCTGGTTGCAGGTCCTGCGACCCCCCCACCAAGGTGAAGAACAGGGTCCGGCCCATCCCTGGTGACGTCCTCACCGCCGCAGCCGCCTCCGTAGCCGCCGCCGCTATCGCCGCCACAACCGCCGCGGCAGTGCCTCCACGAGGGGCTCAGGAGGAGATCGTAATGGAATGTCAATAACAGCTCCATTACGTCTCCTCCAGGCGAACATCAACCACTGCGCCCCCGCTCAGGATCTGTTGCTCCAGAGCATGGCGCAGTGGTCGGTCAATGTCGCCATAGTCTCCGAGCCGTACTATGTCTTGCCCAGTGGAGACTGGGTTCAGGACCTGGACGGCTCGGTGACTTTAATTAGGTCGACCGCCGCCGGTACTCCGCCCCTCGAGCGCGTCACGAGGGGACGAGGTTGCGTGGCAGCACGGTTCGGGGACATTGCAGTGGTAGGCGTCTACCTGTCCCCGAACAGATCTCTCGGCGATCTCCACATCTCCCTTATGGAGCTGAAAAACGTCGTCGTTGGGTTTAGGGACCTCCCCGTGGTCGTTTGCGGGGACTTCAATGCCTGGAACGAGGCTTGGGGTTCCCGCTACACGAACGGGCGGGGTCGGTCGGTAGAGGCCTGGGCTGAGGAGTCCGGCCTGGCCCTCTTAAACCTGGGCTCTGTTTCCACGTGTGTGCGGATGCGGGGTGAATCAGTGGTGGACCTGTCTTTCGCCAGCCCCGATCTGACACCGCGTGTCGTCGACTGGCGCGTTATGGAGGGGGTGGAGACGTTCTCAGACCACCGGTACATCCGGTTTGACGTCTCCGCCCAAACCTCGACCGCGCCGGTCCAACGGAGCCCTTGTGGTCCGCGATGGTCGCTGAGGCAGATGGACCGGGAGCTTCTCCTGGAAGCCGCGACGGTACAGGCCTGGGTGCAAGCACCGGACAGGCCTGTCGACATCGACGTCGAGGCAGAGTGGTTCCGGGAGGGCATGTCGCAAATATGCGACGCGTCAATGCCCCGAGTCCGTCCAGGACGTGCCAAGCGCCAGGTGTACTGGTGGTCGCCGGAGATTGCGGCATTGCGCAATGCGTGCAACCACGCGCGACGCCGGTACGCCAGGTACTGCAAGCGCCGCAACCGCCCGCCGGATGCGGAGGCTGTTGAGGCGGAGCTGTACGAGGGTTACAGGGTAGCGAAGCGCACCCTCCGAGCGGAGATTAAGCGGTCCAAAATGGAGGCCCGCAACGTCTGGCTGGGGTCTCTGAATGCAGACCCGTGGGGACGCCCATACAAGATGGTACGGGAGAAACTCCGTCCATGGGCTCCCCCACTGACTCAGAGTCTCCGGCCCGAGCTCGTGGAGGGTGTGGTCAGCACTCTGTTCCCTACGCGGGGGGTACACTCCCCCCCGTCTATGGCTCCGCCAACACCGGCAGTACCTGACGCGGACCACGACGACGACGACGATGTTCCAGAGGTGACCGAGGTAGAGATGAGAGTGGCGGTACGAAGGCTGAGTGCCAAGAATACCGCCCCAGGACCTGACGGCCTGCCAGGGAGGGCCTGGGTCCTGGCTATGGAGGCTCTCGGGCCTCGATTGAGGGGGCTCTTTAGCGCATGTTTGGAGAGGGGCCAGTTCCCACTTCGCTGGAAGACGGGGAAACTGGTCCTCATAGCGAAGCCTGGGCGCCCTGCGGACTCTCCGTCCGCGTACCGGCCCATTGTGCTGCTCGACGAGGTGGGCAAGCTCTTTGAAAGAGTCATTGCAAACCGCCTCGTCGCGCGCCTTGCAAGGGTGGGGCCGGACCTGTCGGACGGACAGTTCGGTTTTCGCAGGATGCGCTCCACGGTGGACGCCATCATGCGCGTGCGAGCCCTCACGACGGGGGATGCGGTGTCCCAGGGCAGGTGTGTCGTGGCAGTGTCCTTGGACATTGCCAACGCCTTCAACTCCCTGCCCTGGAGTTGCATTGGAACGGCACTCCGGTACCACCGGGTGCCCGACTACCTCTGTCGTGTGATCGAGGCCTACCTATCGGAGAGGTATATCATCTACCCCGGTCACCAGGGAGAGTGGAAACGTCGAGAGATGTCGTGCGGTGTTCCGCAGGGATCGGTACTTGGACCACCCTTGTGGAACATCGGGTACGACTACGTGCTGCGCGGCGACTTCCCCGACGGGGTCAGCGTGGTCTGCTACGCGGACGACACGTTGGTCCTAGCGCGGGGAGAGTCGTACCGGACGGCGGTCGAATTAGCGACACGCGGGGTTGCGATGGTTGTTGACAGGATCCAGCAGTTGGGACTCGAGGTGGCACTGCACAAGTCCGAGGCCATGTGCTTCCACGGCCCTCGGGGTGCGCCACCACCGCGTTCCCAGCTAACGGTAGGAGGGGTTCACATCAGCGTCGGGTCGACGATGAAGTACCTGGGACTCGTCCTCGACAGCTGGTGGAACTTCAAGGAGCACTTCCGACGTCTGGCTCCCAAACTGAATCGGACTGGGGCTGCTCTCGGGCGGCTCCTGCCCAACCTCAGGGGACCAGACGCCTCCTGCCGGAAGCTCTACGCGGGAATCGTTCGGTCCATGGCTCTCTACGGGGCTCCGGTGTGGGCACCGACGTTGACACAGCAACCGAGGGCCCAGCTGAATGCGTGCCAGAGGGTCATGGCAATACGCATGGTGCGAGGGTACCGAACGATCTCCCGCGAGGCGGCGACCCTCCTTGCTGGCCAACCGCCGTGGGATCTGGAGGCAACAGTCCTTGCACACATGCACGACAAGCGCATGGAGATGCAACGCCGGGGCGAAATTCCGCTGCCACGACAAGTCGAGGCATGGCGGACAGAGCTCCGGCGGGATCTCATGGCGAAATGGCGTCAACGACTATCGCAACCTCGTTCGGGGCGCGCCACAATTGGGGCGATAAGGCCCATCCTTGAGGCGTGGCTGGAAAGACCTCACGGCGTTCTCAACTTCCGCACGACGCAGGTGCTTACCGAACACGGAAAGTTCGCTAAGAGGATTCGCCCGGGTGTCGCCACTGTGCGGAACATCCGGAGGACACGGTGGAGCACACTGTAGAGGTGTGCCCCGCCTGGGCGGAGCATCGCCGTGTCCTCGTGGGGGCGATCGGCGGCAGCGATCTCTCTCGCCGGGCCTTGGTTCAGGCCATGGTCCGTAGTGAGGAGGGATGGCAGGCGGTCGCCTCCTTCTGCGAAGCAGTAATGCTAGCAAAGGAGGAGGCCGACCGCATCAGGCAGAGGCAACGGGGCGCTCGCCCCAGCCGCCGCCGGGATTCCGATCCCGATTTCCGGCCACCGTAGGCGCGGGCTTGCGGACGGCGTGCAATGGGTAGCACGCTGTCCGATCGTCCGGTAACCGACCGGACCGAGCCCAAGTCGTCGACGGCGCGTTCTGTTCCCGCGCGCCTCAAGGAGCTGTCAGCACACCGAAGAGGCCCAGCCTGCTAACTGCAGGCAGGCAGGGTCGAAGCCTACTGGGGTCATGGGTTAGTTCCGAAAGGAATGCTCGGCCCCGGCACGATAGGCTACGTAGGAACGGGGTAGGTTTTTAGTCAGTAAGAGTCTGACACTACTTCCCGCTCCGCCCAAGGGCGGGATTTGTCATTGGATGATTTTACCTACCATAAAAAAAACAGGCAAACTTAGATACTCACAAACTTTTGTCTTTATAAGGGTGTGTCCAGACCTGGCAAAAGCGCTATTCGTAACCTGTACGTTTCATATTCGTACGAGGCCCCTAGACCACTCGCGCGCTATAGCTACGCGCCATACTTAAGCGGGGCACCTCCCTAGCCCATTCAACTGCGGTTCATAATTCCAACGCGAAAGAAGCTACGTGTTCACGAGTTGCGCGAGTGTGAACGCGTGCCTCACCCAAGCCTTGCACAAGCTGCACTAGAGCGGCGCACCAAACTTAAGCACTTAAGCACATTATAAACACACGCGAGCAGCACTCACTTTGCTCGGGAACGGCGCATTCGTGGCGCATTCACCAGGTCTGATTACACCATAACCGCACACACACACAGTTCGCAAACGGCTCAAGAACGGCGCATTCGTGGTACATTTGCCAGGTCTGGACGCACCTTAACCGCTCACGAGCAGCAAGCGCGCAGTTCGCAAGCGGCTCGTGAGCGGCGCATTCGCCAGGTCTAGATACTCCTTAATATTAGTGTGTTGTTACTGATAATGTGACATACGGCACATTTAGCGCAGTAGTTTAATGATTGACTTCTGCACTGCATGTTACGCTTGCGGGCCGTAATTATGATACAACATCATTTTTCGAAATACTAACCGTAGACAAGGAACGCAAAAAAAAAATTGATGGAACAGAGACGGGTTGTAGTCAATAAATTCGTCTATCACCCCACTCGGAGCGGGAAATTTTTATATGATGATTGATTTCCCACTTCAAAATAAAGCCCCGAGTCCGTCCCCATCCAAAAAGCTAGTGAAATAACGCAGAAGCTAACACAAACGTTGCGGCTAGCTGATCGAAAACTGCGGTCCGCTGTACACGGTCAGAATTACCCGCAAATGAACGCACGCAGCCACATTAGCATGGTTTGCTTTGTAACGTTACGTTTTGTCAACAATGCTTTACTGCTTTGGTTACCGCTGAACTGCCATGAGAAGGTACGGGAAATTCAATTAGATGTGTGTGTACATTCACCTCATCATTCCAGCTGAAAAATGTACTTTGTAAAACATAGACCTCCCCGAAGTGTCGGCACAACGGCTGGTCCTGTGCGTCTCGCATTCATCGGGTGCGACCCCCATGAGGTCATCGGCCCACCTCCTGGGAGGCCTACCAACGTTGCGTTTTCCGGTACGTTATGGCCAGTCCAGAACCTTTAGACCCTATTCACTGTCTGTTCTTCAATGTGCTCTACCCACTAACACTTAAGTTCAGCTATTAGGCCTTTGTCGGTAACCTTGGTTCTCCTGCGTATATCTTCATTTCTGATGCGATCACGCAAGGAAACTTCAAGTACAGCCCTTTCCTTTGCTCTGTAGGAGGCTTTAAGCTGTGTAGATTCACGTGCATTTTTATTTACTATGATACCGAACGTTCTGGGCTAACGCACTATGTATTTTTTTTTTTTATGAAAAAAAGAAGGAAAAAGAGTTTATTTACGCTAAATATGGCGCATACCTTAAAAAATAAGACAAAAACAATTCTGTATGTCTGAGATAAGCGACACATCCGCGCAAAACGCTCAGCGAACAGTCAAACGGCCAGCGCTCAGCAAATTACTGGGGCTCATGTGTTGGACAGAGCCATAGCGCTGATTTTCAGCACCAACCGTCGTCGACGGCAAGACGCTGAACGGCTAGCATGTATTATATTTTATGTACCAAAAACCACTAAATAACAATAAACCACTTAACATAAAGGGATACAAAAATAATAATAAATAAAAACAAAACACAGTTGAAAAACAAGCTTTTCAGTACCTAGTGAATTTTTATTGTCGATCGAAAGACGCCCCCAACTCCTTTGTTCGAACAAACGAATTGGGGGCGTGGCCAACTCTAAACGTTCACGTAAAACGAAACGATTATAACTTGACTAGGGGGGCAGAATTATGTAAGTTGTAACAGTATTGCGGCCCACTGCATTTTCCGCATTTTAACAAAAATATTTGGTCATTACCAAACATTGTTTTCATTAGCGCCACTAAACGAGCATTAATTTTGATTAATCAAAATATAATGACATACAAAATTATAAATAATTTCAAAATAAATAATTAATTAAAATATCACAATACAAAAGAATAATAAAAGCTTCAAATGTATACATACATTAATTCAATTAAATTCATAAACTAACAACATATTAAAATAAAATTAGATTGACAGGCCGGTTGGTCTAATGGTTAGTGGCACTGACTGCTACGCCGGAGGTAGTGGGTTCGATTCCCACTCAGGACAAATATTTGTATGATTAGCACGATCATTTGTTCTGTGTCTGGCTGTAATTTATCTATAATATGTATGTATTTAGAAATATATAAGTGGTTGCGCCAATTTGCTATGATCCGCGACTTTGTTTTTTGTAATTTATTTTTTTGGCCTAGCAATCCTATTCCTTCCGTTTCCACCCGCACGACCTCAAGAAATTGGAATGACATTGACGTTTGTGCATCGATTGTGAATGTGACCGCTCCGCTAACAACGCCCGCTCGAAATTACAAGAAAATTGACTATTTCGTGATCCAACCATTCAAATACTCAACAATAGTGCAGTGTAGTGCAATTCAGGACCTGGCAGTGATTTGAAAGTACGAAGTCGGGGTTCGCCGGCCGGCGCCACGTGGAACCTTCGAGGTCAAAAGGTCAGTGTTCCTTCCTAGTTTCCGTCCCATCCAGGCACAGTATCTGCATATTGTTAACAAACCTTAGATCGCTTTTTAAACCTACAGTCCACAGCTTATTTGCGCAACCATTACTTTTTGGTCCTACGAGCAGGATCGTGAATCATTTTCTTGTAATTTCGCAATATAGTATTTGTTCCATAGGGAATAAACGCAACGCGCCTGTTTACCTCGATATAATAGTAGAAAACCCGCATCTAGGCATTTAGGCAACTAAACGTTATTTCGCTCGTATAGTTAAAGAGTCATTGATAATTACGGTACCTACGCCGTCAACCGCACCGCATAATTATAGTTAGCTACGTAAATATCAGCGTAGATATAAATCGATCGCATTCTTTTTCTTGACAAAATTCATTCGGAAGTCCTACAAATTGCATGTAGGTAGACGCATTTCAAAAATACCCGTTCATTGTTGAGTGAATATTTGTAGGAAACGGATAAACCATAGATTATATACGCATATGAACGACGTGAATGATTTAATCGAGAAATTGGGTAATATTCACTCATTGATTCAGGTTATTCCGTTCGTTCGCCGTTCACTTTGTTGTTTACAATATTACCATATTGTTATCTGTTAATTATCGCTTACTTAATAATTCGTTAAGTGTTTGTTTGAGTGTATAGTGTGAATATATCAAAACAAGATGTCTCTTAAGGGAACCAAGGTTAGTACTGATTTAAAGGTTCAGTTAAAGCTTTTATACGCTAAAAGGGACTCACAGTTTTCACGTGTTCAATCAATTTGTGATAAATCTTTGCAAATCTCGGATCTGACGATTAGAGATGCTTTCTTGTGTTCGTTGGAAACTTTAGATAGTTTGCGCGCGGATTTTGAATCTACAATTAATAATATAAACATTTTAGAGTTGGAGTTAAATCCTGATTACTGTGTGAGTTATCAGGCATTGTCGTCCTTTGATGACTTGTATTGTCGTATCAAACGTATTGCTAGGAGTTTAGAGACTCCCCCCCCCGCGAGTGGTTTATCCAACCCTCCTCGCGAACGCCCACGATTGCCGCCAATTCAAATACCTGAATTTAATGGTGACATTCGGAATTGGAATTTATTTATAGATAGTTTCGAAAATATAATACATAGGAACACATCGCTGACAGATCACGAGAGATTGCATTATCTCGTAGAAAAATTGACCGGTAAGGCAAAGGCTGTCTGTGCTGGAATTACGTTTAGCGCTAAAAATTACACTTTAGTTTTGGACACTTTAAAAACAAAATACGAAGATAAGCGATTAGTAGCCACCGCATATTTAGATCAATTATTCGATTTAAAAAGTTTTTCCGTTTGTAACGATCATAATTTAGAGAAGTTTTTAAATATTTTCGCATCATCTGTTCGTGCAGTAAAGAACCTAAAGGTCAATGACCTCTGTGACTTTTTGTTTTTGTATATCGGTTTACAGAAATTAGATCCTGAAACTGTTCGTCTGTTTGAAACGACTCAGCGCGGTAACGAAATACCTAAGTCCAAAGATTTAGAATCTTTTATTCGCGACCATATTAAGGTATTGCAGCGCACGTCGGCACGTCATGAAGTCACGAATAGGACAGGTTCCGATCGCCGTATAGACGCGTCATCGAAGTCAGTCAAGACTGCACATACGCTAGTTAATACCGCCTCAACACCTGACTGTTCTCTGTGTAAGGGTAGCCATACACAGCTGTACAAGTGTTCGGAATTTCAGAGATTATCGCCTAGTGATCGCTACAAGTTTGTCCGCACTAATAATTTGTGTTTTAATCTGTCCTAGCTCAGAGGACACCGGTGTCCTCTCACATCCACGCCACTATAGGCCTTAATTCCGATGTTTAGAGTCTACTTTTGTATGAACAAGTTGGGTAGTTGTGGATCGAAGTGTTAATTGTCTAAGTGACAAACATCTGGTTACGTCATGTAACAGTGGTGTTAGCTGTCGTAAATGTCTAGCTAGACATCATACCTTCTTACATTTTGAGAGTAGTAAGCTGCCATCGCGGCCGCGGCCTGCGCGGACGCGCGACGCTTGTGACGCGCGGCCTGCTGCAAGTGCAAACGACGTAACATTGTGTTCGCTTTCCGCCGCTGGTACTCAAATCACTACCGTTTTACTTGCGACCGCGCAAGTTGTCATTGTAGATGCCTTTGGCAAACCGCACACCGTTCGAGCGCTACTAGATGGCGCTTCCCAGAGTAATTTTATTACTCGGGATTGTTGTCAACGCCTTGGTTTTAGTTTTAATAATTGGTCATCCCGCTCAGAAGTGAAAGGTTTTGGAGGTTTAAAGGCAACCATTCACGGTTCCATTAAAATAATATTTAGTTCACGTTTTAATCGTAATATTTCGTTTGAAATGGATTCGCTAGTCGCAGATAAGATTACGGAACGGTTGCCCACGGTACCGGTTGACACGTCCATGCTGACGGAGTTTAAGAACTTGCAGTTAGCCGACGGAAATTACGCTTTCCCTGGAGATATCGATCTATTGATCGGTGCTTCGATTCTCCCGCATCTCCAGTTATCACGTAAAATTCAAGGTCTTCCGATGTACCCCGCTCCGCACGCACTGGAAACAGTTCTCGGGTTTGTTATAGTTGGTTCCGCACCCGCTTGTTTAGATAGTTACTCGACTGTGTCGCACTGTTGCACCGTCGAGCCGCCGCTTGAGTCTACCATCCGCAAGTTCTGGGAGATTGAAGAGGTCAATGTCCCGCCTATTCTCAGCCCTGAGGATCAGGTCACTGAGGAGATTTATACCCGCACGACTACTCGTGATAAAGATGGTCGTTATGTTGTCGCGCTCCCTTTCAAGGGTGATATTTTTTCGCTCGGTGGCTCCCGTGCCTCCACAGAAAAACGCTTTCTATGCTTGGAACGTAAGATGCAGGCGTCTCCTAAGTTGAAGCAAGCCTATGATGATGTGCTGATCGAATATTTAGATAAAGGTTATATCTCATCAGCGCCTGCCGAGACTGAGGAGACACGTGATTACCCGTTTTATATCATCCCGCACCATGGAGTTGTTAGAGAAGACAAACTTACAACTAAACTGCGTGTGGTTATGGATGGTAGCGCTAAAACTAGTACTGGCATATCGCTTAACGATATCTTGTATTGTGGTCAGAACCTCCAGGGTAACTTATTTGAAATAATAGTAAATTTTCGCTTGTTTGCTATTGCGCTCTCTGCCGATATTCGGCAAATGTTTCTTAGTATTGGAATCAGAGAATGTGACCGTAGATTCCAACGCTTCTTGTATAGATTTTCTCCGCAGGAACCTTTGAAGGTTTACGAATTCAATCGTGTTTGTTTTGGGCTTAAGTCTAGTCCCTTTCACGCTCTTCGCACTATCAAGCAGTTGGCCGCTGACGAGGGTCATACATACCCGAAAGCAAGGGCCACTATTGAAACCGGATTGTACAAGGACGATTTTGTGTACAGTGTACCTAGTGAAGCAGAGGCTATAGAGACCGCTGCTCAAGTAATCAGCCTCATGAAGTCCGGTCAATTTGATCTGGTGAAATGGACAAGCAACTCGCAAGCTACATTAGAGTCGATTCCACCGTCACACCGGTTGACTTCGGTAAAGGAATTCGATGATAGTGATTCGCATAAGATCCTTGGTTTAAGTTGGTCACCCGCAACTGATATGTTCAGTCTTAAAATTAGCTCGACTCCGCCAACTTGTACCAAACGCGTTATCCTAGCATGTGTAGCTCGGATATGGGATATAATGGGTTTTGTAGCTCCTGTCGTTTTGTATGCAAAGCTGCTTATAAAAGAGCTTTGGCTTTCCAACTGTGATTGGGACGACACCGCTCCTGACAGTGTTGCTAAGTTGTAGGCTCGCTATAGGAAAGAGCTTCCAATGCTCGATCAGATACAGATTCCTCGCCATGTTGGTATAGTACCAGACACTGTTGTTAATGTGGTAGGTTTCGCAGACGCCAGTGAGAGGGCTTACGGGGGAGTGGTTTACTTTCAGGTCCAAAATGGCGATAACATTTCAGTTTTCCTCATTAGCGCAAAATCAAAGGTATCTCCTCGTAAGGTTGTCTCTCTTGCTCGTCTCGAACTCTGCGCTATTCTTATGTTGGTTCAATTGATTACATCTATAGTCAAAACTTGTCGTCCTCGCATTAATATAGAGAGAATTGTAGCGTTTTCAGACTCAACCGTTGCTCTATGTTGGGCCCACTCTTCACCCCATCGATGGGGCACGTTTGTCGCAAATAGGGTGGCTAAGATTCAAGTTGAATTGTCACCGGAAAATATATTCCATGTCGCTGGAACAGAAAACCCAGCTGATTGTCTCTCACGTGGTTTGCTTCCTGCGCAAATTTTAAATCATCCGCTTTGGTTTTGTGGCCCTCCCTGGCTTCATACCACTCCTAACGAGTGGCCAAGTGCTCCGTTTAACCCCGCTACTGTTTCAGAGCCACCCGAGGAGAAGAAACATACGCTTGTAGTATCAGTTCCGCGTGAAGAGTCAGTTGTTTTGTCGTTGTCTAATCGAGTCTCGTCTTGGTCGAGACTATTACGCTGTGTAGTTTACGTCCTAAGATTTTTGAGATTATTACCATCGCGTGGTTCTATAATCGCAGCTGATTTGGATAGAGCTGAATCAGTTGTACTTCGAGAGTTGCAGAAATTTTATTTTTCAATAGAATTTCGTAGTTTAGAATCACATAAACCTTGTAGTCACGCACTTCAACATTTGAAACCATTTTTGCAAGACGGACTCATTCGTGTCGGTGGCCGTCTGCGAAATGCTAAGTTAGAGTTTGAACAAATGCATCCAGTAGTTCTACCACGCAGGGATCACGTTTTGGATTTGTTGGTGGACTATCACCATAAGGTGAATTGTCACGCTGGTCCCGATTTATTAATGTCCATTCTTCGACAGAAGTACTGGATACTTTCCGCTCGCAATTTGATACGCGCTAGAGTGCACAGATGTGTGCCCTGCTTTAAGCTCCGCCCGCGTTTCAACGCGCCGGAAATGGCCGACCATCGTTCTTGTCGTGTTGTACAGACGGTGAAACCTTTCATACATACTGGGACGGACTATGCTGGACCGTTTAAAGTCACTATTGCCCGTGGTCGTGGTATACGTTCCACAAAGGCATACATTTGCCTATTCGTTTGTATGACAACTCGTGCAGTTCACATAGAGTTAACCAGTGATTTGAGTACGCAGAGTTTTATGTCTATAATAATAATAATAATAATTTATTTATTTGTTAACATAGGTGAAATATACAGATCTTATGTTTAATAACAGAGCGCTATGTTGTGCCTGGCGGCGTACAAATATGATGTGCAAAAAAAATTTAACAGCCAATTTCTAATTAAAATTTACAAGCTATAAAAAAGGCATGCGGAAAAAAAGTAATCAACAGTTACAAATTCCATCTGTATTTTTGTCCGAACTCTATGATGAATTATTAAAATGTCATTATCTATATCGAGTAATAAAAAATTGCAAAATGATATTAAATGTCAATACAATTATAATATCAAAATAATTAGATAGTCCAAATAATTAATATGTCAAAATGAATACAATGTCAAAATAATTAAAACGTCAAAACAATTAAAATTCTAAACTAATTAAAATGTAAAAATATATATATATATTATAGCTATGAACAAACAAAAACAAATATATATATATATATATAATCACATATCATTACAAATCATTTGGAAAAAAATGGCACATACGCACTTACACATTATGTCATAAAAATAATATAATATAAACAGCATTAATTAATTCAATCAACAGAAACTTTTATCATCAAGAAAATCTTTAAGAGAGTAATAACATTTATCCAATAAAAGTTTTGCTAACTGTTTTTTAAATAATTTAATGGGTAATTCTTTCAAATTTATTGGTAGTCTATTATATATAAGTGGACCCATAGAAAATATATTTTTTTTAATTAAGGACGTTTTGTAACCACCTGTATAGAGTTGGCTTTTATATTGAGATCTCATAGGTCCTTTGCGAATTCTCATATCCACTATTGAAGTAAATAATTGTCTGTTCATCTTAACGAATAGGGCAACTTCAAGTATGTATAAGGAAGGTAATGTTAAAATCTTAAGTGATTTAAAAATAGGTTTACAGCTTTCAGTGGGTTTCAGACCTGTCATTGATCGAAGGCAACGTTTTTGGGCCCTAAATATTCTCTCTCTGTCACTACAGTTTCCCCAAAATATGACACCGAACCTTAGTAATGAAGCAACTAAACCGTGATATGCTGTCACTAATGTATTCATATTTAACTTTTTTGAGAGATTATGGAGAATATATGCAGTTTTGCTTAATTTTTGGCACACTATTTCAGCATGATGTTTCCATGTCAATTTATCATCAATATATACTCCTAAAAACTTTGTAACTGAAGTGGTATCTACTATTTCGTTTTTATATTTAGTTATAATATTTTTTGGTATTAACCGTTGGAAGAAATGCATTACTTTGGTTTTTTGTAAATTTAAAACAAGATTATTTTTATTAAGCCAGTCTATTATTTTTTCAAGTGTATTATTTATATCTCTTTCGTATTGAGCTTCATTTGTACATTCAATTATGGCTGTGCTGTCATCAGCAAATAAAGTCATTGGATGATGTATTTGACGAGGTAGATCGTTAATATAAAGTAAAAATAACAAAGGCCCAAGTACACTACCTTGCGGAACTCCAAACTTAGTTATTCTACCACCCGATAGATATTTCAATTCACGTTTAGTTTTAGGACATATTCGCGATATTTCTGTGAATTGTTTTCGATCCGTGAGGTAAGACTTTATTAAATTTAGGACGTTGCCCCTTATACCATAGTGACTAAGTTTATTTAAAAGGATGTCATGTTTTACATAATCGAATGCCCTTGTCATGTCTGTGAATATGGCACATACAGGATTTTTTTTATCCACATTACTCATAATTACTTTTAAAAGATCAAATATGGCCATGTTGATATTTTTGTTTTTTCGAAAACCCTTTTGCTCTTCGCATAAAATATTGTGTTTAGTTACAAATGAATAAATAGATTCATAAATTATTTTCTCGAATATTTTAGAAAACACTGAAATTAAAGCCACTGGTCTATAATTCGACATGTCTTCCTTATTGTTTTTTTTATGTAAAGGTTTTATTACCACAGTTTTTAATTTATCAGGGAATATACCTGAGCTTATGCATGCATTTAGTATATGAGATAGTGGTTTAGCTATTATATCCGATACAAATTTAACCACCGTGGTAGAAATTTCGTCGTATCCAAAACTCTTTATATTTTTCAACTGTTTTATTACACGTAAAATATCATGAGGTATTACTGGGGGCATGAATAAAGAATTGGTTATATGAGGATTACCGCTTGTATTTTCTGGATATTGACTATGTACATTTTGTGCCTGGTCAACGAATAAATCATTAAATGAATCAGCAATTTGCTCAGGGTTTGTGATTAATTTATCTTCCTTATAAATTTGTAAAATTGGTTCTTTCGACCGACTGTTATTATTAATTATTTGCCATGATGTCTTAGCTTTATTTTGCGAGCAATTAATAAGGTAGTTATTCTGAGCTTTTTGCGTGAGATTGATAATTTTTTTAAATCTTCGGGAGTAATTTTTAAATGTCTTTTTATTTTCACTTGAAGGTGTTTTTCTGTATTTCCAAAGTAGGTTCCTTTGTTTTCTGCTGCAAATTTTTATTCCCCGTGAAATCCATTTTACTTTCATATTTGGTTTTATATTAATTGATTGATTTGGAAAACATAAATCATAAAATAATTGAAACAGTTCAATAAACTTATCGTACGCCTCATTAGGGTTTTCCGTATTGAATACTTCTGAAAAAGACAGGCATTGAAGGTGCTTTTTGAATAAAATTAAATTTTCTTTAGATAAATTACGTTTTTGGATGTGCCAAGAATTTATTACACATGTTTTATTAACTTTTATTTTTAAAATTTGAGCAGTATGGTCTGATAATGCGAAATCAATTATTTTACTCTCACATTTTTGTTTAGAATTATGAGCAAAGTTATCTAAACAAGTGCCGCTTTTTGGTCTAGTTGGTTCATTTAATTCCAATTTGAGATCATAAGAAAGTAGTACATTTTCGAAGTCTAATGTGAAGTTATTTCTTTTCAGTCTGTTAATATTAAAGTCCCCACACAAGACAATTTTTTTATTGGGTTTTATACATATTTTCTTGAGTAGGGTATCTAAATTATCTAAAAATAAATTTATACAGGACAAATTCGGGGGTCTATAAATGCAAACAATTATTATTCCTTGTTGACATAACTCAATTGCACAATATTCAAATATACCCGTAATAGATGAGTTGGGAAGTTCCTTGTATTTGTACCCATTTCTGATAAGAATACACGATCCCCCGCGCTTCTGTTGATTTCTTGAATAACACGCTGCAAGCTTGAAATTAGGCACATCAATCAGTGATTCCTGCCCTGAAGTAACAAAATGTTCTGTTATGCATAATACATCTATGTCTATATTTTTTTCAGTTTGCAACTCTTGGATATGCAGCGTTAACATATCAGATTTATTTAAAAGTCCAGCGATGTTTTGGTGCATAACAGTCAAGTGTTTATAGTAGAAAAAACTGATTGTTTGTTATTTTAGTATTATCTTGATATGTTGGAGTCCCGGTATTACTGATTGTGGAAGATCTGGTTTCAGTCTCAATTTTTGAGTTTGTGCTAATTTCTTGAAAACCGAACAAATTGTAATCTAACATTATTTTAGACAAGATCTGGTCCAAGATGTTTTTCCATCCGTCTTTGTTTATCCTTCCAGTATTATAAGAAAACATTTCATACGATAGGGTGCTGTTACTATCGAAAAAATACGCGTATTCGTTGTTTCTTATATCTGTTAAGAGGAGGTTATTGAAGAGCTCTACTCTATAATTATGAATTAATGCACCTTTTTATATATATGGGAGTGCAAATAACAATATTAGTATGGGTCACATTTTTCAGCGATTTTTTAAAGTTATGAAGTATGCTTGAATAGTCCCCTCTTTGCAGGTCATTTCCTCCAATGAAGATAAGGCAGTAGTCGTTCATTGAAAAGTCTTTTAGTTTGTATTGAATACTGCTTAAGAAAGATGCTGTGGTGACGTTCGGTATTATATAATTGCAATAATCAAAATGTTTCGAAAATATTTCATCGATTATTGGCAGAATTCCCCGTGTGCAATTGCTACTTATAATCGCTAATCTGTTTTTTTGTTTTGGGAATGTTATAGCGCCTGGAATATTTTTGCAAGCAACATTACTTACTTGTGACGTTGCGCCAAGAGTTTCCTTTATGTTTGTCAAAGGGTTGAAACTCGGCTTGAAGGTTTGATTACACTTATCGAGCCGGTCGGCTTGCGAACTTTCATGAGGATTGGCAACTGAGACATGCACGGTGTCCTGTTTCGAAGCCTCATAAGCATTGATACGCTCTGAAAGGACCGTTAACTCCTGTTCTGCGATCTGTAATTGCTGCTGTAGATTTAGTAATTCCTGTTCCAGTTGAAGTACGTACACACTGTTATCGACTTTCGATGAAGATGAAAATGAAGTGGACGGTGTGGAACTCAAGTTTTGTCGTCGTGACACGGCTTGCTTCTTTTTCTTAGTGCTTGAACCAGGATTTCGACCTTTGGAGGAAGACTGACACAAAGATTTTAAAGTACCGATTTCCGTAGATAATTTGTTGATATGTTTGTGTAAGTCTGTGTTTTCCAATAATACATTTCCTAATTCATTTTCCGTACTTTCAAGTTTTAGTGTGAGTTTATCAATTGTCTCCTTCATTTCCGAGGTAGTTATTAAATCAGTTACAGTTCTGTCAACGCTTCTTGACAGTCTTTTTGGAGCAACATATGACTCGTCGGATGATTCGCAGTCAGTAAGTATGTGAGAATCAGACAGCATTGTACTATTATGGGCTGGGGAGTGCATTTGCCTTGTTCCACAGTCTAGATTTTGCTGTGTGATTGGAATTTGTTCCGTGGTAGATGTGGTCTTCATAGACGATGGCTTTTTTCTTAAAGTAATGCCCAACTCTTGGTCGATTTTCGCATATCTTTTGTTTCTGATACACACCTTACATCTCCACTTTTGTTTAGATTCTGTATCTTTGAGTCGATATGTGTGTTCTGGGTATCCATCGCACTCAAATTCAAACCTATTATTACAGGCAGAGCACAAGGCAGTACTTTTAATGTTTACCTTCATTTTACACTTATGGCATGTTACTAATGGCGTCATTTTGCGGCCACTGCTGCTATTACTTGATGTGCTGATTGCCGACATTGCGTAGTGTTCCAGAGAAGTGATTATAAAATTTCAAATGAGAATTTATATATTTCCGAAAAGTGAATGTCGGCACTGAGATTTGAACTCGCGGCCACTCGTGTGACGTACGCCAGGCAAAAGAAGGTGAGTGCCTTAACCACTAGACCAACTGGATAGTTGTCTTTGTTGTCAAATTTTTTGATCAGGTGCGACTAACCAAAATTTTTATGCCAAGATATAATTTAAGGTCCAAAATGCTTGGCTGAATGCCGGTCCTGCTCCACAGCCACAGCCACATTTGCCTACAAATTAGTTTGGAGGAAATGCGGGGGCCCCTTTTTGTATTGTTGTTTTCGAAATGTTTTTTTTTTTTTTTTTATATATACTATTTTTCATTATTTTATTGGTTTTGTGATCAATTACTTATTACTTTTTGTAATTGGAAACAATAAGATTGTATAATGTAGAAGCACTTTTTTTTTATTTGTGAATGTGAAGTACCATGGAGCATTTTTATTTTAATAGGTTACAACTTGTTTGACATTAAAAGCATGGCAGTTGAGAGTTTGTCATGCTCACTAAAATGTCTCGCTGATGGTGGCACGTGTTATTGGGTCATTCGGTTCCCTTCAAAATGGTTGAGCTGAGTGGGGCTGAGGCACGCGTCATGCTCGTGAACGGGCGCCGTCAGTAGGGACTGGTCATCTCTTAGCTGCCAGTAGCTCAATTCAATTTCTATTTTTTTAATTAGTTCATTTTATTTTTTTATTACTTATCTGCATTGTGCTCACATAATAGAAGCGACAAGAAAAATGTAACCAAGATTTATGTAACTCATAATATGATTTTAAAAGAGTGTCCATGGAGTTTCTTGCACGTTCTTCTCCATAGAGATCTACGCTTTGGAACGTGCAATTTAGCTTCACTTTTTTTTTTTTTGGACTGACCGACATTTTGACAATTCAAAAGTGCCTGTAATTGGTCTATTTGAAATAAACTATTCTGATTCTGATTCTGAAAATCGCTTATTTCTTGTCGACGTTAGGACGGTTGAAGTTCAAAACACAAAGGAATCACTTTTTTGCACTTTTCATTTGTTGGCATTGTTTCTATACACTTATTTTTTAATATTTGGATCACAGAACGGTTTATTGATCGAATGTTTGTTATTATTGCGAATTGACATATGTTAATAATTATAATGTAAATGTTTTTTGAGATGGTTCATGAAATCACAAATTACGTCTTAACTTCATTGTTTGTGAATAAGATTCTTGAATTACACTGTTACTATGATATTGGTTAATGTTTTACCAGTTCACTTATTTTTATTCACTTTTATGCAGTAAAAGTAATTTTAAAATATATTTTACAACAGAGAGTTTATTATCACGTTAGACTAGGCGCAGCGCCATCTGTCGACTTCGTCTGCATTTAAACGATTTTTATCTCGCCGTGGTCCCGTTAAGCGCTTATACTCTGACAACGGCACAAATTATGTTGGAGCGCGACGCAATATTTCGGAATTACATACATTCTTACGCTCCAAGTACTACCAAAGTGAATTCGCCCATGTCTTAGCTGAGAATCGCATTGATTGGTGTTTTAATACGCTAGCGGCTAGTCATTTTGGTGGCAATTGGGAGGCGAATATTAAAAGCCTTAAGTCGCACCTGTTTCGGGTCATAGGCGAACAGATTCTCTCGTACGAGGAGTTGAGCACCGTACTCGCTCAGGTAGAGGCGTTGATGAATACGCGTCCGTTGTGTCGGACTTTGTCTGGTGATCCATCGGAGCCACTAGCGTTGACGCCGGCTCACTTCTTGACGACGACTCCTCTTAAATATTTGCCCGCTTTAGATGTCGAGACTGACAAACTGCAGCTTCACCCGCGTCACGCTCTGCTAGATAGCTTAGTTCAGTCCTTTTGGAAGCGATGGAGGACAGATTATCTGCATACGCTGCAGTCGCGTCAAAAGTGGAACACTCCTTCAGATCCAGTCACAGTCGGTACTGTGGTGATACTGAAGACTGAGGGTGCGCCTCCTCTGCACTGGCCTCTTGGTGTAGTGGAAGAAGTTTTTCCGGGTTCGAACGGAATAAAGCGAGTCGTAAAGGTTAAAACCGCAACTGGATCGTACCTGCGTCCGGTTATTCGCCTCTGCCCTCTGCCTAATCAGCAGTAGTGGCATAGTTAGTTATAAGTTGTTTCGCTACCTAGTATTGATAGTTTAGATATAGTAATAGGGTTTAGTTTCGCTTTTGTTTTTTTCTTTTCTTTGAAGGTAACCCTTCAAACCCGGGGGGAATGGTTGCGCCAATTTGCTATGATCCGCGACTTTGTTTTTTGTAATTTATTTTTTTGGCCTAGCAATCCTATTCCTTCCGTTTCCACCCGCACGACCTCAAGAAATTGGAATGACATTGACGTTTGTGCATCGATTGTGAATGTGACCGCTCCGCTAACAACGCCCGCTCGAAATTACAAGAAAATTGACTATTTCGTGATCCAACCATTCAAATACTCAACAATAGTGCAGTGTAGTGCAATTCAGGACCTGGCAGTGATTTGAAAGTACGAAGTCGGGGTTCGCCGGCCGGCGCCACGTGGAACCTTCGAGGTCAAAAGGTCAGTGTTCCTTCCTAGTTTCCGTCCCATCCAGGCACAGTATCTGCATATTGTTAACAAACCTTAGATCGCTTTTTAAACCTACAGTCCACAGCAAATTCGCACAACCAATAAGTATGTTTATCAGTTGTCTAGTACTCATAACACAAGCTCTGCTCAGCTTGGGACTAGACAGCGTTGTGTGATAGTTGTGGAATATTATATTAGATTCAAATTACACAACAATTTTGACTTTAAGCATTAAAAAAAAATTGATTTAATGATTTGCTACATTCACCATTTATTTCAATACAAATTTACAACCAAACAATCATCGATGACCACCATCACAACTCTAGTTTCGAGGGTGTTTAGTGTAGAATTCTTCAAGATATTTTCATTAAAAAAGATACAGTATAAACTGTTTTTTTTATTAAAATCAAAAGCATTTGTTTCAAATAGACCATTTAGGCACTTTCGAATTGTCGAAATGTCGACCAGTCAAACCAAATGATACAATTTAAATGTAAGCAAATCGCTTTATAATGGACTTAGTAAATCACCTCTTAGGTATAGTTTTAACTATAGTTAACCCTCTGGTTCCGCCTGCACGCGGTGCAAACAAACAAGCAACAGACTAGTTTATCTGCGACGGAACTCATTCACATTAATTTGCAAAGTTAAGGTGTATCACGGAAGCAACCCTGGGCTAGGGTTGTCTCGTTTATTTTTATTTATTTGGTAATCGGGTTTATTTATTTAGCGTGTTTATTTTCTTCCACGAAAGCTGAATGTGTTTGTGTTAGGAATAGAAAGACTTGCGATATGTCTGATTCTACTGGAATTTCATCCATGAGCCTCGAGCACAGGACCAGTACCTCTACCATGAGTTTTAAGCAATAGTAATCGTCGCTACTCGATTTCGATGCTGTAAATATTTTGTATGGCAAATTTTGCAGCGCCTCTAGCGGTCACTTGCAGAACAAAAAATTGCCATACAAAATATTTACGGCGTCGATATCGAGTAGCGACGAATACTATTGCTTAAAACTCATGGTAGAGGTACTGTTCATGTGGCGATGCTTCGTCCAGTAGTGGAAGTATTTCTCTTGAAATAATAGAAAAAGTTTAACGCGGTACAGGCAAATCACATTGGTTAGCATCAGCCTTATAATTTTCCCACTGCTGGAACTCAGGCCTCCTGTCTAGAGGAGGAAATGGACTATAATCCACCAGGTGGGCCCGGTGCAGGTTGGTGGATGACACATTTCGTTGAATTTTTGGTTCTAGGAAAAGCCGGTTTCCTCACGATGGTTTTCCTTCACCGTTTTGAGAGCAGTGGTGATGAAATAAATTACACAAGGTAATGCGCCTGGCTGGTTTGAACCCGCGACCTACAACTCGTAAGTCGGGGCCGTTACCACGCGGCCACCACTGCTCTCACATCGGTTACAAATACAAAATAGAGGAGAAAAAAGTTACAGAGTGGGCTGAGCCTGCTTGTACGGAAAGGGTTACCAATCCCCCTAGCCAAGTTAAGCTCTTTTGTTCGAACAAACGAATTGGGGCCAACTCCAAGCGTTCACGCAAAACGAAACGATTGTAACTTGCCTAGGTGGCAGCTCAGCAATCTGTGCGTCAGATATCTATCGCTCGTTTTCGATTGGCAGCATGCAGTGACGCTCGGATGAGGATAAATCTGATATGATATAGTATATTATGAAAATTTCATGTCACAGTGTGTTATCGTTGAACAAAACAAACATTGTTGTGAAACGGCTTTTATGAGATGGGAATCATTGAATAAATCCTCACGTTTTGGATAAAGAGTGAGGGTGTGTCAGACTTTTACTGCCTAAAACCCACCTCTGTTCCTTCAGCTGCCCTGTGCGTTTCAGGATCGCGATAACTCTTTCAAAAAATCATTCAATCGAAGGCACAAATGATTATTTATTAATTGATGCCAACCCTACTAACTTCTACATAGTTTGACGTACACCATTTTGTTAATATTTACACGCAGAGATGCCCAAACGTGTTTCATTAAAGCTGCTAGCGACACGTTTAATGACACATCCGAGAGGACTTTGTTGCCGAATAGCTAGTTAAGTCTTGTGGTTTGACAACCCTGCAGCGAAACCTCGTTATTTGAGTCCTTGATTAAGATTGTGATCACCTGAATTGACAAGGGGTTGGTAAAGATGTGTATTTGACTTTTTATTACTACTGTTGATAGGCTCTCGTTTGGCTACTATCTCACTTGATTGTAGCATAACTAGGTTTACGAGTTGTAGGTCATAGGATCAAACCTACATGGTATATTACTTTGTGTAACTTATTTCATCATCTCTGCTCTTAAAACGATAAAGGGATGTAGACTGAGTGTTGCTGTATTCAGATTTTTGTAGCAGCAGAATTATTACCATCATCAAGATCCTTTCTCTTTTTTATCCCTTCTCTTTTACTACAGGACTCTAAGCACTTTTAATTTTGATTGGTATATTTTTCTGCCAGTTATATTGGTACTATCTCTAAAAGATATTTATTTTGCAAATAGGTTTTTAAAAAACCACTTTTTCAGGCCAATTTTTTTGTCAATTTATACTAGATGAGGCCAGTATTTCCAACATAGAGTAAAAATCTTTAAAAGTCCATACAGTAAAAATCCATACACAAATCATATGAGAATCAAGCAGATTGGTGTCTGAGATGGCCTTCTGAGAAAAGAATCACAGATTTGAGTGGACCTGTCCAGTGTAAGTATTTGTCAGTATTCGTCTAGCTCAACTTAGGACCACTAAGGAGCTTAACACGGCTTTAATTTTTAAGAAAATATTGAAAGCTTTCCTATGTACCATTTGAATGCTATTATCTTGCTTAGATTATTACATAGGTATATTGATAAGTACTAGTAGCTGCGTAAAATTAGTTTCACCTGACCGATGTTTGTCTGTGATCAAATCTTGCAAATTAAATTTGATCCACTTCCCGGTTACCAATTGAGCTGAAATTTTGCATGCATGTGTAAATCGCGTGACAATGCATTACTATGATGACATGGAACTGATCTGATTATGGAATCGGAAGGTGCCCATAGTAGTTATAGTAGACACAACCCCATCGAGTTTGGATACATTTGATCCATCTTGACGAGTACTTTGGTGCTAGAAGGTAGCCAGGGTCTGATGATGGTGCTGGAAGATGGTCATAGGTACTCGGTAATAAGCGTAATAAGATAACCCTATCGTATTTGAGCTTCACCACTGCTCTCAAAACCGGTGAAGGAAAACATCTTGAGGAAACCGGCTTAACCTAGAACCAAAAATTCGGAGACAAGTAACATTCACCAACCCGCACTGGGCCTGCGTGGTGGATTACGGCCCATTCCCTCTCGTAGAAAGGAGGCCTGAGTCCCAGTAGTGGGAAAATTATAAGGCTAATGCTATGCTTTTTAAGATTTTGAAGGTCTTGACCAGTATTAATTATATAGGTATATACCGCACTATAAAAGCTTACTATGAAAAATGATTTTCACTGAAAACTTGTTATCAATTCAAAGTCACTCTCAAAGAGCAACTATAGAGTAAAAGAAGTAGGTAATTCCATTCCACACAAGCAAAAAAAACGGGCAAGTGCGAGTCGGACTCGCGCACTGAGGGTTCCGTTCCGTAAAAACTTGGTAAATTGCGGTTTACGATTTATGACGTATTAAAAAAAACTACCCACTAATTCTCGTTCAAACCAATTTCCGGTGGAAGTTTTCATGGTAATGTACATCATATATTTTTTTAATTTTATCATTCTCTTATTTTAGAAGTTACAGGGGGACACACACACTTTGGAAGTGTCTCTCGCGCAAACTATTCAATTAAAAAGAAAATATATTAGAAACCTCAATATATTATCATTTTTGGAGACCATTCCATAGATACCTCACACGTATGTTAGATGAAAATAAAATTTGAGTTTACCCCCAAACCCCCAAAATTTATTGTTTTTTTTTCTATTTTTGTGTGAAAATCTTAATGCGGTTCACAGTATACATCTACTTACCAAGTGTCAACAGTATAGTTCTTATAGTTTCGGAAAAAAGTGACTGTGACATACAGACAGACGGACAGACAGATAGATATGACGAATCCATAATGGTTCCGTTTTTGCCATTTAGCTACGGAACCCCAAAAATGTCATTACAAACTAGATACCTACATCCCTACCAAGTCTATTCTGAGTAAAGCATCACACGTAGGAAATTGCACGTATATAATACGTATCTACGGAGAATATTGCACCACGATCAAGACTGTCATTTGCAAGGCGCACGCTACGTACCCATTTACCTAGACTATAGCAATATGCAGTGATTGTAAAGTGACACTGCTATTGTGAAAATAGATTGTAAAGTAGCTGGATGGTACCTGTAAGCAGATTACTTAGAAGTTCTGTAGTAGTCAATGGGGATGAATAATATCTGTCTAAATATAACATCTAATATACACCGTTGAATTTTGGTCGTTTTAATCCCGTGGAGGGTCGATTCGGTACATGAAACCGATTTGTAAAGATAAAAATGTAACGTGTCACAAAAATGGATGGACACGTTATTAAAGTGTTTTGGTACCTATACCTATACGTGTGACTACGGCTTTTCTTTTTGTTTTGTTCTTGTTTTTCCAGTAACCTTGTTTATTTCAGTATCCCAAAAATCTTGTTTCATACTTTTTTAGCGTTCTTTTTTGTCGTAGTCGGGTTTTAGTTTTTTATTTTTTTTTATTCTTACATAAAACAACATAATTTAGATTTTATAATGAATTTACAAGTTAAAAACAAAGCGTTAGAATCACAAACTATATTAGTAGCATAGCATACAAAATAAATAATTTAGAAGCGGGCTCAAAATTATCCCTAGTCCTTCCTAGCAAAAGACCTTTCCTTGAGCCTAAAAAGAAGATTAGGAACAAAATATTTCCAAAAACACATTTAATTCAGCACGTTCATCAGATTCCCCGGACATTAATTTCGTACGAAACCGACACGGAACAAGGGTGTGCTGGCAACACTCCAACCTAATATATGCTGTTGTGGTTGGTAACATCGTGTTAGCGTTACCCAGCTCGATTAATGGTCTCAGACCATTTACTTCTGAACATTTGGGCCGAAAGTGCAAGCTGAACTAAAACGAAGGACGCATTTCTGTTTCGGCAGCAATTTTTTCCGCACCAAAAGTTTCAGCACCCAAGCTATTCTCTTTCCGCACCAATAGGTATGTTAGCTTGGTGCCGAATCTAGAAAAAACTTACCAAAAGTACCTATTGGAATAAAAAAACGATATTTTATGGGACCGATTCGGTAGTATAATCTTTTAGCCAAAATAAAAATTTTCGAAATCGGTCCACAATTGGCCGAGATATCGGTGAACAAACATAAAAAAAACTAACATAGAACCTCCTACTTTTCGAAGTCGGTTATAATTGAAGTGATGTACTTCACTTTTGTAGACACATTAATGAGACTTCTGTCCCTTTCTATTTTGTGATAAAGGCCTTCCTTTATTCCTTCGATTATTCTCCGGACATTTAAGCCGTTCCACCACCTCCTTAGTGTCTTACCCCGACACCGTTGTACGATTTCAGGGCAACAATTTTGTGTTTTGCGGGCCCATTGCTCGATCTATGGTACTATACATACTACACTACACTAAGACGCGACTACGACTGGTCCACTACCGCCTTTAGCTCTTTGATTGGTTAAGAGCTTGGAGTGAACCAATCGGAGCGCTGAAAGTCATAAACGGGTCGATAGCGTTAACGTAAAACAAACTAAGATTATAAGCACTCTATTATTCACTATCACATTAATAAATGACACTTATCTCTTTCTCCTTTTATATTTATTTCCTGTAAGCCACATTTTCACCGAGATAGGCATGTAAACAAAGTTAAACGTCAGTCAAGCCGAGAGACCAAGGACGAATGCGTCACGAGCGTCATGTGGTCGGCCGCCGTCAAAAACAAGGCGAGAAACTCGGCCTTTGTGTCTGCGACAACACTAGCTTTGTACTGCATATGCGCTTTTAGATTTTAATGTTGCCTAACCTAAAGATAAAAGAGTTTTGTGTGCATTTATTTGAACAAATCGTTATTTTATGTGTTTCAGATATTTAACTGGTAACTGGCAATAGATTTTCCCTCTATAACCCCTTTGGAGAATGTAGATATCTTCATGACTCTTTGGGAAAAACGGGTGTATATTATTTATCCTACACCTGCAAACTGAGCCAAGAAGGGTTGTACGTTAAGTTCAAAGATTTATAAATCTTTGAAATTCTCTTCTCAACTTTTCCCCACTATAATATGCATGTATTATAAAACCAAAACTTTCCTCATTAATTATTCTATCTATTGGTAAAAACTGCATGAAAATTCGTTTAATAGTTTTTGGGTTTATCGCGAACAGAAACACACACAGACGCGGTGAATGGGTTATTGTAAACTCGTCACACATTATTAAATCTTATATATTTATTACTTTATTTTATAAAACCAGTAAAGTATTTATGAATAAAACCAGATGTTTTTAATGTGCATCTCTTAATTTGCATGTTAATGTGGCCTTTCTCCACTCATCTATCGTCAACGTCGAGCATGGTTTAAAAGCTGGTTGCTTTACCTGAATCAATCCAACGCGATGTTTGATAATGAGGCAACGCGAAAAAAGAGAGATAACGCCTCTCACTCTAACACATCGGCCAAGTGAGACAGACTTCCACCACAGACGCCACCGAGTTCTCCAGGCGATCCGCACAAGGACTAAGTGGCCTTGACAAATCTAAAGTACCTATAAATGCTAAAGTTTTAATTCAGTTTGGACCAAGCGTTTCGCCTCGTCACGTATACCCCGTACATTGATTAGAACAATTTGCCTGCAGCGCTGTGTTCCCGACCGACTATAACTTAGATGTCTTCAAGTTTTAAGTGAATAAGTTCTTCATCATATAAAAAACTAAGGTAGAAAATAATAATATGTACAAACGGGTAGAAAAAAAGCTCATAGAGCATCAAAAAATTCATCCACATCGATGTCAATGGGAAAAGTGCCCAGAACACTGGCAGCCATGTTGGATGGCAATGCTGATTCGTTGACCGAAGAAAATCCCATACTTAGAATAAATAATTCCCTCATTTTTAAACCAATTCGCCCAAAACCCAAATCCCTATAAACCGGAGAAAACAAAAATGCATTTTTATTGTGCCAAAACAAGTTAGCATTATTTATACTGTTTTGTACTGCCATAAATATGTTTTACAGCCTTTCAGCGATGCTGGGGAAACGGCTATTATTGCCACAATTATGGTGTTGCCAGTTTAGGGTGAGCTAAAAAAATGTTACAGCAATTCTGACCTGTTGAATTTTGATGGTATGCTATCGTACCTTTTATTTACGTTATGTTAGGGGTTGTCATAACAAAAAATTTTTGAGTATTATTTAACGGTAATTATAAGGATGATCTTCCAGATACATTATATCTCTGCCACTGCAACTGCTATGCCAGAAGTCGTGGGTTCTATTCCCACCCATAACAAATGTTTCTGTGTTCAGCACGATCATTCTTTTTTTTTTTTTATAATGCAATTTAAAAAAAAAAAACATTTTATTCGAAAATAAAGAGCCGGAGCGGTATAGAAAACAAAGAGTATGTAAAAAATGTATAGAAACTCAGTGTAGTGAATTTGGTTGGTTTCGAACACAGAACACAGAATGTGGTTTCGAACCTTACATGTCGAGTGATAGTTAAAAATTATCTTGTATTGTATGTCTATATATTATTAAGATCGTCAACATTACAGGCATCCTTTGTCTGTTTGTAATTTATCTATAATATATGTGTATTTAGAAATACATAATATTTTTTTCAGTTGTTTAGTAGTCATACCTCAAGCTCTGCTTAGTTTAGGACTAGATGACATTGTGTGATAATTTTTGATTATTATTACTGTACTATCCTGCCCAATCCTAATGCTTAACAAAACCTACGTGAGCGCATTGAGTACCTTGTCCTGGGGTAAACACTGTTCTACTCAGCGTCACACGGTGTGATGCTCGTTGGTCCAAAGATGCCTCTTAATTGGTCAACAGATGGTCGATCCTACGTGGTCATCAAGTGGCATAAGTAATGGTTTTGGGGGAAAGTCCTATCATAGAGATCAATTTTCTCAAGGTCAATTTTTGTGAAAAACGAGTGATCAGCTAAAGCGTAACAATAATAAATCCTCCGATCGAATTTCGATTACGGTGGGCAATCTCAACAGGCATAAACCAAGTAACGCCGAAACCATTGGTATATCAAAAAAAAGGCCGACAAGACACATAACCGCGTTGCAGCACTGCGCCTCTGAAATCGGCAGTGACGCCCGCCGCAATGTAGAATTTTGTGCACCGCAGCGCGAATACCATAGCCTTTTTAAATGGATGTATCCAGTATCTTCGATGTATTTAATATCGATCCATGGTAGAGAGACGTCTATCAACACTTTGAAATCACGAGGAACTGGTTATCCCTGTAGGATACGATAATAAACTCTGAAAGTTGCGTTGCGGCGTCGCGAGCGGCGGTCGTCACTGCCGATTTTATAATAATAATAATATATATTTATTCACAAAAAGAGGTACAGTCTAAACAGATACAAAAGGTATGACCAAATTACAAAGTAGAAGAAGAGTGTCCTGGCGTCCTAGCTAGGTTACACAGTAACCTGTATTAAGGTGTCATTAATTCAGAGAGACTACCTAAAGTATTGAAATTAATTATTAAAAACTTAAGAAACTTAAGATTTTAGCAGCGCGGCGCCGCAACGCGGTAGTGTTTCGGCCCTAAGTGTGTATTGAAACATAAGAGCACTTTCTGTTCCTCTGATGGGACGGCAAACCGACATGACCAATGAGAGAACCGGGCTACGTGCTTTTCGAGGTACGGGGGTGATGTAACATCAACTTCTAATATTCGTGCAGTTACAAAATAAACCCTAATGGTAAACCCAGTAGCATTTTTTGTCTGACCCGCGAGTCGGACCCAGGACCCCACGCTTTTTGACCATGGGACAAGCGAGGCATTCAAAGTCAAAGTGAAATAAAATGCTGTATAAGATGGCTTAGTAGAGGCCTTTAAAAATAACCCTTTGAAAAACATACCTTGACCTTTTTAGCAAGGTTCAGCCCCAGGCCGTAAGGCACACACTACCTAGGTGGCTTGTGTGGTAACGTCTCACAGCCAAGGCATTTCAAGTTTGAAATTACAACCTCGAGATTATCACCGCACCTGACTCCCACACAGAACCATAGTTTTCAAGTAATCTCAATCAACAGCCATTTTAGGAAACTAGAACTTCAAAGATCAAACATCGAGTGAAATTACATTCATGAAGTTTGATTGACTTACTTTATTGATTTTCATACAAAAGCTTTCAGAGCCCTACTACGAGCACTTAACGATATTCGACGACCTAAACTGAACAATAAAAGTGATGGAGCTATACACCGTTGAATTTTGGTCGTTTTAATCCCGCGGAGGGTCGATTCGGTACATGAATTACTATCGATTTGTAAAGAGAAAATTAAAAAATAAAGTACTTTTTCTATAAACTCTGAGCGAGGCCAATGAACTGTAGGTAGTTAGTACGCAACTACCGACAACTACCTACAAGGTCATTGACTCGTTTACTTATAGAAATTAATTTCGTAAATGCTTATATTAATTCGAGTTTTTGAAAAAAAAGTTCTTTATTTTTTTATTTTTTCTTTACAAATCGATAGTATTTCATGTACGTAACCGACCCTCCGCGGGATTAAAACGGCAAAAATTTAACGGTGTATAGGGTTTAAGCTCCATCTCACTTGCCTGCTGGGGTCATGGGTCAGCTTACGAAAGGAATACCCGGCCTCAGCACGATAGGCAAGGAAGGAACGGGGTAGGTTTTTAGTCAGTAAGAGTCTGACACTACTTTCCGCTACGCCCAAGGGGGCGATTTGTCATTGGATGATTTTACCCTAAAAACCTACCCCGTTCCATTCATTGCCTTCGATCCAGGGCCCCGGGTGCCATTTTCACATACCCTTTGACCCCAGTAGGCTTCGGGCTTCCTGGGCCCCTACAGTTTGTTGACAACTTCTTGAGGCGCGCGGGAACAGTGCGCGCAGTAAACGACTTGGTATCTTAGCACTGGTGGAAACGGATTCAACTAAGATAATGTTTGTTATATGGAAGGATGCATGCTATGGATAGTCGCGAGTGTAGCTATGTGCGCCCTCGCTGCTACCCTATTATCGATACATCGCATAGCTCGAGCTTATCTTCCTCGCGCAGCTACTTTGCGACGGCGCATCTTCATAGCACATCTTACTCGTACCGCTACATAGCTTAGTATCAGTGAAAATGGTCACATGTTTCACATCTTAGTTCGGCTCATCATATCAGCCGAAAGACGTCCACTATTGGACATAGGCCTCCCCCAAGTGTCGCCACAATGAACGGTCCTGTGCATCTCGTATTCATCGGATTCCCACAACTCTTGCCAGATCATCGTTCCACCTTGTAGGAGGTCTTCCAACACTGCGTCTTCCGGTACGCGGTCGCCATTCCAGAACCTTTCGGCCATCTGTTTTGCGAGTAATGTGCCTTGCCCACTGCCACTTAAGTTTGGCGATTCTACGTGCTATGTCGGCAACCTTGGTTCTCGGCTCGCGATCGTTTATTTTAGTAGTTTATGGCTTGCCGTGGACAAGTCGCGTTCGGCATGGTTTGTTCGCAATCTCTCCGAGGTGGTGTGGAATACGTTTTCGATATTTTTATCTCTATGGCACCACATCAAACACAATCTCCACAAATTTAGTTTCCCAGACGTCTCCGATTTTCAGTATTTGTGCGCCGTCTCTCCACAGACCATGTCTAAATAACAAACCAGCTGCATTGCAGTAACCCATAAATAGCTCTTATCGCATAGCATAGCAAAGCATCAGCCTTATAATTTTCCCACTGCTGGGACTCAGTCCTCCTCTGTAGGAGAGTGAATGGGCCGTAATTAACCACGCGTGCCCAGTGCGGGTTGGTGGATGTCACATGTCTTCGAATTTTTGGGTCTAGGACATGCCGGTTTCCTCACGATGTTTTCCTTCACTGTTTTGAGAGCCGCCTGGCTGGGTTTGAACTCACAACCTACAGCTTGTAACTCACAACCTACAGCTTGTAAATCGGGTCAGATACCACTCGGTAGCCACCACTGTTCTTATCCAATCTAAATAAAATGCTTTTGTTTGCATAATCATCAAGTACGTGCCCTCGTGGGTATTACTTTTTTTAATGAGAGAAATGACCTAAAAAAGGATATTAATACCACTTTTGTGCGAAAGGAATATTTCCTGTCAGAAACTCAATCGAAACACCTACGATTTTTCATTTTTCAGCTCAGATGTCACCTGGATCCTTACCTTAGTCAATCTGCTCAGCTAATTACGTTCACCTGCAATCCCAAAGACCTGCAAATGACTATGACTAACGTCCGTGACGTCACGGGCTCGAGTACGGCGGCTAGTGTTTGAATTTTAATCAGAATTACACTTGTCGTGCTTATTTTGCCCCCAAGTGACGGGTGTTGGTATGGTTGCAGTTTCAGCGAGGATTAGTACCAAGAACTGGAGCCTGCTGCAAAATTCGTCTCTAATGAAAATTCTTTTATTTCTTTAAGTCAAGAATGAATTGGTTACTTCTAGGCAGGCGTGCTTCATCGTCACGTATCATAAGATGAGAGAGTGGTCAAATGCGAGCCTATCTGTTATCTTGCATAATATAAGCATAATAGTCAACCTAATAACGTTCCCACTGCTAAGACTCAGGCCTCCTCTCTAGGAGGGAATGGGCCGTAATCCACCACGTACACAGTGCAGGTTGGCGGATGTCACATGTTTGACACACAATTTTTGGTTCTAGGACATTTTTCATCACTATGTTTTCTTTCACCGTTCAATCAGAAATATACATAATATATATATCTATCATTTTGATCGTTTTAATTCCGTGGAGGGTCGATTCGGTACATGAAACACTATCGATAAAATTAAAAAATAAAGTACTTTTTTCTAAAACTCGAATTAATATAGGTACGCGACGTACGAAATTAATTTATTTAAGTAAACGTCAGCTCAACGAGGCCAATGACCTGTACTGTGTTTACTTAAAGAAATAAATTTCGTACATGCGTTACTTTATTTTATCTTTACAAATCGATAGCGTTTCATGTACCGGATCGACCCTCCACGGGATTAAAACGATCAAAATTTAACGGTGTATTATGTTACCAGCAATCTATATAGTCCGGTATTTTATACAATAACTTGGCAATGTATAGAATACGGTTTAAAGTAAGACTTTTATTTTCAGGTGCTGATAAAAAAAAAACCGTAACCTAACCTGTCCGTGTCGGGGTGCCCTAATATTACATCACTTCCTTCCCTGCTCTCGTCTTTTACACACATTACCGGCTTCGTATTCGGTATTGTGTAGAATACCTGAATTATACAGAGTGCCGGTAATATATATATAAATTTTATTGTCAATAACAGGTCCTTCTCTAGAAGATCAGCTCTAACAGTATATATACTATTGCGAATTAAAATACATTATAAAAGGGTATTGTTTAGTTAAAGAAATCACCCACTCTGGTTGGACTTTTACTGACTAAAACTCAAATATGTTCCTTTAGTTGCCCTTTTCGTTCCCAGGCCACGGTAACTCTTTTAAACGACCCTGTAGTCAACCATATGATGTCGTTGTTCACACTTAACATGGAAGTACTAGACAGCTAGCTCTCTGTATAATTTGAAACTTAAAAACAAGAACCTAATCGAACAATGAGGCCCAGCCTGCTAGCTGCAGGTAGGCAGAGCCGAAGCCTGCTGAGGTCAAGGGCCGTTTTCTGAGAGGAAGGCTCAGCCCCAGCATGATAGGCAACGAAGGAACGGGGTAGGTTTTTAGTCAGTAAGAGTCTGACACTATTTCTCGCTCCGCCCAAGGGCGGGATTTGTCATTGGAGGATTTTAACTACTATAAAAAAAAACCTAATCGAACAAAAGCTTTACACCGAACCTTATTGCTTGCCTTAAGCATAAATAAGCCTTAAGCTTATTTATGTCATTTCCAAGACCTTGCCACAGCCACCGAAACCCCGACCCCGAGTTCCAGCTACCGAAGACGTAGGCTTGCAGACGACGAGCAATGGGTAGTTCGCCGTCAAGCAGATCGGTAACCGTCTAGACCGAGCCCGAGTTGTCGACGGCGCGTATTATTCCACGCGCGCCTCAAAGAGATGTCAAAAAACTGTAGAGGCCCAGCAGAGCTGAAGCCTACAGTTACAGGCGCCATAAGTTGACTTCTGAAAAGGAAAGTCATAGTCCTGGAACATAATGGGCAACTGAAGGATCATATATAAGGTGACTGTTAATAAGTGGACGAAACCTGAAATCACGAAAAAAAAAATCTGCCGGTCAAAATGTACTGAACTTGGCTGTTTTTTTTTTTCGCGATTTCATGTTTAGTCCAATAGTAAAAGTTGTTTGTTATCATTACTACAATCACGTGCTCAAGTATCGTTCACTAATTACCAGTCACCCTATATATAGGTGTAGTTTTAGTCGGAAAAAGACTGACACGAAAGAGCGCAAGTAATTAGAAATGTAATGAACTTTATTTTACATTTCTATTAAAAATTGTCGTCAGATTGTCGCTTCGTGCCGGTCTATAACCCTCTTATTCGAGGAAATATCTGTTTACCGACAGTTAAAATTTTACGCCAATACTTTGAATGCACATAAGATTATCCTACAGTAATCCCGCTCTCACTAACTCCCCCCAATAATACCACAGGGCTACCTCCCAATGGCATTGCGGTCCGCTTTTCAGGCGACCAATTTGTCCGTCCGACGTGACCGCGGTTTTGCGTCCGTATGTGCATATTGAAAACTTAATCATTAACGTACGTTCCAGTGGAATTGTTCCCCAATTTAGTTTGAAATAGCCGGGATAGGCCGTAATGGGTTTCAGTGCGATTCGAAAGTTATTTTGGGTGTGAGGAATGGAGGATTTATCGGGTGATTGGTTTTGGTTTGTGAAATCAGACTAACATAATTAAATCATCATTTATAACCTGGAAACTAAGTTTATTACGCAACGACTGACAACTACCTACCAGTCATTGAACTCGCTCAGCTGATAAAGAAATTAAGTTCGTACATGTGTATATTAATTCGAGTTTTAGAAAAAAAATAACTTTATTTTTAAATTTTACTTTTAAAAATCGATGGAGTTTCATGTACCGGATCGACCCTCCACGAGATTAAAACGATCAAAATTTGACGGTGTATATGTAAAAAATTAAAGCACATTTCACGACGCGTTTTACGCCCGCGGTGTGCATGGTTGTTCGCGGCTCCCGTTGCACCGGTGGGACGTCTTGCAATCGCATGTCTTGCGATAATAGCCTGCCATATTTGCGGGCGAAAATTTCAGCCTCGACGGCTAAATAACCGCACAAAACTGCGGTCTCAGTTGACAACCAATTCGTGAGTTCTTAGCCTAAGAGAGACAATCGTTACAGCTTAGTCGTTGAAATTATGAAGATAAGTGGGTACCTATATTAGTATTTTTAATAGGTATATATGTTATCGGCAATCTGTATTTATTTTATTTATTTATTAAATTTAAACAGAACGGCCGAAGCCAATTACACCATTTAAACACAAAGAAATCAAAACAATAAAATATAAAAAAACAAAAGTTAAAAAACAGACAATTCACAAGTCAGTTACTTAACAAATATTATACACAGTCATACATTCACCTCACAAAATTTCACACATTCCGATAGTATCGTAATAATAATAATACGTTCCATTAAAAATACCCAAACGGCCTCTGCGAGTTGGTTTCGGCTCCTCGTACGCCTTCCAAAGGTCCAGAACCTCAGGGCCCATTTATTGAGTGTGCAAGTCACCCCCTGCCTGTTTACCGATGGATATTAATAACATTGTTTAGGCAGGGGCCATAGTTTTCACATAGTTCTTGGTAACCAGTCCACTTAAGACTCCAAAAACCATAGCCGTATTGTCTTTATTTTCCATATGTCACAATAGTTTTCACCAACCGGGGGTTGTCCTTGGATGCACTAGTATTGCGCGTACAGGGACAATCGTCGGTTGGCATCACGTTCCATTAAAAGTACCTAAAGGGCCTCTGCGAGTTGGTTTCGGCTCCTCGTACGCCTTCCAAAGGTCCAGGACCTCAGGGTCCTGAGATAAATAAATTAAAATATAAATAATAATAATTTCTTTATTTGTATTGAATGCAGGTATTACAATAATGGTGTTAGATCAGATGTATGTATACCCAGTACATTCTGCCGGATAGCATACAAAAATTTAGGCTAACTTAACTTACAGCTATTTTTAGAAATACATACTTAAGATTAAAAAGGAGACAATGAGTAAAATATTTAGATCATAATTATTTACATAGTAATTTGCAGAGATAAAGGCAATCAAATATTACAAATCATCATTTATAAAATCGGCAACAGAGTAATAACATTTCTCTATCAGCAACGATGACAAGAGTTTTTTAAATTTTATTAAGGGCTGATCCTTTATACAATTTGGCAATTTATTAAATATAATAGGTGCCATACCAATAATGTTTCTTTTAAGTAATGCAGTGTTATAACCACCAGTACATAATAAACCCTGATATTTTGATCTCATAGCAGTAGTTCGCTTCCTCGTATTATTCAATGCAGGAAATAGATGCAAGTTAGTTTTTACGAATATAGCTACTTCGAGAACGTATATACTAGGAAAAGTTAGTATTTTGTGTTTCTTAAAAAATGGAATGCAACTATCTGTAACTTTGAGATTAAAAATGGATCTTATGCACCGTTTTTGGGCTTTAAATATAGACTCCCTTTCGGAACAATTACCCCAAAACACTACACCAAACCTTAGTATAGAAACCACTAAACCGTGATATGCAACCATTAAAGTATCAATGTTAACTTTCTTGGACAGATTGTAGAGAGCATACGCAGACGTGCTTAATTTTTTGCAAACTTCTTCAGCCTGTGGTTTCCAAGCTAATTGACCATCAATCAATACACCCAAGAATCTTGCCACGTTAACACTATCAATAGTTTGTCCTTTATAGTTAATGTTTAGGTGTAAAGGAAGAATTTTTTGATAAAAATGCATTATATTGTTTTTATTGAGGTTTATGATAAGATTATTATCGTTGAGCCAGTTTATTATTAATTTGAGAGAATTGTTTATTTCCATTTCATAAAGCTCTTTGTTAAGGCACTCAATTAGAACAGTACAGTCATCGGCAAATAACACACAAGGGTACGGGATCTGTCGGGGCAAGTCATTAATATAGAGCAAGAATAATAATGGCCCTAGTACGCTGCCCTGTGGAACTCCATATTTAATTTCCCTTGGACCAGATAAATATTTAACCTCACGTTTTGATTTGGAGCATAATCTTGAGATTTCTGTATATTGAACACGTCCACTTAGATACGACTTTATCAGACGTAGAGCATTTCCTCGGATACCGTAAGCTTCAAGTAAACATATCAAAATCTGTGTTCTGGTCTAGGAGAGCATTAAGCGCAGAGAGTTATAATTCAGGTATTCTATACAATACCAAATGCGCAGCCGGTAAGTTCAAGCTCGAGACAATCAAAATTCAGAGGATACTTCCTGTTGACCTAGAAACATGAAATTTGGCGTAAAGCAAGGTCTCGGAGCACAAATATAGGAAAAAATCTCAAAACAGTAAATTTGTAGTTATGTCACAAAAATTATTATATTCTTTATTGTACACCGCATTATCTAAAAAATCAGAAAAAAAAAGAATCGACAAAATCCAGAAAAAATCGAAAAAATCTTTGTAACTCAATTTGGGAATTGAACTCTTTTCAAATGTAAATTTCTACGGAACCCTCAGTGCGCGAGTCCGACTCGCACTTGCCCGGTTATTTAATATTCCCACGTCTGGGACTCAAGCCTCCTCTCTAGGACAGGGAGTGGGCCATTAATCAGCAAGCGGACCCTGTGCAGACTGGTCTATAATGTACTACTGAAAGCACATCTAAAAAACTTAACATTCCAAATACATTAATTTCACCCTCACTAAATACATCTTTGTATAACGTAGTAGGTACGTGAAACTAGCGTACGTAGGTACCTACTTGGTATTTACGCAACAGTGACGCATCAGGATCACGTGCCACCCCAAGCGTTGTCGTGGGATGCTCTTCGGAAATACTGCTGACTCATCGGTTGTACAGTGTTGCCAGGTTCTGAAGTTTTAGTAGAATTTGGAGGTTATTTGCGGCTATTTTTTGATACGTGGTTAGTCGTTAAAAATGGTGACAGCGTAAACTCCATAAAATATAAAAAGGCCAGTATTGACATTTGAGAAAGATTCTTGAATGTAACTTGAAACGAAACTGAAAGAAACATTAAAATGGTAATTTAGAGGTCCGGTGTAGTAGTAGTTATTTTAGTAGTCGCTAGGCTAGACAGGACAAGCCACTGAGTAGTCAAATTACAAATGTCAAAACGGGCCTTTTATTTTTTGTCAACTTTAATAATTTCAATTTAATGTGTTCGTTTTCGTTAAAAAAAGAATTTGTGCGTTATTAGCTTGTGTCAGCGGCTGTGCTCGCGTGAAATTTGTCTTACCCCCTTTAGGAGTAGTGTTTCGTAAAATTTGTTTTTAGTGGTCGTCTACACCCTATAAGCCAAATTTTAAGTTTGTAGTTTCTGAGATTTCGTGATTAATCGGTGAGTGTTATTTTGCTTGTATAGGGTGACTGGTAATTAGTGAACGATACTTAAACATGTGATTATAGTCATGACAACAAACAACTATTACTATGGAACCCAAACCTGAAATTGTGAAAAAAATCTGCCAAGTTCAGTGCATTTTGACCAGTTAGGCGAACATGAATCAAACTACCAGTCACCCTATATACATAGATTATATTATCTATCTCTACACTACACTGCCACGAATTTATGATTTTTTTTCGACAAACAAAAAGTTACAGGGCAAGCAGAATAATAGCTAGCTACTGCTTCGCGACATAGGTAATTCTTTTGGCCTAAAAGTAAACACTGTTGCCAAGATCGACTGAATTAACAGCCGAGATTGACAGGTCGATTACGATTGACAGGTTGGCCACCCCTGTTATACACGACAAAATTTTGATCGTTTTAATTGCGTGGAGGGTCGATCCGGTACATGAAACGCTATTGATTTGTAAAGAGAAAATTAAAAAAATAAAGTAATTTTTACAAAAATTCAAATCAAAATTATATAATCAAAGCAAAATACGCATGTATGAAATTAATTTCATTACGTAAACGAGTCGATGACCTTGTAGGTAGTTGTCGGTCGTTGCGTACTAACTACCTACAGTTCTTGGCCTCACTCGTCGCTTACTTTAAGAAATAAATTTCGTGCAAGCATAAATTAATTTGAGTTTAAAAAAAAGTACTTTATGTCTAGGTTCATACAAGTATCACATCACAAAATCTACTAATTTGCTTTTAGTAAAATCATGTAATACTTTCCAAGAACCTGGCAACACCACCCCTTTCACAGATGACTCCGACCCTCGGAAAAAACTATGTGTAAGCGTTGAGTGACGCAAATTGGATGAGCAAATTAGGTGACTAAACGAATTTTTACCTAATTTGCTATTTTCAGCATAAATATTTCTCTTTAGGGGTCGTGACCTCAATAAGAAAAAACTAAACCCTTATAGGCTCGCTTTCTTTACCGTCTGTCTGTCTGTCAAGACCATTTATCTCGAGAACGCGTTGCAGTTTTGTGCGTTTGCGGTCCCTTGAAGCTGTGGAAAAATAAAACTTCAAAGTTCACGGGAAAAAAATATGGCTATTTATGGAAAAAAATGTATGAAACAGTTCATGAGTACACGGAAATAAAAACATTTCATTCAATTGCCCTCTTGCGGTCTTCCCATCCGATTATAATTTGGGTCTCTTCAAGGCTAGAGTGAATAGGATCAACGATTGCATCACTGCTTACCATCAGGTGGGATTGCAGTCAAGCACTAGTTTATAACAAATAAAAAAAAAACATTATATTTGGCGGAAAGAAAAACATTATATATGTGGAAAAAAAAAAAAAAAAACAATACGCCGGGCACCATACACAGAAGGCACGTTATTTAACAAAATAGAGGAATTCAAGTAAGTACCTCAGATTGGTGGTCAAACACTAAAGGCAACCACGGACGGAAACTTGAGTAATAGAATAAAGAGACGGGCTGGCTCAAGTGAAGGTCTGAAGGTCACTGGTAAAATTTCTGTCAAAACAAAATGTTTTAGCCCACTTTGTTTTAGCCATACAAAAGGGCAAAAGAGGCCGATCACCAACTACCTAGAGGCAAAACATCAATATTGCGTAATGAATTTTATTTTTACATCTGCTCATGTTACGAGCTTCAGTCGCAAAAGTTAATGATTATACTGCTCAACATTTTTAAGTCGTTATACACGCATTTGAACCTCGAGTAATTGATGAGTCATCAAAACTCATCGGAAAAAACATACCTATGACTCATCAAGGAAATTCCTATTAACCCTGACTGTGTTTTCCACAGACATTGTTTGCAAACTTTGCACGTCAGAAAAATCATAATGAGATTTGTAAGAGAATCCTTTCCCACTCGACGTCTCTTTTACTCGATCTCAACCTGAGCAATGTTTTTATTAAGAGCTTGTTTGTTCATCCAACGCAATGTTTGATAAAAAAGCAACGCGAAAACAAAGAGATAACACCAGAACGCTCTGCTGGTAGTCGGTAATTACGTCATTCACTAAAATATATCACAAAACTTGTTCCCTTCTTTTTTTAAAAAAACAAGTATTTCGTAAGACGTGTTTTTTAAAAAACTGTAAAAGTTTTTGGAAAAATTTTTTGTCGTACGTAATCTCGATTAAATGTGCAAGTTTTCTAGAACTTATGTTATTTTTATTTTTTTTACTTTTGAAGGGCGAAAATTCACGCACAATAGCAGAAAGAGGAGAGGAGGAGTTCAGAAGTCTTTACTGGATTAGATTTACGCAGATTTATGATTTGATTCTTTCAAAAATATGTAGAGAAGGATTTGTAATAACGTCATATAATCACGTGAGAGTGGTTGTATGAAAAATAATAAAAATGTATCTCGGGTCGGACACTCTTATGAACATATAACTCGAAAATCTTGGCAAAATAGGCATCAAAAATTATATCAATGCTAAATCAAATCCAGCTCAAACTAAGCCTTATCAAAATCCGAAACTTCACACCTATAAATATTAATAAACGGTTATAAATATTTATGAGTACGTATTAATTAAAACTGTATAAATTTTCATTAGGATCCCTGGCCAAGTTTTACCTTGCCTATTAGTTTAAGGCGCTTGATAACGTGACGTGACAAAAGCTGACACACAAAACTAGCTGGCTTAGAAATCAGTATCGTTTATTTCAAATAGACCAATGTCAAGCACTTTTGAATAGTCAAAATATCGGTCAGTCAAAAAAAGGGAAGCTAAATTGCACGTTCCAAAGCATAGATCTCTATGGAAAAGCACGTGCAAGAAACTCCATGGACACTTTTTTTAAATTATATTATAAGGTTCATAAATCTTGGTTATATATTTCTTGTCGCTTCTATTATATTTTTTGAATGCGTTGATTCTTCATAGCTCTAAAAGATAGCAAAGCGAAGGCGAAAAGAATATTTGAAATTGATTTCAGCTGAACACCTCCTCGCGTTCCTTTTAAAACTTATCTTGACAGATAGACAGACGGTAATGAAGTAATCCTATCAAGGTTAATATTGCGTCTTCCAGTAACGAAACCTTCAAAATGAAACTATTTTTCGACAAAAAACTAAGTAAGACTTAAGGATAAAACCACATAATGCGGCTCATTCTGAAGTCCTATACCAACACCATAGGCCGGGAGATATCATTGGACGACTTTCCCAACTAAAAAACAAAAAAAAAACCAACTCCATTCGCAATAAGATTAGCCATTTAAACAAACCTTTTTTACTGTTCGTTCAACCGATTTCGACTTTTATTGCATTGGTGGCATGACAAAAAGCGGCTACAGTAAATAAATTGGTATTTTAACCACTTTTTTGCTTTTGATGCCATCCTTATGTCTACAGTATTTAATGTTTTTCCAAATATAAATTTATTATATATATTATTTATTTATACACACATACATCGTATCCAACATAAGATTCCGATACGATATTGTACATTTTTTTTGTTTTTTTTTTTTATGCAGTGTTTAAGAATAAAAAATGGATTGGTAAATCACAATTTAGGAGCCCCAGCGCCTTAAGCATTTTAACAAGGAAAGCGTCTCTTGGACAAAACTTTAAGGAATTAAGAACACAATATAAATTAGTGAAACCGAATTATTGTTGGAAACAAGGAAACAATTTTAGCTTTGAATTAATCAACGAAGAAAACGTTCCTTGATTAATTCAAACATTTGGATGAAATTTGGTACACAGGTAGTCTTTTTTTTTTGGCAGAGAAAATCATCCAATGACATCTCACACCCCTGGGCGGAGCGGCAGATAGTATCAGACTTTTACTGACTAAAAAATTCACCCCATTCCTTCGTTGCAGACCCTTGGCCCCATTAGGCTACAACCCTGCTGGGCCCCTACGGTTTGCTGACAACTTCTTGAGGCGCGTGGAACAGTACGCAACGTCGACGACTTGGGCTCGGTGCGGACGGTTACCGGACGGTCGGAAAGCGACCTACCCATTGCTCGCCATCCACAAGCTAGCGCCTACGGTGGTCGGAAATCGGAATCAGAATCCTGGCTGCAGCTGGGGTGTAAGCGCCGTTGCTTCACGCGTGCGGCCTCTTCCTTTGCTAGCATTACCTACTGCTTCGCAGAAAGAGGAGAACATGGTCTACTGTAGACGCATCTAGTATATTTTTCATCTCCGGGTTATGTTCGCTTTTGGTGGATATTTTTTTACATTTAAGCGAACAAAGAAGCTAGTAAGTTATAGTTTCTTGGGATAACGGTCTCCACTCATCACTGCCAATCTATTACAGCAGCACAATATGCTCTTCCATAATCAAAAAAGTATTAGATTCATAGTTATAATATTATGAAAAAAAGTTTTTTTTTTTAAAGATAATTTTTAAAAATAGTTTTTAATTATGTAAACAATCCCATTCCTGCAAAAACATCAACTGTAAAACGAGTTTTCCCATGGTTTTCGCCACATCTCTGGTCAGAAAAATTAACTCATTTCTTACTCCTTTTTTCACAAGGAATAAGGCGGAGAAACAGCTTCTGCCCGAGATTTATATCAAGCGCAAATGCCTGCTCATATTCAGGCGGAAATTGAAAAGCTTACAAGCATCATTAAACATCACCGTTTTGTAAATTGCCTTCCCCAACTTATGCAACTCAATAAGCAACTGATATATCTAGCCAGGGTAATAAAGATACAGAAAAGTAGCGGAAAAGGGTTGAAATGGGTGTTATTGACGATTAGTTTGGTAGTGGTAGAGTGTTAAAGGGATCGTATGGGAAAATAGGTAACGTCAGAACTATTTTTTTGCCGTCCTTTAGCTAAAGTGCCGTTATCTGACATTTGACGGGATTTCGATTTTGAATGGTAAAATAATTATGTATATCAATCTCTCTAAGGGCCAAATTCAGCAATAAAACTAATCGCGATTATTTAAAACAAAACACAGTGTGAGCCTCTAATCGAGATTCTATTTGAATCTAGTTTATGCTAAACTCATTTTCAATACTTTTGCTTCCACCTATGTTCGACAAGACTAGATTACGTTGAGTTCAGTTTAGTTGAACTACGTTTATGCTCGTATAGTGAATGGTGAAATCAATCCTAAGCAGTACCTATTTTCTAATATCAATAGTTAAACCGAGTTTAGACCTACTCTGTTTAATTACTGATGTTAGAAAATACTGCTTAGAGTGATATAGCATTTTTAGCATCTAAAAACGAAAGCCCGCCAAATATTAGAGAACGGCACTTTAGCTAAAGGACGGCAGTTTTTGCTTCGCAGCACTCGATGGTTTTCCAGCTACCGTAGGTGTGGGCTTGCGGAAGATGAGCAAATGGGTAGCCCACCGTCCACCAGGCCAAGCCCGAGTCTTCGACATCGAGTAATGTTCTACGCGAGCCTCAAAAAGATGTCAATAAAACCATAGGGGCAGGGCCAAAGCCATGGTCTTGAAAGAAACACCTAAACATTCATTCAGAGATGAAAATCACTTTTAAAAGCCTTACAGCAAACATGTAATGCTCAAATCAAATGAGTACCATGCAGAGTAGTGTCTGAGATGGTATTTTTAGGGAACAACCAAAGCATTCGCCAGCATTACTGCTTCGTAGAAGGAAGGGACTGCCTGCCAATCCTCCTCGCTCCGGACCTTGGCCTGTACCAGGGCCCGGCGCGAAATGTTGTCGCCGATCGCCCTCACGAGAACACGGTGGTGCTCTGCCCAAACGGAGCATCTTTACTGTATGCTCCACCATATCCTCCGGGCGGTCCACACAGTGGCGACACCCAGGCGTTTCTTCCGCACGATTCCGGTGCAGGAAACCCCCGAACTTGCTATGTCCAGTGAGAACCTGCGTCATGCGGAAGGTGAGAACGCCGTGTGGTCTTTCCAGCCACTCCGCAAAGAAGGGACTTACTGCCATAATTATGGCGTGCCCAGCCGTTTGGCCACCGCACCCATACTGGTGCCCCATAAAGGGCCATAGTCCGAACGATACAACCTTCGTAAAGACCCTGAGAACCATCTTAAGATTACCAATTTGTGGTTTTAAAACTAGAAGACGTCTACCCCAACGATCATCGGTTCTACGGCTAATATGGCCAGTTTATTGCCACATCAGCATGTTTATTCAGCTCTGTAGACAACTTTAGTTCACTGCAGATCATCTCGTGTCGAACTTAACCTCTTAAATTGACAGCAAGCATAGCGCTTTGCATAGATTGCTGAGCGATCTCAAACTAATTGGAGACAAGTCTTAAGACTACGCTCTTTGAAACACGATGAAAAGACTTGACGACGTTTTTCAAACGCTGCCCAGCTAGATACTCTATAAGCCTCTCCTTAAAAGTTGTTTTTACTATACTGCAGTGTTTAGCCAAGGTAAACGCATCCTCAATCTATAATATAAAAATGAATCACTGAATGTGTTGCTAAGCGCAAATCTCGAGAATGGCTAGACCAACTTTGCTAATTCTTTTTTTGCTGCTTTTGTTATTGTCAGGAGAAGGTTTTTAGGTAGGGTAGAGTAGGGTAGATTAAGGTGGATTACAGTAGAGCGGGAGCGAAGCCGCGGGAAAAAGCTAGTAATAATAATAATTATGACTAACTTAATACAGTTCTCAGTATCATATTAATTTAAACCTCGCAAAACCATAGCTATAACTTTATTTTCCATGTGTCGCAATATTTTTCCACGACGCAATTTTGTCCCTGGGCGCACTAGGATAGCGGGATAGTTGTCAGTTGGTACCACGTTCCATGATAAATATCTAAGCGATCTGTGCTTCCAAAGCTTCAGGACCCAAGGAACTTGCCAAAAATAAAATACAAGAAAAACTATGACTAACAACATTTCATCATCATCATTATAGTTTCAGCTGAAAAACGTCGACTGGAAAAATTAACGTCGTGCAATGTGCGTCTCACGTCCATCGGATTCTCACACTGACAGCATTTCATTTAACACTAATTCAATACTATCGATATCTCTTCAGAACATAGAACATCTCTAGTAATCGGCTTTGTGAACCGTCATTCCGGATACTGGCTCACTCAAACGCAATTATAGCACTGCTATATAGCTGTTATATAACTGCTAGAACACCATTATAGGTAACTACTAACACTGTTATATCCGGAATTATGATTTGCATTTTGATTGGGCGAATAGTTCCATTTGAGATGAGAGTTACCTCATGTTTGTATTCAAAATATTTTGATTGTTAGGTACAACATAGCAGTACATTTCTAATTTTCTTAGTCAATACACCGTTAAATTTTGATCGTTTTAATCCCGTGGAGGGTTGATTTCGTACATGAAACACTATCGATTACCAATTATGATTATGGTTATGATTATCGATTATGTACCAGACACACAGAATCTCCAGTGTAGTTTTGTAGTTAGTTGTTGTAGTTTTGTTTTTGCATGCCTTCTGGCTAAATATGGCTGATTCTTATTGTATTTTTATGTCACCGTTTTTGTACCCATATTTGCAAAATAAACATCTATTCTATTCTATTCTATTCAAAAGATAAAATTTAAAAAAAACTATTTTTTTTTAAACTCGAATTAATTTACTCATGCACGAAATTAATTCCCAAGGGCGGGAGATGTCATTGGATGATTTTTACCGACTGAAAAAAAAGTCTTGTGCCTTTTAAATTATTTAATCGACATAAATACTTTGAATTTGAAAACGATAGCAAAGTCTAGAAGTAATAACTAAATCTAAATCATACATCATCATCTAGATTACTGCATTTGAAATGGTTTTTTCTTTGTCATAAGTCAATTTATAAGTTATACAGTCCGATAATGATATTTTCTGTCACGTACATAATCCATTTCTCATTTTTCGTTACCTTTGATGTCACCAAAACACAAAGAACTGCTACCTTCTCTAATCCCAGAAACGAGACTAACTTTTATAGAGTTTTCATCATTCAAATGGTAATGATATTCGAAAAGAAACTTTATAAAGCAGAAAATAGGGTAGGTTTTGGGTAAGCCGGCTGAAAAACCGCAACATTACTATTCCTTATTCAATATACTGAATGAAGTTTGTCGTTGAAACTGCAGGAAATAGATCCACGCGGCAATGGCCGCTGTTTCCGGCTGAAAGTGATCCCGCGGCCGGCCATTTCCGGCCGTTGGCGGACCGTTATGCCCCCACATCCGGTTTTGAGCCATGCCGTACTTTTGTATTCGAATTTTCGTGACAGTATCAGCCACTACCTGGATTTGATTTTTATTGGTTTGTTTGAATAAAGACTGGACTTCTCGTTGAGGTCTCTTTGAACAGAGCAGTGACGGGTTTATTAAAATTTTTGTTTTTGTGATAAGTACCTACATACCTTCCCACTTTTTATTTTCAATATCTATTCAACTGTTCTGGATGGAGCGAGAGGGTATCCGATTTTAAGTCCAGGTTCTACTCATGTTGAAATTTTTAAACCTCTGGAAATTCACAAATATAAAAGAGAACACAAAAAAAAAGGACACCCCAGCAACCCAGATACCAAAGAAGAAATAACTTTTCAATGAGAACCAAAATTCGAAAATCGTGTGAAATTTAATGTTTGTGCCTCGAATACTGTGTCATCGTGCACGCTGAGCTGTTACGAAGACTACCAGCCCCCCTAGCCAAGTTACGACCGTTTCGTTTCAATTCTCTTGCGTCGAACGCCTCGAGTCGCCCACGCCTCCGATTCCTTTGTTCTGACCACAAAGGAACCGGAGGCGCAACTGACTTGAGGTGTTTGGCGCAAGAGAATTGAAATGAAACGGTTGTAACTTGGCTAGGCCTACATGTATTGTGCAAACCTTCTTTTTAATGGACAAGTCGTCTTAAGCTATCTTTCCCAACGACTTGTCAAATCAGCACGCACTAGCTGGATTTCCATTACATACTCATAGTTAGCAATCTTTCACCTAAACATTGATATATTAAAATATACTTTATTAAATTGTGGCCAGGTTTATTTCAAAGCTATCCAGGAATGCTAAGTTAAGAGGGGTCTTCTCCAATTGCCTATCATCAACTTCGGACACGATATAAAAACTTGTTGATTCATCTAACGCAATCCAACGCGATGTTTGGTTAAAAGGCAACGTGAAAAAGAGACATAACGCCTGAAAAATTTCTTAAATGTTTTTGAGAAAAATTGCCGTCATTCAGAATCTCAATTGAACGTGCAAAGCTTCTATAGACGTAATTTTTATATCTTTAATTTGAACACATTAAGCAGGGCCAAAGTCTACGTACAATAGCAGATTTTTACTGGATTAGTTTTACAGAAAATTTGATTTCTATATTAAGCCCAGATAATGTCCACAAGATATCTGTGTATCCAAAATATGTGGAGAAAGATATGTAATAGCGTCATAATCACATAAGAACGGTTGTGTGAAAATGTACCTTAGGTTAGTCACTCTTAAGACCTATCGTGTTATTACTTTGCAGAGTCGTGCGAAAATAGAATTTGTGACAACCGAGAGTATCACTAGGGACGCCTGTACGTATGGCTATGAAAATGTATTAAAACGACTACTAATAATAGATGATGGGGCCGAATGGTTCTGGAGGGAACACTTACCGGAAGACTCAGCGTTAGTAGACCTATTGACCAGTGAATACCTACCTTACCTACTACTACCTTACCTTTACATACTTTTGCTGACGTGCGGGAAAGGGGTTTTTTTTATTGTAGATAAAATCATCCAATGACAAATCCCGCCCTTAAGCGGAGCGGGAAGTAGTGTCAAACTCTTACTGACTAAAAATCTACCCCGTTCCTTCGTTGCCTATGGTGCCAGGGCTGAGTCTTCCTTTCAGAAGCCGACCCATGACCCCAGTAGGCTTTGACCCTGCCTGCCTTCAGCTAGCAGGCTGGGCCTCTACGGTTTGTTGACAGCTCCTTGAGGCACGCGGGAACAGTACGCGCCATCGACGACTTGGGCTCGGTCCGGTCGTTTACCGGACGATCGGACAGCGAGCCATTATACCATACCCATTGCTCGCCATCCGCAAGCCCGCGCCTACGGTGGCCGGAAATCGGGATCGGAATCCTGGCGGCGGCTGAGCCGAGCGCCCCGTTGCCTCTTCCTGATGCGGTCGGCCTCCTCCTTTACTAGCATTACTGCTTCGCAGAAGGAGGCGATCGCCTGCCATCCCTTCTCACTCCGGACCATGGCCTGAACCAAGGCCCGACGAGAGAGATCGCTGCCATCGATGGGAAGGGGGGGATAATATTTGCCAAAAATCTGCTTACGTAATACTTGAACGACCCCATAGTGGTTTCACCGAAAACCGAATAATATTATGGTTATGTTTTTACCGAACCGTATATAGTGCCGGATAGTTAAGTTCTCCTTCAATTCCTAGTTCCATAGTTTTACCGTGCAAAACAACTTTTCTTTTCCAAGGCAGGAAATGTGTATCAGGAGAAAACAAATAGGCTTTTGCGAGATAGAGCTTGGATAGTTGTCTCGTCCAGCTGAAAACTCTTTCTTCTTGCATCACAATCTATCGCTGCTTCATTAAAAATATTAAATTTTAATTACAATTGTTCTTGATTTATCCATGTTAAAATTTATTAGTGCCATAGTTGAGAAAACAAAATAGTTCACTCATTATGCATATGAAAACTTTTCTTATTACAATATGGTTACTAAAATATGAGATTCTTTTAATTTATTTTGCCCTAAAGGCTGATTTACAACGATCCATTAAACCGAATATATTCGGCCAAATTCGAATATCTCAAATTCTGGCGAATACCGAATATAAAAAGAATATTCGGCGCATCTCCAGTAGAAACCTTTTTCCCACGCGCCTCAAGGAGTTGTCAGAAAAATGTAGGGGCCCAGCAGGACCGAAGCCTACTGGGGCCAAAGGTTATGTGAAAATGTCACCCGGGGCCCTAGGACAAAGGCAATGAATGGAGCAGGGTAGGTTTTTAGTCAGTAAGAGTCTGACACTATTTCCTACCCCACCCAAGGGCGGGATTTGTCATTAGATGATTTTACCTACCACGAAATAAAAATAAATGTCATAAAAATTAGTAACCTTTAAAAACTTTCTAGTTATGATTAACAGTGTGTCTTAAGCTGTTTTAAGACATAAATTGGCTGGTAAAACTAATGTCTGCACTACTAAAGTTTGATTTACTGCTTTGCTTATTATATCTGCAAGGCATACCCTGACTTTGTAGCCCACACCGAAAGGCATTCCACTATCCTCTGGTACTCCGTGCAAGTTCCGTTGTGATATTACACAGGTTGACTGTAAATATATCATACGTAAGGATAGTATACATGTGTACGTTAGTGAAGAAATTCTAATACGTATTGTTTAGTGTGCTGTGCTATTCAATTTGACTGTATGTATCTTTTTTTTTTCATTAGTCTATATTGTGTGTGCTGGGCAAAGGCCATTCCCTTCTCCTTCTAAACTTCTGTATCTTGAGCGATAAAATCAAATGAAATAAAAAAATAAAAAACAATCACATGCTCTTTTAAATTGACAAATTGTCGGTCAGTCAAAAAAGTGAAACTTCAAAAGCGTAGATCTTTATGTGGAAGGACGAGCAAGAAACTCTATGAATACTCTTTTAAATCATGTTATGAGTTACAAAAATCTCGGGCCATGTTTGCCCTGTAAACGTAATGATAAACATATTTGTTCTTCAAGAACAATACTTTACGCTCCGGACCGACTGCGGGCGTCGCGCACCTGTGCCATACGGTGCCTATTTGTGGCCCCTCCGCCACGTACTCTAACTGCTCGAAATGCCCCTACAGCCCAGGCGCTCAATCTACTGAACGCCCTGATTGCTCAGGAACCTGAATTCGACATTTTTTGATTTCAAAGAAATGATAAATGTCTGTATATTTTTTTTTATTTGTAGATTGTTGGCTTGCTATACGCTTTGGTGAATACTATAAGTATAGCAAACAATTGATAAATAAATAAGTTCCTACAGTATATTAACCATTTCTTATTATTTTTTTTAATTTTTTTTTTTATTTTTTTTTTTTTACGGTAGGTAAAATCATCCAATGACAAATCCCGCCCTTGGGCGGAGCGGGAAATAGTGTCAGACTCTTACTGACTAAAAACCTACCCTGTTCCTTCCCTGCCTTGATTCCAGGGCCCTGGTATGCATTTTAATACCTTCCCAGAGCCCCAGACTAGGCCTCGACCCTACTGGGCCCCTACGGTTTGCTGACAACTCCTTGAGGCGCACGGGAACAGTGCGCGCCGTAAACGACTTGGGCTCGGTCCGGTCTGTTACCGGACAAACGGACAGCGAGCTACCCATTGCCCGCCGTCCGCAAGCCCGCGTCTACGGTGGCCGGAAATTTGGATCGGAGTTACGGCGGCGGCTGCGGCGTGAACGCCGTTGCCTGTTACGGTCAGCCTCCTCCTTTGCTAGCATTACTGCTTCGCAGAAGGAGGCGACCGCCTGCCACTCCTCCTCGCTCCTGAGCATGGCTTGAACCAAGCCCCGGCGCGAGAGATCGCCTCCGATTGCCCCCACGAGGACACGGCGATGCTCTTCCCAAGCAGGGCACACCTCTACCGTGTGCTCCACCGTGTCCACCGGGCATTCCGCACAGTGACGACACCCGGGCGTCACCTCCGCACGGATCTTGTACAGGTACGGCCCGAACTTGCCATGTTCGGTTAGTACCTGCGCCATGCGGAAGGTTACGACGCCGTGAGGCCTTTCCAGCCACGCCTCAAAGAGGGGCCTTACCGCCTCGATCAACCATTTCTTATTATGGATATCTTACAATAATGATATAATAACGTTAACGCTTGAACGATTTGAATAGCTTTTAACCGACTTCGAATAGAAGGAGTTTTTATATTCGGCTGTATGTGTTTTATTTTATGCATGTTCACCGATTTATCGGTTAATTGTGAACCTATTTTGAAAATTTTTGCTTTGATCAGACCATGTACGAGTAGAACGGAACTCTTTATAGAATCTTAGCAGAATTGTCGTAACAAGTAAAATTGCTTTGTTTATACGGGTGGTCGGTGATTGACTGAAGGAAGAAGGGAAAAGGGTGTAGGGAGAAAATGTGTTGTACCTACTCCAAATGATAAGATAGATAGATAAGAGCAGGAAGACAATCATGATGATAGTATTTTTAAAGTGTGCAATAAACAATATAAAATAATTATCTACCTTTTAAATAAATATGTAGGTCTTTACCTATGAAATTGCTGTTTTTTTTTAAAGGGGATGCTTTGAAGTTCTCTGATATTACATAAAACACAAAATACAAAAACATTAAATACCTAATTTCAAAAAAGAATAACGTACCTTCACTACATATATAAAACAAAGTCGCTTCCCGCTGTCTGTCCCTATGTATGTTTAGATCTTTAAAACTACGCAACGGATTTTGATGCGGATTTTTTTAATAGAATTTTATTTTCAAGAGGAAGTTTTATATGATATATAATACATGCATAATATATTTAACATCACAATTGCATTCGTGCGAAGGTGGGGCGGATCGCTATAATATTCCACACTTTCCCACAACGCCATCTAGTCTCAAACTAAGCAGAGCTTGAGCTATGAGTACTAGATAAGTTATAAGCATACATAAATATTTCTAAATACATACCTAAATAGATAAATTACACCCAGACACAGGACAAATGATCGTGCTCATCACACAAACATTTGTCTTGGGTACAAACAAACCCACGACCTCCGGTACAGCAATCAGGGTCACTAACCTAGACCTACAGGCCAGTCATGTCGCAACAAAGAGAAAATAGCCTTCCTTTCTGCCACCCAAACTACCTCACACATTAAATATGAATTGAATACCCGTACATGACCCCCTGTTGTTCTACCAACACTAGCAAGCAACATTTCGCAAACTGAGACCTGTTGCTCAAACATTTACATCGAGTCGGGTCCAGACTCCGTAGTTCCAGAGTGCTGGAGAGTAATCCAGAAGTCATGTGCTCGAGTGCTTGAATTATGGACTTGAGCACTGGACGCCTCGGGCTTGGAAGTTACGCACTGGGTTGAGTAAACGCGGCGAGTAAAATAAAACAAAAAATAAAGTTTTATCACTCACACTATACTTAAAGGTGAAAGTTTATGAGTGTATGCGCTCATAACAGCTGATCGAATTTTGATGAAACTTGGTACGCGGATAAACCATATTTTGGAATTCTGTTTATTCCGAGAATATATTCCCATTTGCATTGCATTGCATCAACCTTATAATATTCTCATTGAATTAAAACCATTTACTCATGTCAGCGGTTCCTTGAAACTATCAAAAAATTATTCTTCTAAATTAACAAAAATACGGCTGTTTAAGTTGCAAAAACATGTATATTTCGGCACTCTCAAAGGAATCAAAATTCATTGCTCCCCGTTCCCGTAGGTTCCCGTTGGCCTAGATCCCTGAAATTTAGCATGAAGCAAGCTTATAACACAAATATATGAATTAATCTGAAAACTGCAAATCTGTAGATTAGTATGTTACAAAATAATATTTTTTATCTTTTTTATAAAAATATTTCTATTCTATTCTATCAACGATTTCGTCCGCGCGAAAGTAGAAAATAGTAATAAATCCCGGGAGAAAGGTATCCTATGTGATATTTGAAGAAGTAACAAACATACGCACACACACAAATTCATAAACTTTTGCCTTAACAATTTTTATTTAGCCTGATATTTTTTGACTTTTCTAGACGCTCTTATAACTCTTTATTACCGAGCAAAAGCCGCAGCGACTTCCTCGGCCAGTGCGTGCTGACGTTAATGTTTAACACTATAGCATGCCCAGTGCGTTTGTAACAAATTCATGGTGTCGCTCGTCGTCTGACCTTTTACGGCGCCGCTAACTGCTTGAATTTCATATTACGGTATAATAGCTTTCAGCTTGTTTGCAGGTTATTCACATAATTTGGTGCTTATAGCTAAAATACTACTATACAACTTCTGGTACACTGGTCCGCCGTGTCCTCGTGGAAGCGACCGGACCCTGGTTCCGACCATAGTCCGAAGAGAGAAGAGAGAAGGAATGGCAAGTGGTCTCCTCCTTCTGCTAATAGTAACGGTAGCAAAAGACACTGCCGTAGGCATGAGGAAATGGGCATCATTACGCCACAGTTCCGCGACTCGGGACACCAGCCACGGTAGGCGCAGGCTTGTGCACGGTGAGCAATGGGTAACTCCTCTTCCAGACGTTCGGTAACCGTCCGGACTGAACCAAGTGGTTGACTGTGAACTGTTCTACGTATTCCTCAAAGAGATTTAAATTAATATAAATATAATTGCGTGATCGAATAAAGAATGAAGATATCCGCAAGAGAACCAAGATTTCCGGCATAGCACAAAGAATCGCCAAACTTAAGTGACAATGGGCTGGTCATATTGCATGCAGAACAGATGGCCATTGGGGCCGAAAAGTTCTAGAGTGGCTACTGTTTACCGGAAGACGCAGCGTTGGAAGGCCTCCCACAAGGTGGACCGATATCCTGATCAGGGTCGCTGGAGTCCGATGGATGCGAGACGCACAGGACCGGTCATTGTGGAGGCATATGTCCAACAGAACAATTTGCCTGCTGCGGTTTTCCGATCCAATTATAATTTAGGCGTCTTCAAGGCTAGAGTGAATAGGCTCTTAATAAACTAGTGCGCTTTACCATCAACGATTGCATCACTGCTTACCATCAGGTAGGATTGCAGTCAAGTGCTAGTTTATAAAAAATGCTGCTGAAATGATGATGATAATGATACTATAAAATAAAGGCTATCTTTATTTTTAGATTATGACTTAGGCAACGTAATACCAGTAGTCAGTTCACCCACAAAATCTTCAATATTTACGCGGACGTAGTCGCTGATGAAAGGTAGCTTCTCTATAGAAAAAACCTACACCCATTCAAGCCTTAGGTTACCTTCGCATGGCATTCTTCAGAGTTTTGATCGACTCAGCGCACATACATAAAAGTTGTAAAAATGATAACGCGTTCTGGGGACCGTATTCTGAAGTTATGCGATTCTTTGAAGATCGTATACGACTTTCAAAGACACTGTTTGAAAGACAGATAGCAAAACATACTTCCAAATAGTTTATTTTAACTTAGACAATTTATCTTTAATGTCCAATGTACTGTACACTCAATAAACTTTATTGCTAAAAAATCTAACAATATACGTAGGGTTATTTACATGACTAATAAGTGTGTATCAATACTTAACTACAAAAAAAAGTATAAAACTAAAACCCGACCACGACAAAAAAAAATTGTTCGTAGTCGGGTTTTAGTTTTTACTCTTTTTTTTTATTTAAACTATTTTGGTGTTCAAACACTGTGCTTCTACACGAATTTTTTCAAATTTTTTGACCGATTGAGGGCGCCACATTGAATTTTGATAGTAATATTTTTGATAAGCACAAGTGAAGCCCTTTCAAATGATATCAAATACGGTGTATTTTATACTACCTAACGTCTTTTTTAACGCATGACTTTTTATCCACTTTAGATTTGAACAATATATTGGAAATGTACAAGTGAAGTCCTTTCAAATAATACCAAACATGACGTGTTTATCTAATTTTTTTAGTAAAACAATACTTTTTGTCCACTAGAGGGCGCCACATTGAATTTCTGTGATATTTTTTTTATAAGTACAAGTGAAGCCTTTTCAAATGATATCAAACACGGTGTATTTATCTTAACTTTTTTTTAACACATGCCTTTTTGTCCGCTAGAGGGCGTTAGTTCAAATTCGAATAATATTTTGATAATCTACCTTTCAAATGATACCAAACACGGCATATTTATCTCATTTTTATTCTTTTACACATTACTTTTTGTCCACTAGAGGGCGCCACATCGATTTTTGTGACACGTTACGTAGCCTATGTTCAGCGGACGAATAAGACGGTTCTAACGATACCTCATAAGTCGAGTTCCGATAAGTAGATTAGGAGCTATGAGGGAACAGATGAACATACTCACTTACATACATAGCCGGTCAAAATCATAACCCTCCTTTGGCTTTGCTGTAGTCGGGTAGAAAAAACTAAATACTTTATGAAACACAATAAAATAAGGCGTTAGAGTACCCTTCCTGCTGCTCAAGCAGCAGGAAGGGTACTCTTATCAAAGTTTATCAAAACTAACAGCTGATAGTTGACTATCAGCTGTCAGTTTTGATAAACTAGTGCGCCTCACCATTAACGAATGCATCACTGCTTACCATCAGGTGGGATCGTAGCCAAGCACTACTAAATCCTATGACATGAATTCGTTTAGATACACGTGCATGTAAACTCAAATACTGAAGTCCCGGAACAACTGCTATCTGGCCACGGCTGTACAAATGTTTATGTTGTATAGGAACCGAACCACCGACTCGCAGAGCAACAGTCTATCGCTCAATCAGTGCGCCAAATGTGCCGTCAACATTTAACTTTCATTCATGAATCATTATTGTACAGTGAACACGAAAATGCTGAAAAACGGGTAGGTACAGCATAATATTTGTCATACCACTGGAAGTTCCACAATTTCCTACCCCTGAGTCATCAAAGAATGTGTCACAAATATTTGGAAACTTTATGAGTCCAGTAATAGAATAGTTAATTAGAATGAGTCACAAGTCTTTAGGGAATTCGTAACCTTCGTTCAATAAACTTATATATTTCGTGAGTTTGTCGAGTTACTTTTATCTATTGGGACAGTCCAGAACTATTAGATATAGTTACATTACTAAAACGATGGGTAACCTCAATATCAACTGTGCGCCATTTGTAGAAACTTTTTCATCTGGACCAGGGGCTCTGTCCGGTCGATTACCGGACTGCTAGACGGCGAGCTACCCATTGCTCGACGTGATTTTTTATTTTTAACGACGTTTTATTTTTTACTATACTAATACAAGTACTGGTTGTACTGGTTAGCTGGTAGAAAACGCCAAAGGCATTCAGCCTCTATATCTTTATGTGCATAAAATGTTAAATAACTGAATAAGTACTAATATAAGTATCAATCTATACTAATACTAGTCTCTGCCAGTAGCTTCGCTCGCGTTAAGGTAAGTTTATCCGTACAAACTTTAGACAGGCGTTTCATCCCCTTAAGTTTTTTTTTTTTTTTTAATATTATTCATAGGCTCGCATTTAACCACTAAGTTCTGAATTTTTAAAATCCTTTCTTATTTCTCGCCTACGTTACAAGAGCAAACCTTCACGCTCCTAGGGTGTGTTTAATATCGTGCGGATTTCATTACGCATGCGGGATTGCTCCACACGCGTAGCCCCCGCAAATATCCTTTTCAAAAAAGTTTATTGTAATTTGTGGGCTACGTATGTGGGATGATCGGGCAATAGCCCCATAGCAGCATGCGGAGCAATTCCGCATGCGTATTGAAATCCGCATGATATTAAAAACACCCCTAGTCCTAGTGGTTTTGGCTGTGCGTTGATACGTCAGCCACTTATTTCTCCTTTTATATGTATCACATAGTAAAAAAGAAAGGCGTGAAGGTCGCTCCCTCGCGTTTGCACGTGCGGCCTCCTCCTTTGCTAGCATTACTGTTTCGCAGAAGAAGGCGACCGCCTGCTTGAGGTGTGTAATCATCAAATGACTTCTTCCGTCCAAGGGTGGAATTTTTACTGACTAAAACCACTTTCTTTCAGTTTTCGCATTCTAGAATCATGGATAGATAGATATACTCTCTCTCTTTTTCTTCTCCTCTAAGTACTTCTTTCTTTCTCTGTTTTCCCTTGATACAAGCTGTTACCATTCCATTATTAGATTACCATCTTCAGAACTGATTTTTCGAGTAGTTGCCCACAATACGTCCCCCTCAACAGCGACGTTTGGAATATGCAACGTACTGAGTTTCCATGTGAACGGTTCCGCTCAAAAGATGGCCGGAGATGACGTCACAGATATTTATGCTTCAGAGATTCGCGCCGATGAAATTCAACGAATAGATATGTGTGTTAATTTAAAGTTGAATTTCAGATTTTTTTGTGCTTGGGAATAACATACCTTTAGGCTTTTGGCTGCAATAAATCAAAACTGTCACCATTGAAATCTCCTACTGAGGTCACGGCTTCTGAAAGGAAGGCTCAGCCCCGGTACGATAGGCAAAGAAAGAATGGGGTAAGTTTTTAGTCAGTAAGAGTCTGACACTATTTCCCGCTCCGTCCAAGGGCGGGATTTGTCATTAGATGATTTTACCTACCATAAAAAACACCATTGAAATCTCATTATTATTATTTAACATTAATATCCTGGAGGTCCTCCACACAGATGCATATTTTTTTTTTAACTTTGCCCCGTAGTATAAATTACTCATGTATCGTGGACGCGTACACACACACGCGCGCACAGACCCGAAACAACGATCTGTAGGCCATACAAATATTTGCTCCATGCGGGTATCGAACCAGCGACACGCTTACAGAAGTCAATTGCTTATTCTACATTTTTTAAAACACACTCATAACAAAACAAGGCAGTTGGCTCTACTTTAATTTTTAATGCAATCAACCCCCACACACGCAAAGCAAACTGCACAAAAGTTATGTTTGTTTTCAAAATCAATTTCTGTGTAAACGAATTACTCGGAGCAAAGTTAGAATTTTCCGTCATATTGGCGGGAACTTGTACTCGTATGTTATAGTTGGTAACTGTATCGGAACAGCCAACTACATACAAACTCATTAATATTAACTATCCTCTTTGCTTTATGGTAATCTCGCGTTACCATAAAGAAATTTAAGTCGGCAGTTACTTGAGAGTGGAGGGAAATATACTTAGATTCTGTTCGGAAAACTTGGAATTTCGAAAAAGGAATCAAACTATTTAGCTGTCTACAAATTATTATTTTAAAAATACAACAGATATGACCATATGATCTAAGATCCAGTAGAAGAACTATTTTTCCTCATCTGTTATTTGATAAGGATAAGTATTGTATGCTAGATAATACATTTATTGATACACTGCGAATAGGTTGCCTAGCCAAATCTGGTGCCGAAGATGTTATACAATTAAATTGGTTACAATATTTTTTCACCAACTACCCGATATGTTTTTTTAAGAAAATCGTGCATCATCTGAAAGAATGTGCTCCAGGGAACTAAAAAATAATTTTGGCACGTGTTACAGTTTTTTCGAAAAAACGACCCTAAGGAAGCGTTTTTCAAGGATCTTTTTTTATAATTTATCTACTATATTTAATTTACCTTACTCTACCCTAATCTACTGTAGTAGACACTAATCTACAATGAAATAACTATGTATGATAAAATAATGAACCATTTGCTGAGTTTATATATCGGCTCGCTATCCTCACTAGAACACGTCTTCACTCTGCGGCGGTGGGACGCAGACTGACCCCTCCCACCCCGCACCCTGCGTGGAGTGTAGGAACGAGACGACAGATGTTTGACAGTGTGTGTGTGGTTGTATGGTTGTGCGTGTAAATTGATAAAATAAAATATAACTGGTGTACAAGTTTTATAAAAAAAAAACCGCGTACATCGAAGGACTGGACAATTGGCTTGCTACGGTCGTCCCGTCCGATAATAATAGTTCAGGTGTCTTCAAGGCTAGAGTGCATAGGCTCTTAATAAACTGTAGTGCTCCTTACCATTTTTTTTTAATTTTTTTTTCACTTTAACAAAAACGGCTATCCGCCAATTACATTAGTTAAAGACGTAAACACAAAAACTCACACACTCACCTCACAGAACTCCAGACATACTGACATGATCGTCTTCCATTCATCCGCGAACACATCACAGTCAGGGTGCGTGTCCAAAAGATTGTTGAGCGCAGAGAGAGTGCGGGGGATCAGGGACAGGAGACTGGGCTCGCGCCACAGTGTGACTCGCAGGCACAGAGAATAAGCTATGTTTCCTGACGCGGCTATATTTGACTGGGGCACAAAGTTGAGACACCTCGGCATGCAGCTCAGTAGTATCAACGATTGCATCACTGCTTACCATTGGGTAGAATCGCAGTCAAGAACTTTTTCGATGCCCTATGAGTTCTTTTTCTACCCTTTTGTGTACATTATTATGTTTAGTTTAAGCTATAATATTTATTAGTTTAGATCGTTGCGTACTTACTATCTACAGTTCATTGGCCTCGCTCAGCTAACATTTACTCAAAGAAATTAATTTCGTACATGCGTAGATTAATTCGAGTTTAAAAAAGCACTATATTTTTTAATTTCCTCTTTACAAATCGATAGTGTTTCATGAACCTAATCGACCCTCCGTGGGATTAGAACGACCAAAATGTAACAATGAATTTGTATACACGTAAATAAACTTTTTTACCCAGTCTTTTTTTTAGCTAAATGGTGTAAAATTTTATGGTTGTATTCGCTAAGAAAAATCTTGTTCCCATTAATTCAGTTTATGCTTTGTCCAGAACTAGTCTATTAAAAAAAAATCGCGCGAGCAAAGTACCAGTCATGTATTTATATGCACTGACACGATGAATAACGCTATCTTTTTTTACTGACGTCATAAAATATGTTGCCCGATTACATATTCCTAAACAAAAAGCGATCTCCATTCCTATTTTATATTCATACATTTTTTATTTGATTTTTTTCAATATTCTACTAGATTGGACGTCAAAAATGTTAACTACCTGTCAGCACTATTTTGTTTGTTCCTTATTTTTTATTTTATTTATGCTGCATAGCCGATTTTATTCACGAATAAATAATATTATTTAGAATTTCGCTAAATTTTAGAATTGGTTTTGTTATTTATATACAGTACTGAGTATCGTTTTACATTTACTATGACAGATACTGTTGTTAGAGACTGACCAACTTAAGAGTGCCCAACCCAAACAATCGCCCTTACGTGATTATGACGTTTATACGCATCTTTCTCTAGATACTTTGGAAACACAGATATCTTACGGATATTTTGTGTAAAACTAATCCAGTAAAGATCTCTCAAATCTGCTATTTTGCGTAAATTTTGGCCCTTCATAATGTACCTACTAATAAATTAACCTTGCAAATTTAATAAAAATTCTGAATGAATTAAAAAAAATAAAAAATAAATTGCTTAAAAAAGACACGTTTTTACTGGAACAATGTTTGTGGAATTCGAAATTCAGAATCACCGAATGTCAGCAGAGCGTTCAGGCGTTATCTATAAATCTGTTTGCGATGTCACTTTATCAAACATTGATGAAATAACAAGGTTTTAAACCATGCTCACGTTGACGATATACGGATCGGGAAGGGACCTCTTTACCACAGGACAGTATTCCTAAGACGGGTCATATGAAAGTAGAAAAAAGAAGTCTTTAGAAAATAATTTTAATAATTGAAAAATAGTTCTGTTCGAGTCAAAGCTTCAAAAACTTGAGCATCGTCGTGAAGTTGCTAGCCTGTCAGTTTCTTACCGGTTACATTTTGAGGACTGTACGTCTCGAATTAAGTTATGCAATCTCATAACTTAATTCTGTTAAAACCGATCCACCATCAGTTCACCAGGAGTATGGCGATGCGCTGACAGGACATGGTGAACTTTTAGGTGGAAAGCACTCAATGACATCTCCCACTTCAGGCGTGCTGCATCGTCGACCACATCAGTTCTTCCTATCAATTGAGACATTAATCAAGCGGGTTACTATCATAGTAAAAAAACAGGGCAAGTGCGAGTCGGATTCGCGCACTGAGAGGTCTTTAAAAACTTACCTATGAAAACAGTTCAATTCCCGAATTGTGTTACGAAAAAGTTTTTCTGAATCGCAATTATATTTTTTTGTGACGTAAAGTTTTCAGATTATTGCTCTGATTAGCTTGGGACTAGTCGGCGTTGTGTGATAGTTGTGAAATATTATATTATTATTATTATTTTCCATACTTGTGCTATAAGACCTTGCTTCATGCCTTTCCGGGTTCTAGGGCAACGGTAAGTATGCCTATGGATTTTGAGTCCCTTGAGAGTGTCGAAATATGCGTTTTTGGGACATAATCTGTCGAACCCTTTTTTTTTCCTTACCTTAAAATCTGATTTTTCCGCAGACCTGAGTAAGTATATGGTTTTAATTTCAACACGGTTCCTCCACGCGCTCCCAAGATAAAGGATCATTTTTTTATACACCGTTAAATTTTGGTCGTTTTCATCCCGTGGAGGGTCGATTCGGTACATGAAATACTTAATACGAGTACGATTTGTAAAGATAAAATTAAAAAATAAAGTACTATTTTCTAAAACTCGAATTAATATACGTATGTATGAAATGAATTTCTTTAAGTAAACGAGTCAATGACCTTATAGGTAGCTGTTGGTCGTTGCGTACTAACTACCTACAATTCCTTGGCCTCGCTCAGCTGACTTAAAGTAATTAATTTCGTACATGCGTATATTAATTCGAGTTTTAGAAAAAAGTACTTTATTTTTTTATTTTACCTTTACAAATCGATAGTGTTTCATGTACCGAATCGACCCTCTACGGGATTAAAATGACTAAAATTTAACGGTGTTTAAACTAGTGCTTGACTGCGATCCCACCTCATGGTAAGCAGTGATGCAATCGTTGATGCTGCGGCGGCAGACAAACAGACAAGTGGACAAAAATGAACTTTTATGGGTTCCATTTTTTCCTTTTGAGGAATCCTAAAAAGGTGAACAGAAATGATATTGTCAAAAAAAATTGCACTAATCTTCAATAAATCTGTATGCTGAATATTCACTACTAATCATTGGTTTAAGATAACAAAAAGCAACTTCATCTCAATCTTCCATCCCTTACAAATCCAATTTAAAATTTAAAACAATTTTACATAGTATAATAGAATAGTGTTTCACTCATTCTTATGTAAATGTTTGTAACGGACATTTTAAACTTATAATTTATTCAGGAAATTGCTTTAGAACGAAGTTTGTAAACTCAGGGCGGTGTCTTTGAAGTTGTCGTAAGCGGTTCAACTTTAGCACTTGAAGATTTATGAATATATCTTGCTAGTTGTTGCCCTCGACGGTGGTTGCGCGAAACTTTAGCCTCACCTTGGGAATTACATTTCGAAAATCGTTCTTTTTTTTTACTTTTACTGGATAAAATTAAACTGTTTCCCTTCAGTTACTGTCTATGTTCTAGGACGTTGAGTGTTCTTTTCAGTTTCGTGTGGCATCAGCTGGCCTTGGCTCTGCTGGGCCCCAGTTTTGCTTACATTTTTTTGCGGTGCACGTGGAACACTACACACCGCCGACAACTAAGGTGCGGTCCTGACGGCTACCGGACTGATGGACCAAATACTACCCATTGCTTGTCGAACCAAGCCCGCGCCTACGGTAGCCATGGATCGCCCTGCGACTCCATACACCCTAGGTGTTTCCTGTAGCGGTGGCTGCGGTTTGAGATGTACATTCATTCACGACTGCTGCCATCTTCTTTGCTAGCATTACCGCTTTGCAGAAAGAAGCGACCGTTATCTGTTGCTTCAAACCATGACAAGAAACAAGCCCGGCACGAAAAGTCACCGCCTCCTGTCGCCACTTATGTGGTACCTAACCAACTTGGTTAAATACCACATAACTCCATCATTTATACTCGGATTTAAAACTAATAGGAAACTGTCAGGATCGCAACTCAGCGCGCATGCTCAAGACTTTGCAGTTTTTACTCAAAGACTGTATCATTAGTGATTACCTTCTTGGCTTGCTTCTCAATAGGCTCGCTGCTTGCTAGTAATAATAACAACAAAACCTGTCGATTTACATTGTTGGTGTGTAATTGTTATTTCTACCTATCTGATTATATTATTATTATCATTCGTTTCTTTCTAGCCTTGAGAGATTGATACAGGGTGCGAACTTATTATCTGATTTAAATAATTATGATTATAATTGGTTGCGCCAATTTGCTATGATCCGCGACTTTGTTTTTTGTAATTTATTTTTTTGGCCTAGCAATCCTATCCCTACCGTTTCCGCTTCCCGCACGACCTCTTGAAGAAATGATTTGACATTGACGTTTGTGCATCGAGTGAATGTGACCGCACCCCTAACCGCGCCCGCTCGAAATTACAAGAAAATTGACTATTTTCGTGATCCAACCATTCAGAACTCAACAGTGGTGCAGTGTAGTGCAAAACAGGACCTGGCAGTGATTTAAATGTCCGAAGACGAGGATCGGCCGGTGCCACGTGCAACCTTCGAAGTCTAAAGGTCAGTGCTCCTTCCCAATACATTTATTCCATGCCAGGCGCAGTATCTGCATATTGTTAACAAACCTTAGATCGCTTTTTAAACCTACAGTCCACATCAAGCAAATTAGCGCATCCATTACTTTTGGTCCTACGAGCAGGATCGTGAATCATTTTCTTGTAATTTCGCAATATAGTATTTGTTCCATAGGGAATAAACGCAACGCGCCTGTTTACCTAGATATAATAGTAGAAAACCCGCATCTAGGCATTTAGGCAACTATACGTTATTTCGCTCGTATAGTTAAAGAGTCATTGTTAATTACGGTACCTACGCCGTCAACCGCACCGCATAATTATAGTTAGCTACGTAAATATCAGCGTAGATATAAATCGATCGCATTCTTTTTCTCGACAAAATTCATTCGACCATCCTACAAATTGCATGTAGGTAGACGCATTTCAAAAATACCCGTTCATTGTTGAGTGAATATTTGTAGGAAACGGATAAACCATAGATTATATAGACAGGTTATTCCGTTCGTTCGCCGTTCGCTTTGTTGTTTACAATACTACCATATTGTTATCTGATAATTATCGCTTACTTAATAATTCGTTAAGTGTTTGTTTGAGTGTATAGTGTGAATATATCAAAACAAGATGTCTCTTAAGGGAACCAAGGTTAGTACTGATTTAAAGGTTCAGTTAAAGCTTTTATACGCTGAAAGGGACTCACAGTTTTCACGTGTTCAATCAATTTGTGATAAATCTTTGCAAACCTCGGATCTGGCGATTAGAGATGCTTTCTTGTGTTCGTTGGAAACTTTAGATAGTTTGCGCGAGGATTTTAAATCTACAATTAAGGATATAAACATTTTAGAGTTGGAGTTAAATCCTGATTACTGTGTGAGTTATCAGGCATTGTCGTCCTTTGATGACTTGTATTGTCGTATCAAACGTATTGCTAGGAGTTTAGAGACTCCCCCCCCCCGCGAGTGGTTTATCCAACCCTCCTCGCGAACGCCCACGATTGCCGCCAATTCAAATACCTGAATTTAATGGTGACATTCGAAATTGGAATTTATTTATAGATAGTTTCGAAAATATAATACATAGGAACACATCGCTGACAGATCACGAGAGATTGCATTATCTCGTAGAAAAATTGACCGGTAAGGCAAAGGCTGTCTGTGCTGGAATTACGTTTAGCGCTGAAAATTACAATTTAGTTTTGAACACTTTAAAAACAAAATACGAAGATAAGCGATTAGTAGCCACCGCATATTTAGATCAATTATTCGATTTGAAAAGTTTTTCCGTTTGTAACGATCATAATTTAGAGAAGTTTTTAAATATTTTCGCATCATCTGTTCGTGCAGTAAAGAACCTAAAGGTCAATGACCTCTGTGACTTTTTGTTTTTGTATATCGGTTTAAAGAAATTAGATCCTGAAACTGTTCGTCTGTTTGAAACGACTCAGCGCGGTAAAGAAATACCTAAGTTCGAAGATTTAGAATCTTTTATTCGCGACCATATTAAGGTATTGCAGCGCACGTCGGCACGTTATGAAGTCACGAATAGGACAGGTTCCGATCGCCGTATAGACGCGTCATCGAAGTCAGTCAAGACTGTACATACGCTAGTTAATACCGCCTCAACACCTGACTGTTCTCTGTGTAAGGGTAGCCATACACAGCTGTACAAGTGTTCGGAATTTCAGAGATTATCGCCTAGGGATCGTTACAAGTTTGTCCGCACTAATAATTTGTGTTTTAATTGTCTAAGTGACAAACATCTGGTTACGTCATGTAACAGTGGTGTTAGCTGTCGTAAATGTCTAGCTAGACATCATACCTTCTTACATTTTGAGTGTAGTAAGCTGCCATCGCGGCCGCGGCCTGCGCGGACGCGCGACGCTTGTGACGCGCGGCCTGCTGCAAGTGCAAACGACGTAACATTGTGTTCGCTTTCCGCCGCTGGTACTCAAATCACTACCGTTTTACTTGCGACCGCGCAAGTTGTCATTGTAGATGCCTTTGGCAAACCGCACACCGTTCGAGCGCTACTAGATGGCGCTTCCCAGAGTAATTTTATTACTCGGGATTGTTGTCAACGCCTTGGTTTTAGTTTTAATAATTGGTCATCCCGCTCAGAAGTGAAAGGTTTTGGAGGTTTAAAGGCAACCATTCACGGTTCCATTAAAATAATATTTAGTTCACGTTTTAATCGTAATATTTCGTTTGAAATGGATTCGCTAGTCGCAGATAAGATTACGGAACGGTTGCCCACGGTACCGGTTGACACGTCCATGCTGACGGAGTTTAAGAACTTGCAGTTAGCCGACGGAAATTACGCTTTCCCTGGAGATATCGATCTATTGATCGGTGCTTCGATTCTCCCGCATCTCCAGTTATCACGTAAAATTCAAGGTCTTCCGATGTACCCCGCTCCGCACGCACTGGAAACAGTTCTCGGGTTTGTTATAGTTGGTTCCGCACCCGCTTATTTAAATAGTTACTCGACTGTGTCGCACTGTTGCACCGTCGAGCCGCCGCTTGAGTCTACCATCCGCAAGTTCTGGGAGATTGAAGAGGTCAATGTCCCGCCTATTCTCAGCCCAGAGGATCAGGTCACTGAGGAGATTTATACCCGCACGACTACTCGTGATAAAGATGGTCGTTATGTTGTCGCGCTCCCTTTCAAGGGTGATATTTTTTCGCTCGGTGGCTCCCGTGCCTCCGCAGAAAACCCAGCTGATTGTCTCTCACGTGGTTTGCTTCCTGCGCAAATTTTAAATCGTCCGCTTTGGTTTTGTGGCCCTCCCTGGCTTCATGCCGCTCCTAACGAGTGGCCAAGTGCTCCGTTTGGCCCCGCTACTGTTTCAGAGCCACCCGAGGAGAAGAAACATACGCTTGTAGTATCAGTTCCGCGTGAAGAGTCAGTTGTTTTGTTGTTGTCTAATCGAGTCTCGTCTTGGTCGAGACTATTACGCTGTGTAGTTTATGTCCTAAGATTTTTGAGATTATTACCATCGCGTGGTGCTATAATCGCAGCTGATTTGGATAGAGCTGAATCAGTTGTACTTCGAGAGTTGCAGAAATTTTATTTTTCAATAGAATTTCGTAGTTTAGAATCACAAAAACCTTGTAGTCGCGCACTTCAACATTTGAAACCATTTTTGCAAGACGGACTCATTCGTGTCGGTGGCCGTCTGCGAAATGCTAAGTTAGAGTTTGAACAAATGCATCCAGTAGTTCTACCACGCAGGGATCACGTTTTGGATTTGTTGGTGGACTATCACCATAAGGTGAATTGTCACGCTGGTCCCGATTTATTAATGTCCATTCTTCGACAGAAGTACTGGATACTTTCCGCTCGCAATTTGATACGCGCTAGAGTGCACAGATGTGTGCCCTGCTTTAAGCTCCGCCCGCGTTTCAACGCGCCGGAAATGGCCGACCATCGTTCTTGTCGTGTTGTACAGACGGTGAAACCTTTCATACATACTGGGACGGACTATGCTGGACCGTTTAAAGTCACTATTGCCCGTGGTCGTGGTATACGTTCCACAAAGGCATACATTTGCCTATTCGTTTGTATGACAACTCGTGCGGTTCACATAGAGTTAACCAGTGATTTGAGTACGCAGGGTTTTATGTCTGCATTTAAACGATTTTTATCTCGCCGTGGTCCCGTTAAGCGCTTATACTCTGACAACGGCACAAATTATGTTGGAGCGCGACGCAATATTTCGGAATTACATACATTCTTACGCTCCAAGTACTACCAAAGTGAATTCGCCCATGTCTTAGCTGAGAATCGCATTGATTGGTGTTTTAATACGCCAGCGGCTAGTCATTTTGGTGGCAATTGGGAGGCGAATATTAAAAGCCTTAAGTCGCACCTGTTTCGGGTCATAGGCGAACAGATTCTCTCGTACGAGGAGTTGAGCACCGTACTCGCTCAGGTAGAGGCGTTGATGAATACGCGTCCGTTGTGTCGGACTTTGTCTAGTGATCCATCGGAGCCACTAGCGTTGACGCCGGCTCACTTCTTGACGACGACTCCTCTTAAATATTTGCCCGCTTTAGATGTCGAGACTGACAAACTGCAGCTTCACCCGCGTCACGCTCTGCTAGATAGCTTAGTTCAGTCCTTTTGGAAGCGATGGAGGACAGATTATCTGCATACGCTGCAGTCGCGTCAAAAGTGGAACACTCCTTCAGATCCAGTCACAGTCGGTACTGTGGTGATACTGAAGACTGAGAGTGCGCCTCCTCTGCACTGGCCTCTTGGTGTAGTGGAAGAAGTTTTTCCGGGTTCGAACGGAATAACGCGAGTCGTAAAAGTTAAAACCGCAACTGGATCGTACCTGCGTCCGGTTATTCGCCTCTGCCCTCTGCCTAATCAGTAGTAGTGGCATAGTTAGTTATAAGTTGTTTCGCTACCTAGTATTGATAGTTTAGATTAGTAATAGGGTTTAGTTTCGCTTTTGTTTTTTTTCTTTTCTTTGAAGGTAACCCTTCAAACCCGGGGGGAATGGTTGCGCCAATTTGCTATGATCCGCGACTTTGTTTTTTGTAATTTATTTTTTTGGCCTAGCAATCCTATCCCTACCGTTTCCGCTTCCCGCACGACCTCTTGAAGAAATGATTTGACATTGACGTTTGTGCATCGAGTGAATGTGACCGCACCGCTAACCGCGCCCGCTCGAAATTACAAGAAAATTGACTATTTTCGTGATCCAACCATTCAGAACTCAACAGTGGTGCAGTGTAGTGCAAAACAGGACCTGGCAGTGATTTAAATGTGCGAAGACGAGGATCGGCCGGTGCCACGTGCAACCTTCGAAGTCTAAAGGTCAGTGCTCCTTCCCAATACATTTATTCCATGCCAGGCGCAGTATCTGCATATTGTTAACAAACCTTAGATCGCTTTTTAAACCTACAGTCCACATCAAGCAAATTAGCGCATCCAATAATAATATAATAATGATAATATGTATGTATTTAGTAATATATAAGTATGTTTATCAGCTGTCTGGTACCCATAACACAAGCTCTGCTTAGCTTGGGACTAGACGGTGTTGTGTGATAGTTGTGGAAATATTATATTATATATATTATATATTATAATAGGAATGTCCGGATAATCTTGACGTCAATAGAAATGCACTTAGCGCACTGGGTCTGTGATTAGATATTGAATTACTGATAATAAATCACATAATTACTCGATAACTGCTTACTAATATTAGGTACTTACCTAAAACATGGGCACCGTCGCTACGAAAGTCATCAGCGGCCCGGCTGAACGCCTGCCAGAGGGTCATGGCCATTCGGATTATCTGGGGATACCGTACGGTGTCTTGCGAAGCGGCAAGCCTCCTTTCTGGCCTACCACCATGGGAGGCAACAGTCCTTGCACACATGCACGAATTACGCGTGGAGATGCAACGCCGGGGCGAAACTTCGCTGCCACGACAAATCGCGCATGGCGGACTGAGTTCCGGCGGGATCTCATGGTGAAATGGCGAGAGCGATTGTCGCAACCCAGTGCTGGGCACGCCATGATCGAGGCGGTAAGGCCCCTCTTTGAGGCGTGGCTGGAAAGGCCTCACGGCGTCGTCACCTTCCGCTTGGCGCAGGTGCTAACCGAACACAGCAAGTTCGCGAAGTACCTGTACAAGATTCGTGCGGAGATGACGACGAATTTTCACGCTCAAACAACTACTTAAATGAATATTGATGAAAAACGGGTTGGTACACGGGCGGGCGTGAATATTTTATTAACAACTTACACAAATGTTTTTTATCTCAATACAATAACTGGCCTGTTGGTCTAGTGGTTAGGTTAGGCTAGCCCTGACTACCATGCTATGGTCGTGGGTTCAATTCCCACCCAGGACAAAGGTTTTGTGATCAGCACGATCATTTGTTATGTACCTATTTAGAAATATATTACAAGTAAGCTTAGCTTGAGACTAGACGTCGTTGTGCGGTAGTTGTGGAAAAAAAAGTACCACAGCACTCATCATCATCATCATTTCAGCTGAAAGACGTCTACTACTGGACTAAGGCCTCCTCCAAGTGTCGCCACAACGAATGATCCTACGCTTCTCGTAACTATCGGATTCCCGTAAGCGTCACCAGGTCGTCTGAGTAACTTTTGGACGGCCTTCCAAAACATATCGCCACTGCTGTCATTGCCGAGCAAAATAGCCGAGCCCATTACAAATTCAGAGCCCTATATTTAGGCTTTCATTCAACTCCCAAATACTTTCACTTGAGCGCAAATAGATGGCCAAGTTTATTTTAGCTTACCTCCCGTACCTAATGGACCGATAAAAGTAGTTGTGCTCTGATGTGGAAATGCTGTCCTTTTAAGTCAAGTGCCGTGTAACGATGTATTTATGGCACAGATAGCGTACTACATATTGTGTGTCCGATATATTTACGATCTTATGGTGATATTACAGGTTTGTGAACGCAGCCACGGAGTAATTACTAGTTTAGGACAAGGTTTCCAAAAAAGAACGAGTACGGTACAAGTGTGTAACATTGGTGATTACTGCTGAGGTAGTATTTATTTGAACCGCAGACGAGGGTCTTAAGAGAGCCGAGAACAGTAATCATGAATCCTCACATGCATCATACGACGTTTCTCAATACATTTGCGAAAAAAAAAATATTTTAATTAATTATTACGACAATAGTAAAACTAGTAGTAAATTACTAGTATAGGGCAAGGTTTCCAAAAAAAGAACGAGTACGGTACAAGTGTGTAACGTTAGTCATTACTGATGAGGCAGTATTTATTTGAACCGCAGACGGATAGCCCAGAACGGTAATCATCTATCCTCACATGTAACATACGACGTTTCTCAATACACCTGTGAAGAAAAATATTTTAATTAACTATTATTACAACAGTAAAACTAGTAGTAAATTACTAGTATAGGGAAAGGATTCCAAAAAAAAGAAAGAACGAGTATGGTACAAGCAAGTGTGTAACGTTAGTGATTACTGCTGAGGCAGTTTTTATTGGAACGTCTTAAGAGTCAACTCTCTTAAGACGTTCCAATAAAAACTGCCTCAGCAATCATGAATCCTCACAAGTATCATACGACGTTTCTCAATACACTTGTATTTTAATTAACTATTACTACAACAGTAAAACTAGTAGTTTGTGAATATCTTTATAGAGGCCTCTTAAGGCTCTAATTTCGATTTCCTAATCGGATAGTGGTATCGGTTTTTAACGTTAGATATTTTCAAGGTCACAGGCTCCCCCTTTTTTTAACATGGGAAATCATCAAATGACTTCTCCCGGTATTGGTGGAGCGAGAGGCGTGTCAGACTTTTACTAACTATAACCACACTTGTGTTGTTCAGTTGCCCTTTATAGTTTGCTTTTGTTTCATATTTAGAAAATCCCCGCGGTCCTAGCGGGCCTTGGCCCTACTGAGCTATCGCATTCAATCTGAAATCCTGTTAATTTTCAAAATTTATTTGAATTAAGTACACACTCGTCAATATCACAAAATCGTGATATTCGATGTGATATCTAGATAAGACTTATTTTTGGTTCATACATGAGGAAAATTTTTTTTTTTTTAAACACTTAGGAGGAAGGAAAATATTATACAAAATTGTCTAAATAATAATAAATACGTGTAAATATTATCGTTAGCGGTATCATACTTATATTATTATTCTCTTTATTAACTCAATTTACATATTAAATATATTTTTAAATATTTCTTAAAAAAAAAAACACATTAAAAAAAAACATTTAAAAATATAAAAAATAGTGTCCCACCGGTATCGGGAACAGGGTCCAAGCTACGGTCAGGGCATATTATTATTATTATTATTGTATCTAGGCTGGGCTGGCTCATTCTTTGCCCAAAGAATCAGCATTGTAATTCAACGTGGCTGCCAGTCTTCTAGGTAAGTTTCCGGATGACAGCGATGTAGAGGAGTACTTCGACGCCTGAGTGTTTTTGGTGTTTTTGTATTATATTTATACATAGTTATGTCTAGTTTACATTCTTAGTTTACTTTTTTTATCTATGTGTGTACTCATATATGTAAGTTTGGTACTCCCTTAGCCTGTTATAATTTTATCGGGGCCTATAGTAAGTACTCTTAGTACTCTCACTTTCACTTTGCCTTGTATTGTATTGTATCGCCTTTTATTGTATTGTATTGCCTTGTATTGCATTGTATCGCCTTTTATTGTATTGTATTGCCTTGTATTGTATTGTATTTTGGGCTAGTGTCTAGAACTCCACGACTAAAGCGCATATTTTGGGTGCGGGTGATAGTGTTTTATTCGATCCACCCCAGCTCCTAAAAGAAGGCAAGCAGTGACCATTTCATGGAGGGTTCCTTGGTTTCCAGAGTACTTTGCCCAGTATCCAGCGACCACTGCATCAAGCAGTTTAGAAGCAGATGAGCTGCAGTCTCGTCCTTCTCCATGCAGGTTCTGTAGAATGGGCAGAGTAGTTACTCTCATCCTTACAAATATATCTTCAACAAGGACGATGACCAATCTCCATTCTCCATTCAAATCAGCATCAGCCTTATAATGTTCCCACTGCTGGGACTCAGGCCTCCTCCCTCTAGGAATGGGAATGGGCCGTAATCCACAACGCGGACCCAGTGCGGGTTGGTAGATGTCACATGTCTTCGAATTTTTGATTCTAGTACATGCTAGTTTCCTCACGATGTTTTCCTTCACCGTTTTGAGGGTAGTAGTGATGAAATAAATTACACAGAGTAACAGTACAGTAGAAGGTTGGGTTTGAACCCACGACCTACAACTCGTAAGTCGAGGCTGTTACCACTCGGTCACCACTGCTCTCAACTACCTATTTCATCAAAAACCAACACAAATTCAATACCGGAACTTCAATGCAAATGCATTTCCAAAACAACCGGATGTAGGTGTCGCTTGTGAGTGCCACCGGAACATGTGCCCGGAAGTAATTCTTGACAACTGCCCGCTGAACCGGATCTGCACGGATTTACGGATTTCAGATGCGTACACTCAAGCGACTGAAATTCGGATGCGGATGCAGGGTACTATTTTACAGTTTTTTGTAATAAGTGATTCATTTTTAGGATACCGTACTTCAGCCAGTGAAAATGAAACCCTTATAAGATACCATTTCCTTTCACAACTGACATAATATTTTTGTATTTATTAGTATGTACGTATAAATTAGAGTTCCGTACCTCAAAAGGAAAATACGTAACCCTTATAGGATTTTTCAAAGTAACTGAGAACGATTGTACCTCCAACTCTTATGAAATATCAGCAGGAATACCTCAGGGATCAGTTGTGTCAATGAAGCTGTTATTATATATCTAACTGGGACGCTTGACAGGAGCCTCTCCAACTGACGTACCATCCAACCTTCTATTACGTCCAAAGCACGGGCAATCGCCTTTATTCGTTTGGCGAATCGTTTCATCACGATGGAAAATGTAAATTGTCAGGATGAAGAACATCATACCATACGCACGTTTTGCTATAAGCCATAATTGTTAGAAAAATAGTATACATGAACAAAACTTCAGAATACCTATACTATTTTATAAAGACTCTTTAGAACCTCAATTTGCAATATACAGATAAACATCAAAGCATATGGCTACTCGAAGTATTATCATGACTATAAAAACGTTATGCGTCATAAAACTTTTTCTGACGCCATATTGGCTCATATTACTACACAATGAAATTGTGTAGCAGAATTTCAGACCCGTATGACGTACCAGTATCTCGCTGTATAGTTACCAAAAAGACAGACTAGTTATGAATCTAAAATAATGGTATTAAGATAAAAGATTTGATTTTTTATTTATTTGTATTTTACGGTTTGACTAAAAAACTGTTCAACCGATTAGAAAAATTCTTTCACCAATAGAAAGCTACACTTTCACTGAGTAACATAGGTTATTTTTTTTCTGGTTCCATGTGGGAAAAACCGCTGGAAATTGGAACATAGGACTCCACGCAAACCCAGTGCTCATTAGTGGTCCTAGTTGGCCAGTAGGGTTATAATAGTCATCAACATCATTACAGCTCAAGACGTCCACTGATGGACAAGGCATCTCCCAAATGTAGCCACAATGAACGGTCTTGTTCGTCTCGCATCCATCGGATCCCCGCAACCTTTACCAGATCATCGGTCCATCTTGTAGGAGGCATTCCAACGCTGCGTCTACCGTCACCCCAGATCCTTTCGGCCCAACGGCCATTTGTTTTGCGAGCAATGTCCTGCCCATTACCACTTTAATTTGGCGATTCTTCGTCATAGTCATGACAGAAAGATATTTTTTTATTTGTTAAAAAAAAAAAATTGGCATAAGGAAAGGGTCTTTGCATGTGCACACTCTCATGTTCTCTTATTTATAACTTCTGATCCAACTTTTGTGTGGCATTACCATGACTTTCTTTCAAATCTGTGAAGAGATTTACACGTTTATTACAAGAAATAAAAGTAGATACGTTGAACGAATGTATATAAATGCGTCCTATTTTCGCTGGTTTATAGCTTAAATTGTATTGTTAAGTTGAGAAAGTGTAACTTTAACCTGATTTTTTTTCAGGGCTTTTACAAAAGTATATTTAGTCAGTGTAATCTGGGCATTCGTAATATAGTAATAAATATTGTACTAATGGTTAAATCGTTTGTTGGTGATGGATGTTATTTATGTGATGTCACACAAATAGGGTAATTATACAAAAATCACATCAAAACCTCTCTTTAAAGATGTCTCTGATGTAACTTTCGTGAATTTTAAATTAAAATAGATTACATTGATGAAACGAAATTGAAATTTTGAGTCGGATTAAATGAAAAAAAAAATTGCATTTAATTAAATGAAAAAGTCTCTTCTTCTTCTTCTTCCTTCCCTGGTCCCATTATTTGGGGTCGGGTCTCCTCACTTTCCTGCGCCAAGTGGCTCTATCTTGGGTTGTCAATTTTGGCAACTGGGCTTTCTTGAGGTCCCTCTCTATATTTGACCACCAGGTCAATGGCGGGCGGCCTCTACCTCTTTTTTGTTCTGGTAGGCGTAAGGCGATCTGAACTATGTGGTCCTCACTGCGTCTTTGGACGTGTCCATACCAACGAAGGCGATTTTCGGTCATCTTTTCGGAGATTGGTGCAACTTTGAAGCTTCCTCGAATGTGTTCATTTCGCACTCTGTCAAGCCTAGTCACACCTCCCGCCCATCTAAGCATCTTCATTTCGTTGGTATGGACCTTCTGTTTATGCGTCTTTTTTGTTGTCCAACATTCGGACCCATACAGTAGCGCTGGACGGACTGCCGTTTTGTATACCTTCCGCTTGGTTTTTATTGGGATACGTGGGTCGCACAGCATACCTGTTAGTGACCTCCATTTCTGCCAGGCGACACTAATTCGATGCGTCACGTCGGCGTCGACGTTAGCGTCTGTTGTGAGCATGGAGCCAAGGTATTTAAACTTATCCACCGTGGGAATAGGAGTCGACCCAATGCAAATAGTCTCTGGTACCGTGATTCCACTGAAAGAGCACTTCAGGTATTCGGTTTTGCTCCGGCTAACCCTCAGGCCAAACCGTTCCAGGGACTGTGTCCACGTGTTTAGAAGATCTTGCATATGTTGTGCATTATCAGCGGCCAGAACAATGTCGTCCGCGTATAGCATGGTCCATGGCAGTGGGGACGGTATATCCTTGATGAGGTAGTCCATTACCAAGTTGAATAAAAGCGGGCTGAGAGCAGAACCCTGATGGACGCCCACCTTGACCTCGAATGCATCGCTAACCCCTGCCAGGCTTCTAACTCTTGTGCTAACATTGTTGTACATATCCCTGACTAGATCAATGTAATACTCGGGTACATGTTGAGCACGAAGAGCTTGCCACACTAACTTACGCGGTACTCGATCGAACGCTTTCTCGAGGTCAATGAATGTTAGGTGTAGGTCCTTTTTGTTGGTCTTATATTTTTCCATCAGTATTCTGATTGTTTGGATAGCGTCAGTGGTCGATCTAGATGCTGTAAAGCCAAACTGATTAGGAGATATTACAGAAATATCAGTGAGGCGTCTATTAATGATTCGTTCCCATATTTTAAGCGTATGTGAGGTCAGTTTTATTCCCCTGTAGCTTTCGCACTGTGCCACATCGCCCTTGTTTTTATAAAATGGGATTAAGTAGCTCTGGCGCCATGACTCAGGAATGCGTTTGGTGGCCAAAATTATGTTAAATAATTTAGTCAGCCAGGCCACAGCTATCGGGCCAAGACGTTTCCAAATCTCCGCTGGTATCTCGTCAGGGCCTGTAGCTTTTCGATTTTTCATTTTAGCCACCGCATGCCTAACTTCGGCTACATCCACTTCAGGAATTGGTCCATTTGTAGGTTTGCAGCTTGCTGGGTCTTCATTTGGGAATTCCTCATTGAGAAGTTCTTTATAATATTCGAACCATCTGTTCCTAATTTCCGCGTCACTTGATAGCAATTTTTGGTTTTTACTTTTTATGTACTTATTAATTTTAATGTCCATAGTGGCTTTGTGCCTAAATTTTGCAACTTTAAGAATTTCTTCTGCAGTTTTAGCGTTTTCCAGATTATTATAAAAGGTGTTATTACTTATTTCTCGCTCCTGCGCTACGCATCTCTTTGCAACTTTTTTTGCTTCTTTATATTTGATCTTATCCTCATTCAATTGTGAACTTTGCCATGTTTTGAAGATAACTTTCTTATTGGCTAGAGCCTCCTTCACCTTATCATTCCACCAGTTAGGATCTTTTCCTTTGCCTGGAGGGCCCTTGGAGACTCCTAAGATCTCTGCTGCAGTTGTTCTACACTCTACTTCGAAGGAAGACCACATATCTTCAGCTTGTTCGTAAGTTGCCGTAAAATCACTTTTGAGATATTCCTCTATGACAGCCAGTAGAGTTTCACCCTTAGCGCCATCCAAATCTTTCCACTTAGTTCGAGGTGTTCTATCAATTACAGTCTTAATTGGCTTGGGCAGAACGTACACGGCCACAAGTATGCGATGTTGTGAAGTCAGTGCTTCGCCTGGTATTACTTTGCAGTCCTTGAACTTTTTCTTGACCGCCAGATCCGAGATGATATAATCTATCTGTGAGGCATGGCCTGTACTCCTGTAAGTGATTAGATGCTCTTGTTTCTTTTTGAAATTTGTATTTATGAGCGTTAGTGAGTGCCTTGTTACAAAGTCCAGGATTTCTTCTCCCTGTTTGTTTATTTCTCCAAATCCAAAGCCACCATGCGCGCTCCGCCCCACAATTTTCTTGGCCCCCACATGTCCATTTAGATCGCCACCTATTATCTTGTATTCATTTGGTGGTATATCATTTATCAGGTCGTCCATGTCATCCCAGAATTGTTCTTTTTCTGTCTCTGTGCAGCCCGTTTGTGGGGCGTAGGCTGATATGATGTTAGTTATTTGTTGATCATCCAAAGCTAGCTTGACTGCAATTAGACGGTCACTTTTTCTACTAACATTGATTATGCGTGACTTGAAGTTATGGTCCAAAACCACTGCCACCCCGTTTCTCTTATTGTCTGTTCCGTAGTAAATAACCTGGTAGTCGTTTCCGATGTCCTTCGATTTTGAGCCTTTCCACTTCGTTTCCTGTAGGCAACAGATGTTGATGCACCTTTTCTGAAGGGTTTTACTCAGCTCTTGACTTTTCCCAGTAAGGGACCCCAAGTTCCATGTTGCAAGTCTTATTTTCCTAATATTCAAATGCGAATTTTTGTTCTTGTCAAGACGTTCGTCGCTTCGGGGGTACGCCCTAACAGTATTCGTATCATAGATCGCCTTCTTCGCATTTGCGTCGCTTAAGGGGTACGCCCTAGTATCATAGCCTTCTTTCATTTTCTTGTACATTCATGTGAGGAGAGTTGATATGTTGGCTAATAGTTTTACGGCCGGTTGCCACCTGACGCCAAGGCAGTAGCTCTTCTAAAGAACTTGGGAGCTGCCGTTGGACCGAAGTCTCTTCCGCCACCATCCCTATACTACACTACCCTGCCTAGTAGTACAGACCCAGTGCAACCTGTAACCTCGATATGCAAGAGCAGCTTTTCACTGGGCGTGTGCTCCCTCCGCCTGTTCCACCGTACCGATAAATATTATCTCCGCCTTCACAGCCGTTGAAGTCTTCACCCGTAACCCTGGGCTCGGGACTGCGATATACCCCACAGCACTGGGTCCCTGTCCAAACTTCGCCACCCTTACAACACGGCCTACTGTGTTGAAAGGCTGCCCACCCCCGCGACTAGGACGCGCTGAACAGGAATTGCCCCAGTGAGAGGCAGAGAAGTGGCTCTGTCTCCCCTGGGGCCGGGCTAATGACTGTGTATGATGCCACAGCCAAAGGCAAATTAAATGAAAAAGTAGTGTGTAATATAGAATGCTGTATCCGTACATTCTAACCAGTGCCTTATTACATTTCAGGCTTCTTGTCTTTTTTTATGGTAGGTAAAATCATCCAATGACAGATCCCGCCCTTGGGCGAAGCGGGATATAGTGTCAGACTCTTACTGACTAAAAACCTACCCTGTTCCTTCGTTGCCTATCATATCGGGGCTGTCCCTTCTTTTCAGAAAGCGGCCCTTGACCCCAGATGCTTCTAGTCTTCAGGATTTCTTGTATTTCCATTCAAAAATTAGCTTCCTAGAATCAACAACAAACTTTGACTAACCAACAAAGTACCGTCAGCTGCTAATTGTGTATAGCACAAGTATGTATATGGCATAATTATACATACTTGTGTTATCCACCGACAGCATATATACTATTCTGTCGCTACTAGTGCAGTCAGAACGTCTGAAAGGCAATTACAACACGTAGTAGACTCACCAGAGAACTTCGATAATAGCTCCTGCTAATTGGGAATTGTATAGAGTGCGATGATACCAGTTTTGAGACAGTAAAATGTGATTGGAATTTCTATTAGGAATCGATTTCCGGCCACCGTAGGCGCGGGCTTGCGGACGGCGTGCAATGGGAAGCTCGCTGTCCGTCCGTCCGGTGACAGTCAGGTCCGAGCTCAAATCGTTTACGGCGCGCACTGTTCCCGCGCGTCTTAAGGAGTTGTCAGCAAACTGTAGGGGCCCAGCAGGGCCGAAGCCTAGAGGAGCCAAAGGTTATGTGAAAATATCACCCGGGGCCCTGGGACAAAGGCAATGAATGGAACAGGGTAGGTTTTTAGTCAGTAAGAGTCTGACACTATCTCCTACCCCACAGATTATCGCGGCGGGATTTGTCAGTGGATGATTTTACCTATCATAAATATTCTACCATAAAAAAAGCAGCACGGAATTTGGGAAGCGATATGGTATGCTAACCCTTTTAGGTAGAAAAACATCCAACGACTTCTTCGGCTCTAGGGCGGAGCGAAAGGGCGTGAGATAGACTTTTACTGACTAAAACCCACTACTACTCTTGCTTCTTTCACTTGAGTTCCAGGACTACGGGGTTCCTTTTCGGACAACCCATAGCTCTCTGTACGTTGGATTTTTTTTCATGGTTGGTAAAATCATCCAATGACAAATCCTGCTGTTGGGCGGGGCGGGAGATAGTATCAGACTCTCACTGACTAAAAACCTACCCTGTTCCTTCATTGCCTTCGTTCCAGGGCCCCGTGGTTCACTTTCGCACAATCCTTGGCCTCAGTATGCTTCTTACCCTGATGGGCCTTGTACCTTGGATACTACATAATGTTGTTGATCACGCCTGATCTCTCTCCGGTTGTTGGATTATCGTGCCATCGATTTATGCTGAAGTCTGTGTTCTCCTTATAGCTACCACTAGCTTGGATTCTTTAAGTAAGGAGTGAATACTTAACTTCTAGACAAGCATGATCTATAGTCGACCACATCCTCGCTTACAATCGGGTCAGATAGTGGCCAAATGCGAGCCTCTCAATAATAAAATGGATGTCCATCATGTACCGGTAGCGCCGCCGTGTCCTTGTGGGGGCGATCGGCGGCAACGATCTCTCGCGCCGGGTATTGGTACAGGCCATGATCCGAAGCGAGGAGGAGTGGCAGGCGGACGCCTCCTTCTGCGAAGCAGTAATGGTAGCAAAGGACGAGACCACACGCGTGAGGCAACGCTCCACATGCCCCAGCCGCCGCAGGGATTCCGATCCTAATTTCGGGCCATCGTGACTTGCGGACGGCGAGCAATGGGTAATTCGTCGTCCAACCGTCCGATAACCGTCTAAACCCGGCCCAAGTCGCCAACAGCGCGTATTGTTCCACGTACGCCTCAAGGAGATGTCGAAGCATAATGGGGCCATGGAGTTATGTGAAAGTGAACCCCGGGGCCCTGGAAAGAAGGCAAAAAGGAACAGGAGTGGGTTTTTAGTCATTAAAAGTCTAACACATTGGATGATTTTTCCACCAAAAAATAAAGCTACCAGTAGCGCCATTTTATTAGCTAGCTAATAGGACGCCTACACTGTTCATTAAACGCCACATCCAATATAAAGCCTAGGCCGATAGTTATTTGAACTAGAATCACTCAAATGAAGATAACAAATCAAGACTCAGCCAAGTGATTCAAAATTTTTTTTTTCCTTTACGGCGTTAGGTGACTACACCCAACAGACATGGCGTCAAGCGCAGATCGTGAATGTTATTTTCCTTTCTTTTTTCTCAAAGAGATGTCAGAAACCATGGTCCTAGACCGCCAAGGGAAACTGAATGTACATAGTTGAGTTTTAGTCAGCAAAAATCTTCTACGCCCTCTCGCTCTTTCCTAAAGCGGAATAAATCATTAGATGATTTGCTACCTCCTAAAAAAACCCGAACCAAACCTTTCAAAGTCATCTATATATATAAAATGCTTTGTCGTGAATGACTGACGAATCAACGCACAGCCTAAACCGCTGATCGTAAAGACTCTGAAACTTGGAGGGCCTGCTCTTTTATGACGGAAGCGTCCGATAAGAAATAATTTTTCTAAATTCTATCCATAAGAGGGTGAAAAAGGGGGGCAAACTTTGCATGGAGACACCTACCTTCACACGGCCGAAGCCGCTGGCAGTAGCTAGTCATCAATATACAAGTAATTCAAGTCGTAAACACGTGGTGATTGCAAGCATACTATTTTGTTATTTTGAAGGACATCGCCCGGAAAATTGTGCAAGGTGTTGATAAACTCGGCGCTTATCAACAACAGCTCAGAGTTTATCGGTGGCTATTGAAAGAAATACCTAATTCTACTTTCCACATGTTGAACTCCAATTTATTGTGAAACAGAAAAAAATAGTACATTTTGATACAAGTGCAGAAAGTTATGGAGCCAAGGGCTGCGATGACAAATTTGCACGTGTATCAAACAATGTTTTTCAATACACTTGCGACTCGTGGGGGTTGACACGCGCAGCGTGAGGGTCGAGGCATGCCCAGCCTGATACTATAAACAAATTTATTACAACAAAATTCTAGCGGGGCGAGCACGCGCACTTTCCCGCATTAGTGCTTAAAACAGTCCATTGCGTGCCTAAAAGCGGAGGGATAAGAGTGGGTTTTGAGTACAGGCCAATACACTTATATTGAAAAAGATTTTTCTACTACTACTTGCCTAGAAGATTAAACCTTATTTAAATCTTCTTTAGCTAGTGATTAAGCAATAAGTTGCTTTAGCTCGCATAGCTGCAGTAATTTTTCTAATTTCATCGAACACAGCCAAGTTAATTTGTGATACAAAAATATAGCAGTTAAGCAAAGCAATTTTAAAGACCTCCACTAAACACAATCACTATGACAACATCAACCAAGTAAAGCCAATAAAAAAAAAAAACGGAAAGTAAGCTATTATAAACCAGTACAAAACTCGACAAACGATATCCTGCATAAAAGGTTGCTATTTTTTCAAGTAATTATTAATTTTTTTAAGTATTTAGATAAAGATCGAAGAGAGAAGTATTTAGAAGAAGAGAAGTATTTAGATATTGCCAATTTATTGACGATTCGAGGTAGAGACAATTTGGAAGACATGACTCGGAATATAGGGATTGAGATAAAATTGGTCTTGAAATGCAGCTTGCTTCTGAGTACTGTCCCCCTAAAAATATAAACCACAAGAAGATTCATAATGCGGATGGAATATTCGAAAGAGCAAACGCGGTCCTGAAATGCTAAGGGCAATAAAAGGAACACGGTAAGTTTTGTTCAGTAAAAGTCTGACATTACCTCCTGGTTTACAGAAAGAAATAAAAAAAAAAAGTATGCTTCACACCCGGGCAAAAAAGCCGAACGATTAACATAAAGCCGTGGCCCCATGCATAATGCGACGACTCCACATAGTTGGTCCTGTGGCGGTGAGGTGGATCTATCATCTCTGTATCATACCACCACCGTGTTCTTCTCTCCATCGGGCACCTAAAGCATCGAGTTGTATATAATTTTTCAACAAGTTCTAACTAATTAGAAGTCTGCAGCCCGTGGCTCGGGCCAATTATTCTTAGTTTAAACCTCTGAAGGCGAGATGCCGATAACTTGGAAGATTTTCCACTATTTTTTATCTCATTCCACTGAGATACGATCCTTCTTAAATTAGTTTTAGCTCTTCGAGAAATTTTATTTTTAAAGAGAAATGGTAAGGCAGGCGTTTGATTTATAATATTGGGATATATATCCCAAAATATAATAAAGTGGAACTAGCGATAACAAAATTCAACATTAGCTGTAGTAATCACAAACCACCATACAGTCCATGACAAACTATGCCACGAGCTCTCACTCTATTAGTCAGTCAGTCTATTAGTCAGTCAATCCGTTCATTAGTACACATAAATTAAAAAGGTTTAGTACCAAAGTAGTGTAGATAGAACAAATTTAAACAAAGTTTAATATTCATATCGGACCGACCAAAAAGTTGTATCGTTGAGAAAGAAAACAGTTGATCCGTTTCATAGTTGATTAGATTGGAAAAAATCCTTCACCGAGTTCCATTCTGCACAACCAGTTGATCGGTTTAGTTGGTCGGAGTGGAAGTACCGATTATGTGGTATGGTTCTATGTGGTTTCCTTTTGTACATTTAGAGTTATATTCGGAAAGTGTCTTTTACCTATCACCAGGTGTTAACCTAAGAAGGCACGCTATGAGTATTGTGCTCAAGCAAAACTGAAATTGTTTTTACCTTGACATACCTTGCTATAGAGCTGCTAGACTTTCGTTATTGTATGAAAAGTGAGAGTTTCTCAGTGCTTTATGCACTGAGAAACTCTCACTTTTCCCAACATAAGTAGGAACAATACCCTAATATGAAGTTTCAGTTATGGTTGCTTTGGTAGGTAACCCCCGTATTTATAAACAAGTAAAGCGATGCGCGCACTGGTGACTTTTGTCACCGTGACTTTTTGTCACCCTTATCAAGTCCATGGATATGTATGGATGTGCGCGCACATTACGACGTGACAACTGGGTGACATTTTTGTACGCTGACTATGGAGCGGACAAGCCCGTGACATTTTTGTCACCGCGCTGCAATCAGTGGCGTAGCATGGGGGGGGCGGTGGGAGCCATGGCCCCAGGTGCCATACGAAAGGGGGCGGTAGGAAGCGCCTATTAAATAATTTGGAAAATGTAAAAATATGAGTATGAGTATTTATTTATTTATTTATATATACTTTATTGTACACCAAGATAAAAAGATTATACAATTTTGAGACTTAAATAAAAACATACAATGGGTGGCCTTATCGCTATCTGCGAACTCTTCCAGGCAACCTGGGATGGAAAGAGATTGTATGGACATAAAGTGGGGTTGCACTTGGTGCGTAACAAAACAAGTTAAACAAATAGGCGAAAAAACAAGGAACATACTTAAAACTAGATAGATACATAAATACATACATACTAAAATATAGGCAAGAAACAAGTGCCGACTACCATTGATACAGATAGAAACGAAACATGGACAAGCAAGGACAAGTAATATTCCTTCACAAGCGTTTTGAAAATATGAAGTGATTGTGCGCGTTTAATTGAGACACAATGCATTCTACAGACGAGAAGCTTGGACAGTAAAGGATTTATCTAAAAACGTAGTGGAACGCATCGGCATATTGAGCCGATTTTGAGAAGCAGTGGTATATCTTGACTTTCAATAAGTGGTACGAATTACTGATTACGTCTATTAAACCAAATGTTTAGTCGATTAATAACAAAAAACAAAGGGCGGCCCCATGCAGAGAAAACCCACGCTACGCCACTGCGACAAATGACGCTTCGATTTAGAGTTGTGACTGATATATTAGTATTCGCTAAGATATTTGTGATATTCAATGGATTCATGTATTAGTAATCCGAATAACTCTGATATGCTAATATTTCATATTCACATAATTATGTAAGGACCATTCAACACAGGTCGAATAATATAATGAAAAAGTATTCTGTGAATATAATATCACTCGGAATCGGAATCGAATGACGATTACCGCGGATCATATTCACTCACTACTATGGCAACAAATGTACGAATGAAAATAAATGTATCACTCATAGCCATTAACATTAATATCTACGTAGCAATATCAAATAGTACCTAGATTCTATCTCAAAAATAATACCTGTTTATTGAATACAAATACAGCAGTAATATCTATGTATTCCATCATATTCAGATATCACTAATACTCAAATATTAGTTTAAATATTACGATATTACTACACGAATATATTCATATTAGCTAATACTGACAAATATCGGTACCATCTTTATTTCGATTTCAAAAAAGTTTCGTCACTGTCGCTCATCGTGCGCGCACTCCACCATGGATACGTGACGTGACAGTGACAAACACATAAAAGTCACCGTGACTAAAGTCACCGGTGCGCGCAGGGCTTAAAACTAATTGCTTGAGTAAAAGTAACTACTATTTGTATTCTATATTTAAGAAAATTTGAATTTTGAATGCAGATTTCAAACGTCAAGTAATGACTTAATAAAATTTTATTTAGTGACAAGTAAATACTTCTTTATAAATACGGGTGTAAGAGTGTATATATACGAGCGGCATGTCTCCAACAGCAGAGGTAAATGAAGATCAGTAACAGCCGTCGTGTGTGTCAAGTGTCAGTGGGTCGACGGCTGCCGCCGAAGCGTCGATGGCTGCCTGCTACAAACAACTAACTTGAATTTTCAGAAAGTTTCAGTTATCAATTATTGTAAGATTTAAGCCACCATTATTAAAAATTCATAGTAGAGTCATCGTTTCTACTTATGTTGGGGATTTATGTACTGACAAAATCTCAGCTTTTATAAAATGTCGAAAGGCTTTACGTTTGCATTCCAATTTACCTAATGCAACTCATTCATTGCTCAGTATACTGTTTTTTTCGAGGCGGGTGAATCGTCAAATAACTCCTCATCTAGGCGGGAGTAAATGTTAAAAGTTGACTGACTTAAGCCAACCTGTGATCCTTCAGTTACTGCGGCGTTCCAGTGCCGCAGTAATTCTTGAACTATCTTGCGGTAGGTTTAGGGTAGGACATAAATTGAGGCCGCCATGCGCCTTCATTATGAAAGCAAACAAAAAGCATTTTTATTAAAAAAAAAAAAACATTTATTGACCAACTCTTAACCAAACAATCAATACAATTTACCAATGAGTGAGATGCTAAAATAATTTAAAAGGCCTCAAAAATATAACTATAGAACTAAAGTCTTTTAAAGCTAAAATTGCAGACAAGTTATAACTAATCACAACAAACCGAAGGTTATAAAACTTTCAACCAATCCAGTGAGCTTTTTCTTAATAAGGCTCGTAGTTTCTCTATGCATATCAGCGAATACTGCTACTATAGCGTCAGTATCTGGGTTTGCGAAAGCTGCTTGTAATTTTTTAGCTTCTTCCGGATTTAGAGTAAGCACGCCTGAAGTGATGACAGCGCAACCAAATGCTAGTCTCCCATACCTTTTCACATCAGCGTCTAATTGATCTTTTGGGTAAACGTAGTTGGCTTTGAGACCGTAGTTGGACAAGGATTTGTCAAGTGCGGTGTGATAGTAATCTAACCAGTCGTAGAAGCTTTTTACTCTAGTTTCGTGGTCGGTGCAGTTGAAGATCAGGTAAAGAATGTCATTTGCTGGACTGGAGTTCTTGCTGACTTGATAGTCGATTAAGATTGACTGTTGCAAGCTCTCTCCCTGGAAGTACAAAATTAACATGTTATTTTATTAAGAGAGTTGAAAACAAACTTTTATTCGTGTAGTATATAAACTAAATGCCGTCGAAGCCACATCTGAACTATTTATGAAGAACATGATTATCTGCCGGTGCGATTACATCTGCAGTAACTATAGCTACATTTTGTATATTAGTCAGTCGTAGATCTATTTTGATATACAGACTAGAGTGTACTTGTGTCAACATAATATATTTTAAATCTACCTAGTGATTAATTTGTGCACAGGTTGCCATATATATTTTGTTACCATGCCTGTATTATCATATTGAATATGTGATAGTGGCTTTCTTCGCAATTATAGGTATGAATTATTTGATAGCACAACATAAACTTATCTAATCGGTGCAAACGAGATAGTAAGGATTAAACTTATGAAATAGTCTGATTGGATTAGGTCATTGAAAATGTAAAATAGAATTATTGTAAATTATGATTAATCTGAAGCATGCTGATGAAAAACATGCACAATGCACATACGCATTGACGGTTTTATCATATTCCGCGTTTTCTACCAGGCAAATTGGTACAACAATTGTCTGGACACATAATTTGTATAACAATACAAGTATTACATTCTTTTTTTTAAGTATCGTTTTGGCCGACATTCTGTAGTGCAAAAATTTGGAATTGACTGCTTTGACAAAAATCTTTTAATTGCACAACCACAAGAAGTGACTAAAAATTTCTTCCCGGAAAATGATTTTCCCAAATAGCAACGTAATTACGAATTGACTATGTAATTATTCTAGTACAAGTTGCTTCTCTGGTAGGCATGGCATTGATGGGTTTAGCTATATTTAGATTGATAAGTTGTGTTTTAATCAATACCTAGTAGTTACTAACATGAAAAAGCTTTCGAGGAATCCTATGCCAAGTTTTCATAGAAAAAAAAAAACCAGTCACTTACCTCAAACTTGAACATAACATTGTTGGTCCAGCAATCACCATGTTGAATCACTGCATATCGGCTACTATTTTCAAATTTCGTCATTTTAGCGGCTCGTGCAACAAGATCACTGACTTTATGCCTCATTACATTCTGATGCTCAACGTCATCGAGCATATTAATAAACCCAGTTTCAACTTTGCTAAAATAAGTAAGCTCTTCAGGAGCTCTATTAGATTTCGCACCCCACATATCGCCCAAATTGTCCTTGTAATAATTATATGTATCGGGTTCCTTGTTCTTCAACACGTAAGAAAGTGAGTGGTATATAGCTAAATTTCTTAATATACTTTTCACACACTCTTCTGAAAGGGATGCTAGTCTGTCCAGCATTATAAAACCTGATGGCTTCAAGTCTTCTATCAGGATAACTTCATTAGGTGCTTCAATATTCGTTCCGTAACATTTTGGGAATTTCAGTAGGTCTTCTTCTGGTATCTCGGCTTGCTTTTGTAACGATAACAACTTCGGTAGGACCTCTTTATACATCAGATGTTCATTATTGAACATAAGAGGAGCATTCAAAGTCTTCCGAAATATTTCGTGGACTGGTGCTATTTTGGCAATCATTGTTAAGTTTCCATTTTCCCCTTCTAAAACAATTCTCTTTACGCTTGCTGCATAGTTGTCACCTGCTGTTCCAACAGCCTGAAATGTTATTTTGCTATCTTTGAACCCTTCTTGTTCGATCACATTTTTGATGAACTCCAACTGAGCTGGAGTTATATTGTCTATTTCACCTTCAAAGTGGTGATGTTCCATGGTGGTATGATAAGGTACTAGAAGAGTTTTGATATTACTTCAATATATTATATAGACTCGTGTTTATCTGTTCGATAACACTTGATGTTCGATAGTGTAATATTTATCCATATTTTTATATGATTAAAAAATGTGTATATAATGCAAGCATAACAACACATTGATTACTAAGATATGAACGTTAATGACTGCTACTAAAAATTTATAAAAAATAAATAAATAAATAATAATAAAAAATGTTTATTTCATCCACTTAAGTAAGTACAATAAATAATATTAGGATCTACCTTTTAAGCAATAAAAATATGCTTGCGGTAGATAATTCCGCTCTTCTACTATGGGTACAATGATGGTAGGTACTTGGCTTTTGTAGTCCATATTTTAGTGACAACTTAAATATAATTAAGGTTATTATCAAAAATAAAAAATGAAGTTAGTTTCGCGCATTGGATGTGTGTGAGTGAGAGAAATATGGTGTGTTAGTGTGTGAAATATGATGTTTGTGTGTGTGATTGTGTGTTCCTGAATTTATAATAGTATAATAGCTTCGATTTCGTCGTAACTTTTACTTGTGAACCATTGAGTGAGTGTTTTTTTACCGTCAAAATAATCCTTGTGACAAAAAATTAAGCTATCTTTGTAGCAGTTTCTAAAAAGGAGACCAGTATAAAAACAAAAAAAGCCCAAACATACAAAAAAAAAAGAACTTTAATAATTTTGTAACTTTTACTTGCATTTTAAATGATCACATCGTACTGTTCAATGGGCTTTTGATCAGCATTGTCTAGTGACGGTGTATTCTTTTTTGATGGACTCGTACCTGAAAGAGCTGAAATCATTCCATAAGTTATTATCAAATTATTGACTGATCCACATCAAGACCCTGAAGATGCCCATTGCTGGATAAGGGAAAAAATAAACGTCATCATTGTAAGAAATTCTTGTCATTCCAAACAACGAATTTTCCACGAAAACTCCATGGACCGACTCGTAGGCGCTCAACTACGTGTTGGACAGACCTCATCAGAGCTGCAACACAAACTTCCATAGTCCAGTGTTCCCGAGACGCCGTTAGCCGGGATGAGTGGAGACGCATCGCGGGAGCCTCACTCGCCAACGAAAATGCAACATTGACGACCACGAACACTCTGTCAAGAGCGAACGACTAAAGAGGAGGATATCTCTGCCTAACTCTAACGTTCAGGGGTCAAAAGTGCAGTTGCACTCTACCGATAATAAAGTGTCTTGAATTTTTTTATAGAACAGAATCAATGGATGAGACTCAGTTCGTTTGTACCATAGAACCTAAAGAATTAAATAAACTAGTTGTGGCCCAGTGGCCCTCTTTTACAAAGAAATTTTATACACTTTAGCATTAGTAGAGTGCAACTGCACTTTTGACCCCTGACCGTACAACAATAGAAGCTGTACCGGTGTGAATTACAGTATGCATGTGGATGGATGGAGAGGGAGACCAAAGAAAAGATGGATGGATTGGGTGAAGAAAGAAAGGGCATTTATTCCCCTTACTTTTTTCATATGTTGCGCCAACCCCAAATAATATGGGACAAGGTCAGAAAAATGATGATGATATCAAATTTTTTGTTTGCGCAAAATATTGGAATTTCTCCAAGAAAACCTCATGGATAACTTGAAACCTGCAAAATATTCAATAATTTCGAATTTATTTTGCGGAGCAGAAATGAGCAGTATGAAAATAAAGTTTCATTATGTAATGAGAAGAATCCATGAGTATTGGTTTTTTTTTTTTATCAAATGAATAATTAGAATTATGTAATCTACCCCACACCCACTGGAAGACGCAACGTTGGAAGGCCTCCTGCAAGAATGACCGATGACTTGATGTTCCAATTGGTTCTTCTCCATAGAAAACGACCAATTGGAACCGTATGCTAGCTTCTGGGATCCAACATGGGCATAGGCCCATGTAGGCTAATGTGAAATAAGTGCTTTTGAGTTTTGAGTTTGAACCTAGCAAAAATCGCGAGAATGCGATGAATGCGAGAAGCACAGAACAGAGGAAGCCAGCAGTGGACATTTTTCAGCTGAAGTGATAATGATGATGAGTCTCCTCCGAACTCTTATTATATCAGTTGTTGTCAAAGAAAGGAAATAGACATAATAACTTAGATTTGGGCAATGATGAATAGAGTAGCATAGCATAGCATCAGTCTTATAATGTTGCCACTGCTGAGACTTAACCCTCCTCTCTAGGACAGGGAATGGACCGTATCAACCACACGGGCCCAGTGCGGGTTGGTAGATGTCACATCTCTTTAAGTTTTTGGTTCTAGGACATGCCGGTTTCCTCACGATGTTTTCATTCACCGTTTTGAGAGCAATGCTGTTGAAATAAATTACACAAAGTAATACGCCTAGCTGGGGTTGAATCCGCGAACTACAACTCGTAAGTCGGGGCCGTTACCACTCGGCCATCACTGCTGTGATGAATAAAGTACGCTGGTACTTACTTTATCAGGCATTCTTTAGTTTCTACTCCATGGTACCGAATCCAGTTGGACTATATTATGTTTTCCCCATATATAATATGAATTAATCACAGATAAAGGTTAATATTTCTGTGGAATTAATGCTTTTATACAAAGTTAATACGACAGAGGGGCTTTCCTTTAGACTGCCTATACTAGGCACCATTTTCAAGCTCTGTACCAAAAATCAATTAAATAGGAGCAGTACACATTCAACTGATGAACTGCCTTTAGCCGTTTATCGCAAGTTGTGGTACCAGCTGGACGGAGCGCCTCCACATTCTGTAAGCGACTCACAGAAATGTTTGGGCAGCAATGGATCGGTCGATTCGGACCTGTTCGGTCACCACCACGATCTCCAGACCTCACTCCCATGGATTTCTTTTTGTGGGGGTACATTAAGGGTGAAGTGTATGCCTCAGTGGTAAATACAATTGATGAACTAAAAAATAGGATTATTTTAGCATTTCACAAATTAAAGTGCTTAGCGACGGACAGTGATTTAATTAGAAAAATTAATAACAATATTCTCCGTCGGTATAATTTGTGCATTAATGTAAATTATCATTAATAAAATTCTCGATGTGTCCTCCACACATCGAGAATTTAAAAATATAGTGTTTTTGTTGTGATTGTTGTTGTGCGCGTATTTCAAAAACTAAAATAAAAGCCAGCGCGAGCGGAGGCGGCTGCGCTACCGCCGGCCGACCGCTTTGATACGAGACATCACAAGCCGCCGCCGCGGCCGCGTTCCGGCGCGGCGCGCTTGCTACGTTGCCGATTTGTTACCTAGGTTTCTAAGGTCAGTGAAATTTATTTACAAAGGGTGGTTGCGTTTTACTCTGATTTTTAAGTTTAGTTTGTTTGAAAAAAAAACTCATATTTGGTGCTTTTTATTTTTATACCGTATCGAATTAATATTAAACACGTATAGTATAGGTAGCGTAATTTAATGCCCCTCTGTCATATCAACTCTGTATGAAACTTATTGAGCAATGGTTGCTCAGTGATAATTGCCTCACCTTACAAGTTGTAGGAGAAACTGTTATGTCCTAGAACTAAAAATTCGAAGACATGTGACATCCACCAACCCGCACTGGAACCGCATGGTGGCTAGAGAGGAGGCCTGAGTCCCAGCAGAGGGAACATTAAAAGACTGATTATGCTATAGTACTTCTGTATGATAAAAAAGGAAATATAAAATCTGAAATTACTGTACGTACCTGCTAATAACTTATTCGAAAGATGGCAGGCCATTCTCGTGCAGAACTCAGTGCCATCCGCACTGCATACACATTTGTTGCAGCCGATGAAGTATGTTGTGAAGGGCTCGCATTTTGAAGTTTCACCTGTAATATAATGTAATATAAAGTTAGTAAATAATCACGTCCACGTTATTTCCTGATCCACTGTAGGCGTGGGTTTTCAGACGACGAGCAATGGGGTAGCTTGCCGTCCGGCCGTCCAATAACCGACCGGACCGAGCCCAAGACGGCGCGTTCTGTTCCCGCGCGCCTCAAGGAGCTGTCAGCACACCGAAGAGGCCCAGCCTGCTAACTGCAGGCAGGCAGGGTCGAAGCCTACTGGGATCATGGGTTAACTTCCGAAAGGAATGCTCGGCCCCGGCACGATAGGCTACGAAGGAACGGGGTAGGTTTTTAGTCAGTAAGAGTCTGACACTACTTCCCGCTCCGCCCAAGGGCGGGATTTGCCATTGGATGATTTTATCTAAAAAAAAAAACGGTCCAGCAGACAGGCAGGGCCGAAGCCTGTCGGCTTTTGAAAAGAAGGCTCGGCACCTGTATGAAAGGTTTTTTTTTTTTTTTTTTTTTTTACGGTAGGTAAAATCATCCAATGACAAATCCCGCCCTTGGGCGGAGCGGGAAATAGTGTCAGACTTTTACTGACTAAAATCCTACCCTGTTCCTTCCCTGCCTTGGTTCCAGGGCCCTGGTATGCATTTTCATACCTTCCCAGAGCCCCAGACTAGGCCTCGACCCTACTGGGCCCCTACGGTTTGCTGACAACTCCTTGAGGCGCACGGGAACAGTGCGCGCCGTAAACGACTTGGGCTCGGTCCGGTCTGTTACCGGACAAACGGACAGCGAGCTACCCATTGCCCGCCGTCCGCAAGCCCGCGTCTACGGTGGCCGGAAATTTGGATCGGAGTTACGGCGGCGGCTGCGGCGTGAGCGCCGTTGCCTGATACGGTCAGCCTCCTCCTTTGCTAGCATTACTGCTTCGCAGAAGGAGGCGACCGCCTGCCACTCCTCCTCGCTCCGGAGCATGGCTTGAACCAAGCCCCGGCGCGAGAGATCGCCTCCGATTGCCCCCACGAGGACACACCTGTATGAAAGGTAACTAAGGAACGAGTTACGTTTTTAATCAGTAAGAGCCTGACACTATCTCTCGCTCCGGCCAAGGGTGGGAGATATCATTGAATGATTTACCTACCATAAAAAAAACCTAGTGGACATTGTGATGTAAAATTGGTGACATTATTGTCCTCCTGTGGAATCATTAAAACTGGTGTTTAATATAGCGAGAAAAATAATACTGTGTACTTTAAAGGTAGTTTTTACCTTAGCCATAAAAGATTTACCGAAAAAAGTCGGTGAAAAGCAGTATTTTTAGCACTTCTGATTAAGTACAATCTGGTGTTTAAAAACATATAATAATAATAATAATATTTAAAAATGTTAAAAATATGAGATAAAAGAAATAAAGGAAATAATAATATAAGCCTTTATTCAAACAAAATATGTTACATAAAATAAACTTAAATTAACGACTCTGCTGAGTCTATGACACCTTCAGCTTTGTCTGTTTGCCCAACTTTGGCAAAGGCCTCCTCCATTTCTTTCCACTCCATTCTGTTCATCGCTTTTCTAGTCCAAGTTTTTAAAAACATATAATAATATCTAATATAGCACAAGCTTTACTTATTTTGAGTCTACGTGGCGTTGTGTAATAGTTTTGGAAATATTAAATATTATTACGAGTACTATAATAATTATAATCTAATCTAATAATAATAATCTTGACTTTCGTGAATTTCTTACAGCTAATCATTCATATATCTAGAGCGATATGACCCTGACCTACTGCAAAACAAAACCATAACTAAAATATAACACACTGTGTATTTCATGAAGTACATAATAACCACTGAAACGTGTGAGTAAACCTTGGCACATATGTGCAATCAACGGTTATGATAAACCATAAAACTTGCACTTAAAGGCTAATTTAGACGGTACGAGTTTCTCGCCTCGAACATACGATAATCGTAAGAACATAAAAAGTTTCTTCGTCTAAACATTCATACCTAGTCGGTGCGAGTTTCTCGTCTCGAACATACGAGTCTCGCCTGAGTGGACGAGCGAGAGGTATGACTTACCTCTCGCTCCGATTTGTACGATACTCGTATGAGAAACAAAAAATGTCATACGACATCTGTATAGACGAGATTTTCGTAAGCAAGAATCTTCTTATTATAATTTTGCCGTCTAAACAGACACAAGACATTATCGCCTAGCGATGACATAATCGTAGGCGAGAATTTATTTCTTACCTGTGTGCAAACACTTTGATACGATAATGATATAGCGATTATTGCTTACGATTATTACGTACGATTTTCTCGAACGAAACGTTCGAGATGGAGACCCGGTATTTTACGAAATTATAAAATAAATTTTTAAATACATTTATTCAAAAACCCCGCTCACCTATCACTTTTAGGCACGCAATTTTCTGTAACAGTAATTTGCATGACAAGAGCGGGTTTTTGACTTTGTAATAGTACCTAAGAGTTTCTAAGCTAGACTGTAGACGGACGGACAGATATATAGACGGACATGACGAAACTATAAGGACTCTTTGTAAGAACAATGGAACCCTAAAAAGAAAATGAAAGTAGATTGTTTTATATATAAAAAATGTCATTCGACGCAAATACCTACATTTTTATATAGGTATCTGCAGAGATCTGAATACAATTTGTTCAGAATCAGCACCTGAATCGATTCAAATCCTTTTTACACCACGTTTAAAGTTGGACACCACTGACACTAAGTACAAAACAGGTCACGGCAAGTCATATCGAGCATTACACCAGCGCACAGCTGGATGCGGAAGCAAAACAACCCCTCAGTAGCCCGGGTGGTCTGGTGACCATGTATTTATATCGCCAACTAACCATAACTGGCTGATAACTTTGTGATTTTCCATGATACAGATTCTTTACAGAAAAATGCTAGACAGGCGTAGGTATCAGGTTTCACATATACTAAAACTGATGTTGTATATAGCTTACCATTGTTCAAAGGACGCTTGACTAAGCGGTAAAATATTACAAGGAAAAGTATAATTTAACCCAAGGACTGAATTTTCAGCAAAATATCTTTTATTTCTATAATTCTCTAGAGAATAACGCATTCTGCTACCCTACTTTAGACTACATTAGATACTAACAACAGAGGTCACGTCACTGGCTCAAGGAAACAACTATATTATTTTACTAAGGGTAGTTTGCTGAAAACGGGGTTAACTCTGTCAGGGAGAGAACTCACGAAGCGGGTAACCACAATGACAAAATGCCAATGACACTGATCAGAGACACAGATTATGAAACGTTAAAAATAAAATAACACAAATCTATATCTATACTTATAATAAATCTGTAGAAGTAATAATAGCATTGAAAATATCAAAAAAATAAATAGCAGAGGGTGTTACTAGACCGACACCGAACCCAAAAATGGGATTAAAAATTTTTTTGTCTGTCTGTCTGTCTGTTTGTTCAGGCATCACGCAAAAACTACCGGTTCGATTACAATGAAACTTGGTATAATTATTCTTTAATATCCTGGGCACCACACTGGGTACTTTTTATCCCGGAAAAATATATACAATGCAAAACAAACTTAATTTTGCGGTTCAATCTCTAGACCCGATTACTGTACCAACCGCAAATAATAAGTTTGTCGTAGGATACGTCACCCGCAATGGAGTTCACTAAGGGGCGCGGCACATAGCTAAGACCCTATAATATTTTATCATAAGATATAATTAATTTAAGTCCTCCTAAACTGTGCAATGGTACTCGATAAAAGGTTATAAATCTACAACCTAACACAATTGAGGCAGAAATTTTAACCGGTTGCGGTACCGGGGAAAGTGTTTTGATTCCTTGGATTCGTTTGATTCCGAACAATTTCCCATTTCAGTATAAGAGAGTACAGTTTCCAGTAGCTTTATGTTACGGTATGACAATAAATAAGGCACAAGGTCAGACTCTAGGCGTTGCTGGCGTCGATCTTAGCGTGAGTGGTTTTTCATATGGTCAGCTTTACGTCGTTCTTTCCCGTGTGAATAGTCCAAGGAACCTTTATGTTCATATTCCGGACAGGCTCACAGACAATGTCGTGTATGCTGAAGCTCTCTCTTTCTCTCATTTATGTCGTACAGTGACTATCTGTCGTTACCATTATCTTTGTGAGCACTCGTTGCAATGAACGTCAGCTTCGCTATCGGTTATCCTGCTCAACAGGAACCAAAGTAGAAATGTACTACAAAAAACTTACAAAAAACTTACGCGAGCGATGCCGCGAGCAAAGATATCATATACCCTCTCTATCACCGCTAATGAGACACAATTGGTTTTCTATTGTAATTAGCCACAAAGGGCGCGCGCCGGGACAGGAGTATAAATACCGATATGCTCGATAGATAACGTTCTACACAAATATCACTTTACACAAAAAACTCATTGATAAGTTTCGTCGTCCACGCGAACGAAGTCGCGGGCACAGCTAGTATATAAATAAACCTCTCACTTAGTCTTCTCGCAAATCACTAGATATTCAGACAATATCTCCTTCCATTAATCAGAAATAAATCTAGACCAGGACTACAGGCTTAGCCAAGTTGATAATCTACAATCGTTAGCGCTATCAAAAAACTAATCAAATGTCAGAACAAACGAATAGAAAATTCTTAGCCAAGTTCACATCGTTCAAAATGATAGAATGAAATGTAATCGTTTCTAGAATGTGCATCGCTACATCCTGTAGTTTTAAAGTATAATTTGGAAGCCAAGGTTCAATTTTTGTAGCACGAGTGATCGACGATGGCGCGTCAATATGGTTACGAACTTATCGTTTTCTAAAATCGCTTACGCACAAGGCAATACCGATTGTAGAAAGAGATTTGACACGAAAATACGTAGCTTGGCTAGGCCTGCCGGATTCAAGAGGATCGGATATTCATGGACACATTGGGTGACATACAATGCATAACCGCATGGAAACTTGTTACTATAAATATAATTTATGCCATCTTATCCGCCAACAACAATTTTAAACAGCCGTTCAATGACATCCTTGGTTTACTTACTTGCTAGTCATCATCATCATCATTTCAGTCGAAGACATCCACTGCTAGATATAGGCCTCTTCCAAGTGCATAACGAACGTTCTCGTACATCTTGCATCCAATAACTGCGACACTCAACAGGTCATCGGTTTACCTTGTAGGAGGCCTCCCACCACTACATTTTCCGGTACGCGGTCGCCAATCCAGAACTTTTATTTATTTATTTATTTAATCTTCATGTACTATAGTGATACATAGGCGGACTTAATGCAACAAGGCATTCTCTACCAGTCAACCTTTGGGTTAAAAAGACAAAACTGTGGTAGGTGTGCACAATAAATAAATAACAGATATTTCAAATATAATAAAGTATCATTAAAATTAGTTACTTATAATAATAAAATACGTGTATATGCTAATATTATAAACTAATAAATACTATGATATATATTAAATCATTAATAGGATATTTTAAATGTAACAATTCTCACGAAGACTGAACTAATGTTGAGAGCACTTCAAGTAGTTGTTCCGAATTTTACCCTTGAAGGAAAATTTACTTTCAGCTTTTTTGATGACTTCAGCTCCATCGACCATCTATTCTGAAAGCAATGTGTCCTGCCGACTGCCACCTAAGTATGGCTTTTCTTTGAGCTATATCATACTTGCTAGTATTATATGAATATTCCTTACTCTTACTTCTTCTCCAATAGAGAAGCATATCTTCATCCAATGCTCTTACGCTTACTGCAGTGAATAACTGAAAAAGAAAAACAAATAAAAAGCAAATGAATTAATGCAGATTAGAAGAAGATAGGTGCTCGAGGGGTTAGGGACCCCTCGAGCACCTATCTTCTGATGGCAAAGGCAAAACACAAGGAATTTTTTAACCTACTGCTTATAAACCTACGGTGTTAACATTTCGAGCATATTCTCTTAACAGCTGATGCCCGCGATGATTTCTGCACCAGAATCGTTACACCAAGATGTCCTTTGGACACATTTTTTTGGCGTTGATCCATTATAATTAGCTATCAGCTGAAGCGTGGTTCTACGGTCCACGGGTTATCTCGCCGCCCGGCAGTCCGGTAACTAACCGGACCGAGCCCAGTCGTCAACATCGGGTACTGATTCACTCGCTCCTCAAAGAGATGTCAGCAAACCGTAGAGGCCCAGCGGCACCAATGCCCGCTAGCAAGGACCGCGGGGAATCTCTGAAAAGGAAAACCGTAGTCCTAGCACGCAAAGGGCAACTGCCCTCAGTTGCCCTTGTGTCTCTACACAGGTGTGGTTTTAGTCAGTAAAAGTCTGATACGCCCACCCGCTCCACCCAAGGGCGGGGGATGTCATTGGATGATTTCGCACCTTATAAAAAAGCGGTTCACAGGTCAGTCTTTCAATATGTCGGTGATTGCTAAATATTTGTATTAATTTCCATCTACGCTAAAAGCCTTCAATTACATAGTTGGGGAAATCATTCAACTGCTGCGCATGCAGTGGAATGCTAAACTAACGTCTTTTTATTCTTCTAGACTTAGCACAATTATTTTTATAATAATAATAATAATTTACAATGGTAAGACCCTACACAACCGCGAGGTATGCAGTCTCAGGGAATATTTACTAGCTGCCGACGTGGGTATGCATCGTGATGTAGTGGCAGTGGATAAGGGACTCACCCCGCTATCCCTGGCTAACGAGAACTGGCGCAAACCTGTAGTGCTAGACACTAACGATCGTAGAGGAGTATGGCAGAGCAAGGAACTTCACGGACGCTTTTTCCGGGCCCTTCACGGGCCCGATATAGACCAATTGGCGTCCGTAGCTTGGCTGCGTTTCTTTGACCTCTTTGGAGAAACCGAAGGTTTTGTCTGTGCAATTATGGACGAAGTTATCATGACGAATAACTACCGGAGATTTATTGTGAAGGACGGTACGGTTGACATCTGTCGGGCATGTCACCGTCCGGGAGAATCATTCGTCACATTATTTCCGGTTATTCTCGTCTTGCTAACGGTGGATATTTGCATAGGCACAACCTTGTAGCCAAGATTATCCATCAGCAACATGCTTTGAAATACTATCTTGTGGGATCGGAAGTGCCGTACTACAGGTATAAGCTCGACCCAGTTCTTGATAATGGTCATATCACTTTATACTGGGATCGGTCCATCATCACTGACAGGACTATTGTAAGCAATAAGCCTGATATAGTGGTGGTGAACCGAAACGAGAGGCGCGCAATGATTGCTGACATATCCGTTCCGCATGACGAGAACCTCGTGAAAGCCGAGAAAGATAAGCAAATCAAGTATATTGACTTGGCTCGTGAGGTTGTTGTGGGAAGTGGATTCGGCGATCATTGTACCGATAGTAGTGTCCCGACACTACTATCGGTACAATGATCGCCTTAATAGCCAAGAGCCTCAACCAACACCTTAGGAGGCTCTCGTTAGGCGGCTGGATCAAGGGCTTGATTCAGAAAGCAGTACTCCTGGACACGGCTCGTATTGTACGGAGGTTCCTTTCACTGGTGCCCTGACCGCCGGTAGCTTGGACCCTGTTCCCGATACCGGTGGGATACTAATTTTTTTATTTTTAAATGTTTTTTATTTTGTATTCAAATGTTTAAAATATAATTTATATGTGTATTAAGAAATAAAGACAATTGATTGAGCCCCATTTTTTTATGCAATAATTAAAAAGTAGGGGTGTATAATGTTTACTTTCACGCGGGTACAACCACTGGCTGAAGCTAGTAATTAATATAATTTGTTATACCACCATCATAGATACGATGAAGAAGAAACTCCATATGCAATGTTCCGTTTTCATTGCAACAGCAATTCGTCCAGCACAAAACGTTTACTGACCAAAATTTTTAATTTCTACGTCCTCCAACTAGAATGTACCTCATAAAATAGCCATAAAAATTATAAAACTACACTCACTGAAATTGCCAGATACGTTAAACCCACGTCCATTTCGACTATCGACTAAATATTACGTTGGAAATAATCAAAGATTTTTCATTATGACGCCTCTGTAGTACTTGTTACAATATACATAAATCGATTGTGCACGCAGTTTCAAATCATTTTCTCTTAGAATATAGTCTGCTATCAATTATATTTTTGTTCATATCAGTGATCATATAAATCAATAAAAAATCTGAAATAATAAATTATGATCTTTGAAAATCTAGACAGTAGGGCAAGTATTTTAAAACTGTAATTTTTAATTAATTATATTAAGTTTAATCTTTTTGTGCCACAAAAGTTACTTTTTTAATATTAAATTAGGTACTATCTATCCTATCTAATTAAGGCCTACCAATATCATACCTATAGGTCAAATAGGGTTTTGAATCATCATCATCAGCCTTTTAATGTTCCCACACAGGCCTCCTCTCTAGGAGAGGAAATGGGCCGTTATCCCCCACGCGGGCCCAGTGCGGGTTGGTGGATGTCACATGTCTTGGTATTTTTGGTTCTAGGACATGCCGATTGCCGTCGGTAGTTCCCGGTTTAAACGTACCTTTGTACATGAACTGTCTGTGTCACCGTGTACTGTGTTGTTTTTGCGTACAATAAATCAACAAATAATAAAATTTCAGTAAATAACACTGTTGGCATTCTAGTTCAATTCTGTGCCTAAAAGAAAACGCTATTTTCAATCACAACGTTCCCCACTGTAAATCTCATTGAAAATCAATATGTAATCTTGAACTGTTATCGTAGAACAACTCTGTTGGCTGTTTGCTCTGCTGAAAGGTTCACAAACACTGCTGTATATACATTAAACTTTCATGTGTTTCTATTCTACGATGTGGGAGAGTGTTACGAATTGGTTTAATGGAAAGCCAAGTGTGTAAAGTTATATGATGTGACTCAGACATCGATGCATAGATGTACACCTAAGATCCAGTACGTACATGATTCTGGACCCCTAGTGGTTTTTGTTCTCTTTTTTTAAAGTTGGTAAAATTATTCAATGGCATCCCCGCCCTTGGGCGGAGCAGGGGATAGTGTCACACTCTTACTAACTAAAAAGCTACCCCGTTTTTTTTTGCCTTGGTTCCGGGGCCCTGGTATGCATTTTCATACCTCCCCAGAACCCCAGATTAGGCTTCGACCCTACTGGGCCTCTACAGTTTGCTGACAACTCCTTGAGGCGTGCGGGAATAGTGGCAAACAAGTGGTGGAATATTTCGTCAGCGGTAACCTAACCTAAAAAAAAAACAAATATTCAGGAACTTTTTTATTTTAGTTTACAAAATTGTTATTCTCTAATAAACCCCAATGACGTTTAATACGATATCACCTTTATTTTTACAGCTAAGCATCTGGGCTTAGCTGATCAGATAGCTTCTTCAAGTTATATTTACATGACACCCACCGGTATCCTCTCACATCCACTCCACTATAGGCCATAATTCCGATGTTTAGAGTCTACTTTTGTATGAACAAGTTTGGTAGTAGTGGATCTACATGTTGGAAAAAGTGAAGTAATTATTTTTTAATTAAAAATGTAATTGCAGTTGATAAGGTTTTGTTGTTTGTAACTTTCTAATAAAAGTGCATTGTACTGAAGTATATCGAGAAGTAAAGTGACTTCATTCCTAGCGATAGCACATTATCCACGTAGACCTAACTGGTGGCTAATCATAGCTTTAACCATCCTGACGAGCCTTCATATTATTATATGAAAGTGATCTTCTAACATTCTGAAACGCCTTTGAAGATAACTAAAGCAACATGTATCACTACCAACGCTCTTATTCAATTTTAGGCGTCATTGAGAAAAATGCCGATGGGTTACCAAAAACCTTATTATTTTGTTTTTGAATTATTTTAATTGCATTACATATATGAGGGAGATACGAACTTATTTATAATCCAAAATAAAACGGAGAATAAAAATGTAAGTATTTGGTTAAATAGAACGATAAAATCGAATATTCAAAACTGGCAACATTCTGGCATTGCCACTAGAACTAGCAAACACTACGCCCCATCGCGTCGCTGCGCAGTTAACAAAAAGTTAGAGACTGTTTTGACGTCATAGTTAAAGAAGTACACAATAGAATTTGAAGGTTGCCATAATGATGAAATTTAGTTGAACATCCGTAAACAGTTGTTGCATTCAGTGTTTTGTGTTCGGTGGTGTTTAAGAGCAAGTGTATACGGAAAACTATATTTGTAGGAAATCATCCTCAGGTTAGGAGATTCTATTATTATACCGGTTTTACTAATTTTTAGTACACTCTCTGGAACTACAAAATAGTCTATAACTAATTTTCTTCATCTCCACTATTTGCTTTAGACTCAGAGAACTCGATATTCTACGCAGTGCTTAACCGATTTTCACCACCGATTTCTGATTTTAGCATTTAAAACGGAGTTTTTCTCAACCTCTATTTTACCTTAACAACCTCTTATAAAGGGTTTCAGAAATTAAGAAAAAGCTGAAAAGCACCTAAATTCAGAAACTCGCCATCAGTCAAAGAACTTTGTTTATTTACTTAAATGTCTATTATTAGAATTGGAACATCCTGTTTTGCGTCACATATCTCTAGAAATGGTGTGATGTGTTTAATAGAATATTGTTTTTATTTTCCTGTTTGCAAAAGATAATTAGTTACGAGTTCAATTACTGGAAATTACAATCTTTATCGGATCAATACGATTCGATAAAAATTGTAATTTCATAGGATTATATTAAAACAGTTCAAATGAATTGTCGGACAAAATGTTAGTATATACTAATTTTGTAGAAAGGTAAAGATTGTTTTTCGTAGGTTTTTTTTTTATGTTAGGTAAAATCATCCAATGACAAATCCCGCCCTTGGGTGGGGCGGGAAGTAGTGTCAGACTCTTACAGAGTTCCGGCGGGATCTCATGGTGAAATGGCGAGAGCGACTGTCGCAACCTTATGCTGTTTTTCGTAGGTGGTAATCTCTGAAAGTATTAGTCTGATTGCTAATTTTTTTGCCGGTATAAAGCTGCTTTATTCCTGAGTGACTGCTTTTCTAAAACGGTAGTAGAAATGCACATTACGCATTTCTATTTTGAGGTTTGTTGTTGTGAACGATAGTTAACCGCTCTACGTGGGCTTAGTGTTTAAGAAAATCGAAGTTGGTTATGTTCAGTTTTATTTATTTTCATAGTATTTGTTCTGTATTCTAACCCATGATTGGTTCAGCTGACGGCGCAAAGATCATGGAGCGTCCTATACGCCAGAAATCAGCCAATAGCGGGCTGCTTAGATGACAGGACAAGCGCCCTCTCCCGGTTTTTCGTGTTGTTGAAATCGGGCCGCCGTGCGGTAACTTTCTTTTTGAGCGCGCTCCTCAATAAATCGATAAATCAAGGGACAAAGTGAGCATAACCGTGTTGTGTGATCAGTAACCAGCTTCAACAGTGCTGCTTCATCCAGAGTACTTCGAGGCAGGCTGAAAAGGCGATAAAGGTAAGACGTTTCTTTGGCTTTGTCGTTCGTTATTTTGTTCCAAGATTGGGTAAGCTCAAACCGAGTTTCATACAGAACAACCACCAACACCAGCTATTTAATACAGTCCAACTTCTCTATTCCACATTCTGGTCCATTCGAGACGGATTCTCATTTTCATCTCTCCAATAAGATTCAAATAGGAAAACATTTGGCTAGCGCTAGACCTACGCGTCCAAAATGGCGGAGGTCTTAGAAATGAAACGAAAAACGTTAACATGCAGGAAAGAATATTTATTTGCAAAATTACAAAAGCTTTATGATTATTCCAAAAAGTTGGGAACAGAACCAGATATATTGCCAATGTTTACGGTATTAATGTCTGAAATGGAAAGTGTCCGTCTGAGATTTGAATCCACCATATTTGATTTGTTCGAAATAGAAGTACAATTAAAACCTACTAAAGTGAAAATGTCAACAAGTGAGCTTGAATCATTTGACGAAATGTATAATGCGTGCCAGTTAATCGCTAGTAAATATTCTAAATTGGAAAATGATTTCTTCCCTGCGATAGACAAACAGGATTTAGTAAAACCCGCGTTACCAAAGATATCATTATTTCAATTTGACGGTGAAACAGAAAATTGGATGACCTTTTATGACACGTTTTTATCATTAGTTCACAATCGAAATTTCACAGATATCGATAAGTTTCATTATTTACTCTCATGCGTAAAGGGCCCTGCCTTAAATATAGTTAAAAAACTGCCGATAACTGCCGCAAATTACGCATTAGCTTGGCAAAGCTTGATTGATAAATACCATGATCACAGAACACTAGCATGTAGGTATTTCGATAAAATGTTGAACTTTACACCGTTAACAAAAGATACCTCGTCGAATTTAACTTCATTTATAGAAACCTTTGATCATTCTCTTAAAGCGATTCAAGCATTAAATATTAAACACTTGGACGACTTTCTATTGTGTCATTTAGCATTACAAAGACTCGACCCTCATACGCGAAAATTATTCGAAGAAAGTCGGGATCAAAAGTTAATACCTACTTTCGAAGAACTTATGCAGTTTGTAAACAAACAAATTAAAGTTCTAGAACATTCGTTTATAAATGTGGCTACTAATAACCCGTCGAAGTCTAGTAATAACCATTCGCAAAATAAAAATCAGAGATCTTCGTCAAAGTCGATTCTCAATACGGCACGAACTCCGCAAAATATTAATAACCGTAATGCAAACTTAAGCTGTGTGATTTGTAAACAAAATCACATGATTTATCGATGTGATCAATTTCGTAAATTGTCCGTCGATGAAAGAATGAACCGTGTTCATTCACTAAAACTGTGTAATAATTGTCTTAAATCTGACCATCAATCGAATGCTTGTAAAAGCACAATGAGTTGTGGGGTCTGTGCAGAACCACATCATTATTTGTTGCATAAAGATAATACGTTATCAGATAGCGCGCGAACATCGTCCGTGACGGTGCAGTCTCCTTCGCTCGCACTAAACGCTGGTCGCTTCGTAAGTGACGTCACATGCACAAATACACAACAATCATTCATGAGTAATAACCTGTGTGAATATGAGGTAGTTCTAGGTACTACTCTCACTCATGTAATTGATTGTGTGGGTCAGTTTCACGATTGTCGAGCCGTTATAGATTCCGGGGCACAAAGTTCTTTTATAACAACTGAGTGTGCTAAAAAACTAGGATTAAAACGTATAAAATGTCCTTTTACTATTCATGGGATCGGCGGAGGGGTAGTAAAAACTCAAGGAATGGTCACGTGTACATTGAAACCAAGACAGGCGTGTGGTCCGACGTTTCGAGTTAATTTAGTAGTTATTTCAAAGGTGTCCGCGGATATGCCTAATGTTTCATTTCCTGAAAATGTCATTAGCGAATATAAAACTTATAAGTTGGCGGATCCATTGTTTTTCAAGCGTTCACGAATAGATATTTTGTTGGGGAATGACATAGTCCCAGATATAATTATTGATAAACCATTCGTAATTAGGGATGGTATTCCTAGTGTGATTAAAACAGTTTTTGGTGATGTAGTTAGCGGAAAATTGTATCCGTTTAATAAATATAAATCGCAAAATCTTAATTTATCAGTTTCGTATGACGACGAACAGTCAATTGACAAAACATTACGTGATTTTTGGGAAGTTGAAGAGGTGCCGTGTACCCCGTCAACAAGTCCAATGGATCAACTAGCCGAGGAGATATTTTCTCATGAATATACGCGGGAGTCGAACGGCCAATACGTAGTTCCAATGCCGTTCGCACCTAACCCCGCGCCATTGGGACAATCGCGTGCCGCGGCCGAGCGACGACTGATCTACTCGGAGCGTAAACTCGCACGTGTACCTGAGTTGAATAACAAATATAAGGAATTTATGCGTGAATATGAAAAGCTCGGTCATATGGAACTTTATCAGGGTGATCAGCCGAGTAAATACATTATCCCACATCACAGTATTTTGAGACCTAGTAGTACCTCAACTCCGTTGCGAGTAGTATTTGATGCGTCTGCGAAAACCACCACAAGCGTCTCGTTGAATGATATTCTATTGGTCGGCCCTAAGCTGTATCCGGACATTGCGTCAATAATCTTGAAGTTTCGGCTATTCGAATATTGTTTAGTGAGTGATGTTTGTAAAATGTATCGCGCTATTGCCTTAAGAAAAGAAGATCGCTGTTATCAACACATTTTATATCGGGAATCCCCTAACGATCCAATTAAATTATATGAATTAAAAACTGTAACCTACGGACTCAGCTGTTCTCCATTCTTAGCTATTCGCACGCTGCTCCAGTTAGCGAAAGACGAGGGTGAACGTTTTCCCCTCGCTGCTCAGGTCCTCCGTGAGGGAATATACATGGATGATATCTTATATTCATGCCAAACCCTTGAGCAAGCTAGCCTAGTCCAAGATCAACTAATAGGTATTTTTGAAAGTGCCAACTTTACGCTAAAAAAGTGGATGAGTAACAATGAGGAGTTGCTGCAACGCGTTCCGTCTGAAAATAGGGAAAATTCCGTAACGTTCGTTAAAGACGAAAACGACAGTTCTATTAAGGTCTTAGGACTTAAATGGACTCCAAAATCCGATCATTTTTTATTTTCAGTTAATTTATCGGACAACGAAACAACCAAGCGATCGGTACTAAAACTGCTGGCGTCGATTTACGATCCCGTGGGTTTTATCGCGCCATGCATTTTAGTAGCTAAGCAGATTATGCAAGATCTGTGGAAGCTAGGTATTGGTTGGGACGATAAGTTGCCAGATAACATTAAAAAATCGTGGCAGCACTTTATTTTTGAACTTCCGCGGTTAAGCGAGTTGCGTATCGAACGCCATATGCTGTTACCGGGCGAAACGACTTGTGATTTAATCGGATTTTGTGACGCTTCTTTACGAGGTTACGCAGCCTGCGTGTACGTCATCAGTCGTGACCAAAAGGGTAACGCAAAGGTTCGTTTAGTAACAGCGAAATCCAAAGTAGCACCAATAAAACCCGTAACAATCCCTCGGTTAGAATTAATGGGAGCGGTTTTATTAAGTAAATTAATAAAATTCGTTTGCGATACATTTGTTACTCGAATTAAAATTAACCAAATAACTGCAGTATCAGACTCGACAGTCGTACTGTCCTGGCTTCAAACGGAACCTTATAAATTAAAAACCTTTGTCAGTCATAGAGTTACTCAAATTATTGAAATCTTACCCCCTCATTTTTGGCGGCACGTTGGCAGCGAAAATAACCTAGCAGATATTTGTTCGCGTGGAGCGTCTCCGGCGCAACTGATAGACTGCACCCCACGTTGGCTACAGGGTGCCGATTGGATGTATCAAAATTACGTCGATTGGCCTCTGACGGTGTTTGTGAATGAAAGCAATCATAAACTACCGGAATTAAAAACTTCCACTAATTTGTTGCTGAATCACAATATTAGTGATCATATTATTGAAACTAAAATGGAATTTTGTGATAGAATCTTCGCACAATTTTCGTCATTTTCCAAATTGCAAAGATCTTTTGCTTGGATTTTAAGGTTGACTCGCAAACAGGGTGATATACCCACCCATGCTAAATCACACGTGTTATCAACCCGTGAACTGAACGAGGCACGCGATAAATTAATAAAGCTAGTTCAGAATACTTACTTTGAAACGGAAATTAAAATGATAACAGATAAAAAATACGTACCATCGTTACGAAAATTATCTCCGTTCATTGATAGCGATGGGTTTCTCAGGGTAGGGGGTCGCATCGGTTATTCCGAACTTCCTTATAATGCTAGACACCCGCGACTTCTCCCTAAAAATAGTTTATTTACAAAACTATTGATTAAATATTTACATGAAAAATATTTGCATGTTGGACCGCGAACCTTGCAAAGTGTTGTTAATGAAAACTTTTGGATATTATCGGCTCGTAGCGTTATTAGATCCGTTTTATCTAAATGTAAAACGTGCTTTAAATGTAAACCATCGTTACTTCAGCCTGAAATGGCCCCGTTGCCAACAACTCGGTTGATACCTAATAAGGTATTTTCTAACGTCGGAGTTGACCTCGGAGGTCCATTCTTAATTAAAGAAAGCTTACGTCGTAATGCTAAAGTGACAAAAGCGTACTTGGCACTATTTGTCTGCTTTTCAACTAAAGCAGTACATCTCGAAGTGTTGTCTTCTCTCTCCGCTGATTGTTTTCTCGCATGCCTGGATAGATTTGTGGCTTGCAGAGGTCTGTGCGCTGTTCTCTATTCTGATTGTGGAACTAATTTTGTTGGCGCAAACCGACATCTGTCGGAGATACAAAAGTTCTGGCGCGAGAATCAAGATGACATTTCGGGTGGTTGCGCTAAACGGCAGGTTGTTTGGAAATTTAATGTCCCCAGTGCTCCTCACATGGGTGGTCTCTGGGAAGCGGGCATTAAGTCAGCCAAATATCATCTAGTGCGGTGTGCAGGGGAAAAGTCCTTAACGTTTGAGGAACTTGCTACGATATTCTGTAAGGCAGAAGCCATAATGAATTCGCGCCCTTTGTGTCCGCTTCCTTCAAGTGACAACCCCAACGAATTTAACGTATTAACCGCCGGACACTTTCTAATTGGACGAAGTTTAGTCTCCATTCCTGAGTACGACGTGCGAGATATTGATATCAATAGGCTGTCACGGTGGCAGTATATCCAGAAGTGCTCCCAACTGTTCTGGAAACGTTGGAGTTATGAATATCTAAACACTTTACAACAGAAAGCCAAGTGGTTTATCTCTTCTTCTAATCCTAAAGTTGGAGATTTAGTAATAATTAAAACTGACAATGTTCCCTCTTGCACTTGGCCTCTCGGCAAGATTGAGAAGTTACATCCCGGTCCCGACTCAATAGTTAGGTGCGTGACACTGCGCACAGAAAAGGGTGTCTTACAGAGACCTATAAATAAACTTGCCCTATTACCTTACGCCAATTAATTTCAAATAAAACGTTTTTTATTTAATTTAGAGTATAATTTAAGATTAGTTATCAATGTCCTAGATAGTATAGTAATCTCATTTTTAGGAAACCATCACTATGGTTTCGGTAGGGGGTATGTTCTGTATTCTAACCCATGATTGGTTCAGCTGACGGCGCAAAGATCATGGAGCGTCCTATACGCCAGAAATCAGCCAATAGCGGGCTGCTTAGATGACAGGACAAGCGCCCTCTCCCGGTTTTTCGTGTTGTTGAAATCGGGCCGCCGTGCGGTAACTTTCTTTTTGAGCGCGCTCCTCAATAAATCGATAAATCAAGGGACAAAGTGAGCATAACCGTGTTGTGTGATCAGTAACCAGCTTCAACAGTGCTGCTTCATCCAGAGTACTTCGAGGCAGGCTGAAAAGGCGATAAAGGTAAGACGTTTCTTTGGCTTTGTCGTTCGTTATTTTGTTCCAAGATTGGGTAAGCTCAAACCGAGTTTCATACAGAACAACCACCAACACCAGCTATTTAATACAGTCCAACTTCTCTATTCCACAGTATTAAAAGAAACTTATAAATATTGGAAAAAAACAGTTCAGTTTTAGTAGGTAAACAACTTAATAAGCAGTTTAAAACTAAATAAAAAAATCTTCAAATTTTTAGAGAAATATAATGCAAGATATGAAGTATGAAAGAGATTACACATTGATGTCACATTGTTTCATATTGATGATCATAGCCTATAATTGGCGTTTTAACTAACATATCAAGATAATATTCAATATATTCAAACAAAAACAAAATTTTACCCAACTCTATCAATGCGGTAGATGCAATACTACCGCATGTATAGTCTTATCATATAAAAATAAACAATCGCACATCCTGGTGTGTGATTTGGGCGTGTTGATATTATTAAGCCCTCGCTTATCTTGCAGATAAACCCGAACCTATATAACGCAGTAATATCAATAGCAGTTTACTCAAAGTTTACTTCAGAAGACCATCATGTCGCAACTCAAGATTGAAGGTCAAACTGATAATATATCTGAAAATCAGTTAGAATTCATCAAAACTGTGATCGAAAGAGAAGGTTTCAAAGACAGCAAAGTTACCATCGAAGCTGTAGGGGGACCAGCGGACAACTACGGAGCAAACGTCAAAAGAATTATCATCGAAGGAGAAAATGAAAACCTGACAATGATTGCCAAAATAGCAACATCATTCGAACCCATAAGGATGGCAATGGGCGTCGAAATCATGTTCAATAATGAGAGCCTGTTGTATACAGATATCTTACCAAAGATGCTGGAACTTCAAAAAAGAGCCGAGATACCAGAAGAAGACCAACTGAAATTCCCAAAATGTTATGGAATCAATGAAGCACCTAACGAAGTTATCCTGCTAGAAGACCTAAAGGCGTCCGGTTTTACTATGCTGGACCGATTCAAATCCCTATCAGATGAACACATGACTAGTGTATTGAGAAATTTAGCTATATACCATTCGCTCTCTTACGTGTTGAAAAACAAGGAACCCGAGAAATATGATTATTACAAGGATAAATTGCGGGATTTATTGGGAGCCATGACTGAAGCAGGTCCCGACCTACTTGCTTTTTTCTATCAAATTGAAGCTGTTGCTCTTCAAGTGCTTGATGACCCGGAGCAACAGAACATTGTAAAGAATAAAATCGGTGAAGTTATAGAGCGAGTCGGTAAAATGACAAAATTTGAACATGGTAGCCGATTTGCAGTAATTCAGCATGGTGATTGTTGGACAAATAACATTATGTTCAAGTTAGAGGCAAGTATTTTAGATCTTTTATTGTATTTATAACATTGGTTGTAGTATATTTTATTGTATTAGGTTTATCTGAAACTTCTTATCAAATATTTATATCGATCATGTTTATATGATATGTTCATTTATAAACCATTTTTATTTAAAAATAAGTCTAAAGATACTGAAAATACAAAAATAAGTTGAATCAACAAGTTCACTGCACAAGTGCTTGACAATTATCTAATCGTTTTAGATCCGACGGTAGATAATAACTCCATGTTGCCAGTGTTATCTTTACAACAACAATAATAACTGTTGTAAGTCATTAACATTATATAATAATCAACACAACAACACATTGCATTGTATAATAATAATAATTTATTATAGAATAATGACTGTTGTGAAGCCTATATAATCATATTTATTAATTATCTGTTGATGCTTTTTCAAAGTAAAAACACTTTTTTTCAGGGCTGCCTTAATTATACATTAATCGGTGAATCGTGAGATTGAGAATATTCAGTTGATTCCCCTGGTTGATTTTTTTTTACAAATTATACTTTAGTATGATTTTTGACCGAATTATAAACATTCGAACAACTGAACGTTCTCAATCTCAAGATTCACCCTAATAAGTCCTTGATATGTCCTGTTAGTGCGCTATCAATAAAATACATATTTTGTCACAGTGAACATGTACGAAATCGCGAGAACCCGTTACCTTTCTTCCCGTTCAGCATAGTGCAGGAAAGTTTTGTCGTCGAATTTTCTTAAAGTATCTAACATATTTCTATTTTAAACTTTCAGGGGGAGGACGTCAAGCAGTCAATGTTAATTGATTATCAGCAATCCAAGAACTTCAGCCCAGCTTATGATCTCCTCTACTTGATCTTCAACTGCAGCGACCATGAAACGAGGGTTAGGAACTACTACGACTGGATAGACTACTACCACGATGAACTTGACAACTCCTTGTCAAATTATGGTCTGAAAGCCAACTACGTTTACCCGAGAGACCAACTAGACGCTGATTTGAAAAGATACGGTAGAATAGGTCTAGGTTGCGCTATTCTTATGACTGGTACACTTACAATAAGTCCAGCTGAAGCTAGTAAATTAAAAGAAACACTGGAAAGTGGTAAAATGGATGAAATGGTTGGTCAAGTGGGTAATTACAATGCTGAGACTTTGGTACTCTTTAAGAAAAGAATCATTGATTTGGTTGAAAGTTTTACTCTTTTTGGTCTTTTGTGAAGTCTAATGTTATTATTTTATGGCTTTAAGGCTATGTTTATTTTTAAATTTATAATCTGAAATATATTATTAATAGTATAGTATTGCTTATCAACAAATTTATTTTTTTCATTTTTACGTTTTAGTAATGATCAGAGTGTGATCAAATATTATCTCAATACAGTGTACCTACAACATAATTCTCGTAAGCATGAAGTTTAAAATTGTGATGTGATATAACATAGGTTTAAAGAATATGTATTTTTCATAATAACATGGTATCATAGTTCACTAACATGAGATTTATTTATACTTAATTACTCGACATATTAAGTAAATTAGAAAAAATGTTTTTGTTTATTTGGTTGTAATAACCCATTGTGTAAGCCATGCATGCTGCAGTCCATCACGATCAAATCGGCCTACCTGTGAACATGCAGACGGACCAATATACGAGTATATCGTAGAAGCCAAGAATAGGACAGGCTCAATTCAGTAGACTTTCCTGTACACCTGTTCAAGAATATTAATGATCTTTTCCCTGCAGTAGACCCTTGCGTAAAAAGTGAATATCAATGCAAATATTCAATGTACATATTATTTGATGTTAATTTTGTATTAAGTACTATATTATGTTATTCAATATTTTAGAGCTTATTCTTTTCTGTGTTTAGATGTAAATTATTTTTATGGTCTTCTGCATCAAAAAGTGTTTATTGTTAAGCTCTTGACTGTTTTTAAAAACAGAGCAACTAATCAGCAGCTATGAAAGCGACTGTCGAAACTTCTAAATGATTAATCAAGTAAAAGTTCAGAATATGGGAGATAAAATAAAACAGTGTATACTTTCTAATGCTTTGTTATATTTTCTCATCAATTAACAATTCAATTAACAAAATAAAACCCTGTTTAACATTCCATTAAGAGCGGCCAACCTGAGATACATTTCCACACAACCGCTTTTACGTGATTATGACGTTATTACACATCTTTTTCTAGATATTTTGGAATCACAGATATCTTGTGAATATTAGATTCTATGGAAATAAATATTACAAAAGAAAATATGTTTGTAAAAACTTTGTATATTTAGTCGAGATTAGGAATGACGAAAAAGATTTTCCAAAAATGTTTGAAGTTTTCAAAAAACACGTATTTTCTGGAAGACCTTTTGTGAAATAAGTATTCAAGTAAGTGACAGAATTTCCGAGTGCCAACAGAATATTCAGGATTTATACGGCGGGAAACTTGATGTAGAATTTTGTTTATTACTTTAGTACCAATCTTTGTTGTAAGAATTTTTTTAATTACACAATAATCAGATTCAGTTAAGGATTCAACGCCTGATTCTTAAGAGAAGAGGTTAAAGCAGTAGTCGGAAACTTTTTACGGCCTAAATCAAAAGAAACATACCTAAAATCATACGATGACCTTTGACGACGACTCAGATTTTTATTTTTATTTTCTTTTTATTCGTAATAAAAAGCACAGTGTTTACCTCGGGTGAAAGACTTATTTAGTCCCTCGAATATTAGCGACCTCGCTTCGCTCGGACGCCAAACTTCGTCTCGGGACTAAATAAGTTACTTTCACCCCTAGGGTAACAATGTACTATTTTGTAGCATTTGTTATAATTTCAATGATATATTAAAACTAACATTGTAAATTTTTACATTTGTAATGAATTTATTTTGACATTTGTAATTTATTTTTTTGTAAAAATTAGGAATACGTATTACTAACTCAAAATTTAAAGAAGAAGGCTTACTAAATACTGTGGTTTATACCTGAAATAAATTTCGCTACAGAAATTTCATTTCTCCGCTTGAACGGATAATGTTTTTCAGTTAAAAACAAAAGCAAAATACGAATATATGAAAAATACCTTGAAAGTTTTTTCGAAAAAAAAAATTGATAGCGTAACTAAACAAATAAAAAAAGTTGCCTTGCCGACACAGTCGATAAAAGAAATACAAAACAGTCAGATCGTGTTCCGCATAGGAACACCAACACACACAGTGATCCTTGTGTAAACCGCAACGCGAATTCGATTTTCGCGCCCATGAACTCATTGGCTATAAGGAAAAAGTTTTTACTCCCAGAGAAAGAAAATAATGTATACCAATATGTTCTTTTTCAATAACCTTGTGAAGAAAAACAATAATTTAACTAACTTACTTTAACAGTATAACTAATTAAAAAAAAAATTCATATGACGGAAAAAAATAAAAACTGTTTTCTTATGCGCACGCATCTAAAAATGGGTGTGTCTCATATCACATAAAATTATTTGGTATATTTTCATTTCAATAACGTTCACAAGATATAACTACTGTTAATATAATTTCTTTACATATAACATTTCAATATTCTAAAATTCATATCGTATAAAGTTTTTAGATGTAACGTTTATTTAATCGAAAATCATTATATAAATCGTTTACATTATTAATATTGATACTAAAAGTATGTTTAAAACCCCGATTTGGGGATCCGATCACTTTTTCGAAGTTTTTTATTCGAATTTCAATTTACCGAAATTTAGCGACAGAAACGAATCGCTGCAAAACCGACTTTGCATAGTCTTGTTGAAATAAGATAAACTGGAGAAAGTAGAACATGGCACAATATCATTTTGCATAAAAATTAGGAATACACGTATTGGTTAATCAGAATCTAAATACTATGGTTCATACCGGAATTCAATTTTTCCAAAAGAAATTTTACTTCTCCGCTAGGCCGGATAATATTTATCAGTTAAACACAAAAATCTGGTGCATGAACTTGACATAGTTGAAAGTAAAGTAGAAAAAAAATTTGATGGCGTAACTACACATATAAAAAAAAGTTGCCTTACCGACATAGTCGTCAAAAGAAATACAAAACAGTCAGATAGTGATTTGCATTGGAACACCCAAACGCACAGTGATGCTTGTGTAAACCGCAATGCGAATTCGATTTGCGCTCCCACGAACTCGTTGGCTTGAAGGAAAAAGTTTTTACTCCAAGAGAAAAATAAAAACGTATACAATACGTTCTTCATTTTAATCGTTCCTCAATTCATTAAATATTAAAATGAGGTGGTTTACCAATCTATAAAGAAAAAACCAAATTTTATTAGATCTCAAAATCGAATTGCAAAAAAATGGAATCGCAACTTGAAACTAACTCAGCGTCTTTCAAAAAGCCTAAAAGATGAAATGGAGAACGTAAAACGTGGCGCAAGATCATTTTGCGTGAAAATAAGGATTATACCAATTGGTAAATCAGAATGAAAGAAGGCTTTCACTAAAAGAAATTTAATTTCTTCGCTTGGCCGGATAGTATTTATCAGTAAAATACAAAACCCTGGGTGCTTAAACTCAACAAAGTTGAAAAAGTACATAGGGAATGCCATAGTTTTTTCGAAAACTTGAATCGCAACTTGAAACTGATCGAAAAATAACTCAGCAACTTTGAAAAGCCTAGATGATACGTATATTCTTTTATATATAATGTGGAAAATGTGGCCGGTTGTACATTTCTTTATTTAATGCATTGTACCTTAGACTACAAAATTATAATATATCACCGTTTGTTTTCCCAAGTAAATAAAATGAAATAAGATAAACTGGAGAAAGTAGAACATGGTACAATATCATTTTGCATGAAAATTAGGAATACACGTATTGGTTAATCAGAATCTAAATACTGTGGTTCATACTGGAATTGAATTACTCCAAAAGAAAATTTACTTCTCCGCTAGGCCGGATAATATTTATCAGTTAAACACAAAAATCTGGTGCATGAACTCGACATAGTTGAAAGTGCATTGGGAGTGCCATAGTTAGGGCGAAAAAAAATTTGATGGCGTAACTACACAAATAAAAAAAAGTTGCCTTACCGATATAGTCGTCAAAAGAAATACAAAACATTCAGATAGTGATCTGCATTGAAACACCCAAACGCACAGTGATGCTTGTGTAAACCGCAATGCGAATTCGATTTGCGCCCCCACGAACTCATTGGCTTGAAGGAAAACGTTTTTACTCCAAGAGAAAAATAAAAACGTATACAATACGTTCTTCATTTTAATCGTTCCTCAATTCATTAAATATTAAAAAAAAATGAGGTTTTTTTTTTTTTTTGGTTTACCAATCTATAAAGAAAAACAAAATTTTATTAGACCTCAAAATCGAATTGCAAAAAAATGGAATCGCAACTTGAAACTAACTCAGCGTCTTTCAAAAAGTTTAAAAGATAAACTGGAGAACGTAAAACGTGGCGCAAGATCATTTTGCGTGAAAATAAGGATTATACCAATTGGTAAATCAGAATGAAAGAAGGCTTTCACTAAAAGAAATTTAATTTCTTCGCTTGGCCGGATAGTATTTATCAGTAAAATACAAAAACCTGGTGCTTAAACTCAACAAAGTTGAAAAAGTACATAGGGAATGCCATAGTTTTTTCGAAAAATGGAATCGCAACTTGAAACTGATCGAAAAAAAACTCAACAACTTTGAAAAGCTTAGATTATACACATATTCTTTTATATATAATGTGGAAAATGTGGTTGGTTGTACATTTAAATTGTACCTTAGACTGTACAAAATTATAATATATCACCGTTTGTTTTCCCAAGTAAATAAAATGAAATAAGATAAACTGGAGAAAGTAGAACATGGTACAATATCATTTTGCATGAAAATTAGGAATACACGTATTGGTTAATCAGAATCTAAATACTGTGGTTCATACTGGAATTGAATTACTCCAAAAGAAATTTTACTTCTCCGCTAGGCCGGATAATATTTATCAGTTAAACACAAAAATCTGGTGCATGAACTCGACATAGTTGAAAGTGCATTGGGAATGCCATAGTTTTGGCGAATAAAAATTTGATGGCGTAACTTGACAAATAAAAAAAAGTTGCCTTACCGACATAGTCGTCAAAAGAAATACAAAACATTCAGATAGTGATCTGCATTGAAACACCCAAACGCACAGTGATACTTGTGTAAATCGCAATGCGAATTCGATTTGCGCCCCCACGAACTAATTGGCTTGAAGGAAAAAGTTTTTACTCCAAGAGAAAAATAAAAACGTATACAATACGTTCTTCATTTTAATCGTTCCTCAATTTAATGAATATTAAAATGAGGTGGTTTACCAATCTATAAAGAAAAAACCAAATTTTATTAGACCTTAAAATCGAATTTCAAAAAAATGGAACCGCAACTTGAAACTAACTCAGCGTCTTTCAAAAAATCTAAAAGATAAACTGGAGAACGTAAAACGTGGCGCAAGATCATTTTGCGTGAAAATAAGGATTATACCAATTGGTAAATCAGAATGAAAGAAGGCTTTCACTAAAAGAAATTTAATTTCTTCGCTTGGCCGGATAGTATTTATCAGTAAAATACAAAACCCTGGTGCTTAAACTCAACAAAGTTGAAAAATACATAGGGAATGCCATAGTTTTTTCGAAAAATGGAATCGCAACTTGAAACTGATCGAAAAATAACTCAACAACTTTGAAAAGCTTAGATTATACACATATTCTTTTATATATAATGTGGAAAATGTGGTTGGTTGTACATTTTAATTGTACCTTAGACTGTACAAAATTATAATATATCACCGTTTGTTTTCCCAAGTAAATAAAATGAAATAAGATAAACTGGAGAAAGTAGAACATGGTACAATATCATTTTGCATGAAAATTAGGAATACACGTATTGGTTAATCAGAATCTAAATACTGTGGTTCATACTGGAATTGAATTACTCCAAAAGAAAATTTACTTCTCCGCTAGGCCGGATAATATTTATCAGTTAAACACAAAAATCTGGTGCATGAACTCGACATAGTTGAAAGTGCATTGGGAATGCCATAGTTTTTTCGAAAAATGGAATCGCAACTTGAAACTGATCGAAAAATAACTCAACAACTTTGAAAAGCTTAGATTATACACATATTCTTTTATATATAATGTGGAAAATGTGGTTGGTTGTACATTTAAATTGTACCTTAGACTGTACAAAATTATAATATATCACCGTTTGTTTTCCCAAGTAAATAAAATGAAATAAGATAAACTGGAGAAAGTAGAACATGATACAATATCATTTTGCATGAAAATTAGGAATTCACGTATTGTTTAATCAGAATCTCAATACTGTGGTTCATACTGGAAATTAATTTTTCCAAAAGAAATTTTACTTCTCCGCTAGGCCGGATAATATTTATCAGTTAAACACAAAAATCTGGTGCATGAACTCGACATAGTTGAAAGTGCATTGGGAATGCCATAGTTTTGGCGAATAAAAATTTGATGGCGTAACTTGACAAATAAAAAAAAGTTGCCTTACCGACATAGTCGTCAAAAGAAATACAAAACATTCAGATAGTGATCTGCATTGAAACACCCAAACGCACAGTGATACTTGTGTAAATCGCAATGCGAATTCGATTTGCGCCCCCACGAACTAACTGGCTTGAAGGAAAAAGTTTTTACTCCAAGAGAAAAATAAAAACGTATACAATACGTTCTTCATTTTAATCGTTCCTCAATTTAATAAATATTAAAATGAGGTGGTTTACCAATCTATAAAGAAAAAACCAAATTTTATTAGACCTTAAAATCGAATTTCAAAAAAATGGAATCGCAACTTGAAACTAACTCAGCGTCTTTCAAAAAGCCTAAAAGATAAACTGGTGAACGTAAAACGTGGCGCAAGATCATTTTGCGTGAAAATAAGGATTATACCAATTGGTAAATCAGAATGAAAGAAGGCTTTCACTAAAAGAAATTTAATTTCTTCGCTTGGCCGGATAGTATTTATCAGTAAAATACAAAAACCTGGTGCTTAAACTCAACAAAGTTGAAAAAGTACATAGGGAATGCCATAGTTTTTTCGAAAAATGGAATCGCAACTTGAAACTGATCGAAAAAAAACTCAACAACTTTGAAAAGCTTAGATTATACACATATTCTTTTATATATAATGTGGAAAATGTGGTTGGTTGTACATTTAAATTGTACCTTAGACTGTACAAAATTATAATATATCACCGTTTGTTTTCCCAAGTAAATAAAATGAAATAAGATAAACTGGAGAAAGTAGAACATGGTACAATATCATTTTGCATGAAAATTAGGAATACACGTATTGGTTAATCAGAATCTCAATACTGTGGTTCATACTGGAAATTAATTTTTCCAAAAGAAATTTTACTTCTCCGCTAGGCCGGCTAATATTTATCAGTTAAACACAAAAATCTGGTGCATGAACTCGACATAGTTGAAAGTGCATTGGGAATGCCATAGTTTTGGCGAATAAAAATTTGATGGCGTAACTTGACAAATAAAAAAAAGTTGCCTTACCGACATAGTCGTCAAAAGAAATACAAAACATTCAGATAGTGATCTGCATTGAAACACCCAAACGCACAGTGATACTTGTGTAAATCGCAATGCGAATTCGATTTGCGCCCCCACGAACTAACTGGCTTGAAGGAAAAAGTTTTTACTCCAAGAGAAAAATAAAAACGTATACAATACGTTCTTCATTTTAATCGTTCCTCAATTTAATAAATATTAAAATGAGGTGGTTTACCAATCTATAAAGAAAAAACCAAATTTTATTAGACCTTAAAATCGAATTTCAAAAAAATGGAACCGCAACTTGAAACTAACTCAGCGTCTTTCAAAAAGCCTAAAAGATAAACTGGAGAACGTAAAACGTGGCGCAAGATCATTTTGCGTGAAAATAAGGATTATACCAATTGGTAAATCAGAATGAAAGAAGGCTTTCACTAAAAGAAATTTAATTTCTTCGCTTGGCCGGATAGTATTTATCAGTAAAATACAAAAACCTGGTGCTTAAACTCAACAAAGTTGAAAAAGTACAAAGGGAATGCCATAGTTTTTTCGAAAAATGGAATCGCAACTTGAAACTGATCGAAAAATAACTCAACAACTTTGAAAAGCTTAGATTATACACATATTCTTTTATATATAATGTGGAAAATGTGGTTGGTTGTACATTTAAATTGTACCTTAGACTGTACAAAATTATAATATATCACCGTTTGTTTTCCCAAGTAAATAAAATGAAATAAGATAAACTGGAGAAAGTAGAACATGGTACAATATCATTTTGCATGAAAATTAGGAATACACGTATTGGTTAATCAGAATCTCAATACTGTGGTTCATACTGGAAATTAATTTTTCCAAAAGAAATTTTACTTCTCCGCTAGGCCGGATAATATTTATCAGTTAAACACAAAAATCTGGTGCATGAACTCGACATAGTTGAAAGTGCATTGGGAATGCCATAGTTTTTTCGAAAAATGGAATCGCAACTTGAAACTGATCGAAAAATAACTCAACAACTTTGAAAAGCTTAGATTATACACATATTCTTTTATATATAATGTGGAAAATGTGGTTGGTTGTACATTTAAATTGTACCTTAGACTGTACAAAATTATAATATATCACCGTTTGTTTTCCCAAGTAAATAAAATGAAATAAGATAAACTGGAGAAAGTAGAACATGGTACAATATCATTTTGCATGAAAATTAGGAATACACGTATTGGTTAATCAGAATCTCAATACTGTGGTTCATACTGGAAATTAATTTTTCCAAAAGAAATTTTACTTCTCCGCTAGGCCGGATAATATTTATCAGTTAAACACAAAAATCTGGTGCATGAACTCGACATAGTTGAAAGTGCATTGGGAATGCCATAGTTTTGGCGAATAAAAATTTGATGGCGTAACTTGACAAATAAAAAAAAGTTGCCTTACCGACATAGTCGTCAAAAGAAATACAAAACATTCAGATAGTGATCTGCATTGAAACACCCAAACGCACAGTGATATTTGTGTAAATCGCAATGCGAATTCGATTTGCGCCCCCACGAACTAATTGGCTTGAAGGAAAAAGTTTTTACTCCAAGAGAAAAATAAAAACGTATACAATACGTTCTTCATTTTAATCGTTCCTCAATTTAATAAATATTAAAATGAGGTGGTTTACCAATCTATAAAGAAAAAACCAAATTTTATTAGACCTTAAAATCGAATTTCAAAAAAATGGAACCGCAACTTGAAACTAACTCAGCGTCTTTCAAAAAGCCTAAAAGATAAACTGGAGAACGTAAAACGTGGCGCAAGATCATTTTGCGTGAAAATAAGGATTATACCAATTGGTAAATCAGAATGAAAGAAGGCTTTCACTAAAAGAAATTTAATTTCTTCGCTTGGCCGGATAGTATTTATCAGTAAAATACAAAAACCTGGTGCTTAAACTCAACAAAGTTGAAAAAGTACATAGGGAATGCCATAGTTTTTTCGAAAAATGGAATCGCAACTTGAAACTGATCGAAAAAAAACTCAACAACTTTGAAAAGCTTAGATTATACACATATTCTTTTATATATAATGTGGAAAATGTGGTTGGTTGTACATTTAAATTGTACCTTAGACTGTACAAAATTATAATATATCACCGTTTGTTTTCCCAAGTAAATAAAATGAAATAAGATAAACTGGAGAAAGTAGAACATGATACAATATCATTTTGCATGAAAATTAGGAATTCACGTATTGGTTAATCAGAATCTCAATACTGTGGTTCATACTGGAAATTAATTTTTCCAAAAGAAATTTTACTTCTCCGCTAGGCCGGATAATATTTATCAGTTAAACACAAAAATCTGGTGCATGAACTCGACATAGTTGAAAGTGCATTGGGAATGCCATAGTTTTGGCGAATAAAAATTTGATGGCGTAACTTGACAAATAAAAAAAAGTTGCCTTACCGACATAGTCGTCAAAAGAAATACAAAACATTCAGATAGTGATCTGCATTGAAACACCCAAACGCACAGTGATATTTGTGTAAATCGCAATGCGAATTCGATTTGCGCCCCCACGAACTAATTGGCTTGAAGGAAAAAGTTTTTACTCCAAGAGAAAAATAAAAACGTATACAATACGTTCTTCATTTTAATCGTTCCTCAATTTAATAAATATTAAAATGAGGTGGTTTACCAATCTATAAAGAAAAAACCAAATTTTATTAGACCTTAAAATCGAATTTCAAAAAAATGGAACCGCAACTTGAAACTAACTCAGCGTCTTTCAAAAAGCCTAAAAGATAAACTGGTGAACGTAAAACGTGGCGCAAGATCATTTTGCGTGAAAATAAGGATTATACCAATTGGTAAATCAGAATGAAAGAAGGCTTTCACTAAAAGAAATTTAATTTCTTCGCTTGGCCGGATAGTATTTATCAGTAAAATACAAAAACCTGGTGCTTAAACTCAACAAAGTTGAAAAAGTACATAGGGAATGCCATAGTTTTTTCGAAAAATGGAATCGCAACTTGAAACTGATCGAAAAATAACTCAACAACTTTGAAAAGCATAGATTATACACATATTCTTTTATATATAATGTGGAAAATGTGGTTGGTTGTACATTTAAATTGTACCTTAGACTGTACAAAATTATAATATATCACCGTTTGTTTTCCCAAGTAAATAAAATGAAATAAGATAAACTGGAGAAAGTAGAACATGGTACAATATCATTTTGCATGAAAATTAGGAATACACGTATTGGTTAATCAGAATCTCAATACTGTGGTTCATACTGGAAATTAATTTTTCCAAAAGAAATTTTACTTCTCCGCTAGGCCGGATAATATTTATCAGTTAAACACAAAAATCTGGTGCATGAACTCGACATAGTTGAAAGTGCATTGGGAATGCCATAGTTTTGGCGAATAAAAATTTGATGGCGTAACTTGACAAATAAAAAAAAGTTGCCTTACCGACATAGTCGTCAAAAGAAATACAAAACATTCAGATAGTGATCTGCATTGAAACACCCAAACGCACAGTGATACTTGTGTAAATCGCAATGCGAATTCGATTTGCGCCCCCACGAACTAACTGGCTTGAAGGAAAAAGTTTTTACTCCAAGAGAAAAATAAAAACGTATACAATACGTTCTTCATTTTAATCGTTCCTCAATTTAATAAATATTAAAATGAGGTGGTTTACCAATCTATAAAGAAAAAACCAAATTTTATTAGACCTTAAAATCGAATTTCAAAAAAATGGAACCGCAACTTGAAACTAACTCAGCGTCTTTCAAAAAGCCTAAAAGATAAACTGGAGAACGTAAAACGTGGCGCAAGATCATTTTGCGTGAAAATAAGGATTATACCAATTGGTAAATCAGAATGAAAGAAGGCTTTCACTAAAAGAAATTTAATTTCTTCGCTTGGCCGGATAGTATTTATCAGTAAAATACAGAAACCTGGTGCTTAAACTCAACAAAGTTGAAAAAGTACAAAGGGAATGCCATAGTTTTTTCGAAAAATGGAATCGCAACTTGAAACTGATCGAAAAATAACTCAACAACTTTGAAAAGCTTAGATTATACACATATTCTTTTATATATAATGTGGAAAATGTGGTTGGTTGTACATTTAAATTGTACCTTAGACTGTACAAAATTATAATATATCACCGTTTGTTTTCCCAAGTAAATAAAATGAAATAAGATAAACTGGAGAAAGTAGAACATGGTACAATATCATTTTGCATGAAAATTAGGAATACACGTATTGGTTAATCAGAATCTCAATACTGTGGTTCATACTGGAAATTAATTTTTCCAAAAGAAATTTTACTTCTCCGCTAGGCCGGATAATATTTATCAGTTAAACACAAAAATCTGGTGCATGAACTCGACATAGTTGAAAGTGCATTGGGAATGCCATAGTTTTTTCGAAAAATGGAATCGCAACTTGAAACTGATCGAAAAATAACTCAACAACTTTGAAAAGCATAGATTATACACATATTCTTTTATATATAATGTGGAAAATGTGGTTGGTTGTACATTTAAATTGTACCTTAGACTGTACAAAATTATAATATATCACCGTTTGTTTTCCCAAGTAAATAAAATGAAATAAGATAAACTGGAGAAAGTAGAACATGATACAATATCATTTTGCATGAAAATTAGGAATTCACGTATTGGTTAATCAGAATCTCAATACTGTGGTTCATACTGGAAATTAATTTTTCCAAAAGAAATTTTACTTCTCCGCTAGGCCGGATAATATTTATCAGTTAAACACAAAAATCTGGTGCATGAACTCGACATAGTTGAAAGTGCATTGGGAATGCCATAGTTTTGGCGAATAAAAATTTGATGGCGTAACTTGACAAATAAAAAAAAGTTGCCTTACCGACATAGTCGTCAAAAGAAATACAAAACATTCAGATAGTGATCTGCATTGAAACACCCAAACGCACAGTGATACTTGTGTAAATCGCAATGCGAATTCGATTTGCGCCCCCACGAACTAACTGGCTTGAAGGAAAAAGTTTTTACTCCAAGAGAAAAATAAAAACGTATACAATACGTTCTTCATTTTAATCGTTCCTCAATTTAATAAATATTAAAATGAGGTGGTTTACCAATCTATAAAGAAAAAACCAAATTTTATTAGACCTTAAAATCGAATTTCAAAAAAATGGAACCGCAACTTGAAACTAACTCAGCGTCTTTCAAAAAGCCTTAAAGATAAACTGGTGAACGTAAAACCTGGCGCAAGATCATTTTGCGTGAAAATAAGGATTATACCAATTGGTAAATCAGAATGAAAGAAGGCTTTCACTAAAAGAAATTTAATTTCTTCGCTTGGCCGGATAGTATTTATCAGTAAAATACAAAAACCTGGTGCTTAAACTCAACAAAGTTGAAAAAGTACATAGGGAATGCCATAGTTTTTTCGAAAAATGGAATGGCAACTTGAAACTGATCGAAAAATAACTCAACAACTTTGAAAAGCTTAGATTATACACATATTCTTTTATATATAATGTGGAAAATGTGGTTGGTTGTACATTTAAATTGTACCTTAGACTGTACAAAATTATAATATATCACCGTTTGTTTTCCCAAGTAAATAAAATGAAATAAGATAAACTGGAGAAAGTAGAACATGGTACAATATCATTTTGCATGAAAATTAGGAATACACGTATTGGTTAATCAGAATCTCAATACTGTGGTTCATACTGGAAATTAATTTTTCCAAAAGAAATTTTACTTCTCCGCTAGGCCGGCTAATATTTATCAGTTAAACACAAAAATCTGGTGCATGAACTCGACATAGTTGAAAGTGCATTGGGAATGCCATAGTTTTGGCGAATAAAAATTTGATGGCGTAACTTGACAAATAAAAAAAAGTTGCCTTACCGACATAGTCGTCAAAAGAAATACAAAACATTCAGATAGTGATCTGCATTGAAACACCCAAACGCACAGTGATACTTGTGTAAATCGCAATGCGAATTCGATTTGCGCCCCCACGAACTAACTGGCTTGAAGGAAAAAGTTTTTACTCCAAGAGAAAAATAAAAACGTATACAATACGTTCTTCATTTTAATCGTTCCTCAATTTAATAAATATTAAAATGAGGTGGTTTACCAATCTATAAAGAAAAAACCAAATTTTATTAGACCTTAAAATCGAATTTCAAAAAAATGGAACCGCAACTTGAAACTAACTCAGCGTCTTTCAAAAAGCCTAAAAGATAAACTGGAGAACGTAAAACGTGGCGCAAGATCATTTTGCGTGAAAATAAGGATTATACCAATTGGTAAATCAGAATGAAAGAAGGCTTTCACTAAAAGAAATTTAATTTCTTCGCTTGGCCGGATAGTATTTATCAGTAAAATACAAAAACCTGGTGCTTAAACTCAACAAAGTTGAAAAAGTACATAGGGAATGCCATAGTTTTTTCGAAAAATGGAATCGCAACTTGAAACTGATCGAAAAATAACTCAACAACTTTGAAAAGCTTAGATTATACACATATTCTTTTATATATAATGTGGAAAATGTGGTTGGTTGTACATTTAAATTGTACCTTAGACTGTACAAAATTATAATATATCACCGTTTGTTTTCCCAAGTAAATAAAATGAAATAAGATAAACTGGAGAAAGTAGAACATGGTACAATATCATTTTGCATGAAAATTAGGAATACACGTATTGGTTAATCAGAATCTCAATACTGTGGTTCATACTGGAAATTAATTTTTCCAAAAGAAATTTTACTTCTCCGCTAGGCCGGATAATATTTATCAGTTAAACACAAAAATCTGGTGCATGAACTCGACATAGTTGAAAGTGCATTGGGAATGCCATAGTTTTGGCGAATAAAAATTTGATGGCGTAACTTGACAAATAAAAAAAAGTTGCCTTACCGACATAGTCGTCAAAAGAAATACAAAACATTCAGATAGTGATCTGCATTGAAACACCCAAACGCACAGTGATACTTGTGTAAATCGCAATGCGAATTCGATTTGCGCCCCCACGAACTAACTGGCTTGAAGGAAAAAGTTTTTACTCCAAGACAAAAATAAAAACGTATACAATACGTTCTTCATTTTAATCGTTCCTCAATTTAATAAATATTAAAATGAGGTGGTTTACCAATCTATAAAGAAAAAACCAAATTTTATTAGACCTTAAAATCGAATTTCAAAAAAATGGAACCGCAACTTGAAACTAACTCAGCGTCTTTCAAAAAGCCTAAAAGATAAACTGGAGAACGTAAAACGTGGCGCAAGATCATTTTGCGTGAAAATAAGGATTATACCAATTGGTAAATCAGAATGAAAGAAGGCTTTCACTAAAAGAAATTTAATTTCTTCGCTTGGCCGGATAGTATTTATCAGTAAAATACAGAAACCTGGTGCTTAAACTCAACAAAGTTGAAAAAGTACAAAGGGAATGCCATAGTTTTTTCGAAAAATGGAATCGCAACTTGAAACTGATCGAAAAATAACTCAACAACTTTGAAAAGCTTAGATTATACACATATTCTTTTATATATAATGTGGAAAATGTGGTTGGTTGTACATTTAAATTGTACCTTAGACTGTACAAAATTATAATATATCACCGTTTGTTTTCCCAAGTAAATAAAATGAAATAAGATAAACTGGAGAAAGTAGAACATGGTACAATATCATTTTGCATGAAAATTAGGAATACACGTATTGGTTAATCAGAATCTCAATACTGTGGTTCATACTGGAAATTAATTTTTCCAAAAGAAATTTTACTTCTCCGCTAGGCCGGATAATATTTATCAGTTAAACACAAAAATCTGGTGCATGAACTCGACATAGTTGAAAGTGCATTGGGAATGCCATAGTTTTTTCGAAAAATGGAATCGCAACTTGAAACTGATCGAAAAATAACTCAACAACTTTGAAAAGCATAGATTATACACATATTCTTTTATATATAATGTGGAAAATGTGGTTGGTTGTACATTTAAATTGTACCTTAGACTGTACAAAATTATAATATATCACCGTTTGTTTTCCCAAGTAAATAAAATGAAATAAGATAAACTGGAGAAAGTAGAACATGATACAATATCATTTTGCATGAAAATTAGGAATTCACGTATTGGTTAATCAGAATCTCAATACTGTGGTTCATACTGGAAATTAATTTTTCCAAAAGAAATTTTACTTCTCCGCTAGGCCGGATAATATTTATCAGTTAAACACAAAAATCTGGTGCATGAACTCGACATAGTTGAAAGTGCATTGGGAATGCCATAGTTTTGGCGAATAAAAATTTGATGGCGTAACTTGACAAATAAAAAAAAGTTGCCTTACCGACATAGTCGTCAAAAGAAATACAAAACATTCAGATAGTGATCTGCATTGAAACACCCAAACGCACAGTGATACTTGTGTAAATCGCAATGCGAATTCGATTTGCGCCCCCACGAACTAACTGGCTTGAAGGAAAAAGTTTTTACTCCAAGACAAAAATAAAAACGTATACAATACGTTCTTCATTTTAATCGTTCCTCAATTTAATAAATATTAAAATGAGGTGGTTTACCAATCTATAAAGAAAAAACCAAATTTTATTAGACCTTAAAATCGAATTTCAAAAAAATGGAACCGCAACTTGAAACTAACTCAGCGTCTTTCAAAAAGCCTTAAAGATAAACTGGTGAACGTAAAACGTGGCGCAAGATCATTTTGCGTGAAAATAAGGATTATACCAATTGGTAAATCAGAATGAAAGAAGGCTTTCACTAAAAGAAATTTAATTTCTTCGCTTGGCCGGATAGTATTTATCAGTAAAATACAAAAACCTGGTGCTTAAACTCAACAAAGTTGAAAAAGTACATAGGGAATGCCATAGTTTTTTCGAAAAATGGAATGGCAACTTGAAACTGATCGAAAAATAACTCAACAACTTTGAAAAGCTTAGATTATACACATATTCTTTTATATATAATGTGGAAAATGTGGTTGGTTGTACATTTAAATTGTACCTTAGACTGTACAAAATTATAATATATCACCGTTTGTTTTCCCAAGTAAATAAAATGAAATAAGATAAACTGGAGAAAGTAGAACATGGTACAATATCATTTTGCATGAAAATTAGGAATACACGTATTGGTTAATCAGAATCTCAATACTGTGGTTCATACTGGAAATTAATTTTTCCAAAAGAAATTTTACTTCTCCGCTAGGCCGGCTAATATTTATCAGTTAAACACAAAAATCTGGTGCATGAACTCGACATAGTTGAAAGTGCATTGGGAATGCCATAGTTTTGGCGAATAAAAATTTGATGGCGTAACTTGACAAATAAAAAAAAGTTGCCTTACCGACATAGTCGTCAAAAGAAATACAAAACATTCAGATAGTGATCTGCATTGAAACACCCAAACGCACAGTGATACTTGTGTAAATCGCAATGCGAATTCGATTTGCGCCCCCACGAACTAACTGGCTTGAAGGAAAAAGTTTTTACTCCAAGAGAAAAATAAAAACGTATACAATACGTTCTTCATTTTAATCGTTCCTCAATTTAATAAATATTAAAATGAGGTGGTTTACCAATCTATAAAGAAAAAACCAAATTTTATTAGACCTTAAAATCGAATTTCAAAAAAATGGAACCGCAACTTGAAACTAACTCAGCGTCTTTCAAAAAGCCTAAAAGATAAACTGGAGAACGTAAAACGTGGCGCAAGATCATTTTGCGTGAAAATAAGGATTATACCAATTGGTAAATCAGAATGAAAGAAGGCTTTCACTAAAAGAAATTTAATTTCTTCGCTTGGCCGGATAGTATTTATCAGTAAAATACAAAAACCTGGTGCTTAAACTCAACAAAGTTGAAAAAGTACAAAGGGAATGCCATAGTTTTTTCGAAAAATGGAATCGCAACTTGAAACTGATCGAAAAATAACTCAACAACTTTGAAAAGCTTAGATTATACACATATTCTTTTATATATAATGTGGAAAATGTGGTTGGTTGTACATTTAAATTGTACCTTAGACTGTACAAAATTATAATATATCACCGTTTGTTTTCCCAAGTAAATAAAATGAAATAAGATAAACTGGAGAAAGTAGAACATGGTACAATATCATTTTGCATGAAAATTAGGAATACACGTATTGGTTAATCAGAATCTCAATACTGTGGTTCATACTGGAAATTAATTTTTCCAAAAGAAATTTTACTTCTCCGCTAGGCCGGATAATATTTATCAGTTAAACACAAAAATCTGGTGCATGAACTCGACATAGTTGAAAGTGCATTGGGAATGCCATAGTTTTTTCGAAAAATGGAATCGCAACTTGAAACTGATCGAAAAATAACTCAACAACTTTGAAAAGCTTAGATTATACACATATTCTTTTATATATAATGTGGAAAATGTGGTTGGTTGTACATTTAAATTGTACCTTAGACTGTACAAAATTATAATATATCACCGTTTGTTTTCCCAAGTAAATAAAATGAAATAAGATAAACTGGAGAAAGTAGAACATGATACAATATCATTTTGCATGAAAATTAGGAATTCACGTATTGGTTAATCAGAATCTCAATACTGTGGTTCATACTGGAAATTAATTTTTCCAAAAGAAATTTTACTTCTCCGCTAGGCCGGATAATATTTATCAGTTAAACACAAAAATCTGGTGCATGAACTCGACATAGTTGAAAGTGCATTGGGAATGCCATAGTTTTGGCGAATAAAAATTTGATGGCGTAACTTGACAAATAAAAAAAAGTTGCCTTACCGACATAGTCGTCAAAAGAAATACAAAACATTCAGATAGTGATCTGCATTGAAACACCCAAACGCACAGTGATACTTGTGTAAATCGCAATGCGAATTCGATTTGCGCCCCCACGAACTAACTGGCTTGAAGGAAAAAGTTTTTACTCCAAGAGAAAAATAAAAACGTATACAATACGTTCTTCATTTTAATCGTTCCTCAATTTAATAAATATTAAAATGAGGTGGTTTACCAATCTATAAAGAAAAAACCAAATTTTATTAGACCTTAAAATCGAATTTCAAAAAAATGGAATCGCAACTTGAAACTAACTCAGCGTCTTTCAAAAAGCCTAAAAGATAAACTGGAGAACGTAAAACGTGGCGCAAGATCATTTTGCGTGAAAATAAGGATTATACCAATTGGTAAATCAGAATGAAAGAAGGCTTTCACTAAAAGAAATTTAATTTCTTCGCTTGGCCGGATAGTATTTATCAGTAAAATACAAAAACCTGGTGCTTAAACTCAACAAAGTTGAAAAAGTACATAGCGAATGCCATAGTTTTTTCGAAAAATGGAATCGCAACTTGAAACTGATCGAAAAATAACTCAACAACTTTGAAAAGCTTAGATTATACACATATTCTTTTATATATAATGTGGAAAATGTGGTTGGTTGTACATTTAAATTGTACCTTAGACTGTACAAAATTATAATATATCACCGTTTGTTTTCCCAAGTAAATAAAATGAAATAAGATAAACTGGAGAAAGTAGAACATGATACAATATCATTTTGCATGAAAATTAGGAATTCACGTATTGGTTAATCAGAATCTCAATACTGTGGTTCATACTGGAAATTAATTTTTCCAAAAGAAATTTTACTTCTCCGCTAGGCCGGATAATATTTATCAGTTAAACACAAAAATCTGGTGCATGAACTCGACATAGTTGAAAGTGCATTGGGAATGCCATAGTTTTGGCGAATAAAAATTTGATGGCGTAACTTGACAAATAAAAAAAAGTTGCCTTACCGACATAGTCGTCAAAAGAAATACAAAACATTCAGATAGTGATCTGCATTGAAACACCCAAACGCACAGTGATATTTGTGTAAATCGCAATGCGAATTCGATTTGCGCCCCCACGAACTAATTGGCTTGAAGGAAAAAGTTTTTACTCCAAGAGAAAAATAAAAACGTATACAATACGTTCTTCATTTTAATCGTTCCTCAATTTAATAAATATTAAAATGAGGTTTACCAATCTATAAAGAAAAAACCAAATTTTATTAGACCTTAAAATCGAATTTCAAAAAAATGGAACCGCAACTTGAAACTAACTCAGCGTCTTTCAAAAAGCCTAAAAGATAAACTGGAGAACTTAAAACGTGGCGCAAGATCATTTTGCGTGAAAATAAGGATTATACCAATTGGTAAATCAGAATGAAAGAAGGCTTTCACTAAAAGAAATTTAATTTCTTCGCTTGGCCGGATAGTATTTATCAGTAAAATACAAAAACCTGGTGCTTAAACTCAACAAAGTTGAAAAAGTACATAGGGAATGCCATAGTTTTATCGAAAAATGGAATCGCAACTTGAAACTGATCGAAAAATAACTCAACAACTTTGAAAAGCTTAGATTATACACATATTCTTTTATATATAATGTGGAAAATGTGGTTGGTTGTACATTTAAATTGTACCTTAGACTGTACAAAATTATAATATATCACCGTTTGTTTTCCCAAGTAAATAAAATGAAATAAGATAAACTGGAGAAAGTAGAACATGGTACAATATCATTTTGCATGAAAATTAGGAATACACGTATTGGTTAATCAGAATCTCAATACTGTGGTTCATACTGGAAATTAATTTTTCCAAAAGAAATTTTACTTCTCCGCTAGGCCGGATAATATTTATCAGTTAAACACAAAAATCTGGTGCATGAACTCGACATAGTTGAAAGTGCATTGGGAATGCCATAGTTTTTTCGAAAAATGGAATCGCAACTTGAAACTGATCGAAAAATAACTCAACAACTTTGAAAAGCTTAGATTATACACATATTCTTTTATATATAATGTGGAAAATGTGGTTGGTTGTACATTTAAATTGTACCTTAGACTGTACAAAATTATAATATATCACCGTTTGTTTTCCCAAGTAAATAAAATGAAATAAGATAAACTGGAGAAAGTAGAACACGGTACAATATCATTTTGCATGAAAATTAGGAATACACGTATTGGTTAATCAGAATCTCAATACTGTGGTTCATGCTGGAAATTAATTTTTCCAAAAGAAATTTTACTTCTCCGCTAGGCCGGATAATATTTATCAGTTAAACACAAAAATCTGGTGCATGAACTCGACATAGTTGAAAGTGCATTGGGAATGCCATAGTTTTGGCGAATAAAAATTTGATGGCGTAACTTGACAAATAAAAAAAAGTTGCCTTACCGACATAGTCGTCAAAAGAAATACAAAACATTCAGATAGTGATCTGCATTGAAACACCCAAACGCACAGTGATATTTGTGTAAATCGCAATGCGAATTCGATTTGCGCCCCCACGAACTAATTGGCTTGAAGGAAAAAGTTTTTACTCCAAGAGAAAAATAAAAACGTATACAATACGTTCTTCATTTTAATCGTTCCTCAATTTAATAAATATTAAAATGAGGTGGTTTACCAATCTATAAAGAAAAAACCAAATTTTATTAGACCTTAAAATCGAATTTCAAAAAAATGGAACCGCAACTTGAAACTAACTCAGCGTCTTTCAAAAAGCCTAAAAGATAAACTGGAGAACGTAAAACGTGGCGCAAGATCATTTTGCGTGAAAATAAGGATTATACCAATTGGTAAATCAGAATGAAAGAAGGCTTTCACTAAAAGAAATTTAATTTCTTCGCTTGGCCGGATAGTATTTATCAGTAAAATACAAAAACCTGGTGCTTAAACTCAACAAAGTTGAAAAAGTACATAGGGAATGCCATAGTTTTTTCGAAAAATGGAATCGCAACTTGAAACTGATCGAAAAATAACTCAACAACTTTGAAAAGCTTAGATTATACACATATTCTTTTATATATAATGTGGAAAATGTGGTTGGTTGTACATTTAAATTGTACCTTAGACTGTACAAAATTATAATATATCACCGTTTGTTTTCCCAAGTAAATAAAATGAAATAAGATAAACTGGAGAAAGTAGAACATGGTACAATATCATTTTGCATGAAAATTAGGAATACACGTATTGGTTAATCAGAATCTCAATACTGTGGTTCATACTGGAAATTAATTTTTCCAAAAGAAATTTTACTTCTCCGCTAGGCCGGATAATATTTATCAGTTAAACACAAAAATCTGGTGCATGAACTCGACATAGTTGAAAGTGCATTGGGAATGCCATAGTTTTTTCGAAAAATGGAATCGCAACTTGAAACTGATCGAAAAATAACTCAACAACTTTGAAAAGCTTAGATTATACACATATTCTTTTATATATAATGTGGAAAATGTGGTTGGTTGTACATTTAAATTGTACCTTAGACTGTACAAAATTATAATATATCACCGTTTGTTTTCCCAAGTAAATAAAATGAAATAAGATAAACTGGAGAAAGTAGAACACGGTACAATATCATTTTGCATGAAAATTAGGAATACACGTATTGGTTAATCAGAATCTCAATACTGTGGTTCATGCTGGAAATTAATTTTTCCAAAAGAAATTTTACTTCTCCGCTAGGCCGGATAATATTTATCAGTTAAACACAAAAATCTGGTGCATGAACTCGACATAGTTGAAAGTGCATTGGGAATGCCATAGTTTTGGCGAATAAAAATTTGATGGCGTAACTTGACAAATAAAAAAAAGTTGCCTTACCGACATAGTCGTCAAAAGAAATACAAAACATTCAGATAGTGATCTGCATTGAAACACCCAAACGCACAGTGATATTTGTGTAAATCGCAATGCGAATTCGATTTGCGCCCCCACGAACTAATTGGCTTGAAGGAAAAAGTTTTTACTCCAAGAGAAAAATAAAAACGTATACAATACGTTCTTCATTTTAATCGTTCCTCAATTTAATAAATATTAAAATGAGGTGGTTTACCAATCTATAAAGAAAAAACCAAATTTTATTAGACCTTAAAATCGAATTTCAAAAAAATGGAACCGCAACTTGAAACTAACTCAGCGTCTTTCAAAAAGCCTAAAAGATAAACTGGAGAACGTAAAACGTGGCGCAAGATCATTTTGCGTGAAAATAAGGATTATACCAATTGGTAAATCAGAATGAAAGAAGGCTTTCACTAAAAGAAATTTAATTTCTTCGCTTGGCCGGATAGTATTTATCAGTAAAATACAAAAACCTGGTGCTTAAACTCAACAAAGTTGAAAAAGTACATAGGGAATGCCATAGTTTTTTCGAAAAATGGAATCGCAACTTGAAACTGATCGAAAAATAACTCAACAACTTTGAAAAGCTTAGATTATACACATATTCTTTTATATATAATGTGGAAAATGTGGTTGGTTGTACATTTAAATTGTACCTTAGACTGTACAAAATTATAATATATCACCGTTTGTTTTCCCAAGTAAATAAAATGAAATAAGATAAACTGGAGAAAGTAGAACATGATACAATATCATTTTGCATGAAAATTAGGAATACACGTATTGGTTAATCAGAATCTCAATACTGTGGTTCATACTGGAAATTAATTTTTCCAAAAGAAATTTTACTTCTCCGCTAGGCCGGATAATATTTATCAGTTAAACACAAAAATCTGGTGCATGAACTCGACATAGTTGAAAGTGCATTGGGAATGCCATAGTTTTGGCGAATAAAAATTTGATGGCGTAACTTGACAAATAAAAAAAAGTTGCCTTACCGACATAGTCGTCAAAAGAAATACAAAACATTCAGATAGTGATCTGCATTGAAACACCCAAACGCACAGTGATATTTGTGTAAATCGCAATGCGAATTCGATTTGCGCCCCCACGAACTAATTGGCTTGAAGGAAAAAGTTTTTACTCCAAGAGAAAAATAAAAACGTATACAATACGTTCTTCATTTTAATCGTTCCTCAATTTAATAAATATTAAAATGAGGTTTACCAATCTATAAAGAAAAAACCAAATTTTATTAGACCTTAAAATCGAATTTCAAAAAAAATGGAACCGCAACTTGAAACTAACTCAGCGTCTTTCAAAAAGCCTAAAAGATAAACTGGAGAACGTAAAACGTGGCGCAAGATCATTTTGCGTGAAAATAAGGATTATACCAATTGGTAAATCAGAATGAAAGAAGGCTTTCACTAAAAGAAATTTAATTTCTTCGCTTGGCCGGATAGTATTTATCAGTAAAATACAAAAACCTGGTGCTTAAACTCAACAAAGTTGAAAAAGTACAAAGGGAATGCCATAGTTTTTTCGAAAAATGGAATCGCAACTTGAAACTGATCGAAAAATAACTCAACAACTTTGAAAAGCTTAGATTATACACATATTCTTTTATATATAATGTGGAAAATGTGGTTGGTTGTACATTTAAATTGTACCTTAGACTGTACAAAATTATAATATATCACCGTTTGTTTTCCCAAGTAAATAAAATGAAATAAGATAAACTGGAGAAAGTAGAACATGGTACAATATCATTTTGCATGAAAATTAGGAATACACGTATTGGTTAATCAGAATCTCAATACTGTGGTTCATACTGGAAATTAATTTTTCCAAAAGAAATTTTACTTCTCCGCTAGGCCGGATAATATTTATCAGTTAAACACAAAAATCTGGTGCATGAACTCGACATAGTTGAAAGTGCATTGGGAATGCCATAGTTTTTTCGAAAAATGGAATCGCAACTTGAAACTGATCGAAAAATAACTCAACAACTTTGAAAAGCTTAGATTATACACATATTCTTTTATATATAATGTGGAAAATGTGGTTGGTTGTACATTTAAATTGTACCTTAGACTGTACAAAATTATAATATATCACCGTTTGTTTTCCCAAGTAAATAAAATGAAATAAGATAAACTGGAGAAAGTAGAACATGATACAATATCATTTTGCATGAAAATTAGGAATTCACGTATTGGTTAATCAGAATCTCAATACTGTGGTTCATACTGGAAATTAATTTTTCCAAAAGAAATTTTACTTCTCCGCTAGGCCGGATAATATTTATCAGTTAAACACAAAAATCTGGTGCATGAACTCGACATAGTTGAAAGTGCATTGGGAATGCCATAGTTTTGGCGAATAAAAATTTGATGGCGTAACTTGACAAATAAAAAAAAGTTGCCTTACCGACATAGTCGTCAAAAGAAATACAAAACATTCAGATAGTGATCTGCATTGAAACACCCAAACGCACAGTGATATTTGTGTAAATCGCAATGCGAATTCGATTTGCGCCCTCACGAACTAATTGGCTTGAAGGAAAAAGTTTTTACTCCAAGAGAAAAATAAAAACGTATACGTTCTTCATTTTAATCGTTCCTCAGTTTAATAAATATTAAAATGAGGTGTTTTACCAATCTATAAAGAAAAAAACCAAATTTTATTAGACCTTAAAATCGAATTTCAAAAAAATGGAACCGCAACTTGAAACTAACTCAGCGTCTTTCAAAAAGCCTAAAAGATAAACTGGAGAACGTAAAACGTGGCGCAAGATCATTTTGCGTGAAAATAAGGATTATACCAATTGGTAAATCAGAATGAAAGAAGGCTTTCACTAAAAGAAATTTAATTTCTTCGCTTGGCCGGATAGTATTTATCAGTAAAATACAAAAACCTGGTGCTTAAACTCAACAAAGTTGAAAAAGTACATAGGGAATGCCATAGTTTTTTCGAAAAATGGAATCGCAACTTGAAACTGATCGAAAAATAACTCAGCAACTTTTAAAAGCCTAGAATATTCTTTTATATATAATGTGGAAACTGTTTGGTGTTCCGTATGGTGCTTGGACGTAAAGAATGACACCATGCCATCTCTTACCGTGGGCGTCGTAAGAGGCGACTAAGGGACATACCAGAGAATGGGCAGCAGCATTCTCTGTGGATTTTAACAACCACACTGCGATCGCCAACCCGCCTGCCAAGCGTGGCGATTATGGCCCCCCTACCAAAATGAACTACACTAAGAAAAGATGGCCTCTAGTGCCCGGCAGCCCGTCTACCCTTGACTCCGGTAGCGGTCAAGGCAATGGCGAGGCAAGGGGTGCTAAGAATCACCGGACGGGATTCGGCTAAACCTTAAAAAATAACCGACTGGACCTGGCAACATTCAACACGCGTACTCTGAGGACTGACGAGAAGATCGCCGAACTGGAGGAAGAATTGAGCGGGTTACGATGGAGTATTGTAGGATTATCTGAAGTCCGAAGACAGGGGGGGACACGATTATTCTTGAATCCGGTAACCTGCTCTATTTCCGGGAGGGTGACCAGCAGTCCCAGGGTGGTGTCGGGTGTTTCGTCCACAGGTCCCTTGTGAACAATGTGGTGAGTATCGAGATTGTGTCGACCAGGGTGGCTTACCTTATACTCAAATTATCATCAAGATATTCGCTGAAGGTCATACAGGTTGATGCCCCGACCTCCACACACCCCGACGACGTAGTAGAGACCATGTATGAGGATATATCCAGAACCATGCATGGTTATAAGACTCACTTCACCATGGGCATGGGGGACTTTAATGCGAAACTGGGCAAACGAGGCGGTGACGAGCTGCGAGTGGGGCAGTTTGGATTTGGACGTTGGAACCAACGGGGACAGCTACTGCCTAGTTTTATGGAGAAGGAGGGCCTCTATATGATGAACTCCTTCTTCAGAAAGCGTGAGCATAGGATGTGGACCTGGCAAAGTCCTGACGGTGCAACTAGAAATGAGATTGACTTCATCCTGTCGACGAAAAAGCAAATATTCAATGATGTCTCTGTGATCAATGCGGTGAAAACTGGAAGTGATCACCGCATCGTGAGAGGCACATTGAATATCAATATCAAGCTTGAAAGGTCTCGATTGGTGAAGTCTATGCTCCGTCCAGCACAGATCCAGATCCAAAACTCCGAGAGCTTTCAGCTTGAACTCCACAATCGTTTCGAATGCCTAGGGAGCTCCGTGGATGAATGCAATGATGGGTTCGTGGAAACTGTCCATTCGGTTGGGCGTGAGATGACTCTGCAGTCTTCAGACGATGCGTGCATGTACCGGCAGCTCAATAGACAGATCTCTAAGTCTCTGAAACGCGACCTTCGCCGATTTAATACCGCAAGGATTAAGGATGCGATTGAGCGGAATAAGGGCTCTAAAGTATTTCCACGAGATTTGTCTATTGGGCAAAGCCAGCTCACGAAACTGAAGACTGACGATGGCAGAGTCATATCCGCCAAATTGGAGCTTCTAAGAGAGACCGAGGCTTTTTATGGACAGTTATACACGTATATCACTAAACCCGCTGCAAATCTAGCAAATGACCCAAGAGCTAGATTGAATCGACACTATACCGAAGATATCTCGGACGTCAGCCTGTACGAGATTAGGATGGCTCTGAAGCAGCTTAGAAACAACAAGGCGTCGGGTGAAGACAGAATCACGGCCGAACTCCTGAAGGCAGGTGGAAAACCAGTCCTTAAGGCCCTTCAGAAGCTATTCAATTCCGTCATACTCGAAGGAAAAACGCCACAGGCATGGAGCAGAGGTGTGGTGGTACTCTTCTTTAAGAAGGGCGACAATGCTCTGCTTGAGAATTACAGGCCCATCTCACTTCTGAGCCATGTCTATAAGCTGTTTTCCAGATTCATCACGAACCGTCTCGCGCGGAGGTTCGATGACTTCCAGCCTCCCGAACAAGCCGGATTCCGAAAAGGCTTTAGTACCGTGGACCACATACATACGCTGCGGCAGGTTATACAGAAGACTGAGGAGTATAATCAGCCTCTCTGCTTAGCGTTTGTGGATTACGAAAAAGCCTTTGATTCGATCGAGACCTGGGCTGTACTGCAGTCTCCCCAACGGTGCTAGATTGACTATCGGTACATCGAGGTGCTGAAGTGTTTGTACAGAAACGCCACCATGTCAGTCCAACTTCAGGACCAGACCTCGAAACCTATCCTCTTGCAACGAGGTGTGAGGCAGGGAGACGTCATTTCTCCAAAACTATTCACGGCTGCAATGGAGGATGTCTTCAAGGTTCTGGAATGTAGAGGGCTAGGCATTAATGTCAATGTATGATAGTACATCACTCACCTTCGGTTTGCCGACGACATAGTAGTCATGGCTGAGACTATGGAGGAGCTCAGTACAATGCTCGGTGACCTCAGTAGAGCTTCCGAAAGAGTGGGACTTAAAATGAACATGGACAAAACCAAAATTATGGTGAACATCCATGTAGCGCCCACTCCTATCAAGATCGGAGACTCTACACTCGAAGTTGTGGACGACTACGTTTACCTGGGACAGACGGTCCAGTTGGGTAGGTCTAACTTCGAGAAAGAGGTCAATCGTGGAATCCGACTCGGCCAGGCGGCGTTCGGGAAGCTGCGCGATGTCTTCTCGTCCAACATACCACAGTGTCTCAAAACGAAAGTCTATGACCAGTGCGTGTTGCCAGTGATGACATATGACTCTGAAACGTGTCGCTTACAATGGGCCTCATAAGAAGACTCAAAGTCACCTAAAGGTTAATGGAAAGGGCTATGCTCGGAGTTTCCTTGCGTGATCGAATCAGAAATGAAGATATCCGTAAGAGAACCAGGGTTGCCGACATAGCGCGTAGAATTGCCAAACTTAAGTGGCAATGGGCTGGGCTCATTGCACGCAGAACAGATGGCCGTTGGGGCCGAAAGGTTCTGGAGTGGCGGCCGCGTACCGGAAGACGCAGCGTTGGAAGGCCTCCCACAAGGTGGACCGATGACCTGGTCAGGGTCGCTGGAGTCTCGTCTGTAAAGTAGGTGTTAAGAAGATGTTTGCTAGTTGTAGTTGAAATGCCAAAACTAATCAATATATCACAAGGCGGGCAAACCACAATCATAGCGGTAATTCCCCGTCTTTGAAGAGTATCTGGAGAAACGTCTTCACCTTCTTCATGATACAGGTCCTTACCGGACATGGTAAGTACGAGAGGTTCCTATTTCGAATTCAGGCGGAAGACACGCCGGGGCCACGGGGAATTCACAATAGCAATTCCTATGTGTCTACTAAAAACACAAAGATGTTTACAGGAACTGGATGTAAACAAGTAGCAAGAGTAACATCAGATGAAAGGAGGGGGGGGGGATTTGTATGTCGACTTCTGGTAGTTTTTTCCATCAATTCTCCATGTCTTCAAAAGAATACCTATGAAGATCGAACAAATGGGTGGAGCGTACATGGGCAAGAGCAATTCTAAGGGATGGATGAATTTGGACGTATTCACCAAATGATTTGACCAGAAACGATTTTATCGAACACGAAACCTACTGCTGAAGACCCTGTATTATTTATTTTAGATGGTCACCTTTCACATATCAAAAATTTGGATTTAATTTTAAATGCTCGTGAAAATTTTGTCATTATTATTTGCCACCCTCCACTCACACTCACAAACTTCAACCACTGGATGACAGTTTGATGTACTACTCTTTGAGCGTGTACTAAAATCAATCCCTCGAAAAATATATGAACAACAATCCTGGCAGGCCAGTGACGGTATTTCAAATCACAAACATTTTGGAGAAGTGTGCTTAAAAGCAGCAGTTATGTCAAAAACAATAAATAGATTTTCCAAAACAAGAATTTACCCTCGAAATACAGATGTGTTTCCCAAAAGTAATTATTTCGCTGCTGCAAAAACCGATATAGAATATAATGAATGTTTCAGTGTGGTAGAAATGTCTGATATACCTATAATTACAAACAACGAACAAACGACAGCAATAAATGGCTCGCTACCAAAACTGTCACCTTACAAGACGCTTTACAAGACTTGCAGAATAAAACTTCACCATCAATGCATATGTGTGACAGGGATTGCTCAGTTTGCAATCCTCTATCACCAATACTATCTACTAGTTACGTTCGCAACACGAGTATATCGCTTTCAATTCTTAATATACCCAACCTGAACCATTTAATAATACACCTGCCCAAATCCATTCATTGCCAATTTTTTTTTTAGATTATTTGGTGGAAGAAAGAAATAAAAGACCGATAAAGAAAACAGAAAAACACAAAAAAAAAACCTAATGAAAAGAAGACTGTCTAAAAAGAAACAGCAAAACGAAGAGGTCAAGGAATGTCAAATCGAAAGAAATAGAAAATGGAATCCAATTTTTCTGAAGAAGAAGACGCAGAATGTTTGTTTTGCTAAAGATGGCAGAGTTGAGGGTTGGGTGAAATTTGGAAAGTGCCAAAGGTGGAATCACAATGCTTGTGTCAGTATAGACAATAATAATTATGAATTTTAGTAATTTCCTGGAGTGGTTACACAAATTACATTTTGTAATAGCATCGCATTGGCGTGTTTGATCTATAGGTTTTCTCTCCTAATCTCATACTTCCTTTTATATTTATTTTTTCATACCAATTATTTAAGAAAAGTTTAAAATTCGTTAAGCATCTTGATCTCAAATTGTTAATTAACAGAAACTACTTAATTATATCTAGGTTAAGGTTTGTAACATTTTTTATTGTATTATTAACGATATTATTTCTTAAATCCTAGTTTTTTTTATTTAATTTTATCAAAATCTGTCATTCAAAAAATAAGAGCAAGTTGATCCCCAGGATCATCTTGCCCCTTACGGGATCATCTTGGATACCGGGGTGTACAAGATGGTTGGTACTCTACTCTTTGATTGAGTTTTGAATAAGTGGCACATAATAATAAATGAACTGAAATAATAACAATTTGAGTATGACAATATGTAGTTTGATAAATTTACAAGATATATAAGTTTTTACATCTCCACTGAGTTAAATATTGGTCGAACTACGAGAATATTCCCTGAAGGGGATCAACTCGTTTCCCCTAGATACTTATTGAACAAAACTTTATTTTATGAAATAAAAAATAATCTTTTCTCATTATATGTGGGTATTCCGAATTTTTAAATATATATTTAACAATTTATGAGTACACACATAATTATAATACAAGAAAGGAAAAATATGTACAACGGTGATGCTTATTTCTACAGAAAAAAGAGACACCATGTGTAAGAATAATACGAAAATAAGTAGGTACAAACAAAACTGCTATCATTGAAATAATATGACATACAATGTAAACATATACTATCATAAATTTATACATACACATAGTAGATACACATTAAATAACTTTACAACAAACCGAATTCAGTAAAACTATCGATTAGTCCTACAATTCTCTTCTTGAGACGGATCATGGTATCATTTTGTATGGATTCTATTTTCATCGCTTTCATCGCTTCATCTAAACCAACATCTTTTAAGTTATCCATTATCTCACCAGCTTCTTTAGAATTTCTCATTAACATATTGGATAACAGAATACACATACCAAAATGTAATTTTCCATATCTTTTCATATCTGCATCTAACTGATCTTTAGGGTACACAAAATTGGCTTTCAAACCGAAGTTGGACAAGGAATTGTCTAATTCGGTGTGATAGTAGTCTAACCAGTTATAGTAGTTCTTAGATCTGGTCTCATAATCAGTGCAGTTGAAGATCATGTAGAGGAGATCCATAGCAGGACTGCTGCTTTTTGAAGCTTGATAGTCAATCATAATTGATTGCACCGAGTTATCTCCCTGAAAAACAAAAAAATTACTTGTAATATACAAGCGTCATTACCTTAGCATATTCTATTGGGATAGAAAAAAGATACTTCATTTATAGTTTGTATATCATTACGTTTCTATGGTTGTGACGAGATTATATATAGATACGTGATTTTGTTTATCATTCTTATCAATAAGCGTAAAGTAGTGAAATAGTTCTCAATCTGTGTTCCGCAGACAAAATGGTTCGCAAGAGTTTTCAATATTTCATATTGAAAGCAATACTGAGAAGCAATTTTAAAAAAGAACTGATTTTAATTTATTTTAAAATAGTTGTGTTTTCTATGATAGACCTCATTGTTTTTGAAGTCAAATTAAAAGTATGCTACAAGTTTTGTTTTTTTTTTTTCTGTAAATATTGATTAAGTTTTCAAACATTTCTTTATAAAAAACTTCCGACATCTAGTTCGTCGAGACTTTTGGTCATCTGGGTGCGACAACAATCCGCATAAATCGAGTTCACATTTCACATATACGTGTGCTAAGTCGAGATATTTGATTTGTTTCTATTTCTCAGCTTTTACGAGGTTGTCATTACGTGGAATGTTGATATAGTTTTTATTATTTTTTCATTGCTAAATTTTCTTCTGAACTTTTAGTTTCTACTTACAACTAAGAAACCGAAATGGTTTCTGGTAAAAAAAAAAGTTTGGAAGTCACTGTTTTAACACAAATTAATTAAAAATTAAAAATAGAAACTTGCCTCAAATTTGAACATGACATTGTTCGTCCAAGCATCGCCCTGTTGAATAATTGAATATCTATTTTGATCCTTTGATAATTTCGATGCTAGCCCAAAAATACCAAGAACTTTATTTCTCACACTTTTTTTATGTTCTTCATCTTCAAGAATTGTTAAAACTTCGTTTTCTAGATGTTCTAAATGAAATGCAAAGTCTGGCATCTGAGCCATCAGTGTCCAAGTATCTACTAATTTTCCATAGAAAAGGTCGTAAGTGTCAGGTTCTTTTTTCTTAAGTGCGTAAGAGAGAGAATGGAGTACTGCAAAGTTTTTTAAGATGCTTTTTACACATTCATTGGACAGAGACTCAAATTTGTTCAACATAATGAAACCTGAATCAGCCAAGTCTTCTAAAATTATAATTTCATTAGGTGCTTCATTTAAAGATCCGTAGAATTTGGCATATTTTAATTGCTCTTCTTCAGGTACTCCTGCATCTTTCTGCAGCTGAACTAGCTTAGGTAACACTTCAGCATACATTGTGTGCTCATTGTTGAACAAGGAATCTGTGTTTGTAGTCTTACGAACGAGTTCGACTCCAGATGATACTTTCACAATCAGTTTTATATTTCCATTTTCACCTTCAACGTTGATTCTCTTTACGTTTGCCACGAAGTTATCACCAGCCTGTCCAACTGGACTAAACACCACTTTAGTAACTTGTAAGTCTTTTTCCTGAATCACTTTATTAATGAACTCCAGTTGGCGTTCATTTATATTTTCGAAATCTCCTTCAAAGTTGTATTGTGCCATAATTGCTTGTGATACTAAAACAAAAAAATATTTCTGTATTATAATTTATAGTAAATATTTTTATCGGTAGCTGCGTTAATGCTATTGGTCGGATATATTTAGATTAGATAATATTTATTTTTAACGAAATATATCTGGCACGTGTAATTACTGATTACTTAGGAAAATCGCACAGTTTTTAAAACATTTCATGATGAAATGATATGAGAGAAACATAAAAAAGGCGGCTTAATCATTTTTTTAGGCTAATAAATCTGATATGATTGGAGCCGTCCTGAATGATGAGAACCTCGTGAAAACAGATAAAGATAAGCACATCAAGTATCTTCATTTGACTCACTAGACTATCGTCATGTGGGATGTCCATTCAACGATAACTGTATGAGTAATCGATATTGGTGGTCTATAAATTCAAACAAAAATTAATCCCTGTTGACATAAATATATTCCTTAACATTTAAATACACTTTAAACCAACGTGGTAAGGAATATTTATAAAACGCTTAGTCCTGAATGACTGACGGATGAACGCACGGCTTAAACCACTGATCGTAAAGACTTAAAATTTAGAGGATATGTTTTTTTATGAAGCGATAAGAAAGCGTTTTTCGACATTCTACCCCGAAGGGGATGAAAAAGGGGGTAAAGTTTGTATGGAACAACGTGATTCCTTAGTCCAATCTAATTCAAATTTTGCATGAACATTCTTTAACAGAAATGATTGAAGATGAGTTACGTATTTTATTGAATTTCATTCCCTAAAGGAGTTAAAAAGGGGTAGAAAGTTATTTTGGGGGTGATTTGCTTCGAAAGTGATATCAATACTCATAGTACTTTTGATTTAAATTACATTTAGTTGAACTCACATAAAAGCTTTGTGCTATGCAAATAACTCATATAAAAGTAGAATGATTCGAAAGTTCGAATGTTTTTATTATACCTACATAGATTTATATAATATATAGAAGAAAGAAGAAGAGAGAAATTAGAAACTAATCCTTAATTATTATATACAAATTGTGTTTTAATTAAGTATAACTTAAAAAGAAGAAGATAGAAGATTACGAAATTAATAACGTAAAAAAAAACAGTTAAAAATCCGAATAGAACCACATTTTCACACAACACACTATTAGAACAATATACTGTTTTCCGCACTTCTGTTGATTTCTTGCCGCGAGGTTTAAATTAGGCACTTAAATATCCTGAAGTTACCAAACGTTCTGCTATGCATAATATATATATCGGTGTTTATACTTAATTTTGTCAGTGCACACAGGTTCATAACATCTCAGCTTTATTTAGAAATCCAGCAATGTATTGATGCATAATACTCATGTCTTAATAATGGGAAAAACTGTTTATTCCTTTGAATAATATAATAATCAGTTGGAATTTCGGTATAAGTTAATTTAAACTAATTGAGCAATAGTTGTTAGAAAAATTTATTCAACTTGAGAATAGTTTTTATTTTGATGACAACAATGATAATAGTGGCACTCTACCACCGAGAATAAAAAAATCAATGTTTTTGGGCGTTGTAAAATTTATGATTTTAGCATTAACCTTTTTTTTTATTTATCATATAAACAAAGAATAGAGGATTATCTATATTAAATAGCAACCAAACCCACGAAGGTTTAAACTTGTACTATCAGGAATCGATCCCAACATCGAAATTACATTACTAATGCCAATATCACAAATTTTATATCGCTTTTAATCCTTGCTTTTCCAATAAAGCTATACAACTTTTTAATATTATAAGTACCCTATTGCAGATCTGCAAAAACAAATGCTGATGAAAATCAGGCAGTATTCGTTTATCGAAATCTTTAAATTAATTTATGTTGAATAAGTCCTTATGAATGTTATTGTGGAGATTTTTGCTAGTATTTCATAAAGGTCTTGGTTGCCATATTCCAAATATTTAGAGCTTGCTTATAATAGATAGTCTAGTTTTGTATTCTGGTAAAAATATAATAGTGCCTGAATAATTTTTGCAAGCAATATTACTCACTTGTGCCTAATGTGATCTGCGTGAACTTAGCAGATCATTTTCCAGCAGAGTATAAAAAAGTAATAGGTATATATAACTATCACTTTTTTCTAGTTCTGAAGTTCCTGATACTTTTTATCATAACCTAGCTAAACATGTATAATGTGTCATCAAAGGCCCTAACACCAGCTGTTAATACAATCCATTTGACAATAGCCATGTAAGGTGTACAGCGCCATCTTTTATCATGTGTCAAAATTTAGATTTATATTTAAGAACATATTAATTTATACTGTAAATAATAATAATAATAATAATATACTAATTACTATTTTTTATATTTTTAAATGTTTTTTTTTTTGTATAACCTTCTATAGAAAATATTTAAAAATGTAATTTATATGTATATACAAATAATAAAAGGAAATAATAATAATAATAATAATTTATTTCAGAATTTGCTTCCATATTTTGTTAGTAACAGTTTTCTTAACCTAGTGTTAGTAAAAGCATGATAAGTTAATAAAAAATGATCAGGCTTTCGCGTGTAGGCCTATCCAATGCTCCATTAGTAATGAGTCCCATCGGGCAGCGCACGCGTTCAGGATGGCGCTGGGGCCGCCGCGCACCCGCGCTAATAAGTACGCACTTCGCTTGCGTATGATGGCGTGAAAGCCGTCCACGCGCGCCTCCGCGAACATACCACTTGCGCTGCAGTACCGCGGCAGCCCCATCAACACCCTGAACGCGTTATTATTGCACACGCAGGGCGTCGTATGTCCTCCGCGTGTATTTGGCCCACAAACTGCATGTGTAAAAGGTCTGGCAGAAAGCTTTAAATAGTGTGACCTTCACTTGTTCAGTACACCGTGCGAATCTGCGAGCCAGCATGTTACAGCGAACAGACAACGCCCTGCGTTCCCTTTCCACATCCATATCGTCTTTAAGGTCCTCGGTGACCCAATGAAGAAATGGTATTATTATTTTAATTTTGAATAAATATTATTATTATGTAGCCCATGTTATTTAAAACCATTTTGTATCATGTTATATGCAAATAATTAGTATGTTATTATTATTTTCAATTTTTTTGCCATAGCGTCACCTATTGCTTTTCGCATCAGATGTAGACCATGGCGTAGCATTTGAGTCAATATTGACGTTTATAAATATATATTTTCTTTAATTTTAAAATTTGCAGAAACAATAAACGCGATAGGAACAGCTGGGTTTGTTTTTCAAAATACATACGTTATGCTAAATTTAGGGTGTTTTTAATATCACGCAGATTTCATTACGCATGCGGGATTACTCCACATGCGGAGCTTCTGCCCGGGATCACGCCTTACATCCCACGTGCGTATTCCATGCATTACAATAAATATGAAATACAATGTATGAAAAAGACATTTGCGGAGGATATTATAAACACACCTTGGCTCAGCATCAAAACGCTTTAACTTTTTTGTGTAAATAATGATGGAACTTTTGAAAATGGTAATGTGTCTCAATATAACGTAAAATATAAAATTGTAATAAATAAACGTTGCACGTTGAAAATAATAAAAATCGTCGTAATCGATAAATAAATAATATTTTATTTTTAACTTTGATTATATTTTAAGCCAGTTTTATGATTGGACAATTTTACAAAATAAGTTCTTGGTAATATTGTTTATTTACTAATAGCTCACAGAAAATGTTTTGGAAAATCAATTCAAATGCACAATCGTATTTTGCGAATGGCATAGACCCCGAGGTGTTAAAGTTGGTGTATGAGTCGTTTTGAAATCATTAATTATTTCCCATTAGGGACAAGAACCGAATGTTTGGTGTGTCTTACGCTTTTATTCTGGTTGTTCTTGATCTTCTCGTTTAGTGCTTTTTTGGTAAAAGCCTCTCCATTCTTCTTTAATATTTCAGTCTCCATCTCTCTTCATTATCTTTAGTTTTATCAATTAGTTCTGAGATTTTTACTTCGTCTTTCGTTTTTGGTCGAAAACCTTTAATACCCATTATTTTTACATCGATGGTTCTAAATGCTGCATCACAAAACCCTAAAGTAGTGGATGCTTTAAATTTAAAAATTTTGCCTCAACTGCAGTGACGGTAGCGGACACTGAATCTCAAAACTTGCACCATGAGGGAGGAATGGGCCGTAACCTACCACGCGGGCCCAATGCGGATTGGAAAATTCGAAGACATGTGAATATGTCTTAGAATTTTTGGTTCTAGGATATTATTATTATTTTTTTTATATTATGTTTCCTCAGAATGTACCGAAGAGTATGGAGGAAGAATTTTAAAATTTTGTCTTTCGTGGATTATTTGTTTATATGTTTATATGAATCGGTGGATCTCTAATAATGCATTTCCCAATCAATTTTCCATATTTATCAATTTGAGTGAGAGTTAGCAATTGTCTCCTTCATTTCAAATTAAACAAAAGTTTGTTTCTTGCAAAAATCGAATTCGCAACACACAGCGAAGTAGGCAATTGTTCAACTACCGAGCCAACTGTGCTGTTACAGTAAAAATAAGGTAGGTATATAAAAAAAAATCCAAAGACACCTTGTGGTATAAAAAAATTCACGTTTGTTTACCAGTTTTATTAGTTATTTATAATAATTTATTATATTTAAATAAACTATATCTTCATTTTACAATAAACCAAATTCCGTAAAACTGTCAATAAGTCCTATAATCCTCTTTTTAAGACGAACCATAGTTTCATCAGGTGTATCTTCCATTTTCATTGAGTCCATCACAACTCCAACATCATCACCCTTTATAGCTTCCATAAATTTACTGGCCTCAGCTGAATCCCTTGTCAACATATTAGCCAACAGTATGGACAGACCAAAAAGTAATTTTCCGTATCTTTTCAAATCTGCATCCAATTGGTCTTTAGGATACACAAAGTTGGCTTTCATGTCAAAGTTGGACAAAGAATTGTCTAATTCGGAGTGATAGTAGTCTATCCAATTGTGGTAGTTCTTGGACCTGGTCTCATGGTCAGTGCAGTTGAAGATCATGTAGAGAAGATCTACAACAGGACTATTGTTCCTTGATACTTGGTAGTCAATCATGATTGATTGAACCAAGTCATCTCCCTGAAAACAAAATAACATATATTAGTGATATTATTTAAGAAACTAAAGATAGAAGAGATAATTTCGGACCGGTGCATGACCATGGAAAAAATTTAATAAAAATATAAGTTGCATAAATTTTATACAAAACAGATAAAAACTACTAAATAGTGAAAATCAGATGGACAGTAGCTTTATGCTGTAAATATGTAACTGAAATAATGCGTACCCTTATACATCCCAATTGGAAAATTAAATTACATCATAACTTAAGTTTTACTCATACTCAAGTTGCACTTAGGTAGTATTCATTATGAAATTAGTTATCTTGATTGTAGGCAAATTATATGGGAATGGTCGGAATATACTAGTAGCACAACGATATTGATATTTACGCCCGCACAAATACTCTAGTGACGTATTCAAGCTTAATCGGGAATTTATCAAAATAACTAACTTTGTTATCCTAATCAAGAATTATTTTTAGATAAAAAAATTACATATTCTAAAAATAGCTGAAATCGATACAGTAACTGATTACCGTACTAAGATTTGAATACTTTGGCCAAAGTATTCAAATGCCAATGGCAATGATTGTGTCAGAAAAAGAAGCGATAATATCAGGAAAGCTTTTGATAAAGGGATAAGTAGATGGGAAAATGCCCAAAGGTAGGAGCTCGTTACGTTTGTCTAAAATAAATTCTATTTTTAAGGAGGATAACTTTTGCATGAAAATCTGGCGAAGCTAGAAACTGTTGATTGTTTGAAAACTTACATAATTACAAAAAATATACTTACCACGAATTTAAACATAATATTGTTTGTCCAGGCATCGCCTTGCTGAATAACCGAATATTTATTATCAGCGGTCTTTGAAAGTTTTGCCCCAAGTTTAAACATGTTCGCAATTTTGTTTCTTACTATACTTTTATGAGTTTCATTGTCAAATACTGTAAGAATGTTATCTTCCATAATTTGCATCTGACCCATAGCTTCTGGATCCTCAGCCGCAAGACTCCATATATCTATCAATTTACTTTTTAAGAGTTCAAACTTTTCCGGTTCTTTTTTCTTTAATACGTAAGAAAGAGAATGGAGTATTGCAAAATTCTTTAGCACACTTTTCACACAATCATCAGACAGAGAGTCAAACTTGTTCAACATGATGAAATCTAATTCTTTCAGGTCTTCTAATATAACAACTTCGTTGGGTGCTTCAATAAGAGATCCGTAACATTTGGCGTATCTTAGTTGTTCCTCTTCTGGTACTCCTGCATCTTTTTGAAGCTGCACTAATTTAGGTAACACTTCAGTATACATTGTATGTTCGTTTTGAAACATGGATTCAGTGTTCATCATCTTACGAGCCATTTCGTATGCAGGCGCAATTTTCACAATCATTTTCAAGCTTCCATTTTCACCTTCTATGGTGATCCTTTTTACGTTTGCCACGAAGTTATCACCAGCCTGTCCAACTGCACTAAAAACCACTTTAGTAACTTTTAAGTCTTGTTCCTGAATCACTTTATTAATGAACTCCAGTTGGCGGTCATTAATGTTTTCGATATCACCTTCAAAATTGTATTGTGCCATGATTACACGCAATGGGTACTAACTGAAATTATATGATTGTCTCAATTTATAGAGCATATTTTTATCTATATCTAGTTAGTAATGCCGATATTTGTGGTTGAGATTAGATATATTGATTCGTAGTTATTACGGGTGACAATTACATATGTAATTGCTAAAAAAATCATACTGTTAAGCCCAGTCAGTATTTAGTATGTCTGTATTACAACCATTAATTATACGTATAAACGGTATTTCCAGTGAAAGTCTCATTATTGTCTTTACATTGAACAATATACCAATGTGTCAAAGAGATTATCTACAAAAAAAGAAAACCTATACCAAACAATTTGCAGTGGAGTTGATCGCTTGATATCAGGTGTAATGCAAGCTTGTAAATCGCTCAAGAGATGATGTAAATAATAACTCATTTTTATTTTTACCTGGTATTAAATTTCGTGTTATTCATACGTTACGATGTGTCGGACTTGACCTCTATGAAGGCAAATAACGTCGAGTTTTAGTAAAACTCTCTCATCAAGAACACATCACATTACAGGAGGAATAAAAAACTGTCACCTAAAAAAAAAAAACAAAGTAGGCAGGGTCGAAACCTAATGGGGCCAAGGCTCTGCTTCTGAGAGGAAGGCTCGGCCCAGGTATCTTAGGTAAAGAAGGAACGAGGTGGGTTTTTTAGTCAGAAGTATATGCGGGAGATTTCATTGGATGATTTTTACCCATAGAAAAAAATATGTATGGAAGAGATTGGTAGTGGATTTTATTAATAAAATATTTAAGATAATCCATGGTCTTAACAAAATGAGATTTTTCAAAAATTTATAATATTTATTTTAAACTAGCCCCTATCGGTGACTTTGCCCCAGTAAAAGTAGGTTCCCCTAAACAAACTTTATTCCTCCGTTTCAACTCTTTTAGGGGGTGCATTTTGAAATATCCTATATTAGTGCTCGCTTCAAACTTTATGCCAAATTATACACTCTTAGTCCCAGTAGTTTATGCTGTGTGTTGATATGTTATTTAGAAGAAAATATGCTAAAAGAGGTTTTCATTGCCGTGTGACGAATTTTATTTTCCCTGGTTGTATATACAATCAGCATTAGCTATAAACAAATAGGCTGTATGTTATAATAGTTCGATATGTTCGATATCCAATGAAGACCTCTCCTCTGAATTGGCTGTATTAATTTATATAACTATAACATCTTTTCACTTTGACCTTTAAATTTAAATTCTGGTTATCAGCAGCCAATTTTTTAGGATGATTTTCAACTTCCCCAGGTATGTCATTGCAGTTTGGAGGATTTGTAGTATTGTTTTCAGTTTCTGTGTTCGTTATGAACCGTGGGACTTTGTATAGGTTTCTCAGTATCATATTTTGTATTTGCTCTTGTATAACGATTGACGATATATGGAAAAATAAATTTCAAGTTGTTTTATGAGAAACAACTTTAAATTTATTTCATATACGAAGAGTTTATATTATAATGATACTGCTTTATAATGGTACGTTGCCCGCAATTCTTAATAAGACCATTACGATTGTCTGATAAATTGATAAACATATTTAATTCATTGATAAGGTGTGACTCATAACAATTTATACAATAAAAATTCATAACATTTAAAAAATAAAAGTCATCAGCTAGACTCATTATATTCCTCAGTGTATGATTACTTTTTTTAAGGCTTTAAAGTTCATTCTTTTTCTTGGAAACAAAATGATTTTGTATAATTTGGTATTTTATACGTTGCCTAGTCTATTCTATACAATACCGAATTAGAGAGAGTAATTTTAGGGCACCCCGACATGGACGGGTCAGGTTAGAAGGGTAAGTGTTTTTTTTTTATTGTAGGTAAAATCATTCAATGACAAATCCCGCCCTTGGGCGGACCGGGAAGTAGTGTCAGACTCTTACTGACTAAAAACCTACCCCGTTCCTTCGTAGGCTATCGTGCCGGGGTCGGGCATTCCTTTCGGAAGTTAACCCATGAACCCAGTAGGCTTCGACCCTGCCTGCCTGCAGTTAGCAGGCTGGGCCTCTGCGGTGTGCTGACAGCTCCTTGAGGCGCGCGGGAACAGAACGCGCCGTCGACGACTTGGAGAAGGGTAAGTGGTTGTTTTTTGGACAGTTATTCAAGCAATGCGTTGTTTTTTGGGCAGTTAATCAAACAAAGCGTTATATGTTGGCAGGACAAAAAGATATTAAATAACTGTCGAGCTGTATTTTGCTCATCAGGCAGTCAATGAGTCACACATGGGACCATAGATAACGTTGGTATGCTTAATATAATTATCAGGAAATCTTGCTTAGTAATATATCATATAGTATATTATGATAATATTATATTATCTGTTTATCTTTTTAAAAACGTGTCTGATTCTTCTAGCAAAACTATTGAATGACTAGCTTAAAACAAGTTCTACGTACAGAAATTATCAAAAATTTATCTAAGTTTTAATTTATCAATTTGCTCATAAATATTGATAATTCATCGATGAACAAGCCACATGAGAATTAGTTTTCAATGAGAAGCAGTTTTTCTTAACAAGCTCTAATCACGCGGTTTAGTATAGATCAACGATTCCAAAAAGCTCAAACTAGAGGTTTTTTTATGGTAGGTAAAATCATCCAATGACAAATCTCGCCCTTGGGCGGAGCGGGAAGTAGTGTCAGACTCTTACTGACTAAAAACCTACCCCTTTCCTTCGTTGCCTATCGTGCCGGGGAAGGGTATTCCTGAAATATATTAGATAGAATGAGTACCGAGTCTTAGAAGTGTTCGTCCGCCGAAGTACTTATTTCAAAAACTAGGTCCACGAGTATTTTGAAATTTCTGTGTCTAGTGAGTCTTCCTACGCTACGAGTATTGAGGGGTCTCGAGTTTTTTGACGTTTCCTCTAGCCCGTCTTTGTACGAATAAGTATTATCGAGACAATCAAGTAATGGAGTATTTTCGGCTTAACAGGTCTAGGACTGACAGCTTTTTTCATAATAAAATATAGAAACTTTTATCAAAGAAAAGCTGGCGTATTTAGGTTTCATCAGTTTTTATTTATAAAATGAATTTCTAATCGAAAATGTGTATATTTGTTTTAATTTTTATGTTGTTTTTGTTGTGTTTATATATTATTTTCTTTTATATTTTTGTTGTTTTCTTTTATAAACTGCATTTCCTGCACGTTTCTTACACCTAATCATGTTCATCGACTAGGTAGTCTTTCAAGTATTTACGTATCAGACGGCATACTCGTCTGATACGTATGTACGTACTTACGCATACTCGAGACGCGTATACGTGGTGCGCACGGAATAAGTTTTGCGCGTCCATCCACAGACCTATTTATAAAACCTGTTCCATTAAATAAGTTTCATCTCTATCAAACACGAAGGGGTTATCTTGTTGCGTCATACAGTATAGTACCATTGTAATGATTTCTTTTCATCCAAGTTACACAGGTAGGTATAACGAACCTTGAAGAAAAGTCCAGCGCAAATCTCAATGCCTGCGACAAATTAGACGACCTATTGAAAAAAATAAGCCACTAAGAAGCACTCAAGCATGAGCTATACGTGAATTACAAATGTATCTCGCGACGAGATGCTTCCCAGAAAAAATACCAATGGTAGTTGGAATAACCGTCGCCCCTCACAGTGGTGGTGAGTCCACAAAATCATTTATTCACACTGTCGCAAATATATCGCACAAAATGAAAACATTATTGTGACTCCCATTCCATGTGATCGTCTTTTTTTTTTATTTGTTATAAACTAATGCTTGACTGCGATTCCACCTGGTATACTGGTATTTTTGCATCTTTTTATAACTGCATTAGCTTAGATAGGACCTCAGTATACATTGTGGTTTCGTTGTTAAACATTACTTCTGTATTTGTCATAATTCTAACCATCTCGTGAATAGATACGATTTCGACAGTCATTTTTAGTAGTTTTAAAGATCTAAGCATACATAGGGACAGACAGCGGGAAGCGACTTAGTTTTATACCATGTAGTGATATGACTATAATAATTTCATTTTGAAATACATGCAATATGATAAAACAAACAAATTAATTACGAAAGGTGACTGTATCACGAGAATCAAACAAAATAAATAGTATACAAAAAAAAAACACTTTATTTACCTACCTATTAATAAAATTAGCTAGCTTATACTACCTATATTATAACATGGAAACAGCGGACTCCACAAAAATAAAACAGGATAAGCAAGCAACTCCCAGCAGAATTCCTTCAGTACCTCTACCATGAGTTTTAAGCAATAGTATTCGTCGCTACTCGATATCGCGCCTCTAGCGGTCACTTGCAGAACCAAAATTTGCCATACAAAATATTTACTGCGTCGATATCGAGTAGCGACGAATACTATTGCTTAAAACTCATGGTAGAGGTACAGATATGATTTGGCCCCCACCCTCGGGACTGCCCCCGGACTTTTTCAGGATTACAGTCGACACAGGTATGAAATAAAATAACTATATTTATCATCACGGAAAACGTCCATAGGTACTTTTATTTAGGTTGTTAATCATATAATATATAATAATAATAATATAATATTTCCACAACTATCACACAACACTCTCTAGTCCCAAGCTAAGCAGAGCTTGTGTTATGGGTTCCAGATAGCTGATAAACATACTTATATATTTCTAAATACATACATATTATAGATAAATAACACCCAGACACAGAACAAATGATCGTGCTCATCACACAAACATTTGACCTGGGTGGGAATCGAACCCACGACCTCCGGCATTGCAGTCAGGGCCACTAACCACTAGACCAACAGGCCAGTCAAAAATATTGACAAAATGTATTATGTTGCTTTCATGAAAAGGGAAAACTGTTTTATCTGTTCTTATTTTATAGGTGTATTAAAGAATTGGATTTCTTACCTGCTTAATGTTTGTCATACATAAATGATAATTTTGACATTTTATTCTTCACTTCCACACTTATTTTACGTGAAAGAAGAATAACAAAGTGCTGTTGTTATTATTTAATATAAATTAATACCATAAACTAAATATATTATTATGATTCAGTTCAGTGATTACTTCATTTTATAGACCTTACGTTCTTGTTAACAATGTACACCGTTAAATTTTGGTCGTTTTTAATTCCGCGGAGGGTCGATTAGGTACATGAAACACTATCGATTTGTAAAGAGAAAATTAAGAAAGAAAGTACTTTTTTTAAACTCGAATTAATTTACGCATTACATACGAAATTAATTTCTTTAAGTAAACGTCAGCTGAGTGAGGCCAATGAACTGTAGGTAGTTAGTACGCAACGATCATTGACGTGTTTACTTAAAAAAAATAATTTAGTACATGCGTATATTACTTCGCCTTTTAGAAAAAAAAGTACTTAATTTTTTAATTTTTTCTTTACAAATCGATAGTGTTTCATGTACTGAATCGACCCTCCACGGGATTAAAATGACCAAAATTTGACGGTGTATATTGAGAATACACAATTCAAATGAACGAAGCCGACCCGACTAGTTTCGCAATAAACCAAATTCAGTAAAACTATCAATAAGTCCTATAACTCTCTTCTTGAAACGAACCATAGTGTCGTTGGGCATGTCTTCCATTTTCATTGATTCGAGCACTTCGTTCAGGTCAGAACTCTTTTGAGCTTCCATTAACTTGCTAGCTTCTTTTGAATCCCTCATCAAAACATTTGCTAACATTAAATAAAGACCGAAAACAAAATTGCCGTATCTCTTCAAGTCTGCATCCAACTGGTCTCTAGGATATATATAGTTGGCTTTCAGGCCAAAGTTAGACAAAGAATTGTCTAATTCGGTGTGATAGTAGTCTAACTAGGTGTAGTAGTTCTTGGACCTGGTCTCATGGTCAGTGCAGTTGAAGATCATGTAGAGGAGATCGAGCACAGGGTTATCAGCCTTCGACGCTTGGTAATCAATCATAATTGATTGCACAGAGTCATCACCCTAAGAACAAAATAACATATCAGCGACGTTATTTAAGAAAGTAAAATAGAGGATTATTTTGAATAATTGCGCAAGAGTGGAGTTCGTTTGTCAAGGATGCGGAAACGTACGAAAGATTTACCGCGGGCCTGGAATGCAAAGAGCAACTTAAAGCATACAGATGGGTTGCAATCAGTAATAGATTGACACTCCTTGTCACTTCGCCCATAGTGGGAGGGCTTAATTTATGATGTCCCACTGAAAAAAAAGGGATGGAAATATCTAAAACACTTTTAAACCTTATTGTTTTAGGAAGAACTCATGCATAAACAGCCTTATGAAGTTCACACTACTGGGACTAAGGTTCCCCTTACGAAAATGACACAAAATAATGTGCCTGACTGGGTTTGAACCTGCGACGAACAACTTGTAGTCGGGGTTGTTACCATGAGAACTCAAGGCTAAATAGTAATTGCCGTATCGATTGATCTTTATGGTAAGCAACGTTCGGTAAATCCGTGGATGGGTGAGACAGCAGGACTCCTCCCTAACTCGGAAAGGACCTTCTGCGGGTAATCCTTGCTGATAATAATTGAACATCTTTGACAATTGTTACATAGTCAAGTAAGACCAAAAAATAGCGGTAAGGTTACAATAATTTGCACCTAGCTGAAAATTGGTACAATTGTTCAAAACAACATCATAAATTAAATCTAAAAAGTCCTCATCGACCCGACACCTGAAAAAAAAAAAAAATACTCGGGGCCAAAGATCACAAACACGAGTTTTTCGCGATTATCAGCAAACCGGTCAGTTTTACCATAAAACAGCCTAAACAGAAATTGTAGATCAGATAATGATCTCCAAAAATGTCTCGATCGCGAAAAAATCGTTTTTGTGGCCTTCGACCCTGAGTACTTTTTTTCCAGGTGTCGGATCGATAAGGACTTGTTTATATTTTCTTTAAACATTGTTTTTTTGAATAATTCTACCAATTTTCAGCTAGGTGCGAATTATTGTAACTATGCAATATTTATACATGTTAAAAAAAACTTACCAAGAATTTAAACATAATATTATTTGTCCAAGCATCACCTTGCTGAATTACTGAACTCTTATCTGTAGTTTTTGAAAAACTTAATGTCAGTTTAAAAGCATTTACTACTTGATTCTTAAGTATACATGCATGTGTCTCATCATCAAACACTGATAGAATTTCATCTTCAAATTTTTGCATATTAGCCATCATTTCTTGATTATTAGCAATGACTGTCCATATATTGATCAATTTATTTTTGTAGAGATCAAATGTTTCTGGTTCTTTTTTCTTTAATACGTAAGAAAGAGAATGGATTAAAGCAAAGTTCTTTAAGACGCTTCTAACACTTGCATCATTCAGAGACTTAAACTTGTTTAACATGGTGAAATCTAACTCCTTCAGGTCTTCTAATATTACAAGCTAGTTAGGTACTTCATTCAGATATCCGTAACATTTGGCGTACTTTAGCTGTTCCTCTTCTGGTACTCCTGCAGCTTGCTGTAACTGCACTAGCTTAGGTAACACTTCAGTATACATCGTTATCTCATTTTTAAACATGATTTCAGTGTTTGTCATCTGCCGAACCATCTCGTGTGCAGATGCGACTGTAACAATCATTTTTAAGCTTCCATTTTCACCTTATATGGTGATTCTCTTTACGTTTGCCACGAAATTATCACCAGCCTGTCCAACTGCACTAAACACCACTTTATTAACTTTCAAGTCTTGTTCCTGAATCACTTTATTAATGAACTCCAGTTGGCGCTCATTTATATTTTCGAAATCTCCTTCAAATTTATATTGTGCCATGTTCGCACGTAATAGAATAATAACCAAAAATTTACGTTAGATTAAATTTATAAAATTTTATCATTTATGTCTGTAGCCGTTAATCAATTTATATTTATGTTTAGATAGCTATTGATTATGTTAAGTCAGTTATTCATTCGTTTAACATAGATAATGTACAATAATAATGGTTTAGCAAGTTAATAAAGAGAGTGCGCAAAATGTTATATGTAAAACTTATTTTTTATTAAAAAGGTGGCAACTAGTATAATTTTCAAAGTCAGTACCTATTCCCGTGCTCCTACATATTTTCATTACATAATTGTCATGATAATTTTATGTATTATTATTTTAAGGTTAGTAAATAATAATCGGGTAATAAATTCGTTCTCTGGTATCTAAACTTAACATGGAAATAGGAAACATTTACTCTGCCATTTGAAACAACTTATGTCTATAAATTCTTTAAGGCAATTTCCGGAATTCATATTATTTGAGATTTACAATTTTTGAGCACAACATGGTCAAAAATTCATTGGTCACCTTTGTTTTCATTGTGGAAATCATCAAATACCATATCTCGCTCATGGTGAAACGAGAGACAGTATCAGACTTTAACTGATTAAAACCCATTCGTGTTCCTGAAGGTAATTTTTGGCATTCATATTCCAAAAATTACCATACAGAATATATTGAAACTTTGGTTGTTCCAAATGACAAAGTGGACATTTTTTATTTTAATAATTAAGTTCAGAAACAAAAGAACAAATCTATTTGCTTAAAATATTTATACGTGATAGAAATACTTGGCAGCACAAAAGTAGTTATTTACTTAAAAATCCTAGTTGCCAGTAGTTGCCCCCATTAATCAAAAAACCTTATCATAGTTTTACATAACATTCTTACTCGCCATAATCAATTATTATCTAATCATAAACTTGTATAAACGACAACAGACCTACATTTAAACACAATACTCGTAGTATAAATTAAAAAGCAAACATATTTTTTTAGTTATTCTCTATTACGTACGACCATGGCACAATACAACTTTGAAGGAGATTTCGAAAATATAAATGAACGCCAACTGGAGTTCATTAATAAAGTGATTCAGGAACAAGACTTGAAAGTTAATAAAGTGGTTTTTAGTGCAGTTGGACAGGCTGGTGATAACTTTGTGGCAAACGTAAAGAGAATCACCATAGAAGGTGAAAATGGAAGCTTGAAAATGATTGTTAAAGTTGCATCTGCACACGAGATGGTTCGGCAGATGACAAACACTGAAATCATGTTTAAAAATGAGATTACGATGTATACTGAAGTGTTACCTAAGCTAGTGCAATTACAGCAAGCTGCAGGAGTACCAGAAGAGGAACAGCTGAAGTACGCCAAATGTTACGGATGGTTGAATGAAGTACCTAACGAGCTTGTAATATTAGAAGACCTGAAGGAGTTAGATTTTACCATGTTAAACAAGTTTGAGTCTCTGTCTGACGAATGTGTTAGAAGCGTCTTAAAGAACTTTGCTTTAATTCATTCTGCTTCCTATGTTTTAAAGAAAAAAGAACCAGAAACATTTGATCTCTACAAACATAAATTGATCAATATATGGTTAATTATTGGTAAAAATCAAGAAATGATGGCTGGTATGCAAAAATTTGAACATGAAATTCTATCAGTGTTTGATGATGAGGCTCATGCGAGCATACTTAAAAATAAATTAGTGAATGCCTTTAAAATGGGCGTAAGTTTTTCAAAAACTACAGATAAGAGTTCGGTTATTCAGCAAGGTGATGCTTGGACAAACAATATCATGTTTAAATTCTTGGTAAGTTTTTATTCTATTTTACATGTCACATTAAGAGTTAAAAAGTACTCCTTATCTTAATCGAGGCCTCCCTTCCAAAATTCATTCAAATCTGTAGGTGCAGACGTTAAAGCATGACTGATTTATTGCTCAAGCTGATTACTTTTTTACAAACTTTGCAGTTGATGGCTTCTAGTCCAATCCGACGCAGCCAGTATTATCTGTGTACTATGTTGCCTTGCCGATTTCGGTTACGGTGGCTAGTTTCTGTAGTCTGAGCAACTACGGTTGTAATCATGTGCTCTAATATGACTTTTATAGCCTATATTTGCCATAAAGGTAAGATACGTTAAAGGGTGATTCTTTGAAACCGAGAGAATGCCCCATTAATCTGGCCTAGCTTACTTACCTATCTATTTTGTGGCGAAAGCGTAAATGAGTTTCCTTACATGGAAACGTTGAAAACTAATAAGCAAATAAAAAAAAAAATTGGAAAAAAATACTAGTCCTGACGCGCCTTCTTGGTTTCAAAGAATTACCCTAAAAAAACGTTATTTTATGGCTACTAAATGTTGGCAAAAAAATAAATAATAGAAGTATAACTTCATTGTTTGAAGAACATCTTTCTAAATTGAGATATTTCCATTTCTTTTTTTTTTTTAGTGGGACATCTTCAAATAACTCCTCCTGCTATAGGCGAAGCGACAGGGACTGTTTCAGACTTTTACTGACTATAAACCACTTTGTTCCTCCGATCCAGGGCCACGGTAACGAGCGTTCCCGCAGCCCTAGCAAACGAATTAATGGAATTCGTTTGCTAGGGCTGCGGGAACTGACCTGCTGACTGACCTGACCTGAGGACCTGCGCAAAATAATGTCCTATCTTTACTTTCTTAAATAATCTCACTGATTTAATATTTTGTTTCAGGGAGATGACTCTGTGCAATCAATTATGATTGACTACCAAGCGTCGAAGGCCGATAACCCTGTGCTCGATATCCTCTACATGATCTTCAACTGCACTGACCATGAGACCAGGTCCAAGAACTATTACAACTGGATAGACTATTATCACACGGAATTAGACAAAGCTTTGTCCAACTTTGGCCTGAAAGCTAACTATGTATATCCTAGAGACCAGTTAGATGCAGACTTGAAGAGATACGGAAATTATATGTTTGGCCTTTGTTTAATGTTAGCAAATGTTTTGATGATGGATTCAAAGGAGGCTAGCAAGTTAAAAGAAGTTCAACAGAATTCTAATCTAGATAAAGTGATGGATTCAATGAAAATGGAAGACATGCTCGATGAAACTTTGGTTCGTTTCAAGAAGAGAGTTATAGGACTTATTGATAGTTTTACTGAATTTGGTTTATTGCGAAACTAGTTGTGATGTCGGCTTCGTTCACTAGAATGGTGTATTCTTAATTTCATATTGCTGACAAGAATGTGATGTTTAAGTTAATCTAGTATATTGTCTGAATCACAGACAATATTAAAATACTAATAACAGCTCTTAGTCATCAATATTTCACGCAAATGAAATGGAACTGAAGAATAAAATGTAAAAAAAAAACTAGATTTATGTATGTTCAAACAATAGGAAAGAAATTCAATTCTATAATACACTTATAAAAAAAAAGAATATGGAAACAGTTTTCCCTTTTCATTGAAAGCAACGTAATACATTTTGTCAATATTTACAACCTAAATAAAAGTACCTATGGGCGTTTTCCGTGATGATAAATATAGTTATTTTATTTCATACCTGTGTCGACTGTAATCCTGAAAAAGTCCGGGGGCAGTCCCGAGGGTGGGGCCAAATCATATCTGAAGGAATTCTGCCGGGAGTTGCTTACTTATCCTGTTTTATTTTTGCTGAGTCCGCTGTAGCCGTATATATATATATAGGCAGTATGAGCTAGCTAATTTTATTAGTAGGTAGGTAAAAAAGTAGACTTTTTTAGTATACGATTTGTTTTGTTTTATTATATTTGGATTCTTACACCAAACAGTATAAAAGGTAACGCTAGGGTAGATCACGAGTGAACACTTCACAATCGCAATAATAAATCCCTTCTTTGAGGTGAGGCGCCACTGCGTTCTTACTTTCCTTCTGGTTCAGAACACAGACTATGAAGGGCATGAGAAGCAGTCTCCTCTTTCTGCGAAGTAGTAAAGGTGGAATTTGGGAGAGACAGGTAATTTCACGGTGATTCCCAGCCACCGCAGGCGTCGGCTTGCAGACCACGAGCATTGCGTAGCTCTCTATTCGATAAAGATCTAGCCCGGTTCAACATCACGTTGTTTCACGCACCTCAATGTGAGCTAAAATAATTGACGTGACTCACTAGGGCAATAACCAGATCCCCCACATACTTTAAACTAATCTATAATATTATTTACCAATCTTCTACACAGCATAAAGGCTCTAATATAAAACAAAAACTATAAGATGGCTGGACTATAATCGGATACTACACCCTAGAGTCCAATGCGTTGTCCGATCGACAAACTTAAGTTTGTCTTCCACAAATTAAAATCGTAGCTAATATGAACCATATGACGGTGTGATAAGATATAGTTAGTTGTAGCACGGCAGAAGATGTGTATTATGTTTTGTGTGATGAAGGTGCATCGCACATATAAAAGGTATCGTAAAAGTAGAGTGACCATGTTTTCGGATTGGTCCAAGTTCTTAAGTAAAGAATGCACATAATTCGCAAACTTGCACTGAACATACAAGAGCCAACTTTTCTAAGGTCAAATATCAGCAAAGAGGTATTGCACTATACTTTAAGGGCTTGTTTATGGAGACGCGGCGCGTTGGGCGGTTCGTCGTACATTGCCATATGTTTGTGTTTGCGCGCTTGATGACGCGGCTTGCCGCTGCAATGTACGACGAACACCCAACGCGCCGCGTCTCCGTAAACACGCCCTTAAGCGTCATCACAGTGAACTGGTTTTAATAAACAATATATTTTTTTTTGGTTTTAATGGATAACGAAAGATTGGAACAGGATGTAAGGACATCAAAAGTTCCAAATTCTCCGATGATCTTAAATATCTAGATGTGTCATAAAAGAACTAAAAACGTTCTTCGAGATAAGAGGAGGTTTTAGGAATTATTTTTATTCTAAAGCACGCTAACCCATGGTCACTCTACATAAGACTGTTTGAGTTACGTCTTTTCAGGCATTATGTTCACATGTACAGTTGTTCGGGGAGCAGTGTTGACCTATAAAATATAGACTTACAGCGTTTATGGATACTAACATTACATTTAGGTTTATAGTGTAGATACAGTATTAAAGTGAATTTGGAGAAGTTGTATGGGCTTTTTATCGATTGTAGCAGCATGCTATTGGGGTGACTTGGACACATTCAACGTCACGGAATTTTATATAAAAAAACACTTATAAAAATTAAAAAAAAAAAACTAAAGCTATCGTTAACTAGGTAAACGTAAAAATTGCAATTTGTTTATACGATTTTTTTTTTTTTTTTTTGATAATACGGCAATAAATTAACCTCAGTCTTGACTTGACTCACTTGGCTTAAGTTCCTGTGTCCTCTAGATGGGGCAGAGAGCGACCGCAGTGCACCACCATCCCACTCGGTCTTGAGCTTCCCGTTTCATTTCGCTCCAGGTCTCCCCTACGTTCTTCGCTTCTGCAATGACCTTTCATCGCCAGGTCTGCTTAGGGCAACCACGTTTACGTTTTCCTTGAGGATTCTAGTCTTCAGTTCAGGATTTCTTCAGAGCGTATTCCCAGTCTGCGTACAAAAAAAATATTCGAATATATCCAGTCGTTTAGTTACAGGACCTTATTTTTAATTTTCTGCATTTTTACCGACTCAAACCCATTTATTTCTCATAGTCCATTTACAGGCACTGTTGAATAGTTAAAATGACGGTCAGTTAAAACAAAACAGTGAAGCTAAATTGAACGTCCCAAAGCGTAGATCTCTATGGAGAAGAACGTGCAAGAAACTCCATGGAACTCCATAAAAATTGAATTAAGCCACTGGCAGCAAAGAATGACCAGTCTCAACTGACGGTGCCCGATCACGAACATGGCAAACATGATGTATATGAAGTTTACAATTACAAAAAAATAACTTCTTTGGCAACTCTGAAGAAATCATATTAGATGCCATAAACATAAAACCCGAAAACCTAAGTTTAAAAGAGTTAATGATTAATAAATGAGTGACAATTGACACATCAAGATCACTGTCGTTACTATTTTTATTTGAAAGCATTGCATTGTATTATAATTACGTTTTATTTTTGAATGATCATTCCTTGTTACATTTACACAGTTTCGGAGTACTCCAACATTCACCGCAACCGAAAAAGGCTAGGGAACCGATGACCGAAGACTGTGTGGCGCAGAAAAGCTTAATTATTATAAGAAGTCAATCTTAACAAGAAGAAATATATATAAAGATATAAGGTATATATTTTTTCACACAACGCTATTTAGTCCCAAAATCATCATCATCATCATCATCAGCCTTTTAATGTTCTCACTGCTGGGGCTCAGGCCTCCTCTCTAGGAGAGGGAATAGGCCGTAATCCACCTCGTGGGTCTAGTGCGGGTTGGTGGATGTCACATGTCGTCGAATTTTTGGTTCTAGGACAAGCCTCACGATGTTTTCCTTCACCGTTTTGAGAGCAGTGGTGATGAAATTAGTTACACAAAGTAATGCGCCTGGCTGGGTTTGAACCCGCGACCTACGACTCGTAGATCGGGGCCGTTACCACTCGACCACCACTGCTCTTCACCACTGTTCTTCTTCTTCTTCCAGTCCCAAAATAAGCAGAGAGTTCTAGACAACTGATAAGCATTATATATTTGTAAATAAATTACACCCTGTCTGGGTCTGTCAGAGCAAATTATCGTGCTCATCACACAAACATTTGTCTTGGGTGGCAATCGATTCACGACCTCTAGCATGGCAGTCAAAGCCACTAACCAGTAAACCAACAAGCCAACTAAATATTATCTGAATGTTACAAAAGTTCTGTGAATTATGAAAAGATATATCCAAATTCAGCGTCAGCAGAATACAGAATAATTTATGAAATGTTATGTATTTCAAGTGTATTTTCTTAGAAACAAAACGAGATAGATTAACGGCCTCATACATCTCAAATCCTGACAAGGACAAGACAAGAAAACAATAAGAAAAAGCAAAATAAGACAGTTTAAAAATTCATAAACGTAAAGAGTTTTAATTTTACAACACATTTGAGTATTCAAACATCAGGGGCATAAAATATATTTTTTTCTCGACTAAAAAGGCGAAAATTCTCCCTGATAAATCAACGGCCTGTCCTCAGGGAAACAAGTGAAGGAAATCGCAAAATCGTCTCAAATGAAATTTCTTACTTCGAGGCATATAACATACTTGAAATTTTTTAAACAACACCAATCCGAAACCAACTCTAAACACCAGTAAATAAAGCAGGAATTCCTTTATTGATGTGGTGAGGGATTTTGCCTGAAACTTCTACGCGTACGATGTATGCGAGAGAGCAAATTGTGGCCCAAATACACTGTGAAAGAAGTCGCTTCGGGTACAAGCAACTGAACTTGGAATAGATTTCTGTAAAAGTAAAAATATATGGTGATAATATTTTAGATATTTTGTAGCAACTTTTATATTTGACATCTATACAATAACCATAATTATTTAATAATAATAATATTCCACAACTATCACACAACGTCGTCTAGTCCCAAGCTAAGCAGAGCTTGTGTTATGGGTACTGGACAACTGATAAACATACATAAATATTTCTAAATACATACATATTATAGATAAATTACACCCAGACACAGAACAAATGATCGCGCTCATCACACAAACATTTGTCCTGGGTGGGAATCGAACCCACGACCTTCGGCATAGCAGTTAGGGCCACTAACTACTAAACCAACAGGCCAGTCAAATTATTATTATTTATCTCTATTAACGAATAATTTGTATTCTGTTATACACAAAGTGCAACGCAATTTCGAGTTTAGGCAATCTCTGTCCATATATCATGACGAATAGTATCCTATAGACTAAAACATCATCCTACAATCGAAGGAAGTAAGGGTGTTACCACACCAATCAATCGATCGTGGATCGATGCCATCGATCGATGTTAGAATGGATTAGTCGATATCGATCGATTGTTTCTTCCAGACCAATCAAATTTCTTCGAGGATGGAAAATATTATTCGACGTCGATACCTGCCCACCCGCACCCCAGGCGCTAACTACGTGGTCTACTTGTGTTTATGTGTTCAGCCCCCCTAGCCAAGTTACAATCATTTCGTTTTGCGTTAACGCTTGGAGTTCGCCACGCCCCCAGCTCCTTTGTTCGAACAAACGAAGTGGGGGCGTGGCCAACTCCAAGCGTTAACGCAAAATGTAACGATTGTAACTTGGCTAGGGGGGCAGTTGTGTAATGCTCGCGCCCCTCTTGTAAATACATTTCGAAAGAAACTAATGAAAATACTTATAGCCGGGATTTACCGATTAACGTCGATAGAGACCATTGACCGGCAATCGATCGATTGGTTAGAAGACCGGTATCCGTCGATCAATTAAAACTATATATATCACTCCAATCGATCAACGTCGACTGATGTAATCGATGGCATAGATCAACGATCTATCGATTGGTGTGGTTTTTTTTTTTTTTTTTTTTTTTACGGTAGGTAAAATCATCCAATGACAAATCCCGCCCTTGGGCGGAGCGGGAAATAGTGTCAGACTTTTACTGACTAAAATCCTACCCTGTTCCTTCCCTGCCTTGGTTCCAGGGCCCTGGTATGCATTTTCATACCTTCCCAGAGCCCCAGACTAGGCCTAACATCCTAAGAGCTGATTTCATCATTCAATATAAAACCTTAGTTCAGTTAGTCGTTAAAATGAGCGACAACAAAAGAATTGAAACCGAGTTTAGCGTAAACTAGGTTCAATTCATAGCCGTGAAACGCAAAATGAAGCTATAATCTTGATTAGGCGCTCACACTGCGTTTTGTTTTATATAATCGCGATTACTTTAATGGTGAATTTGGCCCTAAAGCAGTAACCAAAGATGCGGATTAAAGCGCATGGATATCAAGAGTTGTATAATTTCATGGTTTACTATATGCCAAATTTATTCCAAACCTGTTTGTCCAACGAGGCGTGAATAATATCAATCATCCAAATGTACAGAATTTCACAATTATCGGGATAGTTTAGACGCCAGTATCATTCGAATACCACACGCGATATTGATTTCGTGTTTGACAAGCGTGCAGTCTAGCCATTACTATAGAATAGGTACAAGCGGTGACGTCATCCGTCCTGACCTATGTTAACAATTGTGTAGCACCCAACCACCCGAAACTCTAATGTTGTATGCGCTTAACTGTCGGCCCACTAAGTCAGCGGGAGATATTCAAAATCCTTTTTTTTATGGCAGGTAAAATCATTTGGGCGGAGCGGGAGATAGTGTCAGACTCTTACTGACTAAAAACCTCTCCTGTTCTTTCTTTGCCTTGGTTCCAACGCCCTGGTATGCACTTTCATAGCTCCCCAGAGTAGGCTTCGACCCTGCTGGGCCCCTACATTTTGGGATTGTTCGATAGGGTTACCGTGCCTCTAGAACGTAAGCGGCAACTGGAGGGATACTGGTGAGTTTTAGTCAGTAAAGGTTAGACACTGCTTCTAGCTCCACCAAAAGCTGAGAATTTATTTAGTGATTTCCTACCTCAAAAAAGAAAAAAGAAGTGGAAAGATAAGTTCTCTTCTCCTTATCCCATTATTCGATTGCTGAAAATCTCCCAACTGAGGGAATGGACATCATCACACCCCAGCCACCCATCGCCACAGGAGCCGCCTCGGGCGTCGGGGGTCGTACAGCGATTCCCGGATGCAGTAGGCGCGGGCTTGCAGTTCGCCGACCATGCGGTAAGAACCGACCTAGAGTTGTCGACAGCGTGTAGTGTGTGGCCCGATATGTCAGAAACTACGTAGGGGTCCTCTTTTTCTACCTCGCATTAGCACGCCCGGATCATTAGTATGCTCGCCAGCTGACGCGCACTTATTGCTTTAAATAATTTAAATAAAACGGCCGAAGCCACAGACAGAAGAATACAAAAAAAAGTACAATAACTTTAAACGAGAAAGACACGAAAGCGCATGTTGTCTCACGATTCAATTTTGTACCTTAACATTGTAAAAATAAAGATGAATATGCTGTAGGCAAAATACATGACGCGTCGAGTCTCAAATAGTCCGGACCGAGCCCAAGTCGTCGACGGTGCGCACTGTTACCGCGCGCCTCAAGAAGTTATCAGCAAACTATAGGGGGCCAGCAGGGTCGAAGCCTACTCTGGGGCTCTGGAAAGTTATGAAAATGCATACCAGGGCCCTGGAACCAAGATAATGAAGCAACGGGGTAGATTTTAGTCAATAAGAGTCTGACACTATCTCCCGCTCCGCTCAAGGGCGGGCAATGTCATTGGATGATTTTACCTACCACAAAAAAAACTGCTACTTTAGGAGCCACACACCATATCATTTCGGTCTCGCGTCACTTACCGGTCGCGTCCATGTACTAACTCTCACGGGAACATTAAAGCTAAAATAGTTAAATCCGTCTGTGTACCTATTGTTAAAAAGGTCACTGGAGATACATTTCATGTAGGTATCTCATTGTCACACAAATCTCCATTATGTTCCTTTTACTGTGTGATCACAATATACAGTGATAAAATTATAAATAATATTTATTTCGCAAATTAGTTTTAATAAAACTTTTTTACATGTCAATTGGGTACTAGACTAATATTTGTTTTTTATTATTTGTATCAAAAAGTAACTTTCTCCCAAATCCGAAATGGAAAGAATTTTTTAAATCTGTTCATAATTAAGTTAGTTAGAAAAACTTTAAATCTGGTGGAAAGGAAAATTTTAAGTAACAGAATAAGATAAATAGATTAGTTTTAGTATTTTAAGAATATAATAGATAGACAATGTGTGCAATAATTTGTTAATACCAACAAATTAACAATTGTCTGTGTTCTTAATTCAAAAATATTTGAATTTTTATATTTTTGCTTCTCCTTCAACCTGCAAAGGTTATGTGCGGGAAAAAAGTACCTACATTCATTTGTGATAGTTGTTAAAAAGAAGATTTGAAGAGAATCCTTTAGATGTTACGCCGCTAGATTATTTGATTGAGGTAAAAATTACTTGCGATAGCCTGCTGCCATCAAAACTAAATTCTAAGATAACTTTGGAAAACATTCTTCAGTACAAAATGAACAAAAATGCGTCATAATTTTCTAATAGTAGATAGATTATTAGTAGATTTTTCATCGTATTTCTTCGTAAGTGTATTGAAAAACGTCGTTTGATACACGTGGAGATTTGTCACTGCAGCACTCGGCTCCATAACACCCTAACATACAGCTCGAGTGAATTTCGCCTCTGCTGCAATGACAAACTTTCCCCACTTGTATCAAAATGTACTATTGTCATTTCGTACCCTTCGATTTTCTTTTTATTTACAAGACGAGAGTTCTCTTGAGAAGTATTTGCTGAAGTTATTCTTTATCATTGACAATGAAGTTCTTATTTTAACTTTGTTGCTTTTTTTCATCGTTATTTTTGTTCTGGCAAGAATCTCTTTGACGCTGCCGCTGTTTTTATCGGATTTGGTTTTATTTATCATTTACAAAGTAAATCTTTGGTTTTACGTCTTGTTTTCTTATCTTAACGATTTGTTTTAAAGTTCAAACTGAAATGAATGCAATTTACATCATTATTCTTAGTGTAATTACGCGAAACCTGAATACAATTTGTTCAGAATCAGTAATTCAATCGATTCGAATCATTTTTACACCATGTTATTTCTCCCAAAAATATTTGAAAAAGGTCACAAGTTGGACACCACTTACACTAAATACAACACAGATCACGGCAGATCATAGCGTGCATTAGGTGCCAGCGCACGGTTGGGTGTAGGCCCAAAACAACCCCTCAGTCGCTCAGATGGCCCGGTGACTATGTATTTGTGCGGACAGCTTGGTAACTTATCGAACGAATAACTTTGTGATTTTTCATGATAAAGTTATTAAATTTTGTTCATAGATTCTTTACTAGATAAGGGTTTCGCATATACTAAAAATAATAATATCGAGCTCCTCCGAAATGGCCTGACCAATTTTTTGTATAATTATATTTTAGTGGGTTTAAGAATAGATCGTAGGTTATTCTTTACATTTGGAGGACAGGACCAGGAGGGTTTTTGCTACAGTCGCAAACATAGTTGAATTATATAATATACCATATCTTCATCGTTTAGGCGTTTACCCCTAGATGGAACACGGAGTATTTGTTGAACTGGCGGGAGGAAACAACGATTTCTTAAGAAAAAAATTCTAGTTATCAACTAAATACAAATGAAAAAAAAACAGAATTCAATCAAATTCAATGTTTTTACTTGATTCTAAACATAAATTTTCAACCATTTTTAGTCAGTAAGAGTCTGACCCTAACTCCCGCTAAGGATAAAAAAAAACACGAAAAACAAAATAAAAACTTTTTATCGTCTTCGCTACATGTATTCTTGTTTCACCCATCTTTTAATCAGTCCAACATTCTGATCCATTACCATAATTTTATGTTTTCGGTTTCTAGGGAAAATCCTAGAAACCGAAAACATAAAATTATGGTAATGTTAAAAATACTGTTTACATAATATGCTCATTACAATTCTTTCTTAATATGCTGTAAAAAAATAAAAAAAATCTTTAGTGAGCAAAGAATTATTATATCCAAAAGCGTTTTGTTGAGTGAATACAAATCATTACATTCCATTTTTAAAATCCCCAACAGCTACTTAAAAATAAATGAACAATTTTAACAATCTTCCTCTCAATAAAACATCAACAACCCTGAGAACGCGACGTACCAGCTTTGGCACAAGGACGAGCCTCAAACCACCCCTTGTTCCCACCCTAAGTGCTCGAAGTTCTTCCCACCGGAAACAGTGTCGTGCGAACCACAAACGACTGCTTTCAAAAAAAGATCGTTAGAAATTCGTGAGAAAACCGGTGAATGATTTATTTTTAAAATTAGAATCAGATAGAGATATTGACTTTGATTCGAATTTTGGTTTTTAAAGTTGGCAAAAAATAAAAGGTCCGTTTTGACATTTGAGAAAGACCCTAGAATGTAACTTGGAACGAAACTGAAAGAAATAATAAAATAATAATTGCATAAAGTGTGTTAAAAAATACATTTTTGGAGCATTAAATATTATGATGGGATATATTGCGACTATTCTTTTTGCACTCACTTTAAAGAAGCATGTAATTTTGACAAATGTCAAAACGGGTCTATTATTTTTTGATAACTTTAGTTAAATTATAGAGTTATGAATATAAGTACATGTAGATGGCTGAAGAAAAAGATCGAGGCTTAAGAAAAGATGGATGGATTTTGTGAGGAATGGAAAATAAGTAATAAATGAAAAAAATATCAAAATACATTATTCCTGAGAGGCGTTTTTTTTTTTCGGTGTGTAAAAATCATTCAGTGACATCTACCGCCCTTGGGCGGCGCGGGAGACATTGTCAGATTTAACTGACTAAAAAGCCCACCCCGTTCCTTCGTTCCCCTTCATACCAGGAGTGTGCCTTCCTTTCAGAAGCAGACTCTTGGCCCCAGATGGCTTCGCCCCTGCTGACCCCCCTACAGTTTGCTTGACGTAGGGTATATTTGATTGTCATTAATTATATTTTTTTACCCTAATAAAATTACTCCCGGTGAAGCAGGCACTGCCCTCTAGCCAATTTACAATCGTTTCGTTTAGCGTGAACGCTTGGAGTTGGCCACGCCCCCGATGTTCTGATGTCATCTCAACAAACGAACTGGGGGCGTGGCCATTTCCAAGCGTTCACGCTAAACGAAACAATTGTAACTTGGCTAGGGGAGCAGGTCAGATATTAGTATTAGAATAAATCAGAATTATGAATGTAATTTAAGTAAAGTACCCTAAAAAAAATTGAAAACTTTCACCGGTACCCCAAATTCCCACCGTGATCTCATTCTTATAAGAACTGTAGTAGTATAGTGTGAACTGCAACGGATTTTCACGCAAAAGGTTCCCTGTTTAACAATACATAATTGAATGACTAGATTTTTTTTTTAGTAACGATTACCAGGATTTTACACTTTAATAGGTTTGTTTGTTTATTTATTTAAGTTCATAAAAAAATTGGAGCCACTTTCCACCCCATTATCAGGATATGTATGGGCACGTGCCTTTACATTCGTTTCTATGGGATCTTAACCCGTCCCGTGTGAAATGCTAACAGACTTTTAACGGCCCAGCCCTTTTGGAATTCACACTGACATTCGTAAATAGGGAGAAAAAAAGCAAAAAAAGGTTCAATAATTAACAATACCAGTACATTAAGAAATTGAATGACTAGGATTTTTTATAGTAAGGGTTACCAGAATTTTTATAGGTTTGTTTATTTGTGTATTTAAGTTCACAATACCCAGATAAAAAAAATTGGAGCCACTTTCCACCCCATTATCAGGATATGTATCGGCACGTGCCATTGTTACATTTGTTTCTATGGGAACTTATCCCGTCCCGTGTGAAATTCACACTGACATTTGTAAGTAAACAAATAATACGAGTACATTAAGAAATTGAATGACTAAGATTTTTATAGTAAAGATTACCAGGATTTTACACTTCATTTTAGTAGTTTTGTTTATTTGTGTATTTAAGTTCACAATAGGCAATACATGAATAAAAAAAATCGGAGCCATTTTCCACTCCATTATCAGATTATATATATGGGCACGTGCCTTTACATTGGCCCCGTGTGAAATTCTAACCGACTTTTAATGGACCAGCCCTTTTGGAATCCACACTGAGAATCGTAAATAGGGTGAAAAAGTAGCAAAAAAAAAAAACATAACGAGAAAACCCATATTTGGTTCACTTATTTAAATTATTATTTGAGTTACGAAGTCATCACATAACTTTTCTCGCTCCGAGTGGAGCAAGAAGGAATGACATTCTGATTAAATCCTGTCTGAGATCCTTCAGTTGCCCTTTGCGTTACAGAGCCACTATTTAGAACATTTCCGAATCTCACAGCTCTAGCATCAGACCAGTAGGCTCTGGGTAACTACCTAATAATTACAATGATATGTGAACATGTCAAAAATTTCACACGCTTCTCCAGTACCCTCGTTTCCCATCATGACCACATTTCGATGAGAACTGAAAAGGTCTTGTGTGAAGCTTCACCGTTATTTAAAATAAAAACTGAAGGGTTACCAATTAAAAAAAAATGCGTTGTTTATTTAAACGCCCCAATTAAACATACAAAGCGACCCTGTTTATTGGTTTAGAAGTAAGGCAACCACTTAGGCCTGTAAATGCGATCTATCGGCACGTGTCACCCCAATTTCCCATTGACGTGACCCCGACGTGAAACCGTTTTAATGTAAACTAAAATAGTCTCGTGTGAAATTTCAACGGATTGTCACTTATGGACTTTGATTATTGTGAATGATGATGAATTTTGAATTTTTGGTAATTGATTGATTGTGTTGATGTTGTTATTGTATATCATAATACATTATGTGGATAATGTAGCGGGTAGCATAATTGTTTTAAAATATAATATTTATGTTGTTATGACTTTTTAGGGTTCCGTCTACAAAGGGTAAAAACGGAACAGTATTACTAAGACTTCGCTGTCTGTCCGTCTGTCTGTCACCAGTAGATATATCTGTATCTCAAGAAACGCGATAACTAGACCGTTGAAATTTCTTATTTTCCTATATTTCTAAATACATAGATATTATAGATAAATTACACCCCGACACAGAAAAAATGATTGTGCTCATCACACAAACATTTGTCCTGGGTGGGAAACGAACCCACGACCTCCGGCACAGCAATCAGGGCCACTAACCACTAGACCAACAAGCCAGTCAAGGTCAAGATAATAAATATTTTTATCATGCATAATGGTTCTATGGTCCTGCTCCCATTGCATGGGACTAAAATACATACACATCTCGTAACGACTTAATTTTAATTTGATGAAAATTATCCCTTGAATTTTTGTATCTATTTATTTATCTTTAATTCAGGTAGATTACCCATAAAATCAATAGTTAGTATATGTACTAACATTGGTTAAGTAATCACTAACTCCATAGGCTATGCTCGGAGTTTCCTTGCGTGCTCGTATTAGAAATGAAGATATCCGCAGCAGAACCAAGGTTGCCAATATAACACGAAGAATCGCCAAACATAAGTGGCAATGGGCATGGCCCATTGCTCGCAAAACAGATGGCAGTTGGAACGAAAGGTTTGGATTCATTTAATTTTTATTATAGTTAATGGCACCGTCATTAATAATGGTTTGCCATCTCTGGCATGTAGGATACTTTTTATCCCCTTTTTTGATGTGGAAAATTATTTAATGACATCTCCCGCTCCAGAGAGGAGCGGAAAAGCGTGTGAATTTTTTGACTAACCAATACCTATGTTCCTTCTTTGCCCTGCGTTCCAGGACCCCGGATTTCCCTTTCGGAAGCTAACCCATGGCACAAAAGAGAGATTGTACAGAAGACAATCTACATACAAAGCGCGCTCGAGCACCGCACACATAGACACCGCTCACGGACACTCTCTCATCATATCGCGGTACAAACCAGTGCGATCTCGAGTGCTACCCATTTGAGACAAGCGTCTATGAACTTTTTTTGTGCAATAATGGAGCAACGAAAAAAAGTTATTATTACTGTTCTGTAATTATGGATTCTACAATACTCCGGTCACATTGCAAGGAAGGACGGTGGGTACCTCGAAAGGCTCATGAACGGTAATGTGGATGGGAAAAGGCCTCGTGGACGCAGCCCAATACGTTGGTCCGACCAGATCCGCACCGCTCTTAGCTCTCTCTACGGTACCTATATAATGTCCAGACCACCAGAGACAGACACAGATGGAGAAATTTTGTGCGAGTGAAAGTGATGAAGCAGGGAGGTCACGACCCTCAGCATTGAGGAATACGACGAATGGACGAGGAGGTTACTGTTCTGCAGACAGTTGTTTAAATTCAACATTAAATGATAAATTATCGTTTTTAAGCTACCAGTTATTTCAAAGACGTAAGTGGGTATTTGCTTGTATTTTGATGGTTGGTTTTAACGTAACGCAGAACAGGTGGGTAGGTGGGTAAGTACCCCGTTAACCTATGAGATAGTGAACATGACTTTGTGGCCATGTAATATTGTTACAATTTACATTAGGTAAGTATTATCGGCACGCCCGGGCGTGCTCGGAGAGCGGCGCGGCGGCGGCGCCGGCGGCGGGCGACTCTGGCGCGACCACCGCGTAGGTATGAAAAGTGAAGTACATACATGAGATTTACTTCTGTATCTATTTACTTTGTGACTGAGGTATGTTCCGTTGAAATCAGTTCCAATAATTTTATTATACACAGGCAGAATGAGCCGCTGGCAAAAGCTAGTGTTATTATAATAACATTATTATGAAGTTATCACTAACTTGGATAGTAAATAAATGAATAATAAAATGACTAACGTCTGTTATTAATATCAAATAAATAAAATATCCGACCGATAAGATAATCTTTTATTTGGAATATCACAATGAGTTGCATGATAGGTACTCGAAGATACTCGTATCTACTGGCACGCGTACCCTAATTTCAAATATGACGACATATTGTTACACGACTGCCCAAAAAAAGGAGTGTTATGTTTTCAGGGTTTTTTTTTATGGTAGGTAAAATCATCCAGTGAAAAATCCCGCCCTTGGGCGGAGCGGGAAGTAGTGTCAGACTCTTACTGACTAAAAACCTACCCCGTTCTTTCGTTGCCTATCGTGTCGGGGCCCGGTATTCCTTTCGGAAGCTGACCCATGACCCAAGCAGGCTTCGACCCTGCCTGCCTGCAGCTAGCAGGCTGGGCCTCCACGGTTTGCTGACAGCTCCTTGAGGCGCGCGGGAACAGTACGCGCCGTTGACGACTTGGGCTCGGTCCGGTCGGTTACCGGACGATCGGACAGCGTGCTACCCATTGCACGCCGTCCGATGTTTTCAGGTTTCATGTATGTATGTGAGTTTCTTTATTCCACCATAAGTACTAAATATCTGAACTGATATACATGTATGAGGTATCGTTAGAATCTTTTGCATTGTCCCAAGTAACCAAGGCTATTGAAAAAATATAAAAATCCAAATTGTGGGTATGATAAATAAATGAACACCCACCCATTTTTTTTGTGTTTTCATGTATGTTATTAATTATCGTTTAAAATTTGATGAGCAGATTCCATAATTATGTATAAATATGTTACACCGTTAATCGAAACTGACGTGTAAAAAAATATTCAATTTTGCAATTTTTGCTTTTATGTTCATTTTTTTGACATGGCAGTCAAGTATAAATTAATTTTTTTAAATTTATTACTAAGTGTTAATTTTTTGTCTTGGTATGGTCATGTGAAGAGGAGGGATGAAACGCATGTTACTAAAAGAGTTATGAGTTTACATGTGGATGGATGGAGAGGGAGAGGGAGGCCAAAGAAGAGATGGATGGATTGTGTGAGAAGTGATATGAAAGAAAAGGGAGTTAGTGATAGCGTGACGAGTGACAGGAGAGAATGGAAGAAAAAAACGTGTTGCGCCGACCCCAAATAAAACGGGATAAGGGCAGGAAGATGATGATGATTACTAAGTGTTAAATAATAATTATCATATAACGTGTGGAAAATGGAATTTTAGTATGGGTATCTGTTTGTTCTTAGATACATAATTACTCGTGTCTGACGCAGACAAGTGGGATCTGACATCTGAGGCCATCGGTTGACTTCTGAATGGGAAACCCGTGGTCCTAGAACGCTAAGGGTAACTGAAGGAACATATGTGTGAATTTAGTCAGTAGGTATAAATCTGACATCCCTTTCGCTCCGCCCTCGAGCGAGAGAGATGTCAGATTTATTAAGCGTGTCCGTAATAATTTAAAAGAGATTCCATGGAGTAACTTGCATGTTCTTCTCCATAGCGATCTACGCTTTGGAACGTGCAATTTAGCTTCACTTTTTTTTTGACTGACCGACATATTACAATTTAAAAGTGCCTGTAATTGGTCTATTTTAAATAAACGCTTCTGATTTCTGAGCAAGGAAAGTCATTAAATCTTTTCTACCAAAAAAAAACTTGACTTTTAGGCATCCTCTCCCAAAAAAAAAATCATTACCCAACTTAACTAGACAAAAATAAATTAATCCTTAATGACGCAAATAATGATGATGTAACTAAAAAGTTAAATAAATAGTATTTAAATCGATAAGATAAACTTAATAATTGACAAATCACTATGATTTTTTCATTTTTAAACTAATCAAAAGACGTTGATATGCGTATTATTGGGTTTTGATATACAAGATTACTAATTCAGAATATAATTATCTTTCTATCTTTCTATTACCCAGTGGTCATAGTAGGATTAGAATAGTTCGTTATTGCTAGGGTATGTTGGTAATAATTATTTATAATCTTTAGAAAAAAAATAGTTGCCAAGGTCGCCGACATAGCCCAAAGAACAGACAAGCTTAAAAGTAGCAGTGGGCAGGGCACATTGCTCGTAGAACAGATTGTTGAAGGGGCCGAAAGGGTCTAGAATGGAGATCGTGCACCGGAAAATGCAGTGTTGGAAGGCCTTCCACAAATTGGACCGAAGAACTGGTGGCAGTCGTGAGATTGCGATGGATGCGAGATGCACAGGACTGAGGACGACCCATTCCCTCTCCTAGAGAGGAGGCCTGAGTCCCAATAGTGGGAACATTAAAAGGCTGACAGTGCTAATGCTTTTTTACCCGACAGCGCCAGAAGGAGGGTTATGTTTTTCGAGAGTATGTATGTATAATTGTTTGGCACGCTCTGCAGCCTGAACGGCTCGATGGATTTTTGCTTGAGAGGTGTCGTTAGATTCGTATTTACTGTGAAAGTGATATCGTAGTAGAGTGACACTGGGTATATCAAATTAAAAAAAAATTAAATGGCGGATTTTGTGCGCCAAATTCAAATGTTTGCACGCTCTGCGGCTGAACGGCTCGATGGATTTTAGTTTGCGAGGTGTCGTTAGATTTGTAATCACTGTGAAAGTGATATCGTAATAAAATAAAACTAAAAAAATAAAAATAAAAAACGGTAATTTAAGAAACTAAAAAACCCGACTGCTTTTCTGAGTATTCATGAAAAAGCCCTAAAACAAGAAAGTCGTTGTACCCGATTGCACTTAACTATATAATATTTTAAATACAAGATAAATTGTAGCAGTCGGGAAAGTTCCATTCTAGAAAGTTAGCCGTCTAGTCAGTAGATTGAAGTAATACAGGTATGTGCTCTTAATTCACTAAGCCTCCATTTTTTAATTTTTTGTGGTCGGTTTTTTCAACACTGTCAATCTGTCAACATTTATCATTTTCTCAGTTTTAGTAAGCAATACGTTTGAAATGGTCCCCTCGAGACTTTTATTTGGATACCCTACAAAAATGAGATGTAATTTAATAATTTTAGTAAACTAATTTGGCACCAAAAATCTGCCATATTATTTATAATTTTGATGTCTGATGATTATATACTTACCCTCACAACTAAGACTAATCCTTTCAAGCTAAAATGCCACTATCTATATATTTATATATTTAATAGATGTTTAGGTTTTAGGGCGTACTAATGAAATATATGTCATCACACACTCGAAAAACATAACCCTCGCTTTGCAGCCACACTGCAAAGACTTAACCCTATTGTGACATGACAATCTATTGGCTCGTGTCGCCCTAAGTTCCCACCGATACCACGTTCTACTGACTACTGTCACATTCACGTGTGAACAAATTTTAACACACTTTTAGTTCGTTACAGTTATCGTGGGACCATGATCGGAAATAATAAATTAAAAACCAAAGCAGATAGCGGCTTTCATACTCCATTCACTTCTGCATTAGACAAAAGAGGTTCATAGAAGCAGGTGTGCACAACATTTATTTTTCGAGATAAATTCAAACAATTTTAATAAATAATGATTTCAATATAAAATTTTAATTCTACCCACTTAGATAAATTTTATTATTGTAAGGTAAGTAGTATTGGAAAGATTTGGGGGAAGCCTTTGCCCAGCAGTGGGACAGTAATGGCTAGAAAAAAAAAGTACTAAAACTAATAAATGAAATGTTTTTTTTTTTAACACTTCGATCCACAACTACCCAACTTGTTCATACAAAAGTAGACTCTAAACATCGGAATTAAGGCCTATAGTGGCGTGGATGTGAGAGGACACCGGTGTCCTCTGAGCTAGGACAGATTAAATTAACATAGCTTTATTTCTTTTTTTTTAAATGGCGTATTGACAAGTTTCCTCCTTACGTACGTATGAATTGTACACAATTGCCTTAACCAGATTATTATTAAACATTCATACAAATAGAAATAACTAATATTATATTGAAAAATGTTCCAGGTACTGACAAACCCTGCTTCTTTTAGGTTTTTAACATGAACAATCGTAGTTTATGTAAGAATTATTAATTTATCATAAATTCAGAAGATGGATAGATCAAATGAATTCATTTAAGTATAACAGTTGGTATATAAGTTGATTACACTGGTCAACAAGGTTTTTACCAGAGGGATTTTGTATTCTTATTATTACTTTTCTACCCACCCTGATCACAAAACACTAACATACTTTGATTCTATCACGTACAGATTCTTTGTGATTTTACTAAATTTTTCGCTATGTTCGGTCGAATTGCAATAAGTTTTCATCAAAAATAAAAAAAAGCATTTAAAAATAAAATAAAAATATTATTATTTATTTATTTATTCAATTCTTTATGTACACAAAAAGTACAGAGGCGGACTTAATGCCTAATGCTTTATGCTTAATTATCATTATTAAAATTTAAATAAAATTTGTATCATTACCACTTTCACCCCCCTTTGTTTTTAACTTATTATGTCTAATCTCTCAACAAAGTTCACGGCTGTATAATAGGCTTTTTTTATTATTAACATACTAACCTTACGAAGCTAAAGTTTGTCTGTGTGTGTGTTGAATGAAATTTAGTATACGGGTAGCTCAAGTCTTGTAATATGACATAGTATACTATTTATCCTGAGAATATATTGCCTGAGTTTAATTCTTTGACACGCGAGCGAATCCGCCGGCAGGAGCTAGTCTACTATATAATAATTTCACAGCTACCTTACCCGTCAACCGCGACCCATTTTGGCACGCACCACATTTTTAACACCACGATACTTTCCGGTGGGAACCGGAATCTGTGTGTGAAACATGGACGAATTTTACGGATAAAATGTCTGTTGAAATTTGTGTGCGAATTAAAACGGAATGTGGGTAGGTATCAATAGGTTTCTGGTAATTTAATTTATGTACTTTTGTGGTTTTATCAATGTATAATCGGACGGTATGTAAATCCGGGCGGTTAATTTGGAGAAATTTTATTGGTAGACTAGCAGGCTGATACGTTGATTTTCCGTATAAATTATCAAAGAAAAATGCGGATTGGGGGTAGGAGGGTAAAAATAGCCTATGATTTATTCTCGAAACAAAAAAAAATCATGGAATCCGTCAAGCCGTTTCGGAGAAGTTCGATAACTTATGACTCTTATATATTAGATTATTTGTTAAAACTATGCATTGGTTTTAACACTATACGAAGGTTGACTTAATACCTTAAGCTTCTACCAGTCGGCATTTAGGGTGGTGCAGAAACATATCATGGTAGGTCCAACTTAACGATAAACGAATAGAAAAGAAATATACAATAAAAATACATGCAAACGAATCCAACAAATAAACGATGTGATGATTCCACCTACCTACTACTTGTGAATGTGTTCACTTGCCTTCACCTTAAACTGTGAAGCACCAAGAGGACACCGGTGTCCGCCTCCTATTGTCTTTCTATTGTGTCTCAACGGTACGGTACGGTACGGTAATTACGGTATTCAAAAGGTAAGAGAACCGACTGTATACCGTCCTCATATGCAGGACGACTTAAAGAAATCAATTTCGTAAATGCGTATATTCATTCGAGTTTTAGAAATACAAGTACTTTATTTTCGATAGTGTTTCATGTACCGGATCGACCCTCCACGGGACTAAAACGATCAAAATTTAACAGTGTATATTACACAGGATATTTTTTTGGGATTTTACATGTGTCTGAGTATATTTTCTATAAAATATTGATTTTGATTTTGATGTTTCCTTATTTTCACGAAATTAAAACAGTAAAATGACAATTACAGCTAATTTTTCACACGTAAAAAAAACGTATTTTCTGCAAACCATGGCGCCAACATGTAATGTACAAAATTACTTGTTATAAATCTTCTTACTTTGGTTAAATAAATAATGTACTTACAGAGAGATGATAAGACACAACGCAATTTTTTAACACATTAACTATTTGTAAGCAATTGTAATAAGCACACAGTCAACTAGACTAGACAACGGTTATACGTTATTTAAAATGCAAATGAACTTCGTGTACTGAGCACGACTCCTTCGAAAATCTACCCTACATTTCTATCGAACTTGTAAAAAAAAATCTGGTGATCGAGTTGTTCCGTCTATTTCTTTTGTCTATGTTTTTGGTTTGGATACCAAGTTCTTTAAGCCATGTCTTCATGTCAATAGTAACATATTTTTTTTAAATATATGTTTCACAACTATCACATAATACCGTCTATTCCCAAGCTAAGCAGAGCTTGTGTAATGGGTACCAGATAGCTAATAAACATACCTATATATTTCTAAATACATACATATTACATTTTACTTTAATACTTTCCTTTGAAATGGACGTTATCGGTGTTTTTAGTCGTGTACATTTTATTGTCCAGTATGAAGTACTTAGTTGACATGGGTCTGTTTGCGGATGAATGGCAGATGTTTTTTTTTTCTTTTGGTCCCATAGTAAAAATTTACAATCACGTGTTTAAGTATCGTTCACTAATTACCAGTCACCCTATATCTAATTTCTAGGTAAAACAGCAATATTCTAGTTCATTACAAACAAAGTCAATAAAACTGTTTAAATAAAGTTATGAACATCCTTTTTTTGAGGTGTGAATGAATCTTCATTCCCACACCCATATCAACGAAAATTGTTTTTTTTTTATAAAACTCTTTGATCATTCACACGAGACCTCTGAGGTTCTCACAGCAATTAAATCGGGGTGGGAACTGGCCCTGTTCTCAGTTCAACAGGGGTAGCACCGTGACGCGTGCCGGTACCTGCGCATCCGAAAAGGTTACGCGTGAAGTTTTTATAACAGGTGGATTCATTGCTTTAATGTTATTAAATTGATTTTGCGTTAAGTTAAGATTAAGTTATAAGTAAGTCAAATGGCTTTTCTATGTTAAATATTTTGGCTAATAAAGATTTTAATAAAATGGCTTCGGTGTAATATAGAAAATGGAAATAAAGTAAAAGCATAAATTATAATAATATCCACCATAATATTACCTAAGCGGCATATAAGTTGAACCTAAATGGCGATCGACCTTCAATGCGCAGTAACAGTTTTTTGGGGCTATGCGTAACCATAGCAACGACTGGCATTTTAGTTCAACTTACTTTCCGAATACTATACTAGCTAATAAGGAAAGAACAAAAACAATGATTTATGTGCATTTGTGTGTATGTGTGTGTGTAATAGGATTACTTTTTCAAAACATATTAAACTTATTAGTGAGTCAAGTATGCGCACGCGTACGATTTCACCCCACATTCCCACCGATGTATTTCCTATGAGAACCCAGCAATACTCGTGTGAAAGATAAACGTTCAACAAAATATAATGATAGAATGGTAATAATCAAGATAGTAATTAAGTATGATTAAAACCGATTAACATATTGAGTGTCTTGAGTAAGCATAATTTTTATTTTACAGTTACGTTGACTAGGAAATTTTTAAGAGTATTCATCACGGTTTATTTTGTAATTAAAGTTTTTAGTAAGGGCCAAGTACACGGGCTAGTAAGGTGCTAATCCGGTCCAAAAGAGTCTATGGTAAGCGTACGAATGTCTCAATTCAGGCAGTCTCAAAGTGGGGTTAAACCAATCTGGTGGGATTCAACGCCGCTAAAACACAAGCGTGTCTATTCACCACCAAAAGGTGCCTAAAAACATTCTGAAAAGCAGGAACCAAGGTGAACGCACCTTGGTTCCTGCTTTTCAGAATGTTTCCCTGCAGTGCACCGACCGCCTTCAGCTCTTTGGAGTAGAAATTTCCACGGCACTTCATTTCGGGCGGTTCATTGAGTTCAAAGCCAAGGTAGTTGCTAGGAAACTCGACGTTCTTGCAAAAGTCCGGCGGTACTTCACACAGGGACAGCTTTTGACGTTATACAAAGCACAGGTCCGATCGTGTGTAGAGTAGGCACTGCAGCTAGATATGGGCTGGTGCTGCAAAATGCCATCTTTGGACTCGGTGGAAAGGCGTGTGAAGAAGCGAATTAGTGATCCAAATTTGGTTAAGGCCAATCTACAAATCCTTGAGTACAGGCTTTGGGTAGCCAGCCTTTCGTTATTTTACAGGTTGTATTTTGAGAGTGTGCGCGTTACTTTATTTCTCTATCTCATTTCAACCATTCGTACAACCCGACGTACGGCGAGTATCCTTACATTGTTGAAGTCTCTACGGTCTGAACTAAGCGTTTCATCACGTCGTTTATACCGCGTACATCGAAGGAGTGGGGACAATTTGCTTGAGCGCTCTTTCCGTACAATTATAATTTAGGTGTCTTCAAGGCTAGAGTGAGTAGGCACTTAATAAACTACTGCACCTCAGACTCACCATCAACGATTGCATTACTGCTGGACCGATGGGTCGAGGGAATCCGATGGATGAGAGACGCACAGGACCGTTCGTTGTGACGCCACTTACGGGAGACCTATGTCAAATAATGAACGTCTGTCGGCTGAAGTGATGTTACTACATTGTTTACCAGTTATCTTGGAAAATTGTCAATAGCAGCACCTAAGTCGCAGGATTCTTCTCCACCATGACATTACTCCAGCTTACTTCGCCAGGCAAACTATTTATGCGACTAACTGGGATTTGTGTAAAAAAAAACTGAAATATTCCCACGTTTCATTTTTTTTTACACAAAGAACTTAAATATTCTCACGTTTCATTTTATTTACACAAAGAACTTAAATATTCCCGCATTTCATTTTTTTTTACACAAAGAATTGAATTATTCCCACATTTCAGATTTTTTTTTACTCGTATTTTGTTGAACGTTTATCTTTCACACGAGTATTTGTGGGTTCTCATAGGAAATACATCGGTGGGAATGTGGGGTGAAATCGTACGCGTGCGCATACTTGACTCACTAATAAGTGTACAATGGTTTGAAAAAACCGGGCAAGTGTGAGTCGGACTCGTGCACTGAGGGTTTCGTACAAACTTACGAGTACCTATGAAAATAGTTCAATTCCCGAATTGAGTTACGAAGATTTTTCCGAATCACATTTTTTTTTTTTTGACGTAACGAAAAATTTACAGTTTTCAGATTTTTTCCTATACTATGAGCTGCTGTGATTTGTCCTATAAACATAATTATATACATAAATAGGCTCTTAATAAACTAGTTCAACTCACCATCAAAGAATGCTTTACTGGTGGACCGATGACTTGGTAAAGGTCGTGGGAATCAGATGGATGCGAGACGCAAAGGACCACTCATTCTGACGCCACTTAGAGGAGGCCTATGTCCAAAAATGAACGTGTTTCTACTAAACATCATTTCAGCCGACGATGATGACGATGTTACTACATTGTTTACCAGTTATCTGGGAAAATTGTCAATAGCAGCACTTAAGTCGCAGGATTCTTCTCCACCACGACATTGCTCCTCCAGCTTAGTTCGCCAGGCAGACTATTTATGCGGGACTGACTGGGATTTGTGTAAAAAAAAAACTGATATATTCCTACGTTTCATTTTTTTTTACACAATGAACTTAAATATTCCCACATTTCATTTTTTTTTACACAAAGAATTGAATTATTCCCACATTTCAGTTTTTTTTTACTCGTATTTTGTTGAACGTTTATCTTTCACACGAGTATTGCTGGGTTCTCATAGGAAATACATCGGTGGGAATGTGGGGTGAAATCGTATGCGTGCGCATACTTGACTCACTAATAAGTGTAAATGTTCTGAAAACACCGGGCAAGTGTGAGTCGGACTCGCGCACTGAGGGTTTCGTATAAACTTACGAGAACTATGAAAACAGTTAAATTCCCGAATTGAGTTTTAGCGTTTCCTAAAGGATCTTGACAGACAAACAGATAAACAGACGAACAACGAAGTAATCGAGGTATTTAGTACGAAAAAACCATTCGACTTACTTATAACTTAATCTTAACTTAATGCAATATCAATTTAATAACTCTGAAGCAATGAATTAACCTGTTATAAAAATCTGTTTGCATACGCAGGTACCAGCACGTGTCACGGTGCTACCCCTGTTGAGCTGAGAACAGGGCCAGTTCCCACCCCGATTTAACTCCTGTGAGAACCTCAGGGGTCTCGTGTGAGTGATCGAAGAATTTTAAGAAAAAATATTTTTTGTTGATACAGGTGTGGGAATAAAAATATTCATTCATACCTCAAAAAAAGGAAGGTTTTTATTTATGAAGACAAGCAACTTAGATGCCGGTTTCCTCACAATGTTTTTCTTCACCGTTTTGAGAGCAGTGGTGATGAAAAAATAAATTACTCAAAGTATTGAGCCTGGCTGGGTTTGAACCCACGACGCACAACACGTAGGTCGGGGCTGTTACCACTCAACCACCACTGGTCTCATTGGAGATTACTGCGCACTGAGTTTATTAGCGTATTCGGAACAAAAGTGCAAAAGAATGAATGACATGTTATGATCAATTAGCCTACTTAAAAACTAAACAAAAAATAGGACGCATCGTAGCTCGTTGCTATCAACAAAATGTCAGGCTCTTGAAAGGTCAGTTATACACTACCTACATATTTAACGGAATAATAACATTTATTTGCCCAAAATATAGTAAAAAAAACACTTAAAATTTAGTAAGCTTATTATAATTATTATAAATACAATACAATATAATTGGTGCATCAGTAACCAAACTATACTCCATCGGCTTAGGCAGTTAACTAAAAGTAAACAATATTGATATGTCTTTTTGTTTTAAAAAAATCGTATAGAAGACATACAACGATTATTTAAATTTTGTTAATTACCTAACATCATTTTAGATAAATAGCTAATTGTAAACATTTTAGATAACATTTTTAGATAAAAGACACGTGAAGATGGTTTACTTTTAGTTAATTACCTAAACAGATGGAGTAAGGTAAAAACCTGTATTTCGGTATACAGCGCCAAATTAAGCTAACAAGTACAGAATTATTTGGGTTCACGAAGAAAAACAAAAATAAAGTAACATAAGCTAAATTAAATGAGATGATAGTGAGAGTGAAGTGGTGTGTATGTGTGATGAGGAGTGAGTGAGAGTGTAATAGGCGAAGAGTGTTATTTTTTTTTTTAAACGAGAACACATTAGAAGTAGCCGTGGGCCCCAAACCAGGGACAGCCTGTATCTTGGTGGCCCAAAATTTATGGTGTGTGTATTAATTTTTATTTTTCTCAAAAAACGTTTCCCCTCATTATAAATGACTCCTGTGTCGTGGATGCGTTCACAATCATGTAACCTCACATAATTAAGACACCCAGACCTGGAACGCATATCTGCAGGTCCACTGCGCCCATCATGCTGTCAATACAATATTGAATATTTATCTATAGAAGATTTTGATTTAAGAAGTCATCCTCTTTACAGTCCAGACCTGGCACCTTATGACTTTCATTTACTATCAAAAATACATGAAAGTCAGAATAAGAATCACGAATCAATCCACGGAATTCACATAAACCGCACATAATGAAGCCATAAATAAGGCCACGTGCGATGCAACCCTAAGTTCCCACCCCTAAATATTTCCAGTGAGAACCGACCCAGTTCCGTGCGAACTTAAAACGGATTTTATGAGACCAAGTTCGTTAAAGTTTACCGTGAGAAAAGCAAAAAAAATCTTAAGTTGTTAGGTTTTTTTTATGAGTAAACATCTATTGACTTCAGACGTTTTGGGGTGGAACAAGAGAACATGTCAGACTTTTAAAGAGTAAAACATACTGTATCCTTCGGGACTACGGAATAGCATTAAGAATAAGTCCTCGATTACGGAGACGCGTTGCGCGGCGCGTTGGACGTTGGGTCGTACAGCAGCGGGCCGCGTCATCGCTCGCGCAAACACAAACATATGGCAATGTACGACGGACCGCCCGACACGCCGCGCAATACGCCGCGTCTCCGTAATCGAACACTAAGCGTTTCGCCTCTTCGTTTATACCGCGTACATCGAAGAACTGGAACAATTTGCCTGCCTTACCAGGCCCCTACGATTTGATGGGACACTACGCGCCGTCGACGACTCGGGTTCAATTACCACACGGCAGGACGGCGAGCAAGTACACAAGACCGTACCTGCAGGAGCTAGGGATCGCCCTGCAACTTCCGACAACTAGGTCCTGTCCTGTGGTGGAGGCTAGCACGTGAGAAGGTCCGTTCCGTCACGATTGCAGCCATCTCTTTCGCTATTGTGCTTTTATAAGGTACCCACTATTAACTGCTAAAATGCAGTTTAGTAAACCTCGATTTAGTTTGTACAAAATAACCCTTTCAGTTTTTGAGTAAGGGGCCATTCAAGTATTACGTAATCACTACAGGGGTGGGGGTCTTTGAGAGAACTACCTCGATGTTTTAAAATCATATGAAAATGAGTAGACAGACACATATCACTGAGCAATGTTTACGTAAGCATGCGGGCGAGGGTTAGATCTTTGTTTACTTTTGCTGACGAGGAAGAGAGGGTGTTAATATTTGCGAAAAATCTTCTTACGTAATACTTGAACGGCCCCTAAAGTGGGTGTCATAATTTAATGTTATGAACTGAAAAAGAACTCTGTGCTTATATCATCTAATCTCCCAATAATGATCTTTAAACAAATACACACCCACTTAACCCTATGACCACCACGTGCCAACCGATGGCCCGAGTTCCCACCAAAACGTCTTTCCTCTGGGAACCAAATCTCGTGTGAACTAAAAACGGATTTCATTTATTATAAGCCAGTAGAAAAAAAAAACCGTAAGAATAAGGAAGGGACGAAGGATTTGAATTTTTACCTGCTTTTATGACATCTTCTATACGGTTAATTAACTGCGAGTCCATTAACAAACCATTTCAGTTTTTTTTTATGACTTCGTCCTCAAATGAACAGGTAACAAAACGCTTCAAATAAAATTGTTTTGTTTGGGAAAGAAAAGAATAAACACATCAACAACTTCCTCAATTAAAATATGACCTAATAAACCTTGTTTGAAGTAGCAAAGCGACAAATAAAACCTTACCGAAATTTTTTAAATGAAAGTGGCGCTATTGCCATAACTTTACTATAGTTGTATCGTTTTAGCATGTTTATCTGAAAGAGTCAACGCCCTGGAACAAAGATGTACTCATGGACTTCAAAATGAACTACATGATACAAATTATTATGCCTTCTTCTCCTTTTTCTTTCTATCTAGTACAGCATGAAGTGAAGAAACCTGTGATTCTAAAACACAAAGGGCAACTAAAGGACACAGGTGTGGTTCAGTCAGTAAAACTCTGACCATTTCGTAATATTTCTTCTTAGCCATAAATATTATTTATATTTCGATTTTCACCAACAAAAAATGTTGAGAATCTCGAATATCATTCTAGATATTATCTTTTCAGAATACCTTTTTTTTAATAAAATTATGATTTATTTGCACAATTATGATCGATTGAAGAAATTAATGACAATAAAAGTGGGTGTGTCAATGACCGCTATTAGCAATTTAAAACGTAACAGCTATAGCCGTTGGCAACTACTGTGTAAACTAGTTGAACAAATACCGTGGTATTGCGATGACAACAGTAGGAACCCTGCGGTTTCCCATAGCCCTCGACTTATTGTGATAATTGTCACGAAAGCTCCGGCACGCGACTATGTTGTTTATGTAATGAAGGGCCATAGAATGAGCGAGCATAAAAGTACAGCATGCAGCAGCTTTTTTTTTTTGAGGTTGGTTCATATTTACATGTATCCAATGACTTCTCTCGCTCTAGGGTGGAGTCGAAGGGTCTGTCAGAGTTACTGACTAAACCACATGTTTCCTTCAGTTGCCCTTTGCATTCGAGAACCACCATTCCAGAACTCCGGTCATTTCCGTAGTAGGCATCGGCACTGATGAGCCCCTACGGTTTGCAAAAGTTTTATGTACCTAATATCTGATTGGTAAATGATATTTATTTGATAAATAACACTTTTATACGTAACATTTTTACTAGACGAGGCTAGTGTTCCCTAGCTGACTACTCTGAGAAGAAACACCGTACTAAGTTTTTTGGCTTAGTTCCGGTCTTTCTAAACACAAACTCTCATTTAAAATCGATACAATAAACATGTAAGTTCAATGAAAAGAAAAACATATTTATTATTGAGGTAAATTATCATATAATAAAAGAAAGAAAAGAGTGAAAAGTAAAAAGATAATGATTTTACAGTTAATACTAAAAAAAAACGAAACAAATTCAATCAACACGTTAACTAGCAGCGTAATCTCAGAAACGCTTATTTTATGGCCCGAATAACGAACTCTTAAAAATGTCCCACGCTATCCTACCTCAAGTGCAGTTCGCAAGAGAACCACAAACCATGGGAACGGGAAGTTATGGCGTTTTAAAATTTTGACCAAAAAACTTAATACGGGTCCTGGGAAAATATTTTTAGTATACGTAGCAAAAACGGGTTAAGCTCTAGGAATGTTTTTTGACTGAACTTTTTGTCAGTTATGTGTGTTTATTATGTGACCAAATTTTACCTGATACATAATGAAGGTGTGGAAATTATGAACAAGATACATAATTCGAAATTATATAGGCATAGTTTCCAAATAGGTGTCTCCTTTTGTGTTACCTATAATCAGTTTATTAATATTCCCATTGCTGGGACTGAGGCCTCCTGTCTAGGAGGGAATGGGCAGCAATCTACCAGACGAGCCTAACGCGGGTTGGTGGATATCATATGTCTTCGGTCAGCTTCCTCGCGATATTTGTCTTCACCGGTTTGAAAGCAGATGATGAAATAAATTACATAAAATTATTTATAATACATATTTTTATTTTCAAGGAAAAATAGTAAATACTGAGTAAGATTTATAGGTACCTTCAGTTCAGTACACATGAAGCAGTCAAATCCAATTTTTCGACCATTTTCAGCACGCGGGGCCACACTTCCCGAGGATTCTGGGATTGTTATTCACGCTCTGTATTAGGCATTCCCACCTGCTAAATGAACTGATGAAGACGGTGATAGTGCCAATAATGCCAATGCCAATAACAAGACCGGAGAAAAATCTGATTAGTGCAACTACCACCCGATAGAATTGGCCACAACCACAGCCACGGTGCTTGATGGCCTGCATGAGAGACTGCTTAAGAAACACAGTTCCGTGCTTACCTCAAAAGAAAAAATTGAAACCCTTATAGGATCACTGTGTTATCCGTCTATCTGTCTGTCAAGGCCCTTTATCTCGGGAAAGCGTGGAGATACCTCCACGCGAAATGAAATTTAAACCATACACTTAGAGCCTCAAGTCTGCTATTACAATAGTGTCAGAATCATCTATCATTGATACCACATACCATCATGGTTGATTTTGACAAGTTTGGTAACCTACTAATATAATGGCGTCACTATGACTTTCCAACAGTCAATAACTGACACACCATTGAAAGGAATGGTAATCTCGTAAGTACATAATAACAAATGAATTTCTGACCTTCCTTTCCTTTGATTAGTGATTTACCATTAGATTTGTCTGAATACGACAAAGTCATGCTACCACCATTCGTTTACGAGACCAATAACCGACTAGTGATCGACCATTATGATTTAGCATATTAAGAACGTTTACCAAAATGACAATGGGATTGTGTTGGAATGTCTTATTTACAAAAATAGCAGACTTGGGCGCCAGGTCTGCGGTCATTTGAAACTGTGAAAAAATCAAACTAAGTTGACAAAATAAAAACATATGGCCGTCGATCCGAAACAATCCACGAGACTCGATTCAGGAATTGAACTGTTTACTATGTTAGTTTGTATGGAACCCTCAGTGCGTGAGTCCGACTCGGACTTGCCCAGTTTTTTTTAATCTTCAGGATAATGCTAATCTCAACATGAATGCAATTAAGTTGCATTTTCTCCCTAAAGCCCTTTGGAGTATCATAAAATAACTCTTCCCGCTCTGGATGGAGCGACAGAGAGTGTCAGACTGTTACTGACTAAAACCCACCTATGTTCCTTCAGTTACCCTTCGGGTTTCACGGCCTCGGTATCTTTGCATCCCCCCTCTGTAGACCCTGCAATCACAACCTCTAACATATTTAACATACCAATTCAACAATAATGATATCAAGATAATTGCCACTTCAAACCCCATATTACTATAATTATGACTCCATGGCGTGTGTATTTACATACCAAAGTAACAAAATTATCGGAGTAAGGCACGCTACACGACTCCACCCTTATTTTAAATCCCACAGAAATAAGTGGTTAGTTTAGTGTACGCGGGCGCCCGGTGGCGGCCGGCCGTATGTTCCTCCAAATCGAATGTTTACTTAGGTACTCGTAGGTAAGTATGAGCCGCTTCAAAGTGAAAAAAAATAATAATAATGCATTTCGGCGAATAAAAAGTAACGAAGAGACCAAACTATTATAGAAACACCGACTTCCGAAATTTATTTTGCACTTTTTGGTGTTTTATGAAGTGGGTTGTATTTTTTTTGTAAAAAGTGTTTTTATTTCACACTTTTTAGTTATAGTACCCCGAACTTAAATAGATAGGTGCCTTTCGGTTCCATCATCAAATCATCATGACTATTGTAATAATACCAAACACGACTAGGATACACTGATTTATTACAAAGTTCCGGCTTTTACCTACCTTCCGCCTTCATCGTCAGATCAGTTCTATGTATCTCCTCCCCTTCTTCCTTTTGTCAGCCACCGATTACATGTAAAAACAAAGCAATTTTACTTGTTACGACAGTTCTGCTATGGTTTTTTGAAGAGTTCCATTCTATATCTTCATAGTTTATCATCAGATCAAAACAATATTTCTATGGGACCAATTCAGGAGTATAATCTTTCAATAAAAATTAAAATTTTCAAAATTGGTCCATAATTGACCGAGATATCGGCGAACAAACATACACAAACGACAGTTCTGCTACGATTTTTTGAAAAGTTTCGTTCTATATCTTCGAAGTTCATCATCAGATCAAAAAGATATTTTTATGGGACCAATTCGGAATTATAAACTTTCAATCAAAACAAAAATTTTTGAAAGCGGTCTACAATTGACCGAGATATTGGTGAACTTACATTAAAAAAAAACATACAGCCGAACATAGAACCTCCTCCTTTTCGAAGTCGGTTCAAAAATAATACCCACGTTTAACAAATAAGTACCAATCTATAGTGATTTTTTATTGATGGACACCACACCTTTCTTCCTTCCACCTTCACAAGTTGGTAGAAAAGCTAATGAAAAAAAGGTCATACTTCTTGTTACATTTCACACAAGAAGTGACTGATGTCAATTGGCAGTATAGTATATTTTTTGTTAGCGGCTTTGGACTCGGTGGAAAGGCGTACAAAGAGGCTAATTGGTGATCTTGATTAAAGTCCAATCTTCCAGGCTTTGAGCACAGGCGTAGGGCACTCATCCTTTCGGTTTTTTACAGTATGTATTCTGGATCGACGGACATCCACCACGTTGTTGAAACTTCTACAGTTCGGACTAAGCGTTCTGCCTCATCCTTTAAACTGCGTACATCGAAGGACTGAAACAGTTTGCCCGCTGCGGTCTTCCCGTCCGAATAAAATTTGGGTGTCATCAAGACTAGAGTGAATAGGCTTTTAATAAACTAGTGCGCCTCACTATCAACGATTGCATCACTGCTTACCATCAGGTGGGATCGCAGTCAAGCACTAGTTTATATAGGTAAATAAAAAACAAAATACCTACTTAGTAAAATTCTTATTCACTTTCCATAAAAAGCAAATAACGTGTTTCACGAACACGTCACAGTGTAGGGATGGCAGGCGATCGCCTCCTTCTGCGAAGCAGTAATGCTAGCAAAGGAGGAGGCCGACCGCATCAGCATCACCGTAGGTGCGGGCTTACGGACTGCATGCAATGGGTAGCACGCTGTCCGATCGTCCGGTAACTGACCGGACCGAGCCCAACTCGTAGACGGCGCGTTCTGTTCCCGCACGCCTCAAGGAGCTGTCAGCAAACTGTATAGGCCCAGCCTGCTAGCTGCAAGCAGGCAGGGTCAAAGCCTGCTGGGTTCATGGGTCAGCTTCCGAAAGGAATACCCGGCCCCGGCACGATAAGCAACGAAGGAACGGGGTAGGTTTTTAGTCAGTAAGAGTCTGACACTACTTCCCGCTCCGCCCAAGGGCGGGATTTGTCATTGGATGATTTTACCTACCATAAAAAAAGAAAAAAAAGAACACGTCACAGTGTTAACTAGTTGCTGGTGGTCGTGGGGTATCATTGTAAGTACGTTTTCATTCCGGGGTCGTGTGCTGCGAGTCGGAAATCCATTACAAAGCGATAAACTCCGGTGTACGGAACCCACGTGCGTGACTCGGAACCTTCACAGTGTTTTGTGATTGGACATTGTTGTGGAGGTATTATTTTGTAGTTTGTTTAAAGTGACATAAATATATAAAGAAAGAAAACATGTTAATTTTGCCCGAATAGACGCACAATAAACGAAAGATCAAATAAACAAAAAACCAAATTCATGCCATGTGTGGACCGAGCATTAACTATGTACATAGACAAAACAGAACACAGTTGTCTAGGTTGTCTATTGCACTGCCGTCACCGACCGATAGTGACAACATGACAAAACAAACAGTATTATAATAAAAAACATAATTTTAACAAATACAATTTTTACCTTTTATACCGTTTTTTTGCCAAGTCTAAACTATCTTCGGAAACTTTAATCGCGAAAAAAATCAGACAAGTTCAGTACCTACATTTTGACCAGTTAGAACATAAATGTTAATGTAATGTAATAAAGGTTTGGTTCCATAGTAAAAGTTGTTTGTTATCATGACTACAATCACGTGTTTAAGTATCGTTCACTAATTACCAGTCACTCTATATACTACGCTAATCTTCAAACAGGAGAATGAAAACAGTTGTCTGACAAATACACAGCAGCAAAATGTAACGTTATAATACACTCATATACATTTTTCCAGAAAAGAAAATCAGAATATTAAATTCTTAGTAGAAAAAAAAATATATTTGTCGTTTATCTTTTTGCTGAAATCGAATATTCGTGAAATTTGTAGCGCGTTCTTTCGCGTGTGAGCTTCGTCTGGCGCGTGGGAATTTTTATGACCCGTCCCCAGCGCGGGCAAAGGATTAACACGTCTATTACGTGAGCAGGCAAGGGTTAGAATTTGTAGTCGTTTTTTTTGTACGATTTTATTTTGAGAGCAGTACCACTAGGCCAGGTAATGACGCCAACTTGTCAGTTGTACGTTGCGTGTTCAAGCCAAGGTAGGCACTTATGTAAGTTTTTGTTATTTATTTCATCACCACTGCTCTGAAAACTGTGAAAAAAAACATTGTAATAAGACAAGGGGATGTTAGGAAACCATTCGAAGACATGTGACTTCCATCAACTCGCACTGGCATCGTGTGGTGTTTTGCGGCCCATTTCCTCTTCTAGAGAAGCGCCCTAAGTTCCAGCAGTGAGAGCTTTAAAGGTCTGATTATGCTATGCTCGTATATTATATTGTGAGATAAGCAGAGAGATTAGAATCTGTGGTTGTTGGTAATTATTAATTCTGCACTTGAGAGGGAGATCAATGTAAGACGAGTAAGGAAATATGGAGTGGGTTAAATAAAGGACGTATTTATCAAACCGTAGACTTGTCGCATCGCCTCAGTCAGCGATCTACTAAGAACGACTACATTGCAAATTAGTATTCACTAACACCTGTATTTATAAGGAAGTAATTACTTGTTGCTAAGTAATTTCTTATTAAGTCATTACTTGAGGTTAGTAATCTTCAATAAAAATTTCAATTTTTCTTAACTATATCTAACGTCAAGTAATGACTTAATAAGAAATTACCTATCAACAAGTAAAGGCTTCTTTATTAACCTTTTGAATACCGTAATTAGAGACACTATAGAAAGACAATAGGTGGCGGACACCGGTGTCCTCTTGGAGCTTCACAGTTTAAATACGGGTGTAACTCCCTTTTCTTTTAAATAATTTCTCATAATCCATTCACCCATATTTATACTCATAACTCTTTTAATAACATGTTTTTAATTCCTTCATACCAAAATGTAATCAATAAAAAATCGACGCTAATATCTCGGCATCGATACTCAAGAATATCACCAAATCTAAAACATTATCATTTACGCAATCACTAAACAACATTTACCCTTGTATGGGTCAAAAAAAGGTCATAAAAAATTACATTCCCATGACGATACAGTTCACATAGGAAACAGCGAGCTCCCATGGGAACTCGGAGACCTTGTTAGCTGACCTCACAATGACATGATAACACCATCGTTTAGGGCAAATAAAAAAAATAATGGGGCCTTTGAGTTAACATTTACACAAGGAGGAATTTTAGAATGAATATTTTTATAGTTGAAGTGTGTGGGAAACAGTGGTTAAGAGAGGCTAACCCGAGGTACATTTTCATACAACCGCTCTTTACGTGTTTACTATGTTATTACACATCTTTCTCCAGATATTTTGGATATGCAGATATCTTGTGGATATTATCTAGGCTTCTATTGAAATAAAAACATAAATTTGTGTAAAACTAATCTGGTAGAGACCTCCGAAAATCGGCTATTTTATGTAAACTTTGGTCTTCCATATACGCAATGTTCTCATGAGTTAAAAATATAAAAAGTACATGTACAAGTAAATCGAGCTTCTGAATGACGACAATTTTTCTCAAAATTTTAAGGGTTTTAAAAACACGTATTTTCTGAAACAAGTTTTGAGAAATATTCGAGTAAATCACGGAATTACCGAATGTCAACAGTTTAGTCTTTATTTTTAGTTTTGCAATGTTGACCTGAAATACAGGCCTTGAGTAGGCTCAAGGCCTGTATTTCAGGTCACCATTGCAAAAAAAAACAGTAAACTAGGGTTTAGGCACCAGTCTCCCACAATATAATGCCCATCCTATATGTTACCATAGAAATAAGGCTCTATACTTCCATCCAATAGCCCCCCCCCCCCCTTTGATCATCGGCTGGCAACGCCCTTGCACTTCAAAAAGAAAAACTTATAAAACCCATACTTTTCTATTTAGGATTAATCGATGAATTCCTAAAATCAGCTCCATTTTGACGAAATGGCGCCTGTTTTAATGATACTACACCATTTTTAAACACAATGTCTACTAGAAAAAACTCCATTAATTTTATAGTTAGTGATAAATGCATGGACATGACTTGATGTCAAATACAGTCACCCCTTCACACATGCCTAATTGAATAATATTATACGCCTAACCCTATAATACGCTCTAATAATCCTACGGCACGTGTCGGAACCCTCAAATACCACAAAACGTTCCCACAAAATTTCCATTCTCACGTGAAAAATTCTCTGTGGGAATCCTTGTAACTACCACCGTATCATTTTGTTGAAGGAATATAGACTTTAATGATGATGAATTAGAGTGATTTGACGTGATAATATATCTACTATTTGCATAACTTTTTTCATGCTGTAAAGCTGTTGACAAATATGACACGCAAATGTCATCTGTTATCATTTTTGTGACATAAAAATAAACATTGATTTTTTCGCACAGGATGTTTGTCAAAAAACTAGATTTTTTTCTCATACAAACTAGTGCTTGACTGCGATCCCATCTGATGGTAAGCAGTGATGCAATCGATGATGGTGAGGCGCACTAGTTTATTAAGAGCCTATTCACTCTAGCCTTGAAGACACCCAAATTATAATCGGATGGGAAGACCACAGCAGGCAAATTATTTCCTATGGCACATCTATAAGCAAATTCACTGTCCTGTCCAGTCTTGCGATGTGAAGATTAATATTACTTGCACTCGCTTCGTTTATATTGTAATGTGTATCTGTATCCGATTTCCATTGCAGTTTATTTTATATTATAATTAAAAAAAAAGCTTAAGTGTTGTGACTGTAGCCTTGACTTTTTCATGTCTCTTTACTCTGTGAATGCTGGTTGACCTGTAATTATATAATACTAGTGACCCGCCTCAGCTTTGCACAGGTGCAATAGTCATATTAAATATATTATGCATGTATTATACATATAAACCTCCTCTTGAATCACACTGTCGATTAAAAAAAAAAACGAATCAAAATCCGTTGCGTAGTTTTAAAGATCTAAGCATACATAGGGACAGACAGCGGGAAGCGACTGTGTTTTATACTATGTAGTGATTATATTCTACATTGATTTACATTATTTTTAGGGATTACTTTGCTGTTCGTCTGTCTGTCTGTCTGTCGGTCTGTTAAGTTATTTTATCTCGGGAACGCGTGGAGGTATCGAGTTAAAATTAAAAACATATATTCAAGTCTATGGTCCCTTGAAGGTGTAAAAAAATCAAACTTCTAAGTTGACGACAAAAAAAATGGCAGTTCATGTCGCAAAAAACTACATTTTGAGAATCAAAATTTACAGGGTATTCCCATTGACCTAGAAATCTGTTTGGCATGAACTGTTAATTTAGATTTACGCCTTAATCGGTAAATTTTAAATATAAAATTTTACCTTAATATAATATAATGTATGAGCGTTCGGTTCTCACGGCTGCCTGGCGAGTTCACACGCCCCAATAACTGGCCCATCACGACCTTGAACTTACTCGCACTGGCGATAATGTAACAGATGGGAAGGCAGGTACTTCATTATTTTTTCGTTTCTTTTTCGTTTATTTGTTTTTTTTTTATCTGGACTCAAGTGTCTATATAGGGTGACTGGTAATTAGTGAACGATACTTAAACACGTGATTGTAGTCATGATAACAAACAACTTTTACTATGGGGGCCAAACCTGAAATCGCGAAAAAAAACAGTCAAGTTCAGTACATTTCGACCAGTTAGGTGAACAAAAATGTACTGACCAGTAGATTTTTTTTCGCGATTTCAGTTTTGGTTTCATAGTAAAAGCTGTTTGTCATCATGACTACAATCACGTGTTTAAGTATCGTTCACCAATTACCAGTCACCCTATATAGCTCCATACCTTTAACAGTTCCCTCAGTACTTCTTTAGAGGATCTGAAACTGGTACATTATAAATAAAAAAAAACAAACAATATTTTCGACTTTTACATAAATAAGACTGTTAAAAGACATTAGGTCGGTTGTCAGGCTGATAGGTGTAAAAAAAATTATACATTGAATTTACACTCGACAATCGTCAACGTCGAGCATGGTATAAAGATTTTTGCTTCCTCTAAAGCAATCCAACGCGAAAACAGAAAGATGACGCTTGAAAACTCTGTTGGCATTCGATAATTCCGTGATTTACTCGAATATTTATTTATTTATTTAAACTTCATGTACAGTAGTGGTACATAAGCGGACTTAATACAACAAGGCATTCTCTACCAGTCAACCTTTGGGTTAAAAAAGAAAACACTGTGGTAGGTTTGCACAATAAATAAATAACAAATATTTCAAAATATAATGTGAAATAAATTAAGTAAAATAATAAAATACTTATATAAGGTAATATTATAAACTAATAAATACTATGATAAATATAAGATTATTACGAATTAGGAAAACTTAAAATATGACAATTATGACGAAGACTGAAACTAAGGTTGAGAGGACTTTAAGTAGTAGTAATATTTCACAAAACTTGTTCCAGGAAATACGCGTTTTTTAAAACCTTTTAAAGTTTTTGAGAAAAATAGTCATCATTTAGAATCTCGATTAAATACAGCAAAACATAATTAAAAAAGGCTGAAAGTAAATTTTCCTTCAAGCACAAAATTCGGAACTACTACTACTTTAATTCAGTCTTCGTCCTAATTGTCATTTTTGTCTTTTAATTATAATGATTTGATGTTTATCATAGTATTTATTAGTTTATAATATTAGCATATTATGTCAAGAATATAGGTCGATGATTTTATTACTAAGCAACTTAATGTAACGATACTTCACTATTTTTGAAATATCTATATTATTTATTTATTGTGCACACCTACCTCAGTTGTGTCTTTTTTAAACCAGAAGTTGACTGTTAGAGAATGCCTTGTTGCATTAAGTCCGCCTTTGTACCACTACTGTTTACGAAGTTGAAATAAATAAATAACTTGAGGCTGGTTATGTTCCCACGCGTCGAGCGCGAGTTCCCACGGTTCTCACGCCCAAGCTGGTTCGCCGCGAGCCTGACCTTGGTCGCGATAACGCAGCGATCCAAATCTTCTTCACTTTTTAATAATGTTTGCATACATGGCTATTGAAGTAGGAACGTTTTATTTTTTTAGGGTTCCGTGCTTTAAAAGGAAAATACGGAAGCCCGAAGTAATTTTTACACCATGTTATATTTTTTCCCAAAGATATAACATAGTGTAAAAATTACTGGAATCAGTTCAGTTACTGATTCTGAACAAACTATATTCAGGTTTCGCATAATAGTATACTTAAAATAATGTTATGTACTTATTCTTAAAAAAAAAAAACAAACAGAACTGAAAATCTGTTATGCGTCTCATGCCTGTGTAGTTAGTAAAGTAACAACACTAATCAAGTAAATTGAGTCTAGATTTAACAACGGATTAAATTGAATGGGCCCTCTCAGTCACTAAGGGTCAGCTTATCTTTCGTGGCCAGACATGAATATGATGTCGCAGATGAATTGTGAAAATCCGTTTTTTCACAAAATTCCTAGGAGTTTTGTAAAAGGCCTAGACTTATTACAAGCTTCTTAATAACCTAGTCCCCCATATGGATCCGCTGTCCTTGTACAGGAACAGTTGTTCCACTACCCAGCAATTTTCATATATTTTATTCTATTCGGAATTTCGTATGCCAAGTAGGGTAGAATGTTATTTGAAATATCAACTATTTTTTAAAGAAAAAACGTGGTCTATGTGATAATTTCATCCACATATGTTAAAACAAATTTATCTTCCTAGATTAGGTGTTTTATTATACGTCACTCGGTAATAGATCACGCTGACAGGGATCTGGGAGGTCGCAGCGCAGCACGTAGTCGTATCCGATGTTTCACAAGGGCGGTCCTAGTACTGATTCCACTCTCCCTGGTGACTGGGGTAGATGATGAACCTGTCCGTCAGGTAGACCTCGATCACCCGACAGAGGTAGTCAGGCACCTGGTCATCCCGTAGTGCCCTTCTAATGCTACTCCAGGGCAGGGAAATGTAAAGATAAAGATAATTTTATTTGCCAAAATATGGGTACATGTTTAACCCATAAGTCGTACAAATCCATAAAGTTAATAAAATATTAAACTAAATTACAAAAGGCTCTTCAGGGTTCATCAGTGAAACAAATTAATTAGAAAAATGTCAAAAGAAAAAAAAAATTATAATTGTCATTGCTAATATTATCAAAATAATAGAAATCATAAAAATTAAGTTATAATTAATTATAATAAATTAAATTATCTACCATTAAATTCCAACAAAAAAGAAACATGAAGGCGTTGGCAATGTCCAAAGACACCGCCAAGGCTACCCTTCTCTGGGAAACTGCATCCCTTCGTGAGGGCTCGCATACGCATGATGGCGTCCACCATAGAGCGCCTAAGTGTGCGACGAGGCGGTCTACAATAACTCTTTCAAAGAGCTTGCCCAACTCGTCAAACAGTACAGTACCATGGTCCGGTACGCGTACGGTGAGTGGTGAGTCCGCAGGGCGACCCGGCTTCGCGATGAGGACCAGTTTTCCCGTCTTCCAGCAAAGTGGGAACTAGCCCCTGTCTGAAGGAACCTTTTAGTCGAGGCCCGAGTTCCTCGATGGCCAGGACCCAACCTTTTACAAGTAAGCTGTTGAGTCCTAGGGCGGTATTCTTGGTATTCAGCCTTCGTAGCGCTACTCTCATCTCTATATGATGAAAGTTGAGACCATGGACCATAACCAGAACGTGACTCAAATGAAACCGCTAATAAGTTCACAGTGGTTTTTTTTTTGCAAAAATGCTGATATTAAGTCGTAAAATTGTGAAAATCTTTCTCAATATTTAGTAATAATCATCATCTTCTTAGCCTTTTTTCTGCCAGTTTGGAGGCAGCTTCCAGTCTAAACGGATGCAGTTGAATACCCGTGAGTTACATGGAGCGACTGCCTATCAGACCTTCACAGCCCAGTTATTGGGCAACTAAATATTCTTTGGATATCTGATGGTCAAACTTTCTGGCGTCTGACCACCGGTAACGATTGTCAAAGATCTACGAATGACAACGGAACCAATGGCTTAACTCTCAATATTCAGTAATGTGACTAAAAAACCTATTTCAAGAGTTATCCTGCGACATAAAGACCTTTTCTGAATTAGATGACTAGACATAATGAACAAACGTGCGAAATGGATGGGCTCTCCAGCAAAAAGTCGCACTTATCCTGCTAAACAATCCAAATATAGATAAATGATCGGTGGTCTAGTACTGGAGCAAGTTCGCACGCGCCAGTAACTCGTCTGTACGGTGACCTTGACCTCTCGGTTACAAGGATCGCAGTGACTGAGTTGGATTTTATATTGCAAATATTTTTTGCTCAGTAATTGCATGGACTTTTTTCAGTTTGATCGTAGTTATATTTTTTTTTTTATTGTTTTGGACAGCATATTTTATTTATTTTTCAATTACTGTATATTCAGGTGATACTTGTTTAAAGATTAATACTAACTCGACCGATGATCTGGTGAAGATTGTGGGAATCTAGGATGCAAGACGCACAGAATCGGTCGTTTTGGCGACAATTGGGGAAGTCTATAACCAACAGTAGAATCTTTTGACTGAAATGATGAACTTGTACTAGCTACTTATGGTAATTTTTGCCTTTTTATTTTTTTTCTTGTTTCTCTGTTTCCATTAACTGAAAAAAAAAAAATAATAATCTCACGCACAACCAGCGCAACCAAACATTTTTTCGTTACCATTTCGTTTTGCCACTAGATATCTTACAACATTTAAATTTACGCAAAAAAATTCACCCCTTGTAGTTACTCGTATTTCTCACGCATTCAAAATTCTACGGTCACGTCTCATGACAGTGAAAAAACCATTACAGAAACCTTTATCACGGTAAGTTCGACCTTATTTTACCGGTATAAAGACTACATGTTACCGGTACGTAGCAAAAAGGAACTGGAAAAGTTTTTACAAAAATTCTCACGGCACTTTAGTAAGAGCAGAAAGAGCGTTCAGCCTGCTGTCTATATATAGGGGCTCTGTATATTTTGTTACGCATTTGGTCGTCGTCAGTCGCAGGTACATACTAGGTCGTTTTATTATGAGGTTGCGTTCCGGGCCGTTGAAGGGTGGGTCACGTGCTGTGATGTGTGAATTGACCTTTCGTTTCGCTACAGATTATTTAGATTTATTTTTCGTGTGTTGTTAAACTTTTTTTCGACCTTTTTGGATGTATTCTATTTTTTGTGTTTGTTGTGAGTTATGGTTTATTGAATGTAGGTATTTACGTATTATTAATATGCAGTGATTAGGTCCAGAAGACATATTTTATAAGTACACCGTTAAATTTTAGCCGTTTTAATCCCGCGGAGTGTCGATTCGGTACATGAAACACTATCAATTTGTAAAGAAAAAATAAAGTAAGTAATTACTTTTTGGCAAAACTCGAATTAATATACGCATGTACGAAATTAATTTCTTTAAGTAAACGAGTCCATGACCTTATAGATAGTTGTCGGTCGTTTTGTACTAACTACCTAATAGCTCAGCTGAAGTTTACTTAAAGAAATAATTTCGTACCTGCGTAAATTAATTCGAGTTTAAAAAAAAAACTTTATTTTTTAATTTTCTCTTTACAAATCGATAGTATTTCATGTACTGAATCGAACCTTCGCGGGATTAAAACGACCAAAACATAACGGTGTATAATAGATAATTTAATGCTAAGTTTACATGTCTAGCCATTGCCATTGTACAAACGAGGAAACCCCGTTAACACAATAGCGATTGGTATCACACTAATACTATAAAATTAAAATATTTCTTACTCATTTTTGCTCAAATGGGTCAAAAGGTTTAGACAAAATTGGGCATACTAGTAGAGTATGCTATGGAAATGTTTATATCTCATTGCATAGTTTTCACTTTCAATCGGGGAAAGCCGCTGATTAAAATTGATGTAAAAATAAACCTTCAATATCTATCAAGGTTTCTAATCTATTCAATGCATTACTATATAGGTGCCCAATGGTTCCCAATCTAGTAGAATACGTTTGCTTGACCTTCAAGCGGGCTCGTGGTTCTTTGAAAGCAGCTCTACTTTCAAAGAACCACGAGCCCGCTGGTAGGGGGGTCCAACTCCAAGCGTTCACATTTAACGAAAGGATTGTAACTTGGCTAGGCACTTGAGCGGTACGATTACCAACATTTCTTCGACGAAATATTGTATTTTTCAAACTAAGCTATAAAAAAATATAATAAATACACTTTAATAAAATATAGTATTTTATGGAAAAAGCAAAAAATGGTCAAAGAAATATTTGTTACTGACATGCTTTAAAAAAAACTATATATTTCTTTGCACTTCTTGCATATGTTTCACAATGTTTTTATCTAAAATAAGTGTCATAATGTTATACATTCAATTTTTTTATTAATATAATCTCTATATTTTTATGCAGGTTTATATTTTTTAAAGTCTTTTTTTAATATTTTTTTTTATCGTTGGTAGCGACCCACGTTCGTTATCGCTAATATTTTCTTTTCTATAACTTTATTTGACGCAGTAAGATCGAATGTTGAAAATATACTTTTTTGCGTACTATATATTTCTTTAACAATATATAGTACATAGACTCACAATATAGTAAAATACTAAATATTATAGTACGGTTGGCAAACCTATTGAGCGGCTAGTGATAGAATTTTCAAAATTGTTTCAGTAGTTTCAGAGATCTTAAAAACAAAACTCAGATAGATTTAGCAAGTAGTGTGTGTGTTTGTGTTTAGTTTTGGTATACAATAAAGAATATATCTATCTATCGATCTAAATAGCACAGTAATTCTCGCACATTATTTATACTGACTACCTACTTATTTATTACATTTTCTCGTATGTAGTATAAGTGACAATTCCAGTAACAAAACTAAAAGAAACACTAACGTTGATTAACGAGTTTGCTCGCTGTTTCAGAATGTAATTGAAGTCTATTTATTTAGTTAATTACATTGGTTTGGCCTCAGTTTTATTTACAGAGCATTCATCATTTATGTATTTATTTATAACAAAAATATGGGCTAGCTCATTAAATATTTTAAAATAAAAGTCTATTTATTTCGTTAATTGCAATGGTTTGGCTTTATTTTATTTACAGAGCATTCATCATTTATGTATTTTTAATAATATATGGGCTCTTGAACAAGCTTAAAAAGTAGCTTTTATAAATGTTTTCATTTTTGAATGTAAAAGAAAACGCTGGCAATTTGATATTTTATGGAATGCCGCAAGGTTTGTACTTACCGTAAAACCCGTGACCAACGAACGAATTTTATACAATATCTGGCGGAGGCGGCGTAGCACCTAATGAATTTTCTTCTGGAAAGACCTCACGGCGTCCTTACCTTCCGCATGACCCAGGTTCTCACCGGACACGGTAAGTTCGGGAGGTTCCTGTTCCGGATTCGTGCGGAACCGACGCCCGGGTGCCACCACTGCGTGGACTGCCCGGAGGACATGGTGGAGCACACGGTCGAAGTGTGCCCCGCTTGGGCAGAGCATCGCCGTGTTCTCGTGAGAGCGATCGGCAGCGGCGATCTCTCGCGCCAAGCCCTGGTACGGGCCATGGTCCGGAGCGAGGAGGGATGGCAGGCGGTCGCCTCCTTCTGCGAAGCAGTAATGCTAGCAAAGGAGGAGGCCGCACGCGAGAGGCAACGGCCCTCACGGCCCAGCCGCCGCGGGGGTTCCGATTCCGATCCTGATTTCCAGCCAACGTAGGTGCGGGCTTGCAGACGGCGAGCTATGGGTAGCTCGCTATCTGACCGTCCGGTAACCATCCGGACCAAGCCCAGGTCGTCAACGGCGCGCACTGTTCCCGCGCGCCTCAAAGAGTTGTCAGCAAACCGTAGAGACCCAGCCTGCTAACTGCAGGCAGGCAGGGTCAAAGCCTACTGGGACAAAGGGTTTGTTTCCGAAAAGAAAGCCCGGCCCTGGTATCTAAGGCCACGAAGGAACGGGATGGGTTTTTAGTCAGTAAGAGTCTGACACTATCTCCCGCTCCGCCCAAGGGCGGGAGATGTCATTGGATGATTTAACCCACCCTCAAAAAAAAAAACCTAATGAATTTTCTTCAAATCTTAAATTCAGTTTTTTTTTTACAGATAACATAAATAATAGGTTAGATAAAAGTATTTAATAGACTTTTTTTCCCGCGTTTAACCTTTGCAAGTTGAAGGAGAAGCAAAGGTATCAAACCGTTATACATCTTAATATGAATAAAAATAGAAATTCAAATATTTTTGAATATAGAACGCTGATAAATGTTAATTTGTTGGTAATAACAAATTATTGTGTAAGTAAAAATGTTTATTTATTATATTCTGATCAAAAATACAATTTAAATTTTATTTTTATTAATATTAGGATGAATAACGTTTGATACCTTTGCCTCTTCTTCAACCTGCAAAGATTAAACGCGGGGAAAAAAGTCTATTAAATACTATTATCTAACCTATTTGTGTTATTTGTGAAAAAAAATGTTGAATTTAAGTTTTGAAGAAAATTCTTTAGATGCTACGCCACCGTCGCCAGATAATGTGATTAAGGTAAAAAAATACTTGGTATAGCCTGCTGCCATTTAACTCAAAATTAAAATGCATGGCAACTTTAAAAATTTTGCTTTAGTACGAAATGAACAAAAATACTTTGTAAGTTTCAGAGAAAGTATTTCTTCGTAAGTGTATTAAAAAACGTCTATTTGAATCTCAAGAAGCAAAAAAAAATATATCTTTAAAAATGTTGCCCATTTTAAGAGAGATTATAAATGATTTAAATTAATTCAAACAGCGTTTAAAAAAAACCCTCGGTTTTTCTACTCGTTACTCCTACATTAAAACAGCTGAACGGATTTCGATGAAATTCGGCACACGGATAAACTACATATGTCTTGGTAACAGATACATAAATATTTTTTATTTATTTCCCTTGGTATATTTTTCTACTTTTATGCTAGCGAAACCGCTGACCAGAGCTAGTCAAATATAAATTACCATCATAACGTTCTTCAAAGAAAAAAAACGGGTAACTACGAGCCGGACTCGCGCACTAGGGGTTCCATACAAACTGACCTTTGAAAACAGTTCAATTCCTGAATCGAGTCTCTAAGATTTTTCCGAATCGCAAAAAGTATTTTTTTGTGCCGTAACTACTTACAGTTTTCAGAGTTTTTTCCTATATTTTAAAAAAAAGGAAAGAGAAAACGTTTATTCTGCTTAAAATAAACGCACAAATTTTACAAAAAAAAAAAAAAACAGTTTCGCCGTCAGGCCATGTGTGGAACGGGTATAACAATATTGCACCTTGTGACCAAAGACAACTTAATCGACTAGGTTTTCTACTACATCCGCGACGCCAGCCATGAGAGCTTGCTTCTTGCCAATTTTCAAGATTCTAGGTCAAACGGAATGTGCCCTATGACTTTTGATTCCCTTGATAGTGTCGAAACATACGTTTTTTGAGACATAAACGGCCGTATTTTTTTTTTGTCGTTGACTTAGAAGTTTGAATTTTTACAACTTCAAGGGACCGCAGCCTTAAGTAAATGATTTCAATTTCAACTCGTTAGATTTGTATTTACTGTGAGAGTGACACTGGGTATATCCAAATTAAAAAAAAACAGAATGGCGGATTTTTGGCGCCAAATTCAAATGTTTGGAACGCTCTGCGGCTTGAACGACTCCATATCTCCACGTGTCCCTTAAGGGCCTTGACATACAGACAGACAAAGTGATCTTATAAGGGTTCCGGTTTTTCTTTTTGAGATACGGAACCCTAAATATACATTTAAAAAAATAAACACGCAAGCATCATTATTATTTTTCACCCTCTTACTTGCTTTTAATACTTAATTTTCCCCGTCCATGTGCCTCGTCACGATCTGGGTAGTTTCAGTACCGGTAAAAAATATCGGTAAAAATTTACCATTAAAATAAAAATAAGCAAACTGTCGCGACGGCGTTGTTTGCTGTGTACTTTCCTCCGCGTGCTGTATGATTGCTGGGAAAATATTATGATAGCATAACGAGCAGGCTCTCGTAATGGATTTTTATTTTAAGAAGTTTACTGGGCTTGTTTTGTTGTTGTTTTTAATTATCTTAGGATTTTAATAGGTTTACGTTTATTTATTTATAAGATTAATTGCTGCCAGCGGCTTCGCCCCTATAAAAGTAGAAAAATGTTCCAAGAGAATATACTCCTAAGATAAAAAAGTATCCTACATGATCTATCTGTGCATCAAATTTCATTCAAATTTGTTCAGCGTTTCGAGTGTGAAGAAGTAACCAACACACACACACATACACAGATACTTACAAACTTCCACTTTTATAACCACGGTTGGCGCAGTGGTTGAGCGTATGGATGCTGTGTTACGTGTTGCGGGTTTGATTGCCACACAGCACAAGTATTTGTATGGCCTACATAGGTGTGGTGGGTGTTCCGGGTCTGGGTGTCTTGCGTAAAACTCCAGTAAAGAAATCTACCATTTTGCGTGCCCTTCATAATGCACACAATTTATGAGTGCATTATGAATCTAATCGAGAATCGAGATTGTTTGTAAGTTTACATGTTTGTGAAGGCACCCACAATACAGGAGTTGCTCCCAGAATGGAGCAACGTTTAAAAAAAAAAAAACAATAATATCAGTGTGTTTTAGGCGGGGGTTGTAGACGGCGAGCAATGGGTACCTCGCTGTCTGACCGTTCAGTAACCGTCCGGGCCGAGCCCAAGTCGTCGATGGCGCGTATTGTTCCATGCGCGCTTCAAGGAGATGTCAGCAAACCGTACGGAGCTCAGTAGGGTCGAAGCCTGCTGGGACCATGGGTTATGTGAAAGTGAACCCCGGGGCCCAAGAACGAAGGCAAAGAAGAACAGGAGAGTGTTTTTAGTCAGTAAAAGTCTGACACTATCTCCCGCTCCGCCCCAAGGCGAAGCAGATGACATTAGATGATTTTCAAGAAGCGTGAATAGACTCTTAGTAAACTAGTGCGCTTCACCATCAATGATTGCATCATTGCTTGCATTACGTGGGATCGCAGTAAAGCATATTTAAAAAAAAAAAACAACCAATTTTGCCCCTAAAATCTAATACTTCTATACTTATAATATTTAGAATAATATTATGAGGCAAAAGGACACGTGTTACCAAACAATATGTAATAATTAAAAACTCAATTTCAAGTGCGTAAAATATTAGAAAGAATCTAAGTACCTCTACTTCACCCCAAAGCCGATTTTAATAAAATCTCAATTTGAGCTCGAAACAATACTGAAGTGAGAAAGTTGAAAAGTGTTGTATTATATTCATTATCTTGATAATATCACTCCGAAATTCCAATCAGACGAGATTGCTGTGTTAATTTAAAACCAGTTTCACCTTTATAAAGGGTGACAATGATTTATTTAGTATTCAGGACATAAACTTTTTTAGGCTCAACAATGCTTATACTCATCATAATTCATCCACTTTAATCTGTCCTAGCTCAGAGGACACCGGTGTCCTCTCACATGCACGCCACTATAGGCCTTAATTCCGATGTTTAGAGTCTACTTTTGTATGAACAAGTTGGGTAGTTGTGGATCGAAGTGTTAAGGGGAACTTCGCGAGCGAATGTTTGCGTTTTTTGCAGGAATGGTTTTTCTCTTACATAATTAAAAGGTATTTATGAGAATAAGTCAAAAACAAACCACGATCTAGCCTGTTTTTTTATGGTAGGTAAAATCATCAAATGACAAATCCCGCCGTTGGGTGGGGCGGGAGATAGTGTCAGACTCTTACTGACTAAAAATCTACCCAGTTCCATTCATTGCCTTCGATACAGGGCCTCGGGGTTCATTTTTACCTAACCCTTGGCCCCAGTAGGCTTCGGCCCTACTAGGGCCTTGCAGTTTGCTGACAACTCCTTGCTTGTTTACGGCGCGCGGGAATAGTGCGCGCCGTAAACAACTTGGGCTCGGACCGGTCTGTTACTGGACGAACGGCGAGCGGATCGTTGGTGTGTAAGTTGTATACCGTAGCACTTCAAAAAGCTGTTACCATAATATACAGGGCTCGCTAGGAGCCAATACTGTCCCCAACAAAAAAAAAAAACCAACAGTCCTCTGCGGGATTGTTGGCAGATACACCGCTGCCCTGAAAAGCAAAGAGCAAACTAAATATTTCGTTGGTCTTTAATAATAAAAGCGTTTTATAAAACAAAACAAACCAGCTACAAACAAAAGAATTTAAAACTATTCAATGAAATAAACAAAACATTTGGACACCCTACTTTCGGAAGGACTTCCAAATGACAGAGAGCTTTTTCAATAACGCACAGAGGGTCCATAAATTAGGACAGGTATCCAAGAAAATCCACTCAAAAAATAAAAGTGAATTCTGTCACTCTTTGCCATGATTAAAGTCTGTTTAAGAAGGGCCATACTCGTTGGACTTAATGACTATCTAAATAATAAGACATTTTATTAAAAAGTGATAAGTGCTTTAAATTTTACTTTGAGTAACAACTGAAGGAATTTTGTTTCTTCTCAGATGAAGAAATGGAGCTGGAGATCTTGAACTAATTAATTAAGTATCACTACATAGTATAAAACAAATTCGTAACCCGCTGTCTAATTGATACGGTTTTTTGAAGTATTCCTGTTTCGGCACCAATTTTTTCCGCACCACTTGTTTCGGCACCAAAACTATTCGTTTTTCGGCACCAATAGGTATGATGGCTTAGTGCCGAATCTGGAAATAACATACCAAAAATACCTATTGGTGCCGAAAGAGGAATAGCTTTGGTGCCGAAACAGGAATGCTTCGGTTTTTTTAATAGATAGAGGAATTAATTCAAGAGGAAGGTTTATATTCGTAATACATGCATAATATATTTAATATCACCATTGCCCCCGGGCGAGGCTGGGGCGTGTTGCTAGTTAACATAAATAAAAGTTTATTCTACTACCACAATTTTTTTTTTCACTTAATCCTCACTATTGTTATCTGTTACTATAGAGCAAAAGCTTCTTTTAAATTGTTAGAAGCTCTAAGGACTGATTTCATCATTCACTATAAAAACTTAGTTCAACTAAACTGAGCTCAACGTAATCTAGTTTAAAGACCCGTGTCGTAAACATGGGCGACAACAAAAGAATTGAAACTGAGTTTAGCGTAAACTAGGTTCAAGTCATCGCGGTGAAACGCAAAGTGAAGCTATAATCTCGATTAGGCGCTCAAACTGCGTTTTGTTTGAACGAATCGCGATTAGTTTATTGGTGAATTTGGCTCTTAGTCCAGTAACTTGATTTTAGGAACTGTACATTGAACTCAAATTGAAGGACAGAAATTGTATAAACATAATTAGATTTGTAAAGATGAAATATATCAATATAACTAGAGTCTGAAACACAATTTATCTCCAACCACATAACTATTTTTTGCGAAAAGAAAAGCAAAACACAATGTATTTTTATTATTCAAGCCAAAAATATTGTTACAGAGGAAAAAGCGTGAATTTTTTTCTTGTCTCTGTTAAAGAGTATTATTCAAATCCAACGTCGGATGAAAGAAAATGTCCAATAAAAATGCAAAGGGAACGGCACCTATTCATTCTTCTTTACTAACTAAATAGCTGTGGAAGGGACGAGGTCATACTGATAGCGTTTTTAGGATTTCGTACTTCAAAAGGAAAAAACGGAACCCTTATAAGATTACTTTGTTGCCCGTCTGTCTGTCTGTCAAGACCCTTTATGTCCGAAAAGCGTGGAGGTATCGAGTTGAAATTAAAACCATATACTCAAGCCTGCGGTCCCTTGAAGTTGTGAAAAAATCAAACTGATTATGTTTTTTGTTTATGAAAAAAAAAATAGATACGGCCGTTTATTTCGCGAAACGTATATTTCGGTACTCTTCAGGGAATCAAAATTCACAGGGTAGACCAGTTAACCGAATTTCAGGGTTCTACCCTGGAATTCGGCATGAAGCAAAGTCTTATCGCGTATATCCCCAAACGAACACCGTTCGCGTTTGGATTTCGCACAATACTGGCAAATACCAAGCGGGCGCAGGCGTTTGGCATAGATTATAAAATATTGAGTGTTTTATTTGTAGGTTATTTATTTATTTATTTAAAACTGTATGCACTAATATACAGAGTGCAAAGGCAGACTTAATGCCTTAGGCATTTTCTACCAGTCGACCTTAGGGTGGTGCAGATACATAACATGGCAGGTGCAACTTAAAAGAAGACAGACAGAAAGGAAAAAAGAACAATAATAAATATATACTTAGATACATACATACAAATAAAGAATAAAATTATGAAGAAACGAATACAACAAATCAAGAGTGTGATGATTCTACCAACTTCTTGCGAATGTGATCTCGTGCTTTTACTTTAAAGGACAACCGATTGCTTCCAAGAACCAAGAACTTAAATAATCAAACTTTATCAAGTAGTCTATAAATATCGAAAATTAGGACAAGAGTAAGTTTTTTTTTATGGTAGGTAAAATCATCCAATGACAAATCCCGCCCTTGGGCGGAGCGGGAAGTAGTGTCAGACTCTTACTGACTAAAAACCTACCCCGTTTCTTCGTAGCCTATCGTGCCGGGGCCGAGCATTCCTTTCGGAAGTTAACCCATGACCCCAGTAGGCTTCGACCCTGCCTGCCTGCAGTTAGCAGGCTGGGTCTCTTCTGTATGCTGACAGCTCCTTGAGGCGCGCGGGAACAGAACGCGCCGTCGACGACTTGGGCTCGGTCCGGTCAGTTACCGGACGATCGGACAGCGTGCTACCCATTGCACGCCGTCCGCAAGCCCGCGCCTACGGTGGCTGGAAATCGGGATCGGGATCCCGGCGGCGGCTGGGGCGAGCGCCCCGTTGCCTCTGCCTGATGTGGTCGGCCTCCTCCTTTGCTAGCATTACTGCTTCGCAGAAGGAGGCGACCGCCTGCCATTCCTCCTCACTACGGACCATGGCCTGAACCAAGGCCCGGCGAGAGAGATCGCTGCCGCCGATCGCCCCCACGAGGACACGGCGATGCTCCGCCCAGGCGGGGCACACCTCTACAGTGTGCTCCACCGTGTCCTCCGGATGTTCCGCACAGTGGCGACACCCGGGCGAATCCTCCGCACGAATCCGGAACAAGTACTTAGCGAACTTTCCGTGTTCGGTAAGCACCTGCGTCGAGCGGAAGTTGAGAACGCCGTGAGGTCTTTCCAGCCACGCCTCAAGGTTGGGCCTTATAACCCCAATTGTGGCGCGTCCCGAACGAGGTTGCGATAGTCGCTGACGCCATTTCGACATGAGATCCCGCCGGAGCTCTGTCCGCCATGCCTTGACTTGTCGTGGCAGCGGAGTTTCGCCCCGGCGTTGCATCTCCATGCGCTTGTCGTGCATGTGTGCAAGGACTGTTGCCTCCAGATCCCATGGCGGTTGGCTAGCAAGGAGGGTCGCCGCCTCGCGGGAAATCGTTCGGTACCCTCGCACCATGCGTATTGCCATGACCCTCTGGCACGCATTCAGCTGGGCCCTCGGTTGCTGTGTCAACGTCGGTGCCCACACCGGGGCCCCGTAGAGGGCCATGGACCGAACGATTCCCGCGTAGAGCTTCCGGCAGGAGGCGTCTGGTCCCCTGAGGTTGGGCAGGAGCCGCCCTAGAGCAGCCCCAGTCCTATTCAGTTTGAGAGCTAGACGTCGAAAGTGCTCCTTGAAGTTCCACCAGCTGTCGAGGACGAGTCCCAGGTACTTCATCGTCGACCCGACGCTGATGTGAACCCCTCCTACCGTTAGCTGGGAACCCGGTGGTGGCGCACCCCGAGGGCCGTAGAAGCACATGGCCTCGGACTTGTGCAGTGCCACTTCGAGTCCCAATTGCTGGATCCTTTCAACGACCATCGCAACCCCGCGTGTCACTAGTTCGACCGCCGTCGGACCACGCTGACGCCGTCGGGGAAGTCGCCGCGCAACACGTAGTCGTACCAGGACAAGAGTAAGTGAGAGAAAGTGCTCGCCGCAAAATAGGTATATAATATAATTATAGTTTTTATGTCGAGCTAGAATATGACGGACCCAAGGATGGACGGATCTGAGGTCGGTAACAGTATGCATTGCATCAGCCTTATAATGTTCCCACTGCTGGGACTAAGGCCTCCTCTCTAGGAGAGGGAATGGACCGTAATCTACCACGAGGGCCCAGTGTGGATTGGTGGATGTCACATGTCTTCGAATTTTTGGTTCTACGACATGCCGGTTTCCTCACGATGTTTTCCTTCACCGTTTTGAGAGCAGTGGTAATTAAATAAATTACACAAAGTAATGCGCATGGCTGGGTTCAAACCGGCGACCTACAACTCATAAGTCGGGGCCGTTACCACTCGGCCACCACATCCAGTATGCAACCCCATGTATTTACATGTCAAAAATTACTGAAAACCTGTAATGTTGTAGACATTACAGGTTTTCAGTAGGTACTGTTGACAAATACTCAAATTTAAAATTAAATTAAGAAATCGCTCTAAGCGAGTCATATCGCTAGCGGTAAGACCTTGTCTCATTCGCATCAGTTCTCTCGCTCTTCCAATTGTATTGACGATCGAAGTGTGGTAATTGCGTCGTGAGCACTACTTACCGAAGTTCATTAACTTTGTACTAAATATCTCTCACAGCCTCGTTTACTAACGCACGAGATCTGATTATGTATCTGTCGTCGAATATATGGTCCATCGTTGATCACTTCATCGTTACCATCTGATGAACCAATCAATAAAAGAAAGGTACTAATGACAACCATAAAATTGGCATAACGAAATTCAGCATAATGATCATTACGCATAATATTATTAGGCATAAATATTTTGCCATAATGCTTGTTGCCATAAATACTGCTAGCATAATAAAAATGAAACATAATTTTATAAAGCATAATTATATAAATAACCTAACCTAACACAACACAAGTGATATTAATATTATACCTTTAACATTTATGCAACTCCGACTTATGCCAAGATATATTAGACTAAATGATAGTCATGCTAACCTTTGCATTATGCCAAAGTGTTATTATGCAGCAGTATTATTATGCTAATAAAAATTATGCGGAAACGTTACACCAAACTAAATTATGCCTTAAATTTTTATGCCAAGAAGGGTATTACCAAAAAAAAAATATTAGCCCATCATTGAGTACGCAAGTCACCCTTTACAAAGAAGGAACGGGATATGTTTTTAGTCAGTAAAAGTCTGACACTATTTTCTACTCCGCCCAAGAGTGGGATTTGTCATTGGATGATTTTACCTACCATAAAAAAACCTGTTTACTGACCACACCTATGTATATTCCTTCAGTTGTCTTTTGAATTTCAGGACCATGAATATCTTTTCAGTACCAATCCCATGGTCCTAACAGGCATCGGCCCTGCAGGGCTCTTACGTTGACCACATCATCGCTTACCATCAAGTAGGATAGTGGAAAAACGCGAAACTATCAGTAATAATAAAAAAAAAAATTAGGGGCCTATTTATTGAGTGCGTAAAGCACTCCCTGCCTTTTCATCCATGTAATTTAACATTCGCAGCGTTGGAAATCTTCCCACAAGGTGGATCGACAATGTCAGGGACACTGGAGTCCGATGGATGCGAGACGCACAGGTCATGGTCATTGTGGCGACGCTTGGAGGAGGCCTATGTCCAACAGTGGACGTCTTTCGGCTGAAATGATGATGATGATGAATTTAACATTATTTAAGCAGGGGCCATAGATTTAAAATAGGTTTTGGCTCCCAACACCATAACCCTATATTTTTATTTCCATGTGTCGTAATAGTGCACTTGAACAGCGTGTACAGGAATAATGGACGATTTATATCACGTTTCATGAAATTTACAAACCATGAAAAGTGTCTTAAGAACCTCTGCGAGTTAGCTTCGGCCCCTTGTAGGCCTTTCAAAGGTCATAGGATCCTGAGATATTTAAAAATATATACATATCGGAGTAGGTATTTTTGGAAATTGATTTCTTTATTTTAAATGATAATCGTATTTTTGGCATGGGGTCTTTTTAATTGAGAATGATTTGTTTTAAATGGAAGATGACAAAGGAGATTATGACATTTAAGATTTGATGAGTAAATAAAACGATTAAGTACGTTTTACTTTTTTTTTCTGCAAAAATGGATTTCAGATTTAATATTTTATGATGTTTAAAAGATTGGTTGGTTTTCGTAGTTGTTTTTAATAAGACTTACAAATAATATCTCTCTCATAAATAAAAGAAATTCATATTTCAAGTATTTAATTCAAAGACACAGCGGAACTTCCTAAAAAGATATTCAGATAAACCTGAAAACAAGCATGCTTTACTTTCAAATAATACCTATCCGGAACTTCTCAAATACAGCATTTGTTTCAAAAACATAAAACCATATTATAAAAAGAAAGGTCCCACCGAGATTTGAACTCGGATCGTTGGATTCAGAGTCCAAAGTGCTAACCATTACACCATGGGACCGCTGAGTGAGGGGTCGAAATAAGCGGTAACTAGGTACGAGGAACGTAGTACGCATGACAATAAGACTTTCTCTCTTTACCTTGTACTTGCATCTCTTTCCTACCGCGGACTATCACCTTGCCGTGTTGAATATGTTCTAAGAATAGAACACCGTTCTAGATTGGCTATCAATTAGTCTAGTAATAGTTATAAATATCCATTAGAAGTACTAAATATTTACGAGTGAGAGCGCACACATTTATTATTGTAATATTTAGTTGGAGGTCGGATAGTCGTACCTGATTTATATTATTTGCAGTCACATAATTTTTCACCATTTACTTGTTTAAAAATCGAATAATTGTAAACAATAAATTGAAAAATGATTATTACGTAGCTTATTAATCTAACAATAATTATTATTAGAAGAAGTTTAGTGTTTAGAAATGTATTGAAACATCTATTAATTTTTATTATGTATTTGGCAGATCTTAGGCACATTATCAATCGTCTAGTGCTCATAGCACTAGCTCTGCTTATTTTGGGACTAGATGACGTTGTGTAAAAGTTGTGCAATATTATATTATATTATGCAAAATGCTAATTGGGGTATCGTATTTATTTAAAATCTTAACACTAAATACTGATATAGTTACGCGTAAATACTGTAAAGAAAATCGAGCCATAGTTAGTTATCTATGGCTCGATTTTCTTTACGCACGACCGTGTTTGTATTTCAGTAGTGAAATACCTACCTACTGAATCAGTTCTCTACGCAGGCATCGTTCGGTCCATGGCCCTTTACGGTGCGCCGGTGTGGGCGCCATCGCTACGGAAGCGAGTGGCGGCCCGGCTAACCGCCTGCCAGAGGGTCATGGCCATCCGGATGATCCGCGGATACCGTACGGTGTCCTGCGAAGCGGCGAGCCTCCTTGCTGGCCTACCACCATGGGATTTGGAGGCAACAGTCCTTGCACACATGCATGACCTACGCGTGGAGATGCAACGTCGGGGCGAAACTCCGCTGCCGCGACAAGTCGCGGCATGGCGGACAGAGCTCCGGCGGGATCTCATGGTGAAATGGCGAGAGCGATTGTCGCAACCTCGTGCTGGGCACGCCACGATCGAGGCGGTAAGGCCCCTCTTTGAGGCGTGGCTGGAAAGGCCCCACGGCGTCGTCACCTTCCGTTTGGCGCAGGTGCTGACCGAGCACGGCAAGTTCGGTCCGTACCTGTACAAGATTCGTGCGGAGACGACGCCCGGGTGTCGCCACTGTGCGGACCGCCCGGTGGACACGGTGGAGCACACAGTCGAGGTGTGCCCCGCTTGGGAAGAGCAGCGCCGTGTCCTCGTGGGGGCGATCGGCGGCGATCTCTCGCGCCGGGGCTTGGTTCAAGCCATGCTCCGGAGCGAGGAGGAATGGCAGGCGGTCGCCTCCTTCTGCGAAGCAGTAATGCTAGTAAAGGAGGAGGCCGACCGCCTTAGGCAAAGGCGGACACGCCGCCGCCGCCGCCGGGTTTCCGATCCCAATTTCCGGCCACCGTAGGCGCGGGCTCGCGGACGGTGGGCAATGGGTAGCTCGCTGTCCGTCCGTCCGGTAACAGACCGGTCCGAGCTCAGGTCGTCTACGGCGCGCACCGTTCCCGCGCGCCTCAAGGAGTTGTCAGCAAACTGTAGGGGTCCAGCAGGGCCGAAGCCTACTGGGGCCAAAGGTTATGTGAGACTGTCACCAAAGGCCCCAGGATAAAGGCAAGGAATGGAAAGGTAGGTTTTTAGTCAGTAAAAGTCTGACACTGTTTCCCGCCCCACCCAAGGGCGGGATTCGTCATTGGATGATTTTACCTACCACAAAAAAAAAAAAAAAAAAAAAAAAAACCTACTGAATCAGTTGAAGATAGAGCTTTGTTTTATATTTATATAAAGTCAATAGAGCACTTATTATTATGTTTGAATCTAAACCAAGAAAAAAGGTAATTTCAGTTTGCATTAATTTCCAATAAGCTGGATTTTTATATAGGTTTATGTCTGTAACATGTCATTACAAATGGGTAGCCCTTCCCTACTCGCGATGAAAAGGCAACGCGAAAAAAGAGAGATAACGTCTGAAAACTTGACTTACCTCCTCGAATATTTCACGAAACTTGTTCCAGAAAATACGAGTTTTTTTTTTAAACCCGTTATAATTTTTTGAGAAAAATTGTTAATATTTAGAATCTCGATTATTTGCGAGGCTTCTACAGAAGTATTTCTATTTGTATATTTAAAATATGAGTATATTATGGAGGGCCAAATTTCACGTAAAATAGCAGATTTTCAAATGTTTTGAACTGGATTAATTTTACATAAATTTATGTTTTTATTTCTGTAGTAGCCTAGATAATATCTACAAGATATTTGGGTATCCAAAAAATTTGAAGAAATAATTGTAATAACATCATAATCACGTAAGAGCGTTTGTATGAAAATGTACCTCGGGTTGGCCGGTCTTAAGACCCACTCAATCCCGTTTGTGCGTTGTTTTTAAAGTATATTTTCTAAATTAAAATCCTATTTCACTTAATAATATAGTAGCGTTCTGCTGATGAAAAAGTTTTTAAAATCGGTCGAGCAGTTTAAGTTTATTTATTACAAACAAAAATCCAAAAGTACTTTTTTTTCTCGGTATTATGGTACCTATTACTAAAACGGTAAGAGGGAGCGGACAAATAGGTTTAAAACGAAATACTTAACTAAAAATTGTACAGTTTCGTTATAAATTGTTTTTTTTTTTTCCAAAACGTTTCATTCAATGAATAGATAAACGGCTAGCTAAGGCTTATTTCATTTTTGGTGGGATTTCGAGTGAAGTTCAGTGACTGTTTTATTTATTAGCAAATTGATTTCTAGTCATCGACCTATATTCTTGCGATAGACAAGCACGTTCATATAAACTATTTGTCAAAATACTGAAAAGTTCAAACAATAAATCGCTGCAGCGCTAGATTGCCATTATGTCGTCTAACAAAACTTTTAAAACTTACAGCGCTAAGACAGCTTATAGAGGATACTTTTTCGCGACCAAAAGGTCTAAAGCGCCATGCATTTCCTAGTACTTACGCGTTTCGTTCAACTTAGTGTGATGACATGTCATCTATATAGATTTTTATACCGCAGAAGTGACACAGTTTCTTGCCTACAATACTTCATTACAATAATATTCTATTTCAAAATGTAATTATAGTGTATGTAAAAACGAGATCTCAATAACAGTAAAACAAATAAATAAATCAGTAATCACTAATAAGACTACAAATTCAACTGAACCTAATTCAAATTTAATATTAACCTGCACGTAATATGGTACGTAAATTACCTAAGTGCTAACGAATGACAGCATGCTTAACAACAAAACTTACCGATGAAAACTGATACCTCATGATTTGCTGACATTTCGTCGTAATTTATTTAAAAAAAAAAAAACATTGTTATTAATTATACAAAAAAAGAAAGAGCGTTAAATAAAATATTAAAAAATTTCAAACAGTATAAAAGACCGTGCGAAGTCTGTATTTGGTAAACTAGCTGTAGGTAAAAACCTAATTCAGCTTTTTGTGGGAGGGAACATCTGCATGTTTTAGTCTATGATTGTAAAATGGGGAAGAGTTTAAATAAAATAATATCTTCTCTAACGTACTATTACGATAGTAGAAGCTATTACATTGCTTGAACAACCAATGGTTTTACTTATTTGACTACAAAATTATTATATATGTCCAAGTTCACTTAAATTTGTATTTATAAGCGTCGCGCTGACACTGCATGAACGTCAAAACTGCACTAATGCCATCAATGTAAAAGTGTTCGGCCTGCAGGTCAATTAAGTGAAGTAAAGTGACTGTACGGCACGCCTCATCTAGTGCGTAGTACATTATATATCAATGTTTCTAGTGAATACTGTGGCGATGTAAAATTTCAAGTGTCTACACAACTAGACCATACGTGGAAACACTGAAACATGCGCTACTTCGGTAAAATGGAGTTTTTTTATGGTGGGTAAAAATCATCCAATGACAACATCCGCCTTTGGGTGGAGCAGGAGCTAGTGTCAGACTCTTACTGACTAAAAACCGACCCCGTTCCTACGTTGCCTTTCATACTCGTACCAAGGCCGAGCCTTCCTTTCAGAAGCGAACTCTTGGCCCCAGTAGGCTTCGACTATGGTTTGCTGTTTACTGACAACTCCTTGAGGCGCGCGGGAACAGTGCGCGCCTTGACGACATGGGCTTGATCATGAGTTACTACACGTGTTCGAACCAGTTAGGATAGTAAGAATTAAGTTAAGATTATAGGGATACTAGTACTCAGTAGCAGCCAGATGTCTGGTATAATCTCTGGTTAATGGTAATAGCCTCGATTGGTAATAGCACACTCACATTTATCTAACTATATAAGTTAGATAAATGTGAGTGTGCTAACATACCCAGCTTAAGGCCCGGTTCCACTCATTTTGACCTTTTTTAAACCTATGGAAATCCACAAATATAAAAAAAGAACACTATGAAAATTAATTTTATTAAAATTTACTATATGGCCAAGGGTTTGGCAAAAATGATACACGATATAAATTAGTTGGGTCGATAAAAAAAAGTCGCGAATCTGACTCTAGTTTACGATTTCAAATGTATTTATCTACAAGAATACGTTACGGAACTATTTGAAAGTTACAAAAAAAAAATAAGCTGGTTATTTAAAAGCGCTTCGCCGGAACAAAAATCTTGAATAGTTGTTGTTTTTTTTTTTTTATATAAAAATAAAACCGCTGTTTTGGGCCGCGAAGACGACATAATCCCGAGCGAATTTCATACAAAAAAAACAGGGACTAGAACTGGCCCTTAAGTTTCTATTCATTATTCATTTGGAGAATGCAGGTGCCGATGATTCGACCACGACGAAATTTTTATGCATCGAGGTAGTGAACTATCGAGCTCATAATTTATCGATTTCAAGTAGGGAACCTCTGACAGACACAGTAGGCACATGTAAGATGCCACAAAGACCGAAGCTATACTTCTCGAATCTTTAGCAGTTAAACACGCAATAAATACAGCGAGTAGGCACACATAAAACCCCTTCAAACAAAATTACGAATTCCCAATACAGAGTTTTCCAGTGCAACTCCCAAACGATGTGGAATTAATCACTATACGAGTCGGTACTCGCTTTGTCGTTCAACTTAACCGCAAATTGATTGCAACCGATTGCCATTAATTCGAACAATTACCGTTAAGTTTGTCACACGGTCGCGTAATAACCATTTCTCGTTGGTTCTCCTGGGGGATATTGTGTATCTGGACGTCTTTGCTGGTAAATGATGGTTGGTATTACTTGTGTTTGAAGGCTATTGTGTGGATTGGAGAATGCTTGGTTACAGATGCGGCGGAGCCTTTCAATAATAATAATTTTAGCATAGCATAGCATCAGCCTTAAAATTTTCCCTCTGCTGGGACTCAGGCCTCCTCTCTAGGAGAGAGAATAGGCCGTAATCCACGACGTGGGCCCGATGCGGATTGGTTGATGTCACATGTCTTCGAATTTTTGGCTCTAGGACATGCCGGTGTCCTCACGATGTTTTCCTTTACCGTTTTGAGAGCAGTGGTGATGAAAATTATTTTATTTTATTTCGGGATAAAAAACAGGAGTACAATTAAATATTATAAATACTATCTAACTAAAAAAGATATTCATTATTCTACTAGCAACATTATCCACTTATTAATATTTTCTTGATATTGAGACAATAAAAAAACAATAAACAAAATAATGTGAAAGTGAAGGGTAATGAGTGATGGATGGAATTAATGTTATCTAATAAAGAAATATATGAGATGGCATGGAATTTGTCATTGATTCAGAAGTTTGATTTTTTCACAGTTTAAAGGGACTGCAGACTTGAGTATACGGTTTTAATTGCAACTCGATATCTCCACGCATTCCCGAGATTAAGGGTTGATAGACAGACAGACAGCAAAGCGATCCTATAAGAGTTTCATATTTTTCTTTTTAGATACGGAACCCTAAAAAGAAACTTAAAAAATACGAGCGTTTAAGGCCCGGTTCTATCCATTTTGACCTTTTTTTAAACCTATGGAAATCTACAAATATAAAAGAGAACACCATGAAAATTTATTTTATTAAAATTGACTATATGGCTAAGGGCTTGGAAAAAATGAAAACACGATATAAATTAGTTGGCTTGATAAAAAAAATCGCTAATCTGACACTAATTTACGATTTCAAACGTATTTATCTACGAGATTACGTTACGGAACTATTTGAAAGTTACAAAAAAAATAAAGCTTGTTATTTAAAAGCGCTTCGCAAGAACAAAAATCTTGAATAGTTGTTTTTTTTTTTATGTATAAAAATAAAACCGCTGTTTTTGGGCCGCGAAGACGATATAATCCCGAGCGAAGTTCATACAAAAAAAAACAGTGACTAGAACCGGCCCTTAAAGGACAAATTGAATCTTATAAAACTACAATTTGAACAATGCGCTACAGCACGGTGGAACAGAGGATCCTCTAGTTGGATCAGTCCGCTTTTGAACAGAAATTCTATTCTATCGCAGTTAAGGACTTGTCCAATTTAGGTGCTCGACAAAGAACAGTTATTCGACTTTGTGCTATACCAGCTTTTGCTAGCGACTTCACTTTCACGAATGTAGAAAATTATTCCAACCCAACTTTTTTAATAAAAATATGAGATAAAAAGTGTCCTATGCTCTATTTATGGATAGAATCAAACTGGCATTTTAGCCCTTAGCATCAATAAACAACATACACACATTTTTTAGGGTTCCGTACCTCAAAAGGAAAAAATTTAACCCTTATAGGATCACAGTAGGCGCGGGCTTGCAGACGGCGTGCAATGGGTAGCACGTTGTCCGATCGTCTGGTAACCGACCGGACCGAGCCCAAGTCGTCGATGGCGCGTACTGTACCCGCGCGCCTCAAGGAGCTGTCAGCGAACCATAGAGGCCCAGCCAGCTAGCTGCACGCAGGCAGGGTCGAAGCCTGCTGGGGTCATGGGCCGTTTTCCGAGAGGAATTTAAGGCTCAGCCCCGATATGATAGGCAACGAAGGAACGGGGTATGTTTTTAGTCAGTAAGAGTCTGACACTATTTCCCGCTCTGCCCAAGGGCGGGATTTGTCATTGGATGATTTTACCTACCATAAAAAACCTTATAGGATCACTTTGACAAAATCAAACTTTATATTTTTGACATTCAACCGAATCCATATTCATATGGTACTTTTCGTTGACCTAGAATGCTGAAATTTGGTATGAAGTAAGGTCTCATAGCATAAATATAGGGCAAAACCTGAAGACTTTTCATTTCTAGTTACGTCACAAAAAAAAATTGCTGTTCGGAAAAGTTTTTGTAACTCAATTCGCAAATACGGAGCTGTGTACGGCAAAAAAATAAATAAAAAATCCTTGGATTACTTACTATATCTTAAAGAAAAAAATTATTAATTTTTTATTTACTTTTGACGTCATTACTTTTGTGACGGCTCTTATCCGTATTTACTCGTAGCTTACAATAAAATAAGTAAATAATTCTACCACTCAATAGCCTCCAATCCAATATCTTAGACCTCATCTAAAGGTATTACTTTTCCCTCAAACAAAGCTGGAACCTCCTTGGAAACAATTTCAGTCAATGTTTGCGGACCCCGCCCAATTCTCAATTTCTCATTACAACTTTGCTTCAGCGTAATGACACGGGACCCTAAGGGAAACTTATTTTTATCATTTGCTGCCAAAAAGTTTGAATGTCCCCGTCCGAAACCATAAGTCCCATATTACTGGGACCGAGTTTCAGTTCGCTTCAGGAACAAACAAGACAGGACAAAATTGTTTAAGAAGTACTAGGAATCCGTTTTTTTTTTAATAATGGACACCAGTAATTTATTTATTTATTTATTTAAACTTCATGTACAATAGTGGTACAAAGGCGGTGGTTGCGCAAATAAGCTGTGGACTGTAGATTTTAAAAAAGCGATCTAAGGTTTATTAACAATATGCAGATACTATGCCTGGCATGGGATAAAGGTATTGGGAAAGAGCACTGACCTTTAGACTTCGAAGGTTCCACGTGGCACCGCCGGCGATTTTCGACTTCGCACATTTAAATCACTGCCAGGTCCTGTTTTGCACTACACGGCACCACTGTTGTTGAGTTTGAATGGTTGGATCACGAAAATAGTCAATTTTCTTGTAATTTCGAGCGGGCGCGGTTAGCGGTGCGGTCACATTCACAATGCACCAAAACGTCAATGTCAAATCATTTCTCTCGAGGTCGTGCGGGAAGCGGATACGGTAGGGATAGGATTGCTAGGCCAAAAAAATAAATTACAAAAAACAAAGTCGCGGATCATAGCAAATTGGCGCAACCATTCCCCCCGGGTTTGAAGGGTTACCTTCAAAGAAAAGAAAAAAAACAAAAGCGAAACTAAACCCTATTACTAATCTAAACTATCAATAATAGGTAGCGAAACAACTTATAACTAACTATGCCACTACTACTGATTAGGCAGAGGGCAGAGGCGAATAACCGGACGCAGGTACGATCCAGTTGCGGTTTTAACTTTTACGACTCGCGTTATTCCGTTCGAACCCGGAAAAACTTCTTCCACTACACCAAGAGGCCAGTGCAGAGGAGGCGCACTCTCAGTCTTCAGTATCACCACAGTACCGACTGTGACTGGATCTGAAGGAGTGTTCCACTTTGGACGCGACTGCAGCGTATGCAGATAATCTGTCCTCCATCGCTTCCAAAAGGACTGAACTAAGCTATCTAGCAGAGCGTGACGCGGGTGAAGCTGCAGTTTGTCAGTCTCGACATCTAAAGCGGGCAAATATTTAAGAGGAGTCGTCGTCAAGAAGTGAGCCGGCGTCAACGCTAGTGGCTCCGATGGATCACTAGACAAAGTCCGACACAACGGACGCGTATTCATCAACGCCTCTACCTGAGCGAGTACAGTGCTCAACTCCTCGTACGAGAGAATCTGTTCGCCTATGACCCGAAACAGGTGCGACTTAAGGCTTTTAATATTCGCCTCCCAATTGCCACCAAAATGACTAGCTGCTGGCGTATTAAAACACCAATCAATGCGATTCTCAGCTAAGACATGGGCGAATTCACTTTGGTAGTACTTGGAGCGTAAGAATGTATGTAATTCCGAAATATTGCGTCGCGCTCCAAACATAATTTGTGCCGTTGTCAGAGTATAAGCGCTTAACGGGACCACGGCGAGATAAAATCGTTTAAATGCAGACATAAAACCCTGCGTACTCAAATCACTGGTCAACTCTATGTGAACCGCACGAGTTGTCATACAAACGAATAGGCAAATGTATGCCTTTGTGGAACGTATACCACGACCACGGGCAATAGTGACTTTAAACGGTCCAGCATAGTCCGTCCCAGTATGTATGAAAGGTTTCACCGTCTGTACAACACGACAAGAACGATGGTCGGCCATTTCCGGCGCGTTGAAACGCGGGCGGAGCTTAAAGCAGGGCACACATCTGTGCACTCTAGCGCGTATCAAATTGCGAGCGGAAAGTATCCAGTACTTCTGTCGAAGAATGGACATTAATAAATCGGGACCAGCGTGACAATTCACCTTATGGTGATAGTCCACCAACAAATCCAAAACGTGATCCCTGCGTGGTAGAACTACTGGATGCATTTGTTCAAACTCTAACTCAGCATTTCGCAGACGGCCACCGACACGAATGAGTCCGTCCTGCAAAAATGGTTTCAAATGTTGAAGTGCGGGACTACAAGGTTTATGTGATTCTAAACTACGAAATTCTATTGAAAAATAAAATTTCTGCAACTCTCGAAGTACAACTGATTCAGCTCTATCCAAATCAGCTGCGATTATAGCACCACGCGATGGTAATAATCTCAAAAATCTTAGGACATAAACTACACAGCGTAATAGTCTCGACCAAGACGAGACTCGATTAGACAACAACAAAACAACTGACTCTTCACGCGGAACTGATACTACAAGCGTATGTTTCTTCTCCTCGGGTGGCTCTGAAACAGTAGCGGGGCCAAACGGAACACTTGGCCACTCGTTAGGAGTGGTATGAAGCCAGGGAGGGCCACAAAACCAAAGCGGATGATTTAAAATTTGCGCAGGAAGCAAACCACGTGAGAGACAATCAGCTGGGTTTTCTGTTCCAGCGACATGGAATATATTTTCCGGCGACAATTCAGCTTGAATCTTACGTTCCAAGCATAGAAAGCGTTTTTCTGCGGAGGCACGGGAGCCACCGAGCGAAAAAATATCACCCTTGAAAGGGAGCGCGACAACATAACGACCATCTTTATCACGAGTAGTCGTGCGGGTATAAATCTCCTCAGTGACCTGATCCTCAGGGCTGAGAATAGGCGGGACATTGACCTCTTCAATCTCCCAGAACTTGCGGATGGTAGACTCAAGCGGCGGCTCGACGGTGCAACAGTGCGACACAGTCGAGTAACTATTTAAATAAGCGGGTGCGGAACCAACTATAACAAACCCGAGAACTGTTTCCAGTGCGTGCGGAGCGGGGTACATCGGAAGACCTTGAATTTTACGTGATAACTGGAGATGCGGGAGAATCGAAGCACCGATCAATAGATCGATATCTCCAGGGAAAGCGTAATTTCCGTCGGCTAACTGCAAGTTCTTAAACTCCGTCAGCATGGACGTGTCAACCGGTACCGTGGGCAACCGTTCCGTAATCTTATCTGCGACTAGCGAATCCATTTCAAACGAAATATTACGATTAAAACGTGAACTAAATATTATTTTAATGGAACCGTGAATGGTTGCCTTTAAACCTCCAAAACCTTTCACTTCTGAGCGGGATGACCAATTATTAAAACTAAAACCAAGGCGTTGACAACAATCCCGAGTAATAAAATTACTCTGGGAAGCGCCATCTAGTAGCGCCCGAACGGTGCGCGGTTTGCCAAAGGCATCTACAATGACAACTTGCGCGGTCGCAAGTAAAACGGTAGTGATTTGAGTACCAGCGGCGGAAAGCGAACACAATGTTACGTCGTTTGCACTTGCAGCAGGCCGCGCGTCACAAGCGTCGCGCGTCCGCGCAGGCCGCGGCCGCGATGGCAGCTTACTACTCTCAAAATGTAAGAAGGTATGATGTCTAGCTAGACATTTACGACAGCTAACACCACTGTTACATGACGTAACCAGATGTTTGTCACTTAGACAATTAAAACACAAATTATTAGTGCGGACAAACTTGTAACGATCACTAGGCGATAATCTCTGAAATCCCGAACACTTGTACAGCTGTGTATGGCTACCCTTACACAGAGAACAGTCAGGTGTTGAGGCGGTATTAACTAGCGTATGTGCAGTCTTGACTGACTTCGATGACGCGTCTATACGGCGATCGGAACCTGTCCTATTCGTGACTTCATGACGTGCCGACGTGCGCTGCAACACCTTAATATGGTCGCGAATAAAAGATTCTAAATCTTCGAACTTAGGTATTTCTTTGCCGCGCTGAGTCGTTTCAAACAGACGAACAGTTTCAGGATCTAATTTATTTAAACCGATATACAAAAACAAAAAGTCACAGAGGTCATTGACCTTTAGGTTCTTTACTGCACGAACAGATGATGCGAAAATATTTAAAAACTTCTCTAAATTATGATCGTTACAAACGGAAAAACTTTTCAAATCGAATAATTGATCTAAATATGCGGTGGCTACTAATCGCTTATCTTCGTATTTTGTTTTTAAAGTGTTCAAAACTAAATTGTAATTTTCAGCGCTAAACGTAATTCCAGCACAGACAGCCTTTGCCTTACCGGTCAATTTTTCTACGAGATAATGCAATCTCTCGTGATCTGTCAGCGATGTGTTCCTATGTATTATATTTTCGAAACTATCTATAAATAAACTCCAATTTCGAATGTCACCATCAAATTCAGGTATTTGAATTGGCGGCAATCGTGGGCGTTCGCGAGGAGGGTTGGATAAACCACTCGCGGGGGGGGGAGTCTCTAAACTCCTAGCAATACGTTTGATACGACAATACAAGTCATCAAAGGACGACAATGCCTGATAACTCACACAGTAATCAGGATTTAACTCCAACTCTAAAATGTTTATATTATTAATTGTAGATTCAAAGTCCGCGCGCAAACTATCTAAAGTTTCCAACGAACACAAGAAAGCATCTCTAATCGCCAGATCCGAGATTTGCAAAGATTTATCACAAATTGATTGAACACGTGAAAACTGTGAGTCCCTTTTAGCGTATAAAAGCTTTAACTGAACCTTTAAATCAGTACTAACCTTGGTTCCCTTAAGAGACATCTTGTTTTGATATATTCACACTATACACTCAAACAAACACTTAACGAATTATTAAGTAAACGATAATTATCAGATAACAATATGGTTATATTGTAAACAACAAAGTGAACGGCGAACGAACGGAATAACATATGCGTATATAATCTATGGTTTATCCGTTTCCTACAAATATTCACTCAACAATGAACGGGTATTTTTGAAATGCGTCTACCTACATGCAATTTGTAGGATGGTCGAATGAATTTTGTCAAGAAAAAGTATGCGATCGATTTATATCTACGCTGATATTTACGTAGCTAACTATAATTATGCGGTGCGGTTGACGGCGTAGGTACCGTAATTATCAATGACTCTTTAACTATACGAGCGAAATAACGTATAGTTGCCTAAATGCCTAGATGCGGGTTTTCTACTATTATATCTAGGTAAATAGGCGCGTTGCGTTTATTCCCTATGGAACAAATACTATATTGCGAAATTACAAGAAAATGATTCACGATCCTGCTCGTATGGACCAAAAAGTAATGGTTGCGCAAATAAGCTGTGGACTGTAGATTTTAAAAAAGCGATCTAAGGTTTATTAACAATATGCAGATACTATGCCTGGCATGGGATAAAGGTATTGGGAAAGAGCACTGACCTTTAGACTTCGAAGGTTCCACGTGGCACCGCCGGCGATTTTCGACTTCGCACATTTAAATCACTGCCAGGTCCTGTTTTGCACTACACGGCACCACTGTTGTTGAGTTTGAATGGTTGGATCACGAAAATAGTCAATTTTCTTGTAATTTCGAGCGGGCGCGGTTAGCGGTGCGGTCACATTCACAATGCACCAAAACGTCAATGTCAAATCATTTCTCTCGTTCCGTGTTTGGCTTCCATCGAGAACGGACGTGTGCAATTCGCGAGCGCGTGCTCTACTTTAGAGTAATTTGCTGGCGTTGCGAAAACGCCGTCATCACGGAAGTGCGAATCGATCTATCAAGGCCTCCGCGATGACCTTGTTACTAATTATAGTGTAAACAAGTGCAATTAAGTAATTATTGTATAGTAAGTATGAAGTTTTAACTAACGTCACAATGTGTGCAACAACGGTTAAAATTAAAACTGATTTGGAAAGGCAGTTATATGACTGTTATCTCCGAGAAAAATCAGCAAAAGAAAATCTGGAAGTCCTTGTTAATGACCTAAAGGTTCAGGTACAAAACCTCCAGCAACAACTTAATAACCTTCACCAAGAAAATCAATGCTCCAAGGGTCAAAAATGTAGTGAACCCAAAGATTTGGCTAAGAGTAACATAAAATTTGCTCAATCCGAAAAAGAAAACGTCGAATATTGTACTGATGAGGATGAACTCGCTAAAGAAACTGAGTGGATTAGGGCTAAAAGCAGGAAAAAAAGGAAGCTAAACAACTCACTTTCTCCTCAACAACAACCCGGAACAAGCGCCCAGCAACAAAAATATGCGAAAGAGCCACCAGTTAAAAAAGTGCCTCCCCCGCCACCAATCATTATAGAGGGAGTCAAAAACTATCAAACGTTCTACGACTCGCTAATTGAAAGCCAACCAGCTGAATCATTCACCGCCAAAATGATGAATGGCGATTGTGTGAAAGTCAACGCTAAATCGGAAGACTCTTACAGAGCAATTTCCAAGTTTTTGACTGAAAAAGACTACCACTGGCACTCATATGAGAATAAACAGGCTAGACCAATAAGAGTTGTGGTGAAAAAATTACATTCTTCTTGTCAGCCAGATCGCATTAAAGATGACCTTATAACGCAAGGGCTAAAAATAGAAAAGGTTGACTACAAATTGAGCTGGAAGAGTAAAGAACCACTCAATATGTTCGTTTTATCTTTCCATAATGACGAAGATGTCAACAAAATCTATGGCATTAAGTACATATTAGGGTGTAAAATTGAAATACACCCACTTAAAAATCCAAAGCTTATTCCTCAATGTAAGAGATGCCAGGCATACGGGCATACTCATAAATATTGTAAAAGAGAGCCAAGGTGTGTAAAATGTACTGGAAAACACCTTACAGCCAACTGTACCAAATCCCCTCAAGATAAGCCAAAGTGCGTCCACTGTGGTCTACCTCACCCTGCAAACTACAGAGGGTGTGAAGTAGCTAAAGAGATGCAACTCTTAAAAAACAAAAATATTAAGAAGAAACTTGATTTGACAACTTCTCAACAATTTCCTCTGATGAGGCATGACAAACAAGCACAGAAAGCAAGTATTCAGGCCACTCCAAAACCATCAACCACACAAGGAACTAATATTTGCTCCTATGCACAAGCTGCAAAGCAAGGATCTTCGAACATAGAGGATAAAATTAATCAGATATTGAAGTGCATTACTACATTCGACAGAAGATTAGAAAAGCTAGAATCCAGCACCAAAACATCTATTTCAAATAATCAAAAATGAATAACTCTCTTAAAATAATGGCTTGGAACTCGAATGGGCTCCTCAAACATCAAAATGAGTTACAGGCGGTCCTAGATACAGAAAACATAGACGTGTGTTTGATATCCGAAACACACTTTACTAAACAATCCTTTGTGAAATTTAGAGGATATACAGTGTATAACTCGCTTCACCCTGACAACTCCGCTAGGGGAGGTAGCGCTGTCATAATCAAAGACAATATTAATCATTACGAGCAGTGCAAGTACGAAGAGCTAGATATCCAAGCTATGGTAATATCTGTCAAAACCAAATTTTGTCAGGTGTCCATAGCGGCTGTATACTGTCCTCCAAGGCACATGATAAGAAAAGAGCGGTATTTACATTTCTTTGAAATGTTAGGTCAAAGATTTATCCTAGGCGGTGATTTTAATGCCAAGCATATTCATTGGGGATCAAGACTTACAACAACAAAAGGAAGGCAGCTTTTAAGTGCAGTTAAAGAAACACATTGTGAAGTTATGAGCACAGGAAAACCAACATACTGGCCCACTGACCTCCAGAAAATACCAGATCTAATAGACTTTTTCATATGCAAAAACATATCCACCAATTACATTGGATTGGAGGAGGGTTTTCATATGAACTCTGATCACTCACCGATAATACTGAGACTTAGTCAAAAAATCCTGCTAAAAGAAAGCCAGATATTCCTAGTTAATAAGTCAACAGATTGGGAAAGTTTTGCTCTTGATTTAGATAAAATTATCGACCTAAGAACTGCGATAAAAACGCAAGATCAGCTTGACTCAGAAGTAAACAAATATGTTGTTGATATCCAACAATGTGCGTGGAACAATACACCACAAATAAAACACAAATATAAGGGTCACATCTATCCTAAGGAAATTGTGGATTTACTATCTGAGAAAAGAAAACAAAGAAAGCGATGGCAGCAAACAAGGTGTCCGCGGGAAAAAACATTATTAAATAATCTAACTAAGAAATTAAATAGAAAAATTCTACAATTTAAGGATGAATCTCTAAATAGCAACCTTCTGCAACTAACCAATGATAATTCAACGGATTACTCTCTTTGGAAAGTGACAAGAAACCTAAAAAAGCCAATTAAACAAATACCGCCTATTAGAGATACCAACGGAAAATGGGCCATAAGTAATGACCAAAAAGCTTTAAGGTTTGCTCAACACCTACAAAATACTTTCCAACCCAATGGTAACTGTACAGATATACTTGAGTGTGAAAAGGTAGTGCAAAATCAAGAAATAAAGCTTGTGACTCCTAAAGAAGTTATGAGAGAAATTCAAAATAATATTAGTTCGAAAAAGTCACCTGGCTACGACCTCATAACGGGCGAAATTCTTAAACACCTCCCGCGTAAAGCTATAGTAAAGCTGACCAAAATAATCAATGCTGCGTTTACTCTTAAACACGTACCTGGACCGTGGAAGGTAGCTGAAGTAATCATGATTGCGAAGCCTGGGAAACCACCCCATGAAGCGTCATCTTATAGACCTATTTCCTTGTTACCAGTGTTATCAAAACTATTTGAAAAACTGTTACTGAAACAGTTAAAGCCAATAATAGAAGAAAAAAACCTCATCCCAAATCATCAATTTGGTTTCAGAGAAAAACATTCTACAGTAGACCAGGTACACAGAATAACAAATGTTATCGAAAAAACGCTCGAAAATAAAGAAGTCTGCGCCACCGTCTTCTTAGACGTCGCGCAAGCTTTTGACAAAGTTTGGCATGAGGGCCTAATATTCAAACTCAGATGTATGTTGCCTCCAGAATTTGCAGATATTCTGGAGTCGTATTTAACCAATAGATTGTTTAGGATAAGGCAATATGATGCATATTCGGAGCTTAAAAGTATAAATGCTGGGGTACCTCAAGGAAGTGTGCTAGGCCCAATCCTCTACTTGTTGTACACATGTGACATCCCACAACTCGAAAACAACACCATTGCAACCTTTGCTGATGACACTGCTATTATGTCTATTGGATCGAATCACAGAGAAGCAGTGGAAAAAGTTCAACTTGCTGTGAACAAAGTTTATGACTGGACACAAAAATGGAAGATCAAGCTGAATGAGTCAAAATCAATTCACGTTGACTTTACAAACAAACAATGCGATTATCACCCAATCTACATAAACGGTACACAAGTGCCTTATGCTAATACAGCTAAATACCTCGGCATAACTCTCGACGCCAAGCTGCGATGGAAAGCTCACGTTAAAAAGAAAAGACAGGAACTCGACATACGCTATAAAAGTATGTATTGGTTACTCGGAAGGAAATCCTGTTTATCAATACATAATAAAATAATACTCTACAAGCATATTTTGATGCCAATTTGGACGTATGGTATCCAACTTTGGGGATGTGCTAAACGGAGCAACATCAAAATAATACAACAGTTCCAAAATAAAGTACTCAGGGATGCTGTAAAAGCACCTTGGTACATCAGAAATGACGACCTCCATCGTGACCTTAAAATGGAACTCGTCACCACCATCATTCAAAAATTTGCTGAAGCCCACGAAAACAGACTTCACCGACATGTGAATGTTGAGGCAATCCAGCTGTTAGACAACACGGACCTAGTGCGTAGACTAAAAAGAACTAAACCCTTCGAGTTAGTGTAGTGTTTAAAGTTAGTGTATAATAGTGATCAATGCTGTGCTATGCATATAACACATGAACAAAGTGTTTTTATCAATATCAGACTCTAAGAAAGTGTTATGGACTTCTATAAAAGTGCTAAAGGACGCGATTCTTAGTTTTAACAAAACCTGTATTGTATAATAATAAGTTAGAGTTAAATTACTTATTAGTCTTTTAGGCTAGATTGTAATTCATTATTAAGAAATTAGTTCTTAATAATAAGGAAAAAAAAAAAAAAAAAAAAAAAAAATCATTTCTCTCGAGGTCGTGCGGGAAGCGGATACGGTAGGGATAGGATTGCTAGGCCAAAAAAATAAATTACAAAAAACAAAGTCGCGGATCATAGCAAATTGGCGCAACCAGGCGGACTTAATGCAACAAGGCATTCTCTACCAATCAACCTTTGGGTTAAGAAAGACAACACTGTGGTAGGTGTGCACAATAAATAGAATATATAAGTTATAATAATAAAATACATATATATGTTAATATTATAAACTTATAAATACTATTATAATATATTAACTGCGATTCTACCTGATGGTATGCAGTGATGCAATTATCGATAGTGACGCGCACTAGTTTAGAGCCTATTCAATCTAGCCTTGAAGACATTTCAATTACAGGGTGTCTCAAAAGAACATTTATATTTGCTTAGCCAACTGCGTGAACGCATTAGATCTCAGGCGCTCCGGGGTATGATAATCAGTAGCTTGGCTCTTGGCATTTTAGTAACTATACAGCGTTTCTCAGGAACAGACCGCGCGCTGTGCGTGCGTGAAGATTCAGTAGTATTCGAGGCTTTATCACGTAAACGATGCGGCAAGCTTCCCTCTCATTTAAGAAAGAAGAGACCGGTAAAACCCAAAAAAAAAAAAAAAAATCTGGGCGGCCAACATCATCAAGAACGACAGAAAACGTGGACAGTGTTCTTCTTCAAAACCACTTTGTTCGTTAGGTTCCGAATCTTTCAATTCAGGAACGTGCAAGTGCTTTAAATTTTCTTTATTTTTTTTCATTTGTTTTTCTTCCTGCAATATCAAAGTTGGTACCAGACCTTCTGTCTCCATCTTTTGCGTGAATAAGTCCAAAGATAATCAATTTTTGTCGCAAAAAGTTTTAACAGTGTCGCTAAGTTAATCTTCCTTTCCTTATTGTAATCACAAAGGAAGCTGAATAATGTGGTACGCTGAGAACAGTTCTTCTGTCATCGACAGAAGATTCAACAGCAAGTTTTATTACCAGATTTAAACCATACTTGAAAATGTTGACCTCAAAAACATACATATTGACATATAATCATTTTAAAGAATATTAGGTCGGTGGGTAGAGAGAGCAGAGTGGTAACGGAGGTAGGGAAAGCAGTGGTGGTAGAGTGGTAACGGTCCCGACTTACGAGTTGTAGGTGGCGAATTCAAACCCAGCCAGGCGCATTACTTAGTGTAATTTGTTTCATCACCACTACTCTCAAAACGGTGAACGAAAACATCGTGAGACATGTGATGACATTCACCAAACCGCACTGGGCCCGCGTGACGATCCATCACGCCCATGCCCTCTCCTAGAGAGGAGGCCTGTGTCCCAGCAGTGTGAAAGTTAAAAGGCTGATGATAATAATAATTAGGTAAGTAAAGAGTAGCTTTTTTTTTTAACTAGTTGCCGCTCATGTTCTCACCTCCGTGGTATTAGTAGGCACTTTTTACTTTAAAGAGGCGATTTTCACTTCCCTGTATGGGAATCAACAAAATAAAGAAGACCTATTTTCTTTTGATGTTTTGGATTTTTAGAGGGACTTACAAACAGAAATTTATAGAACCAGAGATTACCAGACCAGTTTACTAGAGTTTTTTTTTTTTTATACAAACAGCTTCAACCAGCACATAAGTGAAAATAGAAAATATTTCACAAAAATATTTACGTAAACGAATAATAAATATAATTATTATTATTTTTACAAAAGAAAGGCCGAAAGGTTGAGGAGTGGCGACCGCGTACTGGAAAACGCAGCGTTAGAAGGCCTTCTACAAGGTGGACCGATGACCTGGTCAGGGTCGCTGGAGTCCGATGGATGCGAGACGCTCAGGACCGGTCATAGTGGCGACGCTTGGGTGAGGCCTTTGTCCAACAGTGGACGTCTTTCGGCTAAAATGATGATGATGATGACTGCCAAAAACGGTATAGGAAGTGTTACGTTTTCATAAAATAATCTTGTTCATTGTGTTAAAAAAAATAACATGTAAAATATAAAAAAAAACGAAGTCAGTTAAAACACAAAAGTTTACGCAGGCAAAGAGCTAGTCTTGCTTAATATAACAAAGAAAAAAAATGTATTTGGGTTTGTAATTAATAAAATAAACTTCTTTCACTATAAGAATGCTACTTTATTAAATATATATTATAATATTTTCTACAGTCGCGTGGATGAAGCTGGCAAAAGCTAGATTTCTACATTTTAATAACCCTAGAATAAAAGGAATTACGTAAGTAGCTTACATAAAATAAAAAAAGCCACACTTAGTGCCGAGCCACTATTTGCGAATGCTAATAAAAACACTTCTTTTTAGAAGCTTTCGAATTTAAATAAAAGGAAATTTACGCCCCTACATTTATCTGTATTCACGTTTAAGTCAGGCGATTAGTCTTTTCGCCACACTGTTAGAAAAAAGTTTAGTCTTTAGTACTAAAAGTTTTAGTCAGTTTAACGACTCATCTATCTTTTTGTTTCGAGGTGGGTTGCCAGATTTAAGCGGCAGTGGGCAGGGCACATTGCTTGTGAGTAATGTGTCCTGCCTGCAATTTTCTGTGGAACAAATGGTCGTTGGGGCCGAAAAGTCTTGAAATGGTGACCGAGTACCGGAAGACGCAGCTTTGGAAGGTCTCTCGCAAGTTAGACCAAAGACCTGGCGAGGGTCGCGGCAATCCGCAGGACCGTTCGGCGACACTTGGGGGAGGCTATTAGTAATTCAAGTCGAGCTATCTCTGGCCACAATATATGCGGGCTTGCGAACGACGAGCGATGTGTAGCTCGCCGTCCGCCCGTCGTCCGATAAAAACCGAGCCTGCGTCGTCGATGGTACCTCAAAGAGATGTTAGCAAACCATAGGGGCCCAGCAGGGCCGATATCCACTAAGGCCACGTGGGAATTTCTGAAAAGGATGCACGTATCTATGTAGGTGAATTTTAGTCAGTGAAAGTCTGACACGCCTTCGCGCTTCACCCTAGAGGAAGAAGTCTGATGATTTCCCATCTCAGTAAGAGTCTGATACTATTTCTCGCTCCGCCCAAGGGCGGGGGTTGTCATTGGATAATTTTCACCCACCATAAAAAAACCTAACAGAAATGAAAAAGTAATTTAAGTTATTGTCAATCTCTAAATACATCTATCATACAATATCTTCTCGACTGAAAGCCAGTCCATAACTCTTTTAACCACAGAACAGAAAAAGTCCCAGCTAAGTGCTTTCACTAAGTAGATTTGGCAGAAGCCGAGACGATCCGTACTGAATCATTTTATACTGGAACGAAGCGGTTGAAACTGGTTATATCCAGTTATTAAGTGCCCAAATTACAGCGCTCAAACAGCTGGTAGATTTTCGTTGATTTATTGAACTTTTTGAAGCTATCGACGGATATTCTAGTTGGTTTTCGAGGGAGTTTTGCATGAGGAAAAAGGATTTTTTTTACTATTGGATACGTTCGGCTCTCCTGATGGAAAGCGGTGTTGATGATGTGGTTGACGATGGAGCACGCTTGCCTAGAAGTAACCTATATCATTACCTTTATTTATAAAATGTTTTCTTGGTCAGAGAAAGTACTTTATTAACAGTGTTAGATTTTGTTTCCGTGTTTTCCATTCCTCCGTAATTGAAAATAGAAAGTTAGGGTATCATTTCTGGTACCCGATCTGAACCAATTAGTTATATAAGTAATAATTTTGTAACCACGTATTTGCCTTAATAAGAGAGATGAAACTCTTTAATGGCTGAAGAGGGAGATCAAAGAAAAGATAATAAATTAAGTGAATAGTGATATGGAAGAAACGGAAGTTAGTGATAGCGTGATGGGTGACAGAATGAAGAAAAAAACGTGCTGCACTGACCCCGAGTAATATGGGGGCAAGGGCAGGAAGATGATGAGCTATAGCCGCAGAAAACCAATTTCAGGAGGAACTTGGATTAGGCCTTTGTTCAGCATTGGGACAGTACAGGTCCTAAAGCTGTTTAATTTTTTACCTAGCCGTCACTGTACCAGCCGATGGAATAACGCCCATTTCTTGGTCTTGTAAGTATGGGCAGCATCGTCAACTGGTTGACCCCTTTTCTAAGTTACTAAGTTATTTTAATGTGAGAGTGGTACCCAATTGATGCAGGTGTCTGTGCCATTGCATAGTTCCTTTCCATGATGATCGTTAAAGTGTGGTCAGAAACTAGATTATTTATTACTTCCAGTCTATATTAGGTTAGGTATATGCAGAAACGGAATTAAGGCTAGATTGTCTGGGATTGTTCGAAAGAGTTACCGTGACCCTGAAATGCAATTGGCAACTGAACGGTATACAGTAAGTTTTAGTCTGTAGAAGTCTGATACTACCTCTCGCTCCACCCAGAACGGGAGGAATTGATTAATCACCTTGAAAGGATGACCGGATTTTTGTTTCTCTTTAGCTCTCGTGCATACCAATTTGTTAATACACGATAAATCCTCAAAACTTCCAGGAATACAGGACGTAAGAGACAGGTTCCTACAAACTTAAAGGGCTTAGAGCGGTTTCACACTACGTCTGATTCGAATCCGATCCCAACCCGTGAAAGTATGGTCCATAGTAGCCGTAGAACTATTTCATTACAATAAAATTGTGGCGGAGGCGAGCACGCGCACTTTTCTGCTCGAGTGCGGAAAACTGTCATAAGTATGCCCAAAACCGGTGGGATAAGAGCGGATTTTTGACAGATCGGACGTAGTGCGAAACCACTCTTACTCAGTAGACGAAACTAAATAACCTACTTCCACAAGATTTTTTTTACAGGAGACGAAAAAAAAAACGATATTTTTTCGGCCTCTCCATACAAAATTGTAAACTTGATTGGGCAGTTTGTATAGAGAAACTGATTTTTTTCTTGTGGAAGGCTGTTCTGTTTTTGACATTTCGCTGCTTAAATTCAAAAGGACCATATGTCAAAAAGTCCTTTTGGTTCTTAAAAAAATTATTTTATTTGTGGCCCTTTTGAATTTAATCAGCGATTTTTCTAAAGTCCATTTCAATATTAGAGTACAAAATAATTAATGCAAACACCGTCTTACTGCTAGTGCGGTGCAAGCGGATCATTTGCGTAATACCCGGCGATTATGCACAATCGTCTTTGCACTTTGACACACCATCGTTATGACACAGCCTCTGACCAAAGGATCCAAACGTGTTCAGTTTAGAACGAAGGGTTTGGACAGACTGGAACAACGAATATTGAAGAGATTTTTGAAGTTTGACGTTTTATTTCTACCTTTTTTTGCTGATAGCATATTTTATTTGTTTATCTATGTATAATAAATACAGTATAAGTGTAGAGCGATGTTTTTGATTTTTTTTTTCAAATAATAATACAGTCATTTGGTACAAAATAAATATTATTACACAATTAAATAAAATGACAATCGTCAACAAATAACCCGCCCCTGATCGTTCCCGGTGCAAAGGTGCCTATAACACTCGCCGCATTACCTTGCTGAATAGCGATGACTATCCTTTGCAACAAGAACGACCTGGACTGGGAGTCACCCGTTGCCTCCCTGAGCCTACAACCCAAAGCATTTTGCCTCCGTACTCCAACTACCCAGTCTCCACAGCAACCGGCACAAAAGGTAAAGCTGATCCAAGGAAGCGTACTTCAATCTCTTGGTTCAATGTTGGCGTAAAAATTGGCGTAAAAACTACACAACTGATCATAGTCAATGGCTAGTGAAGGAAAACAGGTGGGTTTTAGTTACTAAATGTTGAGTACTCCTATCGCTTCCCCCAGAGCGGGAAGATTCATTTGATGATTTCCCACTGAAACAAATCAATTGATTTTTTTCTATATAAGGTGACTGATAAAATTAGTGGACGATATGATTGTAGTGACACGTGACTGTAGTCATGATAACAAACAACTTTTGCTATGAGACCAAACCTAAAGTCGCGAAAAATAATTCTGCTGGTCAGTACATTTGTGTTGGGCTAGCTGATCAAAATGTCGCTTATTATTTTCGCGATTTCAGGTTTGGCCTCATAACAAAAGTTGTTTGTTATCATGACTACAATCACGTGTTTAAGTATCGTTCACTAATTACCAGTCACCCTATTATACCACTGTATGTCCTATCTATCGATATTTTAATAGTAAGTAGTTCCTCAGTTTTTGGCATTACCCTTCTCTAGGAGCCAACCACATACGATTTGAAAACATGCAATCATAAAACCAGATTTTTGTCAGTATCGTCATCATCTTCCTGCGACCCATGTGATTAGGGTCGGCACTACACGTTCTTTTCTTCCATTCTGTCCTATCAACTGTTACACTTTCACCCCCCTTTTCTCTCATACCACTCCTCTCACAATCCATCTATCTTTTTTTGGCCTCCCTCTCCCACTCTATTCATCAAGGAAACCGCTAGCAATTGAAAAAAATATTAGATCTTTTGACACCCACGAAATAAACAACGTTAATAGCCAGAAAAAGAACAGCCAGGTTAAGTTAAACCATTTTAAAAACTATTTCAAATAATTGTCTACTGCCCCGTGTATCAACAGCCTTAATTGTAGAGGCTTCATCGTACTGGCTTAGACCTCAGTGCCTCGCTTGCAAGGCATTAATAAAGCTTGGATTAATATTCCGTTCTGAACCATCTCAGAGGATTATACTGCAATCTTCTTAGGGAATAAAGATCAGTCAAGTACTACGGTTTAGAGTTTTAAAACAGGGAAATAAAAAGAAAGATTTGTTTGGACGTGTTATTGAATGAGAGATCAGCGTCATCTGTGAATGATAAATAATGATAAATGGTATTCATTTTGCCAATACGTTTAAAAAAAAACACTTTTACATGTAATTTTTAGTGTTCCGTACCTCAAAAAGAAAGAAAACGGAACCCTTATAGGATCACTTTTTTGGCCGTTTGTTTGTCTGTCTGTCTGCATATCAAGATCCTTTGTTTCGGGAACGCGTGAAGGTATTAAGATGAAATTAAAATTATATACTCAGGTCTGCGGTCTCTAGAAGCTGTGAAAAAAAAAACGAAAATAAAAGATATGCGGCCGTTTATGTCGCTGAAAACGTATATTTCAACATTCTCAAGGGAATCAATTCAGAATCCTAAAATTTGGCATTAAGCAAAGTAAAAAAAAAATGCGATTCGGAAAGATTCCAGTCGGGAATTGTACTATTTACATACGTAAGTTTATACGGAACCCTCAGTGAACGAGTCCGGCTCGCACATGCCCAGTTTTTTTCCGCCAGTTTAAAGGAGGTTGGTGTTTCCTAGCTGAATACTCTGAGGTCTTCTTGAGAAGAGACTTTGACTCTGGGTCAAAGTCTAAAGTCCTTACAGCAAATATTTAATGATCAAATCACATGAGAATCATGGAGAATAGTGTCTGAGATGATTTTTGGGGAAAGAACTATACAGATTTCAGTGGACCTGTCCAATCAGTGCTGGGATTTGCTAGTATTCGTAAAACTACTCTTAGGACTTCTGAGGAGCTCAACGACTTGACGAACTCAACTCCTCAATTTCTTCGCGCGTTACCATCCGTAACGAGGAATCGATGGATCGATTGGTGGTACCAGGTAAAGTAGAGTGTAAAAGATCTCGTGGGCGCTCTCCAACAGAGTGGACGGATCTCATCAAATCTGTGCCACATAAGTATAGAATACACCCAGTTCCCACTTGTGAGACTCAAACTTCCTCTGTATCGTCTGGACCGAGCCCGAGTCGTCGATGGTGTGTAGGGTTCCACACGCACCTCAATGAGATGCTTGCAAGATTGTAGGGGCATAACGGGGCCGAAGCCTTGACTTCCGGAAGGGAAACCTGAGTTCATGGAATGCAAGGCAAAGAAAGAACATAGATGTGGTTTTCGTCAGTAAAATTCTAACACTCCTGCTCTGTCTCAGAGCGGGAGAAGTCGTTGGATGACTTCCTACCTTTAAAAACACCATTATGTCGAGTTTTGATCTCCTAGGTTAAGCCACGCTTGCCGAGATCAGTCTGTGGATGGTCGACCTTAATTATTATTTATATTAGCCATGACCTCCTTTACAAAAAGAACATTTATGAAAACTTTTAATAACTTAGAAACACCATTTTATCGAGCACGACATAATACAAGTTAAATTCATATCCCATATTTTATAACGTCCAAATTATCCTACAATATACAATCTACAAACGAGGTTGAAGAAACCTTGCCAGAAATTCCCCTCATACATTTTATGCTGCACTTAATAATTTTCAATGAGGAGAAAATATTATAACAATTTAAGCTCTTCATAAATTAAATAACACTAAGAGTGGCCGTATAAATTGTGCGGTCTAGCACGAACATGTCCAAAACTATGCCAAATATTAGTAAATTATTCGGGATAACACGCTAGCTGAACATTTTAAAATTTATTTTTTGATAGATGGGGATAAAGTGCTTTTTAAGGAGAAATACGAGTAGCTTAGTAAATAAAGCATGCTCTATTAGACTGTAGGATTATTGGAAAGAATTACTGTGATCCTGGAACGCAAAACGCAACAGAATTATTTGTTGATTTCTCGCCTAAAAAAAAAAAACGGTGTATGCTACAGACTACGCGATAGGAAGAATTTTCAATTATAATGGCGAAGTTAATAACAAGAACAAAATAACAACTCTATTACAATATCATAACTGAAATAATTGTGGATAAATTAATCAGTCATGGATCTTCTAACATCCAGGGCTGCGGATTGTACGAAGGAATTATCGTAGCCCTTGCAAAAAAGGGCAACTGAAGGAATACTGTGGATTTTAGTCAGTAAAACTCTGACACTCCTTTCTGATCCACCCAGAGTGGGAAAAGACATTTGATGATTTGCCGCGTAATAAAAAAGAATCTTCTAACAATGTCTATTCTATAATATTATAAAAAGGTTAAATTTGTAAGTTTTTGTGTACGCGTGGGTAATATCAATAACTACAGAACCATTTTTTTTTTAATTATACATAAATTCGCGTTTGACCACTATCTCATCTGATGATGTGGCTGACGTTGGAGCACACTTACCTAGAAGTAACCTATTCACTCTTGACTTAAAGACCCCTAAGTTGTAGCTATCAGGAAACACAGACTCCGGCAGAGAATTCCACTTCTTAGCTGAACGCACAATAAAAGTGTTCCTAAAGCGCATTGTACGTATTGGTAGGATGAAATTCTGAAAATTCTTTTTCACCAGTAGAATGCTACTTTATCACTACCATAGACTATGCATTTTCGACGTCCACGCGGGTAAAACCACTGACAGAGGCATCTTTATTTACCTATATAAAATAGATTGAAAGATATCTTCTGTTTTCGATTCTATAAAAATGCCATCAGTTTATCTATGAGATCCCCACCCGATTAAAGTTTCGCAATATTGAAACTGAAAATGCTCTTCCACACAAATAATTGCACCCAATTCTTTTATTTAAAACAAAGAGTAACAAATGCAATATACAATTGAGCACAAAACAAATGGATACAAAGTGCTCGCACGTTGAATAAGCCACAATAACTAAGAAGTGTAGATGCTGGAATGTCTAGCTATGACCGATATCAAATATTTGTTGGCCATGCCTGATGCCGACATGCAATGTACTGGAGCTGCGATGAACGTAATATGGATAGGACCTCAAAATATTGTTTCTTTAGTTGCCTTTGCGTTCACAGGTAAATTTTTCAAAAGTCGACCCATGGCCCTAGTTGGCTTGGGTCCTCCTGGGCCCCTACGACGATTTGCTTACAACTTTTTAAAACGCCCATGGAAAACTACGCACCATGGACGACTCAGGCTCGATTTGGACAGTCGGACGGCGTGCTACCCATTGCTCAGCAGCTGCAAGCCCGTACCTACGTTGGCTGGTAGTCGAAGTCGGGGATTCAGCGGCTGGGGAGTTTTTTTTTTTTTTTTTTATGGTAGGTAAAATCATCCAATGACAAATCCCGCCCTTGGGCGGAGCGGGAAGTAGTGTCAGACTCTTACTGACTAAAAACTTACCCCGTTCCTTCGTAGCCTATCGTGCCGGGGCCGAGCATTCCTTTCGGAACTAACCCATGACCCCAGTAGGCTTCGACCCTGCCTGCCTGCAGTTAGCAGGCTGGGCCTCTTCGGTGTGCTGACAGCTCCTTGAGGCGCGCGGGAACAGAACGCGCCGTCGACGACTTGGGCTCGGTCCGGTCGGTTACCGGACGATCGGACAGCGTGCTACCCATTGCACGCCGTCCGCAAGCCCGCGCCTACGGTGGCCGGAAATCGGGATCGGAATCCCGGCGGCGGCTGGGGCGAGCGCCCCGTTGCCTCTGCCTGATGCGGTCGGCCTCCTCCTTTGCTAGCATTACTGCTTCGCAGAAGGAGGCGACCGCCTGCCATCCCTCCTCACTACGGACCATGGCCTGAACCAAGGCCCGGCGAGAGAGATCGCTGCCGCCGATCGCCCTCACGAGGACACGGCGATGCTCCGCCCAGGCAGGGCACATCTCTACAGTGTGCTCCACCGTGTCCTCCGGATGTTCCGCACAGTGGCGGCACCCGGGCGAATCCTCCGCACGAATCCGGAACAGGTACTTAGCGAACTTTCCGTGTTCGGTAAGCACCTGCGTCGTGCGGAAGTTGAGAACGCCGTGAGGTCTTTCCAGCCACGCCCCAAGGATGGGCCTTATCGCCCCAATTGTGGCGCGCCCCGAACGAGGTTGCGATAGTCGCTGAAGCGGCTGGGGAGTGAAGATATCCGTTCTCTAACACGTGAAAGTTTCTCCATCGTTTCAACATTACTGACTAGACTTCGCAGAAAGAGGCGACCGCTACTAATTCCCCCTCGCTTCAGACCATACCCTGTACCAGGGCCCAGCGCCAGAGATCACAGCCGCTGCTCGCCCCCACGAGGACACGGCAGTGCCCCACCCAAGCAGGGCACATGATGGTGACACCCGGGCATTTTTTCCGTCTGAATCATGTGTATAAAGCTCTTGAAGTTACCATATCTGATGAGAATCTGCGTCTGTTTTAAAGATATATCACAACAAAGACGCTTTTATCGCTCAAATATTTTGCCCCTTTTAGGCCGAAATCAAAAGTCCAGTCGAAACCAAATGTCGTGTCTGACAATGACATTAAAATTCAAACTCTAACACAGCCAATATTGGCGGAACATCCACACAAAGCTAACACTGACGGCGTTCAGTATTCTGAAAATGTAAAACAAGCTATTTGTTGTAAATGTTTCAGTGAAGCACGAGGTGCGCCGCTGAATTTCACTTATTCACTCTTTTCATAAAGGCCTGTGCATTTTGTGCTGAAAACTTTGTGCAGGGGATTCGCTGGAAGGCAATTGAAAATGGTGCAGTTATTTCGGATAGCCACCACGGTTGAGTACAGTTTTCTGGCGATGAATGAGCCACACTGATTGGATATAAAAACGAAATATGGTGGTCAAATAACAGTAAACATACCAGTCATGCATTAAAGTAAATACTTTGACAGGTTTTCAGAATGGAGTGGAGTTTGAAGGATACTTGGTTTTGAATACTTAATTTAGAAAGCGGGAGTTTGATTTTGAATATTCATGGCGTTCTAATGCATTTTGATTTATATAATTTTATGCCTAATTCACGAGATCGTAGAGTACTGCCGTCAAACTGAAATGCAGTTTAGCAGAAGTTATGTTTTAAATTGCTATATAAAAAAATGTAAATATAATAATAATATATAATATTTCTCAAAATTCACATAATGCCATCTAATTTCAAACTAAGCAGAGCTTGTGCTAAGAGTACTAGACAACTGATAAACATACATATATATTTCTAAATACATACTTATTATAGATAAATTACACCCAGACACAGAACAAATGATCGTACTCAATACACAAACATTTGTTCTGGGTGGAAATCGAACCCACGACCTCCGGCATAGCAGTCAGGGCCACTGACTAGACCGACAGGCCAATCAAAATATTATAAAGGCTACACCTAGTAAATAGATAAAAATACAACGTTAGGTTCAATTGCTACATTCTACGGATCGTAGACCTTGTGCAAGGCAGCGTATACAGAAGCAAAGTCAGATGAATTTATAGTTTCATAATGTTGTACTACTGCAGTGTGATACGAACAAAATTTTGGTCGATTTTTCTCATTCACAACATTTTGATGTCGTTAAAAACCTGGATAAAGGTGATATCACACTGACTACATAATATTTATTATTAAAACTATCTTCTGCCAGCGGCTCTGTTCGCGTCAAAGTAAATTTCTCCATACAAACTTTCAACCCCCGTTTCACCCCCTTAGGTTTTTTTTTGGTAGCTAAAATCATCCAACGACAAATCCCGCCCTTAGGCGAGGCGAGGTGGTGGAGTTTCATAAAATCCGTTCTAGGCTGATGTCTACACCCTATAAGACACCTACCTGCCAAATTTTAATTTTGTAGGTGTTAGCTTCTGCGATTTCGTGATTAATCCGTGAGTGGTATTTCGCTTAATATACAATATGTCCGGGCGCCGATAATGCGACAGTAAATTAAGCTGTGAATTCGAATATATTCAGTAGTTTAGTCACAAGACACTATTTTTCATTTTCATCATTTTCTACACGATGTTCACGATTTTAAAAAAAAACTTCTTTGGCAACAGAAAAAAATCTTGTATTGCAATTATGGTTCGTTATTAATCACCAGTTCACAAAAAAAAAATGACCTTTGAAGAAGACATATGTTATTTAGGTATATAGGCTATGTATGGTAGTTATTTTTTTTTTTTAGTAGCACGTCACAGTTCTGAGAATCAGAATAAAAAAGTCTTAAAATATTATAAAGTTTATTACCCGAAGTTGCCGCCTTAAATCCAACCAAAAATAGTTTTGGTAACGCTTTTTTTCTCCATTAATTAAATTTTAAAACTTTTTATTTGACTGTACTTAACAGTGTATGTCCGAATCGTCGGTGAAAAAATATTTAAAAATTAAGTGGCAATTCGAACACTGAAACCGTTAAATTTTGATCGTTTTAATCCCGTGCAGAGTGGATTCGGGACATGAAACACTATCGATTTGTAAGGAGAAAATTAAAAAATAAAGTACTTTTTTTGAAACTCGAATTAATTTACGCATGTACGAAATTAATTTCTTTAACAAAATCTACCAACCGACTGAAAACGCCTGCAGTTAAAAAAACCTTTTCGAGTAGCAGGCAGGTTTGGATGTGTGTTGTTGTGCCAATTTCTCTTTTATATATAACTGAAGAAACATCTTTTGTTCCTACCTCAAAAAAGACTGTTGTTCTCTTAAAATCCAAACATCAAGAGAAATCTAATTTTTTTTTTGACTGCCAAACTCACTGCGATTCTTTCAAAGCGTAACGGTTCAACTAATTGTCAAATTGGATTCCGTACTTATTGACTTAACCGATTTTTCAACACACTTACTTTCCGCTCTTATCCTACCGCTTTTAGGCACGCAATGGCCTTTTTTTCGCACTAGTGCAGAAAATTTTACGTACTTGCTCCCGCCGCAATTTTATTGTAATAAAATGGTTTATCGTAACAAGCTAGGTACGCATCAACCCTCACGAGGTGCGGGTCAACCCCCACGAGTCGTTAGTGTGTTGAAAAACGTCGTTTGAAACACTTGCAAATTTGTCACAGCAGCCTTCGGCTCCTTAACACACTCACTTACGGCTCGTGCGGATTTCAACTCGGTCGCAATTACAGACTTTTTGCAATTGTATCAAAATGTACCATTTTACTAACTCGAACCGCTCTTATCCAAAGCGGTAGCACTTTACTATTTTTGGGCACACAATTTACTATTTTTGCACTAGTGCGGAAAAGTGCACAAGCGCGCTCCTGCTAAAATTGTATTTATCGTATCAGGCTGGGTGCTAAGTGACCCTCACCGGTTGTGCATCAACCCTCATTTATTAATAATTATACGTCGTTTGATACACATGGCACAGCAGCACTCGGTTCCATAAAACGCTCACCTGCGGCTCGGGAAAATTCGTCCTTGGTTGCAATGACAAACTGCCTGCACTTGTATCAAAATGCATTATTTTCAGCAATTAAATATCCAGTTTTCTTAACAGTTAGTGTGTCTCTAACTTTATAGTGACGTAAGTCAAGTAAGCAAGCTCCATATAGCTGCCAAGATGAATGCCCCACAGTTATGAAATAATAATCCCGCTGCCTCTACCTTTATTTGTTTCACATTTTAGACATTTTTGCTCGAAACGGGTAAGGTATTGTACCCGAGTGGATATTGCAAACAGTAAGCATTAAATAATGGAATATTATGTGTCACAGAAAGATCAGTTTTGCAAGTAAGTCAAAGAAAGATAAAGTCTAGCTCTATCCGCCTTCTTCCAAAACGCGATCTAAAATAGTACCGGGATTATTCTAGGTTTAATACCAATTCAACGCGATCTAAATGTATTTCTGGGACTATTACTAGGTTTAATGCCAATTAAATCTAGTAATAGTCCTGGAACTATTTTAGATCGCATTTTGTAATAAGGTGGTTAAAGTTGTACCTTGTATTTATTGCAAAGTACGCTTTGCCAACATAACGAATGAAAAATTTGAAAGTTTTTCAATGGAAATATATAATAGGTTTAAAAAATCAAAAATACCCCTGACTTTGACCTCTGAGTTTGTTTCGGTGTTTCTTCTCACGGTAGTCAGCTAGGAAACACCGGCCTCATTTAGTTTAAACTGACGAAAAAATTGGCGTGTAAAAGTGTTATTTGCAAAATAAATATCATTTATCATTATTATTTACCAAAAAAATAAAATATGTTTTTCACAAACCCAATATGGGTACTTATAAATTGTCAGAAGCTAGTGTACGGTTTCAAAATACCGTTACCTCTGGAGAGGCAAGAAATTACGTCGTTACTCCTAAAAAAAAATACTTTTTACAATATTTCCATACTTACACAATATTAATTGGTATGAGAATTAAGACAGTGTAAAGATAGACATAGTCTGTCAACAAAGTACAATAATAAACCGATCAAGTGCTACTTAGATACCGAGGGTTCTGTACAAATTTACTTGTTTTTATGTATAACATTATTTTTAGTCTAGGAGAAACCTGAATATATTTTTTTCAGAATCAGTAACTGATTTTTTTTCCAATTATCCTTACACTATGTTAGATTTTTTCTCATAAATATTTAAATAACGTCTCAAGTTGGACACCAACGATACTACGTACAATACAGGTCACGACAGGTCATAGTGGGCATTAGGAACCAGCGCACAGCAAGGTGCGGTAGCAAATTAACCCTTTATTCACTCGAATGGCCCGATGACCATATGTTTGCGTGGACAATCAGGTAACATAACAAGGTCATAACTTTGTGATTTTTCATGATACAGTTATAAAATTTTGTACATAGATTCTTTGCATAAAAATATTAGATCCGTGTTTCGGGTTTCGCATATAATAAAAATAAAATTGTACCTATAGCTCGATTCTCGAATCGAGTCCGAAGGTTTTTCTGAACTTCACAGTTCTCAAACTTTTTCCATTACTTGTGCAATGAAACCTTGCTTCCTTTCAACGCTATATAGGTTTTGATTTTTTTACAAATGTTAAAAGATGTACCATAAAAGGACCTTAAATAGGCTTATCTTTAAACTAATTGGAAAGAAATAAAAATATTTTATTTGGCACACATCATTCATCACACACAAAGTAGAAATAAGATGTAGAAAGAAACTTGAGATTATATATAAATGCCGGTAGTTCCCTGACGCTGGTTTTCAACTGAACCTTATTGCGAGTCTACGATCGAAAACTGGTTTTAGTTTTTAGTGTGAGTTGTAGGGTACATAATTATATATTATATAATGTTCATTTCAGGCAAATAATAAATAAATAGGTGTTCAGTGTACAAAATGCGAGTACTTCAAATAAGTCAATCTAGTCGAGCATCATTCAACTTAAAAATATGTTTTTTCACTGCTCAGGAATAGCAGACTTTAGTCTTTGTTATAATTTCCGCTTAATACATTGTCATGTTCTTAAGAAAGTGTCCAGACAAGTGTGCAGAAGATGGACAGATGGCCAGACGACCAAACGGACAACAAAGTGATAGGATCACTAAGGGTTCTGTTTTTCTCGACTGTGATCATCATCATCATCAGCCTTTTATGTTCCCACTGCTGGGACATAGGCCTCCTCTTTGAGAGAGGGAATGGTCCACCACCACGCGGGCCCAGTGCGGGTTGGTGAATGTCACATTTCTTCGAATTTTTGGTTCTAGGACATGCCGGTTTCCTCACGATGTTTTCCTTCACCGTTTTTGAGCTCGACTGTGAGACGGAACCCTAAAAAAGAATACTTAGCAACACAGGTCACGCACTTATCCTCGTGAGGCAGACCATGGCGGATGCAAGATAATTAGATGAGATTGAAGAAAAATGAATCCAATCGATTTCTGTTATCGCCAAGTACTGTCCTATAGTTACGAGTACCTAGAGAAAGACTGCCGCACTGACGTCCAAATTACGATCTTCCGAACTGAGAAAAAATCGAAGACCGTAGAAAATGTACACCGGATTATAATATAAATTGGTATGTAGGTATTTCATTTTAATGTAATTGACCACCATTTTTACCCGACTGCGCCAGAAGGAGGGTTATGTTTTTCGAGAGTATGTATGTATGGATGTATAATTGTTTGGCACGCTCTGCAGCCTGAACGGCTCGATGGATTTAAGCTTGAGAGGTGTCGTTAGATTCGTAATTACTTTGAAAGTGATATCGTAATAAAATAAAACTAAAAAAAATAAAAAACGGTAATTTAAAAAACTAAAAAACCCGACTGCTTTTCTGAGCATTCATGAAAAAGCCCTAAAACAAGAAAGTCGTTGTACCCGATTGCACTTAACTATATAATATTTTAAATACTGGCAGTCGGGACCCATTCTAAAAAGTCAGCCGTCTAGTCAATAGATTGGAGTAATCTTCAATGTAATAGCACATACCTAATGTGCTCTCAATTCTAGAATGGGTCCCGACTGCCAGTATTTAAAATATTATATGTATAGATAAGTGCAATCGGGTACAACGACTTTCTTGTTTTAAGGCTTTTTCATGAATGCTCAGAAAATCAGTCGAGTTTTTTAGTTTTTTAAATTACCGTTTTTACAGGCTTTTTTTTTTTGTTTCATCTGACCGATGTTTGCCTGTGATCAAATCTTGCACATTAAATTTGGTCCACTTCCCAGTAACCGATTAAGCTGCAATTTTGTAGGCATGTGTAAATCACGTGACAATGCAATATTCTGATGACATGGAGCTGATCTGATGATGGAGCTAGAAGGTGGCCATAGGATTTCGGTCATAAACGACACAACCCCTTCGAGTTTGGGCTCGTTTGATGTGTATTGACAAGTATTCACGTGCTATATGGTAACCAGGGTCTGATGATGGAACTGGAAGATGGGCATAAAAACTCGATAATTAGCGCAATAAGATCAACACATCGTGTTTGAACTTTTTGGAGTGGTCTTGATGAGTATTAATTCTCTAAGTATAAACCGCGCTATAAAAGTTTGCTATGAAAAAAATATTTTCATTGAAAACTTGTTGTTAACTTTATTGGAAAGTAAACGCCGTGATGTAGCTTTGCAATCTCAATACCGAAACTTGTTACGCATAGGTTTGTTTTTTTTTTTCATGGTAGGTAAAAACATCCAATGACAAATCCCGCCCTTGGGTGGGGCGGGAAATAGTGTCAGACTCTTACTAACTAAAAACCTACCCTGTTCCATTCATTGCCTTTGTCCCAGGGCCCCGGGTGACATTTTCACATAACCTTTGGCCCCAGTAGGCTTCGGCCCTGCTGGGCCCCTACAGTTTGCTGACAACTCCTTGAGGCGCGCGGGAACAGTACGCGCCGTAAACGACTTGAGCTCGGACCGGTCTGTTACCGGACGGACGGACAGCGAGCTACCCATTGCCCACCGTCCGCGAGCCCGCGCCTACGGTGGCCGGAAATCGGGATCGGAATCCCGGCGGCGGATGCGGTCGGCCTCCTCCTTTGCTGGCATTACTGCTTCGCAGAAGTAGGCGACCACCTGCCACTCCTCCTCGCTCCGGAGCATGGCTTGAACCAACCAACCAACCAAGAACTTGTTACGCACAGCTGGATAGAAGACTGTTCTGTTGAGGAACAGTGTTTTTGGTATGGCACCGGCTATTTTAACCATATTCTTAATTCCATAACAGAGGAACCATTAACAATGTTCAAAAAGAAACTAACTGCACTTTTATTAAGTAAGTGCTAACTAAAATATAGCGTCAAAAAACTCCTCCGCATCGCTGTCAACTAGAAGCGTGCCCAAAAGGCTGGCGGCATTGCCACGTTGTATGGCAATGCTTAATCTCTGACCGAGGTAAAAGCCAGCCCTTGGATCACGCGTTATGACATGATGATGTTAAGTATTTATGTTTTTGTGTAATGTATATAAGGTATTAGTATTAAGTGCTATACCCTGTATCGAATTTTCTAGCAGATAAATTTTAATAATGAATCAATCTTGTATGTTTGGATAGACTTGAATCAATTTTTGCATGAAAAAATTGTAGAAAATTTAAGGATACTTGTATACTATTTTTGTCAATATAACTTCAATATTGTAATTACCAGCATTCTGAGCAAATAAATCAATATTCTATTCTATAATTAGCAAAGTTTTTGAAAAAATTGTCTACAATAGCATATATCCAGTCATCTCAAACGGAATAGGCCAGAACCAACACGGATTCGTTAAGAGACGGTCCACAACATCTAACTTGGCCACGTTTTGTAACTATGTATTGCATAATATGGAAGCCGGTGGCCAAGTGGACGTGATTTACACGGATTTCGAAAAAGCATTCGATCGTGTGGATCACATGATCTTACTGGCTAAGCTACAAAGGCTTGGGATCCATGGGGATTTACTGAGATGGATCAAGTCATACTTATCGAACCGATCGCAAGCAGTGGTTATGGGAGGTTTTAAATCTGACTTCGTAAATATCCCCTCCGGTGTACCCCAGGGATCTTTGTTGGGTCCTCTTTTTTACTGCGCTTACCTATGTGACATTCAGGCTTGTTTCAAATTCGCTAAACATCTCATGTATGCCGATGACATGAAAATATACATGTGTGTAAAATCCAGACTTGATTGTGAACTGATACAGCGCGATCTTGATGCATTATTCAGGTATTATCAACAAAACAATATCACTGTCAATGTCTCGAAATGTCAATGCATTAGTTTCAGCCGTTCCAAAAGCCCAACTAAATTTCCCTATGCATTCAATCATAATTTGATCGAAAGAGTCGATGTAGTGAGAGATCTTGGTACTATGCTAGATTCTAAATTACTCTTTGACCAACATATTGACACCATCACCAATAGAGCCTCTCGCAACCTTGGTTTCGTAATGCGTATTAGTAAGCCATTTAGGAATTGCCATACTCTAAAGATTTTATACTTTGCTTATGTGCGCAGCATATTGGAGTACTGCAGCCCAATCTGGTCACCCCAATATGAGGTATATACAAAAAGAATAGAAAGTCTACAAAAAAAGTTTGTCAAATTCCTAAACTTCAAATCCCGTAGACGTCATGATTCCTATGCCCTAGACTGCAAACACTACAATATACTCCCCCTTGTGGATAGGCGTAAGTTGCTGGACATGCTTTTTCTCTTTGATATCCTACGGGGTCACTTGGATAGCATTGATCTGCTATCATGTATACATTTCTGTACCCCTAAAACGCGTACCAGACATACAAAATTATTCAGTATCCCTGGCTGCCGTACTAAATACGGGAGAAACGCTGTAATGACCCGACTGCCTCGCATATACTCTGACTATTTCGAAAATGTCGATATATTTCATTTGTCCAAACAATCATACTGTAAACAAGTCAAGCAGATTTTGTTTAGTAAGCAAATTGTACCGTAACTCAATTCGTTTTCAATAACTATAAATTAAATATAAGTATTTCAGTATATAATAGTAATCCGTATATAATCTTATTATTGGGTGTAAACTGAAACTGAATCTTGCTGTTTAGAGTTCTCGACATAATATTTTGTTCTCCTCGTAACTGAATTGATATAATTATATATATAATATAATATTGTATACCTTAACCTTTTAATGTTTGATTACACTACTTTCTGGTTAACTTAGTTCTGTAAATGCCGTGAAACTCTATAATTGGTTTAAGTGATGATTGTCATCATCTCGCTATCGGTGTGCAGCGTGTGCAGATCTCACTTTTACATGCTAGTAATCTTTCGCGCAACTGCATTGGGATGTACACTGATAGGGTGGTGTGTACTCTTAACTCATGTACCTTAATTAATAAGCTGTTGAGTTTCCTAATAAATAAATAAATAAATAAATTATTGTGTGCGACGATTAAATAAAAATAAGAAAGCCTTATATTTCTCTACAAAATTAAACTTATTTCTAATTTTATCTGAGAGTGTTATATTTAATCTTAATCCTTATATTTATAGAAATATAGATTTTGCTATCGAAGGTGAAGGCCTTCTCTAGAGATTTCCAAGTTTCCTTGTTCTTCTATCACCATCCTCTGTAGCCTACAAGATTCGTGCGGAGACGACGCTCGGGTGTCGCCACTGTGCGGACCGCCCGGTGGACACGGTGGAGCACACAGTTGAGGTGTGCCCTGCTTGGGAAGAGCATCGCCATGTCCTCGTGGGGGCGATCGGCGGCGATCTCTCGCGCCGGGGCTTGGTTCAAGCCATGCTCCGGAGCGAGGAGGAGTGGCAGGCGGTCGCCTCCTTTTGCGAAGCAGTAATGCTAGCAAAGGAGGAGGCCGACCGCATTAGGCAAAGGCGCACACGCCGCCGCCGCCGCCGGGTTTCCGATCCCGATTTCCGGCCACCGTAGGCGCGGGCTCGCGGACGGTGGGCAATGGGTAGCTCGCTGTCCGTCCGTCCGATAACAGACCAGTCCGAGCTCAGGTCGTCTACGGCGCGCACTGTTCCTGCGCGTCTCAAGGAGTTGTCAGCAAACTGTAGGGGTCCAGCAGGGCCGAAGCCTACTGGGGCCAAAGGTTATGCGAGAGTGTCACCACGGGCCCCGAGTCAAAGGCAAGGAACGGAAAGGTAGGTTTTTAGTCAGTAAAAGTCTGACACTATTTCCCGCCCCACCCAAGGGCAGGATTTGTCATTGGATGATTTTACATACCAAAAAAAAAAAAAAAAATCCTCTGTAGCCAGCCACTTGTATAATATCGTCAGTCCACCGGGCAGCTGTTCTGCCTCTCTTCGACGATTATCCATGAATTATTGATATCCATACCTCAAAGAGAAAAAGTAGAACTCTTATTAAATACAAAAAAAAATATTTTTTTTTTTTTTTTTTTATATTTTATAAACTAGCTTTTTCTCTTTGTAATATTAAGCAAGACTATCGCGTAAATTTTGGTATTTTTAAGGTCACGTACCCCAAAGGGAAAAAACGGAACCCTTATAGGATCACTTTATTGTCCGTCTGTCTGTATGTCTGTCTGTCAAGAACCTTTATCTCGGGAACGCGTGGAGATATCGAGTTGAAATTTAAACCATATACTGAGATCGTGGTCTCTTAATGCTGTTGAAAAATCAAACTTCTAAGTTAAAGACCGATTATGATGCAAAAAACGAATATGTCGAAAAAGAATCGAAATTCATAGGGTACTTCCCGTTGGCCTAGAATCCTGCAATTTAGCATGAAGCATGGTCTCATAGCACAAATATATGGGAAAAAATCTGAAAACTTAAAAATTTGTGGTTACGACACAAAAAAAAACGTTTCGAAAAAATCTTCAAAACTTGATTCGAGAATTGAATTTTTACTAATTTGGTTGGTACAGAACCATCATTGGGCGTGTTCGACACGCACTGGGCCAGTTTTTTAAAAAAGGAAAAGATGCTGGACAGAAAAAAATACTCCTGTATCGTGAGTGTGCTCACAAACTTATAAACTCACATACATAAAAACACTAAAATCCGGAACAGCTATCTATACTATCTTTCACAACTATCACACAACGCTGCAACGCCTTTAGTCCCAAACTAAGCAGAGCTTGTGTTATGGGTACTAGACAACTAATAAACATACTTATATATTTCTAAATACATACATATTATAGATAAATTACACCCAAACACAGAACAAATGCTCGTGCTCATCACACAAACATTTGTCCTGAGTGGTTATCGAACCCACGACCTCGGGCATAGCAGTTAAGTCCGCTAACCACTAGACCAACAGGCCAGTCATCATAAGCCATGTCTGTAGAACATACAGAATAGAATAGAATAGAATAAAACTTTATTGTACACCAAAAAGTTACACAAACTGTACATAAATCTAAATGTAACCCACGTCACGCAGTCCAGCAGCTAATCGCTCATCCACTGCACTAACCGTGCCGGAAACTCGGCTGACTATCGATGAGAACTTTCATAGAGGTCTACTTTATTTTATTTTTATTTTTCAAGAAATATAATATGACCTGTTTGCTCGTTAAAGCGCTTTTTTTTACTTAGATTATGTTTGCTGACGGTATCTTCGTTAGGCTTCAAAGGGAGAGTTAGCAAATATGATTAAATTCGCTCGACATTTATGAAAAAAAAAAATTGACCTTTAAAAATTAGAGAAAAATTTCGATCTTGTTTCTATAAAATGGTGTGATTTTTAACATTTTACTCAAAGCAATCTATGAAATTTTTTGTGTTATATAAAGCTGAGGGGTGCAATCTATGATATTTTACACACTAAACTCTGGAAGTAGCGAATCCAATTGAAAAAATATTTTAGTGAACGATTGCCCATTTATCGAGGAAGGCTATATAATAATAATAATATTATACTATTTTTTAATGTTTTCTTTTTTGTAAGTTTTTAAAAAAAATATTTAAAAATGTAATTAGTAAGTGTATAAAGTAAATAAACGAAATAATAATATAATAAAGTAAGGACTTTCCCCACCCTCTCTCAGTTTTCATTAAATTTACTAAAAAAATGCCGTCATTTAAGTTTAGGAAGAGATATCTACCTAATAATTTATTTAAAACCTAAAAAAATACTGGTGCTGAGAGAAAAATACTCCATATTTTTATAATACAAATCCATCCAGTCGACCTTCTTCTGTACAAATAGTCATAACACAAGCGAAAGAAGTACAAGTATATTTTATTTAAAAACCTCTCGACATCTAAAACTAGCTTTCAGTCAACAATTTCGCGAATCATACCTGCCGTTAGCAAGACAGAATTCGCAATAACAGTACATTTTTCGTAAAGCGAAAAAGAGAATATTTTTTGGAGCTGCCTTCGCAGTTTTTAAAATTCCCTCTGCGTCAAAGATTGCATTTTTTAACAGCTACTCAAACAGAAGTGCAGTGGGAATGTAACTGAAAACTGTTTAATTTTTTTAGGGTTACGTATCTCGAAAGGAAAAACGAATCCTGATAAGATCAGTTCATTGTCCCTCTATCAAATACGTAGGTCTATGGTCCCTCGAAGCTCTTCAGAAAATTAAATTTCTAAGTCAACGCAATAAACACAAATTTTCAAAATGTGTGTGAAAATATTTGGTTATAGCAAGCTTTTATAGCGCGGTTTATACATATAATTAATACTCGATCCCAAACTCGATGTGGTTGTGTCATTTTATTGCGGAGTTCCTATGGCCACCTTGCAGCTCCATCATCAGACCCTGACTACCATATACGATCAAAGTACTCGTCAATACAAATCAAACGAACCCAAACTCGAAGGGGTTGCATTGTTTTATGACTGAGTTCCTATGGCCACCTTCCAGCTCCATCATCAGATCAGCTCCATGTCATCATAATATTACATTGTCACATGATTTACACATGCATGCAAAATTTCAGGTCAATCGGTAACCGGGAAGTGGATCAAATTTAATTTGCAAGATTTGATCACAAACATCTGGACAATTTATAGCTTGTAATAAAGCTTGTAAAAATACGGCCGTTAATGCCGCATATTTTGATAATACTAAGGAAATCAAAACATAAATTACTTCCCGTTGACCTAGAATCATGACATTTGACAAGCAATTAGCTTAAGTGAATGAGAAAAATTTAATGTGTTCTTAATTCTTTATTGTACACAAACCTTAATATTAATACAATTAATTGACAATTGATCTACAAAGGCGAGCTTAACTTTCGCGAACTTAGCTTTCTTTTGTTGTTTCAAGAATTTAAAAAATCAACTCAAACTACTAAATTTTTAATTTGTAAATGTCAAAAAATTTTATGTATAGGTATACCTTTATTTTCCAAACTTTTAAGGATCGTTGCGGGTACGCCGTCCGAATTTTTAATTGCGAAACCTGATTCTAAACTATGGAATTGAGTTTCTGAACGAAATGGTTTTCCAACTGCTAGTGATGTGTGCGTAGTCCAGTAAAGCCTGCTTGTTAGTTTTTTCGTGTTTTCATGTACCTACGGAAAACAAGGCGGCGGGGTGGCCTTAAACCCGCCCGTCTGGGCTGCATATGAACAACACGACCCCATAAAAATTGCAGTTATTGTGCATTTGAGAAACGGCTGATTCAATTGATGTATTAATTTTGTCATTCACTCGAATATTTCAAGAAATTTTACGAAAAGAAAATATTGTATTTGTCTCAATGCAGTTACATAACAAACAAGAGGTGATAAAAAAAAAGTAATAAAAGTGCGCTGCATTCTACTCGCAAGAATACAAAATTCTTTAAATTCATTTTGTGACAATGATTCAAATTGCAATAACTATTTACTTGAATTAAATAAATAAAGTAAGTCAAATATTAAAATGGTAATGTCAAACGTAATCCTCAGAAATAAATTCAGTCGTGGAGTAGTAAAAATTTATTTATTAAAAATTTTACTTTTTTTTTTAAAAAAAGTACTGCCCTACCACGGCCAACACAAAGAATATTATTAGATTCTCTTTTTCTCAACCGGTGATTTGCTGGGAGTCTAATTTCAAAAAGTCGTAGGTTTGTTTTAAAGAAATGGTAACAGGTTTAGTCTTTAAATTAAGGATTCTGAAGCCGTTCTGTGAACGTAGGTTGCATATTGCGTTTACATTTTTCTGTCATTTTTTTCAGTAGAGTTTCCCCAGAAAATTACTCCGTATCTCAAAATAGATACCACCTAACTATGAAAGGCAACAAGTACAGTATCACGATTGGCAAATTTGGGTAGTTTTAAAAGGGTAAAAGGGAAAGTATTACACACTTCTTTAACCTGCAGTTTCCACATATTATTAATCCTAAAAATTTTAACTGATATTCTTCCTATGTTTTTGTTTTAATCTTTGATAAGGGTGCGTCTCATACCATCTTATTTTGTATATTTTAATTTAAATAATGTTCACAAGATAAAATATACCAACTGATGATATAATTTCTTTACATATAACATTTGTAAAAATATTCTAAAACTTATTTCGTATAACGTTATTAGATATAACGTTTATTTAATCGAAAATCATTTGGTGTATTGTTTAATATTTGACATATTTTTTATCATAATAGAATAAAGACTAAATAAATTTATTAGAGATAACAAATTAGTTTTCGTTTGTGGGGACTTAAATATTACTTTACTAGTAAATTCACCGGAAAAATGTAAACTTCTCTCATTGTTTAGTTCGTTTTAATCTAAAATGTATTTTTTAAGAAGCAACAAGAATAACACCTACTTCAGCTTCATGCATAGATAATATATTTACTAATTGTAATATAAAAGACTCGTCCCTAATTAGTGGCGTGAGATCTGACCATACTGGTCAACTCATATTATTTTTCGAGTTAGTAAAAACGTTACAACTACATATATTTAACTGCAGGGTTTAGACCGCTTACTAAAAATAAATTAAATTATTCTATAATAAATACTTCATTTATTTCACAAATATGCAATTATATACATACATTATATAAAACACTAATTAAATAATATATATAATATACACTAAAAAATGGCGTCATAAAAACTCGTCCGCATTTTCTATAATAATGTAGTAGTCTCTCAACAGCCAATTTTGACTCACAAGACCCCAATATTAACTATGGTACATTATTTTCTACAGTATTTCAAGAATGTTATAGTTAAAAAAGTTCAAATCAATAATAAATCAAAATTTAATTAATGGGCTACTGCTGGAATAAGAAAAAGCAGAGATACTTTATATCAGCTATACTATGAAAAATTCTTGTCGTCTGATCTTAACATATATAACCACGTTAAAATCTATTCAAAGATATTCAAAAGAGTCTGCTCCCAAATCTAAATCAATAAATTGGAAATTTTAATAATATTAAAATAAAAGCTGTCCGGAAGGTGATAAACAAGGAAACTGGAAAGACGAGACGAGATCAGAATGATTTATTGCTAAAAATTGATAATAAAATCATTTCTGATAGGTCAAAAGTGGTTGAGAGGTTAGAAAACTTTTTCACCAACATCCCAATAGAAGTTACGAAATGTCTCCCTTCTGCATCTTTATTAACTGAATCTCTTTTAAAAGAACATTTTACTAAGGATAAACCAACCGTTGTTAAGGGGATGTGGAAGTTTAAAGTGAAAGACTTGATTGTTGTAAAGGCAAAGGGTGTTGATGTGGTCACATTTTAATTTAAATGATATTTTGCATGGCCATCGGTTTGGTTTCGCGAAAAGAAGGTCAACGACGGATGCAGGAGTGATACTAATCAGTCACATTTTGGAATCCTGGGAGAAGTCCCAGGATGCTATTGGCATATTATGTGGCCTCTCAAAAGCATTTGACTGCGTTGACCATAATACTCTGATCTGTAAATTACATCATTACGGAATTCGTGAAAGATCTTTTTTTTCCTATTCATCTTATAGGCAGCAAAAAATAACCATTAATAGGGCGACGTCCTTAGGGTCTTTAGTACCTAAAGACCGGTGTACCTCAGGGTTCAATTCTTAGCCCTTTCCTTTTTCTAGTTTATAATAATGACCTTCCTCACATGATGGCTAATTTATCCGATATAATTATTTTTGCTGTTGACACTTCCCTTATTTTTAACCCGCCAGCACTCGCACCTCTAGAAATCGCACGGTCACTCGCGTATAGAGCATTTTGCTTACGTATATGAATGTCATTAAATGCAAGTTTAACCAAAAATAGTATCATTTTACATTTTATTCAATAAAATACACTTTATTTATTGTAGAAAATACAGATTCAAAAAGTTTCCAAAGTGCGTCAGAAATGTTACCTGAAAATCGAAATGACGACTTTCATGCAGTAATTCGCAAGAAAGTAGCATCACTGATGCACAGAACGCGGGTCAGTGACAATAGCATCCTGAAAACAGTGGTTGAGAGTCCATACTCCCCTATTCTGAGGCATTATGTGGAGAGAATGGTTAGGTAGTTTACTGCTTGCTATATCGTTCTCTGCACATTTTGTCTCAGATATCTACACATATATATATATATATATACTATGTTTTTTCTTAACTAACAAAGTGGAACATACTGTTGTCTTTTCAAATAAAATTATTATTATTATTATTTATAAATCTATTTTTTAAATTAACAATTATAGGAACTAATGTCAGTCTTCTTAGGAAAAAAATTAACAAAAAAAATATGTTCATCTCTTCGATCCCGATCCATTTATAATAGAAATACATAATAATTTCCTATGTCGGTAATTTTAAACCATAATATTACATAAAAGTAGCAGTAAATCTGTCGATATGATAAAAAAAAAATGAAGTCATGAATAAAAAAGTACCTATGACGATACCCGCGCTATGAGCGAAACACCGCTTGATGGTACACGGCGCAACAAACCTCCTCGTAAGAGCGACTGGCGCACACTGGCGAGAAGTGAACTATATCCAGGGATTAGAGACGGAACAAAACTCAGCTATTGAATGAACGATGTCCGTATGCATAATTGTGACAAAATGGCGCGTGTTTTAAATAAACTGTGCATAAAATGCTCATAGCGCGAGTGCTCGCGGGTTTAAGTAGATAGAAAGGATGCGGATGTTTTGCATGTCAACGAAAGTCTGACTGTTCTTTCGAAATTGTTCACAGCTAATAACCTTCTATTAAATGCGAATAAAGATAAAGTAAATAAAGTTTTAACTACCGAATGTCCCTCAAGTTGGCGTCAGTCCCAGTCGTCAGTAATGGGCCATAAGACAAATAACATAAATATGTCTTTCAATGTCAAATTGTATGAAAATGAAAATGGTGCCTTTTTCAGAGGATGGGAAATCACTTATTACTCATTAATATTTTCTCGTGCTCTAGGGCGGAGCGGGAGGACGAGTTAGACTTTGCTGACTAAAACCACACCAATATTCTTTCAGTTGCGCTTTTCTAGGACCACGGGTTGCTCTTTAAGAAGTCAACCTATGGCTTCTATGGACTTCAGCCCTTTTGGGCCTCTTCTGTTTAGCTGGAGTCTCTTTGAAGCGCGCAGGGCGCATTACGATATTCTGTTGACGACTTGGGCTCGGTCCGGACAGCGAGCCACCCATGTGCTCATCCCCCGCAAGCCTACGCCTACAGTGGCTGGAGTAGGGGTCGGGGTCCGACGATTGTTCCTTCACGCATCCAGCCGCCTCCTTCGCAAGCATTACTGCTTTGCAGAAAGAGACGATTGCCGTACTACTCCTCCTCGCTCCGGACCGCCTGAACTTAAGGCCCGGCGCAAGAGGTCGAGACTTTTATCGACTCAGTTAGGCCTCGCGTTCCAGGTGACTCTTTCAACCCCATAGTCAGCGAAATGGTGATTTGGAAGCAGTTCACAGTCTTTACTAGTAGATAGAAATCTGTCAACCTGTCTTACTTAGTAGGGAACTGTACATGGTGTCATGGTGACAGAAGGGCAGACAGACAGACGGGCAAACAGCGGAATCTTAGTAATATGATCCGGTTTTACCGTTTGGGTACGGATCCCTAAAAAGAAACAATTACGCCCTATAGCTAATCTAGCTATAAAATCTGCAACAGTAAAATCTGTAAAAAATAAATTACGTATTAGTAATCGATTATGTAGGTATGTCATAATAAATAGCGTTTATTATTGGATACGAATATATGATACATAATGATATTGCGATGCCTCATTCGTTTAATTTACTCATTCGTTTGATTAACTTGAGGAGTTTTTGATAGAACCATACAAACAAAAATCAGTTGAAATGTTGAAATTTAAGAATGGTTTACTAAATTGAAAATACCATAAAATATAAAAGGACGAACAAAGTCATCGTTGTTTTAAGATAGTTAATGGCTAGTAGGTAGACCAAAGACTTCAAATCTTTAGTAAGGTAAGACCCGCAACATACCTCTGGACGTAAAATGCGTAGAACCTATGGATGTGGCAACAGTAGAGTGAGGCCTATTTCTAGCAGTCTTTCCGTCGAGATGATAACGCCCGCATTTTTTATGTGAAACATCAGAAACTATTGACACGTCATTGCAGTAAAACCGGCTCGAATGCCGTGACGGCAAACGGCATGATGCCCACACTACACTACTTCTCACGATTTCTGTATGTGCGTGTGCGTATAATAACATAGATCTGTGAGTCGAGTTTGGCACTAAAGTGTATGTTTTACATGTTTGTGAATGTTATATCCTGCAAGGAAAAAACCTACCTTCCACTTTTTTCTGTCCCAAGCTACATCAGGACAATAGTTTAGATAGAAGCCCAACTCGTCACGCCATCTCCTTCTCGGCCTGCCGCGTCGCTTGTTCCTGTTATTCGAGATCCGCGGTCAGTGGTTGCCTTTGCCCAATTTTGTTTCGACATGTGGCCTCTCCTTGAGAGGAGGCCCGAGTCCAGCACTGGGAACATTATTAGGCTGATGCTATGCTATGTGGGATATATTGCCAGCAGGAAGATGATGATGAGTTAGTGGGCATTTGACCGCATATATCGAAGGACAGGAACAATTTCCCTGCTGCAGTCTTCCCAACAAATTATAATTTTAGGTGTTTTCAAGGCTAAAGTGAATGGATTTAATAATATTATAACTGTTAAACAAGTACTACTAATCTTTTACAAAACTAACCCAATGATAAATAAAATATCTTGATACGTACCGTGCAAGATGATGTTTCAATTAATTTTTAATTTTTTTTAATTAGTTCCATTCAAAATCTTCATGGTGTAATCGGAACCGTTCGTATTTGGCGACCATGTTGGCAATACTGTGGCTCATATTTTGGGTAAGAAAATTAATAAATTTCTAATAAATATTAATCCTAGTTAATTAGTGACAGCGCGCCTTAAGGGCCCGCTAGGACCACGGGGATTTTCTGAAATGGAAACCCGTAGTCCTAGAACACAAAGAGCAACTGAAGGACAAGTGAGGTAACAGCAAAAGTTTGACACGCCTTCATGCTCTACCTAGGCCGGGAGGAGTCATTGCATGATTTCCCAACTTAACATTAAACCTAGTTAATTAGTAGATATATTTCGCTGATGGTGATGGACATTGGACCAGGTCATTGGACCTGGTGAGGGTTGCGGCAATCCAATGGTTACGAGACGCACAGGACCGTCATTGTGGCGGCTCAAGGGGGAGGCCTACGAGTATGTCCAACAGTGGACATCTTTCAGCTGAAAAAATGATGATGATGATGATATATCGCTGAGATGGGATTGATTAGGCTGTTGTCCTGATGGAATATGACGTCAATATGGATCCGTTTTTATTAATCAATGATGTTTCAATAAAGGCCTAATTTACCAATAAATCTAATCGCGATTATTTCAAACAAAACCCAGTTTGAGCGTCTAATCGAGACTATAGCTTCATTTTGCGTTTGACCGCTATGAATTGAATCTAGTTTACGCTAAACTCAGTTTCAATTCTTTTGTTTTCGCCCATGTTCGACACGGGTCTTTAAACTAAATTATGCTGAGCTCAGTTTAGTTGAACTAAGTTTTTATAGTGAATGATGAAATCAGCCCTAAACGGATTCAAGCACATACAGACCACAGCGTTTGAGAGATTGACCGTGGACCCAGAACGTAAAGAGTATCTAAAAGACAAAGGTGGGTTTTAGTCTATAAAAGTCTGACAAACCCTCTCGTTCCACCCTAAATCGAAAAAAGTCACTGGATGATGTCACACCTCAGAAGTGAAAAAGATAGACGGCCTAGTTATACATGATACTTTTACTTCGGTTACATGTTCACATGGAATATTTTTTCACTTACGATGGCACTTGTACAAGGCAGTTATGAGCTCATCTGTACAAGCCGTATCACACTACGTACGTATAGTAGCTGGGTCACGTGACATTCTAGAAGGATAAAGCTAGAACTACATTATACCGACGCACACGTATAACACACCTGATTTGTACGTAGAACTACGTCGCGTGGCGTGGATCAAGTGTAGCTCTACAAGTCTATTTTTCATGTATGGAGACCGACGCGCCCATATCGGCGTGTGTGGTCCACGTGTGCGCAGTGTAGTTCTGCTTTACGCCTGCTCTACTTAAACATCACCAGCTTATGACTCGTGAATGATAATACCGCAAAAGAGACTTATGTAATAAGAAGACATGATGTTCCAACCACATATAAATTAGAATCGGGCAAAAGGATTATGCTGATGTCTTGAATAAAGACCTTTTCATATGTAATTATTATTCGAGACACTTGGAGCCTGGTGGTCATTGAAATTATTTTTGAAGGCTTTTTATTTAAGGGTGGTATTATGGGTGGGACCTACACGCACAAAAAGTTTTGGGAACACATTCACTGTGCGTACAGTTAAGGCGTAGAATTCCATGCCGGAGTCTGTGTTGCCTGATAGGTAGGCATTGAATAGGTTTATTCTAGACAAGCGTGCCCCAACATCGATAACATCATTATTTACCGTCAGGTGAGATACTGGTCTAAGATGAACCCATCAATAATAAAAAAATTATATCCTGTCATTATATTTTAGGCCACAGTTGCGGAGGCATTTTACGATGATTACAACTGGTACACGTCAGACGATGGTAAGTTATATAACTACAGCATAATATAAATTCATTTGCTTCTAAACAACACACGGCCTTAACACTAGAAGAAGTTGGAAGGAGACAGCCGTGTAGTTTTTTTATGAGTGGCTTCGCGCAGTTCAACCTATGAGGTTATCATTAGGTGTACAGGACTTGCCTATGGCGACCTTACTAAAAGTAAAGCATCCATCGAAGACTTTCAAAAAAGTCTATAATCTTGCACTGAAACTAAAACAAATCAACTACACACTCCTCGACTGAGGATGCCACTGGAGGAAGAACGGTAAGGAATAGATAGGAAATCGGACAATAAGGAGTATTTTATGTACACAAAAGTAAAATAAACTAAATTGAGGACTGAGGAAATTTAATTTTTACATAAACTTGAATTCTGGTAGAAAGTGTATGTTAGGTTAATCTCCTAATCTAAGAGAGATTGGGAAAGCTAGTTTTCTAGTCACATATCTGTAACCTTCATCAAGCTCATATTAATATCCTTTAACGGTTTTAGAACTAAACTAAATTATAATTATATATCTTTTTATGACATTATAGGAATCATCAACGAAAGAAGATTTGAATCACAAAAATTGGTCCGTGATAATTTTACAAATATTTTAAAAAGTTTTGGACAAAAATATAAACCCCCCACACGAGGTAAGAAATAAAATAATTTGACTAATAAGTACTAAAACAGTAAGAGTATACATTTGGATGAATGGACAATGAGAGGAGGTCAAAATATGAATGGATAATTCATTCATAATATTTGTGTGAGGAGTGATATGACAGTATATATTGATAGCGTGACGGCTGACAAGACAGAATGGAAGACAAAAAGTGTTACATCGACCCCAAGTAAAATGGGACAAGAATAAGCATAATAAAAATTTAAAGTCATATTATTATAAAGTTGATTATCAAGAATCCACCAACCCGCACTGGGCCCGCGTCGTGGATTATGGCTCATTCCCACTCCTAAAGAGGAGGCCTGAGTCCCAACAGTAGGAACATTATTTGGCTGATGCTATGCTATGCTATTATAAAGTACTTGTTTTACAGAAGGGGAGGATGAATTGACGTTGGCCAAAGCGAAGACAAGTAAGTGATTTAATACCTTAAATAAATCAGTTCCTGAGGAACTCACAAGTAGTTAAGGATTAGAAAAGTTTTTCGGATAAAACGAAGGCACAATTAATTACAAGCTACCAAACAATGCCGAAACTGCAACCTGTCATAATGATGTTACGTACAGTGACGAATCGGACAAACCATACCCGAGACTTCCTTTCTTTAAAAATAATGACATAGATAGAATTTTATGCCAACCGCTAATTTTTTTCTAATATTTGTTTAGGACTTCGATCGTTGAAGGTATTTAAGTATAATGGCAGTTCGAAAGACTTCGGTGAGACCAACTTCTTTTTATTATTTTAAACACGTTTTTTTTTTGATGTTTTATTTTATCAGAATACTCAAAACCTAGAAAAGTGGTCTGAGTTGTAACTTAAAATATAAAAAAAACACTGTTATCATTTGACGTAATAAGACAGAAATGTCATAGCGAGTACGCCATTCTGTATAAACGACTTTATCTGTGAAAGTATGGAAAAATATATTGTATATTGGATATAGAAACTAAGGTATCACTCGTCTTTTTTTTGTGTTTGAAATCCAAATCGATAAGTGAAGCGTTTATTTAGCTTTCCATCAAAGCAAAAACTTTAGCAATCAAATGAGAACTGACAAACTTTGCCTACTTCCTAAAAATACATTCATTAACATACTTATTTTTATTTTATTTTTTCTTATAAAAAGGTATTTTAGATAACTGATTCAAATACTTTTCTGTTTTGGAAAGAATTAAGTTATAATACCCCATATACAAATAATTTTATCTTTTGTTTTCAAACGTTTTTTGATGAAAGTATAGTCAGTATTATGTTCTATTAGAGCTTTTGGATTGGTGTTAGCATGTATTGCAGAATTAAGTAAAATATTTAAAGGTTTTTGTGATATTAAACGCTTGCCGTAACATAAAAGTTATTTTTACTTTTAAAGTGATTTCATTTGCATCATACCTTATTGGTATTTCATCATCAGTGTTATCGAAATGTGTAAAAAAATACTGAACACGAACCAAAACAGGTAAAAATTTATAAATTTTTAATTTAGTTTTTATTATTTTATATATTCCTTGATTTTAATCATGGTGTAATCTGTAAATTAAAGTTTTGGTTTCCGTATTTAGTCCATGATGGAAATTGTGCATGATGTTGTATTCTGGGTTATTTTGACTGTGTTTTGTTTTCTGTTTTATTATTCTAAATAAGTTATTCATCATCTTTATCTACAGCCTGACTTCATCTACTGCTGAGCCTGTCTTTTCTTGTGCCAATCCTCGTGCTTCTGTGCCAGGCTCGTCCAGGATCTATCCGTGATGGCAACAATACCATCTATGAATCTTGCTGCTGAACGACCACTACTTCTTCTGTTGTATGCTCCTGCTTAACTTAATTTTTATTTGAATTGGCAATGTAATCTGTGGTTCATTTTACCTTTATGTACTATTTTTTTTACGTCTTGAAGCTTGTTTAGTTGAAGGTGTAGATTTCTTACTTGAAAAGTTAAATTGTGCTTTTAAAATAGATAGATACATATGTTCCTTGCATTTTGTATTTTTTTTTTTGTTAAAATTATGTCAGTCCCGATAGTTTTATTGGAACATAGGGATATACCAAATTTTAAAGATTTTATTAAAATTCCTTCTCAGATACTCGTATATTTTTCTAAATTTTTTCAATTTGTATAATTTATACTTTTGCATGCCTCGCTAAGCTATAAGCTATCCTATAACGTTCCTCTTAATTTATGATAAATAAATTACCTTTTTCTGTGGCAACTTTTTTATTTATGACTGGCAATATCTTTATGGATTTGCAAAGTCTTTATTTGCCTTTATAAATGAGTTTAACAATCTCTATTTATAATTTATCGAATAAATGTTTCAGAACCAAGTCGAGGACTATTGCTTCCATTACAAGAAGGAGGTATGCATCATTTTAATTGACTTGTCTTTTTTGTATTTTAATTACTAACTAGCTTCTGCTCCGCTCAAGTGGTATTAGTAAATTCAGCCGTCTGAACCAAGCTCGAGTCGTGTTCTACGACTAATCCGGCTCGAAGAACCAAGTATGGCGACGATAGATCGTGGTGGAATAGAATGAATGAGGAGTGGACTGTGTAGTTAATATAACATTAAAAAAAAATTACAACGTTCGGTTTGAAAAATTAAGTGGATTTTGAAGAAACGCGCAAGCATAGCTATGCATGGCGTCGTGCAACAGCTGGTTGTGGCGAGCGTGAGCTCGTGAACCCATATCCGTATGCCGACTCTACGACACCCCGCATCTCTCGTTCACTGCCGCCGATGCGCGCTGTAGAGAGCAGTTGTCTCATCACACGCCTCAAAGAACATATCTTTGAGGGTTTTTCTAACATCAGCAAAACCGTAGGGACCCAGTAAGGCCAAAACCTATTGGGGCCATGAGTCGACTGCTGAAAGGGAAGCCCGTGGTGCTAAAACACAAACGACCACTAAAGGACACAAATTTTAGTCCGTAAAAGTCTGACACGCTCTACTACTCCAACTTTAGAGCGGTAGTAGTCATTAGATGATATGCGACCTACAAAAACAAAAAACATTGCTTTCAAACTTGGCAAAAAAGGCTAACTCGGCGATTAGATAGGTCCATCTAAGGTGTGCTTCCTTCTATTGGTTTTTTTTTTTACAGGAAAGTATTGTACAATGGGAAGGTACACTAAAGTGGGTTGCAACCTCTGCACGTGTGTCGCCGGCCAACTTTACATGTGTACTGGAATGATATGTGCTAGCACTCAAGAAAGTAAGTCAGTTCAATAATAATAATATAATAATAATAATTTGTTTTTTCAATAATAAGTACAACATATTACAACCATAAAAAAATGCATAGAACGGTGTGAGAGATGATGTACCAAGACAATAGCTTTAGTGTCTGAATCCGAACTAGAAAGAACCTGTATTTCGGATTTTAGCAACCAATCTCCTCGAGATACAATAAATTTACAGACTCTTATGCTATAGCATTTTAAACTATAAATACAATTTTAGAATCTAAAACATGGTTCAATATTTAGATGTAAGGAAGAAAAATTAATAAGTGTTTTTGAGAGAACCTCTCGCTGTGTTGTGCGGTTTTCAATGCTTCATAAAATATTCACATTTGTGGCACTCGTAGTTGTGAAACGCAGGCACGAGGTGAAACGAATAACAAAAGTTAAAAAAAGGTGTATGCTTGAGACACACACCACTTAAGTGTTAGAAGACTCATTATCATCATCACCATTTCAGGCGAAAGATGTCCACTGTTGGGCATAGGCGTCCTCCAAGAGTCGCCATAATGACCGGTTCTGTATTTCTCGCATCCGTTGGATATCCATGACCCTCACCGGGTCATCGGCCCACCCAGTGAGAGGCCCTCCAACGCTGCGTCTTCTGGTACTCCAGAACCTTACCTCTCCATCGACTATGAACGATACTACAACGCTAGAAGACAACTAACTTTGTTAAGAAAAATCACATTTTAGTACCCTGGATTACAACCCATTCGTTACAAAGTTAACAACTAATCGCCCCTAGAACTACGTGCTGAAGCAATAGTGGGGACCGGGTTTAGCTCGCCACCTCGGCAGAAACAGTAAACTATTTATTTAAAACAATACATATTAAAAATAACTAAAACAATTCTGACAGAAATATAAATAACTAAAGCATTTGAAAAGTACAGGGAAAGAACGATCAAAGCCACCCTAAAACTGCTTTGAGGTTAATAAAGATATTTAATTCGTAAGATGCTAAGCTTGCCTGTCGTTAAGCATAAAAAAATATAAACATACAAAATCACGATAAATCACGTTTAATTTTTTACATAAAAGTGATCATACCGGATCTAACCGGTAAACGTTAAAAATGATCAGAGTCCAAAGATTTTGATCGTTCATATAATTTTCCGAACGAATAATTTAAACGTCAGTTGACGTTCTCTTGTTCTGTGACATATCTACGTCGGTTTTAAGTAAATTAGCTGCCAAACTGTTAGTTCCCAGCAATCATTTGATGGAGTTTAAGAAAGTTATGTCATTGTCGACCAACGTGCACAAAGAAGAATTCAAGAAACTGATGAGCCTGAGATATTTTAATGGGAGCTAATTCCAATTAAAAAGGCTGTGGACAGTGATTTGCAACATTTGAAACAATTTTGCTCTCAAAAAACTCAATATTATTTTACTAATCTGCCACACTGCTTACAGTGACATTAATCTTTGTTTGGGTCTAAACTTGCAAATTATTAAAAAATTGAAACTCAAATTCATTTATTTCAAATAGACCATTTACAGACATTTTTGAATAGTCAAATTGTCGGTCAGTCAAAAAAAAAATGAAGCTAAATTGCTAATAAAATATTTTTATTATTTAGTACATTATATAACCGAAGTATTAGCCGTAATTTTAAGACAGATATTATTATTCCTTTTATTCCTTGTATATACATATAAATTACATTTTTAAATATTTTTTTATAGAAGGTAATACAAAAAAAAAAACATTTAAAAATATAAAAAATAGTAGCCCACCGGCATCGGGAACAGGGTCCAAGCTACCGGTGGTCAGGGCTCCTGGGAGAGAAACCTCCGGACAATACGCGCCGTGTCCAAGAGTACTGCCTTCTGAATCAGACCCTTGATCCAACTGCCTAACGAGAGCCTCCGCAGGTGTTGGTCGAGGCTCTTGGCTATTAAGCCATTGGCCGTCACGACTATCGGCACAATGACTGCTGTGTCCACTTCCCACATGTCGACAACCTCGCGAGCCAAGTCAAGATATTTAGTTTTTTTATCCTTCTCAGCTTTCACGAGGTTCTCGTCATGAGGGACCGCTATATCAATAATCATTGTGCGACGCTCTAGTCGATCTATGACCACTATATCAGGCTTATTGGCAACAATAGTCCTGTCAGTGATTATAGATCGATCCCAATACAATGAGACATTGCCATTGTCGAGAACTGGGTCGGGCACATACCTATAGTACGGTACTTCTGTTTCCACAAGATTGTATTTAAGAGCAAGTTGCTGGTGGATAATCCTGGCTACGAGGTTGTGCCTATGCAAATAGTCTCCGTTAGCTATATGAGAACATCCAGAAATAATGTGTCGGATTGATTCCCCGGGCCGGTGGCATGCCCGACAGATGTCAACCGTACCGTCCTTCACAATATATTTCCGGTAGTTGTTCGTCATCATAACTTCGTCCATTATCGCACAGACAAAACCTTCGGTTTCCCCGAAGAGGTCACCAAAACGGAGCCAAGATACGGACGCTAATAGGTCTACAGAGGGCCCATGTAAGGCCCGGTAAAAGCGTCCGTGAAGCTCCTTGCTCTGCCATACTTCCCTGCGGTCATTAGAGACAGATATTATTATTATTGTGTCATTTCTTCAAGTACTTATTATGAGTCTTCTGAGTTAAGAAGAAATCATATATCTCTTAATTTATAAAAAAAGTAACTTTGATCGTTCTTTCCGTGTTCATATTTGATTAAAATTTTATGTTACATAAAGTTCAGGTTCAATGTTAAATCAATATTTGATAAAAATAAAGGGATCGGAAACATACCAAAACTAACGCCATCTAGGGGTAAAAGTCGAAAGTCATTTCTAACCTCAAAATAACAAAGCGCACCTATACATCTGTACTGCTACTGGCATATCCGTCTATTCTCTTACACTTTTTATGACCGCGACTGCCACAAAATTTGTCTTATTTTTCCTGCCAAAATGTTTGAGTATGTAAAAAATAAATAACATACCATATGCAATTTATTATCTGCATGAAAACTACCGTAGTGCAGATGTTTAATACTTGGCAACACAATCAGAATGTTTTATAGCCGCGTGGAATAAAGAATACGCCCATTCACACGTCTACAACGAGGTTATTTTGTTATTTTTTAAACCGCTCTAGATCCACAATGTCACTTGTCAGTTTAAAAACACTGCATTCTGGAGTAGATTTTTTATAAATGCACTGCGATACAGATATTCTGGGAACCGATCACTTTCCCGATTTTTTTTGTTCGAATTTCGTTTGACCGAAAACTATTGAATAACATCTTTTTTTGCTATACGCATTATTTGACATATTTTTATATCATCGAATTTGTATTATTTGTCATAGGTATCATTTTACCAAATTGGTATTGGCCGAAGCCTCTCTTGAACTTTATCATTTGCCAAATGATTTATTTGCCATATTTTCATCACACCGAAACAACAGTTTATCTATAGAATTTTGGTCACAAATGTATAGACGGTTATAGTACGCGGTAAATAACTTGAACCATAATTGCTATAATTGCGCGCTACCCTCCACTTCTGTACATGTGTGTCTATACAGATATTCTGTATAGGTCTCTTACAACCTTATTCAAGTAACTGAATTTTACTGACACAATTGGATACTTTAGTATTTTTTTTAAATATCATATTTGATACCAAGAATAACTTTATCCAAAATCATAAATAGAGAGAGAATAATGTAAATTGGAAACCTCGGAAATCTGGTAGAAGGGGAAACTGTCAAATAACAGAAAAAGGATGCACAAACTACAAAGTGACGTCACCACGAATAGGTTACTCGCGTAGAAAAGAAATAGCGAGATGTTCCCAACACCGTGCCCCCTGGTATAGAGGACATGTGGTGGAGACATCGGGCATACAAATTATTGAAATAATAATAAATAAAATAATAAATCATTAAACAACACATACCGTGCTGTTTGTGGCACCTGTCCGCGGAAGCGAATGCTAACTGCATACATTTTACATCTAATTTTGATGCGGTTTTCAGAAAAATATTTTTAATGTTGTTTAGTACAAAAATAAGCACAAGATACTGAGTCCCGAAGCGACCAGACTCCATTAACAAAATCGTGGACTTGATACTCATTCTAACTTACAAAATAGCATTGATTTAAAACTTCACACATTTTACATTACTGTCCAGTCATCTAATTTGTAAAAACACAGAAAGCCGAAAAATCGCCAAACTTAAATGGCAGTGGATTGGCTACATTGCTCACAGAACACATAGTCGATGAAGCCGAAAGATTCTTCACCACGTACGTTCGATGACCTGATGAGGGTGCAGGCATCTGATGAATGCGAGACACACAGGACCGGTCATTGTGGCGACATAAAGGGGAGGCATACACCGTTAAATTTTGATCGTCTTAATCTCGTGGAGGGTCGATTCGGTACATAAAACACAAATTTAAAAAAAGTACCTCAGCTGAGCGAGTTCAATGACCTGTTGGTAGTTAGTACGCAACGACCGACAACTATCTACAAGGTCATTGACTCGTTTACTTTAAGAAATTAATTTCGTACATGCGTAAATTAATTCGAGTTTTATAAAAAAAGTACTTTTTTTTTTTTAACAAATCGATAGTGTTTCATCGGCCCTCCACGGGATTAAAACGATCAAAATTTAACGGTGTATATCCAACTGTGGACAGGTTTCAGTTGGAATAATGATGATGAACAACTGGTTGATTATTGAAGTTTTCTATATACGAAACCAACAAATCCCCTTGTAAGCAACCCTTTGAAAGTTTTTCGATGTGATCATTATGCATTTTCATTATTTGTATGGTATGTTACTTTTTAACGTTTTCCAGAACCTCAAGAGCAAGAAAAATGTAAAGAAGGAAACAAACGTAAAATTGATTCTTGTAATTACTGTTACTGCCGAAATGGGCACGAAATATGCTCGACGAAAGATTGCAGACTAAAACATAGTAAGTCTTTTTATATTGTACTACCTAATTTAATCAGTCTCTCCATCCTCTTCCCAACCATATTGGGATCAGCTTTCAGTCAAATCGTATGCGGCTGAATATTATCAATATTTTACCTGGAGTGACTGCCTATCTGATCGCCACTACCCAGTAATCAGGTAACATCGGGTTCATCGGGATATCCCTTGACAAATTTGATCTCATTCCCTGAGACCTTGAATAAAAACGCATAGAAGCCGCGTCTCGAACAAAACACAAACGATGTCGTGTGTCCTCTTCACTTTCTTTGTATGCGCAAGCCGAATGTGTCTACGCTACTCAAATGCACACAAACATAGCTTTCAGTGTTACCATGACAGGCCGTTCTCCACTAAATTATGGGAAAATGCACTACTATGCAGCTGGATCAAATCAAGATTTGATCCGATTTTATTTAACTATCGGAAATTACTAATTAACTTTTGGTTTAAAAATACTGTAGGTAGCAGTGTCCATTACGACTATAATATAGATAAATATGCTTTAGTTTGTCGCACATAGAATCGCCACCAATATTAGCCATAAATATTTTATTTTGTTAATAAAAAAAAAACACAATTGAAAGCAATGTGGGTATTTTTTTCACCACACAAATTAACCATTATGGCTAAGTTTTAGATGCCTCACTTATACACTCGTACTAGGTTTCTATGCATTATTATTCTAAGTCTGAGAACATCTGTAACGACAGTCAAAGATGTGATGCCGGCAAACCAATACCTCGAGTCTACTATTACAATAGTGTCAGAATGGTCTAAAATTGATTTCATATATCATAATAGTTGATTTTTACAATTTTGTTAATCTACTAATATAATGGCGTCATAATGAATTTCCAATTATAAACCACTGACACTCCATTGAAAGAAATGGCATAGAATGGTAATCTCGTACATAATGACAAATGATTGTCTGACGTATGCGGTAATCTGCTAAAATTTTGACAGTTCCTTTGATTAGTGATCTACCATTAGAACGTCATTGTGCAGTCATTGCTTTTAAATCGTTACAAGACAACTTGTACCACAGTTCTATTACGAGACCAGTGACCGACCAATGATTGACCATTATGAATTAACAGATTACGAACTTTTAGCAAAATAATAATTTGATCCTGTTGGAAAGACTATATTATGAAAATAGCAGACTAGGGCCCCTGATTCATTAAAACTACTCCGCCACCTCCCCTTCAATGGAAACGCTTGCCACTTTTCACTGCTCTTTTACTGCCATCAACTAGAAACAAAACTAACTAAAAATGTTAAGTTCAACGCCATCTAGATAAAACATGGCTACTTTACGACCCATGGCGTTCACCTTAAACAGGTTTTAAAAAAGAATGATAATGTTTTAAATTTATTTTTCAGCGAGATCATTTACGAGAAGTAAGTACACCTGTCACGAAGGAGCTCGTCGGACAAAAAATTGTAACCGATGCCTCTGTCATAACGGAGAAGAATTTTGTACTGCAAATATTTGTAGAAATACAATTGATTCATCTAAGTCTGGTAACATCAAAAAATTACCTCAATCTAGTACCCACGTCAAGAAAATACCTCCGCTTGCGCTTCAACCAGAACATTGTAAGTCTATTAAAATTCAAACAATTCATAGATCCAGTTTAACTTAACTTTCGTGTTATAAAACATAAACAATTGTACCTTTATCTTTTGTGTCTTTAGATATTATATTATAAAATGGGAGCCTGTTTGATTGACATATCAACGCTCAGTCGAAACCACAGGATCTTGGGACGTAATTTTTTTTTCTACTACCCATCAGACTAACGATAGTGAGATAATAATATCTTCTTTTTTTAGACTTGTCTTATGACAATGGTGATCCCTGTAGAAATGGAGAGATATATGAAGTTGATTGCAAAATATGTAAATGCAAGCATGATCATTGGCGTTGCTCGAAATCGATATTTTGTGATTCGATTAATGAACCTGGTATGTTATTTAACTTATTTTCAATGCCGAGCATTGGTTCAGGCCATGGTCCGGAGCGTGAGGGAATAGGCAGCGGTCGTCTTTTTCTGCGAAGCAGTAATGCTAGCGAAGGAGACGACCGCACGCATGAGGGAACGGAAATTCTTACGCCCAAATCGCCGGAACCCCGACACCAGCCACCGTAGCTGCGTAGGCGTGAGACGACGAACAATGGGTAGCTCGCCACCCGACCGTCGTCGGGTAACCGTCTGGACTGAGCCAGAGTCGTCGACAGCGTGTACTATTCGCACGCGGTATTTGCCCATGCGGATCACACCACCCACACCACTATCCGCCACCGTGTGCGAATGCGCCACCGTACGATGGCCGGGCTCGCGGACGGCGGGCAATGGCTCGCTGTCAGTCCGTCCGGTAACAGACCGGTCCGAGCTCAAGTCGTTTACTGCGCGCACTGTTCCCGCGCGCCTCAAGGAGTTGTCAGCAAACTGTAGGGGCCCAGCAGGGCCGAAGCCTACTGGAGCCAAAGGTTATGTGAAAATGTCACCCGGGGCCCTGGGACCAAGGCTAAGAATGGAACAGGGTAGGTTTTTAGTCAGTAAGAGTCTGACACTATTTCTCGCCCCACTCAAGGGCGGGATTTGTCATTGGATGATTTTACCTACCTTAAAAAAAAACCGTATGGTGGCACATACGGTGGCGGTCCGCAAACTGAAACATGCTAACGTTGTGTGATCTCTATCTATGCTTAAGTGCTGGCACTGGCCCGCGCTTCACACCATAGTGCATACGGCACCTATACTCTGTTATTTGACTATTGATTCACATTGATTTAACTACTATAAATGGGAAAGTGTGTGTGTCTGTTTGTTAGTCCGCCTTTCACGGCAAAACGGAGCGATGAATTGACGTGATTTTATAAGTGGAGATAGTTGAAGGGATGGAGAATGACGTAGGCTACTTTGTGTCTCTTTCTAACCCCTCACTTCCCTAAAATGGGGGGTGGAAGTCAAACCTAGGAGAACTGGAGCTTCGAGGATTGACTGTAACATATACACCGTTAAATTTTGGTCGTTTTAATCCCGTGGAGGGTCGATTCGGTACATAAAACACTATCCATTTGCAAAGATAAAATTAAAAAATAAGTACTTTTTTTCTAAAACTCGAGTTAACCCATCAATTAGTCTACACAATTAACATTTTGCAAGTCTAGTCTCAGCCATCGCTGATAGCCTCGCAGTGCCTTGATATTTTCGTGACGCAACTTTTTCTTGCGTATTCACCCAATCTCCTCTCAAAACAGACACAAGCATTTCAAAAGTCTTTGTTAATACTGTTCTCACAATAAATATAATTTAAAAAGCCACTTAAAACACGCGAGGACGCCGGCGTCCGCTTAGAATTGAAATTAATGTCTTTAAGCAAATGAGTCAATGACCTTGTAGGTAGTTGTCGGTCATTGCGTACTAACTACCTACAATTCAATGGCCTCGCTCAGCTGACGGTTACTTAAAGAATTTAATTTCGTACATGCGTAAATTAATTCGAGTTTTAAATAAAAGTACTTTATTTTTTTAATTTTATTTTTACAAATCCATAGTGTTTCATGTACCGAATCGACCCTCCGCGGGATTAAAACGACCAAAAAAAAAAAACCGTGTATATCTATTAAGTTTTAATATACATATATTATTTGTTCAGTTGTTTATTAAATAAGTAGTTGTAAATATTTCTATATGAATTAAATAAAAATACATAACTAATTACTTAAATTTTACAGAAAAAGAGAGGTCGAGAAAATGTGTAGAAGGTAGTACACGCCAAATAGATACCTGTAACACTTGCTACTGCCGCTTAGGACAGGAACTCTGCGAACTAAAAGATTGTAATACAGAGGAGAATTTACGTACGTATATAGTGGTAAATCATCATCATCCTCAGCCTTTTAATGTTCCCACTACTGGGACAAAGGCCTCCTCTCTAGGAGAGGGAATGGGCCGTAATCCACCACGCGGGCCCAGTGCGGTTTGGTGGATGTCACATGTCTTCGAATTTTTGGCTCTAAGACATGCCGGTTTCCTCGTGATGTTTTCCTTCACCGTAAAACCACCGGTATCGAGGTCACCGTGGTAAATGTATATAATAAAATTGTGATAAATCATACTCGTTAAAAGAGCGAAATTTTGTCTGTATGTCTGTTTATCCTTCACACTGAAAAACGGTCAGACGGATTTGAATATAAGTCCGGCACATAAGTAGACCGTATCCTGGGTATTTCCAGGATACGGTCTACCTAAGTCCCGAGTTCATGTTTGTGAACGACCATATAAGAGCATTTCCTAGTGTAGAGAAATGTTTAAAAAAAACTATATATATGCGGTATATGCAGTTCCCAGCAGACGTTATTTTGCCTGACTTTTGACAAGATTTTTTTTTTTGAAAATTCAATACAACTAAGCAACGCCACCTACCGGATTCATTTGTAGTTTCAAACCATCCAGGGTCCCACAAATGTACGCCCAAATCGGTCAAGCCGTTTACCCGTTAGGAGGAGTTAAGTGACAAACACATTTACAAAAGAATTATATATATATATATGTATATATAAATAGATAGATAATATGTGGGTGGGTGTACAATAGTAACATTCTTTCTTCCCTTCAGAAAAATATTGGCGTTATAATATGTTCTTATGCCTTTTTTTAGAGACGCCTTTAGATGATAGCCCTTGTAAAAACGGGAAGATATTAGAAGTTGATTGCAAACTCTGTAAATGCAAGCATAAGCATTGGCGCTGCTCGGAACCGATATTTTGTGACTCAAAAAACAAACCTGGTATGTTATTTAATTTATTTTCTATACAATAACACAGCACTTAAGAGCGTACTTCCCGAGGCATATTTTCACACAAGTTACACATTTTAACATATACGAGTACATACATTTACATTTTTACGTGTTTAAGACGTTATTACACATCTTTCTCTAAATATTTTGGAAGCAAAGAAATCATGAGGATTTTATCTAAGTTTCTATAAACACTAATCTAGTAAAGACCTCTGAAAATCGCTTGTTCTGTGCGAATCACAAATATTTTTTTTTTCTTTCTATAGTTATGGATTAAAATATGCTCTTCTGGGTGGGTTTAAAACAAAAACACAAAGTAAATGGCGAAGTCCATGTTCTCTCGCTTCCTTCACTCCTTAGACTCCGCCATCCCCTTCTGATGTATCAGCTTCTGAAAAGAAGGCCCCGGCACGATAGGCAACGAAGTAACGGGGTAGGTTTTTAGTCAGTCAGAGTCTGACACTATTTCCCGCTCCGCCCAAGGGCGGGATCTGTCATTGGATGACTTTACCTACCATAAAAAAAACCTGTCAGAATCGGGGTGCCCACTTGGGGCACCCCAATTCTGACAGGTTTTTTTTCCCTTAATAATTCTATCTCACAAAAGTATTGGAAACCCAACGTCATCATCTGCATTCTATACACCGTTAAATATTGATCATTTTAATCCCGTGGAGGGTCGATTCGGTACATAAAACACTATAGATTTGTAAAGATAAAAAAAAAGTACTTTTATTCTAAAACTCGAATTAATATACGCATGTACAAAATTAATTTCTTAAAGTAAACGAGTCAATGTTCTTTTAGATAGTTGTCGGTCATTGCGTACTAACTATCTACAGGTCATTGAACTCCCCAGCTAACTTTTACTGAGACAAATTTATTTATTTACAAATTAATTTCGTACATGCCTAAATTAATTAGAGTTTAAAAAAACGTACACTATTTTTTAATTTTATCTTTACATATGTATCGATAGTGTTTCATGTACCGGATCGATCCTTCACAGGATTAAAACGCTCAAAATTTAACGCTGTATAAATCTTTCATTCTATATAATATTTTACAGATAAGCAGCTCTCGACACAATGTATAGAAGGAACTGCACGCCAAATAGATGGCTGTAATCAATGCTACTGTCACTTCGGACGAGAACTCTGCGAACTAAAAGATTGTGGATTGGAGGAAAACTTACGTACGTATAATTGTGACAAGGCTATACCTACTTATCCTCACGGCGTCGTCACCTTCCGTTTGGCGCAGGTACTAACCGAACACGGCAAGTTTGGGCCGTACCTGTACAAGATTCGTGCGGAGACGACGCCCGGGTGTCGCCACTGTGCGGACCTCCCAGTGGACACGGTGGAGCACACAGTCGAGGTGTGCCCCGCTTGGGAAGAGCATCGCCGTGTCCTCGTGGGGGCGATCGGTGGCGATCTCTCGCGCCGGGACTTGGTTCAAGCCATGCTCCGGAGCGAGGAGGAGTGGCAGGCGGTCGCTTCCTTCTGCGAAGCAGTAATGCTAGCAAAGGAGGAGGCCGACCGCATTAGGCAACGGCGCACACGCCGCCGCCGCCGCCAGGATTCCGATCCCGATTTCCAGCCACCGTAGGCGCGGGCTCGCGGACGGCGGGCAATGGGTAGCTCGCTGTCCGTCCGTCCGGTAACAGACCGGTCCGAGCTCAAGTTGTCTACGGCGCGCACTGTTCCCGTGCACCTCAAGGAGTTGTCAGCAAACTGTTGGGGCCCAGCAGGGCCGAAGCCTACTGGGGCCAAAGGTTATGTGAAAATGTTACCCGGGGCCCTGGGACAATGAATGGAACAGGGTAGGTTTTTAGTCAGTTAGAGTCTGACACTATTTCCCGCCCTACCCAAGGGCGGGATTTGTCATTGGATGATTATATATATACCTACCATAAAAAAAATACCTACTTATAAAATGCTTCGTCCTGACTAACGGATCAACGCACAGCCTAAACCGATGATCAGCTTAGACCTGAAACTTGGAGGGCAAGTTCTTTATATGACGTAGATATCCTATAAGAACGGATTTTTCTAAATTCTACCATTTAGGGGGTAAAATGGGGGGTAAACTTTGTATGGGGTAATATGATTTATTGGTCCAATCTACTTCAAATACCAGACGAGTCACGTATTTTATTCAACCCTTAACAAGGTTGGAAATGGGTATAAAATTATTTTGGGGGTAATTTGCTTCGAAGTTGACATCAATACTTAGTAATTTTCATTAAAATTTCATTCAAATTTGGCACATATTTGAAAACTTAAATTAAAAATGTGATAAAAAAAAAAACATATGGTGTGTTCAGACCTGGCGTACGCGCCGCTCGCAAGCCGCTTCCGATTTTTTTTTCTTTTTTTATATATTCTTGTTTGTAGCATGCAAACGATATTTATATAAGATATAAATACCCTTTAACGTTGGTAAATAAAAAAATAAAACAAAATTAAATTTCTATTCAATCCTGTTTTTCTTTTTGTTAGGAAATGTACATTATTGATTGAAATAGGAAATCATCAAATAACTCTCACTCTGCGGAGTGAGGCCTGTCAGACTTTGTCTGACTAAAATCCGGGAAAAACCTGGCAGATAAATTGACCATAGATCGAAGTGTTAATACAGCATGATTTACAGAGATAGGGTTATTGGTTCTGTATAACTCTGTCTCTCTCTTACAACCGAATCTTGATTATTGTTGCCACGTCTATTTCTTCCATTGATATATTATAAAGGAAGATACGTTACGCGCTAACATCGCAAACAGAAAACCTGGACTCGAAATTCACACGTCTATGATCAGTATCATCACAGTCGTAAACCTACATTCACTGATAGACAAGGATAGAGATAAGATCCGGCGCAGTCGTGCGAGCGAAATGGAAAGAAAAATATATTTATTATGATACTCTCCGATTGCGACTGACTGATGCGTCGAGTGCGGTCCACGCGCTGAAGGCCAGTGACCTATCTTCCGCTGTTTTGATTTAATCTAAGAACCTAACATATTGTTACGCCGCGTCAAACTTGAAAACGCGGTTTCATTGATAAAATCAAGAGTAGGACCAAATAATTAAAACGCATTGCTGTGAGACGCTTCCAGAATGGAAGAACGTACCTAAGTTCTAGAAAAGTCCGCAATAAGTACTTATCTCTACTTTATAGCACTATCAAAAAGTGTCAGCAGGCAAGGGAATTTGTACCTTCCGCCTTGTACGATAGAGTCAAAATTGCATGATTCGTAAGTCATAATGTTTTAATAATAATGTTTTAATTGCTCCGCGATGTGACTCTATTGTTCTGGAATGGCCTTGAAACGTCTTTATTTAGAATTTTCCTGGCTCCGTATATAAATACCCGCCCCCGACTAGAAGCGAGTTACTTCAGGCCTCGCCGCCGAGGCCCGTCGCGAAAACCCCGTCAATGTCCGACCCGTCCCTTGCTAGAGCCAGTCTGCGCCGCTGAGCCAGTAGTTCAAAAATCCTCTTAATAATATATCTTTGCTCGATCCAGCTCGTCCCTTGCTGCCCTCCCCCAGCGACGCCCTAAGCTGAGGTCCGTACCCCACAGGGGATGCCTTTAGCGTGGTCGCTTAGTTTGTAAGTTAGTTAAGTAAGCCCTGGCTGAAGGCTTTGATTCTTGAATCGAGGCCGACACAGGCAATTCCGGTTAAACTAGCTAAGCCACTCAAAAAAAAAAGAAGCGAGTTAGTTTGAATTCGTTTGCGATTCAAGTGCGATCTACGAGCACCTAAGTGAAGTGATTAGTGATTCTATTTGACGACCCAAGCGATACGAAAACGTAAATCTAGTGTTGATAATTGTGTTTTGAACCAAGTTGATCGGAACAATTTGTTATTGTTTGTGATTATTAAAGTTCTCTTCTAGTAAACCGGCATTTAATTACTCACGTTTGTAACAATATCTTTCGTCATGCAAATTCTTTTTTTTACTAAACATTTGTTTACAGGGTTTTATCGCTACTTAAGAAATGGCGGAAGAGAAAGCGTCGAGGGCAGTTACCACAAAATAGACTCTTGCAACCACTGCATATGTTTGGACGGAGTCGAGATGTGTACAAGAAAATTATGCCTAGGTATGTTCCATCGCTCGCTTCGTCAGTGGTGGTTTCTTAGATAAGATAAATATATTTTTGCGAGGGCCTGTTAGCAGAAACACGTGCAAATTATGCTTCTTCAACTTCTTCAATAAAGATTCTTATATCTCAATCTACTTTATTCTTATGCTGACACCTAAGATTGAGTGTCCTTATTTATTTATAGTATTTTTTCTTATTCAGAAAATCTATCAGCTACGAACTGTATTAAAGGAAGTATGCGTCAAGTCGATCCCTGCAACTACTGCACTTGTGAAGACGGTCTATATGCTTGCACGAATAATTCTTGCGTGGAAAGATTTACAAGTGAGTCAATTAGGTTTATAACTTAGAGCTAGTTTTGTTTATTATAACTACAAAAGGGGTGAATGGAAATGTAGAGGAGAGGAAGAACTGCGATTTATTCGAAAGATTTACTATGGCTCTGGAACGCAAAAGGCAAAGGTAATATACACCGTTAAATTTTGATAATCCCGTGGAGGGTCGATTCAGTATCTTTTCAGTATCAAAATTTTACGGTGAATATGTTACCGGCAATCTACACCGTTAAATTTTAGTCGTTTTAATCCCGCGAAGGGTCGATTCGGTACATGAAACACTATAGATTTATAAAGAGAAAATTAAAAAATAAGGTACTTTTTTTAAAACTCCAATTTACGCATGTACGAAATTTATTTATTAAATTAAACGTCAGCTGAGCGTGGTCAATGAACTGTAGGTAGTTAGTACGCAACGACCGACAACTACCTATAAGATCATTGACTCGTTTAGTTAAAGAAATTAATTTCATATATGCGTATTCGTTTTAACCAACTTGAAATCGCGAAAAATATCAGCCAAGTTCAGTACATTTTGATTAGATAGGCGAATACAAATGTACTGACCAGCAGATTTTTTTTCGCGATTTCAGTTTGGGTCCCATAGTAAAAGTTGTTTGTTATCGTGACTACAATCACGTGTTTAAGTATCGTTCACTAATTACCAGTCACCCTATATATGATATTACATTTTTAATGACCCGGAAAAACTAATGAATACACCAATAAGGGTATTAGTTTTGTTTTAATAGGCCTCATAAATGAATCAAAAATCCTCGGTTTCAAATAAATACTGTTAAAAATAACGCTTGTCAGTCCCATACATTTCGGAGATCTTTTCAGGCTTGTACTTTCAATGTAATAATTACGTTTACAATAGCGCAAGAGACTTTGTTCTTCATACAGTCAGTCAAACTAATCAATTAATGTTTTGTATTCCTAGATTCTGTAGCTAAAGAAGAATGTAATCGCTGGGATGTGAAGTACATGGAATGTAATCGTTGTGTCTGTGTTTCAAGCCGATGGGTTTGCACCCAAAAACTATGTGTTGGCCGCAGTAGTAAGAGAGAAACAACAGGAAGATTGGAAAATAACCAAAACTGTATGTATAATTCATAGTTATTAGTATCCACTAGGAGGCATGTTTTCACACGCCCGTCGGTTCTAACTTTAATATTTCAATTCAATTGAAGTGTTAAAACAACATGATTTACAGATATAGAGTTATTCGTTATGTACAGTTCTGTCTCTTTCTTACAACGGAATCTTGATTATCGTTGCCACGTGTATTTCTTCCATTGATATATTATAAAGGAAGATACGTTACGTGCTAACATCGCCGTAGACAAGGTCAGAGATAAGAACCGGCGCTGTCTTGCGAGCGAAATGGCGGCGAAATGTGTGTGATCGTTGCGACCGATGTGAAATCATGCCATAAAGGCACAATTTAAGTGATCCACGCGTTAGAGGCGAGTCGTCTATCTTACGCTGTTTTTTAATTCAATCTAAGATTTCTACCGGTTTGCTTTGGTATGTCAATTGATCGAAGTGTTAAGGCAGCATTCTGTTGTGAAAAAGAGATAACGTTATTTGTTCTGTATAGCTCCATCTCTCTCTTACAACAGAATTTTGTTGTCACTGGCACATGTATTCCTACCGGTTGGTAACGGCTTTGGTATGTTTATTCGATTGAAGTGTTACGGCAACATGATTCCGTTATGATATAGAGATAGTATATCGCTCCGTCTCTCTCTTACAATAGAATCGTGATATTAATGACACGTCGTAGTAGAGATGCTGAATTAATACTGAATTGATGTCGTGTATGGTGTTGAGGAAGTTTGATATGGCGCCAGTGATTGAGAAAGTATGTGGAATGTTGCTGTTGTTATCGGTTGATTGATGAGGAGGATTGAGGGTTATGTCGTGATGGAAATTTTATGGATGTGCTCAGGAAAACCAAAGAAACGATGAACGAAGGACTACGTGAAAGATAACAAGAATGATCTAATTAAAGCGACTGAAAATCTAATCAAATGACAAGCTTTCTAGGGAAGCGTGCTCCATCGTCGACCTTATCATTATTTACCATTAGATGAGATAGTGGTCAAACGCGATCCTGTCTAATATTATAAACTATTTTTTTTTTTATAAATCGTTCTAACAGTATTTTAGTTACTTTTGTATAAAAAAATAATAAAAAGTCGGATATTACTGTACTACAAATATATTATTGACCTTGAGAGAAAAGCTTCAGAATAGCCCGTAAAATTCAAATTTAATTTTTTGTTCACATTTTGCAGGTCAATGGGTTCCATGTGCGACACAAATATGGATTTACAGAGTTACAATAATTAAAATCATAAATACCACCCTCTCAGTTCTGCTAACCCTATTGAATCAACAACAACAATATTACACACACACAACAACAACAATATTACACACACAACAACAACAAAACATTACACACACAACAACATTGGACGCTTAGTTCGTAATAACTGTGACTTTAATGAAATAGTCATCCAACGGGGTTCGCGAACTAAAAAGTTTATATTTATTGCTGATTTCAATGATTGATCTGGCAAAAGAAAAAATAACTAAAACAAAATAATAATTAATATATGGTTCTTTCAGATCACTTGGAGATTACTTGGAGATTTATAAGAGAAGACTGATGCGCAAATTGTATGATTTAAGCTTTTTTGCTTAGAGTGTGACAAATATCCAAAAATCGAAGAAGCATTTCTTCGATATACTTGCTAAGGAATTATCAAGAAATTTAATTGTAAACTGATTCATGGGTATACTCAAACGGGCTTTGTTTTTTGTTTTAGCTGAACTATATATCTCTGAATTGCTTAAGAAGCCAAGATTACAGTAGATTTTGTACCACAAGTCAACAATATGAGGATGGTAAATTGACACAACACCAAAAAACAAATCGATTGTTTGGAAGATACGATGCCACAGTTAATACAGACACACACTTTAAACTTATCACACTTCTTTTTTTGATCAGTGGTTAAAAGAGAGGAAGATACTTCAAGCTTCGACTAACCTAAGCTTCCTGATTACCGACTTTTCAAAACATGATATTTTATTCAGTGTTGTTACAGTTGTAATACAAATATTTTGTAAAATAAGATTTTATTTTCTATTAATGTAGCGTAAATTCTATAATGTGAATGTGAGAACACTGTAGAACCAGTAGGCTTAAAACAATTTTTTTTTAAATTAATACATAATTTATTCTGATCCACGTTTTTCTTAAATACTTATACTCCATTTGAAATAAAATTAGATGTGGTAAGAGAATGTCATCCTTATAACTACGGAATAGAAGTCAAAATCGGTTGAACGGACACTGAAAAGAGGTTTATTTAAATTAAATGTATAATATGATTGCGAATGGAATATAGTAGATACATAAATAACAAACCTACACTGTCCTCATATACCTGTTAACACAGTGAAATATATAGAAATATTGTAAAAAATAGATTAAAAAAAAAAGAAACCATGGAGTTCCTTGCCGGTTATCCTTCCAAGGAAACGATCAGAGTGCCTAGTGTGAGTTTGTTTTACGTAAACGCGATCGACACGTTTATGACGTTCGGCGCACCGATTGGCCTACTTGAAGCTCTTAGCCAATCAGAAAGCCAAACGCGGTAAACGTTTCGATCGCTTTAACGTAAAAACAACTCGCACTCAGCACACAGATCAAACCTGCACTTTTTTTTAGTTTAGTTTTCTTTTATTAAATTTGTATTTCGTCGTTGATACGTTCCCTGGACGAGTTCCGTCACAGAAACTTTAAACTTCGCGGTGTTTTTTTTTTTATTTACCAAATAAGCACAGTAGAATTAATCTAGACATGGTACAATATATCATCACGAGAGGTCATGTCGGTTCTTAAGATTAATTAAATTTACTAAGGTCAAAGAAGGTTTTTCTTTCTGTAGTGTTAAGCCTTTCGTGACTATGGCGTTAAGGATGTTAAGCCTTTTGCGACTATCGGGCTAAAGTGACGGTTAAGCCTTTTGTGACTTTGGGATTGAAGAGACTTTTAAGCCTTTTGTGACTCTGGGACTAAAGTTACTGTTAAGGCTTTTGTGACTATGGAGCTAAAGTGAATATTAAGCCTTTTGTGACTATCGGGCTAAAGTGACGGTTAAGCCTTTTGTGACTTTGGGATTGAAGAGACTTTTAAGCCTTTTGTGACTCTGGGACTAAAGTGACTGTTAAGGCTTTTGTGACTATGGAGCTAAAGTGAATATTAAGCCTTTTGTGACTATGGGGCTAAAGTGACCATTAAGCTTTTGGTGACTATGTGGTTAAAGTGACTGTAAAGTATTCGGTGACTATGGGGCTAGCGACTGCAAAAGCCCTTGTGAGAATTTAGTTAAATTGACTGTTAAGCCTTTTGTGACTACGGGGCCAAAGTGGCCGTTAAGGTTTTTATAAATCTGTGACAAAAAATTAAATAGATTGCTTAGGCTTTAGTGACTATGGAGCTAAAGTGACTGATAAATCTTTTGTGACTATGAGGCTAAAGTGGCTGTTAAAGTAATTTATCAAAATTACTCTCACCTGTGATGTCATTTTCCGTGAAATTTCAACTATGATATTTATGTAATTATTTTTTATAACGGCGGCACATTTTAAGTTACTTTAGCCTCGTAGCCACAAAAGCCTCCATTGAATTTATAAAAAGTTTCTGAAATTTAACTTTAAATTTTCATACCTTTAATACATCCCTGTTTTTAAAGTAGTATATTCTTAAATAATTATTTTTGTTTTGTGTACTAATTCTGATAATAATCTAAATATTGAAACTTTCAGAAGATTTGATGATCGCTTCAGTGCCTTCATTACCTAATTTACGTCAAAGAAAAGAAATTAATGGAAGTAATCAAGTCATGCCTCCAAAAAACACCAGTAGTAAATTGGTACCAAATTATGCAAATTATGGAATTCATCGGCGATTTAAAGGTAAGTTTTAAAACTGTTGGTTTATTATTTTTGTGACTGAAAAAAAATCATCATCCATTTCCTAGCCTTTCCCCAACCAGCCGGGGATAATATTATTACCACTACTATTCTACCTTTTAATGAAATAGCCACTCAATAGAGTTAGACCAACTATACTCAAACTAGCCACATGTAGCCCGTCAAGCATTTCTGAATGGCCCTGCAGCCTAGCACAATATTGGTAGCATAAAATATTTATTTAGTATCTTGGTAACAGTTGTCGCGGCGACTTTTTGTAGCTACTAACGCGCGTTAGTCGCATTTGCAACGCGCTATAGAAGAGATGCCAACGCGCTACAGCATTGCTACTGCATCGCTGCAATAATTCGTGGGCGTGGGGCCTTACTGTATGGAAACCTGCTTACTAATTCCCTCCTTGGCGATGTGGTCCCACTAACATAACGAGAAAAAAATCCATTCATGTAGAAAATATGAATTGTAGGGGCTATTTTTATGCGACTGCCTATCAGACCTCCATAACCCATTTACTGGGCTATTGCTACTCCATGGATAAACATCAGTTGACCATAAGGTCAGACTTTCTGGTGTCTGAAAAATGAGAATTAAATATTCTAAACGGTGTATTATATACGAGTATTAACCTTTTGTGTTACATTTTGAAATCATCGAACCTTGTTCGAAATGTCTCGAGAAAATAATGCCTGTCTAACTACAAGGATTTGGGGAAGGCCCTTTTCCCAGCAGCGGAAAATAAAAAATAACACACTTTTTGATTAATCATAATATATCCAGTAAATACGTAATCTTGCTTTGAACTTTAATCTTAAGTTAATTAGCATCATTGAATATCTAGACTAGTGATCCCGGCAGTTGTTGTCTTACACAAGAGCTGGCAGCACGTCCGAAAATAACCCCGATTGCAGCGCCAAGTATCAGGGTTCAAATTGTGTTTTCAAACTATCCAGATACCCACACAAATATACATTATTTTCAAATCAGTCAAACCACAAAATAGATAGGTACAGAAGTCACTTTTTATACCTACGCTCGGCGGTCGCTAGAAAAAGTACTCTGTGGTCTAGCACTGGTTTAGCACAGTTTAGTCACGTACAAGATATCGTGTCCGTGAGCGATGTCTATGTGTGCGTTGCTCGAGCACGCTTTGTATGTAGATTTTCTTCTGTACTATCTCACTTTTGTGGTCAAACCGTTTCGGAGGAGTTAGGTTACAAACATAATTGTACACAAGAATTATATACACAAAGATATCACGCCTATGCAGTTCTACCAATTAATTGATTTTGACCTTGTATGTCATTGTATTTTTCAGATCCACCAGCGCAATGCCTCAGAAAACATGAACAATACAAAATAGATTGGTGTAACTGGTGCTACTGCAACGACTATTACCAACGAGTCTGTACCGATTGGCCGTGTAGCGATCATGGTAACATTAATTATTCCTATTTCCACTAACACTTTTATTTATGTACAAAACTGTATGCACTAAAGAAATACTGTACAAAGGGGAACTGAATGCCTTAGGCATTTCCTACCAGTAGAACTTAAGGTGAAATTTCTCACCATGAACGTTTAGATATTATAGCTCTACCTATTTTTACTGTATTGCACAATAACGGCACTCTATCTACCTGCGTATCTTTTTCTCCTTCTCTGTCAAATCCATCCAAAGGTTGTCTGTAAGAGATCGCTTTTAGCGATAAGACCGCTTATTGTGACACCCTATTAATTTTAAGTTCCCATTGTAATTTTATTTTTGGTCTACAATAAATAATATATCTATCTATCTCTATTACTAGGGTACAGGATATTTTAAAAAGGCCTGGCCCTAGAACACAAATAGCAATTGAAAGAAGACGGAAAGTATTTAGGAAGTAGAAGTTTGAAACTCCCTTCTCACTGTACCAGGAGAAGTTATTTTATGATTTCTCAAAAAAAAAAAAAACCTATAACTTGGCCTTCGGCTAATAAAGATATCCACAAGAGCCAAGGTTACACAGCCCGAAGAATCGCTAAACTTATGAGCCAGTGGGCAGGGCACATTGCTAGCAGAGTAGTTGGTCAATGGGGTCGAAAGACTCTGGAGTGGTGACCGCGTCCTAGAAGATACATGGTGGACTAACGAACTGGTGGCTGACGCGGAAAGAGTGTTGAGACACTGGAACGGTCGTTGTGGGCTCTTAGGAGAGGCTCATGCCCAGTAGTAGACGTCTTCCGGCTAAAATGATGATGATATTGATATAGTACATTTTAATGCAATACAAGTGCTGAAAGTTAGTCATTGCGACCGAGGCGGAATCCGCATGAGCCGTAGGTGAATGTGTTATGGAGCCGAGGGCTGCAGTGACAAATTTGCACGTGTCTCAAATAACGTTTTTCAATACACTTACGACAAGCAAACGAACAAAGATGGACCTGGAGATCCCCTGACGGTACTACCAAAAACGAACTGGACATTTTAACAAATTTCCCAGCTAACTCACATAACATGCAAGTCATCAACCTGAATTTTTCTACGGACCACAGAATCGAGCGACTTTTTGCACACAAAAAACCAAAGGTTTCCAGAATCAATTATAATACGAATAACCTAAGAAGCTTACTAAAATATGACGAAGAAATTTCAAGATACAAACAGACACTAGACGAATACAAAGAAGACCTCATGAGCTGCCAAGAAACCAACTCCATACAAAAATGCTATGACCAAATAATAAACTTAATAGACACTAGTTTGAAGAACGTCGTATATAACGTCGCATAACAAATCGAAATAAAATAACAAACAATACGATATCAACCCATACTGCAAAGCTAATACAACGAAGAAATGATCTCTTAAAAATAAAACCCAAGACGTGGGCCATGAAAAACGAGTTGAAAGCTCTCTATAAACTAGTCAGCAAGTACGTTCGAAAATACTACGCAAATCATAGGAAACTTACAATAGAACGAGCCTAAAACGAGCTTAAAAAGAACTGCAATCTCATAAAACATGGATAGAAGGGCTCTCAAAAAACAACATACGATCGAAAAGACACATAGCCACAAACTTTTACAAATACCTGTACAGTGCCCCTATACAACAACATATTGACCAAAACGAGCCAGAAAACCATAGAAAAGATAAGGGCATACAACCAGTTGATGAAATCGAAATTATAACGCGAATGAAAAACCTGAAAGCAGACAAGAGCCAAGGCCCAGACCGGATTACAAACGAGGCCATAAAACTAGCTTGTGCCCATCTTACGACTCCACTGGCACATCTATTCAACTTAGTCCCAAGTACATACGTCCACAACACCTTCACTATAGTCCGAATCTGATATAATACTGCTGTTTAAAAAGGGTGATCCAAAGAACATTGGCAACTACAGACCAATCAGCCTCCTGCCATCACTGTACAAATTATTCTCATCAACTATAGAGAAGCAAATCAGTTCTACATTAGAAAAAAAGCCAGTCGATCGAGCAAGCAGGGTTTTGAATTCAACGGTAGATTACATACATTCACTTGAATTACTAATTGAGAAATATCAAGAACTTCAACGTCCTCTTTATATTGTGTTTACTGATTAGCAGAAGGCTTTTGACTCAATACTGAATCCATCAATATGGAAAGCTTTACAAGCACAAAAGGTAGACGATACTTACATAAAAGTTTTAAAATACCATTATGAGAATATCACAAGCAGAGCGAAATTAGAAACTACAGGACCTGCCATCCCTATAAAAAGAGGAGTACGCCAAGGTGACCCTTTATCTCTTCGAATCTTTACGGCAGTCTTAAAATCTATAATTGGCAGATTAAATTGGAATAGGGTTGATATATGCGTAGAAAGGAAATATGTTAGCCACCAGAGATTCGCCGGTGACATCGTCCTGCTGTCAGAAGACATTTCAGAACTGGAGGCTATGTTAAACACACTGCATCAAGCTAGCAGAGAAGAAGGACTAGAAATAAACGTAAGCAAAACAAAACTTATGACAAATTCGGCCCAGAACGCAAAACTTCTCAATAATTCATTAATGGCGCACGTTAATAGTTATATTTACATACATTTCGTTTAAAAATAATAGCAACGACCTAGAAGTAGATAGACGAATATCAATAGCATGGAAAAAGTTTTGGAGTGCCAAAGAAATCCTAAAAATCCCTATGCCGATGAAAATCAAAAGAAAGGTCATGAACTCATGCCTCTTACCTTCATTAACGTACGCATGTCAAACATGGAAGTTCAGTCATCGGATTAAAAATAAAATTACGTCCTGGCAGCGAGGTATGGAGAGAAGTGTCACTAAAATAAGAAAAATCCAAAAAATTCGGCACTCTGCTATCAGACAAAAAACGAAAGTAACAGATGCTCTCACATATGCTTTAAAGCTCAAATGGAGATGGGCAGGTCACATAGCGAGAATGAGTGACGACCGCTGGACTATTCGCATGACGTCATGGTTTGGCCCTACAGGCATTAGGAAACGAGGAAGACCAATAACTAGATGGGTAGATGACATCACACGAGTCGCAGGAAAAAACTGGATGTCCAAAGCCACAGACCGAGACCACTGGTCATCTCTGGAGGAGGCCTTCACTCCAAGTGAGAGATTAATGCATGCAAATTTTTTTTTTTTTTACATACTAGATTATTCAATACAATTTTGTATGCTATTTATTTTTTAATTTAATCATTAATTAATTATTGTTATTTTTATTTTAATGTATAATTAATGAAATATACACTTAAACCTACTCCTAACTAAAAAATGGCGTCATAGAACTCATCCGCATCGCTGTCGACTGGAAGTGTGCCCAGAAGGCTGGCGGCATTGCCACGTTGAATGGCAATGCTTAATCTCTGACCGAGGTAAAAGCCAGCCCTTGGGTCACGCGAAGTGTCAACTAAACGTTTAGAGAGATCTTTAAAAAGCGCATGAGCACTCGGTCCCCACGGCCCAAGAGTTTCAACCCCAAACGGCTCAAAAATATAACTGCCGACAAGGTTGTTATATTTCCGCCGCTTGAGGTTCTCCGCAGCCGTAGCGGCAGCACCAGCACAGCACGAAGAGCTAGGAAGATGGGATGGCGCAAGAGTGTCGACACAGGTAGCGTCCCACACTAAAGGTCTACCGATCTTCCACGGAAATAATGACATACCGTCCGGTCTCTTACCGTCGTCGCGTGCCAGCCCATGCGGTTCCAAAACAGCCGGGACGCCGACGGTGACAAGGGCTCGTCGGATAATGTCGTTAATATTCGCGTGCCGCGCTATGCGTCCCGCGCTTCGGCAGCATGACAGACCGTGGTGACCGAGGCTGTTGACAACTTCGCCACAGTGGCAGCGATGAGGAGAACAGCAAGGAGCGCCAAGGCGTAGGGCAACAGCTAGGCGGAAAGTAGTATCGTCGAACAAGGTGCCAATATTCGACGACGGCAGTGCGTGAAGCCAAAGGCCTGACTCCCAATTTCCCACAGCCAGCAGGCGCGCACGCTCCGCAGTGGTAGCAGAAGATAGAATTAGGTTTTCCTGAACTACTTTGCAGAGCGGCTCATCCCACCGTCTCTGGGAAGCCGGGTTGATGGGCGGATTTGTATTCGGGCAAGCGAGTCTCCAGGCATCTATAGCCTCGGTGAAGCACGGCACATTGAAATCAATCAGTGAGGGAGATAGGATATTCCTGATTAACTTCTCAGTGCCGTGTACCGAGGATATAAAAGCAGGTAAACTAATACTAGAAATTTTGCGGACGCCGAGGCCTCCCATACGGATGGGAAGGGTAGCTTGAGCCCAAGCTCGGTCATCCATGGCCATGTTTAAAATTGACGTAAGGGTATGCCGGATAATTTGGTCCATTTTTTCCAAAAGATGGTGGTGTTTCCATAAATGAGAAGCGCGCAGGAAATATGTTAATTTAGGGCCGAAACAGCAGAAACGAATTAAGGTGATGGCCGAATGCATATTAATTTCCAGCAATCTCTCCGAAATATCATTAAAATTTTGAATTTTTTCCTCAACAAAATTGGGAAAGGAATCCTCGAAAATAGGAGACCCAAGGAGACGAAGAGAGCTTCTTTCTATAATTTTTATGTCAGGGGCTATTGAGTTGAATTTGGAAAGAGTCAGTTGTCTGTCAGTACTGTCAGATATGAATAACTCGCATTTAGATAGGTTGAGGTCAAGTCCTATTAAGTGAAGTTGATTTTTCAGTATATGTAAATCATTTAAAACTGTGTCTGCATCGCCTCCCAGGGTTCCGTCGTCGAGATACCATACATTAAATTTTGAATTTAACTGACGAATAATTGGGTGAATAGCTAGACTGAAAATCACTGGCCCGAGGGGATCACCTTGTTGACAGCCAACAGCGGATTCCAAAAGATTATCTTGATATAGTAATTTAGAAGGATGTCTATAGCATTGCCAAAGAAATATATAGTATTATATAGTTATAGTTATTATTTAGTCGTATATAGTTTTAATTTGTATTTTATAAAGTTGTTGAATTTAATGTTTCTTCATAATATATAGTAGATAATGACTTAATAATAAATATCTTAGTACACGTTAAAAAATTAATGAAATCTTTATTATTTATCAATTTTGTATTACTTTTATGTTATAGATTTTTTTTTTTAATTTTGTATGAATTTGCTATGAAAATAATTAGGATAATTTATATAACTTTATCAACCAAATCATCACTAAACTGTTAATTTATTTCGATATGAGAAATTTGGAAAATTCAATAATTGTACAGTTACTTTTTGCATGAATTAAAAGTCGTTTTTATTTATTTATTTTATAACTAAACCCAACATGACTAAATTAATCATGATTTAATTAGTCATGACTAATCAATTGATTGAAAAAAATAGTTTATTGACCCAACACTGCTCCCAAAAAACCATTGAATGACAGAGAGATCACATTCCAGCCTACCTACATAAATAAGTCTAATAATTATTTAAAATACATAACACTTTCTGTACTTATTTGACATTTAAAACTAATTATATGTTCCTTCTTATAGGTGGTGAACCACCTCCACGTAAGTACTTATTATTTTTATTTTACAATATGTAAAATACTAATGTCCCCAAGTGAACGCGTGATTTCGCACTATTCGGTTAAACACCAAACGAACTGGCGGCGTTCGCATGGTTCATAAGAAATTGAGCGTTTTTTAATTCAAGAACGTAAATAAGAAGTTTTTTATAGTTTGTATATAAGCAAATCTTTTCGTCATTACCTATAATTCCTATATACACCGTTAAATTTTGGTCTTTTTAATCCCCCGGAGGGTCGATTCGGTACATAAAACACTATCGATTTGTAAAAATAAAAATGAAAAATAAAGTACTTTTTTTCAAACTCGAATTAATTCACTCATGTACGAAATTAATCTCTTTAAGTAAATGTCAGCTGGACGAGGTCAATGAACTGTAGGTAGTTAGTACGTAACGACCGACAGCTACCTACAAGGTCATTGACTCGTTTACTTAAAGAAATTGATTTCGTACATGCGTATTCGAGTTTTAGAAAAAGTACTATCTTGTTTAATTTTATGTTTACAAATCTATAGCGTAAGGATAAGGTGCTCATAACACTCGCCGCATTACATATATATTTAGAGCAGGCTTCTTTAGCGGCAGCAGAGGCAATGTGCATGGTGCGAATCAGGTGACTGGCGGCGACAGTGCTGACGTAAGTTGCGTCCCAGATCAGGCTCTTCCCAGTTTTCCACGGCACCAGAGTCAGCCCATCCGGCCTCTTACCATCCGAAGTGCTAAAACCTAGCAAGCTGCGGCATGCTTAAGCACACAGGGGACGTTTGTCAATAATAAGGGCTCTACGGACCTTGTCTTTCAGGGCGAATGACGCTAGAACCTAAACTAAAGGTTTCACCGGGTATCCATATGAAATCCGCACTGGCGACTTTTTTGAATTTAGTACCTCTCTTGAGTAGCTAGTAGATGAAAATAATTTTAGGCCAATTTTTAAACCCTCAGCTCTATTCGTTTTTGGAAAATAATGATGTAACCCCTATTTTCCAAAATAATTTTGCTGCTAAACTATAATAAGTATATGAATGAAATCAAAGCGACATTAAACCTACTAATTAGGTTCATGTTATATATTTAAAAAAAAGTGGGACCAATCTTGAAATTCCAAGATTTCCAAGGCAACAAACATAATTAAAAAAAAATGCAAACATATTTATGCATAATTGAGAACCTTCTCCTATTTTTGAAATCTTACTTAGTTCTGAAAAACATTGTCATGTGTTTCTCTTGTTCTTTTTTTGTTTCTTTGGTTTGATTCGTTCGAGTCGAAACAACATATAAACGAGTTTAAAGTTCCACTTGATTATCTATTTGACAGTAGATTTCTTTTTCGCGCCGGGCATTGGTACAGGCCATGATCCGAAACGAGGAGTGGCAGGCGGTCGCCTCCTTCTGCAAAGCAGTAATGCTAAAAACGGAGGAGGCCGCATGCGTGAGGCAATGGCGCTCACTCCCCAGCCGCCGCCAGGATTCCGATCCCGATTTCCGGCCACCGTAGGCGCGGGATTGCGAATGGAAAGCAATGGGAAACTCTCTCGTCCGGACCGAGCCCAAGTCATCGATGGCACGTACTGTGCCACGCCCGCCTCAATGAGTTGTCAGCAAACCGTAGGGGCCCAGCTGGGTCAAAGCCTAACGGGGCCAAGGATCTGCTTCTGAAAGGAAGGCTTGGCTCAGGTATGAAAGGCAACGAAAGAAAGGGGTGGATCTTTTAGTCAGTAAAATCTGACACTATCTCCCGCTCTCGCTCCTCGTCAGCAAAAGGAAGCAAAGCTCCGCCATGCTTATGTAAACCTAGTAATAACCTTTGGTCCTAACATAACTCTCGTACATTTTGATTGCGTCTGCTCAAAATTTTAAGATATATTGTCACCTGCGTGTTTTGCGTCTACAGCAATTTCTGCTCCGCAAGTAATTCGAAAATATTGATATTCAAGTTTCAAGTTACGAGTATCTATGAGTTTTTCTTAGAAAATTCCAATATTGTGCGTATTCTATTATTTTTTTATAAATTTCAGGGGAACGAAAAAAATGCATTCAAGGTGCCAGGTACCAAAGAGGTAAATGTAAATATTGCTACTGCAACATCGGAGGTACAATGATATGTAACGATAGAATCGGTTGCAACGAAACGTGGTGGTATTTGGTACATGGCAATACCAAATATCAGCCCCAAACTGATTTCGTCCCATCAAGAAGGAGACGCAGGACAACAACACCCAAAATAATCACCACAACAAAGAAAAAAAAAAAATTAAAGAAAAAAAAATCCACAAAAAAAACAAATAGCACGGTAAAAAAAAAACCCACGGCAAAAAAAAATATCACTGCAAAAACAAATGCCACGGCAAAAACAAATGCCACTGCAAAAACAAATGCCACGGCAAAAAAAAATGCCACGGCAAAAACAAATGCCACGGCAAAAACAAATGCTACGGCAAAAACAATAACTACAGCAATAACAAGTACCACGGCAAAAACAAGTACCACAACAACAACAAGTACCACAAAAAAACCAAGTACCACAAAAAAACTAAGTAAGTATTTATCGATAAACGTTTACTTGCGTAGTTACGTGCAGTACGGCCGTCGGATCTTGGCGCGTCTGAAGTTAGGCTCTGCGAAAAAACTGTGAAAAAATAAATACCAATAGCAGTTGTTATTGCTGTTAACCAAATTTTATTGGAATTTATTTTTATAAATCATTTATTTGGCGCGCTTATTTTGAGTGCTAAAGTTCGCAGAGCCTAACTTCAGATGCGCTAAGATCCGTCGGCCATACCGTACACATTATAGACTCTCTCCTTTTGTCTTCTGAGTAAGGGTCGGCAAAATGGGTTACCTGCTATAGCGTCCGGTGGCTGTCGCGCGCTACCGCCACATTTGTAAAAGTTTCAGAAGCGAGCGACCGCCATTTTGCTCGCGCATGGCACGTGTGTGATACGTAAAACGTCTAACAGCCAGTGACATTGGTGGGTGTCGGCGTTTTGTGTGGCCCGTAGCGACTACAAGTTGCACGTCGCGGCGTGGACACTGCTGTAGTGAGTGGCCGACATAATATGTATGTGTATGAAAAAGTAATTTAGGTCGTTGTCGCTGGCCACCAGTGGCTGTGGTCGGTGGCCCATTTGCACTGACCCTATGGGTTGTTGCCCAAAGAATCGTCAAATCTATGTGGCAGTGGACATAGACACATATTGCTCACAGATTACTTAGGCCGATGAGGAGGAAAAGTTTGGAGGTGGCGACCACATACCGGAAGATTTAGCTTTGGAAGGCCTGCCACAAGGTAGACCGATGACGTGGGGAATGTGGCGGGAATACGAAGGATGCGAGTCGTACAGGACTGGTTATGGCATACGTTATGGCGACACTTAGGGAGGCTTATGTCTAACAGTGGACATCTTTCGGTTGAAAAGATGATGATTTAAAACATCAGCGTTACCTAATGGCAACAGGCCACCACGCAATCGTATCGATGCAAAGCGATGCGGTACGTTTGGAACAAACCATTTGATACTCTATTAGGGTGGCCTACGTGACCGTGATGTGAAGTAATGATGAGTGAAGCGAAGCGGTCGTATTTAGTTTTGATATTTTCGCGCGAAGTCTTGCGAGTGCGATGGTGACTTGTTTTACATATATAAGTGGCGACATCGCGTGCATGTGCGCTTAATACGCTTGAACCGCATTGGGTCGCTTCGGAACCGCAATGACGTTGAATCGTCCACGTTAGACGCCGCGTTAGTAACAGTAGTAGTAAGTTATTACGAATAATGAAAGTACTTGTAACGTTATTTGTATTTCGAAATAAGTTATAAAAATTGGTTTCTTTGTGTTTTGTATTCTTTGTTATATCGCTGTATTTTTACAACAAAAAAATGTAATAATAAATTTTTCATAGTTGGAGATCCAACGCAAAAACTATGCATTTCAAAAGTCTTTCTGTGTGTCAATGAAGTTGATCCCGTATCCCTTCTCTTATTTAATCTCTTTTTTATAGGATATCCACCTGAATCAAAATTTTTAAGAAGTGGTCGCAGAAGTGTGCAATGTCTTGAGGGAAGTTATTACCAAATAGATTCTTGCACCTACTGCTCATGCTTAAACGGAAAACAATTGTGTACAAGCATACCTTGCCCTACATCTAATCTAGGTGAGTATAAAATATAATTTACTTGAGTACTATTATAAAGTAATACATTCACAAACTTATGCATCAGCCTTATAGTGTTCCCACTACTGGGACTCAGGCCTCCTCTCTAGGAGAGGGAATAGCCGTTATCCTCCACGCGGGCCCAGTGCGGGTTAGTGGATGTCACATGTCTTCGAATTTTTGGTTCTAAGACATGCCGGTTTCCTCACAATGTTTTCCTTCACCGTTTTGAGAGCAGTGGTGATGAAGTAAATTACACATTGACGCCTTTGAACCCGCGCCCTACAACTCGTAAGTCAGGGGCCGTTACCAGTCGCCCACCACTGCTCTTAAACATATGTATACTTAGTGATTACTTACTATTACCTAGTTCTAAAAAGTTCAGTTTAATTACCGATATAAGAACTAGTTTAACCTTGTCAGCACACCGAAGAGGCCCAGCCTGCTAACTGCAGGCAGGCAGGGTCGAAGCCTACTGGGGTCATGGGTTAGTTCCGAAAGGAATGCTCGACCCCGGCACGATAGGCTACGAACGAACGGGGTAGGTTTTTAGTCAGTAAGAGTCTGACACTACTTCCCGCTCCGCCCAAGGGCGGGATTTGTCATTGGATGATTTTACCTACCATAAAAAAAAAAAACTAGTTTAACCTAACCTAATGGTATGATGGTTGCATTACAACTTATAACGACCTGCCTGAGCTAGGTTAATAAAAACCTATGTTACAGGCCATTGCCAGACTAAGCAATTAGTTGATTTTTTGTCTACGGTTAACGAATAAATTAAAAAATACCATACTACTTGAAATACTTATACAATTACGATATAAAAAATTACAACAACTAATACTACTAACTAACTAGTAACTAATAATACTAATTAATTTCTACAACATTAAAATATTTTTTTTCCTTGTATTATTTAGTGTGTACATGAAGAGTTAAATAAATAAATAAAATGATTGTAGTAATTCTGGGAGAACAGTAATATTTAATAAAATATCAGATTCATTTGCTAGATAGTACAATGTCAGATTTAGTTAATACCCGTAGTCGATACAATGTCAGATAGAGTTCGTAAAATAATAAAATGTGCTAAGGATTTCTGTTATACAGTATGTATTCGACATTATGGACAATAAATGAAATCACGAGTAATACTCGTCAAGTCAAGTTACACTCTGTTTAGAATACCTACTTACCTTGAGTACAGAATGGCAACAGCTTTAATGCAGACGAGACGGAGGGGCGCGGCGCGGGGCGGGGCGGCGTTTTTATTGTAATTTCACAATATTTACTTCCAATTAAAACTCAATTTTTTGTCTAAACTATTGGACTAATTTCTTTAATTTTTTGCATATCGTTAGTAAACGCAAGCATGTGATTTCATTTATTGTCCATATGTCGTATACCTACATACTGTATAAGTGTATGTCTGAAAATATTCCGAACGTTGCTGCCGATGCACGTGCCACCACCATATGTGTTGCCTGTATCCGCAGCCTGCAGCCGAGGTTCGATTGGTACCAATAGTGTTTTTTGCTTATGAGTTTGAACGCTTGTAAACTCATCCACGATATAGGACAGATTCCTAAGGAAAGTTTTATAAAAGAACGCTCCAAACCTAAAGAACATACTTGTCTTTCTATGTACCCACCAATCAGTGCGTTAAGTGCGAACGCGATCGAAACGTTTACCATATTTGTCTCCCTGCGGGGCTATTGCGTAACTCTGTTGACAGCTTAAGTGAAGATCACTTGCTAGAATGTACCCGTACATCATATAACTGTCAAATAGCTAGTTTCGTATTGCCTATCTTTAGTGACCAACTGATATGACGTCATTATCCACCAGTGCCTTTGATATCTTTATAGATACTTTTAAAATGGCGATGCGATGCGATATTCAACTTAGCTGTAAAATAGTTGATAAAAACTAGAGCCGGGACAATATGTATTGTTAATTTTTGTTAGTCACCACTTATCCACCGTAATTTGTTAGCCACTTGATGTCATACGTAATACCAAAGTTATGAAATTGTTAGTAGACAACAAAGTTTAGTGCACATCAAATACCAGCTGTCAACTGTTATGAAAAAGTTAGCCAATAGCCCTGCTGATTGGTAAAAAACCGCTCCCAGCTCAGAGCAAGCCAATCAGAACGGCGAACGCCAAAAACGAGTCAACCAGACTCACACCAGGCACTCATGTCTTCGACCTGTACTGCCGCTGTCGATTTTCTTGGTTTGTGAATTCGACTATAGCCGGCAATGCCAACACGTACGTATCTACCTTAGATGCTCATATTAGGGCAAAAGCTACGGGCCCAAACGCTTGCCAGATGGCATTAACACTATACGCAACTATTTTGGTTAGAGACATGAACAGTCAGAATTTGATGGATTTTGAGGCATTAATTTCACTAGTTCAATAATGTGAAATGTCTGATTTTAACAACTGTGGGAAATCCACATAAAAAAACAATATAGAGAACAGAGTGAATGTGCATAGGTATATTACATCATGACTTGATTGTGCCATTTTTGTTTTATCATCGGACAATCAGACGTACGGCGAGTGTGCACCCTTACGTTACTACGGTCGGTACGTTGTTTACGGTCCAAACTAAGACATAATAGTATCAAGATTGTTTACGTTTAGTTAACTACCTAAACAGATGGAGCCTTATGCTTATGCTTATGAATGGGCTTGGTTCGTATAGCAAATCAACAGTGGCATTCAGCTACAGGAAAGACTATTCCATCTTTCTAAAGTAAACAGAATCGCTTATACGAGTATAGTTAAGTGTGCGAATCTATTCGAGGCCCAAATCACTTAACATAAATAAATATCCGCAGTATCTATTGGTTTAGCAGTGAAAAACGAAGCGTACATGAAAATACCAGCATCACGAGGACAACCGAAGTTTGCCGAACATACGAATTCTACTAATTCTTTCATATATTGAGCTTACAAAAAAGCATCTAAGGACTAAAAATAGTGACCGAACTAATGAGGACATTCCTGACGGAACTTCGATGGAGACAATACAAATCAGAGCCATAATGACACCACTAGTAATCGCTATAATACAGTATGTTATACCGCCTAAAATAACTGCAAACGTTAGAATATCATTACAAAAAAAGAAATGAAATATCTATATCAAAGTAAATTTGAGGCGCCAAAATAATTTGAAAATTTTATACTAGCTAATTTCAAACGAGACAATAATATAATTTCTATATTTTGTACTCCCGAACGAAAAATGCAAATGGAAAATGTTACGAATTTTTTTATGGACGGCGCTCTAAATTTTGCACGAGACTTTTCTCACAAATGCTAACTATTCATGCTGATATTGGTAGCAATAGTAATTTTACTAATATCAAGTCCATTATGTATGCGTTTATGACCAATAGAAATTAAGATTCTTATGAAATTTTATTTTTCCTAATAAAATTTGTGGATACTCAAATGAAATCCAACTAGAGTGATGGCTGATTTTGAAAAAGCCACATAAACGTTCTGTTATCATTCAATGTTGTTATAGATTTTAACAACATTGTACCACAAAACACCTTAATTACACATCATTATACTAAATAACACGAAGTATTTTTCGAAAAGCTACCAAACTGGGCCTTGCATTGAAAAAGGGAACAGTAGCAAAAAAAAAACAAATTTAATAATATATATTAATAAAAAATAAAAAAATCTAATGTAATTTAACGTTTCTATCAAATAATATAGAAGGCGAGGAATACATACAAAAGGAAATACCCGAAAACGATTCTTTAAAAATATTTCCAGAAATCAGATATACAAAAATTATGGTGTGTTTTTGGTGAAATAGTTGTGACTACTAATGTCATTGAAGGTTGGCAAGTGAATGACAATAAAAAACGAAACAAATTTATTGCAGCTCACACATACGACGCAGGTGCTTACCGAACACGGAAAGTTCGCTAAGTACCTGTTCCGGATTCGTGCGGAGGATTCGCCCGGGTGTCGCCACTGTGCGGAACATCCGAAGGACACGGTGGAGCACACTGTAGAGGTGTGCCCCGCCTGGGCGGAGCATCGCCGTGTCCTCGTGGGGGCGATCGGCAGCAGCGATCTCTCTCGCCGGGCCTTGGTTCAGGCCATGGTCCGTAGTGAGGAGGGATGGCAGGCGGTCGCCTCCTTCTGCGAAGCAGTAATGCTAGCAAAGGAGGAGGCCGACCGCATCAGGCAGAGGCAACGGGGCGCTCGCCCCAGCCGCCGCCGGGATTCCGATCCCGATTTCCGGCCACCGTAGGCGCGGGCTTGCGGACGGCGTGCAATGGGTAGCATCCGATCGTCCGGTAACCGACCGGACCAAGCCCAAGTCGTCGACGGCGCGTTCTGTTCCCGCGCGCCTCAAGGAGCTGTCAGCACACCGAAGAGGCCCAGCCTGCTAACTGCAGGCAGGCAGGGTCGAAGCCTACTGGGGTCATGGGTTAGTTCCGAAAGGAATGCTCGACCCCGGCACGATAGGCTACGAAGGAACGGGGTAGGTTTTTAGTCAGTAAGAGTCTGACACTACTTCCCGCTCCGCCCAAGGGCGGGATTTGTCATTGGATGATTTTACCTACCATAAAAAAAAAATCTTCTACAGAACCATGGGCAGGACTCATAATCTAAACGTTGCTGAATTTATCAAGACAGTTAAGACTTTGTCATTGAAATCCGAATGCAAATTATTAACAGACAAATTATTAGTAATTTTTTAGATAAAATACGTATACGCTGAACACGTACTGTAATGAATACAGATGACTTCAAAGATAAAAGGGTATGAAAAATAATTCGCCTCTTAAAAAGGATATGAACAGGTCCAAAAGCACCATCTGAGGTATCGAGCATCTTGGAATTTACTTTCCGTCCTTCTTTATAAGATGATTATTTTATATCCATACTGAATCAGAATCATAAATATAAAATAAAAATATCTCTTGCTTTTATAGAATATTGTTTAAACTAAATGATTTCCCCTCTAGTATGTTTCCACCCTTAAAAAAAAACCATAAGTGTAATAAAAAAATAAAAATTATTTATTGACTCAATAAAATTTACAAACGTAGATGAAGCCCTGAACCCCACACTAGGATTCCCTGTGTTGTGGGGTCGTCTCTATCAATCCATAACAAAAGGTGGGCACAGTAACAAAGACAATAGTTCAATTAACCTATTAGATTTGTTTAGCAAAATAGTTGTTTGGATAGAGTGTGGTGTAGTGAGGGAAGTGTAATGTTGTAGGTGCGGGTGTGTGAGTGCGTGTGAGAAGGGTAACAGTGGTTGCAAGTGCTCGTTCACGGAGAAGCGGCGCGTTGGGCGGTCCGTCGTACATTACCATATGTTTGTGTTAGCGCGAGCGATGATGCGGCCCTCTGCTGCAATGTACGACGAACGCCCAACGCGCCGCGTCTCCGTAAACAACCGTTTACCTATTTGTGTATTGTTATTTTTTTTTAATATGAAACTAATAATAATAAAATTCTATCATTACTTCCATTATTTCAAGAATTTTTAAATGAAAAGAGTGATTGAAAAATACCTACATAGTAGTTCCATCATAGAACCTGGAGGAACCCTAGGAGGCCTGAGTTCAAACAGTGGTTTTTTTATGGTAGGTAAAATCATACAATGACAAATCCCGCTCTTGGGCGGAGCGGGAAGTAGTGTCAGACTCTTACTGACTAAAAGTGGTAACATTTTAAGGTTGACTATGCTATACATACCGCCCACAGTAGGTATAGCCAAATGTAATGTATTCTTAAATATTTCTTGTTGTTTTCATTCCCATACTGATCTAGATAAATAAGAGTATGGTCAAACTTCCAGAAAATTTGGAGAATTCTGAAGAGTCTACAGTCGAGAATATTGATTACGATGAAACCATGACAGAAAATCAAATAGATTATAGCACAGAATTTAAACATAAGAAAGCTGGACTACGATTTCAACGTAAGCAATTTATTTTTAATACTTTCAGTGAGTAGGTTAACACCGATTTAAAATCTTTAATACGGATTGAAATCAGGCTTTTGTGTTCTATATTTAAAATAATGATGATATGGTTTTGAAACGGATCGGTTTCCGATACGAAAATTATTTCGGATTGTTCGCTAGTTTCGATTACTTACAGATTTTAGAATTATAAAATAAAATCTTAGGGCGCTTTCAATTTATGCGTACTGCAAACGGCTGGCTGCCGCACTGTTAACGGCCGGTTGCAGTTGTTGGCGCTCCACACACGCTTGGACTATCGCGGGGTAGGCGCGGGGGTCGGGACACCGAAACCAGTTGCCTGACCACTGAGCTCACAGACGTCAGCCACTCCAGGCATTTCTTTGTACGGTCTTTTAAACTGTGAATCCCTAAGAGGACGCCGGCGTCCGCACACCTATTGCTTTCTATTGTGTCTCTAATTATGGTAATCAAAAGGTTAAATTGTATGATGTTGATTGTAGTACACCATATATAATACAGTCTTCTCGTTTTACTTACAAAGTCCCAGCTGAGTCTATACACAGTACGTTAGCAGTCCAACATCAAGCGCCTAAATTGAAAACGTACCTGATTGCCGTGCGTTTGTATTTTCCATTCCGAGTAAGATTAAGCATTTAAAATTAACCTTTTTTGCTGTCCGTTCAACCGATTTTGAACCGAAATTAAAAGCAAAAAAATGGTTACAATACCAACTACTTACTGCAGCGGCCATTTATCATGCAATCAACGCAATAAAAGCCAAAATCGATTGAACGGACAGTAAAAGAAAAGTTTGTTTAAATCTCTAATCTTATTTGGAATGGAGTCTAGATTAAACGTAGTATAACTAGTTTAGTATACTCTTAAAAGTTTTAATCACTAAAGCTAGAACTACATTATACCGACGGACACGTGTAACATGCCTGATTTGTACGTAAAATAACGTCGCGTAGCGTGGATCAAGTGTAGTTCTACAAGTCTAGTTTCCATGTAAAATATATGGAGACCGACGGCGACGCGTCCCGATCGGCGTGTGTTGCACACGTGTGCGCGTGTAGTTCTACGTGTATAGAAACCGACCGCCACATGCTTTTTTTTTCAGTTGCTCCCGATCCATGCCTCAGAGACCATGAAATGTACAGAATAGATTGGTGTAACTGGTGCTACTGCAACGACTATTACCAACGAGTCTGTACCGATTGGCCGTGTGACGACCATGGTAAGCCCTTTTTTCATTAATTATATCATAGGTGATACATCCATGAATATCCACACATATTGTGTAGCGATCATGGTAATGTTACTAATTCCCATTTTCATGAACACTAAGAGTGAGTTAATTCAACCAATGACTGGCCTGTTGGTCTAATGGTTAGTGGCCCTGACTGCTATGCCGGAGATCGAGGATTCGATTCCCACCCAGGACAAATATTTGTGTGATGAGCACGATCATTTGTTCTGTGTCTGGGTGTAATTTATCTATAATATGTATGTATTTAGAAGTATATAGTATGTTTATCAGTTGTCTAGTACCCATAACACAAGCTCTGCTTAGCTTGGGACTAGTCGGCGTTGTGTGATAGTTGTGAAATATTATTATATTATTATTAATGGTGGCCGGCCTTTCGGTATTCATTAGGATGCATTTTGGAGAGTGTACGCAGGAATTATGTGACTTGATTCGGCCATTAACTTTCTACCATCGAACAAACCGAACTACGGCAAGTGTCCATGCTTGCGTTGTTGACACCTCAACAGTCCGGACTAAGCATTTCGTCTCGTCGGCTATACACACATCAAAAAAAGTTTGAGATCACTTTGATAATACGAAATCGTTTTTGTTACCTTAGAATAAAACATTTTTTCTGTTTTTTTCTAAGATTCTTTATTAAAAAAGAAAACTTTTAATAACAAAAGAATTTAAAATATCATTTGCTTTTCTGAATAAAAAGAGATTAAATCCTTGTACACTCATTCAGAAATCTGACCAACTTGATTCAAGCATTTTTTCTGACTTTTCGAAGGAGTTTATTCAAAAATATGCTGAGGGGATTATCAAAAGTTTTACAAGCAAGAATTGTTACTTTGGGGGAAGAAGGACATTCTACGAGAGAAATAGCACGCAGAGTGGCTGTACCCCAATCCTGTGTCGTGAACACGTTACGGAGGTATCGCGGCGTAGATAACTTTGCTGATCGACCTCGTAATGATCGGCCAACTGTTTTTACTGCTGCTCAGAAGCGTGACATCAGATTGCTGACTGCCCGAGACCCAAGAATCAATGCCACTAAAATAAAAGCTGAGTTGCAGGCTGCTAATGGACTAGAAATTAGCACTCAGACCATCAGGGATTGCTTACACCAGGTTGGATTACGAGCGAAGAGATCCTGGCGAGCACCCCTGAATTCACCGCAACGACAGCGACGCAGATTGCAGTGGGCAGAAAACCGACGAGGAAAATATTTGGCGGAATTGTCTCCGAATTCGTTGACGGGCCCAGAATTAGCACTCAACCTGACAACCGAAGTCTTCGTGTGTGGAGAAGACGTGAGCACGCTGAAAGACAAAGAACTGCCAACGGAACCGTTCAACGAAGCGGGAAATCAGTATCCTTTTGGGGCGGTATAATAATTGGTGCTAGAACGCTGTTGATCCCGTATCGTGGCTCGATGACTGCAGCTTTGTACCAAACCATTACTATTGATGGTATTGTCATGTCATTTAGAATAAACCATGGCCCCTCGATTCGTAATGGTTGACGATAATGCACCCGCACATCGAGCTCAACGAATCAACGCTGCTCTACGTGAATACTACATTACCAGGTTAGACTGGCCTGCCGGCTCGCCTTAAACCCGATAGAGCACGCGTGGGATGCTGTCAAACAGGCTGTTTGGAACCGTCAGCCACCTCCCTAGACAGTGCGCAGAGATCTGGGAAGCCGTTATTCAAGAATAGGACAGGTTATAATAAGAAATGCTGGATAACTTAATTCTCAGCTTGTCAAGAAGGATTGCCGCGTGTGTTCGAGCCAGGGAGGGAGTTATCTTGTACTAAATAAAAACAAATTCATAATAAATGTTGACAATATTTAGTTAAACCTCTTTTTCTTCCAATTATTTATTAATAAAAAATAAAAATAAAATTTATAATAACTTTCCTTTAAAAAGTAAAATTTATAGTGACTAATGACCTCAAACTTTTTTTGATGTGTGTACTACGAAGATCGAATGACTGGAACAATTTAGCTGCAACGGTCTTCCCGTCCCTTTGAGGCACGCGTGGAACACAAAACACCGTCGATCCAGGCCTGGTCCTGATCGGACATCCTGATGGTGGCTTGGTGGCCGGGATTCCCTCCGCAACTTCCAGCCCAGGATGTCTATTGCGGTGACCGGGGCGTTAACGTTGCCATAACATATGGATGCTTAAATACCATTTTTACTATAATTTTTTATACCTTTTATTAAATATTCTATTTTGGAATACTATGCATATTAATAAAACTAATGATGTCTTCTTTCGTACAGCTGGTGAACCACCTCCACGTAAGTATTATTTTTTGTTTCTTGTACAAAATCAAATGCCACTAAATGGCCATAGAATAGTCAACAGTTTGAGATTAACAATGCCACTATGGCGAAAGGCAACTGCAGTAAATAGACAACCTATACAGGTATTTAAATCACTTTTTTGCTCTTGATGCCATCCTTATGCCTACGCAATAGAACTCGAAATTGGTTGAACGGACAGTGATAGGGTATTTCAAAATTCTTTCTGTTACGTCCTAGAAACTTCAGTTACCAGCCCGCACTGGCCGCGAGTTGTGGATCACGGTCAGGCCTGAGTTCCAGCAGTGGGAACATTTTAAGGATTTATATTTATGCTTATGTTAAAAATTTCAGCGTCAAAAAAATGCATTGTAGGAGCCAGATACCAAAGAGGTAAATGTAAATATTGCTACTGCAATGTCGGAAGCATAATGATATGTAACGAAAGAAGAAATTGTACAGAACCTTGGTGGTTCTTGGTAAATGGTACCACCCCATATGAAGAACAAACACCTTATCGCGAGCCGACCGAACCACCGGAAACTACAACAAAAACGACTGTCACGTCAAAAACGAATGCTACGAAAAAGTGGCAAACCACAACAAAATTGTATACCACGAAAAAGTGGGAAACCACAACAAAATCGTATACCACGAAAAAGTGGCCAACCACAACAAAAACGTATACCACGAAAAAGTGGCAAACCACGAAATGGTGGCCAACCACAAAAGTATGGCAAACCACAAATATAATAAAAACCACTATAAGACCAAGTGAGTTTTTTCAACATATTACATTTTACTTATATGTTCCCTTTACCAAGTCTCCCCTTTCTACAAGCTTTTATTTAACTTTTGACTACAATCTATTCTTTCGACTGGATGTTGCTTTCCATAGATATCCAGAGATATGCCTTCATTGCGGACTAGTAAGGAGTCCTAGTGCAACCGTTTATCTCAAACCTAAATAATTACAACATTGACAAATAATATATTTACGACACACACTTAAAATTTGCACACGCACACTAAGAAGAAAGCAGCTACACTATCTATCTATCTTCTGAGTATGGTTTCCGCACTCAGTCCTCTACGGACCATTGTACGTGGCAGCTACACTAAATCAATTTCTAATAGCACACGTAAACAGAATGGGCGGGGCATTCACTTGTAAACACTTTTTATCTATATTTCATTTCAACATATTGTTGTAATATATTTACTTCGTTTAATTTTTTTTATATGTAAGTACCTATCCGAAAAGAGTTTACTTTTTATACAAAAAAAATAAGAATATTTTTTTTAGTATCGTATTACCGATTAAAGGAAGCGTTCTCTTTTAAATATCATGTATGGCTTCTGTTAAATATCGAGTAAAACATTTATTTAACTGCAATTATACTCATATCGATAAAATCAGCCACATGCACTCGATTGCACCTCTCTTAATCTTGATCGGTTATTGCGTTCGGGAAGATTCGGGCTAGTTCGTGTCGCTCCGTACGTAAGTTTGTAAAATATTTAAAATATAAAACAGTGACATAATTGTTTACTCAACGGTGGTAGGACACGCCATTTGTCTTCAGGGTGATAGTATTTGATCTATTTTTGCATATAGTTACTGCATAACTCGAAATTTCGTTTTTTTTACGCATCAGTAGTACACTGTACGCAATCGCAAAGTGACTGAATGAAGCGTACAGCCGCAGACAATATCGAAGCGCCACGTGCCACGCCTCCAAGGGGAGGCGATATATAGGCCATAGGCCCTCGATATCCATGTTGCATTCTTGACCTGTCCCTTTTCAGCACTTGCCTGTACCACTTGTGCAAGCGAGAGAGACCAGAATACCCGCGTTTCAACCACTGCACTAATAATGTAAGGAAATGAAGTAATCTTATTGGTGGAAAAGTAATCTAAATCTCTTGTTTACAGTAACTAGTCTCTACTTAAGAAATGGTAAAAAACATTGTATTGAGGGAAGCTCCTACAAAGTTGATTCTTGCAACTACTGCTCATGTATATATGGAAACGAAATGTGTACACACAAGCCTTGTCCTGTCAATGTTTTAGGTACGTATGATTCAAAAGCTAACAATCAACCACGACCAACAAACAAAACAACAACAATCAACAACAACATCAAACAAACCACAACAACTAACATTTGATATTTTTAACGAAAATCCTAATGTCATTCAACTAAGATAAGTGGTTACAGATACTAAACTTGTTTTATAAGTTCTGTATTTCGGGCTGGTATCCGCAACTCCACGTCTAAAGCGGAAAAAATGTGTTTTTCAATCAGTCCCAGCTCCTCAAGGAAGGTCAGTATCGCCTTTTTATTACTGATCATCTAGCAGAAGGCACCTGGGTTCTCGAACTTCTTTGCCCCGTATCCAGCGACCACTAGACAGCTTAGAAGTTTAAGAGTTGTTGTCTCGTTCTACTCCATGCAGGCTCTGCGGAGTGCGCCATTATACTTATAACACAGACCCGAATTTGGTTTGCGTTTGCCATGCCATGCCTACTGAAAGCAGTATGGAATTTCTTGCTTATTCTATGGAGTTTTTTGCACGTTTCTTCTCTATGCTTTGGAACGTGCAATTTAGCTTCACTTTTTTTTAAAACTTTAATGAACTTGAACATAATACTATTTAGTTTCTGTGAAGAACCCCGTTCAGGGAACCACCGCATTCACACGCCGCCGCCGCCGCCGCCGCCGGGATTCCGATCCCAATTTCCGGCCACCGTAGGCGCGGGCTCGCGGACGGTGGGCAATGGGTAGCTCGCTGTCCGTCCGTCCGGTAACAGACCGATCCGAGCTCAAGTCGTCTACGGTGCGCACTGTTCCCGCGCGCCTCAAGGAGTTGTCAGCAAACTGTAGGGATCCAGCAGGACCGAAGCCTACTGGGGCCAAAGGTTATGTGAGAATGTCACCACGGGCCCCGGGACAAAGGCAATGAATGGAAGGGTAGGTTTTTAGTCAGTAAGAGTCTGACACTATTTCCCGCCCCACCCAAGGGCGGGATTTGTCATTGCATGATATTACCTACCAAAAAAAAAAATGGCAAACGCAAAACTTTTCGTTTTTTTAAATGTTCCGTGACTGTGTCCGAGGTAAAACAATATCAGCGTTGCGTTATTTGTCGTTTTAAAATTTGAATATCGCAGCATGTTCAGTTAGGGCTATTGTACACGGATGCTTAGCTTCATAGACGCGTATTCTTCATTACACGCTTGGATACGACGGCATGACATAGTCGCTTCGTCGACAGACTGGAATAGTTTTGAATGTAAGCTTTACACAAGCGTACACCAAGTATATAGTATAGATATAGAAACTACCCGTCCGTAAATAGTAGCACTTAGGCGCCTTTATGGCCTCACACAGATTATATTTTCTTTTTTATATGTGTATTTATACGATTATACGATTTAATTTTTTTTTTGTTGCTTTCTAAAAGTAGCGTTCCCTAAAACAACAAGATTCACTTGCCGCTTTCATTGATATTCTGTGATCCTGATCATAACATTGTCAAACTTCCAGAAGGTACAAATAATGCTGCAAAGTCTTCACTTAAAAATGTTGGAAATAAAGAATTAATGGGACCAAGTAAAATTGATACTCGATTTACATCTGATGAAAAAGGTGGACTGCAATTACAACGTAAGCTAAATATTATTTGATAAAAATAGTCTTATTTTCTTTTTATCACTTTCTGATTGCTGAGAATCGTTGCTTCGGTTTAATTCAGCGACAGTTTTCCTCCATCAGATGGGGGAAACTAGTTACGCAATATATTACAGTATACAGAATATAAAAAAAAGTCTTAAGTCGATCCGAAGTTGTTCAAAGTGACCCATTTTATAAAACACATGTTTCATTTATGTAAGGACCTAATACTATGATTATTATTTTTCAGTTCCACCCGACAAATGTCAACCAGAACAAGAAAGTTACAGAATAGATTGGTGTAACTGGTGCTACTGCAACGACTATCACCAACGAGTCTGTACCGATAGGCCGTGTGACGACCATGGTAAGCCCTTTTTTCATTCATTATATCATAGGTGATACATCCATGAATATCCACACATATTGCATTGCGTGTTTTTGCTGTATCTCGTTTCTACGCCTATAATATACCGTTAAATTTTAGTCGTTTTAATCCCGCGGAGGGTCGATTCGGTATATGAAATACTATCGATTTGTAAAGAAAAAATTAAAAAATAAAGATGTTTTCTTCAAAAACTCGAATTAATATACGCATGTACGAAATTAATTCCTTTAAGTAAACGAGTCAATGACCTTGTAGGTAGTTGTCGGTCGTTGCGTTCGAACTGCCTACAGTTCATTGGCCTCGCTCAGCTGACGTTTACTTAAAGAAATTAATTTCGTACATGCGTAAATTAATTCGAGTTTAAAAAAAAGTACTTAATTTTTTAATTTTCTCTTTACAAATCGATAGTATTTCATGTATCGAATCGACCCTCCGCGGGATTAAAACGACTAAAATTTATCGGTGTATATGTAAGGAAAGGATGATGGAGAGGACTATATCCCTAGGAAAACCAAGGTTACCGACATAGACCGAAGAATCGCAAAACTATAGTGGCAGTGGACAGGACACATTGCTCGCAGACCAATTTCTCGATGGAGACCAAAGTTTCTGCAGTAGCAACCGCGTACCATAAAACGCAGCATTGAAAGGCCTTTCACAAGGTAGACCGATAATCTGGTGATTCGAGACACACAGGAGAGGTCGTTGTGGTCACGCTTGAGGGAGGCATATGTCCAACAGTGGACGTCTGTCAGCTAAAATGATTTTAGTTGTGATAAAACCAGGGAGCCTTGAGTACGGAGCCCTTTAAATATGCCCACGGTTCTGTACCCGTGGGCATATTTATAGGACTCCAGCAGCAGTGGACAGACAGCTGTCTGTCTGTCCACTTAACTATCTCGACATTTCGACTCAAGTAGGGCGTTACTTTTGTCATTAAGATTTTTAGTTCTTCTTTTTATTTTAAAAACCAAAAAGCTATCGTTGACAAATAATAGCATGTTAAGTTTATTTTACAATAAATGGGGTAAATTATTAATGTACACTAAAAATAAAAAAGGACCTAAAATTGAACCTTGGGGTACTCCATCTTTGCATTAAATCCCGACAAATTGACACCGCTTATCGGAAATGTAATTTTCTATCTTTCAATCAAATAAGATTTTACCAAGCTTAACCCTGTTTGGCATGGCAGTATCTATCTAACCGTAAGTTACCAGAGAATATGTCTCAGGATAAATTTTACTGTATCTACTATATCTAAAACTATTTTTTTTTTTTACAGGAGGCAAATCATATCCACGTAATTTTATTTTTGTATTTACTATTTAAATATGACTTTCTTTTTAATAATATACAGTTCCTACTTTTACCTCCCGTACAATGTTATTAAATGTACATATAGATGTATGTAGCACTCCACCTTAAAATACAAAAAATACTATATATACACCGTTAAATTTTGATCGTTTTAATCGCGTGGAGGGTCGATCCGTTACATGAAACACTATCGATTTGTAAAGATAAAATTCAAAAACAAAGTACTTTTTTTCTAAAGCTCGAATAATATTCGCATGTACGAAATTAATTTCTATAAGTAAACGATTCAATGACCTTGTAGGTAGTTTTTGGTCGTTGCGTACTAACTACCTACAGGTCATTGAACTCGCCCAGCTGACGTTTACTTAAAGAAATTAACTTCGTACTTGCGTAAATTAATTCGAGTTTAACAAAAAACTGTGCTTTATTTTTTAATTTTATTGTTACAAATCGTTAGTGTTTCACGTACCCAATCGACACTCCATGGGATTAAAACGATCAAAATTTAACGGTGTATATATAAAAAATACTTTAAAATACATTCTAATAATTTGCAGTGGAACGAAAAAAATGCATTATAGGAACCCAATACCAAAGAGGCGTCTGTAAATATTGTTATTGCAATGTTCGTAACAAAATGATATGCAAGACAAGAAATAATTGCACCAAACCGTGGTGGTACTTGGTACACGGTACCACCAAATGGCGTCCCCAAACATTGTTCCGTAACAACGAGCCGACCACTTTACATGGACAACTTTACCTACCACAAACAACTGTGAAAATAAAAAAACAGGTACCAAGTACCACGGAAAAACCAAGTAAGTTTTTAATCAATAAATTTTTTTACTTACCAAAATACTGCAAATTATCATCTCGCTCGTTTGAACGTGTCAAGTTATGCAACAAGTTTTTTTTAATTAAAATGACACATTTTAGCTCTCCTCTAAGTTATGTTATGTTAAAGGTTTCAATTAGTATAAATAATTGTGTAATGCATACATGTCATTACCGTAAATATATTTTTTTGTACCTTAATATCCGATACTGAGCTGCAAATTGCAAAAAACTTTATAAAAACGTAAATTTCGCAAGCTACTCTGGGGCTGTGTGTTATAGAATTTGGGTACTTAGAAAATAATAACATACCCATATATCATAATTCAAGGGTTTTACGTATACCGCAAGCCCTGCCCTAACAACCATTCAGTTATGTACTATTTGTCGCTTATCAATGGAAAATATGAATCACAATCTAAAAGAAAATTTTATGATACTGAAAAGATTGAAGAGAGAAAATTACATAGATTGATAATAAAAAAATAGGAACACCTTAAAATTAAACGAAATAAATAAGTACAATGATTAATACCAAAAAGGTCTTGGCTCAGCATATTGCTAAATGGCAACAGAAGGGTTTTTTCAGCTATAACTCGATTATGGAGACGCGGCACGTCGGGCGGTCCGTCGTACATACATATGTTTGTGCGAGCGATGACGCGACCCGCTACTGCAATGTACGACGAAACGCCCAATGCGCCGCGTCTCCGTAAACACGGCCTAAAATATTTGTAGGCTGTCGTTCGAAACAGTTACTTTAGATTATTCCCGCAGCCCTAATGTATTTCTCCCTGATCAGGACTTGAAGCAGAATCATATCCCTTTTGTTGCTAAATATGAAAATCTTATTTAATCAAAAGATGCTAGCCTACTTACTAAAAAAAGCGGATAGAAATTAAATACTAACACATACTTTCCAACTACATGAGGCTTACTTATTCTAAAAACTTTAAAAGTACTGCGTCCTTAAATGCTTGTTCTTCTCATTCGTATACAGATCCTGAAAATAATATGGTTAAACTACCTAAACATATTGTGAATGCTGCCGAGTCTTTACTCAACAATATTAAGAAAGATGAAATCATGAACTCGAGCAATATAGATCCTGAACTCAAATCTGATGAAAAAGATGCACTGCGATTTCGAAGTAAGCAATAAGATTTTTGATTTTAAATATGTGAGTGACTAAAAAAAATTTTAATATCTTTTAAATTAAAGATTCAGTTGTCGACTTGTAAATATTAGAGATTTTGTAATTACATAATATCATAACTTATGGTCCGGAGCGAGGAGTGACAAGCGGTCGCCTCCTTCTGCGATGCAGTAATGCTAGCAAAGGAGGAGGCCGACCGCATCAGGCAACGGCGCTCACGCCGCAGCCGCTGCCGTAATTCGATCCCGATTTCCGGCCACCGTAGGCGCGGGCTTGCGGACGGCGGGCAATGGGTAACTCGCTGTCCGTCCGTCCGGTAACAGACCAGTCAGAGCCCAAGTCGTTTACGGCGTGCACTGTTTCCGCGCGCCTCAGGAGTTGTCAGCAAACTGTAGGGGCCCAAAAGAGTCGAAGCCTAGTCTGGGGATCTGGGGAGATATGAAAATGCATACCAGGGCCCTGGAGCCAAGGCAAAGAAGGAACAGGGTAGGTTTTACTAAGTAAGAGTCTGACACTATCTCCCGTACCACCCAAGGGCGGGATTGGTCATTTGATGATTGCACCTACCATAAAAAAGCAAGTATCAGTTTTAGAGGGTCCCTTTAATTTTTTTTAAACGGTGAATATTCACCCTTACGTTTTTGAAACTTCTACGGTCCAGACTAAGCGTTTTGCCTCATCGTTTATACCGCGTACATGACTGGAACAGTTTACCTGCTGCGGTCTTCCCGTCCGTTTATAATTTGGGTGTCTTGAAGGCTAGAGTGAATAGACTCTTAATAAACTGGTGCGCCTCACCATCAACGATTGCGTTACTGCTTACCATCAAGTGGGATTGCAGTCAAGCACTAGTTTTATCATTTAAAAAAAAAACGTTTACAGCTCTTTAAGATGACGCGCACGGAACACAACGCGATCCAGGCTTGCTCCTTTACGGACTGCAAAGTCCGTGCGTTCGTTGCGTTTATTTACTCAAAAAAACGCTGCTGAGTAAATAAACGCTGCAAGCGTCCCATTATTTGCTGCAAGTCCGCGCCTGCGGCGATTCGGGATTTTTAAGGGTGCAGTACCTTAAAAGGAAAAAAAGTAACCCTTATAGGAGCACTTTGTCATCTGTCTGTCTGAATGTAAAGACCACGGAATAAAGAAAGTCAAGACCCTTTATCTCATAAACGCGTGGAAGTATCGAGTTGAAATAAAAACGATATACCGAGATCTTAGGATCCCTTGAAGCTGCGAAAAAATCGCAACTCTCAAGGAAATTAAAATTCATCGGGTTCTCGTTGACCTAGAATCCTAAAATTTGGCATAAAGCAAGGTCTCATAGCGCAAGTATAGGAAAAAATCGGAAAACTTTAAAGTTGTAACGTCACAAGACAAAACCTTTTTTTTTGAGATTCAGAAAAATCTTCTACTAATTCAAAATCGGAAATTGAACTGTTTTCATGGGTAAGTTTGGACGGAACCCTCAGTGCGCCAGTCCGACTCACACTTGCCTTTTTTTTGTATAGTACCTAACGAAAAAATCTGATTGGTTATTTTTTAGTGCCCCCCGAGAAATGTCTCCCAGTAGTTGAAATGTACAAAGTAGATGATTGCAACTGGTGTTACTGCAACAACTATTCTCAACGAGTCTGTACCGACTGGCCATGTGAAGATCGTGGTAACAGAATTTATTTATTATTAACAACTATCTATACACCGTGTGTCTGACGTCGTACCACAAACCAATACCACGGCTACAGTACATGATTATGTAACACCCCAGTGGTGTCATTTTTCGGCGGCTTTTTCCTATTTCTTTTTTTAAATCTATGCTTTTTTTAATTTAAATTAAATGTATAAAATCATTATTCTAATCAACCCCAATAGCATTTTTAACTTTAGAAGTAATTCATTCTATTTTTTTACGAAAAATATTAAAAAAAAAAAAACGATTTTATACCTTTAGTAAAATAACGATTTTTTTTTAATTAAGAAAATACTGATGAAAAATTCCACCAGTCCAGGTCCAGAATCATATACTGGATCCATATTCCATGGTCTTCGTTTCTGGTACGATGTCTGATACACCCTGTATAGAACCCAATGCAATAGTATGGAAACATATCTAATAAAAAAAAAAACAATATTATAAATTAAATTACATTTACAATACAATAAAGTAATCAATATAATACGTTATATCAATAACACAGTACAATTATTTCAATGAATCAGTTATTATTTATGCCTGCTTTTACATAAATAAATTCCTAAATATTATTGCAATGCACTTTTTGTTAAGATTTAAAAAAAAATGTTTAAAAAAAAATGAAAGATTGGTATTTGCAACAATTGTTATTGCTGTTAACTACTGTTATTAACATTTATTTTTAAACCATTTTTTTTTTACTAGTGCACAAGCGCTAAAGTTCGCAGAGCCTAACTTCAGACTCGCCAAGATCCGTCGGCCATATACTGTAATAGGTACAGCCTATTTGGATTTCGTCTCTGCGCCAGCGCTGCGGTAGCATTAATTTCTTAGAGAATAGCCCGCCAGGACATGGTCTACTAGTAGTCCAGCCAAGTTATTCCTTGTATCCTTCCTCATATCCCTTTTGACAATTTTCTGCTTTGATACGGGCAAAGCCGCTGACTGTAGCTAGTTTTGTAATAAAACTTAAATTTTATTAAATATCAGCATATATCTCAGGATACATGACTGCTGTCATTATGATACTATGCTACTTAATTATATTTCTATAGCTATTTTTTTTCTCCCGCAGGTGGTGAACTACCTCCACGTAATTATTATTTTTTTATACTATTATTATTTGATTATTATTAATAATACGGTACGGAAAATATGAGGGTGGTTCTATAAATCTGTGACTGGGTACTCACAAAACACAAGTATTGTTTTAATTTCTTAATTTTGATTTCTTTACTAAGCTATCAGTAGCTTAGTAAAGAAATCAAAATTAAAAAAAAATCTGGTTTCTGTTCTGGTCAGCCAGAAGGCTGCAGAAATATACGAATTAGTAATCACGGCTCTGGAACGCAAAGGGCAACTGTAAGAACACAGTGGGTCTTAGTCAGTAAAAATCTGACACACCCTCCCACCCCAACGAATTTATGTAATAATTTCCCACCTAAAAAAGAATATTTTACTGAAATATCTCAGCTTATCCTGTCACAGATTTATAATTCGTAGGATTTTTTTATTTTCGGTACATATAAACAATTTTATATAAGACTTGGTCCAATTAGCCATGAAAGTCGCAATGTGTCTTTATCTCCCAAACATTCTATTAAACATCAATTTTAATGTCAAATTTGACTGAGTAAACTTTTTTTTTGCATTTACTTTCTTGCTATTTTTTTTTTTTGTGGGTGCTTTAAACTTTTTATTAAGCATAATATTCATAAACCCTAATTTATCCGACAATTCGCGTTTATTCGGGAATCCACGATCAAATACCCTTTCTCGTCAGCTCTTCTAATGGGGATTAAAGAGCAAAATAAACGAGATGGGATCTAGTAGTACGCAAACAACAGATCAAGCGGTTAAAGGGATAAATATGATACAAATGAAGGGTTATAAACCAAAACATCATCATAAACGTTATCGTATAATATCAATGCACTAGAACATTGAAGTACTTGCCTCAATATTATAGCAGGATCAGACAATGTACCACGTAGTTTTTTAGTTAATCGATCCACCCTCGTAATTATAAATGGCAATACGTACACTCTACGTATGATTTTACCTACCATAAAAAAACCCTCGTAATTATAAATTGCAATACGCACGCTCTATAGTCACCAATTTGCTAATAAATCATTCGCTTTTTACAGAAAAATCACTCTGAAGTAATATATTTTACAATTTTCAGCCGGAAACAAGAAGTGCCTTGTAGGAGCCAGTTACGAAAGAGGCAAATGTAAATATTGCTACTGCAATCTTGGTGGTGTCATAATATGTAAAAAAAGAAAAGGTTGTAATGACAAGTGGTGGTTCTTGGTAAAAGGAGTCACCGATTATCGGCCCCAAACACGCTACATACCAACTATGGCCCCAGATATCATAAAACTAATCAATTTCCATAAAGGACGAAATAATACCATAGCAAATTCAAATACCACGATAACCACTGCCACGACTAAATTGGGGCGTTTCATAGTTCCAAGTAAAGAATTTTAATTTGTAATTTTAAGTTAAATTTAATTATATATATAGTATGTAAGCTAAAAAGAGGAAAAAAAGGAAGTGCTCCAAGGATATCATAACATCTACAAAAAATGATAAATACAGACATCAACAAAAAATATCTTTCAAACTTTAAGTGAGAATTTAAAAAATAAGGGGCCGTTCAAGTATTACGTAAGCAGATTTTTCGCAAATATTAACCCTCTCCCTCCTCTTCGTCAGGAAAAGTAAGTAAAGATCTAATCCTCCCCCCACATGCTTACGTAAACATTGCTCAGTGATATGTGTCTGTCTATTCATTTTCATTTGATTTTGGAACATCAAAATTGTTTTCTTTAAAAAAAAAACTGCTGACGTAATCACCAGCCAAACCTCACCCCCCATGTAATCAAAAAGAAGCAAAGCAAAGACACCCCTGTAGTGCTTACGAATACTTGAATGGCCCCTAATAATAAACCTGTTACTGGTTTAATTAGCATAGATGGCCATCCCCTATGTGGGATAGTTGTCCCAAAATTTAGAGGTCCGCAGAAATCGCCAATACTTTGAAAATATCAAAGATAATGTTTATACCTTTCATAAATATGAAGAAAATAACCCAAAGTGCCTACCCATTTTACAAATAATGTATCTTGCTTTTTGTACAAAGAGATATAAAGTAATTTTAAAAAGTGGGCCAACTATCCTGGTTTTACTCTATATTTTTAACCACAATCTTAACTGTCGAACTCTTAACTCACGTTATGCCATAGCATTAACTATAATTTAAGTGGGACCTTCAGCAAAATCCTTTTTTTACACAGTCTCCTCGTTTTCAGAAACTAATAACTCCTTGTCAGAAACCAATAAGACTCTCTTAAGGAAAAATAAAAGACATTGCATTGAGAAAAGTTACTACAAAGTAGATGCTTGCAACTATTGCTTATGTTTATACGGAAACGAAATGTGTACAAACAAGCGTTGCAATTTTAATAATTTAGGTATGTATATATAGTTGGTTTAATTACCATCCTAACGCCACCGTAGGCGCGCTCACGGCGTCGTGACCTTCCGCATGGCGCAGATACTAACCGAACATGGCAAGTTCGGGTCGTAACTGTACAAGACCCGTGCGGAGGTGACGCCCGGGTGTTGCCACTGTGCGGAACGCCCGATGGACACGGTGGAGCACACGGTAGAGGTGTGCCCCGCTTGGGAAGAGCATCGCCGTGTCCTCGTGAAGGCGATCGGTAGCAATGATCTCTCGCGCCGGTGCTTGGTTCAGGCCATGCTCCGGAGCGAGGAGGAGTGGCAGACGGTCGCCTTCTTCTGCGAAGTAGTAACACTAGCAAAGGAGGAGGCCGACCGCATCAGGCAACGGCGCTCACGCCGCAGCCGCCGCCGTAATTCCGATCCAAATTTCTGGCCACCGTAGGCTTGCAGAAGGCGGGCAATGGGTAGCTCGCTGTCCGTTTGTCCGGTAACAGACCGAACCGAGTCCAAGGCGTTTACGGCGCGCACCGTTCCTGTGCGCCTCAAGGAGTTGTCAGCAAACCGTAGGGGCCCAGTAGGGTCGAGGCCTAGTCTGGGGCTCTGGGGAGGTATGAAAATGCATACCAGGGCCCCGGATCCAAGGCAGGGAAGGAACAGGGAAGGTTTTTAGTCAGTAAGAGTCTGACACTACTTCCCGCTCCGCCCAAGGGCGGGATTTATCATTGGAAGATTTTACCTACCATAAAAAAAAAAAACCGTAGGCGCGGATTTGCCAACGATGAGCAATGGATAGCTAACCATCCTCTCAGTAGTCGCGCGTAGTGCTCCTCGCGCCTCAAACAGATTTCACCAAGACCGTAGGAGCCCAGGAGGACCGATGCCCACCAGGGCTACGGGGAATTCCTAAAAGAAAACGTGTGGTCCTAGAATGCAAAGGGTAACTGAAGGACATAGGTGTGATTTTTGGTCAGTAAAAGTCAAAGCTAGTGGTAAAGTAATGGCAGTTTGCTAAACGAAGTTCTTTTATAGAGAATTAAAACAGAAATAATATTTGTTCATGTTTATCGCCAAATAAGTATTTTGGAGAAAATCTGGTGAGAATTGAAGCATATTATCATTAAATAATTTTAGTACATGCACAGTACCTGGTCCTACTGTTGCCTACTGGTACGCAGGTTGAAACCTAAACCACAAAATAAATAGGCAAAGAAGTCAATCTACAAAGCGCGCTTGAGCAACGCACACATAGACAGCGCTCACGGACACGATATCTCATGTTACTGTTCACACAAATATACGAAAAACATTTTTTTTTTTAATTTTTGTTTCTATATGTTTATTTTTCCTGAAAAAATCCCGAAAAGGTTTTTATGATTTTCTAAAAAGGGGGCTATTACGTAATAATATTACACCTGGCGTGTGAGGGGTTAACGGTTGAGACTAGTGCGAACGCGAGTGCCAACCGCTTGAGACACGCGTCTATGAACTTTTTATACAATAATGGAGCAACAAAAAATAGTTATTATAACTGTTCAGTGTACAGTTGTTTAAATTCAAAATTAAATGGTTAATTCTCGTTTTTTAATCTGTTGTTTCAAATAGGTAAATAGGTATTTGCTTGTATTTTGATGGTTTATTTTAACGCAACGCAGAACGGTTTGGTAGGGTAAGCACCTGTACCTCTACCATGAGTTTTAAGCAATAGTATTCGTCGCTACTCGATATCGACGCCGTAAATATTTTGTATGGCAAATTTTGTTTCTGCAAGTGACCGCTAGAGGCGCTGCAAAATTTGGCATACAAAATATTTACGGCGTCGATATCGAGTAGCGACGAATACTATTGCTTAAAACTCATGGTAGAGGTACTGGGCCACAGCCACGCGCCATGAAAACGAACATGACTTCGTGGCAATGTAATATTTTTACGATTTATATTAGGTATTTATCACCGCAAACGAGGGCGCCTGAACAGCGGGCCTAAAAACGTCACATGAGCAATTCATCTAGAGCAAATCATATTCCGAATTCTTAGCAGATCTTATGCAATTCTTCTAATGTTCGTAAAATGGTTGCACAAATTAGTCGAATCATACTCAATTCACTGCATCATCATACATCATCATCATGTATGATGATCAGAGGTCGGAGTAGGTAGATTGATTTTATATACTTGCGTCAAGATATTATAATATGGACATGCCATTTTATCCATAATGTGCGGGAAGTACCGGAAAAAGTTCCGGGATTGGAACTATGGAATAAAATAAAATAAAGCGTCATACTGTCAAGCGTTATTTCTAATTCAACAGTAAGGGACAAAATACGGTGTAACTATTCCAAGGTATTTTTATATAAAATAAAATACTGATTTCTTTCACCATTAGCTAACACTGGCAGCGTAGATTGATATTATTAATAGGTTTTTCATCTTAAACACAAATTCGTGCTAATTTCAAAATTCCGGAACAAATATCACAATAGATATGAAGTTCCGGTATTTTGGAGGCATATCCTCTACGTTTGACGTCAACGACCTTAAATCAATCTTCCTACTCCGACCTCTGATGATGATGCAGTGCATATCAGAATCATATTCCTTGTAAATATTGCCGTATAAAAAAATATGATTCATATTTTGATTCTACAAAAGTGGCCTTTTTAGACCGTGACCGGCGAGCGTAGGTATAAAAATTGAAGTACATACATGAGACTGACTTCTTTACCTATGTATTTTGTGCCAAAACGCACTGTATACTTAAATATTTATTGTTGTTTTTTTTTTTAGTATCTGAAGATATGTTGAAAACTGCAAAGTATTCGTATGAAAATATTAAGAACGATAATATCATGCGATTAAGCAATTCAAATACTGAATCTATGGCTAATGAAAACAGTCAACTACGATTTCGAAGTAAGCAATAAGATTTTTTCTTTTTAATCTTTGAATGTGAAAAAAAATTTCGATATACAATTTTTAATATTATAAATTAGTATGTTTTTGACGCCTAGTTTACAAACACGCAATCTATTCTGCTTTCTACTAAGATCAGGATACTGCCATGCTGACCCGCAGCCTACAGGACTGCTGCGGTGCCGATGCGGCGCGTTAGGGCCAAATTCACCAATGAACTAATCGCGATTATTTAAAACAAAACACAGTTAGAGCGTCTAATCGAGATTATAGCTTCATTTTACATTTCACCGATTTGAATTAAATCTAGTTTAGGCTAACTCAGTTTCAATTTTTTTGTATTCGCCCATGTTTCGACACGGGTCTTTAAACTAGATTACGCTGAGCTCAGTTCAGTTGAACTAAGTTTTTATAGTGAATGATGAAATCAGCCCTTAGTCGTACTGTGTACGAACAACCATATTTTTCTTACTAAGCACGCGGTGCGGCAACCGTACCGCGAACGGACGACAATAGGACGGCAATGTCCCCAGCACCATGTGTTCAATTCGGTGTTGAATAGCGCATCACTGGCATACAAAAGCACAGCAATCAGATACGTTTTCAATTTAGGCGCTTGTTGACCGAGTGCTAAAGTTCTGCAACCGGCCGGTTGCGGCACGCTAAACGTGGAGGTATGCGGAACAGAGAGTTAATTCCCACATACCTCTGTTAGCGTGGTCTGTTACGCAGACGACACGCTGGTCCTGGCGCGGGGACGGTCGTACCAGGCGGCGGTCGAACTAGCGACGCGCGGGGTTGCGACAGTCGTGGAGAGGATAGAGCAGTTGGGACTCGAGGTGGCATTGCACAAGTCCGAGGCCATGTGTTTTCACGGCCCTCGGAGCGCGCCACCTCCGGGCTCCCAATTAACGGTAGGAGGAGTTCACATCGGCGTCGGGTCGACGATGAAGTACCTGGGACTCGTCCTCGACAGCCGGTGGAACTTCAAGGAGCATTTCCGACGTCTGGCTCCCAGATTGAATGCGACTGGGGCTGCGCTCAAGCGGCTCCTGCCGAACCTGGGGGGTCCAGACGCCTCCTGCCGGAGGCTCTACGCAGGCATCGTTCGGTCCATGGCCCTTAACGGTGCGCCGGTGTGGGCGCCATCGCTACGAAAGCGAGTGGCGGCCCGGCTAACCGCCTGCCAGAGGGTCATGGCCATCCGTATGATTCGCGGATACCGTACGGTGTCCTGTGAAGCGGCGAGCCTCCTTGCTGGCCTACCACCGTGGGATTTGGAGGCAACAGTCCTTGCACACATGCATGATTTAAGCGTGGAGATGCAACGTCGGGGCGAAACTCCGCTGCCGCGACAAGTCGCGGCATGGCGGACAGAGCTCCGGCGGGATCTCATGGTGAAATGGCGAGAGCGACTGTCGCAACCTCGTGCTGGGCACGCCACGATCGAGGCGGTAAGGCCCCTCTTTGAGGCGTGGCTGGAAAGGCCCCACGGCGTCGTCACCTTCCGTTTGGCGCAGGTGCTGACCGAACACGGCAAGTTCGGTCCGTACCTGTACAAGATTCGTGCGGAGACGGAGCTAACTGATAAATGATTTCGGAAAGTTGCGTCAAATCGCGCGGAAAACTTTAATTGCGCGATGCAGGACTAGTTCTTGTGTGAAACCATAGATGTCGCTACAGTGCGGCAGCGGTCCAACAAGAAACGTCTAAATTGAAAGCGCCCTAAGAACATGCAATGCTTCCGGAAGCCATCAATGGTACCTTCTGCTTATACCTCAGATGTATAGTACAGTACTAACTGTACTTTGGATTCAATACTGAACACAGAGAGCATTGCATGACTTTTGAGTATATTAAACCTGACGGTACACATAGAAAGAAATGCAGAAAGCACCAAAAATAGCGTCAGAAATTCCTGTGGCCAACCATTTTCGCACTCATAAAAAGCAAACTCCGCTAGAATAAATAACGTAAAGAGAGTAAATAATATCATTGATGGAAATGATGTACATAGGTATCTTAATATCCTGTAATAAATTAACGTAATAAAGCATATTTAGTAAATACCGATGTTCATAACGACCCATCATGCTAGAGTAGTTCTACCGGTAAATTTGATTTTTTGAATAGTGTCATTGCATTGTAATTTTTTTTAGTATACAGTATTAGATTAATAGTTTGCAATATTGTACTATATACGGTGACTGTTAATTAATAACCGATACATAAACACGAGATTGTTGTCATGGTAACAAACAACTTTTGCTGTGGGACCGAACCTGAAATCCATCTTATCCCTCCTACTTACGTGACAGCTTTTCTTACGCTCGTCCTAGTGAGACGCTGTGCAGATCACTCCTTAGATCCCTTCTCAAATCCCATCCACATAAATCTAGTTACTTCTCCTTTTCTTTCTCTGTCCACGCAGTAAGGTTGTGGAACTCACTTCCGTCTAGCATTCGAGATTTAAAATCAATCTCACTCTTTAAAAAAGAGTAAAAGAGCACTACCTCTCCTCTCAACCGTGATAGTTATATATATTGTATATTTATGTATAGTCATATAAGTATTTTATTTTATATTTAACTACATATTATGTATTATTTGATAGTTTAGATTAAGATTTCACACTTTCTTCATCTCTTGTTTCCTACACACTATAGTCTACATTTCTTATAATTTCTCCTTTGGTAGGTCTGCTGGAAGAAATTTCTTTAAAAATAAGCAGTACCTTTGTACTATTATTTATTATGTGTTGTCTTTTTCTGTTTTATTGTGTGTACATAAATTGTAAAATAAATTTAAAAAAGGCCTAAAACTGACCAGCAGAATACCATCTTATTAATAAATATTTCTTTTTTTTAGTTCCACCTATAAAATGTCTACAAAAAGTAGAAAGGTACAGAATAGATCGGTGTAACTGGTGCTATTGTAATGCTGATTTTCAACGAGTCTGTACCGATTGGAAGTGTCCTACATATGGTAACTTATGCTTATTTTCACTAACACTAGGTTAGACAATAGACATGATTGCTTATTATTGCACTGTGTGCTTATAATGCACTGTTTTTTTAATGTAATTTTAATACCTCAACAGGGCTCAAGGGATCCTGCTATTAAGTCATTGGCGTCTTTAGTGTTATTTATACTCACACTTTTTTTCACATTAAATTTTCCGTAATTTCAGTCATCATATCATAATCATAATCATTTATTTTCTAATATGGGTAATTACATAGAGTTATTAAATATATAGTACAATAAGTTATTAAATATATAGCAAATAACCATATTACACCTTGAGGCATGCAAATCATAAGCTTTAATATTATACTACCTTTTTTGCAAGAATGATTTATATTAAAGTACACTTTATTTATTTCGCCGTAATAAACAACAAAAAAAAACATACTAAATGAAGTTGATAATAGTGTCACTTGAAATATTGAAATATAAAATGACATTTGTTAAATAACAATGTCAAGATACAATTGTGAATAAATGTCAAAGTAAAAAAAAAATATAAAAAATTAAATTCGTATCTAATAATTAAATAGATTCAATAATGTCAACAGTTTAATTAAAATTTGAAAATGTCATGTGTTAAATGAGAATGTCAAGATATATCTGTAAATAAATGCCAAAGTATCAAAATTAATAATTAAAATTAGTGAACTAGTTACATTGATAAATTATGTCCGAACATCCTCTTTTAAATAGTCCTGAACACTGTAGTAAAATTTACATAGCAAGAATGTTTTTAATTTCTTTTTCGATTGATGAAGTTTCTAGTATGGACTTTGGCATGTGATTGTATGTACGCGGTGCCATACTGAAAATGCTTTTGGAATGTAAGGCTGTCTTGCTAGATTTGCAACAAATTTTGTCACAATGCCGCTTACTCCTGTATTTATCAAAAAGATTTACTAACTAGAGCTACTTCTCGCAAAACTAGCAATCTCATAAATGTAAACACACGGCAATGTTAATATATTATGCTTGAAAAAATATGGCCTGCAGCTATCAGTCTGGTTGATATTAAACATACCTCTAATAACCGCTTTTGTGCCTTAAATGCCATATCCCTATTGGTGGACTTACCCCAGAATATAATATTATACTTTATCAAGAATCCCACGTAGCCATGGTATGCTGCAAGTACAGCAGAAGTGTTTAGAGTTTTAGCTAGCATATGTAGGGCGTATGATTGCATATTTAATTTCAGACTTCACTCATCTGCCTCCTCTAAACTTTCCCTCTTTTAACTTCACACTCACATAACGCACTCATGTCGTCTCATAATCTCATTACATTACACGTTTTCTGTCTGAACCGTTTCAGTACAAAGCTGTATATAGCTTGCCGTGTGCAATGAGACCGCCTATTGTACAAAACAATGTTTATCCTGTGTTTTTTTTTTTGGAGATTTAAAAAATATATACACCGTGTAATTGACAGGTTGGCAAAAACTGAAACAGTAGCTTCATGACCATGATTATGACTGAAAAACGTTGGAATTTTCTTCAGGAAAATTGTCAAATTTTCCGACCGTTTTTCAACTAGATTTGTGTTTTATTCATTTGTTACAACAAAATCCAGCCCTAAAAACACAATTTTAGTGAAAAAAGCAAAAAAACTTAAATTCGGCAATGTAATCGTAAAAGAAAATTCATACGACCCGCGCGGAATCAGCTGTTAGCTGTAAAAGTTTACTGGCCTCGTAGTGCCTACGACAGACAGAGACAGCATACCGCTCGCTCGCTCGCTCGCTCCTTTTGTGTGGTGCGCCTTTGCTCGCGCCGACACTACTAGGGTTGTACCGCGTACGGAATTTAATACTTGTAATTTTATTTTCTTTATGTAAAATGCTTTAATAATAATTAGATACTCAGGAGTATGATTACTTTATTATTTCTTAATTCCAAAAACCTTATTTTAAATCGTTAATGATCTACAGTATCAATTACGAAGCTGCCCGAACTGTACACACGCGTTGCCTTACAGTAATGTAAATTGTTTGCTTTAGACAATTTAGTGGGACATAAAACATAAAAACATCGTGTCAATATTGCCATTTCAATTGTCGAGAGTTCGGGACTGTGTATTAGGGTGGGTCACCGATGTATGGGAAAAAATAAAAGTTATTTGATCATTTTCTAATAGTGATATTATGCTGTCTTAAGACTAAACAAATAATAATTGGCTATAAAAAGTTAAATTAAGTCATATCTTTAGCCCGCGCATGGGAATCAAAGTTTCGGGAATTTTTGAAAAAACAATGTTTGGTTAAAAATATATATTTTATTAAAGAACAATTATATATTCATAGAAAATAAAGAAATAATACATAAAATGCATGAGCAATCAAAAAAGTTAAAAAAAATAGTAACGGAAAACCTTAATTAACTGTAAAAAAATAATTAAATTATAATGTTTTGACCACAAAATCTCGTTTACTCTCAAATCGTGGCATTAGTTTTCTGGATGCAAGTTTGGCTAGTATTAAACCTTCTCTTGATTTTTTATCGCATAAAGACATAGATGCTTCTGTCACTACTTTCACAGAACGTTCGACTGCCTGTGTATGACATGGTAGCTTTAAAAAAATTAATTTATCGGCGCCCTGAGACTCAATAACGTCGTTTATTTCTTGATTAGCGATGTGTCGAAGAACTGGCGGATCGAAAAAGTTTTGTTGCCAATCTATGAGGTCAATATAACTATCGGCATCAAAATTAATTTGCGGCACCTCAAACATACGAGGGAGCTTTCCTGTATGGGGTGAATCTCGTGCTTTAAGGATCCTCCTGGCAGCGAGTTCTTACTGTTTTGTTTTCATCAGATAACATCGCCAATAGCAAATTTTCAGGATGAGCAAAATACGCATTGCGCTGAATTACGGGATCTATCATCAGTTTGAACTCTGCTGGCAGGTATCGAGAACTTTCAATTAATTTCCAAAAATTTTTAGGCCCATCCTTGCACGTTGAGTTTCTTTTTATTTCAAACCAAATTGGAGCGTATACTTTAACACAATATTCAGCTAATATTTTTAATTTATTTGATGGATTTGATGTAGAAATATATAGTCGCAATCAGAGATTTGATGAGGTTCTTGCACTTCAGATGGTAAGCCTTTAATTGCTGAATTACTCTTGTGTGTGATACTGTAGGAAGGGATGATTTTCTCCATACTTCTTCTACTTTTTGAGATACAAGCTCAGCAATATCTAAAAAGGATGGTTCTTTGATAGTGTTTCTTCTAATTTTAAGTTGTAATCTATTCCACTCATAACATTTCATGACGTCTTCATAGGTCGGCAATAGATTGTCCTTAATATCTTCTACACTCCCGAATATAGGGCACTGATAACTTTTTCGTCTAGTTTCCATAATATTTATTTCCATTATTAGTTAAGTAAGAGAAAATAGTGTAATGAATGTTAAACGCGTAAACAACCGTACTCTTATAATATTTTTGTCGCACTAAAAGCAAACTGAAACAAATGAACGCGATACGCCCGCGGCCACTTTCGACTACCCTCTCAAAGTTATAAAAACAAAACTTTTATAAACAATAACGGACTTAATAACTCTCTGTCACTTAATAGCAACACAATAATATGCGATCAGTTTACAAAATATTATTTTATAAGTGGTTTAAGACGTCGTTGTTTAACACCACTATTTTAACGTTTTTATTAAACTTGGGGATCGATGCGCGGGCTATTACACTAAAAATAAATGAATAATATTTTACAGGTATTTAATTGACCTTATAAGACAAAATATTTTCACTATTACAAATGGATTTGAGAAAAAAAAAAATTTCGACCCACCCTAGTGTATTGCGTTCAGTTGAGTTGTGTGTTTTTGTGTTGTGTGGTATCGTCATGAATCGGCGTAATGAAACGTTTAGTGCTCGCGAATATGGCCAGATGTTAATTTGCTTGGGTGAAGCTAGAGGAAACGCGTCGTTGGCATTAAGGCTCTATGTTCAAAGACACCCAAATGAACGACATCCAGCTAATAGTCGTACTATCACACGGGCATATCAGCGTGTTTTAGAAAATTTACCTATTGTGCCGCATCAGGAAGGTGCTGGAAGGACAATCCGTGCTCGTTCTGAGCAGGCGATTTTAGATGTTGTCCGTCGAAATCCGCGTTTGGGAACCCGTACTGCTGCAAAACTTGTAAGGCGTAGGTAATAACGGACCCTGTGTTTCACATTGGGCTGTGCACAAAGGCCTTCGAAAGGACAAGCAACGTCCATATCGTATCCATAAAGTGCAGGCTCTGGTACCTGGTGACTCAACGCGTAGACTGGCGTACTGCAGATGGCTGATACATCGGCAGCAGCTAAATCGCCAATTCGTTTCACGGGTGAACGACCCGAGAGACTTTAGGTAAGTGACTATTTTAATTTTTGATAGGTGTTGAATTTGTGTTAAAAATTTTTGATAGGTGTGTTTGTGTGTGTAGTGTACTATGTAATTATTCCAAACAAGGTCCACGTCCCGAAGTACCTACCTTAGTATGAATGAACAACGCGCGAGGTACAGGGTCGCGCGCGTATCGCAATGTTCGTTATACATTGCGTAGCCGAAATAAAATTGAAAATTGAAAAACGTTCACCTATCATTTCCGGGAAAATATTTCACTATCAAAATATTAACAATAGCAGTCTGAATTCATACTTTTCGTTTTTGCCAAACTGTCAATTACACCCAGTATATAATAGACAAATGAATAGAAGAAATTTGTTTGATTTAAAATTTTAATTATAACTGATATCTGATGTATAAATCTTCGTATAAATTTAACATTTAAAAATAATTCATTCATTCTTAATAATAAATGTAACCTAACACATTTGCACGTCATGAAAAATTACAGACATGTTGTGAGCCACTTTTATTTAAGATCTTGCATGCATGTATTTATTTAAATTCTGTATGCATACATATGTTTGAGCAAATAAAATTTCTTATTCTTATTCTTATGAATAATTAACAGATGTCTCAGTCACTATGTTGCTATACTATGCAAATTATATTTAAAACTAATTATATGTTCATCATTACAGATGGCAGGCTACCTCCAGGTAATCATCTTTCTTTTTATAAGTTAAACGACAAAGAAATGCCACTTGATGCCCGTCATTCAGTGAATGTGGTGTGTGTCATTAAAAAATAAAGCCAGAATTTCTATGAAGTCTGGGCCCAGCCTCCAATAGATACATATGTATGTGTGTTATATCATTAGATAGGTATTTTTGAGGTGAAAAAATGTTACTCTAGCACCAAGTTCCAAATCCTAGTTCATTCAAATGCTTCTTTTTTTTACAAATGTAATTGAATTGTTTTTTCACTCGCTTTTTCTGAGGGTAGAAAATAAAGAATTTGAAAAGATTTTGTTTTAGCTCTACTGAATTAGCCCCGTTAAAGGGGCCGCGCGTCGTAAGTACATTTTATGCCTATAGTTTTTTTTTTTTTTTTTTAACGTAGGTAAAATCATCCAATGACGAATCCCGCCCTTGGGTGGGGCGGGAAACAGTGTCAGACTTTTACTGACTAAAAACCTACCTTTCCATTCCTTGCCTTTATCCTGGGGCCCGTGGTGACAGTCTCACATAACCTTTGGGCCCCAGTAGGCTTCGGCCCTGCTGGACCCCTACAGTTTGCTGACAACTCCTTGAGGCGCGCGGGAACGGTGCGCGCCGTAGACGACCTGAGCTCGGACCGGTCTGTTACCGGACGGACGGACAGCGAGCTACCCATTGCCCACCGTCCGCGAGCCCGCGCCTACGGTGGCCGGAAATTGGGATCGGAAACCCGGCGGCGGCGGCGGCGTGTGCGCCTTTGCCTAATGCGGTCGGCCTCCTCCTTTACTAGCATCACTGCTTCGCAAAAGGAGGCGACCGCCTGCCACTCCTCCTCGCTCCGGAGCATGGCTTGAACCAAGCCCCGGCGCGAGAGATCGCCGCCGATCGCCCCCACGAGGACACGGCGGTGCTCTTCCCAAGCGGGGCACACCTCGACTGTGTGCTCCACCGTGTCCACCGGGCGGTCCGCACAGTGGCGACACCCGGGCGTCGTCTCCGCACGAATCTTGTACAGGTACGGACCGAACTTGCCGTGTTCGGTCAGCACCTGCGCCAAACGGAAGGTGACGACGCCGTGGGGCCTTTATGCCTATAGTGAGTACGCGCAGGCTGCTGAGAAAAAAAAAAATGCGATTTCGCTCACTGTTTTCGCATAGCAAAACTTAACAAATGACATAATTTATAACTTTAAGTCTACACACTACGTATAAAATACAGAAATGCAATGATTACATACAAATACTTGGAAAGAATAAATTTGAAGGGACTAAGATTTTAAATTTGGCGCCAACTGGCAACTTTTATTCAGCTCAAAAATACCTATCCAACGATATAGCATACATAGTTATTGGGAGGTGGGTCCAGAAATGACATCCCCCTTTAATACTTCAACCTTTGGTTTTTAAATTTATTCTTCGTCGAAATAATAAAATAATATAATTTCCAGTGGAATGGAAAAACTGCATTAAAGGAGCCAGATACGAAAGGGGTAGATGTAAATTTTGCTATTGCAATATCAGTAGCAAAATAGTATGTAGTGCAAAAAAAAATTGCACCGAATCGTGGTGGTACTTGATAAACCAACCTTCACCTCCAATCAAACGATTCCTTACAAGCAACGCATTTTCTACGATCTACTACCAACTACTATTAAATTCAAGTAAGTTTTGAACTATCGATATCGTAGAATAATGCATTCATCTGTTATGAATCGCAGGTCCATCTGAACTAACAACATGAAGAGTTAAGGCTGAAACCATGCTTGACTGTTTTTTTTCATCAGTAATCAGGACACACCTTGTGTTGCTTAAGGGAAATCATTACTCCAGTATTAATTATTCCAAAAATAATAATGGTCCCAAGCTGCTTCCAAGTGGAACTCCAACGTAATTTTATCGAGCCTGAGATTAAAAGCTGATAGGACTTTTAACTTTGTCATAAAATGTTATAATTTTCATAATCTGAGTTCTATTTTTTATTCATTACGATTTGAACCATTCCGAAACCAATATCACTTAAAATTAGTAAAGACGGGATGGTTTATGAACTCATATGCCTACGAATAGATTTTTATACATTTACAATAGATATTATCTAAAACTGAACTGAACCTTTTAATATAATATTATTTATTACATCTATAGAGCAAGGGTGGCCGAGTTGTAACGGCCCTGACTTACAAGTTGTAGGCCGCGGGTTCAAACCCTGCCAGGCGCATTAATGCATAAATTAAATTTTTGTTAGTAAAAAATAAAAAATATATATTTATTTTATTTCAAAAAGTGTATCTTTTTTTTAAACAAAATATTATGTAAGCAACATTCTTTAAAAGGAAAATTTAAAAAATATTTTATCTTTTGCTAGTGATACTCGTATATTTTGATAGTGTTTACTCGTACTGCGCCTAGTATCTGTGCATTTGATTCCAGCCAGCTGCGGCCATAATATAGGTCAAATCCTATTTTTTTACACATTGCCCTAAGGTTACCTATCACCCTAAGGTTGACTGGTAGAAAATACCTAAAGCACTAAGTCCGCCTCTGTACTTTAGTGCATAAAGTGTTTAATAAATAAATAAATAAATTGCCAGTGGACCAGCAGGTACTCTATACAATCCCTAAGAATTATATATATTACCTAAGTAAAGTATGTAATGGACAAAAATATTCATATTGTTTCCTACATTGTTGCATTGCTTTGGCGCTCTAGATAGTGAGCGTATTTCAAGCGAAAAAGTCTTAATTTCATATTTGCTTTAATACACTAATGATTGAAATATGTTTTATTTTACTTTTCCAGTAAAAAGTCCTATAATCGGATGTCATAAAATACAGTGGTCTAGTCATAGTAAATAATGTCATTGCTCAGTAATTACTAAGCGCACATACATGAAACTTTGCAGGACATTGTAAAGCCTTACAAGTTATAGATACATGCAAAAAGTTAGACTCTAGAGTTCCTATTTTAAGAGCTTTGACCTAATAACCTTATTTTACGATTACTTTTATATCTTCTGAACGGTATATTTTTTTCAAATTCTGTTTTTACACACAAATTCAAAGTAACGTGCGTAAAAAATTATAACTTTCTACTAAATCGTTTTATATGATTTTCATCAAATTAGCCAACGTCACCGCAGCGGAAACTTGGATATCTTCGTAATTATAAGACACACAAATTTCATTTATACATACACATTTACCTCTCGTTACACACTAATTATTGTATGTATTTGTTCTCTTGTATGTCCATAGAAAAAAAAAGTGCCGCTGGAAATACGTAGTCCTGGCGGAAACAGTTTTTGTTGAATATCTGCTGAATGGCTGGATGCACAAATCTGAACTTACCATACACATTTACAGGACGTCATACACTAAATATCTGCTAAACTGAAATTAAGACATTCCACACTTTTCCGCTTGAAATACGCTCCTTTAGATATTCTATAAATTGCTTAGGTATTGTATAGAATACCTGAACTATGCAGATTATCGATAACATAAATATATATTATATATTAAATTTGTCTCAGAAAAATAATCTTTTGTATGCCGCTTTCAAATAGCTTGGTTAGAATTGGAATCAGAACAAGAGGTTGGTAGTTATTTTTGCTTAATTAGTTATTTTATGCACCTTAGCTCCGTAAAGTGCTACTGCCTTTTTAAGGAGTGGATTTATAAATACTGGCAGGGATAGTACTTCCATTTTTTTTTAAACTTATTTCCTTTAACTTTTTTAACTTTGCCTTTTTTGTACTGTTTACCATTTCGTTATTTAAAATATTGTGTTTATGTAAGTGGCATAACATTAAAATATTTCCAAGTAATTCTCTCAAATTTTTTCCCTTACTTGTTTTACAGAAAATGATCGCTACTCAAAATATGACGAAAAACAATGCATTGAAGGAAGTTTCTATAAAGTAGATTCTTGCAACTACTGCTTGTGTTTAAATGGAAATAAAATGTGCACAAGAAAACCTTGCCCTGTCAATGATTTATGTACGTATAGTTTATCATTGAATATCTTAAAAGACTTCTGAACGGGAAATTCAAGGGATATCCTTATTGCATTTCGTTATTGTATATCGATTAGTTAACACCAATGTTAACCAATCAACTATTTAACCCGATGAGAAATGGTCACACGGTAAGGTTGCTTTGTAGTAGATACGAAAACTCGAAGCAGAATTATATCTTTTTAATGTCAAATTCAAACATTTTGGCAGATCTGGACATGGTACAAAATATCAATATACTTCGTTAAATTTTGGTCGTTTTAATCCCGTGGAGGGTCGATCTGGTACATGAAACACTATCGATTAGTAAAGATAAAATAAAAAATAAAGTGCTTTTTTCCAGCTAACAATATGATCAAACTTCCTGATGATGTGGAGATTACTGCAGAATCATCATTCGATAGTGTTGACAACGAAAAAACCACAGAACTAAGTAATAAAGGTACTGAATTCCTGCCCGATGAAAAAGGACTGCGATTTCAACGTAAGCAACTAAGTATAATTTTAAAAATTCTTTTAAATGAAGAAATGTAATTTTTTTTAATGACGTAGAGTAGTAACTGCGCTCTCACCTGATGATAAACAGTATTCAAAGGCTTTTTATTAATCAGGCCTCAACTAACTGGCATGAGACACCAATGTGTGTAATCACAAGGGAACAGCATTTTTGTTGCATAGAATATTATGACTGGCATTATAAATATTCGGTGTGTTGAATTAAGATCTGAAGTCAGATTTTTGATATCAGCTTTAGTTATTGAGATATAAGGAAAACTAGGTTTTCAAGAGAAAAAAAATTACAAAGACCAACATAACTTATCAAAAAAAATCTATTATAGGGTTTTCCTGCTTGACTTGATCCGCAAAGGCTATTTTTAATGCCCCAAATAGGCTATCTACCATCATGAGGGCTTTCCAGTGACAGTGGTACTGCTTCGTCGTAGCCCGAATATCTTTGTAGAACGGTTTCTCTTATTCTTCACTTAGATCACCAAAACATTCATGAAAATAGTCCCAATGGCTGAGAAAAAGTGCACTCAAGCTGTTGGAAGGGCGGCAACATATCTTCAACGTGCTCCACATAGGTATTATCCAATATAATTTCCCAGAAAATGTTGTAAAATCCAAATTAATCAATTCCAGGCATTATTTTCAAAACCAAACATGTAATGAAGTGATGAAGCTGAAGTATTTATACTTTATCATCCTTCTTATTTATGGACCATAAAAATTCTGGTTTACAGTTCATTTGTACACAAATATGGACCTATTTAGAGATGTATCTAAAACAATCACCATTCTTTTATAAGTTGCAAAAGTGTTGAGTGACAAATTGTTTCATGAGCTCTATTTTGGGTGTTGTACAGGGGTAGGCCATATAATGCAATCCTTAAGCACTAGTGATTCATTCAATAGATTCAGCTTCCCCAGAACAATAGCTTACCTGGGATTGGCCATCTTTTCTAACTCAGTGCTCAGACCTAACTTTGCTGTCCCACAGACAAATAAAACAAAAATATTTTATACAAAATCTAAAAAACCTCCTTTGTGTTTGAAAAGACTATTGTCTATTATTAATAGATGTACACTAATCTCACATATTTATCTACATTGTCTTACATATAGGTCGCGTGTATCTAAAGAAAATCTTAATCGATTAAAGTACACTCGTTTTACGCACTTCGATGAATTTAATTTAAAATTCTTAGACATATATTCACCACAGATATCTCTGAAATAGTTGGGATTGTTTTTTTGATAATTCTCAACGTAGAAATTGTAAATGAAATTACTTTTTTAAGAGAACTGATTTGATTCATGGAAGCTAAATTTAACTATTAAAAAAAAAAACCGGTCAATAGTCATATCTCAAAAACTATAGCTGATCAGAATCAGAATCAGAATAGTTTATTTCAAATAGACTAATTTACAGGCACTTTTGAATTGTCAAAATGTCGGTCAGTCCAAAAAAAGTGAAGCTAAATTGCACGTTCCAAAGCGTAGATCTCTATGGAGAAGAACGTGCAAGAAACTCCATGGACACTCTTTTAAATCATATTATGAGTTACATAATCTTGGTTACAAATTTATTGTCGCTTCTATTATGTAAGCACAATGAAGAAAAAAGCAATGAAACCACAAATAATGAAAAAATGCAATAAACTAATAAAAAAATAGTAATTGAATTAAGCCACTGGCAGTTAAGAGATGACCAGTTCCAACTGACGGCGCCCGTTCACGAGCATGACGCGTGCCTCAGCCCCACTCAGCTCAACCATTTTGAAGGGAACCGAATGACCCAATAACACGTGCCACCATCAGCGAAACATTTGAGTGAGCATGACAAACTCTCAACTGCCATGCTCGTATCTGCCATCTCCCATCTCTATCATCTTCCAGTTAAAACGGAGAATAGATTTGAAATCAGCGACATCAAATTAGTAAACAACAGATACGAAAATTCATGCCACAAACGAAAACTCGAATTTTGTTCTCTTATGATCAGACTTTATTAATTTGTTATGTAATTCTGTCAATTAATATAATTTGACCTAGTAATCCTGCCATCCAATTTACAATGTATACACCGTTAAATTTTGGTCGTATTAATCCCGTGGAGGGTCGATCTGGTACATGAAACACTATCGATTTGTAAAAAAATAATGCGAGTTTAAAAAAAAGTGCTTTAATATTTTTATTTTCTCTTTTTAAATCGATAGTGTTTTATGTACCGAATCTACCCTCCAAGGGATTAAAATTATCATAATTTAACGGTGTATACTTGAATCGTATCTTTCATTAATACGGATTTAAGTGATAATCGAAAAAAATATGTTGTATATTATTTTTTCAGCCCCTCTCGCTAAATGCCTTCAAAATGCTGAAAACTACAGAATAGATTGGTGTAACTGGTGTTACTGCAACGCATTTTACCAACGAGTCTGTACCGATTGGAAGTGCGAAGACCATGGTAATATTACTTATGCCTATTCATACTATCACTAAATGACACATCAGGGAATACCTAAATATTGCACACTATCACACAACACCGTCTAGTCCCAAGCTAAGCAGAGCTTGTGTTATGGGTACCAGACAGCTGGTAAACATACTTATATATTTCTAAATTCTAAATACATACATATTATATATAAATAACACCCAGACACAGAACAATTAATGATCATGCTCATCACACGAACATTTGTCCTGGGTGGGAATCGAACCCACGACCTCCGGCATAGCAGTCAGGGTCATTAACCACTAGACCAACAGGCCTGTCTACATTGTAATATTGTTTTTTGTGGTTCTTAAAGATTCCAGCCAGCGACAGTTTTCTCTATATAGATATAATTCTCTCAACCATAACTAAATTTTATTTATCCTTACCATCACGTACCCATCATTATCTACGAGTATTAACTTTGATGAAATTTATAATCAACGATGACTTTTATCTTACAGATGGAAAGCCACATCCACGTAATTTTTTTTTTTTACAATTTAAATAAAATATAATAAGTAAATTCCATGGTAATATCAACAACGCGCCTTTGGTGACAATTAGACATTATCAGTAGTATGGAAAAATGAGGTGGTTTGTTTGTATTTGAACTTCTTTACTAAGCTAACAGCGGTTTCTTTTTTACTTTGCTTGTTTGTATCCCACTGCTGGGCAAAAGTCCCTTCCCTTCTTCCAAAAGTTCTTTGACTTGCGCGATCTCTGGTTTAATTTGACCTGTAAACGTAATCAGATCAACCATTGTATGAGTTTTGTTGCTATTTTTCCACTATGAAAATAACTTTAACTGAAGAAGAACGTAATAGTGGTTTTGACATATTTCCTATACTTAACAAATTAGCATTTAGAGAGAGAGCGGCGGCGGAGAGACGTATGCCAAATATTAACCATTTTGTGCGAATGGTGATTACGTAGGAAAAATATTTTGCTTTCTGGTAGGACTAAGTTTTAAAAGTCAATACTTTATATCACGGCTACTAACACTATAATATAAGTTATTTGTTGTACTTACTAACAAAGTTAAAAATTCATTTGATTCGGACAGCAGTTACCCATCACTGTTTTAAGAATAAAATGAATTTTAATTTCATTTCATTTACATTTTCTCAAATTAATGTTTTCTAAGAATAAAAAGGGCCCTTAAGTACGAAATAAAGTCACAACTGACCTACCTAATTTAATTCAGTCTTCCTTACCTTTGATTTTAAAACGAATCCTCTATGAACACAATATATCTTAACAATTTTCAGCGGAACGAAAAAAATGCATTGCCGGAGCCAGATACCAAAGGGGTAAATGTAAATTTTGCTTCTGTAATCCCCGTAACAATGTAATTACGTGTAAAAAAAGACGTGATTGTGACGTACCGTGGTGGTTCTTGGTAAAGGGTACTACCGAATATGAACCGCAGACAGCCTATGTACCAGAAGTCACCCAGAAAATCGGACCTCAGAATGTTATAGAACTAAGCGATTCCAAATTTCGTACTACGTTACTAACAACTATAACGACCAAAACACTACCTAGTACCACAAAACCAAGTACCACAAAATCAAGTACCACTAAATCAAGTACGATAATACCAACTACCATATTATCCAGTACTGATAAAAAATCGGGTAAGTTTTTATCAACAAACATTTGCTTATATAACTACATATATCTTATAAACTCCCTCCTTTTTCGTCTTAGTGTGGTCAGAAAAATCAGCTTACAGTCAGACTGTACTCCATTCGTAAGATGTTTAGATATTATTTTGACTTCTATTGTATTAAAAGTAAGAAATAGTTAAATTTTTCCGATTTGAAAAAAACAATATTTTTGTGACGTAACTTCAAATTTATAAAAATATACATTTTTTGTTACATAAACGGCCATTTCTTTTGAGTTTGAGTCCTGAGTATATGGTTTTAATTTCAACTCGATACCTCCACGCGTTACTGAGATAAAGGGTCTTGACAGACAGACAGATAACAAAGTGATCAAGGGTTTCGTTTTTCGTTTTGAGATACGGAACTCTAAGAAATGGATACAGTACCAACTATTTATTGCAGCCGCCTTTTGTCTTGCCACCAACGCAATAAGAGTTAAAATTGATTGAACGGACAGTAAAAAAGGTTTGTTTAAATGTCTAATCTTATTGCGAATGGAGTATAGCTGCTTGTCACAAGGCAGCATATTTTTGAACTTAACTAAGCTGTTCAGTTAAAATTTTCCCATACTTTAAGGTGCTTTTTCACCAGAGATGTGCTATACTACGTGACTATGTATGCGTTTGATATTTACCAATCATATTCATTGGTACACATAGCTTATGCTTTATAGCTTATAATGAAAAAATAGAACAGGTAATGTATTAATGTATGTACACAGGCGAGCTTAACCCATAATTGGGTTTTCTTAGAGCAAACCTATAGGTACATACGAGTACATTATGACATTTGAAACATAAGGTTAACTCATATGCACAACATAACTTAAGCTACTCTGAACATTTTTCTATTCTAACAATTGTATTATACTTAAAACTAAAATAAACTACACAAATATGACCACACATAAACATACTATATATAAAAATGAATAGCTGTTCGTTAGTCTCGCTAAAACTCAAGAATCGCTGGACCGATTTGGTTCATTTTGGTCTTAGAATATTCGTAATTGTCCAGGGGAGGTTTAAAAGGTGAGAAAAAAACGTATTCATTGACTAATAGGCGGTACGAAGTCCGCCGGGACAGCTAGTATACAATAAATAAAACCTATATATATACGTATAGAGAGAGAGAGCGGGCGAGATACGGGAGAGAGGGCGCTACAGTGCCAATGTTTACTTCGGCTCCGTACTAATAGTGATCTCAAAATAAATATAAGTGCATTTACTCAGCGCAAAAGATAAAAGTGATAAAGCAAACAAGTGATTTTCATCATACATTGTGGACAGCGTCTAACATTGAGTGAAAACTATATAATATGTGAAAAGTGACTTGACTGTGAACTATTCGTATTGCGTGTTTATACAGGTATATCCCCTATACTAAATGCATTTGAAGTGATAGACTAACTAAAACTGAAGTAAATAGTGAACTTTTATAATCCTAGAAATCGTTTTTAAAAAAATAAATAAAAATAAAAGTGATTTAGATAACCCTACTTTTGCAATATCAATGACTTGCAATAATAAGTGGCACGATTGTACAAAGGAGCTAGCGACATCTGTGGAAAGGTACCCGTATCACTAACACAGTCAGAACCATCTTTGATCTACGATCGATCCGTCAAGCGAGTGGCACCATGGTACAAAGACACTAGCGACATCTGTGGAAAGCTACCAATATCACTAATACAAATTCAAACCAACTGTGATCTACGACTACGATCCATCAAGGAGCTAGCTGTCTTAGTGAGTCGGAACAGAAATTCAAGAGGGCGCTAGTACCAACAAAACAATCCTAAAAAATCACTTGAACTACTGTGATACAATCTACAGAACTATCTGGAAAATATAGAAGATGGAAGAAATTATGAGTGAGCTTAGGAAAATTCGAAGAGATTTAGATGAACAGAAAACCGCAATAGAAAAAAGTGGAGAAAAAGTGACGGAAAAAGTTACGCAAAACATAAACTGCATATTGGAAGATAAGTTTAAACTATTCAGTGAAAAATATGAACATCTAAGAGAAAAATGCGAAAACCAAGAAAAACGATTGTACTTTCTAGAAAAACAAGCAAGAAAAAACAACATCGTCTTTTTCGGAATAAAAGAAATGGAAACATCATATTTTGACCTAGAAAATCTCATAGTGAACTTTATCAAAGAAAATTTCTCTCAAGAATTGGATCGCAGGGACATACAAGAAGTTAGACGAATAGGCAAGAAAGGGGAAAGAACCCGACCAATAATTGTCACTTTTTGTACACTCGGCACAAAAATTAATTTGTTTAAAAATAGAAATGCGCTAAAAAATACTGGCTACTACATAACGGAAGATTTTCCTAAAAATATTTTAGAGAAGAGAAAAGAGCTTCAAGAACAAGCAAGAATCGAAAGGGAAAAGGGAAACCTTGTAAAAATAAAATACGACAAGCTTGTTATAAGTGAAAAGACCAAAACAGCTGGAAATAACAAAAGAATGCTTTCAATTTCACCTGAAAACAAAACCACAAAAGGAGTCGATACAAATACACAGGCTAACAAGAAAAATAAATCACAAACACAAACAAGAAGAACTTCAAGCCTATCGGAAGGTATTCTAAAACCGGGCATGCTAAACTACTTGATTAGCAAGAATACGAACAACTCATCAGACCCGCAGCAAAATAATAACGTAAATATATAACAACTACCGCCCCCCTCTCGCAATGTCAACATACAACAACCACTATCAGAACACCAAACCCATCTTCCAAGCCGGCTGGTCACCGTGGAAGATTATGACCAAAACCCTCCAAACAACCCTCTGGAAAAAGAAACCTCACAAAAAACATTATACATTCTGACATATAACGTTAAAACACTTTCATCATATGAACGCCTGATAGAGCTAAACGAAGCTCTCAAAGAAATTAAATATGACATATTAGGTTTAGCTGAAACAAGACGCATTGGAAACAAAATCGAAGAGCATGAAAATTTCATTTTCTGCTATACAGGTCACACACCTGGAAGACATGGCGTAGGTTTTATAGTTAAATACCATCTTAAAAATAGTATAGAAAGCTACCTCGGCCTTTCTGAAAGAGTAGCCATATTGAACCTGAAATTTGAGAGTACCAGATTATCCATCATTCAAGTCTACGCCCCTACTACACAAGCAAGCGACAATGAACTCGACAGCTTTTATGCGACAGTAAATAGAGCAATAGAACTAGCCCACAAAGATTTCATTCTGATGGGAGACCTAAACGCAAAAATTGGGATTCCAAAAAACGAGGAACATTTAATCACGAAAGCACACGGATATGGAATTAGAAATGAGAGAGGACAAAGATTAATTGAATACGCCAGTGAAAATAAACTGTCAATTTTGAACACTTTCTTCAAAAAAAAAAACAAAAAAAAATGGACCTGGCGGTCACCGGATGGAGCCTACAAAAATGAAATCGACTTTGTGCTGTCAAATCGACCTCATCTGTTTAAAAACATTGAAGTACTAAATATTAATTACCCTTCAGACCACAGGCCAGTAAGAGCTACAATATTATATGATACACATTTAAGAAAAAGTAGAACAAAGTTTGCTAACTGTCGACATAGCATAATAACAGGCAAGGAAGAAATCACCAAGTTCAAAGAATACCTAAACTCCTACATATCGAAAGATCAAACGTTCGCCGAGACTAATATCGCAGTACAGAAATATTACGATAACTTAATTAGAATCATCTCCTCAAGCTTGCAAAACGCCCGAGCAGTACAAAACTCAAAGAAAGTTCACAAAGTGTTTTCAGAGCAAACATTAAAACTTTTTAAAAGAAGACAAGATCTGCAAAGAAGTACAAATAAAACTAGAGCAACAAGAAATGAAATCTCTGCGCTTTACAAGCTTGTCAACAAATACATTAAAAAAGACTACGCCAACTACAGATATATAACTATTGAAAAACACATAAACCAAACTGGAAGTACAAAAAAGGCATACAAAGAGCTGAAAACAAATAAAACTTGGATCGAAGAGCTAAAACGAGGCGAAATATCCAAAAACAACCGCTGCGATATCATCAGCATAGCGACAGAGTTTTACAGAGAGCTATACAGCACAAAGGAGTCAGAAGACACTAGCAACGACTACCAAAAGAACAGCAGCGACAGCGTCGGTAACATACCAAAAAGACCCCAAATCGAAGAAAGTGATGTCATTGAGGCACTGAGCAAACTTAAGCTAGACAAAAGCCCAGGCTCGGACAACCTAACAAACGAGACCCTAAAGATAGGTGCCCCAATACTAGCTACACCCTTCACACGCTTATTCAACTCTATCCTCGAATCTGGTGAGACACCCACGCAATGGTCGGAATCTAATATAATTCTACTGTACAAAAAAGGCGACCCAAATGATATTGGGAACTACAGACCTATAAGTCTGTTGCCGAGTACATATAAGCTGTTTTCTACAATCCTGACAAAAAAAATTAACTCTACATTAGAAACAAGTCAACCCGTCGAACAGGCAGGATTCAGAAAAGGTTTCTCTACCATCGATCACATCCACACACTCGAACTTCTCATCGAGAAATATCAAGAGAGAAGTAGACCATTGTACTTGGCATATATCGACTATAAAAAAGCGTTCGACTCTGTGTCACACAGCTATATCTGGGAAACTCTAACAACACAAAATGTGGAAAACGAATACATAAGAGTTATTAAAAGCATATACAGGAAAAGTAAAAGTAGAGTTAAACTAGAAACAGCTGGTTCTTGGTTTCCTGTAAGGAGAGGCGTGAGACAGGGGGACCCACTGTCACCTATACTATTTATAGCCACATTAGAGTCAATAATAAGCAAACTGGACTGGAACAAATGCGGTATAAAAGTAAAAACTAATTACTTAAGCCACCTGCGTTTCGCCGACGATTTGGTGCTGATATCTGAGACAGGAAAACAACTACAGCATATGGTAAAGTCACTAAACGAAGCTAGCAAGCTCGCCGGGCTAGAAATGAACCTTTCAAAAACTATGCTTATGACCAACAGCACAAAGGTACAAGTATTTGTCGACAATGAGCCTCTCCCATATACGGAAAAATACATTTACCTAGGCAAGCAAATAAGCTTCGACAAACAAAATAACTACCAGGAGATTGAACGCAGGGCCCAGTTAACATGGAATAAGTACTGGAGCCTTAAGGAAATATTTAAGAGTAACATGCCTATCAATCTGAAGACAAAGGTTATGAATGCTTGCCTTTTACCATGCTTGACTTATGCTTGCCAGACATGGAAGTTTAACCAAAATGTCAAAAATAAAATCATAACGTGCCAACGAGGAATGGAGCGCAGTATGCTAAACATTAAAAAAATAAACAAAATAAGGCATACAAAAATACGCAACATCACAAAAGCAACTGACGGTTTAGCTCAAGCTCTTGCCTTAAAATGGAAGTGGGCCGGACACTTAGCACGCGTGCAAGATCAAAGGTGGACAAAAAGAGTAACAGAATGGAGGGGGCCAGAGGGCAAAAGAAAAAAAGGGAGACCTTGCAACAGATGGGAGGATGAAATTAAATGCACAGCGGGTCCAAACTGGATGCAAACAGCGCAATGTAGAGAAGACTGGCTCAGTTTGGAGGAGGCCTTTACCTGCAGGGGGGTTCCTACAGAATAACTTATTTATAATATTTCGTTTTTTAAAAATTCTTCTACTAAAATAATAATTCAACTAAGTAACTTGTAAACTAGTAATTTTCTGTACGAAATAAAAGGCTTTTTTATTTTATTTTATTTTATTTATTTATATACGTATAGCTTTCTGCAGAGCATAGTACCTTCCCTACTATCGGTACATCGCATAATTCGAGCCGCGCATTTTTCTCGCGCAGCTGCTTTGCGACGGCGCATCTTCATAGCACATCTTACTCAAACCGCTGGATAACTTAGTTTCAGTAAAAACGGTCACAGTTTCACAGCTTAGATAATACATCCTCGCAACATTGCTGCATAGCACATCTCTGGTCGAAAAGCAGCCTTAGGGCTTGTTTACGGAGACGTTGCGCGTTGCATTGGGCTGTCTCGTACATTGCCATTATTATGTTTGTGTTTGCACTTGCGATGACGCGGCCCGCTGCTGCAATGTACGACGAACGCCAAACGCGCCGCGTCTCCGTAAACAAGCACTTAGGCTATTTAACATCTTCGGATCAGTGATATCCTGCAAAATGCGAATAAAGCACATAGCCAAAAATCACCAAATATTTACTATAAAATATTATATTAATGTATTTATTGTTTGCTCGTTTGTGCCATTGCTCAATAATGTAATATTTGTAACTATCAGATAGCTCTGTGCTATTATTTTTAAGTATATCTCTAAAATTCTTACTCTTATTAAATATCTTGTTTACAGTGCGTTATCGCTATTTAAGAAATGGTAAAAGGCAATGCATAGAAGGAAGTTACTACAGAATAGGTTCTTGTAACTACTGTTTCTGTGTAAATGGAAATGAGATGTGCTCAAGCGAACCTTGCCTTGAAGATAATTACGGTACGTTTAGTTTGACGTTAGCAATCCTCGACATAGAAAAACCAAGTTAAATTATTGTTATTATATCTGCCTCTCTGCATTCCCTTCCTTTTTTATTGCTGACAGGTTTGCGCTTGACCGCTATCTCACCTGATGGAGAGCGACGATGTGGTCGACAATGGAGTGCGCTTACCTAGAAGTAACCTATGCTTTGTAGCCATCAGGAAACACAGACTCCGGCAGGGAATTCCACTCCTTAGCTGTACGCACAATGGATGTGTTCCCAAAACGCTTTGTGCATATAGGTGGGATGTCCACCATGTACCGGTGGCGCAACGCCGTTCGCCTGCTGGTCCGTTGATGGAACAAGCTAGGTCGAATTAGGCTATGCAATTCCGACGCACACTCTCCGAATTGTAACCGGTAGAAAACCAATAGGCTAGCTACACGACGTCGAAGCTCTAGACTTTGAGGCCTCCAATGATCCTCCTGGCTCGCCTCTCAATAGGCATTAAGCTGGTATCGGGCAGATTCCTCCTAAAGATGAGAGCAGTACTCCATACACGATCGAACTTGCGCTTGATAAAGTTTGAGCAGCTGTTCCGGCGTGAAGTACTGTCTGACCTTTGCGAGGATTCCCAGCTTTGCAGCCAGCTGAGCCTTTGCTTCGACGTATAGCCCAAACTTGAGAGTAGATGTCAACGTTACACCAAGAAGATGGTCGGTTATTGGCACGGTTACACCCTGGAAAGTTGGAGCAGGGCTGAATCGACTCCTTTTAGTGGAAAACAGACACTCTTATTCCCGGTTCTGAAATACTTCTTGCCAATTCCTAAGAGAGATATCTAAGTCGTCTCGCCATCACCTTTTTGGTCTGCCGCGACCCTGTCTTGCGACTTCAAGGCATCAACTTTGGGTTTAATACATTTTTATTTTAGGTACTAATAAAAAATAAAATAATCCTCCCGACCGAATTATGATCAGGGTGGCCAATCTCAACAGAGATTAGCCAAGTACGCAGGAGATATTATAGTGCACAAGCGCACTCTCTTTTCCGTTACTCTCATAGTCCAATGGGACGACAATCCGACACGACTGGAGAGGTCCGACACGATCAGGTGCAGGACCAACAGCTTTACGTGCTTTCCGACGCACGGAGAGTGTCACACCACCAACTTCAAAACTTCGGGCAGCTACAGAGTATTTCCTAATGGAAAAACCCAATAGCACTTTTTTTCCCGAACCGGGAATCGAACCTACGACCTCACGCTCAGCAGTCGCGCTTGCGACCTCGAGACCGTTGATGCAGTTAAAGTACTTATAAATATGATCTTGATAAAAGCATTCAACTAGATAGTAAGTGATCATTACTGCCAACATGCCTTCAAACCGACACAGCTACGACGCGTCGTAATAAAAGTGCGATGGTTCCTTTTTTGCATTGCATTGCATCAGCCTTATAATGTTCCCACTGCTGGGGCTCAGGCCTCCTCTTTAGGAGAGGGAATGGGCCGTAATCCACCACGCGGGCCCAGTGCGGATTGGTGGATGTCACATGTCTTCGAATTTTTGGTTCCAAGACATGCCGGTTTTCTCACGATGTTTTCCTTCACCGTTTTTGAGAGCAGTGATGATGAAATAAATTACACAAAGTATTGCACCTGGCTGAGTTTGAACCCGCGACCTACAATTTGTAAGTTGGGGCCGTTACCACTCGGCCATTACTACTCTCAACTGGTTCCTTGGACGACATCTTTATTTGTTTATAGTCCTCCCATTTAGAGCAAAACAGAGCGTCAGAATTTAACTGAAAAAGTCACATATATGATGACAGCACATTATTCTTTTAGTTGACCCTTGTGTTCAAGGGTTGATAAAGCCCTAGCAGGTTGCTTATAACCTAAATTATGTACTTATTACTTTAAATCAACTCCGAAACATGAACTTGATGTAGAATCCGCCGCCGGGATTCCGATCCCGATTTCCGGCCACCGTAGGCGCGGGCTTGCGGACGGCGTGCAATGGGTAGCACGCTGTCCGATCGTCCGGTAACCGACCGGACCGAGCCCAAGTCGTTGACGGCGCGTTCTGTTCCCGCGCGCCTCAAGGAGCTGTCAGCACACCGAAGAGGCCCAGCCTGCTAACTGCAGGCAGGCAGGGTCGAAGCCTACTGGGGTCATGGGTTTATTTCCGAAAGGAATGCTCGGCCCCTGCACGATAGGCTACGAAAGAACGGGGTAGGTTTTTAGTCAGTAAGTGTCTGACACTACTTCCCGCTCCGCCCAAGGGCGGGATTTGTCATTGGATGATTTTACCTACCATAAAAAAAAAAAAAACTTGATGTAGAATTAAATGTATAACTTCTAATTTATACATATTTTGACCGGAAGACAGTGTTGGATCGCCTCCCACAAGGTGGACCGATGGTCAGTCGAGAGTCGTGGGAATTCGATGGATGTGAAACACACAGGACCATTTGTTGCGACGATACCTGGGGAAGGCCTATGTCCAACAGTGGACGTCTTTCGGTAGAAATGATGATGATGATCATGATAGTAATGTGGTTAAATTTTATATCAAGGTCAAATATTTTTTTTATAATTTTGGTGGCGAAATATTTTCTTCAGCTTTCCCTAATTTTCACGAAAACTGAAGAAAAAGTAACTACTCTAAAGTTTCTTCTTCTCGATTTTCGTGAAAATTAGTGACCTTGATTCTTAATTTTCACGAAAGTTGAAGAAAGGGTTTTGCCACCAAAATTGAAATACACGCCACCAAAATTGAAAAACATGATATTTAATTATTCACCCTTATGTACATCTAGTGAATGATGCTGAGACACTTCCTGAAAAATCTGAAAATACTGAAGATATTGAGAACGATGAAAACATGTATCTAAGATATAATCCTAATCTTGAACTCATAACTGAAGAAAATATAAAATGGCTACGATTTCATCGTAAGTGATAGTATAATTTGTGATATGTTCTAAATAAGAATTTAAACAATCTAAATATGGCAACAAGCTGCGTAATGTGATTCAAACTTTTTTGCCGCATTATGTTATTCTTGCTGTCCTCCGCGGTTTCGTACCTGTCTTTGTTTACTAATCCGCTCCTTTTGATTGGTAGCGTGATGTTACAAGGCGTCCTTGATAAATGGGCTTTCCAACACTAAAACAATGTAAATACTAACTTGTAAATTTTATTTGATATAAACTAGTGTTTAACTGCGATCTCACTTGATGGTCAGCAGTGATGCAATCGTTCATGGTGAGACGCACTAATTTATTAAGAGCCTATTCACTTTAGCCTCATAGACACCTAAATTATAATCGGTCGGGAAAACCGATGCAGGCAATTTTTTTTTTTTAAATTAGCCTCTTCAAACAAACTAAGAATCGAACAAATTCTTCATAAGTATTTGTAATCTTATTATAAATTTGTATCTTTTTTCAGCCGCACCAAAGAAGTGCGACATAAAACAAGAAAGATACAGAATAGACTGGTGCAACTGGTGCTACTGCAATAAACAATACGAACGAGTCTGTACTGATTGGAATTGTACCAACCGTGGTAAAATAAAATATTTTACTAACCACATAAATGCCTAAATGATACTGCGCCCTTGCATTTAGTCTTCAAGCCAAACAACTCGACAAGAGAACTGCTTTGAATATATGTATATCCTAACAGATAAGTAAAGTAGTTCTTTTGTCTTGTTTTTTGTCGCACGACAGCGCTGGCTCTTAACTCTGTCTATCATGATGACACTGATCATAGTGTAAATTTTGAGACCCGGTTTTCTGATTGTGATGTTAGCGCATAACGTAACAGTATAAAAAAAATATGATTCATATTGTGATTCTACAAAAGTGGCCTTTTTAAACCTGCTGGTGTTCACTTTCACATTTACAGTTTAGGTTAGATTTGCTGGGTTTGCGTGACTGGAATAAATGGTGTGAAAAATTAACTTTGTTTTTTTTTTCAGGTGGTGATCATACACCAAGTAATTATTATTTTTTGTTTACCCTTTAAATGAAAGTAAAAATTTATTACATCTTGAGGTATATTATTTTATCGCTCGTCATACATTTTGTACGAGACAGTTCACACTATTCTTTAATATATATCGGATGAGGAGGCCGATTACAATGGAAATCCTTTCCAGAGATCCTATTTTGTGAGCGATGACTGGGTAATAAGTAATAAACAAATTATTCTAAATCACGCAACTGGTTTATTATGAAGCAAGCTTTAGATTTTTAATTTAAAAACAAGCCGTGAGACAGTCCCCGAACTATAATAGGTGTGGATGACACGGCCGCCGACGGACAAAAGACCCCGCCCCACAGCGGTCGGAACTGTTATCCGTTCGGCTCGTGCAAACGTCAGCCCGGATTCTGTCAAAGTGACATATGTCACTTAGCTCATACATTCATTCATTCGTTCTAAAGTTTCCGTACTGACTTCACCGACATATAGGTATATTAGGGACCTGCCAACACCGCTTCACATGGGTGCATTGCTGATACTAAATTCAATACTACAGAATGTCTATTAATAAAACTGTCACAGTTATTTTTATCATTAGACAATAGCCCGGACGCACATCCGCCGGCCCCTGTCCGGTACTACCGCAACTGCCATGTCCCTGCATTTTAAATCTTTAATTAATATCTTCAAAGATATTTATTTAAATTACATGCTATAAGAGCCCTAGTGATCTATATTAATTGCACAATTTATTTAAGCTACTTAATTGGATAAAGCTGTATTGCTTGAAATAAGCAATTTTTTTGTGTGTTTTATGGACTTTTTAAAGGTGTGTACAATACTATACTCTGACTGTACTACACTATTTTGTAGGGTTCAGCCAATGCTGCAATGCAATGCAATGCAAAAAAAGTTCATCGTACAGTGTGATCAGCAATCGCGTGATGTAATATATAGCTCAAGATGTAATATATATTGCATACCACAGTGAAAAGCCGGTTGATATAACCGTGGCTAAAAAACCTTTCGCTTAAAAATTATTAAATGCGTGGTTATGAATTTGATATTTGATTTCACGATTTTCAGAGGAAACAAAAAAATGCATTGTTGGAACCAGATTCGAAAGGGGTAAATGTAAATATTGCTATTGCAGTATCGCTTACAATCTTATATGCCGAACAAGAGATAATTGTGATGCCAGACGCAAGATATCAACCAGTAAGTATTTTGACGCAACCCTGAGGCACACTATATTTTATTATTTATGTACAAAATATTAGTAAAAGTAATGCATCTAACTCGGATTTGCGTGATCACATCAGAAATGAAGATATCAGCAGAAGAACCAAGGTTATTAACATAACCCGAAGAATCGCCAAACTTGAGAGGCAGCGGGATGGGCATATAATTCACAGAAAAGATGTTAGATGAATACGACAGGTTCTAGAGTGGCGACCACGTACGGAAAGACGCAGCGTTGGAAGGCCTCCCACAAGGTGGACCAATGACCTGGTGAGGCTCGTGGAAATCTGATGGATGTGAGACGCACTGAACCAGTCATTATGGTGACACTTGGGAGAGGTTATGTCCGACAGTGGACATCTTTCGGCTGAAATAATGATGATGAATGAATTATTGTGTAATTAACAGAGATATATGTACTAACACTAGTTTATAAATGGTGAATATGTTTACTAACAATAATGGATTGTATGTTCACAAATAAATAATAATTTTATGAAATAAAAATACAGCTAGTTGACTTTGAGTATGGCTGGTAGACCTGTGAAAGATATGGTGCATAAATAATATAGATAGTTACAGATACCGGTATGGATTTTGAGCGCTGATTTCCACTGGCGCAGAAGTGAAATATCAGGTCTCTTTAGTGGTGTGAAATGAAACGCGGGGGCGGGGAGTGCAATCCTTGTCCAGTGATTGGCTCTCCAATGTGTCCGATGCGCAAAGCGATCCCCTCTCTTTCGCCGAGGGCTCATGATTCGTGCGTGTATCTGTACAATGGGTTTTTTTTTCAGAGTCAATACGAAACCCTTTGAAGTTAAAATGTGGAATAGGATTAATTCAGCGAGTAGACGATTGTAATTACTGCTTGTGCAGTGATGGGAGACAATGGAAGTGTACGGAATTCGATTGCAGAGTTATCGATGCCCATTGTAAGTTCTTTTTTACAATACTTTATGTAGTTTGCCCTGTTTGTTTATTTGTTTATTTTGGTATACAATAAAGTTTATTCTGTTCTATTCTATACATGATCAAAAAGGATAATGACTAATTTGACATTAAGTCCTGCATTGACACGACTACATTCACACTGTTAAAGTAGAACTAGCGCCACTGCGCAGGTAATAATCTGGATTCCGCGACGGTGACCGTCGCACACGATATCCGCGCTTTGTTCACCCATTGCGTGCGCCCGCTTAACGCAGTTTTGGCCCTAAAGAACTCACTTCCTAATATTTGCCCCCAATGTCACGAGTCGTGCGTATTATTAATAATATAGCGCTATCGGAGGATATTTTTGGCAAACATCTGGTAAAAATTTGAGGAACTTGCGCAACAAAACGTGCGCGAGGTCCAGCTCCCTTGACGGGTACCCAAGTGGGTCTCCGTGGAGTGGCAGGCGGTCGCCTCCTTCGGCGAAGCAGTAATGCTAGCAAAGGAGGAGGCTGACCGCATCAGGCAACGGCGTACACGCCGCCGCCGCCGCCGGGATTCCGATCCCGATTTCCGGTCACCGTAGGCTCGGGCTCGCGGATGGCGGGCAATGGGTAGCTCGCTGTCCGTCCGTCCGGTAAAAGACCGGTCCGAGCTCAAGTCGTTTACGGCGCGCACTGTTCCCGCGCGCCTCAAGGAGTTGTCAGCAAACTGTCGGGGCCCAACAGGGCCGAAGCCTACTGGGGTCAAAGGGTATGTGAAAATGGCACCCGGGGCCCTGGGACCAAGGCAAAGAATGGAACGGGGTAGGTTTTTAGTCAGTAAGAGTCTGACACTACTTCCCGCTCCACTCAAGGGCGGGATTTGTCATTGGATGTTTTTACCTACCATAAAAAAAAAAAAATTGGGTCTCCGTAACGGAGCACTTTAGTATGGGACCGCGCGGGTGCCTGCTTTACACAATTTCGGCCCTTAGAAACAGTGCCACCCTGGTAGTAGCAGCACCTGGTTATACTAGAAATCCACCCACATATAGGAAAAGACAAGTTCGAATGATATTAGTTAGATTTTGCCTGCGGATGGCGCCTTCAGTTTTATAAAATTATATTATGTTTTTCATACTTATCCTCCTCCTTATGTCTGTATTCCTCAATGTTGAGGGCCGTGACCTCACTGCTTCATCACTTTCATTCACGTACGATATTTTTCCATCTGTTTCTGTTTCTGGTGGTGTGAAGGGCATTGTATATCGTGGAGTCAAGGGCGATGCAGATCTGGGCCGACCAACGTCTTGGGCTGCGTCCACGAGGCCTTTTCAAATCCAATTTACCGTTACTACGGTTACTGCGCATTTAAGATCTACCGCCATAGTGGTTCAACTTGTGTGACGAGGATTTTAACCGATTTTCGAGTGTCAATCGAAGTGGGAGGCTGTTTGTAACCTCAGCAAATGGTTCGATTTATTTGCCGTGGACTATATTTAAAACGCATGACTACAATAATGCATACCCTTAGTACATCCAAATTAGAAAGTTACAATCATAATGTAAACACTGAAATACACATTGGTTTTTAAGAAAATAGTTATCTTAATTAAAGTCAAATAATATGGGCATCGACGGTCTTGGTATCTATCTACGCATGCATACGCAAATACCTTAGTGACGTAATCAAGTCTAATCAATAAATTTATTTTGGTTTTTTTATCATAAAATAATACTTGATTGGGGTGACTAGAATAAAATAAACCTATTTTAAAAATAGCGTAATTTAATTCAGTTTTTTTTTTTTTTATGGTAGGTAAAATCATCCAATGACAAATCCCGCCCTTGGGCGGAGCGGGAAGTAGTGTCAGACTCTTACTGACTAAAAACCTACCCCGTTCCTTCGTTGCCTATAGTGCCGGGGCTGAGCCTTCCTCTCAGAAAACGGCCCTTGACCCCAGCAGGCTTCGACCCTGCCTGCCTGCAGTTAGCAGGCTGGGCCTCTTCGGTTTGCTGACAGTTCCTTGAGGCGCGCGGGAACAGAACGCGCCGTCGACGACTTGGGCTCGGTCCGGCTGGTTACCGGACGATCGGACAGCGTGCTACCCATTGCACGCCGTCCGCAAGCCCGCGCCTACGGTGGCCGGAAATCGGGATCGGAATCCCGGCGGCGGCTGGGGCGAGCGCCCCGTTGCCTCTGTCTGATGCGGTCGGCCTCCTCCTTTGCTAGCATTACTGCTTCGCAGAAGGAGGCGACCGCCTGCCATCCCTCCTCACTACGGACCATGGCCTGAACCAAGGCCCGGCGAGAGAGATCGCTGCCGCCGATCGCCCCCACGAGGACACGGCGATGCTCCGCCCAGGCGGGGCACACCTCTACAGTGTGCTCCACCGTGTCCTCCGGGTGTTCCGCGCAGTGGCGTAATTTAATTCAGTTGTCGATTCTAACGTATTCTAACTAGACGTCAATCAGCTGTGCCATATTGCGTTAGATGTACCTACATGCTTGTTTTCGATGATTTTGTTGTGCCTTGTTATATTGTATGTCGTATTACGTGATGTTTTAAGGCTATTGTTTGTTTATTTTATTATAATCATACTAATACAACTTGTATTGCATGCTTCGTCATTAGACGACAAATTGTTGAACGTTAATTTTAAATCTCATGTAAGTGAACTATTATAATATGTTCTTATGAAAAATAAAGATTCTTTAAACCCAAACATAGCATTATACAGAATGTGCGTTTGTTATGTCATATCCTCCTGAGTCCGCCATATTTGTTTCCAAAGATATCGAAAAGATCGGGTGTCCTTTAGAACAGACAAAATGGAAGAACACCCCAAGTCCTGAGATTTCATTTGAAAGCTACAGGGCTACCATTGCATAAAATGAATTTTACCTGAACAAATTCTATTCCTCATTAGTGTCTCGGTACATTTAAAGCCTCTGTTATCCAGTTCGTTTGCCAATCTAATAGTTGTAAAATAGCGGTTAAAATATAATAAATGACCTGGGACCAAACATTATTTGAGTTTCAATACAATCTTTTCACCCAAACGAAATTGATTCTCATTTTTATCAATAATTATATATTATCATGTCACAAACAAGAGCATTTGGATTTGCGAGGGCGAAAGCCTTTATTCCTGTTGGATTTGGCTTCCCAGGACAAAACTGCCTGATTGGACAAGCCCCATTTTAAAAAGAGGTCGCACTTTCATCAATTTATCTTCTTTTCTCATCTCCAGAGTAACATCATTATCGAATACAACTTTAATAGAGTTTCTAAATATTGGTCACGACTCATGGCTTGTGTAATTATTAGCAGTGCATATTGACTATTCCGATACAGCCTTATTTGCGAGAGTGGAATACATGACATCATTGTAATCCCGAAATATATTTTGCATTCTGCCTTGGAAAAATTAAGACTTCTTCCAGTTCATTCTATGGAAGTTTGGTTTGAATTTTCAACAATAGTTGCGACGGTAAGACTCTTGTAGGCTCTTGTAGTTAGGGCGTTGATATGTCAAAATCACTCCTTTTCCAGTCACTTCCTTCTTCAGGTTCTTGAAGACGAGCACTACTGCCACTACGTGAACGTCCTATACTTCTAACATGGACTTCTCCAGTTGGAATTACCTCCTCTCGTCGGAACTCCTCTTATAACTAATTCCATGAAAGGAATGCTTGAAGTGTCATTTTTCGATTCAGAAGAAGCGTGATGGATTTCAACGTCACCACCACAATCAGCAAAATCAGCCTCGTCATCATCAGATGGCGAGGCTCATTTTGGTTACTGTGACACTGTGAAGCAATCAGATTTTGAGGACATTGACATCCGACAAATTTAAAATAAAATAATAAAACAGATTACCATTTATTATAATTTACCTTGAAATAGAAGTTACCTATAAGAGGGTGGCAATTATAAAATGTGAAATAGTTAAGTAGTATTGAATCATATTGATAAAAGCCTAGAGTACTACAAAACGAACAAAAACTGTCAAGCTCTAGATATAATAAAAACCGAGATTCCGTTTAAAGGGACAATTTTATTAGCGGCGTAATTTACACTAAATCTTACAGATTTTAGATAAAAAATATAGAAAACTATAAAATACAACATCATTGCAATATAAAAACGTAACAGGGGCCCAAATAGAATTAAAGATCAGCAAGAAATACAAATATTAACTCACCACTACTTCGGCGGCCTTCCATTTTTAGCCACGCACGCCGGTAAAATGAACGATTGTCAATGTTGTCATTGGCTCATTGGATAGAGGGAACACTATAAAATCTGAATTCTCATTGACTGACAAAATCACGCGCAGCAGTACGGATTTTGAATCGAAAAACTAATATGTGTGTTAGGAAGGACGTTCGGTTATTACAAAAGGCGACCGTTAAAAAATGTCAGGACTTTATGACATACGATAATTTGTCCGTTGTAATGACCACAGGGACTCAGGAGGAACAATATTAACAACGAAATTAATTTCTTTAAGTAAACGAGTCAATGACCTTGTAGGTAGTTACCGGTCGTTGCATACTAACTACCTACAGTTCATTGAATTCGACCAACTGACTTTAAAGGCAAAGACATTAAGTTCATACATGCGTAAATTAGTTTGAGTTTAAAAATAAAGTAGTTTATTTTTTTATTTTATCTTTACAAATCAATAGTATTTCATAAACTCCACGGGATTAAAACGACCAAAATTTAACGGTGTATAGATTGTTGGTAACATACATAAAATAAAAGAGTATCGTGTTTTTTAGCTACAGGAGCGTTACGGATGACGTATCATCATAACGAAGATGGAACACCCAAAAAATGTAATATTGGTGAAAAATTCAGATTAGACGCATGCAACTACTGCTACTGTAATGAAGACCGCGAAAGGGTCTGTAGCAACCACTACTGCAAACACCATGATGGTAAGTACTCACTGCACTGATCTCTATCTCTCTCTCCACTTACCACTGGATAGGCTGTTCCATACATTTGACAGCTTATATTTTGTCCCTACTTGAAGCGCCACCCGCGAGTGTCCAGAGAACTAATTTTGACATATAATGCAAATGGCTGCAGAAAAATGTACAGTACTCTGAAGTACCTATGTGTGACATCACTAGTTTTAGTACCGTAGACACTCGCTACAGTCATTACAGCCGACAGCGCCAAAATGATGACGAATAACAAACACGGACAAAAGCTAGACTAGTGTCCGGTGTGTTAATAAATAGTCGTCAGTGACTCACTGTATTAAGATGTAAACAGAAAATAAACTAAAATTGCCAAAATCTAACCTTAAGATTGGTTCACATACTGCACAACAGCAAATTCTTATTAATGTTTTATTAATTTTTGTGTAATGGACTAGGGGATTAATTCCTATAAAACTACAATATGTATTAATTATTAAAATTGCACCTATCAGCTTGATAACCGTCCTAATCACGCCATAGGGCTGATTTCATCATTCAATATAAAACTTAGTTCAACTAAACTGAGCTCAGCGTAATCTAGTTTAAAGGCCCGTGTCGTAAACGTGGGCGACAACAAAAGAATTGAAACTGAGTTTATCGTAAACTAGGTTCAATTCATAGCGGTGAAACGCAAAATGAAGCTATAATCTCGAACTGCGATTTGTTTTGTATAATCGCGATTAGTTTTAGTGGTGAATTAGGCCCTGATTGATGATTGAGATGATGACTAAGGGCCAAATTCACCAATAGTTTATTGGTGAATTTGGCCCTTAGTCATCACGGGTGACTGGCCTGTTGCTCTAGTGGTTAGTGGCCTTCACTGCTATGAAATTGTGGTTTAGACCATTTGTTCTGTGTCTGGGTGCAATTTATCTATAATAATTATGTATTTAGAAATATATAAGTATGTTTATCAGTTGTCTGGTACCCATAACACAAGCTCTGCTTAGTTTGGGACTAGGCGGCTTGTGTGATAGTTATGGAATATTATTATTATTATCTTCTATTGTGTCTTGTCATCCGTCACATCACTCCTCACATAATTCATTCATCTTTTATTTGGCCTCCTTCGCCCTCTCCATTTATCTACCTACCTCGTCTTAATGTAACATTATTTTTTTTTAACCAAATTCAAATTCTGACAATATATTTTTCTTACCTGCCCGTAAGTTGATAAGAGCTATTTTTTCATGTAATCTCCTTAGACCTCACCTTTATACCTATTTTTCTGTTTTCCTTCTTCTTGTCTGTTAGTTTATTAGTGTACCGACATGAATTGAATGCATAATAATATGTAAATAAATTCCCCATACTGTGACTTGCAATATTAGAATATAAAATAAATGTATTTTTTTTTTTTACAGATATTCAAGCTACATACACACGTAATTACTATTTTCATAATTATAACTAGTACTTATGTAATTTGATTCATAAGAGTGAATTCTATAGACACAGCATAGTACAATATCTACTAAGGAGAACACTCCAAAAGCAGTAAACAAAATTGAGTATATTTATATGGAGGAAAACGTCATGTCCTAGTACGAAGAATTCAAAGACATATGACATTCACTAACCCATGCTGGGCCCGCGTGGTGGATTACGGCCCATTCCCTTTCTGAGAGATGAGGCCTGAGTCCCAGCAGTGGGAATATTAAAAGGCTGATTATGCTATGCTATATTTTGACGGAGAGTTGGACCCTGCAGTGGCAGAATATATGAACTACCGAGCTTCTTTCTGCCAAAGGGTTAAACCACGTAAAAGTAGGTTTCTCCATTAAAAGTTTGGACCCTGTTACTTCATCTCAGGGTGTGAATTTTGGAAAATTTTATCTCCTGGCTACGTTATGATAACTATAAATGTGTGTGCCAAATCCAGCGCAATCCATTCAGTGGTTTTAACTGTGTGTTAATGGGTTATTCAGTAATGATTGCCTTTTATTTATATGTATAGCAGAGCATAACATAATTAGGCTCATAATGTTCTCACTTTTGGGACTCAGGCCTCTTCTCTAGGAGAGGGAATGAACCATAAAACATCACGCGGGCCAAGTGCAGGTTGTTGAATGTCACATGTCTTCGAATTTTTAGATGAATTCGTTTGACTTAGGCCGAACCAGTTCTGTACACGAGCCTGCACGTGTAGAGAACTGGTATTTCTATTTCTAGGTAGTTTTTAAATAGTAGTTTAACCTAACCTGTCCGTGTTGGGGTGCTATAACTATCCGAGCTCGCTTTGCTCGCTCTTGGACTACTTAAAATATCCAGTTTGGCCTAGGCGAAACTAGTTTATCCTAAAATTGGGTTTGTCCGGTAACTTAAACAATAGATTACAATAAAAAAAAAACATCCTATTTTATTTAAAATAATATTCGATTTCCAGAGGATTCAGGGGATGAAGAGGACTGCAAGATAGGAACTCGATTCAGACAGGGTGAATGTAATTATTGCTATTGTAATAACAACCACAAACTCGTGTGTTCAGTAAACCAATGCTTCAGAAGAGCAAGAAGTAAGTTTTAGCTTATTGACTTATATTTATGAACAGCTAGCTTTTGCCCGCGGCTTCGCTCCCGTCAACTGCCTACTCTTACCTTACGCCAATAAATCAGCTGATTTTAGTTTTTTTTTTTACTTAGCGGGATAAAAATTATCCTATGTCCTTTTCCTGGTTCTAAGCTACCTTCCCACCAATTTTCAGCCAAATCGGTTTACCCGTTCTCGACTAATAAATAGTCTAACTAACACGACTTCCTTTTATATATATAGATTAGGTTAGTTATTAGCATAGTTTTCCTTAGGGAGGAGGTGATTACAGCCTAAAATACGGTTAATAATGCATGCAATATTAACAATGTGAATGTTTCTGTGCCCTACCAGGGTCCTTATTTGAAACAATACAATATTGTAACATGACTGGCCTCTTGGTCTAGTGGTTAGTGGCCCTGACTGCTATGCCGGAGGTCGTGGGTTCGATTCCCTCCCAGGACAAATGTTTGTGTGATGAACACAACATTTGTTCTGTGTCTGGGTGTTATTCATCTATAATATGTATGTATTTAGAAATATATAAGTATATATATCAGCTGTCTGGTACCCATAACACAAGCTCTGCTTAGCTTGGGACTAGACGGTGTTGTGTGATAGTTGCGGAATATATTATATATTATCTATTCACAACATGTACGCAATAGGTAAATAAATAAATAATACAGTTAGGACTTTAGATCTCGGTTGAGGTATAGGCTCCTGGGATCTAGTGGTTGTGACGAGAAACTTGAGGCACAGTATTTCTACTTAACCTTTCAGGCCCCAGTGTACTAAATATAATACACCTCATACCAGCTAATTTACTTTATTACGTAAAAATATCGATTGACCGATTTTAGCAAACACCATGTCCTTAACAATGCTCTTATGCACTATGAACAAAATAACCTACATTTTTTTTGTTCAGCGCCATCTAGTGAGAACATAGCTAAGCTTTAGCCCGCACCTTTTACCATAAGGCACTTTTGTCACATCATATATCCAAACTAATTTAAAACCACAATTTATTTTCCTATGAAATACGTACATACTTAATTTCACACATTTTCCCCATAAAGTCTTTTTAGGTGGGAAATCATCCAATGACTTCACACGCTCTAGGGCGGAGCGGGAGAGCGTGTAAGATTTTTACGAAATAAAATCACACGTATGCTCCTTTAGTTGCCCTTTCCGTTCTAGGAGCACGGATATCATACGGGGATAGGCAGGAACTACAGTCACAGTGCCTAGTTTCAGTTTATTTTAAGATAATGCGATCGACACGTTTATTACGTTCCGCGCTTTGATTGGCCCGCTCCAAACTCTTAACCAATCAGAGAGTCAAACGTAAAAACAACTCGCACTCGACGCACTGAGCACCACTTATTATGCTACGTTTACATGTTGGCCCAGCCTCGGCCAATCGCCATTGTGTTAGCGGGGTTTCCCCGCTTATACAATGGCTACACAATACCGATTGGCCGAGGGTGGGCCATCATGTAAACGTAGCATTACAAATTTTTACCAAGCAAATAAAAACGTGACAATACGACAATTTGTAAACCAACTTATTTTGTGTGCTGCGTGAATGTTCGAAAGAGTTGTCGTGGCCCTCAACTGAAGGAACACTGTTAGATTCTATCTAAGAAGAAATCTACAAAAAGTCTGATAGTGTCATAGTCACAGTCTAGTATTTACCTAAGGCCTTTCGCCCACGGCGACTTTTTAAGCGCGCGACAGCATCGCGACTAACGCGCGTTAGTCGCATTTGACTTTGAGAGATGTCAACTGGCTACTAACGCGCTACAGCATCGCGACTGTATCGATGCGAACGAGCACATCATCGCTACAAAAAGTCGCTGTGAGCGAGGGGCCTAAATGTTAGCCGATGAAAGGTGTCATTATACTGAATAAGTAAGTCCCTCGGCTACGGCGACTTTTTGTAGCGATACTGTCGCGCGTTTTATAAGCGTGCGATATCATCGCTACTAACGCGCGTTAGTCGCATTTGCAACGCGCTATAGAAGAGATGCTGACTCGCTACTTAAGCGCTACAGCATCACGACTGTATCGATGTGAACGCGCTACAGCATCGCTACTGAATCGCTACAAAAAAGTCGCCGTGGGCGAGAGGTCTAACAGTAATACAAGTACACAGGCTAGCTTTTAATGTAGATAAATAAGTTGACACTTGTGTTCGACGACACGCGGAACACAACCGACCACATGAAAATACTAAACGGCTTGTACACTTCTGTTACAGATTCAAGACTTCGACACAACAAAATAACAATTATAAACTTATAATAATTAAAAAACTTTACAACACAATTTCTTTTTTGTTTATTTTTAACACCTGACATTTCATCACATAAAATAAGCGGGATATAAGTTGAACTTTCAATGTGCAGTAACGGATTTTTGGGTCCTAATAGAAGCGGGGGGCTGCACGTAACCATAGCAACGGGTTCAACTTATTTACCGCGTACTATAACATGATTGACTGAACATAGTGAACATACACATTTGGTAAGTAGATTGGCAGACATATACGAGTAATTAATTAGGCTGTGGGTAGATCTATACTATCTATACAGGGTGTATCTGACATCATACTACAAATTAATACCATGAATATAGTACATGATTCTGGACCCCCCAGTAGTGGTATTTTTCATCGGTATTTTCTTAAATTTAAAAAAAAAGTTATTTTAATAAAGGTATAAAATCGTTATTTTTATCAACCCCTTTAACTTTTTAGTTCATTAACTTTTAATAAAAAAAAATTTTATTTTTTTACCGTAAATATCATCGTGGTTGGTTAGAATAACGATTTTAAACTATTTAAATTTTAATTAGGCGACGAAAAATTCCACTTGGGTGTCTAGATTCATGTACTGGGTCCATGGTATTGGTTTGTGGTACAATGTCAGATACACGATGTATAGTTTTTTTTTGTAATGGAAAAAGTAAAAAAAATACTGGACCTTCTGAATTCTTTCACCAGTAGAATGCTACTTCATCACAAATTGACATGGGCATATATTTTCTACGATAGTACTTAGATTTTACGTTTATCTTATTATCAAGTAGATGCTGTGGCCTTACTCGCACGATAATCGGAAATCGTCACAACGGAGCGCCCATGATACTTCCAAATTTTTTATCCTGGCAGATAAAAAGCCAAGTTTAATCCAAATCTATTCAAACATTAAGATGTAAAGAGAAGAGAAACTGTCATATTGGTATATCATATTAATAAAGATATTGATGTTTAGCTCATCATTATCATATCAGCCAAAATACGTCAACTGTTGGACATAGGCCTCCCCCAATTATCGCCACAATGAACGGTCCTGTGCATCTCGCATCCATCCGATACCCGCAACTCTAGCCAGGTCATCGGTCCACCTAGTAGGAGGCCTTCCAACACTGCCTCTTCCGGTACGCGGTCATCACTCCAGAACCTTCCGGCCCCAACGGTCATCTGTTCTGCGAGTAATGTGCCCTACCCTCTGCAAGTGGCAGTGGGCAGTTTGGCGATACTTCGTGCTATGTCGGCCACCTTGGTTCTCCTGCGGATATCTTCATTTCTGATTCGATCACGCAAGGAAACTCCGAGCATGTTTAGCTAAAAGAGATAAATATAGCACTAAGAGACTATGCCTTAAGAAAACTGTGAAGCTTCAGAACATGAAGAACCCATTGAGGGCCGTTGCTGTAGACCGATACAAAACTATTGTGGGTTACACATATCTACACTGCGCTATTTGGCGCCACTTTGGCAACAGGATCTCCATTTACAAAACGTAAGATATCTCTGTCAATTGATTTAATATCACCATTACTCCGTATTCTGTAGATGATTCAATATCTCAGTGATGTGGTCTAGCAGAATATACCAAAATAAAATACACAATGAACTCTTACCGACAGCAATACAAGAAACTTGAGGGGAAGTCCAAAGGTTCTTTCGGTTATATCACAAATTCATTCTTAGTGGATAATGTAAGTAGTGTAATTTGGAAAATAATTTGAAACATTAAAACGGGCGCATCTCGGTAAACTAGAGCTGAGTATTTTACTGTAGTATTGACTACCTTAGCAAAGCTTACCAGAAGGCTGACTTGATACATTACGCTACCAAATACTAAAAAGGACTTTGTGTATTAAAGCGACGATTATATTTATCTAGGATTTCTGATACTACTACCATCAAAGATATTAAAGTGGGTTCCGGTCATAATAGATAGATATATAGATAGATAGATATATTCTTTATTGTACACCAAAGAAAAACCAAACCAAAAAAAAAAAAGTAAAGAGTTTAGGAAACCACTGATTTAAAGTAAGTAAACTAAAGATGGTCGATATGCGGTATTGATTGTACAATCACATGTAAAACAGTTTATAATAATATAATATTTCCACAACTATCACACAACACCGTCTAGTCCCAAGCTAAGCAGAGCTTGTGTTATGGGTACGAGACAGCTGATAAACATACTTATATATTTCTAAATACATACATATTATAGATAAATAACACCCAGACACAGAACAAATGATCGTGCTCATCACACAAACATTTATCCTGGGTGGGAATCGAACCCATGACCTGCGGCGTAGCAGTCAGGGCCACTAACAACTAAACCAACAGGCCAGTCAATTATGGAAGTTGATCGTGATTTATCAAAATCAAACAAGTAGCCTTAAGTTCATAAACTGTAAAAAGGTAAAGGTGCGTGTACGCTAGACGAGCCGAGTACAAGCGTAGTATGAGTAGAGCTCAAATTCGTGTAGTGTGGACAGTGATGCCATATTGGGGGGATTCCCCCCAATATGGGGATGTCCCTATACTGTTTTTAGAATTGTCATGATGATTTGAAAATGGAACCGGACAGTGAAAGGTATCTATTTAAGTTTGGGTTGAGAGGTACTACCACTAAAAAGTGTGAAATAAATTTTGTTTAAAAAAAAACACTAAATTGCAAAATAACTTTAATTTTGGAAACCGATGCTTACTAACGAAGAGATCAAACTATTGAAACACCGACTTCCGAAATTAAGGTTATTTTGCACCTTTTTCTTTTTTCATTTTTAGTCGGTTTTTTTTTTAATTTTTTATTTGTGAAATTCATAGTTAAGATAAAATATTTGTGGAGAATTTTTTCTTCAAAACTTGAATTTGGGGGAGATTTTGGGAAACGTTTGGGGGGAATTCGTGACGGTCGTCTGGCAACACTGGTGTGGACCGACTCTAGAGGAGCTGAGCACGAGTCATGCTCCACTCGTACTCGCCTCCTCTAGAATCGGTCCACACTACACGAATTTGAACTCCGCTCGTGCTCCACTCCTCTAGACCCACTTTAAGAATCCGTGTCTCCTCTTCAGACAAGCTGGCTTTAGGTCTTCTCTTGGCATGTAATTTGAACTGAACGATACGTAATGGTCTTCTGAATAGTTTACTGATGAGTATATTTGTCATCAGTTGATGGTGGAATTTATAATTACTGAAAACAACGTTCGATTAAATCAAAATAGCGGAAGGTAGGTGACTCGCCTCTAGCGCGTAGACAGCTGAAATTAGGCCTGCATGGCACGATTTCACATCCGTCGCGACGATCACACACATTCGGTGGCTAACGCTATTTTGCTCGCACGACAACGCCGGCTCTTATCTCTGTCCTTGTCTATCAGTGACTACAGTGTAGATGTCTGAGTTTTGAGTCCAGGTTTTCTGATTGCCATGTTAGTTCATAAAGTATATTTCCTTATAATATGTCAATGCTGAAAATTCATAAAAATACTTAGTTAAAAGTAAAAGAAATACTTAGAAAAAAGCATACTAGAATAGTAGAAAAGAAGAATTCGCACGCACTAGGTAAGTCGAGTGCATCACATAAGAGAGCGTCATGATATAATAGGGAATTTATCATGACGCAATAAAGTATTGAGTATTGAATATTTATGCGATCTTTATAAAAAAAGCTATTGTTTAAAAGAAGTTGAGTATTTTAAAATACTTATTTTGTTACAGGTTGATTTTGGTTTCTGGATCTGCCGATAGGTCCAAGAGGAGAACGCTCAGCTGACAATCCCGCTGAAAAAGCAGTAGCGAGATGGACTGTTCGCGCACTACAAAGGCTAGTTCAAGCTGCCGGAAGAAAAGAAAAACCTACCTTGCCCAGAAATGGGACATTTTTGCTTACCAAAACAAATTCCTATTCCATTAATCTCTACAAGATAGTTCACAGGATAATAACTTTGCAGAAAAAAATTATAACTTTTTCTAAATTTCTTCCCGAGTTACATAGTGTCTGCCATGTAGTACTGAATATGTCACAAAAAAAATATTATTATTATTGATAGGTTCGTGCTTGACCACTATTTCACTTATCAGATAACTTTAAAGTAGTTTATCATTAATTCTGCCATTCAGATTGAGTATAATAATTACTAATGAATTAATTTGTTTCAGGCTATTGATTTTTATGTTGTTTAGTGTAGACTTTACAATTATTATTATTATTATTTAATTGTGGATTATTTTTAATCCGCAATTAAACTTGTGTTATATTATTATATGGCTGGAGCTCCCACGGTTTGACTATTCAAAAGCTAGAAGAATCAAATTTAAATTGGTTCAGAATAATTAAAAAAAGATACAAGCAACTATAAACTGATATAAATTTATAAGCAAAATGTGCGCTATCCGAATGGACAAAATTGAACAAAATTTATTCAAAATTGAGCATGTTGAAGGAAGTCTGCAACTGGCGCCGATGATCGAGAAGATGTGTGTGAATTAGGTGGCATTGTATGAGCTAATGATGCGAAGAATGAAGAATATGTCGCGAAGAGTAATTATGTGGATCGTAGTGACATTGAAAAAATGATAGATTGAGTAAATGACTAGTTTGTAGAGAGATGTAAGCTAAACAGCCTAAACCCCAAATTAACCGTCTACGTCGGATATATAGCTGACAAATACTCGCGTATTTATTTCGCCAGGGTTGCACATCAACGACCAAATATCCATCTCGTCAGCTCTTCTGTCACCTATGGGGATTGAAAAGCTAAACACTTTTTGCGATTGCGTGATTGCGTTCACGCAATCACACCAATCCGACGCAAATATAAACAACTATAGTACAGTACGGTCAAAATTATGCTGGCCACACTGTACTTGTCGTTCCAAAATATCACACAAATACGCGAAAAAATACGGAACAGGCATTCACTATGATGATTATAAGAATTACTGCGCAACATTTATCTGTGTGTGCAACCCCCATATCAAATAAAACATGCAGAGACAGCAGGTTTCCAGAAAAATTTGCACCACCAGTTGGTTCCACTAAGAACTCATTCACACGAGCGGCATGTTGTCATAAAACCCTCGCCAAGGCTCGAGTAAATTCCGCCTCGGTCTCAACGACAAACTTTCTCCACATCTGAATGATCTCGATAGCTCTGAACTTCGAACAATTTGGGTTTTCTAAAATGAATTTCACCAGTCACGGGCTCTTAACTCGATGCATTTAACGACCTAAACTGAACTGTTAAAGAGATGGAGCTATATAGGGTGTATAACTCCATCCCTCTTTCTCGTTCGCACGCTTGACATTTCAACAGGTCATGGTAAGGCTCCAGGTGGTAGCATAGAGTCGTCAGGCACCTGTCAAAACGCCTATGTTAATGACATTAATTAAATTGACGTCAACGTCATGTATAAGTTTTTAAAAGTAGAACACCAATCGGCTAAAAGCTCAAACACACGAGCGGCATGTTACCAATGGCAGAGGTAACCGTAGCCATTGACGGATGGAGTTTACCCGAGCCTTAACGAGGGTGTCATGCCAAAGGCTGCAGTGATAAATTTCCACGTAGATATATCAAACGGCGTATTTCAATACATAACGCGCGACTCGTGGGGGTCAAATCGCGCCCAGCCTGATACAAGAGGCGAGCATCCGCATTTTCCGCACTAGTGCGGAAAACAGTGAATTGAGTACCTAAAAGCGTTGGGATGACAGCGGGTTTTCGAGTATGTGTAATAAAAAGATGTTTTTTTTTTTCAGTTTTATTACGATATTCTTCGGATGACGAATGTGCTGTTGGAGAAATTTTACAGCGACCAGACGATTGTAATTATTGCCGTTGTACTTACAGAAAAAAATGGAAGTGTACCGAAAATGTTTGTCCGAATAACGATGATTATTGTATGTATTATTTTCTTTTAAAAGCTATTACATTTCTGATTTTATTTGATCAGAGAATATCTATTTAGCCTTTAGACTCTGCGTAGAGTTTTTGGATATCTATCTAAAATTCCTTGGACTTATAAACTTCAGGCCAAGACGTAAATAAGAAAATGTATGCCTGTCTTTTCTAAAAGACATTTTTATTTGAATGAAGCTAAAAACGTATACATGTATATATAAACAAAAAAATATCAATGCCACCTATGCATAAAGTCGTAACATATTTTTTAATAAGAATTTCCTAAAAAAAAAAAAATTGAAATTAAAATATTTCCTTGTCACACCCAATGTCTATCTTTGCTTTTAAACTGATTATGAATTAGATAATGCAAAAATATCGAATAAAATTATTTCACTTTACTTATACCATTAACTTTAGGCCTAAATTATACTGAAAAGGCATGGTAAAGATGCAGACCAGACGAGCCGTAAGACACGATGCCGCCGCTTCAAAAAGTTTCAATACAAAATGTAGGTGCCTGCGCTGCGTCTGCGCCACGCCTTCACCGTACGCCGTTTCTGTACAATTCAAGCCATAAATGTTGGAGATATCGAAAAAGTCTTTAGGCGTCGAAATACTCGTCCAAAACGTTGTCGTTACCCAGAAGACAGAGAAGGCAGCATTGCCACGTTGAATGGCAATGCTAATTCTTTGAACAAAGGGCGAGCGAATTTTGCGAAATTTCGATGCAAGGATCTTGCCTACAATATATTAGGTATAAGTAATTATACCATTCCCGCATTTGTCAGCTAGCTGCCTGAATGAAAGATTTCGCCGTGGACAGAAATGTTCAAACATTTTCTTATTATTGTTTCAGTAAAACTTTTACGTAAAAAGATGGAACCCTGCAGTGGCGGCAGTAGACGTAAAATTAACGCATGTAATTACTGCGTTTGTCACGACGGAGTTGAATTCTGCACGCAAAAATCTTGCTCGAGTAGAAGAAGTATGTATTCTTGTGGTATGCGGAACAGAATGTGAAGTCCCTCTCCTTTAAAAAGGGGGGATCCTCCAACCAAACGCATGTTATGTCTCAATCTTATTTTTAGTATAAGTATGCGAAAGTCACCAATACTCTGGAAATATCAAAGATAATGTTTATTCCTTTCATAAATACGAAGATAATAAACCAAAGTACCTACCCATTTCACAAATAATTAATCTTGATTTTTGTACTAAAGATATAAAGTAATTTTAAAAAGTGGGGCAACTATCCTGGTTTTACCCCACATAATAATAATATTATTTATACTTTACTAACGATTTTATTTTGTTTAAATACAGTGTCCATGGTTTTCTCTGAGCCTGAGTGCTTAGTGGGAGAACCAGTGCCAGCTGCGGACCCATGCAATTTGTGCATCTGCTTAAATTCGGACATACTGTGCACGAACAATCCCTGCGTTCGAAGGAGAAGGGGTAATTATTTAACCAGTAAACGTCACAAAGTCAACGAGTGGACATTGCGTTATCCGTGAATAGATGAGTAGTTAATCAAGAAATGACAGGATTCCGCCTAGTCCGCCTAGCCCGTTCCATCATCGGACTACCAGACGTACGGCGTTGCGCCACCGGTACATGGTGGACATCCCACCTATACGCACAAAGCGTTTTGGGAACACTTTTATTATGCGTACAGCTAAGGAGTGGAATTCTCTGCCGGAGTCTGTGTTTCCTGATGGCTACAACCCGGGAATCTTTAAGTCAAGAGTGAATAGATTTCTTCTAGGTAAGCGCGATCCATCGTCGACCGTATCGTCGCTTTCCATCAGGTGAGATAGCGGTCAAGCGCGAACCTATCAATAATAAAAAAAATAAAAAAATAAAAAATCAGTTGTGTCGCCAATGCATCGTCTATGCATGTAAACCAGACAGCACACGGTCCATTCGGGGCCAGCATGTGGCAAGCGTGCGAACAACGGGTGTCCACCGAGTGATCCACTCGCCGTGCGCATGGTCAAGCCGTGGACGAGGCGCTCCGGAGTGGATATAGTGAGCATATATTTATAGTCTATACAAATAAATTTAACAGCTGGAGGCCAGATGATGCTGGTCGGGTGTCGTGGCTCTAAGGAGCTAAGATTTTAATATCGACCTTTGCGGCTGTTATTAATTGAACTACAAGCTCTTTTGACGTTGTTGTTCAATCGACAAATTCTTTAAACATCGAAAGGATTTTTTTGAAGTTTTTACCAAATTCATTCATTTCACAAATACAAATTTTGGTGCCATATTTTAAATAGGCCTTTAGTGTATATATAGGTTTGATTAGTAAGTGTTTTTCGATAGGTTTAGTTTTATTTTTTATATAATGTGAATGTGAGAATACCGTAGACTCCACGGATTCATAGATTACTATTTTTTAAATTGTAATTTTGGGTATAATGTTGACCGGTCTACACTATCCTCACAGTATTAATATTTTTATAAGGAAATATTGTAAAATCAATCATTTTTAAACGAGTAGCCATGGAGTTTCTTGATAGTCTATTATTGTCCATAGTAAACGACCAATTAAAACGAAGCTGACATTGTCCTCTCCTAGAGAGGAGGCCTGAGTCCCAACAGTGGGAACATTAAAAGGCTAATAATGCTAATGCTAAATGACATTGTGAGAAGTTAACCTTATGCGAAGTTGTCATTGTGAAATATCGACATTTCGACAAATTGACAGTATCACAAGTTGACATTCTAAGAAATTGACTTTGTGAGAAGTTTTATTTTTCTTTTAAAAAAAATAAAATAAAAAAGAGTTGACCTTATGCGAAGTTGTCATAGTGAAATATCGACATTTCGACAAATTGACATTATCACAAGTTGACATTCTAAGAAGTTGACTTTGTGAGAAGTTTTCTTTTTTCTTTTTATACCTGCAGTCTGTGGACCAGATACACGCAGAAGACGTTCAATGCTCTGCGTGTGCAATACAAAAATGCTTTTAGGATGATGATGTCGCTGCCGCGTTTCTGTAGCGCGTCAGGTATGTTCGCAGCAGCGCGTACAGATGACTTCTTTGCGATCATAAGAAAAAGATCAGCTTCACTGCTGCGTCGGATGCGCGGCGGCGATAGCATTCTCCTGAGCATTGTTGCTAGTAAGGCTGAAGGCCACCTGATGGGGCACCTGCGTGCAGTGCATGTATTGTTGCCAGGTGTGTCCGGAAGGTGGCGAAATTAATTAAGTTTATTGTCGATTTTACTAACATAGGTTAAGTAATACTAACGTTTTTATGGGTAATCTGCCTGATTTAAAGGTAAATAAATAAAAAAAAAAAAAAAAAAAAAAAAGTTGACCTTATGCGAAGTTGTCATTGTGAAATATCGACATTTCGACAAATTGACATTATCACAAGTTGACTTTGTGAGAAGATGCCATTTTGCGACCGGTTGACATTTCGAGAAGTGAACATAATGAGATAATACGCTCTAGGTGAAATTAAAAATGATTCTGAGTTTGAGCTTTAATTTCAGGTAAAGAAAATAAACGACAATGCATTACAAATGAAAAGGTCTACTTGCCTGATAACTGTAACTTCTGTCTCTGCCGTAATGGCAAAGATTATTGTACCAAAAAGGCCTGCAAAAAACCTGGTATGTACCTATTGAATCATACTTCTACTCAATCATCGTAATTATCTCCCAAGTCTTAGCTCAACTACCATTTTTTAGGAGGGAAATCATCCAATGACTTCTCCCGCTCTAAGGTGGAGGGGGAAGGCATGTCAGACTAAAACCCACTTCTATGTTCCTTCTTTGCCTTGCGTTCCATGGTCCCAGTAGGCTTCGGGGCTGCTGGGCCCCTACGGTTTTGCAGACATCTCTTTGAGGCTCGTGGTACACTAGGTACCGTCGATGACTTATAGTTCTTCAGCCGGACGGTTACCGGACGGCTGAACAGGACGGCGATCTACCCAGGGCAAAAGTAAGGGGACGGGAGTTAACATTTGCCAAAAATCTCTTACGTAATACTTGAACGGCCCACTCACCCGGTTTTGAACCGTAACCAATGCAACTACCCGTTTTTAATATCATGCAGATTTCATCACGCATGCGGATTTGCTCCGCATGCGAAAATGTCAAGAGGTAAAACGCGTCCTGCGTGCGTATTGCACGCATTACCATAAATAATTTTATGAAAAGGACATTTGCGGAGGTTACGCATGCGGAATGCGGAATACAATCACTTGTTTAAGTATCGTTCACTAATTACCAGTCACCCTATATATATATGCCGTCATATACATATACATATATATGTATTTATAAAATATTTCTTCACAGCTTCACAGCTTCATGTTACGATAGAAATGTCATGGCCAGATCATAGAAATTAATCGCTTCATGATATGGCCAACTAAAACTGGCCAGATCGTTTAAATGTTAACATTTGATGATATGTCAATCCTCGTTTGGCCACATCGTTGATTTAGGATTTGTATGGTAAAAAAAGGTCTAAAGAAAACAGGCTAAACGGAGACTGAAATATCATCAAACTTAAACGTTTAAAACGATCTGGCCAGTTTTACTTGGCCATATCATGAAGGCCATATCATCAATTTCTATGATCTGGCCGACGCCGATCTGGAAGAGCCCTCTTAACATATTTTAAAAGCAAAGTTTTCTCACCCACAGAGAATCCCGAATCACTCGATACTGGTTGTGAAGACGGATCAGTGCATCCTTCAAGAGATGGTTGTAATATATGTGTTTGTAGAAACGGAGAACTAGCTTGCACATTAAAATACTGTGTTAAAAAGGGATCAAAGAGTAAGTTATTACTTGAAAACTGGTATTATATTGATTATTAAGACAGAATGACGATTAATGGGCCCGCAAGTTTCTAGAGTGGCGACCGCAGTGTTGGAAGGCCTCTCACAAGATCGTTCAATGACCTGGTGAGGGTCGCGGGGTTCGGACGTATGCGAGACTCACAGGACCGGCCGTTGTGGAGATACTTGGGGAAGGCCTGTGTCCCAGACTCAATAAGACAATTGGTACAAGAAGATATTTCGGCAGATTGAGGCGGAGATTTCGGAACGAACTCGAATAAAATATTTCGTTGGATGAAGCAAGAAGCTTCACATTAAAGATAGAAATGTCGTGGCCAGATCATAGAAATTAATCACTTCATGATATGGCCAACTTAAACTGGCCAGATCTTTTAAAATTAGATGACCTCTAATCAAAAAAAAAAAAACAATGATTCTCTCATCAAAAAAACAAATTCTTAAGAATGTTTAAGTTACAAACTAATTCAAATTTAGTTCTGATAATGAGCCCATGCGCGTAGTTATAAAACTTAACATTTGAATACATCGAAAAAAAATATTTAAAAATAAAATTAGAAAGTTAAATAAGGAAACACTTCTAGCATGTAAAAAAGAATTTGATTAGGAGCTGAGAAATAGTTATGACGTATTAAAAAAGAAAGTTTAGAAAAAAGTTTTGATTTACAAATTATAAAGAAAAAATAGTCCCAGTTCGGATTTCGCAGGAGGCGCTCCACTGTGGACGCCATCATGCGCGTGCGAGCCCTCACGACGGGGGATGCGGTGTCCCGGGGCAGGTGTGTCTTGGCGGTGTCTCTGGACATCGCCAACGCCTTCAACTCCCTGCCCTGGAGTTGCATTGGTAGGGCACTCCGGTACCACCGAGTGCCCGACTACCTCTGTCGGGTGATCGAGGCCTACCTGTCGGACACGTTCATCATCTACCCCGGTCATCAGGGGGAGTTGAAACGGCGAGAGATGTCGTGCGGTGTTCCGCAGGGATCGGTACTAGGACCGCCCTTGTGGAACATCGGGTACGACTACGTGCTGCGCGCCGACCTCCCCGACGGGGTCAGCGTGGTCTGTTACGTAGACGACACGCTGGTTCTGGCGCGGGGACGGTCGCACCAGGCGGCGGTCGAACTAGCGACGCGCGGGGTGCGACAGTAGTGGAGAGGATCGAGCAGTTGGGACTCGAGGTGGCATTGCACAAGTCCGAGGCCATGTGTTTTCACGGCCCTCGGAGCGCGCCACCTCCGGGCTCCCAATTAACGGTGGGAGGAGTTCACATCGGCGTCGGGTCGACGATGAAGTACCTGGGACTCGTCCTCGACAGTCGGTGGAACTTCAAGGAGCATTTCCGACGTCTGGCTCCCAGATTGAATCGGACTGGGGCTGCTCTCAAGCGGCTCCTGCCGAACCTAGGGGGTCCAGACGCCTCCTGCCGGAGGCTCTACGCAGGCATCGTTCGGTCCTTGGCCCTTTACGGTGCGCCGGTGTGGGAGCCGTCGCTACGAAAGCGAGTGGCGGCCCGGCTAACCGCCTGCCAGAGGGTCATGGCCATCCGGATGATCCGCGGATATCGAACGGTGTCCTGTGAAGCGGCGAGCCGCCTTGCTGGCCTACCACCATGGGATTTGGAGGCAACAGTCCTTGCACACATGCACGACTTACGCGTGGAGATGCAACGCCGGGGCGAAACTCCGCTGCCGCGACAAATCGCGGCATGGCGGACAGAGCTCCAGCGGGATGTCATGGTGAAATGGCGAGAGCGACTGTCGCAACCCCGTGCTGGGCACGCCACGATCGAGGCGGTAAGGCCCCTCTTTGAGGCGTGGCTGGAATGGCCCCACGGCGTCGTCACCTTCTGTTTGGCGCAGGTGCTGTCCGAACACGGCAAGTTCGGACCGTACCTGTACAAGATTCGTGCGGAGACGACGCCCATGTGTCGCCACTGTGCGGACCGCCCAATGGACACGGTGGAGCACACGGTAGAGGTGTGCCCCGCTTGGGAAGAGCATCGCCGTGTCCTCGTGGGGGCGATCGGCGGCGATCTCTCGCGCCGGGGCTTGGTTCAAGCCATGCTCCGGAGCAAGGAGGAGTGGCAGGCGGTCGCCTCCTTTTGCGAAGCAGTAATGCTAGTAAAGGAGGAGGCCGACCGCATTAGGCAAAGGCGCACACGCCGCCGCCGCCGGGTTTCCGATCCCGATTTCCGGCCACCGTAGGTGCGGGCTCGCGGACGGTGGGCAATGGGTAGCTCGCTGTCCGTCCGTCCGGTAACAGACCGGTCCGAGCTCAGGTCGTCTACGGCGCGCACTGTTCCCGCGCGCCTCAAGGAGTTGTCAGCAAACTGTAGGGGTCCAGCAGGGCCGAAGCCTACTGGGGCCAAAGGTTATGTGAGAATGTCACCACGGACCCCGGGCCAAAGGCAATGAATGGAAGGGTAGGTTTTTAGTCAGTAAAAGTCTGACACTATTTCCCGCCCCACCCAAGGGCGGGATTTGTCATTGACAGCGAGTAACCGTGATAATTTGAAAGAATGGAGGGAGATCTTTGCCCAGCAGTGGGACTGTACAGGCTAAATATAATAATAATATAATAATGTGATGATATGTTAATCCTCGTTTGGACATATAATTGATGTTGGATTGTTGGAAAGGTCTAAAGAAAGTTGGCCAAACGGGGACTGAAATATCTTCAAATTTTAATGTTTATAACGATCTGGCCAGTTTTACTTGGCCATATCATGAAGTGATCAATTTCTATGATCTGGCCGACGTTGATCTGGAAGGGCCTTCTTAACATTTTTTTAAAGCAAAGTTCTCTCACCCACAGAGGATACCGACTTACTCAATACCGGTTGTGAAGAGGGATCATTGCATCCTGCAGGAGATGGATGCAATATATGTGTTTGTAGAAACGGAAAACTAATTTGTACGCTCAAGAACTGTTTTAAAAAGGGACCAAAAAGTAAGTTATTACTTGAGATCAAATATATATTAATAATTAATAAATATTATATTGATGGACCTGAAAGGTTCTGGAGTGGCGACTGCAGTGTTGGAAGACCTGTCACAAGATCGTCCAATGACCTGGTGAGCGTCGCGGGAATCGGATGTATGCGAGACTCACAGGACCGGTCGTTGTGGCTATACTTGGGGAAGGCCTGTGTCCCTGACTCAATAAGTCAATTGATACAAAAAGATATTTCAACAGATTGAAACGAAGATTTCAGAACGAACTCGAATAAAATATTTCGTTGGATGAAGCAACAAGCTTCACTTTAACGATAGAAATGTCGTGGCCAGATCATGGAAATTAATCACCTCATGATATGGCCAACTAAAACTGACCAGATCGTTAAAATGTTAACATTTGATGATATGTCAATCCTCGTTTGGCCATATCGTTGATGTAGGATTTGTATGGTAAAAAAAAAGGTCTAAAGAAAGCAGGCCAAACGGAGACTGAAATATCATCAAACTTTAACGTTTAAAACGATCTAGCCAGTTTTACTTGGCCATATCATGAAGTGATCAATTTCTATGATCTGGCCGACGCCGATCTGGAAGAGCCTTCTTAACATATTTTAAAAGCAAAGTTTTCTCTCCCACAGAGGATCCCGAATCACTCGATACTGGTTGTGAAGACGGATCAGTGCATCCTTCAAGAGATGGTTGTAATATATGTGTTTGTAGAAACGGAGAACTAGCTTGCACATTAAAATACTGTGTTAAAAAGGGATCAAAGAGTAAGTTATTACTTGAAAACTGGTATTATATTGATTATTAAGACAGAATGATGATTAATAGACCCGAAAGTTTCTGGAGTGGCGACCGCAGTGTTGGAAGGCCTCTCACAAGATCGTCCAATGACCTGGTGAGGGTCGCGGGAATCAGACGTATGCGAGACTCACAGGACCGGTCGTTGTGGCTATACTTGGGGAAGGCCTGTGTCCCAGACTCAATAAGACAATTGGTACAAGAATATATTTCGGCAGATTCAAGCGGAGATTTCGGAACGAACTCGAATAAAATATTTCATTGGATGAAGCAACAAGCTTCACGTTAACGATAGAAATGTCGTGGCCAGATCATAGAAATTAATCACTTCATGATATGGCCAACTAAAAATGGCCAGATCTTTTAAATATTAACTTTTGATGATGTCTGATAAAAAAAACAATGATTCTCTCATCAAAAAAAACAAATTCTTAAGAATGTTCAAGTTATAAACTAATTCAAATTTAGTTCTGATTATAGGCCCGTGCGCGTAGTTGTAAAACTTAACATTTGAATACTTCGTAAAAATTTATTTAATAATAAAATTTTAAAAGTTAAGGAAACACTATAGCATGTAAAAAACAAAGAAAGTGTAGAAAAAATGTTGAATTTACAATATATAGAAATTATAAGTAGAATATATATCAAAAGCGAGCAAATTTGTAAAACAAAATAAAAATAAGATTAGAAAACTATCAGGAGAGACCAAATTAATAGAGGAAAGACAGGCTTTAAAATTAAATAAAGTAAAAAGAGATTTACAATATAGATTGAAAGACAAGGAAGTTAAGCGCAGTATCAAAAAAGATATAAGAGATCGTAATAAAAAAAAACTAATAAAATATGCAATTGAAAGGAACAAATCGCCTAAAATAGCAAAGCAAGGTATTAACAACAATAAATCGTGGATTACGTGTCTTAAAAACAACAAACACAAAAAAACACTAAAACACAAATTGTTGATGTGGCTCAAAAGGCTGCCCAACTTAAATGGTACTGGGCAGGACACGGCTGCCACGAGCTATGGGCCCGTAAAACACAGGATTGTTGCCCAGACACAGTGACGCGGAGCCGTGGTAGACCGCGAAGGAGATGGCGGGACGAACTGGATGTCTTCCTTGACAATTTGAACGAGAAAGCGAGTAACCGTGATAATTTGAAAGAATGGAGGGAGATCTTTGCCCAGCAGTGGGACTGTACAGGCTAAATATAATAATAATATAATAATGTGATGATATGTTAATCCTCGTTTGGACATATAATTGATGTTGGATTGTTGGAAAGGTCTAAAGAAAGTAGGCCAAACGGGGACTGAAATATCTTCAAATTTTAATGTTTAAAACGATCTAGCCAGTTTTACTTGGCCATATCATGAAGTGATCAATTTCTATGATCTGGCCGACGTCGATCTGGAAGGGCCTTCTTAACATTTTTTTAAATCAAAGTTCTCTTACCCACAGAGGATACCGACTTACTCAATACTGGTTGTGAAGAGGGATCATTGCATCCTGCAGGAGATGGATGCAATATATGTGTTTGTAGAAACGGAAAACTAATTTGTACGCTCAAGTACTGTTTTAAAAAGGGACCAAAGAGTAAGTTATTACTTGAGATCAAATATATATTAGTAATTAATAAATATTATATTGATTCTTAGGACAGATGATTAATGGACCTGAAAGGTTCTGGAGTGGCGACCGCAGTGTTGGAAGACCTGTCACAAGATCGTCCAATGACCTGGTGAGAGTCGCGGAAATCGGATGTATACGAGACCCACAGGACCGGTCATTGTGGCTATACTTGGGGAAGGCCTGTGTCCCAGACTCAATAAGACAATTAGTACAAGAAAACATTTCGGCAGATTGAAACGGAGATTTCGGAATGAACTCGAATAAAATATTTCGTTGGATGAAGCAACAAGGTTCACGTTAACGATAGAAATGTCGTGGCCAGATCATATAAATTAATCGCTTCATGATATGGCCAACTAAATCTGGCCAGATCGTTTAAACATTAACATTTCATATATATCAATCCTTGTTTAGCCATATCATTGATATAGGATTTTTATAGTAAAAAAGGTCTAAAGAAAGCAGGCCAAACGAAGACTGAAATATCATCAAACATTAACGTTTAAAACGATCTGGCCAGTTTTACTTGGCCATATCATGAAGGCCATATCATCAATTTCTATGATCTGGCCGACGCCGATCTGGAAGAGCCCTCTTAACATATTTTAAAAGCAAAGTTTTCTCACCCACAGAGGATCCCGAATCACTCGATACTGGTTGCGAAGACGGATCAGTGCATCCTGCAGGAGATGGATGCAATATATGTGTTTGTAGATACGGAAAACTAGCTTGCACATTAAAATACTGTATTAAAAAGGGATCAAAGAGTAAGTTATTACTTGAAAACTGGTATTATATTGATTATTAAGACAGAATGATGATTAATGGACCCGAAAGTTTCTGGAGTGGCGACCGCCGTGTTGGAAGGCCTCTCACAAGATCGTCCAATAACCTGGTGAGGGTCGCGGGATTCGGACGTATGCGAGACTCACAGGACCGGTCTTTGTGGCTATACTTGGGGAAGGCCTGTGTCCCAGACTCAATAAGACAATTGGTACAAGAAGACATTTCGGCAGATTGAAGCGGAGATTTCGGAACGAACTCGAATAAATATTTCGTTGGATGAAGCAACAAGCTTCACGTTAACGATAGAAATGTCGTGGCCAGATCATAGAAATTAATCACTTCATAATATGGCCAACTTAAACTGGCCAGATCTTTTAAAATTAGATGACCTCTGATCAAAAAAAAAACAATGATTCTCTCATCAAAAAAACAAATTCTTAAGAATGTTCAAGTTATAAACTAATTCAAATTTAGTTCTGATCATAGGCCCATGCGCGTAGTTGTAATACTTAACATTTAAATACATCGAAAAAAAAATATTTAAAAATAAAATTAGAAAGTTAAATAAGGAAACACTTCTAGCATGTAAAAAAGAATTTGATTAGGAGCTGAGAAATAGTTTTGATGTATTAAAAAAATAAAGTGTAGAAAAAAGAGTTGATTTACAAATTATAAAGAAAAAGTAAGTAGTATATATATCAAAAGCGTGCAAAGTTATAAAACAAAATAAAAATAAGATTAGAACACTATCAGGAGAAACCAAATGAATAGAAGAAAGGCAGGTTTTAAAATAAAATAAAGTAGAAAGAGCTTTACAATATAGATTGAAAGACAAGGAAGTTAAGCGCAGTATCAGAAAAGATATAAGACATCGTAATAAAAAAAATAATACAAAATGCAATTGAATTGATAAGAACAAATCGCTTAAAATAGCAAAGCAAGGTATTAACAACAATAAATCGTGAATTACGTGTCTTAAAAACAGCAATGGCGTGAAACAAATTAACAGGAACAAAATTTTAAATATCTGTACAACTTTTTATAAGACCCTTTACTCCGATACACTTCAATCCGAAAATATACCGCCCATTTCTGAAGTGGAAGTTCGTGATGCACGCAGCAAATTGAAATATAACCGATCCTGTGGTGAAGATGGCGTGAGTACCGAAACTCTAAAATTGGGTGAACCATCATTACTCTTCTACCTAACAAGATTGTTTAACGATTATTTCTTCATACCGGTAGCTTCCCAACCAATTTTTGCCCTGCCCATATTATACATCTCCACAAGAAAGGTGATAAGTCCGATGTAAATAATTATAAACCGATTAGCCTAATTTCCCACATCGATAAAACCTTTATCAAAGTTATCAAAAAACGTATGGCTATCCACCTAGACAAAAAGCAATCCCCAGAACAATCAGGCTTCCTTAGAGGGCTTTCCATTTCAAAACACAAATCGTTGATGTGGCTCAAAAGGCTGCCCAACTTAAATGGAACTGGGCAGGACACGGCTGCCACGAGCTGTGGGCTCGTAATGTTTAAAACGATCTGGCCAGTTTTACTTGGCCATATCATGAAGTGATCAATTTCTATGATCTGGCCGACGTCGATCTGGAAGGGCCTTCTTAACATTTTTTTAAAGCAAAGTTCTCTCACCCACAGAGGATACCGACTTACTCAATACTGGTTGTGAAGAGGGATCATTGCATCCTGCAGGAGATGGATGCAATATATGTGTTTGTAGAAGCGGAAAACTAGCTTGCACATTAAAATACTGTATTAAAAAGGGATCAAAGAGTAAGTTATTACTTGAAAACTGGTATTATATTGCGTTGCCTCAGGCAAGTAAGCAGGCCAGCAAGGAGGCTCGCCGCTTCACGGGATACCGTGCGGTATCCCCGAATCATCCGTATTGCCATGACCCTCTGGCAGGCGTTCAGCAGGGCCGCCGGTCGCCTTCGTAGCGACGGCGCTCACACCGGCGCCCCGTAAAGCGCCATGGACCGAAAGATACCAGCATAGAGCTTCCGGCAGGAGGCGTCTGGACCCCCCAGGTTCGGCAGGAGCCGCTTGAGGGCAGAGCCTTCTTAACATATTTTAAAAGCAAAGTTTTCTCATTACATATATATATGTATTTATAAAATATTTCTTCACAGCTTCACAGCTTCATGTTACGATAGAAATGTCCAGATCATAGAAATTAATCGCTTCATGATATGGCCAATTAAAACTGGCCAGATCGTTTAAATGTTAACATTTGATGATATGTCAATCCTCGTTTGGCCACATCGTTGATTTAGGATTTGTATGGTAAAAAAAGGTCTAAAGAAAGCAGGCTAAACGGAGACTGAAATATCATCAAACTTAAACGTTTAAAACGATCTGGCCAGTTTTACTTGGCCATATCATGAAGGCCATATCATCAATTTCTATGATCTGGCCGACGCCGATCTGGAAGAGCCCTCTTAACATATTTTAAAAGCAAAGTTTTCTCACCCACAGAGGATCCCAAATCACTCGATACTGGTTGTGAAGACGGATCAGTGCATCCTTCAAGAGATGGTTGTAATATATGTGTTTGTAGAAACGGAGAACTAGCTTGCACATTAAAATACTGTGTTAAAAAGGGATCAAAGAGTAAGTTATTACTTGAAAACTGGTATTATATTATTAAGACAGAATGACGATTAATGGACCCGAAAGTTTCTGGAGTGGCGACCGCCGTGTTGGAAGGCCTCTCACAAGATCGTCCAATAACCTGGTGAGGGTCGCGGGATTCGGACGTATGCGAGACTCACAGGACCGGTCTTTGTGGCTATACTTGGGGAAGGCCTGTGTCCCAGACTCAATAAGCCAATTGGTACAAGGAGACATTTCGGCAGATTGAAGCGGAGATTTCAGAACGAACTCGAATAAAATATTTCGTTGGATGAAGCAACAAGTTTCACTTTAACGATAGAAATGTCGTGGCCAGATCATAGAAATTAATCACTTCATGATATGGCCAACTAAAACTGGCTAGATCTTTTAAATGTTAACATTCGATGACCCTGATAAAAAAAAACAATGATTCTCTCATCAAAGAAAACGAATTCTTAAGAATGTTCAAGTTATAAACTAATTCAAATTCAGTTCTGATCATAGGCCCGTGCGCGTAGTTGTAAAGCTTAACATTTGAATACATCGAAAAAAAATATATTTAAAAATAAAATTAGAAAGTTAAATAAGGAAACGCTTAAAGCATGTAAAAAAAAATTAATTACCGCAAAATAAAATATAACCGATCCTATGGCGAAGATGACGTGAGTACCGGAACTCTAAAATTGGGTGAAGCATCTTCTAACTAACAAGATTGTTTAACGATTATTTCTTCATACCGGTAGCTTCCTAACCAATTTTTGCCATGCCCATATTATACTTCTCCACAAGAAAGGTGATAAGTCCGATGTAAATAATTATAGACCGATTAGCCTAATTTCCCACATCCATAAAACCTTTATCAAAGTTATCGAAAAACGTACAGCTATCCAACTAGACAAAAAGCAACTCCCAGAACAAGCAGGCTTCCTTAGAGGGCTATCCACTACTCACCATTTACACACCATCAACCAAATAGTCGAAAAGTATCAAGAATACAAAATTCCTCTCTATATTGCTTTGTCGATTATTGTAAGGCCTTTGACAGCATCATACACTCTGCAATTTTCAATTCCCTTACAGAAAAAAACAAATAGAATCTATTTATATACAGCTACAGTGAGAGCAATGGTGGCCGAGTGGTAACGGCCCCGACCTACGAGTTATAGGTCGCGGGTTCAAACCCAGTTAGGCGCATTACTTTGTGTAATTTATTTCATCACCACTACTCTCAAAAACGGTGAAGGAAAACATAGTGAGGAAACCGGCATGTCCTAAAACCAAAAATTCAAAAACATGTGACATCCACCAATCCGCACTGGGCCCGCGTGGTGAATAACGGCCCTTTCCCTCTCCTAGAGAGGAGGCCTAAGTCCCAGCAGCGGGAACATTATAAGGCTGATGCAATGCAATATTCAGCTACTGCAAAATATATACACCCATGGTACAGCTGCCATCAAGTTAGAGAGATTAGCTACTATGTTTGAAATTCTTAAGGGAGTCAAATAGGGCGACTCGTTGTCCCCAAAGTTGTTCACCGGTACCCTGGAAGAAATCTTTCAGACATTGGCAGTCAAATGGGAAGAGAAGGGCATTGTCATTGGCGAGGCGAGGTTAACTAATCTGCGCTTCGCTGATGATATTGTCCTTTTCTCTCCCACAGCTACAGGACTAGAGTAAATTTTACAAGACTTTAGCAATGCGAGCCTTGAGGTTGGACCGAAGATGAACATGTCAAAGACCAAAATCCTAACCAACAGCTCCAAAAGAAACATACACGTATGCGGGGAGAATATACAATACGTCCAAGAATATCTGTACTTGGGCCAAGTAGTCTCTTTCCAGGCAAGACAAGACAAAGAAATAACGCGCCGAATAGAAAATGCCTGGAAGAGCTTCTGGCCCATGAAGGAACTATTTAAGGGCATTTTGCCCATGTCACTGAAGGGTAAGCTGATGGACATGTGTATTCTCCCCATTCTAACCTATGGTGCATAGCCTTGGTCTTTGACTATCATCCAAAAGTTCAAACTCAAGATTTGTCAGCGTGCTATGGAGCCCAGACACAGCGACGCGTGGCCGTGGTAGACCACGAACGAGATGGCGGGACGAACTGGATGTCTTCCTTGAGAATTTGAACGAGATAATTTGAAAGAATGGAGGGAGAACTTTGCCCAGCAGTGGGACTGTATAGGCTAAATATAATAATAATATAATAATGTGATGGTTTGTTAATCCTCGTTTGGACATATAATTGATGTTGGATTGTTGGAAAGGTCTAAAGAAAGTTGGCCAAACGGGGACTGAAATATCTTCAAACTTTAATGTTTAAAACGATCTAGCCAGTTTTACTTGGCCATATCATGAAGTGATCAATTTCTATGATCTGGCCGACGTCGATCTGGAAGGGCCTTCTTAACATTTTTTTAAAGCAAAGTTCTCTCACCCACAGAGGATACCGACTTACTCAATACTGGTTGTGAAGAGGGATCATTGCATCCTGCAGGAGATGGATGCAATATATGTGTTTGTAGAAGCGGAAAACTAATTTGTACGCTCAAGCACTGCTTTAAAAAGGGACCAAAGAGTAAGTTATTACTTGAGATCAAATATATATTAATAATTAATAAATATTATATTGATTCATAGGATAGATGATTAATGGACCTGAATGGTTCTGGAGTGGCGACCGCAGTGTTGGAAGACCAGTCACAAGATCGTCCAATGACCTGGTGAGGGTCGCGGGAATCGGTCTTTGTGGCTATACTTGGGGAAGGCCTGTGTCCCAGACTCAATAAGACAATTGGTAAAACGGTAATTTAAAAAACTAAAAAGCCCGACTGCTTTTCTGAGTAGAAAAAGCCTTAGATAAGAAAGTCGTTCAACCCGATTGCACTTAACTATATAATATTTTAAATACAAGATAAATTGTAGCAGTCGGGACCCATTCTCGAAATGGAGGCTTAGTGAATTGAGAGCACATACCTGTATTACATTGCAGATTACTCCAATCTACTGACTAGACGGCTGACTTTCTAGAATGGGTCCCGACTACTACAATTTATCTTGAATTTAAAATATTAAATAGTTAAGTGCAATCGGGTAGAACGACTTTCTTATTTAGGGCTTTTTCTACTCAGAAAAGCAGTCGGGTTTTTTAGTTTTTAAAATTACCGTTTTTTATTTTTTATTTTTTTAGTTTTATTTTATTACGATATCACTTTCACAGTAATTACTAATCTAACGACACCTCGCAAACTAAAATCCATCGAGCCGTTCAGGCCGCAGAGCGTGCCAAACATTTGAATTTGGCGCCAAAAATCTGCCATTTTGTTTTATATTTTTTATTTTGATATACCCAGTGTCTCTCTCACAGTAAATACGAATCTAACGACACCTCTCAAACTAAAATCCATAGAGCCGTTCAGGCTGCAGAGCGTGCCAAACAATTATACATACATACATACATACTCTCGAAAAACATAACCCTCCTTCTGGCGCAGTCAAGTAAAAAGAAGACATTTCGGCAGATTGAAGCGAAGATTTCGGAACGAACTCGAATAAAATATTTCGTTGGTTGAAGCAACAAGCTTCACGTTAACGATAGAAATGTCGTGGCCAGATCTTAGGAATTAATCGCTTCATGATATGACCAAATAACACTGCAGCTGTCATGTAAACATTGGCTCCGTATTCAAATAATGTAAAAAATAATAAATATCAGTTTTAAAGTCTAGTTTTGTATTATATACGTCACTTAATATGCAGTGAATAATGTCTATCGTTAGCAAAGGATTTTGTGCCGTGATGTGTAAATAAAAGTGTGTTAAAAGAACAGCATCTAACAAGTGTTATCCTACAAAATTGTGCATCTAAATAAATAAAAAACACCTGAACTGAGTGATAAATACTAATTATCTACAACATTACAGTGTAAATAAAGTGACACAATCGCAATTTACGAAATAACAAGTGAATCCTCATTAATAAATAACTATTGGTACCGTTAACTTCATTTGAAAGTAGTGACGCGGGACGCATAGTTCTCGACCAATCAAAACGAACCTAAACGTATTTTATCTCGTGAAATAAAACACTTAATACATCCATCTATTTCAACTAAATCTACGAGGAGCCACGTAGTCGAGTGCGTGTGATAGCGGTCTTAGTACATTTAGGAGCAAGTGTGTCCGAGTTCAAACCTGTGTTATCTTTTTTTTGACTTTTTGGAATTTTGTTTTTTTTTCTTTTTGTTTTTTCTTTTTTTTATACATATTTTAACTACTTTATTAAGAAAAACAAAATAACATGGAAAGCTGCAGTAATATTACTTTTAGAAAAAGCCGCGTACGACGATCGCTTTCTCGTGTCTCCAATGAATCCGTTGATAGTTTGGCATCAAACTTAAGCGTCAAAAGTATGATGGATCTATCTACACATCTAAAAAGTGATGAAACGTTACATCTTAAAAATACCATTGAACATCTAAAGGAGCAGTTATGCAGGGTACGACTTGAAATTGAAACACTTGGCGTAGAAAATACTTCGTTGAAACAGCAACTAGCAGACGAAAAAATTAGAACTGAGCACTTTAAGAAGATGTACATCACGAGCACGGACGCCAAAAATACAACCACGTCATGCAATACAGGAATCTCTAAAAAAAAATTTTCTAATAAAAGTAAACCATCGGCAAGAAAACTTGACTTAGACATCGATTTCCATACCCCAGAAACGTCTTACAGAAATAGTGTCACGGGTATTTATAAAGAAGACATTGAAACAAAAACCACTTATTGTAAAGATTCAACAGAAAAAAAATCCATTACAACTACAGATAACACTCAAGAACCAACTTTACACGAAGACCGATCTATTAACCTCATAAGTAATACACCTGAAAAGGGAAAAATACTTATTCTGTCGGATGATCAAGGGAAAGGTATTGTGCAAGGGCTACTGAAGAAGGAACAAGAAAATAAATTTATCATAAAGAAATACACTATAACAGGAATTAGAAAACCAGGTGCAACTACAGAAGAAGTCTTGTTATGCTGTAATAGATTAACTGAAAACTTTACAAAAAATGACAGCGTGGTTATAATGACTGGTAGAAATGATTCTAATCCTATTAAATTTATGGCCGAAATGGCTGCTACAGTTAAGTTACTAAAAAACTGTAATATTTTTATTGTTAATGTTAAGTATAATGCATTCCTTAATGAGAGTAAACTTAATTATGAATTGAAATTGCTTTCAAAAAACTTTCACAACTGCAACTTCATCGAAGCAGACAGTTACAATGGCGTTATACAGCAACTTGTTTCTAAAATAAATAATGTACAGTACTTCAAAGAGTACCTTTTTTATAATAATAACGTAGGAATATCGGCGAACGCTAAGAGTTCAGAAAAATTATTACAACAAAATACAAAAACTCTGTCACACCCAATAGTCAACTCGTTCGAACCTTTAAAACGGCCGCTTAAAGGCACTATTCCATATTATTTTTCTAAGATTATTAATCCACAAATCTCACCTATAAACACTCCCACAGAGAAGGTTGTTGAAAGTGAAGAACCGCTTTTTCGTAACTAATAAAAAACATAACAAAAGTAGTAAGCAAAATTATAGAAGTAGTTTTTCAGTTATGCATCAAAATATTGCAGGGGCTTTAAACAAACTACTAGACATTGATTTAACTATTAATGACATGCATGATTCTGATATAAATATTGACGTTTTATGTCTGAGCGAACATTTTGTTATAAGAGGGGAAGAAAAATACCTTAAACTGAATGATTTCTATGTTGGTGCAATCTATTCACGCCCTGATCAACGGAGAGGGGGCACATGTATACTATGTAAAAACCATCTTCAAAGTACTGACTTAAAAGAAGTAACAGAATTTTGCATTGATAAACATTTTGAGATTTGTGGCCTTGAAATAAAATCTGTACGTGTGATCATATTATGTATATACAGGACACCTTCATCTGATCTAAATATATTTTTTGAAAATTTACATAAAACCTTGCTTAAATTACAAAACAAAAAAAGCAAAATAATAATAGCTGGGGATTTCAATATTAACTTATTAAGTAATGACAATAATTGCAAAAAATTTAAGGAACTTATTTCTAATTATGGTATGCGGTGTCACATTCAAGAGGCCACCAGATTGAACACATGTATAGATAATATCATCAGTAATATTCCCAAAATAATAGGTAGAACTCATAATGTTTGTTTATCTGATCATAACACTGCTCAGGTTGTAAATTTCGAATATAATCAAAAACCCATATCAGGTTACTACTTCATTACCGTTAATGATCTTAGTAAAGACAACGTTGGAAAATTCGTCGAACACATAAGTAATTTGTCTTTTTCCGATATTTACAACATTTCGGACACGAACAATGCTTTTGATTTGTTTCACGAAACTATAACGCTATTTTATAAACTTTGCTTCCCTCTAATTAAAGTTAAAAAGCAGTACAAAAATAGTACATTAAAATGGATGACCAAAGGAATTAAAATGAGTAGTAGCACTAAACGTACATTAAGATATAAATATTATTTAAACAAAACGAATGAAAACAAAACTAGATTTAAGGTATACTCCAACATATTTAAGAAATGTATTCATAATATGAAATCCTTATGTAATCTTAAACACATTGCTTATTCCAAGAATAAGGGTAAAGCTTCTTGGGATATTGTTAAACGCTGTACAGGAAACGAAAGCACTCGCGAATATATTCCTGGTATATTAGATAACGGTGTTATCGCTACATCAGGGCCAGATATAGCAAATTTATTTAATAACTATTTTATTGATATTGTTGAAAATAGAGCAACTTTACAGAATAACACTTATAAACCAGATTTTAAAAGCAATGATAATAGCATATTCTTAAATCCTACAAATCCTGTGGAGATTTTTAGCATATTAAAGACATTAAATAATACAAAATCCACCGGTTATGATGACATATCTACAGATCTATTGAAACAAATATCTCCATTCATAGCAGAACCTCTTTCATATATTATAAATTTATCTCTAGAACAAGGTTGCTTCCCGGATAAACTAAAAGTATCTATTATAAAACCACTGCATAAAAAAGGGTCTAAATCAGACAAAAATAACTACCGACCCATTGCCCTTATTCCAATTCTATCCAAGGTTTTTGAAAGAGTCATGTACAAAAGAGTTCACTCTTTTTTAGACAAATATAATATACTTGCCAAAGAACAATTCGGTTTTAGAAAAAATAAATCCACTTCACTAGCTGCCTTTAACTTAGTAAAATCCATAATAAATAACATCAACTCCAAAAATGTAACCTCGGCTCTATTTTTAGACCTCAGTAAAGCGTTCGACTTCGTAAATCATCCCATTCTTATTAGTAAATTATGTAATATCGGTATAAGGGGCCCAGCTTTGGAATGGTTCAAATCGTATTTAACGAACAGAACTCAGATCACGAGAATTACGAAATTTGATGACAAAGTGAACAGTCTCATCAACTTTGACTCCCAACCTCGACCAAATTTCTATGGAGTTCCCCAAGGAAGCATTTTAGGACCACCATTATTCCTTGTATACGTTAACGATCTTCCGCAAACAGTAGATCAAGATTGTGTTTTGTTTGCTGATGATACAACAGTTATCCTAGATGGTAAAAATAAAGAATCACATGAGTCTAATATAAATGCTAGTTTGGATAAAATAGTTACTTGGTTAGACAGAAACGCCTTGAAAGTCAACGTAGAAAAAACTAAAATATTAAATTTTAAAACACAAAAGAGTAAACATATTCATCTTCAAGTAGCACATAAAGATCAAATAGTTGAACAGATACATAAAACAAAATTCCTAGGTATAACTCTTGATGAACATTTCACGTGGAGGGAGCATATTGATGAAGTATGTATGAAAATAAATAGATTCGTTTTCGCTTTAAAAAAGGTTAAAAACGAAACGTCTCGACCCACCGCATTAATGGTATATCATGCCTATGTTTGCTCTGTAATCCGATATGGTATCGTTGTTTGGGGAAACTCCTCCGAAGTTTCTAGAGTCCTACTAGCCCAAAAAAAATGTATTCGTGCAATCTTCAATATGGAATGGACTGACTCTTGCAGACCAGTGTATAAATCACACAACCTTCTCACAGTTCCTTGTATTTATATATATGAAATTGCTAAATTTGTTAAAACTAATTCTTTAATATTTAAAACAACAAACAATAATAAAAAACGAAAAGTCACGCACTACCATTTACAATTGCCAGTACCAAAAGTAGAATTATTTAGACGTAGTTGTGTGTACATGGCCCCACTTATTTATAACTCGATACCAAACTTCATAACTGATCTTCCTTACGGAAAATTTTGCAAAGTACTCAAAAAGTGGCTCATTTCACAAAGTTTTTATTCTTTGACCGAATTTTTAAAAAATGGTTCTTGTCAATCCTACCATTACAGAAATGTGTTGTAGATCGTTTTGGTACTGTCTTGCTGTTGCAGGATCCACTGCTTTTTTTGTTGCTACTTATGCCAAATTGTAACTAATAATAATTATTATTTTTTGTTATTATCTTTATTATATTTTAAAATTGGTTATTTAATTTTGTGCTTAAAAAACTTAATATGGATACTTATAAGAAATTCCAATTTTTAATTTTGTAAAGCTTTTATTTTGTTCACTTTTGTGATGTTGAGTTTTGCTTACTAAAAGCACCTCATACATACTTTAATATTTGTATGCCAACTCATGGCGAAATGTGTCTTTGTGCTAATATATTATATGTCACCATCTCTTACACCACATTTAATGCAAATAAATGGCTTTGACTTTGACTTTGACTTTGACTTGTTTAAATGTTAACATTTGATGATATGTCAATCCTTGTTTGGCCATATCATTGATTCTGGATTTTTATGGTAAAAAAAGGTCTAAAGAAAGTTGGCCAAACGGGGACTGAAATATCTTCAAACTTTAATGTTTAAAACGATCTGGCCAGTTTTACTTGGCCATATCATGAAGTGATCAATTTCTATGATCTGGCCGACGTCGATCTGGAAGGGCCTTCTTAACATTTTTTTAAAGCAAAGTTCTCTCACCCACAGAGGAAACCGACTTACTCAATACTGGTTGTAAAGAGGGATCATTGCATCCTGCAGGAGATGGATGCAATATATGTGTTTGTACAAACGGAAAACTAATTTGTTCGCTCAAGCACTGTTTTAAAAAGGGACCAAAGAGTAAGTTATTACTTGAGATCAAATATATATTAATAATTAATAAATATTATATTGATTCATAGGATAGATGATTAATGGACCTGAAAGGTTCTGGAGTGGCGACCACAGTGTTGGAAGACCTGTCACAAGATCGCCCAATGACCTGGTGAGGGTCGCAGGAATCGGATGTATGCGAGACCCATAGGACCGGTCTTTGTGGCTATACTTGGGGAAGGCCTGTGTCCCAGACTCAATAAGACAATTGGTAAAACGGTAATTTAAAAAACTAAAAAGCCCGACTGCTTTTCTGAGTAGAAAAAGCCCTAGATAAGAAAGTCGTTCTACCCGATTGCACTTAACTATATAATATTTTAAATACAAGATAAATTGTAGCAGTCGGGACCCATTCTCGAAATGGAGGCTTAGTGAATTAAGAGCACATACCTGTATTACGTTGCAGATTACTCCAATCTACTGACTAGACAGCTGACTTTCTAGAATGGGTCCCGACTACTACAACGACTTTCTTGTTTTAGGGCTTTTTCATGAATACTCAGAAAAGCAGTCGGGTTTTTTATCTACTCAGAAAAGCAGTCGGGTTTTTTAGTTTTTAAAATTACCGTTTTTTATTTTTTATTTTTTTAGTTTTATTTTATTACGATATCACTTTCACAGTAATTACTAATCTAACGACACCTCGCAAACTAAAATCCATCGAGCCGTTCAGGCCGCAGAACGTGCCAAACATTTGAATTTGGCGCCAATAATCTGCCATTTTGTTTTTTTTTTTTATTTTGATATACCCAGTGTCTCTCTCACAGTAAATACGAATCTAACGACACCTCTCAAGCTAAAATCCATGGAGCCGTTCAGGCTGCAGAGCGTGCCAAACAATTATACATACATACATACTCTCGAAAAACATAACCCTCCTTCTGGCGCAGTCGAGTAAAAAGAAGACATTTCGGCAGATTAAAGCGAAGATTTCGGAACGAACTCGAATAAAATATTTCGTTTGTTGAAGCAACAAGCTTCACGTTAACGATAGAAATGTCGTGGCCAGATCTTAGGAATTAATCGCTTCATGAAATGGCCAAATAACACTGGACAGATCGTTTAAATGTTAACATTTGATGATATGTCAATCCTTGTTTGGCCATATCATTGATGTTGGTTTTTTATGGTAAAAAAAGATCTAAAGAAAGTTGGCCAAACGGAGACTGAAATATCTTCAAACTTTAACGTTTATAACGATCTGGCCAATTTTACTTGACCATATCATGAAGTGATCAATTTCTATGATCTGGCCGACGTCGACGTGGAAGGGCCTTCTTAACATATTTTTAAAGACAAGTTTTCTCACCCACAGAGGACTTACTTGATACTGGTTGTGAAGACGGATCAGTGCACCCTGCAAGAGATGGATGCAATACATGTGTTTGTAAAAAAGGAAAACTATTTTGCACGTTCAAATACTGTCCTAAAAAGGGACAAAGTAGTAAGTTATTACTTGAGAACAAATATATATTGACTAGCTTATGCCCGCGGCTTTGCCCGCGTGGAATTCAGAGAACGACATAATTTCAGGAAAAAGGAAATAGTATCGGAATAGTATTTTTTATAATGGTGTAAAGTGTTAAAACAGTTATTATTGACCATCAATATGTATGCATAAAACTGCATGCAAGAAACTGTTTTTTTTCTTACCGAATGTTGTTGGGCTATAGACAGGTAAATCATCTTCACCTTTTACAAACATTAAGGGATACTGCCGTGCTTACGATCCATTGATCGTAAGCACGGTGTAGTTGAGACATTATTTTTAGGCCCATTTCTCTACAGTTTATTACAATATTCCTAGGTCCTTTGTCTTCGTCTATTAAAAGGACAGCAACTTGATTTACTGTAGACGAATTGTATCGTCCTCGATGTTGATTTTGGATTGGACGATCAGCGTGAATTAGCTTCAAGCGGTCTAATGAAGAATTATTGTGTTGTAAATTAATTATATTTAAAACTGTGAATGTATGCTTTGTGACTGTTCAACATTGACTGTAACTCGTTGATTAAATCTATTTGTAAGTTGGGGGCAATGTTAAATCGCAACGAAAGTTGATCAGTGTCAGAAATAAAATAAATTTATAAAATTGCGGGTTTTGCTCTGGCGGTGAAAGGAGACTTCCAATACGATGAGACACTTGGCCCTCAATCTTAAAAGTAGGCATAAAACGTTCACTAATTTATTTAGCACCGGAAGACGTCATCTGAAATAAAGTATTATAACTATGTATGTAATTTAGAAAATGTGCAGATGATGAGTGACTGCCTGTTATTAAATTTTTAAAGGTTGTGGTGGTTCCTCGATTTCCGGTAGTACTACTTTACCTGCAGCACACTTAGAGCACGTTTGTCCATTGCTACCATTTTTAAATTTTTTTGCTGAGCATAATCTTTGTTATGGTCGTAAAAGAAGGTGGATCTATGACCATAGGCTATCATTTGATTACGTAGTCTATACGCACGTTGCCTTTGTACGGTAAGACGCTGCGAACAGTCGGCGCTGGACTCCTGAGCATATGATTCTGAAATCTGTTGTCTCATATAAGATAGACGCTGAGAACATTCAACACTCGATTCCCTAACTTGATTCGTAGAGGTTCTTGCGTTTTGGCTAGCAACTCGCTGTAAGCGTTCGGACTCCCGAACACGTGATTCTGACATGTGTTATCTCATATAAGAAAGACGCTGAGATCGTTCAACGCTAAATTCAACGTTCAGCTTGATTTGTAGAGGTTCTTGCGTTTTGGCTAGCGAGACTCTGCAAGCGTTCGACGCTGGGCTCCCGAGCACGTGATTCTGACATGTGTTGTCTCGTGTATTAAAGGCGCTGACATCGTTCTACGCTCGACTCCCTAGCTTGAATCTGAGAGGTTCTTGCGTTTTGGCTAGCAAGTCGCTGCGAGCATTCGGCGCTAGTTTCTCTAACACGCACTTGCGATGTGCGTGCTCTTTGCCTTGCAAGACGCTGTATATTTTCAGAGGAAGACTCTTCCATCCGGCGTACTTTAGCCTCTCTCCTCATGGATGTATGGCGAGAAAGTTGCGATTTTCTCTTAGGCATAATGCCGTGATTGGCAGCTACAAAAGGAAATTACCAAAAACGAAAAAAAATTAACTAAGTATCGTTACTTGATAGCTCGTCGAAGTAGTAGAATTTCGTACATGCGTATTAATTCGTGTTTTAGAAAAAAAGTACTTTATTTTTTAATTTTCTCTTTACAAATCGTTAGTGTCTCATGTACTGAATGGACTCTCCACGGGATTAAAACGATCAAAATTTAACGGTGTATATTTTGAAGTACCTACATAAAAATGGTTATTGTGACTTATACACAGAAGTTACGTGTGTACTATTACGGACTTTTTTAAAGTTATAATGAAGACGGACCTCGGACCACCTGGAGAACACGGTGGAGCACACGGTAGAGGTTTTTTTTTGTGTAGGTAAAATCATTCAATGACAAATCCCGCCCTTGGGTGGGGCGGGAAATAGTGTCAGACTTTTACTGACTAAAAACCTACCTTTCCGTTCCTTGCCTTTATCCCGGGGCCCGTGGTGACAGTCTCACATAACCTTTGGCCCCAGTAGGCTTCGGCCCTGCTGGACCCCTACAGTTTGCTGACAACTCCTTGAGGCGCGCGGGAACGGTGCGCGCCGTAGACGACCTGAGCTCGGACCGGTCTGTTACCGGACGGACGGACAGCGAGCTACCCATTGCCCACCGTCCGCGAGCCCGCGCCTACGGTGGCCGGAAATTGGGATCGGAAACCCGGCGGCGGCGGCGGCGTGTGCGCCTTTGCCTAATGCGGTCGGCCTCCTCCTTTGCTAGCATTACTTCGCCAAAGGAGGCGACCGCCTGCCACTCTTCCTCGCTCCGGAGCATGGCTTGAACCAAGCCCCGGCGCGAGAGATCGCCGCCGATCGCCCCCACGAGGACACGGCGATGCTCTTCCCAAGCGGGGCACACCTCGACTGTGTGCTCCACAGTGTCCACCGGGCGGTCCGCACAATGGCGACACCCGGGCGTCGTCTCCGCACGAATCTTGTACAGGTACGGACCGAACTTGCCCTGTTCGGTCAGCACCTGCGCCAAACGGAAGGTGAAGAGGCCGTGGGGCCTTTCCAGCCACGCCTCAAAGAGGGGCCTTACCGCCTCGATCGTGGCGTGCCCAGCACGAGGTTGCGACAGTCGCTCTCGCCATTTCACCATGAGATCCCGCCGGAGCTCTGTCCGCCATGCCGCGACTTGTCGCGGCAGCGGAGTTTCGCCCCGACACGGTAGAGGTGTGCCCCGCCTGGGCAGAGCATCGCTGTGTCCTTGGGGCGATCGGTAGCGATGATCTCTCGCGCCAGACCTTGATTCAGGCCATGGTCCGGAGCGAGGAGAAGTGGCCGACGGTCGCCGCTTTCTGCGAAGCAGTAATGCTAGCAAATAGGAGGCCGACGGCACCAAGCAAATTCAACAGCGCTCACCCCCCAGCCGTCGCGCCGACGCGATTACGATCCCGATTTCCGGTCACCTGTCAGATCATGGAAATTAATCGCTTCATGATATGGCCAATTAACACTGGCCAGATCGTTTAAATGTTAACATTTGATGATATGTCAATCCTCGTTTGGCCATATCATTGATGTAGGATTTTTATGGTAAAAAAGGTATAAGGAAAGTTGGCCAAACGGGGACTGAAATATCTTCAAACTTTAATGTTTAAAACGATCTGGCCAGTTTTACTTGACCATATCATGAAGTGATCAATTTCTATGATCTGGCCGACGTCGATCTGGAAGAGCCTTCTTTACATATTTTTAAAGCAAATTTCTCTCACCCACAGAGAATACCGATTTACTCAAACCTGGTTGTGAAAACGGATCAGTGCATCCTGCAGGAGATGGTTGCAATATGTGTGTTTGTATAAAAGGAAAACTATCTTGCACGATCAAATACTGTGTTAAAAACGGACTAAGGAGTAAGTTATTACTTGAGAACTAATATATATTATTAATTAATACATATTATATTGATTCATAGAATAGATGATTAATGGACCCGAAAGGCGACCGGAGTGTTGGAAGACCTGTCACAAGATCATCCAATGACCTGGTGAGGGTCGCGGGAATCGGATGTATGCGAGACCTACAGGACCGGTCATTGTGGAAATACTTGGGGAAGGCCTGTGTCCCAGACTCAATAAGTCAGTTGGTACAAGAAGACATTTCGGCAGAACTCGAATTAAAATCAGATTTGTGTGGAACATGGAGAGAGAGGACTTTAGCCTGCAGTGGGATACTAATGGCTAATTAAATATAAAAATAAAGTGGCCACATATCATGAACTAACACAGCGATAAATAAAGATCATCCCTTACTAGACACCAAGTGGAGGACGTCGGCGTCGAAGTTGACCGCGACGCCGAGTAGAATCTGCAATCGTCAACGCTAGTAGAAAACATCAAATGTATGGGAATGACGTCATCTCAACGTCAGTCACGTGGTCGACAAAAGAGAATCGTAACGAAACGGTCTTAACTTGGCTAGGCTTTCAGATCAGGAACGATGAGACATTATGCTTGATATAAAGATGTTTAGAAGGAACAAGAAGTCTTTGCCCAGTAGTGGAAGACTAATGAGACCAGTAAAAAACCATTGCCTTTATTTTCCATTCTCTACAATCAACCGTCATGTTTTTCTACTCTTCCTTTTCGCCTGATAACACCTCTCACATAATTATGTTTTTTTTTACAAAGCTTCGGTGGCTGTCTCTAGAAGTTTGATAAAACCAAAATGCGTAGAAGGATATAAATATACAATGGCTGATGGTTGTAACAGCTGTATATGTAAAGGTGGCCAAGAGTTCTGTACCGGCCGGGGCTGCGTAAATGGTATGTATCCATAGATTTTAAGGGCGTCCGAACGTATGCTGACATAGGTTCAACATACGAGAAACATAGTATTTTTAATGTCTCGCGCACGCGAATGCTTACGAAGATTCCCGATGACTCACGAAGATTCCCTTTGTGGCGTTAGAACAAAGCACCGCTGGCCGCCATATTACATTTATTATGACGTATTGTGCAATTCCAACAATTTTGACATGATTACAGAATATACTAAGAATCTTTAAGCAGAGATCAACACTTTTAAGCTTAATCGTAGTAGTAAGTTCCCTATTTGATGAGTGGCTGAAGAGACGCCACGGCATTCTCACCTTCCGCATGATGCAGATCTTTACCGTATAAGGCAAGTTTGGGAGGATCTTGTTTTGAATTCAGCCGGAAGAAGAAAAAACACGACAGAGGTGTGCCCCGCTTGGGCGAGGTCGGTACAATTGTGTTCTAGTGGAGGAGATCAGCGGCCTCTCGCACCGGTCGCTAGTTCAGACTATGGTCTATGATGAAAAGGAATGGTATGCAGTTTTCTGTCCTTCTGCGAAGGAGATGGCCGCAATCGTAAGGAAAAGAAAATAAAATGTCCTCACGCCCACAGAACAGAAGAATGCTCACGCCCCAGCCAGGAGACGCCCGGGCGTCTGGAGTCGCAGGACGATGTTTGGCTTCTGAAGGTGACGGACGACGAGCAATGCCGTAGCACGCCGTCCTACTCTAAATTTACCACACTTGTCAAACCAAAATGTCTTGGTTTTAGCTGTGGAGAAAATTGTTGATAGCAAATTTGTAAAACTTTAGCTTTAAAATAAATACTTAGATTTAGGTTATTTAATATTGTAGGTTTTTATATACTATATTTAGGTTTCTTAAGTATGTATATATATATATTTTTAGAAATCCTATACCTAAAAATTTAGTCTTAAAAAAAATACTTTTAAATTCTTTCTTTCTTAGTATAATACTCAAAATTCCTTCTTTGTTGAATAGTTAATGTGCTATCATTTTGTTTTCCCCATAAAATAATATAAAATTGGTTTCTATGGTTTTCCAGATGCAAAAAGCCCCTTGTCTTATATTCGAATGAGTAATAAGAAGGGTAGAAAGCATAGAATGATGCAGGGCTCCAAGCAAAAATGCAATCCTGGAAAAACGTATGTCCCAGAAGACTTTGATCCTAACTGTCCTAATGAGTGTATTTGTGACAGAGATGAATTATTATGCACAAAAAGGAAGTGTGATAAATGGGATAAACATAGTAAGCATAATTTTCTATTAGCCATAGAAATACATCGTAACTTTATTTTTTTTATTTTGACTTCACAGTTAGCCTGTGAAAATATTAGGCAAGAAATCAAAAATATTCGGACTCAACTTCTGAGGCACGGTTTCATGAATTTAAGGTTGTTTTTAATATCATGTGGATCATCATTATTGATTCATCATCATCAGCGGAGGAAATCTGCATGCAGATATCTTCAAAAGGCAAAAGAAACGCGTCCCGCGTGCGTATTGTACGCATTACAATAAATACTTGTACGAAATAGAAATTTGCGGAGGTTACCTATGCGGGACAAACCGCATGCGTGATGAAATCCGGATGATATCTGACTCAGATTTTGTCCGACCAATATTTAGCCACCTGGACGTTCACCTCGAACAAGTCATTGAAAGTGCACGCTGGGCAGGAAAGGAGGAGACGCATAATTATCCTGTGCACCACACTGGCACTGTATTTGTGATGAGTCAAGGAAATCCCATTTGGCCAGATTATCTCATTATCATATCATTGACATGCTGTCCATGTACGACACTGACACACACGCCACGACACGAAAAATGTCGGCGAAACGGTAACGACACAACGGCACTACGTTGCCTCTCATAGTTTTCTATGTAAGCTTCACGCAGGCGTACACCGAGCATATAATGACGGATACGCGTCTATGACACTACTTACATGTCCGCGGACAGTCGGCCTCAGAGATCACTTTGAAGAGTACCATAGCCGCAAAACACGACATTTGAGTAATTTTATTTCCAAAAAGTAATTTTTCCCATGTCTTCAGTTTTTGATTTTGTAAATTAACTCGATATATATAAATGTTTATATAAGGCTCGGCGCAAATGAGCCACCGACCACAGCCACCGGTGGCCAGCGACGGCGACTTAACATACTTTTCACTACTGTAGCAGGTGGCCGCCACCGGATACACGTGTGCGGCGCGTCTATACAAAATATATTAACAAAGTGTGTTAAGTCGCCGTCGCTGGCCACCGGTGGCTGTGGTCGGTGCTCCATTTGCGCCGAGCCTTAATATTTTTGTAAATTTTTTATGCGTCTACAAAAGTGATTTTACGTGTTAAATAAGTTGAACCATTACTATTGTTACACGCAGTCTCCCACTTCGATTGAGATCCGAAAATCGGGTATAGTCCTCGTCACTCAAGTTCGACCTTGAATGCGCAGTAAGGCCCCTCGCCCACGGCAACTTTTTGTAGCGATACTGTAGCGCGCTCGCATCGATACAGTCGCGATGCTGTAGCGCGTTGGCATCTCTTCTACAACGCGTTGCAAATGCGACTAACGTGCGCTAGTAGCGATGCTGTCGCGCGCTTACGAAACGCGCGACGGCATCATAAAGTCGCCATGAGCGAGGAGCCTAAGCGATTTTTGGGTCTCAATTGAAGTGAGGGCTGCGCGTAACGCATAACAAATATTAAACTTATTTATTGCGTACTTTCTAAACTTGACACTTTTTGATACGTTACACTTTAGCGAAGCCATATCAAAAAAGTTGAAAAATTACTGACGCAGACAGCTCCTCGGCCATAGCGCAAACTTATAGCCACCACAAGTTTTTACTACACAAAAGAATATAACTATTCATTTGTTTTTATATCAATAGTAATTTAAACACTAATTATTCCAGCTCCATCCAACTGGCCAGTAGGAAGAGTAGAAATATCGAACAGGTACCTGAAAAAGCCGTTTAATAAAGAACAGCCATGCCAAGAGGGTGAGCCTTTACCTTCGGAGGATTATTGCAACTCTTGTCTGTGTTTGAATGGACGGAAAGTCTGTACCATCGTGAATTGTGGCGATACCATTATTGATCCTGATGATGCACTGAGTAAGTAGTTTATTAGAACTTAATAAACATGTGTTCCGGTACGTAGTCCCTACCCCAGAATCTTTCGTCCCCATCGACATCTGTTCTGCGAGCAATATGCCCTGCCCACTAATATAATATAATATATATATATATAATATATTCCACAACTATCACACACGACAGTCTAGTCCCAAGCTAAGCAGAGCTTGTGTTATGGGTACTAGACAACTGATAAACATACTTATATATTTCTAAATACATACATATTATTATAGATAAATTACACCCAGACACAGAACAAATGATCGTGCTCATCACACAAACATTTGTCCTGGGTGGGAATCGAACCCACGACCTCCGGCTTAGCAGTCAGGGCCACTAACTACTAGACCAACAGGTCAGTCAAACTACCACTTCAGTTTGGCGATTCTTCGGAGTATGTTGGTAACCTTGGTTCTGCATATATATTCCTGCATATATCTTAATTTTTGATGTGATCACGCAAGGAAACACGGAGTATTTATCTCATTTTTATTTTTGTCCGCTAGAGGCATTGAGTTTGGTGACACGTCATCGGTTCTCACGATACCTCACATGTCGAGTTCCGATAAATAGATTAGAAGGGGGATGAAAATACTCACTTACATATAAATATATGCAGACATTCATACATAGCCTGTCAAAATCATAAACCTCCTTTGGATTTGCCGTAGTCGGGTGAACAGTGGCTTTATTCAAAGTTTTGTATTTGACAATTATTAATTCTTGCAGTAAGCCATTGCATTCATTCAAGATCAGAGGTTCGTGGAAGTAACAATTAAATGACAGGAAAGCGCAATAAGTCATTTGAGATTTCATATTACCGATTGATAGTTCTCCTTTTTATAATTCCGGGATTTTAAAGGAGCTATTAGAATAGAATAAACTTTATTATACACTAAATAAGTAATACAAGTCATAGGGTTACCATTTCGGTGTTATCGCTGACAGCAATCGATCAACTCTATGTTTCTTATTTCCACGAACTTTAGGTATCTATTCTACTTTGTTTATTCCGAACTCTATGATGCACGTCGTAGATTTTCGCGACACGACATCGCTTCGCGATACGACGCTAGGGCGCGGCGTCCTAATACAAAACGATCTGTCGGGAATATGCGATCGTTCATTTGTATAGCATCGTCACCCCCACTTAGTTTCATGGCGAAATGGCGACTATCGCAAACTCGTTCGGGGCGCGCCACAATTGGGGCGATAAGGCCCATCCTTGGGGCGTAGTTGGAAAGACCTCACGGCGTTCTCAACTTCCGCACGACGCAGGTGCTTACCAAACACGGAAAGTTCGCTAAGTACCTGTTCCGGATTCGTGCGGAGGATTCGCCCGGGTGTCGCCACTGTGCGGAACATCCGGAGGACACGGTGGAGCACACTGTAGAGGTGTGCCCTGCCTGGGCGGAGCATCGCCGTGTCCTCGTGAGGGCGATCGGCGGCAGCGATCTCTCTCGCCGGGCCTTGGTTCAGGCCATGTTCCGTAGTGACGAGGGATGGCAGGCGGTCGCCTCCTTCTGCGAAGCAGTAATGCTAGCAAAGGAGGAGGCCGACCGCATCAGGCAGAGGCAACGGGGCACTCGCCCCAGCCGCCGCCGGGATTCCGATCCCGATTTCCGGCCACCGTAGGCGCGGGCTTGCGGACGACGTGCAATGGGTAGCACGCTGTCCGATCGTCCGGTAACCGACCGGACCGAGCCCAAGTCGTCGACGGCGCGTTCTGTTCCCGCGCGCCTCAAGGAGCTGTCAGCACACCGAAGAGGCCCAGCCTGCTAACTGTAGGCAGGCAGGGTCGAAGCCTACTGGGGTCATGGGTTAATTCCGAAAGGAATGCTCGGCCCCGGCACGATAGGCTACGAAGGAACGGGGTAGGTTTTTAGTCAGTAAGAGTCTGACACTACTTCCCGCTCCGCCCAAGGGCGGGATTTGTCATTGGATGATTTTACCTACCATAAAAAAAAAAAACCCCACTTAGTTCGTTTGCCGATTTTGGGGAACAAATTTACACGATGATCACATATTCGCCTCATGATCACTTTCTGCCTCAACGCGCACACGAAGCGAATTGTGAAGTGCATTTCCACAAAACTCTTCGGTCACTGATGCCACTTTCAGATATCATAATAATTATTATATACCAGAAAAACGAATAAAAATATTGATGGCATTATTTTAACATTCTTTCTAATTATTACAGTAAAAAAAGTTATAGAAAGCAACGGTGTAAAAATGAAGAAGAAAAGGCGTGCTTTCTGTGAGCCGTTCACCTTCTTCAGTCCCGACAGAAACCGGTTTTGTCGAAATTGCTTCTGTTTGCACAGTGGACTCGCCTTATGTTTACTGAACTTGTGCAAATACTCAAAAGGTAAAAAAGGTTTTTTTTTTAGTATAATTACACCACTATTTTTTAATTAGTGCAAATAAAAAGGTCTTGTTATTATTTAAGTAAAGTCTCAATAAATAATATTCATAAACAACAAAGTTATGAGCATTTGTTTATATCCCAAAATCTCACTTAATTTATGAAAACATTGTACAGGTAATGAAAGAATGTCAATAAAAATGGGAAAACACTGCGCTTAGTATTTTCTAGTAGTAGTTGTTATGAGTGATGATTCAATTATGTATTTGCCAATAATGACCAATTTTCGTGGACAATTTTGGGATTTAGTTTTTTGTACTTTTGACTACACAGATATGATCAGTAACGGGTACTGATTGAGCTCCATTTTTTTGTGCACTAATTAAAAAATGGGGGTGTATATAAACACGCATTTGACCACCATCTCTCCTGATGGTAAGCGACGATGTAATCGACGTTAGTGCACGCTTGCCTAGTAGTAATTTTTAAATACAGTAAAGTCATATTATTTCAACCCTGGGGTATTTATTTCTTCATTTAGTTTAGCAAAATAGCCACTTTATACTAAAAAAAGGGCCAAAGTAATACGGACTTAATGGTATAGATAATATATTATTATGTGTGTTTCTTTTTGCAGATATAGCACACCAAAATTCACCTGGTAAGTTTTATTATCCCACAAGAATGTACCATCAAGATAATAAGTATTGTATCCCAATGAAGGTCTTGGTCTAACTGTGTTCTGGGTTTCATTTAAATTAGGGTTAGGGTAACTTTTTGAATATACCCTCAGTCCTAGCAGGCATCGGCCCTAGTGGGCTTTAAGATTATATCTCTGTATAAAACGCGCATAGAATACAACAAATCGTGCGTCAACTTGGCTTGGTCTTTGCAGGACGGGCGGACGGTGAGGTATTCATTGCTCACCGTCCGTAAGCTCAATCGGTTCAGCTGTTCTCGGGTTTCAACGAGACTAACGAACAGCTATTAATTTTTATATATAAAATTTTACAGAGCAAAAACTACTGTGTGAGTGTTATAGAGCGCTTCCCCCAAGTATCGCCACAATAAGCGATCCCGTACGTCCCGCATCCATCATCAGATAGACTTTCTGGTTATAAAATGTACGCTTCCTGTGGGTTCCTTAAAACATTGTAACATTTCAGAGGAGTTGGATAAAGTGTGCAATCCAGGGGAAATAGGGTACCCGACCAAGTGCGTGAGCTGCACGTGTTCAGAGACTGCGAAATGGATCTGCACGCGGGAAGATATAGCTATCTGCCAAGGTGGGTCTTGTAAACATCATCATCATTATCATCAGCCTTTTAATGTTCCCACTGCTGGGACACAGGCCTCCGCTCTCTAAGAGAGGGAATGGGCCGTAATTCACCACGCGGGCCCAGTGCGGGTTGGTTTATGTCACATGTCTTCGAATTATTGGTTCTAGGACATGCCGGTTTCCTCACGATGTTTTCCTTCAACGTTTTGAGAGCAGTGGTGATGAAATAAATTACACAAAGTAAAGCGTCTGGCTGAGCTTGAACCCGCGACCTGCAACTCGTAAGTCGGGGCCGTTACCACTCGGCCACCACTGCTCTACATACACCACTCTACATCTTGTAAACATTGTTTATTTATTTATTTAAACTTCATGTACAGTAGTGGTACATAGGCGGACTTAATGCAACAAGGCATTCTTTACCAGTCAACCTTATTCCTTACCTTGTTCTTGTTCCTTTCATTGTTCTTTTGCAAATCTTAGAAACTATCATTTTAGTCACTGTTATTGTTTTCTTAACCTGCTGCCTGTGACGGTCTAATTATATTAAAGCTTCCAGTCTAGATTAACAAAAATTTAAAACTAAGCGTAGATGGCGGTGAACTATCCATCACTCGTCGTTCTTAAGTCCGCGCCTACTATAGCTGGTAGTAGGGATCGGAGTCGCAGCAGATGAGTCGTGAAGATGGCCGATCTTTCACGCGTGTGGACGCCTCCTTCTCTAGCATTACTGCTTCGTAGAAGGAGATGACCACCTACCATTCCCCCTCGCCGATCGCCTCCACGAAGACAAGGCGGTGCTCCGCTCAAGTAGGGCACACCCTCACCGTGTCCGCAGGGCGGTCCACACAGTGGTACCGCCCGGACGTTTCTTCCGCCTGAATGTGGTGCAAGAACCTCTCGAACTTACCATGTTCAGTAAGGACCTGCGTCATGCGGAAGGTGAGGCCACCGCCACGTCTCTACCGCTATGATTATGGCGTGCCCACGTTTCAGGTGTGTGTGATTTCTGTTTTCAGAGAGGGACTGTGATGTAAAAGACGAGTTCCACATGGGCTTCCTCTCATATTGTGCTGGCTGCAAGTGCGCGGTCAAGGAGTGGTACTGTTCCATTCAAACTGAGTCCTGTGCGGGTAAGTAGTGATAAAAATTACCAGTTACTGCCAGCGGCTTCCCTCGCGTAAAAGTAGAAAATTATCCCAAGGGAAGCACTGGTGGACATCGACACCAGGATGCAGGCAAGCCAAGGAGGCCATACCACACCTCAATAAAGTTCTCGCCGAAAATCTCATGCGACTAGACAGAGGAGCACGTCATTGCACATCAAATAACTATCTCCACTCAATAGGCATAACGGACCGTCCCCCGTGCAGACCATGCATGGAGGAGGAGGAGACAATTGCGCATGTGCTCGTGGACTGGTGAAACACACACACACGAACCTTAGGATCCCCGAAATCTCTCATTGACGCTCTGAAAACCTGAGAGGCCTAATCTGCTGGAGAGAGGTGGGCTGATTGGAATAAGCTCACTAAAGCTATGGCTGCCATGACCCACGTACAATAGTCTGGATAGGATTAAATACGGAAACCATACTCAGTTATGGACAAGGAATATATTTATTGTTAGTTACTCTTTCTTGCTGATATTGCTAAAGGGATTCGGAAGTAATTTGGTATACCGAGTATTTGTTCTCTTGGGATAATTTACTACTTACTTATCAAATAAATATATCCAAATTATTAAATAAATATTGCTGATATCATGGTGTTGAGTATGTAAATCATTTTCTCCTTTTACATTTTATCGTTTTGTAATCCCATTTCTTTTTCTATTTCAGATTACAGTAAGTATTTCTTTAAATACAAATCTATTTCTTTGGAGAACTAATCCTCATCACATATTTCGCCAGTTTTGTGAAAAGTGCAATAAATATAATAAAGGAATCGACACTATTGCTAACAATATGCAATTATGCATAACAGCAGGCTTAGTCGTTAACGCTAGAAGAAAACTAATCAAATGAACGGGAATGACTTCATCTCTACAAAATTATATTTATAAAAATAGTTTTTCAAGTTCACATCATTCAAAATGACAGAATGAAATGTAATAGTTTCTACAATGTTCATCGCTACATCCTGTAGTTTTATATGTACTTACGCTGAGGCAGTCGGCAAATTGTCGAAAAAGATTCAAGATTCAAGGACGGGTATTAGACTGGCCCTACCCATTTAAGGATCATTTAACGCTTTTCCACCTCAAAAAATAAAGGAGGCTTTAGACAAAGATATCTAAATTCCATCCGTAACAATTGCCGTAATTCTAAACCTGCCCTTCAACTGTGACATTCTAAAATTATCATAATTTTGGTGTGCGAAAGGTATGTAGCGTTATCTATCTTGTATAACTTTGTCTCTCTCTCACATGCGAATTATGATGATTTGAAGATGTCATAGTAACGCCCCTAGCTCCCTTCGCAAGAGAGGGAAGTGAGGTGCTATCATCTGAGCGTTTTGCTTAACCCGGGTAACATTATTTAATAACTAAATTATAGTAACTAGGCTCTTATTTTTTATATTTATTTTTTATACTACATTACACTAGCTTTCACCAGCGGCATCGCTCACATAAAAATATGTTTCACCATACAAACTTTGGACCCTCTTCATCTCCATCCTCTCATAAAAGGAAACCTGTTCCAAAAGAAGAGGTCAAGAATAGGCGATTATTGCGAAGAAATTTGAACACCAATGTGATATCGTCGACGGCGCGTACTGTTCCCGCGCGCCTCAATGAGATGCCAGCAAACCGTAGGGGCTCAGCAGGATCGAAGGCTACTGGGGCCATGGGTAATGTGAAAGTGTACGGGGCCCTGCAACGAGGGCAAAGAAGGAACAAGAGTTGGTTTTTAGTCAATAAAAGTCTGATAGTATGGGATGGGTATGGTGATCTCCCGCCACGCCCAAGAGCGCATAGACGTCATTGAATGATTTTCCCACCTAAAAAAAAGTCCCATAGTGCCAATAAGCAGCCATGGTAAATTCTATGAAAATTATAGAGCTGCTTGAGGATTCTATCATCGTACATAATTACGTCCATTTTGTGAGAAAATATTGTTCCGTAACGTATGCACCTCATTCGGCCATTCGGCGCTGGGCCGAACGTGTTAAGAAGTTTAAAACATTAATCCAATATTATATTCCCAGGTAACGTCCCATGTCCTGAAGGCACCTTCATCTACAACCCGAGTCAAAGCTGCAGTATATGCCTGTGTGGTGGCACCGAAGAGGGGTCACACAACATGTGCTTCACTGAAGCTAAGTGCGTTCGAAAAGTCGGCGGTCATTCGAGGGTGTAGCCGTATCAATGTCACCATAAGCAAGTAAAAAATAAGACCAGGGTTACTTCTGCAATTAACGTTACAACAGTCTGACAACAAACATAGGACAGTTGCCTGACTAAGACAACAATCGCCAGTTCGGAGGATCCTCCCTTTTTAAAGGAGATTGTGGAACTTTATACTCTTTTCCACTTACCTCCATAAAGTCATAGCTCACCAGGATTTGTTTTTATATTCTTCAATGTAAATAAATCTATCGTTTATTGTAAAAAATTTGTTTCGTTAACTAGGCCTTTTGTGGATTGTAAATTAATGAAGATTTTCATAATCATGGCGGTAAGTCCCCTCTTAAGGAGTAGCTGAAGAGACGTCACGGCGTCTTCCGCGCGACGCAAGTCCTCACCGGATAATGAGTAAGTTCGGGAGGTTCCCGCACCTGATTCGTGCGGAAGAAACGCCTGTGTATAACCATAGTGCAAACCGCCAGACGCGATGGAGAAACCCAAAATAGGGATTAAAGGTAGAAAATATAACGTAAACATGTTAGCAAGATTCTGCTCGTTAATATAATAAGAAGACAATTAATGTGAGTAATTATATTATAGTACTATAACTAGCCCGTATTGTCCCACTGCTGGGCAAAGGCCTTCTTCCAGTCTTTCCAACGATCACGGTTTTTGTTTTCTCTTACCAATTGTAAGGGTCGCCGCATACGGGCCTCAAAAAAAAGCCACTACAAAAAAGCGACACCACAAAAAAGCGCCGCCACTGCCGCCACAAAAAAAAAGCTAGAAGCGGCTTCTTTTTGTGGCGGCGTTTTTTTTTTTGTTGTGGCGTTTTTTTTTTCTGCCCGTGTGCGGCGACACTTAAGATAGACCACGATGGAGAAGGCAGGAGATATTGGTAAAGAAGAATACATTAACCGGCCATTCACGCTTTCAGGCTTTAATACCATTTAGAAGTGATAAACGCCATCCTACCATACCCATAATGCCCAAAATTAAGTTCGTAGGTAATAGCAAAAAAAGGAAAAAAAATAGGTCAAATGAAAGTTTGATTTAGATTTTTTTAGGTATTACTCTTATATCGTGGTTGCGTTCACAAACAAACAAGACTCTTATAATACGTGTGGAGGGCCCGTCAGTGCGAGCTATTGTGGTGAAAGGATTATCTAATTTAGTAGAGATTACCCATACATTACAGAGTGTCTGATGAGCAAGGAGGTTTGGAGATTGGGTACCGAATTATATTATTAAAAAACTTTTTACAAAAAAAAAATACAACCGACTTCAAAAAACACCAAAAAGCGCAAAATAACTTCAATTTCAGAAGTCGGCGTTTCTATAATAGTTTGGTCTCTTCGTTATTCAACACCTACTTCCGAAATTAAAGTTATTTTGCGCTTTTTGGTGTTTTTTGAAGTCGGTTGTATTATTTTTTTTAAGTTTTTATTTCACACTTTTTAGTTGTAGTACCCCTCAGTAAAACTTAAACAGATACCTTCCGCCATTTGGTTCCAACATCAAATCATCATGACAATTCTAATAATACCAAACACGGCTAGGATACACGGATTTATTAAAGAATTCCGGTTCTTACTCATCTTCCGGTTTCATCATCAGATCAGTTCTATGTATCCCCTCCCCTTCTTCCTTCAGTCACTCACCGACTACATGTATAAACAAAGCAATTCTACTTGTTACGACAGTTCTGCTATATTTTTTTGAAGAGTTTCATTCTATATCTTCTAAGTTCATCATCAGATCTAAAAGATATTTTTATGGGACCAATTCGAAAGTATAATCTTTCAATCAAAACCAAAAATTTTAAACTCGGTCAACAATTGACTGAGATATCGGTGAACATACTTACATTAAAAAAAAATACATACAGCCGAACATAGAACCTCCTCCTTTTCGAAGTCGGTAAAAAACTAGGACAGCTAGCGAATAAAGCGGATAAAAATTTATTGATTATAATCGTTCTATTTTCAAATAGGCACAATAAATGAGCCGTCAAAATAGAACAGCCTGTACAGTGGTAAATACTAGATAGAGGCCAGTGGCTCAAAATGAATAACAGTCTCACGGCAAATAGCCGGAACTCGATCCATTTAGGTGGCGCATGGCATTCTGGCTCGGAAGCTAAAACTTGCGTGGAGGGTAATGGTTCTCTGGTTTCAATAATTTTAAGTGGGACGATCCTAGCAGCACCGCAATGCCGGGCCTGGGGCCGACCCACGAGGAGGGGGGGGGAGTGGAGCTTTAAATAAAGTACAAAAAGTAGTTTAATGTACTGGTCAGTAAGGGAACTCTGAGATAAAAGGCTGAGAGTTCCCTTACTGAACACTTTAACTTGGCCAGAGGGCCCAGTTGCGATATTCGGTAAGCTCCGGGGTAGTCATTCACACGCGGAGAATCTTAACACCGCGATTCAGAAATGGTACGTCACAAGCACAACGCCATCTATCAAGTTTCGGTGTAAACTTTACCCTACATTTCTGATAACTGTGTTACGAAATATCATTTGAAGCGCAGTAGTCCACATTTATGACAGCCAAAATAAAATTTACTTAAAGAAACCCTTATTAAGATTAATTTTATTTAAACCTTTTTTATTGAGGTGGGAAATCATCAAATAATTTCTCCTGCTTTGCGTGGAGTGAAAGGGCGTGTCAAACTTTGACTGACTAAAACCCATGTTCCTTCAGTTGCACTTTGCGAGACCCGCAGTAAGTCCTTCATACAATCCCTCAGCCCATGCTACTAATACATAAAAATGGTATTTAATTTTGTTACTAATATTTGAAGTAGGTACTATCGTGGCCATTTCTGCCTGATCATTTTATTTTCTTTTTTCAAAATTTCGCTTGAATTCTGCGACGCAGAATGAACTTAGCGGTGTCTTCGATAGTACCTGGTGAACTTCAAGCAATGATTTTGACACCATAGCTGCATAGGGATTGAGGATCATCGTTTCTATCATCAAACATTAAAAAGTGTGTCGTATTTCATATTTTCTTTTTTTATTTTACCAATTAGACGACTTTTACTAAATATTGGCGAAATAATAAGTTTTCCAGAAACCTATATAACCCTAAATAAAATTCATATTTATATATATGATGATGATGATGCCATCTAGCCGATTTCGGCCACAGCGACCGCAATCTTTGGCTACTCATGGTTGTTGTGAGCTCAGATGTGCTGCCCTGTCGTGTGCTCTCATGTGACTTGCATATCCAACTTTGGCCAAAAAACTCCGAGCACAAAGCGGACATGTCAGAACACCATTAACAACATTATAAAATATAGTTGCTGGTGGTCTAGCCTTGAGGTCGTCGCGTTTCTGGTCTAATTCCAACATCCTTTTATTTTCAATATAAGGATTTATGGATTAGTTACAACTTCTGTAAAAGATTTGTATGTTAATTCATCGAGCTTAAATAGATGATTTATTATTTTTAGGGATTAACTCTTTAAATTTTTGTTTTACTTTTTGAACAGGTTTTATATTTTCTTACGACTTCTACTGTTTTACACATGAATGTTAGGTACCACATAAAACCAAAAAGAATACACACCAAAAACCAAATTTTTCAAATTGTCTTTACATTATTTTATTTTTTTCACATAATCTAAACTATAAGTGCACAAAAAATTTTTTTTTGACTGATTTTGTCGTTGCTATTAAAAAATACAACACCAATTGAAATTCATCCTATTCTTTTTATTTTAAAACTTATCTCAATTTATGGAATAGAAAGATTAAAGTTATTTCAAACTCGCTGACCCGACGAACTTCGTGCCGTCTATTTTACTTCTTGTACATTTTGTTTTTTCATAATATCTTTCGATATATTCAACCGATTGAGATGAAACAAAGCCTAAGTAATATATCAAATTACACATAGTTTTAATGTATAAAAGTTATCTACATCAATTTCGTACATTTTACATGAAGCTCGCACAACTAAAAACTTCTACAGATTTATTATACATATATGTTACCGGCAATCTGTATAATTCAGGTATTCTACATATACAATACAATACCGAATGCGCAGCCGGTAATGTGTGTCAAAGACGAGAGCAGGGAAGGAAATTTTAGGGCACCCCGTCACGGACAAGTTAGGTTAGGGTTATTTTTTTATCACCACCTGAAAATAAAAGCCATACTTTAAACCGCATTCCTCGATTAGCTGTCGTTTACTTAAAGAAATCAATTTCGTACATAAGTAAATTAATTCGAGTTTAAAAAAAAGTACTTTATTTTTCATTTTTATCTTTACAAATCGATAGTGTTTCATGTACCGAATCGATCCTCCACAGGATTGAAATGACCAAAATTTAACTGTGTTGATAGATAGATGATAAATTGTCAATTATCACCTGCTCTTCATTCATTATCCCACTTCTAAGCTTTCTGACCCCTTCCATAGCATTCCCTTTATTGATTCATTTATTATTGCAAGCTTTTCACCTACAAAAAGTACAGTTGGAATAAAATCTATTAGTTGCTGCCAACCAGCAGGTACGGTCGACATATCAATCACGCCACCTGGTGCCGTTTCATTAAACTGCTGAAATTGTACCACCTCATTTCGGTAACACCTGAATGAATTTTACCTTGTTTATATGGCCCGTTAAAGTTTTTTTTTAGTACTCAAATTAGCACTTTTTTTTTCAAATTGGTAACGGCTGAATATGGCTGTGGTACATAGCTATAATGTTATAGTTAATTTCTTGAAGGATCAATTAGAGTATTTTTTTTTTAAGTAGAATATTATGTTATGTAATTTACCCAAAAATGTGGTTTGCGTTTTTTTTTGGTTGATTTTTCAGTACAGACCTAGCTTTCAATGATGAATAAATATGGCTGTCTGACAGCTTTTATAAAGCATATGTTAAACTATCATATTTTATTCGTCAGGGGAAGATTGAATATATATCGAACCAAAATTCGGGCCTTGGCTTCTTAAAATTTTCACCAGAGTTTTGCGAAACATTAGCAAACTAAAAAAATGAAACATTCCAACAAAGCAGCACATTTATATATTATTAATATTCTTACAAACTGAAAATAAAGTAGGTAGCATTATCTATTTATACTTATACGCCGTTAAATTTTGGTCGTTTTAGAGCAAAATTCACCAATAAACTAATCGCGATTCGTTCAAACAAAACGCAGTTTGAGCGACTAATCGAGATTATAGCTTCATTTTGCGTTTCACCGCGATGAATTGAACCTAGTTTACGCTAAACTCAGTTTCAATTCTTTTGTTGTCGCCCATGTTTACGACAAGGTTCTTTAAACTAGATTACGCTGAGCTCAGTTTAATGGAACTAAGTTTTTATATTGAATGATGAAATCAGCCCTTAATCCCGCGGAGCACGCATGTACGAAATTGATTTCTTTAAGTAAACGTCAGCTAATCGAGGCCATAAACTTTAGGTAGTTAGTACGCAACGACCGACAACGCCCTACAAGGTCATTAACTCGTACTTAAAGAAATTAATTTCGTACATGCGTAAATTAATTCGAGTTTAAAAAAAAGTACTTTATTTTTCATTTTTATCTTTACAAATCGATAGGGTTTCATGTACCGAATCGACCCTCCGCGGGATTAAAACGACCAAAATTTAACGGTGTACATGTAGGTGCTGCAGAATCATCCAAGAGTCACCGCAGCCCTAGAACTGAAAGAAAACGGGCGGGTTGTAATCAGTAAAAGACTACACTACCAAAAGCATAATTTTTTTTTTCGATATATTTCCATTAAAAAAATAAGAAACTATCCAAAAGGATACCCATTAATGAGACCGCAAATCTATTATATGTAATCTATCCCCAAATCCAACTGCAGAGGGTGCAATGGCCAATTTGTCTGTATTGTGCCATTATATTTATCACTGTGCACTAAAAATATATTTGGTAGTAAGCGCCGCAATGCGTTTTCCGCTGCTGTCGAGTCGTCGTCGGCTGGACAAAAATTTATATTTATTTGTTACATCTGCTACCGTTTGTCTAGCTAGCTAATATCACGCGGGGACACCTGGCATTTATTCTTTTGTTAGAGGTTCGAGTATTGTGCTTTTATTGCATATAAGTGCATATTTTACAGTCCCTTGAAAATGATTTGTAAATAGATCGTCATTGTCATCATTTACCCGAAAGATGTCTCCTACTACACGTATGCTATCCCTATAAACTAAAATTTATTAAACTTACCAGACTTGCCAGATCTATATCATATGCACTTTGCCATTCTTGACACTGTCTACTATTTCCCTCATTGGGAAGTTAACAAAACTCTGATTGGTGACAAGTAATTTTATGAGTAATAATATTTTTTGCTTTGGTTCAAAATGAATTGCAGAAGATAACGGTCATTTCGCCATACCACCAACAAGCTATTTTCCCAAATTTGCTTCCATGGCCTATCCTACTAAAAAAATTGTCCTAAGCGCTTAGCAATTTTCATAATCGTTAAATTAGTTTTTATTGCCAGGGATTATCTCAACCGCACAAAAACATTTTACTTTTGTTTTATTTTTCTATTCTAGTTTGAGCTCCACTTTTGGCAAAGGCTTCACCTTTCTCCTCCCAACCCTCTGGGATTTAACAATCTTGGCCAAGTTTGACCCGCAAACGTGTTCGGGTTGTCACACTACAGAGGTTGATTTTGAAGGTGATCTCCTCCAGAATGTTTAAATAATAATATATAATATTTTATATTTAGTTCATAATTGACTCGAAGTTGTAAAAAAACATTTTCTTTCAGTTTTCATAGTGATCTATTACTACACAATCAGTACAAACTTGGAAGCATCACCCTTAAACTTTATCACCGTAGGCGCGGGATTGCGGACGGCGTGCAATGGGTAGCACGCTGTCCGATCGTCCGGTAACCGACCGGACCGAGCCCAAGTCGTCGACGGCGCGTTCTGTTCCCGCCCGTCTCAAAGAGCTGTCAGCACACCGAAGAGGCCCAGCCTGCTAACTGCAGGCAGGTAGGGTCTAACCTAAAATTCTGAAAGGAATACCCGGCCCCTGCTCGATAGGCTACGAAGGAATGGGGTAGGTTTTTAGTCAGTAAGAGTCTGACACTACTTCCCGCACCGCCCAAGGGCGGGATTTGTCATTGGATGATTTTACCTACCATAAAAAAAAACCCTTAAACTTTATAAAATATAAAACAGTAACACGTTTAGAAATAGATTCCGAGGAACTTCCCCCCTAGCCAAGTTACAATCGTTTCGTTTTGCGTTAATGCTTAGAGTTGGCCACACCCCCAACTCAAACAAACGAATTGGGGGCGTGGCCAACTCCAAGCGTTTACGAAAACGAAACGATTGTAAGATGGCTAGGGGGGCTTGTATCGGATCACCAATACAAGTTCTATTCCTAAGTCCAAAATGAACTTCTATATATAAAGCTATACAGTCGTAGAATAATATCTAGTCCATGTACATATTAATCAAATCAACCAAATGAAAATACAGAAAGAAGATAAGAAATTGGAAACTAAATCACCATCTTCATCATTACCCTGCGTTTCTTTTATGCATACAGATGTGTAACGCATTTTCTTATTTCACTCTCCTCTGTTCCACAACACATTTTTTAATCATCTTTATGCTAAACATTTTTGTTAGTGATCTTCGTTAATACACCGTTTTATTCCCGTGGAGGGTCGATCTGGCACATGGAACACTATCGATTTGTAAAGATAAAGTAAAAAATAAAGTACTTTTTTCTAAAACTCGAATTAATATACGCATGTACAAAATTAATTTCTTTAAGTAAACGACTCGATGATCTTGTAGATAGTTGTCGGTCGTTGCGTACTAACTACTTACAGGTCGTTGAACTCGCCCAGCTGGCGTTTACTTAAAGAAATTAATTTCGTAAATGAGTAAATTAATTCGAGTTTAAAAAAAAATACTTTTGTTTTTTAATTGCATCTTTACAAATCGATAGTATTTCATGTACCGAATCACCCCTCCACGGGATTAAAACGATAAAAATTTAACGGTGTATATGTCGCAGGTTTTTCATAAAATTTGGTTTTTGATCAAAAACCTAGGTTTTTGATGAAAAACCGGAAGATGACACATTTTAAACTCAATTTTGTCATAAATCTGTAACAACCAGATTTTTGATCAAAAACCTGAACTAGTTTGGATTTATGATGAAGTTCTTGTCAAAATCACGGGTTTGCTTTGTTTTATGACAAATAAATCAATTTAAATGAAATAAATAAAACAATCCATCATCATTTGCTTTGGTTGGTATATTTTGGTATCAAGTGGACAAATGATTTCAACAACCGCGGTCAAATTGACCGATTGAAATCATTTGTAACAACCCAGTTCATGTTCAGTTCACCGGCGGGAAAAGATTATCAGAAGAAACTGAAAGGTATGGATCTAAGATTCTGTGTGATTTATGTCAAAAAGAACAAAACATACTTATCGAAAGGGAAAAAGCCGTTGAAAATTTTAAAAATGTCAGCAAAAAAACTGAAAGCAGCTTCTTCGGAAAAATTTGGAGAAATCGATATTGGTGCTCCAATTTTAATTGATGTGCTGAAAATAGATAGGGGGCTACTGAATGCAAGTAACATTATAGGAAAGATAATTAATAAGAAGAACGATTTATTCAAAACTGGTCAAAATTTCTAAATTGGTCAAAAGTGGATAAAACATACCAACCAAAGCAAATGATGGATTGTTTTATTTCTTTCATTTAAATTGATTTATTTGTCATAAAACAAAGCAAACCCGTGATTTTGACAAGAACTTCATCATAAACCCAAACTAGTTCAGGTTTTTAATCAAAAATCTGGATTGTTACAGGTTTATGACGAAATTGAGTTTAAAATGTGTCATCTTCCGGGTTTTCATCAAAAACCTAGGTTTTTGATCAAAAACCTAATTTTATGAAAAGCCTGCGACATATATATCGTAGCCGTAACATGCCATTTTGTAATGCGGCTACATCAAATTCAGACGGAATGCGGTGGCGATACATTCTACAAAATTGCGGCAAAATATGTAATACGGCCTGATATACGCAACGGCTTTGACATATATGTACACGCACACTTGTATGTTATATTTTTTTTTACCTTTGCAAACCACACCACAATGAACCAAATTCTTAAATTTCAGAACACACGGACAAAATGAACCTTGTGTAGTATATGTGAGTAGTTTTGCACTGCATTGGAGCAAGAATTAAACATTCATTTTTATTACGTTTCAAGGGAACGCAGCCATAGCAACGGCTTTTATTTTCCAGGCTTGGGATATTTTATTTATAAAAGTTGCTACCCGTTGCCCATTGGCCACCTCGTTAGTAAATTAAAGTTGCTTTTTGCAAAAGCTTTTGTTTAAATTTTCTTTGTGGGTAACAATGTATTATAAAAAGGTGTTCATTGTTGGCGCAATTTTTTGGCTTTGTTAGCGTGAATATTCTTAAATGTTTCTCGGGGTTTTGTAGTCGAATTTAAAGTGGAATTATTCTTATTTATTTCTTTTACCAGAACGTCAAAATTATACTGTATAAATGTTATCGGCAATCTATGTAATCCGTTATTCTATACAATACCTAGGCAATGTATAGAATATGGTTTAAAGTAAAGCTTTTATTTACAGGTAGTGATAAAAAAACCCTAACCTAATCTGTCCGTGTCGGGATGTCCCAAAATTATATTTATTTATTTATTTAATCTTCATGTACAATAGTGGTACATAGGCGGACTTAATGCAACAAGGCATTCTCTACCAGTCAACCTTTGGGTTAAAAAGACAAAACTGTGGTGTGGTGGTGTGTGTGGTGGTTTGGGTGTCGTCCCTGATCTTGTCTTTTACACACATTACCGGCTGCGCATTAGGTATTCTATAGAATACCTGAATTATACAGATTGCCGGTAACATATACATATACAAATTATGTTAAGTATGTTATAGACAAAACAGCACACACATATATATAAATAAGCCTGTCACTCTGAGTTCTCTCAAATCACCAGTCTTTCAGACAATATCACCTACCATTCATCAGTGAACAGGTCCAGTCCAGACCCCACCACCAGCTCTTACCGCGATCCATTTGATAACCTAAACTGAACTGTTAGGATTGAGTTATATAGGGTGTTTAGTTCTACCCCTCTTCCTCGCTCACACGCCTGACATTTTAATACGTCATGGTAAGGCCACAGGATCGGATTCAAGGAAAACGTTGAATGCGCTTAATATTCGAGTAATCAGTAGCATATTATTAAGTCGCGCTACCGTACAGCAAGATGGCACCAAAAATAATTTATACCCGGCAATAGTTATCGGGGAAAAAAATACACAAATCCTAGGTGTATTTCTAAACAACTCATAGCTTCTTCATGATCTAAAACTGCTTTTACGAATTAATAACCGAGTTGTCGGCTACGTGTAGTGTTCCACGCGCGCCTTAAGGTGATGTCAGCAAAACCGTAGGGATCCGGCAGGGCCGAAGCGTACTGGGGCCAAAAGTAGGGAACCCTGGGATCCTGGACTGCAAGACAAAAAAGGAACATAGGTTTGGTTTTAGTCAGTAAAATTCTGACATGCCCTCGCGCTCCACACTGAATAGAAACTTTTCACTGCTCTGCTCTACTTCAATCCATCCAGCTCATATTCAGTTGAAACGCCTATAATTCCTATAATTTGACCTCGTTCAGCTTCATTTGTGAAACTTGATGAAGTTAAATCTAGCGATTTACATCTTTGGTCTTACCCAGATTATACTCGTGATCAGTCTCCTTAGTTCTAACCTCAATCCAATTCAGTTGAATATAAATTTTATCAAGGTACAAACAAATATAATCGTCTTATACAAACCCCTAAAAATATTGTTCTATATTTTTATATACTGATTTTTTTAAATATATTATTACAATTATTAATTATAATTTCTAAATCACTATTAGCTTACAATACACTACTATTAAATTAAATTTTGCGTAATGTCACAACTATTTTTAAAACTCTTGAATGAAAAATTTGACGAGTTTTAAATTTTTTTTTTTTCAGAAAATAACAAAAATAAATATTTATAACAGTAATTTCTATTACTTCTATAAATATTTATTTTAAGAGATTACAAAAAATCAAAAATAAAATCGAAAATAAATCGATTATGGATAGAAACTATAAAGTCTTATATACATAAGTTATATAAAGAATTCCTATTCTACATTAATAAAATTGCTCTGCATTCATCACCTACAAACAAACTAATAATCTCATGTACACATTTTAACTTCGCTAAGAATCACATTAACATAAATTGAGTACATTAAAAAACAATCTATGAGGATCATCAATGACCTCTTCATCATCATTCCTTTTTGGAAGGACTCAGTGTTTCTGTTCAGCTGATGGACAGTGAGATTTTCCTTCATCATCGCAGGAACATTCTACACAAGGTACGCTGTTTGTCTTCGGATAGAATTTGGAGTTTGGCTTGCATCGACTTGGCTTTCCTGAAATCAGTCATTGTCCAAATAGTTTAATATATTAATCAAAACTTATACGACTATTATGATGCACATAATATTATTATATATTTTTATGTAACAGGACAAAATTACAACCGATAACTTCACCTGCACTTGTTGGGAGAAGCATAGAAAGCTAAAAAATAACCTATTGATAATGCATTTGAGAAATATGGAAAAGATACAAAACATGTTGCGCCGGATCTAAATAAATTTGAATGAATGCGAGAAAATGCATTGTTTACTACCGCAACTCTTATCAAGATCTTCGTCAAATTACTGTCTGTAAAAATTCAAGCAAATAATTCCCTTACCATATGACTCAAAATCCAATTTACAGCCGTCAATTTTAATGCATTCATGTTTGCCAGTTTCATTACATTCGCACTTATGACAGCTGCTAATCCAACTAGTACTTGGTTCACAAGTTGGGTTTTGTGTTTTTGGACAATATTTTGGCAATTTTTTGTAAGTATAATAGTATTGTAAAATTTCATCGGTCTGTTTGCTGTCAAAGAATTCGTTGGATTCTGGGGGTCGTATTGTAGTTGTTTCTGAAACTGAAGTGGTAAAGTTATTTTTATAATATTTTACTTCTGTTTCTTTAACTCCAGATATCGGTAGTATCGTATTTTTTGCTGCTATTGTTTTCGACGTTGACATTGTTTGCATAGGTGCGGCGACACATAACCAAGCATCATATATTACTCCAGAAGATCGTGAAGACGACGAGAACTATAGCAGTAAATTGTACTACAGTTTGGCAGAAGTGTCATATAAAAACCATATACACCGTATATCTGACATCGTACCACAAACGAATACCATGGATGAAATTTAAAAAAGCACAATTTTTTTTTAATTAGGTAAAAGTCGATGAATGATTCCACTACTGAAATGTCCATAATCAAATCAGTACTTGATTATGGACATCCCAGTAGTGTCATTATGGACATCGCAGTAGAATCATTAGATCAATCAAAAAAAAAAATTGTGTTTTTTTTATATTTAAATTGTATAAAACCGTTATTCTAACCAATCTCGATTACATTTACAGTAAAAAAAAAAAAAATAATAATAAAATGTTTAATTAAAAAGTTATAGCGGTTGATAAATCGTTACTCTAATCAACCTCGACAGCATTTTTAATTTAGAAGTAATTTATTTTTTTCACTTATAATATTAAAATGAAGATTTATACCGTTTAAATGAAAAAAAAAAAACGTATTTTTTTTTAATGAATCCATGGATCCATGGTATTCGTTTGTGGTACGATGTCAAATACACCTTGTATTTATAATATATTGCATAAGTAATTTGAAGAAAAAAGAGCTGATTGAAACTGTATCTGCAATATTAAGTCAGTGTAGCTCCCAGCTAGATAATTCTATACAAATACTGTAAATGTATAATCTCCAATCTGGTCTTTGTTAATCATAAAAAAAAAAATGTTTTACCAATACTCTCTCCACTTAATTTAGGTTCACAATCCTTTGCATCGCATTCTGCAACACCATCTCCATTACATTCACAGGTATAACAGCCCATCTTGAAATGAGAGTAAGGCTTACACGGCATCGGTTCACCTGAAAAGTAAAGATAAAGATAAAGATAATTTTATTTTGCAAATGTGGGTAATAGTGAAAGATGACATAAAAATATATATAACAGGTTCAGCCATATTTTACCATATAGGCATGCAAGACATAAAATTGAACATAAATTAAATACAATTTTAAAATACGAGTAATACACAATGAAACACAAAACAAAGAAACCAAAGAAAGTAACCGGGTATATTGGACATAAGCTAACTATAAGTTTCAGTTTAGGAAACAGTTAACTAATTTAAAATGATTAAAGGGAATACAATTTCATAAAACACTTACCAAAAGACCTCAGCTTACAGTCAGGTATTTTAAAACACATTGGTTGACCAAAGTAACAAGAGCAACCATGACAGTTACTAATCCAATATGTCCCATCGCCACATTCTTCTTTCTGGTCTTTTGGCCTGTGTCTAAATCGGGGATTAAACTTTTTCGGAAACAAGGTACCGAGCTCTTCGGAATTAATGTCTGTAGCTAGGTTTCCTAAGCCATCGGTTTCTATAAAAGGCGGTAAGTCCAAGTCATTTTGATCGTTCGGTTGGTGTAGTATTATGTGAACATCTGGATATTTTACTTGCGGTGCTTGTGTTCGATTCTCTTCGTGGTCTATTGGTACAGTCTTTATCCGATTGTCATAACTATGTGTAGCGTCAGTGCGAGGAAGTGATGTTGTAGTTAAATTGTCTTCTTCAAAATCAAAACTGCTAAAAGATATATTTTGTGGTACTGCATTATCATTTATTTTTGGACCCTTTAATTTTGTTAACAAATTAAAGATTTTGGTCATATCAATATCCTTAATAATTGCAGTAATATTAGGTTTTATTGGGGCAACTTTATTGAGCTTATTTTTAAACCAATTTAGCACTCCATTACCGCTAATAGGCAACTGTTTAAATTTAGATTTAATTTTGCTCCAAGGAGATATTTTTTGAACATCGTTGTTTTCAACTGGCAATGCATTATTGTGATCGTTTTCTGGATCATAGTTCAGAGTTTTGGTAATGCCGGATAACAATTTGGGCAGAAGATCAAGTTGATCTACAGTCAATGCAGATTCATTGAAAGGAAGTTCACTAAGTTTTTTCACAATATTCAATAATGGATACAGTTGATCGTAGTCATTTGGAATTTCATCATCATCAATGGCAAGAACTTTATCTGGATCACTATCCGGTTTTGTCTCGGGATGAGAATTAAACTGGGTATTATCAGAATTTGTATAGCGAGGAGTTGTAATTTCAGCGTCTGTAACTAATACGTCACTGTCTTGATTGGGTATTGGCCAAGGAATTTGATGAATTCCATTGAGTGAATTGTCATATGACCATGGTTTATATTGATCGTGTTCGGGTTTTAATCTCGCTTTAGGAGCGGAAGTAATAGTGTTTAAAACCTTTTCATGGTGTTCTGGCAAAGAAATATCATGGACTCCATTATGTAGATTGTCTAAAGATAAAGGTTTATATTGATCACGGTCAGATCCAAACTCCACTTGAGGGGTGGAAGACACGATGTTAGACATCTCTTTATGGTCATCTGGTAATGACCAAGGAATATTGTGAATACCATTGAGTAGATTGTCAAAGGATGAAGGTTTATACTGATCATGGTCAAGGTGAATCCAAGGTCTAAGAGGATTATTATTGTTATAATTGTTACTTGTAGGTGAAATAGGATATAAATCTGGAATTTGGTCTGGCTGATCTACTTTTTTATCATATATTTTAAGTGTAAACTCAGATATAGGAGTTTTGTCAGGGACATGTTTTGAATAAGTAGGATCTTCGGTAGACTGAGAAATTTCTTCAAAAACTTCTGGTAAATCGTGGATCTGAGTTGGATTAAATGGAAATTCAGGTTTTTTGTGTATGCTGTTGTTTTGTGATTTCTGGGTAGGGTTAAAGTAAGGGCGAGGAACATTATGAATGTTAGCATTTGAAGATATGGGATTTTCAGCAGTACTTGACTGTCGTTTGTCAAAAGGTATTGGTAAATATTGATTTTGAGTAAGACCATATGGAGTATTAGGTTGTTTTTTATCTTGGTGTGAAAGATTGTCTGCAGAATGGGATGGATAATAGAAACTAGGTGAATGTTGATTATGGGTAAAAGTAACAGGAGAATGAGATAATTTGGCTTTTGAATTGGCTGGATCCTCAGCAGGATGTTTGTTTGTATTGCCAAATGAAGAGTCAGGTTGTTTGTGTATGGTGTCCTTGTACTGATTATGAGAAGGTAGAAATTGAGATTGTAGAGGGTTGTGTTGGTTATCTTTTGTTTGCAACGGACTTCCAACAGAATGAGATGGATATTGGAATCCATCGGGAGATCCATGTTCGTCGAACATACTAGGTGAATGTTTATTCTGGTTAGGGCTAATTATAGAGTCAGGTTGTTTGTGTATAGTGTCCTTGTACTGATTATGAGAAGGTAGAAATTGAGATTGTAGAGGATGGTGTCGGTTATCTTTGGTTTGCAATGGACTTTCAACCGCATGAGATGGATATTGGAATCCATCAGAAGGCCCATTTTCGTTGAACATTCCTGGTAAATGTTTATTCTGGTCAGGGCTAAATAGAGAATCAGGTTTTTTGGTGTCCTTGTACTGATCATGAGAAGGTAGAAATTGATATTGTAGGGGGCGGTGTCGGTTGTCTTTTATTTGCAATGGACTTTCAGTAGAATGAGCTGGATATTGAAAACCATTAGTAGATCCACGTTCACCAAATATCTCTATTAAATGCTTGTCCTGAATATGATTAAATGGAGAATCAATTAATTTGTCTTTTGGATTTGTAGTCGTTGTTTCGGTTGAATGAGACGGGTATTGAAAACCATCAACAGATCCCCGTTCATCTAAAATTCCTGGTGAATGTTGGTTTTGGACAGGACCGTAAGGAGAGTTAGGTTGTTTTTGATGTGAAAGATTCTCTGCAGAATGGGAGGGATATTGAAAACCATCAGGAGATCCTCGCTCTTCGAAAATTTCTGGTAAATGTTGGTTTTGAATCGGACCATATAAAGAATTAGGTTGTTGAATGTTTTTAGTAGAATTAGTTGGGTATTGGAAATTAGTTGAGTGTTGTCCCGGGGAATGTTGATTATGGGTAGGACCGTATAGAGAGTTAGGTTGTTTTTGATCTGAAGGATTCTCTGCAGGATCGGAGGGATATTGGAAACCACCAGCGGATCCACGATCATTAAAAACTCCTGGTAGATTTTGATTTTTTATAGGAACGTATGGAGTGTTAGGTTGTTTTTGATGTGAAGGATTCTCTACCGAATTGGAGGGATATTGGAAACCACCAGCGGATCCATGATCATCGGTAATTCCAGGTGAATGTTGATTTTGTGTAGGACCGTTTAGAGAGTTAGGTTGTTGTTGATGAGAAGGATTATTTACAGGATGGGAGGGATATTTGAAACCATCAGCGGATCCACGACTATCGGGAATTCCTGGTGAATGTTGATTTTTATTAGGACCGTATGGAGAGTTAGGTTGTTGTTGATGTGAAGGATTCTCTACCGAATTGGAGGGATATTGGAAACCACCAGCGGATCCACGATCATCGGTAATTCCAGGTGAATTTTGTGCAGGCCCGTTTAGAGAGTTAGGTTGTTTTTGATGTGAAGGATTATTTGCAGGATGGGAGGGATATTGGAAACCATCAGCGGATCCACGACTATCGGGAATTCCTGGTGAATGTTGATTTTTATTAGGAACGTATGGAGAGTTAGGTTGTTTTTGATGTGAAGGATTCTCTACCGAATTGGAGGGATATTGGAAACCACCAGCGGATCCATGATCATCGGTAATTCCAGGTGAATGATGATTTTGTGTAGGACCGTTTAGAGAGTTAGGTTGTTGTTGATGTAAAGGATTCTCTACTGAATTGGAGGGATATTGGAAACCACCAGCGGATCCATGATCATCGGTAATTCGAGGTGAATGTTGATTTTGGGTAGGACCGTTTAGAGAGTTAGGTTGTTTTTGATGTGAAGGATTATTTGCAGGATGGGAGGGATATTGGAAACCATCAGCGGATCCACGACTATCGGGAATTCCTGGTGAATGTTGATTTTTATTAGGACCGTATGGAGAGTTAGGTTGTTTTTGATGTGAAGGATTCTCTACCGAATTGGAGGGATATTGGAAACCACCAGCGGATCCACGATCATCGGTAATTCCAGGTGAATGATGATTTTGTGTAGGACCGTTTAGAGAGTTAGGTTGTTTTTGATGTGAAGGATTATTTGCAGGCTGGGAGGGATATTGGAAATCATCAGCGGTTCCACGACTTTCGGGAATTCCTGGTGAATTTTGATTTTTATTAGGACCGTATGGAGGGTTAGGTTGTTGTTGATGTGAAGGATTCTCTACCGAATTGGAGGGATATTGGAAACCAGCAGCGGATCCACGATCATCGGTAATTCTAGGTGAATGTTGATTTTGGGTTGGACCATATAGAGAGTTAGGTTGTTTTTCATGTGAAGGGTTCTCTGCAGGATGAGAGGGATATTGGAAACCACCAGAGGATCCACGATCATCGAAAATTTCCGGTGAATGTTGATTTTTGGTAGAACCGTATAGAGAGTTAGGTTGTTTTTGATGTAAAGGATTCCCTACTGAATGAGAGGGATATTGGAAACCGTCAGGTGATACTCGCTCCTCGAAAATTTCTGGTAAATGTTGGTTTTGAATCGGACCATATAAAGAATTAGGTTGTTGAATGTTTTTGGTAGAATTAGTTGGGTAATGGAAATCAGGCGAATATTTGTCTTGGATAAAATCAAATAGAGGAAGAAAAGGTCTATGTGAGTTTTCGTTGGGGTATAGAGAATTATGTAAGTGGTCTGTAGGATGTATAGATTTTTCTGCTGTATTCGATGGGTATCTGAATCCACCGGCAGAACCACGGTCGTCAATCACTTCTTGTAATTTCTGGTTTGGGGTAGGTCCAAATAGCAAATTAAGTGGCATTTGTGTCTTTCCTTTAGGATTTAGAGGATGATCTGCCGATTTCGATGGGTATTGAATTTGATTTGGACTTAATTGAGGTTTTTGAGGATTATCTAAGTTACCTCTTGAGTGTTTAGGATTTCCAGCAGAATTTGACGTATATTGAAACCCACCAGATGATCCATCGTCGTCAGGTGTCTCTGGTTTTTGTTGATTTGAGGTCGGACTAAATAAAAAGTCTGAAAGTTCGTACATAGGTTTTAAATGTGCGGGATTTTGATTAGCGTTATGTGCATATTGGTATCCGTCCTTGATTCCATGTTTATCAATCATCCCTGGTTTGTGCTTGTCTTGTGTAGGCGCAAGTTGAGACTGAGGAGTAATATGTAGGTTGTCTTTAGGATGTGCGGGATCGTAATGTGTAAGATCTTCAGCAAAATGAGATGGGTATTGAAAACCGTCAGCAGATCCACGCTCATGTAACATTCCTGGTAAATGATTATTCTGCGGCGATTGGAATCCAGAAGTTGGAAATTTATTAACAGGTTTTTGTTGTAAGGGTTCTTGATTAGCATTGTGAGCATATTGAAATCCGGGTGGTTGATTTTGAATAGATCCGATTTCAGATGGTCGATGTAGATGTTCGTTACTCTTTAGATGCGTAGGGTATTCATCTGAATTTCTTGGAGATTGGGAACCGTCAGGTTCATTCAAATTCTCTTTTTGTGCATTACCTACTGGTAGCATTAATTGAAATTCAGAAGGGATTTGTTTATAGTTGGTTGAGATATAAGGATTTACAGAAATAAGAGTACGGTTTAGGTTAGGTATAATTTGGTCTGTATTTTCACGATCATCAGGAGAATGAGGTTGATTGTAATTATTAATGTCAGTTATTGAAGGAATAATAGATGTTTGAGATGGATTGTAATGATTCGATTTGGGAGAATCTTTTTGATCTAGTGGAATTACTTTGGAAATTATTGAATCTAATCCTTGTGATTCTTGATCCGATAAGTAATGATCAAATTCATTGGTCTGCGGCGCATTATGATCTTGACTTGGTTCATGCCCAACTATTTTTGGGTGAATAGGATCATCCGGATCGTAATCTGAAAGGTAAGTGACTGACGTATGTTTCTCATAATGAGAATGGGTGGTATTATATTTTTTGGTTTTATTGCGGACTTTGGGTATAATTGTCTCAAAATCTGGCTCAGAATAAGTATGAGATTTGTTGTAGCGCTCCGTGAACGTAAAAGGAAGTTTTGAATGCGGTAAAAGTTGTCCGGCATCAGGGTTTATCTCATTTATTTTTGGCGCTTCATATTCATGCTTATAGTAAATAGAAGGATTTGGAATGTACTGTGAATGTATTGGTTTTTGTTGAGTATGCTCAACTCCTTTTTGTGGTGAATTAATTTCAGACATTGAGTTGATAGGTTTTTCTTTGCTAGTTTGAATTTCAAAACCGGATATACGTTTGTTCTGTTCAGGTAAGTTAATGACAGGCGGGATTTGAAAATTAGGCGAAAACTGCTTAAAGTTTTGGTCCGTTTGATTACCTATATTATTCAAAAAATTACCTTGGCCAGGTTTTAACCCAAATTGAGATGGATTATACTGATTTGCAGATAATATAGGTTGATTTGGAGTGTTTGGGAATAAAGGTGGATACTGCATACCTTTGTTGTCTGAATTTGTTATAATGATATGAGTAGGGCGTTTTTGGTTAGGTTTAAACTGAAATTCTTGTGGTTTAACCTGATTAAAATAGTATTTTGTCGGATTCGGTACAAATTGAGGTTGTGATTGTTTTTGTTGGCCACTATTGACATTCGGCGTAGTAATATGTTTTACAGGCCCGAATCCTGAACTCGGCAAAGTGTAGTTGAAAATGGGAGTATGACCAGGTATAGTTGGTTTAGATCCGAAACCAGAAGGAACCGGTTTGAATTGATTATTTTCTTGGTATAATGGTGCATAGTTAATATTACCACTATTAATACTAATTGGTGTTGGATTCAGCATGGGGTTAGGTAGTGTATTTACATTCGATAACTCTAGAGTGTCTGGTTTAGGATTTATTGGGAAAGTACGTGGGAGACCTGGACGATTGAATTTAGATGGATTACGAATCATATCGCTATGTTGAATTGAATGAATTATTGGAGGTCTATTATCATGATAAAAATTCAGATTCTCCTCCTGGCTGCTGCGCGGTTGAACAATTTTATTGTCATGATAAATTGCAGAAGCGGGAACTGAAACAGTTTTCCAAATTGTTTCATGTTTGTCTGCTACTGGTAATACGGATGGAGGATATTCACTGCCAAAAGATTCAGTGTCAGGAATAACTAAAATTGTTTCATTACTTTGAGAACCCGAAGCTATTAGTTTGCTCGACTGGGTTGTAAACATGTTTCCTTCACCCAATAAGCTGTTTTTATTTACTTCTTGATTATTTGAGAGAGAATCTGAAGAAGTTAACAGTTTTTGACTAATACTAGCAAGAGCTGAATTATCCAGCGAAGTTGCTAAAGCTTTAAGTAAGCCTGTTGCATCTTTAGGTAAATGATTGGCGTGAACTTTAATTTCTTGATGGAAACCATTATAAGCATGCGTATGTATAACTTTGGTAGGTATTTTGTCATTGTTTTTATACAAGATATCAATAAATGGCTCCACTGAAATTTGTTTGTCAAACATTTGAAGATGATTTGGTTCATTTTCCTCTTTTAGTCTTCCTTTAATTTCTGGAAAAGGCAATGAGATATTATTAAGGTTTTGATTGTCAAAATCTAAAACATATGAATATTACGTACCTGGATCGGAATCTACACAGCTAATCATGGTACACAATATTTTTTTTTCAATACAAAAGCACGTATTGCATTCATAAGGTGGTGGTAGTGGTGGTATGACGTCACCATCTTGACATTCATCAGATTCTACGGTGACCTCTGTTGATGACTTTTCTGTAGACAAAACAAAAACATTAAAAATAATATCTCCTGCCTTCTAAAAATCTTGAACAAAATTGTATGCACAAAATTGTTGTCAAATTGTGTTTAAATTTTGTTTCTCTTTTTTTACATATATTAAGATGTCTTAAATATTATTTTGTGCTTGTCAAGATCTGGCACTTTGTCAGAAAACTGCATTTTTTTTTACAAATCATTATATCGATGAATAGATTTGTTTATAAAGTGTTGCCTTTGAGTGGCTTTAATTTAGTATTTATCAGAAAATATTTGAACTCTTGCTTCTTTTAATTACATTTTCTTTGGATCTTCAATTTTGAAAGTGTTAGCTTCATCTCTAGGAATGGGTTTACTGAACACGTTTGTAAATAATGTTTGCAAATTGGACAGTCCAATATGGATTGTCAGCGTTTCATCATTCTGCGTTTCGAAATATTAAAGCAAAATTTTACCAACCTCAAGTTTGTTTCTTGATCTAGAATGTTCACTGCTTAAAATATTTTTTTATTCTATTATTTATAATTTGAATTTACAAATCTCCTTTACAAGCAGTATCATAAATATGTATGCACTTAGCGGATTCACTCTAGATTAACATATTAAATTTAAAAGTTCTTGAGATGGAAATTACACATATTATTCATGTTTTACTGAAAAAGGCTTGGTTAGTCCAAGCCTTTTTCTTTTTATTTATCATCGTCATCATTAGCCTTTTTTAATGTTCCCACTGCTGGGACACAGGCCTCCTCTCTTGGAGAGGGAATGGGCCGTAATCCACCACGCGGGCCCAGTGCGGGTTGGTGAATGTCACATATCTTCGAATATTTATTATAAAGGCAAAAGTTTGTATGTTACAATAATAACACATAATGTGCGTAAATGGTTATTACTTCTTCAAGCACAAGCTAACTGAATTTTTATGAAACTACAGACATATAGCTTATTTGTCAATAATATAGGTTTTTTTAAGTGGGAAACCATCCAATGACATCTCCGGGCAAATCAAGCGGGTGTGTCAGACTAACTGACTAAAACCCTCTCCCGTATCAATAATATAGGTAACCTATTATTTATAATGAGTGAAACTAAAACCACACGGGCAGAGCCACTGGCAGATGCGATTCATTACCCGGCCCCGGCACGATAGGCAACGAAGGAACGGGGTAGGCTTTTTGTCAGTAAGACTCTGACACTACTTCCCGCTCCACCCAAGGGCGGGATTTGTCATTGGATGATTGTACCTACCATAACAAAAAAAAAACATGTCACTGATATTTTATAAACTTTATTCACTTTTTTTAGATTTATAATGATGAATGTGAATACATGTACCGGCAATTATAAATAATTCAAATCAAATCCTTTACTTCAAATAGACCATGTCAGTCAAAAAAAAACCATTGAAGCTGAATTCCACGTTCTAAAGCGTAACTCTCTATGAAGAATAAGGCCGCCCATTGTATGTATGTGTTTTAGTTTTTAGTTTCCTTTTTGTATGTGTAATGGTGTACAATAAAGTGTATAATAATAATAATAACGAACAAAAATCCTCATGGACACTCTATTAAACCATATAATGAGTTACATATTTCTTGTTTCTTCTAGGTGAGCACAAATGCTCAATGTAGTATGTAGTAATGAAAAAAAATATACAAAAAAAAAACACAAATTGGAATAAGCCACTAGCAGCTAAGAAATGACCCGACTCAACCAACCGGACCCGTTCACGAGCATGACGTGCATCATCCCCGCTCAGTTAATTTTGTCAGAGTTTGGTAAAAAATCAAGTTTTGTTTTAGGGAATCTTTATTTCTGGTAATTTTTAATGCTTTGACGATTGTCCTTTCTATGCTGATGAATGAGTTAAATCTTAAAATTATAAATTTGTGGTTACGTCACAAAAAATACTTTTTACGATTCGCAAAAATCTTCCGAGAATCGATTTAGGAATTGAACTATTTACATAAGTTAGTTATACGAAACCCTCAGTATTCCTTGCCCAGTTTTTTTTTTCATCGCAAACTTCTCTCAGTGACGTCACAACAATTTATTTAGTTATTTCAATATTTAAGAAACGCAAAATGTTACATAAACAAAAATATGTAATAGACTCCAAAAAATCAAAATGGATTTGGTAGATGACTCTTTCACTAAATCAGTCCTGGACTATCCGACCGTCCGGTAATCGACCGGACCGAGCCCAAGTCGCCGACGGCGCGTACTGTAGAGGCCCAGTCTGCTAGCTGCAGGCAGGCAGGGTCGAAGCCTACTGGGACCAAGGGCCACTTTCTGAAAAGAAGGCTCGGGCCCGGTATGATAGGCAACTTAGGAACGGGGTAGGTTTTTAGTCAGTAAGAGTCTGACACTATCTCCCGCTCCGCCCCAGGGCGGTATTTGTCATTGGATGATTTTACCTACCGTAAAAAAAAACTGTTTGAAAGAGATACTCAGACTCAGTAAGAGTCTTATTTGTATAATGGTGTTATTTTATCTCTAATGCGTTTACTATAATTTGTGTTTTATCAGTGTAATTGCTACTACAGCGGTTGGGTTAAATAAATAAATGATGTCGATGAATTCACGGATAATTTCATGAAAATGTACAAAATGTACCTGGTGTAAATGCATTTCTTGTGTCTAGTGCTGGACATGGATTGTTCGTGCAAAGTATGTGTCCTTCGATGCATTTGCAAGCGTTGCAGCGGTCGGGTTTTGGTATCTCTTGATCATGGACGCATTTAGAACCTGAAAATATGTTGTTACGTTTATTTATACGATATCTGGAAAAACCTAATAGAGATATGTAAATTATACAACATTAGTTTTAGATATGCGAACCCCGTAACTTGAAGTAAACGAGTCAATGACCTTTTAGGTCGGTCGTTGCATACTAACTTCCTACAGGTCATTAGGCCATTAGTCAGGAACTCGTCTAGCTGACGTATACTTAGAGAAATTAATTTCGTACAGACGCAAATTAATTCGAGTATAAATAACAAGTACTTTATGTTTTAATTTTATCTTTACACATCGATAGTGTTTCATGTATCGAATTGACCCTCCACGGGATTAAAACGACCAAAATTTAATGGTGTACATATGGATGGCGAAAGAAAAGATGAATGGATAGTGTAATATGAAAGAAAAGGAAGTCAAAGATAGGGTGCAGGTTGACAGAAGAGAATGAAAAAATAAATAATACTTGTTGCACTGATGATATTAAAGTGCGTAAAATATTTCCTACAAAAAGAAACACGAAAATTTCTGATAATATCTGTATGATGGTATCACACAATTTCTAAAACACATTTATTTATTTATTTAATTCGAAAAAAAATTCTTCAGATTTCTCCTTTCGTAAACCATCGGTAAATATTACGAGTTACTAAATCAACGTAATGGATTGTATTTTTGACAGTAACATTTCCTTTATAAGCAAGGCTGCAAAGTATAGTAGAAATTGTCCTTTTCCAGGTGTTAGTTACCTCGTATGCAAACTACATTGGAACATTGTAGTTTGCCCGCAAGGCAGTAGCATTCGTTGCATTCATCTGGCCGGATAACTGGCTGGTCATCCCTGCATTCTTGACCTGCAAACAAAATCACATTATACAAAAATATCCATACTAAAGTTATAAATTCTGTCTGTTTATCTGTTCCACGTCGGGGTCACTATTTTTGTGTGTTTGGGGCAACGTGTGAGGAGATAAATAACATCCAGAAAAATCAGTTATTAAAATTTATATATCTGAGATATTACAGAGTCACCTGTATGTCAACAGCTCAGAGATCTTATAACGACTAATGTAGTTGGGAACTATGGAAGCAACATCACGCTTAGTTATTTGATACATCGAAATTTGCGTCAGCTTTGCCATTACAGTACATATTCAACGAGTTTAGTCGTATTTGAGTTTAGTTGGGTTTGGATGAAAGCACACGGTTTGGCCATGTCTTGGAATAAGGTACATTCATAACGGGAGGAATATCTCTTAGGAATAATTTTCAAGATTCGCGCGGGCGAAACCGCTAGCAGAAGTTCTGCTACATTTCAATAACCTCAGAATCAACAACAAAAGCAAGAAAAAATATACTTTGGGTTTCCTACAATAGGATCCATGATAGATGTTAAAATACAGACGTAAATATGAATCCAGACCATCCAACAAAAGTTTTGACAGTTTCGCGTTTAGTACCTCGTATTAAAATGAGAAATAAACGTATTAAACCGTAGACCGTAATTGCATAAACGTTTTTTCTTTCTTTATGAGCCAAGTGACTTATAGGGAAAAAGAAAAATTATAATTATATTATATATTAAGTTATAACATGATCAACGGAAATAGGGGTTCATATTTAGGGTACTGTACCTCAAAAGGAAAAATCGGTAACCTTATAGGATCACTTTGTTATCCCGATAAAAGGTCTTGACAGACAGACAGATAGACGGTTTGCGTGGAGGTATAGAGTTGAAATTAAAACTATATACTCATGTCTGCGGGCCCTTGAAACTGTGTAAAAATCAAACTTCTAAGTTAACGAAAAAACGTATATTTCAACACCCTCAAGGGGGGCTGGGCGGAGCATCGCCGTGCCCTCGTGGGGGAGATCGGCGGCAGCGATCTCTCTCGCCGGGCTTTGGTTCAGGCCATGGTCCGTAGTGAGGAGGGATGGCAGGCGGTCGCCTCCTTCTGCGAAACAGTAATGCTAGCAAAGGAGGAGGCCGACCGCATCAGGCAGAGGCAACGGGGCGCTCGCCCCAGCCGCCGTCGGGATTCCGATCCTGATTTCCGGCCACCGTAGGCGCGGGCTTGGGGACGGCGTGCAATGGGTAGCACGCTGTCCGATCGTCCGGTAACCGACCGGACCGAGCCCAAGTCGTCGACGGCGCGTTCTGTTCCCGCGCGCCTCAAGGAGCTGTCAGCACACCGAAGAGGCCCAGCCTGCTAACTGCAGGCAGGCAGGGTCGAAGCCTACTGGGGTCATGGGTTAATTTCCGAAAAGAATGCTCGGCCCCGGCATGATAGGCTACGAAGGAACGGGGTAGGTTTTTAGTCAGTAAGAGTCTGACACTACTTCCCGCTCCGCCCAAGGGCAGGATTTGTCATTGGATGATTTTACCTACCATAAAAAAAAACACCCTCAAGGGAATGAAAATTCATAGGGTACTTCCCGTTGAACTAGAAACCTAAAATTTGGTATGAAACAAAGTCTCAAAGCATAAATATGGGGGAAAAATCTGAAAACTGTAAATTTGTAGTTACGTCATAAAGAAATAAAATTACGATTTGGAAAAATCTTCATAACTCAATTCGGGAATTGAATTTTTTTCATAGGTGAGTTTAGACGAAACCCTCAATCAATCGCACTGGACCAGTTTTTTATATAAAAAATAGATTATAATATATTTACCTTCACGCATGCCCTTGTGACAAGGCCGGTGTGTGCAATGTACTTCACCTTCAAAACAAATGCAATTGTTGCAATCATCCGGCTTGGGGATGCTTTGGCCCGAGACACATTCATTTCTTTTTGACGTATCTGAAATTATTTTATTTTAATACACATACATTTTATAAAAGCAAGTAAGCTTCCCAATTAAATCTAAAAATCAATTTCGGGTTTGTTCTGATGTTTTTGACGTTTAAATTCTTACAAAAATTAGTAAAAATTATCGCTTAAGAGAGGCCAACCCGAGATATATTTCCATACAATCGCTCTTACATTACACGACGTTATTACACATCTTTCTCCAAATATTTTGGAATCACAGATATCTTGTGGATATTGTCTAGGCTTCTATTGAAATCAAAATATAAATTTGTGTTAAATTAATCCAGTTATACCTCTGATAGTCTGTTATTTTACGTCAATATTGGCCCTTCGTAATGTACCCATAAACTAAAAATATTTTTAAAAAAATGTCTATAGAATCCTGGCACATTTAACAGAGATTCTGAAAGACGAAAATTTTATCCAAAAACTATTAATATTTTCAAAAAAACACGTATTTCCTGGAACAAGTTCTGTAAAATATTCGAGTAAATGTCGGAATGCCAACAGTAATGGACCGGACCGAGCCCAAGTCGTCGACAGCGCGTAGTCATCCACGCGCTTCTCAAAGGAGCCCAGCAGGGCCGATGTCCGCTAGCTAGGAAATGCGAGGAATTTTTGAAAAGAAAACCCGTACTCCTAAAACGCAAAGGGTAACTGAAGGACACAGGTGTGGTTTTAGTTATTAAAAGTCTGACACGCCCTCTCACTCCGCCCAGAGTGGGAGAAGTCATTAGATGATTTCCTCCCTTAAAAAAACCTTCCAGGCCCAATTATATTTTTAATCATACAGAGACCCACTCAAATATACACAGAAAATTACTCCGAATCAGTCAAGCCGGTTAGGAAGAGTTATATGACAAACACACACCGGAAAAAGTTATATACAACCTTATTTTTAATATATGCGAAACCAGAAACACGTGTCTAGTATTTTTATGAATCTATGTACAAAATTTCATAACTGTATCATGAAAAATCACAAAGTTATATTCTTGTTTATGTTACCAAGTTGTTCACACAAACACATGGTCACCGGGCCATCTGGGCGACTGAGGGGTTGTTTTGCTCCCGCACCCAGCTGTGCGCTGTCGTCTAATGCACGCTATAACCTGCGTTGTAGGTACTTAGTTGTTGGTGGTATCCAACTTTTGACCTTTCAATATTTTTGGGAATAAATATAACATGTGTAAAAATTATTACATTCGATTTAGTTACAAACTACGTGTATATTCAGGTTTCGCATATACTAAAAATAAAGTTGTATAAAGATTAAAATTACCTCCAAATCGATTTTCCAATTGCGCGCTTGGAGTACAAATGTTTGTGCATTTCTTCTTGCCATTTACACAAGAGCATTCAACACACTTATTCGGTCCAGGAAGATGACTACCTTCAATACATTTCTTCGATTTCCTTGGTGTTTTTGTAGTGGCTTTTATAAGATACAGATGTTCATTAGTATAAACAAAGTAATGCTAGAACTACATTAGAACGACGCACACGTGTGACACGCCTGATTTGTACGTAGAACGACATGCCGTGGCGTATATCAAGTATAGCTCGACAAGTTTAATTTCCATATGAATATTATGGAGACCGACGCGCCCACATCGACATGTGTGGCACACGTGTGCGGAGGCCTGCATCATCAGAAAGAGACGGCATTGACAGATTTTCATAGTTTTGTATATAAGTTACAAGCAGGCGTACATCAACCGTACAATGATGAATAGGCGTCTAAGGAGCTACGTGTCCGTGAACAATGGACACTTTAGAAGATAAACTAAGAATTTATTTCAGTCAAGCAAAAATCATTCCAAATAAACCATTTCCAGGCACTTTTGAATTGTCAAGAAAAATGCACATTCCATAGCATAGATGAGAAGGATACGCAAGAAACTCCATGGATACTTTTTTCAATCATGTTATGTATTACAAATATCTTGATTACATGTTTCTTGTCACTACTAATGCAAAACCAATGTAATAAATGAAGAAAAAATCGAAATATAGAAATAAGGCACCGGAATATATCCAAGCAGTTTTTGTTGCCCTACCTCCCTAGCCAAGTTACAATCGTTTCGTTTAGGGTGAACGCTTGGAGTTGGCCCACCATGCCAAAGGAATTGGGCCCTTGTTCTGACGTAATCTCAACGCACAGTCACGTGGTCAGAACATAGGAATTGGGGCCGTGGCCAATTCCAAGCGTTCACGCTAACCGAAACGATTGTAACTTGGCAACTTGATTCATTATTCCCCGAGAGGACGCCGGCGTCCGCACACCTATTGTCTTTCTATTGTGTCTCTAATTACGGTATTCGGTTAATAGCGCCTTAATTAATTTTGACAATACAATTTTTAATTAGGATCTTACTTGTGGTTTTAGGAGTTACATCAGACAAATTTTCCTCGGTACAGCCGTTACTGGTACAAGATATATAGCCGTTCAGACACATACAAGCATTGCATTCATTTTGTGGCGGGTACAATTGCTTTTCAACGCAATTTGGAGCTGAAAAAGTCGTATCGTTAATATTATAAGCAGTACCTTTGTGAGTTTGTGCTCTTCTATCTGTGTTTATCATTTTCATTTTTTAAGTGTTTGTGTGAACATAAATCAATAAATAAATAATTTATATGGAACTTGTGTTAAAATAAATACATATCTTGAAAGTCGTGTGTTTAGAATCAGATGTTGAATCATTTGAGCTATTTTTAAAATAGGTATATTTTATTCTAAACTAGCGACCCGCCCCAGCGTTGAACAGTGCAATGGTGATATTAAATATATAATGTATATATTATACATATAAACCTTCCTCTTGAATCACTCTATCTATTAAAAAACCGCATCAAAATCCGTTGTGTAGTTTTAAAGATCTAAGCGGACATAGGGAGAGACAGTGAAACGTGGCTTTGTTTTATACTATGTAGTGATAATTTGTTGATTGGATAAAACATAACCCTTCTTCTGGCGCAGTTGGGTAAAAAAATGCCTTTTGGTAAATTTGTCACTTATCAACTTCAGATAGGAGGAAAATTGTGTCTCTAGCGTGTTGATGTGTGTGTGCGTAGATAACAATACGCCCCCTGGCCAAGCCTCCAATTCCTTTGTTCTGCCGTCATCTTAACGCTCAGTCACGTGGTCAGAACAAAGGAATAGTAGGCGTGGCCGACTCGAGGCGTTCGACGCAAGAGGATCGAAACGAAACGGTCTTAACTTGGTTTGGGGCGCTGATGCTCTACGAATATAGTGCGTCGATATCTATGTATATTATTAGGATAAATCATTTCTTAAAATCTTTCTTCTGTACCTGGTATGCAGATCAAATTAGTGCACGTGACTTTTCCTCGTCGACAAATACATGTATTGCATGGATCTGGTTGAGGTATCTCATCGTCATTGATGCATTCTTGTTCTGAAAACAACCTTTTTATTATTAACTTTTTATTATTAACTTCGTACTGCCTAATGAATACTTTTTTCTCACGTTAAAAGGTGAGATGACAGGTGACATTCCCTGCGGTATCAAGATTATTTCAAGATCAAAATGAACCAAATCGGTTCAGTCATTCTTGAATTTTAACGAAACTCGAACAACTATTCATTTTTATATACATTTCGGATCCGGCGTTGATTTGTTGACAACAAAACAAGGCACGCCATCTAGTGGCGACTAGAAGAAATAGAGGTGGCGCGCCTAGACAGAGTCAGCCGTTTCCGGTTTGGCTACGAGCTTGGGGAAGGAGAATCCGCCGTGTACAGCGGACAATCTCAGCCAGGCCGTCGCAGAGTCAAGACGTTCTGAAACTGTCCGTTTTGTTGTTTGTACCTACCTAATAACAGTGCACTGTACCGAAATGTATTGAGAAGTAAACGTATTCAGTTCCTAACCGTTTTTAGTCATTGCACGATACCCACGTAGGCCCACCTGGTAAATGATCAGAGCTCGAACCATCCTGAACGAGCCGTCATACATATAAGACTAACTGACCCAGCGAACTTCGTACCGCCTAATACATGGTTTTGGAATATCGTGATAATATTTTTTTTTTTTTGTAAATTTTTTCATTTTTTCTCAACTTTTAAACCTTCTCACCTTCTCTGGAATATCATGAATATTTCAAGACCAAAGTTTACCAAATCGGTCCAGCCGTTCTCTTTTAGCGAGACTAAAGAACTGCTATTCATTTTTATATCTAAGAAGAAGTTATCAGCAGTAAAAGCTAAAAGCCTAAAGGGTCAAGTTCTGCAGGCAGGCAGGGTCGAAGCCTACTGGGGCCAAGGGCCGCTTTCTGAAAAGAAGGCTTGGCTCCGATATGATAGGCAACGAAGGAACAGAGTAGGTTTTTAGTCAGTAAGAGTTCGACACTATTTCCCGCTCCGCCCAAGGGCGGGAATTGACACTGGGTGATTTTACCTGCCATAAAAAAGGATCAAGTTTAAATCTTACCTGCGCATGTTGAATTGGAACAATATACCAACCCGGCGAAGCAAATGCACGAGTTGCACTCATCTGGTGAGGGTACTGGCCGGCCTTCCTCGCAGGCTGATTGTGACTGATCTGAAAATAATTTTAATTGAGTGTTAAGTTGGTTTCAAACCACTAAGCTTCGCTCCAAACAACTAAATCCTTATATGTCACCATATTTATTTGAATTCTTTTTAGTCATCAAAATAAATAATTCGCGAGGAAACCGGCATGTCCTAAAACCAAAAATTCGAAGATATGTGATATTCACCAACCCGCACTGGGCCCGCGTGGTTGATTTCGGTCCATTCCCTATCTTAGAGAGAAGGCCTGTGTCCCAGCAGTGGGAACATTAAAAGGCTGATGATGATGATGATGATAATTCGCGAATTGTTATCGGAGCGAGAAGCACGAATTTTGGTAGGGGTGCATTGTGACCGACTAATGTGGAAATAACATAATGAGTAATGTTATAAAATGCATAGTCAATTGTACGAGTATATAGGCGTGCGAGCTAGCCGGAACATTTTTCCATACTAGTACGAAATTATACTTCTGTGTGCCTAAAAGTGGTGAGGTAGGGGAAGTTTTGGATTCGTTGATTGAAAAAAATATTACGTAAATAAGTACTCACTACTATGACTTAAACTACTTGTAGAATTCAGTTCTTGTGACCGCGCTTTTGAAACAAACACCTGAAACAACAACCATTCAAATTATTTAATTAGAATCTTACAACGAACATCCATAACATAAAGTATAAGGCACTGAACTCACGAAGCGGTTTTCTCCCGCGGCCGCCGCAGCAGATGAAACAGCTATGTTATTTCAAAACTCACGAGACGGTAGATTCGTCACAGCCGCCGCTGCCGCGACGGCTGCGATTTTCGACCGCAAGCATGCAATTTTCACGACGCGGTTTACGGCCACGGTGTGTTCGGTCGGCAGCCGCAAACAACCGCGCACACCGCGGCAATAAACTGCATCGTGAAAATTGCTTAATTTTTTTGCATAATTATATTTGCATTCTACAGAAAATGCGGGCCCGCAACCGTGGCAGCCACGGATAAAATCAACTTCGTGAGTTCTCTCCTTTAGAGATGTTACAGGGTTAAGTTTTTTATATAATAATAATATTATGAAACGATTCATTACAACAAATACAGTTAAAAAAACGAAAATTGAAACCTGAAAACTGTATTTTTGATTGACGTAGCAATACCTAATTCACACATTGCCCTACGCCTTGGCGCTCCTTGCTGTTCTCCTCATCGCTGCCACGGTGGCGAAGTTGTCAACAGCCTCGGTCACCACGGTCTGTCATGCTGTCGAAGCGCGGGACGCATAGCGCGGCACGCGAATATTAACATTATCCGACGAGCCCTTGTCACCGTCGGCGTCCCGGCTCTTTTGAAACCGCATGGGCTGGCACGCGACGATGGTAAGAGACCGGACGGTATGTCATTATTTCCGTGGAAGATCGGTAGACCTTTAGTGTGGGACGCTACCTGTGTCGACACTCTTACGCCATCCTATCTTCCTAGCTCATCGTGCTGTGCTGGAGCTGCCGCTGCGGCTGCGAGAACCTCAAGCGGCGGAAATATAACAACCTCGTCGGCAGTTATATTTTTGAGCCGTTTGGGGTTGAAACTCTTGGGCCGTGGGGACCGAGTGCTCATGCGCTTTATAAAGATCTCTCTAAACGTTTAGTTGACACTTCGCGTGACCCAAGGGCTGGCTTTTACCTCGGTCAGAGATTAAGCATTGCCATTCAACGTGGCAATGCCACCAGCCTTTTGGGCACACTTCCAGTCGACAGCAATGCGGATGAATTTTATGACGCCATTTTTTAGTTAGGAGTAGGTTTAAGTCTATATATACTTTTAATTTTTATTTTATATAATGTAAATAGTTTTTGAACATTATAAAATACATAATTATTAATTCTCAAAAAAAAATCACACAATATTCAAGCCATAATATCCCCCTCTTTGAGGCGTGGCTGGAAAGACCTCACGTCGTCCTCACCTTCCGTAAGACGCAGATTCTGACCGAACACGGTCAGTTCGGAATGTTCCTGTACCGGATTCATGCGGAACTGACGCCCAGGTGTCACCACTGTGTGGACCGCCCGGAGGACACGGTCGAGGTGTGCCCCGCTTGGGCAGAGCACCGCCGTACCCTCGTGAGGGTGATCTGCGGCATCAATCTCTCGCGCCGTGCCTTGTAACAGGCCATCCCTTCCGGATCCCAGTACGCTTCGACCCTGCTGGGCCCCTACGGTTTACTGACAACTCCTTGAGGAGTGCGTGAAACTATACGCGCCGGCGACGTCTTAGGCTCGGTCCGGTTATTTACCGATCGGTCGGCGACCTGCCCATTGCTCGACGTCCGCAAGCCCGCTTCTACCGTGGCTGGTAGTTGGGGTCGGAACCTCGGCGGTTGGGGAGTGAGAAAGTCGTTCTCTCACGCGTACGGCCTCCTCTTTCGCTAGCATCAAGGCTTCGCAGAAGGAGGTGACCGTCTGCTATTCCTCCTCGCTCCGTACCATAGCCCGAACTAGGGTCTGGCGCGAGAGGTCGCTGCCGCCGATTGCTTCCACGAGGACCCCGTGATGTTCTACCCAAGCGGGACACACCTCCCCCGCAAAACCACTAGAGGGTGGAAACCAACTTTTAAATCTGATAATATTGGCTGAGCGCAGACTTGAATCACGACAGTTTTAAGACAGACTATTGCTTTACTAAAAATATGAACATCAATGACAAAACAATAAACACATGTATAAACAGAACAGATGTATAAAATATACATCTGTTCTGATACAGTCGTTTCGACGATTTTCATCATATAATATAAATTTAAACAATTTTATACCGTATGACTTGCAAAATAAGATTCAAAATTAAATGCATTATTTATCGCAAAATACCGATGGAAATAAATGACGTCATTCAACGATTGTCAACACGTCCGTTGCAATATTTTCTTTTCAATACTTTTTTTTTGTCTGATTGAGTTAAAGGACATTAAATTCTGTGATTTGTAGATAACTCTTATGAACCTGAGACCCAACCACCAGCTCTTAACGCAATCCATTTTACGACCTAAAATGAACTGTTAAAGGGATGGCGCTGTACAACATTATTTTTAACCCCTGACGGAAAAAAGGGGTGTTATAAGTTTGACCTGTCTGTCTGTTTGTCTATCTGTGTGTCTATCCATGGCATCGTAGTGCCCAAACGAATGGACCGATTTTGATGCGGTTTTTTTTGTTTGAAAGCTGACTTAATCGAGATGGTTCTTAGCTAGGTGTTTAAGGTCACCAGCTCGTTTGTTAACTGAGGTAGGATTTTTAAACACTTAATTGTTATTTACTTTATTTTAAATGTATGTGTGACCTAATATTGGAAATACTCGTGTACAATCTGGTGTCATTGAGCTGGTGTAATGATGGAGCTCGAAAGTCAAGGACCCTGGATTGCTTATTAACATATTAAACCTATCGAGTTTGGGCTCATTAGATTCGCCTTAACCATGCTATAGATTTCTCATGATGACAAGGACCTGATGCTAGAACTGGGATGTGGCTTATAGAACTTTGGAATGCCTACTAGTGAACCAGTTTGGGCTCATTAGATTCATCTTGACCAGTTCTATACATTTCATATTGATGACAAGGACTGTCGGGGGTTATTTAAATTTTTAATTTTATAGCTATTAGTATATGCGAAACCTGAATAATGAATACACTTTGTTTAGAATCAATAACTGAATCGACTTCAACAATATTTACACCAGGTACTTATATTTTTTCCCAAAAATATTTAAATAATGTCACAAGTTGGTCACCACCGACACTAAGTACAACATAGGTCACGGCAGGTCATTACGGGTACTAGGCGCCAGCGTACAGCTGGGTGTGGGAGCAAAAGCAACCTTCGTGTCGCCCGTCGCCCGAATGGCCCGGTGATCATGTGTTTGTGTGGACAACCAGGTAACATATCAAGCTTATAACTTTGTGATTTTTCATGATAAAGTTATGAAATTTTTTACATAGATTCTTTAGACCCTGAGAATATAGAATATTAGATATATGTCATCAGTTGAGCAGTGGTGGCCGAGAGGAAATAACTTACGAGTAGTAAATCGCGGGTTCAAACCCAGCCAGGCGCATTACTTTCTGTAATTTATTTTATCACCACTGCTCCCAAAACGGTGAAGGAAAACATCGTGAGGAAACCGGCATATCCTAGAACCAAAAACATCCACCAATCCGCATTGGGCGCGTGGTGTATTACGCATGCATGCAATGCAAATCACCAGTTAATGAATAACTTGTATTACTTTCAACTCCAGTCTTTCTGAAACCGTGATCGAAGAAACGCACGTTCATATCAAATGGGTAGGCAATTTAACAAAATGATTACTTGACTATGTTTACACATTAATGTCCGTGCATACTTACATAGTTACATAAGTGCCAATTTCGAAGCAATTACTTACACAAATTATACAATACTTTATGGGTAATTAGATTTTATTTCATCAAACACTATGTGCTATTTCAAATGGTAATAGCATAATGGTTTACAGTCTTCGGAGAGGCAGTTAAGGGGAATACTATAGACACTGTAATATAATTTTAAAATTAAAAGTCTGAGTCCCTCTGTAGAGCGATTTGCGGCGGGGGGTTTATGATAGGTAAAATCGTCCAATGACAAATCCCGCCCTTGGGCGGAGCGGGAAATAGTGTCAGACTCTTACTGACTAAAAACCTACCCCGTTCCTTCGTTGCCCATCGTACGGGGGCCGAACCTTCTTTTCAAGGAATTCATCTCTACTGTCCAGGGTGGAGTGAGAAGTGTCAAGTTTTAACAGACTAAAACCCAAGTGTGTTTATTCAGTTGTGATCCCTTTGCATTCCAGGGCTGTCGTAACTCTTCCATATAATCCTCGAGGAGTATTCACTATCCTCCTCCCCTTGTTACAATTTGTTTCAGGTTTTCGCTGTACGTCTCTCTTCCTCATCTTATTCGCTCCTTTCTTACCTATTTTTTTAAGATCCTTTATATAGGCTGATACTGTCATGAGTCGTGTGGGCCCCGTGGTTAAAGCACCCGCCTCTCAACCATGAGGTTGCTGGTTCCAAACCGGGCAAATACCAATGTAATTTTTTCAATACATATAAGTTTATCTAGGACGTTACTGACACCCCGTAAAAATCTCACTATCAGTCAGTCTGTCTAAGAAGTATCGTGTCGCCAAGTAACTGGGTTGTGAAGGCTTGATAGGCAGTTGCTATAATGTAAAACACGGATAGTCAGTCGCATTTAGTGAAGCTGGAAGTTGACCCCAGGGTAGTGGAAAAAAGCTACAGAGGTTTTATTATGGTAGGTATAATCATCCAATGACATCCCTTGGCGAAGCGGGAGATAGTGTCAGACTCTTACTGACTAAAACCCTACCCCGATCCTTCGTTGCTATCATACCGAGGCCGTGCCTTCTTTTCAGAAGCAGACCCTTGGCCCCAGTAGGCTTCGACCCTGCTTGCCTGCAGTTAGCAGGCTGGGCGTCTACGGTAAGCTAGAGAGATGATGTTAACAATACTTTCACCAAACTGTTTTTTTTTGTTTGTTAAGCAGTACATGGAGGTGAAATCACAAATCGAATGAGAAATACTATTTATATGTACCTTGTTATCAAGCGGGCTGGTTGGGCAAATAAGCCTTTAAAGGATTGTTCTTTAGAAAAGAATTTGAAAGGAAAATAATTGTACTATTTTAAGTTAGATCGGATAGACGTTACAACCGGAGTGCCTTGAATATAAAGTATTCAAAACTTGTGCCCGAGTATTTCTTCATAAACACCAGAACCCAGGAGCCTATAACTCTCCTGCTGGAGACACCCCAAGCATCGGGAGTTGCAGCGCGATTCCGGGCCTCCATAAGCTTGAACTTGCAGGATATCTAGCCATCCAAGCTCGGACTTGCCGCCTTGGTCCTGACCAACCAAGCCCGAATTGATGGCGTGTTGTGTTCCACGTTGACCTCTAACACAAGTCAGCAAGATTGATGAGCCCTGTTAGGGCCGATACCGGTTAGGAGGGCTGCAGATTGTTTGAGAGTTTCATAGGCCCTCGCAAAGGGTAACAAATAAACACTTTGATTTTTAGTAAATAAAAGTCTTACACTACTCATGAGAAGTCATTTGATGACTAGATACGTAGATTAAAGGAGAATATGCCCTATGATCCAGAGCTACAGTCACAATACTATGAGATACTTTTCACACACACACGCGCGCTTTTTACACACTAAAATCCTTTGGGATTGCATTTATACTCTCAATTTATATAGATATTAGTGCAGTTAATTAAAGTCAAGCTTCACATCATCATTCACAACCTGATTTTGCTCACCATTAAGCGTAGAACTCCCAAAAATGTGAGGATTACGAAGGGCTTTTCATATCCTATTTTTTTCTTATCCTGTAAAAATGTTGTCAGCCTACCCAGCACGGCGACCAAATTAGGTCCTATTTCTCTTGAAATTGCAAAGATTTTTCTAAGATCATCGTGTATAGAATCATAATTCTGTCATGTTCATCAAACGGCAAATAAAAAATCTGCTGTTTTAAGAGAAGTTAATTTCAGTAGAGTTCTAAGTAAGGAGTAAAAATCAGGTCCTTACCAGAATTAAAACACAAAATTTGAACGTCAGCCAATCCATAATGATGAATATTGGAACCACTACTGACACGTGCGCAAAAATATAGTTTTCTTTTTATATGGCAACACTTGAATCATAATGACTATCAGCTCAACATTCATAATATTATTAACAATTATACTTACATCGCTAACATTTCATGATAGTTTCTTGCCTAATCACAGAAAACTAACGCTTATGCTGTAGCCATAAAGTTGCAAATCGTTTTGATCAAAGTCACTTGGGAGATTGTTATTGGTTTCAAAGGCTTTTGTAGTACACAAATTAATTTTCTCTAAAACTGTTCGTAAGTAGATAAATGAACAATGGCGTTGTCCAATTAATAGAGAGTTCACCATCTCTATTACTATAGTATTCGGCTTTTGCCAGGCTTCAACATATTGATCGGTCTTTCCTAAGATTTAAAGGTTAGATTTAGTTGCCAATAAGGTTTGTTCAGGCAAGGCAGTGCAGTCGTGAAATTAGTGAGTTAGTTATTATATAACTTCTACAATGTCATAAAAACGTAACTTATGTAGGTAGGTATAACGTCAGCCAGTCTCCTTCTTTCTACACCGTTAAATTTTAGTCGTTTTAATCCTGCGGAGAGTCGATTCGGTACATGAAACACTATCGATTTGTAAAGAGAAAATTTAAAAACAAAGTACTTTTTTTCTAAAATTCGAGTTAGTATAAGCATGTACGAAATTAATTTCTTTAAGTAAACGAGTCATGTACCGAATCGACCCTCCGCGGTATTAAAACGACCAAAATTTAACAGTGTATATCAGTTATTAACAATATCATTTAATCAATCTCGAATCACCATCACTAAATACATTATTAAAAGAAATATACGACTCCAAATCCATCATACCAAATTAGTCGTTATCGAAGTTCCCCCGAATAATTTCAAGCGGCATAATTTAGGTTTCCTAGACATCTAGTTAGGCGCACAGTCAACTAAGTTAGCTCTCTGAGGAGTCGCCACTTCCCTAACTCTTGAAAACACCTAATTGCCACTAAACTTTGAAGACGTTGCGTAATTTGATACATTAGTACCGAAAATTCTGTCTTTGGAATGGGAATCTAATTATTTATTTATCTAGTTTAATACTGTATGAGCAGTCTTTTATTTTTAGGGTGTTCTTTTTTTTTGGTAGGTAAAATCATCCAATGACAAATCCCGCCACTGGGCGGAGCGGGAAGTAGTTTCAGACTCTTACTGACTAAAAACCTACCCCGTTCCTTCGTAGCCTATCGTGCCGGGGCCGGGTATTCCTTTCGGAAGCTGACCCATGACCCCAGCAGCCTTCGAACCTGCCTGCCTGCAGCTAGCAGGCTGGGCCTCTACGGTTTGCTGACAGCTCCTTGAGGCGCGCGGGAACAGAACGCGCCGTCGACGACTTGGGCTCGGTCCGGTCGGTTACCGGACGATCGGACAGCGTGCTACCCATTGCACGCCGTCCGCAAGCCCGCGATTTTTAGTGTGTTTTCAATATCATGCAAATTTCATCACGCACGCGCAATTCAAAAGGCAAAAAAAATAAACGCGTTCCTCGTACGCATTACACGCATTACAATAAATACTTGTATGAAAAGGTCATTCGCGGAGGTTACGCATGCGGAGTAAATACGCATGCGTGATTAAAAACACCCGGGTGCGTGTTAAAATTTGATTTTGAAGACACAGTTGACTAAATGCACGGTACAAATATTTGTATGGCTTACAGATATTTATACTAATGGAGGGCCCAATAGCTGCGAGATTGATCGTAAGAGCTAGCGTGGCCCTGGGGCGCAGAGAGCAACCCGCTCGAGTCCCTTGGGTGAGCCAACTGGGGCCATGAGTACTTCCGAAAGGAACACCCGAGGTTCTCTAAGCCTAAATTATATCAAGATACTGTATTTGTTTGGCAATAAAAAAATTTAAAGTTTTGGAACGTATTACCGCGTTCTGGATAGTTGGCTCTGAAAGAGTTAGGTAATTATTTATGAAAATTAAAGTTACCTAAACCAGCCAAACCAACTAAAGTAACCTAAATAAGTTTTTTTTTTTATTTGTTAGTAAAGAAACTACGTGGAGTTGTCATTTAGCGAATGCATCATTTCAAGAAGTTGACATTGTGAAAAATTTTACCATAAGCGATGTTGTCATTGTGAGAAATCGACATTTTCAGTGAAGTTAACAAAATTAAATTGTAACTATTGTAAAAAAAATTTTTCCAGTCTTTCGAGTTTCTGTCTTGTTTATAATTTACTTAGTCATAATAATCTGTGGTCATAAAATTGACTGACTGACGGACGGTTTCGGTCTGCGAAGAAATTATTTTATTTTTGTTCATTAATTTAGAAATATATTTATATTCATTTTACTGTTAATTCTCGCGAAATACTCTCCAGCGTTTGATGGTATATTAATAGTTCGTACGTGTTATTGGCAAAATTGTGGTGACTCTTCCACAAAGGCCATTAATGAAGAATTGAAGTTGAAGGTGAAGAAATTGACATTATGAAAAATGTATATTCTAAGAAGTTCATATTGTGAGAAGTAGATATTTTGCGTCCGGTTGACATATATTTAAAGCAAGTTGAGATAAATTAAGTTAAAAAAGACAGCAAAAAATTAAATTTAATAAAACAAAAAAAGAATATATGAGATTTCAATTAACTAAAAAAAGTCATAAAATTACAAGTATTATATATTATATTTTAAATCACAGTGTTTTTTGCATGACTGCTTTATCGTTAAGCTTTATCCAAAGACAGCTAATATGTATCAACAAACCACTTTCCATGTGACTATACAAACTTGAGAGCAGTGGAGGCCGAGTGGTAACGGCCCCGGCTTACGAGTTGTAGGGCGCGGGTTCAAACCCAGCTAGGCGCATTACTTTGTGTAATTTATTTCATCACCACTGCTCTCAAAATGGTGAACGAAAATATCGCGAGAAAACCGGCATGTCCTAGAACCAAAAATTCGAAGACATGTGACATCCACCAATCCGCACTGGGCCCGCGTGGTGGGTTACGGTCCCTCTCCGAGAGAGGAGGCCTGAGTCCCATCAGTGGGATCATTATAAGGCTGATGCTATGCTATGCTATGCTATACAAACATTTAACGTCATGTTTTCCCTCATTCTCACACAAACAAGTTTCACTAATCACTTTATTGTTCAGTCGACTCAGACTGAGTAAATACTCATTATGCATACATACTACGATTTGTGAACATGTAATTACAATACGTTTATCAGTAAACACTTGATTATGACTTTGGAAGAATTAAGAATCGTATTTTTAGAATTTTTAAGTGATGGTGTGGTCATACACTCTTCAGCCTTGTCCCAACTAGCTTGGAGACGGCTTCCAGCTTTAACCGAATACGCCATACAAAATATTTACGGCGTCGATATCGAGTAGCGACGAATACTATTGCTTAAAACTCATGGTAGAGGTACTGATAGAAAGTGATGATTCGGTCGACGATGGAGCGCGTTTACCTAGAAAGATTCCCAGGATGTAGCCATCAGGAAACTCCACTCCTTAGCTGTACGCACAATGAATGTGTTCCCAAAAAGTTTTGTGCGTATAGGTTTTTTTTTTTTTTTTTTTTTTTTTTTTTTTTTTTTTTTTTTTTTTTTTCGGTAGGTAAAATCATCCAATGACAAATCCCGCCCTTGGGTGGAGCGGGAAGTAGTGTCAGACTCTTACTGACTAAAAACCTACCCCGTTCCATTCTTCGCCTTGGTCCCAGGGCCCCGGGTGCCATTTTCACATACCCTTTGACCCCAGAAGGCTTCGGCCCTATCGGGCCCCTTCAGTTTGCTGACAACTCCTTGAGGCGCGCGGGAACAGTGCGCGCCGTAAACGACTTGAGCTCGGACCGGTCTGTTACCGGACGGACGGACAGCGAGCTACCCATTGCCCGCTGTCCGCGAGCCCGCGCCTACGGTGGCCGGAAATCGGGATCGGAAACCCGGCGGCGGCGGCGGCGTGTACGCCGTTGCCTGATGCGGTCGGCCTCCTCCTTTGCTAGCATCACTGCTTCGCAGAAGGAGGCGACCGCCTGCCACTCCTCCTCGCTCCGGAGCATGGCTTGAACCAAACCCCGGCGCGAGAGATCGCTGCCGCCGATCGCCCCCACAAGGACACGGCGATGCTCTTCCCAAGCGGGGCACACCTCGACTGTGTGCTCCACCGTGTCCTCCGGACGCTCCGCACAGTGGCGACATCCGGGCGTCGTCTCCGCACGAATCTTGTACAGGTACGGACCGAACTTGCCGTGTTCGGTCAGCACCTGCGCCAAACAGTTGTGCGTATAGGTGGGATGTCCACCATGTACCGGTGGCGCAACGCCGTACGTTATAAACTCAGAAATACTGAGATAAGCACAAAGATCAGCATAGCATCAGCCTCAATAATGTTCCCACTGTTCTATACACCCTATATAGCTCCATCCATTTAACAGTTCAGTTTAGGTCCTCAAATGGATCGCATTAAGAGCTCGTGACAGAACCTTTAATTTCTGTTTTAAATGCCAAGACCACGATATTTACGAAGCCTTAATCCTAACAACTTAGATGCATATAACAATAATCTTTTAAACCCGTCGTTCGTTGAAAGAGAAATATTTTTTATTTAAAATTATTTAAATGAATCCGTCCGTAGTTTGCTGAAACATAAAATTCTTGAACAAAGAGGCGCAGTAACAACTGTTTGAGTATGGTCTTTAGAACAGCGAATGAAGCTACCTCTTACTTTATCCTCTTTAAGAATATGAGTCCCTTCATGAAATAGGTGAACTTCTTTTGATAAATTGACTTGAAAGACAGACCAACCAGAAGGCAATAAATATTTAATACTTTTTTTAAACATCATAATCTAGTGCTTGATTGCGATCCTACCTGATGGTAAGCAGTGAGGCAATTAAAGAACTACACACACCACACACACACACACACACACATACACACACACAAACACACACACATACACACACACACACACACACACTGTAGACTTGAAGATACCTAAATTATAACCAGCCGTGAAGACTGCAGCAGATTTTTTTTTCCAGTCCTTCGATGTACTCGGTATAATCGACGATGTGAAACGCTCAGTTCGGACCGTAGAAGTGTCAAAAATGTCATGCCAACCTTGGCATGGCAGGAAAGTCATAGCGGAACCAAATCATGCAATTCCCGCGCACACTCTCCAAATTCCAAAATGTATCCTATACCAAAAGGCTGGCTACCCTACGCCAGTCCTCCAGGCTGTTGTGTTGTAAATTTAACCACATCTGGATCACCAGTTAGGCTCTTCGCACGTCTCTCCACTAAATCCAAAGCCACTAGTGCAACTAAAGCTAAAACTACATTACACCGACGCACACGTGTAACACGCCTAATTTGTACGTAGAAAGACGTTATGTGGCGTCGCATGGTGTGGACCAAGTGTAGCTCTACATGTCTAGTTTCCATATAAATGTATGGAGACCGACGCGCCCAGATCGGCGCGTGTGGCACACATGGGCGCAGTGTAGTTCTACATTAATAGACGCTGTCTTCTGGAAACTATCTGAATCCCGATTCAACCCTGCCTCCTACTGGATCCAACTGTAAATCCAAAACATCCAGGGACTCTCTTGAACGTAGGTACACACATTTTATAAAAAGCAGTACAATCATTTAGTATACATACAACACATAGAGTCGTGACCGTGTCTTTCGGCTGAAATGATGATGAAGACACAAGATTTTACTTTACACAATTATATGACAATTCATGTGCAAAGGTAAGTTTAACTACCTGCAAGTTTACGATCTTCTGATAATTGTAGTCATTTAAAAAAAAATAAACAAATTCCACAAGATGACTAAATATGTACTTGACCAAAGTGCTAAACAGGCAGTATCTGTTTATTAATAATATTAACCTCTCAGGCACCAGTGTACTGAATATAGTACACCTCATATCATCTAATTTAAACCTTAATACGTAAAAATTAGGTTTAAGATAACTTGTGGCACAAGTGTACCAAATTCGGTACACTTGTGCCTGAGAGGTTAATAAACAAGTATATATTATTAACTCTCTATCTATCTTTCAATAAACAAGTATATAGTGGGTTAATAAAGTACGAGTATCTTAATATGATACTCGTACTATTTTTAGTAATTATCAGAAAATTTAAGTACTGCAGATAACTTTTTTCACTTCACAGAATACGTTGATATGAAAACAGAAACATAATCTTACCATCGCCATTTTCAGAGCCCCATCCCCAAAGCGGCAGTTAATAAATTATTTATAGACGATGTCGACGGCTTATCTGGCACCCTCCGATTTCTCACTGTTCACTCCAAAGAATTATTTTTCAGCCATTACAAATCCTTTTCCATAAAGTGCTGATGTTGGGGGAATAATTGTTTAGAGACCCGCAAGCCTTCAAAGACGCCTTGAATAAACTGAGAGACATGTCCTGCTTCAGAAGAGAGGTGGCCTGTATGAAATGAAAGCCACTACAGCCCACGTAGGTACACATACAATGGTCCATCGTGTGATGAAGTCATTAGAAGCGGGTTTTTTTTCTGTGTGACTGATTTTTCGGTAAGGTTTGGTGATGACTTTTTTTTATTCCTAGTCTATTTTTTTTCCTGTTCCATATATACACTGTTAAATTTTGATCGTTTTAATCCCGTGGAGGGTCGATCCGGTACATGAAACACTATCGATTTGTAAAACTAAAATAAAAAAATAAAGCACTTTTTTTCTAAAACTCAAATTAATATATGTATGTACGAAATTCATTTCTGTAAGTAAACGAGTCAATGACCTTGTAGGTAGTTGTCGGTCGTTGAACTGGCCCAGCTGAAGTTTACTTAAAGAAATTAATTTCGTACATGCGTAAATTAATTCGAGTATATGAGTTTGATTTTTTTTGGAACTTAGTCTGTCAGTTATGTATTGTGTTTTATATATGTAGGTTATAGGTATTTCATTTTTTTATATATATGCTTTTTTTATATAGTTAATTTGTTAACAGTACACCGCAGACTACACCCTGCATCCGACCCATCCTAAGGTTGTCTGGTAGATATCGCTGTCAGCGATAAGACCGCCATTGCACCCATAGATTTAATTTTATGTACAAGTTGTGTTACTTTTATGGTGTACTTTAAGTTTATTCTGTTCTATTCTGAATGGTTTAAGGGGCCATTCAAGTAATACGTAAGGTATTATTATAGGGGGTGAGGGGGTCTTTGCTTTGCTTATTTTGGAGGGTCTGGATGGTGATTACGTCAGGAGTATATTTTGTTAGTTTTTTAAGAGAACGATCAGCGTCTCACTGTCAACGATGGCTGGCGCTGAAAATCAGCGCTGTGGCTCTGTCCTGCACACGAGCTCCAGCATTTTGCTGAGAGCTGGCCGTTTTGTGCGGATGTGACGCATATCTTAGTATGTACTTTTTTTTTATTATATAGAGTCAGTGTGTATAGCTGTTATTTTAAGATATGCGCCATGTTTGTAACAAATAAACTCTTTTTCTTTCATTCTTTATTTTCTATATCTTTGTTCCAAAACCCACGAAAGCAACAAACATCCAATATCCTTGAAGACTGAGTAAGTCTTTATTCAATAACAACTCAATAACAAAACTAGAACAAATTGAAAAATGCATGTACCAATGTTTACGTAAGCATGTGGGGGGTGGGATAGAGCTTTGCTTACTTTTGCTGACAAGGGGGAGGGGGTGGTTAATATTTACAAAAAATCTGCTTACGTAATACTTGAACGGCCCCTTTGTTGCACCACGTTCAAGCTGGACATGCGTCTTCGAGAAACATCGACGAACTCTGTGGCCTGTCATTTCTGTCTGTGCAGTCTTAGACGCAATAATGAGCGCTATATTGCTTCATAAGGCTTCACAGTTGGCTGGGTGCCAATGAATATTAATTGCTTTGACTAACATTACAACAAAATATAGGTGTATAGCATCCATCACTATAATCAACTAATGCTTAGCTACTTCCCTAATTACATTGGGGTCGTATAATACCAGTCGACCCAGATGCAGCTCACTATCAGGATCATAGTAAGTTTTTTTTTTTTTCAAACTTTACTCCACATTAGGACGTCCGACCATCCGGTAACCGTCCAGACCGGGCCCAAGTCGTCGACGACGCGTATTGTTTCACGCGCGCCTCAAGGAGATGTCAGCAAACCGTAGCGGCCCAGCAGGGTCGAAGCCTATTGGGGCCAAGGGTCTGCTTCTGGAAGAAAGATTCGGCCCTGGTATGAAAAGCAACCGCGTACCGGAAGACGCAGCGTTGGCGGGCTTCCCACAAGGTGAACCGATGACCTGGTCAGGGGCTCTGGAGTCCGATGGATGCGAGACGCACAGGACCGGCCATTGTGGCGACGTTTGAGGGAGTCCTATGTCCAACAGTGGACGTCTTTCGGCTGAAATGATGATGATGATGATGAAAAGCAACGAAGGACACAGGTATGGTGTTAGTCAGTAAATGTCTGAAACGCCCTCTCGCCCGCCGCTTAAGGACGTGAGATGTCATTGGATGATTTCCAATCTAAAAAAAAAACACAGACATAGGCCTCCCCCTAGTGTCGCCAAAATTAGCGGTCGGTCCTGTGTCCATCCATCGCATTCCTGTTACCCTCACCAGATTATCGGTCCACCTTGTGGGAGGCGTTCCAACGCTGCGTCTTCTGATACGCGGTCGCCACTCCTGAACCTTCGTTCCGAAATCAAGCTAGGTATTTAAGTTTGTCGATTTTTCGGACTACGTCTGTAACTTCGGTCCCTCCGTGGATATCTGCTATGTAATTCATGAATTTTTAAAATAGTAATACTCGTAGTAACAGTAGACAGTAGTCGACTAATATTCAAACACGATATGATGAAAGTATCTCTTTCACCGTCAAAAGTACCAATTTCAGTGCAACCTCCAGTTTCTTTGTTTGTCGAGTCTCCGTTTGCAATCACAAAGTAGATCCCACGGGGAGACAGGATTATCTTCAGCTTAAGCTGCGACTGGAACCAGGTAAAGTTGGGGTCCCACTGCGAACGTGTTTCTAAATAAAGAATTTATTTGGTAAACTGTACGTTAACCTGAAACTCTGCAATATTAGAGTTTAACAAGTTAACTTACTTTCAGATGAGAAACCGCTTATTTGTCTGTAATTTAAATCCAAAAAGTTTCGATTCGAATAACGTACTTAACACATACCTTTTCTTCCTCTTTCTCATATTTGAGCAAATAATTTGGACGGACAGAAATTTGCTCGAGATTCGAACACCGTTTGTCCCAATTGAGAAACTTTCAAATTCTTTCTTGCTTAGAATCGAAGGCTGCATGACATCATAACTATAAACCACAAAGTATTTCAGTAAAATAATTAAAAACAAAAGATCTGACGTTTCGAAGACACATTCGCCAAAAACTGTGAAGGAATAGTTTCTATCTCACCTGATGGTGAGTGATGATGTGGCCGACGACGATGAAGCACTTGTGGCTAGAAGTAACCCATAGAATATACTCAAACTATTTTTAGCACAATGATAGAAGAGCGGATGTAACCTGAATACTCCGTTTTGAGAGCAGTCGTGATGAAATAAACAACACAAAGTAATGTGTCTGACTGGGTTTGCACTTGGACGTCATGGACGTCATCATGGGACGTCATCTCAACGATCAGTCACGAGGTCAGAACAAAGGAATTGGGGGCGTGGCCAATTCCAAGAGTTCACGCTAAATTAAACGATTGTAACTTGGCTAGGGGGGCTGAGTGCGAGCTACCCATTGCTTATCATCAGCAAGCCCGCGTTTACGATTGTCAGGGATCGCGCACTACCTATGTTTTACAGATGCCCATTGCGTTCCAGTTTACGGAAACTATTTCGAACATTCCCAAAGCGTCTTGTCCTTCTCTAAAACTGTTTTCCGCCACTACTGTGACCGTAGACCTTCAGAATTTGACTTTGTAAGACTTCAATAATACTTTACCGAGTGTAGGTACTGTTGTTTCATAAATCTCTGACGAATCCGAATCTTATGTAAAATTGTTTTGTAGCGACGAAGCGTGCTTCGCTCATATTTGTCATATTGTTATTGTTCAAAGTGAACCAGTCTATATCAGGTATTCCTGATATAGAGGAGCTAGAAATATGTGAAAAAGTTTGGCAAATATAGTGGTATTTACAATAACTGGATCTTGAGAAAACGGCTGCGAAAATGTTCGTAGTAAAAGGTAACTAAAAGACCACAGGTGGGTTTTAGTCAGTAAACAATATTTTATTTATTTATTTACTAGCTTTTGCCCACGGCTTCGCTCCCGCTCTACCCTAGTCTACCTTACTCTACCCTGCTCTACCCTGCTCTACCCTACTCTACCCGGCTCTGCCCTACTCTTCACTACTAGTAAATTAACATTAAATAAAAACTAAAATAATCTATAATAGCCGAACTCAAATCACCTATGAGGCTCACTACCATATGCCAGAGAAGAGTTTTTGATTTCTTTGGCCACATTGCCAGAAAGAGAGGTGATAACCTGGAAAAGTTGCTACTTACAGGGAGAGTAGACGGGAAAAGACCCAGGGGCAGGAGTCCAATACGTTGGTCAGACCAAATCAGTGCTACACTGGAGACCACAGTCTGCGACACCATCCACATCGCCGAAGATAGGACAAAATGGCGAAAAATAGTCCATAGTAAAGTTATTCGTCGAGGTCACGACCCTCAGCATTGAGGATAAACGACGCAAGGAGGAGGAGGAAAAACTAAGGAAATCAACAGTAATAAACACTAAGAAACAATCAATAACTAAATAATCAATCGATAATAATGTTCAATAATCTTAATCAATTCAATAAATACTAGTCAATAATCATAATCAAAATTCAATAAATAATAATAGTTTAAACTAGATGAGGCCGATGTTTCTTAGCTGACTAGCTTGAGAAGAAACACCGAAACAAAATCAAGGGCCAAAGTCTCTTTTAAAGTCCATACCAGTAAATATGTACTGGTCAAATCACATGAGAACCATGCAGATTTGTCTGAGATAGTCTTTTGAAGAGAGAACCATACAGATTTGAGCTAACAAAGAAATCAAATCCCTCCTTCAAAAATCCATGTGCAGTTAGTAAAGCCATTTGGAAACACACGCGAGGCTCGTAAAGATAATGGTCACGTGTTTAAAGTGACCATAAAACGGTACATTGTATTTTAGTGTCCATCGCTGGGTTTACTCGCCTTTGTTGCTCCACTGCAAATGATGAGGCGGTAGTGAATGGCGGTTACGCGTTGTGGACGCTGAAACAGCGGTTTACACACTACCTCTTTACTGCCGGTTTATTTTTTTGAGGACGGAAATCATCAAATATTTTTTCAAAACACTTACTCGAAAACCCGCTTACATTTTTCTGCTCTAGTGCGGAAAAGTGCGTGAAATCGCCTTCGCTACAATTGATTGAATTAGTTGTATCAGGCTGTGCGTTAAGCGACCTCCACAAGTCGCCAATCAACCTGTTTATTTATTTCTTCGTAAGTTTATTGAGAAACGTCGTTTGATAGGTACACATGGTTTGTCAGTACTGTACTCGACTCCACAACACTCTCGCCTGCGGCTCGGGCGAATTCCACGCCGGTGGCAGCAACAAACTTTCTCCGATTATGTAAAAATTTACTATTTTTACTTTGGATGGAGTGAGAGAGTAACAGATTTTTACTGACTAAAACCCATCCGTGTTCCTTCAGTAGCCTTTTACGTTCAATGACTCTATAGAACAAATCAGCAGTAATTTTGATAGCAACGAAAAGATTCATATTTGTTGCACGTACTATTTCTTATTCTGTGTGCACTATAAGATCAGGGGTCTTACGAGCGAGAAGAAGTGATGGAGCTATACACCCTTTAAGAGTTAAGTTTAGGTCTTAAAATGGATCGCATTAAGACCTTGTAAAACATCTGGTATTCGTCATAATAAATATGTTTTAACATGACGAAGTCTAAAGCAAGTTTCAGTAGTAGGACTTTTAGGGCTGATTTCATCATTCAATATAAAAACTTAGTTCAACTAAACTGAGTTCAGCGTAATCTTGTTTAAAGACCCGTGTCGTAAACATGGGTGACAACAAAAGAATTGGAACTGAGGTTAGCGTAAACTAGGTTCAATTCATCGCAGTGAAACGCAAAATTAAGCTATAATCTCGATTAGTCGCTCAAACTGCGTTTTGTTTGAACGAATCGCGATTAGTTTATTGGTGAATTTGGCTCTTAGGCTGATTTCATCATTCAATATAAAAACTTAGTTCAACTAAACTGACCTCAGCGTAATCTAGTTTAAAGACCCGTGTCGTAAACATGGGCGACAACAAAAGAATTGGAACTGAGGTTAGCGTAAACTAGGTTCAATTCATCGCAGTGAAACGCAAAATTAAGCTATAATCTCGATTAGTCGCTCAAACTGCGTTTTTAGTAGTTTATTGGTGAATTTGGCTCTTGGTGGTTTTTTTTTAGATTGGAATTCATTAAATGACTTTAATTCTCGCCCTTGGACGGAATGGGAAGGCATGTCAAACTTTTACTAACCAAAACCCACTGCTATGTTCTTTGGCCTTGCATTCCAGGGCCCAGGGTTTCCCTTTCAGAAGCGAACCCATAGCCTCAGTAGGCTTACTGTAGGGGCCCAGCAGGGCCGAAGCCTACTGGGGCCAAAGGGTATGTGAGAATGTCACCACGGGCCCCGGGACAAAGGCAATGAATGGAAGGGTAGGTTTTTAGTCAGTAAGAGTCTGACACTATTTCCCGCCCCACCCAAGGGCGGGATTTGTCATTGGATGATTTTACCTACCAAAAAAAAAAAGCCTCGAGTAGGCTTCGAGTTCGACCCAGTTGGGCCCCTTCGATTTTGTTGACATCTAATTCAGACACGCGTGGAAAACTACGCGCCGTCGCCCGAACGGTTGCGCGATTGTCGGACGGCGACCTAACCGTTGCTCAACGGCCGCAAGTCCGCGCCCACGTTGGCTGAAAATCGCGATCCGGTAGTTTTTTTTTCCGAATTTTACGCTTGAAGTTTCCGCTGATTCAGGAGCCCAGTCTTGAACTCAATCTACTTTCACGTATCCAGGATGCCGTTCCCTAAAATTACTTAGTTGCATTTTGAAGTGCTGATATTTCTAACGTCAACTACTTCAGTCAGTGTTGTACTTATTGCACGTGAATGACATGGCCTATGATGTAGTTTTTTTTTTTTTCGAGATTAGGTTTTTTTTATTTTTCTATTTTGTTTTTTTTTTCTATATTGGAAATCATCCAATGACAAATCCCGCCCTTGGGTGGGGCGGGAAATAGTGTCAGACTCTTACTGACTAAAAACCTACCCTTCCATTCATTGCCTTTGTCCCGGGGCCCGTGGCGACATTCTCACATAACCTTTGGCCCCAGTAGGCTTCGGCCCTGCTGGACCCCTAAAGTTTGCTGGCAACTCCTTAGGTGGCGTTGTTTGAATGTTGTTAAATATTATATTATTATAATTACATTTATTCATTTTAAATACATGTTAAATATGTTTTACACTAAATCATACAGAAAAAAAACAAAAAAAAAATAGTAGGCCATCGGCATCGGGTACAGGGTCAAATCGTTATGGTTGTCTAGTTTTTGAGCGAGAAATCTCAAATAGCTCCTCTTGCTCTGGGCGGTGTGAGAGGAAGTCACAGACTTCAACTGAACTTAAACCAACCTGTGTTTCTTCCGCCAAGAGTCTGTTTCTGAAAGGAAGGCTCGGCCCTGGTATGAAAGGCAACGAAAGAACGGGGTGGGTCTCTAGCCAGTAAACGTCTGACACTATCTCCCGCTCCATCTAAGGGCGGGAGATGTCATTGGACGTTTTTACCCACCAAAAAAATCCTGTTTCTTCGGCGGAGATTTTTTGAAAAGGATACCCGTCGTGTTAGAACACAAAAGACAACTGAAGGACACAGATGTTGTTTTAGTCAGCTACGCAAAGTCTGGCACGCCCTCGCGCTTCAACCATAGTGGAAAAAGTAATTGGATGATGCAAGTCATCCCACCTTAAACAAAAACCTGTGTCCCTTCATTTATCCTTTGCGTTTCTGGCAGGTATAGTACATGGCAAACAAGTTGAATCAAAATGGCCGTCGTTAGTATGGTTACGCACAGGCCCCCGCTTCGATTGAGACCTAAAAATCTATTACTGCGCATTGAAGCTCGATCGATTGTATTACCCTTGCTGGTACCCAACGAGTCGTCGACTCAGCCTTAGCCCTTACCGGACGGCGAGCTACCCATTGCCCGCTGTCAACAAACCTGTTATATATATATATATATATGTAACCTTCTTACGTCGCTCTATTTATGTATCTAACACATGACGTCAAAATATAAAACTATCTTAATTTAACATTGTTTGTAAAATAAAGAGAATTTACATACGGTAATGCTCAAACAGAACAAACAAACAGACAAACGATTCAATTAAAACCTTTATTGAAGCCTATGTACCAACTTATGTATGCAGTTGCAAAGGAAATAACCAGCAAAACTTCAACCTTATGTCTCAACCCATAAGAGTGGATTAAAGAAGATTTGAGTTTAAAATTAAAGTTGTAAACCTGTTTGCAAATCGATAGTGTTTGCCCAGTTGTGGTTTATTTTCTATCATTGTGTCGTTATGTATAAATAGTGCTCGAGTACTGATATTTTCGTGTATAGTATATTATACCGACTGGTCGCAGATAGACCAGCAAAATGCTGCCCATCGTACTAGCATTACTCTTCGCTACAGTAAGTACTTTTAACTTTCTTATATGAAACTAGTGATCCGCCCCGACTTTGCTCGGGTGCAAATTATAAACCGTTAAATTTTGGTCGTTTTGATCCCGCAGGGGGTCGATTCGGTACATAAAACACTACGATTTATAAAGATAAAATTAAAAAATAAAGTACTTTTTTCCTAAAACTCGAATGAATATACCCATGTACGAAATTAATTTCTTTAAATAAACGAATCAATGACCTTGAAGTTAGTTGTCGGTCGTTGCGTATTAACTACCTACAGTTCATTGGTCTCGCTCAGCTGATGTTTACTTAAAGAAATTAATTTCGTATATGCGTAAATTAATTACTTAGAGTTTAAAAAAAGTACTTTATTTTTAATTTTTTCTTTACAAATCTATATACTTCCACAGACACACCATCATACTCTCCTTCTCACACACACCACAATGCACTCACAAACACACCATTATACTCTCCCTCTCACACACACAACAACATACACTTACAAACACACTCACGCACAAATACAATTAATCGTTTTCTTTTTTCTTCTTTGTTATAATTTTTAATTCTTTTTGTTACTTGCCCTATTTGTAACTACATAATGTAAGGGAAGAGCGGAGCCTTCAACTACAGGCATTTCCATGCCTAATTGAAGACTCCTCGACAATCAATTTAAGCCAGCATAATATGTAATAAAGTTAATTTATTTAATTTATTTAAATCGATAGTGTTTCATGTACTGAATCGACCCTCCGCGGGATTAAAACGACCAAAATTTAACGGTGTATACATGAATATTCTTCGTTTATTGCTCTTTATATTATTAGTGAAAACTGCATCAAAATCTGTGCCGTTAGCAATTAGCGAAAAACAGAGAGACGCAGAAAGTGATTTTCTATAATTATATATAAAGTGTAAAATGTATTCTGATCCACGCGTAAGGATGGCGATCTGAGATCAATCAATCGAGTAAAGAATCGATTTTTTAGGATCTCAAACAACGAATATTTTGTAAATCGATATCAGAAACTTGAAATACAGATGCGATTTTTTCCTGCAACAATTTTGTTATTTGAAAACATTGAAAGCACCTATTTTCCTAAAGCTAATTTTATGAGAATGATGTAAACACATCCGATTCGATCAGTCATGAAACACAGGATCTGTAACCTGCATTTCAGGATCGGATCGGTCTTATAGAAATCAATTTATTACTGAATCGATTTATTTAGAGTTTGATTTGAATCGATTTAAATATCGATTATCTTTAGGAAAAACTGACATCTCTACGCTCCAGTTTAACCCATTTAGTCGATAAAACGATTTGGGTCGATAAGGATTTTAAATATATACTTTTTTTCGGAAAAACATCGTAAGAGCGGTTTCGCACTACGTCGATCCGACAGAAACCCGCTTTTAAGCACGCAAATGACAGTTTTCCGCACTAGTGCAGAAAAGTACGCGTGTTCGTCCCCGCCACAATGTTATTATAATGAAATAGTTCTACGGCTACAAAAGTATAGTCCGTAACCATATTCAGATCGTACTCGGATCGGACGTAGTGTGAAACTGCTCTGAGTTAGCTGCAGGCAGGCAGGGTCGAAGCCTGCTGGGGTCATGGGTCAGTTTCTGAAAGGAAGGCCCGGCCCCGGCACGATAGGCAACGATAGAACGGGGTAGGTTTTTAGTCAGTAAGAGTCTCACACTATTTCCCGCTCCGCCCAAGGGCGGGATCTGTCATTGGATGATTTTACCTACCATAAAAAAAAACTTCTGTAAGTGACAGTTAGCGTTTTTTGCAAAAATGGGTTTTCTCTGCTATGATATCATTGTAAAAAATATTATACTTATTATTCATGTAACTAACAACTTGCTATTCACATATTATTCTTTATACAGAAGGGGCCATTCAAGTATTACATAAGCACTACAGGTGGTTGGGGGGGTCTTTGCTTTGCTTATTTTTGATGACTTGGGGGATGGGAGGGTCTAGATGGTGAGCAGACACACATAATTAAGCAGCATACATCTAGGTAACGTCAATGCAGTCTTAGAGTCATAAATTCGTGTGCCGTGGACTAACCACTGTAAATTTGAATTAATAATGTCAAATTTTGAATTAGCTTCCTTTTTTTTCTTTAATTTCAAGTAAGTATTCTTTTTTTCTAGACTTACTACTGCTCATAAATTTAAAACCAAACCAAATCACTGACAAATGCACGTACCTATGTTTACGTAAGCATGGGAGGGTGCGAGTTTTGCACCCCCTTCCCCCTCGTCAGCAAAAGTATGCTGACGAGCAGTCAAGTATGAAGTATGATATTTGCAAAAAATCTGCTTACGTAATACTTGAACGGCCCCAAACAGAAAATACATAAACCATTTTGTGTTAAAAACACAAATTGTACTTACTTCTTTTTTAAAAAGACTCGTAATTCAGTAGCTATCAATATTAGCATTGAAATAAAATTATCAATTGTAATTAGAAAAATGTCTAAAAATCAGTGAAAGCCCAGTGGTAACGGCCCCGACTTACGAGTTGTTGGTCGCGAGATCGAACCTAGCCAGGCACATTACTGTATAATTTATTTCATCGCCTCTGTTCTCAAAACATTGTGAAGGAAAACATTGTGAAGAGCATGGCAAGGCATGATGCTAGAATCAAAAATTCTAAAATATGTGACATATATATAATCCCTCTCCCAGAGAGGATGCCAGAGTCCCAGCAGTGGGAACATTATAAGGCTAAATTTGCTTTATGTATATACTAAAAGTCTAGAACTCATAGGTATAAAAAAAATAGAAAATAATATCCGAAAAAATTAATCACTCCAGGGTTTGTAGCCCAAAACTAAAGAAGAATAATTGAAAGAGTGACCGTGGCTCTAGAACACAAAGGGCAACTGAAGAACACAGGTGCGTTTTAGACAGCAAATTTCTGAAAGGCCCTCTCTTTCCACCCTAGAGAGGGAGCAAAGTTAGGAGGAGGTAAATCATCAAATGATTTCTCAAAAATAAGAAAGAAAGTGGTTATCGAACGACTTCCCAAGTCCCCAACAGTAACGCATCGACTGTGCAAAGCTCTTTATAACGCCTTCAACCACATTCTCAATACGCATACAGCTGAGAATAGTCGGATTTAAAAGGTGACACCATGTGCTGTGCGAGCTCTAGGATTCATTTAAAAAAATATATTTATTTGGTACTATTTATTTGAAATTTCACTGTATAAGTGTGTGTGTATTCCACACAAATATACACTAAATTTTCATAACTCCTTTAGTAATTGGATTATTACTAATAAGCACAAAATTGGGTAAGTAATATATGATATAATTACAAAATCTGTGTTATTTACGAGATATAACAACTGAATCTATAATTTTATTTGACATAACGATCAGTTAGTATAATAAACGGTTGATATAATTTTAATATAACTAATTTTTATAAGCATAACATTCATTGAATATAAAATCGTTAGATATACAACTCAAAAGATATAACACCTATTTAGTCTAATATGATAAATACGCCTCGACTTCGCTCCCGAGACTGCAAATCTAACCTACCCCGGGTTGCCCCAAGTTGGGATGTTAATCATTATGGTATGGTATCAAGATATATTTTAAACGAAAGGCCTAATGAATTTCAATTAAATAAACGAAAAGCAACGAATAGCTTGGCGGCAAGTAGTCATGCAGAATGCAAAAAGGCATGCAGCATGCAAGCCGGCAAGCAGCATGGAAACGGGCATGCAACATGCAGCAAGCATTGTTTCTGTCACGGCTCCGGCGCTGCGGGGTTTGGGTGACCCTACACGAGTTCATCATCGTAGACGGTTTTAACGCTCATTGGATTGCTCATTGCTCTTCAGCTCGCGGACCGCCCTACCCCACCGTGCCTACGTGGGTTTAAATTACACTCTGGGGTTAGGGCAGACAAGACTGTGTGAAGTCGGTTTTGCAGCTATTCGTTTCTGTCACTAATTTTAGTAGCACAACATAGTGACTTTTTATGACACTAATTTAATATTTAAAATGGTACCAAGTAAACGTCTATAATTATATTAGTGACCAAAATTACGTAAAATATTGTTTCGGTTTGGTGAAAATATGACAAATGAAAAAAAGTTCAAAAGAGGCTTCGACCAAAAGCAAATGAATATTTTGTAGGTTGGCGAAATATATTTCGGTAAAATAATCGGGACACATGATACTTCGATGATCTAAAAATGTGTAAAATAATGAATATAACAAAAAAGACGTTGGTCATCATACACCGTTAAATTTTGGTCGTTTTAATCCCGTAGAGGGTCGATTCGGGACATGAAACACTATCGATTAATAAAGATAAAATTAAAAAATAAAGTACTTTTTTCTAAAAATCGAATTAATATACGCATGTACGAAATTAATTTCTTTAAGTAAACGAATCAATGACCTTGCAGGGAGTTGTTGGTCGTTGTGTACTAATTACCTACAATTCATTAGACTCGATCAGCTGACGTTTACTTAAAGAAATCAATTGCGTAAATTATTTCGAGTTTTAAAAAAAAGTACTTAATTTTTCATTTTTATCTTTACTAATCGATAGTGTTTCATGTACCGAATCGATCCTACGCGGGATTAAAACGACCAAAATTTAACGGTGTATATTTAAAACGATATACCTAATGATTTTTATTAAATAAACGTTATATCTAATAACGTGAAATAAGTTTTTAGAATATTTAAATGGTATTTGTTAAGAAATTATATCAACAGTTGATATATCTCAAGTTTCTTATAACTTGTGAACGTTATTGAAATGAAAATTTACTAAATAATTTAAATGATATGACACGCACCCCACAATATGACAACAACTGTTTCGAGAAGAAAAAATATATATATATTCGTAGACTTAGTGATTGGCCTTCATCACAGGAACATAAAAAATAATTATATGGGTGTTCATACTTTAATGAAAGATATAGTATTGTATTGTAACACATTGTATTATGGATTTCATAACTCCCAAAATGACTATTAGGCTCTCCAAAAACCAGTTTTTATAACATGCCCATTGAGCATGTACACAAGATCAGCAGAATATTTGGTCACCCCAGTTTACCATGAATAAATGTATAGACGCGTGGCGCCCACACGGTTCCATCTGAGGCAGTTCCACAGAGCATAATATATTGAAATCGAGTATTGTAAATTATGGATCACTCCAGATTATAATAATGTGCCTGAAATTGGAGATACGACAACTACTTAGATGTTATGCGATTGGATTTGAATGGTTATGAAGTTTCTGGGATCTATTGAACTCTCAGCGGTACTAAGAACTATTCATATATGTGTTACCGGCAATCAGTCAATAATCCAGTATTCTATACAACACCTAAGCAATGTATAGAATATCTAGAACGTGTAATGTATGAAATTTTATTTATTTTATTCTTTGTTTGGGTATAAATTATAAACAATGCCAAATGCGGCGCCGGAAAAGTGTGTAAAAGAGAATAGAACAGAATACAATAAACTTTATTGTACACCAAAATAGTAACAATTCACAGAAACTTAAATGTATGGGTACAATAGCTGTCTTATCGCTGACAGCGATATCTACCAGACAACCTTAGGATGGATTATAAGAACTTAAACTTTTTAATTTCACATCATTTTATTATGTATACTCAGGTCCTATTTCTGCACCCGTGGGTTAAAGTAAAGCTCATAAAGGGTAGTTATAAAAAAAATAACCACGAAGGCTAGCCTTTCAACCTAACCTGTCCGTGTCGAGGTGTCCTAAAATTACATCAATTCCTACCCTGCTCTCGTTTTTTACACACATTGATTTTAAGTAATAGAACATGTTTCATTTACTCGTCATTTTATAGATAGGTCAGTTAACATTGATAAATATTTATTTCTTTATTTTTAAGAAAGCTTACAGACTAATAACAAATATAATATAGACCAAAATCTATTTGTTTTACACATTGCCGGTAGACCAGCAGTATATATATATATATTATAGTACTCCTTACAATCCCTAGGGATTTTATATATTGCCTATATATTTACATTGTATATAATAGAGTCCAGAACTCAGAGTTTAAACTAAGTCTTCCCATTGAAGTCCCTTAGAAAAATTAAAAAATTAAAATTACATGTATCTACACGAATACTACGAATTTTATTAAAATAAAAATAGTAAATAATGTCAATAAACGTCTTTTTTTTTATTTACAGAGCACTTTGGCTGCCCCTCGCGTCTTGTTAAAGAACGTTTCTATCAACGATGTGGTACCACCAAAGCACAATGGCGGGATTACCTCTGCGTAAGTATTCAATAAGGAGTGCATAGCATCAGCCTTATAATGTTCCAACTGCTGGGACTCAGGCCTCCTCTCTAGAGGAGGGGGGATAATTATAAGGAGTGCACTTGATTTAAATTGACTCTAATTTTTTTTTTAATATTTTTCGATGATTGACTAACTTCTGATATTATTTATTATATATTTTTTAATAATTTATTTACTAACTATGCCTCACACTAGGCATTTCTCCTGTATTTTGGGTGTTTATGTATGCATTTATTTCTGATGCAAAGCTGGGCGGAATGGAGAGGAACGGACCGTCAATTGGCCAATCACAATGCTCAAAATCTCTACTCCGGATCAGTGGAAACAGTGTAAGCGAAGCGGTATGCTTTGCCGTAACATGCCTTGGGTGACAACATGAGGGGCCCGACTTAAAAGATACAATCCGCAGGGCAGTTTTCTGGCGAACAGTCGGGCATAAGCGACCCCACGGATCCGATCTCCCGGGAGAATTCTGGTTCCTTATCTGGGGCTTGCCTTTATTGGCCGACGGTAGTGAACACTGACGAGGAACAGAGCTCCCACCTCTCTGTTACCTTTATTGGCTGGCTTATGTGGAGATTCACAAGAGCAGACGTGCTCGGGAGAAGGATGTGTAATCCAGCAAGGATCTAGAGGGGATCTTGACCGTACTTCCGGGATTGTCTGGATAACAGTGGTATACCTCTCCACTCCTCAAGCACTTCAGGATATACTGCTTTCTTGTTGTTACGTCACTTCGAGCTAGCGACCGTTTTTGAGGACCCATTTATTTTGCGTGCAAGACGCCCCCTGCCTTTTATCGATGAATAATAACATTGTTTAGGTACGGGCCAAAGTCTTAACATAGTTCTTGGTAACCAGTCCACTTAAGACTTCAAAAACCATAGCCCTTTTGTCATTGTTTTGTTTTTCACCAACAAGGTATTGTCCTTGGGTGCACTATCATAGCGTGTACAGGGATAATCATCAGTTGGTATCACGTTCCATTAAGTTTCCAAATGAGAGGCCCTTTGGACACTTAGTGGAGCGAGATGGCTACGGGCCCTCGTACGCCTTCCAAAGGTCCAGGAACTCAAGGTCCTGAGATAAGTAAGTGTATGGCAAATAATATTAATACGTATTCCGCAACTATCAAACAACGCCATCTAGTCTCAAACTAAGCAGAGCTTGTGCTATGAATACTAGACAGCTAATAAATATACTTATATATTTCTAAATACATACATATTATAGATAAATTACATACACACAGAACAAATGATCGTGCTCATCACACAAACATTAAAATTTGTCCTGGGTTTAGCAGTCAGGGCCACTAACCACTTAACCAACAGGTCAATCAGATGAGGCCGATGTTTCTTAGCTGACTACCATAAGAAGAAAAACCGAAACAAACTCAGGGGTCAAAGTTTCTTTTATATTCCTTACCATGATTGATCGAAGGTCCATTTTCGATCGTACATATTTGATCGAAGGTCCATACAGTAAATATATAATGGTCAAATCACATGAGAACCATGCAGATTTGTCTAAGATGGTCTTTTGAAGAGAGAACCATACAGATGTGAGTGGAGCTGTCCAGTCAGTGCAAGCATTTATCAGTATTCGCCAAACCTAATAAAAGAAAAGCTCAACTCAGGACTACTAGATAAATAAGTGGATATTCCATTCGCGTTCATGTTAGATATTTATACAAATATTTCTTTATTGTCTGTTCAACCGATTTTTACTTTTATTCCGTTGGTATTGTAACCACTTTTTTGCTTCTAATGCCATCCTTAAGCCTGCAGAACAGAAATCAAAATCGGTTGAATGAGCAGCAAAAAATTTGTTTAAATGTTTAACAATAACGTGAATGAAGTAGGTATAACGTAAGTAGGATCTTGGTGCGTCTGAAGTTAGGCTCTGCAAACTTTAGCGCTTGTGCACTCATAAAAAAAAAAAAATGGTTTTAAAAAATAAATGCCAATAGCAGTTGTTATTGCTGTTAACAACAGTTATTGGCATTTATTTTTATAAATCATTTATTTGGCGCGTATTTTGAGCGCTAAAGTTTGCAGAACCTGACTTCAGGCGCGCCAAGATCCGGAGGCCGTACTGTACGTTTGACTATCACTTCAAATTGTTTATTCAGAAATCGGGGTGTCTCAATTGATTCTTTTAAGACTTGTGATTTTTGTGCTTTCAGTCATTGGACCGATCAAGCTTCATATATCAATGATGGCGGAGACACACCCCCTTACGTTTTGACAGCGCTGCAGGTCACTAATGATCTGGCCAATCAGGGAAACAAGATTAGCCAGGCTCTCGCCCTGGCCCAAACTATCGGTGTGCTCGGCCCACTCGCAACAGGCATCCCTGGAGATGCCTGTGCACCTGCGGAAGTAAGTAATAGGTCATGAAGACATCATTATTAACTATTTTTAGACTTCCGTACCGTAAAAAAAACCTCAGAAGGCTTAAGGCGAATTTAGACGGTGCGAATTTCTCGTCTCGAACATACAATTCTCGCCAGAGTGGACGAGCGAAAGGACTGATGTCTTGATGACTTACCTCTCGCTCGTCCACTCTGACGAGAAAGGTTTGGTTCGAGAAACTGGCACTGTCAATAGGCCTTTAAAGTCACCCAGAAACACTGGAGGGCTAGAAGTTTCCTTTCGTGGTCGCATCAGGAATGAAGTTATCCACAGGTGAACCAGGGTTACCGACATAGCCCAAATAAACGTTAAACTTAAATTCGATGAACAGGGCACGTTGATCACAGAACAGTTGGGCAACAAGGTCGAAAGATTCTGGAGTATCAGCCACGTACCAGAAGACTCAGCGTTTGAAAGCTTCCCACAAAGTGTCTGAAGTCACGGGAATCGAATGGATGTGAAACGGGTCGTCGGGAGGACGGGTCGTTATGATGAAACTTGGGGGAGGCCTATCTCCAACAGTAGACGTCTATAGGCTGAAAAGATGTCGGTACCGCAAAAACAGTCACTCAGTTGTCAGTCAATAAAGACCGTTTTTCTCTGGAACGCGTAATGGTATCAATTTGATATGAATATCAGAAACTCTGGTCTGATATTCTTACCAAATTGATACCATTACCATCTCCTTGGAGCTGTAAAACAATCAAACTTCGTTTGAGAGTTCGAATGAGGCCGGTACAGATGATAGTCATTATTTCAGCCGAAAGACAGAGACCACTATTTGGGCTTAGGCTTCCCCCAAGCCTCCCCTTGATGACCGATCCTGAGCGTCTCGCATCAATTGGAGTCCTGTGACCCTCAGCAGGTCATTGGTCCACCTCCAACGCTGCATCTTCGCCGCTCCAGAATCTTTCGCCCCCATTATTATTTCCTAAGTCTATTAACCTTTCTCTCCCCAGTTGATCAATGACTACGTGAAGTACAGCCAGTCTGGCAACAAATTGGGCGTTTGTACTGCCGTTCGCAAGTTCGTCCAGACTCTGACGTCCGTCATCGACACTATCGTCCAACTCACTACCAACCCTCAGTCACTCCGTTACGCAGTAAGTACGAGTATCATTTATTTGCTTTCTGACTTCGGCAAATTTTGTTCTACCGTATAAACCATCAAAGAAAAAAATGGGTGTGGAGTAGGAGGGTAAAAAATAGTTTGGGGGTAGTGGGACAGAGAGTAAAGTCCCACTTACCTCCGTTGAAAAGGGAGGATCCTCCGACCAGACAGGTGTTATATCTGGTGAGCTAGTGCCCGATAGATGAATTCGGGTTTGTTCTATATGTTCCAATCGCTCCGCGAATCTTACTTGCGCGATGCAGGATTAGTTCATTTGTGACGACATAGATGTCGCTACAATAGCAGACCAGACTTACATTACACAAACAAAACATTCCATAAAAATCAATTGACCGTTTCTCTTTTTTTGACTTTATCGACACGATTTTTATAAAATCAAAATTTGCTTTAATATTTAGTTGGAAAATATATTAGCAAGCTAACTAAAAGAACTATGTTCAAAAATATATGAAGCACAGCTCTTCAACCAACAGAGACAAAATCAATTTAAATAGACTTGTATTACAATAAATATAAAGATCCTCATTTTTGTGAAGAATCCATGGGGTTATTTTGCTCTAAATTTTTTTGTCTTACCATAAATAAACTTATTATTCTGCAAAGTGTTCTTAAGGCATTGTAGTTTTTGTTGTTTAAATCTACGACATAACGACACGGAAATATTTGAAAGTTGGTAAAGCTGATTTTTTAAAAGGGGCTGGCAATAACAAAAATCTTGAATAGTAACAATATTTCTTTTTTCTTTTAATAAAATCTCTATTGCGGGGCTGCGACGTCGACACAGACCCCGGCCAGTACCTACAAAAAACTCAGTGATTCCAACCGGCTCTTAAGTTATAATAACTACATTAAATAAAATCAACATCGTGGCAACGAACGCCCAATATTGTATCACATAGTTTTGTGCAAACAACCACCTGGCTGATGGCTACCAAACGCAATGCATACGTAATCGAATGACCTCCATTAATCATAACGTGGGCCATCCATCACCACGCCAGTCACACTACCTGTCCATCCTCTAAACAATTGCGATCACTTCGAGTATTGTTTATATTGATATAAATGAGTTTTCTCTCACGTTTCGATGTTTGATTAATCGATGTAGACAAAACTTCTCATCTGAAATATTGCTTGTGTCGATCAATTTAGGTGAAGATGCGAATCATTTGTATGATTTGTAAGAAATTAATGTTACAGACCACAAACACAATACGGAATACGCATGTAAGAAAAAATTGTTAACTATACAGATTATTAATATACACCGTTAAATTTTAGTCGTTTTAATCCCGTGGAGAGTCGATTCGATACATGAAACACTATCGATTTGTAAAGATAAACATGAAAAATAAAGTAAGTACTTTTTTTTAAACTCGAATTAATTTACGTTTCCTCCTCGAGCACCCGTTGCCTTTCGATAAATCCCTCACGAAACGCTTTTCCTCCGTACTTTCACTCCGTACTTGCACAAAATGGTAAAGCCGCTTCAAGGAAACGTACTTGGTCTGTTTCCATATTGTTTTACCAGAACTAAAAAGTATTTAATTTAGATAGTAAATAAAAAAATTGAATGCATATTCCATATTGTATTATTTAAATATAAAGGAAACTTTTCCAGTTTAATTCAATGTCTATAATCTATAATATCTAGAATGTATCATTCCATATTTTTTGATATCCTTGGTAGTTTTCTCCTACTCTTGAACTACCGTTCAAATTATGTATTTCACACGTATTTTGCACAGTTTTCTTGAATCATTATATGTGCATTGGCGTAAATAATATATCTAGTTCTGTTTTTAAGATTAAAATTCGAATTAATAGACAAAAAAAAAATAAGTATACCTACCCATATGTTTCGATTACAGTACTGAGGGCCTAACTGTGCGAACTTGTTTTACGTTTGATTTATTGATTTATTTTAAAAACATTTTATAGTGTATATGAATATTAAGGCTTACAAACTAGGAACACAAGTAGTAGAAACCAATGATAATATTACAATGCTTAAAACTGAATTACATTTCAAATAAAAATAAAATTAAAAAAAAAATTTTGATGTCAAAAAAAATTAAGAAAACCACTACCATTAATAAAACTTAATATATAAAAAAAAATAGTGAAAATAAACAAGGTAATTTAATTTCAAGAGATTAGAATTGTTACCATTAATAATGTCAATAAATAATAATAACAATGTCAATCATTAAAAATAAAATTTACCAACAACGTCAATAAATAAAAATAAAATTTACTAACAATGTCAGCAAACAAAAATAAAACAAACAATGTTAATACCCAAAAAATACTAGTATAGATAATTACAATACAACGACAATACAACGTTGACACGATCGACACGTTTATGACGTTCAGCGCTTTGATTGGCCCACTCCAAGCTCTTAACCAATCAAAACGCTAAACGTTGTCTGGTAGAAATTGCCCTGTGCAATAAGACCGCCTATTGTGCACTTATTTTTTTATAAATGTTTGTCCTATAATAAGTTAAGGTGTGGAATAAAGAAATAAATAAATAAACGCTAACCGCCTTATTCCAAAAAGCGATCTAAAATAGTTCCGGGACTAATACTAGTTTTAATTGGCATTAAACCTAATAATAGTTCTGGAAATACATTTAGATCGCTTTTAATTGATATTAAATTTAGTAATAATCCCGAAAACTACATTTAGATAGCATTTAATCGGGATTAAACCTAGTAATAGTCCCAGAACTATTTTAGATCGCGTTTTGGAATAAGGCGGTAGACGTTTTGATCGCGTTTATGTAAAACAATTCACTCTCAGCGTTGATAAACTTTTCCTAGACCGGTCTCCTTGGGAACTGCAACGGAGCAGGCAGGACCTACCAATTCGAAGCAGCTTGGGACTATATCCTCGCCAACGCTCCTAAATCTTCAGCTGGGTAAGTTGATGGCAATCAATATGATAAACCAGGGCCTCAAGTCTGTCAGAAAAGTCTATCATTGATTTCATAATTGTTGATTTTGACAAGTTTGGTAATCTACTAATATAATGGCGACTCCAATAATCAACCACCGACACTCCATTGAGAGAAATGGCATAGAATGGTAATCTCGTACTTACCTACATAATGAACAATGAATGTCTGCCTTACATCATAACAAAAACTAAACACTAATACAATAACAACAACAAAACACTCAAAACGCCGGCCGGCAGTCGCTCTTAATAAACAGTTAGCAGTAATGTCACTTTGACTTTGACAGCTAAAAAATCACAGACCGACCAATGATCGGATTTGCAGATTACGAACTTTTAGCAAAATGACTATGGAATCGTGTTGGAATGACGAATTTATAAAAATAGCAGACTTGAGCCCCAGGTAAAAAGAAAAAATAGGTGTTTTGCAATAATATGTAATGTTTAAAAAAGATACATAAGCTTAATAATTCGCTTTACTTAACACTCCCAATAATATAGCCCGAATTTTATTTCTCAAAATTTAGTTTTACAGTTCACTTAAAATGAGATACAAAGTGCTTATATGTATCATAATATTCGTATAATACGCGACAAATAAGTTGAACCATTTGTGTGGTTAAGCGCAGCTTCCACTTTGATTGAGACCCGAAAATCGGTTAGTGCGCATTCAAGATGATCGTTCAACTTGTGTAACGAGGATAATAACCGGAAAATCGGTTATAATAAATCATAATCCTCGTCTCATAAGTAACCATAGCAAATGGTTCAACTTTTCTGCCGCGTACAATATCTGGTATGTTGGTGACGTTATAGAATTTTTTAATTTAGTTTTATACGTATAATATTTTTAGTAATAGTTTCCCATAAACCGGGGGTAATCCTCGCATAACGCATACAGTGATAATATATTCTTCATATAGATAACTTAATTTAAGAGGCCTCTTTGAGTTCCTTCCAAAGGCCTTTTTTTTGTGGTGGTTAAAATCATCCAATGACATCTCCCGCCCTTGGGCGGAGCGGGAGATAGTGTCAGACTCTTACTGACTAAAAACCCACCCCGTTCCTTCGTGGCCTTAGATACCAGGGCCGGGCTTTCCTTTCGGAAGCAAACCCTTGGCCCCAGTAGGCTTCGACCCGGCCTGCCTGCAGCTAGCAGGCTGGGTCTCTACAGTTTGCTGACAACTCCTTGAGGCGCGCGGGAACAGTGCGCGCCGTTGACGACCTGGGCTTGGTCCGGATGGTTACCGGACGGTCGGACAGCGAGCTACCCATAGCTCGCCGTCCGCAAGCCCGCTTAGCGGGACTCTAGGGTTTACAAAAAAACCAGCAGGCATGCAGCAAGCAAGCAGACAAGCAGCAAGCAAGCAGGCAAGCAGCAAGCAAGCAGGCATGCAGCAAGCAAGCAGACAAGCAGCAAGCAAGCAGGCATGCAACATTCAACAAGCATTGTTTCTCCGATCACGGAGCAGTTCTAGAGAGGAATAAAAATTCATTACTGCCTGCTAAAAGTTTTTTATAGAAAACAACACCTTTCGGTACATTTAAAGGCGAGCCAAGTCGTCCTTTTCGAATAGATGGGATGAAAAAGTAATTTGAAAATTTGTAGGAATGCTCAATTTTTGTTCACCGATATCGTCGCCGCAACTAGTGGTACTTGACTACACTATATCAAACGAGAGATTTGGTTTTCTAATACAATGATGTGTGCTTCCAGACTTGTCAACGAGCAATACTGCTCAGCCAAGCGTCTCTACAACGCTTTCTCCTCTCGCAGCAATAATGTAGGAGCCTACATCACTGCAGTTTCTCTGCCAGAAATGAACCGCGTCTTCATAGAGGGCATTCATCAAGTTTCTAAAGTAAGTATACATAGATACATAATAAAGTATTACTCGCCAAGGGCGTCGCCTAGAAAATACAGATTGATTTATTTTATCTAATCTGCCACATTCATAACATTTACTAACCACTTGTAAACTTGTAATTTATAAAAACTCTAGTAATTAAAAGAAACGTTTGAACAAGTAAAACGCGCCGTCAAGGGGGCCACTTTGGTTTTGGTGGCTTTGACATTTCACTGGCCGGAATTAAGGAAAGTGGGACAGGTAATATGAAGCCACGCTATTCGTTTGGTGTTACGAACTCAGCACTTTCAGTGCTACATTTAGTACTATTATGGTAAGAATTTTGATGGCGACTGCAGTTGCCTTGGACATTTTAGTGGGTGTTCCACCAACTTTAGCACTAAAATGTTGAAGTTGTCTCTCGACTGTAACTACAATTCATACTTTTGCCTTTCTCTATACTTCCAGTAGTCCCCCCCTTGATCATCGGCTAGCGACGCCCTTGTTAGCTTTAAACCGCGGCTTCGCTCCCGTCAACTAACTCCTACTACTGTTTACCTATCCTGCAGTTTTTCTGCCAGAAATCAATTTCGTCTTCACAGAAGCCCTTCATCCAGTTGCTAAAGATTTTTCCGAGTATAACTACCCTGATATCTTTGTATCCCGTCTCGTGAATAAGTATATATTTAATTATTTACTACCCATATCATTGCGAAGGCGTTGGAAGGCCTTCCACGAGGTGAAATACATATAGAGATAATTATGTATTATTTATCATTATTATGAGCTTACACTGCTCTCAAAAACGGTGAAGGAAAACATCGTGAGGAAACTAGCATGTCGTAGAACCAAAAATTTGAAGACACGTGACATCCACTAATCCGCACTGGGCCCGCGTGATAAATTGCGGCCCATTCCCTCTCCTAGAGAGGAGGTCTGAGTCCCAGCAGTGGGAACATTATAAGGCTGATGCAATGCAATGGGCTTCACACACTTATTGGGACACATCCCACTTCAGGGCAAAGGCCTCCCTCCCTTCCATTCTTCAACTCTTTTTTGTCCTTAGCCACTTTGACCAATCCATCTCCTTCACGCCATCTTCTCCTGGCCCTACCGCGTCGCCGGCCCCTGCTGTTTGTGTTTTGGAACGAAGTATACTGTTCCTTATGCTGCCTGTTATTTTGGCCCTGAAAATACTTTGTTCCATTGCTAGGAGGAGTTAGATAACTCTTTAATAACAGAGGTATAATAGCCCAGTGGTGGTAACATTACATAGGCAGGGTAGGCACATTTTTTTTTAAATTTAATATAAACTAGTGCTTGACTGCGATCCCATCCGATGGTAAGCAGTGATGCAATCGTTGAGGGTGAGACACACTGGTTTATTAAGAGCCTATTCGCTCTAGCCCTGAAGACAACCAAATTATAATCGGATGGAAGTACCGTAGCAGACAAGCTGTTCCACTCCTGCGATATACCCGGTATAAACGACGAAGCGAAACGCTTAGTCCGGACCATAGAGGTTTCAACAACGTAAACGCTTTACTTTGTATACTTTATTTTATCACCACTGCTCTCAAAACGGTGAAGGAAAACATCGTGAGGTAACGGCACGCCTAGAACCAAACATTTGAAGACTTGACATGTGATATTCACCAACTCCCGCTGGGCCTGCGTCTCTTCTCCAAGAGAGTACCCCTGCATCCCGCTACAAATTCTCTGACAAAGTGTATTTACATATTTTATATTCAATTTTTCTTTTTCAGTTCGTATCTGCCATCACTACTGGCAGCATACACGCAGCTGCTTCTGCCGCTAAAAAGGCAATAGTACAAGCCGCCCAAAACTGTTAAAAAACTAAACAATATATATAACGATATATAATATATATAATCGGTTTACTATACACAAACAAATAACCAAAACCGTCTATACTCGTATGGTAACAATATATATCTGCAAATCAAATTAACTCTGTGCAATATATGACAACTTATATAATATAATGAACTTTATAGGTACATAATTTTTAATATATGTTGATACTCTACAAAGGACTTGGCTTTTATTTTCAAGGATAACGATATTTTAATAAAGATGCAAGATGATTTTATTTTATTTTTTCTAATAAAGATGTATCCAATTTATTACTGTTTTATTTCGTTTGTGTTTCCTTTGCTGTGGTTGAATAAGGAAAATGTCGTCAAAAAAGTTGAATGTATGATTGTGAACGACAAAGAACTATTGAATAAGATGACATATTGAACCAAATTTATTGCGTATCTTAATTCCGCCAAGCCAGTTCCATCTTCAGACGAACAGACGTATCAGACGATTCGCTACCGGCACATGGTTTTTTTTATGGTAGGTAAAATCATCCAATGACAAGAGTAGGTAAAATCATCAGATCAAAACAGTTCTTCTATGGGACCAATTCGGGAGTATGGTCTTTCAATCAAAACAAACATTTTCAAAATCGGTCCACAATTGGCCGAGATATCGGTGAACATACGTAAAAAAAATACATACAGCGGAACATAGAATCCTGCTTTTCGAAGTCGGTTTTAATAATAAATAAGCTCCAATGTTGCTGGAGGAGCCATCGACGGAGCCTTCAGGTTGTTTAAAAAAAGTAACCGAACCTAACCCAAACTCCTAGTTAGGGTGCCCCATATCCCGAAGTGACTAAATTGTGGCAATCGCTTTCATATATAGTCAGGGGTCAAAAGTGCAGTTGCACTCTACCGATAATAAAGGGTCTAGAATTTTTTTAAAGAACAGGATTAATGAATCATCAATCATTTCATTTGTACATAGAACCTAAAGAATTAAATAAACCAGTTGTGGCCCAGTGGCCCTCTTTTAGAAAAAGAAATTTTATACACTTTAGCATTAGTAGAGTGCAACTGCACTTTTGACCCCTGACCGTACGTAAGTACTAATATGTGTCACATTCCGATGGCGGCTATGCGGGTTGTAGTAAATATATTTTAAAGTCAGGTTGGATAATTTGATTACATTAAAGCTATTTGAAACTGTCATCGGTATTAATATTACATCCTATTTCAGGGAAACAAGATTTGATGAGCATTTATCCATTTTGGTGGTCAAAAAGAATTTAAATACAACACGTACAAATTATTGTGATGAGTGTATATTTATTTTGTAATTTAAAACGTTGTCCTTTGGGCACCTCGGCATAGAGTGAGTTTATTTTATTTGAAGTTTATATATTTTACTTGGTACATAGTGTTAGGATCAAAAAAATGTTTTGGTGAGCATTTAAATTGTACCCATTCAAAAGTGCTTAGTCGAGGCGCGCCGCTCGGGCTCCCGTCGCTGGTAGCTGCGCCCTGCGGTATTTTGCTACGTAATAAACGAGCGCTCGCAGCGCGGTTGTACGTTGATACAAAAGAATTCTTAGATAAATAGGTAAACATATAACCCACACTATTGTCCACGGCTTAATCAATTACATTAAATAACGGAAACGAATTTTAAAAATTATTTTGGTAAGATAAAACTCGTGCCCCCGGCGTTGGTCTCAATGTGTGTGAATATTTTTTTACTATCAACAGCTTAATAATAAAAACTACTTCTTCACTATGATCCCACCTGATGGTAAGTAGTGATGCAATCGTTGATTGTGAGGCGCACTAGTTTATTAGGAACCTATTCACTCTAGCCTTGAAGACATCTAATTTATAATCGGACGGGAAGACCGCAGCACGCAATTTTATAAATAAAAAAAGCATGCATATTTTCTATTCTTATAACATTTTACTTTGCTATTAATAACATAAAAGCGTAGTATTATTATTATCGGTATGACTACTGACCAAATTATAGTCATAACTAATTATTACATTTATTATCCTATTGGCTTGAGGAAACACAGTATATCCACACATTATTTTGATGTTATTTGTAGAACATAATGTCAGTTTTGTCCTCATACAGTCGAATGTCACCAGATATTACAGTAGTGTTTATAATTTAATCTAATGTAAAAGTGTAACAAAATGATTTTTATATTGTTCTTCTGTTTAAAACTGTCAATTTTACGTTTTTGTGTATCGGATCCTGGATATGAGTGTAAACTAGGTAATTATTTTAATATTTTGCACCAAAACTACAGACCTAGGGGCTTGCTCTTGAGTTTAATTCCGATCGGTCGGCATTGGAATTGTGACGTTTCGTACTCTTGAATTCGATACTAGCGCCAAATTGGTTTAAAATTGCTTGACCACACGCCAAGCACTGTAAGCACAATCCCGATTTTACTTAGTTTCCCAAAAAGATCCCGCAATTTAGTCCTATCATAGAATTCAAGAGTACCTAACGTCACAATTCCAATGTCGACCGATCAAAATTAAACTCGAAAGTAAGCCCCCAGTAAGGCTTTCTGTCCGCGGATGCGTCTCCATAGACGCGTATTCATCATTATACGCTCGGTATACGCCTGCGTGAAGCGACAACATACAAAACTATGAAGCTCCGTCGTCGAAGAGGCAACGATACGCCTGCATGACGCTGCCGTGCTGCCACATCGTCTAATAAAGAGTTCCGTAGTTTCTTATGTGAACTTCACGCAGGCGTTCACCAAGTTTGTAATCACGAAAAACAAAAAAAAATACACAGTTTAAAATTCTGCCCAGAGGCAAGTCGAATATGGCGTGCCACAAGGTAGTGTACTAGGGCCGTTCTTCTTTCCTAGTTTACGTTAATGTCCTACCAACTGTTATAGATATAATAATATAATATTCCACAACTATCACACAACGCCGTCTAGTCCCAAGTCAAGCAGAGCCGTGTTATGAGTACTAGACAACTGATAAACATACTTATATACTTCTAAATACATAAATATTATAAATTACACCCAAACACAGAACAAATGATCGTGCTCATCTCACAAACTTTTTACTGGGTGGGAATCGAATCCACGACCTCCAGTAAAGCGATCAGGGCTACTAACTACTAGACCAACAGGCCAGTCAAACTGTAACTGTTCTGGTAATATTCAAGTTAATTTGTATTATATTCGTTAAGGTACTATTTACCTTTTTTGTAATTTTATTAGTAATTTTTATTTTCTATGTGCATTAATATTATATATTTTCTTAGAGCACTATGATCATTTTGCATAACAAACAAGTGTTTTTTTAATTATATTCTTAAGCTCGCGTTTGAACATGAGCGTGTTAAAACCTCTACGGTCCAGACTAAGCGTTTCACCTCGTCGTTTATACCGCGTACATCGAACGACTGGAACAATTTGCCTGCTTCGGTCTTCCCGTCCGATTATAATTTAGATGTCTTCAAGGCTAGAGTGAATAGACTCTTAAATGTACGTTTAGACTAAAACACTTTATACGGTACACTCAGTGTATACATCGAGTGTCTCTGTAAGAACACGAGTGCGCAATTAGAGACACTCGTGTTCATACAGACGCTAGATGTATACACTGAATGTACAGTGTATGGTGTCGTAGTCTAATAGTACCTTAATAAACTTGTGCGCCTCACCATCAACGATTGCGTCTCTGCTTACCATCAGGTTTTTATGGTAGGTAAAATCATCAAATGACAAATCCCGCCCGTGGGGCGGGAGATAGTGTCAGACTCTTACTGATTAAAAACCTACCCTGTTCCATTCATTGCCTTCGATCCAGGGCCCCGGGGTACATTTTCATCTAACCCTTGGCCCGCTTACCATCAGGTGGGACCGCAGCAAGCAATGGTTTATATTAATAAAAAAAAGAACACTATGAAAGAATAAAAAGAAGGTCGACGGTTTAATTTTACCAAATGAGAAAGTATATTCGACACCTATAACAAAAATGCATTTTTTCACATTTTTGTATGTCTGTTTGTTCCGGCTAATCTCCGAAACGGCTGGGCTGATTTCTATGGGATTTTCATGGGTAGATAGCTGATGTTATAAGTAGTAACTTAAGTTATTTTTATTTTAGAAAAAATATTAGAATCGCGCGCAAAAGGTAACTTTTTGAAATTGAGATCAAATGGTGTTATGCTGTTTGACGCGGACAAAGTCGCAGGCACCAGTTAGTTCTAAACTATATATTTATAATAGAAGATAATTATATCAAAATGAAGTATTATCATTATTATAACATTATTTATTTATTTCAGCAAGTAATCCGGTGATTTTCTTAATTGAAGATGAATCATCTGATGGGAACACAAATGACTTTCAACAGGAATTAAACTCCAAATTTTCTTCGCTTTGTGGAGATTATTACAATATTACTAAAGGCTCTCTTGAACTATCAAAACATTATGAGTAAGCGGTTAAACTATAATTATTTCAAATTAACCAATATATCTGAAATAGATTTTATCAGTTGCAGTTTTAGGCTGAGCGCATACTTGCGTCACGACTAGGGTTGCCAACTGTACTTATAATATATAGTATTGTACTAAAAAAAATATATATATAGTGCGCAAAATATATAGACGAAAAGTACTATATTTTCAACATTTGACCGATGCGGTAGCGTGTAACCTAACTTATCTATCTTACTGCGTTTTGAACTTGTCTAAGTCAAACGAATGTTTGGTCATTGGTCTCCTAAAATAAAAATAAGTTTATTTTCAGACTACATTTGTCCATAGTATTGTTAGTATTGGTAACTTTTATTTTAGAATTTAAATAGTTAAAAAATTTCAAGAAGTGCAAACAAATATATTTAAAAAAAAAATCTAAATAACAAATAATATCTTTGTCAATTTTTTGCTTTTTCTATAAAATACTACATTTTTTTTATGTATAATACATATATATATTATATAGGAAAATATAGTACTATATTGTCCTTATTTTTTGAAAAATACTATATTTCTACGAAGAAATGTTGGCAACCCTAGTCACGACAGTCTTAAGACAGACTATTGCTTTACAAAATATACGAAGACGCACACACTTCAGACAAAACGTCACATAGACAAAATTGTCTATTATCAATAAAAATGAACAGCGACAAGTCTGTCTAACAACTGTCGATTTCCCTTTTGTACCTATAAATGCGGGCGCGCACATCAACGACAAAAGCTGGCTAATGACGTAGGAGGTACGTCATTAGACTCTATCTAGTAATCTCGTCCGAGTGTTAAAAGAGTAAACACGTCGCATCATGTTTACAGGCGAATCCGTAAATAAATTAATACAACAGTGTCCAATTTGGTACTGAAAAGGAATTGACGCATGCGGTGTGCGCCGCGTCGTCGTATTAGACGAAACTAAGGAAACAACATACTCAATACTTTTCTCCGATACCAAGTACTTTTAGCATCGATATTTGAAAATGTAGGTATCGGTCAAAAGTAACTCATATTACTATGCTAATGTTAAATCGCGCAATTGTTGTTTCGCCGGCGTTCGCCTGGGGATTGATTGATAGTAATGATAGATTATTAGAATTTATGAACAAAGACTGTTTTTGATCTACAATAACAGACTTTTTGAACTTATCCATAAAGAATACCAATACTTGTTACGGTTTTTACTCAACAATTTCCAGAAACTATGCGATACGAGTAAGTCTCGATACTTTTTAATTGATATTGAGTAAGTATCGATACTTTTTAATTGATATTGAGTAAGAATCGATACTTTTTAATTGATATTGAATAAGTATCGATACTTTTTACTTGATATTGAGTAAGTATTAATGCCGCAATGGTATCGTATCATTAGTAGACAAAACATTTTCGTTTTAGGTGTGCGGTGTGTCGTAGACAAAGCAGTTTCGTTTTAGGTTTGAGGCAAACTTGTCTATGTTAGACAAGTCTGTCTTAAAACTGTCATGACTCAAGTCTTGCCAGTTTCAGCTGTGGTGGCCCAGTGGTAACAATCCCGACTTACGCGTTGTAGGTCGCGAGTTCAAACCCAGCCAGGCACAATACTTTGTATAATTTACTTGTATCACCACTGCTTTCAAAATGGTAAAGGAAAACTTCGTTAGGAAACCGGCATATCTTACCAAAAATTGTAGGATATGTGACATCCACCAATCCGCACTGGGTCTGCGTCGTGCTTTGCGGGTCAATCCCTCCTATAAAGAGGAGGCCTGAGTCCCAGCAGTGGGAACATTATGTATGTAGTAGTAAGAAACTTTATCAACGAATATGCAATAATCTTATCAACTAAATCATAATGAGACATTTTATTTGCAGATACGTTATCCAATTTGCGGTTAAGGATTATTATGATGGAAAACCGCTACAGAACTTTGTATACGCCGGTAACATAAGCAAAACAGATGATGCTGTATGCAAAAAAACAGACAAAGTTAAACCTAAATTCGACTGTAACGAAATAGCAAACCTTGTGAGCCAACCATTAAAAGAATTGAACAATGAAAATATTTACGATATTGTACAGAGTATGAATTTAATAAAACTTGATAGCCAATCGGCAATAGAATATGATGATGATGACAAAGACAATAATTTGAACATAATACACAGAGAAAGCTGTATGGCTTATTATAAAAATACATCAGACCTAACAATAGTACTCTTTTGTTACAAGAGTGCCGATGCCTCCTCGGTAAAACACGTCAACATACAACCCTTAACATTGATACAAATACCGAATGATGAATGCCAAAATTTCTTAAATGACACATTATGGAGTGGTCCGCCGGTTGATTTGGATCGTCTTCTAGCTATTTTGGCCCCTGAACCAGTTGTATTACCCTTCGAATATCATCATCCAACAATATTCTATGAAGCTCCGTATATGTTTTCGGAAACTAAGACTGCTTTTCCGAATTCCATGAACCTAGTGCCGTGGCGACTGCTGAAGTATGGGTTTCTAAAGTTTATTCAAAAAAATGGCTGGCAAAGAGTGGCGATTGTGACCGATAATTCAGAATATAGCATAGACTTTGAAGATGAACTTACTACGCTATTTAGTGAAGAAGGGCTGGTGTACACTGTGATTCGGTGTGAGGATGCTAAATGTGATATGGGACTGGTAAATTTTCAACCTTCGTCTTACAACCCCTCCCTGCAAACGCGACGGTAGACTGCAGACGTCTACGGATACACAATATAAATTTATAGATGTCACCGAAAATTGTAAAAGCTGTAACATTTTGGCACATCCAGTCAGTGCTTGAAATTGTCCTACTCGCTCTGAAACGCATGCCTGCTCTCGCGCTCATACTCTCGGCTGAATAATTCTTGTGTTTAGGGGATGTTTGGTCACTACAATTCGTCTGACTACTGAAATATAACTTTACAATAGTTACTTTACTAAAATATTTTTTTTTTTTTTTTAATCAGACATTTAAAATAGGTAAAGTTCATTTATTTTTTGTGGAGCTTGAAAGCGTCTGACAGAAGTTTTGGTCCATGAAAGTGTCTGACACTTATGATACTACTTTAGAATAATATTCTACAAAACTTGTATTAAAATCAGACATACAAATTTAACTCTTATTTTAGTTCCCTTTCTCACCTGGTACCTGCCCAGGCCCTCCAAAGGGGGCCTCCACAAGTACACAGGTATTCAAAGCACGTGAAACGCTACTGGGAACCTAAGGTTTCATCCATGTGAAAATAAGTTATGACAGACAGCTCTGGGATCTTAGTCTATACTTCAACACCAGTATTTGGCCAGTTTTCAGACAAAGCCTAAATTAATTAACATGTCTACTGAATTCAAAAATATAAAGAACTGATTTTATATACACTTTCAGGTAATTCAAAAACTACGCAGCGTTGAAGCGAACATAGTTGTTGCAAACGTCGAAGAGAACAATGCTAAAAACTTGTTACAATCTTCCCTTAGAGTCGAATGGCTCTTGCGGGACATGACCGGGAAATACACACAGGTACACAGGTACACTTAGCACACAAGTTGAACCATCATGGCGGTTCTTGGACCTTGAATGCGTAGTGACCGATTTTCGGGTCTCAATCGAAGGGCTCGCGTAACCGCAGCAACGGCGGCCATTTTAGTTCAACTCCTTTGCCACGTACTATAACAGATTTACGGGTTTGAATCGAAGCCGGGCTGCGTGTAATCATAGGAAAAGGCTTCAACTTATTTGCCGCGTACTATATGCAAATTTTTGCAAACCTTAAACTTAAGACACCCCTCCCCCTTGGCAGTAAAAGTAAGCAAAACTCTCTCCAATGCAACGTAAACATTGGTACATGCAATTTTCGATTTGTTTTGATTTCGTTTTCGTCGATATGACAACAAACTAACAAACTTAAAGTTTAGGCATATTATTATTTTTGTATTATTTTCGTTTCTCATAATAACGTTGTTAATTTGTGTGTCTGTTTCTAAGTGTATTATTTATTATTGTATTTGAACCTTCAGTCCGCGAGTCGGACTCGTACTCGTAATTTTTTTTTATTTTTTCTTTCTTTCTTTTCTGTCATGTATATTTTTTTCTGTTTAGAACCCAAGAGCCTTCTCCTTTAGTTTGCACAGCACCAACACCAAGGGATGCAAGGATGTGGATGATTATATCCTAACGGGTCTTAGCAGTATTACACAGGCTCACAATACAGTAAACAGGGCCAAGATTAAAAAACGAGACTTTTACAGGTAATATTTTATACTTATAAGTAGATGAAATTATCTTTTTTTATGAATTGATTACGAGCATTTTTTTTTTAATTGATATAAACTAGTGCTTGACTGCGGTCCGACCAGAGGTGCTATTCTCTAAGAAAAAACAACGCTGCCTCAACAACGAACACCCAAAATATTTGATTGTCAACCTAATTTACCTGGGGTTGCGACAGTAATGGAGAGGATCGAGCAGTTGGGACTCGAGGTGGCATTGCACAAGTCCGAGGCCATGTGTTTTCACGGCCCTCGGAACACGCCACCTCCGGGCTCCCAATTAACGGTAGGAGGAGTTCACATCGGCGTCGGATCGACGATGAAGTACCGGGACTCGTCCTCGACAGCCGGTGGAACTTCAAGGAGCATTTCCGACGTCTGGCTCCCAGATTGAATCGGACTGGGGCTGCTCTCAAGCGGCTCCTGCCGAACCTAGGGAGTCCAGACGCCTCCTGCCGGAGGCTCTACGCAGGCATCTATCGGTCATGGCCCTTTACGGTGCGCCGGTGTGGGCGCCGTCGCTGCGAAAGCGAGTGGCGGCCCGGCTAAACGCCTGCCAGAGGGTCATGGCCATCCGGATGATCTGCGGATACCGTACGGTGTCCTGTGAAGCGGCGAGCCTCCTTGCTGGCCTACCACCATGGGATTTGGAGGCAACAGCCCTTGCACACATGCACGACTTACGCTTGGAGATGCAACGCCGGGGCGAAACTCCGCTGCCGCGACAAATCGCGGCATGGCGGACGGAGCTCCGGCGGGATCTCAAATGGCGAGAGCGACTGTCGCCGTGCTGGGCACGCCAAGATCGAGGCGGTAAGGCCCCTCTTTGAGGCGTGGCTGGAAAGGCCCCACGGCATCGTCACCTTCCGTTTGGCGCAGGTACTAACCGAACACGGCAAGTTCGGACCGTACCGGTACAAGATTCGTGCGGAGACAACGCCCGGGTGTCGCCACTGTGCGGACCGCCCGGTGGACACGGTGGAGCACACAGTTCAGGTGTGCCCCGCTTGGGAAGAGCATCGCCGTGTCCTTGTGGGGGCGATCGGCGGCGATCTCTCGCGCCGGGGCTTGGTTCTAGCCATGCTCCGGAGCGAGGAGAAGTGGCAGGCGGTCACCTCCTTTTGCGAAGCAGTAATGCTAGCAAAGGAGGAAGCCGACCGCATTAGGCAAAGGCGCACACGCCGCCGCCGCCGCCGGGATTCCGATCCCGATTTCCGGCCACCGCAGGCGCGGGCTCGCGGACGGTGGGCAATGGGTAGCTCGCTGTCCGTCCGTCCGGTAACAGACCGGTCCAAGCTCAAGTCGTCTACGGGCCAAAGGTTATGTGAGAATGTCACCACGGGCCCCGGGACAAAGGCAATGAATGGAAGGGTAGGTTTTTAGTCAGTAAGAGTCTGACACTATTTCCCGCCCCACCCAAGGGCGGGATTTGTCATTAGATGACTTTACCTACAAAAAAAAAAAACCTAATTTACCTAAACATTGGATTGTTAATTCAGTGTATCCTATTTGAATGTTCGTCGTTGCGCTGCATTTTCTTAGAGAATAGCACCACTGATGGTAAGCAGTTATACAATCGTTGATGGTAAGGCGCACTAGTTTTTTAAGAATTTATTCAATCGGACGGAAAGACCGCAACTGGCAAATTGTTCCAGTCATTCGGTATAAGGTACATTTCCTATGCGTTCCAAATAAGAATAGGTCGGTCAATAACCTCGATCTGTCAATTGTTGAGTGAAAAGTACGGTTTGCAAAGAAAACTTATTTGCTTATTATTTTTTTTAACTTTGCAAGTATTACTAACACCCGTATTAATAAAGAACTAATTAATTGTTAGTAAGTGAAAATTACTTGGCATTTGAAATCTTCATTCAAAATTTAAATTTTTCTTAACTATAAAATATAAATTGGTACCAAATGTTTAGTTTTACTTGTTTATAAATACGGGTGTTAGCCTTAGTTAAAACTAGGTGAAATAAAAATGTTATTGTTATTAATATAAATGAGCGAAACGTCCGTGAAAATTTTTTAAAAATAAAATGTGTCGATTCGGACACAGTGTCCGAATATATTATGTCCAAATCGTCAGTAATTCGAATTATAATGGTTTATTTGCTTAGAAGAAGGTACGCAATATTGTTTGCAAAAAGTTTGATCCTAGTACAATATACTTTAATTAGTCTTGGAAATATTGTCAAAAATAATATTGTACACAATAAACAGAGACGTAGCGTGGCCTAGTACAGACGTGGGCGAAGGCGCATCAGCGAGGCCTTTTTCTTTCAAATTCAAAAACGAGACAGCTACTGTCGTAACATCTCCCAGGTGATCTATCCATCCATCAGGTGAAAAAGTGGTCAAAAAAGAGCCAACTCGTTATAAAAAAAAACCCTCGTTCTTAAAGAAGCGAGAGCTTGTGCGAGGCCCCATAGGGTGCGAGGCCATAAACGAAGGCCCACATCGCCCACGCCTAGCTACGCTACTGACGATAAATTAAAAACAACTGCCACCCTAGCCAAGTTAAGTCCGTTTAGATTCGATTCTTTTGTATCGAACGCCTCGAGTCGGCCACGCCTCCTATTCCTCTGTTCTGACGACGTAGGAATTGGAAGCGTGGCTAACTCGAGGCGTTCGACGCAAGAGAATCGAAACTAAACGGTTGTAACTTGGCTAAGCCTGCGTAGCGGACTGTCATACAGTTTTGACCAATAGACAGAGTAATTCCTCAAGAAGGAAAAGTAGAAAACTTCAATGATTTAGAACGTAAGAAATATATTAACAAACCATTTATTTTTCAGACTCTTCGCTCAAAAACTTCAACAGATAACCCCAAGGATAACTGAAGCTTTAATAAAAGTACATAGACTACATAACTCGGCAGAGATTTCATCAATGTCCGTCAACGAAAATGGAGCAACCATTATAAGTTACAGTGATCCATACAAAGATGTTACAATACCAACCGACGGGACAAATCACTGTCTGGTGACCAGTTATGACTTCCACGATCCCTGTGAAGACCTCTTGTTGATGTTTTTCATGTTCACTGTTATGATGTTCGTGCTCACAATCCTTTTGATCATGTGCTACTTCGACAAGACCGCGCCTCTCTACGATGTGAGATATCAGAATTTTTAGTTAGATAGCTCTATAATCCTCAGCAAACAAGTTGAACCATCATGGCGGTCGACCTTGAATACGCAGTAACCGATTTTCGGGTCTAAATCCAAGTGAGGGACTGCGCGTAACCATAGTTACTGTTCAACTTATTTGCCGCGTACTATACTAATATTTATAATTTTATTTTATAGGGATAACAGACAGCAATATACAATACAATAATAATCCAGATTATTATTAGTTTTATCAGTCAAAACAAATAAAAACCAGTCTTAACCTGTCATATAGACTTCGCCTTTATTCGAAATCACCCGAAACTTTAAGGCGCCTCATACACCTACAATAATATTGCACAATAAAATTTACGCTCGCTCAAAACTTTATTAAATCATTGCGCAATGTTTCAATACTATCCCTACACGTTGAATCATTGGGATAGCGCACGGTGTCCCGCGAAGCTGCGAGCCTCCTTGCCGGGCTGCCACCATGGGATCCGGAGGCAACTGCAGTCCTTGCACACATGCACGATCTGCGCGTGGAGATGCAACACCAAGGCGAAACTCCGCTGCCGCGACAAGTCGCGGCTTGGCGGACAGAGTTCCAGCGGGACCTCATAGTGAAACAGCGACAGCGACTCTCGCAACCCTATGCTGGGCACGCCGTAATTATGGCGGTAAGTCCCCTCTTTGAGGCGTGGCTGGAAAGACCTCACGGCGTCCTCACCTGGTACCTGTACCGGATTCGTGCGGAAGTGAAGCCCGGGAGTCGCCACTGTGTGGACAGCCCGGAGGACACGGTGGGGCACACGGTAGAGGTGTGCGCCGCTTAGGAAGAGCATCGCCGTATCCTTGTGGGAGCTAACATCTATGCGCATGTATTTTAATATGTTGGACTAATTTGCTGCCGAAGAAAATAAATACTGAACAATTTTTATTTTATTTTATGCGACAACTATTTAAGCTTTAACTTTTTATTATTAATTTCATAGTGTGAAATACAAGTATTATTATTTTAAAGAAGCTTTTCCTATCGTTTAGTATAAAATATCATTTTGTATGACTATAGTATTGTTCCGGTCATCTATCCTTTTTTATTATGTGTCAATCAAGCGACCACCAATTTACCTTTAATAGTGTAAAATGTAAGTATTTTTTTAAGAAAGAAGCTTTTGCTTTTTCTCATTGTCATCATCATTTTACCCGAAAGACGTCCACTGTTGGACATAGGCCTTCCCCAAGTGTTGCCACAACAACCAATCCGGTGCATCTCGCACCCATTGGATTCCCGCGACATTCTCCTGCCCCCCTAGTCAAGTTACGATCGTTTTGTTAAACGTGAACGCTTGGAGTTGGCCACGCCCCCAATTCTTTTGTTCTGACGTCATCTCAACGCTCAGTCACGTGGTAAGAACGAAGGAATTGTAGGCATGGCCAACTCCAAGCGTTCACGCTTAATGAAACGAGCGTAAACTTGACTAGGGGGCAGGCCATTGGAGCCATTTGTGGGAGGCCTTCCGAAGTATTCCTGTTTCGGCACCAATTTTTTCCGCACCAAAATTTTCGGCACCCAAGCTATTCCTCTTTCCGCTATGTTAGCTTGGTGCCGAATCTGGATACAACACACCAAAAATACCTATTAGTGCCGAAAGACGAATAGCATGGGTGCCGAAACAGGAATACTTCGGCCTTCCAACGCTGCGTCTTTCGATACGTACGTGCTTTTTGTAATTTTTTGGTATATCATATTGTATAACTATAGCATTATGTAAGAATATAGCTGTAAAAATTAAAAAAAAAACCAGTTATCTATCCGAGGTTTTTAATCAGTTCCTTGAGATACCTGATGTCTTTCTTATCGTTTAACGTTTCATCATCGTCGTCGGGCGGCGAAGTCGTACGAGTGGGTTGATTTGGTCCAGGCAACTCGAATATGAACCCTCGAATCTGAAAAAAGGACAGTGGGCCTTTTGTAATGTTACATCTTCCAAGGCATGAAAAAAAGGATAGTCTGGAAAGAGTTTTTTTTTTTTTTGTGGTGGCAAGAGTGGGGAATCCGTCATGGACAAGACTGCCCCAAAATGAAGGCAATCTGTGTAGTGCCGGACTCCTACCGGCTAAAAACCACTCCTGCTATGCGAAAGCCCCCTGCCGTCAGGTTTCGCAGGGGCTTTATATAGGCTGTAGTAACATTTCGTAGCTTCTTGTGGTAACAATCTCAATGTGTATAGGAATGAGTATATTAGATTAAGTTTGAAAGTGGCGCCAGTGACAGAAAAGTTGAAAGGGAATCGTTTGTCTTGGTATGGTCATGTAAACAGGAGAGATGAAACACATGTTATTCAAAGAGTTATGAGTATACATGTGGATGGATGGAGAGGGAGAGGGAGGCCAAAGAAAAGATGGATGGATTGTGTGAATAGTGATATGAAAAAGAAGGAAGTTTATGATAGCATGACGGGTGACAGGGCAGAATGGAAGAAGAAAACTTGTTGCGCCGACCCCAAATAACATGAGAAAAGGGCAGGAAGATGATGATGATCTTCCTTGGTATGTGTTTGTGCACTGTGAAGTCTGTCAAATTCAAATCTGAAAACCTGTCAAACTTTGATAGGAATACACCGTTAAATTTTGATCGTTTTAATCCCGTATAGGGTCGATTCGGTACATGAAACACTATCGATTTGTAAAGATAAAATAAAAAATAAAGTACTTTTTTTTAAACTCGAATGGGATTGTATATATAGATATGGGACCAAACCTGAAATCGTGAAAAACATCTGCTGGACAGTACATTCGTGTTCGCCTAACTGGTCAAAATGTACTGAACTTGGCTGATATTTTTCTCGATTTCAGGTTGGGTCCCAGAGTAAAAGTTGTTTGTTATCATGATTGCAATCGCGTGTTTAAGTATCGTTCACTAATTACCAGTGACCCTATATAACAGGCAGATACCTAGTTAAAAAACAGTGCCCATCGGGCTCTTCAAGATTCATTCAGTTACCTTTTGATTGACGGCTCTCAAGTTCTGCAGCAATTTCAATGCGGACCTCTTTTCGGTTGGATGCGAAATTTGGTACAGTCGTATAGCCCTGTGGAACTGAACAGAATGTACAATTAATTATTTTTAGGGTTCCTTACATCAAGAGGAAAAACGAAACCCTTATAGGATCACGTTGTTGTTCGACTGTCCGTCTGTCAAGACCCTTTATCCCGGGAACGCGTGGAGCTATCGAGTTGAAATTAAAACTGTGTTGTCAGGTTTGCGGTCCCTTGAAGCTGTGAGAAAATCAAACTTCTAAATTAACGGGGAAAAAAGATATGGCCGTTTGTGTCACAAAAAAGGTATATTTCGAAATTCGAAAGGGAATCTAAATTCATAGGCCCGTTGACCTGAAACCTGAAGTTTCGCATGAAGCAAGGTCACATAACACAAGCATAAGAAAAAAACAACTGAAAACTGTAGAATAGTTACGTCACAAAAAAAAAACTTTTTTGCGATTCGGAAAAATCTTCGAGGCCCGATTCGTGAATTGTTTTCATAGGTATGTAAGTTTGTACGGAACCCTTAGTGAGCGAATCCGACTCGCACTTGGCCGGTTTTTCGAAGTAAATCGTTATATTGAGTTGGTTTCTAGTGTTTTGTCTGACGCGAGGGATTCGATGCCGTTTGCGCGAATTTAACGCAATGCGGCAGTTTTGTCCTACGTGCATGCTTCAGTCGCAATTTACATAAATCATTAAGCCATCGCACAGCAAAAGTTCACGCAAAAATATCGAACCAAGAGATCGGACGCTTCGCTAATTTGGAAGAGATCTTATTTTTCCTTATCCGAATTAGCGAGGCCCTACTGTACGTTGCACTACACTCTGTTTTGTCTATTAAATAAAGTAATATCTTGCGTCACTCTTCACGCAGCGACGTGTCGCGTCTTGGTGTGAACTGACCCTTATTCATAACGGTTTGAACAGTGAGTCACTTTCAGGTTTTGCTTCTTACATACATGCTGTATACAACATTATTTTTAGTATATGCGAAAGCCGAAACACATGTCTAGCATTTTTATGTAAAGAATCTATAACAAAATTTCATAGCTGTATCATAAAAAATCACAAAGTTATGAGATTGTTATGTAACATGTTTATCCACACAAATACTTGGTCACCGGGCCATCTGGGCGACTGAGAGGTTGTTTTGCTCCCGCCCACACCGAGCTATGCGTTGGCGCCTAATGCTTGCAATGACCTGTCGTGACCTGTGTTGATTGTACTTAATGTCGGTGGTTTCTAACTTATAACCTTTTTTAAATGTTTTGGGAAAAATTATAACAGTGTAGAATTTTTGGATTGTATCGATTTAGTTACTGATTCTGAACAAATTATATTCAGGTTTGGCATATCTTCTTACTGTATATAAAATGAACAGCTGTTCGTTAGTCTCGCTAAAACTCGAGAACGGCTGGACCGATTTGATTCATTTTGGTCTTAAAATATTTGTAATAGTCCAGGGAAAGTTTAAAGGCGAAAAAAATTCATTGACTATTATTTAAGTGATACGAAGTTTGTCGAGTCAACTAGTACTTACTAAAAATAATGTTGTATACGTCTAAATGTAGAAAGAAAGCCGATTGTCCCTTTCAACAGAGTAACTTGAAACCTTATACCCAATATCAATACTTACTCGTTCTAAAAGACACCAGGTGTCTCTGTACTGTTGGAGGAAGACCAGAGGCGTGAGGACTGCTGCATAGAAGCCAGCCTCTCGGTCCAGCATGTCCTCACTATCAGACATGCTGTAGATCGTGCCCCGGAACTTGTGGAGAAACGCTGTGTTCGTATGGTCTTTGTCGAAGCTGAAAAGAAAAAAAAATATCATTACTTTTCCTTAGAGTTAATTTTTTAGGGTTCCGTACCTCAAAAGGTACCTTATAAAACCTTATAAAATCACTTTGTTCCTATCTGTCCGTCTGCCTGTCTATCAAGACCCTTTATCTCGGGAATGAGTGGAGGTATCGAGTTTTTTAAATTTAAAACTTAATACTGAAGTCCAATCCCGCAATCTCAAGGCAATCAAAATTCATCGTTGACCTAAAACCCTAAAATTTGGGATGAAGCAAGGTCTCATAGTACAATGGACCTGGCCTGTTGGTCTAGTGGTTAGTGGCCCTGACTGCTATGCCGGAGGTCGTGGGTTCGATTCCCACCCAGGACAAATGTTTGTGTGATGAGCATGATCATTTGTTCTGTGTCTGGGTGTTATTTATCTATAATATGTACATACATATTTAGAAATATATAAGTATGTTTATCAGCTGTCTGGTACCCATAACACAAGCTCTGCTTAGCTTGGGACTAGAAGGTGTTGTGTGATAGTTGTGGAATATATAATTTTAATTATATTTTTTTATAATTCAACACAGGAATTCTGTAATACATCAGTGTATCCTAACCGTGTTAGATGTAATTTGATGATGGAACTGAATGACGAAGGTATCTATTTAAGTTTGTCTGAGGAGTACTACAACTAAAAAGTGTGAAAAAAAAAACTTTTTATAAAAAGAAATACAACCGACTTCCGAAATTAAAGTTATTTTGTACATTTTGAATCGGTGAGCATGGAACATAAGATAGAAACACCCTTGTACGATACGACTACATACAGAAAGCAGAGTTAATAGAAATCTCTATTCCAAGACAGCACATTTCGCTGAAAACTTTGTTGATAGATAACATTGTATAGATATCTCGGTTCATAGGAAGCAATGTAAGCAGAGATCTCTGTTCATAGACCTGTGTTCATAGAAACCACTGTTTTCAGATACCTTAATATATAATTAATAGTTTATTCTCCAACTAGATTCTGCCAGCAGCGTCGCCAGCGTGAATATAGGTTACTTCATACAAACTTTAGACACCCGTATCCGCCTTGGGGGCTGAATTTTAGAAAATTCGTTCTTAGTGCTCGCCTGCATCATAAAAGGAGACCAGAAAATTTTACGAACCTAGTCCAAATAGTTTTGGCTGGTCGGGTTGATTTTTAATTTAATTGGTTAGTTGTCAAATAAATGATAAATGATATTTTATTTTTGCAAATAGGTTCTCAAAAACACTTTTACACGTCAATTTTTTTTTTTCGTCAAATTTAACTAGATGAGGCCGGTGTTTCCTAGCTGACTACCCTGAGAAGAAACCCCGAAACAAACTCAGGGGTCAAAGTCTCTTTTAAAGTCCATACAGCAAACAAGTAATGGTCAAAACATATGAGAACCATGCAGATTAGTGTCTGGGATGGTCTTTTGAAGAAAGAACCACACAGTTCTGAGTGGACCTGTCCAGTCAGTGCAAGCATTTGTCAGTATTCGTAAAGCTCAACTCAGGACTACTAAGGAGCTCAACGACTTGACGAACAATACCAAAGAAAGGACATTTGGGTAGGCCGCAAAAAGTACTCATAACTGTCAGAGATTAATTAAAATTAGAGAAAAACGAGAAAAAAAATCCACATAGTCCCCAAATTCACAATAATAAAATATACAAAATGTAATTTTACAGAGTTAATATTGCTAAAATAAAAAAATAAAAATTGTAAAAGTAATTGTTAATGTCAAATTGTAAAAATAAACAATGTCATAATTGTAAAATAACAATAATCGTCAAATTATATATAATAAATAAAACAAATAATAAAGAAGGGCAATTTAAAAAAAAAAACAGTAAATGAAATAACAACAAATATAGTGAGTACTGGAGCAGGTAATATTAAAATAAGGTAATAATAATATTAAAATGAACAGCTGTCCGTTAGTCTCACTAAAACTCGAGAACGGCCGGGCCGATTTGGCTAATTTTGGTCTTAAAATAGTCGGTGAGCAACGGATGTGGCGCATATCTTTCCTTTAATATGTTACGTTTGTCTAGTTTTTAGTTGCGTCATTCCGTGTAAATACACTGTTTTTCTTTCTTCTTTAACTAAGGAAAAATTCACGAAATAAAAACCCCCTCTAATATGTGGTACGAAGTTTGCCTGGACCGCTAGTTGTCAGATAAAATTTATTTTAAATGTCAAAACAAATCAAGCGTCTCAGTAATTATCACCGTTATATCATAGAAACTGATGTCTCTCTGCTCTATAACAGCTTCATCAAGGCAAAGTAAGGTCTGCCTACTTGCTTCAAAATATACGTTTAAAATACTGTTAATTAATAAACAACATGTTATTTCATTATCCTTTTAGAAAACATACACAAAACACAAAGATCAACAATTGTTGATCGAAGGCTGGTCACTGCTTTAAAATTCATTTACAAGATTTGGTCTGTATTAACAGACATATAAACATTGCAAATTTTGCAAAATGTATAAGTAAATCGAGTCACATACTCAAAAAAATAAGTCAAGACCAACCCGCGTTGATAGGTACAACAATTGTACTGATAATATTGTTATCTTATCCTTCTCCTTTATTTTCGTTTCAATAAAGTGTTCTACAAATAGATAAAGCATCATAAATTTTACTATCAAGCCGTCAAGTATCGCAAATAGCTCGCAATTCGGGGACTACCCGAAACATTAACAACTAAACACACGAAAAAAACGACCTTGAACGCGTCCGCCGTCCAATTAGAAACACCAAATGTTTTATACATCATTTCATATAACAAAAGGTCAAGTCAGAACAAAATTAAAATTTTGTGTAAAAAATATACTTAGTGTTTTTTTTTTATGGTAGGTAAAATCATCCTATGACAAATCCCAAAAACCCTTGGGCGGAGCGGGAAGTAATGTCAGACTCTTACTGACTAAAAACCTACCCCGTTCCTTCGTAGCCTATCGTGCCGGGGCCGGGTATTCCTTCCGGAAGCTGAACCATGACCCCAGTAGGCGTCGAACCTGTCTGCCTGCAGCTAGCAGGCTAAGCCTCTTCGGTGTGCTGACAGCTCCTTGACGCGCGCGGGAAAAAAACGCGCCATCGACGACTTAGTGTGGCGTTAAATAAATTATTATATATTATTCGAATCTTTACTACTCTTGTAATAAATAAATATGGTTATAAATCACAACATAGTATAAAACAAAGTCGCTTCCCGCTGTCTGTCCCTATGTATGTATCTTTAAAACTACGCAACGAATTTTGATGCTGTTTTTTTAATAGATAGTGATTCAAGAGGAAGGTTTATATGTACAATACATGCATAATATATTTAATATCACCATTGCACCCGTGCGAAGCTGGGGCGGGTCCCTAGTTATAGGTAATCTTTTTGATTATTTCTTTTTGTGTTTGAACTCACTATTAATCTTTGGAAACACGAGTCGAAGTAGAAAAAATATTTTTGTGTTTTAAATTAATATTACAGTTCTTGAGAAAGGTTGTATACTATTTCAAATCTAGCAATACGTGTGACAAGCCGAACAATAAGCAAAAATTTTAGACAAAAATTCACTAAGTGACAAATTCACATAGCGATGGCGGCTGAAACCGCGCGACATACACTTTAACCCATTTTGTTTTTGGTGGGCCGTCTCGCTCTGGCTAGATGGAGCGAGAAGGAGTATCAGATTTGTACTGACTACCTGTGTTCCTTCAGTTGCTCTATGCTGTTCGGAGACCCTAGCACGAACTCACTTAACGCGATCCATTTGACGGCCTCAACTGAATTGTTGCACTCTAACAGGCTTTTGTAGAAAATAACATTATAATATAGACAGACATTAGACATAATCATACATACATAAACCTGGATGAGGCAAACAAAAGTACAGATATGTGTGTGGCATATATGTGTATGCGTGGCGTATGTGTGTGTGCGTGTCTGTGCGTGTGCGATCATGTTACACACAGTCGTACTTACTAAGGCAGAATCGCATAGAACCTCCTCACGATGTCCCTCGCTGAGGGTCTAACAGCTGCGCAGGCGTTCTCATTGTCCTGTTTCCGATCCAGCTGCGAATGTCTAAATATCCAACGTTCTTCTGGAAACTCCTGCTCCAGGTCTATCTCAAGACATAAAGACGGCCACTAGAAAAAAAATTACACAAAATTAAACAATACACACCAGTTACTATACCTCTTTTCTAAATCATGAGCATTATAATCACAATTGTTCATAAATTGCCAACACATCTTGGTTGACGCTATCTACATCGGAAGATAACCCTCGGCCCCTGTCCGATTATCTGGTAACCGACCGGACCGAGCCCAAGTCATCGACGGCGCGTTCTGTTCCCGCGCGCCTCAAGGAGCTGTCAGCACACCGAAGAGGCCCAGTCTACTAACTGCAGGCAGGCAGGGTCGAAGCCTGCTGGGGTCAAGGGCCGTTTTCTGAGAGGAAGGCTCAGCCCCCGTACTATAGGCAACGAAGGAACGGGGTAAGTTTTTAGTCAGTAAGAGTCTGACACTTCTTCCCGCTCCACCCAAGGGCGGGATTTGTCATTGGACGATTTTACCTACCATAAAAAAATTAAAAAATAACGTCGGCCCCAAGAGAACCCATGAGAAACCCATGGTCTTAGATCGCACGGTAAAGAAGAAACATAGGAGTGATTTTAGTCAATAAAAGTGGTTAGGATAATTCGTCATCTTCATGACATGTTGAGTCAAATCTCTAGAAGTATGGATCTGATTACAAAAAATCTTTTACTGCTTGGAAGCAATATCGCTGAATGCCAAAGGAAATGTTTGACTCGGATGCAATGCTCGTCTTGACCCTCAAGACGGGCTTTACTCTACGAAAAAAAACAAAAGTCCCAAATACAAAGCCTTTTTTTCTCACATTTTTTTTTTTTTGCCTAGTCATATTTTTGTAATGTAATTGAAGAGCGGAGTCTTCAAATACAGGCATTTCTATCTCTAACTGGAGACTCCTTGACCTACAATGTATGAGAAAATGATATGTAATTAACCTTTTTTTAACTTCCTTTTATTTTTTTTAAATTCTACATGCATCTAACTCCCTGGGTTTTTCTTTTTATTATGGATAGGCTCACGTTTCACCATTATCTCACCTGATGGTAAGTGATGATGTGACCGACGATGGAGCACGCTTCCCTAGAAGTAACCTATTCACTCTTGACTTAAAGGCCCCCAGGTTGTAGCTACCAGGAATCACAGGTACAGAGAATTCCAGTCTTTAGCTGTATTCCAAAACACTTAGTACGTATGGGTGGAATGTCATTGGTGACCTAGCCGTTTTACGTTATAGTGGCGTAAGTACGTATACATGTACATAATCTCATTAAATATTTATACAGCTCTGCAAGTTACTGATGACTAATTTGTTCTGCTATAAATAATTTCACCAATCTCTACTAACCACAAAACTTAACCAAAGCAAAACGTGACATATGTTCTGCGCCATCTCCGTCTTCTTCTATGATTCATGTTAGTTTTTGTCTCAAAGAAAACATGATAATTTATTAATTTAGTCCATGTTCACTACATCATATTATTTTGATATCAACTGTCAGGCTGACAGAGTGACATTTATCAAAAAAGTTGGATAGTAGTATTAAAACTCTTTGTTCTGTCTTCAAAAAGTCCTTATAAGACATAAGACACAAACACACACACAACACAAGACACAAAACACCCACATAAAAGACACAAGTTCACACACATAAGTACACAACACACAACACACACACACAAGGACATAAGACACAAGGACATAAGTTCGTTATTAGGGTTCCGTACCCAAAGGGTAAAAATGGGACCCTATTACTAAGACTTCGCTGTCTGTCCATCTGTCTGCCACCGGGCTGTACCTCAAGAACCGCGATAGCTAAATTATTCAAATTATGTATTTTTATCGACTCTATAACAACAAGTACTAAAAATAAAATAAAATAAATATTTAAGGGTTGCTCAATACATCAAACGCTATTTTAGTGTCCTTTTTTGCTCGATATCAATAATGGCAACAGGTAGGCACTTGAAATATTCACAAAATACTCAGTTGTCTTGATTTTAAATAATGAATTATAAAATTAAAATTAAATAAATATTTCCGCCATTGTTTGTTGTTATTCTGTTGTTTATCTAGTCAATGGTACGAAAACCTTCGTGCGCTCAACCCGCACTTGGCCGGTTTTTTAAATTAAAACTGAAATAAAAGTTCTATATTAGCACAAAACAAAAACAAACTATAAGGCATCATTTTCAGAAGACAAATTTCTGTAATACCTTTATAAAAAATCAAAGAAAATCAGTCTACAACATTAATAATGTACGTATTTATATGTAGACACAAAAAGCACAATTGTAAGAAATAAACTACGTAATCAACACACTCACACATTCAAAAAAATATTTTTAGACTTATCAACATTGGCACAGTTGCCAAGGAAAAAATTGGTTTTTATTTTTAGTAGATAAAACTTTAAATACAAGTGCAATTTTCTTAAAAGAAAACCATTCGATGTAATATTAATAATACTATTTTCACCCACTGCATCATCATAAAATCACAGATCACGCGAATGTTCGCGACGATTTAAATGTCTATCTCGAAAGTTTTTAGTTCATCTCTGTGTAGGTACAAGAAACATATAAATTTCGCCAGTCATGTGTATGTGCTCATAATAGAGGGCGAATATCTATTGAGATTACCACTAATCTATGCTAAAACTGTCTCGATTCGAAAAAATATCTCCCACTTTTTATATAATTTTATTCGTACATATACTATCTTGAATATCACTCCTGAAATATGTTGTGCAAAAACACTCTCTAACAGTAAATGATTCTTGAATGAAACATCACTTAGTACGAAATAGAATAAAGTTTAAAACAGGACTGGTATCACCAATGTTAATGCCAATGTTATTTTCAAGGTTGAGTACAAAATAATAATCAACGCGCGATTCGGCGTACACAGACAAGCCTGGTTTGTTTAGTCACCGGTCATCGCCCGAGCGGAGCGCACACGCCATTTACGACGAGTCGCGAATCGTGACAAGTGAGAGTGTGAGTGCACCCAGATAACATGCAAATTACCGTTTATTATCAGTCATAAACATTATAGTGATGTCTAAAGCTACATAAAAACTTATACCAGTAACTGTACTGTGAACAAACATGGAAAACACGGATGATACATTCATCAAAAATGGATTCATGTTTATTTATGCACGGCAAAATAAACCGACTACAGAGAAAATTTTAAACATCGAGAAAATATTAAACGATGGTGCTTATATCAACTTCCCTGATGCCAACGACAAAAATAACACCATTTTGCATATCGCAACTCAACGGGAAGAAAAAGATTTTGTGGAATTTCTCTTGAGAAATGGTGCTCTTTTAATGAATAATCTGGATGGTAAAACGCCGTTGGAAATTGCAAAAGAGAAAGACACAGAGCTTAGTAAAGAAATCGTCAATATTTTAACTAAGAATGGGAAGCGTTTGCCGCATATCAATGTGTCCAGTTCAAAGAACAAACAAAGAGAACAACTCCAGAATCGATCGATTTCCCAAAATAATTGCCCCACCAGTCCAGTAGGAATACAGTATCAAAAACGAAAAGGTACTTCAGGTGTACGAGGCCAGTTCTACGAAACTAAACTGTTAAGCTTAGTTCTGCATCGAGCATTACATGACAAAGAAATTGAAGATTGCTACTTAGCAGCCAATATAGATGATATTGGAGATTTTGATGACCTTTGCTTCAGATTTAAAATACAAGAAGATGGCGAGACAAAACATATCATATGTTTTACGCAAGCTAAACACCGAGAAGACACCAATAAGAATAGATTAACAGTTCAAAGTTTAGAAGGTACCTCAGAACAATTTAGTTTAGTAAAATATTTTGACAGCTTCTTAAAAATTAAGCAGAAGTTTCTAAAAAAAGATACTAAAACCTACGATCCCATGTTCGAAGGTGAGTTTAACGAAGTTGATTGTTATTTCATTTTGTATACAAATCTAGCCCACAATTTTGATAATACTCGTATACTAACCAATAACAAACCAATTTGTCGTAAATTGCATGATTTTATAAACACTGGGGAAGAAGACGGAAATGTATTTCAGTTTGACTATGATACAAAAGTAATTGACTCGTTAACAACGTTTATGCAACAAAAACGTATAAAAATATTAGGAAAACATTTATTGGCCTCTATTTTGTCTGATTCGAAGACAAGTCTTATGAACAATGACTTGATGAAAGTTTATCACCCAGCTCTGGCTAAACACGTTATCGAACTCACATATTGCGACCCGAATTCCTTTGAGGGAAAATTTCGTGAAGATTTTTTTGATAGTGATGACGATCTTTTAATAACTTTAAAAGAGACTCTCTACGTGGAAATAGTAATGAAACAAGCAAAAAAGACATTATTATCAAAAGAAGATGTAAAAGAGAAAATCAAAGCAATCGTAAATAACCCATCTGCTCAAACTATTAGCGGTTTGATAGGTGAAGTAATATTTTTTGATGATAAGAGAAATAAACTATGCCTCGACGAGAAAAAAATATCAAAAAAATTTGCATCGAAGGATATCCGCGAAATCAATACTTATTTACAAAAGTGCCAAGTCACACAGGCTATAGTTAATGATGCTATTTATATAAGCGGCAAAGACAAACTCAAGTCCCTTACTTTCAAACTACCACATACTTTTGGCAACACTGACTTTCCAAAAGTCAAAAAACAAAATAGAATAAAATTAGTCGCTGACACATTTTATGAGTTTATGAAAGAAGCAAAACAACATTTAGGGAAAGAAAGAAATAATAATGACGGTGTAGAAATCTGCTTGTGCGATAGAAATGTTGGTCCCGAAGAAGGAAAAATATTAAATCACTCACAAATCACTGACATCTCAGGAATCAGCGGTACTGTGGGAAATCTCCTACAATTTGATAAGGAAACCAAGGCGTTTACATTTAATACAAATGAAGAATCACTTGGACCGAATTCAAAACACATGCTACAAGAAATAAGAAAATTAACGCACGATGATTTGAGTAGCTATAAAATTAAAGTGAAATTCAACACCTTTCCACGATCTTCATTTGAAGCTAATGAAAATGATAAAAAACTTGCTGAAGAATTTTTAAATAAATTATGGTTTTACACAAACCAAGCTAATGAAGAAACAGTGGAAAATATACTAAAAAAGGAAATCGATTATCACTATAACGTAGATAAAAGCCAAAATCAATTTTTATTCAGAGTGCATTCTGACGCTTTGTTTCTCAGATTTCACGATGAAATACAAAAATGGTGGATGTCACAATCGCAAGCCCGTTACCTGACCAAAACGGATACTATATTTGATGAAGCTAAGAAAGATATCATAAACAGTCCAGTACTAACGGTACTGAACGCCATGTTCATGAGATCTCTCAATAAGTTGGACATCAAATTCGATGATCATGCAATTAATTCTATGAACCTGGAGAAAAAATTTGAAAATAAAAAAAGTCTTAATATACTATCTAAAGCGGTCATATTAAGTGCCAAAAAAATAATGCAGTTGCTCAGATTACAAAATAACTACACTTTTGTGAGTTTAGATTATGTGCATATACTCCCAGAGAACGACAAAAATAAATTGATGACTGAACTAAGCGAAATGAAAGCGGTCACTTTAGTTATCATTTGTGAAACATCCTTAGAAGAACGGCATCAAAATGTTGTCAATGAAATAATTAAAATTTATAACGAAAAAGTTATTGTTATAACAGATAAACCATTACAAGTTCCAAATAAAGACATTATTACTTTTGTTGATGAAAACATCAATCTAAATGATTTACATCTAGATTCACAAGCGAAAGTTCTTGAAGAATTTGAAGTATGCTACCAGGGAAAAGACGTCCCTTTAAATGTATTAATAGACGAAGACTCAAAAACTTTAATACATGCTAAACTTTTATGGTCGATATTGAACAAAGTAAAAATAGAAATAGGAGAAACACTCGAATCGTTTAAATATAATGAAATAAAAGATTATTACGTTAATAGAAGTTTACTTCTGGATGACGAGGAATATGAAGTAAATACATTGAATGACATTGAAGATACAATAGTCGTTATAACTTCTAAACCTTGCATGGGTAAGACTATTCTTCTCACCCATTTATCCTTAGAAACTAAAAAATTAGACCCTAAGCCTTGGATTGTGCGCATTAATATGTCAGCTCACAACCACGATTTCGTTAAATGGAAACTATGCGTGACTCATGTAATGCGATTCCTTTGTAAAGATGCCCTTAAATCGACAGACAACATTAACAACCTTAATTTTGTTGAGAACAACGATGGAACTGTGGAACTTCACGGAGACAATTTGGAAGATATTCCATATGAATTAGAGTGGTTTATTCATTTTTATAATGAAGGCAATGTTATTTTACTATTTGATGGGTTTGACAAAATTCACCCACATTTCACAAAGGAGGGTATCGAATTATTACTCGAACTGAAACGAGCCAATAAACGAATGTGGATAACAAGCAATTGCTACAGTGGCCATATACTGGAGCAAGAACTAGGAAGGTCGTACAAACTGGAGACGTTGCCGACGATCCAACAAGAAAGTTTTCTGCGTAGATTCTGGAAAACAAACTTGAAGCTTGAAAAACTAAACCATCAACAGATTAATAATATCAGTATATTTCTTAATTACATTATAAAATTGTTCAGTCCTGAAACCAATGCGTTCTCTCAACAAAGGCCACTGATTCCTTTATTAAGTGTACCACTCCACTTAATATATCTTACGCTAGTCGACTATTTCAAAAATGAAATCAATAGCCTTTCACCAAGATTCTTACGTGAAACAATAAAACAGAAATGGAAACTAGATTCTTATACACAGGTTGATCGGTTCTTGCGACAAGATGAGGAGAAATCTTTAGAGTTAGCAGGAACACCCTTACATATGTATATAGCTGCAAATTATTTTAAGTTACAGATAACAGACAAAGTTGATTTCCACTTTAACGAAGATGTCTTCACTAATAGATCAACAGTATACTTAAACGCAATTAACTCATACAAGCTGTTCCTTAAAAACAATATTAAACATATCTGTGAAAATGAGAACAGAAATGTTGAGAAAGAGCAAGAAAAACTGCGAGATGATTTTTATCAAACACATAGAAAAATGGCTTTATATGCAATATGTAAGGAAAATGATATTCCAAAAATACTTACTGGGTCTGAAATATCAGAAGTTAAAAGCATGATAAAAAAGCTTGAAACGGGTGAAATTAAGTCTGAATTGATAGATTGTGTCGTCGATGGTATACCACAGTTCTACAATTTATTATTTGCCGAGTATTTTATTATTGACTTTGCCTCAGATGTGCTAAAAACTATATCCCGACAGGATTGTTCACATATGTCAGCTGCAGCGGAATCATGGTGGAATTTTTTAGTGAATGGAATTCTTACGGCCTGCCCTCCAGGGGTGAGGAACGCTTTCAACTACAAATTAAAATGTGATCCTGAGCTAGCAGAAGCAGTAAGTAACGAGAAGGCTGACAAAATCATATTTGAATTAATTTTAAAACAAAATAAATCGGCTAAAATGGCCGGTCGTGATTCAGAAACCTGTTTAAATATCGCGTTACGTGAAGGTTTAGTTAATATCACTGATCTTTTACTGAAAAGCGCTCGTCGGTATGCAACAAGAGATAATATAGATGGATTTTTCAGTATTTTCAAATCTAGTGCGTTTATATTAGGAAATGTAAACCCATCTTGGAAACCGGCGACCGTCGATGTAATGCGTTGCATCGACGCTGCAGATGGTGATCAATTGTTAGAATTGATAAATTCAAATGAAATGGATAGTTTGGCGGAAATATTAACCAGCTTATACGAGAATACTGAGATAGGTCAGAAATATCATGAGAAGATAAAGAAGGAATTTTGCAGACCAATCGGGCAATTTGCAAATAAACTGGTACAAGCTAGTGAAAATAATGAAAACATTAAGGCGTTAATGGAAGAATTGCCTTACCACCTACCTGAGATAATCGACTTTATATTCAATAAGAATAGTGGGGAGCGTGATCAACAAGGAAACTCATCCCGCGATTCCGATACTCTTGAGTCTTTTGCAAAAATGCAGGAATAAAATTAGATATGTAGAAAGTATCTACATATTTAATTTTATTCCTTTTTTTTAATTAGATTACATTTTTACATATTTTTTTAAAACCTAAATCAAAGATAAGAAATATATCATAGCATTTTGAAATCTATTAGAAAACAAAGACGTGATGTGTCGTTGTAAGGACTCGGTGGAGCATTCAGTGGAGGTGTGGCAGCGGTGTTAGTGACCTGTAGCGCTGGACCCTGGTTTATAAGCCTTGGTCCGGGTCGGCAGGAAGAGCAGGCGGTCGCCTCCTTCTGCGAAACAGCATAAGCTAGCGAACTTGTATGCCGAAATTTAATTTCACTGCAGTTAAAATGACTGATCAAAACCAAATACATAAAATGGCTAAATGGCGGTTTTCTCAATTACATTCAAACGCACTTACTCCATCGACGCACTTACCACACCTGAGGCCATACCACAAGCTCTTAAAGCGATCCACTTTACGATCTCGAGATGGAACTATATAGTTCCATCTATCTATCTTGCTCGCACGACTAAAAGGCTCCTGACATTACTTTTGTATTTAATAATAATAATAATAAATTTATTTTTGAGAACCTATTTGCAAAAAAAATAAAAATATCATATCATTTATCATTGATAAATTTGGAACCAGCTATTATTATTAACTATTTAGTTTTAAGTTTCTAGATTTATAAAAAAAAAGTCTAAACATATACATATATACAAGAGTTGCCATAAAGACTGTCTGAAATGTGTCATAATAATAGCATAGGCTAGACAATGATTATATTAATTAAATAATTAAACTGTAGTTACTACAAATAAGAATAACACATACATACATACTTGTACTTAGGAGGCTGACTGTGTGTGCTCTGCGTTTAAAGTACACAATAGGCTTTAGAATATAAACTATATAATATAACCAACTTATGCCAGCGGATTCGTCCGCGTCCTTAAAAACCGAAGACAGATAAAGACGGGTCTACGCTAAAGAAGCCGAGCACAATTCGAGCTCAAATTCGTGTAGTGTGGACCAACTCTAGAGGAGCCGAGCACGAACGACACTACACGAACTTAAGGGGATTACATCGCCCAAATCCAAAAAAAACACCTAAGTTGATTGAAGTTTATAGATTATCCCTTATGTACGATTACAATATAAAAAATGAAGGGGATACTTAAGGACATTACTAATAAATTGTATTGATTACGTTTCTCAAAAAAATACCCTAACTCTAGAAAAAAAATCTGGTAAATAGACCTTTTTTGAAAATTAATTCCATGTTTTCTCGAAAACGGCTCTATATTTATACATTGAATATAAACCAAAATATATGTTACGATAAATTGAATAACTTGTATTGATTTTTTTTTCTAATTTAATTGAATATCGATAAGTAATCAAGAAAAAATCGAATCAGTACTAACACCCCGCGCGCAGCACCCCCTGCAATGCCTGTGTAGAGGTCAATTCTTCTCTACTAGTGTAGAGGTAAATTCTTCAAGGTCATTGAGCAATGTAATACCCTTAAGCTCGGCTTGTGCTAAGCTCAATTAACGTAGATCCACCATTAAAAGTAACCTATGTATGTCCTTTCTTAGGGTTGAAGCTTACTCCGTAAAAAATCGTCAAGTACAGTAGTTTAACCGTAAAAATAACAGACAGACAGATTTTTTTTCATATCCTTACCATATTCACACTCCTGTCGCAGGTCTGCTGGAAGAAATTTCATTTGAAATAAGCAGTACTTTTGTGCTCTTCTATCTGTATTTTGTTATTTTCACTTTTAAGTTTTTGTGTGTACATGAATTTATAAATAAATAAATACTTAGTATGAAAAAATATACCCCACCGCGTTTGTCTGTATGAATGCGATAAACTGAAAAACTAGTGAACGGATTTTCATGCAGTTTTCACCAATATACAGAGTGATTCATAAGGAAGGTTTAAGTGTATAATACATGTATATCATACTAAAGAACAGCCCAGAATTTCTAAGATTTTTAAAGCCCGTTTGAAACTGGATGGGTCTCTAGTGTATATTATTCGTGTGTAGTAATGTAGTATTCTATATTTTAGTTGATTTTATTAAATATGATGGTGATACGTTGTATAAGCCTTAAAAAATTAGTTCAGAATTTTAACATCATTTCGAATTCTAAATTAATTAAATTGTAACAGTTTGTTCAACTTAGTGTTTTATATTTCGTAGCTTATACCTAGATACCCACATTATGCTATTATAATTTTTTATGTATATCATAATTATGAATTTAGTCAAAAGTTACTCAAGTCTGGTATGATTGGTTTAAGTCAAAATGTTTGTTTATTTTTTTTAATTTTGAAAATATGATACGCTTAGCTAACTACGAGTATAAGTACTTAAAATCACTTTAGAGTAAGTAAATGAAAAAAAGAACTAGCTTAGTAATTTTAAAGTAATTTTAACTGGTCAAAAGTACTTTGAACAATTTTTGTAGTCAAACCTAGTTTTGACCAATTAAAAGCACAACATTTTGACTACGACATATTATACATACACACAATTACACATATTAAGTTTAGTTGTTTATATTTTAGCTATATTCTATAGTTATTTTTTTTTTTTAATTCAATAAAATATTTTGAATATGTTTGTATTTTCTTTTCCAAATTTTTTGTTAGTAAAAAGAAACTTGTCGTTAGCAGACTTCCGTTTGAAAAAAAAAGGCCAAAATGAATTGTGGAAGGATTGTGTAAAGAAAGAAAGAAAATATGTTTATTTTGCTTGCAATGAGATACAATACAAATTTTTAAAACTTATGCATAAAACTAAAATTAAAATAAAAAACCACTAGAAGAACTACTAGAATATGATATGGCTAGAGAGGAACTGACTCTTGAGATGATGGTAAATATACAGGTAAGAAAGATCTAGTATTGCTAGCTGGACAAATGGTCGATGAAGCTGAAAGGTTCCTTTTTTCCTAGGTGGTAGGCCGCATCTTCCTTTCAAAAGCCTACTGGGGCCAAGGATCTGCTCCTTTGCCCCAGTAGGCTTCAACCCCTCTGGGCTCCTATGGTTTGCTGACAATATCTTGAGGCACGCGTGTGGAACAATACGCTCCGTCACTGAAAGCTTCTAAAGTTTGTATTTGTCTACACAAATGTTCAATTTAAAGGAAAAATTTCTCAATCTGATCAAAATCCTGAGCCGACATACATATAGTCATCTGCATCTACGAGTGAAAAGGCTAGTTGATGATCCAGATTTGGTTTAGTCCAATCTGCAAAGCAGGCGTAAGGGACCCAGCCTTTCAGTATTTTATAATATGCATTTTGGAAAATGTGCTCGGGAATTGCATGACTGATTCCACCATCACCTTTTTAAAACTCAAAAAAACTTACTTAACTCATAAAATGTCAGAAGCTAGCGCACGGTTCCAATTGGTCGTTTCCTATGGAGAAGAACCGGCAAGAAACTCCATGGTTACTCTTTTTAAAAAATGATTGTCTACAATATTTTTGATACTACAATATTAATAGATATGAGAGGACAATGTAGACCGGTCAGCAACCCAAAAGCACGATAAAAATTGTAATCCTTGAATCTACGGAGTCTACGGTGTTCTCACATTCAAATTATAAAAGATGATATACAGAAAAAAAAAAAATTTAAGATGTATACCATACTAAATTACTAGATAGTAAAATTGGTAGGCTATATAATATATAATACAAAAAAACATTGCCAAAACAATGTCACAGGAGAGTAAGAGGAAAAAAAAAATCAATATACATTATGAAGTTAAAACAAAGATGTTTTACCATCGGACAACCCCAAGGACGGCGAGTAGGTACCACCTATCCATCCTTACGTTGTTGAAACCTCTAGGGTCCGAACTAGGCATTCCGCCTCTGCGTTTATACCGCATGTCATCGAAGGACTGTAACAATTTGCCTGCGGTCTACCCGTCTGATTATAATTAGGTGTCTTCAAAGCTAGAGTGATAGGCTCCTCATAAACCACTTCACCTCAAGATTGAATCACTGCTTACCATCATCATTTATACTATTTAAAAAAAAACTGGCTAGGCTGGAAGACCGACATAGGTTTCGACATCGACCTATATTCTTGCGATAGACAAGCACGTTCATATAAACTATTTGTCAAAATACTGAAAAGTTCAAACAATAAATCGATGCAGCGCTAGATTGCCATTATGTCGTCTAACAAAACTTTTAAAACTTACAGCGCTAAGACAGCTTATAGAGGATACTTTTTCGCGACCAAAAGGTCTAAAGCGCCATGCATTTCCTAGTACTTATGCGTTTCGTTCAACTTAGTGTGATGACATGTCATCTATATAGATTTTTATACCGCAGAAGTGACACAGTTTCTTGCCTACAATACTTCATGACAATAATATTCTATTTCAAAATGTAATTATAGTGTATGTAAAAACGAGATCTCAATAACAATAAAACAAATAAATAAATCAGTAATCACTAATAAGACTACAAATTCAACTGAACCTAATTCAAATTTAATATTAACCTGCACGTAATATGGTACGTAAATTACCTAAGTGCTAACGAATGACAGCATGCCTCATGATTTGCTGACATTTCGTCGTGATTTATAAAAAAAAAAATCATTGTTATTAATTATACAAAAAAAGAAAGAGCGTTAAATTAAATATTTAAAAATTTCAAACAGTATAAAAGACCGTGCGAAGTCTGTATTTGGTAAACTAGCTGTAGGTAAAAACCTAATTCAGCTTTTTGTGGGAGGGAACATCTGCATGTTTTAGTCTATGATTGTAAAATGGGGAAGAGTTTAAATAAAATAATATCTTCTCTAACGTACTATTACGATAGTAGAAGCTATTACATTGCTTGAACAACCAATGGTTTTACTTACTTGACTACAAAATTATTATATATGTCCAAGTTCACTTAAATTTGTATTTATAAGCGTCGCTCTGACACTGCATGAACGTCAAAACTGCACTAATGCCATCAATGTAAAAGTGTTCGGCCTGCAGGTCAATTAAGTGGAGTAAAGTGACTGTACGGCACGCCTCATCTAGTGCGTAGTACATATATATCAATGGGTTTCGACATCGACCTATATTCGGTTTCGATAACGGGGAAAGACAGAGTAAAATCTCATTGCAGAATTTTATAATTTCAGACCTACATAATACTCTGACGTTGTCAAATTCTGACAATAAAGTATACAGTCAATGAGATGTCAAAACAAAATGCCTAGTGGATTCAGAATATTTTTTACGTAGCAGTTATAAATTACAGTGTAATGTACTTGAAATGATCTCTTTAGTGATTCCAGCCGTGTTTTTATGTGTTTCGGTGAGTTACGTACGCTATTTTATGAGGAGACTATCGAGTAAATGTGAAAATGTTTTTGTTTGGGTACCGGGATAGTTCGAAAGAGTACCAGCCCGAAAAGCAAAGGGTGGCTGAAGGAACACATGTGGGTTTTAGTCAGTAAATGTGTGACGCGGGACGAGTTATTTAACGATTTCCCTTCTCAAATAACATCGTCGTATTCCCGTACCCTCACAAGGTCATCGGTCCTCCTTGTGAGAGACCTAAGAACGTCTTCCGGTACACAGTCCAGAAGAATAATGTCGGCGAAATCGCATAGAGATATCAATCTGTAAGGTAAGCAATGAGAGGTATCTGCCCAACAGAAGGTGCAGTTAAACGTGAATTTTACCATTTAATAATAATAGTTTATTTAGAAAAACTTAGACATAAGTTACAAAATATTTTGACAGGCTAATTTTTTTGAGAAATAAATATCTTAAACCGTAAGTATATGTGGTGTAATCATCTGTAGTCGAACTAGGCAAAGCCTGTATTTCGACTATCAGTGCCAAACCCATATCAAAATTATACATTATATAATTGCCTGTAACATTTAATTTTATCTTGTACCTAGAAACATTTTAACAATTTGTCCACTATTTTGCCGAAGCATTTATTTACTATTTATTTATTTAAATCTACTCGTAGAGATACCAATCTGTAAGGTAAGCAATGAGAAGTAGGTATCTGTCCAACAGTAGGTGCAGTTAAACACGAATTTTATCATTTGTCCACTATTTTGCCGAAGAATATATTTATTTTATTATTTATTTATATCTACAACATCAATTTGATTCATACTACAGTTTGAGCCTTAAACTTAAAATATACAATGGGCGACCTTAACGATTCTACGATGTCTCACAATTCTCGAGAATGCACAATTACTCGACATTTTGCCGCTGCATCAAGTCTTATTTATTTTTATTACACAACTATCACACAACGCCGTCTAGTCCCAAGCTAAGCAGAGCTTGTGTTATGAGCACTAGACAACTATTAAACATACTTATATATTTCTAAATACATAATTATGTACTTTGTATTCGCGTTCTTCTTCAATTTCCATTTCCTACTACCTTATAGGCTATAATAGTTTCCAAACCTTAACCAAAGTAGGGTAGTTTAATTTTCCGCACCATAAAAGGGGTTTGTTATAAGATTCGTGTGCGTATCTTCTATATTTTCACTATATCATAGTGATAAGGCTAAATGGGGGACGGACGCATTATCTGGTTAAATAAGGCCAGGAGTATGACCGAGCAGTGTAATCATCCCTAAAAGAGGGAGAAGGGGATGCATATATTTATTCGGCAATTTCGTTTCTGTAGTTTTAAAGGAGAAACTAAATGAAGGACATATTAACGGACAGTCAAAACTACTGGGACCAAGAGTGTGAAATTTGCACAAGATTTCAATCGAGTAAGAAAGAATTATAATCGTACCGTATTATACGAGTAAGAAAAAATTATACCATTCCAAAATATACCCGTAGCAATAAGGGAATGAAACGGAGATCCAAAGTATGTCTGGAGAAACCTACTTTCACGGCAGCTATCAAGGTTCATGAGATCTGATGGTGTCAGACAGACAGCCATAGGAGTGATAGCAATAGAGTCCCATTTTTAGAGAGGTAGGTAGAGTACAGAAGACTCATTAGGTTCTGTCATTATCTCTTCTGCTTCCATTGGATTCCTCAATGCTGAGGGTCGTAGGAGGTCACGAACCTACTTCATCATTTTCAATTGAATGATATTCCTGCGGATTGAAGGGCGTTGTACACCGTAGAGGCAAGTGCGCCGAGTGTGAGTGGTTTTTACGTTAACGTGATCGAAACGTTTACCGCGAATAGTTCTTTGATTGGTTAAGAGCTCGGAGCGAGCCAATCGGAGCGTCGAACGACATAACGTATCATGAAAAAAAAACTCGCACTATAAATAGGCACTCAATCCGGAGCAACGTATGGTCTGCTGCCAGGCCCTTTCCCATCTACTTCACCGGTCACGATTAGCCATTTTATCATTATTTGCAAAGCTATTAAAACTATTTTCCAATATGTAAAGGTGTCACAGTAACCTCGTTACGTCCCCCGAACACCTGTCTCTGCTAATGGATATTGTCCATTTTTTTTTTTTGCGCGATACCCGCTGTTTCGTTATGTATCGTCCTTTTTATGGAGCGATAAAATTTAGATTATTGTTGTTACCTTGTATACACCTTTAAATATTGATCGTTTTAATCCCGTGGAGGGTCGATTCGGTACATGAAACACTCGATTTGTAAAGATAAAATAAAGTACTTTTTTTCTAAAACTCGAATTAATATACGCATGTACGATAATTTCTTTAAATAAACGAGTCAATTACCTTGTAGGTAAATGTCGGTCGTTGCGTACTAACTACGTACAAGTCATTGGACTCGCCCAGCTGACATTTACTTAAAGAAATTAATTTCAATTCTACCAATTTCACAGCTTACAAACAAAACTATTAAACGCTGTTGACGAAGCGAGAACGATACGACGACAAGACGATGTTGAATACATTTAGTGAAAGAATACAGACTATTTATCCCTGAAAATCAAGATAGGTGATTCGCCTTTAGCGCGTGGACCGCTTAAATTGTACCAATTGTCACGATTTCACATCAGCCGAGACGATCACACACATTCGGCGGTTAACGCTATTTCACTTGCATGACAGCGCCGACTCTTATCTCTATCCTTCTCTGTCAGTGACTACAGGTAGTGTAGATGTGTGAGTTTCGAGTCCAGTTTTTCTGATTGCGATGTTAGCGCATAACGTATCTTCCCTTATAATATATCAAAGCTGAAAATGCACGATTCCTGTGTTCCTACCAAGGAAGCAGTTTGTTGTCTCTGGTTTGTTCCTCTCCTACCACTTAGGATCACTGGTTCGACATTGCACACCTACACATTACTCTACGTCCACACTCGCCCGCAGCTCCGGTGAGTCTCCGCAAGCATTTGTACGGTCAGGGGTCAAAAGTGCAGTTGCACTCTAACAATGCTAAACTGTCTAAAAATTTCTTTGTAGTAGAAGTCCAGTGTTCTACAACTAGTTTATTCGAAATTTTAGATTAAATGCTACAAACTAAATCGGTCATGATCCATTGACCCTCTTTTACAAAGAAATTTTACATACTTTAGTATCGGTAGAGTGCAACTGCACTTTTGAGCCCGGACTGTACATGAGCACACGAGACAGTTTATGTATTGTGTCGTTTCACATACACTACACAGCTGACTAATTTTATTACCCGACTGCGCCAGAAGGAGGGTTATGTTTTTCGAGAGTTGTTCGAGTGTTTGGTTCTGCAAGTGACCGCTAGAGGCGCTGCAAAATTTGCCATACAAAATATTTACGGCGTCGATATCGAGTAGCGACGAATACTATTGCTTAAAACTCATGGTAGAGGCACAGGTCGACCGCCATGATGGTTCAACTTGTGTGACGAGGATTAAAACCGATTTTTAGGTCTCAATTGAAGTGTGGGCTGCGCGTAACTATAGCAAAGGGTTCAACTTATTTGCCGCGTACTATACATGGGTTTTTTAGGGTTCCATCCGTACCTCAAAACGGAACCCTTACAGGACCACTTGGTTGTCTGTCTGTCTGTCAAGACCCGCTATCTCGAGAACGCGTGGAAGTATAGAGTTGAAATTAAAACTATACCCAGCATTTACATTCAGCCTTGTTGGGCAGGGAATTGAGCAGGGAAGTGGGCAGTGCGAGTATGTAAATGGGTCACTCGCGCTGTCTCTTCTCATGCCGCTGCCACTGCCCGGCGCTCCCTCGGTTATCTGTTTTTCATGCGGAAGTCAAAGGACGGGCAGCACGAGCGCGAATGAATGTTTACATTCAGCCCTCTTGCTACCGCCACCGGAATGGAGTAACGACAAAATAGTTCAGTTTTAGAACTATACGAAATTGAACGAGTATAATGTGATATCTTTTTCTTCTTCCTTGCCTTATCCCTTCATTTGGGGTCGGCTCTTCTCGTCTTTAGGCGCCAGGATAGTCTATCCTGGGTTGTCTTTGTGTCCAGCTGAGCTTGTCGTCGTCGTCGTTGTCGTTTAATGTGATAAAAATCATAAATTAAAGCATATGGTAAATGAAAACACACATCAACATCTTATCACACACACACACACACATATCATCTACACATCATCATCTTTACGAACCGATATATAGTGTTTCATGTACCGAATCGATCCTCCACGAGATCAAAATTTAACGGTGTACATGAGTACATTATGGAGGGTCAAACTTTATGTAAAATAATACATTTTCAAAAGTCTTTCCCGGATTAATTTTATACAAGTGTATGTTTTGATTTCTATAGAAGATAGATAATATCCACAAGATATCTGTGTATCTAAAATATCTTGAGAAAGATGTGTAATAACCAGAGGTCGGAGTAGGTAGATTGATTTTATATACTTGCGTCAAGATATTATAATATGGACATGCCATTTTATCCATAATGTGCGGGAAGTACCGAAAAAAGTTCCGGGATTGGAATTATGGACTAAAATAAAATAAAGCGTCATACTGTCAAGCGTCATTTCTAATTCAACAGTAAGGGACAAAATACGGTGTAATATTTTTTTCTTTCTTTCTTTCTTTTCTTTCTTTCTTTAACTATTCCAAGGTATTTTTGTATAAAATAAAATACTGATTTCTTTCACCATTAGCTAACACTGGCAGCGTAGATTGGTATTATTAATACGTTTTTCACCTTAAACACAAATTCGTGCTAATTTCAAAATTCCGGAACAAATATCACAATAAATATGAAGTTCCGGTATTTTGGAGGCATATCCATATTATCCTCTACGTTTGACGTCAACGACCTTAAATCAATCTACCTACTCCGACCTCTGGTAATAACATCATAATCACGTAAGAGCAGGTAGGTATATAAAAACTAGACCTCAGTTTGGCAGCTCTTAAATAGCCTTTCCTCAGTAATCTCATTCCTCAAAAATTAGGCTAACAATAAATTACAATGATTTGTAAATTTAAAAAAAACGTTTATTAGACATACAAATCGGGAAAGACCCAAATTAACTGTCGCAATATATTGCTATCGTAATTACCTATAATAGGTAGCTAATTTATTCTTATCACGTAGCATGTTAATAATAATAAACAGAAATGTTTAATTTCACTTGAACAAAAATTATATAATTTAATCACCTGCAAACTAATATGTAGGACTTATTCATTCTATTTGCGCCCGTTTGTATGTTGGCTTCACATTTTTTAACGACTTTGACGACCGCAAAGTGCGCATCCAACATCCAATGTAGCGTGCTTTGTTTCAGTCGAATTTTTTTTTACTTAATAATTTTCCACAACAACAATACCGTCTAATTCCAAGCTAAGCAGAGCTTGTGTTATGTGTACTAGACAACTGATAAACATACTTATATATTTCTAAATACATACATATTATACATAAATTACACCCAGACACAGAACAAATGATCGTGCTAATCACACAAACATTTGTCCAGGGTGGAAATCGAACCCACGACCTCCGGCATAGCAGTCAGGGCCACTAACTACTAGACCAACAGGCTAGTCTAATTGAAAGTGAGATAGCCACATTACATTACAGCGACGTTTTTCAATCCAGCGCACCAACTTATAATACGGCGTGTTATATGACACGGATGTGACATCTATATGATTAGGTATGTCACCTGAAAGAACACGGGCAAGTTTTAGTCAGTAAAAATCTGACACTCCGCTCGCTCCACCCAGAACGGGAGTCATTCACGCATGAATCGCGTGAGCATGTGGACTGATGTCTGTTTTGATGCGTGAACAAGAGAAGTTATTTAATTATACCGCAACCCCATGAATAAAATACAAACAAAAAGAACCCTCAAATCAGAAACCTATAGCTAGCCATTGTTCTCCTCAACTGTAAAAATCTTAAAGTTCAGGCTCTCAGCTACCTTCATGGCATAACCTTGATCGCATGAGCAGTATTCTCAAACTCAAACTCAAAGTTTATTTTACATACCTCCGATTTCTGATTTAAGCATTTGAAGTTGAGAATTACTCAAACTATACTTTACCCTGCAAACTTGTCAAAATTTGGCATTTAAGTATGGTTTGAGACATTCTTAACTCAAAATACTCAATTCAGAAACCCACCCTTAGGCCTACATGAGCACTTATAAAACGTCAAAAGCTAGTGCACGGTTCCAAAATTGGTCGTTTCCTATGAAGAAGAATCGGCAAGAAACTCCATGGTTACTCTTTTAAAAAAGTGATTATTTTGTGTATTAATTAATAAAACAGCTTTCAAAGTAAGAAATTTTTGGTTTTGTTCCTCGTGAACCTTATCAGAACGATGTGTATAAATATACCTAATCTCTATACAGTATAACGCGAACGTCACACCATTTATTTTGTAAATTATTGCGCAATATGAAATTATTAGTTTATTTGTAAATTATTACGCAATAAATATGAAATTATTAATTTATTTCTAAATTATTACGCAATAAATATGAAATTATTAATTTATTTCTAAATTATTACGCAATAAATATGAAATTATTAATTTATTTCTAAATAAATATAAAACATTACCTATAATTGTAGTCAGCTTATTCTGCATGGTTCTTTTGTGATTTGACCATTAAGTATATATTTACAGTATGGATTTTAAAAATCATCCTTTGCCGTAGTCAGGTAAAAAGAGACTTTGACCTCTGAGTTGGTTTCGATGTTTCTTCTAAGAGTAATTGGCTAGGAAACACCAGCCTCAGCTAGTTTAAACTGACGAAAAGAAATTGACGTGTAAAAGTGTTTTTTTAAAACCTATTTGGAAAAATAAATATCATTGATTATTATATATATAATATACCTTAGGGGATTAATTTTGGAAAATCGATCCTTTCTTATTCTTTTTATATGTTACTAGCCAAACCCGATTTCCAGGACTTCTTCTCCTAGGCTAAACCAGTTCTTCCCCTTTTGAATACCCTAATTAGAGACACAATAGAAAGACAATAGGTGTGCGGACACCGGTGTCCTCTTGGGGTTTAATAGTAGTTAGTGGAAGCTATTTTTGAATTCAGTGTTATTATTATTATTACGTAATTGCCCCCTTTTTAGAAAATCACATTAAAAAAAAATACTTTTTCTGGCTTTTTCTAGAAAAAATAAATATATTAGAAACCAAAATTTTCGGCCGAATTAATTTCGCACATTTATGTGTACAAACAAGTTGTACAAACGTATGTACGATCGGCCTTCGAGGGGTCAAACTTTGTACCGTATACTAAATACTTTAAAAGTTCACAATTTGTCCGCCCCGTTCCTACACCTACCACTTTTAGGCTTGCAATGCTATGTATTTCGTACCGCGTAAAAGTACCGTATGCAAGCTCCGCCACAATTTATTAGGTAAGTATATTTATTGTACCTACCAGGTTGGTCACCGGGAAATCCTCACAGGCCGCCACGCAGGCCCCAACAGGGAGCGCCAAAAATATTTGCGTGCTTTTAAGTCATAGTAATTAGTTACAGAATGATGTTTATGAAGTTTTCATATTTTTGAGTAAGTTTATTGAAATAGTACATTTTGATACAAGTACAGAAAGTTTGTCATTGCAACCGAGGTGGAATTCGCAGGAGCCGTAGTCATGGAGCCAAGGGCTACGACGTTTTTCAATACAGGGTTGACACGCGCCTTCTGGTGGTCGACGCACGCTCAGTCTGATACGATAAATGTAATAAAATTGTGGTGGAGGTGAGCACGCGCACTCTTCTGCACTAGTACGGAAAACAGTCATTTGCGTGCCTAAAAGCAGTGGGACAAGAGCGGGTTTTCGAGTAAGATTATTGAAAACTGTCCTTTGATACACGCGCGCAAATATTGCAGTTTCCCGGCTCCATAACGGTTAAATCCGTCTCGAATGCAATGACGAAGCTTGCTGCACTTCATCAAAATGTCACTACTGTCTATATAGTTTGGTACTTACTGGCTTTAAGAAGAACATAGGTGGATCTCAGTAAAAATCTGACAACTCCCTCAAATCACGCTCCTCCCAGATCGGTTTGTCATTTGATTATTTTTCACCTAAAAAAATCTATATTTTGTTAAGCAAGTCACATCGTCTGGACTCTGTGTAATAAACGAATTCTATTCCTAATTACAGTGCCTAGCCTCCGAAGACTACTTCTACAACCCTCTAAATGTGACCAGTACGTCCCTCTCCGGTATAGCGGCCTACAGGTCAGCGCTGACGTTGGATTGGCTGGCAGCTGAAGACCAAAGACAAAGGGAACTGGCCTCGGCTTTCGAGACAGAGCCTGTTCCTCCAGCGAGGAGTATTTCCTCCGACTGCATTGGATACGCGCGACCAGCCTCGGGGAAAGTTGCTCGGCTGATGCTGGAACTTCTAAAGTAAGTCTTTATTTTCCGGTCAATTTGTATTTAAGGTAAAAGTTGCGGAATTGGGCCGATTATGAGGTAAGAATTTGGCGAATTCAATATTAAGTGGAGTGTCCGAATTAAGCAAATATGAATTTCCTTGTGATCAAAATTTAACGGTATAGCAATAGCACAGAGACATTGCTCGCCGTCCGCGAGCCCACGCCTACAGTGGCCGGAAATCGGGATCGGAATCCCGGCGGCGGCGGCGGAGTGTGCGCCGTTGTCTGATACGGTCGGCCTCCTCGTTAACTTGCATTACTGCTTCGCAAAAGGAGACGACCGCCTACCACTCCTCCTAGTTGTGGCGACACTTGGGGGAGGCCTATGTCCAATAATGGACGGCTTTCAACTGAAATGATGATAATAATGACAGCTAGTTAGCAGAAATAAAGTTGACGATGATTTTTTTCTGTCTTTTTAGAAACTTGGAGGGCGATGAAGGCACAATCGTGACGGATCTGATCACAGCTCTGGTTCGAACCAAGTTACTAGTGGAAACGTCCATGTTGGAGGCGGAACCTGACTTGGACTCCCTAGTCAAGACCCCCGCAGTTATGATGGGAGAACCGCACACTACGTTTCCAAGGATCCTGGCTATGTCGTGGATGGCAGTCACCGATCCTGTCACCACCAAGAAGTTTGGGTGGTGTCCTATAACTCGGGTAAAATATTTTTTCAATAAACTTAAACCTGCTCTTATCCTTATTGTGTTTTAAGCACGCAATTTACAGATTTTGGCGCGACTTTCACTGGTGACATTATGTGTATAGTGTATAATACTAGTAACTTATGCTTTTAATATTTAAGGAAAAGAAGGTTTCGCGCACTAAAAAATACTTTTGAAATTGTAACCAAATGACATTGTATTTATTTATTTATTTATTCATTTATGTACACACAAACACTTAAAAAAGAAAATAACAAACACAGATAGAAGAGCACAAAGGTACTGCTTATTTCAAGTGAAATTTCTTCCAGCAGACCTGCGACAGGAGTTGGATGAGAGATGTAGACACAGTGTACAGAAAACAAATAAGTTAGCTAATTAAAAATACTATATTATTCAAATTAAATCATACAATACATATATAAATACATACATACATACAATACATAAATTAAATTATAAAAATATATATGTGTAAATTATAACTTTATGAGATGGTAGAGAGGTAGTGTTCTTTGACTAGCTGTTTGAAGACAGATATATTTTTAGCGTTACGTATCTTGGCTGGAAGTGAGTTCCACAGTCGTACCGCATGAAAAGAGAAGGAGTTAGAATAGAAATGGGTATTATGGGATGGGAAATTGAGATGGTATTTAAGGTGGGATCTGCATGGGGCATCGCCCGGGCGTGTGAACGAAAAACGATCACGTAAGTAGCCAGGATACGCAGGGTTGAAAAGGATGTTGTACAGAGACATAATACCCGACATTGTACTGTTTTACGCCGACGAAATCGCGGGCTCCAAACAGTTTTTAATATTTTTGGTGTTCCAGGTGAACAAATACTTAGCAATCAGCAAGCCCATAATGATAGCCAAGCAAATGAGGGCTTTAGAGCCTGTCATAGCGAGAGCCCGGTTCATCATGGAAGAGTTCATACAACACGTCACACCCCTCAATATGTATCAGCGGAAAATGCAGCCTGATAGCGCTTCACAGCCACCAAAGGTAAGATACAGTCAAATATGGCACTTATTAACTAGCAAGTAAGAACTATAAAATGGTGACTGTGGCTTAATTCATTGGCAATAGGTAACGCAGGGGCCATGTGGGGGTACACTACAATCGCATCAATAAGTCCCCTCTTAGAAGAGTGGCTTCAGACACGCCATAATGCCCTCACTTCCCGAGGCCACCTGATGCAGGTACACACAGGATATAGCTTCGGGAGGTTGCTGTTCCGAATTCAGCGAGAAGTAACGCCTAAGTACCACGATTATACGGATCGCTCGCAAGACAAGGCAAAGCATATCAGTATAAGTTATTTATATATATAAAAGGATAAACTGACTGACAGACATATCAACGTACAATCGAAATTATGACGTAGGCGAGCACTAAGAAGAATTTTTCAAAATTCAGTCTTTTAAAGGGATGAAACGCAGTTCTAAGGTTTGTATGAAGAAACCTACTATCACGCGAGCGAAGCTGCTTGCAGAAGCTAGTAAGATATAGGGTAAAAGAGGGTAATGGGGGTCACTTAAGCGAGAAATCAAATAAAATTTTAATCATAAACAAACTATTTATTGCAACCGCCTTTAAACACCATTTACTTAATTAACTATCATTAGAAATATTTTTTAGTCACTTTGGCAATTAACTTTGTATATTATAAAAGTTTAAAAAAAAAATAGATTTGACTCCCATTACACCAACATGAGGATAATGGTAGTCACCCTGCGGGCAATCGGAGTCAAAGGAAATCTAGCACATATCGCAGACATAACCTTCAGCTGAGTTCCACCCAGTGCATTCCGCGTGAGCCCATAGCCCACATGAGGTGCATCTGAACCACATCTCGTTGTTTCTTCCAAAATCGTTGCATATTAGGCATCTGTCTCCAGCATCTTCTACGTCGTCATCCTCATCGTCCTGGCATAAGTCGTCAGTGCCAACATCTGATACAGAATTTTCGTTCGTTTCTTGTAGTACTTGGCGCTTTGCCTTTTCAGGACCCTTCTTCTGTATTGTGGTCTTTTTTCCCTGACCTTTACCTTTCCATCTCTTTTCTTTTTCTTTACCCCCTGTTTTCTTCATTTTCTTATTTTCTTTTTCTATCAGGTTTTCTTTGATTGGCGTTGAAGTTAAAATTGTAGCGTGTTGCTTCTTTCGGCCCTTTCTTGTACTTAAAGCAGGTGTTTTCTCTGGCAATTTGATTAAATCATGCAAATTAACACTACTTTGGTTTGACGTGCCAGGTACTGGTGATACAATATCTGGTTCAGAATCAAGTGGACCTACTTGTTTAGACACCCTAAGAACCGGTGGATCAATTTGTTTTGAAGTGCTCGGAACTGGTGAGTGAACTTCTTTTGATGTGCTGGGAATAGAGCTAGCAGCTGCGAGAGATTCATTGCAGTCTTGGACCGCAATAGTCTCAGATTGGAGAATTTCTGCAGCGATGAAATCTTCTTCTGTGAATATTTCTGGATTTAGTGGAACTATTCCAGTAGCTCTAAACCCCGATTCTCCTTTACTAATAGACGCAACATTACTAAATGCTTTCCTCACCAAGGATGCTACGTCATAGGGGGTTATCTTTTCTGCAAGATGGCTTTTTAAAAATAAGTCACATTCTTTTTTATAGGCCATTTTGAGCGGACCAAAAAAAGAAACATCCAGGGGTTGCATTCTATGTGACGTGTGTGGTGGCAGAGACAATATATGAATGTGATTGGACTTACAATATTCGTAGACGGAAAGAGAAATGTGACTAGCATGGTTGTCTAGTATTAAAAGGACGGGTTCATCTGCAGACGGCTTAGCGTGCTGTTTAAAGTGCGCCAACCATTCAAGAAAGAGATGCTCATTAATCCAACCGTTGTCTGAGCATTTGTAAAGCGCTCCTGCTGGACCATCCTTCTCGAGCAGAGGAGTCAACCTTTTCCTAGGGAAAATAAACATCGGTGGAATGTAACCGCCTGCAGCGCTCATAGCACACAACAAAGTGATGTTTTTTCCTCTCTCCCAACTGGTTATCGATCCCACTCTCTTCTGTCCTTTGGTAACCAGAATTTTTCCAGGAGTTTGAACTGTTGAAATGCCTGTTTCGTCGCAATTATAAATATTTTTTGGAACAAACCTATGCGTTTCCATCAGCTGACCAAGTAGCTCAAAGAACAGACTTATTTCAGTTTTATTAAAAGCTGTTATTCTGTTTATGCTGGTCGCCTCCGGTTTCCTAATAGAAATGTTATGTCTAGTCATAAAAGCATATAACCAATCGCGTCCAGCCATTTTTGAAGACTGATTAAAATTGTGTTTTAAATTCAATTTTTCAGCATATTCGAAGGCCACTTTTCTTATTTGATTAGCAGTGCAACCATAAAAAATATTTGCCATTTTCTTCACCAAGTTTGCTAGCTCGGCTTCTGTCTCAGCACTAAAGACAGTGAATCGCCCTAGATGTGGTCCTAAGGTAGAACCTTTTTTTATCCTCTTTTGAAGGCTTGAAAATGGGATCCCCATTACCTTAGCAGCATTTCTTATAGAAGAACCTCCATCAACAAGCTTTATAGCTTTTTCCAGGCTATCGGAAGACCAGGAAGCCTTTTCAGTTGTCCTGACTCGTACTTTCGGCATCTAGAATGAAATAAAAATGACTTAATTCAACATGCACAGTTGCGGGTAATAGTGATTGGATCACTTGCGGGTAATGGGAGTCACCTGACTCTCATTTCCCACAATTACTATAATGAGAAAAAGAATAAAATAAAAAAAATCTTTAAAACACTGACATAATCTGAAGTGCACATCACAATTTCGAACGTTTAACTAAGTCCGTGTAAAAGTTTTAATCGCATACTGCAAAATATTCGACACTTACCTTCTAATTTGCATTAACGTAAAATTACATCAGCGGAGCACAAAAACAAAACACAGGCGTATCTCAATGGCGCGGGCGCTGACTGGCGCGAGCTGTTCCAGGCGGCGCTGGGGGGCCAGAGCGGGGGTAGGGACAGCGTTTACGCATCGCTCACACGTACTGTTTCGTGGATGTGAGGGTGACTCCCATTGCCCGCTGACTCCCATTACCCTACTCTCCCTAAGGTAGCTATGTTAGCAAAAAAATGTAGCTTGGACCAAGGGTGCTATTCTCTAAGAAAACAAGCCTTGAGCGAAGCGCTGGCCCAGCGACGGAATCCAAATGGATACCTACTTATATTGGATTTGAATGTACCTACTTGGTTTTCGTCGCTGGGCCAGCGCTGCGTTCAAGGCTGTTTTCTTACAGAATAACACTGCTTGTCATGAGAGATATAAAATCGAAGAGACACGTAAACTCCCGGTCCACATCAGTTAGTGAAGTCATGATTTGTTTTCAGTTAAGTAAATCAACTACCTCAGGACCAGAAATGAGAACAAATCCCACACGACCTACACGGACTCCGAACACAGTAAGTTTTTGAAGTCAATATTAGAAGTCTTGAAAAAAAAGGATCACCAGTAACACTCAAAATGTCGTATATCTTCGAACAGACATTTTCTTTATCGTTTTGAGAGCAAGATTAATTAAGAAAATTATCTTTAAAATATTCAAGCCCCAAGTGAACTACTACTCGTATTGTCTTTCTATTGTGTCTCTAATTACGGTATTCAAATGATTAAGTCAAGAGTGTATAGTTTACTTTTAGGCAAGCGTGCTCCATCGTCGACCCTATCATCGCATACCATCAGGTGAGGTAGTGGTCAAACGCAATAATGGTGATGAAATAAACTGCACAATGTAGGTAAATTGTATGGCAGAGTTTGAAGTTTGAACTGGCCTTGTAACTGTAACTGAAGAAATGTATGTGTTATAGAGACAGACTATATGCGTACCTACATATTAGGGAAGGGAGGGGGGCGGGCTGGTCGTATCCAACCCAATATGGTCTAGTGCTTACCCCAGTTTCTTAGGCTACCGATTCAAAATTCTATGATGGACGCCAAAATTTTGCCATGGCAGGCATGTCAAGGGCCAGACCCCCGGAAAAATAAGCCTAGGTACGCCAATGGACAAGCCATTAACGTTCTAACTGCAGAAATATGCCCCTATTGCACGACCTCAAAAATACACCAAACACAAACAGACAAAGTTAAATGTGTCCAGCACGCCAATGTCACGACTACGTGACAGACAAAAGCATGAAGCTTGCCACCAAGAGCACGTTTTTACTGTTTTGACGTTGCGATCGGAAGCGTCTAGTCTATTTAACTTTCTGGAGCCTTACCATGAAATGTCAAGCGAGCGAGCAAGAAAGAGGGAGGAAGCTATACATATCTTCATTCCTTTAACAGTTCAGTTTAGATCCGCAAATGAATCGCGCTAAGAACTCGTTGTATGGCCTCCGATCATTGTTTACCTACTTTTCAGATACGAGCAATCCACCTAGCCTTGGCGCAAGCGAGCACGATCGAATTGGAAACCATGGCTCCCCTACCGCGGGAAGAACCTGTAGCGGCCACGGGCAGCTCGCTGTGCAACCTTCCACACTTTTTAATAGCGACTGTAGTGCTTGTTTCGTGAATAATAAACGTGTTATCAAGTTTTTAATTAATATATTTTTATGACGGGACCTTCCCCAGTTATCTGAATTCAAAATTTGAGGGAAATACTAACTTTGGAACAATAAACTGACAATTATAATAGGATATCAGCCTTATATTAATGTTCCCACATACATATAGCCTGTAATTCACTATGCAGTCCCAGTAGGGATTGAAGGATGTCACGTGTCGAATTTTTGGCTTTAGGACATGCCGGTTTCTTCGCGATGTTTTCCTTCACCATTTTGAGAGCAGTGGTGATGAAATAAATTACACAAAGTAATGCACCTTGGACCCACGACCTACAACATGTTATTGGGGCCATTACCACTGAGCCACCTGCCCCCCTAACCAAGTTAAGACCGTTTCGTTTCGATTCTCTTGCGTCGAACGCCTCGAGTTGGCCACGCTTCCGATTCCTTCTTTGATTTCTTTCTGACCACGTGACTGAACCTTGAAATGATTTCAGAACAAAGGAATTGGAGGCATGGCCAACTTGAGGCGTTCGACGCAAAAAAATCGAAACGAGACGGTCTTATTGGCTAGGCCTCCCGACTCTATTTATAGTAGAATATAATTACGTTAGAATAGAATTAATATACCAAAAGGAAAACATACAGTAAAAAAAGACACATTTGTAACTAAAATATAATTTATTAGATTTTCCATTTAAAGTTACAACTTACATTCTAATTTCTGATTTGCTCATGCACACATTTCTCAAGATATTATATAAATATAAACTCAGACAGCACCAGATTTTGTACGGGGAGATTATCATGATAATGCTATAGCCAGATTTAATTACTGCTAAAAATATCCGCCCTATAGTTTACTTTTAATTCCTGGTATATAATTACCTAGCAATTTGTGGATCAGAAGATATTATAGTCCACAAGCGTATGCGCAAAGCTACACTATCTGTTCCTTCTCTCTCTAAGTCTTACAAGATCAGGCGTAGGACCAACGCCGAGGCATGAGGAAGTCACACTACCAGCTTCCAAACTTAGTGCTGCTACTGAGTAATTCCAAATGATAGAACCCAACAGCACTTTTTACCCGACCTGGAAATGGAATTTCGGACACCACGCTCAGCAGTCGTGCTTATGACTACGAAACTAACGAGGCAGAAAATGGAGACAGTGAGATGACTAACAAATTGGAATCTTCATGCAAACAGGAGAAACGTCAAGCCCACCTCAAATAAATTGGGATCAATAAGCAAAATAATAATGATGATTTTACGTAATAAGCTACATATGCTGAAATGGAAATTTAACTATTTTCTTCTCATAAAGTCGTTATCTTAGTCTCTTTTCGTATAGTCGTTTAGAAGTACAGATTTAGTGCAGTCTTTAACATTATTTACAATTTAACTGGCTGTTACAAAAATATTTACAGAATCATAAATAAATTGTACAAGTAGAATTAGTTACATGGTGCTTTACATTCATTTCATCATCATCATTTCTGTCCACTGCTGGACGCAGGCCTCCCCCAAGTGTCGCCATAACGACCGGTCCCGTGCGTCTCGCATCAATTGCATTCTCACGACCCTTACCAGGTCATCGGTCCACCTTGTGGAAGGTCTTACAATCATTTGCATTAAGCATTTTGCCAGTTGTTACAAATTACACATGTATATGAAGATGAAAAATAATAATTTTTGTTCCAAAACTTACTACTTACTTATTATGCAAACGTTTGATTTTCCTCAGCCTCATTATTTTCCTCGAGAAATTACAACATTAGGCCGTGTTTATGGAGAAGCGGCGCGGTGCGCGGCGCGTTGGACGTTTCGTCGTACATTGCAGCAGCGGGCCGCGTCATCGCTCGCGCAAACACAAACATATGGCAGTGTACGACGGACCGCCCGACGGACCGCCCGACGCGCCGCGTCTCCGTAATCGAACACTAAGTCTTTAATTTTACGAAAAATAGGCAAAAGCCTTTCATTGAACAGTTTATAATTCAATACATATGATACATACACAAATTGTCCAATACACATTTATACTTTCCGTCATACAAACATTAATTTTAGAATATTATCTACACCTAATTTTTGAGAACCGAGCTTATAAATCAGTCAGTTTCAATATTTTAAAACATTATGAATTTAGGAACATAACATAGTACGAGAAAACATACATTAATTTACTCAAATATCATCAAAAAGTATTAATTTTACTGAAACATGGAAATACATTCGATCACAAATTGTTAACAGATTTGTAGATTCACTAAACATGATTTATATGGCTAGGTTAAGAAAAAACAGGTTTTATTTCGGCAGCATAGACAAGAAGTACCGAGTCTATGGCACCTTGTCTATGGTAAGGCAGTCAGTTTACATGCCGTTGTAGGCTGGGCCGCCGCCACCCTCGGGCACCACCCAGTTGATGTTCTGAGAGGGATCTTTGATGTCACATGTCTTACCTAAGAAAAAATATATTGTTAATATGACAAATATTGAAAGTGTTTGTATTTACCAAAGGGACAGGAAAAAGTATGGGAAGTGGTAAAACTACAAAGATTTTACTCTAAAATATGTTATACGTACTAAATAATAGGGGTCAAATTACATCAATTGGAGGATGACAACAAATAATCGACGCCCCCGGGCCCCCGGGCAATATGTCGGTAATCGCAAAGATTTGTTTTTCGATTACCGACTTTATTACCCGAACAATAAGTCGGTAATCGAAAATCAAATTTATGCGATTACCGACTAATGGGGGCGTACATGATCGCAGTCTGTGTCAACTTTCAAGGGAGGCCTACCTTAGTATGATCATGTGAAGAGAAGAGATGAAACGCATGTTACTAAAAGAGTTAAGAGCATATATGTGGATGGATGGGGAAGAGAGGGAGAACAAAGAAAAGATGGATGGATTGTGTGAAAAGTGATATGAAAAAGAGAGTTAGTGATAGCGTGATGGGTGACAGGACAGAATGACGGTACGGGAGACTTATAATTTGTAATTTAGTCCTAAAATCCCCATCCGACCGTCTATCCGAAAAATAAAATATTTTTCTTTCATTAACGAAGAAAAAAATGTGGTGCGCCAAAAAAACAGGACAAGATGATGGTTATAATAGAAAAACGCCGAGAATAGCAAAGATTTGTAACACCCGAAGCTGAGCCGGGTTGCTAGCACACTATAATTTTGTTAGAAAGCTAAGGGGACAGGTTTAGTACAAAAATAATGGTACACTCACAATGTATGCAGTTCTGCGCGTTTATTTGCAGACGTTGCCCGTCGCCAGACTCCATCGGCACAAATTCGTATACACCTGTAAATGAGAGTTTCTTATACGAATTATAAATATACTAATATTATAAAATTGAAAGTGAGTATTAATGTGTATAATTATGTTTGTTATCCCTTCACGCTTAAGTGGTTGGACGGATTTGGAAGAACATGTACATTTTTTATCTAGGGAGATTTTTTTTGGTGTAAATCATCCAATGACATCTCTTCGCCCTTGGGCGGGGTGGGAGAGTGTCAGACTTTTACTGATTAAAAACCTTCGCCTGTTCCTTCTTTGCCTTCATTCCAGGGCTCTCTTCATTTTCACATTCCCCACGGCCCCAGTAGGCTTCGACCCTGCTGGGACCATACGGTTTGCTGACATCTCCTTGGGGCGCGCGTGGAACGATACGCGTCGTCGACGACTTGGATCCGGTCCGGACGGTAACCAAACGGTCGGACGGTGACTTGCAATTGGAGGCTCGCGCCTGCCACTCGTCCTCGCTCCGGAGCCTGCGGGTACCGCGGCCGGCGCGAGTGAGCCGCCGCCTCACGCCCCCACAAGGGCACGGCGATGCTCTTCCCAGGCGGAGCACACCTCTGCAGTGTGCTCCACCGTGTCCTCCAGGACCAATCGGGGGTTGTCCTTGGGTGTACTTGCATAGCATGTATGGGTCATCGTCGGTTAGTATCACGTTCCATGAATAAATTCCATTCTATTCTTCTATTTTATCATGTCATATGCATTTCATAAAAATAGTATTTCAAATATATTTGAAGCATTGTTCATCTTGTTACTCACCAGCTGGACAGAACCTGGCTTCAGGTCCATCGTAGACTCCCAAGTTCTGCTTGACGGGAATTGTGTCATCCTTCAGGGTTAAGTGTGCTGGCTGATCCGCCTCGTGGTTTGTGCCTAGAACATGAACATTTCACTTGTTAATAACATAATAAGAGAGAAAGTTCATATATTTTCTATGACAGATCTTTCAAATGAAAGAGCAATGGAGCACAGAAGTTAAAAAAAAAATAGGAGTCTTTTAAAATAATTTTTGAGCTGACTACGATCACTTTTTATTCATTGTTATTTACTAAACTGTTTGATTACAAAGAGGAGGCCTGTACCCCAGCAATGATAACGTTATGTCATGCTATATTGAGGGCTTGTTAAAACAGGAGATGGCGTGACGATTTGGAATACTATCTAAAGGATTGGCCAGAAGTAGCTAAGGACAGAAAAGTGTGGAAGAATGAAAGCGAGGCCTTTGTCCTGCAGAGGGGGATTTGTTTTTTAAGAAATATTTAAAAATGATATGTAAGAAAATAAATAAAGGAAATAATAAATTTAAGTTACCTGTAAGAGCGACGGAAGACAGTAAGTCGAAGGTGAGTACACCGTCGGGTTTAGGATACTCAATCGGCTGGCATTCCTTGGCAGGCTTCAACCTCGCGTGATCGGCGCCTGCAAGTTTCAAGAACATAATTTTAAATTCTTCTTGACTCGACATTTTTTTTTTTTATTGATAGACTCACACTTGACCACTGTCTTACTTGATGGTAAGCTATGATGTGGTCGACGGTGGAGCACGCTTGCTTAGAAATAAGCTCAAATTCACTCTAGACTAAGGTTGTCAGGTTATCAGGAAATAAGTTTCTTGACGAGGGCTCTTCCCACTCGCCTATCTTCAACGTCGAGCAAGGTTTAAAAGCTTGTTGCTTCATCTAGTCCAACACGATGTATGATGAAGAGGCAACGCGAAAAAAGAGAGAGAACGCCTCAAAATTCTGTTGGTAGTCGGTAATTCCGTGATTTACTTGAATATGTTACAAAACTTGTTCCATGAAATACGTGTTCTTTTTTTAAAACCTTTAAAAGTTTTTGAGAAAAATTGTCGACTTTCATAATCTTGATTATATATGCAAGGCTTCTTTAGATGTATTTTTTTAATATTTATTAAATTAGTACATTATGGAAGGCAAATGTAAAACTACACGACAGTGCAGCGACGCTTCTTCGCTGTGAGCAGGTACACCAACCGTATAGTGACGAAAACGCGTTTATGAGGCTACGCGTCCGTGAAGCTTAAGTCTGAGTAAGACAGACTAATAACAATAATCTATGGCCCGACATAAGTTGTCAGATTTTAATTTCCTTAACACGCTGACTATAGCATTACTGACCTCCATGACTGAGCGTCCAGGGCTCCTTGCCGCGAACTAGCGTGCTGAAGGCGGAGTACGCGACGCCTCCGTATAGACCTAGAGATGTGTGGAACGACGGCCGACAGTTGCGGACTTGCTGCAATCAACAAAAACGGCTATTAATATGTTGGAAATTGTATTTTTTTACTTCTCTCGAGACAAAATACCTAAAGTCTCTTATACTAGTACATCTTTGATAAATTACGATTTATTAACCGTATGTAACCACAGTCGACCGTATTATGATTATAAAGTAATTTTAATTAAACTCGCAAGTAAAAACATTTACTAACTTAAAATTTGGCAGGTAAGTTCCTTATAGATATTGTAGGCATCCTAAATAAACGGATTTTCCGAAACTCCATCTCTAAGGGGGTAAAACGGGGGTTGGAAGTTTATGTGGAGAAACCGACATTCGCGCGGGCGAAGCCGCAGGCAGAAGCTAGTATTAGTATAGATATCAACATCTTGATTGAAACTACTCCATTAGCACAAGCTATCACGACAAATCTGTTAGTGTTTTGTAAAACGCACCTTGAGTTCTTTATAAACATAGGATTCCTTGAGTTTCTCCTCGTACTGAGTGGGCACGACTCCTTTCTCATGTGTCGCCTCGCCGGCAATGATGAGGTCCATCGCAGCTTCCGCCGCCAGCATACCTATCAACACACAACAGGTTGAGTGGCACACTCTGTAATGTTTTCTCTTCTGAAAGCAGTGTCAAGCTTTTACTGTACGCTGCAGCAAAATGCTTCTATACTCCATCGGTTTAGGTAGTTAACTAAACGTAAACAATCTTGATATGTCTTTTTATTAAAAAAAAAAATCGGGCATATAAAAATTATTTAAATTTAATTAATTACTTAACATCCACATAATATCGTCATCATCGAATATAACATCGTTTTAGGTAAATAGCTAATTGTAAACATTTTCAGATACATTTTTTAGACAATTTTTAGATAAAAGACATGTGAAGATTATTATCTTTAGTTAATCACCTAAACAGATGGAGTATAGAGTTTAAAATATCTTTGTTTAGTTTACGCTGATGAGAACTCTAGATGTTACCGATATTGAAATATTTGTAAATTAATTCTCAACACAATGACTCACAAATATCAATTAGCCACGCTATTTGACCAATTAGATCGTAGTAAATTAAAAAGGGGCACGTCTTAACACCAATTTAAAAAATGAAAAGACCTCCTTCATTATTCCTTCATTAGGGTCCTTTCATTATGATTAAATTTTAAAATAAATATTTTAATATTTATTTAAATAATTATTAAATTGATTTTGAATTTTGAAAATACTTTGTTCAAAGTTTGCTTTAATATTAATGGTTTAATTCGTATCCCAATGAATATGACTTTATTTTACTTAATATATTCTTTTTTTTTCTTTCTTTATTTATTTTGGGGTTTTTATCTCACCAGATATGCCAACCCCATCGTACCCTTTAACATTATTAATACCTAAACTAAAATAATTAAGATATTATATATATACACTTTACAATTATAAAGAAGGAAGTCACATTTGAAAGGCTGCTACCAAATGACATAATTTCCTGGCATCATCTGCAGCTGGCCGACACAAAATTGACTGTATTAGTCCCACATCAAGTCTATTCAGATTTAATTCCCTCAAAAGTGACTCCCTCTCACTCCTATTATGGACACAATCCATCAGCAAATGTTGCACGTCCTCAATCTGATTGCATTCTCTGCAATTCGGCGAATCTTTAATATATTCTTAAGGTGAACAGACTATATTCTTAACATGAATAGACTTTATTCTTAACGTGAATAGACTATAGCATTTTTGATAATGTTGTTGTTAACCTATTATGTCCCACTGCTGGACGAGGCCTGCCTCTCCTTTTTCCACACTCGTCTGTTCTCACTTCACAGCGGGCCAGTCCCTCCAATAGTTTTTTACGAGACCCAATAAGTGGGTCTTATATTTTATGTTATGTTTAAATATAATTATGCTCACCACTCTTCATAGCGTTGTGAGTGCCTTTGATCCTGGGCACGTTGAGGAAGCCCGCCGAGTCCCCGGCCAGCACGCCGCCCGGGAAGGCGGGCGCGGGCAGGCACTGCCAGCCGCCCTCCACCAGCGCGCGCGCCCCGTACGCTATGCGCGCGCCACCTGCACACGAGACAACAACGGAATGTTTAACCACTTGCATCAGACTGGTCCGGCGAGTACTTTCGGTACTCCATCTCGTTTACCTCCTCAATCTTCATAGGTGACAAAAGAGCTGACGAGATGGAGTATTTGGTCGTGGATGTGCGACCCTGACGGAAAAACCGCGATAGTGTTTGTCAGATATATTTGACGTAGGCGGTAGGATTTTTAATCATTTTAATTTTATCAATTTATTTAATATTATTCATTAATAAATTTATTAATATTATTCAATAATTTACAATCATTTTCATTTATTAATGTAATTGAATAATTTATCAATAGTTTTATCAATATTTCAATAATTTATATAATTCAATTATTATCACCGGCCCTCGCTGAAAACCAGCGCTGTGAGCTTATCGCTTTATGCATGAGGTCACAGCTTCATGCTGAGCGTTCGGCCGTTTTGCGCGGATTTGACGCATATATTCCTTAGTTTTAAATGATTATGTTTGTTATCTAGCTTTAAGTTTGCGTCAATTCGCATAAATAAACTGTTTTTCTTTCTTTCTTTCTTTCTATTATGCTATACTTAACAATTTTTAATGCCTGAAATGAACGATAAATAAAAATAAAAAATTAAAGTAAAAGCTGTTTAAAGCTAGAACGTGGCTATGTACTCCCTAGATGGTGCTGAACTCAACATTTTTAGTTTATTTTGTTTTTAGTATGTGGGAGCAAAAATTAAGTCAAATTTTTGGCAAAGTCGAACATTCCACTTCCTTGAATTTAATAAAGTTTTGCTTCAAAATTCTCCTAATTTTGACTGTTTATATAAAATAGCTAGTCATGTGACTAAAAGAGTTATGAGTTTACATGTGAATGGATGGAGAGGGTGAGGGATGCCAAAGAAGAGATTGATGGATTGTGTGAGGAGTAATATGAAAGAAAAGGGAGTTAGTGATAGTGTGACGAGTGACAGGACAGAATGGAAGAAAAAGACGTGTTGCGCCGATCCCAAATAAAACGGGATAAGGGCAGGAAGATGATGATTTAATATAGCTACAGTGTTAGTTGTGTCTTTATTTTCAAGATGATACACACATATGTAATTAAATGTATTTTACAGTGTTATGCATTTTATTAAGCTAGAGTAGTGTACGCTGCTAGCGTATGCTTTCTTGGATTAAGTACCTACCCGTATATATTATTACTGGACATAAAGTTTATTATGTTACCTTCAAACATCGGCTTAATGTACGGATGAGTCTTGAATTTCTGGAACTCTCGGAACGGACTCAAGTAGGGGTTGGCGTAGTCCAGGCCCACCACAAAGCCCGCGGCCACTAGGGGTGCTTCACCCTCGGCTACGTTCAGGTGGTAAATGAACGAGCCTCCGTATGTGTTCTTGTCTAGAGGCCAGCCAATTGTGTGTTCTACTAGGCCGGGTTTGTGGTTCTGCAAAAAGGGTGGCATTATTGTAATTTTCAATAATTAATAAAAGAAGTTTTTCTCAAAATCGCAGCTGTACGAGTTGATTTACAAGCTGATACTAGCGGTTCCGTCTCCGTTAAACTACTTCTCATTTTCAATCAATTTAAATATTTTTAACTGATTTTATTTTTTTATGATTTTAATTCGTAACTTTTTTGAACCAGTCTTATTACAACTAAAGCATAGAAAATTTATAAATAGGTGTCTGAATTACCTCTGGTTTAACTTCCCATAGTTCTTTAAGACCGATGCCGTATGACTGAGGTTCACTGTTCGCTCTCAAGTCGTATTTCTTTGAGATCATCTTAGTTAAGTGGCCGTGGCAACCTGCAATTGAACAGATGAATGATAAATTGATACCAGAATGTATTGGCATGGAGTAGAAAGTTCAAGCGGCCGTGAGATTAACTACCCATAATATTAACCGCAAAGGTGAGGGAACGGACGTCCTCACGCCCCAGCCGCCCTGAACCCACGCGCGCCTCAATGAGATGTCAGCAAAACCGTACCGGCCCAACAGTGCCAAAGCTCACTGGGACAGCGGGAAGTACACTATGAAGTTTGATTCCCTTATGAATGTCGAAATGTAAGTTTTTTGCGGCATAAACGGCTGTATCTTTTTTTCGTCAACTTAGATTTTTTCACAGCTTCCAGGGACCGTAGACTTGAGTATACCTCCACATGTTTCCAAGATAAAGGGTCAGACCGACAGACGGACAACAATGTGATCCTATAGGGATTCCGTGTTTTTTCTTTTGAGGTACGGAACCCTAAAAATGAGTTTCTGGTCCTGTATATTATTGTACGTGATCAGTCTTCAATTTAAAATACAACTATGTTTATAGGAGATATTTCATTTTTAAGTTTATACTATACAGTACTAATAAAACGAAAGAGTACGTGGAACTACCAATCGGATTAGGTTTTTTTTTACATGTAATGACAGTCTATTACAATAGTATAGGCTATATATTATCACGCTAAGACTCACGGAAGGGGAGCAGTAAGCAAAGACGCGAGTGAAATCGCGGGGGATAGTAATGTTACAAAAATACAGAGTATGCCTTTATTCGAATTTGAGCCTAGCTGTTTGGCAGACTGTTCATTGTGGCGACACTTGGGGGAGGCCTATCTCCAGCAGTGGATGTCTTTCGGCTGAAATGATGATGATGTTTGGCAGATGTTGATAAAGGAAGTTTTTACCTTCAGTAAAGATGGTAATCTTGGAGTGGAACTCCATGCCACGCTCGAACATGTCCTTGGGGCTGCCGTCTTTAGCGATGCCCACGTCGCCGGTGGCCACGCCCTTTAGCGAGCCGTCGTCGCGGAATATCAAGTCTGCGCCCGCGCATCCCGGCCAGATCTGTAAAAAGTTTTATTATTTAGAAAATAATATAATTATGCTCATTTTTTTTTTTTTTTTTTTTGAGAGCTTTGGTAGCCTAGTGGTAACGGCCCCGACTTTCTGAGTTTGTAGGTCGCGGATTGAAACCCAGCCAAGCGTATTACTTTCTTTTATTTAAATTTTGTTAAAGTATAAACTTTCATCACCACAGACCACTGCTCACAAAACGGTAAAGAAAAACATTTTAAGGAAACTAGCATCTCCTAGAACCATAAATTCGAAGATATGTGATATCCACCAACCAGCACTAGGCCCGCGTGGTGGATTAAGACCTATTTACTCTCCTAGGCTTGCCTATTATGCTATACAGATCCAATGCCCTGAGACAGAATGAATGACCAGACTAACTTGATGCTTACAGCTATACAGACGGAACATAGCAGACAATTTTTTTAAGAGTTACCGTGGAATTTATTGCTGGTCCTTTACCTATGTGAAATATATTTTTTTTATTTACAATATAATATTTCCACAACTACCACACAACACCGTCTAGTCCCAAGCTAAGCAGAGCTTGTGTTATGGGTACCAGACCGCTGATAAACATACTTATATATTTCTAAATACATACATATTATAGATAAATAACACCCAGACACAGAACAAATGATCGTGCACATCACACAGAGATTTGTTTTGTTAAATTTTAAGTTGAACTGAAAAATGCAAATGGTTTTACAAAATAGGATTACTAGATAAGACAAGTCTTGATTCAAAATGAGCATGTTTAGTGGAGAAAGCACAACCTAGAAACAACCATTATCTATCATCTCTGGTTTCCCTTCAAAACGCATAACCATTATCTATCATATAGTCATTAAAGCTAGAACTACATTAGACCGACGCACACGTGTAGCACGCCTGATTTGATAAAAAGTTAAAAGTAAAAAATTGCTATTTAAAAAGTTCAGTATAATGCCACTACATATTGATGACATTCTGACCTCAGCTCCAGCTGCCTCGGCTTGCTCTGACAGCCATCTCACAAGGTGCCCAAGACGTACAACGTAGTTCCCGTGGTTGTAGTTAGGTAAGCCTGGAAAGATAATATGTTTTAAAAATAATTGATTATAGTTTTGAGACATTTGGTGTCGTAACGCTTGGGTCACGGGGTCCAAGTGCACGCCATCTTCACAAAGAAATTTCTCACCGACTGATCGACACTTTGCGTGAACACCAGTGTGCTAAACAATTAGCAATACCATAAAACAAAGCATCATTGCCTCAAAGAATTAATATTGCTATGCTAAAAATGAGCCAGCAGCGAGCACAACAAGCTTTTTTAGGCACCCTGACATGGACACGTTAGGTTAAAAAGCTAGCCATTGTGGTTATTTTTTTTTTTATAACCACCTAGAAATAGGGGCTTCGCACATGTGCGGAAAACTGGTTGGTTTATCCGAAACTATTTCATTTTAATATCGGGTTTGGCAGGTAATAATGAATATGTATCTACATAAATATGTAACTAGCTAAAATTGAAGGAATTTATGTACAAAATAATTTAAAAATGGTCGTGCCCCAGGATAGCAAAACGCAACGTGGGTTTTAGCCAGTAAAAGTCGGATATTCTCTCTCGCTCCTTCTAAAACTGAAGAGGTTATTTAATTCCCCTCATCAAATCCCCACCTCAACAAAAAAAAAATCTAAGACACATTATTCAACCAATTACATACAAACTTACCTGGAAAAACAGGTATAGGTATCCTCCCACTTTTGGTGAGTAAACCAAACTTGTCAGAGGTAACCTCTGTGTTCATGGGTGCTCCCTTGTCCTTCCAGTCCGGAATCAACTCATTCAGAGCTATGGGATCCACACAAGCTCCAGACAATATATGTCCTCCTATTTCTGCGGCTTTCTCCAGAAGAGTCACTCGCACTTCCTGAAAATTAATTTAAAAAGGTTCAAAGAGGTGTGTTAATTTAACCATAAAAACTGATTGAGGAATCAGTTTCTTCTTGAAACTATTCTTTTTGAAAGAGAAGAGTAGAAAAAAGAAGAAATAGAGGAGAGAAAAAGAGAAGAAAAGAAGAGACGAGTATGTGTATCTATATAGAAAATATGTAGATTGATCTTTATTAAATCTCTTCATTGTTCAAATTACAATGTTTCTGAATTTTTATAGATATTTTGACTTGTTAGTTACTAACTTCTGCCCAAGAATTTGTCCCAAGTTCACCTCGGCTTCACAAGGCAAGGCAATATACTCAACTTCTTTGTTTAATACTATTTATATTAGTGAAAGCTGCATCAAAATACTTTAAGTAGATCAAGAAGAAGGTTAAGTAGACAGATATTTATGGAACATAACTTTTTTATACATGTTAACAGTTACATAACACTGCTACTATTTAAGAATCAGATCTGTAGTACCAAAGACGATAACTTACAAGTTTAGCCTATCATGTCCTTAACAAATACTTACAGCTCCCTTTTCCTCTGCGATTTGACGAGCCCTGATGGCAGCCGCCATGCCTGCGGGCCCCCCTCCGATGATGAGGATATCCGTCTCCTCTGCTACTCTCTCCATATTGATATCTGTGCATGTCAAAGACGCAAGCTTGTAAATTTCAAAACTGTAATAATTATAATTTGAGCAGGCAATTATGCGCTATTAAACATTTCGCGCAACAAACATTTCTTCAACCCATTCTGTAAACACTGCTTTAGCACCAAGTTATCAGAACATTCATCAAGGAATGCGGGGCTATGGCTTCCTAATGCACACAACTCCTTGCAAGACCAGGCTGCCTCTGTTAGTTCGGACTCCTCAATCACAACTGTTTGAATTAGAGTATGAGTGTAGAAAATTGAATCCCTTATTTTCTCTCTAGTCTCAAATACAAAGGTCCACTGTGGCCTAAAAGCCGAAACTCTGATTTCTCTGATTTTGTATTATTGATCCCTATATCAATGAAAAGGGGTGGATTTAAAGGTATTATTCCTGTTAAAAAAACAATAAAGATGATCTAAGCTTAGTACAATTTCTATTGCCAAAAGTTGGCAGTATACCAATCTAAAGAAATATTCTGGGTAGGTGTTTCCTGCCCTCAGCTTTATCAATGCCAGATAAATGGGAGATAAGATTATAATAATCAAAACTAATGGGGGGTTGTTGCCATGCAACCGATAAATATGGTAAATGTTCTTTATTGAGCAAATTGCTGGGGGTCACTTCACAAATAAAAGAGATAATATAGGTGTATGATTAACTGATTTATAATAATGGTTAATTATTACTAATATAGTAATCTTCACTTTAGATCTCATTTGTTTTTATTTTAGAGACTTTATCTGTTATGATAATGATAAATTAGCGTTATCAAGGTCTTGCAATGACGTTAATTTTGTTGATAATTTGATCTGGAGGTTATCGCTTACCTTTCCATCGTGGGTCCTTATCTCTGGGGTGTATTGTGTAATGAGTTGTTATCTTTGGGTAAGCATCCGAATACAGCCTCTTGGCAGCATTAGTTAGCCTCCCCACTGAAAGTTTGAGATATAAGTTGTTATAAACCCGACCAAAACAAACCAGAGTGAACTTTGAACTTTTATATTTAGCAGCTTTATTGCATAACATTGAGCAACAAAATCTTTTAATTACGGTTTTTACTAGCTGTTTTCACAGAAATCATTAAGATTTTCTATTTACCACTAATTACTCAAAAATATTTAAAAACCAACTCACGAACAGCTGATAGCAACGTCACATAAAACAACTTTTTTAACTCAAAACTTTTAGTATTTCTCAAGGCTTAAATTCAAAGTTGATTATTTAATTTGATTTAGTTCACATTTTATGGTAGAAACATGGATATTTTTATTTAAAAAGTATTTTATTTACCCTGACGAGACGAACTAACAAGTGCCGCCGCCATTTTTAAAAACAATCTGCGCTCCGATTCAAGGAACAAAGTCCGACTTTTACGACATTCTTCGTAAAAATTAAAAGTTCAACTATCTTAATATTTAATTTTAAAAAATATATCTCGTCAAAAGTTTTTAGATAATTTTAGGTTATATGATATGTGAATCAAAATATACATTTCATTATTTAAATATCGTTCCATTAACTCAATCAGTATATTAAAAAAATAAATTGTCACTGTTGAACGCGGAACGTTACGTTTAGCTTGGCGCCTTGGCGGGAATTTTAATTTTTGGTAATGGATCGTGAGATCTTTAAATAACTATAAATAATGAAATACTCTAGAGAATTATGGTTAGATGGCGTACTATGAATATTATGATAATGGAAAGATTGTAAAATCTTTTTAGAAAAGCATAATAAGGCTTGAAATTACGTTACAAATAAATATTATCTTTGCAAATAAAGTAATAAATGTAAATTACGCGTGCAGAAGAGCCGTGAATTCTCTTCTATTTAAATTTAGAGATATAATCGGTCACCCGTCATAGCTACTTATCATGCTTGCGATACCCTTTCTTGTGGGAAATCATCAAATAACTTTGGGTGGAGCGATAGGGAAAGCATAAAGCATTAGATTTTTACCGACTATTTAATAAAAAGTTACGCAAAGGAATTACGAAGTACGCAAAGTAACTTTTTCAAACAGTCTCGCAGCCCCAGCAGGTATCAGCCGTACTGGGCAGACATCTTGTGGAGGCGCGCGTGAAACACAATGCAGCGTCGACACGGACTAGGACCTTACCGGACCTTACCTTACCTTAGCGGACGGCGAGTAATGGGTAACTCGCCGTCCGCTTTTGTAATAAAACAACGGTACTCTTTTTAATCTCTTTATTAAAAAGCTTAGTAATAATAAGTTACATAGAAGCCGTACACATTAGATCACATACTATCGAGTTGAGTTACTTGACTGGTTTCATCTGCCACAGGCCGTCGTTGAGATAGTGGCAGTTCTCAATACCCACGCCTTTATTCACTTTAGCTCTGAAAAACAAAAGAATAGGTTAGTAAACTCAATTTTTTAGTCGCTCAAAAGACAGGTAAAGTATAAGTTTGACCGTTATTATGTGTCTGTCTGTAGCACCATAGTTTTTCAGGTGAACTGATTTGGATAACGGTATATTTTTTTATTGAATCCAGGTTATTGAGCTATGGTTTGTCAAAATCAGTTCAGCCATTTACAAGTTATAGATACGGGTTAAAGTGAGAATGGACCACCGAATGTTTGCCAAGTGGGGTATCATTTTGAAGGGTATGTATGGGTAAGATGTACCTACATTACCAAACTGTAATGATGATTAATAAAAATCTGTATCTTTCAGGTTACGTGCGTATATAAGAGACCCTACCACACCCCCATTAATTAATTAGTTAGCCGATTATGTCCCACGGCTGGGCGAAGGCCTCCCTCTCCCTTTTCCACACATGTCTGCCCTCGGCCACTGCGGGCCAGCCCCTCCGGTAGTTGTCAAGCTCTTCTCTCCATCTTCGCCGTGGTCTGCTGCGATGTCGCCTTGCGTTTAATGGTACCCAATAAGTGGCTCTTTTAGCCCACAGCTCGTCTAACATGCGGCAGACATGTCCGACCGAACCCCACTTTAGGCCGTGTTTACGGAGACGCGGCGCGTTGGGCGTTTCGTCGTACATTGCAGCAGCGGGCCGCGTCATCGCTCGCGAAAACACAAACATATGGCAATGTACGACGGACCGCCCGACGCGCTGCGCAACGCGCCGCGTCTCTGTAATCGAGCACTTAGAGTAGCAACTTTTTGGGTAACGTCTTTTATCTTAGTTTTGGCGCGCAGCATTGTGTCCAATACGCTCTCGGAAATTGGAACACCCAGGGTACCTACTAATTACTGCTTGATAATTATTATAATATTCAATTTTGATGCAGTTTCAGCATTATTTGTTGTTTATTATTATAATATTTTTATATCATTAATATATTATTATTATTGGAACGGAGTAAGCTTGAAGCTTCAATGGGACATAAACATACTTTTTATCTGACTTCGACTTCGTGTCCGAAATAACAGACGAAGTCATGCGTACTACACGGTAGTAATAAGAAAAATAAATTACATGTCATCAGTAGAAAGCGCAGTACACCCCACAGCCAGGGCGTGTTCCTTTCCTTCAGCCATGACAGCCACCACCTGACCCTTCTCGACGCCGCTCATTCGCGCCCCGGGTGACGTCAGCCCCGGGCACATGATGTTGGCACCACTGAGTACGAAGCGGATGGCTCCCTTGTCTACCTGCTGCATCGGTAGGAAGAATGGATCTGGAACAATAGAGAGAGGGCTTTGTAAGTTGGTTTAATAAAGAAGTTGGAGTAGTGGTTCCTTGTTGTTAAAATGACAAGAGAACCTTCTTCTTAGACAAAGACCACTCCGTTTTTCATGCACAATATAGCAGATAACCATATTCATTTAAAAAAAAAATCATATGTGCCTACATGAGCACTTATAAAACGTCAGAAGCTAGTGCACAGTTTCATTTGTCGTTTCCTATGGAGAAGAACCGGGAAGAAGATCCATAGTTAATCCCTGATGGACCTCTGTCCTTCAGTTGCGCTTTGCGTTATGGTGTTACAGTTACTTTCAAAAGTTCCCGTATGACAAGGGTCCTCTAGCGAGGTTAAATTGGTCCACCATTAAAAAACAATACCTAGGAGGACCTGATCCCAGTGCTCTTAATAGATATAATGTCCTCACAAATCTCCATCATCATAATCAGTCTTTTAAGATTATTTATTTTATGACTAAAACACTTAGCTGACTTTTAATAGTTTCCAGTTTCTAGATATCTTTGAAACAGTCACACAATGTCCATACGTCTACTCATGGCTTGAACATCTCTCTAACAGCTTTTATTTGCTGGATATAGGCCTCTAAGCATAAATCTGACATAATTAGATAGTTACTTACACTTATGAAGGAGCTTCAGTGTGGGCATCCAGGGACCTTCGCGTTGACGGAAGAACAGTAACTCTCCGGCGCTGTTCACCATTATCTCGATGTGGTCGTGACTGAAAATAGTAATGCATAATATTAAAATTTGGGGCCTTACCATTTTTTTTTTTAAAGAAGTTATAATCATTCAATGACATCTCCCGCCCTTTGGCGGAGCGGGAGATAGTGTCAGAGTCTTACTGACTAAAAACCTACCCCGTTCCTCCTTTGCCTTGGTTCTAGGGCTCTGGTATGCATTTTCATACCTCCCCAGCGCCCCAGAGGCCTTACCGTGACGTGCAAGCAAGAAAGAGGGATGAAGCTATAGGCCGTATTCAGAAAGAAAACTGGCAGCCTGCGCCGATATACCAGCGCTGAATATTCGTATAGAAACATTACCCGCGCCGGCCGATTCCGATAGGCGCTGTTAGATCAGCTTTCTTTCTGTATACGGCCATACACCGTATATAGCTTCATCCCTTTATCAGATCAGTCGTCAAATGGATCGCATTAAGGACTCGTGGTAGGGCCTCAGGTCTTTTGAAAAACTTACCACGCCCGTCCGAACACAGGTGGGTTTTAGTCTGTAAAAGTCTGACACTCCCTCTCGCTTTACCCAAAGCGGAAGGAGTTATTATTTTGATAATTATCCACCTCAAAAATCAAAGACAAAAAAGTACATTTCAGCCCGTAAGGGTGTTTTTAATAGTGCTGATTTCAACACGCATGCGGGTTTGCTCCGTAAGCGTAGCCCTCGCAAATGTCCTTTTCATACATGTATTTAGTGTAATGCGTGGAATACGCATGCGGGATGCGGGGCGTGATATCGGGCAGCAGCATCGCATGCGGAGCAATTCCGCATGCGTGATGAAATCCGCACGATATTAAAAACACCCTTACGTTGGTCAGATCAAATACTTTACACCTGCATCGCCGGAGGTAGGCCCTTTTCAGATATGTGGGTGGCATCGCACGCTGTGGGCTCTTGCGAGAACATGACCAAATATAATCGAAAAGACAATCATCCGAGGTCACGATCACGACTACATTGACACATGAGCATTGAAGACAACCGACGCAGAAATACAGATACCGATTAAGGCCTTCCCCACCACGCGCGTTCATCGAACTAACTTCACATGCTCGAGGAACGAGCCCGCCTAATGTGGGGGAGACCTAAGCCTACAGAGTTTCGCTATATATTCAGTTTAACTTTGATGTGAGTTAAGTATGAAACAGTTTACCATTTGACAATCCTAAATGTGTCTTTCTTGGGAAGAACCTGGTCGATGTAGTTCTCCAAGTGAGGGTACAGCTCCAGCAGTCGGGCCCTGATGCCTTTCTGCACCGAGGACTTGAGCTGCTGCACGCCCGAGATGCTTTCCTTCTCATCGAATCTGTAATGAGGGAGAAAAAAGATTAAGAGATTGGAGAAAAAGAGAAAGATAACTGTTAAAACTGGAGAGAAGAAGACGGAAGGATCCGCATTTTACTGGGCTAACTACTCCCTTTCTTCTTCCAAAACTCGCTGGCTTGTGCGATCTTTGGTGAAACTCGAAAGCAACAACCTCCTTCAGGAGGACAGCGGTCCAAGAGAAGAATTTTAACTGAAATGCGTTTCAAGCAAGGTCCACAATAGAGGATTTTCCTGTATTTATTTTTGTACAATATTTTATGCTGAGTAACATTTACTACTAAGACTAAATCTATTTCTTAAAATGGTATCAAAATTAAAACTTATCAATTTACAAATAGACAAATTAAATAAAATGTCAAACGTCAATGAATAATCCGCCCCTGATCGTTCCTGGTGCAAAAGTTCCCATAAGACTCGCCGCATTACCTCGCTGAATAGCGATAGCCAACCTTTGCACCAAGAACAACCTAGACCGGGAGTCACCCGTTGCCTCTAGAAACAAAACGTTTCGTGTTTCAGTGGTATCAAAATTAGTTATTAAATTGTATGCAGCCATTAGCATTTTAAATATTGGTACAAGACTTATTCTGTGGTATAATTAAGAGTGGAGTCGTCGCCGTCGCCGTGAGAAAGTCTCGCTATACGCGTTAATAGTATTTTTTTTATTTATTTATAAAAATAATGGTGTTCTAAAAGTTTACAAAAACGCACTCAATTAGACCTCTGGGGTCTATCTCAGCGTGCCACAGCCTGATAACTGGTCAACGCGCTATAAACTATAACTATAGTAATGACGTTACATTTCAGTTTATACATCCTTGCCATCAGATTTGAAAGGTATCTAACTTATTCAATTTTAAACAGATAAAAAAAATGCAATTTTTAATGCATATTTTTTTTTTGGTGGGAAATCACGCTACTCATTGTTCGCCGTCCACAAGCCCGCGCCTACGGTAGCCGAAAATCTAGTTCGGAATCCCTCCGTCGGCTGGGGCGTATGGAACGTTGCCTCACGCGTGCTGCCTCCTCCTTTGCTAGCATTACTGCTTCGCCGAAGGAGGCAACCGCCTGCCACTCCTCCTCGCTTCGGACCATGTTTTGTTATAAAATAAAAAAGTCGACTATAAGTACACTGGTTAATTCATAATAATATTATGTTAAATACAAGCAACAGAGTTAACAAAAAAAATATTTATTCCCACAGAATTTATTCCATTGTGTTATTGTGTATGGTAAATGTGGGTATCTAATATATTTATATTACTTATCTTTTATAATAGACTTTCAGCCGATTTCTGAATTGAGTATTTTACATTGAGAATTCTTATCTATGACTTAAGTATGACTTAAAAAATATTTTTGTTTCTGAACTAAGTATAAGTTTGATTTGAGCATAGAGTTTGATAAATCTCAAATTACTCTCAATTATGACAGTTCGGAACATCAACTCGTGTGATCAAGTCGAATTTGTGTTTCTGAACAAGATTTTCCATACTCAAGTCCCGCTTAGTGCAAAGTTAAGCATCAGATATTTAAGTATCCATATCGGGCTACTTAAATTGTGCTCTTCGTGATATAAAACATGTCCAGTGACGATACTTCATTATCACCGATGGAGGATCCCGAAATAAGGCCACCACGCCGACGACGCGTAGCAAAATATCGGCCAGATTTTTTTGTGATTTTGGACGATGAACAATTCAGAAATCGATTTCGTTTTACAAAAGAATCTGTTAAAATCATTTTTGGAAAAATAAAACGAAATTTACCATTAAGCAGGATTCAAAGGCGGGACTGTATATCACCAATGCTACAACTGCTAATAGCATTAAGATTTTATGCGACTGGCAGCTTCCAAGCAGTCGTTGGAGACACGGCTAACGTAAGCAAGGCGACAGTGTGCCGTGTCATTGATAAGGTAACTACAGCTATTGGCCTGCTGAGACGGCAATATGTTAAAATGCCCACTGCTGAGGAACGGCCAACTGTGGCAGCAAGATTTTTTGATATCGCTGGATTCCCAAGAGTCATAGGTGCAGTTGATTGCACTCATATTAAAATTAATTCACCTGGAGGTAACAGAGCAGAACTGTATAGAAATAGAAAAGGTTTTTTTTCTGTCAATGTACAAGCAGTTTGCGATGCTACATTAAAAATAAGGAGCATCATTGCTCGCTGGCCAGGGTCAGTTCATGACACCACAATCTGGAATGATTCTCCACTAGCCGCTCAGTTTGAAGACGGGAGGTTTGGCTCATATTTAATTTTAGGAGATAGTGGATATCCATGCCTGAGATATCTACTGACACCATTTATAAATCCCACCACACCATCACAGGAAGCTTATAACCAATCGCACATAACCACCCGTAATACTGTTGAGAGATGCTTTGGCGTGCTCAAAAGAAGGTTTCCATGTCTTCATTCCGGCATGCAAATAAAATTATCGAAGGTGCTAAAGGTCATTGTGGCATGTGTTGTGTTACACAATTTGGCGCTTGAATTAGATGACCATATTATTGAAGAAGATGAACTTGCAGTAGAAGAAGTGCATGAAGTTGTGCCAACTCAAGGCATACAAAACTTTGCCACAAGAACTGCAATAGTAGATAGTTATTTCAATAATTAAATAAGAGTAAGATTGAATAATAAGAGTAAATAAAAGACTGATTTATAACAATTTCTGTATTTTTTTTTATAGTCATATATTTTTAACATGATATAAACCAATAGTAGCTATTTAAAATGAGTTCTTCAAAATACTTGTTTTATTTTTAAATTCTCTACTGTATATATTCCTATTGTTTTATAATTATTAATAAATTCTTCAAATGATTAATTTATATCAATCTTAATTTAAATACAATATAATATAGAAGAACACATAATATTCACATGCCTGTTCACCCCGAGGAAGGCAGAGTCTACATATCCATAAACTATCATTATATCACCTATTAACTGAAAGTCTAGCGCAATGTGATACTTAAATATTAATTCAGTTTAGTTTTATGCGAGCAAATACCTATAACCTACTGATCACATGTTATATAAATTCTAAAGAGATCTCAATAAAATATTTGGTGTACAATAAATCACAAATACCTAGGTATGTTGCACATACTTTGGTTATACCTTACAATAAAGCTCAATTAAACTATTTTAAACTCATGTTGAATGTCAATTACAATTACCCAGTTTTTTAAACTGTCAAGCCCCAAGTGGACACCGGTGTACGCACACCTATTGACTTTCTATTGTCTCTAATTATGGTATTATCTTACTTCTCGAAAAGTAAGATTGACAACTTAAGTTGTAAAATTGTTATTGTGTTGTAGGGATAGAAATAGGACAGTCAGCTTTTTCCAACTGCTTCTTTAACAACTTAATTTGCAATTCTTGCTTAATTTGTTCATATCTAAATTTTTGCATTTCATTTTTTTTTTGATAATACACCAATTCAATCTTCTTTTTGAAATATATTTTTCTTAACAATTCCACTGATTTATTTTTAATAATCACAGGATTTATATTTTTTCTAGACTTTCTTTTTACAGTAGGAACACTATATTTTGATTGAGTTGTTGCCACCGGTGTTCGCTTGGGGAGTGAGTGTTTAACCTTTTGGGTTTGTTCTGTTTGTGTTGTCTTGGCCTCGTCTTCCACATCAACTTCCACTACAATTGTGTCTCCTGTAAAAGAAAAGTATTTGAATACAATGTACAAACAACAAAATTTTGATAAAGTATATTTCAACAAATAATAATAAGTGTTGAATATTCTGTGAGTTATCTTCGGCCCTTGGACATGGTAAAACTTTAAAAGAGTACCTTATATACCATGGTAAAACTCACATTTGCACAAGCAGTAACTTTTCGGGCACGGTGTTTTACATTATTATAAAAATGTTTCAGCATTGCCTCATCCCTTGGACCTGTCGTGCAGATGCTATTATATTCTTTTGTGACAGCTATCCATGCTTCCTTTTTTTTCTGGATGTAAAAGGCTCCAGTCCTCTTGCAATCAATGATGTCCTTATATCTGAAAAAATAAAAACAATTGTGTAAAAATAAGTGAGCACTGATGCGAGTGTTTTGTTGTGTGTTTTTTAGAATATTTTATGAATTGTAAATTAGAAGAACATTTATAATATACTTACAAACGAAATAAATAATGTATAAGTAAATTAACCTACATACTTACTTTTTCACGAGTCCTAGAAGGTTTTCTTTCTCTTCATTTGTGTAGTTCGGAGATCTTTTCTTCTTTTCTGTTTCCATTTTTTAGTTGGAGATATAAAAATACACAAAAACAACTGTTTTTTGTTTATTTACCTAAGATCTTTTAAACGTTACGGATTGTTTACTGACATTGACTTGACACGTTTCGTTCTTCACAAACACATTGTAGCCAACGAGTTAATTTTCAATAACAAAAGATCGAGCATTTTTAGGTACCTTTTAAAATATTCCCGAACTGATGTCATAATATCTCACTTTTGAAATACATTTCATAATTTAAAAATGCAAAAACTGAAACCCAATAACCGTAATAATAAATACCGGTTTTTTTACTTGTAACGGAACGCCTTTGGTTTAGTTTATTCTCAATTTTTCTACTAGAGAAAAACTCAACTAATCTTGGTTTGAGAAAATTTAATTTTGACGAATGAAACGTAGAAAACTTAAGTACTAATCAACCACTTGAGCAAAACTTTACTGATTCCCGCTCAAATACTCAGTTCAGAAATCGGCTGTTTCTGAGTCCATTTAGCGACGCAATAATAATTGAGTCTAGTACCTATTACGTATTCAGCTCCGATTACAAGTCATTGTATCGCTTGTTCCTTTGCAATAAAGTCTAAAACCGTTTGCCCGACTCCGAACAATGTAAGGACGCAAGTACAAATCGTTATTACTGTAGTACATGCAAGGAACGGCTAGGTTTTAATAATATGGAACATATTATGTAGATAACAGTCTAATCAATAGTTTTTATGATCCAAAATATTACTGTACTAGCTTATCAGATTATTATTATTATACGAGTATTTCTTAATTCGTCATATGTTCGACGTATTAACTTATTAGATACATTTTTAATATTTCTTTAAGAACAATAAGAAAAGACATAAAATATAAAGAAAATGTGAGTATCCCACCGGACACCGTTATCGGGAGTCAGGATCAAAGCTACCGGCGCCGCGCCGGCGGTCGGGTCTCCAGAGAAAGGAACCTCCTAACAACAGTAACAATACGAGCCGTCCAGTCGCCTGACAAAAGCCTCCTAAGGTGCTGGTCGAGGCTCCTGGCTATTAAGACACTTATAATGGATAACCGACGATTATCCCTGTACGCGCTATGCTAGTGCACCCAAAGACAATCCCCGTTTGGTGAAAAACTATCGCGACATATGGAAAATAAAGACAATAGGACTATGGTTTTTGGAGTCTTAAGTGTAACTTAAGACTGCCTGAATAATGTTATTAATACCCATCGATAAAAAGGCAGGGGGTGACTTGCACACTCAATAAATGGGCCCTCAAAAACGACCCCAGGAAGTGACGTAGGAACAAGGGGGCAACATTTCCGAATGTGCTTGATTAGTAGAGAGGTATACCACGGCTATCAGGATCAACCCGGAAATACAGTCAAGTCGCTACGCGCACCTCCTACTGGATTTTACATCCTCCTCCCGAGCACGTTTGCTCTTGCGAATCTTCACTGAAATCAGCCAATAAAGGCAAAAGAGAGTTGAGCGCTCTGGTCCTCGTTAGTGTTCACAACGGCCGGCCAATAAAGGCAAGCCGGAGATGAAACTGACAAGAATTCTCCCGGGAGATCGGGTCCATGTGGTCGCTAATGCCCAACAGTTTGCCACAAAACTGCCCTGCGGATTGTATCTATTTTAGTCTGGCCCCTCACTCTGTTACGGCAAAGCAAACACTATTGATACAGATCTAGGGTTAATTGGAGCGCGCAAGCCCCACCACGGCGTCAGCGTAGAGATATGGCAATTAGTATTTATTATGAGCCTGCGGTGCATGTATCACTGCAGGGCAAAGGCGTCCCTTCTACTCTTCTCTGACCTTAGGTCTTGACAACATCTGGCCAATCCTTTAGGTAGGAATCCAACTCGTAATACCATCTCCTTCTGGCCCTACCGTGTAACCGGCTCCTGCAGGGAACCAGTCAGTAGTTGCCATCGCTTATCAGATAGAGATTCTAAACTTACAGACAATGTAAGGAATAGCTTCACCTCTTTGGAGGCCATTTTCTTAGCTCACCTGAAACACGTCTGAAACATGTTTCCAAATATAAAGCGTACCTTGACTCTAATGAGTTTATTTTTTACTGTCTGCAGTCTACCATTCACTATCGTGGGAAACTTTTAAACAAACGAGCAGGTTTTATATTTCTATAGCAATTGATGAAATCGTGTAGTCAAAGCTAAACAAAGAAACGCAGTAGGATGACCAGCGGGCCTAAAAAGGTCACATGAGCAATTCATCTAGAGCAAATCATATTCCAAATTTCTAGCAGATCATAAGCAATTCTTCTAATGTTCGTAAAATGGTTGCACAAATTAGTCGAATCATACTCAATTCACTGCATATCAGAATCATATTCCTTGTAAATATTGCCGTTTAAAAAAAATATGATTCATATTATGATTTTACAAAAGTGGCCTTTTTAGACCGGCAGAAGCCCTACCACCAGAGCGGCCATCCCGAGGTACATTTTCATACAACCGCTCTTATTCGTGATTATGATGTTTACACATCTTTCTCCATATATTTTTGGATACACAGATATTTTGTGGATATTCTAGGCTTCTACACACAAACAAAAATAAACCGTTAAATCTGTGTAAAACTAATCCGGTAAAGACCTCTGAAAATCTGTTATTTTACGTGAACTTTGGCCCTCCATAATAATCTATATATATAAAAGAAAGTCGTGTTAGTTACACTATTTATAACTCAAGAACGGCTGAACCGATTTCACTGAAAATTAGTGGGAAATTAGCTTAGAACCAGGAGAAGGATAATATAAAAAAGAATAACCCAAAACCTGCTCATTTATTGGTATAGGGTAGAGTAGGGTAGAGCGGGAGCGAAACCGCGGGCAAAAGCTAGTATTATAATATATTCCACAACTACCACACAACGCCTTCTAGTCCCAAGCTAAGCCAAGCTTGTGTTATGGGTACTAGACAACTGATAAACATATACCTATATATTTCTAAATTTATACATATTATAGATAAATTACACCCAGACACAGAACAAATGATCGTGCTCATCACACAAACATTTGTCCTGGGTGGGAATTGAACCCACGACCCGACTTAGCAGTCAGGTCCACTAACCACTAGACCAACAGGCCAGTCGAAGATAATGTACTCATATGTAAAAAAATATAAAAAAGTACTACTTAAGCCTTCCTCTTTTGTCGAGATTCCGAATGATGAAAATTTTTCAAAACACGTTTTTCCTGTTTTTTTTTTTTTGTGAAATATTCGAGTATATCACGGATTTACCGGATGCCAACAGAGTTTTCCGACGCAATCTCTCTTTTTCACGTTGCCTCTTCATCAAACATCGCGTTGGATTACGTTAGCTGAAGCAACATTAAGCTTTTAAACCATGCTCGACGTTAACGATAGGCGAGTAGGGGAAGTGCCCTCTTAACGCCATCCATTTGACAACCTAAAGTGAACTGTTAAAGGGATGGAGTTTTTTTTATGGTAGATAAAATCATCCAATGACAAATCCCGCCCTTGGGCGGAGCGGGAAATAGTGTCAGACTTTTACTGACCAAAAATCTACCCTGTTCCTTCCCTGCCTTGGATCCAGGGCCCTGGTATGCATTTCCATACCTCCCCAGAGCCCCAGAAAAGGGATGAAGATGAAGCTATATAAGGTGTATGGCGCTATCACTCTATCTCGTTCGACTGACATTGCCACTGAAGGCTTAGGGCCAAATTCACCAAGAAACTAATCGCGATTCGTTCAAACAAAACGCAGTTTGAGCGCCTAATCGAGATTATAGCTTCATTTTGCGTTTCACCGCTATGAATTAAACCTAGTTTATGCTAAACTCAGTTTCAATTCTTTTGTGGTCGCCCATGTTACGACACTGTTCTTTAAACTAGATTACCCTGAGCTCAGTTTAGTTGAACTGAGTTTTTATATTGAATGATGAAATCAGCCCTTAGACATAAAACTGTGTTAGGTAGCGTTCTCGCCAAACGACAATAAATTAACCAAAAGACATTTTATTACCTGCAGAGCAGTCACGTGACCAGTGACGTACCTAACAGGTAAATTGTTATTGTCATTTTGTAGTTAGCGGTTTGGCGAGAACGCTAACAGGAATAGTAGGTACATTTTGGTAGTTCGTAGATGGTGGAGTTATGAAGCCGAGTGCTTCAGTGAAAAATTTCCACGTGTATCAAACGAGACGTTTTTCAACACACTTACGAAGACTTAAACAAACGGGGGGTTGACGCGCGACTCGTGGAGGTCACTTAGCGCCCAGCCTGATACTTTAAAAATGTAATTAATTGTAACGAGCGAGCGCACTTTTCCGCACTAGTGCGAAAAATATTAAATCGCGTGCCAAAAACCGGCGGGTCTGGGAGTAAGTGTAAAAAAAAGAGAGTGTTGAAAAGTCATTTGTCTAAGCCTGCTGTTACGTGAGTTTATGACGAAAAGCCCCTCATCTCTAACAACAGATTATGCATGGCGTTCTGAAGTCCGCCTGTAGCAAAGAGTTTCGTTAGCGTCGCAAGTATTACTGGGTCAATGCACTGGCCCAGTTTGGACATAACAACTACCGCTTTCTTGTACATGAACACGTGATGGCAAAGTTCTACTTCGTCATGTAAGTATTCATTTTATTAACATCATAAAATTACTCAATAAAGTACTCAACTGAATTCAGGCAGAAATATGTGAAGTATAACTTGGTACTCGAAAACCCAGAGAACAAATAAAAATAGATAGGTAATTTTCGTCAGAACTGTAAAAATCAAAACCAAACATAAAAAATCTATCTATCCGGTTGATCTTTCAGATTCAAAATACTGGAAAATATATGGCTTATCTATAATGCATAGTACACACAAAGTAGATATGAACAAACAAAAATTTTGGAATTTGGACAAGCTTGCGCAGTTCCATCAGTCTAGATTTCCAAAAGTTCAAGGCGGTAACTGTTTTTTTATTTGATATTATACAAGTGCTTGCCTGCGATCCCATCTGATGGTAAGCAGTGACGCAATCGTTGATGGTGAGGTGCACTAGCTTATTAAGAACCTATTCACTCTAGCCTTGAAGACACCCTAATAATAATCGGATGGGAAGACCGCAGCAGGCAAATTATTCCAGTCTTTCGATGTACCTACGCGTTTATGTAGATTAGTTATTTATACAATATAGGCCATAGATAATGCACCAAACTATAAAACCTTCACTTTTTTTACAGGCGTGAAATATTAGCCTTCAAGTCTACTACGTCGCTGCCAACACAACAATATATGATAACTTAAATGAACCTACACAAGCAAGAAGTTCCGAAATAACTCAAGGCTAGGCTTTATCAGAAAACGTGTTTAGAATAAAAATCAACTTATCATAGAATATTACGAAAATATCGGTTTATTTTTGTATGTAAAGTAGGCTATCAATTTGTTATCGATAAATAGTGACACTGAACTATCTCCTATTTATGGTATATAATAGGCTGACGGATTTGTGGAAAGAGTTTGGAAAGAGTTTCTAAGGAGAACGCAAAGGGCAACTGAAGGACACACGTGGGTTTTAGTCAGTAAAAAAGTCTAACACCCCCTCTCGTTTTGAGTCTCGACCCAGAGCGGGAGAAGTTACTTATTTCATAATTTCCGACGTGTAATAGTACCATATACTAAATTGGAAAGTAAAAAAAAATCTAAAATGAAAAGCAGACTAGCCCACAACTCACTTAGCTTACGATGCGGGCCATTCTACTTTTTATGAGGCAATTTGCGTTATGGAAAACAACTGCGTTATGGAAGAAAAACAACCATGGAAAAAAAACCAATAACATTAACCTAAACATTTTATTTCCAGAAGAGGGGTTAACCTTAGTTGTTGCAATCCAGCTAGGGTTCCGGAATTGTTCAGAAAACTAACCGCGAGCCTAGATCAGCTCTTAAATGCTGGGACGACTCGGGCCTCCTCTCTAGGAGAGGGAATAGGCCGTAATCCACCACGCGGGCCCAGGGCGGGTTTGTGAATGTCAGACATCTTCGATTTTTTCTTTCTAGGACATGTCGGTTTCATCACGATGTTTTCCTTCACCGTTTTGAAAGCAGGGATGATGAAATAAATAACACAAAGTATTCTGCACACAAAGCATCTGACTAGGATTGGACCCACGTAAGTCAGGGCGTTACCATTGGCCCACCACTGCTTATGGATGGAATAATAGAAAATAATTTAAAAGTTACAAAAAAGTCAAGTACAAGGAAGTAAATTAAAAAAAACCAAAATGTTACTTTCAAATAGGGAAAGGTTTTAGTCTAGAGAAAATTAGAATGAACGCAGATGCCTTCTTATACTGAAATAAAAACGAAAAGATGATTCTAAAAATAGCCTGCCTGAAGCGACCTTTTTACGTAGGATACGGTTTTCGAGGTCAGTCATATTTCTTCATTTTCTTGTTCGCCTTTTTCGGGTTCCGTACCTCAAAAGGAAAACAAAACCATAAAGGATCTCCTTGTTGTCCGTCTAACACCAGGCTGTATCTCATGAACCGTGATAGTGAGAAAGTTGAAATTTTTAGTTTTTTTTATGGTAGATGAAATCATCCAATGACAAATCCCGCCCTTGGGCGTAGCGGGAAGTAGTGTCAGACTCTTAATGACTAAAAAGCTACCCCGTTCCTTCGTTGCCTATCGTGGGGCCGGGTATTAATTTTCACAGATGATGTATTTCTGTTGCCGCTATAACAACAACTATTAAATAAAACATAATAAAATAAAAATTTAAGTGAAGTGGTGTTTTATAGCTGCCATTCACATAATATGACAAACGTCATTTTTTTTGCCATTTTTTATTATGGACGGTACGGAATCCTTCATGCGCGAGTCCGACTCGCACTTGCCCAGTTTTTTTTATCTATCCCGTGAATAAGTGCTATTTTGACGACCTTCATAGATGAGAGGTTTAGCCTTATAGAGGTGTCAATGTGTCAGGTGCCTTTATAAACGTGCTTATCACTATTTCCGTTCAAGTCAGGTTAAAATGGCTAGCTATCGACGTGCCTGAAGAATTGTGAATAGATTTGCCAGTCACCATCATTATGCTGACTGGTTCGAATTGGAACGCAAAGGGCAGCTGATGGAACACAGGAGGGGTTAGTCAAAGTTAGACACTCCCTCTCGCTCGTGCGGGAGATCTGATGATCTGATGAACAGGACAGCTGGCAAAGCAGACCATTTGACTGTCTCATACATGAGGCCTAACGTCTTAACGCCATCATGATACCGTTGTAAAAATGGGATTGTGATTATCCGTTCTGTATAGCTCCGTCTCTTTCACACTAGGACCCTGTGGTTAGGCTAGAACCTCTTGGTTCTAGTGTAGACTCAAAACATCGCATAGTAGGTAAGCAGCCTCAAATTTGCGGATGGGATCCTACAACCTCACGTCCCAGCCGCACAGGAGACGCCCAGGGCACAAAAGAGAGATAGTATAGAAGACAATCTACATACAAAGCGCGCGCGAGCAACGAACACATAGACACCGCTCACGTGACTAAACCGTGCTAAACCACTGTTAAATCACTGAGTACTTTCCTAGCGACCGCCAAGCGTAGGTATAAAAAAAGTGAAGCACATACATGGGATTGAATTCTGTTATTCTGTACCTATCTATTTTGTGCCTGGGCGTCGGGAGCCGCAGTGTATCCGCAACCACCGTAGGCATAGCCTTGTGGTTAACGAGTAATGTGTAGCTCGCCGTTCGACCGTCCAGAAGGGACCCAGCCCGAGTTATCTACTGCAAATAGAGTTCCACTAGCAAGAAGCAGCTCACTTGGGCCAGGAAACTTCTGGCAGGGAAGCCCATGGTCTTGGAACACCAAGGGCAACTGAACGACACGGTACAAGTGTAATATTAGTCTTTGAATACCGTAATTAGAGACACAATAGGTATGCGGACACCGGTGTCCTCTTGGGGCTTGAGAGTTAAGTCAAAGACATTAAATATAGATCACAAATAGACAGGAAATAGCGAAAAAAATTGTGATCTGATAGTTGTTACCGACGATATAGTTGTTATAGACGACTGGACCTAACTTCAGTATATTTTCGTAAATATTTTCCGTATTTACTCTGTAATTAATTAAAATTCAATAATTTTCGCAAATAGTTCTAGAAAATAGCGTAAAAACATATAAATTATAAATTTAATTCGCATGTTTACTGTAGAAAGCTAGCTGACATAGGATGAGAGTTTTTCTAAGACATATCTCCAGTGTGCTGAGTGCGAGTTGTTTTTACGTTAACGCGATCGAAACGTTTACCGCGTTTGGCTCTCTGATTGGCTCGGAGCTTCAAGTAGGCCAATCGGTGCACCGAACGTCATAAACGTGTCGATCGCGTTTACGTAAAACACACACTAGGCACTCCGATGGCCGCTCTATTTTAAAAGTCTATTAGGACTTCTTTAGGGAGACGCGGCGCGTTGCGCGGCACGTTGGGCGGTCCGTCGTACGTACAGTGCCATATTATGCTCGTGTTTGCGCAAGCGATGACGCGGCCTGCTGCTGCAATGTACGACGAACGCACAACGCGTCTCGTCTCCGTAAACACGGCCTAACATGCCCTGTCGCGCCTACCCCAGAGCGGGAAAAGTTATTAGATAATATTTACCACCTCAAAAATTGGTAAGGTACCTTATTAGTTGGTATAACAAAAGTTATTGCATACCTACATACCTTTAAACTATTTCCACAGTCCAATTTATGCAACTGCTAACATTCAGATAGTTATACTATTGCAATAGTTTCATATACTAATCCATAAGAACGAATTGAGCAATCAAATCTTTTGTCATGGCACATTAAACGAAGTCTTATTTCGAAACACGTTTGTGAACAGAAAGACATTTCACCAGTTTCATTTAAAAGCTATTAGGAGAGTAGGAGGAGTGGTGAGTGGTGTTCATCGGATGAACATACACAATAGGAGGCAAGAGTGAAGTAATAGTATTCCTTGAGCTCGATCAGTAAAAGTCTAACACCCATATTATAAAGAAGTAATTACTTGTTGCTAAGTGATTTCTTATTAAGACATCACTTTAGGTTAGAAATCTTCATGAAAGTTTTCAATTTTTCGTAACAATAGAATACAAAATGTTACTTAAGTAATTACTTTTACTCAAGTAATTCGTTTTACTTGTTTATAAATACGGGTATAGCACTTCATCTCGCTCCACCTTAGGGTATTTCAATATCGTGCAGATTTCACCACGCATGCGGGGTAATCCCGCATGCGGAACGCCCGTAAATTTCCTTTTCATACAAGTATTTATTGTAGTGCGTCGAATACGCTCGTGGGATGCGGGGCGTGATATCGGGCAGCAGCTCCGCATGCGGAGCAAATCCGCACGATATTAAAAACGCCCTTATTGCGGGAGAAATTATTTGATAAAAATTCTCACCTCGAACAGAGCCTGCCCTGATCGCATGTTTATTGGTTGAACAATAGTATATTGCGCTGTATATTGCGGGTTCGGTTCCCAGACGGAACAAACGTTTGTATGGCCTTCATGTAGTTGTGGTCTGGATGTCTTATGTATGTGAGGGGATGGATTACATGTTTGTGAATGTTACAATGTAAAGCGTGCGAGGGAGAAAGAGGGGATGAAGCTAAGTGTACACGCGTCACGCTATAAAACTCCATCCCTTTAACAGATCAGTTTAGGTCGTCAAATGAATCAAGTTAGGAGCTCGTGGTAGAGCCTCTGACTAGGGCAAAAAAGTAAAAGTTCTCTTGTCACCAACCAACACAAATAAGTAAAAAAATAATATGTCTGACAAGATTTATTAGCGTTTAAGTCAGTCATGCAGTCGTGACTGTGGCGTGCTGGACATATGTTACTTTGCCCTGTATACATGAGTAAAAAGGTTGAAATAAGATACAAAGGGATAAGTTGGAATTAGTACATAATATCTAGATTATTAGTGAATAGTAGTTAGACCAAGAAGAAGATGGCGGGACGACTTGACCTTTTTTCCCGACTTCCGACTGTTTCGAATAGTCGGAAGTCGTTAAAGAAGGCCTTTTGTTCAGAAGTAGGATGATACAGAGCCGGTAGCTAAACAGTATTAACTTTTTTAGGCTCGAATTGAATCACATAATCAATGTTCAATTTAGTTAGGAGTTTTTGTTTCAAGTGTATGTTTTGTATCGATAGTTAATTTGATTTTTCATAATGCGTATTCTTTCTGTAAAAAATATTCTTTTTCAATGTGCTTTTTCAATAAGATGCGCGCGGTTTTTGGCGTGATTTTTTCGAGTGAAGTTTATGGGCTTTAATTATTACATCCATATAATATTGTCACTATGAATGACATTAACGTAAAAACTTTTCACACAAGAAAACAAACGACGACTAGGCAATATGATCAAAAGACCATATAGCCATAGCTTAGCGCGTGCCTATGAAAACAGATTTAATTTTTTACCACCATGTTATGAAAAATTTTACTAGTTTTACCGTTGTAATATTAGTTAGCTAAATTATTTTTCTTCACAAGTGTATTGAAAAACGTCGTATGTTACACGTGAGTAATATATATATATAATTATATTATATATATATATTGGTTCTCTTAAGACCCTCGCCGCGGCTCGGGTCTTAATACCGCCTCGACGGTAACCTCAAACATTACACACTTATATCATAAGCATTCCAAAGAATCTCAGTTCAAGTGACCTAAAAATGGCTAAGGCACTTCGTAGAAAACCAAGTTATGTTCCCGTCAACGGCCTATAGTCACAATTTTCTAGTTATAGTTACAATTTTCTAGGATTGGAGGTTTTTGTGACATTTATTGCTTTGGTCTAAATCACACTGTAATTCGGAGGTTAAATTCTTGAGCTGAAGTATATCATAAACAGCCATGCCACAAAATTAACATAATAAATACAATTCTAATAAAAATACAAGTAAAGAAACAAAGAAAATATAGTTATTTTGGTACAACACAAGGCACACAAAACAATAGTTACTAGTTAGGTATATACGAAACAATAAGAGCTGTTTCGATCCGAATCCTATTCGAATCCGTGAAAGTATGGCCGTGAAGTAGCCGTAGCACTATTTTATTATAGTAAAATTAATTGTGGCGGGGGCGAGAACGCGCACTTTTCTACACTAGTGCAGAAACGGAACGGAAAGCTGTCAATTACGTGGGATAAGAGCGGGTTTTTGTCGGATCAGATTCGGATCGGATTCAGATCGGACGTGGTGCGAAAACGCTCTAAAGAAACAAAAAAAAATTATGTTATTCACGGCTTCGCCAAATTAGGTTCAGTTCAGCACAGTGAATTCTGTTTTCATAGGTAAGTTTGGACGGAAAACTTAGTGCGCAAGTCCGACTCGCACTTGCCCTTTTGTTCTTGTCATCGCAGCAATTCTTTTCGTTTCTTACGTCTCTATTAGGCATCATCTCAGCAGTTACTTCTCTTCTACTAGTATAGTAGATCTCATCACCACCGTCCTGCCATTGTCACGTATTATTTGGGATCGGCGCAACACGCTGTTCCCCTGTCCCGCTATTACTAACTCCCGTTTCTTTCATATCACTCCTCCCACAATCCATCCACCTTTTCTTTAGCCTCCCTCTCCATCCCTCCACATCCACGCATAACTCTATAGTAAAAATATACGTATTATCTTTTACACAGTCTTCAATGTGGGCTAAAAGAACCAATTATTGGATCCCATTAAACGCAAGGCGACATCGCTGCAGACCAAGGCGAAAGTGGAGAGATGTTTCTTTTTTTATTATTGATAGGTTCGCGCTTAACCGCTATCTCACCTGATGGAAAACGACGATACGGTCGACGATGGAGCGCGCTTACCTAGAAGAAACCTATTCACTCTTGACTTAGTGATTCCCGGGTTGTAGCCATCAGGAAACAGACTCCGGCAGGGAATTCCACTCACTTGTACTCTGTACTTGACTCTTCCAGGAGCGACGAGCCCACAATGGACACAGAAGACAGGCGTGTGTGGAAAAGGGAGAAAGTGACCTTCGCTAAGCTGTAACGGACGAAGGTCCACATAATGGGTTAATTAGAAAGATACTTAGATTTGAAAGTCGTTTCCTATTCTTATTTCCATTTATAAGTGTTTAGCTGTGCGATGAGCACGCACGATCATTTGTTCTGTGTCTGGGTGTAATTTATCTATAATATGTATGTATTTAGAAATGTATAAGTATGTTTATCAGTTCTCTAGTACCCATAACATAAGCTCTGCTTAGCACACATTATTATTATTAATTGTATTCGAAATTCTTTGGTCATCTACAATACAGTTTCATGTTTCAGCGAAACAAGAAGAAATTGCGTGATCTAGACCACTTTCACGAAGCCGTTAATTTATGCAAGAACGCGTTATTCTGAGACGTTCGCTAGTATTTAATTTCACCTTTCTGCGAACACTTGTCGTGTGTAAGAAAATATCGTTTTTGCTTTAAGAAAATATAGATATTATGTTATTTCGTTTGGTTTGGGGTTGAGCCAAAAACGTATGGAATTACTATGAATGACGCGCTATATAACTGACATGGGATCATTTGGTACATTCCAAAATCATTTAAGTTATGCTCGATCTCTGGCAGCTCTTATGGTAACTGATGTAAGAAATACAAAGAATATGCTTTATTTTACACTAAACAAAACAATTTTAACATAAACATCAATTCTTAAAGTGCACAAAATACACAAACTCATGCAAATACATTCCAGAATTTCACTGTTGAATAATGAACAAATATTTGTTTCAATTCGCATTCAGTATAAGAACACTTTCAGTCAAGTCGTTCGTCTGTTTTCCAGTTATTCATCTTAAGTGTAAGTAAACAAGGGCATTCTTGTCTTTTCAGATCTTCGCTTGATATTTTGATAACCATTCTGACATTCAGCTATATCAAAAGAAGTATTATTGTAGTTCAAGCATTTTATATTTCAATAGAATAATAGTTTTCGATACCGCAAATAATTTAAACATATTAGGAGTTGAGCTGAGCTTGATCCACCAAACCGCACTGGGCCCGCGTGGTGGATCACAGCCCATTCCCTCTCCTAGAGAGGAGGCCTGTGTCCCAGCAGTGGGAACATTAAAAAGGCTGATGATGATGAGGAGCTGAGCATGGGCGGAGCACGAGTTAAGTTCAAATTCGTTCGAGCACGAGCGACAATAAACGAATGTGAGCTCAGCTAGACACACTTTATAAACTTCTAGCAACGTATCAGAGCAAAAAATACAAAGAAAAGTTATTAAATCGACCGATAGACCGAAAAATGTCATATAAATATTAAATCTTCTAATATATGAAAATGAATAGCTGTTCGTTAGTCTCGCTAGAACTCGAGAACGGTTGGACCGATTTGGCTAATTTTGGTCTTGAAATATTTGTGATACTCCAGGGAAGGTTTAAACGTTGAGAAAATATGGAAATAATCACAAGAAAAAAGGCAAATATTAGGTGGAACGAAGTTTGCCGGGCCAGCTAGTAAGGAATAATTACAACAACTATCCACGAAAACAACAGGAAACTTCAACGATATTGATGAGTGCCGCAGCTCGAAAAGCACGCCCACCAGTTGGTTTAAAATTGCGTGACCACAGGCCAAGACCTATCCCCATTTTACTTAGTTTCCCAAAAAAGTCACGCAATTTGGCCCTAAAATCGAATGCAAGAGTACCTAAAGTCACAATTCCAATGCGATCGATTGGAATTAAACTCGAGAGTAAGCCCCCAGCTCCGGTCAGCAGTGCTAGCCTTGAACGCAGCGCATGCCCAACGACGAAATCCAAGTAGGTTCTTCAAATCACATACAAATCCAATGTACGGTTTTGGATTTCGTCGCTAGGCCTGCGCTGCGCTCAAGGCTGCTTTCTTAGTGAACAGCACTGCTGGTCAGGACACACAAGGTATGAACTAGAAACACCGTCGTAAACCTATATCTTTACAGCGGTTGGCATTAATCGCATTATTACAGCTTTTGCAGGTGTTTGAGCAGCCATAGAGGGACAAATACGGTCAAAGACCTCAGTTGTGTCGGAAAACTTTCATGCTTAGAGAGGGAGGCATATTAGGCAGGTACTAACCTACATCTATTTTTATATACATGTGTGCGTAAACGAATCAAAATTTTGACCGAAATATACCTAAATCGTTTACTGTACTGTTTGTAACTAACTTTCTGTAACAGTCACGCGATGGAATAGTCTGGAAATCTAGAATTCTAGACAGACCTTGACCTAAATGACGTAGTGATTTTATTTAGTGCTTCGAAATTGTTAGCAAACGAAAACTATAATGAGTAGGTTATATACGTGGAGCGAATCGCTTCACGTATATAATCTATTCATTAAAGTCTTCGGTTACCATATCTCAGGATTTGTCCTCGGAGCTATTCTCTAAGAAAACGCAGCGCTGCCTCAACAACGAACTCCAAAATAGGATACATTGGATTGTCAATCTGATGCACCTATACATTAGATATACTTCACACTTGAATGAAAATATGTTTCACCTCAAATTGTAATTTTCAACCAAAAGTGAAACTTTCCGAAAAATTACAGTGCTTGAAAAATTTCATACGATTTGATTTGGCTATCGAAAAAATGTGGAGGGAAATTCAAAATTCGAACAATGGTATTTTTACTTTTAAATTTACAAGTGGCTAGTGCCTTATACATAAAAACTTTTTTTCGCAAAACTTTCTGAGTGGCCTGGTTTGGTTAATAAACTTGAAAGCACAAATTCTAAACAAAATTAATTATAAAGGCTGTCAATCATTATGCTTAATTTTGTTAAAGTTTATATGAAAACATTTCCAACGAACGAAGTCGAGGGAAAAGTGGCAGTAATAATATAAAGGATGTTCGACCAGTTTATTGAATAAACACTTATTATTTCCTTAACTATACAAACTGTTTGCCAGTCTTGGAAGTAAGTACACAACAGAGATGTTTACAAAGACAAAAAGTAGTAGGTAGTAGTGCCGTTAGAAATTCAATAGGAAAAATTCTTCCTCATTTTACGATATTCTGAGGATTCCCTCTCGCTGTGAAATACTGAAAGGCCAAAAACTAACATTTACAATTTATCGTATTCTCTTTTCAACTCTTTATATATTTTTTTAATTTGCCTAGTATTTATACAAAGAGCGGAGCCTTGAACTTCAGGCATTTCTATGCCTAAATCGAGACTACTTCTCAACAAGTAGTGTATGACAAAATGATTTATATGTAATAAACTTATTTTGTTAACATTTTAGAGTTTTGTGAAGTTGTCTTATCTTGATTAGACAAAATAAGTTTTGACTGGCTTTAGTCTGAACTCATATTGTTCTAAACAGCGTTTTATATTTTTACCTGCGCATCAAAAATCTTATATATAAAAATTAATAGCTGTTCGTTAGTCTCGCTAAAACTCGAGAACGGCCGAACCGATTTGGCCAATTTTTCCCTTGAAATATTTGTGATACTCATAGATATACTTAGGGAAGGTTTAAAATAATTTTCCAGAATATGGAAAAATTCACAAAAAAAAACCGTTTTCACGATATTCATAGACGGTACAAAGTTCGCCTGGTCACTAAAAATACTAGTTGGTTACAAAATATACTTTTATAATTATTAAGGGACTTGGGGCATTTCAATACGACCCTTTCAATTCGTCTAATTATCTAATAGTCTTGATTGAGTGGCTATTGCATGAAATATCATTCAAGCGCTATCCAGCTATCCTGGAGCGGTTGGAGCACCCACCTTAAATTATTTTTTAACTATGTATTTAGTTCATAAAACGAGCGCAAACACTACCTGTGTTCAAAAGGCTTGTGAAGGAGCATTACTTGACACTGTGACCTTGCTTTCGATGTATCACTTATTCTCTTGCCTGTATATTTTTTGTATGTATGTATATATGTATCTATTTTAGTATTAATAATTTATAATTTTAGTTTGCATTTATATTTGCACCAAGTGCAAACCCATTTTGTGTCCTGGCAATTTCTGTCCATACTAGGTTGTCTGGAAGAAATCGCCGAGTGCGATAAGGCCGCCGATTGTATGTTTTTCTTTTCTCTATGGTTTCCCTTTATAATAATTGTAATCTTTTATACAATAAAGTGTAAATAAATAAATAAATATTATTGTCGTGTAGAATAGAGTAGTCAGTTGAAAGAAGTGAAGCCACGGGAAAAAGCTAGTTATAAATGTATATTTATTTACACGTGTAATGCTTCATTTGATCAACGTATAACACAACACATGACCTATTTGACCGCAAAGTATAAATGTTGCTTATAAAAACTACTAAAGAAGAAAAAATACTAAAGTCAAACAAACCCACATTTTTCACGCTAATATTATTTTACATCTTATGCTCTAGGAAATAAAGGTCTTGGTTTGTTTGTAATGTGTGTCGGGCGATTGTGTGTATTCATTGCAATTTGTATTTCTACAAATGGTAATTATTCGTTGCAAGCATATTGCTTTACCCAGTGAGGTTTGCAAGTGTTGCAACTTGAGTCACGAATATTCCTAAAATAGTAGTTTTATTTTTATTATTGATAGGCTCGCGGTTGACCACTATCTCAGTTGATGTTACGCGTTGACGATTGGACATGCTTGCCTGGAAAAACTAATAATAAATTAATACGGGGTGGCGCCGATAATGCGATAGGAAATTAAATTGCGAATACCTCATGATGTTCCCAGTCTGCATACCAAAAATTATTCGAATACGTAAGTATATCTAGTAGTTTATACACAGGACATTTTTTTTTTCATTTTCAATATTTAACTAATTACATCAAACTCAAAGAAATTAATTTCGTACATGCGTATATTAATTCGAGTTTTTGAAAAAAAGTACTTTACTTTTTATTTTTTTTCTTTACAAATCGATAGTGTTTCATGTACCGAATCGACCCTTTACGGGACTAAAACGATCAAAATTTAACGGTGTATATTATAGGTAACATCAAATTACCAAAAAAACTCTTTGCCAATAGCTTCGGTCAAAGACTTAAAAATAAGGGCATCAGATAAAAAAGGCTATCGTAAATAACTCCAAACAAATCTTAACTTCATGTCTTATCTTTTTGTAGTGAACGAGTAATGTGACCCTTTGCATGACCACTTGCGAAGCTCACGCGACAACCCTGGTCTACACGCGGTCGCCACGATACCACTCGAATGCATGTACAGAATGGTCACTTTAGTCAGACAGTAGACGATAAATATAGGTTAAAAATTAATGACAATCCATAACTTAAGAAGCCACGTCTGCAGAGGGGTCGTGGGACTCTTTGAACCGGGACTGTGGTCCCGGTTCAAAGAGTCCCACGACCCCTCTTCCCAACTTCCATCTAATATAAAATACACCGTTAAATTTTGATCGTTTTAATGCTGTGGAAGGTCGATTCGGTATAAGTAACACTATCGATTTGTAAAGAGAAAATTAAATATAAAGAGTTTTTTTTTTAAACTCGTGTTAGTTTACGCATGTACGAAATTAATTTCTTTAAGTAAATGTCAGCTGGGCGAGTTCAATGACCTGTAGGTAGTTAGTACGCAAAGACCGGCAAGGTCATTGACTCGTTTACTTATAGAAATTATTTTGTACATTTTTACTTTTTTATAACTCGATTTAATATACGCTAATTCGAGTTTTAGAAAAAAAGTACTTTATTTTTTAATTTTATCTTTACAAATCAATAGTGTTTTATGTACCAGAATAACCCCCCACGGGATTAAAACGATCAAAATTGAACGGAGTATATATTAAAGCGCGCGTCAACAGCGCGTTTAAAAAACGTGGTGTACACAGGCCCTCAGTGAAAACCGTATCTAAATCCATAGCATAAGTTTATGAGAAATTAGCAAAGACACAGAAAGACAGACATTAGAGTATTCAATATGCGTACATACTACATATTACTTATTCTGTGGTACAGAAGGAATGGAACTCTCTGCCGGAGAATGTGTCCTAATAGCTATAACCACGTAACCCTAAAATCAACAGATAGGTTACTTCTAGGCAAGCGTGCTCCATTGTCGGCCAAATCATCGCTTACCATCTGATACTCAATACTCAATACTCAATACATTTATTGCATTCCACAATGTGAACTTAGGTGGTAGGTACATAAAGACATACATTCGTTTTGGAGCATTGTGGGCCCTGTCGGGCATAACAACATAAAAATTAGGAGGAGGGCTATTATAGATAATTGTTGTTGTTGATGAGATAGTGGCGAGCCTAGGTAGGTATTGTACGCTGCAAATAAGTTGAACTAAAATGGCCGTGAAATGAAATGAGAGTTGAGTCCCGAAAATCGGTTACTGCGCATTCAAGGTCTACCGTCATGATGGTTCAACTTGTGTGCCGAGGATTATACCGCGTCATGTCAGTGAGTCGTAATTCTGCCCCCTCACTGTTTAGTATACGACCAATGCCATCAAGTCACGTGTCTAACAGGTCACGTTTTTACAAACACACCTGTCTCTGATCGCTTCGAACAAAACGCATACATTCCTATACATCGACGGCTTCCCTCTCTACATTTAGTGGCTCATCTGTTCCGCAAAAGCAATGTACAGAGACTCATTGAAATAACTCTATATTTACCGTTACCCAGCGCTAGCGGTCTCTGAATACTAATAGGTAATGTAAACGGTGTATAAATAAAGTTGGGTAGAACGTCGGTGATAGACGATGAAGAAAAAAATTTGGTTGTATATTTACTTAATAGTCTATATTAAGCGCAATCGAATTTTGCACGATGCCAGTATTAGTATCCAATGCTGGTAGTTTTATCTACCAGCATTGGATGGTTTTGTGTCGCACTCGACAGGTATCAATGTGAATCAAAACGATGGCGTCATGATTTACACGAAACTAAGCCTACATAGCTACGTATGGGAACCGGAATTCAAGGGTGGAAATTGTCTCGTATGTCAAATAGACAAAAACCTTGCCGTGGTTGCTGTGTACCGTTCTCCATCACTCAATTCAAAGGACAATTTCGACAATTTCATAACTAGCCTGAATAATGTCTATGACGGCCTATCTTCATGCCCTAATATCGCCATTGTGGGTGATTTAAATATTGATATTAGACCAGAAAACAGGGATGTTCGTAGTTTTGACTACTTAACTCTAAATGCTTCTCACGGGCTCATGCCAACCCATCTTTTTCCCACTAGGTTAGAACATTGTTTAGACCACATACTGCTAAAGTCCAATCTCTCATCAACTACAATTGTTTTGGATTCGTTTATAACAGATCATAAAGCCGTCATACTTAATATTGCAAAAGCCAACCCACAACGGAAAACCTGTTACTACAACACTCGCATAAATCACGAAGCTGTTATGTTGGAGTTAGAAGAGGTCAATTTTGCAAGTATATACCAAATAGATGACGTTAATGCATGCATGAATGAATTCATAAATATAATTAAATCAGCCATATCAAAACATTCGCAGATAATAAAAATTCCAAGGAAAAAAAGGATTATTAAACCATGGATAACACCTGGTTTGCTAAAATGTATACAAAATCGAGACAAAATGCACATGAATTCAAAAAAGACACCAGAAAACCTGATTCTTAAAACTACCTACTTTCGGTACCGAAATTTTTGCAATGATTTACTTAAAAAATTAAAAATTTCGTATGAGCAGAGTGAACTAGAAAAAGCTAGTAAGAACCCGAAAAAATTGTGGAAAACAATCAAACACATAACTAACACATGTAAAACGCATGTCAGTCCTTCAGAGCTGTTAGAAATACGAGATAATCCGAAATCCTCCGTTAACGAAGTGTGTCACTTTTTTAGTACAATGGGGAAAAACCTGGCAGCAGATATTATAACACAGAACCTAGGTCCATCATTCCCAGCTAGTAATAAAGCCCCCTTCATCGGGAACACCCCTCAACACTCCACAATAAATTCTCCTGCCATTCTGGACGTCGATGAAGCTGAGGTAGAATCAATTATCCTTCAATTACGGAATGACTGTGCAGTGGGTTGGGATGGAATACCATCTTCTATTCTAAAAAGTTGCCGACATGTATTGCTTCAACCACTAACCTACCTCTGCAACCGTTGCCTACAGACTGGAGTTTTTCCCGATGCCCTGAAAAAGGCAATCGTTCGCCCTATTTACAAGGGGGGGAGTAGAAATTGTGTCAATAATTACAGGCCAATATCTGTTCTGCCAGCGCTATCGAAAATTCTTGAGAAGATTCTCAATAAGTGTTTACGCAGCTTCCTTGACAAAAACCAGATCATTGCTGACAACCAGTATGGATTCCGACCAGGGCTGTCAACAGAAGATGCTATACTGGATTTCACGCAAACGGTTGCTAAATGTTTGGACCAAAAGATAAAATGCCTAGGTATTTTCCTAGACCTTTCGAAGGCATTTGACACAGTTTCTATTCCCCTGCTTACCTCTAAGTTGGAGCTTCTTGGTGTACGTGGCATATTACTAGACATTCTTAAAGACTACCTCAGAAATCGTACCCAATGTGTCAAAATTGAAACGTACCTTAGCGACGAGGAATCAGTGTCATATGGCGTTCCTCAAGGAAGTATCCTGGGTCCAACATTATTCCTTATTTACGTCAACGATCTGTGCAGAATGAGTCTCCCAGACTGTAATATATATGCGTATGCAGATGACACTGCTATTCTCGTGCAGGGACTTACGTGGGATATAGTCAAAACAAGAGCAGAAATGGTTCTGGCTGTAGTAATGGAATGGCTCAACTCAAATCTACTTACACTTAACCTACAAAAAACCACCTACATTCCTTTTGCAATACGTCGTAACACCGCACCGACAAATACCTTTAAATTAACTGCTCACACCTGCTCAAACACCTTAGGACCTTGTACATGCCCAACACTCACTAGAACTGACAGTGTTAAGTATTTGGGAGTTCAGATAGACGACGGTTTGCGATGGGACAAACAAATTGATGCCCTCACTACCAGAACATTGCGCCTGATGCACATTTTCAAGTCTCTCAGACAGTCTGCAAATGCTGATACTATGAGAATCGTGTACTACGCTCTGTGTCAATCGGTCATTGGATATTGTATCGCTGTTTGGGGTGGTGCAGCAAAGACTATCCTTCTGAGAGTTGAGAGAGCACAGAGAGCGATTCTAAAAGTCATGACGAAAAAGCCCTATAGATACCCAACTACTGAACTCTATTCGGACTGCAAAGTCCTTTCAGTTCGTCAACTCTTCGTGCTTAAATCAATTCTTAGAAAACACACCAGTCTTCCTAAATCCGACCCAAACAAGCGAACATGTGTCATCCCGGGTACTCAGCACAAAACTTCTTTCGCTAAACGCCAGTTTTATACCCTAAGTGGGCACATTTACAAAAAAGTTCACAAACATCTAAAAATTATAGATTTAAATTCACACACATTAAAAGAAACAGTAACAGAGTGGCTACTACAGAAAGACTACACATACACGGAGTCTTTACTCACTTACATCGCCTAACTGAAAAACCTACACTTACTTACATATTTACACATACCTCCACACACACTCACCCCTACATTCACACACACAAACTCACAACAAGCACATACCACATCACACCACTACACATCCCCTCCACATTTTACTCGTACACGCACAACTATTATTGCTGTCAAGTGTGAACGGTAGATCGACACTGTCCACTGTTGTATAAAAATGGTGAATTTATAAGCTAGACACTGTCTCTTAAAATACAGGATAGCCTAGTTTAAGAGGCAGGGTTACTATAATTATGTACATAAATTTTTGCAACACACTGTAATGCCTAGAATAAGTCTACCCACTAGTTACATCTATTTGTGTACATTTCTGTAAATATTTTGGCAAATAAACTTTATTATTATTTCCTTTATTTCTTGTTTTACATATTTTTTACATTTTTAAATATTTTTAACATATAATATATAAAAAAAAAACATTTAAAAATATGGATTTATTATTATTATTATTTGTATATACATATAAATTACATTTTTAAATATTTTCTATAGAAGGTTATACAAAAAAAAAACATTTAAAAATATAAAAAATAGTAGCCCACCGGCATCGGGAACAGGGTCCAAGCTACCGGTGGTCAGGGCTCCTGAGAGAGAAACCTCCGGACAATACGCGCCGTGTCCAGGAGTACTGCTTTCTGAATCAGACCCTTGATCCAACTGCCTAACGAGAGCCTCCGCAGATGTTGGTCGAGGCTCTTGGCTATTAAGCCATTGGCCGTAACGACTATCGGCACAATGACTGCTGTGTCCACTTCCCACATGTCGACAACCTCGCGAGCCAAGTCAAGATACTTAGTTTGTTTTTCCTTCTCAGCTTTCACGAGGTTCTCGTCATGAGGGACCGCTATATCAATAATCATTGTGCGACGCTCTAGTCGATCTATGACCACTATATCAGGCTTATTGGCAACAATAGTCCTGTCAGTGATTATAGATCGATCCCAATACAATGAGATATTGCCATTGTCGAGAACTGGGTCGGGCACATACCTATAGTACGGTACTTCTGTTTCCACAAGATTGTATTTAAGAGCAAGTTGCTGGTGGATAATCCTGGCTACGAGGTTGTGCCTATGCAAATAGTCTCCGTTAGCTAGATGAGAACATCCAGAAATAATGTGTCGGATTGATTCCCCGGGCCGGTGGCATGCCCGACAGATGTCAACCGTACCGTCCTTCACAATATATTTCCGGTAGTTGTTCGTCATCATAACTTCGTCCATTATCGCACAGACAAAACCTTCGGTTTCCCCGAAGAGGTCACCAAAACGGAGCCAAGATACGGACGCTAATAGGTCTACAGAGGGCCCATGTAAGGCCCGGTAAAAGCGTCCGTGAAGCTCCTTGCTCTGCCATACTTCCCTGCGGTCATTAGTGTCCAGTATTATAGGTTTGCGCCAGTTCTCGTTAGCCAAGGAGAGCGGAGTGAGGCCCTTGTCCACCGCTACCACATCTCGGTGCATGCCCACGTCGGTTTCCAGGAAGTATTCCCTGAGACTGCACACCTCGCGGTTGTGTAGGGTCTTAGCATTTAAGAAGCCGCGACCCCCGCACTTCCGCGGGATGTACAGTCTCATCACCGAAGACCGTGGGTGATGCATCCGATTTGCGGTAAGCAGTGTGCGGACCCTCCTATCCAAGGCGTCAAGTTCTGTCTGAGTCCATTTGAGTATGCCGAAAGAGTACATCAACACCGGCATGACCCAACCGTTGAAAGCGCGCACCTTGTTCCCGCCTGATAAAGGATTATTATTAGTGCGCTCAGTCTGAGTACGAATTCGAGCGAAACGTTTACCGCGTTTGGCTCTTTTATTGGTTAAGAACTTGGAGTGGACCAATCGGAGAGTCGTATGCATCGCCAAACGCCATAAACGTGTCACCACGCACGAACTGCTCAATGATTCACATTCACGTGAAAATCAGGCTATAAACCAAACAAAACTAGTTATCTGTCTGACCACTCGCCTGACCTAACGATAACAAATGCCACGATATTGTTGATTCTCTTCAACATTATAAATAAGATAGAGAAGGCGAATGACGTAACTTCGCGACGGCATGTTATGATGTTACGGATATCTATGATGTTACCACACTTAATCATTTGTTGGGAAAGAGACAAAATACTAGCTTATGAAACAACAACAACATCAGTAATGGTACGGACAAGTGAACTATTATGTGGGAAGGATATAATGTGTTCGAAATTGGAAAGCAGCCATGATCTACAGAAACAAAGAATGACCTTTGAAACTACACTAGATTCTATTAGAATCTAGTGTAGTTTCAACAGTAGTTGAGTGCCATCAAAGAATTAAGTACTGGTTTATATTCTTTATGAAAGTCTAACAACATTAGATAGTATTCTCCTCTAAGACCTTGCGGGTAGAGTGAATAGGTTCATAATAAACTATTGAGATTCACCATCATCGATTGCATCACTGTTTACCATCACGTAGGATCGCAGTCAAACAATTATAGTTTAGATCATTTAAAAAAAATCTCTACAGAAACAGACAATCACCTTTGACAGAATACAAGTCTAATTTAGTTTCAAAAAATGTCGTTCTTGAGAGCCATCAAAGACTGAATTACTGGTTTATATCCTGTAGGTAAGTCAAGATCAAGACAGTTTCTCCTCTAAGTCTCTGGTACCAACTGTCCTGTTTTAAAACACAAAACACTGGCCGCAAAATGTAATGCATACGCGTGTGAGTCGACAGTTCGACACCGTCACATCCTGCAATTAGAGGAGATAAGCGTGGTAACTAAAGTAATTTTCGCTACAACCGCAAAGTACAACGGTTTAGAACAACCCCCATGTTCAACAGTGCGTACCACCAGCAGTATGAACTTTTTTTTATGGTAGGTAAAATCATCCAATGACATCTCCCGCCCTTGGGCGGAGCGGGACTAAAAATCTACCCCATTTCTTCTTAGCCCTTTATACCGGGGTCGGACTTTCTTTTCAGAAATCATGGCCCCAGTAGGCTTCGGCCCTGCTAAGCCATGGACTCCCTATGGTTTGCTGACAACTCTGCACAGTGCGCGCCGTTGAAGACTTGGGCTAAGTCCGGACGGTTACCGGACGGTCGGACGGCGAGCTACCCATTGCTCGCCGTCAACAAGCCCGCGCCTATAGTGGTCGGAAATCGGGATCGGAATCCCGACGGTAGCTGGGGCCTGAGGGTACCCGTTGGCTCACGCGTGCTGTCTCCTCCTTTGCTAGCATTACTGCTTCGCAGAAAGAGGCGACCGTCTGTCCGGCGCGAGAGATCACTGCTGCCGATCGCCCCCACGAGGACACGGTGGTGCTCTTTCCAAATTGGCACACCTCGACCGTGTGCTCCACCATACCCTCCGGGCGGTAGCAGTATGAACTTGGACGAAGCAAGTAGAAACAGTAAGACAAAATAAACAGTTCCAAACACAATTAAAGAAAAGTGTAGGCCACGCATCTATGGGGCCCAGTGAGGCCATAGATGGCAGTGACCACTTACCATCAAGTACGCCGCCGATATGTATACGACACTAGGGTATAAAAAGGACTAACGTAGTCCAATGGCACGTTATATTCCACGCACTCCTCAAAGAACTGTCAGCAAAATTGTCCAAGACCGCTAAAACCATGAAGCCTATCAGGGTGGCCGGGTGTCGCCACTGTGCGGAACACCCGGAGGACACGGTGGAGCAAACTGTAGAGATGTGCCCCGCCTGGGCGGAGCATCGCCGTGTCCTCGTGGGGGCGATCGGCGGCAGCGATCTCTCTCGCCGGGCCTTGGTTCAGGCCATGGTCCGTAGTGAGGAGGGATGGCAGGCGGTCGCCTCCTTCTGCGAAGCAGTAATGCAAGCAAAGGAGGAGGCCGACCGCATCAGGCAGAGGCAACGGGGCGCTCGCCCCAGCCGCCGCCGGGATTCCGATCCCGATTTCCGGCCACCGTAGGCGCGGGCTTGCGGACGGCGTGCAATGGGTAGCACGCTGTCCGATCGTCCGGTAACCGACCGGACCGAGCCCAAGTCGTCGACGGCGCGTTCTGTTCCGGCGCGCCTCAAGGAGCTGTCAGCACACCGAAGAGGCCCAGCCTGCTAACTGCAGGCAGGCAGGGTCGAAGCCTACTGGGGTCATGGGTTAACTTCCGAAAGGAATACCCGGCCCCGGCACGATAGGCTACGAAGGAACGGGGTAGGTTTTTAGTCAGTAAGAGTCTGACACTACTTCCCGCTCCACCCAAGGGCGGGATTTGTCATTGGATGATTTTACCTACCATAAAAAAAAGCCTATCAGGGTTGCAAGATAATTCAAAAGTTACCGCAGCTCTGGAACGCAGAAGGCAACTGAAGGAACACAGGTGAGTTCTGACACTCCCTCTAGCTTCACCCAGAGTGGAAAGTATTATTTGATGATTTCGCGCCTAAAATTTTTTAAAGAAATCAGTGCCTAGAACACAGCACAGAGTATCAAAAATGAGAATGAATATTAACAAGCTAATATAGAAGATTCATGAAACTATCAGTAAAGATTGAGACACCAATTTATTAAGACAACATCGTCAATCAAGCTAAAAATATTAGCTCACTCTAATAAAACAACATCAAAAGTAACCTCGTCTTGTATTTGTGATACAAAGCTATTAAATAAATTCCTCTTTGAAGACTTTGATGTAGTGTTTACTAAACTCGTCGCAAGTTATATTGAAACTGCTCACGTTTTTTCGAAAGACGTCATTCATAATATAGGCGAAGCAGGAAAGGAGATATATTTTCCTCGATAGGTTATCGGGGGACAATTTAAAACAGTAATGGAGCTGACCAGATAAGGTAATTCTTAGTTTGCCGAAGTAGAACCTGGCAAAGCATTGAAAATAAAGCATCAAATATTGGTGTTACTATTAAATTCTGTAAGAAAAATGACGTAAAAGTTAAAAAGTCAATCATGGTTCTTAAATTACAAGTTGATGAAAACTACACACAGCTATTATGTTTAGGTAAACAAACAAAGGTTGAATGTATTATCGATGTTGTACAATATGCACAAGGGCGAGATGGCGGTTATACTCAGACGAATTTTAACTTTGAAATACGTCATTGTTTGAAAGTATTTCTCTTGTCAAATAACTGTGTAAATATCTAATTAAGGTATTCTATTTTTATTTTAGACAGCATTCATACATTTTTCACGATCTTTTTTGCATTTTTAACTCTTCAAAGTGTGATGAAAGAATTACATTCCAATAAAAAAGTCTAAGTTATCTTTTTGTCACAAAATTCGACGCACCTATGCCTTGAACGACTAGATTAACACCGATAATAATGATAATAGCGATACAGTTAAAGATATAGGATATATGCATACTTAAATATATAGGTATGGACATATATGCATACTTAAATATATAGGTATGGACATATCTGCAATCATCAACATTTCAGCGAAAGAAAGACGTCCACTTCTGAATATAAGCCTTCCTCAAGTCGATGTGACGAAGAGTGGCCTGTTCGCCACATCGACCGGATTGTGAGTGTCTCGTATCCAACGGTTCGTGCGACTTTCACCAGGCCATTAGTCCACCTTATGGCGGTCTTCCATCTCTACGTCTTCCGGTACGTGGTCGTCACTTCGTAACTTTCCGTCCCCTTCGATAATCAGCTCTCGGTAAATCCTCGTAGATTTCTTCAGACAGTTTCAGACAACGGATTCCGCAGTCGACTTGCAGGTCACACCATACGGTGCGCGGAGATCGTTCTGTGCCCTACGCCCGATGCTTCCATCATTCCTTAGGACGGTACGGCAACCCATGCGCTCTCGCTTTCGAACATGGACTGGACAGCGGCAGCTGGGCAGAGCTGCCGCCGTCCAGTCACTTGATAGCCAATTCGTCTCTCCAGCCATTCCCTCAAAACGCGTCTTGCTGCCTCACTACTTCTTCCGTATATCTACAATGCACTTGCACAATTTTGTATGCGAAGGTATTTCAACTTTTGACCTATTTTATACTTCTACTGCATCGCTTCGCATCACGTGTTTGCTTACGTTGTCTGGTATCGACTATCGGTATCTTTTCGATTCCAATCACCCCGATTCGTGAAATCGTGAGACTGGTATCCATCTATAGTAAGTGTAAACAGTAAACATCCTTCGTTATGGGAAACTGAAGTGTAAACGTTTAAAGGTGTAAATGTTTTATTTGTTCTTCAGTCTTGCCAATACTTACTGAGAAGAAATAATTAGCTATCAGTTCTTGTGACTGGCAGTGTGAACTATGTAGAGAAATAATAATTGAGTGTGTATGTTTATAATAATTGAGGGCAGGACCTAAAGCGCGGTCCATCTCTGACTGCATACCAATGATATTCTGCATACAAAACAAACGTTACTTGTATAATAATTTGACAAACAATTAGAGTGATTGCATGTATATTAGTCCAGTTCTTAATCGATGAAAGTAATTTTTAGAAGTATTCTATTTTCATGTTTTATTTCTATCGTACTAAATTAGCTAGTATTGTTTTTTAACAGCCCATCTATCTAGCATTTAACCTGAAGAATAAATATTTTTTTTCTAATTCTGTTTGCTCCAGTTTTATACTTTGTACACTTTTGCGCACTGTAACACTTGCGATTAGCTCCTCATAGATTTCGTCGACTACTTGATCACTCCTTGAAAGATTGCCAACCAAAGATTGGACATATATACGCATTTCACATTGTTTCTTCCGATTTTCCGAAACATCAACTCAAGTAAAGCCATTTCCTTCGTGCTAGCTGCTAGGCTACATGTTTCAATGTTGACAGCGTGGAAACCTTATAATTTTCCAACAGACATTACCATGAAGGACAGAAAATACTTTCCTATTAGCTTGATGTGTTAACATTTTCATCGCATCGAGGAGCTTCTAAACGGATGAGCCGATTTTGTTTGAAAGGTGACGTCGATTGTGAAGCTACGAGTATTATTCAAGGAAATCTGTTTAGCCGTTTGAAGATCATCAGTTTTTTAACCAAAGTCCTAATAAAAAGGTTCTCAAGTTGTTTTCTTAGATGTTTTATTTTTTATCTTGTTCAGCGATATCTTCTCCAAATGTGTAGCGATTTTGATGATTCTTTTTTGTTTAGAAGAGTGTTTTTGCAAGGTGGTCCCATTTCAATTTAGTGACTCGTGACGGTCTGATGAAGAAATTCGGAGATAAAAGGAAGGCTATCAGTCATACATCCATCGGCAGATACATCCTCATCATTATTAACCGACTCATTGCCACCATCATTTTCGTGCATACTTTAGCCAGCCCCCGAACACTGGACGACGACGCGCCAGGCGTGTCAAGGGCCTACATCAAGGATGACCCACCTAGACCGCCAAGTATTGTCAACTTCAATTTTTTTTAATTGATATAAACCAGTTCTATAAATAAATATATATATATATATAAACCAGTTTAATTTAGGATTTAAAATGATAGTTCTCTTTATCTCAATTTTTTTATGTGACGCGCCAGGTGCGTCAATGGCCTCGCATGTGACGCGCCAGGTGCGTCAATGGCCTCGCTGATATTTTCTCATGAGAAACCTGGGGCGTCATTGGCCATGAGTAGGTTAAGACGACTTTATGGCTAACGTTTTCTTAGATGTTACACTACCCATTTTTAACTGAAGAAGAAAGTATAAGGAAATAGACTTATTTGGCACAACATAAGTAACGTCAACACTAGTTTTTGTGTTTTTTGTCCCGTTTATACGCACTAACGAGACAAAAAAGAAGCAAGCACAAAATTGTGTGCCACACGGCTTCTCCAATATAAGTCCAGTTAAGCATAAATGCCAAACAACTAATGCCTGAGACACTGGTTTTCAACTGCAAAAACATGGCGAGAACGCGAAATCTTGAAAACAAGGAAGTAGCTGTAAAATACGCAAAAGACAATCACTAAAAAAGACCTAACATTAGAATAAAAAATATCTATTAAGGACGCGTTTACAAAACTGACCAAATTAAGCAGTTTTTCGGTACATTTTGCAGCAGAATTAAACTGAACTAAATGTAAATAATAATTTCCACAGATAGATTACTCCTTCATCTTGAAATCGCCTTATATTTTTATTTGAAAAATTTGGTTTATAACACTGTAATAAATCATTTCCCGTACCTCTTCACACAAAATTGAAGATTTCGTATTGAGTTCAGGAACATTTTTCTTCCGTTTGATAAAAGATTTTGTTTATTTAAAAATATATTATGTAAGGAGACATAATCAACTAAAAAATGCGTTAAAAAAAACTACCAAAATGTTCTAATTAGTCTCAGAAAAAAATCAAATCAATTTTAGTTTTTCAACAAATTTAGCTCTATCGCGCGAATCTTAATGCATTGAACATAAGGGTTATTTTGCTAGTCACTGTCTTGAAGTATTGCATAAGAATTGAAATAAAAATTTTAGTCTGCGCTCGGCCGCCGTCGTGAGTGGACGCTGTGTCGCTTGTAAGCAGAAATTCGTGTGGAATAAGATCGCTGTACGAATACAAAATATTTGATAAACCTAATTTGATACTTCACGTGTTTTGTGCTGACTAAAGACTATCAATAAGATTTATTTAGTTTCTTTTATTTTTTCTTGAATAAAACATTTCATTTCGAACTTGATGGAGCGACCTGAAGGTATACCTCCAAGATTGCTGATGGAACTAATAAACGAGTTGAGCTAGGTGTACCGAGTTTGGGCTCGTTGTGTTAGTTATGATGAGACCTTACCTTAGGACTTGATGGAGCGACCTGAAGGTATACCTCCAAGATTGCTACTGCCACTAATAAACGAGTAGAGCAAGGTTTACCGAGTTTGGGGTCGTTGTGTTAGTTATGATGAGACTTTACCTTAGGACTTGATGGAGCGACCTGAAGGTATACCTCCAAGACTGCTACTGGAACTAATAAACGAGTAGAGCTAAGAGTACCGAGTTTGGGCTCGTTGTGTTAGTTATGATGAGACCTTACCTTAGGACTTGAAGCGACCTGAAGGTATACCTCCAAGACTGCCACTGGAACTAATAAAAGAGTAGAGCTAAGAGTACCGAGTTTGGGGTCGTTGTGTTAGTTATGATGAGACCTTACCTTAGGACTTGATGGAGCGACCTGAAGGTATACCTCCAAGACTTCTACTGGAACTAATAAAAGAGTAGAGCTAAGAGTACCGAGTTTGGGCTCGTTGTGTTAGTTATGATGAGACCTTACCTTAGGACTTGATGGAGCGACGAAAACTACTACTAAGAATTGATTAAGATTTTTTTATTTATTAAATAGGGTTAGTTCTGCTTACCTGCTTCTTATTTTTGTTAGTGTTTATTCATTGCATCATTATCTTGCTTTGTACAGCATCCTAATTGCGTAGTGATATACTAGGAATGTTGTCAATCGATTCCAGCTGGACAGTTCAACAACATCTATAGAGTTGACAATGTATAAAACATTTTATCATCATCATTTCCACCCAAAGACTGTTGGACATAGGCCTCCTCCAAATGTCGCCATAATGAACGGTCCTGTGCGACTCGCACTCTAATTTCTCTTCTTCTAATTACGCTTATTGTTTTGATCGCCATTTTGCGAAGCGAGATAGATAGAGCTCACGTCATTTATAATCGTAAACATTCGGCGGCTAACGCGATTTCACTCGCTCGACAGCGCCGGCTCTTAGTCCTTGTCTATCAGTGAATATACGTTTGCGACTGTGTCGTCACTGATCATAGATGTGTGAGTTTCGAGTCCAGGTTTTCTGATTGCGATGTTAGTGCGTAACGTATCTTCTCTTATAATATATCAATGGGATAAACAAATAAATAAATACATGGTACACACGGCGACATGGTACACAGGTACATTACCAGTATAACATTCCCTCGCTTTGTAAGTAATTCCCTTACAGTGAGAGATGCGCTTAGATTGCTTACCAACCAATCACTGTTCAATGGTAACTACTGTTTTTTACTATTTCACAATAAAAAAAAATGAATACAAATCACCGTAGGTAAGTTTAAAAAAAATACATTTCTAAAATATAAATAATAGTAGGCTCAAGGATCAAGCCGTGTCAGTTCACTCATAATTTCGCCGCTTCGCGCTAGTCGCTGTGTGTGTGAGCCGTGCACGTGCAGTAGTAAGTCGAAATACCTAGAATTGAAGCGCGCAAATTCGTAAATACGTCCTTAAAACCGCGATAGTCCTTGAACCACATACATCGATCGGACGCGACGCGCAGTACCACTGTCGTATCACAGATATTATTTGTGGAACAACATAGTAGGTACACAGAAGGACAATTCCATTCAAACATCCGAACAGGATGAAACCTCTTTTTATGTATATAAACAGACAATATTAAAACATAAAATATTAAATAATCGAATACATTGATCAAAAATGAATTTATAACTCAGTTTTTAGGTACCTACCTATCTATCACACCCGCTCAAAGACGTTAGTTGGTGTCGAACCAAATATTCTGCCCTTTTTTGGCCGAAATGAACTCCAGCCGAAACCAGTTCATAGGTTGACCGAAAGGGAACCCCAGGGTCCTCGAATGCAACCGCAAACAGTTTTTTTTTTTACCGAATCCGAACTTCGGTCACCCAGAACATAAGCGACAGTATTTCAAAATCCACAACCTAGCACGCGATCAATCAGTCTTACAGCTGAAGATTCTCGAAATGCGGTTACAATCTTACACCCAACCAGACCTAAGCTGCCAGCTGCTAAACAACAAAATAATAGGTCGAATTTAAACTTGTGAACGTCACTGAATCATAGAGTGAACCTTCTAAATCGTGTTTTATCGTGCCATCTACGTAATACGTAATTGTCTCTCTCCGTGGGAGTCGACGCACGACGCGGAAAAACACATAATTCTTATCCACTTACGTTTGCTCCGTTCATTTCTATGTCAGGAATTTCACACTTGTACATTTTGTTCACAATTTCGTATTGCGTTGCCAACCGCAAACCGTTACCGTCATACCCAACTGCATGGCACAACAGGGCACAGGAAATTGCATTGTAATCATGCCAATTACCCGATATATTTCATTCTTTATATGCAACAAAATACGAGTATCATTACAATCGAAACGTGACTTCTCATATCACTTACTGATCATAACGTGGAATCTACCATGATTCATAACATAATGATCATACTCGTATTTTATTCAGCTTCGTGTTGTATTGATTGTACGTGGCTGTGTGTGACATAATTTCGGTACCTATCAATCAGAAAATTCTAGAACGATTAAGGCTCTGCTCCAAATATAGCTTTGTGACGATATTTATTTATTTATTTAAACTTCATGTACAATAATGGTACATAGGCGGACTTAATGCAACAAGGCATTCTCTACCAGTCAACCTTTGGGTTAAAAAAGACAACATTGTGGTAGGTGTGCACAATAAATAAATAACAGAATATTTGTATAGAATATAGTTTGAACTAAGTTACTTAGGATAATAAAATACGTATATACGCTAATATATTGTAAACTAATAAATACTAAGATAAATTTCAAATAATTATAATAAGGAGAACTTAAAAAAATAACAATTATTACGACGAAGACTGAAACTAAAGTTGAAAATACTTCAAGTAGTAATTCCGAATTTTACGCTTGAACGAAAATTTACTTTCAGCTTTTTTAATGTCAAAGGGAAGCACATTCCAGAGTTTAATGGTAGAGACAGCGTAGGAATTAGCCATAAACCCAGTACGGTGAGAAGGAATCTATTTGTTAGTTTATTAATTTAGGATATAATACTAGGATTGGCTACGGCCTTACCAGTATCCAAACCCGCATGTAGTATTTCAGGGAGAACTGAGAAGCAATGTAATTTACTTAACGTGATAGACTGAATTGGGTCATTGTGTTAGGGGTAGAAGACAATTTAATCATTCTTGCCTAAAGCTATCTTTATTTGGTTAGTATAAACCGATAACAGATAAAGTGGTAATGGGCCTTGACGCCCCGTCTGCCGAAGCCGAAAAACGCTAGCAACATAGATCATGATAAATTGGCAAAGAAGCATTTGGTGGAGGACAATATGCAAGACATATATTACATAGATCTTCAGTTTTAATCAAGACATGGCTTCAGTTCGTTGAATTAATTCCAGCAAAAGATTGCGGTATGGTAAAATTTCTATGACCATTCACTGCACGTCTTGAAGAGGATATTGAGATGAAGAAGTGTACAGTACGGATTGATATAATCCAGATGAGGTATTTGATTGAGCTCTATATAAAACAGTGTTCTTTTTAGTATGCGTCTGATACAAGGTATAAGAGCACCCTATAAGAGAACAGCCGTTAAATTTTGGTCGTTTTAATCCCGTGGAGGATCGATTCGGTACATGAAACACTATTGATTTATAAAGATAAAATTAGAAAATAAGGCACATTTTTTCTAAAACTCGTACTAATTACCTACAGTTGATTGGCCTCGCTCATTTGACGTATACTTAAATAAATTAATTTCGTACATGCGTAAATTAATTCGAGTTTTAAAAAAAGTACTTTATTTTTTAATTTTCTCTTTACAAATCGATAGTATTTCATGTACCGAATCGACCCTCCGCGGCATTAAAACAACCAAAATTTAACGGTGTATGTAACGGTATTATGAATATAGATAATTTATTACTTTTCGAGGCTATCGCACTTTTTAGGATTTTTTTGGGTACTCGTAGATACTTCTAAACGAGGCTTTTGTCTGGGTTAGGATTAAAGATAGCAAGAACCACCTGAGAACTGCCAAAATTTTCCAGAGCATAGTACTAACAAAGGCGCGGAATTGTAAAAACAATAGTTTATTATTCCGCCTTTGTTCTACCATTGTACCGCATTGTTGTGCTAATTTCCAGTGTCTACAGGTTACATGAACATTTGTCTGTCTAACTAATGTTTTGAATTTATAGTTTTAATTAGTGGCCAAGGAAACTATGGATTACTCATTACTCGTATGTGAAAAATCTATACTGTCTGGGGCTGTCTGGAGGTATGAAAATGCATACCAGGGCCCCGGATCCAAGGCAGGGAAGGAGCGGGAAATAGTGTCAGTAAGAGTCTGACACTATTTCCCGCCCCACCCAAGGGCGGGATTTGTCATTGGATGATTTTACCTACCATAAAAAAAAACCTAATCTATACTAATACTAGCTTTTGCCAGCGGCTTCGCCCGTGTGAAATTGGCTTCCATACAAACTTTGGATCCCCATTTCATCGCCTCAGGCAAAGAATTATGGAAAAGCCTTTATGTACTCGCCTACATCATAAATGGAAACTTTGTGCAAAATTTCACAATCCTGCTCCCAGTAGTTTTGGCTGTGTTGATATGTTAGTATTTAGTAAGTCACTTTCTCCTTTTATATATAAGGTGACTGGTAATTAGTGAACGATACTTAAACACGTGACTGGAGTCATGATAACGAACAACTTTTACTATGGGACCAAACCTGAAATCACGAAAAAAAACCTGCTGGTCAGTACATTTGTGTTCGCCTAATTGGTCAAAATGTACTGAACTTGGCTATTTTTTTTCGCGATTTCAGGTTTGATCTCATGGTAAAAGTTGTTCGTTTCGGAAAACAGCCAGTGAGCGAGTCCGACTCGCACTTGCCCAGTATTTTGTACCTAACAAGAACCTTGATACAAAGACTAAGTGCTCGATTACAGAGACGCGGCGCGTTGCGCGGCGCGTCGGGCGGTGCATCGTACATTGCCACATGTCTGTATTTGCGCGAGCGATGACGCGGCCCGCTGCTGCAATGTACGACGAAACGCCCAACGCGCTGCGTCCCCGTAAACACGGCCTTAGTGTAAAACTGAGAATAAAAAAATATATTTTTAGTATTTTGTAGACACGTAATAAAAACATTATTGTATTAGTTGGCATGTCAGCAACGATCTCGGTGACACGTGACGTGTAATACTAAGTAATCAAATTACTTTTTCGTGGAAAAATTATGAAACCTTTTCTAGCTTTTTCTTCAAGGTTAATTACGTACTGTAGTTAGAATAAAAGTCTGTTATTTTTTAAATTACAGTTACAGAACGTAAGCAATATCTGAGGAACGATGAACGAACAATAAAAAAATTAAAGCACTAGACTGGTCTCAGTTTCCCTCGATTTTAGCTAAGAACCATTATTAAGTACACGTATTTCGGTCTTTTACAAAGTTCACCACTTCTTTCAATCCCCTACTCAGCTCCAATGTCTTCTCCCGCTCTTGGGCGGAATAGGAGGGTGTATCAGACTTTTACTGGCCAACACCCACTCCTGTTCCTTTTTCGCCTTTCTTCCAAGGTCCCGGAGTTCACTTTCACTTAACCAAAGAGTCAAGGCTCCCGACCGCTGTGAGGTTAAAGTAAGCAAGTCACATCTGCTACAATTCGGACCAACATATTTACATACTTAATTATTATGTTAGTTTGTACGAAAACCTCAATGTGCGAGTCTGACTAGCACTTGCCCAGTTTTTTTTTTGTAGACCAGAGCCACATTAACTCTTTCGAAAATTCTGGCAGCCCTAACAGGCATCGGCCCTGTTGAACTTTTTCAGTTTTGCTGACATCGGCAAGCCCGCAATAGGAGGGTTCTGATTTTGACATACTGAAGGATCGACCCCAGCTATCATTACGTACCTAGTAGCCAAGAGAAGTGGAATACTTTTTTGTTCTGTGGAAAAAATACTGGTTCATAATAATAATAAATTTATACTAGCCTGTCTATAACCTGCAATAAGAAACTAGTGTAGAAGCCGTCTACCTAACGCAGGTAAATAGATACCTAATTTATGTGTGCTGTGTGCAAAGCAATCGAACCACAGAAAATGTAAATACCACCTCAAAATACTCTAAGTCAGCCGAATAACATCATTACAATAATTAAAACACTTGACACACAGGTCATGACGTCATACCAAGTCAGACAAACCTAGAACAGCTATACAATAATCTCTATGCGCTCTAACACAATACAGTAAAGTTTAAAATAGGAAACAATGATAGCACAGATAAGTTTGTAAAGTCCCGTAACAGTAGGATCCTCGTATTTTTCAAGGACTTTTGTATCTAGGTTAAAACTGTAACATAAATGTGTCTAGGTTAGGAAGATTTATAGATAAAAACAAAGGCGAGAGACGGTAAATGTGAAGATATTTATATGGTACTTTAGGGAGGAGTATCTGATAGAAGTTCTATATTCTGAGATTACTCCATCTTCTTAAATATAAAAATGAAAAATTACATTTTATTAATCATTAATATGACATTAATTATTGTTGAAATGTAAGGGGCCGTTCAAGTATTACGTAAGTAGATTTTTCGCAAATTTTAAATTCCTTCCTCCCCCTCGTCAGCAAAAGTCAGTAAAGATCTAACCCTCCCCCCACATGCTTACGTAAACAACATGTGATTTTAGTACATCGACATTGTTTTCTTAAAAATTAACTGCTGACATAATCACCATCCAGACCCCCCATCCCGCATATCATCCGAAATAAGCAAATCAAAGACCCTCCCACCCCCCTGTAGTGCTTACGTAATATTTGAATGGCCCCTTATTAATTATTATTAAATATTCATATGACTTTTAATTGACATTATTTATTCTAATTTGACTTTGCATTGTATGGATACAGACGTATTTCTTACTAAAAAACTAATAAATTTGTACACCAATATCATTGGTAGGACATAGAACTCGACTAAAATGTTTACTTAAGATCTTTATTGTAATACCTACCTATGTTCACAAATAAAGATTGATTTGATTTTGATTTGAATAGCTGTTCGTTAGTCTCGCTAAAACTCGAGAACAGCTGGACCGATTTGGTTCATTTTGGTCTTGAAGTACTTATTCGTAATAGTCCAGGGGAGGTTTTTTTTTTAAAGTGGAGGTTTAAAAGTTGAGAAAAAAGAAGAATTCATTGACAATATTAGGCGGTACGAAGTCCGCCGGGACAGCTAGTCTATCCACCGTTAAATTTTGGTCGTTTCAAACCCGCGGAGAGTCGATTCGGAACATGAAACACTATCGATTTGTAGAGATAAAATTGAAAAATGAAGTACTTTTTTTTCAAAATCGAATTAATTCACGCATGTACGAAATTAATTTCTTTAAGTAAACGTCAGCTGGGCGAGTTCAATGACCTGTAAGTAGTTAGTAAGCAATGACCGACAACAGCCTACAAGGTCATTGACTCGTTTACTTAAAGAAATTAATTTCGTACAGGCGTATATTAATTCGAGTTTAAGAAAAAAAAAACTTTATTTTTTTATTTCATCTTTACAAATCGATAGTGTTTCATGTACCGGATCGACCCTCCACGGGATTAAAACGATAAAAATTTAACGGTGTATAATATAAAAGGAGAAACTGATTGGGACAGAGCATGAAATTTTGCACGAAGTTTCTTTTTATGACGTAGGCGAACACTAAGACAGGATTATCTTTCCGAAATTGCGCGGCGAGCGGTGCCCTGTCGGTAGGCGATTGGTCGAACGCGCGCCGCTATGGCCGCTATGAGCAGGCGTAGACCAATCGCCTACTGATACTTCCCCACTCGCCGCGCCGCTCACCGCTAAGACCAAAGTCGTGAATGCGCTGTTAGAGGGCTTGTTTACGGAGACGCGGCGCGTTGTGCGTTCGTCGTACATTGCGGCAGCGGGCAGCGTCATCGCTCGCGCAATCACAAACATATGGCAATGTACGACAAACCACCAAACGCGCCGCGTCTCCGTAATCAAGCACTTACTATAGGTACTCAGCATTGTAACAACAGACATTCGTGTCAAATAGTAAATTTCCAACAGTAATTCGTCGCTACTCGATATCGACGCCGCAAATATTTTGTATGGCAAATTTTGCAGCGCCTCTAGCGGTCACTTGCAGAACCAAAATTTGCCATTCAAAATATTTACGGCGTCGATTTCGAGTTAAAACTCATGGTAGAGGTACAGGAATGGAATTAAACTAATTTCCAAGTAGGTATTGCGGTCACAAGAATAAGGATAATTAGTTTGTTTCTTATTTATTTGAGTCATAATAACTAATAAGTTTGAAAAATATTAAAGTCATTAAGAAGCCGCTTTGGAGAGTTTGTCTGTTTGAAGTTTGAACGCATTAAATTCAGGAAGTACTGCTTTGTTACGAATTGAAAAATCTTTTGGTGTTGGATAGCCTATCGACAGCCTATACCTATAACAGATGCGGTTGAAATCGCAGGGGACAGGCGGCAAATAAGTTGAATAATTTACTATATCTAGTTACGCGCAACTCCACACTTTCTTTGATTTCATCACTCTGATTTCTCTTCATGTCGCCGTTGCCGAAGGGCCTTAGCAATGAATTGTCAAACGCACGAACAGTCAAAGGTTAAAATTCAATAGTAGTTTTCTCTAAATCTATAAAAATTTTGCTTCATAAGAATTAACGAAATTGGTCTAGCAGCTCACGCGTTATGAAATTATGACGTGACCAAGAGAAAAAAGGGATATAAATATAGATAAATTGATTTCGTTCAGTAGTGAATTCATCACGATTAAGCAGACCTAATGGCATTTTAATGATCAAAAACCACCTATCAATGGATATTACGAACTTTTGTGTACAAATAATGTCCAAAAGATGTAATTGCCATATTCCCATTAGGTACTAATATTCCATAGAGAAATAATAAATGAAGTTAAAAAAAAAAATAGCCATTGATGGTTCATGACCACAATCATCATGACACTTATAATTAGATAGGTACTGGCGGTTCTGACAGACGTTGTCCGAAAGCTAGTTTATCGTTAGAAAAAAAAATTGAGTACCCAATTTTAGCGCCACCTATCAGGTTGAGTTGTATTTTCAAACCATCCATGGACCCACTCAAATATACAGACGAAATTTTATCCAAATTGAAAAAGCTGTTTAGGAGTTAGGTGACAAACATACGTACAGAAGAATTATATAAGGTGTTAAAAAATTAACTGCAAGAATTTTGCCCACTTACTCACCATCGAAAAACGAACACATCAAAAAAAAAAAAATTTTTTTTTGAGCGTTTTTATATTTTCACATAAATAAAATAATTACGTATAATATTTTTTTGTGCGCTGTACCCAGGGCTGCGCTTGAGGCTTGGGCCGCCATCGTACCGCGCGCGAGCGGCTTGCTAGCGGTTCCCCCGCCGCCCGCTACTCTTCCCGCAGCTCTCTCTACCCCTCCCGACCCTTAGTTGTCCGAAATCCGTCGCGCGGTAAGGGTGTTTTCTTGTGTCATTACGGCGAATACGTGTGTTCGTGCAGTTTCGTGCTTTTAATAATGCCGTTTACGTATTCCAATCGAGAGTACTTAGATATGGTAGTGTCCTACATTACGACTGGTCAAAGTTTAGCTGCGGCACGTAACCGTTACCGTGAACTGTATGGTGAGCAACGACGAGTGCCTGCTGTCCAAACAATCCTAGAAGTCTACCAGTGCTTTTAATAGTCCTATAGGTATAATAAAATATGCTATTTGTAAGTAAGCTCGATAATTTGCCAGTCCAAAGTCTGAGAAATGTGATGAAAAAATTAGAATCAGCTGTTTACGAATTTGCGCCGTCGCGTGTCGTGTCACAGGGGTGAACGACTCACGCGTACCTACGGCGGGGCGGTCGCGCCGGCGCACGTGCGGTGTACAGTGCGCATATTCAATAATTTTGTGTGAAGTGAAAATATTGCATATCTCCGAAACGGGTTGTTATTTAAAAATCATTTTTTCGCCAATTTTTTTTATTTGTAATTCTAAACCAGTTCTTACTTTTCTTGCAGTTAATTTTTTAACACCTTATATAGATATATAACCTGGTCAAAAGAAATGAAACGAGATACCTACTACACATCTGTATTTTAGAATTAAATTCATTGTAATGGCTGACATTAGTCAACCGCAGATGAACAAGATTGATCAAGATTTTTATTTTAAAGATTTTTCAAGATTACTTCCTCCTCGTAAATCGTGCAAACAAGAAAACTGCGGCAAAAATAGGCATGGAACAACTCCAAAATCTTAAGCGCCAGTTTTATCACATTGTATCAATATGTTGATGGTGAACAGAGTACATAGTGCGACTTTATTTTACACTAACGCGATCGGCACGTTTATTACGTTCGGCGCTCCAATTGGCCTGCTCCAAACTCTTAACCAATCAGGGAGCCAAACGCGGCAAACGTTTCGGTTATGTCGTAAACAGATTTGGCACACGCCACATAAGCCACACTTTGTAAACATAAAAACGGTGCCAAACACGAGACCGAGGTCTAAAGTGAAAGTGTTTATGTTAAGTAAGCTGGTATACACGGATCGTAACTGTGGGATTACACAATTATATGAAGCCTTCGTGTAATAATTGGAGCATCACTTGACACTTGAGCATTTGAAAGGTTGCACTGATCCATATATCTTGCAGTTGCACACGGATATCGATTTGGTCATCATCATCATCATTTCAGACGAAGGCCTCCCCCAAGTATGGCCACAACGAACGGTCCTGTGCGTCTTGCATCCACCGCATTCCCGCGACTCTCACCAGGTCATCGGTCCACCTTGTGGGAGGCCTTCCAACGCTGTGTTGCCCCATCGATCATCCATTCTATGAGCAATGTGTCCTACCCACTGCCACTTAGTTTGGCTATTCTTCGGGCTATGTCGGCGACCTTGCGGATATCTTCATCAAGGAACTCCGAGCATAACCCTTTTCATTGCACTTTGGGTGACTGTAAACTGTTTAGCGATACGAAAATAAATACTAAGTGCTCGATTACGGTGATTACGGTTGTCGGGCGGTCCGTCGTACATTGCCATAATGTTTGTGTTTGCGCGAGCGATGACGCGGCCCGCTGCTGCAATGTACGACGAAACGCCCAACGCGCCGCGACTCCGTAAACACGGCCTAAAAGTTTGCGGCGCGACGCGAACAATAGCGTCGGGCGCCACTACCAATTTTAGCGGCGCGGCGCCACAACGCGGTTATATGATTCGGCCCTAACAGCCCAATAACCTTTTCAATAGAAACAAACATTTGCAAAATATTTGGCCATACCCACATATAGAGATGTCCTTCATATTATTACATATTATTATTACATAAGGTTATTCTATATTTAAATGATTTCCGTACATTTTTTTATTTCATTTGAATAAATTAAAATGATTCAAGGCAAAGGATTTAATAATATCATTGCCAAAATAGGAATTCAAGTAGAACCTGTTGTGTGTAATTTTACGGATAGACTGTACACAATGCATTCAGATGAAATAGGTAGTCATACTAGTCATTAAATCGTTTCATTTTTATTATTAGGGTTCTGTACCTCAAAAGGAAAAAGCGGAACGCTTATAGGATCACTTTATTGTCCGTCCGTCTGTCTGTCAAGACCATTTATCTCGGGAACGTGTGGAGGTATCGAGTTGAAATTAAAACTACATACTCAGGTCTACGGTCCTTTGAATCTGTGAAAAATACCCCTAAGTTAACGAAAAAGAAATAGTCTCCAAAACGTATATTTTGACACTCACAAGGGAATCAAAAAATTAATAGGGTACTTCCTGTTGACCCAGAATACTGAAATTCAGCATAAAGCAAGGTCTAGTAGCACAGATATAGGAAAAATCTGAAAACAGTGAATTTTTGTTACGTCACAAAAAAAAAACATTTTTTGCGATTCGGAAAAAGGATTAGCCAATTGAACAATTTACTTATTATTTTGTAAGTTTGTACTGAACCCTTACTGCGCGAGTCCGACTAGCACTTGCCCAGGTTTTTTATTGTCAGAATATTAGATTTCGAGAAATGTGTGGAACCACGACTGTTCCATGAAAGTTATATAGAATCTTCATGATATACCTTGTACTCAATTTGTTTAATTAGAAGTTTTCAGTAGTTATGAAATTATGGAGAATATTTAAGTACTTACCTACATAGCATAGGTACAGTACCTATCTATCACGAATGATGAATAAACATATCCTTACAAAGAGTAGATTTGTCTTGTGTATCTGACTGACGAGGTCTTCTATATCAAATAGTCTACTATCTTGACTATGTAATAAATATGATATGAATATCATCAAACTACATATTTCACTTGGATAGATACTGATGGTGCTCTCATTCCGAAAGTGATAAGGCAAATTCCTGGTATTACGTAATGCCTCGAACTTCTGCCACCATTAGGCAGCGATAAATGTATAGGAACTACTTCTTCAGAAAACAATTTTATTTTGTTTGCCTTTTAAAGAAGAGTTTTTTTTTAATCTATCTATACTTTTTAATCCCGTGTAGGGTCGATAAAAAATAAAGTAAGTTTGTACTTTTTTTCTAACACTCTTTAAAATTAATTTCTTTACGTAAACGAGTCAATGACCTTTTAGGTAGTTGTCGGTCGTTGCGTACTAACTACCTACAGGTCATTGAACTCGGTCAGCTGTAAGTTTACTTAAAGAAATTAGGAGTACGAAACAACGAACAACCGAAACCAATAAGCAACAGACAGACATGCAACAATTTGAACACCAACTGTTTGTTTTGTTTTATTGTTTTACAAGTATGCCTTGTAAAACAATGTAGAGAAACAGAGTAGTCTTAAACACTAAGAAAAGAAAACTACACTCAGTATAAAGTTGGTCATAGGACTCCCCTTCCTAAACTAGGCAGAAATTCTGTCTGTATCTTAGGAAAGAGTTTCCAATTATAGGGGGTCGTATTACAGTAACAGTTGCACAATAAAAACATTGGTACATGCAGTGGGTGAACGAAGTACAAGCTATGTTAAATATGTGTATAGTGTGTGTGCGTGTATGTGTGCAAGTGTGTGTGTATGAGAGTGAGTATGTGTGTGTTAATTAGTAAATGTATAGTAATTGTAGGCCTATCTCATTTAATGCATTGTAGATAGAAGCTCCTCGGTATCATTATATGAAGAATTAAGAGAAGGGCAGAGAAAACATCCTGCCAAAAAGACAAAATTGTCACTTACTCTGTCATATCAGAATACTGTAAAGCACTTAATTTACAGTAGATTTCCCTTTACTACTTACTGTGGTAAGTATATTAACATGCGAACATACTAATTGAAATGAATTAAAAGGTACCCACAATCTACAATACATTTTTGGAGGTAATGGAACAGAGAGTAAAGTCCCACATACCTCCATTGAAAAGGGAGGATCCTCCGACCAGACAGGTGTTATATCTGGTGGGCTACTGCCCGATAGATGCTTTCGGGTTTGTTCTATATGTTCCAATCGCGCCGCGAATCTTACTTGCGCGATGCAGGATTAGTTATTTTGTGACGACATAGATGTCGCTACATCACTCCCCTCCGGAGATCGGAGATCGATGGTTCTTGATGCTTCTTGATGCGTCGTGTGATGCGTGCCAGGCCAATGGAGGTTGGTTCCAGTGAGTCGGAACCGGATTCCGCATAGTTCTCGGTGAGTCGGAACTGTCTGCGGTGATGCCCCAGTGAGTCGGGGTGGTGCTATCCCAGTGAGTCGGGATATGATGCTGCAGGCTCCAGTGAGTCGGAGTATTGCGGCTGGCTCCAGTGAGTCGGAGCGGTGCTGTGCGACGTAGGGCTTGACTGCTGTCGTCGACCAGGAGAGGTTTTCTTCAAGGCTCTTCATGTGACTGGCCGAAGGGGCAGGTGTTTACCCAAGGTCGCTGATGAGGCTGAGGGTGATGACCAGGTATGACCAAGTAGGCATGCTGGTGGTCAGGATACCCATATAGCCGTGGGTGCTGGCTGTATGGCTCGCTGCTCGAAAGCTTGAGGAAGTGATGATGACGTCACGAAGTAGTAGCTGCACGAAGGCTGCGCTGACGTTCTTTGTCGAGGGTCACCAGTTTGGGGGTAATGGAACAGAGAGTAAAGTCCCACATACCTCCGTTGAAAAGGGACGATCCTCCGACCAGACAGGTGTTATATCTGGTGGGCTACTGCCCGATAGATGATTTCGGGTTTGTTCTATATGTTCCAATCGCGCCGCGAATCTTACTTGCGCGATGCAGGATTAGTTATTTTGTGACGACATAGATGTCGCTACACATTATTATTACTTAAAGTTAACTATGGAAGAAAAATTTGAAAATATCATAGGTACTGTTACGTCTGCGTATTGAGTTTGCATAAGATTATATGCAAACTCATGCGTATCCTCATAAGTTAGCATACTGGCTGTATAAGGGTTCGAAGATTGTTAGTATTCTAGATTTAATTTGAATATTTGTAAGAGTAGATTGTTTAGTTGTTTCATAAAACGCTGCCGGGCGGAACGCGCCCCATGAGCTGAATGCAGACGCGGCCGGGTGTTTCAGAGGACAGAGCCATACAACCCAGAAAAACGTTTATGTACAAGATGTAGTGGTAGACGTGTTTTTGCTCCAGAGTATAATGTTAGATTCTCCTCCGGACCTCCCATAGAGTTATGAGAGGGCAACTTAGTGTTCAATTTGAGCTAATATCAACTTTGCTATATGGAGCATAGTCTTCGCAAAGGGAGTCAGATTGACTCTGTTGATTTAGCTATGATAATTGAAACTCTTCAATGGTTAAGAGTTATTAGATGAGTAATTCTTGTTATATTTTTTATTAATCCCTCTGGAGTAAATACAGGCAATGAGAAGTTACAGGTGGTCCAATGCAATTATGGCTCTCTGACCTCTGACCCGATAAGCGTCTGAAGGAATTACAGTCATAAAGGTGTTGAATCTTAGCATGTATTCCCAGTCTGGGTGGATGTCACTTGGGCATCCTAGGTTCAATTAGGGCTGTGCGCTGTGGCTTTTAGTAAGGTTTTGCTGCAGTGGGGTTTAAGCAGAGCAACGTTAATTGATGAGTGTGGATTAACACACAGTAATAATAGATGAATTTTATGACAATCAGTAGTGATCGTTGACTCTGACTTAAGCTCGCTTTCTAAAGCCGTAGGCCAAAAATAAAGTTTCTTCCTTACAAAGGTAGGGATCTCGGTGTTAGGATTAGGTAGGTCATACTAACACCCTTCGAAAGTTTTTCGAATATAACTGTGTTACATACACATTTATATTCTTTGGGGCGTAGCTGATGTTACGTCTGCGTATTGAGTTTGCATAAGATTATATGCAAACTCATGCGTATCCTCATAAGTTAGCATACTGGCTGTATAAGGGTTCGAAGATTGTTAGTATTCTAGATTTAATTTGAATATTTGTAAGAGTAGATTGTTTAGTTGTTTTATAAAAAAGAGTTCCATGTAGTCGCTCAAAGTCGAAAGAAGTATTTTTAAAATATATCATCGTGAAAACCCCCCAAGTTATTTCATTTTATAGATAATTGATCCCGGTAGTCGAGCCCTAAGCACACAGGGTTCGACAGTACACACGAACTCCTCCTCCTCCTTTTGAAGTCGATTAAAAATAGATTGAATTATGGGAGTTTACACCTACGTAATCTCATAGATCGGACTAGGTGGATCCAATTTAAAAAATATCAACAAAATCGTCATTGGCTGAAGCCATTTAATTCTCAAAAACCAAAGCAATACCAACACAAATCGCTATTTGACTAAAACTTTATAATCAAGTTATTCACCACACGTAAACACGTAATAACTAATCAACAAGGGATCAGAATCCCGCTACAGTATCGCCAACGAAGAATTTCAATTTACATTCCATTATATACAACGATCCTTATGTTGACGTCACAACGAATTGCGCAATGGATGGCGAATGCGAGAAGTCCTCCCCTTGATCTAGTTCAGAGGTCCCCTGAAGGTCACATCCTAATTGGAAGATATTGACGTTGGCCTAAACTGGAAGTTCCTCATTCCTGTTTCATAATGGGAATGGATGGCGAAGTACGGTCACAGTTAAAATACATATTGATTTCATCATTCACTGTAAAAACTTAGTTCAACTAAACTGAGCTCAGCGTAATCTAGTTTAAAGACCCGTGTCGAAAACATGGGCGAAAATAAAAGAACTGAAACTGATGAAATGCAAAATGAAGCTATACTCTCGATTAGACGCTCTAAATGTGTTTTGTTTTCAATAATCGCTATTAGTTTATTGGTGAATTTGGCCCTAAGTCTTAGTACGCAATTAAACGTCCGCGTTTTACTTTTTTTACTTTCTATACAAGCGCACTCATTGGCGACTTTTTTCAGTAACTGATTTTAAGCCGCAGTGCGTATTGACACGCGGTTTTACGTTTTCAGCTTTTCCTAAACCGCTTGCGTTTAATCGCAGTGCGTGCTAAGCCTAAGTCTGTTTTAATTTTGCGGGATTGTTCGTTAACTGTAGGAATACAATGGGTTTTAGTCAGTAAAAGTCTGACACTCCTCGCTCCACAAAAAGCGAAAGAAGTTATAATGTCCTACCCAAAAAAAAAAAGGCTGCATTATTTATTTATTCACAACAGCATCTTCTTTAGACGACATTTATATATGTTACCAGCCAAACCTGATTTTGAGAAACATCTGCAAATGCACACTTAATACGTTGAGTCGATTTTGTTGCTCGCGGCTAATTTTTTTAGAAGATTAATAATGGAGCCTCATGCCGGTTCATCTCCATAGGAAAAGACCAGTTGGAATTGGAAGTGTGCGCTAGCTTTCAACGTTTTTTAAGTACCTGGGCCTATATGAAAAAAAAAATTCTAAGCTTTTTTTATTGTCGATTTCATCTAAGATCACCTAGCGAGATCGAATTCAGGAACGGGCTTTTCAAGAAAACTAAAACTAATTAATTTTCAGAGACCTGAAATTTTAATTAAAAGTTTTAAGAACTGATTTGATAACTCTGATTTTCTTCTACACCTTTACTAACAATAATTAAAAATAAGTCGGTTACTACAAGATCGATACTGTTTAGCTCCAACCTTTCCCCTTAATAACTTTCATTCCTTTTGCCTTGAGCAGCGACTGCCGTGCCGGATCTTACATAAGTTTATCGGAGAATACTTTGATGGTTCTGACGCCCTTTTACGTCGCACAAAAGGTACAAGTTATGTCGTATTAACTTCGCCTTTTCGTAGTAAAAAAACGTCAAATTGTACAAAACTGTATAAGCGTCGTCTGGTGACAATAAACACTCTTCTTTTCGATACGATTTCAAATAAACGAACTTATACCTACATATGTTAACGTGATCGACTATGTTTAAAACTAGCACTAGGCCCTCAGAGGCTTTAGTCTATTCGCGTCAAGTAAATACGTACTCATACTAGGGTAGAAATTAATATTAAACCAACACTTTTTCGACGCAGTCATTTCAATTATAATTAATTATTTTAAAATTATGTCGTACCTAATCGTCAGACTTTTCAATTTTATTTTTATGAAGAGGTGAAGATTATTTTTTTTTATTGTCAAAATCCATAATGTATGAAGGACTTACTTCAACAACAAACTCAGTTTTAATTCTTTGGTTTTTCCCATGTTTTCAACACAGGTCTTCAAACTTGTTTACGCTGAGCTCAGTTTAGTTGAACAAGTTTTTATAGTGAATGATGAAATCAGCCCTAAGCTGAGTGACAACGATGAGAAAGTATTTTCTTAACGTGAACACACTATAGGTGTTAGTTTTTTTTATTGATATAAAATAGTGTTTGACTGCGTTCTCACCTGAAGGTAAGCAGTGATGCAATTGTTGACAGTGGAGCGCACTAGTTTATTACGGGCTTATTCACTCAGCTAATACCAGGAAATCAAAAATGGCACTGTTCCAAAACATTTTCTTCTTCAAACATTTTCTAATGCCTTTCTTAATTACCTAGTATTTAATGATGTATGTCCCATTAACGAAAACGTATGGGTTTCAATTATACGATTTGCTTTTGTTAAATAACCAAACAAAGCCGAATGATTTGTTTTTTCAATTGATATAAACTAATGCTTGACTGCAATCCCACCTGATGGTAAGTAGTGAAGCAATCGCTGATGGTGAGGCGCACTAGTTTATTATTTATTTATGAAGTTACTAGTTGCTACAACGTAAAAGTAGAAAATTTTCCCAAGTAAACTTACTCCCGATATAAAAACTAAAATATCCATCCTATGTGTTACACCACCCACTGTACAGTACGGCCGACGGATCTTGGCCAGTCTGGCGCTAAAGTTCGTGTAGCCTAACTTCAGACTCGCCAAGATCCGTCAGCCGCACTGTACCTACGCTTCAAATTACGGCTCTGAAGTTACTTTATTTTTGTTTTGCGGATTTAAGTAACTGACCTTTTTGAGGAATTCGTCAACAGCGGCTTCGCACGAGTGAAATTAAAAAAATTGTCCCAAGAAAATATACGCCTGGGTTAAAAAAGTAAGACTTGATAGACCATATCCTGAAATAGCTACATGGTTCGAACGTGAAGAAGGAAAAAAAATACATACCCACAAACACTCTCAAAAACTTTAGGCTTTATAATATTAATGTGAAATGTGATAATAGCAGATTCTGACTACGATACCGTGGAAAATAAACATAAACCAGTAATCGATTAGGCACTCAGACTATTACAATTATTTAATAATGTCAAATTACCCTGCTTAATCATACCTTTCCCGGGCGCGTCTGAAAATAGAATTTTTAAATCTGGGTCGTTCAGTAATCCGTCCAAAGCGGATATGTACCGATTTTTCAAGCAGTCTTTTCTGGGCTTTTGATAAAGTGAGTTAACATTGAATAGAATGAACTAGGCTTTACCATGATGCGTTAAACTGTGAGTTTGGCGAGCAAGAGAGTGGGATGAAGCTTTTTTTTTAATTGACATAAACTAGTGTTTGACTGCGATCCCACCCAATGGTAAGTAATGATGCAATCGTTGATGCTAAAGCGCACTAATTTATATTAGGAGCCTATTCACTCTAGCCTTGTTGTTGTTGTATGCAGTCTCTCAATGTACGGGGTATAAACGACGAGGCGAAACGCTTAGTCCGGAACTCCGGATCGTAGAGGTTTCAACAAAGTAAAGGCGGATGGATACTCGCCGTTCGTCGGGTTGTCCGATGGTAGAAGTGAGATGTTGGAATCAAGTCATGCAATTCCCACACACACTCTCCAAAATACATCCTGTAAAACACCGAAAGGCTGGATACCCTTCGCCTGTGCTCAAGGTTTTGTAGATTGGACTCAACCAGACCTGGATCACCAGTTAGCCTCTTCGGACGCCTTTCCATCGAGTCCAAAGCTGAAAGATGGCATTTTGCAGCACCAGCCCATATGTGGCTGCAGCACTCCGCACACGAACGGTCCTGTGCTTTGTATAACATTAAAAGCTATACACCCTATACGGCTCCATCCCATTATAAGTTCAGTTTAGGTCGTGAAATGGGTCGCTTTAAGATCACATGGTTGGGCTCTGCAAGTGCACTCACTTATCTTCAAAACACGAATGACACAGATATATTCAGGAATCAACTGTTATCTTAGAAACACTTAGTATTTATGATAAGATTATATTAGTCACTAAATACATAAAAAAACTATTTAAATTATATCTAAACATGTCATAGAAACTGTATCCCTCCTTGATAAGGATGTCCGTGTTCACAACATTTATGTATCTTTATTGATATCACGTATTTTTAAACTATTTAGTAATCGAAAACAGACGAACCTTTATACATTTTGGGGTTTGTTATATATCTGTCCCAGTGGTTGTTCTATAAATATTCTATTATTTCCCTAGAGGTCTGTCCGCGTATTTATATTTCATCAAAACTACACCAAAACTTCACTCTAAAGTTAGGCGTTTTGAACTATGCATACTTATACTCGATAAAATGTTACTGACAGTAAATAAAACTTATGACTAAAGTTTTATTTACTAACAATAAATTGTATTTACTATACATATATAGGGTGACTGGTAATTAGTGAACGATACTTAAACACGTGATTGTATTCACTATTTACCAGTCACCCTATATATGTTAATCTGTAGGTAAGATGGGCCAAGATGCCTGAAAATAAATGATTATTATTATTATAAAATACGCCGGCCGTACTGAGGCCCCACCACGAGCTCTTAACACGATCCATTTTACGACCTAAACTGAACTAATTGTATAATATATAAAAGCGAAATACTCACTCACTGATTAATCACAAAATCTCAGAAACTATAACACCTACAAACTTAAAATTTGGCAGGTATGGTCCTTGTAGGGTGAAGACATCCGCTAAGAACGGTTTTTACGAAACTCCACCCCTAAAGGGGTAAACCGACTTACACGCGGGCGGAGCCGCTGGCAGAAGCTAGCAAATATATAAATGATTTTCCACCTCAAAACAATATCTGTATAAAATCCAAAGCATTCTCTATGGTTTATACTTTAAAATATCTTCCCTATTATTATCATAACAACTTTATGTAATATCAAATTAGAAACTGCGAGTTATAAGTATCTCAATGACTACAGCCGTTGTTTCAGCGGCAATAAAATAAAAGAAATTAAAAAAAATAATCCAGAAATTCCTTTGTACTATTCTTTTCTTTTATTATTAAGTGTACATGTACATAAATAGTTAAATTCAAATGACAAAAAAACCGTTTCTATTTTATAGTTAGTTTTACTTGACACCCCTTTGAGGCGCGCGTGGAGCACAACACGCCTTCGAATAAGACTTGGTCCTTACCGAACGGTGACCTACGTATTGTTGGCCGTCCGTAAGCTCGCGCCTACGGTGGATTCGCTATCTATACTTCAGCTTTTCCTGACCATATATCCTCGGAGTAATATGCTTGTAGCATTTACCTTCAAGGTACTTTCTAGAACAATTACTAATCGAAAAAGTTGCGCATCGATTAAGGCATCGCCACCAATGCCTTGATAACGAATTTTATCTAACGAATATTTTTATAACGAATTTTATCTTTCACAAGTAAACAACTTATCTTCGTTTGTTCAACTTATCAAGAAGACCTATTTAATGTCTTGATTAGTACCGTAACTAATCTTTTATACGCCTGGTGTAACCTTCTATAACTGCGCAAGAAAAACTGGGCAAGTGCAAGTCGAATTGTAAAACAAGTATTTTTTGGGACGTTACAACGTTTTTCTTTGAAAACTAATCATTTTTGAACTTTAATAATACCGAGGCTAATGCTCTCACAGCATTGTTGCCATGATAAAAAATGTTCGTAAGTACAAGTTCTAACAGAATATTGTATTTTTTTTCTTTGGCCGGCACTTTTAAAATTGGACCAAAAATGTATGGACTGTGTGTGATCTCCTTTATTGTTTTCAGATTTTTCCCATTCCTGTGCTATAAAGACCTTGATTTACGCAAAATTTCAGCATTTTGGATCAACGAGAAGTAATTTTGTTTCAATGAGAGCGTCAAAATGGTTTTTTGAGACACAAACGGGCATATCTTTTTTTTTTGGGAGGTAAAATCATCCAATGACAACTCCCGCCCTTCGGTGGAGCAGAAGATAGTGTCAGGCTCTTACTGACTAAGAAAACCCATCCCGTTCCGAAAATTAGAAGTTTGATTTTTTCACAGCTTCACGGGACCGCAGAACCAAGTATACCATGATTTTTAATTAGATGAACCAAAGTGACAGCAGTGGACAATACCCAACTGTCAAACAACCATTGTTATAGCTGTCACTTTAGTCCGTCTAATAAAAAATCATAGTATAGATGGTTTTAATTTTAACTGGATACCTCAACGAATTCCCGACATCAAGGGTATTGACAAACAGATAGAAAGACGGACAACAAGGTAATCCTATAAGGGATCCGTTTTTTTCCTTTTGAAGTACGGAAACTTAAAAGTACAATATAAACAAAACAGGACTATACATAAAATGTTTGCGCCCCTCTAGGGACTGCGCCCTGTGCCTGGGCACCGCTGGCACCCCGCCCTATTTACGGCACTGCTTGATCGTTAATATGCTCATATACCCTGAATCTTATAGGTTGATAAATAATATATTGTTTTGATCTACGAGCATAGTCCGTGCCACAGAATAAGTAATAGTTGTCCGTTGCCAAGATTTTCCTCCAAGTTGATGAACAAGGAACTGCTAATATGAATAAAGCTGTGATATACACCGTTAAATGTTGATCGTTTTAATCCCGTGGAGGGTCTATCCGGTACATGAAACACTATCGATTTGTAAAAATAAAATAAAAAGTACTTTTTTCTAAAACTCGAAATAATATGCGCATGTACGAAATTAGTTCTTTAAGTAAACGAGTCAATGACCTTGTAGGTAGTTGTCGGTCGTTGCGTACTACCTACCTATAGGTCATTGAACTCGCCCAGCTGACATTTTTTTATCGTAATTTTATAAATCAATAGAATTTCATGTACTGAATCTACCCTACCACGGGATTAAAACGATCAAAATTTAACGGTGTATATGATATCTTCGTTTTAGTTTTAAGTTGTCTCAACTCTCATGTTTCAATAGAATTATAATTATATACATTTTTGGCACTTATTGTAAATACTATTATAAAAAAAAAATTGCACGATTATATATTACTTATTTACTCCATAACAAGTTGTGAATCAATTACTTGACTTTTTTAGGGTTCCGTTTAAGGTACTTATTAAAAGAAAAAAAACCGAACCCTTATAGGATCACTTTGTTGTCCGTCTGTCAAGACTCTTTATCTCACGGACGTGTGAAGGTATCGAGTTTAAATTAAAACCATATACTTAGATCTCTGCGGTCCCTTCAAGCTGTGAAATAATGAAACTTCTAACTTAACGAAAAAAAGATACGGCAATTTATGTAGCTAAAAACGTAAATTTCGACACTCTCAAGGGAATCAAAATTCACAGGATACTTCCCGTTGACCCAGAATCCTGAAGCTTGGCATGAAGCAAGGGCTTATAGGAGAGGTATAAGAAAAAATCAAAAAACTGTAAAATTGTAGTTACATTTTTTTGCGATTTGGAAAAATTGTCGACACTCGATTCGGGAATTGAAATCTTTTTATAGACCTAAGTTTGTACGGAACACTCAGTGCACGAGTTCGACTCGCACTTGCCCGGTTTTTTTTTAATGTGACAATAACGCTCCATAGTGTGTCGTAAAATTTATTTGTTTACTTCATAGATTAACATTTCTAAAACTGACTTTATTATTCTCGGATTCCCATTTTCTTCCCATAAAATAGATAAAAGGGTTATAAAAGAAAGTTATAGGTATACAAAAAAACTTCACGAAAATATGAACTGGAGTGACTTATCAAGGTCAAGATAGGCCGTAAATTCGTGACGTCACACGCTCGGGAATGGGATCGACCTTTGCCCTACCCTGTACACAAAACATTTGGCAAAGTAAGTAGAAAGACAAATCGATCAATACGGAACTTGACGGAGTCACGGGGCAGTCATAGTCAGAACTCTCTTATAAAATAAATAAATTTTATGAAAACCTGGAATTGCTGGTAAGTCGTAGCAAACTACTAATTTGAACTATGACTTCTGATGTTTTATACTTAAGTGCTTATGTATGCATAGCATCTCAAATGAAATATTATGAAGTGATCGTTACTTCTGGTAACAATTCCAGGCTTTCATAAGCTCTATTGCGAGTGGTGACCGCACCACATGGTGTTTTCTGAGGCTGCTTCGATAATACTAGTTCGTCTAGTTCTATTTCAGGTTCTTGGAAAATTTTCTCTGGTTTTGAGTATTTTTACTGTCACACGGAACTATACAGGGTGACTGTATAATTAGTGAACGATACTTAAACACGTGACTGTAGTCATGATAACAAACAACTTTTACTAAGGGACCTCTGCCAAGTTCAGTACATTTTAACCAGTTAGGCGAACATAAAAATACTGAACTTGGCAAATTTTTTCGCGATTTTAGGTTTGGTTCCATAGTGAAAGCTTTTTGTTATCATGACTACAATCACGTGTTTAAGAATCGTTCACTAATCACCAGTCACCTATATACGACACCTGGTCGCTTAATTGTGTATTTTGAGTGTTCTTTAGTAGCGTATTTGAGCCTTTTGAGGTGGGAAATCACCAAGTTTTACTCAGAGTAGATCGAGAGGGAGTGACAGACTTTTAATAACTAAAACCGGAGTCCCCGATTGCCCTTTGCGTTCCGGGTAATACTTTCGGACAATCGATATAGCTCTACAAAAAATGAGGCTAATGTCCGGCAGTATATAGGCTAATGTATAATATATAGATTACTAGCTTCTACCAGCAGTTTCGCCTGCTTGAAAGTAGGTTTCTCCATGCAAACTTTTGGACAAAGGGCATCCCCTTAGCGCGTGAATTTTGAAAATTCCTCTCATAGTGCTCGCCTATGTCATAAATGGAAGCTTTGTGCAAAATTTCATCCTCCTAGTCCTAGTAGTTTTGGCTGATATGTCAGTCAGTCAGTTTCTCCTTTTATGTATACACCATTAAATTTTGGCCGTTTTATTCCCGCGGAGGTTCGATTCGGTACATGAAATACTATCGATTTGTAAAGAGAAAATTAAATAATAATATATGTATAGATAATCGAATCTAGCTGTATTTTACTGTACCCAACCAAACGGCTATGGTTCTAAATCTTTTCTCACTATTAAAACCATAAAACACAAACACATTTGTCACGCATTTACACGGTTTTTTACAACAATAGACATTTTATTATTCTACGTGATATGTTGGTTTTACAACACAGCTTGAAGCGATATCATCACTTTGATGCTGGGCATAAAATTGCGAGCTACCCGCATTACAAGCTAGTTTACGACACTTGTGCGTAAAATAACATCTTCCACTCGGGTAAGGTCGGAAGCGTTCATTTCTCAATTAACTTTGAACAAGATTAGATTATCGATTTGTAATGCCCTTTCTCAAACACCTGAACCCTTATTACGTAACTTGTAAGTACTCAGAATTCCTCCGTAACTTGTAAGTACTCAGAATTCCTCCGTAACTTGTAAGTACTCAGAATTCCTCAGAATGTATCATTACGAATTTTGTCAGAGGTAGTTGGAATACTTATGCCTTGTCCACACGTACCGAGTAAAAGGGCGACACAATAAAATGCTGCTTGGCCGAGACAGTGATGTAAGAGAGTTTTAGACACAGGTTGTAGAGATAAGCGCCCGGCTGAGTACTCCGCGCTATGTTCATACGTACCGAGTATTCGGCTGAGAACACTGTCTCGCTCGGTACGTGTGATCGAGGCATTAGCTCGCTGTCCGACCGTCAATTATGGACCAAGCCTAAGTCGAAGGCGCGTTGTGTTTACGCGCGCCTCAAATATGTCATTAAAATGGACGGGGCCCACTAGGACCACCTGTTAGGGTAGTGAGAATGTCAGAAAGATTTATCGTGGCTCGCGTTTTAAGGGGCCCTTTGCCACTGAAGGGACACAGTTGTATTTTAGTCAGTATAAGTCTGACACGCCGCTTCGCTCTACCCTAGAGCGGAGAAGTACGTAGAATATCATGTAGATATTCTACATGAAAAATAAAATGGATTTCTGTCTGTCAGTCTGGATCCTGACTGTAGCTGTAGCTAGGGACAGGGAATATTGCTCGCAGAAGAAATGATCGAAGGGACCGAAAGTTTCCGGAGTGGTGACCGCGTGCCAGAAGACGCAACGTTAGAAGGCTTCCCAAAATATGGGCCGCTTTTTTTATGGTAGGTAAAATCATCCAATGACAAATCCCGCCCTTGGGTGGGATGGGTAATAGTGTCAGACTCTTACTGACTAAAAACCTGCCCTGTTCCATTCATTGCCTTCGTCCAAGGGCCCCGGGTGACATTTTCACATAACCCTTGGCCCCAGTAAGCTTCGGCCCGGCTGGGGCCCTACAGTTTGCTGACAACTCCTTGAGGCGCGCGTGAACAGTGCGCGCCGTAAACGACTTGAGCTCGGACCGGTCTGTTACCGGACGGACGGTACGTCCCAAACTTGCCGTGTTCGGTTAGTACTTGCGCCAAACGGAAGGTGACGACGCCGTGAGGCCTTTCCAGCCACGCCTCAAAGAGTGGCCTTACCGCCTCGATCGTGGCGTGCCAAGCAATGGGCCGATGACTTATGGTTAGGGTTGCGGGAATCCGGTGTATACGTGACGCACAGGTCGTTATGGAGCAGAATAAGTAACAGTACATTGACTATGGCGATACTAGTAGGCCTATGTCTAATGTGGACGTCTATTGGCTGAAGTGATGATGACGATAAATTTTGGGTAACGGAGGTCAGAAAAATCGCGGCCTAATAGCCATTACTGGACTTGTGTGTGAAATATAGAGAGCGATATTATTCCTTTACATAATATCGGTCTCAATATTTCACATAACGCCAACACTCTTATCTCACACGTGTTGATAACACGATGTCACTACAAATAGCCGAGCAGGAAAACGTGACCGACTATATTATACATTGCTTTTTTATTTTAAAGATTAATATAGGATAGTCATCGCATAGAAGACACGGTGGAGCATACGGTGGAAGTCTGCCTCGCTTAGGCGGAAGCCCCGTGCCGTGTTAATGACACATCATAATTTTAAAATGTGACGCTAGTGTTTCCTGCAGTGACCAACCAAAACACGATTTGCTGCCGAAACCGTAAATGAATTTTCCTCTCCTCTTCCTGTTTCGGCAGTTCCCGAAATCGAAACCATGTAAACAGTTTTTAATTATATAGTAATAACTATCACTAAATCCTAAATAATCGAATAAATCGACAATTAGATAAAAATTATACCATACACAGACGAACGAGGTAGTCAGGTATCAGTCGACCCGAATATGCGACCCCATGCTTTCGGCTAGCCGAAAAGTGAACGTTCAGACTACAGACGATTCTAAATGTTATTGTTTAAATCTATAACGAGTCAATAATTTCTTTCGATATTTTCGAAGAAAATCTAGATATAATCGCCAAGTACAAACTATGTCACGCGTTTAAATTTATTGAAAAAGCTATGTAAATGTTTGGTTTAGAGTTTGGACACGTCATTACATTACTGATAATTACAACAGCAATAGTAAGTTGCGAGACTAAAGGTCAACCAAACACTTACGGACACGATAGTTTGTTATGTTATGAAGAGGAAAAGTACTTCGTTAAATGACGTTAAATAATAAATCGATCAATTAATTTAATTTGTATTTAAAGACAACATTTTTATATCCGATTGATGCGAGACGCGTGGGAGAGGCCTCTGTCCAATATTGGACGTCTTTCGGCTGAAATGATGATGATGACATATCGACATTAGTTTCGCTCGACCAATTAATAACCTAAATATTTGGAAATTTCAACTGTTAAACAGCTGTATTTATAAAGAATTTATTACTTGTTACTAAGTAAAACCTTATTAAGTCATTACTTGACGTTTGAAATCTTCATTCAAAATTTAAATTTTTCTTAACTATAGAATACAAATTATCTTTTACTCAAGTATTTAGTCTTAATCTATATATATAAAAGAAAGTCGTTTTAGTTACACTATTTATAACTCAAGAATGGCTGAACCTATTTGGCTGGAAATTAGTGGGAAGGTAGCTTAAAACCAGGAGAAGGACATAAGATAATTTTTATTCCGTAAAATTAAAAAAAAAACTGCTCATTTATTGCTGTAGGGTAGAGTAGGGTTTTTTTTAATTTTTTTTTTCGTAGGTGAAATCATCCAATGACAAATCCCGCCTTTAGGGTAGAGTTGGGTAAAGCGGGAGCGAAGCTGCGGGCAAAAGCTAGTTGTTTATAAATACGGGTGTAAAATTTTCCACCATACCCTTCGATTAAACAAAGAATGCCGAAAACATTCTTATTGGCTCGACAGAAATAAGGTAGAAAGTAGAAATCAAACGTCAATTACCTACTTCAAAAGATTTCGGTAGAGTTCAAATCGGCCAAAGGAATAAATGGACTTAAGGAAAATTTTATTGACATCTTTTCCAACTTGTTATCAAACAGCTTTTGCCAGTGGCTAGAGCCGGGTGATTGTGGAATTACAAGTTTTATCCCAAAGGAACGTATTATTTAATAGTCTAGGATCGATTACCCGGACAGAAAGCATCATAAAATAAAAAATACTTATCTCGGTCATAGGTCACTCAACGGCGGCGACCTCTCGTATCCGGTCGTGGTACAGACCATGGTATTGAGCGATATGACGGCGACGGCGACGACGAATGCGAGTGAAGTGGCGAAAAGCGTGCTGCGTGATGGAGAGGAAAACCTTACGCCCTAGCCACTGCAGGAGAGGCCCCGGTCGTCGGGGAATCGCCAGGTAAATGCCAAACGCCCCGGGCGTCGGGGAACTGCCAGACGATTCCCGGCCACCGCAAGCACAAGCCTCCTGTTAGCTAGCATTGGATACCGCCCCGTCCGATAAGGACGAATCCCGGTTCGACGAAGCGTTATATTCCATGCGCACCTCTAAGAATTGTCAGCATATTTGACGAGGCCTGCTAGGGATGACGATTCCAGCTAGGGTTGCGGGATCGTTCTATAGGGTAACCGCGGCCTAAATGCTATGGGAAACTGAAGGGATACAGATAGGTTTTAGTCAGTAAAATCTGACACGGGCCTCCCGCTTCACCTACAGCAGGAAATTCCTTTTGATGATAAAAACCTCGCTTCGCTCGTTCTTTAATTACTCGATTTTTCAGCCTCATCATGGTGTAAAAGTTTGAACCTCTTTGAACTCGCTTACACAATTATACTTATTGATAAATTGATTTTGTCAAAGGTAGACCTCTGAGTGACTAGTTAGAAACAATAAATCGTGGGTCGAATCAAGTTGCCTCCCCCCCTGCCCTACAGCATTCTATTAACAAAATGGTGGCTTGAAATACGAGCCAGAGGATTAAGACTGCTTAAAATTCGCTTACTTTCCGAGACCGATCGTGTCGCCCGACTATAGACGGAACTGGTCATAAGAACGTCTGATTAGTAAACTGAAAAAGGACACTTCAAGGATATTTTATGCAACGTGTGAACAGTCATATTATGATAATCTAGTTTTCTTTTTGTGCAAAAAATGCTAGCGGCCCACTTGATGGTCCCACCGCCTGACTTCTCTCACTCTAGGGTGGAGCGAGAAGGCGTGTCATACTTTTACTGACTAAAACCGCAGCTGTGTAATTTAGTTGCCCTTTGCGTTCTAGAACCGCGGATTCCCTCTTCAGAAATTCCCCGCGGCCCTTAAAGGTTTCAGATCTGGTAATAGAGACTAATAGATCTCTATAACCAGAGCCAAGAGTATATACCATAACATACATAAGGTACATATATACCATAGGTTCATTGTCTACCCTATAAAAACCTCGAATGCATTCTTGCTGAGGTGGTCGAAAGAGCAACTATATGGTTTTATTCTCCGTGTGGTGGCCAGTATTGTTTTTAGGCTTTCAGCGTTTACTTTTGTTTGTTCCCGGCACAACCTTGAGCATTAGTTAGGGACAAATACCCCTCCTCTCCTCCCTAAATTCTTGTAAACAAAACGGGCGAAAAGCGTGTGTACTGTTTTCCCCTGCTGCCCTATTGGAAAAACTCAATGATCCCGGCATTCAGCTGTAATGGCTTGAATGCGCACTGACCCCAATATACATAATTGGGATAAGGCCAAGCAGATCATATTTTGGCAATGTTACAATATTTGGAGTACAATTAACCCCTATATTCCAAGTCATATCCTCCGAATGAACTCGACCCCGAATTGTTGAATCTAGTAATTATTTAAAATAGATATTTTTACAATTAGGATACTACTATTAGGATAACTAATTTCTTGAAAACACTTACACCCGTATTTATAAAGAAGTATTCACTTGTCACTAAGTAAAATTTTACTAAGTCATTACTTGACGTTTGAAATCTGCATTCAAATTTCAAATTTTTCTTAACTATAGAATACAAATAGTAGTTACTTTTACTGAAGTATTTAGTTTTAATTGTTTATAAATACGGGTGTAAGTGTACCACTTACATCGAAGTAAAATTTTAGTGTTGAAATAAAGTATACAGGGGGTGGTTGCGCCAATTTGCTATGATCCGCGATTTTGTTTTTTGTAATTTATTTTTTGGCCTAGCAATCCTATCCCTTCCGTTTCCCTACCCCGCACGACCTCAAGAAATGGAATGACATGACGTGTTTTGTGCATCGAGTGTGAATTGTGACCGCTCCGCTAACATCGCCCGCTCGAAATTACAAGAAAATTGACTATTTCGTGATCCAACCATTCAAAGACTCAACAATAGTGCAGTGTAGTGCAATACAAGACCTGGCAGTGGTTAAAGGTGCGAAGTCAGAGTTCGCCGGCCGGCGCCACGTGGAACCTTCGAGGTCAAAAGGTCAGTGTTCCTCCCTAATACATCCATCCCATCAATAAATAAAGGCACAGTACTTGCATATTGTTAACAAACCTTAGATCGCTTTTTCAAACATACAGTCCACCAAGCTTATTTGCGCAACCAGGGGGTAAGGGACAGGTTTCCGCAAACTTTAAGGGCGTGCTCGGTAGACGAAACTGAACCACCTTCCACAAGACTTTTTTTTTTCAGGAAAAGAAAAAAGAAAATCGACCTCTCCATACAAACTGTCTAATCAAGTTTATAAAAGCCAATGCAGTGTGAGGAGTGATATGAAAGAAAAGGGAGTTAGTGATAGCGTGACGAGTGACAGGAGAGAATGGAAGAAAAAACGTGTTGCGCCGACCCCAAATAAAACGGGATAAGGGCAGGAAGATGATGATGATGATGAAAAGCCAATGCAAACTTTTTTTTTCGCCAGTAATGAAACCTAAGTTATATGTTAGAGTTAGAGGACAATGCGAGATATCAATAGCAAAAAAAAAAACAGGTCCATAAACCGTAACCGAACGAAGATACGTTTAAAAGTTATGTCTCTCAAGCAGACTGTCAGGTATTACACAGACAGAAGCACGCCTGTGTATGCAGCCTTTCTTGATCTCTCCAAGGCTTTTGACCTGGTTAGGTATGATATTCTCTGGCATAAATTGAAGTGTTCGGGTGTGCCAGGTGAACTAATTCATATGTTTAAATATTGGTATGATCACCAAACTAACCAGGTCAAATGGCTTGGTGAACTTTCTGATGAGTACAGGTTGGAGTGTGGAGTGAGACAAGGGGGATTAACATCTCCTTCACTCTTCAACTTGTACATGAACGGGCTAATTGTTGAGCTGAGCAACGCCGGAGTGGGGTGCTCGATTGATGGTCACTGTATCAACAGTATTAGCTACGCAGATGATATGGTGTTGCTCAGCCCATCAGTGGCCGCACTCAGAAAGCTGATAGGCATATGTGAGGATTATGCGAAAGTACACGGTCTTCTGTACAATGTGCAGAAAAGCGAGCTCATGGTTTTCCAAGCCAGGGGTCGTAAACTGGGGGACGTGGCACCAGTGCTGCTTAACGCTGTCGCTCTTAGAAGAGTTAGTGAATTTAAATACCTCGGCCATGTGGTCACCGAGGATTTAAAAGATGATAGGGATATAGAAAGGGAGAGGAGGGCGATGGCGGTCCGCTGTAATATGCTGGCGCGCAGATTTGCGAGGTGTAGTTTAGAGGTAAAGATCACTCTGTTTAAAGCATTCTGCCAAACTCTCTACACCTGCAATCTGTGGGTCAGCTACACGCAGCGGGCCATCAACGCTCTCCGAATACAATATAATAACGCGTTCAGAGTGCTGGTGGGGCTCCCACGCTACTGTAGTGCGTCTGCGATGTTTGCGCACGCGCACACAGACGGCTTTCACACTGTGCTGCGGCGCCGCATCGCCTCGCTGATGTTTCGTACGCGTGGGAGCGCCAACACCATCCTGAACGTGCTGAGCCACAAGCTGGACAGCCCCCTTCTGGGACACTGGGTTCAAACTCAAGTGCGCGTGCCCGGTGCCCCAGCGGGAGGCAAATACTTAAATTAATGTTTATTTATTTATTTATTAATTTTGTTTTATTTTTATTTTATTTATTTGATTTGAGTGATGACATTATACTTAAAGTGAATTTATTGAATTTATTGAACTGAATTTATTGAATTTATTTAGCTATGATTTTGACTTCTATGATAAATTAATAATATAATATAATAATAATGAAATTGAAAATGTATGGACCAAATAATGTCTGAAATAAAAAGATTTTATTTTTATTTTATTTTTTATTTTTTTTAAAGCGTTGCTAGTGTAATACGTAATATTTTGAAGTTTCTATTGATAAAAAAAAAAAAATACATACAGCCGAACATAGAACCTCCTCCTTTTTTCGAAGTCGGTTAAAAATAGATTAAATTGGTTACTCCTGTATTATTTTTTTACACTTACAGTCCTTTATCACTAAAACTAGTAAAAAAAAAAGTGTTACACGATTTGAAAAGATACGCGTTACTATTGCTATAGTGAGTGCCTTTATGAAATGGCCTAGCACATTTGGCGAAAAGAAAAATAAGTTATGTGCCAGCAATGTATGGCAAAAGTGTCAAGTGCTTTATAAGGTTGTGTGTTATTTCAGTTACATTTTATAGTTATTTTTGTTATTTATTGCCAATAAAGTCATTAACGGCGTTAATCGAAGGTCAGTTGTAAAACAACGGCTAAGTTGAGTAGATATCTTCCTTATACCGACCTATCTATTTGACTTATGTTTTTTTCAGGCAAACCCAACCTCGGATAAGATAACAGTAATAATTCTCTTTATCGTTCAATAAAGTAAATTCCAAGATATTATCTTAATAAACACGTTTGTAATAGAGATAGGGTCACGTGCACTTGTATGTCAGATTCCTGGCGATCTTTAAATAGCCCGTCTGCCTTTAGGCCCCATTCACGACTTCGGTCTTAATGGCAAGCGGCGCGGCGAGCGGGGCCGTATTGATAGGCGATTGGTCGACGCCGCTCATAGCAGCGCATGTTCGACCAATCGCTTACCGATACCGCCCCGCCCGCCGCGCCGCTCGCCGCTAAGACCGAAGTCATAAATGCGCTGTTACAGGCAATTTACAGTACGGCCGACGGATCTTGGCGTGTCTGAAGTTAGGCTCTGCGAACTTTAACGCTCAAAATAAGCGCGCTAAATAAATTATTTATAAAAATAAATGCCAATAACAGTTTTTAGCAACAATAACAACTGCTATTGGCAATTACTTTTTCAAACCATTTATTTTTTTACGAGTACACAAGCACTAAAGTTCGCAGAGCCTAACTTCAGACGCGCCAAGATCCGTCGGCCGTACTGTACTAGATTAAAGAGCCATAAAGAATGGACTGAGTAATATCCTCATACAATAAACTAAACCACATTGTAGATAAAGATAAAGCAACTGAGCGCCCAGTATCTGTCTCTTTTTTGGAGCTTTCGTAGTGATAAATTAGCAAATAGGTATTAAAAATACTTTTTACACGTCAATTTAAACTATGTAGATTAGGTTTAGGCCGGTGTTTCCTAGCTGATTGATTACTCAGAGGTCAAAGTCTCAAAGTCCTTATTTACTTAGAATTTTGCTTTTTTTCACATCTTCTAGGGACCGCAAATCTGAGTATTGTTTTAATTGCAACTTGATACCTCCACGCGTTCCCGAGATAAAAGGTCTCGACAGACAGACACGGACAATAAAGTGATCTTATAAGGGTTACATTTTTTTCCTATTGAGGCCCGGAACCCTAAAAAGAAAACTACTGGCCTCTAGATCATTCCTTCTCCGTCTCACCTTTCTTATTATATTCACGTCACACCTAGATAGGGAAAGATCAGTCCATCCTCTACATCAGTGAACAGAACCCAAAGTTTAACTACTGTAGACTTCGACAAATTGCGACACAAGATCCGGGCAATAATTATATTGCGCAGTTAAAACTGTACCTATTTAGAAATAAGTTTATTACGTCGGATGGCCTGAAACTACAGTGCGCTTCGAACGTAGCCCTGAAATATTCCGATAGCATCGTACACGTTATTTTTTTTCGGATGGTATTTAAAAGTACTTCAATTTATTCCCATTTCATTTACCTAATTTTGCCTGTGTTCCACCAAATATACTGAATGTGCACCAAAATATGTTCATTAAAATATGTCATAACGAGCATCTATTTAACAACTGTTGCAAATTTGTAAAAATAGTAATACACCTAATTTTAAAAACAAGCATTTATTTTTTTAGTTTTACTTCAGATAATGCACTGCAAAATGTATTTGAATCAAACACCAATTAATGTCCAATGTAGCTTTATTAATAAAAAATGAACACATTATAAAATGTAATGCTTACTAAAAATGTTTTTTTAATACTAATCAGTACGAACCATAATAATTCAAAATGTTAAACAAAGTCTTTACTCCTACAATGTTCACATTATCAGTCCACTCAATCTCTGCAGTACTTCTTTAAATTATTGCACCAATAAAGCGCACTTTGCCTTTGTAGGACGCCCACGTTTTCGTTTTTGCCCGATGGCTATGTTTTTGGCTTCTACTGGAGGTGTTGTGTATTTCAGCCTGATCGCAAGTCCAGTAACATGTTTACATTTATAATTTTTTTTAAACTCGGGGCAGTTACATTGACCCTTTACCCAGTCACTATTTTGGGAAGGCAAGACAACTGTCCAGTGAGTAAAGGCAAATTTCTGGAATTCATCGAATGTCTCCCAACTTTGCCCGTTTGGAACATTATTGGTTGCTGAACCTTCGACTAGATAAGATTTTTGTATGGCTGTTGTTGATATGGTTTTCACTTTTTTGTTCAATTTCGCCCATTGGTATGCTGATGTCCAATCAGATAGTTCTATCAAAGGTGTGCTTGAAAACGAGTCCACTTTATAATTTTCGGACCACTGCTTGACCATGTCAAGAGTAACAGCACGAAACCGGGACAGTGGAATTCGTTCTCTAAGGGTGTGGCTATCTTTTATGCTCCTATTGAAAGCCTCGAGTGCATTATTCGTAGATGGAGATCCGTCCGAAGCGCCTAGGTACCAATTCGGGTTTTGAATTACCCATTCTTCCTTGAAGTATGTAATAAAAGCCTTTTGACTTTTATATTTGTTCAAAAAAGCTACTAAAGCGGTGTTGAACACGCCCGGTGCTGTGACAGAATGTAAAATGTCGATGCCTTGTAGAAGATCTTTCTGCAGTCGTTTGTCTACTAGTTTAACTACTTGTTTCTAAATATTCTTTTTAGCGTGAGCCCAGCACATTCTGACTGTAGTCTCAACTCCAAATACTTCCGTAAACGCATTTTGAATACTCTTGGCTGCATCACAAATTAAAACCTTCGGCTGCATTACATGCGAATACAGAGTGTAAGCGCTATGTTTAAGCTGTTCAAATAACATTTTAAAATCTTCTTTGCTTTCTGAGCTAGAAATGGCCAAACAAAAAGGATATTTTTTTTTGGTTTTATCAGTAGTTCCCACCACTAACACGGGGAATCCTTGCCACACAATCTTATACGTAGCGTCTGCGTGTATGTTGGTTGCCACTGTTGTCAATTTTAGCAAAGACTTTGTACTGAAACCAAAACGAAAAACGGGAGACTCACACTCATATACGTAGTAGAAGATAACATACGGTTCATTTTCATCTTCAGGTATCGCAGAATGATCAATTAGCCATTTCTCCAGTTCCCCCAGACTGATAACAGAAGGTCCGTAAACTGCGCGGCGGCGATCGGACAAGTAGTTGTTCAGTTGCTTTATCGTAGGTACTGTGATACCCGGTGTCTGACTTAAACGGTGTAATATAGCCTTCGGTTTTAAATGCAATGAGAATAACTTGTTTATTTCTTCTTTTGTATCTTGACAAATACCATATTTTCTTTGACTACTAATACTCTCGTGATCATGATCAGCGTCTAAGCGATAAATAATAACAGCATCAGAAGTGGCTTCAAAAAGTAAATAAAGTTGTGATGCACACTGAGGGCCACGAGCTTTGACTTGGTTACAGCGGTAGTATTTTTTTATACCTTCTTCTGTTCTGCAAGTCTTCCTCAATGACCATACTTTCTCATCATATATTATACTGCTTTTTCTGCTTCTTGAACATTTTCGTATCTTGATACCAATACCCAGGTTTTACCTACACTCCTCTTCTTTTTAATAGATGGTTCTTCCGTTTCAGATTCACTTTCCGAACAATACACGGGAATATCATCTTGATTTTCTATATCAAGTGGTAATTGTTCTGGTTCCATATTAAAATACTTGATATATTCAACAACAACAAAAACTATTTGTTTAATACTATTCCTTAATTAAAACAAAAGATCCCACATTTAAAACAATAAATCAGAATCTCTTCGCCGCGCACAGGATAATAGTAAATTAACAAACACTAGAAGCATGCCGGTAACGTCGCACGTGTATCTAACGTCTCGCTTTCTCCTATGATCCTGCAATATCTCTATCTCACTCAACGAACCGCCTCGCCTGCCATCGCAACGCCGCCGCGCGCCGTCTCCGTCGCACAACAGAGAGCAATAGGCAGGCATATGCGCGTCGCAAGCGCGCCAAAACCATTTTCAGTAAAATAAATATAAGTCTTAGAAGTAATGTTTTACGAAATGTATTATTTGTTCTTCAATTATAATTATTTCAGTAACATAAAAGTTGTACAAAACCGTTTTAAATGGGTATACGGTACTAGGATGCATACTAAATATTTTGTGTAACATTCAGGAATATTTGGTGCACGATCAGTATTTTTCGGGGAAGAATAAAATAGTTATTGTTACAATAGAATATTTGCAGCGCACTACAATAAAAAAGTGTTATATCTTGGTGTTAATTTGGAATTTGTTTGATGTAACATATTTTGTTGGCCGAGTAGTTTAATTATAGTAAAACAATTAAACGGGTTTAAGATCAATATTTTAGAAATGCATACATAGATGTACCTTTAGATTTTTGGTGAACACAAAAATATTATCCTTTTTTTTCTGTTTAGAAATGAATGAATTCATCAACATTAACTAGCTGCGGCCAGCGACTTCGCTCGAATGAAAGTAGAAAATTGTCCCAAGAAAATATACTTCTGGGATAAAAAAGTAATAATAGGTAAACAATGCCCTGAAATAGAAATGTTTCTACTCATTTTGAACTTTTTTGAACCTCTGGAAACCCAAAAATATAAAAGAGAACACTATGAAAAATTATTTTATTAAAATTTACCATATGACTAACCGCCGGGCATAAATCGAAACATGATATAAATTAGTTGGCTAAAAAAATCGCGAATTGGGGTCAGGTCCGCGATTTTTTTTTACGATTTTAAATGTGTATATCTACGAGATTACGTTATGGAAATGTTTGAAAATTACATAAAATAATAAAGCTTGTTTTTAAAAAGGTCTAAAAAAAATCTCTTTATGGTTATAATGTTTTTTTTTTATAAAAATAAAACCGTTGTTACGCGGCCGCGAAGTCGACATAGACCCGAACGGAGTTCATACAAAATACATAGTCTACAAGTACCGAGTTTCATCCAAATCTGTTCAGCCGTTCCAACGTGAAACAGCAAATAGACTCACAATCTTTTTCCTTTTTAATATTAGTGTAATATTGTATTTAAGGGGTTATTAGTCCCGAATCACTTGCAAAAAAATCCATAATGTCCACAAAAATTTTGTATAGCTTCAAAAGGCCTAGGTGTAATGCCAGAATGTGTTTATTTTCTAAAGGTTGAGTATATTAGCTGCGTGATTACATAAAGAAAACGATAGAATCTCGGTAAAAATATTACATACAAGGTAAAACATCAATGCCACGCCCACATTAGTTTGACCATGACACTAAGATATACATATGTACCTAAGGTCAACAAAATCGCATACTTATTGGCAAACCCTGACGTATAAAACCAATATTATTTACATATCTGTAGTTCCGGGCATCCAAGAGGACCGGTTCCTTCCGATAGAACTATTTATCGATCTTATAGCCATAAAAAGTATCAAAAACAATTTTGCGCTTGTCCTTGTGATGTTTAAAACATGGTAATCTCTCGTTGTCGCTGGCTTATAAATTATAAACAGCTAAGATTACGATGAATTAAGTAGTAGTTAGAATTTCCTTTAATTATGGAGACCAGCTGTTAAGTTAAATCACATTTATCTAGTGCTAACCGAGGGAAAGAGGACCCGAATAAATGATGGATGAAAAAAAAAATGGAGTCAGTGATGGTGTGACGGTTTATAAAACGGAAAAGGAGAATAAATTTTAAAAACAATAGTATCTCCTAAAATTAAAAATCAATTTTACGACAGTATAAATGACCTCTTTAAACACTGTAATGTCTTGCCAGTTCATACTCAAATACATTTTTCAATAACCAACTAAGAAACAAAATCGAACATCCTGTACTCGATCAATTTCTGAGAATAAGCTTCGTACTCAGCGCGCCAGCAATACGTATGGTGAACGAACTTACTGGATATATTGTTCCGAGACTAATCAATAGCTTAACCCCAGAATTAAAAAAAAAAAATCACCTAAAAATATCAAGTGTAAACTTAAGCTACCTAAGTATTATAAAGGAATGATTGTTTAGAAGTATATAAAGACCTAATCATTCGACAAATTGTTATAATAACGTACAATTTCGATGTTGGGATAGATTTATGATAGCAGAAGTTTAAACCTTCGTGGTTTTTGGTTGCTATTTAATATAGGTAATCCTGTATTATTTGTTTATATGATAAATAATAAAAAAAATAAAAATATCATGTCGTGATGACTCCAAGTAAAAGAGACTAAGGGCACGAAGATTTTTTGGTGTTAAGCAAAATGAATGGCTTAAACCCTCAGGCCTGGACTGATAGAGTTATCACGGCCTTAGAGTGCAACACAGGTGGCTTTAGGCAGTAAATGTCTGACATACCTTTTTTTTGTAGGTGGGAAAATCATCCAATGACGTCTCCGCCCTTGGGCGGAGCGGGAGATAGTGTCAGACTTTTATTGAGTCAAAAACCCACTCCTGTTTCTTCGTTGCCAGTACCAGTATAACAGTACCGAATCTTCCTTTCAGAAGCAGACCCTTGGTCCCAGTAGGCTTCGACCCTGCTGGGCCCCTACGGGTTGCTGACAACTCCTTGAAGCGCGCGTGGAAAAATACGCGCTGCCGACGACTTGGGCTCGGTCCGAACGGTTACCGGACGGTCGGACGACGAGCTACCCATTGCTCGCCGTTCGCAAGCCTGTGCCTACGGTGGTAGGAAATCGGTATGGAAATCCCGGCGGTGGCGGCGGCTGGGGCGTGAGCGCCGATGTCCTTTGTGCTCCAGTCAGAGTCAAAACGAGAGAAATTATTTCGTGACTCCTCAAAAAAAGAAATATGCCTCGGACCAGTTGGTTGGGGCTTCGATATTTGCAGGATAACCGGTAAGAAATAGAGCTGAATTAGGGTTTCCGAAGATCAAGACAAAAAGAGTGCTTATTTTAGGAGGCCAATGTCCAGCGGAAGACTGCTACTTTGGCCCAAAAAAAAAAACAGAAAAAAAATATTCAAACTAGACCAATTGCCAGGGCCTTTTAAATGTCAAAGGACGCCCAGCAACGACACATCCTACAGTTTTAAACGTCGACAAGGCCAGTACCTCTACCATGAGTTTTAAGCAATAGTATTCGTCGCTACTCGATATCGACGCCGTAAATATTTTGTATGGCAGATTTTGGTTCTGCAAGTGACCGCTAGAGTCGCTGCAAAATTTGCCATACAAAATATTTACGGCGTCGATATCGAGTAGCGACGAATACTATTGCTTAAAACTCATGGTAGAGGTACAGATGGTCAATAGGGCCGAAAGGTTCTGGAGTAGCAACCGTGTACTGTAAGGCGCAGCTCGTAAGTTGGACCGATGACCTGGTGTGGATCGCGGGGATCTGATAGATGCGAGACGCACAGGACCGGTCGTAGTGGCGACACTTGAGGGAGACCTACTCGTATGTCCAACAGTTGACGTATTTCGATGATGACGAAAAACAATCTTATTTTGATGAATCCACAAAGTAAACCTGGTGTGGGTCGCGGGAATTCGATGGATGCGAGACGCACAGGACCGGTCATTGCGGCGACATTTAGGGGAGGCCTACGTCCAACAGTGGACGTCTTTCGGCTGTAAATGATTATGAAGAAACTGGATCCCGCATTTTCATGAATGAATGACTCAATGTGACATGGACTTGGTTGAATTCACAAATTTTTCCACGCGCCGGCCTCCGGCCACCTTTAATATGATATAATCAGCTAGTCTATTGTCTAAAAATCTCACTGCGCAAATAATATAAGTAATATTATAGTAGTTTGAATAATTCCATAAAAAACCGGGCAAGTACGAGTCGGAATCGCACACTGAGGGTTCCGTACAAATTGCGGTTTACGATATATGACGTATTAAAAAAACTTCTTACTATATCTCGTTCAAACCAATTTTCGGTGGAAGTTTGCATGGTAATGTACATCATATATTTTTTTTTAGTTTTACCACTTTGGAAGTGTCTTTCGCGCAAACTATTCAGTTTAGAAAAATATATATTAGAAATCTCAATATAATTTTTGAAGACCTATCCACGTATAGGTTTGATAAAAAAAAAAATGTTGAGTTTCAGTACCAACTTTACGTTCAAATTAATTGGGATACCCCCAAAATTTATTGTATTTTTCTATTTTTGTGTGAAAATCTTAATGCGGTTCACAGAATACATCTACTTACCAAGTTTCAAAGTATAGTTTCTTATAGTTTCGGAAAAAAGTGGCTGTGACATACTGTCCGTCCGGACAGGCAGAAGGACATGACGAATCCATAAGGGTTCTGTTTTTTGCCATTTGGCTACGGAACTCTAAAAAGTCAAGGCCATCAATCGCCGGATTATATTTTTATTTTCCAAGTCGTCTTTTTGTTATGTTACTAACAAACAGATATCTAACACGTGTTTCACAGCTTACTGACAGATTTTTATCGAATTAGGTAAAGTCTTATCTTTGTATTAAAAGATCAATCAGTTGATAACTACGCTCGTTGTTGGCTTTACATTTTGATAATTCAAAATCATCAACAACACTTCATAGACAACTTACATAGGACTTAAGATTTACTAAGCATTTATAAATTATAACTGCTCTTTATAGAGTATAAATAACTTTATTTTTATTATCTGTCTACGTTTTATCTTAAGTACATAGTCCACAGCTGAATGAACCCATAAGTATAATACATATGTATTTATACCGTTAAATCTTGATCGTTTTAATCCCGTGGAGGGTCGATTTATTACATGAAACACTATCGATTTGTAAAGATAAAATTAAAAAATAAAGTACTTTTTTTTAAACTTGAATTAATTTACGCATGTACGAAATTAATTACTTTAAGTAAACGAGTCAATCACCTTATAGGTAGTTGTCGGTCGTTGCGTTCTAACTACCAACAGGTCATCGAACTCTCCCAGCTGACTTTACTTAAAGAAATTGATTTCGTACATGCGTAAATTAATTCGAATTTTAAAAAAGTACTTTATTTTTTTATTTTATTATTATTTTATCTTTACAAATCGATAGCGTTTCATGTACCGGACCGACCCTCCACGGGATTAAAACGACTAAAATTTAACGGTGTATAGTTGATTATAAATAACTTTATTTGCTATCTATCTACATTATAACTGAAGTAGATAGTCCACAGCTGAATGAACTCATAAGTGTGTTTTATAAACTACCTATTAAAATGGATGGTTCTGGAAAGGAGCATGGAATGCTCGAAAGATTTACAACTGATAGAACACAGGTGGGATTTAGTCAGTAACAGTCTGACACTGCCTTTCGCTCCACCCAGAACGGGAGGATGATCATTTCTCACATCAATATAAAAATAAATATGGAGAGTTAATAGCGGCTAACAAATAAATAAATAACTAAGGATGTTACAGTAAATCTGCGTGGCCTTGGAAGTCTTGGAACGCACAGTACAACTAAAGGAACACAGGTGCGTTTTAGTTAATAATTTAAAAGTCTGACACTCCATGTCGCTCCACCCACCTCAAAAGAGATGAGTTGATGATTTCCCTTTCCAACACCATAAAATTGAAAAACCAGGCAAGCGTGAGTCGGACTCGGGCCCTGTGGGTTCCGTACAAACTTACCTATGAAAACAGTTCAATTCCCGAATTGAGTTACAAAGATTTTTCCGAATCGCAATTTTTTTGTGACTAACTACTTTACAATTTTCATATTTTATCCTTAGATATTTGTGTTAAGAGAACTTGCTTATGCCAAAGTTCAGGATTCTAGATCAACTGGAAGTACCCTATGAATTTTGATTCCTTTGAGAGTGTCAAAATATACGTTTTCAACGATAATAATTATGCATAAGTTTTCAAAGGGAAGTACTCTATGAATTTTGATTCCTTTTGCAACATAAACGACCATATCTTTTTTTTACGTTTGATTTTTTCTCAACTTCAAGGGACCGCAAACCTGAATTACAACTCGATTCTTCAGGCGTTTCCGAGATAGAGTCGTGACAGACAGACAGACGGATAACAAAGTGATCCTATAAGGGTTCCGTATTTTCCCCCTTGATCCCTAAAAAACCAATCCCTCGACGGGTTTTGAAGATTTTGATTCAATAAAGGCTTGGTAACAGGTAACTAGGACTCCAATAAATTAGATTATAGTTTAGTAAAAGTAGATGTAAGTAATTATATTAATTAGAGAGGAAACTTGATACCGTAGTAGTAATTATGCATATTCTGAGCAAGTAAGTTTTAGTGCTGAACGGCATTAGACCAATTAGCATACAAACTGCTACTAAGCACTTTAAGTACTAATCGATAGAGACCAACCGAAGGTTCGCGAACCTTAGAGTAGAAGTAGCTGCACGAAAAGCCAGTTTCGGCCGAAATTTCAGTATCGGCCAAAAAGGGGCCGAATACTCAGTCTTTCGATATAAATAAGAATAATTGTATCGAATATTATTTATATTTTTTTTTGTTTTTCCGTTACCAATTCAGTTTTGATTTTGGTGACGGCCGAAACTGTAAGGGCTTGTTTAAGGAGACGCGCCGCGTTGCGCGGAGCATTGAGCGATCGTCGTAAATTGATAACGCGCCGCGTCTCAACACGGACCGCTCAACGCGCCGCGTCTCCGTAATCGATCACTAAAGAAGCCAAACATTCGGTTACGGTTTCGGTTTCAGCCGCCAATTATGTTTCGGTCGGATACTAATAACAGACTAATGAATACTAATTATACCTAACACACTCCTAAGTACTGGTACCAGAAATATTTTATCTAATAATATAATAAAAATAACGTTACGTGAAGTATATAAACGATTGTCTGCTTGAATATTGAGAGGTAGAAGTTATGACGAGTCTAATTGTCTGTCTATCATAAATATTTCAGTTCTGATGCAGACGAAATTTAACTCAAGGCTTTTTTATTTTACTAATTATCAAATTAGGTACTTCTCCCGCTCTAAGTGGAGCGAGAGGATGACTCAGACTTTTACAGACTACAAGCCACCTGTGTTCCAGGGCTGGGCACGCCACGATTGAGGCGGTAAAGCCCAACTTTGAGACGTGGCTGGAAAGGCCTCGCGGCGTTGTCACCTTCCGCTTGGCGCAGGTACTAACCGAGCATGGCAAGTTCGGGAAGTACCTGTACAAGATTCGTGCGGAGGTGACGCCCGGGTGTCGCCACTGTGTGGACCACCTGGAGGACACGGTGGAGTACATGGTAGAGGTGTGACCCGCTTGGGAAGAGCATCGCCGTGACCTCGTGGGGACGATCGGCAGCGATGATCTCTCGCGAAGGTCCTTGGTTCAGGCCATGGTCCGGAGCGAGGAAGAGTGGCAGGTGGTCGCCACCTTCTGCGTAGCAGTAATGCTAGCAAAGGAGGAGGCCGACCGCATCAGGCAACAGCGCGCTCACGCCGCAGCCGCCGCCGTAATTCCGATCTCAATTTCCGGCCACCGTAGGCGCGGGCTTCCGGACGGCAGGCAATGGGTAGCTCGCTGTCCGTCCGTCCGGTAACAGACCGGATCGAGCCCAAGTTGTTTACGGCGCGCACTGTTCCCGCGTGCCTCAAGGAGTTGTCAGCAAACTGTAGCCAGTTGGGTCGAAGCCAAATCTGGGGCTCTGGGAAAGTATGAAAATGCATACCAGGGCCCTGGAACCAAGGCCAGGGAAGAACGGGGTAGGTTTTTAGTCAGTAAGAGTCTGACATTATCTCCCGCTCCGCCCAACGGCGGGGGATGTCATTGGATGATTTTACCTACCATAAAAAAAAACGTGTGTTCCAGGGCCGCGGTAACTCTTTCGAACATTCCCGCAGTCCATGGTTACACCGTGATCATAATTTACAACATTTATGTTTTTTTTTTTAATATTAACAAGTGTTTGACTGTGATCCCACGGTCCCACCTAATGGTAAGCAGTAATGCAATCGTTGATGGTAAGGCGCACTAGTTTATTACGAGTATAGATATATCGCCATAAGATTATTTTCAAATTTCGTTCAAGCAAATCCACTAGCAAAAGCTAGTTTAGAATATTTCATGGAAAAACAAAAAGTCATTATTAGGTAAGGAACAGCATTTGTGTAGGTAGGTAGATACGACCTTCCATTTTCATAATTTTGTTTGCAAACTCAGCTTGAGTAAGGTCCTCTGAATATGATTAACGTCCAGCCCAACGATTCACACGATTTTCGGTTTGAAAAATCTCGGATAATATTTGGCATTTGCCAGATTTGGAACTGTATGATGAAGTAATGATATTATGATAGTAGTAGTCATTTAGCTGAGCGCCCACTTGAGACAAGATAGCCTTTAGACAGACTTGTCTCCCATAGACAAGTCTGTAGTCATTTGCCTGAGCGCCCACTTGAGACAAGATAGTCTTTAGACAGACTTGTCTCACATAGACAAGTCTGTAGTCATTTGGCTGAGCGCCCACTTGAGACCAGATAGTCTTTAGACAGACTGGTCTCACATAGACAAGTCTGTAGTCATTTGGCTGAGCGTCCACTTGAGACAAGATAGTCTTTAGACAGACTTGTTTCACATAGACAAGTCTGTAGTCATTTGGCTGAGCGCCCACTTGAGAGATAGTTTTTAGACAGACTTGTCTCACATAGACAAGTCTGTAATCATTTGCCTGAGCGCCCACTTGAGACAAGATAGTCTTTAGACAGATTTGTCTCACATAGACCAGTCTGTAGTCATTTGCCTGAGCGCCCACTTGAGACAAGATAGTCTTTAGACAGACTTGTTCCATATAGACAAGTCTGTTTTAAAACTAACTTTCTGTATAACTTATTATCCTGGGGTTATATTCCTTTGGGATAATATTCTAATACCACGCGGACGAAGCCGCTACTAAAAGCTAGTTTACAGTAAGTATATTTTGGAAACGGCCTTAAAGTCATCAATTACTATTGGTGAATGATACGACACTATTGATCGTGCTCACTCCATAAAGGTAAATGTCGGATAACATTAAATCACGTGCCCTTGGCGCAACCACACTTGACCTTAGGATTTGTCAGTGTCAAGGACGATATAAATCGATAAAAGCCTTTATGATTTCAACTGGGTTTGTTGAAGCAAAATACCTATAAAGTAGCGAAAAACATTAGACGACCATTTTTTATCTTAAATTTTGAATCTCATAAAGGTGACTTATGATACCTTACCAACGAAACAAATTCTTATGAGAAATAAAAATTCTTCTATAAACTTAAAAAGCTGATTTAAATCTAAGTAGATTCTCAGCACGTTTTTTTAGTTGGGAAATCGTCCTATACTTCTCCCGCTCTAGGGTGGAGCGTGAGGGCGTGTCAGTTTTACTGAATAAAACCACATCTGTGTCCTTCAGTTGCCCTTGGAGTTCACGAGTTTTCTTTTCAGTAATTCCCCGTGGCCCCAGCGAGCAATGCTCAGTAGAGAATAAAAATCTAGATAAATTATAAGACCAACTCTAATTTAGCCTAAAAACCTGCGCAATTTTGATAATACACTTTAACCTGAAAAAATTTCAAAAAAACAAGTAAAAATTTGCCAAAATTTGTAAACACTCTAGCCTGAAAACCTGCCAAACTTTGACAGGTTTTCAGGATAGAGTTTGAGAAATACTCAAACGAGGGTATTTGTTGTACCTACTCTTTAATCGTTTCTACTCTGCTTATTCAATTCTACTTTCTCAATATTCAAGCTGTCAAAATTCAAACTGTTTGCCCTCAATCAAAAAACAGAAAAAAAATTGGGATACTTAGCCGAAATGGTTTTTCACGCCTGTCTAAACATTTACTCTTTGAACGTTTCCACTAAAATCTACTCGTAGGCTTTCTCAATGTTCAAGCCATCTGAATTCAGATTGTTTAATCTCATTCATTCACTGAAGTGTCTTTTACAATAATCATAAATGTCGTTAACTCCGTCATCCTAACAGCCGGGAGTCTACCAACTTTTAAAGTTATTATTTTGTGGCTTAAAACAGCCTTAAAATTAAGATTCAATATAAATAACTCTGCCTAATCTTGCTCTGATTTGTGTCAGCAAGTTTAAAGTCGTTTATAAATTTACATTTAATTTATTCATAGGCTGGACTGTTTTCATAATGGCGTTGGTTTATCCAAATACAAATTTATAAAGATTGATGTAAACCCCTTCATCCACTGAAATGTAGCTAAGAGGATAGGTGGCAGATGGAAACAACGTTTCGTTACTAAGTCCATTTTATTAATTAATTATAATGTACAAATCATACCGCTAACTAGCCGTTTAGACGTGATGTTGGATTTAAAATCATCAAAAGTCATATGACATATATGGCTTTACACTAAAATTCACTAAATCAGTTATAGGTAAGTATGTCAACCCCGTTATTTGAATATATTATTATCTGGGAGTAAGTATTTGAACATCAATAGTTACCTACTCTTATAGCAGGGGTGGCAAAGTTATGGCACGCGTGCCAGTGGTGCCACGCGACATAATAATTCAGGCATGCCGCGCCATCGCCAGTGTAAGGCTGAACGCCCACTTGAGACAAGACTGTCTTGAGACAGTCTTGTCTCAAGTGGGCTTGTCTCATAAAGACAAGTCTGCCTTAAAACTAAAACGAAACTGTTTTGTCTACGACACGGCGCACATCTAAAACGAAACTCTTTTGCCTGGGGATGAAACGATAGCAATGAGAATACTGTATTGATCATCACGTATCGATACTTATTCAAAAAAATCTAAGTATAATATTTTTATGTAAACATATAAAATTATGTAAAAACCCAAATATTTAAAGAATATTGTTTAATTAATAAAGAATTTAGTTTAATTAAGGTTCTCATAAATTAAAATAATATACATTTTGTATAAAAATTACTAATATCTATTATTGAGCTAGACTGAACTAAATAAATTATTATTTTCAAACCGAAAATCTCGGAAAGTTTTGCCGACATATCTTTTCCAAGATATATCGAGGCCGTTATTTCTATAAATATCTATACATAGATATATAGACTTTTTCATCAATGTCTTTAGACTGTTTTGTCTTTAGTCTTTGATGTGCGCGCCCGCATATTATACAAAAGGGAAGCCGACAGTCGTTAGACAGACTTGTCGCTGTGCAGTCTTTGTTGGTATTAGACAATTTTGTCTATGAGACGTTTTGTGTCAAGTGTGCGCGTCTTCATATATTTTGCAAAGCAATAGTCTGTCCAAAGACCGTCTTTTCTCAAGTGTGCGCTTATCCTAAGATGTACAACATACTTAGGTGATTCGATACAGCAGTATAATCACATTAATTTTCTTTTTTATGTAATTAAATAAACAAACAACTAAACATTACGATATACGAATTGACGGCTGCTAATTACGAGCTAATAGCTTTATAAATGTTGCTTTAGTTTAAATATTTGTCCATTAGATCACAAAGTTAAGATTCTTTGGGGCATTTCCGTGGTGTTCATGGCTACATTATTTTGTGTTACATAATATGTATTTAGTAGAACGTTTTTCAATAAGGGTTCACCATCCCTGCCTTATAGAATATTTATTAGGAGAAAAATAACGGCAATTGGAACGAGATTCTACGAAAAGATCACAATATTTACCATCCTCTATATTTGCACAACATGATTGATGGCCTGATATGCTGTGGGATTGCTGAAATCGATTCAGTCGAGGACTCTGGAATGTTTTTCCAGAAGCTGAAGGTCACGCCAAGGTTATTGAATCAGGTGTTTGTTTCCCAAGAGAGAACTAAGTACCGATAAAGTCAGAGCTAAGTACACTGCGCACACGTGTGCCACACACGCCGATCAGGATGCGTCGGTCTCCATATATTTTATAAGTCTTGTATGGAAAATAGACTTGTAGAGCTACACTTGATCCACGCCATACGACGTCGTTGTACCTTATTTATTCGTGTTTATTCTATGGTTCTAACAGATTTTCAGGTCTCAATCGAGGTGGGGGCTGCGCGTAACCGTAGAAACGAGTTCAACTTATTTGCCGCGTACTATAACTACAGACATGAAAAGCAATTAACTTCATAGCAAGTACTTTCATAGTTTTTTTTTTTTTTTTTTTTTTTTTTTGTGGTAGGTAAAAATCATCCAATGACGAATCCCGCCCTTGGGTGGGGCGGGAAACAGTGTCAGACTTTTACTGACTAAAAAACCTACCTTTCCATTCCTTGCCTTTATCCTGGGGCCTTTGGTGACAGTCTCACATAACCTTTGGCCCCAGTAGGCTTCGGCCCTGCTGGACCCCTACAGTATGCTGACAACTCCTTGAGGCGCGCGGGAACGGTGCGCGCCGTAGACGACCTGAGCTCGGACCGGTCTGTTACCGGACGGACGGACAGCGAGCTACCCATTGCCCACCGTCCGCGAGCCCGCGCCTACGGTGGCCGGAAATTGGGATCGGAAACCCGGCGGCGGCGGCGGCGTGTCCGCCTTTGCCTAAGGCGGTCGGCCTCCTCCTTTACTAGCATTACTGCTTCGCAGAAGGAGGCGACCGCCTGCCACTCCTCCTCGCTCCGGAGCATGGCTTGAACCAAGCCCCGGCGCGAGAGATCGCCGCCGATCGCCCCCACGAGGACACGGCGCTGCTCTTCCCAAGCGGGGCACACCTCGACTGTGTGCTCCACCGTGTCCACCGGGCGGTCCGCACAGTGGCGACACCCGGGCGTCGTCTCCGCACGAATCTTAAGTACTTTCATAGTAAGTTCGTAATTAGGAACGCGGTACCTAATAAGATAAAGCACATTTAGAACAGTATTCAAAACAGTTCTGACTCGGTAATATCGCCTCCCATGAGTTGTAAAAATCTACTTAGGTACTGAAATCTTAAAATAAACTTCCCGGATGTCGATTCTACCGGTGCAATCTTCATTGTATCGGTTGTAATCTTCATTATATTGAATTCCTTTTTTAAATAAGTCTAATAATTCCGCCTACCTAGGCTTTTTTATTTTTATTTTTTTAGGTGGTAATCAATTAAATTTTGCGCTCTAGGGTAAAGCGAGAGGGCGTGTCAGAGTTTTACTGACAAAACCTCACTCCAATGTTCCTATTTAGCCTTGCGTTCCAGGACTCTGGGGTTTCTTTTCGGACAACCTTGCGGTCATTTCTACCTGCAGGGCTATTGGCTAACTTTTTGAAAACAGTTGACAACTGACATTTGATGTACGCTAAACTTTATTGTCAACTAACAATTTCATAACTTTGGTATTAAGTATGACATCAAGTGCCTAACAAACTGCGGTGGATAAGTGGTGGCTAACAAAAATTTTATCGGTGCATATTGTCCCGGCTCTAGTTTTTATCGACTAGTTTTTACAGCTAAGTTAAATATCGCATCTTCAGCTTAAAGCTAACAATCACAATTTTAAAAGTATAGATACAATAACATCTGTCTAAACGTGTCACGGTTGATATCAAAGGCACCGGTGGATAATAACGTCATATCAGTTGGTCGCTAAAGGTAGGCAATACGAAATTAGCTGTTTGACAGTGATACGATGTACATTCTAGCAAGTGATCTTCACTTGAGCTGTCAACAGAGTTACGCAATAGCCCCGCTGATCACTTAATTTCGCTTGAATCCTGCGGCGGCGCGGCGTTAAACTAAAGAGTTTAAATTTTCGTTTCGAGTGCAAGCAAATATGAACTTAGGGGTGATCAGGCGGAAGTGCCTTCGATGGTACCTACCTACTAAATTCAAAAGCAAATCTAACCCGACGGAAATCAATTACTTATCTACTAATAATTTCAGACAGCCTATATTATTCTATCTATACTAATATTATAAAGAGGAAAACTTTGTTTGTTTGGTTGTAATGAATAGGCTCAAAAACTACTGGACCGATTTTAAAAATTCTTTCACCATTCGAAAGCTACATTATCCACGAGTAACATAGGCTAAATTTTATTTCGGAAAAAAATAGGTTTCCTTAAGATATTTGGGTTTTTCGGACACAAGGTGTAAAAAATCAACCAGAAAAGTTACTTATTTTGCGTACGTTGCCTAAACTATAAAAGATAGAACCATAAAATGTTCTACTTAATTTTAGATCTTATAAATATCTACAAAAAAGTCCGCGACACACTATACCTATCTATGTCGAGTGAGGCACAACAACCATTTTTTTTAATTTAAAACATCTTATTTTTTTTTTTTTGGGCTACATTTAAACGCATTTATTTTACTCATGCTATTAATCCTTATCAAAATTAATTATTTCATCACTAAGTACAGTTTATGTAGATAATATTTGGTCTTTAAATGATTAATATTGGACGTTTGGTTTTGAAGTTATGGCGAAATTAAAATATTACGATTTCTTCTGCACGGCCCGTTGCAAAGTGGGTGTCACCAAGGCGGGAGTGCGCGTGCGGGAGGGGAGTTTAGATCTATCTATGAGTAAGGTACCCGCGCCTAACCAACAGTTCTTTTCAGGGCTAAACAACAGTTCGTTTCAGAGCTAGAATATTATACGCTATTAACATTTTCTTAAACATTTGAAAATGCCTAAGAGAGTCAGGTCTCAACTTTCTAAACATAGCTCTTAAGCACGGGCAGCAAGAATACGTCGTATGGGAGAATCTTCACCTGAACGTTCACAACGCCTTGCTGAACAAAATCAGAGATACTCTCAGGTACGCGCACGAGAGTCGAGTGTCGAACGTTCGCAACGCCTTGCACAACAAAGTCTGAGAACCTCCGAGTTACGCGCTCAAGAGTCGAGGCTGGAGCGTTCCCAACGTCTTCATGAACAAAATGTAAGGACCTCTGACTTACGCGAACGAGAGTCAAGTGTCGAGCGTTCGCAACGCCTTGCCGAACACAGTCTGAGAACCTCCGAGTTACGCACTCAAGAGTCGAGCCTGGAGCGTTCCCAACGTCTTCATGAACAAAATATAAGGACCTCTCAGTTGCGCGAAAGAGATTCGAGTGTCGAGCATTTGCAGCGACTTAGAGCTCAGGCAGAGAGACAGCAGTTGTCCACAAATAGAGTTCGCAATCGAATTTTAGCCAACAGCAACCGAATGGCTTTCAGATATGATCCGCAGGTTGATTATGCACAACAAGCGTCCGTCCAAATCGGAGTGCGGGAGTTATACTGCGTTTAAAAAAATATAGAAATAAAACAACGAAAAATTATAAATGAAAGGCAAAAATATTAAAAAATCAGGTCCACCCGTGCGAAGCCAGGGCGGGCCGCTAGTATTAGATATATTAAAAGTCATGACAAAAGGCATCAAGAAAAATTTGCGTTGACGCGTAATGAGGTTTTGCATTTTCAGGGTTGTCTCATACCCGTGATTACAACAGTTCTATAATCGCTAAACAGATAAACAGTGATAGGAATAGGTAGTGCCTATTAGCCTAAACTTCGCAGAACAGAGACAAAAAACGGAGACTTCCTTAGGACTAAATTATTTCCGGGACATCTGTCTCGAAATTTCGAGACAACACTTAAATACATTTAAAAAAATGTGTTATTTGGAATAAGTAATTCGTCTATATTTATCTAAAGTTTGCGATTAGACATAACATTTATAATTTATAACTCCATAATAACAACTTATCCTATATCAGCCTATCCTATATTAGTCTATACAATCCCTCTCCTAGAGAAGAGGCCTGAGTCCCAGCAGTGGGAACATTATATTGATGCAATGCAATGCAAAGCTATATCAGCCTAGTGACACACACTGCGTGTGTTTGTATTGTTGTGATCAGAGAGGTCTTCTTAAAATGTGCATGATATAGATGACTTCCGTATTTTTTTCACGCCTTTATCCCGGAGGAGTAGGCTGAGACCACAGACTATGTTATATCTAATACCTATGCAATTACTAATATTTTAAATGTGATAGTTTGTATGGATGTCCATTACTTAATTCCACTGAAAATGCTGAATTTGTTAGTGATATAGATTAAGGTGTGGATTAGCACATAGGCTACTTCCTATTAAAAAAAAAAGTATAGTTCCCATGGGATACAAAAACAGTAGTACACGCGGGAAAAGCCGCGGGCATTAACTAGTTAAAAAAACGTAAGGGTCCTTTCACACCACCGATATTGTCTGGCGATTCTTAGGAGATTTCCATGCAAAAAAAACCCTCATTAATATTAAGATCATACCACTTTGTATACCTACATTCTGGCAAATAAATGAATTATTTATTTATTTTAAGTACCTTTTTTTAATGATAAATTCTTTTTACTATAGAGAATGCTAAAATGATAAAAAAATACCATTTTATTATTTGAAAGCCTTTTTTTACACTTGAACTTTAGAAATATCATTAAACTTAGCTGAGAGTGAGCTAGAAAGAAGATATTTACTTCGAAACGTGTACGGCTTCTTATAAAAACATTGTGATTCATTGTGTATTACGATCAACAAGTCATTTACAAAATGTTCTCCAAAAAAAAATTCAGAAAATTTTATAGTTGTAACGACTGTGTATGTTATTTAATAAGATATATCTAGTCGCAAACTTTAGGTAAATATAGACGAATTACTTATTCCAAATAACAATTTGTTTAAAATGTATTTAAGTGTTGTCTCGAAATTTCGGGATAGATGTCTTGGAAAAAATTTAGTCCTAAGGAAGTCTCCGTTTCTTGTCTCTGTTCCTCGAAGTTTAGGCAAATAGGCACTACCTATTCCTATCACTGCAGATAAAGGTTCAAATTTATTTCTAGGTATAATTATAAACTTGACTGGACAATAGATATGTATGGAGGCCGATATTTTTTGTTTTCAGAAAAAAAATCTTGTGGAAGGTTGTTTAGTTTCATCTACTGAGCAAGCCCTTAAAGTTAGCGGAGACCTGTCAATTACAACCTGTATACCTAGTGTTGTATAATGTGACCAACGGAACCCTTCGCGCGTGAGTCCCACACAATTGACCAATATTTTCTCTTTCCAAGTCCATTCATAATAATGTTGATAAGTTAGCAATGTGATGTTACGCAAGCGTTTTCAACATGTGGATAGCTACTGGCTAGATGCCTAATAAGAGCGCCACAGTAATCCTATCATGACGTCATCCAAAATCAGACGAAGTTTTAGAAAACATAAGTATGTTGAAGTGTTTGGCTATCGTTACTTGTATATTCATAATATAATACTGAACTACGGGGAGTTGCTCTGATTAAATAAAATAAAAAAATATACAGTTTAATTTTATTGCTTAATTTTTATTCCCACCAAAAACAAGTAATCAACAAATGTCACAAAACAGTAAGCATAATTTTGCAATTCAAGAAAAATATTTTGTAACAAAATGTATAAGTATTAGAGAAAAAGAAAATAAGATAATAACACAAACTTTATGAACGAAACTTGGTCTGTTTAGACTACATTACAAAATGTTAACTAGAAACCATTAGATTTCACGGTAAAAAGAAAATACTGATATTAAAGCAATGCCATTTATGGGCCCCGAAAGAGCGATGGTAAATTGACACCACTTTCAATTTCAAAACAACATATTTAGTGCGAAAATATTGTCTTTTTCCTCAGTCCAATTCCGACTTATTCGTCTGATATGCCAAATACTGGATATCGGAATTGTCGTTCAAAATAAGATCTTTACATTCAGAGAAAGCAGCAATACATCAATAGGTACTTATATTTTATAATTATGTAAGACATTGTCTTTACGATATCTTTATGAGATTTTCTATATAATCATATCAACATTTCTACTTACATAATTTTATTTTTAAGCTTTTTCCATCCAACATATCAATATAAATGTACTTTTCAAGACAATAGACCTCAATTTGCAATATACATCACAAAATCTTTTATTACATTTTCTGTCTCATAAAATCTTTACACTTATGAACACTTATAACAATTTAGAATATACTTAGATTTTTTTTTTATAAACCTAATGCAGACCACATTTGAATGATAATGTTTTTGATGAAAATGTCCAAAATCACATTTAATATAATGATAATAAAAACAATCAGAAAATAAATTATTTTATATTATTTTGAATCTATAATGGAATGTTAGACTGCAGTTACTTAAAACTTACAAAGATCCAATACACTTATAAGTACACCATTAATAAAAAATATTTAGAATTGTTAATTACGTCTAATTACAATTTAAATCTTTTCAATTGTTATGATGTACTCATTTGTGCTTAATTGTTGTGGATCAGCAAGACATTGGAGATGTCATACATTTAGTTGGCCTCATACATCCAGAATGACTCTCTGATTTCATAATATGAATTTGTATTATTAATTCAGGGAAACCGGAATACCTTACAATATCAATATGTTCCACACTCATTTCGTTTTTTTTTTTTCAGATTGATCTGTAAGAATGACACTGAATTCTGGATTGAAATTTTTAACATTTTAATTTCACAAAGCAAGTATTCCCATACATTTTTACAGAGTGGTACACACATATTGGAATCTGATAATGAGTTATTCCAATTAGAACTAATGATTGGTCTCTTTTTCATAATCATTTTTTTGGTCATATGATGTTTGCATGAACTGTGGGAATGAAAAGAATACAGATCACTGTGAATTTTTAAGATATGTTTGAGGCAAGGTTTTAGATTATAAACATTATATTTTGAATCTAAAAAGCCTTTCCAGATGCATGAGCCCAGCTTTAATGTTTATACAGTACTAAAACCATTTCAAAAAAGAGGAAATGCATATAATGAAATAAATTTTGATGAGAAGTGAGATTCTAAGCAACACACACCGGTATTTATTGACTGATCTGAACTTGCAAATAATGAAAATGGAGACATATAGGAACCGTTTATGTGAAGAACAATGGTCAAATATATAATAGCAGTCTGAGGAATATCAGATACTTTAGGTTGGACAATACAATCACTCACATTATTGCTTATGTATAGGTGTGTTTCAATGATCTAGCTTCTATCATTTACAGGCAAGAATAATCTCTATGTTATCTTTATGTTTTTGACAAAATATGGTACAGTTAAGATAAAGTATTAGGTAATGCTATGTACATTATGGAAGAACAGCAAAGGGTATATATGTGGTCCAAACTATGTCTATGCTACTTAACACTGGTCTTAAATTTTAGTGCAAAACACAAGACAATAAGTAAACAGAACATTAAGTACACAATAATATCTTGACACAGCTTGATTCAAGAAAATGATTGTTTAAAAAAAAAGAACTTGCTTTAAAGTGTATTGTTTTTTTTTGTCAAATGTGCAGGCCCTGGTGCAAATAGCATAACTAGACAGTACTAAAACAATAACTACTAATGCTCTAATCCTAATTTTAAAAATAAATAAACAAATAACTATGACATATGTTTATTATTTTAGTAATCCCATTCATTTTACCCACAATGTGACCCCATTTTTTCAGCCTCTCGAATTATATCGTTACCTGAATGTTGTTATCAGCATAATATTTCCATGTTGTTATAAAATTTACAAAAATTCGTAGTTTATATGTTTAAAAAATATACAGTGAAGCTATCGAATGTTTTGTATTTCTACTTAAATTTATCTATGGTCTACTATCACATTTGGTAAAGGGAGAGGCTAGAATGCGATTGATGATGGAGGCATAGAGCATTCCCCTACGGTCACACGGTATGATGCCAGTTCACTGATACCATGGTAGTGCACGAAAGCAGCTACAATCACAAGTACGTGGAATATTTGGTGGGACTGGAACCAGATGTCACACTTCCCTGGGAACCAACGCTCTGGTACCCTCAGGGCATAGAACATAGCTCCTAATATATACAACAGGCCCATCAGAACTAGCCAGCCCAGTGACGCTTTACTGACTTGACTGAACCAGCCTTCGGTGATGCCATAGTGGATTGCAGGCACAATGCCTGACAGACCAAAACCCATAAACACTCCCGCTCGAAGAGGCCGCAAGCGAGGCTCTGAGAACCTATCCCAGAGTGACACTATTATTGACAATATTCCTAAAACAACCACTACAGATAAGTAAATAATTTTCGGTCTGTAATGGCAGTAGAAACTATAATACAACCATGGAACAAATGAGCCCATGATGAGCAGGGCAATTCCACAGTAATCCAACTTAGAAAACAATTTCCCAACCATCTCCGAATGGCAGTAGAGGGTATGGTATGCGAACGAGAAGCCAAGGCACACAATGGCACCAATAAAAAACACTCCAAATATCATTTTCTCCTGCATCTGTATCTCGATCGAGGGGCGCGTCAGGAAGTAGATCGCGACGCCGATGAAGGCCACGCAACCCAGCAGGTGAGTCCAGATGTTGCCTGTCTCCGTGTGAATGCGGAAAATGGACGCGAAACAAGCGCTAAACGAGGGTAGTGGAGGCCTGTGTCCTTTGTGGAGGTAGTCGTTGTCTTGCAACCAGCGCGGCAAATGGCGGAAATGGCACACGTTCCAAGATGCCTCCCACACTTTACGCACGAACTCCTCGGCTTGCTCAGCCGCATTGTGAGCCAGGGCACCCAGGTCGATTTCATCAGACAGCACGCCCGCTTTCAACACTTCCGCCATCTCCGCGTCGAGGAGATGCTGATCTTCCGGCGTAGACGGCAAAGGACATCCATCTTCTTCCTCTGCGAGCACTTCGTCGAGCTCATCCATCTGGGAGGCCAAACTCTCCCCTTCGGGATCCCATCCTTGACGTCTCCGCAGCCCGTCCGAAGACGCGCTGCGGGACCCCGTATCAGAATCCGATTCCCACATCTTTCCGTCAAAATTCACCCGAACACATAAAAACGGCAACCATTAGTCGCCACGACCTTTGTTAGTCGCACACGGACAGTTACTCGTTAGAAATCCAGTTACGTCACGGAAAATATGCACGATACACAAGATGCTTTCGCACCCTATGTTTCGATACGTTCCCAACTTTAATGTGTTGATCAAAATACAACTGTTCGACTATGTTCACATAAATTTAGAGTTATAAAAATCGTCAAAAAATCACCAACACATAAGACAATCAGCTGCACTCTGCACAGCCACAGACACAGAACTGAACACTGAACTGATGAACGACGAAGGTATCGAGTATTCGAGTCATTCAACTATTTTTCACGAAACGAAATCTATCTGTCTCTCTTTAACTTATAAGCAAAGAGAATACGTAAGACTATAAGGTAGAATGAGGCTTCCGAATGTTCCGCACTTTCATTGCAAACGTCACAAGTTCTTTAGTGATGGTCAAAAAAAGGAGAAAACCGTAAAATCGTATTTTTTTAATCGAGTCTTATCATTATGCATCTAAAAAACAATCAAGCTGTGATTACTAAGAACAGGTTCCAGTGTTTGTATAGTACACGGCAAATAAGGTGAACCATTTGCTGTGGTTGCGCGCGGCCCCGCACTTCGTTTGGGAACAGAAAATCGGTTACTGCACATTAAATGTCGACCATCATGACGGTTCAACTTGCCGTGCCGTGGCGGATGGTTCAACTTATTTGGCGCGTACTACAATATGTATCTTTTAATACAAAATATAATGTCCTCATAACCTCAAAGTTTTGAAATAAAAAATCGTGGCCAAAGTGCACACAAAATAGGTATAAATCAGAGGTCTTCACTAAATCAGTTTTACACAATTTTAATTTAATCTTTTGAATACCGTAATTAGAGACACAATAGAAATACAATAGGTTTGTGAACGCTGGCTTTCGCTTGGGGCTTGAATAACTACACCATGTTCATATTGACGATAGATGGACCGGGAAAGGCCTCATAACGTGTTTTCTAAGGCACAGAGGAATCTCGAAACTCTTTTTATACTGATGGTCACATATCCATCCACAGGCCGACCTCGGCAAGCGATGCTTAACCTTTAAGATCGACCCTTGTGGCTGTTATTGTTGTTTTATTAAACAACGAACTCCTCTTTGCATTACAAGATACTATAGTTAGCGCCAAAAAAGTTGAACTATCCACACCACGGCTACGCGCATACCTCCATCTCGATTGAGACCCGATAATCGGTTATAGTCCTCGTCAAACAAGTTGAATCATCATAGCGGTAAATCTTGAATGTGCAGTAACCAATTTTCTGGTCTCAATCGAAGTGGAACCACGCGCAATCACAACAAATGGTTCAAGTAATTTGCCGCGTACTATAACAGTGACAGTATTGTCAGTACGTTAGAGCGGTTGTATGAAAATGTACGAAATCTCAGTTGGACGCTCGTAACGCAATTGGTTCCAACAGTAATTTGAAGATCTTTTACAGTTAAAAGCCATACAACATGACTCTAGTCTTGCCAAGGAGTGATGATGATATTGCTGAATTATGGAGCTCACATCTCAGAACAAAACGTTCGAGTAAAGCGATAGCTTTTTAGATCGCGTTAAAAAGCTGCTATTCAAAACTTTACATCTATTATTCATGTTACATTACATACGTCGGGCGCTAGCTTTATAACGTATATTCAGTAATCTGTGGACATGGCTTAACCCTTTGAATACCGTAATTAGAGACACAATAGAAAGCCGGGTGTGAGGACACCGGTATCCGCTTGGGGCTTGAGTAAAAAACTTATCTATGATATCATAAGTGGGTAAATATCGTCGGTCCCTACAAGTCATGTCCAAAAAAATTTTTAAATTTCATTATGTACTTTGTTTAATTGATACGCATATTCCCACATTTTTCTTTTTTTTCAGCAAGCAGTTAATCAAAAGATAGGTAATTGTATATGAAGAAAAAATGACAAATATCAATTATAAATATAAAGTTTTTAGTGGCAAATGGTATTCTGTAGTTTTATGAGGAAAAAGTTGTTAATTATTGGTTTCAGTCAGTTTTTAAGAAACCGCAAACGTAATAATTATTAACCATAGTCACGTCTTACTTCCCCTGTATATCATATCGCATCAGTTTCCTTTTGTTAAGCTACTTTTTATACAGTTTTATTTTACCTTATAGAGCATTTATAAAAGTACTAGACCCTTAATTGACAAATCGATTTAAACCGATAACCGTATAAATCAGTGGATACACATAATAGCGAACATCACTACAGTTACACATTCTGAATCCTGATTGGCCGACTGTACAATTCGTCAATAAGCCAATTTGACATTACTGAATGTCAGAACTCAGAATGAATGAAATTCTAACCTCCTGTATGAAACGAAAACATAAATTTCAGACATCAATCGTTTGATTTTACACAAAACTTAAAAACAACACTTCTACTTACTTCTTAAACATGTTGCGGCTTGTATTTCTCAGGAATTTTCACTAAACACACACTTTGCTTGAATGAAACTTCATGAACGAGTTACTTGTCAGTTCTATGTTCAACGGTGTTATCCAATCAAAATAAAGCATGGTTCGGTATTGTTAAGCTATTGGTTATAAGTTTGTTACGGTTTTTGATTCAGCCTAGCATTACAATCGGATACATAATCTCAAGTTTACTGAGCTGAGTAATTTAATCTTACATTATGACATGCGATAAATATTTTATAAGTATGTTCTAAAAGTAATCGCATTTACAAAATAATGAAATACTCTCCATTAATTAAAGTAATATTTATTAATAAGTTTAAAAATACATAAATAACTAATTAAATTATATCTACATATGTACAAAACCTTAAATATTAACTAAACTAATTATAATCCATTAATTATATTTACATCGTTAAATCAAGTAAAAGAGCATTTAAGGCGAGTAGTAAGCAAGATGGTGTTGTAGTTTTACGTTGCCAAACTCTGTTAGGGGAACAAGTCGTGAATTTTTATGGATTATTTGTGTTCATCTAGTCAGTTGCGATTTGGGAATATAAGTTCCTTTAGTTTATCTCATGTGCGTATCAAAGAGAATATAAGCACTACGTTTAGTGCGTATCGGATCACATTCCTAACGATAAGTTGTCAGAAAATGTCACTTCAATATCACTTGCAGTGTTGCCGATTTAGCGAGTTTTTCGCTACAAAGTAAAAATGACGAATTGTCACTTCATTAGTTTTTTTGTGACGACAAAAAGAAAATAGCGACTTATAACTTGTATCTATTGACTTCTGGAGTACAGATGAAAACAGTTTAACATAATGGAACCTATCCATTATGTTAAACTTTAAAAAAATGCTTTAATTCTTGGATTTCAAATAAATATGATATTTATTGTTGTGTTCACACACATTTGTATGCTTAGCATTTGCTTCCAAATGGCGTATGTTTTAAATATCATAACTGTGTGTATACAATGTAAGCGTAACCATTTATTAACTCATTGTGTTTGGAGCTATTTATGCTCACTTCTCAATTTTATGCTACGTTTACATGTGGGCCCAGCCTCAGCCAATCGCTATTGTGTCATCGGGGTTTCCCCGTTTGTACAATGCCTGCACAATAGCAATTGGCTGAAGCTGGGCCCACCACGTACAAATTGTCATACTTAATGCTAAGTTTACATAACTTAGCATTAGGTATGACAATTTATACGTGAGGATTTGTGATTGGCTAGCTGTCGTCTATGATGTTTTTCTTTTTAAACGATGTTTTTTTTTATAACCTGTAAAGCTTCTAATACATCATTCGATATTCCGCACACGTTACACAGACTGTCTTAAAGTATACTTCTGTAGGATCTATTACACCACTCGACATTCAGACCGGTTTTGTCGATGTCGCGTTACAGTATAAAAATGTAGTATTTGTATTGAGTAGCTAATACAGGAAAAGTTTTTAACCAGTGCGCAAATTTTGACATAATAAACTTGAATATATTTTAATAAACACGTATTTTTTATTTTGATATGTTTCAATAGTAAAAAATTAAGTTAACGCATACGAGACTTGTTTACTCAGAAATTTATTTTATGGACGTCGCTTGCCAGTCCGTTGACTGGTCGCCCGATTCACGCCGTGCGTCGACCGCTCGCCTGACGCGCCAGCTGGTATCAGAAAATCAGAAGTACTCACGCGCGCTCGCTCTATGCGACGGTACCTACTAACGCGGTGCGATTATTGACCCCAGTTTAGCGCTACAATTTTTTAAGTTTAGACTGTGTAAAGTTATTTGTAAACGTAATTCCAATTTATCCTTCATACTTTCATGGGCTTAGGACCATCAAAATGCAGAAAATAAATCATAATAACTAAGAAAGTAGGTAATACGTTTTAATCCATTCAAAATAAAACATTTAGGTATGATAGGTATTTAGACATGATACAATTTAGTTTGAAACAATTGCATTTTGGCGTATTTAAAAAATTGTGGTGTGATTTAAAAGGCTCGACGTGGTGCTGGGTCTGGGTCATGGAGTTGTTGTACCGGCTGAAAGTGGTATGGATGGAGTCCGGCTGTATTTAGCAGCTTCCATACTGCGCTTTGGCTAACACCAAAACGTCGTTCTGCGTCGTAGGTACTGGCTCTTGGATTGCGTTCAAAAAAATTGGCTTCGACTGCCAGACCCTTGTGCGTGGCTCGGTGTTCTGAACTGGCCGTGATCAAGCAGCCTTTGGTTAGCTGCTAAAATTGTCCTCTCATTAGGGACCGTAGGATTGAGGATCCCTTGGGCTCGCATACGAGGTACGCTCTCCCTTTCGTATCTTCTTCGTGCTGCTCGTAAATTTTCATTGCTTAACAAATACACTCGCACCATTTCATAATACTCGCGGTGAGTAAAATGAGACATTGTCACTACGCTAGTCTAGTACGCGGCACACGCGCAGGGACGGCGAAGGGCGCGTACGTCCGACCTCCACTTCCGCAAGTGACGTACTGCATGTGCATGCGTTTTGTTTATCAAACGCCGGCGCCGCATGCCCCCGCACCCCCGTCTCGTGCGCTGGGCGTGGTCCAGCGGCCGGCGGCCTTCGCGTTTTCATTCATGCTCATTCATAGTATTACTATTAAATTATATCCATGTCTTGCTTATTTCAAATTGGGACAAAGTGGAAAAATGAGAAAAAAAAAGTCATAAACTAAAAATGGAAATGGGTTCTATTGCTTACACTGAGCCACCAAAAAAAATTTACGCAGTGGTTAAAAAATTTTCCTGTATAGTATATTCTTAAATACATGAATATATGTAGGTGATTTAAATTTTTACGCATACATCGTTTCAGTATATTGTAAATCACCATTTGCCTAGCCTTTTTCCAACTCTATTGGGTCGGCTTCTAGTCAAATTGAATTCACCTGAATACCACTATTTTATAAGTATTTTGGAGTTTTAATCCTTAATAGTATTAAGGATTAAAACTCCAAAATACTTCTCTGAATCGATGTTCGGTCGAGAAATGATGTTTCGAGTTAATGCGCCTTCTCGCAGTCAGTACCTATTAACAACAACAACAACTTTTGAAATTAGTGATATTTTTATACACGCACTTAATGAAATTATCGTAGTGCTTACATACTCTTTTTAAATTATTATGTTGGAATTGTAACAAAAATGCGATGTGTGCGGCCGCCGGCGTCCTCTTGGGAAATAATGAATTAAAAGAATGTAGTATTATAAGAATCTGGCGTAAATAAATCTGGCATATGTAGAATCTGGGATTTAAAGAATCAGTCTGACATTCATAGAATCTGGCATTTGTAGAAACTAACATTTTTACAATCTGGCATTTTATACTTTCCTGACATTTGTAGAATCTGACATTTATCGACTAAACCATAGTTTATCAAACTTTATTGCAGAAATTGCAATATGTAATTTTATGATTACATTTTTTATACCGTATTTTTTTATACTTTTTATAACCTGAAAAAGACCATACCTTTTTCAGGCTTTTTATTGAGCTTGCCTCTTGTAGAATAATTTAGCAACTATTTATTGCGTCTAGCGACTTGGGAGTTTTGGATTTGGCAGCACTGATCAGTTGTCACTGTCACCAGTCATGTCAATTGTCAACATCTATTTTGTCGATTGCCCACATGTGATTTTCAACATTTTTATTAACCAAGAAAAACCAAGTAATACAAGAGATTTACCGCAAATAAAATGGCTACATTGTTAGAAATTTTGGTGACAAGTGATTCCAATAACACATTATGGACCAATGCTGTGTGGGACCCACATACTGGCACCTGCTTGATGACTTACAAAGGTGGTGGAACCGCGGAGAATAGAACACTTACATTCATAGGTAATGATTATCTAGCAGCTGTGGAAAAGACCAAGCCAGTATTACATGTATGGCCTGCTAATTCCTATCAAACGGTCCAAGGCATGCGGTTTATTTTACCAGGCAAGGCAACAGCTTTTGCTATTTCACGTGATGGATCCTTTATAGTAGCAGGCATTGAAGAAAAGATATATTTATGGCAAACGGCTTCTGGGAATCTCCTAACTATCTTAAGTAAACACTATCAAAAGGTTGTTATGTTAAAATTTACACTGGATGGACGCTATTTTGTATCAGCTTCTGAGGATGGTATAGTCATGGTTTGGTCACTAACCACGGTCTCAGCTCACCCTGAAGTTGACCTAGTCTCACAAAGCTCTGCAGGCCAGCATGATCCAGTGTACATATTCTCTAATCACACTTTACCTGTTACTGATTTGTATATTAGTAAGATAGGCATGCATGGGCGTTTGTGTACTGTATCCAGTGACCGGACCTGCAAAATCTATGATTTATCATCTGGCGAACTGCTATTAAATTTTGTATTTGATGTCCCTCTTTCCGCAATCACCATGGATGTCTTAGAGTTGAATATATTTGTCGGAACAACTGAAGGAAAGATCCATCAATTTAGTCTTACCAATCCTCCAAGGAATAGAAATGTGTTAGTTAACACAGAGGTGAACTGTCCTACGTTTTCTTCACATACAAAAGCTGTGACCTGCTTATCTGTGTCTCTGGATGGTGAAACCCTCATGTCTGGTTCAAATGATGAGCAAGTGATACTCTGGCATATACCCAGTAAACAGCCAGTGAGGGTAATAAGACACAAAGGTCCTATTACAAATGCTTTCTTCACTATGAATTACCCAGCAATTTACAAACAAGAGTTCTCACCTAGCATCATTCTGCACAGTTTAGAGAGGACTTTAGAAAAAGACGCTGAAGAATTCACAGAAATGGAAGTTCTTATAAAAAATAACATTAATTTCTGGCCTGAACCCCGTAAAGAAATTGAAGACAACATAATTTCAAAGGAATCAGAGAATGAGTTTAAAATAAAAGAAGAAGGATTACAGGCTGAGCTCAGCCGGTTGAAAGCAATCAACTCTAATTTGTACACAATGGCCATTCAAAAGTCTTTGGACTCTATTCCACTAGCAGCTAACACTCCGAGCAAAAAAAAGAAAAAGAAGAAGAATAAACAGAGGGTTGTTGAATAAATATTTTTTATCTTTACTGTGTTTTTTTATTACAATTTATTTTAGTTTTCTCAATTCCTTTTTATGGATATTATGCATTTATCTGGTACAAAAGCTATGGCTGTATAGTTGCAGTATGTGAGTATGAGTATAGTTATGAGTTCCCCCCCTTATTTATTATACTCTTTGGTTATGAGTTGTGACAGATATTTTCTGGTACTCTATGGTTTTCTTTTGCATGGACCATGCTTAAGTAACCGAACTGTTCCTTATATGACTCTAACTAAGAACCAACCAGCATATAAATAGTGTAGGCAACAGACTTGCCTTATATTAGTTAAACTCGAGAAGGTAGTTGCAATTTTTTTTTCTATTAAATCTTTATGCACTAGTAAAAAACTATGTACAAAGGCGGTCTTAATGTCTTGCCTTGGCATTTTTTAAACACCATTAAATTGTGATCGTTTTAATCCCGTGGAGGGTCGATTCGGCACATGAAACACTATCGATTTGAAAAGATAAAATTAAAAAATAAAGTACTTTTTTTTAATACTAGTACTAGTAATAATCTCGCAAATACATTTAGATCGCTTCTAAATGTACACATCACGTCCTAAACCTAGTAATAACCAGGAACAACATTTAGATAGTGTTTAATTGGTAATTAAGCCTAGTAATAGTCTTGGAACGCGTTTTGGAAATCAAGGAGTATGTAAAGCAGAGGTATGACTAACACCATATCTGCCGTATCAATTACACGGGGCCCCCGGGCTACAGGGGCCCCCACGAGGGCAAAAAATCGCAACATGTAAACTACAAACGTCTAGTGGTAATCCAAGCATTTGTAAAAAAACATTTTTTTTTTAAACGTGGCCCCTGTGAGACTTTTAGTACGGGGTCCCTATGGGACTAGCTACGCCACTGATGTGCTTATATTCTCTTTGAAGATACCTGTAATCGCCATTTGTTATTCGATTATCGACAGATTTGCCCGGAGGCGTCGATTGTCGATATCATTTGATCAAAGATCAAATTTTAACAAGCTATCATTATATGAAATTCAGATATCATGATGATTTTATCCATAATTATAATCTTACAAATTATTCAATGGGTATGTTATATTTATTTAAAATTAAATCATTTCAAAAACCGTTAAAAAGGTTACTGTCGATGTCGCTGGTATTAATCATAATTTTACAAACATCGACTTAAATTCTTACGATTTTTTTATCAAAGGTCTTATAGATCCTGTTATAAAATCTTTGAAAAATATTTATAACATCTTTTCAAAAACCGAAAACCGATTAAAAAAATTTTGGTCGGCCGATAAGATAGTTGAGAATAACAGAATATTTAGTCGTTTGTGACGGTTTTATTTAGTCTGTGGTGTGTAGAGCTGCACTTCCACATACACACAATTCATCGATATAAACATAGATTTATAAATCTATATGATAGATTGTATCATTGTATTATTTGTAGGTTTCTCTTTCCAAAAATATTTGATCAAAATATTATTTTATTCAATTAGAGAATTTTTTTTAAAAACGAAAAATGACAATGCTTCAATTCAGAGAAGAATAACATCGTTTCGTTCAAGTCATAAGTAATATCGAAATCAAAACAAAGGTCATCACTAGTGAAAGAAGTCTGGAAATCTGTGATCTGTCATAACGTCACCGTTCTCTCAACGCATTTCAATTTTCTGTTTCAAAAAACGCCCGAATTTATTTGATGTGATTCAAAACTTTATAAAAAATCACAATGCGCTGAAATAGCGTAATAATATCTGATAGTAAAGTTCCGAGTATGTTTTTATGACGAGCCTCGTCGTTAAGGTGAGCCGCTGTATAATATAACCGTTGTAAAAATAAACTATTCGCTAGCTGCGTTTTGCGTCACAAACAAAACAGTAAAGTGTTTACGATTTTCAGAAGACGAAATGTCGAAGGCTGTGATTATTCCGGAGTGTAATAAAGACATTGGGGGTATGAAAGAAGACATATCAATATCTCCAACTGACAAAAGAGATGGTGCAATCGGTGGTCTGTTTAGTAGGCTGTTGCGACTGGATACTTTGAGTAAGAAGAACAATGCGCCCGAAAGCCCGACGTCTTTGGAACCACCTGTCACCTATTATGGAGTTTACATACCCAGTGAAATTAAAAAAGGACCTGATGAAGGTATTTATTGTCTTTATAATGTTTTTTTTAATAATAATAATGACATATTTGGTTTAATGAGCACAAGTCTTAGTCCTAAGCTTTGTTTAGTCAGGGATTTTTCCTTTTCATACGATTTTTTTCTTATTTCTGTAGAAAATAGACTAGATTATAAATTTTACATAGAAACGATAATTTAGTAAAGATGTTTGATTAGTAAACTTTACAATAAAATACATAATACAGAGCTTTGGTAGAACAAGGCTACTTTTGTAAAAAAAAATTGCAAAAATTACAATGCCAAAATACTTTAAAAAAATTTTTAGTTAAAACTTATTCTCCTTTCCATAAATTAAGCTATCCAGCTTAATTTATGGAAAGGAGAATAAGTTTAGAAATATATAATGTAGAGCAAGATTATTCTAAATGCAAAAATAAATCTTTAATTGGTTTTCCTGTGTCAAGTTTTACTGAAGGTATAAATAATTTTTCCTCAGCAAAATTATCAAAGATGTTATTCTCAGAAAGTGTTTGTGCATTTCTGATACTGAATCATCATATTTACTAATGCATATTAATATGACCTTTGTTTTTATTTATAAGTCATGTAAACTGTATGTATTTACAGTACTACCACGCTAATTAAAAATGCAGTAAGGAGGTTAATAATAGTTTTTTAGGATAAAATAACTATTCAGAACTTATTACGAGGAATCTGAATCTATGAGTAACTCAATTTTCCAAAATCCTTGCTTACTGCATTTTTAATGAGTGTGGTAGAGTAGTGGTCCATAGGTAGGTGGATTTAAAGCAAAAAGGCTTTTGTTACCTGTCAGCCTAATAAATGCTCTACCATCTTAGCTTTGGGCAAATGAAATGCTCCCTTTAAAAGCCAAAGTTTTATAATTTTTATAGAATATTTATTATAAATACTAATTTTTAATTCATTATTTCCCAAGAGGACGCCGGCGTCCGCACACCTATTGTGTCTCTAATTACGGTATTCAACAGGTTAAATAAGCGCTAATTCCATATATTAAGGATACAAGAACATCTTGATAGAACAATAATCACTGAACCTCTTAAAACATAGTTGTCTGGATACTTATATATGGATATATAATATATCTTCTTCTTCTTATATATAAAAATGAATACCTGTTCGTTAGTCTCGTTAAAACCTCTGGACCTGGCCAATTTTGGTCTTGAAATAAACTGTGAGATAATATGGAAAAATTCACAAAAAAAAAACTGGTCAGCTAGTAATATTATAAATGTACTAATTTAACTAATGTAACTCTGTCTGTTACATTTTCATGGATAAACTGCTGAATTGATTTTGATGAAATTTGGTACAGAGTAAGCTTGAACCCCAAGGAAGGACATGGTTCTAGGAAGGATACATCTGGCTTTGACTTTGCCTTTGCATCCAACAAAGCCCCTGGTAGAAGCTAGTAATTAATATACTATTGTAGACATATAGGCATAAATCAAAACACATAGAAAATTGTGAATAAAATCTAATTAATTAAATATTCAGTCATAGTTTCGGTGTTTCTTCTCAGGGTAGTCAGCTAGGAAACACCAGTTTTATCTAGTTTAAATTGACGAAAAAAATATTGAAGTGTAAAAGTGTTTTTAAAGCCTATTTGTAAATTAAATATCATTTATCATTTATTGACATTTTTCTTGACTTATCCTCTACAGAGTTCACATGTCTGTAGTACTTCCCACACTTGTCTCACATAATATTATAAGGCATTTCCTTTATTACATGAAGCAAAGTTTTTAAAATTTATCATTGTATTAATATTGTCTTTGATCTTAATAGGTCTCCCATAAACAAACTCTTATCTAATTAATGCCCAATTCATTGTCTAAACCTTGTATTGTTTATCCCTTACTCTTATCAGTCTTATCTACATCACTATCAGCAAGATAACTTAATGTGGGGCAATGGTGTTGTCAACTTCCTACTTGTATATTAATATCTTGGCAAATTATTATATACTTATGTATTTACTTGGTTTATAGTGAGGGCCATCTGTTCTTTACACATACATAAATTCTTTACAGAATGCCACCTGCTACAATTATTACTTCTTTTTTTTATTTAGTTTACATTTAAACACTGGGTGACTAAAGTGTTTTTCATTATTGTGATTGAAACATTTACCATGTTTGGCTTTGATTGGTTAATGGACTTATCAAACAATGGCTCCATACACCAGGCAGACAAAACTGTGTTGGAGTTTGTACTTTGCTTGGTAGGTTGGTCTATAAGGGCTTGTGGATCTATCAGAATACTGAATATCATAAGTTGTGTTAATGTAAAACAAACTGACATTAGGCTCCCTGATACACACATGCCTGTTGTGAATACAATGCATGTGATGTTTTTCAAAAACACAATGTATTTTCTGCACATATTAATAGAGATTATTTGGTTTGTAGTGAGACAATATTTTTTATTTTCAATGCAATATTTATTCATTTATACTTTATGTGCAGTAGTGGTACATAGGCGACTTCATGCAACAAAGAATTCTCTGCCAATCAACCTTTGGGTTAAAAACGAACAACAATGTCAACAGACAAGGTTAAACTCAAATTATTTAGTAGGTGGCTATGTCAACTGCATCATTGATGACTATCATTAAGGACTCCAAAGTGCAGGTGTAAGGCCATTTGAGTTACTTGAGTGTGTGGGTCATGTTCTGAACAGGTGCTCTGCACTAATGTTGCATATTAAATGGGAAAGAATTTATCATTACATTATTAAATAAAATAAAATAAAATAAAAAAATAAAATAAAATTTGAAATTAACCTTTTGAATACTGTAATTAGAGATACAATAGAAAGACAATAGGTGTGCGGACACCGGTGTCCTCTTAGTTCTTTACAGTTTGAGTGTTTAATTATCTACTTGATGCCCGGATTACCTAATGTATTGACTTTTTTATGAAAGTAAATAACAAGATTAGGCCATAAAGTAATAAAAATCTCTAGATTTATATCTAAGTATATCTCTTGTTATTTATTTTCTTGTCTACTGTTATTGATACTACTAGGCTATCATGTTATGTAAATAATAATATAGACACAACATTTATGAGCTCTGCAGCAATATAAATTGATTTCACATTGTTATTGAATTGGATTTCCACTGATAAAAATGGTGTAGTTAGATAGTTTCGACATTTAAACACTTTTATGTATACTATTACCAGCATAGCTTTGTCTATGTGAAAAGAGTTTTTACTGTATCCAGGGAATATACTATAGAGATGTAAACTATCATAGGATTAGTGCACATAGGCAGTGCAGTGGTGAATTAGTCGCGTAGCAAATGCTACGGGCCCCGCCATTCGGGAGCCTCGCGCGTTCGGGGATTAATTTTCTTGGGGACTGTCTCCACAGAGATACCTTTCTTTGTTATCTTATTAGGCACCTGTGTGACAGTAAGGACTAGAAAAAAAATCTGTCCAACTCCTACGCAAAATTCCATCTTTCGCCAGAAGAAACCTTGGCCTAAGGTTTCTTCTGGCGAAATCGGTCTGGTTTGTACCGCCTTCTCCTTCGTGGTTTGCCGTAATCCCGGGGCACTATTTTTGGCTCACAGAGATAGCTTAGAAAGAGTTAATAGTGTCCCATTTACAGTTAGCTTATCGATTTCTGATCACGTTGAAGTTGTTGTTGTTGTTCTGGATATCCTTATGAATCATAATCCAAGTTGCCTTTTATGGCTAGTCGGTCGTCACGTGTAGGTCGCGAGGGCGTCGTGCTAAATAAAATAAAATAATGTGTGAAAAATTAAAGTTATAAAATGCAGCTTATTTTATATCTAGGATTTTAATGATCATCATCTCCTGGGTCGGCTACCATTTGCGGCATAATTCGCGTGTTTTACATAGAGCGAGTGCCTATCAAACCTCCGTAACCTAGTGACTGGGTAACATGAATTCTTCTTAGATAGATTGATGGCCAGACTTTTTGGCGTCTGTTGGTAACGATCTGCGAATGACAACCTTGACCAAAGACTTTACGTGGTTTACGCTGTCGCTCCATGTAAAACGCGGATATTCAGCCGCATCTGCTCAAAAGCATTTATTTAACATAGGCCTACAAGGGCACTTATAGAACGTCAGAAGCTAGCGTTAGACTGATGATGAGTGGCAAGGGGAGATGTTGAGTAGCAACCAAAGTTTTTTTTTGTTGTGCAAATCATCCAATGAGATCTCGGTGCCCGTGGGCGGGACGGGAGATAGTGTCAGACGTTTACTGACTAATAATCCACTCCTGTTCCTTCTTTGCCTTCGTTGCAGGGTACCGGGCTTCTTTTTCACTTTCCCCTTGGCCCCAGTAGGCCTCAACCCTGCTGGGCCTCTACGGTTTGCTAACATCTCCTTGAGGCGTGGAACGATACGCAACGTCGACAACTTGGGCCCGGTCTGGACGGTTACCGGACAGTCGGACGGCGAGCTATCGATTGCTCGCCGTCCACAAGCCCGCGCCTACGGTGGCTGGAAATCGAGATGTGGCCGTGAGGTTTTTCCAGCCACTCCTCAAGAGAGGATTTATCGCTTTAATTATGGCGTGCCTAGCACTGGGTTGCGACAGTCGTTGTCGCTCTTTCACCATGAGATCCCGCCGGACCTCTTTCCGCCATGAGTTTCGCCCCGGCGTTGCATCTCCACGCGCAAATCGTGCATCCAGACTGTTGCCTTCAGATCCCACGGTGGCAGGCCGGTAAAGGAGGCTCGCCTCGCGGTAAAGCCATGGCCATGACCCTCTGGCATGAATTTAGCTGGGTCGCCGATGACTTTCGCAGCGAACGGAGCCCACACCGGTGCCCCATAAAGGGCCATAGACCAAACGACGCCTGCGTAGAACCTCCGGCAGGAGGCGTCTGGATCTCCTAAGTTGGGCAGGAGCCGCTTGAGGGCAGCCCATCAACCTATATTCTTGCGATAGACAAGCACGTTCATATAAACTATTTGTCAAAATACTGAAAAGTTCAAACAATAAATCGCTGCAGCGCTAGATTGCCATTATGTCGTCTAACAAAACTTTTAAAACTTACAGCGCTAAGACAGCTTATAGAGGATACTTTTTCGCGACCAAAAGGTCTAAAGCGCCATGCATTTCCTAGTACTTACGCGTTTCGTTCAACTTAGTGTGATGACATGTCATCTATATAGATTTTTATACCGCAGAAGTGACACAGTTTCTTGCCTACAATACTTCATTACAATAATATTCTATTTCAAAATGTAATTATAGTGTATGTAAAAACGAGATCTCAATAACAGTAAAACAAATAAATAAATCAGTAATCACTAATAAGACTACAAATTCAACTGAACCTAATTCAAATTTAATATTAACCTGCACGTAATATGGTACGTAAATTACCTAAGAGCTAACGAATGACAGCATGCTTAACAACAAAACTTACCGATGAAAACTGATACCTCATGATTTGCTGACATTTCGTCGTAATTTATTTAAAAAAAAAAAGACATTGTTATTAATTATACAAAAAAAGAAAGAGCGTTAAATAAAATATTTAAAAATTTCAAACAGTATAAAAGACCGTGCGAAGTCTATATTTGGTAAACTAGCTGTAGGTAAAAACCTAATTCAGCTTTTTGTGGGAGGGAACATCTGCATGTTTTAGTCTATGATTGTAAAATGGGGAAGAGTTTAAATAAAATAATATCTTCTCTAACGTACTATTACGATAGTAGAAGCTATTACATTGCTTGAACAACCAATGGTTTTACTTACTTGACTACAAAATTATTATACATGTCCAAGTTCACTTAAATTTGTATTTATAAGCGTCGCGCTGACACTGCATGAACGTCAAAACTGCACTAATGCCATCAATGTAAAAGTGTTCGGCCTGCAGGTCAATTAAGTGAAGTAAAGTGACTGTACGGCACGCCTCATCTAGTGCGTAGTACATATATATCAATGGGGCAGCCCCAGTCCGATTCAGTTTGGAAGCCAGACGTCGGAAGTGCTCCTCCAAATTCCACCGGCTGTCGAGGACGAGTCCCAGGTACTTCATCGTCGACCCGACGCCGATGTGAAAACCAAAATACACATGAAAGTTAAATGGCAGTTAAAAAAATAGAAAGCTTGAATATTTTTTTTTGTCCTTCGGTGGGCAATAAGCGGACTAATGAAGCTGTATCAATTAGAGAAAATACAACGAATTAATCACTCATTCATTTCTCCTCATATCAATCTCGCATTAACCTTTCTATCGATAATGTCGTGATTCATTCGAAAGAATGATAACATTACGTAATAATTCACAAGAAAACTTGTTATTTGTTGGTCTGAAGCCTTAGATACATTAGGGGACAAAATTGTCCCAACATTACGCGCAACGCTCAATCAACGTGACGTTGCAACTTTGCCCAGTGTTCCGCAACTTTTTCCCCAACATTTTATAGACGCGGGACTTGTTGTTAGACAATTTAACAGCATTGCGCATCGCGTTGGGGGACAATTTTTCCCCCGTAGATAGAGATATGTAGAGGTTTTAAGTTTTGCCACGTCATTTTTTTTATAGATTGTAGAAGAGAAAGGAAGAATTGAAATCCAGATGATTGACTTTTGTTCATTCGTTTGATATTTTATATGCCTCCGAATTCTAAGGTTTATCCACTCTGTTAGCTTGACTTCATCAATCAGGCCAATCTATAAGATAAATCTATCAGTAGTCAATCACAAATTCACAACATAGCTATAGTCAATTTCTAGTCTAGTAAACTGCACTTATGGAACATTGTCTCGTTTAGAACCTCACCAGCGCGGCAGTGTAACGCAAGCGTAGCGTTTACCCGGCGTATGATAAAACAACCCATCAAATCAATATGCCAGCTTTGATAAATGTCCAATTAAATAAACACGTCAAGGGCAAATAAAGGTTTGAAACTGGTTTGAGTTCGAATTAATTTATTTGTCAGAATAATTATGGTATATAAATCAATGGTCTCATCACAATTGTACCACGTAAGGGATGAAAAAAATCAGTATTTCCTATGTGACTTCTCTCAAAAGAAGCCCCGAGACAAACTCAGAAGCCTTTTTAAAGTTCAGACATTGACTTGGTTAGATCGATCAAACGAAGACCATGGTATCTAACTTGGTCCTTTGAGGTTTATCAAGCTTTTTACCAGCTTCAACGTACTTATTTTGTTTTCTAGAAGCACTACACGTATACAAGAATAAATCTGAAGCTCTGGAGCTGGTGCGAAGGTACAAGTCTGCAAGATTCAAGGCGTTCAGAAACCGACAGGATGCCGTGTCGTTTGCGCTGCGAGGAGCTGAGCCTACCGACACTACCGACGGGAATGATAGCTGTGAGTATTTTAATACTTTACTAGCTTTTTTTTATGAATGTGGACCATTGATATATTATAAGGGAAGACAAGTTACGCGCTAACATAGCAATCAGAAAACCTGGACTCGGAACTCACACATCTATGTTCAGTTTCATCACATTCGCAAACCTACAGTCACTGACAAATGCTTATACTGACTGGAAACGTCCACTCAAATCTGTATGGTTCTTTCTTCAAAAGACCATTTCAAACAAATCTGTACGGACATTAAAGGAAACTGAAAACTCAGGGGGTTTGTTTCGGTGTTTCTTCTCAGGGTAGTCAGCTAGCAAACACCGGCCTCATCTAGTATAAACTGACGAAAAAAAAGCGTGTAGGAGTGTTTTTGAAAACCTATTTGCAAAATAAATGTCATTTATCAATAATGTAAAATTGCGAATGTTCTTTACGCTCGAACATTTCGCACAAAGGCCATGTTCTGTAGTAGCACATAAGATAATTTTATTCCGAGAGTGTATTTTTATTCCGAGAGTCTATTCCCTTGCGATAATATTCTATTAACATGCAGGTGAAACCACTGGCAGAAGTAAGTTAATAATATTTGTGGGAAGTAAAATTAATACTGTAATTATTATATGTACATGCACTAGTCCACCATGCTGTTGTTTTTGCCCTTGTATTGGTTGAGGGCTATCGACATCACTTGACGTAGGTAATTAAAACACGATTACTAAAGCAAGCAACAGGTATACATACATACAGATGTAGCAACAGGTGTAGACAGGGGCGCCGACTCCGTGGGTGCTCGGGGGCTCGAGCATTTATGAGAAATAAACAGTGGGTGCTGAGCAAGACATTAGGTTGACAATCCAAAAGGATACATTGGATTGTCTACCTAATGCACCTAAACATTGGATTGTTAATTCAATGTATCCTATTTGGGTGTTCGTCGTTGAGGCAGCGCTGCGTTTTCTTAAAGAATAGCACCACAGTAATCAGTAAAGGTTTAGAGCCAAAACAAATGTAATTATATTTTTATCAAACGTAATTAGTAATTAAGTACGCAGTATGTAGGTAGGACAATTATTTATATGTCGGTCGATTAGTGTGCTCTCTTCTTACACTTCGCCATTTTTTCGAGTCATCAAATGAGCATGAGCACCCATGAGGTTTTCTAAAAGCCGGCGCCCCTGGGTATAGACAAGCGAGTCAAGAGGGTCATTGTTAATGATGCACTCGTCGAGTCGAGGCTTCAAAGTCTTTTGAGCATCGACGCCGAGTTGCTAGCCTGTCGATTTTCTACCGGTTGCATTACGGGGAGTGTGAGTGAGCCTTATTCCGCCAAACACGTTCCATCATCGGACCTCCCCCGGTACATGGTGGACACCCCACCTATATGCACCAAACCTATTGGGAACACATTCATTATAAGTACAGCTATGGAGTGGAATTCACTGCTAGAGTACAAAATCTAGGACCAATATTTAAGGAGGTCAAACTACAATATCAAAAAATAGATTCGAGTCAGTGATAGCGTGATAATATGAGGAAGTGAAGCAAAACAGAAGTGTCTTAAGATAAGAAGTTCAATGCTCTTTATAACACTTTGTTTTTATCGGATTCGTTAACAAAACAAAATTCTTTCAATGTTTGTTGTATTTTTGATCATTATATTTAAGACATTACATTTACAACTACTTTGAAATGAAATGGAAATCATCAAATAATTCTTCTCGCTCATGAGAGAGATATGTGAAAATGGCACCCGGGGCCCTGGGGCGAAGGCAAAGAATGGAACGGGGTAGGTTTTTAGTCAGTAAGAGTCTGACACTACTTCCCGCTCCACCCAAAGGCGGGATTTGTCATTGGATGATTTTACCTACCATAAAAAAAAGACTTTCACTGACTAAAACCCATCTGTGTTCCTTCACTTCCCATTTGAGTTAGGTTTAATGGCGTGATATATATTACATTTATTATTTGTTATTAATGGGCACATTTGTTTTTTAATTGTTATAAACTAGTGCTTGACTGCGATCCCACCTGATGGTAAGCAGTGATGCACTCATTGATTGTGAGGCGCACTAGTTGACTAATTCATAAATCCTTTTTTGGTGTTGTTGTTAAATTTTAGTTTGTTTCTGCACTGAATATTTTAGAATTTTGGAGATATCAGCAAAAGCGTAGGGGCCCTGGCTGGGGCAATGGGTTGTGCGAAAGAGAACACCGGGGCCTGGAACGAAGGCAAAGCAGGAACAGGACTGAGTTATTAACAATAAAAGTCTGACACGCTCTCGTGCTCCGCCCAAGAGCGCGAGATGTCATTGAATGATTTCCCACCTAACAAAAAATTGTACCTACTTGGCGCTTATGGGCCGCAGCTGAAAATCATCATCAGGTGGTGGCTTTGTGTTGCCATATTGCATGTTCAGCTAAGTTTGAAGTGGAATTCCCTGCCGGAGTCTGTGTTTCCTAATGGCTACAACCCGGGAATCTTTATTCAAGAGTGAATAAGTTTCTTCTAGGTAAGCGCGCTCCATCGTCGACCGTATCGTCGCTTTCCATCAGGTGAGATAGCGGTCAAGCGCGAACCTATCAATAATAATAAAAAAAAGCTTCTTTTGACATTAATTGTTGTACTTTTTTATTTTGTGTTTAATTTGGAGGTTCTGTTTTTATAATGCCAATAAACACAATTTTCTGGCAGCACTTTGTACCCATCTCTATCGGCCAATTCAGTAAATTTTGTTTACTCTAGCAAAACTGTTAGTGATGATGCTTAAACTGGCAAAGCAATCAGTCTTATCAAGCCAAATATACCATTATACTGGGGAAAGTGATTGCTTCTGTGCCAAATTCTTCTCACTTGCAAGTGTAAAGACCGCAGTCCGAAAATAAACTCTACGATCATAAAAATAATGACTAGTTTTCACTGTCGTGTCTCGAGATTTCTTGTTTCTACGAATGTTTGGATAGTTTTACACTGTGTTATTGATGTAAATTTCTTATGAGCTTGTTGTGGTTCTAAAATTAGATTCTATGAGTAGTTGTGGGGATACGTACGATGGTGGCGTGATAGTGGGCAGATTCATTCAAGGATATAACGTGTGTATGCGTAATAGTGTTGTATAACATGTGTATCTTCCATGAAATCACAAGTTTATCTAATACACGTGCTAAGTATTCCTGAATAGAGGTGGTCTGATATTCTTATCACGACTAATCCAACGAAAAAGTCGATCGAGTTGTTAATGAGTATATATACTTAGTACTAATAATATATTACTTTTTATATTATAGATAGGCTCGCATTTGGCCACTATCTCACGTGATAATGAACGATGATGTTGTCAACAACGGAGCTAGCTTATTCACTCTTGATTAAACCCCTAGGTTGTAGCTTGTAGCTATCAGGAAACACAGACTCTGGAAGAAGTGGACGTAGTAGTGAACCAAAGGCGAATTGGAACAAACGCGCAGATTGGGGTAGATTGACGTGCTGGCGTCTGTACATTGAAAAAAAAAAATTGTAAAACTTAAAAAATCTCAGGATTTTCAAAAGAAATCAGGCCTTTTATCCAGACTTTTGATTTTTTCATTTGATAACACTTCAACCTCTTATTGGTTGTAAAAACTAATTCTTATATCGATTTTTACGCGTCAAAAGATTTTTCATAGCATGTTAATTTATGGCATTAGGCTTCATCAGCGGACTTTCAACATCCGATACGCAACATTTGAATCTCAAATTAAGACGCTTAGTACGTCACTGGACCAAATGCAATTGCGCTCATTACGTATGAAACATTGGACTTAAGATTAACAGAACAAGAACCTGCCTATTTATGCTTAGAATATTTGACACGTTGCCAAATCAATGCTTTCAATCGTCACCGTAACCTCATTTTCTTAATTTCTCGATCGACAACGCTATTTTCGCGCGGGAAAACAAAACACTGAGATGTGTTTTTCTTTTTTATTTAGCTTCTGGCCACGCGTTATTGTTTATGCTTTTAGTAGTTTATAACCAACCAGTATCGAAGTTAATCGAATTTGATGTGATGCACATTTGAAAATAAATGGACGAAATTTTTGAGTTAAGTAGGTATGTTCAAGACAAGTGGAAAAACATAACTCTTCTTGTGGCGCAGTCAGGTAAAAGTAAACTAAATTCTGTTAAGGTGGTATTCTACCGTCACCTTTAAATATATACTCGTAGATAGAGGATATACCTACTTCATTCTACACCGAAATTGAAACACAAACCTTATAGATATTCCGCTGGAAAAAAGGAGTACTCCTGGACTCTGTAGGCACCGGCTTTTGGACGGCATGCAAACGCTGGCGCGCCGTCCGATAAAGACAATGGGTTGACAAAGCTTTGCATTCCACCAGTCACACAGATGGCTTTTAGTTATTAAAAATCTGACATTCTCTCACGCTCCACCCAAAGCGAGAGGATTTATTTGATGATTTCCCAACAGAAAAACCTAAACGGTATAGTTAATCATAATTAATAATTGTCAAAACGAACAAAGCGAGAAATACCTACCTAATAGTCGTATCGGCCTACATCTTGACTGACTGTCAAATTGAGTTCAAACACATTATGGACTCGATAAGACTGAGTCATCTTCACTGTAGTTCTTATTATAGTCGGGCTAGTATCTATATTAGTCTAGGTTAGGTACGTACTCCGCCAGACGTAGCTAGCGTTGAGATCGGAATGTGTGACAATCGGTATTCAATGTTTGTTGTATCATTAGAATCCAGGTTTTTAACAATAAGGCATTGTGCACGCAGAATGTACCTACAACTGACCTTTAGGTAATGGTATTTGTATAATGATCTTACACAATCTGTGTGGTAATTAACTACCATCAACGATTGCTTCACTACTTACCATAAAGTGGGATCGCAGTCAAGCTCTAGCTTATACCATTAAAAATAGTGCTAAACATGTAACTGGAATAATGCGCCTTATACACTGCGGACTTCGAGCAGTGGGTAGCTCGCCGTCCCGCCGTCTGGTAACTGACGGGACCGAGCCCAGTCGTCAGCAGTGCGTAGTGATCCACGCGCTCCTCAAAAAGATGTCAGCAAACCGTAGGGGCCCAGCAGGACCGATGCCCGCTAGCAAAGACCGTGGGGAATCTCTAAAAAGGAAAGCCGTAGTCCTAGCACGCAAAGAGCAACTGAAGGACACAGGTGTGGTTTTAGTCAGTAAAATTCTGACACGCCCTCGCGCTCCACCCAGAGCGTGTTGTCATTGTATTTCCACCCTTAAAAAAAGGTATAAAATATCAATATAGATTAATCAGTGTATAACATTCGCACCTCTGGGAAGCAGGTATCCTTGTGAGATGGATTCGACTAGACTAAATCTATAACTTTGGCTCAGTTCAACTTAGTGGATAATACAATATTTCTTTGATCAATGCTTCAAGGCCTAAATCCAATTACTGGTTTTAGTTTGTTTTGTAAAAAAATTATTATATACCATCATTTAGATTGCTGTCCAAACAATATCTTTTGTTTTCGAGGTCACACGGCATTCTGTCTTTAATCACAATAATTATGTACAAAGGCGCCATTACTTTCGCTTTCAGTAAAATTACAGGCCACCCACATATTGGTGGATCGAAAGCCGCTAGCCGTCGCGTTTAGGTCAATGTTCTCATTACAAATCTACGTGGCAATACCTGACGGCGCGGCGGTGTAAGCTAATCGAAATACTACACACCACAATCCTTAAACAGTACTCCTTTTTTTCTTTTTTGAGGTAGGAAATCATCATCGCCACGAAACAATGTCAACAATCTTAATTAATATATAATTAATATGTGTCTTCCGTCCCTTAATGTTATAGCCATCCTCATTTGTATATGATACTTTTTTTCGACATTTTCCTCATTCCTCCACATGAAATGCTTTGCCCATACCCCAACTTTTCAGGCACAGTCATGGAGTGTTGTGATGACCCCATGGTTAAGACACCCGCCTCAAAAGCATGTAGTTGCGGGCTCGAAACTAGGCCACCCTCCAACCACCCATGGCCCCACCAACATCATGTCATAAATGGGCCGAATCGGAAGGAGACGGCTGCGGACATAGCCTACCCATATAAATATGGGCTCGCTATCACCGCAGCCGCTTCTGGATTCCTTTACGAATTTTCTCGTTCTGTCCCTTTGATGCTCTTCTTCCCATTCTGGAGCGGCATGCTAGCTGACACCCCTTGGGTCTTGGGTTAAAGTTTTTTTGTCCGTTGAGGCCGGTGTTTCCGAGCTGACTACCCAGAGAAGAAACACCGAAACAACTCAGGGAATATGCTCACGAACCTCAATCTTGAATTTTAATCAGTTTGTAGCCATCCTGACCTCTTTACTTTAAAAATTAAAAACTAGACTTTAAAGATTACACAAGAAAATATATTACTTAACTGCTTAAAAAGGTGGACAGAGTGGGAGTAGTAGTACTTCTCACTGTGGTGCTATTCTCTAAGAAAACGCAGCGCTGCCGCAACGACGAACATTCAAATAGGATACATTGAATTAACAATCCAATTTGTAGGTACATTAGGTTGACAACCCAATGTATCCTATTTGGGTGTTCGTCGAGGCAGCGCTGCGTTTTCTTAGAGAATAGCACCACTGGTCAAAGAAAGAATATCGTAATTTCAGTTCAGTTGACTACTGCCTACTCGCTTGTAACAAAACTCAATTAAGACTTTTTCGGTCTAGGTAAGCTAATAATGCGGCCAACGGTCTCATAACCGCATTATCACGCAAACACCTAATTAACTGAATTTAATGGAAGGTAATTGCTGAAATATTTCCACGTTTTTAGGGTTCCTACCTCAAAAGGAAAAAAACAGAACCCTTTGTCCGTCTGTCTGTCTGTCGGTTAAGACCCTTTGTCTTGGGAACGTGTGGAGGTATCGAGTTGAAATTTAAACCATATACTCAAGTCTGCGGTCTCTTGAACCTGTAAAAATATAAATTTTTTGTTAACGAATAAAGAAGTTACGGCCTTATCGGCTTATGTCGAAAAAAACGTATATTTCGATACTCTCAAAGGAATCAAAATTCATAGGGTATTTCCCGTTGATCTAGAATCCTGAAATTTGGCATGAAGCAAGGTCTTTATAGTAGATATAGGAATAAATCTGAAAGCAGTAAAGTTGTTACGGCACAATTTTTTTTTTTTCGTTTGTGAATATTCTTCAAGACTCTATTTGGGAATTGTACTATTTGTATAGATAGGTAAGTTTGTAAGGAACCCTTTAGTGCGCAAGTCCGACTCGCACTTGCCCAGTTTTTTCGTTGGACAAAGGTTTTTCTAGGAATATTATATTATTATAGCTAGCCCATATTGCCCCACTGCTGGACAAATGCCTCTCTCCATTCTTTCCAACGATCATGGTTCCTCGCTTTCTCATTCCAATTCTTAAGGAAGACATCAAGTTCGTCCCGCCATCTCCTTCGTGGTCTACCGCGCCCAATCCTGTATTTTACGGACCCACAGCTCATGTGGTAGCCATGTCCTGCCCAGTCCCATTTAAATTGCGCAGCCACATTTGCGTTTTGGAGCGCAGCACCTCTTTTTCTATCTCGAATTTGCTCATCCAACCTAGCTTAAAATGATGGAGTATCAGTTTATTTCGGAGGATTTTCGCCATGTGAATTACTAAGTAAATATAGGTTTTTAGTAAACTTACGTCAATAAGTAAAACCGAAAGGTTAAGATAGTTTTATTTATTCTTTTTAGGTACTCCCAGTACTCCCGCTCCCAGTATCCAATGACTCCCGCTCTGGGGTGGAGCGGGAGGGCGTGAGGCTAAGTCCCTTCTTTGTCTTGCGTCCCAAACCCCGGGGTTCCCTTTCGGACAACTCTGGGAAGCTAGTTGAATCATTTTTTCATGATTTTTTTCTTATTTCAATGGTCTTGTAGCATCTTTATGAAGCGAGCGAAAGACGTTCTGCATTCACGTTAATGTTAATGTTTGCGTTCTGTTAATGTACTTTTTTATTTCAGCGGTAATGGGAGAGAAACCCTACCCATTTAAAGCGCCATCGCCACAAGACATGGTGGCGCTGAGGAAAGCGATAGAAGCAGGTCTCTCCTGTACAGTGCGGGATCGAGTGTGGGACAACCCGAGGTTCCTGGTCAGCAGCGGGAACACACCCTCTATCATGCAGGTAGATTTACAATCTATTTCGAAACCATTTCGCATAATACGCCGTTTTACAATCAGGCGCGCCGGATTGTAAAACGTCGTTCTAATGTGCATATCTCATGTTCAGCAAGATTTCAATTGGGCTGAAATAAAACACGCCGTATTGTCAAAGCGGCTTAGAAACGTGCAGTCCATATACAAGTAATAATTTAGCCCTCATCACGGTTCCAGACGCGAAAAAAACACAACAAGAAAATATTATTTTATTTTTTTAACACGGAAATAAATGCGACTCACCTTATCTGAGCTAAAACAATGAATTGTTACAATTTTGCATTTTCCTCGAGCGTTGTTTTTATTACTAATTAGCATTATTCACTAAGAAATAAATATGCAACATTGGTATTATTTTTTAATGGATTTGTTATATACGTTTGAAAAACCAGGATAACCTGTTTATGATAGTGGAGATAGAGTGGGTCGTGATAGTGGTGTTTGTTTGTTGATCTGTGCAATAAAACCGCCCATTGTACACTTAGTTTTTGTAATGGTTTATCCTGTCCATACTATGAGGTGTACAATAAGGTATATAATAAATAAATAAACACTTGCTGCCCCCCGCGGTTTCATCCACATCTTTAGTTACTGCTCCGCTCCTATTGGTCGTAGCGTGATGTTATATAGCCTATAACCTCCTCGATAAATAGGCTATCTTCCAATACACAACTAATTATTTAATTCGAACCAATAGCCTCTGAGATTAGCGAGCTTAATCAAATAAACGAAATCTTTAGCTTTGTAATATTATTATAATTTTCCTTTTCTCCTTTTCATGAGTTTATTAGAGATCTTTGACGTATCAAGCCAAATCGATTGTTAAACCGATCAATCAAAACATACCTATATTTCACTAGGTACTTATTTCATCGAAGTTCACTAGCGACCCGCCCCAGCTTCGCAGGGGTGCATTGGTGATATATTATGTATGTATTATACATAAAAACCTTCATCTTGAATCACTCTATCTATTAAAAAAGATCGCATCAAAATCCAATGCGTAGTTTTAAAGATCTAAGCATATATAGGGACAGACAGCGAGAAGTGACTTTGTTTTATACTATGTTTTCATTGAGAGGCAATTTTGAATTGTCAAAAAAGTAAAACTAAATTGCACGTTTCAAAATATCAATATCTATGGAAAAGAACGGAAACGAGAAATAATGCGATCATTACGTTCATTACCAATCAAATCACACTATCGCACTAATATTATAAAGGCGAAGTTTGTGACTGTGTGTATGTATATGTGTTTGTTACTTCTACACGCTCAAACGGCTAAATGGATTTCGATGAAACTTCTTACACGGATAGACCATGTCCTAAAATAGTTCATTGGATATAATTTTCTAAAATCACGCGTTCGAAGCCGCTCTAGCTAGTTCTTACATTGCTTTGTTTGCGAATAAACGAACAAATTAAACATTGAAATGAGTCGCGACGTGGTTTGAACGTTCAATGACAAAATTAGCATTCAATTGATCAGACACAGTTACCTGATATGGCGTTAATGACACACACACTAGTATACATCGTACATTTGTGATTGATAAATTAGCTTATGTGGCTTGTACCGTGTACTAGCTTTTTTAGACGATGTCGGAAAATTAAATAAATTACTTCGCTTCCCAACTGGTTTTTTTTTGGTACACGGCTAGGATACACTGATTTATTACAAAATTCCGTTTCTTACCTACCTTCCGGCTTCATCATCAGATCAGTTATATGTATCCCCTCCCCTTCTTTCTTTAGTCGGTCACCGACTACATGTATAAACAAAGCAATTTTACTTGTTACGACAGTTCTGCTATGTTTTTTTGAAGAGTTCCGTTCTGTATCTTCGAAGTTCAGCATCCGATGAAAACAATATTGCTATGGGATCAACTCGGGAGAATAATCTTTTTATCAAAACAAAAATTTTCAAAATCAGTTCACAATTGACCGAGATTTCGGTGAACATACATATAAAAACGACAGCTCTGCCATAATTTTTTGAAGTTTTGTTATATATCTTAGAAGTTCATTATAAGATCAAAAAAGTATTTTAATGGGACCAATTTGGAAGTATAATCTTTCAATCAAAACAAAATTTTTCGAAATTGGTCCACAATTGACCGAGATATCGGTGACATAAAAAAAAATACAGCCGAACATAGAACCTCCTACTTTTCGAAGTCGGTTAAAAATGTCTCCGAGTAAGTGCCGTCCTACAGCTTTGAGTAGGTCTATAGCGTTGGCGCTTGAAGTGTCCCACCTGTACTTAAAAATTCCCGCAGCCATATATGATTATGACATTGTAAATTGCAGGAAGGCTCGCGTTACAACGCTCTACACATAGCGGCGAAAGCAAGCAACGCGGAGATCTGCAACTTAATATTGACGACGGTGGGCAACCCGATGTTTGTGCAGACCTTATACGGGATGGACGCTGACCCCGAATCTTGTAAGGTAAGGTATTTTTTGATGGTAGGAGGTGATCTGTGAAAGTACAGGTCTGATTGCTAATTTTTGTTAAGTGGTAGAAAGCTGCTTTATTCCTGAGTGACATAGGCTATATTTTAAGTACTCGGGTGAAGCCGCGGGCAAAACCTTATAAATTTATACATACGAGTGTTCTTCAAGAAGAAGACGCAGCGTTGGAAGGCCTCCCACGAGGTGGACCGACGCCCTGGGGGAGGATCGCCGAGTAAAATGTGCCTTTTTAATAAAAAATTGTACGTTTAAGCAAGTTGACCTTGTTTTTAAGCTAAATAGTTACGATGATAGGTTTAATTTTAATGAGTATGGGTGTGTAAATACATACATGTCTTTACCACAAATATAATTTTTGTTGCAAAAAAACTTTCCAAAATTTGAAATTAGCTAGCTACCCTGACCATTCAATTTAGGCACGATAGCTAACTACAGTGAGAGTTAGGGCTCTAACATGAACAGTCAGAATTAAGAGGATTATGGGATAATAATTTCACTAAGTTCAGTAAAGTTGAATGTCCGATTTTAGCAAGTACCATTTCGTTGTCTTAATAATGCCTCCATACACTAAACATATCTTGAGTTCAGCGCCTTCTCTCTGTGTCCAGCATTTTTTGAGTAAAAATACGTGTCAACTGTCACGCAATCTGTACCTGACTGACGGTTTGCTCGGCCCGCGTCGGCCCTCTCGCTCACCGCAAACTCAATTCGGTCCAAATAATGCGTGTGAGTAGGCAGACAACTCATTTTGCGTCGCCGTGTGAATCAAATAGGACTTTTTTATGAAACCGAATGCAGCAGAATTTCTGCGACCGAAATTCTGCGACTCTCGACTCGCAAAATTACGCTCGTTTGGTGGAATATATTATATAATATTCACCAAATATTTGTATTATTTTATTACTAGTCAAAACTAAGTTAGTTCTGTATCCACAGGAGTTCGCAAATATACTAGTAGACCGCTACCTGAACACCCCCGACAAGGCGATCAACGAGACGCCGCTGCACTTCGCCGCCAAGTTCGGCGCCGAGCACGTGGTCGACGTGCTGACGTCCTTCCCGCAGTGCAACCGCAGCGCCGTCAACAAGTACGGCGAACAAGCTAAAGATGTAAGTAAACATGGACTTATTGTTTTTTTTTTTTTTTTTGCTAATGATTTTGGCTTGGATACTAAGTCCTTTAAGCCATGTCTTCGTGTAAAAACTTTGGTTTACCATTAGAATATGGATATACACATTCTAATGTTTTTTGTTTTGTAGTGTTTGGCAGCAAATGTATCAAGTAAACCTTCTCGGTAAACTTCGCTGAGGTAGGGAATCAATACTACAATAAAATTATCAGCTCCATTTTACCGAGATTGCGCCTGTTTCAATGATTCCACATATTATCCAGTTGCGCAGACACTTGAGATACAAAACTACACCAATTTTACATCACAATATCCACTAGGAATCAATTTGCGAATAATTAAAACAGCCACTGAACTTCACTTAAAGAAATCCCGCCAAAAACTCAACATGGACTTATGGACTAAGCGTCCGTTAGGGCTGAGCTGCATCTGTCAGCAAAGAATCGCACGCGAATTCGCATGCAGAACCGACGAGGCAGGCGTTCGGCAATCCGCTCTGTGGCGAAACTCTTATTCGTTTGTCAATTGAATACGGTCCGCATTTGCGTGTATCGTCACGAACCTTCGCGTTTTAAAATGTTAGGTGCAGAAGTAACCGGGCCATTATCGGCCATCGTGGCGAATTTATGTGCTGAGTGTTTGTCTGAGGTTATAGTCGCACGAGATTTGCCGTCACGGGACGCGGGCAGATGTGAAACATCAGTGTATAATGCGCGCGCGCACACACAAGCAAGTTGAGCGGTGGCGTGTTGAAGGAGTCGGTTATACTGCTAGTGTTTATCTATATTTTCGTTCCATTTTAATTAATAAGATATTAATAATGTCGTGAAACTTCTCTCTTATCAAAATTAACTAATTAAAATATAGATAGATGGACTTACTAACACATCACCAAAGGACTACGGCTTCTAGAAACCAATTGACAGATATTTCTTTTTAATATTACTACCTATTGTGAGTTCAGCGAGTTTTACAGAAATCAATCATTGATGAAACAAATGATAATTTTCCACAGATAATCTGCAAGCGAGCTACAAACTGCGAGGCGGGCGTGGCGCACCGCATCGCGTGCATGCTACAAGAGCGTTACTACGTGCCCGTACTGCACACCGAGGACGGCAGCGGCGTGCCCACCATAGGGCGAGCCTTCACGCCGGCCGTGCCGCCGGTGCGTATCTAACTCTAAACTGTAATGTAATCTGCAAGCGAGCTACAAACTGCGAGAAAAACATTTTTTATATTTCGATTTTAGGATGTTTTGTTAGTTTAATAATATTTCTATGAATGGCAATACTAGATATTACTAGGTAATACTAGGTTTTAATTTAAAGTGGTGTCGTCACGCCACGTTGTGTTTAGTTTATAGTAGGTTGTAATAAACATACTTTTTGCCCCCACAGGAAATAAACGTTGACCCCCTAAGTCCTCGCTACGAGATCCGCGCGTACGCGGGCCCCATGGAGGCGTGCGCGGCCGAGCAGTTCCGGCGGCGCTGGAAGACGCCCCCGCGCGCGTCCTTGCCGCCGCGCGCCGGCGCGCCCGCCGCGCCCGTGGCGCCGCGCGTGCCGCTCTCGCACTACACCAAGGACGCGCCCGCGCCGCCCGCCAGTCCTAAACCTCAGGCTTTCAGGCTGAAGGAGATCACTAAAGGACTTGAGACTGTTGGAAGGTTACTATGGAGTACTTATTATAATTGGCAGTCCTTCCATATAACTTTTTATCCAAATCGGTTCAATATTAAGTAATAAGGAAAACTGTAAAAACAGTTTCCCCTTCCACCAGAATTGTACGGTTTTGGTGGTTACTTTTAACAGAATAAAGATGCACACTGAAAAGTGACGTCATCGCCATTATGTTACTTGCGTACAAAAGAAATAGCAAGATATTCCCACTACTCTAATATTTGAAATACAAATTATTGCCTCATTTAACAATCAAATTCAAATATTGATTGTTAAATGAGGCATTAATTTGTACAGAAATAAACACAAAGTATCCAATTGTAATATAGTTAAACAAAATTTTCGCTTTTTTTTTTACAGAAACCTAGCGGAAGAAATGAAAGTAGGTTGGAAGGAGTACTGGCCGTTCTTAGACACGTTCACAAACCTTCGTACGCCCGAAGGTCTAACATTATTAGAAAATTATTTGAAAAACAAATACGAAAGCGCGTGTTCGTTCGCCTACAGCGATAGCTGCGCACAATCACACATCCCCGACGAGCTTTCACTGTCAAGAATAAGCCTCTCCGTGTCGCAGCAAAGCCCTACTAAAGACACGACGTTAAGTCCCATTTCAGAACTCTGCGTCGCCTTGAAATCGTGCAAAATATCTAATGAAAGGCCTCCTCATTGGCGGAAAACGGACCCTTTAAGACAGAGGCTTTGCAGACAACCTGGAGCTAAAATAGTGAACGGGGATGCGCCGATAGTGAACCACACAGTCAGCCAATTGCTCTGTATAGAGCGTACCTGCCAAGTCTTTGCAAAGAGAATAGCGGACGCTCTGACATTCAGTCTTACTGCAGAACCAGAGGTAGCCGGAGACTCGCTAAAATCCGAATCGAAGCACCTACAACACACTATATACACATACATGGATGACGAAAGATTTCAGAACATAAACTTTGCTTTAATACACTCGAGATTAGCGCAACTTGTTGTCTACAAGTTGAAACAGCAAACTAACGATTTGGATGACGTTAATCATTTTCTGGAGTTCTTAGTAAAACTCCGTTGTCCAAACGATGATATTTTCAGTTCGGATGATGAGAGAAAACCTACTTATAATTGTGGAAATAATAGATTAGCTAGAACAAAAATGACACAAGTAATTGACTGCCATGTCAGGTGCTTAGCTAGTTTCATTTGCGAAGAATTGACTGAAGGTGAACAACTTAAAGCCCCGGCTATGTCCGAGGTGGAATGTACGGAGCTATGGCAGAAAGCGTCTAAATGTAGATGCGATTGGAAAATAGAAGTGTTCGAAAGAAACAGTAAAAAGAATGCGTCATTTAGGAAAAATAGATCTATCTTGTCGACTAGTCCGAAGAGTGAGAGCTTTATCAGAAGACTGACGTTTGATCATGACATTGGTGAGTAATAATAATAAATGATTTATTATCAGGCATCTTGGCCCATAGACAGGCCTTACAGACTAACATATACAAGGTGTAGTTTTGAATATGCAAAAAAATTCAGGAGGCAATCATGGTAGTGATTCCCGACCCAAATCAATGATGAAATGTTTAGTTATATTTTTTATTTTGTTCTTATTTACAGATATCGGTAAAAGCGTTTCGTAAAGTAAGAGCCTCGTACAGGCTTTCGTAATCACGCACACGGTGAGGCACGATTAATCGCAATGGGTGATTGCTTTTTTTTAAACAGGTTTTTTAAGAGAGTTATTCGGATAAACATTTTAAATTAAAAAAAAAAAAACATAAGTATTATTGATGATTGACCAAGTATCGCATTTTTACAAGCTTTTATTTAGTTTCACCTGTCCCGATGTTTTTCTGTTGTCAAATCTTGTAAATTAAGCTCGATCCACTTCCCAGTTACCAATTGAGCTGCAATTTTGCATGCTTGTGTAAATTTGATGACAATGCAAAATTATTATGACCTGGAGTTGACCTTATGGTAAAACCGGAAGGTTGCCATAGGAACTCGGTAATCAAACGAACAAAAAAATCGAGTTTGGGCTCGTGTGATTCGTTTTGACGAGTATTTTGGTGCTAGATAATAACCAGGGTCTGATGATGGAACTGGTAGATGGCCATGGAAACTCAGTAATAAGCGCAATAATATAACCCTATCGTGTTTGAACTTTTTGGAATGATCTTGATGAGTGTGCAGGAGGTGATCATTCGTCGTGTTACGTATTGAAAGACTTGATGTTGAAGATATACGTTGATTTAATTAAGTTTTACAATAGTAATTTCGGTATATTACTTACTCCATCGTCGGTAGTTTTTGGATTCATTATTTGAAAACTAACTAACCCGTTAGTTTTCATTCGGGCGCGCGCGCGGTTGCGAATTCCGCGGCGCCGTCGCCCGCGACGCTGGCGCCTCAAGTGTCCACTAGGCGGCACTAGTTGTTTCTAAACAATGAGTATTCATTATATAGATATATACCGTGCTATAAACGCTTGAAATTTTTTTTTTTCATAGAAAACTTGTTATTAACGAGTTTTATAATAACCTGAAATTTTGTATAGTTTCAAAACTTCGCCTTGTATAAAGTAAATACATAAATGTAACTTGTTGTTAATCTGTCCTAGCTCAGAGGACACCGGTGTCCTCTCACATCCACGCCACTATAGGCCTTAATTCCGATGTTTAGAGTCTACTTTTGTATGAACAAGTTGGGTAGTTGTGGATCGAAGTGTTAAGAGATGGCGATATCAATCATGTATAGGTCCGTCTCTTTTGCACTGGAATCACGCTAATATTAAAACTTCATAATACGGTATCTGGCTATATTAATAAATCTGACGTTCTTCAGTCAGTAAATTAGATAAATAATTACAATATCGTTGGCAGGTGATGGCAAACTGCAACACAGTGAAGCAGAGAGGCCGCTCAACGCGAACTCTCCGGGCGGAGACAGCGGCGCGGCCTTGTATACTGTGGACACGGCAAAGTGCACCGTTGTGCACGCTGAGGTAATGCAACAAAGAAACTAACTTTATTTGACCCAGTGAACACACTATGCTCTTATATTTATTTATACACCGTCAAATTTTGTTCGTTTTAATCCCGCGGAGGGTCGATTCGGTACATGAAACACTATCGATTTGTAAAGATAAAAATGAAAAATAAAGTACTTTTTTTTCAAACTCGAATTAATTCACGCATGTACGAAATTAATTTCTTTAAGTAAAGTCAGCTGAGCGAGGCCAATGAACTGTAGGTAGTTAGTACGCAACGACCGGCATCTACCTACAAGATCATTTGCTCGTTTACTTAAAGAAATTAATTTCGTACATGCGTATATTAATTCGAGTTTTTAGAAAAAAAGAATTTTATTTTTTAATATATATCAGGCAGCCTGTAGACCTTCTATAGAATATAAGATCGCCGTTGACTCGCGTTTTAGAAACGCGAGTCGACGGCGATCTTTTACAAAACATGGTGTGCACAGGCCCTTAAGTAACTTATAAAACCAAAGCAGAAAAAAGAAGAGAGAAAATATAAAAAGAATGCAATTATACTTCAGCTGCTTTTGGTGTGTAGGGTGTGCACATATGATAGTGTGTGTGTGTGTGTGGTGCAGTCTTTAATTTTTTTTTATCTTAATTTATCATTAGGCGTCAATCATCATTTCCATCAATCATGAATGATTTTTGAATGACGGTAATTTACGATACAAAAGGGTATGTTATCTCTTTCTACTAGTGTGTCCATAAACATAGTACTACGGGACAATTCTGTTCTAAAGAAGTTCAAGGTGTTATTATAGTACGCGGCGAATAAGTTAAACCATTTGCTATGGTAACTCATAGCGCCCCACTTCAATTGACACTCGAATATCGGTTATAATTTTAGTCACACTAGTTCGCGATAAGTCCCCTCTTTTTATGGGTAACATGAAAGTGAAACCCAGGAATGGGTTTTTAGTCAGTAAAAGTCAGACACTATCCCCCGCTCCGCCCAAGGGCGGGAGATGTCATTGTCAACAAATCGTAGGGGCCCAGCAGGATCGGAACTGCGGGGACCTGCTAGTAAATAATTAAACCAGAACTTATTATTATTTTCAATAAATTAATTAATATCTCTTGACTTCTCCGTAAATTAAACTTTACTATACTATTTTTCATGTTTAGCAGACAGAAGTTAGGTAGTGGTACTTCGCCGTCGTTAAGTCGAAATCTACATCATCAATTGATATTAAAATGCTGCGATGACAAAAATAATAACGATTTACTTGAATAGTAATTTTATGGCTATCCTAGTGAAAAACAGGAGTAAGAAAGGGACGCACCACCTCGTTCCCGTTGTCTTGCTGGGATTATTTTTCCCTTTTGCTTGTTTAAAGTACACTTTAGAGTTTGTAATACTGCTTTGTAATCAATCCAGTTTGTCCGTAGGATAGTATAAGATCCTTGGTCATGATTGTTGGAAATGATTGACGCCTGCATGACCGTGTAATGGACGCCTTACCAATAAATATGTTTTCTGTTTCTTCGTATGTCAGGGTTTTTAACCAGACAGTTGTAGTTTTTTTCTTTAAATTTGAATAGTGGCATGGGATATTTATATTTAGTTTCTGGTTCAATTTATTATATACACCGTTAAATTTTGATCATTTTAATTCCGTGGAGGATCGATCCGGTACATGAAACACTATCGATTTGTAAAGATAAAAATGAAAAATAAAGCACTTTTTTTTCAAACTCAAATTAATTCACGCATGTACGAAATTAATTTCTTTAAGTAAACGAGTCATCGACCTTGTAGGTCATTGGACTCGCCCAGCTGAAGTTTACTTAGTTTAATTCGAGTTTAAAAAAAAGTCCTTAATTTTTTAATTTTATCGTTACAAATCAATAGTGTTTCATGTACCGAATCGACCCTCCACGGGATTAAAACAATCAACTTAACATATGTATGTAGGTGGATTGTGTAACATATTGACGTATAGCAAATACTGTTCGAACTCTCGAGGAATGAGCCACTATATCACTATGTCTTCAGGTTTCAGTAGCTGGATAAAAAAATAAACATCTATGCGGGGTAAAGGTTAAACGTTTGAGCCTATAGGACACGTTACACATACAAACAAACAAACTTTTGCCTTTATGATATTGTGTGACACAAAAAAACCGTACATTATAATAAAAATATGCTTCTCTTCGCTTAACAGATATCTGACGACGAGTCCGTGGCATCTTGCAATAATTCTGACGACGAGGAGTTTCTGACAGCGTCAGAGCATTCGGAGCGGGAAGACGATGATATGACTGAAGCCAGCGACAAGGCTAAAGCCGAACCTTTTATATACGGGTAAGTGGTATATGAGGATGAAACTGACAAGTAATATTAAGTAAATAAATGAAAATCGAACTACAGAAAAACTTGATACTTAAAATATTAGGTGTTTGACATCCAGCACTGGTTTTTAGTGTGCACCCCAGTGATGGACATGGACGAAGGTAGGTAGGTAGGTCGCTTCCTATTGTATGTGTTTGCAACTGGGTACTCCGTCTCGTTTAGCTCTTCAATCCCCACAGGTTACAGAGATGACGAGATGAATTATTTGGTCGTGGATGTGTGACCCTGGCGGAATAAACGCTAGAATATTTGTCAGATATATCCAACGTAGGCAGTTAATGTTTTTATTTATTAAAACTTCATGCAACACAAAATTACAAAGGCGGACTTAATGCCTTAGGCATTCTCTACCAGTCAACCAAGGGTGGTGATGAGAAAGCGTGGCAGGTGCATAAAAAATAATAATGAGAAAATATTCCTATATATATATACATATATATATACATATATATATTGTATTGTATTTTTTTTTTTTTTTTTTTTATTTATTTATTTATTCAGCATTAATACAAGTCGTTAAATTACAGATGATGCAAATCATAAACTCATTAGAGTTTTACCGTGCATCATAATCATCGACACACAATTTTGACTAAACCAAAACACAGCAAAAAATAACAAAATATTATTATCCATACATTCTACTAGATCAGTAACATATCTCCGAAGAGGGTATTAATAAATACAACATTGACGAGTGAACGGTATGGGCGTAACATCAGTGACCGAGCTAGCCGCGTATCATTCACACAGTAGATCTATTTAGAGTGATACAGGTTGTTCCTTTATTTCAAAACATCTATCTGTGTGTCCCTCATCGCATAATCGATTTATGGGCACAAATACATAAGATTTTTTTTTTTTTTTTTTGTTTTAGTTTCCGGTTTATTTTAGATATTCAGATTTTTAAGAAGTGTTGTTTTAACTTTTGTTTTATGTTTTTATGTGTAATTACATTTATTAATGTTTTTGGTAGACTATTTATGAGGTAGGGTATCATATATTTTAGTGTTCTTTTGCCATGTAAGTTGTTATACTTAGGAAGCAAAAGCCTTGCGTTGATTATACTACGGGTATTTATTTGGCTATTACTTAAGGTTCTTGATATTTTAAAATTTTCATTAAAGAATTCCTCATTCAGAAGTGTTAATTTAACTTTTTCATGGATGGGTATAATTTTACAGACTTCAAACAGCTTATGGTAATCATTTCTCAATTTAATTTTAATGTTGTACGGAACGATAGTTTTTAATATACGTAGTTGTAGTGTGTATATTTTGTCAAGGTGGGTCTTATATGTCCTTCCATAGCTCGACAGTCCATACGATATTATTGACTCGGCCAGAGATTTATACAACATTAATAGTATTTTATATGGTATTTTGTATTTAATTAGAGAAAATTTGGCTAGGATACATCTCAATTTATCGCAGACCCCATCGGTATGTTCTTTCCAACTGAGCCGGCTATCAATAGTTAAACCCAGGTACGTTTGCTTATCCACTAGTTCTATTGAGCCGCAGTTGCAAGGTTTGGGAACTTTTTTATAGCAGTTAGCATGCATACACTCATGCGAGTGGGCTACTAATTTAGGCAAGGTTGTACTTCTATTTTGACTGGAACTGATGTATATTAATTTTGTCTTCCCAGCATTTAACACGAGACCCGCGTCATGTGACCACTTGGTGAGTCGATCAAAATCGCTTTGTAGCTGTTGTTGAGCATCTTCAACACTTTTGCCAGCAGCCACAAGGCAGGTATCGTCAGCGAATTGATAAATCTCACACTGTTTTATCACATTGACGAGGCTATTCACATATGCAAGGTAGTGCAGGGGACCGAGGACCGAGCCTTGTGCCGTACCTTCCGTCACCCTAACTGAGTCACTCAATGCATCATTGACTTTGACCATGTATTTTCTCTCGTTTAGATAATCTTTACACCAGTCCAGTAATTTACCCCTAATGCCGCTGTCATGAAGAAACTCAATTAGTCTGTCATGTCTGAGAGTATCGAATGCCTTACTATAATCAATAAACACCACTAACACGTGATGTTTTTCATCTAAGTGTTTATGAATACTATCTGTGAACTTTGATAGCAATTGCGTTGTATTCTTTTTTGGTTGAAAACCATATTGTTTATGCGTTATTATCTTATTTTTACTATAGAATTCGTGTATTTGTGTGCATATATATTTTTCAATAATTTTATCAATGGTAGGCAATAAAGTAATTGGTCGATAATTATTGTAGTCCGTCTTTGTTCCCTTCTTGTAGATCGGTCTGACGATCCCTGTTTTTAGCAATTTTGGATATTTACTTTTTTGTATACTTAGATTTATTAGATTAGAAATCACCGACGTGATTGCATCACAAATCCTTTTTAATTTCGGGCTGGTATCCGCAACTCCACGACTAAAGCGCGTATTTTATATATATATATACATATATATTCGTGCCGGTAGCTGTGGAAACTCTGGGCAGTTGGAGTACGGAGGCAAAGTGTTTTATAAGGGATTTGGGCCGTAGGCTCGAAGAGGCAACGGGTGACTCCCGGTCTAGGTTGTTCTTGGTGCAAAGGTTGGCTATCGCTATTCAGCGAGGTAATGCGGCGAGTGTTATGGGAATTTTTGCACCAAGAACGATCAGGGGCGGATTATTCATTGACGTTTGACATTTTATTTAATTTGTCTATTTGTAAATTGATAATTTTTAATTTGAAAATTGTTTATATTTATATTATTGACTTTTATAATAAAGAAATTTATATATATATATACATATATATATATATATATATAAATTCTATATAAAGTAAAAGAAAGGAGGTACTGAGACGACTTCACTATTCACTATATGTGCAGAAAATAATTCCGCAACATCAGCTTTAATGCATACAGACTGGTTCCCATACTGATGTTAAGGGGAAGTGCATTCCACAGAAGTATGCATATGAAAGGAAGATTGACAATATCAGAAATATGAGAAGGACAGAGCAGTAGAAGATTGTTAGAAGAACGCAGATATACTAACTTTTGCCACCTGCTTCGTCTGTGTGAATGTCGGTTATAGCGGACGCGATGTCAAAGTTGAAGCCAAATAATAAGTAGCCTATGTCCTTCCTCGAAATCTAAATCTGTTCAGTAGTATCTGAAGACTTAGTCAGTCCTAGGAGTATTGTTACCCAGTAACCGGGTCGTAGAGGTCTGATGGGCAGTCGCTGCATGTAAAACGCAGTTATTCAGCCAGACCCTCAAACTAGTTGGGAAAAGGCTAGGGAGATGATGAGTCTAACTGAAAACTGAAGGCGTAAGAAATAGACAGTCACTTTCACATTTATAATATTATAATTAAGGATTAAGGACACGTTTAAATCTTCCATTTAGTCCTGTCAACCATCATGGTGTCCCTGACTCTTTTCTTTCCTATTGCTTTCACATACATATAACAATCAATTCGTCTTTTATTTGGCCTTCTGCCTCTTTATTCATCCACATTAACTAACATGTATTCATAACTCTTCGTTATTTACTGCTTTTTAAAGTTTGTTTTTCTTTCTAGGCCAATAGTACAGATAAAGCGCGCTTTTATTGCCCAAAAACGTAGCATCAGGGCCATATTTAATTTATGTAAAACCGACTCCTGTAAGCCATTTTTTTTTTTAAAGATGAACGTATTTAGACTGCCTTGTGTCTACATTATTATTATTTATTTATTTATGTACACACAAATACTTAAAAAAGAAAAGAACAAATATAGACAGAAGAGTACTGCTTATTTCTACATATTTGAAGTTGCAGTGTTCGTAAGAAATAATATTAACATGTATAATTACTACACGCGTATACGGCGTCAGGACAAATTGCGCACAATAAGCTAGTAAGACTCATGCGTGAAAGTATCTTTTGAATGGCTACATGCATCTTTAAGGGCCTATCAGAATGATTACGGAAATTAAAAAATTCAAAAAGAGTCTCCATGATCTGTTAGTGGACAAGTGCTACTACACTATAAAAGACTTCCTATTGTACAAATCACTGCTGCAATATAGTCCCCCTCAGTCATGATGTGTTCAGTGGCTCTCTGATGAGTTAGATGTGTATTTACCAACCATAATACATTTCTTTTGGTTTTTCTTGGTTTATGTAAAATATTAATATAATTTCTAATGATAATGTACCTTCTTCTTCTTATCGTATCGATGGTTTTCTTTTCCCTCAAAGTTTTTGGGCCCAGTAGGCCGCCACGTTTGCAGCGGCATCAGTGGCATTTTTGAGGTCCTCCAAAGTGCAGGAAATAATGTACCTGTATTCCTATGTGACTATTGTACGCCCTAAGGGCGGAACGTAGCTGATCAATTTAATTATTTAAGACCTGTATTATGTACAAACCTATGATTCACAATAAAGATTTTTAAGTTGTTTTATATATCGCAGCATAATGCTGAGATAGGGGCCTTTTTGGCCTCGGTCATGTCTTTTTTAAATCTTTTTAATGTTGTTTTTTTTTTCTGTTTTAAGTTAAGTGTTTATAGATTATTTTCTTTTCATTTTATTGTTGTTTGTCCTGTGCGAATCAAAAATAAACGTTTTACTTTCTTGCTTTTTAACCGACTTCAAAAAAGGAGGAGGTTTCTCAATTCGACCGTATATATACTTTTTTTTTAGTTTGTTCGCGGATAACTCCGTCGTTTATGTACCGATTTGCAATTTTTTTCCCCCCTTAAAAGGTATGCTTCCAGATTAGTCTAATTTTTTTCAAAATCCAGTCTGATGATGGGATCCATGAGGAATCGAGGGACATCCTCAAATATTATAAGCAAACATAGTGATTTTGGTATTTTTATAGAGGACTTAAGCATTTGCAGTCAAAAAGTAACCTTTGATGAAGTGGAACTGATGAAGAAGACCAGAAATGACCAACTGAACTTCATACTCACATAGATATCACAATGAAGATAGTTAAGCGACTATGACTATAAATAAATGGTTCTGAATAGTTATGTTGAAAATGGTATCATCAAAGTGACCTGATGACGATGATGGATCCGGAAGATAGGCACCGGAACTCCGTAATGAATCAATGAATCCTTACCGTGTTTGGGCTTGTTAGAATTGTCAAGAGATGCACTTTGGCTATCAGGTACTAACAAACTGATCTGATGATGGAGCCGGAAGGTGGAAGGTAGACACGAGAACTTTATAATAAAACAATGTATAGTAGCAGTGTTTGAGTTTTTGGAATTATCATGAGAAAAAGGCACTCTAAGTGCATAGCAACAAAAAAGTGTGATATAAAAAAACTTTTTACAAAAAAATAACCGACTTCACTAGAAAAAAAAAATACTAAAATGATCAAAATAACTTTAATTTCGAAAGTCTGTATTAAATAAGAAACAAACAATACCGAGAAACACCGACTTTTAGTGAAGCCGGTTATTTTTTTTTAACATGCGCTTTTTGCACAAGGGATTTTTACAGTAACATGCGCTTTATCATCGTGTTATTTTTATACTCTGTATTCCAGCGACGAGCCGTCTAAGATGGACCGTTTGGTGTACGACGCGCTGTACCAGTGCCCGATCTGTCCCGAACAGTATCCCAACGTGTACCGCTGGAGACACAGCGTAGCGCTGTACCCGCCCGAGCAGAGAGACAAGTTAGTATCGTCTTGCAGCGGCGTGTCAGATGCCTTTATAGGAACCTTGACCTATCTACTTTCCTAATATTCCTAATAAAAAAATTATAAGAGACATGCACATGGCTATGGACATTTTTGCGGTAACTCTGGCGCATTTGAGGGCGAAGAAAGGCAAATTATTGTTTAGTTTGATTTACTTTATAATTAAAGGTAGTTCATAATATCTATATTTCTTTAAAAATGATATTACATGAGTGTAAAAAGTTGGTAAACGTTTTAAATAATATTTATCTCTAAAACTCGAAAGTATTTACCTTGCCAAGTAAAATCGTTACTCACTCACATAATTTACAGACTTTGATTTTAAAATGTCTTCACACATTCCTTCACATCAAATGCGAGCCTATCAATAATAATAATAAAAAAATACATGCGTTTCCGAATTCATTTAAAAAATAATTTGGAGTTTGGACTGGACGTGTTTTTTGTTGTGCGAAAGTGTACTGCAATTAAATTTAATTATTTTTTAAATATTCCTTTTGAAGTCTCCACTAAACTCGGACCCTCCTGTTCTATCTTGTGGGAGAGCCCATTAAGTGCGGTGGCCATATTGGACTGTGTCGGAATTCTCGCTCTCGCAAGCCTGTCTACCAATGGGCTGACCATCGGAAGGACATCATCGTCGCCACTAGCTACGTTCCGGTTATCTACCTAAAAAACCATTTATAACCTTGGAAAAAGTGAAGCAGCCGGTGAGTTTCGAACCCCGGCCATATCGAGTACAGAGACTGCGCTCGTAGCCGTAGTGCCAGGTGAACGAGTACGTCATCGCGCGAAATAACACTGCTGCTTACAAACGCGCTACGTCACTGCGAGTCAGCTACGCGCTTCATCGTGGTAAGTGCTACGTGTGCTACGGTGCTACGACTGTCGTTCGGATCTGCTACGCGGTACCTGTCAACAGCTCGACGGTGATCGGCTACGCCGCGTGCGTAAAAAAATAGAATGGAACATTCGGCCGACATGTCTGTGTGTGATCTTGATGACACTAGGCATACAACAACAATTGATGTTACCCCGCCAAACTTTGTTTTTGCGCGCGGTAAAACTATTACTACGGATGATTTTAATAACTTTAAGGAGGAGATAAAAAGTATGATTACTACCTTATGGAAGGCACAGCAACAGGAAATTATGACTATCCCAGCCACTTTAAAGGAGATTCAGCAGAGTAATCTAAATATTGAGAACTCGATCCTACTACTTGCGGCTCAAAATGAAGAACTGAGCAAAAAGATTGTAGAATTAGAAGATAAATCAAAGAAAGAAAGGGATTACATTATTTTACTAGAAGAAAAAATAGAAAACTTGCAGATGGGGGCCCGTAAATCAAACTTAGAAATAAAAAATGTTCCTCGCGGGCCTAGTGAAACAAAAGAGGATTTAGTCCAAATGGTGCTAAGTCTATCTTCTACGATTGGAGGCACTCTATGCAAAAGTGATATTAAGGACGTTTACAGAGTCCGCGGAAAAAAGAAGGAGTCTTCTAACACCGCGATTGTAGTTGAGACTGCATCCACCCTCATTAAAACGGACATCTTAAAACTCTGCAAGGCCTTTAACACTACCACAGCGTATAAGCTATGCGCCAAACACCTGGGTCACCGTGTGGCCGGCGACACTCCTATCTTTGTGTCAGAGCAGCTGACAGCAAAAGGTGCCCGACTTCATTTCCTAGCAAGAGATCTCGTCAAAGCTGGTAAATACAAGTTCTGCTGGACTGCCTATGGGCGTGTTTACATTAGAAAATCAGAAAACTCCCCAATCATAACGATCAAATCAGAAGCTCAAGTGCAGCAGCTCTTTAATGGTGACTGACTATATATTGTACACTCTTTGGGATCAGTTAGTGCAATTTGTCAGATTTATTGGTTCCGTATTTTATTTTTCTTTTTATTATTTCTTACTAAAGTGCTAACATGTAAACTAATTTCAATATTAATGATAATTTACACATACACACATACCCGTCAATTAAATACCTACATGTCTTCTCAGACACACTCATATACATACATTTTTCATTTTATCACAAATCCGCATACATACACACCATCACACACAAATCAATATCTTATACTAGTCTCTTTAACCTCATACCCGCTCTGTTTATATAAAAAAAATACTACAATACATAACCAAAATTATATAATGTATCGAACTGGAAGTAATATAACGCCCTTATCATCATTCTTTAAAATATATTTCAGATATCAGTTATATGCAGCCAACACCTATATAAAAATTTACTCATACTCTAATGGATGACGCCTTAAACACATTAAATGACCTAGACACGGCAGAGATAGCATACGCGTCCTTTGGTGACATTGAAAATTTTAGTAAAATAATAAACATTAACACAATTAATGATTTAACATTAATGTCACAAAATATCAGGAGTGTCTATAAAAATTTTGATGACTTGCAAGTATTACTCGCTCAATTAAATCTAAATCCAGACTTTTTGGTACTTACTGAATGTTGGATTAATGAGGATAAAACAATCCCATCTCTGCCTAACTATGTTTCTTATATTAGTACCCGGCATTTTAATCAAAACGATGGTGTTATTGCCTATATCAAGGATGGGATTTCGGTTAATGTAAAAGAAGTAATGCTGGATGACGCATCATGCCTACAAATTGAGTCTACCAGCTGTACCATTTTGGCTATATACAGATCGCCCTCGATTACCAATGCGCAAAAATTTATCAACTCATTGAATTCTCATCTTGAATTAAATAAATTAAATAAACTTATAGCTATTGTAGGGGACATAAACATAAATATAATTGATAATCCTAGTGACCAAGGATACATGAGAAAAAACAGACTGGATTACCTTAACATGCTAAGTATCCACGGTATCTTACCTGGTCACAGCTTGCCAACGCGGGATGGAAGCTGCCTTGATCACATTATGCTTAAGTTGGATAAATGTAAGAGATCTGCTCGAGTGGCAGTACTCGAGACCTCAATAACTGACCATTTAACGACATTCTTACATTTATCCAACTTAAAAACTAAATCAAAAATATCAAAAGTGGCTACTGTGATTGATTATGAGTGCGCTGTGGACAGTCTTCTACTCAAGAACATTTCCAACTTACTTCTTTGCGACGATCCGGAAATAATATGTCATAGCTTAGTATCAAATATCTCAGAATCGCTGAGAGAAAATACACGTGAGAAACCTATACCAAAGAGTCATCGGGTTATCAGGCCTTGGATAACACAGGGAGTGCTACGCTGCATTAAGAATAGAAACAATATGCAGAAAAGACTACGTTCTAATCCCCATGATGAAATCCTTAGTGTTACTTACAAACGTTACCGTAACCATTGCAATAAGCTAATAAAGAAACTCAAACATAACTATGAAAAACAATTACTGGAAAAATCTATTAAAAATTCAAAATGTCTTTGGAATAACATTAAAAATATTACTCACATAAAACAGAATAAAAATGATAACGATAAACTTCTTAATATCAAATCCACTGAAATGGAATCGGTCACCTTTGTTAATAATTTTTTCGCAGGCATAGGAGCGGGCCTTGCAAGCGAGATTACACCATTAAGACCCAATCAAAATTTATCTGATTCCCTTTTTCCTCGCCAGTCTCAAATCTCTTCCTTTGTCTTACTGGACACTGATCCACATGAGGTACTCGAGGTTCTAATGAGTCTAAAAACGAGTAGTGCTCCCGGATGGGATCGTATTCCAGTTAGTTTCCTCAAACTGGCTAGGCACATACTGATTCCAATAATCTCCCATCTGGTTAACACTTGTTTTAGAAAGGGGGTGTTCCCTACTCTTTTGAAGCAAGCAGTCATTACCCCTGTGCACAAGAGTGGGAGCAGAGAGGATGTCAATAATTATAGACCGATCTCAGTCCTGCCTTCACTGTCCAAAATACTGGAAAAGCTTATAAATAATAGATTAACAAATTACCTTAATAAGTATAAAATTTTATCAGACTCGCAATACGGTTTTCAATCAGGTAAATCAACTCAGGATGCTGTACTGGCTCTAACTTCTCTTATCACTGATCAATTGGACGATGGAGGTAAATGTCTAACGGTTTTTTTGGACCTGAAAAAGGCGTTTGACACCGTCTCTGTTCCCATTCTTGTGCAAAAATTAGAAAACATTGGAATTAGAGGCACTGCTTTGGATCTGCTTCAGGATTATCTGAGAGGGAGGATTCAGAGGGTTAAGGTTGGGAAATTTGTGAGTGCAGAAGCTGAACACACTTTCGGAGTGCCCCAGGGTTCAGTCTTGGGGCCAACACTATTTATAATTTACATAAATGATCTTTGCAATTTAAAAGCCAATAATACTAAGGTTTTTTCTTATGCTGACGATACTGCCATGGTTATAACAGGGAAATCTTGGGACTGCATAAAGAGGGATGCTGAATCTGCTCTGGCTACCACTGCCCTGTGGCTGAGGAAAAATTTGCTAACCTTAAACACTACAAAGACCAACTATATGTGTTTTGCAATTAACAGTAGAACTCAACCTCACCCCGAGTATAGTCTTAAAATACATAGCTGCCTAGGTATTACTAACAACTGCAATTGCCCTACAATAAACCAGGTCGAAACCACAAAATATTTGGGAATTGTGATTGACGAGAGATTGTCTTGGCACTCTCAGATTGATCTAATCGGTGGAAGAGTCAGGAAGCTGATCTGGATCTTTAAGATCCTCAGACATTCGGCTGGCGTTGAACTGTTAAAGAAGGTCTATGTTGCCTTGGCTCAGTCGATCATGATCTACTGCATTCCAGTGTGGGGAGGTGCATCGAAAATCAAATTTCTCGAGGTAGAACGTTCTCAAAGGATACTTCTGAAAGTTATGTTTTTTAAAAATCTCAGGTTTCCTACAGCTACTCTTTACTCAATAGCCGACCTATTAACTATACGTAAATTATATATCCTACATGTCATTCTAAAAAAACATAAATCGCTTCCAGTTGATCCCACTATATTAACAAAAAGACGAAATGACATAGTAACTAAAACACGTGTATGTAGAACTTATTTCGCTAGACACCAATATTTAAATCAATCTTCGCATATATATAACAACATTAATAAAATTCTTAAAATATACACAAAAACTACTTTGGAATGTAAACGGATAGTAACAGTTTGGCTAAAAACTCTAGACTATGTTGCTACAGAAAATATAATTGTCCATATTATTAAGTAGTAAACAATGTTTTATATGTCATATATACGCTTGTATGTATTCATAAAAATAAAGATATATATATGTATGTATAAAACAAAATAAAAGATTAATACACAAATTATTACTCGTTATATTTATATATATACATCCATTTTCACACACACACACACACACACACACACACACACACACACACACACACACACACACACACACACACACATACATAAACACAGTCACTAACACACACAGATAAACACCTCCACACATCACATACATAAACACCATAAATCACGCTCGCACACACACGTGCGCACATTTTGTGCGCGCACGTAATAGACTTAGTTCACTGTTGATTAAATTATAGATAATTTACTCAAATAGATTTAATATAAGTAATAAGATATAATATAAATGTAATCAAGTTATGGGAGTGCGGCCTCTCCTGGCACAGGTGTTTTCACACTTAAAAGGAGAGGTCAACCTGAATGTTGTTAAACGTATCCTGTTAATGAATAAAACATTTTTCATTTTTTCATAATAAATTTTAATCACTTCAAAACAAAGTACATTACAGCAACAACTAATCACAAAACTTGACTGAAAACTAAACAAAAAATCTAATAAAATATTAACAAACAGTAGCAATTAAAAGAAATTTGAACTGAATTGAAGTAAGCTTCGTTTATCGAAAATCGCAATTTGTGCAACTACACTGCGCATAGAACGCACGTCATAGAAGACACTAATTTTCGTAAACGTACACATTTAATTGTGTCCAAAAGCCAGGCTTTTTATTCGAATAAAATTTCGAATTCGTACATGCACACAGTATCATACCCACATTGACTCACATTTTTATGTTTTTATAGGAAAAAGTATTGATAAAAGAAATTTTCATTAATTTTATTTTGTAGAAAAAATTATCGAGAAAGATTTTTTTTGTTTATGCTAAGCCTGATTTTTCTTTTTGAAATTCAAAGGGTTCTCTTCATTCAATTCGTCCATCATGATTTTGGATACATGTGAAACTCGTCCTGCCATCTTCGCCTGGGTAGCGTAATTTTTCTAGGTGATTAACGAGATTGTGTATTACATTTTTCAAATGGTTGTTTAGATGGCAACCAGCGCCGTCTGAGGACGACAGTGTGCGCGTGAGCATGTCGCTGGTGGCGCCCAGCCCCGGCGCCGCCAGCAGTCCCGCGGGCGCCGCCAGCCCGGCCGCACGCGCCGCTCGCGTCGCTGCGCGCTGCTCCACGCCCAACAGGGAGCGCGACTCCTTACAGGTAACATGACATACATAGCATGTCGCTGGTGGCGCCCAGCCCCGGCGCCGCCAGCAGTCCCGCGGGCGCCGCCAGCCCGGCCGCACGCGCCGCTCGCGTCGCTGCGCGCTGCTCCACGCCCAACAGGGAGCGCGACTCCTTACAGGTAACGTGACATACATAGCATGTCGCTGGTGGCGCCCAGCCCCGGCGCCGCCAGCAGTCCCGCGGGCGCCGCCAGCCCGGCCGCACGCGCCGCTCGCGTCGCTGCGCGCTGCTCCACGCCCAACAGGGAGCGCGACTCCTTACAGGTAACATGACATACATAGCATGTCGCTGGTGGCGCCCAGCCCCGGCGCCGCCAGCAGCCCCGCGGGCGCCGCCAGCCCGGCCGCACGCGCCGCTCGCGTCGCTGCGCGCTGCTCCACGCCCAACAGGGAGCGCGACTCCTTACAGGTAACATGACATACATAGCATGTCGCTGGTGGCGCCCAGCCCCGGCGCCGCCAGCAGTCCCGCGGGCGCCGCCAGCCCGGCCGCACGCGCCGCTCGCGTCGCTGCGCGCTGCTCCACGCCCAACAGGGAGCGCGACTCCTTACAGGTAACATGACATACATAGCATGTCGCTGGTGGCGCCCAGCCCCGGCGCCGCCAGCAGTCCCGCGGGCGCCGCCAGCCCGGCCGCACGCGCCGCTCGCGTCGCTGCGCGCTGCTCCACGCCCAACAGGGAGCGCGACTCCTTACAGGTAACATGACATACATAGCATGTCGCTGGTGGCGCCCAGCCCCGGCGCCGCCAGCAGCCCCGCGGGCGCCGCCTATATAGTCCCTCGACGCCGCATGCTTGCTCTTACGCACCAAAAAATTCTGTCAACTAGCTGAGGTGCGGGAAGCGGGAAACTGCGTTCTGATTGGTCCGACCAAGGTTATTACGACACTCTAGGGATGGGATTTAAATCTTTTTATCTTTTTCCTGTCTCTCCTAAGCTCAGGTTGCTTTGTAGCCTATTTAGGAGTACAGTGCTTCACCCGCTTACTAGATTCTTGTTTTACTCATATATGTGCCTATTATATCCATTTGTGTAATCTGGTCCTTGTAAACAATAAATAAATTTTATTATTTATTATTATTATTATAAATCTATTAAATAAATCACGATAGCATTGATATTTTTTTTATAATATTTAGTACAATTATTAATTGTATTTTTTACCTTCCTAGTTCTTGATATTATTTTAACATAAAATGTACAAACTTTATGTTATTAATAAATTTTGAGTGGTAACGTCAAATTAAAAAAAAAAAAACAAAAAATGCTGAAAAAATCCTCTCTATCTGTAAAAACGTAACATAGGTACTTATTATAACGGTAAAAAAGAGTATCCAAGGAACTATTTTTCTCGCTTGTTTGCAATTAACCATTTATTTTTAAAATCAGAATCTTTCGGAAACCTAAAATCAGTAATCGATTAACAATAAAATTTCAATTTTAATGTAATAAGAATAAAATGATCGTGTAAATAGGTATTCAGCTTTATCGATAACAGAGGCGGTCATTAGGATTGGTACATCACTACACACATCAGATCTATTAGTCAGATGTGTTGACAAACATACCTCGCTTGTAAACGTCTAGTGGCTGTAATTGTTTGATACCCATCAGCAAAACACTAAGTCTAGATCTGTGAACGCCGTTGAGGGTCCCCTAAACGTATTTTAGCTCAGTTTAGAAGTTTGGTCATCATTGCTGTAAGCAATAGCATTGCAATAGCATTATAGCAGCCACAGTACAGTCCAGTCAAGCAACCAAATCAAAGGTTACAAAAAGTGAACGTTTTCAGGGCTGCAAGGTGGGCCTTTCTGACTGGCCTGTCGTCAACGTCGAGCATAGTTTAAAAGCTTTTTCTTCATCTAACGCAATCAAATGCGATGTTTGATGACTAGGCAACGCGAAAAAAGCGAAAACGCCTGAAAACTGTTGGCATTTAGTAATTCCGTGATTTACACGAATGTTTCACAAAACTTGTTCCAGGAAATACGTGTTTTTTTAGAACCCTTAAAAGTTTTTGAGAAAAATTGTCGTCATTCAGAGGCTCGATTAACTGTGCAAGGTACTTTTTATACACCGTTAAATTTTGGTCGTTTTAATCCCGCGGAGGGTCGATTCTGTATATGAAACCATATCGATTTGTAAAGATAAATATGAAAAATAAAGTACTTTTTTTAAACTCGCATTAATTTACGCATGTAAGAAATTTTTTTGTAAGTAAACTTCAGCTGATCGAGGTCAATGAACTGTAGGTAGTTAGTAAGCAACGACCGACAACTTCCTACAAGGTCATTTACTCGTTTACATAAAGAAATTAAATTCGTACAAAACATCATCATCGCGTAAGAGCGGTTGTATGAAAATGTACCGCGGGTTGGCCGGCCTTAAAAAAAACTAGTGGACTTCACCATCAACGATTGCATCATTGCTTACCTTCAGGTGGGATCGCATCAATCATTAGTTTATATCAATTAAAACAAAAACTGGGTCGCAGGTGTACGCTCTATGAGGCGGACTAGACCAAAACCTACCACGCCAGCCCAGTGCAGACTAGATGTCAAATGTCATGTATCAAGCCATTTCTCGTATTTCAGGTATCAACATGGTTGCGAGTGACAGGACCAAACTCGCCGCGCTCGGCGCTGGCCGTCAAGAACGCGAACCATAACATAAGCTTCGGTTTTTGAGCGTAACTGCGCAGTGGCGCCTCTCACGGAACTAGAATATATTACTAACCAGAATATATTACTAGGGCCCTACTAGGACTTAATAAAACCTTCATGTTCAGGTGTGAGAGTGGGACAGAGCTATTCAGGATAAATAGTTCTGTTCCTTTTTCACGCCCGAATTATGAGCACGTCATTGTAGGGGAGGGGGGACTGACCGATTTCCGAATTTAGAATTTGAAGTTAAGAACGTGTCCAATCCTTCTTGAATGCCAAAGTGTGCAGAGTTTGACAAATACTTAATACTATATTCTCGATTCAGAAACCGGCCATGCATCAAAAAGAGATAAGTGCACAGGCAGCTAACTGGAAACTACTTGTGCAAGATATGAAATGAAAAAAGAAAGATTATATTAATCTGAATTAATACCAGCCAGTAACTGACCTCTGTAAGGCAAAGGCATCTTCGCGACGTAAAGACAAGGCATGAGAATTCATCATTACGCTCGTTCAATCGCAGGTTGCGAGATCGATAGAAAGATGCCTGTGTACTTAACTCTTTTGTTGACTGTACGACACAACTTGAAGGTTCCATCAGCGAAATCCGTCACTATGATCTACATTACTGTAGTTGAAGGAAAATCAATTCGGGCACAAATTCACAGGGTCAAGATTTAATAACTTCTGTGTTTTGAACTGTTGGATCCTTTAAAAAGAAGGTTATGTCGTACAAAACCTATGAACAAGTGGCCTTTATCAAATTATATTATGATTCTCTTAAAATGTACGCAAATATTTGTGGTTTACATTTGAAATCTCAATAGAGTGAGAACATGTAAGAATTGAGCGTTGCAGAAGCAACGTATTTCATTGTACAGGTTCTTTCTTGGCAGCAAAAATATGTATATGTTTAATTTTAAAAAAGATATCAATATTTCTTATCTAAGTTCTAACAATTATGGATATGTGGTTTGAGAAAACTTGTAAAACAATTAATGAATACGGTATTTTTATGAATCTAATAAGTTAGTAACAGCATATTTTTAGTGTCTCGATATTTCTTTCTCATTGCGATTTCAGTCTGTGACATGATTTGTTTATTTGATTTTATTGACTTTAATTGGAGAGCTAGTGATTGAATGTTTATTTCTATAATTATTTTGAATTAGAGAATGTTTATATATTTTGTTTATTTAGTTCAGTGAAGATATAAATTGGCGCAGTATTGTACTACTTTTAATTCATAGTCATTTGATTAAGAAGTGCAACTTAATTTTTATATAATTTTTTTGTGACGTAGATAACGCATAATTTATAAAGACCATTCTTTATATAAATAAATGTTTAAATGTAAAGTGTATTGAACCAAATGTTTTGATATACAACAAATAATATGATTCTAAATGAAAGACGTAGTTAACTCACTTTGAATTAACATCACATTGATGATAGTTAAGAAACCAACTGACATTAATTAAATAATTATAATATTAGAAACTTATATTTTCAATTTTAAATCTTCCATACTTCTCATGCAGCGTTGCGTACAATGCGCGATTATTTTCATATCGAACGAAACTTTTCAACGAATAATACATAGTTACACTATAAAGCTCTCATTTAACCCACTTTGTTATATATAAATACATAATATTGCCTTCTATTATAAATAGAACATGTTTTAAAATATGATATGAAACAAGAGTTCCGCTGGCATCGTTCTGACATTTGTAAATCTCATATTATTTGTTTTTATATAAATTAGTTGTTAGGTTTTTAACATAATATTTACAGTTTCATATAAGATTAATTTGAAATAGAATATTATTAGAAAAGTTCTTTGTGAAGATAAAATTAGTCTTTCGAATGACTTCTATTTGACATATGGAAACGTAAATATTGTGTTCTGTTGATTGTGAACCATTTTATTAATGTTCTATAGTTGCATTTGTTTATTATGTCCTGTGTTATATGACAATAAGGTTATTTCACTGCGTTGATTAGCATTTAAAGTAGTTAGGCGACGTCGGGACTCTTTGGATGCCAAAAGCTGCGAGTTGTTGATATAACGTCTACGAATGTTTGTACTTTTATATATTTGAAAGATACGAGAAATTGGTAAAAAAATGTATGTTTTATATGATATTATAATGTTTTAATTCACATAGACTATAGATAAATAAATTATGACTGGTTCTTTTTACTGTTGTTTTTATTTAACACATGTATAAATATACTAATACAATAAATAAGTGATGTTGACATTCGATTATTATATGATTGAAAAGTGAGCAACACGAGGTACAGACGATGAGATGTATGCTTGACGCAGCTGTAGGTGCCGTGTCTACGTCTCCCAGAAGTTGTCGTCATCCACCGCCGGCACAGAGATGGGCGAGCGCTCGTCTGACTGACTGTAGTGACCCCTTTCAGCTGAGAAGTCGTGGTAGCCATCCTTCTCGTAATCGCTGATCACGTCATCTTCGTCTTTGCCCAGTTCCAGCTGCATCTGCACGCTCGACACGTCGTTGTTTGGGTCGGCGTGGAAGATGGCGTCGAGTACGTCGTTCCTGGTGAGGTGCGCGGCCTGTTCGGGCGACTGGCTGCGGCGCGGCCGCTCGCACGCCGCGGGCTCGCCGGCCACGCTGGCGGGCCGCTTGGGACTCACGATGATGGTCATTTGTGCCGCGAACATTTCACTCGGCTCGTCGTCCATCGTTACATCTTTCGAGTTCACTGAACTCTGCACGACAAGCAACATATCTTGTGTCTGCGATTTGATGTTGTTTATCTCGCTGAAGCGTTCCACTTCCACTCTCAAATTGTGTTCTTCAGTGCTTGCCAGATGGCTTTTATTGACTTGTTCTTGTTGTGGTACGTTTGAAGCGGAGGCCATGTCGTTATCAGGTAAGTGGTACATTTGATTGATATTTTGCTTTAATATTTGTAGTTCGGCTTGTTTGTTCTGTTTCATTTTCCGCAGCGCGTCGTGTCGCGCGAAGTGCTCGTAATCAAACTCTGTTTTACTTTCATCAGTGAGTACGGTCCTAGTGAGTGATTTGTCCTCTGTGTCGTCTCGCCGCGTCTGTCGTGCGGACGTGTACAGTTTCCTGAAGTCGTTGAGGGGGGTCTCGATATAGTTCCCGCGCGCGTCGGCGGCGTAGGCGTCAGGGATGGGCGTGACTCTGTCGGCGACGGTTGGTTTACTCTTGAAGTGTGTCTCCCCGATGTCGAACTTGGTCTTATACTCACGGATGTACTTGTCAAAGTCTCCGCGCACAGACATCTGTAAGTCTGCGAATTGTGCTTCTATGTAATTTTTGGTTGTTTCATCCACTTGGTGTGTTGAGTGGCTTCTTGTCACGTCTGTTACATAAAAGTGAAATTTAATTGAAAGTGCGATGGGCGAAAATCATCAGTCACTGAATACTAAAGACAAAACGTTACTATCTAGCGTGGTTGACTGGGGTGGTCAACTTTGACCAAAGGTCACGTAAGATACGAGGTTTAGCCAGTAGTGGGACACAGATCAGTTAAAAAAAATAGTTGTATAAGAGTAAGAAAGTATGTTCAGGTCCAGTAACCTAGCGCGTCGTGGAGCGCGGCGCTGGCGGCGCGGAGCGGGCGCGCGCGCTGCAGGCGCAGCTCGGACTGGCGGCGCCGGAAGTCGCGGTAGGACTGCTCCACGGCGTCGGCCTCCAGCTCCAGCTTGCGCAGGCGCAGCTTGGCCTCGCGCAGCACCACGCTGGGGCTCGTGTCGCGACTCGACGGGCTGCACTCTTTGTTGTTGTCCTTGCTAGAATGGTAATAGAACGAATAACATTTGTCTCATAAAACTGCAAGTAATTTATTTAGATAAGGGTAATACTCGGACTTTCTTAGAATCATAAAGTCATACAATTTATGTAGTTCAGTATTTTCAATTGAGCTGGGTACGCAACAGGGATAAACTTCGCAAAAAAGCAAAATCTTTTCAGAGTAAACCAATATAGAAATTAATAAATGTATGGTAGGTGCAGGAGTGTTTGTAGTATAATCATAAAAAAGTCAAACTTAATCATGAAAGAGAATTTGTTCAAAAAGCTATAGAACTTCATGTCACAAAGAGGTCGTTGATGTAATGGCCGGTGTTCAATGGAATCAATGTTAACTTTGGACATTGACTCAGCACTCGGCCTCACACATAGCCCAGTTAAAAAATTGACTTGGTTGCATCTTACACGCATAGGACACAAACGTATTTAATTGTGTGTGTTACGCCGTGAACGCACGTACGAACAAATTTGTTGCATTCTGACAGGGCGGATAGCAGAAAGGAATACCAGGTTCGGGAAGGGTACTTCCCGACACTTCGCTCACTTTCTACCAGCACGGATTTTTAAAAGGACGGATAAGAAAGGGTAGGCCATTTATTTGATTTTATTATTCAACAATATTAACTTATAAATTGTATTTTTAAATATTTCAATAGAAAATAAAAAAATAACATTAAAAAACATAAAAAAATAGTATCCCACCGGTATCGGGACAGAGTCCAAGGTACCAGCAGTCAGTGCTCCAGAGAAAGGAACTTCCTAACTATACAAGCCGTGTTCAGGAGCACCGCCCTTTGAATCAAGCCTCTAAACCAAGCTATCGTCCAGTCGCTTTGATTTTATTTCCTTTTATTCTTTGTATATATATACATATAAATTACATTTTTAAATATTTTTTTATAGAAGGTAATACAAAAAACAGTAGCCCACCGGCATCGGGAACAGGGTCCAAGCTACCGGTGGTCAGGGCTCCTGAGAGAGAAACCTCCGGACAATTTATTATTACGATTTCATTACAGATGCTATGGAAAATGTAAAGCAGGTCGGAAGTGGTTTACACAGATTATAGCAAAGCATTTGAGCGAATCGACAAAGATCCAGAGTATCTTTGTCGATTCGCTCAAAGAAGAAACTAAACTCCATAGGCATTCATGAGATCTCTTATAATGGTTCTCTTACAAGTCGCAGGCAGAAGTATTATATATGTCTATATGTCTATCTCTCTAGCTGGATAAACGTGCCCAGCGGAGTGCCTCAGGGTTCGTTGCTCGGTCCTTTATTATTCGTAATTTTTGTGAACGACATCGATCAGTGCCTCTATTCTTCTAAACAGTTATGCTTTTCTGATGACATGAAAATCTTTGCCACAATTTCGACGCTCCAAGACAGACTAGCATTTCCAGGCGAATTTGTATTGTCTAGAATAGTACTGACGGGCTAATAAACTTGATCTGAGCCTATCTAAGTGTTCGGTGATCACTTACACAAGAAAACGTGCAGTCTTACCTACTACTTGTACTCTGACGGGCCAGTTCTTGCCATGATGCAATACTATTTAAGTAATTCAATTCGATTGGATTCCAGAAATTAGCGCTTTTAAACTAACAAAATTAATCTTACGAATTATTTATGAAATTGGTGTTATTCTATTTCAATTTATAAATTCTAAGTCAATTTGAAAATATCACAGTTCAAAGTAAACGGTTCAAAAAAAGACGGAAATTTCATTGGTATCCTATTTATATTAGTATAGACGACAGTTTAAAGCAAAATCGTTACGTCACTTTCATTCTTTACTACTTTCTTTTTTTGCTTTATAGCTTATTTAATTGCTTACCTCCTTAGTTTGTCGTTGGTCTCTTTGAACATGGACTTAGGTCTTTTATCTGCAACCCGGTTGTCCAAGCTTAATGGTCGCCGAGGAAGTTGTTGCACGCGATCACTGTAACAAAGCATGGTTGACTCCAAAAATTATACTTAATTTTCTTAGCCAGGAACAAAATGACCTACGAAGCGGAAACGGTTAGAAGAGTATGACACTTAATCCTTTGAGCGCCATGGTTTTGTATAGTTTATATAGACCAAACGTTTTCTTGCCCTCCACGCCGCGTCTTTATTAGAAGACAATATCTAATTTAACATTTATTATTAAAAATACATTTAACAAATGCTTTGTTTAGTTTTATTCATACTTTTACTATTGCCTAAAACCCTAACCATAGATTTTTATTTCAATATGTTTACTTTAAAAACAGCAAAATTATAGTAGTATTCGTAAAAAAAATATAGTTTGGCGCTGGAGAACACATTGCGTTGGGCACAGATTGGCGCTTAATCTGTCCTAGCTCAGAGGACACCGGTGTCCTCTCACATCCACGCCACTATAGGCCTTAATTCCGATGTTTAGAGTCTACTTTTGTATGAACAAGTTGGGTAGTTGTGGATCGAAGTGTTAAAAGGTCAAGGAGTGAGAAGAATAGAGAGCTGCTAGTGTAAAAAGTATGAGATAAGGCTAATTTAATAGATAGGTAGGGGTCACGGAACCCTTTCCTTGTGCTGATGGTGACCACCGGAGTAATTTTAGTGAGGTAAAATTCCCACACAACCTGGCCTTTTTCATCCAAAAGTCCAGGCTTCTTTTGGCGACCCCCTGATAGTAAATAAGGGTTCATAATTGCTTGACCTAAGGTAAGTACACTACTGATATTGTGACCACAACTTCATGGACATATTAGATAGAGAATCATAGAATTTTGATGCCATTATAACTGACAGCACCATCCGGAACGGAACTATGATAGCATTAATTTAAATAAATAAAACTGGAACCGATTTTTGTGAACTTTAGTTTGTATCATCTGGAAAGAGGGTTGTAAGAAAAATAAAGTCCAGGAAATAGTGTATCAACTTTTTCTATGAGAATTTTGTCGGAGCGGTAGGCCCGGAGAACTCAAGCTTGTTGCCGTGAGACCGCTGAATAAGGTCGGAGCAGACTACGAAGGAGATACCAGGACGACTTTGATATCTTTCTTAAGAAATTGGACAGAAGGGACACAGAACCCAGACCAGTGTGAGGAGGATTTTGCCCAGCTTTGAGACAATACGGGCAAAATATAAAAATATAACACAGGTTGGAACAGAAAGGAGAGGTCACTTTTTATAAAAACTGCTTCTACTCATCGATATTAACAACTCATTTCAATAAAGGCACAGTCAATGCCCAATAAAATTCTTGGTATCTACATTTTTTTTTCAACTGTTGTATAGTACACGGCAAATAAGCTGAACCCGTTGCTATGGTTACGCGCAACCCCCCACTTCGATTTAGACCCGAAAATAGATTATTGCGCATTCAAGATCAACAGCCATGATGGTTCACCTTGTGTGTCGAGGATTATAAAGCTGTCGTTGCAAACTTACGAAGAGGCTTGAGGCGTGTCATCGTCTGGTTGCAAGGAACACGACGCCACAGTAAAGTTCGCGCCGCGTGCACCTTGACTGCTGCTACCTGCTATTAACGAAATGGTGATAATTAAACCTGTACCCACAAAATATACTAACTGGGTGTTGAGGCACCTCAGGTGCATAATACACGCTGCAGGAATATTCGCAAGAAGAGTATTGACAGTAGAAAAAGAAGTCATTTTTTTATTAAAAATCTTTTTACAAAAATATACAAGACTTCAACGTAAATAAAACACAAAAGGTGCAAAATTACTTTTATTTCGGAAGTCGGTGATTCTATAGTAGTTTAGTCTCTTCGTTATCAAACACCGACTTCCGACCAAAAAAAAATTCGGAAAATCGGAAAACGTAAATCGGTACATTTCGAAAATTGTTGTTATCGTATACTAAGTATTTGGTTTTGTAATTTATCGACTCCAGCTGACGGATTTTATTTGAATATAAAATAATGTAATAAAACACAATATCGATAATATAAGGCAACGCCAACGGTACATCTCTAGTAAATGACGTACAGCAATGACTTTGTTTAGGAAATATCAATCTTATTGCAAGAAAATAAAGCTCTAAATTGATTGCTTATATTATAGAGAAATTTTTCATAAAATTATTCCATGCGAGGTAATACGTTAAAGGGTAGATAACAAACAACACTGCGTTCATTAACATACGGTTTTATTTTCTAGAACGGAACTACTGATAAACTGCCTTTTTAAAATTAATAATAAAATGCTCAATCACATAAAAGATGTCTTAGTGTTATGAAATACCTGTCTATTGAGAGAGTTCGGGTACACTGGTCCCAATGCAAATGGAAATGCTTTGCGATTTCTAACTACATAGTTCTGTTCTGTGGCAGCAACAGTGTTAGATCCGAAGCCTCGTGTGTACTCACCAACCGTGTGCTTCTCTCGGAAGGGCGACGCGGAGCGCTTGCTGACGCCAGCCAGCGTCGCGCGCGCGTGGCCGCGCGTCCCGCCCGCCGCTGGCCTGCCGACAACGCACTATTGTACACATGCTTTGTGTTACAAGCAAAGACTATATAGTACGCGCCAAATAAGTTGAACCATATCCTATGGTCGCGCAGCCCCCCACTTCGATTGAGACCCGAAAATCGGTTACTGCGCAATCTAGGTCGACCGTCATGATAGTTCAACTTGCGTGACGAGAGAGATAACTGCGCGTAACCACAGCAGCTGCTGTGGTTGTGACTTTGAAGAGATTAAAGGAAGACAGATTTAAATTAAAAATAAAGTCACGACCTAAAAATCAGATCTCAACCTATCATTTCGTCACCTGTATGGCAAAGTAGCGAATCTGCCGAATGCAACTTTGCTTTGTTTTTCCTTTGTCTGTTGTTTTTTAGATTCGTAACTTTGCCATGCAGGCGACAATGTGTCAATGTACTGACATGTCCGCCTGTGATCTCTTCTAACGTACCTCCTAGTGTTGCCATGCCTGTCGTGCAGCACTCCGATGAAGGGCAGCGTGTCGCCCGGCACCAGGATGCGCGGCTGTGCGTTACTGAACATGCTCAGCTCCTCACCGGCCCCCTTACGCCAGCCAACGTTCAAGGTACTAGCACTCACGCTGCTGTTGAAGCTGCGAAGAGATTAAAACTAGAAACTTAAATAAACGTGTACAGAGGTGATAAAAACAGACACGGGTTCATAAATTAAGCTTAATTTTAGCCAAAAGCCTGTACTGTTGGACATAGGCCCCAAGTATCGCCATAATCATCGGTCCCGTGCGTCTCGGATCCATTGGTCCACCATTTGCGAAGCCTTCCAATGCAGCGTCATCCAGAGCGCGGTCGTCATTCTAGAACCTTTCGTCCCCGACCTTCTCTCTTAGTGCTGGTCTATTTCCAGTATTTTCTTCTGTGCTTTAATAAGTCAGGCAATTTTACTTCTAAACTAATATTATAAATAGGAAAGATTTGATATTTTGTTGTATGTTACGATTTAACTCAAAAACTGCTGGACCGAATTTCGAAATTCTTTCACCATTAAAAAGCTACTTTATCACTGAGTAACATAGGCGTATATTTTCTATTACACATGCGGGCGAAGCCGCTGGACAAAGTTAGTTTTATATATATATATAGCTGTCCTGAAACAGAACATGGGATACTTCTTTATCCAGTAATATGTTTTCTTGGGATAATTTACATCTACAAAATCGTTGATAGAAGCTAGTTTAATATATGATTAGTAGTTACTTGAACGCGTGCGCATTGTTGGCGGGCGGCGCGGGCGTGGGCGCCGTGCGCGGGCGCGGCGCCAGCGGCCCGCACGCCGCGCACGCCGCCCCCGGCACGCGCAGCGGCCGCTGGAACAACACGCAACTAATCAGCATCAAAGCATATTACATGCAAGACTTTAAAGACAGTGAACCACTATGACGAAGGAGATCGTAGTTATAAGGAAGAGAAAGCATATGTCCTTTTCTTTAATCAACATGCAACACAAAGATGTTGCGGAGGTCCGATTCCGGTTTCGAAAATCCGGAACTTCCAATTGATTTTGCACTTTCAATTTCGATTTCGGTTGCGATAATTTTAATCATAATTTATATCGGGGGTGCAAACAAGTTGTCGTGCGGACTTCCCTCCCCCTAAGATTTCGGCCGATTATTCTTTCTAATTAATACTTTCTTATTATACTTTCTTTCTAATATACGAATCAAATTAATAGTCATTATTACTTTGAATCGTATCTGGCTGTTGTGAGTTCACGCTTCAGTTATACTAAACCGAATTTTTAATTAGGTTTAATAGGGTTTAAATTTACGGTTCTGCGATCGATTTCGACAAACACTCAGCTTCAGTTCCAATATAATCACTTCCGTTACATCCATTAATGCAGCATATTGTGTAAAGACAACGGAGCAAGCAGTTTTATTAACCTTACAATATTGCAGGATTGTTCAAAAGTGTCACCGCGGTTCTAGCAAGCTAAGAGCAACTGAACACGGGAGAGATTTAGCCAGTCAAAAGTCTGACACTATCTCTATAGCAGAAGGAATTATTTGATGATTTCCCATCCCCCAAAAAAGGTAGCTTTCATTGTTTCCCGAGGCCCTACTCACTGCGTCTTAAAAATCTAAGCGGAAGCCGGTGTCCTCGCGTGTTTTACGCCAGTACGTAACTTTTACATGCATCTAATAAATAACTGTTTTTTTTACATTACAAATAGACTCTTTAATTTTATTTATTTGTGCAAGTTTAGTAAATGCAGGCCTGGCGCACTTGACAGTGAAAATAAAGACCTATACCTACGGCGACCGGCCACTCTAGAGGGGTTAAAGTTTGGCAATTCTTCAGGATTAGAGCCTGCTTATTAGTGACTCCGCTCTTCCATAACGTGGACGGAGTCTTCTCATACAGGCATTATCTCAGTAGTTTTTTTACACACTTTTTTTTTTATCGGCAAGTAAAAAAGCAAAAGCGTGCTCTCGGCAATTTTACCCTTTAACAACACAAATATGAAAAACAATATTTTCTTAAAGATTTATAAGCGTTTAAGTCTGCCATGTAATCATGACTACAGCGTGCTTGACATATTTTGTGGTCAAAAGTTGCTCTCATATGACGCATGATATCGCTTGGTTTCATAATAGACACGCTCGCTCGCTCGCAACGCTTGCACGCCCTGTCATGATCTGAATTAAAGACTAAGATACCTGCTGTTGCGGTAGAATATTTTCTAGGGATAATAACAGCAGACAAAACTGCAAGTAGAAGCTATTAAATAATAAATATTAGTTGTTACCTGTCTAGCAAACGCCTTGAGTCTCTCATTGTCATCTCTAAGGCGTTGTATCAGATCGTTTTCCAGCCCTCGGTCGAGATCAAGATCGGGCACGGCCGTGTCTCCCGCCTCGCTCGAGTTATCCGACCGGCTGCGGTCGCGACTTCTCTCGCGGTAGATTTCGTCTAAATTCGACTAAAAAAAATCAATTAAATACAAAAATAATAAGTAATTTAAGATTTGAAGTTTAATTGGAAATAGTTTTTGACGTCACCAAAACTCTGGATATAATCTTCTCTTATCTAGAAAAATTAATAGCTGTTCGTTAGTCTCGCTAAAACTTGAGAACGGCTAAACCGATTTTGGTCTTGAAATATTCGTGATACTCCAGGGAAGGTTTAAACGGTGAGAAAATATGGAAAATAAAAATCCGCTATCACAATATTCATAGCCTATTAGGCGGTACGAAGTTTGTCCGGTCAGCTAGTGGGAAATAAAACCAATGTTCCTTACGGATTATCCTGTAAGTAGACAAAGGGCTCTGGGAGATTGTCCAAAGAGTTTGGGAAAACATTTCATTAACATATAATTTTTTATTAGCGTTTTTTTTTTGAGCTGGGTAATCAAAAATAGTCGAACAACTCCCTCTCTTGGTGGAAAAAGAGGCCTTATTGCATTCCACGATCTCAGACAACCTGGAATAGACAGTAATTGCCTGGACAAGAAACGAAAGTTGTTGTATAAAAGTACGTACCTGACTAAAATTAACATTCTTCTTTCTAAAATCATTTATGACCTGATTCATTTTGACTCGTTCGTCAAAATCATCGCTTTTGGAAGCCTTCTCACTCGCCTGAGTATTATTCAAAGCCATGTTTATCTGTGACGCAGATTCGATTGGTTCAGTGTTCGTCCCGCGTTCAATAACACACTTGGCCTGCATTCCAGAAGATTCTAAGTACGATCTGAGTATTGCCAGTTCATTTTTTAGTAAACTGTAGTGTGAACGGACTTCCTCGGCCTCTATTTTGTGTGCTTTATTCACTTTGACGTTATTGTCTTGAACGATTCTTAGGTTTTCCAATTCGGAACGTTCGCGTGTGATATTTTCTCTTTCGCGTTTCATGGACTCAAGGTGGCTCTCTAAGATGGCTAGTTCGTTTGATATCTGCGATCGCATATCTTCGCCGCGTTGCTTTAGAATTTGTTCGGCTTCAATCAGCTGGGTTTTGAGACTGTTTTCCTGTGGAAAAACATTGATTTCGTATTTTTGTGAGGCTTTTATGTATATCTTATATATCTTTTTTTTGGCATGTGGATTACGGCCCAAATACGAGCATATTATTCAAATTTTTAGTTAGTTATCTACCTGCACAAAACCTCAACCAAACTCCGCGAATGCGTTGGGCAATGCTTACAAATTTTAATGAAAGTACAAAAAAACACCCGGTCTTGGTCACCGGTTTATTTTTGTAAATTATGTTTCTGCTACATACTTGCAACTTGCAACATTACTGTTGCACAAAATGGTCAGGTCTAGGGCGTCGCTGGGAGGGGGGGGGGGGGGGCAGAGAATAGAAATTGATTTATTTTATGTAATCTGCCAAATCCGTAATATTTGTTAATCACTTGTAAACTTGTAATTTGCTTATAAAAACTTGATTAATTAAAAGGAATATTTGATCAAGTAAAACACGCCGTCAAGGGGGCCACTTTGGTTTTGGTGGCTTTAACGTTTCTCTGGGCGGAACTAAGGAAAGTGGAGGCAGGTAATATGGCGCCACGCGCTTCGTTTATTGGTGTGAACTCAGCACTTTCAGAGCTAGATTTAGTACTATTATGGGAAGAATTTTGGTGGTCACTACAGTCCTCTTGGACATTTTAGTGGAAATAACTAAATTTAGCACTAAAATATTGAAGGTTTCACTTGCTTTACAGCTTCAAAAGCTCTCGACTGTAACGACAATTCATACTTTTGCCATTCTCTATACTTCCAATAGCCTCCCCCCTTGATCCATCGGCTGGCGACGCGCTTGCTACAGGTGGTAACCGATTGCTCGGTATTGTGACATCTAAAGAGGTCTCATACCGCTATGGCTCTTATTAACTTGGAATCTGGCAAGGTAATGATACTTTTTAAGGTATATGCTTTAAATAGTGTAGGGTTTCATATTTGATGAGAAGAAAAGAAGATTGTTTTTACAATGACACAGAAGTCTGGTCGACTGTTAAGCGTAATTTAGACGGTACGAGTTTCTCGAACGTTTTGTTCGAGAAAATCGTACGCAATAATCGTAAGCAATAATCGCCATGACATTATCGTATCAAAGTGTTTAGACACAGGTAAGAAATAAATTCGAGTCGAGAAACTCGAACCGTCTAGGTATGAATGTTTAGACGGAGATGCTTTTTTGTTCTTACGATTATCGTACGTTCGAGACGAGAAACTCGCACCACCTGGGTATGTGTTTAGACGATGACATTTTTTCTATGCTCTTACGATTCTCGTATGTTCGAGGCGAGAAACTCGTACCGTCTAAATTGCGCTTTAAGGCGTTAGGCGGAGATAATTGACTGGCCTATTGGTCTAGTGGTTAGTTGCCCTGACTGCTATGCCAGAGGTCGTGGGTTCGATTCCTACCCAGGACAAATGTTTATGTGATGAGCACGATCATTTGTTCTGTGTCTGGGTGTAATTTATCTATAATATGTATGTATTTAGCAATATATAAGTATGTTTATCAGTTGTCTAGTACTCATAACACAAGCTCTGCTTAGCTTGAGACTAGACGGCGTTGTGTGATAGTTGTGGAATATATTATTATTATATTATATATTATTAATTAAAATTATACATATAAGCAATGTCAGTGTTTTATACAAATAATAATTTAAAGTACATAAGCCATTCCAGTCTCCTCCCCTACAGTATCATAGGTTACACACACGACACCTTGGTGAGAGAACAACTACCTACTCCTAATAATCGTCGTGGCTCAAGTTGAACCACCATAGCGGTCGAGCTTGAATGCGCAGTAACCGATTTTCGGGTTTCAATCAAAGTGGGGAGCTGCGCGCAGCTATAGCAAATGGTTCAAGTGATTAGCCTTGTAGTGTACCTTGAGCTCGAGGCGCTCGGTCTCGGCGCGCACGTCGTGCATGGCGCGCGTCATGTGCGCGTGCTGCTCGCGCAGGGAGCGCGCCAGGCCCCACAGGAACTTCTTCTTGTGTTGGATGCTACATTCTAGTTCTTCTTCACGAGCTTTAAACGTTTCCTCCAACTGGAATATTATTTAAAGGCCGTATGGCTAATTGTAAACATTTTTAGACAAAAGATTTTTTTACATTTAGTTAAGTACCTACCTAAACAAATAGACTATCGCTAAATGTGTTACATGTTTCACGGAAAAATAGATGCTCTATAAACAGCACGACGAGCTTTAAGGTCACAGCTCATTAGAGCCACCCGGCGCCCACTCCGCACTGCCTGGCCTCATGCGGCTAGTATTCTTTATATGGACTTGTATGAGCATGCGCTCACTACATACATCCACCTACGACCGATGCGACCCGGTGACGCTACGGAGTGAGAGGCCGTCCATAACAAAAGAAACTCAAAAGCAAACAGAACCAGTTCGAGAAGTTAGGTGGCCAGTCATCACGGTGTTGCGGAAGCCGAGCAATAGGTAGCTCGCCTCCCGACCGTTCGGTAACCGTCCGGACCGAGCCCAAGTCGTCGACGGCGCGTATTGTTTCAAGCGAATCTCAAGGAGATGTCGGCAAACTGTAGGGGCCCAGCAGGGTCGAAGCCTACTTACTGGAGCCACAGGTTAAGCTAAAGTGAACCCTGGGGCCCTGGAACGAAGGCAAAGAAGAAACAGGAGTTGATTTTTAGTCAGTAAAAGTCTGACACTCCCTCGCACCGCGCCTAAAAGCGTGAGATGTAATTAGATGATTTTCCTACCTAAAAAAAAGGCCAGTCATGGTTAGGTTGAATCCTCTTTTTTCCATTCATACCAGAGAAGATACCTGTCTCGAGTGTGCTCAATCTGGGCATGCAAGAATTTACAATAGCACTCACCTCGTTTCTTTTCTGCTGTAACTGCATGGCGTGCGAGGCCATAGACCTCTTGACCTTTTTCTCTTCTTGTATCTTCACCATTTCCACCTCCGACTCGTACACTGACTTCAACTGCTGGAACATCTGCAAATAATAATAATGAGTCGACAATGTTCCCACCGCTGGGATACAGGGTTTTGTCTCCTCTCTCGGGAGAGGGACAGGCCATTTTGTACCACGCTGGCCCAGTGCGGACTGGCGGATGTCAAATGTCTTCGAATCTTTGATTTTAGGTTAAAATCACTTTATTTTTAAATCATCAGTGTTTGCAGTCCGAAATTACTTAAAATAGTAACTTAAGAACTTTTTCCTGTGCCCAGGTAGAATGGTTAAGTTACTTGTCCATGTTTGTGTTCCGTGGGTCCGTGGCATCACTAGGCCCTACCAGCAATCTGTGTTATTTTTTTTTTTAATATCGCAGCATAATGCCTAGGTCTTTCGAGGAATTTTTGGCCTCGCACAGGTCTTTTTTTATCTCTTTTAATATAGATTTCGTTGCCTTTAAATTCCAATGCCAAAAATCTACGCTGACCATGTTTTCAGAATCTAAGGGGGAGTCGCCCACTGTGCAAGCCTTGGCCGAGTTGCATTAAAGACGCGTACCTAAGGCCATGTTTACGGACATGCGGCGCGTTGCGCGGCGCCTTGGGTGTTCGTCGTACATTGCAGCAGCGGGCCGCGTCATCGCTCGCAAACACAAACATATGGCAATGTACGATGGACCGTCCAACGCGCCGCGTCTCCGTAAACAGACACTAACAGTAACTGCATGCATGCAGTTTCGCGAGCGGATCGCTACTGGCGCATTCACCAGATGTTGACATACCCTAAGAACAGAACTGGAAGAAGAAACCCAATGTCCTATGAATAAAAGTTCAAGTTTCATTGCATCCGCAATTTCATTACGTCCTTTTTATTACAAACGATCAATCAAATATCAACTTTACTGGCACGCTTAGCGCAGTGGTTCAGCATATGGCTGCTGCACTACGTCTCGCGGCTTCGATTCTAGTACAAATATTTGCATGGTTTACAGATGTGTCATGTTAGTGATCGCACCTACGATACAAGAAAAAACTCTAGTGACATTTTAATCTGCGTGATTACTCTAGCTGTCAAATAATGATATACATCACAAGTAACACCACATAACGACGCACTAAAAATACAAAAAATAATGGCATGAAATGGGAAAAAAATAAAAATTATAAAAACCTCATCTATGAGGGTTTTCTCCATGATATTTATATTTTTTATGAGGCTCTCAGATCTCAAAGGACTAATATTAAGACTCTCCTTATTTTTACATTCCTGAAAGAAAACCATTATTAAAACTATTTATACTACGATATAATATGGGCTTGAAGACCAAATTATAAGTTACAGTTGCTAGGGAACATAAAAAGGTTGCTATGGTAAGTTGAATTGTGGGAAAGAGTTACCGCAGCCCTGGAACGCAAATGGTAACTGAAGGAGCACAGCCGGGTTTTAGTCAGTAAAATCCCGATACGCCCTCTTGCTCTACCCAGAGCTGGAAAAGTTATTTTATTTGTTGATTAACCAACTCAAAAAGAAAGTATAAGATGAATATTTAAGGGGGTCCATAATATTGGTAGGTAATAGGATAGATTCTTAAAAAAAAATCTATTATTTGGTATGACAGTTATTAAAAATATTGGACAAGAGTTTCTTTTAAAAAAATTAAAATAAAGACATGACGTCACTCGTTACAACACTGTGGTGGAAAATATCCCTGGTTCAGGCTATGGTTCGGGATAAGTGATAACGTGAAGTGGTCACCTCCTTCCGCGAAGCATAATTATCGACACACAAGTTGAACCATCATGGTGGTCGACCGTAAATGTGCAGTAAACGATTTTCGGGTCTAAATCAGAGTGCGCATAACCATAGCAACTGGTTCAACTTATTTGCCGCGTACTATAGTAATTTGTGCGAAGGAGATGACCGCAACCGTGAGGGAACTGACATCCTCACGGCCCAGCGGCCGCCGCAGAAGACGCCCGGGGTATCGGGAACCACGGGGTAACTTCTGGAGCGAGGAATGGGTATAGCTCACCGTCCGACCGTCTGGTAACGACTGAGCCCGAGTCATCGAAGGCGCGTAGTTTTCCACGCGCGTCCCAAAGAAATGTCAGTAAAATTGGACAAAGTTGGGCCGTAGTAAATTTTTAAAGAGTTGTTGGTGACTCTGGAACGCAATGAGCAACTGAAGGATACAAGTTTGTTTTAGTCAGTAAGTCTCACACGCCCTCTCGCTCCATCTTAGAACGAGAAAAGTCATTGGATGAGTTCGATTACACTTTCATTCAGGCACTAACTTCTTATCCTATATATTCGTTTTCTACACTTCGTTTTAATATTCCCAACTCAGTTGCATGCTTATCGTCCATCCTTTTCGTGGTTCAATGGTTTGATTACAGTGGATAACTTCTTCTTCTTCAGTATTGTTGACCACCAATATTAAGGAAAGGAGCGAGACAACCACACAAATATTATTAATAACTTACTGGGGCAGTTTTATCCACAATTGTAAATTTAACCGTTTGAGACCGAATAAACAATTTTATTTTTAGTTGCAACCAAAATGCTATTTTAACCTTAACACGTTCAGTTCATTTTAAACCTTAAAGCGATAAAAATAAAAATCGAAATTAGTTCAAACTCAGACTATAAGACCAACCTACCTTGGCTAAATATTTCTTCTTCCTTTTATATTCGTCCTTGAGCTTATATATGTTATTTTGGCACGTCTTACAATAAGAGTAATGGCTACACTCTGGCTTACATGGGTTCTTATGTGCCGGCACTGTTTCAATGCTGTCCAAAGACTTTGAACTTGCCACAGAAATTTCTGACGGACCACCTATAATTTAAACAGTTTTTTATTTAAGAAAAACTTGGCACAAGACTTTCGTCTTTTTTTTGCAGAAATAACATTTAAATAGTACTCACTACATCCAATAACTTATGGCAATGCAAAAGAGTTTCTCAAATATAAACTCTAAGGCCGTGTTTACGGAGACGCGGCGCGTTGGGCGTTTCGTCATACATTACAGTAGCGGGCCGCGTCATCGCTCGCGCAAACACAAACATATGGCAATGTACGACGAACCGCTCGACCCACCGCGCAACGCACCGCGTCTCCGTAATCGAGCACTAAGATGGTAAATCAAAATATTAAAAAAAAACTTTTTTCCACAAAATTCTTAAACTCCAACATGAATGGGTTTAAATAAAAGGAGTCTTATTACTCTAAAACATTCTTAACCTTTTGACCCCGTACGTCGGATTTATCCGACCAACACTGTCGCTTTTATTCCGACAAGGTCGTACATTCACGGCCAAATACTCCATCTCGTCAGCTTCTTTGTCACCCTATGCAAATTGAAGAGCAAGATGGAGTGACAACGAAAAACACACGACCCTGGTGAATAGGACACGAAAACCCGTCGGACCATTCCGACGCAAGCAGTTAAAAACTCTAAAAAACTTCTTTAAAAAAATAGCAGAGAAGCCTAAAAAAATATGAATTTGATTGGTGAACAAAAGTGTTGGAAATTCTGAGATGAAATAGAGCTTACGGTGAAAGCTACGGGCCCGAACAATATTCTGACTAGATGGCGCTAAGCTCAACATTTTTTGTTTTTAGTGGGAGCATTGAAGGAAAGGGTATTTGCTAAAATCGGCCATTCCACTGTACTGAACTTGGTCACATTATTGTCTCAAAATTCACCTCCGTCTGTTCAAGTCTCTAACCATAGCGCTTCATCATCATCATCATCATCATTTCAGCCCAAAGACGTCCACAGCAAGACAGGCCATCATAATGCTTATGATGTGGCAACGGCAATTATAGAAAATGGCCACGCTCGGACCTATACTTTTCACCTTAAAACTATTCAAATAATTATGAAATTAACTTACTCTGTCCAGGCTCCACAACAGCTTCTTTATACATGGGCACACCTTTCAATATGCACAGCAATAGGGGAAATTCTTTCTCATTCTGATACATTTGTACTATATTCGAGGCATGCTCAGAATCGCACTGTAGTCCTGGGAAATCATCACAAGTTATCAACTTTAAGACTTGGCTACAGGTACAGTTAGTCATATTATTTTTCTTCTGAATGCAGGATAAACATTATTATCACGCCGGGGTCACCAGTTATATGATGATAGATATATGGAACAGGGTTTTAAGTCCCAGAAACCTCCGTTGTAAAGGGAGGATCCTCCGTTCAGACGTGTGTTGTGTCTAGCTGTCCGGACAACTGCCCGATTATCCCGATAATTAGTTTTGGACTTTTGCTTGTATAATTATGTTCTAATCGCGCAAAAAATGATACCGCGATGCATGATAGTTCCTACGTGGCAAAATAGATGCTTCTACAGAAACAGACGAACAAAATCTACAATTTTGATTTACAAGCAGAACAAGGGGTATAATACGCCCCAAACCTGCAGACAATTTATATTAAAAAAAATGTGCATAATAACGATAAATACATTAATCTGGCAAGTTAGAGAAGACAAGATGTAGTTTCAATTAAAGCACAGTCTACAATATTATTTGTATATATCCAATCCTATTTTCACATAAGAAAGCCTACTTATGTATCAGCATACACCGAGAAACAATGGAACTACACACACTTTTTTAAAACAGGGATAATATTTAGAATTTAATTTAATAATTAAGTTAAAATCTGTTTATTTTCAGTGATCATCCCAGGATAGTTGATGAGGCAGAAAAGGCAGCCCAACTTAAGAGGGCCTGGGCTGAACATGTTCGCCGCATGCCCAACAAACTGTGGACCAAAGTAGTACACAATTGACGCCCTAAGACAGTGAGACGCGGTCGTGGCAGACCACGAAGGAGATGGCAGGACGAACTAGACCGATTTCGCTAAAACTCTGAAGAAGAAGCGCGGATTCGCGGCGAAAGATGGGAGGAGTAAAGGGGGGCTTCCCTTTACTCGTAGGAGTACCTAGTCGTCTCCCATTCCATAACATCCATTTGACGAAAATGATCATAAACTGAACTGTTAAAGAAATGGAGCTATATAGCTCCATCCCCCTTTCTCGCTCGCAGGCTTGACATTTTAACACATCATAGTAAGGCCACTAACCCTAAGGCGCAGTGTTAGTAAGTCAAACTTATTACCTAAATAATTTAGTATAGACCAAACATCTGAGTCCTTAAACCTCATGTCTGCAATGTTTTCATTGATATTCTCCATCAAAGACTTGGCAAACCCAAACACCATGTTAGCCAGCGGTATTTCCGACACAAATATAGAGAAACTATAGTTGAACTCCTGAAAAGATAAAATTGCAGTAATGAGTTTATGTGACGGTTGGATTGTGTGTGTGTGAAGAGCTGCCACATTTGTAAGAAATGTTATAGAAGAAAAGGGATATGAAAAAAAAACTGTTGTGTCAATTTTAAGTAACATGAGCAGGAAGAGAACGATTTGGTATATTATAAGTACTAGCTACTGCCAACGACTTCGCCCGCATGAAAGTTGGTTTCTCCATACAAACTTCCAACCCTCTTTTACTCCCTTCGTAAAACATCCTTTATAGAACCTACCTGCCAAATAAGTTTGTAGGTCTTATAAATCAGGGAGGCCTTTGCCCTGCAGTAGGACACAACAGGCTCATAATAAATAATAATACATAAATAAATTAGTGAGTGGTATTTCGCTTTTATCAAAATAACAAAGCTATTCAGATAAAAGTGTTTGGGCAATTACTGGTTAAATTTTCAAAGCCCGTAGAGGAGTAGGGTGGAGAGAGAGGAAGTGTCAGACTTTGTCAAAAACCCAGGTTTTTTGATCACCTGATCGTAAGCGAGCCCTTGACTAAAAGATCCCGCAATCCGATCTCGCTATCAGGAAACCAAGATACCAGCAGAGAATTCCACTCCTTAGCTGTATGCTTAATGAATGTGTTCCCAAAACGCTTTGTACGTATGGGTGGGATGTCCACCATGTGTTCCTTCAATTGCGGTAACTCCTTCGAGTAATCTGCAGCCCTAAAAGGTGTCGGCCGCTACTGGCTGTCAATATTGCTGACATGTCTTGGAGGCGCGAGTGGAATACTACGCGACCGGTGCTTTATCCTTACCAGAAGTATGGATGGCGAGCACTGCATCTCCCGGTGACGGGAGTGTCTCCGGCGGTAGGCTAGGCAGGTGATTGCCTCGTACCATAACCAGCTTTGAAAGGTTCCAAAGTTGTCAATATTGCATCCACTATAGAATTTTGAATTGATTGCTCAACACCCTGGGTGAAAAGCTATATCATACTGGGGTGAGCAGCATCTACTCCAACCTCCTCAAAAATAGTCAGATTTAGATATTATTGACTTCATGGTAATTGTATCTAAATCCGACTTTTTTAAATTAGATTTTTTTTTTTCTAAAGTTTGTAACTTTTAGTCGCTCTCTTGTAAAGTTTACTCAATGTTGCTTAGTAAATTTTGCCTTTCAAGCATTGATATATACTGTGATGGATTGCATGGTTTACTATACCAGCCTCCTTTTTAAGCTTAACTTCAATAGAATTCAAACATCATCTTCCTGCTCTTGACCCATTTTACTTGGAGTTGGTGCAAAACTTTATTTCTCTTTCATTCTATACTGTCAGCCATCACATTACCATTTACTCCCTGTACTTTCATATCACTCCTCACACAGTCCAACTATAATTTTTTGGAATCCCTGTCCAATAATCCACATAAGTCTATAAGTAACATGTGTTGCATCCCGCTTCTTCACATTAGGTACTATAAATTTAATAAAACTTACTAAGCGCATCAGGTATTCAGCTACCAACATATTTAGTGCTTGATATCTGAGGTCCAGGCGTTGTGTAAAGTTTTTCTGGCAAGGAGGAGGATCACCTTGAAATGAGAAATTTCAGTTCTACAGTTACACTTCTGATGAATTAAAAAAAAAACTTATTTTAGTAACCAGGACATTGTTTCACTGCCAGAGAGCTTAGTGGCTACTGTTCTGATGTATATTGGACGTAATATTGTGATGTTTGGTTTTATTTTTTTAATTATATGTACAAAAAAATACTTGTTTCAGGATCTTTATGCAGAATCAGAGAGCTTAATATTGACTGCTCGTAATCATTAAGATTCCCGAAACAGGTTGTTAAGCAAAACTAATAATATTCAATCATTGCCGATTGTTAGGAGATAAGTTAGGAAATATCCAACAGATATGGACAAACACATAAACAAAAACATAACCTTCATTGGCAATCGAAAAAATTGAAAACAGCAGCACAAAAAGGATAGGAGATAAAAATTTGTTCGTGAGCAAGAGTGACAAGCATTCGTTTAATGCTTCAAATGATGCGTTTCATTGCGATAAAATCGTGACACACCGGGAACAGAGAAAAAGTAAAAACCAAATCTGGAAAAAATAAAACATTTTATGCCTTTTCCCATCTATATCTTACCAGTTTCTGCACTTTTTAATACATTTACGATATGCCCACGTAAGTAAGCTCTCAAATCGTTGAGTATACCATTTTTTTCGAACAACTCGTAGATGAATGATTGAAAAGAGTCCGCAGAATCGGTGTTCACCAAATTCCGAGGTCCTTCATCAGCAGGCTCGGATTCGTTCGTGATGCCACTTTCCATCTTATTGTTTTAACTGTTTTATAATTTTTTCATCAGAAATTGTGCCTACATTCTAATTTTATGCCAAATGATTTATCAGTTCACTGGAAATTTCAAACTTCCCAAACACAGATTTTTGACGTTTGTTGTTTTGTTGACATTTCCGGTTGAAAATGACGACAACGAACAAACGAATTGGTAATTGAATACTCTTTATATAGTACATCTTTTTAATGTGGTTTATAAAGGTAATACAAACCAGAAAATATATAAAAGAAAATTTTATTAATTGGGACTAAAGTATAATTAAATACTATATATTTTTAACATAGTATTTCATTAATGTAGGTACTAATAACGTATTTTGACTACTCAATCACCAGTCCCTGTGGCGCAGAGGATAGCGCGTTGGACTTCTAATCCAAAGGTCGTGGGTTCGATCCCCACCAGGGATGTCAACATTCTTTTTAGTAAGTTTTACAATTTTCTTTTTGGATTAAACAAAAATAAGTATCAATACCTATTTTTTTAAGTTTTGTAGGCCGTTCTTATTTTTTTTTTCAATGATTGTTACTGTAATTTTATGAAATGTGATTATTCTTACATTGATGTTCACAATAATACTAGTTCTTGCCCACGACTTCGTTGGCGTGAATTTCGGTTATTTGTGTATGCAAAGTCGAATAAATTCAGACAAAAAGTAGCTTATATGTCTTTCCTAGGGTGGGGAACTTTCATAATTATAATTAAAATATTGGTACGGATTGCTAGTTATTTTAAATTATTTATCTCTACATATACTTACTTAGTAAAGGCTTATGCTATGAGAAAATGTAGTACCAAAATAGAATCTTGTATTTATGTAGAAATGTGTAGGGTCTTTTAGGCGTCTAAGCAAAACCGGGCTGGTCATTGACATATATATTACTATTGGGGCTGGTACTTCAGATTGCTGGTCTTTAAACTTACATTAGACATTGGAGGGATGCGTGATGCTTAATTTGGTGACAGATTCTAGATTCAGACTTCCAAATTTCCTATCGTCACGTCCCTAGCTAAACAAAACAAATGTATTGTCTACTTAATCTACTTTTCCTTTTATTTTTTAACGCCATCTACTTTTCCGATAAGAAAACTTTGTGTTTTTGAAAATAAATGGCGCATCAGAACCATCTTATCGGTGAATCATAATGAAATGTTTAAAGTAAGTCACATTATGGTAGAAAAAAAAAGCATACTTAAACACTTCATTTTCATTCAAATGATTGTAAACTTTTGGTAGAACGCAAGCGATTCTCCATGATTTGTTGGCAATGGTGCCAAGTGCCAATGGTTCATGGTTGACAAGTTGACAATTTGTCTTTGACAATGAATCAGCTGTCATTGTAAATAAATTTATCAAAGTTTATTTCTAATTAAAATAAATATTTACGGTGTAAAGAAATAGGAAATAAAACTGTTTTTATTTTGAAAAATATCTTAATATTCATAGCAATCATGAGACGTCGAGCAGGAGTAGGTGCCATACAAAAACAAAGGCTAGAACAGGAAAAATACCGAGAAAAGGGGTCTGAGATCCAAGAAAACCAGTTTCAACAGATGTCGAAACAACTGGACGTGTTTAGGGAGAACCTGGAAGAATTCGCGACTAAGCACAAGAGCGAGATCAAGAAGAACGCACAGTTTAGGAGGCAGTTCCAGGAGATGTGCGCAGCTATTGGTGTAGATCCTTTAGCTTCGGGCAAGGGATTTTGGTCTGTGTTAGGTTGGTATCTGCACACGTCTTTTCTATTTTTCACAAGTTAATGTGACTTGAATTCGAAATTAATTACTCCCTATAAATGTTATAAGAAAAAACTTGGACTAAACTTTTCTGAGAGGGAAGGGTCATGCAAAAAAATTAGATTTCATACTATGCACATATTATCTATTATACATGGAAATCTGCTATAAAGCCACGTGTCAAACTTGGAAGGTCCTTCCGAGTTATTGTTATATATTGCTGGAGTCATTGTTATACATTGCTATTGTTGGTTCTTGTTCATATCCTGTACTCCACTAACAAGTCCAACGTTTAATTTTATTTTTTTTTTGTGATTGAAAATTATCAAATAACTAGAGACTTGAAAGGAGTGTCAGACTTTTATCCACTAATCCCACCTGAGTTTCTATAGTTGTCCATAGTATTCCAGAGCCACAGTAAATCTTTTGAATAGTGCCATGGTCCTACTGGCACCACCATTTACTGAATCTGGCAGTGCGTAACAGATCATTGTGGTAGAGAATGCCTGAGGCATTAAGGCCTTTGTACTTTGTTACATAAAGATTGAATAAATTATCTCACCACTCCTTGGTTCTGTGCCTTAGCAACACTCACCATCTTCAGAATATATTTTAAATTAAATCTTATTTAACTTTCCAGGAATTGGTGATTTTTACTATGAATTAGGAGTACAAATAGTTGAAGTTTGTTTGGCTACAAACTACAAGAATGGCGGTCTCATAACATTGGAGGAACTGCGAACAAGACTCATAGCTGCACGAGGTAGGGGCAAGGTACACCAAGAAATAACCAATGAAGATCTGTTGGTTGCTGTTAAGAAGTTAAGGATATTTGGGAATGGGTGAGTGCATATCTCTAACTAGCCTGCTGCTAGGTTTACATTTGACCACTATTTCACCTGATGGTAAGTCATGATGTGACCTACAATGGAGTATACTTGCCTATTCATTCTTGACTTAAAGGTTATAGCTATCAGGAAACACAGACTGTGGCAGGGAATTCCACTCCTCGTCTTCCTCTCCCTTATCCACACACTTTGGTTCAGCATCTGTCTTTGATACACCAAAATAATTTATATTTAGACCCAAATACATATATTATTTGACTGTTGCATTAAAAATGAATACAGAAGATGATCATTTTATTTTTTATTTTCTGTTTTCAGATTTACTGTGGTACAAATAGGCAAAGGCAAGTGGTTGGTTCAGTCAGTCCCTGGTGAGCTGAACTTGGATCAAACATCGGTGCTGCAGAAAGCTAGTGCCTTGGGCACTGCATGGGTGTCCCTTAGTATTCTCACTGATGATTTAGGGTAAGATTTTCTTTTATGAGGAGATTTGCCTCAAAATCCACCTAATTCTGACTATTTATGTAGTATAGCTATTATAGTCCTTTAGTATATTGTTACAATTACAGTAAAATTTTGAGTTTAGCACCATCTAGCCTGAATGTGGTGACACTCTGGCCCATAACTTTCCCCTTAAATTATTTCACATTATATTTTATTTATGCTCTGCTTAAAATTGTCACTACTATATTACTAATTAATTTTCAATACATCTTCATCAAATCATCAAACCCGCTCTTATTCCTACCGCTTTTAGGCACGCTACTGGTTTTTTTGCACTAGTGCGCATAAGTACGTGAGTTCACCCCCGCCACATATGATTATACATATTTATCGCATTAGGATGGACGCCGCGTGCTCCCACGAGTCGTGCTTCAACCCCCGTATATTAAATTCTTCATAAGACGTGTAATGAAAAACGTCGTTAGGGGCCATTTAAGTATTACGTAAGCACTACAGATGGGGGGGTCGCTTGCATTGCTTATTTTTGTTGACATGGGGTCTGGAGGGGTCTGGATGGTGATTACGTTAGCAGTACCTATATATTTTTTAGTTTTTTTAAGAGAGTAGGAGTTGGGGGAGGCCTTTGCCCAGCAGTGGGAAAGTTTAGGCTAAAGAAAAAAATAAAGAGTAGATGACCATTTTTCAAAATCACACGAAAGTGATCATACACACATCACTGAGCAGCAAACATCCAATGTCATTGATTTAAAGTCATGGACTAATGACTGATAATTTGAATTAATATGCCAAAATAAAAGTTGTTTCTATTTCGAGCATATTTCGAAACTAGAGTACATTGAAAAATGCATGTAGGTACCCATATTTACGTAAGTGTGGAGGGGGGAGGGGAGAGTTTTGCTTACTTTTGCTGATGAGGGGATTAATATTTGCCAAAACTCAGCTTAAGTAAATAATACCTGAACAGCCTCTCAGCTTAGATACAAGTAGAAATTAGCCAATGCAGTCCTCGTCTCCACAATACCCTTGCCTAAGGCTCAGGCGAATTCCGCCTAGGTCGCAATAACAAACTTTTTCCCCTTGTATCAAAATGTACTATTTTATTTTCCAGATGGAACGAGACAAGAGCCCAAAATGCTTTGAACCACATGGTTAAGGAAGGGCTCGCGTGGGTAGATTCCCAGGATAGCAAGGAAACTCTGTACTGGTTCCCAAGTATGTTCTCCGAATGTGTGGCTGCGTGATTTACGACTTTAAGCGTTATTGTTAGGTGATAAGAGTCATATTGTGACTTACATATTATTATTTACGTTGAAAATATACACTTTAAATAAAATTTTGGCTGTTCAATATTTTTATTAAAATCAAAGTCTTTATAGTAGACAGCCTAGACGACTTGGTTGTTTATGGTCACAAGGTGCAATGTTGTTATGCCCGTTTCACACATGGCCTGACGGGGAAACTGTTTTTTGTAAATAATTTGTGCGTCTATTTTAAGCAGAATAAACGTTTTTTCTTTCTTTTCTTTCTTATAAGGAATATGAATAAAATGCAAATTAAAATGTAAGTAATATAATATATTTATTTATATTGCACTGAGGTATCATTCTTAAAATATTAAATTTACTGAAGCCATTTCTGGTATAGCACATCCCGGGCAAAGTTACATATTTTTATTTTAATACTAGCTGACCCGGCGAACTTCGTACCGCCTAAGGCCGTGTTTACGGAGACGCGGCGCGTTGAGCGCTTCGTCGTACATTGCAGCTGCGGGCCGAGTCATCGCTAGCGCAAATACAAACATATGGCAATGTACGACGGACCGCCCAACGCGCCGCGCAACGCACCGCGTCTCCGTAATCGGGCACTAAAGGCCGCCTTCAAATTAGTCGCAAAGAGCCGCGCGTTTTTTTTTTTAATTTCATTTATATAAATGAAGCGTGGCAGTCACACATTTCATGACCACTTGCTAAGGAAGTTATCGGTTTGTTCTATAGTTTCTTATACCTAGAAATATGTGTACGTAGAAACATTAGCTACTGCTGCCTTCTGAAGATCCAATGTAAGGCAGTTGTATTTTGGAGCGAAGTTCTGTGTTCTCTTTCTGCATTTCATCTAATTTCTTCTTAAGTTTTTCCGTCATTTCTAGATAGGATTCTTTCCACCTATAAAAAAAATACAATTATATAGAACCGCTAGTCAAGGCATATCCATATCTTGCAACATTGTAAATGAGATATAGATAAGTACTTTTTACTTAGTTCCATTTGATTTTCTAAATGTTTGTTCAATTCTAGGACCTCCTCTTCTTTTGTCGTCACCATTCTGGAAGTGTAAAATATCAATGTTAGCATTGAAAATACAAAACAGAGGCCTTAGACTCTGTATTTTTGCGTAAATTTCGCGTGGTAGCTTCGCCCGCGTGAAAATTGGTTTACCCCTTTAGGGGTGGAGTTTCGTAAAATCCGTTCTTAGCAGATGTCTACATCCTATAAGGAACCTACCTGGCAAATTTTAAGTTTGTAGGTGTTATAGTTTCTGAGATTTCGTGATTAATCAGTAAGTGGGTATTTCACTTTTATATATTTATATAGATAGATTATATATATAAATACAGTTGCATTCCTTTTTCTCGCTCGCACGCTTGACAGTTTAACACATCATGGTAAGAAAAGAAAGGAAAGATTGGAGTCAGAAATTTCACTATCTTATAATAGCTGCCTCACGCAGTTTCACCTGAGTCTTTGTTTACTGCTCCGCTCCCATTGGTTGTAGCATGATGGTATATTACCTATAGCCTTCCTCGATAAATGGGTTATCAAACAGCAAAACTAAAATAATTATTCAATTCGAACTAGTAGTTTCTGAGATTAGCGCGTTCAACCAATTAAATGAAACCTCTATACAGCTTTGTAATATTATAATACATATATATTTTTTATGACCAATCACTATTCGGTTCACAGATATTCATTGGTCGCATTGATATGTTACCATTTTATGGTAGACCGTAAAGCCAATCGTAACGCGTATCGTGATCATTCACACATCGATTTCGCTTACTGCTGAGCATACATAGATCTTTTTAATGGACTTTAAAAAAGAGAGGAAGTTTATATGTTCGGCTGTATGTATTTTTATTGTACCCCTCGCTCCAGTGCAAAAATATACAAAAAATATGATGATTTTTATATTTTTTATTATTTGTATCTTCGATGACAGCAATGTCTGAAGTCGTCTGCCCGTATGCTATGTATGGCAAATATTATAAAGGCAAAAGATTGTGAGTATGTATTGGTGTCTGTATGTTTTATAATCCTTCATGCTCAAACGGCTGGATAAAATAGGCCATGTCCTTAGCATAGCGCTTAGGGTACTTTTTATCCCCGTAGCATACTACGGGACTTCTACTACGGTGCTAGGGAACATATTCCCTTGGGATAATTCTCAACTTCCACCCAGGTGAACTAGCTGCTTCACCTGGGTGGAAGTTGAGAATTATCCCAATATCCAGCTGGTAGAAGATAGTTGATACATACTTATGATTGAGTTCCGATCTAGACGCCAGCATACTCTGTAGCTTGTTGACCATCTCGTGTGTTTCATCTAAAGACTTCTGTAGATGTTCCACTTGCAACCTGGTATTATAAACTTGTATTAATGGTTCCTGTTGTCGAAATTGTTGGAATGAGGAATGAGAAAAATGTTGAGAGAAATGTATGGAGTATGAATTTGAATGCCGATAAGAGTAGGATCAATTAATAAACTGATTAGTATGAGAAAGATGACATGGCTACAGAAGGGATGACTACTGATATGACGGTCCATATAGAGTGACATGAAAGAAGAAGAAGAAGATATGGTGCTCCGACCATAAGTAATTGAGGCAAAAGCAAGATAATGATTGTCTAAAGTAGTCGCTAAGTTGTCTTAGTACATAGAATTCATCGTACTGCGTCTCTAACAGTTGTACCTACTAATCTAGGCTCTTGCAGCCCTTGTATGGATCTCCGGTATCTTTGCACTTTCACTAGGGATTCTGTCATTTACTTGCTTGCGTTCATCGCACTGCGTCTCCAAAAGTTATTTCTACTTAGTCTCTTCGATTGGCGGCCCTAGCGTGGATCTCCTGCATATCTTCACTGTCTCGAGGTACTATTTCTGTCACTTACTTGAGTTCATCACACTGCGTCTTCAACAGTTGTTCCTCCCAGTCCCTTCGTTTGGTTTCCCGTGCATGGACGTCTTGTATTCGCTGCACGTCTATTGCGAGGCATTGCTTCTCGCAAACCAGTTGGATGTTACGCCTTTCTGAGCATACCTGAAGAGAGTATTTAAGTTCTGTAGCCTAAGTTATACGTTGTTGTGTAGCCTTATTTTAAAATTTAAGAAACGATGAATCTCAAATTTGTTACGCTTGTGAAAAAGTTTAGGATTTTATCAGTTATGCAATAGGGTCGCTGGTGCGTCGCCTTTTAAGTCAAACTTTTCTGTTTTTTGATTACAATAAAAATACCTAATGAGTTTTTGCTAAATTAGGATAGTCACAATAGTTTCAGATTACATAGAAATTGGTCTCAATATTATTATAATTGTAATTGGCATGCGGGAATTTTCGAAATAGTTCACTGTGGCTCTAGAACACAATAGGCAACTGGACCACACTGGTGGGTTTTAGTCAATATAAATCTAACACACCGTCTCGCTACACCCAGAGCGAAAGAAGTCATCAGATGATTTCCCACTGCAAAAAAACCCTTCAATGGAATGATGTTGAGATTTGACTTACCAATTCTTGGAACATAGCTTCGAGTCTTTGTTCTGCGAGCGCGAGTTTCGGGTCCACTGATTGTAGCGTGGCTTTTTGCTGTTTTAAGTAACTCTCGTTTGCTGCTAGAAGTACTTTGTTTTCTCTGAAATAACGATCATATTGATATGAGCGTCCTTAGTAACCGATTTGGAATGATGTCTAGTAAAAGGATTTTTTTTGTGTATATGGCTCCAAGCACCTGGACACCTGCCGCAAGGGCTGGTTCGACGTGGCCCGAGAGAAAAATACCTGGAAGGAATTGGGGGAGGCCTTTGCCCAGTAGTGGGAAAGTATGGCTAACTAAAAAAAAAAAATATGGCTCCAATATGTCAACATCTTGTTGAATGTTGAAATTTATTTGTTAGGATTATGGACATTTTTGAATTATCCAACTGATGACTTCAAAAAATGTAGCAGCAGCATCTATCTTCTGTCTTCTAAAGTATCCAACACCAAAAGGGTAGCTTGTAAAGACATTTGCTGCCGTGTTCGGTCAGGGACGGGAAAAAAATCGGTAACGTACAACTTATACGAATTCGTTCACATGGCTCCGTATCATGCGCATCGCATCCGGATCAGCAGTGTCCCGGAGCACACTCGGACGCACGGACACTGACCGTGCTATCCGATTTTGATCTAGGTACGTTGACGACAACATGAACACAGAAAGGTTGATAGAACTTGTACGACAGAATAATACACCGTTAAATTTTGGTCGTTTTAATCCCGTGGAGGGTCAATTCAGTACATGAAACACTATCGATAAAATTAAAAAATAAAGTGCTTTTTTTCTAAAAGTCGAGGTAATATATGCATGTACGATTTTTTTTTTTAAGTAAACGAGTCATTGGCCTTGTAGGTAGTTGTCGGTCGTTGCGTACTAACTACCAACAGTCCGTTCAGCTGACGTTTACTTAAAGAAATTGATTTCGTACATGCGTAAATTAATTCGAGTTTTAAAAAAGTACTACATTTTTTAATTTTGTCTTTACAAATCGAAAGTGTTTCATGTTTCTAATCGACCTTCCGCGGGATTAAAACGACCAAAATTTAACGGTGTATACTTCACGATCTTTCTAACCTACATTATTTGAATTCTAAGAAGAAAAATATAATATGATATAGGAAAATAATTAAAGTGTGTTTTGTGCATATGACTATCTACATATGGAAGGTAGGTATACCTACCTTAAAGTCTTATTCAGCAGCAATCCTTTCTCAACCAGCTCTGCATCCAGGTTTCTGATATGTTGCAACATATCTGCTACTTTTTCATTGTATTTCTCCTTAACCTCGTCCATTTCTTTTCTGCATGATGTTTCTATATCCCGCCTTACAGATGATAGTGCATGTTTTAGTTGCGCGATTTCTCCTACAAAAAAGTATAATTGATTGAAGGAATTTATATTTTGTGATTATCGTTCTTAACACTGCTAAGCGGATAAAAAAGCCTTCTACGTCCTGCAGTGCTACCACGAGCTGTTTACGCGATCCATTTGATGGTCTAAACCACAGAACACAGAAAGACACTAGAACTAGCTTGAGAAAATGTTTGTACCAGAACCGGTGTCGCCAAACTCACACATTTACGATTTACTCTTACTGCAAACCGGAAGATACGATTGGCTACAACAAAAATTGGGCGTAAACAAATTTAAAAAAAAAAATGTTATACGAAATGCAACTTTAATGTCAACGATTTATAAATCAAATTGACAAAAACAAGAAAGAAATACATCTTGGACTACCAAGTACCGCCACTCGTCGCTAGATGGCGTTGTTCAGTATGAACTATAACATTATAAAAATAAGGGTGGTATTTGAATGGCGTATCACTGACACAAATGCAGGTCGCTACTCAAATAGTGACGTACCCTAATTCGATCGTAATAATATCGATAGTATGAAAACAAACATAAAATATAATGCGAAAAAATATCGTATGCGATAGTATTAAAATACTGAAATTAATATGTAGTAGGGTAATTTCTAAACGTAGTAAAAAGGGTATTTATTTGCATGTAAATCAAATACCTTTTTGTTTGTATTTGTTCATTTTATACTGGGTAAATGAAATAAAATGCTGAAAACCTCGCAATGTTTTATTATTACATTGCTATTTGAGTTTAAGACAATATAAAACAGTGAAAAGATTATTATATTTGTATAATAATCTTTTCACTGTTTTATATTGTTTGATTTTGATCAAAGAATTTAATTAAAACATTAACGGGCACTTTTAAATGATCAAGTTAGTTGCCCGTTTTAAAATTTAGGTTATGTTATTTATGTTGAATACTACGGACATATAGGTGTAACAATGTAACAAGTATTGCAATTTCACAAATAAGAACTTAGTATAAATACGTAGTGAAAAAGGTAATTTATTTTCATTGTGTGTTTAATATTGAAAATACAAAAAAAAAACTCTTTTACAAAAAAATACAACTGACTTCAAAAAAACTAAATAATGTAAAATACCTTTGATTACGGAAGTCGGTGTTTACGGTTTGGTTTCTTCATTTTTTGACATTGACTTCCGAAATTAAAGTTATTATGCATTCGTTACGAAAAGTGTGAACGGACGAAGCCGGCGACGACTAAACATAAGGTATAATTCAAACGCCCTATGTTGTTCCAAGCTCTTTAGCTAGATTTATTTAAAATGGCATCACGAATATCATCCTACAATATTTATTTTATTAACTTTATTAATTTAATAATTATCTGTATTTTAATACTCATACTCTCAAGTATAAATACTTTTATTTTAAAAAGGCAATGCAATACATGTCGATTGATTTTATCGATAAAGTCACGCACTATTTGGATAGCGTCAAAAGTATAGGTAGAGATGCGAATATTCCAGAAAGGCTAATGACCGGGAAAAGAAAATCAACTTTGTTTGCATGAAGTTAAGGACAATTTTTGTTTGTATGTCTTGTGCAATGTTTGACGAAATTTAATTTTTTCATTTTATTAAAATAAATTCGAAAATAATACTTACCGGTGGTATGATACACCTCCATGAGTTAGATTTTTAGTCCGACTATGGTTTTTACAGTCCAGAATGGCACAATAAGGCGTTTTAATATTATTTTATGTAAATTGTATGTTGACGTAGTCTAGTTTGCGAATGAGAGCGCTTGAATAGCAAGTGCGTATTGCAGTACTCACTAGCGGCGACAGTGCCACGCCTACTTACTATTTCCAGGTTCTTTCTGTGTTCCGTGGTCTAAACTGTACCTCTACCATGAGTTTTAAGCAATAGTATTCGTCGCTACTCGATATCGACGCCGTAAATATTTTGTATGGCTAATTTTGGTTCTGCAAGTGACCGCTAGAGGCGCTGCAAAATTTGCCATACAAAATATTTACGGCGTCGATATCGAGTAGCGACGAATACGATTGCTTAAAACTCATGGTAGAGGTACTGAACTGTTAAAGGGATGGAACGATGATGATGGTTTTCGTATTCGGATCAAACATAACTTACTAGTTAATTCCTGTATAGTTTTATAAGCCTCATTCTTCTGTTCTGAGACTACGTCGTATAGCTGCAATGCTTCTGCAACCTGGAATTGAAATAAGGTAAAAAAAAATAGCGAAAAGACCTAAACCCTGAACTACAAGGGTCCCTACATAAACAGATCACATATGTGACATACACCAACTCGCACTGGGCCCGCGCGTGGAGAATTACGGCTCATTCCCTCTCCAAGAGAGGAGGCCTGAGTCCCAGCATTGGGGAGCCTTTTAATTTATTTATTTATTTATTTTTATTTATTTATTTATTTGGTCTACCAACAATTGTTTACACTTACAACTTAAAACAAAAATAACATTTCTATAAAACTTTAAACAGTGCAACAATTACTTATAGGTAAACACCACATGAACTAAAATACAATTACGTTAGTGTAAGCTTATGATTACATGTAAAGCTAACATGCTAACTTAGAACCATTGAAGTTATTTATGATTACCTACTTACAACAAATCTGATAGACAATTTATAATCTTAGATTTCTGCTTATTGAAAGAATCAAAGTGAAAATCAATTTGATGGCTACAGCTGTTCAAAACTCTACAGAATCTAGCGACTGGAGAATTGGATCCTAACACCGTTCTTCTCTGCGGAGGACAGAGTGGAGTTATAGGTTTGCGTGGAATCCTTGAAGGAGCGCGAAACTTGATAAGTGCAAGTAGCTTTGGCGAGTCAGTCATGCCACTCAAGATTTTACATGCAAAAGTTGCATCGTTTAAACGCCTTCGCTCTTCCAAGCTGTGCATTTTGAAAACCTCTAATCTGTTTTTATAAGAAGGCGTTTTTTTAGCGATACCTATAGAGAAAGCTAGATGCCAGGCAAAACGTTTTTGGATGCGTTCTAACCTCAAACTGTGAGTAGCATAGTGCGGTCGCCACACCACGCTGCAATATTCTAAAATACTTCGTACCAGACTATAGTACAATATAATTTTGGTTTTAATCTGACGAAAACCTTTACATTGTCTTATGACAAAGCCAAGCATTTTTGACGCTTTTTTAGATATGAGATCTAAGTGTGGTGCAAAAGTTAACTTTTGGTCAAATAAAACTCCTAGGTCCCAAATTGTATCTACTTCATTAACCTTGTCCTCGTTGATGTAATATGCTGTCTCTATACGATTATTTTTTCTTGTATATTTTACATGATAACATTTTCTTGAGTTTAAATACATTTTGTTTTTTTTGCACCATTGGACGAGACTATTAAGGTCCGTTTGCAATTTAAAAGGCTGATTATGCTATGATGCCATGAGATAATTTTCTACTGTCACGCGGGCGAAGCCACTGGCAGTAGCTAGTAACTCAATATTTATAATAAAAAAAGGAGAGTCTTACTTTAGCCTTAGCTTCCGCCTCCCTCTTCACTTTCTCCACACATCCCTTCTGACACAACCCCAACTGTCCCTTCAAATCTTCACAATTCTTCCTCTCCACTGCTAAGTTTATTTTATGCTCTTCCAAACTCTTTGTGACGCCATTTAACCTATCTTCTAACTCTTTGCCTCTCTCTTTGTATGTTGCTATCTCTTTCTCTCGATTTTTCAAGTCGTTTTCTAGTATGCAGTGCTTTGTTTGTAAGTCTTTGTGTTTGTTTTCTAGCTCGATGTAGTCTGTTAATGAGGTTTCAAGTTTAAGTTCGAAATCTCTTCTTTCTTCTGTTGAACTCTGCAAAATACAAATTAATGCCGTCATACAGTTTGCGGAGGTTTACTAGACAATTAAATTGGACTTAAGGATCTACCACGACTCACGAGCTCGTAATTCGGTCCATTTGATGACGTTGAAGGGATGGAGCTATAAAGCGTTAAATTATTGGTCGTTTTAATCCCGTGGAGGATTGATTCAGTACATGAAACACTATCGATTTATAAAGATAAAATTAAAAAATAAAGTACTTTTTTTCTAAAACTCGAATTAATATCCTCCTGAGTCCGCCATATTTGTTTCCAAAGATGTCGTAAAGATCGGACGTCCTTTAGGACAGACAAAATGGAAGAACACCCCAAGTCCTGAGATTTCATTTGAAAACTACAGGGCTACCATTGCATAAAACGAATTTTACCTGAACAAATGTCATAGATATTTTTTTTGTCTTTTTTTTAATATATTTAGTTTTGACGTACCAATTGTCCAATGAAAAGGACTTCCGGTCACAATAGATAAACATAGTAACTGGAAATTGTTCGCTAGATTGGACTTTCGGGTATAATAGGATGTAAACTAGTAGAATAAGTATAGTAAACACATTTTAAATTTTATCAAAAAAACAAATTATATTTCTATTATATTAACTTGAACAGTGTTCCAATAAATGAAATAATATCGTAAAATAAAAATAACTTTCGGGAATCCTCTTCTTGCAAAATAGTTTGAGCAAAATTAACTATGAATCAAAATCAAAGAAGAAACAAATCTAACTTTTTTAACAAAATAAAAAACAAAAAAATAAACTTTTAAATAATTCTTTGTAAGAACAATATAAAAATCAAAATATTAATGATAATGATAATTATCATTAAATGTCTCTATTCTTTAGTACCTAACTAAAGAATTCAAAACTGTAACAGAATGCTGTGATAAGTGTTGGTAGTATACCAACACTTATCACAGCATTCTGTTACAAAAATCAGTCAGCTTGCCTAACAAGACATAAAATATTTTAGGATAATTAACGAGTAAGTTCCGCAATATACTATGAGATCACATACTTTATATAAAACCGATCAAGATAGAACTAATATCTGCTGTGAAAGATTTTAAAGCAGTTCCTTTTTGTTGTCAAACGTAAATGATATTTATTTTGCAAATACATTTTTAAAAACACTTACACGTCAATTTTTTTTCGTCAGTCTAAACTAGATGAGGCCGGTGTTTCCTAGCTGAGAAGAAACATCGAAACAAACTCAGGTGTCAAAGTCATTAAGGTATATTACAACCGTGATTCCTGCAACGATTCTGAACAGTAGACATATCTGGTAAATGGTCGATTCCGTGCTTTCTTCTTGCCTTTGATGGCAGTAGTAATAAAGGCAGTCGCCTGAGTTACATTTCTTTGTGTTTCTGAAATACCATTATCATTAAATGCCGAATTTCTGTAAACATTACAATACCATTTCCTTGACTTAATAATCCCGTCGTGGAAACCGGATTATTATCTACCTACGCAGTATAGCTAGTTCAACTTTAACTATGTGCATGTAGTCGTGTTGGTGGAGAACATGATCATTACGTAGTAAAACGGACGCTGGGCGCGGCACCCCGCGCGGGTGACCGCAACGTAGCACTTTTGTATGCGATCGCGCAGGCGTCCCGCTTTATGCAGGAGATGGTTGGAAGAGACCTAGGTATATCCACCAGTGGAAGTCTTTTGGCTGAAATGATGATGATGAGGGTAGGTAATGAAACAAACTGTACCTGTTTTCCTCTATTATCGTAACTCTGATATGTCTTCAGTTCATTTTCCAGTGCATCTATGGTTTTCTGCGATGTTTGCCATAACACATGTAGCGAGTCTCTTTCCTGCAATAGATAATAATAAATGGGCAGAAGAACAGAGACAAATAACATACTCGAAAATCCGCTCTATTGCTTTTTTTATGGTTTTCCATTTTAGAATTATAGGTACCACGTCTCTGGAATGTATTAGTTAGAAAAATGTTGGTTATAAAAAACCGGGCAAGTGCGAGTCGGTCTCGGAGTCGGAGTCGGAGTCGGTCGGACCGAAATGAGAGATTTTTTTTGTGATGTAACTACAAAACAGTTTTCAGATTTTTTCCTATACTTGTGCTATGAGACACTACTTCATGCCAATTTCAGAATTCTAGGTCAACGGGAAGTACCCTATGAATTTTGATTCCCTTGAGGGTGTCGAAAAATATACGTTTATTACGGCGTAAACAGCCGTAACAAAGTGATCTTATAAAGGTTCCATTTTTCCTTTTGCGGTACATAACCCTCAAAAGGTGGCTTGGTTTGCGCCTCGAACTTAACGTAGCCACCAGGAGATTAGAGAACTGAGACGGACTTTATAGAAGGTCACGCTCGTTTCACTTTGCTACTCGCCAGGGGATTCCAAGCTTGCTGCTTGCGTTTTCGGCCTAAGCATGGCAAGCACATTATGCCAAGATTCTTTGTCCTGTAAGATAGCAATGGTTTCTACACTGACTCTTTGCTGGCCAAAATTCTTTTAGGTTAAAATTCTTTTCCTAAACCACGTCGAACCAGCCGTCTAGCTTAGGTCACTGATTGCACCTGACGTGACTTGGAACATAATTATGTTATTTGCCGAGTCGACGGCGCGTTGAATTTCTCGCGCACCTCAAAAAGATGTCAGCAAGAAGCCAGTTAGGGCCGATATGCCAGGGTTTTTTTTTGAGGTGCGTAATCATATAATGGGCGTGTCAGACTTAAATTGTTCCTTCAGTTGCCCATTGTCTTTCAAGACCAAGGAAGGTTTCCCTTTCAGAAGCCAACCCATAGCCCCAGAAGGCTTCGGCTCGGCTGGTCCCTACGGTTTTGCTGACATTTCTTTGAGGCACGCGTGGAATACAACCGTGCCGTCGACGACTCGGGCTCGGTCCGGAAGGTTACCAAACGGCCAAGCCAAAACGATAAAGCTACTCATTGCTCGTCTTCTGCAAGTCCAAGTCTACGGTGGTTAGAAGTAGGGGCTCGGAGTTCCGGCGGCTGGGGCGTGAGGACGTTCGTTATTTCACGCTTGCGGCCGCCTTCTTCGCAGAAGGAGGCGACCGCCGATGCCTGCCAGGACTGCAGATTAGTCAGTAAAAGTCTAATAGATTTCTCACGATACCTTGGCCAGCACAGCGACTTGTTTCTTCAACTCCTCTAACTCCTTGCTGTTGTCCTGGTTATGATTGTTAGCTCTGGCAGCTTCTAGCTTCTCTTTGAGCAGCATCCCCACTTGCTGGGACAGCTTCTGATTGTCAGAGATCAGCGATCTTATTTCTTCTTCCACTACCGTTTGGTTTTGCTGGGAATTATTTAGACTTGTTGTTTATAGGTGGTAACCAAGTGCAATAAGGCGTTGGCATTTCGTTGCTGAGGAAAACATGTGTTATGTGTGACTTGTTGATTTGGTAAGTACCTTCAGAGGTGCTCGGCCTTTTAGTAATAAAGAGCAGTGACTTAAAGTGAGCAAGCATGATCTAAGCAGCAGATATATTATTAAGTACTAATTACCCTGTAAAAATCAACTTCGGATTGAAGTGCTTCCAAAGTAGTATATTCCATAATAATATTGTTTTAAATGCAAAACATAAGCACTGAAGGAAACATTTAGAATACTTATAACCTACACCTACATACTTAATAACAATCTTTACTATAAATTTTATGAAAAACTTAATAATCTGATTTCTGAAGCCGGACCACGTTTTGTTTACATTTCGCGCCCCGGGAACGTCATCACTGGTTGCTGGGCAACGAGACTTCTACGTTCAGAAATACGAAAAAGGAAACAATACAAAAAAGATGTCTACATTTTTTTCTCTATTCTCCTAAACTTAATTTATCAGTTTTTTACTAAAACTATCCTACTTCATCTCATTTTAAATATCAATGTTGATTCTTTGGCAAAAGAAAAGCTTCGCCGTCATTGTGGCGTTTGAGGTTTAGTTGTTTTTGAACGAAATTTTGTTTGGCACTGTCAAACTGTCAAATTGACATCCGCGAAAATCGAAATTGCGTTATGCGGAGTTGTTGGAAATTCGTACCACAAATGTAATGTTTTTAGAAAATTAACATTGAATTAAATTAAAATCACCTGTTCATTATGTCAAGGTTTGTAATAAAAAATGATACTTTATTAAAATAGTGTTTTGTGGTTTCTGAATATACGAGAATAGTTGAGAGTTCGTCATGATGTGTACATCGTATTTTTTATAATGATTCCAGCTTATATTTCGAAATTAGGGACGAACAGTGGCCTCTAATATACGACGACAACTATAATGTGTCGTTCTTGGGTTTGGAAAAGTTCCATGCTTTCGATTCTAAAAAATGGTCCAATATAATCCAGGTATGTTACAGGTCTATTATCATATGTTTTGAACTTGTTCAGATGCTCTGATTACATATGTTCGGATATAAGTAGAAATTGAAGAAGTTTATTTGCTTGGAACTGGTAGCCTCCTACTGTCAAGTTACTTAGTATGACTAAAGTTCAAGCAAAAAAACTAGATGACAAATTACACACCTATCAAAAAAGTAACTCACAGTGAATAAAATAACTAACTAAATTAAAAAACTTTTTTTATTCCACTAAATAGGTAATTGTTGAATGAATGAATTGAATAAATTTCCTCTTCAGTGTGTTTCCACAAAGCTAAGACATGAATAGCTCTAAGCAAGAATTGTAGTCTCTTCATAATAGGTAAGCAACTAAATCCCAGTCGCAGAGCAGCAAGAATTTCGTACAATGACCTTTAGGCCTATTGACAGCGGTCACAAACACTTTTTTATTAAGTGCGTTTTACATTAAAAATTTGAAGGAGAAAAATATGATTAATTTATTAAATAAATTATTGTTATGAAATATATAAATTATTTGTTTAATTTTTTTATTATAACAATTTAAAAATCAAGTTAAAATTACTAATTTTGGTACAAATATGATAATAAAATAAAAATTATCATTGTCATTCATTATTTAAATTTATGAATTTCGTCAAGGATTTTTTGTAGTGACTATTCAGTCACTACTAAATAACAAAAAAAAACACATTCAAAAAAGAACAAAACTTACAATAACATTAAAAAGTTTTACAGTAAAGGGTTTACAATCCCTGACGACGGAGGCCATTGCATCTGTGCGAGCGAGACGCGTTATATTTACGCGGGAGTGACAGAGACAGGTAATATAGGTCAACGTACGAAATTCTTCCTGCTCCGCGTCCGGGCTTTAGCTTGTGGAACCTCTGGTATTGCGAATGTCCACATGGAATGGTGACCATCAACCATGAGGTGGGTGAGGGTCTCATTGTTTAAAGCATATTAAAAAAGCAGCACTACTAGACCAATACAGATGAACATAGATAAATCAGAATTATTTTGGGACAACTTGCTCTTTTACAGATTTTATTACATTAATAACAAGGTGGACTAATGACCGTGTTGTGAGAATCCGACAGATTCGAGACGCACAGGACCAGTCATTATGGTGACATTTGGAGGAGGCCTATGTCAAATAGTGGATGTGTTTCAGCTGAAATTATTATGATGATAATTATATTAATAATTGACAACTTCACATTTTTACAGTACCTAAAAGCAGCTGAGTTTATAACAGATAATAATATAGTGAAACCCATTGAAGCACAAAAGAGTGACTTACTTGTCGTTCACACCAAAAAATATTTAAAATCTTTAAAAGTAAGTAACATTTACTTCATCACATTGTTGCCATTGTTCTGTATTACAGTATGGCCAAAATATCTTGACTGCGCTGAACTTCGAACAATTGCTTGCTCATTAATGCTAAATAAGAATCATAATTATAGTGAAAGCCTATTGCATATTTTTTAGAGTAAATTTTTTTTGCTTTTTCTCAAGTGTTAATGAGAATAATGAACATCTATTCATTTTTATATAAAGAAGACTAGCTAACCTGGCAAACTTCGCCTAATAGTCGGATTTCTTTTTTCGTAAATATTTCCGTATTTTCTCATCGTTTAAACCTTCCCTGGAGTGTCACGAACATTCAAGACCAAAATTAACCAAATCTATCTGACCGCTCTCGAGTTTTAGTGAGACTAACGAACAGCTATTCATTTTTATAAATAAGATTTGATAGGATATGTTTATGGGTTGGGACAATTTTAACAAATTTTGTTTAGTAATCTAAATATTCTTTTATTCAAATTCCAGTGGAGTGCCAAAGTAGCTGTGATAGCAGAAGTCCCGGTGCTTGCATTAGTGCCCAACATGCTGGTGCAGTATGCATACCTGAAGCCTATGAGGTAAGGAAAACCAATGATTATGGGTTCAAGGGTTCCATGCCCGAAGGTGGGCAACAACTATTTTTAAACCTCCGCTGTCCATCTGTTTGTCTGTTTGTCTGACAGCAGCCTAACCTAACCTGTCCACGTCGGGGTGCCTTAAAATAACATCACCTCCTTCCCTGCTCTCGTCTTTTACACACATTACCGGCTGCGCATTCGGTATTGTATACTTGAATTATACAGATTGCCAGTAACATATACATAAAATAAATCATTCAAGTTGTGTTGTCTTTCAAAATGGTGAAGGAAAACATCGTGAGGAAACCGGCATGCCCTGGAACCAAAAATTCGAAGACATGTGACATTCACCGACCCGCACTGGGCCCGCGTGTTGGATTACGGCCCATTCCCTTTCCTAGAGAGTAGGCCTGAGTTCAATTCAATTCAAATCAATTCTTTATTGCAATGAAAACATTAAAAGGCTGATTATTATAGGTTGTGTTGTGATTGTATATATCATATTTTTTTTTATCTATAATTCAAGTAATTATATGTTGTAACATTTCATTGATCAACGAGTGGTTAATCATAGTGTTATAATCAATTATTTTCGTCCCCTATAAAAGTCTTATCTGGAATTAGGTAAGTCTAGTGACACGCTATTCATTTGAAATGAATTTATTAAACACGACATGTCGCCATGTCAATGGCATGTTTCTTATTTCTGTGGTCTGGTTTCCGCACTCAGTCCTTGGTGAGCCATTGTACGTAGGCAAAGGCCGAAAGGCGGACTACATTCCTACCAAATTCTTTCCAGAAGCTGGTAAGGCCTCTGAGTTTACTCAGGGCATCCATAAGAGAATATGGTGTTCCCAGGGTTTGTGTGCGTATTTCGCTGAGGCGTCAGCGAAGTACACTCAAGTGGCACGTGGGGATCGTTTCCTCCGACTCCATGCATGCCCTGCGGAGGAGGACTGTCCGTTATACTCATTGTATTGAAACGTTTATTTAGTGAGCAGTGGTGATATTTCCCGCCACCTGGCGCAGTTTAGGTACCTCTGTCCAGTCGCAGAAGCTTTCTGGCTAGCCTTTGGCCTGACGAGGACCACCAGTCATGTTTAAAAAACCACTATGCCTTCACAGCATACGCTTCTATATGCATATCAAACATTACTCTCTTAGCTATAAAACTTTCATCGTACAATTCCAGGCTACAAACCGGTGGCTCGGTCCTCGCAGGTAAGTTGGCCCTAGAGCGCGGCTGGGCCATAAACGTGGGGGGCGGCTTCCACCATTGCAGCGCCGAGAAGGGGGGCGGTTTCTGTCCCTACGCAGACATCACACTGCTCATACGCTTCCTCGTCGTACATCATCTGATACAGAATGCTATGATTGTGGATTTGGATGCTCATCAGGTAATAATAAGTCTTATTTTTCTGTTGGTACATGTGTATTTTTCTGTTGTACATCAAACCATCTGCTAAAAGAAAGTAAGGCAGTAACGAACTGTTTTCAGTTATCCATTAATTCAGTTACACCGACTTGGTTCAGTAAAAGAAAAAAAGAAAAAATTCGCTAGGAGATGATTGCTTCTCAAAATGAGGAGCCGCTTCCCATTCGCTCTAGACCATGGCGTGAACCAGGGATGGTTGCGAGAGGTCGCCGCCGCCGAAGGCCTCCGGTGGACGAGGGCGGAGCATTACCACCGTGTCCTCCAGTGAGGACGCGGTGGTAGTGGTCCGCCCAAGTGGCGCTCGATTACCACACACACACACCATTACCACCGTGTCCTCTAAGCGTACTGCACAATGGTGACACACAGGCGTTTCTTCCACCTGAATTCAAAATAGGAACCTCCCGAACAGGCCATTTCCGGTGAGGACATGCATCAGATGGAAGGTGAGAACACCGTGGCGCCTCTCCAGCCACTCAAATAGGGGCCTTACCGCCGCGATTGTAGCGAGTCCAACATATTTTTCTCACTGATAAAATATGACTGTTATACATAGGGTCTCTGTTCAAAACTATAAATATGATGTTCCAGGGCAACGGTTACGAACGCGACTTCATCGACGTCCCCGAAGTGTACATCATGGACATGTACAACAAGAACATATACCCGCGCGACAGCGTAGCCAAGCGCGCCATCCGGAAGAAGGTCGAGCTCAACCATAAAGTTGAAGACTTGGAGTATATGCTCAAGTTGAGGCAGTGAGTTAAAAAATATAATTTCGACGTGTCGTTGTCGCTTCGTCGACACAGTGTAGCCACCACACAGCACCGCATACTTATAAACTAGTGACCGCGACGTGGTGGAACAGAAAGTCCCGCAGACCTCCGTTGAAAATGGAGGATCCTCCGATCAGACAGGTGTTATGTCTGTTGTAGCCCTTTTTGCTCGAGCAAGCGTGGTACGGTGAGGACGATCTTGAAGTACAACGGCTGCAAGTTTCCTGTTTCTATGCAGACTATCGAAAACGTGTTAAATGTGATGTGCTGTTTGGAGTCTACAGTTACTGTACAAACAATTGTGGCTACAACAGTTTCATAGTTTTGTATGTTAGCTTCACGCGTAACGTAATCGTCATTATATGCTTGGTGGCCTAACTCATTATCACTGGTGATTTAGTCATGTGAGCTTAATCGGACTAATTGACGTACGGTGTTGCACCAACCCGTACGTACAAAAAGTTATGGGAACACATTTACTGTGCGTATAGCTTAAGAGTGGAATTCTTTGTCGGAGTCCGTGTTTCCTGATAACTACAAAGTAGTGGTCTAAAAGGCAAGAGTGAATAGGTTACTTCTAGACAAGCGTGCTCGTGAAATCCGCATGTTAATAAAAACACCCTAACCACTGCTCTGGGACTATGCAGGACATTTATTGCTTATGACTAATCTGGGTGCACTTGCAATTAATAAATCTGTATCTGTATATCGTTTAAAGTACATTATTCTTCAAGATACATAATTAATTTCTAGTTTGTATGTCTTATGTGGAAGAGCCACTACAATTTTGGGAGTTTCATCACTTATGTTACCTTTTTACGCAATAAATGATTGCTTACAGTTATTGAGGTCAGATATGCCATCGTTTCAGGTAATAACTGCATCCAGTTAGACGCATTGCATAGGAAGCCGACCCGAACAATGTTGGGAAAAGACTAAGCAGATAAAACAGTTATAAAAAAAATTGTAACAATGTTTTATTTTCATTTTTCAGGAACCTAAAAGCAGCCCTAAACGAGTTCAAGCCAGATATTTTGGTGTACAACGCCGGAACCGACATATTGGATACCGACCCGCTGGGTTACTTGAGGATCAGCGAATTTGTAAGTTATTTGTCAATACTAACACAATAATGATATATTTTTGTTCTTAAAAAATAGCGCTTATGGGAATTAAAATAAAGTTTAATAACTTAATTGATAAAAAAATGGGATTTCATATCATTTATATACTTTGCTACTGGTTTCACATTGTACTGTAAAAGTTTACACCTATGCTCGATAGATGGCGTTGTGCTTGTGACGATCATTTCTGAATCGCGGTGTTAAGATTCTCCGCGAGTAAATGACTACCCCGGAGTTTCGTTTCACCGGTATCGCTTCTCGGCCTTTTGGCTAAGATCAAAGTGTAGTATCTGTTCTTTTCAGCTTAATATCTGAAAGTTCCCTCACTGAGGGACCAGTATATTAAACTGATTTTTGTAAGCTGACGGGATGCTCGGGGCTCGCTCCACTCCCGTCGCGGGTCGGCCCGGCATTGCAGTCAGCAGTGCCGCCGGGATCGGCCCACATAATTCCAAAAAGAAGTCGCAGGATGGGTCAAGAATTCCTCGTGTATCACATTTAAAGATTTGTTTATTATGATTATTTTTAGTTATTTATCCTGTTTACAACCATCAACCATTTATTTTTCCTCTTTACACCATTATGACGTTATATTCTGTCTCAAGATTTTTTTGTTTGTCCTAACACTACCAGTAAAGACTTGAAAATCTACAATTTTTTTGCCAAATTTGGCTCTGCATCTGCTCAAAAATTAAAAATAATATCTATACCTTACACGAGATTTGAGAGAATCGAGATCCTGAATTTAAAAAAATATCAAGATGAATGATATTCAGAATGACAGAAAAAGTTTGCGAGGATGGATGAATGTTTCATCGTAACTCTTTAACGCAAAAATTACTAAACGGATTTTATGAAAGTTTACTCTGTGGATCATAAATCATCACCACTGCTTTCAAAACGGTGAGGGAAAACATCGTGAGGAAACCGACATGTGACATCCACCAACCCGCACTGGGCCCGATTGTGTGGGTTACGGCTTACGGCCCATTCCCTCTCCTAGAGAGGAGGCCTGACTCCCAGCAGTGGGTACATTATAAGGCTGATGTTACTCTGTAGATCAGAATGAAAGCTTTAATTATACAGGACAGAGATAAGAGCCAGAGATGTCGCGCGAGCGAAATAGCGCTAACCGCCGAATGTGTGTGATCGTCATGCCCGATGTGAAATCGTGACAATTGGCACAATGTCATTGGTCCACGCGCTAGAGGCGAGTCACTCATCTTACGCTGTCTTGATTTAATTTAAGGATATAGGTGGGATTTAGTTAGTAAACAGTCGGACATTTCCTCTCGCTCCATCCTGAGCAGGTAATATTATTTGATGACTACACCTCAATAAAATTCTTACTAAACTGAAAATAAGATGTTTTTTCTTTCCAGGGCATAGTAAAACGAGACGAGTTTGTATTCGAAATGTGCAAAGAGAAGAATATTCCTATAGTAATGTTGACAAGCGGTGGGTACTTGATGAAATCTGCGCGGATCATTGCGGACTCCATCATGAACCTGCATCGGAAGGGACTCATCTCTGGCAAGTAGGTGAATATCGAGACTTCACTGAGAGGAATGTAGCATGAATTGTTATCAGTTGAGGTATACACCGTTAAATTTTGGTCGTTTTAATCCCGTGGAGGGTCGATTCGGTACATGAAACACTATCAATTTGTAAAGATAAAATTAAAAAATAAAGATTTTTTTTTCTAAAAGTCGAGTTGATATACGCATGTACGAAATTAATTTCTTTAAGTATTTTTACTTATATTATGATTCTGGTTTCTTTTAAGCTCGCGTCGTAAACGTCGTCGCAGGAGTGGACTGCTTTAGACGACACCGCCGCTCTTGAAATTGCGCTTGGCTGGACTCACATCTACATATATGTCGGGAGCTGTACCATTTAATTTTAAAGTACTGGAGTGTAACGGAAATGAAGAAATTGTACATCCCTTAATTATTGATCAGCTGATGATAACTTTGAAAGTACATTTCTTTTTTAATGTATCGATAATGAATTCCTTAAAGAAAGTTGTTCATGTGCCACCATACTGTTACGCCATGTATAAGTCTTTGGAGTTTAGTCCATTCTTACTAAATGCGAAAGTAACTCTGTCTGTATGTTTTTCCCTAATGTCTTAACGGAATTAGATGACATTTAGTACACGGATAGACTACCACGTGAGTTTAGAGTTTAGGACATACATAGGATACATTTTTATCCCATTATTGCACTTTTGTGGATAATTTCCGAGCTGGACAAATCCGCGGGGAAAAGCTTGTTGTACTCTAAATATTACGTAATTTGACTGTAATTTTCGACTAATTCTACTAAAGTATCAAATTGAAATTCATGTCTACAAAGTTTTGAAGTTATAGTAAATCTGTTTAAATTGACGTATTTTGTGCAATAGCATAGATAATAATCTAATGAGCCTTATAATGTTTCCACTGCTGGGAGTCAGGCCTACTTGCTAGGAGAGGGCCGTGAACTAACACGCGGTCCCAGTGCGGGTTGGACTCTTCATACAAAAAAGCAGCCTTAATGTATTCGATTCAACAATATATAATATTACTATTTTATTAGGCAAAGAACATTTAGAATTAGATTCTACAATGTTGGACTAAGTATTTAAAGTCCCCATTTAAGTTTGATCTCACAATAATGTGCCAATTATAAATTATTACTTAAGCAAATTAAATTTGCAATTTTTACCTCTATATTTAATTATTGTATTGAAGTCAGAGGAATTTCTACAATTTCTGAAAGAAGGAAAAGGGTGATATTGTTTCAGGTATGCAAAAAAATATAGAGCAATTTGAAGCTAAAGAAATTGCGTTGACTAATATCGCATTCTTAGGATGAGAGTGACCTAACTGAACCTGTAAATGCTGATTTTTATATTGAAGACTGCCCCACAAGAACTACTCCTGTATCGTGGGTACATTGACAAACATGTTAACTCACATACAATGTTTTCCAGGTCTGAATGTATATGTCATCATGAGATTTTTTTCAAATATTTGTTCCGTGCCGATATTGAACCCGAGCTACGTCACGCAACAACCAATCTCTCAACCACTGCATCAACAGAATTTAAAAAACCCGAATAAGAAAGAAACAATTATTTTAACCATATCAACACTATAAATTTCGAATACGTTGCTCATTTACCACAAATTATCTTTTTTAGTTTGGTCACTTTCATTATAATGATGCTAAATATTTTGAGATTATTTGGAACAATAAATATTAAGGCGATGGATTTTTTTGTTGATTTATAAGTTTCAGGTATTATGTTCAAGTATTATGTAAGCAGGTTTTTAGTAAATATTAACCCTCCCTCCCCCCTCGTCAGCAAAAGTGAGCAAACCTCTTACCTCTCCATCATGCTTATGTAAACATTTGTACCACTATGCATTTTTCAATGTGGCCTGGTTTTTTTATTAGTCAATTTAATGAGTAAAAATTAAGGATAGGCTTGAAATAGAGGAACAAAAAAAAACAACTTTTATTTTGGCATATTAATTTAAATTATCAATCATGAGTTCATGATACCCGAAGACTTTAACTTTTCAATGACATTGGATGTTTGCTGCACAGTGATGTGTGTATGTTCACTTTCCCCCCCATCCCCCTGTAGTTCTTACGTAATACTTGAATGGTCCCTATACATATGTTTAGAAGCAACAGTTAACCTTAACGATGCGTACAATCAATTCTCATAACTATATAATTATCAGTATTAATGAAATGTGATGAAAATATTTTATAATAAAGTTTGTAGCTAAAAGATTATTTTCCCAAATAAATACGATATTTTCCTTCAACCATTGTTTCATTTTCTTCCAAGTGTAATTTACATAGGTATTGGGTATGCTGCTGTTGGCCGTAGTAAGGTAAAGGGCCCAATAACCGTGAAGTTTTGAACTTCCCTGACTTTGCATGCGTGCTAGGCTAAAACTAGTGGACTTATATAAATAAATTTTATATGACTAGATAGATAATTTAATATACTTTTAGTATATTATGCTTCTATTAAATTAGTGTAAATGTTAATTATCAATAAACCAAAAATAAATCAAAAAGGGCTGATTGTACCAGTACCCGGTAGAGTTGTACTAGTTAACGTTAAATTGTCCCGGAATCCGGTAATTTTAACCGCGAATTTGAACTCTATTCCTTTACGTTAAAGTTCACAGAAATAAAATATTTTCAAATAAAAAGAGGTGAAAATAATTAGGGTCTGTATTTAACAAAAAAAAAAAACCTGATTCGTTTTAACTTTTAATGTTTCTTTTTTTAATTTATGTTGTACAAATTATAGGTTAACACTAGTAATATTTTTTTCATCTTGACTAACCTTTGGTATAAAAAATATCACTAACATAAATATATTTACAACTTTTAATTAGAAACAGTCGTTTAAAAACAAACATAAGTTTTTATTTGAGCCTAAATATTTTCTTAATCAGTCATTATAAATAGGTAAAACCAGAAACCTCTTTTTTAATATATATAAACTAGTGCTTGATTGCGATCCCACCTGATGGTAAACAGGGATGCAATCGTTAATGGTGAGGCGCACTAGTATATTAAGAACCTATTCACTCCCTTGAAGTCACCTAAATTGTAATTGGACGGGAAAACCGCAGCAGGCAAACTGTTCCAGTCCCTCGATGTACGCGGTATAAACGACGAAGTAAAACGCTTAGTCCGGACCATAGAAGTTTCAACAACGTAAGGGTTTTTTTAAGGTAGGTAAAATCATCCAATGACAAATCCCGCCCTTGGGCGGAGCGGGAAATAGTGTCAGGCTCTTACTGACTAAAAACCTACCCCGTTCCTTCGTTGCCTATCGTGCCGGGGCCGGGCCTTCCTTTCAGAAACTGACCCATGACCCAAGCAGGCTTCGACCATGCCTGCCTGCAGCTAGCAGGCTGGGCGTCTACGGTTTGCTGACAGCTCCTTGAGGCGCGCGGGAACAGTACCCGCCGTCGACGACTTGGGCTCGGTCTGTTCGGTTACCAGACGATCGGACAGCGTGCTACCCATTGCACGCCGCCCGCAAGCCCGCGCCTACAGTGGCCGGAAATCGGGATTGGAATCCCGGCGGCGGCTGGGGCGAGTGCCCCGTTGCCTTTGCCTGATGAGGTTTGCCTCCTCCTTTGCTTGCATTACTGCTTCGCAGAAGGAGGCGACCACCTGCCATCCCTCCTCACTCCGAACCATGGCCTAAACCAAGACCCGGCGAGAGAGATCGCTGCCGCCGATCACCCCCACGATGGGCGATGCTCTGCCCAGGCGGGGCACACCTCTACTGTGTGCTCCACCGTGTCCTCCAGGTGTTCCGACAATGTGAGGGTGGATATTCGCCCTATTTCGGATTGTCCGATGGTAGAACGGAGATGGCGGGATTAAGTCATGTAGTTCCCGCGCACAAATGTGCATCCTGAAAAAAAAAGAACCGAAAAACACATTTTACACGATGCTTGAGCACAGGCGTAGAGTAGCCACTCTACGCCTGTGCTCAAGGCTTTAAAGATTGGACTTAACCAAATCTGGATCACCAATTAGCCTCTTCGCACGCCTTTCCACCGAGTCCACAGCCGCTAGGTGACATTTTGCAGCACTAGCCCATATGTGGCTGCAGTACTCCACACACGACCGGACCTGTGCTTTGTGTAACATTAGAAGCTGTCCCGGTGTGAAGTACCGTCGGACTTTTGCAAGAACGTCCAATTTCCAAGCAGCTACCTTGCTAATGAGGCGATAAGTCTCGTCTTTGAGGCGTGGCTGGGACTAACCGCACATTGCAAGTACGGGAAGTACCTGTACAAGATTCGTGGGGAGGTGACGCTCGGGTGTCACCACTGTGTGGACCGTCCCGAGGACTTGGTGGGGCAAACGGTAGAGGTGTGCTTGGAAAGAGCATCACCATGTCCTTGTGGAGGTGATCGGCGGCGGCGATCTCTCGCGCCGGTCCTTGGTACAGGCCATGCTCCGGAGCAAGGAGGTGTAGCCGCCACCGTAATTTTGATCCCGATTTCCGGTCACCGTAGGCGCGGGCTTGCGGACGGCAGGCAATGGGTAGCTCGCTGTCCGTCCGTTCGGTAACAGACCCGACCGAGCCCAAGTCGTTTACGGCGCGCACTGTTCCCGCACGCCTCAAGGAGTTGTCAACAAACATAGGGGCGCAGTAGGGTCTATGATAAGGACGATGCATACCAGGGGCGTGGAACTAAGGCAAAGAAGGAACAGGGAGGTTTTTAGTCAGCACACTGGCAGGATTTGTCATTGGATGATTTTACCTACCATAAAAAAGCTACCTTGGCTTTGAAATCAATGAACCGCCCAAAGTTTAGGTCGGAGGAAATTTCGACTCCCAAAAGCTGAAGACAGTCGGTGCACCCCACATTGTGAAAAGCAGGAGCCAAGGTGAACGGGCTCCTTTTGGCGGTGAACAAACACGCTTGTGTTTTGGCGGCGTTGAATCCTACCAGATTGGCTTCGCCCCAGTTGGAAACTGCCTGAAGTGAAAAATTCGTACGCTCTACCATAGCCTCTCTTTCAGACTGGATTAGCTCCTTACTAGCCCGAGCACCTGGCAAGTATCTCTCTATAATTCTGCTATTATCTGTATACCTATAGATACCGGGTACCAGCAAATCGTTGGTATGCAGCAGGAATAGAGTTCCAGAGAGAACAGAACCCTGAGGAACCCCGACTCGTCATGGGCTCTTATGAGCATCCATCGACAACTCGGAGAGACTATTTACTCAGGAAGTCGTTTACCAGTTAATCGGACCAGAGGAAATGCCGTACGCTGGAAGTTTACTCAAAAGGCTAGCGTCCCAAACCCTGCCGAAGGTCTTAGAGGCGTCTATGGAAACAGCAATCACTTCCCCATTCCTCTCGAGGGCCTCGCCCTACAAGTGGGTGCATACACTAGTAGGTCCCCAGTAGACCGACTGCGGTGAAACCCATAGTGTCGGTCACTGAGGAGATCGTTACCTTTCAGGTATGCCATGAGGCGCGAGTTCAATTCATGCTCCATAATCTTGCAGGGTATCGAAATCGGCCGACAGTTGGCAGGATCGGCACGACTGCCCTTTTTGGGCAAGGGTTGCACGTTGGCCAGCTTCCAGTACTTGGGCACTATACCAGTCCTAAATGAGAGGCGATACAAGCGCGTCCATACAGGAGACAACTCGGGCGCACAAGCCTTGAGAACTATTGCTGGTATGCCGTCTGGTCCACTAGCTCTATTCACGTCAAGACGACACAGTGCTCTCAGAACTTCTTTGTTCCTTATACAAACCTCAGGCATCGTGGTGTCACAGAGAGGCAGAGTCAGTGGAGTAGCACCGCAAGTGTCAAGACGAGAATTATGGGTCAAGAGAGATGCAAAGAGACTTGAAATGAGACTAGAAATTCGCTTCGACCGACTTGGCAAGGGACCAAAAAGCTCTGCTAACGGATGGCTGTGCAGAGACTTTGTGCCGATATGGGTAACGCGGTCGAAGCGAACCTTCCTTAGTGCCTTTTTGTAGGACTTGGCAGCTCTCTTTTTTGAACTCAGATGCGGTGCATTGCGGTCACGGCATCAACCCAGGTGAGAAACGCCGAATGCTTACGCTCTTCAGCTTGAATGCAATCAGCGTTGAACTGGCGAGCTGAGCCTCCGATGACTACGTCACTATAAGGGATGAAATACTCCATAACTTGACGTATCACATTGGATATAGCATCCCCACAGCTCGACGGACTTTCAGAAGAGAAGCAGACCTGCAGCCAAAACAAACCAGACACCTAGTAACTACATTCTATTGAGTCAACGGAAAATAATACTTAACTCAAGGCAATAAGAACCGTGACGGATTTAAATGCAACTGTTAATGCATGTCCCAGTATCCGGCAGAAAATATTTAATATAAACTACAGTTTCAAAGGAAAATGAGACCTATTTCAAAGCAATAAGGATACAATAACGGGTTTCGGTGCAACGGGATGATAGTGTACCAGTATCCGGTAAAAAACATCCGAATTTACCGGGTACTAGGTCAACTAGGGGTTTGTGAGTACCAATAGATGTAAAATGCAAAAAAAAATACTTTTCGGTGAGATTTACCTTAATTTATAGTCTACATCGTTAAATAATACACACAATTTTTTATAAAGATTAACACTTTTACCTTAATTTTATCCATCGAAGTATGGCTAGATGATCTCTGCGACCGGGTGGTCTCGTAGTTCACTGACAGAACTTTGAACTTATAGATAATTTTACTATAACGTATTTTTAAGTTGACACAGTTTTTAAGCCTTTAAACTTTTTGGTGAGTATTGCCATTAAAATTGTATAAAATAGTACCAAGAATTAATTGCCATTTGCAAACTTTAATTTGATTTTGGTAGAAAGACGCAAAAAATAAAAAACTGACTAGTTAACGGGTACTGGGACACTACCGGGAATACGTACTTCTACCTTATACACGGTCCGCCGCAACGGCGCGCCGTATTCCAGCTAACCGCATCGTCGCGGTTCTGTTGCGGTCCGCCGCATTTCTTCATCAGCGCTCCTAGAAATGTTGGACATGATGAACGTAGAAGTTGCTGCAGTTACTTATTTATAAATGATCGTGGATCTCTAAAACGAACTTTTCTGTATCGAAATCCATGATACGCACGCCTATAACTACAATGCCCAGCGACTGACTGGTCGGTAGCGCAGAGCGTGGAAGTACGCCAAGACAACCGGAGCGGTTAAAGGCTGACCGCAAGTCAGTGCGTTGGTCAACAAGCGGTTTCATAAAAAAATTGAAGTGAGGCCAACAAGATCCGCACGCTGCTATACGGCTAGCCGCTAGTGCGTTTAACCTTTTCACCGCCAAGCACTTCTATAGAAGTTCGGGATTTTCGTGCCACCAGCGCCACAACTTCTATAGAAGTTGTTCATTTTAACTATCTTATTAAAATAAATTTACTGTGATTAAAAGCTTTATTTCATTTTATTATTTAAGATAGCACTGTCTACTACCCTGTTTTTTATTTTTCTACACAAAATAAGCCTTAGTTTGTCCTAAAATCGGCAAAAACAGAAACTCCGAATTTTGTTACTTTCCTCAGAACGCCAATCACTTCATATCAAGTTGGCCAGTGATGTGCCGTGAAAGGATGATTTCACCATTGAAATATTCATAAATACAGAAAGTTACGAATATCGAAAACAATTTGAGGTCAATAAAATATGAACTTAGTTATCTACTTCATTACAAAGGATAGTAGATGAATTTCGACCTTCAGGTAGATTTTTTTTTTTTTTTTTTACGGTAGGTAAAATCATCCAATGACAAATCCCGCCCTTGGGCGGAGCGGGAAATAGTGTCAGACTCTTACTGACTAAAAACCTACCCTGTTCCTTCCCTGCCTTGGTTCCAGGGCCCTGGTATGCATTTTCATACCTTCCCAGAGCCCCAGACTAGGCCTCGACCCTACTGGGCCCCTACGGTTTGCTGACAACTCCTTGAGGCGCACGGGAACAGTGCGCGCCGTAAACGACTTGGGCTCGGTCCGGTCTGTTACCGGACAAACGGACAGCGAGCTACCCATTGCCCGCCGTCCGCAAGCCCGCGCCTACGGTGGCCGGAAATTTGGATCGGAATTACACCTTCAGGTAGATGCCGATACGTAATTATAAAGTTGTTACCAATTCTTGTCGATAGTTATTTTCCCATCTCTACAAAACAATTGGTCGTCTATGCCCCTGTGCGCCACCGAGTGCCACGAACTACTATAGAAGTTGGTCAGTGACGTCATAGGCGTGCGGCTGTCAAGGTCATTTTGGCATAGTGCAGCACAAAATCGGATTCGCGCGCACGCATCTTTCTTTCTTTCTTTCACTTGATAACAAATAGAAAAATGAGTGAAGAACTTGATTCGGACGAACTTCTTAAAATTTTGCAAGGTGTGGAATCGGACTCGGAGTATTTTGTGCAAAACGAACGCATATACCTTCTCCGTTCCGTCGTGGGTAAATAAAGAAACGCAATCTGTGCGCGGAGTCCCCCGCGCGCAGATGGGTAAACGCTACCGATACATGAGTTAAGAAGTTGACTGAAGTTATTAAAAAAAACACAGGAATAAACAAAAATAGAAGAAAGAAAGACCATAGACCCCATCCCTGATCAGAATCGAATTCAACGTGCCCTCAGTGCCAATAACTTGATATGAAGTTTAAGAATGAGATCATGAAACAAATAGACATGTACCCCATTCCTTATAGTTCTAATTGAGTTATGTATTAGTTTCTTTGATACTCATAATTTATACTGTTTTTTTCTTATTAAGGATACTGTGAAATAAAACAAATCTGGATATATTTAATCAGTTTTTATTTATATTCGTAAAATCAACTTTAACTCTTAACTTTACGCGTACAAATCTTATTCATCGATATGACGATATCCCCATCACTACTGTTTACTGTATATTTAGTTATACATTTATAGCTTGGCGCTCGGCGAGGCATTGCGTTTTGTGTACGTTGGCGGCGAAAAGGTTAAGCTCTTAAAAACACATCATAACTCAAAAAAAAAAAAATGCGTTTCTGAAAAATCTTCAAGACTCCATTTCGGCAATTATGTTTGTACGGAACCCTCAGTGCGAGAGTAAGACTCGCACTTTTTAGATTATTATTATCGTATATTTATCTCAGGACCGTCGTGACCCAGGACCCCACGGTCCTCGTGGGGTCCTGGGTCACGACGGATTATTCGCAGAGGCCGACATTGTGGAATCGTGACAACGCATTGCGCACTCAGTGGCCCCCAAGGGCCCCCAAAAACGGTTCAAGACTACTCCTCTGATATTCTGGGATGTCCATCAGAACAACCGAAGTACATACAAAAAATATCTCAATGAGCACCTTACTGGATTATATGTTCATCCTTCTCCCGAGCACGTTTGCTCTTGCGAATCTCCACTCAAGCCAGCCAGCGAAGGTAAGAGAAAAGGCCGGCCAATAAAGGTAAGTCGGAGATGAAATACAAGAATTTTCGTGAATCAAACAACAAATATTAAGAAAACTTGTTTAATTAATAACGTATCTACAAATAAATAAATAAACAGCATTTTTTTGCAATATAATTTTTAAGATTTCTAACGTAACATCGTGCACGTAACTACCATTATTTTAAGCATTGCAAAGAATAATACATAATTTGAAAGTGTCCTTTTATAGTTTTTTTTTTAGTAAAAAGGTGCTATACCTAAACATGAAAAAGTACTAACGTGCAATACAGTTCATAGTCCGTTAGTAGTTCTATTTGTCTCTCCATAACCCTAAGGTTGACTGGTAGAAAATGCCCTAAGGCATTAAGTCCGCCTCTGTACTTTTGTACATCTACTATATAAAAATAAGTCGGGTTTTCCTTCCTGACGAACGCACAAACCGATTTCCACGGTTTGGCATTCGTTGGAAAGGTCTCGGGCTCCGTGAGGTTTATAGCAAAGAAAAGTAGGGTAGAGTAGGATAGAGTAGGGTAGAGCGGGAGCGAAGCCGCGGGCAAAAGCTAGTAGTGTCTAATAAATAAATAAAATAATAAATAGTAATATTAAAAAAAAAAAATTGTTGAAAAAGACTTCTATCGTGCACGTACCAAGCATTGTTTTAAGCATTGCAAAGAATAATAAATAATTTGAAAGTTTCCTTTTATAGTTCTTTAGCAAAAAGGTGCTATAAAAAAAGTACTAACTGCAGTTAGTACTTTTTTAATTCATAGTAATATTAAAAAATAAAATATTTATTGTTCCAGTGATCCATACTATTTATATAAATGTGAAAGTAACTCTGTCTGCCTGTTACGCTTTCACAGTTAAACTACTGAACCGATTTTGATGAAATTTGGTACGAAGGAAGCTTGAATTCCAAGGATGGACTTAAGTTACTTTTCATCCGACTTCGACTGTAACATCGCGGACGAAGCCACAGGCGAAACTAGTTTAAAATAAACGTATGGAGAGCTGTCATGGGCTGTCATGAGCTGTCATGTCATATAGTCGAGTTGGTCGAGTCGCAGTTGGTTCAGTCATTGATTTTTTTGATTTTTTGTATTTCCATATTTTGTCATTTCAGGAATATTTTTAATTGACATTAGGAAAAGTATTTTTGTTCAGCACTAACTGACCCTACAGGCGTCCTATCCAAAAGTCTCAGGAAAAACAGTTTCAGATGTTTCACATATCTTCGGGAAACCTCTCTAATTTTTCTTTTCCTAGAAACTACTCGAATTAAAAAAAATCCCAACCCGTGCAGTCGTTCTCAAGTTGCGTTAATTTATCGCGCTTACCAACGAACAGCTTCTCACTTTGAAAGTCCATATACTTAGTTAAGTGTATCAGTGATAGAATCCTGTACTGAGGCAGATTTTCAAGTCCAATCCAAAACTATAAAACATATTAAAACAAAGAAATGCAGTAGAAACTACGTTACCTACATTTAGGCCCAGACTTCATCAAACTATTTGTTAGTTCTTTAGTTTTGATATCGGATTCGATGAATGGACCCTAGCTAAAAATCATGTCCTCTCATTTCTGTTTTGCAAGTTTTCGAACGTCTCTGTTTTGGTGGTGCCTGGGTCTTTGGGTCATATTTGTCGCGAATTGGTCATATTTGCTACAATAGGGTCAATGTTTGCTACAATCACGGTACAGATTTTTTCTGTAATAGAGTCATGTTTGCTACTTTAAGATAAGCAATAATTGACACAATAGGGTAATGCATGCTAAAACATGGTCATATTTGACAAAATAGTCTAATGCGCAATAGAGGTTGATATCGTAGACCCTATACATATAGTACCTAAATATAGCCTGAAATACTAAAAGATTTATCCAATCTAATCTAACAGACTTAAATTCTTGAACACAATGTGGCGGGGTGCAAATGTAACCCCAGTTTATCTGTGGGAGTACGCCCGTGCCCCACTTTATCTGGTGGTAGTATTGAACTGCGAGTAGTAGTCGTCGGTTGGTGTATTGTTGTACACCACCTCTCTGAAGTATTTCTCTTTCTCCTTCTGCTGTAAGGCCATGAGTTGGTTCTCTTCCATCAGTTGACGGGCAATTTCTCTGTTGAATGAAAATGTAAGTTTGTTAAGCAAGTATAGATTATCATTTTTCTTCTTCTTCGTAGCGGTGAGACTTACACAATAGGTATCAATATGGTCTTAACAACTTAAAAAAAATGTTAAATATGAAGTGAAGACACGGAAATATCACAAAAAATAATTAGTACCTAGCCTAGTAGATATATGCTACTTGAATGTCATTCAATTATTATTATTTGACAAAAAACGCACGCTCTGTAGGAAACTATACAAAGCAAAGACACCGTGCAATAAGAACAAAAAAGAAACGTTTGTGGTCTGTCATCGTGCTACTGTCAATGTAAACAAAAAGTATGATTAAAATTATAAAATATAGGTTCTGGCCTATTAAACAATGATCGATGATCGTTTATCACCATCGAGGTCATCAGTCCTCCTAGTGGTAGACCTTCTAACGCTGTGAGAGGAGTCTTAAAGTTAGGTATTGTATTTGTCTACCTTCTCTTTCTGTTATCGGCGATGTCCTGTCGCGCTACTTCACGTTGAATGGACTTTGCTAAAGCCTGCCATTCAGCTTCCATCTTATCCAAAGCATCGCGCTGCGCCTGAAAAAAATGATGGAAATTATTTTTGTCTGTAGGTTAGATCCAAACGTAGATTTAAATAAGTGACGAATTAACGTATAAATCGAGGCATGAAGGGGTCCTGTATGCAATGGTCACCCAAATGTGGACGAACAGACCGATTGGCGACCGCTGCAAGTATAAATTACACTTGTACGACAAGTCTTGTGTCTGGCTCTTTGGCACCACTCACTAGCCGCTAGCAGAAAGGATGCACATGTATCGGTCTACCGGGGACACTCGAGTTAAACCGAAAAAACTTCAACCGGGAATGTTTTTTTTGTTCAATGTACCACACGAATTAACTAACAAGATCCAATGTACCTCAATTATTTTGTAAGAAATTACAATTAATCACCTCATCTATCCAGCAGGTCCCGCAGTACCTATACCCCAGTACCTACGCTCGGAATACATAAAATAATACTGATTGTAGCTTGTACCAAAGTACATCTTAATTCATGTATTAACTCCAAGGTATCAGAAGCTAGATGCAAGGCTCTTATTAACTCTTACCGAATTGATAAAACTGCCAAGAAACTTCACAGCTAAACATTTATTTTTGTGGTATTCTATAAACGTACCTTAGCAGCAGCCATTTGTTCCTTCTGCGCGGCGTAGAACTTCTTCAGCTCTTCTTGATTCATGCCCTTGTACATGAAGCCGATCGCTCTGGAATTTAAATAAACGAATACATTAATAAACAACACTGCGCAGAATTGACAATCGTAGATTGCGCAACATCAAGTCGTTTTATTTTAATGATGTAAAGAGAAATGCTTAGTTCTGAAAGCCTGCCTCAAATTGTAAATCACAATAATTATTTGCCTCTACGAGATTGTACGAAAGTCACCGTGAACCTCGCAAAGGTTAAAGGAACACTGTGGGTTGTAGTTAGTAAACAGGCTCTCAGTCTTACAGGCGAAGTCATTTGATGACTCTAAAAAAACGCATAACCATCTGTCTAGACTTTTCCCTATTATGCCGGGGTCGACTTCTGGTCCAACCGGATACAGTGAATATCCAATGCTGTTCGTGGAACGACATCTGCCCTCCAAACTCACAATTACTTAATAACACGGTGGCTCTGGGTAAAACTTTTTGGCAGACTTTTGATACACTCTATATTTACCCGGGTCTGTTCGAAATCGAAAAAACTTGACCTGAGTTAAGACCAATTTTCTTTGAGGATGTTGATGCGACTTTTATGATGTTATTAACTGTCGGTTTCCTATAAAGCCTCAAGCGACAAACCTGTTCTTCCCCAGCGAGCTCTTGGCGACGTCAGGGTTCTCAGTGAGCATGTCGGACGTCAGATTGTTGTACATCTCGGCTGTGTTGTCAGCCTCTTCCTGCTCTTTCAGGATTTGTTCGAGCTGCTTCTTTTCTGCGGCCTAATTACAAACAAATGGTTTAATAAGGTAGGTAGTTGTTTGTGCTATACACATACAGTAATGTGAAAGAGAAGTACACTTCATATTATTATGCATGTCCAATGTGATTTTCAATTCAATTTTATACAGCCGTCGACTGGCCATGTCGGAAGAAAGCATTTGGAGAGATGAGCGTGTCTTTTTTCTACAAGAAGATTCCCCCTACCTACCCTGCGTCCCTTTTCGTTAAAATGGGACGTTATTATAGGTTGGTAGTTATGGTTGTTAGTATATATGCCTGTCTTCATAGTTTGTACCATGGTCAAATTCAATGAATAAGATTCTTCTGCTATTCTTTTGTTGCGACGATTATGTTCCCACTGCTGGGTTGCAGGCCTCTTCTTTAGGAGAGGGAATGGACGCTAATGCACCCCGTGGGCCCAGTGCGGATTAGTGGATTATGCAAATTATCTATGTGGAGTGCAACCGTGTAAAATAGGTAATATTGTACGAATTAAGACGTATTTTGGAACCATGCTGCAGTTGCTTGTAGTTACATTATTCTATAATAACTTACCAGAGCTTCGTTATACTTGAGGTTAGCTTGTCCCAGCCGGTAGCGACACTCGCGCTCCAACTTGTCCAGCTCACCGGCGCGCTCGTCGCGAGCTTTGATCGCCATCTTTGAAAAATCAATAGATATAGCGTAATCTGCAGCTTTTTGCTGTTCTCTTATATTCTTTATTGTACACAGACTAAAGAGTTAACAATAAATAGGACAGGCGATGTACACTGGCGAGCTTAACCCATAATTGGGTTCGCATTACTGGAATGCAGGTGTCCTCTCTGTGAGTAGGCTGTATTAGTTAAATATATCCCTAAACTCCATTCGAAATATGATTAGATATTTAAACAAACCTTTTTTACTGTCCGTTCAACCAATTTTGATTTCTATTCCGTAGACATAAAGATGGCATTAATAGCAAAAAAGCAGCAAAAAAAGTGGTTGGAATACCAACTATTTACTGAAGCCGATTTTTACCATGCCACCGTCGTAATAAAAGTCAAAATCGGTTGAATGTTTAATCTTATTTCGAATGGAGTATAGTAAGAAAGCATAACTACTAAGTACTTACTTACTTATGAGAGCTTAATCTAACTTAATAAACCAATCAATCTGGCGAGTCTTTTCCCAGATAATATGTTGTGCAATCCTGTTCAGAATGCACAACCACCGGCATTTACCACGGGTCAAATGAAGCCAAGGACAAAGCTCTGCAATAATCCAGGTGGCTACACATTGGCCAGACAAAGAGTTGGATACACACGAAGGCAGAAAAAAAATGTATGGGATTAGAAATCTAGAATTTACCCTTTTTTTTAAAGTAGAAAATCTTCCAATGATTTCTTCCGGTTTTGGTGGAGTGGGAGTGAGTGTCAGACTTTCACTGACTAAAACAACAATTGTCATTCCGTTGTCCTTTGCGTTCTATGACTACGGGTTTTTTTTAGAAAATTCCCTTGGTCCTAGCGGGCATCGGCCCTACTAGGCCCTTACGGTTTGCTGACATCTCTTTGAGCAGCGCTGTCTATGAGTGGAGCTTGGTCCGGTCGATTACCGGACAGCTGGACGAAGAGCTACCCGTTGCTCGACGTCCGAGAACGTACCATGTAAGCAGCTTCTGCTTTCTTCCTCTCTTCTTGGGCCGCCTGCCGCTCCTGCACCTGTTGTTCAAGCCAGGAGTTCTTCTGCTCAGCCATCATCTTCTTACGTACTTCGAATTCCAAGTCTTCACCTTCGAACCTGTTTACATCATAAAGTTTTTATATTACATCCTTATAAGGTGTATATGTGACAATCAACTTCTTGAATGGTTTATGTTGCAAAAATCACATATTTCTAAGGTTTGGGTAACAGAAAGTCTTTGTTTTACAGAGGACTACAGCACAAAAGTCCCAAATGAATCCACCTTGTTATCTTGGAACTATAGACTCCTCATCGGTTTCCTGTTACGGCCAGTTACGGTAGGGCCCAGCGGAGCCGAAGTTTACTAGGACCATGTGTGGGGGCAAAAGTCTAACGCCCTCCCGCTCCGCCTTAAAGCGGAGGAGAAGTTATTAGATGCTTTGCCACCTCAAAAAAATAAGTCACCTGTTAAAAAAATCATTTTTTTTTATTTTTTGTAAAGTAGTGTTTGGCTGCAATCCATTACATTCCGTAGATGGTGAGGCGCACTAGTTTATTAAGAGCCTATTCCCTCTAGCCTTGAAGACACTCAAATTGTAATCGGATGGGAAGACTGCAGCAGGCAAAATGTTAAAACTCTGCAGATTCGGATAAAGGAGGAATTGAATCAGTCCTCGTTTCGGAGAAAATTAAGACAGACGAGTAGACAGACATGTGCATTACAGTTTTTTTCATTTGAACGTCCTGAAATGCTAATGTAAGCCATATATGATACGGTCAACCTGTGTAATGTGTATGCCTGTGCATATTCCAAGAACAGCACAGAGCCCCACCTCAAAATGGATTGCATTAAGAGCTCGTGCTCTTAATGCAATCCATTTTTATAAATGACAACGAACAATGGAGTTTTAACTCCTCTAACTTATTTTTCAAACAGGCCCCGAAGCCCTTAGGTAGCGATAAGTTCATACTCATAGGTATAATATCTATCTATCTAGGTAACATTGCCTTTAAAGACAATCTGGAAGTATTAGAACCAAGGGAGGGAAGGGGGAGGTATTGGAAGTATAGAAAATGGCAAAATTAAAATGTTGAAGTTTTCACTTGCTTTACAGCTTCCAAAGCTCTAAAATTCACTTACAGCTTTTGGAGCTGTAAATAAAGCAAGTGAAAACTTCAACATTTTAGTGCTAAAGTTGGTGGAATACCCACTAAAAAGTCCAAGGAGACTAGGCTGTATTCACCACCAAAACTCTTACTATAATAGTATTAATTCTAGCACTGAAAGTGCTGAGTTTGCTACACCAAACGAAGCGCGTGGCGGCATATTGCCTGCTCTCACCTTCCTTAGTTCCGGCCAGTGAAACGTCAAAGCCACCAAAACCAAAGTGCCCTTGACGGTTTTTTTTTTTATGGCAGGTAAAATCATCCAATGACAAATCTCGCCCTTGGGTGGAGCGGGAAGTAGTGTCAGACTCTTACTGACTAAAATCCTACCCCGTTCCATTCTTTGCCTTGGTCCCAGGGCCCCGGGTGCCATTTTCACATACCCTTTGACCCCAGTAGGCTTCGGCCCTGTTGGGCCCCTACAGTTTGCTGACAACTCCTTGAGACGCGCGGGAACAGTGCGCGCCGTAAATGACTTGAGCTCGGACCGGTCTGTTACCGGACGGACGGACAGCGAGCTACCCATTGCCCGCCGTCCGCGAGCCCGCGCCTACGGTGGCCGGAAATCGGGATCGGAATCCCGGCGGCGTTTTACTTGTTCAATCAAATATTGTTTTTAATCAATACAGTTTTTTTTAAATGACAAGTTTTTAAGTGGTTAACAAAATTTTACGAATGTGCCACATTCATTTAGATAAATTTAAATAAAATAAATCAATCTCTACTATCTAGGGAGGGCCTGTAGCCCCCCCCCTGCCCTCCCCCCCTTGACGACGCCCTTGATTAGAACTCGTATGGCAATGGTATGTTTTTGTTGTTGTTTTTATCCAAGCACGGGGCCCGTAGTTGCTAGTCTTGCAACGTGGCTATCCGGCATTGCCGTCAAAGTTTTAGAACAAGTTAAATGAAAAAATTTTCTTACTTCTGCGCGCTAGACATGCCGACCGGGTTGTTATCACCGGCTCTTGGAGGCAGCTGCTTCTTCAGCACCTCAGGGTCGTTGAGATCGTACTCGCGCCGGTCCTCATAGCGCTGGTACCTCTGACGGAAGGAGTCGATCTCCACGCCGATGCGGCGGCGCTCCTGAATTAGAATAGATAATATGAATATGTAATATAATAATAATAATAAACAACTATCACACAACGCCATCTAGTCCCAAACTAAGCATGGCTTGTGCTATGAGTACTAGATGATTACTAATAAACCTACTTGTACATTTCTAAATACATATATATCTTCTTACATATAAAAATGAATAGCTGTTCGTTAGTCTCGCTAAAACTCGAGAACAGCTGAACCGATTTGGTTCATTTTGGTCTTAAAATCCATTGACTATTAGACGGTACGAAGCCGATACGAAGCGATTGCCGGGTCAGCTAATTGTAGATAAATTACACACAGAGACAGAACAAAATGATCGCGCTCATCATACAAACATTTGTCTTGAGTGGGAATCGAACCCACGATTACTGGTACAGCAGTCAGGGCCAGTAGCCAGTAGCCACTAGACCAGCAGGCCATTAATATTGTGCTTCGATCAGATTCCTAAACATGTCATAGATTGGTGAGATTAGCATCTTTAAAGAAAGAAGTTTGGTCATTGATGTCAAATCTGGCTATACACCGTATGGGCAGAAGCAATAAGCGCCGGAATTACGTGGAACAAAGTGCAGACTGTGAAGAGTCAAGACCGGTCGTGATGGAAGCCTACTGTGGACGCCCCCTTCCCCAGCTAAAGGACATAGGATCTTAAGGTAAATGTTCTAGGGCTGCCCATGGAATTACAATTTTCGTGACTGTACAAATATGGCTTTTATTGAGTTACAATCATCAATATAACCAGACTCTTAGTTCAGTTAACCCTATTGAATGGTTTTTTTTTTTGTGAAATACCCATACTTAGCAATGCATCAAGGACAGGTCCTGTGCGTTTCGCATCCACCGCATTCGTGCAATTTTCACCAGATTGACGTGTGGAACCTACACATGGTGCGCTTTACTAATTTCCTATTGGTCATCTGTGCTGAGAGTCATTTCCACCACTTAGTTCTCTGAGCGACCTCATAGAAGTAGTACGCTTTATACAAATAGGTATTATAAATATAATACTTACCTTTCTACCTCATCAGAAGGCTTAAAGTCACCCAGAGCAATGGAAATGGCTATGCTCGGTTTCCTTGCGTGATCGTATCAGGAATGAAGAAATCCGCAGGAGAACCAAGGTAGGCGTCGTAGCCCGATGAATCGCCAAATTTAAGTGGCAGTAGGGCATTGCTTGCTCACAGAATAGATTGTCGATAAGGCTGAAAAGTTCTGGAGTGGCGACCATGCACCGGAAAACATACTGTTATAAGGCCACCCACAAGATGGACCGATGACCTGAGATAGTCGCGTGAATGCGATGGTTTCGAGACGTACAGGACCATTCGTTACGGCCAGACTTGGGGGAAGCCTATCTGCAACAGTGGGTGTCTTTCGACTAAAATGATGATGATGATGATGACTTACCTCTCTCTCCCTCGCTTCGAGAACGACGGCAAGGTTGCTGTCTTTGATCATCTGAGCAGCGAAAGCGAGATCCTTACGTTCCTGCTCGGATCGCTCCGCTCGCTTCTCGGCGACTTGACGCTCCAGGAATGGGAGGTCCACCTGAAAACAAAATCTGAAGTTAAGTGTATTTGAATTTAGAATACTATTTTTTGGAACAACACGTTGCGTACCTAATACATGACAAGTTTAAATTCCATTGCAATCTATACTTTTTTTAGGACTTTTTTATTACAAACTTAAATATAAATAATGATTTAAAAAGTTACATACATTGCTGGCTGCGCATTTGGTATTGCTTAGAATACCTTGGCAAAGTATAACATAAATAATATTTCATACAATACCTATACGTTTTAGCTATTCTATACATTGCCTAGGTGTTGTATAGAATATCTGAATTATACAGATTGCCGGTAACTATATATAGTTATGTTAAATTAAAAAAGGTAAAAGTTTGTGAGTATGTGTATGTTAGTTGCTTTTTCACGCTCGAAAGGCTGAACCGATTTCGATGAAATCTAGCACACGGGTAGGCCATTACTATTTATTCCGGGAGTATGTTTCTTTGGCAAATTTAAGATTCGGTAAGAAACAAAGTGGTACGAGATTTTTAAATATTGGAAGACAGGTAGGTATAACTAGTCCCTTAACCTTGTTGTAAGTTATATTTTCGAACAGTTCGGGGTTGAAATTCTCGGATCATGGGGCCCCAGTACTCACAAGTTGTATAAAGATCTGTTGAAACGTCTAGTTGACGCTTCGCGTGACCCAAGGGCTGGCTTTTACCTCGGACAAATTAAGGATAAGGCAATGCCATCTTGTCATACAGCGTAGCAATGCCTTTTAGTCTTTTGGGCACATTACTACCGCACAATTTATAAACGCAGTAAAGACCTTTCACATGCAATTTACTGCGTTTCGACAGCGATGCAGCGATGTGGAAGAGTTTTTTTTGACGCCATATTTAAGTCTGATTTTAGTTAGTCGCAGTTAACGTAGGGTATTTATTAAGTATTTTTTAAATAAATAAATAGTTTTTTACCCCAATTTTCCTGTTCCTCGCATTGAAGATTCTGGATCGCCTCTCAAGTTCACACTGTCTTCTTCTCTCTCTGTTCTGAGCCTCCTTTCGATCTTGATCGTTGGCTATCTGTAATTTCATCATCTTTTTAACTACGTAACTTCAAAATATTAATACTCTAAAAACTTGAACACAATACGTGAAATGTAAAATTCCGCGATGGTGGAATAACAAAGTGCGTTGCTATGGCAACTGTTTGTTTCTTTTTATTGAAAAGGCATTGATTTAATTTATGATTTGTTCCAGAATATGTAAATAAGAACTCGAAGAGGTATAGTTTTATTGTTGGCCGACTATTTGTTCAAGTTGAACTGTTGTCGATTTACTTATTAGGCCGCAGATTTTATATACTAATAAATACGCGTAGTGTGCTATTACGCAAAGAAAAATATTTATTATCTTTTGGAAAAAAGGAAATTTGATTTACCTTTTTTTTAATACATTCTTTTAATGGTCTAAAACTATCTTTGTAATATTGTTTTGTCGGCATTTGGAATCGCCCTGTGATTCCCGACTCTCAATCAAAGTGGGGGGCTGCGCGTAACCTTAGCAAATGGTTTAACTTATTTGCCGCGTACTATCCGGCGAGTATCCACAAAAATCTCCGACGACGGTCCGGAATTAACGTTTCGCCTCGTTATTTATACCGCGTACAGCAAAGAATTGGAACATTTTGCGTACAGCGGTCTTTCCATCCGATGATAATTTAGGTGTCTTCAAGGCTAGAGTGAATAGTCTCTTAATAAACTAGTGCGCCTCACCATCAACGATTGCGTCACTGCTTACCATCAGGTGGGATCGCAGGCAAGCATTAGATTATATCGAAAAACTCTGAAACTCTGCTATCGTCGGCACATAAGGAAACTGTATACCTACCTAGTTACTACGAGTATTTGACATTAAGTGAGAGCTATGAGAGCAGTGGTGGCCGAGTGGTAACGGCCCCGACTTACGAGTTGAAGGTCGCGGGTTCAAACCCAGCCAGGCGCATTACTTTGTGTAATTTATTTCATCACCACTGCTCTCAAAAACGGTAAAGGGAAACATCGTGAGAAAACCGACATGTCCTAGAACCAAAAGTTCGAAGACATCATGTGACATCCACCAACCCGCACTGGGCCCGCGTGGTGGATTACGGCCCATTCCCTCTCCTAGAGATGAGGCCTGAGTCCCAGCAGTGGGAACATTATAAGGCTGATGCAATGCAATGCAAAATCTACTTTCACAACAACCATATCGTCTTAAATATCCAGCAGTAAGTCATCATTCGGGTTGAGTCTATGATGATGGTCTGATTATAAGTTATTAATGAAGAAGTAGTATTGCCCTGGGGGCAATTGACTCGTGACTCGGAGTTACCCAATGAGCCAGTTTAGGATATAAACCTATTTGAACCTGAGGATCAATATAGGTATAGTACTGGTCGTAATACTCGTAATCATGATGAGGTACCTAGCTATACCTAGAGTTAAACAGTAACGGTAACTTTAACTACGAGATTGCTATCTCAGGAACTGCATTGAATATTTCTGTTCTCTTTATCTTGTAAAGGATATCCGACAGTCATTAATGTTCTTAGTAAATAAACTCGCGCTTGAGAGATTTATCTTTCTTCTTTATTCATTTTAATTTGTTCAAAGAGTTCGGAGATACAGAAAGGAAATTAAATGCTATATCATGCCATAAATCAATCAACATTTTGATTGTAGAGTTACTTGTTGTCCTATAAGAATTCCATTCATTTAGTATTGTTAAGAAAATAAAATCCTAAAATACTGCAACTAAAATAAAAATCTACTATTTTCGAAATGGTATCATGGTAGAAAATTTTATTTTTCTGCTAGCAACACGGACTGCGGAGAACGAGGTGTACGTCGCAATTGTCAGCCAGTCCATTCGCCGAGTAACGTAGATTAGAATTGTCCCACAGTGCACGCCACACCGCTATCGGACGAGGTTGTAACGTGCTCGCGTATTTATCGCCGTATTACGTACATGCGCGCACTGTAACGTATTTACACACGTATTTTTTCAGTGCAACAAAATAAAAATAAATTAAAGTGCTGTGTTTTTTAATTAAATTTTTTACTGTGTTATGTGACGGAAATTATGACAAGTGTTTTGAAGAAATCTAGAGGCACTAAAGGTAAATCTGAATCCATGCAAGAGGATCTGCCTTCAAGATGGGGGGAAGTCTCCCGCGAAAACAAGTCGGAAGACATCGCTAAATTAATAAAATGTATCGATGAAAACATTATTGGAAAAGGAAATTCGTTTTGTGGACCTTTCGGCAGGAGAAAAGGTGAGATTTTTGATAATTATTTTATATATTTATTTTGGTGCATGGTAAAAACTGCAGATGAAGATTTTTTTTGCGGAATATCCGTTGTTATCAATTATTTTGCAAGGCAGAGGTTACGTCATTTGAATATTTGCCATCTAATTGGAATTTTAAATTTGATTGTGCGCAAATATTTTTGAGACTGCTTATTGCGTGATTTTCATTGCATTAGATATTCAAAAGAACCGGTATATCCTTAATCGTTGCTATACAAGAATATTATAAATAGAAAAACATATGTTGTGTTGTTAATAGGCGGTAGCTCGTAAAACTGTTGTTTCAACGATCAAGGTTAAAATCATTATATCATCATATTATGGAGATTAAAAGAGAAATGTTTATTATCTCTTTTTGTAAACTTTGGCCAATTATTGACTGGTTCTATTTTTTGTCACAGTTCGTAAAAAGAAGATAATCAGACAATTTGGCAAAGGTACCTACTGCTGCAACAAGCATTGCTTGAATCTTTTTTGTATTTCCTGTTTTTTGCAGTTTTATGGCAGGAAATATTTTTAAATTCCATATAACCTGGATGTAATAAATTTATCGCTATTTTCACGTTTTCAGTCATTTATGTGCATCTTAAAACCATGTAAATCGCTTTCACAATAACTGAAACGAATCGATTTTACGTTTTGAAATTGTACTGCGATACAACCAAATTAACATTCCTTGTGATTTTTATGCAAAAAATCTGTGATGCTAAAATGTATATCTGAAAATAGATTTTTGCTGGTTTAGCATATACAGCAACGTCATTTTGATAAATTAAGTAAGTAGAAATTATAGTAAAGTATTGAAGCGACACTGCTCATTTGAGAGTCAAAATTCAGCAGTCGGGAAAAAGGTCAAGACTTAACTTGGTATTTTGGAAAACTACTTCAAAAAATGACTTTTCACAAGGGCAACTTTTACTAAATGATTTTGATATCACCTTGTATTGGAAAAAGCAGCCAGTAGCTATTTAGAAGTACTTTTAACACAATCTAGCTACTGAAATAAACGGACAATTTGTATTCTAACGCGATTTCCATTAAGTATCAGGTTAAGGTCGCAAAATGTTTTTGTCCACCTGCTTTCAGAAGCTAGCCACGGTGTTTTAATGCAGATTAGCACAATCAAATTAATTAAGGATCAGTTCATTCTATAATTCATGTGAACACGTGTTTTCATATTTTTATGGAGAGTAAATTAATTTATGGCATGTCGAATGTGGGCGCCAAAATTTTGCTTCTGTCTACCGGGCGGACCGTGCCTCATACAGTTGGCACAATCCATAACTGGCTATCAATACTTGTCACGCGATCATTCGGAAATACACCGCAGGAAAGATTATTAATTGTTTCTTAATCATCTTTGTAAGGAAAAAGATATGTTTATTTTTAAAAAAAGAATAAAATATTCTTGATATCGGAAAGATAGGGTCTTCCAAAGTTATGTGTAGAAAAACATATAATTTTTCTTTAAAATATTCCATCAAACAATCTATTATAGCACTCTCGTTTCTTTACATAAATTTTGCAAAAAAATCAAGTTTACACTTTTTTTGCAAGCCACATAATTACATTAATCTGTCCTAGCTCAGAGGACACCGGTGTCCTCTCACATCCACGCCACTATAGGCCTTAATTCCGATGTTTAGAGTCTACTTTTGTATGAACAAGTTTGGTAGTTGTGGATCTACGAGTATACATCAATCATATGTTCCACAACTTTCTTAAGAGTTTTTTTTATCTTACAAGACCGTTAAAATAATTTTTTCCACGTAACAAGGAGGAAAACACCCCAGAGAAAGGCGTTTGCCTCAAACAGGTTTTGGAGGTCATCTTTTGAGATGGGAGCAAAAACCTGGACCTTTTTTATGGTCCTACCGGAGTCCGGAGAATTTTTACGACGACGGCGATGTAGTGAGTTTTGATGTAGCTTTTACTGCCTTATTAAATTCTCGTGTTATCACTTAGCGTAATAAGAGATTATTGATGTCTTAAGGTCACATTGATAACGAGCATGCAGTCTGAAAACAGGTCAGATGAAATACGTGCAAGTCTCATGTATGTTTGAAAGTCATTAGTTCATAAATAAATATTTACATATATCATGACAGTGGACGTTTATTGGCGACTTTACCTTAATAAAAGTAAAAATTTTACAGGTACATTTTTTTGGTCTATTCTACTCTACATATTTTCTACCTACTGTTTTTCCTAACTAAATGATAGACGTGAAAGTCCTTATTTCCTTTTTTTTTTTAAACACAATGTACTATGGAGGACTCAATGCCTTAGGCTTTTCCAACGAGCCAATCTTTGGGTGATGAAAAAATAAATTGTGTACAATATTTAGTACTTATTTTTTGTAATCAAGCATAGCTCAACAATAGAAAACAAATAAAACATAGCCTATATAAGGACACAATACTGGATACAATACTGTTTGTCTCGGTAGTCCATACCCGTGCGATATTTTCGACTCTCGCGGGATCGAAGCCGCTGGAAAAACCTTACGCCTATTATAAAACTTATTCCAGCTTGAAATTAATTTAAAAATCATAATGTATTGCTGCAGTTTAGCTTACATTTTACTATTCTAACCAATGAAGTGCTTTGAAATTAAAATTAAATGCGTACAAAGTCTACATACAGGAATAATTTATTTTTTATTGTTGACTAAGTGTATGGGATGTTAGTGTCATGTTACTGATACATACAGAAGCGCATATTATACTAATTGAATGCTTTGTGAGTGCGGAAGTTGGAGCAACGATATGCGACGCAAACGCATGTAATACCGACCACGTTTCTACTCACGTGTTGGTCTACGTTAGTCATTTGTTACTATAGGTACTGACTGACTGTTGAGCATTACTCGCTTACTCACTATTTTATTTGTACCCAACAATAGGTACTAACAATGAGATCGTTGATGCTCGCACTCATGTTTGCTTGCTGTTCACTGCTCGCTCCGGACTGACTGACTGCGGATGTTTGCACTCTTGTGCCTTCTGGTGCCTATTCGTACTACCACCATCGTGTACTCTTTCGCGGGCTCGCGGACGGCGGGCAATGGGTAGCTCGCTGTCCGTCCGTCCGGTAACAGACCGGTCCGAGCCCAAGTCGTTTACGGCGTGCAGTGTTCCCGCGCGCCTCAAGGAGTTGTGAGCAAACTGTAGGGGTCCAGCAGGGCCGAAGCCTGCTGGGGCCAAGGGTTTTGTGAAAATGTACCCCGGGGCCCTGGGACAAAGGCAATGAAAGGAGCAGTGTAGGTTTTTAGTCAGTAAGAATCTCACCCAAAGACGGGATTTGTCATTTGATGAACCTACCATAAAAAAAAACCGTCGTGTACAGTCGACTGAAAGTCGTCATATTTATGTGTAACCATAAAACTATGCTGTGTTTGAATTAAGTTTTATAGCTTGTAGCTTCTTTTTTAAATTGAAAAAAACTAGTGTTTGACTATGATTCAAACTTATAGTAAGCAGTGTAGTCATTGATGGTGAGGCGCACTAGTTTCACTCTAGCCTTGAAGACACCTAAATTATAACAGGCAAATTGTTCCAATTCTTCGATGTACGCGGTATAAACGTTCTTCTTCTTTTCCGAGTCGATAGAATAAATATTTTTTTTCTGACTAGTATTTGGCAACCTGTACAGCTCTGTTATTAGCCTCGTATAAATCCCTAAAAGGTGCAGGTGGTTGTGCAGGACGGGTAGCATAGCAGGGACGCATATCTTGTGTTTGTAGATTGGGCTTGTTATTTTGCTTCCAATTGAAGTGTAACAGTCTATTGTTTAACAAGTAAATAAATGTGCTTAATGATGGCATTCTAGCTAAACGCTAACTTTTGAACACTGAAAGAATGTTTTACTTCTAAAAATGACTTTTGAAAAACATGTTAACAAATAAAACACATAATAAATTCTGTTCTTTCATGGTGTTATTAAATTTGTTTTGTTGACTATAAATTATTTCTATTTATGTTCTGATTTACACATCCGTTTGATTTATAAACAAATAACACTTTTATTAAAATGTTGACCTTTTAAAATTAAAAATACGCGATTGCTCATTGAACAGATGATTTATCCTGATTTTATCCCCAAGCCGGTGTCTTAAAACCTGGGAGTAAATACAACAGCACTACATGACAATAGATACTACATATAAGTATATATTTGACAGGTCTGTTGGTCTAGTAGTCAGTGGCCCTGACCGCTGTGCCGGAGGTCGTGGGTTCGCTTGCCACCCAGGACAAATGTTTGTGTGATGAACACGATTTATTAGTTCTGTGTCTGGGTGTAATTTATCTATAATATGTATGTATTTAGAAATGTATAAGTATGTTTATAAGTTATCTAGTACTCATACCACAAGCATTGCTTAGTTTAGGACTAGATGACGTTGAATATGAATATTATAATTAAATCATAGCTTGAATGACAACGTCTATGTCATCTCGAGCCATAAATCGAAGCCCTTGTGTTTTGTTATAAGGACAGAACGCACGCTGAATGCGATGAGCAGACATTTGCGACACACATCACTTGCAGACAGGATTCGCATGAAAATAAAGGACGGTGGAACATTGAACATGCGTACCTGATTTTGCTGTCACTAGATGGTTAATAAAGGCATGGTGGAGTCAAGTGAGATGTGTCTGTGTTTAGTTTAAACCGTAAAAAATATTTTAATTGAGAAGAAAACACTCTAAGGAAATAGAAAATCGAATTATAAATTAACTGGATTCTGCCAGCGGCTTCGTCTGCGGGAAAGTACGAAATAATTTACATAGTTTTTGACCTTTATAAAGATTATACTCGACTTAGTGGGGGCATGGCCCTACATTAGTGTTTAATAAAAATCTAATGGCCTTCTAATTTGATAAAATGCTAGGTAAAATCGTAAATATTTAGGTATCTAGTAATAAAATAAAAACAATTGCAAAAGAAATCGATATTTAGATAGTCATGATGGAAGTAAGTACGTATAACTGTTGAATTTACCCTACTACTCAATATTTAAATATTTTTTATCAGACAGTGTACTGATATGTTATTATATGGAATTAATAAGTAACTACTGTATTTGTGTGTGGTCGATTCTCGTAGCTGATTTTTATTTATTACTTTATTCTCATAATTTAATTCATTACGTTGTACCTAATCTAATCAGATTCAATATATTAAGACCCAATTCAAACAATGTAATGCAAGTGCGTTGTATTTTTGTATTCAAAGATAAAGATATTGTTGTCACACATTTTCTTATCGTTCATTTTGTGTGACATAACTATATTTGGATATTAAACATTCAAGTACAGGTTTATTAAATACTGGATTACCTATTTTATTGATGCGTAACCTTAATCTGCAAATTAGTCGCATATCGCCTTATTCCAAAACGCGATCTTAAATAGTTCTGGGACTATTACTAGTTTTAGTTGGCATTAAACCTAATAATAGTCTAGGAAATACATTTAGGTCGCTTTTAATTGGTATTAAATTTAGTAATAATCCCGAAAACTACATTTAGATAGCGTTTAATCGGTATTAAACCTAGTAATAGTCCTGGAACTACTTTAGATCGCGTTTTAGAATAAGGCGGACTGTTCCACACACGCCTCAATGGCCGATGTGGGTCATAGAATATCTTATGAAAGGGATACTCGTGAAGCAACAAAAAAGCTTGTAAATCAATTGGTATGGCAACACTAAGGCTACTAAAGCAAAAAATATAAAATTCAGAAAGAAAAAAGGTGAGGTCACAACGATTTACGCTTAAAAAATAAAGGCAAGAAAGTAAACTATCTGTTTAAAAATGGATTACGAAAAAACATATTTATATTTTTTCTCAGCAGAATAAGTACGATATTTTGGGCAAAAAATACTTCCCTGCCTAAAACACATGCATAAAATGTAATTATTACAAAACTCTATTTCTAAATTAGTCTGAAAATGCTCGTTATTCGTATCAAAACATCAAAATTGCCATTAATTAGAAATTTATTGGCGTGACACTTCCTGTAAATAAAATGGTTACGTACTTACGTTAGTTGGCAACACTGGCTTGACTATAAATCTTTGGAATTATGATTTGAAATAGGTTGCGTCAGCGATTGTATCTAAATCGATACCAAGGTATAAATATCTCAGAAGTCTCAGAACTCGGGTCTTTGGAAGGCGTAAGTCGAAGCCAAATCGTAGAGATACCTTAGTCACTTAAAAAAATAAAAATTGTTATATACTAGTGCTTGACAGCAATCCCACCTGATAGTATAAAGAAATGCAATCGTTGATGGTGAGGTGCACTAATTTACTAAGACCCTATTCATTTTAGCCTTGAAGACACCCAAAATATAATCGGACGGGGAGACCGCAGCAGGCAAATTGTTCCAGTCCTTTGATGTACGCGGCGTCTCTTCTTTTCTAGGCGTTTCGCCTCGTCGTTTATACGTCGTTTATTCCTCTTGAATCACTCTATCTATTAAAAAAAACCGTATCAAAATCCGTGACGTAGTTTTAAAAATCTAAGCATACAGCGGGAAGTGACTTTGTTTTATACTATGTAGTGGTGATGTAATATATACTCGTACCTATATATATAATAATCCGCCCTGTGCCTGCGTGGTGGATTACAGGCCATTCCCTCTCTTAGAAAGGAGGCCCAGCAATGGGAACATTCTACTTTATATATGTTTATATAAAGTAAGAGAGCAAGTACGGAGCACTGGTGGCTGAGTGATAACGGCCCCGACTTACGAGTTGTAGATCGTGGGTTCAAACCCAGCCAGGCGCATTACTTTGTGTAATTTATTTCATCACCACTGCTCTTAAAAACGGTGAAAGAAAACATCGTGAGGAAACCGCGTGACATAGAACCAAAATTCGAAGACATATTGTGACATCTACCAAGCCGCACTGGGCCCGCGTGGTGGATTACGGCCCATTCCCTATCCTAGAGAGGAGGCCTGAGTCCCAGCAGTGGGAACATTATAAGGCTATTGCAATGCAATATAAAGTAACAGTCGTGCTTTAGGTATATCACAGGTTCAGAGTTATAAAAACTAGTCTCATGTATCTTGTGAAGTTGTGAACTAGCATAATTGCGATAGCGGTCTTATCAGCCGCTATTGGTTCACTGTCGACCTTGCTTCAAGCCCTGTACTATGTGTGTTTAGTACCTATAAGAACTGGTATTATTACTAGCTCGTTACTTTTGCAAGGAAGTGTCATAATATAATTGAGAATACCTGTGTGGCAGTTCTACGATTCATTTGCCAAGATAATTATTGACTAAGTTTTACTTCTGGTTTCGACCCCATGGCATATTCAACTTTGGTAAAAAAAGTGGCTCATGATGAAGCCGCTTTTTATTCCACTTTTTTTTTTCGTGTTCCGAGAATCCAGTCCATTCAAGGTTGTCTGGAAGAGATCGCAGAATGCGATAAGGCGGCCCATTATTTGTATTTTATTTAAACATAAGTTTTTCTTTGTTGTGTTAAATCCTTTTGGCCGAGCTCAAAAGCTGGAAGAAATAAAATCCAGGACTGTGCTGAGATTGTTCATGTAAAGCGCAAAGGGTAACTGAACACTAAGTTTTAGTCAACAGTATGAAACTCCCTCACGCTCCATCCAGAGCCGGAGAAGTCCTTTGATGATTTTCCACGATAAACAATCTCGATGGAGTAACAAACATACATACATACAAACTTACGCCTTTATAAAGGCGTAAGTTTGTATGTATGTATGTTTGTTAGTTTATTTTAGTCAAATAAAAGATTATTGTAGTCTTTTGACAACTTATTTTTTTACTCAGTTTTTTCTTGCCATTGAATAAGCGGATTACCAGATAAGAAATATAAAAAAGGCAATTCGCAAACAGGTTTTCTATAGACCTCTTAACTATAGATTAACAAAAACTGGTCCATCTAGATTTAGTCACGTTGAAGCCATAAAATAGCTAAAACAATTATTGTGGACAAAAATAAATATGTGCTTTTACGTTGAAATTAATATAGTAATGATCTCTGAAACTGGAAATATCCTTTCCGAAACGCAACGGGATCGCCGAATCATTGCAGAGGGATGTTATTATGATATCACCATCCATCACATACAGCTCTTTAAATTGATTTGACTATGGGAATATGAGAAAAGTACTTAGCATCACGGTTCCTAACCTGGGGTAGTTACCCCTGCGAGGGGGGGGGTTAAACTGGTAGCCTTCGGGGGTAATAAGCTGGTAAAAAATAATATAACAGAGCCTCGAGTCTGCTATTACAATAAGTATCAGAATGGTCTATCATCGATTTCATAATTGTTGATTTTGACAAGTTTGGTAATCTATATTATTACATATACTTAATAAAACTGTAGAGGTCGAATGTCTGTACGTAGAAAAAAAATGCTTAAAACCAAGTCAGGGGGATGTAAAAAGAGGGAAAATATTTTTTTTTTTAAATTTTTTTGTTTCTCTGTGTTTGTCTGTTTGTATGGGTTAATCTATGAAATGGCAGGACCGATTTCAATGAAATTTTGCATGGTCATACCTTATATTCTTGGTCGACATCTTAGATACTTTTTATTCCGGAAAATTAAAGGTTTCCGTGGGATAGTTAAAAAACCATATTTTTTATTCCGAGATTTTTGTACGCAAATTAAATCCATTGTGATAGTGAACCATTTGTTATTTTGGTTTTACTTAAACGTAACAAGGTTAAGGCCAACTACATTAGTAAACAGCGTGTTAAGTATATTTACTAAAATATAGCACTAGACGACAGTGTTTAACTAAACCAACGTAGTGTAATTAAATTACCTTAATTAAATTTAATAAAGGCCTCGACTTACGAGTTGTAGATCGCGGGTTCAAACCCAGCCAGGTGCACTACTTTGTGTAATTGATTTCATCACCACTGCTCTCAAAAACGGTGTAAAAAAACATCGTGGGGAAACCGGCATGTCCTAGAACAAAAATTCGAAGTCATGTGACATTCACCAACCCGCACTGGGCCCGCGTGGTGGATTACGGCCCATTCCCTCTCTTAAAGAGGAGGCCTGTGTCCCAGCAGTGATAACATTAAAAGGCTGATGATGCTGATGATGGTGACTGATTGTAAGTCCATGTGACTGTACTACCAATGGTTAGGTACAGTTGTTTTATCATATCACACACGCGTCAACTAAATAAGGCATTTAGTTGTTTGTAATTGTTTACGTTGTTAAAAGTAGACAATATGTCGTCTTGATAACAGTATTTCAATTGATTAAATTGTTATTTCTTCATGCTCATTAATTACTTTGTATGGTTTAGTTAAATATTTAAATTAATTTATTTTTTCCTGTGTGGTCTTGGTATCAATTCCGTATGTTATCAAGCCTTTTAATGATATTATTTGAATGATACCATTTAACTGAGAAATTGTTTTAACGCTATTGCTAAAATACACTAATTTTAATGACGTAGCTCATACTAAATGATGATGCACGATTTAAGGTAGAACTACACTGCGCCCACGTGTGCCACACACGCCGATCTGGGCGCGTCGCTCTCCATACATTTTCTGAGGAAACTAGACTGGTAGAGCTACACTTGATGCACGCCACGCGACGTCGTTCTACGTCCAAATCAGGCGTGTTATACATATGCGCAGGTCTAATGTAGTTCTAGCTTTAGAGATCGATGGCTGGTGCTTTGTGTAAAATATCGATCAGATGCTGATGCGTCGTGCGTGATGTTTCGATTCTTGTCTTGCCTGATGGCAAGAACCTCTTACAAAGAATTGCCAAGAGCCTCTTGGCTGACTTACTCGAATAACGTAGTCACCTACTATATTCTTCTATAGATCTTCACAATATAAGAGAGTGAACAAGCATGTGTCAGATACATTATTTATTTTCCCTTTTTCGGTCTTCGATGTTAAGATGTTTTTTTACTGAACCGTACTTAAGTCGGGTCAGGAAAGGAAGGGTTAACTGTCACAAGCATTCGATCGATGCATGGCAGTGCTGTTATTTTTCGTGTAGTTATACGAATCTATTATAGTGGGTACTTATGAAGGTATTCACCACTTTTAGTTTTAGCTAATCAAGGTTCATACCTTTGGCTTTGGCGAATACGCGTCTATAAAGCTACGTGTCCGTGGACAGTAGGCCTACGTTTTGTATGTAAGCTTCACGCAGGCGTACACCAAGCGTATAATGACGAATACGCGACTAGGAAGGTACGCGTCCGTAGAAAGTAGGCCTACGTTTTGTATGTATGCTTCACGCAGGCGTACACCAAGCGTATAATGACGAATACGCGACTAGGAAGGTACGCGTCCGTAGAAAGTAGGCCTACGTTTTGTATGTATGCTTCACGCAGGCGTACACCAAGCGTATAATGACGAATACGCGACTAGGAAGGTACGCGTCCGTAGAAAGTAGGCCTACGTTTTGTATGTATGCTTCACGCAGGCGTACACCAAGCGTATAATGACGAATACGCGACTAGGAAGGTACGCGTCCGTAGAAAGTAGGCCTACGTTTTGTATGTATGCTTCACGCAGGCGTACACCAAGCGTATAATGACGAATACGCGACTAGGAAGGTACGCGTCCGTAGAAAGTAGGCCTACGTTTTGTATGTATGCTTCACGCAGGCGTACACCAAGCGTATAATGACGAATACGCGACTAGGAAGGTACGCGTCCGTAGAAAGTAGGCCTACGTTTTGTATGTATGCTTCACGCAGGCGTACACCAAGCGTATAATGACGAATACGCGACTAGGAAGGTACGCGTCCGTAGAAAGTAGGCCTACGTTTTGTATGTATGCTTCACGCAGGCGTACACCAAGCGTATAATGACGAATACGCGACTAGGAAGGTACGCGTCCGTAGAAAGTAGGCCTACGTTTTGTATGTATGCTTCACGCAGGTTTACACCAAGCGTATAATGACGAATAAGCGACTAGGAAGGTACGCGTCCGTAGAAAGTAGGCCTACGTTTTGTATGTATGCTTCACGCAGGCGTACACCAAGCGTATAATGACGAATACGTGACTAGGAAGGTACGCGTCCGTAGAAAGTAGGCCTACGTTTTGTATGTATGCTTCACGCAGGCGTACACCAAGCGTATAATGACGAATACGCGACTAGGAAGGTACGCGTCCGTAGAAAGTAGGCCTACGTTTTGTATGTATGCTTCACGCAGGCGTACACCAAGCGTATAATGACGAATACGCGACTAGGAAGGTACGCGTCCGTAGAAAGTAGGCCTACGTTTTGTATGTATGCTTCACGCAGGCGTACACCAAGCGTATAATGACGAATACGCGACTAGGAAGGTACGCGTCCGTAGAAAGTAGGCCTACGTTTTGTATGTATGCTTCACGCAGGCGTACACCAAGCGTATAATGACGAATACGCGACTAGGAAGGTACGCGTCCGTAGAAAGTAGGCCTACGTTTTGTATGTATGCTTCACGCAGGCGTACACCAAGCGTATAATGACGAATACGCGACTAGGAAGGTACGCGTCCGTAGAAAGTAGGCCTACGTTTTGTATGTATGCTTCACGCAGGCGTACACCAAGCGTATAATGACGAATACGCGACTAGGAAGGTACGCGTCCGTAGAAAGTAGGCCTACGTTTTGTATGTATGCTTCACGCAGGTTTACACCAAGCGTATAATGACGAATAAGCGACTAGGAAGGTACGCGTCCGTAGAAAGTAGGCCTACGTTTTGTATGTATGCTTCACGCAGGCGTACACCAAGCGTATAATGACGAATACGTGACTAGGAAGGTACGCGTCCGTAGAAAGTAGGCCTACGTTTTGTATGTAAGCGTCACGCAGGCGTACACCAAGCGTATAATGACGAATACGTGACTATGAAGCTACACGTCCGTGGACAGTAGGCCTAAGTTTTGTATGTAAATTTCACGCAGGCGTACACCAAGCGTATAATGACGAATACATATCTATGAATCTACTCACGCGTGGACAGTTGGCCTTAAGAAACCTCAAAAGAAAAAATTCTCACCTTTCAACTTTGTTTAAGACTTTCTTTCTATTTAGTCTGTAGATAATATGCTTACAAATTGTATTACAACTGTCAGCATATACATAACTGATTGAAAACCGGTCGAAACGAAGGTCGGATTACGCAAACACAACTATTAAATATTTACGAGAAACGGATCGATTCTGAGCAAACAAATTATATAAAAGGTAAAGGGACGATAAAGGCCCCTCGTGACCCACGAATTTAGAAACTTTTTTGTGATTGCTTTTTGGGACATCGTCATTTGGTACAGGATATGAAAATATTTGGAGTGAGAAAAGTTTCGCTTATTTCCCTTCTGCCACCTTTAAGAATTTATTTAAGGTTTGCATTCAAAATCTTTTTCAATACACTTACTCGAAAAACCGTCCTTATCCCTACCGCGTATCCTAAAACAGTAAATTGTGTGCCTAAAAGCAAGCAATTTACTGTAATTCGGACTAGTGCCGAAAAATGTGCGAGCTCGCTCCCGTCACAATTTATTACATAAATCGGGGGTCCCAAGAACAAAGTCATCTAAGAAAAATTTTCGATTTACGGTATGAGGATTTGGTTATTTCAATAAGTAAAAGGAATTTAAACAAAAATAAAATAGTGCCATATAGTTTTTAGTATATACAATACGAATACGTCTTATTTTCCGTAGGATTTTGTTCTTGGGACCCGTCGATTTATCTTATCAAGCTGGGCGCTAAGCAAGTCCCAAGATTAGCATGCCTTTTATTTACGTCTTATTAATTGTATTGAAAAACGTCGTTTGATACTCGATGAAATTTTTCAATGTAGGTCCATAATACCCTCGCCTACGGCATATTCCACCTCGGTCGCAATGGCAAACTTTTTCAACTTGTATCAAAATTTCTGGTTCGCTTAGTGAAAGTTGTTTATGTTCGTAGGTACTCTGATCACTCATTTATAAATTCCTCAATTGTAAAATTGCTAACGTAATGTCATGCGTATTTCACCTCATTATCTGTTATATTTTTGTTCACTTCTTCCTCAGTCATATTATCTTCCACAAGCCCTATTTTCTTATAGTCGTCCACATTTGTCCTTACAAATATAATATGTCATGTTTAAACCCTAGAACAAACTCGACATCTAAAAAAGGGAGTGCTTTATATTTTTCTTTGTCGTGACACTCTTGTCAGAGTGGTTGTGATTGCTGGGACCGTGTCATTTACCGCATGATCCTTCACCACTTCTCCCTGCTGATCGACATCCTGGTGCGTTCGTGCAAAGCACCACCAGACTTGATCGGTCTATCGCAAAGGTGATATTCTTCACTTTTCTTTTCATGACAAAACATTCGTTGGAGCAGTTTTCGCGCCTGGAGACGTGTCCAAAGAATTTTGATACGTGACTTTGTAATATTGTCCTGGCGTAAACAGATGTTGTTGTACTTGTAAAATTCGATCCACGAAACTCCTAACATTCTCCTCCAGCACCACATCTTTAGAACATCAGCTTAATTCTTCTCGAATTGTCACAAAATCTACGTCTCCGCGAAAAGAAATATAGGAACAATTAGTGTTTGGACGAGGCGTATCTTCGTAATCTCCGATATGTTTCGATTCTACCATATTTTTATCAGCCTGTCCATCATAGTGTTCTACATATAAAACAGGAAAAATATTAAATAACGTAAGCAGTTTATGTAGTAATTTATTTACAAGCGCAATGCTAGTTATAGAGGAAAACTATATTTGCAATTGCAAATTCTCAATGCCATCTATATTAATCAAATGTAAAGTGTGAGCCGTAATCAGCCGTGAGGATTTAACCTATTTGGTCAATGTAACCTGGTCGTAATTCATGAGGATTATGGTGATAAACTTTAAGCAGTATAGGGCGTATAGCAGTCCAGTGGGAAGTAAAGTGTTTTCGTTTTGAATTCAGAAGATGGCTCCTCAATATTTATTTTCATTAGTTGATCTATTTCTTAGAACCAACTAGATAGCAATTACTCCGGTTATTGCTCCCAACAATTATTTTTATAGTTGCGTGACTGATGATATTTTTGTTAGTTCGTTACTGAGAATTAGTAGGCTTGGCAGTAGGAATGATTACGGTGACGACCTTAACATTGGAAGTTCATGCGCCTACAATCACAAGACTATCGTCTTCATCTGTATCTTTAGTAGTCGCTGACTCATCAAGTTCAGCTGGTTCAAATAAATCGTTAATAAACTCTTTAGTTATTGTAATAAAAGCTGGTATTTCAGATAGATTTGGCTTATGAGTGACGAGGGTTTCTCCCTCCCTCTTGATTCCTTTATTTTCTTTTTTCCTCTGGTCACCTCCATTGTATATTATGTGTATAATAGAAATGATTAAATCCTTCCTTACATATTCACTTCCACCTTTACATTCGTCTGACCTTATCAAAGTGTGTAGTTGTTATGACCTCAAGATCTTTGCGCCTACGACTGCCTAAGCAACAACTAAACTGATGAGGCCACATACTCGTTATGTTACCGGCGACACCGGCCTGATGTTATTTTGCATGTACAGATTCATTTATTTATGTATGGTGAGCTTAAGACTTATCGTTTACTAACTAGTTAAGGGATATTAGTTTTGCGTATCGATATTTCAATCCAAAATTATAATATCCTATCACTTTACTTTGGACTTGACAACATTATTTTCTTGATCAATAAACAACACTAATTGGCCCTAATATACTTAAACATATATATTAGGTAATCTATTGCCCTGTGTTAAATATTATAAATAGGTGTAGGGTTTTGGCCTTTAAAAATTTAAAAGGTTATGATCAATGACAATTAAAATTGTTAAAATTAGAACCCACATGAATTATGTCTTCTCATGCATATAATTTGATAGATAAAATTAACCGATACATATGCCGAGTAAGGTGAATATGTATACGGTAATCAAAAATTAATATCAGTACCCGATCGTTATAGCGAAGGTCGGTGACCTAACCTCCCGGCGTCGGGCTGTCTGGCTAAACGGTAGGGTTTCTATCTGTGTATGATATTGTATGTATGTTTGTTTTTGTAGCAGTATTAACAACGTGGAAGTTTTGGATTGGTTGATTACTTTACGTTGTTATCTGTAGTTAGTTGTACCAATAGGTCGTATAATTTAACGAGGAGGACAGTTAAAGCGCCCAACCCGTAATATTTTGGAGACATTGGTTATTATTTAGTTTTCTATTGAAAACAAAACATAATTATGTGTAAAACTAATCCAGTAAACATCTCTGAAAATCTGCTATTTTGCGTGAGCTTTGGCTTTTCGTAATGTACCTACATTACGAAAAGCCAAGCTAAATTTAAAAAGTAAAGAAAATATATTTATGGAAACCTTGCACATTAAATCCAGATCCAAATATTTTTAATGTTAAAAAAATCACGTATTTTCTGGAATAAGTCTTGTAAAATATTCGAGGGAGCGACGGAAATTACCAAATGTCAACCGAGCGTTCAAGCGCTAGCTCTCTTTTTTCACGTTGTTTTTTTTTTTAATATTGCGTTGGATGAAACCACAAATTTTTCAACCAGGCTCACGTTGACGATAGTCGGACCAGGAAGGGCCTCCTTGAACGTCTGAACTTAATATCGATCATTAATCAAGAGAATATTGTCATCATTGAAGGAGTTCAGAAACTAAAAGACCTCACTGGCATAAGTGTTCTTAACAAAAACGTTAGAGCTTAATAACGTTAACGTTAAAAACGTTAGAGCTGAGTTAGGCGCCTTTTTGGCCTTGCACAGTTTTTAATGTTGTTTATTTTTTATTATTATTTTTTTTTTTCTTTTAATTTTTTTTTACTGTATGTGAGAGGTCGAATAAACGATTTTTCTTTCTTTTCTTTCTTTCTTTCTTAATAAGTTATATTGGTGTACATATAATAATCAATATGAGGCTTTATTCCGCTCAAATATAGCATTATTAACATTTCATATATTATTGATACAATTTTTTCAGTCGACATCAGTAATCTTATCTATTTGCCCAGCTTTGGCAAAAGCTTCCTCCATCTTTTACCAATCAATACAATTGCGTTGTGCTCATTCATGTTCTTTCTGCCTTTATTTTTATATTGTCTTCCCAGCTTACTACGTTGTCTTCCCTGTTTTATTTTTGTAGTTCTTTGATGCCAGAAAACGACTATATGAATAAGGTGAACATAGGAATTCCATTAAACACCTACAGACATTTTTTTGTGGTCAGAAATTATCTAATCGTTTTAGACTATAATGTTGCCCTACAGTCGCCTTCTGCATTCTGAACAACCTCACACCACGGTCTCATGAAACAATATATGGCTGGTGATTCATATAGATGGCTTCTGCATTGTTTACCTGAAGGTTGGAAATATACGTTCCACTTGGAGGCAACTTGACAGTAAATAAAGTGATTTCAGAGACAATTCCGCCAAAAGATATCAGTATTAATAAGCCTCTGACAAATACTTATAATCAGTCACTGTTTTGTACCGTCTAGTAAGAAATGGCAGCTTTTTATCAAGAGCGTTCGCATGGCATCGTCGGAATTACGTAGAGATAAATTATTGTGAACAAGTTACAAAGTGTAGTGGTTATCACAGAGGAGGTAAACAATGGTTATCAAATTTTTGTGTTTATGATGTAATGTGTTGACGGATTTGAAGTTATCTTAAGATAATATGAGCTAAGAAGATGAGGGAATGGTTTTGAGATAGTTAAATAGATTTCTGTTCGGTTGACGTATAAAGAAAACAATACTGATGCAAAGTTTGCAATTGTGGGAATAGTGGGTTATCAAATAATCAAATAACATCTCCCTCTGGATATAGCGAGATCAATTTTCAGGCTTTTACTGACTAAAACCCACCTGTGCTCTTTCAATTGATTTTGTGTTACAGGGTCACGCAACTCTTTCAAATAATTCCGCAGATAATTGAGTGCTAATCTCGAGTTCTGTCTAGGCTTGACCACGGTCCGAAACATATTTAACATATTTAAAAAGTTTTTCTAATCAGCCCGCAGGTTAATAAGAGCTATTATTATTCATACGTCCTCCTTCGATATCACAATATTGCTGATACGGCGTGGTGGCTACGCCCCTGAGGTCACACATACAACAACCTTTCTTTTCATCAGTACCGCACCTAATTTGTTAAAACAGACAAATAACGGTTTCCTATGACGCGCTCATTAAAAAACTCGTTCGTTAATAAGTTCAGCAACATTAGGCGTCAAGCTGTCTGTCTGTTCATTAATATAAATAGATGCGGTTTTTTGCCAAGCTCCAAAAACTGTAAGTAATTAATACTGACATGCCTCTGTAGGTATTGTATGTCAGGTCAAACGTAAACGTAAGGTTGACGAACTATGCATTGAAAGAAAACAAATAAAGGAACAGAAGTTCCACTTGGACCTAGCATGGACGGCTTTTATGAAGAAATCCTTCAATAAATTTTCAATCGATTACTTGAACCTTTTGCTACATTTAACTGTGTCGACGAAGCGGCAGCGTGCGTCGTGGCGTTGCGTCGTGTAGTTGCAGCTTCGTTGACAGTATCGTAGTTTTGTATACAGCAAATGTTTCAAGTTAACCTTCTCGACAAGCTTCACTGAGCTACACAGGAAATCAATACTACAGTAATATTCTCAGCATTATTTTACCGAGGTCGCGGCTGCTTCAATTTCATTAACTATTGTCCAGTTGTGCAGACACTTGAAATTCAAAACTACATCAATTCTCAATTTACAATTTATGAGTTGTTAAAATAAAGGCGGCGATACACTTGCTTGTCACTGTTGTTTAGCTAAGGAGTGGAATTCCCTGTCTTTTGTGTTTCCTGATAGCTACAGCCTAAGGGTCTTTAAGGCAAGAGTGAATAGGTTACTTCTAGGCAAGCGTGCTCCATCGTCGACCACAACGTCGCTTTCCATCAGTTGAGATAGTAGTCAAGCGCGAGCCTTTTAACAATAAATAATAAAAGCAGTAGGCATGGCAGTATACCACAATACATTCTGATTGGTGAATGTCACAATGGCTGTTCAGATACTTGCATACTTATGTGCCAGTTGAAGGCTTGTGTACCAAAATCCACTTGTCATAGACAATTATTGTTAATCTTCTGTTGTTTCCTATCGTATGTAACCCACTACTCTACTAATTCTGTTCAATTGTCAGGTTGATGCCCTGTTTTTATATCCTGTTAGTAACGATCGTAACGAAGGGCACGGGCCCTCCAATCGTGTAGATGAATAGGAAATTATATGTTCTCTATGAGCTTCCTCCTCACATTGTAGCCTGTTAGTAGTACTGTCAGGTGCAGTAGAAGGAAAATTGAGTTTAATGAAGACTTATTGTGCTGCATAGGTGGTGTTTCCGTATTCCGGTTGACGGTGATAAATGGTTCCGTTATGTGCTAACATTATACTGTTAAAAATGTCTAAGGATTGTTCGACAGAGTCATTGTGGTCCTAGAACGCAAGAGGCAACAGAAAACTTTTTTTTTATGGTGGGTAAAATCATCCAATGACATCTCCCGCCCTTGGGCGGAGCGGGAGATAGTGTCAGACTCTTACTGACTAAAAACTCACCCCGTACCTTCATTGCCTTCGTACCAGGGCCCTGGTGTATACTTTCATCTTTGCGCAAGGCTAACTGAAGACGTACGGTTGAGTTTTAGTCAGCAAAATTCTAACTCTTCTTTTCACTTCACCCTGAGCGGATGAAGATATTAGACGATTTATCATCCTCAATAAAAAATCTGACGCCGTCCTTTCCTGCCCAGCTTTGTTTCTATTCCTCAAATTTGCCAAATTAAACAGATAGCATATGTAGGCAAAATTGCGTCTATAGAATTTATGAGTTTGTTTCGGTGTTTCTTCTCAGGGTAGTCAGCTAGGAAACACCGGCCTCATCTAGTTAAAATAGACGAAAAAAAAAATTGACGTGTAAAAGTGTTTTTGAGAACCTATTTGCAAAAATAAAATATCATTTATCATATCATTTATCATCATATGGGAAGCAAACGGGATGATTATACTAACCAATTATTCAGTAATATTCCCAAAGTTTGTAAGGGTCAATACTCGGCATATAGTTTAACCAGATGCTCATGGATATCGGTATATTCCAAAAACTCCCTTAACAACCTAATTACTGGTAAATACCAGACACGGGACAGCATGGCGCATATCGTTGCGTTGTTCCCTATTTTTTAACATCTCACGGCTGTCGGTCATAAAATCATGTAAAAATAGGAAATGACGCATCTCTGAAATAGAATATTGTAAGAAATATGAACTTTAGTCCATCTCATAAAAACTACAAGTTGGTTCATCAACCTTTTAGCCCAGTTTCCGATGTCAACCGATAATTAGCAGTTTGAGATAAAATCTTACAACGTCTTTGAAGATAATAGTACTGTTTTCCGAAATCACTTGAGGAAAATGGTATTATTTAGGTCAAATCTTAATGTTTTAATTACTCAGGAAAATTAGTGAGAGTTGCTTGGAGTTTGGCAACTTGAAAATTATTTTGGATTTTCTGTACGGACTAAATTTGTTTAGGAGTTTGGCGTTATGACCATCTTGGAAATGAATTTCGAGTTTTTGTACGTGTATCATTGCTGGTAGAAAAATACGATTCTTTATCCTTGTAAGTCCATTTTTTACTTATTTACCGAAGTTAATCACATATGAAGTTTCCGATATTATTCCTAAAAGACTTGTTTATTCCGCAAACGTTGTCCTTGAGAATAACGTTAGCACTAAAACTTCAGTAAAACCGAATGCGAACGATTTAAATAAATATGAAAACGTTGAAGAGAACGGGGTTACAGGAGATAAGAATTGCAATCGAAGAGATAGTATTATTTGTAGCCTACCTACTTAAATAAACATTTGTGAATCGTTCTCGCCATTTACAGTCATTTACAATGATAATAATTCATATATATGATGTGTTTTCTTTGGGCATGATCCAAATACAGCTCCCGAAAAAGATGGTAATATCGAGGACGAGAAATAGAATCGTCTAAGAAATACATGACGAAAAACTTCTCGAATACCTAAATGGTAATATTGAATAACTTAACATGAAGAGAAACACATTTTGTAAATTAGCAGATTGTACTTTGTTGGTACAAAACATTATATCAAGCCGTGTCAACGCGATATCTCTCAATATTTGTTCAATTCATTCTATATCGTCTTTGATCGTTGTGTCACTGTCTTTGTTATGAATACATTTTGTAGAAAATGATATTATGAAGAGAAAAAAACTACACCCGTATTTATAAACAAGTAAAACTAAATACTTGAACAAAAGTAACTACTAAAGTAATAATTTCTATTCTATAGCTAAGATTTTTTTTTAAATTTTGAATGAAGATTTCAACGTCAAGTAATGACTTAAGGATATTACATCGCTCAATGACCTTCAAGAATTTACCTCTACACTAGTAGAGAAGAATTGACCTCTAAACAGGCATTGCAGGGGGTGCTGCGCGCGGGGTGTTAGTACTGATTCGAGTTTTTTCTTGATTACTTATCGATATTCAATTAAATTCGAAAAAAAAATAATACAAGTTATTCAATTTATCGTAACATATAAATAATAAAAGGTATAAATTCAATGTATAACTATAGAGCCGTTTTCGAGAAAATATGGAATTAATGTTCAAAAAAGGCCTATTTACCAGATTTTTTTCCTAGAGTTAGGGTATTTTTTTGAGAAACGTAATCAATACAATTTATTAGTAATGTCCTTAAGTATCCCCTTCATTTTTTATATGGTAATCGTACAAAAGGAATAATTTATAAACTTCAATCAAACTAGGTGTTTTTTTGGATTTGGGCGATGTAATCCCCTTAATAAGATTTTACTTAGTAACAAGTAATTACTTATTTATAAATACGGGTGTAAGTGTGAGGTGTCGATTTACAGTGGCGAATGTAAAAAAAAAACTTTTGTGTCGACCCGAAGTATCATAATCGTAGGACTAGAATAAATATGATTGGTAATGATAATGGTGCCATGTCTTTTCCATTCATGCCTCTAGTATTCCTGGGTCATAAATAATTTGATAGTAATCAGATATTTTAAACATGAAATCTCCACCAGACCTTCGCAAGTAATTCTACAGTAAACTTATCCTTATGTGTAAATGCCAAGGAACCAGACACTTCTAAATCGAAACCTTCATATATTTTTCTTACTTTGGTCTTGTCAATACAATAGGTTGACAAGTTGACATTGTAAATCCATCTAGCTGCTACTTCATTGTCAACCTTTCTATCATACTAATATTATAAAGGCAAAAATTTGTTAGTATGTATGTTTGTTAGTTCTTTACGCTCTAACGGCTGAATGGATAAATTATACACTATAATACTATTTACTTTATTTTTGTTAATTGGCATAATTTTCCCAGAACCCTGAAAGAAGTAACTTAATGATTTTCTAACAAATGACGTTGTTGTCACAAGAATTTTTCCTTGTTAGGGTAAAATTGCACAGTTTGCTTTTGTCTTACAAGTCGGATGATGCAATCAAGATTGAATTGTGTTTACATTAATGTGAATCTTGGCTTATCTTTTAATTTAGTACTATCAATCAAAATGAACAAATTTGCTTGAACCATGTACAATCGCCGCTAAACAATTTTGTTGTATCTATGACTTTTTTTATTAGTGATATACTCGCGTTTGACCACTATCTCACCTGATGATGGAACAGGCTTATCTAGAAGTAACCTAATTACTCTTGAAGTCTTGACTTAAGGGCTCCTAAGTTGTAATGGACTTAATCGATCGACAATCAACCTGCCCAGCCTTTCCTCAAATACGTATATTGTGGTCGAGTATGACTGGATGAAATGACTACTTCTCTGAACCTAAACTAGAAACTGGGCAACATTCTGGGTGACAAGATTGCTACCAGATTCTCAGAATTCTGCCTATCTGTAACAATTGTTAACGTCAAATGACTTGCGGGATCACTCCTAGCCACGGAGGAATTTTGGTATGTAGTCCACTCATCTATTGACTGACCTCGGAAAATGTTGCTTAGCCCTCAAAAGAGTGTGTGTGTATGTGATGGTGTGTGTGTCAGTGTAGTCTTTCTCAACCCAAAAGTTGATTGGTAGAGAATGCTTTATTGCATTGAGCCTGCTTATGTACCACTACTGAACATGAAATTTAAATACCATTAACATTTTTTTTTTTTTAATACCATCTATGTATACTTATGGATTGCAATAAAATATTGAGTATTGAGTATTGAAATAAATAAGATCAATTTATGCGAGGAAAATTTATTTTGACAATTTGAAAATATTTTGACAACATTCATTTTTGCCTGCATTCCGAATTGCGTCAATAGCGATTATAATAGAATCATCATTATAGCGATTTTTTCCCTTGCATTCACAATTAATCTGCTAAGAATAATTATATTAATTTATGCGCATTTTATTATTTAGCCACAAATTCCTCAATCCTATTAAATTGAATTATTAACCATGTTTGTTTTGAAATATATTTTGTTTTGGGGATAAATTTAGAGGAAATATTATTATTTTTTAGGTCATATAGTTTGTTTTGAGACGTTTCTGTGTTAGCTTTTGTAACCTAGATACATTTTAGATTGGTACGCTCGCGAAACTAGCATTTGTTTTAATTTGTGTGTATACCCGTAGAAGTTACTGTCTAGAATTTATTACAAGCAAATATTGTGAAAATAAACAAAAAAGTTAATGCAACCATCATTGATGTATCTAGAAATGAATATGAGAAAGTTAAATCACCAAAGTTGAGTGGCAAACTGGCAGTGGACTGGTGGTCGGGGGCCGACACGTTTTGGAGTGGCGTCATGTACCAGAAGACGCAGTGTTGTAGGGTCTTGAGAACCTGATAGATGCATGACGCTTAGGACCGTTCGTTGTGGCGGCACTTGGGGAGAGCTTATTACCAAAAGTAGAAGTTTTTCGTTTAAAATGAATAGAAAGTCTTCTTAGTTCTGTCGGCCATGATATAGGATTGCTCTCGTAGGTTGATCTTGTCACATAGGTTAGTCGCTAAAACTACGACGGAACACACCTCGTGTGTGGCCCACCACTTATTATTTTCCTATATTTTAAAAGCAAATTTGAGTTGTTGATATAATTCTCACTGGAAGGCTAACGAAGGGCATGTATCGGATGTTAATTCTATAATGATAATTAACTTGATTGATAATTCCCTTCACACTGTGACTGCCGATGGTATCAAATCAGGATCACATTTTTTAAATTTTTTGCAATATAAACGGCCGCATTCTTTTTTCGCTTCAAGGGACCACATACCTGAGTACATGGTTTAATTTCCACTCGATACTTCCACGCGTTCACGACATAAAGGGTCTTGAAATAGACAGACGGACGACAAAGGAATCTTTTAAAGATGCCGTGTTTTCCTTTTGAGGTACGGATCAAAAAGAAAAAGGGTCGTTTTTGTTTGAAATTATAGGATCTGAAGAAAGAGGAAGACCAAGAGGTTTCAGTTATCCAAAGCAATGTTCTTCGAGTGATAACGACTATCAAAATTCGTGAACAGTACGGTCAAAATATGTTGGCCACTCTGAACTTAGCGTACCAGACAAATTTGAAAAAATACGTAATACGCATTCGCCATATCATTCTTAAAAAAAATTACTGCGCAGCTAATTGTTCGAAGATCGGAGTGATCAAAATATTTCTGCCGTATTGTATCCATTTAGGATTAGCCACGCGATATTTTACTAGTGCGTACTTAAAGTGGTGTTTATCATTCTATTTTGGATTATTTGATAAAATTATTGCCCCTGACAGAATGACACTTTGTTTAAAACCTAGGGTACCCTGGGGTATGTCCAAGCAATTCAAAATAATCTTTACATCTAGATTTATGTGCTTTTTGGCCTCGCACAAGTCTTCTTAATCTTTAAATATTGTTTTCTTTTATTTTTTGTGCGAGTTACAAATAAATGTTTTTTCTTTTCTTTTCAATATTTTCAGGATATCTCCCATTGCTATTCAATAAAATCCATCAGTTTCAAACCCAACCTCAATACGGCAGGAAACGACCACTCAAACGATGACATGCGCGTCGAAAACACTTAAAACTCCAGTACTTTCTTACATAATACATAAACACGTACGCAAGTACATCGATTACCCTATATCCCCACATACAGACAGACTGTCTCCCCGGAACAATGTTTGACGTTTGGCACAAACAGTTCGTGTACAGTCAAAAGCAGATATGTAGGAGCACGCCACGCATTGAAATCTCTAGTAATATAAAGCTGAAGAGTTGGTTTGTTTAGTTGAACGTTCCAATTTCAGGAACACTGGTTTAAATTATTATTTTTTTCTTTTTTTTTATAATATTTTTATAACGGTAATCCAAACTCATTTATCAAGTATTTCTAAAAATCCATTGACAGTCTGCTTATTTGTATAGGCCTTCTGACTTTCAGATTGCTAAATATATTTGGAAATGTAAACGTTCATTTAAAATTGAAACACTGGGTGCTTACAATACCATATTATGAGCACAACCTTGTTCTGTGGAGGCCAGATTGGCAGTTGCTCTATGTCATCGACCTATATTCTTGCGATAGACAAGCACGTTCATATAAACTATTTGTCAAAATACTGAAAAGTTCAAACAATAAATCGCTGCAGCGCTAGATTGCCATTATGTCGTCTAACAAAACTTTTAAAACTTACAGCGCTAAGACAGCTTATAGAGGATACTTTTTCGCGACCAAAAGGTCTAAAGCGCCATGCATTTCCTAGTACTTACGCGTTTCGTTCAACTTAGTGTGATGACATGTCATCTATATAGATTTTTATACCGCAGAAGTGACACAGTTTCTTGCCTACAATACTTCATTACAATAATATTCTATTTCAAAATGTAATTATAGTGTATGTAAAAACGAGATCTCAATAACAGTAAAACAAATAAATAAATCAGTAATCACTAATAAGACTACAAATTCAACTGAACCTAATTCAAATTTAATATTAACCTGCACGTAATATGGTACGTAAATTACCTAAGTGCTAACGAATGACAGCATGCTTAACAACAAAACTTGCCGATGAAAACTGATACCTCATGATTTGCTGACATTTCGTCGTAATTTATTTAAAAAAAAAAAAAACTTTGTTATTAATTATACAAAAAAAGAAAGAGCGTTAAATAAAATATTTAAAAATTTCAACCAGAATTTATAAAAGACCGTGCGAAGTCTGTATTTGGTAAACTAGCTGTAGGTAAAAACCTAATTCAGCTTTTTGTGGGAGGGAACATCTGCATGTTTTAGTCTATGATTGTAAAATGGGGAAGAGTTTAAATAAAATAATATCTTCTCTAACGTACTATTACGATAGTAGAAGCTATTACATTGCTTGAACAACCAATGGTTTTACTTACATGACTACAAAATTATTATATATGTCCAAGTTCACTTAAATTTGTATTTATAAGCGTCGCGCTGACACTGCATGAACGTCAAAACTGCACTAATGCCATCAATGTAAAAGTGTTCGGCCTGCAGGTCAATTAAGTGAAGTAAAGCGACTGTACGGCACGCCTCATCTAGTGCGTAGTACATATATATCAATGCTCTATGTCAAATACTGGTAGATACATCAGGTTAGACTAGAAGCCGACCCCAATGTAATTGGGAAAAAGGAAGATTGATTTTTTTAATGTGTTGTAAGCGTTGTTTGGTTTCATAAATTACTTAGCTATTTTTGAAGCTGACTGTACGGACTGGGCGAGTGATTGTAACTTGTAAACAATTGTGACCTATTTTACTAACAGTCGCATGTGCTTCGTTCTGGGAATGTATTGTAACGTCCTCTTGTATTGTAATGTGATCGGTATGAGTTGTGTTGTTATTGTTCTTCTTTTGTTTTTCGCGGCTGCTAATAGGTGATTTATTTTTGTTTATTTTCCTTGATGAATCAACTGTTTGGTCTATCTACTGCTTTTGTGTTGTCTGTGTCTCTTTTTGTCTATTCAGTACAGATATTATCACAAGAATAGTCTACTAGTTTTACAGCGGCTTTGCCTGCATTGTTATTTTTTTCGTGATAGAAAACCTGAAGCTCAGCGCAGCATTTTAGCTTTTTATCTGTTAAAGAAATCCCATCATCGGTAATATTTAGAGGTACCATCAACTAATATTTTTGCCCCTAGCCTTTACACAAATATATTTTTATTTCTTGATAAATAATTTATTAGTTGTGATATGAATACATATTACGTATTGAATGACTCCACACGAAGCCATAGTTTTCTTGAAAAAGAGAAGAGAAGACTCCATGACTCATCTCTGACATAAAGGACCAACTGTTGCTGTAAAAGAAAATGTAGATTAAAAGAATACTATCAATAAATTACATGAAATTTAAATAATTAACTAGAAAGCTGACTACAGAGAGAGACAACCCAGATTATGTCGGGAATGACTGCCAAGTAATTAAAACAGGAAAGGCAATCACGAAGATTTTGATAGCTAATATTATTAATTGTTCTAGGTATAGCCGCATTAAAAAGTTCCTCTTATAATTTATTTCGAACATAAACTCGAAAAGGTTATTGGCATAGCTGACGTCTTTAACTTCGTAGAAAGATAATTGGCAACATGATTATTATATCATAGTAAATCACTCTACGTTTTCCCTTTGTTTTTGCCAAGAGCTACGAATATTTTCCGTGACCTACTACCAATGTTGAGGACTCAATTTGTGGCTTTTTGATGGCTGTTTTCAATATTATGCATTACGCAAATACGTTTAATGAGCACGTTAAATATGTTTAGCATTGCTTAGGTGCACGACAGGGTTATAAATATGAGTATTTAAAAAGCAATACGGAAGTAAAGGAACATATGGAAATAATTTTAAATGTAAACACTTTAGATAATACTAAAGAATATAAATATAGGTTTGAAGGCATTGCATTTGAAACACGACTCGTAGGAAAAGTAAAAGAAAAATCTCTAAACCAAGAAATACTAGTAATGCCAGTACTTGCTTCAATGACAGACACGAGGTTACATAACATTCTCGCTACAGCATCGATCAATTAGAGTCATTAAAAATGCACATTTTAAGTGTTCCAATAGCCACTTACAATGCAGGAGGAAATAGTTAATCTGTGGTTTAATTGAACGTTGTCAGATGACCACAATTCTAGTCAGTTCTAGTATGTCGGCTTCACAAAGCAATGCTATCGTACTGCGGAAGATAACGCTGTAGCAGAAATGTAGACGAAGGCACACATCAAGGTCTTGTAATATCGTCTGATGAAATAGTCTGACAATTCAAACCTGTCTAGAAAATTATGGAAGCTTTAATTTTATATTTATTTGCTGAGATGGGTTTAAATAAAGGCATAATACATGATTCAATTGATGTGACTTATCAGACCAAAATCGGAAAATATAATGACGTGATAGAACGTGTGAAGTTATTGTGATTTCTAAAAATTTAACAGTGTTAATTTCTTGAGTTCAATTGAAATGGTGAGTCAAGTATTCATAGATTGCATTATTCGAAGAATTGAGGTCTCCAGTCTTGATATGAGAGGAATATTTTTATCAGTCTTGACCTAATTACGGTTGAAATTGTTACCAAGTCGAATTTTTACTAAGAAGAGCTGTGTTCGCGGCCTCTCTCTCGCCACTATGTAGGTATTGTTTAGGTGCAAAATTAGACGGTAATTAGAAGTTCCTAATTCGAGAAATCTTATTTTATCCTTGGACAGAGGATGTATGCAGTATGACAATCATACTGCTTGAAAATACTATCAGTCTAGATAGTGATATGGAGGAATATTTGCGTCGCCATATTTTGGTTTATTTTTAATAGTTTGAATAAAGGGTATTTTTTGTGTTAGTGTACATGTGTGTGTGTGTGTTTATTATTTAAGAATACATATGTGTGTACATAAACTATTAAATAAATAAATATAATAAATAAATAACTATTCTAATTTAAATTTCTTATAAATGAATATCATTGTTTTATGTACAGTATAATTTACATATGTACGTTTAAGCAGACATAATGCAACATGGTATTCTCTACCAGTCAACCTTTGGGTTAAAAAAGACAACACTGTGGTAGGTGTGCACAATATACATATTATAAATATTTTTTTTAATAAATTTGTTATTGAAAAATTAATCTGAAATTGTTTATAGGTTAATTTTCAGTTATTGTGTGACAACTTTAAAACTCTGTTCAAAGAGTCAGTCAAGTTAGCGCAACAAATTATGTATTATGAAAACATTTTTTACAATAATCACAGTTTCTGTATAAACAGCCCGTTCACAGATGTATTTAGCGAAGTATTTTTATTGCATTGATTTCCTTGGTAAATACCTTAAGTAGAATTTTCTAGTAATTAATTGCGCTCAGCTCTTTAAATGTTCTTGTAAGTTTATTATCTTGCATGTTTATGGGAAAATATGTATTTGTTTAAAGTCTAAAGTTTATTGTATGGGAGTGCCTTAAATATTTATTTTATTCTGTTTTTACTATTTGTTGTAATAACGGCATCAGAAATACATCATCTGTTAAAATTTCAACTGTCTAACTATCACAGTTCATGAGATACAGACTGGTGACAGACGAACAGACAGTGGAGTCTTAGTAATTATACAGCGTGGCGATTAGGTTATCACATTAAATTATGCAGCATGTATTACAAGTGGTTATCAGTCCGTTAAAATAGTAAAATAAATAATTTTACTAAAATTAAGAAAATGCATTTTTCAAACAAAATAAATAGCGTATAAAATTGGTAAAAAATAAATCATCCTTTATAATATTAGTTCACTGACCTGTAAAAGCGGCAACGCCGCGGCGCCGGCGAGTACGTACGCGCCGTACCTACGCGAGATACGAATACCTACTTGTGGGTGTAGGCATGCGCGCGTGGCGTGTGTGCGACATAGGTACTTTATGTTGTTGTTTTAAGAAATCATCACAAATTAACTTTAAAAATCTCCAATTAAATTCATCCATGTCCACCATGCTTCTGTACACACAAATGATGATATTGTTTCGAACTTTTCTAAGTAGGTCACCATTCGCGGCTAAATTTTTTAAATTGTCTGGGGCACGAATTATTCGATTTTGTAAATCATCCACAGTCGTCACTTCAGTAGCGTAATCCTCATTCTTTAAATGTCCCCATAAAAAAATCGAGTGGTTAAGCGTCTGGGTACGCACAAACTGTCACACACCACTTTCACTAATGTACAACACAAACAGTATTATTAAACTATCTAATTCCTATTACAAAAATAAAGCTAACACAGATCAATATCCAAAAAAAAAAAAAAACAATAAGTGGGTACGAAGGGCGCGCGCGCAGATAGTAAACTCGTCAACTATCCCTCAAGTGTTTTGGCGGCAGACTTAGATTCATTCATCGTACGCACCAAAGAAATTAGTATTATGCCTTTAAGCAATCCCGTACCCTGTAGCATTTCGAGTATTAGAAATTTATACCTTAAGTCGTCAACCGTAAGAATATTTTTCTTTGTCTCTTTTTATCTTTTAATTTACCGCACAAAGACGCCTTCAACTATTAGCTGTAAGGACATTTTTGTCTTGAATTGTTTACGTTTCTTATTACGAGAAACATAAACAATTCAAACGTAAACAGTTTGTAAAATGATAGTCTAGTACTTGTAGGTAATACGAATGGCAACGTTTGAAGTTGTAAAATAGGTATCTTCACCAACCACGGGTCTTTGACCTAATTTAATTGGCCAGCTGATTGAGTTTATGCAATACATGATGTTGCGAAATATTAAAATGAAAAAGAAATTCCCACGGCTATAATATTGTTTATTATTAAATTATTTTAACTGTATATGATAAAATACCTAATTCTGAGTACGTGGTTTCAATTAATGTGATAACCTAATCGCCACGCTGTATATATTTACGAAAATATTTTGTATGTCCATAAAAATATAAACATGTTTAAAAATGTAGTGATATTCATAATTTTAATACTAGTAACAAACACAAATTTTGGTTCCTGCAACAAGGCTCAAAAAAATATGGGGCTCATTTAGATGCCAGTGTATAAAATTTCCATAATAAACTTATGCCATTTTCAACAACTAAGCCTTTGCCAAAACGCTTTTAAAAGTGTAAAGGACTATGTTGAGGACGAAAAGGCTTGGGATTGACCTGCTCCACAATGCACTACAACTGTTGCCATTTATTGTTTTGTTTTTCTTTCATTATTGTGAATGCGAGGACTACGTGGATTGCTATTTTTTTCTCATTTCAGTCCTTTTAACGTCTGGCAGTTTGAGTATTTTCTACGGCCTACCCAAATGTCCTTTCCTTGGTATTGTCCGTCAAGTCATTAGGCTCCTTAGTAGTGTCGAATTGAGCTTTGCGAATACTCACATGTGCTTGCACTGATTGGACAGGGTAGTTAGCTAGGAAACACTGGCCTCATCTACACAGCTTAAACTGACGGAAAAAAATGACGTGTAAAAGCGTTGGTCATGGGAAGCCTACTGGGGTCTTGGGTTAACCTCCGAAAGGAATAGCCGGCCCTGGCACGATAGGCTACGAAGGAGTGGGGTAGGTTTTTAGTCAGTAAGAGTCTGACACTACTTCCCGCTCCGCTCAAGGGCGGGATTTGTCATTGGATGATTTTACCTGACATAAAAAAAAAACGTGTAAAAGCGTCTATAAAAAAAACCTATTTGTAAAATAAAATCATTTAGGGTCTCATTTTACCCTCTGGGTATGGAACCCTAAAAAGGATTAATCGAGATTCCTCGGTTTATTAATTAGTTGATTTACCTTATGCAATCGTTATTAAACATTTTGCAATCAAGTGCTGACGATTCTTGTTGATTAAGGTTTTATTTTACCTATTATGCATGGTTTGATACATACAGTTAATGGAATATTTTGCTTCGAAGATTAAACTTGTGTAGTCAGTAATGAAATAAATATCAATTTAAAAAAAAAAACAGATAAATAAAAATCACTTCAGCACCGTTCACTTGTTGTCCTAAATCATATTTTTATTAAGGAATTGACTTGCCGAACACTGTCTCTTAGAATACAGGTTTATCCTAGTTTAAGAGGCAGGGTTATATACTTGATTTGTACAGGTTTACCAACAACTGTTTATTTTATTAGTTTTTAAATAAGTACGTGATATCTGTATTTTTTGTGAATAAAAGTTTATTATTATTATTATTATTAAATGAATACACTCGAATAAAATAAAGTTCTTATTTGTTCATGATTAATAATAATAATAATATCCCACAACTATCACACAACGCTGTCTAGTCTCAACCTAAGCAGAGCTTGTGTTATGAGTACTAAACAACTGATAAATATACATGTATATTTCTAAATACATACTTAATATAGATAAATTCCACAGACCCAGAACAAATGCTCGTGCTCATCACACAAACATTTGTCCTGGGTGAGAATCGAACCCACGACCTCTGGCATAGCCGTCAGGGCCACTAACCACTAGACCAACAGGACATTCAAAACTGATTACATATCAATGTAAGCTATCATTTACTTTTTAGATAATCAATAATTAATTACTTCATTTTTTTGTTCCAGGTAATTATAATGAGTATATAACTGCACTCAGTCTACTTTTGTATTAAAACCAATGTAAGTATTATATATTAAATGTCATTGTTTTCCTAAAGGTACAGTGTTATTTATTAGTCAACCAGTTTAAACACTTGATCAGAACAATAAACTCTTTAGTTTGTAAAAAACAATGGTTAGTTACCAACTCTATATTTACACTGTTCAAGTTAAAAAGCATGACTACGTGAATTCTATTTTGAACAGAAATAACGAAAATCTTCTAAGTAGGCAATTCAAATAAGCTTATTTGTTCACACTGTTTGCAGAAAGTGATTCAGAAAAGATAGTAAAAGTGGAATATGTCAGATTATTTGTTTGCGCTAGTTCTAATTAAAATGTCATGTCATCATAAATGTTATAGACGTATATGATGACATTACATTGATATTATTAGTAGCTACTGCCAACGGCGTCGTCCGCGTAAATGCTGGTTGAAGCGATCGCTGATTCGAAGATAGGTAAAAAATAGGAGTCGATTCTTGGGGTTCAAGCTACATCCGTACAAAATTTCATCAAAATCGGGGTTACTTTTAGATTTGTAATATTACACATACTACTACTTTTACCCTCTACTACACACACACACTACATCATCATCAACATCATCATCAGCCTTTTTATGTTCCCACTGCTTAGGGACTTAGGCCTCCTCTCTAGGAGAGGGATACACACTACACTTTACTTTAATACACTACTATTTCCCATTCTTTTATGGATTGTACACTCACAGGACGACAATTTGTAAAAACAAGTACATAATGGGAGGTCTTATCGTACAAGGCAATCTCTTATCTTCATCTGTAAGATTAAATAAAGCGTCATCAATCTGTGCATATCCTAAATTTAATTCTGCATTATCACAAAAACAGAACGCTTCTTGTGTTAACCGCTGAATTATTGCATAGGTACGTTTTTTCACACTCAACACTTAGTAAGAATAAAAAGATAGAGAAGCACAAAGGTACTGCTTTTTTCGTGGTTGAATATCATCAAATAAGACCTCTCTGTTTGGGTGGAACGAAAGGGAGTGTGAGACTTTTACTGACTAGAACCCACCTGTGTTACTGCAGTTACCCTTTGTGTTCAGGGCCACGGTAACTTTTTCAAACAATATCGCAGGTAAGAGGTACTGTTTGTTTCAAAAGAAGTTTCTTCCAGTAGACCTGAGTGTGATACATCATTAGCATCATTGCAGTCACCCAGAACCTTTCGATTTTCGATTGATTAAATTCCAAATTAATCATTTATTATCATTCGACTGAAAACGGATCACCATATTTTTTGGTGAATTTTTCCACATTTTCTCACCGTTTAAATTTAAACCTTCTCTGGAGTATCACGAATATTTCAAGACCAAAATTGGCTAAATCGGTCCAAGTCGTTATTGTGTTTCAGCGAGACTAACGAACAGCTATTCATTTTTATATATAAGAAGAAGAAGAAGAAGAAAATATAAAAGGAGAAACTGACTGACTGTCATATCATCGCATCCGAAACTACTGGGCCATAGGAAAGTGTAGTTAATTTTTCAAACACTTAACCGCGTTGCGGCGTCGGCGTCGCTAAAATCGGAAGTGTCGCCCGCTGCTACATAGAATTTTGCAGTGTGCACCGCGGCGCGAATTCCATAGCCTTATTAAATGGATGTATCCAGTATCTTGTTTGTCGTTATATAAAATAAAGTTATCACGAGGAACTGGTTATTCCTGTAGGATACGACAATAGACGTTGAAAGTTGCGTTGCGGCGTTGCGAAACAAAGCAGCAGGCGTCACTGCCGATTTTAGCGGTGTGGCTAATAGTAACCCAAGAAAATTAAAAAGGTTTTCATTATTAGTTTTTCAAAACTACCCCTGTGAAATATTTAGAGGGTGTTAAAGTTTGTATGGGATGTTCTTATTGCTTGGATTAATAAACTTGAGACTTGGCGAAATTCTAATCAAAACGAGTAATGAAGAGTGATATTACTAGTTTTTTTTTAAACTGCCGTCAAAATGTGGTTCAAGGTGTATTAAAATTATCATGAAAATATTCTCGCTAATGAAGTCACTGGCAAACCTTATACATACGGAAGTGGGTATAGTCTGTGGTACAAGTTTAATCCTACACGATTGGCTTTGGGCTTCATATGAGACGTGATCGGTCAATATCTACTTACACTGCTGCGTCGAACGGACTTACCAATTAGCGTAGGAAGAAAATTACTAGATAAAGTAGCGATTGTAATTTAAATAAGGTCTGAATATTTGGGTCAAGATAAGTAGCTGTCATATATGTCAGTTATTCCTAAAGACGATTATGGGTAGAGAGGCGGAACTACGGAAATATGGGCGTTCAGAGTGGGGACTCTATTCGTCTATCGAGTGACACCAGTGATACCAGGGAAGACGGTAGCACAGTGTCCCCCTACAGTCTCCTCGGAGGTATGTATGCGTTGCGCAGAAGGGGTTATGGAATGATTTTTAAAGGTGAACGGACACATATCTGAACCAAACTCGCCAAACGAATCGAAAGAATTTTTCTTCATACTGGAGTCCTTCCAGATTTGGACGATTAGACGCGGTTGCGGTTGGTTGGTGTGCGGAGTTTCATCGGATTTCATATAGAGAATTCTAGAATTGAATTCTTTTTTTTTCGATTCGTTTGGCGCGTTCGGTTCGGCTAAGTGTACGTTTACTAGGCTCCTATTCCATAATATGTTTTGATGGTATCCCCCGGGGTGGTTTTTGTTCGGTAAAAAATTCTCACTCCCTAGATTTATCCTCAAAGCCCGGGCTCCTTTTGACGATTTCTCCTGAAAACAAAGGTAGTTCTAAGTGTTGCAATTGTGTGAAACCTTATAGATATTATTTATTTTTTTTCATTATGATTTAAAATAAAACTACTCATATGCATTTATATCTTTTCCGTTTTGGAATATTTCATAAATCACATACAATCTAAAATATATTACACTCATTGGAGATTCCGCACATTTGCGTTGTTTTTATTATAGCAATGCAATCGGAAAGCAGCTGTTATCTCTCTATATTTCATGTAAAATAGTTTCACACAATTTCCTATTAAATTTTAGTTGGCTGCTCACCAGCAAATGACGTCCATTGAATTTAGAATGAGGGTTTATATTAGCATGTGTTAGTTTTTGTTGATAATGTTGATCATGAAGAACGGTGGTGAATTTGTACTATGTTATGTGTTGATCAACATGTTGATCTATGACGGGCGTTGACGCTTGTATTCATTGTCATATCACAGATAATAGCGTACAGAATGCCTAGTGCGAATTTGTTTTGCGTTAACATGATCGACACGTTTATGACGTTATGTGCTCCCATTGGCTCGTTCCAAGCTTTTAACCAATCAGAGAGCCAAACGCGGTGGACGTTTCGCTCGCGTTAACGTAAAGGAAACTCGGACTCAGCACACAGACGCCTAATCATAGCCGTAAATAGAGTTTTTCGTTAAGCAAGCAAGAAATGAATGAATTTCCTTACCTGTCAATATTTATATTTTGTTCTCACATATTTTTATCAAAATGTGTTACCACACAAATTGCGAATGACATGGTTTGATAATAAAAATTAATCGTAAATAAAAAAAAAACTCAATTTCCAACAACATCGACCATTTGTACAAACAATATAAAATGTCAAAAAATTCGTCGGAATAATTTTTTGCAACCTGTTATTCTACAAAAATGGCTTAGTGGAGTTTATTGAATAAAAACATACATTTTATAGCTGTTTTCGTTCATCATCATCATTTCAGTCGAAAAACGTCCACTGTGAGACTAAGGCCTCCTCCAAGTGTCGCTACAAGGTATGGTCCCTTGCGTCTCGCATCCATCGGATTCGCGCGACCCTCACTAGTTCTTCTCGTTCAATCTCAGTATATTCTACTCTATCCTAAGCAATGGTTAGATATCTCTAAGAATTCTCGAGAACTCTTTCTTCAGAATCTGTCTTTTGAAAGTATAACTTTATCGTATCCAATCATTTAAAAGGAAAAACTCTTATAATTATTTAAATATTAATATTGACCACAGATATGTCATACTCTGTCATACTGTTTGACATATCTGTGATATTGACCTTTCCGTCTCCATACTTCTTAGTTACATTCCAATGAATAACGTTAATACGTTGGAACATTAAAGTAGTGTTTACTAACCGTAGGCACTTGATTCTAGGTAAGCGCTGATGTATTTCAATACTCGTATGCTTGGTACTGTTTCCACTTGAACACGATTTGATGTGTCACTTATTTCACTAAAAACCATAAAGGATGGATAAGCTTTTAAGAGAAGAAAGTCTAATCTAATAAAAACATAGTTATAACCAGAATATAGTATCGAATCTGCTTTGTTGTGTTTAGGACAGATTCAAAAGAAGTTGCATTTACTAAAGCATCTCTTCTTCTGCTTCTGCCTCGCCTTTATCCTGCAACACTCATACCTTTCCCAATCATGCGACACCATTTCAATCTGTCTCGAACGTCTTCTTCGTGTAGTCTCAATACTTTCTTCCCCTCTTTCTTGTAGCGATGGAAAGGCTGGACCAACTGAATTCGAATAATTGGTACTCTGAAATATCGGCTTAAGCCAGTAACAATGGTATCTCTAAGTTTTAGATAATTTCGTCGAAGTAGTTTATCAAGACTTTAGGTGCATTTCACCTGACAGGAATATTAATCAGAATGATATGCATATCAGCTTATCGCAGATTTAGAGTGGCCATTGATAAAAATAGAACGAACTTGCGCACGGTCGTCTATCTCAAGATCGTTTCTGGTGTAACTGGTAGCGATGTTGATGGCAATGAGATATTCTCGTGAAAGCGTCATGATCTTATTTATCAAGCTTGTGATTGCATTGTTATGAATTCGTTTTGGTAATCTAGTTCTTGTGAGTCAGAATTTAGGAATTGTTTGAGATACCATTGATGTTTTATTCTTTTGTTTGTCATAGAATAGTCATGCAGGTATTTATAGAGCATAATCTTTAATCTACTGTCAACTAATTTTGGGGACAAGAAAACAGATAAACAATAGATATTCAATGCGCTGCTTTTGAAGTTGTTGTTACAAATCTCCTACAATGTTCTATATTTTCTATCTGACAGTATTCATCAACATAAAACCTATTTGGATTGATAGGTCCGATAATGCTGACAATGATAATAACATTCCAATGAAGGAACGTGATGTTATTAGCAAAAATAATCAAAATATACACACTATGATAATAAAGGACAGTGGATACTACACAGATATAGCCAGGCCTCAGATACTAGTTCTCCATTGATCGGTAAGCGATTTATAATGACTCCTTACTAGGAAATTATTATACACGGAGTAAGGTGCTCCACTAACGTGACACGACTAAATTTGATTGCTTATCATTGGAAAAGATATAGAATGTGCGAAGGAATATACATTATACATAGTTAATAGCTTAACAATTGCAAAGCTATGAAACGTAAATAAGTACGACATGAGCTCTATTATTCCTGTTGCGAAGTTGTTTGAAATAGTTATCATTGTCCTTGAACGCAAAGACCAACTGAAGGAACAGAGGTAGGTTTTAGTCAGTAAAAGTCCGACATTCGCTCTCACTCCACCCAGAACGAGAGAAGTTTTTGATGATTTCCCACCCAGAAAGGACTTTATTATTGAATTACAGATAGTGGCCAAGTGAGAAGTTTACAACAATAAAAAAAAAGATAAAGCTCAAAAGAAGACTAAAGAAATCTCTACCAAAGCTGTCGTGTTCGAAGGCGAACTAAAAGCCTAAGGTTTAAGTAACTAAAGTAAATAAAAGAACATTGAAAGTCGAGTTGGAACAAACGCTAAATTGAATTAACTTTGAAATGGCACCAACTTGTCAGTCTGAAAGATTTTGAAGGGTTTCGTATATATTCAACTTTGTTTTGAGACTTACTTTCTTTAATCTCGTAGCAACTAGACTAAAGAAGTATCCTAACTTGTAGATCGCGGACCACTGGTCGAGTTGAGCTAAGACCTAGTCCACAAAATTTGAAATTTTAAACTTTCCAACTGAAAATGAACATTGATGCGAACTAATTTTAATTTTCTATCAGGAGTATTGAATTTTCTATTATGTTCGTTACTTTTGATTTTAAAGTATACACTGCTGCAAGTTTTGTAGTTATTATATCAATTCTTTTCCAGATTATCATAGTTCAATTTTCTTCTTTACTTTTGGTCTCCACTAATAACAAAGAATTCAAAGTGGTCCCAAGTCATAAAAAGGCTGAAAATCACCACCTCTAGTAGTATAACTTGTGGCAGGTGGTGAGTCAGACGCGTGTGTAGATTCCAATTACATTTTAAAGTAAAGACACTACCGCTTTATTTAGGTTTCGATTGGATACGTACTTAATTGGATAGACTCCTTGATCCTACACCAGAAGCGTTTAAAACAAATTCAACGACAATTCTCACATTGAATATTCTTTCTAGGAACTCCTATCTACCTATTATAATAATATCTTCTACTGAATCAATCTTTTCTGCATAAAACAGTTCGGCTAACGCCTTATCATCCTTATTCACATATTTGCCATCAATTTACGTGTACACGACCAAACACGGGTGACGTCTGTTTGTTCAAGAGGATAATTTTGGACATGTCTCATTAACACCATTTCGCACGATGTATTTTGGACATCGAGGGAAGTTTTTTGAGAATTTAAGTATACAGAATGATGTGTTGCTGGGATTTGAAGCTGAATTATGTTATGTGCATCATTTCAGATATAAATAAACTTTGAACCATGGTATCCATCATGCTCAGCTGGATTGATGATCATCATTATGCTAATAATACGCAGATGGATACAGAGCTTGTGATTTCAAGCGTCCACTTCTAATGTTACAGCAGCCAAAACCACCATAATGGTTAGTCTTATAATGGATGTGGGATCATATTATTAATTTTTTGATACTAAATTATGGCAAATAAGTATTACATTATCGTTATATTATAAAACATCTGTACGTGTGTTTGTCACCTAACTCCTTCTAAAAGGCTTGACCGATTTGGATGTGATTTTGTGAGTATATTTTAGTGGACGTCTCGGGGTGGTTTGAAAATACAAACGGGATCATATTTTAAATAAATAAACTATTATTATTATTATTATTATTTTTAATGATTTTTTTATCTCAGGACCCTGAGGTCCTGGACCTTTGGGAGGCGTACGAGGAGCCGAAACCAACTCGCAGAGGCCCTTTAGGTACTTTTAATGGAACGTGATGCTAACCGACGATTGTCCCTGTACGCGCAATGCTAGTGCATCCAAGGACAACCCCCGGTTGGTGAAAACTATTGTGACATATGGAAAATAAAGACAATAGGGCTATGGTTTTTGAAGTCTTAAGTGGACTGGTTACCAAGAACTATGTGAAAACTATGGCCCCTGCCTAAACAATGTTATTAATATCCATCGGTAAACAGGCAGGGGGTGACTTACACACTCAATAAATGGGCCCCCAAAAACGGCCGCTAGCACGAAGTGACGTAGCAACAAGAGGGCAACATATCCTGAGGTGCTTGAGGAGTGGAGAGGTATACCACGGCTATCAGGACAATCCCGGAAGTGCGGTCAAGATCCCTACCAGCACCTTACTGGATTATACATCCTTCTCCCGAGCACGATTGCTCTTGCGAATCTCCACTCAAACCAGCCAATAAAGGCAAGAGAGAGGTGGGAGCTCTGTTCCTCGTCAGTGTTCACTACGGCCGGCCAATAAAGGCAAGCCGGAGATGAAGAACGAGAATTCTCCCGGGAGATCGGGTCCGTGGGATCGCTAATGCCCAACAGTTCGCCACAAAACTGCCCTGCGGATTGTATCTCTCTTAGTCTGGCCCCTTACCCTAGGCGAGGTACAACCTAGGGTTTATTGGAGCGCGCAAGCCCCATCACGACGTCAACGTAGAGATACAGCGATGGGGTTATTATTATTATTATTATTTTATTTTTTTTTACTGAATGCCGACCGGTTGTTATGTATGTATTTGGTAATAAAGTGAATTCGGGTAAGATAGTTTAGAAGTTTCCTAAACTTCTACGAGCATTTACACTAGTTTAACAGCTACTAACATTGTTAGTACTTCCAACAGAATTCTGAGTTGCTCAAACCGGCCTAGCTAAAATAGTTAAACCTTAAGCTCTCTAGTACTCCTTATTTTGTGGTTACTCATCTACCCAGACGAGTGTTACAATTTGTTTAAGTGTGCCAAGGTCTTGGTGCGAAAACTTCCCTGTGAAAATAATTGCTCATTACTACTTTATTATATTTCTGACGATAGAATTTTAGGATCAGTTTTAATTCCTAGACTGCGAAGATTAATCTGACTGTATTCATAGCAAGAACCTAATTTTTAGATAAGTAATCTGTAACAGCTGCCTTAAACACTATTTGCCGAAAGTGAATTACTTCTTAATTGCCTTCTTTTTATAGTAGTAATGAGCAATTATTTTTATGTTGAAAATAATTGCTCATTACTACTTTATTATATTTCTGACGATAGAATTTTAGGATCAGTTTTAATTCCTAGACTGCGAAGATCAATCTGACTGTATTCATAGCAAGAACCTAATTTTTAGATAAGTAATCTGTAACAGCTGCCTTAAACACTATTTGCCGAAAGCGAATTACTTCCTAATTGCCTTCTTTTTATCCTTATTAAGGTGAAAGCGCTTGGGTAGTCCGCGAACCTAAAATTTTCTTTAGTTTTTATAGGTCAAGTTGTAATTATGTTCTTTGAAATATGAATGGCGGCCGAAACATGTATTCATTTACGAAATTATAACATTAAAGTTATCATTGTAACTACTTTATCTAATTTAACCCTATTAAATGGCTATTTCATGAAAAATTCATTCAATAGGATTAATTATACGTACAACTTGACACTGACTCACAAAATGCAAAAAATTAAGTTAATTTGATTTTCGTAGTTTACCCAGAAGCAGCCACTTTAAAAGCCCATCAATGATCAGTGGAAAATGTTACCGTCACGGTTTCAAAAATGTCAAAATAGTCATCATCGATAACATATGAAGCCCAACTCAAAATATTGTTGAGCACTGCATTACTAACCTAACCAATGCAATACGAGTATCTACAAACCAAACAAAAGTAAACAATATGATAAATAATTTTCCAATCACGTTCCTAATCAATAAATTGCAAACATGAAAATTTTCAATGCGTAATGCCAACGTAATGGTCGATAACTTGCAATTTGCGCGTGCGCTGAAACGTGTACGGTTATCTGAGATTTACGATTCTGTTTACTACGAGTATTTGACAAGGGCCGACTATGAGTATCGCGATCTGTGACAATGGGGTTGTGTTCATTCACACGTGTTAAAACGTTGATTCTTCGACTTCAACGATCGGTCGCGTGTTTACCATATTTTGCCAGGGTACGTACGTCGCGTGATCTGATTTGCTACACACTCGTTCTGTTTGTCAAGAACTGACGACCTTGTGCGTTATAAAGAATTTGTTCATCTGTCAGTACTGCTCTAATTCAGTTTTAAAATATAACTTTTCTTCGAACGATTTACAAATATAATGCATTTTGTCTCATCTTTCAAAATGTCATTGTGCGTAACGACGATTGTGAAGTGACCTATATTAAATTTTCCACTGGCTTGACATGATTCATACACTGTAGCTTCGCTCCTCGTGTCTCGAAGACCACAAGTTCGACATTACATCCAGTTCATTCTAAGAAGAGCCAATAATGTTGCGATCATAGCTTGCCGTATAAAATGTTAACGGTATCAGCACGGTAGTACCGCAAGGTATCCGCCTGGGACCCTTTTTGTTTATACTCTATGATATCGGGTGACGTGTGGCGTAGTAACCTAAAGAATGCATAACAGAAAACTAGTGAAATTCAACGCCACTGTTTACGCGGAACGAACGCCATGTTACATCAACATAATGAGCCGACACGTGGGCTCCGAACGTGAATGACCGCCGACTTTAGGCGTCGTGTTACTTCATTTTGTTTACACAATAGAACGTGGTGCCACTGTTACATTATACCTAACAGGCTAACAATTAGCCCTAAGTCCGATGTTATTGGCATTCAATTACACTTTCGAGCGTTTTCAAAAGCGGTTGGTGGTTATTCTTAGGCAAACGATACTTCAATCACATTTAAGACCTACCTCAAACGCTTGAATAATTTTCATTTATTTTCGCCCATGTTGCTGTTTATTAAAGCCGTTTTTAATGGCTTGGCAGGTATTAATGTTAATATTATTGGCATTTATCAAGGTTAAAAACAATAGATAGGCTTCTGTTTAGAATTTTAAGTGTTGAAAATTTTACGGTTTGGCTTGATTTGTTTATTGTTGACTTTATTAACTAACTCCCACCTTCTTATGTGTATAATCTGCCTAAGTGCCTATTGCGCGTGTCTTGTTATGATAGTATATTAATGTTTGCTACTGTACCTCTACCATGAGTTATAAGCAATAGTATTCGTCGCTACTCGATATCGACGCCGTAAATATTTTGTATGGCAAATTTTGGTTCTGCAAGTGACTGCTAGAGGCGCTGCAAAATTTGCCATACAAAATATTTACGGCGTCGATATCGAGTAGCGACGAATACTATTGCTTAAAACTCATGGTAGAGGTACTGTATCGTTTACGACACTATATCTTAATAAAATGTGCAACTTGTTCAAATTGAGATTTATTTCTATTGCGTACTATACATAATTCAGTTCCATTATTAAATTACCTTATTAAAACATTTATTGTTTTTCTGTTTTGAAGGATAACGGTTTACGAATCTGTCTATTTAGTAAAACACGTTGAAGATTTGTTTGTCTGGCTAATATTTGTGAACAGACAATATTATGAGTGTAGTATTGTGAGGTGGAATGACTTTACAATTGCAATGACAATAGATAGAGTCGTCTTTATCTGTGATTTTCGTTTCGTTCCTGTATTCTTGTTAATTGTTGTATCAATATTGAAGCTGATGATTTACTTGAAGAGTTTGGATAACGGAGCTACTCATGAATGCTTACATTATTGTAGTTTGGCATACTTATCACAGTTTTCAATCTCCTTGTCTTCATCTTAAGTTTTTTAAATGATACTGTTAATGTCAAAAATAACGTAATGCACACGGTTATTCTCGGAATATTTTTTTGCTTTAAATCGTGTTAAGCTGGCAATAAAAAGAAAGATTACGAATGTGAATGACTCAATTTGTCAGTGTTAAACTAAATATCGTTTTGACAAGTTTTAATTTTCTATCGAAGTATGAAGGACCATTCAACTGTAAATGTTTGAATCATCTAGCAAATTAAAACTCTAGGTTAGATTAATGAAGTAATTGAAAAATAACGACAAACAATACACATGACTATTGACTACTGTTTTAATGATGTTATCGTATTAATTGAATAGAATTATTGTTAAAAACTAATAAAAAGATATAACATACATAGTTTAAAAATCTCTCATGTAAGATGTAGAGACCACAAAAATAAAATCAAGCATAAAACGCTGTCTGTTTGATCTATAAATTAATCGTTCAACCAATTTAGGAAAGCGGAAAATCACCCGAGCGAGTGTTGGCGCCAGATGGACGGATGCCAGCCTTTCACTGGGAATCACACTGGACTGTTATCTTGACGCACAGAAGACAATGCAGTGGATGATAAAGAAGGATTTGAAGATATTCTTTGTAATGACAAGGAAAAAGTAAAGTTATTTACGAAGAAGAACGTAGCGAAAGCCTTTCAGATGAGTCAGAGTAACTTTGTTTTGGACGACCATGTAGAAATGTTAACTTGACACTAATATTAACACTGGAGACAATGCGTTGCTGATGACGAAGCAGTTGACCATCCTCATTGACGATATTATTATTAAAAAGAAGAAAAAAGTGGCGTTATGACAGATAACTTTAAACATTTGAATAAAATAGTTAATGTAGTTGATGATAGTGAAGAATCTATTCATAGTTTTGATCGTGATGATGATATCGAGGATGTTTTTTTTTTTGCATGTAAAATTTTATTAATTCTATCTACATATATAAAAATAATATATATTGAAATGCAAAATACTTTTTTTGCGTTATCAGGCGAATGCTGAACTTTGACCACTCGTGGAAATTTTGGTCGAATACTTTAATGCAAATATACCATAAATACAAACTAACAATATGCGTAAAATAAATAATATTACTTTATTAGTGGGTAGAAGGACAAAATTATCGTTATACAGACATAGGCATAAACTAGCTCACGTTTATTTTAACGTTATCTTGGTTGTAAAACAGCAAAATGCTTGGTCGATGTTTGGCCATGTTAGACTTTGTGTCACGAACTGTAAAAAGTTACCTAACTAGGTATTTCCATTTATTAAAATCTAGAAGCGATATGCTTACGAAGTACGTACTTTGTTGTCGATCAATAAGTAAAATATCGAAGCAAATATTGTTTTGACCTAGTTCTATTTATATTTGATCCTTTGGACTTTGTTACTTTGGTTAAATAAAATGGAGCCACAGTAGGTATCTTTTCGCAACTGTAACATAAAGAATTTCTTGGTTTAGCACAGTTATAATATCTTGTTGCATTTCGGCACAAAGGTCTTCATTGTCACCTGTCTTCTCCATATTTATTTCTTTTGCATTGAATAATCTGATATTTAGACGAGTTCTTTATTTCTTTATTCCAAATTATCTTCGTCAGAAATCTAGAACATAAAGATTTTTTAATGTATTCAATGAATTGTATCTATGTCACTCATAGGAGATGATTTTTTTAACTCTGTAATAAAACAAACATGTATCATGTACGAACTAAATCCGTTTTCCGTTCTATTTATTTCCACGTTTCTAATAAAAACAAACGTGGCACACATACGAGTGATATATTGTCCACTATTTTTATTGTAACGGCGTATTGCTTACAAGTTTCCTGCTATATATCTTTCTCCAGATATCTACTGTTAAAAGTGTATGTTAGATCTGTTTTAATTTTATGTATCGAAACAATTTTAGAACGAACTATACTTACCGTAAAAACCTAGAGAGACGTCTCATCCCATATTCACGATGTAGCTCAATTAGTCCCTCATTTGGACAGACTCCAGATTTTATGTCACAAAGATTTTAGATAATGCTGGAATTAGTGTAGAGTGGTCGCTATACACGAAAACATGCATAAACAAAACGAACATGACATTTTATTTTATGTTGTTAAGGCAGAATAGAACGAAATGCAAGGCAAACATACAAAGGCAAATAAAATTAAAGACCAAGTAAATACACGTATGATGACTCTAAAAAACCTAGATTCAAACTCAGCAACAGAGCCTAATAATCTAAGAAGATAAGTTTTTAATTCCTTATTACACTAATTGAATTTACAAAACGATAAAGCATCTCCGAAACAAATTACAAACGAAATCATGAGAGCATTTGAAGTATTTTTAATTCACTAGTCAAAGTATTTTCACTTTCCGTCGTTGAAATATTGGCTTCATCAATAAATATTATTATTTATACTATTTTTGTTATGAAACAAAGAACGAAATGTTCTTTAGTTATTCTGAGGACACATTAAAATATTGACCACAATTTAGCTTTACAAAATTTAAGGTAAAACGTGTAACGTCCTATAATATATTATCACTTCTTCATTACTTGCGACTTTAACGACTGCTAAAAATATATCTTATATGAATTGACATTACATGAAGTAAATCTTGACTTGCAAATTGGATTGGATTTGTCCTTTTGTTATCTCCTGAGGCTGGGGCGATCGGCGGCAGCGATCTCTCTCGCCGGGCCTTGGTTCAGGCCATGGTCCGTAGTGAGGAGGGATGGCAGGCGGTCGCCTCCTTCTGCGAAGCAGTAATGCTAGCAAAGGAGGAGGCCGACCGCATCAGGCAGACGCAACGGGGCGCTCGCCCCAGCCGCCGCCGGGATTCCGATCCCGATTTCCGGCCACCGTAGGCGCGGGCTTGCGGACGGCGTGCAATGGGTAGCATGCTGTCCGATCGTCCGGTAACCGACCGGACCGAGCCCAAGTCATCGACGGCGCGTTCTGTTCCCGCGCGCCTCAAGGAGCTGTCAGCACACCGAAGAGGCCCAGCCTGCTAACTGCAGGCAGGCAGGGTCGAAGCCTACTGGGGTCATGGGTTAGTTCCGAAAGGAATGCTCGACCCCGGCACGATAGGCTACGTAGGAACGGGGTAGGTTTTTAGTCAGTAAGAGTCTGACACTACTTCCCGCTCCGCCCAAGGGCGGGATTTGTCATTGGATGATTTTACCTACCATGAGGCTAACTTTTAGATAAACATTATTTAGAACTGTATTATCAGGGACATTCTTATCTTCCAATAAATCCCTAAGGCTAGACATGATTAGTAAAAAAGTTTTAACATGATCTTTTTTGAAAATAACAAGTTATACAAAACATGAAATCTGATCTTCAAATTCTTAGTAGTTACAAAACTATAACAAAGTTTCCGTAAAATATTGACGGCTTAGGAGCAAACATCGCAATTGCAACATTATTTAACACAGAACTGCGCACTTTGTAAACAGTTCGTAATGCCAAGTTCCAAAGGAATAACACTGAAGCAGGAAGAGGTTTCCCGGATGACGGGTCTGTATTCAGGAGGAAGAAGGATGACGAAATAAGAAAGAAAGAGACGGATACAAAACAAAAGTGACCCTGAACGTAATCGTGGCCTAGTCCCGGTTGAATATTGATCCAATGGGGACAAAGGATAACGTTCCTTACGCAAGCCAGACCAAAACTAGATTGGAGATGCTTTATTTAATGAACGACGTAGTAAAATAATGTTTATGTGAACTAAGAATAGACATTTTTATATGGGACATGAAAAGAATTTCTCGGTGATTTTGTTATATGAATGAATGAGTCAGCGGAATATAGTATTGAGTTTTTGGGGCATTGAACTGGAAACCTCTCTGGACTAAGCTTTTAGGTTTAGAGTTGAATGGCTTGACCTTGAACTGATGTGACTTTTGTTATGTATCAGCTTTTGTCATATAGGCGTAACAGTTTTTGATCAATCCCTTTACTGAAAGGATTGTGCATTGTTTGCTTGCAATCTTTTTCTCTGTAGTAAAAAATATTTTTATACAGTTTATGTTGATTCATATATAAGTAGTTTCATTAGAATAAGTACTGCGCTAATGTTCAAAGCCATATCAAGTGTAATATTAAAAGCTTTGGTACTAAAACAATATTGACTCTATTTTGGAACGTCACTCGCTGGATTACGCGGATTACTTCAAGTTCTATTAGCATTATCTCGTACGTCCATATAGTGTTTAATAAAACAATTTTTATCATCAGTACTTACGATTTAGGTGCCTAGTGAAAGTTTTGTGTAATCTTTATCTTTTATACCTTAATGTTTATTTTCGTCAAATAAAAGTTTGAATACAAATTTTTATGCAAGATTTTTTTTTGTTTCACCCACACATATACTTGAAACTCGTAAAAGGTTTGATACTAAAAGTAAAACGATATTAATGGGTAGTATTGATGAATGTGCTGTAAACTTTAAAATGTGTCATAGCCTGGTTTCGTATCCGGTGTATTGTATGACATGATTGGAATAAAATATGTTTTTAGTACGTGTTGTTTTGCTTTTAATATAGGTAATTGTAGGTATGATTCTAATACAGCCAGGATATACATAAATCAAATTACTACCAGAAAGCTTGGCTGTAATAGAAAGCACTTTTTTATGTTTACCTAGGATATCAGAAAATTTTATTGGTCCCTTCCGATCCGATGGATCAAGAGGGATTTCATTCTATCTATAGCGAGAGGAGTTATTTAGTGAATGTATTAATTTAGTTACCCTTTCGAAAGCCACTCTTTCGAACAATCTCGCAGCCCTAGCAGGCACCGACCGATGACAGCAAGCTATTCATTGCTCTCCGTCATGTTAGGAAGTTATCTTAGTACGGCACTATAATTATAGTCTTATTAACAAATTACGTTACAAAAACAGAGTGTCTAGAATAGATCTGTGGTGGATTTCCCAACAAAACGACAAAGAACAATCAAAAGACAATTTGACCTGCAAACGTGATAAAATTCACCAATTTATAATAATTAAAATAAATCCTCATAGGAAGCATTTCAAATAATCTTTCTCGTCATTGAGTTACAAATTTTCCACTAATTGAATACCTTCCTTTATATAGGATGTGCATTCATTGAATTCGCTGACGTCCATTCATTTGATCGCACAATCAACAATGAAAGTCTCAATGCTTTTACATTCTCATTTAAACGAGCTTCGATTTTTTACAAATACAGTGTGTTCACGGCTTTTTTCCCTCTAACAGCAACTTTAAATTTACTTTTTCTTAATTGGCTTTCAGCCAGTTTAAAGTTTAAAAAGTATTTAGTAGTATTTGATACAGAATTGTTATTCATTAGAATGCGGATGTAACATATTCACATGTTTCTGTTGTATCTGGCAGCAAATGTATTGATCGACTCAGCTTTCTTGCCAAGCATTTTATAATAAAATACTCGGTTCTTCTTTTCCAAGATCGTGTCGGTTTAATAAATTCAATTATTAAACAGACACGACATTGTTTAATATTGTTCAGTTATGTAGTCACTTGAGATAAAAACGAAACTTAATAATCTATCTAATTATGTTAAAATTATTATATATAATATAATAGGTTTACCTATGAATTTGCCACTTTTTAAACGGTTTGCTTTGATGTTTTATATCTTTGGATTGACTTGGAATTACGAGTATAAGTTCAAATAAACTTTATGTTAAAGGTACGTCATTCTTTTTTCGAAATTAGGTATTTATTGGTTTCTATGTGTTTCGTATTTCTTTATTATCGAAAAAATTTCGCCAAAAACCTTCCGACCTTTTTGGAGACTGTCCTATTTTTTCCTTCTTTTTTGACATCTGTTCAGCGGTGACGTTGCATTGCTAATTTGTTTTTGCTTTTGTAATGAAGCCTTCTTTCAGTTTGGATAATGATTATTTTAAAAGCTTATAACTTTCAATGTTGGTATGTTTGTTCCGGTTAAATCTTGCAAATGAATTTTAAAACAATTTATAAAGCAGCTTAAATATTTAGAATGATGTGACTTATCACATCATTCTTCTTATCAAATTCAATATGGCGGACTCCTGACGATGGTTTTGGTTGCCTAGTTATTTTTTTATACACCCTCATGATAATAATATGTTATATCAATTATTATATTTAAGGGTTTGTTGAGAAGCGTACAAAAAAATAAAAACGTCACTATCAATCTAATATGGCGGACAATTTTTGAAATGTTTATGTGTTTGTTTATGGCGAAGTTGTTTTGGAGGTATACGGAAAAGAGAGTAAAGTCGCAAACCTGCGTTTAAAAGGGAGGATCCTCCGACCAGACAGGTGTTATGTCTGGTGGGCAACTGCCCGTAAGAAGATTTCGGGCGGTTGTATCTATTCAAATCGCGCGGAGAACTTTAATTGCGCGATGCAGGATAGTTCCTTTGTGACGACATAGGTGTCGCTACATCACTCCCCTCCGGAGATTACGCCAACAAAACAAAACACAAGTAATCAGACTTGGCAAGGCAACCTTCACAAGCTGCATCCTCTGGATTCACCTCACGTAATGTACCCGCAGCATATACAGAATACCTACTACTTGTACTCGAAAGCCAGCAATCTACTACAGTTACAAAATCTATTATACGTATATATTATATCCATCGGGATTATTATTCTTTCTACAGCATCTTGCGGTAACTTGTGTTTTTATTTTATTCACTTTGTTTTTGTTTGGGGTTTGTCTGTTTTGTAATGAAGTAATCTGAGATATCACTGACATCTGCGAAGGAAACCAAGCGAGAAAACTTTCATTTGTAATTAATAAATGCCTTCTCAGTACGAGAAGAGGCTCTTGTCCTGTAGTGGGATAGTTACAGGCCAGAATTATTTTTATACTATAATAGCTTCTGCTAGCACTATCGTTTTTTATATTCCTGGGTATATCAGCATCCCGTCGTAAAATATATCGCATTAAGAACTCGTGGTAGGACCTCAGAAGATTTGGTCTTTCGTCTGTCGTTTGAGCGTAAATGGGCGTTTTTCAAATTTTTTGACCATTGCCATAACATAATGTCCACTGACTTATCAATTATCTTATTTAATAATTATTAGTCAAAATATCATGTTTTAAATGGCAATCGATAGCACATTTCAAGAAAAGTAAATTAAAACAGAAAAATAACTTAAAATAAACACTTAATTTAAAAAATAAATAAAAGTGTACTAATATATACCCCAATTTCACGATGTCCCATGCATACTTTCCTAACTTTGAAGTGTCATAATCCCCAAATATTCTCATCATACGCATATTAAAATCACTAAGTTTGTGTAAAACAATATGAAATTATGTTTTTTAATGTCTTTTAACTAGTTGTTATAACAAAATAAGAAAATAAATCAAATTTTATTTTGTCCTAGAATTTTGGTTATACAGGAATTCCCAGTAAGTAACTACGATTTTAGTCGATTAAAAAAGAAAACCAATATTCAGTTATTTTTTGTTGTGGCAACCGTTGTTTGACAGTTTAAAATCGTTTGGCCGTTTTTTTTTTGGACCTCTGTATTTGGTTATTTTATCGTTACTTAGTGTTCAGAGCAGTGTGTCGATAATAAAGTGTTCCGATTAGTAAAGTGATTTCGAAAGCTAAATATTATTGTTTTAATAAGAACATTGTTTAAACATTTGCACCAATTATCTAAAAATAATTGAAGTATATTTGAATCATTAGTTTTAGTGTATTTTATATAAAATATTGTGATGTGAAGTCATAAAATGTACTTTCGTAACGTCAGGTGAGTAACGTTATATATAGCCGGAATGGATTTTGTTACTAACTGGAATTATAAGGCCGAGTACTCAATAAACTAAAAATTAAAATTAAGTATTTTCTTGAATTACTTTTTATACTTCTTGTGCAAAAAGTAAGTATATATGGGGGTTTCCCTGATATTTGGAAATTTGTCCATACTAGACAGTTCTAAGCAATTTTTTTTTTAATTTCGAGAATGTTTGTTAGTAAAATAAAGTACAGTACGACAAAAACAAGTAGTTTTTTTTAATTTAAGTAAACGAAGTCTTTATTTTACTTTGTCGTTCTTAAAACATGTGTTTTTGTTAGAATAAATTAACAGTATTGAAACAAATTTTATTTATTGTAGTGACTTTTCTTGAGGCTAATAATATTTGTTAACAAAGTTTGTTATTATAGTGACTTTTCTTAAGGCTAATAGTTTTGTGCACGGTGCATTGGAAAATAAATTTTGGGTTACATTGCAGGTCTTCGACTTATCAAACGCAAATAAGTAGTATACACACTTACTAGAAAAAATGGTAGTATTTCTGGACATTGACAAGTTTTTGACTCGCAAAGATTTAAGTCTGCTCAAAAGAACTAAGTGGCCATGGAAAATAACACACTTTATACTAGCAAGAAAATGTCATAACTGCAACACTTATACTGAGACGAACGCCGGAATACCGACTCATTTTGTTATTCATAGTGGTAGACAAATAATACGTCTTTTGAATCACAAATTTTTTTGGTGCCAAACCTGTTCATTATTTACTATTTATGATCATTTTCTGGATGACGAATGTGAATATTGTAACGAGTAACAAAAGCTACTAACCTATATTTAAAAAAAAACAAAACATGCCACTTACTGGAGCTGAACGAGCTAGGAGATTTAGAGAAAAGTTAAAGGAGGACCCTGAAAAATATGAAAAATATAAAAAGAAACAAAGAGAAATAGTCGCAAAGCAAAGAAAAAAAATTGCTGATTTAGATGATAACGAGAAAAAAAAGCAAAGGGAACAGTGGAGAAAACAGAAAAAAAATCAGAAAGAAAGAAAAAAAGCATCAATTAATCAAGAAACTATACCAAAAAATAAAATTAAGAAGCAAAGTAGTAAACTAAATAAAAAGTTACAAAGGGTATATTCTAATTATAATATGGCCCAAAAAAAAATTCAAAAGTTGAATATAATCATTGGACGTCTTAGAAAACAGTTAAACCGCTCTAAACAAAAAGCAAACGATTTGGAAACGGCTAAAAGTAAAACTGAAAAAGAATTGGAGAATTTGAAAGATGCAATAAAGGAGACTTATGCAGATTGCGAGACACATAAGGACAAAAGATTATTGAAAAAAGTAGCTTTTAAAGTTTCTCAAAAATCTGGATCGAACCAGCTGAAACTGTCGAAAATGTTGGGTCTAAAAACTAAAATAAGATTTTTCAACCGGAGGAGCAATAACGATAGAATATTAAAGGTATTTTTTTTTTCATTTTTTCTGCAAAAATAACTAGATTTTAAAGAATGTATTCATTGGTTTTTATTTTTAAAGGTTCGAGAAAGCATTGCGGCATTCTATCTCAGAGATGACGTATCTAGATGTGCAGCTGGCCGAAAAGAGTGCAAAACCAGAAACAAACAGAAGATGCAAATTAGGTATTTGCTGGACACCCTTCTGAACACTTTTCGTATGTATAGGGAAGAAGGCGGTAAAATGAGTTTTTCTACATTTTATCGTTTTAAGCCTTATTATATTATAGCGCCCACCCGTGCTGCAAGAGATACGTGCATGTGTATAAAGCACAGCAATTTTGAATATTTGTTTTCTGCTTTGAAAATACGATCTATCACTTCTTACAAAAATATTGACGAAGTTGTCAAGTCTTTTTCTTGTGATATTACTTCATTTAATTGTATGCACGGTCTCTGTGAGGTTTGCAAAACTCCTCGCTTGATATTTGACGATAATCAAGCCAACGATAGTATTAAGTGGTACCAATGGGTAAGAATTGACCACAAATACCAAAAAGCTGGTAAAGAATATATAACCAAAAAAACAACTAAGCAAGAACAGGTTGGTACTGTCGCTGAATTAACATCCTTATTCCTAGAAAAAATACCACTTTTTAAAATGCACTTTTATAACTGGAAAGAGCAGCATAGACAGTACCTAAAATGTGTTCAGAATTTAAAAAGTCACGAGATTGCAATATTATGTGATTTTTCTGAAAACTATGAATGTAAGTATGCACATGAGGTTCAGTCAATTCATTTTGGAGCATCCAAAAATTCTATAACTCTGCATACTGGAGCAATATTTTTTAATGATAAGTGTCAAACGTTTGCAAGCGTGTCGGATAATAATTGCCATGAACCTGAAGCTATCTGGGCACATTTAATACCCGTAATTAAATATGCTAGGGAACGTTACCCTGAAATTTCCGTTATTCATTTTTTTTCGGACGGACCCACTAGCCAGTATCGACAAAAAAAGAATTTTTTCTTGCTAAATTTGTTTACATGTAAATTAAAACTTGACTATTCTACATGGTCGTTCTCAGAAAGTGGCCATGGTAAAAGCGTGGCCGATGGTGTCGGAGGCAGTGTAAAACGCCAATTAGATAAGAGAGTCTCCTTCGGTTACGATATCACTAATGCAACAGAAGCCCATAATGTTTTGTTGAAAACAATGAAAACAGTAAAATGTTTTTATGTTAATGATACCGATTTGAAAAATATTGCTAAAATTATTCCATCTAATATTACGGCTGTGCCTGGAACGATGAAATTACATCAAATAATTTCGTCATTCGAAAATACTATTAAGTATCGCTTGCTTAGTTGTTTTTGCGGTGACAAGGCCGGTTTATGTTACTGCCATAGCCCTAAGTTACATAAACTTGTTCCTAATGAATCAAGCTCAAAAACCGAATTAAAGAAGGAAGTCATTTTAAATAATGAAAGAGTTAATAAGTCGTTAGTTAAAGAAACCCACCCCAATGAATTTAGCAAAAGTAGTCAAGCTGATCTTCAGGACCAACCAATTGTTATAGCTGTGACTTCAGAGTTAGAATGCGCTTTACCTTCTCCATCTCTATCAATTGGTTTTGTAACCGATCAAATTGATCTTACCAATTTAAGTTTTGATCTTGATACCAATTTCGATGATTTGGGCTGTGATCCTCCAGTAGTCTCAACCCCCAAATGTGTGAAAAAATGCGTTCGCGTTAAGTATCCTGGAGACTCTCCACCACCACCAAAAAAAATACGTGCGAGGTCTCTTTTGTACACTGATGGATCTTCTAATAAACTTAAAAAAAATGACATTATCTGTAAGTTATGTCAAAAGGACGTAAAGACTAAAATCAAGTGCATGGTTTGTAAAAGTGATATATGTCTGAAATGCAGTGGGACAGACTTTTTTGATTACATATGTCCTCCTTGTCTATCTGATGAATGTTAAGATCTACTTTTTACTATGTATATTATTTAGTTATCACATCATGATTTGTCATGATGTGATAACATGTGTCAAACTTGCAGGCTGTCGTTGTCAGTAGTTTTCTTAAAATGTTAGTGCCAACATGATGATTATTTTTAACTTTTAATAGAGTTTTAGTTTAAAATATGAGACAAGATTTAGCGTGAACATTACGGCGTACAAAGTTAATAGACTGACTAGGGCTAATTATATTTGGATCTTTAATCATGTTAATTAGCATGTAAGCGATGTGGTTACTGGCTCATTTTCAACAAGTCCGTTATATTTGATTTATGATGGCGTAATATTTTCTTTTAGTTTTGTTATGATTGTGATTTTTTTTTTCATAATAAGTAAGTAAAATAACAAAATATGCATAATCTTAACAAAAATAAATGAAAATATTGCGCCATCGATATTGAAATACCCAGAATTGTTGAAAATTATCCTACTGATATATCTGTGATTTAAATTAAGACCGATTATTAAAATTGTAGAAGTAGTTAATTTAATATAAAAAGTTATTATTGTGAACTCAACTTTATGTTCCTGTTAGTAACTAAGAATTCCAATTAGTAATTTGTTAAAGTGAGACTTAGTTTAGAAAATGTTATTTTCTTTGTTAATTTTATTAGAAGATGATTAACATAACAACTAAATATTGTTTATTTTGATATGGTTTACCCGAATTTCTAAGAGATTGAGTTTTATACCTTGTGTCTTTTCTATAACAGAGTATAATTTGGGGACATAATGAAAAAAATGTTACTAATCTGACGTATTTTCATTCATAATTTGTGGAAACATGCTGAAAATAGTTTTTGTTTTGTTATATAATGAATGTAACTGATTTAAGTAATAAGAAATGAAAACAAAAAAATACAGAATACCTGGCTTTTATTAAAAAAGATATATTAAAAGTGTTCCTAATTGGAACTACCTGTGCTCTGAGTGATCTATACAAACTCATTTTTTGGCTCAACTGCTTGTTCAATTACAAAACAATTGGTATTTTCAAAAAGCTCATTTAATAAGCTATTCAAAAATTGAAAAATAAAATACAAAATCGTTTCTAAAAAAAATAGCGTTCCGGTTCCGTAACGGTCAGTTTTTTTGAAAAACGCCCAAATGCGTAACATACTGTATACAATTTTTTGTTTTTATAACTATATTTTATAAATAAGTTTAACTAAAATGGCCGTCGTTGGTACAGTTACGCGCTGCCCCTGCTGTGTCGCACTTCGATTGAGACTCGAAAATCTGTTACAGTATGTGAAATATAAGTTGAACCAAAATGTCGATCGACCTTGAATGCGCAGTAACAGATTTTCGGGTCTCAATCGAAGTGCGGGTTTGCGCGTAACTATAGCAACTGGTTCTTCTTATTTGCCGCGCACTATACTGTGCATTGAAGGTCGATCACCATTTTAGTTCAACTTATATGCAGCGTATTGTATTAACACTTTAAGCATTGCCAAGTTTTGGAAGTTAGTCCTTTGACTCTCTATTAAATGGCGCAGTATGTTACTTTTCGCATCACAAACAATGCGAATTAGTAGGCTGAATAATAAAATGTCATGGCTGAAATGAACAAACACTCTATAATGTTATTATGAACATTTGGTCATCGCTCCGAAACGACCCTGTTATCTAAATTGGACAAATTGATAAAAACCAGTTTATTTTCCATTCCATTCAATATTTCATACAATTAATGTATTTATTTATTCAACACGTTTGTGGGTCTCGGTCGTTATCATGTTATGTAAAGTTTATGTGATAGTAATAATCTGTATCAATTTTGATCGTTATATACCTGATTATTAAGAAAAAGTAGTATATACTACTTTTTCTTAATTATCAGGTATATAACGATATAATTTAGATAAAAAAAATATATATAAAAGATTTGTACAGTCAGGGCTCAAAAGTGCAGTTGCACTCTACCGATACTAAAGTATGTAAATTTTCTTTTTAAAAGAGGATCAATGAATCATAATCGTTTTAGTTTGTAGCATAGAATCTAAAATATTGAATAAACTAGTTGCAAAACACAGGAATTCTTCTACAAAGAAATTTTAGACAGTTTAGCGTTGTTAGAGTGGAACTGCACTTTTGACCCCTGACCTGTTTTTTTTTAAATTTTTGTTAAGTTTGCGCTTGTCCACTTTCTCATACTAAACTACAATTTGCTCTAGGATGGCGCAGGTGATAGCTGTCGGTTTAATACAGTATAGCTATCTGTCCTTTTCTCTCATCTTAAAGTTGCATATTTTCGTTCTGTTGTCAGCCTACCAATGCTAAGTGAACCAAGTATTGAATGAAAATCATTTTTTCATAGCAAGCTTTTATAGCGCGGTATATACATAAATAATACTTATCAAGTCCATCTTACTACCATCAGGTTACCCTGGTTACCATCTAGCACCAAAGTACTCGTCAAGACGAATCATACGAGCCCAAACTCGATGTGGTTTTATCGTTTGACTACCGAGTTCCTATGGCCACCTTCCGGTTCCATCATCAGATCAGTTCCATGTCATTATAATTTTGCATTGTCATCTAATTGAAATATGTATGCAAAATTTCACCTCAATCGGTAACCGGGAAGTGGATCAAATTTAATTTGCAAATTTGATCGCAGACAAACATCTGTCAGGTGAAACTAAATAAAATTTGTAATATAGCCTTGCAGAGTACACGTGCTGTCATCTAGATGACAATTAACGGGAATGGCGGGAAATGAAAGATGGTATGATGATATTGAAGCGCGTAGCCAGAACTGGGATTTGAAAGATAACTGTAACTCCGTGTAGTACATACCTGACCTGGTCATAGCACGACTACAGCTCTTCTTAATATTACGGATGATATTAGATCAGCCTTGGAAAAAAGTAATCTAACGGTTTTAGCATTGCTGGATTTCAGTAATGCCTTTAATACTGTTGATTACGATGTATTGCTTGGTATTCTACGCTCTCTTAATATATCTCCATCGGTGATTGACTGGTTTCGTAGTTACCTGCTCGGTCGCCGGCAACGTATTTGCATCGGAGAGTCCTTGTCTTCCTGGTGTGGTACTACTGCCGGGGTGCCGCAGGGTGGCGTGTTATCCCCTTTACTTTTCGCAGTTTTTATAAACTCAATTTCCGATGAACTAATTTCTTCCTACCATCTGTATGCAGACGATCTTCAAATTTACTCGTGGGCACCTCTTAATAATCTGTCTGAGGCTATCATCACTATCAACCGTGATTTGGCCCGCATATGCGATTGGAGCAAGAAGTATGGTCTTACGGTCAACCCTACAAAGACACAGGTGATAGTGGTGGGCAGTCCTAGGATGGTTTCTAAGATCGACTGGTCGACTCTTCCCCAAGTTACTTTTGACAATTCCACGATTCCCTTTAGTGATAAAGTTAAAAACTTGGGGATATTTATTGATAAGAACTTTTCTTGGACTGCCCAGCTACAAGAAGTCAGCCGTAAGTTATTTGCATCTGCTGCATCTTTGAGAAGACTCCGAAATTTTCTGCCGACTGACACCAAGATTGCGCTTGCACAGTCACTTCTTCTTCCCATCCTTGATTATGCTGATGCCAGCTATCTTGATCTCACTCAGGAACAACTGGATAAACTTGAGCGGCTTCAAAATTTTTGTATAAGATTCATATTTGGTTTACGCAAATATGACCACGTTTCCGAATTCCGTGTGAAGCTCAAGTGGTTGCCAATTCGCCTTCGCCGGAATGCTCATATACTTTCCCTTCTATATAATATTCTCTTTTCCCCTTTTTCGCCCCTTTACCTTAAAAAACGTTTTGAATTTCTCTGCAATTCTCACTCTAAGTTTCTCAGGTCGTCAGAGAACTTGCGACTTAAAATGCCAATACATTCCACGACTTTCTTTGACAAATCATTTACTGTTCAAGCTGCTCGTCTGTGGAATGAATTGCCAGACACAATTAAACGCGCTCAATCATTGCATTTTTAAAAGACTCGTTAGGGAACATTACCTGTCGCTGTGAATGTTGTTAGTCGTCATGTTTTATGTATTGTTCAATATGTATGTATTTATTATAGAATATATGTATATATCTATGTATCTATTGTAATATAAATATGTATATCACTGTTATTGTCACACCAATGACAGCCCCATTTCTTGTCCAGGCAATTACTGTCCATCCCAGGTTGCCTGGTAGAGATCGCAGAGTGCGATAAGGCCGCCCATTGTATATGTGTGTTTTAGTTTTAATTCCTTGTTTTTGTTCATGTTATGGTGTACAATAAAGCATATAATAAATAAATAAATAAATAAATAAATACATACACCATAAAATACAGTAGGAATTTAAAATTAATAGGGAGTAACAATAAGCGGTCTTATGGATTTTTTACAGACAACCTAAGGATGGATTTATCAGAGAAGGAAAGCAAAATAAGCAGCCTGATAACGTATGCTTCAAGAAGGATTTTCTTACATTCGATTCAGAAAGTTATGTAAATTAATAAATCGAGAAGTGCATTAGACCTAAGTACACGTGGGCCACGCCTGATTTGTACGGAGAGTCACATCGCGTGGCGTGGATCTGATGTAGCCCTATAGGTTTAGTTTCCATATTGTATGGAGATCGGTGTACGTGGCCCACATGTGCCCAATGTAGTTCTAAGTTTATGCTAATCATTTCAAGGTTTATAATCCTATTCGCAAACATCGGTTCTGTTACGATCAACATTATCGATTCCACTGGAAACTTCCTACATTTATAGCGGATTACAAATAACAGCTGCTCTGTGTAAAGACTGATTAACATTACTATTAATACGGTACGGTGGCCATCACACGAGGTTTTTTACAAAAATAACGTGATTTTTTAACTGTCTGTCTTCATACCACACGTCACGTATAAATTTATCGATTTAGTTTAGAATACCAAAGACGCCATTGCCAGTCTTATAGTCCGGAAACTACGAATCATTAACTGACCTAGACAAAGTGACATTTTTATCAATATTAGCGATTTCCGAAATGTCAAAATGTAGATGACAGAACACGAGATATTTAGGTAGCTCGTGTCAATGGTATACGGCGAGAAATGGGTAGCTCACCGTCCGGGCGTTCGGTAAGGACTTATCTTTTATCTGTGGTAAGGACCAAGCTCGAGTTGACGGCGCATTGTGTTCCACACGGGCCTCAAAGAGATATTAGCAAAACTGATAAGGACAAGTAGGGCCGATGCTTGCTAAGACTGGCTGCGGGAAAGAATTTCTGTCTAGTGGTAAAGACAAATGAGGGAATTGGAGGTGGTGGATTTTAGTCAGTAAAAATCTGACATGCTCTCTCACTCCACCCAGAGCGTGAAAAGTTATTTGATGATTTATCAGCTCAAAAAAAGGCAATCGTTTAGATTGTCAATAATTATTTATCGCTGATTGATTATTACCATTTTTTCTAGGGTCCAAGTAATTCTTTTGACTTTCGATTTGCTTAGACATTTGTGCTTTTAGTTAGAGGTACTTAATTTATTTCATCCAAAATAGAATATGATTATAATCAATGACAAAATAGTCAAACCACGGTAATATTATCTATAGCCAAACTGTTCAACTCGTAGTTTTGTTTTGTTTATGTCGAAACCAATCTGACATCATAACGTAGGCGTTGGAATTACAAGTCATTGCCATGGTAAAATATGAGCATTTTACAATGACAGTAATATTTTCGTAACTTTGGAATGTGCAACCAATGTTTACGTAAAGTTCAAACATTCGTTTTTAAATGTAGCCGGCAGCCATTGTTGCTATAGTCAATAGACTAACTGAGAATATAGTCGATGGCCACGTGTTCCGCATAAATGCCACGTTCCAAGGTTATCGGGAATCGTAAAGAACATCTGACTTGTTCGAATTTCAAATCATTGGTAGTTCTAATAAGAATTTGATGTGCCAGTAACTCTATTGATTTTTTTATATCCCTATTAACGCCCGTCTTCTCCCTCCTAATTTAAACGAGCCCTTTAATTGCAGGGTGGTATGCGTGGGATTCTGCGACCTAAAGGTAGATTTATTTTACGTAAACAATTACGAATGTTTCGATTGCTTATTGTCAGGCTCCTAGAGCTGTGGTGCCTCGTAATTAACTGGACTCTCTCTAATTGGTTTCAGTTCCATACCAATGCATAAATTCTAACGATTTTGTCAAGACATTGAAGACTTTTAAACAAATTCTAATTGACTGAAATCCAGTTAACATGTAGCGGAGATGAGATAGATGTGTGGCGTAACAAGAAAGGATAAAGTGAGGAATGAGTACATTACAGGAAGTCTGAAAGTGGCGCCAGTGACAGAAAAAGTTTAAGGGGAATCGTTTGTCTTGGTATGGCCATGTAAAGGAGGGATGAAACCCATGTTGCTAAAAGAGTTATGAGTATATTTGTCGATGGATGGAGAGGGAGAGGGAGGCCAAAGAATAGATGGATGGAGTGTGTGAATAGTTATACGAAAGAGAAGGAAGTTTGTGATAACATGACGGGAAACAGAACAGAATGGCAGAAAAATCGTGTTGTGCCAACCCTAAATAACATGGGTAAAGGGCAGGAAATTAATGATGAAACAACGATCAAAAAGTTGCAGCAATACTCTAACATTACAAATTAAGTGCATTTTAGAGTACTGCCACTTTAATTTTTGTCACTTTTGATGTGGTGTCGAGCAAATCTCTTTTGAAAACAATTCTTGTTTACATTACAAACATTCATGTAAACTTGAAATAATTAAAACGTGAGGATGAAAACGTTAATAAAGCATAAATAAAAGTATGGATACTTAATCGCATAACTTTTCCTCAAAATAATCGTAAATAGATAAATAATGAAAACATCTTCCTCGTAGTGGATTATAAGATTTAGATATGGTTGAAGAAGACCAAAATAAAAAGAGTAATCTAAAATTTTGTAAATATTTTAATAGGCACTACTTTTTACTTTACTATTTTTAACAGGCTCTTTAAAAGTGGTTTTTTGCTTAAAACTGTTTTAAAGAATCTATGGTCTGGATAAAAAAAAATCTAGACTTTAGGATATCGATGAACTTCGGGAAAATTGACAACTTTTCTGAAGAATTTTGGCAGATAAAATTTTAAATTCGAAATATATGTATAGCGTAATTTCAAACGGATTTTTTACAGTATTTCTTGACGTAAACACTCCTAAATTATTCAAGTCGTGTTCAAAGCATGATGTTCGCTTTCAAGGCCAAGGTTCCGGCTATCCCGACTGGCGTCTTAGCGAATGCGATAAAGCATTTATTATTTTTATTTTTAAACCGCTCAACAAGCATTGGTTGTGTTGTGTTATTCCTCAACTCAACATGATATACCTACGATCTATACGTACCTATGATGTCATAGTGAAGTGTTTTGTTTGCCGCGAGGGGTAATGTAAGTGTCACCAGAGGGCTGTATACCTGAATAACTTTGCCTTGAAGTTTACATTTTACTCTTTGGTTGTGTAAAAGCATGGATTTAATATGTACCTTTGAGTAGGTATATAAGATACAGTAGAGATTCGAATCTCTATCTGATAGTGATGATAATTTAAAAAATGACACGTGTTTTACCACGCGCACGTGCGATACCGCGTGTTAAATAATTTTACGAGTTTTAAACAAAACACCTACTTACGTGTTTGTACAGCGCTTTGTTCTGCTCGGCTGTTTGATAATAATAAATATAATAGTTGTAATATAATTTTTTAGCTTGTGTAATAAGCAACCAGTTCAAAGAAATAATGAAAAAAAAAAATATGATAAGGAGGATGTTTGACGCAGCGTGTCTTTCTCCTTCCATACATGATAATTTGCTGTCATCTCTTTTCTCGCGTAGTTTTTGGCGGGATTTTTTCATGTCAAATTCAGTGATTGCTTTAATTATTCACAAATTGATTACTATAGTGAATATTGTGTAGTTTATTGTTGGTGTAGTTTTGTATCTTAAGTATCTACACAATTGGAAAATATATAAAATCATTGAATCAGGCCCGATCTCAAGAATTTGATACCAGATTACCAGGTTTTAGATTTGTTTGATTTTCGGTATTGACCTCAGCGAAGTTTGCCGAGAAGGCTCGCTCGATATTGCAAGTATGTATATTATAATATTGTTTGTTATCAAATACTGCAAAAAAATATTAGAATGTGTTAAATCGACATTCTAATGCAATTCGAAGGGACTTACTTATTACTAGTGGTGAGGTTGTATGATCTAAGACCTTAGTCTGGCCAAAACAAAATCTGAAATGCTCAAACTCATTTTTGCCATCGCAAAGTATTAATTTATTAGCTTTTACCTGCGGCTTCGTCCACGTAATTATATAAAATATTTTTACCATTCCTTTCAGACATTATCCTCCAATAAAAAAAAACCTTTTTAGATTATAATATTAGTGTGGATTTCACAAAGTAAACAATAATATTATTACATCCCATAATACTTACATAACAGCAGATAATAGTATACCACTTGTATAACACCAGTTGTGTTCTAATAGCGATCAAGGTCGATTTATTCTCGTTTTATTTTCGAGCCGGATCGCGAGACGTGACGAACACAGAGTCGAGTTCAAAAAATAGTGTTGTGAATTTGTGATTTACAATTTGCTAGCGGCACGTGCTAAAGTTGCGTTCAGTTTATCGGGTTACTTGATTTTTATTGGCTTTTAGTTAAGAATAGCTAGAACCTTTCTGTCTAGAACTGAGAATATGGTAAAATTTTATTATAGGTCTATTAAATATTATTTATTTTTCGTTTATTTTTGTGGTTGGAAATAATAATTTTATGGTTTGGAATATTATTTATAATCCAGCTAACCATAAATTAATTAATTATTAATGGTTAGGTGTTATTTGGGTTAGTTAAAATAAATTAATTTATTGTATTATTTATTTATTATTAATCTAATCTATTTCATTTACCTATATTAAGGTCAAGAGAACTTGCACAGTTGTATAACTTGTTTTGTGTGCATTTATTTTTACAGGTTCTTTAAAATCGAGAGAACGTCTCATTCATCTGGCCTAACTTTCGTACCTGCCTATTTTGTGTCGTAAGCCACTGGGCGCAAATGAGTTCCTTTGACACATTCAGTGATCGGGGAAAACTAATTTGCAAATAGAAATATGAAATTGTAAAGAAAAATCTAGGCCAGACGAATGAGACACCCTTTCGGTTTCAAAGAATCACTGTAACCCTGATTCACATTTTTTTAATTACTTTATAAATTGTAGCATTGATAAAGTAATTACAAAAATATAAACACATTGATTTTTTAGGTACCTAAGTATCTTCACGTGTGACACATCTGCAGGCCTAGCCAAGCGTATATCAAGTGTAGCTCTACAAGTCTAGTTTCAATATAAAATGTATGGACACGCGTGTGCAGTGTAGTTCTACCTTTAATAAATGTAAGCACTATCTCCTCACGTTTTTATTACATATTTGCTTTGAATCCGAAACATCATCTAATGTTAGTTTTATCTAATCGTAATTCTATTATCGTATCAATTTAGATAGTTTTCGCTTATACTGGATATGTCTAATTCGGCTATTTATTGAGATAAGTGACAGATACAACGTTGGATAGCTGTCGTGTTACGAGATTATGATGACAATCTATATTATGGCTATACTGGCTTCTGCAAGCGGCTTCGCCCACCTGGATGTAGAAAATATATACCTATGCCACTCAGTGATAAAGTAACATTCTACTGATGAAATAATGTTTTTAAATCGGTCCCGTTTTTGATGTTATTAATTACGAAAAAAAAAACAAAAAAATCTTTCTTCTTTATACGATACTAGCTATTGCCAGCAGCTTTTCCCAAGTGAAATTAGAAAAAATATAGCCTATGTTAGTCAATGATAAAGTACCTAGTATTTTACTGATGAATGAATGTTTTAAAATCGGTTCAGTATACTAACTTCTGTTCCGCGGCTACAAATCATGACCAAATGGAATTGAGTTGTTTTACGAGTCTAGTAATGGAGACGAATTCGCGGGCAACAGCTAGTAAATAAATAATCACAAAGCTTCTTAGAAACTGCATGTTAGCTTAGTTTTACAATTTACTCAGTTGTTTAGCAAAGTATTGTCTACAGTTATACATAGGTCAGTAAATAATGTGCCATTTTCTAACCACGGATATAAAGCAACTCATATTTGTTCATATACTTGTCGCGCCCATGTAGGTACAACTCCGCTTTACCTAAGGTGTATTTGTACAGTTACCAGCAGTAAAAGGTATTTTGTTGTAGCCTTTTTCTGCATCGATTTTTCTCGTGAAATAACGATACAGACATGAACTAAAATTCGATTATAGATAATCTGACAGTCGTTGCCTTGTCTGAACAGAGTTTATACAGCAAATCCTAATAAAAAAACTTTCAGTTTTCTCGAATTTTCCAATTCGCTTTTCTCACCCATAATACGTACAAAACTTTCTGGAAAAGGAGTGGAATTTCCTACCTTTTATGGTAGGTAAAATCATCCAATGACATCTCCCGCCCTTGGGCGGAGCGGGAGATAGTGTCAGACTCTTACTGACTAAAAATCTACCCCGTTCCTTCATTGCCTTGGTTCCAGGGCCTTGATATGCACTTTCATACCTCCCCAGGGCCCCAGAGTAGGCCACGACCCTGCTAGGCCCCTACGGTTTGCTGGCAACTTGAGGCGCGCGGGAACAGAGCGCGCCGTCGACAACTTGGGTTCGGTCCGGACTGTTACCGGGCGGACGGACAGCGAGCTACCCATTGCTCGCCATCCGCCTACCTGTTAGGGTGGAGTAAGAGGGCATGTATGACTTTTATTCACTAAAAGTTACTTGTTTCCTTCAGCTGTCCTTTGCTTTCCAAGACTATGGTATCTCTTTCAATTGTTCTCTGTAACCCTATTAGACATCCAAATTGGGACCCTATGATTTGCTGACATCTCTTGGAGGCGTACTTGGAATACAATGGCGAGCTATCCGTTGTTCGTCGTCTGCAAGCCCACGGCTACAGTAGCGGAAATTACCCGCGACCTTCGACGCGGGGCATCTCCTACAGTGACGACTGAGGTGTGATAATGTCTTCCCCATCACAGTTTCCGCCTCCTCTTTCACCAACATTAAGTAATGCTTCATAGACGGAGGCGACCGCTACTTAGTTCCCTCTCGCACCGACAGGGCCGGATACGTGAGGTCGCAGCCATATGTTCATCATCATCATCATGGTTTGAACCGACAGGTGTCCACTATTGGACACAAGCCTTCCCGAAGTGGCACTATAATAATTTGTCCAGTGCGTCGCATGTTCATAGCACCACAAAATTCACATCATCAAAACAAGACACTGTAGCATAACACGCAGTTATCACATATTTATGGCCGAGAGTGTACTTCTCCGCTTTAAAAAAACTACATAATATCAGCATAAATATTGACATTGCGAATGAATGTGTCGTTATACAACTCACGATCAGCAAAGAAATGCACAGTAAAGTGTATATTGATAAGAATTATTTCGTTTGCCAAAGAATTTCTTATATTTGTTAGGTTTTAACTTGAGCTAAAATCAAGGTTATTTTTCTGCGCGTGTCGCCTGCCACGCTTTTGTTTTCGTAATATTTATTTTAACGACTTTGATATTTCTCGGGGGAAACCTTTGGAAGCCGTACGAGGAGCCAACGCCAATTCACAGGGGCCCTGTAACACGCTTTCAAAGATTTTTTATTTGTTATTAAGATTGTACTTAATGTTATTATTTATTTACACTTAAGAATTAGGCATTTCTGATAGAGGGAGTGTCAGAAACGGCTCTTTACCGTGCTTCAGTTTAACACTTACGCTTAGCACTGTATACCTCACGGATGTAACTTGCAAGATGCAGCTACGTGGTGTTCAGGTGCTGCGCCGTGTGGCCAGGCTTTTACCGGATGGCCGGGCAGCGAGCTTCCGATTGCTCGCCGTCCGATGACTTATCCTGCTGTTATTACTTACCTACGTGCTGCTGTTTTTACTTACCTAATGAGTAATTCCACCATTATCTTTTTACCACCTTTACATTGTTAACACTTCTACGGTCCGGAGTAAGCGTTTGCCTCGTCGTTTATACGGCGTACATCGAAGGAATGGAGTTGTTGGAGTATAACAAAAACAAATCCATCCTACTTCAACACTGTGGTCTTTCTCTTTCTAACCAATAAATATTGTATTTAATTGTTCCGAGACCCCTGTCACCACTTGACTGAAATCCCTAATTTGGTTACTGTTATAGTATCCCACTAGCCTTGCTTAGGAGCACACGTCTCACGTATTATTACTGAACACACCTTCCAATATATAAAGAAAAGGATAATAAACAGTTATTATTGAAATCTTTAACACAGTCTTTACTTTGGTTTCCATGCGATCCAACCATAAACCCCAACAGGAACAGGAGTTACTTGCCTGCTGCAGTTTTCCCGTCTCATTATAATTTAGGTGTCTTCAAGGCTAGAGTGAATAGGCACTTAATAAATTAGTACGCCTCATCAACGATTGCATCACTGATTACCATCAGGTGGGATCGCAGTTAAGCAGTAGTTTATGTTATAAGGCTCCCCATACATCTACAATAATATTGCGTAATACAAATAATATGCTGATTGTTCAATATTATTCAACATGTAGGGATCGTATTGAAACATTGCACAATGATTGAGTGAGCTTAAATTTTATTGTGCGATATTATTGTAGGTGTACCTATGGGGTGCCGAAAAAATGGGATACGGACAAGAAATGTGTGAGAAAACGTCTTCATGCTAGTTTTTACTTAATTCATAATTACAACTTTGTATTTAGAGCAGACACTCATGAAACTATACCTACATTTGAAGTACATCTCCACAGAACGTATTTGCGGATAGTCTGCCATATGCAAAACAGTTTGTTTGTCTAAGATAAACGCTATCTAATCTGACAACACTTGAGACGATTCATTCTTGAACTGGATGCGTGAGTGGGTGGTATTAAGTTGGCGATTGATAACCGTGTGGGTAGATAGGTATTTTTTTGTGAGAATTTTTGACGCACGTGTATAACGGTATGTTGGTCTTGAAGATACTATTTACATACATGAGATTGATGCGGGCGGGAACTACATTAGACTAACGCTCACGTGTGCCACGTCTGGTTTGTACGGTGAGTCGCGTTGCGTGGCGTGGATCTAATGTAGCTCAGTCTCGTTCACATATAAAATGTATAGAGACCGACGCTCCCAAATCGGCGTACGTAGCCCACGTGTGCACATTGTAGTTCTACCTTTAATGTGTTACTTTATTATAACAGCTACAGATAGCTTTGTTTTAAAATACAGCTAAAATTTGATGCCTTGATAATCACATCAAATCAAAATCGTAATTACTGGTCCTAGTCTTGTATTTTTGTAAGTTAATTTGGATAATTGATCACAACAGTGTACTTAAAGTTGGTCGTAGATTAGTGATTAGAAAGTTAATCTGATTGTCGTACTGTTGAGTAGGTACGGTAGAAATTACTGAATAAAACCCATGACTTTTAGAAATAAAGGACCTATCTAAACGCCTTCTTAACACTGCGCGTGACTCAAAGGCTCACTTTTACCTCTTTTACCTTGGACAATGGATTAGTATTTGCCTTTCCATCAGGTGAGATAGCGGTGGTCAAGCGCAAACCTATTTACAATAAAAAAACATAAAAAAAATGCTTTAAAAATAATGTATCAAATAGAGAACCAACCAATAATAATCAATACAGATTAGCGGTATCTTAACGAACAACGATCATCTCATGTTTCGACACGTGGAACTTCCATTTTCCTTTGAACGCATCGATTAGCACAAAATGTTTGTTTCTAACATTGTGCTAACAATCCTGACGATTGTTTGTTGTTACATGAGTGTGAAATGTCTTCGTTAATTGACTTTGTTAATCAGCATGTCTTGGCCTTCCGTTTGAAATAAGTTGTTTGGTTCAAGTTTGTTTTGAATTATTTATCTTGAACGCGATCGAGGACATAGTGGGATGTTTTTGAGTTTATATTATCATATTTTGTACTATAATTAATTCCAAAATATAGTCGCGATGGCGCTTCTCGTTTATGAGTTTGCGGTTTCGAAATCAGTCCGTTGTTAGTTCCGTATCTACTTCAAAAGTAAAAACAGAACCTTTATAAGATCATTGTGTTTTCCGTCTGTCTGTCTGTCAAGACCCTTTATCTCAAAAACGCGATTTGAAATTAAAACCGTATACTCAGGTCTGCGATACCTTGAAGCTGTGAAAAAATCAAATATTTAAGTTTACGAAAAAAATACGACCGTTTATATCGCAAAACACGTATATTTCGACACTATCAAGGAATCAAAATTTATAGGGTACTTCCCATTGACCCAGAATCGTGAAATTTTTATGCCGAGTTTCAGGATTCCGGGTCAACGCGAACAAGGCCTAATAGCACAGATAAAATAATAAATATGAAAATAGCAAATTTGTTGTTACGTCACAAAGAAAAACTTTTTTTGCGATTCGGAAAAAAATTTAAGACTTCATTCAGGAATCGAACTATTTACATAGGTAAGTTTGTACGAATCTCTCAGAACGCGAGTGCGTGTTTATTCGTAAAAATATAAATGGTTTAAAAAAAAACAAATGCCAATAATAGTTGTTAACAGCAATTACAACTGCTCCAAGCCAAGTTACAATCGTTTCGTTTTGCGTTAACGCTTGGAGTTGGCCACGCCCTCAACTTCTCTCTGCACAAGGGCTAAAGTTCGCAGAGCCTAACTTCAGACTCGCCAAGATCCGTCGGCCGTACTGTACCTATGTTAAACAAATAATAAAGGAAAATCTGAGTAATAAGAAGATTCTAGAGCTAGCATACGCTACTTGAGTATGCTGCAACATAGTTAAATCTACGTAGGTATATAACCATTAACCTATTGATGCAATATGCATGAATATAACGCTTGATTTACCGTCAAGTGAATGAATACATATAATAACATAAGCTACATCACTAGATACATAGTTACGGGTATTTTACGATCCAACACGACTACATAAACTGAACAGATAGTTAACGTAACTTGACCGCTCTTAGTGAAGCTGGAAGTATACTCTTAATGTGGAATTGGAAATTGGGGTCAATAAGATACAGAAGTGTGTGATACATATACTTTTATACCAGTATTAGATATAAATACATCGTGCGGAAGTGACGCCCGGGTATCACCACTGTGTGGACCGTCCGGAGTACACGGTGAAGCACACGGTAGAGGTGTGCCCCGCTTGGGAAGAACACCGTCGTGTCCTCGTGGGGGCAATGATCTTTCGCGCTGAGGTTTGGTACAGGTCATGGTCCGCGAGAAGAAGTGGCAGGCGGCGCCTCCTTCTGCTAAGCAGTAATGCTAGCAAAGGAGGAGTTGCCACACGCGTGAGGCAACGACCCTCACGCCCCGGTCACCGCAGTGATTCAGATCCCGATCTCCGGCCACAATAGGCACGAGCTTGCGGACGGTAACCAATGGGTAGCACCGTCCGACCGTCCGGGCCCAAGTCGTCGACGGCGCGTATTGTTCCACACGCGCCTCATGGATATGTCAGCAAACCGTATGGGCCCAGCAGAGTCGAAGCCTACTGGGGCCATGGGTAATGTGAAAGTTAAACCTGAGGCCCTGAAACGAAAGTAAAGAGTAACAGTGTAAGTCTGACACTATGTCTTCTGTTCACATGAACATTCGATAAGCGACTTCCTTTCGACTTTTCTGTCGCTGCTTTTTAACTGCCTCTAATGTACTAATTTCTGACTTTATCCATTCTCGTCACAACTTTTGTTTGACAAAACTGTAGTCACAACAAACATCCATCTTGGCATTCTTATCTCAGTTATAAGCAATCTTTTTATCCATCGTTTTCACGCGGCCCATTATTATTGTGTTAAAAAAATAACAAGTAAAGAAATTCAAGTTGGAAAACTTTTCAAAATTTTCAGCTTTAGCCTTTTTGACTCTATTCTTCGGAATGCAGTTCAATTTTCCGAGTTGCTGATGATTCGGACACAGTATCCGAATTGACACAGTTTTATTTGAATGTTTTTTTAACTGTGGATTCGGGCACACTGTTTAGTAGTCAGATAAAAATTGAATTAAATTTTTGAAATGTACTTAAATGAAAAAAAAAGCGTTACCAAAACTATTTTAGACTGGATTTAAGGCGGCAACTTTGGATAATAAATTTTATACTTATTATATTTTAAATCTTTTTTATTTGGCTGTATTAAACAGCTTCAATAAAATTGGTGGTGTCCGAAACGTGAAGTATTCCTGTTCCGGCACTGATTTTTCGGCACCAAAGGTTTCGGCACCAAAGCTATTCTTCTTTCGGCACCAATAGGTATTAAAGGTATATTATTTCCAGATTCGGCACCAAGCTAACATACCTATTGGTGCGGAAAGAAGACTAGCTTTGGTGCCGAAACAGGAATACTTCCGAATCGTAAGTGTAAAAATATTGAAAACAAAATGTGTCGATTCGAACACTGCATCCGAATATGAATATTATGTCCGAATCGTCTGTACCTAACTCAATATTTTTACTTTTGCAGTTCAAGACAATTTTGTCTCCATTAGCACAAATCATGCGCGTGACAGCTGATCTGTGTATTAGCCATACAAATACACAGATTAAATATTATTTGCTAACATGTACAGCCTTTATGCCTTTGCCATGTACACACTAAAGATAAACACGTGTTTCCTGTATAATGTTATAGAAATAAATGTGCAGCACAATGGTTGTCGATGTGTTTTTATTTTGCAATTGTTATTTTAACACGTCACGTTGTATTGAATGCAATAACTTGTAAGCAAGTAGGTAGGTAATGAGTGCACTAATTATGTGCTTCTGTACGCTAATTGTACCTTTACATATTAGATTTTATTGTTTAAAATTATTGTCATTTTTAAGTCAGATATCTTCATTTTTTTGTGAATGCAATGGTTTTCTGGCTCGCTGTCTGTTTCTTCTTCCTCGTCATTGCATTTTTCAAAATGGAAAATAGATGTAAATTTTTTCTTTAAGCATAGCAATGTTATCTTAACTTCTTATTTATTTTGCGTTTGACCACTATCTCACCTGATGGTAAGCGATGATACGGTCGATGTCAGAGCACGCTTGTCTAAAAGCAACCTATTCACTTTGCAAACAGACACAAGCAGGGCATTCCGCTGTTCCTAAAACATTTTGGGCACAAAAGTAGCCTTAGCTTTCCCTGGGATTCAAGCTTACTTCGTATTGTGTACGTATGGGTTTTTTTATGGTAGGTAAAATCATCAAATGACAAATCCCGCCCTTGGGTGGAGCGGGAGATAGTGTCAGACTTTTACTGATTAAAAACCAACCCTGTTCCATTCATTGCCTTCGATCCGGGGCCCCGGGATTCATTTTCACCTAACCCTTGGCCCCAGTAGGCTTCGGCTCTGCTGGGCACCTACAGTTTGCTCACAAGTCCTTGAGGCGCGCGGGAACAGTGCGCGCTGTAAACGACCTGGGTTCGGACCGGTCTGTTACCAGACGGACGGACAGCGAGCTCCCCATTTCTCTCCGTCCGCGAGCCCGCGCCTACGGTGGCCTGAAATCGGGATCGTAATCCCGGCGGCACTTATGGGTGGGATGTCTATCAGGGTCAGTTCACGCGACTCGGATGCGACGCGACTCAAAATATAACTTTATTTACTAGATACACGAAAAGATACACGTTTCAGATTGAGAAGCCTTGCGTCGTGGTGCAACGTATTCTGAATTCTGATAAAGAAATTTATATCTTTTCGTGTAGTATCTAAATATTTATACTATGGGTCGCTCTTCGCACGGCGTCGTGTTGCGTCGCGTCTCGCTGTATACTGAACCTCTTGTACCGGTGGCACAAAGCATCGCTGTAGGCCTTCAACTTCAAGCAAGCAAGTTTAACTAGCTTTAATGAAAGTCAACATATAAAACTATTTACTTCACCTAACATTCATTACTGGTGCAGTGCTAGTCACAAGGCCTTGCTGTGCAATTGCGCTGGCATTGAAAGGGCTGGTTACTGCATTTTAATGTAACTAACTGTACCGGGAAGATAGCAATTAAAGCTGAGGCAATAAACCATAGACTACATACTTACAGACGTTGATTGCTAATCGAGAGAGTTGGTTTGCAAAAGTAAGACGGATAAGGTTAGTATAATCAGTCTAATAATGTTCCTATTCATGGACAGGGTTGCCAAACTTACTCTGTTATAGAGTATTATAAAGTAGGTACTCAGCAAATAAGTTGAACAATTTGCAAATAACAAATGGTTACGCGAAGCCCCCATTTCGATTGAGCCCCCAAAATCAGTTACTGCGCATTCAAGGATATCTCATCATCATGATAGTTCAACTTGTGTGACGAGGATTATATTTTCGGATCTCAATCAAAGTGCGCGTAACCATGGCAAGTGGTTCAACTTAGTTTGCCGTGTACTATACTGTATTATGCGAAGGAGTAATTTACAATCTATGAACGTAATAGACTTTAAAATACTCTGCTTGTTCTCTTTCTTTTTCTTCTTCTTTCTCTTAGGGTTCCGTACCGCAAAGAAAAAACGGAATCCTAGAATTACTTTTTTGTCCGTCTGCCTGTCTGTCAAGATCCTTTATCTCGGGAACGCGTAGAGTTATCAAGTTGCAAAATTAAACTCATTGACTGAGGTCTGCGGTCACTTGAAGCTGTGAAAAAACCAAACTTCTAAGCCAACGAAAAAAAGATTTATTTAAAAAAAACGTATATTTCGACACTCTCAAGGAAATCAAAATACCCGTTGACTTAGAATCCTGAAATTTGGTATGAAACAAGGTCTCATAGCACAAGTATAGGATTTTTTTTGTTTTTTTTTTGTGCTTCGGAAAAATCTTCTTCACTCAATTGAACTGTTTTCATAGGTTTACTCAATCGAACTGTTATACGGAAACATCAGTGCGCGAGTCCGACTCGCACTTGCCCGGTTTTTTTTTTCTTTTCTCATTTGGAAGAAAAGGAATAAAATCTAAAGAAAATTGCGTACTAACAGAAGTTTGACAAACTGGCAAAAAATTATCCCTTATTCTACCTTTAATTTTGGGGAGTAAATTATATAGACATTAAATACAAGATAATCTCATAAAAATAGTCTCATTACGAATTAAAAATGTCATGTTTTTCAAATTATTACCCGATTTTATTTTCCATATGCAAATTTATTTTTTAATATGCAACTATATATCTCTAGCTGTCAGGTCAACAAACCACGAACTACATTTACAAAAACAAATATTCCAGTTCAAGTAATTTCCTGAAAAACAAGTAGACAAACACTAAGCGGAATAATTACAATGATTCAACCACAAGTCAGGTTCGTTAGTTTTAACTCAAAAGGAAATATTTACACTACATGCAAATTAACTGGCGCCTCTCGTATTTGCGAAAATTTTAAACTAAACCTTGGAACTGTTGCCAAAGAATATTTAATATTTAACCACAGTGAAGAAATTAATGGCCCATAGAATTATATTACCGAATAACACAATATATTCAAAAAAGCGTGAAACCAAGTCTATTCAACATATCGTTTTTAAACATTAGTATACGAAATATGCTTGAAAAATATACCGATTTATTATCTAAACAGTGTATCTATAAATATTCAAAAATAGCAATATCGGTACATAATCAAGCGAGATTAAGCAAATAAAAGATTTAAAAAAATGCATGCATATTCTCTATTAGCATATCGTACGATATACAGTTAGGGGTCAAGAGTGCAGTTGCACCTTTGCTGAAGAGTCTAAAATTTCTTGGTAGTAGAAGTTCAATGGTCTACAAGTTCTACAACTAATTTATTCAATACTTTAGTTATACTCGTATTCTATGCTACAAATTAAATCTGTCATGATCTTTTGTCTATTTGCATCTTTACGAAGTAAACATTTTAGCATTGGTAGTGTGCAACTATACTTTTGACCCCTCTCCGTAAATTCCGTACAAAGTTTTTTAAATCATTTTGACACATTTGGACTTTCAGGATTTAGCAATTTATCTATCTCACGTCGATGTCAGAAACTAACTGTCAAATCAAATACTAATCATCTTTTATTTTGAATTGTGTTATTGTATTGTTGTTTTGATACGCGCAAAAATCATCTGAAATCAACCTCATCTCCTCTAGAACCATGATGCATCACTATTTCATCCTAATAGCTACCAACAGATGGACATTTACGACCAACACTGCGCTGTCGATATATATTTTATACCTCACAAATTCACGCTCGCTTTTCAGCAACAGTAACAAATATTTTTAGGAACTCGTTCATAAACAGAATTCGAACAATGCGGTAGACTGTAAAACAGTATATTAAATGTCGCAATGGCTTTCGGATCAATGATTAAATAGCTGCTGATATTCTTGAATGCAAAACCAATATTATATACGAAACGTATGACCGATGAAGCTAAGATTAAAAGGGTAACTTAGCGTACACATAAAGAATGGAGTGACCGCTGTTATTACAAAATTGGTAATTTTGAAGAAAAAGACAAAGTGACAGTGTGGTCAAGATCTATTTCTGTAGTAACTTCATATTTGATTTTTTTATTTAAATTTATTGCAAACATGTTTAGGAAAAATGCAAGTTAATGCAAATCAGGTCTTCCATTTACAAGCGTGCCTTGTTTGGGGACCTTTGGGACGATTTTTAACAATGGACCAACAAAAAAAAATATTATAGTGACGAAGGTGACATTGCAAGCCTGTGGCGTAGTCCAAAACGAATTCTAGGAAAGACAAATTGTGGTCACAATATCCCTTACACTTTTTTTCTTGTAATCACTTCAAGCCTGAATAGGGAATGCTCCGTTCATTGTCTACTTATTACATGCTTTACCTAATACATTTTTCTGTCACAGTCAAAATACAAGTACAAGAGTGAGACGGCAATTTAGACTTAGCCGAAACACGTGCTAAATAAATTTTAGCCATATATAAAAAATGTACAATGTGGTTCACATGGTAGAATTTTGTTGTGCAGTTTTGTCGCAGAGGTTACGTAATGTACCTAGTGTCGCTACTTTACTAGTGCTCACGTAATACTTGCGCGCATTCATTGTTAAAGGATCAGTAGGGATTGTGATGTTTGCAAGTTTGGATAATTTTATATGTTTATGCATTTCATGTGCTTAGAGGAGGTGTAGGTATAGGTAACAAAAAAATCTTATTCGACGACCAAACTGATTTATATCTTGTAAACTTATTTAGAATATCTCAAGAAATTACTTATGATGACTAGGTATAAAATATTTAAAAAAATCGTCCCTTTTCAGCTCTAGTGGTTCCCAACTTATCTGATCCTGGGACCACTTTTGATTACCCTGTGGGACTCCATTAATGATGTATTTAGCAGTAACAACATCATAATCACGTAAGAGCGGATGTATGAAAATGCACCTTGGGTTTGCGGCTCTTAAGAGCTCGTGGTAGGTCGTCAGGTTGGGAACCATTGCTCTAGATAAATGGCAATCGCTTCCGTTGTCGTACAAGAATGCACGCGCAATTTCTGCAAGCTCCAGTTGGTACAATATCATCTGGTTTTCTTCGCTTGCTTTGCTTGCATTAGCTTCCTATCTTCATAAAAACCAATGCCAGCTCTTACTGGATATTTTATTTCCCTGCACTGCTAGTAAGAGGTTTAAACGGAATCCATTTTACGACCTAAACTGAACAGCGGTTCAGTTTTCGAAAAAGAGAGATGGAGCTATTTTTTTTATAGGCCACAACTATCACACAACGCCGTCTACTCCCAAGCTAAGAAGAGCTTGTGTTATGAGTACAAGACAACTGATAAACATATTTATATGTTTCTAATGAAATGCTTATTATACAACATTATTTTTAGTATATTATTATGCGAAACCTGAATATAGTTTGTCAAATCAGTATCTGAATCGATTCCAATTATTTTTGCACCGTGTTATATTTTTCCCTAAAAATATTTAAAAAAGGTCACAAGTTGGACACCATCGACACTAAGTACAATACAGGTCATAGCGGGCTTTAGACGCTAGGGTACAGCTGGTTGTGGTAATAAAACAACCCCTCAGTAGCCACGATGGTCCAGTGACTATGTGTTTGTGTGGGAAACCTTGGAAAACATGACAAGCTTATAACTTTGTGATTTTTCATGATGCAGTTATGAAATTTTCTATAAACTCGAATTAATATACGCATGTACGAAATTAATTTCTTTAAGTAAACGAGTCAATGACCTTGTAGGGAGTTGTCGATCGTTGCGTACTACAGTTCATTGGCCTCAATCAGCTGATGTTTACTTAAAGCATTGACATATATATTACTAGCGTAAGGACCAGGCCAACCGCGCGATTAAATGGCACTAGCGCGCTGGCCCTAAAATTACAGTTTAGGGCCAACGCATCTCAGTTGACAGTGGCCCGTGTGCGGGAGTGAACGAATATTTGCTTGTCATAAAAATGCCTAGTTGTGTGGTAAAAGGCTGCAAAAATTATGATACTAAGGTTAAAAAGGAACATGGGATATCGTATCATCGGTAAATAACCTTACATTAATTTTGTTACCATTAAGTTATTAAATAAACACATTTTAAAGCGATAAATATTTTACTACCGAATACCACAATGGCAGCCATTGTGTGGCCGGTACTGCACGCGTGAAGTGCACGAAGTAAACTTGTACGGACGTAAATTTTTGTTCATTGTTCTACTTGTAATTTTGAATTTTAGTATCTAATGTGTTTTATATTCAATAAGGATAAAACAAAAATATATTTAAAAGAAATAAGAATCTTAGAAACGATTCCTATCTAATTGAAATTTAATATTTTATTCTTAATATATTTTGAAATATAGTTTTATTTGCTGAGATGACATTTAAACTACCTAGCTTTCGCCCACGACTACTTCCGCCTAAATTACGAAAAAATAATAATAATGCTACATGCTTTCTTGACGCTCAATCTTAGTCCGTACCACATAATTATCATCGAAAACGGTTCTTAGTTTAACCGTAAAAACGCGGTAGAAAGATATTTTCGCATTTGTAATATAAGTAAGTAAAAGTATGGATATATGGACCAACTTCCGATGACGATGATTTTTTTTCAATTACATATTTCCAAATGATGCAACGCGTAAAGAGATTTGGAGTCGCATTATTCGGGAACAACGACCGAACTGTACCTACCTTTATGGGCATGCAATTGATTTAATTGTACCTACTGACTGCTAAAATAAGAAATAAAATACCTATACGCGTGAACAAGGTTACGTCGATCACCTATGCAGTACGGCAGTCACGTAATTCGAATGAGTTATCACAGATGTCGCTATTTTTGCTTGTATTATGAGAGTTTATAAGAAATGTTCAGTTGGGCGCATCCTTCCTTTCGAAATCATTGACTTAAAGATATTAATTTCATACATGCGTAAATTAATTCGAGTTTGAAAAAAAGTACTTTATTTTTCATTTTTATCTTTACAAATCGATAAGGTTTCATGTACCGAATCGACCCTCCGCGGGATTAAAACGACCAAAATTTAACGGTTTATATAAATTACATCCTTACACAGAACAAATGATTGTGCTCATCACAGAAACATTTGTCCTGGGTGTTATTTGTCCATGACGGCATAGCAGTCAGGGCCCCTAACCACTAGACCAACAGACCAGTCGAACTATGTAAGATACACTTTAGATATCCCGATCTCTTTAGGTCCATGCTTCTTACTCGCTTGCACGACGGACATTTTAACATGTCATGGTAAATCCTCTGGACAGAGAGTTCAGCTGCTTAGTTTAACCCTAGTATATCTGCAAGTTTCTTAAGCAATTCATAGAATAGAATAGAATAGAATAGAATTTTATTTTGCAAATATGGGTAGTACATAGTAGTTCTTAGGATTACATTACAGCTCAGCCACATTTTACCGTTCAGCATGCAAATATTTAAAAATTATTATCTGATTATTATACTTAATTTTTTTTCTCTTTAAATTACTAGATAAATTTATACATTATTATTATTCAATTTTATATTATCAATTTAATCAAGTATACGTATGTGTCAAATTTAATTATCATTGCATTATAATATAACATTTCATTACAAATTCAATCCTATAGGTTTTTTTTTACTTTACTACATATTTTTACATAGATTTTTATATCTCGCACTATTTCAAATGTCATACCATTATCATAAATTTTATAATAAATCATTACTATTACAAATATAACATGTTTTTACTATTTAATTTAAAATATCATTATTATTACAATTGTCAAAGAATAGACGTCACAAATATAAATAATTATTTAAATAAAAATATGATATTTTAGTATTCAAAAATCTCGTGTCTCAGTGTTTGTTATCGAACAGTTTGACTGATTTTTATAAAATTGCTGTGTATATTTGGTAGCCCTGAGAGTAGGTCGTAAGCCATTTTTTTTTTTTTTTGATAATTTCTATGGCAGAAAAAGCATTTGCCCTGTCAGTATACTTGTTAAAGTAATTAGCACATAACAAACGCGTGTAACTTCTGTTATCTATGAAAATTTTCCGACATAACCCATATTGTGTCAATTATCTTGATAGTGTAACTGTACTTATGTGTATATATATCCGACGACTTTCAGTTGCACAGAGGTTACAAACTGTTTACTTATTAAAGGCGAAAGTTTTAACCTAACGGCTTTGATAAGGTTAATTTGACATGGGTCCTGTTTTGACGTTCGAATTGAGATTATTAAGGCCAGGTTCGATTCTTTTTGAAGTTTTTTAAACCTCTGGAAATACACAATTATAAAACACAACACCAAGAAAAAATGTTTTATTAAAATTGACCATATGACCAACCGCTGGGCAAAAATCAAAACACAAAAATAAATTAGTTGGCTCGATAAAAAAAAATCGCGATTCTGCCTCTAACTTTCAAACGTACCTATAATATCTACGAGATTACTTCACGGCAATATTTGAAAGTTACAAAAAATAATAAATTTTGGTTTTTTAAAGGGTCTGGTAAAAACAAAAATGTTGAATTTAAAAAAGAAAATATGTTTTTTTTTTTAAGAAAAATAAAGCCGCTGTTACGGGTCCGCGAACTTTAGCGCTCAAAATAAGCGCGCCAAATAAATGATTTATAAAAATAAATGCCAATAACAGTTGTTAACAGCAATGACAACTGCTATTGGAATTTATTTTTTCAAACCATTTATTTTTTTACGAGTGCACAAGCGCTAAAGTTCGCAGAGCCTAACTTCAGACGCGCCAAGATCCGTCGGCCGTACTATAGTTAGTGGTGTACTAATACAAAAAAGAATTCAATCTAGATATCGAATATAAAATAAATAAGGTACATATTATAGGTTCATTATCACAGATCTATTCCAAACACGTCTTCATGCGTAACTTCGAAGGTTATTACAATCGTTACAATTTATTACATTACCTTATATAGTATTATACTCGTATATGTAACTTAATCTATGTATTTATTTATTTTATAATTTATGTACACACATATAAATGTAAAGGACAAAAAACTGCCCGACTGATATATCAATGCACAGTCGAACCTACTAGAACAAGAAGTGTGAAATTTTTTACAAGGCTTCCTTTTATGACGTAACTGACTACTAAGAGAGGCTCTTCTAAAATTCACCTCATATAGGGATTTTTTTAGGTGGGAAAATCATTTAAGATAAGATAATCATTTATTTGCTCAAACATGTGTGCAATACATTCATCACAAAATAAGTTGACAGCATGCAAGAGATGTTAAAATAAAATCCAATCCAATGACTTCTCCCGTCCTTGGGCGGAGCGGGGGATAGTCTCAGACTTTTACTGACTAAAAACCCACTTCTGTTCCTTCTTTGTCTTCGTTCTTGGTTAGGTTCAAATTCTACTTTCATTTAAAATTTTTAAAGTTTTTTTTTTGGAATTTAACAAATTCTCAATTCAGAACCCCCGGGGGCAAGAAGCTACAAAGATCAAAGAATCCTTCATTGGCGTTAGATATCTTCATGGCTTTTTCAAATAGTGTCGTCTACTATTACACGTGAAAGTAGTTTTCTCCATAAAAACTTTAGACCATTTCATCCCCTTAGAACCCTTGTCCACGGCGACTTTTTGTAGCGATGCTGTAGCGCGTTCGCATCGATACAGTCGCGATAATTTAGCGTTAGTAGCACATTGGCATATCTTCTATAACGCGTTGCAAATGCGATTAACGCGCGTTCGTAGCGATGCTATCGTCGATAGATGACAGCATCGCTACAAAAAGTACATCTTTTATAAAAATGTTTGTACTATTTGAAATTAAGGTGTGCAATAAAGTATATAATAAAAATAATAAGTCGCCGTGGGTGAGGGGCCATAGGAGTTGAATTTTGAAAAATCCTTTTATAGTGCTCGCCTACGTCATAAAAGGAAGCCTTGTGCAACACGATGCTAGTCGCAGTAGTTTCGGATGTGCGTTGATATGTCAGTCGTCAGTATCTCCTTTTATTTTGCAAAAGATCATAACATGACATAATTAGTCTAGTACAAATCAATCTTAGTACTGTCTGCGTAATCCAAATCTTATCAAATTTACGTGACAAAAAAATCTACTTTTCTTTGTGTCATTGTTCTCTGCGCTATGATTCATTGTCATTCAAACTGATTGTTTGATTGTTTTTTTTTTTGTAGTTTCATTCCATTCATTCGTAAGATATATTATGTATTATAGGTATCTCACCGTCATTCTTATAGTTAATGCCACTCTTTTTGTTGGTGCAAAATTATCAAGTAAATGCTCTCGCTTTGGGCGGAGAGGGAGTGTCAGACTTTTACTGACTAAAACCTACGTATGTTCCTTCAATTGCCCTTTGCGTTCCCCCTCTTCCACGGTAACTCTTTCGAACAATTCTTCAGCCTGATTAACTATTTGGTAGCTGTATGTTACAACATATAAAAAATATATGTTAAATTAACAGACTACTTCAAAACAATACACTGCGCTCCAAAAGGCAAATCGTTGATGTGGCTCATAAGGCTGCCCAGCTTAAAAGGGACTGGGCAGGATATATCTGCCGCATGTCTAGCGAGCTGTGGGCCCGTAAAACACAGGATTGGTACACAGCGACGCTGGGCTGCCGCAGGCCACGAAGGATATTGCGGGACGAGTTGGACCTCCTTAAGAATTGGAAGAAGCGAGGAAGCGTAGTCGTTGGAAAGAATGGAAGGAGGCCTTAACACAGCAGTGGGATAATTGCACAATCAAGTCAACTTCAATATTACCTATACAATTATAAAATCTGTACCTACCATTGTTTTTCATTCTACCATTGTGCTGTATAACTGCAACTGTTTTAGGGTTCCATACCTCAAAAGGAAAAACGGCACCCTTATAGGATCACTTTGTTGTCTGTCTGTCTGATTGTCTGTCTGTCAAGACCCTTTATCTCAGCTACGCCTGAAGGTATCGAGTTGAAATAAAAACCATATACTCAAATCTGCGGTCCCTTGAAGCTGTGAAAAAATCAAACTTCTAAGTTAACGGAAAAAAAGATACGCCATACGGCAGTTTATATCGCAAAAAAAGTATATTTGAATACTCTCAAGGGAATTAAAATTCATAGGTACTTCCCGCTGACCTAGAATTCTGAAATTTGGCATCAAGCCAGATCTCATAGCACAAGTATAGAAAAAAAATCTAAAACATCTGTAAAGTAATTACGTTATAATTTTTTTTTGCGGTTTGGGAAAATTTTCGTACCTCAATTCGGGTATTAGCTGTTTTCATAGGTAAGTTTATACGGAAATCTCAGCGCGCGGGTCCGACTCGCACTTGCCCGGTATTTTTTATACAAGTTCTATTGTTTTCTAAATGTTAGGTATTTTCCTCAAAACGTCACGTTTATCTGAATGTAATTGAAAACAGGCTAGCGAATGGGTCGCGCCAACTCACGTGCAAGCTTATCTGCTGTAGTAATGTTAGAATGTGTTATATTGTTTATATTACCTATTATTTAATTATTTGTTATGCGTTGGCCAGTGTCTGGTTATAGAATAATGACACAGTGATCTGTAGTGTCTAATATTATGTGATATGGATGATTTAATTTTTCCCGTTTTTTGTTTGGTACTGATAAAACTTTACCAATTTTTGTTTCGGTTGTCATCATCATTTTACTGCCCTTGTCCTGTGCTATTTAGGGTCAGCGTTACACGTTTTTCTCTTCCACGCTGTCCTGTCACTTTATTCCTAAAATAAGGCCAACGCTGCGTAGTGCTCGATTTCGGAGACGCGGTTCGTTGCGCGGGCGTCGGGCGGTCCGTTGTAGATTGCCATTATGTTTGTGTTTGCGCGAGTGATGACGCGGCTCGCTGCTGCAATGTACAACGAAACGCCCAACGCGCCGCGCAACGCGCCGCGTCTCCGTAAACACGGCCCATACAAAATAGTAACATCACGGCAGCCGCGCGGGCACCCGTCGCTCACAAGACCGCTAGTGTACCTAGTATAAAACATATATTATTATAGTTGTAATAATATCAACAAAATGAATTGGCATTCACCGGGGGCTCTTATCGATGGTATCAGTAACAAAGCTATGCCTTTGTTGACCGTGACAAGCTGTCTGACATTGACAATACAGGTTGATGACCTTATCTAGCATTGTAGGCGATTTCGGGAATTTTAGCAAGACGGGAGAAGCGATTTAACAGAAAAAATATGTTATATTGTTTATGGCAGCGATATTAGAAAATTGCGCTAAAAGATAAAAATTGTCCTATAAGTATGTATACTATTCCAAGACATAGTATACCCATATTTCATCGAAATCAATTTAGACGTATGAGCGTGAAGGAGTAACTAACATATAGTACGCGGCAAATAAATTGAACCATTTGCCATGGTAAGGCACAGCCCCCACTTCGATTGAGACCCGAAAATCGATTATAATCCTCGTCACACAAGTTGAACCCCGGGGCCCTGGAACGAAGGTAAAGAAATAACAGGAGTGGGTTTTAGTCAGTTAAAGTTTGACACGCCATCGCGCGGGTGGGAGATGTCATCCGATTTTCGGGTCTCAATTGAAGTATGGGGCTGCGTTACGCGCAGCCTCGTACTACCTTAGCAAACTGGTTCAACTTATTTGCCGGCCGCGTACTATATCACATGTTTAATAGAAAACAGAACTAACTCATATAAGAGGGTATTTCAAAATTGAACCTTATTTTTAAGATTCAAAAACCTTCTTTTTTGAGTTAGGCCTCTTTTCTATTAAGCATACGATATGTACATAGATATTAATATTTCTTAGTATATTTCACTAAATCTCATATTTGAGAATCATCAACTCGAGTTCAGTAAAATTTTAAAATGCTTTATTTCTGGCAATTTGATTAAAACCTTTTACAATGCTATAGTACAATTTGTATTTATACTGCATAATAATTAAAGTTCACGCTATAAGACTATAATTAATTAATAACACCGTGGCCTCTAGGGTGTTTTATCTATTTCCTATTATAATATAATGTAAATATGTGCGTGTTTTCTGCCACTAAAACAAATCAGATTTTATATTATTAACATGTTAAATTAGTATAGGTTTATAGGTAACAACATAGGTTAGTGTGGCCTTGTGGGGGCGATCGTCGGCGGCGATCTCTCGCACCGGGCCTTGGTTCAGGCCATGCTCCAGAGCGAGGAGGAGTGGCAGGCGGTCGCCTCCTTCTGCGAAGCAGCAATGCTAGCAAAAGAGCAGGCCGACCGCATCAGGCAACGGTGCACACGCCGCCGCCGCCGCCGGGATTCCGATCCCGATTTCCGGCCACCGTAGGCGCGGGCTCGCGGACCGCGGGCAATGGGTAGCTCGCTGTCCGTCCGTCAGGTAACAGACCGGTCCGAGCCCAAGTCGTTTACGGCGCGCACTGTTCCCGCCCGCCTCAAGGAGTTGGCAGCAAACTGTAGGGGCCTAGCAGGGCCGAAGCCTACTGGGGCCAAAGGTTATATGAAAATGAAACCCCGGCCCTAGGACGAAGGCAATGAAAGGAGTAGGGTAGGTTTTTAGTTAAAAAGAGTCTGGCACTATCTCCCGCCCCACCCACGGGCGGGATTTGTCATTTGATGATTTTACCTACCATAAAAAAAACAGGTTAGTAGTAATATATCAAATGTTCAGATGGATTGCGGTGCATATTTATTTCAATACATAGAGCTATGCAAATGCAAGTGTTCTGCATTTTAATCAATGCTAACAGCATTGTTAGTATCCATTGAGTAATTTTCCTCACACAAAATTGACGTCGTTCAAATGTTCATAGAATTACGTCGTAAGCAAATAGCGCAACAGACGGGATCTAAATAATACCTACTAGGTAAGCGCTAAATGTAATGTACCTATAAAAATATCGTGAATTCGTGACACAGTGTTTGTTATCGAAATTTTCCGAAACGATCTGCCGATTTTTATGACTTCTTTTTTCGTGTATTTTTTTAAACGGTTACATGTAATATTTTAGCATTTAAAGGTATTACAATTACTATTATAAATGTTATTTAAAATATTTTTGACTTGTATTGTTTTTTTTTTCTATTTAATTTAAATATTTTATTTGTTATTTTTCTATTGTTATTTAAGCAAATTGTATTTTTTTTTAAATATATAAATATTGTAAACCGCGCCCACTTCGCTGAGCGTCAATTCTTTTTGGTGTCAAAAATTATAATTATTAACCACAATCAAATATAGCCTGTCAGGGGGCTTACTCTCGAGTTTAATTCCAATCGGTCGCATTGGAATTGTGACTTTAGGTACTCTTGAATTTGATGGTAGCGCTAAATTGGTTTAAAATGGTGTGACCACAGGCCAAGACCTATCCTCATTTTAATTAGTTTCCTAAAAAGGTCAAGCAATTTGGCCCTAAAATCGAATTCAAGAGTACCTAAAGTCACAATTTCAATGCGATCGATTGGAATTAAACTCGAGAGTAAGCCCCCAGGAATAATGTAGCTTTATACGAATGAAATAATTCTCAACATCGGTTAATAGTTCCAGAGATTACTTCATACAATATTTTAGGAAGTAATCTAAAAAGCAAAAAGAGATCCAGCAAGCGAGGCTGAGTTCACAGACAAGCCAGAACAGAGCTCTCGGGCGCAAACGTACAAGGAGACCCAACCCCCGGCTAAACTGGGAAGAGGGTTGGACAAGGAAGAAGATTGATTACAATTTTATATGTTTTTAAAAGCTGCTGTCACAGGAAGAGTTAAGATGTCTTGTGATGACGTCATAATGATCGGAGACAGAAGTAAAACTCTAGCAGTTAAATAATATGTATTTGCTTATTTAGTGGCACATAGATAGTTATGAACAATAGTTAACAGTAGCTTCAACAAATAAATCTAGTCCGTGTGTCGCGACAGTTGGCAAGCAAGTGAGCGAGAGACGCTAAGGCATCGTCGCGTCGTGTTGCCACGCTAACTTAACGTTCTTGATTTAAATAATATACTTGCAACACTAAATCTAAGGTATGATCACATATATGTAATACGTGACCACACATACAAATTTGATTAGCAAAGTTGCTTCCTTTGTAAGCAAAAGCGAAGCGGAGAGAAAAAGCTAGTGCTAGTCGAACAACATCGAATTTTAGATCTTAGAAAACCTAAACAAACATTTTTTTTTGCCATATCGTTAAATACTTGTTTCTCTTTGTCCAACAGTGGTTTACTGTGACTACAATGGATCTGGACGCGCACTGCAATGGATAGAAGACTACGTAGCAAGTGATGTTCTGCCCACACATGCTACCAGATGTACCAGCCTAACTTATACGTCTGGACAGAGTGAGCTTTACAGGTACTTAAACTATATTTTTTTATTTTTAAGTATTTGGTTCATTGACGACTGATAATGGTGAAACTATAAAATCTGAAGCATGGGGCACCATGCTGGTATCTAATAGGTTGTTTATGACTAAAAATGTATTGAAAAGGAGTGGTAGCGATTTTTACATATAGATATAGGTACATAGATTGCATGAGAAATCATATTATTCTGTGATTTACATAAAATTTGCCTATTGCGGTCTTCTCGTTCCATTATAATTTAGGTCTCTTCAAGGCTAGAATGAATAGGCTCTTAATAAACTAATGCGTTTCGCCATCCACTATTGCATCACTGCTTACCATCAGGTGGACAAATTAAAAAAAATAGTCAAATATTCTCATGTCATGAATAGTCTCTCACACTACGATTATCAGTCGCGAAGCAAACGCGGTACTGTCCCGTTTCTGTCGCGATGCAAACGCGATTCAGTAACGGAACAAAAATGCCACAGTTGTAAGATGAACTCCGTTAAGTCGACATTAGTCACATTGTCTTTTTTGTTGTTTTTATTACTTGGTGTGCATTATGCTGTAGTGCGTTAGCATCGCTTCTATAGCGCGTTTCAAATGCGACTAACGCGCGTTAGTAGCGATGCTATCGTGCGTTTACAAAACATCGCTACAAAAAGTTGCCGTGGGCGACGTTCCTAAGACTGTAAATGTTTATGTAAATACATAGGATATGAACGTTCGTGAATCAACCGCCAATATTGACGATAGTCATGTCTCCGCTTCACCGGAGACAAAACAGGTGACAGTCTCATTGTCTATTGTCTAGTCGAGCACAATAACCAGTATGCAGGTGGAACCGGTGCACGGGGAACGATACACGGCCATTTGTTTATGAAATATGCGGAGAACGTGCCTGTGCTTCAAAATTTCCACAAACGATGGTTATTTAAATTTACTCGCGTTCGTGGCAATACCAACACTATACTGGGTATTTTTGCTAATGCTGCAAATATGGCTGCGGCTTTATATCGTAATTTAATTTCTTTACCTTACTTTTAAGCACATTGTTAATAATGAAATATATATTCAAGACTGAAATAAATTTTAATTATTTTGAAAAGAAATGAAATTGGAAACTTTTATCGACATAAACATAACAGTATTAATCACAAAGTAAAAGAGAAGAATAGTTAGGAGTTGAGCGTGCCCATCTCAGATTGGTAGACGTAATTAATATGACAGTAAAATAATTAAAACATTACCTAGGTAAAAATGTATTTGTAAGGCCCAAAGATATAATGGAAAGGTTAAATGAATTGTTTAACTTACAAACTTAATAAATAAAACCGCAATAACAGACAATGACTTAACCTGTATAATAGAATCAAAGTCTAAAATTCCTCTTTCTTCCTACAGATCAGAATCTAAATCAATAATCAGGAGCCTGGTGGGCGCCTGCCCTGAAGATGTGGCGTTGGTGGGGGCGACCCTGGTCCGGTTCCTCAGGGCATTGCGACCTGACAAGGTGGTGCTGTTCGTTTCCTCCCGTGAAACGGAGACGCAAATCGCGCCATGGAGAGAGTATGATACTACGGTAAGGACAAACAAATATCGTAAGCATAGTGAAATTATAAACCGAAAAAAAAAAGATTTTATTTGTCCATGACCCGGTACAGATACGTCTGGTAAAAATGACTATGACCATAAAAACGAGTATTAGGCCAGACAAAGAGAAAGATTTTAAAGTAACAACATTACGATAAAGTTCTGTATATCTCTTTTATCTGTAGATAGATACATATTGGTGGCAATCATGATGGGATCAGAAAATGTAAGATGTTTTATGAATAAGGTTGTAAACTTGGGAATGTATGAAATAAGGTATAGCTAATAAGCTTTTTTTTCTCATGTTTAAATACTATCTCAGCTAATGGTAAGTGATGATGTTGTCGATGAAGGAACATGTTTGCCTAGGAGTAACCTATTCACTCTTGGCTTAAGGAATCTTAGGTTGTAGCTGTCCGGAAACACAAACTCCAGTAAAGAATTCCACTCCTTAGCTTACGAAGATAGTTAAATTGATCGGGACAATCAGTACTTCTTCGACTGTATTTTTAGATGAAGCATATTTAGTTATGTTCGCTGTACTGTCTTGTTCGATGTGATGGATGTCTGCTGATGAAGATCTATGTAGCTTTTCGGTTAAAACAGCAACAATTTATTTTACACTCTGCCAAGTCTAGCCAATTTGCCAGTGCCAATGAAAAATTAACATCTACGGATTGACATCCATATTTTCAACAACATAACATGGTCCTAAATTATACAAGCCAAAAATTAACTTAAAGACCAGGCACACTACAACAATAAATTCTGAAACAAAAGAAAGTTTAATTGGACCATGTTAAAACAATAGACCTCAGTTTTGTCAAAGTTAGTACTCGGAGGACAATAAACGAATTGATGGCCTGGCTGGCTTGAACGTTATTTGCAAAGTTTTTTGAAAATTTATTAAAATGCTTCATTGTTTTGCTTTGTCCATAAAAATGTCACTACGAACTTTATGAATGACCTTAATTGGTCTCTCAGGTTGACAAGCAGTAGATTGATGGACAGCAGTAAACTAGTAAATGGTACACTTAAGGGTAAAGTTACCTCCTAAAACAGTGTTACAAAAGAAAATAATGATCATTTAGAAGCCTATAGAGCCTATTTTAGAGCGAATAACCGTCTATTGGAGCTAATAGAAGCATTTTATGAGATAGCTCAGATAAGGTAGGAAAGTAGCAATTTTCTATCAATAACTTTGACAAAAATAAATATTATATAAAAACCACAGGAAAATACTTTTGCAATTTCAAGAAGTTAAAACCGTTTTGAACTGCACACTCCATGGTCAAATTACGATAATATATGCAGTTGCCATATGCATTCATTCGCATGTCAGTTATCACGTAGTACTTGGCGCTAATTCAATGTGCTACCGACGGATTGCCGTACGTAAGCTGTTACATGCTCAGATTTAATTATGAACTGAGTGGGAGCGTTAAAAGATGGTCTTTTTTTAATTTAAATAGCTGAAGTATAAAAATTTTTGACTCGTTATTGTACTTTTGACCGGCTGATATAATCACGCTTGGAAGAGGCATATGTCCAATAGTGGACGTTTTTCGGTTTAATGCTTATGATTTCTTATACTTTTTGTCTTTTTCTACGTTACTTTCATCAACATCTTTCTTTCTTTGTTCCATGCTACTCGGGGTTGACGCTACACATTTTCTTTTTCCATTCTCTGCTATTTGTAGTATCATTTACTCTTTCTTTTATCATATCAAACCCTCATACTCATTTATCTTTTCTTTTTAACCTACCATTCTATCTCCCTAGACATTTACAGTCAAAAAGTCAAATGTGTTTCATCTTTCTATTCTCCCATTACCTACGTTATCATTACTTTGTTCTTCATTAAAAACATTATGTGATCTGTCAATATCAATATTGTATCAATCAAAGCAACAACGTGCGAACTATGACGTGTAAGCACCAGTTTCCACTTGTGGGCAATTGAAAATATATTGGGACTGGGCTAGGCACGTTTGCTGCGAGTGTAAGTGTCAAATGAATCGTGGAGTTGAAATAAGTACCACTGAATCGACCCTGAGAAAGTATATCGGGTTCGAGACAGGCCTAAGCAATGATGGAAGGACTACTCGGGACTGAATTATGATACAGAGCAAAATAAAGAGTATTTTATCGTACTTGTTGTCTATAGAAAGAATTGATTCATGTAACCAAAAGAAGAGAAGAGTCTTGGAAAGCAAAAATTAACAATAAAAAGAGACGTTTGTCTCGTGATAGTCCTGAGTTGCTGGGTGTTGGTACATAAAGTTGCGAATTAAGTAATTAACGATTATTTCCTTTTGAAGTGTAGAAGACAGAATAAAGACGGCCGTATCCTTCGGGACTGATATTTAAACTGCAACATGATCCTTTCCTACAACATTTTGAATAACATAAGATAAATATTTCAACTCATAAATCATAATTTATTCCACACCTAATTCCGCAACAAAATCACAAATCGTCCAACATTTCCGCTCATATACATTACGACGTGACATACGGCTAGTAAAGTCAACCTGAGTGCATAATAACCAATAGGAGCTAGTAACTGCTAGGTAGCTGCTACACATCGGCTGCAACTAAACGCATTAAGGCCAGTAAGGCCGAATACCGATAACGTGCCCTTGAGTTACGTAACGGATGCGTGCCGTTTTGTAGTTTTTGCATACAATGAAAATATACGAGTGGCAAATATGGGCGCCGCCGAGACGGTGTAAATAATGCTTGGAACGGTTACTGTAATGGACGTTTTATTTGTTTGTATGTTGCGTAGTTTGTTGGTTTCTTATGCAACTATTGCATTTGAATGTCACGAGTTTTATTGAGAATATTTGGCAGAGGTGGTTTGTATTGTTCAGGAATCTATAAATCACGTAGCATTCATTATTATTGAGTAATTTTGCAGCGTAGGTTAACTAATTGGATCACGATCTCTGTAGATATCAATATTGTGGCAATGTAGTAGACAAGAATTGATTAAAGAGTTTCATTATTGCATAAATAATTAATTAAAAATACATTGTTACGAAAAAGAAGAGAACAGAAGAACTATACCTTTCGTTCTTGGATTTCTCAACCGTAGTAAATAGTCATGTATTATCTGCAAAAACAGAGAATCTTAAGTCATCATTATCCTTAGAGATAATCCGATACTTAACAACAGCTAAAATGAACTTGCACAGCGCGATCACCCGTATATTTTCCTATGCAAAACGCATAAACATAGTCGATGGTGTGCGCTTACGATCGGTAAATTCCTTTATTTTATCAACAAAAGTATGATTTACGTCGTTTTCACACGTGACCTACGTATGCGACGATTGTTTCTGCCCTTGTACTATATCTCCAGCCTGGGAGGCCAAGAAAGCCAAGCAGGTGGTTGCAAGGTCTAGCTTGGGGCTTAAGGTCAACCTGTGGTCGATGAAGTTAGACAACTAGTTTGTACATTTCTACAATGTTAAATGGTGTATGTTTATTCAGGATATGATTATTCTCTTTGTGATGTGTTTTATTATTTTCTTTATTCATTAATACACACATATAAATTATATTTTTAAACATTTTGGTTGCGCGAATTTGCTTGATGTTTTAATGGACTGTAGGTTTGAAAAGCGATCTTAGGTTTGTTAACAATATGCAGATACTGCGCCTGGCATGGAATAAATGTATTGGGAAGGAGCACTGACCTTTAGACTTCGTTGGTTGCACGTGGCACTTCGAAGATTGCACGTGGCACCGGCCGATCCTCGTCTTCGCACATTTAAATCACTGCCAGGTCCTGTATTGCACTAACACAGCACTATTGTGGAGTCTCTGAATGATTGGATCACGAAAATAGTCAATTTTCTTGTAATTTCGAGCGGGCGCGGTTAGCGGTGCGGTCACAGTCACTCGATGCACAAAACGTCAATGTCAAATCCTTTCTTGAGGTCGTGCGGGGAAATAAACGGAAGGGATAGGATTGCTAGGCCAAAAAAATAAATTACAAAAAACAAAATCGCGGAACATAGCAAATTGGCGCAACCATTCCCCCCGGGTTTGAAGGGTTACCTTCAAAGAAAAGAAAAAAAACAAAAGCGAAACTAAACCCTATTACTAATCTAAACTATCAATACTAGGTAGCGAAACAACTTATAACTAACTATGCCACTACTACTGATTAGGCAGAGGGCAGAGGCGAATAACCGGACGCAGGTACGATCCAGTTGCGGTTTTAACTTTTACGACTCGCGTTATTCCGTTCGAACCCGGAAAAACTTCTTCCACTACACCAAGAGGCCAGTGCAGAGGAGGCGCACTCTCAGTCTTCAGTATCACCACAGTACCGACTGTGACTGGATCTGAAGGAGTGTTCCACTTTTGACGCGACTGCAGCGTATGCAGATAATCTGTCCTCCATCGCTTCCAAAAGGACTGAACTAAGCTATCTAGCAGAGCGTGACGCGGGTGGAGCTGCAGTTTGTCAGTCTCGACATCTAAAGCGGGCAAATATTTAAGAGGAGTCGTCGTCAAGAAGTGAGCCGGCGTCAACGCTAGTGGCTCCGATGGATCACTAGACAAAGTCCGACACAACGGACGCGTATTCATCAACGCCTCTACCTGAGCGAGTACAGTGCTCAACTCCTCGTACGAGAGAATCTGTTCGCCTATGACCCGAAACAGGTGCGACTTAAGGCTTTTAATATTCGCCTCCCAATTGCCACCAAAATGACTAGCTGCTGGCGTATTAAAACACCAATCAATGCGATTCTCAGCTAAGACATGGGCGAATTCACTTTGGTAGTACTTGGAGCGTAAGAATGTATGTAATTCCGAAATATTGCGTCGCGCTCCAACATAATTTGTGCCGTTGTCAGAGTATAAGCGCTTAACGGGACCACGGCGAGATAAAAATCGTTTAAATGCAGACATAAAACCCTGCGTACTCAAATCACTGGTTAACTCTATGTGAACCGCACGAGTTGTCATACAAACGAATAGGCAAATGTATGCCTTTGTGGAACGTATACCACGACCACGGGCAATAGTGACTTTAAACGGTCCAGCATAGTCCGTCCCAGTATGTATGAAAGGTTTCACCGTCTGTACAACACGACAAGAACGATGGTCGGCCATTTCCGGCGCGTTGAAACGCGGGCGGAGCTTAAAGCAGGGCACACATCTGTGCACTCTAGCGCGTATCAAATTGCGAGCGGAAAGTATCCAGTACTTCTGTCGAAGAATGGACATTAATAAATCGGGACCAGCGTGACAATTCACCTTATGGTGATAGTCCACCAACAAATCCAAAACGTGATCCCTGCGTGGTAGAACTACTGGATGCATTTGTTCAAACTCTAACTTAGCATTTCGCAGACGGCCACCGACACGAATGAGTCCGTCTTGCAAAAATGGTTTCAAATGTTGAAGTGCGGGACTACAAGGTTTATGTGATTCTAAACTACGAAATTCTATTGAAAAATAAAATTTCTGCAACTCTCGAAGTACAACTGATTCAGCTCTATCCAAATCAGCTGCGATTATAGAACCACGCGATGGTAATAATCTCAAAAATCTTAGGACGTAAACTACACAGCGTAATAGTCTCGACCAAGACGAGACTCGATTAGACAACAACAAAACAACTGACTCTTCACGCGGAACTGATACTACAAGCGTATGTTTCTTCTCCTCGGGTGGCTCTGAAACAGTAGCGGGGTTAAACGGAGCACTTGGCCACTCGTTAGGAGTGGTATGAAGCCAGGGAGGGCCACAAAACCAAAGCGGATGACTTAAAAATTTGCGCAGGAAGCAAACCACGTGAGAGACAATCAGCTGGGTTTTCTGTTCCAGCGACATGGAATATATTTTCCGGTGACAGTTCAGCTTGAATCTTAGCCACCCTATTTGCGACAAACGTGCCCCATCGATGGGGTGACGATTGAATTCGACGATTGAATTCGTAAACCTTCAAAGGTTCCTGCGGAGAAAATCTATACAAGAAGCGTTTTTCGGCGGAGGCACGGGAGCCACCGAGCGAAAAAATATCACCCTTGAAAGGGAGCGCGACAACATAACGACCATCTTTATCACGAGTAGTCGTGCGGGTATAAATCTCCTCAGTGACCTGATCCTCAGGGCTGAGAATAGGCGGGACATTGACCTCTTCAATCTCCCAGAACTTGCGGATGGTAGACTCAAGCGGCGGCTCGACGGTGCAACAGTGCGACACAGTCGAGTAACTAACTAAACAAGCGGGTGCGGAACCAACTATAACAAACCCGAGAACTGTTTCCAGTGCGTGCGGAGCGGGGTACATCGGAAGACCTTGAATTTTACGTGATAACTGGAGATGCGGGAGAATCGAAGCACCGATCAATAGATCGATATCTCCAGGGAAAGCGTAATTTCCGTCGGCTAACTGCAAGTTCTTAAACTCCGTCAGCATGGACGTGTCAACCGGTACCGTGGGCAACCGTTCCGTAATCTTATCTGCGACTAGCGAATCCATTTCAAACGAAATATTACGATTAAAACGTGAACTAAATATTATTTTAATGGAACCGTGAATGGTTGCCTTTAAACCTCCAAAACCTTTCACTTCTGAGCGGGATGACCAATTATTAAAACTAAAACCAAGGCGTTGACAACAATCCCGAGTAATAAAATTACTCTGGGAAGCGCCATCTAGTAGCGCCCGAACGGTGCGCGGTTTGCCAAAGGCATCTACAATGACAACTTGCGCGGTCGCAAGTAAAACGGTAGTGATTTGAGTACCAGCGGCGGAAAGCGAACACAATGTTACGTCGTTTGCACTTGCAGCAGGCCGCGCGTCACAAGCGTCGCGCGTCTGCGCAGGCTGTGGCTGCGATGGCAGCTTACTACTCTCAAAATGCAAGAAGGTATGATGTCTAGCTAGACATTTACGACAGCTAACACCACTGTTACATGACGTAACCAGATGTTTGTCACTTAGACAATTAAAACACAAATTATTAGTGCGGACAAACTTGTAACGATCCCTAGGCGATAATCTCTGAAATTCCGAACACTTGTACAGCTGTGCATGGCTACCCTTACACAGAGAACAGTCAGGTGTTGAGGCGGTATTAACTAGCGTATGTGCAGTCTTGACTGACTTCGATGACGCGTCTATACGGCGATCGGAACCTGTCCTATTCGTGACTTCATGACGAGCCGACGCGCGCTGCAATACCTTAATATGGTCGCGAATAAAAGATTCTAAATCTTCGAACTTAGGTATTTCTTTGCCGCGCTGAGTCGTTTCAAACAGACGAACAGTTTCAGGATCCAATTTATTTAAACCGATATACAAAAACAAAAAGTCACAGAGGTCATTGACCTTTAGGTTCTTTACTGCACGAACAGATGATGCGAAAATATTTAAAAACTTCTCTAAATTATGATCGTTACAAACGGAAAAACTTTTCAAATCGAATAATTGATCTAAATATGCGGTGGCTACTAATCGCTTATCTTCGTATTTTGTTTTTAAAGTGTTCAAAACTAAATTGTAATTTTCAGCGCTAAACGTAATTCCAGCACAGACAGCCTTTGCCTTACCGGTCAATTTTTCTACGAGATAATGCAATCTCTCGTGATCTGTCAGCGATGTGTTCCTATGTATTATATTTTCGAAACTATCTATAAATAAATTCCAATTTCGAATGTCACCATCAAATTCAGGTATTTGAATTGGCGGCAATCGTGGGCGTTCGCGAGGAGGGTTGGATAAACCACTCGCGGGGGGGGGAGTCTCTAAACTCCTAGCAATACGTTTGATACGACAATACAAGTCATCAAAGGACGACAATGCCTGATAACTCACACAGTAATCAGGATTTAACTCCAACTCTAAAATGTTTATATCCTTAATTGTAGATTTAAAATCCGCGCGCAAACTATCTAAAGTTTCCAACGAACACAAGAAAGCATCTCTAATCATCAGATCCGAGATTTGCAAAGATTTATCACAAATTGATTGAACACGTGAAAACTGTGAGTCCCTTTCGGCGTATAAAAGCTTTAACTGAACCTTTAAATCAGTACTAACCTTGGTTCCCTTAAGAGACATCTTGTTTTGATATATTCACACTATACACTCAAACAAACACTTAACGAATTATTAAGTAAGCGATAATTATCAGATAACAATATGGTAGTATTGTAAACAACAAAGCGAACGGCGAACGAACGGAATAACCTGTCTATATAATCTATGGTTTATCCGTTTCCTACAAATATTCACTCAACAATGAACGGGTATTTTTGAAATGCGTCTACCTACATGCAATTTGTAGGATGGTCGAATGAATTTTGTCAAGAAAAAGAATGCGATCGATTTATATCTACGCTGATATTTACGTAGCTAACTATAATTATGCGGTGCGGTTGACGGCGTAGGTACCGTAATTATCAATGACTCTTTAACTATACGAGCGAAATAACGTATAGTTGCCTAAATGCCTAGATGCGGGTTTTCTACTATTATATCTAGGTAAACAGGCGCGTTGCGTTTATTCCCTATGGAACAAATACTATATTGCGAAATTACAAGAAAATGATTCACGATCCTGCTCGTAGGACCAAAAAGTAATGGTTGCGCGAATTTGCTTGATGTTTTAATGGACTGTAGGTTTGAAAAGCGATCTTAGGTTTGTTAACAATATGCAGATACTGCGCCTGGCATGGAATAAATGTATTGGGAAGGAGCACTGACCTTTAGACTTCGTTGGTTGCACGTGGCACTTCGAAGATTGCACGTGGCACCGGCCGATCCTCGTCTTCGCACATTTAAATCACTGCCAGGTCCTGTATTGCACTAACACAGCACTATTGTGGAGTCTCTGAATGATTGGATCACGAAAATAGTCAATTTTCTTGTAATTTCGAGCGGGCGCGGTTAGCGGTGCGGTCACATTCACTCGATGCACAAAACGTCAATGTCAAATCCTTTCTTGAGGTCGTGCGGGGAAATAAACGGAAGGGATAGGATTGCTAGGCCAAAAAAATAAATTACAAAAAACAAAATCGCGGAACATAGCAAATTGGCGCAACCACATTTCAATACAAAATAAAAAACATTTAAAAATATAAAAAATAGTAGTTAGTAATATTAATAGTAATATAGTTTATTATTATCATTATTATTGATAGCGTCGCGCTTAACCATGTTAATAGGTAATGCGACCGAATATGGGGCTCACTTACCTAGAAGTATCCTATAGTATTCACTCTTGCAGATAGGGAATGGGAAAACCATGATTAAATACATATACGTTGTGTGAATCGTTTTTTTTTGCTGTTTTGGGCATTTGACTTGAAACTATAAAAATGTCCCTTATTAGTGAAAATTTTATTTATTTATTATGACACGCCCTAGCTTCGACCGGATAGTAGATCTTTTAACTTCTCGGCATTTGTCTTCTATAATATGCAAAAAGTGTATATTTAAATTATCCTTATAAATTCTGTCTATTGGACAGCAAAACCGAATTAAAATCCGTTAGTAGGTTTTAAGTTTATCGCGAAAATACAAACAGACAACAACGATGGAATATTTTTGTAATATGTAAAAGATTCATTCGGTTTGAATTATTGCTTTCATTTGATGTTAAGCGAAATTTTAGACATTGTATCAAGTCCGTATTTGAATAGTTACATATTTTGAAGGTACTAAAAAGTCATGTTGTGAATGTTGTTATGTTGCTATCTTCATGAATTTCGCTAACCTATCTATCTTCCCGGATTTGAAGTCCGCACTTAGTACAACGTGAACCAACATATTCTTACTAAACATATCGATATATTTCTTGTGTGACCTTTAAACCATGCGTGGGTGTGGGAATATCAGCCGATACAGTCTATCCCTCTTCATCGCCGGATCAACCTTTACTTTTACAGTTATGACTTTTCATACCTCGATATCATTTTATATTCTAGAGGTGAAATGTTGTACGTTCTAAAGATATACTTGCATTATAATGTCTTTGGTCAATTGTGACTTTTTCAGTAATTTCTTTTTACAAATTATCTGTTTAGCCATTGAGTCATCTTTTTTCATTAGTAGTTGCTTCTTCAATGTTATTAGCATCTTTGTTCCCTTTATGTATTAAATTCTATGCCACTCAAAGTAGCTTTATTTATTTTAGTAGCAACAATATTATCTCCTGATTGTGGTTTTCACGCTAATTACCACCTTAGGTATTTACCCGTCACGTCGAGGAAGTGATGGGACGATTTTTACGTCAAAAACTCCCAATCATGCGCTAAAATACATTAACGATCCCGTTTATTTTTATAGAGCAGATGGTTTTCTTAATAATTGACTTCCTGTATTTATTTTTGAAAAAATATTTTCTATATTATGTTGACGTGGGTCCAATATTCCATCTTCAATGTATTTTAAAATACGCCTGATACTGTTTTTTTTTACCAAATATTTCTATAAAGGAACTTTTTTTTATCTATTTTATAGTGAAATTTTCACATATATAAAAGAAAAATCTGACTGACATATCAACGCACAGCTTAAACTGCTGCGACTAGGGGTATACAAATTTTCACATGATTTTCTTTTATGACTTGGCGGGAGGATTTTACAAAATTCACCTCCTAAGAGCATGAAACGAGGGTCTAAATTTTGTATGGAGAAACCTACTTTTATGCGAGTGGAATTGCTGGTAGAAACTAGTATTTACGTATAATCTTAACCGTCTGGTTGATCATCTGTTTTGCAATAACTGACAGCTTCCTAACATAAACAAATGACTAAATTCATATAATTTCCATATTCAAGTCGTAAAAATTTATCTTTATGTTGTATGGTTATAATTATTTTTATGTTTATATATAATTTTTATGATTATTATCGTCACATTTGTGTCAGTGCTGATCAACTTTACCAGCGGTTTGTTTGCCAACGTGAGAATTTTATTACTGATGATATTGTGGAATTTATTAGCATCATCTTACAATGTATACAAAGCACTGTTTTGATATTTTCTGAGATATTTCTTTACCGTTAATTTTCGTAGTTCACTAGGAATTGGGTACTTACCTGTGATTTATTTTTGAACTATATGTTCCAAATAAGAATAGGACCCTCAATAATCTCGATCTGTCAAATGTTGAGTGAAGAGTACGGTTTGCAGAAAAAAGATATTTGCGTATCATAGAGGTCTTTTTTTGCTTTGTATTGCTAAGCTTTAGTTAAATCTAGGTGAAGTAAAAAGCGTTAGTTTTTAACATAAATTAGCTAGGTAAATATATTATTTTAACTTATAATTGGGGCATTTCACGTGAAGCGGACAACAAAAACAAAATGAGGTCGTTAATTTTGTTTATATTCCGGTTAGTTGTACTTCTAGTAGACATGGATATGTACACACAATTTTTTTTTCGTGTGGTTCTTTATTGCAGAGTTATGAGCTTTTACAAATTGACTAAGAAAAATTCATGACTTCACTCGTGAATTTTTGAATGTGAACAACTATTATCTGTATCAATTAATTTGTAAAATAAAATCTATTGTTTCTTATTAGTTAAAAGGTTGAAGTTTTTAATTTTTTTTGACGAATTCTAAATTTGATTTTTTTTTTGCGTAAAATAAACCGGAAGTGAACATTTCAAATCGATATTTGTGTAACTTCGCCTCATTTTTTTTTAATGTTTAAACCTTGGATTAAAGTTTTAAATGTAAGTATTATTCACCAAAAAAATTAAAACGTGATCTTCAATAATTGTAGACTTAGAGCGTATAGAGTAAATATACATTGGTATGAGCACTTTCTAAGCATTCGGGTTTATGCGCTAACTTGCTAAAATACTACGCTATTTATATTTTATTCCTTCATTCTAACATGAAAAAATATACAAATAAACGATATTCATAACAAGTTGCAAAATATTCATTTTAAGAACTACGACGGCGAAACACACCAGTAACGCCATCTGATAGCTATAAAACGTGTCACTAACTTTAACGACGGATTTAAAAAAATCTTTTTATTTTTGATTATTGAGAAAGTTTTCTTTTGATAGAAATAATAAAATAAGTCGATTACCTAATTTTAATATTTTTTAACTAATTTGGCACATTGTTGCAACTCATCTTATGTTTTCTGCCAAAGTTCATTGTCTAAACATGTACATGTGTCTTTGTCGGTTTTCCTTCGTCATTTTCATGAAATGGATGATTTAAGCTTTGCCAAGGATCTTTCACAGTAGCAAATACTTTTACAATAGGTTTTTTTTTAAACATAATACTAAATAATAATTTTCCGATATTATTTTTCTAACATTACTGATATCGCGGTGTAAAGCAAAATTAAACGAGATTTTTTTTTAAATGAGAAATCATGACTGTGTGGAGGGAAGGGCGTGTCAGATATACACCGTTAATTTCGATCGTTTTAATCCCGTGGAGGGTTTTTTTTTTTTTTTTTTTTTATGGTAGGTAAAATCATCCAATGACAAATCCCGCCCTTGGGCGGAGCGGGAAGTAGTGTCAGACTCTTACTGACTAAAAACCTACCCCGTTCCTTCGTAGCCTATAGTGCCGGGGTCGAGCACTCCTTTCGGAACTAACCCATGACCCCAGTAGGCTTCGACCCTGCCTGCCTGCAGTTAGCAGGCTGGGCCTCTTCGGTGTGCTGACAGCTCCTTGAGGCGCGCGGGAACAGAACGCGCCGTCGACGACTTGGGCTCGGTCCGGTCGGTTACCGGACGATCGGACAGCGTGCTACCCATTGCACGCCGTCCGCAAGCCCGCGCCTACGGTGGCCGGAAATCGGGATCGGAATCCCGGCGGCGGCTGGGGCGAGCGCCCCGTTGCCTCTGCCTGATGCGGTCGGCCTCCTCCTTCGCTAGCATTACTGCTTCGCAGAAGGAGGCGACCGCCTGCCATCCCTCCTCACTACGGACCATGGCCTGAACCAAGGCCCGGCGAGAGAGATCGCTGCCGCCGATCGCCCCCACGAGGACACGGCGATGCTCCGCCCAGGCGGGGCACACCTCTACAGTGTGCTCCACCGTGTCCTCCGGATGTTCCGCACAGTGGCGACACCCGGGCGAATCCTCCGCACGAATCCGGAACAGGTACTTAGCGAACTTTCCGTGTTCGGTAAGCACCTGCGTCGTGCGGAAGTTGAGAACGCCGTGAGGTCTTTCCAGCATCCCGTGGAGGGTCGATTTGGTACATGAAACACTATCGATTTTAAAGATAAAATTAAGAAATATAATACTTTTTTTTTCTAAAACTCGAATTAATTATACGCATGTACGAAATTAATTTCTTTCATGTGCCGAATCGACCCTCCACGGGATTAAAACGACCAAAATTTACCAGTATATACTGATTAAAACTACACCTGTGATTTCAATTGCCCTTGCAATCTGGGACTGCGGGTTTCCTTTCCAGAAGTTCCCCACGAAGGATAAACGTGGCGGAATATGAATTCTGAAAAAGTGTTTTCTATTCTTCATTCATATAAGTATTTTGAAGTTGACAAATTGCTAGGTTTGGGAATAAAACTATTCTCAGCAGATAACAATACATAAACTGATATAAAGTCGACCATGAAAATATTTGCTATTTCTTGAATTTGTAATTGAAATACTTTAGTACCTAGACATTACATTTATTACAGAGAAATCTTATTTCAAAAGATATTTCGAAACGCAAGGAAAGTTCTTTTGTAATTTGTTTGTTAAGCAATAATTTTTTTTCAAAGTAGCCTTGTTTAAATAAGTAGATACTGGCATTTTTTTTTTCATAACTATCATTGCGTACAGATGCCTAAAACAGTATGTTATTCCGCAGGACCTATCAAAATTATTAATCTTCCTTTATAATTTAAATATACACATATTTCTACAGTAACATAATCATAAAACTAACAAAGCAAGTACAGATTTGTTATTCATACAAATGATTCAATAGGATAGATGGAAATTAAGTACGAATCATTTGACGAAAATTGAATTTGGTCACGCGAAGAGGCGGATAGAAAATATTAATTAGTTCTCTCCAAGTCTCCTATTGCTAATGCATAGCGCAAATCTTAACAATAGTCCGGAAACCCGTTACTATCAAGATTACTGTTCCTTAGGTCATTTCCTGTCCATTATTATATATTCTATCTAGCACCCTTCCTACCTCATTTCATTCATAACATACGCTGTTACCAACTACCATCACCAGCATATAAAAAGTAAACAGTCCTTTACAAAGTGTTCCCACTTTTGTCCTTGTGGCAGTAGAGTACCCACTTCACATAGGGCTATAGCAGACACGATACATTTTTCAGCGATGGCTTTGAGGTGGGATCGCATTTTAATGACACGTGAGCTTTTGAAGTTCAATTGGTGGCTCAATTTCCTTTGTTATTTGTATCAATATTGCAACAAGAAGAAACAATCTAATCCTTAATCAGAACCAAATGTCAAGTAACAGAATAGGATTGCACATGCTGAAATGTGACGTCAGCACCGTTAGGATACGTGTGTACAAAAGAGATAGCGAGAAGCTTCGACGTATTAATATTTGAGATACTAATTTCTGCTACATTTAAAAACCAATTATAATATACACTGTTTTTTGAAAACATTAATTTTTAATGTTATTTGTTGTTTAGTATAAAATATCTAACAAAAATAAACACAGAAAAGTACCCAATTTGGCATGGAGAATTATACCGAAGATGCCAAGAGTCTTTCTAGGCAAACTGACATTTAGTCTGCGATAATCACTGTCCAAAAGTCAAAAGGGCAGAATGGGATTGGTATGCGTTACTAAAATATCGGAAATTCCAAATGTATTGCTATTTCTGCAATAACGTAACGTTTATGATGCGATGAAATCACAAATCGCTGATGCTCAAAGTATCGCGTCCGATAGCCCTACTTCAATGGCTGTTGACGTCATGCCACGGTCATGGGGTTTGCGTTGGAGTATATTGGCGTGTTTACGAGTCCTTAACGCACCTTATTTACTGTTAGGCCCAACAATGACATCATGTGCTATGTACTGCCGCATTTTTGGTGGAATTAAATACCAGCGTGTCGGGAATTGTTGGTCTGCGTTGTTTTGATAGTATTTTGTTTCCTGTATCATGTTGGAAGTATGTTTGAATTAGTTGTGTGGGGATAGGTTGGCATTTTTGTTATAAAGTTATTTGGAATGATGACTATCAAAAAGACAAAGAAGCACGCCATCTTCAACTACGTGGGATACTCAAAAAGTTTTGAAAAACCAAAAAACTAACTTCTATGGATAAAATATTTTTATTAAATCTTTTCAAAGAACTCTCTATACAAAGTTTCATGCGTCTGAACCAATTTTCAAAACATTTTTTCCACTCCGCTGCAAATTCCTCTTCCACGGCCTGCTCGGACGCTGCTAGCGCGTCTTCTAGCGATGAAAACTCTATCCCTTTCATCCCCCAAAGTAAGGCGACCGCGCTGGAACTCGCTACACCAGCGGTAGATGTTTGTTTTTAAAGGTCCTTCATCCATAGAAGCAATTTAAAGTCTATCAAATGACACAAATCAGGATTTAGGCTTCGATGAAAAGGTGACATTTAAAATCGTAAAAAATCATCGCAAGAAGATGCAGATCCATTTTTAAATGTGACACGATAATTTGATTTGGCTCTCGAAAAAATGTGGAGGGAAATTCAAAATTCGAACAATGATATTTTTATTTTTAAATAAAATTTTCAAAATAATTACAAGTGGCCAGTGCCTTAAACATAAAACTTTTTTTCGCTAAACTTTCCGAGTGGCGTGGTATATAATTGATAGGTAACAAATGGGTAAAAAATACGGCGATATTACAAAAAATACAAAACACAAAGAAACAAATAAATACCTACTTCGAAAAAAGAATAACGTACCTATAATATAAAGTTTATTTGAACTTACAAATTCCAAGTCAATCCGAAGATATAACACTTCAAAGTAACCAGTTTTATGAAACGGCAATTTCATAAGTAAAGACCTATTATTAGAAAACAAATCGGAGAATAGACAAATAAATGCATGGATTTGGACCTGTTCACGTTATCGACCTAACAGAAATAGTCAAAGACCCAACCAAGAGCTCTTAACGCGATCCATTTTACGACCTAAACTGAACTGTTTAAGGGATGAGGCTGTATATGATTTAAAGCTCCATCCCTATCTCGCTCACACGTTTGAAATTTGAACACGTCATGTTAAGGCCCCAGGAAAGGCTTTATGGTAATTAAGAGAATTAATCATTCTTATACTAATTATTCGTACCTTCATTTCAATGAAAGTTCTACAAAGGGAAGAAGACTAAAGACTTGGTTGAAGATTTAACCGTCTTAAATTATGAAGAAACTTCATTGAAATTCTGAACATGGTTTTCTCTTTAAAGCTTGTTGCGATATTATAATTATTATGTTCGGATTGAAGATTGTATGATGAGTAATTTACTTGACGATCACAAAAGAGAATGCCCATACCCCGTACCATATTGTGTCACAAGTATATTAATACCAATAATGTTTTATTTATTTATTTTTAACTGCTTTTTAACCACATTAAAAATATCATCTAAACTATATTAGATGATTAACAATTCCTACTTCTTAAAAAAATAAGTCATTTTCGAAATCCTTACGATTCGATTACAGTAGTCAGTTATTTTCGTATTGTGAACAAAGAGCTACTACATATACTATATGTAACTACCTATCAGTAATAATACAATATAATATTCTGTAATTCGGGTTAAAAAAGTTAAAGGTATGCCCCTTTAAGTGTAGTATACAAATATAATAATCACGACGAAAAAAATTGCTATGAAATATAAGGCGTTTTATAACTCTTTGTATTTTTCAAATTTATGGTTAAATATTAACCAAAAAATTGTTAGTTAGGTAGTGGAAAGTTAAATAATAACTATACCCTTGAGAGTAAATTTGGTTTGACACAAGTTGGTACGGATCCACATACAAACTTGGGCAATCTCTTTTATTAACCTCATCCAGGAAAATTGTTAACCTCTCTCTTTTTAAGTCGGTGCCAATAAATATCCATTTTGTTGATGGATTCTGGAAGTATTTAACTTTACAATTAATAACAATTACGCTGATGGATGGATTTTAACTTGCATAATTATACTTGTTCTTGATTGGATTCCTGTCTATATCGATTTGTGATGGAGATGATAAAAAAATGTTTCCATTTTTTTAATTCTCATTTTGGTTCAATACTTTTGTTTGTTTTCGTAAATTCTGAGTATCAAGATTGTTTTCTTGTTAACTTTAGTCGTTTCAAGTTTAATGCTCTGTTTTGTTTTAACTTACGGTTATGGCTTAAGTAATGTGTTTTTGTTTAAGATATTTAAACAACGCACTTGCCATTATCTTAATTTTTTTGTGTATTGTTTTAAGAATATACCTGGAGCTCTCTTCTAAAAATCATCATAAATACGGTGTGAGAAAAGGATAGTACTATACGGCACGTATAGATCCGTCGTTCTTATCGACTGAAACTACCTACTTGATACTACCTCATGGTTTCGTGACGTACAGAAGGAAATTGATGGTAATTAGTGTTTGAGAGTTGCGATTGGTCGAGGAAGTTGACCATCTTACGCAAATTTTTCTATCGATAGAAAGAACTATGGCCATTGGTAAACTGCGTTCTTCATCTTTCTTCCACATCCATGTCGACGAGTAATGTGCTAAAAAGACTGTCAGCATTGCCACGATGTATGCTTCGTCTATGGGTGAGGTAAAAGCCAGCCCTTGGGTCACGCGAAGTGTCAAATTAGCGTTTGGATAAACCTTTTAATGTAGTTCGAGCACTTACGCCCCACAGCCCAGGAGTTCATTAATATCAACTCCAAACGTCTCTAAAACGTAATTGCCAACAACATTGTTATATTTCCGCCGTGACTAGTTCAGCACGGTGAGCCAGGAAGTCCTAACAACAAGGTAAAACTAGTCAATAAATGGTATGAACTATTGTAGTTGTATTGTACTTCATACCATTTACACAATAAGTCAACAAATTGGGTGCGTCGGACGTTTTAATGAAACCTGACTGATATAAGCTCCATTAGTGCATCCCCACTTAATTACTACAAATAGTTCGTCTACATAGTCTATGGCCTGTCACTTTGCTGACTAAGTTCCTTTTTAATCTATGGCATCAATTTGTATTAGTTACGTCCATAATCTTATAAGTGCTGTAATGGACTACTTAAATACAAAAGTGGTTCAAGCTGGTCGGTCTATCGTCATTTGCCGTCTCAGTGAGGTTAATTTGCAACATGCGATATTACAACTGTTGTACATTTGTAAATTTCTCAACTTGTAATTTCCCAATTTATCAGTATTCTTCAGTATTCTTAGGTTTTTTTTGAGTTTACTTTTCTCCCACTCGTACCATTTTTATTATAGTTTGAGACTTTAAACGATTGACTAAATTTTTTGGTTCAGTGTATCTTCTTCTTTGTCCATCCCTACTCTCATTATCTGGGGTCGGGGCTCCTCACAATTCTGTCCTGAGTGGACGATTTTGGCTATTGGGCTTTCTTGAGGTCTCACTAAGTGTTACACCACAAGGTTAACGGCAGGCAGCCTCTACCTTTATTTTGCTCGGATAAGTTTAAGGCTGTTTTTATCATAGTCATGGTATTCGTCATTTGTCTCATTCAATGACCATATCATCTAAATCGTAGCTCTTTGGTTGAGTGTATGAATGTCCAAACCAAAAGTTGACTTATTCAGGACTTATACATGCTTGTTGTACGAAAATGCAAGTATTTGAGAAATACAACTACCCCTTATTTTTTGTTTCCCAGAACCTGGCATAACGAGCAAGGAAAATGCGAAACCTTTTTTGAATTGTTGTTGTTTCAATCGCTGTGAGGTCATCTGAAGGACGAATATTGTGAGTGGGTATTTTATCCACGGAACCTCTCCAACGGATTTTATTTTTTATTCTTTTGCTTAATTGTAATTGTAATTGCACTTCTGTGAAACTTAACAAGCGTTTGGGAATTTTGTTAGCTGGAACTGACCTAAATATATGACCTATACATATGGTTGACCGCATTTTTTCATTTAGAAGTAGAACCAAGTGATTATGAAGTATAATGCAAGAATTTCAATGTAAATACGAGGTTGAAGGTGACTGCAGTAAACTTATTAGATACAGTTTAATAGAATTAGATGGATCGATAACAACTAGAATATACACCGTTAAGTTTTGGTCGTTTTAATCCCGCGGAGGGTCGATTCGGTACATGAAATACTATCGATTTGTAGAGAGAAAATTAAAAAATTTTTTTTTTTTTTTAACTCGAATTGTTTATGAATATACGAAATTAATTTCTTTAAGTAAACTTCAGCTGAGCGAGGCCAATGAATTGTAGGTAGTTAGTACACAACGACCGACAACTACCTACAAAGTCACTGATTCGTTTACTTAAAGAAATTAATTTAAAAAATGCGTATATTAATTCGAGTTTTTTTTAAAAAGTACTTTATTTATTATTTTTTTCTTTACAAATCGATAGTATTTCATGTACCGAATCGACCCTCCGCGGGATTAAAACGACTAAAATTTAACAGTGTATACTGATTTTCCGCCTCAGTTAATTAAGGATCCAATTTCGTATATTTCAAACAATGTAAAGGGTCTGCTTACGAGAATAGCAAAGCCCGATCAATCCTAATTTAGGAACATTGGTTAAAATGTAATGTATTAGTTGCGAAGCCATTCCTCCTACATTCTTCGACAGATTCAGATGTCAAATTAAAGAGCACTTCCTTTCACAACTGACATAATATTTGTATTTATTTCTTTGTATTACGTAGAATGCGTAAGTATGCACGTATATGTTTATATATTAGATTTATTTTATGTAGGTTTATATTGTACACTTGATTTTACCCTTGATTGTTTTCTGTCTCTGTCACTCAAAGGTTTGCTGGGAGAAAAATCATTGTTGAGTTAAGCTCGCCTTTGTACATAAATTGTCAAACTACTGTGTACTGTATTAAATGTCTTGTGTACAATAAAGAATAGATTTTCACGACGTCACATTATTACTTACAAAATAACAACTTCGTTTTGATTCAACTTTAAATCAATCAATAAACTATTCTAATAAATTCTCTGTTTAGAATAGATTACTCGTATATTTAAGACAACAAGACATCTTTATGTGTCTTGTTCAATAAATTGTTTATTTTGCCAATAATTTTCAAACTTACTAAATATTATTATCTTGCTAGAAAGCCAGCACTGTTGTCTTCATTACCATATCTCTGTTTCAATTAAATCACTGTGTGGATGATTGGTTTATAGTTACACCTATCTGGGGTTGAGTTACTAGCCTGTTGCCATTTTCTATACTTATATTCTATTTATTTTTTTGTGTATTTGAAGAACTATTTTTTTTTAAAGAATATTACCAGCTTTTTTTTATAAATTTTCTCGACTTTCTGTACTGAAGCACATTTCTTTCCATTGTTACAGGTCATAAAAATCCCAGAAACCAAAGAAGGATATATAGACCTGAACAATTTAGAACAGAGATTGCAGCAGAACTCCAATTCTGGGAAACGAATGATCGGCTTTTTCCCAGCGGCTTCCAAGCTGACAGGAGTCTTAGCTGATGACGTGGCCACGACTTTGCTTCTACATCAATATGGAGCATGGTCCTTTTGGGACTATACGTTGGTGGCGCCATCTTCTGCAGTTGACATGAATCCTACTTTCCCAGGAGTAGATGAAGAGATGGTGAAGAAAGATGCACTGTTCTTTAATTGTGAGAAGTTTGTTGGAGGTGTTCAGGGTCCCAGTGTTGTGATTGTGAAGAAGAATGTGTTTAGTGAAACGCCGATTTATTCAGAGGACGTAGAGGTACGTAAAAAGAAAATATAATTTGATATTATTTAAGAACTGAAGAAAAACCTAAAAATAAAATACGGAAGCAAATGATAGCAGAGATGATTAAAAAAATAAAAAGAAACTTCAGGGAACTTTTAACGTTTGTAAAAGCAATAAATGCTAGTATAAGAAGCAATTTCGTAGATAAATACGCTTTAATTTAAGGTAAGTTTCCTCAAAGGTTTTCTCAAGTCTAAGGTAATGCAAGATGAACACAGGAACGAAATTGAAACACTTAAATATGGATGAGCTATTATGAAAACTTTCTTGGAATGTTTGTAGCACAGAGAGGTTTTCATTCAAATCTTTTTCAACGAGCTCAGTAATCTTACTTATTTTTGCAATTTATTCAATGTTAGTTTCTAAAATTGTTATTTAAAAGACTTGTATTTAAAATAAGTTTTATTTCTCCAACTGTTTGAAGGTCACGTCAAATCTAGATATTTCAGCTTCTTGAATAATGATATTACTAAGTATACTGAAACAAGAGGTTTGAGAATGCCTTTAACAATTTTCATCTACTAATAATTTAAAAATGTTTTTAAAATAGGTTCTTCACGCTTTCAAAGTTGAAGAAAAGTTTTATTTTGCTTTAAATTTATTACATTTGAATAATGTTTCTTTCTCAGGTTTTGGGAGAGAGGATTGAAGAGTTGAAATCAACTGAAGGTGTCAGAGCAGCGTTGGTCATGCAGTTAAGAAATGCTGTCGGTCTTCAGACCATTGTTGAAAGACAGGATAATATCAGCAAGTAAGTTAAAGTTAGATATATGTTTTTGAATCCTATCTTTAAAATTATAAGTGTAGAATTCTGAATATTTGGTTATTGACGGCTGGATTAGGACAAAGGATACTGTTATATTCCAGTAATACGTACGTGCAGTGGGATGATATTTATGATGGCAAACCACTAGTAAGCTACATAAGTTTTTCGACATAGAAAACAATCAGATGAACCGTTAAACATAATCAAATAGAAACAAGTTCCATTTCAAGTAATGTAATACATCAAGTCTCTTTTTTATGTATCTATCATTTAAGATTGCAAAAAATTAATAAGTAGATAAATTACTGTTAGGTATCGAATTATAACTGTAATCGTAATTACGTGGCTCGATGTTTTATCTACATACTGTTTTTTGTCATCGAACACATAATTTACTGTCATAATACTAGTAATCTCTTTTCTTTTATATCTTCTGATTAACGGAATGCATCTCAGCTCAGGAGAACAGTGGTGGCCGAGTCGTAACAGCCCTGAATTACGAATTGTAGGTCGCGGGTTCAAACCCAGTCAGGTGCATTACTTTGTGTAATTTATATCATCACCACTGTACTCAAAACGGTGAAGGAAAACATCGTGAGGAAACCGGTATGTCCTAGAACCAAAAAATTCGAAGACATGTGACATCCACCACTCCGCACTGGGCCCGCGTGGTGGATTAAGGTCCATTCCTTCTCCTAGAGAGGAGGCCTGTGTCCCAGCAGTGGGAACATTAAAAGGCGGATGATGATGATGATCTCAGCTATTGTGTTGCTTTTTTGTGTTTGACAAAAATCACCGAATAACTCCGCCCGCCTGGTTGGAGCGAGAAGCAGTGTCAGACTTTTTCTGATCTGCGTTCCTACAGTTGTCTTTTATGTTTTAGGGTCGTGGTAATTCTTTTGAACAATCTCTTAGCTCTGGTATTCGGTTAACATAATAGCCTTCTAGGGCTGCTGAGGTCAATATTATACCTAATACTTTCAAATGAATTTCCATTAAATCATTCTGCTGCACTTATCTGTCAGCATAACTTATTTTCTTTTTTCATACTTCGCTATTAGTTGCCCTCTGTTCCTTACTAGACATCTCTGACACAGTCCTGCTACTGGTTCTTTAATGTCCCCCAACTCCTGTAGCCTCTCAAATGAACTAAGGTAAAAATTCTCTTTCAGCAATTTATTAAATCTTTTGTCCAATTTTTATGCCGCATTCTTCAAAATCACAATAAAGGTGAAGCCTGCCTCACTGCCTCCGTTCTTACATCACATTGTTTCTAAAAATAGAATTATTTCTGCGCCAAGGACTTTCTTGAAGCATTGAAGCACACTCGGTAATCTAAGCACGTGCTACTTCAATAACAAGTTCATTACGCTTCAGTAACTCGCTCGGTCACTTGCTATATCGACGAAGCAGTGATGATCAAAGACTTTGTGATTAGGTTATGTCCTAGCCATAAAATATAAATCGTTATTATTGCACTTCAGAATGCATCGTAATTTAAGAGACTTGAGAAATTTAGGAAAGCAGTTGAAAAAATATTTAATATTTCGTAATTTCTGGCTAGAACTGAAATAACAGTTCAAAACAGTGCACAACTAAAAGTACCCAACATAGTTTTGCCAAAAAACTTTTCTGCAAAAGCTTTGTAACACGAATATTTTTTAAATTATTTTCTGAAATGTCACATACCACTTTGCCATGTGGATTGCATTGCATTTTCAAATATATTGAGACAAGGCAAGGGAAAATTACTGTGCGGCCAGGTTCATAGTGTCAACTCAGATAGAATTTTGTTTACGCAGACGCTAACAGGGGCTTATTTATTGTACAGATTTATGTTTACTGACTCTCAGTCAACATTTAGTTAATGTTTTAATGGAATATTTGCGAAGGAGATCCATTTTGTAGAGTTATTGGAATTTATATTTATGTAAAAGTGCCTTTGGGAATTTTATTTCGTGTAACGAGGTTAACTAATAGCTATTAACTCTTTTGAGATATAATTTTGAAAACGGTTAGGTATGTCCTCGTTGACTGTCAAAATAACGATAATTGATATGGGTCTTAATGAAATTCAGTGTCTGTCAAAGGTATTCCTGAGACTTTAATTAAATAGCCTTAGATATTTATTCCCTGTTAAATGAGAAATATGATAAAGGACTTCATTGCGCTTGTAGATTTTCAAGTAGATAAAATTTCTAACTACTAATATTACACCAATACGTTCGAGTTAAGAATGTATTAGTGAAATATTATTCTAAGAATGTGCAAATGAATACAGGTATTCATGTATGAAATTTTCACACAGTAATATATTCATTTGCACATTCTCAATTAAACATGGAAGTAATATAACACGAGATGTATGTCATAATTGCGTCTTACAGGTTATAAACCATGCATTAATAAAATAAAAATACGTTCATGAATAATTCCTTTGGGTTGCGTTTATATTTTGCTATAAAACTATTTTGAACTGAAGGCTTCCTAGCTTATAGGAAACACTTACTATATACCTATGCATATATTTAATGCATAAATCTATGCTGTCATTTCGTTGGCTCTCTCATAGGGGAACGATTCGCTGTCTAGATAGCCAGACGACTGAGCAAGGCTGTCGCCGCTTTACCGGATGCAGGTCACTATTTTCATCAAATATGCTTGTGTGAAATTATATAGGTGGGAATTTCTGTCTAGCTTTCGAAGTCTTTCAGCTTTTATTAAAATGTCGTGATGAAGGTCCCTAACGAATAAATGACAAAAGCACTTGATATTAATTCTTTGAAACATTGACTATTTTCTAGCGCTGTTGTAAATAGTTTTTATTTTATTAATTTCGATGTGTTTTAAACCCGGCACAAGTCCAGACTTGAAATTATTTATATGTTCAAGATAAGTCTTAAAGATTTCAATGTAAGGATCATGCTTGTCAAAGATAAATTTATAGGTTAAAATCTAGTTTAAAGCCCCAGAGATAAAGTTTAAGACTTCTGCGTCTATATGGCCAGGACCGCAATTACTGCCTTGCCTTGTCTAACTTTATTTGTACCTTCATTATAAGTTCGACTATATCTGCTCCGAGTTAACATTGTCTTCATCTTCAAACTTGATTAACAACTTCTGAAATATCGATAATTCTATCTAAATGTTCTTTGATCAAAATTGTCAAAATTTTTGCGTGTATATGTATTTTTTTTTATGTCGGAAACCGTGAGATAAATGAGTTTTACTGACTAAAAATCCACCTGTGTTCCTTAAGTTGCCTTTTGAGTTTTAGGACCACGGTAACTCTTTCGAGAAATACCGCAACCTTAAAAGGTTTGCGTGTATCCTGTCAGTAGAAAAACAAATATGTAGATATTTTGTAAATATCAAGCAAAAATACCGTCCCAATATAAAACTGGCTATTGGGTGCCGGATGCGAAAATTCCAACAATTTGTCAACGATACCACTAATCATTCATAAAAATATATTATCATTTATGCAATATTTATTTTGATTGTAAATAGCCTGTTTTCGTGGCGTGCATCCAAATTTCTAGACAACACGTTCTAGTCTACTGCTTGTGTTTTTATTTGTATATTTCATTCATAATTATAATAACTCCGGATACACTACTGATCGCAGACCTTTTTATTCATCAACTGTATTTTTTCCATATGTAGTTCAAGAGCAACTAAATAAAAATGTTGCCGTACATTTTCTGTTAATACTCAGAGCTCATAGGAACCTAATGCATTGGCATTCATCATTGTGATTAATAATAATAATAATTCTACAGTTGCTCTTGCGACTAACAATGCTACTTGGAAACTACCTAATGAACTTTTCTTGTTGCGTCTTAACCACAATAAGACTCAGTGAATAGCTCATGAATACTATTCTGTACAACGTGCCAATATTCATAGTATAACAAAATAACTTCATCATTTTATGGGGCTGTTTGTTTCTCTACCTGTATAATATTTACATACAATTATCTAGTATTGATGGAGTTATTATTTAAATGACTGTTTCAAAGGAAAATTTAGATTTATTATTTAAACATGGCATTAAACCATTCATTTGTAGAAACACTTTTTTTAAACTTTTGGGTATTCTAAAGTGTTTTAGTTTCATAGTTCCTGCATAGTCTCATCATCTATCTATGTATTTTTTAACCATCAAGTCTAATACTCACAAAAACTGTAGTCATCATAATTCAACCCGACTTTGTCCACTGCTAGAGTCAAAGAAAGATCTTTGACAATGTTACTCAAAACGCTTCTGCCTCTAACTCAACTCACTGTCTTTAGAATAATCAATAGGTCCAACGTACCTACACCATATATCGGATAGTCTCCCCAGTAGTTATTTCATGAGTGCGGAAGGCGCCGAGTCTCAACTGTAGCCCGTGCGTCATCCATGCAGAGTTACTGACAGACTATAACTATCTTGAACATAAGTAGGGAAACTGGAAATTACGTGGAAGTTTTCTTCTTTATACTGTTTGATTCTTTGTGAAACTTCTAGTACTTTAATATAGCTAGCTAAGATGGAGTAATCATTTGACATTTTGTTTTACCAAACGAGATAACATGATATCTTGTCTTAATCTTTTGCCTAATGCCAAAACTGTTTGTGTAGCTCCAAGGGCTGCTGATAATAGTATATTGGCAACACACAGGTCGGGAAACAAAAACAGCCTTTAACGTCCTTGCTTTTATGCTCTTCATGCCAAAACTATCTCGTAATGCTCCTCACGAGATCGACAATTTTGAAGACAAATAGAGTTTACTGCAACCGAGTAGTTTGGCACTATTCCCGATACAAGCTGATCTAACTGCTTTACCGCAGTTTTTATTTCGCTGCGGCTTCCGGGACTCAAATATACATTGCAAATTATTTTAAACATTTCACAAAAATCCATTACCACTTTTGACGCCCATTAATGTCCGGATTTTCTATAGTGCAATTACTACATGCACTAGTGGATCTAGAAATGTCATTAGGTATCTGCGTTATCTGTAAACAATCTAACTGCAATTTTAATTTAATCTGCCAGGCATTAAACAGAATTGGCCCCAAGATAGCTCCTTGTGGAAAACTTTTCTAAAGCAATTAAGATAAAAGTAATATGTTCATCTATCCCTGATGATGCAAGTATCTGATACACTAACAATAGCGCTCTGTTCCGCTGTGTCCGACTAACAAACATTCGCGATAATTTTAGTAGAAACATTAAACATTGGAAATAATTTAGTAGTGTTTCTTTTTGAAGTTTCAAGTGCTTGATGAATGGGAATGCTTGTTGTAAAACAATAATATGATATTCATTCTGTTGTATCGGTTTGCGATATCTACTGCTTTGTCTGCGATATTTAATACGAAGACAAGACATTTTTATCTACTGCATTGAATAAAAAAAGGATGTTTTTATAAACAGTATAAAATCAGACCTGCCATTGTAAAAAACTTGATGTAAGACTTTTAAACATAACATTAGTAGATAACGAAGAATTCCTCAGCTTCATGTAATACGATTTTAAATAAACATTTCCAGTTTGCAAAGACTCGTTGAATGAATGTAGACAATGTTGGCGCAGAGTTCCCTCGCCAAAACGATTTGTTTGCAGTACGAGTCGACACCGCTTTTTTTATACGCTTGGCGCCTTCTCAATTTCACGTGACCCATTCGTCTTTAGGTGTTGCAGTATATTGATTGTTTTGTAGAATGACATAAACTTATAGATACTTCATAATTATTACAGTTTTAGTTACACTTGGTTTCTTAGATTAGAAAATTCAGCTCATAGTACTAGATTTTTTAACTATTTTGTTCAGTTTGTCATGATTTTGAATATAAAATTCCAATGTAGATTTCTATAAAATAATCTATTCATGAAGTTCGTGAATATGTGAATACATAAACCGATTTTGATAATCTCACTGTCCTGGGAGCATCGGAGGAAGCGTTGTCGGATGACCAAATTCATCGCTTCCTAACTCAACATTGAACGCTTTCCGATGGGAAGAACCAATTGACTGAACACTTATCGATAATTTAACCCAACCCCGTTCTGAGAATCCATAAAATGATTCGGCTGAATGATTAGGGGCTATTATTATTATAACCCCCTACAGATGTAATTGGGGTGTATCAGTATTGGAAAAAGTTATATTTGGAAACGCTGTTTATTCCATTCCTATTAGTGTTATCTGAATTGGTAAAAGTTACTATTCGGTAGTTTCTGGTTTAGCGAATATATCTTTATTCGCTAAACCAGAAACTACCGAATAGTAACTTCAATGTAAAGCTTAATTAATAATGAAATTTTAGTTCTTTTTTAGTAATTTTAGTATATATTTTGTAGGTACCAGATAATGTAAATGTTTTCTAATTTGATTCACGTTTCTATTACATTTTTTTTTATTATATTACTTATTTTGTTTATGTCGACTGGTTTAAAATGTCATCTCATATCTTTTATATTATTGTAATATGAAAATATTGTAAATTGTTTTTTTTTTTCAAAAGTACTGTAGAGTAATAGAGTAGCCATGTTTCTTGCCGGTTCTTCTTTATAGGAAACAATTAATTAGAACCATGCACTAGCTTCTGACGTTTTAGATAGGCCCCACATGGTCTTGTATCAAATAAAATATTTTGCTTTTCTTTTTTAATTTTGACGTATTACCGTGAATCGAATCATGGCCGCAATTAAAATAAAATACACAAATAAAACTAAACTACTAAACCATATTCAAGAAAAGCCAAACAAAATAATATAAAAGCAACACAATTGCGCAAGGCTATCGTCTCGTATTCGCATTTCCGCAAATGTCCACGTACGAGCGTGGCACGGGCATCGAATCCGGGTCATTGCAGCGCTGCCCTCGAAAGCCGGTAAATGGGTCAGAGGAGACACCTAAAATAGAACAAGTTGCTATGTGGCGCCGAGCGTCCGAGTTCGTCACGTCAATGAAATTAAAGGAGAAATGGCGCTTTAATTCTTTCATTCTCCAGTACAAAGATAAATTATAAAGGTAGATATTGATAAATGAATAATTGGGTCGAAAGCGGTCATCATTTACAATGTAACTAAACAAAGATAATATGAGCTATTTGATCGTCATAGTTACTTGAACAGTTTAAATCAAAATCAATAAAAAGTATAGAAACAAATGACATAAAATAAATATTATAAATAAATTCTGCCATTATCAAAAGTATTCACAATTTTTATTGTCAACCCACAGACCACCCAAGACTTACCAGTCCACGAACAAATCATCCAGACTCATATATGACTTCACTGCCCAAGGATAACCTGGCAATTGTCATAAGTTTGCATTATTGCAACCTTTGAACTTAAATGCGTCATTGCTATATTTAACTGCACATTTTATTTCTTATTTCCTGAATATTTCCGGTCTTTTTTTAGTTTTATTATTAAGGATAATGGTGCTATGTTTATTTCTAGAAGTTAGTCGTATTTAAAGTCTCTATTGCTAGTTGGGCTTCCGGAAGCTGCATTAGTAGTCGGAGGAAGGACATCTAAATCACCTTGATTATCTGTTTGGGAATCTTTATTATTTAATTTAGTAGTGCTGTTCCTTTTATTGGTTACATATCCTGCTTCTTCATTTTCTTAGTTAGGGTTAGATTTAAGTATTTTAATAATAAATAATTTTCTTTTTTTACATATTGGAAGGTGTATTGCTCTAATATTAAGTGAAACGTGTGATCCCAAGCAAGGCTTTAGAAATAAAATAACTATTATTACTAAGAAATTCAGCCAAGCAGTGATAAGGGATTTGGATGGGTTAGAAAGAGGTGGACTGTTGAATTGTTTTTGCTATACTCCACCATCCTTGACAGTTTTATGAGTATTTTGACCCACAAACTCATTTTACTGGAATTTGTAAATTATTTATCAAATTGTAGACATAGCTTTACGAATCCAAGCAAGTAACTATACATAACATACAAAATGTAATAAAAAGAAAACGATTTAAATAAAGCCTCCATATAATGCCTTTTTATCTTCAAACTTTTGCAAATTATTAAATTCAACAACAACATCTAATCTGTCTGCAGTCAATGAGACCTTGTCCATAGATCTGGGTAGCTTCCTAACATCTTAAGGTCACTTCTCAGTTTCATGACGTAACCCTTCACTACAGTTTAGGGTCATTTTAAAGAGAAATCTAACAATGTCATCTTTGTTCCTTGTTATTTTATACACGTGCATGATTGATAACATCCAACTGCAAAAACTTAGCCTATGGGTTATAGAGGTCAAATGACGGTCTCGTGCAGAGGAAAACTAGATATTATAATATTAATATAATTTTCTTAATTATTTCTAGGATTCCCTGCCTCGTGGCAATTTAAGATTCTTCTGTTCCTTACCAAGTATAGGCGACATCTCTTTTGTTCCATTCTTCCTTGTTTGGTGCGACATATATCTATCTAATCTATCAATTAGGAATTGGATGAGTTGTGCTGTAATACTCTTAAGACACTAGTTTAGTCGGTAGCGGATTTCGAATTAATTAAAGTTTACTAGTTCCAATGTATCTTGAAGCTGCGTGGGTCTTGTATGTAGAATTCGATTAACTCATGCCAGAAAGCTGGATAACGTTAATATTGAAGAGAGTTCTTTTAAACTTCCTATATAAATAAATGCTGCTCCTATATTCGCTGCAATGCAGATTATCTTCATAACACCTGGTGACCCTTTGCGAGATTCTTTGTAAGATTATCACAGCACTAGAACGAAAAAGTTCGAGAAGTTATTTTATTATTCCTCTCCCTAGTAAAAAAATCTAGCGTTATTAGTAAATTCTTTCAATATTCTCACACTATTTGAAATATCAATACACTTTATTTTTGCTCCAAAAGATGACAGAAATATCCCGTTCAATGACTTTCAACACGGTCATGGCAGATATCAGATCACATGATATATTTATATGATGACAAAGTCATTTCGCATATCAAAGAGAAAAATAACATGTAACAAAAAAAGAAATGACTATTTTTTATGAGACGTGCCCGGGTAGTCGTCTACTTCCCTGGTTATCTAATGTAACGCATAATAAAACGGCATGTTTTTAGAACGAAGACGTGTCTGATTTGTATTGAGTCCAATGCTATAAAGTTTGTCCCATTTGAGGACGGTGAACCGGTTGTATAACGTGATAGCTTTTAGACTGTTTTGATACAAAAATAGTGTATCGTCGTCGTGTGTGTTTTCTGAGATTATTTAATACTAGTCTACTTTATCTTCATGTTATTTCACACGCCAGGTATAAGCAGGTCTCAAAGAGATGTCAGCATAATTGATTCTTTGAAAAGCCAGTCGTCCCATCCTTAGGGAAGTGTAAAATCATCTAATGTCGTCTCTCGCTCTGAAGCGGGTCAAGCGAGTTATTGTTGTTAGCCTTTAACTGACTAAAACTCACCTGCATTCGTTCAGTTTGCCTTTTGCGTTCCCGCAGATATTGTTATACATTTAAGTTTCTGTGAATTAGTGTACAATAAAGTTTATTCTATTCTATTCTATTAACATGTTCCTATAATACTTAACAGCACCTCCAGGCTCCATCGATGACACGCCATAATTATGGCGGTAAGTCACCTCTTTGAGGAGTGGCTGGAAAGTTACCTCTTGGCGCCCTCACCTTTCGCATGACGCAGGGTCTCACCGGACATGGTCAGTTCGGGAGGTTCCTGCAGCGGAGTCGTGAACAAAAATAGTCTTTATTGCTTTTCTTTTCCTAGCACATATAATGAATATATATCTATATAGGAGTATCCTAAAACTGGTTTAAACAAATACAATAATTATTATCTAACAATTTTTCTGTTTATTTATCGGTGACCGGATTAGCTTGTGTTTCAAGTAAGGCCTCCTCTAAAGCTTTCAATTCTACTCGGCCTTTTGCTAGAATGGATAATATCCATTCTGCACCAGCTCAAGATTAATACTAACTCTAACTCCTCTTCATATCAATAAAATCGTTGCCGGTTATAAAATTTATAAACAGAATCCTATCAGAAAGCAAACGTGCAATTTTGATTGCAGTAGCTATAAAAAAAAAAAGTATAAGAAAAATGTAATAAAAATAAATGGTAACGATCGTGCAACGTCGAGCATGTTAAACACGGTACCGGACAAACAGACAAACATTTGTATACGCTTCCAGTTGCGAGTGACTTACGATGTGTTTGGCATTGATGCCACAGTATAAAAATATAATAGAAGTAAAACAAGCAATACAAACGGTGTAATTCCCAGAAAAGATACTCGTAGAGGACAAAAGTTTCAAGAGTGGCACTCTCGTATTTTTTGTTTTTTTTTTTTTGGTGGTGGGTAAAATCATCAGCCCTTGGACGGAGCGGGAGATAGTGTCAGACTCTTACTGACTAAAAAGCAACCCCGTTCCTTCTTAGTCCTTTATACCGGGACCGGACATTCAGAAATCTACTGGAAGACCCAGCGTTGGAATCTGGTCAGCACAGCACAGGACCGGTCGTTATGGCGACACTTAGGGGAGCCCTATATCCAAAAAATCCTGTGGACGTCTTTTATCTTAAATGATGATGATGACGAAAATAAGCAGTACATACAATCTTTGTACTCATATTCTATGAACTTAGTACCGTGAGCTTCAAGTAAATGCTACGGGACCAAACGTGATAAGATTCTAGATCTCTATGAAGAAAACATGCAAAAAACTCCATGGACATTTTATTAAATCATTTTATGTATTAAAAAAATCTGGTTATTTACATATTTTTTGTCGCTTGTGTCTTGTGAGCTCAATGCAAATAAATAAATTGAAATAAGCAATATATAAAGATTACTACCTACATATTTATTGCTTCTGCATCCGACAATTTAAAATGCCACCCAAAAATAAAATGGTGTGGTCATAAAAAACATTCTTAACCTCCAATAAACGTAGACTTTTATGTCGTGTCATGTTAAAACATAGCGGAAACCATTTATTACGTTATGTTATTTGCAATGTAACCATGATAAAAATGCAAGTGTACGGTTTTCCTTAAGGATTGGACTTTGAACTCCGCTGCAGCATTACGATAATTAAAATAATAGAATTAGAATAACAAGTACTTGACTATTGTAATCTTATTCTACTCTGTTTTTTTAAATAAATAAACGTAGATTTTTATATTTAAGCCCGATATTTTTCAAAAAAATTGTACAACGAATTAAATTTTCACAAAATCATAACATGCATAAACATTCGAGTATGACAATAAACTAAATAATAATTATGTTATTAATTTCATTTTCTGTACATAATAATACGTAATATAGATAAATAATAAACAGTTTATGTTCAGATATACTGTTTATTATTTATTCAAATTAAATTTCAATAAAAACAAAACGCGATTTAATACGGCGATAAGTTGGCTAATGGTTTATTATTATAGATTACGTAACTAAAATTATCGCATTTGTTACGCATAATTGACTTTGTGGTTTATTTAAGTATTGTGTACACATATAGAAGCGAAGGCATTAATCCATCTCTCGCCATTTCTCTCTGACTGGTGTAAGTCCAAGTGGGGCTGAATACCGCCACGATATCATCATCATCATCATTTCAGCCGAAGAACGTCCACTTTTGGACATAGGCCTCCCTCAAAAGTCGCCACAACGAACGGTCCTGTGCGTCTCGCATCCATCGCATGCCCGCGACTCTCACCAGGTCATCGTTCCACCTGGTGGGATGTCTTCCAACGCTGCGTTTTCCGGGGCGCAGTTGCCATTCTAGAACCTTCCGGCATCACTGCCACGATGTACATAGATAAAGTTTACAAAAATACATCAATATACACAACATTTTGACACAAAACATTTCAGGAGTTGCAGAACTTGGTTACATACATATTTACACATGAAGCTAACATGTTTGTGTGTTTCATGTTTAGGTGATGTTGAACTTTTGACGCGAAGTTTATTTACTGGGATTGCGAAATAAGCCCGATACCCTGACTATCCTAACAGTAGTCAGTAACCCGAAAGCCTGATTGAGTTTATCCAAGGAGTATTGGGTTACCCAGTAACTGGATTGTGGAGGTCATACAGATAGTAGATCCAAGATACAACTGCATCAGCTGTATCTGCTCGGCGGCGACCCGAAGATAGTATTGAAAAAGAAGTAGATTATATATTTTTAATGATCATCAACATTTCAGCCAAAAGACGTTCACTTTTGGACTTCCCCCAATAGTATCGCCACATTGACCAGTCTTGTGCATTTCGCATCTACCAGATTCCCGCTACCTTCACCAGGTCATCGGTGCACCTTATGGCCTTATGGGAGGCTTTCCAACGCTGGGTTCTCCAGGTGCTGCACCTGAACATGACCATGCCAGGAGCTGAACATGACCTTTAATATATTATAATTTCTATCAAAACAGAACACCACTGTTTTTGCCTGCAGCTCCGCCCGCGTGAAAGTCGGTTTCTCCATACAAACTTTCATCCCTGTTTTACTTCCTTAGGGGTGGAGTTTCGTAAAATTGGATGTCTACACCCTATAAGTAATCTTCTTTCCAAATTTTAAGTTTATAGGTGTGGTTTACTGAAAGAAAGTAATTTCGTAAACGTGTAAATTAATTCAAGTTTAAAAAAAAGAAAATATTTTTTAATTTTATCTTTCCAAATCGATAGTATTTCATGTACCAAATCGAGCCTCCACAGGATTAAAACGATCAAAATTGAACGGTTTATATATTAAAATTACAAAACCGTCATCGTTATTATTATTATGTGTCAATATATCACAGGACCCTAAAGTCCTGGTCCTTTGGAAGGCGTACGAGGATCCGAAACCAACTCACAGAGGCCCTTTAGATACTTTTAATGGAACGTGATGCCAACCGACTTATGATTATTATATTATTAATTACAAAACCGTCAAAATTGCGAGCAAACAAACTCATCCTACGACTATTTATCCTACCTACATCAAGTGTAGAGAATACTAGGGGCTCAGCATTGAGCAAGAGATGACGTAACGTATGTTTGTACGGTGTGGGTTTCAGTGCCATTAACATGACATTGTGTGATCGAGTGCCACTGTCGTCAATATAATTACATGTGTTTTTTTTGGCCTACAAGCGTCAGGCCTAATAAGTGGTAATATATCGTATCATATGCTGTAAAAACAAATCAATACTGTTGGCATGGTGTCGTTATCTCAATTTTGGTGGCACAGGATTGTTCGATGTCAGCAAAACCGGGCCTAGCAGGGCTGGAATCTACTGGGGCTATAGGTTGATTTCTGAACGGAAAACCCGTGATCCTTGAACGCCAGGGCCGCTGAATAAATATAGGTTTAGTTTTAGTCAGTAAAAATCTGACACGCCCTTTTGCTCCACCCTTGAGCGGGAAAAGACATTAGATGATTTCCTACCTTCCTACTATAAAAAAGGTGAATTTTAGTTATTATTAGTAAATCTTTCCTTCGGTTCACGTTAGATGTCGGAGTAATTTGATGAATTCCATCCTCAAAAAAAAATCTCAATTGTTTAGATAAAGCGTGAAATATGCGAATAAATGTACGGATAATGAAACACCGTCAATTCTCTAGGATTTTTTGAAGCCTATTGTAAAATTACTAGCTGATTCAACAAACGTTGTTCTGCCTTAAAAATCATCAAAGAATAAAATGGAGTGGTGGGTGGTGGGTTAGGAGGGTACCGACGACCAATTCTCAAACCTAATAAATACACAGAAAATTTGCACACACATGAAATTTTCTGTGTTTCGGAAGACTTCGAGATTTTTAAGATACTCGTATTCTAGCTGACCCGGCAAACTTTTTAATGCCTAATTAGGAAAACATCATCTACGGGCATTACCAGAACCAGCAGAATTCACTTCAAAATGATATTCTATTAAGAGATGGCGTTGTATTCGAATTTTTTTTTCGTGGATTTTTCCATCTTTTCTAACCGTTTAAATCATCACGAATATTTGAAGACGTATAAGCGGATCTCGAGTTTTAGTGAGACTAACGAACAGCTATTCATTTTTATATTTAAGAAGAAAAGAGAAGAAAATTAGATTGTAGTAATAATGAGGTTTTATATTCTCATTCTTTAGTTAGAGGTTGATCAAGTTTGTAATCATTATACTAGTGCCAGTTTGACGATGACTAATCTAATTAATATCGTTCACTGCAAAACAAACACATCTGTGTTTTCGTTTATAAATTTATCTTAACACCAGACTTGCTTCAAAATTGCAAAACAAACTGCGTCAAAACATTCTATGAAAAACTAAAATAAATGTTTTCGCATTCAATATTTAAAATGAGAAGATGTAATCTTCCGTGTTTGAAATAGATCAGCTGATATAATCACGGAACATGTAGGCGGTAACTGTGAGAACTGGAGACAGTTTATGAGTTCATTAAAATGCTGCAAAAAAACAACAGCAAGATCCACTATGTGGCGTTGACCGTCCCTATCTGTCATATTTCAAAAGTTCAAAGATAGAAGCCGAGTAAAATCTGTCAGAATGAATAAAAAGAGGGCTCTATACTATGATTTTTATTAGATGAAGTAAAGTGATAGCAGTGGACAATGCCATGCAACTGTCAAATAACAATGCCCAACTGTCAAACAACCATTGTTATAGCTGTCACTTTACTTCATCTAATAAAAAAATCATGGTATAGGTTAATTAACTCTTTAATATATATATATTTTTTTAATTAAATGCAGCCATATCACATACAATTCTCATCCATACAACATCTTAAAACAATAGGTCTAATGCACATGACAATTAAAACATAAATATCGCTCATTGTAACAATGTTGCTGCCTAGAAAAAACATCAGTACATCCAAATTAACAGAAAATAACATAAAAAAACAGTCGGACAAGTTACAGATTAAAATAAAACCTTTAAATTAAAATTAATTGAAAACATTAAAAATGTTAAAAATTAATTCATCATCATCAGCATTTTTTTTATGTGCTCCTTCCATTTGCAATCGGACGTCAAACCATAAGCGAATTAGTTTTTCTTTAGACCATGTGTTTGTGTGGACAACCTGGTAACATAACAAGCAAACTTTTTGATTTTTCATGATACAGTTATGAAATTTTGTAAATAGATTCTTTGCATAAAAATACTAGACCCGTGTTTCGGGTTTCGCATATATACTAAAAATAAGGTTGTATATAAAAATGAATTGCTATTCGTTAGTCTCGCTGAAACTTGAGAACGGTTGGACCGATCTGGCTAATTTTGATCTTGAAATATTCGCGATACTCCAGGGAAGGTTCAAATATGGAAAAGTCAAGAAAAAAAATCCGACTATTAGGCAGTACGAAGTTCGCCGGGTAAACTAGTTGTAAATAAATTGTACTCTGCTGAAACTCTGATGGTGTATGATCTAACCAGTTTATAAAAAAAAATCTTAGATTCGGATAAGCTACATCCATATGGGTTAGTAAACAAAGAACAATAAACCTATGTTATTAAAACTTAATACTATCAGTCTTTTTATTTTGAAACCAGGCGATTGGTCACGATGCATCTGTGAACATCAACCATTTATAATTTCTCACTTTTTATTTTCTACCTGATATTTAAATTCACACAATTTTGTTCGGGAAGAAAGCTGGAACATAAAACGCAACTGTAACTCATAATATAAAAGCTAATGCACTTTATTTTCCGGCGCCGGACTGGCTCCTGGCCGGAAAAGCTTACACCGAATGTTGGTAACAAGGTTTATGCAGATAAATGGACATGGCACCATATAGTTGGCTCAGTGCACCCTATCTCGGAAGACCTAGAAAAATCTGAAGGTCTTGATGAAATTTCGACCTAAAATTACAAACACGCAGAAGGAATATAATACAATGGTATCTTATGAGAAGCGATTTTAATTACGCGACTTATCTGTTAATAAGCTTGTGAATAAAGTTTGAAGCTGCATAAGATTCAAACTTTATTCACAAGCTTATTAACATTTATATTAGTGGAAAAATATCTGCTGTTTTGTGGACATGTGAGACTAACCCAATGTCAATGTCAATTATAAATAGAGCAAAAGTTAAAGGGAAGAACCATAGATAATCTAAAGTTGCTTAGTAGTAATAATTAGATTATTTTTTAGATTTTGTATATTTATTTACTAGCAGTACACCGCAGACTATACTTTTTTTTAGTTTATTTTCTTATAATCCATTCTAAAGTTTTCTGGTAAATATCGTTGTCAGCGATAAGATTGCCATTAAATTTTTTGTAAAATTGTATAACTATTTTGGTGTACAATAAAGTTTATTCTATTCGTTTCCACTATCAATAAAAATAACCTATAAAATCTAAAAACACAAGGAAGTTGGCCATTCATGGCGTTGGTCTACTAATTAAGACTATAAAACCGTTCTCCTCCACAAACAGGGGTCGCTAAAGATGCTAGGCAAAACCCTACCCCAGTAGCATCGTAAATGCTTAGTTTATTGTCCGTTGCGAGGCCATCCGCAATGTACTGTTTCATTGGTAAGCCGATGTGGGCCAATTGTTTACGTATGGCCGCTGTTAAACTGAATTACTGCCTTGTTTTCTTTTCTGGAGCCTAAATAGAAGTAAATTTAGATGATGGTCACGGTAAAGTGAATAAAGGTGGAGATATAACTTTGTAATGAAGAGAGAAAGGTAAAAAAAAAATGAATGGATTGTATGAACTCGAACGATTGCAGAATTTGTGCATCCGCTTTATTTTTGGCCTCCGCAAATACGACCATGTGTCGGAGTTTCGGACCGAATAAGGTGGCTGCCGATTCGTCGTCGGCGAGATATACATATTCTATCTCTCCTCTATACAATCCTACACAATCCTAATACTCCTCAATACCTTCGTGAACGCTTTGAGTACCTCGTCCCGAGGGGTAAACTCTGTCGCACCACCTCTTCTCTTCTTCTTCGTACTCCGCGTCATACTTCTAGCCGCTACGAGGGCTCCTTTTCGGTAACTGCAGTGCGTCTTTGGAACTCTCTGCCTCACTCTCTTCGTGACAGCCCTTCTCTGGATGTCTTCAAGAGGAAACTTAAAGAGCACTTCCTTTCATTTTTGACATAATATTAGAGTATTTAGTATGTATTAATATGTATAGTATGTATTAGTATGTATAATATAATTAACCTATATTAGATTTTATTTTTTGAATGATATTGTGCACAGGATCCTACCCTCGAATATGTTTTCTCTCTATAACTCAAAGGTTTGCTGGAAGAAAACTCATTGCTGAGTTAAGCTCGCCTTTGTACATGAACTGTTTGTATCTCTATATGCTATGTTATATCTGTGTGTACAATAAAGAATTAAGAATTAAGAATAAATTAGTTATTACCAACAAACTAACAATTATCTGTTACTCTTTGAATACACAATAACATTGGTCTTTGAATACATATTATAGTGCCGAAAGCAAAAACATATTTTTCTGACAATTTTGTACTTTTGGTTAAGCAACTTCGATGATGATGATGCACAAGTAAGTTTTTAAAAATCATCGATATAATTTATTACGTTTACTTCATGCTCTTCTCTATTTTTAAACGTGGGTGCGCTTCAAGGAATAAAATTTTAATATTTTTAATTGCTACCGGGTGCGCTACTAAAAGGTGCGCCTCATTAGGTGCGCCTCAAAATGGTAACGCTTCGAGGAATACCTTAGCTTGCTGCCATCTAAATCAAAACTAAAATGTATGGCAACTTTGGAAATTTTACTTCAATACAAAATTAACTAAAATGCGTGTAATTTTCAGGGAAAGTATTTCTTCGTAAGTGTATTGAAAAACGTCGTTTAATACACGTGGAAATTTGTGATTGCAACCGAGGCAAAATTCACCCGAGCCGTACAGGCGAGGTTGTTATGGAGCCGAGTGCTTGAACTTTCTCCACTTGCATCAAAATGTACTATTTCAAACAGCTGAAATCGATTCAATATTCGATCTTGGTTTGTTATGTTAAACATATTATACTTTGTCGAAAAGTATCTATGATAAATATTTAAAAAAAACTCAATCTTTTTACAAAATTTAGGGAAAATACCTTATAATTACTTTGCCATAATATTTTTAAATCAGTCACAATTGCATCCATCAATATGCAATAGACGGACTAATTTATACGTATTGGAGCATACGTAATGGCCTACTTCCAGCCCGATTTGAATACAAATGGAGTATAAGTAACGAGGGGTGCGTCAGCTTAGCTCTGCCTTTGTCCAACTATGTCATCTGCTCTCAACAAATTCAATAAAGAAATCTCTTGAGAATCTCCGATCTCAGCCATTTGTTCTGAAAAATGTTTCTCTTGATATTATTTTAGCTTACATAAAAGGAAAAATCTGCAAAGAATGAACAGTGTTTTAAAATTTCTGGCGGAAACATGTCATGTTTGCAATTTTTGCTCTAATATTCTAAGTTTGTTTGGAAATGTAAATGTAATGCTTCGATATTTATTTTTTGTTTGTTTGAAGTAATCTCGGGAAATTCGTAATTTTATATTATATTATGAAAATAATAGAGTAAAATAGTAGAGTACGATTTAAGTTCATATGAAAATATTGTTGCGAAAGTAGTCACGGGTAATTGCTGTCTTCACACATTACAAAACAAAGTCTCCTATCTACTCTGTCTTTTTTGCGATAAACTCAAATCAATTGAGCGGTTTATGTAGATGTATAATGCATACATGCAGAGAAACGCTGAATATTACAAAGACACTCTTTAACTTCGAACTTTATAAAAGTAAAAACAATTGACCAAACGATGACTTGATCAGAGCAAGACTATGTATCACTGAAACAAACAGTTCTGATGAAGATGATAAAGAACAAACTTCGATACTTGACCTGAAAGAAATATTGTTATTAATAAACTTCAAATAATACCAATTGTGATATTATCTTACTATAGAACGTGTTTAAGTTAAGAACTACTAGCTTAAAGTTTCACCATTAAGCGTTTGGCAAGAGTCCAGACATTAGCGTAGATATGGTTGTATCCAGTCGAATATTCCCATCCAAAGATAGTTTTATGCCTTCCCCGACCTCAATTTCTTAGTTTAGAATGTTCTTTTTTGGACTAAGTACATTGCTGTGGAAGACTTCGACGATTTTATGAACGTGATTTATTTCATTTAAATATAGTATAGTCTTCGATGCAGATAGTTCATTTTTAGTCTTTAGCTTCTTTATTATACTACTATCGAACTCTTCATTTGTAATGTGCTTTAAAATACAATGTGTAAATCTTGTGTTGTGACACGTATTAGAAGAAGTACGTGTTCGTAATAATGTACTATGATTAATATTGTGTATTTGTCGTCACAGTTTATTTTCAAAGACCCAGAGTCACATCATTTGTTCTATTATAGATCGTGTCCCAGTTTCGAACAGTTCCAAGTGCTGTTCCACACAACTTGGCAACTGAATTGATTGTCAAATTGTCCATAAAATAACCCATATGTACCATTATAGTACTTTCAATAGTTTGTATAAATGGCTCTCGTAAAATTGACAAATATCTATCATTTGACCTACTGATGTCGTAGATCAAATAGTTTTCCCGGTACACTGTAGATCGTAAAGAAAACGTGTTAGCGAAAATTACATCATAATTTGTGCACGAGTAAGTCAATGGACACGTGATCCTTTCAAACAATTATAAAATGATCATTACTCATAACATATTCACCTAGAAACTGCTAAACACATCTTCTTCCACTCTACTCTTTAATAGAACTTATTTATCACTCCAGCCGAAAGACTTCCACTGTTAAAATAAGACATAAGCTTTCACCAAGCGTCGCCACAACGACTGGTCCTGTCCGTCTTGCATCCATCATATTCCTGCGACCCTCACCAGGTCTTCAGTCGACCTTGTGGGAGGCCTTCCAATGCTCCGTCTTCTGGTACGCGGTCGCTACTCCATAACTTGTCGACTCTATCAACCATTTGTGCTTAGCCCACTGCCATTTAAGTTTGGTGATTCTTCTGGCTATATCGGTAACCGTGGTCATCTTACTTCTACTTCTATCTTAACTCCAGATTTGTTCACACAAGGAAACTCCGACCCCTTTGCGTGCCTTCTGATGAGGCTTATGGTGCCTCCCGTTGCATCTTATTTAGTTTAGTTCATTCAAAATCAAATACCGCTGCAGTCATCCCGTCCGATTATAATTTAGATGTCTTCAAAGCTAGATTGAACAGGCTATTACATAAACAAGTGCGTTTCACCATCGACTATTGTATCACTGCTTACCATCAGATGGGATCGCTGTCAAGACTAGTTTGAATTAATTAAAAGAAAACTTTAAACGCTATTGTATAAACAATAGATAAGCGCTCTCCTTGGCAACACACACATGTTATCTTCCGACTATTTTGAATACAAATCGAGGTTATAGTTCGTCGAGTTCAAGGCTGACGGCTGATTCTAAATATAGTGCATCAACAATGAGTTGTATTAATTCGCGTCAAGTTGGACTTGCCGGTGTACTTCCTTTTACCGTCAATAGTACATCAATAACGTTGGTATCAATACCTATTTCCTACTTAGTGACGTTAGTCTTTCGATTCAATTGTGAGACAACGCATTAGAATGGAAATAGAATACCTACGTTTAGAATTGTTTTAGATTTGGCTCATATGCAATATGCTTTATTTGGATTATTAAATAGTTTACGACGATGGCCGTATATTTTTTTTACTTTTTAGTCTGGCTACATCTGTATAACTTCTGTGGGAGAGTTAGGCCGTGTTTACGGAGACGCGGCGCGTTTGGTGATCGTCGTTCATTGCAGTAGCGGGCCGCGTCGTCGCTCGCGCAAACAAATACATAATATGGCAATGTACGACGGACCGCCCAACGCGCCGCGTCTCCGTAAACAAGCACTTAGCGTAGACCTAAAACGTAAAGGCAAACTAAAGGATCACACACGTGGGTTATAGTTCGTACAAGACTGAAACTTCCTCTTGCTCCATCTAGAGTATGCGTAAAGTACAATTTTCTAAATGAAAGTGAGTACATATACCTATATTAACGTGTTATTCTATGGACCTTGAAGCTGAAATATTTCATGTCTTGATATCATTGAAATTTTTAAAAGGTCAGGATAGATAGATGGTCAAGGAGGATAGATAGGTCAAGGAGGATAGATAGATGACTCTTTTTCGACCAGAATTAGGATTGGATGAATTATTTTGAAGTCAGAAGTAAAAAGGAGAACTCATTGGATGATTTTCCACTTCAAAAAAAAAAACCCATAGACTTGGTAAATGTTAAGGTTTATTGGTAAATATAAGGATTTAAAATTGCTTGGACTTCTACAATAACTTCGTCTTCTTCCTGCCCTTATCCCATATTACTTGGGATGCAACACGCTTTTTTCTTCCACTCCGTCCTGTCACCCGTCACATTATCTCTACCTCCCTCTTCCTCTCCATCCATCTACGTGTAAACTCAGAACTCTTTTAGTAACATGCGTTTCATCCCTCCTCTTCTACAGTAACATTACATATATATCCGTGTGCTTATCAGTTCTCAATTTCTCAAGTCGTAATAATCAGTAGGTCAGAAGCAATGACATATAATACTGTAAACATTAACAGACATATATAGGTAAAACCTGTATATGTATGAGCTTGGTTTAGAAAATGTGAAGGTTATGTTAGATTAGGTTCAAGTAATTTGTTGATATAGGTCAAGTAAAATAACAAATATGTGGTAATTTGTAATTAGTGACCGATACTTAAACACGTGATTTTAGTCATGATAACAAACAACTTTTACTACGGGACCTAACCTGAAACCGCGAAAAAAATCTGCTGGTGAGTACGTTTATGTTCGCCTAACTGGTCAAAATGTACTGAACTTGGCTGACTTTTTTCGCGATTTCAGGTTTGGTCCCAAAGGAAAAGTTGTTTGTTATCATGACTACAATCACGTGTTTAAGTATCGGTCAGTAATTACCAGTCATCCTATACAATTCCTACCCTCAAATCCCTGTGAAAAATGAATAAAGGTAATATTAAAATGATTATCAATTTCCTTTTATAATTGCAACCCTAGAAATGGGGCCACGGGTTCGCTTCTGACGAAGACCCCGGACCTTGGAACGCAAGGCAAAGAAGGAACATAGGAGTGGGTTTTAGTCAGTAAAAGTCTGACACGTCCTCTCACTCTGCCTTAGAAAGGGAGAAGTTATTAGATGATTTCCCTATTTGAAAATATACACTGTACAAAATCTTGATCAGGGCGTCATACATTTTGAAAAAGTCTCCTTTATAGAAACGCGACGGCGGGCAATGGTTAGCTCGCTGTTCGTCCGTCCGGTAACAGACCGGTCCGAGCCCAAATCGTTCGATTTGGGCTCAGACCGGTCTGTTCCGGCGCGCACTGTTCCTGCGCGCCTCAAGGAGTTGTCAGCAAACTGTAGGGGCCTAGCAGGGCCGAAGCCTGTTGGGGCTAAAGGTTATGTGAAAATAAAACCCGGGGCCCTGGAACGAAGGCAATGAAAGGAGCAGGGTAGGTTTTTAGTCAGTAAGAGTCTGACACTATCTCACGAGTCACGCTCCGCCCAAGGGCGGGATTTGTCATTTGATGATTTTACCTACCATAAAAAATAAAACTATTGACGGCCCGGTTGGCGCAGTGGTAAAGCGATTAGGTTCTGCGTTATGTGTCACGGGTTCAATCCCGCAAAAACAAGCATTAGCATGAACTACAGATAAGTGTTCCGGGTTCGGGTCTAGGTATGTGAATGTGAGTTTACATATTCGTGAGGCAACGTTTGATCGTAAGCTAATTCATACTCCGACTCACACTTGGCCGATTTTCTGACCACCTTTTTTTAGGCTTGGAACAGCGCTTTAAGCATATACCAAGAGTCGCCCTACATTCGTCATAAACCCCGACAAGTTACAACAGAATCTACTACGTTTTATTGATTTCTACCTTTTTATCGCTGCGGTCCTACTCTAGCCTTGTTTTCTGTTAATAGACGGCTTATGCAGATACAATTAACATATAGCTTGTATATGTGATTTCTACTTCATAATTATCGATGGCTAAACGGTACTGCGTCCAAGTTGACTCGGGACTTGATTAAAACGTATTGAATGAATGATGATGGTAACACGCAGATTATTCTATTGACGCTGAGATTTATGGCGTTCTACTGTCACGTTTCTTTATCATGTGCTTGTCTGCGAGTTGTCATAGCGAATACATTCTAGTCAGATGCATCATATACCTACAAAGCTTCAAGGTTCTCATAGAAATATTCAAATTGAACCGCACCAAGTTATTTTTGCCTCCACAATTTCGGGAATTCCTTAAGTAACATGAAACAAACGCCTTGTTAATACCGTTAAACATAATTCATATGTTTACGTATTTACACAAATAGCTTGTGTAAACACAATTTGGGAATTATTACGACAATGGCCTTAATACACCTATGAACAAAACCTACGATAAAAACAAAACGGTTTTTGTGTATTCCATTGATTTTATTCAGATTGTCTTTTGTTTCAGACAAGTTATCTCTCACATAAAGAATATACCGGAGCTGATTCTTCTGGGGAACGTGTCTCCGACTGTCAGAAGACTTCCCATCTTCTCACTAATGGTGAAGCATCCAAGAGGAACGTTCCTGCACCACAACTTTATCTGCGCAGTCCTGAATGATGTCTTCGGCATCCAAGCAAGAGGGGGACTGTCTAGCAACCTGAACTACGGGTCTGATATCCTCGGGATTGACGACCAACTGCTCAGAGAATACGAAAAATTATTGGATGTTGAAGCGTGAGTGTTTGAATAAGTAACTTTAAAATGATATCGCTAATGTACTGTTCAAGGCCCAATTAATTGTTAGAATTATAATGAGAAAATAAGTAATACTGGAAAATTCAGGCGGTGACAATTGAATCTTGTTTGAACCTCCGTTTATTGGATATGGTTGAATGGTTTTATTTGTCCATATATTATATATTGACTCTTGTCGTAAAATAACAATAAAGTTTAAAAGCGAAAATATCATCTTTATTTTGCAACGCTTTTTTTAGTCTTTAATTTTCTTCAGTATCAATCATTCTTTGTTATTTCTCCAACGAATTCGTTTATAGGCATACGCATTTAAAAAACATTTCAAGCGTCAACTATATTTATAGAAGCACAAACATTTCGGCTATGTGCGTTTATATTGCAAATCTGTTAATTGTATATCAAGGCCGAATAATTTGCGCGCTCATAAAATATCAACACGCCGGTTATATATCAATGGAATTTATATTACAGGCAAAAAGAAGTCGCTCGGGTGCGCAAAATGAGTGATGTGAAGGCGCCAGAAGTACCCATATACAATGAGCACTTAAGACCTGGGTTCTGCAGAGTATCTTTTCCATTCTTCATGTCAGATTCTGAACTGGCTTTCGTTCTAGAAGCCTTAAAGATGGTGGCCACAGAAGGCTGGAAAATTCTGCCACAATACGTAGTGAATCCTGAAACTGGGCAGTGGAGACATCATACCTGTGCTGTGCTCAGGGACAGAAAGTCATTGCACTCACTGAGGTTCAATGACGGAAAGATGACCTCACACGAAAGAAGAGTTTCTGGTCAGTATCCACTGCTATTTAGACATTCACGTCTAAACATTATGACGTCAGAGACGGTTTTTAATGTAATGTTGTTTTTCATTTCAGGTCCAGGCATATTCCCACAAACATATACGGAAACTCTGCAAACAGCGAGGAATCTATTCAACAGAGCGAGAAAACTGGCAATGAAGTGTTCAACAGCTGAGCCAGAAGTCAGTTTCAACCCACGCATAGACTATCTCAGATGGTTTATGCTGCCCAAAGAAGCCCACGACCTTCTTCTCGGTCGATCGGGTAATGTCAAACACATTGTGCCATTTGACCCATCTGGGTACACAGGAGCAAGAAAGAGCCTTAATCTAAATACAAGGTCTTCCATTACTTCGTCGCCTATTTTGGGTTCTTCACCAAGACATTTCAGTCTTTCAGCCATAGACGATTGTCACATATTTAGACTGAAACAGAAACAAAAATTCTATTCAAGAGAATCAAGTCTAAGGGAAACCCACAAGGAAGAATCAGAGACGCCACTTCCAGTTCAATTTGCTGTTGGAGAATCTGTGTCACCACTACGCCTGATACCTCATAACAGACAACCGCTGCTGATCAGATCCAGATGTTATAGTTTGGGTTCTGACAGTCCTCCAGCAGCACTTAGCGCACAAACAAAACTGAACTTGGGCTTAAAAGAGACCAGCCCGAACAATGTCATTGAGAAATCGGGATTTTGTAACTGTGGCAGTCAAACAGACCTGCAGTCGTTAGACGACCCAATGATCTCTCCCGGAAAGGCGTTCGCCTACAGCACACAGAGTAGCACATCGGTATCTGACTGCAGCCAAATAGGCAGAGTATCCCCAACAACTTCATTAAACTCTCAAACCTCAGATGATATCCAGGCTTATGTCAAAGAAATGACCAGAGAAATAGCAACAGAAATAAAGTCAGAGATCCGCGAAGTCATATCCAAAGTAGACGATATCTTAGAGAATTCAGACTCGCTCGAACAGTCGAATCTTAGCATGAACTCAATAAATTCTAGTCAGAGCGATAAGAATTCAGTATCAGTCATAGACGTAGCCGAGTACCTAATGGGTATGTCGAGGGAAATGGCTTCGGAAGTGAAACATGAAATTCGTGAAATGGTTAATCAAGTTGATGAGATGATTTCGCCAGATTACACAGGGTATTGTTCCCGAAAATCTTCTCCACCTCAAACTGGAAGACAAAGAATCGGTTCTGGTCCAGAATTGGGACTAGATCTCAAACAGGCGACTTCCAGTTTGAGAAAGTGTCCCACGAGTCCTGTGCTGCCTCAGTATGATGAAGATGACAGTCGTTACTGTAAGCGGTCTCCAACAACGAATTCGCCAAAGTCAGCGCATGGCACGCCTTCTCACGAGGCTTCGGGACCGAACAGTATATCCTTTAACTCAAGTGAGACATCGACACCAGACACGATAATCCAGGTAGTCACAACACAGAACTCTCCGATTCTTCCCAAATCATTGAGTTCAAACAAACTGTCAGACGACGAAGCAAGTTGTACTGACGCTGCTTGCAGACATTGTTGTGTCAAGAAGAACTGGTGCCAGAATCCCTCAGTGAGTTCACAAGATAGTGGGATAAATATGACGTTCACGGAAACTGACGCATTTTTAGAATACGGTAAGTTGACGTTATTTATTTCACCATTTTGCCGAGCGAACCCGGACGCAATCAGTGCGTTAAGTGGTGTCAATAAATTGCTCACGTTTATTCGAGTCGTCGACTCCGAACAATTCAATGTCAATAGATGTTAATCAAATTGATGAGGATATTCGTCATTTCTGGTGCCGCAGATTGTGACCGTATTTTGACAAATACATTCGGAATTGTGCACAATATGCACTGAGGACGTTATTATGAGATGTGCTAAGTTAACCTATTCTCATTAGTAATTAGGTTTATATCGAAGTCCGTAACATGCTTTAAAACCATCCCGCCAATGTACCCCAAACTAGTCTCATTATAAATGCAATACGGCAAAGATAGGTCTTTTTTCCAACAATTATATAAAACAGTATTTCTTTCGTTAGTGTAGTAGTACACACCGCGCCAGGTATGTCCAGGTATGTCATAATGAACTGTCCCACAAGAAAATTCTACTTAGAAGCGGAAGGTAGGTGACTCGCCTCTAGTGCGTGGACCGCTGAAATTGTGCCAATTGTCACTATTTCACATCGGTCGCGACGATCACACACATTCGGCGGCTAATGCTACTTCAATCGCCATTTTTATCAGTGACTATAGGTAGCGTAGATGTGTAAGTTCCGAGTCCAAGTTTTATGATTGTAATGTTAGCGCGTAACGTTTCCCTTTATAATGGGATGAAAAGAAAAATATTTTAAAGCCCACCTACACTTCCAGATTCATCAAACAAGACCAGAAAATGCCTAGGCAGGTTGCGAATATGCCAAAAACATGAAAAGAGTGAAGTCCCAGACATCATCGAAGGTGTACCAGTTTGCTCTGGGGACCATGTGAGGCAGACCAAGAGGTACGATACCACGGACCAAGGCAGAGTCGTGTTTGCCGAAGACCCTGAACGACAAAATAGGTAAGCTACGAAGTATCTCATTAGTTTAAAATGGACTCACATTAGTATTCTTTGAAATGGCGTCATGGTTTTAATGGCCAGCTATAAACACACCTTTTACCGCTTTCTGGAATTTTTCTACAATTACAAAGATAATACGTTAGTAAAATATAAATTGGTTTTCCACATTCCACGTCTTTAGAACTCTCTTAGCTTTACTCAAAAGATTGTGCACCTCCAAATTACAATCAGTCTATGCGTAACTAATATTTTAAACTTATAAGTTGACCAGTTCTAGCCAAATAAACACGAAAATGGAATGACTTCACCTGCCTCTGTGAGTCAGTAAGAGTTTTGTTCATTAGAAATTGACGAACTCATAAAAATTAAATATAGCTCTTCCAATTCTATTTTAAACAATTTCATTGCATTTCTCGGAACAGTTAGAAGGTCATTAAACCATTTGCTGGAACCAACCACGTCTTGGCAAGATTTTAATGAAGTTTAAATCCAAACCAAAATGGCTACGAAGCCGACGTCTACGTCTAATAGTTCTGGCAATAAATCAAAGCATGTCGCCAAGCGTCTCATATTCGACTCAAACAATATTTCGTTCTGACACCCAGTTGTTACTTCGGACACAGATACTAAAAATCTGTTTGTTCCCGTGCATAAAGCAGTTTTTTGGCAACAATTTTGTTTGAATTTGATTAAAATATGATAAATACACTTAATCATTAAAACATCAATACAACTCTCTTTGAGGCCTTACCACAAACTCTTAACGCGATCCTTTTGACGATCTAAACTGAACTGTTAAAGAGATGCTCTAGCTGTATCCCTCTTCCCTGAAAGGTTCCAGCCAACGCCATGCAAAACTACTTATTAAATTTGCAAAGTTATACTGTGCCTTAGGTTTCTTTTTGGAGAGCAGTCGTAGCTGGTAAGCAAGTTGTACATCATCCCAATCCTTCGCTTTGTATAATTTATTTGATCACCACTGCTCTTAAGAAGATGAATAAAAACATCGTAAAGAAACTGACATGTCTTAGGACCAAAAATTCGAAGACATGTGATACAAGTAAAGCCACACTGGGCTGCGATTACTTCTCTTAGAAAGGAAGACTTGAGTTCCAGCAGTGAGAGCATTATAAAACTAATTATATCCTAAGTTTTTTCTAGTAGTAAGAGTTAAAGAGCTATATTCTCAAATACCAAAACGGTTTCCATTCCAAAACAATTCTAAGCTTCATCTCTCAACTAACCAATCTAACCATCTCTTAATCTTCGTCTACTACTAACTTCGTCTCCTCGACTGTTCTAGGGCCTCAACAACCGTGGTAGACTCCTCAAAGCGCTGCAGTCGCTCCTCCAACGCTTCGTCCAGCTGCTCTGACAGAAGCTCTCGGTCCAGCGGGTACGGCACCGACCAGAGGACCCATGATGAAAGGTTCTATGATAGGAGGTTAGTTGATTTACCATGTTCTTTGTGGTCTTAGCATTAAATGCCTCCCTGATAAGCAAATACTTCGCCCAAACTCTTCCAGATACTTAATACATCAGACTGGTAAACAAGGCCATAACTCAAGGTTAAAATCTCGGTTCTTACTGATCAGGAATTAGAGTTACCAACTATTGGTGTACATATGTATTAGCTGCCGAATTTCCGAATTAAATGTGAACGGAATGAAAACCGAAAGTGGTTTTACCATGTTTAATGTCATCCGAATTGATTTGTCAACCGAATTGATTAGGAGCAATTCAGCAGTACCTTGAAGACACACCGTAATAGGTCAAAATATACCACTTTTTAAATGCGGTGCGAGAATAGTAGAATCAGTTATAATGGCAACATTCTGACTGGCCTGTTGGTCTAGTGGTTAGTGGTCCTGACTGCTATGCCGGAGGTTGTGGGTTCGATTCCCACCCAGGACAAATGTTTGTGTGATGAGCACGATCATTTGTGCTGTGTCTGGGTGTAATTTATCTATAATATTTATGTATTTAGAAATATATAAGTATGTTTATCAGTTGCCTAGTACCCATAACACAAGCTTTGCTTAGCTTGGGACTAGACGACGTTGTGAGATAGTGTGTGTGTGTGTATGTGATATTCTCTATGTCCGCTCACCGCAAAGTACTAAAAACTCAGCACCCTGAAATGCCTAATATCTTACTTTTGTAAAAAAACATTCATGTTCTTCCACAGTGAGTCAGAATGCCGCACCTTCAAGCCTCAATGGGAGGAAGAACGCGAAGAGCACGAAGACAGCAGCGCCTGCAGTGATGCATCTCTTACAGACCTGACCCTGGATGATGACAGCAACTGGCACTGTCCTCCAAGAGCTGTGTGGAAACCTACTGTAGAAGTAAGTGAAATACTAATACTAAAAAATTGGTCAGAAGGTATTTGCGCCACAGATGACGATGACTCACGAATGAAACCGCGGGAGAGAACTCGCGGTTTCACTCGCGTCTTTGGTCACTGCTTCACTACTATTAGTCGTAGCGTGATGTTATATAATCTCATAGCCTTCCTCTGTAAATAGGCTATTCAACAATAAAATATTTTCTCAATTCGAACCAGTGGTCGCGTTCAACCAATCAAAAAGTCAATCAACCAAGTAATAGATCATGAAATCTCTATTGCTGAAGAAAACTTAAACACACATAGGTCACTTTACCTGAAACAAGTCTTGGTTCAAAGAGAATAATATCTTTAAATACAGTACAATGAATCGATCTAACAAAGGGCAGTATAAAACTACATTAAATAATAAGACTTTTATAAGTACGAGTATATTTCTTTTTTAACCTGGCTGTTGATTTTCGGAAACCTGATCATCATCATTCTACTGATAAATTTCGTTTCATTTGTCGTTATACTATAGTGATTGAAAAACCGTAGGTTGCAACCGAAGAACCTTTAAGGCATCATCATATCCTACCATCATCGTAACTTGTTTGAGAGCATCTTCGTCGAAGGGCATATCCTTATCCAAGTATTCTATTAACAGGCCATCCACGAATACAACATGATCCGTCCTGGAGACAAGGTACTGATCTGTCTGTCAGGAGGCAGCAGCTCCATCGCGCTACTGCATACCTTGCATCAGTACCAGCTGTACTCCAGGGCGAAGGGCATACACTTCAGTATTGGTAAGTCTTCAAATATCTTCAATAGTCCTTGGACACCCGCATTCACAGCAGCCGCCACAGCACCCGACGCAGCAGGTTCCGCAGCAGCCGCAACCGCCGCAGCAGCCACAACCGCCGCAGCAGCCGCAACCGCCGCAGCAGACACAACCGCCGCAGCAGACACACATTTTATTGAGTAGTTTGATATATTTGCAAATAAAATGGACATCAAAAGCTTCACCGACGGTGAATATTTTAAACAGAGGCGAAGAAGAAAAAGAAGGTTTTCTTGAAATTTTTTCAGTTTTTCTTAAAAGATACTGTTTTATGTGTTTATGTATTTTTTATTTTTTTTTTCTTGTTGTTTACTACACGGGGGATTTGTAGTACCTTCAATAGTCATTTCAGTATATCGCACCGTTTTATAGCCAAAGCAAAAATTTTAATTTTGTTCTTGGTTTTGTATTTATGTTTGTCTTTATATCATGGTTATTTTGAGACTGTAATTCAACCAGTGCAAGAAAACTGGTGAATAAAAGTTAATCTATCCAGCATCAAGAATCGTTTCTTTAAGAACAGTTTTTTCCGGCAGATTTTTTTTTGTTTGTTTGTTAGAGAAAGTAATGTTTTTTGCGTGCAGCATATCTCAAAAGACTCTGCTTTTGATCTGGAACAGCGAATAATTCTTCATTCGACGTTCCACACTTAGGTATCAGTAAGAAATTAAAATATGCTTCGATACTCGTACCTTGGAACTATGTATAAAATTGACAATAAAATGTCGTCAGACCAACAACAATAAAAAGATAAACAAAAATAAAGGAACAAAAATAAGATTAACAAAAATAAAAGTTACGAGAGTACACACGTAGCAGCACCAGTGCTAAGAGAATGCCAATAGGCGTCTCGTGCATGCTGAAGAATATCAAAATGCTGTAGAGGTTGTGCCTTTACAGCATTTAGATATTTCCCAGCTTCCTCATAAATTCTGAGTTACAATTTTTATTTGGCATAAATTAGTGCCCGATTGCGATCCCACCTGATGGTAAGCAGTGATGCAATTGTTGATGGTGAGGCGTACTAGTTTATTAAGAGCACTCTAGATCTGAGGATGATTACCAAACTCAAAGATGCTTCAACATAAAAAGCATGAGGCACGCCATAGTCATGGTGGTAAGTCCCCACTTTGAAGAGTGGTTGGAAAAAAGTCATGGTGTCCTCACCTTCCGTATGACGCAGATTCTCAATGGACATTGTAAGTTTGGGAGGTTCCTCCACATGATTCGTGCAGAAGAAATTTTTGGGTATATCCATTGTGTGGACCACCCGGAGGACACGACGGAGCATACGGTTGAGGTGTAACCTACCCCGCTTGGGGGAAAAAACATAAAGAGAATAAAATAGAGAGAGAGGCTGATCACATGAGGCGCGAATGTGATTTACACAACAAGTTGCCTAAGATTATAACTAAATGGCAAATTAGAGACCGATTGATAAATAATGATATTGTGGAGATAACTGGTACCTTGTGGTTCAGAGCTATACGGGACCGTGAGAAATGGAAGATCATAGGGGAGGCCTATCAGTCAACGGACGGGGGAAGAGTAGTATAGTTTGCTTAGTTTATGAATGATATTGTAACTAGCTTCTGCCAGCGGCTTCGTCCGCCCGAAAGTAGGTTTCTCTAAAGAGACTTTGGACACCTGTTTCATCCGTTAAGTGGTGAATTTTAGAAAATGCTCTCTTAGTGCTCAAGTATACAAGGACATTTTGCTGCAAAATTTCACTCTCCTAGGCCCTGCAGTTTCGAATGTATGTTGATATGTCTGTCAGTAAGCTTCTCCTTTTATATAACATAAATTAGAGCCTTATTATTAATAACAAAACACTTTTTACAGGAGCTCTGTTCGTCCACGAGGCACGTTCGCAAGTGGATCCTTTGCATCTGATGGCCTACTGCAGAACACTTGGCATCAAGTTCATTTACGAAGACAAGTTTGAAGTGGATGAGCCTGAACGTAAGTGATACAATATCTTGTTTCGTGAAAGCTACGGGCTCGATCGTGGCCATGGTGCCGATAGATGGCGCTAAAGTCATGATTTTTTAATTATTTTTGTTTTTGTGTATGGGTGTAGTGGTGGCCCAGTGGTAACGGCCCCATCTTAAGAGTAGCAGGTCGCGGGTTCAAACCCAGCCAAGTGCATCAATTTGTGTAAAATTTATTTCTTCACCACTGCTCCCAAAAGGGTGAAGGAAAACATCATGAGCAAACCGACATGTCCTAGAACCAAAAATTCGAAGGCATGCGGCATCCATCAGCCTGCACTGGGCCCGCGTAGTATATTACGGCCCATTGCCTCTCCTAGAGAGGTTGCCTAAGTCAGTAGTGGGAACATTATAAGGCTAATTATAATATTATGCATATTAAGTCAAGGAAATGGTGTTTAATACAATGGGACATTCCACTTTATTAAACTTAGTCAAATTATTGCCTTTTAATTCATCTAATTCAGATTGTTCATGCTAAGCACAGTCCTTATAAAGTCGTGACTGAAACAAATATGAGTGTTTAGGTTGACCATAGTCCATTTAACTGCAATGATTATACCAGGAGTCAAAGTAATCGTCACGGGATACAATTCGGCAGCTGCGGGTATTCCAATGATACCAAACAGAGATAAGACGCTGAATGGAGTTTAGAAGCGAATCTATGGCCCCAGAAGCTGCCAGCTGCGCGCGCGTGGAACACTACACACCGTCGACGACTGAGATTCGGTCCGGACGGCTACCCATCGCTTACCGTCCGCAATAAGCCCTTATCATCATAATTTCACATTATATCTCTTCCATAGATGCCATCTGCACAACTCCCTGGAGCCTCGCCGCAGAAGCCACGCGCTGGTCGTGCCGTAGCACTCGCAAGCGCGCCGTCACCGCGGCCGTAGCGCACGGCTACGGCGTAGCAGCCCTGGCGCAACACCTGGACCGAGCTGCTACGGCGTTCGTAGCCGCTGCCATGCATGCTGGCACGCTGAGGACTTTGAAGCCACATTATACGCTGCGGTAAGTTTAACCAAAAATGATGATTGTCGACCGCATGAATAACAATTCTCCAAAAACTACACAAATTGGTAAGTCTAGTCTAAGGTAAGTTTAGTCAGTACAAGTCTGACACCCCGCTCCGCCCAAGGGCGGGAGATGTCATTGGATGTTTTTCTCCACCAAAAAAAAAGGCTTATATAATGCGGCTGTTGAAGCATCGATGAATCGCCAAACTAAAGCCCACAACTGGCCGAGCACATAGAACTAGCTCGTAGAACAGGTGTTCGATGGGGCCGAAAGGTAGAAACGCGGAAGACGCAGCGTCGGAAGGCCTCCCTCAAGATGAACCGATGACCTAGTGAAAGTTGCGGAAATCCGATGGCTGCGAGATACACAGGACCGTCCGTTGTGACACTTGAGGGAGGCCTATATCCAGTTGGGGACTTTTTTCAGCTGAAATGATGATGATTATGAATGCGGCTGTCGTTATATGAGTTATCTCGCCATACATTTTCTTTTATCCTTGTTTCCACGGGTCTTCTGGAGTGTCATTTTTAAGTAAATTCAACAGAAATCCTACAATGTATTTTAGAGTATGACACGTGTGATGGAATCATAGTTTTTTTTAAGGATATACTGGAATTCCATTTATTTCAGTGACCACGAAATCCGTATCATCCGGCCGTTCATCTATGTGCGCTCACGCGCCCTAGCGGCGTTCGCGTGCGCGCGCGGCCTGCCCGACTTCCGCGCGCCCACTGACGTCACGCTGTCCCCGCCCGACAGCCCCGCGCATAGCGATGACAGTGGAGACAACAGGTGAGATATTGACAGTTTTCTGTGATGTAACCAATAATTTATATAAAAGATTAGCTTCTGCCAGGGGTCGTTTCTCCATACAAACTGTGGATCCCCATTTAGAGTTTCATTTTTGAAAGTCCTCTCTTAGGCCTTGTTTACGGAGACGCGGCGCGTTGCGCGGCGGGTTGGACGTTTCGTCGTACATTGCAGCAGCGGGTTGCGTCATCACCCGCGCAAACACAAACCTAAGGCAATGTACGATGGACCGCCCGACGCGCCGCACAACACGCCGCGTCTCCTTAATCGAGCACTTAGTGTTTGCCTACGTCATAAAAGGAAGTCTTATGCTAATTTTCACGCTCGTAATCTCATCAGTTTCGGCACTATGTATATGGCAGTCAGTTTCTCTTTTTCATAAAATTAAGTTGTAACTTTTTAAGGTTTTTAATCTCCTTACTTAATTCAGTGTATGATTTAACCACAACTATTTTCCCTTCCAGCAAAGACAACATCCTAGACCGCACAGTCTCCGAACCCTGTACATCTTTAGACAAACGTCCGGAGTCATCCCGGGCTTCGCTCCAAGAGCAGTCCCTCGCCGTGTCGCTGGCAGAACCACTGGAGTCAGCTCGAGACCTGTTGGCTGCTCAGGAGCGCCAGTACCCCTACCTGTTCACCAGCCTCAAGAGTGCGTTACGACCTCTTTTTAATGGCAGGTTAGTTTTTATTGTAAAGCCAAGGATTGGTCCAATTTTCCTGCTGCGGGTTTCCCGTCCGTTTATAATTTAAGTGTCTTCAAGGCAAGAGTGTAGATTGCATCACTGCATATCATCAGGTGTCAAGCACTGGTTTATAACATTAAAATAAAAGCGTTGATGCAGTTATGGATATAACTGTCCTCTACAGCATTAATGTCGTACTAGCATGTACCAGCTGCTTGGCCCGCTTTAAAAATAAAAAAAAGTCCAAAGTGAACATACTCTCGGCATAAAAGCGCTTTTCTAGAACATGGTCTACCTGTGCACCAAGTTTCATCGAAATCCGTCTAGCTGTACGGCCGTGAAGAACTAAGAAACATACACACTCACAAAATTTCGCCTTTATTATATTAGTGTGTTTATTTTGTCACAATAATCGTATTTGTCAAAATTTAAGGTGTTTGAAGAATCACAGGCTCATTTGATACGAATCCAGATGCAGAATGGTGGCGATTTTGATACGTGTTGGACAAAACCCTTTTTCTTTTATTATTGATTATAATGGTTATCTTTATCAGGCTGGCCAGTCCATATCTGTCTAGATAGGTTTAGTATATAGACGGCAGAAAATGATGGTTATCCTGTTTCACAAAAAGAACCTCATCCAGCAATCAGTACAAGTACCAGTAACAAACTGGCTTCGTTTCCGAAATAATGCAACTTTATCTCATAATTATGATAGACAAAACACATCATCTTATGTATAACCGATTCGACTTAGAGCAATAATTATTTCTATAGGGTCTTTCAACAAGGACGGGTCGATGTTAAAATTAAATAAAAGAATCTGTATGTGACATATTAAAGAAATTATTTTTTTATTTGAAAGGCCCATTTATGCCATTATTTATGAAATGTCGTGCGATTTGACCCCGCTAGACTTTTTATTGTGGGGTTTGCTCAAGTCGCTGGTCTGTGCCAATAATCCGCAATCAACCGATGCCCTAAAAGTAAAAAAAGTAAAACAATACACATAGCAGGCCATCGCTCAGATTCAGTCGGATCTATGCAGTAGAGTAATTAAAAATTGGACCTCTCGGATCCGTGCCACCGTTCGAAGCCGCGGTGGACATTTAAACGGTGTCATATTTCATAAAAAATGGCATAAATGGGCCTTTCAAATAAATAAATAATTACTTTAATATCTCACATACAGCTTGTTTTATTTAATTTCAACATCGACCCGTCCTTGTTGAAAGACCCTTTACTTTCGTAACCCTGTAACAATTATATAAAATTCCCTTTTTACTTACAGAGACCTAAACAAAGACCAGAAGGAACAACGCCATAGAAAGAAGTCTGTCATTCAAATGCGAAACGGAGCGCCCGTGTACGATTCAGATGAGGACAGCGAAGAAGAACTGATGCCATAGGTGTTAACCGCCTGCCACAGCTGCCTGCCACACGAGCTGGGTTGCCAGCTGCTGTAGAAATGTGCCAGATGCCATTAATGCCAACTGACCAAGCAAGGCTGTCAAAACCTGCCAGTCGAACCCAGATGCTTTAGACACAACATTTTTTTTTAAAGTGCACGAAAAACAAATGAAGATTTGGTACTTGGAAAATAAAAGCCAGGTGCATACATATTTCACAAAAAAAAAAAGTGAATAAGGATCCAATAAAACAAACTTCTACCAATAAAGATGTTGATCTGATTCAAAATAGTCGCACATATTCGCGCGCTAAGCAGCACTAAATTTAAGGGAATGTAGCTGTAGGCAGGAACAAGTCTTTTAAGAGTGAACTCTAGCCATATAAATATGGCTGTTAAAAATTAAGCTGGCACATGCCCATACTGGCTCGCCATAGGCGACTATCAGTAGCCAGTGTTGCCAGCCCAGAAATAGATGTGTTCCAGGTATGATAGTAAAGCCAACCTTAAAGGTGGATGTAATTCACCTCGGATGAATGTTATATTAAGCCAATAATTGGCATCTAAAGATGTGCCAATTGTTGGCAATGTTTCCTGGTAGTGTGTGTTAGAAATTGACTCGTGATTTCTCAGTGATCGTTTAATTGTGATCAATGTTATTGTGCGCGGTGTCATTTTAGTGACTCATGTTACAATCAGTGGATATATTGATTTCGGTTTTCCAAAATATGTAAATTCGAATTTACGAAGATAAGATCAAAATATGTTTGAAAAAAAAAGAAAGGTGAAAAAAGCCTAAATATATATTACAGGCTGAATAAAATATAATATTGGACTATTGATTCTAACTAAAGCCACTAAAATTCCACCGCAATATTATTTTAGCACGTAAGTTAGAGTGAGTGTAAAACTTTGATTTGACGTTAGATTCAGAGTTGCCATGTTGATAATATTTTGTTACTAATAAAAAAAGATACGATTTTTTTATTCTTTTGTATAACTGTGGAATTGAAAACCAAGTGCATTTGTTACAGTCTGTTATTGTAATATTAAGAAATATATTTTTCAATGTTGTTGTATGAATTGAGATTGTATGAAAACTATATTGTATAACGAGGTCTATTTATTCAGTCGGTTGGAGAGAGTTTAATAAATATATCCAAGTGTTTATTATATACTGATTTTATTTTAGGTACATGTTATGTACTGGACAAGGTACCTAAAAACTATTTTGTGGAACGTAGTTATAGAGATCTATAATAAATATTAAAGATTTAATTATACAAGTTTACAAAGTAGCAAGTATCAAAGCTGTTATTTGTACAAACTTCATAACTAGTTGTAGTTTATTACGCTTTTTATAAAGATATTAATTTGCTAATGCGTCAGTGTTATTTGTTCATTTTTATTACGAAGAACACTTCTAACAACATTTTTCTACAAGAATGAAAGATTTATTTGAGGCGCGACATCAACATTACCTTTCTTTGCTTTGTAGTCGGGTAAAAAGGAAGATGGCTGCTGATGTGAGACTGAATTTTGAATGAGAACTCATTTTTAAAATTTTTATTAAGTTTTTCTTATGATTTTGCATTGTTTAGCGACTACTTACTTATCTTAGATATTTTGTATTGCTCTTGTATGCAACTGTAGAGTTTAAGAGAGATTCCTAATTACTTGGGATACAAATAGAATAAGAGTGAACTATAATAATCTTGAAACAACAAGTCCCATTAATTGCTTCCATGATATAATTATTGTATTCATATGAAATAAAAATATGTTTTAATTAAACTTTGTCTTTTATTTCTAGTTTCGACAATCCTATATTAAGAATGAAGATGGAACAAACTGAAACTAAAGTACTAAACTCGTACTGATATTAGTTTAGGTTCTTAAAGGAGAGCTGTGGTAGGGATTTTTCGAAAAAGATACCGCGCCCCTGAAACGTTGAGTGGGTTTTAGTGGGTAAAGTTCTGACCTTCTGTCTACTCAGAGCGGGAGAAGTTATTTCCAATACACTTGCTCGAAAACCCGCTTCACACTTTTCCGCACTAGTGCGGGAAACAGTACATTACTGTTATTTTTTTTATTGTTGCTAATTTACTGTTTTCCGCACGTGTGCGTTTATTGTTTTCCACACTAGTGCGTAAAAGTATGCGAGCTCACCCCCGCCACAATTTTATTACTTATTACATGTATCGTATCAGACTGGGCGCTAAGCGACTCCCACGAGTCGCGCGTCAACCCCCGTTTACTTATATCTTCGTAAGTGTATTGAAAAACGTCGTTTGATACACGTGAAAATCTATCACTGCAGCATTCGGCTCAGTTGCAATGACAAACTTTCTTCACTTGTACCAAAATATAAGTAGTATTAATGATTCCCCACCCACTAAACAAAATAGGTTTTACAACGAAATGAAACACAAACATTTACTTACTTATTTACTACTTAGATACACTACACAGATTTATAGTGTGTGTGTGTGTGCGTGCCCACTTTTCTTATTACACTAATGAGTATTACAAGTACTAAGGATAATTCCTTCCAAGACGAAGCTAAACACTGAATGTGACAATCATTATTTATCAACTACACTTAGCATTAAATAAGCAGAGACGAATATAATCTATAATCCTAAATAAGCTATATATCATTTTAATACTATATTTTCTTATACTAATTTCATTTCATGACGACACAACATTTTTCTTCGACAGTTACATTTTAAATATGAATAAAGACATCTACATTATAGGTAGTAATAATAATTTTATTATGAGTTACACGGCTATTTAATCTACGATATAATAATGATTATATAATTTTTAAAATAGAGCATCATTTGGGAAAGTGAGATTTAGAATTTCATGATTGAATTGTTTACTTTTTGCCTCCTCCCTGGCAGCATGGCTTACCACCTGTGGAATGAAGAAACACATTAATATACGTTTGAAAATAGTTGCAAATCCGTAGACAACATTTTTTAAAAGAGTAATTTCGAAGGACAAAGCTATTTGTCTATGACTTGCTATCATAGACAAATAGCTTGGTTTTAATGCAAGCCAGTTAAGCGGTGAGCTAAACTACATAGACTTCGTGACATTACACCATTACACCTACATAATACTTCCATTACTAAGTGTCGCCGCACACGGGCCACAAAAAATCGCCGCCACCGGCTTCTTTTTATGGCGGCTTTTTTTTTGTGTCGGCTTTGTATTTTGGCCCGTGTACGGCGACCCTTAAGCTACGCCCTTAGCTTACATGACGAAATTCAGACGATGCAATAAGTTAAATAAAGGTACAGGTACTTAACGGGACGGAAAGGTGGAGGTACTTTTAATCTATAAACTCCGTCAGCTCATGGAAAAAAAGCTCGTCTGAATTTCATCATGTAATAACAGCTTTGGTAGTGGAAGTATTATGGTACCTATAAGGACCCAAAACGCTATGTAGTTTAGCTCATCACTTAGCTCTAACTTTAACATCTTTAGAGGAATAGGTAAGCTTTGACGTAAAGCTAGAGGTGAAAAAACTAGCTCGGTTTGTTTCGCGAGATAGTTCAAAAGATTTTTGTGGGCCCTAGAACGCAAAGGGCAACTACACATTGGGTTAGGCAATAAGTCTGACAATCCTTCTCGCTCTACCCAGAGCGGGAAAAGATATTTTTATGATTTCCCATTCCAAAAAATGGTGTGAGTGCCCAATGAATTTTTTTTTAAGTTGGATTCATCTAATGACATCTTACACTCTTGGGCGCAGCGGGAGGTCGTGTCAGATTTTTAATGACTAAAATCTACTCATTTGTTTCTTTTCGCCTTGCGTTCCCGGGCCCAGGGGGTTCACTTAACCCATGGCCCCAGTAAGCTTCGACCCTGCTGGGCCCCTGCGATTTGCTGACATCTCCTTGAGGTGCGCGTGAAACCCGACGCGCCGTGACTACCTACTGTCAAAGACCGATTTTTCTATGAGACATTATAATACTGACCAGAGGGTTTGCCATCGCCGCATGCGCAGTTGGGGCCGCAGGTGCAGTTGGCACCGCACGCGGCCGCCCCTCCACCGCACGTGTCTGTAGGTAAAAACAAATATCTATATATAAAAAGAGAAACTGACTGACTGACATATCAACACACAGTCGGGGACTAGGAGCGTACAATTTTGTACCAGACAAAGACATTAAATATATACTACCAATAGACAGGACATAGCAAACAAAATCGTGATCCGAGAATTGTTACTTAGGTATCTCAGTCTATTGTGGACGACTGGACCTAACTTCATTTTATTTTCGTAAATATTTTTCGTATTTACTCCGTAATTAATTAGAATTCAATAATTTTCGGAAATAATTCTAGAAAATAGCGTTAAAACATATAAATTACAAATTTAATTCGCTAAAACCAAAAACTCGCTCTCTAAAGCTACTTCAACTTCAACTTTTAATTATTGGCCTTTTTTTTGTGGAAGAGTCACCACAATTTTGCCAATAACACGTAAAAACTGTTATCCGCTGGCGATAGATGACATAGGATGACAGTTTTTCTAAGACAATTCTTCTGATGTCCGCTCTATTTCATCTCTTTAAATGTCTTTGGTACAAGGTTTCCTTTTACGATAAGGGCTAGCACTAAGAAAGGATTTTCCGAAATTCGCCCCCTAAGGGGATAAAATGGGGGTCCAAAGTTTGTATTGAGACACCTACTTTGATGCGGGCGAAACCTGTGGCATAAACTAGTAGTATTTATTTAAAAAGACAACATTTGTCCAATGGCTAATAATAACATCAATTAACAGGTTAGTATACTTAAAAAACTGGGTAAGTGCGAGTCGGGCTCGCGCACAAAGGCCGTTTTTACGGAGACGCGGCGCGTTGGGCGGGCCGTCGTACATTGCCATATGATTGTGTTTGCGCGAGCGATGGTGCGGCCCGCTGCTGCAACCAACGCACCGCGTCTCCGTAAACACGGCCTTAGAGTTCCGTACAAACTTACCTATGAAAACAGTTCAATTCCCGAATCGAGTTTCGAAGATTTTTCCGAATCGCAGAAAGTTTTTTTTTTGTGACGTTACTATAAATTTACAGCTGTCAGATTTATTCCTATATTTATGTTGTAAGATCTTGCTTCATGCCAAATTTCAGGCTTCGAGGTCAATAGAGTCGCTATGAATTTCGATTCCGTTGAGAGTATCGAAATATACGTTTTTTACGACATAAACAGCCGTACCTTTTTTTTTTGTTAACTTAGAAATTTGAATTTTTTGTTTAGATCAGTGGTGGACAAACTTTCTTAATGGTGGGCCAGAAAGTTTAAGAACTTCCAGAGGAGGGCCAGAATTATATAAAAATGGATTTTGTGTTGAAACTTTTAATCATATAAAAACATTAGGTACTTACTTGCGCAAATGTTAAAAATTACAATTTAACATTTAGGCCCTGCCATGGCAGGCATGTGCGTAACACAATCATGAACTATGCGGCTAGTCTAGCTGGCTCCTTTACCTATGCGTCTACTCCTAAGTATTTAGTATCTACTTTATTCGTTACTCGTCGACTACTGGATCGTCAAAATATAATTATCACAGGTCATATACTGTTCATGCCCAAGGACCGTCGGCGGGCCGCCAGATATTGTAATTAAGGTAAAAAATACTCGCGATCGGTAGCCTGTTGCCATCTAAATCAAAACAAAACTAAAATGTATGGCAACTTTGGAAAAATTTTCCTCAGGTCAAAATGAAAAAAAATGCGTCGTAATTTTCAGAGAAAGTATTTCTTCGTACGTGTATTGAAAAATGTCGTTCGATACACGTGCAAATTTGTCACTGCAGCCGTCGGTCTCATACCACACACGCCTACGGCTCATGCAAATTCCGCCTCGGCCGCAATGACACACTTCCTGCACTTGTATCAAAATGTACTATTGCACCAGCAACCCTATTTTGTGACCAGACAATCTCTGTGCAATCAATTATAATAAAATATTATACGAAATGATAACTTTTTTTTTTTTTTTTTTTGGGTAGGTAAAATCATCCAATGACGAATCCCGCCCTTGGGTGGGGCGGGAAACAGTGTCAGACTTTTACTGACTAAAAACCTACCTTTCCATTCCTTGCCTTTATCCTGAGGCCTTTGGTGACAGTCTCACATAACCTTTGGCCCCAGTAGGCTTCGGCCCTGCTGGACCCCTACAGTTTGCTGACAACTCCTTGAGGCGCGCGGGAACGGTGCGCGCCGTAGACGACCTGAGCTCGGACCGGTCTGTTACCGGACGGACGGACAGCGAGCTACCCATTGCCCACCGTCCGCGAGCCACGAAATGATAACTAGAACTGGAATAATGCACACCCATAGACTAATAAGAAAATTGAGTTTCAATAATAATTTAAGCTCTGTTTCACTTATGTGCACAGGTTATTTTCAATTCTATTTTTTTTTTTCGATAATTAATTATTCTACACACATAAACACATCATCATTCAGAATATGCATTTATTATTTCACATGTTGTATAAATAAGATGCAGCTAGATTTAGATATCTTCTAAGATAGACTATTCATTTTATAAATCAAAACTAATTTTATAGATAATAGCCGAGATTCTGGTCTTGATATTAAGGTACTGTCCTTAATATCAAGACCAGAATCTCGCCTATTATCTACGCTACATGTTACGTACAACATAAGTAAATCGAGTTCGTACTCGTGATTGGTAGAACCAAATCGTGATTGAATTTGGCAAATCTTTACTTCCAATCTAACCAATTAAAATTGTCTTGTCGTCTTATCTCCTCGTCATCAACTAGAGTAGGTACTATATACAGCAAACGTGGTTAACTAGGCCCTGGATAAGTTCATAGGGTGGCGGGGGGTGGAGAGAACGAGCGTGGACCTTTAAATAATTAACAGAGAATTTGGCTTTTCTCTTTCATTATTCAAAAGTACCTATTTACGAAAATATGCTAATTTCAAGTATTCTATTAGATCATATATCATGATATGACTCATATTTTTTTTAGAATGATATTATCATAATATTTTTTGAATTAAGTATAAAAGAAAAAACCTATTCCTACAAAAAACGCAAACTCGTTTACTATGTTTTTCCTAAAAGGAGTCGATATATCCAAAACACATTGAATACGATATCGCTGTACCTAATTTTACGAAATTCATGATACCTTGCTTCCGAAAGGAATGCCCGGCCCCGGCACGATAGGCTACGAAGGAACGGGGTAGGTTTTTAGTCAGTAAGGCCCGTATTATAGAACCTTACTCAAGTATTACTTAAACTGCGTTCAACCAATTACTGCTTGAGCGAAGAATCTCGACTTAAGCGTTTAGTTTATTTTAGAACTATCCTCAAACTCAAATCAAACTAAACTGCGCTTGAGTAGAGATTTTGATCTCTGATTACGTGAGTAAGCTATCATTGTAGTAACCCTGAATAATAGTTTGTTTTCTATTGCAAATTTTTGTTTTTTTCGCATGATTAAACTGGATCAAAACCGGATGACAAGGCGGACGATCTCAAGTGTTTACACAACTGGACAATATGTGGGTGGAATCATTGAAACAGGCGCGATCTCGGTAAAATGAAGCTGAGAATTTTATTGGTATTGACTACCACAGCGAAGTTTGTGAGAAGGCTGACTCGTTACATTTGCTGATAAATACTGCAAAAAAAAAATAGAATGTGTTGAATGAAGAGTGCGGATGATTCTAATGAAACTCAAAAAAGATAGAAATGAAAATAAGAAGGTCTCAGTTACCAAGTTAAAAAATCGTAAACACACAAGAATTTGCAATTCTGGGGCTACCGGATGCCCACGGTTATGTGGTTTTCTTAAATCGTGGTCAATCATCAGTAAAATTTAATGTTTCACGACATCTTTTGAAAACCTGTAGGTACTTCTCCTTAAAATTTTCAAAATTATAAGGGTCCTGCGTATCTCGTAAATATTTCAGAGGAACATGTAAGTTAAACGGTTGATTTGTATTATCTACTTCAGCAAATATATATCCATTTTGATTAGGTAGGTACTCTATTCAGTCCAAATCCTCAAAAAAAATCATGCGAATCTATGCTCAAGCGTGGTCTCGACTACACTTGCGAAAACAAAGATCAAATCTCGCCTCAAGCAGTGATTCTGAGCTAATTGTCATTTTAAAATAAGGACACATTGAGTGGAGCTCAGTCAAGCCTCAAGCACTGTTCTAAAATACGTAAAAAATGTCATTTTAAAGTGACATTGCTCAGGTGATTATTGATTGTAGTTTCTCTGCTCAAGTTAAGTTCTAAAATTAAAACTCCAACTGAGACTAGTTTTAAGTAAGGCTTGAGTCTTGATTGTAGTTCTGTAATACGGGCCTAAGAGTCTGACACTACTTCTCGCTCCGCCCAAGGGCGGGATTTGTCATTGGATGATTTTACCTACCATAAAAAAAAATACCTTACAGGTATTACTATCATATAAATGGCCCAGAAGAGTAATTAAGTGGATCCTATAACAATATACTTAGTTGATAACGAATTTAACCTGAAATATAGGGTTTCCCTAGTTTAGGCAATATAGTCCACCCTTATAATCTACTAAAAATGTAATAAGTGCAAAAATCTGTAATTATTTTGTGGTGGAAAATAAACAAAATAAACCTTGCTTAGCAATTTAGTATTCACCTACTAATCTTTAATAACAATTTTATTAGACAATATCAATAGTTAACGATTACGAACGAGTTCATAAAACGTAAACAATTCCAATTTAATGGTTACACAAAACAAAGCTGTAAAGTAGACAGTACCTACCCAAGTAAGCACGTTCAACTTGAGATACGTCGAGTTCGTGGGAACAGCTCTATAATATCTACAATGGAATGAACTTTCTGTACCGCCAAGCCACTGGGAATGGAACTGATTATTAATATCCGTCACTTTTATGAAAGTCATTAAATTCTTCTTAGTACCGAGATGAGTCGTTAGGCCACTATTTTATTGGGAGCGGGCCTTTGATTTCTTGGTACAGTTTGTTGAAATGTTTTATCTCTTTCAACTATACCTTATTTAAAAACATGCAACAAGTAACTGGAATAATGCACTCCCTAATAGACCCCCATTAATTAAACACAATAGAAATCTTCGCTCATCTTTTAACCGCCTACTTCAATTTCCCTCACATCGTACTGAATTTCTTCATACAAGCTATTTCTTTGTGGAATACCCTTCCCTAGGATATTAGGATGGTAACAAACCGATTGACATTTAAAGCCAAAGTTCGCGAGTTTATTCGTAGGAAGTTGGAAGTGGTTTCTTTACAGCGTTAATATTTTCTAGTTGCTGATTTGAACCATTGGTTTGACTTTATTAATATATATATGTATATATTATGTAGTATATCAATTTATGTATATATATTATGTAATTGTATTATATTTATGGTTTATTAGTATATCTATTCTTGTATTCACCTTTTCTCTCTCTTTATTGCACCTGCCACTATTTGTCTCTCCATCACCCTAAGGTTGACTGGTAAAGAATGCCTAAGGCATTAAGTCCGCCTCTGTACTTTTGTGCATAAAGTGTTAAATAAATAAATAAATTATTCAAGGACCGAAATATGGTAATGCACTTAGGTTCTTCTTTAGCGTCTTCTTTAAGAAATTCGTTCCTAATTGTAGCACTACACTGCTAGCGTATCGGTTTTGGTGTTTTGGTATGTGAGCACGCAGTATTCAAACATTATAGTGAGACAATTAAAATTTATCAAGAATGTATCAAAATTGGTAATTTTGTATACAATTTGAGCCTTAAATTTAAATTCCGCAATCTCTTCCAGGCAGGAATTGTACAAGTTGGTATAAAGGTTAGGTAGGGCATTCTAACTCGCTGAAAATCTTTCAAGGGGTAAAACTAATGCCATGCCAATGCCATAAGTTTCAATTCATGAAAATTACTGTAAAATGTAGAGATCAGCTGATTTTTTTAACTATGTCTTGTTTATTCGCATTTTACAATATATTGATATCTTATGTGTAGGTACTTTCACCCTCTGAACCAATGGGTTCAAAGATTCAAAGATTCAAAAAGCATTTATTTCAAATAAACCATTTACGGGCACTTTTGAAAGGTCAAGGTGTCAGTCTGTCAGAAAAAAATGATGCTCATTGCACATTCCAAAGCGTAGATCTCTATGGAGAAGAATGTGCAAGAAACTTCATGGACACTCTTTTCAATCATTTTATGTCTTCACTTAATCCGGCTCCACCAAATTCCTTAAATTTTGTTGTTATCATTAATTATACTGGTACTAATTAAACTCCCAGTTCTACACCCTTGCTTGCTAATCACTATGAAGTACTCTTATTACATTACATATATCACTATGTTGATTGGTGTTGTTACAGATGCCGCAACGTGAAGACTATTTTTAAATAAAAAATAGGGATATTCATTTCATTCAGATTTTTTTTAGATACGTAAGTACGTACACTGTTTTATTCACTACCATTAATGTCTAACTGATTGGGAATATTAATATGTAAGAATACCTTTAGAACAATTTATTAATTTGTGTAAAATTTAACACCCGGACCACAAAATTACACATATTAAAAAAATATTCTGACACAAACATACCTAAACCCTAATCTATAGGTAACGGCCCAAATTAGATTCAATAGGAGCCCACTAGAAGAACTAACTGCGTCATTTGCAATACCATCTTCAATTGGGTTCCGTCCAACCGGCAAAACAAAAACAAACATCAAACACGTGGAGAATATACTTTAGAACTACACGAACAATTCGAAGATGATATCAAAGAAGTAAAAGAAAAATTGTAAAAAAAAAAGAATCTTACCTTTACAAGAGTCACAGGGTGCAGGCATCTCGATGGTAGTCTAAGCTAGACTAAGCTAGCCGGGGCTGTGAATGTCGGGGTGCGCGCGCAGTGGAAACGTCTAAAGCAGCGAGAGTACGACGGGTCAATAACTGTGTGCCTCGACTCCGAGTGGGGATCGCATCGGACTGCGGTAGGCAAGGAGACAGTGCACTGATTGGTAACGTTATCTTGTTCATTGAATGATTGATGCAGATGGAATTAAAGTGGCAGGATGTTGATTGATTGGGTTTGAGATTGTTGTTTATGTTTTGCGGTGATATGGATAAGATTGTGTCATTGGAATTGAATATTTAGATTTGGAAGTTGCTGACTAAGTAAAAACACAGGATCTCAGATTTCCCGACTACTTAGCTTTTAGGAAGCAAAACTACTGTGCTTAGTTTCTAATAGGCCTACCACAGGCACAAACTATAGCACAGTTTTGGTTGCGCAGGCCGCTTTATAACGAAACACCTTGTAAAACTGTATAAGTTTTATCATTTACCAACTACAAGCATGGTGTTGTGCGTGTGGTGGACCCGTAAGAGTAGGTAAATATTTATTTTAACATTAAAAATGACCGTAAAATTGATTAATTTGTTATTTAAGAAATGCAATTTTTTAGATAATTTAAGAACAAACTATTTATTTCTCTCTCTTTTAATTTTATTCTCCGTGATTTCGTTCTTCTTGAAATTATCTAATATTTTTTTTAATATTATTGCATTATTTATAGATGCAGCAATGCAGATTGCAAATGGATTTGTGAAAACATTCCACAAATCTTTCCATTCCCAATCTGCATTGCTTAATACATTTTTTCATAAGTTGTGTGTGTGTGTGTGAATTTAATACGACAACAAAACAAAAACGCGACCCTATCTCCTCACCTAAAATAAGATAGTTATTTAAGCCATGGCGTGCAGCAGGTATAGCTACAATAAATGATCGGATCGTACACAAAAACAGGCCGGTACCAGCCGTCGTTGGACCGGTTCGCTCGCGATCGTATCTGTCGCAAACTTTCAAAGTTTTCCTATAACAACAACTTTGGAACTTTACAATGGCATTGAATTCGCAAATGAAAACGATTGGTCATTTTGTAAGTTCGATACCTAAGTAGAACTAACATGAAATTAGTGACTTCCATTTTTGTGATTGGAACATTCGTCGTATAATTTTTTAGCTTAAAACCGTAGTGGTCCAGTAGGGTTTTTCGTACTTTGAGCAATGGGTTGTGCGAAAGAGAACCCTGGAACGAAGGCAAAGAAGGAACGCAGGAGTGGGGTTTCTGTAAAAATCTAAAACGACTTCCCATTCCTCCCTAAAATACTTATTGAAAGGTTTCCAACTTTAAAAAATAAAAAAGAAATTACAAAGCATTCTGAAAAAAGTTTCAGATGTGAAGGTCAACACCTCATTCATCAAAATCGGTTCAGTAGTTTAGGAGTTACGGTAGAGCTTTCGTTAATTGATAATACTAATACTGCTAAAACACCAAAACCACACCAAAACCCTGTCTACATGGCCAAGGAAGAGTAATAAATTGGCCGTATCTGGTAAAAACTTTTTTTACCAGATACGGCAGTTAAATAGAGATCCTCTTTTTCGGATTCGGTTAAAAAAGTAGTAATTATATACGGGTCAGTTGATAGAAAACATTCCGCTCAGTAGATGTAAGCAAGCATTGCAAGTAAATTGAGCAAAACAGATATGACGAAGGAAAGAGTTTAACTACTTCGGTTTATAGAAAACGAAACCAAGTACCTGATAATGACATGACTTATGGCCAAATTCACCAATAAACTAATCGCGATTATGTATGTATGTATGCGCAGTTTGAGCGCCTAGCTCAAACTGCGCTTTGTTTTATAGTTTGAGCTCCTAATCGAATTTATAGTTTCATTTTGCGTTTCACCGCCATGAATTGAACCTAGTTTACGCTAAACTCAGTTTCAATTCTTTTGTAGTCGCCCATGTTTACGACACGTGTTATTAAACTAGATTACGCTGAGCTCAGTTTAGTTGAACTAAGTTTTTATATTGAATGATGAAATCAGCTCTTAGCGCCAAATTCACCAATAAACTAATCGCGATTCGTTCAAACAAAACGCAGTTTGAGCGACTAATCGAGATTATAGCTTTATTTTGCGTTACACTGCGATGTATTGAACCTAGTTTACGTTAAACTCAGTTTCAATTCTTTTGTTGTCGCCCATGTTTACGACTCGGGTCTTTAAACTAGATTACGCTGAGCTGAGTTTAGTTGAACTAAGTTTTTATAGTGAATGATGAAATCAGCCCTAAAATCCGAGTATCAAAAAGCTTGCACTGTGTAAGGTTAAAAATGACACAAATAACCCACAGCCCACTCCTGGAACTCAAGCTTCTTCTCTAGGTGAGGAAATGGGCCGTATTCCACCACGCGGGCCAAGTGGTGAAACATGTCTTCGAATTTATGGTTCTAAGACATCCTATTTTCCTCACGACGTTTTCTTACGCCTTTTTGGAAGCAGTGGTGATGAAAAAGTTACAAAAAGTAGAGTACTAATTCTTCAGATTTGAACCTGCAATGTACTCGTATAGAAATAGTTAAAATTATGATCGGCACTTCAATGTATCTTAAATTTCAAAGACACTTAAGTGATATAGGATATATTTCCTACATTCACATGGACAACGCCAGTGGCTAAAGCTAGTTAGTAATATCTACCAGCAAAAAATAAGATTACCATGAAATTGGTATTGAAAATTACTGCTTTATGAAGAATTAGAAGCAAGATTTATGAGCATAAGTTACGGGTGAAATTTTAAAAGCTTTATATGGATTAAATGGATTGGAGTTATTTGGCCACATTGCCAGGAAAAATGGCCACAACCTAGAACAGCTCACCATAACTGGCATAGTTGATGGCAAACAACCAAGGGGCTGCAGCCCAAAAAGAAGAAGAGAGAAAGGCAGATCAGGTCCGCTCCATACTGGACACCCAACTAAACGTCGCACTTCATGATGCCAAGAACCGTCACAGGTGGCGAGACACCATCAATAAGAAGTTAATCCAGCGGGAACTTCACGAACCTCAGTAATGAGGAATACGAATCGAGGAGGAGGAGGGAGGATATGGATTAATAAAATGTCCTATAATTTTGTCTAGACTAAGATTTGGCGCAGTAAGGATAATTTTCCAGATTTGGCAGACGAATTCTTGGCGAATAGCGAGAATTTGCTGTAACTTATGTGCAGTGTCTGTACCTAACTGCTTTACTGATATCAGAATAATAATATACGTATTCACTACAATTAGGGCCCGTTTACCAGGTCTACGGGATAAGTCGAAAGACTTACTGAGTCTCAAAGGGCAACTGTAGGAACACAGTTGCCCTTTGAGACTTACACGAACACACACTCCCGAAAGTTTTTCTACCACATTAAAAATTGGATTTGCCACATTAAAGCACTTTTTAACTATTTTATTCTTTTTGAGAATATACTTATACTAACTATAATACTTATACTATGCAAGTTTGCCTAAAGTCTATAATCATTCATACTCCAATTACTTATTGTAGTTAGTGTGGCTGTGGCTTGAGAGAAAACATTAAAAACATAATTGTATCTCCTACAGACTTAATAGTTAGTTGAGCCACCTGCTCCGCCTGGACTGTCAGTAAAAACTTAATTCAAACGGATGCCTCCATGTAAGGAACCTCTATTATAAAAATAAAACAAAACTTATATATTTCCCGTGAGAAGAAGAACCACCATTAGAAATATACTGCAGTTTTTGCATAATTACTGGCCAGTCTGGACGCTTCAAGGCTAAAATTTCTTTTAAAACATAATTTGTTACCTTTTAACCAAATCCTGAACTGGATCCTTCCAAAAATACTTTACAGGACCGGTTTGATCGTTACTCGGAATATGCAGTATCATTAAAAGTTTGTTTATTTGTTTTCACTTATAATATTGGCAAAGGAAATCAAAACAACGTAAAAAATCTTGATCTTATTTCACGGTTCGAACTCAGTGGAAATGGAATAAATTTATGTTTTATAAGCATATCCTTCGAGTCACGATTCTTATTGGGCCACTTTTTGCAAATGAATGAAAATTGCTATGACGAGGAGTACTTTTTTATCATTTAAAGTAAATTCAGACCTACATCGTGGTCTGAATTAAGCCTTTAGATTCGTTAATCAAAGAGGATATAAACAGTTCAATTTAAAAAACATAATACGAAAACTGACTCATTTCCAAGCCACACAATCTAAACAAAGCATAGCTAGAAATCAGATAGAAATCAAGATCTACACTTATAAACAAAGATCTGCGGTTTTAGCGGAACGACACGATGCCTGCCGAAGTCGACGACCTGCGTTCGCGCAGTGATTCACTCACTTTATAGCAAGTATCAAACTTCTAATGTTTTATTGTACAATGCTATGTTTTTGTTTTGTTGTTGAACTAATTTCAAATTTGGGCCCTGTTTTTGGCAGGTTTTTGCGTCGGTGATCTTGGATTCGGGTTTCGTGTCTTGAAGCGAATTGGTTCACATTTTGAGATACGTTGTTTTTATATGTATGTTGATTGATTATTATCATCCGTAGGTTTTGTAGTATTTAGTATTTCTTTATGGTTTCTAAATTATTGTGTAAATTTAACAAAAAATTAAAGAAAAACCCTGCACTAAAAAAAAAGCCTGCACTTGAAATGTTAACAATAGTTTAAATGGTTTTTTTTTTGTTAAAAACTAGTGCTTGACAGTTTATCTTACCGAAAAACTGATACCAGGATAATTTATATCCTGGATTAACACATAGGCTATAGTTTATAAAGGAGGTTAGTATACTTAGCACTAATTCCACGCTAGTGAAGCCGTTGGCCAAAGCTAAGGTCTTTTTAACATAGCATGAATAGAATGAAAGCAGGACGAAAATATGTACATTTAAGATGGGAGAAAAGGATAGGTAGCTAGATTATATGAATCCAACAGCTGTCACGCGCACCAACCTAAACCAATTGTAGTGTAGTCTCTAATACATTTTACTAGATCTGCTTTCATTACTTCTTCTTCATAATAAGGTCTCTAGGTAATTTCTATCTCGTTTACCTAATTCATATAAAGTAACTAATATACAAGTAAAAACACTGTAAGTTATCACGTTTCTCCAGAGAAAGCTAGGAAGCGTCGTGTCTTATGCGCAAGCGCTCATTACTCGCTAGCTGCTAATTGTGGCGAGTAAAGCGGTCGTGGTGATGTTATCTACTAAAATATTGTCATGGATTTAATAACAAGTAAAGATGATAGACTTCATTTTAAAATAGGACGGATGTTTAATTTGCAAAGACAGTAGGTACAGTAATTAATTGGCAAAGTAATGTTGAAACATTATTGTTTGAGGGCCAGGCCATTTTTAACCGACTTCAAGAAAAGGAGGAGGTTATCATTTCGGTTCTATTTTTTTTTTTATGTTTGTTACCTCAGAACTCCGTCGTTTATAGACCATTTTGCATTTTTTTCCCTTAAAGGATATGCTTTCAAATTGGTCCTATTTTTTTCTGAGTTCTGATGATGGGATCCACGAGGAACCGAAATTGTCAAATACAGGGTGGACCAGAAAGAATTGCGAATTTAAAAAAATCATAAAAAAAAAACTAAGTACAATTCACATACAAATTTTTATTTCTATAAAAGATAACATCTGGGAAATTCATTTCTTAAAAATAACGTCATCCAGGTGTGCACCATCGCGCTGCAAACATTCTTCGAATCTGAACCTCAAATTGGTAAAAACTCGCTGGCACATTGCACGGGGAATACCTGCCATTTCTTCCTGGATATTGGTCTTCAACTGGTTAATCGTGGCTGGGTTATTGGAGTAGACTCTACTTTTTAGGTATCCCCACAAAAAAAAGTCCAGTGGCGTTAGATCCGGACTTCTAGGAGGCCATGCAATGTCACCTCGGCGCGATATCAGTTTCCCAGCAAACATCTCGTTTACGACCGCCAAAGAGACATTAGATGTATGGCATGTCGCGCCATCTTGTTGAAACCATGTCGCACGATTATAGGCTTCAAATTGTTGCAGTTGTGGAAAGAAAAAATCCCTTAACATGGCTATGTATCGGTCAGAATTTACAGTGACAGATTGGCCTTGTCGATTTTCGAAGAAGTAGGGTCCGATAATTCCGTGCGCTGACATGGCCGCCCAAACGGTTACTTTCGGCGAATGCAGAGGCTTTTGATGTTTTGCACGTGGGTTCTCTGCAGCCCAGTAACGGCAATTCTGTTTATTCACATGCCCATTTATGTGAAAATGGGCTTCGTCTGAGAACAGAATATTGTTGAAACTCCGAAAGCGTTCTAACATTGTTTCAACAAAAGCTCGTCGTAAAATTGGATCATTCGGCTGTAATTCCTGCACAAGTTGAATTTTGTAGGGGTGCAATTTCAAATCTTTCAACAAAATGCGACGCAAAGATGTTCTGGATACCACAAGTTCGGCTGAACGCTTTCGAGTTGATAGAGCAGGATTACGTTGAACTGAAACTCTAACTTGTTCAATTGTGTCTTCCGTTCTTGTTGACCTTGGGCGTCCCGCAGGCTTCTGTTTGAGAGTCGAACCAGTAGCTTCGAACTTTCTGACCCACGATCGAATCACACTTTCCTTCGGACACTGATTTAGGTCATGTAATCCAAACTCACGCCGAAATAAACGCCGAACAATAGCGCACGAATCGCGATTTTTGTAATAATGTTTAACGCAGAATGCACGTTGCGCTCCGGTGAAGTGATTCATCGCGACTAAATTTCCGAGAACCGAGCTACTTAACCCCACCACCCGCGCAGTCCCCTCACTAAAGCTTCAAACGCAAGAGTGTTTTTAAAATCGTACGCCCTTCTGGCCCACCCTGTATTATAGGCAACCATATAGTAGTTTTGGTATTTTCATGGACAACATGGCATGTTTTGGCATTTACAGTTCAAAATAAATGGACCGTTGTCTTGCTTATGTAAGATAGTCACTACAATTTCACCATGTTTTTAGTTTTGATAACTATGTATATCATGGTTTCTGAATGTTGTAACCCAAAAAAAAAAACATAACCAAGCATAATGAGTTTCTTGTTTTTGTTCTAAATTGGTAAGTACATCTGTGCTACATTTTAAATTATACGTAGGTACACGATTTTTTTCCCAAACGCGAGATATTTTTTCTGAAGCTGTGTAGTTTTATATATGCCACGGTTATATTTACGATATCACAAAAAACATGATCGTATTCAGGGTTCGGTGATGAAATATTATCGACAGGTGTTCTATTTAATGAGTATGTAGTTGAATTCCTGTTTGCATCAATAAGTTTATGGTTAATTAGGGACCTACCAACGTTAGCGATTTTTTATAAGAAATTGCGGAATTAATTTAAATTTCTTTTTTGCAGACCTGTGAAAGTAGATAGAAAAAAAAAACAAACAAAATAAATAAATTAATAATACAATGGATCTGGATCTATAATTTTGTTTGATACTATCTTCTCCTAGCGGCTTCGCCCGCATGTTAGTCGGTTTCTCCATACAAACTTACAACTCCTCTTCAACTTCTCTTAGGGATCGACTTTGGTAAAATTCGTTCATAGCAGATGTCTACACCCTATAAGGAATCTACCTGCCAAATTTTAAGTTTGTAGTTGTTATAGTTTCTAAAATTTCGTGATTAATCTGTGAGTGATTTTTGAATTTGCCAGAGGATTAAAAAAAACTTAAGTTCCTTACTTGAGACCTTGTTTTTCTCAGTTTTCGCTTTCATATGTTTTTATAATTTAAATAGGTCTTATTACTACCGTTATGTTTCAATCCAATTTTATTTCAATCTTAACGTTTATACACTTTTATTTCAATTTGTACGGCCATGTTCGTAAAGACCTTGAAATATTGATCCCGCATTCCACTATTTTGAATAAATTGAAGAGCATGCAGACTGAGTGCAGTCCTACCTAGCTATCTTTTATCACTTTAAAAGATAGCTAGGTACGTCTGCACAGCCTCGTGGGTTCGAGTCACGAGTCGCGCTTCGCTGCACAATGTACGGAGGGTCCATTTATGACTATTTATTCATTCAGCCACTTGAATGGCGCAATGACCGAGAATGATTATACATTTTGATACTGCATCGAATAAATTTGATACTGCATTATTCACTTAGTAGCTTTAACTCGAGATGTTATTCGCATCAAGCAACCTAAAGATACGAATACTATATACTTTATAGTATACTAATTTCAGCGGTCTCGCCCGCGTAAAAGTATATAATTATTTAATCAAGGAAACACATTCTTAGTATTAAAAACGTTCTATGTCCCATTCCAAAACACGGTCTACCAGTGTATCAAATTTTATCGATCTCTGTTCAGCCGTTTGAGTGTAAAGGAGATTATTTGTATACATACAAACTTTTGCCTATAAAATCGTAGTGTAATAGCAAATAAGGAGTCATTTTTGAAGGACACGACGTCTATCTATGTATGTGTATCTAGGATTTGGATACAAAAATTTATTTCACATTAATGAAAAATATAAGTAAAGATAAGTAAAAAAGTGTTTAGTCACTTCATCGCCGACGAAGATATTTTTAAAATACTTTCATATTATTTAGCACATAAAAAACCCGACGCGCGAGTTCTTACTACCTATCTCCTGCCAAAAAAAAAAAGCGGAATGACATTCATCGTGACTAATTTATCGAAACAGACTATAAGCTATATAGCTTAAAAATACTTAAATATATAAATGAGCGAAAAAAAAATGAATTATAATAAATGAGCGAAAAAAAAATGAATTATAATAAATGAGCGAAAAAAAATGAATTAGGATAAATGAGCTATTCAACACTAAAATAATTAGATATTCAATTCAAATTCAGATTTCAGAATTTCTTTAGATTAGCGCATTCGACCAGTCCAAACAAACGCTTTAGTTTCTTAAAGTTATTAATATAAATTCCAATAAAATGAAAATAAATCTAAACATAGCTCAGTATATAATCCAAAAACCAGATCACAATGACTAACCTTCGACTCAATAGTACATTGCCAACTAGATACAACGTCCTTAACAAAAGATAAACTCAAAAAAATGTACTCGCAAGTCTCCAACAAAAAGTTCATGAAAAAAAACCATCGTGTTCTGTGGTATATAATCTACTATCTCGAATTTGCGCTAAAATCGTATTTGTTACAAAAAATATGCTGTCGAGTGTTAATTTCAGATCACTGAACTTGCTAGCGAGACTGATTGCCGTAAAAACTTAAGAATAGGCATCAAAATGTGGCATCTGTGGTATAACTATACTCAAGAGCGTCGCCAGCCGATGATCAAAAAAAATTATTACTCTCTATAATTCCAAGCCCCCCCGGCTTGGAATTATAGAGAGTAATATATTTTTTTTTTAAATAATAATAAAAGTTTATTTTCTCCACAATATAACTCCTGATTGCTAGCCTTATATCTACGGTAACATATAGGATGACATTATATTGTGGGAGAGGTGCCTAAACTAGGCTCTAAAGCTGTAAGGCAAGCCTCTAGGGGAGGCCGTAGCCCCCCCTGCCCCCCTTGGCGACGCCCATGACTGTACTCCATCAGTTTAGGTAGTTAACTAAACTTAAACAATCTTAATATGTCTATTTATTTTTTAAAAATCGTATAGAAGACATACAAAGATTATTTAAATTTAATTAATTACTTAACATCGTTTTAGGTAAATAGTTAAGTGTCAAAGTTTGTAGATTACATTTTTAGACAATTTTTAGATAAGACATGTGAAGATTGTTTACCTTTAGTTATTCACCTAAATAGATGGAGTATAGTAATTCTTAAAACTTGGATATTATAAATAAGAAACTTAAATATAAACTAAACTAAGTATTTATACTAAACCTATGTACACATAATACAAAAACACAAAATACACTCAGGTGTCGAAGTACTCCTCCACATCGCTGTCATTCGGAAAAATTCCCAGAATACTGGCAGCATTACCACGTTGAATGGCAATGCTGATTCTTTGGGCAAAGAACGAGCCAGCCCTCTGATCACGCAAAGTGTCGATCAGTCGGTGTGAAATTTCCTGAAAAAGTATACGCGCACTCGGACCCCATGATCCAAGCGTTTCGACCCCAAACGGCTCAAAACTAATTATTATAAATTGTATGTGTGGACGTAAACAGATCCGTATTTCTTCGGGTATTAGAATCTCATATTTAAATAAAACTTCAATTAAAATTTTATAAAATCTCGATCTAAAATTTTAAATTTTTATGTAATATTTGAGTTTCACCACTATATAACTTTTAAACGTAAAACCGATTTTCATTTATCACAATGTTTTCGGTCATTACGTACTAATTACCTACAGTTCATTGGACTCACCCAGCTGACATTTACTTAAAGAAAATAATTTCGTACATCCGTAAATTAATACGAGTATAAAAAAAGTAGTTTATTTTATAATTTTATCTTCACAAATCGATACAGTTTCATGTAACGAATCGACCCTCCACGGGATTAAAACAATCTTTAATGGTGTATAGTACAAAAACAGCTGAGCAATACCAACAAAATGGCATTGATCAACTGTTTTTGCAAAGTCTCTTCAGAAATTTTTATTTTCTTTTGTCTAGCTTTCCATGTTGGAAAATCCAAGAAACCGTTTCTATAGAATTTGTAACATTAATTTTTCCAAATCAAAAAACTGACTGCACGTAGGTGCAGCTGACGAATACTTCGAAAAGTAATATATTGTTATTATTGCTTTGCATCTTTTAAATTTTGGGACCCTGGGGCTCTGGACCTTCAGAATACGTACGAGAGGCCAAAGCCAACTTTCAGAGAACACTTAATTTTTTTAAAGAAATGAAACACCAACCGACGATACTAAACGCGCTATGCACGTGCTCCCAAAGACAAATACATCGATTAAAAAGACGGAATAACTTGCACACTCAACAAATGGGCATCCAAAATCGGTCGCTAGCACGCAGTGTGATGTAGCAACATTCAACAAGCTAAAACTTAAGAACGAAAATTTTTTTTCTTCTTACTTAAGAAATAAGTTTAAAAAGAAACATGTCAACAGTAATAACGTCATACATTGAACCGCATTTTTACTATGTTTTACTATGTCGTTGACCACAGTTGTAGGTATGATTCAGCATTATACAAAGTTCAAGTACGTAGATGAAAAACCTTTTGGAACAAACCTATTTATTTGAAGTCCAATGGAAAGAAATTGAACTGGCAATACATGAGTAACTCCTCAACAATAATGAGAAAAATGCTCAAAATTTTACAACGAAAGCAAATCAAACTCGACATACGAGTAAATTATATTCTCCTTTTCTCTATAAGCTAAGATGAATCACTATTATTAAACATGAACACGACAACAACAAAACAAACAAACATAAACAAAAAACATTTTATTGAATACTTTGCATGCTCAGTGGTTTCAAATAAATAAACAATCAATAAATACTTAGCCTAGAAATAAATACAGTGTGAACAAAAAAACAGTCAGTCAGACTTGGCATGTGATGTGTTCAGTCTAGATTTAGATAGTCGTCGTAGGATGGAATAGGCAACCCAGAAGACGATATATATATTAGAATCTGTAGTTACTATAAGATATGTAGCTATAAGAGCCACAATGATCCCTATGGCGTTGAACAACAGTTTCATGCGCTTCTCATTGGGACTAGTTTTCGGAGTCTTGCATGGACAGTCAACGGGGCAGCCAAGAGCTTGTGGTTCTTGTTTACTCTTTGGTGGCAGATTCTGTTTCGTCTTCGGCGACATGATTTGTTGGATTTGAGTTTTTGGCAGGAATTCTGAAACAATAAAAAGCAATGAACCAAACAATAAACAATGTTTAATAATCTAATAAAGAAACAAATATAAAAAGTAATGTTTGGTATATTTATAGTGTCACACAATTTTCAGAGGACTGTGACTGACAAATGACTGACAAATGAATCGTAAACGCCTGCATATATACGTATGTGCAGTATTCTGTTTAACATTTTGCAGTTGAAACTATAAAAGGCGCTATGAAAATAACAAATCCAAAAAAGTTAATAATAAAAAGCAACAATAAAGAAATGTGAAGGATATATACAGTTAATGAAAAAATAATAAGACTTGATAAAAACATTATCGGGATAGTTTAAAAACAATCTTTCTTAAATTTAAATCACATTTTTCACCTACCTTGCACAGTTTGGGTTTGGGTGATCGTTTGAGTCGCCATAACTGCTGTCTTCTCTTTCCTGGGTGTGACTGATATGAAAATTAAAATAAATCTCTTAAATATAGGTGCTTATCCACAAGCAAGGTTGCTTAGGCAGCAGGAAAAACCTTGGCGATGCTTCCTCGATGTTCAGCAGGTGTGATCGAGCGGAACCCTTGAGTAAATGGGCCGGTTTTCTTTCCTATTTTTTTATTGATTTTGTCCGGAAGAAAAACAGCCTATATTGTTAAAGACTTGCTTCAGTGGCTGAGTGTGATACTTTAATGGATGGAAACGGATAATGATCTAGAACTTGGAAAAAGTGAAGTTGACAAATGGTTATAAATTGTTAAACTACTTATTGCTGAGGCAATCGCTATGATGGTTGACGTTTCTCTTAGACATGATATCAACTGTAAAGAAATTTCTCAAATTTCTACTCAGTTTCGAAAGAAAACGATAAGGTTAGTGTTGACTAAGAATTGAGTCCGTTGTGGCTAACAAATAGTTTCAAACCTGACCTAAACTGTAATTATAAAACAGTATGGGGTCTGATTGCGCGACTCCATTTTAAGGAAATTTCACACGGACCTGTCGAGACTTTGCGTTAGGTGACGGCTGGCTCGTTCTTTGCCTAAAGCAAAGCAACGCAATTCAACATAGCAATGTTGCCAGTCTTCTGGATACTTTTCCGTATGACAGCAATGTGGACGAGTACTTCGACACCTGAGCATATTTTCGTATTTTTATTAGAGTGTAAATAAGTACTTAAGGTCAATTTAGACGGTGAGAGTTTCTCGAACGGTTTGGTTCGAGAAAATCGTAAAAAGAAATTATTGCATACAATTTTTTTGAACCAAACCAGTGAACGAGCGAGAGGTATGACTTAACTCTCGCTCGTCGAGGCGCGTATGTTGGAGAGGAGAAACTCGCACCGTCTAGGTATGAATGTTTAGACGAAGAAACTTTTTCTATATTTTTACGATCATCGTACGTTCGAGACGAGAAACTCACACCGTCTAAATTGGTCTTTAGTTTATTGTAAGGTTAGCATAATCATTAATCAGCCTTATAATGTTCCTACTGCTGGGACTCAGGCCTCCTCTCAAGGAGTGGGATACTTTGGTTACAAAATTATATATAAATTGATAAAAATCCTACAACTTAAATATAAGTTTAAAAAAAAAATTAAGTTAATTTAAACTATTTAATGTAGCAGTTTCACTACAAAATGAATTTATTCTGATATTAAATGTACCTACGTTTTATTAAGAAAATGTCTTATGCAATCCAGTGTGAACAAATTGTTATTTCGTAAATAGTGACATGACTATCCTTACAAATATCAACTTATGGCTAATAGTAGATATTTTTCTACAGTCACGTACTCGTAAGACTGGAACATATCTCCCAGCTTCATCAACATTGTCATCAACCTAGCTTGCGAGCTATGCACCGACTAACGAGTAGTTACTGGATACTTTTAAGGTTGGTTGGTTATTTTTGGGGGGGTATCATCTAATAGCTCCTCCCGAGACTGTCAAAATTTCACTGACTAAAACCCACCTGTGTTCTTTAAGTTGCTTTGAATCGTCCCGGGGTCACGGTAACTATTTAAAACAATCCCGTAGGTAGATCCTCATATTCATGTCATCAATTCATTATTTGTTCATTTTGTATCTTTATACTCGTATCATTGTTACTATGCGTCATTCAGCGTCATAATTGGTGCAATTAAAACTCTTTTCTTTTCTATCAAAAGCTTGATATTATGTCGGTCAAACAATTTTATGAAACCGAAGAAAAATTATAAAGACTTTAACTTTCTTTAAGGAAAACCACAATAGTGGCACCGAAATAAGGAAAATCGTTTAACGTTAGTAATGCAACTAAAGCGAAATTAAATTTTAGCGCACCCATGATGGCCAGGTTTCAAACAGCAGGTGCAAATTTTGTTTTGAACTTTTTAATATTTTTTTTAGTAACATTCCTCTATAATATCGAACAATTTCAGTATCATAATAGCTATCCGTTTTTCGTCAGCCTTGCTCCAGATATTGACAGTTTTTGCGATAGCTGTGCAGTATAAAACATGGCGACTTCTTGGATGGTGCATAGTTTGAAGCAACGCTGCAATAACAACCATCATCATGCCTGCTCCCTGTGAACCGTGCAAAGGTAAGATTTTCAACATTCTTATAATTTCTCTCATCTACCAAAACGTAATCTTCTTCAGTTTGAACTCCACTGTCTATAATTTGGTTTAGGGTCAATATTAGACAGAAAGTAGTGTAAAACGATTTTATATGTACTGTAAACCACGGTTCAAGTTGTTCGTTAGGTTCTCGGTATATCTACTACTCTGATTTTAATGACTGGTCTAGGATCCTAACTTCTTGCAAATATGAAAATAATCACAACCAATCCCAATGTCTTTAACTGGTAAAAGGAACCTCTTGTTCAAACATCTTGATTTGAACCAAAGGCTGAGGACATGTACCAATCATTTTTTAGTTCTGGTTAATGCTTGATGAATATAAATTAAGCCTACAAGTACATATGTTTTTAGTATTTATTTTTCCTTGAATGAAGGTCTGCTTAGCACTTTATAAACAGGTACCAAATCTTTTTAAACGTTAGTTATTTATTTGATTTCCTATTGCATAGTGCTCTAGAGTAGATAGTAGTAAAATTATGTGATTTACGATTCTCTTAAAATTGTTGCTTTTTTATAAACACCCATGGATCATTTGTGATAAAAAATTTGAACTGAAAAATACAACTTGGACGGTCAGTGCATTTGTTGTATCAGAGACTAAACGAACTAGTGCAATTTTGTTTCCATCAATATTGTTATATGCAGCTTTATACTTAATTATTATTTTCAGAGTCCTGCAAGGGTGGTGCATGTGCAGACACCTGCGCATGCAAAGAAAAAGGCTGTGACGACTGCACATCAAAAGGTAAATTTATTGATCTAAGATTTCTAAACAATAGTAGACAGGAAACAGTACCTCTACCATGAGTTTTAAGCAATAGTATTCGTCGGTACTCGATATCGACGCCGTAAATATTTTGTATGGCAAATTTTGCAGCGCCTCTAGCGGTCACTTGCAGAACCAAAATTTGCCATACAAAATATTTACGGCGTCGATATCGAGTAGCGACGAATACTATTGCTTAAAACTCATGGTAGAGGTACAGGTGCAAGTAATATAGATAATATTGATACTTATTGCGTCAAAAATACTTGAGTTCTCAGATAAAGTGATAACAATAAGGTAACAGGCAAATTGGTTAAAAGGAAAACGGAGCACATTAAGAACATGATATCTATACATCTATATTTTCCTGAGTGTCATTCACACACAGGCACGGAAAAATCATATGCGAGACTAATCTACACACATAAACTGGACATTGCACCCGTAGGTGTATATAGCATATACCCCATTGTGCCTGACTGCCCGAGTGACAAATTCCGCCGTACGCCCGTATGTGCCCCAGTGTAGTCTAGCGTCCAGGCCAGAATAGTGAGATACAGGTTCGAAATAACTTCTTCAAAATAACTTCATACAAAAATCAGGCATGGCAGTAGCCAGGCCTTTCTTGAAAAATAACCTTAGATATGATTATACTACTACTAAATTACATCTTCTTGCAACTAAATCTATACTCTAAATGTTTTTTCTTCAACGATTAATTTTATCTTTCTTCCAGGCGGTTGCTGCTAACACCCTAACTTCACCATGGACAGAGACAGGCGCGGTCGCCGCCCCTCCCTCTTCACCCGCGCCAGTGGCTTCCTGGAGACCTGTTTCCCCATCTCTTTCACTGTAGCATTCTTTGTTACCCTTGTGTTCTTTTATTGTCTCATATAAATGGTCTGTTGATGTTATTAATGTTTTTTCTTTTATGATAATATCGCGCCTGTATCATCCGAATGAAGTGTTGAGCAGCAATGTATTTGTAATTGTAATTTGAACGTGGTACTAAAATCACACTAGCTAATATTATAAAGACGTGTGTGAGTATGTATATTTATATACATGTTACTCCTTCACGCTGAAAGTATTGAAGGGATTTCGATGAAATATAGCACGTGGTTAGACCATATCCTAGATATCATATCGTTGGGATAATCTTCTACTTTCACGCGGGCAAAGCGGCTAAAAGAAGCTAGTTATATCATAGACTAGAAAGAAGAAATAACTGAGTAATGTGGATTAATCAGTTATTTTTAAGTCATTAGAGGGCAGTCTATTGATATTAACAGGGCGTAAACCTAGATTTCGATCTGGTATTAAAAAAATCCAGTCAGAAACATTTGGGTCCCGAAGACCTGAAATGGAAAGGGCACCTAAATGAACACAGTTGGAAGTATTTTTCCTTATTTTGCCATAACTAGTCAACTTGACGAAGATGAATGATATACTTGCTAAAAATAGCTATGGATTTAAATATATAGGGAGACTGCTAATTCTCTTGCACATTCTTCTCCATAGAGATCTACGCTTTGGAATGTGCAATTAGCAACATTATTTTTTCTGACAGACGGACTTCTTAACCTTACAAAAGTGCCTATGAATGGTTTATTTGAAATAAAATGCTTTGAATATTTTGAATGTTCATTCCAGACACAAGTTTCTTTTACTTAAACGTAGGGAGAGTAGGTAACGTAAGCAGCTATATATTATGGTTCTAACGACTACATTTTTGGTATGTTATTAAGAAAGATTTCTTAACAAGATAAAGATGATTTACATTTATTTCATAACCTTAGCTGTAATATCCACTTAGTTGTTAGCGTAGGGTTAGCAAAAATATTTAACGTAATTTTTTTTCTGAAGTAGAAAATCATCAAATTTTCAAAACATCATCTGAACTTAGCAATACTTGTTACATCAGTTTGCGATTATTTTTAGTTGGAAAAAGTAGAAGTCAGATTCTGATACAACTCCACCGATAATAGCTTCACACCATGATTTGCTCTACCAAATACATGATCCAAATTTTGAAAGAAAGAAAACACTAAACTGCTGGTTTGTTCTGAACATTCTAAGGAGCCCACGATCGCTAAGATATGCTCACAGCAGAGTTAATCTTTCTGAGAGCGCGAAGGAAAATATTTTCTGACACAAGGTAAAAAATACCTTGCCGCAATAGATCACAAAAATATTACAAACAAATAACATTTTGAACAGTTAAATGCAGTTTGTAGCATTTATTATAGTACCTGGTTCAATCTGAGATGCGAAGTCTCCAATGTTATGACACAAAAATTTGTTTTAATTTAATGTATTCTATATCTAGACATACATTTTAGGCGAGCAATTAATTTTGGTACTTCACGTGACTATAATCACAACAAGTTTTCAATGAAAATCATTTTTTCATAGCAAGCTTTTATAGCGCGGTATATATACCTATAGAGAGCAATGGTGGCCGAGTGGTAATGGACCCGACTTACGAGCAGTAGGTCGCGGGTTCAAACCCGGCCAGGCGCATTACTTTGTGTAATTTATTTCATCACCACTGCTCTCAAAACGGTGAAGGAAAACATCGTGAGGAAACTGGCATGTCGTAGAACCAAAAATTCGAAGACCTGTGTCATTCACCAACCCGCACTGAGCCCACGTGGTGGATTAGGGCCCATTCCCCCTCTTTGAGAGGAGGCCTGTCCCAGCAGTGGGAACATTAAAAGGCTGATGATGATGATATATACCTATATATATTTAATTAATGCTCATCAAGACCATTCTGAAAAGCTCAAACACGATAGGGTTATCTTATTGCGCTTATTACCGAGTTCCTATGGCCATCTTCCAACTCCATCATCAGACCCTGGTTACTATCTAGCACCAAAGTACTCGTCAAGATGGATTAAACGAATCTAAACTCGATGGGGTTGTATCGTTTAACTACCGAGTTCCTATGGGCACCTTCCGATTCCATCGGCTCCTGCCCAACCTCAGGGGACCAGACGCCTCCTGCCGGAAGCTCTACGCGGGAATCGTTCGGTCCATGGCTCTCTACGGGGCCCCGGTGTGGGCACCGACGTTGACACAGCAACCGAGGGCCCAGCTGAATGCGTGCCAGAGGGTCATGGCAATACGCATGGTGCGAGGGTACCGAACGATTTCCCGCGAGGCGGCAACCCTCCTTGCTGGCCAACCGCCATGGGATCTGGAGGCAACAGTCCTTGCACACATGCACGATAAGCGCATGGAGATGCAACGCCGGGGCGAAATTCCGCTGCCGCGACAAGTCGAGGCTTGGCGGACAGAGCTTCGGCGGGATCTCATGGCGAAATGGCGTCAGCGACTATCGCAACCTCGTTCGGGGCGCGCCACAATCGAGGCGATAAGGCCCATCCTTGAGGAGTGGCTGGAAAGACCTCACGGCGTTCTAAACTTCCGCACGACGCAGGTTCTTACCGAACACGGCAAGTACGCTAAGTTCCTGTTCCGGATTCGTGCGGAGGATTCGCCCGGGTGTCGCCACTGTGCGGAACACCCGGAGGACACGGTGGAGCATACTGTTGAGGTGTGCCCCGCCTGGACGGAGCATCGCCGTGTCCTCGTGGGGGCGATCGGCGGCAGCGATCTCTCTCGCCGGGCCTTGGTTCAGGCCATGGTCCGTAGCGAGGAGGGATGGCAGGCGGTCGCCTCCTTCTGCGAAGCAGTAATGCTAGCAAAGGAGGAGGTCGACCGCATCAGGCAGAGGCAACGGGGCGCTCGCCCCAGCCGCCGCCGGGATTCCGATCCCGATTTCCGGCCACCGTAGGCGCGGGCTTGCGGACGGCGTGCAATGGGTAGCATGCTGTCCGATCGTCCGGTAACCGACCGGACCGAGCCCAAGTCGTCGACGGCGCGTTCTGTTCCCGCGCGCCTCAAGGAGCTGTCAGCAAACCGTAGAGGCCCAGCCTGCTAGCTGCAGGCAGGCAGGGTCGAAGCCTGCTGGGGCCAAGGGCCGTTTTCTGAGAGGAAGGCTCAGCCCCGGCACTATAGGCAACGAAGGAACGGGGTAGGTTTTTAGTCAGTAAGAGTCTGACACTACTTCCCGCTCCGCCCAAGGGCGGGATTTGTCATTGGATGATTTTACCTACCAAAAAAAAAAAAAAAAAAAAACCTTCCGATTCCATCATCAGATCAGCTCCACGTCATAATATTTTTGTATTTTCATCCGATGCATACAAAAATTCAGCTCAAAAGGTAACCGGGAAGTATTTAAAATTTAATTTGCAAGATTTGATTGATTTGTTTGTTTTATTTGATTTGATTTTGTTTTTCTTTTATTTGGATTTGGATTTTTTGAACATCGGGACAGGTGAAACGAAATCAAAGCTTGGAAAATGACGACTTATCTAACGTCTGCTAACATCTTGCAATATTTTCAAAATTCGGCATGCAAGACGAATCTAACCTTGCTATTTTCTTAAAATTTATCTGACCGTTTAGGCTACATAGCGTACCAAAAAAACAATAGACTTAGCACATCCATAGTGCATATATATTGTATAGCATATTCTAGGCATTCTTCTAATTAATTTCTTAAAATAATCTTCATTTATCTCACTTCGTTTTAAATAGTTGCCACAAATATTTTAGACTTATTGATAAATTATAATAACCATTACATAACTGCTTAGTGCTTACCATCAGGTGAGATGGTAGTCAAGCACTGGTTTATATCATTAAAAAAAATGACTATTGCATATATTTTTAAACATTTCACCTAGGTATTTTCATATTCTAAAAATTCTGGCAGTTTGAACAGATGTTTTGCTGCTTTATCTCTTGATACAGTATACTGAGTAGGTACTGCTACGTGACCAACACCAATGTCAAGTGTCACTCACGTATCATTCAGAGCTATTTTTTATAGAGCAGTTTAGATTCCGTTTATAGACACCTCTGATAAAGTTATCCTCATGATATTTTTTTGTGATATAACCTAGATGTTTTCTCTTCATTTCTCCAGTTCTTTTCTTGCAAGCGTGTAGTGGACATATTCACAAGGAATTTCGAGCCTTTCTACCTTTGTATGATCACTATATCCTTCCTCACGTAGAGTACAAATATCACTTCACCGGTCAAGTAAGATTTGCTTGTGTTTAACCAATTCAAAAGAAAAAATATGTTCAAACTAGTAGTTGGAATCTTTTAAACACAATGTTAACATCACAATCCTCTAGTGCGATTAAATAAGGCGTATAAAACGTAAAAACCACAATAAAATGTACAATAAAACCTCAAAACAAAATAAAAGCCCACCAATGCATTAAGGAAAGCACCCGACGAAGGAAGACATAAAAATCCTGTTTCGTCAAAACCAAGGGAGTCAAACTTAATTTTATTGCAATTGTTTCGCCGAATGTTGTCGGTGATGTTTTGTTTAAAGACGATGTACTTTTGGACGGCGGTGAGCATACATCTCTCTCTTCTTTCACTCACTTTCTGGGATCGTCGAGTAAATAAAAGTACAGTCTCAGCCATTAATCTCCCGTTACATCTACTCATGAAAATTGTGTGTTTTGCAAGTAAGCGCCTGCTGAATCTAAATCGCAAACCGACTCAATTATAAGTCTGTATCTATCGCATAATTATATTAGATGCTTATTCGTACCTTCTATGTACCGTATTTACCTGTAGTAACCTAATTTTAGGGATGAAAAATCATCAAATAAATAAATATAACTTATTGGCTCACTCTACATGGGGCGAGATTATTTCTACCCATAGATATTCGTGTTTACCCGTGCTCCTTCAGTCCTTTGTGGTTTAGGGCCACAGATCTCTTTCATATTCGAAAAAATCGGTGAAAAATAAACCCATCTTCATAGTTCACGTAAGAAATTACTAACTTAGAAGAATTCTTACATTTTCACTGGTGCCCGAAAAGTGGAAATAGTTATCATGCATGTAATGAGAAATATGCTTTGAGAAAAGCTTTGAGTATGGCTATAGTGGTAGAGGAAAAGGGTATGAAAGATGAATAATCAAGAAAGATAGTGACAATAAATTGTGGTAACGATATCGAAGACAAAGAGAAAATTGAAAATTGGGAAAAGAACATAAGGATGCTGGTAAACTACTTCATCATCTCTATTACACAGACTTAGGTCACCCATCCAGTGATACGTGATAAGATAAACTGAAATCTTGTCCTTAGATACTCGAAAAGTACTAAATCCACAATAAGTATCAGATCGTCAGCAGGACCATTTCTATATTATTGAGCAAGGGGTATTTTATAATCATCATATTTTTATTTTCATATAGTTCTTAACTTTCTGAGTAGGTATGAGTGTTATACAGAATTTATGAAGGTGATAAAACAAAAACGTAAGTACAATCTCTAAATTTTATTAAATCATTTGAAGACAAAATATTGATCACAAATAAATCTCAAGGAACATAACTCAATCAAATAAAAGGTGCACGTTGTTTAGCAGCAGCCTCCTAGAAAGAAAAAAAAATATTGTTATTGATAATATAGCTACTAAGGGATCAAAGAAGAACGAGAACGACAACGGGAACGGGGCCAATGGTATACTAAGTAAAAGGTTACATTTTATTTAAAAGAAATATTTAACTTTATTAAAAAAAATTAAACACACAGTAATTAGGCATGGGCGAGAGAATTATTTTCCTTTGATAACAATAAGAAAAATATTATATTTCTGGCATATCCTTGAAAAAGAAAACCACCACCTCGCACTAGACCAGTGTGGTTTAACAGTTCATTATCTCCTAGAAAGGTGACCTGAGTCCTGTCCTAGTAGTGAGAACTTTATAAGATTGATTTTACTGCATATTTCAGACTAAGTCCAAACTTGGTTAGTACCTACATACACAACTTAAAAATAAACGTACTTATAGTCAAGAAATTGAAAAGGTCCGCCAAGTTATAACTTAAGCGTGCCCAATGGTGAAAAAGAGTGGCAAGTGATTATGGTCTCAACAAAAGACGGAAATACAAATCAAGATAAAAACAAAAATGAAGTAAATACCAGAGGCGGAGCAGTCGGAGCAGTTGGTCTCGCAGTTGTTGTCCTTGCAGCAGTCAGCATCTTTGCAGGAGTCTGAACAGACAAAGAACACTTATTATCCATTAAAGAAATAAGTATAAGCAACTACCTCAGAAACAAAAGACGCAGTTATAAAAAAAATGGTGAATTGTAAGAAATAGTTACTATAAGACAACTGATTTGTAAAGGATACTGTAGAATATATTGTATCACAATATAGTTTTCTTATAAGGCAGCTAGGTACTGAAAACAATTTAAGAATTTCTATATGACATCGGGTAATTATAAAAAAATACCTTGTTGTTTACCAAACCCTTGTAAATTATACTAACAAATTTTTATCGGTGAGAATCTGATATCGGAGTATCAAATTTTGTTGGATGTTATTGTATTCGAAATGATCTATTTCAAAAATATTGAGAATTCCATACATTGTAAAGCATATTATATCTCGGAGTTAACAATTATTTGGTGACTTAAGTATACATTCAGCTCAGCAGTGTTATTTTGTAAGCGACGAAATCCAAATAGGTACATTTGATTTTTATGTGATTTGAATGTACCTATACGAATGGATTTCGTCGCTGGGCTCAAAGTTTTTTCTTAAAGAATAGTACTGCTGTTTAGGTCTACGACTCTGAATATCTAAAAAATAAAGTCAAGTTCGTCCTTTAAGCTAGGAAAACTATAAGGATGGATCTAATAAAATACCTTGTTTTTGTAAGTTATGTTTCTTATAATGTAATTTCGACGACTTTCATTTTCTAATTGATTTTATACTAAGTGTTTCACTGCATCTCAAATCTCATGGAATGATAAAATATGATCTTTCACTTAAATAAATTAAATAAGTGACTACATACCTTTGCAGGTTTCTGAAGGAGCGGGCATCTTGGTTGGTTTAATTTATCAGGTGAACTGACTGTAAAACTGAAGAAACTAAGATTGACTATGCTTCTGTAGTAACCGACGCAGGTTTATATACCAAACTAAATAAATGTTGTAAAAACTGCTAACAATGAACGAGGTTGTCAAGACCTCGGAGATTTTTTGGATCTGTGAGGTTATATCCGATGATGTTGTTTACGTGTAATTAGGAGAATTTACTGGAAACTGGCCGTAACGTGGCAATAATTTAAATGGAAGTACTTATCAAGGTTAAATAGGGCTGCAGGAGAGCAGTGGTGGCCCAGCGGTAACGGCCCACTGGCGGCCAATGGTGTTGTAACAACTTATGAGTAAACTACACAAAGTAAACTAAACTACATAGGGTAAAGACCCTGCTTGAGTGTGACCCAAGCATGGGCTTTACTTTGTGTAGTTTATTTCTAAACAACACAGTCATGTGACAGCAGGCCCGCGTGGTGGATATTTCCTTTTCTTTCCTAGAGAGGAGGCCTGAGCCCCTGTAGTGGGAACATTACAGACTGATTATGCTATTAAATACATGAGATTTATAAAATTAGTAGTAGTTGGAAAGAATCACCATGGTCCTGGAACGCGAAGGGCAAGTAAAAGAACACAGATGGGTTTTAGTCAATAAAAATTTATTGATGACTCAAAAAAAAAAGATAAGCCTTATTAATGAATTTTTAAAAACAACCCCGCAAGATGAAGTAGCTACGCTGGGGTTACATGATTGAAAATAGTTGACTAAAATTAGAAAACTAATGCTCTCAGTCAAAAATCATTATTTTCGAACATTAACTCCTACCTGAAAAACTCCTCCTCCTCCTAACTGTACTCTTAAATGATACATTATATTTATTTTGCAAATAGGCTTTTATAAACACTTGTACACGTAATTTTTTTCGTCAATTTCATTTGTCAGTATTTGTGTAGCTTAAATCAGGACTACTAAGGAGCTCAACGACTTGACGAACAGTACCAAAGAAAGGATATTTGGGTAGGCCGCTAAAAGAACTCATAACTGCACGAAATAAAAGGAAAAGTAATCCACATTGACATCAATAAAATTTACACAAATGTAATTTTGCAGAGTAAATATTGCAAATTGTAAAGAAAGAAATATATGAAAGTAATTGTACAAATAAAAAAAATAAACAATGTCATAATTGTATAATAACAATAATCTTCAATTTAAAAAACAATAATGAATAGAGCAATTTAGCAAATAAAAATAAAAATGAAATGACATCAACTATAGTGTTTTATTTTATTTAATTAACCCCCACATCGACCTGTCATATGCGTCTCGCATTCAGTGGAAGTAGCTTTAGGGAGGCCTATGTTCAGCAAATACTTCTACTACACGTAAACAACATCATCGTGTGTTTGTCTTAAATTATGACGATTGAGGAAGGTTAATTGAGTGTTCAATGCTGTAAGTAAGACATACGCAATCCCACATAAATACTCAGAGGCCACTAATTTAAAAAATGGTTGTTGGACCGGACTTATGAGGAAACTGAAAACTTACTTCGTTGTCTAATTTAATATCTTTATTGTTTTATCAGGGTGTATGTAGGAATACACCCTGATAAAACACATACAAACACATCACTTACACTTTACACCAACTCACTTTTTATTGTAACTGTTTTTAACATTATCTCCTCGTTATTAATTTTGCTTCTTCAATGTATGATTATTTTCACTGGACTGCTTTTATTTTATTCTTTGTTTTTTATGTCTATTTTAAATTGCCCCTTAAACCACATCGTAATTGTTATGCACTTGCAATGATTGGGTTACCAAGATACAAGCTGCGCCTAGTTTAGAACCCATTGCTAACTTCATATGGTCATTGTTAGTTTTTAATGTGTCATATTAACGCAATATTGTACAAATAACTATGTTTGTTAAGAAATTGTTAAAATAAAACATATTAAATAACAAATAATTGATCCTTAAAGGCTTCCCAATAGCAACATGGTAGGTAACATTTACGGGAATAAAATATTTTTTGTTATTATTAATTTGCTTATTTCATCTCCGATATCCCTAACCATTAACTGTACCTACCTATTAGAGCTGTTCCGCCCCATTAGTTTTCTTTTGTTGATCTATCAATGCCACTTACCAGATATGTTTTTATCACCATTTTTTTATAATCTGCCTACAGAATGATCAAGCCTCATTTATTTTCATTGTAACCATTGTTGTGTCACAAGTTAGTCCAGTTACCTCTAAGCCCCTCGCAATATTTTAAAGATCTATATTGTTTGGTTCCTTAAAATGAAAATCTATCATGATTGTGCAAGTAAGTCCTTTGTTTTACTTAGATTTCGTTACCTGAGTATTTGTTTTTTATTTCTTCTTCCAAATCAGCTCAATCAGCTTTTAACTCTTTAAGGTTTAAACTACGATTAGTCATATTTTTCAGCACAGATATGTATCAAAAATTGATATTGTTACGAACTGTTTTACCACTTTTGTTTTTCTAGCTGGTAGTAGCTGTGTAAAATATTGTACTTTTTAAAAATAATCTTTAATTATTTAATATATTGAATAGTACTAGTAGGAAATTCGTACAACAGGACCTTTAACTAGGTAAAACGTAACCTATAGAGGTAAAGGTAAAAGTTGTCTGTTAGGCCGTGGTTACGGAGACGCGGCGCGTTGCGCGGCGCGTTGGGCGTTTCATCGTACATTGCAGGAGCAGGCCGCGTCATCGCTCGCGCATACACAAACATATGCCAATGTACGATGGACTGCCCGACGAGCCGTGCAATGCGCCGCGTCTCCGTAATCGAGCACTAAGAGATCGCTTTTAGCGATAAGACCGCCCATTGTGCCTTATTAATTTTAAGTTCTGTATATAATTTTATTTTTGGTGTACAATAAAGAATATATCTACCTATCTATATAGTAACTAACCTTATAAAATATTATAGGTTGTTTACCTGCTTATGAAAATAGGAATGAATTACTTAAAAAAAAAAAATACAATTTATCACTATCATTACAGGCTAACCTAATGCAATAGAGTATTTTTTAAATATCTATTGATTCATATTGATACTTTGTATCTTATTACAAACGTCTTAATTTTAAATTCATTAAGAGAATATCAGAATGAGTCTAAGTCACTGGGTTTGAAGCTGGTTTTTGCTTACTTTCAGATTTGAAACCAGAATCCCCATGGACTGTTGACTGCGTACCAGGCTGCGATTGTCACGAAATCCATATTGATCGTGAGTACAAACCATTTGTGGATGATTTAGATAGAGATAACTCCCATGTCCTATATAGAGTAGGAAGGAATGGATACATATTGTGGCACCACGACGTCAACGGCAAATTATAAGAAAGGAAAATCGAAATAAATGTTGTTCCTTATACTTTATGCTATATATTAATGGCGTAACATAATCAGCCTCATGATGTTCCTACTGCTGGGTCTCTTCTTTAGGAGATGGAATGGGTCATAATCCACCACACGGGCCTAATACGGATTAATGAATGTCAAATGTCTTCGAATTTTTGGATCTAGGACATGCCGTTTTTTATCACGGTGTTTTCCTTCACCGTTTTATATTAGATTGGCTATAATAGCAGTATAATATTTATAGTACATAATTAGAGAATTAATAGTTTTTTAAGTAATAGTTATTTGTTATTAGGTAGGGTTGTAGTTAATTTGGTTATTTGTACTACATAATTAGTCAATTTAAAAATAGATAGGTACCTTCATGAGCACATCAATAGCTAATGGGATTGTTTCTGTTTCAGAATCCTGTATGAAGTGAACACTAAGATCGACTACGTGAATAGGGTTATTAGTAGTTTTTGCTTCTATAGCAAATTATTCATCTAACAATGCAGTGGATTTGTAATTCATAGAGAATAAAACATTTGTATTATGGTAATGACATTTTATTTAATTATAACGATCATATAGAGGAAAGGCATGTGTGATATTGAAACAAAAATAATATTTAATGAAACAAATGAAAAAGAAAATTGTGAAAATATAGAATATATCTATGAATACAAGAAAGAGTCGTATTTTTTTTAATTGATGAAAATCTACTTGATTAAATTAGAACTGAAGAGCTATAACAGTTCAATATTATCAACTATGCGACCTACCCATTTAGGTAGGTTAACAACTTTGCATTCAAATTACTATTGAGTCAGATGTTTTCTATAATGTACTTGTCTGTTATTTATGTTAATGAAAACAACAGAAGTCACCGTGAATTTAATATTCAAGTGCATTACTGCATAATTTTTGAATTAAGAACAATTGTGTTCGAATTATGACATTTGCCGACTTGTGTCCATGGATTATTTTGAATGTTGCGTGTTATTATGTTTTTTTTTTTTTAATGCGCTGTTTCTATTAAGCGGCTTTTAGTTTTTTGCTGTCTTCGCAGGATCTGTGGTAGTTGTTGCTCGTTTGCAGGTGCAGCTGCATGAAGCATCGCACTTGCACGATGTGCAGCACTGGGTTGATGTGCATTTGCAATCTAAAAAGAAAAAGATTCTTTGAAAACCTGTAATATTATTATAACATCACGCCTACATCCGAACCGAAGTGGTGGGCAGAAATAGCCATATTTCTATTTCATACTTTTTCCCCTATGGTTTAAATGTCAAAAAAGACGAAAAAGTTCCCAATTGCCCCCGTAGATATTATAAAAGTACAATATTAATCTATATTAATATTTGAGCAACAACGGCATAAAAGTCAACAGTAAAAGGGTTTGTTGTGTTCCCATACTCTTAAAAATTAATATTTAAGGGTTATTAATTATATAATTTTGTTTTTAAAGTTAATATTATACAACTAAATATGCGTTAAATACTAATGCCGTTCGATCGATCGAGCAAAAAACGTCAAAACAATACATAACTTTGCTTGTATGGGAGCTCTACATAAATGTTTATTTTATTCTGTGTTTGTTGTTTATAGTTATAGCAACAACAGAAATGCATCATCTGCGAAAATTTCAAATGTCTAGCTATCACGGTTCATGAGATACAGCCTGGTGACAAACGGACAGTGAAGGGTAAAAAGGTGACCCTAAAAAGAAGCAATCAAGAAGGTACTTATGAAGAGAATGTCAATAAAAGTAAGTTGTTTTTACCTTTGAAGTACAAACCACGATAAACCAACTCGAGATAAGCGCTTGTACTTCAGTTTATTTCCACTTTTAGTGCAACAATCTCGCAGTAACAAGAACACAATAAGACGTAACTAATTTGAACTGAAATGGTCTCATTTTCCCAGTTAACAGGGGTACTTCATTAACATAATAATTAGCTACAACTCATTAGTTACACTGCTGGTTTTAGTCCTTATACATATCGAGATTGGGTACCAACTATAGTATCGGATGGGTTTTAGTCAATACTGACACATACAAGTCTGCCACTCCATTTGCTCCACCCAAAGCGGAATTAATAAATAAATAAAAGCTATTCAGTGATTTCCCACCTAAAAAAACCTATACCCCCACCAAAAGTTAATACAATAATAACCAAGTTATAGTACGTGGCAAATAAGTTGAACCATTTGCTACAGTTGCTCGCAGCCCTCCACTTCGATTGAGACCCGAAAATCGGCTATAATCCCCGTCGCACAAGTTGAACCGTCATGGCGGTCGACCTTGAGTGGGTATTAACGGATTTCGTATAGTAATACGAAATTACGGCACAACATATAGTCAGCCACTCTATTCTTTTAGTAGGTACCTTCCTCGCAGGAGGTACTTAACTAGGCTTAAAAGTTAATCATACAAAACTAATTAATCATAGGAAACTCAATCAATAAATTAGCTAGTTAAATAGCAGAAGAACCAATTACCAAAGTGAAACGGATTTCTAAACAACTTAACTGAAAATGAATGAAAACATCAGAAATAAGAGATTTGTTGAAACTTATCTCCGAATAACTTTTTTTTTATGTATGGTTTGGAGGAAATAAGCCAGTTTTCAGTAACATACACATAATTGTGTATATATGTCGTGACCATATCATAAAAAATTATCACTTCATGATATGGCCAAGTAAAACTGGCCAGATTTTTTAAACGTTAATTAAAGTTTGATGATATTTCCATCCTCGTTTGGCCTAATTTCTTTAGACCTTTTATTACCATAGAAATCCTAAATTATAATATGGCCAAACGAAGATTGACAAAATTATCATCAAATCTGGCCATATCATGGAGTGATCAATTTCTATGATCTGTTTACGAGATATACAAAATAATTGTACGATTAATTTATTTTTATCTTTTAAAGTCTTTTTATATTCATTGGTTTTTTTTCTCTCTTTAATTTCACCTACCACTATTTAAACTATTTTTCTCAGCCTCACCCAAAGGTTGACCGGTAGAAAATGCCTAAGTCATTAAGTCCGCCTCTATACCTCATCATCATCATCATCATCAGCCTTTTAATGTTCCCACTGCTGGGACTCAGGCCTCCTCTCTAGGAGAGGGAACCTCTATACCTATATGTGTCTGTCTCGAATAAAAGTTTTTCTATTCTATTCTATACATATATTATTGTGATAGTTGCATTATCAATGCAATCATTTACAACTTTCCAGATCATCACCATATTGGCCTTATCTATTATTTATTCATTCTTCATGTGAATGTCTTTTAAAATTGTTTACAAGAAGCCATCTAGTATCAATCATCAAATACTTAAAAAACACTACTTATCTGTCACTGTCCGTAGCCATGTAGATTGCGTAACAAGCAAGCCCCGTATTTTGCATTCATGAACAATGATGATTGTCCATAGATATAGAATATGTTCCATTATTTATTTTGTTAGCTTAGCGTAAGTCTATTGAATACGTCTTAATTAACAAAATTTGTATTAATGTGAAACGAGAACAACTACAGACAAAATGTTTTATAGTTTGGCAGATTTTTATAATGTAACAATGTAAGCAAAATTTGAATAAAACATTTTTTTTTTTTTTTTTAATGAATATTACTACGCAAAATCTCTCGCGACGCAATAAAATGCATATTCATTTATTACCAGACATATTAATGCATATTGCTTTACGAGTATCACTATGTCGTGAAAAACTAAAGATTAGGTACATGGAAATTTATTTGAGCATTATTTAATTAGCTACAGTTTCAAACATACTTTTAAATTAACCTTATTGCGAGAGATAATTACTAACTTTCATTCAAAATCAGAAATAATTTAACTTTCCGAATGAAATAGGAATCTATGTCTAGGCTACTAAAGTTATTATTGACGTAGGTCAGGTATAACCATCGGAAAATTAGCGAAAAACATTTCACATTTACAAGAAAAAGGATCATAAACAATAAAAAAATAATAAAGATTTAATACTTACTGTCACCGCAACCTTTGCAAGGCATCTTGAAGTCAAATTAAGAAAATAAAAACTCAAAATTAAAAATTCAAACGCGTCGTGTTTGCGGGATCGCTGCAGCCGTAATGCATTTTATAATGCAAGATGGCGATTGTTATCGATAATTTAGAGCCGAGCTGTTCGGAAACTTGAGCGATTGTTTATTTGCTTTTGGTTGCATTTTAATGACGTTGAAAATGAGGCCGGGCGAAGGTGGAATAAAGGTGAGATGTTCTTTAGAATTTGTTTTATTTAGGATACCTTGGTTGGTATTAAAAAAAAAACTAATAGGTACTTACTGTTCGACTTTTATGGCTCACTGGTTTCCGCAAAAACGATCTTAAAGTAATTTTTCTTGTCTGCGGGAATATTCGAAAGAGTTACGGTGGCCCTGTAACGCAAAGAGTAATGAAAATATCACAGGGGAGTTCAGTCAGTAGAAGTCTGAGGCGCCCTTTCGCTCCAAATAGAGTGGAAGTAATTATTTGATGATATATAACTTCAAGAACTTCGTTTTTTCAAAACCATTTCATTATTTCCTATGTATCAATTACGTACAAAATTGTAATGAATGTCTGCTGATGAATTTCTCATTATTTTATATTGGCCTCACCATCACCCGCTCGTTGTAAGACGGTATTATAAGATAATTTTCTTAGATAAAGTGACATTCTATCACAGTGGAAACATCTATGTACGGTCAGGGGTCAAAAGTGCAGTTGCACTCTAACAATGCTAAACGGTCTAAAATTTCTTTGTAGTAGAATTCCAGTGTTCTGCAACTAGTTTATTCAATATTTTACATTCCTGTTTCAAATCTGTTAATACCCACCAAGAGACTTGAAACAGGTGTCATTTTTGGGGACAGTTTTACGCAATGACCTTTGTCAAACATTTATGTAGGATCGTACAAGGCTCGCCAAGCCAAATTGAAAAATGTATAATAGTTCTAAGTTATAAGTATATTTAAGTTATTTAGACACTTGGGTTAGGTTAGGTTAGGTTAAAATATGATGTCTTATAAAATCTAAACTCCATACTTTTCAGATATATCACCATAGTAAAAAAACTCTTTTCAACTAGACGCTTCAAATGACACCTATTTCAAATCTGTTGCTACCCACCAAGAGACTTGAAACGGGTGTTATTTTTGGGGATAGTTTTACGCAATGCCCTTTGTCAAATATTTATATAGGATCGTATAGGGCTCGCCGAGCTATATTCAAAAATGTATGATAGTACTATGTTATGAGTATATTTAAGTTATTTAGACACTTGGGTTAGGTTAGGTTAGGTTAAAATATGATGTGTTATAAAATCTAAACTCCATACTTTTCAGATATATCACCATAGTAAAAAAACTCTTTTCAACTAGACGCTTCAAATGACACCTATTTCAAATCTGTTGCTACCCACCAAGAGACTTGAAACGGGTGTTATTTTTGGGGATAGTTTTACGCAATGCCCTTTGTCAAATATTTATATAGGATCGTGTTGGGCTCGCCGAGCTATATTCAAAAATGTATGATAGTACTATGTTATGAGTATATTTAAGGTATTTAAACACTTGAGTTAAGTTAGGTTAGGTTAAAATATAATATCTTATAAAATCTTAACCCCATACTTTTCAGGTATGTCGCCTTAGTAAAAAAAACTCCATTCAACTAGACGCTTTGAATGACACCTGTTTCAAATCTGTTGCTACCCACCAAGAGACTTGAAACGGGTGTCATTTTTGGGGACAGTTTTACGCAATGCCCTTTGTCAAATATTTATATAGGATCGTATAGGACTCGCCGAACCAAATTCAAAAATGTATGATAGTACTATGTTATGAGTATATTTAAGTTATTTAGACACTTGGGTTAGGTTAGATTAGGTCAAAATATAATGTCTTATAAAATCTAAACCCCATACTTTTCGGGTATGTCACCTTAGTAAAAAAAACTGTATTCAAATAGACGCTTCGAATGACACCTGTTTCAAATCTGTTGGTGGGTAGGGACAGTGCCCATACAAGATCCGGCATTCCCCTTTTACATACTTTAGTGTCGGTAGAGTGCAACTGCACTTTTGAGCCCTGACTGTACATATCTTTAAAAAAAAAAAAAAATATTGGGTGTTATTTCTTTTCGCGTTGGTTTCATGTTTTTGACTGGCATTTTGAATTCCTACCTATGACTTATTTTTCCCACAACTTGTCAATATCATGCACTAGCTAAATTTTAAATAGCAATCTTTCGCTTGAAAAACGCAAACATAGGCTTGAACACGTAGACAACCTTTTGGTAGCAACCGGCTTTGCTTTTGGTAGCAAAGTACCATCGCATGACAGTGTAATACATTTCGGAATTTCTGCCAACGTATCGTCTAAACTCCAATTTATAAAACCAAGAATAAACTATTCTATTCAACTCTACAACATTTCGGAACGCATTCATACCAATAATGTACACAGTTACATGCATTAAACTACCAATACTACTTTTCATACCAACGACCTCATTCCTTTACATAACTTACATTTCTACCTATACGCCTTCCTTTCGTCTTTACCTCCTAAGTTGAGAAGCAATGGAAACCAAACATAGCCAAAGTAGCACGATTATAGAGTATATTACTGTTAATTTGTACGAGTTAGGGCCGTGTGCCTGATTTGTTTTGCACTCCGCTCAAAGGGCTCTTGTGTTGAGTGCCATATTAATCCTTGAAGCTAATAAATAGCATAGTGTTTCTTTCTAGAAAGTACTAAATAACAAAGGTATGTCGACTAAATTAAAACAGTTTGGTCGTGGTTAGAGTTTATCAAGTCAAATTTCAGTGTCTTTTACAAAAGATAACTTTGCATCCTGTTTATTTAGAAATGACACTTAATATTTTAATTTTTATTCTAGAAATTATTTATCATTTTATCACCTAACCTTTTCCATCAATATTTGGTTTAGTTTGAACTGTTACTTCTTTGATATCGCAGTAGGTAATGTAAACGCTTGTTTAATAAATTATATCAAGGCGCTTTACTTCAATAATTTCTAAGTTTAGTATTCTCGTCATTATAAAAACTAGGCATGTGCGAATCGGACTCGCACACTCAGGGTTCCATATAAAATAACTTATGTAAATAGATCAATTTCCCCTTCGAGTCTTGATTTTTTTCCGAATCGAAAAAAGTTTTATCTTTTTGTGCTTTAACTAAAAATTTTCATTTTTTAGACTTATTCCTATACTTGTGCTATAAAACCTTGCTTCATGCTAAATTTCAGGGTTCTAAGTCAACGGGAAGTACTAGAATTTTGATTCCTTTGAGAGGCCGAAATATACGTCTTTTTTGCGACATAAACAGCAGTATCTTTTTTTTTCTTTTACTTAGAAGTTTGATTTTTTTTTTCAGAGGTTCAAGAGACCGCAGACTTGAGTATATGGTTTAAATTTCAACTTGATACCTTCACGCGTCCCCGAGATATATGTGATAACTATTACTTAACTATATAGTTTACTCTAAGTGAAACCACCTTTCAAAGACAAAGACTATATTAATTACAAGTAAGGACGACTGCCTCGCACAACATTTAGTAAAATACTACACTAATAATATCTTAATAGTTGCTGGAAACACTGGGCTTGCTAGAGTTCTCATCCACTTGAGTCCGGATGTTTTTTTGTCTGGGCTCGGGGTAAGCGCGTGCACTCGAACGTAGATGCCGATCCCGTGACGTCACTCAGCATTCCAACGCCGCCGTAGCCGTCCGTCGATCACCGTTAGCCTTGCTGGCTCAGCAATCGCCAACACGGCCGTCCTGCAAGGTGCCTGTCCCATCAGGTACCCCACGAGTTCAGATAAAATGCTGAAACACAAATATTGACCACCTGTTAGTTTACTTGCTGCACATACGTTGAATGCGTTTCGGATGTTTTGGGATCTTAACGGTCATCTTTCATTTCGTTATTATCGATGTATTCAAGGGCAGGTTCAAACGTATTAAATTATCGATACTGTAGGTGTCCAGGGACCAGTTGCACTCAAAGGGCATCCGCCTCTACTAAGTGAAACAGTTCCCTCCTGGAACCTCATACACTCAAAGGGCATACGCCTCTACTAATTGTACGAAGTCTGTCCAGGAACCTCATGAACTGTAGGTGTCCAGGGACTAGTTGCACTCAAAGGGCATCCGCCTCTACTAAGTGAAACAATTCCCTCCCGGAACCTCATACAATCAAAGGGCAATACGCCTCTACTAATTGTACGAAGTCTGTCCAGGAACCTCATGAACTGTAGGTGTCCAGGGACTAGTTGCACTCAAAGGGCATCCGCCTCTACTAAGTGAAACAATTCCCTCCCGGAACCTCATACAATCAAAGGGCAATACGCCTCTACTAATTGTATGAAGTATGTCCAGGAACCTCATGAACTCAAAGGGTATCTCACCTCACTTGAGCTTTTTTAAATTTGTTCGCCATTTGAACCTACCACTCTCACTTCTTTTTTTTTAATGTAAACATGAATGTATAAACAGTGTGAAACGATATTTTTTAACTAACACAACATAACATAACATTATACTTATGAGAAACAAATAAGTAATAATTGACTTTGACTTATGTAATGTAATGTAACATTTATAATTACTAAAAGCATTTTGTCTTAACTCGCATATACGCTTAAATAAAATCTCTCAGTACCTTTATCGCCAACACGGTAAGTGGAGCACTAATCATAGCACAGTTTTTAATAAATTTCCGAAAATAGCTTACAAGGCCAAGAAACTGTCAAAGTTGGTGTACTGTTTTGGGAGCGGGATATTTTGAATAGCCTCCAATTTAGGCTGGTTTGGCATCACACAATCCTGCTTGATTTTATAACCTAAAAATTCGATTTAATTTTTGAAAAAGTGTCATTTTTTTAAAGTTTAATGTGAGTCCATTTTTTCTAAAAATTTGTAAAACTTTTTCTAATAATTTTTAGTTTTCCTCCACTGTTTTTGTCATTAAATATACATCATCTAAATACAAAATGACATTCTCGAATCTTAAATTTCCCAACACATGGTTCATCATTTGTTGGAAGCAAGATGGGGCATTAGCCAGCCCAAACGGAAGTCTTAGAAATTCATAATGCCCATCTTCAGTAATAAAAGCTGTTTTTTCAATAGATTCAGTATGCATTAATATTTGATAATATCCGCTTTTTAAATCTAAGCTGGTAAAGCATTTATGACCCCGAAGTCTATCAACAAGGTCTTCAATACGCGGCATTGGGTATTTATTTTAACAGTTATCTTATTTAGAGCTCTATAATCGATGCAGAGCCTTTTTTTCTCCATTTTTCTTATTGACAAGTAAAGCGGGGCTCGCGTATGGTGATTTGCTTTCACGTATGATATTGTTCTTCAAAAGCTCATCCACCATTTCCCGAATTATCTTTCTGTCGGCATGAGAAGATCTGAAGGGTCTACATTGAATTGGCTGATTAACGGTTAAACTAATTATCATTTCGTGACCCTTTACCTTGCCTATTTCTTTTATACTTGACGCCACACAGTCGCCATATTTTTGGAAAAGTGTTATTAATTCATTTTGATGGGAATCACTATCAAACTCGAAATTACCATTTTTTTTTTTACAAAACTCTTTGAATGTACTAGCATAGTTAAACTTGAATTGATCACCTATTCGCGAGTATATCAGGTCAGAGCGCTCCGTTATGTTTCTTTCAATCAATATTTCGCAATCTGCTAAGTTATCGATTACATAGAAATCAACTTGACTCAAACACACAGAATCGACTTTGAGATCGACTGTTATCTTATGAGTTACTAATTTAGAGCTTTCTTTTGAAAAACCTTGTAACAAAACTGATGCGGATAGTACAATGTAATTCATTGAATGCCTTTTAACAAAAGAATTAGAAATCAAAGAGCAACTGCTTCCCGTATCTATAAATGCTTCATGACGCAGTTTATCATTAATGTGTACTAGCTTTACAAATTTATTTCGCGAGTCAGGGATCGAAACACATTTTGTTTCTTGTTTCTCTGGTTTAGCAATATTATTTTTTTGGTAGCATGACGATTCTATATGGCCTCGTTTGCCACAGTAGTCACATTTATATAAATTACAATTATATCGTTTATGATTACCACCGCAAGTAAAACACTTCAATCTAGTTTGATTCCCATTTTGGGTCTGATTCGCATCTTGTCTCCTTACGTTCGCTCTAAGCACAGCTGATGGTATCGTGGTCACAGATACCTGATTCTGATTAACTAGTTTCTGGCCATCGCGTGTATTACTGCTTATTTGTTTAGTACTTTTCGATGTGTACGTTCGACCGTGTAGAAAGCTAGCTAAACTGTCGCATGTGATAAAATTATTCACTTCAATCGAAGCGCCTATACCACTATCTCCTATATTGCCGACAATAATAGAAATAACATCTTGTTCCGAAAATTCCAAAAATTAACGATCTATTTTACATTTTTGTTCAAAATAAAACTCATAAAGAGACTGATTTTCTGACGGTTTTGTAACAATAATATCTTTTAAAAGATCGTACATATTACGACGGATTTGGAAACTGGAAGTCAATTTACGATTCCAGTCCTTCCATTTCCACGTAGGCCAATTACTATCAGATCGTAACAATGAATCATACCACACTTTTGCAGGGCCTTTTAATTTGTTGAGAGCTTGATAACGGGTCATTTCATCGCTTCGACATTTAAAAGTTTGAGCGTAGGACCTAATGATATTAAGCCAAGCGTTCACATCATCTTTGAGTGGATCGAATTCAGGTATAATGTTATTTAAAGAGTTGTTTGTACTCACAGTTGAGGTATCAGCCTTACGTGATACCTTTTCCCTGTGTTTCGGTGGAGGTGACGGAGTCCGGGCACTACTATTGCTGCTAGAACTCCTGGCGTTGCTACTGCTGCTAGCGCTTGACCTTGAAGAATGTTTTCTTGATTTAAGGCGCTAATTGCGCCTTCTTGATTTACCCATTGTGTGTGTGGGTACCGCTTCTCACTTCTGATGATAACTATTACTTAACTATATAGTTTACTCTAAGTGAAACCACCTTTCAAAGACAAAGACTATATTAATTACAAGTAAGGACGACTGCCTCGCACAACATTTAGTAAAATACTACACTAATAATATCTTAATAGTTGCTGGAAACACTGGGCTTGCTAGAGTTCTCATCCACTTGAGTCCGGATGTTTTTTTGTCTGGGCTCGGGGTAAGCGCGTGCACTCGAACGTAGATGCCGATCCCGTGACGTCACTCAGCATTCCAACGCCGCCGTAGCCGTCCGTCGATCACCGTTAGCCTTGCTGGCTCAGCAATCGCCAACATATGGTCTTGAGTTCTTGACAGACAGACAGCGAACAAAGAGATCCTATAAGGGTTCCGTTTTTTTTTCCTTTAGAGGTATGGAACCCTAAAAACTGGTCAAGTGCAAGTCGGGCTCGGGTAACGAAGGATCCATACAAACATACTTACGTAAATATGTTTCAGTTCCCTAATCGAGTCTGTTTCGATTTTTTCGAATCACAGAAAAGTTTTTTTTTTGTGATTTAACTTTATATTTACAGTTTTCAGACTTTTTGTTTACTTATGCTGTGATACCTTGTTTCAAGTTAAAGGATGATGCCAGTATAGCGACATCTATGGCGTCACATAAGAACTAATCCTGCATCGCGCAAGTAAAGTTCAACATTTAGAACAGCCCGAAATCATCTATCGGACAGTAGCTCACCAGTCATTTATTTATTTATTTATTTCAATCAGAACGACAAAAATGCCAATTACACGTCAATTAAAAATGTCATAACACCTGTCTGGTCGGAGGATCCTCCCTTTTCAACGGAGGTATGTGAGACTTACCGCCCTTCTCAAAACCAAAGTTTCTACGAAATCTGGACTCGCCTTCCAATAGCTGTGTTATATCATTGGATAGGTAATTTTAAGTCCATTCAGTGTTATCAAACGCTTCTGTTTTTTTACAGATAAAATTAAATGGCTTGCTTACAGTCGCTTTTTTTCTAACGTTTTGCTCACTGTTTTCACGTAGCAAAACTTAACAAACGACACAAGTCCATAGTAACTTTTATTCATTCAAAAATACCTATCCAACGTAACACATATAGCTATTGGAAAGTGGGCCTAAGATTTGCATCCTTCTTTCAGAATTCTAGGTTTCCTGTAGATTTTTGATTTCCAAGCGAGTGTCAAAATAAGCCCTAAACAGTACCTCTACCATGAGTTTTAAGCAATAGTATTCGTCGCTACTCGATATCGACGCCGTAAATATTTTGTATGGCAAATTTTGGTTCTGCAAGTGACCGCTAGAGGCGCTGCAAAAATTGCCATACAAAATATTTACGGCGTCGATATCGAGTAGCGACGAATACTATTGCTTAAAACTCATGGTAGAGGTACTGAGCTTAAACGGACTTACCTTTTCATTGCATTGGCTTAGAAGTTTGACTCCTTCAAGAGGTAAATATTTGAACATTTGATATTTATTTCAGCTTTATATCTCCAGACATTCTTGAGAAAAAGGGACAATTAAATAAAGTGACTAACAGTATTGGGCCCAAATGGGAACCTTGGGGAACGCCGTAAGAAATAGTCATGTGAAGTTAAAGATAACTTTGTATCCTGCCCAAGCGTGCCTATTAGACAATGGACCAAAATAATTGATTCCTGCTTATGTAATCTAGGGTCTAGAATTATTACAGGTTTACCAACGTTTTCGATTATTCCATTACTTCGTTTGCGCCTTCTAGTTCTATGATATCACCGTAGCGTGAAACGCTTGTTCAATTATCTAGGCGCTTCGCTTAAATAACATCTATGTCTCGTATGTCTATTAATATAGCGTAACGTCATGCAATCCGCCAAAGATTAGGAAGGAGTTGTATATGCCTACAACAACATTTCATCTGTTATGTTTAATTCCATAAATTGTAATAAAGGCCAAGTTTAGTGCCAGCAACCAAACACAAGTACAAACTTTATGCTTCAATGTAAACTAAAATAATTTGGACATCTTTAACACTTTGACCGATTTTGATTTCAAATCCAGATCCTAAGACCGACGAAGGCAGTCTTATTAATTAAAAATCTTAATCACAATATCGTTTATCTGTTATGTTTTTGTTTTGTTTTTTAATAGTGTTGGAAGCCTGTATAATACACAGTGTGTGTGTTATGAAACCACAGGCTTCAATTTACGATTTAATTAGGACGAATCAGAACAGGTGAAGTGAAACGAGAAGTTATAGACAAATAAATGTCTATAACTAAAACAACAAACAACAAAACATATAGAACAACATGTGGAGTTCTTAGATTAGATTTAGCTTGAGTAAGTAGTTAAAATTATCTTAAAACGTAACCATTATCAAATCTATCATCAATCATTATTTCATAGTAAAGCCTTTGGAGTTCAGAATATATTTCAGTTACAGTGCGTTCGACGGTTTTTGGCGCGCCTGAAGTTAGCCTCTGCGAACTTTAGCGCTTGTGCAGTCGTAAAAAAATAAATGGTTTGAAAAAATAAATGCCAATAGCAGATGTTATTGCTGTTAACAACTGTTATTAGCATTTATTTTTATTAATCATTTATTTGACGCGCTTATTTTGAGCGCCAAAGTTCGCAGAGCCTAACTTCAGGCGCGCCAAGAACCGTCGAACGTACTGTAGCAATCTATATATTTTTTTCGACAAATGGTCTGTATGTAGGTCACTAACTTCTGCCAGCGGATTCGCCCGCGTGAATGTCGTTTTACCCCCATAGGGTATTTTTTTTTATATGGTAGGTAAAATCATCCAATGACAGATCCCGCCCTTGGGTGGGGCGGGAAATAGTGTCAGACTCTTACCGACTAAAAACCTACCCTGTTCCATTCATTGCCTTTGTCTCAGGGCCCCGGGTAACATTTTCACATAACCTTTGGCCCCAGTAGGCTTCGGCCCTGCTGGGCCCCTACAGTTTGCTAACAACTCCTTGAGGCGCGCGGGAACAGTGCGACTTGTGCGAGTGCAGTAGACGACTTCAGCTCGGACCGGTCTGTTACCGGACAGACGGACAACGAGCTACCCATTGCCCGCCGTCCACGAGCCCGCGCCTACGGTGACCGGAAATCGGGATCGGAATCCCGGCGGCGGCGGCGGCGTGTGCGCCGTTGCCTGATGCGGTCGGCCTCCTCCTTTGCTAGCATTACTGCTTCGCAGAAGGAGGCGACCGCCTGCCACTCCTCCTCGCTCCGGAGCATGGCTTGAACCAAGCCCCGGCGCGAGACCCCCATAGGAGTGGAGTTTCGTAAAACACGTTCTTAGCGGACGACTGTATAAGAAACCTACTTGCCAAATTTTAAGTTTGTAGGTGTTATGGTTTCTGAGATTTCGTGATCAATCAGTGAGTGGTATTTCGCTTTTATATGAGCATATTATATAGATAATAAATTATATGTAGAGACTATGCTGTTGATTCTACCTACCATCATCTACCATCTCAGAAATTTTAGTCCACCAAATACCTTTCTGCTCTTCCCTGCCTATAGGTTGTACGGAAAAGTTGACTTTCAACTAGCAATAGGACAAAAAGGCCCAATCACATTAGCTGAAGCATAGATAACTTTGAGTTTAGAGGAAACGCAAAATAAGACACATAAGCAAAAATATGTAATACTTAGGGACTTACTTGGTTCTGATTCTGACATTATCATAAGCGAATCTAAAAACAGAAGAAAATTTTCGCAATCTATATAATGCATTATAATATGTACAATCATTTACTCTACTGTTGATATTTAAACAGTCTATCAAATTCATTCATGACCTACCAATTTCATTGAAAATAATAAGACAAGACACGACATCCGGAATGACACATAATTATTATTTCCGTAAAGGAAGTTCTGCTGAAAAATACTGAAAATATGAATCATCACTCCCAGTAGGCGAACGATGAATAAGTTCGGTAAATAGCGAGAAAACAAACGTTATCAATAGATAAGACAGGTAAATACGATTACTTAGGTACAAACTTCGATTACTGAACGCTTTGATAATGATGTAGAAATATAACCTAACGTTGACGCTGAAAATTTTTTTTCATGTAGGCAAACTCGTTGTAAACCTGAAAATTTCATAACTAGTCGAAAAGACCAGTTCTGAAATAAGACTGCGTGGGGCCTGTAGTAAATTCCACCAAATAAGTATTCCACCAAATAATTTTATAAGACTTTGGGCACGCCGTAATTCCGATCCCGATTTCTGGCCACCGTAGGCTCGGGCTTGCGGAACGGATAGCTCGCTGTCCGTCCGTCCGGTAACAGACCGGACCGAGCCCTAGTCGTTTACGGCGCGCACTGTTCCCGCGCGCCTCAAAGAGTTGTCAGCAAACTGTAGGAGCTCAGTAGGGTCGAAGCCTAATCTGGGGCTCTGGGGAGGTTTGAAAATGCTTACCAGGGCCCTGGAACCAAGGCAAAGAAGAAACAGGTTAGGTAGTCAGTAAGAGTCTGACGCTATCTCCCGCTCCGCCCAAGGGTGGGATTTGTCATTGGATGATTTTACCTACCATAAAAATAAAACCGAGTAGGTCTTATTTTCCAAACAGGCACCGGGGCTCTTAGGTAGTGATGAGACCTTTGGCCTTGCCTCATGGTCTTTAAGAATAATTCCGAAGTCGTTAATTGTGTCTAGCAATACATTCCACATACGAGCAGCCTGGACTGTAAAAGATTTATCATAGAAAGTCGTAGTTTGGATAGGCATTTTAAGTCGCAAGTTTGTCTGATGACCTTAGCAATATTGTGTGTAAGTTGCAGAGAAACTCAAAACGTTTTTAGTCGATAAATAGGAGTAAAAGGGGAAAAGAGGACATTTTATAGAAGGGAAAGAATATGAGTATTCTGGCAAAGGCGAATTAGTTACTCTTGCTATGAGACTGATCTGGTACTGGCAAAGGCTAAATAGGTATAGACATTAAAGCAATATATTAATTCAACTGGAAACATCTAGATAATACCTAGATAAAGCAGGAAACGCTTGACCGCTTAACGCTGGCCGCTCCAGTTTGGAAGCCAGACGTTGGAAGTATCCCTCAAAATTCCGACGAGACGACGCCGATGTCAACCCCTCCTAACGTTGTTTAGTAACTGAGTGGTGGCGCGTTTCAACGGCTTTGAAAGCACATAGCGTCGAACTTGCAGTGTCATCTCGAATCCCAACTAAACGGATCTTCTCCACGACTGTCGCAACCACGCATGTCGTTAGTGCGGCTCTCCCTGGGCCAAGACCAGAATTTCGTCAGCATAATACGCTAACCCTGCTAGGGAAGTCGCCGAGCAGCTCGTAGTCGTAGCCGATGTTCCATGGCGGCCCTAGTCCCGATCCCTGCGGTACACCTCACGACATCTCTCATCGTTTTCACTTTCCCTGGTGACCTAAAATAAATAGCCATATCTAAATAGCCCTCGGTCACATAACGGAGGTAGGTTGGCACCCAGTGATACCGGAGTGCCTCTCTAATACAACTTCAGAGAGGTTAGAGATGTCTAGAGACACCCTCAAGACGACCCTGCACGCATATAATGGCGTCCACCACGGAGCGCCGTCTGCGGAAGCCGAACTGGCTGTCTGGAAGACGAAGCGGTCTGCAATTGCTTTTCGAGGAGCTTGCGCCTCATCAAGTAGCATAATGGGCCGGTATGCGAACGTAGAGTCCGCTAATGCGTATAGATTTACGTGCTAACCACTAAAATAACTTTATTATAAAGTAGCCTAATAAATTCCGCTGTTTCTATAAATAATATTTTACTAATTAGTTGTATTTTATACTCGTAATAATCAAATTTATCAAAAAAAAAAGCTTTATAGCAATATATTTATAAACTTTACATAATAATCATACTCCAGGGTTGAGGTCTAAGGTCATTGATAAGACCTGAAATAAATAAAATAGATTTCTGCTTCGTTACATTAATTTGATATCGGCATTATTCTAATTAATGTTGTGTGCCCGATTACATGTGAACTTAATTTTTTTTTGCTTGCATTTCTTTTATTTCCTCAAAATTCATTTTGTTAACCTCGTTAAAATTACCATTACTAAATAATTCGGTCTGATTCATCGTTAACCAACAACTCATCAAACGTTGTAACAAAGTAAGAAACTTCAAAAGTTATCAAAATGGCGTTAATTTACCTCAAATTATCACCATTATACTAAAGCCCTACATACGAGCAGGGCTACGATTAGGACAAAGAATTTGGCACACCTAACGTTCCTATTTGCTATCTTATCGTATCTCTTAAAGATAATACCATATCATCGGGCACACAATGTTTTAGCGCTCTAGTCGACCAGCACAATAGCGAGCCACCTGTTGTCGTCAAAATTGATAAAAAAAATAATGTGATAAACATTTAGAAAGTGTGAAAATGGGTGTTAAAGTTCTAGCTTTAATAGCACTCGTAATTGTTAGTGTTTATGGACAAGACAATCTAGTAGAAGACAACATCACAAAAGATGTTGTTGAGGACAATATCATAAGTGATGACACGACATTTTTAGAAAGTTCTACAGAAAAAGTTGAAAATAAGGAAGATGAGATTTACGAGGCGAGTCCTGTGGAGATTTTAAGTGCTACAGATGGATTGCAAGTAAGGAGTGGGAAGTACCAACTAAGTGATGGGCTTGTGGGAGAAGAACCGCTGGCATTAGACGCTGTTGATTTCAACGCTAATAATGATGCGATTCAGAACGAAAAGCAACTGCTGTCTCCCGTTACCACTCAAATCACCAATAACGAATACGGTAAGTAATTTTCTTCGCATTATTTAGACATAACTAGAAGTTAGCTTAAATTATTACAAATAAAATAAAAATCACTTATATATTATAAATATCCAAGTTTGTATGTAGGTGTATACACACCAAAAAGTAAAAAAAGTAAAAGCAGGTGAAGCCGGTGGCAGAAGTTAGTTTGTAATAACGCAAAGCAAGGCGACATAATATCATAGATTGTAAAGCAACCAAAACCCAAGATAATCCTGACCTCGCTATGTCTAACTGATAGTAAATCAATGGCATAGTACTTCGGTATGTTTGCTCAAACGTTGGTTAACATAGTTTTCGTAGACTGACATGCATGCATACTTAGATGAAGGGACGAATGACAAACATTGCCAAATATTTGAGAATGTTTTAGAGATGATAAGAAATTTTGAATAAGGTGCGTAAATAGAACCTTGTTCTCAGTTTTGTTTTCAAATTAATACTTATACAAGACATTCTTACAAGAACCATGAAATTAAGGCTATTCAACATCTAGATATTAAATAGTTCTAAGTATGATTCACATGTCACAAGATGAGTAACCGTTAATCATTATGTACATAAATCTTGGATGACGTCATTCCATTCAGTATATAATGATACAAAGGCTGTGCAACTAGGTAAAGTAATTAAGCATACAATGAACTACCCTGATACCATTTAACATCGTACAAACTTAATCAAGTACATCTGAAGACATCTGTGCCTCTTCGATGAATCCAACAACATCAATGAAGAAATATCTAATTACAATCATGCTATTTCATATTTCATAAAACAAACTTATGGATCTACTTTAAAATAACATGAAGGTATATTACTCATTTAATTTAATCATATAAATGATGTAGTAATCTATGATAAGGGCCGCACCTTACATGGTATTACTCTACAAAATGAAGAAATGCAGCAGGTTAGCGAAAAGTTAAATGCACAGACTACTTCTGAAATATGATGGGTTATACCAATTAAGTACAAAACTGAAGATAAGGGCTACGCACTTTATCAGGAGATAAAAAAACCGGTCAAGTGCGGTTGGTGTTTGCACTAGGGCCCCGTACGTTCCTAAAGTACCGTTCGTTGGAATGAATGAATAATCACGATATTCAGAATTTCATGACGGAAATGAGGTTTGTGCTGAAGAAAAACAATATATTTTAGTATGTATGCGTCATGTTAGGAGTCTCAGACCAAAGCTTCACTGCTAATCCTAATTTCATAACCAAACATCTCAGAAAATTATTTACATATCTATAGATATACGAAACTTGACCATACTAACTATAATCCCACCTGACAGTCTTTGACGAATTTAACAGCAGCTAATTAAATACACCGATCATTAGGATGAATATACATATTTATTTAGAGGAGGTTTGTAGCTGAACTTAGGTCATGACGAAATTTATAATATGTATAAAAAAAAAATAAGTTGATCTCAAGTAAAACTATGGTTAAGAAGTTATGCGCCATTGAAATTAAACGTTACAGTGACCTGAAGTTTAGGTAAAAAAACAGATTGAATATCTAAAAATATAGAAAAAGATCCTAAAATCCTAGATGCATATTTGCCATGGCCGCTCTACACGATTTATCTTCAATTTAGGTGAAAGTGTATTGGAGTTGTTGAATAATGTCTAAAAATAATCATTTATTTGAAGCCTTTACTTAGTTCAATGAAAACAAAACCGAACCGGCCCAACCAGGCAATGACAATTCTTTTACAAGCTTTTTTTTTAGTTTCACCTTTCCCTATGTTTGTCTGTAATTAAATCTTGTAAATTAAATTTAATCCATTCCGATTGAGCTGAAATTTTGGATGCATGTGTAAATCAGATAACAATGCACAATTATTATGACGTAGAGTTGATCTGAAGATAGAACCGGAATCCGGCCAGAAGAACTTGGTAATTAAACGACACAGCTCCACCGAGTATGGGCTCGTGTGATTCATCTTGACGAATTTATTTTGGTGGTAGATAATAACCAGAGTCTGATGATGGAACTGGAAGGTGGCCCTAGAAACTCAGTAATTAGCGCAATAAGATAACCCTACCGTGTTTCAACTATGTATTTGGAATGGTCTTGATGAGTATTAATTATATAGGTTTATACCGTACTATAAAAGCTTGAAAACAAAAAATTCCATTGAAAACTTTTTACAGCTCAAATGAATAAATTCTCAAATAAAAGATCCATCACCTTAATCAGGCTGTAATAATCTCCGATTTTAACGTATTGCCTATCTAATTCTCATATCTAAAGCATTTACACCATTTTTTTATAACATTCTGAAACAGTTTCAAAACCTACGACCAGTTACAATTAAAATGATTTCATCGCTGTGTTGTCAGAGGATTATGTTTTTGGGTCAAATGTATCGCACACTGAAACGTAGTTAACGTTAAAGTAACTTGTTAACTGTTTTATAAACTTTTTCAAAATTAACCGACTGTTTCGTTGGCGCAGTGCTTGAGTAATTTTCGAATTCGATTCCCGCACGTTACAAATATTTGTATAGCCTACAGGTCCTTGTTCACGGGTGTTTAGTGTACATAAAGGCACCCTCAATATAGGAGTCATATAAGATGAAGCAACATTTAAAAACAATATCTCATTTCAACTGTTTTCTATGCAACAGTTTAAGCCTTTCAAAATGCAGTAAGAAAGAATACCTAAACCCGAAACATATTTTTCTTTTCACGTTTATTTAACAAAGACTTGATTTTTAATGATGATAATACCATCATCCACCTAGTTTCAGCTAGATAGTAAAAAATGTGCTTTTTCTTTGTAATCCATACAAACAACTTTCAACTTTTTGCAAGAGATATCATCAAATATTGAAAGACTTATAGTGTGTTTCCTTATTTAAGGAATTCAAACCATTTTATAATCCAAAGCTCACTTAAGTTTATTTTCCAGTTATCTCTTGTTCTTGTTTGATTATGTGCAATTATTTATTTTGATATTATCTTCGCGTGTCTTCTTTGACAATTATTTATCAGTTACATGTACTGTTTTATATAGGACATTAGTTACCACGCCTGATTTAACATTTAATGAAGATTTTTGTTATTTACTATCTGCTTGATTATTTCTATACGCAAGTCTTTACTTATTTCCATGTCATCATATGAATAGACAAGTCTTCTAGCGTTCACTAATTTATTGATATTGTAGACTGCGCGTTAAATAATACTAATTTATATGTCATTTCTTTTCACGCTAAGTGGTTTTAATAAGCTCTAAGTTTCTTTGAATAAGACGTGTCCAATGATACGTATGCTATACCTACATATTTCTTGTATTTTGTTCCTACAAGATGAGGGGATTTTAATGACAATGGTGTACCTATTACTGTATGATGTATGGTGAATGCATTGAAATTGACTATGTCCGAAACTACTGAATAAAAAAATCGGTTTATTTAAATCAAACAAGTTGGATCCTTAATTTTATAGTTTGAAAATTTTAATGACTCATTCTAAATGAATGATAAACTACTTAAGTTTGCTAATGAAACTGAAGTAATTGAATAAGTCATGAAGTACGAGTAGGTATTTCCGGCTTCAAACTCTGAAAACTCGACCACATTTTCATGTTAGGTATTACTTATATTATTATAGGTAGATTAGCACCTATCACAACTTAAAACTATATGCCTAATTCGGTACAGTAAAGAATCTACTGAAAAAGATGGATATTATTTGTCCTTAACTAGATAGCGTAACATTCCATCCAAATCAAATATCAGTAATAAAATTTCTTGGTATTTACGTATAACATTTCTACTTTGAATCACACCCATCCTTACGTTTAATTGCCTACCTGACCAGGAGTAGCATTAGAATACGATAATCTGAAGCAAAATTTAAAGAATCATAAATTGCAGGCAACAACAATAGGATGATGGACAAAGATGATGCAGTAATATCGAGATTAAATGTAGAATCCCTACAAAATGATGCATAAAACTAAAACCTGTTTACAAAAAGTGGTGAAACAAGAGGCGTTGCAAGGTGCTAATATGACATCAGCTTGTGTACTAGGAATTGGTTGTCCGATATCAATTCTGATAGCTTATCATTATCGGGGCCTAGTGTCGATACCGAACCACAAACACTTGCTTCAACAATTCACAAATTACATATCGATAAATAAATATTTTTCTGTTTTAACGTAAAACTTGAATTGTTTGATGAAGAAAATGGTTGATATGACATAGCAAACATGGATAATGATGCTTACAGTTACCTACACCGTAATTTTATTACTAACAAATCTTTCTAAAATAGAGTTGTACACACAAGACCAAAGTATTTAAAACTAACAAATATAAAACCCTTTTAATATTGATAGATAAATTACTTTGGATTAACATTTCATTATGTTTGGTAAAATTTTGTAAGCAACACAACAAAACTTCAGAATTACCAATATCTGCGCCAGCCACTGCCATATATATAAGTAAAAGTCGCCCCTAATAATCTCAAAGAAGTTCCGGTTATCCTACTTCATCCAATAGTTCCCTTCAACTTTTACTACCTATGTCATCGATCTATCATTTGTAAGACATTTGGGATATATAGTAGTAAAAATTTCAATGAAATCTTCCAGCCCACATCGATGGTCGCGTCCTTCCTGACACGAGCTACCAGAACAATGGGCAACCCTATGTCATCACCACCGCCAGGCTTGCACAGATCAGAGGCAACTTCATGTACTGGTTCTACGACCAGGGAGGCAATGAAGGCATTGGAGACTACCAGAGGGACATCCACACGTCAACTCCTCAGATCCATAAGAACTTCAACTTTCAGCTGCCGTTCTTTGGGTTTAGGTTTAATTATACCAGAGTAAGTAGCACAAAACCATTTTGAATTAGAATGATTATATTGAACTACTCGATAAATTTTTCACTCGATTTTTAGTTAGTGCAACTATTGATTGCTAGACTTTAGAAAGTCTTTAACAATATGGTTAATGATGTAACCCAGAAGCTATTACCATCCGAACAGGACATTATACTTCAGAAATTAAAATAAAAAAAATGTTATGAAATTTGAAAGTGTTTTCTTTAATCTTGTTCTTTCTCCTCAGTTATCAATGAACGGCTACATCTACTTCAGTGACCCTCCAGACCACTACACCTACCCTCTCTCCTTCCCCGTGAGGGACTGGCCGGATGTCAACGACCCCTCGTTCATCGGTATCTTCTTCAGCAAATGCCGTATCGGCAGTCAGCGCCCAGAGGATCCTGATCAGAGGAGACCTGGAGTTTACTTTAGGATGGACAGGGATTTACAGGTAAATATCGAAGAAACTTTTAATCTTGAAATTGTAACCTGCACATTTGTTTTTTTTTTTTGTTTTATAGCCACAAAACTCTTTTAATTTTCATTGCTCCCAGAATCTATCTTAGTTATCTAGCTCACAATAAGGGAATATAGTAGTTAAACGCGAGCGTGGCTGTAATAAATGAGTTCCAGATTTTTCGAAATCATAATTTAATCATAAGCTTTTGACACCATTTTCCGGTTCTTCTTTTTAAAATTATCGTCATAATTCTCCTACTCTCCTTCCTTAAACTCAACAATTTATTTCAATTACAGTCGTTTGAAATTAATCCCAACTTCAATAGTATTTTTTTTTCTTTCATAAGATATATGGTCTATACTATGTTTGTGCCTTGTTCTTCTTAATAACATGTATCCACTTTTATTTTCTTTCAGACCCGTACAGACCAGCTGGGCGTTGAAATGAGAGAGCGACTCACCTGGGATATCCGTGAAGGTGTCATCGGTTCCGAGACGTTCTTCCCGAAGCATGCGATCACCATCACCTGGAAGAATATGTCTTTCGCTGGAGGAATTGACAACTCTCTGTTCATGGTAATTTAAATTTAGTATTTGAGTTTCTATATCAGGGACTGTTTAACATAGGTCCAATAGGCATAATTGAAGTCAATACTTTAAGCACGATGGTGCACAAAAGTATTTGTTTTACCACTTAAATTATATTATCAACCATTACGTCTTGTTACAAGAGATTTTACGAAACTACAAAAAGCAATCAATTTAGATGGTCATAAAATAAAACATATTTGATTTTTCACATGATAAAGCCTTCAATCTCAACTATTATCTAAAATTAATCTATGGTTTCAGACAAACACTTTCCAAATGGTGTTGGCAACTGACGAAGTGTTCACGTACGCGATTTTCAACTATTTAGAGATCAACTGGAGCTCGCACACTGAAGCTGGTGGTGATACAACCACTGGAGAAGGTGGTGTGCCGGCTTACGTAAGTAACAGTCCTTTTTATGAGTAGCTTGTTTTATAGATCTTTGCAAAGAAACCCTTCCATAGATCTACCTGGTTTTGAAGGGTATAAGTGCGTATAATTGTTTGTAAATACATTTTTTTCTACAGGGGCATCACATTTAGTTGCCTCTGATAAATCCTCTGCAGATGTCTACAGATAGTGTCAAATAAGTGGTCGCCTTTCTAGTATGGTCTTCTGCTTGTTCGCAACATAATAACATGTACGGGCCCGTGATTTAGTAAAAGACCAGTCATGAATATTTCCTATTTATTTAAAAAAAATCTGTACTGAGCTAAGTATTGATCCAAAATAAAAATAAAAACTTTCGTTTTATCACATAAACCTCACAAAAATATAAAAAATACTTTGACACTAAAATCAAATCAAATTTCAATATCACTTTATAGATTGGTTTCAATGCTGGTAACGGAACCCAAAGCTACGAATACAAGCCATACTCACAAGCTTCTGTACTTCGAGACCTGACTGGCAGAGGATGGGCGAATGGCTTCCCCGGACGACACATATTCAGAATAGACGAGAAAATACTCATGGGGACTTGTAACAAGGATATCGGTAAGTTCCGAATTAATGGTCATGTTTGTGTAAAAAAAAGGAAAGGATATTGGTTCACCTTTCTCAAGAATTACAACAGTTTTCATCTAAATGTAAACCATCCTTTTTTTATTACCAGACGGAGCAAATCTCCCTCTGATGTTCGCACCGGAAAGTGGCAACATGCTGGGAGGTACGATCGTGAACATCACCGGTCCTTGCTTCAACCCTAATGACAGGATCACTTGTCGATTCGACACGGAATCTGTCATAGGAGCCGTTGTGGATGTCAACAGGGCTATCTGTGTGCAGCCCAGGTTCTGGCATAATGGGTATGCGAGATTCGAGATCGCGATTAATAATGAACCTTATAAGTGGAAGGGGAAATACTTTGTTGGTAAGTGATTTTTTTTGCTGTATCTGTTTGTTGAAGTCAAGTTCACACCAGTTGACTGCCAGTGAACTGATTAAAGCTAAATAATTAAAAAAAAACATTTGTTTATGGTTTAAAACAATTCAGCTTGAGCACTTTATTCCAGAAACATTTATAAATCAGTTAAAAAATACTGACAGCTGACTTATTTAAGTTTTACAGAATACTTATATATTTTAATACATAGCTCATCAAGAGTAACATAATCAAATAAAATAAGTTTTACTAATCACTACAATTTAGTTAACCACCTTTCTAATATCTTTCTGTTTCCATCAGAAACACCTGCAACAGCGACAGAGAAGATCTTCTTCACTGACAACTCTGTCCACGAGAGATATCCACCAGAGATCAGGATAACTTGGGATCGTTTCAACTTGACGACCAACCTCAACGTCCAACTACAGATTAGTTTATGGGGATACAAGGAAGTCACCATCAGACCACAACTCGAATACATAGATATGATCGAAGTAGGCGTGTCTAACACAGGAGAATATGTGATCAATCCACAAAACTTCAGGAACCGGGATAACTTCTTACACAACGACATGCAATTCGGTTTCTTACAGATCAATCTTACTACGCCTGAAGTCTTTAAAAACGTTCCGATATCTCCGTAAGTATTTGTTCACAAGTAATAGGTAATTTGTAAATATTATATGTTGATAAAATTGTTCGTAATAGGAAAATCTTTATTCTGGATGAAAGTTTTGTCAGCTTTTTTTTGTTTATTTAGAAGACTTTTCACGCAATTCCATTTTTCTATTGCAGAGTTCTATGGAGTCGTCCCATCCCTCTGGGTTGGTACTTCGCACCACAATGGGAAAGGATCCATGGACAACGTTGGCCAAATGCCCTCTGCAACAACTGGCTCCGAACGGATCGTTTCTTGAAGAACTTTGCCTCTCAAGTGTGGGTGTGCCCTTGCACGTTGGAACATGCCTTGTTGGATAAGGGTCGGTTCATGCCTGATGTAGCTTGCGACAAAGATACTAACCCTACCTGTAGGTACCACTGGGGAAGTGTGCATTGTGTCAGGAGTGGAGCGCCAAGGTAATTCCTCATTTTATATTCATTTTCTATTATACTTATATAATTAAAGACCTTAACTTTTTATGATTGATTGACTGTTTAAACATTAATGCTTTGATATAACTGGAAATAAAACAAAAATACATTGTTTCTTGAATGTGTAAAGATGCATTTAGAAATATTTGTCGTAATTTGTAACCCTGTACCCCCTCAGAACAACGTGGATCGAAGCTTGTATTGAATTAAACATTGGCCCACCTAAATAATTCCTAGAAAGCAACAAAAAAAAATTTCAACAATAGTGTTGTTTCTCAATGTATTTTTGTACTAACAGCGCGGAAGGCTCCGGCCAACAATGCTGCTACGACAAGAATGGCTTCTTGATGTTGTCCTACGATCAGATGTGGGGATCTCGTCCCTTGAGGTCCCACGACTTTGGGTTCACTCCTTATAACGAGGCTAATAAGGTAAGAAGATGCAATTATGCCTATTTTGAATACAATTCGAAGTTCATTAACGGACTTCTGATCACATATTATAGCTATATTGATAAAGTTTTACGATACAAACGAACTAATGAATAAGAAAGAGTGAAAGAAAGAAGAAAAGAATTAGCGAAAGAAAAAGCAAAAATAGCCATGGTAACCATGGGTTTTCCACTTAATTTTTCTTTTGTGTCAGATGTTGCAAAATTAAGTTTAGGTCATTTTGTTATGCAGTCCCACTGAAATCGTGAGCGTTCACAAAACTAACTTTACATTTTACTAAAAACACGTTGCTCTTCCCAGGTACCATCGCTGTCCCATTGGTTCCACGACATGATTCCATTCTACCAGTGCTGCATGTGGCAAGAAGAACAGGCTGTTGGATGTGAAACATTCAGGTTTGTTCGACATTCAATTAACTCCCTAATCTTTATCTTGGTCTTTCGAAGTTTAATCGTTTGAAAGTCGAATCCTATTGCAAGAAAATCTAATTTGAAAATTATCAAAATTCACTGCTTTCATAGTTTAACTAAAATATTTGTGCGGCTAAGGTGCCCAACTCCTGGATCCCCTCACTCCCCTACACTTCCCTGGTCTTTCTGACCTACCCTCATTTCTTCTCCTTTAGAGTGGTTATTTAATATTAACGAAAATAACCAAAGATGGTGTCGATTTACATTCTGCACATTCCGCAATTTTCAGTAATGTTAGAAAACATTACTGAAAAAGAAATAAAAAAAAAGTCTGCATTTTCTCCAGATTTGAGCGTCGTCCTTCGCAAGACTGCGTGGCGTATCAGTCACCTGGAGTGGCGGGAATATTCGGAGACCCACACATCGTTACCTTCGACGACCTGCAGTATACCTTCAACGGAAAAGGTATGGCATTTTTTCTTGACCTCGTGGACTATGAGCTCATTTGTGACAGAAATAAATTATGCTTTAGTGTAGAAAGCTCAGAGGTACTTACTTATCCTTTTAAATGCCACAGTCATGTATACATGACAAAGCAAAGTGTATCAACCACGATCACGACTACATGACAGGTTAAAGGATAAAATTGTAGCTTGGCACCGTGAGCACTCTTTTATTTTTTTATTTTTTTTGATGTGGCGGGCTTTCCGAAATTCGACTGTTTTAGTGTATTTGAGACTCCAATAATGCTGAAACAAAACAAGGATTATTAAAACGAGTCGTTATATTTTGCCACCTAATCTTTTAAAAATTCCAATTTTACTCTAGTCCAGACCCATCCATCACTGCTTCTTTATATTTAGGTACTTAGCTGTGAATCTCAAGTGTTTAAATTATCAAGCTATGCTTCTATCTCAGTTTCAAAATAATGTAACCTTTTTTTGGTGCTTGAGATCATCAAACTGGGAAAGGTTTGGTCTCTCCCGCTTTGGGTGAAGCGAGAGGGAGTGTAAGGTCTTTTATTGACTAAAACACACTTGTGCTACGTCACTTACTTTCCGTGTTCTAGAGACATGGTAACTCTTTCAAACAACAAATGTAACCTGGTTTTTTATTACCACAACCAGGGGCGCCGACTTCATGGGTGCTCGGGAGCTTGAGCACCCATGAGTAATAAACAGTGGTTACCGAACACCCCTGAGAATAGACATCAAGAAACAGATCAGTAATCGTAAAAGTCTGACACTATCTCCCGCTCCGCCCAAGAGCGGGAGATGTCATTGGATGATTTTACCCACCACCAAAAAAAAAAGCACACTTGAGGTTTTCTAAAAGCCGTCGTCCCTGACCACAACATATGTTGCCCCCTCCCTGCAGGTGAGTACGTGTTGGTGCGCGTGGACCACCCGCAGCTGAAGCTGGACGTGCAGGGGCGCTTCGAGCAGGTGGCGCGCAACATCTACGGCCGCGTCAACGCCACGCATCTCACATCTGTCGTCGCGGCTTCCAATAACTCAGTGCCAGTTGAGGTAACACTAGTGCTTTTGTTTTTTTTTTACTGTTGACAGGCTCGCGCTTGACCATCGTAAACGATGATGTGGTCAACAATGGAACACGCTTGCCTAGAAGAACCTATTCACCCTTGACTTAAAGGTTCTCAGGTTGTAGCTATCAGGAAACAGACTCCGGAAGAGATTTCACCCCTTAAACGTTTTGTGCGTATATGTAGGATGTCTGTACATGTAACTTTCTTTATAATTCGTAGTTCACTAAGGTTTTTCATTATGCTATAAAATCGTCCTCCTGCCGTTATTCTAATTATACTCAAGTACATACCTTCCAATATTACTGGAAATAAAAGCAATTTGAAAATCTGGACATCAAAGTATGTCCTACTATGCTCCTTGTAGAAACAGTTTTGAATTAACAACGCAGTAGACTGTTGTAACTACGCATTTCTACCGCGTAAATATATTTTATTTTTCTACGTAATATTTTGTACATTTGTATTCGTCTTTTTTTAATATTTGACTGTTCATATTCCTTCTAGGTTCGTCTTCGTCCCCAACACGCTCAATGGAGATACAGGCTGGACGTGTTCGCTGATAACAAGAGAGTGTATTTCGACAGGCCTGCCCTCAGGGTGCAGTACTTCCCAGGTAATCTTATCATTCAAACTCTATCACCTTCATTTGACAACAAACACTTTCTTCTTCTTTATTCTATAGTGCACACAAAAACATTTAAATGCATTACCAATTTATAGAAACAACGTTTTAATGTTCAATAGCTATACTATGATTTTTTATTAGACGAAGTAAAGTGACAGCTATAACAATGGTTGTTTGACAGTTGGGCATTGTTATTTGACAGTTGGGCATTGTCCACTGCTGTCACTTTACTTCGTCTAATAAAAAATCATAGTATATTGTGATTCACAAAAGTCAAACTATGACTAGACTGCAATTCCACTTGCATAATAAGCAGTGCAGTTAAGTACTTTATATTCTGACATTTTACTCACTGATTATTTTTTTTGACATTTTTCTATTATTGTACATTTTACCGCTCTTAAGGTTTAAATACATCTAATTAATAAAAGTCTTTATTAACTATATTTTAATGAACAAGAGTATTTTATTCGTTTACATTTATGATCCATCAGCTCTTTCTCTTCTCAATATATTTTATCTTCTTTTTCTGACACTAAGTCTACCTCCCCACATAATGCCTCCCTACTAACATGTAATTTTTCGACCAGGTGTGACAGTATACCAGCCCATGTACCTGCTGAACCAGTCGGAGATCGTGATCATGTTCTCTTCGGGCGCCGGCATTGAAGTGGTCGAGAACAAGGGCTTCATGTCTGCCAGGGTCTACCTACCTTGGAATTATATGGTGGGTCTTGGAAATATTATAATGAGAAATGTACAATTTATAAAAAAATAAACAAAGAAAATAACATAAAAAAGTAAAACCAGTTACAATTACCTCTCCCAAGTGTCGCCAAAATGACCGATCATATGCGTCTCGCATCCATTGGATTCCCGCGACCCTGACCAGGTCATCGGTTCACCTTGTGGGAAGCCTTCCAACGCTGCGTCTTCCGGAATTTAAACCCGCTTAAACTTAATTATATACTACAGGAAAATATAAAAATATTAATTTATATATATAAGGTGATTGGTAATTAGTGTCCGATACTTAAACACGTGGTTACAAAATCTGAAAAGTTCAGTACATTTTGACCAGTTAAGCGAACACAAATATACTCACCAGCAGATTTCTTTTTCGCGATTTCAGGTTTGGTCTCATAGTAAAAGTTGCTTGTTATCATGACTACAATCACGTGTTTAAGTATCTTTCACTAATTACCAGTCACCCTATATACACACAAACAGTTAAAATCAAAAAGAACAAATACAGATAGAAGAGTACAAAGATAAACTACATATGTTTTATCATGCGAGCATTCTAGCTAGCGAAAACCGTTATGGTTGAAAATTAAACTTTTGCTGTCTTAGGAATAGGCCCTACTGTAGCCATTTCAACAACATCTTCGAATTTTACAATTCTGATCGAATTGTCTTCATCAAAACTTTAGAATATTACAAACATTTTTTTTTTGTATAGAATCAAACGCGGGGTCTGTTCGGCAACTGGTCGCTGGACGTTAACGACGACTTCACAAGACCGGACGGAACGCGAGCGAATATAGACCTCAACAACTTCCAGACTGCGCACAGGGAATTCGCACAACACTGTAAGTTCTATCATAATCATTAGTTTGAGGAAAGACTTCCCCTGTTCCACATTTAGCAAAAGGCCACGCCCACATTAACATGTAACGACTGAGTTCGCAGGGAAGTCGGAACCTCCACAACCTAGTCACTAAGTAACGTGCCTCCATAACCTTTTTTTTCTGAGTGGTAATCCTCGTGGAAGCCCTCTGTCTCAAGTAGAGTGGAGTATGTCAGACTCTACGCACACTTCGTTTCGAGGGCTGCGGCTACGATGTACGGACTTGTGTTGACCCACTACCGCGCTTGTGTTGGGCCTCGTCCTGTATTGGGGACTGAGCGCCACCATCTCGGGTCCAGATTGGTGGGCCTACAAAGTCCCCTATTCCGTCGACACTGGACCTTTTTAGCCCATTATAATAATATTTTTTTTCGGGGTGGAAATTCTCATGGTTGACCTCCACTCTGGAATGAGTGGAGATATTCTCGAGATGCAATCTCGCAGAAAGAAATCACTGCATCCCAGGCCTCTGCACTGCCGACCATGGTCCGAACCACGGCTGATAGCAACAGGTCTCTTCCAACTTCTAAACCGAGGATACGGCGAGACTCCTCTCATGCAAAACTCGACCAGCCACGCCGTGTCCTCAGAGCAGTGCTCGCAGTCATGGTACCGAGCATCCGGCTGTTTATGCGACACAAGTACTTCCCGAAGCAACCATGCTCTGAAAGCACCTGTGTCGCACGAAACATCAGGGAGCCATATTTCCTCCCGAACCAGCAATCGAGCGCCGACCGAACCGCCTCGATAGCCCACTACAACCTAACATAACTAACATGAAAATCTCTCTCCACAGGGCAACTAACCGACCGCGAACAACGAGACATAGGAGTGGCCATGTTCTACCGCGAGTACGGCAGAACGGCAGCCTACTACAACGATAACTCATTCATACCGAACTTCATACGAGAGCCCGTCGACTTCCTCCCGGCCAACAGGTCACAGGACATCGCCAGGGCTAATGAGATATGTCAGGACTCGTACCAGTGCCGATACGACTACGGCATGACCCTCAATAGGGACATGGCTGAGTTCACCAAGAATTATTTGTCGTCGATTGTGAGTATTAAAATTCATTCCTCTTTCCTTCTTTTAGTCGACTTAAATTATATGAGTGATAGAGTGCAGTCACCTCGATAGCTTAGCATAATACATAGCATAATCACCCTTTTAATGTTCCCATTACCTCAGGTCTCTTCTTAGGAGTAGGAATGGGCCGTAATCCACCACGCGGGCCCAGTGCGGGTTGGTGAATATCACACATTCATACAAAGGACATGTCGATTTCTTCACGATGTTTTCCTTCACCGTTTTGAAAACTGTGGTAATAAAGTAAAGTACACAAAAAAATCCGCTAGCAGTGCTATTCTCTAAGAAAACAGGCTTAAGAAATAGGTACATTGGATTGTCTTCCTAAATCAATGTACCTAAATTAAATTCTTAGAGAATAGCACTGCTGGCTGAGTTTGAAGCCATGACCGACTCGGAAAGTCGGGGCTATTTCTACTGGGCTACCACTATTCTCAATAGCTTCAATAGCTTTAGTGTTAATTAATTGCTTCATAAAGTATTTAGAGGTATGAAGAACAGAGTATAAAGTCTCACAAACTCCTGTTTAAAAGGGAGCAACAACCTAATAACATAACCTCATCATCCACATAACTTTAGGTTGAAACCTACCCAATCTTACTAGATGGAGCTAAATACCAGTAGATATAGTATCATAGAAATGGCAATATAACCTCCACAACCTAATCATTGTGTACAATGTTACCGCAAACCTATAGTCCAATGTAATTTTATGTGTAAAAAAAATCGAAATGGAATGATTCATCCATCCGTGATTCATTCGAGCTATTAAGTCAATAACAAGGCTTGATTGTCAACTTGTCGTATATAAAGAGTAATTACGTTTTTCCCACACTTGGATTATAGCAATATGTCATATATTAACACAATGACATAACAGTGATGATTACTTTGAAAAACGTAAAAAAAATATTTTCGTGCATGCATATATTAATTCGAGTTTTTGAAAAAAAAGTATTTTATTTTTTATTTATTTTTCTTTACAAAATCGATAGTATTTCTTGTACCGAATCGACCCTCCGCGAGATTAAAACGACTAAAATTCAACGGTGTAAGTATATATAGATTAACTTTCAATTGCATTTTTGTTTGCTTCTTTATTATTGAATGTAAAAGCAAAGGCCTCCTCTATCTGCTTCCACTGTACTCCATCACGACTCACTCTCCTCCAGTTAAGGACCGTCGCCAGTTTCAACTCACCCTCCCGTCTCATCAGTGGGGTGCCAATCTGTCACTATTTAATGCAATTAAAATATTCTTATGTACATCCTAAACCTTTTAACGCAACCTACATAGGCTTGGAAGTTCGCGTGCAATGGGATGCGTCTAGTCGGTCCATTGTTCTCGTAATTATAATGCATCTGTCAAGGCCTCCCATAGGACGGACCACGGTGAAGTCACACAGTTTAGTCGTCAACTACAACCCATTCATAATTCTTGTTTATAGTGTCAGCTATTTCTAGATGGTTTCGTATAGATTTATTTGTCTTTGATTTTATTGCTATTTTGGAGGAAATATATTTGAAGTTATTTGCTAATTAATTTAGGTACGTATGTATTTATAGTGTACAAAATTACAATTTTGAGATGGATATGTGGTGTAACAAGAATGAATAAAGTGAGAAATGAGTATACTAGACGACGTTTCAAAGTGGCACCAGTGACTGAAAAGTTGAAAGGGAATCGTTTATCATGGCATGGTATTTTGATCGTTTTAATCCCGTGGAGGGTCGATCTGAATCGATAGTGTTTCATGTATGAAACACTATCGATTTGTAAAGATAAAATTTTAAAAAAAACTCTAATTAATATACGCATGTAGGAAATTAATTTCTTTAGGTAAACATCAGCTGAATGAGTCTAATGACCTGTAGCTAGTTGTCGGTTGGTGCGTACTAACTAATTAAAACGATCAAAACTTAGCCGTGTTACTTAACCGCGTTAGGTTGAATTTAGAGGTAGAAATCCAAAGAAAAGATGGATGGATTGTGTGAGGAGTAATAAAAATGGGTGGATTTGATAGCGTGATGGGCGACAGGGCATAGGACCCCAAATAACATGGGACAAGATCAGAAAGATAGTTATTGTGTTTTCGTTAAAAGAAAAACATTTCAATCCTTTGACAAGTAATGCAATTATTATTATTATTTTGCCAAGCCATGTTGGGCTCCGATTCCAGTCTATGAGTCTAACAGGATACATCCCACATGGGATTTTTGCGTCTGCCTAGCTGTCTTCAGTTGTTGAGCTTACAAGGGACACATTGATCATAAATATTTTCATAATAATCCTAGAATTGACCTTTTTTTATTTTGAGGAGGGATATTAAATAACTTCTCCCGCTCTGTGTGGAGCGAGTAGGGGGTATCAGACTTTTATTGACAGGTAAACCGACCTGAGGCTTTACCATGAGCTAAAGCGATATCGACGATGAAGTTCCAATACTTTCTGACATTTTTCGAGAGATGTACTTTTAGCCTAGTTAGCTAGCTTAGTTGTAACTGTATCAAATTAAATTATAGAAACACCTAACTAAACTAAGTTGTCAATTTACCTCCTAACTTTTTTGGGATAGGAATTTTTTGACTTCCACAGGAGCTATTAGCACTTCGTCGTCGATATATTAAGAGTGTATGCTTGTATGGTCCCATCCCTCTTCCTCGATCGCACGCCTTATATTTTATCATGTCATGGTAAGGACCCTGTGTTCCTCAGTTGCTCTTTGCGTACCAGTGCCATGGACTCTTTCGAACATTCCCACAATCTACATGAGCTGACCTACTGTTTTTTTTTCAGACGAATATAAAGGAGACTAACGCTCGGCGGGTTATTAGTTGCGGTATATTGGAGACGCCGCGATTCGGAAGGAAGAGTAACTTCTTTTTCACGCCGGGAACGAGGGTAAGTAACAGCATAAAAAAAACAATGAACCACTGAGTATTTGTAGATTTGGAGTGCGATGGTCGATCATGGCAAAACGTTCTGAAGACTTGCGCCCGTATTTATAAAAAAGTAATTACTTGTTGCTAAGTAATTTCTTATTAAAAATTTAAATGTTTCTTAACTTTAGAATACAAATTGTTACTTAAGTAGTTACTTTTACTCAAGTAATTAATTTGACTTGTTTATAAATACGGGTGTTAGACTTTTGTGTTTGCGTTCCCGCCGAACGCTAAGTAAAAATTATAATTGTACACGGCTAATAAGTTTAACAATTTTGTTAAACTTATTTGTGCCGTCGTTGCTATGAGATCGCGCAGCCCCCCACTGTACCGCACTTCGATTGAGACACGAAAATCTGTTACTGCGCATTGAAGGTCGATCGCCATTTTAGTTCAATTTATATGCCGCGTATTGTAATTAACTACAGAGATGCTACGTGACAAGTGATGTCATTTCCATACATTTTCTAAGATTTTCCAGATTTGTTTTGTGTGTTTGGCGAGCCCTGGAGTGACACGACCTTGTAACTAAGGACTAGAAGGGAATTTCGAACGAATTATGATAATGCATTATTATCTATCCGTAAAGAGCAGTAAGGTTCTCATATGATTTGACCATTACATGTTTACTGTATGGACTTTAAAAGAGACTGTGACCCCTGAGTTTGTTTCGATGTTTCTTCTCAGGGTATTCAGCTAGGAAACACCGGCCTCATCTAGTTTAAAATGACCAAAAAATAAATTACGTGAAAAAGTGTTTTTTATAAACCTATTTGCAAAATAAATAATTATCATTTCAAATTCAGGAACATTGCATATCCAAATAGGCTTTATCATAAGTTCACAATGCCAAAAATATTCACTGTTTTAATTTAACTGTTTTTTTTTTATGGTGGGTGAAAATCGTCCAATGACATCCCCCGCCCTTGGGCGGAGCAGAAGATAGTGTCAAAAAACCTACCCCGTTCCTTATTTGCCTATCATACCGGGGCCGAACCTTCTTTTCAGAAGCCGACCCTTGGCCCCAGTAGACTAATTTTACTGTTTCAAATTTTAAAGTAAGCTAAAGGCTAAAAGACAATAAATATACTTACAGCGATTCGTAGTTTCATAATAACGTCAATATTATAGGTAGGTATGTATTATCACTCATGTTTCACTCACAAAACCGCTATTCGTCATAGGTCGGGGAAACTTTGCAACACATTTACTAAGTTTCCTTATGTCTCATCTATTGTACTTATTTATACTAGCTCATACCGTGGCTTGTTGCGTTTGATCTGTATTATGAAAAGTTTATAGGTATTCGGTGTGGATAGCAGAGCTTTTTGTGAAGAAGGCCATCTAGACAATATAATTATATTACTAACTCACTGACCCGCCAAACTTTGTAACACCTAATTTGTTCTTGATTTTTCCATATTGTCTCAATGTTTAAACCTTTCCTGGACTATCACGAATATTTCAAGACCAAAATTGGCCTAATCGGTACAGCCGTTCTTGAGTTTTAGCGAGACTAACGAACAGCTATTCATTTTTATATAATTACTAGCTGGCCCGGTAATTTTCGTGATGTTTTCGATATTTTCTCACCGTTTAAACCTTCTCTACTGTATAACGTAAATTTCAATACCAAAATTGGCCAAATCGGTCCAGCCGTTCTCGAGTTTTAGTGAGACTAACGAACAGCTATACATTTAAAAAGATAAAATTTACTTTCTATGAGCACCGGCAGGACATTTTTTAGGGTCTTCAAATCTTATGGCCATTCATACAGAGATAGCACTTTGTTAGTTTATTCAGCTTGAGAATGAGAACTAAAGAAAAAGCATACAAAAAGAAGTTCAGGTCATGACCTGCAATTCCCTTATATTTACAGACAAACAAACAACATTTTCCTTTACATTATTCCTGTTGGTATTTACAACAATATTGTCCATTGATAGGTGAACTTCGAATGTAACCAAGACTTCATTCTGATCGGAGACAAGCGTCGCGTGTGCGAGGACAACGGACAGTGGAACCTACCGGATTATGGATTTACCGAGTGTTTGCGTAAGTGCCTTGAAGTTTTACATTTAATTACCTACTGTTCATTTGTTGCAATTTTATCTAGTAAAATGTTCAACGATAATCTTTACACTATAGTTAAATTTAAAAAAACCGGGAATGATAATAAAACCGCCCATTTTGTTGAGAGTCGAAAAATCACTGCAGCCCTAGCCAAGTTACGACCGTTTCGTTTTTTTAATTAATTCTCTTGCGTCGAACGCCTCGAGTTGGCCACGCCTCCAATTCCTTTATTGTGACGTCATTTTAACGCTCAGTCACGTGGTCAGAGGTCTTATTATTATTACTGGTTCTCAGAAGGAAAACTATTGCAAAATATGATGACAAATTGTCAAAGGTCCGGTAGCTGTTTTCATTGCCTGAAAGAAGTTTTAAAAGTCAATCGTATCATATAATTTTGTTTTTAATTTGTGACGCGTTGATAATTTCTCATCAAAAACACCGTAGTTTATAGTTGTCACCTTGGGGCCGATTTTTCAATTGTCAGATAACATTTTTTTTTGATAAATAACTGATGATTTCAAACAGTGGTTCTGTTTTTTTTTACAAAATTTATTTTACTTCAGTCTTATTTCTTGGATCGAAGATGTGTGGCTGTAAAAAATCGGCCCTTCATATTCTTACAGCAAGCATTCAGTGACACAATTTTTTTATAACATCCAGGTCGACAAGAGTACTCCCAACGCGCTCTGTTTTTGACGTGGGGCGTCATCCTGGCAGTTATTCTACCGTTAGGCCTATTGATCTGCCTGCTCTGGTTCTGGTGCTGGTACAAGCCCAGGTCCGAGGGCAAAGAGGGCTTCCGATTCGAAGATATTCCGCGCTCGAAATCCGCCTCCAGACTTAACCTAAGAACAGCATCGATGGGAAACCTCACGGATACTATGAAATCTTCAACTTTGCGTAGCACGTCCTCTGATAAGAAACCCAAACTACCCGACACTCCTACCGAAGAAACCCCAATGGCTAGAGCAGCTCCTACCACAAGAGCTGCCCCCCCACCTCCAGCTATGCCCACAGACGGCGAAAGTTCAGGCATAGGGTACCCAGACTCAAACAAGAGCGATTCCAACAAATCTGACAAGTCAAATAAAAAGCGTAGGGCTTACGACAAAACGTACCGAACCAACGAACCTATCCCAAATGCTCCCAATGAGGAGTTCCCTGAGAAACTATGGGATCTGTCCGAAGAGGACTTACTATCTATAACGTCTCCTTCAGATACTGAATCCAATAGAGACTCGACTCTAACTAGACCGGCAAAGGACATAGAATACATGAGCAGACCACGTCAGTTAGGTCGTAGGGCGTTGCCTAGTGACTCAGGGTATTCGACAAAAGATTCTGAAGACCCGTACGCTCCAAAGTATGAAGGTCAATACAGCCCTGTACCGTCTGCTTATTCCCCAACATATTCCGAGATATACTCCCCTCCGATCAGCCCTACTTCAGGCAATAGTCCTAGAAACACATTCAATAACCCTGGTTTGCCTGATCCTCCTAAGAGTGCTCCTGCTGACAGTATCCAAACATTTACTATGCCTCCTCAAAAGGGCAAATCTATGGAGACTCTTATAGACCCACCTAACATTGAAGTATCCACGATGAGCCCTCGCTCGACTATGGTCTGAGAAACTTAGAAATAGAAAAAAAAAGTATGGTGAACAATTCACTGCCCATAAGAATGACATTTCCAGGAGTAATATAAGTTTAGATAAGTAAAGTATTAAGTGGCACATTAATCTAGTATTTTGCACCTAATGTACTTAATTTAGATTATAGCGGACTTTCGTGAGTTTCCCATCGTTGTTGAATGTTTGTAAATTCTACTAATTTTGAATAAATTTATTTTTAAACCTAACATGGAGTCACATGAAGAGGAAATTTCTGTTCCCTTGACGGTAGAATAACTTTCACGTGATGTTGATTTAGGTAAGAAAGCAAGGAATAACGTTGATAATGATGATGAATAGAAATTTTCTCTGAATTGTGATGAGTTATTATTTTGTCTCCTTCCTAATGTCCGTTTATTGCTTGCTTTCTTATCTAGTGTACATAAAAAAACCAGGTCATATGAACAGGTATGTTTATCGTTTATTTTTTTATTTGCATTAGTGATATCTCTTAGGGCTTTGATAACATATCTTTGTTTGTTGATAAATTGCGTTATAAAGGCCACGATTTTTTGTTGGGTTTGGTAATATATGATAAGGGGGAATGTAGCCTACTTTTGTGTAACAATTTCATTTGACCCAGTCGCGGATTAACCACGCCTAAGCACATTAATAGTCCTGATTAAAATGACACAAAAAAGAAGATGAATATATAAATTCCATGCAGTACTTTTACAAATTAAAGCTAAAGACAAACTGAGCCCACGTATGCCACGTGTGCTGCGCATTATTACATCTGGCCTCTTGAACTTACTTGGAAACAGAATACTTAGATACTTACAGCTGTGGGGCCTACTTGGCATATTCATTCGCAACGCTGTCACACGCATCTCACGTAAGTCGCCTGTTTTCAAGCAAATTCAAGGGTTTAGATGTAATAATATGTGGTGGCCACGTGGTGGCATATGTGGGTTCAATTTGTCTTTTAAATTCAATTCAAAATTATCTTTTAATTGGACTTATCAATTTTATTTCACATAGGCCTACATGGGCATTTATAAAACGTTAGAAGCTAGTACTTTAGCTTTTGAGTTCTCCATTAAAAATGATTTAAACCCGGTTCTCAAAATTCATACCAAAAATATTAAAACTACTAAAATATTCTGAGTCAATCAAATCACTTGACAATAGTTGATTAGTTGAATTCGTAACTTTCATATTGATTTGACTTTCTGAGGCCCATATTTTAATACTCCTTATACCTATATGACACTACTGTCCCACATCATTCAACTATCTCCTCCATTGATCATTAGATTATCAGCATTGTATTTAGTATCTATTCCACTCGCATATATCGGGGTATCGTTTTGCCCAGTAACTGGGTTGTGGAGGTTTGATAGGCAGTCGTTCTTTGTAAAACACAGGTATTCTGGCGGCTAGACTGAAAGCCGACCCTAAGGCTGTGTTTACGGAGACGCGGCGCGTTGCGCGGCCCGTTGGGCGTTTCGTCGTACATTGTAGCAGCGGGCCGCGTCATCGCTCGCGCAAACACAAACATATGGCAATGTACGACGGACCGTCCGACCGCCACGTAATCGAACACTAAGCTAGTTAGGAAAAGGCTAGAGAGATGGAGTATAAGAGTATTTCTCAAAATAAATGTACGTAACGAAATGGTAGTAACGAAATATTGTTACGAAATAGTCCTTAGATGTAACTAAATAGTAACCATAAGGCTGGTTACACATTGGCGAAATATTGTGAATGCTCTTCATTTATTCAATACGAAATATTTGTAAGTATGTACCCAAATACTTAAGGGGTTAGAAATAAAATAAGGGAGTAATCATTCATACTATTTTAATCAAATTATTTTTTTTTCCCAATCTTTTAATCCCGAGTTTCAATGGAAATAGCATCATTATCAGGCCTAATTTGTTGGGGTAGTCGTTTTTTCAGAATTTCCACTCGCTTTTTCATCCGATTGCAGGCCTGTCTTAAATTTTTATTTCGTCGTTTTAATTGAGTATTTTCTTCAGTAAGCTTTTGTAGTCTCTCCTTTAGGATATTTGTATTATTTTTAGCATTTTTTCTTACTTCCAATGTGTTGTTTTGTTTTGTCGTAGAGTAGGCCTTTTTTTTTCTTTCAGCTCTTATAGCATTGGCTTGTCTCCACTTTGCTCGTAGCTCTTGTTTTTCTTCTTCTGTAAGAATTTCTTTTTTCTTTTTGATATTTTCTTTAACTTTTTCCAAATGTTTGACACGGATTTCCTCATATTTATTTGGTTTATCCTTTTTGAGTCGTTCTCTGTAAGCTTTTTGCCTTTCGGCATTGGTTTTTGGCGGCATTCCTTAAAAAACAAAAGAAGTAATGCAGTTGTATATAAGCAGTTGTAAGTAATAACCAATTTGATAAGTCAAACCAACAAGTATAGTGGGCATCTCTACAGAAGTGTCATTAGCAAGAGTTAAGTATTTGTAACAATCGGTATAATTCTATTCTCAAGCGAATTGAAACAAAGCCGCGAGGTTTTTTAACCGACGAAAAGGAGGAAGTTCTCAATAGAACTTCATGTAAGTAATATCAGGGGTAAAAAGTTGTTAAATCACATAAAAACGTAATTTAAATTATTTCATTATTTTTTGCTGGTGGCACTTCTATATAGCAGATAATATCCAATCCTTTAGTTATTGACGCTCTATATATTTTTTTTTCATAAATTAAGTAGTGAATATTACTATGCTTAGTCAGGTTATAACAGTATACACTCAGCTTTATGTTGTACTTTTTCGTTACGTAACGAAATTCGTAAAAAACGTTACGAAATATTAGACAAATTGAGGTCAGAAAAAATATATTTATTGATAAAAGCTGTTACAGCAAATATAAAAGCTTATTAAATATTCGTACAACACGTATTACAAAAAATGGGTAAATGAAGACTTACCGTTCTATGAAAAATCGCTGATTTTACTTCCTGTCTCGAAAAAGTAACCCCACAAAACACACACGTTCTCACTGATTTTCACGATAGATGTAATGGCGGAGACGTCAAACTAATAGCCAATCAGAGTGAAGCTAGTGTTGTCCGTGTAAAAAAATTACGAAATCGTTCAGAAATCATGGGAAAGTAGAAATAAATCGTAACTAAAGAGTAATAACTAAATAGTAAATGAGAGCGACTCATTTTGTTTTTTTGCTTTAAATTGCCAATTCACTATGACACCCCATAGAAAATCAATTTGATACAGAAACTGCGATTACTGTAGAACGATGATACAAAGAAATTTACAATAATTTAGTTACGTATCGCATTTTATGAAACAAAAACACATGAAAAAGGTAGAGTGGCAAACAGGTTTTTGTATGAAAGGTAAAAAAAGCTATTTTTAAAATATCGAAATATTTGATAATAAGTATGATTATAGCTATAATTCTTCGTTATCTTAAAGATTAATATTCATCCTACAAAATTGAGTGTGTGTTTTTTTTGTGTGATGATTTATAAATATAAAACTTTTGAACTGTTTCAAAGCACACTTTTTTTTTCAAAGATGTACATGTTTTTTGAGAAATACTCATAAAGTTTATTTTGTCTACTTTTCAACACCAAAAACTGACCAATTCCTCCAACCTACAGGCAAACAGGAGTACTCCTCCCGAACCCTGGGCGCGACGTGGGGCATCATCAGTGCCGTGATGGTGCCCATCGTCATCGTGCTCATCTGCATTGCCTGGAGGCTACTGCTGCGCAGGAAGGCCGAGGAGAAGGAAGAGAATGACTTCTTGACTATTAAGTAAGTGATAGACCGCTATAGAGTTAAAATAATCCAAAAAGGAATCTCACTACGCGCAGCCATCTAAGTGAAAATGGAAATGGTTTCATTGTTCAAAGCCATTTCCATTTCCTTTGGTTTTGGCGAGAAGGCCGGGCATAAATATCGATGGCCGGGAATAATTAAAAGAATGAAGGGAGGTCTGTGCTCAGGAGACAACAGTATAAGCTAGATATAACAATAATAAATTTCAAAGCGAAACATTCAATTTACTTTATCACTTCTGCGTGTAAGAGTTTAAAGGTAAACATTATGAGAACAAAAAAAAAAAACAATGGTGTGGGTTTCATAACTCACACCATTCTCCGCTCTAAACCCATGTGTGATCCGCACCCGACTTATCAGGTCATGTCCAGCAGTGGGAAAAAACAGACTTCGGAGGTACTTAATAATCTCTTCTCTCTTTCTTCTCTTTGTAATATTTAGTTCTTATTACCCGACAGCCTAGAAGGGTTATGTTTTTTATAACACCATTCAATTCTTCCAGACCATTGGACCCCGAAGAGTCTTTCAGAGTCAACTCTGACGATGAGAGTATACCTTACAAGAAGGACACGACAGAAGATACTCCTGAGCCTACAGAGCCAGTGAAGGTGGCAGATTCTCCAGATCAATACCCGTATGGTACGCCTTACGATCAGCAACAGGCCAGGTCACAAGCTAGACCGTATGCTGGGGAGACAGAAATCAATTAGGTTAAGACAATCCAACATGGCGGCGGTGACATGGAAGAATCGACAGTGCCAAAAGACCAATGTTCATATTAGATGTGATAAAAGACCAGAGAAAAGAAAGTTTTTTTTTCTGGCTTCACAAGAAAAGAAAGTTCGAGATTTGAAATAAAAATGGAATGTTACCGCGCAAATGTTTTCTAAAAAAAGAATAAATTATTTTTCAAATTACTGTCATTTTCGGAAATGATTTTTGACATTCATAAACAAGTGTTAGGTTTAAATAATTTTTAAGTAGCATGCATTTGTAAGTTTTATATTGAATACAAAATAGCAAGTATATCTTTATGTACAAATAGTTTAACATTTTTTTTATACTAGAGTATATTCTTTTAGTTATATAACCAATGCCATTGACTTTTAAAGGTACGATAAGGTTTAAGTATAAGCCTTCTTTCCCTAAATTATTAGAGGTTTAAATGACTTACGATAACAAACAGTTCTTATCTTTGGAATTCATGATTAATCCCACCATTGAAATAACTTTACATATAATTTTACTTCATTATATTAAGTTTAGGTGCTGTGTTTTTATGTAACATGACAACAATACATACAAATACATTGTTTTTGTCTTTTTTTTAGTGCCATTTAATCCTTTTTTATTCACCTAAGTGTACACTTATTTGTATTTTGTTCTGTAATTTTATTCAATAAAAAATAACTAGACTAAACTTTGTTTTATTTTTATTCGCCAAATATCTAAATATCGTGGTAGGGAAAAGCTCGCAAGATCGACGCAGTCCTATCAGTGCTTATATTCTCTTTGGTCATCAATCATCAATCGAAATGACAAAAACTTATCCACTCTACAAGGTTTCCAAACTTCTTTGTTCCAATTTGTAATTTTTATGTTTGGCAACAAGACTGTTGCTATGGTAACGCGTAGCAAACATAAACATGTCCCACTAATGTCCCACTGACATCGTAAATATCTTAATTGGAGTTGTAATAACATTGTTGTTAATAATATTAGAGTTAGAAAAATGGATCTCAAATTAATGGACAAGCTACGCTTACTAAAGGTGGACACCGAGTTACGGCCACAAATAAAAATGAAACCGATGAGCAGGTACTACTTTATCACTGGCACAAACCCCGGTGAGCAATTCTACGTTTTCGCATCTACTGCCGCCTGGCTTATTAGAAAAACTGGGAAAGAATTCGAGCAACCCAACGAGGAGGACGATCCGAATACTATTATTGCTACTATCCTCGACATATTGAGAGAAAAAGAGATCGTGGTCGATTTCTCTTCTCACAAACTCAAACAGGGTTACGGCGAGCAAGTTTGCTATATATTAAACATTTTTGCCGACGAAGCTTTAAAGACAGAACAGTTTGAATGGCACCATCCAGTGGTGGACATCCCAGAGCCTGAAGAAGCTGCAGATGACATAGACCAAGTTGAAGACGAAACTGAAATATTACTCGACAAAGTTGAAGAAGAAATGGCAATATATTCAGGAGAGTCCGAAGAAGAGTTTGATCTAGAAGAAAAAGAACCTAACTTAACCAAAAAGGTCCACGATTGGGAAGCATGGAAGTTGGAATTAGAAAGAGTAGCACCAGCCTTGAGGTTGAAAATCTCAGCTGACGGACGGGACTGGAGAGCAAGACATTCCCAAATGAGGACGTACAGAGACGAACTGTTCGAAAGATACAAAACGACTGGTTCCCAACTAAATAAGCTACACAGCAATATAAGTTCTGTTATGGACAAGATTTCTGCAAGAGAAAACATTCTAAACGAACAGTTTGAGCCGTTAGTTCGAGAATACGGCTCTTTGCTCGACGAACTGAGCAAAGTCACGAATGAGTATAAAGATGTTAGTGTAGGAGTAACAGAGAGACAAGAAGTACTGAATGAACTTACATCGAAAGTAGAAAATATTAAGCAGAGAACGGAATCTAAAGGGTCCTCAATGAATGATAATTCTCCATTGTTGACAGCTAAGAAGGCGGTCGCTAATCTGAAGAAAGACATACAAGACATGGATTTCCAGATTATCGTATTGCTTTGGCTATTGACAACTAAAGAGAATCCTAATAGCAATAATTTGTTTACCAATGCAGAGTCGAAGATGGTTGGCATTGAAAGTTATTGAGTACAATATACAACCTTTTTTTTTATCTGTATCCAATTTTTTTCTCAGCATTTGCACCAACTATCCTCGTTGTTTTCTTCATTTGGTTAATGAATCAGAAAAGAAAATGATCAAAACAACTGCTTTTTTATTTATTTGGTTTGTGTGTGATTTTTGCTTATTTTAGGAGAGTAATATAAAAAATCACGTTGCATTATGTTAATCAGACTAATTAAATATGTGTGATATCCGAATATCTGATTTAAGAGCTTAAAAATAAAACTCAATTCTTTTCATAAGATTTTTTTATTGCAATATTCAAATATTACGTAAAAATATTTAACTCTTAATACATTAATTTGCCAATATGACACATTGGCCGTACGTACGATGTTGTGAAATATCGTTAATTTATCATTAGGTATGTTGTGTCCCACTGCAGTGGTGCTATTCTCTAAGAAAACCAGCGCTGCCGCAACGACGAACATCCAAATAGGATACATTGAATTAACAATCCAACGTATAGGTAAATTAGGTTGACAATCCAATGTATCCTATTTGGGTGTTCGTCGTTGAGGCAGCGCTGCATTTTCTTAGACATTAGCATCACTGGGCTTAGGGTGTTTTTAATATCGTGCGGATTTCATCACACATGCGGGATTGCTCCGCACGCGTAGCCCCTCTAAAGTCCTTTTCATACAAGTATTTATTGTAATGCGTGGAATACGCACGGGGGATGCGGGGCGTGATATCGGGCAGCAGCATCGCTTGCGGAGCAATTCCTCATGTTTGATTAAATCCACACGATATTAAAAACACCCTTATGCGTCCCTTCCCTTTTTCTAGTTTTCTCTGTCCCTACACTCCATTCGAAAAAGACTAGACATTAAAACAAACCCTTTTTGCTGTCCGTTCAACCGATTTTGACTTTTATTCCGTAGGCATTAAGAGCAAAAAGTGGTTACAATACCAACTATTTACTGCAGTCGCCATTTATCATGCCTCCAATGCAATAAAAGTTAAAATAGCTTGAACGAAGAGTAAAAAAGATTTTTTTAATGTCTAATTTTATTGCGAATGGAATATAGCTACATTTGGCCAATTCTTTAGGTAGGAATCCAACTCGTCACACCATCATTCTCCTTATAGGCCCATCGTGTTTCCCATTGTTCAGGATTCAGTCTGTGCTTACATTCGCCCAATCTTATTGATGTCGCAATAAGATTGGGCGAATTAGATATGACCCGCCTCATTCCACGTCTACTTTAAATAACTTAATTTAAAATACTCAAAAATAATACATTCTTTGGCGATAAAAACAATGTAAAATAAATATAGGTTAACTTGATCATGGAAAAAATTCATATATTTTGCTAAAATTCACAAATTAAAATGCGGCTAAATAAAAATATGTACTGACTATAAAAAAAATTATTAAATTTCTTGTTCCTTACGCATATTGTATAATGACTTTTAAAATAAACAATCTACTTACAACAAATGTTTACAACTACTATTTTCATTATGTTAGTTTAGAGCAGGTACCTGAATTTAGAATTTTAAGTTAAGAATGTGTTAAACCCTACATTAATAATGTAAGTTTGATAAGTGGGATTGCAATCAAGCACTAGTTTTAAACTAAATAAACTAGTTTATAACAAATAAAATATAAGAAATTATACGTTAGAGTTTAACGAATACTCAACTTCCTATTCTTAATTCAGATTTAGGAGATAAGTATGTAAAATATTAACTTGAGTACAAAGATTGATTTCAATATAATCATTTAACTTTCTTTGGTTTTGCAAGGAACAAATAAAACAACAGGAATTTCAAAATCATTATTACTACACATAAATATTTTGTTCCTATGATACAACAATTGATAAAACAACATAATACACTTCTATACCTAACACATTACCCGGCTGATGCTGCCGTTTCGAAATTATAATGTAAGTTTACCAACCGGGTAGTGTCGCCATTATCAAAATATTTTAATTAAAAAATATAAACCCTTATTTGCATTCAGATCAAAAACTACAAAAAAAAAATACAAAAACACAGTAAAATACTTTAACTTGTTCTTAAACTATAATGTTCTTTTGTGCTAATTATATTTATGATAATGATTTCTTTATCGGTACAAAATACAAACTTCTTGCTATCTTCAAGACATAACCTTACAAAATGTGCAAACGTTATCTATGATGTGATTTCGAATCTTGCATTGATCTCGGCAAATTGCATTTAGAGAAAAACTGCAATATTTCGCAATCTTTTTAATTAAATATACCTATTATATTTTTATGAAATCATCATTTTGCAAATGCTACTAGTGATATTAATTTATCTACACCGATAAATTCGTACATTATGAGATCTGTATATTTATACGTTTTAGAAAGAGAGTGGCACATTTTTGTATTTTTATTATTTATTTTTACGTATACATAGACTTTCGACACGTTATAAATAATAATAAATAATGTACCATACAAAAGGAATGTAAAAAAAACGAGATAAATTCACTGGATTCATTAAATAAAAAAGCGGCTATTATAAATCGAATGACACTAGGGTTGCCACCCTGTACTGTAATATTATAGTAGCGTACTATATTTTAGTTATTTGCACTTTATATTATAGATAAACTTGCGGCCCGCCCCAGCTTCGCACGAGTGCAATGGTGATATTAAATATATTATGCATATATTATACATATAAACCTTCCTCTGGAATCTCTTTATCTATTGTCACATTTTTTAAAGGGATAAACAGATTTTGACCGGACTTTTACTAACAGACAGCACAGACAGCTTAGATGTGTTATGTTAGGTTATGAGAACTAATTGTTTGGATTGTACTTCATTATATTATATTCTATACATTATAACTAATTGTTCATCAGAATTTAGTCGCGAAGGTTACATTCTCGTGGAACAATTATCATAACAACTCAGTAATTTTTAGACCTGACTGCCTCGCCAAAATAGAGAATGAAACCTAACATCTTTATGAGGAATAATTATATATATTATGATTTTTGTAAAATCTGGGAACTAAATTATCATTTTTTTTCACCATTGCCCCAAAAAAGGAGAGTATAATGTTCTTAAACTCCACGCGAACGAAGTCGCAGGTAACAGTTAGTTCTGGTAAGAGAGTTTTGTATTATAATTTTTAGATAGAAACTCTAATATAGACTAAATCGAAAAAAAAAACATAATTTTAAAGGTTTAGTTAATGTCCAAATTAAACTTGTGTTTAATACCCTGATCACGTGATCGTTAACTAATACCGGTATTTGTAACGGTATTGAAAAAATCCGGTATTTGAAAGCCCTATCCACAACTTGCCTCCTACTCTTGTAAGAAATTTTCAAAAATGTAAACGTGCTTAAGCTGTCTCCGCTCGCTCTGGCGTTTATCTTTTTCAAGGCTGTAAAATCACTACAGCCTCTGTCTACATTAGTTAATCTTAAAGTCAATATCGTTATTAGGAAACTCAAAAAAAATTATGGCTTTTTTGGGACGTAGAAAATAATCTGACTTCTCCCGCTTTTCGTGTTAGACTTTTGACTGACTTTTTCAGTTCCCCTGGTGGACTAGGACCGAGAATGTTCTTATCAAAAATCCGCCTATTTATTGTTTGTATCAATGATTGTATCACTGGTTACCATCAGGTAGGATCGCAGTCGAGCACCAGTTTATATCGATTAAAAAAATATTTATGAAAAATACTATATTTCACGCAAAATAAGATGGCAACCCTACATAACACTGATATATTAAGACAAAAAAAAATAATCTTTTTAAAACTGACTGGTTTTATATAATAAAAATATAAAACAATTTTCATAAAATAATTCATTATGTTACTAATTAATAATAAATTGAACTCAACATTATGTTTATTAAAACCATTATAATTTCTTCGAATCTGGCTGTACTTAATGACCTGGTTACTACAAAATAATATTCGAAACCATCGATTCGAGAAGAAGAAGAAGAAAATAATATTTGGATACCTATACATATATTTTCGACTTATTTCAATAATTACAAAGACCTTATTAGTTTAGCAGTCAAATACGTGTATATGTAAACTGTATATGCTCTTTTTGGACGTTCATATCCATGAAAATAATAAAATAATATGTAATATTTTAGGCCTTATATAATGGATAATCACTATTCACCACATAAATTAACCACCAATTAATTTATGTGGCATCCAGAGATATTAGAACTTGCATTTGGGGCATTTTAGGATGAAATCGAGTATCAATTCGGACTGATCGACATTTTCTGGTGTTTCTCTGTTTCTGCCACTCGGAAATACACATGGGTAGTTAACTCAATTTTCAAATATCTATATGAGGAAGAGTTGGGGCGTGGTGGGATATCTCGATATTTCTTTTGTAAAACGTAAACTAATGGCGATGACGCATTTCAGTGTGTGTGCATCCTTATCCTGTTATTTGACAGTTTCTCCTCCCACCATATTGTAAAGATTTGTGAATTATTTAATATTAAACGGATCTGAAAAATAGGCCTATTGTCTACGGACTCGTAGCTTCATAGACGCCTATTCGTCGTTATACGCTTAATGTAAGCCTGCTCAGCTGACGTACTATCAAAGATACTTCCGCCTGACCACTGTTAAGTTCATTTTTGCTTGCACTCGAAACGAAAACTGCAAAGGGTTTGGTTTGGCGCCGCGCCGCAGAATTCAAGCGAATATTTTTTTAAGTCATCAGGCAGAAATGACCGCAATAGTACAAAACTATGAAACAGTCGGCAAAGCGACAACAACACGACGGCACGCGTTTATGAAGCTACACGTCCATGTTCATAAGACCTTATTGTTTCCTATTTTGGATAATGTTACCTTTTGATCCAAATAATACAAAAAATTAGCTAACTACCCAATTATAACATCAAGTACATATCTTTCGACTTCACTTTTGTATAGGTGACGTCACTTTTGTATGATCGCCTTTATAATATTTAATAAAGACTACTAGTATAAAAAAGGTTACAACTGTCAGTTTACCTCCTGGTCGCCAGCCTGGTTGAACATAATGCTCTTAGCTTGCGCTAAGTACACCGGGTCGGGTTTAGATGGCTCTTCAAATGTTACGTTATACTTCCTCTTGAGATCCTCCATGAATTCCTGCTTCAGTAACGCTAGGCAACTGGAATTGGGATAGCGAAAATGTGTGATTATTTGTGATTAATTATTTATTAATTATAAACAGTAATGGACAAGGGATGGCCTGGCAGTGCAACGAGAATAGTTTTGCTTTGAATTGACACAATACAAGTTTGAAAAAACCGGGCAAGTGTGACAGCAGCAAAACAGTTCAATTCCCGAATTGTTGTAAGTAGTTGTTGCAGTAAATAGTTGGTATTATAACCACTTATTTTTGCTTTTAATGCATCCTTAAGCCTACAGAGTAAAAAAGGTACTTTAAATAGTACTCACATGCGATAATGCGGGTCGGCGCGAAAGGCAGTGATGTCCTGCGAGGGCGCGTGAGGCGTGTGCAACACGAAAGCGCCCGGCAATACCACGCAGCGGTAACCCTGGGCTCGCAGTTCTACGCTATGAGATACCTGTTAGAATATAACAGTCAAAAATAATTGCGCATTTCATGAAAATATTGCCAAGTTCATAAAAGGATTACCGATTTTATGAAAATTTGTAATTAAACATTGAATCCTGTGATGCAAAAGCATAAATGATGACTTCAACGTCATGTAAAGATACCTAATGTATTTATATTAATATTTACTCAGAACTCACTAGAAACATATAAGCCATTAAAGGCTTTTGTGGTTTTTATCATAAAATGTAATCTATACTCTGCAATTGAACATCAATAAAAACAAAATGATAAAACAACCAAATCAAGCCAACTTTAGATAATACACCGTTAAATTTTCGTCCTTTTAATCCCGCGGAGGGTCGATTCGGTACACGAAACACTATCGACTTGTAAAGATAAAAAAAAGTACTTTTTTTAAACTCGAATTAATTTACGCATGTATGAAATTGATTTCTTTAAGTAAATGTCAGCTGCTCGAGGCCTATGAACTGTAGGTAGTTAGTACGCAACGACCGACAACTCCCTATAAGGTCATTGAGTCGTTTACTTAAAGAAATTTATTTCGTAAATGCGTATATTAATTCGAGTTTTAGAAAAAAAGTACTTTATTTTTTAATTTTATCTTTATAAATTGATAATTTCCCATGTACCGAACCGATCTTCCACGGGATTAAAACGACCAAAATTAAACGGTGTATATGTGCCTATCCTTGAATAAATAATTTCAATCTATGGCAATCAGCTTAAGTTTAGACTTTAGATTTATGTCTTTTAAGTAGATTTTTAAGAAATCCGTCATATAAGATATTCCGAAATTCGAAAAACATCTCGAATGTGATCTTGAGTTAATATTCATTTTGAGAAAATAGTGACTCATTAGAGCTTCTGCAATAAAGAGGCACATTCATTCTGCTGTAAAATTTATTATCAAAGTACACAGTTTTATTACACAGTATGTTCAAATAGAAATGTTAAGTAAGTAACCTTAAAATTAGACACATATTTTGCCCGCGTTTTCGCTCTCGCTCTAACTACTCCACCCTACTCTACACTATAAATGACCGGGTTCTGGTTTTTTTTTATTATTTAGCGGGATTAAAATTATCCTATGACCGTCTCCTGGTTCTAAGCTACATTGGCAATTTTCAGTCAAATCAGTTCAGCTGTTCTTGAGTTATAAATAGTGTAACTAACAAGACTTTCTTTAATATATACAGACTCAATTCTTTTTTGAAATTGACAAGAGTCGTCCATACTGTTTACAAGGTTTACATCTACTGGTCAATGTGATCACGGCTTACTAATTTACTATGATCTAGTTTGTCAAGGGGTGTGAGTGAATAATTTGTATGGTGGTATGTTAGATGTTGTTTTGGTCCAAGAGAACATTAGTGCTCCAAGAACCGTAGTCACTGCCACCGAAGGCATAGTGCCACTGGACGCATATCACCCGGCTCTGCACATTGAGGTAAGCATTGATGTACGCCATTCCTCAGACTCGATAGAGCCTAGTAACATTGACAAAGCCAAGGATTGGAACTTCCGCAAATGCGATTTTGATAAACTTTATTCACTTCTCTCTGGTGAGAATATTTGGGAGGAGGTTTTGGATTCTAAAGATGTAGAAATAGCCACTCGTAAGTTCTACAACATAATCTATAAGTTTTTTGACTCCTGCATGCCCAAAAAGCACAGAAAAAGGTCGGCAAATAAACGATATCCAGTGTGGTATACAAGTGATATCATTCAGGATCTAAAGCTCAAGTTGAAGCTCCACAAGAACTGGAGGAGAACTAAGTGCGATAGCGCGTATTTGCTTTTCTCGAATCTCAGGGCAAGCTTAAAGGTCCGTATTGCGGATGCGTATACCTCGTATATGAGAAATATAGAGAGTAGAATTAAGTGCAACCCTCGTACTTTCTGGTCACACATTTCCAGCCTACGGTCCAAAGGTGGGTTTGAGCCTAACATTACATACAAGGGTGAAACTTTTTCAGGATCTAAGGCAGCAGGGGCTTTTGCTCAATTTTTCTCTGATGTCTTTCTGCCTGACGTTCCGCGACTTGATGCTGATCATACCACTGCGGTTAGCCATACCAGTAATAGCAATCACATAAACATACCACCCTTGTGTCCTGTAGACCTAATAAAAGGCATAAATAAACTCAAACCTAACAGCTCCATCGGCCCTGACAATATTCCCCCCTTTATTATTAAAGATTTAAGAAACTTTTTCAGTGGTCCTCTTTGCCACATTTTTAATTTAGCCTTGCAATCTGGTACATATCCCCCTCAGTGGAAGGTTTCCAGAGTTACACCAATTCCTAAAACCCAAAACAAAAGTTCCGTTGAAGATTACCGCCCCATCGCAATTTTATCTTCCCCGGCGAAGGTCTTTGAGAACATCCTCTACAATGCCATCTACCAGCAAATAAACACGTACTTATGTAATGAGCAGCACGGTTTCAGGGGCCAGAGATCTGTTGACACGAATCTCCTGACTCTAGTTGATTATATCTCTTCTAGTTTGGACCGCGGACGTCAGGTAGATGTACTTTATTTTGACTTCCGGAAGGCGTTTGATAGGGTCAATAATGACACGCTGCTGATGAAACTAAGCAAAATTGGTTTCTCACCTTCCCTGCTTCGTTTCTTCGCAGATTATCTACGCGATCGTCAGCAGTTTGTTAGGCTCGGAATGTACGAATCCGATACCTATCACACGCGTTCCGGAGTGAGTCAAGGTTCAATTCTGGGGCCTTTATTATTCCTAATCATGGTAAATGATCTCCCTCAAGTTCTGCGTCACGCAAGATGTCTTTTATATGCCGATGACTTGAAACTTTACCTTGAAGTAAACTCCGAGTCTGACTGCTTGGCACTACAACAAGACATTGACGCAATCTATGAGTGGAGTTTAGATAACAAGATGGAATTTAATAGCTCTAAATGCTTCGCTATGACCTTCGGTCGAATGCGGTGCCCAGTTGATTTCGAATACCATCTTGATAATAATACCATCACAAAAACAACAGGTATGAAAGACCTGGGAGTCACATTCGATCGAAAGCTTACATTCCACGACCACATGGCCACGGTAGCAAAATTCTCTTACCAAAGGTTGGGTTTTGTTTTGCGCAATTGCCGTGATTTTTGCACCGTGCACGCCATTAAAATTTTATTTAATGCGCTCGTGCGTAGTAAGCTGGAATCCAGCTCTTGCGTGTGGAACCCGCACCAAAGTACTTACGTGCTTTTATTAGAAAAAGTACAAAAAGCGTTCCTTAGGTTCCTGTACAAGCGGATGCATGGCTATTACCCATACCTCTATCCGACAAAATTTCTATTGGGTTGCCTCGGATATAACTCGCTAGAGGTAAGACGAGCACGAGATCAGCTCACTATAGCCTGCAAGACGCTCCGTGGGGTTATTGATGCGCCTGACCTACTTGCTGTGCTGGCACGTTTCTTTGTCCCAGACAACTACTGCCGCGGTAAAAAGCACAGGATGTTCGCTGTGCCTCAGTGTCGCACTGTTGCCCGTGCTCAGTCACCAATACCTCGCACTTTGGCTGCACTAAATGGTCTTTTGGACTCCAATTCAACCAGCGATCTGTTTGCGGATGAATGGAAGACGATTTTATTGGCATGTCAGAAGTACTGTGAGAGGGATTGATGTATGAGTATAACTTACATATCTCGTTACATTTTTGTGTTTTGTTATATTTTTCCTTTTTTTTTTAAGTTTTTTTTTTTTTTAGTTACTGTAATTGGTTGTAAGACCGTTGTAATTAATAATAATAATAAATAAATAAATAAATAAACGATGAGTCACTATTTTCTTAACGTCAATACATTGTAGTATCATATATTTACCTTGTTCCAACCAAAGCCAGAGAACCTAGTATCGTATTTAGGCACAGATCTGTGAACAACTAGATACGGCTCGTAGTCCGACTGCCATTCAACCTGAAAATTGTAATACCATTATAAATTGAGGGGTCTTTCTACGGGACTCAATAAATTATTAAGGATTTATTAAGTATGAGTATAATAATCCCATCAAAATCCCATCATGCTAAAAAAGGCTGCCAAGTCTCGGAACCTTTCGCCGCCTTGTAAGATCTTATGTCGAACCACGTCGATACATTTCTCGGTCTGTTAACAAACTACTCTTAATTTACAAAAAATGTTAACTGATTTTATTTACCGTACATAACAAAATTATACAATACCGAATAAAATTATTAAAAAAGATAATTTATAACTTAGCGATGCCCCCACAACAGGAATTGCAGGACGTTTCAATTTTTTTTTTTACTTGGTATACTAAACATTAATTATGTTCAAAATTAAAGGCCAGTATCTTATCTCGGTATTACTATCTTCCAGAACTTAACTTTCGCTTACTTTTAGTTTGAATAGTTCAGAACTATTGAAAGTCAAAGTAAGCAAAAGTTAAGTATATATTTAAATTGCATGTAATTCGGAAATATATCAAGAGAGAGAAAATTCAGGCTTCTGGGTGTCCTACAATGAAGATACAGGACGTCGAAAATGTCCTGGATGGCTTCGAGAAAAAGATGTTGATGATGAGAAATTGATGTCTGTGCCTTTTTGATCGACTCGGCAGTATGTCCTCGTGCTGAGCAGTTGTTACAGTACCTCGTAGGGCGCGGCGGCGTTGGCCCAGCGCGAGTAGTTGGTGGCGCGGTGTCCGCGGGGCCACTCGCGCGCGCGGAAGGGTTGCACGTCGCCTGTATGTCCTCGTGCTGAGCTCGCTAGTCGCGCTAGTAGCGCCTCCTTGCTGCGCGGGACGGACGTCCGGTAGCGGGTTGTCTCGAAGGCTGCTACTACTAGGCACTGAAGAACAAATAAAAACCCCTTTATTATTTAAAGAACCAAAAAAAGGTGATTAAAATTTCAAACATGTACGGTCGATCCTATTTCTATACAGCAGGTCGTAACTGTTAATCCAGTTGATCTTGGCAAGCAGTAGCGTATTTAAGATAAGTTTCCACTGACGCAGAGCTGAGCGGAGCGAAGAGGAACAGGCCGTAATTGGCCAATCACAGTGCTAAAAATCTCCACATAAGAATGCGCGCGCACCCCTGAGCCTGACAGCACGGAATGGAGCAGGGCTGGAGTCATGCGGAGAATAGCTCAACTCCACTTCGCTGGAATGGAAACATTGCCACTTTTCACTGCTCTTCTCCACTTCAATCCTCCTCTTCAATAGAAATGCACCCTCACTTTTAAGTCAAGGCAATGAGATATGAAAGTAAGTTACTTTTTTTAAAAACTCAAATTAATTTACGCATGTACGAAATTAATTTCTTTAAGGACACGTCAGCTGAGCGAGGCTAATGAACTGTAGGTAGTTAGTACGCAACGACCGACAACTACCTACAAAGTCATTGACTCGTTTACTTCAAGAAATTAATTCGCACATGCGAATATTATTATTTTGAAAAAAGAAGTACTTTATTTTTTAATTTTCTCTTTACAAATCAATAGTATTTTTTGTACCGAATTGACCATCCGCGGGATTAAAACGACCAAAATTTAACGATGTATGACCAGATGTTGAAACTAAGTAAACAAAGTGTGAAAGGATCGCAGCAAGGAGTGTTTTCATTTGACTTCATTTTTTTTTCATATGATATAAACTAGTGCTTAACTGCGATCCCACTTGATGGTAAGCAGTGATTCAATCGTTGATGGTGAGGCGCACTAGTGTACGAGTATTAAGAGCCTCTTCAGTCTAGCCTTGAAGACACCTAAATTAAAATCGGACGGGTAGACCGGAGTAGGGCAAACAATTTCAGTCACAGTAGGAATGCTTTTTTTTTCTTATTTGTTTGAGTTTAGTGCATTTTTTATTTTTTCTATCTTTCACCAAGATTTAACTAGGTGCATGCTGTGGTCTCCTGTAACTGAAGGAGCACACGTTAAAAGACCCCATGCGTAGTTGTGGTCTCTGTCAAAGTGTTACAGCTGAGTGGGACTAATGCACACCGTCATGCTCGTGAACGGGTGCAGCCAGTTGAGACTGGTCACCTCTTAACTGCCAGTGGCTTGAAGCGCTCCACGGTGGACGCCGCGTCATGCGCGTGCGAGCCCTCACGACGGGGGATACCGTGTCCTAGGACAGGTGGGTCTTTGGACACTGGAGTAGCATTGGGAGGGCACTTTGGAATCACCGGGCGCCCGTCTACCTCTGTCGTGTGATCGAGCCCTACCTGCCGGAAATAGATAATATACCATCTACCCCGGTCACCAGGGAGAGTGGAAACGTCGAGAGATGTCGTGCGGTGTTCCGCAGGGATCAGTACTAGGACCGCCTTTGTGGAACATCGGGTACGACTACGTGCTGCGCGGCGACCTCCCTAACGGGGTCAGCGTGGTCTACTACGCAGATTCACGCTGATCCTGGCGCAGGGAGAGTCGTACCAGGCGACAGCCGAAATAGGGACACGGGGTGTTGCGACAGTCGTGGAGAGGATCAAGCAGTTGGGACTCGAGGTGGCACTGCACAATTCCGAGGCCAAATGTTTTCATGGCCATCGGAACGAACACCCTAATTAACCAACTGGTTCCCAATTAGCCCGTGGAATTTGGAGGAGCACTTCCGATGTCTGGCTCCCAAACCGAATCGGACTGGGACTGCCCTCAAGCGGCTCCTTCCCAATCTAGGGGGTCCAGACGCCTTCTGCCGGAGGCTCTACGCAGGCATCGTTCAGCCCATGGCCCTTTATGGCGCACCGGCGTGGGCGCTGTTGCTGCGAAAGCGACCGAAGATCCAAATAAATAAATAAGGACTTACCTTCTTCTGCGGATATGGGTTGACGAGCTGGATGGCGCTCCGCAAATGGTCGTACAGCCCCGACATGGGCACGAAGTCCACATCCATCAGGAACACATATGGTGTGTTTACGTTCTCTAGTGCTACATTACGAAGGTAGTTCACGGGGTAGTGCACCTAGGGGGCAAACAATAACAAAATTAGATGAAAGGAATTTTCGATGAAATTTTCTCGAGCGAAATTCAGTGGCTGTGTTAAAGATCCCTAATGGACTTCGGATCTCTCTCTAGTCTCGATAAAATATTGCTGACAATTTTACTACAGTATTGACTCTTCGTCGAAGCTAGCCTAGAAAGCAAACTACTTTTGCCACTTCGACTTTATTGAACTCAATGTCGAAGATTTTTCCGAATCACAAAAAAAAGTATTTTTTTACAGTTTTCAGTATTTCAATTTTCTTATACTTATGCTACGAGACCTTGCGTCATGATAAATTTCAGAATTCTAGGTCAGCGGGAAGTACCTCATCCGTCTTATTCCAAAACCGCGATTTAAATATTACAATATTACATTCTCTCGAAAAATAATGCGTTAAATCGTGAGCTGTTTGTTACGGTTACCTTTACGGTATTTTTTTTTTTTTAATAGGAGTAATGAATAAAATTTTTAATAAAAAAGGACGCAAAACAAACATTTACCTCATGCTACGTTTACACGCTCGCGAGTGCATCAGTATGTTAGGGACAGGCAATCATGGCTGATGTACGTCCATGTCTGCCATGTTGTACCGTCGTTTACTTTTGAACTGATATTTATTACCAACTTCAAAAAAGAGGTTATAATATGTTCGGCTGTATGATTTTTATGTATGTTCATCGATTTATCAGTCATTGTGGACCGATTTTGTTTTTTTTTTTTCTTGAAAGTTAAGGTACTGTTGACGTAATCACCATTTAGAACCCTATCCCCCATATCATCATAAATAAGCAAAGCAAAGGTCCCCACCCCCCTGTAGTGCTTACGTAGTACTTGAATGCCCCCTAGACGTAGATTTAATCTTAAAAAACATTAAGGTAAAATTCATAAACAACATACTTTCATCTCGTAGACCTACAAAATGGTATTTAGCTCACCTTGTCATGCTTAAACACCAGATGATATCCAATATTCTTCCTATCTCTAAGAGTGTCGGACCAGTCGCCGATGAAACTCCACAGTCTTGTCACTTCGCAGTCTGATAAGTATAGGGCAACACTAAGTGGACCTGCCATTCAAATAATTATTTATAATTATTTTATTTCACAAAAATGTTAGACTATGTTAGGAGCCAGATAAATTAGCCATGGCGGTGCACCGACCATTGTGCCAACCGTATTGTCAAAACTTGATTATTTTTTGACTAGCAGCCAGCCCAGGCTTCGTCCGGGAGGTTTTTTTTTTTCAGTGTCTTGTAGCTTTTTTTTTCTACAAACTCTGTCCTGACAATTACGAACACAAAAATATAGCCAAATAGATGCATCCATTCTGAAGTGATGCGCTTACGTACAAATGCATTAAGCAATTAATTTTAATTTACATAATGATATCATAAGCTCATATACCTAGGCGGATACTAGCATAGCGAAAGGATGATGATCAAATTTGTATAAGGGGGGTTCCCCTTCCCTTCAACGGACCTTTTGAATATGTTCGTGAGACTCGGTAAAGATGTAACTTTCTTATGGTGAAAGAATTTTTTAAATCAGTCGAATAATGTTTGAGTTAAATCGTAACAAACAAAAATTAAAATCTTTGCTCTTTATAATATAGTGTTTAATCTATTTTAAATTTTTTAAAGTTTTTTATTACTTGTACCTTCCCAGAAGTTGACCAATCTCTCGAGGAACTGCAGCCGGTCCATGGACAGCTGCAGCGCGAGGGTCACGTCGAAGCTGTCCATGTCCGTATAACTATAGTCCATGTAGTATAGATGTGTCCGGAGCTTCACTTTTTGGGCAGCACGGAAACTGACGCATAGATCAGATTGGTTTACCTGTTAAATGATAGAATAGACTTTATTGTGTGGATAAGGACGAAAATATGTTGCCAGTGCTTTTTTTCCAGTGATTGTTTACGATGGGCAATAGGTAGCACGCCGTCCGTAGTGTTCCACGAGCACCTCAAAGAGATATCAGTCACTTTTATAAAATATCGTAAGTTCAGTTGCATTTTATTGAAGTTTACGGGTGTCTGGCGAGAGGTTGCCAACTCACCAACACCCGCATTTATATAATTTCTTATTAAGTTATTAATTGAGGTTAGAAATCTTCATTAAAAATTTAAATTTTTCTTAACCTCTCCGACACCAGTGTACTAAATATAGTACACCTCATACCAGCTAATTTAAACCTTATTACGTAAAAATAAGGTTTCAGTATAATAAGCTTGTATACGTATAAATAAGCTTGTATCGAGATGTACCGAATTCGGTACACTTGTGCCTGAGAGGTACTATAGAATAAAAATTGTTACTTATTTAGTTACTTTTACTCGAGTAATAAAAAATACGCGTGTAAGTATCTGGCAATGGATGATCATGATTACTAATACCATCCAGAATAACATATAAAAAATATAGCTTTATTAACGTATTTAGGTTTCTAAATTGCACACCTTTGTTACCCCATTAAGTGCTAAATCCACCATAACTGAAATTTCGTATTAGGAACATCGTTCCTACCTGTATTGGGGACATGCACTGACAATCTACCAGCTTTTATAAAATGACGAAATCCAGGCTGCCACGGGCTCTTAGGTTATAATTGCCACTTAATTTAATAACCAATTTTAATGCAGTTTTTAGAAAAAGGTTTCTTTTTAGCGTTATATTTTGTTCATCATCATTTTAGCCAAACGAAGTCCAATGACATAGGCCTCCCCAAATGTCAAACAGTGCTATGCGTCTCGCATCTATCTAATTCCCGCGACCCTCACCAGGTCATCAGCGGTCCACCTTGTGGGAGGCCTTCTAACATTCTTCCGGTACACGGTCGCTACTCCAGAACCTTTCGGCCCCTTCGACCATCTGGTTCTGCGATTAATCTGGCTTGCCTAATGTCACTAAGTTTGGTGATTTTTCGGGCTACGTCCGTAACCTTGTGTTATATGTTGTTAAGTATAAAATATTGTGCAAAAATAAACACCTGTTCAAATACCTAATTATGATAATACTTTAAAATACAGTTTGTGTAAAGTGCTAGACTGCACGAACCATATTTAAAACAGTTTTTTTTAACTATATTTTTTTGCTTTTTTTTTTGTTTATTGCTTTGAATTCTGTTCTTATTTTTTATTCTGTTAATTTTTTATTTAAAAAAAAATACTTTTGAATGTACCTATGCTAATAAAAACGATATGTCTTCTTGCTAGTTTCGAGAACTTGAACTAGGCATAAGGTATTTTATATTAGTCTTTGTAAATAGAATACTGGTGGCGATTCTATGTGCGACAAACTAAAGCATATTTGTTTATATAATAGTGTTATGGACACTGTCACCTTAAACCAAAAGTTAATTAGTAATTCTCTATAGTTAAATAAAATCGGACCAAATCTTTATTTGATTCAGCTGCATAGTAGTACATTTTTCCATGCTTTAGCGGGGAACGGCCTGTAATGGTAACACTGAAAGCTATATCTGTGTGCATTTGAGGAGCGTAGACACATTCGGCTTACGCACACAAAGAAAGTGTAATGGACACAGAATATTGTTAGTGTTTTGTTCTAGACGCGGCTTTTATGCGTTATTATTGTAACTAAGGCATATATTTGTCAGTTAGTCCTAAGATTGCACCTTTCCGCCTAGTAAAATGTATTTTCTTTTTTTGAATTTCTGCCATGTTCATTTACCCCAAAAATAAGAATTCTCTATACAATCTTTCCTCCTAAATCATCTTATGAGGGTAGTTTTGAAAAACAAATAGTGATAACCCATATTATTCTTTTAGGTTACTTTTTGTAATAAGTTTCAAATATTGGCCCACAAAATACGACTTTACATACAAACAAGATTTCTTCATTTTGCACTCTTAAAAGTTGATGTGTCAGTCAGTCATATATATACACCGTTAAATTTTGGTCGTTTTAATCCCGTGAAGGGTCGATTCGGCACATAAAACACTATAGATTTGTAAAGATAAAATTAAAAAATGAGGTAATTTTTTTCTAAAATTTGAGGTAATATACGCATGTACGAAATTATTTTTTTAAGTAAACGAGTCAATGACCTTGTAGGTAGTTGTCGGTCGTTGCGTACTAACTACCTACCGTTCATTGGCCTCGCTCAGCTGACGTTAAAGAAATTAATTTCGTACATGCGTAAATTAAATCAAGTTTAAAAAAAGTACTAATCGATAGTATTTCACGTATCAAATCGATCCTCCACGGGATTAAAAGAAATTAACGGTGTATATAGATTTAAGCGTTATGTTTTAACTTACTTTCATAGTAAAATGCTCTATAAAGGAGCACCGATGAAGTTTCTCCCGCAGCAGGTAGCCGTCGAAGTTGACGTACGACTGATATATGTCGCGGAAGAAACTGGCGTCTCGAGTGTTTATGTGATGCTTCATGGGAGAGTTCCAATGAATAATCTGGAATATACAAACTTTTGATGTACTTAGTAATAATAATTAAAGCATTTTTATCTCGCAAAACATTTAAAGAATTGTTCAGATGAGTGTTTTCGTGTCCTATTTGCTAGGGTCGTGTGTTTGCGACTGGGTACTCCAACACGTTTAGCTCTTCAATCCTCATAGGTGGCTTAAGAGCTAACGAGATGGAGTATTTGGTCGTGGATGTGCGACCCTGACAGTACAAACGCAAGAGTGTTTGTCGGATGTATCCGACATAGGCGGTTAAAAGTTTAATAACTATTTGTAAAGTCAGAAGAAAACAACGTCACGAAAAGGCGCACATTCTCTGTCTTCAGGCACGCTATTCGCTAAGAAGCCTTGAGCACAGCGCTGGCTGCAGAAACGAAATCCAAATAGGTACATTAGATTGTTAACCCAATGTGCCTATACATAGGATTGTTAATCGAATATACCTATTTAGATTTCGTTTTCTTAGGCCCCGCCTATATTTCAAACAAACGCGTGTAACAACGCGTCTCCGTAAACACTCTCATACAACGTCATATGTTTGAAATTAGTGCGGACCGCGCCGACCAACGCGACGCCCGATGCACCGCGTCTCCGTAAACAAGCACTTAGAGAATAGCACTGCGGGTTGTAACACGTGCAAATTTGTCACTGTAGCCCCCGGCTCCATAACGCACTTGTCTATGGCTCGTGGAAATACCGGCTCGGTCGCAATGACAAACTTTTTGCACTTGTATCAAAGTTGAATAAAGCAAGATTCAAAGCGATTGTATGTATATATCATACACACCTTAACATTATTCCGGTCCTCCCCATAACAGTTCTTAGCCAACGTCTGTGTGGACATCTGAACATTGTACTGACAACTCATGTTGTACACATACCGCGGCTGGCTCTTAATAATCGCGTTTATCACATCTTGGTCAGCCAACGTGGTCTGTTTTAACCTTCCTATGTTATCTTGAACAGCGTCGTGCCACAGCCTGGTCCAGTCCGTGGTTGTGCGGATTTTCTTGAGGTCTAGGAGCATGACACCTGTGTTATAACCCCGTCCGAGTGCCGGCCAGCGCTTCGCTTTGTTGCTCAGGTACCAACTGCTTTCGTTTTCAACTAGACCTATGAACTGTGGATAAAATACATGTATAAAAACCTACGTCTTAAATGCTATTGCATTTCTTAACTTTATTTGCATTGCCAGATCTTATAAAACGAGCTCAATCGTTGCCCGTCTTCAAAAGACTTTTCAATGTGATTATCGATAGTCGCCATTTGTTTTTATTGCCTTTATATTTGGTATCTGTGTATCTATTACATATATTGTATGTAATAAATATTGGTGTATATTTTCAAACTAGTGACAGCCCCATATCATGTTCTGACAGTTACATTCCAGGTTGCCTGGATGAGATAGCGGAATGCGATAAGGCCGCATTTTGTATGTGTTTTAGATATTAGTTTTTTTTTCTTATGTTTCTTATTGTAAGTACACAAAGTACCTATACACAATAAATAATATATAATTTGTTTTGCAGTCATAGCTGACAGACATAAACCACAATTGTTATGAAGTTAACAAAAAATTGTTAAAAGCTTGAAGGCGACAACGATTAATTACCGGCAGAGCCCTCTTACGATTTTCTGGTAGACGGTTCATAGCGCAGAATTAAAATAACAATTCAGTTCACAAACACTTTTATTTCATAATCCGAGAGAACTAGTCATCTAGTTGGGGGCATTATAATATAATATTTTTAATATAATATAATATTTCCACAACTATCACACAACACCGTCTAGTCCCAAGCTAAGCAGAGCTTGTGTTATGGGTACCAGACAGCTGATAAACATACTTATATATTTTTAAATACATACATATTACAGATAAATAACACCCAGACACAGAACAAATGATCGTACTCATCACACAAACGTTTGTCCTGGGTGAGAATCGAACCCACGACCTCCGCAGAGCAGTCAGAGCCACTAACTACTAGACCAACAGGCCATTCAAACTAGTAGACAGGTCGCCCAAGCCTGGCAATCGTAAATATCTCCCCTCCAAACGATTCCGCTCACGTGACATCACTAACGTCCCACACCGGTACAAAGGAATCAATCGAGTGTCTCATTATTGCAAATTGTCATAATTGCCGAGAAGCTTTTATTTAAATTTCTAAATTAATATAACATTTTTTTCTTCATTATCGAGCCTTTTCCCAACTAGCTTGGGCTAAAAAGAAATATGTATCTGAAAGCTCACCTGATCATCAGTCATATTCCTAAACAAAGCCCACAGCTCAGCGACATCACACAAGAAGGTGAGGTCAGAGTCCAGAACAATAGCCTGACTCAACGTGTCCGGCAATATATCAGGGAATAGCAGCTTGACCAGCGCGTAGATACCTGAGTAGTGGCTGTTGGGGATCCAGCGAACTTGCGTCAGATACTCTTCTGCATTATAGCATGTGTATTTTACTGGAAATCATAGATAGCATAGAATAAACTTTATTGTACACCCAAAATAGTCACAATTTCTTATAATTTGAGTGTCTTCAAGGCTAGAGTGAACAGGCTCTGAATATACTAGTGCACCTCACAATCAACGATTACCATCTTGCTTACCATCATCAGATGGGATCGCAGTCAAGCACTAGTTTATATCAATTAAAAATATATATATTTCACAGCAACATAAATCTATGGGTACAATATTAATGTTGACCTAATACTCCTTTCGAGTTATGATTAGACATTTAAACATATCTTTTTAACTGTCCGCACAGCCGATTTTAACTTTTATTGCGATGCTGGCATGACATATAGCGACTGCAGTAAATAGTTGGTATTGTAACCACTTTTTTTCTTTTAATGCCATCCTTATGCCTACGGAATAGAAGTCAAAATCGGTTGAACATACAGTAAAAAAAGGTTTGTTTTAATATATAATCTTAACGCGAATGGAGTACCTATAGTTTGAAATTGGACTCGTATACTCAGGCAAAATCCGTACGAAATTGGCTACTGATATTATTAGGTTTTTAATACGGACATTTTCACTATAAAAATATCGAAGACGGACTCAAGATCCTCATAATCACAAGGGTCACTTTGGAAGCTTGTTGAGACAAACGGTACACATGATTTAAATGAAAAAGAATCTATATTTAAAATGTTCAAAAAAAGTGTTGAATTCGTAAAAAGAAACATTATTTTAAATTATATTTATTCGTTTAGAATAACTAACAATAACAAAAAGCAGTAACAAAGCGATACACTGCCTGCTATTCTCAATTCCTCATGCTCACTACGGGCGTCCCGCGCTCGGCTGCCGCCACAATATTTAAATCCTGTGTGTCTCGCTCTTATAGGCCGTATTTAAGGAGACACGACGCGTTGCGCGGCGCGTTGGCCGTTCGCGTTCACGCGCTATTACAATCATATGGCAATGTACGACGAACCGCGCAACGCGCTGCGTCTCCATAAACAAGCACATAGACGTTCGACTCACCGCTAACAACTGCGCAGCACATGCGTCGCAGATGCGTTGGTATCGCTGACCAGTAGGCCACGAATTTTAACTGTTACCGAAAACCACTATTTTGTTAATCAAGTTTCGTACCTCTTTTATGTGTGAACATAAATAACATTAGCTGTCGCTGTCAGTATGAGGCGCATTTGCTGCGTAGTCGTTAAGCAGGGTAAAAACTGTTGTAACGCAACATAAAAGGAGCATTTCGTAGGTCGAACCGAGATTGTATGTACCCACTCACATAATTGAAATTCTCAGTTCGCGCGCGTAGTGTGCACGGTGCGTGCGCGCAGGGAATTCTGTTACATTGCATGATACATTCCAACAATATGGACGGTAAATTGTTTTATTGCGCGTTACATTGCATGTTACGTTATAGCAGTATATACCCGGCTTTAGAGCGAAAGAGGCACTATTCTGTGAGGATGTGTGTATCATGGAGCGATTCAATTTTCTGTTCAGTGTTAAAAAAAAACTCACCATCAGGCAAATCCCAAGTATCAAACAGCTTATTGATTGTTCTATGAGAACTGCTATCTACCACAAAATGGAAGTGTATGGGATTCTGTCGGTGGTGCATCAAGGACTTGAGCATAGGCGTGATCTGACGGGTGCACTTCCCCATACACACTAGGGCTATGTGGACTGTCTCACATAGAGTGCCCACCGCATCTGGTATCTGTTGAAAACATAGAGCCAGTTTTTTAATTAGGAATAGAATAGATAAATTTTATTGTACACCAAAATAAGAGTAGTAACAATATTACAGAAACTTAAATCAAGTAAAACCAATTCAACTCAACTAAAACAACTCAACAACAACGTTTTTAGCTTTCAACTTTTTTTGATGATCTTGCAATCAGTCTTCCAACTATGATGAAAGAAAATATGGCTTGCAGAGCCATATTCCCACGTAGGACAAAATCTATAATCAGTGGTGCTATTTTCTAAGAAAACGCAGCGCTGCCGCAACGACGAACAATGTATAGGTAGAGTATGCACCACAGTTATGTGCAGCTGTCTGTATACAAAATATGAATAAATACTCCATTTCGTCAGCTCTTCTGTCATCTATGGGGATTGAAGAGCTAAACGAGACGGAGTACCTAATCGCAAACACACGACCCTGGCGAATAGGACACGTAAACACTATACTCCATTTGTTTAGGTACTTAACTAAATGTAAACCATCTTGAAATGTCTAGAAATTGTATGTAAAAATGTTTACAATTAATTAATTATTTACTTAAACCGATGTTAGGTTATTAACTAAATTTAAATAATTTTTGTATGTCTTTTATACGATTTTTTTTTAATGACATAGGTATCAAGATTGTTTACGTTTAGTTGAGTACATAAACAGATGGGGTATAGTCAGAGTGCCTAGTGCGAGTTAGTTTTACGTTAACGCGATCGACACGTTTATGACGTTCGGCGCCAATCAGAGCGGCAAACGCGGCAAACGTTTCGACCGCGTTAAATTAAACATAACTCGCACTCGGCGCACAGGCCAAACCGACGCAAGCGTTATAGGGTTAATTTAACTTTAATAAACAAGGTGCAGACATTACTAATTTCTGGACTCGGCTTCTTTCAAGCGTTAACATTTAAAGTCAGTTAAGCAGGCAGATACTTAGGCTGGGCAAATTGGCATAAGTCGATCTGCCCAGGCTTTTTCAAACTACATAATTATATTATTGTAAAGCGGCCTCTACGCGAACCGCGAAAATGGAGGGCTTTCGCGCCCGTTCGCGGGCATCCGCAGACCCAAAGAGCCAGCATGTAGCCCGCTTTAGGATCAGCTTCCAGTCTAAATACGAGTACATAATACCTTCTACCTTCAATTCAAAATTATTCTTAAGTTATAATTAGGTAAAATGGTCTTGGGTTGAAGTCATAGTAGGCCAGTGATGACATATGGCTCTGAAACGTGGTCGCTTACAATGGGCCTCATAAGAAGACTCAAAGTCACCCAAAGGGCAATGGAAAGGGCTATGCTCGGAGTTTCCTTGCGTGATCGAATGAAGATATCCGCAAGAGGACCAGGGTTGCCGACATAGCGCGTAGAATTGCCAAACTTAAGTTGCAATGGGCTGGGCACATTGCACGCAGAACAGATGGCCGTTGGGGCCTGGATGCGAGATGCACAGGACCGGCGACGCTTGGGGGAGGCCTATGTCCAACAGTGGACGTCTTTTGGCTGAAATGATGATGATGATGATGATGAAATTACAATTTGTACTATTTAACAACTAACAATAGAGTTAGTACAGTCAAGGGCCTAAGGGTAGTTTTAATATCATGCGGATTACATCACGCATGCGGATTTGCTCCGCTAGCAGAAAATATCAAAAGGCAAAAAAACGCGTCTCGCATGTCTATACTATATGCAGGTTTATTATACTATGCTAATATGTACCTATTGCACGCATTACAATAAATACTTGTATGAAAAGGGCATTTGCGGAGGTTACGCATGCGGGGCAAATCCGCATGCGTGATAAAATCCGCACGATATTAAAAACCAAGACGTGTTTAAATGTCAGATGTGCGAGCGAGAATAAGAATGTTTGGGTCTTATGTATGTAAGTTCAGAGTTATTTATTTGAGGCAAAATATAAAAACAAAAAAGTACTGAAACATTCTACTTACCACAGGAACTTCATAAGTAGACACAGAATCAACAGACATTTGTTTCATGACGCTTTGTGACAGTCTCAATTGTGTCTTGAACACATTGTTTTGCGTTTCCAGTAAATTAATTCTGGAGATTAACCACCAATAGTATATTATGGACACTACTATACTCATTCCGAAAAGCATTCCAAGCCATGGTCGAAAGAACAAGCAGTACAACAGATTTCTTAGCTTCATGGTTGAACATTCATTTGGATTTCATTATAGTTTTGACTTTGCTGATTTTTTGCTGAAAAAATGTTATAAACATTTTAAATAATTATTTTAATAATTACTATGTATACTCTAATTAACAACTTAAAATTCACTTAAATAGCTCCTTGGATTACTAAGTGTGTGAAACAATCAATCAATCAATCAATCAATATTTATTTGTGAACATAGGTATTACAAAAAAGATCTTAAGTAAACATTTTCTTCTCATTTCATTTTCTTTTCTTTTCATTTTTTTTTTCTTTCTCATTTTCTTTTTTTTTCTTTTATTTTCTTTTCTTTATTTTTTTTCATTTTTTTTTTCTTTTTTATTTTATCAATAGCACAGTTAAGGTCATGGCTGGCGTTATGGGAATGTGTGAAAGTTACTGTGAATACAATGGGCAAATGAAGGAACTTAGTTAGGTTTTGGTCAATAAAAGTCTGAGTCTCTTGCTCGAGTCTAAGTGGGAGAAGTAATTTGATGATTCCCCACCTTAAAAAAGGACCATACTGGGTATTAGCTCTAAGTATTTTTACAATAATGGCTGCTCTCGGAATAACTAGTTCCATTCACAGGTCATAGAAGCCCAATCATTTCGATAATTCACTTAAAAGGATATTAATTTAATAGCTACCTTAGTACTTATTTTTTAAACAAACAACTTCTCTACATAATTTTCAACATTCACATAGCCACAAAATTGGGGGTTCTAATACAGTGTTCCAGGATGACTGCTTGGGCAGCCCTGGCAGGCTTAGCTATAACAACCAGGAAAGTTGTGGTTGAGTGGTCCTTACACTCAACAAGCATACTCTCAGACAATGTGGCTGTCTTGCAAGCACTTAAAAGCCAGTTGACGCCCAGAGTCAAATGAGTGTCACCAATGCCTTTACCAGCTGGGTAAACACAACCAAATAACCATTCAATGAGTTAAAAGACACAGCAATTTCTAAGGTAATAATGCAGTGGACAAACTGGCCAGAAGGGCCTGAACCCATTGTGCCACTCCCTTTCGGATACCCATGCAATCTAGTAAGGTAATGCACCAGAGATCGCACCACAAACTATGGGTAAACCATAAGTAGTGAGTGTAAGCAAGCCAAGGAGACACTTCCCTACATTGATGGCAGCCGTGACAGCAGCTTACCTGCTTCTAATCCCCACCACCCTAGGTTGACTGGTAGAGAATGTCTGAGGCATTAAGTCCACCTTTGTATCTTTAGTTGCATAAAGATTAAATAAATAAATAAGCTGCCCAGCGGTCGCTGGATACAGGCCAAAGTACTTTGGAAATTCAGGCACGCTCTGTGCAATAGTCAGTAACACCAAGTTGCTGCTGGGCTTTCGTGAGGAGCTGGGGGTGAATCAAATAACACATTTTTTCCACCCATACGCAAAATATGCGCTTTAGTCGTGAAGTTGCGGACACCAGCCCAAAATAGAATACAACACAATCAGATTTGATTACCTAAAAGTGGTTGCAACAGCTTCTTGGCTTGTACATTATGAGTGTAATTAAAGCTGAACTCTATAAATACTAAAACCTAACAGTAAAGTTATCTTAACAGTATTTTAAAAAGAACACATCAGTTTTTTTTTTTTTTTAAACACTGTTATGAGATAAAAAGTTCTTCCTGTCGACTTTAAAACATAGAATCTTTCCCATAGTGGGCAGCTGGCAGCTTACATGACTAGGCTAAGATAGAGCAGCTCACGAAGAAGTAATAATCATGTAATAGTAGTAATATTAGCGTTGATACAGCTTCAATCAAAAATGCCTGCTACTCACAGACAGCTTGGCTGGGACAATGACTGAAGACTTACCACATATGACTGACCATATAGGGTTACGGGGAGCAGGGCCCATAAAAAATAAAATGTATAAAACCAGTGCCAGCAGGAGACTAATTATGTTAAAAGGGAAAAAAAAATAAGACAGCATTAAAGAAGTATTGGAAACATTAATTTAGCAATGTACGTACCAGAACAAGAGAATAATCCTTTTTTATCGGTTCAAAACGAGCGTTGCGCACAGCTGACACACGGATTCATTATCTTATATCCACAACAACTAGAAAACCACAACGTAAGGTTTCAAGTACAAATTCCACTTTTCATTTTGTCGAGACGAAGATTAAACGATTGTCGTCAAGAAAAAATACTTCTGATTTTCATCAGCTCAGTTTGCAGACTTGAATTTTACTTTGGAAAGCAAAAAAACTATTTTTTCCATTCTATAATCATATATCATTCAAAGGCAACGAAGCAAGGAAAAGTTTTTGAACATAGGATTGATTGATTTATTCAGGGAAACACTTTCAGAAGGTGTAGTAATAAGTATTTTTGTATACGTAATTGTTTATTTACAAATTTTAATTTAGAAATCGTCTGCAATATCGTTCAGCAAAAACACCTTGCACGAAATGTCATGTTCATGTTGATTGACTTTTGACTTTTGTTTTGAAATGACGTTTGACAGCTGATACTTTTTTTGGGATTTCATGACTTTGCTACTGAGGCCTTTATCAAAAAATCTACGTTTTGCTGTTGTAAAACACGTTTAAATATGAAACTACATTATTTTTATAAAACACTGGACTTTATTGTTATGAAAACCTAAATAAGGAAACTTTGACCTTAAATTTGTTTCGGTGTTTTTTCTCAGGGTAGTCAGCTATGAAACAGATTACCCTGATGATTTTTTTAAATTTATTTCCAAAAACATTTCTCATTTTGATCGTAACGTGGCCGTGGGACGAGTTGCAGAATGAAAATATTTTCTGAATGTCGCCAGGTCGTCCTAAATGAATTACTCGCTCTTCTTGTTTAGTTCTTACGACAGATGAAGTTGAAGTATTATTTTTCTAGGAATTTGTCGTCCGTCCCTCTCACTCTCTCGTCTCCAGTCTGCCAATATGGCTTTAACATTACAGGAAATGACAGACTAAGAAACTTTAAATGTTTGAGCCACTTTATTCTAAGTGAAGCCATTGTTAATTAGACAACAAACCAAAGGAAACTTCTTTTGAAGTGGAGAGACTTAGACGAATTGTGTCGGTTCAGCCAGATGTATGGTACTCGGAATTTCGGACGTCCACTAGAGTATTTTGGCGGCCATTTAACTGAATCTGCCCATTGCCTGTGTCCTCAGAATCTGGTAGAAACCGTTGGTTTTCAACGCCCGGGGAAATGTTGAAGCGTCATCACCATCATCAGCCTGCATCAATTCACTGCTTGACAGGCGTTTCCCAACTTCGGAACGCCTGGTAAACATCGAATAGCAGCAACGCGTCTAATCACAGCAGTAATTAGCATTGTAATGTATCCGGTCTTAAGACACTTGTTCCAAAAATCTCATTTTATTAACTCATAATCAAATTTCATCTAACTTGCATTGAGCTGGATACTCAATGCAAGTTAGTGAAGAGCTTTTATTTTCTTCCGGAATATCCCTTTATTCTCGCACAGTTACAGTTCTGGACAATTCAATTAGGCTGAGATCAAGCAACATTACTTCAATTTAATAAATGATGTTGAACACAACAAAAAAAAAATGACGAGAGACTAAAAATAAATCTTTGACGGTACAGTTAGCGCAATGGTTATGAGATTGGCTACTGTACTGTGTGTTGCGGGTTCCATTCCCGCACAGAACAAATCTTTGTATTTCTTACAGGTAATTGTTATATGCGAGATTTAATGTTTCTGCACTCATGGTACAGGACCTAATTCCTAGTATGCCAACGTTAAAAAACAAAAGAAATCTGAAAACTCAGTTATCAGTCAAAATCTTTCTTTTTTCAAATTACCGAGTAATAAAGATGGCCAGTGCGTAATGAGACCATGGAAAACATTACTGCACCTTTTTGCGTCCCTCTAAATATGTCCAAGAGTGTATGTAGATACCTACATCAAATTAATCTTCTCGCAAGTCAACACTACTGTAAAAATCAAACTAGAAATCACGGACGGCGGGCAATGGGTAGCACGCTGTCCGACCGTCCGGTAACGACCGGACCGAGCCCAAGTCGTCGACGGCGCGTACTGTTCCCGCGCGCCTCAGCAAACCGTAGAGGCCCAGCCTCCTAGCTGCAGGTAGGCAGGGTCGAAGCCTGCTGGGGTCAAGGGCCGTTTTCTCAGAGGAAGGCTCAGCCCAGGCATGATTAGGCAACGAAGGAACGGGGTAGGTTTTTAGTCAGTATGTCATTGGATGATTTTACCTACAAAAAAAAACTATAGAAATCAAAGCTTCACTTTACCGAGAGATCCAGTAAGTCCATCGGTATTTTACAGGATGCATGTCGACAGCTGGTGGAATTTCGAGGTGCAATTCCGACGTCTAGCTCCCAACGGACTGGGGTTACCCTCAAGCGGCTCCTGTCCAACCTAGGGTATCCAGACGCCTCCTGCCGGAGGCTCTACGCAGGTATAGTTCGGTCCATGGCCCTTTATAGAGTGCCGATGTAGGCGCCATCGCTGCGAAAGCGACCAGCGGCCCAGCTGAACGCATGTTATAGGATCATGGCCATACAGATGGTGAGGATACAGCACGGTTTCCCGCGAAGCCTCCTTGCTGGCCTGCCACCATGGGATCAGGAAGCAACATTACTTGCCCACATGCACGATTTGCGCGTGGAGTTGCAACGGCGCCGGGGCGACAAGTCGCGGCATGGCGGACAGAGTTTCGGTGAGATCTCATGGTGAAATGGCGATAGCGACTGTCGCAACCTCACTGACTGATGTGCTGGGCACGCCATAATCACGGCAGTAAGTCCCTTCATGCTTAAGTCGGACGGCGAGTATCGGATAGCTCGCAGTCCGACTATCCGGTAGCCGTCCGGATCGAGCCCAAATCATCGACGGCGCGTACTGTTCCAGGCGTGCCTCAAAGATTTGTCAGCAAACCGTACGGGCAAAGCAGGGCCGAAGCCTACTGGGGCCAAGAGCAGATTCAGCGCTGGTATGAAAGGCAACAAAGGAACAGGAGTGAGTTTTTAGTCAGTAAAAGTCCGACACACCCTCGCGCCCCGCCCAAGTGCATGAGACATATGTAGATATAAGGTTTTTAAGTAGGAATGAACATATTAGCAAGAAGGTATATTCGGTTCGCGAGCATATTCGTAAGAAGTTGGCAGTGGTATCAACACAGCGCTAATATTTCTCTGTTGGTGGATTTAGCTAATATTTCTCTGTTGGCCGATTTAGAGTAATTTCTTGAGTATGTATATTTATATGTATATATTTAGTTTATTAAATTGTGTATATATTATATAATTTCATTGTAGGTATCTAAAATTCATTTGTATATAATATATTTTTTAATTCAATTTGTTTTCTTTCTCCTTTATTTTATTGCACCTGCCACCATATTTTTTTTCTCTGCATCACCCAAAGGTTGGAGGACTGGTAGAAAATGCCCTATGGCATTAAGTCCGCCTCTGTGCCTTTACGTGCATGAAGTGTAAATAAATAAATAAATGAAGGCAAGGAAGCTTGATAATATTATCGAAGCTGAGCTCAGCGCTAACGACTACTTTCTTATCAATTTTCAAACCTATTCTAGAAATGCAAAATCCTTCAAAACGTATATTTATCAAGCCAGTCCGAAGCCTCTCCGTCAGCTAACTCATGCGATCCCTTTCGATATCACACAATATTCATGGAAGTTTACCAAATACCAAAGATGATGTGTTATTTATTGCAATGTTTTTATTATTTCAATCGAAACGACCACGTTGTATCTGTCAGCACCTAAATACGAATGACTAATATCTTGTGAGTTTGTGACACATGGCTATGATTACATCAAGGAATACTACTAACTAATTATAGGAATTGCGGTTTTATGTTTTTGTATTTGTATTTCGTACAAAATACTAAAGACTAAAGCGCGTATTTTGTGTACGTGGTTTTTTGTTATTTTTATATTTTATCCTTTTTTATTTTAACATTTAGTTTGTTATGAGGTGCTCCAGCGATAGGACCCGGCAGGTGAACTATCTTATTGTCTTTAACGTGTCGATGGTAAAACTAGTTCAACTAGTTTCCTTGCTTGGCCCAGTATTCGGCCACGGTAATACCGTCCACTGATGCTACCATTAGGTCTTATGGAAGGTGGAACATGGTCTGCGGAAAGACGCCGCATAAACACTAAAGGTCGGAAGCGTCCGAGAAACCCTATCTGTGGAGATTGTCGTTGCTGCATCCAACCTGGGTGCGGAGTCTGTCTGAGTTTTCAGACATGTCTGAGGTCTGTAATTTATTTTATACGTATTGCAATTAACTTTACTATTGTGTCTCTAATTACGGCCGTGTCAATGTACATTGACACGAACACACACACACACACACACACACACACACACACACACACACACACACATTGATTTTAAGCTCCGCCACTGTATAGTGGCGGAGCTTAAAATCTAAAAATGTTTTTCAATACACTTACTCGAAAACTGTCTTTTATCGCACTACGATTAGGTTCGATATGGCATATTTATCACCCGCGTGCTTTTTTTCAGTTTATCAAAACAAGGGCTTTTTTCATTCCTATTTCATCATGATCAAGAGTGATTATTATTTTTTTTTAAAGCAAAGAGGCGGATATTTTTAAGGTTTTAATATTTAATGAAAATTGAAATTGTGTTTTTGAACAGAATAAAATGAATAGACATGATTACGTAAGCAATAATTTGTTAATACCAACAAATTAGCAATTATCTGTGTTCTAAATTCAAAAATATTTGAATTTTTATATTTTTAATATTAGGATGTATACGGTTTGATACCTTTGCTTCTTCTTCAACCTGCAAAGGTTATGCGCGGGAAAAAAGTACACCTAATATTAACTAACTTATTCATTTGTGAAAGTTGTGAAAAAGAAGATTTGAAGAGAATCCTGTATAATGCTACGCTACCAGATTATGTGATTGAAGTAAAAAAGCCTGCTGCCATCAAATCAAAACTAAATTATTAGGTAACTTTGGAAAATTTTCTTCAGTACAAAATGAACAAAAATGCGTCGTAATTTTAAGATAGATTATTGGTGGATTTTTCATCGTATTTCTTCGTAAGTGTATTGAAAAACGTCGTTTGATACACGTGGAGATTTGTCACTGCAGTACTCGGATTCATAACACCCTCGCCTGTACGGCTCGGGTGAATTTCGCCTCGGCTGCAATGACAAACTTTCCCCACTTGTATCAAAATGTACCATTCTTATTAATCAGAGCCTCTCAAACTGACTTGCCGGATAATTCACTGTTAGTTGGGCTTATTTCATGATATAAAAAAAACCTTTTATTTTTACCTTTGGCTACCTACGCCACAGAAATATTTTCAGATATTTCAGTGACGTTTTAATATAGGGTAAATTTATTCAAACAAAAACAGATGGTTAGTAGAGAGTAGTACAGAGGTTAAATACAGATGTTCTAATAATTAAGGAACGCTATGTCTAGCCGTCATCGGCGTACAAATATTTTACGCATACATGCTAATTATATTAAATTTTCAAACGCTATTAAGTTAATAAAATCAATATAAAAAAAATATTACATTTAAATAATTCAAATTTGATTTGATTTCTTGTTGATTATAAAAAAAAAGAATATTTGCAATGGAAATAAATAAAAGTAAATTTCGAAATTGCAATTTTAATTTAATCATTCGTCATCTACGAATGATTAAATTAAAATGGCCAATTATATGCCGTCACATAGGGAGATCCCCTATAAAATTATAAATTTAGAATAAGCTTTGGCGTGCCTCAAGGTACTGTCTTGGGCCCAACACTATTTTTATTATTTTCAATGTCAATTCGTTTTAGATTTAACTAAATTAACGCAAAGCGTGTTCTATTGCATTGGACAAGGTTCACAGCTCGTAGAACAGATGATCGAAGGGGCCAAAAAGCTTACAACTGGCGACCGCGTACTTACTGGAAGACGCAGCATTAGGAGGCCTCCTACACTGTAGACCAAACCTGGAGAGGTGGGAATCGGATGGATGCGAGATGCATAGGAGCGGTCGTTGAATGACGACTGAGTGGCCATAATATCGTGATCAAATAATGTTAATTTTCATTGAAGTTTAAAAATATTTACAGAAAAAGAATATTTAATTATATTTTTTTACTTTGAAATAATAGTTCTGATTTTTTTTTACTTTGAAATAAATTTTCTTTGAAATAAACCTGTAGAATGTTTTCCTAAAAATATTTTTTAATAATTATTTAACCACAGCGACCGCTTTGTCCATATTCCCATGCCCGCTTTAGGCCAAACCCCGGGCAAAGCAAGTACTCGAACGGTTCCTTAAAGGATTCCTGTTTCATAAATATGAGAAATTTCCCCTAGTTACCAAAAAAAAATTTTTTTTAATGTTATCTCTTTACTGATGAAACTCTTGGCAAACTTGAATATGTGCTGTCTTGTAGATAACATTTAGATTGTATTAAAACGTCTTGTCTAAAAGTAATAACCAAATAGGATTTAGTGATCAGGTTCCGAGTCTGACTGACATAGCTCATTAGTATCTCTGATTCATTTATTTAATCGTCGATTTCTTTTCGTATAATATAATATAAAAAAAATCTCAATAAAGACCGGCTTTATCTCGTGTTACTGGCACGATAAAATTAGAAACGTTGCCCGCCATCGCAGTTCAGTCGCGAACAAGCGTTCGCCGCAAGCGGACGTCGTATGAAACTAAAATTAACATTGAAAATAACTTTTTGAATATCCCATTTTGTTTGTGTTAAGTGACGATACTGTATTAAAATTGTGTGGATACCATATTAACTGGTGTGTGTGCTTCGAGTGGGTTTTTAATTAAAAAAAGGAAAAGTTTTGGATGGTTTTGATTGTAATGTGAATTTGTTTTTCGGAAAAAATAAAGGTAAGTTTTTTTTTAAGTTTAACTTAATTTATTTAATTATTAAAATAAATAAGACTACCTTTCTTAAATTTTAATTCTTAACCTGTTACTTTTAAAAACTTAACAGAGTTTGCGGATAGCCCACAAGAGAAGATATAAGGTATATTTTTGGACAAACAGAAAACTGTCTGGACCATACCTAAAAAGTGCAGCTTTTTCGCCACAACTTGTATCACCACACCGCACGTGACCAAAAAACTTTCTCATCTTCTCTGAACCATTAAAAAACTTTTAAAGATTACAATCTCGTTTTGTATTATTCGCCTCCAACTTAACTTACGGAAAAGTACACTCAAGAACAGTCACATAATAAAGAAACAGTTCAAAAGTTGAAAGCTATCTAATCCGGAAAGTCTCTAATCATTCTAAGAAAGTTGCATTCATTAGGTCACCTGAGAAACTGGTTTTGATTTTCACATACGATACGCTTGCATTAATATGTGCACAATGCACTGTTCTCTATATCACGGTTTTACTAACATAGGCAAAAGGCTAAAGGTAAATGTTTAAGGAGTTTTTGCATACGTAGGTACTTAGTTTCTGCATGTGACACGCGAGAAATGGCCACGTTAACTGAAGACCTACTTTGCAAAGATGACATGTGACGATATGCAAAATAAAGAAGTTTGGACGCAAGCCTTCGGTGTTGCAATTTCAAAGAGAATCCTGTTCAAGACTTGTTTTTTTTTACATTTTGAAAGCAAGGTTAGACGTTCTTTGAAAGCCTAAATGCTAATAATATCACGAAGTAAACCTGCTTTTGAAATACTCGTATGTTGGTCTATTGTTCTATAATTTTGACTTTCGTGATTAATTTTTTAATATTTTCATGGCAATAAATCAACAGATTTATTCCCTATTTGCCCTTTTAGATTGCCACGCTATTTATAATTTATGCCCGTTTTACCCATATAGATTGCCAATCATTTTCAGTCATTCTTTACCATTTTGTATAGCCATGGCATTAACATGTCCTAAAAGTCTTGTCTTAAACGTGTAAGACTATTATTATTCTTAACTCTTATGATTATCTTCCTCATTTAGAAGGCAAAAGAGATTATTAGTGCAACCCACTTGATTACACACTTAAATAGGTAAGTACATTGATATAATGAAAGTATAAGTAGGTACCTATAGCTTTGATAAAACAATAACTGGCTAGATTGAAACACGTTAGCGTATCGGAATTCGTACTGATAAGTCGTGATAGCTGATTGCTTGTGGTTGAGCAATGAATTTCTGCGTCTGTTTTTAAATATTACCATAACATTACGCCTGTATTCCGGGGTTAGGCAGAGATGTGCAGTACGAGGCAAATAAGATGAACCATTTGTAATGGTTACGCGCGCACTTCGACCAGTAAATCTGTTACTACGCATTTATGGTCGACCGTCATGATAGTTCAACTTAGGTGACGAGGATTATAACTGATTTTCGGGTACCTCTATCTCTTCTTTTTAGTAGGAAGTCATCAAATATTTCCTCCCGCTCTGATCGGAGCGAAAGAGAGTGTCAGACTTGACTAAAACGTACTCGTTTTTCTTCAATTGCCTTTTGCGTTCCAGGGTTGCGGTAAGTGTTCCACTTAGCCTTAGCAGGCATTGGTCAAGTGGGCCCTATTTGTTTGTATTTATTTTTGCTAAAAGAATTTCATTGTTTTAAAATAATTTGTACAACTACCGAACAGTTTCAATGAAGCCACGACTTTCTTTTACTGCTACTGCTGCAATTTATGACCGAAAATACAAAAAAGTATTTCAGTTAAGTATATTGAAATGGAAAGATTCCGGATCCTATCTATTATACGGCTGTGTTGAATAGTAGCTCTTGCGGTTGGTTGTGACCCAGTAAACCGTTTTACGTATTTTCGGGACCAGTTGTTCGCATAAACACGTTAAGGCGAGGAATGTATGCCAGCTGTTTTTTTTTTCCCTTCCAAGCCTAAACGTGGAATGGAGGAGGGTAACCGCGTAGATTAACTAGCGCCATCAAAAGAGTAAATACAATACGCGTCAAATAAGTTGAACCAAAATGGCGATCGACCTTGCATGCGCAGTAACAGATTTTCGGGTCTCAATCGAAGTGGGGGCGCGTAACCATAGCAACGACGGCTTTTTTGTTCAACTTATTTGCCTATACCTAATATTAATATACTCTTATTTTCTCAATCGTTTAAGTAGATATGTTATTTATATGCGGTAGTGTTCGAAAGCGTTACCGCGGCCTTGGCACGCAAAGGGGAACACAGGTTGGTTTTATTCAGCATAAGGCAAATATGGTGAACCAAAATGGCCGTCGTTGCTATGGTTACGCGCAGATTTAAACTTCGACTGAGACCCAAAAATTTGTTACTGCGCATTCAAGGTCGATGGCCATGAAGGTTCAACTTTTATGCCGCGTATGGTAAAAGTTTGACACTTGTTCTCGTTCCACCCTGAGCAGGAGCGAAGTTATTTGATGATTTCCCACCAAAAAAGTGAATTTAATAAAAAAAAAATAAACTCGATAGAACTCTATAGAAAATAAGATGGTTGAAAGAGTAAAAAAAAGAAGTAGATAGAACTCCGTATTACATTCATTTGCTACTAATATTCTAAAGACATCAACGACAGGAAACGATGATGGCCGATTTTGCAGCATAGACCACACAGGATACGAATAAAAATTTCCATACACATAAAACTACAACATACACATAAACACATTAACATTATGAAAATGAGAAATGAGGCCCTACCATGAGCTCTTAACGCGAGTCATTTTACGAGCTAAACTAAACTGTTTAAGAGGTTCAGCTAAACTTTCTCGCTCGTATGACTGACATTTTAACATGTCATGGTAAAGCTGGGCCCTTACCCTTTCTTGTGAATTGTGGAAGGATAGATGAGGAGGAATAGATCGCATTAAGAGCTCGTGATACGAGATAGGGTTACCAGAAGAAAAAATAAAAAGTCCGGAGAAAAGGCCTGATTGCCATTGAAAAATTAAATTAAAAAAAATTACAGTTTGAGAATCTTCTCTTCAAACGTACAGACGCCAGCACATCAACCTACCTCAATCTGTCAAATTTCTTTAATAGATTTTCAATCTTATCACAATAGAGGAAGGTTAATGTTGGATTGGTAAAATTTTCACAGATTGGGGTAGATTGACGTGCTGGCGTCTGTACGTACGTAACAATTAAAAAAGTCGTAGTATTACCTATCGTGTTTTTACACTGAGAATTAGTGAGGATCTCTCAAACGCGTTGCACGTCGCACTCAAATTGGAGGGGCTTTAAATAAGAAAGATTGTTTAGTATCTTTAACTTTTAATTACAAGCTGTATTTTATTGAAAATGTTACAAATCCTGAGATTTCATGAGATTTGCAAACCTGGCCGCAATCCTGAGAAGAGTCCAAAAATCCTGTTATCTCAGGACAGAGACTAGATCTACAAAGTGGTCGACAATAGAACACACTTGCCTAGGAGATCCTTGACTTAAAAACCCCTAGGTTATACTTAGAGCTATCAAGAAACACACGGGTCCAAAAAATACCACTCGTAAGCAGTGGCGTAGCTAGTAGCACAGGGACCTCTTATCAAAACTTCCACAGGGGCCACTTATAAAAAAATGGTGCTTTTTTAAAAATGCTTGGTTTACCCTACGAGACGGTTGTGAATTTTTGCCTACGTCGGGGCCTCTGTAGGTTGGGGGCCCCGTATAATTGATACCGCAGATACGCCTCTGCTCGTTAGCCTTTAAGCGACAAGGAATTCCACTCAGCTAGTACTTTATGAATGTGTCCCCAAAACGTTTTGTACGTATGGTGGAATGTCCACCACATACTTACATGTGTGTGTACGTTAAGCGTGATAATGGCGTCTCTAACACACACCACCGAGGCATTTCTTGCCCTGCGGTGTTCCTGTATTCCAGGACACATTCTAGTATAATCTTGAGCTACCATATAGCATTCGGAGAAGTATTGTAATGCAGAAACAAAAGATGATCGAAAGATGCTACGCACGAAACGGCCATTGTCTAGAAAATTATTCTTTAAAACAATAGCCTAGGATGCTATTAGAAATTGCGATGGATGCTAAGAAGGTAGAGGTAACCTTTCATTAGCAAAAAATAATGTGCCAATAGGTTTTACCAGCTTTTTTTTTGGTGGGAAAAACCTCCAATGACATCTCTGCGCTTTTGGGTGGGGCGGGAGGTAGTGTCAGACTTTTACTGACTAAAAACCCACTCTTATTCCTTCTTGTTGCCTTTTATACCGGGACCGAACCACTTAAAAGTGAAGAATCATCCTAGGGAACTACATAATTTATTGTGGCACTCAGGGTTAAAGCAGTTACATATTTGTGAAAAAATTTCAAAATCGGCTCATTACTTTCAGAGATGTACGAGCCGCGTCCAAAAGTACTGCTTTCTGAATCTAGCTCATGATCCAGTCGTCTAACAAGAACCTCCTAAGGTGTTGGTCAACACTCCTGGCTAGGTACCTTTTGGCTGACTGTCATTGACTTTTTTTTTTATTATGAATAGGCTCGCAAAACCGGATCAATATCCGTTGCGTAGTTTTAAAGATCTAAGCATACATAGGGACAGACAGCGGGAAGCGACTTTGTTTTATACTATGTAGTGATAATAATCCGTGTTGTCAAATGTCAACTATGTAAGTCGCTAGGTACATTCTGTGGTTACAAATAACACGACTAAGCAAAAACTATTTTTATACGGTATACTAGAAAATGACCGCAACATACTCCTAGGTGTCGGTTTTCATATGTTACTTGATATATCGCTACCTCAAAACACAGCTGGTCAGGAATCAAGTCATTATGTACAATTTTTTTATGGTTATGCATAATATTTTTTTTAATTTGCTAAAGAAGGTCTGCGTATAACACTGTCCAGTGCCGTAACTAGCATTTTAAAAAGCCCGGTGCGAGCTGCCAGAACGGCATCCCTAAAAAAAAGATATGCTATTCTTACCCGGCTCGAACAACCAAAGGAACAATGACATGATGCTTCAAACATATCACCTATATATTTACCTCTTATGGGTGCTGGAGCCCTTGTCTTGTGAGCACTTAGAGAATCGGTAATCTTGATAGAGGGCGCATTTACAACTGTATTACCTATGGTATTACCCATGTGCACGATAAAAAGGGTATTCTATACACCGTTAAATTTTGATCGTTTTAATTCCGTGGGGGGTCGATCTGGTACATGAAACACTATCGATTTGTAAAGACTAAAAAAAAAACTTTTTTTCTGAAACTCGAATTAATATACGCATGTGCGAAATTAATTTCTTTAAACCCCTCTAGGGCCTGGGCATGGCTGGCAATGGACTGCCCTAGTTACGGCACTAATCGTCTCGGACATCGACGCATAAGATCTAGTAGACCAATCTGAACTCCCAAGTAGTCGAATTTTTAGTCTTTGATAGTCTTTACAGGTACTCGGATGTCAGAAAGTCTCATCATCAGTCTAAGGAGTATAGTATTACCCAGTAACTGGGTTGTGAAAGTCTGACAGGCAGACGCTCCATGAAAACATCCGGCCAGACTAGAAGCCGTCGTTTAGACTTTTTTATTTTAGGTTTTGACATTGGACATTTCAAATCAAAAGGTGATTAATTCGGTTTTTTTCACACCTGAGCATCTGAGCTGCAGATATGTTCTTCTAGTTTGAATGAACACAGATTTGTTTTTAATGAAAATAGATTTGTTTTTTAATGAAAGCAGATTTGGTTTTTAATGAAAAAAGATTTGTTTTTTAAATTAAAACAGACGTACGTGTGACAACTAGGACCAACGGCTTTACGTACGTAATGTCCTAGATAAACTTAAAAAAAGTACATGTGAATTGAAAAATTCACATTGGTACTTACAGTTTGCCCGGTGTTGAACCCATTATGCATTACCCCCGATTCACTTGAATCAAGCGTTTAAAGTTGAGTACCTATTTCTCAAACTCTAGCCTGAAAACCTGTCAAACACAAGCCTATCCAAAATTAAAAAAAAAAAAATTGGCATTTCACATTGGTCTGTGGCATTGCAGTAAAAGAGACGTTCTTAAATCAAAATACTCAATTCAGAAACCCGCCCTTCACAACACATTTAAGAAAAAAGAATGTAACCTCATTTGTTGTCAAAACTTTCTTATAAAAAGAAAATAGCTGAAGTATCAACTCCTACTCCCAAGACAACAAAAGAAAAATATTATTGTAAAATATTTGTATCCACGTTATTTTCCCTTTATCTCAAGGCGCCATTTATTTCAATCTCATTGTTTACTAACAAAACAACGCCGTCTGTTCTTACCATTGAAATACTCGTAAAAGTTACATAAACAAACAAAATTCCTTGTTGGTTTTTCCTTCGAAACAATATTTATTTTGTGAAATACTGAAGGCCGTTTTCATAATGATGCTGTACTTTATAACTTTACTACGAAAAACATACCTCGTAAACATACATAATTATTTATAAGCTTAATCATAGCATACCTATTAGCCAGGCGCCATTACTTTATGTAATTTATTTCAACACCACTGCTCTCAAAACGGTGAAGAAAAACATCGTGAGGAAACCAGCACATCCTAGACCCAAACTTCGAAGACATGTGACCTCTACCAACCCGCACTGGGCCCGGGTGGTAGATTACGGTCCATTCACTCTCTAGAGGAGACCTGCGTCCAAGCAGTAGGAACATTATAATTCTTTACCATACATACTTTCTCACCATACATAAAATAATAATCTTTAAAATAACAAAATGTTTTTCTATATTCCTTCTATTGATAATGACCTTTAAATTACAATATTAATAATAATTAAATAATCGGGGAATCAATCCGACACATTATTTCTGGATGTTCTCATCTAGCTAACGGAGACTATTTGCATAGACACAACCTCGTAGCCAGGATTATCCACCAGCAACTTGCTCTTAAATACAATCTTGTGGAAACAGAAGTACCGTACTATAGGTATGTGCCCGACCCAGTTCTCGACAATGGCAATGTCTCATTGTATTGGGATCGATCTATAATCACTGACAGGACTATTGTTGCCAATAAGCCTGATATAGTGGTCATAGATCGACTAGAGCGTCGCACAATGATTATTGATATAGCGGTCCCTCATGACGAGAACCTCGTGAAAGCTGAGAAGGATAAAAAAACTAAATATCTTGACTTGGCTCGCGAGGTTGTCGATATGTGGGAAGTGGACACAGCAGTCATTGTGCCGATAGTCGTGACGGCCAATGGCTTAATAGCCAAGACCCTCGACCAACACCTGCGGAGGCTCACGTTAGGCAGCTGGATCAAGGGTCTGATTCAGAAGGCAGTACTCTTGGACACGGCGCGTATTGTCCGGAGGTTTCTCTCCCAGGAGCCCTGACCACCGGTAGCTTGGACCCTGTTCCCGATGCCGGTGGGCTACTATTTTTTATATTTTTAAATGTTTTTTTTTTGTATTACCTTCTATAAAAAAATATTTAAAAATGTAATTTATATGTATATACAAAGAATAAATGGAAATTAAATAATAATATAATTTCAACACTCGACCGCAAAAACTAATTTGTCCGAAACGAGCGGTCGGTTTGTGAATTGTGATACTGTCAACTTTTTTATTTTCCAAATGATTATATTACGAACAAACAATATTTGGCCTCAAAAATCCGCCGTTTTAGTTTTTTACATTTTGATAAATAATATAATCAACAACCCAGTGTCACTTTGAAAACCAAAAGGGATCAAAGAATCTAACGACACCTCTCAAGCCAAAATGTAACAAGCTGTTTAGGCTCTAAGGCGTGCCAAACAAATACAGACATACAGTCATACATACACTTGAAAAATATAAACCTAGTAACAGTCGAGTAAAAAAAATGTCCAACGATTATATCTATATAATTATCTACATCAGTGTGATGATGATGAGTTGAGAGTGGTTGAGGACCGAATTAAAAGGCGGGCCATTGGCAAAGCCTATGTCTTGCAGTAGACTGTTATGCTGACAATGATGAACGATTCAAAGATTAATAAAGTTTAAAACACTTATAGTATAAAATCAACAAAACTGAAGTAAGTAGGCCGCCATTGCACTTTAATAACCCATTAGAATGACTCACAATTTTCTCTAAACGGTAACTGACCAGTTTATTGATTAGTTCCACTTAACATAGACATATAATTTTAGCCATGGTTTAGTATGAATGTGTGATTTTTTGCAACGTCTCGTCGGGTCGGAAATAGCCTGTCTGGCTGGCGCGGCCTCGCATGGCCCGCCTCACTCACACCGCGCTAATCTGTACATTGCTACCCAGATCTTATAAAATTATATGAGCACTATCTTGATAGTAAACCACGGTGACTCTTTTGTCATCTATATCATTAGTGTTGGCAGCGTCCTATACCTATTTGGTAGGCAACAAAAAACCAGCTATTAAAATTTTGAGGTACCTTAAATCTAGAGTGGTAATTGTCTTGGTGGACTTTTCTGGGGCTGTAATCTCAACAAAAGCACTGACTGCACCTATAGTATTATGAATTTGTGATCGGTAGAATTGTAAGTAGGTACTTTCCTTAACACATAGTTTTCTGGGTCTTCTAGTTCATTACCAAACAAACTGGCTTTTTGTTTCATCCTCTCTAACCCAACATTTCTTGTGAGCTGTCTTAATGCTTCATTAAAGATGGAGGTGTCAGATGCTAGGTGAAATCATTGTGTGATTTTTTGCGGATATGCAAGTGAAAGTTGCTGATTTTATCAGATCCACGAACTACAATGTCAACTGAGTGATCAAAGTAACAACTTCTTCTGGGGGAAATCGAATCAAATCAGTTAGTTGATGACTTTGTATTATGACTTTGGTAATAATTTGATAGTGTATTTCTTCTCATCTACCTACATAAGACACTGTAGGTAAAGGTTTCTTAGAGTGTACCAAAGCGGTACTACTTTACATTCACCATTGTGCATTTGTCTACGACTTCTGTAATTCATCAATTTTATCCTATCTTTAAATAATGCTTTACCAACAAACGTGACGGTCTTTATATTCTGCTTCATCTGTCTGCTATTCATTGTCGAGAGCAGGTAGCTTTGATTTCAATTTATTAGGTATTGGCGCAATATGTCTTCTTCTGATATTGTCATACCTAATATGAGCTTATCCCCCTCCACAGAGTAAAGGCTTCCTTCTCACTGTCTCATTCTGTCTTCTGCGATTTACGTATCTGCTGTTAACATGCTCAATGTATGACTCGAAGTCTTCCACTCTGTACCGTCATCAAACCAGCCATAAGCGTGTGCGCAATATTCTGTTGTACCATACATGGTAGCAGTCCATATCAGTACGTCTATTGTTGTGCAGGCTGTTTAAATACCTATCGCTGGCTGCCCTTGCAATGAGAAGGATGTTTTGTGACTTGTACAGTTACGATCAAGGAAAGTTTTTTGAATTTGGTGGTTTACTTAAATTGTATCAGCTATGACAACTGTCATGAGTCCGAAATTATTGGAATTGTGCTGTGCTTTGTTGTCCAGAGACAGGAACAGATAGAAGTACATCATTCAGGGAAAAGTGATGAAGCAGGTCGTGACCACCCGACCCTCAGCATTGAGGAATGCGATGCAAAGAGGAGGAGGAGTTCTGCTCTGTTCTCTTACATTTCTATAGATCATGTTAATCGTTACAAAGGAAAGCTTTGCGAGAAAAAACTTATCGGAAAAGAAAAGAACAGTTGCTAAAATACTCTAGTAGTTTTGATGAGTTAATTACAACATGAAAGTGATAAAATTAGTATCACCAAGCATTTTAATGTCCCTTTTTACCCGTCCATATTGTTTCAGACTTCCGCAGGCAGTAAAATCTTTATTCGCATTCTTGGCAAACAGATTAACTATTTCGATCAACTTCATTTTGATTTGAAGACTAAACAAAAAATGTTGTATACTTTGTCACCCACACAATAATGTTCAGGGTTCAAAAGATGCTGGGTTTCCCGTTATAACCAATATTGTGAAGAATTTGACAATCGTCTCTTGGTTGTTTAACCTCCAGACTTCAAATATTTATTATTTGGTTGTTTGCATTTATTTTAAGTAAAATCAAATAAAGTTGGTAAGTGTTGAATGGCCCCTCGCTTGGATGCAATACCTATCTATGTAACGTGTTCATTTCATTAATCACGGAACCAGAAGGTTTTGAGTTTTAACGAAATGGTTTTTAATTGCAACAAAGAAAGTCAGTTTTAACAAATTCTCTGTATCGTACGACATTTCTGTTGGTCGTGGGCACATATACGTATGTAACGAGTTCCGTGTGAGCCTTTTATCAGAAACAAGTTTGGAAAGTTAATTCCGGTCGACGAACCCATGAGCATTCTCCTATCGGTGTGTAGCGTCAAAATGGCGGGGTCTTGCTCCTCGACCGTTTGAATTCGAACTGAATATCACACGTGTGTGTTATACAACCTCCTTATGTTATTATTTTTCTCCTTGAGAAACTTCATTAGCATTTTTAGTTTGTTTATGGAAGTTTTTTTTTAATTTTTATTTAAGTTTCTTGTTGCAAATCTATTTTTTAATTTTAGATTTTCACTAATTTAATTGAATACATGCATGTATCTGCATAATATTATGATTTCTCTAAAGTGTTTAGATAAATTATATTATTTTCCTCTTTTGCAGATCTTAAAATATACATATATCCAATATCTAATTTTTTATTTTTTTATTTATTCATTGTAAAGGTCAAGTTCAAAAATTTTGGTTGGTACTTTATTGAGAAAACTCTAATATTTAAACTGGTCAAGTGCGAGTCGCACTCTTGCACGAAGGCAAAAAAAAAAAACACGTTTGTTTTATGGGAGCCCCACGTAAATATTCATTTTATTCTGTTTTTAGAAGTTTTTATTATTTGTTGTTATAGCGGCAACAGAAATACATGATCTGGGAAAATTTCAAACTTTGTATCAACTATCACGGATGAGATACACAGACACAGCGGACCGATAGCAATAGGATGCCCTTTTTATCCTTTGGGTAGGTACAGAACCCTAATAAAAATTATATTATGTAGGTACTTTTACACATTTCCTACCTTTTCTATTAAAAGTACAATTCGACCATAGATTTTAAATTTTAAATTACGTTTTTGATGAAATTAGGTGTTAAATAAACTAGTGAACTGCACATAATTAGGTAAGTACCTACATATTAGACATTCTTATACATGTACCTATTACTGACTTCGCCTGCGACTCAATTAGTAAACTCGCACTCATATTCCATTATCATTTTATTATGTGACAGTCAGCAATTCAGTATCATAGACTGTACCTACTAAGTATTTTGATAATAAATTCAGAGGAATCTCTTTACAGTGTTTTTCTTAATTGTAAGTAGGCATTACACCTTTACGAACTTCTAAACTATTTCTTTATGAGTGTACCAAAATTATTAGGTACAAATCTATATAACCTGCCAAGAAGAAGAAACAGTCTAATAAATACGTCACAAAATAGAATTTTACACACACGCATTCAAAGACGGTAGGTATACCAACGCATAACGTGCTAAACATAAACAATAGTAAACTGAAGATACAAACATGGAATTCGTGACGTAGGTAATCAAAGTTAGGTGAAGCGAGTAGTTGGCAGCAGGCTGGTGCCAAATTTTAGTAAATTGTAGATTTTTTTCAGTCGTAAAGTTTTATTTTATGGAGGCTAGACGGTAAACCTTTTTTCAGACGATAATATAGGTCTTGAGCCTTAAGGTGACACTAAACGCAACCTTGAGTGAACAAAGTAGGACCTAGCGTCGCTCCCTGCGCATCAAGATTTTTCGAATAATAATTTGCCCATCATTTATTAAACACAATATGAATAAAAGTCGTATACCAAAAGATCGGTAGTTAAATTATCTTTTAGTTTGTGAAAGTTTCATAAAAATATAGCCATTGATTTGTGCCTAATTTTCATATAACTTTCAAAATAAATTGCACCAATTTTATCTCCCTCTTAATGTGATCCATTTTACGACCTAAACTGAACTGGTAAAGGGATGGTGGGTGACATTTCAACATGTCATGGTAAGGCTCCCGAAACGAGTTTAATATACATATACCTACTGTAGCTGTACTGTTATTCATAGAAGCGAGGAATGACCACCAAGTCCACCTATGCTTAATAAATTCATTAGCAAATTTATTTATTGCCATACTTCAGATATTACGCGTGCTAGAATACTGAACGAGAATTTTCTAGTTATTATCGTCCCTATGTTCATACAGCAACACCCACTTATAGCTATTAAACATCGTATGTAGTCATCCATTTAAATGATTAATGGCCCTTGTTATTAAAAATCTAAACACAATCTAGATGAGAATAAATTAATTAATGTCCCGTGCTCCGGACAATTGGCCGGTTCCCCTAACAATGGCGTCCATACCAAAAGCATTCCATGCATGATGCCAATTGATTCATCGACGTATGTATCGCACAAGACAATCTTTAATCAACTCAGTTAGCCATTGTCACTTCCTTAATGAAATGGTCTGTGCATATCAATTCAAAAAAAAAAAAAAAACAGTTTTATGATCTGTGGCTCTAAATTTGAAATTGACTGGCGGCAATTTTAGTGATGTGCTTTTGTTTGTTTCAACTTGCTGTTTTCTAAGCAAAAAGGGTATTACGAAACTGTGCAGTGAAAATCTTTTGAAATTGTTTATAATTAACTAAACGAAGAAAAGTATGCATTAAAGATGGTTAATTTTACCGGTTTTAGACAAAAAAGGAATTAATTAAAATACAAAAAGCCTTAATAATACAGAAGTAAATTAACTTGAAAGTTTAATAATAGTACACTCGTTGATATTCCAGTAATTTTCTCTTGTTATGGATAAACAGTGTTCATTACCAAGAGTCATTTAAAAATTCAAAAGATTGAGCAGTAAATAAATTTTTAAATTCCGGACTATTAGTGTTCCAATTTCGAATAATTCACGGAAACCAATTTAGTGTTCCAGGCCAGCAATGCGTTCTCAATAAAAGTTTACGTTTCTGTGGCATGAAGTTAATGTATAGTGAACTCTGTGAGAATATCTTCCTTCTTTTGGCCCTTACTGCGATGCCGCTTATAGTGTGAAATAGAGAAAAGTTTTTTATACAAAAATGAGTCCTATATCAACGTTCAGGAAAACAAACAGGCAGATGTAAGTATAATCAGTAATCGAGAATTTTTGGCGGGATTTCTTCGAGGCAAATTCAGTGGTTGTTTTAATTATTTGCAAATTGATTCCTAGTGGATATTGTGATTTAAAATTGGTGTAGTTTTGTATCTCAAGTGTCTGCGCAACTGGAAAATATGTGGAATCATTGAAACAGGCGCGATCTCGGTAAAATGGAGCTGAGAATTTTATTGTAGTTTGGCTACCTCAGCGAAGTTTACAACAACATTAGAATGTGTTGCAACCGCATTCTAATGTGATTATTCATACAAGAAAACATGAACGAAAGACTAGGCGATATGGTCGAACGACTATAGCCTTCCCATAGGGGTAAATAGAAAAAAGTAATCATTTGAAAATTTAAAAAAATGTACAGTCGACAAAATAGTTTGGGTAGCAGTAGCTATACCTACAATCTTGCCTACATAGGTACTTAAAGTGCGCTGCGAGAATGTTATAATGAATGACGAACACGCGTCTATGAAGCTATGCGTCCGTAGACCGTGGTACGGACAGGGCAACTAAAGCACCCTCCTGTCGCAGATCTGCTGGCAGCCATTTTAAATAAACAACACTTTTGTGCTTTTCTATCTGTATTTGTTACTTTAATTGTTAAGGGTTTGTAATTACACAAATAGGTTATAGGCAATAAAAGTTTGACAAGCCCTCTCACTACACCCCAAAAAAAGGGTATCGAAGCAGGGCAGTGTGATTTTTTTTATACTCATTTTGTATTTCCCTAAGGATTAGGCAAGTGTCCCTATAGTAACAGGGTACCTATAGTATTAACTTCACCCACATATCGCTAGTTGCTAGGTTGCTACTAGTTGTTATCAATAATTAATTTTAATTATTGCCACAAGCGTAGGTAATGTGCATAAAATATTCAATTAAGTATCAGCCATTTAAACACTTAACAAGCTACTTATGTTAAATTATTGAATTCGTTGTATAACACAGCTCAAAAGAATTTCACCTTGAGTCGCGAAAGCTGTGTGCAGAATCGTTTTCTGACCCGACATATACCCACTGTCACTTAAGTCATTAACATACGACAATCATCCTTATGTGCAAAGAAACAAGGACTTTAATCTTGTAATTTGTATTTCATGTAGCGTAAAACTTGAGTTTTTGGTGGCAGGCAAACAACGATCGACAGTTGGTATGAATACATATTAAGTAGTAGCGTTAAAATGTGTAAATAAATACCTAGGTACCAGTCATTTAGATAACATTATTTTGGTAAAAAAAGATAAAACTATTATAATTTGAATTAAAACTAAGGATGCGTCATTAACTTATCCACGGTATATAAAATATTCCGTAATCAATCAATCAAAAACATTTATTTTAAATAAACCATTTACAGGAAATTTTAATTTGTCAAAAGTCTGTCAGCCAGAAAAGTGAAGCTAAATTGCTCGTTCCAAAGCGTAGATCTTTATGGAGAAGAACGTGCAAGAAACTCCAAGGCCACTCTTTCAAATGCATGTGTTGTTACAAGTTACAAGAATTCTGATCACATATTTGCTATCGCTTCTATTATGTGAACATTGTACTAATAATATAAATAATGAAAATAAAGTAGGTAATTAAAAAAATAGAAATAAGCCTCTGGCACTTAAGAGATGACAAGTCTCAAATAATAGCGCCTGTTCACGAGCAGGACGCTGCATCAGCCCCACTGATGAAACTGAATGGCCCAACAACAAAAATTTAAATAGACTTCTATAATACCAAATCATTGCTATCGCCAAATATCGGGGTAGATTAAAACAAAGAAAAACAACGAATGAAACAATACAACTGTGTACAAATTTATTGACTTATTGAACAAATAAACTGTTATCTATAAAGATTATATGGCTTAGAACTAATTAAAGTGTGAATCAGTAAAACACCCACTGGTACTTTATAATCAGTCTATTAATTACTCAACCAATATGAGTACTTAATTATTGGAGTCGTAAATTAATAGCCCATAAAAATGTTTAATTTTTATATTTATGTATTTATACTGTATATTTATTAATTACTTAGTGATTAGAAGTATAAATGCAAGTTTTATAGGTCTAATATCTGGCAATAGTATTAAAATGTGTGTCTATAAGTTGACTAAAATGGAAGTTTTCAACACTGAGATTTCATATTATAGGTACGTTTACATCTGAAATCGAAAATACTGTACAAGAGCATTTTTAGACATGATTTCAGAGATGCGCTAAACTTTTTTTTGAGGAAGGTAATTACCTTCCTCGAATCCTCCTCCATCGAATAGCTTCTCCTCTCTCGCTTTGGATTGAGCGAAAGAGAGTCATACTTTTCTAACTTACATGCCCTTTGCATTCCAGAGCTACCTGCGACAACTCTTTCGTTCATTCTCATAGCACAAAGATGCTCTAGATTAATTTTTTGAACAAGCAAATTAACTTCCTCTAAGCTGTTAAAAAGAAAAAATGTAAATCATCATCCATCTTAGCTTCGTAAACTAGACTAGACTCTTCTTTCTCGAGCCCACCATCACGCTCCTTGCCAACTTCACTCAGGTTTTGAGAACATCCACTGGTACACACAAAAGTAGAGTGCACAAAAGTGGTCAATCGAAACCAATACAACATGTAACTGGAACAATATAATTATATCCTTATACACCCTAATTAGAAAATTATATTACTTTTATAATTCAGGCACTGAATTTTACTTAAATGTATTTAATTTTTTTTTAGGAAATTATTTAACCTTATTATAGTCAAATAATATGGGAATCAATACATTATTCTAGTGGGGTATGCACACATACCTAAACTTTAATGACGCAATCAAGATTTATCAAAATCGCAAATTTTTATCCAAAAATAAAGAACTATTCTGCGCACACATGTGCCACACACGCCGATCTAGTCGCGTCGGTCTACATACATTTTATATGGAAAGTAGACTTATAAAGCTACACTTGAACCACGCAACACAACGTCTTTACGTGTCATACGTGTTACACGTGTGCGTCGGTCTAATGTAATTCTAGCATTATAAGGACAAAAATTTACATATCTTAAAAACAGCAGAAATAGATTCAGTAGCCGATTTAACAGTGCTACCATGAGCTCTTAATGCGATCCATTTTTTACCGACTTCAAAAAGGAGGAGGTTATAATAAATTAAATACTCTTTCTCGCTCGTACGACTGACCTTTTGAAATGTCCTTTCCTGAAAGTACTACTTTCAGGATATGTATTTAATATGTTATATGCATGTTGTATAATATGTATATGCCGTGCAGCCAACGACCATATAGCCCATACGTGCGGTATACGTACGTGTATAAAATGTAATACCAGCATTAAAAAAAAAACATTTTAACCTGATTATTTAAAATAAACATGCAGTCAGGCATAAATCAAGCGGAGTGTGCAAAACCTTATCTGACCATCGGCCTCCTTTCCTCACGTGGATATGTGTTAATCTAACTAATTAGGCAACACCAACATGCAAGCTAATATTAACCCTAAATACCACACAACTAAAGCTATTTTCGTGAAACATAAATGTTAAATGTTTACTTTTGTCTCTGAAATATCTTCGAAGTGGGTTCAGTTTTAAAAACGGTAATGATATGTAATTGGGAAATGTAGGAAACTTGTATTGGTTTACTTGCAGTACTTATTCTACATAATCTGCAGACTTGGATACTAAGCTACGTAACTAAAAGTGAGACTTTGTTATAATTCTCTAGTTAAACACATGGATGTTAAAGCGTGTCGAATACAGGTAACGCACAACAAACAAAAAATATTACCTACCGGTAGGTCTAGGCTAGTAAGCTGACAGACGACCTGAGGCCCTAAACTGAACTTTAAATGTATGGAGACACCATTAAAGCTTCAGCTGGGTGAGTTCAATGACCTGTAGTTAGTTAATACGCAATGACCGAAAACTACCTACAAGGTCATTGACTCGTTTACTTAAAGAAATTAATTTCGTACATGAATATATTAATTCGAGTTTTAGAAGAAAAGTACTTACTTAATTTTTTTATTTTATCTTTACAAATCGATAGTGTTTCATGTACCGGATCGACTCTCCACGGGATTAAAACCAAAATTTAACGATGTTTAGTGTCTCTAGTCCTCTTTCTCACTCGCACTACTGACATTTTAACATATCATGGTAAAATCCCTGTCCTTTCTGAATTCAAACAAAAATTCCTTAAAAAAGCATTTTTTTTTTCAAAATACATTCCTTACTTGGACTTCTAAAATCAAAATTTGCCAATCCGGTTCACTCAGACGATCTCAAGCTATCAGATTTAACGAACAGATTTTCAACTATACTTCCTATATTAGTTTGTAACATGAGTAATATTACAGAGGCAAGATTTAAATTTTTTAAACAGATGTAGGTATCTGTATTTTCTAACACGGGAGAATCAACTGGCAGAAACTATATATAACATTATAGATATAAAAACAGTATCTACCTAACAGCTAGTTTGACTGTACCAATGGTCTTTGACAGACAAATTGGCTACTCCTATATATATACTATAATTTCTTCAAAAAGAAGTAGCCATACGCCACGTCACATCTAACTTCATAAGGTTCCTGTACCTATGCCTGTACTAGCTTAGTATCTTCATGTGCGAGATATTAATGATAGCCCCCTCAAATAGGCGCGACACGACAATGCGACAACTTGTTTACTGATAGATTGTCTTTACAAAAACAATCTAAACGACGGAATATTAAGTCAAACAATCTGCCTATGGGCAGTTTTCTAAGGAGCCACTGCCTCTTTGACCTCCTCAAGCCCAGTAAATGGTCGCACGATACGTCTGATTTTCTGGGATCTGAACTTTTGCAGTCTCCATAACGACTGTCAGAGATCTTGAAATGGCAGCCAGGGCTTTCTAAGGCACGTAAGGATTTCGGTATGTAACTGACCTCGGTAAGCGAGGCTTAACTTTGAAGATACGACTGTTATTATTGAATCAAGTCAACTAATGATTTTAATTAATACCTCTGTCTTCAACGCAAGTAGGTCGGAACACCAAAATCGCTCGTTACACCAACCTTGCTCCATTTAAAAAAATAATGTTTGATTTTCGTTTTTTCTTTTTTCAATGCTTTTTTACGCCCCAATGAGCTTGTTTAAGATCGGAAGACTGGCTGAATGTAAACGTTTGTTCGCAATTGTTTTTTTATAAAAAAAAAGCATTCGTGTAGTCATTTTTGATTTTACATTTTCAAACATTTCAAATAGTAAGATGAAAGAGATGTTTTGTAACGAAAAATATTTAAAATTAAATCATTTTATAAACAACTCTATCTTAGAATATTTCTTGTTATTTTCAGTACTGAAAGCATAGACCTGTTCCTTTCAGTTATTTGTCCCTGAAGTGAAATAACAATGGAATGTTCAGAATATGTTTCGTAGTTATAAAAGGTAGCTTCCCTGTCTTTATCGATCCCAAAAGACAATTTGTCAAGTTTTAAACTGAATAAATCGTAATGTTGTCGAAAAGCCGCCGGAGAGAGTCGTTTTCTTGTGGAAAAAAACTGGATGGAAGTTACAAATTTACATCAGATAGGATCTAATGCTACTAAGATGGATTCATGTTACAAATGAACCCTTTCCACATTAAATTTTGACAAAACCTACACCAATCCATCAAAGTATGACAAAAAATAAACCACTACTAACATTTGATATTCATATTTGCCAACACTGACACGACACGACAAAGCATAGTATTGGTTTCGAAATGCCAGCAGCGTGATTTAAAATATGAAATACATTTTGTGTCAGTGCGATCGACACGATATAATAATGGGCCACAAATGTTAGTTCGTAAATAGACGACCCAAATCCGAGTCATTCCGAGTGCACGGCTGGACTGCAGAATGTAGTCATCTGTTCTACCGCGCGAAATAGATAAATATCAAGATGGAGGAACAATATTGTGGGGTGCCATCTAAAAAAAATGGTGCATCTTAAACCTAGTGCAATCTAGGCTAGGCCATAGACTAAATTACCAATTTAAATTCTATTATTTTTGGCAGACCAATTTTCAAGATGGAATGTGTGGTGACAATTGGAAAAAAAAATAATGTTAGTGCTTTTTAAAGGCCTTAAATTAAGTTTCAGCTTCAGCTCTAATAATATTACGGTTTGAATGTAAGCGCTCGTTCCCAGATGCCTTTACTTTGAAAGAAGGGCCAAAAAAAGACGACTAACATTACGAATGACAATAATGACAAAACCAACGTAAGAACGACAAAAGTCAATGTTCATTCTAGTTTCAGCTTCGAATTCAGAATCGTTCGTAATTCTGAGCGATAATTTGTAAACAGGTCCATTATTTACAATTCTTAAAAAAAACAAGTATAGTCTTTAAGAATTGGCATACTATTGTTGCCACACACCCGTTCGTACAAATCACGTTTCTAACCCATTTTGGCAGTTAGCCGGAATAACTAAAATAAAAAGAAAATCGTATACAGTACCTACAGTTTAAAAATAATAACTAAACAAGTCCAAAATAATATAATAAAAAATAAAAAAAGACTTCGTCTGCTTTAAAAGTTCACGGCCATCATTTGTTTTTTAAAATTACGATTGCCAAAGTACGTTCACACTTGGGGCGAATTAAAAGTAAACGACACGACAAATGGTGCCATAAACAATTTCTAAATGGCTCGTTGAACGTTTAGTATATCATTTGTTTGAGTACCATCCTTAATTTGTGCATTAATTAACCAGTTTCAGCGAAGCCATTTGCGTGAATATTAAACGTGAACGAAATACTGAAATTATTTTGTTATTGTTTCAGATCATCAGAAATGATCCACGTCGACGAAACGGATCCGGTTGGAGGTAATATTTTATTTAAGTGCTTTCCTTTATTACTTTTTAAATACTTCAAGGCTGAGCAGATGCAATTGCCATATATATGCCAATTCTCAGGCGATGTGTCTCATACCCAACCCTCGTAATTCAAGGATATAACTTCCTACAGTCAATAACTAAATTACTATGTGTGAACTAAACATTAGAAGCACAAAAGCCAGTGTAAAATAAAAATCGCGAAAATTCTGTGTCAACATCAATTACTCTTAGCACTTTACGTACATTCTATTAATTCCTCAAATGTAGGTTAAATCTAAAGTTAATTATCGTTACGATGTAGTTAGCTCAACTGACGGTGGAATAAAAATAAAGTAAACAAACACAATATTTGGCAGGCGGTTGGATTCTGTCTTTATTTTAGACCGGGCCGAATATTTGGAATCGTCCGCTCGATGACACCTATAGTCGTCATGTCGGTAATACATGCGGACGACTCGTGGAGACTATTATGTCGTTCGTATGACGCTTATTGACGGTAATTACGTCAAATACCTTTTTATTCTTTTATCACAACTTTTTTTTACTTTCTGCTAATAAGAATAAGACCATCGCCATCAAACAGGGTTCATATCTGACGGCGAGTACACATTGCTAATCGCGACTATAATAGCCATAAAATGACCTACAACTCCCGATGCAGCGAAGCCCATGGCGTCTCTTGTGGCGGTTGCAGCGTGAGGATTATCTCTTCTTCACGCTTTTCGCAGCGCTTGCATTCCTACTTCGCAGAAGATGTTTACTTTCCATGCCTTCTCGCGCCGTACCATGGCCGACCTGCTTATCGAGAACTCGACCGTGCTCCGCTCCGTCCTTTACGTAGACCTTCATCATATGCTTCACTGAGGCGATTCTCAAAATAATGACACCAGAGTGTATCTTGCCGTCGAATCCGAAACAGGATCTTACCGAAACCACTAGTGTGACAGGAGAGGATCTGCGTTAGGTGAAAAGTGAGGGCGCAATGGCACCTGTCTAACCACTCCTCGACGAGGAAACTTTTCGATGCTATTGTGGCGTCCTAGTGCTTATGTTTCGACAATCGATGTTTCTATGCCACCGTGAAATCCTTCCGGAACTCTGTCCGCCTTACCGCAATTTACTACATACTTTAGTCCAAAATCAAAACAGTGGAAACGTGCACTAGCTTCTGACGTTTTATAAGTGCCATGTAGGCCTATGTGAAAAAATAATAATTTTGGTTTTTATTTTTTTTATTTGGAAAATCTGTAACCAATCTTCCTCCAAATAAATTCTGCAATCATTTTCTAGAGGCAGACTGTAGCCAATCAAAGCATTTCAGATGGAAGCTCAGCCACAGGAATGTCCGGAATTCCGGTTCAGTTATGACAGTATCTCAACGAGTCTACGACAAGTTATGCTGTGTCCAATTATTGAGCCGTGTACACAAAACAACGACAGATATCCCTAGGCATCCTGGCTGGTTGGTACATACCACAAGGTTTATTCATAAAACGTTCTTTACATGACGCATACCTACATCCGGTGGATAGTAACTGTTTTTTTATTTCAAAAAGGGAATGTGGTCTTTTATTGCTTGTTTAAAAACTTATGCTGAGTATACTAACCTTTGTGTGTTGAAAAGTCCTTACATTCATGGTCTCGCAATATTTGTTTGTGATACTTATTACTTACCTTTATCTCGGAATTGTGTAAAGGTATCAAGTTGAAATCAAAATTAACGAAAAAAAACGATACGGCCATTTAGGTATGTCGCAAAAAAAAACTTATATTTCAACACTCTCAAGGGAATCAAAATTCATAGGGTACTTCCCGTTGACTCAGAATCCTGAAATTTGGCATAAAGCAAGGCCTTAAAGCACAAATATAGGAATAAATCTGAAAACTGGACCGTGCGTGGTTCGAACCCGTGCAATGCAGCACAGGATTCAATTCGACATCTTTCGGCTAAAAAGATTATGAATGACACGTAAATAGATCTATAGCAGGGGTGGCCAAATTAATTTTACTCACGATCTACTGTTTACTGGGAGATATACCAATTACAAAATCAACTTAACAATAAGAATAAAGAGAGTGAGCGAGCTCAAAAAGATTTGAACAATCTGCCACGAATATGTGTGATTTTTTTTGAAAAACAGGATTTGGAGATAATAGCTGCCGCATCGCGACATAGTTCTTTTTGCCTTAGTGCTCGATTACGGAGACGCGGCGCGTCGGGCGGTCCGTCGTACATTGCCATATGTTTGTGTTTGCGCGAGCGATGACGCGGCCCGCCGCTGCAATGTGCGACGAAACGCCCAACGCGCCGCGTCTCCGTAAACACGGCCTAAAAGTAAACACGCTAGCGAAGATCGACTGGATTAACAGCCGAGATCGACAGGTCAATCGCAATCGACTGGTTGGCCACCCCTGATGTATAGTGATTTTGATCAGCTGTTTTACAGGCACGTCATAAAAAGACTGATGCGATTATTGTACTGAATACTTATTTATATTCGCAAAAGTCAGATCTTCAATGTAAAAGTACGTAAAATGCATATGTTTAGCGACAATTTTATTGTGAAAGGTGAATGACATTGAAGTTGAAAACATTTTTGAACGTTATCGCATTTTTGTTTACACAAAATTAACGTACTTATACGTAAAAGAAAATCACAATTAATAAGCCTAATGATTTTGAGAATCTTAAAGACTAGCTTTTGCGAGAGGCTTTGCGTGCGTAAAAGTAGGTTTCTCAACAAACAAAAGAACGAACTTTGAACCCTCGTTTTATCTCTATAAGGGGTGAATTTTGGTAAATCCATTAAATCAGTTCCTTTCTATGCCATTTCACATTTTAAAAGTCTCACATCGATATAATATAAATTACCGAAAAATAATGCGTTAATTTGTAAGCAAGGTATGTTACGGTTCACAATCTTTCGACAGTTTACAATCTCGCAAGATAGATTATAGTCAGTATTTACAATTTTACGGTAACATATAGTTGACAGCAAAAATCAAAACCTAAATATCTTTAAGTTTACCAGCACATTAGATTTATAGAATACACTTATTGTATAAATCCACTGTGACATGTTCACAATGTCACTTATTGATTTAAAATTATATTTCATTTTCCTATACCTAACAATAGAACCAGCTTGAAATAATTACTTTTTATGCAGTCACACATTTTTTTTTAGGTGGGAAAATCATTCAATGACGTCTCCCGCCCTTGGGTGGAGCGAGAGATAGTGTCAGACTTTTACTGACTAAAAACCAACTTCTGTTCCTTCGTTGCCTTTCATACCCGGGCCGAGGTTTTCTTTTAGAAGCAAACCCTTCAGTCTTGACCCCAGTAGGCCAGTAGACCCTGCAGGGTCTCTACAGTTTGCTGACAACTCCAACAATACAAAGCGTAATGTGTGACTGCATGCCTCACAGTCACACATTACGCTTTGTATCTTTAAAGCAACATTATCATCGCCCTATCCTTTTTCTAACTGGCTTGGGGTTGACTGGTTGGGAAAAGTGATGGCCGAGTAGTAACAGCCCCGACTTACGAGTTGCCGGTCGCGGGTTCAAACCCAACCAGGCACATTACTTTTTATAATTTATTTCAACACCACTGCTCTCAAATCGGTGAAAGAAAACATCGTGAGAAAACCGGCATGTCCTTGAACCAAAAATTCGAAGACATGTGACATCCACCATCCCCGTGGCCCGTGGCCGAGCGGCCCGATGGTGGATTACAGCCCATTCCCTCTCCTAGACAAGAGGCCTAAGTCCCAGCAGTGGGAACATTATAAGGCTGGTGCTATGCTATGCTATGCTTGGGGTTGCATACTAATTCCTGATTAATATTAAAAGCAGTTATAATACCTCCTCCTTGCGTCGTTTATCCTCAATGCTGAGGGTGGTGACCTCGACGAATAACTTTCTTATGGACTATTTTTCGCCATTTTGTCCTATCTTCGGCGATGTGGATGGCGTCGCAGACTCTGGTCTCCAGTGTAGCACGGATTTGGTCTGACCAACGTATTGGACTCCTGCCCCTGGGTCTTTTCCTGTCTACTTTCCCTGTAAGTAGCAACTTTTCCAGTTATAATAATTGAACCAAATTACTTCACTATTTTTTCTCACAACATTAAAACGCCCAAACTAAAATTATTTACAATGAGTCATGGCATAAGATAATAACGTTATTAAACCGTGGTATTAGGTACTATTAGAGCGTTATGTTATTAGTTTAAAACAAGCGAGTAATAAAACGTTATTATTTAGGAACACGTGCTGATCAATAGCCAAAGATCCAACTGGGATTTTATACCTATAGCTGTGTCTATACAACATGAGCTGAGCACAGAGCTTAGGGGGAGAAAGATTTCATATTTCTGAAAGGATACCGTTGTCCTGGAACGCAAACAGAGACGTAGCGTGGGCTAGTTTAGACATGGGTGAGGGCACATCAGCGAGGCCATTTTCTATCATAAATTCAAAAACGAAACAGCCCCTGTCGGAAACCAGCGTTCGACCACATCGTCGCTTACCATCATGTGAAAAACTTGTCAAAAGAGAGCCTATCTATTATAAAAAAACCCCACTTTCTTAAAGAAGCGGGGGATTGCGCGAGGCCCCTTGGGTACATCGTACATCGCCAAAGCCTAGCTACGCCACTGAACGCAAAGACCAAGGCCGTATCAACGATGAGATGTGTTCCAGAGCGCCTCAGAGAGTGTCAGCAAGATTGACAAGGCCAGTTAAGGTCGATGCCTGCTAGGGATTGCTTGAAGGAATCATCGTGGCCCTCGCAAAGGGTAACTGAAGGACACAGGTTGTAGTCAGTAAAAGTCTGATCCATCCTCTCGCACCATCCTAGAGTGGGAGAAGTGATTCGAAGACTCCCGCCTTAACCAAAAAAAAAAAATGGGCCAGCGGTAGAAAACTCGGTCGAGACTCTAAATTAGGGTTCTAGCAGCGACTTTTTATCTGACCTTCACAACCCAGAAACTTGGTAACATAATACCCCTTGGCAAGACTGGTCTGACTACTCGTAATGACTGCTAAAGGTCTACAATCACTGCCGAGACCATCGGCTTCTGATGACCGTTTCAGCAAGATGTGAGAAGTGTCTGTTTACTAATATCGCTATGCGGGTCACTCTGTCGGACACGTTCGAATTTTTGATGCACCGTCCTTTTTGTCATGAGTGGCGCTTGGGACCAATCCACCTGCAAACGTAAATGAAATTAAGAGATATATTTGTCGGTCATCATTGTCTAAAGTGGCTTAAATAGAAAATTTACTGGTGGTCCCCATTTTCCGACATGGCGACTAACGTGTTAACCTCAAAGATCGACCCGTTTGACTGCAGTTAATACGCAACAAGTTCTAAGGATGTCTTTGCTAAACGAATTCGTGCTGCAGTCGTGCTCGGTTCGCAGGTCGACAGATCTTTGCCCGACTCGGCGCCAGCGCAATCATTCTTAGGGCTGATTTCATCATTCAATATAAAAACTTAGTTCAACTAAACTGAGCTCAGCGTAATCTAGTTTAAAGACCCGTGTCGTAAACATGGGCGACAACAAAAGAATTGAAACTGAGTTTAGCGTAAACTAGGTTCAGTTCATCGCGGTGAAACGCAAAATGAAGCTATAATCTCGATTAGTCGCTCAAACTGCGTTTTGTTTGAACGAATCGCGATTAGTTTATTGGTGAATTTGGCTCTTAACAGCTTTTATTTTTAAACCTAAAATGACGCAAAAGGGTTCTTAGTTATTGCAGATTGCTCGAAAGAGTTGCCGTGGCCCTGGAGCGCAAAGGGCAGAGCTGAAGGTAAACACGTGGATGTTATTTCGGTAATCTGACACTCCCTCTCTCTCTATCCAGAGCGGGGGAAGTCGTATTCCTGCTTGCCAATCTTTTTCTTGGTAGGACAGTCATTGAAGTTTAAATTACACCAAGGTCATAAATATAAAATACATTCATTTAACTCTAAACAAATTTAAATCCGCATTCCATTTCAGCTTTACATTTGAAAGTGACATAGACAAAATGACGTTTGAAATAAGTAAGTTTAACGAAAACAACAAAAATATTTTTTTGCGCTCCGGTATCGCACGGATTACTTATATCACGCATGCGGGGCTGCAGCCCGATATCACGCCCCGAATCCCGCGTGCGTATTCTACGCATTACAATAAATATTTGTATGAAAAGGACATTTGCGGGGGCCACGCGTGTGGAGCAATCCCGCATGCGTGATGAAAGCTGAACGATATTAAAAACATCGTCACTGACTAAAACCCATCCGTGTTACCGTTTTCGTTCTAGGGCCACGACGCCGGTGGTGCAAGTGGACCTAAAGTAACTATAGTCACCTCTTCTATCTTACTTAAGATTCCGGAATAGACTAATCTAAATCACTGATCATTTATTTGATAGCCTTGAATAATACTAAATTAGGGAACCACAATAAACAAAAACATATCTAGTTTTTTTCATCCTGTACCAAAAACAATTTCATTTATGGCAAACCCATAAAACAACAGCTTCCTTTATGGTAGTCATTAACTTTAAAAAGGCGGTAGACATACTACAGAATCTTATTTACTACAACAATTAATAAAAGCTAAGGATGACGATCTTCTCGTGAATATTTACCTGAGTTTTGATTCATCTATTTATTACATCCAATACATCTATAGGTATAAAATTAAAAGGACACACTGACTGACATATCAACATACAGCCTAAACTGCGGGGTCTAGGAGCGTGAAATTTTTCACAAGGTTTCCTTTTATGACGGAGGCGACCACTACATGCAGTAGTATTTCCCTTAGGCAGTGATTTTTCAAAATTCACCTCGGGAAAGACGGAGGTCCAAAGTTTGTATGTAGAAACCTAATTAAATGAATACCTACATATTTTTGATTTTTATCCGACTGCGCCAGAACGAGGGTTAAGTTTTTCAGGTGTATGTGTGAATATTTCTTTAGCACGCCATAAAACCTAAACGGCTTGTCTTCCTCAAGCCCCAAGCGAACGCCAGCGTTCGCACACCTATTGTCTTTCTATTGTGTCTCTAAATACGGTATTCAAAAGATTAAAATTTGTCGTTAGAATCATCTCAGTTCTGTGAGCGACTGGATATATCATAAATATTTTAAAAAAAATCTGAACCAAATTAAATTTTTTTTTTTTTTTTGTTCCGTGAGGTACTTATCAGTGTAGGGTATGAAAATAAAAGGCCCGAAGAAGCAATTTCCAAAATATTACTCATAAAAACGTACGATGATGACGTCAAATCTATGATTGAACTAAATTACAACAGCAATTTTCATTTCGAACTTCTTTCTTTCTTGTTCTTTGAGATCGGGTTTTTTGATACTGTCAACTTTATTTCGTTCCTTGGCCTTTCCATCTTAAAAAATAATCGTCAAATTCATCTGAAATAGGCCTATGGCGAACCCAAGATAGGGACATAAAGATCTTTCTCTGCTTAACTTATCTGTAAATACAGGCGTGATATTTTTTGGCTGGAGTGTCGTTAATCATATCACCCGCACCGTAGGCCATAAAGTCCACCTATGCAACTCGTTGCATAAAGTTCAATAAATAAATATCCTATGAAGATCTGCCTATATAAAATCGATGACTAATCAGCCTCTTGCTGTAAAGGTGGATGAACGCGTCAGAGGCATCCACGGTGCGTTCACCCCGTGCACTGTCCAACGTAGTAAGGTTGAACTATATTAGTACTATTGTATGCCTACTATTAATATTACTACAGAGGCGTATTTGGGGCGGATGTGATGGGTGCATAGAAAAAAAAATACATTTTTAAAAGTAATGTATATTTTTTTTTGGGTAATGGATATGTAAAATAATTTTAATAAAATAATCTTAGGCGATACAGCAAAAAAAATTAACAACATTATTACCTATTCCATTATTACTAAATATATATAGCCATGTTTGAACGGAAACAAACAAAATTACCTAAACTTGTTAATTAGTATCAAAACTATAAATTGCCTACCCAAACACAGCGTCCAAAACTTTACTTAATAACAAAATTAACATACAAAATTAGGTTGATTACCATTGAAAATTAACTAAACAAGCCCAACTCATGGCGGATACAAAAATATGTAAACAAGATACAACAAAAACTTTGAACACATGTTGGTCAGACTAAACAATGGACAGGCGGGCCAAAAATCGCAATGTCGTGCTCGACACGCGTTTTTTACGTCTTGACTTGCTGCCAAAAAGATGCATGACGCACTAGTGGGTGCACTCCTAAGTTTATTAGTGTTTTTTTATTTAGTCGCTAGAGAAGTATCGAGAATTGTAGTAAATTAGCGTGACAAATATTTTAAAGAGAGATTTTTTGGCAAATTTGTTATTTGTTAATTTATTGGCTTGATGAAACTAATTGCATCGTGAATGATTCGTGATTGAGTGATAACGTCTAATTGTTACACTTAATTTGTTGCGTGATTTACTGTATCAGATAGGACCTGTGTTCTGTGATATCACAGAGGTCATGAAGTAATTTTCCTATATCATATCGTATCTATAGTGTAAATGTCACTACAATATTTACGCTAGCGTAGATTTTGCTTGGGGACGATAAAGCACCTAGTGGATGTCGCGAGTACATATATTTATTTTTAAAACTGTATCTATGCTACACACCTAGGTCGGTAATTCCGTATGTTTTTATCGCGTTGAGATTAAATGTTAGGTGTTTCAATCCAACCGGTGCATTTTATCTTTTTATCATAACGGGTCGTAATCAAATTAATTACAGATAGGTACAGACTAGTATATCCACAAAACAAAACAAATTCAAACACTTTACAATATAGCATGAAACAATACAATCAAATTGAGTTCTATTTCTATGCAAATAACCAAAATGATAAGTAATCAAATCTAGCGAAGTTAAGATACTAATACCAGTAGATAACAAATCACAACATCAAAAAGGAATCATACCGATACAAACCTTTCTAATACGATAGAAGATATAGAAGTTAAAAAGGTCATTAGACCACGTGAAGTACACAAGAATATTACTGCTTCTAGTCACAATGATGATATGACACCTCTCTATTAGAGCAAGATGCTTCTTAGCTATAGAGGTCAGCAAATTGAAGAGACTTGCGAACCAGTCACGAGTTCACGACAGACATGGAGCGTGAAATTTCAAGATGCATAAGCATATACCAGTCTATTCTCGTTTTGAATGCGCTGGGCCTTGAATTCTTGAAATTTTGAACTATAAAAATAATAGGTAGGTTAAATCTAATGAACGTCAATATCTATATTCACTAGTTACTACGCTTACCCGTTAGAATATTCAATGGTTGTTTATCAGCAAATTTTAACCCTACTATCCTGTCTAGATAGCTTTCGGATGACTCGTTATTACCAGAGTAATTTTTTCCATTGGTCCCAATATCATCCTTGAGGAACTCAACCTTTCTTGAAGATCAAATATCAATCTTCTTATCCTTCAAAAGATTTTATTAAAGACTCGATGTTTCTTTTTACAGAGATCGAGCCACCTTTCCCATGTCGCGATGTCTCAATCAAAAGAAGCACAGATGTCAACGAATTTTACGAAATGCTCTCCGAGATCGGCAGGTGAGTTTATCAAAAGCATTGCTCAGACTAAATAAGTGTTTGTTGAACAGATAAAATGTGTTTAAACAATGATTATCACGATAAGTTATCGCGATTGTATTTGTTGTATATGTCAATTTACACGCAGTAAGTAGAAAGTATACAAAACCAATAAAGACTCTTTCGAATCTGTATATGGGTTGCAAAGTTGTTGAATTAGAGATATCCGATTTGGTAAAGAGGAAAAAATGATTGTTGTGAGTGTGACGATGTATGGGATTTGAAGTTCTTAAGCAGTGTACAAAATACTGTATAGATACCTAAACATGTTTCATACTCTATAGTAAACCAATGAATCGTCGTACAGTAGTTAATAAAGACAATTTCAAAAAGGTCTTTCAAATATACAAGGCTAATATTTGACAAATCAATCTTCCGTGTAGCTAAAATTCATTTCTACATTGAAATTATAAAAAAAATGTATCAAATAATCATCGGTATATTATCAACGACATTAATCTCCCAGGAAGTTCTCCACAAAACACTTTAATAGCCAGTTATTTTGAAACATAGCACATTCACGCGAAGACAATGCCAGTACCACACGTAATCGTCTTATAATTAGATCCCACTAAATTTAATGTCGGAATCAATAGTCCAAACGCGTGTACATAAAGGTTCCCTAGCTACATGACTCATAGTCATAATATAACAGGTGGAAACAATAACAGAACTAAAGCTATACACGATTCGCTTATTAGTTTATTAACATTCACTTATCGACTTGAATCCATAGAACCTAATATATGATGTCCGTTACGCAACGTTTCTCTATCTGAAAGGGTTTCGTTCGCCATTGAATTAATCTCACCATTGTAATGGTTTCCTTTATCAAAAGACGTATACGTAATTCATTTTCTTAGAGCAGCATTCAAATCTATTAAAGGCACTTGGTGGAGACGAGATTGTTCGGTTTCATAAATCTTTAGGATTCTTTGTGTTATATAATAACTGACATTCAGGCAAATCTGATTGGATTCAATGTCGTTCTTTGGCGGCTTAAGATGATACTAGAAAGATGAATATATGACTATTGTACTTTATTAATCATCTCTCAATGTCATTTCTGCCAAATGGAATCTGACTACAAACATTTTCTATTTCTGCCGAGTCAATTTCAAGATCATAGTAACCGTAGATCTATTCTTCGCAGACTTATAATTTCTCATTTTCGCTTTTATTTTTACAGAGGCAAATTCGGAACTGTATACCTCTGCCGAGAGAGAAGCACTGGACTAGAGCTTGCAGCCAAACTGGTGTCCGTTAGTAGACGTGATGAGAGAAGGAACGTAGAACGAGAGGTCGACGTGATGAGGAGGCTACGACACCCCAGGCTGATACAGCTTTATGATGCTTACGAATGGGGGAAATACATGTGTGTGGTGTTGGAACTGTAAGTACCATTCAGCTTGTAAGAAGTAATACCGGTGTGATAACAGAAGAATGTTTTAATGTTTTTAATTGCCTGCACTTCAGCTGCGAGTTGTTTGCCTGCATGAATGAAATCATGCAGGTAGGTACTCAAATGATAAGGCTGGTGATGTTAATCATAGAAAAAGATACTGTGAATGCGTTTTTCATTTAATACATTATTAAACTGTAGAATAAAAGTCAGGCCCCAAAAATAATGATTTGCGTGCAGCATTCTATTTAGATAAATCTACCAGCGGATGTGAAATTTTATATTATTCTCTTAATATTCTAATTAGTTGTAACAGCAGTCGCTTGATCATTTCGAAAGTCAACAATGCCAAGAAATCTACCCACGGTTGTCCATACAGCGTGGGACATACCAGATGCGTGTTTATCTAGTTTTATTCATCGACCTTTCTTTTATAAAAATACTTAATGAACGCAAATAACCAAATAATCACAGCCTCGAACGATACTTGCGGAAAACCTAGCGACGATTCTGAGTCTTCCGTCATGCTAGTTTATTTGTATCGTTCACTGTCCACTAGCTTCGCACAGAAATTTATTTTTGTAATGGTTATTTATCATATATGCTACGTAGGTGGCAGCAGAATCATTTGTACAAACATGTTCGCTGCATTTCGATTTTGCCACTTCATTCAAACGGTAGCTTCGCTCGTTGAGTCATGTTCGCAAAAGCTGGACAATATCAGGTTATGTTCGACTCCAGCAATGTGGGTTAAGGACGCCCGTAATTTTGACGTACCGGAATTCTAGGCCATTTGTTTTCATTTATCATTTCACTAAATGATCTTATGTTCGCATTATTTATCACCATTTGCTGTCACTCATCAACTTATTCGTACAATGTCTTATTTTTTTTCTGCTTGTCAGTTTGTCGATTAATGGAAGCATCTGTTCACGCTGAAATTATCTTTGTTTTAAAATGTTTGAAGGGCACGTTAATGCGCCTAAAATTTTGCATCCAAAATTCACGTTGGCATAATTCAATACCGTCGTAATTGGTGAGCAAACTTTAGTCTCAAGACATCGGATATTTTATAAACAACTTAGAAAAATACACCATTATTAACTTGCTGTCATCACTTTTAATTAAAATCATTTTATTTTTTCGGTACAACGGTGTTTCCTTCCTGTACTTGATGAACTCTCCTAAAAATAGTAATTATGAATAATCCAGGTGTAATTAGGTCGGTCGTTGGCAGACTGAGTGTGTTGACAAATACGACAACGCCTGTTACAAATTAATTATGGAATTTTCACTTTTACACCGTGACATCATCATCATAGTAAATAGTTTGATACCAACTCATCTGGAGAATACGCCTGTTTTACTTGTGTAATTCACTTGAAACCAGAAGACGACTGTTCTTCATAACTCTATTTTAATGATGCTTTAATTAAGTATAGTATGATTGTTTCTTAATTGATTTCATTAGTCAGTCAGTCCCTCATTTGATGCGAATTACTCTGATATTACCAAAATGACTTAGGTACACCCACAAGTAATATTAAAAGCATAAATAGCAGGAAAACATATGTCAAACGCTTTCTTATGACACGATTGGGTTTCAGTACAAACTTTTTGTGCATACATACGTAAATCAGATCAGTGACATGTCAAAATGGTGAAAGTCAGTCAAGAGATGAGTCACAAGAAACTGTGTAGTATTACTTTACTATTGGAAAGTAACACAAATGTACAGTTAAGCAAACATGAGGTGGTTTTCTTATCGCCTGTTCTGCGGTTAACCGCGATGAGTACGGGAATCGCACGGTACAGTCATCCATAGGTCAACTATGTTTTGGCGATATCCAAAAAAGGGTCGTTGCAACAGGATAAAACGATTACAGTGCCAATACATTTTTAACTTTATTCACTTGTTAATTTAATGATCGCGTTGTTCCAGACATGATTTTTATTGGCATCTACTTTTTTTTTCAAAATTGGCCATGTACTTTCTACATTCGGTTTATCTATTTTTTATGTCGTTAAAAAAAAATAAGTAGGTACATTTTTATTCACAATCGATGCTCATAGAACCTATACGCCCAATTTTATATGTCTTAGTGCGGCCCTGTAAAAAATACCTTTACTTTACGAAAAAAAAAAATCTTGTATGAAGAGTTGTTTATTAGATCTTCAACTCTGAATCTCTCAATGAACTTATCGTGAATACCGTCTTTGTCTTCCTCCATGACGCATATCCTGATATAAAAGCGCGCCAATGTGTAACCCGTAAATGGCGACGGCTACTACCACAGATACAGAATGAGTCGTGGCGTCAAACCTGCCCACCATACACTAAAGTGCAGTAACAGCAAAATCACGATTTCGAGTAAAACGCATTTAAAGTTAAGAATTGATTTTAAAAAATCAACAGAATGTATAAGCAAAAAAATTTGAATGCAGAAAGGTTGTAAAGGCATAGGTTCACACGTTAAAGCAATAAAAAAAAATATATCTTAATAACTGAATTTATTATGGCCATTTATTCTTTTTGGTGCCTATTACTGCATAGCCTTTTTTGTAAAAAATACCATTTTAAACTTAGTAAAATGCAGCAAAAAGCCCTATTACTGCGTTTGGATCAGTTATTTTGTCAAGAAACCCAACTAACATGCAGTAAGGTCAAAAAAATACTGCATTTTAGTTAGTTTTTTAAGAAAAAAGTGTTCAATTTACTAGTGCAGTAAGAAAAATAGCTAGTTCACATTTTATTATTTAAAACATTAACTGCACTTTAGCTAGGAATAATCATATCTGTGTCATTATGCTATCCAAACTAATCTGCAGTAATGCTGTATTTTACTGCGTGTTAGTCAGTTTATAATGATAAAAGAATGTTAAGTATTCACAACTAAAATGCGACAAGCTTTGATTTTACTGCATTTTAGTTGGGAGTTCGTGACAATAAATTGTATTTTCTTAATTTGCAGTAAAAATAGCTTGTATGGCGGTAAATTTTACTGCGTATTAATTTTTTTTTTATTTTTTTTCCAGAAATATAAAACTATCTAAAGAACTGTAAAATTATATTGCTTACTGCATTTTAGTTATGAAACCTTAAAATTTAATCTGCAGTATAATTTATACTGTATTTTAGTTGGGAAATCACGCCAAATTGTTATTTTTTTTCGTTTGCAGTAAGTGAAAACTGTTAAATAAAAACCATTCTAATAGTCTTAGAAATAAGTAAGTTAATTCAATAGAAAGCTTAAGAAACCCGCTTTCAGAATCACTAATAAAACGAAAAATCACAAAAGGGCTGTTACTGCTCTTTAGTCTCTGGTGGGCAGAAACTACGTCAGAAGTTACGGCGCATAGTTGGCGCGCGGCCACCCGACGCCATTCTATCAAAGTTGACAGGGCTGCTAGTTGTCATTGCTAATTTATTTTATAACTACATATTTTTATATCCGTATTATTCTTGTGACAAAAAATATTAATGAAAAGACTGTAGGTAAAGCATTCAGTGTTGATTATTGCTTGCAACACCGATGGATCGGTATGCCTCGCCGATTTATAAATATATTATCCGAATCATCTGAAAAGATTTCCTTTGTTATAATAACCCGTACTCTGAAATTCGTTGTTACCTATTATTTATACTTTTTTTCCTATTAGGTATCGCCGATTGGTTTTAGAAACCATATGTAAATTAATTAATGTAGGTTCTTTTACATTTTCCTCTTGCAACCCTAAATCAAACATTGAGTAAATTTGCCAATCGTATCGGTCGTCGTACTCTCATGTTGACATGTCTATTACATTCCTAACTCTGCCTAAATCTTTGTCTCGTCAGATGTTTTGCCAAATGTCTATCTTCACATTAAACATGTGACCAAACAAAATTATAATAGGCACTAATTACATAATTTCCTTTTTGGCCACAAAGACTCACCTAGTATTATTTTTAAAATTTGGCAACCCTGTTTCAGTGGATGCATTCATTGAAAATTATTAACAATAAAAAAGAAAACACTAGAATACTTTATAATTTTATTTAAATCTCGTCACATTCAGCTGGCTTATTATAAAACTAGGTATCACGTTTACGTGAAGGATATATTTTTCTTTCAAAAATATTATTTTCGGAATCACATGAAACACTTCGGTATTGGCAATTGGTGAACACGTGTCTTTTGCTTTGTTTGAGCCAACAAAACATTCAATCTTGAAACTCATAGCATGATATTCAATTAATATATCTACTTTAGTTCAGTTTCCAAGAAAAACATATTCAGAAATAATTGCCAAAATTGAGCACTCAGACATGAGAAAGTTAATAGATACTTTGCATAACTTTCGATCCTATCTCAAGAACATCAGCGCAAAAACTATCAATGTAAACATAGATATTGATGTTAGGACATTGATTGATCGTCTAAAGCCGTTAACTTTGTTTACAACTATGTACATTAGAGCCTTTAATGACGTACAGCAAAAACGGACTTTCATACAATATTGTTTATGTACTCAGCAGCTCTCAAACTGTTTACATATCCGACCTATCTAGCAACCGACGCTTCTGCTTACGTCAAACACTACACGAAGCAAACCATAAATTTGAAAACCTTAAAAATGACGTCACTGCAAAAAATATTGAGGAGAGAGAACAGCTGTTGACGTTCCTCCTCATTCAAAGATTCTAATTTTAAATGACTAGATGACGTTACCGCAAGAAGTAAACATAACGTATTGGTAAACGGAAAAATCCGACGTTGATGCTTCATAAATTGCAGATAGTCGAGTCAGGGTCGCCCAACAAGAAAAAAGTTAGTAACATCTTAGGAATTTGCGTATTTTTAGATGCAGTTATGGGTCAAGGAAAGAGTTCTGCCGGTCTCGCCGGCAGATAAACATTTACGTCCTTTACGAGGCACATTTCAACTAAAGTTACCTTAAGTCTTGTCAGATAATCAAAGGTCTTCATTAAAAAAGACTATAAAATACTTCTTTACAGCTCTCTGTACAAACTACGAAGAGAAGTAATAAAAATTTTGGACATATCTGCCGTGCGTTTATTTTGGCACCAGACAACATTCCTTCTCACAGTCTGAACAATTTGGAATGAAAAGCACTTGTGCAAATCACAGCCGGATCGTATCACCTAAATTATAATTAATGTCGCTGTTAAATAAATTTATTTCGACAGATAACAGCTTTCTGGACGATCTTATTGGCCAAGTTACTTTATTCATAAAATCAATTTTACTTATTTCGACGTGACTAAATATTTTATACAATACTATTGAAATTATATGTAAAGTGTGAATACTACAAAGGTGATTGAAAAAATACTGCAGCATTCAATCATCTGTAGATAATTGAATACAGCAGACATAAACCCCAAAGACAAAATCAAGGCTAAAGACTAAAGACACAAACTCTTATAGAAGATGATACAAATGTTAATTATTAATGATTCTCAACAATCCAAGCAGAAATTTCTACATCCCCATTCGAATCTAAATCAAAGGCTCTAAATAGCCAAGCATCTAAAAACTGCTACAATCAAATTTCTGCAGCTAAAGACGCAAATTTCTATAGAAGAAGATGCAAATGCTAATCTTCCACATGCATGGTTACCAATAATTCATGCAGCAATTTCTGAATCCCCAATCGGTTCTAAATCAAAGGCTCTAAATCGCCAAAAAACTAAAAACCTGCTACAATCAAATAGCTACAGTTAAGACACAAATCCATAGAGAAGAAGATGCAAATAGTAATCTTCCTCATGAATGATTACTAACAACTCAAACAGCTATTTCAGCATCTGCATTAGGTTCTAAATCAAAGGCTCCAAATAGCCAAGCATCTATTAAAGTCCTCATACTATTTACGTTTGCTCCATTCAGATCCGCGTGCGGTAAACCTAGCTCGCAGTTTTGCTCTCAATTATTTAGCTATTCGAACACTTTGTTTGAAACCTGTCTGTCTATTGGACACTCAGAATAAATGGTCGAGCCATTTGTTATTGAAGTTCACAAATGGAAGCATAGCTGCACGTTTCTGGGTACCTAACTACTTAAAGAGGGCTTAAAATAAAGATTGGAACGAATCTGGATAAGTCTTGGTTTATTAGAAGAAAACTATAAATTAACCTAGCTTCGCTCACTTGAGAATGGAAATTAACCCAAGGAAACATAGTCCCAGGATAAAAAAAAGTATCTTATAAGATGTTCCAGGACATGGTCAAATCTGCTTAGCCATTACAACGTGAAGGACTAGCAATCATACATACAATCTTCGACTTTTACATTAATAGAGTGACAGGGCTCTATAACTTCTGGTAGGTACTACCAGAGACTAAACAAAGTTTTATTCTATCAGCGATTGACAAAATGCCAAAATGTAAGAGATTGATCACGTGTTTGCTTAACAACACTAGCCAATGCTTTTTTATATCTTTGTGCTTTTTTATTCTTCCATGCCATAGAAATATAAAATAACACTTCTTTTCTGATATCTATGGTCCTGATTTTTTTTTTAAATCACTTTCGCTTGCCTATGAGCTCTTGGCTCATATTAGAGAACCCATTGACTGAATGAATTAATCTCAAGGACAAATTCTTTGTCCAAAGTTTGTCAATGTTGTTAAGAACATTCACAAATGGATTCCTTTGCTATTGATATAGTTCTTAAGTGTCAATATTTCCATTGACACCCACGACAAGAGACCGTGCGTTCTATTTTTAGATGATGCCATTACACGATTTATGAACAAAAGATCAAGCATTCCTAGCATAAGACAGTGTGCACATTAGATACAAAACAGTTTTGTCCGATGACACAATAGAAGAAGCGGAGGAATGCGACACATATCGTGAGGGAAGTCTGAATAAGAAAAATGTGGACGACATACATAATATATGTGGCAAAATGTATCTAATAAGACATAATAGAATAGTCCTGTAATAGAATAGATTTTCAGTACATTTTGTCAACGTTGACTATGAGACTACTTTACCTACTGCTCAGTTAAAATAATTGCGCTTTAATAATAGTCTCATAGCTTCGTCAGCAAGATCAACGGAGCCAGTTAGGGCCGATGCCTGCTAAATCTGCGGGATCATTCCAAAGAGTTACCGTGACCTTCGCAAAAGTCAACTGGCGAAACACAGGTGGGTTTACTCAGTACAAATCTGAAATTCATTTCCTCTCGCTGCACTCGTAAAAGAAGTCATTTGATAAATACCCACGTAAATAAAACGCAATAGTCTGTCGTATACCAAATATCGAGACGCCTCAGTGGATTGCCAAGGCTATAGACGACATTGTCAAAACTTTGCGTATCACCGTTTGACCTTTGAAACTGATGCTAGAACACGTGTGCAACTCGCGTTGATCTAGGCGCTTCGGTCTCCATACATTTTATATGGAAACTAGATTTGTAGAGCTACACTTGATCCATGCCACGTGACGTCCTTCTACGTACAAATCAGGCGTGTTATGTGTGCGTTGGTCCAGTGACAATTCTGATTATGGCTAGGACAGCAAAAGCTGCGCTTATTGCGCAACTGTATCACTAGTGTCATCTCTAATTGCTTTCGCACTCTGTAGTCAAACTTGAGTCATTCTGCGCTCAGTCTTACTCACATCACGTTCATAGACAGTAGACCTAGCATCGCTGACTAACGTGACCAACAGTATGTTTGCACAGCATGAATTTATGAGGATCCTAGTCTAAATCAACTATTTACTGGTATCTTATTGTCTTGCACGTTTGATTTTACTCGCTTTATTACGCAAACAGTCTTACCAACATCCTACAATTATGTTTCTATTTTACGTTTTTATGCTTCAATTGAGGATAGAATAGGCGTGGTGAATCGTACAGCGCAGTGCATAAATTGCGAATTAAATTAAAAATGGTCTGACCTAGTAACGCCATTGCAGTAGGTATTACTATTGTTCACTATTTTGAATTTATATTGCGAAATACGTATCGGACGTGCTTGCAGAATAAAATAGTTTTTAAAACGATTAGGCAAAGCCTTGTCCAATGTAACACTACCATCTTCATCGTGTTTTTTATATCTTTACGAAATCTTACGTAAAGTCTGGCCATCTTCAAAATTGCTCCAGCTTTCATATGGTCATTATTAAACACGGTAGCTATAAAACATTGACCTCTAAAGACCCATGAAGGCGTGAACCAATATTGCAATACAAAAAGCTCTAACCAGGACTCGGCTAGGTACTTGAGTGAAAGTGTGCCAACGCCAAGTCGTTTATACGCTTCAAAAGCCGTTGTGTTTTATTGCTAATTTCGTGTTTACGGCTATTGTTTCAATTATATTGTTTAGGTAAACAATACAAACAAGGGTAACGTTTAGTGGGAATATGGTTTTAACAATCAATGCAAAACCAACTGGTTTCGAGCTTTCGAATCGCATTTCGAAGGCTGTAGGAACTCTATGTAAAAATAATATTGTAGTTAATCCTATTAATTTAAACCTTTTTTAAATTCCTGCTGCAGGAATTTTGAATCCTACCGGAATCTTGTTCACAAAAGCCAAAAATCTCGTCTCTTTTAACAGCTCACACAAAGAAATAGTCATCGCTAAAATAAAAAAAAAACAGTCGCACGCGCTACTTCGCCAGCCTTTCCGAGGCATTACTAAAGCACTATTAACGTATTCGTGCACGTGAATGCTAAGGACGTAGTCGAAATAGCGTCGTGACGACCCACACCGTGTGGGTTTCGATGTTCCGTGTGGGCCACACGGAACATCGAAACCCCATTTTAAAGTAAAAACGTTAACAGCCAAGGAAAGGAAGATTACAGACTGGTTTTCGGATCAGGAATGCGGTTTCAAGAATGCATTAAGGCAGCTTAGAGCGATTTAATGGTCATTCTGGATTTGGAGTTTGAAATGTCGGGGTTATGTGATATCTTCCAAAAAGAGATAATGTTCCTGCTCGGGTTGGTGACCGCAGAAAGGCCTGTACCGGTCGCATTCTGGGCCTTGTCGGTTAAACAGCTATCCCGTGGGTCGGATCGAAAACATGCTCAACACTTTACGATCCTCAGGAGCATATAACAACGTTTTTAAAGCCAGTAAAGCCATCGATAAACAAGAAATAAACGGCCTGACATCAACCTTCAACACCTCTATTTGAGTTTATTTTGGCGCCAACGCACACGTCGATGCTAATTTCGATCATCTTATTTTTTTGGCAACCTTACCCTAAGCACGCTCGTCGTCGTGCGATTTATACTTTTTCTGTATACAAAAAACGTATTTTCTTATGTTACGTCGGTTTTTAAGAGGTAATGTTTGGTGATTTGCGTAGGTATTGGTTATTTATTTATATTTCGTTGTTGTAACAACAAGTTTGTTTTGATTCACGTAATTTTATGGAGGAAGCTGAAGATAATAATGGGTCCTTGAGTCATACACAACTCGAATTCTAAAGCTTAGGTGCCGTCCATACTGGCCTTGTGATAACAAAAGCACTTTGTATTGATAGTGCATAAATATGCCGCTTCCTTTAATGAACAACCGAGCTTCATCATGCATTCCAAGAAATAAGGGACCATACCATAGATATCCGTGGACCATACTCATTTGGAAGACCTTACTTTATGGGTTTCAATAACGCGGAAGGCGGAAAACCGATTGGTAACATGAAATTGGGAGAAGTCCAGATATTACTCAGTGTTACATTGAATGAGATAATACACAATAGATATTAGTACAAAGGTACTGCTTATTTCCAAAGAAATTTCATCCAGTAGACCCGCAAAAGGAGAAATCAAAAGAAATGTAGACAATAGTGTGTAGGAAGCAAGAGAAGAATGTGTAAAGTCTTAATCTAAAGTATCAAATGACAAATACGATTTTTTGAAAAAAATTAAAGCAATCGAAAAGTTAAAAAGTTATTTTAGTGATTATAATTCCGTCAAATAGAAATTACGCCCGCCAATCATATTTTAATCCTGCATACAACAGACCTGCATAATGCTAAAAACGCGGGTTACTCCAGCCAGAGCTTGCATAGAGTTTTAGAACCTTACTTTTGCCAAATCCAGGCATCACCTTAAGCTTCACGTATTGGTGATAAACTGTAGTTAGTGTCCATTTTACGAGTTTGTAATAGCATCTTTGTTTGTCCATCCGTAATTTTGTTCACACGGATATTCGGGCTTGCATCACAACGTAGGTGGTATAACTATAATGTTTAGTTCATGAGATTCTAACACTTCTATTGCATGTACAAAACTGGCGGTTTCGATCTTGCATCTGATTGATGATACTGGCGGCTTAAAATTCAATGCATCTCTTCTTTAGTGGTTACGATTACTCTTGTCTTCAATACTTTATTTCTCTTAGCGTTTTGATAAAATTGATTTGGTCACACATAAACACAATCGCTAGCAATATTAACCAATAGATAGATGACTATAATTCTTTTCCATAACCTCTTAGCATCTACTGCAATAGTGTTCATCTATGAGATGCCTTGTGAAGCTAAGGGTCCATCGGGACACAGAGAGATGCACAGTACCTGGACCGGCCTTTTTGTCGAGAGAAGGCCAATGTCTAGCAGTGAACATTTTTCAACTGAAATAATAATAATATATGTAGATAATTGATTCTCAATATTTCCTCAATTATCTCCAGTATTACCGGAGGAGAGCTGTTCGAGCGCGTCATAGACGAAGACTTCGTGCTTACGGAGCGAGCATGCACGGTGTTCATGCGTCAGATCTGCGAGGGCATCGAGTTTGTGCACCGACAGAATATCCTACATCTGGACATGAAGGTACGTTAGAATTGGCATCGTGTCGAAACTGCATCATTGGTGCAACACGTTCTTTTCTTTCATTCTGTTCTGTAAACCGTCAGGCTATCAGCCTTCATCTTTTCTTTGGCATCCTTCTTCCATGATTTTTGGCCTGCCTCTTGCACGCCATCCGATGAGGTTGTCATCTGCAGCCAGGACTTATAAAAAACTTTAAGCGACTACACACCTGCACACCCTTTATTGTACGGACCTCAGTTTAGAGCGTCCCTGGGGAAGAACAGCATAGGATAGGCTGAATTGGACTTAGATTATTATTTAGAGAAGAATTTTAAACTACAGGGTCAGCAAGCGCCGAGTGGGTTGGCTCGAGCAAGGGTCAGATTCCTTCCTCTCCATTAATCCATATTTATAGTCGCAGATCTTATAACCATATACGTTTCATTCCTTGTCTTAATCTTAATGACATTTAGAAAATTGGTTCATAATGTCTAATTGACTAGTAAATTACTTTGGCAACAAATTGTTATAGAATTACACCCAGCTTGTTTTTCAAGAACTCCACACAACATTACACATACTAAAATGTATATTTGGAAACAATGGTGCTAAAAAATAGTGGTTTTAGCTAAAAGAAAAATGTTAATTAAGTAGGTAATTATAGGTAACCTACTCATAGTTTCCTATAAATGATGAATTACGATACTATAATTATTGGAGGTTGATTCAGTGTGATAATGAAGTGTGAACATTATAAGTTGGTACTATTTAATATTATTTCAAATAAAATTTTAATGAGCTATTATAATGATTACCAATCGAAATAGTCGACTTTCACACGACGCCATCTAGTGCCAAACTAAGCAGAGCTTGTTGTATTAGACAACCTGATAAACATATTTATATTTTTCTAAATTCATACATATTATAGATAAATTACACACCGACACAGAAGAAATTTAACGAACGTGCTAATTACACAAACGTTTTTTTTTTGCATTGCTTTATTTTTTTTTAATGGAATTTTTGTATTTATTTATTATTATTATTTTTGTTTAAATTTTAAGTAAGTAGTTTTATAATATACGTATATTTTATATATTTTATAATATATATTATTATTTAATAGCAGTCAGAGCCACTAACAATAAGATCAATAGGCTAGTCAAATTATCATACCGATCGAAATTTAGAATAGGTACCTACATAATATTGGAGCTTAGGAAGTTAGGTTCGAAAAAGCATTGTTAAGACCTTTTATGGACTTTAGTTTGGAAAAACTACTCAGTTATTCAGATAGGAAGGTAATATAAATTCTCCATTCCATGTACGTGATCTTCGTAATGTTCTAAAAAAGTAACATAGGTAGACCAACCTAAATTAATGTTTGTAGTAGGTTTACGTGTAATGGAGAGGAGTTTTTCAATTGAATGACTAAGTTCTGAAATAGTAGAATGATGTCATGTGCTTAGGCTCTTTGAATATTTCGTCATCATGACACTAGAAATTCGGTGCCCGAAGAGTTTTTGTCTAGGAATTCTACGATCCACGATTAATGATGTCCACCATGATCTCGGACGGCGGGCAATGGGTAGTTCGCTGTTCGTCCGTCCGATAACAGACCGGTTCGAGCCCGTCGCTTACGTCGCGCTCTGTTCCCGCGCGCCTCAAGGAGTTGCCAGCAAACTGTAGGGGCCCAGTAGGGTCTACTGGGGCCAAGGGTTAGGTGAAAATGAACCCCGGGGCTCCGGATCAAAGGCAATGAATGCAACAGGTTAGGTTTTTAGTCAGTAAGAGTCTGACACTATCTCCCGCCCCACCCAAGGGCGGCATTTGTCATTTGATGATTTTACCTACCATAAAAAAACCATGATCGCAAAATATTGTAATTTTAATGAGAATATCCTGTACCCACAGCGATATTAAAGTAATTACTACGATTTCCTATGATTAGTCTATAGAAAACCGAAATCGCTCCACCCTTGACTCCAACAATAAATACAGAAGTAACTGCGTTTGTACAATTAATAATGTAAATAAAGAAACGATTACATTGTTCAGCTGTTGCGGTGCCGCCATCTTGGTCCGCTTCCAACTAATAAATCAAAATGGCGGAAAAAGCGCGCGACTTTTATTATTACCGGCCAGTTCAGAGTTTATTTGAAGATGTCTTTTGAATTTCGAATGCATATTTCTGTCATCTGTCGGAAACGTTGCAGAAATATCTTTTTTTTTATTTATTTCTGTTTTTATAGTTATCGATCTTGAAGTGGTTTTTTTTCGTCGGAGCGGGAGATAGTGTCAGAATATTCTGACTAAAAAACCCACCCCGTTCCTTCGTTGCCTTTCATACCAGGACCAAGCCTTCCTTTCAGAAACAGACCCTTGGCCCGAATCGGCCCTGCTGGGCTCCTACGGTTTATTAGGTTACGTTTGTACAACTCCTGGAGGCGCGCGTGGATCAGTATACGCCGTCAACGACTTGGGTTTGATACGGACGGTTACCGGACGGTCGGATCGGACAGCGAGCCCATTGCTCACGTGCGCAGCTTCCTCCTTTGCTAGCATTACCTTTTAGTCCTCCTCGCTTTTCCGACCATGGCCTGTACCAAGGCCCGGCGCGAGAGATCGCTACCACCGATCTTCCCCACGAGGACAAGGCGATGCTCTGCCCAAGCGGGGCACACCTCTACCATGTGCTTCACCATGTCCTCCGGGCGTCGGTTTCATATGAATCTGGTACAGAGACCTCCCGAACTTATCATGTCTGGTGAGAACCGGTGTCATGCGGAAGTTGAGGACGCCGTGAGGTCTTTCCAGCCACGCCTCAAAGAGGGGATTAACCGCCACAATTATGGCGTGCCCAGCACTGGGTATCTTGAAGTAGTTGACTATAACATTATTGTTTTATGCTTTATTTACTTTGGAGTGCTTTATTTACATACGGCAGTAGTTTGCTTGTGTAATACCTACCTAAAATAGTTGGCACATGTTAATAATTAAGAATAATATTAGCTCCTGTAATAAGTACCTTTAGTTAGTAGCCTACCATACCTACACGTTATTATTCTAAGTACCTACACTAGCTATTAGGAATTCATAAAAATGCTTGAATAATTTTATGTCAATAAAGATTACAATACAAACAGTGACACAACACAATTCACAATTACTATTATTATTATTTGCAATTCATTTCGGTACCTGCCTAATTACACTATAGGTCCCAGTGGGTCTATTGCGTAACTCTGTTGCCAGCTCAAGTGAAGATCACTTGCTGGAATGTACATCGTATAACTGTCAAACAGCTAATTTCGTATTGCCTACCTTTACTGACCAACTGATATGACGTCATTATCCACCGGTGCCTTTGATATCCACCGTGACACGTTTTGACAGATGTTATTGTATCTATACTTTTAAAATTGTGATTGTTAGCTTTAAACTGAAGAAGCGATATTTAACATAGCCCTGCTGAAAACAATAACTCGCACCCTCTTTTTTCTGTAGTAAAGAATTTTATCGCAAAGAATTTCTTTTTACACGACTACCGTCGTGTAGAAAGCAAGACAAACAGCAAGAATCCACGCAGCACTAACTCAGAAAAAAAATATGTACAAACAAACCATAAAGTCTAAAATCTTTGCAGTTAAACAAAAATGATCCTTATTGACTTCATCTTAATTCTTCTTTTCTCTTGCAGCCAGAAAACATCCTCTGTCTCACAAAGCAAGGCAACCGCATCAAGATCATAGACTTCGGCCTGGCCAGGTTCTACGACCCTGAGAAGAAACTCCAAGTCTTGTTCGGTACCCCTGAGTTCGTGGCCCCAGAAGTTGTGAACTTCGATCAGATTGGCTACGGAACTGACATGTGGTCGGTGGGAGTGATATGTTATGTGCTGTAAGTATTTAAAAATAATTCTCCTTCTCTGTTTGCTGAAGATGACCATTATCTTCATCTTCCTAGCCTTTTTCCAACTAGCTTGGGGTCGGCTTTCAGACCTCCACAGCCCAGTGACTAGGCACATACACACGATGCTACTTGGAGAGGCAGACATTCTGGCGTCTGACAACCCGTAATGACTGTCAAAGATCTACGAAGGACAACCGGGACCAGCGGCTTAATGTGCCATCTGAAGCACGGTCGCACGGGGTGTTAGTAATGTCTAGAGAAAAACTCACATTGGTACTTGCCCGATTTCAAACACGCAACCTCATGGTAATTACTTTCCAATAGTTTGTCAACACAATAGTCTGTAGAAGAAGACTCAAAAATTTGTATCTGTTTGAATCAATTGAATCAACCAGAAAATAGCCATATGATCAGAAAAATGTAAAGATCCCTTCCAAAATTCACGCATAACTAAAAATGTCTAGTTTAAGGTGAAAGCTAAGGAACGCTAACAAGCTGAACTCAATATTTTAAAGTATACGGCAACATAATTAGGCATGTCAAGAAAATGTTATTAGCTAAAATCGGACATTCCAATTTATTTAACCTAGTCAAATAATAGCTTCAACATCCACCCAATTCTGACTTCTAACTACATAGTGTTAATGGCGTTTCAGTTAGACATTAGTCCACAGATATGTCAAACAGACATATCTGTGCATTAGTCTTAAAGTGGACTGTTCGATTTTCGCAAAATACCATTCGCTTGACTGAATAATGCAAATATTGAATTCAGCGCCATCTAGTGAGAAAAACCTATGCCCGGGCTTTAGCTTTCATTTTAAGTTCTACAATCGATGTAGCATCACTAAAACATCTGCCATCTCTTTCCAGCCTTTCAGGTCTATCACCGTTCATGGGTGAGACAGACATAGAAACAATGGCCAACGTCACCGTCGCTAAATACGACTTCGACGATGAAGCCTTCAATGAGATCTCCGACGACGCTAAAGACTTTATTCAGAAACTCCTCGTCAAGGATAAAGAGTGAGTATCTTGCTTGATTGTTTGATATTATTTGTTGTGATACTGCTAGGGCATCAAGCCCTATAGATCCTGGACTTTTTGCAAAGGAATTAAATGTTGTAGAACAGCTTGGAACGTTTTCTTTTGATCCTTAAAGGCCGCCATTTTTGTACTGCACTTTCTTGGCTCAAGATTTTAGAAGTCAGAAACGTAGCATCAAATACCATTTGCAAAATGTTTGGGCCTTAGAATAAGTTTGTACAAATGACGAAGATTTTCCTTCTATAAGAACCTTAGTTCAAAATGCGTGTCAAAAATCTTGTATCTTAAAAAAAAAATGCCTTGTATCCTCGCAACCTTTCAATCCGGTATGATATCAAATAATCGCGGATTTACTAAAGCTGTGTATATACCAGCCTGACGATAAAGAACCCTTGTTACTCGTTTTATCCAACACTAGTAACTAACACTACATAAAACATTGCACGATGTAGAAATAATGTTCTAACTCTCACAATAATTCTCTAACCTTGTACATACTAGTTAGTAGATGTAGATTAGATTGTATGTGTAGATCACCAGTAGCTGTCCTTCAAAAATTTGGTCCGAACTCGAGCACAAACTGTTCAATCTGCAAGTTAACCCATTAATCCTTAAAAACACCTTCTTCTCTTTGCACGCATTTCTTCTTGCATCCCATACTGTCGTAGTCGGGCCCTACGAAGCACTCGTGTCCGTCCCGTAGAGCTGCCGCCCCTTAACAGTTGTGTCGGTGTTGGGCGCTAGTAACAAGGGTCTTTGTCGCAGGTCGCGGCCCGGCGCCACGCAGTGCCTGCGCCACGCCTGGCTGGCGCGCCGCGCCGCGCCCGCGCGCCCGCCGCCGCGCGCCCGCAGGAGCCCGCTCGACGTCGCCAAGGACAACCTGCGGCTCTTCGTCGAGCGCTGGAGCGAGCACCCCAACTCGCCTTACGTATTCGACAACCAAGCACACGAAATCACCAGCCTCGCCGACGGAAACTGTGAGCGATCCTCCATCGGAGGATGCTCTCCTTCTCCCAGAAGCTCTCTCAGCAGCTCTCCCGACGTAGTATTCGACGAAGACGACCTGGAACCTCCACCGCTAAGAGAGCACAACTTCCTATCCGCTCCCAAATATAACCCCGTCGAAAGGCGAGCCTCCGACAGCACCTGCTTCTTACACAAGAAACAAGACGTTCTCGTCAGGAAAAACTTAGCGGAAGAAATAAAGAAACTATCTGACCACTTGTACATGCTATCCACAATGAACACCGATCTCGCGAACAACAACAGCATGAAAGAACTAGATAAAAACGTTACGGAAACTAAATCGACCAAAGAAGAGAAATTATCGAATGGTTTCAAGAAGGAAACGAGGCACACGAAGATAATAACAAATGGCGACGCATCAGGCAATCAGAAGAGACTATTCACGTCGAAATCGACGACCAAAATATCTTCATCATTCTTAACAGAGAGAGAACCAGAAAAACCAATGACAAGTAAAATGCCGTGGGCGAAATCAAACAGATCGAAACGAGTGACAAATATGAGCCGAGATGTGCCCGACCAGCCTGTAGATGTTAGAAACAGTTTCTTCCAAGAATTCGACAGACGAAGGGAGAAGATAGACAAACTAGTGAATGGATCAGAGAATGGAAGGCAGATGCCTTACAGGAGAGGAGATGAGAACAACGCACATCGCACGAAAGACCTCCTTTTACATCTCTTAGAGAAATGGGGGGAGTCTGAGGGAGTAGAAGCAGAAAGAACGGCTGGAGGAACCTCAAATGGAGGAAGACACCAGTCGATATCCCTAGAATGGTCTCCCTCAAACCAGTTGGGGCAGAGCTCCATGTCAAGTCTACACGCATTCTTCCAAAGACAGACTTCGGATGAGAAGACGCAAAGGAAGAAAGTGTCGAATAATGTAGCAAAATGACTCCTGTTGTAAGAATAAGTGCCATGACACTATGTTACCAAAGTACGGTATGAGATTAGTTAATGTTCTTGTAGCCTAGCGCATATACACGAGTTTGACTCGGGGCATCACGGAATTTAAGTACAGGGTTATTTTACGTACATTTTTTGACCTAAGGTCCTATACATAAGAGGTCGTACGGTCGTACCCATGGGAAAAATTGGGACATAATTTTACGTCCCATAACTGTTAAAAAAAAAATTAAAAATAGGCTTTGTTAATGCAAGTTATGTCAATTACAAGTTTTTAAATTCCATTTTATATTTTACCATCTTTTAAATTAAGGTCTGCGCAAACGAGGAACAATCCCCGGCGGCATACATTTTTTCCTTCAAAATAGATCTCTTACAGCTATATTCAATAATGCGCACAATCGATTTAAAGTCCCTCGAACAACAAACCTGGTAAAACGTGGCCAGGTGCAGAAACGTACATAGCGAATGTTAGTCTGCTTCATGTTCGCACGCCGTGTGCGTTGAGTCCGTGGTAAATTCACGGCAGACATTTTATGTTCGATTCAGGATTTTTTGTCCTTTGCAGACAAAAGTCCTTCGTCTGAGCAGGCCTTTAGACATATATACACAAATGTGTCTCGTTTATTGCTGTTTCGATTTATGAAAACATGAACAAAAAATCCGTTGCGCGGCTTTGAGAAGAATTAAGCGGAGAAACAGACAAGCAGGCAGCGACTATGTCTTTTACTATTTAAAGATTTGTTTAGAATCGACATAAGTACGTAATTAATTAGTTTCTAGGGCTTTTAAATTAGAACTGTCGTTTATATGCGCTAAGTCTTAAAAAGGCAGTTAAAATGACAATAATAAAAATCTAGTCTTCAAAATTTTACAAGCAGATTTAGATTCAAGACTGAGAACGAATTATATCAACATATTGAACACATTTTGGTATTATTTAAAACATTTTTTTTATAATAATAATAATAAGACATGTTTTGAAACGTAGGAGTATATAAACTTAAATTATGATTGTTCCTTATCTGTACTTATGTATAACTTAAATGTAATTTATTGTTATTGCGATACGTACGTTGTTAAAATATAAGGCTTTATTAAAATATGGTGTTTTATTACTATAATTCAACGGCTGGCTGAGCGGTTTCGTCCCACTATAGATTCTCACAGGAATCTTGCATTTTCTGGCATGTAAAAAATAGTTCTTCTCTTTAAAAAAAATCTTGCACGATTCCTTTGATAATCATCTCCATGTCAACGTCAAACTCAATTTCAGATGATTTAAATGTATTCTCCAACAATAAATTCAACATCAAATCATAATAATTAACCTTCCACAGCGATCGTCTATCAGCGTCATCAACACTGACCCATCCCTGGCTGATCCAATCAGCCCTTTGCACAGAGCTACACGTTACCAAGTCCAAACTGAAGAGATACGTCATCAAAAAGCGCTGGGCCAAGGCAGTATCAGCTGTCATCGCCCTCAAGAGAATGGGAGCCAAGTTTGAAGATCATCATGACGAAAAAGAAGAGAAGAAGAATGGAGAAAATTGATTGGGGATATCTTCTTTAGTTGGAGGTTCATTGGGCAGTGATGTGGAAGGGCTAAGATTATTTCTCGTTTGTACCAGTTATCATTGCATTGGCATTGATCGAAATTATTTGCTTATAGTGAAAGGTTGTAGCTATTCTCTCGCTACGTCTAGCGAGAGAATAGCTACAACCTTTCACTATGCACATGTCTCAAAATTAGTTTATTTATTTTTTTAGTCTATGGGAGCAATCTAAAATCGGTATACAGTCCACTTTATTGAACTTTGTCAAATTATTGAATAGGAATTTTTGATTTTAGCATATTATACTATTCATAAATAACAAAATTATTTATTCATATAATATAAATTAATAAAAATCGTCATCAACGCCATCTAGTGAGAGTAAGAACACTCAATAGCCTGTAGCATTAAAGTACAATTTCAAGAAGTTTTTAACTGAAATCCTGACTTCCAAGTGTTATTTAATTTTGCAGAAATGTCCCGGAGTGCCACTTTTAGTTCTCTTTGTGGCGTATTCTTAGAATTTTCTTACGTTTTACCAAGCGTTATTGCTTCTTTTTTCCTATTTCAACCCTTAAGTCCTTTATTGGTCAGGGTACAGATAGCTAAGTATGAAAAAAAATCATCAATGATTTACAAATGTAGAAATATAACTGCATAATTACAAATATGCGTATCGTATTTTAAATATGCGTCTGAGGCTGATTTAAATAATATTTAATGAAACACAAACTTAGATTTGACTCAAAAATTATCATGACTGGATTAAATTTTATAATTTGCATAACACTGCCCAATCTTTGACTAAATAAAGATTAATTATATTTTAGAGTAAGAAAGTTGATTAAACGCACATAATTCGCAAAAAACGCACACATGCATATCTAACATAACTAGTTATAATTGATTGTAATAACAATATTGATTAATTTATTTATCGACAGTGCAATCAAAAACTTATAGCTCGTTAATCTTGCCTATATTCCGTTAAATATATCTGTTGATTTTTTGTTTTTCTTCAATAACCACTTTTTAAGTCGCTAGAGGTCAATGTTGTTTTAGTGATAAAGATGATATAAATAATAATATGAAATAGGTAGCCTATAAAATGGTACCATCGTAAAGCTAAGTATTTCAAGATAGCCATAATAATTAAGCATAATGCACTTTTGGCATAAAAGTATTATTTTAGGACATGTGGCAATTACATATAAATTAACATTACTATTTAAACGAAATTCAGTATTAAGTCATGATTTTTAAACGCCTGTACTTAATAATCATTTTATTTGCCAATAATAAAAATTGGGGTAAATAGGATCGCATGGGGCGAAACGGTATAAAAAGTTTTGTTGCATTTTGCCCCTGAATCGCCATTTTACCAAAATAATTGAGTTTTGCCCCTACGGTAAAATGTAGAAAAATAAAATACATGTGTACCTATTTAAAGGCAGGGCCTTAAATTTTTGAAGCTATCAGAGGCAAAAAACCGTTGGTTTTACATGACTAAAATGGTGCCAAAACATTTACTAACTAATAACACTAGGTGTAATGCAGTGCCTATAATAAATAATATACTTAATTAATGTAATCAAATAATCTCATTAAGATCTGTATATCAGGAGTATTCTATACACATTATATTTTGTGAAATAATTATAAGTAAAATTGGGGAATTCTGGCAAACGTTTCTGGCAACGATGAATGCACTATGACCCATTTATTTTCGTCCGTGAACAAAAATTAGAAGGGGTATAGATATCGGCACGAAAGTGCGGGGATTGCTTTGCGCAACGTACACATTGGTGAGCCAATCACTGCCAAGGATTGCACTCCCCACCCCCGAGTCTCACGTCATACCACTTAAAGAGACCTAATATTTCACTTCTGCGCAAGTGAAAGCCACCGCTCAAGATCAGTGCTGGTATCTGTTCTGTACCCAGTATAAGACCCAAAAATATCAATCTAATGAGACTTACTACTCAGTAGAATATCACGGGCTGAAAATATAATAATATTATACATTTAGATAAATAATGAAAGACATTAACTTCTAACATTAGTTTGTAAGTTTTGTGCTAATTTAAATTAAATATTAATTTGTAATCTCACCCTTTGGTTGTTATCGCCATATTTTTTCTTTATCATATTTATTTCTGTAGATGTTTGGTTAAAAATTATTGTGAAAACTAAATTGCGTGGAATTGTTTAGTGTATTACATTGCATTTAATTTTCCAAGTAAATGACTACTATTAAAGACATTGATTTGTGAACGAAATTTTCATAGTATTATAATAAATCTTGTTGCATCAGAGGCGTCTTCTTGGTTCTACCTTTTTTCTTACCAAAGTCAAAAACGCACTTCCATGAGACGACCAGCCAGGTATGTATAAACTCCTAACTACTTTGTCGCTGGACGAGTAACGACAAGTGCGGATCCACCGTTGTGGCAAGATGGGCATGCCCACAAGGTTATACTCCGACTCGCACTTGGCCAATTTTCAAGTGGCTGACAGCTGTGGCAGTGACAACCTTTTTTATGAGATCTGGATCCACGCTTGAGTAACAACTATATCCAACACGGACTTAGGTGATCTACTAAAATGGTTCAAAATCATCACGTCATCGGACCGCCTTATGGGAGGCCTTCCAATGCTAACTCCCAAGTAACAAAAGCTTCTATAACCAAGGCTTTTTATCACCAAACAGTGATATAGTGGGCCTATAATGGTAACCATTTTGACTACATGTACTATAAAGGTTATCAAGAGAGCGTTTTGGTTCTTTAAGATTAAAGAGCATTTAAGTTCTATAGTTTAGCTCCTAAAATGCTTATAGGATCATACAAAAGAATGTTTAAAGTGTTGCACTGTAAAAAATATGAAAAAAGCTATTTTGGTACTATTTAGTACTATAGACCACCCTACTGACACTTTTATGTACCTATTTTGCACTAATAATGTGTCAAAATAACGGTTACAGTACTAGTATGGTAGGAGTATTGTAAACACTATTACAGCATCAATCTGTGCTCTAAAAGTACCTTGCACAACCATTACGTAACCTTTTAGCTCCTTAAAAGCTCCCTCAACATCGCTATGGGGCTAGTTCTGTAAAAGTCATGAAAACTCTTCTATAATACTAAATAGTACCATAGCGACTCCTGGCGCAGTTGTTAAATAACTTAAATTCTAAATAGCTCTATAAATGAGTTTGTGCTTCTGCTACGACACCTAAAGTTTGCCATATTCGTTTTCGATGCAAATATGGCTGCTGTTGTCTACCATGATAGCACATTAGCAGCACAGCTAGAATCAATATGTACTATAGCAGCCATAGTCGGTACAAGTCCATAATTTATTAATTAATGTTTTTATTAAAACACGAAAATTATGAAGGCGCATTGTCAAATTTGAAATCAGCGTATTGATTTTACTGATAAAATTATTTTCGCAAGTGCAAGCTATGGTATAGTTATGGTTCATGAATGTTTTATAGTATGTCCTTTAGCAACAGTGGCAAATGACATAAAGCATAACTTAAATCAATATATTTTGTGTCCTTTAAGAAAAGGACACTCAAGATGATACGATAACAACACGGACAAGCGTAATATAAAAGATCACTGGAATCGTATATGGTGCAAAATAACACTATAAACATGTTTTGGTTAATTTATAGTGAAAATTTGTGACATAAATGTTACAGACAGCACTAGAGCTATTTTAGTACTAAAAAGCGTTTCTCGACACTTTTAATTTTCAATTGTGGAGCTGATGCCTTTAAGTAATGTTTATAGAATAAATCAGTGATAAAACTAGGGCCTTTTTGGGGTTTTGTAAAAGTTAACAACACTTTTACAGTACTAATCATGAATACTAATTAGCACGTCCTAAATCGTTCTTAGCGTTTTTATAGTACCAAATTTTGTTACTTGGGCTCTTATAGGCCGTGGTCACGAAGTCAGCGAGCAACGGCGGAGGCGGCACGGCAGCGCTGACCCGGTCACAAAGCCAGCGGGTAGTTCGCTCGGGGCTAGAGCGGCGTAGTGTTGTGTTATGAGAGATTTGGGTCCTTGTTTGTATGTAAACAGCGGAGACATCTTTGTGATACGAATTTCTTCATAATGTTAGATTTATTGTGGGGAAAGCATGTAATCCCTACGAGTACCGGGCAAGGAAACAAAAAGGCGATTTTCATCGGAATTATAAAGAACACAGACATTATAATGCTCCGATCATTTCTCTGCATTTAGCAGAATGAGTATAGATGTATCTTTGCTATTCCAAATTGATGTCCTATCAAAAATCGGCAAAATAATTTACGCGTCATCAAAACATGGTTAAAAGTAAAAAATAAAATGCCTAGCACAATACTACGCCAATACAGACGCGCGGGCTTGATGGCCTTTGCGTTCGTGGCCAGTTCCATATAAATCTATGCATTTGAACGATCCGCACCCGCTTCGCCGGCGCAACCGCCGCCGCTCCGCTACCCGCTAACTTTGTGTCCGTAGCCATGGTACGCGGTTGACACGAGCAATGTGGCATTGTGGCTTACCCACTGCCGCATAATAATTCTTAGGGTTATGTCGGTAACCTACGTCATTTCTACAATTTGAACCCCAATACTTATCTGTCTACGTGTGCGGAAATCGACATGCAGCCAGCACTGTACCACAATCACTCAACGCACTCAACAACGACTAAGCTGTGGACTACGCCAACAGTACCTTCATCTTATTTGGTATTAATTCTTGTAGTGCCAATATAATATTTTTAAGGATGAAAAGTGATCAAAAACTCTTGCGCATTAAATGACATTGATAATAGCTTAATTGTCGTACTGAAAACGCTTAATTACACACGGGTGTACGAAATTCATTCGGCCGAGAATTTTGGTTTCTATATCTTAGTTTTTCCTGGGAAAAAAAAACAAAATGTTTTTTTTATTATTTACTAGCTTTTGCCGGACTTCGCTCCCGCTCTACCCTACTTCACCCTACTCTATCCTGCTCAATAAATGAGTAGGTTTTCGATTATTATATTTTTTTATTTAACGGGATGAATGTTATGTCCGTCTCCTGGTTCTAATCTACCTTCCCACCAATTTTGAGCAAAGTCGGTTCAGCCGTTCTTTAGTTATAAATAACGTAACTAACACGATTTTCTCTTATATATATTATATGGATTATTTGATTTTTAAAAAGCGCGGAATTACGTAATAATAATACCCCCGGCGGCAGAGGGGTTAAGTTATTGTTACTAAAAGGCATTTTGCCCATTTTAAAAAAACAAAGGCGATATGCTGGAGTCATTGATCTGGAGTGCAACAATTATTGAGGAATAAAGCTAATTTGAGAGCAGTGGTGGCCAAGTGGTAACGGCTCTGACTTACGAATTGTAGGTTGCGGGTTCAAACCAGTGAGGCGCATTACTTTATCTAATTTATTTCATCACCTCTGCTCTCAAAACGGTGAAGCAAAACATCGTGAGGGGAAAACCGGCATGTCCTAGAAACAAAAATTCGAAAGACATATTATTGTGACATCAATCCGCACTTGGCCTGCGTGGTGGATTACGGCCCATTCCCTCTCCTAGAGAGCAGGCCTGAGTCCCAGCAGTGGGAACATTATAAGGCTGACGCTAAGCAAATTTGCCCAGGAGTGGGACAGAATCCACATACACTCCGTGTCACATATCTATGGAAGTCTGGGAGAAAGTTATTGAAAGGCGACTGCGAGAAGACAGTGAAAATTCACAGAACCAATTCGATTTTATTCCGAGTCTGGGTACAACGGATGCCATTTTTGCTATACCTACGCCAGCTATGCAAGAAATACATGAGGTGCGCACATGCGCATAAAAACTTGCACATGAAATTCGTTGACCTCGAAAAAGCATACGTTACAACCTGGTACCTCGTGAGGTTCTGTGGCTCACCCCTATGGAGAAAGGTGTGCCTGGAAAGTAGGTGCAGTTGATCCGAGCGATGTACAGTCGGTGCAGCGTACCCAAATCCGGTCTACGGGTGGGCACCACTAGCAGCTTCAATGCGGCTGTCGGCTTACATCAAGGGTCGGCTCTCAGCTAATTACCTATTCTTGATGATATGGACGCTCTGACGTCGGACATTCAGGAAGAGGCTTCCTGGTGTATGGTGTTTGAAGGCGACATTGTGCTGGTTGCCGAGAGTGGCCTAGAGGTCTAGAACAGTGTGGAGGTATGGTGGCACAGACGGGAGTGTTGGCCTGAAATTGAGTAGAACCAAAACGGAATAATTGACCCTCAAGTTGAAGGGATAATTCTATTGATAGAAAAAGACGGATGAAAAAAGATTGCACAAAGCGGAAATAAGAATGTTAAGATGGATGGGTGGTGTGACGAGAATGGATAGTGAGAAATGTTTATATTAGGGGAAGTTTGAAAATTAGCGCCAGTGATTGAAAAGTTGAAAGTGAATAGAGAAGGGATGAAACGCATATGTTACTAAAAGGGTTATTGAGTTTACAGGTGGATGGATGAAGACGGAGGCCAAAGAAAAGATGGATGAATTGTGTGAGAAGTGATATGAAAGAAAAGGGAGTTAGCATATAGCGTGACGAGTGACAGGACAGAATTGAATAGAAGAAAAAAACGTGTTGCGCCGACCCCAAATAAAACGGGCCAAGGACAGGAAGATGATGGTTTATTCCTAGAAGCACTACTTTATTTATTACGCACCTGGTCACGGCTAAAAATATAAGTTGGGGAGGTTAGATTCAGTAAAACTAGCTAACTGCAAGTCTACGCCCAGTGCGTATGACAGACGATAACACTAAAATATGGTCGCTCTCAACACCCATAATCAAAGATGTGTAGAAACCATGGATACCATCAGTACCTATATAAAATGTACTCTGTGATAGATACCGCAATGGCCATTAGACATAGTTCGAAGAATCGACGTCACTAGTTCGCACGACAAAGATAGTCCACGGGGCCGAGAGTGCATCCTACGAGATGGACCAGTAACTTGAGGGCCGAGTCACACCGGAATGGCAGCACCTAGTGGCGACGCCAGTCGCACCCCGCCTAGCTAAGCTAGCGGTCTCGCTCGACCTTCAGACTCCATGGGCCTTCTTCTCTCGATTAGTTTTATTACTACATCCGGCAAGGAAACTCGTGTTTGGAAAGAACATGATGGAATTGGAAATGATTATTACAGCAACTAGCTGTGCCCGCGACTTCGTTCGCGTGGACGACGAAACTTATCAATGAGTTTTAAAGTGCTATTTGTGTAGAACGTTATCTATCGAACATACCTGTATTAATTTTACTTCTGTCCCGGTGCGGGCCCTAATATCGCTCGCCATATAAATTCATCTTAAGATACGAAAATATGAAATATTATTTATTATCTTCGTAGTGTGCTATTGAATTCTATGGCGAGCGATATTATATCTTAAGATGAAATATTATAGTATCTTAGCAGTGTGTAGCGCCCCTTAGTGAACTCCACTGCGGGTGACGTAACCTACGACAAACTTATTATTTGCAGTTGGTACAGTAATCGGGTCTTGAGATTGAACCGCAAAATTAAGTTTGTTTTTTATTGTAAATACTTTTCCGGGATAAAAAGTACCCAGTGTGGTGCCCAGGATATTAAAGAATAATTATACCAAGTTTCATCGTAATCGAACCGGTAGTTTTTGTGTGATGCCTGAACCAACAGACAGACAGACAGACAAAAATTTTTTTAATCACCTTTTTGGGTTCGGTGTCGGTGTAGTAACACCATTAATATTTTTGATATTTTCAATGTACAGAATTTTTACTTCTACAGATTTATTATAAGTATAGATTATTGCAGAAGAAACAGGAAAAAATGAAAAAGGGTTATATGAGAGTCCGCGGTGTCGCGTTGCCGTGGCCAGAACCGTCGGCAAGAAGCGCGGACGCTCGCGTGATACTGGTCTTTATATACATTTAAATTATAGTCGTTTTAATCCCGCGGAGGGTCGATCGGTACATGAAACATTATCGATTGTAAAGAGAAAATTAAAAAATACTTTTTTTTTAACTTGAATTAATTTACGCATGTACGAAATTATTTTTTTCAAATAAACGTCAGCTGAGCGAGGTCAACGAACTGTAGGTAGTTAGTACGCAACGACCGACAACTACCTACAAGGCTACAAGGTCATTGACACGTTTACGGTTATTGAATTGATCCTCCACGGGATTAAAACGACAAAAAAAATTTAACGATGAATAATTTAAAATTACTTGACACAAAGTGCTCGCCGCGTCGCTGACATTCCGGCGTGACTCGGCCCTAAGAGGGTCGCGTGATAGAAATGGTTGAGAAAGGCAAAGAATCGGTCGATGTGGCATCACTTGCTGTGGAGGGGGGGCTATGTCCAGCAGTGGACACCTTTCATAACATAAAATGAAACAACCCGAAAACTTTTTATACTTTTTTTTATTTTTATAAACACGCAATGATATTGCATTCCTGGATCCACAGCAATGCAACACCATACCGTGGTACCAAAGATGGTATTAACGGTAAGATTTCTGGTAGCGAGCGCGCGCACCTGGACCACCGAACTTCTTGGGCTCGCAACGACGCGGATCAGCGACCAGCAAACTCCTGTCGTATTGGACGAGGATGTCTTTGATTTCCTTCTTGGATGCCTCGTCTACATCTGTAATGAAGTATTATTGTTCAAAACACTGCTCTGAAAGTTAAATTCTAAAATGGTCACTGAAGAGATTTATCAAATTAAAATGAAGTACAATACGTGGTGTAATTAGTTGAACCAAAATGACGATCGACCTTCAATGTGCCAGTAAGATTTTCGGGTCTCAATCGAAGTGCGGCACAGCAGGGGGCTGCGGAGCGTAACCGTAGCAACGACGGCCATTTTGGTTCAACTTATTTGCCGCGCAATATAAATGGTTTGAAATTAATGTAGTGTACATTTCAAACTAGCAAGATATTTAGATACATTGCTGCTTGGTAAATGTCACAATTGCTCTACCCTCCCTGAAATGACTGAGTTACATTTTGGCAACACAGCTTTGGAAGAAGGGGTAAAATAATAATTTTATTTGTTTACTGGCAATATCTTTTGTCTTCTTCAACAAGCCTAACTAGAAAGACCACCTCCATATGTTACGGATGTCAATCTATTTTGTCTTTTTCATAATCATAAAGCAAATGACAAATTAATAATACATACTAATTATGGTGATATGTACTTACATTTCTGGTAGAAAGCAATAAGTGCCTTAGAGATAGCTTGTCTGATAGCGTACACCTGGGCGACGTGACCACCACCCTTAACGGAGACTCTGATGTCGACACCGGAGAACTTCTCCTGAAAAATTTAAGTATTTTGTTAGTATAATCTGGTATTGTGAAATGTATGAGGTTGATGTATGAAATGGTGATCAGTTTGGATCTTTACTTCACATCCAAAGATGCTCAGGTTCGGAATAAGTGTAATCATCATTAAAACCTTCTTTTTATTGAAAATGAGGAAAAAGGGGAAAGAAATTTTACCCATTGACATTAGAAGAAGAAAAAGCTTACTAATATTTGAAAAAGTGGAAACTATTTACTCATTGGCATATAAAAAAAGGGTGAAAAGATTTTTTATCACTTAGGAGAATTGTATTTTTTTTATAACCTCCATTGATAGGCAATGTGTTAGTAAACCGATTTACATAGTTGTAATGTTAGAAAAATGAAAATTTGTTGGAAAGTAATACCAATGCAAAACAACTACTAACTACAAACATGAGCAAACTCAAGAATATGAAATAAACATGCAAATAATGAGAAATGAGTAAGTTAGCCATACTCAAACTTCTAAGATGAATGAATACTATAAATCTAAACATAAATGTGCCATATATGCTATATACACATTTTTTAATTTTTAGGCAATGTTCTATAAAAGAAATTAAAACATAAATTATTAATAAGCAATATAACCAATATATTGTGAGAAGCGCTATTTTCACATTAGCTGATATTTAGATGTATATGCAATACAATGAATTAATGCATGCTAAACATTCATATTACAACTGTATAGAAAAAATTGTTAGTGATTCACAACAACCTACATGACAACTTCTAATGAAGTTGTTCTTAGGTAGACCTGAATATTTTATGATCACTATATGGTAGTGAGAAAATTAAGTACTGTGCTTACCTTGCCGAGCAGTAGGATGGGCTCCTGCAATTTGTATTGCAGCAGGCGGGGCTCCACCAGGTCGAGTGGACGACCATTTACACGTAAAACGCCATGTCCGCGTTTACAGTAAGCCACGGCCGTGGCTGTTTTCTAAAAACATACAAAATGTATTACAATTTTGAAGGAAGAAATCTTGAAAAAGTTATCACATGTTAGTATACAAAATATTGCATGAAGTTGATCCTTCTGACCACATATTTGGGTGAAGATACAGATTAATAAAATATAAATAAAATAAAAAAAACACTTTTAGAGGTTATGTTGGACACATAATAACAGTTTATAGTTGCAATAATGCGATTTGTGACCAAATGTAATTAAAAATCATAGTCAATGCTATAGTTTTAAATCCAGTCATAGATTGGATGCCATGAAACCGTCACGCCAACAGAAACTGGGGAGCGTCCAGTAATAAGTTGATGACCCCCACAGTATTTTCTGATGATCCCCTATGATAGCTTGATGGAAATCTTTGTAGGTACGGACTATTTTACCAGAAATCTCGTGCTGCACACTGATAACGGGATAAAAACATGGGACTTGTTAACTGAAATATTCACTAAGAAATTCGGCACAAACACGTGGAACGAACAAACACTAACCTTGCGGCCGAATACTTGGACGGCCTGGATAGGTTCACGTCGCGCCTGAAACACAGGTAAGCAGAAATCGAATGAGAATCAAATCAATTTGTAAGGTTTGGTAAAGAAAATACTAGTAAAATAAAATAATTACAGAGCGCAAATCGTCACGCACCTCTTGCGGGGCAGCCATTTTGACAGAGAAAGACTGAATGAATGAGACGAGCGATAAACGGAATAATAGAGAATTAAGTCTATGGATGAACGAATGACTACAAAAAACCGGAACTTATCAAACCATATGTCAAACAAAAAAGATGGATATTCTCGCCGGTTTCACTGAATTCTACTAGCTTGACATCTGTTGATGAATAGCGAAAAAAATAGTTTAAGACCCTATTGACTTAGTGCACATTATTGTGGATAGATGGCGTTACTCAGTATTTCTTAGTACACATATTTACCACTAGGTGGTACCATAACGTAAACATTTTCACACTACACGTTCACGGTGGGTGAGTCAACTAGGCAATCCATCACGCAAAGCGGCGCGCCAAGCTTGTTTTGTATTCGTCGAACGTAATTGCTGAGGTGGAGTCGTGCGGAATGCGCGACAGTAGTGCACGATCACGACAATGCGCTGCGAAAAACGCTAAGTTGCGAACATTCCCGCGCCAGTGCATTAAAACTTGAAACAAAACAGTGTGAAATTGTTATTGTACGAGAGAAATTTTGTGAATATTATTTTGTTTATGTAATGAACAGTGTGTAATATTTGAACTGGATTTATTGTGATTTACCTGGACGAGTGATTATTGAAAATTTGGAGGTAAGTTCGTAAATATTTAAGGAATATTAGTTTGTTTTACCATGAATCATTTAATACTATTGGCTCGCATTAATCCTAACCAAACGCAATTTTATTCTAATCACAGACGAAAGTTTATTCAACTTTATAATAAACAAGAAACGTCCCTGTAGGCATTAGGAACAGTTTCAGCCTGAAAGTTAGTTGATAGGGCAGTATTTTTACGAGTTAACTAAATTCCTCTAAGAATCAAGTCTGTTTAACTTGAAATATTTTTATCATGTTTGTATCCAATTAAAATTACTAAACTTATGCTCAAAAATTCTTATGGAAACAACTCAAGTGCTTACACGGACTTTTTATCAACAACTTTTTGTTGAATTTGTGCGTCATAAAAAAAACAAATGAATCATTCAAGATTGTAAGCCAAAGCTTACGTAGTGTAGGCATGCAACTGAGTCCAATATCCAGGAAAAATTGGAAAAATGGGAATTTATGTCAAAGCGATTCATTGAATCGGTGAGTGGTAAAACCAGTGTGTACCTACCTGGATATTGTGAGGATGTTTTGCAAATAAAAATAATGCGACATCAATATCTGCCTTTAAAATCATAATAGCATAATTATTGCCTGAGGAGTGGCCAAAATCGAGATATTAGGAACCCAAATTCCTGGAAGAGAAACGTTCATCAGTACTGGTCAATTTATTTTGACGAAAAAATTTACAAGTTTAGGTGACATTACTAAAACCTATTTGCAGAATAAATATCATTTACCGACTTGTTTTCCTATTAAATTCAATCAGTTTGCAATAATTGCATCCAGAAACCCGCGCGTAACTGCGTGCCTATCTTTTAACCACTGAACCTAAATAACATTTAGTTATGTGATTTCCACATAGAATTGGTATTGCGATTTTAGGGTTTGGTGCTTTGGTGACAGGGTAAAAACGGGACGATATTACTATCACTCCACTATCTGTCTGTCTTTCTGTCACCAGACTATTTCATAAACCGTGACAGCTAGTCAGTTGAAATTTTCACAGATGATGTAGATGTAGGTGCCTATTTCTGTAAAACAAAAATATTTAAGTGGGACTTCTATACAACAAACTTGTTTTTTTTTTTAATGTTTTGTGCTACGGACGGTACAGAACCGACCGAAATTGGCAATATTTTTAGTATTCATATTATGTGAATATTGTATCTTGCTCATAATTTCCAGTGACATTATAGTCGAGATGTCTATCTATTAGTTTATAAGACACACAACAAGGTTCCTCATAAGAAATAAAAGATAACACGTAACTCATATCGGTTTCAATAAATCTAATCATAAAAAGTGGCCCTACACAGAATTACTCCTGTACTGTGGATGCGTTCACAAACATGTAAAATTGTAAACTATAAATAAACAAGACACCCAGAACCCGTAACAACTATCAAAGCCATACAAATATTTGCTTCGTGCGGGAATCGAACCTGCGCCACGCAGTGCTACAGCCAATCTTTCAACCACTGCGCTAACTGTGCTGTCAAACCATAAATCCAGTGGCTACCACCAATTCAATTGAATTAGGTTTAATATGGATCAGTCGGTCTTTTCATAATTACTTTCTTTTGTACTGTAAAACTATCGGTTACCACAAAATTATTAGCTCAAAGTTTTTCTATCGTAATTCTTACCTAGGGCACAAAAAGTAATAGCCTAGGGTAGATATTAGATGAGCTTTATAAGGATTTGGATAAGTTTCAAACTCATAACTTGATAAAATCACAAACATGCATTATGAATGCATAAACTGTCTTCGTATGAATATTAGTCTAAATAAACTTCTAGGAATTTTATTCACACATAGGGTTACCATATCTCAGGATTTGTTCTGAGATCTCAGGATTTTTGAACTCTTAGGATTGCGGCTGCATTTTGCAAATCTCATGAAATCTCGGGATTTTTAGAATTTTGAATAAAATACAGCTTGCAGTTAAAACTTAAACCAATTAATAATAAAAAGTTACACAAACTAAAATAAATAAATTATTTTTATTTTTAAAATTCATCTTAGTTTGGATTTGGGTGACGCTGCCACCTTCCTACCCCTTTTGATTGTGATGTGTGCAACGCATGAGCGAGATCTGCAGTTTATGAAAACGTTAATTATTACAGTACGTGCCAAATAAATTCAGGCCTTTTTTCCGAACTTTTCATTTTTTCATCTGGTAACTCTATTCCCACAGAACCTTTTTCCCGGAGTTTTTGGCGGGATTTCTTTGAGTGAAGTTCAGTGGCTGTTTTAATTATTCGCGAATTGATTCTTAATGGATATTGTGATGTAAAATTGGTGTAGTTTTGTATCTCAAGTGTCTGCGCAACTGCACAATAAGTGGAATCATTGAAACAGGCGCAATCTCGGTAAAATGGAGCTGAGAATTTTATTGTAGTGTTGATTACCTCAGCGAAGTTTGCCGAGAAGGTTGACTTGATAAATTTTCTGCCAAACGCTACAAAAAAAAAAAACATTAGTATGTGTACATCCATATCCATAGTATTAGCAAAAAAAAAAAAACCTTTTTCCTGAAAATTACATCCCTTTTTCATTCGCAAGAATTTTCATCCACACGGACGGAGTTCGAACAAATACTAGATCATCGAAAGTGTTCCGATTAACCAGCATTAGCATATCATTTACATGCATTATGTGCTGTTAACATATTCACGTCTCAATTAGTGCCCGCATCCAGTTATGTAAAAAACTAGTTCAATAGGTATCTAACAAAAACAGTGATATCCATAGTTTCATAATAACTTGTCGAAATAAATTAAAATAACAAGCTGTGATTCCAAGTCTTGACAAATATCGTCGGACATCGGGTTTTTTGAAAGTGCTAGCAATAAATAAGAAGATTCATTGACTTCCGTATGTCAAATGTAAAGATTTATTGAAGATTATCTAAGCACAATAAAACAAATGTCTCGATCATTATGTACCTACTTCTAAGTTACGTTCACTGACAAGAGACGGAAAACTTCTATCATCAGCCTCCCTAGCCAAGTTACTACCGTTTCGTTTCGATTCTCTTGCGTCGACCGCCTCGAATCGGCCACCCCTCCGATTCCTTTGTTCTGGCCACGTGAGTGAGCGTTGAGATGACGTCAGCACAAAAGAATTGGAGGCGTGGTCAACTTGGGCTCGGCCCGGACGGTCGCCGTCCGCAAGCCCGCGCCTACGGTGGCCAAAAATCGGGATCGGAATCCTGACGGCAGCTGGGGCGGGAGGGCCGTTGCCTCATGGCCTTCTCCTTTGCTAGCATTACTGCTTCGCAGAAGGAGGCGACTGCCTGCCACTCCTGCAACCTTATTACTAAGTCTCCATTATCATTTTGTCTGTCACCAGACTGAATCTCATGTACCGTGATAGCTAGACAGTTATTTTTTTTCAGATGATGCATTTCTGTTGCCGGCAACAACAACAAAAATTAAAAAAAAATATATATAATATAGTGACCGTCTTTGTGTACTTGTATGGAAGATTGGATGAAATATAAACTGTCTCTTAATTATATAAAGAATTTTTATTTTTCATTAAAAACTTAAAATAATTTAAAAAGACGAGATTTTTTTTTATTTTTATTATTTTATTAAGATTAGATATTTAAATATATAAAAAAAAAATGGTTGGGGTGACAGGGCTGCAGTAATTTGACTGTACAAAGGTAGCATAATCATTAGTCATTTAATGCGTGTAAGTTGTATAGATAACGGTACGGAATCCTTCGTGTGCAAGTCCAACTCGCACATGGCTGGTTTTTATGTACCTAACTGAGAACCTAATTTAATTTCGCTACATTTAAAAGACCTTAAGGTCAAGAACATTAAGATTGTCAAAAGAATTTTACTCAGCTTAACTTTCGTTCCCGAAAACTATGAAATCAAGTCCCCGAAAGATAAGGATAAAGATTAGGCACTTAAGTTGAACACTCAAAATTCATTCACTGGCATTTCAATTAAAAAGTGAGGTGGAGAAATTGAGATTTCGGTATCGAGGTTTACTACCTGTTTCAGCCTTTACTACTACTAATAAACTGATAATACTTAATAAAAACTAGATTCATTTCTTGGTTGTAAGGGGCTGTTTAAGTATTACGTAAGCAGATTTTTCTCAAATATTAACTCCCCCTCTCCAGCAAAAGTAAGCAAAGATCTAACCCTCCCCCACATGCTTACATACACATTGCTCAGTGATATGTGTCTGTCTGCTCATTTTCATGTGATTTTGGAACATCAAGATTGTTCTTGAAGCTGACCCCAAGCTATAGGACAAAGAATAAGCATGGGAAAAGGGAGATGAACAAAAATAGATTTATCTTTGCTTATAAACGCACGCCACTTTCCCGCCAATTAGATAAGGATAACCAATATCATAAGGGCCGTTCAAGTATTACATACGCAGATTGTTGCAAATATTATAACCCCCCCCCCCTCGTGTGCAAAAGTAAGCAAAGATCTCCCCCCTCCCCCGTGCTTACGAAAACATTGCTCAGTGATGTGTGTCTTGTCTACTCACTTTCATGTGATTTTGGAATATCGAGATTGTTCTCTTACAAAAAAACTAATGACATAATCACCATCCAGACCCCCTCTTTCCCCATTTCATCAAAAATAAGCAAAGCAGACACCTCCCTGTAGTGCTTACGTAATACTTGAATGGCCCCTTAGACATTGTCTATGATAAGCTAACTTTTTAATGTCTAATGTTGGGATGTAAGCCGTGTCGTTTATCGGCCGACCGTTGTGTGACCGAGAATATGTCGATAGCGCAACACGGCTTCCTGCCGCACACTTCACGTAATACGGTCACGGATAATCCATTTTAGGCGTAAATGGGCTGGAGAAATTTATGTATAAGCTACAGAAAATGGTTTTGTTAAAATAGTCGCGTACTTTGTACCCATTCTTCTTCTTCTTAGCGTGTCCATGGCAAAATTAATTAAACTCCTTGCCTGGCCCAGTATTCGGCCACGGCATTGCCGTCCACTGATGCTGTCATTAAGTCCCGTGAACAGGTAATAGGGCACGTGGTGCAGGGTAGAAGGTGAGACATGGTTTGCGGAGATACGCCGCACAAACACCCATTGATCCTGTCCAAACATAATAGTACCACAGACATAACTGTTAAAGTAATTATTGCCTCGACAGTCTCGTAGTCGCAAGCGCGGCTGTTGAGTGTGGGGCCTGGGTAAAATTCCCGGGTCGGGTCAAAAGTTCTGATGGGGTTTTCTGATAAGAATTACTCTGTAGCAGCCCGGAGTTTGGGAATTGGTGGTGTGACACCCCGTGCCTCGGAGAGCACGTTAAGCCGTTGGGATCTCTCTGCGGTCGTGTCGGATTGCCGTCCCATCAGACTATGAGAGTAAAGGAACAGAGAGTGCAGTGCAGCTGTGTGTGCACTATATATCTCCTGCGAACTTGGTTTGTCTCCGTTGAGATAGGCCACCGTGATCGGAATTCGTTTGGACGATTTGTTGTTGTTGTGTGTTTCTACGATTATGATGTACTCAAGCTGATAAACCCAATATTATAACTCGGCAGGTGCCAGCTAGCGAACATGCGCGTCCCACAGTCGCGAGTTGACGAACAAGCCTTGATTTCTACTCCGCTCCTATTAGACGTAGAGTGATGTTATAGCCTTATAGCCTTCTTCGATATTTAGGCAAAGTAACCCTAAAAAAACCATTTTCAATTCGAACCACTAAATCGTCAAGCGTTCAACCAAGCTTATATAAAAGATTTACATTATAGTTGGGTTCAAAATTAAATTATCATGTGAACTTTGTCACTTATTAATATGCCTCTACAATTTAACGCACAGAAAGAGGAACTACCTAGTTAATATATTACTACAAAAACGTAGGCAGTAATTAAATGTATTAAAAATATACGAGTACCTAAACAATGAACCAAAATGATGTGTGGTTCTCAGAAGACAATGCTGAGCTAATAATAGCTAAAATAGAAGGAAAATTAATAAATAATTACATGTTATTGTCCGTTAACTTTGTTCCACACATTGCTACCTCTGGCTTTTTTTTCATAATGCCTTATAATGTAGTAAACTATGCGCATACTCGAAAAAATATACTTCGAAAAAATAAGCAATACGCTTTAAGATTCTTAAAAAGTTTAGACTCATTCAAGATTTTCGTCGTCGGGATGTGAATGATGATGATGATCGCGACTCGCGGTCTAAATCCTAATAAGTACATATTCACAGTTTTCCCTAAATGAAAATTTTATAACCATGGTAAAATAGCCTTATATAACAAGGAAAGTAGCCAGTTAAATCGTCATTAAACTACTATCAAACCACCAAAGAAATAAAACTCATTTGCCGTGTTTATTTGTTCTAACTAGCTAGAGGAAGAAATATGTAGACTCGTCATGACTGCTGCAAATTAGATTTTCCCCGTTACTAATAAACAAAAACAGTCGTCATCAATGTCCCAAGAGACCGTACTCCGGGATGAAAAGTATCCCAGGAGCTATTCCAGAACCTGGGCTACTCGTGTACCAAATCTCGTCAAAATCGGTTCAGCCGTTTGAGCATGTAAGAGTAACAAACGTACGCAGGTGAAGCCAGAGGGTGAATCTCATCATCATCATTATTTCAGCTGAATAACGTTCACTGTATATAGGCCTACCCCAAGTGTCGCCACAATGCAGGTCTTTTGCATCTCGCATCCATCGAATTCCCACGATGGCCTTCGTCCCAGGGTCCCTTGGTCATCGGTCCACCTCACAGAAATCTTAATTAAGATGTCTGTGGTCCACCTTGTGGGGACCTTCAAACGCTGCGTCTTTAGATACGTGGTCGCCACTCCAGAACCTTTCGGCCCCATCGACCATCTATTCTGGCAGCTGGTTGCCAGAAAGAGATCGCGGAACGCGATAAGGCCGCCCATTGTATGTGTTTTATTTTTAGTTTCCTTTTTTGATATAAATAAATAATATACCCTATCTAGTTCTTCATAATTATCTTCGGACCTCCAACAGTGGTCATAAAATAAACCAAGTACTTATTTATGTGTAAACGATATAATGTAGATACATGAAGAGAAGAAACACCCACACGTGGTACAGTTCCTAGCGCGGGGAGAGTCGTACCGGACGGCGGTCGAACTAGCGACACGCGGGGTTGCGATGGTCGTTGATAGGATCCAGCAGTTGGGACTCGAGGTGGCATTGCACAAATCTGAGGCCATGTGCTTTCACGGCCCTCGGGGTGCGCCACCACCGGGTTCCCAGCTAACGGTAGGAGGAGTTCACATCAGCGTTGGGTCGACGATGAAGTACCTGGGACTCGTCCTCGACAGCTGGTGGAACTTCAAGGAGCACTTCCGACGTCTGGCTCCAAAACTGAACCGGACTGGAGCTGCTCTCGGGCGGCTCCTGCCCAACCTCAGGGGACCAGACGCCTCCTGCCGGAAGCTCTACGCGGGAATCGTTCGGTCCATGGCCCTCTACGGGGCTCCAGTATGGGCACCGTCGCTGCAACAGCAGCCGAGGGCCCAGCTGAATGCGTGCCAGAGAGTCATGGCAATACGCATGGTGCGAGGGTACCGAACGATTTCCCGCGAGGCGGCGACCCTCCTTGCTGGCCAACCGCCATGGGATCTGGAGGCAACAGTCCTTGCACACATGCACGACAAGCGCATGGAGATGCAACGACGGGGCGAAATTCCGCTGCCACGACAAGTCGAGGCATGGCGGACAGAGCTCCGGCGGGATCTCATGGCGAAATGGCGTCAGCGACTATCGCAACCTCGTTCGGGGCGCGCCACAATCGAGGCGATAAGGCCCATCTTTGAGGCGTGGCTGGAAAGACCTCACGGCACTCTTAACTTCCGCACGACGCAGGTCCTAACGGAACACGGAAAGTTTGCCAAGTTCCTGTTCCGGATTCGTGCGGAGGATTCGCCTGGGTGTCGCCACTGTGCGGAACACCCGGAGGACACGGTGGAGCATACTGTAGAGGTGTGCCCCGCCTGGGCGGAGCATCGTCGTGTCCTCGTGGGGGCAATCGGCGGCAGCGATCTCTCTCGCCGGGCCTTGGTTCAGGCCATGGTCCGGAGTGAGGAGGGATGGCAGGCGGTCGCCTCCTTCTGCGAAGCAGTAATGCTAGCAAAGGAGGAGGCCGACCGCATCAGGCAGAGGCAACGGGGCGCTCGCCCCAGCCGCCGCCGGGATTCCGATCCCGATTTCCGGCCACCGTAGGCGCGGGCTTGCGGACGGCGTGCAGTGGGTAGCACGCTGTCCGATCGTCCGGTAACATACCGGACCGAGCCCAAGTCGTCGACGGCGCGTTCTGTTCCCGCGCGCCTCAAGGAGCTGTCAGCAAACCGTAGAGGCCCAGCCTGCTAGCTGCAGGCAGGCAGGGTCGAAGCCTGCTGGGGTTAAGGGCCGTTTTCTGAGAGGAAGGCTCAGCCCCGGCATGATAGGCAACGATGGAACGGGGTAGGTTTTTAGTCAGTAAGAGTCTGACACTACTTCCCGCTCCACCCAAGGGCGGGACTTGTCATTGGATGATTTTACCTACCATAAAAAAAAAAAAAAAAAAAAACACGTGGTACAGTTTTCAATCCTATTTTGCTAATGGATAGGGTATAAAATTAAATAAACCGTTGTGCAATATACTGCATGGTAGTTGGAAGTCCTAGGGCTTCGTATAATATAGTTAGCAGATTAAGATTACGTATGCACTGCGCACGCCGCACGCAACCGGAGTCGAGAAGCCATACTAACTTGCTGCAGATTTTTCGCAGAATACGCGTAACAATGGGTATTGGATAGAAACTTATTGCGGCTTAATTCAAATCAAATTAAAAGCCTGTTGGTTATCTTTCCACCACCACCTTTGCTCACATTACTGCGTCATCATTAATCAACTATTATTAGCAACAATACTAAGACTTACTTACGCGATTTTTGGTAGTCATTAAAGGTCTAGGTCTGGACAGCAAGTGAGTCTTTTATAGATCAGAAATTATTTGTATAGTAAACTGTCGACCGGTGGGTTGATCCACTGACACATCCATATTTACTGTCAAAACTTTAGGTACAAATTTATTACTTATTAAGAACAATATCTACATAGTTCACTTAATAATGAACTTAACTAAAACTAATAATAAATATCGATCGAAGAATTTTTAGTAAATAAAACTTTCATTTTGACAATTTCCTCATCCCTCCTCACCACGAGCCCGTCTTCAGTACAGTCCATAGAAGTATAAAAAACTAGTTTGTGGCCTAATTTTTGTTCCTCGTTCCCTTTTAAAAACACATCCATATATTCCAGATTCAGGTCATCACCAAGTAGTTCTAGTTCATATCAGATAAGATATTTATTTTGGGGTAAAAAGCGAAAGTATTTTAGGCCATGTTTGTTATTGATGTTTACTCACGATAGGTTTATCAAAAGAAATAATTCTGTTACTGACAGTATTTAAAAAAAATATGTTGGTAGACTGAGCTTGACACGGTCGGCAGGATACTTTTCATGTGGGTATCATGTCACCTGATGGTAAGCGATGATGTGGTAGACTTTCGAACACGCTTGCTTAGAAGTAACTTATTCATCGTTTTGTTCTCTTGCAAATTCCTGAGATGCTGTTTGCTGAGATACATGTTTTTTTTTTTTATGGTAGGTAAAATCATCCAATGACAAATCCCGCCCTTGGGTGGAGCGGGAAGTAGTGTCAGACTCTTACTGACTAAAAACCTACCCCGTTCCTTCGTTGCCTATAGTGCCGGGGCTGAGCCTTCCTCTCAGAAAACGGCCCTTGACCCCAGCAGGCTTCGACCCTGCCTGCCTGCAGTTAGCAGGCTGGGTCTCTTCGGTGTGCTGACAGCTCCTTGAGGCGCGCGGGAACAGAACGCGCCGTCGACGACTTGGGCTCGGTCCGGTCGCTTACCGGACGATCGGACAGCGTGCTACCCATTGCACGCCGCCCGCAAGCGCCCGCGCCTACGATGGCCGGAAATCGGGATCGGAATCCCGGCGGCGGCTATCGGAATCCCTGCGGCGGCTTGCTGAGATACATGTAATTTTTTTTCTACAATTAAGCTTAGCACTCACTGCGATTAAACGCAAGCGGTTTAGGAATAGCTGAAAACGTAAAACCGCGTGTCAACACGCACTGCGGCTTAAAATCAGTTACAAAAAAAAGTCGCCAATGCGTGCGCTTGTATAGTAAGCAATGTTTTACATTTTTTTGCGGTTTCAGACCTGCGGTAAAACGCGGGCGTTTAATCGCAGTGCGTGCTAAGTTTTAAGGTTGAAGATTCTTTCACCTAAAAAAAAAAACCATTCCAGTGATAATAAAGTTCAATGACAGTGAGAGAAAACGTAAGTAACATAAGTGTCGAATTTTAAAGGAGAGTTTAAAATGCCGCTAAGAAATGTCAAAATAATCGGATTTTTGGAGTCCCTACTCCACTTTTTATGGTATAAGGTTGATGGTTTCTCTATGGTGTAAAGGAATAGATAAGGCAAAGTGAAGGAGGGTCTTAAAGTTGGTAAAAGCTTTAGCGGTTAAAGTTAAATAACTTTGTTACTCATTTAGAAGTTCGTTTTTTGAATTGAATTTGAGATGTTTAATCATTTGTTGTCTTCTGACATTTGTTTTGGGAGTTCGGAAATCATCAAATAACCGCTCCGCGCTCTGGGTGGACCGAGGACTTTTATTGACAAAAACCCACTGGTATTCCTTCAGTTACCTTTTGCGTTCTAGGACCACGGTTTCCCTTTCAGAAATTACCTGTGGTCTTAGCATCCATCGGCTCTGCTGACTCCCTGCGGTTTCCTGACATCTGTTTGCCGTCGAAGACTCGGTGTTACCGGATGGTCGGACGACGCGCTACCAGTCGTCGTCGTGCATTCCGGGGCTGCGGTGACTCTTTCGAACATTCCCTAGCTCAATTTGTGGTACCATTAAGAAGTTTTTTATTATTAAGAAATTCCTCTAATGTAAAAGATTATTATAGAATACAAGACGGCAACATTTTAGTCGACATGACGATGGAGGCATCTTACAACAGGTTCTTCTAATCATAAAAGAGATATGTTACGTAACGCGTTTAACATAAAAAAGTTTGTTTTCGTTGTAGGTTGGTTGTGGCTTTCAAAATAAGACTTTTAAGACATAAAAAAAGGAAATTTAAACGATTTTTTATATACTTATTATTTTTTTGTTACGCCTCTTGGTCTTAATTATGATTAAATAACAATGTCAATATTTTTATCCAATTTCTAAGCTATTAATAAGAGCTTAGTTGTAGCTAGCATGAAATGTGAATCATGTTTACCAAACAGGACAGGAAAAAAATTTATTTCACTTTGTAAATTATATATTTGCTGGTTTTTTTTTTAACACATAATTTAAAAGAACGTAAGACACTTTTCATGTGGGTAATGTATAGATTTTTTCAAACATTGTTGTCACTCTTTTTTAATTTTTTGAAGAAATTTGTTTAGAAATTAACAGTCCGTTTACTCACATTTAAGTATTTTTATCATTTACTTTTTTCCCGTGTGTACAAAAATAAATAAACAAGCAAGGAGATCCGGGGCATTCCGCTAGTATATTACAATTTGTTTATGAGATGAAATCAAGGGTGTGTCCGGAAGTTAAAAATTAATATTTTAATATCTTGATCATAACGAACGACCACTCGATATAAGTTTACTAGTTTCTGCCACGCGGCTTTGCCTGCCCGAATAAAAATTTCTCTATATACAAACTTATTACTTACTTCTATCGAAGGACTGCAACAATATGACTGCTGCGTTCTTCCCATCCGATTATAATTTGGGTTGTCTTCAAGGCTAGAGTGCTTCATAGGCTCTTAATAAATTAGTGCGCTTCACCATGAACGATTGCATCACTGCTTACCATCAGGTGGGATCGCAGTCAAGCACTTTGTTTATATTAAAAAAAAACTTTGGATTACCCTTAGAAGGTAAGGTTACCATAAAAATAATCTTCCTTTGTTGCTAATAATTGTACAATCAAAAATTGTGCAATTATATTGCATCACTGCTTAACATCAGGTGGGATTGCAGTCAAGCACTAGTTTATGCCAATTAAAAAATAAATATTATCGGGGGTGTCGCTGCCACTTCTTCCCTGCTCTCGTCTTTTACACACATTACCGGCTGCGCATTCGGTATTGTATAGAATACCTGAATTATACAGATTGCCGGTAACATATTATACCTACTAATGGCCCAGAACATGGGACGTGTTTCTGATACATTTCATTAAATATTATTAACATAAATTTTATTTAACCAGTCTCTATAGATTAAGATATTTTACGTAAGTTTGTATTTTGTTATAACTTTTATCGGGTCTTAATCTTATATTTTTAATGAAGCCGTTACCTATAGTTCTATCAATCGGTAAATCTATTGTGATTAATTTCCAATATGTATATTCGGATACAGTGTCCTAATCGACACATTTTATTTTCAATATTTTTTCACTGACGATTAGGACACCACCTTTATTGAAGCTGTTTAATACAGTCAGATAAAACAAAAAGTTTTCTAAAATTCCTTAAAATCCAGCCTAAAATCGTTTTGACAATGCTTTTTTGCCCAGATATTATTATTTTTTTTTCATCTGGCTGTACTTAAACAGTAATATGTGTCTAGTTCTTCAGTGAAAAAAAATATTGAAATAAAAATGTGTCAATTAGGACACTGTGTCCGAATATAAATTGTGTCCGAATCGTCAGCAACTCGTAAAAAACTGCTCTAGAGGCTATTACTAAATTTAGATTTTTCCTGAAGGTTTGTTGTAAGAAAACCCTAAGTTTGCCTAAGCTCGCCTTCCTTCGCGCGTATCTATTTTCTTCTTTTTTTCAACCGACTTCAAAAAGAAGTATTTTATTTATATTTTTTGTTTGCAATGAAGAATAAGAAAAAGATTAATGATTCTCTTTCAACTTGATGGGGACTTAAACATCTATTTCCATCGAAGTATCCTTAACAAAAACCAATTCATCAAGATAAATCTATTTCATCACTACCATCTAACGTCGCAAAAAGTCCTCCTCCTCACAATGCAACCTAATAATATTTTATCACTTTATTCTCACCATATAAGTCCTCAGCCGGTGTCGAACCGGCGATCTCCTGTACAGATACATAAACAATTGCGAACAGTCCCCAGTTCGAGCCATATTCGTGGTCATGACTTATTAAACGAGGTGTTGGCCGTCTGTACACTATAAATTAAATCTGATAAGTAAGCGAAGGAGCAATGTATGAAGAATTGTGATATTCAATCGCTGAGTCGTGCAGGAAGAAAGTTACAAAAGTACAGTTTCACATCACTGACTTTTGACTAAGGCATAAATTAATTTTCCCACTCTATGAGTTTTTTTAGATGGAAAAATCATCCAAAGACATCCCCCGCTCTTGGGCGGAGTCAGACTTTTACTGACTAAAAATCCACTCCTCTTCCTTCGTTGCCTTTCATATCAGGACCGAGTTTTCCTTACAGCCCCAGTAGGCTTCGACCCTGCTGGCCCCCTACGGTTTGCTGACATCTTGAGGCGTGCGTGGAACAATACGCGCCGTCGACGACTTGAGCTTGGTCCAGATCGTTACTGGACGATCGGATGGCTAGCTACCCATTGGTGGAGCGAGACGAAGTGTCAGACTACTGATTCACTCAGTGTTCTATCAGTTGCTCTGTTGCGAGAGTCACGATAACTTTGTACAATTCGCTTTGAACACAACGCGTCGTCAGCCTAAGCTCGATCTTTACCGTACAGCTGGACGGCAAGCTACCTGCTGCTCGCCGTCCGTAAGCCCGCGCTTACAGTGGCCGGAAGCCGGAAATTTCCGACGCCCAGGCCATATCCGGTGATGCTTATCTTCACCTTTCTCGGATTAATACGCTTCGCAGGAATCGAGATTCCATCCATCAAGACCCCCCTCAATCCATGACCTGAGTCAGAGCCCAAACATGGACTAGGTTTGAAATCATCATCGCGCTTAACCATCTGCTGGACAACCCGAGGTCCTGGAACGCAAGGCAATGAAATGTTCTTCTAGGAGTATGTTTTTAATTTCCCACCTAAAAAACAACCTAACCATTTGCAAATTAACTCAAAAAGTTGATCTTCTGATAATATAACTTGGTATGACAAGAGCTTTGACTTTCATTTGTAATCCGAGCACTATTATATTTCGCAGTAGCAAAGTTTAAGTAACGTAAGCAGATGTGTGTGGCCGTCGTCTACTTACACGCTACTGTTATCGATGCTGTCCATCCGGCCGAGATAGTCGCTCATAAACAACACTAATGACATAGGAACTTGGCACTAATGACCAGTAACTGGACCACTCTTAGTATTTGTAGATTATAATAACAACTTTTAATATTTGTTATTTATGATTATTGCGAATGCCTTGTTGCGAATGCAATAACTTCTCCTATAATAATAATATTCCACAACGTCGTCTAGTCCCAAGCTAAGCAGAGCTTGCGTTATGGGTACTAGACTACTGATAAATATCCTTATATATTTATAAATTACATCCAGACACAGAACAAATGATCGTGCTCATCACATAAACATTTGTCCTGGGTGGGAATCGAACCCAAGACCTCCATCATAGCAGTCAGGGCCACTCGACCAATAGGCTAGTCAACAGTCAGTCCTATGTACCACTACTGTACATGAAGTTTAAATAAATACATAACTCGTGTCTCAAAAATATCTCATGTGATGTATGCAGGTGCATTGAATAAAATGGCTGAAAAAAAAATTTGCAACAAAAATAGATCGACACAGCTCACAGATACAGCTGCCTGCGTGTCATGCAACAGCTTCGTTTTTATCAAGAAGTTGGCATTTGAATTAACTAGTTGACGATGCCATAAAGTAGACACACGGTGTCTACTTCTCTATTTTTCTAACTCTCCTTTCGTAAGTGTGCTGGAAGAGATTTCTTTAGAAATAAGCATCACCTCTGTACCTATTTATCTGTTTCCTTCTTTTTATTTATTCTTTTTTTATGTGTGTACATAAATTGTTAAATAAAAAAAAAATCTACCTAATCCTAAGCTGCGTGTTCAGAAACGCAACCAATTTCAAAACGGTGAACATCGCATGTCCTGGAACAAAAAATCGAAGACATGTGACATCCACCAACTCGAACTAGGCTCCGTGGTTGATTACGGTCCATTCCCTCTCCTAGAGAGACAGCCTAAGTCCCAGCAGTGGGAAATCAAAAAGCTATTATGCTATACTATGACAACTATCTGGATCTTATCAACATAATTTAAACTAGCTTTTAAAATTCCAGTTCTCCTCACAATGGAGCCAATCCGCTGCGTAACAAGTTAACAAGTAAAGCGAAGTCAAATATGAATATATAATGCGTCTGGTATTGTCACCAGGCTGTCAGTGAGTCAGTCAGGTAACGAAATAACTGGACACGCCCATTCCAACTTAACATACAATCACTGCATTAAGTGTAGGCTGCACTGAGAACGAAACGAAACGAACTCAGCTTCGCTCATCTAGCTTCCCCGTCTTTTTTATATGTGAGAACTTCGGTTCGCACCTAAACTACAGAGCTAAACTACGCAGCGATTGTGAACTTTCAAGCTGGCGAATCCGACGATTCCAGCGAAGCGACGATTCGCTCTTCGCCAAGCAGCGCCAGAGTTGTAGAGCTTATAGCTTTCGTAGGTAGACTGCTCAAAGCTAAGCTAACTTAGCTTCGCTTTGCTTACTATTGTGTCCTGTGCTTTAAAATAATAATCTTAACGATACATTGTATGAGGAAAATATAAAGGTTTTGTTAGATTATAATAGAGCTTACAATAGTAATTAATTGGTCGTCTAAGACTTACTAGTAAAGCATGGCTTACCATACATATTTTACTTTCACTTATGTCGAACTCAATAACACTTTTCCTTATATTGTCGCGGTGTGTACCACTCTAATTCCTTAAGCACCTTAGTATAGCCAAAGTGTCTAAGGAGCTAAAAATCAGCCAGGTTCAGTACATTTTGACCAGTTAGGCGAACACAAATGTACTGACTAGCATTTTTTTTCGCGATTTCAGTTATGGTCCCATAGTAAAAGTTATTTGTTATCATGACTACAATCACGTGTTTAAGTATCGTTCACTAATTACCAGTCAGCCTATTATGTATAGATAACGACCAGACTGGGAATTCTGAAAAGGAAACCCGTGGTTCTAGAACGCAAAGGGCAACTGAAGAACACAAGTGTGGTTTTAGGCAATAAGGGGATGTCACGTCGTATCTTCAAAAGTCGTGGGATGATTACCCATCGCAAAAAAAGAAGCTCTAACGACCGGAAGTACAGTGTCAGAATTTACTTTACCATTAGATAATCTAAATAAATATTTACCAGTATGTAGAAAGCTCAAGGAAGAAAAAAAAACTTGTTTCTACGATACGAACATTAAGTATTACACAACGCTTTGTATTTGCAAATTTATTACATAAGCGTAAACATTTGCCGATAATTGAATCAATTATCTATTTTTACGCTTGTCGCCTTTCGTATGTTTTCCTAGTTACATATCTTTTGTACTTTTCTTTTATTTCTATACTAAAGCGGGACCTACATTAGAGCGACGCACACGTTGGCCACGCCTGATTTGTTTGTAGAGTTGCGAGGCGTGGCGTGGCGTGGCGTGGATCTAATGTAGCTCTACAAGTCTAGTTGCCACACAAATGTATGGAGACCGACGCGCCTAGATCAGCGTACGTGGTCCACGTGTGCCCAATGTAGTTCTATCTTAAGCGCATCACCTCAGCTTCGCACAGATGTTAGAAATCTTTGAAAATGTCGATTTTTCTCCACTATGATATACATGTATCATACACTTAAACCTGCCTAATATAACACTCTATTTGTAAAAACAGCATGAAAATCCGGTCAGTAGTTTTTGAGTTAATCACGGAATACAGACAGACAGAAAGACGCGGTTGAGGACTTTGTTTTATAATATGTTAGGAAAAGAATTATTCGGTTATTGATTATTCATAATTACTATAAATTATGTCTCTTTACTAATCATATTTAAATTCAGTCTCTCGTAGACTCGACTAACCTACGAGAGGCCTACATAGGACACATGACAGTGGTCCATTCTGCAATCACGATGGCAACCAATAAAGACGATTATCTACGTAATATGTTACCAAGAACAATTAGTTCAGCTGCAGTAATTACAAATATTACACGAATCAGGTCAATATTCTGTGCAAATAACTAAACGCAGTCCTCTCCACATTTCTGTGCTAAATCATCGTGAAATATGCTGAACATTCGCGCACCGGCCGAGCCGCCACGCCATTATAAGCGAGCTAATGACGGTAATAGCACACAAAACGGTACACTGCACACTTGATCATCTAAATCGATGTATTAGCGGTGAACATCGGTATTACTGAAGTTTATTGATATTATCGCCATTTATCTTTACACCACTTTCCTTCAAATTGCCGTGAAAATGGTAAATACAGATTTCTCATACAGAATTGGGAACAGTTACTGTAAATTCCTGATTAACCTATATCTAGGTTTACAAATCAATCTAATTAGCAGTTAAAACTTGTCTGAAGATACGGTATACCTGCTTCTCACCATTTTACAGACACGTAGATAATAATTGTGAGTAAGAAAAATAAGTTCTCATAGCACAAATCATGGAGAGCGTTCTTATTTCTTGCTGATGCTGTCTCTGATACAAATATGAAGCCCATCAGTCAGATGTCAGACTCCAACTGATAAAGACGTCCCGATAAATCATGACATATTTGTCCCGATCCATAATCAAAGTCTGTTAATTTCACGGCAAGATTTTTTGCAAAAACGAAGAATGTTCGAACTCTCTACAGGGAACATAATGCATTTCATTTATACATTATCAAGTTGACAGTTGTTGTTATCATGTAACGTTGTATGCTTTTAAATTATCATATAATTGGAATGAATTGATTGTTTTGGCTGTAGCCTCTATAAAAGGTATTATATTTGTAGTTAATCGGATTGTTTTACAAACATCAATGTTACAATATCTCAAAGTATATTCACCCCTTTTGGGGTTTCAATAAGTTTGTAAGCACCCATTTTTTAATTTTCAATATATTTCCTACTTTTCTTCAACTTTATATTAATTATTTAGTTACCTCAGACTCGAGAAACTGTGGTGAGGTGAGATCACTCCGGAATGAAACCTAACACTATGAATTCTTGATGATTCAACCGTTAATCCCTGTCATTTCCTTTACAGATCCAAAGACAACGTGATATCTTCTTTCACAAAAGTGCGTCTGCAGAAGGTAAGAATTAAGATTCATTATCGTTTGTTAAGTAATAATAATCTAAGAATTTTGCTCATAACATTAATTCTACGTCAAATGAGCAAAACTAATTCTAAAAATCGGATATATCTACGCTTAGGTAACCGGAAAGATATATCAATCAACATTTAGAGTTTAGAATAGAAAATGATTCGCCAAATTATGTATACAGGTTATGCTAAGTTGCCATCATTTAAAAAACATGAACGCATTACATAATTTTGTTAACTTATAATGAGGTTTAATAAATTGAAGCCGCGAATAGCACGATCGGTAACACGAAAAAAAAATATTGCTCGTCGTTATTCACGCCTGGAGAATTACTCAATAAAATAAGATACGTATATTATCCGATTTCTACGCTTTCTTCAACATTTGTAATAAACTATACTCAACATTTATAACAAAAGTGGGTTATTAATGTTGCGATGAATTTTTAACTTGCTTGTTTAGTTATTTCGTGGTTCACGGGTTGTTTTACGGCATAATCTATTATAGTGGCACGGTATGGTCAGGTTAGTCTATTGTTTAATATGGGATAAATAAACGTGTACCAAAATCTAATGAATAATCGATTTAAACATGATCGCGATATCGACACCACTTAATTATTTTATAAAATAATGCGAATAAATTGATATTAAAAAAAAATGCAGAATTGCCCGATTTAGTCATTTGGCCCAGGAACACAGTTTTTTCGCGCCAGCAATTTTTTTTATAATTTGACACCAAGGCATTTAAGAGTATACCATAGAGTCTTGATGAAGTCATTACTTTTATTAAAACAGTAGTGACTTGTGAGCTTTTTCGTCTGGTGCTCGTGGGAATCTTTGTCCGGTGCGTCATTAGAAAGTGATAAAATATATCTCAAGTACCTGCAAGTGAAAAGTTATGTAATGCATTCGGTTATGAGATTTCTAATAAGGTGCTTTCTTCGCATTACTTGAGGGAAACGTCTCTGTTTTTCTTGGTTGATTAGCATAGGGCCTTAGTGGAAATGTAAGCAGGATTGGCAGCTTTCACGAGTACGCGTCTAGGTCTAGCGCATAAATCATTTACTCTATTCTATATTTTTTAAATACTACTTTATTATGTAAGTAGTAGGTTCGTGATCGGTTACTTAATGAAGCATCTCAAATTGGAATTTGCAACAAAACAAGTTAGCTCTAATATAACTAAGCATGATTCACATTTGAACGTTTCAATTATTACTTTAATGTAATGACGCAGCAATTACCTAGTCACTGGTTTTTCTGGGTTCTTTCCTTATTTGGAAAATTCCTTATTTATTCCTTTAATTTATTTCCTTATTTTATGTTCCTGGCGTAATAAGACTTTTCTGGGACAAATTCACAAAAACACTTACGTCTTAGGGAATCCTGGTGAATCAATTGATAGATTTGAGAACGGGAAATAGTGTCAGACTCTTACTGACTAAAAAGAACGCTTATTTTTTTGCCTTCTTTGGTATTTTTAGGGTTAATTAATAAATACTGTTTTCAATGTAATGTTTTTTTAATATGACATTTTTTAGGATTCACCTTTAAGTTCTATTTCCATATTAGGTGCAAGACTTTTATGAGAAAATGACCAAACAATACCTACAAATTAAAAAAAAAACTGGGCAATGACTATGGTTTTAATTTAAACTCGGTACCTTCACGTCACACGTGTTCCCTCAATAAAGGGCCCTGACCATAGAAATATAAAAAGTCTTGACAGACAGACAGACGGACAACAAAGTAACAGGTACATAACCCTAAAAAACAGAGACAACAAGTAAAATTATTCCTCTACACAAATCACAGAGTAAATAACGGCAGTAGCACAAGAGGCGAACGTCTGTAAATATAATATTTTGTACAGACCTACCTATGAATCTAAAAAAAATAAAAGGATAGCATGTTTTACGCCGTCGTTCCCATCATTTAGCTATATTTTTGTAAATATAGGTTATTAATGTAATTAATAAACAAAGCGATTTATTTTTAACGTCATCCGACTATAATCTTTTTTTAATCCGGACGTTGGAACGCGAAAATTCTTGATGCATGAAGGATTATCGGTCACTAGGGCTTATAGGAAGCCTATTAATTTAAATATTTATCTTTAAGTAGGTATATAACATACCGTAGACTATTTTTACATAGATAGGAAAATGTTCATAGATATTTTTAATCGCTTTACAAAATAAAATTTCATATGAAAGGAAATGTGGTATTACATGATATAGAAGCACTAATTGTTTAGAAACGCCTTTTATCATCTTCTCAAATTCTCTATGATCCTCTTTATAATGCTATACCTTATGATAAAAAATATTTATGTTTTTATCATAAGGTATAGCTAGGAATTCAAACTGGTTTTTGATTCGACATTGAACTGAGCACAAGGTTATGGAAGAAAAAATGCTGATAAAACATCGAATTACTGGTTTTGAAGAATATTTCAAGTCTATAACCAACAAACTGTAATTAAATGATATCTTTAAAATCACGACTCCGATTATCTCTTTTTATAAATACAATTATTAAAAATACCTATGAATAAAGAACAATTTGAAATTACTATTTTTTCCCCAAATATTCATTCAATCTCGCAAAAAGTTATCAAATACATTTCCATTCATAAAAACCAAAATGGCCACTATTGAATCTACAAATTAACACTACCTACTAGGTTATATTTACAATGCTATTAGGACAGTGTATCTTAAAAAAAATCCTACACATATTCATTCATAAATTCCAATATGGCCACTATTGAATATTGAAACTACAAATCAGCACTGATATGCGAACAATTCCATTTTCAAATTCACTGTCTCTGTATGCCAAATGAGTCAGGATGTACCTGGTGAACTCAAGTTCCGAGACAAGTCTGTTCTCGGAACAAATCTGACATTCTCGACCACCTTATGAATGGGCTGCGTCATTAATGACTCATGCTTACTACTTTTACGTTTACTGTTTTTTTGGAGCATATTTAAGTCTGAAACTTGTTCCTACCTTGATTCTCGAGAGATAGGTATAATTTGGTTCTAACTTCGGACTCGTTACTCAGAATTGTTCATCGTTAGGTTTTAACACTCTTGCAGGTCGTATCTTGTTGTTGATAGAGATTGAAAGAACGTAAGAATTTGGTATATTAAAGTTCCCTTTCAGTAATCATAATCACAGTTGCTTCAATTTTGTAACAATATTTTTTGTGCTTTAAAAAATGTAATACTCATCTACCTGCCAAAAAAAAAATGTACCCCGATAAAACATAATTGAAGACGCTGTCCATCAGCTTACGCTTCAGTGACATGGGCAAAGTGCCCTTAAATAGTGTCTTCATGGACAAGAAGCTCTTCCAGGCATTTTCTATTCGGCACGTTATTTCTTTGTCTTGCTTTGCCAGGAAAGAGACTACTTTCAGTATAGGCTCCTCTTCAATGGGCCGAAATATATATGGTCAAAATATCTTTCCTCTTCAGCCTTTTCTTGTAGCTTCGAGTTGTCAACCTTACAACTAATTCATTGAAATGGCTTTCCAGCCTGCCGAGATGTTTCTGCAGTTCTGTAAAGTTTTAATTAACAGTCCCTATTTAATTAACTCCATTATTAGGTCTCCGTTATACTCGAAATTGAATAAGTTCTCATTTAAATTAAACCGGATGAGATACAATCTGTCACAATAGCTCAGCCTCATTGAAATCGGTGCCATTGTGTGGCATACTGGCATAAAATTATTGTGTTGGTATGGCTCTGACTTTTATGACGTTAGTGGAGCAATAGGGATGGGTGGCAACGTCAGAGTCGCGTCACTGGGTTAGTCTTTATGATTTGCAATCTGCCTGCTAGCAAATATAGAGTCTCATTTAAATACCGTAATTAGAGACACAATAGAAAGACAATAGGTGTGCGGACACAGGTGTCCTCTTGGGGTCCTATGTCTAATATATTGCTATATACTACAATCTTGCCTGTGGAAGGTCGCTTATAATGATCTTAGGGCTTAGTTTACTTTATCCGTGGAACGCAAAGAGTAACAGAAAGAACACAGGGGTGATTCTTTGCAATCGAGAGAACGTCTCATTCATCTGGCCTAACTTTCGTACCTATCTATTTTGTGTCCTAAGCCACTGGGCGCAAACGAGTGCCTTAGATACATTTAGTGATTGGGGAAAACTAATGGGCAAATAATAATTTCAAATTGTAAAGAAAAAATTAGGCCAGACGAATAAGACATTCTCTCGGTTTCAAAGAAGGGTGATTCTTTGAAACCGAAAGAATGTCTCATTCGTCTGGCCTAATTTTGGCAAGTGGATCTAGTATTCATAACACAAGCTTTGCTTAGCTTGGGACTAGACGGCGATGTGTGATAGTAGTGGAATATATGTATCTCACGGACCACAGTAGCCGATGCGTAGTAAAAACATTATAATAGGTCTGCACAAAAAAAAAACAAAGCAATATCTAACGGAAGAAATACAAACAACAACTACTCGTACATTCTCTATAGTTTTTTTCTAATACGTAAATAATGACAGTTTGATCACCGGAGGCGTCAATGCGATGGACAGGAGGCGTTGCCAATTGCTTTTCAATTCGATTCATAAGAATGTGAAACTGAATACATTATAACATTAGCTGTACGGAATGTTCATTGCGTTTATTTTTATTTTATTTTTGTGAAGTAGGAAGTCATCAAGTAATTCATACCGCTCTGAGTGGGACGAGAAAGGGATGAATTATATTAGGCCATGCCGTGTCCGGGCCGGGCCGGAGCGGTGTCCGTCCGCGCTGCATGATTTTGATTATATATTACACCGAGTGTTGGGACCGTACAACAACCGTGGTATTGACGGGCGTCGTCCAGGGCCGGACAAGACACGGATCACACACTGTGTAATATAAACTGCTTCATACAAAATGTGTCCAAATAATTTAACGAGTTTACCATCGATTCGAAAAGAAGAAGATACAAAATGTGTGCAACATTTCAAATTCGTGCCCCGTCCGGGTCACTTACACCATACATGGCACGCCCTGGACACGGCCCGGTTTAATGTAGTTCCCTGGAATTTTTACTGACTAAACTGTTTTGAATTCACAAACGTAGTGCACGTGATGTTCTAAATTCAATTTACTTTATCCTATATCCGATAAAAACTGCTTTTGCACTCAGATATTGAAGAGCAAAAATACTCTTTCCGAGATGGGGTGATGAAAAAGTAATTTTCACGAAAAATGTTAGAAGGTATTGGCAGTTTACCATAAGGCAAACTCCATACTCTTTGCAACGCCACGGTAATTCTTTAGAACAGTCCCGTAAAACGTTTATTGCGTGAGGATTACATTTATTTATAACTGAATAGGCTCCTAAATCTGTGGTTTTTGTTTTGACTAAACGCACAGAGATAATGACTCCGTAGAATTAGTCTTAATGATGTTTTTTTTAACCGCTGTTCGGATTTTCTAATGGCCTTTTTTTTTTTTTTTTTTTTTTTTTTTTTTTTTTTTTTTTTTTTTGTTGTCGAGGGGAAACCTTCAAAAGGCGCCCGGACTTTGGGGATAAGTCCGGGGAGTGTGGGATTTTTACCTCACTAAAACCACCCCGGTGATCACCATCAGCACATAGAAGGGGCCCCGTTACCTCTCAACAGCGAAACGAGGTGAACGCACTTTGTAGCCGAACTTAAAACCTTGTTCTTGAAGTCGTAATTTCGTAAAGCGTCTTTGTTTTCGACTTGACCGATAAATGATCTAGTCATGGTACTGAAGGTTTAATATTAAGTTTTAATTTGATGCCTAACAAGACGAATTATGACAGATGCTCGTCCTACTTCAAACTCTGTTCTCTTCTCTTCCTTTTTCTTTCGCTATTTTTCTTACTCCTTTGTTTTAGAAGTAGTCAGATCCTTAACTTATCAAAAAGTCCTGTTACCTGACTCTTTCAAATTCTATTATCTTCTCTTATTTTTCCTTTTGCTACTTGCCCTACCTACTCTCCTCCTATGTGAATTAGATTATTCATGCTCCATTCATCCAGAAACTACACAATTTATAAGTACTGGCTCCATAATTTATCTACACAGAAAAGTCCTGAGACCGATCAACTCATCAAAAACCCAGTCTATTGGATCTAGAAAGCTAAAATTTTGCTCAGAGAATCGCTTTATGATTACAAATTACAATTATTATTATTTTTAATACCCTTGCTATTAAACACAGTGAATGAAACCTCTGAAGTGGCTTCATATCATTACATACTAAACCGCAATAACACAAAACATTACAGAAAAGCTAGCCAAGTGGTAAAAAAACCTAATTTACTTACAGCGGTCCAGACTACCGAAACAAAAGAAGTACACACAGACATAAAAAAAAAAATTTACACCTCACTTACGGCGTTAGATTTAGCATAAGTGGTCATGGGTGTTGTATAGTTGTCACTTTGTCACGTTGGCAACCTCAATATGTCATGACAATTTCATGCCACTGACTTGGGCTGTCACGACGTCGTGGCACGCGGTGCATAATTGAAGAAGTGGCTGCTAATGCTAAATATTATAAGGCAGCTGGTAGTTTCTTTACTTTCAAATGTCAATCTCCGGTTAGAGCCCTTAGGAATCGAAATAAAAGTTCTTTCTTGAAGATATGGACACTTATCATAAATATCCTCGTGTGTGTAGATTTCCTCATAATTGTTGATTCTTTGAGGTATCCGATAGGTCACCAGGCTATATCAGAATACCAGCAATGCGATATCTACTTATTTTTTAACATCGCAGCATAATTATGCTGAGATAGGAACCTTTTTGGCCGTGCACAGGTCTTTCTTTTTCTATCTTTTTAATGTTGTATTTTTATTTTATTTGCAAATTGGTTAACATTTTTATTACCTACTTTATTTTATTGTTGTTTGGAAAAAACACTGAAATAAATGTTTATCTTCTTGTCATGGTGATCAACAGCTCATGAAGGAGAAAGGTAATCAATTGTTCATACAGTTTTTTTACTTTTACAAGCTACTCCAATAGATGCACTATGGTGTCTTGTTTGTTCTTGGTTTCAAAATTTGCCGTTGCGTTGGCTTCATTACCTTTAACTACTATGTCCATCTCATTTCCATCCATTGCAAAATCAATCTCACCCGGCTATTTAAGTTTTACAAGCTACCGCGATATTGATACACTATAATCTCTTCTATTCTTGGTTTCAAAATTTGCCGTTGGGTTCATCGCTTTTAGCTAGTATATCCTACTCCTCTCCATCAGCTCATACTTCTCAATACGCAGATAACAGATCTTTATTAATTACTGGATTAACGTTCTCAGCTCACGCTCGATTCATAGTTCTTCGCAAAAACCATCCACACAAGCCTCCATGGATTTCTTACTTACATAAGTCACGAAATACTCACCCGTGGCACGGTATTGTTCAATTGTTTGTTGAGATTACATAATAGTACGGTTTACATCGATAATTGAACTAATAAAGCTATTCGCTAATCGACTAGGTAACTTCGGATCACGCAATGGACAGGTCTGAGAAATTAAATCACGATAAGGATAACGATCGTGTTTTGTTTCGATTTGCATATCGAAGCGTGATTGGATTACATTTGTTTTTGTCGTCTACTTGTTGTTAATTGGGGACGAAACTATTAGCTTTGTTAAGGTTCTGCACAACATGCCGACAAATGGATCGCTATTAATTAATTAGTGATTTGGTTTCAATATAATATTGAAACAGAATAATCTTCCTACCATGTTTATCCATGTCATGATTCTAAAGTCTTAACCAATATCTCAAGAAGGTTCTTTTTTGCGACCTTCAAGTCAAATTAACCCATAAATTAACACCACAACCGAACCCTTGAAATCAAACTAATAACTAGAGCCAAAGAGACTTAGTAAACAATATACGATAGGTATTAGCTCCTGCCTCGTATACTGCCGAAGTACTAGCAGAAACAATACAAGTTGTAACGTAACGCAGTGGCGACCATCTTCATACTAAGTACGTGATTTGACTCCACACTGACTCATTCTGGATTTTAAAATGGCCGACTGTCCTTTTCGATTGTATTTTGTTTTTAGAGAAGTACTGTTAGAAGCATGTTAGAAGGATAGTTTTGGATTGGCCCTATCTATATACCCTATCTACAAGATAGGGTTTTAAACTAGAAAGGAACAAATTGACAAGTTTTACTTGAAGTCCTAAGGTACATCATAAGGTTCAATAAGATACAAAATGGTTTTTACTTCATAATTCATGCTCTATTAGTGTTCGATTACGGAGACGCGGCGCGTCGGGCGGTCCGTCGTACATTGCCATATTTGTGTTTGCGCGAGCGATGACGCGGCCCGATGCTGCAATGTACGACGAAACGCCCAACGCGCCGCGTCTCCGTAAACACGACCTTACCTCATAGCAATGTCTCATGCAATTTGGTCTTTTATTGGTTTTCTCCTATTTTGGGAGAATCATGAAAACTCCTATGAGTATTCGCTAAGTTTCAGTTAATCCTTTGCTAACTCTCAAATAGTACCTTTTTCGATGGTTCGACTACGTTTGACCATAAAGCCAGTCATTCTGACCAATCAGCCAGGGGTCATTCCACGACTATTTTAAGAACTGACACTGAACTAATGACAGTTCCTTTGTCTTCTAACGAAATGGCGTCACAGATGGTCTGGTGTCACGGCTAGCTAGCTCTAACCAATCAGATGACTAATTGACTATAGTTCTGGGAGGAATTCAATTGTATTTTGTGTATTTGGACGATATACTTACTTTTGCACTTGAATAACCCTGGTGTAGAATATTTGTTTGACTTTGATTCCTTCTGGCTATATCTTTGTGCTGTGCCGTTTCATCTTCGTTTTTAGAGATTTCATTAATTACTTTATGCTTTTATTCATTTCTTGCGGCATGTTTTATTCTAGTTAAATTTTCCCTACTCACATTGGGTAACGCAATATTGAGTCGTCGTAAGTCACTTTATTATTTATTTATAGGGAAAATTCTTAGTTTATGTAATAATATTGTCATAACAGGCCCAACTTAAGTTGTTAATATGATTTACTCTAATAATAAACGACTGCTGCTGTGATATATTATGAAATGATTCATTCCTTTGTCACTTAGCGGTGAGTTGCTGTTAGAATACAAACTATTTACGATGATTATATAATTATTTATAGTACAACGAAACTTAGTAATCATTTAGATATGTTCTATGACCTTAACTTTGAACTTCTTCATGCATGTTTGATGATGCCTGCCAGGGCTAAGGGATTGCTTGAAAGAATCACAATGGGAGAACGCAAGAGGCAACTGAAGGATTAGAGATTGCAAACCGGACCCGGCCGGGCCCGGTGCCCTTTTTTCGACATCCACCGGGCCCGACCATTCATACCGGGCCTGGTGAACGGCCCAGCCATTCATACCCGGCCCGGTCACCAGCCCGGTATGAATGGCCAGGCCCAATGAATGTCTAAAAGGGCCCGGTTTGCAATCTCTATGAAGGATTACAGGTGTAGTTTAGTCAAGAAAATTGTTGCACACCCCCTCGCTCCAACCATAGTGAAAGAAGTTATATTTGATGATATCCCAGAAATAAAATTTGAAGATATTGGAAATAAAACATCAATGTTTGAGATGGAATAGGTTTCTCATGAGTCTCACTATAGAATTTACTGCATTGATATATAATATAACTCAATATAATCAATACCCATTTATGGTACTTAGATAAAGACATAAACAGGCTCGGCTCAGCATATCTTATAGACGTCAATGTCGTCAATGAGTCTAGCCTTTCAAATGCAGCTACATTATGATCAGTACATTAATTACTATAATAATGCAAAGACATTTAACAGGTCGTTAGAATTAGTTTAGAATCGCCACCAAATCATGTACGTGTAATCAGATAATTTGCTAGAATAATCAAGTAGATAAGTGACTAACCAAAAAAGACTAAGATTAAAAATTAGACATTCAAAACGCAGAACATAACAGGCTATTAATTTGAAACTATTGGTAATCACGATACAAAGGATAATAGAGTTTGAAGTTATGATTTGTATATCTTCAAATGAATCATACCATTCGGATGGATATACATAATATCCGTAATGCCTTCTCGACACGTCATTCTGTCCTTTGAAGCGAATGAAGGACCAAGAAAGACTCTTACATAAATCAGGTGTTCTTAGAACTTGAAGATTTCAACAATGTGAATGGAATTTATAAGGAGCGTTTAGAGGTTGAATAACATGGAAATGAGATAACAATGTGGTTCAAGATGCCTTTGGGTCTATCGCAAAATATTGAACATAAGACAACGTTCTTGAAAAAAAAAAATTGAATGTAACCATCCCTGAGGAGTCTTTTTTTTTTTAGAGCGTCCAACAAAACAAAGTGCAAAAAATTAAACAAAATATTCTACGTCTAATATATTCCGGAAAAATTGTTTCATCATTTAGAATCACGATGCAAAATTTCTATGAATACATTTTCTCTACTTTTTTTTTACTTTTTTAGTTTATTAGTTTATGATTAGGTACATTCAACATTGTGAAGGGCCAAATTTCATCCAATATAGTAGATTTTCAGAGGTCTTTACTGGATTAATTTTACAGAAGATATCTGTGTTTCCAAAATACCCAGAGCAAGATGTAATAACGTCATAATCAAGTAAGAGCGGTTGTATGGAAATGTATCTCGGGTTGGGCGCTCTTACTAGTAGTCCGACAACCAAGACACCTATCCTACCGTCTATCCCTGAGATAAATTACCTAGCTTAAAGCCTTAATACAATCCTATTAGTATTCATTCCACACAGCTACAGCTTGGCGAACATAGAGCAGGTGATCTTTACCACACTCCACTTGCCGCATTCCTCGCGATATGAATCGATTTAATTACTATTGTCTTACTTGCTCACTCGGTTTTGCTACTCGATTACTATTTATGTCATTAATCGATTCTTATAATCGTTATTTGTGCTAGTAAGACAGTTGAAAAAAATTATACGCTCTAAGAGATTGTGCGGATTTTTAAACCTACGTCTACTGTTAGTAATTGACATAGATTACGTTGTATACTTCATAAGACAACCTCAACCTGCAGAATTATTGTGTAAAACAATGATATTCAAAATTTGACACGAGTCAAATCGCTCAATGGTTACATTTTTTTGAATAAAAACTTATACAATGAAATATTTTTTGTAGAACCTTTGTCTGCAAACACTTCATTGACAAGCAGTTGGAGTAAATTGTGAAGATAAAAAAAACAACCATGTCTGTCTACTACACTACAATTGCTATAGGATGGTGCGGGTGACAGCTGTCATATTCATACAAAATAGCTACCTATCCTTTTCTCTCATCTGCAAAAATGCATATTTTCGTCCTGCTGTCCTCCTACTTATGCTATGTAAAAAAGACCGGTTTCAATAACAAGTGAGTTAAACATGCAATATGCGTTGTTGATTACAAAATGTCAATCGTCTTCAGATAGCTATATTGGTATCGCATCTCGGTACGCGTTGATACCAGTTTTAATGATTAGATAAAATGAGATGTTTGTTATCGATACGGCGAGAAACAATTTTGTAATGCTGCATTTCATTTTTTGTTTCGTGATTATATTTATTAATAATAAAAATAAATTATTTTAATTTATGTCACAAAACAATACCCTTATCACAAATACTTTATAGACTATCATACATTAATAAATTACACATTTTTTTGTATATTATTTTAATTATAGAGAAAGAAGAACTCGTGTATAGAAAAATGAGAAAACCTCTCAAAGTATATTTTGAGGAATGTCCTATAGTTTCCAATACTTTCCAACGTTAGAATAATGTCGAAATTTAAAAAAAAATCTCTTAGCTTCACACGGTTTATTCATATATAGCCAGTATCAAGTTAGAAAGTATTTAGTTTTTGAAACAGGTAACTTGCATGACTTACCGCAAAAATTTTAATGACGATCTATCTCGTTCTTGTTTTTGCAGAATTTGACAGCCAAAGTCGGCATTATCGGTAAGCTTCGCTAATGTAATGTAGTCGAACAAAAATAATAAATTTCTCAGCTCCATTTTATCGAGATCGTGTCTGTTTCAATCATATTAATGTCCCAGTTGTGTAGACACTTGGGGTTCAAAACTAATCCAATTTTACATCACAATATTCACTAAGAATCAAGTACTGCACTTCACTCGGAAAAAATCCCGCCTTCTTCTCTCTCCTACTCTTCCTTGAGATTTAGTGCCTTTTGTTTTTTTTTTTTTTTATATTCAGTCGGTATCACGACCATAGACTTACGTTCCAATAATATTTAAAGTTTAGTTCTTAGCAGTTGGCAACAAAGGTTTCTTGGGAGGCAAACACAGATGTTTCTGGCTGGAAACAAATTCTTGTACCATTGTCGAGTATCGAGAATTTCTTTAGAATTCACTTGCTTGTTAGGTGTGTTTCATTTGACGATATTTTCCACGAAATCTTTATTTTTGTCTCACACTAATGACTATTTTAAGTCTTTAACTTTTAAGTAGATATTGAACAGTTTTGACGATTGCACATTCTGAAAAATATATATATTTTTTGTATGTACTGAGGTCCAGCAAAATTATAGTTTAAAAGAAAGAAATATACTCGTAGATACTTCAACATCTTTGTTATTGGGATTGTTCGTTAGACTTTATGAAGATTGGAAATTCTGGGAATAAAACATTTTAGGCGTTAGAAATTTCGAGGATATTCTGGGAATTGAAGAATTTGTTACATATTTTAGATATAAGGAGTTTTCGATTATTTTTTTGGGCTGACATTTCTTATAGTCTGCTTTGGTCCATAAAATAATATGTTCTGTAATTGTATCAAGTCAATCAGTGCGGTATGGTTTAGAAAAGTGGTCGCTCGCCATTTTCCAGTTGTAGAGGAAGTACTAAGTGGTCCGACTATGTCAGTTATGGTTATGGCGGAGTTGGGTTACCGAGCAATTACTGCCGGATGCTTGCGCTTTACTGTCGACCAGTCGATGAATATCATAGCTACCTTCGCTTATTAGTTTTGCAAGTTTATCTAAAACAATATTAATGTTTTCTAACTATAATACGCCTTGACTATTCGATAGATCAACATGAAAATCATACGCGTTCGTTCGTTCAGTCACAAAAAGAATATAAGGTACTTTTCATCTAGAAAAACAGTACTGCCCCCCTAGCCAAGTTACAATGGTTTCGTTTTGCGTTAACTCTTGGAGTTGGCCACGCCCCTAACTCCTTTGTTCGAACAAAGGAAATGGGGGCGTGGCCAATTCCAAGCGTTAACGCAAAACGAAACGATTGTAACTTGGCTAGGGGGGCTGTTCTGGGGATAGAAATTAACGCTTGCGAACTCACGGTCAAAAGCTAGTACTTAATTATCACATTTAATAGACATAAAGCAGATCTTGTCTAAAAGGAGGTAGGATTGGTAGATACAATTAAAAAAAAATGTATTTTTCTGTTTGAAAGCTACAGACTCTAAGCGTCGTTAGTTGCTTTATATCTCGAAAAAATGCACGGTACCTGTGAGAAAAAGTTAGAATCCTGGCCTTAACCAAGGCCCGTACCTACCTACCGTGTTGAGATCTATAAATAAACCGTATCTATCAAATAAGCATTCATACATCACGGCTCGGCACTTTGCCGCAGATAGGCAATACGTGCCGTTGTAATATAGCCAGCTCCTCAAAGCCTGGCCAAATTACCACAGTGCATATATACGGTGCCGAGCCATGTTGAGCAGATGCATGTGACGTTGCCTTGTCGTGTGAATACACGACAGTACACGACAAGGCAACGTCGCAAAACCCTTTGATTGAAGACTGGTCGCAATTTTTTTTTACAACATAGACCCTAAACCACACGGTGTTAAGGTACGAAGCGGGCACTGTTTATTTGAAAAATGCGATAACTTATCGCAGTCAGGCGGCGCGTCGCCATCGTTTTAATTTAGCGACGCTGTGCCGTGCTAGATAATGTGGCCAGCCAGGCCCTTAAATAATTGAGCGTGACAATGATTCCCCAGAAATCCCGTTTGTAAAAAAGGAGTCTATAACCAATTAATCAATTTATCTATAATATGTATGTATTTAGAAATATATAAGTATGTTTATCAGCTGTCTGGTACCCATAACACAAGCTCTGCTTAGCTTGGGACTAGACGGTGTTGTGTGATAGTTGTGGAATATTATTATTATTATTAATTACATAAGGCATCAAAGGCATGAACAGTTTTAAAACACTGCTCAGCAACAAATTGCCTCTTTCATTTAATTACTTTCCCAGAACAAGCCTCCTAAAAAGAAGTTCCTCCTAAGTTTCTTTTATAAACCGTTTCCTAAGTATGGTGCCTTATTGTGAAGAAAATGCACGTGTATTGTGCATTCCGCCTCCATGATTAACTCTCCCAGTTTGGAAGGCATCGGACAAAGAGCATTCCTCAACGGTAAAGGGAGATTGATGAACAGAAATGCGCCGTATGCAGGTCCTATTTGTCTTATTAACATAAAATGTAATTAGAGGATAGTTTTGTTGTCAATGGAATGGAAAAAAGCGTTATTTATTTGTCTTTGGTATTTCTTTTTAAGCTCTCTACTCTTTAGCCATTACGATACGAATAAAGTTGACATTCAGTTTATTAGAGCCGGTAGCCATTTTTGGAATGATGGAGAAAAGGGCAATGGATATTCAGGCAGAGAAAATAGTCTTGTTTATTGTGTGTATATCCGTATTATGATTCTATCATGTTTCTGGTTATTGATGCGTAAACATAAATGCAAATTAAATGGGTTAAGTTTACGTTTAACCGGTCTTTATTAAAGAATAATAATTAAATAGCTATCATTACGAACCATCTGTAAGTATTCTACCCATAAGTTACGCATATAAAGTGCAAGGTGCATCTGACAAGTTGACGAGAATATATGCGTCAATGTGCGTTGTTTTTTTGTTTCGTTTATGATCTGGCCACAAATGAAAATAGCCATAAAATATTGGAAAAAAATGTAAGTAATTTTAAAACCACGTTCTAAAACTGAAAAAATTCAAACGGTTATTCTCGTAATAGCGAGTGTAAGGCTAGCCATACACGGTCAGACATCTGCCGCTGAAGTAAATAGTTAATTGCGCTGCTGTAATTCGCAGCTGCCCAGCCGTTAAAGCTAAATGTCAAACCTATAATCAATTCATTGTGAAGAACAAACGACAAGGACGAACCGTTTAATCCTGATTAACTTAAAACGGATATGAGTAATGGTAATGCCATGTTTTACTTCATAGTTGTATCATCTTGCTACCGATATTGACAATGCCCGCTAGCGACATTACTCATTCGCTTACAAAGTTAAAGACATTTCTGATGTCTGCGTCACATTTTATCCCTTACCTTGGCTCAGTATCTATTTAAAACTGATAAGGAGATACCAAAAAGTAGATAATACTGTTCTAATTTTCTTCAATAATAAAAAAAAAGAACAAAACAAAGCGTCCAATAATAAAGAAGCCTCAATCATTTTCATACTCCACTGAGTTAAAAAAAGAACAAATTAAAAAGAAATTAACCGGTGGCACGTGGCTCTTTTTTTAAGGCAAAGGCACGAGCGTTATCAGCCATATGCCACCAACGCGTGCCCTATGAACACCTCCCTTTCGTTCAACCGACCGTGGCCGCTCGTGCTGGCTGGCAAACCAACCTTTTTACTTTATAATCATCCTCCTTTTTTTTCTGATAAACAAGTTAAGTATACAGCCAATTCTTGGAGAAAAACAGTGCTGGCGTGAATTTTAATGCTTTCGTATGCATTAGAAATATTAAATAGGCGTTTTGCGCGTCAATGAAACATTCAAATGCTAAAATAATCTAATACTAGGATGTTAGAATGGATTTTCTATTGATTTGCATCGCAAGGTGAACAACTTTGTCGTGTATTTAATAGTCAATTATATTACTAATATATTGTATATTTACTCGTAATTGTTGAGCAAAAAGGGTAAAAATATCGTAATTGCCATTTACGTTATCTACAATTTATTTTTATATCAGAAAAATTGAGGTACAAAAAAACTTATTTATATGCTTTTTTTACACTTTTGTTCTTTTCTGTAACCATATTGTCGTTTTCATTTTTATAGAGAGTTGATACTTTCACTTCACTAATTTAGTTTTTTTTTTTTTTTACTTTTGGGAGCGGAAGTCCCGTACTATACTAATGTTTCAACTTAGGAGCAGATGTCTTCCAACCAGTAAGTAACCGTTTGGGGAACCCCTTATAGAGACCGACCCACTAATCTTATACAGGGTGTTTGATTTGGTTTTCATTTCATTTTTACGATATCTGGTAAATGTTGCATAGAACGTTATCAAGATTTATTTTAAGAAGTAATGAAGGAATTGTATTAATTGTTATCAGTAAAAATGGCTTTCATATCTAAAAAAAACTAACAGTTTATAATCATTGCCGCATTGCCAAGAATGTTCTATTTAAATTAACGTTACAAATATTATGTAAATTAATTAGTGACAACTAACATTGCGAGATCTGTCGTTCACAATTCTTGAGCATTGAGCAAGAGCTAAACAATAGCACAATAAATACCAATCATACGCTGAAAATGAATTATGAATTACAATGTCACACACCTGTGAAATGGCGATTTGTTATAGTTAACAATATCACAGCGATATATCAACCATACTTGTATAAATAAATCGAGATAATTTCAAACCATCGCCACCAAATTAAATATCGACTGTAGTATGTGTATTTTAAATTGATTTTTATTTGTATATTGTAATGAAATTTAAACTTTGTCACGTCTGAAATAGAGTGTGTTGTTGCATTAGCTTCTGCTCTGACATTTTATAAGTGCCCATGTAGGCCTATGTGAAATAAAAAGAATTTTTTTTTTTTTATCCCAAAATTTGATCTGAAAATTCTGAATTGAAATCGATAACAGACGACTTGTTATGCGGTTCAAATTGAACTGATTTACATTTAAACTGCATGCTAATGGGCTAGCAAGTCCACCATGTTGTTTTAATCTTTCTCTGCTAATCTCAGTGTAAATTAATTACGAACAGATCTTGTCGTGAGATGCACATTTCACCATTTAGTTCTGTCAATATTGTTCGCTTTATTCATTTGTTTGCGTCCTTGTGACATCGAGCTCCTGGTACCGTCGGTGTCGCACCGATAATCGAGGCCAGTGAAAAAGTCAGGTTTTATTCTTTGACTAATGTGTTTTTAGTTTTCAGGTTGAGCGAGGTTTAGATAATAATTGTTTCTTAATCCTTTGCTGTTCTGTCCTTTTCTGAGAGGTCATATCAGCAAACCATTTCTCTCCCTCTAGGAGAGCAAGACTTTTACTGACTAAATTACTTTTGTTTCTTTAGTTGCCCTTTGAGATCCAAGGCCGCGGTAAATCTCTCAAACAATCGCTCAGCCCTAGCAGGCATCGGCCCTGGTGGTCCCCGTCATTTTTTTGGCATCTCTTTGAAGCACGCGTTGAAATCAACTCGCGGTCGACTCGGGCTTGAATGTTACCGGATGATACTACCCATTGCTCGCCTTCCGCAAGAGTTTTTCCGGAAATGGACGAGCTTGATCTCGAAGTATTTTTAGTTTTCTGATCGCCACTACAAATCTGGCTTTCAGTGGTCGGAAATATATTCGCTGGTTTATAGGGAGTATAAGTTACCTCGATCATTTCTTACAAGTTCCATTCCATTTTTTAAAGAGCCTGAAACCATTTCTTACAGTATAAAAAAAACCTCGACACGATCTCTAATTGGATCCTCCACAGTCTATAAAACTAATCATTTTAATTAGGTAACAGTGCCTATCGATCGACATTTTAAGCCGCTTCCGATTCCCCAATACGACAGGTTTTTCGATTACGTCACCAAGCTGATTTATTTGACCCTGGAATCATTAAAGCAAGCTTGTAACTGTGTAATTAAATAGTAATACTAATTTTACCTGTTAACAAAACTAAAGCATTCAGATTATTAGTCATAAATTATCAAAAGGAAGTAGTTGGTTTAATTTAGCTAATGATAAAACTTTGGTACATTTATTTACTCAAGTGTATATTAAAATTGTATTATTGTTAAAAGTATTTTGAAATGTACGAAAGAGTTACCGTGACACTGGAACGCAAAAGGCAACTGAAGGAACATAATTATATGTGTGATCTTCATCAGTAAGAGTCTGGCTCGCCCTCCCGCCCCACCCTAGAACGGGAGAAGATGATTTCCCACCTCAAAAAAATGGTATAGTGGAAGTACCTAATTTATTGATTGAATAACTGTTCACGCAATCGTAAATAGATTCATAACTGGACCTTTTTGTTATATGTAAATAATATATTATATAATCTAATAACTAGCCCATTATAATTATATCACTTTGCCAGGCGTCCTTCTTCCTTTTCCTGTAGGTTTTATTTTATACGAGTAACTCGGAAACTATATTGGTTTATAAGTAATAAAAGCTTATAAGTAGTTTATAAACACCATGTATTTCGACGGGTGTGCATCGTTTCCCAGAGCGGTACGGGCGCCATCGCGACCCTTGCGCACACGCATAAAAAGTGCCAACACCTGGCCGTAACCATAGAGATCAAATCACTACATCGAACTCACATATTATTATCTTACTGACTGCTATTCTAGGCTTTAAGTTTAATCGCATATGGTGCATTTTTTAATGGTTTGTGTGGTAACAATGTATAGGATGAAGCCCAGGCATTATCGATTATTCAATGTGAATTATAACGGTTTTCTTATGTTCATATTTTGACAGGTGAGCGTCACAAAAACGACTAAAAATAGTTTTTCTTATTGTACTCAACACGTTGCATAAATACATACTAGTGATGTAACGAAAGATTTCTCACATACGCGAATGCGAATATTCTAATTTCAAATAAAGTACGCGCAAAATATCACACAGGTTTGACATTTCGTGTTACCTAAATTTAAAACAAACATAGCAGAGCCGTTACAGACTGATTGAACAAAACTAATCACAAAGTTTATTATATAAGATTTGTTATGATTTTTGGGGTAAGTTAGTATTATTGTATTTGTTAAACATTTTCTTCATTTCAATTTGTGACACTGAAAATGTGAAATGCAAGTTGTGTGATAGAAAAATATTAAAGTAAATATAAAATCTTAAGATCATATCAGTTGTATTGCATTCAATCAATATAATTATTATTTCCAATCAATATTTATTTTGTTTGTCAAATAGATTAGTCACAAATTCGCATGTTTCTTGCGAATACAAATGCTAACGTCAAAATATGTGCGAATATTCGCCAATGCGAATATTTGTTACATCACAAATATGTACATACATAGTAGCATTTTTCATTTCATGTCGTTTTTATGTCAATGCTAATAATTACGTTAATAGCCATTTATCGTGTTTCTAATCGAGTCGTATTGTTTTTGTTCAGTTGCAATTAACAGGCCATATTGCATTGGAGAAAATCATTTTAAAATAGAAATTTCGTCAACCGAATCACGTTCACTGCGACGGATAGTAGAACTTTAAATTCCGTTATTTGGGCAAAAAACTGACGTTCCAAAAGAATTCCCGTTCGATTTTGAAATTGGAGTTCAGGGATAGGACAGGGACGCGCATGCGCGTGCCATACTGCGCGGCAGAGCGTGGCGTATGGAAGCAGATGACACGCGACCGTTACACCAGGTGCACGTGCCAGCATATATTTCACATCGGAATTTATGAGCTGTACGCCAAACGAGTGGGTGCGAAAGATAAGAGATGGGCATAGGAACTTGTTAAAGAGGTAAATGCTTACCGTATACCAATTAAAGTGAATTTTTATATCGAATTTGTCTTTATTCTTCTCAGCGCTATTTGCATAGGAGATTTGCATCATAAAATCAAAAGTACGAGTGAAATCGTTGAAAGTACATATAAACAAGGTTGCGTTACAGATACTCTACAGTTCTACACAGATCATTTGCTCAAATTGAATAGCGAAGTGTTCGGAATTCTGATGTTTTACATTCACCACCAAGTTAAAAGGTATGACCTATCCTTGGCTTCAATCTGTAGAAAGGAACCATTAGGTAGGTATGCAATGTATTTCCTTGCTAGCGTAGCAGATGATTTGATGCAAGTCCATATTCAGTTGTTATTAGATACAGATTTTTGCTCAGGAACTAATCTTTTTCAAGCTTCTCTTGAGACTATAATCTTCTTAACCTTAGATTAGCTACTTCTGCATTCTAATTCGCGCTAAACATTAATAAATAATCGCCAGTCATTATGACGATGACTGGTTTTCATTATATATAAAACAAACTCCTCACTCCGCGTCTGTCTGTTCGTGATAAACTCAAACTCTAAATCCAAGGGTTTCCACCAATAGACAGCGTGATTTATGAGGAATGTCTAGATGTATAGGTACTGCAAGCAGCTTCTCACCGAACATGGTCAGTTTGGGAAGTTCCTGCACCGGACACCTAAAAAATATTGTGTACATAGGTATAAAACATTTATTACAGTTGAAAATAGTCGAGAATTCCAAAGGTTTTTTTCACCCGTGCGAACCTAAGACAGATCTCGCTAGTTGCATTATAATTATTATATTGAGATTTATTAGATAAAGAGATTAAAAACTGTACAGACTTATCACGAGAGATTGCAGCGCCTCTAGCGGTCACTTGCAGAACCAAAATTTGCCATACAAAATATTTACGGCGCCGATATCGAGTAGCGACGAATACTATTGCTTAAAACTCATGGTAGAGGTACTGAGCAAAACCTGTTAAATACTATACTATATAATATCGTAATATAGTTAATACCAAACATTGTTTTATGCGAATGATTATGATTTTAAGATAATTATACTTTTTATGTTTCTTCAGACATCGCCGCGTCGCCGTCGCCGCGTGTAATGGAGCGAAGTCAATACGCTACGGTATATTCGGTCATGCTTTCTCCGCTCCGTGAACATTTGCACTTATAAATATTATATCAGTGACCACAGAAATCTTAATAATAAGGCAATGCCTTAATTGCCTATTATTAAGATTTCTGTGGTGTAATCCTAAAAACTAAACGGAGATTCCTTATTTTGTAATCCATTAGTTGGTTAGACCGCTTATTGTACAACCGACATCATTTAGGTAGGTCCCAAATCGATCGGATTTTGTTTTTTTTTAAAAGGCTCTAAGTACCACGAGCTTCTAACTCGTTCCAATTGATGACCTAAACTGAACTATTAAAGGAAGAATGGAGGAGGAATGAGCTATATAGCTCCATCCCTTTTTCTCGCTCACACGACTGACATTTCCATTGCCTTTCACTGTCACTGTAAGGCCCCAGGTATGATCATTCTGAAGTGCATAGCAGTTGCTTAGAAGGATGCGGCATTGTTCCAAAGAGTTGCCGAAGGTCTGGAACGCAAAGGGCAACCGAAATAACACAGGTGTGTTATAAGATACTCGAAAGAAAAAAGAGACTCGAAATTCAGACATCTATGTTCAGTGTCATCACAGTTGCAAACCTATAGTCACTGATAGACAAGGATAGAGATAAGAGCTGGCGCTGTCGTGCGAGCGAAATAGCATCATCCATCATCATCATCAGCCTTTTATTGTTCCCACTACTGGGACAAGCCTCCCCTCTAAGAGAGGGAATGGGCCGTAATCCACCACGCGGGCCTAGTGCGGGTTAGTTGGATGTCACATGTCTTCGAATTTTTGGGTCTACGACATGCCGGTTTCCTCACGATGTTTTCCTTCACCGTTTTGAGAGCAGTGGTGATGAAATAAATTACACAAAGTAATGCGCCTGGCCGGGTTTGAACCCGCGTCCTACTCGTAAGTCGGGGCCATTACCACTCGGCCACCCCGAGCGAAATAGCGCTAGCCGCTATGTGTGTGATCGTCGCGGTCGACTATCACACACATTTGGTGTGGTGGTCAGCGGTCCACGTGCTAGAGGCGAGCCACTTATCTTCCGCTGTTTTGATTTAATCTAAGGATTTAATTAGTGAAAGTCTGAGAATCCTCCTCCTCCACCCTAGAGCGGGAGCGTTATTTGATGACTGCCATCTTAAAATAAAAATAGGTTGCCTAGAAAGTTGATGAAGTTGAATATTTTATTGACTACTTATTTATTGAGAAACAAAACTATACCAATTGCGGTATGGCAGATGAAACTGCAGCGGTTATTGATTGGCAGATCCAATGGTAGAAAGTTTTGTGCTCAATTTTTGACTAGAAATGTGATTATCGTGCCTCTAAACGCAATTTGATTAATACGATGCACGTTACTATGAACATAAAAAAAAATTGTCGCCAAAAGTAAAGAACAGTAATAAATAAATAACAGTTATCTTACCCATGTGCACCAAACGTTTTCATCATCATCATTTCAGCTGAAAGACTTCCACTGTTGGACATTGGCGTCTCCCAAGTGTCGCCACAATGAATGGACTTGTGCATGTGCATCTTGCATCCATCGGATTCCCGTAACCCTTACCAGGTCATCGGTTCACCTTATTGGAGGCCTTCCGACGTTGCGTCTTCTGGTACGTGGTGGCTTTCAAGAACCTTTTGGCCCCAACGGCCATCCGTTATGCGAGCAATGTGCCCTGCCCATTGCCACTTAAGTTTGGCGAATCTTCGTGCTATGTCGGCAACCTTGGTTCTTCTGCGGATGTTCTCATTCCTGATTCGATCGTACAAATAAATGGTTTGGGAACACATTAATTGTGCGTACAGCTAAGAAGTGGAATTCCCTGCCGGAGTCTGTTTTCTGATAGCTACAACCTACGGGTCTTTAAGTTAAGAGTAGGTAAATAGTTTATTTCTAGGCGAGTGTGCTACATCTTCAAACATATCATCGCTTGGTATAAGATGAGACAGGAATCAAGCGCGAGCCTACAGATAATTAAAAAAAAAAACACAATAACCTTTAACAGTAAATTAAAATTCAAAGTCAACACCCATTGTGAGCATTGAAGCGTGTCGTTAGAAATGTAGGAAACCGTCAGAACTGTCGTACGAAGCGAAGGTTTGATGATAACTTGAAGGTTCCATGAAATGTCACTATTTAGGTCAGTTGATAAAATTCAGCAATGTCAAAATTATCTCGATTTTACTTTAGTGAGAGTAAAATAATAACACCTATAGTATTGATCTCCTTCCACGTCTCCCTGTTTAGGACCATTCGAGCCTGCTAAGGCTCAGGTCTTCTCTCTAGGATAGGGAATAGGCCATAATCCAGCACCCGGGCCCAGTGTGGGTTGAAAGATGTCTTCGAATTTCTTCGTTCTAGGACATGACGGTTTCCTCACAGCTCCAATAAACCCATTAGAAAGCAAAATAATAAATTTAAAAAAAAAAGTATTTTTCAACACCCTGTTTATATTAAGTATCCAAAAATTCTACAATAAATATTAAAAATGGTATCAAAAAGGTTTACTGTGAAATCTACTGGGATAAGTGGTTAATTGTGTTGGAATTTAGAACTTATTTAAATATCTTCATTCACCGTCTTACCGATCATGGCCATGTTCGATAGAATCTAGGTGTTTTTTATTTACTTAATATATTTCTTATACACTTCAGGCGAGACCACAATATCGATTGCGTTTTTCAACAGTAGGGGTCTAATAATATCGTTAGCAGTCGTTATCCCGCATTTCTAAAACACTTACATGACCCACAGAATATAAATGTGAATGGAACATTATATTCGAAACTTGAAATTTAAAAAAAAGTTGTTCCATTGTTTATTTGTTGATTGTAATTTTATATTCTGGATTAGTAGTAATTTACGAAGAGATGAAAGTACTATAATATGCCCTAACTCAGGGCATAATTTACCTGTAGGTATACCTTTATTAGAAAGGATTCTGGAAATCCGTTTTATTAGAATCTGGATGTTTGTACTACGATTGAATCAATTGCACGCAATACTAGAAATTCTAGTGGTTTCGTTGTCAATATTTTTGTATTCGATTCCGTTAACATTCGAAGAATCCATCGAGCAACTTCTTTTTTCTTTATTTAACAACGTGTCTGTGACCATGGCGAAATAATCCCCATTGCGCATTTCTAATAGGTGATAATTGTCGATCGTTAGCGACTTAGTAATAATTATTATGATTAGTTGCAAACTGAGACTATTTCGCCATAGATCTTCGCTATAGGGATTAGAGCTTATATGATAATTGCGAGAACAAGATATATATAAAAAGAACACAGATTGTTTCTTAATCAAAATAAACATAAATTAAGTATTTTGAAATCAGATAGCCTATGGACTTCATTTTGCCATACAACTTACATAGGCAATTTTGGATAAAGTTACTTTTTGAAAACAAATAATTTAATAAAATGACACCGAGTTTCTGAAAGGCCGATCAAACTGTCATTCAATTAACACAGCTGTTAAATTGACAGCTGTGTCAAAACAATTTGGGTTGCTGAAACGATGTTTAGCGAAAAATTAACTAATCCATGATCATTTTGATTTGACATGAGGATTGTTTTTAATTATGGTCACGTTGGTTAGATATTTCAGTTTATCATTCAATTTGACAACGTTGTCAACAAACAAGATAATCAAATCAAAGTAGTAGCACCTCAATTGACACTTGATAAGAGATTTGACTAATTAGTTAATTTTTACGTTGATTGACTTCGTTGATTGAGCTTTCCGAAACCTCATTGATATAAAAAAAATCTTTTTTCTTTTGTATTTCAATGGGAAACCGGGTGTGAGTGTACTAGCTATCCACTTGATACATTAGTAAACGTAAATAACATACCTATCTATGGTATTACCATACTGCGCAAATTATGACTCAATCGAAGTAAAGTTGGGGCCTTACCACGACGTGTTAGTGTCAGGCGTGCGAGCGGGACAGAGGGATGGAGAAAGCACCACCTCTTCAACAGTTCAGTTTAGATCGTCAAATGCATCGCGTTAGTAGCTCGTGGTAGGGCCTCTAGAGGTACTTTACACTTGTACAATTACTTCTTATTCGGTGACGTTACACACTTTACATTATAAACTACTAGCTTTTGCCCGCGGCTTCGCTCTCGCTCTATCCTACTCTACCCTATACCAATAAATGAGCAGGTTTTGGATATTCTTTTTTATTTAACGGCCCAAAAATCCTATATCCGTCTCCTGGTTCTAAGCTACCTTCCGACCAATTTTCAGCCGAATCGGTTCAGCCTTTCTTGAGTTATAAATAGTGTAACTAACACGACTTTCTTTTATAAATATGTATAGACTTACAAGTAACTGAAGTAACCTGTTCTGGCAGCAAATCGTATGTTACATTAAACCAATGCTCGTTGTTCTTTCTATTAGTTTAGAACCCTAAAATAATTCTTGATTATTTCATGATACGAGTACAAAATTACCTCTTTTAAAAATTGTTGAAATTGATTCAGTAACCGATACTACTTTACTTCCAGTATGTGCATTTATAATTTCTTACATTTTGTATATTTTGTACCCGTATGAATTCGGGCATTTACATTAACACAAACATTTACTTAAGTAAGACATTAATCTTAAATTCCTTCGATAAATCAAGTTTATTTTCGATCAGTAAACAAACTTATCGACTGACTAACACCCGCCGCAATATGTACTTAGTCATAACATAACAGTCATTATAGTAAGTATTACAGTAGACCAATAGCGTCCAACCTTTTTTAGATCGGGGACCGCTGCATTGGTTTCTTTTTTATGACCAGGGACCAGAAGTCTAAAACGATACCTACCAATACCTGTACCTTACATCATACATTAAAAACTTGTAGCACAATAAGTGTACATGAATTGAATCTGAAAAATTAAAAGTAAAGTCTTATTTAAGTCTTTCATTGTAACAAAAAATAATTCATTATGAAATAGTAAAATAATTAAAAACTCTAAAATTGATCTCGTATTTTTTTAATTTCTATTTAAGCTTTGCTCCTTTCGGTAACGAACTCACCATAATAATAGATATAAAAGTTGTTTTTTGTAATATGTTATTTGGTGAACAAGGCGTTGGAGTACCTACTTACTATCATAGAAAACAAAATATTTGTAACAAATAAGTACGTAACATCAGTTCGTATAAATGTTACTTTTCAGTTGGAAAGTTTGCGATCTTTTCGCGGACCATATTGTAGCTATTGCGGACCACCAGTGGTCAGCGGGCCATAGATTAAGAACCGCTGCAGTAGACCAATGAATCAGATAGAGCGTTGAGTCAGACGGACAACCGCAAACCGTGGCATACTTTACTCTTTACATAGATGAGATGTTAGTAAAATGTGCATTGTTTTATATAAATATTACCGCAAATATAATAAACATGTTAGTTTAATGGAATATGTGAAGCGAGACATTCCTGAAGCAACTACTGTAACAGTTATATGACTTTAAGAGTTAGTTTAGAAAGTAGCACTTATATTCCTCTGATTATTAATTTTATTGGCCAACCAACCATTGAAGAAAATTAATGGATGAAGGTGTTGAGCCGCATTTTTAGGTAATTTAGTGTCATCATCTTCCAACGCCTCTTTTCTTGAAACCCCTTCGCCTCTTTTTTTTGTACTGTAGATGACAGTTTAACGTTTAGATCAAAGATAATGATAATAATATAATTGATCCAGAGCAGTGGCTGCTGCGGAATTGTTTCAAAGAGTTACCGTGTCCCTGAAATGCAAAGGGTAACTGAAAGAGCACAAGTGGACACTGATTCCCCTACTGGTTTCCCAGGTAAAAATAAAAAATGTTTCATTAGAAGATATTATCTTTTAATAAAGCATTTTTTGTTTTTACCTACCTTTTTCTATAAGCTTTTATATTAAAATATAATATGAAATTAATAAAAAAATAAATCAACAACAAAACAATCTTTTCATAATAAGGAAGAAAACACAGTAAATATAATGTACCTGCCTACACATTGCTACTGGTTAATATTCTGTGGAACTTGCCAAATGACGCCACGTGCGATAGAAGTCGTGCGTGTTCCGAGCTGTTCTACGCGGAGTTACTTGGCCCAGTTCTACTCATTTTGACCTTTTTTAAACCTATGGAAATCCACAAATATAAAAGAGAACACCATAAAAATTTAATTTGTTAAAATTGACTATATGGCCAAAGGCTTGGCAAAAATGAAAACACGATATAAATTAGTTGACTCGATTAACAAAAATCGTGACCCTAATTTACGGTTTCAAACGTATTTATCTACGAGATTACATTACGGAACTATTTGAAAGTTAAAAAATAAAAATAAAGCTTGTTATTTAAAAGCGCTTCGCAAGAACAAAAATCTTGAATAGTTGTTGTTTTCTTTTTTTATATAAAAATAAAACCGCTGTTTTGGGGCCGCGAAGACGACATAATCCCGAGCGAAGTTCATACAAAAAAAACAGTGACTAGAACTGGCCCTTAAATCAAGGTATAAACAATAAGATGCCATCGGCTTCGCCCGCATAAAAGTAGGTTTCTCCATACAAATTTTGAAATCCCGTTTCATCCCCTTGAGGGGCGAATTTTGAAAAATCCTCTCTTAATGCTGGCCCTTATCGTAAAAGGAAACCTTGTGCAATTCACGTTCTTAGTCCCTATCGACTCCCAGTCAATTTCTCTTTTTTTTTATATCTATAGTAGTGTGGGTTTTAAATTAGCAATTTAAGCATAGGTTTTTAATAAAAACCTACTCAATGATATATAAAAACTTTTTAAATAGGTATCATTAAAAATATAACAACGATCTATTCATTTTGACTAATTATAATTCGTAGGTACATTATTCTACCGAGCAAAAGAAAAACCCTTAATCTTAGCATCATGCTGATTATAATTTTGGGTACCTACAAAAAATCATCGGACCGTGTAAAATCTTAGCGAACCCCAGAACTCTCAATAGCAAGCGTGATATTATGCGTTCGAACTGAAGGGGAGAAATCACTGCTAATGTGTGAATGCCCTTGCATTCTGTGCACAATAGCCTCTGCAACGGTTTTTAACATCTGCCGACCGACCGGCCCTGGCGGACTGGAGACTCTCGTGATATGCCACCATTATTATTACTTCAAAAGCACGCGTCATATCGCCTTGGACTGTGTTTTACTACTTTTTTCTTCAACTATTGTAAGCAATCAACACAATAGGCGTACCAAATTCCCATGACTATCAAACAAAAACAAAACAAACTTTACATACGAGATAATTTGGCCTCGAAGGCGGTGGGCGTCACGCACCACGGGCTACGAGCTCTGATGAGACTCGTAATGGACCACCACATTACGTTACTTACACCCGTCATTAAACCCACCACCTTAGACACGCTGTTCCCACGACTCATTGATTTTTTCCTTTTTCAGGATGTCCAATTTTCAACGAACGCGCAGCAAAGTATGGTGGGGTGATTCACCGCCGAACGTAGGAAGTCCGGTGGCGCAGCCCGACTGGAACCGAAACAATCGCGCGCGAGACGATCCCGAGTGGGAGCCCCAGCTACCTCACTGGATAGCCAATCAGCCCGACGAACCGCAGAACAATAGCGCCGACGGAATCGCGCAACCCATACAGATGAACCAATGGCCTCTTCGTCACGGTAGCCCCGGCAGCCACAAGAGCCAGGATTCCGGATTCTCGGATTCAGATAGCTCTCCGCCCCCCTCACAGTATTATCAGTCTGCTGGGAATACAGACAACAATAAATCAACAAGTAGCAGCGATTCCAATAATAATCAAGATATTACTGTGAAACAAGCGGCTGGTTTTAAAAACACGTCGCAAAGTAATGTTGGCAACAATGCAACATTACCTGATAACGTCAGTGTGGGCATGCCGACGCCGAAGCCGCGGCTCCGCAGCAGCAGTGTCATACAGACGCCATACGATCTGCAGAAGTATTGTGAAGTACATCCTGACGAGGCACACATGGACCTGTTAAAAGATAAAGACACAGAAAATGTAAACATAATCGAACAGAAATATCCTACCCCGAAAAATATAAACAACGATAAAGCAAATAAAGAGAACTCGAAAAATATTTTAAATAATAATTTAAATAGTAAACCTAAGGCTAAAATCGAAAACAAAATAGACATGAAGGTTACACCTCCGAGTAACGTAAGTAATAAAGAAAATAACATAACAAACAAAAGTGCAATACAAAAAGATACCAAAGATGTACCTGTTAAAAACATTAATGTTATAAGTCCCTCAAAAAAGTATCCAGCGAAGAAGTCGTTCGTATCTAGTACAGATAGTGATAGCACCAAAGTCATAAAAGTAGCTAAAGTAAAGGATTTGGAAACTAGTAAGAACAAATCAGATGAGAGCTTAGAATATTTGAAATTAGAAGATAATAACCAAATAGCGGTCTACAATCAGCCGAGAGTACGTACGCCGATCTCCAACATATCCTACATACCGGCTGAGAGGACGCCTACCGTGAAAGTGGACAGAAAACCAGAATATACGCGAAGTCTATCAAATGAGGATGCTGTTCCCATAACCATAACTCCTAAGTTCCAAAGAAACCGTCTAAACAAATCTCTGAACTTCGAAGCACAGAGACTAGACCAGCAGATACTAGATATTCAGGATGGCTATCACTCATTAGGATACATTGATGAAGAAACTTTACCAGCCATTGACATGTCCTATGAAAACGAGCAAATGCATAAACCCGCCAAAGCCATCCTTGGTAAGAACATAATGGATAGTCTTCACTTAAAACCGACCAAAAAACCAGGGCCTAAAGCTAAACAACGGATGGCTACCAAAGGAGACAGAACAAAGGATATGTTCAGGATATTTCCTAAGAAAGAGAAGCCTGCTGTCGTAGACACTTTCGCTGGTGGACATGTAGCTGGTAGTCGGGTACCATCTCTCGGTCTACCTCGAACCAAAGAGCAGGATTCATGGGTACTCGTAGCACATCCAGAAGAAATGCTGATACCGCATTACAACGAGAGGTTAGTCGGTACAGAAGCTGAATTAAACATGCAATCTAAAGAAAAGCCTGAAGAAGACTACCTCAAAAATGGACGATTTACTCCTCCACCTCAATTCCAAGATAAACAGAGAACTCCTTATGAAACAGATTCTAATACGAAAAATCTGACACATGATTCTAAAAGGGAGAAGTTAAAAGGAGAGCTGGATTTTGTGGATGTCCAGCTGAACCCGGCCTGCACATCGACGCCGAAGATGCTGGCTCCACATGAGTTTCTGGACATACCTGTTAGTGACCGGAAAAGTGTTCGGAGGGGTAATCTGTTCGAAAACTTAAATAGTGGGTAAGTGTCTTCACTTGATAAATTCTCTTCTGCTTTGATCAATATAGAATCGAATATATATAAGTTCCAATAGGAATACTGCTGGGGCTGCGGATTGTGTGAAAGATTTACCACGGCCTTCACAGAGGACAACTAATGGAACACTGGGTTTTAGTCAGTAAAAGTCTGACACTCCCTTTCGTTTTCCACCCAGAGCGGGAGAAGATTCCCCACGAGATTTTGCGAGGAATGATTTCTCACGTAAAAAAAAATTGACCACCACTTAATATTACGGCTTCCGTAGTCTACCGATAAAAATATTTTACTGAACGCGATGTGAAGCCGAATAAGCTCCCTTTGTCCTTACAATAATTGGCTATATTACAACAATTACATTACATTCAATATCCATTAACCAGTGTCAACTACTTTTAAAAGGTCAGCCCCTAAAAATCTTTTGTCTTTGGTGGCTAAGTGAATGACATCCTTATTGCGTGGTACCTTTTCTAAGTAAAGCCCGTTTACGGTTTTATTGCGATAAAAACAATTAAAGTGCTATAAAAAAAAACGACTGGAAAAACAGTTTCAAATTCTGATTATTTTTATGTTCCGAATTGTAAGGATTTTTAATGCAAATTTTCAATGAAACGCTCACCTAGTAAAATATTGGCACATCTACAATAAATGTGAAATTGAGTTTTAAAGTTTAAAAATGGATAGTAATTTATATAGGTACAACATCACAATTTCTAATAAAAAAATTAAAATTAACAATAACTTCGTTTTAAATATTTGCACTATCGGTATTGCAATATTGGTCCTAGTTTCTGTAAAATATGAAAAATGTAGATGTATACTGGTATACTGGTAGGTGAGCGAAATATTGTTAGCAAGAAATTCTTTATACTTATGTTCGCTTGGTTTTTCATAAGATTCTGTTCTAAAGCTGGTTCTAAAGTTTAATATAACAAAGTAACACACCTTACTAACACATTCTTTCATCATTCCTCAACAGCGAATCCCATTCCAGGGTAGTACTAAACAATCAAAACGAGATCCTATACCGTGAACGCTCAATAGACCAGACATGTCTAGAAAGGATCTGTGAAAGGAAGCCAGAACCCGTCCAATACTGGTTGTGCGACCTGGTCGGGTCATGTGACAACGAGTGCATGACCACGCTTCAGAGCAAGCCGTTAGGTGCTGAGATGAAGGCACTGGTGTCGGCTAGCTCTGCAACTATAACAGGGAACATAAAAAAGGTGCAGACGCATGGGCAAATCATTGTGCACCAGTATAGTGAAGTTTTGAGGTAAGAATTATAAAAATATCTCCGAAATTTATCGGTTGCGTTACTTTAAAAGGGATGTAGCGACATCTATAACGCAACGTATGAACTAAACCACGAACTCCTACATCGCGCAATTAGAGCTCTCCGCGCGATTTAAACATATACAACAGCCTGATCATATCTCGGGCAGTTGCCATAATCAGACATAACATCCGGAGGACACTTTTCAACGGTGGTATGTGGGTGGTTACACTCGGTCTCCCATAAGGGATGGCTATTTTTATAGATTGTAGCCTGTATGAAAAGCAAAAAGTCTTTAACACTCGATAAGATCCGTCAAACCGACACTACTCCTGAAGATCCAGCCACAAGAAAGATAATTCAATTAATCGAATACATTATCGATTCTCAAGATCTAATCAATATATCGATAATAATAATCGACAGTTTCCTGTTGCTACTTTCACTGTAAAGAAAAAAAAAACAATAATCATGTTTTTTTCATTGCTATAGTAGTACATCCGATGCATCCAACTGCGGAAACATGTACTTTTCACAATTACCAACTTAGCATATACATTCGTGATTATGCAAAACATGTACTTTCCATTTTACAGGCAAATCGAAGACAGGAAATCGAGTGAGGAACAAATCTGTTTGCTAGTAGCGAATATCAACGAATTCGTGCTAGCTCATAGCATCACTCTAAACACTAAACCACCAGGAGAAACTCCGGAGAGATGGGACAAGATAAAGAAGTCTCTACAGCTGTACTTACAGAAGCTGATAGATGTAGGAGAAGACGTGAAGGTTGAAATGAATGAGAGTAACCCTGAATGGAGTCTGGTGTTGAAGCATTTGGATACGTTGATCGAGATTTTCTTGGAGACTACTAAGGCTGTGCTTGTTCAGCAGATGAAGGTAAGCACTAAACACCTTGAAAGACTTTTAACAATTAGGGAAAAAAGGCTAAAAGACGCTTCCGTGCTTTGTGTTTAATTTATCAATGATCATTGGAAGGCCGTTGCGTTGGAAGGAAGGTAAAAAAAGGTGGACCTATGACCTGGTGAAAGTCTCGGGAATGCAAACGCACAGGACCGTTCGTTGTGGCGACACTTGGGGGAGGAATATGTCCAACAGTGGACATTCTTCGGCTGATATGATGATGATGATGGCGATGACCAGATTCACAGCATGTCATAAACATCGAATTTAATATGCATGTTTATATTCTTTTTTAAACACTCCAATTTCCTTTCCCACAGACTCTAGTATCAATAATCGAAGAACCACCATCAGACATGATCCTCAAAAGCACTCTCACATCAATAGGTCACTTAGCCATGTTAAGTGACACCGCAGAGAGTACCTTACACGAGAAATGTATGAAGATCATGAAGAATATCACAGAGCTGCCCTTCGTCGACTGTGCGGTGCCTAGGGCTTTGTTGACGGCGATTATTGAGTCGAATAAAAGCTCTATAAAGGCGCTGTCCCTGCGTGCGCTTGCGACGGTCTGCGTTACTGGAGATGCGGTGAAACAGTTTGAAGAGGTGAGCAGTTTTTTTTTATTATTGTCGACTAGCAACTGCCAGTGGCTTAAAAAAAAATATACTCCTGGTTTATAAAGTATTCTTAATGTTATTCCAAGACTAAAATTGTATCTCAATCCTTTACGCCGTTCTAGCGTAGTGGTGTGGCTAGGTTACCAACCATCCTGGAGCAAGTGGCCTGGAGGGAGTGTCAGAATCTTACTGACATAATAAAAGTTTCCATAATTAAACTAGTGTTGCCACTTGCCACCTCTTTTTCACACACACTCACAAACTATAATCTTTATTATAATATTACTGTGTCGTATAACCAGGTTACTGGGTAGTGGAGGCTGACCGGTAGTGTACGAGGCTCATAAGTTGAACTAAAATGGCGACGGTTGCTATAGCCCTCAGCTGTGCTACACTTCGATTAAGACCCGTAAATATGTTACTGCGCATTGAATGTCATAGTTGTCATAGGTTCAACTTACGTGCCGCGAATAATATTTGGTTAGACTGGGCAGCCGATCCCAACCAAAAAGAAAATCTTTACTTGGGTATCCTATTATATTTAAGCCTCATAGAATTTCGAATCGGTAGCCCAATATGCTGTGGTGGGCGCTAGACCATATTGGGTTGGGCACGGTTTTCTCGCCCCCCCCCCCTCCACCCCCTATATAAATACTTCGGCAAGAAGTCGGCAAGCGTTTTGAAGTGGTTCTTATCCTAGTTTAATCTGTTTGGAAGGATCTTGATAAAAGCATTCTTTCTTACACTATCAGCTTCTGAGATCATTGAATACATCTCAAACACTGGCATATCATGTGTATAGTGGAAAATAATTTGATGTTAAACTAAACATAAGTAATATAAATACTTACTATACTCCATTCGCAATAAAATTAGACATTTCAACAAACCTCTTTTTACTGTCCGTTCATCCGATTCTGGCTTTTATTGCGTTGGTGACATGACAATTGGCGGTACACACTTTTTGCTGTTTATGTCTACGGAATAGAATCCAAATTCGATTGGACGGACAGCAAAAAAAGTTTGTTTAAAAGTCTAATCTTACTGCGAATGGAGTATAGCAGTTTTGCTGAAGATCTCCCTTGAATATTTTTGCACTTTTCTTTTTAATCCTGGTCTCAGACCAACCTAGGAATTGTAATACCCAAGGCTTGCATATTACCCGAAAGAGTAATCCTGACCCTCGCAAAGAAAAACTCAAGGGACACTAACACCCCTATTCATAAACAAGTAAAACTAATTACTTAAGTAGATGATGAAGATTTCTAACCTCAAGTAATGACTTAATACGATTTTGCTTAGTAACAAGTAAGTACTTCTTTATAAATACGGGTGTGAAGGTTTTACGAACAGTTAGTAAAAATCTGACACTCCCTTTTCCTCTCTCTCCATCTTCCGCTGTTCGGGAGAAGTCATTTAATGATAACCACCTAAAAAATGATTTTTAATACGTTCTCTATTTGAAAAAAAAGATTTCAGACATTCATGGGGCCCAAGTTTATCAACATATTTTTCTCTCTAGGGAGGCGGAATCGAGATCATATCAGACATTTTGTCGGACCGGTCGAACCCAGAACCACAGATGCGAGAGGCCATCACCGTGCTCACTCAGATCACGGCGCCTTGGCTGAGAGGGCACTATGACCTGACGCAACTACATCTGTACCTGAACACCATTGTTGATAATATTACTGGTAAGTCTAAACTATACAAATATAACCGAATTTTTGTATCTATTATTACTACTATTACTATTATATATTTTTGGCAGACTACAAAAAAGGGGTTGTAGTCTGCCGAAAATAGAAAATATCACAGAATAAAAGTAGGTCAGCGTCATCTAGTTCTGAATATTTGAACAAAAATTACCAGCTGTCCAAGTGTGTAATGCCATCTATTGTTGTAAAAAAAAACACTATATTATGAAGTTTATGTTAATAAAATAGCGTGTTATTTATAAGGTGTCTATGGTTTGTAAAAAAACCCCAATTATTTTAAAACTATTTCAACTTCAATAAGAATTCGCTTTAAAAACAAATAATTTTCCACTTCAATAGCGATACAAACACACCAATAAAAACTATAGCACGTAAAAACTTTGTATATTGTGATCTGAGAAATTATTACACCTTTTTTATTTCATACGTGCTTCGCGTTTTTATATTAAAATGAGTACCTGTACAGCAAGCATGAGTAAACTATAGTCATCACCGAGAATTATACAATAAGGTCCCTTTTTATGAAATGTAAGAAGTTGTTTTATGGGTATTAGTCAGTAAAAGCCTAGTCTGACGCGCCCTCTCGCTCCGCCCTAGAACGAAAGGATAGTCATTAGATGATTTTACGCCTAAAAAAACTGTTATCTTAATTTGTTAATTGTAGGTCATATTGTTATTATTCCTACGTGATAGATCCAGCACTGAGTTTGATCACAATAATACCCCCATTTATTTCCCAGGTATTCTCTCCCGCACCGACTGCTGCCAACTCCTCCTCCTCTGCACGGCGTGTCTCGTCAACTTAGTACGGGAGTTAGAGCTGGTAAAGAAGGAAGAAGACGTCACTCCCAGCTCAGACATCGTTGACGTCATCACCAAACACAGGACGGTGGAGAGACTGCTGGAGGCTGTCAAACGACGGGGCCCGAATATCTCCGTGTTTTTACAAGTGAGTTTGACTTTGATTTGTAGCTTCCATGGCAAGACGGCACTTGAGTCATTGACTAACTTTTTGTAAGTTTGCGTTTACCAAAAAAGCACAGCAATACATTCTTTCTTCTCGTTCATTTGTAATTTCATGAATTTCTATAAAGGTTTGCAGGTTTTTTTTCCACTAATTTAAAAAACAAACTCATCAACAAACATTTTCATCCGCCATTTTGTAGCCGTTAATATGAGTAATAGCACTGTTTTATGATGGAACCAAACTCATTTGAATTAGCACTACAGATAGGTACCTAGGTACAAAATTTGAAAATTCGTCAAATAATTGTGGGTGGCGTCGGTTAAATTGGTCAGCTAATAAGCCTAAAGAACAACGAAATATTCATTTTCAAAACCGATTCGCCTTAGACCACGTCTGATGCCAGTTCTCTTTCCAGGAGCAAACAGCATCTCTCCTGGCATCGCTGTCGCGCATCCCGCGGTGCATGCTGCTGCTGTCGTCCGTGAGCGCGGCGAGCGTGGCGCTCGTGTGCTTCGCGCGCAGCACGCCCGCCGCCTGCGCGCGCGCCGCCGAGCTGCGCGCGCAGGCGCGGCTGCACTGCCACGCCGCGGAGGCTATCGCTAGGTAAGCCGTCATCTGCCTACATAACCGGCACGTAGAGACATATTATTGACTGTACGAGCGAGGAACACCGGTAGATTTTAGTTAGTAAAAATATAACACACCTTCTCGCTCCACTTAGAGCGGGAGAAATCATTTAACCCACCTGAAAGAAAAAGGCAAATTAATAAATTCTGACTTCAAAATGTACCTCTTCTCTTATCGTGGTACTAAAAAGCACAAATACATATTTTGCTGTCCTTTTACTTCTTTTAGAGTATCACTAACCACCTGTTTTCATCCACAGGCTCTCAGTAATGCCAGACGTCTCCCACCAAATCGTGCAACTCGAGGGCGTTCCCCTCCTTACCAAGCTGGTAAGGCTGCAGCGAACGCGTCCTCTTCTAGACACCAACCCCGATCAGACCCTCATCCACTGCCTGAAGGCTTTGAGGACCATCTATAAGAACATACCGGAAGCTTTCGATGACGAAAAGGATATTAATGATATGATCAGACCTCATCTCATGGAATCGCTTATGTTGTTCTCAGCGAAGAAGGAAAGTTATGTCTAAGAATCGATTAATTTTAGCCAATTTTTTTTTCGATTGTATCGGTAAAATAATCGAATAATTTTGCGAACTTTGTTCCGATTTTATAGATTAATATATCGAGCAAGACTGAAAAGATTTAAATATGACAATGATTCCTTTGTTTACCTACTTAAATATCATTCCAATGCTCGTGGCTAGAATATTCTAGAGGTTTATTACTCGGTTAAATGACTCGAATATAGTTCTCCTGAGACTGAATTGTAGAAAATTATTTAATATGACATAATTACGACTACTTAATATGTAGATAACACTTTTTCATTGTATTGGAGATGGTATAAATCGATTTTAATTCCTCTCTAAATCGATTAAAACCTTGATAAAATTAACTAATGAAATATTATTATTCAGGCATTTATTCATAATGTATTTGGCAAAAATTAATATGTGGCTTTATACGTGGCCATACATTCCACTTAATATAAACAGTTGCTGTACATAAAATTTTAATGCTACAATAAGTACATTATTGCTTTGTAAATAGCATACTATTTACTTAATTGTTTTACTATTTATCCTGAATAGTTTAGTCCTGAGGCCATACTATCGTGAAATTACTTTTACTAGTCTTTAATTATTCGTGTAAACTTAGCTTTAGTTTGTACTCTATATTTAACAACATTATTTTTCCTATGTATCCTGTAATATAAAACAAAGGGGAATATTAATTAAGGCCCCATTCAAACTAAGGCACTCCTTTCCGGGTTGATAATGATTTATCGGTTCGAATCTTGCCTTGGTATGAACAATGCCTTAGATTTTTTTTTTAATCTTTGGAAATATAGCTCCTGCCTTTATTTTTCTTGAGTTATAACTTCTAAAAACCTATTGTTTTGTATTCCTATGGATTCATTTTGTACTGTCTTAATATCACTCATGACAACACTAAAGTATTACGCATTGATACCACCTTATTTTATTGTAAACTATTGTGCTATATACCTACGTAAAGTTTGTAAAGAAATTACGATATGCGGCACCCGCCACTGTTACTGTTTATATTAAAGTATATTATCGATTTCATTTGTGGTTTTATTTCTGTGATGCTGTAGGAACTCACGAACCTGCCGCCATAGACCATATACATACATATAAAGGATATACTAATTCCATAATTATATGCTCATCCATTCCTATCAAGTTTGGAGACTACATTCGAAGTTGTAGAAAATTTCGTTTGCCTAGGACAGATAGTCCAGTGTTGTAGGTTTCACTTCGAGAAAGACGTCAATCGTTGAATCCGACTTGGCTGGACAACATTCGACAAACTGCGCGGTAATATTCTCATCAGTGGCGTAGCTATTCCTACAGGGGCTCCGTATCAAAATTCCCAGTACCCCTGCCCCGGCCCCTTATAAAAAAATGGTGTTTTACAAATGCTTGGTTTTTTACCCTACGAGACGGTTATGGATAATATGTTGCGAATTATTAACTATTTCGGGGCCCCTGTAGGGTGGGGGTCCCGTATAATTGACACGGCGGTACCTACGCCCCTTCTAGTGTCTCAAGAGTTAGTCTATGACCAGTGTGTGTTGCCAGTGAAGCCATAGCGTTCTGAAACGTAGCCTCTAGCAATCGGCATCATCAATAGTTTTCTAATCACGGAAATAAATTAATCAACCGTTGACCAAAAAAATTTTTTTTTTTAATACTATTAGAAAATTTCATTTAAAATGAATGATATTTATTTTATTTAGGTATCCTTTATTTTCTCACCAATGACATTCCTAACTAGCGAGTTTATAGAAAAAAAATATTGTCTATGTAATAGAATTTCCATTAATCATTATGGGAAGTCCCCATTGATTTAGAATAACTTATCTATGGATGGACATCCCCAAGGCTGTAATAAAACTTAACTTATGTGATACATCATCATCATCATCAGACTTTTAATGTTCCCACTGCTGGAAAACAGGCCTCCTCTCTAAGAGAGGGAATGGGCCGTAATCCACAACGCGAGTCCAGTGCAGGTTGGTGAATATCACATGTCTTCGAATTTTTGGTTCTAGGACATGTCGGTTTCCTCGCGATGTTTTCCTTCACCGTTTTGAGAGCAGTTGTGATGAAATAAATTACAGGAAGTAATGCGCCTGACCGGATTTGAACTCGCGACTTACAACTCGAAAGTCGGGGCCGTTACCACTCCTGTTTCAATGCACTTAGTTACATTAGTGTAAGTATCTATTTAGTGACTCATGTATTCATAATCAAATTAGTCATCCATAGTTCCTACTAACACTCAATTCATTTCTAAATGACTATGATACTTACCACAATAATAAAACAAAGATTACAAAAACATTGTTAATGATTTATTACTTTCCTCTCTTAAACTAACCTAGCGTCAACAGTCCATTATCTATAAAAAAATATACATAGTAATATCATCCATAAGATTGTTTGACATTTTTAGAGTGGACAATGTCCACTGTAGTCTCATGACAGTGTCTAAGATCCATATCATAGACACCTAGACAGAATTTGTTCTCTGGAGCCTTAAAGTAGTCTAATCCTCTTCCGATTTTGATTATCCAGCCAGAACTTAGCCTGAAATAGACAAGATCGAATCATGTTTGAAATCACAATCGTAATTTTCTACTTCTTCACTTGTTTTTGACTGATCAACATTTTGACCATTCAAAATTGCCTGTAAATGGTCTATTTGAAATACCTAAGGCCGTGTTTATGGAGACGCGGCGCGCTGCGCGGCGCGTCGGGCGTTTCATCGTACATTGCAGCAGCGGGTGGCGCCATCGCTCGCGCAAACACAAACGTATATGGCAATGTACGACGGACCGCCCGACGCGCCGCGCAACGCGCCGCGTCTCCTTAATCGAGCACTAAAGATTTCTGATTTTTGTAATACAAGTAGTGTAATATTCTTTATTGAACACCAACTTGTTACTTTCCTCTAACTACAAGTTTCTTTTTTTGTGTTTAGTAAAAGTCTGACACACCATGCGAGGGAAGTTATTTGAACTTCTCACCTCAAAAAAAGGTCTATACCATGATTCTTAATTAGATGAACCAAAGTGACAGCAGTGGACAATGCCCAACTGTCAAATAACAATGCTCAACTGTCAAACAACCATTGTTATAGCTGCCACTTTAGTCCATCTAATAAAAAATCATAGTATAAGGAGACCATACATTTTATGATCTAAAAAAAGGTCTAAGAATGCCATACATTCCATGGCCTAAAAAAAGGTCTAAGAAGGCCATACATTCTATGGCCTACAAAAGTGGTCTCAGGAGGCCATACATTCTATGACCTAAAAAAAACATACTTCTATGACTTTCAAATCATCTAGCTTAGCCCATATTATGAATACATATATGAATGTCATCTTAAAATTAAATATCTCATAAACCATGTTTAACCTGTTGAATACCGTAATTAGAGACACAATAGAAAGACAATAGGTGTGCGGACGCCGGCATCCTCTCATGATTTTAACTACCATAAAAAAAAAAAAACCTCTCGGGAAATAATGAATTAATTCAAGTTTATATTGACATCAAAGATACACAAATTAATAGTAAGTACCTTGTTTGTTTACAACATTATTATCATTGAAAAGGTAAATAATTAATTAAACGAAAGTTAAAGATCATTAGTTACTTACGTAATCTGCCTATCATGTAAAGTTTCAGAGTATTTCACAATCAGTTGGATCCTATAATTTGCCAAGTCATTACTCAAGTTTGTAAACCATTCCCGTTGATCTCCTTCTGATTTTCCACCCTTGGATGTGATCAATTCTATTTGCTTAAGATTTGGACATGATCGGACTAACAATTCACAAAGCCTTAGAAAATTCTGACACTGAAATATAAGCAAAGGATTTTTTTATTAGTTCCATACATATGATTGCAAATGTATTTAACCCCCTAAATTCTAAGCGGACGCCGGCGTCCTCGTGGGTTTTAAGTGGCTTTTTAAATTTATTGTGAGAACAGTATTAACAAAGACTTTTGAAATGTTTGTGTCTGTTTTGAGAGGAGATTGGGTGAATACACAAGAAAAAGTTGCGTCACGAAAATATCAAGGCACTGCGAGGCTATCAGCGATGGCTGAGACTAGACTTGCAAAATGTTAATTGTGTACACTAAGTGATGGGTTAAGAAAGGTAGATGATTTTTTCAAAAAGATTCTTAAAAATAAATCTATGAAATATAACATTAATTTATAGCTTTAAAAGAAAAGATACCAAAAAAAAAAATAAGAGACAAAGACTACACTTTTAGTTTATAAACAGCAAAACAATGTTTTAACAATATATTTAACTGAAACTTTTGACTCACCTGATGAAAGCTTCTAATATAAGGGTCTTCTACAGAAACATATTGAACTTCTTCATCTAAAAACCTGCCAAACAGAGTTTTATAACTGTGCCCTGTGGAATTATTCTCTATGTGCACCTGTTCATGAAATTGGCCAGCCTCCTTTTGTTGCAAAACTAACTTTTTTATTGTCTCTGCTCTATTCATGTACTCCTCAACTTTTTTTCTAAGATAAGCTTTATTAGAATCATCAATATCCCCTGTAGAGATAAAAAAAATTGTTAATTAAGTTTTAAACAAAAGTAAACAATGTTGTTGTTGTTGCTTACCTTTTATTTTGTCAACTAATATCTGAAGACCTTCTTGATAACATACTAGAGCTTCCGTGTACCTTTTCTTCGTGTCTAACTCAACACCACGCTTTAGAATATTTACAGCAGCACTTTCTATGTTCATTTTGATCAAATTAATTTATAAAACAAATATAAATGAACTAATGAAAAGTTCATGCTCTGGCTTTGCAATTCAGTTGACATTGACATTACGAACGAAACGAAAACACATTTGTGATTTGCAAAGTATGATAAGTATCATACCAGTTTAAGTTTCTCGTCATTTTATCAATTTATGGAATTTCATAAACAAGGTGATGCATAAAAAGTATTAAATATAGAGACGAATTAAATAAAAAAATATCGAGCATTTAATGAGTTTGATACATTGGGTAATTCAAATGACAAATTGGCTGATAAAAACATTATTCATCAATTAACTTCGAACTTCGTAAATGAACATCATCAATAAACTTCATTCATTTTTCTGGTATTCCCCAACATATTCCATTTCAAGCAGCAAATGCGCTAGAAAGTAGAAAGAGAACGTTGAGTTCATGCATGAAACAAATAAAATATCGTGTTTCAAAGTATAATTAGAAATTATTTTACCATGCGATTTGCAATTTAAAATAAAATACGAAAAACTAACTAGTTATGCAGTGTAGTAAAATCTACATTGCGCATTCACGCATTCGTTCGGAACGGAAAGTTAGTAATTTGACATTTTGACAAGTAAATACAATTATAACCTATTTGAGTTTGTTCACTACTAAAATGTTCTTATTATAATTCGCCATAGAAACGCTAAAAAGATGATTTAAAATAAGTATCTTGATTTGTATATTTGAAAAATCTGTGTAAAGATTATTTCTCATCCATCAAAGCTTTATTTTTAACAAAAAATGTCTCATCAGCTGGGACGCGTAGTGTCGGCAATTTTACACCGATATTTTGGTGAAATCGTGCAGAAAGTAGGCGATGACTTATTCACATTTGGTAGCAAACCTATCGGCTTGATAGTTAAGACGACCAGCCTCACTCGAACTCAGGTAATAAGCCACAAAGTGATTTTAGTCCTATAGGTTATGTTTTTAAAGACCAGCTGCTATTATAGCATGCAACAAATAAGTAGAACCAAAATGGCCGTCGTCGTTGCTATAATTACACGCAACCCCTCGCTTCGATTGAGATTCGATAATCTGTTACTGCGCATTGAAGGTCGATCGCCATTTTGGTTCAACTTATATGTCGCGTATTGCACCAGTGGCTTCGTTTGCGTGATAGTATAAAATGATCCCAAAGGAACGTACTCTCTGGATAAAAAGTATTCTATGTGCTATTCCTGGACTCAACTGGCCGAGTACCTTGACCAAGTTTCATTGAAATCCGTTTGAACATGAAGTAACAAACAGATATTCACAAACTTTCGCCATTATAATATTAATGTGATAAGTCTAAGATTACCTTATAAATCTAGTATTTTTATGTTCTACTGGTTTAAATTAGATGAAAGTTTAGTCTACTACCCTGCACTATAACAGCAGATTTTTCACCAATCACGTTTCTTCTAATTCATCTTCAAAACAATTATTTCCAGGTCATTGAAAGTCTCCGTACACTACTCAAGTTTGACCTGGCCACATTTGAGCCGTCCGCCAATGAATTGATAGCTGATTATAAGTTGATTCCGGATAATGTGCTGCTACTCATCAGATATCCTAGGTAACTATGTCACATATCACAGTAAGGTTGACTGGTAGAACGCCTACAGCATTAAGTCTGCCTTTGTTAAAATTTTGTTAAATTCATTATTTCCCAAGAGGACGCCGGCGTCCGCACACCTATTGTCTTTTTATTGTGTCTCTATTTACGGTATTCAACAGGTTAACTAGTGCATGCATAAAGTTTGTATAAATTACCATAGGCATAGTCAGCCCCGAAACTCCTAGAATCTAGGGGTTACATGAAAGATTTATGTTCTAAGGGAGAGTCTTTTAAATGCTAACAATCAGACACAAATCAAGACCATGCTTGCTGCTGAGATATAAGTGACTGAAAAAAATTATTCCCATTTCAGGGAAAAATATTATGAACTAGCTTCTGCCAGCGGCTTCGCCCGCATGAAAATAGGTTTCATCAAACAAAGTTTGGACCCCCATTTCATGCCTTTAGGAATTTTGGAAAATCCTTAGTGCTTGTTTACTTTATAAAAGTAAAGTAGTTTGGCTGTGTGCTGATATGTCAGTCAGTTAGTTTCTCCTTTTGTATATTTACTAGCGACCCATCCCGGCTTCGCACGGGTAGACATGTTTTTTTTTTAATATTTTTACCTTTCATTTATATTTTTTGTTGTTTCATTTCTATATTTTTTTAAACGCATTATCTATGTTTAATTACAATCCCAATTTGTTCATCGTTTTTTTATATAAGTAACTTATTTAATCTTAAGTGAGACAATATATTACTTAGATGTGCCCGCCCCTCTCCGGCACCGCTTCAATGCCTGGCTAGCCACGACACGGCGCGGCGGCACCTTTTCTGCATCTATGGCTATTTAAATTCGTAATATCTATTGAATGGATTAGCCGATTTGAACAATTCAAAAAGTAATCTACATGAATTGAAACAGTCTTGAAAACAATATGATTTATTTAGATGAGGATTTAAACAGAAGTATGAATAACATGGTCTAATTTTGGTCGGTATTTCTATCAACTTTTAAAATGTAAAAAGTGGTTATTGTGACATAACGATAACAGTTGGACATATAGTATCGCAAAGTTTTTTGTAGTAATTGATATGTTCTTTAATATTGTAATACATACTTTTGTTTATCATCAATAGTTCCCGCAGCGCATGCGACGAAAGATGTTTTATGACAATTTTTTTTACACCTTTGGTTACATTACTAAAGTTTTAGTAAGGATCCCTAATCTTTTCTAGCAATAAATATAGCCTATGTTACTCAGGGTGAGTGTAGCTTTCTAATGGTGAAAGAATTTTTTAAATCGGCTCAGTAATTTTTAAGTTTATTCATTACAAACATACACACAAAAATACAAATCTTTCCTCTATATAATATTAGTGGAGATTAGTGTAGATGTAGATTTATGTATGCGCCAATAAGAGCAAAGAAGTTGACGGAACAAACAAAATTACTTGCAATCATAAACTGATTTTTATTATTATTGGGATTGTTGCGGTGAAGTTACTAACAGTACTTGACCGTAGTGTGAAAACTACATACAGGTGCTGCTCACCAGTTCTCTCTTGGTTTGATGTGCTATTGCATGTCTAGATCTCAACTTTTAAAATGTTTTTTTTTTTTTTATCTTTAATTAAAATGTTGAAAAAACTAGTGATAGTTAGAAATCCACTGTGAAGACACCTGTATGTTCTAGGGTAACAATATCTCTTTTAAACAAATCTCGGTCCTAGTAGGAAATAATACACATTATTCTGGTTTTCTAGCAAATAACAAACAGATATCTGTCTACATATTTCAGGTATCTACTGCAGATCAAGAGCAAGTATGGCAGCGAGGCGGAGCTGTTGGTAGAAGAGTTGCTGCAACAAGCAACATGTACTGCTACTGTACTGCTGTTCACCATCGCCATGAAGTATAAGGATGATAAGGTAAGTAGTTTGGAAGAAGAAAGAGGAGACTTTTGCCCAGCAAGTAGAACACAAAGTTGGCTAAAAAAAAACGGTAAATAAAACTAGGCGACATCGTGGCAGACCAATTCAAAGATGGAGGATAAACCCTAAAATGGCAGTGTGTGAAAAAGGAAAGGAAAGCCTTTACTCTGTAGTTGTGGAACATATCTAGAGATGTGCCGAACTTAGTACTCACACTACTCGTCAATTAGTCGGTATATACGGCACTTTCGTAGTTGGTGATTATTTGGCGAAAGGGCCGACTATTCGGCAATACAGTATTCATCCATAGTGTGAATACAAACGAAAAAAAATCAAGCCTTCTATCCAGTTTGTTACTTCGTAAGTATTTCTCAGTAAAATGTATATAACAGGAATTTATTATATAGAACATAGATGATTTCGGTATTTATCATGGTCATTCACATTCATAGTATTTGCTGTTTTTCCCTAACTTCCACAAGAAATTATCGGAAGCATTAACTAATTGTTAAAAAAAAAATCCAGACACGAAATCTTTTTTTTTACCTTTATGTCAATTTTAATTGAGCTAGTTGTGATCAGTGCAAAAGTATACATTAAGAAACAATGTAAAGTAGACATTCTTTCGTTCTTTACATTCCGACAGGCTTGCCGGTGGCAGTTGCGACAAGCTCGCAAATCAGGTGCAAACGAAGCATCACGGAAATTGCCGAATATCCCCGAAGCCGTGATTAGCTTGGCTGACTAGTCGGCCGTCAGACGTAATCGGCACATCTCTAGACATAACTGAAAATACTTCTCTCTTCACTGATACCTTCCACCCACACCAGTTCCTAAAATATCCCTTTTATCTTTCCAGGAGAAGAATATAACAATAGTATCGCTAAAGGATATGTTCATAAGCCTGGTGACGGCCGGCTACATTCAGCAGGCTCCGGTGGCTGAGCTGAAGGAGGGCAGTGAGATTCCCACTCTGGTGCCCGTGGCCACCATCGTGCCGGACATGTTGGTGTCCAGGAATGGCACGTTGGCTCTGGTGCAGGCTATGAGCTCGGGGAGTATTAGTGAGATTAATGATAGTGAGTATTCAAGCAAGCAGGTGGCTAAGGGTCAGTTCACACCGAGGCGCGACGCTGATAAAGATATAATTATTATACATTTCATTGTGAGAATTCAGAATTCGTTGTACTACGCAGCGCTGCGTCGCGAGGCATCTCGGCCTAAAATGTGTTTATTTTTTGTGTAGTAAATAAAGATTTTTAGTTATATGTTATTGGTTGCGCCAATTTGCTATGTTCCGCGATTTTGTTTTTTGTAATTTATTTTTTTGGCCTGGCAATCCTATCCCTTCCGTTTTCCGCCCGCACGACCTCTAGAAATGATTTGACATTGACGTTTGTGCATCGATTGTGAATGTGACCGCACCGCTAACCGCGCCCGCTCGAAATTACAAGAAAATTGACTATTTTCGTGATCCAACCATTCAGAACTCAACAGTGGTGCAGTGTAGTGCAAAACAGGACCTGGCAGTGATTTAAATGTGCGAAGTCGAGGATCGGCCGGTGCCACGTGCAACCTTCGAAGTCTAAAGGTCAGTGCTCCTTCCCAATACATTTATCCCATTAATAAACGCTAGACGCAGTACCTGCATATTGTTAACAAACCTTAGATCGCTTTTCAAACCTACAGTCCACACCACAGCAAATTCGCGCAACCATTACTTTTTGGTCCTACGAGCAGGATCGTGAATCATTTTCTTGTAATTTCGCAATATAGTATTTGTTCCATAGGGAATAAACGCAACGCGCCTGTTTACCTAGATATAATAGTAGAAAACCCGCATCTAGGCATTTAGGCAACTAATCGTTATTTAGCTCGTATAGTTAAAGAGCCATTGATAATTACGGTACCTACGCCGTCAACCGCACCGCATAATTATAGTTAGCTACGTAAATATCAGCGTAGATATAAATCGATCGCATTCTTTTTCTTGACAAAATTCATTCGGAAGTCCTACAAATTGCATGTAGGTAGACGCATTTCAAAAATACCCGTTCATTGTTGAGTGAATAATTGTAGGAAACGGATAAACCATAGATTATATAGACAGGTTATTCCGTTCGTTCGCCGTTCGCTTTGTTGTTTACAATACTACCATATTGTTATCTGATAATTATCGCTTACTTAATAATTCGTTAAGTGTTTGTTTGAGTGTATAGTGTGAATATATCAAAACAAGATGTCTCTTAAGGGAACCAAGGTTAGTACTGATTTAAAGGTTCAGTTAAAGCTTTTATACGCCGAAAGGGACTCACAGTTTTCACGTGTTCAATCAATTTGTGATAAATCTTTGCAAATCTCGGATCTGATGATTAGAGATGCTTTCTTGTGTTCGTTGGAAACTTTAGATAGTTTGCGCGCGGATTTTAAATCTACAATTAAGGATAAAAACATTTTAGAGTTGGAGTTAAATCCTGATTACTGTGTGAGTTATCAGGCATTGTCGTCCTTTGATGACTTGTATTGTCGTATCAAACGTATTGCTAGGAGTTTAGAGACTCCCCCCCCCCGCGAGTGGTTTATCCAACCCTCCTCGCGAACGCCCACGATTGCCGCCAATTCAAATACCTGAATTTGATGGTGACATTCGAAATTGGAATTTATTTATAGATAGTTTCGAAAATATAATACATAGGAACACATCGCTGACAGATCACGAGAGATTGCATTATCTCGTAGAAAAATTGACCGGTAAGGCAAAGGCTGTCTGTGCTGGAATTACGTTTAGCGCTGAAAATTACAATTTAGTTTTGAACACTTTAAAAACAAAATACGAAGATAAGCGATTAGTAGCCACCGCATATTTAGATCAATTATTCGATTTGAAAAGTTTTTCCGTTTGTAACGAGCATAATTTAGAGAAGTTTTTAAATATTTTCGCATCATCTGTTCGTGCAGTAAAGAACCTAAAGGTCAATGACCTCTGTGACTTTTTGTTTTTGTATATCGGTTTAAATAAATTAGATCCTGAAACTGTTCGTCTGTTTGAAACGACTCAGCGCGGCAAAGAAATACCTAAGTTCGAAGATTTAGAATCTTTTATTCGCGACCATATTAAGGTATTGCAGCGCACGTCGGCACGTCATGAAGTCACGAATAGGACAGGTTCCGATCGCCGTATAGACGCGTCATCGAAGTCAGTCAAGACTGCACATACGCTAGTTAATACCGCCTCAACACCTGACTGTTCTCTGTGTAAGGGTAGCCATACACAGCTGTACAAGTGTTCGGGATTTCAGAAATTATCGCCTAGTGATCGTTACAAGTTTGTCCGCACTAATAATTTGTGTTTTAATTGTCTAAGTGACAAACATCTGGTTACGTCATGTAACAGTGGTGTTAGCTGTCGTAAATGTCTAGCTAGACATCATACCTTCTTACATTTTGAGAGTAGTAAGCTGCCATCGCAGCCGCAGCCTGCGCAGACGCGCGACGCTTGTGACGCGCGGCCTGCTGCAAGTGCAAACGACGTAACATTGTGTTCGCTTTCCGCCGCTGGTACTCAAATCACTACCGTTTTACTTGCGACCGCGCAAGTTGTCATTGTAGATGCCTTTGGCAAACCGCACACCGTTCGAGCGCTACTAGATGGCGCTTCCCAGAGTAATTTTATTACTCGGGATTGTTGTCAACGCCTTGGTTTTAGTTTTAATAATTGGTCATCCCGCTCAGAAGTGAAAGGTTTTGGAGGTTTAAAGGCAACCATTCACGGTTCCATTAAAATAGTATTTAGTTCACGTTTTAATCGTAATATTTCGTTTGAAATGGATTCGCTAGTCGCAGATAAGATTACGGAACGGTTGCCCACGGTACCGGTTGACACGTCCATGTTGACGGAGTTTAAGAACTTGCAGTTAGCCGACGGAAATTACGCTTTCCCTGGAGATATCGATCTATTGATCGGTGCTTCGATTCTCCCGCATCTCCAGTTATCACGTAAAATTCAAGGTCTTCCGATGTACCCCGCTCCACACGCACTGGAAACAGTTCTCGGGTTTGTTATAGTTGGTTCCGCACCCGCTTGTTCAGTTAGTTACTCGACTGTGTCGCACTGTTGCACCGTCGAGCCGCCGCTTGAGTCTACCATCCGCAAGTTCTGGGAGATTGAAGAGGTCAATGTCCCGCCTATTCTCAGCCCTGAGGATCAGGTCACTGAGGAGATTTATACCCGCACGACTACTCGTGATAAAGATGGTCGTTATGTTGTCGCGCTCCCTTTCAAGGGTGATATTTTTTCGCTCGGTGGCTCCCGTGCCTCCGCAGAAAACCCAGCTGATTGTCTCTCACGTGGTTTGCTTCCTGCGCAAATTTTAAATCGTCCGCTTTGGTTTTGTGGCCCTCCCTGGCTTCATGCCGCTCCTAACGAGTGGCCAAGTGCTCCGTTTGGCCCCGCTACTGTTTCAGAGCCACCCGAGGAGAAGAAACATACGCTTGTAGTATCAGTTCCGCGTGAAGAGTCAGTTGTTTTGTTGTTGTCTAATCGAGTCTCGTCTTGGTCGAGACTATTACGCTGTGTAGTTTATGTCCTAAGATTTTTGAGATTATTACCATCGCGTGGTGCTATAATCGCAGCTGATTTGGATAGAGCTGAATCAGTTGTACTTCGAGAGTTGCAGAAATTTTATTTTTCAATAGAATTTCGTAGTTTAGAATCACAAAAACCTTGTAGTCGCGCACTTCAACATTTGAAACCATTTTTGCAAGACGGACTCATTCGTGTCGGTGGCCGTCTGCGAAATGCTAAGTTGGAGTTTGAACAAATGCATCCAGTAGTTCTACCACGCAAGGATCACGTTTTGGATTTGTTGGTGGACTATCACCATAAGGTGAATTGTCACGCTGGTCCCGATTTATTAATGTCCATTCTTCGACAGAAGTACTGGATACTTTCCGCTCGCAATTTGATACGCGCTAGAGTGCACAGATGTGTGCCCTGCTTTAAGCTCCGCCCGCGTTTCAACGCGCCGGAAATGGCCGACCATCGTTCTTGTCGTGTTGTACAGACGGTGAAACCTTTCATACATACTGGGACGGACTATGCTGGACCGTTTAAAGTCACTATTGCCCGTGGTCGTGGTATACGTTCCACAAAGGCATACATTTGCCTATTCGTTTGTATGACAACTCGTGCGGTTCACATAGAGTTAACCAGTGATTTGAGTACGCAGGGTTTTATGTCTGCATTTAAACGATTTTTATCTCGCCGTGGTCCCGTTAAGCGCTTATACTCTGACAACGGCACAAATTATGTTGGAGCGCGACGCAATATTTCGGAATTACATACATTCTTACGCTCCAAGTACTACCAAAGTGAATTCGCCCATGTCTTAGCTGAGAATCGCATTGATTGGTGTTTTAATACGCCAGCAGTTAGTCATTTTGGTGGCAATTGGGAGGCGAATATTAAAAGCCTTAAGTCGCACCTGTTTCGGGTCATAGGCGAACAGATTCTCTCGTACGAGGAGTTGAGCACTGTACTCGCTCAGGTAGAGGCGTTGATGAATACGCGTCCGTTGTGTCGGACTTTGTCTAGTGATCCATCGGAGCCACTAGCGTTGACGCCGGCTCACTTCTTGACGACGACTCCTCTTAAATATTTGCCCGCTTTAGATGTCGAGACTGACAAACTGCAGCTTCACCCGCGTCACGCTCTGCTAGATAGCTTAGTTCAGTCCTTTTGGAAGCGATGGAGGACAGATTATCTGCATACGCTGCAGTCGCGTCAAAAGTGGAACACTCCTTCAGATCCAGTCACAGTCGGTACTGTGGTGATACTGAAGACTGAGAGTGCGCCTCCTCTGCACTGGCCTCTTGGTGTAGTGGAAGAAGTTTTTCCGGGTTCGAACGGAATAACGCGAGTCGTAAAAGTTAAAACCGCAACTGGATCGTACCTGCGTCCGGTTATTCGCCTCTGCCCTCTGCCTAATCAGTAGTAGTGGCATAGTTAGTTATAAGTTGTTTCGCTACCTAGTATTGATAGTTTAGATTAGTAATAGGGTTTAGTTTCGCTTTTGTTTTTTTTCTTTTCTTTGAAGGTAACCCTTCAAACCCGGGGGGAATGGTTGCGCCAATTTGCTATGTTCCGCGATTTTGTTTTTTGTAATTTATTTTTTTGGCCTGGCAATCCTATCCCTTCCGTTTTCCGCCCGCACGACCTCTAGAAATGATTTGACATTGACGTTTGTGCATCGATTGTGAATGTGACCGCACCGCTAACCGCGCCCGCTCGAAATTACAAGAAAATTGACTATTTTCGTGATCCAACCATTCAGAACTCAACAGTGGTGCAGTGTAGTGCAAAACAGGACCTGGCAGTGATTTAAATGTGCGAAGTCGAGGATCGGCCGGTGCCACGTGCAACCTTCGAAGTCTAAAGGTCAGTGCTCCTTCCCAATACATTTATCCCATTAATAAACGCTAGACGCAGTACCTGCATATTGTTAACAAACCTTAGATCGCTTTTCAAACCTACAGTCCACACCACAGCAAATTCGCGCAACCAGTTATATTTTTAGTTATCGGAAGTAATATGTTTGAGCCGTTTGGGGTTGAAACACTAGGCCATGGGGTCCGAGTGCTCATCGAGTTGTTCGTGATATTAGCAAACAGCTGCTCGACTCTTCCCGTGACCAGAGGGCTGGGCTTTTCTTCGGTCAGCGAATCAGCATTGCCATCCAACGAGGCAATGCTGCCAGCGTTCTGGGCACTTTTCCTATTGATATCGATGTGGATGAATTTCTTGATGCCCAATAAGTTCTTTTTCTACCCGTTTGTTTATATTTAATTTGTATATATACCTATTAAGTTTAAATATTTAATTGTTTTTCAGCAGTTGTAAGATATTTAGTCACTCTTTTAAACCGGGAACAGACTGCTGTAACGTAACATGCATTGTAACACGCAATGAAAAAATTTACTGTCTACATTGTCGCAATGCAATGCCACAGAATTCCCATAGTGTGGACGCTTACGAGCGCTCGCCATGCACACCACGCGCGTAGACAGAGCATTTCAACTATGTGAGTAGGAACATGGTCGGTCCGTGCGCGCTCCCAGTCCACACGCATGAAATGTTAGAGCGGGTTCACATTAGGTTGGACCGACAAATGTGTCGAACCCTTAAAGCGGTTTCGCACTACGTCCGATCCGAATACTTGAAAGTTGATCCGTAGTAGCCGTATCACTACAATAAAATTTGTAGCGGGGTGAGCACGCGCACTTTTCTGCACTAGGTTGGAAAACTGTCAATTGCGTGCCCAAATGCGGTGGGATAAGAGCGGCTTTTTGTCAGATCGGACGTAGAGCGAAACCGTTCTTGTTGGCATATGTATTTCAATAGCGCCGTTCACATTAGCGCGACCCGACAAAACTAACGGAGCCGACACTTTTACCGGACGTTTAGCGACGATTTCTGTCGGGTCGGACTTAATATTTGTGTACTGGTAAGTATAGCGGCGTTCGGCAGCCTCTAGTGTGAACAGCAACATCCGACAGTCGGTCAACAGTAAAACTGTCGGTTCGACCTAATGTGAACCCGCTCTTACCTTGCATGTTACGTTACAGCAGTCTTTACTCGGCTTTAAAATGTGCGCGCAGTTTAGCGTTGCGTTGCGTCTCGGTGTGAACGGAGCCTTAGCAGATTGATTGTTAATTTAGATTGCTTCTTACTTACATTAACCAGAATACCTAGTGCGAGTTTGTTTAACGTTAACGCGATCAACATGTTTTTAGTCGTTCGGTGCTCCGATTGGCCCGTTCCAAGCTCTTAACCAATCAAAGAGCCAAACTTAGTAGACGTTTCGATCGCTTCAACGTAAAATTGTTCACACTCAATCGCTTTAACGTAAAACAATTCGCATTCGTTGAATCTTCAAAATGTAGTCCAGTTATTCAAGTAAAAAAAAAAATGTTGTAGTCATAATAGACTATTAAAATTCTATAAGGATACATGGGTTTATGCTTAAACTACCAACCTGCACTGGGTTTTTTGTGCCAGCTAGATCGCCGCAAGCTGCCAGCTTTCTTTGTGTATAGTATAAACTAGAGGCTTGCGTTCTCTCTGTAGGAACGTTATAGGATAATCATGCAGGCTAATCATCATCATCATCAGCCTTTTAATGTTCCCATTGCTGGGACTCAGACCTCCTCTCTAAGAGAGGGAATGGGCCGTAATCCACCACGCGGGCCCAGTGCGGGTTGGTATCTCTGAACTCGTCACCCTCTGCTTCCGAGGCTCTGCTTAAACAAAATGTTAATGTTTGCGATTTTGATTTTAAATTGGAACATGTGACTTATGTAGATATCATGAAGAAATTAAAGTTGTCATAATGTCCTTGTTACAGATATTTACTGGAGAGTCAACTATGACAGGTTCCACTTGGACTTTAGAGACGAAATTATGATTAAAGCTATCACCCGAAGAATTGATGAAAATGGTAAGTATGTATCTTGTTTTAACTTTTACTTCTTTCGAAGGAATTATTATTTATTTTAAACTAGCTCCTGCCAGCAGCTTCCCGAGTGTAAGTAGATTTCTCCATACAAACTTTGCACCCTCGTTTCATCCTCTTAGGGGGTGAATTTTAGAAAACCCTCTCTTTGTGCTTGCCTAAGTCATAATAAGATAAGACATGCTATCTACGTTTCTATTACCAGCAGTTTCGGCTGTGCATATTGATGTGTCAATCAGTTAGATTCTCCTTTTATATATATAGACTAGCATTTGCCAGCGGCTTTGTCCGCGTGAAATTCTGTTTCTCCGTACAAACTTCCAACCCTCGGTTTACCGCCCTAAGGGTGGAGTTTCGTAAAATCCGTTCTAAGCGGATGTCTACACCCTATAAGGAACCTACCTGCCAAATTTTAAGTTTGTAGGTGTTATAATTTCTGAGATTTCGTGATAAATCAGTGAGTGGTATTTCACTTTTATATATTTATAGATTTATCATTAAGGCTAGAGTGAATAGACTCTTAATAAACTAGTGCGCCTCACCATCAACGATTGCATCACTACTTACCATCAGGTGGGATCACAGTCAAGCACTAGTTTATATATATTTAAAAAAAAAACCAAAGGAATTGTACAAAATTAAACACATAAGGCACGCGTGTTTCGTCGTGTGGTGGGTGGTGGGCCCGCGGCCCCTCTTGTACACCTGCGAAGCACCCTGACACCTCACGAACGTAGCTGATGCCGCCCGAACAATACAGTTCTCTAACGATAAATTTATTTTTTTAACTGTATTTTTTGTCTTTTACCAGCTGGTGAACTAATGCGCTTCCTCCTCGAGAAGATGTACCTGACGTCCGCGGCGTGGGCGCCCGAGTCGAGTCCGCTGTGCGTCATAGACCTGCGAGAGCGCTGCCGCGGCGCCGCCAGTGACAGGCCGCTGCTGCACCAGTACGTCGACCAGTATCTGAAGGTGCTAGGTATGTGAAGTTTAGAAGTCCTTTTAATTTTTCTAGAATATGAGAAAATGTATCTGATGGTGGATTATTTAGAGAGCAAGCTCGCTATTGCTTGTTGTTGATTCTGGTCATCTATCATGTCGTGAAAATTCTTGGGTCCCCGATACAAAAAAATTAAAACGCTAAATTGTTCAAAATCACTCCGTTTTTATTTTCATTCAAACTCGTTATTAAAACGGCTTTATCCGATCCCACTAAAAAAAAAACCGTAAAGAAAAATACCCCTTCCTATCTGTAGCTACCCCTTTATAGGGTATCACAACAGAGTGCTGATAGATACACTTCTGGTGACCTGGTGTCCAGGAACAAACAATTATCACTCTATTGCGGTGGCTTACGTGACTTATCGCACGTGGGTGCGAAACGGCAACGAGCGAAGCGTTGTCTTACAATTTGTGCGTTAACTTTTTTTTTGTAGAGCAGGCTAGGATGTTTAATTTATAGTTACTAATGTGTCATGGGGACCTATTGCATTGTGAAGATTAGGTTCTAAAACGAAAAAAAGTCTATGACAACTCTTCAGGGGTGAGGGTAAAGAATTTTCAAAAATGTAAAAATAATTCTCATGGAAATACTCGAGTTCGTCAGACATTCATAGTGCAGACGCGCTTTGTTTTTTTTGATAACCGATGGGTTATATGTGGGAAAAAAAAAGTTATTTGAGCGTGTCAGATATTCAGAGTGAATGTTAAGTGAACTCAAAAAAGGGTCCTATTTAAATGACTGACGATTTGAACGGTCCAAAAGTCATGACTAATTTATTAAAATATAAAAAAAAGAGGGTTCAACTTAATGTCTTTGTCAACCTAAATGATAATCTGACAATTATATGGAGGGGTATTGTTAATCTGACAGTTTGAATAATAAAAACAAAAATAACCAGGCGACGTTTCAAAAATGTAAAAATGATTCATTTTAGTATGGTCATTAAAGATTAATATGATATGAAGTTTGTGAAAAAATTCAACAGTTTACTATCAAAATTCGACTAAATAATTTTTTTTTATGTCGGCAGAGTCATAAAAGATCCATATTTGCCATGGTGGGACAGTGCGAGAGAGTGAGAAGGAAAGACCTTATCTCTTTTTTATCGCTCAATCTAAGCGCTATAAATGGCGATTAAAGCAGCGATTCTGCCCGCACGTAGGACGAAGCCGCCGCGTCGCGTTAATTTCGATCGCATTGGATCGCTTCGTAACCACACTCTTGTTGTATCGCCCGCGTATGACGCCTCGTTAGCCTATCGGCGAATACAGGCGTGATGTTGTATTAAACCTCCAGAGGAGAACGGCGGCGGGTTCGTGCGGCGCGTGGGCGACGCGGGCAGCGGCCAGTACTGCGTGCGCACGCGCCACGCCGCGCGCCAGCTCGTGCTGTGCGCGCTCGACCACACCGTCACCGAGCGCCTGGGCTCTAAGGCAGCGAGGATCTTCAGGTACTACTAGCTTCTACCAGCGGACGGTACTACAAACATACCCAAGAGGACAGTTATTCCGGTTTTACGCCTCATAGAGGCCGTAGGGTTAATACGCCTCATAGAGGCCGTAGGGGTAATACGCCTCATAGAGGCCGTAGGGGTAATACGCCTCATAGAGGCCGTAGGGGTAATACGCCTCATAGAGGCCGTAGGGGTAATGCGCCCCTTTGCTCCTGAGCCATCTATCCCGATTTTACAATCGTGCTCCTTTATTCCTGAAGCATTTATCCCGGTTTACAAACATGCCCTTTTACTCCTGAGGCATCTATTCCGGTTTTACAGACGGGGCCTTTACTTCGGGGACATCTATCCCAGTTTCACCCTAAGTTCGTTTAAAGCAATCACCAAACTAAAAACTAATCCAAAAGTGTAGTCATTGCTAACTCGACGTCTAACTGTTAGTGTAAACTTTTGCAGGTTAATTCGTTCAAGAAAGTACATAGAGGAGGATGACATACAGAAGAACGCGATGTTAGTGAACAAAGAGTGCAAGCAGCTCACGTACAAACTGCTGGAAGAACACTTTATTAGTGTACAGGTAACACTTTTGTGAACTTTACCGTCATAGTACTGGAATGTGTTCATGGACATATTAACAAATTAACTGAAATATGCTAAATGAATTAACTATGTAAAAGCACAGAATATATAATAGTACCATATGTAAAATACAACCAAAATAAAATAATAATACCTTTTAAAATAAATATTATAAAACGTGTCTCATAAAAAACAAACACTTTTGTAAATGCATAGAAAATTAACGAATATATTTTAAATCAGAAACTGAAAACATGGATCTAAGCAGTAAAATAAAAATAATTCAAATTACTACAGGCTATAACGGATATCAATACTGTATTGATATCCGTTATAGCCTGTAGTTAATTCACCAAAATATGAAATAATCATTAAAGTATTTCAATAACTCAAAAAGTTGCGCTTGCAAGAATAATTTTGTTTTACGGGGCGCTCCAGTGTGTGACGTCACACAACCTTTTACTATTTGTTGGAATAAAAAAAACTACCAATAAATCAAAACCAGTTGTACGTAAAATAAATAGAAACGCTCACGTGCGACTTGGTAAACTTTTATGCCTTTGATTTCTGTGGCGACGATGGTAACATTTAGGTCGAATGATGGTCAGCCCCCCATAGCCAAGTTACAATCGTTTCGTTTAACGTGAACGCTTGGAGTTGGCCACGCCTCCAATTCCTTTGTTCTGACGTGTGGCAACGCTGAGTCACGTGGTCAGAACATAGGAATTGGGGGTGTGAAAACGAAACGATTGTAACTTGGCTAGGGGGGCTGAACTCGCAGAAGTGTTGTACTTCAATGAGTTCAGAGACTGCATTCGTTGTGCCTAAACTTAAATAGTTAATTTTTCCGATCATCGATTCGATAGATTTCAAAAATAGTATTCACTGACTTATTTAGTGTTGATCTATATTTTATTCTATATCTTGGCTGAAAATGATAATATTTATTACCATCATCTTGAAACTTCTTCATTATCCAACATGTTTACTTAATTATTTTTAGTGTATTTAATGTAGCCAATTTTGTTGCTGTCTCTACATATGAAACGTATATTTTCAGCCAATGAGGAAAGCAGCGTCGGCGGGTGGCTTGGCGAAAGCAATCTATTTGTACCACATCAAGTTGCATGACGTGAGTTTACATACTTATTAACATTTTTTTAAGGTATATCCCGCGATAGGTTTTAATTCCGCGGAGGGTCGATTGGATACATGAAATCCTATCGATGTGTAAAGATAAAAATGAAAAATAAAGTACTTTTTTTTTAAAAACTCGAATTCATTAACGCATGTACGAAATTAATTTCTATAAGTTAACGTCAGCTGATCGAGGCCAATGAACTGTAGGTAGTTAGTATGCAACGATAGATAACTCCCTACAAGGTCATTGACTCGTTTAATTAAAGAAATTAATTTCGTACATGCGTATATTAATTCGAATTTTAGAAAAAGATTACTTTATTTTTTAATTTTTTCTTTACAAATCGATAGTATTTCATGTACCAAATCGACCCTCCGCGGGATTATAACGATTAAAATTTAACGGTATAGATGTATAGACTTACAAGTAACCCGGACCGGCAGCAAATTATCCCAAGGGAACATACTCCCGGGATAACAAGTATCCTATATGCTATTTAAGGACATGGTCTACCCGTGTGCCAAGTTTCATCGAAATCCGTTCAGTCTTTCGAGCATGAAGAAGTAACAAGCACACACACATATCCATACAACTTTGTATACAACCCCGTTGGCTTATTCCTGTAGTCATTAATTAATAAAAGATAGACCTCCAATTAAATACAAAACTTGAATTTGTTGTTGTGTTGGTATATTTTATTAACCCTTTAACCGCTTGCGTCGGATTTGTTTCGAGTTTTTCGGGTCCTATTCGCCAGGTTCGTGTCTTTGTGACCAGATACTCCATCTCGTTTAGCTCTTCAATCCCCATAGGTTAAAGAAGAGCTGGAGAGATGGAGTATCTGGATGTGATCCTGGCGGAATAAACACGAGAATGTTTGTCATATAAATTCGACATAGGCGCAATACGCGACGTACGCGGCAAATAACCATTGAACCATTTGTTATGGTTACGCAGAGCCCCCACTTGGACTGAGACCCGAAAATCAGTTATATAGCAAATGGTTCAACGTATTTGCCGCGTACTTATAATAGGTATGTTTTTTTTTTAAATTACACTATGCAACAAAATAGAAAAAAAAAAATTCACTGGGTTCACTGTACTTAATTACGATTCCCCACCCTAGGCCTAATTGAAATATATAAATATTTTTTTTACATCACATCAAGTTTAGTAGTGAAAGGCATTTAGTGATTTTACTTAAAATTATATGAAGTAGGAACATAAATTGTTATTCTACATGAAAAAAACCTTTTTTTTTTTGAACGATTGGCTTTCCTCTTATAGTCATTAGTGGCAGTGTCCCTCTGAAGGATCCTACGGTAGTCCACAAGCATGGCTGGCAACCATCTACCTTGGTAACTCTTTTTATACCCTGTAATTTTTTGATGAAATCTTTCACCGTGTTCATCACTTATTACACCCATGTATACGGAAAGAAACTTAAACGGGAGTGTAAGAAATGGATTTTCAAAGACATTTTGCATCTTCGCTTATGATACACATTTGAAAACATGTTAAGTTTTTCATAGAAGTCTCGTAACTTGTGATTCCCAAGGATTTTTTTTTTGTAATGTCAACAAATTAAATTGACCATGCATTTTTTCAATGGGACTGAGGCTATCATCGATATTATATGTACTACGGAGGCTATATAATAAAGTGGAATCTTTGATTAGTGCTCATATGCCAGGAGCAAAGAAATTGTCATTGGTTTTTGCCCCACTTAGTGTTTGAGAAATAAAAATTCTGATCCGCCTTTGGAGAGTGCTTTTACATTTTTTTTTTTGTCAAGCCAACTTAGGTGTCTGGAGAATTATCTTCATTGCCACTGATGACATATTAGCATACTTCACTGAAAGTTTCGAATTTTTGGAAAACCTTTTACAGTGGTTGTGCAGTTATAGACGCCAACATGATTTTTAGGTTTACAGCACTGCATTAGTCCACCAAAAAGTATCTGGTTTTTAAATATTACCTATAGGACAACTCGTCAAATATTTATACTATTTTAAACAACATACTATTAACCCACAATTAGTGCTAGATTTTAAATTTCAATTTTAGTTTAAAATTAGTAATACTCTCAAACTAAAGCGTAAAAAATAGTGCCATTTTGGCACTATTTTTTTCACTTTTATGAATTAATTGACCACAAATTGAACAAATTAAGTGAAACTTAACAGAAAAATGCGACATTTTGTAGATTTAAGAGTAATATTGCTTTGTACACATTAATGATCTACCTAATCGAACATGTACGCTCGAACAAGTGTTGCGCAAAGTAAACAAAATGAGATTTCGGTTTTGGGATGTGATATCTAAATATAAATGTGTAGTCTATCGTTTATAAGGTATACATAATACGAATCACCATCCGGAATATCGGTGATTTTTTCGGTGTTGCATAGTGTTAGTGATTACTTTTCCAGGTGGCCCACGCAGGTCAGGAGATGTGCTACCGCGCGCTGCACAACGTGGTGCGGCGCCACCGGCACGAGCGCGCGGCGCACGCGCGGCTGGTGGACAAGCAGCGGCGCGTGCGCACCATCGTGCACGGCATGCGCCTGCGCGGCGAGCCGCAGCAGAACATCGACGATGTGAGCTCATCACCATCTTTGCCATATTTCTCCATCCAGACCCCTCTATTTACTTCTGACTGGCCCCCATTGGTGCATCTAGAGTTGTTTTTCCCTGTCATGTCTGATTTTTATGTAAAGCCTGAAATTTTTTAATGTTTCTTCTCGAATTAGGTAGTCAGTTAGAAAACATAGGCCTCATCTAGTTTAATTAACGAAAAAATAGACGTGTAAAAGTGTTATTTATGTCCTGTTTACAAAATAAACATCATTTGTGTAAAGTTATCAGCAGAGATGGAGCTAGATAGTGTGGGATCGGCTTTATTGTTTGACAAATACTGCTGAACCGGACAATGGGTATGCCAATTGTGGGCTGATGTGTTTAGCAAACCCTTACGTGCCTACAACGAGAAGTTTCATATTATTTGACTTGTCTCTATTTTGCCGATTTAAAAGAACCTTTAACACATCCTCCCGGAAAGTATTTCTGTGGTATTTCTGATACACTTATACATTATTTTTAGTAAATGCGAAACCTGAATATAGTTTGTTCAGAATCAGTAACTGAATCGATTCCAATAATTTTTACACCATGTTATATTTTTTCAAAAATATTTAAGAAAGGTCACAAGTGGGACACCACCGAGACTAAGTACAATAGAGGTCATGGCAGGTCATAGCGGGCTTTATACATGCCCGCACAGCTGGGTGCGGAAGCAAAACAACCCCTCAGTGGCCCGGATGGCCCGGTGACCATGTGTGTATGGAATATTTGATTTTTCATGATACAATTATGAAATTTTGCACATAGATTCTTTGCATAAAAATAATACTTAGACCCGTTTTTCGAGTTTCGCAATACTAAAAATAAGGTTGTATAAAAAACATGAAATTTGTGTTCAGGGTATTTAGACATATTGCTGTTCAAAGATAAAACGCATCATAATAAACATTCCAGGTGGAAGAAACCCTAACTCCGCCTGAGCTAGCGGTACTCCAGGGTGTTGAGAAAAGACTGAAGCAACTCAGCACAGCGGAGATGGAGCTAGATAGAAACCTCTTCATTTTCAAATGGTATTTCATGTTCCCAGAGACCAAGTAAGACTGGTTTTAAAGGTCATATTGTGGTACGTCATATTGGTATATGTTTGTGGTCTGGTTTACCAAAAACGAAGTCTCAAGTAACATGTTGCTCATAAAATAGTATGTGGTTGCTTTTATATTAGTGCCTTGTAAAATCGTCAGATAAGCTGAAAAAAATTGTTTGACTAAAGTTGATATTGAAAACTTAGAAGTATCTATGTTTTTAAATTCGTATGAATGTTTGTATCGAGTTGAGACTCGATCTGTAAATTAAAACTAGGATATAAGGAAAATTAATAAAAAATCTCAAAAATTACGTTCTTAAAATTTTATTTGACCCCATTGATACTCAATAGTTGCTCAAACATACAACCTATTCCGTCGATCGATATTATTACAAAACATATCCGACTATCTACCTGGGCAGCCGTCACACTTAATCAAAACAAAATGGCGGATAATTTGATGCGAAATTTACAAACTAACCCTCTGAACCATTGCGAACAATGAATAATTCAGTAAATACCTAATTTACTGGTTGATTCACCGAGGTATAATTTGAAGCTCATAATTTGTGAGTTTATTTTTTAATTAAAATTATATTATAATTTGCTAAAATTATACTTATAGGGAAAATTTATACTTCACAGAATTAAGATGTGCCAAGAGGGAAGGGGGCATGTTAAACTGTATAACATTAAAGGTGAATTAAAAATATGTCATTATAAAAAAGTTCGTTGTGACTTATACTTTGTGCCCCCAACATCTTATAATCTAAATTATTACACAAAAAACTTTTAATCTGGATTCTGAAATGAATAGGTAAAAAGATAAAATTTAAAAAAAAAATTGCAGTTTTTTTTACAATTAATTTGACTAATATTGCACAATCGCCTACATTGTCTCGGTGAACCTAACCATAGAACACTTCAAATGAAATGACAATTAATCAACATTGTTATAATTATTAATTAATATTAACAAGTATATAGATTATGTACGTACGTCGTTAAACACCTGTTAAACAGTGACATCTAATATTTTTTATTATTTTTATTTATTACAAATGTTCGTCAAAGTGTGTACTGACAAATATTTTTGAGGAAATTAAGAGTAATTATGCTAGAAGTTCCATTTCTGCTATTTAAAAACTTATTTAACCTTTTCCATGTCACAGATTTTTATAAAAAATGCTGACTTAACGCCTCGATCCAAAACTTTGTAAGGCTCCGAAAACCAACCCACTTATATCGTTAACTGCGTATGTTGGCGTCAAAATTGATTTCGTTTTACCAATTATCTTGTCTTGTCTATCAGACTGGCGGTGTCAGCACGAAAGTTCATTTATCACATTTCTCAGACTGTGGCATTGAAAGGGTTAAAAAAATTCAACACCGTTTGCGGGAAAGTTTTTAACTCGCATAATGTCGGTACAACTTTTATTTGATTTTGATTGCTGTGATTGTCCTAAAGTAGGCCTGAAATGCAAAATAACGTTCAAGAAGTTGCAGTCCCAATCTTTGTCAACACACACTCGCCGCTTCGTAAGATATCCACTTGAAGCTAAATTAGATTTACACTAGGTTTTTCTAAATTAAAAAGTCCACGAATATTTACACGCGTTTGCTACGGTCTGATGTCTCGTATATAAAACTGAATAAAAGTCTATAATCTGTTGACCGTTGTCCGTTCATTTACGTACCATTTTGATTAAACTTTAAAATACAGGAACATTTTATATTTTGAGCTCATAGTAATTTATTGACTGGTGCACTGTGTATTTTACATTTAATAAAAATGACACGTAAATTACTATTTAACTCAACAAACAATTTCCAAAAGGAATCTATAAAAATTATATAACAAATAAAAACATTGAACACATTACTCAGTAATTTCTTTACTATGTTTTTTCGAATAATCTTCCAATTGTTGTTCACTACGAATCCGATGTTACTTTCTATCCTTGTTCTTGAATCCATCTAGTTATTTGGTTCTTGTTGGTCTTAAAGTACGCAGATAAAACAAGCGAATATGCATTATAATTATGTAAAATTTGTGCGCATTTAATTTTGTTCGAATAAATACGAGAAATGTAAATTTAAACTTCAAGAGAGACATCACGACCGGGCCACGATTTAACACCCATTATTTTAGTCAGATTATTTTATGAACTATTCTATGGAAATATTAAAAATACAGTGAAGACATCGACTATCTGGCCTAAGATATCACCTTAACGCGAACGAATCGACCTACATTATCCGACTATACATAGTTGAGATGTTTACAAAAGCATTTATTATTAAATATTAATGTTATGAATATTGTGTGTGTGTGTGTCTAACTTAAGCTCAAAAATGCAACGGAAAAATGTAGTCTACATTATTATCCTTATTAGGATCAGGAAAATGCGATTATTGTTATCCCAAGGGGCAGTACTTTCACTAAATCCAGCCTTTCCAAAATAATCTAAATAGCGCCATCTATATACAAAGGTAAGGTAAAAAGCGAAATAAAATGAAACATGCAAATTAAAATTGTATTTATTTTATTTATAAACTAGGTATTTTATACAACTTAACAAAATACATACATACTGAAGTAACTAAACAGCAACCAAAATATAATCATTCATACTGGCATTGAATCTTTATCAAAACACCTCATATTGCTGCATTAATTCCTGGGGAGACATTGCGACGTCACTAGGTAAACTATCGGAAGTGAAAAACTTACTTTACAGGAGAGCGATTTGAAGTTTATTTTATGGATAACTCTGTCATTATTGACTCTTAGCTGTATATAAATTTGGTTACATTTAAATATATTAGACAAAAATATTTTTTATCAAGCTAGCTAGTTTTTATTAAACTTGAAAGAGAAACAAAAAAGAATTGCTAATTTTCAGATTCGAGAGTTTACCTGGGGACAGTCGATTGGACACATCATTGTCTCGAAGGTATTCGATTGGCAAGAACCATTTCAGTCTAAGTTATTCTATCTTGGAACAAATGAAGCAACATGTTGACACCACGCAGCGTTGTCAATGTATGTATTTTAGTTTCTCTCTAATACTGTTCTGTTATTTATCACTGAGTACTTGATTTCCTTCAAATGTATGTCTGAACGTGTAAATAATTTTATTTGTACTATCACAAAATATTTCGCATTTTATAACGGGTTGGAAATTCCAAATGAACGCGTTTTAAATAATTCGAGTTATTTTTAGCTTATAACAAATATTAGGGCTAAGCCAAACAAATATTGAATGACAACTCAATCCTAAATCCAATTTACTAAATAGTTTTTTTTTTTTAGTTATATTAAGAGGCCAAATAAAGAATAAGAGTAATAAAGATAATAATAGGTTTGTGATGTAGAATAAAAATATAATAATAAAAAGCTCTAATCGATATTTACAAAAGTAATCAGACTGTGGTAACGCTAAGACATGAGGACCCAAACTATAGCAAGAGACGATAACAAACCAGGCGAGCTGTGCCGCCGACGGCAGCGACCGGTGATACGGTGCAGCTATATTATATGTAGGCATGTACAGACTTCATAAGCGAGACATATTTAAATTTTCCAAATTTACTCTAGTGCTTTATTACTATTATTAATTTACCACTGTTGATTGAACCAGTCGCCGTGCTGTAAACATCACATACATATTGTTTCTCTGAGTAAACAGTATGTATGGCGAGTGGCGCCGCCTGCCGCCTCGCTTCGGCACTACGTTCCCATACAAGCTACAACTAGCGCAGTAAATAGCATAATTTAGAATAAAACATTTAAAAAAACATCCAAATATATTGCAAGTACTTATCACAAAAAGTAATAAAGTGTCTCCTAATTCAATTATACTATTTACAATGCAAAACAGGGTAATTTACACTTTTCGTTTTGTTTTACTAAATAATTTGTCATTTTTAGATAAATATCTCCATAATGTAAAATAAATTTATATATGTAAATGATGGCCTAAATAATAATACTAACATTTGTAAAATAACGTGGCTAGCCGGGACAAAGAAAAAACAAATATTTATGTGAAGCCACATACTATTACGTCCAGGAACTATTAAATCATAGGCTTACTTATACGACGAACCTTATCCCATAGCCTACTAACTTTAACGTATTTGGGCAGCATGATATCTATAAAACGAGCTATAAGTTACGCGGTGAGATATACAGTATCGTTTTATAAAGCTATCCATAATGTTGTCGAATCGTAACGTCAGCGCCACGACCGAACTTGCGACATTTTCAAACGAAGCGTCAACGATGTGCGTCAACATCTTTTATAGTCTCGTACATTGTGCATGATTGTTTTTATTAAATTAATACTACGAAAATTGACAATAAAAGATATCAGTGAGCTACACAAACTTTTTAATTTATAACTTCATTTAAAAACATCACAAGGATTGTTCTGGGCGACATGGTATGCTGGCTTTCTACACTGAACACATTGGAGTCCGTCTCCCGGCGACGCCGCCTCGCTCGCGCCCCCTGCCGCTCGTGTAAGTGCGTCTCCCTCACACAGGAAGCCATTACAATATGCAGCAAGACGCTGAACAACAACTGCTAGAACCACCTTTACTTTTTTGCCGTTGATCTGGAAATGAACAGAAATAAGTGTGTAAGTTTTATCGATACATGTCACGACTCTGAAATAAAATATTGTCTACAGCTACATTTAAACTCTAAATACTGCCACCCTGATACAATTAAGATACTAGCTAATATTTGGCTTGGGAAGGTGATCAATCTATATTGCTAACTAAAACCAATTTAGCACTAAATATATGATACTAACATAATAAATGTAAAACTAATAATGAGTAGTACAGTAAGTAGTACAAGGAATTACAAGGACTTACTAAAAGGAAGAGAGGGGAGTAGGGAACGGGATGGGGATGTTTAGGTCCACCGGACTTCTGGAAAATAAGCTTTAATTTTAATGAATGTTCGGTTGCGCTATTTTTACAGGAAAAATAGCGTGGCCACTAATTACTGCACTATAATAAATACGGCTAAAGTATTAGTTGAAACAATAAAATTATCTGAATGGACTAATTTTGTATGCTGTGTATCAAACAAACTAGTCCCCCGAACAAAATCGTTTATGAAAAATATCGATTTACAGTATGAGGTTTTGTAGTTCTGTATAAATAATGAGATTGTGTTCAATTGGTTATTTTAAATAATTAAAAGGATATAAATAAAAAAAAAGTGCTATATAATTTTTAGTATTGTACAATTCGAATAACGTAATAAATTTTTCGATACGATTTTGTTCTTGGGGCTCTTCGATTTATCTGCGTTCTACTATTTGAACAATGTATTTCCTTATTTACGTTTAATTAAAGGAGACTAGAAAGGGGTGGAAGGAAGTTGTATTTAAAAATGCTTAAAATTGAAAAGAACGTTGAAAGAATCACAGTGGAGTTAACCACTGATCAGTGAAATTTTCACTTTTAGTAAAAACTGCAAATGATGAATACTTAGTGTCTGTACACGTACAATTTACAATATACACAGCACCCGATACACAGACCCGGTAAAACTATCTGTAGGCCATTCAAATATTTTTTCCGAGCGGGAATCGAACTCGCAGCACAGTAGCCAATCGCTCAACCACTGCGACAAAATTGTCGTCAAAATTGTACATTCGGCCGGATCACCGGACCTTTGCGTCTCACATTCAGCAGATTCCCGCGGCCTCCAATCAGGTTATTAGTCCACCTTTGAGAAGGCCTTTCAACGCGCCAGATAAGTTGAACCATTTGCTATATGGTTACGCGCGCGCACTTTGATTGAGACCCGAAAATCGGTTATTGAGCATTCAAGGTCGACCGTCATGATGGTCCAACTTGTGTGACGGGGTTTACAACTGATCTGCGCGTAACCATAGCAAATGTTTTAACTTATTTACCCTGTACTACAACAATGCACATATCACGTACCGTGTGAGTTAGGCTCGGGCAAGTGCTCGCGCGGCACGAGGTGCATAACAGTGGTGCGGCCCAGCGGGAGGCCCAGCGCGCCCAGCGTCACCGAACTGTGCAGGAACCGGCCCTGGTAGATCAGCCGGAGGATCTCGGCGCGCGACACGCACTCCGTCGCCCAGTCCGCTGGAAAATACAACGTGGTATAATTAGTACAACATAATATGTTTTGAGCAGTGGCCGAGTGGTAACGGCCCCGACTTACTAGTTGTAGCGCATTACTTTGTATAATTTATTTCATCACCACTTCTCTCAAAACGGTGAAGGAAAACATCGTTAGAAAACCGGCATGTCCTAGAACCATGTGACATCCACCAACCCGCACTAGGCCCGCTTGGTGGATTACGGCCCGTGCCCTCTCCTAGAGGGGAGGTCTGAGGCCCAGTAGTGGGAACATAAAAAGGCTGATTATGCTATGCTTATGCTATATTTTTTTAAATTGAAATAGACTAGTGCTTGACTGCAATCCCACCTGATATGGTAAGCAGTGATGCAATCGTTCGTGGTGAGGCGTACTAGTTTATAAAGAGCCTATTCACTCTAGCTTTGAAACCAAATTATAGTCGGATGGGAAGACCGCAGCAGGCAAATTCTTTTAGTCCTTCGATGTACGCGGTATAAAATACCTACATATTTTTAAAGAAAAAATAGTCAAAGAAACAGTTGTTGACCTTTTGTTATTCGCTTACAAACGGATATCAAAAGGTCACAGCTTATAACCACAGAAATATTTCACAGTAGAAATGCAGATATCAGTTCTGGGTTTATGAGTAGGAAACCTCTTGTTCAGAAGTAACGTTAGCATCCTCCTGATGATATAATTACTGTCATGATGGAAAATTAATGTACTGTATTTTCTTTTAGCTTTCGTGCCTACCCGTCTTCCTAAAAAGGCTTGTAATAGTCATTTAATATGATACAATACATTTAATATGATCAATTTAAGTTATCATTCAAGGATATCAATATAAATTTGTCTAGCATAGCATACAATATATGCACACACAATATATTTTTAATTGTCTAAAACCCAACGTTCCTTCATTTCCCTTTGCGATGGCTAACAATAGAATAGAATAACTTTATTGTACACCAAAAAAGTAACTTAACTCTTTTGAACAATGTCGCAACTCGAGCAAATCACTTTGATTAAGATTAATTCGAAAAGGAAAAAACACGAAAGTTTTTACAAAAAATGGCTCTAATACATATTAAAAATATAGAAATATGCACGAAAACAATAAAAAAGATTATTGAAAACCTGCCCCCAGAGAGATTTGAACTCTCGACCCCTGGTTTACAAGACCAGTGCTCTAACCCCTGAGCTATGGAGGCTGACGGTTGTAGCGTCGTAAATGTTGATACCTATTGACGGCGCGCGTCTACACACACTACAATGAATTGTATTCACACAGACGTAACGTTTATACGTCTCTAAGTAGTTACAGCTCGATAACTAGATGGCGCTGTTTGAAATAATTGTATGTTTATGAATAACATTTTGCTGTGACCTGTTTATTTTTAGTTAGTCAGTTTAGTCTTGTTTAACAATGGGTGTCGTCGAATTAAATTATCTTTTTAATTATTTTGGTGTTTTATTTTTTTACTAAATTAAGGCTTTGGAGAATTTTGCTGTCAACTGTTTTTTTCTTTCGTTTTCAAGTCTTTGAAGAACGCATTTTATATGTGAATAATAGTTCTTCTTTTTTATTGGACCTAAATCTATATATATGCATATAAAAGCAAAATACCACTCATGTAAACCGACATTCACGCACCCGAAGCCACTGGCAGAAGCTAACAGTTAATAGTACTTAATTTAGTTCTATCTATGTATTGACAGGCCTATACTGTCCCCTTAAACCTATCAATACCTACCGTAACATGGAAATATTGTTAGGCAAAAAATCATTTTTTTTTTAAAAGCCGTGGTTTTTCTTTTTATTTACTTTATTAAGGAAAACAAACAATTGCACAGTTTATGTTGCATCTAAAGACAGTACACAGGGTAGGTAAAACCACAATCCAAAACGTTTCCACGGATTAACCAACTCAAAAGAGATAATTTCTAGTCGGTTCTCTGTCCGAAACGGTATTTACTTTTTTTTTTACCTATTCGCCATAAGGTATCCTAGGGTAGAATGAGTTTCGACAGAACTAAATGTAACTTGTAAGTCTATGGTTACCGCTAGCTGTAAATCGCGTGATTCCTTGAACTAAATATAGGGCTGGTAAGTGTGCCCAAAGCTTGTTCGTTCACAGTTATTTTACCTCTGATTCAAAATCTGATACAGTGATCTTTATCCTGGTAGCCATAAGAATGATAATAATTGTGATCGGAGTATATTGTGGTTGGTAAGACTTTTTTTTGCATAGGTAATAATGTGATAAATGTTTAGAACAAAATTTTCAGATAACAAAATACTCATAATTTGAAATAAACATTTTTGAAAAGCATTATTCTGAGCGCTAAAAATGTTTGAAAAACTTTCCGATAAGTATAACATATTCCAATATATTCAGTTGTTACGTTTATCAGGAAATTCATGTAACATTGTTATCAAGCATACGAGTACATGATTAATTTATATCAGACGACATTTAAATTTTTTTGTTACATTAATAAGGTTTTTTTATTGTTTCACGATGATACTGCTTGCTACTGATTTCACAAGAAGGAAAGCACTGAAAGAAGCCCGCTAATTAACCGATTTGAAAAAGGAAGGCGTTATAATCTTCAGCTGTATGAATTTTTTATGTATCTTCACTGATTTCTCGGTCATTTTGTGGACCGACTTTGAATTGTTTTTATTTATTTATGTACACACAAACACATCAAAACGAAAAGAACAAATACAGATAGAAGAGCAAAACCTGCTGCTTATTTTAATTGAAATTTCTTCCAGCAGACCTGTGACAGGAGAGTTGGATGAGAGATGTAGGTCACAGTGAATTATATGGTTTTTGGAAAGGTGTTTTTTACTCGGGTTTTCTCCGGGTGGTTTTTCCTTGCTGCCACTCTGAGACCCTCAGAGAAAAGGAGTTTCGGATCCCCTGTTGATTATCCCCCAATACTTTGCTTAAAATTGTAACTGTATGAATTGCTGCTTGTTTTTGTTTTATATGGATGTTAATACCTGAATCTAATTTATCACAATATTCCTGTCGCTCCTATTACTATCGGTTCTGTAGGTGTGTTCCACAACCGCGTTATTTCAGTTTTAAGCATTTGGTATTTGCTTAACTTCTCAATCTCTTTTGGTCCTATGTTATAATCTGATGGTACTGTAATATCTATTAAATATGTTTTATTTTCTGTTTTATTTACGTATATTATATCCGGTCTATTATGACTAACTGTAACATCTGTCTGAACTGGTGAAATATAAATAAGTTAGAAAAGTTAAAATATACTGTATTATCTATTTTTTGTCTGTTGTTGTTACTATACTATTCTGTTCAAGTCTAAAAACGGGTAAGGCAGTCCTAATTTCCATGAATCGACTACCTATTTATGGAAATATTGTACAGGTTATTGATTTCTGAATGAAAGAATGGCAATAAAAATGGAAAAACACTGCGCGTAATATTTCCTAGTAGTAATTTTATTGTTATGAATAATTGATTCAATTATGAATTTATCAATTAGACAAATTTTCGTGGAAAATGGATTTTGTTTTTTTTTTTACTTTTGACTTTTGACTACACAAATATGATTAGTAACGGGTACCAATTTTTTGTATATTAGTTAAAAAATAAGAGTGTATAGCCTTATCCCTTTAACAGTTCAGATTAGGTCGTAAAATAGATCGCATTAAGATCTCGTGGTATAGCCCCCCTTATGAAAGTGATAAATAAGGTGTCAGATGGAATGTGTTTTCACTCTTGCTTTGGAAGTCTAACGTGTGTGGTAGCCCTAACCTCCAATTCTCTTCTAACCTAACATACCACTAGGCAAACTAACAAGCGTTACCCATAAATCACTGGCCACCAGGAGGCACCACTATCGCACGCCTTAGCGACAATAATTTGTGCACCAAACACGAACGGCATTGTGTGCCCGATAAATATCTTCGTATCTACGTATTTACGTGCTAGATAAACTAAGACATTTTATTGAGACTTTTCCTTCGGTGGAAATCTTTTGGAGTTTTCTACAAGTTATTTCTACGTAGTTGGTAGTTAGATAGTGGCTTAATTTTCTTTGTGCATGCGATTGTGTCGTCGGATTTTGTGATGGAAAGAATTTGAATTAAGGTGAAGACAGAATAAAAAGCCCGTAAAACTCTTTTTTTTAATGTTTTTGCAAGATAATGTCAAGTTGAATGTTGATTAAAATATGATTTGCGAATTATTTACGAAATTATGCTCATAAAATTTTCAATACGACCCAACAGTTCGTCTCACCCTATTGAATGGCTATTTCATGAAAAAGACATTCAATAAGATTATTTGAAATGTAAGGCTAAGAAATCACGAAGCGTTTTTCACCCGCAGCCGCCGCGATTGCGGGCCCGCAGCTTCGGTAGAAAGCAGATTATTATGTAAAAAAGTAATATTTGAATACCGTAATTAGAGACACAATAGAAAGACAATAGGGCTTGAGTAACTACAGCACATTGTTCACGACGCGTTTTACGCCCACGGTATGTGCGGTTGTTGGCGGGCCGTCTTACAACCGCATGTCTTGCGATAACCGCACACAACTTCGATCTCATGACTCGTGAGTTTAGAAATAAGGAGCGGTTTCGACTACCGCGGTGGACGATTGAAAACCGCTTCATGAGTACTTAGCCTAAGGGTTGTATTGGTGATTTTAATTATTGTAACTCAATGAAGCGTATTTATTACGGTCGCTAATCATATTTTAATGAACATAGAAACTAATACTCTCCATCAAAATTTAACGAACGTAAGTAATTTGGTTTTGCAGGCTACCCTGGTGCTTCCCCTTAAGGGTTCCTGTGGTCTGTGACATTATTTTTAATAGATTTTTTTACTGTTTTTGTCACCATTTGCAATAGCATTTGTTCTCTATTTGTATTTATTTTGTTTGAATTTTCTCTTTTGTGCATTATTTTACGCTTTACATATGGAACTTTTTAGAAGAATTTATGCTTTTAGTTAGGTTTAAAGCTTTCATAGGGACATAGGATACCTTTATTTAAATATTAACCACATCTACGTTAAGATGTGGTTAGCAGTACATAGCCCCAATTAATATTTTTTCTTATTCCTAAACATGTCCATCATGTTAAGGCTCCAAATACTCAATTTAGAATTCCGCCTTTATGGCTTTTTGACAAGTTTTCAGGCTAAAATAGAGTTTAAAAAATACTCAACTTTCAATACTGAAATCAGAATTTGGGATTATTGAGTATAAATTAATAGATCTCTCATCGAGTTGTTCGTGATATCAGCAAACGGTTTGGTCGACTCTTCGCGTGACCAGCGGGCTGGGCTTTTCTTCTGTCATCGAATCAGCATTGCTATCAAACATGGCAATGCTGCCAGCGCACTTTTCCTATTGACATCGAGTGGATGATTTTTTTGATACCCAATAAGTTCTTTTTCTACCCGTTTGTACATGTTACTATAATTTATAATACCTATTTAAAATTTTAATAATTAATAAGCGATTAGGAACATTAGAAACTACTACGTAAAACAGTAAAAAGTTCAACTTTGAACCACAACCTATCTGTTAAAAAAAACTCAAGATAATATACATGTTTTTTGCAAGCTGTCATTATAATTTTTTTACAAGATTTACAAGATTACATAGCCCGAAGTCAAACAATAAATTACGGTACGGTAGGTAATTACAACAATTATCGTTTATAGTCATGTTCACACCTATCCGAGCATTCTGTGCCTGCCAACTGACCTCGGGCAATGTTCTGACAACAAACTCACATTTCGTCGGCTTGATCATTTTCTTAATAATCAAAGTAGCAAAACTAGTCTGGCTCCCAAACTGAATCGGACTGGGGCTGCTCTCGGGCGGCTCCTGCCCAACCTCAGGGGACCAGACGCCTCCTGCCGGAAGCTCTACGCGGGAATCGTTCGGTCCATGGCTCTCTACGGGGCTCCGGTGTGGGCACCGACGTTGACACAGCAACCGAGGGCCCAGCTGAATGCGTGCCAGAGGGTCATGGCAATACGCATGGTGCGATGGTACCGAACGATCTCCCGCGAGGCGGCGACCCTCCTTGCTGGCCAACCGCCGTGGGATCTGGAGGCAACAGTCCTTGCACACATGCACGACAAGCGCATGGAGATGCAACGCCGGGGCGAAATTCCGCTGCCACGACAAGTCGAGGCATGGCGGACAGAGCTCCGGCGGGATCTCATGGCGAAATGGCGTCAACGACTATCGCAACCTCGTTCGGGGCGCGCCACAATTGGGGCGATAAGGCCCATCCTTGGGGCGTGGCTGGAAAGACCTCACGGCGTTCTCAACTTCCGCACGACGCAGGTGCTTACCGAACACGGAAAGTTCGCTAAGTACCTGTTCCGGATTCGTGCGGAGGATTCGCCCGGGTGTCGCCACTGTGCGGAACATCCGGAGGACACGGTGGAGCACACTGTAGAGGTGTGCCCCGCCTGGGCGGAGCATCGCCGGGTCCTCGTGGGGGCGATCGGCGGCAGCGATCTCTCTCGCCGGGCCTTGGTTCAGGCCATGGTCCGTAGTGAGGAGGGATGGCAGGCGGTCGCCTCCTTCTGCGAAGCAGTAATGCTAGCAAAGGAGGAGGCCGACCGCATCAGGCAGAGGCAACGGGGCGCTCGCCCCAGCCGCCGCCGGGATTCCGATCCCGATTTCCGGCCACCGTAGGCGCGGGCTTGCGGACGGCGTGCAATGGGTAGCACGCTGTCCGATCGTCCGGTAACCGACCGGACCGAGCCCAAGTCGTCGACGGCGCGTTCTGTTCCCGCGCGCCTCAAGGAGCTGTCAGCACACCGAAGAGGCCCAGCCTGCTAACTGCAGGCAGGCAGGGTCGAAGCCTACTGGGGTCATGGGTTAGTTCCGAAAGGAATGCTCGACCCCGGCACGATAGGCTACGAAGGAACGGGGTAGGTTTTTAGTCAGTAAGAGTCTGACACTACTTCCCGCTCCGCCCAAGGGCGGGATTTGTCATTGGATGATTTTACCTACCACAAAAAAAAAAAAAAAATGTAGCAAACCTAAAAATAAATTGTAAAATTAAATTGACCATTTTTGTATGTACCTAGTACATTCAAATAATTCCCGTGCACTGTAAAAATAAAGTTTTTACTTTTTCGCTCCTGTAATGTTCATCCAGAAGGAGTTACGCATTCTGATAATTGGGCCGACGATTTGCAACAAATTGATTTTTTTTACAACCGCGCCAATGTGTGTGTCAGCTATAATATGTAGGACGTCTCATGTGTTTTTGGATGTTATGTATTAAAATTTATAATTATAATATATTAGCGGTCCCAGTATTGTTCTGCCTGAAAGCTGGCATTTTGTCAGAAAAAAAATCTGATTGTATCGTTGCCTACCGGGTCCATTTGTATTTTCAAACCAAGCAGAGAATTACATACACAAAATTACATAGAAATCGGTTAACCGTTTAAGAGGATTTAGTTGACAAACACACGTACAGAGGAATTATAAGTGCCACCAAAGAATACTAATTGCGTATTTCAAAGTTTCAAACCGTAATTTTGTGTCATTGATGTCAGATTTTATGCCACGTACACAAAAAAAAGTGACGTGTTTTTATTTTAATAAAAAAGATCACAAGAGAATAACATCACAACGAAGTTACTTCATAGCTATGAAACTTGTTTGAAGCTCATATCATTGTGGAGGACCATTGATCCTATTTAATATTACATAAGTACACCCAACATACTGTTATGTATAAGTAGGTACTTCTCTCCTTTATGAAACGAACGATAAAAAGGAACCGACAAAAACATAATAAAATTACCATAGCATAAAATCCGAGGAATTGTAAGAATTCTACGTGTTGTGTGAAAAGTATCGGAGAATATTTTTAATACCGCTTCTTTTTAGCTTTTCGAGACACGTAAAGCCGTTAGAACCTTGTGTGAACGGAAATTTCATTGTCGTTGGAAACGTTTTAAAGTAAATTAGTCATCATCTGCTTTGTCTTAATTTCATCGTGTTATTTGGGGTCGGTTTCTAATCTGACTGTTTACTTAGGGTATCTGACAATCACAACCCAATCACTTATTTCTGCCTAATGTAGGTCCTCACCGGACACGGTTGTTTTAGGAGGTTCCTGTTTCAGATTCGGCGGGAAGAAACGAGGAGAACGAGCGAGAGGGTATGGGAAGCAGTCTCTGCGAGCGAAGGAGCTGGCAGAAACTTGAGTGAGACGCAATCCTCAGGCATTAATCGCTGTAGGAGCTACTCTGCCCATCGGGAGTCGCAGAGCGATTCCCGGCCACCGTAAGCTCGGGCTTGCGGACGGCGTTTAATGGTTAGGTCGCCGTCCGATAACAAACAGGCCAAGTCGACGACATGTCGTGTTCCATGCGCGCCTCAAAGAGCTGTCAGCATGATTGACGGGGCTCGCTAAGACCGATTGCATGGCAGGGCTGAGGTATTTTTTGAAACAGTTACCAAGGCTCTGGAACGCAAAGGACAACTAAGGCTTCTTTAAACTCACGAAGTGGTTATAACCTGTGGCCGCCGCGGTTGCGGGCCTGCAGCTTCTGTAGAATGCAGATATACATATAATTATGTAAAAATTAAAGCACATCTCACGACACGTTTTACGCCCGCGGTGTGCGCGGTTGTTCGCGGATCTGCGTTGTTGATTGTCTTGCGATAATCATCCGTCAGATTTGCGGGCGAAAATCGCAACTGCGACGGCTGCGTAACCGCACAAAACTCTGGTCTTGTAAGTTTAGAAATAAAGCAGCGGTTTCCGCTACCGCAGCGGGCGCGGTTGAAATCCGCTTCGTAAGTTCTAACACCTATATTTATAAAAAAGCAAAACTAAATACTTGAGTAAAAGTAACTACTTAAGTAATAATTTGTATTCTATAGTTAAGATTGATTGATTAAAGGAAAAATAATAATTTTGCATGAATATTTCAAACGTCAATAGTAACAAGTAATTACTTCTTTATAAATACGGGTGTTAGCCTAAAGGAACAATGATGAGTTTGTCAATAAAACTGACCCTCTTGCTATACCTAACCAAATAAATGGGAATATTTGAGATGTTCATCTTGTTAGATCTACTAATGCAATGCTCAATACTCAACGTAACTATCGTCAAAGTTGTAAGACTATGTTGACGCGATCAATTAGCAGGCACGCCCGATGGTATGGAGATCGGTGCGGGCTAGTTGCCTACTCCACTTGAGTGTATAAACTTAGATTTGCATCCGCAAGTTTTGGTGTTCTCTCGTAATAGAGGTCAAAGAAAGAAATAAAACACGTTTATTTAGCACATAGCCACACACATTGAAGAAACAAGTGCATAGGAACTTAAACAAAAACAAGTACACACAAACGTATATATATAAAAAAAAAAACAACATTGTGTCTGCAGCTGCGCTACAAAGGTCCAGTTCAGCATAATGCCAGGCAACTACGTAGCAGTAGCCTGACGCTGGTTTTCAACTGTATCTTACTTCGAGTGCACGGATGTAAATCAGTTTAGGTGTGAGATAAATATAACTATAAATAAAGCGTTAAATTTTGGTCGCTTTAATCCCGCGGGGGGTCGATTAGGTAGGTACATGAAACGCTATCGATTTGTATAGAGAAAATTAAAAAATAAAGTACTTTTTTTAAACTCGGATTAATTTACGCATGTACGAAATTAAGTTCTTTAGGTAGGTAAACGTCAGCTGAGCGAGGCCAATGAACTGTAGGTAGTTAGTAAACAACGACCGACAACTACCTACAAGGTCATTGACTCGTTTACTTAAAAAAATATTGTTTTGTGACTTTTTGCTTGTGACTGTGCAGGTTCTATTTCCTTATCTTGTAGCTTGCAACATTTTGTTTGCACTTCTCAATGCCGAAATTGTTTTTTGTTATCTCTAGGAATAATTTGCAAAGATTTAGCAGATAATAGCAAGTTGTTTTGAAGTTAAATTTCATTATCTTAAATAAATTGTATGCCAAAAACAGAAAAAACAAAGTTTTAATTGTGGCATTGTAGTGTTTGGAAAAATTTAAAGAAATAGTACTTCTTATAAACTAATCACCTTGACCAACTAATGAGAACGAATCCTGCTATCTTGCAACAGCTATCAGGTAATTTGAACGTTTTGAAATATGTACAAAGTTGCTAACACTATCTAGAGAAGTTGAAACGTAGCTATCATCAAAGAATTAATAAGAGTTTTCCAAAGAGCAACAGCAAAGATAATGGCCAGATTAAAGGGAATACTTAAGGTGTATATAGGGTTTTTTTATGGTACTCGTAGGTAAAATCATCCAATGACAAATCCCGCCCTTGGGTGGGGCGGGAAATAGTGTCAGATTCTTACTGACTAAAAACCTACCCTGTAAAGCTATCCTACACTGTTCCATTCATTGCTTTCGTCCCAGGGCCCCGGGTGACATTTTCACATAACCTTTGGCCCCAGTAGGCTTCGGCCCTGCTAGGCCCGTACAGTTTGCTGACAACTCATTGAGGCGCCCAGTATGGGGTTGCGACAGTCGCTCTCGCCATTTCACCATGAGATCCCGCCGGAACTCTGTCCGCCATGAAGGTATATAAAGAGTATCGTTTATAAAAACTACTAGAGTATCTATACATATAAATGGAGGAACTACCATTCCAACGCACAGGCGAACTACTAACTGCGACTATGAACGTGAAATTTTTCACAAACCTTATTTATTTATTTATAAATTTACACTAATGTACACACAAACAATAAAAATGAGAATAACAAATACAGTTAGAAGTGCACAAAGGTACTGTTTATTTCAAATGAAATTTCTTCCAGCAGACTTGCGACCTCCCTTTTATGATGTGGGCAGGCGAACACAAAGAAGAGATTTTTGAAAATTTTACTTGCCTTTGAGTAGCGTAATTAGAGACACAATAGAAAGACAATAGGTGTGCGGACACCGGTGTCCTCTTGGGGGCTAGAGAGTAAGGAGTAAAAAGGGGGAAAATAGTTAGTATGTAAAATTGTATTCCTTCGGTCAATAGATTGAAACTTAGCAAAAAGTAGCTTAAGTAAATCAAAAAGGTTCCTTTTCATATTTGATACTCAAAACTACCTCTATAAAACGATTTATGGGCTGTTAAAAGTTGTACGAGAGAATCTCACTACCTGGGTTAACAAACTTAAAAATTAACATGAATACGAGAACCTGCACAGTCACAAGCAAAAAGTCACAAAACAATATTTTTTTAAGTAAACGAGTCAATGACCTTGTAGGTAGTTGTCGGTCGTTGTTTACTAACTACCTACAGTTCATTGGCCTCGCTCAGCTGACGTTTACCTAAAGAACTTAATTTCGTACATACGTAAATTAATCCGAGTTTAAAAACAAGTACTTTATTTTTTAATTTTCTCTTTAGAAATCGATAGCGTTTCATGTACCTAATCGATCCTCCGCAGGATTAAAGCGACCAAAATTTAATAGTGTATATATAGTTATATTTATCACACACCTAAACTGATTTACATCCGTGCACTCGAAGTAAGGTTCAGTTGAAAACCAGCGTCAGACTACTGAGTTACCTGGCATTATGTTGAACTGGACCTTTTTAGCGCAGCCGTGAGACACACAATGTTGTTATTTTTTTTTATTATCGTTTGTATGTGCATATGTACTTGTTTTTGTTTAAGTTTCTATGTACTTGTTTCTTCAATGTGTGTGTTTATGTCAATGTGCAAAATAATCGTGTTTTATTTCTTACTTTGACCTCTATAACGAGAGAACACCAAAACTTGCGGATGCAAATCTAAGTTTATACTCTCAAGTGGAGTAGGCAACTAGCCCGTACCGATCTCCATACCATCGGGCGTGCCTGCTAATTGATCGCGTCAACATAGTCTTACAACTTTGACGATAGTTACGTTGAGTATTGAGCATTGCATTAGTAGATCTAACAAGATGAACATTTCAAACTTTCCTTGGTAGTGCTTGACTGCGATCCCACCTGATGGTAAGCAGTGATGCAATCGATGATTGTGGAGTTTTGAAAACACCTAAAGGTACTCCATTCGCGTTAAGATTAGAAATTTAAACAAACCGTTTTTACTATCCGTTCAACCGATTTTGACTTCTATTCCGAAGGCATAAGGATGGCATTAAAAGCAAAAAAGTTGTTACAAAACCAACTATTTACTGCTGCCGCCATTTATTATGCCACCAACCAAGGGCGTCGCCAGCCGATGGTCAAGGGTAGCCCCCCTTGACCATCGGCTTGGTTTTCTATTCGCCGTATTCTATATGAGAAAGCAGGTACGATATTCACGTGGAAAGGTCACGGGAACAGTAATTATACTACTCGTAGTTCTTTGTAATCCTACCTATCCTAAAATGGGGCGATCGGCGGCAGCGATCTCTCTCGCCGGGCCTTGGTTCAGGTCATGGTCCGTAGTGAGGAGGGATGGCAGGCGGTCGCCTCTTTCTGCGAAGCAGTAATGCTAGCAAAGGAGGAGGCCGACCGCATCAGGCAGAGGCAACGGGGCGCTCGCCCCAGCCGCCGCCGCCGGGATTCCGATCCCGATTTCCGGCCACCGTAGGCGCAGGCTTGCGGACGGCGTGCAATGGGTAGCACGCTGTCCGATCGTCCGGTAACGAACCGGACCGAGCCCAAGTCGTCGACGGCGCGTTCTGATCCCGCGCGCCTCAAGGAGCTGTCAGCACACCGAAGAGGCCCAGCCTGCCAACTGCAGGCAGGCAGGGTCGAAGCCTACTGGGGTCATGGGTTAACTTCCGAAAGGAATGGGCCCCGGCACGATAGGCTACGAAGGAATGGGGTAGGTTTTTAGTCAGTAAGAGTCTGACACTACTTCCCGCTCCGCCCAAGGGCGGGATTTGTCATTGGATGATTTTACCTACCATAAAAAAAACCAATCCTAAAATTCCCAAGTTTTATTGCAAAGAACTACTACATATCATAAAGCAAATTGATTCCCATAGCCTCAGGGCAGCCATAACCAACCAGCCACACTCTGCACACATCAGCAGACAAGCTATTTATGATCCTTTGCTGAGCACAGTAAATACCAGTCGCAACTGTTCAAAGCTAAGTGAATTATGGCCAAAACAGACACAAATTGATTTGATTCAAAAGTAATTTCACAGTTGGGTTGTGATACTGATAGTCAAAATTACACAGCTGTGAAGTGGGGGTTAATTACGAGTCATTAGTGAGTGGATTAATTTTAATATAGACTTTTTATGTTCTTGTGCAGATAAAATATCAAGGAAACTAGACAGATTACTGTTTATCCCATAGTAGAACTTGCTGAGCCAGCAACCGCGGTTCTGTCATATAAATTATCAAAGAAAAATAAAACTGGGCAAGTGCGAGTCGGACTCGCACACTGAGGGTTCCGTACAAACTAACTTATGTATGCAAATAGTTCAGTTCCCGAATCGAGTCTCGAAGATTTTCCCGAACAGAAAAATGTTTTTTTTTGTGATGTAAGTAACTACCAATTTTCAGATTTATTCCTACATCTGTGCTATAACACCTTGCTTCATAGCAGACAGGGCCACGAACCACTACACCTAGATATAGGGTGTACCAACTCCATTCCTCATTTTCGCTCGCACGCTTCACATTTTAACACGTTATGGTAACGGTACCGCTCCAGCATAGTACATGGAGAGATTGCCTATCTGACCTCCGTCGCCCACTAGCGAACTGATACTTCTTGGGTAGACTAGAAGCCGATATCGGGTTTCTAACTATTTGCAAAGAATATCAAATCGAGATGAAAGCTTTATTTCTAAGTGTCGACATTTTATCGCTAAATGGCACTAAACTCACGTACATTTAAGGACTGAAACAATTGGCCTGTTGCGGTCTTCACGTCCAATTATAATTTATACTCCATCCGCGTCAAGATTAGACATTAAAAAAAACTTTTTTATTATTCTCTATACTTCCAATAGCCCCCCTTGACCATCGGCTGGCGACGCCCTTGGTTGGTGGCATAATAAATGGCGGCAGCAGTAAATAGTTGGTTTTGTAACAACTTTTTTGCTTTTAATGCCATCCTTATGCCTTCGGAATAGAAGTCAAAATCGGTTGAACGGATAGTAAAAACGGTTTGTTTAAATTTCTAATCTTAACGCGAATGGAGTACCTTTAGGTGTTTTCAAAACTCCACAATCATCGATTGCATCACTGCTTACCATCAGGTGGGATCGCAGTCAAGCACTACCAAGCACTACTTTATTATAACAGAATATTACCTTCAGGCCAGTTATCGTAGACATGTATCGCGATGTCGCCCGCTGAGTCGACAGGACTGAACACGAACTCCTTCGTTTTCCCCGACACCAGGATTAACCGAAGATTTATCTGTGGAAGAAGGAAAAAGGAATATTAGTTTCATGTTATTTTTATGGACAAACAAGTTTGAGTATTCCGTTGACCCTGAATAAATTGGGATAAGAGTAATTGAAAAAAAAAACATGATGCATTTTTTTAAACATGTGGCGTTTTTTTTTTGTTTGGTTTGTTTATAATTTGCTTTCATAATTACAATACAAAATTCTGCCTAAGTGTATGTTGCAATAATTTTATTATGTTATAAAACAAAATCTATGGTAAGAAGTTGTTTGTCTATTTGCTAGCAATTGCAAACTGTATTTCAGAACCAATCAAGGCGGTGTTCTTTTGTGAGGGGTCGGAAAAACTCTTCATGCCCTGAATAGAGCGAGAGGGAGACCAAACACCACCTGTGCTCCTTCAGTAAGGCTTATTCTCAACAGAGCGCGAACGAAAAATTTCTCAGCCCTTGTCATCTTTAAATGTATATTGTATCTTTAAACTAAAGTATTTTTAGGACTAGCAAGTAGTTTAATGTACACGGGGTAACCGCTAGTCATGCAGGCCACAAGGAACGCAGCGAACATTCCATTCTTGAATAAACTTTGATATAAATTTCAAAATCTATTATTAACCAATATTCGCCGAAGTACAAAGAGCTGTTCAAATAAACAGTAGCTGCCTATCCGACTGCTTTTTCCTGTGAGCTGTTTCCGATCACGCTTGGTTAGGGTGTACTTTAAATTTATATTTTGCAGTTTTGCTGCATAAAGAAAAATTGCATTTTATACTGCAGAATTCATGGCCATGACCCAAAAATGAGCGCAGACAACCTTAATACGCGTAGGTATATCATGTTTGTAAGGATGCCAGAAGGCGATTTGGGTCAAGGATAAAAAATATCGATTCTCGTGTAAAAGTGTATGAGGCAATTATTTGCTAACAGCGGCTAATTCACTTTAATTAAGTGCTACAGTTAATTTCATAGCTCCAAAGGAAATTACAATGGATTGTGTATAAATATTGCGTTTATACGGTGAAACTTGGGTCATTGGGAGCTCAAGAAACCTAAGATTTTTATCACTTACAGAAGCTTTTCATTAACACAAATTAAAGGGAAGTCCTCTCATATAGGCGGGCGCCGCGAAAGAATCCGGGATACGTTTAAGAACGACCTTCACCTAACTGTTTATCTATATAAGAGTATATAAAAGAAAGTCGTGTTAGTACACTATTTATAACTCAAGAACGGGTGAACCGATTTGGCTGAAAATTGGTGGGAAGGTAGCTTGGAACCAGAAGAAGGACAAAGGATATTTTATCCCGTTAAGTAAAAAAAAGTATAGAGTAGGGTAGAGGAGGGTATATTAAGATAGAGTAGGGTAGAACGGGAGCGAAGCTGCGGGCACAACTCACAAGCTAGTTGGATATAAAATATTTTGGTGTTTTTCGATTTTTAATTTAAATTGGGCCAGGTTCGCTCGGCGCGAATTAGCATGGCAAAGCCGCATAACAAGGTTTATTTAGTTTGAGCAGTTTATCCTTACCACAGTTACCACATTAATATGTATGGAAATGCGTGGAGCGTAGAATGTGGTGGCGTTTCGTTAGTCGGTGTGTTGGCGCCTTAATGCATGGTTAATGAGTCTCTTATTATTTATTCTGTAGCTTTGATTTGGTAAATCCATCTCGGAGAGACAACAGATTTGTTGAGAATTTATAAATTGGGTTAAACGTTTATTTATTTGTAACTATTTTTTTTTTATTGTTATAAACTAGTGCTTGATCCCACCTGTTGGTAAGCACTAGTTTACTAAGAGCCTATTCACTCCTCCGACCGCAGCAAGTAAATTGTTCCAGTCCTCCTATGTAAGTACGCGGTATAAACGACGAGGCGAAACGCTTAGACCGGACCGTAGAGGTTCTAACAACGTAAGGGTCGACACCCGCCGTACGTCGGTTTGTTCGATGGTAGAAAGGACTTAAGGGCGCCTTCAATTTAACCGCAAAAATAGTTTTTTTTTTTTAATATTTATAGTTGTATATACTAATATTAGAAAAAGAAAAGATATGTTTTTTTTTGGAATGAAAAATATTAGATTAAAAAACTATAGGCCGATTTAAAAAAATTATTTACCCAGTAGAATGCTACTTTATCACTGAGTGATATAGACTATTTATATTTTCTACTTTCACGCGGACGAAGCCGTTGGCAGAAATAGTATAATAATATTCTTCGGAATTTAGGCATTTATCTACAAATTGATAAGAAAAAAGCAAAAAGCAAAGCTGATATTGACTAAACTAATAACTGTTCTCAACCATTCAATAAGTAACGAAGGTTTTCTGATTCTCTGAATAAGAACGCAAAAATTAGCTATTTAATGCAAAAGTCACGGTCAAAATGTCATAAGGCTCTTAATAATACTATGTTCAAATTAAGCTTTATTATAAAAAAAAAAACAAAAACTAAATAAAAATGAACAAAAAGAGTATCGCGACCCTGCCAGGATTCGAACCTGGAATCTTCTGATCCGTAGTCAGACGCGTTATCCATTGCGCCACAGGGCCTGTGAAACAATGTTCGAAAATAGCATTGATAATATAATCTTGCCACGGTAAGAAAAAATATGCGGGTATATTTTTTTCAATTCTCTTTCCCAACGGTAAGCTTTCTAAAGTAGGTTTTTTTTTTAACAAAAAATTAAATCTATTCATAGTATCTGACGTTCACCAACAAGGTCGATTTAATGAGTTAAAATAAAATTAATGTCTGTGGGGCTAGCCTCCTAGAGAAATATATAGGTATGTAAATAAACGTATAGTATACTGTAATAAGGCGCATTTTGTTCGTAGCGACCGGCTCAGGGGACGCAGGGACTTGCGACGGCCATATTTCATTTTTCCCGCCATCCGGGAGTCATCCGCCATTTTCATTCTTGCATCAAAACGTAAGCGAAGTTTTTTATATTTTCCTTTGTGTTTTTTATGTAGTCTCCGCGATATTTCAAGGAAATCTGGCGTGGCGCAATTTCATGTATAATGTATGTGAATAGACAGCCAACCGCCTAGTTATTTGTACGATATTAATATTAATCTCCTTGTTATTATTCGTTTCGAATGTCCAAATAGTGAAGTTTTGTAGTTCGCATTATGGTTCTATTGTTTCTTGGTTTCATTCTGTCACAAAGGATTTATAGTCTTCCCCTTATTATTAAATCAAAACAGGGAAATATAGGTCGCTATCGCTTCTAGCGCGTGGACTGCTGAAATCAGGTCCTCGTCGCCTAATTTCACTCAGTCGCAATCGTCGAGTGATATAAACGAGCGTGTGACGCAAAAATATTATCATTTTTTTTTTGTTTTAAGTGGGATAAAGGTGATCAAAATGCTTTCGTCTGCGTTGTAGTTGTACATTACAAATCATTCAAAAATGAAAATTTAAACTTATGATATTTCTAATTTTACTTATTGTTTTGGTCGCCATTTTGTGAAGCAACATAGATAGAGCTGTTTTTCGTAAATATTCGGTGGCTAATGCGATTTTGCTCGCACGACAGCGCACAGGTCTTATCTCTGTCCTTGTCTATCAGTGACTGTAGGTTTGCGACTGTGATGACAGTAACCATAGATGTGCATGTTTCGGTGTATGTAGTCGTGCACAGAGTCCAGGTTTTCTGATTGGTATGTTAGCGCGTAACATATCTTCTCCTTATATGGTCGTACCCGTTTTATTTCATCACAGTAAAATTGATGCATAGCTTAGTTAAGGCTCTTTGTTAAACAGAGCGACTAGCTCCATCCATTTCGTAGGCCCACGCACCTCTGACACAGAACTGTATTTTACGAATATCATGATAGATAGATAGATAGATAGATATATTCTACTCATGCTTAGTCTACCGTAGCCGATCCCACAGCTAATTTAATCGAGGTCATTGTCGAAAAAGCCTTATAACTTAGTAAAAATTTATGTTCCGCTCATATTGGGATCAAGCGGTTTTGAAAAACGGGCTTTCTAGCCCGGAATTCTTCAACGATGAAGATTCTTTGCAAATATTTCTTGTAGGGGAATGTTATGGGGGTTCCTATGGGGTTCCTGTTTTCCTATGGGGTCCGTGTTATTTATCGTTTGTATTGTGCAAACAGACGTTTTTTGGGGAGCCGCGTTGTGCTTTTCTTGTTTTTGCTCTTTACACTTTATTTTATGATGTGTAAATTGAGGGAGCCGTGTGTATGAATCTATGAAAGCAATTCATGGCACACGGCTATTGGTTCTATTACGCGTGAATGATGGAGTAACATGTAGTTTCAATATGCGTTGAATATAAATGTTGAAACAATTGAACAATAGATGGATATTTAAGGAAACGACGTCATAAAGGCGAGAAAGACGTTACTTTGTCGTGTTCCGTGACATGTGACGTCACGGCCGTTAGCGGGGTTAATATCGCGATTTGCGCCATAGACAATAAGCTGCAAGTTTTATGGTTCCATCCGCAATACGGAGCGATGAATGCGTACAGAACCCACCACTAGGCCGCATCCGCTGCATACAACAGATAACCAACATAATTAGCCTGCCATGATAAGCGCCTCAATAGCCGAAAAGGTACTATCGTAGTAAGCTTTTAGTTTTGCTCCGCTTAGTATTACCACACAAAACCTATTTTACAATGACAACACTTAAATTGGTTTTAATTGTACTTAACTATACAATTAACTATTTTGAGATTTACTATCAAGATCTAAATTGAACCGCGTTTACTGGCTTTGTTTTGTATTCAAGTCTACCCTGAAGATCAATAACAAAACCAACAGCTTTGTAAGTATAGCATACTCGTACCAACTTGAACAACAGATCTCGTATGATGGTTTCTAAAATTGTTTTGTCTGTATCTTATTTGAATAGTGTTTTTTTTTGGCTTCGCACGGTTTGTGCATTAAGCCAGTGTCAGGTTTAGAAAGTATTATGTTTTCAAACACTTTAAGTTACTTTGAATTTCATTACAACGCGGATGTAAGGGAGCCCTAACATATTCTAATGTTTTTGCAGTATTTGACAGCAAATGTATCGAGTCAGCCTTCTCGATCAGCTTCGCTGTAGTAGTCAATACTACAATAATTCTCAGCTCCATTTTACCCAAATCGCGCTGTTTCAATGATTCCACATATTGTCAATCGAATCAATTTACGAATAATTATTAAAACAGCCACTTTTTTTTGGTGGGAAAATCATTCAATGGCATCCCCGCCATCGGGCGATAGTGTCAGACTTTTACCGACTAAAAACCCACTCCTATTTCGTCTTTGCCTTCGTTCCAGGGCCCCGGAGTTCACTTTTACATAACCCATAACTCCAGTAGGCTTCGACCATGCTGGGTCCCTACGGTTTGCTGACATCTCCTTGAATACGCGCCATCGACGACTTGTGCCCGGTCCGGACGGTTTCCGAACGAGCTTAGCAATGGGTAGCTCGCCCTAAGCTAAGCTAAGCTCGTGCCTTCTGTGGCCGGAAATCGGGACCGGAATCCCTGCGGTGGCTGGGGCATGAGGGCCATTGCCTCACGCGTGCGGCCTTCTCTTTTGCTAGCATTACTGCTTTGCAGAAGGTGACGACCGCCTGCTACTCCTTCTTGCTTCGGACCACGGCCTGTACCATGGCCCGGCGCGAGAGATCGTTGCCGCCGATCGCTTTCACGAGGACACAGCGGTGCTCTGACACCCGGGCGTCACTTCCGCACGAATCCGGTGCAGGAACTTCCCGAACTGACTATGCTCGGTGAGAACCTGCGTCATGCGGAAGGTGAGGACGCCGTGAGGTCTTTCCAGCCACTTCTCAAAGAGGGGACTTATCGCCATAATGATGGCGTACCCAGCACTGGATTGCGCCATGAGGTCCCGCCGGAACTCTGTCCGCCATGCCGCGACTTGTCGCGGTAGCGGAGTTTCGCCCCAGAAAACAGCCACTGAACTTCACTCGAAAAAATCCCGCCAAAAACCCCTTGAATGGTGTTAATAATAAAGAGTACCTACTTATTCTTTATTATATCTTCTAGTCGGTTATTGTACGTTTATAGAGAAAGCCTTGTATTTACGACCATAAAATAAGTAATAAGTGTCAGCTCCATTCCGAATATTTAAAGCATACAAAACTTCTAGGCCTTTCTAAAAAGCTGTCTGAAAACTGACTATCCATTAGGCCTTGACATTTAAAGACCTTGGAAATATGAATATCAATACGGAGAACTAACATATGTTCGTTTGTGTTGTGAACAAGTTTATGACATGGGCCAAATTTATTACAGGTAGAGGGTGAACCACGCTCGATACTGAAAAAAAACATGAGTTTCATCAATCAGAAAAAATTGGACCTGCCCTCTCGTTCCACTCTAGAGCGGGAGAATTCATTTGATGATTTACCATCTCGAAAAAAAGATGACAGATATATCTGAACGTGCTTCTTTCCAAAGAAGAAAACGTTCAATTGACTAGTGTACTTCTACAAAGTTCACTTCAACAGTGACAATTGGCAAGTCTGTAGTCTCGCATACTTGTTGCTGTTTAGCTAATGCGATACTTAGCCTCCAGTTCCTGGAACGCTGCAAAAAACTTACACAGCACTTAACACCTGTTATTTTCCCTGTAGTATTTACTTTAATGTTGGCATATTAAGTTGTTAGTTTCAATTTCCTACACGCAGGAATTATTACATTCCTTTTTGGTGTTTTGACTTTTTAATTTCGCTCCCAAATTCCCAAAGGCACTTTTGGAAATCAGACATAGGTACATTTCAAAACGTATTCAATTCAATCAATGGTTTGCATTGTCTTGAAAAAACTTTCAGTGAAAAGAATGGCAGTCAGTGGACTGTAAAAAGAAACGAAGTCTGTGTGTTTGTTATAGATGCTTCCGCGACTGAACACCAATAAACCGGTTTGAACTTGCAATTTTATTAGAGGAACGGAAGAAACTTCGGCGGGTCGTTCTCGAAAATAAACTGAACTTTCGTCCCAAGTTTCTTTTCGATTTGACTCGCTGGTCACGAAAGGTCCGCGTCCGACCCTCACAAATATTCAAGAAAATGATAATCGATACACCCTTTAGTCGAATTATCGAAACAAACATCTTTAGGACCTTTCCGTTCCGGGATATTGGTTAAATTTATGTATGACACCGGACTTGACCGAAGCTAACACCTACAAATTCGGGTTTCCAAGTGACTTGAGTTTGTCCGTAATTTGTGAATGATGACTCCTTTCAATATATCAGTCCGCTTCAACGGTTTTGTTCATGATTCACTGAAGAACTTCAATACTCATTGAAACCTATTTCAATACGGTGAAATGAAAGTTCAAAGTCTTGAATGTTTCATGAATTGTTCTTGTTTAGTGTTGTGTTACTCATAATATCAATTGTGTACAAAGAAATATTACTGCGTCTTTTTATTGCCCCAAGGTTTTACAAGTAAAATATCTTTTCCTGAACTAATTATACAGTTTTCTTTTTTTTTCCTTGAGCAACTTAATTGTTTAGCGGAGCATGATTAGTTATCAAAGCGGTAGACTTCATTATTGTCCAGGAAAACAATTTGAGTTCGCATTATCGTGGACTTGAACGAGGAAATATTTCATAATCTGATTACAAAATACAAAAAAAAAATACTGCTACATTTGCCTCTCTTGTATACTGCCATACTGCGTGTGTTACCGTTAACTTAAATTCTTTAAAACCATGCAGAAAGACTGCAAAAGATAGATAACAAGCTGAACCCAAATGCTCGGCTTTTCAATTTGGTCGTCGTAGAAGGAGTAAAAAAGCAAAGGTATTTACTTAATCAGTGTATTACGGAGGGCTGGCGGAGTAACCGGCAACATGCAAGCGAACTTCTCTGGCTCAGCGCCAACTAATGCATGAACATGTTTATACTTTCCCGTGTTCGGGAGAAATTCCTGCCTCTGCTGGTTGGTTGGCTTTGACCACAGGCAAAGGCCGTGTTATCAGCATTCTACTTGTTTTATTAATGCATCGTGCACTTATGCAATGTCCGGTTTTAGGTCTCTCTCTCTACAAAAATTCTGGTCATTTCCTTTGTTTTAGGACGAAAAAGGATAGGAAACGGTCGAGTTACTTGATTACTTTCGTCCCCATTTCAGTTTTGAGCTTTAATCGGAGTAATGGAATCATTAAATTCACTGGCATGTTCCATGCTTTTAACCGAACCTGAAACAGCGAATTTAAAATTGTCCCTCACATTTCAGTGAAGTATCCGTTGCAAAGTGCTCTGAATAACGTTGTCATGATTTTGTCATGTTATTCATCTAAGAAGTTAAGTGAAAGGAATCTAATTGCAATACGCAGCTGCACGTTTTGCGCTTGACGTAATATTTTTTTTCATATTAATGATGCCACGTTCTGCGAATTGTAGATTATGATTTAACATACAGACGTTTTAATGTTCACATACTGTAAAAAGCAGCGTAGATTCAAGGAATTAATATTAAAACTAGGCTAGAAGAGAGAAAAACGATCATAACAACAAGTTCTCGACAAAACAAAAACGCCTTGATATTCAAGGTTTCTCACACCGCAGATCACAAAAAAAGGAACTGAATTCGATTCCATTCTTCATAGTCTTGACATTTCAATTTGTTAATCCATTGTTGTATACCATTTACGTATAAATGACGTTCATATTGCTGGGACCTATTCGAGATAAAAATGGGCGATGGAGCGGTGCTCGATGGGGCTCAGTCCCGACCAGATAATCACGTATAACGGCAAATAGAGTTTGTGCTCTCTGGAGGAACGCTCTCGGTTGTATGGGCCATTGCTGGCATAATAGAATAATAGATTAGTGCAGGAAGCTGTAATGATCATGTTGCTTCGACATTCACCCACTTTTGATGGTTGGCTGTCGATTCACTCTATTGTGCAGTCCCGATTCTGTTTCCAGATTTTTTTCGCTGTGTTTTGGAACTTGTGATATCGACCGTATCGTTTTTTGCTGAAAGGGTTTTTTTTCTTTCCTAATTAAAAAGTATTTCGTAATATCTTTCTAAAATGACTTGTTATTCATACAACTATTAACCTGAAAACTGTCGCTTACGTTGTCCTTCCTGAAAAGGCTCAATATCTTTATTCGGACGGATTATTTCTAGCATAATTTTCTTAGTTCTTTTTTTATTTGTGACTTTTTTGTGCTTCTGCATAAAAAGTACTTTAGCACTCTGATCTTAGTCAACTTACATTGTCACTTAATTGTCAACCTGTCCTGTGTTTTTGTTCCACGGTACCTACACCTACAGGTGACTGTGCGGATGCAATTCAATTTCTAGGTCCAACCGGTACTGGTACAATAGCACCGTTAGCCTTAATTAGTTTCTGCTTACATGGTCTAGACGTTTAGTTAATGCAATGTTTCTTATAACTGTATAGTCAGTATAGTTAAGTGGTATAACTGTATGGTTCCTTTATTAGTCAAATTACGATAGGCCTGTTGGTCTAGAGGTCGGCTCTGTCTGCTACGCTGGAGGCCGTGGATTCGATTTCTTCCCAGGACTAATGTTTGTTTGATGAGCACGACCATTATTCTGTGTTAGGGTGTAATTTATCTATAATATGTGTGTATTTAGAAATATACACGGCTAAATTTTGACCGTTTCGGGGTTAAGGATCGATTTGTTAAGATGAAATTAAAAAATAAAGTACTTTTTTTCTAAAACTCGAATTAATATACGCATGTACGAAATTAATTTCTTTAAGAAAACATCAGCTGAGCGAGTACCTGTAGGCAGTTGTCAGTCGTTGCGAACTAACTACCTACAGGTCATTGGACTCGCTCTTAGAATTTAGCGTGTATGTTTATCGTGTCGTCTAGTACTCACAAGCTTCTGCTTAGTTTGGGACTAGATAATTAAGTGGTTTTTTTAGGTGGGAAATCATCTAACGACATCTCCTGCTCTTGGGCGGAGCGAGAGGGTGTGTCAGACTTTTACTGACTAAAACTCACTCCCAATCCTTCTTTGCCTTCGTTCCGGGGCCCACATAACCCATGGAGATGATGATGTGTGAATGTTATGGAAAAAAAAATGCTATCTTCTCGACGAGTGCAATTTTAATTCCCAAGCTATTATGTTCAGGTAGAAACGTTGTTGTATTCGTCGCATAAATTAGGGTGAGCTTATTTTTCACGCATGCGCGTTCGATCCTCTTAAGTGGATTTTCCATGATCATAAATCAACCAATTACTGCTTTGGGAATATTTCCAATTTCTTCTATCAATCAGGCGCGATCCCTTGGGGCTTAAAATTATAGAAGGAAAAAATTTGGCTGGAAATGCAGAATAATTTGAATTTTCCTTAATACGTACTGTTTAGGAGCAAAAAACTGCTAAATCAAATAATGTGAGGGTAGTAAAATTTATATTTTCAAATATGCTAAATATTTTGTTTCTCTTAGGCCTATATAGGCGCTTATAAGACGTATACAAGTATCCATACTTATGAACACGTTAGAAACCTGTGCACATTAGTTTCCTATGAAAAAGATCCGTTATTTTTTTTTAATACATTATTATTTCACACTTGTTGCAGTGTACTTGTGACAGTAACGGGGGGGGGGGGGGGGTTGCTTTACCGACAAGAAATTAACAAGAACTGGTACCCACTTCATCACTAATCACTCACTAATCTCAATAATCACTAATCTTAATAATTCACGTACCAAGATTTATTTAATAATGAAAAAGGAAAATGCGAGCAAAAACTTCCGCACGACGCAGGTCCTTACCGAACTCGGCAAGTTCGCTAAGTTCCTGTTCCGGGTGCGAGCGAAGGATTCGCCCGGGTGTCGCCACTGTGCGGAACACCCAGAGGACACAGTGGAGCACACTGTAGAGGTGTGCCCCGCCTGGGCGGAGCATCGCCGTGTCCTCGTGGGGGCGATCGGAGGCAACGATCTCTCTCGCCGGGCCTTGCTTCAGGCCATGGTCCGTAGTGAGGAGGGATGGCAGGCGGTCGCCTCCTTCTGCGAAGCAGTAATGCTAGCAAAGAAGGAGGCCGACCGCATCAGGCAGAGGCAACGGGGCGCACGCCCCTGCCACCGCCGGGATTCCGATCCCGATTTCCGGCCACCGTAGGTGCGGGCTTGCGGACGGCGTGCAATGGGTAGCACGCTGTTCGATCGTCCGGTAACCGACCGGACCGAGCCCAAGTCGTCGACGGCACGTTCTGTTCCCGCGCGCCTCAACGAGCTGTCAGCACACCGAAGAGGCCCAGCCTGCTAGCTGCTGGCAGGCAGGGTCGAAGCCTACTGGGGTCATGGTCAGCTTCCGAAAGGAATACCCGGCCACGGCACGATAGGCTACGAAGGAACGGGGTAGGTTTTTAGTCAGTAAGAGTCTGACACTACTTCCCGCTCCACCCAAGGGCGGGATTTGTCATTGGATGATTGTACCTACCATAAAAAAAAATGCGTGTAAATATTATTTTAAAAAAATTGCGAAAAAGACAGTAATATATAGTTGCTTGATCGAACTCTTCCTCTTTCAGCACCAATAGGTATTTTTGGTATGTTATTTCAAGATGGCACCAAGCTAACATACCTATTGGTGCGGAAAGAGGAATAGCTTGGGTGCCGAAACTTTTGGTGCGGAAAAAATTGCTGTCAAAACAGGAATATTTCACTTGATCGATGCAGTTTTCATATTTCACTGCTCGTGGTTTTTTTTTCCAGAAGTTCTATAGCGCGCTGACCATTACAAATAGTCGAAGTAGGCGCACAACTTCCGTGAAATAAATGCACTTCCTAAACTTTTTCTACGTCTGATGTTTCTGTCTTCTGGGAACATTTTGTAGGAAAATTAGACAAGTTTTATTCGGCTCTGTACCGCAAGGTTTATAACAGTAAGATTTTAGTGGCCTATATGGCAACATCTGTTTATGCTATACTTTTTTTATGGTATGTAAAATCATCCAATGACAAATCCCGCCCTTGGGTGGGGCGGGAAATAGTGTCAGACTCTTACTGACTAAAAACCTAACCTACTGAAACCAAAATCATGATCTAGCAAAACAACTTTGTAGTCTGGCAGTAACCTCGAATCTTTAATGTTATATCTAATTCATTGTATAAAATTATTGTTAAATGTATTTATATTGTTTAAGGTACAATGAGCTTGACGTATTCTTGTGAATAAAAATCCCCGAACTAACAGAAAATAATAAAGAAAACTAAAATTAGTAGATAGCATGACGACCGACCAAGCTACTTACTATCAAAAATACGCAACCATTATAAAAATCCCGTGTACCGTAAAACTATTTTATCTGATCCCCATTTCCTTATATTTAATATCACAATATGAATGTACCCTTTGATCCGTAGTTACATCTTTGTTAAAATATCGGTGGACCTGTGACATCTAATAACTTGCGCGTACAGACGCGGGGCCGAGGGCAACTATTTCGGTAACAATCGGCAACGGTCGGGGGAATTTAATATTCCACTTTAGTGGTCCAGCCTGAGGGGCAGGGGGATTTGGTAAAAAGGTATCTTTGGAGATTATAATTTGGTATTTGAGGATATGGGAAACGGCTGGTCGGAGTTCTTCGCTGTTGAATAAATAGGTCAAGTTTGAATTGATCACATCAAACGTGACAGTCGTTTTGGACAAGTAATTCTAAAGTTCAAGTAGGTAGACAGAGGTTTGGAAGGAAAAGGGGTAGGCCTTTGCCAAGCAGTGGGACACAAAATAGGTTAATAAAAAATAAAGTCGGTGGGTACTAGTTAACTATAAACTTTTTAAGTACTGACCTGTGCCAAACGCGATGTGTCAACGCCAAGATATAAATATATAGAAGAATAACATAATTTTTATGTTTTTTAAATAAACAAACCGATCTCAGGTTACGGTTTTAAGCAATAGTAACAGTACGCACAAAACTAAATAAAACATTTTTTTATGTATTTTTACTAATAAATATTAAATTAGATATTGTCTTCTAATAAAGACATGGCGTGGAGTGCACGAAAATGTTTGTGTTCTATCCAAGACCGTGATTCTTCTTCTTGAAAGGTTAAATCGATCCTTCTATTAGGGCTCTTCACTTTAATAAATTAAAATTCTCAAATAATTGCAACTACAATATTTAATCATAATTTTTTATCAAATGTGTTTTGGTAAATAAAATAATTACTGACTGGTTTATTGCAAAAGTTTCGTAATATTTCAAAATATAAAACCACTTTTACATAAATTAACTTTGCGGGAAAACTGCCTACATCTCTCGCCAAAAGAAATACATAGAAAATTAATGTCTTATTCCTTAAATTTATCATTCGGAATAACGGAAACATAAGAAAAGCCCACGCAAACAATTTAACGCGAATCCAGAGGCAATTACGTGCAAATCCAGTAAAATTTCCATTAAAACGAGGCCCTTATGAAAAACCTTAGAAAATTGCGAATTTGTTTATTATTAAAATACCAGAGAGCCGTTATAAACACGTGTCTCTGTTCGACCCTGTTGTTAATTACGTACTTTGCAGTGGTAATTTAAACTTTATACCTAGGGAATAAGGTCCGTAATAATTGAGCATGTTTTCATTAACCTTTTGACCGATAGTCACACGATAACGCGTCACGAACAAAAGTTCTAATTTGTTTTTTTTTTTTTTCACATGTCGAGGTGACGAGCTTTTAAGCCAATCCAGTTGTTTTAAACATTTTCATACATCCATGTTCCTACAGTAAAGTTTCGCAGCTAACAGTTGACAAATTAATTAATTCTTCGAGTGAATTATGTAATGCGGTACGGTGTACTTTTTTTAAGGGTGTATAATCCGCATTGCTACAATATGAAATAGCCGCAAATAACTGCTGCAAAATAAGCTGTCACAACATAACACATTTGATTTATGTGTATCGCTCGTGCTTTGAAAAAGTTGTACCTATTAGTTAAGCTGGTAAGGTTGTGGTGTAGAAAACCTAGAAAGTAGAAAATAAGGTTTAATTAACATTTCTTTTTGCTTCGTCGTAGGTTGATAATATTTTTCTCGTTTCATCTGCATCTAGCTCTCTCAAATCGATTTCTGTTCATGACTCGCTTGGTATAGGTACCAAAAACAAGAACGTTTATAGCCCAACTAGCGTTTATAGCCAACAATAGCCTATTCTCAAACTTACCAAATACCTACATAACTACACAAAAAAATCATAAAAATTGGTCAAGCCGTTTTGTAGAAGAAAAAACACTGGGACAATATTAAGATACAAGTGTGATTTATCAATCTCCAGGATTAAAACTGCATTCAATATCACATCCAACATATATCACTTTCTCAGAAATAAATCAGTGTTGATAAATCAGCTCCCAAGTTTGAACTCAGTGTGACCGTTCAGACGCAAGTTCAGACATTGACCGCAGTCACCTACGAACCCGTGAACCCGAACAATCAACGTTAAAAAATCTAAATACATTCTATTGAACATGTTTTTGCTTTATTATTGAAGGGTCGGTATACACGAAAAGGTCAGAAACTTAAGGGTATTAATGTCAAAGGAAGGTTAGTTAATATTTTAATGAGGTAGTCAGCAAATTCTATCTATGTCGTCTCATTATGTAGAATGGACAGTTTTGTAATTAATGATCATGATAGAACTTTAGGTACTAATCTTATAAACTATCCAAGGAGTATCGTGTTACACAGTAACTGGGTTGTGAAGGTCACATAGGCAGTCACGGTAAAACGCAGATATTCAGCCGCCTCTGGTTAAACTGGAACAAAGCCGAGCCCAAACCTTTGGGAAAAGGCCAGGGATCTTTTTTGACGTCATCATCTGATGATGATTGATGACAAGACTTTACAAGACATCAGATTGAGTTTATGTCACAATACCTCCTCTGATTTTTGAAAACTAGATTAAAGACTTATAACGAAAATGTAGGTACTGTCAAAGTCAAATAGTAAATGTAATTTTTCGATTGGTTTGGGCAACAAATAACTTCTCCCATTCTACCCTAGATGCGCTCCACTCTAGAGCGGGAGAAATTATTAGATGATATCCCACCACAGAAAAAATTTTCGTCGGCGCAACACGTTTTTAGTCTTACAACCTACCGTTATCCTTTCTCCACATTCATCCATTTCTTCCTTTGATCTTCCTCTCTTTCTCAATCAACCAATATTTATAACCATCATTTCTTTCGATTAAAATTAAACAGCCAAAGAAATTTAGAGATCCGAAATTTCGAAATAAAAATGCAAGTTCTTCAAAACCTCCGGTGCCTAGTAATTGTGTTCGATTTCTATGATATTCGGTCTCCGAAGCCATCGGCTGCAGGTGCTCCACAATATTGAATTCGATATGAGAGTGCACTCCTCTAAATTCGGTGACGCTGTTTACGTAACCTTCAACATGGCGCATTTTTACAGTGCAATATTACACTTTCTGCAGCCATTTGTATGGCGTGTTAAGTTAACACTTGCAAATGTACAAAATAATTTTATGTGGCGAAATATTTTGTGAGAAAAGGCGGTTACTGCACCAACATACCTACATACTTATTTAAAATTAAAGTCTTTGGCATGGACACTTAATATAATTTCTAGGTGAACAGATTTTTTTTTATATCAAACTAGCTTTTGCCCACGGCTTCGCTCCCGCTTTACTCTCCTCTACCCCACTCCCTACTCTACCTTACTCTACCCTACTTTACCCTAATCTACCCTATACCAATAAATGAGCAGGTTTTTTAATTTTTGTTTTGGTTCCAAGCTACCTTCCCACCCACCCCAATTTTCTGCCAAATCGGTTCAGCCGTTCTTGAGTTATAAATAGTGTAACTAACACGACTTTCTTTTATAGAAGATATAATAGAAGACTTTGTCCCACACTAGAATTTACTCCTATACCGTGGATGCAATCACAATCATGTTAACTGCATATTTACGACATTCGGTCGATCCTGGATTGAACCTTTAGTCATATTGAATAAGTGTGACGCGTGTACGCATTTAATATTATTTATTTAAGCAGTGTTACAAGATGGTTACAAAGAGAACACTGAATTAATGACAGGTTTGACCACTATCTCACCTGATGGTACGCGATGATGTGGTCAACGAGGCCGCTTGCCTAGAAGTAACCTATTTACTCTTGACTTAAAAACCCCCAGGTTAAAGCTATCAGGAAACACAGAATCCGGCAGGGAATTCTACTCCTTAGCTGTACGCATAATGTTCTGGAGATACTAATTTTTTATTCCCGAAAATTTGATTTAATTAGATCCACGCTTGTTTTATTGGGAATTTTTTTCAAGAGCAGACAATGTATTATGAAACTGCAAATTTTCCATCACTAGCATTTTCAACTTTTAATATTTCTACAAAACTCCTGTGCTCTTTTTGGGCTAGACCACAAAACTGATACGCATCGACATCGCATCGTAAAAATCTATGAGCTCGCACGACCCATCGCAAGCACTTGCGAATTTCTTCGCATCGCACTTTGTACGGAAATCTGAACATCGCTTTATCGCATGAACTGGCATCGAAGTAATTCGCAACGCAGATTTCAGCGTTGCGGTGCGGCGGTGCGGCGTCGCATCGCATCGCAGTTTTGTGTTAGAGCCCTTTACTTGGCGATCAATAAATAAGTTTCAAGTGCATACAAGGCTTTCACCGTTTCCATGAAACTATTATTGTGTATTATGTTGTTAACAGTAACTTGAAGTGATAATATTTATTACGCATGAAGAAAATAATATTTATTATCAACATCTCAATTGTTAAAAAACGCGCATAGTTTTCCAGTATATATTTATTATAATATTCCAATTATAATAGTCATAAACAAGTGATAAGAAATTTCTATTATCCATTGAACTCAGTACCATCAACGATCCACGATTGTCAAGATAATATTGGTGCTTAAAAACGATTGTGATTAAAAACAATGAAACATTTTTTCTTCAGATAGGAAAACATCAAGCGACACATCCTGCTTTGGGTGGAGCGAGAGGGCGTGTCAGACTTTTACTAACTAAAACCCACCTGTGTTCCTTCAGTTGTCCTTTGCGTTCCAGAGCCGCAGTAACTGTTTCGACTATTCCGTGGGGTTTGAACCCAAAACTTTACGACTAATAAACACAAACATTAATTTTACACTAAGCTCTAAAATTAATCTGACCCTGATTGGACACATTATCAACCGTGAAGCTTGTTTTAAGAAGTTGCAGACGATTCAGACACAATAAATTTGGATACAGTCATCGAATCGTCACATCTTACTTTCAATATTTTCTCACTGACGATTTGGACACCATCAAATTGATTGAAGCTGTTTAGTACAGTCAGATAAAAAAATAAATAAAATGTAATATTAAAAAGAAAAATTACCTGAAGGTGCCGTCTTAAATCCAGCCTAAAATAAAAAAAAATCCTCATTATATTTTATTTTAAAACTTTTTATTTGATTGTACTATACAGTGTGTGTCCGAATCGTCAGTCAAAAAAATATTAAAATAAAAACTGTCAATTCGGACACTGTGTCCGAATCGTCAGTAAGTCGTTTTAGAAAAGCTTCCTCCGAAAACTTATTTACTTAATACTTTACATACATAGGTATATTCAGAAACAGCTTTCGCTTTTCCATGAAGCCATTTAGTATAGTGACGATGGCTAATAGACGTGTCACCTGCTCGGACAAGGATAAGGGTTTGTGTCCATGAATGATATACGAGGTAACGAAGCCAAACATTCCACCGATGGAATGGATGGCTTAGCGCAGTTATTCTTTATTGTTGATAGGTTCTTGCTTGACCGCTATCTCTCCTGATGGAAAGCGACGATGCTGTTCCTTCTTTACCTTCGGTCCAGGGCCCCAGGGTTCACTTTCACATAACCCAGGGATGCAGTCGACGAAGGAGCGCGCTTACCTAGAAATAACCTATTTACTCTTGATTTAAAGTTTCCTAGGTTATAGCCATCAGGAAACACAGACTTCGGTTCACACACTTCTTGTAGAAGTAGGCTTGAAGAGCTAGAATGCATGGGGTAAGTCAAGTAACACGGGTGGGTTATTAAAAGGTAGTAAAAGTATGAAATTCTCTCTCACACCATTCAGAGTGACCGAAGTTATTTTTACCGATGATTTCCTATGATCAATGTTTGTATACATACAAAAGAGTGAGAGATAAGTGCGAAGGATGTGAGCGGTGGATGTTTGTTTGTGACGAAAGCACAGCGGGTTCATCATAAAAGAGTCCACTACTCATCTTGCACTACTCAAATACACCCTGCGTCACAGCGCTCCGGCTACTTCGAAGATCTCTAGTGGAAAAGAACCCTAACTCAGCAGGACTCCTTAGCGTGTCATAAATTACGACACGACTTGGCGATCAATAAATATGTGTCAAGTGCACACACGGTAGGAAATGTTTCTACGAATCTTCGTGTTGGTCGGCAGACTAGAGAATTGACTTGTCAACCAACTATCTGGTTTGATAGGTTGAGACATTTTTGTGATGTGTGTTTAGAGATATGCGGAACAGAGAGTAAAGTTCCACATAACTTCGCAGAAAAGGCAGGATCCTCTGACCAAACAGGAGTTATGACTGGTGGGCAACTGCCCGATAGATGACTTCGGGCGGTTGTATCTATTCAAATCGCGCGGAGAACTTTAATTGCGCAGGATAGTTACTTTGTGACGACATAGGGATCACTAACCTACATGTGGATCAATTATTCACGGCTATTCAGTAATTATTTAGTTTAAGCTCCTTACAGAAAGTTGATACAGCGACTAAGCTCTGAACCTCGTATACTTTCAGCAATTAGTTTTCGCTAGATACAGCGACTGAAAGAACATTATTGACACCCCGTACCTCGGAAAGCACATAAAGGCGTTGGTCCCGGCTGTCATTCGTAGAATTTTGATTATCGATAATGGTAGTCAGACGCCAGAAAGTCTGACCATCAGGCTATCCGAGGAGTATCAACCCCGTAACTGGGTTCAGGAAGTCTGGTAGGCGGCTGCATCCGGTTAGATTGGAAACCGGCCCCAATACAATTGGGAAGAGGCTAGGGAGATGATGACAGCGACTGACAGAAAATCCAGGGTGTTTTTAATATCGTGCGGATTTCATCACGCATGTGGATTTGCCCCGCATGCGTAACCTCCGCAAATGTCCTTTTCATAAAAGTATTTATTGTAATGCGTGCAATACGCTCGCATGACGCGTTTTTTTGCCTTTCAAATTTTCTGCATGCGGAGCAAATCCGCATGATATTTAAAACACTCGAACAGAAAACGCAATTTTTTGCTATAGCTCTCAATTCCACAATTCGCCAAAATGCAATGCAAAAAAATGCTAAAGAATTGCTAAATATCGCATCGCGAATTCGCGATAGAATCGATAGAGTTGCTAATTCGTGAAACAGCATTCATTGATGGAGGGGAAAAATCGCAGGTGTTTAAGGTCGTTGAAGCTTGGCGATCAATAAAAACAATAAGTCAAGTTCACAACATGACACGAGGTATGAATATTAGTTTCTACAATTTATTTCAGTATAGCAGCTAATCAACTTGTACTACTTCGAACACGATATTTATTTCCACCCGCACCCTTTCGGTGCGGGCACGCTCAGCGTACTCTGTACATTTGTGTTTTTTTTTTTTATTATTATTTCATGTTTGTAACCGTTGTGCTGTGTCTGTCTCGAATAAAAGTATTTCTATTCTATTCTATTCTATTCTATTTCCCTACTAGCTTTTGCCCACGACTTCGTTCGTGTAACTGTGGACGCGAAGTCGAAGCCAGACAAAAAGTAGCATATGTCCCTCCTTAACGTTCAAGCTTACTCCGTAGTCCGTACTAAATTGAATAAAAATCGATTCTGTAGTTTAACCGCGAAAGCGTAACAAACAGACACGAGTTACTTTCACATTTATAATATTAAAAGTATGGATTTTCAAGCCTCCTCCACTAGCCAAGTTACAATCTTTTCGTTTTGCGTTAACGCTTAGAATTGGCCTCGCCCCCAATTCGTTTGTTCGAACGAAGGAGTTGGGGGGGCTGGATTGAAACAGTGAACGATTCCACCTGAAATTCTGCTACCAACAGATAAGGATCCAGCGCCATTACAGCACCAGGGTTAACCGAGCGATCGATATAAACACGTGTCAAGTTCACATGGCGGTAAATCTCACTGTTGCCATAAAACGGCCTAGTTACAAATGGTTAATGGACGTATAATCTCTGTTTTAGACTTAGGGGACCTTGAGTGACCTTAAGTATTGTGTAGATGGCCCTTAAGAGGAAAGTGCGCAAATTGACGGTAGTTTGTTAAAGAGAGAGCCTCTTGCGGGTTGTGGGCCTAGTTTGGCCTGTTTTAAGGAAATTTATCTTTATCAAACAATAGTTAACATTTACTCATGGTAAAGGCTCAGATACACTAGGGAGGAGTGGCACGCGGTCGCTTCCTTTTGCGAAGCAGTAATGCTAGCAAAGGAGGAGGCCGCACGCGTGAGGCAACGGCTCTAACGCCCCATCCGCCGCCGGGATTCCGATCTCGATTTCCGGCCACCGTAGGCGCGGGTTTGCGGACAGCGAGCAATAGGTAGCCTTCCAACCGTCCGGTAACCGTCCGGATCGAGCTCGAATCGTCGATGGCGCGTAGTGTTCCACGTGCGCCTCAGAGATATCAGCAAAAATGTAAGAACCCAGCAGGGTCGAAGTTTTCTGGTGTCATGGGTTGTGCAAAATAGAACCCCCCTGAAACGAAGACAAAGAAGGAACATAGGAGTGGGTTTTAGTCAGTAAAAGACTGACACGCCCTCGCGCTCCGCCCAAGAGTGAGAAAAGTCATTGGATGATTTGTCAACAAAAAAAAAAACGCACCGCGGAACATGTTGTTGGACAACCTGCCAGTGCTGCGCGCCATGTTGGCGGACGTTTTGTCCCTTAATGTATTCGAGGTTTAATAAAAGCTTCTACTAGTAAGTAAAAGGTTGTTACCCAAACAAAAGATAGCTAGGGAACACTCGCATCCTCTCACAAAAGTTCATTGTGACCAACTATGTAGATAAAGCATCCCGTCATTATTCTTCTAGAAAAATCGATAAGTTTTAACTTTGTCCCGTTGCGACCCACTTCTTACCCTGGACAGGGAGCCCCTCCCCCTGAAATTATAATGAACCGACCCCGTCACTGCGGTTTAAATATACTGTTTCACGAGACCGCCCCGACTTGATAGGCGAAACTTTTCGGATGGGTTTTTTTACGAGTTTCGTGTAAATTGTAAATTATGCAAACCAGTTGCTGTATTACTTTATACGTACTTCGCGAGAAATATCAACAAACAAATGTGAAATCGCAGATACAAATGAGATATATTACATTTTCTTTATACAACTTCTGCTGGATACAGATCTCGCTCGAATCCTTCCATTGTGGCACGGCTTTGAGCCACTTCTTGCCTCTTTAGGTCTTCCTTGCACAACTATATTGTATAACATAAATAAAATAACCATAGTTTTGGATAAATTACATCCATAGCGGATGAAGTACCAAGAATCTTATGATAGTATTATAACAACTTTGCGACAAGATTATTCTGACAGTTACATATAATAATGCTATAAACTATCGGAGAATCGCATTTCTCAGCTATGATCTTCAGGAAGGAGTTTGAACTGGCTCGCACCACATGAGTAGATAAAAGTTTATCTACTCATGTGCCTGCACTATACAGAACATTGAGACAGATTTTTGTATAGCATTTTTTTTCAACGTGACTCAGCGTGAACATAGCAGATGCATTGCAGAAACGGGTTTTTGTTTGGAACACTGGAAAAAATTGCACGAAAATCTAGTATTTTCTCAGAAATCAGAATAGTTTATTTCAAATAAACCAATTACAAGCATTTTTGAATTGTCAAAATGTCAGTCAGTCCATAAAAAAAAGTAAAGCTAAATTGCACTTTCCAAAGCGTTCTTCTAGGTTAGATAAATATATTCTTTATACACCATAAAAAATAGATTAAGAGATTATGTTAGTTAAATTAACTCTTTGTACTCACAAAAAAAACCACAATCGGAGCTTAAAATTAAGAGGGTTTAACAATAGGCGGCCTTATCGCTGAAGCCAATTTTTCACAGAAAACCTTGAGATGGAAAATGGCATAAAAAAAAACATACTATAGATATCGGTTAGTTTATTAACCATAATAACAAAAAGAGTGTCCATGAGGAAAATACTGAATTATTAATGGGCCACTGAATAATAAAGAGAAACTTGCAAACTTTTATAGATATTATAAAATAAGAACGGGTATTTTCTCTAGAGACGGTATGACAAAGCATAAGCATCACTAGCCTTATAATGTTCGCACTGCTGGGCCTCAGGGCTCCTCTCTAGGAGAGGGCTTATTTCGGCTAAAAGGTCTAGGCACTCTTGGCTGTTTCTTGGGAGTGGCACATGTAGGAACATTACAGGCCAGTAGTGAACGTGATAAAAATACAATTTTATTGTGCAGCTACAAATCTGTACCTATATCTATTAATCCAGATAGTGCTAACATGCAGCAAATAGCTTTCATCCTTGTTTGTACAAAAAACCCGGTGTCGGTGTTAACTTTTCATGCACTCCATTGATTCTACGCCTTTTTTTACCTATAAAATAGAAATGTTTGCGTCCTTTCGATCTTTTTTCCAGGTTGGTTTAAATAAAACCTTGTGAAATTAGTTTATGAGTAGTCACAACACTATACAACAGAATTGTCATAGAAAAAGTCGAGTTTAGACGGTTGAAAAACCGCGAAATACAAGCCCCAGTGTGGAGGTCACAGATATATTGTTTTTTAAGTATCAAAGTCAACCGATGTACCTAATTTATGGGTAATATGTTATTGTATTAACGTTTGAACGAATAAAGATTAATATTATTATTTCGAATTTTATATCAGAGGAATTTCTACAATAAAATCATTTTTTTTTTTGTGAAAAAAAATTAGTAATACTATGACATCTTTTTTAATATTTGATTGCAATGTAGCCTAAAATAGTAATAAGCAATTTAACTCGTATTTTTAAAAACTTTAATTGTAAAAATTACACATAAAATATATGAAAAGGTCAATGACTAGCATTAAATATAAAGAGCCTTCTATTTATGTACTAATTAGTTTATCACAGCAACTACAATAATTTATCTCAACCATAGCACGCAGTCGCAGTTACTACAAATAATAAGTCACATAATTAATACATAGGTTTTTCGATAAAATGTATTTAAACAAAAACAAGGATAATAATAGCGTTGTTATAATAATTAATAGTCGTTTTACAGCTGAGATCATAAATTATTAATAATTACTTTGAAACGTGATACATAATTTAAGTCTGTACAGTCGTGTTGATATCTTGCGCGTTATGGCCAATAAAATGTTTTATAGAGTGAGATGTTTGTAAAAGCTAGCTAGAAAATGGTTTTGTCACGATTCACTTAAATATAATTTTCTAATTCCTTGCAATGTTTATTATAACCATGTTAGTTTAATTCACATTACACCAATAATACCTACAATTGTCTTCTAAAGTCTGCGATCTCCACGAAACATCAAAAGCAATTTACTAAAACTTATGAAGAAGTCCCATGTATTTTGTTTCAGAAAAATTTTGTAGAACTGATAGGTAAAACAGTATTAAAATAACAATAAATAAATTAACAATAAAAAATAATAAAATGTCAAAATATTTTATTTTGGTCGATTAATATTTTTTTTTATAGTATGACAATCATTCTATCTAAGGAGTACCTATCAGGTTGCCCTGTAACTGAGTTGTAGAAATCTGATAGGCAGTCGCTCCATGTAAAAAACGGGGGTATTCATTCAACAGCATCCGGTTAGACTGGAAGCTGTTCCCAAACTAGTTGGGAAAAGGTTAGCTAGATGATGATTAGTAATATTGTTCAGGCCATAGTCTTTACATAGTCCATGTCGCAATAGTTGTCCATAGCGCGTACAGGGATAAAGGTAGAACTACACTGCTCACTGCTTGAGCAGTGGTGGTCTAGTTCTAACGGCACCGGCCTACGAGTTGTAGGTTCAAACCCAGCCAGGCATTTTACTTTGTGTAATTTATTTCATCACCACTGCTCTCAAAACGGTGAAGGAAGAAACCGGCATGACCTAGAACCAAAAATTCGAAGACATGTGACATCCATCAATGCGCACCAGGTACGCGTGGTAGATTACGGCCCATTTTCTCTCCTAGAGAGGAGACCTGAGGCCCAGCAGTGGGAACATTATAAGGCTGATACTATTGTATGCTACACTGCCCACACGTGTGCCACACGCGCCGATCTGGGCGCGTCGGTCTCCATATGGAAACTAGACTTGTAGAGCTACACTTGATACAAGCCACGCGATGTTGTTCTATGTACAAATCGGGCGTGTTACACGTGTGCGTCGGTCTAAAGTGGGTGATCGACGTACAAGCCTATACCGCGGTTTTAAAAATCGTCGGTTTTACTCGCGGCTCGTTGGTGCTGATCGACTAGCCAGTAAAACAGTTTTGAACGGAGTAGAAAATGAAGCAAACACGACGAGCCGCAAGTTAGGCTCCTCGTTCGTATTATAATGATACACCGGAGAGTTTTACCGACGAGCCGTAAGACCGCGGTTTTACTCGCCCGTCGATCAGGGCCTTAATGTAATTCTAGCTTAATCGTCGGTTGGAACGTTTCAGGCTTTGGGGCCTCTGCGAGTTAGCTTCGGTCTCTCTTACGCCTTTTAAATACATTAAAAAAATGTTAGAATTAAACATAGAATTACGTACCTATATATGACTTCAAGCTTATATCTTCGAATAAACAAAGATCCTTTACAGGTTTTGATGGTACCTGCCTGACCCTCCCACCTTTAGGAGGGGGAAAGCCATTGCTATTCCGAACACGTTTGCGCACAACTTAGATTGACTGATTGGTAATTCATCAGGGAAGTTCGGAACGAGAGCTTATAAAAATAGGTCAACCTATAAGTCTGTCCAGAACTTGTACATAAAGAAGATTAGATAAAGTTTCCCATCTTCTTATATCTTAACTTTGTTATAATATAAGTCAATGTTGTAATGTATGTAGGTAGAGACAGAAGACTTACATTCTGCAATTGACTAGGTAAGTTAAATTATTGATACAGTGTTAAATGCTGGAATACGGATTATACTCCTACGTTAAATAGATATGACACGGCATTTTATTTGGTGACTGGTAATAAGTGACCGACCTATACTTAAACACACGATTGTCGTCATGATAACAAACAACTTTTACTATGGAACCAAACCTGAAATTGCGAAAAAAATGGACTAGTCAGTACATTTATGTTCGCCTAACTGGTCAAAATGTACTCAACTTGCTGATGCTTTTCGCAATTTCAGGTTTAGTCCCATAATAAAAGTTGCTTGTTATCATGACTACAATCACGTGTTTAAGTATCGGTCACCAATTAATTACCAGTCACCGTATAATATATATATTATTTATAGGTTGGCCAAATCCAATTAATACAACTATATTTTGGCTACCAATTCGATTTGTGGCAAAGTTTTATTGTTGTTTGATATCCTTGATTGTTAAAGAGCTGCCTTTTTTGACAGTTTTACGACCATAAATAATACTTTAATTTCATTAATTTCGGTTTTCGATAGAAAAAAAATCGCCCTAGATACAAATATTAAAGTACTAGTAAGGTGAAATAAGTGGACGAAGTTCGGCGAATGTTCATATTTGTTTAGCTCAACTTGAACTCTGCCTCAGACCCGGGATCATATAGTAATCATCCTCTTATCTATTACTTATTCTGTGCTATTATATTTAAACTTTATGCTCTTACAATTAATTAATGTGACATTGCCTACCATTTCCCAATTAATTCTAAAAATGTATAACTGTTTTTTAGTCTCGCTAAAAGTCGAGAACGGCTGGACCGATTTTTCAAATTCTGGCCTTGAAATATTCGTGATACTCCAGAGGATACTTAAATGGTGCGAAAAATAATCACGATAATAAAATCCGACTTCTGACACTATCTCCCGCTCCACCCTACGGCGTGGATTTAATTGGATGATTTTACCGAATTATTGGTTTTAGGACGTGCCGGTTTCATCACGATGTTTTTCTACACCGTTTTGAGAGCAGTGGTGATGAAATAAATTACACAAAGTAATGCGTCTAGCTGGGTCTGAACCCGCGACCTACAACTCGTAAGTCGGGGCTGTTACCACTGCTCTCTCTACATAAGTTTAACTAAATAGTCCATATTGTTGGCAGCAATAGATCCGTGGGTCCGTACCCTGAAGGTGAACCGTACGGCCGTACCCCGAGACCCCGACAAGCAGGATAAATTATACCACTAGTGACGGCACAACGATTTAATATGTTAATTGATCCTATAATGAGACCCCAGGCGGATTTCATTACGTATATGAATTAACTTCACGCCTGCTGTAAGTGATGTGATGTAAGATGTGAAGGTGAATCATACCTAGATAAGTAGATGCCTTCGGTTAAGTAGCGGGGCTAATGGACTATACCATTAGACGATTACCAGGTAGATACCCAGAAATTGAAACTTTGTCTTTCCTTCCATTCTTTTTTTCTTAACCTGCTTTACCTCACAGCTGAACAAAGACCATTCCCTCTCCTCTGTATCCCTGATTTTATGGATTTTAAAAATGTGTTCTAATATACTCAAGACCCGTGTATACTTATCTGCATGCTCTACAAAAAGTTAATGAAAAGATTTTTTTTTACTCGGTGTAAAATCCTCCCGCTCTGGGTACAAAAGGGTAGGTACCGATCTTTTGCGGACCAAATCAAACCTGTGTTCCTTCAGTTAGCGTTAGCGTTCCAGATAACTCTTTCGAACGAACCAGACGAGTTAATTTGTGAAAGCTGCTATATACTGCATGAAGTTTTACCTGCAACAAACAAAAAACAATTATAAATAATGAGTAAATGTAGAAAACATAAAAGTTCTCGTTAACATGCAATTCAATTTATTGTTTATAAAACAATTTAAATTCTAGGGCACAGCTGCGAACATAAAGTTCTATATTACAATAATTGCTAAAGTTTTAAATGCATTATTAATATCATTTTCAAATTAAAAACTTTTTATAAACAAGAATATTTGTTTTAATTATTATTTTTTTGCTTGAGAAATTAGATTGAGATGGGAAACTTTTCTCTTCACAAAGTATCGTGTGTAACAAAATAAAAATAGCTTTATTTTCCTTCTACATTTTTGTTTGAGAAAGCAATAATGAAGTAAAAAGTGATCAGTGAAATTGCATAGCATTATAACGTTCCCACTGCTGGGACGCAAGCCCTCTCTCTACAAAAGGGAATGGACCGTAATCCACCACGCAGGCCAAGTGCGGGTTGGTGGATGTCACAGGTCTTCGATTTTTTGTTCTAGGACATGCCGGTTTCCTCACGATGTTTTCCTTCACCGTTTTGAGAGCAGTGGTGATGAAATAAATTACACAAAGTAATGCGCCTAGCTGGGTTAGAACCAGAGGCCTACAACTCGTAAGTCGGGGCCGTTGCCACTCGGCCACCACTGCTCTCATATTGTAATCAAACATTTATTTTATACCAGCGTGAAAGTCGGTTTCTCCATACAAACTTCCAACCTCCGTTTTACCCCCTTAGGGGTTTTTTTTTTTTTTTTTTTTGTGGTAGGTAAAATCATCCAATGACGAATCCCGCCCTTGGGTGGGGCGGGAAACAGTGTCAGACTTTTACTGACTAAAAACCTACCTTTCCATTCCTTGCCTTTATCCTGGGGCCTTTGGTGACAGTCTCACATAACCTTTGGCCCCAGTAGGCTTCGGCCCTGCTGGACCCCTACAGTTTGCTGACAACTCCTTGAGGCGCGCGGGAACGGTGCGCGCCGTAGACGACCTGAGCTCGGACCGGTCTGTTACCGGACGGACGGACAGCGAGCTACCCATTGCCCACCGTCCGCGAGCCCGCGCCTATGGTGGCCGGAAATTGGGATCGGAAACCCGGCGGCGGCGGCGGCGTGTCCGCCTTTGCCTAAGGCGGTCGGCCTCCTCCTTTACTAGCATTACTGCTTCGCAGAAGGAGGCGACCGCCTGCCACTCCTCCTCGCTCCGGAGCATGGCACCCCCTTAGGGGTGGCGTTTCGTAAAATCCGTCTAAGCGGATATCCACACCCTATAAGGAACCTACCTGCCAAATTTTAAGTTTGTAGGTGTTATAGTTTCGAGATTTCGTGACTAATCGGCGAGTGGTATTCCGCTTTTATACGAGTATAAAGATTATAAACTGTTAGACACCCAAATAAAATAAATAAATATTTTCGAACAATCCCGTAATCTCAAAGCGCATTTGGATTCGTACTAGTAGTTTTTTCCTGTGGCCTTTAGTCTTAAATAGACCAAAAATCACGGCGTTCATATCTTCTGGACCATTTGCAACAAGATATGGCTCACAGGCAAATGGCCTTCAGAATGGGCTCACACAGTCTTCACTCCTCTCCATAAAAAGGGTTCGACTAAAAAATGTGGTAACTTTCGGCTCATTGCTCTAATAACACACGCCAGTAAAATTATGCTACACATTATCAACGAGCGACTGAAGGCATACTTGTCCAGAGAAATTGCGCCAGAACAAGCCGGTTTTGTAAAAGGCAAGGGGACCCGTGAACAAATTCTAATTGTTCGTCAGATTATCGAAAAAGCTCGAGAATTCAACAAACCAACACACATATGCTTTGTTGATTTTTCCAAAGCGTTCGACTCGGTAAAATGGCCAACACTGTGGAACACACTACTGGACATGGGTACACCACAACACCTCGTACACTTACTCAGGGGACTCTACGAAGGGGGAACAGCATCGGTGCGGACAGATGACCTCTTCTCAGATACTTTTCACCCAAGAGCGGGTGTGCGACAAGGATGCATAATTTCACCTTTGCTCTTCAACATCTACACCGAGCTTATAATGCGAATCACTCTTGAAGACTGGACCGATGGTGTTGTGATTGGTGGATACAAGATTTCGAACTTGCGATACGCAGATGACACCACCTTATTTGCTAGTAACGCGGACCTCATGCAGGCCTTACTTCAGAAAATGGAGCGCGTAAGTCTAACGTTTGGATTGAAGATTAACAGATCTAAGACCAAGATTATGATCGTGGACCGTGTCAATGACAATTCGCCAGAGGTTACGCAGATTGCGAATTGCGATGTGGTCCCAACATACGTATATCTTGGGGCTTTAATCTCAAACAATGGTGGTTGCGTAGATGAAGTGAAGCGTCGTATGGCCATAACCAGAGCCGCAGCGGAGAAGTTGAGGAAGGTTTGGAGGAATAGAAACATTACCAAAGCTACCAAAGTCAGGCTCATGAGAACGCTAGTATTCCCAATCTTCCTTTATGCGGCGGAGACATGGACAGTGCGTGAGTTGGAAAAGAGAAAGATAGATGCCCTAGAAATGTGGTGCTGGAGGAAGATGCTCGGCATATCTTGGACAGAGTTCCGCACCAATGTGTCCATACTTCAGGAGCTCGGCATCACAAAGCGTCTATCGACCATAGTACAGACGCGCATACTGCAGTACTTTGGCCATGTCTCTAGACGCGATAACAACTCTATAGAGCGGCTAGTCGTACAAGGAAAAGTGGAGGGAACCAGATTGCGCGGCCGATCACCTATGCGATGGACTGATCAGGTGAAATCCGCAGTGGGTAACTGCGTGTCAGACTGCGCCCGACAGACTTCCAACAGAGAGAGATGGCGGGAGATCGTTAAGAAAGCTGTGTCCGCCTCTATCACCAATGTGGACGCCTCAAAGTGACCACGACCGCTCTGCCAAGAGCGAAACGACAGAGAAGAAGAGAGACCAAAAATCCCTGGCACAAGACCGATACATGTGAAAAAGCTGGCGGTCCGTGTCCAGCAGTTCATGCCGTTAGGCTGCAATGTCGACGATGAGATCCAGCAATCAAATCATACGGCCACACTTTAGTATGCAGATCGACGATCTATCGAAGCAGAAGCGATGTAGCACTGACAGCAGAGGGTTGGCTTTCAGTCTGAACAGAAGCAGCTGAATACTAGTGCTTTACAAGGAGCAACTGCCTATCAGACTTCCACAAACAAGTAACTAATTAGCAAGACTGCAGGTACATTTCGAGACCTCTATGCCAAAGTCTTTTAAGGACAACCGGGACCAACGGCAATGCAAGTACCAAATTACAAAGAGCGTGGATTTAGTAGTAAAGCTATTTATACACCTAGAATATAGTAAAGTGCAATAACTAACGACCCTGGCGTTGTGCCAATGCCAGTTTAATTACACCCAGAGACAATAAATCTAGCGGACACTACAACGCACGATACGTAGGTATAATCAACTAAAATTCTTTTAGGAAGTGACAGAAGTTGGGGGATAAGGCTGAGGTGGTCCTTGGCGGCCAGCCTTAGAATAAAGGGGTCAGAGCTAATGACTGTCAAACGAGCAATCATTTTAAAATTAAAAACCTAGCCTACATTTTTTTTTAAAGTGTCTAATTAAACTTTTTGGTCAGTTTGCTATGGAGAAGAACATGAGGTTCCATGGTTACTCGTTACTTTTTTTGTTACTCATTTGAGAAACATTATTGCTGATTATTATGGTGATTATCTTCATCTTCTATGTAGGTATACTCGAATATAATTGAAATTAAAAGGTAATGGCTATTGTGTTAATCACAAATCTCGAGAATGGCTGAAACGTTAATTAAACTATTTGTTGAAGTCTCAGGAACGTTCATATGAAGAGAAAATTGAAAGAAATGTAAAAAAAAAAAACCCTTTTTCATTCAAACTGTTCCTAAATGTCTAAAATACGAGTATAAAGTTTAGGTGTCCAATGTCCATCCTTACTGTTTCAAACAAGGTACTGTAAACTAATTTAATTTATTCGTATTTTGACACTTTTTTGACAGAACGAAGTCCGTCAAGTCAGCTGGTCACAAATAAAATCCATTAAAATGCTTATTTAAGATTGTTCGTTGACTTCTTGATACTTAAAAAGGCAATTATTTAAAAAAAATGTAGTGTGAAAACGTTAGAATCATTTTATTCCACCATGAATTTCCTTTACGCTGCTTAAGGGGAAGTTCTTAGCTGGCGGATGAAGTGTCATGCATTTAAATTAACATTTTTCGCGAATTAAGTCTGGGAAGTTAAATATTTTTGCAAACATTTTGCGTGAAATGGCCTATACAGTTACTTTTTATCTTGACAGGGTTTCATGAAAATATAAAAGTCGTTTTCGGGGAACTTTGCGCGCGCTTCATCGTCGACTGCATCGTCACTTTCCATCAGGTAAGATAGCGGCTAAGCGCGGACCTATCAACAATAAAAAAAAAAACTGAAAATATAACGGTAACCTATATTTAGTTTTCGCTCAAGGTTGTATTATAAATAACAAGATTATAAATCGTGAGGAATAACCAAGTGGGTAATTTTGGTTAGGTGGTCTTAATTAAAGGTGAGTTAAATGGGTAATTCGGGTGTTAAAATAATGGCCAAAACAAGGTCCAGTATAATTTTCTGGCAAAAACTGTAAGGTCGTAAAACTTTTTAACATGACCAGTCTAAAACTCACTCAAATTATACAACATGAAATTCAGACAGGAGCCGTTTGGACAGAAGACTCTTACATACATTGTACAATAGGCAGTTTTAGAAAAGCTGTAGAATGTCCAGATTCTTCGATTTCTAGAGCTTACACTACTTTATTAGTTGTATGTTAAATTGTTCATAAACAACATTTGACATACCTCGAGAACAGTGGCGGAACTACAGGGTGGCAAGGCTGGCAAAATGCCACGGGCCCCCGGTCTGATAGGGCCCCTAGTCTTAGAAGCCGCGAGCTCAGAAGAAGTAACAAATAATATCAAAGTGACGTGATTTTTCTGGGGGGCCCCATCCAATGAATTTGCCACGGGCCTCAAATGACATAGTTACGCCACTGCTGGAGCAGTAAGATTGAAGTCAAGTAATGAATATCTGGACTAATATAAAAAGTAGGCAGTAGCATCGTCCTATTTTTCAGTAGGTGACGAGTTTTCTGTCAGCACCAAAACGTCTGTAAAGCATGATGTCCTATGGGGGTTCAAATTTTGTAAGGAGAAATCAACTTTCACACATCCGAAGCCGCTGGCAGAAGCTATTATACCTATACAAATCAAAGTTCCGACTCATTGACTCATTAACCCCCACCCCAAACCATGGTCTCCGCGCGTCTAGGGAGAACTGGTTTGATCTAGGTGAAACTAGTTACCTAAAATCGAGTTGGGTAGGTAACATATACAAAGAACCAGAATATATTATGTAGATTTCCCAAAATAGCAAGACGAAAAGGGGATCTAAAGTTTGTACGGAGAAATCTATATTCACGTGGGCGAAGTCGTTGGCAGAAGTTAGTCTCTCACATAAGCAGTGGCGAATTAAAAGAAGCCAATGCGGGGCCTGTAGCCCCTAATTCTAATTCAATAAGGGGGCCCCCCTAGGTAGACCTTTTTTATTAAGATAGATTAAACTAAAATATTTTATGTGTAATCAGCTGTATTTAGATTTCATATAATGTAGATACATTAAGGGGATTATATCGCCCAAATCCAAAAAAACACCTAGGTTGATTGAAGTTTATAGATTATTCCTTATGTACGATTACCACATAAAAAATGAAGGGGATACTTAAGGACATTACTAATAAATTGTATTGATTACGTTTATCAAAAAAATACCCTAATTCTAGAAAAAAATCTGGTAAATAGTCCTTTTTTGAACATTAATTCCATATTTTCTCGAAAACGGCTCTGTATTTATACATTGAATTTATACCAAAATATATGTTACAATAATTTGAATAACTTGTATTGATTTTTTTCTAATTTCATTGAATATCGATAAGTAATCAAGAAAAAATCGAATCAGTACTAACACCCCGCGAGCATTATGACAAATTTTTGTAACGATCAGGTGGCGCGGGGCTCTGAAGGCGCGGCGCCCCGAAGGCGCGGGGCCCCCAAATGTGCGGGGCCCGTAGCATTTGCTACTTTTGTTATATAGCTAATCCACCACTGCATATAAGCGCTAATTTTATGAGAATAGCTCAAAGCTTTCCCCTCACTACCTGAAGCAATTCCTAACAAAGCTATGCAACAATCCCCAGCCAGCCGGTCTGGCAGACTGACCCAATTTGTGAATATTTCCAGTGGTAATTAAATATAGCTCAGTCGCATTGCCGACTAGTGGGCGATTTGTTTGTGGACCACTAATTGCTTCGCCACTAGAATGAGGAAGTGTGTACTGTTAACGTAATTTGTTTCTCGTTGTTCGAGTTTAGAAGTTTATCATTTGGAGATTGCAGATTAGTTTTTTTTTTTATTTATAAAAACTAGTATTTGACTGCGATCCCACCTGATGGTAAGCATTAATGCAATCGTTGATGGTGAAGCGTGGTTATTCGCTCTAGCCTTGAAGACACCTAAATTATAATCGGACGGGAAGACCGCAGCAGGCAAACTGTTCTAGTCCTTCGATGTATGCGGTATAAATGACGAGGCAAAACGCTTACTCCGGACCATAGAAGTTTCAACAACGTAGGGGTTTTTTTATGGTAGGTAAAATCTTGGGTATTCGCCGTACGTCGGGTTCTTCGAGCTATATTTAACTAGGAATGTTTGTATATTTGTCTAAATAATCTCTAAATCAAATCCCGGAAATGTATTTTTAAACAGTTACCGCCTAACCATCATCATCACCATCATTTCAGCCAAAAGACGTCCACTGTTGAACACAGGTGTCCGCCACAAAGACAAGCCCTGTGTGTCTGGCATCCATCATATTCCCGCGACTCTCACCAGCAGCGCTATTTTCTGAGAAAGCAGCCTTGAGCGCTGGCCCAGCTACGAATTCCAAATAGGTACATTGGATTTGTATGTGATTTGAATGTACCTACTTGGATTTCGTCGCTGGGCCAGCGCTGCGCTCAAGGCAGTTTGCTTAGAGAATAGTACCCCGGGTCATCAGTCCACCTTGTAGAAGGTCTTCCAACGCTGCGTCTTCCCGATACTCGGCCCCATCGACCACCTGTTCCACGACCAATGTGCCCAGACCACTGCTACTCAAGTTTGACGGTTCTTCGGGTTATGTCGGTAATGTTGGGTCTTCTGTGGACATCTTCATTCCTAATGCGATCATGAAAGGAAACTCCGAGCATAACCACTTTCCATTACCCTTTAGGTGACTATAAGCCTTATTGAGGCCCATTGTAAGCAGTGGCTGGGGCCAGTGATGACATATCTGTCACGTTTCAGAGATATGTCATTACTGGTCCCCTTAATCGATTGAAATTTTGTAAACATGACATATTGACATGACATTTATATTCTGTCAAATCAATAAGAACACAGAAGTATTGTAGCTATTGTAGTACAAAAATAGATTCACTTGTTTACTCAAACAACGAACTGTCAGATTACATGTTTATTCTGGTATATATTAGTTTTATAATTATTTTATATATTTGCTTATATATACTATTTTGTTAGCAGTACACCGCATACTACCCCCTGTAATTTTGTAAGTCCATCCTAAGGCCTGGAAGATAGCGCTATCAGCGATAAGACCGCCATTGTACCCGTAGATTTAGATTTATGTAGTTTGTGTAACTTATTGGTGTACAATAAAGTTTTATTCAATTCTACCAAACCGATTCTCTATCGCACTCAATAATTGAAAAACTACATGAGGAAACATTCGTGACTTTGCAGTTAACGGCTTCATCGTCCCTTATGTTTTTTTGAACCAGAACCCTTGGGAGAAACGTTATCTATGTATATCTATCTTAAGTATACTAAGACACTAAGTGAATCCAAATATTGAACCACCTTTACACTACCGTGCCAAAAAACGCACCTACTCGCGGTCCTACGCATACTCCTATATTAAAACAAAATTTCCTTTCCGTTATACCCCCTCCCCCTTCTCCTCCTCCTCCTCCAGTGGGATGTGACGTCACATAGCGGTGGTCGTCAGCGTTTCACCCGCGGGAAGTGGGCCAAGGATCCCTCTAATTATTATCAGTGTAGACGCAATTACACGGCTTCCGTGAGGCAACACGCTTTTAGGCAAAAAACTTGCGAATATGTAGCCAGGGGTTAGGAATGTAAGTGAAGATTTCTGTTTTTAGCGTGCAGAAAAGAATGAAGGGAAACGTAAACAGGAATTATGTTTACAGAACTTGTAGCTTTAGAAGAACAGGACTTGTTTTGCCAACATTCGTTTAATTAAACAGATCTTTTATTCGGATTAGTAACATCCACAAATGAGTTAGTAAAGAATTAAGAAAAACTGAATACTTAGGTTAGTAAACTTACTATCCAATGGTATCTATGAAAAACAAGGTTGTTGTTCATAATGTCTCTGTGAACAACGTCACCTGACAAAGGAGAATCGTACCTTCTCCCTGCGGTTTCCAAGAAATTGGAGCTAGGTTGTACTCTGCAGAGCGTAGAGGCAGAATGATCTTGGTATTAGTGTAAAGAGTGATATGAATGCCTACGTGGGTCATTACTGACAAGAGATAACATTTCTGTTAATTTAGTAGCACATTGCAAGAATATCTAAGAGAACCAATAAAATAAGAAAGGCAAAAAATTAATAGGTAGCTCCCTATCCGATCGTCCGGTATCCGACCGGACCGAGCCCAAGTCGTCGATGGCGCATACTGTTCCCCCACGCGCCTCAAGGAGCTGTCAGCAAACCGTAGAGGCCCAGCCTTCTAGCTGCAGGCAGGTAGGGTCGAAGCCTACTGGGGTCATGGGTCAGCTTCTGAAAGGAAGGCTCGGCCCCGGTACGATAAGCAACGAAGGAACAAGGTAGGTTTTTAGTCAGTAAGAGTCTGACACTATTTCCCGCTCCGCCCAAGGGCGGGATCTATCATTGGATGGTTTTACCTACTATAAAAAAAGGCAAAAATTAATAGGTAAATTGAAAACCATTTTTTTTCCTAGGAAATCAAGTAGCTTCTTCCATTATACGTGGACTGAGTCTCTCTCGCTCACGTGTCAGACTTTTACTGACTAAAAACCACCCGTGTGCCGTGAACCTTCAGATGTCCTTAATGTTACAGGGCCGCGGTGATCATCATCATCATCAGCCTTTTTTAATGTTCCACTGCTGGGACACAGGCCTCCTCTCTAGGAGAGGGAATGGGCCGTAATCCTCTACGCGGGCCCAGTGCGGGTTGGTGGATTTCACATATCTTTGATATTTTAGTTCTAGGACATGCCGGTTTCCTCACGATGTTTTCCTTCACCGTTTTGAGAGCAGTGGTGATGAAATAAATTACACAAAGTAATGCGCCTGGCTGGGTTTGACCCCGCGACCTACAACATGTAAGCCGGGGTCGTTACCACTCGGCCACCACGGCTCCGCGGTGATACTTGCGAGCAATCTCGCATCACGCACGCCAAATTGAGAACCATCGTTCGCGATCGGACGAAGATGGCTAAATGCGAGAATATTTAATTAGCCAATGAATCAGAGAGTTGTTAGCGTGTCTAAAACACTTCCTCCTAAAGAAAATAACCTTGTGACGTCGTCGGTCGGTAACGAATGGCCATTAAATGCCGTCGGTCCGTTACGACTCACTATTCAATTTACGACTGCAGGTAATAATATTACAGCTTAACCTAATTCTTTTCACGCATCTACGTGATGAATGAAAGGCATTATTTTAACGGTCTGTGCTTTAATTTTGGATTTAGGGTAATGATTTTCGAGAGGTCATGGATTGATGTGTTTGGTTATAGAATAGCTTCCTCAAAAACGTTGCTGAAATGTTTGAGGATCGTTTTTTGGCAGCATGCTGATGCGTTGCGATACGACGCCGCATGGCAGCAAACTGCGACGCGAATTTATGCGGCAAAGTATCGGTTTAGGTGATCACACAATATGCGATGAGAATCAAATCCAATATTCCTTAATTGTAGAATCAAATACTTTCCCACTCAAAAAGTTACACTTAAATCATTTGGAGTGCCAATCGAATCCACCTTTGCATAAGATCGTAGGGCAAAAAGTATATTCTTTAGCGAGTTCGTTTTCCTAATTTTTAACGATTTATGTAATTCATTAAACACTTTTAGCTATGTTTTTAACTGACTTAAAAAAAAAGGAGGTTCTCAGTTTGACCTGTATGTAGGTATGTATGTTTGTCCCCGATTTATCTTGCGTTTGGCTGAACTGATTTTGATGCGGTTTTCAAGAGAATATTAGTCAGATTTTGGAGTTTTTTTTTGCATTATGTAACCAATAATCAGTTAAGATTCCAAACGCTGGATGTTATAAGAAATAATAATATTTATTTTATAATACAATGTTACTCAAAAAATATGCTACAATTTTATGCGTAGTAGGAGGTATCGTTGGGTTTTTTGCTACATATCAATAACAATGTAAAAACTAAAAGTTAGCAACAACAATGATAGTTATTTTTACACGGATTACTCACCATTAATTAATTACACGACGTTGTTGTGTGTAAATGTGTTGAATTGATTTACATTTACTTGCTTTTTCTTTTACCTAAGCATATAAATTACAACTCGCAAATTACTAGTCACGGTTATTGGGTGAAATTATTTGAAAAGTCTACCTAATTGATAGTGTTGGAAGAAAGATTGGGCGTCGGTTTCGTCTCAAAATAAAGGTTCGCCTCTAATTCGGGTTTCGTTAACGTTGAGTGCAGTGAATGATTCCTCTTCCTTTTCGTATATTACTAGTTAGGTATTTCTTTTTCGGGGCGGGTGAATGCGGATATAGTGTGTACCGCACCACATTGGTACTGGGTTTTTGATGGTTTTATAATCCCCTCTAAAACATAGGAGTGGGTTTTAGTCAGTTAAAAATCTTACACGCCCTCTCGCTCCACCCAAGGGCGGGAAAAGTGATTGGATGATTTACTACCTAAAAAAAAGCGGCCACTTGAGTACAAAGCGCTAATAATAGTGTAGAAAATGTAGTACCAAATGCAGGTAGTATTTCGTATTATATTTTACGTCATTACGTTTTATACTTGCGACCGAAATTGTAGTTCGGAATATATATGGGTCTAATATGTACAAAAAAAACTAAAGATGTACGTTGCCGATATTATAGTGCACTAGTGTGTATATGTTACCGGCAACCGGCAATCTATATAATCCGATATTCTATACAATACCAAGGCATTGTATAGAATACGGTTTAAAGTAGGCATTTTCAGGTGGTGATAAAAAAAATAACCCTAACCTAACCGGTCCGTGTCAAGGTGCCCTAAAATTACATCGCCTGCTTCCCTGCTCTCGTTTTTACACACATTGCCGGCTGCGCATTCGGTATTGTATAGAATACTTGAATTATACAGATTGCCGGTAACATATACAAACACGAATGCCTTCTCCGTTCCTCCACTCTCGTGTTTCGACGGGACGTCAACACACCACGGTCAACGAACAGAGATCAGGCGCAGGACCAACGGCCCTAAGGGCTGATTTCAACATTCAATTTAAAAACTTACTTCAACTAAACTGAGCTCAGCGTAATCTAGTTTAAAGACCCGTGTCGTAAACATGGGCGACAACAAAAGAATTGAAACTGAGTTTAGCGTAAACTAGGTTCAATTCATCGCGGTGAAACGCAAAATGAAGCTATAATCTCGATTAGTCGCTCAAACTGCGTTTTGTTTGAAGGAATCGTGATTAGTTTATTGGTGAATTTGGCTGTCAGTTGTTCCGGGGCACAAACACTAGGTAAGTAGGCACTAATCAAGCTTAGCATGCATTGAAAGTGAGAAACTACATTTTAGAGGCTAACTATTTTCGAAAGTTTTTTTTTTTTCTAACATTACTTTCACTGCAAACATTTAATTCAATTCAATTCTTTATTGCCATATCACATGTGTTTTATAGGATCTTAAAATTTAGACGCGAAATAGTATTTATTACATTGAATGTACGATGTCTTAATTTGAATACTTCGAAATTCCGATATGCAAGTACTCGTATACTACAGTTTTTTCCTAATAGAATAACGTGATCACGATCTTAGTTGATGGTAAGTGATGGATGAGGTACAAGATGGAACGAACGGTTTTGCTTTGAAGGTGGATGAGTAATTGGGGGAGGGGGGTTATATAGGGATTCAGCCACTATAACATAACTAGAACAAACTATAAACAACATTAAACGACTCAAGTAATCTATTAATCTTTACATATCGATATAAAAGCGAAATACCATTCACCGATTAATGACGAAATCTCAGAAACTATAACACCTACAAACTTAAAATTTGGCAGGTAGGTTCCTTATGGGGTGTAGACATCCGTTGAGAACGGATTTTACGAAATTCCGCCCCTAAGGGGGTAAAACGGGGGTTGGAAGTTTATATGGAGAAACAGACTTTCACGCGGGCGAAGCCGCTAGCAGAAAAAAAAAGAAAAAAAAGCTAGTATATAAAAGGCGAAACTGACTGATTGACATATCAACGAATAGCCAAATCTACCTGGACTAGGAGCGTGGAAATTTTGCTCAGGGCTTCCTTTTATGACGTAGGCGAGCACGAAGAAAATATTTTACAAAATACTGCCCCTAAGGGGATGAAACGTGAGTTTGTATAGAGAAATCTACATTCTTGCGGGCGAAACCACTGGCTTATGCTGGTCATATAAAAACTGGACCCTCGATTTGCACATTCCTTCTTTGGTGGGATATCATTAAATAACTAATAACTCCCCGCGGTAACTCTTTTGAACAATCTTGAAGACTTGGCAGGCAACTATCGACTTGACCCTGTGATGTCATCGCCGTTCCATTTTCTATCCACCGCCAGATACAGCCAATCATATTATTAAGTGGGATAGCTGTCAGTATCCAATCGGTCGGCCTTGGGAGGCGACGTGTTCAAGAGGCTGCAGTGAAGCCAACACTGTTAGCCTTCACACAGACACCGTATTTTTATGTCCATGTCTAAGGGCATAGGAAATAGCGGTTTTATTTTACAAAACATTCTTGGTTTTAGAATCAATACATATACGAGTACTGTTATCTAGATACTCTTCGGGGTCGTATTTGATGCAGGACTGTTTTTTAAAGTGAGAATTCATCAATAACTCCTTCTGCTCATAGACGGAGGAGTGTCAATTTATTCCTGACTAAAACCCATCTGTTATCCTTCAGTTTTTCTTTGAAATATCATCATGTTCAAAATCAAAAATAATTATTTCAAATAGACCATTTAATGCACCGCAAAGTTTTTCTTTTATTGATATAAACTAGTGCTTGACTGCGATCCCACCTGCAAGGTAAGCAGTGATGCAATCGTTTTAAGACATACTAGTTTATTATAAACCTATTTACTCGCCAAAAAAGTACTGCGGCTCATTGCAGCTGCAGCCGGCTTCATGCAGCCGCCGCATTTGCTGCCTGCATCCGCAGCCGAGGTTCGAATAGCACCATAAAAAGCAAGAGCGGACGCTATCTACAATGTAGGTCGCATAGCATACAGTTTCTTAGTACACTAGAAAAGAAAAATTGCTAACTAAAATAATTTATTTCCTAGAACAGCTTTCAGGAACGCAAAATGACAGACTCAGAAGCTTAAAACAAGCATAAAACGGCGTCCATCAAATGTTTACAGCTGCAAGCTGCTGTTCCTTCATAACTTGGGACACGAGCATTAGACTGACGTAGCCCCTAGTTTTATTGGTGCACCTCGTTTGAAATATGGTAAGAAATGGCCGGGAAACGTGACCGGAGTTCACATTTGCAGCATAATGGCGTTGGAACCAACTCCCTTTGCACGCTCCAGTGTTCTTTAATCTTATTTGCACGCCATTTTCACACTGTACGTGGATTTAAGGGGAATAGTTTTTGGATGATGTTATCTTAGAATGTTTTATGTGTATATTATCACAATTGAGTTGGTAAAGCCTAAACTCGAGGAAACTTGTGAGGCTACCCCTTAATGACTGTGTAAGTTTAATTACTATTTGTTTATACCTGTTATAAAGTGACTAATGCCGGTTTTGCAGCAAAAATTTCCTGTCACACTAATAATATAAAGTCGAAATTTTGTATGGGTGTGTGTTTGTTACTCCGTCACTCCTTTACGCTCAAATGGCTGAACTGATTTGGATTAATTGGCACAGGGGTAGAACATGCATAGCATATAGAATAGCATATAGAATATTTTTTAACTCGGAAGTGTTGTCCTTGGGATATTTTTTTTACTTTCACGAGTTCGAAGCTGCTGTTATTAACAAAACTGGTATTTTATATTTTTAGTGTCAATTTACAATACCATACTAATTGGCACTCTGAGCACGACACGGTTTTTATATATGTTTATTTTGTGAAACTAAAGAATTGTGCCAGCCAAATCACGGTTTTAGCACTATTTATTTACACTATCAATTCGTGTCAATAGAGCGCAAATTGTCAATAGTGCTCGAATGAGTACTCTCATAAATTCTGTTTGAGTAATATTTTATCAAAGTCATATCGACAGTTGTGCGAATGAAAAAAATAAAAACAGATTAGTGAGCTACTATAGTTGGATTTCAAAAGTAAAGCACATCATCCAAGCCTCGTTGGCATATTATTCATAAAACATAAGTGTTCCAAGCCCCTCGACCCGCCCCCCCTCTCCATCCTCCTCTTTAGAACAACCGGATCAGTCATGCCCAAAGCTTCCTATAGCCGAAAAACCCGTAAAAAATCACAAACGACCCACAAAAAGTCAAGAAGCCAGCAGTCACGAAGTGTGAATTTCGAATGCTCACGAAAAGGTTAAGTTCCGTGGGAAAGAAAAAAAAAAGAACTATTTCCGGTTGGCCGGGTCACGGAAACAAGATATCCGGGGATGGGAGGCCCAGGAAATAGCCGATCGCAGCCTAATGAGGAGAGGAGAATGAATAGAGGTCCGTCAGTAAGCCTTGTACGGTACTCTCACGTGAAGTTTAAGAAAGAAATCTTTGATTTACTTGCGAAGTTCTTTCTAACAGTAATTATTATGGTTAGACTTTGTGAAGTAACGGCTGAGGGTTTTGTTTTATTTCTACGTTCGAAAAATAGACTACTTTTGTCCGCTCTACGGGTCGGTGCATTTCTGACGGATAATGCGTCGCGTATTATCGGTCGAGTAACGCCAGAACAGACAAATCTATAATAAAACATCATTCAACCTTAAAAACTCAACCAATGATACGTTAATGAGTCGAGCATACGATGATGATACGCTCAACGCATTTTCCGTCGGATATCCTACATCAGAATCAAAATCAGTTATTGCGAACACGAAATCGAAATTGAAGCCAGATAAAAAATAGCCTATGTATATACATATATACGTTGGGATTCAAACTTACTCCAAAATCGGTTCTGTAGTTCCACCATAAAAGGTTGAAAGCGTAAGAATGCGCTCGTGACTTTTTTCAGTGCGACATGTTTTTTTTTTGTAATTTTTTACCTATTTTTAGAGCAAGCACGCATTGGTGAATTTGGCACCGTGACTTTTTACAAAAGGTCACCGTGAACATACATCGTTAAATTTTGATCGTTTTAATCCCGTGGAGTCGATCCGGTACATGAAACACTATCGATTTGTAAAGATAAAATTAAAAAAGAAAGTACTTTTTTTCTAAAACTCGAATTACAAAAAAAAAGAAAGTCAAAGTTTTACTAACTAAAACCAATTTTTGTCGTTCAGTTGCCCTTTGCGTTCCGGGACCACGGTAACTGTTTCAAAAATTCCCGCGGCCCTAGCTTGCATCGACCCTACTGACCTCTAAGGAGATTGGCTTTGCTGAGATTTCTTTAAGACGCACTTGGAACATTACGCGCCGACGTGGACTCGGGCTCGGTTCTCACCGGCTGGACGGCGAACACCCCTAGGTCTACTATCCGGTTTTTACCCTACTTCACTAGAACTTAGATTTATTATGAGTACTGAACAAACGTGAACTCGCAAGCTTCGTTATTGTAAATATTTGATTGTCCTTTTTGGAGGCCTGGCGGCCTAGAGGTCTGGGGCACTGCATGATTGATACGTTACCTCGGTGATATATTTATTGAATGTGTCGGAAAGTCACCGCGCCGTTGCCCGGGTTACCTGCGGCTATGTGAGGGTTGATTTTAGGGTTGTCTGAGATGTTATATAAGGAACTTTCAAGTATTGTGTAAATGTTTGTAGAGTTTCTTGGTGCTACAAATTTACTACTAGGAGCTGTGGTGGCTGAGTAGTAACAACCCCGAATTACGAGTTGTAGGTCGCGGGTTCAAACCCAGCTAGGCGCACTACTTTGTGTAATTTATTTTATTACCACTGCTATCAAAACGGTGAAGGAAAACATCGTAAGGAAACCGGCATGTCCTAGAATCAAAAGTTCGAAGACATGTGACATTTACCAATCCGCACTGGGCCCGCAAGGTGAATTACGGCCCATTCCCTCTCCTGGAGAGGAGGCCTGAGTCCCAGCAGTAGGAACATTATAAGGCTGATGCTATGCTATGCCATGTATGCATGCTATGCTATATATTTACTTATGAGATCGTAAGATTTCTTAAAGCCAACGACTTAGGCAAAAACGGCTGGACGATTTGGACAACTACTGACAGGATCGGTCCACACTTGACAAAATCGAGAGGAATGGTAACAAATGAAGTGGCTTTATCCTGCAGTGGCACAACACGGCTAAAAGTACATATATATAATATATATACGTATATATAATTCCACCTGTTTGACTAAGTAATTCCAAAAATAAACACGGATTTCTAAAGAAGCATTCCTATCTACATCTCAACCACAAAATGTATACACAATGGTCAAACCGACCACGCCGCTAACTTATTCTTATTGGTACTTCCATTCAAACCGCACGGCCCTATTATGCCCACTTTTAACGGCATTACAACGTTATGGTTTAAAAGCCCCGGTGGTACTATAATGGTGGTACTTACTGCTGTGATATCAATACCGAGTGTGCGGTTTTCAAATCGGAATCTAATCATTTTGTACCTAATTTATTTATTGCGATAAAAATCAAACGTATGATATTTTATCTCAAAAAGAGTGTATAAGTTAAAGTATGTAGGCAGTAGATAAAGTTATATTGATAGACACCCAAAATTACATATTTATAAGAAAACAAAACCAAAAGGCAGCAAGGTGAGTAATGGAATATTACTCAATAACTCACAACTTTAGCCACACATCTATTTGGTATTTATATACATATATACATATGTATAAACTAAAGCTCCTACTATGTGAATTGCACTAAAGCTTAAATAATATCGTCTTAAGGCGCGCAACCCTGCATTGTTATAAGAGATGACGTGGCGGATAGCTGTCCGATGATGGATAGGCTCGCGGAACGTATCTCGGGGTAATTTGTGCCACCCGACGTCTCCCCGTCAACGCCTTCCGGACCGTCGCATTCGACGGGTTAAGGAATGCGGGAATTTATTTAATTTAATTCGCAAGGCCTTGAGCAGTGAAATGGGATGCATTTTGAAAGGTTTTGCGTGATTAAATCCGATACAATTTTAAGTTTTAAGACGTATTTCAAAGAAGGATTGAATGCTGATGTATGCTCAAAACCACTCCTTAATATAAAGAATGATAAACGTTTTACTAGAGAAGTATGTTGCTAATGTGATAACCAATAAAACATTGCTTCCTAAGTTCTCATTTTATCACAATCATCATCTCAATCGAAAAGCGCCTTGACGTCCACTGTTGGATATACGCCTTCCCAAGCATCACCACAATTGGTCATGCGTGCTCTCATTCACCAGATCCTTGATACATCGAATTGGCTACATGAAAATCATTCCCATCTAAGTCATACTTAATGTAGCAGCTCAACTCACTCGAACAACATGTGGGGGTTAGCGTATCCATAATATAACCCGTTCAATGCTGAGCTCCAGTGGCCTAGTTGGCACGAGGTGGCCCGGCGAGGTGGCCCCTAGAGGAGTGACGTCACCGCCCCCGTGCACTTGCACTAATGGCCCAGCCGGGGCCCGGGGCGGCTACATATGTCGAGCTCTGAAGTGTTAGTGTTACAAGCAAAGCATGTTTAGATGAGAATTGAATTTGGTGTTTTCTGGAGATTTTTTTGCGATTTGCATGTTTGTATTTTAGGAAGTTTATTTCTGGTTGTAATGTTTCTTTAACGTTCGATAATCTTGCAGTTGAAACATACATCAAAAACCCTTCTACGATTAATTTTCAATTAATTTTTTACCTCAATAACCTCTACTTTTCATTGTGTTTTAGATTTCAATTTCCCTGATACTGTACTTTTTCAGTTTTCTTTTGTGTGTATACCATCAATTCTTGTGTTATAAACGTCTACTAAACTCGGCAATTTGTTAGGTTTATCTCCTGAATGTCACCGAAGTATTTACTATCCTCATCCTTATATACTCGCTTTCTGATCTATTTGTTTGTTGTTCCAAACAATCTGCTTTACCGCACAAAAGTGGAATTATGTTCAATGGAGCTTTTAGAAATAATGTTACAAGATCTTTTATCAGTATTTTCTTCCGTTTATGTATTTTCATAGGTTTTTCACTGATTGTGTCCCTCTATTTACCTTTCCTTTGACATAACTTGTTCATACATACTCCATTTGCAGTTTATTTATCTGTATAAATAAAAATGAGTGGCTAAATGTGTCGTTAAGCGTAAAACGCGCGAACGTAATGAGGGTGTTCAGGAAAATTCACCCCAGATTCAAGCCAGAGATCTTTTTCTTAGAAAACGTATAAAGTTTGACGTTGACGTTAATGTCTAGCTAATGTCATTATCATACGCGTTTTGCCAGGTGCCTGGACCTTAGGCCACAGTGCTACCTCATTTTAGAACACCCTCATTGCATCAATTTTCGTAGGCTTGCGTAGATCGTCCGGTAACCATCCAGACCGGGCCCAAGTCGTCGACGGCGCGTATCGTTCCACGCGCGCCTCAAGAAGATGTTAGCAAACCGCAGGGGCCCAGCACTGCGCACGTCACAATTATGTCGGTAAATCCCCGAGGTCTCTGAGGCGTGGCTGAAAAAACCTCACGGCGTCCTCACCTTCCGCATGACGCAGGTTAAAACCGTAAAAAACTCTTTTTCTTTATTAAAACCACTCTTCCGACAAGGGTCGCATTAGGGTTAGTTTTCAATACTTCGGCTCAACACACTACCGCAGAGTCGAAGCGTCGGGACTTCATGTTTTTTGCCTATAGCATATTCTATTCTATTTTCCCAGAATTAAGGTATAGTACGCGGCAAATAGTTTGAACTCGTTGCTATGGTTACGCACAGCCACCACCTCGATTGAGACCTAAAAATCTGTTACGCGCAGTAACAGATTTTTAGGTCTCAATCAAGGCTGGTGGCCATTTTGGTTCAACGTATATTGCGCGTATTGTATAAATTGGCATTATGTCAACGCAGAAGCGCGCCATCGCGCTTCGACGCTCGGTCAGTGTCGGGAGGTTGCGCGCCTCTTTGGTGTTTGAGACGACTCTGCTATTTGTCTAGAAAATAATTCCGCAACTTCCTCTTAAAAGCATACAGCCTGGTTATTGATTAATCCATCGATATATATGTACTACGCACTAGATTGGGCGTGCCGTACAAACACTTTGCTTGACTTAAGTGTACTGTGCAGGCCATACACCTCTTTACATTGATAACTTGATGACAATAGTGCGGTTTTGCAGTATTTAAGCGCTGTAAGTTTTAAAAGTTTTGTTAGACGTCATAATGCACATTTAGCGCTGCAGCGAACTTTTGTTTTAACGTTTCAGTATTTTGACAAATAGTTTCCATGAACGAGCTTGTCTATCACTTAGAATATAAGTCGATTAATCAAAGTAAAAAAAAAACACCAAAAGTCCACTAACACTGCAGGCCCAATTACAGCTGTTCTTTTGTGCTTAATAACTTATTCGGGCTCAATAAATTAAAATAAGGAATTCCTAAGAGTTAAGTTAAAACACATTCTCATAACATCGATCCTAATTTGAACCTCCTCCGTTTGGAACGATTTACAAGCCTATTATTTAACACGACGTCCCATATTTATTGATTATTATAATAAAAGCTCACACAAAGGCACAAAGAAAAAATGGCATGATTTGATTGAAAGAAATCAGGGCATAACAACCGCCCGTCACGACACTTGCGCCATACATAAGTGCTTCATGTGTGAACTCCCGGTTCATGGTGGAATGAGCCGCCAATCAGCTATGAGGGAATCTAATTAATTTAATTACTGGGACACCGGTGAACGCGAAGGGTGCCTGGGTAATTTTATGTGAGGTATCGAGAGGTGAGTGTTCTCATTAGTGAAAGCGTATACAGAATTTTTGGCGAGAAATTTGGACTAATAAATTGGTTTATTAAGTCTCGCCAATATGGCTAATATGAATTACTAGCTCTTGCCCGCAGCTTCGCTCCCGTCAACTGACTACTCTACTCTACACTACTCTACCCTACTCTACACTACTCTACCCTACTCTACCCTACTCTACTCTACACTACTCTACCCTACTCTACACTACTCTACCCTACTCTACTCTACACTACTCTACCATGTACCAATAAATGAGCAGGTATTGATTTTTTTCATTTATAGGAATAAATATTATCCTATGTCGTTCTCCTAGTTCCACCAATTTTCAACCATTCTTGAGTTATAAATAGTGTAATTAACACGACTTTCTTTTATATTTATAGATTTGTGTCTAATGTAATCAGCTTTTATCAGGCCACCTTTCTGTAAGAAGGTGTGACACATCGTGAGATCTGTGTAGGTTTGTAGATGTCACATGTCTTCGAAAACCGTAAACATCGACAAGAAACGTAGGCACACGTACAACTTATTTTCCTTGAAACATGCGAACAATGTGAATTTTACAGGATTTGCGTCAGTAAGCTAAAGTCAGTACGTACCTTTCAGAGATTGGTTTTTATACTGTATACTACTACTGTGTACAAACTAGTCAAATATTTCAGATGCCTTCCAACCAAGTGAAGGCAACTGAATTATTGGAATAAATTCAAAAAGCGAAAACTCCTATTTCATGCATGTTTATATCAATTCCTCTTGGGGACTGTCTCTCCACTAAGACTTGGAAAGCAACTGAAGTACAAGACTAGTTTCATAAAGAAAACATCTCCTAATTATTTGCAGGATTGTACCAGTCACTCATGGGAATAGTATCGGCATTAGGAATTAGAGGCAACGGAACTATCTGGCTGGAACCCATGTAGAAAAATCTCCACATATGTAATAGTGATATTATTATAGAGATTTATATGCATGTTTTGTATTAAGTCCTTATGACGATGGCATCACATTGATGCCTTATGTAAAAACTAGCAAAATAAAACGTTTATTTACCACCATTTGCATTATTACTGTAAACTTCTGGATGCATAATTAATAAGACTTTCGTTTGCATAACAAAAACTGCGGAAGCGGAACACGCAGAAAGCAAATATGAATGGTTTGTTAACAGACAATACAAACATTGAAGTTGACCAGAATTCGATTGATTTTGATGATGTATCATCTGAATATGAAGGACTGGAGTTGCGCCACTTCTGAGTCCCACCACGAGCTCTTAACGCTACCCATTTTACGACTATAGCTATATCCAACTTTTTCGCTCGCACGCCAGATAATAATTTAACACTTCATGGTTAGGCCCCTGATCTTGATAAACCATTCTTAATTGCAACAATACTTGGATTTCACGCACCCAATAATTTCACAGTCGACAGAGCCCTTACAAAGTAACCAGAAGGACACAAGGTTAGCTTCGGCTCTTCTCGGTCCATTTCGGGGACCTTCGCCTTTCTAATTAAGGCCTTGCCAACCATGGTTTCTTTTGCGTAAAAATCGCATTGTCTGTAACGACCTCATTCTATGGACACTTTTAATTGCGAACGGTAGTTTTAAATTACTTTTTCGTACGCTTATTACCTAACGAATGCTGTGTTTCGGCGCGAATTGGGGTTTAGTGTCTAAAGCCGGAAGTTTTTTTAAGGTTATATTTGGTGATCATGTTTTTTAAGAGTAAAGACCGTTATTTCTGTTGTCAGAAATAAGAATGTCGCCTAAAATTTTCCTTTGTTGAATGGCATGGTAAGTATTCCGTCTGCCTATATCTATTTTGTCGCACAACTAGTATTCAGAGTTGTGTCCAGTATGACTGAAAGTCGGCTTAATTTAGGCAGGAAGGCAGTTTATCTACGTGAAAAAGGACGCAGCAGGAAGTCGGCTGCCAAAAAATGTGGAGCCAAGTCAATATTTTATGTGCTACAAAGCCACAAAACTAAGTTGCTTGTACTGGCACAGTTTTTGTGTGTGAACTGTGAGGCTAGCTTCCTTCTCCCATTTATTTTGTGGTACAAATTCCATTGTTTTTTGTACAACACTGAATTGTGAGCGTTTATCTCAGTTTGTCCTCTTTTTTTCATACATTACGTGTATTTAGATAAATAGAGGCAAAGTTTTTTTTTGGTGGGGGTGTCTGTATCTACTAAACACAAACGATTTTATAAGTACGAGTACTATTGACAAATAGGTATCAGTTTTGTAAAGTAAGTATCGAGAGTGCCGCCCGCCGCCACGCAAAATTTTGCTGTGTACACCGCGGCGCGAATACCATGTCTTTATTAAATGGATATAACCAGTATCTTCTTTGTCGTTTATTTAAAAGAGAGTAATGTCTTCTTATTAACAAATAAGCATAAGTTTATTACGATCCATGGCTGAGAAATGTCTAATCACACTCAAAAATCTCGAGAAATCCCTGTAGGATACGAAAATAAACGCTTAAACTTGCGTTGCAGCGACGCTGCAAAGAGCGGCGGACGGCACTGCTAATTTTAGCGGCGTGGCGCCGCAATGCGGTTATGTGTTTCGGTCTTTAAATCTCGAACAACTTTCGTTTCAACAAGATGTTAATTGCAGCGGTAGCAAATCAAATGAAATTAACAGTGAATACATAAATAGCTTGAGACAAAGAGCTCAGAAGATGGATGTCTAGACAGCTAATTAAGCCAATGTTATTAATAGCTCAAATAGCACGCTATATTAAGTATTTAAGTGTAATTTCTTGTTTATTAACGTTTCGATGCAGTTCGCTTTGATGTGGATTAACACTTCATTTCTTATGATATTGCACGACTGTATGTAGGGTTGGCAGGTGTCCGGAAAAAGCCAGACATTTGTTTTTTGGATGCCTTGCAGGGAAAATCAGATAAATGTTATACTTGAGTTATGCTTTTTACAATTTACTGGTCGGGGAATCGCAAATTATGTCGTGGCCAGATCATAGAATTGAACACTTTTTGATAAGACTAACTAAAACTGGCCAGATCGTTTAAACGTTAAAGTTTGATGATATATCAATCCATGTTTGACCATATCAATAATGTAGGATTTCCATGATAATAAAAGGCTACACTAATCAGTTCAGATGTGCTCTTTTTTTTACTGTGTTAGATGCAAAAAAATCATTCCCACACATTCCCAATTGAAGGCCTGTGGAAATGTTCGAAAGGGTTGACGTGAACTTGGAACACAGGTATTATTATTTTTTGACCGATCTTTATGACCTGGCAACCCTAAATGCATGCTTAGTTGCTTTGTTAATGGAGCAGAAAGTATTTGTTTTTAAATATGCAGATGATTGCAGTTTTTCTTGAGTCTAAATGGCTTTCTTAATGTAATTAACTGTATGTGTTACAGAAATTAAAAGTTTAACTTGATTACTTAGGTACCTTAATTATTTTTTAATATCGTCAAAATAAACTAAATGGTTTGTGAAACTGACGTCAGGACAATGCAAATTGGCATCCCAACATCCTCACATCATCACTCACCTTTTAGTTTTAAAAAGTCATCAAATTGTTGATAAATCTTGAGTTATCAATCATTAGGTTTGATTGGAGCCATCGAAGGACTGGAACAGTTTGCCTACTGCGGTCTTCCCGTCCGATGATAATTTAGGTGTGTTCAAGGCTAGAGTGAATAGGCTCTTAATAATATAGTGCGCATCACCATCAACGATTGCATCACTGTTTACCTGCTGCGGTCTTTCCGTCTGATTATAATTTAGGTGTGTTCAAGGCTAGAGTGAATAGGCTCTTAATAATCTAGTCCGCCTCACCATCAACGATTGCATCACTGCTTACCATCAGGTGGGATCGCAGTCGATCACTAGTTAATATCAATTGAAAAAAAAGCCATTGCTCCCAAATCCTATTCGATAGGAACCAATTGTTCTTTCTGGATATTAAGAACTGTCGCTGTGGGTGGGGTGAGAGGACGTGTCAGACTTGCACTGACCAAAACCCACCCATGTTCCTTTAGTTGTTGCCCTTTGTATTCCAGGTTCGCAGAAACTCCCAGAATAATTCAAATATGGTGTAGTTTTCTTGAAAGAATTTTTGCTATCGCATCAATACTTTCGGAGATTACCTTTTAAAGCCCATAGTAAACAATTTTACCTCTTTGGTATAGAACTATACATAGATTGCTATTTTTTACTCTTTTTTTATTCCTAGGTTCATATTTGTTAGTTGACATTATAGCTTTTCTAACACAATAAATAGTTATACTACATCTTGATTACCAATACAAATACGTCCTGATAAAAACAGAAGCACAAGCATAACAGTCAACGCGGAACCGCCACAGTCTACGATTAGCACAGCGTAACTAAACATGGTAATAGAACGCGCATTAAATTAGCATTGTTCAGTAATTAGAGCCAGTTGATGGCACGTTAGCACCGCAGCCTCCAAGGATTTGCAACAGCTGTAAATTCTAAACGGAATCATACCCTGAGGACCTAACTACTAAGATGACGGCAAGAGACCATTTTTTATTTAAATTGATATAAACTAGTGACAGAAAGAACATATTCACTCTAGCCTTGAAGACACCTAAATTATAATCGGACAGGAAGACAGCAGCAGGCAAATTGTTCCTGTCCTTCGATGTACGCAGTATAAACGACGAGGCGAAACGCTTAGTCCGGGCCTTAGAAACCTCTAAACTCTCTCAACAACGTTTTAACAATGTTGCGTTTGTAGCAACATCTAAGACGGGAATAGGAACTTAAATCGAAATCCTGCATCGCGGTATTATACTACGTTTACATGTGGGCCCAGCCTCGGCCAATCGCTATTGTGTAGCCATTGTATAAACGGGGATAGCGATTGGCCAAGGCTGGGCCCACATGTAAACGTAGCATTACAGTTCTTCGCGCGATCACAGTGTATAGACCAAGGGTGGCCAACATGATTCGACACACGATCTTCTGTTTACTAACTAGACTGCAAGATCTACCAATCAATTAATATTAAAAATGAAATAGCGAGCGAGTTCAATATTTTTTTGCACAAAGCTTCGAAGAGGTTCAATGTGATAAACCTCTATATAAATGGTAAAGAAACCGCCGAATTATCTGGAAAAATCGGGAAAACAAAGAAAGAAAGAGCGAAGCGAAGCCAAAAATTTTAACTACCCGCCTCGATTTTCTTTTGACAAACAAAATGTTACGAAGTGATAAGGTAATAGATATGTGCTGCCCGCGGTCTACTCCTATTAGCCTAAAAGCAAATACATTACTGCTTGCCAAGATCGAATGGATCAACAGTCAAGATCGACTGGTTGATCGCGATCGACCGGTTGCCCACCCCTGATATAGAACAACCAGAAATCTACCGGGCAATTGTCCGGACCAGACACAATATCCGTTTGGTCGGAGAACCCTCCCTTTTTAAGAGTTTTGTAGGCCTTTACATTTACACACTGTTCCGCATACTTCTAAAATCTGATTCCCATGAATTTGGGTAAGAGCCAGCTAATGAAGATACCCCTGGTAACCTGGTTGGTGCTGGTTTTACCTGGAACAAGAGAATGTATAGGTTAGTGCCTAATTAATCAGAATCTTAAGAAAAAAACAATAATAGGTTGTAAAGTAGCCAAGAACCGCGTAAAATAGAGCGTGATTGGATCGGTATACATCCATAGTGAATTCTTAATGCTGCTAAATCAGATAAACAAATACGTAAATCAACCAATCATAGTTCGATGCTGAACATGAATTCTCCCCGAAGTCGCGAAATCAACAACATAACTTAGAACACCATCATTTTCCTGCCTTAGTCCAATGTTATTTGGGATCGGCGCAACACGTTTTTTTTTCTTTCATTCTATCCTGTCACTCGTCGCGCTATCACTAACTCCCTTTTCTTTCATATCACTTCTCACACAATCCATCCAACTTGTCTTTAGCCATAAAAAAAAATGCATCTAGTTAAAAAAAAGACAGCTTGTTTAGATTAAGCAAAAGGAACGGAATCATAGCGACTGATATTAATTCAACATTGGGCAATTAGTACCCACAAAATCGATAGATGGCGTTGACGTCGAATTAGAAGTCGCTATGGTTTCGTTACCTAGCAAACTATAAGTATATAATTTTGAATATCTTTTGTGATGGCAGTTTCATACCATTCCTTGTAAGGTGTATTACATCGTCCAATTTCCAAGTTTCGAGTGTTCTCGCCTACGGAAGTACGGACCCTGAATCCTGTTCACAGCTATCATTCATGTTTACATTTTGATGCGAAAACTGCTAAATGGCATCCGACTGGCAATCAAATATCATGATTTCCAGAGCGATCCGTTGGTCCTATTGCGGTAAACCCGTACCACCAACATATCTCAGTGGCGGGGTTGTCAGTAATATTAATAACTTGGAACACAATATCTGTTGTGATTAATGATTATTGTTGTTAAATCCGTCTCCCATCTCTGTTTCTATTTTGTTTGTTGTATAGTCGACAGCTTCAAAAGCTATAGAAACTACAGCTCATCAGATTGCCACATAAAAGTCTTCGTGTTTTAAATTCTATCTTCTTATTTTTAAATTATATCTTCTTATTTTTAAATTTTGTCTTCTTATTTTTAAATTTTGTCTTCTCATTTTTAAATTCTGTCTTTTTATTTGAATAATTTGGGCCTAGTAGCTGGCCAAGTGAATAGGAACGTAAGTGTTCATTAGAACATCAATAGCGCCACCTGCGCTATTGATGCTCTAATGAATATCTATGGCACTTAGGG